>CM073560.1:10007500-19317500 GCA_037074615.1 Leucaena leucocephala | reverse complement strand
TGGAACTCTACGAAATGTCCAATTCTAGAAAACGACCATGTAAAGAGAGAGCACTAGATATATGTATTTTTTTGGGGCTTGATGAAAATGTCCTCCCTTAGGATACAAGTGAAACTTAATTAATGAATTGTATTTGACTAAGTAAAGGTTGAGTTTAGGCTGGAAGGGCTAATCCCTCAAAATGTGGCAAACTAAGGTCTAAACCTTCCAGAGTTTTCATGGTAGCAACTGCAGCTTCCCCTATAGAAGTCAAATATCTCATCCTTGTTAATCCTAAACCCGTCAGATGCTTCATAAGGACTTGGGCAAATCAGGAATAGGTGCAATCCATTATGAGGTTTTCTCTTATGAGGTTTTCCAGTGTGGGGCTCTATCTGAGAGCTGACATCCTTAGTGGCTATGGCTCTACACCGCAACACTTCACTTGATCTCCTGTGGGTAACCCTCTATGTGACATCAGCTTAAAAAGAGAGCCCCTAACACTATGAATTACGTTTCTCTTGTGAGACTCATTGTGAAGTACCATCCCTTACCACTTACATTTGGAATAGGCCATGTCCATGACCGTGTAAAGTGTATACAAAACATTTTCCCGGAACATATCTTAGTGCTAGTGAACCTTGCCTTTCCCAAATAAAACCTTCTTGTCAAACGAAATAATTTGATGTTTTTTATATATGAAAGGCTAGGAATTTTGACTTGTATCTTCTTTTAATAAATAATAATTATGAAAATGGAAGAAATGTTGTATTTTATCATATATGCATTAAAAAGTCAAGTTTAGCATTTCAGTCAAAATGAGCCGTTCAGATTCCAGAACAAATCTAGATGTTCTGTATCTTCCTCTTTGATATATTAGAATTAAACTTAAAGCTCACTCGTCATTTTCATTAAAAATAACAAGCCAAATTGGTTGTTTCTTGATCGGTTGTTGATCATAAATTGCCAAATGGAAAATTGACCGTTAACTTTGGTTTGTGGTTAAAGTTTAGGTATCTAATTCAAAAAATAAAAATAAAAATAATAATAATAAGATGATGAATTCCCCCACCTGCTCTATTATTATTCCTAATTTGTAGTTATATATTTTAATTAATTTCTCCTCCTCTTTTTGGTCAACCATAAATTTTGTATAAAATATGCCTACATAAAAAACGTGCAAAGCAGTCTCCAAGAAGTAAGGTTCGTTAATTTTATTTTATTTTTTGTTATAAAAAATTTTGAAAAATGGTTAGGCTCACTCACAGTCTAAAATGTAGGGCGAAGTAAAACTCATTAATTCAATTCGTAGTTGTTAGAACTCACAAAGAAACTCTGTTCACGCTAAGGAAAACAACATTCTTTTCTATCAATTTAGTTATTTCAATTACTACTAACACATTTGATAATATATATTTCTTATACTTTTTTTATAAGATATTTCTTATACATTAAAATGTTATACTTATTATTTCTTAGCTGAATCTCTATTCACCATGAGACAACTTTGCCAGTATCTAGTTGGGAATATGACGCAAATATATTCAATTATCTAATCTTTAATTATATAGATAGCACTTGATTGTTTGTATCATTGCAACCGAGAATTAGCAAAAATAATGACACGAAGAAATTAAGAAAATTTCTAAGCAAAATAGATGTTCTACTCTTTTTTGTTTATTTTAGTTGGGGTTACATCTGTCTATCAAATATTCTGTTACATATTGATTTTCTTCACACAAAAAAAAAAAAAAACATTGAGACGTCAATCCTTTTAGTTGGAGGGTCAATATTACAGATCGTACTGTGCTGTTTCCTGCAGAGGACTATATAAGGAAATGGAATTGGTGTTCGTGAGTTGGCTTTCTTTTTCTTTGGTACCAAGTAAATGTGGAGAATTCAAATTTAAATCCATATGCGTATTATATTCCATCAGTACTCTTTCACAATGAAGGAAGAAATTGACAATATTAAGAGACAGAAAAACTAAACAAAAATGATTTTTAAACATTAAAAAAGTTCGGTTTGTCACATTCATCCATGGCGTGTAAGGAGGGGCAAATTCATGTTAGGTACACAACACAATGTCAAAGTTAACATAACGTCAACTTGTGACAAATAATTTGTGCGTTTCAAGATGAGATGGCATATGCTAATAAAGTAATAGTTTAATGGTGTGAAAGATCAATAAGAGATAATAGATTTAGTCTCGCCTATAACCTCAAACAATTAATGTATGTTACTCTAAATTTTTTTTAAAAAAAAATATGAGACTGCAAACATGGATAACATTAGTAAGTTTTATTCCATTAGGTAGAATGAGCTACATGGATTAACCAATACCAATGGGCTTAATCAAAAATATCTCTAGGAGATATTATTGGCGTTGTGAGAAGGGGTGGTCCAGTTTTGGAGTTTTCTTGGTGTGTACGACATGGCAGTGAATGGTGACGGCTTTGTATTGTATGCAAATAGGGAGCCCCACTGATCTTTTTTGGGGCAACAAAGTCTGATCACTAATCACAATAAATTTGACCCCAATGGAATGAAATTACCCGTACCCAAACAATACACTCGTGCGCGCCTCTCTTTGCAGTACCAACTCAAAATTTTCCTGAGAAACTGAGTTTTACTATCGTGATTAAACCCATATAATAAAAACTCGTGAACTTTATCAAAATATGCAATTAAAATAATATTGGACAATTTTTTCCTAAAAGGAAAAAAGAAAAGGCTCAACTAACGAGAAAAGGTAATTATATCGGACAATTCCTAAAAGAAACTCAGTGACATTGTGCAAGCAGTATATATAAGTTCAAGTTATTGAAAATAATAAAGCAGTCGCAAAGCAAAAGAGAAGATTAAAAACTAGTGACAATATTTCACTGCGTCCCAAGTTAAACACGCTTGAATCCATCCTGTGCACTTCAATGTCTTCTCAGAAGCATGCATCCAGAAGGCAACAACAGCAAAGAGCAGCCAAACTGCACAAATTTGAAAATTCAAACATATAAGATCAGAACCCACACAAAATTGACAAAATTAGAGCACTCAACTCATTTTATTTATAATGCCAACTATCAGAAGAAGAAATTGCATGTTGATTCTTATTATTTTTTCACATTCATATTCTTAATATTCATCATCACAATATAATCAAAAAAAGGAAAAATTCTACATCTAAATCCTTTTACTAATTATCGCACGCAGGAGGCTCTTGAATTTTGCCCAGACAAATTCTCATCTCCAAGGAATTTAAGAGGGCAAATCAAACCCATATTGAAAAACACAATCTAACCAGCTAATTCCCAAAAACAGGTTTCGTGATTTAAGTAATCAAGCGATAAGAGGAATCACCAGAAAGATCTGAATCAAAATACTGTTGCGAATTGGACACCAAACAAAATTATTTCTATTTTCATGATTTTAACTAATGAAGCATACGAAAAGAATCGGTAAGCCAACCCAAATGACGAAAACACCCTCTACCAGAAAAATCGCCAAAGTTGAAAAACCATGTACCTAACCTAACTTAATCCAACCCACACCTAGTTGGACCATCCACATCATCATCCATCATGAATGCTTTGCTTGACCCACACTCACAGCATTGGATAATGGATCCTCACCGTATAGCATACGGTGGCCGGCACCGGCGAACGAGTCAACTCGCCGCCAACCTCCAGATCACACCCGATTTGACTCGCTGAGACTTAAATTTCAGAGAGAAAAAGAGAGAAAGAGCTTACCATCCTTCCAAACAACCAGGTCCCGACGAATTTCGCTGAGGAGGAGGCTGCTGATACTGCGGTGCATACGGAGGAGGATATCCTTGCTGCTGATAAGCCGGCGGAGGATATCCCTGTGGTGGATATCCTGGTGGCGGATAAGCATCTTTCGGATATCCCTCGGGCGGATAACCTGTTTAACACATCCAAACATCACAATCAAAACCAAAACCTCACAGATCCGAATCTGAAATCTATCAGATCCAACAAACCACACCGACATGCAAATTGAAAAAAACACAAGATCCAAACAAAAGTGGAAGAGGATGAGAGGTAGAGTCGACGGACCTTGTGGTGGAGGAACGCCCACCGGCGGCTGCTGCTGGTTGTAGTAGCTCATCTTCGCCGAAAATTGATGCTCTGTCGAACCTTTTGCTGTTGTCGGAGGTAACCGCTTTGTTTGTGTGCAAAAATTGTGAAGGCCAAAGGGAACAATCGGTCCTATTTATATGAGAAAAGGTCGTGGGCGATTATATTAAAGACGTGGAGGTTATAACCGAGGAAATATTTTATATTTATTTTTTATTATTTCTTATCTTTGTGACCCCCGAATGAACCTATAAGATAAATAAAAAAACTATTTTGCAGTGTTTTGGTGAAGAAGCCGTTCCGATAATGACACGTCATCAATTTATCGGTTACCTTAACGATGACTCCATAATCGACGGTCCCGATGAGTGCTTCTTGTTTATTTAAAATTAATAATAATATGTCTATTTTCAATTTTCCAATTTGTCATGTGATAATAATGGTGGGCCCCACGTCAGGTGTAGGTTAAGCCGGTTATTTTGTGCTTCGGTGGAGACAAAAAGTCACAAGAGCATGGGGGAGAGCGTGTTGAATACGCGTAAGATATTACTATAAATATATTTTTGTGATATTTTATATTTGTGATAAAAAGTAAAAACTAATCTATTTAATTAATTCTCTTTTGGGTTGGATTTTATTTATAACATTTGGATAAAATCACCATCTTACCAATTATTAACGTACACAAGGTATCTAATCCAAGATACTTGTGGAGTGTACAATGTACACCGTATATACAGGGAAAATACAATCCAATGTTTTATCTAAACTTTAGCTTTTCGATGATTTTATTTTTTAATAATAATCAATGTAAACACACGACCAACATGTCATGATAATGCATCTATCGCTACCTACTATTTAATTTATTTCTAAATATTTCTTTAATGATAAATATAAAATATAATTTATAATATAAATTATACTATAAATTATATCTCATATTTAAGATCGAAAAAATATAAATATAAAATTTTAATATATTTTATATATAATATTTATTATTTTTTAAACTATTTTACCTAACTTATAAACTTATATATAATCTAATACATCTGTTATAATTAACTTATTTATTTAATTTTTTTAATTTATTTAAATTAGTCAATTAATTCTTATATTAAAAATAAGATAGAATATCTTTACGCAATAAATAGACTAATCTAGCGGAATTTTGGCAAAATTTCAGATAAAAATATCAAATATGAATCCCAAAGTTATCCTTTTGCTATAACAAGTTTAAATTTAAATTCATTAGAAATACAGATGTTAGTCTAGTCTTAGTCTAGTATCCATCAATGGACACAATTTTTATAGAGCGTTTGTGTGTGTGTGTATTAGATAAATTGAAGTATTTCTACAGTTCAAAAATAAATATTATGCATGATTTTTGTTAATCTTAATATATAATTGTCTTTTGAAATCATGTTATTTTCAAACAAGAATAATATATAATTATGAAGTTGAAAGGAATAAAAACATATAATATTAAACAATTTAGTTTACATGACCTGAATGAGCAAACTAGGAGTAATAAAATAAGGGTTATATAGCACATAATATCTTGATCTTATGTCTCATATGCGTTTAGTATTTTAATCTTATTTGTGGTTAATATTTTTAATTTAATGTAATTCTTAGTATTTGAGAAATAAGATTATGTATAAAATTGTATATAATTAAAAAGATTATAAATAAAATTATATTAAATTAAAAAAATTATAAATAAAATTATATTATAAATAAAATTAAGATATTAAGTGTTATATAATCTATAAAATAAAAGAAAGATGAAAAGGAGGCTGGCCAATAAGTGGAGACAGAGAAGGAAGTTTGGTGGTGCGCTTCCCGGGATAACCACAAATAAGAACTTAGTGGAACGTTGATTTGTATGGCAACTTCTAATAATTTGACTATAGTTTGAAATCCATATTTGACCTTGCTTTGTGTATTCTGGTACTGCCACGTATTAATTAATTTCAATTCAAATCAGCAATAGAAACAATTGGACGGTAAAGTAACTGCGTTTGATTTAATAATTTTTTTAATTGATGTTCCTAACATTAAACTAATATATATATATATATATATATATATATATATATATATAAATTTGGAATGAAGGATGGGGGCATGAACAAAAGGCATATAAAACATGGAGAGTGGTTGAAACGTGTACGTCACAACTGGCCATCATGTGCAAAAAATGGTTGAGATTTTTTTTTTACTCACTTAATTTATTAAAATTTTATCCTGACTATATTTAGATACGACTCGTATTATACACTTAATTATGGTAGGTGAGTCTCCAAACAAAATTTTTTTGTATATACCTAGACTCGAACTCGAGATTTTATTTAAATAATATCGAGTCGTTTACTACTCAAATTAATCACGATTGATACAAAATGGTTGGGATATGATTCTTAACACTTCTTTGATGTCTGTGTCGCTAATTGCCTTTTTCCTGTTCCTTTACAAAGCTTAGCAAGAAAATCCCTCCCCTCGTACATTATATAATAATAATAATAATAATAATAATATGGTCCCATTATTATGTTGAAAGCCATCGATCTGGAAAATTACGTGTTTGATGCTTCCCTTTGGTTCTTTTCCTATAATTTTATTATTATTTATTATTATATTATATTTCAGAATTGAAGGACAGCGTAACATTCGAAACATCGTTTGAATATGATCAATAATCTCCATAGATATATAACATACTATACTCAATTACTTCAAACTTCAAACGATGTGAACCAAACCAAGATGTATATAATCATTAATATAAGACTACATACGTATTTACTGTCTCTTGTGACAATCTCATCTTTCTTCAATTCATCAATATAAGACTGCGTACTTATTTGCTAAGACCAGAATAAAATATTATAAAAATATTTATAGATCACTTACTAACAAAGTCTTAATATTGATAGCAAAATTTGAACTCAAAACTTTATTAGATACTCATTATTTGTTTATTCAAATAAAATTTCAATTATTTTTCTTTTTCTCTTTTTTTTTTAACAAAAAAAGAAGATATTATTATGAAAGTAAATAAGTAAAAGTTTGGGGGAACAAGCAATTTCCTTTACCATTACATTATAGAATAGATTGTAAGTTTAGATTTAATATTTTGAATTTTCGCTAAGAGATAACTTATATTTAGTGACTAATAATATTTTAAATAATATTATCTCTGATATAAGGCTATATATATTTAAAAAAATGGTTGGGGCACCATCTCAATGATGACGTCATTATTATGTCCATCCTCCTGTGTGAAAACTTGCATTTAGTAATTTTTTTTAATGAATAATTAGTCTTTTCTATCCCACGATGTACTTGCGGCCATTTTATTAAAAAAATATTAAAATTTAGTATGGGAGCAGAAGGGGATGGGGATATAATTTCCTAGAAGACAAACTCTAGTTATTCTAGTGCTTGGCAAGTCAATTGGTAGGTGGTAGCCTTTGTTTAAATAACGAGAGATTAATTAAAAATTTAATGAAAAATATCTTCAACTACAAAAAAAAAAACTCATCAAATGTGAAGCATGAACGCCCTTGCAACTACTTCCACTAAATGATAAAGGGAATTAAATTCCACCATAACATGATGAAGAATCATTACCTAGGCCACACCCATGTTTTATAGCTAAACACACAGCCATGTTGTAAATGATGTTCTTATGATTTAAAATGTTTTCAAAATAACCATATTCATCATTAAATATTATTTACATACTATGATAATAGTTTACATTATTGAAGTCACCAATTTCAATTTGTACAAAAATTCTTATTTGAATTACAATTTTTAAAAAAATTATTAAATGTATAATATAACAAAATAATGACTTTTATATATTATAAAGTGTAAAAGTTGCACGTGTTTTAATGATTAACCTAAATGTTTAAAAACTGACCAAAAACCCATAATGGAAAAAAAAAAAGATGCAATGCAGAGTAACAGTAAATTTATTGTGATCATTCTAACTTATTATAAGATATTGTTTGATTGTGTTTTTATCTGGGTATGGAAATTGTTTAATTTTATTGAAACATGCTCTACTTTGTTTTCATATTTCCAGATATAATTCACTTTAATCAATGTAGTTAAAATTGAAACGAGTTGACGATTATAAAGGAAAATTTTGATTATTTAATTTCCGATGTATAAAAAAATAAAGGAAAATTTTGAACCAAAAAATGTTCAAAATTCTCGCATGCATGAGCAGTAATATGATGTATGATTCTTGGGTGTATGTGAACATGCAATTCTTTTATGAGTTCGGGGTGTGAACCTCTTGAGTTTTTTTGTTATATTTATTTCTTAACTTCTAAGGATCTCGCACATATTTGGCCTCTTGCTCTCTTCCAAGTTTTTATAAATTAAAAATATTTCGACACAAGGTTGAAATGAGCTATTTTGTGTTTAAGATAGAAAATATATTTAATGTGATTACAAATATAAACATTTGTTTGATAATATTACTCTTTTTCACTGGTGGAAAATGGGCAATCGAAATCCCCATTTTTAAACCGGTCAATGCGGAGACGGTTTTACAAAAATGAGCGGTGGCATTTTTGTAAATAAAATGAAATATTCACACCGTATTTACTCATGAACGATGTGGAAATATTTAGTCCGGTTTAGATGTTTACTTTCTACAGCGGATGTTATAGAGACCGATGTGGAAATATTTCGTCCGGTTTAGATTTTTACTTTCTACAGCGTATTTATATTGACCGAGGTGGAAATATATAGTCCGGTGTCTGTTTTATAAAAAAATTAAATGTTTACACCGGTTTTAAAATTAACCGATTTAAATATAAACACCCGGTGCAGCTTCATCGCCTCTTCAGTTTCCTGTCTATGATTTCCCGCTCGCTTCTTTATTTGTCAGACCTTTCATTTCACTTCTTGGGTTCCCAACGTTTATACTTTGTAGTCATTATGATAGAAGGCCAATTGCGTATTCTTCTATATTCTTATTGATCATGAACGTTAACCATATATATATGTATACCATTCTTCTGTTTTATTTTCTTTTCATCTATCTGACTCCTCCAATGGCCTCTTCCTCACGCACGCCTCCTTCTCCGCCCAACAAAAGAAACAGAGACGACTTTGAAGACAAACATCCTGATCCTCACCCTTCTGTTCCTTCTCCTCCTCCCCTGGTTGTGACTCTGATGGAGAGGCTTGAGGAACTCATACTGCGCTTCAATGGGCTGGAGGACTCTGTGGAAGAACTGAATCGCAAAGTTGACAGACTGAAAGCAAGTTTCAGGGATTTCCGCTCAGAAGTTCGCCGCCATCAACCCCGTGATAGCTTCTTTAATCCTGTTGATCTCACCCAATCTGATGACTCCCAAAACTCTGAGTCTGATGAGTAGTGAAAGATTGCAACTTTTATATATTCTGATGTATATATTTTTTTGGGAGAAAGTTGATGACATGGCTGACTCTGGATGTAGGAAAAAAAAAACTGATATATTATACACCGGTCCATATTTATTGACCGGTGTAAAATATACTATAAATAAACTGATATATTTTACACCGGTCCATATATATTGTCCGATGTAAAATATACTATAAATACAACTTTTATATTTATATCTACACCGGTGTAACAGTTTGTCCGGTGTATAGTTTCTTATTTTTTTCCAAATACTCTTTTATTTGGTACATTTCTCGCGCCTTCCATCTCTCATTTTTCCCTGGTTCGCGCGTTAAGACTTCTCGGCGCTTCACGGACGGTGAGTTTTGTTTTGAACTCCTCTCGCGAACTGAAAATTTATTCTCTCCATGCATTAGCTGCAACGTAATGGTTTAATTTCTTATTTTCTGCTTTTCTAGTTCTTATAGTCTTCCACAAATATGGATCGTAGTTGGATAAATGCTAAACGAACAAGTGTTGAGTATGCTGAGGGGGTGAAGGAGTTTTTGGATTTTGCTAAACGGAATGGTGATGATGACAATGGAAGGTTTTATTGTCCTTGTGTGAGTTGTTTGAATGAGAGGAAACAAAGTCCTGCTGATATTTACACTCATCTAATTTGTGAGGGGTTTTGCAAGAGTTACACGGTATGGGTATGGCATGGTGAACAGGTGGAACATACCTTTGACGATGACATGGATACTGATGATAGAGTAGAGGACATGATTCGTGATGTTGGAGAAGATGCTTTTATGCGGTCACACGCATATGGTAATATGTGCAATGATGCAGAAAAGCCTCTATACCCAGGGTGCAGAAAATACAACCTGTTGAATGCAGTGTTGAGATTGGTAAGTGTGAAAGCTCGGCATGGGTGGAGTGACAGTAGTTTTTCAGAATTGCTTGACTTGTTACAGGACATGTTTCCTGAAGAAAATGCTTTACCCAAACGCTATTATGATGCGAAGAAAATAATAGGTCCTTTAGGCATGCAGTATAGAAAGATTCATGCATGCCCAAATGATTGCATATTGTACAGGAAAGAGTTTGAAGATGAGGAGAAGTGTCCAATATGTAAGACACCAAGGTACAGATCAAACAACTCTCCTGCCAAGTTGTTATGGTATCTTCCAATTTTACCAAGGTTTAAGCGACTTTTTTCTAATGAAGATGATGCAAAGAAATTGTTATGGCATGCAAATGAAAGGATTAATGATGGAAAGATTCGTCATCCTGCTGACTCTTTGCAATGGAAGAAGATTGATGACTTATTTCCCGAGTTCGGCAATGAACCACGAAACCTAAGGCTTGGACTTAGTACGGATAGAATGAACCCTTATAGTAGCCTTAGTAGTATCCATAGTTCATGGCCCGTCCTTCTGGTGATTTACAACCTATCTCCCTTGCTGTGTATGAAACGGAAGTATGTAATGTTGTCCATGCTGATCTCAGGACCAAAACAACCGGGAAATGACATAGACGTTTACCTAACACCCTTGATCGAAGATTTGAAGAAGCTATGGGAAGGTGTGGATGTCTTTGATGCTGTTAAGAAGGAGGTCTTCAATTTGCGGGCCTTGATCTTTTGTACAATTAATGACTTTCCTGCATACGGAAATTTGTCAGGGTATAGTGTTAAGGGCCATAAAGCATGTCCGATTTGTGAGGAAGGGACTTGCTACTATCAACTTCGTCATGGAAGAAAGACGGTCTACCTAGGTCATAGGAGATTTCTAAGACAAGCCCACCCATACCGTCGACTGAAGAAGAAATTTTATGGCGGCCAAGAATTTGAAAATGCTCCAAAGCCATTGACTGGCGAACAAGTTTATGAAAAGGTGAGAGACATCAATGTCACTTTCGGTAAGCTTACCAAGAAAAGTGAGAAAAATGTATGGAAAAAAAGATCTGTGTTCTTTGAGCTTCCTTATTGGCGACATCTTCATGTAAGGCACTGTCTTGATGTGATGCATGTGGAGAAAAATGTGTGTGACAGCATTGTTGGAACACTTCTCAACACACATGGTAGTTCCAAAGACGGTTTGAAGGCAAGATTGGATTTGGAAGAAATGGGAATACGGGAGGAGTTACATCCGAGGCCAGATGGTGAGGGGAGCTATCATGTTGAAGAGACTAATATTTTGTCCAAGGCTGAGAGAAGAAGTATTTGTGAGTGTTTGCAAGGAATCAAAGTTCCCTCTGGGTACTCATCTAATCTTAAGAGGATTGTGTCCATGAAAGATTTGAAATTAGTAGGCCAAAAGTCTCATGATTGTCATGTACTGATGCAACAATTACTCCCAGTGGCTGTTCGAGGAATCCTTCAAGATGAGTTGAGACACATTGTAACCCGACTTTGCTTCTTCTTTAATGCTATATGTGGCAAAGTCTTTGAGACTGAAAGGTTGGAGGAATTGGAGCATGAGGGTTATGTTATTTTGTGCCAGCTTGAAAAACAGTTTCTTCCTTCCTTTTTTGACATCATGGTACACCTCATCGTTCATCTAGTGCGAGAGATAAAACTGTGTGGCCCTGTATACTTACGATGGATGTACCCATTTGAAAGATACATGAAAATCCTTAAAGGGTATATGAAGAATCCAAGTCGGCCCGAAGCATCCATTGTTCAAAAATATGTGGCCGAAGAAGCTATGGACTTTTGTCAACAATACCTGTCTAAAGCAAGACTTACTGGTCTCCACAAACCCATTGCCACACAGGGGGGTCAACGCGGAATGTCAGTGAGGAGTGTTGATCGTAATGAACTGCAGCAAGTACACTTACACATCTTGAATAACATTGATGAAGTTCAAGACTATATTGCTGTTCATAAAGATCTTGTCCGGAAAACAAATAATAGGATGACAGAGCAAAGGCTCATTAGAGAACACACCAAATCTTTTGCACATTGGTTCAAATTGGAGGTTGAAAATGAGGATTGTGTTTCTGATACAGTTAGATGGTTGGCATGTGGTCCTGAACATAATGTGATCTGTTGGAATTCATTTGATATCAATGGGTATTCCTTTTATACGAAGTCCCTAGATGATAGAAGTAGCGTGCAAAACAGTGGTGTTATGTTAGTGGCTGAAGCTATGCATTTCTCTAGTTCAAAAGACAACAATCCTAAATTAGCAGCCATCCCTTATTATGGCGTTGTTGAAGAGATTTGGGAGGTGGACTACTCCAAATTCAAAGTTCCCGTATTCAAATGCAAGTGGGCTAATGTAAACAACGGTGTTATGGTCGATCAGTTAGGATTTACACTGGTGGATTTGAATAATATAAGTTTTGGGGATGAGCCTTTCATTATGGCAGACCAAGCAAAGCAAGTGTTCTTTATCACTGATCCTCAGAATGAAAGATGGTCTGTCGCGCTCCAAGGGAAAAGTGTTGTTGACAATGATGATTCTTTTTATGAGATCCCTTCTTTTTCAGTAGGTTTACCACAATTAAATGAAGAAGTGGATTCTGATTAATTTCTATGTGTTTCTTGTTTAGTCTAAACATGCAATTTTAAGTTTCTTGTAATGATTGCGTATATGATTTTGATGTAATAATAACAGAGACAGATTCTTGTTCTGATAAGAATGTTGTGACGCTAAGGATGGGATGATATTATAAGGTGGTGAAGTTTAAAAAAAAAACTACAACATTTAACACCGGTCTTAAGTGATATTCGGTGTAACAGGTCACGTCTAATAATAATTTATTGTTCGATTTTACACCGGGTTATACTTTATCCGGTGTTATAATTATCGATGTTTATTTTTGACATCGGTTGTTAAAATTAGACGGTGTAAAATGTTTCACTTTTACGTCGTTTATGTTTTGACCGGGTTAGAATTATTTACAACCGGTGTTAAATGTTTATATTCATTTTTTTAACCCGCCTCTTGGCGCGATGACCTTCAATCTTCTCCTTTCTCACATACTCTTTTTTATCGCCGCTCGTCGTGCTCTGTGGTTCTCGCGAGGCTTCTCCGTGCTCGGTCAGTCGTTCTTCTCTGTCACCTCTCTCGTTCTGCTATTCCGTAAGTGTACGTGTTCTCTGCATTTTTTTCCCTGTGTACGTGCGATGCCGTTTTTATGTTCGTTTAATCTAGGTTTTCTATTTTTCCTGATGAATGCTGGCACATCTTTCCATTCATAACTGCTAAAGGAACAAGTTTTGTGTGTTCTGACGGGTTGAGGGAAAAAGGGTTAAGTCTGTTTTCAATGTTTTTGATGTTGTTATTGCGTACATAGGAATATGGAGGATAGAGTTACTCAGATTGAGGCTGGCGATGCTCCAAGCGCCACTAAGCAAAGGAAGGGCAGAAGTGCGACTCGTTTGAAAGACATTACGAAGGACAGGATAGAGGGGAAACTGCTTCCGATAGAGTTTGACAGAAACTGGAACCCAACTGGTGAACACAGGACAAAGTACGTAAGTTTTGTCAGCCTCCTAGCACGCAACAAGCCTAGCATCACCTATTTGACTTGGGATGCTGTGGATGATCGCGTGAAGAATCAAATTTGGGACACTATCCGGGTATAGGAACTATCTAATATTGCATGCAGAGCAATACCAAATACACAACTGTTTGTTGATTACTCTGCTTTCAATGGCAAACATTGCAGCTCACTTACGATGTGCCCAACAATGAGTTCTTGAAGAAGAAGACGTTGTCTTATTGCTGTGAGCGTTGGAGGGCATTCAAGACACAACTAGCTCGTCAGTATCTGCATGGACAGGACAGAAGTGGTCATCCTCAACCTTCTCCATGCAGCAAGTATCAATTCATTGACGAAGCTGCGTGGGAACAATTTGTTAGGAATCGGACCACGCCAGTAGCAATGGTGAGTGTATCCTTTTGTATGTGGTTGCAGAAAACGTATCAGAGTATCATATGTATTGATTTTAAATACTTCATGTCTTGTAGGAAAAAAGAGCAAAAGCGATTGAATACGCCCTCAAGAATGATTGCCCCCACACAATGTCTCGAGGGGGTTACGCGAAGGCAGAAAGAGAGTTGTTGGGGGCCAAGAGGAAGAGGTTAGAAGAAAGTGCTGGGTCGGATCCTAGTGTTCTTCTTGACCCCCCCTCTCCGATACGTCGCGAAGAAAAATGGTTGTACGCTCGCCAAAGAAAGAGCGGAGCTTTTACAAGCGACAATGCTCGCATGATTGCTGAAAAAATTGTAAGCACTACTTGCATTATTTTGTGATAGTAGACTATATATAATTATATCATTTTCCTTATGTTTGTTGTTCTTTCTATGTTATAGAGTGATCTTAAACAACAAGAGTCCCATGGATCCTTCAAGTCAGATGGTAGGAATGACATCTTGACTGTTGCCACTGGGAAACAAGAACATGGGGGCCGTGTCAGGGGAGTTGGAAGAGGTGTGGGTATAAGAGATTACTTTGGAGCATCTCAAATACGTTCCCCACATGTGGTGCCGAGGGCAGAGTTGGCATCCTTGCTCTCCACCATAAGGGCAGAGGCTAAGGAAGAAGCTTGGATAGAGGCTAGGGCACAAGCAGAAGCTTCAATTGAGGCGCGATTACAAGAGGGGTTCGCAAAGATGAAGGAAGAAATGTTGTCCATGATGACATCAAGGCAGCAAGAGCCAACTGATCCCCTCCCGCCCTCAACTGCAGTCCGTCAAAGCACTAAGGGGAGTTGTTGCTTGCCGCTGTCAGAGGATGCAGAACATTGTGATCTATATGTTGAGGATCCTCTTAGACGCTTAGTGGCACGTGGCTCCATCCATAGCCTAGGGGCAACTACTGTTCACCACGTCCAAATTCATGACGATCAATTAAGGGTGACAGTTGAAGCCGTGCTAATTGGAGATGCTCTTGTCCCAATTCCCACTGATGAGGTGAAGACAGTGAGCCAAGCAAAAGGGACTTTCATATTGTGGCCAAAGCATCTTGTTTCGGATCACGTCGCCTCATCCCCCGACCAACTTCCCACCCCTCCCGCTTTGAATGCCATGCAACGTGTGATCCTAATGGCATATGACAAAACGTTCCATGTGGACGCGTTGCCTATGGATTCAGTTGTGGGCGACATGGGGGCACCGGCCTTCCTGGATCATGCGGACGTCAAATCTCTGATCACTCCCAAGGAAGAACTGACCTCCGGCTGCATCCAAGTGTTTTTGATGTAAGTATAATTTAAATGTAAATATATGTAATAACAAAGTTCAAGTCTTACAACTAATGTCGTGCATGCATTGCCTGTAGGTACATGCAAGCTGAGTTGGTTTCCTCCAAGGGCAAACAAAAAAAGTTCGGATTCCTATGCCCAATTCAGATTTATGCTAAAGGGACCTCTCAATCTTCGAGACTTGCATACATTTCAGAGAGGCTCGGTGAAACCGATATTGATTGTTTCTTCGCACCATATATGCATGAGTAAGAATAATAATGTTTCATTTTATTTTATATATACTAGTTTTGTAGTTGCTTAATTATAATACTCATTTTCTTTTAACTAATCTCTACAGCAATCATTGGCAACTTGTCATCCTATGTAAGCATAGCTATAAAGTTTTCTTCTTATGCTCCCTCCATTACAAGCCCTCGGTGGATGTTAGGAAGATCATGAACACGTACGTGAGTTCTCTTCTATACACAATGATCTGTGTGATAAATGGGTTACTAACTTGTTAACTTTGGTCATAGGGCTATGAGGACATTCGCAGTTGCAAGGGGCCTTAAGCACGCTAATTTGGTGAGGGACCCTGAATGGATCACACCGATGGTAATAAAAGTATATATTAGGTGTTAGCTAGGTTCCCCGTTTTGATGATGAGAAATAATTTTTCTCTTGTTAACATTACAGAGTCGAAGGCAACCCAGAGAAAGCAACTTGTGCGGCTTCTACATAGTCAGACACATGGTCAATATTATCTTGGCAAATAGGATTGACCTAAGTGGGGAGGTAAAATTATATTTTGAATGATTTCATATTTCTTAATTGTCAATCTAATCTAAATTAGTAATGCCTTAATTTCTTTGATTTTGATTTCATATTTCAGATGTTTGAACAACCTGATCCATTTCCTGACCAAGATATTGAGGACCTGCGTAATCGGTGGGCAGAGTTTTTTGTTCAAATCCTTCCTTCTCAATAGTATTTGTCTTTCACTGAATACATTTTTCTGTTCAAATTGTATCATTTTTGTATTGAGTTTTATTCAATGAATAATATAATGAGCAATTGAATTATATATGTCTCTGGCATCTTGAAATGATGATGATCGATGATTGAGTCATATATTACATTTGGGCAGTTTACTTCTGAAGCTTCAGGCCAACGAAATCTATCAAATATAAATTTAATAACATCTACATCGGAGGTACATACCCACCGATGTAGTAAGAACATATATAAATTAAATTTAATAACATCTACACCGTCCCAATATTCAACCGGTGTTAAAAATTTAAAAATTTACACCGTCCCAATATTCAACCGGTGTTAAAAATTTAAAAATTTACACCGTCCCAATATTCAACCGGTGTTAAAAATTTAAAAATTTACACCGTCCTAATATTCAACCGGTGTTAACATTTGAAAAATCTACACCGTCCCAATATTCAACCGGTCTTAAAAATTTAAAAATTTGAAAAATCTACACCGTCCCAATATTCAACCGGTGCAGATGTTAAAAATAATACACCGGATGTAAATGTGAACCGATTTAAAATGTAGTCCGGTGTAAAAAATTATACATTCTACACCGATTATAGGACCGGTGTAAAATGTATGACTTTTTACACGGTCCGTTTCTACACCGGTTGTGTGTGCGATGTTGAATGCCATTTTCAACCGGTGTTGAAATGCTTTTTTCCAGCTGTGTTTCTTACTAATCACAATGTGATAATTCATGTATTGACTCTCTAGTCAATATTTTTTGAATTATTCTTTCTTTATTTTTATTTTGTGACAGAGAGATTATTACAAATTAGAATATATAATTAAAAAAGTGCCTCCTATCTCATTATAAAATGTGCTTTTATTTTTTTGACAAGAATTGTAAAAAAGAAAAAGAAAAAAAAACGACCATATATATATGCAATCAAATGAGATATCATATATGTAATTGTATAACAACTTAATTCATGATAAATGATTCTAATACCACGATAGCTTAATATATAATTTCAAAATATGAAATCATATAAAGAATAAATATAAGATGTGATATTTATTTGATTATATAGAAATGCACTTTTAATATGTATAATTTAGTCTTACATATAGACTTATATTATTATTTAGGAATAATGAAACATTTGGTCCCTCGATTATACTTCAATTAACTGAGCTGGTCTTTGAAGTTCAATCTTTATCAATCAAGCTTTAAGTTTGCATCAATTATGGAATTAGCCAATGACATGTGTTAATATGTCAAAGTAATAAAAATACCTTCATTTTTTAAGCCAGCTCCTAGCGACTATTAGAGGTGTAAAACGAAAAGAACAAACGCGTTAGTGATTGAAGCAGAAAATGAGAAGCTCGACCTAGCTCAATCAATTATATTGCAGAGGGCCAAACGGCTAATGAGGTTGCGTTAAAGCTAAATGACCAACGCCTTAGACTAGATTGCTGGCTTACGTTCAGATTACATAGTATTAATCAACAGATGCTAAGAAAATTACGAGCAGCAAGAGGTTTTGTTTTATTTCGGAAGAACGTTAATTATCTGTAATCCCCCGTCGACACACAAAAAACCACTCTTTAGCAGGTGATAATTAGCGTCTTAAATCACTTCTTCCTTATATATAGTCTTATTCCCCCCACCCCCCCATGTTTTTGTTTTAACATCTCCTTTTCACATTCAGCATGTAACATGCCACCAGAAAGATCAGACACCCAAGACAACCAAGTAAATTGAAGTGGAATACACAGCAACGGAGAGCTAAAAGCAAGATTATATGACAATGTTTGTTTTAGTGGAATACACAGCTTCTGCTAAATTTATTACAAGGGAATATGAACAAATAGAAAGAAACACGGCTGGGAAAAAAATATTTTAACACCGGTTGAAAATGGCATTTAACATCGCACATACAGCCGGTGTAGAAACGGACCGTGTAAAAAGTGAAACCTTCTACACCGGTCACGTGACCGGTGTAGAATGTATACTTTTTTACACCGGACTAAAATTTAAAGCGGTTCACATTTACACCCGGTGTATTATTTTTAACATCTACACCGGTTGAACATTGGGACGGTGTAGATTATTCAAATGTTAACACCGGTTGAATATGGGACAGTGTGTAGAATGTATACTTTTTTACACCGGTCTACACGTTAAAGCGGTTCACATTTTCATCCGGTGTATTATGTTTCAACATTTACACCGGTTTGAATATTGGGACGGTGTAGATTATTCAAATGTTAACACCGGTTAAATATTGGGACGGTGTAGATGTTATTAAATTTAATTTATATATTATGATATATGTTCTTTCTACACCGGCAGGTATATACCTCCGATGTAGATGTTATTAAATTTATATTTAATACATTTCGTTGGCCTGAAGCTTCATAAATAAACTGCCCAAATATAATATACGACTCAATCATCGATCATCATCAGTTCAAGATGCCAGAGACATATATAATTCAATTGCTCATTATATTATTCATTCATTGAATAAAATTCAATACAAAAATGCTACAATTTGAACAGAAAAGTAGAAAAGGTATTCAGTGAAAGATAAATACTATTGAGAAGGAAGGAATTGAACAAAAAACTCTGCCCACCGATTACGCAGGTCCTCAATATCTTGGTCAAGAAATGGATCAGGTTGATCAAACATCTGAAATATGAAATCAAAATCAAAAAAATTAAGGCATTACTAATATAGATTAGATTGAGAATTAAGAAATATGAAATCATTAAAAATACAATTTTACCTCCTCAGTTAGGTCAATCCTATTTGACAAGATAATATTGACCATGTGTCTAACTATGTAGAAGCCGCACAAGTTGCTTTCTCTGGGTTATCTTCGACTCTGTAATGTTAACAAGATAAAAATTATTTCTCATCATCAAAACGGGGAACCTAACTAACACCCAATATATACTTTTATTACCTTCGGTGTGATCCATTCAGGGTCCCTCACCAAATTAGCGTGCTTAAGGCCCCTTGCAACTGCGAACGTCCTCGTAGCCCTATGACCAAAGTTAATAAGTTAGTAACCCATTTATCACAAAGATCATTGTGTATAGAAGAGAACTCACATGTTCATGATCTTACTGACATCAACCGAGGGCTTGTAATGGAGGGAGCATAAGAATAAAACTTTATAGCTATGCTTACATAGGATGACAAGTTGCCAATGATTGCTGTAGAGATTAGTTAAAAGAGAATGAGTATTATAATTAAGCAAATACAAAACTAGTATATGTGAAATAAAATGAAATATTATTATTCTTACTCCTGCATATATGGTGCGAAGAAACAATCAATATCGGTTTCACCGAACCTACTTGAAATGTATGCAAGCCTCGAAGATTGAAAGGTCCCTTTAGCATAAATCTGAAGTGGGCATAGGAATCCAAACTTTTTTTGTTTGCCCTTGGAGCAAACCAACTCAGCTTGTATGTACCTACAGGCAATACATAAACGACATTAGTTGTAAGACTTGAACTTTGTTATTACATATATTTACATTTAAATTATACTTACATCAAAAACACTTGGATGCAGCCGGAGGTCAGTTCTTCCTTGGGAGTGATCAGAGATTTGACGTCCACATGGTCCAGGAAGGCCGGTGCCCCCACGTCTCCCACAACTGAATCCATAGGCAACGAGTCCACATGGAACGTTTTGTCATATGCCAATAGGATCACACATTGCATGGCATTCAAAGTGGGAGGGGTGGGAAGTTGGCCGGGGGATGAGGCGATGTGATCCGAAACAAGATGCTTTGGCCACAATATGAAAGTCCCTTTTGCTTGGCTCACTGTCTTCACCTCATCAGTGGGAATTGGGCCAAGAGCATCTCCAATTAGCACGGCTTCAACTGTCACCCTTAATTGATCGTCCTGAATTTGGCTGTGGTGAACAGTTGTCCCTAGGCTATGGATGGAGCCACGTGCCACTAAGCGTCTAAGAGGATCCTCAACATATAGATCACAATGTTCTGCATCCTCTGACAGCGGCAAGCAACAACTCCCTTTAGTGCTTGGACGGACTGCAGTTGAGGGCGGGAAGGGATCAGTTGGCTCTTGCTGCCTTGATGTCATCATGGACAACATTTCTTCCTTTATCTTTGCGAACCCCTCTTGTAATCACGCCTCAATTGAAGCTTCTGCTTGTGCCCTAGCCTCTATCCAAGCCTCTTCCTTAGCCTCTGCCCTTATGGTGCAGAGCAAGAATGCCAACTCTGCCCTCGGCACAACATGTGGGGAATGTGTTTAAGATGCTCCAAAGTAATCTCTTATACCCACACCTCTTCCAATTCCCCTTACACGTCCCCCATGTTCTTGTTTCCCAATGGCAACAGTCAAGATGTCATTCCTACCATCTGACTTGAAGGATCCATGGGACTCTTGCTGTTTAAGATCACTCTATAACATAGAAAGAACAAACATAAGGAAAATGATATAATTATATATAGTCTACTAACACAAAATAATGCAAGTAGTGCTTACAATTTTTTCAGCAATCATGCGAGCATTGTCGCTTGTAAAAGTTCCGCTCTTTCTTTGGCGAGCGTACAACCATTTTTCTTCGCGACGTATCGGAGAGGGGGGTCAAGAAGAACACTAGGATCCGACCCAGCATTTTCTTCTAGCCTCTTCCTCTTGGCCCCCAACAACTCTCTTTCTACCTTCGCATAACCCCCTCGAGACATTGTGTGGGGGTAATCATTCTTGATGGCGTATTCAATCGCTTTTGCCCTTTTTTCCTACAAGACATGAAGTAGTTAAAATCAATACATATGATACTCTGATACGTTTTCTGCCAACACATACAAAAGGATACACTCACCATTGCTACTGGCGTGGTCCGATTCCTAACAAATTCTTCCCACGCAGCTTCGTCAATGAATTGATACTTGCTGCATGGAGAAGATTGAGGATGACCACTTCTGTCCTGTCCATGCAGATACTGACGAGCTAGTTGTGTCTTGAATGCCCTCCAACGCTCAGAGCAATAAGACAACGTCTTCTTCTTCAAGAACTCATTGTTGAGAACATCGTAAGTGAGCTGCAATGTTTGCCATTGAAAACAGAGTAATCAACAAACAGTTGTGTATTTGGTATTGCTCTCCATGCAATATTAGATAGTTCATATACCCGGATAGTGTCCCAAATTTGATTCTTCACGCGATCATCCACAGCATCCCAAGTCAAATAGGTGATGCTAGGCTTGTTGCGTGCTAGGAGGCTTTGGAGCATTTTCAAATTCTTGGCCGCCATAAAATTTCTTCTTTAGTCGACGGTATGGGTGGGCTTGTCTTAGAAATCTCCTATAACCTAGGTAGACTGTCTTTCTTCCATGACGAAGTTGATAGTAGCAAGTCCCTTCCTCACAAATCGGACATGCTTTATGGCCCTTAACACTATACCCTGACAAATTTCCGTATGTAGGAAAGTCATTAATTGTACAAAAGATCATGGCCCGCATATTGAAGACCTCCTTTTTAACAGCATCAAAAACATCCACACCTTCCCATAGCTTCTTCAAATCTTCGATCAAGGGTGTTAGGTAAACGTCTATGTCATTTCCTGGTTGTTTTGGTCCTGAGATCAGCATAGACAACATTACATACTTCCGTTTCATACACAGCAAGGGAGATAGGTTGTAAATTACCAGAAGGACGGGCCATGAACTATGTATACTACTAAGGCTACTATAAGAGTTCATTCCATCCGTACTAAGTCCAAGCCTTAGGTTTCGTGGTACATTGCCGAACTCGGGAAATAAGTCATCAATCTTCTTCCATTGCAAAGAGTCAGCAGGATGACGAATCTTTAATCCTTTCATTTGCATGCCATAACATTTTCTTTGCATCATCTTCATTAGAAAAAAATCGCTTAAACCTTGGTAAAATTGGAAGATACCATAACAACTTGGCAGGAGAGTTGCTTGATCTGTACCTTGGTGTCTTACATATTGGACACTTCTCCTCATCTTCAAACTCTTTCCTATACAATATGCAATCATTTGGGCATGCATGAATCTTTCTATACTGCATGCCTAAAGGACCTATTATTTTCTTCACATCATAGTAGCGTTTGGGTAACGTATTTTCTTCAGGAAACATGTCCTGTAACAACTCAAGCAATTCTGAAAAACTACTATCACTCCACCCATGCCGAGCTTTCACACTTACCAATCTCAACACTGCATTCAACAGGTTGTATTTTCTGCACCCTGGGTATAGAGACTTTTTTGCATCATTGCACATATTACCATATGCATGTGACCGCATAAAAGCATCTTCTCCAACATCACGAATCATGTCCTCTACTCGATTATCAGTATCCATGTCATCGTCAAAGGTCTGTTCCACCTGTTCACCATACCATACCCATACCGTGTAACTCTTGAAAAACCCCTCACAAATTAGATGAGTGTAAATATCAGCAGGACTTTGTTTCCTCTCATTCAAATAACTCACACAAGGACAATAAAATCTTCCATTGTCATCATCACCATTCCGTTTAGCAAAATCCAAAAACTCCTTCACCCCCTCAGCATACTCAACACTTGTTCGTTTAGCATTTATCCAACTACGATCCATATTTGTGGAAGACTATAAAACTAGAAAAACAGAAAACAAGAAATTAAACCATTACGTTGCAGCTAATGCATGGAGAGAATAAATTTTTAGTTCTCGAGAGGAGTTCAAAACAAAACTCACCGCCTGTGAAGCGCCGAGAAGACTTAACGCGCGAACCAGAGAAAAATGAGAGATGGAAGGCGCGAGAAATGTACCAAATAAAAGAGTATTTGGTAAAAAAATAAAAAAAAAAGTTTATTTTGTAAGAAAATATACACCAGACAAAATGTTACACCGGTGTAGATATATATAAAATTTGTAGAGAGTATATTTTACACCGGCCACTATATATAGACCGGTGTAAAATATATCAGTTTTTTTTAAGTGATACAGACCATGTCATCAACTTTTATACAAAAAAAATATATATATATCAGAATATATAAAAGTTGCAATCTTTCACTACTCATCAGACTCGGAGTTTTGGGAGTCATCAGATTGAGTGAGATCAACAGGATTAAAGAAGCTATCACGGGGTTGATGGCGGCGAACTTCTGAGCGGAAATCTCTTAAACTTGCTTTCAGTCTGTCAACTTTGCTATTCAGTCCTTCCACGGAGTCCTCCAGCCCATTGAAGCGCAGTATGAGTTCCTCAAGGCTCTCCATCAGAGTCACAACCAGGGGAGGAGGAGAAGGAACAGAAGGGTGAGGATCAGGATATTTGTCTTCAAAGTCATCTCTGTTTCTTTTGTGGGGCGGAGAAGGAGGCGTGCGTGAGGAAGAGGCCATTGGAGGAGTCAGATAGATGAAAAGAAAATAAAACAGAAGAATGGTATACATATATATATGGTTAACGTTCATGATCAATAAGAATATAGAAGAATGCAATTGGTCTTCTATCATAATGACTACAAACGTTGGGAACCGAAGAAGTGACATGAATGGTCTGAAAAATAAAGAAAGCGCGTGGGAAAGCATAGACAGTAAACTGAAGAGGCAGATAGGACGAAGCTAATCTGCACCGGGTGTTTATATTTTAAATCGGTTTCTTTTAAAACCAGTGTAAAAATTTAATTTTTTTAAACCGTCTTCTCCTCAGTGACCGGTTTAAAAGTGGGATTCAGATGAAAAATAAACGGATCATCAGCAACGTATGCAGAACAAGAAACCTGTTAAACTTCATTATATTCATTCAAATTAAACTTTACTAACTAACTTTACATCTTGAAATCTAGAAAAAAAGACATCGCTCTATCAACAACAGGATGAAAGAAACTATCATCGTGTTGATGGCGACGAACTTCAGAACGGAACGCTCTGAAACGTTCATTCATCCTCTCCACTTTTAGAGCCAGTTCTTCTACCGAACGCTCCAGGGCATTGAAGCGCGGGATGAGTTCCTCCAGGAACTCCACCAGTTGCTGAAGCAGGGGAGGAGGAGAAGGAACTGAAGGGTTATCAGGAGATACGTGCATATGTTTGTCTTCAACATTCTTCTCTGTCTTTTGTGAGGCGAAGCCATTGGAGAGTTAAGATAGAAGAATAGAAGAAATGAATATAAAACAGATATCGGAGAAGGTCATCATAATGAAATACTGCGCATGTCTGAGAAGACTTGACATAAAATGGCGGGAAAGGATCCTGACGGAGTTCATCTACACCGGACTAAATATTTCCACCTCGGTCAATATAAATTTGCTGTAGAAAGTAAAAATCTAAACCGGACCAAATATTTCCACATCGGTCTCTATAACATTCGCTGTAGAAATTAAACATCTAAACCGGACTAAATATTTCCATATCGGTCACGAGTAAATACGGTGTGAATATTTCATTTTATTTACAAAAATGCCACCGCTCATTTTTTTAAAACCGTCTCCGCATTGACCGGTTTAAAAATGGGGATTTCGATTGTCAATTTTCCACCAATGAAAACAAGGAGTGATTGCATGGGAACCAAAAGAACACAGCCTGGTAAGATGAGGAAAGAATGCAATAATCAATTAAGGTTGCTTCTTTCGGGAATGAATTGGATTGGGACTTGGGTAGGTGGTGCCTCGGGGAGGATATCATTGCTGCGGATGAGCCGGCGGAGGATATCCCTGTGGTAGATGTCCCTTGGGCGGACAACCTGTTTAACACATCCAAACATCACAATCAAAACCAAAACCCCTAATCTGAAACCTATCAGATCCAAGAAACCACACCGACATGCAAATTGAAAAAACCACAAGATTCTAAACAAAAATCGTGCAAGAGGATGAGAGGTAGAGTCGACGGCCCTTGTGGCTGCTGAACTCCCATCGGCGGCTGCTTCTGGTTGTAGTAGCCCATCTTCGCAGAAAATTGATGCTTTGTTGAACCTTTTGCGGTTGTTGGAGGTAACCGCTTTGTTTGTGTGCAAAAAAGTGAAGGCCAAAGGGAAGAATCGGTACTATTTATATGAGAAAAGGTCGTGGGCGATTATATTAAAGACGTGGAGGTTATAACCGAGGGAATATTTTATATTTATTTTTTATTATTTCTTATCTTTGTGACCAACGAATGAACCGATAAGATAAATAAAAAAACTATTTTGCAGTGCTTTGGTGAAGAAGCCGTTCCGATAATGACACGCCATCAATTCATCGGTTACCTCAACGATGACTCCATAATCGACGGTCCCGGTGAGTGCTTCTTGTTTATTTAAAATTAATAATAGACATACTTTCAAGACAATTAAACACTTTTTAAAATTTAAAAAGATAAAAATAGCCTATGAATTTTAAAAATGACAGATTAGGTAGAAAGTCTAATCTGTTATTTATAAATTAATGTGTAGAGTTACAAATATCATTACAAGAGTTATAAATATTATTGACAGAATTGTAAATACAAATTTAAGGCAAAAGACGAAATTGCATTTTTTACAATTCTTGTAATGGTATTTGCAATTTTGTCAATAATATTTGGAACTTTGTCAATAGTATTTATAACTTTTATAATAGTATTTGTAACTCTGTCAATAGTATTTGTAACTCTGTCAATAGTATTTATAACTCCCATAAAGCTATTTATAACTCTCACAATAATATTTATAACTCTGTATAGAAATTTATAAAGGACGGATTGAGCATCATGTTCAATCTATCTTTTTTAAAATATAGAAACCTTTTTTATCTTTTTAAATTTAAAAATGTTTTTTTTAATCATTTTTTACCTTATTTTGAATTTTCAAATTTGTCATATTATAATAACGGTTGGGCCCCACTTCAGGGGTAGGTTAAGCCGGTTATTTTGTGCTTTGGGGAGACAAAAAGTCATACGAGCATGGGGGAGAGCGTGTTGAATACGCGTAAGATATTACTATAAATATATTTTTGTGATATTTCATGTTTGAGATAAAAAGTAAAAACTAATCTATTTAATTAATTCTCAATATGATTATTTTTGGGGTTGGATTTTATTTATGACATTTGGATAAAATCACCATCTTACCGATTATTAACGTACACAAGGTATCTAATCCAAGATACTTGTGGAGTGTACAATGTACACCGTATATATAGGGAAAATGCAATTCAATAATGTTATGTCTAAAATTTAGCTTTTCGATGATATTATTTTTTTAATACTAATCGATATAAACACATAATAATATATTTATCTTTTTAATACTAATCGATATAAACACATAATAATATATTTATCGTTACGATTTAATTTAGTTTTAAATATTTTTTTAATTTTAAAAATAAGATTTAATTTATAGTATAAATATATAAATAATAAAATAAAGAAAAGATGAAAAGGAGGCTGGTCAATAATGGAGGAATTGAATTGGAGACAGTTTTGTTGTGCGCTTCCCGGGATAACCACAAATAAGAACTCATTGGAACGTTGATTTGTAAGCCCACTTCTAATAATTTACTATGTATAGTTTGAAATCCATATTTGACCTTAGTTTATATATTTTGGTACTGCCACTTATTAATTAATTTCAATTCAAATCCAATCGGATTTTAATTGGTATAAATCCGTTCATCAGGTATAAGAATTTGAAGCTTTTTAACCGTTGTGTGTGTGTGTGTGTGTATAGAGAGAGAGAGAGAGAGGTTATATTTAATTAATCTTCTTTGATAGAAATAATCACATGATTAGAGATGAGATTCAAATTTTGCAACCCCCTTGGTCAATCAAATAAACTCAGTAACAATATCCACAAATCAGGAGCAGCAATCTTAAACTAGCAAAGTAACAACATATAAAAGCTCAAACAAAAGAGAAACAACAAAAGTAAACTGCATAATCAAAAGAAATAAACCCCAAGAACAAGAGATCTCAGCTTTTGACACAATGTTCAAGATTTTATCGAAAAGAAAAGAGGGTTGCAACACCTGATCTTTTGATCATTTCTCTACGAGTGAATAGATGTATTGACGACCTAAGGTTGTAAATAAAATGAAACTCATGACTTTTCACTTGCATGATAATTTTCGTGTCATTATGCTGCAAGATTATTAGTTATATTACAACATCTTGGAATCTACTCAAAGCAGTATGAGTCAAAAGCTTTGTCAAGATTCACAATCTCCTCCTCCACGGGGCTCAAGCTTTCCCAATGTGGGCAAGAGATTTCAAGTTTTACCTCTTGAATCCATGGATGACAATCAAAACCAACCTTAGTGCACACCATTTTAAGCTGTAACAGTCCTAGAAGGAGAAATAGCCTTATCCCAACAACAGATGGAACTCACTCAGATGACCTAATATCTCAAATAAACCTGATAAAACTAACAAAGCTTAGCATAGCTAGTAAATAGTTAGGTCACTTAAATATGATGTCTTAAGTTTGAATCAGGCCATGCGTATGGAAAAAAAACTTTGTTAGGTGAGTGAGGCAAAATACACTTCGGTAATATCGACGCCTTGAAAAGATTAATCTCTAAAATATCAGCTAACAGATACCACTTGGTTTCAACCAAACAAAAAAACAAAATAAACCCAACAAAAAGCAATCAACATCTGATGGAACAAATTATTCCAACACCGATTGTTTATTTCCATTTGCACTTGAAACATATTACTCATCCGCTCTTTGATATATAACATATTTAACTAATTTAATAAGATTAAAGGAGTTAGTTAAATTAATTAATATAGTATGTTTATTTTTTAAAACACCCTAACTATTTTCCTTAATTCCTTCCCTCAATTTCTTCCCTTAATCTCTTATTTGATTATTGTTGAAAAAATATCAATATGGGTAATTTAGGAAAAAAATAGATAAATTGGATAAATAAGTCTTATATTAAAGATCAATATCAACTCTCTAATTATATCTTATATTAAAGACTAATGAGTACGAAAAGAACCCTTTTCAAAGTTTTTCCATAGTACTCTAGTTTTAAACTATATCATCTTGGAGTTCTAATTGTGTTTCAAAAAATATGTTACTTTGAAATTAATCTCAATGAATATCCTTCAGCAATAGAAACAATTGGTGGAAAAAGTAGGTGCGTTTGATTTAATAGTTTTTTTAATTGATGTTCTTAACATTAAACTATATAAATTTGGAATGAAGGAAGGGGGCATAAACAAAAGGCATATAAAACATGGAAAGGGGTTGAAACTTGTACGTCACAACAGGCCATGTGCAAGAACTGGTTGGGATATGATTCTTAACACTTCTTTTATGTCTGCGTCGCTAATTGCCTCTTCTTGTTCCTTTACAAACCAATTACAAAGCGTAGCAAAAAACCACTCACTCATACATTATATAATAATAATATATATGGTTCCATTATTGTGTTGAAAGCCATCTGGAAAATTACGTGTTTGATGCTTCCCTTTGGTTCTGTTCCTATAATTTTATTATTATTTATTATTATATTATATCTCAGAATTGAAGGACAGCGTAACATTCGAAACATCGTTTGAATATGATCAACAATGTCGATAGATAACATTAACATACTATACTCAATTTCTTCAAACTTCAAGCGATGTGAAACAAACCAAAATGTATATGATCATTAATATATGACTACATACGTATTTACTGTCTCTTGTGACAATCTCGTCCTTGTTCAATTTATTGGAACTGGGAACCTATAAATAAAATACACTGGTTATTATTCTTTTTATTATTATAGAAAAGTTTACATAAGTTATGTCCTGGAGGCTTATCAAGATCAAGACAGAGTGTTTATAGAGATATTTATATATTACTCATCAATAAAATTCTCACATTGATAACAGGATTTAAATTCATGACTTTGTTAAGTGTTGATTATTTGTTTATTCAAATAAAACTTCAATTATTTTCCTTTTTCTCTTTTCTTTTTGCCAAAAAAAAGAAGATATTATTATGAAAGTAAATGAGAAAAGGTTTGGGGGAAGAAGCAATTTCCTTGCCCATTACAAGAATTTGTCAAAATATAGACTGGATTGTGACTTTAGACTTTATATTTTGAAGGATTTCCGATGTACCTAAAATATATTTGTGCAATCGAATTTCCCCGTACGAAATTGAAACACCAATTCAAACTCCGATCATGTAACTCAACAAATAACACGAGAGAGAGAGAGAGGGAGGGAGGGAGGGAGGGAGAGAGAGCTTCCAAGGGGGAGAGGAGGGAGAGTCATTCTAGGAGTTATTTTACGCCTTACATAGAATTGATTCCCTCAAAACCCCTTATGACATATGTATCGCGTATAGATGCTTACATATGTTTAATTGAAATCATAAAGTAAAAATTATCTCTATAATACCCATACTTTTTTTATTCTCATTAGAGCCCACTTGCATGGGGTTTTGAACCCTAATCCACTCATAATGCACTATGTATATAACTCAACATATTTAGATAAGTAAATATGTGTCAATAGATGTTAAATTTAGTAGAAAAGATTAGCTTTTTACAACATAATGAATCAAAATATAATTTTTTATTAAAAGATAATTTATATTTAATATATAATAGTGTCATCAATACTATTGTCTATGTGACGAGAATATTAGAAAAAAAATTGTCTTACTCACTGAGGACACCATCTCAATGATGACGCCATTATTATGTCCATCCTCCTGTGTGAAAACTTGCATTTAGCAATTTTTTTTAATGAATAATTAGTATTTTCTATCCCACGATGTACTTGTGGCCATTTTATTAAAAAAAAAAATATTAAAATTTAGTATGGGAGCAGAAGGGGATGGGGATATAATTTCCTAGAAGACAAACTCTAGTTATTCTAGTGCTTGGCAAGTCAATTGGTAGGTGGTAGCCTTTGTTTAAATAACGAGAGATTAATTAAAAATTTAATGAAAAATATCTTCAACTACAAAAAAAAAAAAAAAACTCGTCAAATGTGAAGCATGAACGCCCTTTGCAACTACTTCCACTAAATGATAAAGGGGATTAAATTCCACCATAACATGATGAAGAATCATTACCTAGGCCATACCCATGTTTTTTAGCTAAACACTCAGCCATATTGTAAATGATGTTCTTATGATTTAAAATGTTTTCAAAATAACCATATTTATCATTAAATATTATTTACATACTATGATAATAGTTTACATTATTGAAGTCACCAATTTCAATTTGTACAAAAATTCTTATCTGAATTACATTTTTTTAAAAATTATTAAATGTATGATATAACAAAATAATGACTTTTATTTTATCTTTGTATATATAAAAATTCAAAATTTGAAAAGAAGGGTGAGAAATTTTTATTAGAAGATGACAATATTATAAAGTGTAAAAATTGCACGTATTTTAATGATTAACCTAAATGTTTAAAAACGGACCAAAAACCCATAATTGAAAAAAAAAATAGAGAGAGATGCAATGCAAAGTAACGCTAAATTTATTGTGATCATTCTAACCTGTTATAGGTATCATAGTTTTTGGGTGTCTAGATTTATGCATGAGGATAATAGACAGTTCGTCTTACCCGATATTGATATCGCTTAGGAGGAAGGGAGATTTCGCCCTACCCTTAGATTATGGGTGAGCTTATCTTCTTTCTAAAAATTTCTATACTAAAAAAAATAAGATATTGGTTGATTGTGTTTGTACCTGGGTATGGAAATTGTTCAATTTTATGGAAACATGCTCTACTTTGTTTTCATATTTAATCAATGTAGTTAAAATTGAAACGAGTTGATGATTATAAAGGAAAATTTTGATTATTTCCGATGTATACAAAAATAAGGAAATGTTCAAAACAGGAAGAGAATCAAAATATTTAATATTGGGTTCTTACATGCATGAGTAAAACTGTAGGTTTAATAGGATGGAAGTTAGAAATGAGTATAAAATTGATGTATATTTTTTTATAATTTTAAGTAAAATTATCCAAAATAGTTTTTTATAACTTGGGATAAAATTGTCTAAAATATTTTACTTCCACTTCTCCTATCTTATTTTTCAGTTTTTTTTATAGAACTAAAATAATTTAAAATATTAAAAATAGAAATAGTTGTCACTGTACTAAATAAAAAAATATTTAATTTTATTTTTATTTCAACTTCTACGCTACCAAACATACCCTATATTAGGTTTGGAGGAATTTCATGACTAGTGACATGATGTATGGTTCTAAGGAACTCGCACAAGTTTTTATAAATTAAAAATATTTCTACACAGGGTTGAAATGAGCTATTTTGTGTTTCAGATAGAAAATATATTTAATGTGATTACAAATATAAACATTTTTTTTATAATATTACGCTTGTTCTTACTAATCACAATGTGATAATTCATGTATTGACTCTCTAGTCAATATTTTTTGAATTATTCTTTCTTTATTTTTATTTTGTGATAGAGAGATTATTACAAATTAGAATATATAATTAAAAAACAGCCTCCTATCTCATTATAATTAAAATGTGCTTTTACTTTTTTTTTTTTACAAGAATTATAAAAAAAACTAAACATATATGCAATCAAATTAAATGAGATATCATATATGTAATTGTCTAACAACTTAATTCATGATAAATGATTTTAATACCATCATAGCTTAATATATAATTTCAAAATATGAAATCATATAAAGAATAAATATAAGATGTGTGATTTGTTTGATTATATAGAAATAGCTTTTAATATGTATAATTTAGTCTTACATGTAGACTTATATTATTATTTAGGAATAATGAAACTTTTGGTCCCTCCATTATATTTCAATTATTGGGCTAGTCTTTGAAGTTCAATCTTTATCAATCTAGCTTTAAATTTATATTAATTATGGATTTGGCCTCTCAAATTTCCCTTCAAGTTATAAGAGAACTATCAACACAGAGTTAGTGTAGTAATATAAATCCCTACTAAATCTTTTTAGATCTTATTCGATTATTAAATAAGACGTTTATATTAACAGGGTAGTTATAAATCTTAAAACTAGGTACTTGATAATATAATTTAATAAATAATATAAAAATAAGATAACTAATTGTGTATGACTATGTAATTTTTTAAAATTTGATTGACATGAAAGACAAATTTGAGGGCTTATTTAGTTCTCCTAAAACTATAATTTGAAAAAGATTTTTAGGTTAAACTATATTTTATGTCAAAAATTAAACAAACAACTATAAAATATTCATAAGAGTTTATAAAGTAAATCATAGTTTTGGGGATCCAAAATTATAGTTTCGGATAAACTTATGGAACTAGCTTTTAAGTGGAAAAAAATATTTTTAGATTGTATAATAACTATTTTATCCTTATCTTTTTTCTCTATCATTTAATCCCATACCTTTCTAATAATTTACCTATTAGAAAAATTATTCTAATAGTAACTATCTAAACACTCATTTTTTATAATCATTTTTTTTTCAAAAGCTATTATCTATAAGTATTTCTCTAGAAGTTAAACTAAATGGGTCTGAATCATTATCGGTTATTTATTAAGTGTTTTAAAATGAAATGAAATTACTTTAGCTGAATTTTTCAGTATTGGCAATAATTTTATCTCTTTAATTGTATGGCAGTTTAATCCAAGGATGGAGGAATAGTAAAGCGCATATAAAACATGAAGGAATGGATGTATGTCACGACTGAGCGTGTGCCATTAAATGGTAATAATTGATTCCTGAGACTTCTTTTGCAGTTTTGGCACTTTCACTAATGGGAAAATAACGTTATTGGGAACACTAATAGTACTTTTAAGACTTTAGGACCTTAAAAGTATCAGTCTCGAATACATCATAAGGACTAAGGATTGGAGGAACTATTTTGCAACGCATACTTCTAAATTACTCATTAAATACTTAATATAAAAATTAATTAATTATTTTAAATAAATTAATAATATATATAAATTAATTAATTATTATTAGATATAAACTATTAAGACGAATTTATACGAATTAATTATTACTAGGTCATTATTTCATGCTACAATCCTACAGAAAAAAACAATGGGGCATTAATGAGGAAAAAGCAACAGAACCTGTAGACTACTCTTATTCAATTTATAAGGCAAAGAGTATTTGTTAAAAAATAATGTTGGGTGTGAAAGGCAAACGAATTTATTGGAACCTATTTATAAATGTAATTTTGTGCAATTACAGGCTCTCTTGTCAATGTCATGGTCTTATTAATTGTAGGCGCACATGATAATGGGCCATAAAGTCATATCAGGGCAAGCCCAGTTAGCCCATTGTCATAGCTCCATGATTTTGTTTCTCTCATACTGTTTCAAATAATTCAAGAACAAACCTCATACTCATCGTTTGTCCGTAGGTTCAACTGATAAAAGAGTGAGACATATAACTATTTAGAGCGTATTCAATCCCTGGAGAGTACCATTTTGTTGTAATTCTAGTCGTAGTGCTTGAAGAGGCATCCTAACTCCTAGGTGCCTAAATTTACACTTGAAGGTAATAGATGACTCGCCTTATCCGACATTGGTATCTCCTAAGAGGAAGAGAGACTTCGCTCTGCCTTTAGATCGTGGGTGAGCCCAACCCCTCTTTAAAAAATTTTGTACAAAAAAAATAAGAAGAAGAACAAACCTGGTATAGTTGATAGATAATTGTGTCTCTTAAATATGATATTATGAATTTGAATTAGACTATGGGCATATAATAGATTTTGTTAGGAGAAACAAAACCTACTTTGGTGATATCTATATCTCAAGATGATTAGTTTCTAGCTATCGATTAAAAGATACTTATATTTAGTATTAGATAGTATGTTAAATAAACACCCTTCAATAGGAAAATACCTTTTTCTTAGGGGGGAAAAACCAAGAACTGCATTAGGGAATAGTGTAAAATTTCATGATGCATTATTTAAAATAGAAGTGAACTTCCACTTTTTCTTTAATAAAAATACTAGTTTTTCTTACCTTAAATTGCATGGCAGAATTGTTGTGTGTTTTAGTTTTATTTCAACTCTCTCTATAAGATTAAATAGATGCCTATTAAGTTATATTCAATGAAAAATAAAATTTACTATTCTTTATTATCATTTGTACATGATAAAAAAAATCAATATATTTTACTTGTACACAGGTAAATCTGATACATATTTGTAATTTAAATTATTTAAGAATTTTTAAATAAAAGAAAATATTACCAACAGACATTAGTCATGATGAAGAGATTTTAGCCAAGTATGGAATTTTAAATTTAAATTTGTATAAATATAAAAAAAAATATCTTCAAAAAATTTAACTTGAATCGGACTAAACAATGTTTGAATCTGACACAATCAGATTATTATATAAATTTTTTTAAAGACAAGATATGTTATTATGTTTGCAAATTTTAACATAATTCAAGCACGATCAACGCATCTTAATTATAATTTGAGAATAAACAATGATGAATAATTAGAATTAATAAGATTGTTACAGTTTGTATGAATTTTTTTATAAAATATATTGACTCATGATTTCGTATATTAGAAAAATAAAAAGTGGACAAAAACATGACATTTTTCAAACCATAAACATGGAATTGGAAACAAAAGAATGGGAAAAACAAAACAAGAAGAAGAAGAAGAATCAGCAGCACTTCTATCCAGAATTAATAATACTAAATACCCTATAGTTGTAAAAAAGAAAAAATCAAAACACTGAAATTAAAGTGGGAAACGAGTAGCTGAGGACATATTTCTTTTCTTTTCTTTTTGATAAAGGCAGTTGAATAACAAGAGTGAAGAGAGGAGGGTGTAAAAAGCTTCCATGGAATGGAAATTGAATAATACAAAAGTAGAATATGGAGAGAGTTAAACGCATGGAAAATGCAATGCCGTATTTAAGAAGAAATTAAAATTCTCAACTAAGAACTTGAAAACATCTCAAAGAGAAGGAAACACACACACACACACACACACATATATATATATAATCAACTTATTCAGTATCCAAAATTTCAAGTCTTGGTGTTCCAACTTTTGACCATAGGACAACCAATTTGGTAACATTTATTATATATTCTTAAAGTAGTAAACAAACCATGTCACACGCCCAATTTTGATGTGGCAATATTACCATGAATCCTTTTTTATTTCTTGTTTGATAGGAAGAACAAAGAAATTGGAATTGACTTTTTTCCTTTTCTTATTCTTTAGTTTTGTATACATAAAAAAATGAGACAAAATAATACACCACGCACTTGGTACCTCTGCTTCCTTTCTCTTTCCCCCCACGTGTTTTCTACGACGTTACTCCTCCTTTCTTTGACAATTAACTTAATCTCGTTAATAAAAAATTAGTTAAAAATAATAAATATATAAAAAGATATAACTCTTTTTTTTTAAAATACTTTTATTTATGAGGAGCGAACGTGTGAGTGAAAGAGAGAAAGTTAACCAACAGAAAAAAGAGGTGCTTTGACAATTGACTTTAATAATAAATAAAATAATATTAACATAGATAATTAAATGGAGGCAAAATAGGAAACTTACAACAAAATTTTGAGATAATTTTTAAATATCTCTTATAAATAAAAATAAATCATATCTAAAAATTATTTTGTATAAAGAGAAACAGAGGGAGTATGACACAATTTATACTCCATTAATTGGTTCATATTTCAAGGGGCTAAAAAGGAAAAAAATGTACAAAATAAACCTAAGGACTGATGGAGATGGTCGGATGGCCCCGCATGACTAATCCTATATTAAATCTTAGATTACATTGTGTTAATGATTCTGTAGCCTAATGATACGTAGATTCTCTTATAAATAAATAAATAAATCTTATTATTGTGACAAAATAAATTCTCTTATGACCTTAGGCCATTAGTCAATTGTACGGATATAGAATCTAGAAAAAAACTCGTAAATTTGTGACCCAAGGTTATAAAAACACTTTCCCATTCACTGTATACAATTGTGTTTGCACATGATTGGGTATAATGATAGAAATATTCTTCAAAACTTTTTTTTTCACATCCAGTTCATCGGAGTTTTGCTCTAATTATATCTGGATCTGACCCATATTACGCACCTAGCTATGGTAGGTGAGTCTCCTAACGGGGATTTTCTGCATACGCCAAAACTCGAACTTGAGACCTTACTTAAGCGATACCGAGCTGCTTACTACTCAGACTAACTCCTTTTGGTCTATTCTTCAAAACTAATAGTACTATGATTTCCCTCTTTCTTTCGATATATCCAATTGTCTTGATTGAAAATTATAAAATAATCCTGTATCAATAAACTGTAAAATGTAAATAATTAATAAAATATATAAAAAATTGTATTATTTATAAATTATAACCAGTATAATTCACTTCAGATTTCTATAATTCATGAAAGTTATGTGTAATTTATGTAAAAGAAAAGTAGGACTCCTAGATATATTGTATACTTATAGTAAAAATAATTAAGTTATAGGATAAAAAAATACTCAGTAAGAGAGAGGAAACGTTTAGCTTTTCATTCCTATTGTGCAATAAAAGTGACAATATCACATTCATCTAGAGGTGGTAATGCGGGCCAACCCGCCGGATACGGGTTGGCCCGCCGCGGGTTGATATAAAAGCGGGCCGGTTTTAACCGGCCCGCTTTCAGGCGGGTTGGGATTATCCCAACCCGAGCCCGCCAACCCGCCAACTTTTTTTTTTATTTTTTTTTATTTTTTTCATAATTTTTTTAATATATATGCCTACTTTTTTAAAAAAAATTATATATTTTAATATTAATTAGATTCAAATCATGTTTGAAGTTGTCAAAATATTTATTTAGTTAACTTTGTCACCATTCATAGATAAATTTATCACAAAGAAAATAATAATAAAATAAAATAAATATATATATAAAGAAATGACTCAATGAGATAAAGTTAATATAAATTAAGTGTAATGTCCCTTGTTTGGCTAAAATTCTCAAATTAGTAAAGTATAAATATGGAATATAAATAATAAAAAAAAAAGTAAAAAAAAAAAAAACGGGCTAACCCGCCAACCCGGCGGGTTAGCCCGCCGCGGGTGCGGGCTTGGCGGGTGCGGGTCAAAAAGACCCGCATCTAAATGGGTTACAAATTTTACAACCCAACCCGCCATTTTTTGGCGGGTTGGGCCCGTTGGCCCAACCCAAATTCCCACCCCTTGATTCATCCCCCTCCATCCTTTCTTTTTCTGTACGTGTTTCCTTTTTTGTGAATTTATGATACAATATTCATTAAATATAATTTTTAATTATCTCTATAAATTCATTATAATATAACATGGTTGGTTCTCCTTCCTATAAAACGTCCCAAAGCAAGAAAGAAATAGCAAAGAGCTCAGCTACCATTTTACCAACTGCAACCAAAAGCAAAGGTGAACGTCTTCATTCTTCATTCTTCACTGCAACAAATACAATCTCTCTCTCTCTCACTCTCTCTCACACACACACACAACAGAGCACATCACCTTCATGCGTCCACGGTAGAGTCTCCACGTAGCCGCCTACCAGTACTTTCACACATCATTTTGATTCTCTCTGAGCATTTCTGATTGGACAAACATATCACTGTCTCTTCATTCTCTGCTTTCGCTTCAAAGTCGTAATACACACACTCACACACACACTCACACAGAGAAAACTCAGTAACATTCCTCATTTGCAGACAGAATTATGGCCCAAGCAGCAAAAGGAGGAGCTGCAAAGGTGGATGAGTTCCAGCCACATCCCGTGAAGGAGCAACTTCCCGGTGTCTGTTACTGCGTCGGCAGCTCTCCTTCTTGGCGTACGTTCTCGTACTCTCGCCGTCATTTCTCCTTGTTTCCTGTTTTTCTTTTTCTGTCTCTACTTTATCCATGCCCATTTTCATGTGCTGGAGATGAATTCGCGTGTTTTCTCTGTTTCGTGGGTGTCGTGATTTTCAGTTTCGGAAACAAAACGTTTCACGTTTTTTTGGCTGCTTTTACGTTTGTTCGGTGTTGTTGAGCATTCCAAGTGAATTTTCCGTTTTAATGCGCCGTTTGGTTTCCGGTTAAAAAAGTGGTGGAAAGAAAGGGAAAAAGGAAAATCTATGAGTCTTCTAATTGCATAGATCAAAATCAAACCATCGTTTCGGATTTTATCGTTTTTGCAAATAATATGTTTCCGAAGATTAATCTGTGTTATTTTCATGCACCGCTTCAAGTAGCCAAAGAGAAAATGATCATTACAACAATTTAGTAGGAGTGCTTCTAATATAGCTGATTTTTCTTTGAATGCAGCCGAAGGAATAATCCATGGTTTTCAGCACTACCTGGTGATGCTTGGAACAACCGTTATTGTTTCCTCCATACTTGCTCCTTTGATGGGTGGAGGGAATGTAAAAAAATGACATTGGAGTCCTTTGAAGTTTCATGCTTAATTATTTCTCAGTCTCTGTCTCTGGCTTCTAACCAATCTTCAAATCATAGGTGGAGAAGGCTGAAATGATACAGACTCTGCTTTTCGTTTCGGCTATAAACACACTGTTGCAGACTTGGTTTGGAACTCGGCTTCCAGTGGTTATGGGAGCTTCCTACGCTTTTATCATTCCTGCTATCTCCACTGTTTTCTCTACAAATCTGAGCATATATGGAGATCCCCATCAGGTAAAATTGATCCCTCTGTGTATGAGCTTGGAAATGGCTGGATTTTGATCGTGGAAAAAAAATGTTGCTGGATGTCACTCATGTTTTTGTGAATTTTGATTGAATTTCAGAGGTTTAAACAATCTATGAGAGTCATGCAAGGGTCACTTATTATTGCATCTATCCTGCAAATCATTATTGGGTTTTTCGGATTCTGGAGAATCTTTGCCAGGTACTATTAAAATACTACAGAGGATTCAAACTTCACTCTCCGATGTCTTTTGGTAATCATGAATTTGCTTTGTTGAAGAACCTGGTAATTTGAAGCTACGATTTTGCAGGTTTCTTAGCCCCCTCAGTGCGGTTCCCCTTGTCACTCTCACTGGCCTAGGACTCTTTGCATTTGGTTTTCCCAATGTACTCTCTCTCTCTCTCTCTCTCTCTTCATATTAATATCAGATCGCTAACAAACATAACCTTTGTGTTTGACTTGACTCATGTAGTTGGTCAACTGTGTTGAAATCGGACTCCCTGCATTGGTAATTCTGATTATCTTGTCCCAGGTGTGTTACTTTCTCAACCATTATTTGTTCCATTCAATTTAAATCTTTTTGAAACATTTATCTGCCTACAAGCAACAACATGATAAGGCAAATAGGGGTAACAGGTTAATAGCCCATATAGTAGGTACATGTCATATATCAAAATATTTCCACATTTGACCTTACATCTTAACTGATCTCTCATTTGACTTCCATGAAAAACTGTCCTCCTTGCAGTACATACATCAGATGATGAAATCAAGAGGGGCAGATCGATTTGCAGTCATATTCACTATAATAATTGTATGGGTATTTGCTGAAATCTTGACTGTAGCTGGGGCATATAACAATGCATCACCAAAAACCCAATTAAGTTGCCGTACTGATAGATCTGGCCTCGTCAGTGCTGCTCCTTGGTCAGTCCTGAAGAACCTTAAAATTCCTTCTCAAAGCTTATATTGTTCTCTTTACATGCCTATTCTTTTGACAAAGATTACGTGTGAAGTACAATTATGGAGACTGTAGTTTTCTGAAGCCTCGTTTTACAGTTAGATTGTGCTGCCACTCATGCAGGTTAAGGGTTCCATATCCATTTCAATGGGGAAGTCCTTCTTTCAATGCTGGTGATGTTTTTGTAACGCTTGCTGCTTCTGTTGTTGCAATTATAGAGGTCTGCTTTACTATTTTTAAACTCGTATGCGAAAATTGGCCGTTCAGTTTTCTACTTTTGTTGAGAATGCTTTCAAATACTAATTCTATCACATTTAGGGCATGTTTGGATAGGATTTTGAAAAAGGGCTTATGAAAAAAAAGGCTTATGGACAACTTATGGAAAAGGACTTTTGGAGAAGAGTTTATGGAAAAAAAGTGGTTTTGAATAAATAGGTGTTTGGATAGTTATTTTTAGAATGACTTTTTATGGTGGTAAATTACCAAAAAGGGTATGATTTGATTTAAAGTAAGAGAGAGAGGGGGGAGTTAGAGAAAAGAGAAGAGAGAGGAGAGAGGGAAGAGAGGAGAAAGGAGAGAGGGTGTAAGAAAAAGTAGGAGAGAGGAGAGAGGGTGTAAGAAAAAGTAGGGATAAGATAGTAATTAGATAGTCCATAAGTGTTTTTACTGTTGAAAAAGCTATTTTAAATAGCTTATTCAAAACCATGGTTTTGTCCAAAAGCACTTATGGACAAATAAGTCTGTTTGTTTTAAAATTTCTCCAAACCGCGGTTTGGGCCAAAAGCCCTTTTAAAACCGCGGTTTGCGGCCTTACCAAACAGGCCCTTATGCACGCAGTCAAAAGCACTTTTAGTTTTCTTTCTGGTTGGATTTACTCTGAATATGATTTATCCTTCTTATTTTCTGGATTCAGTCCACTGGGACTTTCATAGCAGCAGCAAGATATGGTAGGGCAACACATATTCCACCTTCTGTCCTTAGCCGTGGTGTTGGTTGGCTGGTACTATAAAATTTCTGGACTCTACTCCCACAGATTAAGGTCTGGTACGTTTAAATGTATTTATTGAATTTCCAATGATTTCAGGGCATAGGGACTCTTGTGGATGGCTTTTTTGGCACAGCAGTTGGCTCCACTGCTTCAGTGTACATATTTTCATCAACTCTATAAATCTTGCTCCTAGCTTTGATTAAAAGGATTCAGGCCATAAATCTTGGTTCAGGATTAGATCTTCATCTTACACATTATAGACAATCTAATGGCCTTTTCTTTTATTGCCCAAGTGAAAATGCAGGTCTTTTGGGTTTAACACAGGTTGGAAGCCGGCGAGTCATTCAAATAGCAGCGGGGTTTATGCTTTTCTTCTCTATATTAGGTCTAGTAATATGAAAAATCTTAGAATGTATTTATTATTTAAATCAATGTATTCTTCATATATGCAATGGTTAAGTAACAACATGGAGTTTGTGTATTGTGTTTCAGGGAAATTTGGGGCTTTTCTTGCTTCAATACCATTGCCCATTGTAGCAGCATTGTACTGTGTTCTCTTTGGTTATGTGGGTAAGTCTGAACTATCACCTTTGTTCACTTTTATATGGGCTTATGTACTTCTTACTTCCTTACGCTTAACATATTACCATTTTGATTTTAATGTCTGTGTTATGAGCAGCATCAGCTGGGCTTGGTTTTCTTCAGTTCTGCAATCTCAACAGCTTTAGGACATTGTTCATTCTGGGCTTTTCCCTCTTCATGGGTCTCTCAGTTTCCCAGTATTTCATTCATGATTTATTCTTATTCGGCCAGGGTCCTGTTCTTACTGGCTCCAGTACAGTAAGTAAACCTATTTACAAATTTCTTAATTACATTTACAAAGACAAGCTTACTAATAGAGATTAGGTTTAATAAAATGGATGAGTCTCTCACAATATAGTGAACTAAGATTATAATCTTCATTAGGAAAAGTGTCTATATTTAGTGCTCGGCAGTTTCTCGAACATGACTGCCTCTAAGGGGAGAATGCTTATGCATATAAATAAATAAAGAGGAAAAAAGGCAAGCTTAACAGCTTGAAACAAGCGGAGCCGATCTTGTGACCTCTTACATATACAGTATACTCCTCAACCAAGCATAAAGAATTGTTAACAAAAATAAAAAGTCATTAAAATTCATCACTTGAAATATCAATTTTTATCCAAGGAGTCTACTAATAAAGATTGTTGAAATCAATTTTGATGACTTTGCTTTGTAACTAGCTGGCCATGTTGGAGCTGAATTTGATTTGACTCTCTGATCCTGCAGTTCAACAACATAGTGCAAGTGATATTCTCATCCCCACCAACTGTGGCAATCATAGTTGCATACTTTCTGGACTGCACGCTGGGTCGTGGGCACGCCTTGACTCACCGGGACAGCGGGAGGCACTGGTGGGAGAAGTTCAGGAACTTCAACCAAGATAACAGGAGTGAAGATTTCTATGCACTGCCCTTTAACCTTAACAGGTTCTTCCCTTCCTACTAAATCCTTGCCATGATGACATGAAGAAGAACAATAGGAAGGAAAGGAACAGTTAGATTTTCCTATGAAGATGTATTAAGTTCTCAGTATGTTAGCAAAGAGGAGAAACATGTATCAGAATATTTAAGCAAGAGATATACTCTGATTAATTGCATCATCTTGGTTATCATCTAAGCTCCTGCCTTCAACATTCAATATATAACACCATTATATATTTATTAAAAGACTTGACAGTAAACACTTGAAAGTCTCAGAGGTGTCACTCAGTATCTGAAGTCTGAACTTTCTCATGAAACCTGGCTTGGGTAATAAAGATTTGAATTTGGGCTTGCAAGCTGTAACACTGCAATTAGGCTCAGCTCAAAATGAGAATATAACAAGAAGAAGAAGAAGCTTTATCTATTTAAGTGATATCAGTTACATGAATCTAAAGATATCATTATACTTTATCAACAACTAAATATTTATATATATTATTAACCAAAAAATTCCATTCAACAATTTCTTTGAGTAGTTCATTTTCAGAAAACTTGTTTGATCTATTTTCTTTCTTAACATATCTAATAATCTTTGTTATATACGTCCAAACTACTCCAGATAGTTTTTTATATCTTTTTCTCAAATAAATGTCTCGCCAACTCTTTCTTGTGTAAATGGGAAAAATTCAAACTAGTATCTTTGTTGCACAAAATCTATAAGAGGGGAGTGATAATTCAATGATAGGGTGAGTTTGACCATACCCTACAATATGAAGGTGGCCCTTTGCTCTGCCCTTGTCGGCCGGAATTCTCGTTCCCTTGCACTCACTCATTTCTTCCAATGCCTTAACTAAACCAATCACATATTTTTACCCCAAGTTAAAACTATGATTTAAAAGCAAAAAGAAAAAAAAAAGGAAATAAGTTTGTGATTGTTAGAATAAGCCATCTTGGATTTTATAATAATTAGTTCTCAGTTTTTAATTACATGAGAGGATTTGTAGCCAAAATTTATATATATTCCCCGTCTCGCCTTGAGTTAAAATCAAGTGACTTGTTATAATAATTAGTTGTCGATTTGATGAGATTGCTGAGATGAGCATAAGCCCAAAGGGAGAGCCCATTCCCAAAAGACTAGCCTGTTAGGAGGGAGAGCCCCTTGAACTTATAAACCCCACTCTACTTGTGAGGCTCCCCAATGTGGGACTCATAACAATGCCACCCCCTCGAAAGCCGACGTCCCCGGCGGCTCCACTCTACGGCACTTCACTCGGCCTTCTGCCGGTCAGAACCCTCCGTAGGTAGCCCTCTCCGGTGAGTCGACTCTCAACGAGAGCACCAATGAGATGAGCATAAGCCCAAAGGGAGAGCCCATTCCCAAAAGACTAGCCTGTAAGGAGGGAGAACCCCTTGAACTTATAAACCCCACTCTGCTTGTGAGGCTCCCCAATGTGGGACTCATAACAATGCCACCCCCTCGAAAGCCGACGTCCCCGGCGGCTCCACTCTACGGCACTTCACTCGGCCTTCTGCCGGTCAGAACCCTCCGTAGGTAGCCCTCTCCGGTGAGTCGACTCTCAATGAAAGCACCAATGAGATGAGCATAAGCCCAAAGGGAGAGCCCATTCCCAAAAGACTAGCCTGTAAGGAGGGAGAACCCCTTGAACTTATAAACCCCACTCTGCTTGTGAGGCTCCCCAATGTGGGACTCATAACAATTGCCTGTAATTTTTTTTTTTATTCTTCATACCTTGTAATTCATTTAGATAAAGTAAAATCTTGCGATTTGAAGGCAAGCTTATTACCAATATTCTAGTTGTTTCTCTCCTCATAAATATGATCTCTTGTAAAATATTTAAGGCCATCTCGTTGAATTTTCTGTCCTATGGTTGAGGGATTTCAAGAGGACAAGATCGCATTAAGGTATTTAAAAGTTAAAAAAAAGAAAAATAAAAAGGAAATAAACTCCAAGGTTGGACTTTTCCAGAAGAAAAATGTCAAGGGCCTGTTTGGGTGAGACCAAAACTATAGTTTTAAAAGGGATTATGGCCCAAACCTCAGTTTGAACAAATTTTTTTTCAAACAGCTATATTTGTTCAAACGGGTTTCTGGACTAAACCATGATTTAAAACTATGGTTTCAGATAAGCTGGTCAGAGTAGCTTTTGGAACAGTAAAACACTTTTCAACTACTCAATTACTATTTTATTCTTACTTTTTCTTACACCCTCTCTCCTCTCTCTTCTATCTTTTCAACAATCTCTCCTCTATCTTCTCCTCTATCTTTTCCACCTTTTCTCCTCTATCTTTTTCACAATTTCTCCTCTCTCCTCTATCTTTTTACCATCTCTTCTCTCTCATACATACCTTTTTTAGTAATTTTTCAATTACAAAATCCCTTTTTGTAACAACTATCCAAACACTCATTTATCCAAAATCACTTTTTTCTATAATCTCTTCTCTAAAAACCCTTTTCTATAAGCTATCCATAAACCCATTTTTTTTCATAAGCCCATTTTTAAAATCTTATCCAAACACAAACTAAATTTGCAATCTCATGAGATTTTTGCCGTACTTGTGATCATCTTTTTCTTCATTCTTTTTTTTTTTTGCTGGCAAAAATCTTTTCATTTATTCTTTTTCTTATTTAATTGAGGATATGCTTAAAGTCACTTTAGACTTAAGATTAATTATTTTTAACGTTTAGAACGTAAAAAGAATTATTTTTTTATAACAAATATGTTTCTTAAGATTTTTTATTCTTTAATATTAACAAACGTTTTTAATCACACGGAAAGGGAGAAAATTCTAAAATAGTTATGAAAAAGAAGAAAATATAAAATTAGTTTAAAATTAAAAAAAAAAATCAACAGTTTCAAATTCAAGTATAGATTTTTGTTAATCCTATTTAGACTAAATTCTAAAAATATGACATGGGTTACTTCAATGCCATACTAAGAACTGAATTATGTTCCACTATGTCTTCGTTTTATCTGCTTGTCTCCAGAATTTATAAAATAAATATAAAAAATTAGATAATAAAGTTATATGGAAAAAAATGTTGCTATTTAATATACATCGTATAATAAACTACTAAAACGAAAGTTAAAAAAAGGTTTACTCACACAAAAAAGTTACAAAGATATATAATTATTTCTAATGTACTAAATATTTAAATTCCAGGAATTCTAGCTGGCTTATATAACGATGCCTTTCAATCTGAATACAAATTAATTTCCCAAAACTTGTTATTGAAAATAATTTAAAGAATGCATTCAATTTTTTCACGGAACAAAAAATGGCAAAGAACCTGATTTAATTAATTTCTTCGTGGATTCCAAGAGTTTGGTCAAGAAAGATTGATTAGCTGTGAAACGCATCAATAATTATTTTGGTCCTGAAAAAAAGTTTCAAGTTTTAAATTTCACAAGAATAATCATTATGACACGTGAAATGTTTGTTGTCAAAACAGCCAAAACATGTGGAAACAATTTCCATTGCCTTATAAATATCTCAAGTTACCAATCATATTAATTTGACCATAAAGAACAAATCTAATTATATTAAAAATGACGTGGGCATTATTTTTATATGTTCTCTTTCTATAGCTTATTTTCTAAAATTTCTTTTAAAGAACAAACAATTAATAGATATTAAAAAATTTAAATAAATAAAAAGAATAATATATTAATATGACTAGAAAAATGAAACAAAGAAAATTCATCGTAAGAAAAACTTGCATTTATAAAAAAAAAAGAGTGTTTTTAACCAACTTACAAGTAAAGAGGGCAATTACATATTATAATATAAATTAAATATTCTATTAAAGACACGTTGGAGTAGTATAACACAATTATAAGGATCTGAATCTCTCTTTGTGGTTTTTTTTCATTTTATTTTTATTTTTAGATTAAAAATAAAACAATTTTAATTTTTAATATAAGATATAATTTATATAGAATAACTATTATATTAAAAATTAGATGAGTATAACATTACATAAAAGATAGAAAATAAATTGTTACAAATTGATTTAAACAGTTTGCAAATATAGACTACATGAAAATAAAAAAAAATAATCATTTTATAAAATCTCGAATATCAACCATAAGAGGATATAAATTGGTTACGCATATTATATTTTTATTAATGATCACCCAATGTATTAATATTAGTTATAATTAATTAATTTATTTAATTTTCTTAATCTATTTAAAAAAATTAATTATATCTTATATTTAAATAATTTAACTAACTTCTTTAATTTAATTAGATTAGTTAAATATATTATATATTAAGGATAAAAAGAGAAGAACGGTGTCCGCTCTATATTAATTAGAATGAGAATTTTATTGATGGATAATTTAGTAAGTAATTTTGAAATTTGAATACTTCTATGATTACCCTAATAAATTTATAAGAAAAGAAGCAGAAAGCATAAGGATGAGAAATAATAATAAGAAAAAAATTATGGAAGAAGCGAAAAAAGTATGCTTGCGAGAAGTTCAAAAGTGGAATGCCAGTGTCTTGACAGGGACGATAATTTGATGGTGGGATCTTTATCAAAACAAAACAAACAAAAAATTGATGGCGGGATACTCTTGTAAAAAAGCTTTATATGATACTTTGGATTTTCAGGTCCCAGGATAGGGCATGTTCTGCTTTAGCTTATGAAGGAGTAGGCTAATCTTCTCTTTGTTCTCCTTCGCCCCCCTCCCCTCCTTTTTTTCTTGCTTGCCCTTATGTTAAAAAATATAATTATAAAACTGCTTTAAGGAGGATAATCCTCTCCTCATCCCATTTTTGTCCCTCATATCACCTCTATTTTTTAATTAAAAATAAATGGTTAAAATTTAATATTTTATAAGATCATTATTTTCCCCCCTAACTCCAGGTAGTTTACACTTGTAAACTATCCAAATCAGATTCTGATAGTTTGAATTTATTTATTTATATTTTATATAATATTATAATAATTATCTTATAAAATATTAAATCTCAACCATTCAATTTTAGATTTAAAAGTAGAGATAGGATGAGGAAAAGAAAAAAGAAAAAAATAAAGAGATATCCATATCCGAAGTGCGAGTACCATTAATCTTAAAACTTAAACATGTTTAATGAAGTAATATATTCATTTAAATATCGAAAGCATAGCAAAGAGTTTCTACTGCACAGGACAGCCTACGCCTCATGTTTGTTCATAAAGGAGATTGTTCGGAATAGAAACTCTCTATCGTAGGTTCCTCAATTACTTCTCCATTTAAATAAAACGACGTCATTTTGTTATATAATACAAGTAGGTAAGTTTTCTTAATGATCCGAGTCTCTTATCTTTAGGTGTTTGAATTTTCAACCAACAACCAAAACTATATATTAAAATCAATAATTAAAATCCTACCTCATAATAAAATAAAACAATGTCATTTTATTTAAATAGAGAAATAATTCGACGGAGCTACAATGGAGAGTTTCGGGCGGCTATAATTAAAGTGACAAAATGATGTACGTACGTGGTCGTGGTTTTAAATTGTTAAAATAAAAATAAAAAGAAATTTGATTAAGAAAACCTTTTAAAATCATGACTCATGAAATCGCCATAAAGTCAGTGTTAGAGAGCAAAGGACAGAACGAGAAGAACAGGGCTAATCGATACCCACAAAAGTACAAAACCTTTTAGAGAGAGGGGAGAGAGAGAGCGCGGACACTCGAACCCAAACCCATAAGAGCTAAGCCGTGACCAAAAACTGACACGCCACACTGCTTCTCTCCCTGTTAATCCTCCTTCACCGCAATGTCTCTTTCATCGGATTACTCAACCGCCGGTTCCTTGTTCTGCCACGAGGACGCCGCCGACGTGTTTTACTCCGGTGAAGATGCGTCGATCTTCCGCCACCCGCCATCACCATCATCTTACCTCCCGCCCTATTCTCCGCCGTCCGATGAGATCACCATCGGCGAACTCATCGACGAAGAGTCACACCTCATGCCGAACCAAGATTACCTTCGTCGCCTCCGGGACTGTCCGATCGACTCCACCAATCGCGAGAATTCCATTAACTGGATCTTCAAGGTACAGAGAGGGAGGGGTACTCTTACTTTCATCGAAGCCACATTTTCTGTTTTTTGGATTCAAAGTTGGTTTCTGACTTTCTTCATCTCTGGGCAATGCAGGTGCACGCCTTTTACCAGTTTCGTCCAGTAACTGCGTTACTCTCCGTCAACTACTTCGACCGCTACCTCTCGTGCTCTTCTTCTCTTCCGGTACAGTACGGACAGATTTACCGAAAGTGGAACTAACTGATTTTCTGGGATAAGTTTCTGACATTTTCTTTATTTTTTAATTGTTTTAATAAATAATAATTGTTTATCCGCTTGTTCTGAACCTGGTCGCAGGCAGCGGGGTGGCCGTTTCATCTATCATCAGTGGCGTGCTTGTCTCTTGCGGCGAAAATGGAGGAGTCTCGAATCCCAAACTTGCTAGCCCTGCAAATATTCGATCCCGGCCTCGTATTTGCATCCAAGTCGGTTCAGAGGATGGAGCTTCGGATCTTGACCGAACTCAACTGGAGATTGCGCTCGGTCACGCCCTTCGATTACCTCCATTACTTCTTCTCCAAACTCCCTTCGTCCTCATCCGATCCTAAACCCGAATCGACGACCCAGTTCTTCAGAGCCTCCCAGTTCATTCTTACAACCACTCGCGGTACCGTCATCTTTGATGCTTCGTTAGATCGTTTTGCTACATTCATTCAATGCGATTATTCGTTTTTTTTTTAAATTGAATTAATTATTTTCTTCAAATTTGTGGGTTCGATTGCAGTGATTGATTTCTTGAGATTCGCACCGTCGAGCATTGCAGCTGCCGCCGTGCTCTGTTCTGCCGGCGTAGCCTATGACGACTGCCCCCAATCCCTGCCATGTTTTCATGACAGAATAAACAAAGTACACTGTTACTAACTGATTTAGTACTACACATTTCTCACTGACTGGTTCTGATTTCTGAGAATGAAATTGATAATTTATAATTAATTATTACTCCTGAAAGTAGGAAAAATAAATGGTTCATTCATTGCGGAATAGGGCTTGGGAGAAAGGGAAGCACGTAAACTGTAAAGAGGGTTATCGTTGTAACAAAATGTTTGTGTGTTTTGGATTTTTTTTTAAATAATAATAAAGCATGTGATACTTTTGTTTGGGGAACAGGGAATGGTGAGAAGCTGTCATCGACTAATGGAGGCGTACACGTGTCGCGGCGACGAGGCGGCTCCTTCTTCAAGCCCAATCGGCGTGCTTGACGCCGCCGCCACTCATGCCAGCTCCAACACTGGTTCTGAAAATGCAAGCTCTAGCACCACCCAACCTGACCGCTCGCCGCGGAGGAAGCGGCTGCGATCCTCCGCACCGAATGTACAGGCAGTAGAGCGCCTGTAGTAGTTAAGATCATCAACAACAAAGATAAAGAAAACATTGGCTACTTCTGATAATTTTCCTTTTCTCCATTAAGGGAAAAAAATCACTCGTTGATCTATTATTAGATTATCAGATCAACGGTTGATTGGTGGCCTACCAGGTTCAGTTTGAGCCTTGAGGTGATTTGTGTCATTCAATTCCCTATGGACAATTATTTACTAATATATTATTAATATGGTACTAATAGAACAGAATCTAGTGAGTTTTTGCTGTGGACTTTTACATTGATGTTTCAATTATTACCGTTGACCGAGGAGGAGGATTCATGGTGGATTCTTTTTACTTTAAAACTTTTTTAACGAATCGTGACAGATTTTCAAATTTTATATTACTGGATAACAGTAGAAAATCCGTTAAAAAATATTTTTTTAGAAAAGAAAATATTGTCCTTGAATAATTGATTGAATCTCATCTGTTGGATTTGGAACCAGTGAGTGAGCATGAACAACCTTTCTAACAACAGCAGTAATTAGAGGGGGTTTAACATTTGTTCTTTTTAAATGAAATTTTGGGTTCGCATTTTGTGGATTTGACTAAGTCTTTCTACTAATTAATTAGAAATCTATAGGCATGCTCTTTAAAAATGTCATGTGTATATATATACTGATTATATTTATATTTTTTATTTATAGTGTAAAATTTACAAGAGATCATAATATTTATAATTGATAAATAATTCATTGAAAAAATGGCTGAAAATTTTCTTAATATAAAATGTACTGTTCAAAGGGAGTTGATATTTGGTGAAGGATTTTGGTGCAATTCTTCTCTACATGTGCAACCTTTATTTGATTAAGTAGAAAATTGAAAACATTCACCTATAATTAAGGAAGACTATCTAAATCTTAAAATACTTTTAAATAATAAATTTTATAATGAGGAACTATTTAACAATTTTGTTTTTAAAAATCTTTCTTTACATAATACAAAAGTTAAAGTTGTAGATAGTTTTCTATAATAAATTTTATAAAAAAAAATTTAAGGAAATTTTCATAATTGATTTTATTCTGGAGGAGGGGAAGGGATGAGGGAGATGAGTTGGCGCGTAGGCGCGGGGTGGAATTTTGGAGGGAAAGGATCAGAGCGGGGGAAGAGGGGATAGGGAGGAATCGGAACCGTTGACGCAATGGAGTTAGGGGTCACATCGAAAGAGTGGACAAAGGAGGAGGAAAAGGTAAGGAGGGAGGGAGCAAACAAACCAAATTGGATATTTCGGTGTGACCCTGATTCTAAGATGCGACCAGTTCCTCTTCCCCTCATGTTACGGAACGTTTACGCACTTCCCACACGTGCCTTTCCCCACCCCCAAAACCTTTCTCCTCTCCAATCATTCCATTTCATATTACTCCTCCCATCCCTATATCATATATAATTATAAAGTTAATTTTAATTATAAATATAAAATATATTATATATATTTATAAATATTTTATTAAATTATCTCTATTAATATTTTTTAATAATAATTAAATTAAAAAAAAAAGAGGAGAGTTAAAAAATATTATTAGAGTATTTAAAAAAAAATAACATATTAATTAATTTAAATAATTTTTTTGATTTATTTAAATTAAGTAAATATACCCTATGCTTTCTTAATAATAAGAAAATTTATGTGAGTTAGATTATAATATTTCACTAAATTTAAAAAATATTTATAAATTTTTTATTAATAAAATATTTATATTAATATAAAATTTAAACTCAAGACTTTTGAGTTATAAATCAATTTCTTGTCAATCGAATTAGTGTGTGTTTAGGAGCCTGGTTATAGAATCAATTTTTCATAAAATCATGGTTTTAGAAAATTTTAGCCATACATCAATTTATTACTCTAAAATTGATTTACGTCCAAAACCATAGTTTTACAGCCAAAACCATAGTTTTGGCAAGAATCTGGACGGCACCTCAGTTTTATCATTCCACGTACCTGTTGCTTAAGCGAAAGAAAGAACATACACACACGTATTTCTATTATAATGGTGTGGGTCCCACAACATTATAATATATATTTCTATTTTTTTCCTTCTCTTCTCGTTTTTTATTTTTTTTAAATCTTTTTTTACTCTTTCTTAAACACAAGCTCCTCTTCTTTTTTTTTTCTTCTTTCTCTCTCTTTTTTTTAATTCTTTCTTCTCCTTTTTTTCTCTCTATCTATCTATATATATATTATTTTTTAAATACTAACAATTGATTTTTTTTTATTATACTCAAATACAAATGAGTTGTAAGTATTATTTTTTAATCAATAAAATAAAAATATATACTTTACGTAATTATCAATTTTGTTTATGTCATTTTTAGTAAATTATCAATAGAAAATCAATTCTGTTACTAATCATCCAAACATCTCCAATTTTTAAAATTATTTTTTTCTTAAAATCTATTTTTTCAAAATTAATTCTCTAAAATCTATTCTCCAAAAGTTAATCCAAACACACCCTTAGTTGTATTGGGTTTTATCAATGCTGCGTGGAAAGCATCTAATCAGTACAAATGTTGACATGAGCCAATGTGTATTTGCCACATCAACACCTCTCCAACCACATATGAGCCAAGTTACTTAGGCGCGTGTTACTCTCAGCGCTAAGGTGTTCTTTTAACGGTCAATGTTTGGTCTCCTCATATCAACATTGCTATTGATTGAAGACTTGTAAAGCAACAATGATCTTAGACAACCAGAGGTGATAATTTAGGTTGGCCTGCCGACTTAACCTATCAATCCGCTAAAAAATGACAGGTTAAATTGTAATATTTATAACCCATTTTGATGCGGATCTTTTTACCTGCACCTGTCAAGCCCGTACCAACGGCGGGCTACCCCACTTTTTTTTTTGCTTTTTTCTTTATTGTTTATATTACATATTTATACTTTACTAATTTGAGAGTCTTAGTTAAATAAGATATATTACACTTAATTTATATTAACTTTATATCATTGAGTTATTTTTTTCTTTATATATATTTATTTTATTTTATTATTATTTTATTTGTGATAGATTTATCTATGGATAGTGACAAAATTGACTAAATAAATATTTTGACAACTTAAAATATGATTTGAATATAATTAATATTGATATATATAATTTAAAAAAAGTTAAAAAAATAAAAAAAATACATATATATAAAAAAAAAAGATGGCGTAGCCCGCCAACCCGCCTTGGCGGTCTTGGGTTGGTGTTTCACCAACCCGCCTCCACTTCAACCCGCGGCGGGTCAACCCGTATTCGGCGGGTTGGCCTACATTACTACTTCTATAGAAAACAAACTCATATACTCACAGTTCTTCCGTTTTTTTTTTTTGGATAAAATTGAATATTAGCCTTTTAATATAAATATGAAACCCATCATCTCTAAATTATATTATTCATAAATTCTAAATAATAGATTTTTAAAAATAAAAATTTTCATATTTTTAATTTTTTTAAATAAAAATAATAATTAGATGATAACTATAAAATATATAAATATTTTAACAACTTAGGTAAATTTATTGTTAAAAACTCTCTAATGACTTCACAATACAAAGTGTATATATATTTTTATTCAAAATAATTATATTTAAGATATTGTCGAATATTAAATATAAATATTTTTTAATAATAATTTAAATTTTAATTTATTATATTATATTATAAGAGATTAATTATTTTTATTAGATTCAATTTTTATTAATAAAAAATAAAAAAAAAGGAAAGATTTGGGGGGCATGGGGCCAAGGGGATGTTTGGCATGGTTGGCCAGGTGTTTGTGCTGTTACGTCACATTGTGTTGCTACTGTTTCTTGTTGCTTTGCCTGTCTTTTCCATGGATCCACCGTACTCTATTTATGCTCTTCACTTCACTCTCCCTATTTTCCGACTTCTTTTATCCAATGCCCTTGCATTCTTAAATATTGTATTTGTGGCCCCTCAACAAGATGTGGCTTCGGAATTAGGATTTCTTTTCCCATAATGAGCTACTCCTAGCTTGGAGTGGCCCATGACAACCCTAAATGTGTTTGTTATGAGCAATGCTCCTCCAATTTTATTTATAAAAGTAGAAAGAGAAAGATTTATTTTTTTATTTATAAATGATATAATTAAATTTTTATATAAATATATAATTTTATTATTTATTAAAATTGATTTTTATAAAGTATAATATATATTAAATTAAGCATAGGTAAAATTAAAAAAATATTAAATTTTAAAATAAGACTAACAAAGTTTAAGATTTTTCTTAGTTTAATAAAATATATTAAAAATAATTTATAAATAAGAGTAGATGAATAATATTTATTATAAAAGTCAACAGCCCTGTGACCTACTATAGGGAAACTCTCCTGGAGTGAAAAATTACGAGTAAAAGGAGGAAAACAAGTTAACTGTACAGCCCAACCCTAGATGGCCCCGCTATATTTTTTTTTAACATTTTTTAAAAATTATTTCTAAATTTTTAAAATATTAATAATTTTTTTTACTATTATATTAGCATAATCAAAAAAATTATTAATATTATACTTTTAAAATATGTTAATTTTTATAAAAAAATATCAAATTTTATAACTATAAATCTAAATAAATATTAACATAATATTAATCAATTATAATATTTTAACATATATTAACAAATAAGTAATCATCTTTAATAGTATTTAATAATAGAGGTATTTAAAGTAATATTTGAGTAAAATAAATAATAATATTAATAATTAAAAAAAATAGGTTGGGAGGGGGTGAGCTGTGTAGCCCGCCTTTTGCTAAACCGAGCCCACCCTATTTTACCACCTCTAATTACGAGTTTGCTCCTACTACTACCTTTTTAATTAAGAAAAAAGCATTTACTTATAAAATGTCTTCTTCATGATCAATGAGTATTTATAATTTTATCCATATTTTAATGATTAATTAATTAAAATAAATTTATGATTTTATCCATATTTTAATAAAAAAATTGTATATTTGCACTTAACCACTTTGAACATGATGATATTAAAAATACTTAATTAATACAAAATAAGTGATATATGAAAGATGCCTTGTAATAAGGATGGGCACAGTTAATAATTTCTCTCTTGCTTTATCTCTAGCAATAAAAAGTTTTCATTATTTGCTTATAAAGCATTGCCTCTCAAGGCCATTATCCCTACCATCACAGGGTTCCCCCTTTTAGCTATGCTTTTTTTTCCCAGGCCCTGAATGATTGTGTATTTTTTCTTCTTTGATTTCAAGATGAAAATGTGCTTTTACCAAATTCAAACCCCATATAAAGCTGCAGTATGGACATGTGAAATCTGGGCTGGGCCCATCAAAGTGGGGCCAGAATGAAAAACAGGGCCCCACAAAAACAGGCTTTTTGAGGGATCTTCAAGAATAAGACAGACATGCCCTAACAAAATCTTGGCTCGGTATCGCTTAAGCGAGGTATCGAGTTCGAGCTTTGACGTACGCAGAAAATCCCCGTTGAGAGACTCACCCACCATAGCCAGGTACGCGACGCGGGTCGGATCTGGATGTAGTCGGGGCAAAGCTCTGGTGAACCGGATGGGCAACAAAAAAAAACCTTGGTTCTTATCAATCTATCGTCCGTGAATTCAACTGATAAAAAGGTAAAACATATAACTATTTAGAACTTATTTGATTTCTAAAAAGTACCACTTTATTGTGGTTATAGCGTAGCGCTTGGGGAGCTATTCTATCTCTTGGGTACTTAGATTTATGTCTGAGAGTAATAGACGGCTCGTCCTTCCTGACATAGGTATCGTCTAGGAGGAAGGAAGACTTCTTCCTGCCCTTAGATCTTGAGTGAGCCCAACTATTTTCTAAAATTTTTTATAACAATAAAAAAAAGTCATTAACATCAACAAGTGGTGTAAAAGGGGCCTATATTACAATAAATAATGTAATAATTAAGCTTAATCAAACTTGTTTTGATTCTGTTTTGTACAAGACTTTATGGACCCTAGTATTTATTTAGGAATTCACACGCCCACCATATTTTTAGAGAGTCAAATTTGCACCCTCATACTTAAAAAGATGCTTAGTGTCATTGTGACAGAAGGTGAAGGTGGGATATACGTTTACACAAACAGCTCAAAATGGCCTATTTATGTAGAGTTGTATTCGTTATAGATAAAAAATGTGATATGAATAAGATGAGTTATTTTAAACTGAATAAGATAGATATAAATTAAAAAATTAATAAAAATTTATTCAGTTAGTAAATAATTAATTTATAACTTGTAAAATTATAGATTTAAATTTTATTATTAATATATAAATTTTATTGTTAGAGAATTTATAAATATTTTTTAAATATAAAGGCATACCTTTATTATTATATAAAAAATATAGAAATATATAATATGATGGGTCCCACATCTGAGTGTTTGGAAATAATGGAAGACGCAAACTCCAAGGTGAGTAAGCTGTCGAAGGGTGATAGGGGAGAGACACCGAAGCAAAGGGTGGGAAACAGTACGAAACAGTACAATTCAATCCCTCTCCTTTGACCAAACGTCCTTCACACATTTGTATTTATTTATGGTCCTCTTCGTCTCTCTCTATCCTACTGCTATAATTCCCTGACATCGTTTCACGCTTTTCATTTATTTATTTCATGTTCGAAATTCAAATTCAAATGTCCGTTATTCCACATCCATTAAAATTACGCCATACTTTTGCCTAACGATGATTATAGGGTGAACCGCACCTATTCCCAGTTTGGCTTACTCATCTTTTTTAATCTTCAAAATATTTTTAATGTACTCACGATTACATAAAAAGCTCATCCGGTGTCATTTGTAACTTTTGTGCCCCACGATGTTGTTTTAATTAATTTAATTTTGTTGGTGTAATGTGTTAATTAATTTAGTTATGGAGGCCCGGACTGAACTGTATGACTATATGAGTATTCTTAAATGACAAATACTTACTTTTGGTTTGAAAAAAAGAAGTTAAGGTTATCTTGTAAAAAAAACTCTATATATATATTGTTCAAATTGTACTCTTACGTAGGAAAATTATTATGTAGTGTCATATTAACAATTTGACTACTAACAATAAATAATGAATATGTAATGATAAAATTTGATGCAGAAGATTACGGTTATACTATAAATTTATTATGAGATGATTAAATTATTTATGTAAAATTATATAATAATTATCCCTTCATGTGTAACACATTATGTTTTTTATTAAGTACATATATCCTTTTTTTTTGTTCTAAGAAATTTTAAGTAAGTTCGACATCTGTCTCTTATTAAGACTAGTGTATAGCTTTAGGGTTCAGAGAACGTTTACATATGACTTACGAGATCGCCTATCAAAAGAGTCATCACAACTGTAACTTTAGTTAACGCATTATTTTTTTTGTACAAAAAAATTTAGGTAGGTTTGACACTAATCTCCCACCAAGGCTAGGGAACAATCCCAGGGCTTAGAGAGCGCTTACAGGAGACTTACGATATCGCCTACCAAAGGAGCCATCATAACGACAGCAAAAATCGAACTCACATTCTTATAAGATATGAGTTAATTTTTTATCATATATGATAACTCTTATTAGCGTTAACACATTATTTTGATAACAACCATTCGCAAAAGCAGAAAAGGATCCTATATGGGCCCAAATGGGATGGTTAAGGTTATAGTGTTTTTTTTTTGTACAAACATTTTTATAAAGGAGTTAGGCTCACTCACGATCTAAAGATAAGGATAAAATTTTTTTTCCTTTTAGACGATACTAATGTCGGGTAAGGCGAGCCATCTATTACCCTCAGGCGTAAACCTATGCACTCAGGAGTTAGGATGTCTCCCCAAGCACCGTAACTAGAACCATAACAAATTGATACTCTTTAGAATTCGAACACGCTCCAAATGATCGCATGTCTCACCCTTTCATCAGTTGAATCTATAGACGATGGGTGTTTAAGGTTATGGTGTTTTTTTTTGCTGTCCACCCGGTTCACCGGAGCTTTGCCTCGATTACATCTGGATCTAACCCGTGTCGCGCACCTGGCTATAGTGGGTGAGTCTCCTAATGAAAATTTTCTGCATACGCCAAGATTAAAACTCGAGACCTCACTTAAACAATACCGAACCGTTTATTACTCGGATTAACCCCTATTAGTAGGTTATGGTGTTAAGTACATACATTTGGGTTAAAATGATGAGCCCATTGTTCATTTTATTGGGTCCAAGCCCATTGTTCATTGTCCAAACTTCAAAGCATTTCCCGTTATTATTCCCCAGTAGATGCAATATCCCGGAGGGTATGCTTAAATTTTTAATAAACTCAAATATATTAAAATATAGGATTTATGCATAAATAAAAATACTTAACATCTTCTTGGTAAGGGGGAATTCGTGGATTTGATCCCGCGGACACCCTCGGGTCTGAATAAAGAAAATAATTAATATCAATACAAATTATAAAAAAAACATATTTTTATATTGTTTTTAACTTATAAATATTTTTTTATCAAATTATTATAAAAAATAGCTTATAAAACTTATACGTAAATATATGAAAGCTACCTATGGCATCTGTAATTAGTAAAAAAATTTATAGACTAATATAAAATTAGTCTAGTGATATAAAATTTTACTATATTTTTTTAAATTTTAAGTTTAATTTATAGATAATATACTTATATTAGAAGAAGTAATTATAAACTGTCAAATTAAATATTTAATAATAAGATATGCGTAAAAGAACTTGGGGAAGCGCAGAGAAGTCAGGCCCAGAGCTTTGAGTTAACTCTAGTGCTGGGCCTACACCGACGAAAAAGCCAATAAAAAAACATATTAATTTAGAAGAAGAAAAATTGTCTTGTATATATTTATTCTAATGAATAAACTATATTTAAATTTTGTTATTTTTAAAACAATATATGACTATTATTTTATATTTTATTTTTTAATAAATCAAACATGGTAAATTTTTTTATATAATTAATTTATATGTGTTCATGTAATATAAAATTTGTAAGAACTAACACTATTGATAAATCCTGAATAGTACAACTTCTATTATGTAAAATACATGTACGTCATCTAGTTTTTACAAAATTAACTATAGGCATACCTTCGTATATATAATTTTTAAAATCAATATGTCAATATATATAATTAGATTATAAAAAAGTGTATTGCTAGAGATTTATTCTTTTAAAATTTAACCGCTTCAATTAAATTTAATGATTTTATTTTATTTTTTATATAGATAAAAGTATCAACTAGGTAGTAGTGACAAATCTTCTCTTTATGAAGTCTGTATTTAAAAATAAATAACTGATTATAAGATATTTTTTATATTTAAGGATATAATTCGAACATCAGACTATCTGGTTAAGAGATAAAATAAGATAATTATTAGGCTACACCAATATAGCTAACAATTTTATTTTATTGATGCGTATGAAAGTAGACATTACCATGTTAATGCCTTGTATTTAAGATTTGTTTGAGATCTTGAAAAATATGAAATGGGAGGGACCCACCACAGAATAGGGAGGGACTATAATTGAAGGAACGGAATGTGAGGATATGGGTGAGGTGGAGGTGGAGGAGGAGAAAGGCGTCCGTACATAAGGGAGAAAGGTGAGAAGGCGACAAATGAATAGGCAAAGAGAAAGATAAGCAAATCCAAAAGTATATGAATCACAAGTAGACATTCTCACCCATACATTGTTGTCTCCTTTCCTACATGCTCGCCAGCTCACTCCTTCAATCATCACTTGCCCTAAACTATTTCAACAATTTCACATATGATCTTCATGTAATTTTTTTAAGGGTTAACTAACATTTAACCCTTTAAAATAATTTTTTTCTCTCAATAGAATTTAGAATTGTAAATTAATTTTTAGTTTATTCGGTACTTTAAACTAATTTTTTAATAGCATCCAATATCTTAAAATAATTTTTGACATATTCAATATCTTAAAATATTTTTTTAATAACATTTAACATTTTAAACTTGGGGTGCTTATTACTATAGAGAAAGTTGCTTTAAGATTAAAATTGTGTAAAAAATTACTTTGAGATTTTACGTGCAATAAAAAAATACTTTTAAATATTAAATATATCAAAAATTAATTTAAATAATAAGTGCTTTTAAAAATAATATTTTAGAATATTGGATGTAACTTAATATTTTAAAATTAAAAAAGTCCTACTAAATCCACTATTCTGTTGTGACACTTTTTTTTATTATTGTTTATCATGAATAACTCAATTCATTATAGTGCGAATTATTAAACAGGTGGTTGAGTTAAATGGTATGAGTTAATTATTTATAATATAATAAATTAAGTTTTGAATTTTACTAATAGAGATATCCATATTTAGAAGGATATATGTGTCTAACAAAATTTATATGATTGATAGAGTGTATATTTTCAACCTTCTTACTTAAAGAAACTAACTTTGTAACCCATAAAATCTATAAATAAATTGACTTGGCTCACCTCTTGTTTTCTTTTGAGCTTGAGCCGTAGACATAGAACTTGATGAAGTTAGGAATCGAATGTGCCAGTAGATCAAATAGTGTTCAACCCGGCTCAACTTTTATTATGTGATAATTGTCACCAATTAAAAAAATAACAGGGATTGAAGTTGACCCGTTAGAAGGGAAGTAGGTCAAAATAGTGATGGGCCCAAAGTTGTTGAAGACCCACTTGATAAGCTTTGTCAAATATTGGCCCATATGAGCTGTATTTCAGTCACACATCCCTCCAATTGCGAGCCAAAATCCAAATAAAAGGAGAAGCCATCTTCACTTTGGACTATTTAAATTTATATTTAAAAATAATTAACAGTTCGTCCTATCTAATATTGGTATCGTTTAAGAAGAAGGAAGATTTCGTCCTACCTTTAGATTATGGGTGAGCCCAACCCCTATTCAAAATTATTCTTATAAAAAAATTATAAAAATAAAAAGGGAAAAGAAAAAAAAATCATCAATTAGGAAGCCCTCCATTTGGAAACTTCCACCTCTGCATTCACATCCCTCCCAAAATGATCTTTTCTTGCAATAATATTATCATATGTCAGAAAATTTAGGTCATTTTTATAATTTTTTTTACAAATTTTGTATATAGTATCGATATTATAATTTAAGTAATTCTTATAAATTTTTTAATAAAGGATTTTTCCTCAATTTTACCCATAAGATATATTTGTTGTGATAATCAATGCCGAGTGATCCAAGGGAAAAGTGCACATGCACCTTAATTCTCATCTTTTGTTTTGGTGGGATTCTTATATTATTATGATTTTAGGGTTTAGGGCCTTACATTAGGGTGGCTACCCACCAACAAGGATCTTAATAATCCTCTTAAAGTATCACAACCGGGAAGCTTCATTCAATTTTTGCTCACAATAATAAAAACAGGCTAGGAACATATTTCAACATATCTATGTTTTATTATAATGTCGTTTGTAATCAAAATTTTGACCATTTTGAGTCTCATTTTGTCTGTTTTCTAAAGGACCCAACTTAGGCCGTTCCTTCTTTTGCTTCATTCTTACAATACTCTTTTTTTTTTTTCCTTATCAAACTTGGTGCCATACTTGATCTTATCTCTTCATTAATTTTTATATTCCAAATTTCCCATTTATATATTGACTAATAGTACTTTGATCTAATCTTAAAAGGAACTCTCTTACTTAATTCATGTTTTCCATTTAAGTAGGAAAAATAATAAATTTAAAAATTTACTTTTCCTCTGCCAACTTATGTTGCCATAAATAACAAGAGCCTTCTATTTAATTTAGGGTAAATGTACATACAGTACCCCAAATTAATTTTAGAAGAGTAATTATTACGCTAAAATATTTAAGTGTGTAATTAGCACACGAATTAATTTGGAGGTGCAACTAGCACCCTAAAATATTTAAATTGATACAATTTCGTTCTTTCATTAACCGAAACACAAATTTTTATCCGATCTATGTCAGGTAAACTTTTTATTTCGACATATTATTATTTAAAAGGTCATATGTGTCATATTGTTTAAAAAAGAGTACTGAATAAATCCTAAAATTGACATTGTATAGAATTTTTATTTGAAGATTAAAAAATTTTATAGTTTATTTAGTTTAATTTATTAAAAAAATATTACACATGTGATATTTTAAATAATAATGTGTTAAAATAAAAAATTTATATGGCATGTATCAAATAAAAATTTATGTTTTTATTAAAAAATGGGCAAAATTATAATAATTTAAATATTTTAGTGTGTTAATTATACTTCTAAAATTAGTCTGGAGTGCTGATTGTTTTCTTAAATATTTTAGGATGCTAATTACTTATCTAAAATTAGTTTAAAATACTATATACATTTTTGCCTTTAATTTATTAAATAAATTATTATGGTTTCGATTTTCATCTAATGTGTATGGTATGGACCTAGTTGGGATATGAGAAAAAGTAGTGTACCTCAAAATAGATCAAGATTATCCAATGCAAATTATTGAAATGGACATTTTAGAAAAATTAATTCTCATTTTTTTTATAAATAATCAATTTTTTTTTTAATCTTTGTACTCCTACATAATTAAAGAGAATAGGATCTGAAGGAAGTTTTGGCAGGGAAAGCAGAAATTGTTCATCACTGCTTTGATGTACAAGTGATCTTGGAACCCTCGAGTAATTTAAATTATAATAAATTTAACATGTGCTAATAAAGCTAAGTGTTTATTTTTATTAGTACATGTGTTTATTTTATTTTAGTTCGGCTATTATTTGAGGGTCACGTGCGTAACAGGTTTGAACATGAAGGTCCATTGTCAATCATTTTTACCTTATTTTCTTTCAAATTAATTCGAAATATAATTTCCTAAATAAATGAGGGAAGGGAAGATTCTAAAAAATCTTTTAAAAAAAATAAAAAAACTAGAATTTTGTGAGATTTTATAAAAATTATGGGAGTACACGTGGTGACATGTGTTTGTACACGTGAGAGAGCACATGGGAATATTAGGCACACGTGGCCACATGGTTGTGTGTGTGAGAGAGAGAGAAGCAAATACTTTTTTTTTTATGTATATTAGAAAGACAATTTATTTATGGAAAGATAAAACAATTTATCTCCATCAATAAATTGTCTTTTTTTTTTATCAGAAGCACAGAAAATCTAATAGGGACCAATTGCATGTGTCGTATAAACAATTAATTGTTTAAATTAAATAAAAAATAATCTAAATATTTCATTTCTCAATGTTTAATATCCTTGATGAGCACTGAATCCCGAAATATATACAAAATGTGGTGTTTATGGGGAGAAATTGCATAATCACTTTCCTCATTTGTAACCCTAATCACTATTCTGTCCATGTGTCCTCATTTAATCTCTGGACCACTTTGCCCCTCCTTGGTCTCTCCATAATTCTCCGTCCTCCTCTTCGCCCACATTTCAACATTTTGGTACTTTTCAATAATTACAATTTAATATAATAAAGCTCTTATGATGCGTGGACAATCTCAGAAACACACAAACTCTTGTTAAAATATCATAATCATTTCATCTTTGAAATACTATTTCCTCCCTAATTATTGATAGGACGGTGACACAACACAAAGTAGTGACCTTTTGGGATCGAAGACATGGAACAAGTCTCACGGGGTCCAATGTTTTAATTTAAGATAAAAGAAATATTTTTGAAAAATTAAAACAAAAAATATTTAGAGAATTACTATGATATATGATATGAATGCAATTGTTAAAAAGTGTAAAAATAAGTGAGTAACTAAGAATATATTGCCATTTCTTAAATATTTGTCATTGTATGATATCATGAACTTTGTAATATTTTGTTATGATTGCATTCCTCCATTAAAATTTTATATTCTTCTAGTCTTTAATATATACGATATAACTAAAGAGTTTATATTAATTTTAAATATGTAATCTATTTTTTATATTTATTTATTATTTTTTAGATTACTCCTATAATATTCTATTAAATAATAATCAAGTAAGAGAGAGAGTTAAAAAAGATTATTATAGTATTTAAAAAAATATTAAATTAATTTAATTAATATTTTTAATTGATTAAATAAATCCGATAGCACTGAACTGAGTATTAATTTTTTCAAAGATATTTTAAGGACTAAACCACTCATTTGCTTGGGATATAATTAGAGTCCCAGAAGTAACAGAGTATTATCTAAATAAAAGAATCAAGATCCGGATGATGTGTGATTGCTATAACTTACAAACTTTCACAATCACTCTTCCACTAATCAATATTTGCCATTAATCTCCCAAATTGGGACATCTAGTAGATGCAAGGAAAAAGGGAAAAAATTGACTTAAAAATATGGCCATTAACGCCAACACAGAACATGCCTTGAACACAAAAACAAAATGAAATTGAAAGGGCTAGCAAGTTTTTTTTTTGATACAAAGATGAGAGAGCCACAGACACAACTTAGGGTGTGTTTGGAAAACACCCAAACCGTAGTTTTAAAAGAGCTTTTGGCCCAAACTTCGGTTTGGGAAAATTTTAAAACAAACAGACTTATTTGTCCATAAGTGCTTTTGGACAAAACCATGGTTTTGAATAAACTATTTAAAATAGCTTTTTCAACAATAAAAGCACTTATGGACTATCCAATTACTATCTTACCCTTACTTTTTCTTACACCCTCTCTCCTCTCTCCTCTCTTCCTTCTCTCCTCTCTCTTCTCTTTTCTCTAACTCCCTCCTCTCTCTTACTTTAAATCAAATCATACCTTTTTTGGTAATTTACCACCATAAAAGTCATTGTAAAAATAACTATCCAAACACCTATTTATTCAAAACCACTTTTTTTCTATAAACTCTTCTCCAAAAGTCCTTTTTCATAAGTTATCCATAAGCCCTTTTTTTTCATAAACCTTTTTTCAAAATCTTATCCAAACAGGCCCTTACTTGGTGTGAGAGAGAGAGAGAGAGGACATTATTGCACAAAGGGGATAGGTGTCCATGTACTGTAGAAGGAGAAATGGACGAGTACCTGGTTTTGTAAAGAGGGTACACAGTGCCTCGCTGTCTCGCATGTGAAAGGCTTGTGCCTTCCCTCTCTTCTCTCTTCCATGCACCCGCTATATCCCAACCATCTGGCATTCTCTTCTCTCATTCCTTCCTATTCATACCCTCAATAACGCAAAACCAAGTCTTTCTTTGCTTTTCAGTCTCTTTCTCTCCTTATTCATTCTTCTGCAACCATTCCTAATCCCAACTTGGTTCTCAATACCCAGAACTAGAGAGCAATTCCCATTGGCTTTTGGTGGATAAAGTTTCATTCTTTTCGTCATTTCCCACTAACCCTTTTTCAGATTTTCCCGGGAAAATCGGAGGTGAAAGAAAGATGATGAATGCGTTTGCCTCAGAATGCAGCAGTGGATGTGAGTCCGGTTGGACTCTGTACCTTGAACAATCTTGTCTGAACCAGAATGGTTCACATAGAGGTAATCCATTTTATGGTGAATGCAAAGAGAAAAGAGTCCAGGACGACGAGGAGGAGGCTATGGAGGAGGAGGATCTGTCTATGGTTTCTGATGCTTCTTCTGGGCCTCCACATTTCCCAGATAATGAAGCTTACTTCAATGAAGATAATAGGTGCTTTTACCCTCCAATGCATTCAAAAACTGCAAAACTGGAGAAAACTGGTAAAGAGAGGAAGAAAGTCAGAGAAAACCAACACCGGCTTTCTTTGCTTGATGACACTGCAAGCTCTCCTGTTTATGACTTTTCTAAGGTAAAATTTTGAACTTGAATCACACAATTTTAATCTCTGATTGTTAACAAGTAATGGGGTTTGTGGGATATGTTTTTCTCATTTGGTTCTTCACTATTTCTTTTTCCCTTCAGAACAATGTCACTATGGCCAATCAAGAAGGTTCAACACAGAGTATGCTGGATTATTCACAAGGTTTCTCTGCAACTTATTTTGAGGTACTGGGAATGTGTCCTTTTCAATTTTATTTGGAGATTCTACCATGTCAAAGGGCTTATTCAAAATTATTTGTTCTGTTTCAGGAGAGATCTTCATTCCCAGACCATTTTGGTTATCTGCAATCATCTATATCACAAAAGGAGCTTCAGAATAACCAGTAAGTTAATTGTACTTTGTACTATTGTTTCTTCTCTGCAATAATTGAAAGAAAATTTTGGATTCTGTGTTGATTCAATCTCATTCTATGTTTAATTAGCAGGTGGTATGGAGGAAAAATGAGATGAACATAAGGACAATTCCATTGATGGCTGCCATTGCCACTGAAGAAGTTGCAGTAGAAGAAGATACTGAAAATCAAAGTAGGGAGAGAATTGAAGTGTGAAAGGAATTTGATCTCAGAAGGGATTATAATCCTTTCTTCCTTTGCTTTTCTGTCAATGCAGTGGAAAACAACCTGCAAAAAAAAAGAAGTTAGATTTTGTTTCTCTTTTTTACTTTTTGCCAGCAAAATTTTAATGTTCTTGTCAATGAATAGTGGATACAAGTAATTGAGTTAGGCGGGCTCTCTGTATAAGCATGCTCTCTTTCCCTTGTTTCTGATGAAGACCCATACTCACTTTATATCAGCAATATTCATCACTTGCAAGTTTTATTTAAAAATTCATTCAATATATAATTCACCTCCTTATTTTTTTCTCTCTGGGTTGTTGAATATTGAAGTTTAAGTATTAAACCTCATTATCATGTGCTTCTCTTCAGTTTTGCTAAAAACTGCTAAGTGTCTGAAGCCTAGTTAAGAAGATCAGATCAGATCAGATCTTGTGTCTCTATTAAAACTTTATGGCAGAACTTCCTGCTTTGGAAATGCAAAATTCCTCAACCTGCATATCTGATTTATCAATTATTCTCTCAACTGTGAACCGACAACAAAACCCTTATTCATTTCCTTAGCAAAAATGAGGTATTGAAAATGACAGAGTACTGGTACTCTCCACTTGCCATTCCCATCAAAATGTCTATTATAAACCTTTGCTTCTCAGGGGAAAAGAAAACCTAGAAGATCTAACAAGAAAATTAACAAACATTTTACAGGCTGTCATTTGTAATTTTTAAATAAATTGTAAAAATATCAGGCGCACTTTCTGCAGGACTCATGATTTACCTAAAAATATTTTAATTCATGGGAGAGTGAGAAGAGCAAATGGGTGTCCATTATAAATTAAAATGATGCAGTTTGTGATTTTATTATTGGATAAGACTGTTCCTGATTTTTCTCATGAATGCAACCTTTTAGGTAAAGCAAGACAAATTCAAGAACTGCTATTGAATCTATATTATACTATATAATTTAGATAAAGGCTATGTCATCCTACTTGATTAGGTAGGATTCCTTTACTCATCTGCATTCAGATCTTTATATCAGAAGCTGTGAATTCATGAAAAGAAAAAAAAAACACTCTAATCATTAATAAAGACACCGCCTTCATTGATGTTTGGAAGGGCCCAAACAAGGTTGCATTTAGTGAGAAAGTTCTATCCTTTCTACATTATTAACTCAGTTAAAAAGAAAAATCACTATGAAGTCTCAAGAAAGGAATGTAATCACTAAAAAGTCTCATAACAAATCAGTAGTATATAATGACAAATTTCAGCATAGGAAATAGTAACAGGTCTATATTGTTCACTTGTTGCGGGACTTTTTGGTAATCACATTCATTTTTTGGGAACTCATAGTGGTTTTCCCAAGTTAAAAGGCTTTCTTTTTTGTTTTTAAAACTCTGAATCACAAAGGAGACAAGATAATAAAGAGTGATATGGGTGAAGGCAGAGTGATAAGGATAATGTACAAAGCTGAGGAGGAAATAACAGTGTTGATGTTGGAATATTTCATATATAATCATATGCATCTTTCTTGAGGGTTTTGTAAACTCCAGGAGATCCTGCCTGAGATCTTCCTGACCCAAAGGAACATGCCTCCCTTTTGTTTAGTATTGTCCACTTTATCTCATTTGGAAGGATCCTCATATTAAAATGCTAAATTTAATGTTTGTTTATTTTCGGGGTTTTGCTCCCCCAACTCTGTGTCTGTTTGGAAGCTGTCATAGGAGTTGATGTCATACACAATTATATGTCTTCTTTTGATTACTTCCTTTTTCTCCCTTGAATCATTCCCAGTCAGCCCCCTGTTTATATTAAAATATTTTTATTGCATGTGAGCCCAGAAAATGTTAAAATGATCAAAGATATTATATCGCCTTTGACAATTTAGGATGTCAAAAACTCTTAATCTCTCTGCTCACGTCTCTTCATATAAAAATTCACTGTGTAATATTTGGTGTTTTCTTTATATCAGATTAAAGAACTACGTGTATATTCTAGCCAAAAACTAAAGATTCTTTTCTTAAAAATAAATATTTAGGACTAAGATCAACTCCCTAATAGAAAGTTCAAACTGCAAATAGAAAGTGTTTGGGAGTATTTGTTTTATCAAATCTAATATAAAAAGAGAAATTTTTAAAATTAAAGCATGAGAATAGAATCTGTATTATACTTTCTGAGTCTCGCAATATTCCAGTCCTGGATTAAACCTCCTTCAATTAATATTTGCATTTTTTTCTCTTAATTTCTTTTTCTTGTGTGTGTGTGTATATATATATATATATGCTTTTTGCAAAGATCCCAGATATTAAAACAAGGTAAAGTCATTGCTTAGCTGCACTCAATCAAATAAGATAATGCAGGTCTCCTTATGTTCCAACAGTGGATAGCTTTGGCCATAATATATTATAATAAACACATAATCTTAACCTAGCTTCTGATACAAAATTGAACTTCTTCTGAAATGGGACTCTTCCACGTGTCCATATTAAAAAAAAGGGGTCAAACTAATGAGCCAGACAAACAAGCAAAAGACAAATCAAACAGATACACAAATAAAAAAGAAAAGAAAAGGTTGATGAAGAAGCGTGTCAAGTGAATGCTTATCTGCAGTCCGTAAGAAATATGTATAAAATGCTTAGCTGCATTCCATAAGAAATATGGATAAGATCTTAAGAGAAAGAGTATGGGAGAAACGTTTCTGCTATTCCAACCACCGCCCAAAACCAAAACCTTCAATCGCAATTTATATACATACATACATACATATATATATTTTTACAACTCAGAAACAACACAGGGCTTTGTGTCCTCCAAACACGTGTCTGTGGTAATCTGATCTACTATTTCTGTGTGTGTGACCATTTCCTATTTGGTTTCCTTGTTCCCATTTCCTAGGACAATGCCTTCATGTGTCTCTGAAAGTGTCTCTTTCTCTCTCAATATATGCATGCATGTATTGTATTGTATTTGCATTACCAACTTTGGATTCAGAAAGCACAACTGTTATTTTTTGTTGCTTCTGTTCGATGATTCAGAAAGCACTAGTGAAGCTGATGATGTTTGTGAACACAAGGTTGTGCTGCTTATGACAATTCATTTGGATTAGTCTAGAAACGGTGAGTTTAATGTATCATGATACTTCATAGTTTTCGTTTTACTTCAAAATGAAAACCTAAGGTATTAGAATTCGTTGAAACAAAGTCTCACAATGACTGATTGGAGAAAGAATTAAAGGTATATAATGTTAAGGGAAGTCCTGTCAAATTGAATTAAATTATTTTAATAAAAAGATAAATCTAATATATATATATATATGTGTGTGTGTGTATATAAGACACTATTGTTCATCCAACAAGTGTTTTTAGGGTAGGAGAGTTTAAATTTGCACCAAATAATCTCCATTTAATTATATGGTAGGTTACAAACGCTCTTCATAAAGAGTACACGAAACATGAATCTTCTCTATTTTATATCATTACTAAAAACTTTACCATCAAGTCAAAGTCTCCATATTAATTATCTTTTAAGTCTTCTCCGACCTTATTAGCTAATTTCTAAAAGGGAATTATTATAAGGTATTAAGGAAGAGATTTAATTACTAAAAAAATCTTAATAACAAGTGAATAACATAAATTACTTATTATTTTTTATACTAGAACTTGTCATTAGATACCTCTCAGTTGTCATTAGACACTTGGGTAATTAAATCTCTTACTTGAGATCTTATAGTAATTTTTCTAAAATATTTTTGAATGAAGATGTTGTCTATTCAGAAATCTGTAAAAAAACTCAGTAATGATCTCCTTCTGATTCTTAACTCATAGCTAGCTATACTTGATAAACAAAATTCCCAAGACTGCAACTTGTAGCATTGCATTAACTATAGCAAGGTGACTTCAAACTCACTCTATGCATGTACCTACTTATTATATAATATCTTCAAGTGGACCTTGAGTGAAGGAAATTCAAATATTATACAGTAATTCTCAGAACATAATAGATAGGATAAGCCAAATTATATTGACCCCAAGTCAAGAAAATCTTGTATCAAACACACCATGACACTTTTTTTAACCAATTATTATATCATGTCACTTTACATATTTTTGTGCCAAAACAATGTTGTTGTTCTTGTTCCATTGTCGGCAGAATTAGGAACTTGAACTGTTTTTGAGTCATGTTAAATAATAAAGAGAGGAGGAGAAGATTTATTTAAATCACCAAAGTGCGCTCACACAAAGAGTAGCATAGCAGATGCACCACAAGAAAGAATAAGAGAGAGAGAGTGATGACCAGAAAGCTCTATAGCTAGACGTCAACTTCACGCTGGACCTTGCTAGCTAGAAAGAAACTATCTCCAAAGAGAAAAAATCTGAAGGGAGAAGGATATAATAAACCCAAAACATTGTTGGATCCAGCAGTGAAGTTGTTGTGGTTGGACATTATAGATAAGATAAAATTTGATAAAGACGACGTTAAGGTCAAATTAAAGTCAATTACTTGACAAGTTGGACTTGGTTGAGTTTACTGTATTCTCCAATTTTGGTTGCTTAAATCTCAATGATGTAACCTTAATTTTCAGTGTCTGAAAATTTTCACTTTCTTTTATTTTAAAGTTCCTTCAGCCAATTCAAAATAAGCCCTGTATCTATCCTTGTTATCACCTCAGCAAAACAACTAGTATAACAAACATTAATTTTTGTGATATAGCTATCTGACTGGGTTATATTTGAGTATTATCAAGTATAATTGAGAGTAGATTTCCCAAATACGTTTGTTACATTCACATAGACTTAAACTCAAAATCTTATGCTTGAACAACCAAAACCCTTTCTACAAGGACCAATTCGATATTTATTTTTTATAATATTAATTAGATCATATTACTAGGTATCATAATTTTAAGGTTTGTGATTGTTCCTTCTAACATCGGCGTCTTTCTAAAAATTAAATTCAAAATTTAGAATAATCTAGCGGGATTTTATACCACTAGACAAATGTGATTTTTTTATATAAAAATTTTTAGAAAAAAATTAAGCTCAACCATAAAATATTTAGTTTTGAAAATAAAATACATTGAAGATGGAATCTAGAATTGTGCTAATCTTATTTCAAATAGGGCCGAGCCCAATTCTCAAAACAATTTGAAAAACACCAAGTTAACAGTTCAAGTTAAAATATATCCAACCCAACTTGGTTCATGTAGCTCCATTTCCTATATTTAGATTAATTAATTAATTAATATTAATAAAAAGCTCAGATATTTTTTTGGTCAAAATAAAAACTCATAGATAGGTGCATGATTTAAACAATAAAAACACCTGCAAGCACATATTTTTTGCATTTCTCATCATGATTTGTTTCTGGTCTTTTGCCAATCATGATTATTACAATATCTGAATTGAAAACTCTTATATAAAACCAAAATCTAATTTATTTTGGTCATACGAAAACAAAAATTTAAAAATTTAATAAGTAAATTACAGCGGATAGAAATGGATCCACCTTCGAAACATCTCATAACATTGTTTACGAGAATACTCGGGAGCTGTGTGACCCGCACCCTAAACAATGCATTCATGTTAGATATATATAAAATTTGAATAGTAGAAAAAAATCAAAATTAAGAAGGAAAAAAAAAAGTCGTTTAACAAGAATATCTAATACAAAAATTAATGTGTGTCTATTACCTTTAACGTTGCATATGTTAATTGAAATCCATTCGCCTTCTCATCATACTTTCGGGTATATCTAGACAAAAGGAAATACAAACAATATATTGAGGAATGGTTAGTAAATTAACAAAGAAATAATTATTAAATATTCCTCATGTCCTTAATATAAGAGTTAATTGATTCATTTGGGTAGATTAAAAAATTAAATAAATCAGTTAATTATGATCAAATCTAAACAAACCCTAAGAGGCCAAGACAAACTCATATGGAATATTTCTTAATCAAACTAAATTAGTCAACTATACTAATGATTAATTAATTTATCTTATTAATAACTATAGTAACTAATATGAACGTATAAGAATGAAAATAGATTTGTGAGATTATATGGACATACCCTGCAACTTGGTTGTCGACATACCAAGGTCGCCATTTAGAGGAAACAGTCAAGTTTAGAATTTTAAGCCATTTGTCTGTCGCCACGTAAGGAACCACAAAGTCTCGGTCTCCACTGATAAAAATAATATTTAATAACATGAATTAAAAGTCACCAATTTATGCCTTAATTGAGAAAATATTGATATTATGTATGTATATAGAAATAAAGAATTACCCGTTGACAAGAACTTGTAACTTCCTGCGACTGAGCCATTTATGAACGTGGATAACAGTTTCGACATCGAATATGTATGACTCTGTCATGGTTTGGTTGCAACGTTCCCAGTACTTCACTTTACCCTTTCATCACATTATTTATACATAATTAAGCGTCCCAATCACATCCCTAACATGCACACGTGTGTGTTGTGTGCGCGTGCATGTATACACACACACACTACAAAGAGAACAGTGAAATTTAGTGACAAAATTTCATGATTCTATTGAAAAACAAGTCTTTCAGACTGACTAGTGACAAAAATTTCGTTGCTAATCTGTTCTACATGTGTGGATGTGCGCGCGCTATGGTGATTTCATGGTCGGACTCATACGTACCTTTCGAACGTGTAAGGCTTGTTGGACGCTTGGATCATTTGCCCAGTTGTAGGATAGAGTGTAATTGAAAGTCTGCATAAGAAACATGTAATTTGTTTAAAATAAAAAAAAATTGTATTGAAAGTAAATTTTAGGTCAAGAACATGAAGAAGACGATAAATGATTAGATTAATTAATTACCCAACACCATAAATCTGATGATAATTTTGGTGAGGATGGCCTTTTAAGTCTGAGTGGCCCGTCTGGATTACGAGACTCAAATGCACAATTCGGTATCAATATGTTATTTGACCATATTTCTTCTACGTTCTGCACATTCAAAACACCGTCAATATATATATATATATCTTCCTTTTGTTTTTATTAATTAATCATCAAAATCGAGTTTAATTTATGACTTAATTTGTGATTAATTTGAATATAATATTTCACCTTCTCGTATTGGGAGATAGCAGTCTGACATGCTGTGTTGTTTGGATGCACATACACATAATTCTCCTTGCAACTTACTTTCAATTTCTGAAATTAATCAAACAAATTTACACTTTAATATATATATATATATATATATATATATATATATATATGCGTTGAATGGTCCACGGGGAAAACATATAGATATCAAAAACAAAATATAAATTGATGAATAACCTCGTAGAGTTGGTCTGAAATAAGAGCCAATCGATGAGCTAATATAAATCTTGAATTGCTGTTGATATACATGTCTGTGATAGGGCTCCCGACCACATAACCCTGAAATTTTAAACAATTATACAGTCATCGACTTAATTAAAACACTATTAATTTCTAATAAGTTTAGTTTTATCATAAATGAATGAATTATTTAATAAAATCTGACGTACCGTGAGATTCAAGTGAGGCTTTAAGCCTGCGTCATTACCTGTAGAGCATGCTCGCAAAATTATATATATAGGTTCAAGTAACAAATATAATTATTTAACAATTTTTAAATAAAAATGAATGTGAAAAAGAAATCTAAAATAAGGAAAATTTTGATTAAATCCAACTGAAATGCCAAAATTTAGGTTCAGTCACTAAAAGATTACCTTGTACAATTTTCTGAGTAATTAATGGAACAATCATGCCAGAGTAAGAGTCACCTCCAATGAATAAGCGAAGATGCAGATATTGTGGGTGTTCTTGCAACCACTGAAACATATACTCATCTCAGTGACATCACTATTTTAATTACTATCGCTAAAACATAATTATATCTTTAACTTCATTAATTAATTAGCTCATCAAATACATTTTGAATAATTTACTTTCACACGGAATGATATATAATTATAAATTGTTATCTATATACCTTTCTCACGAACTGATAAGCTTGTTCTGATGATAAAGTGTCGGAGCTTATCCAGTCGGAAGATGTTGAATAAGAAAAACCAGTACCCACCGGTGAATCCACATATACAAAACTAGATGTCTGTAATAATATAACCCAAATTATGTGATTAAAAGAAAACGATGAATATAAAAGAATAAGGTATGCGTTGGAATAAATTTTATTTCTTATGTCCTTGATATAATAGTTAATTGACGTTTTTAAATATATTAAATAAACTAATAAATATATTAATTAATTATAACTAATATAAGAGTTAATTGACTAATTTAGATAAATTAAAAAGTATATATAAAATACGAATTGATTTAAATTTAATTATAATTAATTAATTTATTTGATTTTTTTAATTTATTAAAAAAATTAAATAATTTTTATATCAAGGACTTGACGGAGTATATATGTTACCTCAGTCCAAGAATAAGGGTAATTGAGTATTCTTGGTAAGCCGCCATCGTAATTGTCAATATCAAGCTGTATTGGACCTGCAACAAGATTGAATCTTTGCTTTCATGGAAATTGAGCAAATGGGTAAGAGAAATAATTAAGAAGATAGAGTACCAATTTCATAAGCAAGTCCATTGAAGGAAGAACAACCAGGGCCTCCACTAAACCAGAAGAAAATGGGGTCTGTTTTAGGGTTTCCTTGGGATTCAATGAAGTAGTAGAATAGCTCTGAATCATTCACACTTATGTATCTGAATCCCAAAATCAAACAAAATAATGAAGAAGAAGGAAAAACAGACAAGTTTCAGTGAGTGAGAGAAGTGAAATAGTATATATACCCAGTTCGAAGTTGGAATGGTAATTCACCGTCGTAGCCGGGCAAGTACTTGACAAGTTCACCGGAAAATGCAGAGTTGGCTGACAGAACCAGAAGAAGAAGAAGACGCAGACACACCCATTTTGGCGTGATGAAGATGACTGGAGTGAATCCCATTGTGTTGTGGCCAGTTACAAACTGAGTTATGCTGAAATACCAATGAAGTGAAGAAATGAGAGAGAGAGGGGGGGGGGTAACAAAAATTCAAAGGGAAAGCTATTTGGCATTTAGGTAGGTGTTAGTTAGAGAACTGAAACATATTCACCTGCGGGAACTTTGAAATATAGGTACACCAGCAGGTTTGTGTAAACAGTAATATGTTAACTTGTAAGTGTTCACGTGCTGATGCTGTTTGAAAAATGTTAGAGTAAATTATTTATAAAGACCCAAGCCAAACATTAAAATTAGGCATCGGTTACCAATGCTAAAATATTGATTATTTTTAAATATTACGGGTGTGTTTGGAATACACCCAAACCAAGATTTTATAAGCCCTTTTGGGCAAAACCTTGGTTTGGAGAAATTTTAAAACAAACAGGCTTATTTGTCCATAAGTGCTTTTGGGCAAAACCATAGTTTAAAACCATAGTTTTGAATAAGCTATTTTAAATAGCTTTTTCAACAGTAAAAGAGCTTATGGACTATCCAATTACTATATTACCCCTACTTTTTCTTACACCCTCTCTCCTCTCTCATACCTACCCCTCTCCTCTCTCCTCTCTCTTCTTTTATCTCTACTTTTTCTTACACCTTCTCTCCTCTCTCTTATCTTCTCTCTACCTCTCTCCTCTCTCTTACTTTAAATCAAATCATACCCTTTTTATTAATTTACCACCATAAAAAGTCATTCTAAAAATAACTATCCAAACACCTATTTATTCAAAACCACTTTTTTTCCATAAACTCTTCTCTAAAAACCCTTTTTCATAAGTTGTCCATAAGCCTTTTTTTCCATAAATACTTTTTTAAAATCTTATCCAAACAGGCCCTACATCTGCTATTAATTTTAACCTTTTCAATTTTTAAATATGTAATCTTTTTTAACCTTTTGAATTTTTAAAAATGATTTTTCTAGCGAGTTTAATTTGATGATTATAATTTTTCTTTAAGACCTCATAATAAATTTTTATATATTAATTAGCTAGTAATCAGTAATTTAATTTATATTTCTTCCATTTCTTTTTAAATGTCACTTTTTTTTACCAAAATTAAATGTCAATTAGGAAAAAAATTATTTCTATTTATACGTCATTTTATAACATCAAGACAGTATTAATCACAGGTGGCAAAAAAAAAAAAAACAGAGACAATATTAATCACTACTTTTCCAAAACATAACTTTATATTAGTATTCCCAATTTTGGGTCAAAGGAACACATTAGTATTCTCAATTAAATAAAATATTTTTTTTTGCTTGAAGCATCCGGTATGTTAGGCCTACTTTACTTAGGGTCCAAACTAATATGAATCAAACTGGGTTCTAGAGCTCAAATTCAATATCTCTGGTTAAATTAGTATAACATCTTACCATTACCAGTTGAACTAAGCTTTTAGTAATGGAATATTGTAGAGTTCAATGAATATTTAATGCAATTTTTTAAATGCCTCTGAGTACTCTACATTTTATTATTAATCAACAATATTAAAAACTCATAAATTGGTCATGACTTAATCAATAAAAAAAATGCAAACATATATTAATTGCATTTCTCTTGTGATGTGTTTTTGTTCTTTGCCAGTCGTGTGATTAATTATTACAACGTGTAATATATATATAATTTCAAATATAAGATTTTTTTTTTAATTTTCACCAGAATGTATAATAGACAAATTACTTTTTTTTTATTTAAAATACCTTTAGTGTTGTATACGTTAATCGAAATCCATTCGCCTCCTCATCATACTGTTGGGTATATCTTGACAAAAAGAAGTGCAAACAATATATTAATGAATGATTAATTAATTTAGAAAGAAAATTCCCCACTTAAAAATATTATTGATTGATAATCAATAAAAATGAAAATAGATTCGCTAGACTGTTATAGTGAATTTGGATTTATAAATCCCACCTAACAAGCATACCAAGGTCACCACTTAGCCGAAACGGTCAAGTTTAAAATTTTAAGCCATGCTGCCGTCGCCATTTATGGAACTACGTACCATATCTCGATCTCCACTGAAAAATAAAGATAAATTATTGTATTGTTCATGGCTTAAGTAATTCTTCTTTTTATTAATATATATATTTTTGTATATATATTAATTTCAAATATTATTGATATTGACAATAAAAAGAGAGGGTATATGTATATATATAGAAATAAAGAATAACTACCCGTTGACCAAAACATGTAACACGTGTATGCGTATATATATTTGTAGTGATATGTACCTTTCGAACACGTAAGGCTTCCATAAAGCTTGGATCATTTGCCCAATGGTATGATAGTGTGTAGTTGAAAGTCTACACATGCAAAAACAAAGGAATATTGCTTCATTTCAAAGTAACGTATATTATCGATTTGTTCATAAAGAAAACGATTAAAAAGAAAATAGTTTAATTACCCAACACCATAAATCTGAGGATAATTTTGGAGATGGCCTTTCAATGAGCCTCGGTGGCTCGTAAGGACCACGAGACTCAAATGCGTATTTCGGGACCAATATGTTATTGCTCCCTATATCTCAGCTTGTACGTTCTGCACATTTTAATGAATTAGAAAAACATCGTCATCAATAAATTGTTTACTTTTCTTTTATTAATTAATCACTAAAATTGAGTTTAATTTAAATTTTTTTATGCAAAAATTAATCACTAAAACCCTAACTTTTGGGTGCTTAGGTTTACGCTTGAAGGTAATAGATGACTCGTCCTGCTCGACATTGGTATCGCCTAAGAAGAAGGGAGATTTTACCCTACCCTTAGATCGTGAGTGAGTCCAACTTCTTTTAAAAAAAAAAGTATAAAAAAGAGAGTTTAATTTAAATTAATTGAGGTACCATCATCACCTTCTCGTATTAAGAGATAGCAGTTTGACATGCTGTGTTGTTTGAATCCACATACATGTAGTCCCCATTGCAGCTTGATTTCAATTTCTGAAAAATCATTGATTTTTTAAATAGCAATACTTAAATTTTACGAAAATAATAAGCAGTTGTTATTAAATATATTAAAATAAAATAAATGATTTTGATAGAGTTGATTAGCCAGGCGATGAGCTAATAAAAATAATGAGTTACTGTTGAGATATATGTCTGTGATAGGGCTCCCAACCACATAACCCTGAAATTTTTAATAAGTAGAATACACTTAATTATAACACTAATTTCTAAGTTTATTTATTATAAATCTGAGATACACCGTGAGATTCAAATGAGGTTTCAAGCCCGCATCATTACCTTTAGATCATGCTCACAAAAGTAGAATAATATCATAAGTCAAAAAAAAAAATAAAACAATAAAGTTTGTGCGAAGAATTGCTGAATATATATAATTTTAAAATGAAAATGAAATGCAAGAAGGAATTAATTAAAATAAGGGGAAATTAAAAATTAGCAATGAATGGCGTATGTATTTAATTACCTTGTACAATTTTTTTGGGTAATTAATGGAACAATCATGCCTGAGTAAGAATCACCTCCACACTCAAAAAGATTGCACCTTTTTGTTTAAATGCATAAATGAGCACATTTAATAATACATATTATTAGCAGTGGTATATAATATAGGGTGTGTTTAGATAGGATTTAAAAAAAGGGTTTATAAAAAAAAACTTATCGACAGCTTATAGAAAATGATTTTTAGATAAGAGTTTATAGAAAAAAATGGTTTTAAATAAATAAGTGTTTGAATAGTTATTTTTAGAATAACTTTTTATATTGGTAAATTATCAAAAAAGGTATGATTTGATTAAAAGTAAGAGAGAGGTAGAGAAAAGATAAGAGAGAGGAGAGAGGATAGAGGGTATAAAAAAAAGTAGGGATAAGATAGTAATTGGATAGTCCATAAGCTCTTTTACTATTCAAAAAGCTAGTTTTAATAGCTTATTCAAAACCATATTTTTAAACAATGGTTTTGCCTAAAAGTACTTATGGACAAATATGGCTGTTTGTTTTAAAAATTTTCTAAACTAAAATTTTGCCCCAAAAGACTTTTAAAACCATGACTTGGGGTGTAACTAAACAGGTCCATAATTATAACATTGCATTTATTCTCATGTTTTAGGACATTTAACGAGACCATAAATATCACATAATCGTCCCCCAAATCTCTTATTAGTTGATTAAAAACAAAATATAAATCCTTAATCCATGAAATTACATTACAACGGGTAAAAATGGAGCCACCTTTGAAACATCTCGTAACATTCTTTACGGTAATATTCTGGAGCTGTGTGACCACCGCCCTAAACAATTTAATTATATGGGTGTCAACTTACAATATACAATATAACTTAAAAAATAAAAATTATAAGAAAATCTTAATTCTCAAAATAATATATATAACAGATAGATTCTTACCTTTACTGTCGCATATGTTAAGCGATATCCATACGCCTCCTGATCAAACTTTTTGGTATATCTACATTATAAGTAGATAAATTCAAAAAAAAAAGTATAAATAATTAAAAAATAATTAATGATTAATGATTAAAGATTAATTCCAAGTTGGAATAAATTTAAGAAACAAGATACATACCCAGCAACTTGACCATCGACGTACCACGGTCGCCATTTATAAGAAACGGTCAAGTTTAGAATTTTAAGCCATGTTTGTGTGGCCACAATTGGTACAACCAAGTCATGGTCTCCACTGTACAATTTTTAAATTAATAAATCATTAAGATTTCCCTAATTAATAATCAATTAATCATGAAGAGTGATTAGAATTAATTAGATGGATTACACTTCAAGTAGAACTTCCAAGGGCCTCTGACTGAGCCACATATGAATGTCAATAACACTTTGTATATCTTTTGTGTATGAGATGGTTAGGTTGCACCGTGGCCAGAACTTCACCATACCCTATTAATTAAATATAAGCCTTATCACATACAATCATAAAAAATTATTTATAAATCAGACATATTTTATATAGATTTAAAAAAAAATTATTAACTATACTTTAAAATTTAATAATTTTTTAACTTTATCCTTATATAATATGTATTATATCCTATAAAAATAGTTTTTATATAATAATAAATAAAAGGTAAAATTATATATTCATATAAAAAAATAATAATATAATTTATAAATAGAATTAAAAATTTATTTTCTTTTTTTATCTTTTAAATAAGATAAGAGGAGTATATTAATTAGTGCAAAAAATTAATAAAAATTTCTGTTAAAAAAGTTTATTAATCAATTATTCTAATTAATAATATTTTTAAATAGAGTTTTTTCTTAATCAATTTGGACGTGTATTTGTACCTTTCTAACGTGCAAGGCTTCTTGGACGCCGGGATCATTTGCCCAATTGTAAGCTAATGCGTAGTTGAAACCCTGTACGAAACAAGACAGCCAAGTACTTTGTTATATTAATTGATCCAACATCTTGCGCAAAATTAAAAATTCATTAATTATATTTACACTATATTTTGGGCCGGAGGGATTGCGTAAATATTAATTTAAAAGCATAAAACAAATACAAAAAAAAGTAAATTAACTAATATTTCTCCTATACTTAAATTTAAGAATAAGTAATTTAAATAGATTAAAAAAATTATATAAATTATTTAATTATAATAAATATAAAATGATCTATATAAATTTTTTTTATAATATTAGATTATATATCAATTTTTAAATTAACTAAATTAATTTAAAAAATTAATAAATATTAAAAAATAAAAATCTCTTGAATAATTTTTATATTTAGAATTTTAGGAGTGATATTTACCCGACACCAGATATCTGAGGGAACTCTTGGTGGTGAAAGCAGGAATTTTGTATCATCACTTTGATCCGCAAGGGATCTTCGGACACCTAGAGGGAGTTCTGGCCTTGGAGATGCAAATGCACAATTTGGTTCCAAAATGTCATTCGTCCATATTTCTTCTAGGTTCTGCACATTGATTCACATAACCAATGTTAGTACTATTTATAATATCTTTAAATTGAATATGCTATTAAAAAAACATAGTTAAAATTAATTAAAAATAATAAATACATGGAAAATGTTTTTTTTTAAATATACCTTAGTGATTAAATGAGAGAATAATAATAATTAAAATGATGAGAGAAAAAATATATATAAAAACATATGTGAAAGAATAGAGGCCTTTATTAAAAAAAATTAAAAAGTATTTATTATTCATATAAACTCAAAGAGGACATTATAAATAGGATAAACCAATTAAAAAAAATAATATTATAAATAGGGATGGAGGGAGTAATTTTTTTTTTTGGAAAAAAAATTAAGATGAGTTCATTTGTTATATTTAAAATATTAGATTATATTTAGTCCACAATCAGTAGATTAGGGCCTTAGTCTATTTCGACTACATTCAAGGTATGACTAAATCTCTACATCAGAAATTAATAAGTTGTACGTTGAGCCTTATAAAAAAAATAACACTAATTTAAATTAAAAAAAAATGTATTTATTGAGAGAGTTAAAAACTCTTTATGCTCTTTTAAAAGAGTATAAATACTATTTAACTAAAAAAAATATTTATGCTAGAAATTCGAAATTAAATATTAAGATTAACCTTTTCGTATTTGGTAAGAGCAGTGAGACATGCTGTGTTGGATGGATCCACTTCCACATAGTTCTGCTTGCAACTTCTTTTCAATTCCTGTAATTGCCAATTATTGTAATTAACCAAAAACATTATTAATTATGTCTCTATTTGATTATTTAACTGTTCAAAATAATAAATAGTCATTTTAACCCAAAAATATTAAAAAAAAAAGGAAAACCTCGTAGAGTTGATCTGATACAAGACCCAATCGATGAGCTAAGATGACTCTTGAATTGACGTTGATATGCTCATCTGTGGTAGGGCTCCCCACCAAATAACCCTGAGATTTAATTTCATAAATTTATATTAATTTTAAACCACTAATTTCTATGTTAATTTTAATACAAATGAACATTTTAAAATGAAATATACGTGGTATTAATTAATCTTATGTACCGTGAGATTCAAATGAGGCTCCACGTGGGCATCATTACCTGTGGGGCATGTATATATATACTTGCAAAATTAGCTTCACGAGTCACAATTAATTTAAAATATTACCAGGGAGACTTGATGCATATTAATTTAATTTTCCCAATAATGAAAAGTGAAGGTGTAGAAATATAATTAAAATAGGGGCAACAATTGAATATTAGAAATAATATGTAGGGAGCATTTTTACCTTCAATAACTTTCTTTGTAATTACTGGAACAATAATGCCTGAGTAGGAATCCCCAGCAATGAACAACCGAAGATTGAGATATTGTGGGTGCTCTATCATCCACTGAAACATATTTATCTCACTTACTTTAGTAATTTTTTATATTATTTATTAGCAATTAATTTTTTTTATCTAAATTATTTGTCCTTATAATTTAATAAAAAATTAGACTATTTTATCCTTTAAGAAGCCAAAAACTTATAATTTAAAATTTGAGTTGATAGACCAAAGATTATATTATATTAATCTTTTATAAGATATTTATAACTAATTTACACATATCAATAAAAATAATTAATGGCATTACATTTGTTATAAAATTTAAATAATTTTTAAATATTATTCTTATTAAGTATATTAAAATCTCGTATCAGATTAAATTTTACTCTCTCTCTCTCCCCCCCCCTTATTAAATATGGGTACATATATGAAGGGATATATATTTAATACTCATTAAAACTATTAAAATGTCTTATAAAATGAATTAAAAATACTTTCTAGAAGATATCTTATAAAATGTATAAGAGGAAGTATAGCTGAGTCTATAGAATTAAAGAGTAGGAAACACCATGATGGGTTCTACCTCTAATTAAATAAGACCCACCACTACATAAACACGTATATATTATTCTTTCTAATTTTTAAAATAAGAGTTAGTTGATTAATTTACATAAATTAAAAAAATTAAATACACCAATTAATTATGACTAAATCTAAATCTTTAAGATAAATTTATATTATATATTTCTTTATCTATTTATATTAATTAAATAACTCTTATATTAAATATTAATATTATATTAACCTTTCTCACGAACTGATAACCTTCTTCTGTTGCTTTAGTATCAGAAGAGGACCAATTGGAAGATGTTGAATAAGAAAAACCAGAACCCACCGGTGAATCCACGAACACAAAGCTGGCTGTCTGAAATAATCATGTAAACCCAAAGAATAAACGTTACAACATTGATTAATAATGGAGAGTTAATATATGAAAAATGTTATGCATATGCTGCTACGTACCTTTGTCCAAGTATAAGGGTAATAGAGTAATCTCGGTAAGCCTCCATTATAGTTGTCAATATCAAACTGTATTGGACCTGCCCAACACATATATACCATAGTTTAAAAGAAAGAGGAAATTAATAAAAGAGAGACATTAATTATTATAATTACCAATCTCATAAATGATTCCACTGAAGGAAGAACAACCGGGGCCTCCGGTGAACCAGAAAAAGAGAGGGTCAGTTGCAGGGTCTCCTTGGGACTCAATGAAGTAATAGAACATTTCAGATTCATTCACACTTATGTATCTGAAACACAAAGCACAATCAAAATCAACACACTTGAGATCCAAAATAATGAAGGGTGTTTGAATCAAATACATACCCAGTTTGCAGTTTGAACGGAAGTTCACCATCGAAGCCAGGCAAATGCTTCACAGGCTCACCGGAACATGCTGCGTTGGCTGATAAAACTAAAACAAGAAGAAAACGTAGAGCCAAAGCCAACCATTTCGGTGCGACGAATCCCATTGAAGCAAGTTTCAGAGAGTACGTAGCTTACCAAGCTTGGGTTGAAGAAGCTAATGGTTTTCTTTCTCTCTCTATATTTATTATCAACATGCCAAACAACTCGTCAACATGATTTCAGCTTGTATTCTTTCAATCAACACAGAAACAAAACAAAAAGAAGTAATAAATAAAGCACGAGGGTTTTAAGAATACATATAGAGATTTACATAATTAGAAGCATGAACTTACTGGTAGGTGTTGTACTGTACGTTATGATATGAGGAATGGGAACAGAATGTCATAGGGAAGGAAGACAGAAGGGTAAAGAGCAGGAGCTAATAATAAGTTCTGGTAGGTGAATTTGGGAAGATGAAATACAGATGGGAGAAATACTAGTGGGTTAGAAAGTCAGATCCCCAACGGTCGTTTTGCATTTCGGCTCTGGTAGCCACGTGACGCAACAAAAGATTCGGTTTCTAAGAACATAAGGTGGCGTATGTTTTACACATGACAATTAAAATCTCTCGGATTTTTTCAAATATATCTATAATCATCATTTGAGGCCATTAATGTTCATTTTAATTAAACATATTATGTCTTGGCTGTATTTTTTAACCTTTTTTTAGTAACAAATACTTATAAGATCTAATTAAAACATTACTACTAAAAAAAATATTTTTCATAACAATTAAAAAAAAGTCATAAAAAAATGACAGCATCTTTATTAATAAATTTCAATTTAAAACACTTATCACGAGGGTTTTTTTTTTTAAAAAATCCCTGTGAAAAAGACTTATCAAGTAAAATCGCTTCCGAAAATTTATAAATCTTGAGCTGATTATAGTTTCTATTTCATTTTTTTACAGCCGTTTGTACTCCCGTTCTTCTGCTCCATCACAACAGACTTGTATGAAGGCCATTTCCCAATATTTTTTTCCTATTTTTGATGCCTATCTCCGTTATTAACGATGTTCTCTATCATCGTTCTACGTCGTCAGAGCCGTGAGTTACCGTTTAACTTCATTATTTACTCATTTTCTTACTTTTTCAATTATTTATTGTTTATAAATTGTAATACATCATATATGTTATCATTTTTGTATTAAAGACTTAACTTTTATACTTTTAGTTTGTTACATTAGTTCCTATTTATTTGTGTTTGTGTTTTTGTGAATTGTTCGAATTTGTGGGTGTGTTTTTACGAATTTTTTGGTTGTTTATTGTTTATAAAATATAATAGATTATGTGGGCTATCTTCTTTTACTAAAGATTTGATTGTTATAGTGTTTAGATTGTTACATTGGTTCCTATTTGTCTATGGGTGTATTTGTGCAAATTTTAAAAAATAATAAATTATTATTAGACTTTTTTGTTATTAATTAGATTATTCAATACATTTGTTCCTATTTGTTTCCTTTCTACCCTATTTGTTTTATATTTATCTTATTTGATAGATTTGGTTACCATTTAGGATTGTTTATATTTAAGGAAATAATATATTGTAGTTGGATGAAAGTTAGGAGAACTATTAAGGAATATAAAGACCAGTTAGAAAGGTTTTTTAAATTTATTGAGAGGAATGCTTTGAAGAAAAGTGATGAGTTGTTCTTCTGTCCCTGTGTTAACTGTTTAAATTGTAACAGATTGTCTATTCCTGATATAAGAGAGCATCTTATATGTGATGGAATAAATTTAAGATATTCAAATTTCATTTGACACATTGAGATTAGGAAGACTCCTTTGTTTGAAAATGAGAAAGTTGTGAATGATAACTTTAGGGATAGAATTTTGGATATGTTTCGTGATATTGGAGTCGAGTTCTTTTTACAGTTTTCTCATATATTTGAAAGTTTGCTAAGTGATACTGAGACACCATTGTACTTGTAGAGTAAAGATAAGTAACAATATTAAAATTTTTGTTGCGATTGATGAATTTGAAATTGAGAAATAATTGGATCAATTTTACTTTGACGGAATTACTCAAGTTGTTGAGTGATGCGCTTCCTCTAGGCAATACACTCCCAAAATCAATATACGAGGTGAAGAAAATGTTGTGTCAGATAGGTCTGTCCTATAAGAAGATACATGTGTGTCCTAACGACTATATATTATACAGAAATAAGTATGAAGGCCTGAATAAGTGCTCTAAATGTGGCACTTAAAGATACAAAATGAAGAAAGACGGCGATGATTATGATGGGATTACCAAATGCTCTCCTTCAAAGGTGTTGTGATATTTTCCAATAATACTACGTTTTAAGCATTTGTTTGCTAACGCCACATATGTAAAGAACTTTAGATGCCATTCCGATGGGAAAATAAATTATAAACAACTTTGTCACAGCTGATTCTCCTCCATAGAAGACAATAGATCAGAATTTTCTTGAATTTAGTTGTTAACCCAGAAATCTTCGGCTTGAGCTATGTATAGATGTAACCGATATGTATTGTAATCTCGATAGCACATATAGTATTTGGTCAATTTTTTGTGATTTATAACTTGCCTCTCTCATTGTGTATTAATCGAAGTACATCATGTTATTTTTAATGATCTCGAGACTAAAATAGTTGATAAACGATATCGATGTATACTTGACATATTTGATTGATGATGTAAAAAAATTGTAGAAGGAAAGTGTTGATATGTTTGATGTATAAAAACTGTGGGCCATCCCTTGAACCTCAAGTTTACCGTCACCCTTGAGTCCAACATCGCCGATTACGTCTCTTCTCTCTTTCTTCGGGCAAGTGGTGAAGAGGTGAGAAGAGTCTTGCCATTGAGGGTTCACAGGCTTTTTATTTTTTATTTTTTTAATTTTCCAATAATGACGACGACGTGGCATAATAGTATCCCATATTGCATCACATCAGCATTATTGGGTCAATTTCAGTCCAACTCATAGTCAAAATTAACCATTGCTAATGGGCGACACTGCCATAGGTTTTATACTTCCATGCGACATTGACCTTAAAAAAAATTTAACGTAGCATAGCTCATTGTGAAATACTTTTAAGATAAATTTATTTATTTTTTTAATATATTTTAAAAAATTAATTATCTTTTTATAATTAGGATAAGAAGCGTAAAAGTTGTTTTTGAAAGATTTATAACGATCTGATGAAAGCTATAAAAGTGGGCCCATCTTAGAAGTGGGCTGTGATACGCATAAAACGACGTAGCAGTGATAGCCTGTGAGTCTTTGACTTTCTCCTTAGTCCGTACAATCAAATAACAAAAAATTTTTAGAGTATTCAACGCCATCTTCAAACTCAAATCACACAATCAAACAACAACATGAGAACGAAGCATTCTTCACCATCTCTGGTCTTCACCGGTGTAGTGGTAATAGCGATCTTTCTGACAGGTTTGGTCAAACAGGTCAACGGCTCAGATTTCAGGATCAGCGAAGCCACCATTGGCGACATCCAGAAGGCTTTTGCAGAGAACAAGCTCACCTCCATGCAGCTCGTTGACTTTTATTTGGAGAGGATCAGAAGCTTCAATCCCATACTTCGCAGCGTACTGGAGGTTAACCCGACGTAAGAGCTCAAGCGGAGGAGGCTGATCGGCAGAGGAGGGATCCAGTGTGTTCGTCCTCACTGGGACCACTCCATGGGACACCGGTGCTGCTCAAGGACAGCATCGACACCGACGACAAGCTCAACACCAGCGCAGGGTCGTTCGCGTTGCTGGGATCTAAGGTTCCACGTGACGCGCATGTGGTGGAGAAACTCCGGCGAGCCGGAGCTGTCATACTCGGCAAAGCTGCTCTGTCGGAGTGGTACGGCATTCGCTCCACCATTATGCCTCGGAATTGGTGCGCCAGAGACGGCTTTGCTCTGGTCTCTTCTTTTTCCATCTCTTTAATTTCTTTCATCGTTCATGCATGTGGTATGGTTGCTTTATGAATTTGTGTTTTTGGAAATGGGAACATGCAGAATCCTTACGCGGGAACAAATAATACATGCGGGTCAAGTTTTGGATCAGCAATATCAGTAGCAGCAAACATGGTGGCTGTTTCTTTGGGGACTGAAACCCATGACTCTATCATTTGCCCATCTGATCGCAGCTCCGTCGTCGGCATCAAACCCACCGTCGGTCTCACTAGCCGGGCCGGCGTCATCCCAATTTCACCTCGCCAAGACACTATTGGGTATGTATGTGTACACAAAAACAATATATATGCAACACGCAGTTGACTTTAATTTGCTTGTTTAGTTTAATTGAAATGAACGTTTATAAGACGCAGGCCAATATGCAGAACAGTGTCAGATGCAGTTCATGTGCTTGATGTGATTGTTGGGTCTGATCCCAGAGACGAGGCAACACTTTCTGCAACTAAGTATATACCTGAAGGTGGTTACAGGCAGTTTCTGATAAAGGAAGGACTCAGAAGAAAGAGAAATGAATCTGTTGCCATTTTTGTCTTTGAACATCATCTCAAAACCATGAGGTAAATAACAAGACCATCTGTACTGTTGCAAGCTTCATATAGCCAGATTAGTACTCTTATATATATGTTACAATGTGTGATTTGTGAGAATTGAAGGGCGACGGGTGCGACTGTGGTGGATGCTATAGAAATACCTAATATCAGCATCATTCAGGATCCTTCTCAAAATGGAAGTCAAATTGACAATCAGCAACTATCTGAGGCAACTTATTTCCTCCCCCGTGAAGTCACTCGCAGACATTATTCAGTATAATATGGATCACCCAGATTTGGTAATCATCAGAACTTCTCCGGAACCAGATTTGGTAAATACATAATGAGGACTATTTTGAACATGTTGCAGGAAAAGAAAAGAGAGTTTAGGCAGGATTTGTTTATTGGATCAGAAAAGACAGATGGGATTGGTGAAGAAGTAGAGGTGGAGGCTATAAGGAATATGACGCAGTTATCAGAAGAAGGGTTTGAGAAGGTAATGAAGGAGAATGAATTGGATGGGTTGGTTACATTAGGATCTGACATGGCAACAATGCTAGCAATTGGAGGGTATCCAGGAATCACAGTGCCAGGTAGTTATGATGAATATGGAATGCCCTTTGGAATATGCTTTGGAGGATTGAAAGGATCTGAACCTAAACTCATTGAGATTGCTTTTGACTTTGGGAAATCCACCGAAGCCAGGAGGCCACCTCCTCTTCACTTGATAATTAAAAGTCCTCCTGCATATAGCTGCAAGTATCTATTACTAATGGCAAGATTATTATTTACTCATTTGGTAAGAAATAAATAGAAGTATTGTTGAGTTTTTAAAAAAGGAAAATGTTGGATGTATATGTAACTAACATGGCTCATAATTAAGAAGACGAAGGGTTAGAGCAATGCAATTTTAGTTTAGGATCTAGATATTTTTTAATTAATAAATATGGTTTGTATAACAATGGATTTAAATAAGTCATAATTATAAAGTTAATTGACCAAATCATATGCACCTATACTAATAATCTTATATGCATAGGAGACATCATGTAACCAAATCAATTTATATCTCATTGCATATTTGTTATTGTCCCTTTCTTACATTATTAATATATCACTTAGAGGGCGTTACATCACTGGTAAGAATGACAAAAGAATATCTAAAATACGTAATGTTATTTTTAAAAATAAGTATATACATATATGATTTCTTTTTTTTTTTTATATATACAAATACATATATGCTTTCAATTATTGTCCCTCTTTTTCTTTTTGCATATTTCTTAGTATTGTTATTGCTAAATATTAACTAATTAATACAAGTGCATGTGTCTCATCGTGGTCTTTTCACACCGTTTCCTTACATAGGTGGGATTCACTACATGATGTCATTATAACGTATCCATAACTCTTTTTTTTCTTCTTTGTATACATTAATAATTATATTTTTAAATATACGGTCTTAATATCATTATTAATCCTAATAAATTTTAATTTTATTCTCTATAATTTCAAATCATAAGTTTCCATTCCTACGAATTCATGAGGACATGGTCTGAATTTAATATTATTAAGTATAGTTAATTATACTACTGATTTAAGTTCTTATACTTTTAATAAACTTTTAATACTATTAAACTCATATAAATTTTTTATGAAATTATAAAGATTAAAAACCACAATTTGAAACTAAATAGAACTACTAAAATTGAATTAACAATGATATTAACCTCTAAATATATTATTAACTAATAGTTCTCATTATACATAGACACACAGAGTCGCACCATGTGAGATTTTGGAAGTCTCCATAACTACCTAAATTAATTGATATGTCATGTGACTCATGCTACCAATTGAGAATAAAATATGTATTGCTTATATTATTAAACTAATCAATATGTTCTAATCTTAACCCACAAAAGTATTATTAGAATATAATTTGCTTATATATAACCTCTTTACGGCAGTCACTATCACAGAAAATTCAAAAAATTTAGGATTCAACGAATAATACATGAGAGACGTTTGCCTTTGTAGTTTCTTCACACCGGGAGAAAAAAACTTGTTGGCCATACACAAAATCTGGAGAAAAACTTGTAATAACAGAGCAGTCTAACTTATTGCTTCTCATATATTTAATTAATTTAGATAAATTAAAGAAGTTAAATAACCTATTTAGTTTTGATAAAAAAAATATAATATCCTTAAAACACTCTTACAACATCAATTTATAAGTTAAATACATTATTTTTAAAAATAATAAATATTAAAAATAAATTAGATTAAAATTTTATATTTAAAATTAAGATTAATTTTATAACTAATTTTTATATTTAACACAGGAAAAAGGCTCCAAATCACCTTGGTATGGAAGAGAAAGGATTAATATGAAATTCATCTATTGTACACCATCCTCTTTCTTAATCTCAATTTGTCATATGCATGCAGATCCTCTCATAATCAACTCTCTTCTCATCTCTCATCATTACTTCTCTTTTGCCTTTGCCTTGCCTCCTTTTCTTTTTGCCTTTGCTCATCATCACTTCTCTCCATGACCCAAATTGAAAATAATTGCTTTTTTAAAAACATTTTCTTAAAAAAAGTGTTTCTTAAGAAACACTTTAAAAGTGTTTTTTTTAAATGCACTTTCTTTTTAAAAAATTTAAAAACACTTTTTTAAAGTGTTTTTAGAAAAAAGTGTTTTTAAAAGAATATTTTATTGGGCAGAGGAAATAAGTGATGATAATCCAAGGCAAACAAAGAAAAAGGCAAGGCAAAAGTAAAGAGAGAAGTGATGATAAGAGATAAGGAGAAAGGTGATTATGATATAATTTGCATCTCAAATTATCATAACCACAGGTATTTACTTTCTTCATTATCAGTTTTCGCACTATATCAACCATGTTTAAAATTTTACTAAAAAATAATATATTTGAATTAGTTTTTAGATAATAACTTATAAAAAATAATAAAAATAGTTTTAGAAAAGAATAACATCTTAAACAAAAATCCTCTTAAAAATTATGATTTCCTATCTCAAATTTTAATTTTAAATCATAACGTGTCTTTAAAAAAAAAAAAAAAGAGGCGTTAGGTTACTCTATTTTTAAAATCATGGTTTAAAATAAAATTATAGTTTTAAAAGTTGCCACACAAATATGCTCACATGTAAACTCACATTAAATCAAATGGAGCCCGATTAAGCTGGTAATTAGGATTATTTAGGGATAAGGATTACTCACGGCCATCTCCAAACTCAGATACTAGTGAAAAAGATGAGAACCAAGCATTCGTCCAAATGTCTAGTTTTCTCCGTGATACTCGTAACAGTGATTCTGACAGGTTTGGTCAAACGGATAAACGGATCAGATTTCAGTATCAGCGAAGCCACCATTGCCGACATCCAGAAGGCTTTTGCAGAGAACAAGCTCACCTCCGCCCAGCTGGTTGACTTCTACTTGGAGAGGATCAGAAGCTTCAATCCCATACTTCGCAGCGTACTTGAGGTGAACCCCGACGCCATAGCTCAAGCGGAGGAAGCCGATCGGCAGAGGAGGGATCCAGTGTTTGCGTCCTCACTTGGACCCCTCCATGGGATTCCGGTGCTGCTCAAGGACAGCATCGCCACCGACGACAAGCTCAACACCAGCGCAGGGTCCTTCGCGTTGCTGGGTTCGAAGGTTCCACGTGACGCGTACGTGGTTGAGAAACTCCGGCGAGCCGGCGCCGTTATATTTGGCAAAGCTTCTTTGTCGGAGTGGTACGGAACTCGCTCCCCCCGTGTACCTTCTAATTGGTGCGCCAGAGGGGGACGTGCCCTGGTATTTTCTTCCTTCCTTTTGCCCTTTTTCTTCTGTATTCTTTGCAATTAATAATGTTGACATATTTAATCGACAAATTTTATTAATTCTACCACAAATATGAAATTAACCCCTCTTTGTGTAGAATCCTTACGTAGAATCGGGGGATACATGCGGGTCAAGTTTTGGATCAGCCATATCAGTGGCTGCCAACATGGTTTCTGTTTCTTTGGGCACTGAAACCGATGGCTCAATCATCTGCCCCGCCGATCACAACTCCGTGGTCGCCATCAAACCCACCGTCGGTCTCACGAGCAGGGCCGGCGTCATCCCGATCTCACCTCGTCAAGACACTATCGGGTAATCTTCTATCTCTTTCTTGCTAGTCCAAGATTTCACAGTAAAGTTAGAATACATGTTTAATTGGAATGAATGTGTATATGAAAGGCCAATATGCAGAACAGTGTCAGATGCAGTCCATGTGCTTGATGTGATTGTTGGGTTTGATCCCAGAGATGAAGCAACGCATTCTGCAGCTAAGTACATACCTGAAGGTGGTTACAAGCAGTTTCTGAGAAAGGAAGGACTCAAAGGAAAGAGACTGGGTGTCGTCAGGAATCCATTTTCTGATCCCTATAATGGATCTCTGGCCATTTCTGTGTTTGAACACCATCTCAACACATTGAGGTACATAACAAGACAATTAATCTGTTCTACTTCATGTATCTGCTGTAAGCTTCATAGACAGATTATATTATTACAATTATGACATTACATGGTGTGATTTGCGGAAATTGAAGGGCAAGGGGTGCTACTGTGGTGGATAATTTAGAGATACCGAATATGAGCATCATTCAGAATCCTTACAAATGTGGTGAATTAGTAGCTATCCTTGCGGAATTCAAACTTGGCATCAAGAAATATCTGAAGGAACTTGTTTCCTCTCCCGTCAGGTCACTTGCTGACGTTATTCAGTTCAACACCGATCATCCTCATCTGGTAAGCATCATCATCAGGACAGAGATTAAAGCTAACTTGGTATCTCTATCATCTAGCTAGTTCTTTATTTGATTTAGCATTAACTTTTGATATACTGTATTGGAACTTGTAGGAAATGACGAAGGAGTACGGGCAAGAACAGTTTGTTGCATCAGAGATGACAAGTGGGTTTGGAGAAGAAGAGATAGAGGCAGTGAAGAGGATGCAAGAGTTATCAGAAGAAGGGTTTGAGAAGGTGATGAAGGAGAATGAATTGGATGGGTTGGTAACATTAGGTTCTGATGCTGCAACAATGCTAGCAATTGGAGGGTATCCAGGAATCACAGTGCCAGGTGGGTATGATGAATCTGGAATGCCCTTTGGGATCTGTTTTGGAGGATTGAAAGGAACTGAACCAAAACTCGTTGAGATTGCTTTTGACTTTGAACAATCCACTAAGGCCAGGAAGCCTCCTTCCCTCTTCACTTGCCTCTCTAATTCACAAATTGGAGCCTTTGACTGGTGTATATGATTTGTTAATCTAGTTCTTGCAAAATTGAACCTTGGATCACTTGTTAATCAGATTTGATGTTCACGTATAACAGTAGCAAATTGTTGCTCTTGGTGTTTCATCCGTTGGACCCCTCTTAGTTCCTATGACCTGTTTCATTTAAACCATGAAACAGTTCTTTTACATGCTTGTTCTGTTTGTTTATTGCAAAATTAATTTTGACCATCTGTGTAATCCAAGCGTCCTTCCCATTTGAGGACTCAAAGTTCCAATCAGTATCAATCTGTATAACATAAAAAATCTGTCATAAGTGCTTTCTACTTAAAATAATCGCTTTATGCTTTACAAGACAACTAATTTCGCATCAGCGTAATTTATAACTTTCTAGGTAATTTATATTATAGACCAATAATTTCTTCTAAAAGAGGCTTTATGTTTTGGGTCAGAATATTTATCTCGTATAATGTAAAATTATTTAAATTAAAATAAATGAAACCAAACAAGGAGTAAATTCATCAAGATTTAACTCACGCTTTAAGATAGGATATATACAGAGACCCTGTGTAACCATAACAGTGGTAACTATTATTTGAGACCAAGTTTTATGAGGAACTATAAAATTGGTTTATGGCATGTTTATAAGTGACTTGTAAAACATCTGAATTTGAATCCTTATATTTAGAGGTTGTCCATGAGCTGTAAGGAATGAAATAGAATTCTTGAATTATGCTTTGATCGAATGAAAATAATGAGATGGTGGAAAAAAAAAAGTACAGCAAATGACTACAGTTACTCTTATATTCTAAAAAAAATAAAATATATTATAAATATGGTATTACTCTCTCGATTCTGAATATAAGAATTAGATAAAAAATTTACTTTATTCTTAAATATAAGACAATAATCTACTATATCCTAAAATTATAATTTTTTCATTAATATCCCTATATAATTATATGTATTACAAGATTTTTATTAATGATAGTTAAAATATACATGATTAAATAGATATTTTAAAAAAATTAACACGCAATCATTATAATTAACTGAGTTAATTAACTTCTTTAATCTATCAAATTAGTTAAGTAGATCTTATATTAAGGAGTAGAGTTAATATTATATTAGTATACTTTCATAACTCCTTATATTTAGGATTCCTTATCTTTAATGTCTTAAATCTCATAATCTCACCAATGACCTAATGATTAAAGCATATAAATAGAGGTTATGTATTAACTAATAAAAAAAAAGTGAATGAGAAATACACTCGTAGTTTAACTCTTAATTTTTTGTATTGGTTATTCAATTCTATTTTTTCTACTTTATTATAACCTTCTTTTTTATAAGAAAATTAATTCTAATTATTATCAAATTAAAAATAAAATACTAGCACACATTACAAAGTACAAACAAGTGCCCCATCGTTATGGATTTGCCCATGGCTTTGCTAGACTCCTGTGCGTCCTCCATATCTGGATAAGGATTACTCAAAGCCATCATCAAACTTCGGAAAACATTATAAAACATGAGAAGAATCCAACATTCCTCGCAATGTCTTGTTTTCCCTCTTGTCCTCGTAACAGTGATTCTCACAGGGGTGGTTCGCCGAGATCAATGGCTCAGATTTCAGCATCAACCCACCATTGATGACATCCACAAGGCTTTTGCAGATAACAAGCTCACCCCCTCGCAGTTGGTTGCGTTTTACGTAGAGAGGATCGCGAGCTGCAATTCCATACTTCACAGCCTACTGGAAGTGAACCCCGACACGATAGCTCAAGCGTAGGAGGCCGATCGAGAAAGAAGGGATCCGGTGTTTGCGTCCTCACTGGGACCACTCCATGGGATCCCGGTGCTGCTCAAAGACAGCATCGCCACCGACGACAAGCTCAACACCAGCGCAGGGTCCTTCGCCTTGCTCCGCTCCAAGGTTCCACGTGATGCTCACGCGGTCGCAAAACTCCGGTTGGCCGGCGCCTTCATATTTGGTAAAGTTTCTATGACGGACTGGTACGCCACTTGCTCCCCTCTTGTGCCTCCTAATTGGTGTGCCAGAGGGGGCTTTGCTCTGGTCTCTTCTCTTTTCCTTCTTCATTCATTCGAATTAATGACGTTGACATATAAAAAAACAAATATTAGTTTAGTATAATAATCCGGAACAAATATGAAATTGATCCCTGTTTGTGTAGAATCCTTATGTAGAATCGGGGGATACATGTGGGATCAAGTTTTGGATCAGCGATATCAGTGGCTGCATACATGGTTTCCGTTTCTCTGGGCACTGAAACCGATGGCTCAAGCATCTGCCCCGCCGATCAAAACTCCGTTTAGTTTAATACTTTGTTCAACTTGAACAAAAAAAAAAAAAAACTTCCGGGGACAACATTACGCTTTAACCCTTCTTAATATACATACCTTCATGTTTTCGCCAAGTGAACAATCTTCACATACAAATATGTGGTTTTAGCAGTAACTGATGGTGATGAAATGAACTTGCAGGAGAAGACAGAAGAGTACGGGCAAGAACAGTTTATTAGATCAGAAAAGACAGATGGGATGGAGGAAGAAGAGGTGGAGGCTATGAAGAAGATGGAAGAGTTATCAGAAGAAGGGTTTGAGAAGGTGATGAAGGAGAATGAATTGGATGGGTTGGTAATGTTAGGATATAAGGCTCATAAAATGCTAGCAATTGGAGGGTATCCAGGAATCACAGTGGCAGGTGGTTATGATGAATATGGAATGCCTTTTGGGATATGTTTTGTTGGATTGAAAGGATCTGAACCTAAACTCATCAGATAGCTTTTGACTTTGAGCAATCCCCCAAGGCCAGGAAGCCTCCTTCTTCTTCACTTAGCTCTTTCTAATTTACTCATTTTAGCCTTTGAGTGATAGTGTGTGTGTGTGTGTGGTTCAGGGTGATGCATGTTCAAGGTGACTGGCAAGTGCATATTTGCCACATCTTTCGTCTCCACTTAGCCCAATTCGCATCTTCCCTCGTCTCTTGAGGAATAGCAACATAGGCAAATTAAAATGCGGAAGGTATTGTCATGTGGGTTCAATTGACAAAGAGGTAAGATATGTGACTATTTAAAATGTGTTCGAATCCTGAGAAGTATTACTTTATTATGGTTCTAGTCGCGGTGCTTAGGAGGCATCCTAACTCCTGGATGCCTAGATTTACCCTATCCAATATTGGTATCGTCTAGGAGAAAAAGAAATTTTGTCCTGTCCTTGGATCGTGAATAAACCTAATCCCTTTCTAAAAATTTTATAACAAAAAAAAATGCGGAACTTGTTTGATTTTGAGAGTTTACTTGAACATATAATTTTAAAATCACATTTATTTAAGATAATATTCCTTCAATCTTATATGTAAGAATTAGTTGAGTTAATTTTAGTCTAAAATATAATACCTTAATCTACCTTAATCCATTTTATTTTTTTCAAACTAATAATTTACTTAACTTATAAATTGATATATATATTTATATTAAAAAATTTAGGTAAATTAAGTCCTAAAGATTCACTAAGGTCAGAACATGACTCTGAACTAAAAAAATGATTACAAAGAAATTTAAAGATCACTCAACTATAGTATATTCACATCAGTAATAGGATTTAAACTTATAATTTTATAAGTTATCATTTATAATTTAATTTTTTATCAACTGAATCAACGTTTATTAGCTAAATTAACATATAATCTAATGCTATAAATGATATTTTAAGAAGTTCAGACATATATATTATAATTACATAATTTATTTAATTTTTTTTAATTTATTTAAATTAATTAAATAGTTATTTACATGTTAAATTAAGGACGGAAGCAATATATAGTATGTACTCACAGCTTAAATGATTTCACAAAATTATAATTTTATGATAATGCAGGCCAACCCTCGGTTACAGGTTGACCCCCTATGGGTTGCGAGTTTGGCAGGGTAGATTGAAAAGATCCACTTCCAAACAGGTTAGTTTAGCCAACGTCCCACCAAGGCGGGTTGGCCCGCTGCCAACCAGTTACTTTTAAATCTTTTAAAACGGAGTCAAGCTCGCCATTTTTAGCGGATTGGTCTACTAGCCCAACCTATATTACCGGCTAAACTGCTAATGACCCAACGGCGTGGCGTGATTCCCCATCTCCCCCTCGTTGTACAAGTAAAATAAAAAACATAAGCCCGATTCGTACACACCTAAGATAAAATAGAAAAGTAAAAAAAAGGTTATGAAAAAAAAAGGTTATGTATGACGTACCCATGGTGAATGGAGATGGGAAACGTCAACGGGTGAGATACGCTATATTATGCCCCGACCCAGCCAGCACGCCTCTTCCATTCTTGTTTCTTGGTCTCCCCTCCCAATTTATTATGATCAATGCAATTTCAATCATTCAATCCTATTCAATAAATATAAGAGTGTGATAAGTCATGTTATTTCATTTTAAATTCCTTTTTACTTAAAATTAAAACGAGCTTCTTATAATAATCCTTCCAATAAAAATCTGAAGAGAGAAGAGATAATTCCAATTTAATTCACTCATTCCAGTAATTAGAGTGTTGAAAGAGAATGGGTTGATAACTTGAGGGATAAAAAATTATATTAATAAAAAAAGAAAATTATATAAGCTGAATAAAAAATGTCTATTAATAAAATCTCAGTTTAGTTATTAGTAAGAATAATTAATTGTAAGTAAGTTTAACTGACGAAAGGGTGAAATATACAATCGTTTGGAGCGTATTTGATCCCTGAAAATTATTATTTTATTGTGGTTCCAATCGTAGTGTTTGGACAAACATGTGCCTAGGTTTAAATTTGAGAAACGACTCGTCCTATCCGATATTTATATCGTCTAAAAAAAAATTCGTCTTACTTTTAAATAGTGGAGGTGCCTAACTCTCTTTAAAAAATTGTATACAGAGGAAGGGAAAAAATATGAACAATATCATCACATTTAAAACGGTTTGCAAATCTACCATTTTATTAACCAAACAAAAAGATTATTGTTCGAATATGTTTTTCTTATATATAATCTAATTTTTACCCTCTCGCTCTCACGCAGATAAATTATAATTTAAGATTCAATGAATCATACAACAGAAACGCTTGTATTTGCAGTTTCTTCAAACCAGGAGAAAAACTTGTCTGGCCATAAGAAATCTCAAGAACAACTAGATATAATAATAATAATAATAATATTATTATTATTATATTAGCGCAGTCTTACTTCAAATTACAGCAACTGCTTTTGATTAAAACCAAACTGTATTGAAACAAGAACCTGTCTTCACAGGGTTTCAGGAATCGCATTGAGATTGACGAGAGAGGATGAATCAGAAATTGGAAAGCCGCCATGATTAGCCGACGGAGCTCTTGCCGGGGCGATCGGCGGCCTTCAACGTCTTATCAATCATCTTTCGAGCCTTCCGGCTTCGGATCTCCACCTTCACGCTCGCACTCTTGTCCATTTTCACGTACGGCTTCTTCGATTTCTTCAACGACCGAACCTTCGACTTTATGCTCTGCACCAGATTCTCTAACTGGTTCGCCATCTTCTTCCTCTTCTTCAAATTTCTGTTTCCCTCTGATATCGATTTCTTTACTTCCTCACAACCCTAGCATTTCTTCTCCTCCTCCTTCGATTCCTATGCCTATTGCTAACGACGTCGCTTTTTGGATTTTCTGTTACTCCGTTCTTCGCTGGGATAATATGTTCGTTCAGCTGGCGTGAAGACACTGAACCAGACGGGCCCATTTTATTCACACATCTTTTGGTAAAAAGGCTTATTTTTGCACATAATTACGGAATTTGCCATCTCCGTCTCCTCACTTTCCCGCGTCACTTGCCGTGAAACGGGCAATTTATGTGCCATTCCACGAGCCACTGAGCTGAAGCCCTTTTTTTTAAAAAAAAAATTATAATATTTTTGAGATGAGATGAGAAAATTTTGGAGAATAATCAGTTGAGATACGTATATCGAAAATGCATTTTATATCTCAATAAAAAATATAAAAATTTAATCAAGCCGAATGTAATAATATTATGTATATTTTAAACTCTACGTAACGTAAGTCAATCGACCACTGTTTTGTTATTAAGCATGTTTTAGTTAAAATAAAAAAGGGGGAAAACATGCTAGGTGTTGGCAAAACAATCTTATTTATACCAATTTACTTAGCACATTGCTTTTTCGTTAAAATAAAAAAATATTTATTCATGATTAAAAATTCAAAATTTTTGAATGATGTGACCTTTTTTTCAGAAAAGAATGTGGTACAGCTATGAAATTAATTTTGAAAAGGAGGCCGCCAAAGAAATTAATGTTGGGGCATTTTAGTCATCAAAATTGTTGGACCGGCGTCATTTCATAGTACTCATCCCTACAAATTCCATAAAACATCGGAACAGTACACAAGGGCAATTTTGTAAATGGATGGCCTCCGACGTAGGAGAAGTACTCTTCAAAATTTCCGAGGAATCTAATTGCTCCCGCTATTCAGCATAGAAATTCAAGACGATTACGTTCTCTGTGACAGCACTATCTGTCATATTTAGATTAGATTGAATGAAGTTTTAAGCTCAAATTTAGCGTTAACATGTTCGTATGTTTAAATTGATTAAAATGAAAAAAAAAGAAGCAAAAATGTGAGACAATTCCTATTGTAGTTCACCATGATATGTCTCCCAAACACATGAAGGAATTATCGAGTGCTCTATGAATTACTATCACACACACACACACACACACACACACACACACACACACACATATATATATGTTTATACCGTGACATAATTACAGCATGCTACATGTCGTACCTAAATAGAAGTTTTACAAGTTTAAACATGTGGGGTCTACGTCTGATTTGTATCTTTTATATTATGTACTTATTTAGTTTAATTTAAAATTATAGTTTAAAAAATATTTTTAGGCTAAATTATAATTTGGATTAAAAATTAAACAAAACAGCCATCAAGTATTTAGAAGAGCTTCTGGATTAAACCATAGTTTTAGGGGATCCAAACTCATAGTTTTATATAACTTTATGTGACTAGCTTTTAGGTGGAAAAAATAATTTTTGGGTTGTATAATGACTATTTTATTTATATATTTTTTTTATCATTTTATTTCATGCATTTTTTAGTAATTTATCTATAAAAAAATATTTTAATAATAATTATCTAAATACTTATTTTAATAGGTTGTTCCTAATGTACTTGATAATTTTTTCAAATATTTTAACTATTATTAATATTGAAGAGTCACATTTAAGATATCAACTATTCAAGTCAATATTTATTCATGTCTGCTTTTAACTAATCACATGGAAGTATTGTATTGAATTCTTTTTTTAAAATATCTTAATTTAGATAAATAGCCTTAGCATCTCAAATAATATTGTAATAATATAAAGAAAAGACTTAATTATTTAATTTAGATAAATAGCCTTAGCATCTCAAATAATATTGTAAGAATATAAAGAAAATACTTAATTATATACTTAATACATTTTTTGTCCAATTAAATTAAAATAAGTGAATTTTAAATTGTTGATAATATAAGAAAAAGAGTTTGTTATAAGATATAAGTGAATACTCTTAATATTTAACCAATACATAGTTAGTCTAGTAATGTAAAGTCTGGCTAAATTTTTCTAAATTTTAAGATCTAGTTTTATAAGAGACATTTATATTGAGAAGAATTACCACGAATCTCAAAACTAGATTATATAGTTATTTAGATATTTAATAATAGAATAAAAAGAACGCCATATACACATGAAAGAAAAAAAGAATACTCATGATATTTAGAAAAGAAAATTTAGATGTATTTATATTTCACATAACTTTTGGATCTCATCATTGAATTTGAAATAGATTTGGTGGGTCAAAAATTGTTGACTTTGTATGCCATATTTGTCACATTCATGGAATTAATTAAAAACTAACAAGGCAGTGTTTTTCTGGTGCAATAATCTCTCACCACCTCTTCCTTATTTGATTCCTCTAAAAATGTCAATTAGTCAAATAAATCAATCCCATCAAAGTTAAAAGATTCCAATACAATCCTTTAGCGTCGTATTCGTTGATCCACATTCATATTCAACATATAATACTCAAAATTCAGAGGGTATTACTATTTTTACGGTTTGAGCTTTATTGTATGATAATTTTCGTAAAAAAGAAAGACCCACAAGTTTTCAGAAGCCCCATTAAATTTTCACTAATCCAGATTAGGTGGGTTATATCATATGATTGTAAGACTGTCCTGGTTACTATTTTTTTTATACACAAAATATATAATTCAGTTTAAAAATTAAATTATAATATGTTACTATAACTAAACTTTATCAAAACTTTTTAATGTTAAGTTTTTCAATCAAAATATAATAATATTAATTATTAGCTGTACAATGCTCAAATGTTAAAAAAAACACATTTATTAATTATATATTTTATTGAGTAAAAAAAATATATGATAACAAATATAGTTTTATTAATTTATTTAGTAGAACACATGATATCAAATGCCTTAAAAATTAAAATACAAGTTTCCTTTTTCATTTGGTGAGATGGTGCTATGTTTATCCCTAATCTTGCTGAAAATTATTACTCCCTTCATGTCATAATTATAATTATAAGAGTTACATATGAGGTCTGATTTGGTCATAATTATAAAACATAATTTATTTTGTCCCCTAAAATTATAATTTATTTCTAAAAATATCCCCATATAATTATATATATTAAGAGATTTCTATCAAGGATAATTCAAAATAGACATAATTAAAAAGAGTATTTTAAAAAAACTAATATATAATTATTATAAATAATTAACTTAACTAATTTTTTTAATTTATTTAAATTAGTTAAATAGATCTTATATTAAAGAAGGAGGTAATACTACTTATTAATTATAAGCTGCCAGCAGCATTGCAACAAGAGAAATGAAGAATCTAACTATCATAATACGCATGCATGTCAATGTTATAGAAAGCAAAATTATTGGTGAGTTTTTTTATTACAAAAATATTTTATTTTTGATTTATTAGAGAATATACATATACACACACCCCATCTAAACCCAATCCCATTCACTAATTTCTTTTTTCCAAAAAAAATTTCCTATATAATTAGATTCTTGTACGATGTACTCCCTCCATCTCAATTTATAAGACATTTTTAGAGCAAATTGCAAAGAAAAATAAATACCAAAAAATTATAAATAAGTACCATATAAAAAAATAATATCAATTAAGTCCTAAAAAATATAAATAAATGCCCGTCAAAGTGGCTGGTTAAAATGACATTTTTAGCCTTTTACCTAGGTAAGAAATAGCATTATTGTCTCTTGACATTTATTTGTAATTTTTCAGAAAACTAACAGTCAAAATAACCGATGTTTAATAGAAAGACAACATTACACTCTTTTTAATACTTTAAAGATGACATTGCACCCTTTTCACGGTACCTAATATCCTTAATGGCCCGTTTGGTTCAATGCTGTGGTGGAACGGAAAATAATGTAATAGAAAGGAAGGGAATTAAATAGAAAAATACTGATCATTACATGTTTAACAGAGGGACAACATTGGATCCTTATTAACACTTCAAAGTTCACATTACATGTTTAGGAGACTCAGTTTTCAAAGTACCCTTTTAATCTTTAATAGTTTAGATTGCACATCAAACGGATGCGTAAATCATAAGTAATATATTTCAAAGTAGAATGCATGCGGATACATTAGGAACATTAAACTGTGGAATTTCATTTGATTTACGCCTCATTGATGGCAACTTAATGATAGGGCACAAAGAAACCTTCCCCAGTAAACACCATCCTTATATGTTGCCTAAAAAGTCTATCCACAAACAAACACATCTTTCAGTTCAGGACCCCTAACCCCACAAATACTATTCTCTGTTTCTTACATTTTTTTTCCCCACCCGATTCACCGGAACTTTACCCCAACTACATTCGAATCCGACTCGCGTCGCGCACCTGGCTATGGTGGGTGAGTCTCCCAACGGGAATTTTTTGCATTCACCAAGAGTCGAACTCGAGACCTCACTTAAGCGATACCGAACCGCTTACCACTTGGACCAACCCCCGTTGGTGTTTCTTACATCTTTATTGTGCATACATTGCCAAAATTAATTTGGACATTTACTATTGAAAAAGGAAAAGGCTAAGAATTAAGAGGAGTGATTTTTTTTAATTTATAAAATTAAAATAAGTCTTAGCAAATGAATTCGAAATCCGTAGTAGAAAATTTTCCATTTATAAAATGAAAACTTGCGGACGTAAACCAACATATTTTAATATCCACGTGCAAGAGGCATATCCCATCTTCATCAGAAATTTCAGTTTCGTCATCTGTATGGTTTAAAGAACAAACACGAAGGAGACACGTACAAGACATCCCACATGATAATATATGAAGCTGAAAAGTACGCATAACTTGGCTGCACAATGTAGTTCTCAATCAGAACATGGGCAATGATTGAGTTCATCTTGCTCATAGCCATTAAAGAGATTTCCCAGAAGAGAGAACCAGCATTCAAGTCACAACATCATGCCATGAGATCAGCTTCAGCAAATATTAAAACCTGCAAGATAACACATCTTGAGATCCAGGGTACCCCAATCAGCAATCTTATGTCGCTATAAAGTACTCTTCCAGTTCTAAATATAAGAATTAGATAACTAATTTATAAATATTAAAAAAATTAATTTAGTTATTTGTAAAAGATATGTGTTAGTTTTCTTAAAATACTCCTTCTAATCATTTGTATAGGAAACTACTCCCTTAATAGAAAACCCTCTTAATATGTGCAATTAACGAGAACAGTTTAAGAAAAAAAATTATAAATTTATGAGATAAAATAGATTGAGGTCGTATATTTAGAACTAAAACAAAACCTTCTACTAACTTATATTTAGGACCGGAGGATGTAACAAAGACATTATCTATTTTTCAAAACACAACAATGACAAAACATTAGATGCCATAAATTTCATCATTCACAAATGAGAATTGCCTCAGATGATAACCGGGTCTAACATAGACATGTTTTCTTTAATCATTGTTTCAGTTCAAGCCTGAATCAATGTTCAAATATTTAACAGAATAAAAAAAGATATATAATCTATTCCTTTCAAAGGCAATCATCAATTTTATCATTTTCCTAATCTTATCAAGATTCAATATCCTCTCAAGTTTTTCGTTTTTAAAAAATAATATTATGTAAACTCGGGTTTATGAAAGGTGAGTAGACTAAATATATTATATCAGGAATACTTTTCAACAGGACTGAAACTCAACATAATTACATGTTTATGCATTATTTTTACCTAAGAATTTCTCCTACTTTTCTGGCTTCCATGTTACTAGGATGACAATTAGCAAGATTTTGGCAACAAGAGTGATATAATTCTTTTGCAAGAGGTGTTCAAATTACTTATCTCCTTTTTTATTACAACATGAGCACTTGTATGAAAAAAAATTAAACATATCCAATAAAGACAGGGAAAATCATAGCTGTATGTTTGTATCTGGAAATAAAATGCATGAACTACCTGAGGTGATGAGTCAAAGGACAGAATTTTGCCGAGAGTCAGACCACAACATGACAGTCGCTAAAAGTGCTATTGTTGCAGTTTCAACCAGTCGATGTGGCCCTAGACCAACAGCAGTAGCACCCGCCTCTATCATCATATTGACTTCCTTCTCTGTGAAGTCTACATACTCCATAGCAAAAACAAACCATAATCAATTTCTTTTAATTTTTCCCTCTAGTTGATAATAGATCATAGGTATCAAAGATTCACATTTTAGTCTGGTGGTCAGAACTCAGAAGCCTCAAGCCAAGCCAAGCCACAGGCCCAGCTTAAAGTTCATCCCATAAAAACCTATTGGTATTGTTTCAGATTATCTTACCATCTGTAATATAAAGAGGGAGTGGAAATTTACCAAATAATTATCCTCAACTTACTAGATGAATAATCGTTCAAAATGCCCTTCTACGCTCAGACATGTAGTAAAAGCGTGAAACCAAATAGATGGACTGAACATTAGACAAACTAACCTCCTTCGGGTCCGATTATGATCAAGCCACTCGTTCCCTGTGATGATGATTTCAATGCACCAAGAACAGGAGCTGCCTTGGCTGCAGCAAGGAGAGAAAGCTTGGAATGTGCAATCTAAGGAACAACAAATAGGTTGATTCAGTTACTAAGAGAGTAGAAAATGAGTTCAAATGCCATTAGATTCTTTGACATAAAAGTCAATATGTAGCCTCAGACTACAAACAACACAATGGAATCAGATACATTATTTAATGGTTGGAATATCCGAAAAATAAAGGGCAAGTGGAGCATGCAACAATGTTGATATCCAGTATCTATAATTCTAGCACTAGATAATAAGATTGTGGTTACCATAAAAGTGGTTCAAATTCTTCTCAAAGAACTGGAAAGAATGAAAGTCCTTGGTGTTAAAAAAAATGCAGAACTTACAAGATGCAAACGGTCATCAATCTTTATTGGAGGTTTCAGGACCATTTCATGCAGCCTTTGACCTATACAAAAAGGTAAGAATGCAAGTAAAAATATTCCACAAATCAAATGAACCCTCACTAGACTGACTATTCCCTATAAAGCTGGAATAAGGATTGCAAGTGACATGGAATGGAACAAAAGAACGAGCCAAGCGTGTTGGGTGTTGGAATCTTCATTCCATTCTTTTCTCTACAGAAAACTCTCTCCAACCAAATGAAGCCAAAAACTCTAGTGAATTACTAATTGAAGTTAAATGTGTTTTAAAACTCAGATAAAAGTAAAAAATGTAGTTACATTGTTTAGTTGCAGCTAAAATTACACGTTCCAATCTGTCTACCCGATTTTCTGATATTAACACACAACGTTCAGTCAAGAGAGGAGTTACGCTACTGGCTCCAAGTTCCTACGGCAGTTAAGAATATGAATAAAAGAAAACACCATAACAGAAAGAAATTCTAAATCTAACCAAATAACATCTCAATATGCTACTGAAACACACTGTACACTTCTCTACAAGCCAGTCAGCCTGACTACCTTTCAGAGTACCTAAACAGGGGTTGGAACACAAAAAGGTGAGAAAACAGATTGAAAAATGCAAGTCTTCAAAAATCAAAATAGTGACACAAGTATATAACTGGTTTAATTAAAAACTACAAGAACTTACCAAAGCCTGCAAACACATGACATTGAGTGTTTTGCGGAGGTATTGACTTTGGATTGTTCAAAGCTACAAAATCAAGTCCTGTACGATCAATGTTCTGTATGCACCCTTCTACTAAACCTCCTTTCCCATTAAAGAGCTCTACCCTTGCATAATATGATATTGATCATCAAGAAAGTTTTGTCCAGATCACAGATAAGTGCTAGAAATAAGCATTGATACATCACATGTAAAAAGATGAGAAAGAATTGTCTCTCCACTTTTTTCATTGAATCCCAAACATGGAAGCAAATGGTGGCCAAGATAGCAATGCCAAAACCTTGACCAAACAGAAATATTCGACCAAAATAATTGAAATCCACTGCCAGAGCAAAATTCCCTCTCAGCGGCCCTTTTCAGTCTAAACAAACTTTCAACTGACACCTTAACAAGATTTACAGAGTTTTACAGTTGATTTAACACTATTCATTGAATGTCTTTTTGCTCAAAATTTTGACATCTACACCAGATCATTTAGCTTCATAGAACAAAACCATATTTCAGGGTCAAGACTTATTGGCATAGATCAAGCCATCCTGCCATTCATGAATGACTATTATAAAAAATTACCTATCATTGGCGCCTAATCTCAAAACTTTTGTCATGTGCCAGAATTCATCACCTTGTACACGCACAATATTACCCTGCATTATTAGAAAGTAGAAATAATATATCATAATATTTAATCAAACCGACGTCAGATTAGCCGCAGTGACTTTTATAAATGAATGTAAGTCATTAGAGGCAAAAAAAAAAAAAAAACACCCAACTTTACATCTGAATCAAAAACTTCCCATACCCCACAAGAGAAACGCAAGAGATATTGTCATCTGAAATGGAATATTAGCCGCTAAAAATGGTGACACATGACTCTAAGTACTAGATAATAAGAAAATCCTAAGAAGTTACTACAATGCAAAATTATAGTGAGCTTGGTGCAAATTTGCCCCGAAATTTTCATTCAATGCGCTGGCTATCCGGAAGTCTCTTTAAAAGCAACATTGCCTCGGAAGTTTTTAAATCGTAAGAATGTCGCCTTACTGTTAACCAAAATTAACTTTAACAGTTTGACCAATACAGCCAATTAGTTACATGAGCAGAGTGACAGTAGCAAGAACAGATATCGTAAGACAAAATGCACCACAATATGTAAAGGAGGGAGAAATTGCCTTGGAAGGAGGAAGAACTTTGGAGTAGAAACGCGGGAGGCCGCCACGTGACTGGTTCCCATAATCAGGTGATGAGAATGCACGGACGCTCAAGGTTCTGAGCCATGAACTATTTAAAACTTCTGCAAAACGAAGTCTTGCGCATGGTAGGGTTTGCATTTGGAGCAATTTCAACTTCGAAGGGAAAGGACGCAGAACAGCTCTCATCGACATATCCGCCGAGAAGTAAAATTCCCCCCTTGAGCTTAGTTTATTTTGTCATATTTCTATGAAACATGGTTTTTATTCCACAGCCTTGTTTCTCGAGGGGGAAAATATCCCATATCACTTCTCTTGAAATTTTTAATACCTTTTATAAAATTCAGAAATGCTTTCGAACTTGGATTTTGGAGTTATTTTAAGATGCCTCTTACTACCTTCTGAATTTTAATTGCAAGTTTTTTAAAACACATGATCATGTTAGAAAATTGAGATTATGGAGTTGAATCCAGTATTGTAAAATTTCCCTTTAGCTCCAATACTACAATTTTTCACGATGTCAGTTCAATCCAAACGCTTATAAAACCTTCCAAAGATCAACCCGTCATTTTTCCCAAAATGAAACATAACAAAAGCTATGTGGATACTTCTTACAAGATTTGAACCTTGATTTCGTTATGAGAAAGCCTGCCAGCCCACACCCTTTTTGATTATTCTCAAGGAGTTCTAATCTCATCTTGTCATGGATCAGTTTAATAATGCAAGAAAGTTTTGGCCAAAAGATAGAAAGTAACAAATCAATCCAACTTTTGTGTTTGGATTAACTTATTCTACAAGATAAACATGTCATAAGATTTTCTTTTTTATCCTAAAGTGCAAAAATAATTTTTGATAGACTCTAAAAACAATTCGTTAGAGTAATTAATAGATGTTCTTGAATCACATTTTCTTACAAAACCAAGCTAAAAGGCCAAACTAGGGATCAATGAGAAGGCATATTTACAAACACCCATCCAACAAACCAAACAAAAAAGATTACTCTGATCCCTCTTCTTCCCCATTTCACATTTCTGTAACCCCAAGCAAAAGTCTAAATTACACAGATCAAACAGGCAAATCTACAAACACCTATCATGCCATTTCACCAACAACCTTAATTTTTATTCTTCTTCTTCAGCGTCCCCTTCAGCCTCTTCACCGTCCACTCCGTCTTGACCATCCCCTTCATAGCCACCTCCCAAATCACAGATTCTCTTCCAGATATGCTCCGACACCGGAACAACAGAGAGACGAGGCTGCTTGAACAGAGTAAAATCCTTCAACCCTCCGTCCCCTTTCATCTCCTTCAAATCCACCGGCCTCCTCATTTCCCCAACCGCCTTTACATCCACGGCACCATCATCACCCTCCGCGTACCACTCACGCATGACGGTGACGACGCCGACGACGCGACGGGCCTTGGCGCCGGAGTGATAGAAGAAACAGAGATCGTGGAGGGTCATGGACTTGAGGTATTTCTGGGCTTGCTTGTTCTTGACGCCGTCCCATTTGGTGATGCCTCCATTGGAGGCTTGGTCCTCCCATGACCACTCTGATGGCTCTGTCTTCAAAAGGAAGTGCTGCTTCGTTTTCCCCATTATGATTTTTCAGTTTTTCTCTTTCAGAATTTTGATTCCAATATATGGGAGGGATGAACATGGAACTGAAGGGTTTATGGCGCCAGAGCACAGATTTTGGCGCCAATCAGGCTTATTTATTTCTCAGCCCGTATCGGCCCATTCTGAATCTGAAATCCAGCCCAAAGTAGGCCCATCAAATTTTTGGCTCTCTCTTTTTTCTTAATACAATCTTATTTTTTACCCCAAAAAAAATACAGGTTAGTCCGAATAGTAAGCGGCTTGATATCACTTAAGTGAGGTCTCGAGTTTGAGCCTTGGCGTATGTAAAAAATCCCCGTTGGGAGACTCACCCACTATAGTCAGGTGCGCGACGCGGGTCGGATCCGGATGTAGTCGGGGTAAACTCCGGTGAACCGAGTGAACAAAAAAAAAATACAATCTTATTTTAAGCCTAAATTTCTCTAACCCAATCAATTCTCACAAAATTGAACTCATTTTATATTTCCAAAGGTGATATTAAAAAAAAAAGAGAAAATTACTATATAGTTTTATATAAATAATTTAATCCTTAAAAAATCTTACAACAAGTTAATATAATATAATTTGTTATTATTTTTTGTGTCGGATATTATAATTACATATTACTTATTTATTATAAGATATTTTATTAAATAAATTGTTTATGTGAGATTATACTATAATTTTTAAAACAAAACAACAATCATAAAAAAGCATGGGCATGATCATGTGAAAGGCATAAAAATGTAATGAGCAGTAAAATGATTTGGTTAATTAGCACAATTAATCCCAAGATGTCAAGAGTCAAGACAGACACCTTTATACTTGGTTTCAACATTCAGCAGAACATCCAGTAAGGCACTTGTAACCTCAATGTCAACGCCAAAATATTCTGTGCTTTTCCTCTTTCCACACAAGAAAATCTACGAAGCTATTAAAACTGAGTACGTCGGGCCGAAAGTGAAAAAAGGATTAATCTTGACACTTGAGAATAAATTTGAAAAGAATTAAATATTTATATTTGATATATTATGCTACGATAAAGAATGGATTCCATTTGATATTTATGTTTGGTTGAATTAAAATAATATAAGAATGGAAAGTAAAGATCATCAAATGATAATAATATTCTCAATGTAAAAATATATGACTTTTCCATTTGATAAGAAAAAATATTTTTATATTTACTAAAATATTAAAATTTTATTTTTTAAACTTTTGAATTTGTAAAAGAATCGTTCAAAACTTCAAATTACCAATAACGAAACAATAATAGTGCATAATCAATTATAACATGTATTTTTATGGAGACAAAAAAAAATACAATTTATTTTTTGAAAGGTTTCGTATTGACGAGGCCTCACATGGCTTAAGAACTCGTTATATATCATTCCATTCGTAATTCATTTGTGAACATTCATATTCTTGTTCTCATTATATATTTTCATGCAAACGAAACAATCCTCCCAACCAAACAGGGCCTACACTTAATTATCCTAAAATTTTATATTGACTAACCCACTAAGAAAGAAAGTGGTGCTTTGATCATTGTGAAAAGAGGCAAACACCATCAATGGTGATGACCAACTATGAAGAGCGTCACAATCATGGTTGTAGGCCAACTTAATTAATTAATTATCTTGTAACCCAACAATATAATGCATAGCTTCGTTCATGGCGAACAACATCAAAGTACATGCAAATAAAAAGCAAAAGAGGGAGAGGAAAATAAATTAATTAAATTCATTAATATGACTTACTTTTTTTAAAATACCTTAATCATCTTTCTTAACTCCCTATATCTCCATCTTATTTAATTATTATTGAAGGAGTATCAATAGGATAACTTAAAAAAAAATTGATAAATATAAAAAATAAATGTTATATTTAGTATCAAGATTGACTCTACAGTTAAGTCTTATGTTAAGAATAAGAGGAGTACAAAAGTATTGTGTGGTATTCTAAACTTCTTTATGGACAGGTTTTTTTACACAGCTTGGGCTAGCTGCTGTTGGTAGTATACATGAACTTGTAACGAGTTTCTACTAAAACATGAATATTTTAGTAGAAATAGTTTGTCGGCTATTGTTTTTTCACTAAAACTATGACTTTAGTAACGTGAAACCAAAAATATATGTAACTACTAACTATTAATTAACATGTTGAATAATATGTAATACGTAGTGATGACACCTTCATAAATCTTCATTTGTGGGTTGTATGATGAGGATGCTTGATATATGTATCTATGTATGTATAACAGATTTATCATGTCTAGCTTATGCTGTTGGTTAATCTTAGTAACAACTGACAGATCATTTTGGTATGCTTTTTATGTCATATGTATGAGACATTGTCATCACTACTAAATGACTAATTATTGATGACTCAGGTAATTGTATTGTTAATTATTTCCTAAATCCATTCTCAACAATTGTCCATATGTTTTGGGTTTTATACCAAGATACTCTTGACTCTTTAATAATTTATCAAAATCAACAAAACTATTAGATTTGACATTGATTCTAGATAGAAATAAGATAAACCGATAAAAAGCTCAACATTTTTTAGGATAAATCAAGAGTATCCCTAAGTTACTTTGGATTTAAACCTAATGTCTATCGGACTACGAGTATTAAGGTTAAATAAGTTTTCACATGATATGAACTCGTGTTTTTCTCTTTAAATAAGTTTTAATAGTTAAGGGATTGATTTATAAATAATTATCTGTAAGATTCATCTATTTAATTTTGTAGCTAATTTTATCTGTATGTCTTTATTTAGGATACTATAGTTTAACTTCTTTGTTTTTTTAAGGAAAACTTGTTATATTTAATTTTATCTGTATGTCTTTAATTAATTTTCAGGATTTCAGGTGCAAATCCACAAATATTTACCATTACCTCTAATCATCAACATGTTAGTTAAATAAAGCACAATATTACTATTAATCATATTAATGCATTTAATTCCATGATATATAGACGGAATAACTCATCAAAATATTCTATTAGTGCATGTTTGAATAATCTGATCAGCATGGTCATTAATTGAAGCACATGAAATGAAGTGGCCAATGTAAATAATATTTTTGGCATCAAATTTGAATTGTACCAAAACCTTCAATTTAAGATTGATTGTACATTAAGAAAGTTAAAAAAGTCTATGACCCCCCACACAAGTTACTATTATTATTCACTTTGGAAATTAAAGTAACTTTCGGTCCATTTTTTGTTGGTTTTTTCCCAATCAAGTTGGAAACTTTACAGCTATATGCTTATCTTCATCATCATTCCATATTCCATTATATTTTGTATTAGTTCATGACAATTCAATTAAAATCTTCAAAAAATAACAGAGCTTCGAATTATTGTCACTGTATCTGCAAGAGTTGAAGAACTTGAGAGAGAAACTAGGGACTTAACTGGTATATATTCATAGAATCATACATAAGTACAAACAACATGGAACTAACAAGAGGACTAAAATTTTTGTGCTTGAAATCATTAAGTATTCCCTAATATGTATATTGGAAAACTGATTTAAAGGATCTCATCATCATCATCATGGATTTTGCTTCTGAGTGTAGATATAGTCTAAGTGAGCTGCAAGTGTTCTTCTCATCAAACATTCTTCTTCTCCGATGCCTTCACAACTTTGCTCTACGTTGTTGATTCTCTCCAAATCCTTCAGGGACGTCAAATATATTCATGGTGAGCTCAACAGTTTTATTCATCCAAAAAAGTAAAGAAACGAAAACTTCATGTAAGTAATTGATGCAATTCTGAATATAAAACTCATCACTCACCTCATTTGGAGTAACTGAGAAAGGAGAATGAGAAGGGGAAGAAGCGGGCGGAATCGGTCGGATTGCGAGTGAGACGTGGCTGAAGAACAAGAGGAAGAAGAAGATAACTGCCATGCAAACAGAAGGCAGTGTTTGCTTAAATGCCATTTTTTTTTCTGTTTGTAGAATTTGCAAATGGAGAATTCTATGAGACCAGAGATGCATTTAGAATGAGAATATGGTAATTATTTATATAGCCACATTGCGTTGCAATGGTTGGGAGTGGCACAAATGGAACTTTACTCTTTGGATTCTCTATTGTATACATACTCATTAATTATAATATAATTACCAAGCCTACAATAAAATTCCTCTTCATTATGATGTACTCTTATGTTTGAACATATTACCTGTTAATTTAGCCCTCAATAATATTTTGTCTGTTAATCAATTAACTATAAAAAAAATATAATGTATAAATTAACTATTTTTTAGAAGAAAAAACATGTATCATCATCTTCATTCAAAACTTTATTGTATCAATTAAGTTTATGAATTATTTATATGTATCTAAAAAATAAATCTGATTATTTTTAATATATGTGTACTTTTTGTTTCCAAATTTGTTAGGAATAGATTTGACTAATTGATGGAATTGATGGAATTGATGGAAGTGAATGAGTGGAATTAGCCAAATGTGATGAAGAGAGGCTAAGGCCTAATTAATTGAGGTTGGGGGTTGAATCTCCACTCCGAATCTAATTGTCAAATGCATTTTGGTGAATTTGCAAAAGCTTTCGAGTTTGTCAACGTTTTTTAATTATATTGCTCCACCCTATAGTACCCTCCCCTATATATGTATATATGAACTATATTTTCCGTTATATTTGGTTCACAAATTAAAATTTAAAATAAAATCTATAAATCAAATGCAGTATACTTGTTCGTTACATGTCATGCATGCACATAGACAAGATTCATGATTTCCTCCGCTTTTAATTACAGGAGATAGATAATTAATTTATAAAAATTATTTTTTAATTTAATTATTTGTAAAAAATATGTATTTCATGATTTTCCTAAGGTAAATAACACTTTTAACCATTTACATTAGAAACTATTTATTTAATAAAAAAAAGGCAAATACACAAAACCTTAAATTTTAGGTTAATTACTAATAACATCTTAAACTTTTAAAAATTTAAATTAAGGGCTCTAATATTTCATATTTTGATTATCAAGCTCTTGCCGTTAAAATTGCATTAACGATTTTTATCATGTCATAATTGTTATTAGGGGTGTGCATGGGCAGGGTTGGGCAGGGCAGCCCCCCTGCCCGGTGCCCTGCCCGAAAAAAGTCTGGGCTGCATTTTGCAGCCCGATGCCCGGCCCTGCCCGGTAAAAGCCCTAATCATTTCGGGCTGGGCATGAGCGGGCTGGGCATGGGCGGGCTGGGCATGCCCAAATCGTGATACCTCGCTTATATTGTGAAAAAAAATCTGCAATCATGAACTTATAAAATAATAAAATATTTATATCTTCAAGAGTTAAATAATATCCATAATCCACTAAGAATAAGATAATAATTAAAGTTTTGAAGTCTATTGCATATATAAAAAAGAAATATTAAAATCTGTAGGGGTCGGATATCTGTAGCGGTATTGCAACTTCAATAATTGAATGCTTGGCAAGTAAAACATATTTGTAACTTTGGTATCTATGTAAATATAAGAGTTATGTTTAGTACTTTAAAAATGAGCAAGGAGAGTTGTCAACTAAAGTGAAAAGTGTAGAGTTACAAATAGAATAAGTTAAGAAAAAAAAATTATAAAAAAAATAAAATAATAATAAATATATATATAGGGCCGGGCCAAATGGGCAGGGCGGCATACCATGCCCAGTGCCCTGCCCTGCCCGATACTTGGCCCTGCCCTGCCCTGCCCAAATATATTTTGGGCGACTTTTTCTGGGCCGGGCTGGGCAATTTTTTACCGGGCTCGGGCGGGCGGACCGGGCTCTGGGCATTGTGTACACCCCTAATTGTTATATTTTTTATTATATATATACAACATCATTTAAAAATAAAATTAGGCAATTTACATGTAATTTTAAATAGTTTATATTTTTTATCTAAATAATACATGGTCAAATAAATATTTTAAATACTTTTTTAAGTATTTAAAAAATATTTTAAATTACTTGTCAAGTGTTAAGAGTTATTTAAATATTTTATATTTTTAAAGTATTTAATTTTAAGTATTTTAAAAAAAATTAAATTATATGTCAAGTGCTAAATGTTATTTTTAAATAACGTGATGTATAATAAAAAATATAAAAATTATGACATTGCAAAAATTGTTAACTTTGATGGTAATTTTAACAACATTGGCTTGATAATCAAAATATAAAATATTAGGGTCCTAAATTTAAACTTTTAAAAGTTTGAGAGGTTATGTATAACTGACCCAAAGTTTAGAGAGAGTTTTGTATATTTAAGCCTAAAAAAAATCCTCATATTATGTGCAATTAATAGGGAGATATTAGTAAAAATATTAAAAATTTAATAGACAAAATAGATTAATATATTATATTTAAGGTCAAGGTACACAAATTTTTTTACTAACTCTTACATCTAGAACAACCGATAAGAGTGATATTTAACTTCATTTTGACATACCAACGAGGTTGTGATGAGCTAATATTTGAATTTTCACTAGAAGAAGTATCTACATTTAATACCTAACAGTACCTATATGATTATCTTCAATAAAAATATATATAGCAAAAACTTTGTTTTGATATATATATATATATAGTTTTATCTCTGGTAATTTCAGCTTTAAGTATGAATACATATGTATTTTAGCCTACAAAAAAAATTAAACTATATACACATCAAAAGTAGGCTGGACTAATTGGTGCATTGAAATTTGTCATGGTCCTAAACTTAGTTTCAACATGATATTTAATGTGTGCGTATAATATATATCCACCTAAGCTTAGTTTCTGCAACTTTTCCTTTGAAAAAAGTTAATAGCTCTTTTGACTTCAACTTGCTAAACGGTCATGAAATATTGTGGTCAAACAAAAAAAATCATGGAATGAGTAGTCTACTCTTTGGAAGGAAAACTGTAATTAATAATACAAAACCAATTAATTAGATTTTGTGTATGTGTGTTTGTGTAAAGTTACTTACAAGATGACGATGGTGATGATGATATAAGGCATGCTTAATCGACCTCATGGCGTGGGAACTTAATTAATAATTGGGTTTAAAAATGAGTTGACACTAATTCCTTAATCATAATTATCTTCTTTGCTAAGTAAGTGAAAGACAACATTATTATTATTAGCAGCTTCAAGCAATGTTGGGGGGTACACACATGATCATCAACACACATTCGTTTTCTTGTTTGATTAATCAACAAAATTTGAAATAGTTAGTAGACGATTGTATTATTTAAATATGATATTTTGAGTTTAAAGTAAGCTATATGTATGAAAAATATTTTGTTAGAAAAGATAAAACTTATTTCAATGATCTCTATGTCTTGAGAGAATTAATCTTTAATTATCGACTAGGATATTCTTTAGACTATAAAAAAATGGTTATTTGTAGGGTTGGTTGACGTCTTATGAACTCCAAAAAGGAGTAATAAAAGAAGCTTTTTTTATCTGCAACCATCTAAAATCAATCAAAATTACCAAGCAATATAATATAGTTGAGACAAATGGAAGGAATCTTATTTATTTTTAATAAAGTTGATGGTCAAATTTTTGCCGATGGAGAATATCATCAATTACACCAAAAAATATTTAAATTTGATATAATAATATCATATACTTATAGCTCTATTAAAAATATTGAAATTAATAAATGATTTATTAGCCGTATCTTTTCAAAATAAACTATTCATTCAATTTAATTATAATTCAACAATAAATTGAAGTGGATAAAATCGAATTGGTCGATATTTTTATACTTTAAGATTCTTTTCTTGTTTTTATTTTTTGTGCATCGGGCAAAAGAATAGTGAAAAACAAAAAAAGACACAAAACCCTACAAACAAACAAAACAACGTTATAATTATCCTTCCGACATATCGCTGAAAGCATTCCTTCGTCTAATTAATTATATGTTGGTGGAGGCATCGAAACCTTTAGAGAGAGAAACAAATGTAATTAACAAATTCGTCCCACTATTGATATTTCATATTTGAGATAATCTCTTAAGTATTTAACGTACTGCTTTAACTTGTTCATTAGACATTAATAAAGTAATTAACGGAAATGAATTGATAATCTCTCTTAGCTCCAAGTGCCAATCTTGTTCATTATCTCATATACAAAACCTTCTTCTCTGATCATGTACCCTCTCATAGTATGTAATCTTGTCCATTTATTTCCTTCTTTTGAAATATGATAGCCGCAGCTATTACTTCGTTACTCCGATCATAAATATAAAAATTATTTATTTAAAAGTTTTATTTTAATTATAAATATATATAAGTTTATATTTACTCACACCCACCCATGTTAAATCTTTCTTTTCTATAATATCCTTATTTATTAGGGTATTTTTATTTTTATGCATTAAATAATAATAGGATTATTTTTAAAAAAGTGTCACAAATTCTTCACGTATTAGTTATAAATAATTAACTTACCTATTTTTGTTCAAAAAATCTTACAAATTAGTTCATTGGATGTTATATTTAGCATTGAAGGGTACTTTGTATTTATTTATAATCTTGAGAGATCAAAGTAGAACTAAACAGGACTATGAGAGAAACCCTAATTAGTCCATATATATATATAAAATCCTTCAATGCTTAATACAAGAATTTTAGTCTTAAATATAAAACAGATCTCTTATATTTATTAGCTTTTTTTTTAAATTATCTCTAGTGATAGTCCCTTAATAATAATTAAGGGAGGGAGGGAAGGAGTTAATAAAGATGATTAGGGTATTTTAAAAAAAAATATCGTATTAACTAATTTAATTAATTTTTTTAATTTATTTAAATTAATTAAATAAAAATTATACATTAAGTAACGGGGGAGGAGTACAGTTTAAATCTAATGTACGTAATTTAGTGAATCGTACTATTTCAAGTATAAAGTCATATGCAATGCTGCTAAAGGAAGAACAAAAGGGTCCTGAAGACCTAGAGAGATGAGATCGCATGATAATAAAGTTGCCAGCAGTCATCTATCTGGATTTACTTACCATTGAAGGTGAAATTTAATTTAAAGCAGTGGGCAAGAAAATGGTGGGAAAGAAAAGAAAAGAAAATTAAACACAGAATGAGAGGGAGGGAAATTAAAAACATGAGGGGGGTCAGAGGCATGCCTCTTAGTTTGTTCTGAGAAACAGCGCAATTCTCAGAAATATCATCAGAGAGCTTAATCATTATGATTTATGCCCACCACTTCTCAATGTGTCAGAGATAAAGCTTTTCGAAAACTATTATTACTATGCTTTTCTGATATATATATATATATATATATATATATATATATATATATATATATATATAAAAGAAGATCATCTGAGTCGAGAATATAGATGATGATGGATTAGGTTATTGAGAGTACAAGTTCTTTTGCTGATACAAGTAAATAAGAACAAAATTCATAACAAAACCAAGATTGAATTTGAAGGTCGCCTGACCGTTTCAAGAAACATATAATGTATACGATGTGCCTAAAGATCGATGATGTCCCCATGCTTTAATATAATCTCTCTCTTCTTTACTCAAATCATTCATTATTATTAAAGTAATGTGGTTTTTGATCTGTGCAAGTCCTACCCACGCGATGGATGGATTATTATTAGTATTACATTAAATAAAGGTTTAAATATTAAAAAATTCTTTAATTTTATGTTAGTTGCACGTAATCTCTTTAATTTTAAAAAATTTAAATTAAACATTTTAATATTTTATATTTTAATTAATAAGGCTTTACTGTTAAAATTAACAATTTTTATCGTATCATAATTTTTATATTTTTTATTACATATCATATCATTTAAAAATAATATTTAGCAATTTACATATAATTTTAAATAGTTTATATTTTTTATTTAAATATGGTTAAATAAATATTTTAAATTTTTTTAAATATTTTATATTTTTTAAATACATAGAAAATATTTTAAATTATATGTCAAGTATCGAGTGTTATTTAAATATTTTATATTTAAGTATTAAAAAAATTAAAATTATATGTCAAGAGCCAAATGTTATTTTTTAAATGAAGTGATATATAATAAAAAATATAAAAATTATGATATGACAAAAACTGTTAACTTTAATTACAATTTTAACAGCATGGTCTTGATAATTAAAACATGAATATTGGGGCTTTTAATTTAAAATTTTAAAGGTTAGGGTGATATAAAATTTAGGAAGTTTTATGTATGCTAGCTTTAAATAAAATATCCATCATAGATATGATCTTAAACAGAAAAGGGAAAGTTAAAGTTAGTCTCCTAAAAATTATCACTATCATGTCTCAGGAAATCATTAAATTAATGTGAAGTCTTAATAAAGGACTTATAAGATATTTATTAGAATAGTAAAAATGTGTTTATCTTGACTTGTCATTACTGATACATTGACTTGCCATCAGTAGCACCATTGTCAATTGTGACACCATAACTTATTATTAGTAGTACATTGCCTTGTCAATTGAGGTGCCTTAACTTGTCATTAGTGACATGGAGACTTATTTTGCCCTAACTTGTCACTAGTAGCGTATTGATTTGTCAATTGAAAAACTCTGACTTATTATTAGTGACACTATGATTTGTTATTAATGGGACAAGTTAAGTAAACTTATCCTTTTACAATTCTAATAAATCACTTACAAGAATTTTTGAGACTTTATATCAATTCATACAACCTAATTTATGTCTTAGTGTAACTCTCCCAAAAGACAATGAAGGACATGACATAGTGATAAAAGGGTCTGTCATCTTCCAAATCCAATTGGGTTAAACAAAAAGCTTTAGATTTAATGTCCAAAAGAGAAAACAATGTGGCCTACATGTTGCCCTTAACCTGCAAGATGCAACCAAAAGCAATCCAAAGACGTTGCTTGTAATGATCTCTCTTTTATATATATATATATATATATATATAGACACACACTCCCTAGTGGTACCACTAACTAATATAATCAATTACAAGTGTTTATTTAATTAATATAATTTATTGGTTATTAATTATTAAAGTAGTAGTTTGTCTTCTTTTCTATTTCTGGCCAATAACTAAAACTAGGTAAGTTAGATTAATTACTAATTAACTTAAACACTTTCAATTACTTTTCTCTTTCTATTCGCTTCATGTTCATTTGAACTCCAAAGTCCCCAACTCTACTTTACACACACGCACACGTTATATTAGCTTTCACACACACTGCTCACAACAACTTAGTGTTCTTCAGTTTCTCTTTATTTTTTTCCTAGCTTGGAAATGGAGGTATCCAAGTCTGCATCAGGAAAACAGCTAAAAGAACACCTCCAGCACCAGCAAGAACCTTTTTCACTTCATAATTACCTCTCAGAAAGAAGATTCTTTCTCAAGAATTTCAGCTCCAGCGATGATATTATTGATGACTACCACCACCTTCTTCTTCCTTCAGAGAAAACCCTAAAGTGGTGGATCACTTATGAAAAGCTCAAGTTCAGAAAAAGGTTCTTGCATGCTTCTTCCATCCTCAGGTCTCTACTTCACAGGTTCGTTCCTTTTGGTGATGATCATCAGAATCATCAGAAGCTCTCAACAAACTGGGTTGGTGCCATTGATTCAGCTTCTGATTATCGTTACACGAATGAAGATGATGGTGAAGCCGATGGTTTCATTTGCCATGATTACAGTCCAAAGCTTGTTAACATGTTTCACTCTTTCACGCTCCCTGAATTCAGACGACTACAGGTAATTAACCAATTCTTATATTCTTATATAAACAAGAACATGTTAGCAACTTCTTCAAGTGTTCTTTAATTAGCTCCGAAACGACATCATTAATATGTGTAAGTCCTGGATTTGATGGAGCAACAAAAGTAATGTTAATTGAGAGTTTAAATTCTACGCTCGCATTATTTTTTTTTTAATTCGATTTTGTATAACAGTTGAAGTTTTTGGACTTTTAGTTTTAAAAATGCGATATCAAGTTATTGTTGCAAGTTTAATTCTGAGAGGAAAAATATGCCTCGGATATCAGGCATATTAATTGATAATTTATAATTATAATTATATTAATACAAGGGGATTTTACATATAAATTGAATGTAATTATCTTTCAATCACATGATGTTATTATTGAGGAGCTAGATGATTGATGATTAAGCTAACTACAGGTTGATGCAGTTGCAAAACCCAATTGGATAAGCACAGTAGAGAAGCAATGGGAACCACCATTGGCTAAGGCTAATTCAGGTTCGGCTTTCTAATCTATAATTTTTAAGGGAAAATGAGAGAGAGAGAGACTATACAAAATGATAAATTCTAAATTAGGTCTGTAGTAATAGATTAAGCATTACCAATAATATATCAAACATTACTAACACAATATTTTATTTTGTTATTTATTATTTCTGGAGTCTTTTATGTCATTTTTCTAATTTTTAATGCATAAAATTTGAAAAAAAATCCAGTCATACTATTTATAAATTTTATATTATATATATAGAAAGAAGTTTAATTATTTGTTAAAATATTCACTTAAATTGTATTACCCCTCTTATAAGAAAAATGAATCATGCACTTCCTCTATTATCTGTTAAATTCAGAAAGAAAGAAAAAATCATTAGAGAAGTTTTAGGTGAAAAATTTAATTACTAATAGGTCATTTTTACTTTTTAACCTGTGGTATTTACCAGTTATCCAATGATATTTTGTACAAGTTATACCTTTTAATTATTAAATTTCTTACTTGACATAATTTTACTTTGCGCTAAAAAAGTCAATAATTTCCATAATATAAGTTTATTTCTTAAAATATGAAACAAATAATCAAATTGAATTTGAGTCTACGTTTTAATATGAACTTATATATACATAAAGTATATGACTATTTTTAATAGGATAATAAAAACGGACAAATAATTCAACATTTTAAGAAATCTTTGTACAATAAAATTAATTTCATAAATTATTAAGATTGTTTTTCAAAGCATATTATAATGTATTTAAAATAAGAAATACATTGTGTATATAATTGAAATAGGATACATGCATTAAATTTAGTTGTTATGGAACAGTGTTTGAATTCAAGAGTGATGAAGGAGAAGCATTCTTTTCAACATATCTTCCAAAGCTACTCCCAAACTCAAATATTCTGAAATTCAGCCGAACAAAGAGAGACAAACTTCAACACCATCACATTGTTCATAGAAGCAGCAAAAGGACACAGAAGGTAGCGTTTGAAAGGGTAGAAAAAGGCAGAGAATTCCCAGAAAATGAAGGAAAAAGAGGCAGAATTTGGTTGCTGGAGAAACTATGTAGTAGAGAGGCTCAGAAAATCAGGCACTTGTTGCATGCAGATTCATGCGTAGTATCCCAAGAGTGGACCAATTTGCAGAGACCAAGTAGAGACATTCACTTTGAGATTGCAGATGCTATCATGGATGATATTCTCAAAGAAATGCTTTCTATACTTCTAAATAATCACACTCTGCTCTGACACACGTTTCTTCTTTTTAAATGAAGCAGTGCAGTTAATGCTTTGTGAATAGCATAGTTTTATATAAATTCTATATTTTTTAGTGATATCAAGAGATTGAAACAAATGAGATTGGTGTCCATCATATTAATTATTTAATTTCAGATTTTAGCTTGAGTAACAGCCATGCTTATAGAAAGCAAAACTTCAATCATTCTCTCCTTTGAATCGCTAGGGAATAGAGAATGTTTTTTTAAGATCTTTTTTCTATTTGGCCAATTATCTTGGGTTGAACAATACTTAAGAAAAATAGCTGAAAATCCCCTAATTTGAAATTTATTGCCCAAAAACACCTAAGGTCTAGATTCTTACGATGATGCCACTCTTTAGTAAATATGCAAAATATTTTTAATTATATGTAAATATCTTCAATTTTACACATTATTAAAGATAAATTGTACACAAAGGGAATAATTATCTGAAAGCTAATCAGAAGTTACTATAAAATTACTTCCTCTAATCCCCACAAAGCACTACTGAAGTTCAGTATTATCCCAAGAACTGCGTAACCAACCTGAATCCAGCTTCACATAATAGGAAATCAAATTAGCTTTTAGTCTTTCTTCCCGCACACCCAGGTCCAATTTACACACACACATGAAAACATTAGTATTAAACTCTCACTCTTGCATGCTCATATGTGGATTTAAGATTGATTTAGCTCATAATCTTTTAGTAAACTTGATTCTATCTGAGAATCTCGAGATGACATTGTGACACGGACCAAATTCAGACATGAATGAGTCTAGGTGTTAGCCATTGAGACATGCAATCTAACCTAGTCACTAGCCAGTTAGGTTCATTTACCATGGCCATAAAAGGTACACGGTTAAATATACAAAAAAGGTGCACATAGATGTAAGTTATCATGTGAGCTGAGCTTAGACTTACCTCCTAGTCGAATTCTCTGTGACTAAAACATAAATAAAATGGCAATTATCTGAAGATGTTGTTCTGATATTTGGAATACATGAGATTTAGCAAAACAGAGGAAGGGGATGCCCATATGACTACCATCTTTCTCCATCATCACCAAACTCCCCATCTTCGAGCTCTCCATCATCTCTGTGAGAACTGCTACGGTGATCTTTCTTGTGTTTTTTGTGTCGCACTTCACTGTCTGATTCATGACCAGATGCATGCTGCTCCATTCATCCCAAGAAAAGAAAAGAAAATAAATGAATAAAATCTCACTCGTTTAGGAAACTGCAAGTAGTAAATTTGCATACCCGTGTCGATTTCTTGCGGTCTCTACTATGTCCACGAGATTTTTTAGTCCTCTCTTTATCGGTTTCATGAGAAATATGCTCAGGACTTTGATGCTGCTTTCGTTGTTTGTCTTCAGATCTTTTGGTTTCTTTGGAGGATTGTATCTCAGTTGTATCCATATTGTCACTATCAGCTTTATCCTTCTTATGTGCCTCCTCTCTCTCTTTTTCCCTTCTTTGCTTCCCTTTCCTTTTTTCCCTATCCTCTCTCTCCTTCTCCTTTTTTGACTGCTGTAACACAGACTTCAGAACTCAATAGCTGTACATTTGAGGATTATTCTAAGTAGCAAATTCTTGCATGCATACAACTTATACAAGGTAAAAATTTGGCCCTTGAATCCGATAGTTATAAGTGAAGCAAGGGAAACTTGATTAATTGGCTATCCAAGGAAAAGGCGAAAATTTGACAACCCCAATTCTGGAGAACAAGTTATGGGTCTGGTTTGGATTGCTTTTCCTGGGGGCCAAGGAGCATTCCCCAAAAAAGAAAATTAACGAGGAGTATGAATTTAGTTTTCCACAAATAGTCAACCGATAGATTGAACAAGGAGTATGAATTCAATTTTGAGCAACAGTTGACTGTTCCATTTATATAGTGACTGCTAACTGTAATTTATAATTTTGACGCTTCTCTATCATTAATTGCAATTTTCAGAGCTCTAATTTTAGATGAAGGGATAAGGCTTTTGTTGTTGTTGTAATTTTAGTTATCACGCATGGGATTGATATTCTAAGATCCTAAGTCCATTTTAAAGAAAATATAAATATTCCACAGATATATCAGAATGCCTGCAAGAAAATTTTCACAAAACAATAGTAATAATAACAAAAACAATAATGATGATGATGATAAATAATACTAAATGCAATGGAAATAATTCATACCTTTTCCTCTTTCCGCTTTCGCTCACTATCCTTTGCCTCCTCTTTCAACTGTGCAACGTACTCCTCAAATAGTTCCTTGCAGTAGGTCTCATCTCCAATTGATCTAAACAATGCAAATACACCCAAGGAAAATAAATAAGAATATCGTGTATTATGTTAGCAAATAATGTCTGCTGGCTTCAAGTCCGCAAGTCCCAACAAGAAAGAAATGACAACTCCCTTTTACATAACATTTTAGTATTATGCTTAATAAGTTTCTAATCATTCAGACCTGAACTCTTGACCATCTTCAAAAAGTTGTCTGAAGTCCTCCCACTTTGAAGAAGAGTTAATATCCTGCCAGGAAGAAGGGATTACAATGGTATAAATACGATATCTTACTGCCCAACTATCAGAACATAGCAGCACCAATAAGTTGAGGTTCATAACACTGTACCTTGATAGAATAAAGCAAGTGAAAGAAATCATCCGCAAGACGTTTCCGCTTCTTAGCTTCTTTCTCTTCCTTCTCCCTCGCCCGTTGAAGTAGCTCATCAAACGCTAGCTGCAAGGTGATAAAGCATCAAACAAGTTCATTTTTTAGTTGAAAGACACACCAAAAGGAAAGCATATTCTTAACCATTGTGACTTGAGAGTCACGTTCATCAGAGTGTAGGCATACCACCCATCCAAATTTATGCTGTAATTACTTCAAATAGCCTTCTGCCATAAACTAGTTATCTCACAAGGGAGGAAAAAAAAAGCCATTTGGTTTAAAGGGCAAAGTTTTTTGGTTTTGGACGCCAAATTCCCAAGCCCCCTTCATTCTTATGTCTGCGTCAAACTTGCCAACTAAATAGATCAGTTTTTGATGTTACTGCGTAGTAAAAAAATTAGAGATAAGCATTAAAATTAGAAACCCCATATTAAACAAGATTAGCTGCATATTTGAAGTGGAGTTTTTGCTATTACTGCACAGCTGTAAAAAATAATTGGTAAGATTATCTAAGTTATAAAGTTATATTTGAAAAAAAATGTGCGGCCAAAAAAATAGTGAACACATCTTGGATGTCCACCAAAGTAATGAGTAGAAGATTCCAGAATGAATGTGTGTATAAAAGTTGTGGGAGAAAATTTTCATGCCCCAAGCATTGTAATAAAAAAAAACTTGCGAAAAGCATCCATATACAAAAATTAATATTAGAAAGTGTAATACCAGAATATACATAGATAACAAACGCACGCCAAAACAAAATAAATAAGCACACTCATAGGCACTGGAAGAAAGTATCTACCTTTATGTTAACATCAGATATGGGTGGAGTGCTAATATCTTTTAGTATGGCTGTTTTAAAGTCTTCTAATGTCCAGGTTGATGACAATGTGATCTGTAGTTATGATAACATTGTATACATCAGAATCAGTGAGGATCAGAAATAGTAGAAGATTAAGACACCATACCTTCCCCAACTTCGCTGCATCTTTTATGCGAGCTTTGTCTTCATGATACTGCAACATATAAGAAGAAGGCCGATTGGCATTTAGCAAGTCATACAGTAGATACACTTAAGGATGTTAGCATATCTGACATGCGTCCAACATTAAAATTGCCACGGCACACTTATTTTCAAACATGTTAGCATCTCAAAAACCAACATTAGCCCAATATGTTAATATGTGTTTGACATCCATACAGATGTCAGCTTAAAAAGGGGGAGGGAGGAGTCAATTGAGGACCCATTTTGGAAACAGCTTGAGTGTGTAATTATGTAAGGTTTGGGATCTGATTTGGAACCCTCCTTGAGGAAAAAAAATATGGCGAATTGAATTCAGCAGTAGATTGTACTATTTTGGGTAGTATAGTGTGCAACCCTAATCGGGGAGACCAGCAAGCAGAACGCTAAAAGAGCTGCTCACAGAAGTAGGTTGATAAATAATAAAGGTTGTTTCATGTGTTACACGATGTGATCAAGGTGGCTGCTGAAAGCATGTCAAGGATGAGAGGGCATGCAAAGCAGAACAAGCAAGTTCTAGAGCTATTTGTCAACTGAGGGCATCTTTAGAGAGAGTATTAACTGCTCAAGATTTTCGATGCAATTGATTGGTACAGAGACGCAGAGAGAGAGAGACTGATTACTTCTTTATTCAACAACTCAAATAGGCGTACACTTGTGTATTTATAACCCCTCAGCATTAGTTAGTCTGTTTACTCTAACTAAACTAGTTAAAGGTTGTTCCAATAAGTCCCAACGATTGCCACGTATCATTGATGAGGTGACCTTGTAAGTCACAGTGCTTTGTTAGGGGCAACCATCTGAGTTGCGGTGCTTTATCTAGGTTTTCTTGGGCATTTGGAATACAGGCTTTCCAATGATATCAGAAAGCAAAGTTCAAAATCAAGCAGAAGGAAAACTTAGTGCACATACTTGTTTTTCAAGCTCTTCAGCAACATCTTCAAACAAGTCTTTTGGAGTTGAACCAGAGGTGTTTGAAGCCACAGCTACATAAGCAGGTAAATCTTTGACCTACAAGCCCACCCCACACAAAATCATCATTCCTGTCCTCCAGTTAAATAGCGCAAGGGAACAGATCAACAAAGAAACAGCAAGGATGTAATAACTTTTTGTAACAAAACAGTATTTTATTTTCTAATTTTTTAATAGGAAAAAAAACGCTTATGATATATGATCATAAAGATGGATAGTTAACCTTCAAGTAATAATCACGCCAGTGAGTTTTTGCTGTAAGAGTGCCTGCAGCAACATCTTCTTCCATCAATTTGCGAAACTCATCACGGTTTTGACGTTCTACCTTTCTCAATTCTTCCTATTTTATTGAGAGGTGGAATGAGTAAAATTGTGCAAAAAAGGAGGATGGAAAGGGAAAATCCAACTTAACTGCCAAAAAAGGTAAAAGGAAAAGAACCTTCTGTATCTTCCTCTGCTCTTCCTCTTCCTTCTCTAAGTCATGTAAATAGTCCTGAAAGACAAGATATAAATTAACTTGACTGTCAAATTTAATAATTTAAGAGTCTAGTTTAGAGAATCACCTGAAATATTTCTAAGCGATCAATTTTCTCAAGACGGGAACATCTTTCATCAGCCTCTAAGCGGTCTTGAACTTTTCGCCACTGAGTGCTAGCCTGTGGAGGTGATGAATGATAGATCAGCATTACTTTGACATAGAAAACCTGAAGAAATCAAAGGAAACATAAACAAAACAATACCTTAATAAAGTCACAAGATTCCAAAAACTTCCTGTATTCTGATATGTTTCGCTTCCGCTCCTCCTGTGCCCTTGCTCGTTCCTGAACAAAATCGCACAATTAAATAACCAAGAACATTGCACTATAGAGTTCCTCAAGGAAACAGACCATCCGTCATGATCCTTATTTCTTAATGATCACGGTAGCTGGCTCCTATATTTATAAAATTGAATTACGCAAGTTACAATTGAAGGGAAGAAACTATGATTTATAAGTAATTTTTGTACTCAGAAGCTAATACAAATATATTCAAATAATCTTTTAAATCAAACAATTGGTCAAGTGAGATTATGAGCACACTTAGGCTAAATAAGAGCACCTGATGAATTCTTACACAACCCAGATGATACTCACAAATGAAAACCCTGAAGTTGTTCCCTGCACTCTACTTCTCAATACCTTAGTTTTTTCCTTTTTTATGTAAATAATCTCCCCTACAGCTCAGATAATTTAGTGACAAACAAAACTCAAGCAACTTGCATTACAACTAAAATCCAGCACAAGTTAGGACATAATACTATCACACTTTGACGCTCCAGAAACATCCTATATAAATAGTAAACCACAAGATAACTACAATGATTCTGATATTGTGAGCTCTGCCTCAATATTAACAATGAAATAATGTGCTAAGATATATTTGTGGCGTTATCATCATATATTGGATAATCTTTTAGGTTTTCCGATTGATGTGCCCACCATCAATTTTCTTTTTAAAACAAATCTTTTACTATCAAATTTATTGTAGATTATAACATTTTTTCAGTCAAAATAATGTTAAGAGTTTATATTTCATACATCGTTCATAACTAAAAAGCAAATGGTATTGCAAGTATAAATTCATTCTAGATATGTGCTAATAAGGAGAAATCATATATAGGATAACTTTTATAACTCATCAGTGAATAGTGAAGAAAACATGGCTGACATATAATTATATTCACCATAAGAGAGAAAGTGGGGAAGGCAGGTACACTGCCCAGAGCATGCGTTTATATTATTTAATAATTGTTACACGATTAAGGAACTAGATTCCACCTTGTTTGCAAGTTCCTCCATGAAACTGTCAAACAGATCCCTTCGATCTCTGTCTCGTTCCACAGCCTTGAAACGGTCATCATTTTCAAACAGAGATGCTGCTTTGCTGAGTAATTATCAAAAAATGAAATTGAAGAGAAAAATTAAGACTAATATAATCAACATAATTAAAAAATATCAATAAATAGTTTTAAAGTCAGAAAGGAAAGGGAAGGGAGGGATCAAATCATGAATTAGTAATTAAAAAAAGAAAACAAAGAAACCTCCATCTTGTGGATGATGTCAACTCTGTGGATTCCTGGAAAAGTTAAAGTATCAAAGAAAATATTAAAATCAGAGGAAGCAATATATAGCATAATTGAGGAAAGATGTGGAAGCAGATAAAACATACTTCTAACATTTTCTTGAAATCCTCCCGTGCCTTTTTCTGTTTCATGCGCTTTTCCTCAGCCTCCTGCTTTTTCTTCTGATTTAGGAACTGAAAAAAAGCAAATCACTTTTGTTAACATTTTAGTAAAAAGTGAATTGTTGATTCAGCCAATGAATAAAGGACATCAGCAATTACAAAGCAGAATGATTAGTTTCCAGTCTCCATCATTAACCTTTGCCCCGACAAAAACAATTTTGCACTGTACTATGTCTAAACAACTTTAATTGCATCTAAATTACAACTTGATTTCAGTCAGATCTCTTTTACAGTAACTACTACACAATCAACTCTTAAAAGCAAAAGCAATCCATAAGGTTACTTGGGCAATTATCTAGCTACATGTTTTCCTTCAGCAATATACAGTTGCCTCACAAGAATAAAAATTTTCAAACAAAAACAAAAGAGGGTAAATGTTGACACTCATTCAGACCACTTATCAATTGAATAAATAACCAAGCCTTACCATTAGAGAAAGCAAAGCTAAGGCAATGTAAAAGAAAAAATTTAAAAGAACTTATAATCAGTCAATTTCACAAAAGAAATAGAAGTAGTACATGTATTATGACTCCAACATTAAATCAATCATCCACCTAAAGGATTACCTCATTAAAAACTTGCTTCCGCTCTCCGAGTGATTTTAAGGCACCATACCTTTTGTCATTGATTATTACTCTCATGGCCTAAAACAAGGATAAATCAGTGGCAAGCAAATCATATAAAGAAGCAAAAGTTTAACAGATGAAAGAATAGAACAATTAGTAAGTGACAGTATATTATATCAATATGACTGCTGTACCCGATCCCAAGTCCAGTCAGATCCAACATTTGCAGACTCCAAAAGTGCTTTAAAAACATTTTTTGCCTCCTAAAAAGGAATGGAATTGTGTTGAGCAGTCAAAGATCAGGAAACCAACATGAGAGAGAGAGATCAAACTATTGAGTTTTACTCTCATACCATCTTATTGGCATACACTAAAGGTTCTGGCTCAACTGCTTTTGTTTCTGAAGCAACCTCATTTGTTTTCTCCACGGACTGTTCTTTCATAACATCCTACAAAATTTTAAATAGATCAGATTGCTAACTAGCATATGCAGAATTCATCAGATACACTTCAATACTACAATGATAAAGGCATACTTCCTTATCTTGTGATGGAACCCCATCAGCAGAACCAATACTATCTTGAGATGAAACCTTGTCTGCATCCTTCCTACAATATTTACCAGAAGAAAAATTAAAATGACATTTGACGAAGAAAATAGAAATTGAGGGCTGAAAAATAAGTGTGATAAATGATACGTTGGTGTTCTAGCAGTATTGACATCAGCAACAGAAGCTCCATCCACATTAGAATTTGATGGGGTGACAGCATTTGCAGGTGCCTCAACTTCATCCACATTTGTTCTGTTTATAGGAGTCACGGCAGGAGAGGCAGATGATCCAGGAGTTGTCTCATAATGAAGATTACTGGAAGCCAGTCTAACAACAGGAGCAACTGAAATGGGACTTGATGGTTCTCCTTGACCAGTCAAAGATGAATTATCTGCCATTGGTGTTGCTTGAACTACAGCAGGAGATGTTGAATGTTCAGCACGAGAATTCAGTACAGCATGGGGTTCTGTTCCATTGACAACAGCTTTTCCAATTTGTTCACGGGCCAACTTCAAGCATAAAATTTGCAGAAAAGAAACGTGAGTCATAAAAATAAGAGGCAGAAAATAATAGAGCGGTCAAACATGACATTGTTTTTCAAGGGAGGAAACCTTCAGTTCTTCAGGAATTGTCCATTTTGATTCCTTGGTCACTTTGTTGTAGTAATACCTATAGAACATTCAGAAAAAATAAAGAAAAGTTAGCAACAAACTTTATAAAACAGAAACATAAATGACTCATCTAGAAAAAACCAGCACACACTTTCTTCCATCAGGACTAGTATACTCCTTCCAGTTGGTTGATGCATCTGCCCTCTGATAGAATGACAAGAATCAAATAAGTAGACGAGAATGTTAACCTCACAAGAGTAATCCTTCCAAAAGACACAATGAAAGTTCATATCTTATAAAAATTTCCTTGAAGCAAGAATGGGAAACCAAGAACATCAAATTCACGGTATTACAATGCAAGTTTAAGAGGCAATCAACACGGCAAGCCAACTCACATGACAAAGAAACCAAGCCTATCTAATTTCCATCCTTTCATTTTCCTCATTCCCAAGCAAGAAGTGTAGAAATGATTTTGTGAAATTGCATTCTCCATTGCTCTGGCACCCTTTGACTTTAGAATTCTAAGCTTCAGGGAGGGCAAAAACCTATAGACTAATTGAGAAAATCAGCCATCTTAAGGAGCAGAAACTCTAGAAATTATTGCATTTGAATGGCTTTTGAACTTGTATTGATGTTAATAAATTTCTCTATTAGGAGAAACATTGAACAAAATTGATAGAAATTGTTTGAAGATATTTTCTGAGCATTCAACTTCCACATTGTCATATTCATTCTCCTCCTCCTTGGGCAATCTTAGCATAATATCCAAGTGAATCAAACCATTTCACCAGCACCCTATCAAGGAACTTGTTACCCACAATACTTTCTAGAAATCAGAATGGTGAATAGCTCATAATAAGGTGAAGGTTTAGCATCGGCACATCTGCCTCTTAGGTATATCACTATAACTTACACCAAAGCTCATAAACATCTCCTCCAAACTACATTCACATGCATTATTTATTGAATAGCAATTCTATTATCCTAAAATCAGACATGTACTTCACAAAAGTAAAGTGAATACAGCAAAATACAAGGCAATCCAACAGTTACCACTGTCAGAAAACCCAGCTTTTAGGGTGCAGGCCCAACATACTGAAAGATAAAGACTCAAATATCTTTATTATGATAAATAAAAACATATAATAAAACTCTTGGAGAGAAAAAAACAAGGGCATCCAATAGAAAGATATATGAAACTGGTGACTCTTAAGCATATCAAGATATACAAAGTTACAAACTATCATGCTGATTTACAAGTCATGAGAAAATTTTAGCGGAAAATTTAATGATCAAGATGGTAACACAATGATAGAATTTACTAACATTCAAGCAATATAGTAGGGAGAGCAAGCAGCAAAGACCCACAGCATATCCTACCTCTCAATAGAGTAGCACGGCAGGTACCTGTAAGCATCTTTAGAGCTACGGAAGTCACACATGTAGATTTGGATAAATCATTCGAAAGAAGCGAATTTCCAGAGGCATTAAAGAGATCATCAGCTTTGAAATGCTGGAAATGATACACATGGCATCATATGCTCAAATTCTTTACCAAAACTAACCTCCCAAGACATTTATCTCAAGGTACATGAATGAGAATTGAGAGACATATTTCATTGGAAATTACCCAAGAATTTGACGCACATTTGTCACGATTAAAAATGAATCAAAAAAGGATGTCTACCAATGGAGCTCTCTAATGATTTTACCCATACAATTTGTGGTCTTGACAAATGAAGCACTGATACTTCAACAAGGCACAATATCGCGTCTGATACATATCCACGACTTGTATCAAATACCACAGAAAACTTAATATTGCAGTTAAACACTACATATTTTATCATGTTAGCATTCATAGTGTCATGTTACATCTCCCTATTAATATCTATGCTTCTAAGGTATTGATAACATTTTAAATTGTTCATCGAAACGGAAGATAGTATTCAACTTATGTAGAAATCACACTTCAGAGACAAAGAACCCAATCACAATAGAAGAAATAAAAGGCCAAATTATTTTAATAAATATAAACCGAAACAAGGAAAATTGACCCTTCTATATAATTCTATATAATGTATAAATATCCAAAAAACCCTACCAACAAAGCAAGGAATGAAAACCCAAAACACCAAAAAGGTTTTATTATTAAGAAATGCACCAACTATCTTCCCCAATTCTATCTGTCTATTAAGCAAAACTTTATCTGAGATCAAAAGAACTATTATATGAAATAGAAAATTCTTCCACAGGACATCCACAAAAAGGGAAAGCAAGCTAACATCAGACAGCCCACCCCTCAATTGTCACAACACTGACCTCACAGTAAGATGTAAAACTCAAGACCGATGGTTGCCTGCCTGAGAGAAAACCCGAGCAGTAATGAGTGAGCTAATGAAGCAGACTATTTTCACCACTCTTGGACAAAGAGCAAGCATATAACAATGAAACTAGAATATGTTCAGCCCAATTGAAGTTGTTTTGAACCAAAACAGATATGTACTTGCTCTAACCTCCACTAGGAACACCGAATAAACCCAGAGGTATGACTAACAAGTCATTCAACATGAAAGAAAAATCAGCTATACGACTCACCTCAATTTGTGTCATCAATTCGAAAGGCTTCTCCCAGCTAGATACTTTAGTCTTCTTATTGTAGTAAAATCTGGAGAATAAGTGTAAAATAAGGCAGGTGAATTGATTTATTGATAGTAAAAAAGCTTTTTTAGAAGGTTAGAAAGATTAGAAGGAAAGATGACAAGATACCCTCAGGGAAAAGAAACTACAGTAAAATATAACTGGAAGATACGGATCATAAAAACAAACATCACAATCAAATGTAAGCACTATTGGTAATATATAGAAGGAGAGCAACTTTTGGGGATCTGTGTCAATATATATTCCAGTATATCCCTCTTTCAGACAATTCAATAAATTACCTTTTTTAGTGGAGAAAAAAGTCTCAGTGGGAGAAAGAAGAACCAGATACATATCATCATAAAACGAGCTATGCTGATTCAATATAACAAGCTATATTGATTCTATGTAACAAGTAATATTCACTATATATCAGTGGCAATTCTTATTGACATGAGCTTTGGTTGTTATATATTATTAAATATAATAAAACGTAGGGTTCTCATCAAGCAGGGCTTCTGGATAGCAGCAGAATTATCTCATTCTCTGCCAAATCCATACGTGGCTTCCCCATTTATAATAGAAATATTAGCCAAAAACCCTAATTGCCCCCTTTGTCACAACTCCCTAACTACCCTCATACTACATCCCTAATCACTCTTAATTCCCACATAACATTCATATGAACAAAAAATTAGCTTTCCAATTGCAGGTTGCATCACTAAACTATCAACAATTTTATTAACCTAGGAAACAAACAAGCATTTTAATCTTTTTACCTCCTTCCATTGGCAGAAGTATGTTCAATCCAATCCGTTGATCCATCCTTAGCGGAATCTTGCAGGAAATTTGCTGCCTGGAATTAACAAAAAAGTTGGAAATAATCAATATATTAACACATACAATACATAAGCAAAAAATTTCAAGTGATGTGACAGGCAAAACCCAATATAAATGGAGTTTAGAATAAGTAAAGACTCATACTGAAGGTGCAACAGATGGAATTGAAGGTTGTTCACTGCTGCTCAGAAGAGAGGAACCAGAGGCAGTGCTCATGCTAGCTCTAAGTTGTTCCCCAGAAGAAACAGTGAGAGCCTGGGTTTGAGAAACAGGTTGATATTGGCTGGTGGCACTAAAATTACCTTGTACTTGACCATAAGAAGACGGTGCATACTGCACAAATTCAATCCTTCAGTTAGCACTCAAATATAGAGTTCTTATCCACCACAAATATACATGAAGACTTTACCGTATACGATGAGGAGAGGGGTAACCCAGAGCCACCTAAACCCGGAGTATAACCATTAGGGGTTTGACAATCAGACAGAGGCACCATTGATTCAGATGGTATTGACATATTTGGCTGAGCAACAGGCAATGGAATTGCCTGTGATGGCAGCGGTAACTGCTGCCCTGGTCTTGGAGGCATCTGTTGAACTGGTGGAACAAATTGGGGTTGCTGATTTTGAGAAGGCATTCCAACATTCATTAGGGGAACACCAGGGCCAACAGGTGGATAATGTTGGGAAATGAACTGACGTGATTGCTGAGCAGGAACTGCAGGGCGGAACTGTGGCAACAACCAGCAAGTAGGTTTATCTAAACTGATAACAATTTAATATAGTTGTTAATCATTGTAAGAAAATATGCATTACTTGAAGAGGCATGGGAGGAGCAAAATTGCGAGGGGGGTCCACTGAACCCATAATAGGAGGCCGAAGAGGCTATCACGAGAAAAATAATAGTAATAAGAATTAAACAGAAAACATAAGCTAGATACATAAGAATAGAACAGAATATGAAACTAAAAACTGTCATCCTATGAAAAGAAAAAAGCCTGTTACACAAGGAAAAATTAATAAAATAGAGGAATTCAAAGCACATATCTAATTGTATGCAATATTAATTAACATCAATTATCATATGGTAATTTGACATAATAACTAAGTGAGCCCTCATACATAGTAATTTGATTAATTAAGTAGGCAGCATCGATTACCAATCTACATGCTTTAAAGAATTCAAACAAAAAATTCACCAGTTCACTAGTATAGGGTAATAGAATGAGTTGCACACCAGACTAGTATGGAATACCTCTCTCACATGCATACCAACAACAATAATAAACTAGCACATTCAGCCATACAAAGGACAATTACTAGTCAATGTATTAAAAGGATAGCATGGCCACAGTCATCATGAAAGAGGACTCAAACAATGTAAATATATGCCTATATACCAAAGTCACAAATCCAGAATACAAAATGCTAATTGTGAAGTTTCAAAGCTTAATATTCATTGAGCATAATGCTGCAGCATAGATGAAACTTTACCCGTATAAAAGGAAAAGTTCAGGAAAAGTAATTCATTACTACATTCCAGGTGAAGTTTTCTAGAAAGCATACCTGTAAACCAGGAAACTGAGGATTATTAGACATCTGCACAGAGCACCAACCTTTATAAACTACTGCAATCAACACAAATGATGAGGTTCTCTGAAGCCCCCAAAATAACACAGTAAAACTGCAAGAAAAAGAATTATATATAATAGGAGTTGTCTTTTTTTTTTCTTTTTTAACATCTTTTATACAAGTTGAGAGAATATTGAACTAGATAAGAAGAAAGAAAGTGCGTTTGGAAGTACTAAAAATGTAATGACAATAACAATCAGATATACAACTCTCAAGTTCAGACAAGACAACACCCACACAAAAAATAGCATGCTTACATAAATGCTTTTCAGATCAGGCAGAGTTTAATATTCTACGTTAACAAAAAAGATTGTCCGCAACTAGCACCTTGGTTATTGGATTTGGAGACAGGCCAAAAGCAATGTAGGCGCAGAAATGACCAGAGGCGCAGGAAGTTAACGGCTTGCTGATTACTTCATCAGCCTCAATGGATGCAGTCTACAGAGGTGGAAATCAAAATCACTGTATATCAAACAGTGCAACCATCACGCAGCGCGTAAAAATTATACTTGACCACTAAAAATGAACCTCTAAAAACCCTGAAATTTTAATCTTTCAAATTCCAGATAAACAAAACTAATTTGCAACCAGAAAACAGAATTGATATCCAGAAAAATAGAAGCTTGATAATATTCATTGAATGTGAAAGTAGAAAATAATAAGAAATCCACTACACACATGATTCTCTAGTGACATGATAAAGGAAGATGCGTAACACATACCAATGGTACGAGAATCAAGAGGAGGAGTGTCGGATGAAAACTGCGAAGGGCCCGAGTAGAGTTTAGGCCCGAATCCCGCGATTGTTGACTCCCTGTTGAAACCTAAAGAGAACTTATGATTGATAGACACGACGTAAAAAGAAACCTCTCCAACTAAAACGAATTCCCTTTCTCGTACTGCCGGGCTGAGCTGCCCTTGTGAGTTTTGAGAACCCTGCCGTTTCTGAAGTTTTTCCTTTTTTCTTTTAATTACCTCGTTTTGATTAAGGAAGTAATATATATATATATATATATATCTTTATTGTTTGTTCAACAACATTTTTTGTGTGAATCTTTTTATTTGGATTATATAAAAAAAATCGTTCCCATTCATTCCTTTTTTATACAACATATCCATAATGTAAGAAAAACCATAGTAATGCAATACTTCTTGGATATTTTGTAGAAAAAAAGTAGCACTTAGATATTAGGTTCCTTCTACAATCTAATCTTAGCTATTCAAAGCACTAACCCCTAACAAACATAACTACAGGTATAGATGAGAAAAACTCTCAAGATGCTAGCAATAATCATTAGAATATTTTCTAACGGCTCAAATAAGAACATCATGACAGAATGTTGATTAAATAAGAATGTCAAGAAGACAATAATTATTATGATATACGTCAAAATAAAAACAATTTGACGTTTTGTAAATTTTAAATTGTATAGGTAGAAAGACACACAGGTCATAAAATTAAATATCGTGTCAACCTAACTGCTTACAAAATATAGTTGACCCTACCTTTTTAACCAGTAACCTAACTTGACTTAATATGCTTCAAAACAAATATTATAATCTAAATTAGATTGTACATGCAGAAGGAATAATTGTTGGACAAACACGTAATTAATTAAAAGATAATTAAATAATTACACGGTTCATAAAATAAAATAGCAATGAAAGGCTTAAATGAATACCTCTTACCATGTTAATCATCTAAAGTATAAAATTATAAAGCCCTGACTTTAATATAACAAGTACTAAAATAAAAAGATATAAAATCAGAAAAACATAAACAATAATAATCAGGAATTTTTCTGACTAAAAGATAGTCACAGTAATAGTTTAGGAATAGCTATCACTAGTTAAAAACCCTCGATAGAGCAAGGTATCTATTTTGTAATTTTTAATTCAATATCACTCATTACCATCTTAAATCAGTCTATCCTATTTTCTCTAATCTTCCATCAAAGTTAATAATAATAATAGGTAAGTTGACTAAATAATATCATAAATCAGATTTGGTATGACTGAGTCAAAGGCTACCGTCAAGAGATATTTTATTCAGTTTAAAAATCATAATATATAAAATATATTATAATTATTATAATATTCAGAATATCTAGAATTTTAAATTTTTAAATATATCACAATAATATCTAAATATAATTTATCTATTTAAATTAACAAAATATTTCATAATAATAATAATTAATAAAATATCTAACAATAATCTCTTGAAAAAAATTATCTAAATTGAATCTTCTTACATTCCTATTTGATTGGGTAGCAGTTGAAGAACCCGAGGAGCAACATACATGTGCTTGAAAATTCTTCCAAACCATCCCATACAATAAAAAACTTTAGTGCAACCTATGCAACAGTTAAATACAAAAATTTATAGGAGATCAACGCATGGGATAGGAGAATAAAACATGAAATTAACGGCTTATACTTGGATAAAGATGCTCAATAGTTATGGCCAATGTCCTCATGAAGCTCCACACAATGGTGAGGTATAATGTTCATAAATTATAATCACCACTTCTTTAATAGGATTAAGGAATAAGCTAAATAATATCTCAAATAAGATGATATCTATATTTATCGGGGAAAATAAAGGCTAGCTTGGAGATGGAAGGAGAAGCCAGAGGTTGGAAGTTGTCTAGTAAGGAAATAATATTCTTTTTCTCTTTCTATAGGAATAAATTTCGGGAAAAAGATTAGAAAATATTATCTGAATTTCAAAATGTTAAAAAAATACTTGAATATATAAAAAGATAAATTAGGCACAAGTCTCAATCTATCTTTTCAAAATTTATGAGAAAAAGATAAAATTATCCATAGAAGTACAAATAATTATTTTAGTTATTTATTACTCCTATAATAAAATTTACGATTTAAGCAATAATTTTAACCACTTTCACTAAGACATTTACTACTCTCTGTAATAACTTAGTTGCAAGTAATTATTTTGGTTATTTATTACTCTTGCAATGTGATTTACGATTTGAGCAATGATTTTAACTACTTTCATTAAGACATTTACTACTATCTGTAACAACTTAATTATAAGCAATTATTTTAATCATTTACCACTCCTACAATGGAATTTACGGCTTGAGCAATGATTTTGACCACTTTCGTTAAGATATTTACTACTCTATGTAACAATTTAGTTGTAAGTAATTATTTTAATTATTTACTACTATTGTAATGTGATTTACTACTTAAATAATAATTTTAACCACTTTAACTAAGACATTTATTATTCTCTATAACAACTCAGTTGCAAGTAATTATTTGAGTCAATTATTACTTATATAATGAGATTTATAACTTTTGTAATGATTTTTACCATATTCGTTAAAATATTTACTACTATATGTAATAACTTAATTATAAATAATTACTTGAATCATTTATTATTCCTGTAATAGAATTGACGATTTTTTTAATAATTTTTATCACCAAATTATAGCAGCTATCAGACCTTCATCTTCACTGTTTATCTTCTTCTTCATCATCATTATCATCATCTTTATCTTCATACAGCGACCTCACCTATATACTCACGAATACTAACCCCTACCTACTCTTCCTCTTCTTGCCATCATTTTAATTTGTCCTCATCCTTTCGTAGTCATTTTTTTCAGTGACCTCAGTGCTCTGCTTTACTCCTTCTCTCTCTATTTTGAAGACGAGGAAGATAGATCTACAACAGTGATGGGCAAAAACTTTAACATGCACGTCGATTATAGATAGATAAAAGTAAGAGGGAAGAGAGAAAATTAAAAAAATAAAAAAAGATAATTTTATATTTTCCTCATAAATTTAAAAAAAATATATTGTGACTAATGCTTAATCTATTTTTTTATATATTTAGATACTCATTCGGATATTTTAAAATTTCTTTGATGTTTGTTCCTTCTAAAAGTGGACGAGGTCACCCTATGTTTTGGAATGCATGCAAGAAAAAAAAAATACTATACTGGCTTACGGATTTAGATCAAACATAATTTCATTCTTTTATATTTCTGCACGACATGTATTTATATATAACTAGGGAGATTTAGGTCTTTTTCCACTCATTATTTATGGTACTCCACTATTTCTTTCATACCATCCCAAACATAATTTAAAAAAATATATTCTCTCTTTGTTACTGTTATACATCTGGCAATATGAGCGTGTATGATTAAAATATTTGGACTTCAGAGTGAGCTTTGGTATCTGGGTTCATCTCCATACTCCAATGGCAGTTGCTGAGTCATGCTGACGCTCTTTCAGCATTCGGCGGTGGAGGAAGTTATTGCGGCTCGGCTCTGCAATCACCGTTATGTTTTCAATCACAGCTCAATCTTCCCCACTATTTCGAATCCCGCGCTCTACTGTTCCTCTGCCCATATCCTCTCTTCGACTTCGTGATTTACGAACCATCGTCCTTCCTCAGCAGGCTTCAAGATCACGTATCCCCAATTTTCCTCAGGTTTGAGATGTCTTTTGGAATTAAGTTCTGTGTGATTTTGAGATTTCAGTTGTAATTGCGCTCTGATTTTGTTTCAGGACGACGGTAATTTGGTAGATGATCCTCGCAAATGGAGACGTACTATCAATTCGGCACGCGGTGGCATCTACGACGATTACGAGGACGACGGCAACGACGACAATGACGAGGAAGAAAGAAGTCTGGATCTTTTGGTTAGGTTTCTTCGTAATATGTTCAAAAAGGTGTCAAAGAGAGCTAGAACGGCAGTTCGATCTGTTCTTCCTCAAGCTATTTCCACGAAGCTGGTAAGGATCATACTCCTGAGTTTTTGTTTTTTATTTTTGCAATTTCTTGTTATCCAATTGAAAATCCGTAAGGGTCAATCAACACATACTTTCTTTGTAAGTAAAGTATTTTCTTCTCTTATACCCCAAAAAAAAAAGTATTTTCTTCTCTAACTCTATCTCTTTTCCCGAGAATAGTTGATGAGATAGAAAAATGGAAATGGATGTTAATATAATATTTGACTAGAGAACGCAATCGCAATTAATTTATTTCAGTCATATCAGCTCTCTCCTAAGTACAAATCCTCACACCCAGCCTTCAAGCTCTAGCAGGGAATGTACACTTCTATGGTACCCTGGTGGAGTCATGAGTAATCTACATAGAATGGGGAAAGGGTGTCTGTAAGTCATATATATGTTAAATTGGATAACTTCTTCTGTTCGGGATTCTGAGACATGGCAAGAAATTTGTGGATGTGTTTGCTTAAATTCTATAATAGAACCATCCATTTCCTCTCTTCACATGCCTGGGTAGAACTGGATTTTATGATCCAGCAAGTTGCTTTCAACTTTCAAGTAAAAGTGAGACAGTGGTTTTTCTTTTTGTTAACCTTTTCTTATAATGCAGGTGGGATTTTCTGTAAACGGCGTACTTGTGCTGGCATTTTTGTGGATTTTTAAGGCATTTCTTGAGGTATTATGTTCATCTATTTGAAATGGGCATGAATGTTGTCAACAATGTTAAGGCTGCCAATTCTAGCATCTAATGCGAACTAATTAAAGCATACTTTCTGCAATCAGGAGATTTAGGGTACATGTATCTCTATATGGTATTTTAATGATATTTATGGAGATGTGCATGATAAAGTGTGGCCAAATATTTTTTTCTTGATGCATCACCTGGGCGCCTTATTAAACTGGATGTTTAAAATTTGAACCTATTCCTACTTTAGTAGATTGTGATGTTGATTAGAATGTGAAAGTGGATGGTTAGCTGATTGTTATATTGCAATTCCTGGCCCAATGACAAGTATTCTGGAGTAATTTAGATATTCTTCATGTACTTGTTAAGATTTTTCTTTGATTTAATTCATTTTGGACAATTAGGATACAAGAACTATGAATGGCAGCAAGGCTAGGTGAGTGCTTGAGTAATTTGAACTGGGACTTGATCCTTGTTTCCTACTTGCCTACTTGGATTCGTTGACAGAGGTAGTTAGGTTTTCATTCCCATCTCTATAGGGTAGAAATTCCTCAATTCGGATAATTAAATGGGGCAATCAGCAGGGACACCTGGAAATGTGGATTTTTTGCCATCCATATGTGCAATGTCTTTTTCATTTGAGCTTGTTTAGGATTTGCATCATGCAACCTCTCTTCTCTTGAGAATTGCAAAAAGAATGCTATAATAATAGGATTATTTTTAGCCATTGCGAGCAATATGAATGCTCACCCTTGTAAAGGTTTTTGTCACAAAATGTACATGCCTGAAGCTTACTGTTTGTCAATGTTGGATAGTATATGACTAATTTAATTAAGAAATCTCGGCATGAAAGAAATTTAGGTGAAGTCCATAAATTTCGGGTGCTGATCAAGGCTTCAGGATGCCCCTTGGTGTGCGTCTCTTTGTTAGAAACTTATCCCCTTGAAGCCCTCAGCTACTAACCTGCATTTAGAATGTTTGTTTCTTGCACTTTTTGTTTTTTTTCTGTTGTTCCCTGAGAGAATAAAATTTGGTAGATATTCGTTCCTGTTAGGATCTGATTTGGTAGTTATTTTATAGGTAAGAGTTTGTTTCCCTAAGGCAAGCGATCTCTGACCACACCAATTAGTCCTAATTAAATTATGTTTCTGTGTCTTCTAATAGTAATATAATAATGTAATTCAGTCTATAAAAAACTCTAAATTCCTTCTGTCAACATTTGGTTTTCAGCAAATCCTCAAATTAGAATACCTAAAGGTTAATTGATCCGGAGGCAAACTAGTCTAACTACAATGTGCATGCAGAAATTTTGTTAAAATATAACTGTTGATTTTGTATTTCCATTTTTGGCTGAGTGAAAAACAATTATTCTTTTAGGCTTCGAGATTTTGGTTTAGTACCTCTTTTCAAGATTTCTACTTCTTGTTCTTGCCTATTGATACTTGTAATTATTCAATGTAGGTGATATGCACACTTGGAAGTGTAGTGTTTGTGAGCATCTTATTAATCCGGGGAGTGTGGTCTGGTGTCACTTATCTTCAAGAAAGCCGAAGCCAGAAAATGAACGAGCTTGATGAAGAGTTCCATAAATGGAATGGTGCGCAGCCTGTTACTTGACTTATTACTTAGATGACCTGGTTTGCAGCCTGTGACTTGAACTAAGAATAATAGTTTTCTTTAGAAAAAAAGGAACTTAGAACAGGGGAATCTGAGAGATACTACAAACATAAGGCAGTAATGGAAGTTACCATGACTGCAGTTCTGGCTGACTTACAGTGAATCTGGAAATCTCCAGAACGAGATCCTTTTGCAATTTTTTATGCAGACTGTAACATATCATGAAATCCCTTTTCTTCCACTTGACACCTTGGAATGGGCACCGAATGTATTTAGCTTTTCCCCAGAGTGACAGAATATTGACGCCAATTTGAATTATAACAATGTTTACAAGGGCATTAGCATCTTCCTTGTTTCCTTTTTGCTAGGGACATTTACATTCATATCCAATCAAAAGCAAGTTGAGTTGACATTATGTATTTCCTGGTTTAAGCTTGGTCTAGTATTGCATTTTGTGTTTTCACCAGCTATGAAGCTGACCGGTGATCAGAATGTTGAGCCTTCTTGATTGCTTGTCACCTGACCATAACTAGCTGCATATATTTGTTTCCTTTGTTGTTCCATTCTGTTTACTAAGACATCACTTGAAAACTGAACTGCTAGAAGCCTAGTGGCATGGAAGCTCATTATAAATAGAAAGTCATAAGTTTGATCATTTTAGTAACATCAGGTTGTTATTGTCTACCCTAATAATTCAAGAAAAACTTGAACTCGAAGCCATTGAGCTTAGAAACATTGTTTTCTTAAAAGTGGAGAGTGATGATGAAGGATCCATGTATTAACATGCCTTCTAGATTATTCACCACCTAGCATCATTTGCTGTAGACACACCAACAAATTTGCCCATAGTTTTGTGGGTAGCAAACGATAGGGACAGACTTCCACTTGATTGAATGTGAAATATCAATGCCAAGGAAAGCATACGAGGGGATCTACTGTAATCAATTTATCACGAGATTTTCACTGTGGAGTACTTTTATATTATTGTGTTAGTTGTGATGTGGAAAGAATGGACCCCATGTCACCTTCAGAGGATATATATTAGACCTGATTTTAGGTTAAAAATGTCACTCAATGAGATTGATTATCCAAGAACAAAAATTGATGAGTTTGAAAAATAAAATGTAGTTAATAGAGGCTTTTCTTTTAGACGGTTAAACTTTTTGGCCCAAAATACATTTAAGTTTTTTAATTATAATTATTTATCTATATACAGGATTTTTCTAGCAAGAAAAAATAAGATAAATTGACAAACTTTGGTACACTAACCAAAATTAACTATGGAAAAAACTAAAAAAAAATGTTCGTACCTTTTTGGTCTCGTTTGTGAAAATCAAAACTAGTCCCATTTATTATCCAAAAAAGAAGGGCCCATTTCCTATAATTGAATGAGCTTTGGAAAAGCAAATTGAATCTTCTCTAACTATGCATTCCAAAAGAAAAGGGGAAGGGTGATTTTTCGTTATAGTTATTTAAATAATTCATTATATTATAATTTAAATAGTTGTTTTTCAAAGAAATTTCACAGAAAATAGTTAGAAAAACGACATATAGATTGACAAAAAATTAATAAAAAACCACATAAACTAAATTATGGAGACGTTAAGAATTTGCTTTTTGGTTAAATAAAATACTAAATCGGCGGCAACAATAGATTTAAAAATTTCAGAAATGAAAGAAAAAGGATTAACCCTTGGGTTACCAGGGTGGTTATCCTAACCTAATTCCAACGGGCATCAGCCAACTCATTCACTCTCTGCCGTCCGTTGGTATGGAACACGACAGCGCATCTCCTCATTTCAAAATTTAAATATCTCCCTCATCCTCCTATAAATACCATCCCTATCTCTCACTTCTGCCTCCATCCAAAGGGTTTCAGAAGAAGGCGTCTTGATAAACGCCTTCGATCTCTTGTCTTTTCTGCGATTCCTGTTCTCTGATTTTCTCTTCCTTTCCATTCTCGTTCGTTTCATTTCCTTTCTTCAGCGACAATGAGAGAGTGCATCTCAATCCACATTGGTCAGGCCGGTATCCAGGTCGGAAATGCCTGCTGGGAGCTTTATTGTCTTGAGCATGGAATCGGGGTGCGTATCTTATTTTTCTTAATTTTTTAATTGTAATTGATGTTTCTTAATGGTCGGATCTAAGTTTTCTCTTCCGATTTTGTTTGAATTTTCTCTCTGGATCTGAATTTTATCGTTCTTTGGATTTCTTCTACGATTTGTGTTGTGAATCGTTTTTGTTCTCCGATCTGGAAAGTTTTAGTCGTCAGTTATCTATTATTGCTTTAGATCTTGATTTCGCGTTGGATCTAGCTTTCAGTCTTTGTACGGCTTGTTAAAAAAAATTAAGTTTTTCAGATCTGGGATTTTTGAACCAAAACGCTGGAGTTTTGGCCAATTTCTATCGTTTTTTCCTAAAAGTTTGTAATTTCATAATCAAATGTCTTCTAAATCGTCAGATCTGCAATCTAATTATGTTCTTTTCTTAAACGGCTTGTGTCGAAATTTACTTGAGTTCCCAGATCTCTCTCTGGATGCTTCTTGTTAATTTTAACTCAATATATCTATCCATTCTACAGCCTGATGGCCAAATGCCCAGTGACAAGACCTTGGGGGGCGGTGACGATGCTTTCAACACCTTCTTTAGCGAGACTGGTGCTGGAAAGCACGTTCCTCGTGCTGTTTTCGTAGATCTTGAGCCAACTGTCATTGACGAGGTGAGGACTGGAACTTACCGCCAGCTCTTCCACCCTGAGCAGTTGATCAGCGGGAAAGAGGATGCTGCCAACAACTTTGCCCGTGGTCATTACACCAGTAAGTGATCATATCAGAGTTTAATCTCATGTTCTTGTTTGTTAATGTATTCATATTATCTTATCCGGTTTATTAATGTTGGATACTTTCTTGCAGTTGGGAAAGAGATCGTGGATCTGTGTTTGGACCGCATCAGAAAACTTGCTGACAACTGCACTGGTCTTCAAGGGTTCTTGGTCTTCAATGCCGTAGGTGGAGGCACTGGATCTGGTCTTGGATCCCTTCTTCTGGAACGTTTGTCTGTTGACTATGGAAAGAAGTCAAAGCTTGGGTTTACAGTTTACCCCTCACCTCAAGTATCCACCTCTGTTGTTGAACCCTACAACAGTGTTCTATCAACCCACTCTCTCTTGGAGCACACCGATGTGGCTGTTCTTCTGGACAATGAGGCTATTTACGATATCTGCAGGCGCTCACTTGACATTGAGCGTCCCACCTACACCAATCTCAACCGTCTCGTTTCTCAGGTATATATTAAACAAAGTTGGCATATATTATATTAGCCTATGGGTTATTTTTGTCAATTTATGGAACATTGTTTTTAACTTTATTTTGTTGGATTTCTTCAGGTTATTTCTTCCTTGACTGCCTCTTTGAGGTTTGACGGTGCCCTGAATGTGGATGTCACTGAGTTCCAGACCAACTTGGTCCCTTACCCCAGAATCCACTTTATGCTTTCCTCTTATGCACCAGTTATCTCAGCTGAGAAGGCTTACCATGAGCAACTCTCTGTTGCTGAAATTACCAACAGTGCATTTGAGCCTTCATCTATGATGGCCAAGTGTGATCCTCGTCATGGCAAGTACATGGCATGTTGTTTAATGTACCGTGGAGATGTGGTGCCCAAGGATGTGAATGCTGCTGTTGCCACCATCAAGACCAAGAGGACCATCCAGTTTGTTGACTGGTGCCCTACTGGTTTCAAGTGTGGTATAAACTACCAACCACCTACTGTTGTTCCAGGAGGTGATCTTGCTAAGGTTCAGAGGGCAGTCTGCATGATTTCCAACTCCACGAGTGTTGCTGAAGTGTTCTCTCGAATTGACCACAAGTTCGATCTCATGTATGCCAAGAGAGCTTTCGTTCACTGGTATGTGGGTGAGGGTATGGAGGAAGGAGAATTCTCTGAAGCTCGTGAGGATCTTGCTGCCCTTGAAAAGGATTATGAGGAAGTGGGTGCTGAGTCTGCTGAGGGCGATGACGACGACGGAGAGGAGTACTAGAATCCTGGATTATAGCCCTTGATGGGTGCTGCTGTTTGTTTAATTGGCTTTCCTGTTCTTTTGTGTCTGTTACCATGGATGGATTTTATTTTTAAGCTCGAATTTCTGGTGTTGTAAGCGCGCATGATTGAAACTTGCAATCGTAAGCTATTATCATTATCTTCAGCGTGTTATTGACTTAATTTCCCTAAAATTTGCATGCACCATAACTGTAAGATGTTTAAACATTATGTTTCAAAACTAACTTTATTTAAGACATAAAAATATAAACTAGTGTACATAAACTTAAAACTTGTTGGCCTCTTGGGCATTGTGTCGCAAACAAAAATGCCTAATTTACTGCATCGAATAACAAATAAACTTATTTTGAAAATATGTTTGATATCATTAGATTAGATGTCTTATAATAAGAACAGAGTCAACAAATAAGGTTATGATTAAGATCTTGGGCATTGTGTCGCAAACAAAAATGCCTAATTTATCGCATCGAATAACAAATAAACTTATTTTGAAAATATGTTTGATATCCTCAATCTTAACGATAACCTTATTTGTTGACTCTGTTCTTATTATAAGACATCTAATCTAATGATGTCATTAAAATATTAATGAGAGGTGGTTAAGTAGTTAACTTTGTTGAAAATGAAAAAAATCCAAATTTATTCATATTTAATAACATGAATCATACGGACAATTTAAAAAAATATATAATTACTACATCACTGGGATGATTTATGATAAAAAATATATATTTCTTCTAAAAAATACTTTATAATAACGACGGAAAAGAGTATACTAAACACAGACTTGATTATAACTTGCACATTATGTTGCTTGCTATTAAGTCAGTGGGAGTAAAATTATGTGGAAAAAGTAATACAAATACTTAAGAAATGGATAGAGTGCTTAGCTTTGATCTTAGTATCATTTAAAAACCAAAAAAATCACAAGTAATAAGTAGTGTTTAATTTTTTTTTTTAAAATAAAGGTCAAATACATTATAACAATAAGAAGATTAAAATACAAGAAAAGGGTTTAGTGTTCCAGGAGAGAAACTAAAATAAGAGGACATGAATTTTGTTTTCATGTTCAACTAATCTTGTAATGCAAACGTTTGTTTTAAGGAGGGGACAGAATTTGTGATGTGGATCAAGACATGAATTGACTAACATAACTGGAAAGTCAAAATTGTGGAGTCCCGATTCATGTTTAGTAAAATATTCAAGCTTCCCATACCAGTCATTTTGACAGCATATGTTTTATTCCAAGTGTCATTCGTAATTTTGATTTCTGGCTCTCAAACCATTCCATAAAAAGACCTTCTAATTTCTGTTCTCTTCCCCTTTATAAGCACTACTTCATTCACTCTGCTTCCCCAATCTTCCCTCTTCCTTCTTCTTCTTCTTCTTCTTAGGCTTGTCTCTGAGATGGCTAAGGAGTTTCAGAAACACATAAGCATCTCAATAGAAAAAGGAGGGTTTGACCCTAAATTTGATGATGATGGTCAATTGAAGCGAACAGGTATGTATGATGAATCTTTGTTTCTCTGAACTTGAGATATTAGAGTTCATTAATTCATTCATTCCTAAAACTTTCTTTTTCTTTTTATTTCTTTGACTCATTTTGAGATACGGTTTCATCCTCTAATTGTTTTTTTGACTTGGTAAACGTTGTACTATTTTCTTGAATATTCTTAAAATCATATACTGCCATTTTTGGAAAACTGAAGATAACGAAGTCATTGAAACAAAGCCTTTTAGTTACATCATGCAGTTAATCTGATAAATTTTATTGTTGTTGTTGTTATCCATGTTAATTCTTCAAGTTATATATACTTATTTTTTGCTAAAAGAAATTAGAATGTCTCTCTTCACCCCGCCTTAAAACTGTGTGAGAGAGATAGAGATAATGGACCTGTTTGAAAAAAAAAATTAAAAAAGTGCTTATAAAAAATATTGAGAGAGAAGTTTATAGAAAAAATATAATTTTAAACAAATGAATATTTGAATAATTATTACTAAAAAGATTTTTGTAATCATAAAATTACTAAAAATGGTATTATTTATTAAAAATAGGAGAGAGAAGAGAGGGTGAAGACGAGATGGGAGAGTGTAAGAAAAAATAAGGGTAAAATAGTAATTGGATAATCTATAAACTCTTTTATTATTTTAAAAACTAGTCTCAGTAGCTTATCTAAAATTTTAATTTTAAACTATAGCTATTTATTTTAAAAAAAATTAAATTAAAATTTAAATAAAAACTTTTTTAAAATTAAGGTTTTAGAGATTACAAACACGCAATGGCGTTGGCAAGGAGACAAAGTAGGGGAGGGAGAGAGAGAGAGAAGCTGATGGTGTGGGAGGTGAGGAATACGGTGCACCAGTGCCACATCAACTCAAGTAACGGCATCTTAACATATTATAAATGGAATGATTTTAATAAATAATTAACAAACAATAAATATAGGATAAAAAGAAAAAAAAAACTACAAGGGCCTGATTTTAAAATTGGGTGGAACTATATGATAGAATAAGGGATAAAAAGAATAATGGGATTATTTAGCTTTAATATTATGCATTTAATATTTATTTTTAAGATTATTATTAGGATCTGATTTAGATGAAATTTAGGATTTAAGATTTTATTATTATTATTATTGTTTTATTATTAATTAATCTTTAACTAGTAATATGATGATCAGTTACGATTAGACTTCAATAAATTATTGAATTGACAGTTAGATTTTCCTCTCTGCTTTCCCTCCTCCTCTCTTCTAATTTCTCTAATTTAGCATCAAAAGTTTGGACCAAAAAAAAAAAGAAAAAAAGAAATGAAAGATATTTATGTTGGATGCATCTAGATGTTTTTCTTTTAGGTAAGCCTCTAGATGTTGAAGATGTCACTCATTTATGATTTATGCTTGGTTCAGGAACTTGGTTAACGGCGAGTGCACACATAGTGACGGCTGTGATTGGGTCTGGTGTGCTATCATTGAGCTGGGCCATAGCCCAATTGGGTTGGATCGCTGGGCCCATTTCCATCTCCATCTTCTCTATGGTCACTCTCTTCACTTCCTTCTTGCTCACAGAATGCTATAGATCCCCTGATGGAACCAGAAACTACACCTACATTCGGATCGTCGAGACCAATCTCGGTACTCACTCAAACACACAAACATAAATTTTCTGGCATGTTTGATTTATATGGTCTGTATTTACTCGCTACTTCTGTTACTTAACAAGACTCGATTGATTAATTTAAAAATATTAAAAAATTTAAATAAATTACGTATTTCTTTTGATTTGAAATATAAGTATCAAATAACTAAATTATACAACTCAAAAGGTTGGTTAAAAACATATATACAAAATGAAACTTAATTTCCTAAAACACCCTTATTTATAAAGAGGGTGAGTGGGAGAGAGTGAATGAAAAAAAAGAGATGAGAAAAACATTATTAACTAGGGGTAAAAATGGGAAAAAAGTATTAAATGATTAGACAAATTCAAATTGAAGTTTATAAAAAAAAATACACCCTATCACAAGTTTAAAGCTTATATTTTAAATCGTAGGGAGTCTTTATATTTATCATTTTTATTTAAATAAATTTGTCTGACTTATAAATTGATATACCACTCAGTCTTATATATAAGTCTATTTTGGCTAAAAAATTTGATCCTTCATATAAGTCCAGATATTAATGAGTGTTTTCCAATTTTAGCCCTACTAGTGATGGAGAGAGAAAAAAGTGAGAGAAAACACAAGGCAATACTTAATTTTAACTAATGGTAAATTTTAAAAAAATATTAAATCTAAAACATATTAAATGACTTAACAAATATTTTTTTAGCATATGAGAATTAGTTAAGATGGCCTTATTTATATATAAGATGAGAGTGGTATAAGCTAATGATATAAACTCGGTTCTATTTATAAGTTTCAAATAACCGGTTTACTTTTATCATGAAATTAGTTAAACTTGGTCAAAAGTAATAAATATGTAGAAATATATTTCTTTTTTCAACTATGCTCTTATTTATAAAGAGGATAAATGAAAGAGAGAGAATGAGTAAAAAAAGAGATGAGAGATATATAATTCATTAATAATAAAATTGAAAAAAAATAATAAATATTTTGATAAACTCAAAATGAAGTTTAAAAAAAAAGACCACACTCGTTCACATATTTGAAGCTTATAAATAGGACATATACTATAATTCAATTATTTATTTAATTTTTTCAATCTCATCAAATTAATTAATTGGGTTTTCTATTAAGAAGGGTGGGAGTATTATTTACCTATTAGACATAAAAATTAATGCAGTCTTTTGTGTATTTTGTTGGCAGGAGGAATTAAATACTTGATGTGTGGGTTGGCACAGTATGTGAATCTTGTAGGAATAACAATCGGATATGTAATTACTGCATCCATTAGCATGGTGTAAGCTTTCTAGCTTTTTTTTATCATCCAATGTTTTCAAACTTTTACATAATCTAATGTTCCGTGAGAAACAAGAAACAGTTACTTTTGCACAACAGTTTAATTGACCTTGAACAAATACTCTTTGGCAGTTATTGTGTGAATTAGAAAAAATGATTCTCTCAATCCTTCATATCAATAAACCACACCCTGATGATTATTTAAAATAAGGAGAGAAATTGTCCCCAATTAATCTATTAGGAGTGTGCAAAAACCCAATGATCCAGTCTAACTTGAGGTGGTCTGATCTAATTCGATCTATTTTAAATAGACTCTATAATAATAAAATCTTAACTTTTTGTTGCTGTACTTTTAATTCTTGTCAAGGGCACAATTGAAGTATGTTTTTTCCCATTAATTAAACAGGGCGGTGCAGAGATCAAGTTGTTTCCATAAAGAGGGACATGAAGTGGGGTGTCATTCGTCAAACAATCCATATATGATAATATTTGGGATTGTTGAGATCATTTTAAGCCAAATCCCTAATTTTCACAAACTTTCATGGCTCTCTGTTATCGCTGCTATCATGTCTTTTGGTTATGGCTTCATTGCTGTTGGTCTTTCCATCGCCAAGATTGCAGGTTACAACACTTTCTAATTATTACTCTGGTCTTTATTATAAAACTGCTTTAACCAATTCTCATGCACTAAAAAATAGGAGTTAATTCATTAAATGTACTTTGAATTGATAATTTTTTTTTTAAATTTAACCTTATTCCCTTTTTACATTTACGTATCATTTCTATCTCTCTCCCCTTTTTCTCTATTTTCAATAAGAATTAAATAAGGATAGAATTATAAACAGTCATTAATTAAATTTTCTTTCTTAAGTAGCTTATAATAAGGACATGAGTGGTACTTCACTTTCATTTACAATAAATTCCAATTCAGTGAGATATCTGATATTTTTTATGGTGACATTTTTGGAACTTGAAGGAGGAGGAAGCCAAATGGAGACAGGCTTGTCTGGAACAGTAGTTGGTGTGGATGTGAGCATCAGTGAGAAGATATGGAACACATCCCAAGCACTTGGAAACATTGCTTTTTCTTATGCCTTCTCTATTATCATTGTTGAGATACAGGCAAAGCTCATCAACTTCATTCATTCATTCACGCATTGCATTGCATTCATTCTAACCCACAAACTTATAAATGAAGTTTAATTTGTTTGAGCAGAATACGTTAAAATCAAGCCCACCAGAAAATATAGAGATGAAGAAGGCAGTTTCTGCTGGAATCTCAGTCACCAGCCTCTTTTATCTGTCTTGTGGGATTTTGGGATATGCAGCATTTGGGAACAGTGCACCTGGAAACATTCTCACTGGATTTGGTTTTTATGAGCCGTTTTGGATCGTTGACATTGGAAACATCTTCGTTCTTGTTCATCTCGTCGGCGCTTACCAGGTAATTACTATATCCAGTATTGTTAAGCCAAACTGAGAGTAGCTCTCCCAACGATATCATTGGTTGAATAATTTGTGCGTTGTACCGTGCAGGTATTCTGCCAACCCGTTTTCAGTCTTGTGGAAGATTGGTGCAGAAAGAGATGGCCAGAAAGCGATTTTGCAACAAAAGAATACAAAATGAATATACCAAAGTGTGGAGTTTACAGTGTGAATCTGTTTCGTGTGATATGGAGGACACTGTATGTGATATTCACAACTGTCATCGCCATGTTACTTCCTTTCTTCAACAGCATATTGGGTCTTCTTGGAGCTTGTTCATTCTGGCCCTTGACTGTGTATTTTCCTGTAGAAATGTACATATCGCAGAGAAAAATTCCCAGATTTTCTGCACCATGGATGTTGCTTAAAATGCTGAGTTGGTTTTGTTTTATTGTCAGTGTAGTTGCTGCAGCCGGATCCATAGAAGGTATTGTAAAAGACCTCCAAGCTTTTAAGCCTTTTCAGTCCATTTCTTAGAGGGTTTTCTTATAGCACACAAAGAAGCCAGAAACACGTACAATGGACAATTTTAAGGTTGTAATAATCAAACCTTAATATGATGGTTTGTTGTTGTTGTTGGCCCTTTTGTGTATAATCATTTTGTAAACCTATATGACTGGAAATCAAATGATAGACACAAGAAAAGTTTTGAACTATAGAGCTTAAATTTATGGAACGAATTTATATTTTTTTTTTAAAAAGAAATTATCATTATTATTATTATGCCTTAAAGATTTAAATGAAACAAATAACTTTATGTTATAATAAGCCCACATGATTGGAGAGACAGTGAGATTTACAGTGAATAAAAATGAGCATTAAATCAATAACTAGACAAGTTCTTATCTTATAATATTTTATAAATAAAATATATAATTGATCTAACGATGTAAAAATTCGTTAAATCTTTTTAAATTTTAAATTTAATTTTTATAAGAGATATCTATATTAAAAGAGATAACTATAAATTTTGAAATTGATATTCTAAAATGTGATTTAAGAATTAGCAAAGCCTTTTTATTTTTGTAACATAAAAAGTAAAACAAGTAGAAAGTATAGATAATGCCTCCATGCCTCCAATATGTTTTGTTCTGACCCACAACGATAACAACCCATCCATACAAAGTTATGTCAGCAAGACAGCATTTAATTAGGAGCCCAAAAGATTTAAGATGGACAATTTATAACGTTTTCTATCATGATTGTATCTTCACATTTGTTAATCTTCTCATTTATGCAAAGAAAGTGTTGCTCTTTTATTAATCCAAAAGTGCTGCAAAACTCCCAACAACTGAATAACTCATGACCAAATAATATAGAATATTCTTTCCGATCTTTAATATAAGATATATCTAATTAATTTGATAGAATTAAAGAAATTAGTTAAGATAGTTAATATAATATTTTTTTTAAAATATCATAATCATCTTTCTTAATTTATTTCTACTGTCTCTTATATAATTATTATTTAGAGGGTATCAATAGGGGTCATTTGAACAAAAAATAGATAAATATAAAAAATATGTCTTATATCTAAAACTAAGATAAACTCTGTAATTAAATCATATATTAAGAAGAAATGTTATATTTTATTATTTAACATAGTGTAAAGTAAACATGCGAGAAGAATTTTTATCTATTAAAAACGTAAAAGTGACTAAAAATGTTTTAAAAGCCTCTTTTTTAATTTGACTTAAATGACCTTTGACTTTATTTAAAAAAAGGTTTGGACTTTTACTTCAATTAATGAGATTAATATACTATTTGGTAACTTACCATGAAGATTCTTCTAGAAAATCTTTACAATAAAGACAGAGGAATATATTAGACAAGAACATGACTATAACTAACTACATTCAGTTGAAGTACCCTTAACTATCTCTTTTATATATATATATATATATATATATATATATATATATATATATTCCTTCTTATTAAGTCAGTAGAGGAGTAAAATTGTGAGGAAAGAGAGAGTAATACAATTACTTAGGAAATGGAGGGAGTGCTTAATGTAGATGATAGGATCATTTAAAATAATTTCAGAATTAACTTGTTTGATATAAATATTGAAGTTGAATTTGTTTCCGGGTTCAATTAATCTTGAAACATTTAAGGAAAGGACAGAACATTGGATGCATGCTTTGTGGTGTGGGTCAAGGTAGTTATTGACGAACCTGGAAAAGTCAAAATTGTGAAGTCCCGAGGCATCATACATGGTAAAATATTCAAGCTTTCCATACCAGTCATTCCATTTTCGACAACATATTTTTTATTCAAAGTGTCATTAATAATTTTGATTCCTGGCTCTCTCACTATTCCATTAAAAGACCTTCTAATAAATTCCAATTACTCTTCCCTGCCGAAGCACTTCTTTTTCCACTCTGCTTCCCTAACCTACCTTCTTCTTCTTCTTCTTCTTAGGTTTGCCTCTGAGATGGCTATGGAGTTGCCGAGAAACGTGAGCTTCTCGATAGGAAATGGAGATATGGTTTCATCCTCTAATTCTCTATTCTTTTCTTTTCTTTTTATATTCCTTTGACTCACTCATTTCATGAAAGGTGAATATGGTAAATATTATAAATTTTTCTTTGAATATTCTTAAAACTATATTCCATTTTGGAAGACCGAAGATAAACAAGTCATTAAACCAAGCCTTTTAGTTACAATTTACTCAAAAATTTGATTGCGTCATGCAAGTCGTGGCCAATTCTTAAAATTATATATACTTATTTTTTAAAAAATATATATATACTTAGCACTGTCCAAAATATATACACACACACACACACATACACTTAGCGCATGACTCATTTTCTCCCCCTTCCTCCCTTTTAAATAATTACATATTGTGATAATAAGAAGAAATTGTGATAACAATAAACATTAAAAAGTGTGGACAAAAATAAGAAAATATGAAATAAGAGGTGTTTATGACTTTACTAATATAGAGTTGATATGAGCGCAGAGAGTAGCTATGAATTTTGAAAATTTGATAATATAATCTAAAAAGAGTATTGACTGATAATATTTTTTTTTATATAAAAATTTTTGAAAAATGATTGGGCTCACCCACGATCTAAGGGTAAGGCAAAGTTTCATTTCCTCCTAGGCAATACTAATATCAGGCAGGATGAGCCATCAATTACCCTCAGGCGTAAATTTAGGCACCAAGAAACTAGGATACCTCCCCAAGCAATACGACTGGAATCACAACAAAGTAGTACTTCCTAGGGATCGAACACGCTCTAAATAGTCGCATGTCTCATCCTTTTACTAGTTAAACTCAAGGATGATGGTCGGTTGATAATATTAAAATTAAGATGTTTATGACTCTAGATTTTTTTTTACACCCGATTCACCAAAATTTTATCCCGACTATATCTAAATCTAGGGGTGTTCACGGGACGGGTCGGGACCGGGACAACCTCGTCCCGTGTCCCGTCCAGATACAGTACACGGGACGCAAAATGCGTCCCGTGTCCCGTCCCGTCCCGAATTTGTCCCGGTCCCGACTGGACCGGGACGGGTTCGGGACGGGACGGGACGGACCCGAAATTATTTTTTTAAAAAAAATATATTATAATAAAATCATCTCAATAAATTATTCCATATAAAATGCCCCAGCAACTTACTCGAAATACCAACATTTCTCCTTGATATAATATAATAACTTACCCATATAAGGGAAAAAAAAAGTAATAGTAAAAAAGAATAGAAATATCAATATAAAAATATCTGTATAAGAATAAAAATATCTATATAAGAGTGGGAAAGATAGGATAATGTAAATTTAAAAAAAAAATCGGGACAGGACGGGATTCCCGAGGGACGGGCCGAAACCCGTCCCGTCCCGAATACCAATCTTGTCCCGTCCCGGGACGGACCCGTCCCGGTCCATTTGGGATGGGACGGACCCGTCCCGAAATCCCTGGGATCGGGTCGGGACACCCGGGACAGGACAAGGTTGGACACCCCTATCTAAATCTGACTCGCATCCGTACCTGACTATAGTGGGTAATGACTCTAGATGTTGAAAAAGTAATAACTCATTTATGATTTGTATTGGGTTCAGGAACTTGGTTCCCGGCCAGTGCACAAATAGTGACGGCTGCGATTGGATCGGGTGTGCTGTCGTTGGGCTGGGCCACTTCCCAATTGGGTTGGGTTGTTGGGCCCATTTCCCTCACCATCTTCTCTCTGGTCACTCTCTTCACTTCCCGCTTGCTCGCTGAATGCTACAGATCCCCTGATGGAACCAGAAACTACTCCTACATTCAGATCGTCAAGACCAATATTGGTGCTCACTACTCAAAAATTACATATAAACATACATTTTCTCGCATGCTTTAGTCGTATACGAGTACGAATATATATATTTCTTCGATTCTTAATATAAAAATTAATTAACTTTTTTATATAGAAATAAGCGAAATAAATCAGTAAATTATAACTCAATAAAAACTAATTGACTAATTTGAATAGTATATGATATAAATTCTTTTTAAAAAGTTAGATTTGATGATAATTAACTGATTTTTTGTGCTTTTTTAATTTACCTAGAAAAAGTTAACTAATTTTTATAATAAAGATAGGAAGGAGTATATATATTTACTTATTATTACCTATTAGATATATAAATAAAAATGATGTAATGTTTTAAGCGTGTGTGTGTTTGTTGGCAGGAGGAATGAAATACTTGCTGTGTGGGTTGGCACAGTGTGTGAATCTTGTAGGAATAACAATTGGATATACAATTACTGCGTCCATTAGCATGGTGTAAGATTTCTAGCCTTTTTTCCCACTCCTAATTAATGTTATATGACAGGGGTATTTATGGGCAGAACTGAGCAGGGCAACCCCTCTACCTAATGCCTTGCCTGAAAAAAGTATAGGCTGCATTTTGCAGCCCGATGCTCGGCCCTGCCCGGTAAAAGCCCTAACCATTTTAGGCTGGGTATGGGCGGGTTGGGCGTGCCCAAGTTGTGATGCCATGCTCATGTTGTAAAAAAAAATCTGCAATTATAAACTTCTAAAATAATACCATATTCATATGTCTTCAAGAGTTAAATAATATCTATAATCCACTAAAAATAAGGTAACAAAAAGATAATAATAAAGTCTTAAAATTTATTACATATAAAAAAACCCTTAAAGTTTAAGTAGTTTGTAATTACAACCTTACATCAATTTTTCAAATGTTGACAAAGATGAAGTGTCTAAAAAAATAAAATAAATAATTATAATTTGTAATGTAATCATATTATGATTAGTAAAGTTAAAAAAATTAATATAGTTATAAATATTAAAAGACGCAACTTACGTACTTAACTACTTATATTTCTAAAATGACTCTTTAGTCACCAGTAACTATCATATTCTCCCTTCCAAGTGTAGTATCTAGGGAGAAAAATAAAAAAATAAATAAAAAAAAGTGCTCATGGGTAGGGCAGGGTAACCCCTCTGCCCAGTGCCCAACCCAAAAAATATATGGGTTACATTTTGCAGCTCGATATTCAGCCCTACCCTATATTTATCGGGCTGGGCAAGGCTTTTTTTTCGCAGGCTCGAGTGGTATACCGGGCCACGGGCTTTATGAACACCCCTATTATATGAAGAGTAAGAACATGGCGAAATTATTAAAAGGTTCAAGAAAAAAATTTAATCATTAAAAATTTTTTTAAGTAGTATAAATATATTGTCAATTCTTATACTGAAATTCGTTAATATTAGTAGCTTAGTTGTCCTTGAGACTTTTTAATAATTAAATATCTTGGATATATATAATTAATTATTTGATATATGCGACCATTTGAAGCGTGTTCAAATTTTGGAGAATACCACTTTATTGTGGTTCCAGTCGCAGCGCTTGAAGAAGCATCCTAACTCCTGGGTGCCTAAGTTTACGCTTGAAGGTAATAGACGGCTCGCCCTGCTCGACATTGGCATCGCCTAGGAAGAAGGGACATTTCGCCCTGCCCTTAGATCGTGGGTGAGCCCAACCCCTTTTTAAAAATTTGTGTACCAACAAAAATAATTAAACATCTTATTTGAGATCTTACAATAATTCTCCCAATGAATATTTAACCATTAGGACTTTACTTGTCTATTGCTTGACATTATTGTAGACCACACACTCGTGTGTGTTTATAGATGCACAGCTGTGCAGATATCTAGGACTCCATCTCATATTATATACTACTCCCTCCCTTCTATCCTTGTACAAGGACCTCCAACATATTTCATAATATAATATGCTTTGTTTGAATCCACCCAGTATTCCTAACCAACTATAAAACTTCTTAACTAATTAATCAAACTCCTTTAACTAATAAGTTTTATTGAGGGTAATTTTTTATACTTTACTATATAACAACAACAAATTTTATCTCATGAAATAGAGTTAACTACATAAAGGGCACGACATTGTTATACTATATCAACTATCAAATTTTTTGATAGATAATTAATTCACATGGTAAAGATTCAACAATAACTAATTTTAACAAACTTCATTAATTGATACTCTCTTGCTTTTTGTTAAGGACATAATTGAAATATGTTTTCCCCCCATCAATTAAACAGGGCGGTGAAAAGATCAAATTGCTTCCATAAGGAGGGACATGAGGGGTGGTGTCATTCGTCAAACAACGGATATATGATAATATTTGGGATGACTGAAATCATTTTAAGCCAAATCCCTAATTTTCATAAACTTTCGTGGCTCTCTCTTCTTGCTGCTCTCATGTCTATTGGTTATGCCTTCATGCTTTTGGTCCTTCCATCGCCAAGATTGCAGGTTACAACATTTTCCAATTATTTCGCTTTCACTTGCAATTTTGCAACTTAGTTGTATGTAACAAACATTATATATATAGTGAACCTTAAAAACCTTCAAAGATTATTTGATTATTTAATTTAGTGTACCACTTTTGGAACTTGAAGGAGGAAGCCATGAGAAGACAGGCATGTCAGGGACAGTTATTGGAGTGGATGTGAGCAGTAGTGAGAAGATATAGAACACATTCCAAGCACTTGGAAACATTGCTTTTGCTTATGCCTTCTCCGTTGTCATTGTAGAGATACAGGCAAAGCTCATTAACTTCATTCATTCATTCATTCATTCATTCATTCATTTGCACTGATTCTAACCCACAAACTTGTTACATGACACACACACACACACACACACACACATATATATATATATATATATATGAAGTTTAATTCGTTTGAGCAGGATACGTTAAAATCAAGCCCCCCAGAAAATCAAGCGATGAAGAAGGCAGTCTCTCTTGTAATCAGAAGTGGGGTGAATCATATGCATAAAACCGTCATTATCTATCTAGAATGTTTAAAGCCTTAAGCCTCTCCTGAGTTTGTTTTGCTGTCTATTTTTTGTTTTTTGTTTTATATCCACCAAAGTTAGTGTTTATAATCATTGTGTCAGCCTATATGATTGAAAATCAAATGATAGACACCAGGAAACTTTTGAACTTGGAACGAATTTGGATTTTTTTTTAAAAAAAAAAAGAAAATTATTATTATGCCTTGAAGATTTAAATGAAACAACTTTATGTTATATAAGCCCACATTCTTGGAGAGACGGAGATTTAGAGTGAATAAAAATGAGCATCAAATCAAGAACTAGACAAGTTCTTGCAGGGTGATATTTTACAAAGGAAACATATACAGATGGAAAAGAGAGCTGAAATGAGATATATGTAACTATTATATTCCTACGTTATGTAAATTCTTGCCTTTCAATTGAGACGAGGTGCCATCTGAGATATTCTTTCATCTTCCAGAAGGTCATAAGGATCCACATATTGCGGAGGTGAGGGAGGCATCTTGCTAGCATCATGTATAAAACTCGGTCCAAAATACTGCCACAAAAAACAATACAATCAAATCCAGCTTTTTAAACATCAAAGGTTTCAATAGTTCAAACTAAATTACACGAAGAACTAATTTAATCATTTGGTCACCTCCTTTAGCATTGTGATAGATACTGAAATCTAAAGAGAAATCAAATGAAAATTAAACTGAAGAAAACAATGCCAGAATCTGAAAACATTGGTTTCTTCAATAGATTAGGGGAGAATATCCAGCAGAAATGTAATTCAGAGCATAACACACCTACTGCATCTTTACTACTGCTAATTATAAAAGTAGATAGATTACTGACTCTAAACTGCTATATAACTACTAAAAATGACAGGAACAGAACATGACAACTGCATAACTAATCCTATCTACAGGATTGTGTGCAGCATGGACAAGTTTTACAACTGAGCGTTATAATACCATCACATTTGATATATTTCCTACGTAATAGTGAAGCTTGAGGAATTTAAAACTAATGGCCAGTCTAAGAACATGCCACGAAAGAAGAAAATATATTTCCAGTTCTCAACAAGGCTGGAGAGCGCAAAATGCTTCATACTGTCACATCATATTCAAGGTGTTGTCTATAGTTAAATTTATGAAACCACTGGGGGCAAGAAACAATGCACTATGGGTCACAAACTTCAGCGCTTTGATAATGCAAAAAATTAATGCACATAATTCGACAAAGGGGCAAAAAGAGAGCTTACAAGGTAGAGAGCAGAAAAAGCCACAATAGTTATGATGATCAGTGGCCAAAATGCCAGGAAAAATGTTCCTCCAAGAGACAATAAAAGCTTACCCCGAGGGATCAGCCCCTGTAATGAATAAAGATGTAAGTGGTTTTCTCGAATTCCTCCGCACCAAAACAAAGAATAAAGAAGGTTAATGAGATCTTTGCAGATTAAAAGTCCACTTCAATACATAAGTGATTTTCTGATTATGTTTTGATTTTCCTCTCCCTTAAACCATCTAATTTTCTCTCCATTCCCAAATATTTTTCCTGTTAAATTGACGTCATTTTCTTTACACTTGCAGTGGCACACAATTAAATAAATTATGGATTGACTTTATAAATGATCCCTAGGTAAATGTTTATAAGAAGTTTTGAGAATGAATTTTGAAGCAGGTGAAGGAAAACATGGGTCAAATGCATGTCATGTTTCATGAATAAGGAATACCGGTGCGATGGTACAAGAGAACAGATTGGTGGCGCAATCTACACTATAGGCACCAAAATCTTTGAAACAACATTAATGATATTCAATAAATTATATAGTTCTAAAAATGTCAGGTGATGCATCAACCTCAAGACCTTCACTGTTCAGTGCCATAGATCGCTCCCTTTGATTTTCTAGGCTCCTCTCAACATTGGTAGAGACAGCATTTCTTTTTGGAAAACCTCTATCTTCTCCATTCATATTCATCTCCTCATTCACGCCATAGTCACCTTGCTTATAATCTTCAAGCAATGAAGTAGGAGACATTCCTCTCCTCTTTAGTTCCTTCAGAAATAATGATTCTGGGGGTTCTTCACCTGACAACACATCAGAAGAAATAGCCAGGAAAAATAGTTAGTGTTAGTCACTTGATGTTCTTATGACTAGCAATTTGCTGAGGGAAAAAACAAGAGGGTGGCCATTGTCTCCAGAATAATTTTGTGAAATGATATCTCAGATAGATGACGTTGATGATCCACGGCTACATGATTAATTAAAGGAAAACAAGCACATAACCAAACCAGACTGTTGAATACATGCAAAAAAGTTAATTGGATTGATATTATATAGTATATACAATTTAACTAGAGCATTGACTTCAGCCTTGTCATCACTATGCCTCAGACCCCAAGGGTCGCCTAGAAATTTCCCAAAAAAAATCCTTCACTAATCAAGTTTCTCTCTTAAAAGTGTTGTGTGTTCTTTATGGAAATCATATGGCTTAAATTAATTAAGGAATATATATTCTCTGCATGGATTTTTTTGTTTAAAAAAATCTGGAGACTATTAAGGACCAACAGGGACACAGTAAAGGGAAAAATATTGCAGCAAAATATTAAAAAATTATAATAACAAACATTGCCTGAGCAAGTACACCAAAAAAACATATGTATATATAAAGTGACATGCCAAATAAAATATCTGAAAAATCGGTAACAGGATAGCAGCTGATATTGCTGACATTTGTAAACACTATATTTCTACAAGGCACAAACAATACTTGGACAAAAAACAAAAGTGATGATACATCTTATAATGTGATTTAAAAACTAGCAGAGCCTCTTTTTGTAAAATAAAAAGAAAAACAAGTAGAAAAATAAAGCCTCATGTTTTCTACCTAGGTCCTATCCTGCCCTCAATATCTTTTGTTCTGATACACGACAAACACAACACATCCATACAAAATTATGTCAGCAAGACAGCAAATCGGTGCACTGCATTTAATTAGGAGCCCAAAAGATTTAAGCTTGACAATTCATAAAGTTTTATATCATGATTGTATCTTCACATTTATGAAAACAAAGTGTCGCTCTTTTATTAATCCAAAAGTGCTGCAAAAATCGAAGCAACTGAATAACTTATGACCAAATATAGAATAATATTTTATTTGCTAGTTGCCAATCTCTCCAACTTGACACACAAACAAGTGATCATAATATAAGTGTTTGGTTGAGGGTCTCATAATTGATTTAATCAAAATATGAGTGTTTGGATAAATTTTTAGTAAACCACATTTTGAGCTTTCATAATTGATTTTTTAGGCTATCCAAACAGGCACTTAATGGTTTACATGTCATGCACAACGTCATACAAAAATATACAGAGAAGAAAACAAAAGGCCATGTCTTTCATTAAGCTTGCAGGTTGAAGCCCTGAATGAATCATCTAAAAGCTTCATCTCATGTTTGATATGAGACAAGCAAAATGCATTTCTTGCCTTAACTTCCTTTTTAAAGCCTCAAGTAGTGAAGTTTCAAAGCCTAAATCTTACTCATGGCAATGCTTAAATCACGAAATGTCCTCACAAGGATCCGATCTACAACATCAGTTTCTTTATAAAGGACATATGTTTGATAACCTGAACCACTTTTAGACAACATCAGTTTCTTTATAAAGGGCATATGCTTAAATAATAGAATCAAGTTTTCCGTGCCAATTAATATATAAATGGCCAAACAAGGAAACGTTAATTATAATCCAAACAACGGCCAATATTTTTGCCTTTAAAATATACTAACCAAGTAAAAAAAGAAAATTCTAACGTTATTTGCAAAGAAAAAGTATAAGGCATAAAATTTAAACACAGAATTCTAGTGCAATGAGTCAGTTGAATATGCGGTAAATAAAGTCAAAGCCACAGTCTTCTCTACCAAATTGTTAGCTGAGGTCTTAAACAGAGTGAATATGACAATTACATCAAAAAAACAAAAAACACAGAAGTCAGAAAGACAGTAACTTCATTGCTATCTTTAGAAACGAACATCAACAACGTGCTTTACTTGTGTAAACAAGGAACCATCAAATTTGCCTTGGAAGGGAAAAAAACAGAGAGAAAGAAACCATCAATACGAAATCAATTATTCTTCTGAATAAATGATGCAGGGACTTAATAAATAAATAAATAAAAAGCAGAAAACAAAATCTTGCCATTGTTTTGGTTGTCGGTATCTTGAGCTTTACAGAAGACCCTAAACCTTCGGCAAGAATTCGAACCACCGACAGTTCGAAGCTTGATCATCCTTTCCCGGAGATACGACTCGCGGGAAGTCCATCTCGATTTTCTCGGAGAATTCGATTGAGAAACGGAAACCGAAGAGAGGGTGAGTTTCAGGATTTGTAAGGAAGCCATAATCAGAAGCTACAAAGATGAAAATTTCATTGGTCAACAAAATTAACGAGGAAAGGAGCGAAATAGGTTTGGTGAGACAGAAATGCAAGGAGGAGAGCAAGGCTTCTTCTAGAGTTACAAGGAAGTTGGAAACAGAGACAGCAGCAGATGGCTGAGCGTAGCTTAGCAAAGAGAACGAGTGGTGGCTAATGTGCGCGGGAGCGGTTTGCGTTTTTGTGGCTAGAAGTGATGGATTCGCGGTTAGAGGCCGACGTCCGCCAACCAAGAAAACGAAAAAGAAAAGAAAAAGATTTAAAAATAAATGAATTCAGTAAATATATAATATATAAAATCAATATTATAAAAAAAATTATATGTCTTAATTTAATTGGAAACAATTTAACGATATAAATTTTTTTCCTTTTCGAATTACTATGTTATTATTAAAAAAACTGTATGTATTATTTGAAATTATAAATTTATTATATAAATTGTTAGAAAAATGAAAATTCCATTTTTTATGATAAGTACAGTTCATATACATTCCTTCAGACTTTAACGCAGGTTCCAAGTATATTTCGTTTCAGAATTTCGGGGAAACTTTCTCTTACTTTTATGAGAGTCCAAAATTTTCACAAACTGAAACACGTTCTCTAATTCGTCTTCTTTTAAAGAATTCATTTTTTTTTACTAAAAAAGAATTCAAAATTGAGAATTTTCTTTTTATAATAAAAAAGGAGCTTTAGCCAAAGTATAAATTACCTATTATCATTACTAAATTGTCGATAAAAATTTCAAAACCTAAGTGCCCTTAACATAATTAGAAGCCACATTAATTAAAAAAAGTATTCATGAGAAAATACTATAAAAATATCACTTAAATTTTAACACTTTAAATCAATTTTAAATAAATAATAATATATTTTTATAGGAATTTAGAATTTAGAATTTTAAAATAATAATGGTATTTTTTGTGAGATTTTCCGGTATTCATTTTTCCTAAAAAGATCTGTTTATCAGTAACATATTATATTTTCAAAACCAGACACTATTTTCTTTTATGTACATCCAAACAGTAAAAAACACATCCTTAAATTTCGAATCAATATTGAGTAGGTAACAAATTGTTTATTTGTTTTTTATTGATGTGATATTTTTAACATCAAATCAAATCATGCTAATTTATACCCATCAATTTTAAAAATTCCTTTTTGTTAATTAATTGGATGCTGTTCTTGTATGTCATATGAAATTTAGAAAACGATGGTAGTATTCATGATTTATAAATCTTATAATTTTCTTATTTTTGGTAAAATAATCTTATACTTTTTATAATTCATATGTCTATTTATATATAATTCAAAAATTCTAATAAAGCCCATACTTTATATAAAATACAGAATTCAAATCGGTTGTGTGTGTATTGATTAGACTTGATGTTGTGATATATATATACACGATTTATATTAGATTGTTCTCTGCTGTAAAATGAAAATAAAATTATATCTCCTTTTACTGATTCACCCAGATCTAAGTTTATGGTTTCTTTTTCCATTTTCAGTCCAAAAAAAATAGTTTATTGTCTTCATGTGATATTATTTCTGGCATATTAGATAGAGTATTGGCTGAATTTATTTTTAAAGAATTTTTAATAACCTAATTTAATTATATGTATCAATTTGCTATTTTGCCAAGTTTGACGTTGATATGTGTGGGTGTTCATTATTTAATTTTTGGCCAACAATGATTTATTCTAAATCCTATTAGAATATGCAAAATAATACTCAATCATGTCTTAAATATATAAATTAAAAAAATTGTATAAATTAAAAAAATTAATTAAACTAGTTATTTATAAAAATATAAGTTTATTTTCTTTAAATTTTTCTTTTAATAATTTATATTTATAATCTATTCTCTTAATAGAAAATTCTTAACATATGCAATCATTTAGAAGAGTTTAAGAAGAAAAAAAATAAATTTAAAAGATAAAATAAATTAAAATATTATATTTATAATTAAAATGTATTTTTTTTATTAGTTCTTCCGTCCGGAGAAAGTAGTGTTTTATAATTAAGGAGCAGTTAGGATAGAATAGACAAATAGATAACTAGAAAACTATGTTAAGATATCAGAAATCATGAAATGCATGGGTGAACACATAGGCCATTTTGTAAGTATATGAATGAAAGACAAAAATTTTGTGATTTAATTTGCGTGTAAGCTATTAGGAGCTTGCCATTCAAGTATTCTCTTGCTTCTCAAGGCAAGCAACTCCCTTATTACGTGCATCAAGTAAATTACGTATAAATGTTGCTGGTGAGTATATATATCATATGGTTTATTATTATTATTTTAAAATTTTTTATAAAAATACCATTTAAATTTTAAATCAAGAATTCCTATAAACATATGTTATTATTTACTTATCAAATCTAGTTAATACCTATTAAAATATGGGAAACAAAACTGATTTTACTAACATGACAATTCAACCCCTATATATATATTTTTTTAAAATAATTTTTTGTACATGCTATATTTTATTTTTTTAAAAAAATAATAATGTTTTTTTTATAAATAAAATTTTTAAAAAGGGATTGGGCTCACCTACGATCTAAGAGTAGGGCGAAATCTCCCTTCTTTTTAGACAATATTAATATCGGGCAGGACGAACTGTCTATTACTCTCAAGTGTAAACCTAAGCACCTAAGAGTTAGGATGCCTCCCCAAGTGCTGTGATTAGAATTATAATAAAATAATACTCTCTAGAGATCAAACACATTTTAAATAATTATATATCTTATTTTTTTTGTTTAGTTAAATTCAGGGATAATAGGTAAAATAATAATGTTATTGTGCACGCTTTATCGATAAGATTGCATGAGTGGGCCGCCCTGATCCCTGGATCATCAACTGATTCAGGGAAAGAGCATGTGGGGGCTATTTTCCCCACTTTTGGGAGTAAAATTTAATACAAATAATTCGTATTCTAACTTTTATTTTTTTTCGTTTCGTTAATATAATTTTGTATTATGAAGAAACTAAAATTGAACAATATAATGATCCTATTTACTTAACAAAAAGATATCTCAATTTGGACCCCAATATACCATTCGGCTTCTTTTTTTTCATGTAAAAGAAAAAACTTATCTTTTTTATTTTTGTTTCCTCTAAATATTTTCCTTTACTTTTTTTTATCTAGCTAGAAAGCCTAGAATTAAAATTTTCTAAGAGAATGCTTATCCCCTAATCCCATCATATAAAATTAATTAATATTGTTGTCAAGAATATATTTTTATAAAGGCCCCTGTTTGCTTTCTTGTAAATAATAATATATCGAGATTATTAATGCATATGAAATAGTACGGATGGGATCATGTGAGTTAATTGATTTCTGTTTTTTTAATTAGCGAAGAGTTTCCATTTATTTTATCAAGCAAGTGACCTTTTTGTGGGCTAAAGGACCTTATGATTATTCAATAATCAAATTCTTCTGTCTCAACATATGCTTGAATCGTGATTTCCAATGTTAGGTAGTATGATTATTCCTTCATCAGCATAACGTGAACAAATCCTATCCTTTCTTTTGATTTTTGAAAAAAAAAAGAGGTAAATATTTGATTTTATCCAGAAAAAAACAGTTATAATTTATTATTTGTATGTTTTTTATTAAAAATAAAACGTAAAATAAAGAAATAGATTTTTATAAAATGATAAATATGGCCTAAAAATATAAATTTATTTTTTACTAAATAAAATATAAACAAACAATATTCTAAAATACGTGGAAGATCCTAACTATTAATTCTCTTCCTTTCTTTTTATTTGAGAGAATGAATGGGAAAAGATACAAGAGATAATAAGTAGAAAAATGAGATGTGAGGGACATTTAGAGCCCTTTTGATTTAACTTTTAGAAAAAGGTTTATGAAAAAAAAAATTTAAAAATAATTATAGAGAAACTCTTATAAAAAAAATTTATATAAGAAAAGTGACTATGAATTTCATAAGTATTTATATGATTATTATCATAATAATTTTTTTATAAATAAATTATTAGAAAGTGTATAGGGTAAAATGATAATTAGAGAATCTCGAAGCCTTGTAACGGAGATCCACCAGTGACCAACCTGCAAAGGAGAGACGAATTGGAGGTGAAGAGAGGGGCTGACAACGGAGCCACTTCCTCTCTTTCTTACTTATTCCTTCCACACCTCATTCTCCATCGTCACAACTTGATTCTTACTCTCCATCGTCACCTCTGTCGGAACCTCTACAGATCTGATGGAGTCAAAGAAAAGGTATGAGGTAAAATGTTAAATTTGTATTTTCTGTGTGCTACTGTCATCGCCCCATGTTCTGCCGTTTATGTTTTGGTTGTTATTGAAGTTATGCTGGCCATGCGTCGTTCTGCTACCTAGCTATGGATCTTCAATAGGTGTTGACTACTTCTGTTTTTGTCGTATGCTCTGTGCGTCTTGTTGTCATCGTCGAACTGATGGAAGATGGAATGATTGAGGGAATCGACGGTGGAAGGTGGTGGGAGTGAAGGATGTCAGCTATGAAATGGAGGAGTGGGGGATGACGATGATGGTGTGTGGAGGCTGAATGGCATCCCTGTGCTGTCGGTCGAGAGGATGAAGTCGATGATGAAGAGAGAGGAGAGAGTGTGAAAAAAAAAAGACGGGACAAATGGTTATTAGACAGCTCAAAAGTCATTTTTTCCATACAAATACTACTCTCACAAGTTTATTCGAAACTATAATTTAGTTCATAAACTCTTTTAGACATTTGATAGCTATTTATTTAATTTTAAATATTTTAAAAAAATATGGTTATCAAGTTATCTAAACAGGCATTTAATTAATTGGGGTAAAAATTAAAAAAATATATTAACTTTGTAGATGAAGCAAAACTGTGGTTTATATATAGAATACGGGAGAATGTTATTTATAAATTAATAAACACAAATGAAAAAACGATAGTCATCATTTAATGTCATGAAAGTAAGGAATAAGATATAATTGAAAAGTTTTAATTATTGTTGTCTTGAAAATTTAAATAATAAATGTCAATAAAAATTAGAGTCATTGGTAGGGAGTATACTTTTAGCTTATAAGATAGTAGGTTCTAATCCAATTTTACGTTTTTTAGCTTCGAGGCATGTGAGCTAAACTTAAAATAATATTATTTTAGGTTCAACGGTAAAAGAAAAAAAATAGTAACATCTAATTCGGTCCAAAACTTTTGAGTAGGATAATCGACGAACTAATTCACTAATTTGGCTAATTAATTAAAGTTAATTTTTCATACGATTTTTTTAAATTCAAAATATAAAATTTAACGTTGTTGATGATTCCAAAATTCTAGACCAAATTCACCAGTAAATTGAATAATCGATGTGACTGTTCAATTAGCTTGAGTGTCAAACTCCACGCTAAAAAGTTTTGAAAGAAACAACGGGAGTATTCTAGAATACTTCGGTTAAAAACATTACTGCTTAATACAAAATAAAAGCATAGAATCATGTACGGTACTATACATTTTACCATTTACTACTTGTGAAATTATCATAATAATTTTTGTTAATTTTTATCAATGCAGTATGGATTGATACTGGTCTGATTTTAAATATAAAATATAATTTATATTATAAATTAAATTTTTTATTTAGGAGTGAATGAATATTATATTATTAGGTGAAAGTCAGATATGTCCTATCCTACCATCTCAAACAAAATGAGAAGATTGCAAATGCTTTTAGTGGCATCAGAAGGGAATATCTCAATCTTGATTTGTAAGATTTGGCACATCCGATTTCAAAGCATATATAAAAGAAAATACCTCTTTCTCGCTTGGAAACATCATTAATTCTCATGCATCCACTTCAATGCCCAAAAGACAAACTTTGACCCTTTACAAGAGTTGATGTAACACCCTGCAACTTCATAACAGCTATTTATATCAATTTGTGTAAGGTCGATAGCAACTTCAACAACTATTTATTTCAGTTATTTCTATATAATTTTAAAAAATAATAATTTTTTTAAAAAAATAATAAATATTAAAATAAAATATTGTGTTGATAATGCTTTATTTATAATTGATAATGTTTGATATGTTATTATTAACTGCCTTATTTAAATATTTATCAATTTCTAAATTTTTTTTATATTATTTGTCTTATGTTTTTTTTTATAAAACTTTTTTTTTAATTCTTGACCATTGTTAATGTTTTTATCCATTGTTGACTCTAAATTCTATTTAGATTAATATTTTCAAAGTATTTTTTTTATCCACAAGTTTTTGAGTTGTCGGTTTCATTTAAGGAAAACTTGGCTCCTTCCAACTTGATCTATTCAATAATCATCATTAATATTGTAATAGCCATTGCTAATATTTCTTAGTATACTAAATATTGTTAGGTTTAATCTCTTATCAATGTAACTCTTTTTTGGTATTAAAATCTAGATGAATTATTATAAAATTTTAAAAAAATAATTTAATTAACTAAAAATTTAATAACAATTTAAAAGTATGTAATGACAAATTTTAGAATAAAAAATCACAACAAATTTATACTATTTACTTGTCAAATTTTTTGATAGGACATCATAATAATTCTTTTTAAAATCTAACCAGGATTGACCTCTCATACTAGTGACCTAATTTTTTTAGAAAGTCTGATCAAGAGTTTTGAATAATTTAACAAGGTTAGATTTTATATTTTTTTTTGTTGAGCACAAAAATAATAGTATGTTAGATTTGTACTTTAATAATTCTTTTTATTAGATTGTATATAGTTTACACATAAATATTTTATTAAAAATATTACTTTTTTAGGGTTATATTATTATATGTGAATATTTTTGTATGACAATTACATTAATTTATTTTAATTGTAATTGAGTTAATTCCAATGTAACTACAATTATACAACTAATATTCAAATCATTGTGTTGGTCAGTTTTAAAAACAAGTCCTTTCCGGTTTTTAGTATTTTGTTTTTCACCTACAAGCAAGATTTAAGCTTCCAAACTTGCTTAGGAAGAATCGAGTATATTCTATTTGATCCAATCACCATTGATTAAGTAACGGTTAAAAAATCATATTAGATATTTCATTGTTGATAACGGATTAATTATGGTCAGTGCAAGAGGGAGACTCAGAGAAACATTTCAACATCACAAATTTATGAACGTCAACATAAAGAAGTGGCAATAAGTAAAGAGAAGATTGCTTTGATCCCCAAAATCACGCATTTACCTAACTGCCTAACTCCCTCCAAGAATATTCTCAGAATAAATTTCAAATATTCCTTACTGTTCCCCCACTTCCAGAGAAATTTAAGCTGGATGCTGCTTAATTATAATTTAAAACCATACCCATCCATTAATAAACATATTAATTGCTTTCCAACTCAATTAACAGGAAATTCCCTTAACCTTTTCTTTTCTTGAGGGTCTAAAATTTCTTTTATTTGGCTAACACCCAAACGTTGCTTTCAAGCGGGGAAATATGTGGCATAAATTTACTGTTTCTTCTTGGAGTTGACAATAATATTTGAAATCCTACAAAATGACACCCTTGCCCTTAAGTAGCTCCAACATGATATGGTGGGGCACACATCAAAATTATAGTTGTAAAACAACCTGCTGATCTAAATTTTAGTTTAATTTTTTTTAAATAAATAATTATATTTATCTAAATATATTTTTTAAATTAGATTATAGTTTAAAATTAAGGTTTAATATAAGCTACTGAAACTATTTTTTAAAATAGTAAAAGAACTTATGGATTATCTAATTATTATTTTACTATTCTTTTTCTCACACCCTCTCTCCTCTCTCTTCTATACTCTTTTTCCTCTCTAATATTTTTATAAAATTATACCATTTCTGATAATTTTTCAATTACAAAATTTTTTCTGGTAATAACTACCTAAATATTTATTTATTCAGAATTACTTTTTTTTATATAAACTCTTTTTTAAAAGTCATTTTTTAAAAGCTGTCTCAAAATTTATTTTTGCCATAAGTCATTTTCTAAACTCTTATCCAAATAGGCTAATTGCATCTCATCACTTGTTTATTTTGTTTTTAAATCTTTACTTAATTAATATCTTTTCCTTCTTATTTTATTAAATATTTTTTTATAATTATTACTTGATAATTTTTATTTTTATTAATTTTTTAAGCATGCACATAAATATTATTTCACTGTCAAAATTAATTTTTCATCAATATAAAAATTTATTCATTTCGTCATGCATTGAATGAGTCCTTATATTATGGTAATTAACTATTTAGAAAAAAAGCATGTACGGAAAATATACCTACCATTGATATTTTTAATTTATCATTCATGATTTCTCAAAATTAATTTATTTTCTCTATATTAAAATACATTTTTAAATTTGTTTTCATCAAATTATCTTGGTAATAAATAAATATTAATTTATAATTTTAAAAAATAAATATCAAATGCCAAAATAGTAATATATTTTAATATTCACAATATATAATATATTTTATAAATGACTACACTTACAACAAATTTTTTACATCTATTTTGTTAAATTTTCCAATCACACTTAGTTATATGTGCTATTTTTTTAAAATAAATTTAAATTAAATAAAAATATTAAAAAATATGGTCAAGTGAAATTAAAAAATTTAATAAAATAGATATAAGTAATTTGATATAAGTTTTTTTTGCTTTTATAAAATAATAAAAAAGTCATCATCTATATATTATTAATTTAATATATCCCACAAAACAAAAGGGTAAAATGGTAAAAGCAGATATAGCTGAGGAGAAAGCCAGCGCGGCTTCCACCAGTCTCATGACTCACATCCCTTCTCCCATTCGCTATTTATATATCCCTATCTCTTCTCAACAAAGACTATCCAACTGAATATTCCCCCCAAATATCCATCCCACTCTCGCTCTCACTTACATGTTCCATTGTATTGCTGAACCTGTAGAGCCAGATTCTCTCTGGACAGGCACCTCAATATTCCTCATCTGCTCTTTAATTTCAACTTTTAAATCCTCTTTCAGACGGATACATACTGCTCAAGAAGATATAAAGATGCCCTTTGCTTCAAATTCCATAAGAATATTAGTACGAGGGGTCCCATTTCTTGTGTGATTCGCTATTCTTCGTTTCCGTATTGGTTGATCGTTTTCGGGAGTTTACAAGGAGATTGAAAACGTAGACGTTGAAGACCAAGGTATTTGTTCTTTCTTTAGGGTTCTTGAGAAGTGCGAACATGAGGTTTGAAGGAGGAGAAGTCCACACTGAAGTGGAGGAGGAGATTAAAGAGAAAGAAATGAATTCAATGGGGCATTCGATCTGCAGTGGCGGTTCTCCACCGCAACAGAAACTGGTTGTTGGGTATGCCTTGACTTCCAAGAAGAAGAAGAGCTTTTTAAAGCCCAAGTTTATCAGTCTTGCCAGGTATTTACCACTTTTTTCATCATACTAGGGAAAGTATGACTGTTGATGCTTGGATATTTATGTAACATTTAAGTTTTCTTTGTAACTTCCAGAAATGGATTGCCAAAGGATTTTGTGTTTTCTTTTAGTTTTGATTGTTTCCTGTGCTAAAGCGGCTTTTGCAGAGGTGGGGGGACACAGGTAGTGTCTTTGTCGATGGTGGTGGAGTTATTTTGTACCCTGCCTATCACTTTCGCAAGCCGAAACTCACATTGATTCGCTTCTTGGTATCTGACATCTTGGTCTTTTCTGCGTTCTAATTTAAATGAGAATATTCCACCATATATGCCCTTTGGATTAGTCCACAACGAGAATCCAAAGTCAAACTTTAGTACTTTGTTCTCTGTTATTGGATCAAATTATTCTTATTAAAAACCATCCTTGCTTGTCTGATATGTTGATTTCTGTCATTCAAATCCACATTTTTGCGCTCTGTTTCAAGAAAACATTGCTACTTATCTGGGATTATGATTATTAATTACAAGAAATGACTTCTTCTTTTATATTTCTTTTATTTCATTTAATTAATTAATTTAACCAATAATTAAGTCTTTTGACTTTTAATTTTCACGTTCCAGTTTACTCTGGAACATATTTGCCTAAAACAAAAATTCGTTGATGAATTTTCTTGAAGTGTCAATACTTAGTGCTCTCTTGAGACCTCTAAATATTGATCCTGAAAATTTTTATGATCCATGATGCAGGAGTAAGGGGATATCTTTTGTTTCCATTGATCCAAACAAGCCATTGTCGGAACAAGGTCCCTTTGACATTATTTTGCATAAGGTGTGATTTCCTTCAAAATTATCCCAGTACTACCTTGTAATTTGTCACTGTCTTTATCCTGAGCCCTTTTGTTTACTAGTTGGATTATTAGTTTTTCTGCCTTTTCTTTTGCTCCCGAGCTGATAGTCTGTTCTGTGTTATAAAATAAACTATTTCTGTTTCTGTATTCCCCTATATCGTCTGACAGGCTGTGTTCTTTTCAGCTGTCAGGGAAGGAGTGGCGTGAAGTTATTGAGGTTTGTGAACACCAAAATACTTCTCTCAACTTTCAGATTGTACTGTTAATCCCGAAATGTGTGATCTTGCATGTGATTGTTCGAAATCATTGGCATCTACTAAAGCTAGGATTGGGAATGAAGCATAAAATGACAGTGATTGGCTGAAGGGTTAAATCCTCTGAATTCTAAAAAACTTATTTTTGTCTGGTATAATTTGCAGAATTCTTGCTCCCCTCATCATGAATGGTGATCGGATAGTAGAAATCAGTCTCTCAATAATTTAAACAAGTGAGAATTTACATTTCATGATTAATCTAAATATTGATAGGGCATTGAACCTAATTGCCTGAAGAAGAAATTTCCCCCCTTTTTTTGGTCTTTACTGCATCATTTTGTTGTTGAAAATGCTGTTTAAAGAAGGTATCATAAAATAATTTTTATTAGAAATAAATATTATTGTAATACTCTTTCTTCCATTTAATTTGCCCCTAAGTTCATAGTTTGCTTCACAATTTTTTGTCATGACCATAATCAGTATATTTCTTGACAAAGCTTAATGTCTTACTTAATATTAAATGATTGAATAGTGATTTGCAAAGTACTTTTAACCTCTATTTAAGTACAAAGGGAATTTAAGGATATTCATTTTATCATCAAATTATGGAATTTAACTAATGCGCGTTATGTTTAATGTTTAAACATATCAAGGTTAATGCCAATTCTTGTTAAGAGCTGATAATTTTAAAATTCCAATCACATGAAAATATTGTTAAATGGAGCTAGGAACTTGTGGTTCCAATCAGTTTTTGCATCGATTCATAAGTGAACTCAAAATGAGTCTTATACTGCCTGCATTTTTTTGGAGGCATTACACGACTCATAAGAGAATATATACATTTCAAAATGAGGTACTTCCGATACTAGTTGTTTAGACATTCAAGGGCGTCTCTAAACACACATGTTTCAGAAGAAAGAGGAGAGAAAAAGACATTCCTTGGATCCTATATCTAAAATTAGTTAGTGAAACAACTACAAACAGGGAAAATATAGGAAAACTAATGTCCACTGATATTTTGAAAGAGGAATATGGCCAGTTCTATTGGCAGTAATTGCTCACCTTGCTTAATTGTCATCTGGGAAAGAAAAAGCAATCTTATGATAGTATACGATGTTCTCTCTTTTTAACGGTGCAAAGGTTTTCTTCAATTACTAGATGGTTCCCTTGGGTTCATTTGTGAACATTAATCAGGTTGTCTTTATTATCCTGAAATGAGGGAATAAAGCTTTGATCAGAATAGCTAGGGAAGTTGACAGTTGGTTAGATGTCTCTATGGAATGAAAATGCTGATTGATTGGTCAGCCTTTACACATTCTGTTATGTTTGTTTCAGTTAAAATGCTTCTTTAATATTGTTTATATATATAAATATGTATTTTCTTGCTGGACGTGGTGGAATGTTGCAGTTCATATTCTTGTTTGGTAAGAATAAGACAAAATAGAACTTCCTCCATGTAAGATACATAGCACAACTTTTGCCCTTTTCATTGATCTCAACGGAGTGTTGTTTTCTTGAAAGTTTTTCTTGCATAAGCATTCTACCCCCTCTGTAGGTAAAGAACAAGGCTGGATGAGATTATGGTTTAGTGGCAAAATATTCTACAAACGAAATGCAATTTTCAGTGGTAATTATCTAGATTCCAGAATTCTGGAGACGTGAATTAATGTGAGCCATAAAGATGAAAACTTCTGAATGAAGAAGTCTTTGTGGTTCATTGATAGGGTAACCTCTCCTAATCACTCTCTTTATAAGAATCTCACAAAGACAATAGAATATAAGCCAAGAGAATCTCTATGTTTCACTCTGTAAATAATCCGTGCTGTTCCTCAGGGCTAAATGTCCAATATATAATCACTTACAGAGCTTGTTTTTTGGTATTTTTCTGAAATAACTAACATTAAAATAGGTAATTGACTCCCACTACTTCTACTGCATCTAATCGTGGGTACCCTACTAATTTGTCAACTAACACTAAAATAGGAGATGACTGAAATAAATAGAAAATAACAAACTAATTATTTGTTGCTGAATTTTCTCTTGCCCGTTTATGTCTTCTTGAGTAAGTCGTTAATGGCTTTGTTGGGACGCTATCAATACTGCCCTCCCGGAAAAATGACTTGCCCTCAAGTCGAAAGATGGCAATTGCTCCCATAGTAGATCATAGTCTTCCCAGGTTGAGTCTTCTATTGAATGGGACTCCCATTGAACTAGTAATTCTAAGTTGCTGTCTTTAGTCCACCGATGATGCATAACCTTTAGTGGGGTAAGAAGCAGTTCAACATCTGAAGAGAGAGGTAGTGGTGCAGGTTGACCGCCTTGTGGCTGTCCCATTGCTAGCCTTAGCAGAGAGACATGAAAGATTGGATGTATCTTAGCCCCAGGGGGCAGCTCCAATTCATAAGAGACTTGGCCATTCTTACGGATCACCCTTATAGGGTCCAAAAAACTAGGCTGGTGAAAGGACTAGAACTAGGTCAGATGAATCCATGTTCAAGTAATTCTGCAATTTGTGACTCAATTTCATCCTTTTCATAGTGAGGGTACTGGTACGGCCTTAAATTTGGTGGAATAGATTCCGGTAGCAATGGGATGGAGTGGTAGAGCCCACGGTGAGGAGGCAATGTATGTGGCTCTGTGAATACCTCCTGGAATTATTGACATATAGCTCTCATATTTACTGCCGTGGTACTCCCAGGTGACAGTTCTGTGTCAAATTGCATACTCTGGAACTGAACAGGTGCGCCAGTTTGTGAATTGATCCCCTGTTTTTATACTTCTTCCCATTCACCTAGAAGATCATAAATATTTCATTCCAATTCGCTTGAATTGTATTCAAGGAAGCCAACCATTTGATGCCTAGCACCAAATCAGTGCTTTTCAATGGAAAAGGGAAGAACGGCTGTCTAATCACCAAGTCAGATATTGTTACCTCAACCTCTTCACAGACTCGAGTGCATCTCACCGTTCTACCGTCACCTATTTGGACCCCGAAGAGCGGAGTGGCGTGCGATGGCAGATGGAGTTTGTCGACGATCTCCTCTGAAATGAAGTTGTGGCTAGGGGTGAGCAACGGGCGGGCCCGATGGTCAGCCCGTAGCCCGCCCGTGAGGTGTTAACTGGGCACGGGCTAGCCCATGCCCGTGTCCCAGCCCGTTTAAGCCCATAATAAACGGGCTGGGCTGAACCCGTTTGGGCTAAAGCGGGCATGGGCAGCCCGTTTATCAAAATATCACCTGAAGCTTCCAGCTTTTCAATTCAAATGGCTGCTGATTTACATATTGATAAATTAATCTAGTCCAAAATAAATATTACCCAGAAGACAAGGTGTAGTATAAGCATATAATAAAAATAGAAGGAAATGCAATTTAATATCGAATTTGCATTTCAGTCCAAAAATGTGAATGGTAAAAGTGGTGAACTGAGGAAAATTATCATTTCAAGAGAAAGCATTTTGCAAATTATCATTTTCCTTCCTAATCTAAACCAACAGCAACAATTACAATCAAATAAATCAGGCAACACTCAAATAAAACAGCAAACACGTTTATCATTGTTGAACATAAAACCATGTTGGCAGAAGTATTTGGACAAAGCACATCTCCTGCCAATTGATCACTCTTCATATGCTTCAATCAAAGCAACCATTTTTGGATTCATAAATCAAATACTTCAACAGTAACGCAACAAAATTATATTTCTATATATGTGCTTCAACAGCAACGCAACGCAGCAAAATTATAAATCAAATGCTTCAACAGCAACACAACAATACTAACTCAGATGGAGCTGAAAGCGACGACAGTAATGAAGCTGAGACTGCCTCTGTGAGCTTGAATCATTTGGCCGACAACGAAGACGTGTTTCACTTTGCCTGCTTCCAGTTCCAGATCGAGTTCTTCCTTCGTCGATGGAGGTGCCGAGGTGGAGGACTGGAGGCGACTACTGACTGCCGACCGCCGATTGTCGACTGCCGAGGCGTGGTCCCCGTTGCCAACTTGCCGTGGAGGTGGAGACTGCAAAGGGAATCGGAATGTGCCAATTGCCGATGCCGAGTGAAATGAAATGCCAAATCAGAACCCTAAGGCCTAAAGTCCTAAACACATGGGCTAAACAGCTAAAGTGTAAAACAAAAAAGGCCTAAACTATTGTATCAAAAAGAAGAAAAAAAAGAAAAAAGACCTAAACCATTAACCCAATAATGTAAAAAAAAAAAAATATATATATATATACATATACGGGCGGGCACGGGCAGCCCGATGGTGTGCCCGTCGCCCGCCCGTATAATACAATGAGCCCGCCCATTTAAGCCCGCCCGTTACGGGTTTATTTTGGGCGGGCCCAAAGCGGGTAAATTTATCCCGGGCCCGGGCGGGTACACCGGGCACCGTGCACTTTGCTCAGGCCTAGTTGTGGCTCGAGCCACTGTCAACCAAAATGATAATCATGTACCTTTCCTTCCAATCTCATTGTCGAAGCCGAAGATCTACCCAGTATTGCGTTGAAGGAAATTTCAGCAGTGTGAGCCTCACCTTCTTTGTCCTCCATTACTGGCTCAAGCATGTTTGGAGTAACCTCGCTGTCGTCAATTTCCAGCAAGGAGAGAAGAGACATTGTAGCGGTGTCCTGGCTGGAATGGAGCACCACACCGGAAATAGAGGCCCTTATCCCTCCGTTGCTGATGGTTGCGTCCTACTTGCTCTGTCTCAAAGGTCCTGGTGCCGAGGAAGGAAGGAATGCTGGAGACGATGCCGACGAGCTGGCGTATGGGCTGATTGGGTTTGGTTGGCTTTGGGAGACGATTGGGCCCGTGAGATTGGGGTGATTGGACTGGGTTGGGCCCATAGAGTATCTGGACTTGGATGCCTTACCCGACCAGACAATTCTTTTTGACTCGATGGCCAGGCTGGATGCATGGTAAACGGTTCTCGGTTTGTGAAGGCGTACCTCTGACCGAAGCTCTTCCTTCAGTCCGTTCATAAATACTCCAAGAAGGCAATGGTCAGGCTAGTTCATCACACGAGCGACCCTCCTAGCCCACTCCTGCCTGTACTCCGCAATGCTCCCCGTCTTTCTGATGCTATAAAGGTACCTGTCGGGGTTCAAAAACTCCAGAGGTCCATAATGCTCGTTCAAGGCTTTGACCAATCCCTCCCAATAGAGCACAGTTCTTTCTGAGTTCATCCAGGAAAACAGGTCGAGTGCATCCCCTTCCAGGTACATCGCTGCTATCTCTACCTTGTCGTCCTCCGATGTTTGGTAATACTGGAAAAACTTCTCAGCTTTCAATACCCATCCCCGTGGGGTCACCTCCACTGAATTTGGGGAATTCAATCTTCACATAAGGTACTCGGTTCCTTTAGTAAAACTCCCCTTCTTCCTCATGTTCATCTCCCCAGTGCCTTGCCTTTTCCTTCGCTGAATTGTTCCTCGACTGTACTTCTAGAGACGTGACCTTGTCTCTTAATTCCTCTAACATATCGAGTTTGGCTGCAATGATTGCCAAAGGGTCTCCTCCAGGGGCGTGGATGCCTCTCGGGTTAGTATTGGTGTCTGTGTTGGCAGCAGCAGATGAGCGTGTTTCAGCCATCCTAGCTTTGAGGCCAATTTGATAGGGTAACCTCTCCTAATCACTCTCTTTATAAGAATCTCACAAAGACAATAGAATAGAAGCCAAGAGAATCTCTATGTTTCACTCTGTAAATAATTCGTGTTGTTCCTTAGGGCTAAATGGCCAATATATAATCACTTACAGAGCTTGTTTTTTGGTATTTTTCTGAAATAACTAACATTAAAATAGGTAACTGACTCCCACTACTTCTACTGGATCTAATCGTGGGTACCCCACTAATTTGTCAACTAGCACTAAAATAGGAGATGACTGAAACAAACAGAAAATAACAAACTAATTATTTGTTGCTGATTTTTCTCTTGCCCATTTATGTCTTCTTGAGTAAGTCATTAGTGGCTTTGTTGGGACGCTATCATTCATGTATTCAGAAATTGTCTGTAAATGATATGGAGAAATCTCATCTTTAAACTGTCAATGAAAGTTTGCTTTCCTGCTTCTTCTGTAATCTGAAGGAAGTTTGCTTGATGGTGTAGTTCGCGTAGATATTAAACCATCTTCTTGGTACATTGTTGACCAGCTTACCAAAAGCAGACCAATTTATAATCGTTGTCACATGCTTTCTTTATAGTCCTTGAAGCCTTTGTTGTAAATGGTATGGCTAATTTTACCTTTTATCGTTTTTTTTTAAGGACTACAGCCAAAAACACCCTGAAGTGATCATTGTTGATCCTCCAGATGCAATTCAACATTTACAAAATCGCCAGTCATTGCAGCAAGTTGTGGCAGATTTAAACTTATCTGACTGCAATGGTAACTTATTTGCGTTAAAGAATGGAAATTTGAACTTTTCATCCCGAGTGCTTGGGATTCTTTACATAAATTGTTTATGAAAAGTCTAAACTACTATAGTTTTAATAGAATTTTGTCTAGGGTTACATTCTCAGTGAATTGTTTTATCATATAGCTGAAATGTTGGAATAAGTTTATTGCCTTTCATGTTGTAAGTTGAATCTGCATTCTTTATTTGGTAAACTGGGCCTGCTCAATACTGACTAATCTTTGTATTTTAATCAACTGTTTATCTATAGGAAAAGTTGGTATTCCGCGACACTTGGTTGTCACAAAAGACCAGTCATCCATTCCTTATGAAGTTGCTAAAGCTGGAATGAAGTTTCCACTAGGTATATATATCTTTTCTTTTTACTTTTTGGATCACTAGTTTAGTTCTAGTAACTAGTAATGGAGCATGGTAATTGCTTTGACCTCGGGTGGTGTGAATTCAGCCAACATCTCCACTACTTGATCTTGAATGTTGCATGAGAATAAATTTATGCATTTGAATGAGCTTCTATGGGACTTGGTTTTGCTCTGTCGACTAATCCCCTTCTTAGATGTTATGTCTAATGAACCAAAGAATATATGTAGCTTCTTGGCTTGCAGAATTTCTTAGTTGTTCTGATTGTCCTTTTTGAGTATTTTCAGATTTACTGTCATATCTTTCATTGATATAGATTTTAAAATGTTCACTTGCCATTTTCAGTTGTAAAACCTTTAGTTGTGGATGGCAGTGCAAAGTCACACGAACTATTTCTTGCTTATGATGAGTTCTCTCTTTCAACGCTTGAACCTCCATTGATTTTGCAGGAGTTTGTCAATCATGGTTTGTAAAGTGATACGCAAGTCTTAATGTTTTATATGGTTAATTTAATTTACTGTGTAATATACTGAGCAAGGTTTACATTGCAGGTGGTCTTCTCTTTAAGATTTATATTATTGGGGAAACCATAAAGATTGTAAGGCGTTTTTCTCTGCCTAATATCAATAAACATGACATGTCAAAAGTGGCTGGTGTAATCCAATTTCCTAGGGTTTCAAGTGCTGCGGCTTCTGCAGATGATGCCGATTTAGATCCCAATATTGCCGGTGAGACTTGGAAAATTTTCTTCCTCCTGCCAAAAGAAAATAAAAGGGATATTTGTTTATGAACTTGTCTTTTATCTGTATGCTCCCATCAATGGCATCTGTTTAATCTTTTACAAAGAGGAACTGTTTAGTTCAAACCTCAAATAAGATCTATAAATCTAGAAATTGTATTCATGAGTGAATTTGAATTTTTTTATCCCCCGTTTCATTAGACTGTAGTTATGTTCACACATGTATATTCGAGTAATGTTTGGAACAAGTGGCTCCTTTGTGCTTAATATAGTATTTTTGTTGCAGAATTTCCGCCAAATCCCTTGTTGGAGAGGCTTGCAAGGGAGCTTCGTCAGAGATTGGTAATTTTGCGTTGCTTTACTTCCTTTTCCGCCAAAGCTCTTTCTTTTCTTGATGATTAAACTTCAAATAAACTGCACCACCATGTCTAGGGTCTCCGCTTGTTCAACATGGATATGATTCGGGAACACGGGACCAAGGATGTCTTTTATGTCATTGATATCAACTATTTTCCTGGCAAGTACAGTTTATTTATTTATCTATTGTGTTTACTATTTAAGCGATTTATGTAGTTTCTGGTTGTTATTGCAAATCTATTGTGAACTATGGTGTACTCTCCTGCTGCCTTCAACTCTGTCAGAGGGATTTCCCTCATTGATCTCGTTGAACTTTTTTGTCTACTCATTGTATGCTTAGGTCCAAAAAGATAATTTAATTTGCAGTTTTGTTCCTCAAAACATGCTCTGTTTGTCAGAACTCAGAACTAAAGTTATGTTTGGCAATGGTATAAGAAACTAAGTAAGAAGTCTTTAATTGTATGTCTCTCTCTCTCTACACACACATCACAGCACACAACCTTTACAGAGATCCGAAAAACACCAAGAACAATGCAACACACACTGACAGCTCAGGGAGTAAAAATGGAATAGGAATATCACTAAGCTTGTAACATTTCCAGAATTTCTGTAACCCAACACACATTTCCTCTGGACCATACTCACGCGAACACAGCAAGAATTTCACAATGCTTGAAACATTTCTCATGAGTTGCTATTATGCTTAATTTCACAATGCTATTAATTCCTGTAACTCTGGTTTCTCTCAATGCTTTCCCTCCGACTACTGCTGCAGAAGGTCCTCCTTGTGTCACCATTTGGAATTGGAAATAATTAATCTCCTGTTTTTTCACTTTTTGGTCTGGGAGTCAAATATGGTGCAAAAGAGTAGCGATCTGGCCGAGCCATTTACATGAAGGCTTGACTTATATTTGAATAATTTCTTTTTCAGACAGAATCACAGAAGATCTAATGTCCTTTCTAATAGTTGTTTTGAGTTCCTAGTAATGAATGCACTTGCAGCGATTGCTATAATTCTGGATAAACATTATGTTAATTTCTCTCTGCAGGATATGGAAAAGTACCAGACTATGAGAATACATTTACAGAATTTCTTCTTAGCCTAGCGCCTAGCAAGTGTAAGAGGAAACCTCCTACTACTCTCGGATGAAGGAACTGTATATAGATAGATCCATGGAGAAACACTAGGCTTAACTTGATGTACCAAAGTTCCTTTTAGGAAGGGCTATCATTTCATTTGTCCGGTGTTATATTTTAGGATTTAATACGCTTCTGGGTCATCTAGCTTTTGCAAAACTCAATTTTGTCCTCTTATAGCAATCTAATTCTGATCCTTAGTCACATATTCAACCAAAGCTCTAATAATTTGTTGATATGAATGGTTAAGTGTTTGTTAACTCATATTTTGGATAACCATGGCATCCATTTGGGGAAGAAATATTGTAAAATTAAATAGTGGCAGATGGTAAGATCCTTTCTGAAATTAATTGAAGACTAAAATTGTCTTCTACTTTCTGAACTTTACCGTTACAGATAAAGTAAGAATAAAAAACACTGAATTTTTAGCAATATTTGAATGCCCCAACCTTTTCTGGGATTCTAAATCAATTAGCCCATGTTAATGTCTAAAGAAATATTATTAGCGATATCAAAAATATCGGAAATGTTCCGTTTTTCAAAGATTATTAAGACACTTGACTTGACGTCTCATTTTTTTTTTTTTGGATTTGTCACGAATATCAGATGTTACTAGCGAATAATTAGTCAATTTTACAAGAACGGAGACCCACGATAGAAGAATCTTGCTACCACTAAGTCTCATTTAAATTTTAATAAATTGGTGGCTTTAATTAGTTTTTTCTCTTGTACCGTTGTACGATTTGGCCACGGTCTTAAACCTAGGAATTAATAATGGCTTTAATTAATTAAGCTACCAAGGTTACATGAGAAATCTAAGATCAAATATAAACATTTCTTTCTTTTATCTTCTCTTTTTTGTGGGGTCGTCTTGCTTTGCTTCATCTTGTCTGTCGCCTTCTGTGATACATGCGCATGTTTGTTCCTCTCTCTGAATCAGTAACGACTCCCATGTACGTCCATTTCTGTTTCTTCTTGAAGTAAAACGACCCAATTGGCTCATGAAATAGATTTAGTTAATATAATTTTAGCATGGGAAAATACCACTTAAATCTCAAAATCTCATGAGTTTTATTTCTTATACTTTATTAGGTATTAACTATTGATGACCATTTAGGAATGACATTTTTTGGAGATGACCATTTGTCACCGTGAAAAGTCTTTTTTTGTTTTTTGGTAGTAATAGCTTGATAACTCTTTTCAATAATTAAACGGTCCCTTGGGAGAGAAACAGAGAGTTGGTGGAATTCGCATGTCAAGTGAGTTCCATTACTCTAATCTCTTTCTTCTTCAAACCAAACAGTTAATTAGAGTAATGGTATCTGTATAATTCTCTTGATTTTTATATTTATCATCAAACAAAGTCAACTTTCAGTTGCAAATCAGTGTTCAAAGAATATTAGGAGTAACGGGGCTATTTATTTTATTTTATTTCTCTCTCTCTCTCTCTCTCTCTTTAATAAAAATTCAATTATATAAATTGAAGAAAATTATACCACTAAGGTTGATATTATAGAGTTAGGGGAATGAAGAATTAATAAAAATTAGTTTTATAGAGATAGTGACAGGAAAAATACTGAAGTAGCAAATTGACATAGAAAAGAACCCTGAAATCAGAATAGATAAAGAGACTATTGAGCAAATTGTTCTTACATATGACAGACAACATTGATGTAGTTTAAGGATATATACAAAAAATGTTAAAGCAATTTAGGTAACTCAAGACATCATCAATATCAGAGAGGGGATGTAAAAAAAATGGGCATGAATCAAACAAAAGTTTTAATATAAATCATACTATATGCTTAATTAATTCATTCAATTTATCTTATAACATGTTCTAAAAAAATTTCGACTTAGTTCTCAACAGAATATCTCGAATTAACTAATATGCATATAAAATATTGGATATGAAAATAATCTTGTAAATGAATGTGTTATATATCTAGGCTCTATTTTATTGGCAATTAGTTTCAAATAATGAAGGTGTCATCAAGCCCGAGAATAACAAAAAATTCTTCCTTGAAAATGATCAAATTGTGGGTGCTTGTGTGTGTGTAACAAGGGGACTTAAATCTAGAAAATAATTAAAGAGTCATTGCATAGTTTCCTTCTTCTTTTTTATAAAATAGTTTGCTTTTTTTTTTACATGTAAAATAATATCTACATATATGGATAGATTTTGAGTGAAAACTAGGTAGATACCAGCAAAAAAGGTCATATAACAAATGCTTTTATAATCACTTTCTAATTTTTGCAAATAAAAAAGGTCATTATATATATGAAAAAATGGAATGTCTTTGTCATCATCAATCCCATTCTAGAAACATGCCATGTTTTTAAAAACCAAGTGTTAAAAATGTTTTCATTTTTGATTTCATAAACTCATAATTTGAAAGAATCCATCTTCCTACTTGTTGCACACATCTTTAATCAATTAATCGGCTGTTATAATACCAGTGCAACTTTTTGGAGCTCACTAAAAGAGCCATAAAAATTTCAAAAGAATATTGTTTTATTTGACAATTGAAAAGAGCCATTAAAAGTTTCAAAAAAAAAAAAAGAACTCGTAAAAAAAAGTTTCAAAAAAGAAATATTGCAAGGATTAATTTTATAGGATTTGGCAACGATATATAAAGTAAACTAAGATTAAAAAAAACTCCGCGTTTATTTCTTAAAGAGAACAATTTGGATTACTCCAATGTATCTCGCTTTCACTTTCAACCATTAAACTTTCTTTTTCCAAAGGAAAAAAAGAAGAAGAAAAGATCAATATTTTTCAGTGAATTTCGTGGAATTGAATAATATAATATAATTAAACAGCCTAATTATGGTCACCATTCCCAAACATTGAAGTTCCTGCCATATTAATATAACATTGAATATCCAGTGCCATTATAGCTATTATCAGAGAGATTTTTTAAAAAATCTGAACCCTGAAAAAAAATGAATGCAAGTAATATTTGTAATAATTACTACTGATCCCCTAATTAAAACAGTGGTTTTTGTTTTTCTTACAAAACCACGGTGTTGAAGCCGTGCCAGAAGCCCTATAAATAGCTCCCACCTCCATTCATTTCTGTGTCCTATTCAAACACTTCTTCTTCTTCTTTCTCTTCAATTCCTTCATTCTCTCTTTCTGTAACTTCTGAATTTGCAGGTTAATCTCAGCCATGTCGGCGAGCTCATCAAATGCAGGGGGAAGGAAAAGTAAGGGTCGCCAGAAGATTGAGATAAAGAAGATGGAGAACGAAAGCAACCTGCAAGTCACCTTCTCGAAGCGTCGTGCCGGCCTCTTCAAGAAGGCCAGTGAGCTTTGCACTCTCTGCGGCGCTGAGGTTGCCCTAATCGTCTTCTCTCCCGGCGAAAAGGCTTTCTCGTTCGGCCATCCCAGTGTTGATGCTGTTTTGGACCGTTACCTGAATGGCAGCGTGCCACCAATGCCTCCGTCAGCTTCCATGCAAATGATGGAGGCTCACCGGAGCGCTGCCGTCAATGAACTTAACGCTCATCTCAGTCATCTCGTGGAAGAGCTCGAGGTGGAGAAGAAGCACGGAGAGGAACTGGACAGGAGGTTGAAGGAGATGGAGACCAAGTTCGGGTTTGCTCAACCGATTCGTAATCTCAATAGGGATCAGCTAGGGATCTTGAAGAAGCGTATGGAGGATATGAAGAAGACTATGTGGTGCCGAGGTGAACAGTCTGGTATGTTCCACAATAAACCGTCTCAGTTCTACGTGGGTGGAGGCTCTTCCTCCGGCTGCCATGTGCCGCCACCTCCACAGCCTCAGCCACCACTACCAATGCCGAATATGGCAGCTCCACCACCTGCAGCAGCTCAGATGTTTCCTTCCCCTTTCCCGCAGCCAATCCTGCAGCAACCTCCTGTGCAACCTCAGATGATGACTCAGAATCCGACGATGTTCGAAGGGAACATGATGATGATGATGTCGCCGCCTCCCCCGCCACCTGCACCTGAAGGATTCCAGCAGTATCAGAACATGGGAGAGCAAAGTGGACCACCGGGATACTACTGATACTGTTAAGGTTGTCTCTGGCAGGAGGACGCCCTATTTATGTCCAAACTTCAGTTGTTGGACTGATCTTCTCAGCCTTGTTCTTGGATTGTGTTATGTTTCATTGTTATGTCGTTTATGTTTCAGTGCTTCATTTCTCGGTGTCTGTCTGATATGGCTTCTTATGTTTCTTGTTTTCATGTGTCATTTCCTTTGTGCTTTGTGATTGTGCATTTTCAAGAATGATGATAATAATAAAGGGCATTCTCTTCTTCTGTGTGTGCGCATATCTCTTCAAAATTCGAATGGTAAAGTTCAACTAATTAATGCATGTAATAGTGCATGTATTGATTCAATTTGAACAATTCTCGAACACAAGCTTTCTTTATCGTTCAAGAGCTCTTCTTTTTCATCCATGGTATTAGAGATGAAGATGGAACTGTACTATGAAATGAATCTGATTTTTCATCCATGGTATGGTCATCAGAGACCAATTAAAGTAAGCCACATTCTTCTTCTTGTAGTTTTTTTTTTTTAATTAAAGAGGCAAGCACCGCCAGATACATCCTATTTACATAGGGGCTTTTATATGACGAGGCCACAAAGCCTTTTACTTCTGATTGTACGAAGAAAAAGGAGTAAAGCAAAGAGAAAAAAAGAGTTCTAAGAGAATCTCATGTTCGTAGCAATGGAGAAATTAAGCCTTTTTATTTACTATCCATTATGGAGAAATTACGCCTTTTTATTTACTATCCATTCTAAGAGCAGTAACAGTTTTGATAACGAATTTAAGTTCATTATGGTATAATTCACTGAATGTATATTCAATTATATGAAATGTGGGCCCATACAGATACTCACATTTTCCTCTCCCTCTCTTCTCTGAACAATATATACCTCAGTCAAAATTGAAGTCTAATATTTCGCATTTAACACTCTTGATTTTTCTCAACAATTCCTATATATGTTTGGTGCAATTCACAGTTGAAGTCAAAATTGTAACAGGTTTTGATTTTTGTGGATGCATGTGCTACAGATTTGTCTGTTTTAAACTTAATTGGTTTGCTAAATTTGCTTTAAAGCTTCTAATAAAATAACATGATGGGTTCAAAAATTCCAATATAAGTTGACAAGCAGTTTTCTCAGAAGAAAAATGTGACAATTCTTCGTCAAATTTTAGAGAATGAATCCTGAATTATTTGTTCTTACAAAATACATGTACTTTTTACACCCCATTATTGTATTTGGGGACAAATCCATTCATTTTGACAAGGAAATTTTGTCTACAATAAAATTTTTGGAAGAATGATAATAGTTCAATTTATGAATCTTGATTTGCCAAGACAGTAGAGTTAAGCATCATATATATATATATATATGATACCTCTATATATATGTGTGTGAGTATATATATATATGATACCTCTATATCTCAGAAAAAATTAGTCTTTAATTATTGGCTGAGAGATACTATTTGGATGTAAAAAACTTTTAAATTCAGTGGCTGTTCTTCTAAGTGTGGAATATTTCATAAAATTTAGAGGTGCCATCTTCTTTTCTCTAGGGGAAAAGCTTGATAAAACTTAATGGTGGATAATTTATTGGGTGAATTTGGCACCTTTGATTTTCTTATCCATCGAGCGAGGTTCAAATTGGAAGGTGAAAGATAGGGAACACAGAAAGTGAACACATTAAATGGGTGTAATTCTCACCATATTAATTTATAAGGAAAATGTGTAATAAAACCAAATTATATATGAAACTTGACACATCCTTTCCTAATTTCAGTTTTATAACTAGACATGGGTGTGTGTTTATGTGTCTGCATATGCATTACCGGAATTCCATTTCGGATGGATTAATGTTTTCTTCTTCTTTAACTTTTTTTAATGTTCGAGTCATAAACTCATATTTTCAGATTTCACAATATTCAAATTCCTTCACATCACTTTAAAACATCACGTTTCCCATTTGTAATGTGATTTTTGGGGTGATAATTAATTAAAGAATTTAGAGAATGAAATTTGAATCATTTTATGTGTTCAAAAGCTTTGGTTTTTGACATCCCCTCGTTACATAAATGGAAAAAAATTGGCAAAACTCTCCCATTGGAATTATTTTATGCGAAAGATCTAAATTAAATTATTGATACTTTATCTATATAAAATTTGTACAATCTCTATCAGGTCCATCTTAGTAATAAAATTTCTAGTGAGAGGCTCTTTTCCCAATTTTCTTTATTTGCTGCTAAAAAATCCATTCAGAAGGTAATAATATATTTTTCGAGCATATACGTATAATATGGATATACACTGCGTCTAATAAATTTTGTCTTCTCATAAAATATAGATAAAGTCAAGCCAAGCAGACGATAGGATAAGAAGAAATATCTTGTTTAAGTAATTGATTTGACATTGAAATTTTTGGACGCCACATGCAGTTTTACCTAATAAATTGTTCGTATATATTTCAATCGATGGCATAAAAATGTCTATTTATTTCTTTCATATAAATCAAAATTTGAGCTTCATCATATACGAGGTCCTCATTGACAATTGCTGACCTGGCACCATCTTCAACGTGTTGATTTATTTGTCTTCCACATAATTTCGAACTAAAATTAATAGAAAATTAGTCTACAATTTCTGGTAGTTTTGCTTACTTTTTAATTAGATCCAATGTAAGTTTTTTTAATCACATTCTTATAGTTTCATTGAATTTTAAATCATATCTCTAGTTTTTTTTTTCATTTTATCCGTTATTGAAAAGTACACAAAGGCCTGAATAAAAATCAAGTGTACTATGGGGATTTGTACTCTTTTTCTTAATGCCGCCTATTATTTTAATCAACAGTTTATTAGTGAATGGAAAATAATTTTAATCTAACAAGATAATACTGAATATTAAATACTCTCTTCAGTCTTAAATATAAGAGCTAGATAGAGAGTTTATTTTGGTCCTAATTGTAAAACCTTAATCCACTTTATCTCTTGACATTATAATTTTCTTCTCAAAACATCTATATATAATTGCAAATGTACGTTAAGGTGGTTTCATTTAAAGGTAGTTCAAATGTATATATTTTAAGAGATATTTTAGAAAAATTAATATATAATTATTATAAATAATTTAATTAATTTTTTTAATTTATCTAAATTAATTAATTAAATTTTATAGTAAAGATTCGGAGGTAGTACTATATAATTTTTTTTGATAAAGACAATTAAGCCCACCATGAAATTGGGCATGAAGGCCACATCAGATACAGCAAAGGAATGTCTGTTACTTGCACGGAAGCCCCACTAGCACAATGCACAACATAGAATTGTCTGTCTTTTTAAAAAAAAAAATATACGTTTTATATTTTTTCATTAATTTTCTCAGGCATTTGATCACAATCAAGGAAGAAAATCATGTAAGGAAAGACATATATAGAGAAAAAGTACAGTGAGGATCCATTTCTGCATGAAAGCCACGTTACATCAGCACATTATATATGTGCCCATAAAATCTGGCATGAAGGCCACATTAGCATATAGCAGAAATAATTAATTGTATAATTTTATAATTAAGCAGAGAACCCACTTGTACATTGAATCCACCATCCATCTGTCACTCAAAGAAAGAACCTTGTAAAATCGTACGGCCTTCTTTATCTCTTGTATTCTTTATAAACCACCCAATCCTCTTAGTTTCTTCACTCGATCACATAAACCACCCTTCTCTTCTTCTTCTTCTCTTTCTCTGTAAAATTTGAAGTGTTCTTTTTTGCAGGCCAAGTTCAGCCATGGCAGATGAGGTTCCAGAACAAAAAGCCGAAATCAAAAGCACGGTGGAGGAGGAGAAGCCGGCAGAAGAGGAACCGGGGGCTAAGAGGGAGGAGATAGTGGAGAAGAGTTACCGGTGGTGGATTGCACCACTTCACACTCTTTCTAGGGCTCAGAAGGAGGAGATGTTAGCAACATTGGACAAACTTATTCACTACATTGATGAACTGAAAAAAGAGTTATAGGGCCTGTTTGGATAGGATTTTAAAAAAGAGCTTATGAAAAAAAAGGGCTTTTAGAGAAGAGTTTATGGAAAAAAAATGGTTTTGAATAAATAAGTGTTTGGATAGTTATTTTTAGAATGACTTTTTATATTGGTAAATTACCAAAAAGGGTATGATTTGATTAAAAGTAAGAGAGGGGAGAGAGGTAGAGAAAAGATAAGAAAGAGGAGAGAGGGTAGATGAGAGAGCAGAGAGGGTAGAAAAGAGAGAGAAAAGAAGAGAGAGGAGAGAGGAGAGGGGTAGAGATGAGAGATGATAAAGGGTGTAAGAAAAAATAGGGATAAAATAGTAATTGGATAGTCCATAAGCTCTTTTACTGTTCAAAAAGTTAGTTTTAATAGCTTATTCAAAACCATGGTTTTAAATCATGGTTTTGCCCAAAAGCACTTATGGACAAATATGACTGTTTGTTTTAAAATTTTCCTAAACTAAGGTTTGGGCTAAAAACCCTTTTAAAACCATGGTTTACTGACTTACCAAACAGCCCATAGTTTCATTAATTTGTTGAACTTTTCTAGGCTATGGTCTAGCGCCCTGGACTGGTTTATATTTCATTGTCATGAATGTCCTTCTTTATGTTTCAGTTGGTTTTGATGTGTTCTTGTGTTTCTTGTTTTCATGCCATTTCCTTTATGTTTTGTGATTGGTAGTGATAATACTAAAAAGGGCATTCTCTACTTCAAATATATATAGTATTTTAATTTGCACTAGTGACGGTAATTGTTCTTGAAGAAATTCAGACACAAACTGAGAAGAAAAAAATACTCTCGTGTACTTTCATGCTGAGTCATTATGACATAATGGTTCAGTATTTTGAACGTAAAATTTTCAAATGATGTCTGATTGAGGCGGTTTGAGATGCGTTGGAAAGCTAACGGACAGAGGTACAAATTTCACGTTCTGGATTTTTGGAACCTTCCACGTTATCGAAAGTTAGCTCAAAGTGACAGCTATGTGATATCTGTCAAGCAAAGAAGTTGCAGAATTTGAAGTTTTGTGTATAGGCAGCGCCAGATGAAGCCTTAACTGGCGCCCGTTAAGTTTGATAACGCTGTCAAAGATTCCTTATCATCTGCACCCGATTTTAATGCCAAACAAGATGTTTTGAACCTTTTAACCTTATTTGGCATCCGCCAGCCGCCATTTGATTTTTATTTTTTTTGGTTATTTGTAACAAATGGATTGCTAAGCTCGTTAATTAGGCTTATATTTACTTGAAATAAGGAAGGTCGCTACCGAAAAGAAGCCACCATATATATATATATATATATATATATATATATATATATATATATATATAGAAACTAATAAAGAAGAGGAGGGAGAATGTGGAGAAGGGCAACTAAGAGCAATTGAGCAATGAAGTCTTATCAATTAACAGTATTAATACTCCATTTAAATAACTAATTTCTAGATATTAAAAATATTAGCTAACTATTTATAATAAATACGTGTTAATTTTCGTAAAATATTATATCTTTAATTGTATGATAAAAATTTTTTTAATATGTATAATAATTAATATGGATATTTTAAAAAAAATTATAAATTTAGGAGACAAAATAAACTGAGGTTATATATATAAGATCAAAATGAACCTCTATTTAACTCATAATTTAGGACTGGATGGATGGAGTATTATTTAACACTACGATACAACTTTACAAACTCCACACTTTATATTAAACACAAACCGCTCAATACGAAAAAGCTAATTTGATGAGTTTATATATCTTGATAGAATTTGATCTTCTCAAATCGAAGATTGCAGCTGTATTTGATAACCCTACCACCAACCTTGTTCAGACAACAACGTGGAATTTGCGAGATAGCGTTCTGTAAGCAGTCGTCACAATCTTGCTGAGACAAATCAGGCATGCACTGAGCAAGACCATATACAGTTTGAGACGTAGTAGCAGATATTTCACTTCCTTCAGCAACCTTATAATCATCACTACCACCAGCAGCTTGGCTTTTTAGGCTCTGCATTAGATCATTTAGCGCGTTCGTGTAGCTTGTTGGGTCTTTTGCATCTTCTTGGTTGTTAAAACTGTAGGAATATGAAGGATCCTGGTACAAGCCTTGCATTGGAGTATTTGAGTAGTGAAAACTGCACAAGTCATTGTATATGAATGCGTCCTTCTGAATCCTACATGTCTTTGGGAGAAGGGTTTTGGCCTCGTTGAAGCATATCAGGCAAGAATCCGGCTCCACGTCGGCTCGGCACAGCCCTTGACCGTAAACTTTTTCATGGTCTTCACCCACAGAGGAGGTATAGTAGCCAAAATAAATCTCCGTGTCGGAACTGAAATTCAAAAGAAGCTTATTGCGGTTGATTTCATAAGATTTACCTAGCAGCAGGGTGCCGAGAGGTCCTAATACATTATTTTTACACGTAACCTTGTGAATGGGAGGACAATAGGAAAGAATAAGATGAGGAAAGAAAGAGAGCACAAGAAACAAAGAAATCACCCAAGTTGTCATCATGATCGAATAGATTAATGAAATGTGATCCATAAGCCAACATATTTATACTACAGAGGCAACAGTAAATCATAGGTTTATCTTTCTATTAAAATAGCTTATACCAAGATTATGTACTTTTAATTCTTTGTCCAATTAGTCAATATGAGATTCTTTAATATATTCTAATACTGCACACCCTTATGGCCAGGTCATTAAGTAATAACTCAAGCATTTTCTTCCAATGATTTTGTTGATTTGATTCGGCACTTGTCATATTGTAACCCAACAATTAATTAATGTCCATTCACTACATTTTTTTTATATAGCTATAACATCGCATTATAACCCAACAATTAATGTCCGTTCCCGACATTCCACAATGGAATTCAAATAATGTCCACTACTTTGCGGGGTCTCTGTTCTCATATATATATATATATATATATATATATCTCACACACACACAACATTTAGACCGTAGCTTGTTCTTCTTAGTTCTCGGTTCAATATGGACTTTTGAAATTTTCAGAAAACTAGATTGTTATAATTTAAAAGATTTAGAAATTCACTTGGAGGAGGAAAACTTTTGGGTCTTGCATATTGTAATATGTGTGTGTGTGTTGGGCGTGTTTAAAAGAGTCGTAAAATTATTTTTTCTATTTTATTTTTAGACAAAGCTAATGATAGCTTTAAGTCTCTCGTTGGTTTCCATGATAATGTTACAAGTGTCTTATATATTTGAGTAATTCTCTTTACAAGTTATTGTTTAACAGAATTCTTACATTATAGAAGCTATATATTAATGGATATTAAAGCTATCTATTGCTTTTTAAGATATGAGTCACGTTTTTCATGATTTATAAATAAAGCTATATCAATCTTTAATAAATGTACATATTGAATTATGTCAGTATGATCCCAAAAGAAAAGGAAAACTTAATTATGTTATTAGATGATCCATAAAGTTGAAATTAATCTCTCTCCAGCAAATTAATCTTTAATAAATGTACATATTGAATTATGTCAGTTGAAATTAATCTTTAATAAATGTACATATTGAATTATGTCAGTATGATCCCAAAAGAAAAGGAAAACTTAATTATGTTATTAGATGATCCATAAAGTTGAAATTAATCTCTCTCCAGCAAATTAATCTTTAATAAATGTACATATTGAATTATGTCAGTATGATCCCAAAAGAAAAGGAAAACTTAATTATGTTATTAGATGATCCATAAAGTTGAAATTAATCTCTCTCCAGCAATGATTATGAAATCCATTGGTGTGTATATCGACAACGCCCTGTTTTGGAGAGAGTAAAAGGATATTGTTGGAGATCGACACACTTCTACGTACGTACTAATAAAGAAGATACGAGGACGAAGAGAGGGAGATATTCAAAACATATAAATGTTGTATTATTCAAGCTTTTCATACATGACTGTTCAAACTACACACTTGACGAAACACAAACCACTCAACTTATTCATACGAATTTCCCTCACCTTTGAAATTATATATGTTACATACATTTAGTATGGTTTATTGGATCTTCTCAAAACGAAGATTGCAGCTGAGTTTGATAACCCTACCACCAACCTTGTTCTGACAACATGCTGGGATTTGCGAGATAGCGTTCTCTAAGCAGGCGTCACAATCTTTATGAGACAAATCAGGCATGCACTGAGCAAGACCATATACAGTTTCATTCATTTTTTTCTCCATTTTTTTATTTCTCTAATCGAATAGTTCATGTCATATGAGATTTTAGAGAGATTATGTTTGTGTGTGTTTGGATAAGATTTTAAAAAAAAGCTTATAAAAAAAATGACTTTTAGACAGCTTATGGAAAAAAGTTTTTACAGAAGATCTTATAGAAAAAAAGTGGTTCTGAATAAATAAGTGTTTGGATAGTTATTTTTAGAATGACTTTTTATATTAGTAAATTACTAAAAAGGGTATGATTTGATTAAAAGTAGAAGAGATGAGAGAGGGTAAAGAAAAGAGAAGAGGGATGAGAGGGTAGAGAGGAGAGAGAACAGAAAGGAGAGAGGGTATAAGAAAAAGTAGGGGTAATATAGTAATTGGATAGTCCATAAGCTCTTTTACTATTCTAAAAGTTCGTTTCAGTAGCTTATTCAAAATCATAGTTTTAAACTATGGTTTAGCCCAAAAGCATTTATAGACAAATATGACTGTTTGTTTTAAAAAAAATTCAAACTGAGGTTTAGGCTAGAAACTCTTTTAAAACTTAGGTTTAGGGATTTCCCAATCAGGCCCTACATATATATTAGATTTATCTTGATATGTATATATATATATCAAAATATCTTAAGCTAATTTTATAGGACCTACCTTAACATTATAAGCCTCCAATTTATTGTCCCATATGATATGGGACTCTTTAACATATTTTAATACGGCACATCCTTATGGCCAGCTCATTAAGTAATAACTAGCATTTTCTTCCAATGATTTTATTGATTTGATACGGCACTTGTCACATTATAACCCAACAATAATTAATGTCCATTCCCTACATTCCATAATGGAATTCATGTGTCCACTTCGTTGCGTTTTCGTTGTTATGTATGGGCTTCCTTCACCGCTCAATATTTGAAGCCCATTTATGCCTCACTGACTAAAGTGGAGAGGGGTCAGATTATAGTTAGAGAGTAAGGTCTTGTTTAAGGTAAAAGGGCAATTATTTGAGAGAGAAGAAAAGAGAAAGCTATTTTCACATGTACATATAGCAGTTTCAGTAAAATTACAATTGTAAATTTATTAACCATTGGACCGGGTTAAAATTTTGTTAAAGGTTTGAAGCATCTGGTTTGCCATTTTCAATATTTGGATTGTAGATAATTATTTAGATCTCCCTACAACCTATATTTTGTGTACGTATTTTTCAACTTATTTATTCTTTATCGTAAGTTTTTTGTTTTGATTACATGGTTAGCTATTTACATTTGTTTGTACACCTGATTGATTGAGACCATAGTATACAATATATTGCCCACTAACAAAATAATTATATTAGCAGTAAAATTTCAACTCACAACATTGTAGATTATAAGTTATCTCTTTTTCTACTGGACTAATTTAATATATATGTAGGTTAAAATGAGGGAATATTGATTTTTTTAGACAAAGGTTAATGAGTTTTAAATTTTTCCTTAGTTTCATCAATAATAACGTTGGGAGTACTATCAACATAGAGTTAGTGTAACAGTATAAAACTCTGTTAGATCATTTTAAGTTTTGAGTTCGATTCTTAAATAAAATATCTATACTATGAGAGGCAGCCACGAACCACAAAATTAAGATACTCGGTCAATATTATAAAAAAAGTTGAAGTACTTTATAAATAAAATAAAAAAGAATATATTGAGTAAGTTTCTTTACAATTTACGCGAAAATTGTATAACAGAATTCTTACAATAAAAGCTATCAATGGATATCAAAGCTATGTATACGTAGTGCTTTTAAAGATACAGGTCACATTAATCATGATTTAAATAATACGCGTACTATAAGTTTTTTATATATGTTTAATAAATGTACATATTGAAAACTTAATTATGTTCGATGATCCATCTCTTCAACAATAATTATGAAATCCATTGGTGTGTATATCATGTTGACAAATTCTTCATCGGACCTTCTTTTGCATTATATTCTGTGCGACCGTACACTGGCAGCGTTCCCTCACGTATTTGTGTTTGGAAGTTTATGCCAATGGGACCCAAATTTAGTGCTCATCACTTGTTGTGAACGGTCCAAATGTAAAATTTTCAACTGATAATTTTTAAATAATAAAATTATTTTTATTAAAAACATTGGTGGTTAAAGGATTATCTTTATTTTATATTTTGTACGTATTAAAATAATTTTTAAAAAACATAAATCTAGCTCGTCCATATCTAGTGCACTGAAACCAAATCCTATGCCAACAGCACTCTCGTCTGGAGAGAGTAAAAGGATATTGTAGGACATCAATTGGTAGTACAGAAAGTGTTTCGGAGTACCCGGTGTGTGTTTGGATATCAATTTTAGTAATTGATTTTAGCAAAACCACGATTTGAAATTTTTTTACACAAACATTCATTTTTGTTGAGAATTGATTTTGGGCAAAATTTCTGTTTGAAACCTAGGTTTTGAATAAGCCACTGAAAATAGCTTTTAGTTTGAAACCTAGGTTATGAATTATCCAATTACTATTCTACCCTTACTTTTTCTTACACCCTCTCTCCTCTCTTATCTCTTTTTTTCTCTTTCCTCTCTCTTCTCTTATCTCTCTTTTTCTCTCTCCTATTTACTCTCTACATTCTCTTCTCTCTTCCCTTTATTCTCTGTTATTTTTAATCAAATCATACCCTTTTTAGTAATTTATCAATATAAAAAGTGATTCTGCTACTAATCATCCAAATATCTCTATTCCCAAAATCTATTCTTTTCAAAATCTATTCTCCAAAATCTATTCTTCCCAAAATCTATTCTCCAAAAACTAATCCAAACACACCCTTAGCTAATTAGATTTGGATTGTCCAGTTTGGACTATCCAGATCCATCCTTTTTATCTATATTTTTTAAAATAAATTATTTTAATGGGTAAATGATCTAAAATAAAGATAATCCTTCAATTATCTTTTTTCAAAAAATAATTTTTATTTAAAAAATATCAATTGAAAAGAAATTAAATTTAGACCATCTAAATAAAATAATTTTTATGTATCAGTTAAAAGTGCTCATCACCGAAATGGTGTACTCTGCGTACGTACTTAAGAAGATACGAGGAAGAATAGGGATATTCAAAACACAAATATTATTCCACACTTTTCATACATGACTATTCAAACCCCACTCTTGACGAAACAAACATAAACCACTCAATTTATTTATATACAAATTTCTTTTACGTACCCTTCAAACTATCTTACATTCAATATGTTTTACCATAAAGTAGTCAACAACATAAATCCACAAATAAAACTATAAAACTCACACAAAACTATATATAAATCTGGAAACTCCAAGACCTTAGTAATATATATACTTGAGTTCACATATTATAGAAAAAGACATTCTCAAATCGAAGATTGCAGTTGAGTTTGATAACCCTACCACCAATCTTGTTCCCACAACAACCTGGGATTTGCGAGATAGCGTTCTGTAAGCAATCTTCACAATCTTGCTGAGACAAATCAGGTGTGCACTGAGCAAGACCATAAACAGTTTCAGTCTCATCAGCTATTTGGCTTCCCACAGCGACCTTAAGATCATTTTCACTATTAGAAGCATCGCTTTTCAGTTTCTTCATTAGATCATTAAGCGCACTTGTGAACCTGTTTCCATCTGCTGCATCTTTTGGGTTGTTAAAACTGTAAGAAAATGAAGGATCCATGTACAATCCTTGCATTTTACGATTTGAGTATTGCAAAGTGCAATAGTCATAGTATGCAAATGCTCGCTTGTGAGTTGGACATAGCTTCGGGAGACGGACGGAGGCATTATTGAGGCAACTCTGGCAAGTATTGGCATCCAGAACGTCGCCTCGGCACAGGCCTTGCACGTAAACCGTATTAGGGTTGTCACCGACGGAGGATGTGTAGAAGCCAGAGTCATTATTTGGGTCGGAAGTGAGATCAGAAAGAAGTTTATTGAGGTTGGTGCGATAGGGATCACTTGGGGTTCTGTAGGTTCCACTTCCGATAAAACACTTGTGATAAACCATGTCATCAGGAGGCTGCTGGCCGGAGAGAACGAGAAGATGAGGGAAGAATAATGAAAGCAGAGCCAAAGAAATAATGATAGAGGAAGAAGATGAAGTTGTCATCATTATAAATTGGAATGAAATGTGATCGATCGATGAGCGATGGTAGAGATAAGCTAAGGCTTGTTAATTAGCACAATAATTACCATCATCGATCGACTTATTTATAGTACTACGAAGTCAACAATAAGTGAAGGAATGTTACTAGTCCTGCACAACCTGGTCTCTGTTCATTACTAAGCAACTCGTGCATTTTCTTGCAATAAGTTTTGGTGATTTTGGTTGCAGCAATGCTCATTATTACTCTTCTAATATTTAATATAAGACCTAATTGACTTTTTTAGTATATTAAAAAAGTTAAATTAATCAGTTAATTATAATTAATATAAAAGTTAGTTGTCTAATTTAAATAGATTAAGGAGTATAAATATAAATTCTTCTTAATAGGTTGTTAGATTTAAACATAATTAACTGATTTATTTAGGTTTATTAATTTACCCAAAACAATTAACTAGCTACATAAGAGAGAGTATAACCCAACAATTAATGTCCCATTCGATCACTACAAAATCCCACGTTTGAATTCACTATATACATTACACAATTTCCATTCACTACATATTCCACCGCTGTTGGAATTTTAATGCGCACCTAAGTTGCGGGGTCTCCATTATTTTCATATAAAAAGATATGTTTGGACGGGGAGAAAAGTGGAAAATAAGGGGAGGGGCTATAAGGAAGGAAAATTCCTAAAATGGTAAAACAAAATTATTATTTTTAAGAGTTTTTCCTTCTAGTATTATTTCTTCCTTAATTTTTCCCCATCCATAGGGTAAATGTTGCATGTTTATATATGACCCTTTGATCCAATCCCAACTTTGTTGCTTTTAATTTTTGTTGTTGTTTATTTGCACTAATTTATTGAGGAGAGTGAATCTTAGGGAAAATGGCACATTAAAGATGCAAAACCCATACAAAAGGAAAAAAAGACTTGAACTTTTTCTTTATGTTAGAATCGGGCTCGTGACTTTTCAGAAAACTAAGTTAGTATATTTTAATTTTTAACAGATTTAGCAGTTTTAAACATAAAAATCAGACTTCAAGAAGATGAAGACTTTAGGGAAACTTGAAGGACTTGTTCAATTCCATTGGGGCCATTTGATTTATATGGGACTAAATTCTTTAATATAAGAGATAGTTGATTTTTTTATATAGATTAAAGATATTAATTTTTATAAAATTATTACCCCTGCTGCTGGCTGGCAACACACGCAAATAGCCGAACTTTTCATTTCCCCTCTCTCCCTAAAGTGTTTGGTTCGAGAGGAACGGAGAAAAGATTTTAAAGAATTTAATTGAAAATAGCAAGTACTATAGTTAAAACAAATTTAATAATAGAAAGAAAATGAAAGAAGAAAGAATAAATAAAATTAAAAATTTTGAACCACAATTATTCCGGGAAAGGAACCCCTTTATTACGACCCTTTTACGTTTTAGGTGTTAAACAGAGTCTGATATTATATATTGAGAAGGCCCGTAATAATAATAATAACTTGTATCATTTTATTTTTTTAATATATAATATCATATTTGTGTTTAGCACTTAAACAATGCCGTTTTAACTAAATGAAGAGACAACAGAAAAGGCCCACAATGGAAAGAACCCTTCTCCAATTATTCCCTCCCTCCTCTAACTATTTCTCTTGAGCCTAACAGGGGGTTAAATTTTCATAAGAGTGGGCCCATTGTTGGGACAAAGACCAAAAGGATATTCGTCCTAGAGAGATATCACTTCTCGCCCCTATTTAGAAAGAGATTTAAAACAGTCTTATATATTAAGAGTTCCATATACAACTATTGATGAAACACACAAACCACTCAATTGAAACTATCTTACATTTAGTATACTTCACTCCTAGATGAGTTACTTATTTCTAAACACATAAAGCCAAGTACGTATATAAATATGCACCCATAAGGGGTAAAGGGCCTTTAATTCCCCTTCTCTAATACTCCTTATAATATCTCATCTTCCAAAATGTTTTTTCTTTTTTCTTTGCATTATTATATTCTATATAAAATGAGTGACATTATGATATCTTATGGTCAAAAAATGGTAGAGTTTTGAAATTTTTTTATGATTTTAAAAAAAAAAACAAAAACTCTAAAATTGGGTAATTTTGATTTATTTTATTTAAAAAATCATAAAAAAAAATTAAAACTATACTATTTTTTGTTCATAAGATATCAAAATATCACTCATGTTATATATAATCTAATGATACAAAGAAAAACGAAAAAAATATTTAAAAGGTTAAAAAAATTGAAGGGGCATTAGAGGCCTTTGCCCGGGCAACTAATAATATATATTGGAGTTACATATCTTTCCAAGATATTAATCATTATAGAAATGGACCCTCTCAAATCGAAGATTGCAGCTGAGTTTGATAACCCTACCACCAATCTTGTTCTGACAACAGAGTGGAATATCTGAGATAGCCTTCTCCAAGCAGGCGTCGCAATCTCCCCGAGACAAATCCGGCGAGCACTGAGCAAGACCATAAACAGTTTCAGACTCATCAGCTCTTTTGTAACCCACAGAAAGCTTAAAATTAGAGTCCCCATCAGCAGCTTCGCTTTTTAGTCTTTTCATTAAATCATTCAGCGAACTTGTGTACTCTTGTGTGTCTCCTGCACTTGCTGGGTTGTTAAAACTGTAGGAAAATCCAGGATCTAGGTATCCCAACAATGGACGACTTGCGTAGTGAAAAATGCAGAACTCGTAGTATCCAAATGCTTCTTTCTGATTTGGACATACCTTTGGAAGAAGGGTTTTGGCATCGTTGAGGCAACTCCGACAAGAATTAGGATTCACATCTCCTCGACACAGACCTCGTACATGAACTATGTTAGGGCTTTGTCCATAGTTTGAACTGTAGAAACCATAGTCAAAGATTGTGTTGGAAGTGATCTTAGAAAGAAGAGTATTGAGGTTGGTTTGATAGGCACTTTTGTTTGGGAAAGTTCCTTTTCCAATGAAACACTTGTAATAAGTGAAGCTAGTCTGGGCAGAGAGAACGCTAAGATGAAGAAGAAGGAACAAAACTAGAGCCAGAGAAATGATAGACAACGTTGTCATTATTGGAATATAATGAAATGTGATGAGAGATGGCAGTAACGACAGCTATATTAGTACAAAAACATATTCCTCAACTTGTTTATGTAAAGTCCACAAGTCAATGAAAAGATCATACGCATAATTGTAGTAGTGCATATTCTTATTGTCAGATCAATGATCATTAACTCTTGCATTATCTTTTTCAATAATGTTGTTATCAGCCAATAACAATGTGCATTCATTTCCACATGGGGATATAAATTAAATGGCCACTACGTCTGCGGGGTCTGCATTTCCCATTATAGATTGGGACGTTTTCCGTCATCCGTGACGCACAAATATTAGACAAAGACCTGCTTTCCCCCCATTTTTAACGTTGTTTTTTGCAACTAGCAATATTATGAATATTTTAAGAGTTACAAGTTGAAACAAAGGGTTAGTTGAGCGAGCATAAGCCTAAGTCTTATTCGCGTGCGGGTACGAGACACACAGTACTTACTCACTCCGGTCCTTAATATAAAGCTAATTGACTAATTTAGATATATTGAGAAAGCTAAATAAATCAGTTAATTATAATTAATATAAAAATTAATTAATTAATTTGGGTATGTTAAGGAATATATAATATGAATTCTTCTTGAAGGTTTAGATTTAGCGATAATTAATTAATTAATTTAATTTTTTTTAGTTAACTAACTTTAATATTAAGAATCAAATAAGTATATCTTAGGTGTGGTCCATCATGTCAAGGAACGAGTTGTGTGACAATTAATGAAACGGGGACGCCCAGTATGCAATTTTTGCGCTCCATTAGATAAGTGAAGCAGAAATGCTTGGTAATACATATATATGGCGTTTGCATAGATTTTAAAAAACGGATTTATAAAATAAATAAATTTTTGGATAGTTTTTAGAAAAGGTCTTTCAAGAATAACTTATAAAAAAAAAAAAATTTTAAATAAATGAGTGTTTGGATTATTATTAGTTGAAGGATTTTTATGATTAATAAATTATGAAAAGATATAAAATAAAATATTAATTAAAGTAGTGACTGTTCATTACTGTTTATGTCACTGTTCATTTATCTGCTTCACTGTTTATAATACTGTTCCTCTGCTTTCACTGTTCAACACACTGTACATCTTTCTTTCCTCAGCTTCCCAGAACTGTCGGCTTCTTCTTTCTTCCACCCGGATGAGGTTGAAGACCAGACGCTACCCAGTAGCTCACGTGTCGACGAAGGTGGCACAGAAACGGCGACGGCGAGCTTCAGCAGCGACGGCGTGCTGGCTGGAAGAGAGAAGAGAGGGTGGGGAAAAAATAAAGGTAAAATAGTAATTAGGTAGTCTATAAGCTCTTTTATTGTTCTAGAACTAGTCTCACTATCTTATCTAAAATCTTAATTTTAAACCATGGTTTAGTCCAAAAACTCGTTTGAATAAATATGGCTGTTTGTTTTAAAAATTTTTCAAACCACGATTTTGCCCAAAAGAACTTATAAAACTACGGTTTTACGTGGTTCCAAACACGCACAAAGAATAATATCTTGATACTCCGATTTTAAATATAGGAATTAGTTAAAGATTAATTTTAGCCCTAAATATAAAATTTTAATTCAATAAAAATGATTTAAAAAAATTACTAAGATATTACATTTAAGAACAAAACAAACTTCTCAACTGATTAAGACTCGAAGTATATCCCACGAGTCAAGCCATCGGAAACATGGGATTACGTCTAGGAATACAAATATTACAAGTGGTCAACTTTATATGCCGCGCATCACCGTAAACTATTATTGCGTCTTTCTTCCACCCATCTGTATCTATTTTTTGGGCCAATTCCACTAATATGTACTATGATCCTGCAGTTTAGTTTGACAGAATGCGTGGAACAACGTGGTGGAATCACAGCCGTCCAATAAACCAATAAGATTATGCATCCACATTTGTGTTACATGGTGTTGAAGATAATGTAGCAGAAAGGCCAGCCATGGCTTCAGTTGCACTCATTCTCTCTCCCATCTGCACAACCTGCATTTGAACCAGAATATACTGTTCAAGCATCAAAAACTGGGGCCTCAGTTATAACTAGGCGTTGGCCTTGAAGCTGCTCATACATATATATATATATATAAGTTGTTCAACTACTAATTAATATGATTAAAGATTTAATTACTACGTACGCAAAGTTCCCTGGTTCATCTTCATTATACATTATAATTATGCAGTATTAAATCTTGTTATATGTTGTTTTTAAATTTGTTGGCCAAAGAGAACTAAAGTGATATTTGAGTCGTCATTTTCTTATAGTCTACGGGCACTCGCTTGCGTCGGAATCTTTCAGTCTTGTTATATGATATATGCTATATGCTATATCATTTGAGAAACATACTTACATTTTGGAGTTTTCATCCTCTGATGTATTAAGCCTGAAAATTGTGTTTTTAATCTTTTATTTTTATAGGCACAGGTCTCCTTACTTTTATTTATTAGAGGTAATCATACTCGAAGTATTGCGTGATACTAAAAGTAGATATATCTCTCAACAATTACTAGAACATCAGTTTAACAAGTTGCAAGGGACTTGCCCCTTCTACTTAACCCACCTACTGTCCATAGTTGGGTTTTTATTTTGGTTTAAGTAATGGGCTCAAGTTTGACTATGCAAAAGATTAGAGGCCAATAAAATTCTCCTTGTTGAAATAATCTTATGAACCACGTATTATATCATGTTACTCATGTTTTCGTATATGAAAATCAAGTTTTTGGTTAGTTTAAATAAAGTCTCAAGACAAATATAGCAACATTTAGTATATGCATCTTCTGAAGTTATTGGAAAAAGCAAAAGGTGTATTCTTGGAGACAAACTCACTCCTACTTAATTACTACGAAGAGGGATATATTTAAAACTAATCAAAACTCACACGTATTTAAGAAAAAGAAAAGGTAAAAGTCACACAAAACTACACCTGAAATCTCCAAATCATATTAATTAATAAGGGTACTGATTAATCAGAATAGAAATGGACCCTCTCAAATTGAACATTGCAGCTGAATTTGATAACCCTACCACCAATCTTGTTCTCACAACAATTTGGGATTTTCGAGATAGCATGCGCTAAGCAAGCGTCGCAATCTCGTCGGGACAAATCCGGCGAGCACTGAGTAAGACCATACACAGTTTCAGACTCATCGGCTATGTTATATCCCACAGCTAGCTTAAAAGTAGAGTCCCCAACAACAGCTTTTCTTTTTAAACTTTGCATCAGATCATTAAGAGCACTTGTGTACTTTTCTGTATCTTTAGCATCTTGAGGATTATTAAAACCATAGGAAAAATCAGGATATCGATATATCCCTAACAATGAACGACTTGAGTATTGAAAAGTGCAAAAGTCAGAGTATCCAAAAGCGTCCTTCTGATTTGGACAGAGTTTTGGGAGAAGGGTTTTGGCATCGTTGAGGCATCTCCGGCAAGAATTCGGCTCGACATCGCCTCTGCACAGCCCTTGTGCGTGAACTTTATTAGGGCTTACGCCAGATGAAGAAGTGTAGAAGCCATAGTCAATAACTGTGTCGGTAGTGAAACCAGAAAGAAGAGCATTGAGGTTGGTGTAGTAGGCGCTTGGCTTTATGTATGTTCCTTTGCCAACGGAACAGTTGTAATAAACGAAGCCAGGCTGGGCGGAGAGAATGAGAAGATGAGGAAAACTCAAAACCAGAGCCAAAGAAATGATAGAAGAGACTGTCATCTTTGGAATGAAATGTGATGAGCGACACGGCTGTATTTCCTCCGTTCCTTTTTATAATCAACAATTAACTGAATCACATTGTTAAAAAATTAGTTAAAATTAGAGATAATAAATATATTAAAAAAATAGAACATTTTCTCAAAATACCTTTATTTATATATATATATATATATAGAGAGAGAGAGAGAGATCAAAATAAGTAAATTATTAGAAAAAAGAAGTATAACTAACATAAAGTTAATCTAACGGTATAAGACTCTGCTAAATCCTCTGGGTTTCGAGTTGATTATTAAAGAAGACATCTATATTAGGAGAGATAACCATAAAAAGTTATCTTTTATAAAACAGAATAGAAGGAGTATTTAATTATTAGTATAATAAATAACATCTTCAACTTGTTTATGTAGTACATAAGTCAACAAGTGAATTGAAAAGATACCATTCATAAGTAGTCAGATAAATACTCATGAACTCTTGCACTATGTTTTCCGATAATGTTGTCAAATTGATGTACAGTTACAGTAGCTATGTTTCATTGTTTTTTTGTATAAAAAAAAAATTAGGTGAGTTAAGTCTCGGGAGCTCACATGGGTCAAACATGCCTTTAGACGCGCTTACAAAGGTACTTAAAGATTATCTATCAATAAAGTTCTCATATCAGCAACAGAATTTGAAATCATAATTTTATAGATTATGAGACAATTTCTTATTAATTGGATCAACTTTGCTCACACCTTTCATTGTTATAAACGAGCAATAATGTCCATTCACAAGATTCCACATTATAATTTAATGGCCACTACGTATGACGGGTTTCCATCCCCCATTATATATAGATTGGGACGTTTTCCGTCATCCGTGATGCACAACGCATAAATCCCCAAGTGTTCAATTCTTAAAATTTTATACCTGGTCTAGAATTTGTTGGTTTATCTCACTCCATTTACTACTAACCTATTAGAAAGAAGAGCCTCTTAGATTTATAAATATCATTCCACTTCGGAGGCTTCTTTATATAGGACTCATATATAACATCTCATTAGTGAATTAGGGCCCAGACCCAATTGAGTAAAAGGTTGAGACATTTTTTTATTTAATAATAAAGGAAAAATAAATTAATCAACCCAATACCCAGTAAACTCTAGATATGAGAGATAACAAGGATTGAGAGAGTCAGTTTTTAACCCACGCTCAGTAACTCCCACCTCCTTATTAGAAACTGCTCTCAGAAATTCTCTTCCTCTCCTTCGTGTATGTGTAACATAACTGAGTCTTGATTATGACTCAGTTTTGTATGGGTAAGCCAATACTTAATTGGATTCACACGTATACCCCAAAACCGCGTATAACAATAAAGCGCTTATTTTTTTTTTTCCATTTTAAATGTTCTTCTATGCAACTAATAATCTTGGAAAGGAAACCAAAGGGTTTTTGTTACAAATGCTCATTGCCAAATTTAATTAGAATTGGACATTATAGAAATGAAGATTTTCCGTACCTTTAATCAGTCGCTCCATTTTAATTAAGCTAGAGGTAGTGGATGATGAGAGGAGATAGCTTTTCCTTTGATGCTTTCTCTTCGTACATAGATTTTCTCGCAACAATATATTAGTAAAATTTTCATGTAATTTAAAAAAATTGATAAATATAAAAAATATATTTTATATTTAAGATCAATATCAAATATCTATATCTGATTAAATCCTATACAAGTGGTGGATCCTCGGTGGTGGCGTCAAAACGTTATGGTTCCTCCACATGATAACCACTACGCTTGTGAACGTTCTGCGATGATGCCGACAACTGATGATCAGAATTTTGACGAAAACTTGAGGTTGTTTTTAGATGATCAATTCTTTGGAAGCAGTTCCTCCATGATGCCGCCGGCGCAAAGTCGGATGTTTGGTGGAAATGAGATGCCGCCGCAGCAGCAGCTTCCACCTTGTGATGGATATGGTGCTGGACCTTCATGGTTCAACTGATCTTTCTGCTCATCGGTGCTGAGTTTCATGTTACTGGTTCTGCTTTAGTTTCTTGAGTTGAGTGTTCAAGAGTTGTATTTTCTTTTTCCCATGTTCTGACCAATAGTGACTAGGAAACAGATAGGGTTCAGTTCATAGGTTAGAGAAATAGGAGAGAGAGTATGGGCTAGGGCTTGCATATTAGTTTGTAATCTTCTGAAATGGATACTAATGTAGAAATGGATAATGGTAGATTAATTAATTCGAATTCATATCTAGATAAAGAGAATGAATCTGTTTAATTTGTTTGGTGAAATTAAAAGCTAAGGATTTTCTTCCCAAGCTGGTCTCTGCTGGTATGGGTTGCTATTTAATAGAAAGGGAAATGAATCATGCTCATCTATTTAATTTGTTGAAATTAAAAGGATATATAAGGATTTTTCACCACCAACCTAGCCGCTGCTGCTCGCACTGGCTGCCCCATTGCCAATTATTAACTTAAAGTAAGTGAATTTAAATATCATTGAAGAGTGAAAAATAAAGAGAAACAAATTTTGAGGATTCCTGTTTAATTAAGACCAGTATTATAGCCCGGGCTTTGTAACTTAATAATAACACCAGTTTCCTCCCTTGAGTACGAGATTGAGTGTAATACCAACATTACATGGTCTCTTGGAATATTAATTAGAATTAGTTTATTAGAGAATATATATAAGGGTATATAAATAATTTTTTAAAAAAGATCCTACCATTTAAAATTAACTCCAATAATAATTAATAATTTTCACAGAAAAATTAACATTTGAAGATCTAAACTAATAGTTTACTTGGTAGAATAATGGTGATGTTAGATAAGTAGGAACTACTCATAGCAAAATCTAGCTTAGAAGAGTAATTAATTAAGCAGATTGAATTGTTAACTTCTTCATACAACACTTTGCACTTTCGTTACTCCTTTCGACGCAACAGAATCATGTAAGATGTGATCAACATTGTGAATAAAGGTGCATTTGAATTTCATTATATTGGTATTATATTCTTATATATCTACGATGTTCCTTTATTAAATGCTTTGATCATATTTGAGAATGAAAGCTAGCACTAATCTTAGGCGTCTTATCCTTTCTTGAGTTTTGCCACGACATAGCTTTCCACGAAGGCTTATCAAAATGAATATTTTAAAATGTAATTCTCTGTTGGAAAATTAAGGCTTTATTTTTTTTTTTTTAGTTTATAGTCTATCTAATGATAAGTTCTTCTGCTGGCAAATTTGGGTTCCATTTAGGGAGTTATTTAAAGCCAAATATGTTAATTTAGGAGTTGATTCAACCAGCAGTGTACTGATCTGTGACTTGTTTGAATCTTAAATTTATTCCGATTAATAGCTAAATAGAGAATTTTGAAGTGCCATGGTGCTATAGAAACATATGTTTTGACTTATTGGCATTTGGGTGTGTCGGATTGAATAATTACATGATTCCTTTGTAGATATCATTGAACTCAAATGTGATGAGGTTACTAATTAAGTCAAGCAGGAAGGGTTAATTCCTCACAATATGGTGAGCTAAAATTTGAATATCTACTAGAAAAGATGTCTATATTTACTGCCCTACAATGACTGGATAAGATTATCTCTAATATGAGAATACATTTGTTTAGCAAAATAACCAAAAATGTGATGAGGTTTCCCTTGGATATTGGAGCTGAAGTTGGGCCTTATGGGCCAGATTATCTTAATTCACATCGAGCCCATTAGTGTGAGGCCCAAAGAAAGATAAGGCCACTTGCATATGTTTGTGTTTCATGAATTGGATTTATTTCAAATGAGTTGGGCTATAAATGTTTCATGGGCCCTTATAGCAAATAATAGAGCAAGAAGGAAAAAGAATAAAAAGATAAAGAGTCCATAAGTGGTATATACAAGAAGCCCACTCTATACATAATTATATATTATAAATGCGAACATTAATTTTAACGTATCACTATATGCTTTTTTGTCATCAAACCCAATAACTGTTTGATTCTTCAACATCTGCTTTCTCCTCAAACGTACTGTTCATCATGTGATTGGTCCACGTCAGATAATATCTCCCTTATGTTGTGTTAATTCTTTTGCTCCAACTTTCACTTTTCAAATGGGTTTTTATGCGTTTTGGTCCAACCATCAGCATTTATCATTCCATTTATTATTTCCTCTCACACCGATGACCCACTTTGCAAATTTCAAATTTCAAATCTGAGACTTATCAGTTAACCATGCGTTCTTGAGCTCCTCGGACATGGCACTGCCAGCGGTCTATATAATGGTTGTTGTAGGTTTCATTCCCCCGACTTTTACCTTGTTTTGCTTCCATACAAGTGAGGTGTCGTCCTTCCGTCAGCTCAGTGACTCTCACTATTTCTGGGTCCTATGTGTGAGGTTTTGAAGATCTTCTGATCGTTGCCCTAGGACCAACACGACGCTGCCCTCACTTTCAACGTTGTCGTACCGGATGTCAGGGTCTTGCTTTCACTGCATTCTCTCGCGTTACCCACTTCCGTGTCTTTATTTATATGATGTCTTTTCCTCTAATGACCAGCTTCCTCACTGTCATCGCATGTGCAGGGTAATATCATAAACAAGGTTGACCGTGTTTAATTAGCGATGATCAAGAACATTTGCCAGTGTTTGAAATTCTCAGTTTCCTGTCTCCTGTTCATCTTCGTGCATGACTAAAAATTATAATATTGTGTTACGTGACTTCCAAGCTTTATTATTTTCTTCCTTGCATCTATCTAAAGCTTATGGAATATATGATGTACTGCCAAATATATAAACGCCAGCAACCCTATGGACGTCCTTTTCTATCCCGTAAATAGGTGAAGGTTGGTAAATAAATACAGGATGGCAGCCGAGATACTTAAGGGGAACAAGCATGGCGATGTAAAGAGGATTAGGGTTCGTGTGGTTTTTTCTTTTCCATTTTTTGAAGCCTTTCTACACTTCTGTTTTTATATTGTTTCTTTACTGATTTAGTTTCAATTTTCGTTGGGAATTTTTAGATTCTTCTACCTGAATTTAACAAAGAAATTGTGTTATACATTCTCCGTTTTGAAATTGACTTACCGTACGTCATCACCTGTTATTGTTGTTATTTCAGTGGACAAGCATAAGCTCGGCTCATGAGGTTTGGGATTTAGTCTCATCACAGAAGTTATTCAGAAAAAAGTCTGGGTTTGAAGATCTTTTTATCTTTTCGAGGTGTCTCATTGGATCAAGGATGATTTTCTATTTTTTGTGGATTAGAAGACATATACACGTGGAAAAAGGTAGGACGGAAAATTGAAATAATACAACCTGTAGAAATCCATTCTTTCGCTGCTGATTGCAATTCAGAGGATCTTCTTCGTGTTCAAATAAAGGTTTTAATTATGATATCATCAAATCAACTTATTTGACAGATTTCTTTTTTCTTTAACTTATGTTCATTATTGATTTTATCATGTTGCTTTCCAGGTTTTGTTTTGATTAATATTACTAAAGTTGTTTTTCAGAATTCAGATATTGCCGTATTTATAGAATATACTATAGACGGTGGACCCCCTGGATCATTACCCATTGGTTGTATATATTGAAGCTGGAAACGATCATTTCTTAAAAATCCAGCCCTCATTCTTCAAGAAGTTTTGCCTTTCCTTTGTATGGATTTATCTTTTTTAATTGAGAATACCATATGATGAATTGTGAAGAAAGAAAAAGGCAAGAGATTCTGGAAGTTGGTTTGTTTATATTCAGCTTTAGTTTTCTTTGATCTTGATCTTTATCTTTATGTCTTCCCCTTTGCTCTATATATCATCGCCTATCAATGGCCTACAATCTTATATCTGTAACTGTTGGAATTGTTGTACGAGCCTTGGAAGTATTCTGCTGTTCATTCGTTTACTTCATTCATGGAGTTTGATGATATTACATGGGAGCATAAAGGATACAGTTTATTTGGATTAAATAATGGTTTTTTCCATTATTTTTCTATCCTTCAAATATTCATATATTAATATCTTTAATTTTTAAATTTATTGATTTTACTTAACTTGGTATAACTTTCAACCTTATTTTCCCCTCTTAATGAAATTTTTGTAAATGTTAAACTCAACATGATGAGGTGATTGTTTTTCAAAGAAATAAGTGTTCATAATCAAATATGATGCTTATAGAAATGGGGCTAAAATTAATTTTAACGTTTTACATACTAAACTTAGTTTTTCTCAAAATTATTTAGATCAAGCAATCTTCTAAGTCTTGAATATAACTACTATTTATTTTGTTATACTAGAAACTAGAAATTCAATTCTAATAATAATTTTCATGATATATATATAGTTGACTAATATAAAATATATGAATTCTCCTTTTAAGTAGTTGATAATTTTCTTCACATTTGAAGATTTAAAAATAACCTATCTAAACTTTTATTTATTAACTAAAAACACCATATATCGTTAATAACTAATTATTCTATCAAGGTTTATCGTGTCAGATTAATAAAGCACGCATGGCATGTGACATAAAAATACAATTTAATAATTTTTTATGAAGTTTAAAAAAGAGTGGAATTGTAATTCTGATTAACCAAATTGTGAACTATTTGAAATTTTCTTGGAATAGAAGGGGTGAAGAATAGTGGAATACAACATAACATTTTCGGATAGAATCAAACATCTTATATTGTGCCTCAAATCTATGAATCAATGTCATTTATGTTTAGATGATTGGAATTTCATATTCAAGCATATGTACCTGTTTGGTCGTCAGATAGAAGATATGCCAACAGATGGATCATCCATTTGAGTGTAGTTAGTCTATTTGAATAAGCATTGAACATTTTGGCCAAAAAAATGTATTGAACATGTTGGGCATTAAACATTGGTTTTGTTTTCTTTGATTGTCCACTTTTCTTTGCATCTCTATGCGCTCACTCCACTCGTACATTCCATGGGTTTAGGTCTAATTGATAAGTTTCAATAGATGGAACAATAATCCAAGTATATATATATATATATATATATATATATATACACTTCATGTGGCATTGGGTTTTCGAGTTCAATTTTACATTATATTCTTTAAACTAATCCATTCTACTAGACTAAACTCTAATTAGTTAGAAAAACACAAGTATTAATTTAACTAGAACAATGAGGAACTTCTGATAGCATTTACCACATGTTTGGATAGAGGAAAAAACAAGAAAATATGAAGGAGAGAATAGTAGGAGAATTTAAAAAAAAAAAATAGTAAAAATATTTTACTATTTTTAAGAGTTTTTCTTCGTAGTATCTAATCTTTTCTAATTTTTTTCTCATCTAAATATAATATAGAATAAGGTTTTTCATTTGCAAAAATAATTAATACTAACAAGGGGAATCCGTTTATATCCAACAATACACACTCGTCTGGCACACGCTATATGTATATGAAAACTGGAGCATAATGATAATATTTATTAATATATTATAAATATATATATTCATTCTTTTAATAATAATAGTTATGTTGTCCCCAGCATAGCTTTAAATCTCTGGATTAGCCTCTGCAACTGCAACCAGGCAACCACACACACGGGTGGCATACGCAAAAAGATAATCAAGCGGTGGAAGTTGCGAATGGATTCTCGAGCTTTTATCTTTATCTTTAATATTCTTTTTATTTTATTTAGTTGAGTTTCTATAAATGAATTTATTCTAAATTTAAATCCTGAACAGCTTACCATATTTACTAGTATTTCACCCTATTATCAACTTTCCTAAAAGAATAAAACGAATGAAGTGAAGGATCATCCTTGTTCCTTTGATATTTTGTATATGAAAATCTTCTCGAAGTGTGAAACTGGCATCTCATTTATTGAGTTCTTTATGGCTTTCCCCCATATCCAGTCTGTCTTCGCTTTATTAATAATAACTACTATAAATGATTCATCTCATTATCATTTTTTAATATTTGAAACATTTTTAGGTATTTAATTGATATCACAATTTTTTTTTTTGAAAAAAAATCATCCGGGAAGATATAGAAAAATTACATTTATTTTTTCCTTTAGTCCTTTTTTCTATATGGAAAAGCCTACAATAATTTTTTTAATGGGAATCATGGTATTAAAACCCAATTTGGATCAATTGGTTAAACCAATGAACTAGTGAACTTTATATTTGTACTTTTATATTTTCTCTCCATTTACCAAATATTGAATGGTGTCATTTTAAGTTAAGAAAATAACAATCCATCATATTTGTACTTTTATAATTTTGTTTAGTTAAATTATGTGTGAGATTTATATATGAATATTCCTTTTACTTGTGGATTCTTTTTTTATTTAAATATCACTTTTTTTATAATTATATATAAATATTTTTATATATTTTATTTATACTCCTCCAGTTTTTAATATATGACATAATTAAAAAGTTGATTTAGTTCTAAATATAAAATATATTTCATATATTTATCAATTTTTTTTAAATTATTCATATTTATACTCCCTCAACAATAATCAAGTAATGAAAGGAGGGAGTTATTAAATAAGATGACAATTGTGTTTTAAAATAAATATGTCATATTAACTAATTTAACTAATTTTTTTAATCTAATCAAATTAATTAAATATATCATATATTAATAACTAGAGGAGTATTATATTATTTTATTTCAACTGAACTAACCCTAATCGCTATCTCGAGTCTTGATCGATTCAATAACCGATTCGATTTTCATATTCTTAATTATGGCCAATTGTTTGATCATTGCGGTTTTATTTACCCCATGATGAACCTTATACTATTAAATCAAATTTAATTATTGCACAATAATATTTACCTGAGTCAATATTATAACAAACATAAAAATGCTCTTAATTCTATTAAGATTTTGCTAAAGTCAAAATCTGAATTATAATGCCATGCAGTAAGTATACAGAGAGGAGGTACATATTTCAATCATAAATGAAGATTGAGATTTTATAACTTGCTAATCTTGGACTAATAATAAAAAGTAACAAATCATTAAGAAGGGACAGTGAATTAATCAGATTTATTACAATAAACCAAATATTTAGCAGTATAAATACCAAAACGTTAATCACCATTCCAACATCAGTAACATATTCTGCTTTCTATTTTCCCCTCAAACATGAAGAGAAAGTCCAGTTCAGGTCGCCAAAAGATCCCTATTGAGAAAATACCAAAGAAAAGCCATCTTCAAGTCACATTCTCAAAGCGTCGCTCAGGGCTCTTCAAGAAAGCCAGCGAGCTTTGCACTCTCTGCGGCGTTGAAATCGCCATCATCGTCTTCTCCCCGGCGGACAAGGCCTTCTCCTTCGGCCACCCGGAGGTGGAATCCATCATCGACCGCTATATCACCCGAAACCCTCCGTCGGAATCAGGGGCTCACCCTCTGGTGGAGGCTCACCGGAACGCGAATGTCCGGGAGCTGAACATGCAGCTGACACAGGTTCTTGGGCAACTGGAGATGGAGAGGAAGAGAGGAGAAGAGCTGGACCAGGTGAGGAAGGCGAGGCAGAGACAGTTCTGGTGGGAAAACCCTATTGAAGAATTAGGGTTTAATGAGTTGCAGCAACTTTTGGTTTCAATGGAGGAACTGAAGAAGGAGTTAGGGAAGATGGCGAACAAGATGTTGATGATGGAGCATAATAATAGTTTGACTGCAGCTGATTCTTCATCAGTTATTGTTGGAGGAAGAGCACAACATGGTGGATTTGGACGCTGTAATAATAATGGTGTTTGAGAATCAACATGTTATGAACAACATTAATGCTGTTTCTTCGTCCAGTAATATTCTTCCTCCTCATCAACATGCCTATAACAATCTCAATTGTAGGCATGGATATCTATGATTTTTTGTTTTAAGTTTGTGTTTTTTTTGTTTTGGTTTTGTTTGGGAGAATAATTGTATTGTGCAAAACTAGTACTCCTATATTGCTATAGCTTTATTTCTGATTATTGTCTTTCTGGTTTCAATAAGGTTGTTTGTGGAGAAAAACTATATATATGTGTGTGTGTGATTGTGAATAATAAGATTCAAAACTGTTTTATAGTATATGATTTTGTTTGCTTCTCTTGGAATAATGTGTAAACTAATATTTCATCATTCTTTGAACAATTTGATTTCTGACTACCGTTTAGTTAATGGCATAATCGTTAACAATTTGATTCAAAACTGTTCATTTTTCCCACAATTGAAACATAGAGTTTTTTTTTTTGTACAAAATAGTTTGGGTAGGTTCAGTACGGTTTTTCCACCAAGGTCAAAACATAACTCTAGGGTTCGGATAGCACTTATATAGGACTTACGAGATCGCTTATCAAATGAGCCTTCACAACGGTAACGAAAATCGAATTCGCATCCTTATAAGATATAAATATGTTATTTATCATATATGCTAACAATTGAGACATAGAGTTAATGTTCTCAGCCGGAGCGGAGTTGGGTTGACCGGGTCTTGTTACATAGCCATAGAGGAAATTAGAGTGATGAATCATCGGAATCTGAACGTTAATCTAGTTGTAATAGCATGCATTAACATAGCTTAGTAATTAAGCATCAATAATCATGAATCCATATTAAGATAAAGATTCTAGAACTTGCTAATCTCGGAGTAATAATTAAGATTGAATCAAACATAAAAATTACAGAACGTGGCATATATAGTGAAGCAGCTTGACAATATGATTAATTAATTAATTAATTAAACATGTCACTAATCCAGCTAGCAATCACAAATTCGTAACCCAAGAAAGAAGCATTTAGTATTCGTTTCTATTCTCTCTTTACTGCTCCTTTTAGTTTTAACCAGGATGAAGAAAAGAGTTTTTTTTTTGTACAAAAATTTTTAGAAAGGGGTTTGACTCACCCACGATCTAATGACAGGGCGAAATCTCCCTTCCTCCTAGGCTATACCAATGTCGGGTAGAGCAAACCGTCTATTACCTGCAGATATAAACTTAGGCACCTAAGAGCTAAGATGCCTCCCCAAATGCCGTGATTGAAACCACAACAAAGTAGTATTATATGTCTCACTCCTTCGTCAGTTGAACCCGATAGGTGGATGAAGAAAAGAGTTGGCACGCTTGAATGGTTTCTTGTCGCGTAAAGGTATTTATCCTCTGAGGGCTGGTGTACCATACCCTCCCTGGCCCAGGAGACAGCCCACTCCCTCAACCCACGTGGTCGGGCCTGTGAGGCCCAAAATCAGTCTTTCACTGGAGCCAATACCGTTAATTGCATACACAATTTTTTTTAACAAAATGTCCAGATTTAAAGGGGAAAACTAGAGGGAAAATATAAGGAAAAATAGTTCTTCCTTCATTTGGATAGAAAAATAAAATAATAATAATAAAAGAAAAATGGAGGAGAAAAAGAGGTATAGAGTTCATATATTTGCTCTCCAAAGTTTTTCTTCAAAAGTGAAAAGATTTTTAAAAGAAAACACATTTCCTAATAAAACTGTCCCAAAGGAGAGAAAGAAAAACAATGGTGTCCACATCTTTTCAATATGAGTATTATTGTTATTGTGAAATTAGTAATTTTTCTTCATTTCGTGTTTTCTTATGTTAATTCGAAATTCAAATATAAGAAGATAAACGATTTTCCTATTTTTTTCCTCACTTCATTTTTTCCTTTTCTCAAATTTTTTCTTTTATTTTATCCCCTCCTCCAAAGAAAGGTTTAGTCTTCAATATTATTATGGTGTAAATTGGTATCAAGGGCAACTAAAGACGGGAAAATAGGTTATCAGTATATTTGAATAGCACATTTAAATTTAGCTTTGCATTTTTTGGCGCGGAAGTCAACGTAGCTTTTGTGAGAAAGAAGAATTAATAGCTTTCGTTAAAAGACCTTTTAAAATGTAATCCAGATGTGGTAACGACATTGTAGCCTATGACCCCGAAAGCTTAAGTATAACTTATGGATAGAAATAAGTGAGACTATGTTTTAGTTAAATAGACCTAAATTTATAATAAAAAATTAAAGCTTAAGTCCATACTTGAACTTGTATATAGATTTTTTTTTTAACTCATGAGCTTTTAAAAGGCCTGCTAAATATAAATTTTTTTTTAGAGACCTACTTATAATGTAGACATCTAAAAATATTTTATATTTTAAACTTTAAAGGCTGTAAGTAAATTTTGAACTACCGAAACCTATATTTATGTAGGCTTTTAGAAGACTTTAAAATCTACACATATATTTACAAATAGAAACATCTATTTTTAAGCTTATTTACAATCTACGTATAATTAAATAGGTTTGTAGGCTTATATGCCATGTCTTAGAAGAAAAAATATAGCCTATTGAAACCAGTAGGCTTTTAAATAGGCCTGAACTTTGATCTATTTGTTGAATATACTAAATCTCAACAGACTTTAACTAACGTAAGCCCCTGTTAAATGTTTGATCTATTTTTACCCCTATAAAATCATAATAAATTTGATCTCATTTGTAACCTCAAACTGTTAATAAATATTTTTTTAATTTCTTTATATAAAAAAATTTAGATAAGTTAGGTCTCGATGACTCATTAAGGCTAATACATGCCTCTAAATTTAAAGCGTTTATAAAAGTACTTATAGATCGTCCATCAATAAAATTCTCAAATCGACATTAAAATTTAAAATTACAATAAATTATAAATTAACTCTTTACTAACTAAATTAACTATATCCTTCTCAATTTATTGAAAGAAAATCAAAATATGTTATATGACTACAAGGAATCATGATGCTTAACACATTGTGCCAAGGCTGTGGATGTCCATCTGGGAATGAGCTGGATATGAGGAAGAAAAGAAAGCAGAAGCCACGTGTAAGGCATTCTTAATCCTTCATTTGCACTCTATTAAGGAGAGCCTGCTCTTAATTATGGTTTTTGGCTGTTGTAAGGAATTTCACTTAATCATTATACACACATATATGATCAAATGATATGGGCTCTCTAAGTGAAAACCAATTGAGTATGTATGTCTTCATGTAGAGATCATGGCTTTGAAGGAATGGCTTTGCTTTAATTTGCTCATCACTCATGGGTAGTGTTTTGGGGAATGTGCAAAATCACCGTTCCCATTTCCTCCTAATCCACTTCATTAATTATAATCATGCTTTTTTTTTACTTAAGAGCGTAAGGACATACGATCTAAAGTTATAAGTTAAATCAAACTAGAGTTAAAAAAATAGGCTAACCCGTCGCAACCCTTTAGCTAGGAGCAGCCTGCTGCAACCCACAGGCTGGGAGCAATCCGTCCCAAAATAGGCTAACAAAACCTAGCTTTAGTGGCGGGTTAACCTGCTAGCCCTCCACCTTTTTTTAAACTTTTTATAATATTTTTAAACTTTTAAAATACTAATAAAAATTTTATAATATTATATTAGCATAATAAAAAAATTACTAATGTTATACTCTTAAGAATTCTTATTTTTATAGAAAAATCTTAAATTTTATAATTATAAATCTGAATAAACATTAACATAATATTAATCAATTATAATATGTTAACACATATCAACAAATAAGTAATCATCTTTACTAGTTTTCGATAATAGGGATATTCAAAATAATATTTGAGTAAAATAAATAATAATATTAATAATTTAAAAAAAAAGTGGGCTAGCAGGCTGGGCGGGACGGGCTGCAAATACTAGCCCCAGCCCGCCCCTTATTTTTGTAAAACGAGTTGAGCCCATTTTATCAACTCTAAATCGAACCCACAATCTTCTAGTTTATTGGAGAGTTTCCATATTATTAGGCTATAAGGCCATTTGCAGTTAATTTTTTTTATTTAGTCAAGGGTATCTCAAAGCTATATTGAGCTTGAAATTAATCCCTTTTAAGACAATTCATTATGTTTGGATGGAGAGAAAAATAAGGGAAAAATAGATGAGGGATTACTGGAAAGATAAGTTTCTAAAAATAGTAAAAAATTTAACGTTTTTACTAATTTTTCCTCTATAATAAGGATTTTCATTTCTCTTAACAAATATACTTAATGATATTTAAATTTATATATTTTTTCTTCTTATAAGGATGAGACCAGAACCATTTTTTTTATGTAAAAAAGTTTAGGTAGATTCGACACCGGTCTCTTACCAAGGTCAAGACACAACCCCAAGGCTCATAGAGCACTTACAGGGGACTTACGAGATCGCTTATTAAAAGGCTTTCATAATAGTAGTGGGAATCAAATTTGTATCCTTATAGAATATGAATTTATTTTTTATTATATATACTAATTTTTATTAGCGAGCGAGTACTACATTAATCAATACAATAGTTTGTTGGTTTTGGTGGTTGATTTTTTATAACGGCCTAAAGTGATGATGAAGAGAGCCACCGGCAACGTTATGGCTTATAATGCTTTGGGCCAAATGAGTTAGCTTTGTTTTGAATCTACCCTCTGCCATATCCCCCGCTGTCCTGGAATTACAAGAATATTAATGTTAAACTTTTTAGATTCTTATACTATCAATTTATAATAAAAACAAATTTGTAGAGAGAACAAATCTCGCCCAAGCACTTTGTTGTCTGAGAGAGAGACGCTAGTGAAAGATGGATCATAACAGTGAGCAAGAATCGATTTTTCTTTTTGGCCAATTCAAGAATCGCATATGGTTAAATCAGAATCTTTCAGAAAATAAAAAATCAAAATGAATTGATATTCTAAACCAGTCTGATTTTGTCTAGCTTGATACTTCACCCGGATTTTGGTTGGTTATTATTGAGCACTTCAGTGATAAGATCAAATTGAAATAAACAAGTATATTTTTTTTTTACAACTGAAATGTGAGCAAAAGTATTTTAAAGCTTACCAAATTGAAAAAGAAGAGTTAATTCAATGGAACCCAGCAGCATTATATTTTAATTTTAAAGCTTACTAATGCTATGTTTGGATGGGAAGAAAAATTTGAAGAAAAGAAAATAGGATGAGAGAACATGGAGAATAGATAAAATTATAAAGATGTTATCACTCTTTCTGTTTGGATGGATGAAAGAAATAGGGATGAGAAAAAATAGACAAATAACTAAATGACTAAAACATCCTTATATATATATAAAAATATATCGTATTTAAAATTAAATTAAATATCAAAAAAATAAATCATATCAACATCATCATAAAAAAAATTTAAAATCAAATTATTTAATAAAAATATATATATTCATATTATTATATTTTAAAATTTTAAAACCAATTTTCTTACAAAAAATGTAATTTATTAAAGAAAAAAATAAAAAGTAGATAATTTCTTGAAATTAAATATAATAAAAAGAAATAGATAAATTATACTATCATCTAATATTATTAATAAATACTAAAAATATAATATAAAAATAAAACGATTAAAGACTTAAAGTAGAGTGTAAATGCATAATTAGAAAATCAGTTCTCTCCTTATTTTATTTTTGTATATTGAGAGATAAGTTAGAGAGAAATTAAGATGGGGATACATCTCATTTTTCTCTAAATTTTCTTTCCTCCCACTTTTCTTCCCTTATTTAAATAAGATAAAACTTATCTCCCTTCCTATTTTATCTACTAATTTTCTTTCCTCCCTCGTTTCCTCTTAATCGGGTAAATGATTTCTTCACAGTGAAGGTCTGAAGGATTTGTTCAAATCAAAGAGAATAAAGGCTACTAATTAATGACGGAGTGAGATTTTGTTCAAACCAAATAATAATATTTGGTTGCCTAAAATAATTATTATTATTTCAATTAAATTAACATAAAGAAATACGGAATCTACTAGTCTGCAGGGCCCCTCGTGCATGAACAGTAAAATTATATATAATTTTATATTTGATACTTTTATATCAATATTGATTATTATTTGCTATTAAGTATATTTCATCAATAGATTTTATTAACAATATTAGCAATATATTTATAAGAAAACCACATTGCTTACAAATTGTTGATGAATTATCTTATTTTTGTGGAAATGCATAAAAACTAAAAACTACCTCAGTGGATTCAATTGAATATAAAATATAAAAAAATGATGAAAATAAAACTTTTCAAAAATTATAAAAAGTGCAGTTTCTATTTTGAACTTTTGCGTTAATATCTGGCCAACTTTTTCCAATATAAATAAAAAAAATCCTATATCTTATATTTTAGTATTAAAAATATAAGTAGCTGTCTAGCATAGCCTGTCATCCACTCATCCTAGATTATCCATCATACTTCCCGTTTAACACATGCACGTGCAGGTTCACGTGCAAACTGAAATATTTATCTTTTGCTTTTTTTTAAAAGAAAAAAGAAAACAAAGATCCAATCAGAATTCAGATTATACAGGGTCGGGAAATAAAAGATACTGGTAATCAAAGTTGAGAACTAAGATTCCGTCTCACCGCCGCACGCCGCACGCTACGTGGGTCCACCTGTCCCTCAACGTGGCCCCTCCCTAATATCCACTTCAAATTTGTATGGTACGTAATTATAAAGTAATTGTCTTCTCATTGGCCCAAATTAACTTTTTTTTTTTCTAAATATATGACCGTGTAGTAACTATAAAGGGAAATAACAAACAAGGGTCCCAAATTTTATAATTAAAGGCCTTGGGAATCATGTGTCTATTTGTAGGAAGGAGCCCTTTGTTATTATCTTCTTTACAGCAAGGACTCATATATATATATATATATATATATATATATATATATATTATAGTCTTATTTATAAATTATATTAAATATAATTTATATAGACTAAAAAAATCTTAAATTTTATTAACTATATAATAAAATTTAACGACTTTTTAACTTTACTCTTATTTAATAAATATTACACTCACTAAAAATAAAATTAATATAAAAAAATAAAAAATAAAATTATATATTTATATAAAAAATTATTTATCTTATAAATATTATTAAAATAAATATTTTTTTATTTTATAAATATGACTAAACGAGTATATATTTCCCCAGGTGATGGATGATTTAATTTAATCATTAGTAAATATTTTTATATAAATATTGATGAAGGAACATATTGTTTCCCAAGGATAAATATTACTAAAATAATGACACCTAAGACAATGGAATATATTATACAGTTCATGAATCATGATTGATGAAACTTCTCCCTTCATTTTTATTTGAAAAAAACTAATATGTTCACTGCATTTTTAATCATAGTTTTGTTTATTGGACCATAATAATTTCCTCAAGTATTCGTTTTTCTATACCCATAATGATCTATTAAGAGAAATAGCGGTAGTGACTGATGTCATAGCTATTATTCAGAGTGCAATTGAATTAATTTTGACACATAAATTTAAATAAAATTAAAATTAATCAGATTTCAGATTAGTATGTAGATAAAGAAATTATTATATGTAAAATAATTTTTACTCTTAGTGTTATAGTAAATAAATATGATTCGTATCATTTTATTTTTCTAAAAATTAATTGTTCATTTTATAGAAATTTTCATATCGCTCTGCCAGTATCTAAATTATCCCTAGTTAACAGATTATAAACGTGTAAATTTATAGCTATAAGTTATGAACGAGAAAATTATGAAGAATTAATAAAAAATTGCACGGGGCTATAAAATTAGAAGGATTGATGAATTAATAGTAAAGTTTTTTCTACCCATTTTAACCGATAAAATGTAATAAATATGACTATTTAGAACGTGTTTAATTTATAGAGAATAATATTTTATTATGATTGTAGTCGCGGCGCTTAGGAAGACATATTAATTTTTAGGTGTTTAGATTTATATTTAAAAGTGCTAGACAACTCGTTTTACTCGATATTAATATCGTTTAGGAGGAAGAGAAATTTTGTCTTATATTGAGATCGTAGGTAAGCCTAATCCCTTTCAAAAAAAATTTTACCAAACTAAAAAAAAAAAAGGTTTTCTTCTTTTTTCAGAAATTTTCTTCTTTTTTTAGAAATTTTGTTTTTGGCCAACGAGGATTAGTTCGAGTGGTAAGCGACTCGGTATCATTTAAACGAGGTCTTGAGTTTGAGCCTTAGTGTATACAAAAAATTCTCATTAGGAGACTCATCCACTATAGGTAAATGCGTGATATGGGTCAGATTTGGATATAGTTAAGGTAAAATTTTGGTGAATAAGTTGAGTAAAAAAAATGTTTTTGGCATTGAAACGTTAAAAAAAAAGATTATTAATTCGCGAATAACAGTAAAGCAAGAGCAAGTGAATGTTATGGGTGGGAAAGAGGGATTAGCTATGGTTAAGTAGGTTCTAGAAAAGGAAAATAGAGGAGGGAGGAAGTCAAAGAGATGATAATTTGGAGTGTGACCCACAATGAATAATGAGGAATATTTAAGGTGAGTGGAACGAATGGAGGAAACAGCTGGAGAGAGTTAGGCGCAAGGGAAGGGAAGTGATAGCGATGACTACGACAGGATACAGCCATGTTTGGGACTTTCTTTGCTGTCCGCTGCCCCTACCTGTACTCCGCTGTGCCCTCATCTTCCAGCTCATCTCCCCATTTCCCTCTTCTCCTCATCTTTCTTTCTTCCTTACCCTCCCTCCCTTCTCGACTCCTCTCTCTCTCTCTCTCTCTCTCTATATCTATGTATATACACACACGCATATATATATATATATATACACAACGACATCATATTAACTTGAGATATAGGATGCTACTAAAAAACTATTTTCAAGTGGTAAATAAATTATAAATCAATCTACTTGATATATAAAATTATATAGCACCATATATCTTGATCTTATTTTTCATATTAATCTAGTATCTTAATATTATTTGTAGTATAATTTTATCTATAATATTTTTAATTTGATATAATTTTATATATAATATTATTTCTCAAGTATTAAGAATTATACCAAATTAAAAAAGATTATGGGTGAAATTATACAAAATTAAAAATATTATAGGTAAAATTATACCATAAATAAAATTAGAATATTAAATGTATATGAGAAATAAGATTAATATATTATATGTTATATAACCCTAACTTATCAAATGATATGCATATATATATATATAAGCTAATATTTTTTTATAACCCTTTAGTTGGTCTAACATCGCTTATGGATCTTATTAAGTATTTAAGTAATTGATTAATATAAACTGAGATTTTATAATCAGATGACTATTCCTATAAATCTTTTTTAACAAAATGTAATTCATCATAAATTCGTCTACTTTATAGTATAGCTAATCTGCTATAAGATTAAACAATGTTAGTATACATATAATCTATTATTATATTAAAATATTTTAGATATATCATATCATATATATTATAATTAAATAATTTTATTAATTTTATTAAATTTTTTAAATTAAATAAATAACTTTTACGCAAAATTTAAATTTGTAATACTAAGTCTCTTTGACTTAGCTCAACCAATATTGGTTGATGCACGACAATTCCTTTGAATATGAATGCGAAAAATATTCAATATTTTGTCTTCGAGATTTATTCTTTTTTTTTTAAGAAATAAAAAACTAAATTGATAACTTGCGTCTTTGAATCAACGTGTAGCCAATTTTGAAGAGGGTGGTATATTATTATCAAAGTCGATAATTTGTCACGTTGATTGAAATTAGAAAACCTTGTCAAGGTCGCGTGGAGAGAATTATCATTTGATGTGCCCATTACGACCACAGCTTGGTATTTACAATTACTAGCTAATTAATTAAGAGAGGAACGGTTTTGAATATTTTCAAAACAATAAGTATTTTAATTAATTTAAAAATAAAAAATAATAATAAAATTAAAGTTCTTGAGTTAATATTTATATTCTAATTGTTTATAAAAAATCTTATTTTTTTTAAGTTTTCGACATAAATAATAAATTCCACTTATTAGTATTACTTACATTTTTTTTTGTATTGTGAGTTTCCCACCCGGAACATGTCGCGTGATACGGTTTAGCAACAAACAATACGGATTAGACTTTCATCAAGAAAAACAAAACATGGATTAGAATATAAACCAATTATAGGTGGTTGTGGCATAATTTTTTTTTAAGTTCCCGAATCTAATTATAGGGAAATTTTAATAAATTATTAAATAATTATAAAATTTTACAAAATTTAAAATTAATTTTTTTAAATTATAAAATGATAGAATTGTCTTGAGAAAAAATAATTTAAGCAATATAAATAATAACTTTATGAGAAAAAAATAACAACTTACGTGAAAAAAAAATAACTCAAGTAATAAAAATGATAATTTTTAGAAAAATAAATAATAACTAGAGTCGAAAAAAAATAATAATTGAGATATTTTTTTTAAAAAATAATTTTATTATTTTATAATTTAAAAAATTAATTCTAGTAGAACTTCACAATTATTTGATATTTTTAAAGAGTTCTTTATAATTAGATTTTTTACATGGTTTTTAAATATAATTTTTCTCTGTTTTTTAGTATTATTTCTTTATTAGAATGTCATGATTTGATGTTTTAAGGAAGAAGATGAAGAGTAACGACGTAAAAAAGAATATATAATATTAACATATTAAATTTATGTTAAGTGTGTATAGAAACTTTTAAAATTAAGTTTTAAAAAAGTTTTTTGTCAGAAATTTTAAAATAAATAGCCATATTTATTCAAAAGAATTTTTAGACTAAAGCATAGTTTAAAACTAAAATTTTGAATAAGTTACTAAGACTAATTTTTATAACAGTAAAAGAGCTTATGGACTAGCTAATTATTATTTTACCTTTATTTTTTTTACAACCTCTCGCATCTCTCTTTTTCACCTTTTTTTCTCTCTCTTATCTTTTCTCTATCTTATCTCCTCTCTCTTTTCTATTCTATACCCTTTCTCATCTCTTATATTTTTAATAAAATTATAATTTTTTTGATAATTTTTAAATTACAAAAATCTTTCTAATAATAACTATTTAAACACTCATTTATTCAGAACTATCTTTTTCTATAATTTTTTTTAAAAATTATTTTCTAAAAATTGGCTTAATTTTTTTTATAAATATTTTTTTAAACTTTTATCCAGACAAACCTAAACCTAAGTGATGGGTTTAGGTCTATCTGCCATATATGTATACTCTTTAAGATATGTCATATGTGTACGATTACGTGGAAAAAGAAAAAAATAATAATAAAAGAATTAAAACAGAAAATGGGAAGCAATTTGTCAACCTAATAATTAAACCAAAGCAGAGAATAATCGTTGCTAATTAGGTTGATTAGCAACGATTAGGTTAATCGGTAGTTGCTACCTAATTTTAATTATCATCAACATTAGAAGCAAACAACAAATCGAATGATTTCATTTCAACATATTATTAATGTTGATGCTCAAATTTTCAACTCACTATTTATATTTATATATTCAAATCTCTGTTATAATAAACTACTGCCATGAAACCTTCTAAAATTGTCCTCCAAAAAAGTATTTTTATTCATTCTGCGTTCTATTTTTTTTTAAGAAAGTATTTTTTTTATCGTGCAATATACTTTTTAAAGGAAAATATTGTTTTTTCAAAAAAAAAATCGTCTAAATTTAATCCAAAGGCTTTTTTCCCCGTATCAAATTTAGCCTAAAAGCCCTAAAGTCTAAATAATATAAAAATATTACATTATATAGGACTCTTTGAATTTGAAGTTTTGTAGAAATAACTTTCTTACCCAAATTTTGACAATAAATCTCTTTAGAATTTTAATTTTATAAATATAACTCTCATATAATTAGTATGTCCATTATTACACTCTATGTGACAAATAATTTATCTTATAGACCTAAAATTTAGGAAATGATATAAGTTGATTCAAAATTTGAAGGGATTATTACAGTAAATTTTTTTAAAAGAGTTATTTAGTTAATAAAATAGTATGCTTTGTTAGTGAAATAATGGATTGGTTAATGAGAAGAGGGTTACCTGTACAAATTCAAAAGTTTATAGACTTGTTTATGGAGTAAATGAAATTATTCCCTCAATTCAAAATTCAAAGACTTTTGCATGATTTCTTTTCTTTTTCTTTTTGCTACAAAATTTTTTCAAAAGAGTTAGGTTCACCCATAATCTAAAAATAAGATAAAGTCTTATTTTCTCTTAGACGATGCTAATATTGAGTAGGGTAAACTGTCAATTATCCTCAAGTATAAATTTAATCATCTAAAAATTAGGATACTTTTTTAAAAACTGCGATTAAAACTATAATAAAATAATATTTTTTAAAAATTAAATAGTTTTTAAACGATAGGTATGTCTTATTAATTCTCGTATAAAATAAGTAGCTTTTAATATATATATATATATAAAGGGGAAAAAAAAAGACTGAGACACGCATTTCGTTCTTTTTATTTCTTTATCTAATTTTTTCTTTAATTAAAAAAATCAAAGGGATTGAACTTTTGCACACTCTTGATGCGGTTCAAATAAAATCCCATCAATTTGATTTTTTTTTTAAATTGTTATAAAGATCATTAAAGAAACTCGCTGATTAAATCTAATCAAATCCAAAATTATCACCCAAATTGATATGCTTACTTATTTCACGTTTCTCGGATTCAAGTCCCTCAAAGGCTCAACTCATAAAATTCGAACGAGTTACTCATAAAATTATAATTATAATTATAATTTTTTTAAGAAAAATATAATATCATACGAAGATCAGTTCAAAAAATGCCAACTTGCATGGGACCTCCTTTTATTTCCCATCATATAAAAAAGTTAACGAAAAATCCTCCAAGTTACAGGCTGTCTCATGCGCCTTGCCTGCTCAACAACTGTCTTCTTCCTTCTCACCAGACTCTTATAAGCGCAGCTTCCTTTTCCTCTTTCCATCTTCTCCACAACAATATTCCCATTCTTCTCTCTTCACCATAGCCTCACTCGCCGGAAACCACATCCCGTGATATGGATCCGTGTCCTTATGTTCGGATCCTCGTCGGGAACTTGGCCATCAAATCTCCCGCGGCTTCCAAGCCTTCTTTCTCCGGCCAAGTTCATCCCTCTAGTTCTCCTCCTTGCTTTTGTAAGATTAAGCTCAAGGATTTCAAATCTTTCGATCATCAGTACGCTACCGTTCCTCTTGTCTCGCAAGACGCCGGTGATTCTCAATCTCATTCATTAGCTGCTTCCTTCGACTTAAGCAAGCCTTTGATTGAGAAGCTTCTGAAATCGTCTAAGGTTCCTACTATGAAGATTTCCGTCTACAAGGGTCGGAGAATTACATCTGCGTTTGGCTTCTGTACTGCCAAGTTATTGGGGAAAATTTCTGTGCCGTTGGATCTTACCTTGGCTGAATCTCGCGCTTGTATGTTTCAGAACCGTTGGGTCTCTTTGGGTGAGAAGAAAAAGGCGTCGACGGAACAGTTGTTACACTTGACTGTCCGGGCTGAACCGGACCCGAGATTCGTCTTCCGGTTCGACGGCGAACCAGAGTGTAGCCCGCAGGTGTTTCAAATCCAGGGTAATGTTAAACAACCGGTTTTCACTTGCAAGTTCAGCTTCAGGGATCGGAATTTCGCTTCTAGGTCATCTGTATCGGAGGCAAGCAATTCAAAAGGCTGGTTCAACCCGCAGAAGGACCAATCGCCTGAGCGAAAAGGATGGTCCATTACGATTCACGACCTATCCGGTTCCCCTGTAGCGGCCGCCTCAATGGTCACGCCGTTCGTCCCCTCTCCCGGTTCCCACTGCGTCAGCCGGTCCAATCCCGGCGCATGGCTTATCCTCCAACCCGGTGGCGACGGCACTTGGAAGCCTTGGGGGCGCCTCGAGGCTTGGCGCGAACAGAACAGTTCCAATTCGGTGGGTTTCAAGTTCGATGTCCTCCCGGCAACAGCTGAACCGGTGACCCTCGCCGGCTCAACCATCAGCGCCACAAATGGCGGAAAATTCACAATAGATGTCACCTCTGGGGTCACCCCAGTCAACAGCCCACATGGAAGCTGGGACTTGGAATCCGGGTCCAGGTCAAGGTCGGGTTCTGGATCAGGGTCGGAGTTCGGGATGGAGAAGCAACTGTTCTACAAGGGGTTTGTGATGTCGGCAAAGGTGGACGGCGAGGGGAAGCAGAGCAAACCAGAGGTGGAAGTTGGGTTTCAGCACGTGACTTGCACGGAGGACGCGGCGGCGTTTGTGGCTCTTGGGGCAGCCATGGATTTAAGCTTGGATGCTTGCAAGTTGTTCTCTCAGAAGCTCCGAAAGGAACTGAGGCAGTAGATTCATCTGCATGTCGTTTTACTGGGCATTGTGTCGTTTAGGCATTGGATTCTTTGTTTGACACAACTAACCTCATTTTGATCGATGAATTACCTAGATTTTTTTTCTCCTGGGATGTTTTGAGTGATGATGTACAGCTATTGCGGCAAACCAAAAAGAGAATGTACAGTGAAATTGAAATGTTAGGGTTTGGATTTAATTCCTTTTAATCATATATAATAGCTTCTGAATCTTGTTCATATTTTTAGCTAACAAATCATGTTCTGTTACTTCTGTATTCAATCTGTTGGATGAATCTCTGCATACTTTAGATTTACGTACTCTTGTGACTTGGTGTGGTGTAAGATGAGAAGAATGAGAATCCTATGTTCATTTTGGCTTGAAGCTAATGAGGCATTTATAAATGAAACAAATTATAATGTTACCTCTTCAAGATAATTCAGATTTTAGATAGAGCTGGTTTTAAAAAGAATTTTCTGATTTTTTTTTTTAAATATAAGTATCCTCATTTAAGGCATTTAACTTAATCTTATTAATAAAATTTTATAATTTTAATTAGCCATGGCATTTATAAATCATGAACTGGTTATAGACTTTGGTTGAGTATGAGGCATGTAGTGCATTTATTTTTTTAATTTTTGAGAGATTTTTGTTTTATTTTAAAGGACAGTATTAAGTTATAAATAGGATAAAATACACGATTTTTTATTTATAAATGAGTTTTTATATTATATGGCATTGAATTTTTAAAAGTTTTCGTTTTGAATCATACATTAGATATTAAATTAGTCGGTATTTTGTACAAAATTTGAGGTGAATGACATTGTTTATACTTTTATAAGAACTATGTTTTTTTTTAATTTGTGATGTGTGTATAGGGTGTGAATATGGTAATAAAAATGTCAGAGAAAACGATAGTGCATACCTGTAGGTTGTCCGCATACATTGTAGGTTTGTAAGGGTTCATTCCCCAGCCAAGCATAAACTAACATTTCTGAAATATGGTCCCCCTAAAAGCATATGAAATTAAAAAGAGAGAGAGAGAGAGTTGAAAATATCGACAGCTATACAACTCTGCTTTTCAATTTGTTCATTACATTAATGTATTTGCAATGCCTAACTTGCCTTAATTTTCTCATATAGCTCCCCCCACCACCTATCAATTGTAGGGTCTGAAGTGGGAATGAGAATTTTTTTTTATTAGATAAAGTTCAATTTAAATAAGGGAATATAAGTTAAAATAATTTATATATGCACGTCTTTGCTTAGGCCTTAGATCATGCTAATAAACGGAGAAAGAAAACTTTAGGGCAATGAAAAAAAGGGTGAGATAGATACACTTTTTTTTTTAAATATGATATGTGTATTGATATTAATTTTATTTTGGTGATTATTACTTAGTAATGTTTACTTTTTATTATTTGTTAAAACAAAGACGACATGAGAGCATATTTTTAGTACATAATTATAAGCAATTTTTTTAATATAAAAAAATTTAAATGAATTTAACACCAGTTTCATATTAAAATTATGATACAGTTTTAAGATTTAAGGAACGCTTATAAAAAATTTAAAAGATTGTCTACTAAAATTTTTTTCATCACAACAATAAAAATTGAACTCATATTCTTATAAAATATAAATTTATTTTTTATTATTTATATAAATTCTCATTACCATTACAAGCGATTTAATTAGTGACCAAACGTCTAGTTGATGACAGCAAGACATTGCTTTGTTTTTGAATAATGCCAAGAGGAGAGGTTTGTAAAGTGCAAACCATGGGTGGCCCAGGGGACTCTTCCGCCAACAAGTTTTCAACCAAGAAAAAAGGATCATATTTCATTTCCTGTTACCAACAATATTAAAGTTTAGAAGAAGAGACTAGCACAATATAATAAATTAATATTTAATTTTTTTATTAAAAAATATACTTATATTTAATATTTAATAGTATTTTGAATAAAATTATTGGCAAAATCTATAAAATAATAAAGTATATAGTTCGAGTTGTGTCTGAAGATACTGTTCTTAAGAAATATTTGACAACTCCTTAATAAATTAGGAAACGACACTCCTCATGATTAAATGAACTCTTTATATAAAGATATGTAGTGACAGAATTGATAGGAGATGATAAAACTCAGCGGAATAATATATATAAAAATAGAAATATCTCAATAATCATCTATTATCAATCTTTCATCAACAATCCATTTTTATAGACTGTGGAAGGATATGAGACATACTTTTTAGATATATGTCCCCAAAACCTAAGAGTCATATCAGAAGAACACTTATTTCTTTGACATAACCTTACATAATATTTATAATATTTCTAATAATTCTCTATATATATCAAAGAAATACTATTAACTGAATTATACACATAAATATAACTATTATATCTAATAGGCCTATTGAGTATAAAATCACTCACGTCAATTTGGGTTGAATTCTTAATTCTAAGATGTACGTTACAATTTATTTTTCTGATGAATTAGTAAATTATTTTTTTTTTAAAAAATAAAGATTAGTAAATTATGTTCCGCCTTTGAAATAGAGCCTTAATTAATGTACATGAGATGTGTGGTTTGCCGTTTGAGAAGGTTCCTTTTGGCTAACTTACTTCTTTAATTGCTTCAATATATAAAATATATGTACGAGTGGCCCCAATTTAAACTTGAAGCTTCAGCATTATACAACAATATGCCAGCTTAGATTCACATTTCTTGATTCTTTCTTAGACATGGTATTGGATCAAGCAAATGTGCATGGATAGATCCAGAAAATTCAGTGTGCACTTCTCTTAAAATAACAATGTTCTCGAGATTGGTGTTCCTGTAACTTGAGCTATCTTAATGGGCACAAAGTGAAATACGTGAAGTAAAAATGGGTGTTATCACGTCTTCATTTGTTTTAGAAGGCACTGTTTAGAGATAAAGTCTAAATTCCATGGAAAGCTTTTTCCTTTTTTTAAAATATAAAATAAAAATTAAACTTAAGTTAACCAATCAAAATCAATATAAAATTTGAACTTACAATTTAATAGTTTATAAATTAATTTTTTATCAATCGAATTAATCCAAATTTTAATTCTCAATATATTTTATAAAGTTGGGTTGACTTGACTATAAATAGACTGTTACTATTTAAATTATTACATCATATTTCTAATATTAAGGATTAAAAAAGTTATACTAACTTGGGTCCTAAATATAAAATTAAAAAAAGAATTTATTTTAATAATAAATATAAAATTTTAATCTATTTTATATCTTAATTTTATATTTTTTTCTATAATTTTTTTATTGATTGTAGACGGTAACATAGTTATATTAAGTTGTAGATATAATATATATATGATTAAGAATGATACCAAAAGATAACTAATATATATTTATTATAAATAATTAATTTAATTAATTTTTTAATTTATTTAAATTAATTATATAATTTTTTGTATTAAGCATGGTGAGTAAAAATTAAACGATAAAGAAGCAATAAGGTTATTGTGAGCGCCAACTATTTCAACGGTATTTAATTATTTTTTAAAATTAGTTGTCAAGTCAAGTCAAGACAAGTCCTTTATACTTACTCTGCGTCTTGCCTTTTGATCTAGGCGTTGCAGAATCCGCACTTCTCGTTTGCGAAATAGATTCAAGCTTTCGATCTTTGAATTGTCCCTCTCATTGGCTCCGGTGACAACAGCTAGCTCCCATTCGCCCAAGCCAATTGCAGTTTCCTACTTGCTTCATGGGCCACACCTCGTTTCAATCTTTCTTTCCACTTCGCTTTTATTAGCTTCTCTCCAAATTATGGTTTGAACGATAATCCCACAGTGATGCAGATGTAATTGACCTACCCAAATAAGATAATTCAAGTTTTGTACTCTCATCTTTGTTCAATTGCGGCTGGCATGCAGGTCGATTTTACCTAGGTTAAGTTGTTTATGTGTTTGATATTAATTCTGTAATAAAATTACAGCATTTCCAGTCAAGTTTTATGGTATAAAACTTCCTAATCTAAGTTTCTAAGTTTAATCTTTTGTCATATAGTCATTGTCACAACTCAGAAGCATAAAAATATCTGTTTGGATGGATAAAGATTAACAACAAACACTATTGAGGTAGAAATTACAAAATATGCACCTTTTTTACTTAATATGTCCCCTGCTTTCACATTTTTCCTAATTTTTTTGTTGTTGCACAGGTGCATTGTCCATCCCTTTTTCCCACATATTTACGGCTAATGCAAGAAGGAAAAATAATAAGCAGAAGAAGAAACAAAGGCTTAATCTTTCACCTCACGTAAAAAGCAGAGATAAAACCAACAGCGAAACATATATAAGAGTTGAGTCAACCATAAGTTCCTTCTAGGAAGATCCTCATCTCAATAATTACAGGAAAGTGAGGAGAATGGTGTGAGTCAACAATCACATGGAACTTTCTTACTGGAAACACTTGTGGAAGGGGAGGACTGAATAACAGCAGCGAAGAATCTGCCGACTGAAAATGGAGGAGCAAATGGGTGAGGAAGATTACTGGAACTTGCTAGCATGAGAACTACTGATGACATTGTGGGCCTATCTTGTGGATTCTCTTGAACACAAAGAAGCCCAATATGGATCCATCTCAATGCTTCATCCTTATCACTGCAAGTGTTGACCAAGTCACTCTCCACAAGTTCAAGTCCTTTGCCTTCATTCCAGAGTCGCCATGCCTGTTCAATCTCTCATAGAGGTGACATGATTTTCTTATTCATTTATTATATAGCAACCTTTAACCTTATTCATCATGAAAAGCCTCCAAGTAAAAGTAAGGGGACAAAGTTAAAAAAAAAAAAAACACTTACGTGGGAGAGAAGGCTTAAACCATGTTCTGGTTGGTAGAAGCCAGTGTTTCTTTTTCCACTGATAATTTCTAGCATGATGACGCCGAAGCTGTAAACGTCGGACTTGATGGAAAATAATCCCTCTAAGGCGTATTCAGGTGCCATGTATCCGCTATAGAATGTTCAGGAATCCTTTATCGAGTCAGAGGGATAGGCAATAAGAGTGAACATATTTTAGGTGCACATTAAATTTCTGTGTAAGGTTAAGGAACGGTACAATGGTGAATAATTTTGACGCAACATTATATAGTATGTGTGACGTATGGATATGAGTTGAATTGTGATAATCATAAACACTTACTATGTACCAATAACTCTTTCGGTACTAGCTTGAATTTGATTGCTGACAAAAATTCTAGCAGTTCCGAAATCTGAAATTTTTGGGTTCATCTCTTCATCTAGTAGCACATTGCTTGCTTTTAGATCTCTATGGATAATTTTTAGCCTTGAGTCCTCATGCAGATACAGAAGTCCTCTTGCAATTCCCTTTATAATATTCCTCCTCTTAGACCAATCTAGCTGTTGACGTTTTGTTGGATCTGCTTAAAACGAAGCTCCTTATTAATAATAACAAGAAGATATAGATATTTATGTAATCAAAAGAGGGAGAGAAAAGCAAACCAAACAAGAAGCTATCAAGGCTATTGTTGGGCATGTATTCATAGACTAGAAGCTTTTCATTTTCTTCCACACAGAATCCCCGAAGCCTCACAAGATTTTTGTGTTGAAGTTTTGCTATCAATGTCACTTCATTCTTGAACTCTTCAAGGCCTTGCCCTGTTTTGAATGAAAGCCTTTTAACTGCTATCTTCTTGCCATCACTCAACTTCCCCTGCATGTATACTTGAGTTTAATAACAATCTAGAAATATGAAAAAAAAACGCTAGTTTTCTGTCAAAAATGAGAACTGATATATCGTAGGAAAATTTAGTTCATTCACAGTCATTGATTTTAATAATTTCTAATGCAACCTCCATATCATACATTTGAATTCAATATACTCAAGAAAGTTTGCTTTCCAACCTTGAAAACGAGTCCAAATCCTCCTTTCCCAAGTTTGGCTTCTTCTGAGAAGTAGTTTGTAGCAACCTTTATGGTCTTCAAACTAAAGTTTTGAACTTCACTGTCGTACTCATCTTTCGTGGTTCCTTGCTCTTTCGAGTGGTGCTTCTTTGAAGTCTCCAACTTCTGCAACAGAATTTCATCAGTTGTTTCTCCCCCTGGATAAAAAAGCTAGTTAGAAAGTTATATCAAATATATCAAAATTGTGAAAAGTAGAAAAATATAATCAGGCTTCACTCTCATCATGTGACATATCTTTCGACCTGAGGATCAGAGAGGGGAAGAGGGGAAAAAAGTGGGGATCAGTCATGTAGGAGAAACATAGTGGATATAAGTGCCACCTCGTTCTCTTTTTCTCTCTTCAAACTTCAAGTAAAATAAACTTCAGAGGATCTTGATTTTTCTCATCACATACCTCTAAGTCTTCTTTTCCTGTGAAAACATACATAGCTTGCAAAACCCAAAAAAGCTGCAGCCATTGCAATTGGTACAAGCATAACTACAGTGGCTACAGTGCTCGACGTGAATTCTTCTGCAGAGCCTGCTCTTCCAAGAATTGTGTCAGCATAGATGCGGAATCTTATCCAACTTTAAGCATCAACCATTTTCTTAAGGAAAAAAATTAAAGAAAAAAACGGTTAGTTGTAGTATGTATTTAAAAATACATCCTTTTTCATTGATTTTGGGATTGAGGTTCAAACTTGGATAATTCAATCTTAGAGATGACTCGAACTTCTGAAGAAACTAAAACATTAGAGGAAGAAAAAATACTTACCTGCACCATCTGTCTGGTTCATTGGTGCTGTCTGGTTCATTGGTGATATAGGGGCAATCTCTGGTCCCCAAGTTTGCTGATAGAAGATGTAATTTTCATGTCTTATATTGCAACTTGGACCAAATATGTGCCAACCAGCCTTCTGTTGAACAAACTTCTGTGCTTCTACCACCAAGTGTGACAAACAGAAGCTGCATGAACTACTATTTAAGTCTCTTGTGCACTGCACTAGTCCATATCGATGCTCAGAACTATTTGTCACCACCTCTGAACCGTTTGCTCTGAATAGAATAGATGTATTTGTGGCTTCTGTTATAAGTTGGTAAATCAGAGCTAGCGCATCGACATCAGGTTGATTGACTGAAGTTCTATTTTTCTGATTCCACATGAGTGCTATTGGCGAAATTTGTGCCACTCCAAAGAAGTTCTTTTGAGAGTATCTGAGCATGCACTGATCATACCAGATGATTGCACTATGGTTATTTGCACATTTAATTTTGATCTCTTGAGTTGCTAATTTGATGCAGTTTTGGCAGGTTTGAATGGAAACATCTCCCCTGCAAAGGAAGAGACCATAAATGTTGTGTGTAAAAGATTTGTAAAAGCTGTGAAGGGATGATTTAGAAGACAAATAATTCAAGAGGAAATTGAGATTGGATTTGAAATTTGCATGATTTCTGCTACTAGGTTGATCATAACAGGCCTTATGAAGGTAGGTTATCTGGGAGTTGTTGGGGACGATGAACACAGAAACTGAGAGTAAAACCAGCAGCAAATTTCTGCTGTTTAGGGAGGGAAACATTTTCACTTAAGGCTTCTCTGGTTAATTTGTTTGGATACATATGAAGCTTTTCACTAATGGAATGAAGTAAAGAGAAGAAGGCATGTATGTCTCTTTCAGCTCCATGTTGTCTTTAGGAAACACCCAAATGTTTATTGTGTGTTTTATAGTATAATAATAACTGCCAATGCTTCATTGGATATGAAATGAACCAATCTAATGAACCTTCTTCTCTGATATTTTAATAGTATCTTTTCTCTTGGCTTCTGTTTTGAAGTGTTATCCCACCAAAAAAGAAAGGGAAAGAAAAATACTGTTTCCTTTGGATATTGACAGGGTGAAAATCAATAGGGTGCACCTCATGGTTTATAAAATTTCGTTATAGTCAGAATTTTGGTTGGGGGGAAACTACAAAAATAAAATTCTCAACGACTTCTAGGCCTTTCGGCTGATGTCAAATGTAGTATTTATTCTTATCAATTTAATATCTGACCCATAGGCCATTGGCTCATATGGTATTAAAATATCACTGATTTCCCATTAGTTCTGTTGAGGAAGTGAGATTTGTAAGTGCTAGGTGGAAGAAACAGATTGATAAGGAAACAAAAGAAAGAAGGATACAGAGTAGCAGAAATAATTAAACACAGCAACTTAAAGGTTTTGAACCAATGGGAAGAGGAGAGTCTAAAAGCAGTTGTCTTCTTTTAATCAATTTGTGGAAAGATTCTTTCTTGTCCAAATTTTTAAGTCTTCCATAAGAAGAGAAGGTTCTTTTAGCAGCTTTCCCTTTCTTTCCTTCCTTCAAATTCAATCTCTCGGCTCATTTCATCAAGATGATGCCTATCATGTTTTGTCTACAAGTTAGAATCTAGTAGTTACATGAGTTACTTTCAGATTCACATGAACTTGTTGCAACCGAGTTTTACTCCCATGACTGGACATTGGAAAAAAAAAACTAGAAGTATGCAGAAAATGCAGTTTTTTTTGTTGGGGGGTATCGATATTTTTCATACAAGTGGTACAAAGATTCTGGAAGTTCTCAAGGTTGCATTCAAAGTTGTACAAGCGGCAGGAAGAATCTGAACAGCTTTTGTTTCCATTGTACACCAACAGTGCTTCGAGCCTTTGACAGCCTAAACCTGCAAGAAAAAGCTAATTTCTTCACTGCTTCCTTCATCGTCCTTCAAAATCCCTATTTAATACACATGAACTACTTAGTTCAAAATAAAAATAAAAGGCTGAGTCTTCTCATGCTGATGCAATTGAAGATTCTTTCATTATCTTGGCAATGATTAAGTATTATTCTTCTAGTCTTTAATATAAGACATATTTAATTAATTTGATTATATTAAAGAAGTTAGTTAAGTTAATTAATAAGTCATATTTTTTCTAAAACACCCTAATCATCTTCTTTAATTCTTCCCCCCTATTACTTGATTATTGTTGAGGGAGTATCAATAGAGGTAATTTAGAAAAAAAATTAATAAATATAGAAAATAGGTCTTATATTTAATACTAAAATTAATTTTCTAATTAAGTTATATATTAAGTACTGGAAGAGTATTATTTTTCTTTATAAAACAGATTTTAGTCCAGTATTTGATGCTAATGAGTTTAACATTCCATGCTTATCATGGGGTGCTCATCTTCAATCTGGGCGGTCCAAATTTATTTTGGATGGTTCAAATCTAATTGAATGTTAATTTTTATATTTTAAATAACTTTTTAGTTAAACATATACAGAATCAAAAACAAAGATGTTCCTATCACAGTGATAAGAAGCATCATATTCCTATCGCTATGATGAGTACTGAATGTAGACCTTACCTTCCACGAGGATGTAGCTTAGTTATTGAGGCCTCGTCTACTGATAATATATCAGCAGTTTTACTATTTTGTTCACTTGAGCTTGCTGACATAGAACTTTGCTCCTCAGATTTAACGAGTGATAAACTTTTGTTATTCATAAAAAATGCAGGTTGCAAGGGTTCTGGAAGAGAGAAAGAGTCGCTATCAAGCTAAGCAGACTGAAGCCATGGTTGGTCTATTAGCAGCCCTTTCTTGAACACAGAGTAAGCTAATGTGAATGCATCTCACAATTTCACTTCTTGAACTGTCATTTATTGTGGGATCCACAATATTCGATGATGTTCCTTTCCTCCAGCTTTTCCATGCCTTCAACAAATTGTTTAGATGTAATCTCATATAGTTAATTTTTTAAATGGTAAGTTTGTTGTCACGAGATTTGTAGGTCACGGGTTTAAATCTTAAAAATAATTTTTTTATTTGGGGATGAGACTATGTATATCTATCATCGTATCTAGTGGAAGCTTTATGTATTGGGTTGATCTTTAATTTTAGAGAGAAGAAGATAAATAATGAAACGATGGAAAACATACAAAGCTTGGAAGGCGCTCAATATTCTCCTCATCATGGATGCCGCCATTCTTTTGTCCTCGTACAATCTCTAGAATTAGTACTCCAAAACTAAATACATTTAACTTTGAATTGTTCATGCCTTGCATATTCTGGTGTCATGTACCCTCTGTAAGTTAAAAATAATCAAATAGAATCACATTCAAGTACTTAGGCAGCAAGTAGCTTTATCAGATTGTTACACTTACAAGGTTCTAACGATTCAATTTGTCTTGGTTTGAGACTTGTCAACGGTAAATAGTTTTGCCATACTAAAATTTGATATTTTCCGATTCATCTTTGTATCAAATAGAATATTACTTATTTTAAGATTTTTGTGAATAATTTATTGTTGAGACTCCTCATGAAGATAATAAAGTCCTCGAGCAAAACCCGTTATTATATTAAAACGTGTTTCCCAATCCAAATGTCCAAGTCTAATAAGATCTACATGTTTCAAATCAAGATATGAACATCTAAAGAATCATCAAGATTGTTCCTTATTTATTCACACAACAAAAAAGTGAAGTGATTTTTGTTTAAAGAAAATTTCATTACCGAATATGAAGTAGTCAAGGCTTCTATTCTATTAGGAAGAAGTTCATAGATAAGGATTCGTTCTTTCTCTTCCAAACAAAAACCAATTCGTTCTTTCTCTTCCAAACAAAAACCAAGTAGTTGAACTAAATTTCGGTGTTGAAGCTTAGCCATTAATAGCACTTCATTCTTAAACTCAGTATCTCCCTGCCCAGAAGCACCTGACAACCTTTTGACGGCAATATTTTGTCCATTGGAGAGCCTGCCCTGAAGTTGAACAAGAACCAAGATTTATTGTGATTGGACTTAGAACATATATTTACTTTTCTAATCCTATTTATAAGTTACATTCAACATATTTCACTAGAACTAAGAAAAATATTAAATCTTATTAACCTTAGCTTAAAACTTAATAACTTTCTAACATTACTCATATTTAATATATATTATACCTTATGAAAATAAAGTTTACACAATAATAAATGAAGGGTAAAATATATATTCATATAAAAAATTTAATGATGTGATTTATAAATAAGACAAAAAAATCTTTTCTCTCTGCCTTATAAACAAGATTGGATGAGTATTTAGTATGAGAGTGTTATCCTAACCTTACAAACAGGTTCAAATCCTCCTTGCCCAAGTATTTGCATCAGAGAAGGAATTTGTAGCGACTTTGATGGTGTCAAAGTTGAACCGTATTGATTCATCAGCAGGCTTAGTTTCATTGTCAGCTTCAAGTTCACCTGGGAGAGAGGAATTTTAGCTAGTAAGTTCAACTACTTCATTCTTATATATATCCGTCATTCTTGAGAGATAATCATTAGTCAGCTCATAAAATTTTATTTTAATTTCATGGTCCCTCTTGACTGATAAAATAATAATAATAAAAAAAATTGTTCTGGCATAGTCTCACCAATAGCTTGATATATGCACTTAATTTGAAAAGCTGTTCTCAGCTTCCTTCATCTTGCCACGTAAACCCCAACAAGGCTAAGAAGTACCACCAAGCCAACTATAGGTTGATTTATTGTGTTCTCCTGAGAAAGAAAACCCTATTCAGCAATCGGATTAATTTTTTTTTTAAAAGATCTGTGATGAATCATGTTGGACGTTTAAAGCCTAACTATTCTGCAGGACAAAAGATTTATTTATTTTTAATTTTCCATGTTAAAAGTTGAAATATCACTTGAAAACTTTTTACGTATTAGTGTGAAGTTTTTGAAAGTCAACGCAAAATTTTGGAAGTACTTATTGCAAAGATTTATTATTCATTCATGTCCTGCAAATAATAACTGTCTAAATCATACAGATTAAAGTGTTGATTAAAATTAGTTAAAAATAATAAATATATTAAAAATATAATTTATTTTTTAAATATATCCCTTATTTATAAAGATGATAGGTGAGAAAGAGAATGAGTAAGAAAAAAAGATGATAGATAATAAGTGAGAGAAAGATATGTAATTAATTGGAGAGTAAATACAGAAAAAGTATATTAAATTTTTAGATAAACCTAAATTATTATTTATACATAGGATGCTTCTTATAAAAAGGACCGGATGGAGTATTATATAATACTAATTTATAATTGATTTTTTAAAATTTTACATGGAACATTTTAAGAGGAGGATTAGATGGTATTTTTGCCTTTATATATTTTTACTGCTCTGTTGAACTGGATCAAATAATGTAATGATGAGAAAACGGAGGAATGCCCCAAAAAGAAAGAAAGAAAAGATACGAAAACAGGGGTCAAGTCCAACAACGAGAAACCAAAAAAAGATTTCTGAATAAACCAACCAAGTAATTTGGTAAAGGTTGAAAACTACCCTTTGACGACGTTATATTGACGGAACGTGGAGAAACTAGCGGTGACGGCGCCGGAGCTGATACTGATACTGAAATTGATACATCAACCGTAGCTTCATAGAATCTGTAACTCTCAAATATGATATTTCAGCTCGGTTTAACAACTCTGCCTCCTACGCTACCATCACAACATTCTGGAATTCTCAAGATAGCCCCGTCCAAGCAATTACGACACTCCGACTCATTCAAATCAGGCATGCACTGAACAACACCGTATATCTTCCTCCTGCTCGATCCCGCTTCAGTATTCCCAGCGGTGAATTTCCTGCGAGAGTCACCGGAAGCTGCTTTCCGACTCAGACTCCCAAGTAAGCAATTCAGAACTTGCTTGTACTTATCCCTCACGCTCCTATCGGAGACAGTGAAATCTAAAGTCGGGACGATACCGAATATGACGTATTCTGAGTAGAACAATAGGCACTGGTCGCGTATTGAAATCGCGGTGCTGTAATGATAACAGGAATTTGTGAGTTGTGGAATTTCTGAGGCAGGCACGGCAAGTGGTGGTCGGAGTAACATCTCCTCGGCAGAGTCCGATTGCGTAGACTGTGTATGGATCCTGACCGTAAGAGAGATTGTAGAAGCCATAATCGACTTTAGGGTTTAAAGCGAGTTTTGAAAGGAGGATGTTGAGGTTGAACTGGTAGGTGCTGTTTGGCGCAAAGGTTCCAAAGTTAGTGAAGCAGTAATCGTCGGGGTAGTGTGATTCGCCCGTGCATATAGAAATGAGAAAGCAGAAGAAGGGTCTGAAAGAAGCCATGGCCATCTGGGGGCCTGTGTGAACTGAGGAGACCATGTTAGTGTATGAAATGGAAGACGGAGCTGGTCTTAGGTCAACCGTCTTGAGTCAACGAAAGGAAATATATAGATTTTTTTTCTGGTCCCACACATCACATAATCAGCATCCGTGTTATTTGGTTCAGGAAAATAGGTCTCGAGTCGACACAACCCTGTGCTCCCTCGCTCCTCAATCCACGTGGCTTACAACTACTTGTTTAGAAAAATAATTAAAATTAGTTTATATTATTAAAATGGTATATTAGCACCATTTTTCAAAATTATTCTGTATTACTGTAAGGAAAAGAATACAAATTTAAATATCTAAAAGTAAACTTATTGAAAAAAATAAATTTTTTTAATATTATAAGTCTAAAAAAGGATTATACCTTTGATTAAATAAAAAAATTAACATCCTATTAAAATCAATATATCTTATTAATAGTCTCTTTCTGCAGTATAATTAATAAATGTATTTGTGAAGAAGGAAAATTTAATACTTATGAATTTTTGCAAAGTGATTTATATTTAGAATCATATAAATTAATCTTCTAAAAGGCGCCCTGTAATAAAAAGTTTGAAAAACTCAGCCAAAGATGCAATGGACATGAACTGGATTGTTGAAGCTTTCCGATGAAACTTGTTATAATCACAAATCGGATAAACACAATCCTTTATATCAACATATATATTCAACTGTAAAAAAATCAATATCCTGAATACTTATATCCAGATCTGTAAAATTTCTAGGAACATGATGAAATAACCATCGCTATGTCCTCCTTATCGAGGATATAGATCAGTTATGGAGACCTCATTTGCTGATGGTACTTCAACACATTTGCTTTCTTGTTTTTCAGATCTTGTTGAATAAAAAACTCCAGGTTTCATGGGAAATGGAAGACAGAAAGAATTGCTGTTAAGCATGAGAACAATGGAAGCCATGGTTGGTCTGCAAGCAACCTTTTCATGGACACAAAGTAAGACAATGAGAATGCATCTCATTATTTCATTTCTTGAACCATCTTTCAATGTGGAATCTACAATATCAAAAGCAGTCTCTCTCATCCAGCTTTTCCGTGCCTGCATGAAGCTGTTAGTTCAAAGCTTTCAAATTCCTTAAACATAAATTTATAATGACTGATTTTCTAAATTGATAGATCTAATTAATGTAAGGTTGAGAAATCATGATAATAAGGCACGTAGAAGGCCAACAAAACTTGGTAGATGCTCTTCATTCTCTTTGTAGTGAAAGCTACCACTCTTTTTTGTCATTTATTATCTCTAGAATCAACATGCCATAGTTAAAGACATCTAATTTTATTGAGAAATGCCCATATCTTGCATATTTTAGTGCTATGTATCCGCTACATATCATTGATATCAATATAATTGTTATTGTATCTCTTGACAATTATATTCAACATTTTCTTGTTTGTTGTGGATCAACATTTATGTATCCATGCTATAATTTGATGCTTACCGTGTTCCCGCTATTTTATTTGTATTAACTTAAGTTTGATTTGAAACAAATAGTCTTGCCATGTCAAAATCATATATTTTAATATTCATCTCTACATCTAAGAGAATATTACTTGACTTGAGATCATGATGAATAATCAGTTATTAGATTCCTCGTGAAAATAAAGAACACCTTGAGCAATGCCTTCTATTATTTTGAAGTGAGTCTCCCAACCTAATTGTGAGTGCTTAGTGGTATCTGCGCAAAGAAAATTAAGTAATATTTACAAGTTAAACTTATATTTACAATTTAAACTTAACAATTTATATTTACAAGTTAAACTTCTATACTTGTAAGTCGAAGTATCATGACCCCGCCAAGTATTGATCGGTTCGAGTATCGCAGAAAGCATTCATTATAGCCTCCCATGGCCTCCCTCTGATTGGGACATGCCTTTGGGACAAGAATTGAAGCATTCTTGAGGCAACTTCGGCATTCGTCTGGTTTAACGTCTCCTCTACATAACCCAATTATGCTGACTCTATCATCAGGATCTTGGCCATGGGAGAAATTGTAGAATCCATAGTCATTTTCTGTGTTAGAAGTGAGCTCTGAAAGAACAATATCGAAGTTGGTTTGGTAGGTGCTTGAATTTGTGTAGATGCCTCGATCGAAACAGTAGATGTATCTCAAGTCGGGAGGCTGCTGGGCTGTGAGAAATGTAAGATGAGAAAGGAATAAAACCAGAAACAAATAAAGGGAAGACATTTTTGCAAATCAGACGGATTTTCAAAGTAACTAAAATGGATGGAAGAAGGATTCACTTCTATTTTAGATTTCTGCTGCTCCCATGAAATATTTATATTTAAGTTGCCGTAAGCTATGGTACGTACGGGCCAATTTATTCTTTTCTTTGACTGACCCATAAAATATATTGAAAAGTATGTCATGGAAACTTTATATATATATATATATATATATATATAGACACACACACACACACTAGTCCTAGGCATCATACTTTTCAGCCCAGATCACCTTTCTTTCCAAAAGAAGAAATCGGATTTCATTTAATAGGTGGGTTTTACGGGGAAGGAGCTCTTCATTGTGTGGGTGCGTGTGTGTGTGTGTTTTTTTATTGTTTCTCCATTTAATTAAAACGACTTGTTCCTTTAGATATTAAACACACGTTTGATTTGATGTTACCCATTAAAAATTAAAATAATACAAATTATTCTTATTACTGTGGGTACCCTCAGTATGTAATATTACATGTGTTTAATACTTAAATGATATTGTTTTGACTAAATAAAGAGATAATGTAAATACTTCGCGACAGAGCGGTTTTATTTCTCTCTCATTTATTAACCTATTCACCATCTGAGTGTACTTTCGATCATCTGACTTTACGTGAATTTTCAATTTGGTCTCTTAAACGTCACCATAATATAAAATATTTTTTTAAAAAAAGAAAATTAATTTGTGGTAGCGCTTTCTTTTACAAGAATTATCTAATCATATTTTGTAGCTCTTATATAAAAATGTTACTACATATATGCTATTAAATTTTATTTTTCTAGTATTTATTCCATAATTATAATAAACAAAAGATTAAACTAATTGTAACAAAAAAAATTAAACTAATTAAACAACATCTCTCAAAGATTCGCCAAACATACTATTGTTGGAAGGAATTTTTTTGATATAGAAACTTTCTACGAGTTTAGTAGGCCCATAGCTTAAGGAAACTAGCTAGAGAGAAGAATAATTCAATTTTGTGTTTTGTATTCAACCACTTCGATCACTATCATTCAACCTTCGCTAATACTGAAAGATGCCTCAATTAGCCTCTAAAAGAACTTGCACATGGTGATGAATAACTAGCGGGCAGAAAAAGTCTAAAAGAGAGGCGAATATATACGTTCGTCTATTTATAAGTTACTTGGAAACTAATATCCGAAACTTATATAAACTTTATATATGTGTGTGTTCTTCAATCTTAACCTCTTATGACTAAATCCTGACTATGTTCTTTGCGTCACGGAATTTGACATTTATTTCACATATGTAAGTTTTATTTATGCATTATGAAACTTTTATTTTGATTACGGTTATTTGAGATATAACGTGGAAACTTCTCATGGTCGTCGTTTGTGTAGCATGTTAAAATTCAGAGCTGCATGCATTTGATGATAAGATAAGTCATTGGCTCAATTTTATTTATCAAAAAATTGTTTCATAGATATATGCTCTAATAGTGCATTTTCAAAAAGAGAGAAATCTATGATTCTATAAGGCTTATAGAAACAAAAAAAAAAATGTATATCCGTTGGTATACATCTGCTTGTAAAATTAGCCTTGATATTACCTATGGCGAAAGCAATAGTTGAAAAAGCTTTCTTCTTCAACTCTTCGTTATGAATAGATTATCAGGAGGCAAAATTGATGGGGAGATGAATGGTTAAATGATTATTTTGTTACTTATGTAGAAATAAATTTTTTATGGAAGCTACTGAAACTTCTAAATTTAATTACTAGATTTTTTTTCTTGTAAAATAATTGATAAGTCGGTGAAAAACTACATAAAAATCTATATTTTTTCCTTTTTCTACTTCTTCTTCCAAGTGAATAGAACATGGTCTGCAACACACTTTCTAAAATTAAGTACATAGAAGATAAATATAGAAAAAGTTCATTTTGAATGTTTATATGAACTGCAAGCTTTCATTTTGTATAATTATATTCTACCCAAAGAGTTATCTTCAAATTAAAATTGATCTTTGAAATTTCACCTGCAACGCCAAATTTAGCGAGGATGAAGCTCAGTTATGGAGGCTTCATTTATTGAGGCTTCAGCATAGTTTCTTCCTCGTCCTTCAGTTGATCTTGTCACCTCTGATGAATTATACTCCGGCAAGTTCATCTCCGGTAAGCTTCCGTTACTCATAAATGGAGGTGACGGTATCGGGAGAGTTAAAGAGTTGCTACTAAGCATTAATGCAACTGAAGCCATGGTTGGCCTTAGAGCTACATTTTCTTGAACACATAGTAACCCAATGTGGATGCATTTCCTTATTTCATTGCTTGAACCATTGTTCATCACATGATCTATTATATTTGAGGCTGTCCCTTCCCTCCAATTTTTCCATGCCTGCAAGAATTTCAATTCCTCATCAATAATAGTTTTAGTACACAATTTTGCTATATTTCTTGATGTGTGTTTAAGGGAGGGGAAAGACTTACAAAGCCTAACAGATTTTGTACATTCTCTTCATCAAAGATGCTGTTGTTTTTCTTTCCACTCACAATCTCAAGTATCAGCACACCGAAACTAAAAACATCTGATTTTACTGAGAATTGCCCATTCATAGCATACTCTGGAGCCATATATCCGCTACATGTCAATATCAACAAGTTTAATTAAAATGAACGGTACGTTCTTCTTATATTATATTGTTCTCTAAGTTTCTTTTTTATATTCATAACTTGTTTGACACATATGTACTTTACTTACTAGGTTCCAACAATCCTGTTAGTGTTACTTTAAGTTTGATCCACAACAAATAATCTTGCCATGCCAAAATCTGATATCTTAGGATTCAACTCTCCATCTAAAAGAATGTTACTTGCTTTGAGATCACGATGAATGATTCGCAGTCGAGAGTCCTCGTGAAGATAAAGAATGCCACGAGCTACACCTTCAATAATGTTGTGACGCATCGGCCAATTTAGTTGAGCACGGTGATGTAGATCTACAATTTCACATCGACATGATCTTAGGAATTAATAAAGTAAAAATTTTGTTGTGAAATGAAAATTATCATGCTATCTTGTCCTCAATGACAGAGAGCTATTTAAGATCTTAGTATGATTAACCATCTAATTATAATATCTCCAATAATCATTCAACTAAACTTAAATGATATAGAACACAGATTAATCAAGCTAATTAAAGCACTTATAACTCACCAAATAACTTGTAATCAAGACTTTTATTGGGAAGAAACTCATAGACGAGTAGTCTTTCTCCTTTTTCCAAACAGAAGCCAAGGAGTCTAACCAAATTGCGATGTTGCAGCTTAGCCACCAACGTTACTTCATTTTTAAATTCTGTGTCTCCTTGCCCAGAATTTATTGATAACCTCTTGACAGCAACTTCTTCTCCATTAGGGAGCTTACCCTGCAATTATCGAAGTTGGAAGCCATATATCTTAATATACATGATTTTCAACAAAGCAGTGAAATTGATCTATCTAATCCTGAAATTGTTATTAGTCTACCTTGTAAACTGGTCCAAATCCACCCTGTCCAAGTTTATTTGCATCGGCGAAATTATCTGTTGCAATTCTGATGGTTTCAAAGTCTACTTGTAATGATTCAATAAATTCAATTTGATCACCATAAGTTTTAGCTTCAGCTGCAAAAGAGTTCGAACAAATTAGCTATCAAATTAGCACATTACAAGAAATGGTAAAAAGATAATTAATTTGACTTACTTTGTATTGCTTCTTTGGGTTTCCTCATTCTAAAATAAGTGATGACAAATATGAGCAGTAAGATTATTGCAGCCAGCGGCACAACTGTGGCAATGATAGTTATGTTTGATTTTTTATTATTCCCTGAAATAGTCACACATACTCATGCTGATTTAGGCATTCCTTAACTAGAATAGAGTAAGAACAACCGAAATAAGAAGTACAAAATAAACATTGAAAATTTCTACCAAAAATAGTAGCTTGAAGGTAAATTTTTGGCCCAAAATTTTACTATTTTTTTTTGGCGAAACCGTAGCTGAAGTTTCACCTCAATATATACTTCCCTTTAGTTTAAAATACGAATAAAACACGGTGGAAAAAACCAAGATATATACTTTCTCATTTTTTTTAATATAAGATTCAATTAATTTTTTTTAGATAAATTAAGGAAGTCAAATACTAATATAAGAGTTAGTTGACTAATTTAGATAAATTAAAGAGTACATAATATGAATTTATTATAAAAAATTTGATTTTATCATAATTAATTATTTTATTTAAATTTATTAATTTATTAAAAAAAATTAATTAAGTATTATATTAAAGAGAGGAGGGAGTATCATTCAAACTTTCAAACTTTGACTATGTACTCTATTCAATTGAAGACGTAGCTAGCCTAGCTACTTGTTGGATCTCACTATAGTAGTCATGCAAACCAATCTAGACCCGTAAACCATTAATTTTTCATAATAGCTTGTTAACTAAGGCCCTACAAAGTATTACATTTTCCCCCCAAAAGTCAAAGTTATTATTGACTAGAGATAAAAATGTAAATTATAAGTAGACTCGTATTAATAATTGATGAGACCGACAAGTTGATGAATACATACCTTCTGATATGGACTTGGGAGGAGGAAGAGAAGGAGGTGACGATGACGGCGACGGTGAATCCTCAGGAAGCGGATTATAGAAAGGGTAGTTCTCATACCTAATATTGCAGCTGGGTTTGATAAACCTACCACCTTTCTTTGGGATACAATATTCTGGAACTTCTGAGATAGCCCTTAATAAGCAGTTAAAACAATCTTGCTGAGACAAATCAGGTGTACACTGAGCTGCACCAAACACAGTTTGAAAGTTTGAAACAGATTTATTTGCTGCAGCAAACTTACGAAGTGAATCTCCTTTCGCAGCTTTGTCTCTTAGTTCTTTTAATAACTCACCAACCGCTTGGTTGTACTTGTCCTGCTCCGTTGCATTAAACGAGTTGCACAAGTACCTCTCAACATCTGATTCCATAACCCCGCCAAGTATGGATCGGTTCGAGTATCGAAGAAAGCATTCGTCATAGCCTCCAAATGCTTCCTTCCGATTCTGACATGACTTTGGGAGAATAATTGAAGCATTCTTGAGGCAACTTCGGCATTCGTTTGGTTTAACATCTCCTCTGCATAACCCAATTATGCTAACCCTATCAGGAGTTTGGCCATGGGACAAATTGTAGAAGCCATAGTCATTTTCTGTGTTGGAAGTGAGCTCTGAAACAAGGATGTTAAAGTTGCTGTGGTAGGAGCTTGTGTTTGTATAGTTAGCTATATCTAAACAGTAGCTATATCTCAAATCTGGAGCCTGCTGGGCAGTGAGAATAGTAAGATGAGAAAGGAATGAAAGCAGAACCAAAGAAATTGCAGACATTGCGAATCAGATACAGATTGGTAAGAGGATGAACTTAAATGAACTTGAATACGACTAAAGTGGGCGTTGTGGAAAAACCACAAAATCAAAGAATTACTCTACTAGTCTTCGGTCTACTTGCCTTAAGCTATGGGACGACAACCGCAATTATTTTATCTTCTGTTTTGGGGCCAAGTCAATCCAATGAACGGGTTTGAAATTGAATCAATCAAAGTTTCAAAGCCCAAGTGTGAATAATTGAAATGAACTCCCATCTTCATTTATTAGCCAAACAGTCTCATTTTGTCGGTCTCAAAGGCATTGCTTGACGTGAAACTTCATTTATTAGCCAAACCGTCAATCACGTTGTGTTAGGCGAAACTTTAATGCACTCGTACGTACGGCCCTTTACTAATGGAAAGAATGAGATTGTTTTTTTCAGATGTTGCTTCTTTGTAATAAATATTGAATGCTAACTTTTTACTTATCATATTTGTATTTATGCTTTAGGTTTTATTGTTCATTTTTTTATTATATAATAAAATATTATGCAATAATTAGTCGAGGTAGTAAATAGTCTCATATTTATAAGTAGAATAATATAAATTTAAATTCTAAGAAACATACTTATTAGAAGAGGTAAAATTATAAGAATATAGTTAGACTTATGTATTTCTCCTCAAAATCTAGATCAATTGCCTTTGTTCATGGATTAAGAATAAGAATTATACAATTTGTTATATATTTTATACGTTATATTGATATTCATAATGTTTTCTATTCTGTTGTTAAAATCTAAAATTGATAAAATGTATAACAGATTTTATTTTACCCGTTACTATAACGAACTTAATTAAATTTTAATTTGACAAATAAACTATTGATAAACAGATTTTTAACAAACTGAAAACAATACACACACTTGGATAGTTTTTGGCAAATATGTTTGGCATAATGGCATGTGCTTATTGCGTTAATCTCAATAAGAAAAACTAGAACCTAATATTAATAATCTTCAAAAGGAGGAGTCGTACTTCCATATGTATATTGGGACATAAATCAACGGTACAGCTTACGTTGATGACCAAAGAATTCCATCAATCTTTTTGCACAATTGATGTATTGTTATAGAGTTTAAACTTTTCAAGTTTATGAAGAAGAAATTCTACATCAATATATATAGAAGTTTGTCAATAGTCTAGTAGTCAATAGTGGCATGGCAATTCTCCTATAAGTGGGAGGTTATATGATTGATTGGGAGGTTATATGATTGATTTCGCTTATAACCTCAAGTTCTTAGTGTTTATCCCTTTAAATAGTCTGTCTGTTTATTTAGCGGGGATAAAGCTCAGTTATTGAGACTTCGTTTGTGGAGACCTCAACATATTTCCTTTCTCGTTCATTAGATATTGTTGCCCCTTGATGATGAACTATACTCCCAAGAGTTCATCTCTGGTAAGCAATTGTTTCTCAGTAAAAATGGAGGATGCGATGGTAATGGAAGAGAAGAACTGTAGCTACTAAGCATCTGTAAAACTGAAGCCATGGTTGGCCTGAGAGCTACATTTTCTTGAACACATAGTAGCCCAATGTGGATGCTTCTCATTATTTCATTTCTTGAACCTTTTTTTAATACCTGATCTACTATGTTCCAGGTTGTCCCTCCTCTCCAATTTTTCCATGCCTGCAAAAATGTCCTCGTCTATATAAGTGGTTAATTAAATAAGTTCATGTTGTGTGCACGCACGTGTGTATGTGCATGCTCATGTGTAGCGTGTTCTTCTTTTTTTTTTTTTCCAAAATGAAGGGGAAGAGACACTTACAAAGTCTAACAGATCTTGTATGTTACTTTCATGAAAGTTCTTCTTCTTCCCACTGACAATCTCTAGAATTAGCACACCAAAACTAAAGACATCTGATTTTATTGAGAATTGCCCATGCATCACATACTCTGGAGCCATGTATCCACTGTATGTCAATAATATATGAATAAACTTAATTAAAAAAAGCATATATGTTGCTACTCATGCTATAATAGTATCCAAGTTTCTCTCTTATTTTCATAAGTAATTATGCTGTACAATACTTACTAGGTTCCAACAATTTTACTTGTGTCACTCTGAGTCTGATTAGCAACAAATAATTTTGCCATACCAAAATCTGATATTTTGGGATTCAACTCTTCATCTAAAAGAATATTGCTTGTTTTGATATCACGATGAATGATTCGAAGTCGAGAATTCTCATGAAGATAAAGAAGACCACGAGCTACACCTACTATAATTTTGTGACGGGTTGCCCAATTCAAATGAGCACGGGGATTTGGATCTACAAGCTCCACACGTGGTCTCAGATTTCCACATAGCAAATATTTTGCAGCAAAATAAATTGTACGGAATGACTATATGAGACAGATATAGGGCGTGTTTGGATTGCTAGAAAATCATGGTTTTATAAGCCCTTTTGGGCAAAACCTTGGTTTGAGAAAATTTTAAAACAAACAGCCATATTTGTTCATAAGTGCTTTTGGGCAAAACCATGGTTTAAAACCATGATTTTGAATAAGCTATTAAGGGCCTGTTTGGATAGGATTTTAAAAAAGGCTTATGAAAAAAAAAGGTTTATAGACAGCTTATGGAAAAGGGCTTTTAGAGAAGAGTTTATGGAAAAAAAGTGGTTTTGAATAAATAAGTGTTTGGATAGTTACTTTTAGAATGACTTTTTACATTGGTAAATTACCAAAAAGAGTATGATTTGATTACAAGTAAGAGAGATGAGAGAGGTAGAGAAAAGAGAAGAGAGAGGAAAGAGGGTAGAGAGGAAAGAGGAGAGAGGGTGTAAGAAAAAGTAGGGGTAAGATAGTAATTAGATATTCCATAAACTCTTTTACTGTTCAAAAAGCTAGTTTTAATAGTTTATTCAAAATCATGATTTTGCCCAAAAGCACTTATGGACAAATATGGCTGTTTGTTTTAAAATTTCCCCAAACCAAGGTTTGGGCCAAAAGCCCTTTTAAAACCATGGTTTGGATCATTCCCAAACAGGCCCTAAAACTAACTTTTTAAACAGTAAAAGAGCTTATAGACTATCCAATTACTATCTTACCCATACTTTTTCTTATACTCTCTCTCCTCTCTCCTACTTTTTCTTACACCTTCTCTCCTCTCTCTTACTTTTTTTTGCACCCTCTCTCTTTTTTCCTCTCTACCCTCTCTTATCTCTCTTATCTTTTCTCTACCTCTCTCTTCTCTCTTACTTTTAATCAAATCATATACTTTTTGGTAATTTATCAATATAAAAAGTCATTTTAAAAATAACTATCTAAACACTTATTTATTCAAAACCACTTTTTTTCCCATAAACTCTTCTCTAAAAGCCCTTTTCTATAAGCTATCCATAAGCCCTTCTTTTCCATAAGCATTTTTTTAAAATCCTATCCAAACATGCTCATAAAGCAAACTAATAAAGAAAATCATTTATGACTTTGTAAAAAGAAAAATAGAAGAGTCTATAACTTACCAAATAATAAGCAGTCAAGACTTTTATTGGGAAGAAACTCATACATGAGTAGTCTTTCTCCTCTTTCCAGACAAAAGCCAAGGAGTCTAACTAAATTGCGATGTTGAAGCTTGGCTACCAACATTACTTCATTCTTAAATTCTCTATCTCCCTGCCCAGAATTCTTGGATAACCTTTTAACTGCAACTTCTTCTCCATTATAGAGCTTACCCTGAAATTATCCAAGTTATTGGAAGCTAATCTTAGGATACATTATTTTCAACAAAGCATCCAAATTGATCTATCTCATCCTAACGTTGTTATAAGTCTACCTTGTAACAGCGGAAGGCCCATTTAGAGAAAATGAAGAAAAATGACAACAAGAGATTTAACGTGGTTCAGCAATTTGCCTACGTCCACGGCCGAAGAGCAACAAGAATGATTCACTATGACAAAATATTATTACAAGCTCACTCAGTGTTTCACTCAATTCCCAAGACCCAATTACACCCAAGATCACTCTCACTCAAATCTCTCTTAAACTCACAAATCTTCCTCTCACTACTAGAACTCTTTCTCACTATGGAACAAGAGAATGAAGAGAAAGATTGAGAAGAGAGAACTCCTAGAGTTTCTTTCTTTGTTGGTGTGTCATTACAAGGCCTTAAGCATGGCTATTTATAGCCAAATTCCATGATCAATGTGTGGTCTAAAATCATCCAAAATTTGAACCACAAATTTTTCTTTTCATAATAGCCATTCCTTTTGCTTTTGAATGTGGCAAAATTATGGCCATTTATATTGAGTGCTTAGTGGCCCATTATTTCTTTTAGCCATAATATAATAAATCTCCACCTTGGCTAAAAAAAAATTCCCATAGCTTTTCTTCTGTTGCCCTCCTTTCATGTCCATCAGAGTCTCTGAACTCTAATCAAGCCCAGACAATGTCTGAACTTGGTTGTTGTAACTGGCTTCGTCATCATGTCTGCTGGATTATTTGCTGTGGGTATCTTCTCAACTATAACAGTTCCTCTTTCCACGATATCTCTGATAAAGTGCATTATGACATCGATATGCTTAGTTCTTTCATGATACATAGGATTCTTTGTTAGATGTATAGCACTTTGACTATCGCAGTAAATGGTTGTTTCTTCCAGTTGTATACCCAACTCTTCAATTAGTCCTTTCACCCAAATAGCTTCCTTTACAGCTTCTGTTGTTGCAATGTACTCTGCTTCAGTTGTAGACAAAGCAACAATTGATTGTAATGTGGCTTTCCAACTAATAGTACAATTGCACAGTGTAAAGACATACCCAGTAAGTGACCTTCGTTTATTTAAATCTCCGGCATAGTCTGAGTCAACATATCCGGTGATTTTACTCCTGACATCTTTGTTTTTCTCATACACTAGGCCTATATCTGTGGTACCTTTCAAGTAGCGCAAAATCCACTTTACAGCTTTCCAGTGAACTTTACCAGGGTTTGCCATATATTTGCTTACCACGCTTACTGCCTGTGAAATATCTGGTCTAGTGCACACCATGGCATACATGAGACTGCCAACTGCACTAGCATAAGGAACATCTGACATCTTCTTCTCACCCTCAGTTTGTGGTGAAAAAGATACTGAAAGTTTGAAATGGGCCGCCAATGGAGTGGTGACAAGTTTAGCATTTTGCATGCCAAAACGTTCCAGCACTTTCTCAATGTACTTCTTTTGTGATAGAAAGAGCATCCCTGCTTTTCTATCCCTGTGAATCTCTATTCCCAGAATTCTCTTTGCGGCTCCTAAATCCTTCATTTCAAACTCTGAGCTTAACTGAGCTTTCAAGTTCTTTATTTCAGACATGTTTTTACAGGCAATCAACATGTCATCAACGTACAGGAGCAAATAGATGAATGACTTATTTGTAAGCTCCTTATAGTAGACACAACTATCATGCTTACTTCTGCAGTAGCCATTTTCAAGCATGAAAGTGTCAAATCGTTTGTACCACTGTCTGGGAGACTGTTTTAGGCCATATAATGATTTCTTCAATAAGCAAACATGGTCTTCCTTCCCTTGGACTTCAAATCCCTCAGGTTGCTTCATATAGATTTGCTCCTCCAGTTCGCCATGCAAGAATGCTGTCTTGACATCCAGCTGCTCAAGTTCTAGATCAAATTGAGCTACGATGGCAAGTAGAATGCGAATAGAGCTATGTTTTACCACGGGAGATAAGACTTCATTGAAATCAATACCTTCTTTTTGTGTAAAACCTTTAGCCACTAATCGCGCTTTATATCTTGCATCTTCAATTCCAGGGATTCCTTCCTTCTTCTTGAAGATCCATTTGTATCCAACAATCTTCTGAGCCTTTGGCCTTTCAACAAGAACCCAAGTATGATTCTTATGAAGAGATTCAATTTCCTCTATCATTGCAGCAGTCCATTGAGCAACTTCTTTACTGTCGGTAGCTTCTTGATATGACTGAGGCTCACAATTATTGATATTACCAGCAACATTTAGAGCGTATGACACCAGGTCAGCATAGCCATACCTTTGAGGAGGTTTTATCTCTCTCCTTGTCTGTCTCTAGCTAACTGATATTGCTGCAATTGTGATGTATCAGCATCAATAATTGGATCTTGGTCTTCTTCTTGATCAACAAATTTTTCTTTTTCAGGCTCCACCTCAAGCTCCACCTTCTTCGAGATATTAGGATCTTTGTTTTCACTTAATGACTTTTTATGAGGCTCTAGCATTTCAGCTTCATTAAAAGTAACATCCCTGCTGATGATACATTTTCTTTTCTCTGGTAACCATAACTTATATCCTTTCACACCATGAGGATATCCAAGAAAGATGCATTTAAATGCTCTTGCATCAAGTTTTCCTTCTTTGATATGGGCATATGCAGGACAACCAAATATCCTTAAATTTTCATAATTGGCAGGAGCACCTGACCACATCTCTTCTGGAGTTTTGAAACCAATGGCCGTTGATGGACATCTGTTGATCAAGTAACAGGCTGTATTGACAGCTTCAGCCCAAAATTCTTTTAGTAGTCCAGCATTTGATAGCATACATCTAGTTCTTTCAAGTAAAGTTCTGTTCATTCGTTCTGCAAGTCCATTCTGTTGTGGAGTGTGCCTCACTGTATGGTGTCTCACGATACCATGATCCTTGCAAAATTTTTCAAATTCTCTGCTACAGAATTCCAAACCATTGTCAGTTCTCAGTCGCTTGATCTGCCTTCCAGTCTGCTTTTCGATCAAGGTTTTCCACTGTTGGAACTTGACGAATACTTCATTTTTATGTTTCAAAATGAAGATCCAAACCTTCCTTGAATAATCGTCAATGAAGGTTAACATATATCTGCCACCACCGTGAGAAGGTACTTGGGAAGGACCCCCACAAGTCAGAGTGTATATAATCCAACGTGCCTTTTGTTCGATGAACTGCGGTGTTGAATTTTATTCGACACTGTTTTCCAAATACACAGTGTTCACAAAAATCTAACTTCCCAGCTTGTTGACCACAGAGTAATCCTTGCTTGCTCAGCTCTGCTAGACCTCTCTCACTGACATGCCCCATTCGCAAATGCCATAACTTGGTGACATCAGAATCAGCTACTGAGGAGATATTGGCAGTACCTATAATTGTGCTTCCTTGTAGCACATAAAGACTATTCTCTTTCTTTCCTTTCATCACAATCAGAGCGCCTTTAGATATTCTTATAGCTCTACCTTCACCTTTGTAGCTATAACCTTTTGAATCTAGCGTTCCCAAGGAAATCAGATTTTTCTTTAATTCTGGAACATGTCTTACATCCGTCAATGTTCTCACGATTCCATCAAACATCTTGATTCCAACTGTGCCAATGCCGACAACCTTACAGGGAGCATTATTTCCTAGAAGGACCTTGCCCCCATCTAAGGGTTGGTAAGTGGTAAACCAATCATTATTAGGACACATGTGATATGAGCATCCAGAATCAAGAATCCACTCATCTTTTGAGTCATGGTCTGAGACTACAAGAGCATCTGCACTATCATAGCTATCTGCTACAGCCGCATCTCCAGATTCAGATACCTTTTCCTTGCCTTTGCGCTCTGGACAATTCTTTCTTATATGCCCCTCCTTGTGACAATGGAAGCATTTATATTTTTGAGGTTTTGTTTTGGATTTTGATCTGGATCTTCCTCTTCCACTATTTTGATTCCGTTTCTCTGTTCTTCCTCTAACAAAGAGACCTTCACCCGAGCCTTCATATTTTGAATCTGATATTCTTTTCTTCAATTCTTTTGAGTGCAACGCAGCTTTGACTTCCTCCAAGGTAAGATCTTCTCGACCATACATCATGGTGTCAATAAAGTGCTCATAAGAACTTGGAAGGGAACATAATAGAAGAATTGCTTGATCTTCATCATCGATTTTAACATCAATATTCTTTAGATCAAGAATAATTATGTTAAATTCATCCAGGTGCTCTTTTATGGGCTTTCCTTCCTGCATGTGAAGAGTATATATTCTTTTCTTCAAATACAGTCTATTAGTGAGTGACCTCGTCATGTACAAGCTTTCCAACTTCAGCCATAGTGATGCAGCTGTATTTTCTTCTGACACTTCCCGTAGAATTTCATCTCCCAAGCACAACAAAATTGCACTGTGTGCTTTTTCCAAGATCTCAGTTTTCTCGATATCAGTCAGACTTTGTGGCAGCTTGTCTCTACCTTCCAAGGCTCTACCCAAGCCTTGATGAACTAGTAGGGCTTTCATCTTCACTCGCCAAAGACTGAAATCATTTTCTCCATTGAATTTCTCCAAATCAAATTTAGCACTTGCCATGATGACCGTATATGTGAATAGTGATGTATAAGTGAATAGTAATCTCACTATCACACTTTTCAGCAATAAGAATTCTTTTCTGATGTGAAAGATCAGACAATGCTGCAACCACAAAGCATACTAAGAATTTTTCTTATAAATTCGGCACCTCAGTTATGCAAGAGCTTTGAGAGCTCTGATACCAGTTTGTAACAGCGGAAGGCCCATTTAGAGAAAATGAAGAAAAATGACAACAAGAGATTTAATGTGGTTCAGCCATTTGCCTACGTCCACGGCCGAAGAGCAACAAGAATGATTCACTATGACAAAATATTATTACAAGCTCACTCAGTGTTTCACTCAATTCCCAAGACCCAATTACACCCAAGATCACTCTCACTCAAATCTCTCTTAAACTCACAAATCTTCCTCTCACTACTAACTCTTTCTCACTATAGAACAAGAGAATGAAGAGAAAGATTGAGAAGAGAGAACTCCTAGAGTTTCTTTCTTTGATGGTGTGTCATTACAAGGCCCTAAGCATGGCTATTTATAGCCAAATTCCATGATCAATGTGTGGTCTAAAATCATCCAAAATTTGAACCACAAATTTTTCTTTTCATAATAGCCATTCCTTTTGCTTTTGAATGTGGCAAAATTATGGCCATTTATATTGAGTGCTTAGTGGCCCATTATTTCTTTTAGCCATAATATAATATACCTTGTAAACAGATCCAAATCCTCCTTGTCCAAGTTTGTTGGCATCAGAGAAGTTATCTGTTGCCGTTCTGATGGTTTCAAAGTCTAATTGTATCGACTCAATAAACTCAATTTCACCGTGAAGTTCTGCTTCAGCTGCGAAGTAAGGAATTCAAACAAATTAGCTATCAAAATATTTTTCTTTGAAATAGCCAATTTCAAGAAATAGTGTAGAGATATATCATTAATTTGGCTTACTTTGAATGGGTTTTCTGGGTTTCCTCAATATTCTAAAATAAATGAATATAGAGATGAGCAGTAGCATTATTATTGCAGCAATCGGCACAACTATGTCAATGATGGTTCTGATTGGTTCTTTATGTTTCCCTGAAATGGCCAGACAAACTTAAACTCATCCAGGCATTCCTTTGACTAACATATATAGCAAAATACTTCATTCATGACTGCCTGACTTTTTTTTTTGACGCTGTCTACTAATTCGATTTTAGCTACTATCTAAAAGAAACGATTCTAAATACTCTTCTAGTTCTTAATGGATGATCTAATTGGGAAGTTGCTAATAGTTTTAAATATAAGACATATTTTTTATATTTATTAACTTTTTTCTAAATTACCCAACTCCCTCAACAATAATCAAATAAGAGAATGTGGGAGAAAGTTAAGAAAATTGATTAAGGTATTTTAAAAATATCTCATATTAATTAAACTAACTTTCTTAATCTAACTAAATTAATTATAAAAATCCTATGTTGAACATTGGAGTAGTACTATATACACACCTACTAATTAATTAAATAATTAATAATTGCTGAGACCAACCAAGGGTACTTGGGACTAGTTAGATCACAAGGGAGAAGGGTGAGATTCGATTCCACCTTGTTAAAAAAAATATTTTATGTAGAGGCATAATATTATCCAGAAAAAATGCCAAAGGATATTGGGTGGCCCAAAGAGTTACTAAAAGAAAAAATGTTGAGACAAAAAAATTCATGATACCTTTTGAGGTGGAGGTGGGAGGAGAAAGAGGATATGGTGGCGGTGAATCCTCAACGAGGGGACCAAAGAAACGGTAGTTTTCATACCTAACGATACAGCTGGGTTTGATAACTCCACCACCTGTCTTTGTGGAACAATTACAATTTGCAATTTCTTCGATACACCCTGTCAAGCAATTGGAGCAACCTTCTTCATTCAGATCAGGAGTGCATTGAACTGCAACAAACACAGTTTGCGAGTTCGGAGCCGATCCATTTGCTGTTTCATACTTACGAAATGAATCAGTGTTGGCAGCTTTGCTAGCCAATCCATACAATAACTCCTTAACCACTTGGTTGTACTTGTCCTTCTCTGTTAAATTATTCCCGTTCGACAAATCTATCCAATTATCATCTTCCATCACCCCAAATATTGAACGGTTCGAGTATCGTAGAAAGCATTCATGATAGCCTCCCATTGCTTCCCTCAGATTCGGACAAGACTTGGGGACAAGAAATGAGGCATTTTTCAGACATGTACGGCATTCATTTGGCTTAATATCACCTCGACATAATCCAATGGCGCTGGCTCTATCAGGATCTTGGCCTTGAGAAAATTTGTAGAAGCCATAGTCAATTTCTGTGTTGGAAGTGAGATATGAAAGAGTGATATTAAGGTTGGTTTCGTAGGAACTTGTTTGTGTGTAGTTACCTCTCCAATCGAAACATAATTTATATCTCAAGTCCGGAGGTTGCTGGGCGGTGAGAGTGGTAAGATGAGAAATAAGGAATGAAAGCAGAACCAAAGAAACCGTAGCCATTGAAAATCAAACGGATCGGCAGAAATATGAGTTTAAAAGTAATACCCAAAAGAAGGGTTCGAAGAATGTATTAGTGAATTTTCAGGATTGGTGAAGGTGGAATGCGACCAAAATGGTTGTTGTGGACAAACAAAACAAAATCAAAGAATTACCGTATTAGTCTTGGTCACTTGCCTTAAGCTATGGGACGACGACCATAATCCAATGAATGACCCGGTTTGACCCATTCAAATCCCTAGTGTGAATGATTGAAATAAACTCCCATATTCATTTAGCCAAACAGTCTCATTTGTCGGTTTCAAAGGCATGGCTTGACGTGAATCGTCAATCACGTTGTGTTGATGTGATAAGGGCAGTGCGCTCGTCCTCAGCTTTTTATTAAAATAGCTATTTGATTAGATTATATTCTAACCTCATCAGATTCATTTGAGTTAGCTTTTTCAAAAGCCTTTTCTGTATTATGATAAGTTCAAACTCAAGACTTCATCCCCTTACACTAAAACCAATGACCATTGGTCTCATCCTCAGCCCTTCACTGAGTAATGCAAAGAATGAGAATATATATTTTTTTTTTAAATTTTTTATTCTTTGTGATCGGCACTGCCTACCACTTACTTATAAGCACAGAATGGGAGTTTTTGTATTGTGCACGACTTAATTCTGAGAATATAACATGGTACCTCCTTTGAGCTTCATCTCATTCCTTCCTGAGTTTATGTACTCTACGTAGCTTATGGTACGGGCAAGTTGTATCTTGAGCCTAAATTTTGATAGAAGAAATTTATAAAGTGGTGTTAAAGTCAAGATTATTTTTTCTAAAATTAAAAAAATCTCAAAGTTAAATTTAAAAAAAGGTAAAGAAAATAATAATTATTAAAAATATTTTTAATGATTAGAAAAATTAAAAAAAATCATGGAATATATATTTTGGGGATCTAAAAAATTATAAAAAAATTATTTTTCCATAAGAAAAATAAATGATTCAAGAGCTATTTTTTAAATTTTAAGACTATTTTTCTAAAAAAATAGTTAGAAATTATTATTTATTTTAGAAAGTTTAGGAAAATTATTTTATAGACTAGAAAAACTATTGTAGCAAGAAAATTCTAATACACTATTAAAAGATTATTTTCTAAAATCTTTTAAAAGATCTAGAATATTAAATAAAAAATGAAATATAGAATAAATAAGGCTCACATAAATCTCATTTTCCCTCACACCACACGCCTTGCCTGTCCGCTCCCCATGCCTTCATTGTCCACCTGTCCGCTCCCTTTGCCTTGCCCTCCCTACCCATTCATATCATCGACTCCTTCTTCCTCAGAAAAGAGCAAGAACGCGAGTGGAGAGAGTACTAGAGAGCACGAGAGCGACGCTAGAGGAGTGGTCGGAGGAGAACGGATGGGCTTACAACGCCGTCGACCATCTGAGCTGAGTTATTTGACTCCGCCTTTACCTCCGTCTCCTCTGCTTTTTTGATATTTAGGGTCACTGATTGAAGTTGGATTTTGAGTGAATTTTTGGGCCGAGTCAGTAGTAATGAGTAAGGATTCGAGCATTCGAACTTGAAATCGAACCAAAAATCGTTGGTCATTGGGTTGCCTGAAAGTCTCCTCTGTTTGTGCGTTTCTGAGGTGATTCAACCAATTAAATTTGGGGCTTTGAGACAAAATCACTGATTAAGTAAATATTGAAGCTTAAAAGCATGCATGAAATCTAGCTTAAATCATGGAATGTAGTTGTTGTATGTGCTGGTTCTATTTCTTTGTGTGGGTTCCGGAAAAGAAAGATTTGTTGTTCTGTTTTGTAGTTCTTTTATGCTAAATAAGTGTTCTGGAGTTGTGGAATTAAATATAGTATTATGGGTTTGTGATACCTGATGCCAAATAAGATTTTAAGGGGTTAAAGTTAGAGTTATACAATAGATGGTTGTTGTTGCTTGGAAAATTCTGCAAGGGGAAAAAATAAATGATAATGATTAATTGGGTATTCAGTGATATTTTGAAAGGTTGTACAATGAGGTTATAAAGAGATTTTATAAGGAAGGATTTAATCAGAGCTTGATGTTTGGATTGTATCTTTGGATTGTTTTCGAGGAAACATTGGTTGCTAATTAGGTTTGAATGACTGAATATCAAGGAGAGCTATAAGCTACTAGATGATGTTTTGAGGTTTCCAAGTTATGGTGTAGAAAATAGAGAAATGGAGTAATGTTGCTGTTGTGGTCTTAATACGTTTAGCAACTATTTTGAGGGTTAAAAGATTGTATTCAGGGATAGTGATAATAAGAAGTAAATGAAATAAGAATTGATTGTAGGGAAGTGGAATTATGTAAATAAATACTAAGAAATTAAGTATAGAAGTCATAGAACAAAAATATATATGCGTATGTGTGTAGTTATATTTCGGCCAAGGGATTAGTTAGGGCCAAGGTTAGAATTTTATAAATGGTAAAATTGAAAAGGAATTATTAAAACAAGCATAAACAAGCTTGAAGAATAAAAGGAAGGGAATCACATAAAAAGTTAATACAAGAGGGATTGAGTTTGGGGGTTGTAGAAGTATTGAAGAGGAAGTATTACTTTAATGGATATTCTATAATGTTTGACTGAAAATTTTGTATGAGATTGATAAGGTGATATTTATTTTGATTTGTATAATAATTTCGGTAAAAGAATAAACTTGAGGAAATTTTTATAGATTATGTGAATGCTGAGGAAGTATGGTTATTAACGTGTGAATTAAGATGCTTGCTTTGGCAAACTAATTTGAATGCCTAAAAGGTGTTTGTGGTAATGTATAGGAGAAGAATTGGTGAGTTGTTGTGGGATTACTTGTTGATTATGGTACAAGAACCAATTATTACTATTGGTAGTGAAGTTGGTATAGAATTAATGAAAAAGTTGGCAAATATAGTGTGGAAAGTAGAAACTTCCACGTGTTTAGCTTAAGGCAATTTACTAGACCGAAGAATAATCCTTAAATTTTGTGGTTTTACTTCAACAAAAACTACAACTTTAGTTGTACTTAACCACCAATACTTAAATTTGACGAGAAGTTGCCGGATTTAGTCTCCAAAGTACTTGTAAATATTCCATGTACTTATAAATACATAGCTTCATCCATTATTTCCCGTTTTAAGTTTTACTCTGAAGCTCATATTTGGACCAATCCCTCTGGTTGGCAATGCCTACCATTTCATCGGTTCTGCTTTCCTTCATTTCTCATCTTATCATTATCACTGCCCAGCCAACCGACTCGAGTTATAAATACTATTTCAGTTCCAAAGATACCTACAAAAATTCAAGTACGTACCAAACCAACCTTAATGCTCTTCTTTCAGATCTCACTTCCAACACAGAAATCGACTATGGCTTCTACAATTTGTCCCATGGCCAATCTCCAGATAGGATTAGCGCCATTGGGTTTTCTAGAGGAGATGTTAAACCAAAACGAATGCAGAAGTTGCCTCAAGAATGCCTCAATTCTTGTCCAAAATTCATGTCCGAATCAGAAGGAAGCCATGGGAGGCTATGGCGAATGCTTACTTCGATACTCGAACCGATCAATACTTGGGATCATGGAAGCTGACGTTTCGTAGTACTTGCGGAACACTTTTAATGTAACAGATCAGTTCAAGTACAACCAAGTGAGTGGTTAGTGAGTAGTTATTACAAGCACTAAGATAAAGCTGCGAGTGGAGATTCACTTCGTAAGTTTACTGCTGCAAACTTTCAAACTGTATTTGGTGCAGTTCAGTGCACTCCTGATTTGTCTCAGCAAGATTGCTCAAACTGTTTGACGATGGCTATTTCAGAAATCCCAAGTTGTTCGTCAAAGATAGGTGGTGGGATTATCAAACCTAGCTGCAATATTAGGTTTGAGAACTATCGGTTCTACGATGATGATCTCGTGGCAGAGGATTCACCATCACAAGCATCTCCTCCTAAAGGTAATTAATTAATTAGTCTCAAACGAGATGCTTCCCATAGTACATTCGTGTGCTTTGAAGTTTTTTGCACTACTCTCAATTAGTTCGTCGATCCTCAAAACCAGCCAAAAGAATTTAATCAAGAATCAACCAATTAGAGTCACCTAAAATTTCTGACCGTAAAATTTTACCCATTAATTTTTCTTTTGTGGGCAGGACATAAAATCAAAGTATCAGTATTCTGTGTATATAAAATTTGCATACTACTAATATTTATTAATATTTTCTGTGTATAAAAATTTAACTAATCCTTCTTACCTATAAAATTTTAAACGGGCCACTTTTCTCCAGTTTTTTTTTTAAGATTATACATGGGTAAATTAAGCTTAGACCTTGTAGATTAAATATGGACAATTTATATATTTTTTTTAATGTAATAGCAGCACTGTAGTGTTACCGAAGCAGTAACGGAGAATGAATGGGTGGTGACAATTTAATTATAAGTGTCTAATAATGTACTAAGTAATTCGTGATGATGAACTTTCCATTTTACGATACTCAAGTAGTTCAATATTTGGGATATACGAGAATCCTGACTTCTCCTTCTGCATGGAGAACCCTAATAATGAAACAGATAAAGACATGTAACGGTGCGCATGATGGTCTTTTGGCAAGTTTAAGGGATAAATCTATATTTTTATATATTTATTTATATTATTTTAATAGATTTTTGTTATTATTTTTATTTTTAATTATATTATTTGTATATTATTTGAATTATTATGATTTACGCTAAATTAATATTTAACAAGAGTATAATTGTTATATTTTTTAGTTTTTTAAAATAATTATTTTTGAAATAAAATGTAATATATTATTATGATTTGTATTTTAGATATATTGGAGAGATTAATTTATAAATGACAATAAAGAATCATAATTTTAAAAATTGCAAATAAGGACTATAGGATAAATTTCGCAATTTGGCAGGTTTTTTATTCTCCTTTGTTATACATAGGGTGAGCAGCACACGAGAGGGGTAGGTCGTCTGCACTCACGACTGCACCCAACGCTATCGAGCCGTCTCCATTCTCCCTCCACCACCATCATCTCCATCTCACGGCCTTTACCCTCCATTACATCCATTTATCACGCATGGTCGGCACCCATTCCTCCATCGCCATCATCCCAGGCCGTCATCCATCATCACTTCTCCATCCTCTAACCATCCTCCATCTGCACCTTCATTCCATTCTCCTCCCAAGACGTCACCACCCATCATCATCAAAGACCTACAACTCCACCCTCCACCTCCAGCAAACCCATCCTCCTCCACTCACTACCAGTGACGGCACAAAACGGAGAGAGAACAGAGGCGAGGAGCAGTGTTCCAGAACAGTGATGGCACAGAAGCACAGATCCAGCAGCATTCCAGAACAACATCGGCCCATGAGTGAGGAACAGAGACAGCAGCGAGCACGTCGATCCAGCACAACGACAGCAGACAGCGAGCACACGAACAGCGAAGATCCTCTGCTCCCTCCACCACATCATAGCTTCTGTTTCATGGATGTTTAGGGGTGAGAAGACCAACTCTTGAAGATGGGGGTAGAGATTTGAGTTTCTGAGGTTAATAGGGAGTTTTCAGTTGCTTTAATTTTTTACCTATTGATTTCTCTGTCTTACTAGTTTTCTGATCATTGGAGTTTTGTATTGTTTATATTTTTATATGAGAAGATTATCGCGCTTGAATTATTGTTTAGCATTTAACATAATTCTTTAATTAATTTTAATTTTATTTTGGATTAGATTTTGTCTTGAGATTATTATGAATATTTAGTGATTTTTTAGAGTAGCTGGAATTATTATAGTCATTTGTTAATCTTGATTCTTTTTATTTGAATCTTTGAGTTATTTTTAAATATTGATTTTTATTATTCTTAATCTTAATTTATTATTCTTATAGTAATTAATAAATTAAAATTTTAAAAAATATTTTGTGATAATTTAAAGTGACTTGATTGTTAAATTTAAAATTTAATTATAATATTTAGATCTATTTTACTTTCGCATACTTTTTGAGTTTAATAATATTTTATGAAATGGGTGGTAATTGATTGAAGCACTAGACTTTAGGTGGTTTCAGGATTTGGTATTTAAGAAACCAAGTGTTGTGGATAAGTGATAAACTCCTATTTATCTTTCGTAAACAATGAATGCTTCAAAACTATTTTCAAAAGATTCGATTTATCCATTTTTTATTCACTATCTATTTTATCACAAATACCAAAAACAAGTCTTTTATGTTTATTTTAATTTATTTCAATTTTAGTGATAGTTAATTAAATTAAATCTCATTTTATAGTTTAAATTGTATTTTTTTATTTATTCAAAAATTATTTTTATTTTTTGCTCTTCGGAAGAGAACGATTCGATATTATATTACTATAATTTTTAGTTAAATTTTTACAATAACCCTAAGGTAATATCGGATGTTTCATTAAGTAGCGATGCTTCAAGTTGTGACTCTTGTCGTATGCTGCGGGAACCATGAGAACTCGATCAGGAACTATTTATGGTCTTGTTATTCAGTGCAAGCCAGATTTGTCCAGGCGTAATTGCACAAGCGCTTGTCGGAAATCCCAAGTTGTTCGGTGAACAAGACTGGTGGTAGGATTATCAAACTCAGCTGCTTGCTTAGATATGAACGCTAAGCCTTCTTTGATAATGAATTAGTAATTTAAAGGCTTTTAGGGAGTTGTGTAAGTGTCTTAGCGTTATGCGTGTGATGTGTGAAATGTTTGTGTGTTTAAGTCATGTACTTGGGATTATATATGAGTTTCATACAGACATGTGTACATATTAGAGTGTTTTTAAGTCATATACTTGGAATTATGAGCTTCATATGGAGATTTGTACTTAGAATTATGTATGCGATATTAAAAACTTTTACATCAATATGAAATAGGGGCTTGGGGCCTCAAATTCTCTCTAATGTCTTTGCAATATCTTAACCTCTCAAATGTTTTCTTCCTTTTTCTTTTGATCATTACATTCAATATAAAACTAGTAAAAACTATTGTTCGTGGGTTAAACTAGCGAAAGAGTAAGACCTACGATTATTTAGAGAGTGTTCGAACCCTGAGGAGTACTATTTTGTTGTGGTTTTAGTCACAACGCTTGGAAAGGCATTTTAACTCCTGATGCCTAAGTTTACGACTGAGGGTAATAGACGGCTCGCTCTGCCCGACATTAGTATCATCTAGGAGGAAGGGAGATTTCACCATACCCTTAAATCGTGGGTGAGCCCAACCCTTTTCTAAAAATTTTTATATATAAAAAAAAAAGACTAAAATTTTGACAGACATAAAGTGACACGGTTTTAAAAACAGTAACTAAGTGGAGGCACTCTGAATTTTGAAGAACTATTCAAGATATGATGAGGGGAAAATTCTGCATCTACATATATATAAATATATATATGCATGGTCTGTTTAATTCCTAGGCGATAACTGCAAGACTTCATTTTTCTTTGGTAGAATAATCTGCACATTAAAATTGTTGCAACGTTGAAAGTGACCTCCAAGGCTGTGTATATAGCGAGGAGATAGCTCTGTAATGGAGGCCTCATTTTTTGACACTTGAACTGAGTTTCTTCCTCCTTCACTTGATCTTGTAGCCTCTGAACTCGAATCCTTCAAAATCGTCTCATTAAAAACTAATGAAGGTTCCGATGGGACTGGGAGAGACAACGGGTGGCTGCTCAGCATTACTGCAACTGAAGCCATATTTGGCCTATCAGACGCAGCATACTTACCAAGTGAATCTCCAGACGCAGCTTTAACTCTGAGCTCTTCCAATAACTCCTTCGCCACTTGTTTGTACTTGACTGGATCTGCTGGGTTATCCCAACCAGTCCAAGAATAGAGCCAAAACTCAGGTTCGTACAAAGCATTCATAATCGCCTCCTATTGCCTCCTGATTTCGGCACGCACTTAATTAGGACAAGAACTGAGGCATTTGTTTGGCTCAATATCTCCTCTGCATAATCCAATGGCGCTGACTCTATTAGGATTTTGGAAGTGAGACATGTTGTAGAAGCCATAGTCGATTTCTGTGTTGGAAGTGAGATCCGAAAGAAGGGTTTTGAGGTTGCTTTGGTAGGCGCTTCAACCTTGGGAAATGAAACAGTTGGTATAGTTGAAGATGGAAGTCTGGGCGGTGAGAGTGGGAAAGTGAGAAAGGAACGAAACCAGAGCTAGAAAAACGACGGTCATTGCAAATCAGACTGTTCGACAAAAATGGATAGGCGTTCTTATACTCTTTTGGGTAGGGATTTTTTTCTTGTGTAACTATATTATATTGAGCTTATTAACTTACCCATCACTAATCAGCCTAAACAAAACACATTCCGACACTAAAGGGTGCAATCCAATGCAGTAGGAACCACAAAACCAGGCTTTATACTCACAAATATGAGTTTTTTTTTGTCCACTCGGTTCACCGGAGCTTTGTTCCTACTATATCCAGATCTGACTCCACGTCGCGCACCTGGTTATGGTAGGTGAGTCTCTCAACGGGAATGTTCTACATACGCCAAGACTCAAACTCGAGACCTCGCTTAAGTGATACTGAACTACTTATCACTCGAACCAACCCCCGTTGGTTAACATGAGCTTTTTTTTTTGTTGCCTACCAAGTTCATCGGAGTTTTACCCCGACTACATCTTGATCCGACTCACGTCGCACACTTGGCTATGTGGGGTGAGTCTCTCAACGGGGATTTTCTATATACACTAAGGCTCGAATTTGAGACTTTGTTTAAACGATACCGAGTCATTTATCACTCGGACTAATCCCCATTGATAACATGAGCTTTTTAAACATTAGAAAGGTTTGAACTTGTCGGATGCGTTTTATTTTGTAGTATGGGCCTAGACCAAGAGGCAACTTATGAGGAATGGGCTAGACGCTTCTTCAATTGGGCCTATGAGAAGATTTTATTGTTGACTAGTTATAAGGTTATCCTGACAAAATCCTGGACCTCAGTCAGTATTCTACCCGTCTCTCAGAAAATTTTTATTGAGAGACTCACCTACCATAGTCAGATACGTGATACGGGTCAAATTCAGATATAATCGGGGTAAAATTTCAGTAAATTGGGTAGGTAATAAAAAAAAATACCCAATCTTTTATCAATGATATAAATATTCCCCGGCTCCCCCGGGGGTGGCTATTTAAGAAGTTCCTTACATTTAAAAGGAGCATATAAAAATGTGTTTATTCATTGACAAGACTATCCTAACTATAGTTACTAATTAACTTTAGATTAAGACATGATTGCCTTAACCACGATTTTTGTTCAAAATAAGGAGGTAAGGCTAGTTAGTCCTACACAACACTACCTGCACTCCAGTATTTGTGTTCACATCCACACCCAAGTTGGGAAAACGTATGCTCCACAAGAACCCTAGATATATCCTAGAAAGTTCAAGGAAATTGAGTCCAGAGCAAATTAACAAAAGACTACACCCTGGTTCTGGTAAGTCCTAGAAAAGTAACTTATCTAACTTTTAGTTATAAAAAAAATGAATAAAAGACCAAAAAACAAAAGAATATGGTTTATTCATAATCGTTATTATAAGATATTGTGCTCTGATAAAATGTGATTAAAATATTGTTATAACAAAACAAAAACAAAAGGCCAAAAAAATGCGATTAAGAAATTATCATCTTGACCATGATTTTTTTTCTGAAATGTGGGATCCATGCAAGTATTTAATGTGTGATTGAGTTATATATAGAGAGATGTATCGATGATATCTTAACCACGGTTATATACTAACATTTGTAATCCCTTAACCATCATTAGAACACTGTTATGAGTTCTTTGTTTTCTTTTGTATATATCTGGGTCCTTAGCATAAAACGTCTGGTCCCAATGCAAATGAATAATTCCTTTGAAGTTTCGTACGTTCACATGCAGAGGTCTTCCCCTACAGAGACCAAGCTCATGTTATGTCATGATGAACCTTGTTGGCATATAATGAAATTTCGTCCAATCAAAATCAAAATTGGTGGCCATGTGAACAGGACTGGTATTCCTAGAAATGTTCGAATCTTTTCGATAGTTGACTTGTTGACTTGTGTGCTATAAAGAAGTTGAGGATTCGTTTGTATTAGTAAACCTTCCTGCATATCTTAATCTTTCTTTATTCCTTGTTTCATCATTTTTCACAATTCATTCCAATGATGGTGACAACGTCGTCCGCAATAATTTCCTTGGCTCTTGTTTCATTCCTTTCCCATCTTCTCATTCTCTCAGCCCAGCACCCTGACACCGTTTATTCTAATTGTTCTTTAGCCAAAGGAACCTTCACAGACTCAAGTGTCTTTCACACTAATCTCAATGCCCTTCTTTCTAATTTCGCCTCCGACACAAGAATTGACTATGGCTTCTACAATTCCTCCTATGGTGAAAACCCTGATAGAGTAAACGCACTTGGACTCTGCAGAGGAGACGTGAAGCCTGAAACTTGCCGTAGTTGCCTCAAAAACGCCACAATGATTCTCCCAAAGCAATGTCCAAATAAGATGGAGGCATTTGGATACTATGACTTGTGCATGTTACGATACTCAAATCGTTCAATATTTGGAATGTACCAAGATCATGACTTTTCCTTCTATTTTAATAACCCAGAAAAGGCACAAGATGCAAAAAAGTACACCGATGCTGTTGAAGATCTAATGGAAAGTTTGAAAAGCAAGTCTGCATCTGGTGACTCTTATCGTAAGATGGCTGTGGGAAGTAAAACAGCTTATCAGAATGAAACTGTGTATGGTCTTGCTCAGTGCACGCCTGATTTGTCTCAGCAAGATTGTGAAGATTGCTTAGAGAAGGCTATCTCAGATATCTCACTCTGTTGTCAGAACAAGATTGGTGGTAGAGTTATAAAACTGAGCTGCAATCTTCGATTTGAGAAGGGCAAATTCTATGATTCAATTCAATTATCTCAAGCTCCAGCTCCTGCTCCTGCTCTTGCTCCGTCAAGCAAAACAACTTCTTCACCACCAGGTGCGTATATATGTATATTGAGTTTCATCGATCACTTAGAAAAATTTGACGCACCCATCTCTGTGATTGGATAAGCTCCAGGTTAGGAGCTCTAAGCCCAATCATGCATTTGAAATTGCCTTATGATTATTGATAATAGATAAACTTTTTATGCTGAATTGCACAGGAGTTGCTGGTTTACCAAAAGGAGCTGCTGATTCACCCAAAGCTTCACCTTCTTCAGAAGGTACAGTTCTCTCTCTTGAGTAAGATACATGGTTTGACATGTTGACTAATAAAAATATAAAACACACAAAAACAAATTTGCATTCAATATCATTCATGTATAATATATGACTTATCTGATGATTCTAAATAACGCATGAGCAGAAGTGTCTAGATAAATATAATTGCTCAATTTAAATTTTATGAATTTATAAACAGGCTTATTAATCTTGTAAGATGGGAAAAAATTTAAAGAAAAAAGAATATTACGGTAGAAAACTTATAAAAAATACTAAACTTTTTACCTTAATAATCACTCTGAAGTACTTGTTCGGATTTTGCAGGAAATAGCTACAGAACCTCAAGAATTGTCGCTATCGTGGCTGTGGTAATTGGGGCCCTTACCTCACTTTACTAATATTACTTCTGTTTGGAAGCAGAAAGTAATAGCTATTGTATTGGGATTTGATAGTGTGTTCTCGATAAAAAGTTCTTGATTATTACTTAATTATTATTTAATAATTAGCTGTAGCTTTTGTCATTTTCTTCTGTTTTGTTTTAATTTTTTTTCTTTTGAATCTCTCTTTGTAACCATAATATTCCTCCTCCACAAGTGAGGATTATATAATAATATTTTGAAGGCACTTTTTTTTATTAAATAAATAAAGATTAATTTGGATTGTACTTGTACCACTTCATTTATGTTAATTAGATGAAAAATGAGAATATGTTTATATTATGTTCCTTGAGGTGTTTTTTTGACACTCATCATTAGTCCAAAAACTCATACAATTTATGGTCCAGTTTAAAAAATAACAAAACTATAATTTTAAAAAAAAATTTGACCTAAACTCAAGTTCAAAAAAATTTTAAAACAAATAGTTATATTTGTCCAAATTTTGGTTTGTACCAAACTATGGTTTAAAACCATAGTTTCAGATAAATTGGTTATAGTAACTTTTGGAACAGTAAAAGAGCTTATGAACTGTCTCCTGAAATTCGAACCGTGACCGGTACAGAATATGAATAAATTCATACTCCTTAAGCCTTACAACTTAAATAAAACGTTTAAGGTAATAATCATAATTTAACTTTCAATTTAAATAGAAAGGCAATTGCTTTACGTCAAATTCCGACAATTTCTAAAATGATACGAAACCAGAACTTTATCTATAGTCTCAGTGGAGCATTTAAACTTTCAACAAAACATAAATATTTTATAAAAATATATTTATATTTTAATTGAATGTTTCCCAAAATCAATGCTGCGGACAGTATGAGGCTCTTCACTGCTCAGCTAGAGGAATAGGGTTAACTACACTATCTGAAGTCAAAATAATCTACTCGTGAATAACATCCCAAAAATATAGTTCAAAATGTGAAAATAAACAATTTCAACATGTTTAAGTATCAATCATAGTATTTCGTAATTCAATGCAATTGTTTTAGTAAACTTCATTTCATGAAAATAAACACTTTATTTCATGAAAAGCATTTCAAATCAATCACTTTTGTGTATGACTTCAACAATAATCGATTTTCAATATTTTTAAACATAAATCATATAGTTTCGTAATTCAAAATGAATAACTCGGCAAAAGTTTTCTTTTTAGGAAAGACGTTTAAAACAATCGTTTCAAAATACTCTTTTTTTGCAGAACTTCGACAGAACGTAACAAGCGTGGACACACAGTCCACGAGGGTAATCTAACCAATCCGTCGTGACTCAAGGCCACGTAAAACAGGCGTAGGTATGAAACCTAGACGCAGGTACAAGACCCACGAATAATAGACGGGAGAATAAATCCCACGAATAACAGGCGCGAGTCAAGACCCACGAATATTCGTCGAGCTCAGGTTTTACCATAGTGCACCAAGGACTAACAGTACTGCTGTTAGTAACCAGCGTTCTGTATTCCGTCCTTTAAAACCTTTCAAACATGCATGGGGCCATTTAATATTCGATAATCATAACATTTTTCAATACAACAATTTCCATTAAAATCATTCATAATCATGAAACTTCCCCAACATGAACATTTTTTATAAATCATCAAAACATGTTTGTCAATCCATATGAACAAGTATGCAATAATGAAATATCAATTTTCAACATTTAAAACCATGAATTCATATGCTCGTTTTTTCGTAAATCATACTGAAAATCAACTTTTGACTGAAATGTCAAATAAAAATATAAAGTCATGAGTTCACAACTCTTTTCTCGTAATTCGTGTTAAAATTCATATTTAATAAATATATAAAAAAACTGATTATATTTAAAAATCTCAAAGTTTAGGGACGTTATTCACTCACCTGTGAACTTTCAAATATATGACTTACTCCTACCTAGCTGCTTTCCAAATACATATCACTTTCGCTTGTTCATCCGCTTCTGACTTATTTACTTTCCTAATATCCCAAAACATAAACGTTATTACTCTCATTATAACTTTATATAACATTCATAATATCTTATTTATTATGATTCTTAGTTCTTTTATTATATACTCCATCCCCATTTCAGTTTATCTCAAAGAAAAAAATCATTGCTAGTACTTTCAATGAATCATAGAACCAAATTATGCTATATGAGTGCATCCAATTAATTCATACACATTACCTTATAATTAATATTTGTATAAGGGAGATTAATACACACTCTTTAGTGCTTTAATTTCTTAATAAATCTTTCTTACAACTTCCCAACCTATCACTTTGAGTTTAAGTCTTCATTTTAATATTTTCTTTGGTTTGTAGACTTACTTATTATCTTTAAACATAGCTTAGAGTTTAACCCCACTTCCATAATATTCAATGGTCATAAATAAGCATCAAACATAAATTACTAGCTCGATTAAAATAATCAAGGTTACTAACTTCTTATCATTTTTACTCTTACTTTGTCTCTTAAACATCAATTCTACACTTCTACACTTTTATTCCAATAGGTTCAAGATTACTCTAGGACAATTATCTCCTATAAAAACACCTCATCTAAACATGATTTAAATCATTTTCTCAAGTCTCCTGAATTGCCTAGACGTTGCTGCCCACATATTGTTCTCTAATATTTTCATAAAACACCACCATTATTTGCACACACATATGGTACACACACACACACACACATATATAGATAGATAGATAGATAGATAGATAGATAGTGCTTTTCTTTTCCTCCCTTGAACCACACGTGTAGCACACACCACACTCTCATTTCACACACACAGAGCACGGCTTATTCTTTCTTCTTGTTTTTTTTTTCCTTTTCTACAGTAACTCATATCAGCAGCACATCCGCTCAGTTTTTTTCCCCCTTTCCAACTCAAAAGTCATTCTCTAAGGCACCAAAACAGCAGCAATGCCGTCCAGCCATCATCTTTATCTTTTTTTTTTTTAAAAAAAACATACAGCAGTAACTCATGGACTAGAGCACCCCCATATTTTGCTCTTGAATCACAGCAGCACCGTTTATACACACACTCACACACATATATATATATTTCCATATCAGTTTTTAGCTTCCATAGTTAATCAAAGCTCAACAATAACTAATATATATATAAACCCCTAAAGTAGCAGCATCTGTTGTGTTTCTTGATGGATTGTAACAGAAAATGTAGAAAAGGAAGAAGAGAAGATCAGGGAACTCGAAGAAGAGGAAGAAAAGAGAGAGATAGTAGAAGAAAAGAAGAACTGCTCAGGTTTCTGATACAAAAAGATATCACTGAATTGTCATTATTCTCTGTCTATAATCAGGTATAGTCCTTCTATTTATATACAACTGACTTATTGATACGCTAATGAACTACCGTAACTATCTATGTTTATGGCGGTAAAACGATTAAAAATCTTTATAACAATACCCCCCTTAAACAACCCTTGTCCTCAAGGGTTGGGAACCGAAAATTCAGGGTACTGCTGTTGTAAACTATAAAGAGTAGTCCAGGAAGCTTCTTCTTCTGGATACCCCCTCCATTGTACCAACACCTCAGTTATAATACGTTTCTTCTTCCTCCCTACTCTAGTGGCCAATATTTTCTCAGGATATTGAGAGCTAGGAACAGAAGGAAAATCAATAGGAGGGTGCCTTTGCTTCACCCTAGGATCAGGACAGAGTTTAAGCAATGATACATGAAATGTAGGATGAATTCTAGATTCAATCGGCAACTCCAATCTGTATACTACAGATCCAATCTTTTCTATCACCTTGTACGGCCCATAAAACCTAGGAGCTAGTTTTTGGGTACTTCTAGTTGCTGCAGACACCTGTCTATATGGTTGCAATTTTAGGAAAACCCACTGGCCCACCTGGAACTCCCGATCAAACCTTTTAAGGTCTGCCTTCTGCTTCATAGTGTTGACGGCCTTATGCAGATGGTGTTTCAAAACTGCGAGCATTCTTTCCCTGGCTTCAAAACTCCTATCCACAGCTTCAATAACAGCTGTCCTAGGAATATAAGGAGAATAAATTGGGGGCTTCTGACCATACAACAATTCATATGGGGTCATTTGAGTGGATGTGTGGAAGGTTGTATTATATCACCATTCTGCCAAAGTTATCCACTGATTCCATTCCTTAGGATTCTCCCAACACATACATCTCAAGTAAGACTCTAAACATCTATTCAAAACTTCAGTCTAACCATCACTTTGAGGATGGTAAGCAGAAGATAGTTTTTGTTCAATTTTTAGAACTTTGATAAACTCCTTCCAGAAATTGCTCACAAAGATTGGATCTCGATCACTTATGATTTCCACAGGTACGCCATGTAATTTGTATACTTGTTCTAGAAAAATCTAAGCAAGAGAAGAGGCTGAAAAAGGATGAGATAAGCTAATAAAGTGAGCATACTTACTCATCCTATCAATTACAACCCAAATCACATCCTTCCCATTAGATTTAGGAAGTCCTTCAATGAAGTCCATGGAGATACTTTCCCAAACTTTACTTGGAATAGGCAGGGGCTGAAGTAATCCTGAAGAAGCTACATTTTCATACTTACACCTAGCACATGTATCACACCCTTTCACAAACTCTCATACTTCTTTGTGAAGATTTTTCCACCAAAATAAGCTACGAATTTTCTGATAAGTAGTATTTATCCCTGAATGACCCCCTTGAGCACCAGAATGGAGCCGTTCCAAAATCTTCTGTTTTGTAGTAGCAACATTACCAATTACAATCTTGCCATCCTTTCGCAACACTGACCCATCCCAAGCAAACTTCCCCACAATTCCTTCCTCCTGCTGTTTAATATCAGTTAATATTGTCGCTATTCCAGAATCACTTTCCCAGGAACCTTTAATCAGTTCCAATAATTCTGGCGAACCAGTATCAAGTGTAATCTGCAAAATCTGTGAACCATGCAATCTTGACAGACTATCAGCTGCAGAATTGTCACTCCCCTTTTTATACTGTATCTCGTAATCATAACCCATCAACCTCGCTATCAAGTACATCTGAAAAGGTGTTTTGAGCTTCTGCCCCAACAAAAACTTTAGGCTCTGCTAATCAGTTTTGATGCTGAACCTTCCCCTTTCCAAGTACTGATGCCAATTTTCCACAGCTAGCACCACAGCCAACAATTCCTTCTCATAGATTGACAGCTTTACATGTTGAGGAGCTAGTGCTTTGCTGAAAAAAGCAAGTGGCTGCCCTTCTTGCATAAGGACAGCGCCAACACTAGCCCCATAGGCATCAGTTTCCACCACAAATCTCTTAGAGAAATCTGGCAGAGCAAGCACGGGAGCTGAAACTAATATATCCTTCAGTTTTTGAAATGAGCTACTGGCCTGTTCTATCCATCGGAAGGCATCCTTGCGTGTCAGTAACGTCAATGGTCGAGCTACTTCTCCAAATCCCTTAATAAACTGTCTGTAATATCCCGCCAACCCAAGGAACCCCCTCAGCTGTCTCACATTCTTGGGTTCTGGCCATTCCACAATTGCCTAAATTTTTCTGGGGTCGGTTGACACTTGGCCAACAGCAATGATATGCCCCAAATACTCCACCTTCTGGGTAGCAAAAGTGCATTTACTTTTTTTAACAAAGTACTGCTGCGTCCGCAACACTCCCAGAACAATCTCCAAATGATGAACATGTTCCTCAATAGAAGAACTATAGATAAGGATATCATCAAAAAATACTAACACAAATTTGCGAAGGAAAGGTCTAAAAATATCATTCATTGCTCCTTGGAAAGTGGCCGGAGTATTAATTAATCCAAAGGGCATAACCAACCATTCATAATGTCCTGAATGGATTTTAAATGCCGTTTTACAACAATCTTCAGGAACCATCCTTATCTGATGATACCTAGCCCTTAAATCCAATTTAGTAAACCATTTAGTCAAGTGCAGCTCATCCAGAAGATCTTCTACCAGTGGAATGGGATACTGGTTTTTGATCGTACATTTGTTCAACTCCCTATAATCGATGCACATCCTTCAAGTTCCGTCCTTCTTTTCCACTAGCATAATAGGGGCAGAGAAGGGTGAGGAACTCTCTTGTAATACCCCATGCTATAACAATTCCCTAATCTGCTGCTCAATAACATCTTTCTGTTCAGCAGAATACCTGTAAGGCTTCAGATTTATGGGATTGGTTCCCTCTCTCAATACTATAGAATGATCATGACTTGTCCTTGACGGTGGTAACTCCTTAGGCTCTTTAAACACATCCTTATATTCTTCCAATGTTACCCTTATTCCTTCTGGGCTATTCTCGCCTTCTTCCTGCATTACAAAACATTGAACCTGATCTTCCCTAGAAGACTGCAAGAGCTGTACTAAGAACATCCGCTAGTCACCACCCAAAGATCCATGCAACCTGGTTACAGGTTTTACATCCAACGTCTTAGGCCCAGCAGCTTGAAACGTGCATAATTTTCCTTTATACCAGAAATGCATAATCATCTTATCGTACTCCCAGTAGGCATTCTTGATAGATTTAAGCCACTGTAAACCCATCACCATGTCATAAGTGTTCAATTCGATAATCCTAAAGTCGCACTCAAATTCCAATCCTTGCATCTTCCACTTAAACCTTTCCCAGACTCCATAAACCTTCAATTGACCTCCCCCAGCCACTTGCACTGTAGAAAGATCTGTACTTTGCTCCTTCCACCCCAATCTTCTTGCCAATCCCACATCAAGGAAGCCGTGGGTACTTCCATTATCTATCAAAACATAGATATTCTTTGTTCCTATGCTTGCTCCAATTTTCATAGTCCTCCCGGTATCATCTCCATTAATGGCATGTAGAGAAATCAACGGGACAGCCTCATCAACTCTATTCTCTTCCAGGCAGCTAAGCTCTTCACTTTCCCCACCGACCATAATGAAATGCAATTAATGGTTCATGGCAAAAAAAACACAAGTTTTTCGCCCTATGTTCAGCTTCCTCTTCCGTCGTTAACATCTTGAAAGGTCTGCCATAACGCGCAGGGTTCTTGGAAGATGACGCCACTGTGTCCTTAATCAGCAACGGGGTTAGGTTGACTGGATGGGAGCTCTCGCTATTCAGAAGGGCATTCTTGTAAGAATTTTCCTTCGCTACAGTTGCAGTGGGACCCATGACCTGTTTCCCTACTCTTTCACTCACTCCTTTATTCACCCGATGACCCATCGTTATTTCTTGGACCCTGGCCAACCGACGAGCCTCTACAAGAGTCTGTGGGTCGAACATCAAGACTGAGTCGACGATTTCCTGCTTCAAGGCCCCGACATAGACGTCCACAAGATACGCCTCAGACAGATCAAGCCTAGCCGCGATGGTGTCAAACCGAACGTTAAATTCTGACAGCGGTCCCTCCTGACGTAAATGTGTTAACTCAATCATAGGTTTTTCATAAGGGGGTCCAAACGTTTTTCTCAACAACTCGGCATACTCCGGCCATGTGAGACGGTCGTCCCCCTAACGGCGTTCGACCGCCAACTGCCATTCAAAGGAGTCACCGTCGAGGTTCACCGCTGTAGTGTCCATCTTTACCTCCTCCGGAGTATTCTCCAGACGAAAATATCTTTCGCATTTCAGGATCCAAGAGTGTATGTTCTTGCCGTCATACCTCGGGAATTCCATTCTTGGACCGCGTGGTCGTTGTCGATTGTCTGGGTCATTATTGTTCCGTTAATGTCCGCTTCGACTGGAATTGCCATGCGTAATATTACGCATTTCCTGTGTCAGACTTTGCAATTCTTGCCGAAACGTACGTCCCATATTCTGTAACTCATCGTGAAATCCCAGAACCGTCTCCTGGAGCTCATCCACATTCTGCATGCGCTGCTCGATATTCTGCATCCGGACATCCATCTTCGTGACGCCTTCTTGCATCCGGGTCTCCACCATTCAGCGCTGCGTGTCAAAGGTCCGAAGAACTTCAGCTCTGATACCACTTGTTGTGTTTCTTGATGGATTGTAACAGAAAATATAGAAAAGGAAGAAGAGAAGATCAGGGAACTCGAAGAAGAGGAAGAAAAGAGAGAGATAGTAGAAGAAAAGAAGAACTGCTCAGGTTTCTGATGCAAAATGATATCACTGAATTGTCATTATTCTCTGTCTACAATCAGGTATAGTCATTCTATTTATATACAACTGACTTATTGATACGCTAATGAACTACCGTAACTACCTATGTTTATGGCGGTAAAACAATTAAAAATCTTTATAACAGCATCAATGTCTTCTTCTTTCTCTTTACAGTAGCTTATATATGTATATGTATCATATGCTATTCAGTTCCTACAAAGCAGTAGCGTCTCCTTCCCTTTTCTTTTTTTCCCCTGATAGCTACAGTACACACCACCAGAACAACAATCACACACCCACATAACTTCAAGTGCAACCACGGTTCTACACATCTTACCAATTCCACTCTCCCACCCTCATTTCCTCAGATTCGTGGTCACAAAAGAAAAACAGAACTTAAATCATTCACTCAATGGTGAGGGAGTTGTTAAGCTTACCACACACTCATACCAAAACTCTCGGATCAACTGAAATGTATATCACGCTACGCTAATCCCCCAGTTTCTCTTCATTACAGCTCACGAAAAATAGAAGGAAGTTGAGAATCTGAAGTTGCTACAGTACCTGGCCATAATGTGAAGGTAGCCACGGTGAGTCTACAACAGCACGACAGTTACTGGAGACAACAACGACAGCGTGCACACCGACGACAACCCAATCGAGGATAGGAGAGGTGAAGTTCCGGCGGTGATGGCTTCAGGACCTACAATGTTTCCCCTTCTCAATTCCCTCACTCTCGCGCTGTCACTGAGATCAAATAGGGGAGGATTGTTTGCAGAATAAAAGGACGACGACAAGCCTTCCGTGCCGTGGACGCTCTCCCCGAGCCGCACGCTGAAATGTCTCTACTCTCCCCTCACATCGCGACCGTGCCGTCGAAGGAACAACTTCTCAGAGTGGAAATGGGGAAGGACAATCAGGGATTAGGTAAAAGGACAAAAGGGCAAAAATGGTAATTTCTCAACCCAAAAATAAAAGAAACCCCCCAGGCTGCAGGCGCTGGGGATCAAACCGAAAACCAGTTGCTTTGTGTCTCAGCCTCCGACCACTCTGCTACTCAACCCTTTGAGATTTTTACTGCCATAATTTATATTTAAATTTAACTAAAATGGCTCAATAACTTTGAAATTTCCAGGGTGATTAGATAAACTACTCAATTACTATTTTACTCTTACTTTTTCTTATATTATCTCTCCTCTCTTTTCTACCTTTTTCACTATCTGTCCTCTCTCCTCTATCTTTTTTATCTTCTCTCCTCTCTCTTCTATCTTTTCAACTATCTCTCATCTTTCCTCTATCTTCTTTACCCTCCCTCCTCTCTTATCTCTCATACATACCTTTTTTAATAATTTTCAATTACAAAATCCCTTTTGGTAAGAACTATCCAAATACTCATTTATTCAAAATTATTTTTTTTCCATAAACCTTTCTTTAAAAATCCTTTTTCATAAGTTGTTCAAAAATTCTTTTTTTTATAAGTCTTTTTTTTAAAATCTTATCCAAACACACATTATATATGCTGATGAATATATAAAAGGATAGAAGAGTATAAGAAAGTAAAAAATTTGCAATGAAATATTTTTAATCGTTAAGTCCATCGCAAATCTATCCCCCAAAAATTGCAGTGCCTTCATTGTGATGGAAACAATCAATGGAAAAATTAATTTGCAATAAAAATTTCTTGATTTGCATCATAAATTTGTATCACAAATTCCATTTTTAATCCTCGCTATATGAAATATAATAAGAGGCAAGGGTGATATGGAAAGCAATTAGTTGCAACGAAATTATAAATTTTATTACAATAGTTATAAATTTAAAAATAAATAGTTATAATTTTAGAGTTATAAATATTTTAGTTGAAGTTATCAAAATTATTATTAAAGTTATAAATATTATTAGAGAAATTGTAAACCTAAAAATAATTAGTTTTAATTTTAGATTTATAAATTTAATAAGAAGAGTTGTCAAAACTATTACTGAAATTATAAATCCTAAGGAATTGCAAATGACTAAAGGGTCATTTTGACTTTTGCCCTAAATTTATAAATGACAGATTAGATAGGAGGTTCAATATGTCCTTTTTAAAATTCAGATGCCATTTTTATCTTTTTGAATTTCAAAAGATATTTTATTATCTTTTTTCTTATAAAATTACATTATTTATTTATTATTGTGTTAATTTTATTCTCTTCATGTATAAAGTATATTAAATAGGGATAAAGTTAAATATTTGTTAAATTTTAATATATAGTTAATAAAATTTAAGATTTTTTTATCTATATGAAATATGTTAAAACTAACTTATAAATAGAACGAAAGGAGGAAGAATATTTCTGATAGTTAAATTATAAATTATATAGCACTTCAAGTATCTAATATTTTATTTATTTCTTAATATAAAAATTAATTTTTTTAAATAAATTAAAAAAAATTAGTTACGTTTTATTAAATTTAACTTCTATTATATAATCTTTAGTCTGCATAATAGAGAGAGAATTGAATAAAAAAACATAACTAAAAATTCAAATAGCTTATAGAGCTATTCTTATCTCTTCATAAATGGACGCTACGTTGTTGCCATTTTCTGAGATGCCGTGTCAAACTAATTAACCAAACGTGACAGAAGCAAAAAATGCAAGAGTATTCCTACCCTTATTCCAATCTTTTCACACTAATCATTCCTTCATGACCATGTTTATCCCTTAGCCTAGCTTGTTAGAGTTTTCCTTGCAAATGGCTTCAACAACCGCTCCAGCCTCCCTAAGTTTTGTTCTTATTTAGATGGGGAGAAAAATTATGTGAAAAGAAAATGGACAAATATCACAATGACAACAATATTCTTATATCCTGATTTATTATATCTAATGTCATCATTTATAACAGAATTATATAAGAAATAAATATTTTCAAGTAAAAATATATGAAAAATGTATTTTAAAAATAAAATAATAAATTGAAAGAAAAATAAATTAAATGATATATGTTTAAAAATATAGTTTCCATATTTATGAATGTGACTTTGTGGGTTTGGCTGGAGAAAGAAAACAATAGTGAAAATTTATTCAAGGTGGTTGGCACGGGGATCAAGTGCAACAGGAAGTCTTTTCTTTTTTTTTCCCTTCCAAAATCTCTCCTATTTGGAAAGAAAAGTCAAGGGGAAAAGATGATGGGTCCCGCCGTTCATTTTCCCCCTCCTCTCACTTTTCTTCTCCAGTCCAAATGAAGAAAAACTTTAATTCTCTCGTATTTTCTTTCCATGTTTCTTTATTCACGTGGCAATCTTTTCCTCGTGACCATGTCTTGTCTAATCCCTTGTCCTTTTTAAAGTTTTGCTCCCAACGGCTTCAATGTCAGCCTCTCCTGTCTCCCTACTTTTCCTTATTTCCATTTTCCATCCAGAATAACGCGCTCCATGTGGCTTCAAAATCTAAGCAATATAGTTTATTGGAAAAAAAAATATAAAATCTAATTAATTTTTTTAATAAATTTAAAAAATTAAATAAATTAATTAATTATAACTAAAAATAACTAACTAATTTTAAAATATTAAAAAAATATATAATATAAATTTATTTTAAAAATTTATATAAGAATTAACTGATTATAAGTATAATTTTTTTCATAATTTTATTTATTAAATATTAAAAATTATACTAAATTAAAAATTTATGGATAAAATTATACTAAATTAAAAATATTATATGTAAAATTATATTATAAATAATATTAGAATATTAGCCGCACATGAAAAATAAAATCATAATATTGGGTATTACTTTACTCAAAATAATAAATGCCAGAGTTATTATTAATTAATGAGCTGATTAGCTAGATACTTAATTAAGCATGTCCTAGACTTATTCGAATCTTTTCCTTGACTTATATGTTGTCTTGTGTATACTATAAACAAGTTGAGGTTATTAATTGGTTGATGTGCTTGAATACCCCCAAAATACACCAAAGTTGCATATCTTAAGCTTTTCTCTTTCATTTGTCTAAGTTCATTCCAATAATGAAAACTATCTTTTTTCTGGCTGTGTTTTCGTTATTCCTTTCCCATCTCTTCATCACAGACGCCCAGGAGGAGCTCCACCCTGATTACGTTCATCCCAATTGTTCCATTGACAAAGGAACCTACACAAACACAAGTGCCTACCACACCAACCTCAAAACCCTTCTTTCTAAATTCACCAACAATACAAAAGATGACTATGGCTTCTACAATTCCTCGTACGGCCAAAACCCTGACACGGTTTTCGCATCCGCACTCTGCCGAGGAGATGTTACACCAGATGTTTGCCGGAGTTGCCTCAATAATGCCACAAATCTTCTCCCCCAGAACTGTACAAATCAGAAGGAGGCATTTTTGTACTATGACTTCTGCATCTTTCAATACTCAAGTAGCTCAATGTTTGGGATCTACAAGGACCCTGATTTTTCCAACGCAATTAATAATAATGAAGATGCAGCAGATGCAGACAAGTACACAGATGCACTTAATCGGCTAATGGAAGTTCTTAAGACCAACGCCGCAGCCGGTGGCCCTCATCGTAAGGTGGCTGCCGGAAACGCCTCGGCCGCATTCCAATATGTGTTTGGTCTTGCTCAATGCACGCCTGATTTGACTCAGCAAGATTGTGAAGCTTGCTTGGAAAATGCCATCTCAGATATTCCACTCTGTTGTCAGAACAAGGTTGGTGGTAGGGTTATAAAAAAGAACTGCAATCTTAGGTTTGAGAAGGTCAGGTTCTATAATCCTACAGTTGTTGATCCAATACAATTATCTCCATCTCCTCCTCCTCTTGATCCTACTACTAATACTAGTTCCACGCAAGGTATCTCTCAAAACTCAACCTTACTTATGTAAATCACTAGGAGCGTGTTTGGATTAGATTTTTAAAAGTAATTTTAGGTAAATATAAAAGAGAAATTTAACGTAAAAATATTTCTGTAATCATAATTTAAGAATTTCCCAAATAAGGCCTAAGAGAAGTTTAGACTCGTCAATATTTGTGATGGGGTATGCTAGGGTGGAAATCTCTCTATTAATAATTAATCATTAATGATATATAAACTTAATTATGATATTTCCTTAATTAACTCATTCTATTATTGTTTGCAAACCAAACTGCAGGACCTCCTGGTTCACCTAACGTTCCATCTTCCAAAGAAGGTACCTAGCTACTTCTGTCTCAGTGATTTGGTCTGAGACATGTATGCATTTTTTATTAATTAATCACAACTGTGAAACCAAACTTTAGTAATTTTACCATTGTGGTTTTCTGGATCTGATCAAGAAACATGTTAACAAACTTTTGAGCGTGTTCGGCTTTTGCAGGAAAAAACAATGGATCAAGAACCATTATTATTATCGTGGCTGTGGTGTTTGGTGCCTTATTTTTCGCCCTTCTCATCTTGATTTTCATCTATTTTGCAATCAGGAAATCGAAGAAAACCGTTGAAAGTAAGTTGAGAATATGAAGAAGATACACACGTAAAATAATATTCTTACTATATACATAATAAATTGTCAATGTCAATCTTTTAGAATAATTTTAAATGTAAATATGTTCTTCAATATCTTTTTAAGTTAAAGCTTTTGAACTTTTTGATTGCCTTTGGAGTTCTCCAATGATCCCGTGAACGATAAAGTGGAAAGTAAAAGCCATGGTGGGAATATGGTCCCAGACAAGCGACAATGATTTAATAATAGTGACATGAAAAAAATTGAAAGAGTTTCTTACTTATTTTGAGAAAATCAAACATTTAGTTATAATATTTCTAAAGAAAGAAGACCTTTACTTGTACATATGAATCATCACTTAGACTGAGGTAATTATTATTTAGATTAATGACTTCTTAATTGGGAACATTAATATTTATTTGAGGGATTATATCATCACCTGTTTGAATTCTTTCTCAGATGAAGCTGAAATAAAGGATGATGAGGAAATTAAACCATCTGATTCGTGGCAATTTGACTTTGAAACCATCAAAATCGCTACAGATAACTTCTCGATGGCAAATAAACTTGGACAAGGAGGATTTGGGCCAGTATATAAGGTATTCATAATGACATTAATGTTAGATCAGGATAAATAACATCCCATTATATATATTCATTTGTTAATTAATTAATTACATGTCCCAACTCGAATAAATACATATAGGGTAAGCTTCGTAATGGACAAGAAGTTGCTGTCAAAAGGCTGTCCATGAATTCTGGTCAAGGAGATTTAGAATTCAAGAATGAAGTGTTATTGATGGCCAAGCTTCAACATCGCAATTTAGTAAGGTTACTTGGTTTCTGTTTAGAAGGAATAGAAAGGCTACTCATATATGAATTTCTTCCCAATAGAAGCCTTGATTACTTATTATTTGGTAAGTTATAGGGTCTTTATTAACATAATTTTGATTGCACATATATATATGTATGTATGTAATCCTTATTAGATTGTTTTTGTTGATTAAGTGCGGGTGATCCTGACAAAATAACTACAGATCCAATCCAGCGTACTCATTTGCATTGGGAGGTGCGGTACAAAATTATAGTTGGCATTGCACGTGGCATTCTCTATCTTCATGAAGATTCAAGATTACGCATTATTCATCGAGATCTCAAAGCAAGTAATATTCTTCTAGATAGAGAGATGAACGCAAAAGTGGCAGATTTTGGCATGCCAAGATTATTTGATATAGATCAAACTCAAAGCAAGACCAGTAAAATTGTTGGAACTTAGTAAGTATTACTTGCAATGAAGACAATTACTAGACTTAATATTATCTATATCTAATTAAGCCTTTCTATATTGATAAAAAAGCGGATACATAGCACCAGAATATGCAATGCATGGACAAATATCAACAAAATCAGATGTCTTCAGTTTTGGTATACTGGTTCTTGAGATTATAAGCGGCCAGAAAAATAGTAGCGTGGTTGACGAGGAGAATATACAAGATCTTTTAAGCTTTGTAAGCCTCTACCTTCTTTATATATATATATCTCCATTTTTCTAAAGTAAAGAATGATAAGGTTGTATGGTTGACAATTGATGAGGAACTTCACAGGTATGGAAAAATTGGAGGGAAGGGACAGCCTCAAATGTAATAGATACTGTGATAAGCAAGGGTTCAAGGGACGAAATAATGAGATGCATTCACATAGCATTACTGTGCGTTCAAGAAAATGTAGGAGACAGGCCTACCATGGCTTCTGTTGAACTTATGCTAAACAGCTACTCTTCGTCTCTCCCTTTACCTTCGCGGCCTCCGTGTTTAATGAATTTCAGCACTACGCTTGAGATGCAACCCAGAGAGGAAAATGAAGGAGACGAAGCACGTAGCTCTGCTCAACAAGCATAAAAATGATGCCTCAATTACTCAACTCTATTCTCCTTAGGATTCTAGGTTTGGCCTTGCGGGTGATTCTAAAGATTTTGTATGACAGTGAATAAAGATGTCCTTCCGAATTCATGCGGTTCACACTACATTCTGTTTTGCTCCTCACATACAATATATATGGAATGGCATGGCATGGAGTAATCGAGAGTAAAATGGACTATATGATAATGACCATGAATGAACTTGTGAGAGGACTGAGGAGAGAAATAGAGTAAGAAAAAAGTGGGAGTAAGGATTAACATGTATGCCATTAATCTAGATTCTGAAATTTTAAGGAATAATGATTACCAATAATTATGTCAAACATTATTCTATTGAAATAAAATCATAAAAGTTACATTTGACCAATACACTTTTAGTTAAAGTAGTAAGCGATTTTATTCTTATAAAAACAAGAATATAAGTTTAAATTTTAGAAAATATATTTATCAGGAAAGGTAAAATTTTTTTCACTCTAAGTTTCGAAAATATATATATGAATGCCTTTGATTACTATGGGAGAAGCCATTCTTGAGAATCTTAATGAATCATATGGGACTCCAGATTAATATTTACTTCGGATTTCTTATAAACAAAGAATTTACTTGGGTTAAACAGATTCTTAAGTTCGTTCTTGTTTTTGAGAGTTACATAAGCACAAATTTAGTACTGTATAAAACTATAAATGGCCGAAGTTCGTCTTCCAGACTATGAGATTAATTTAAAACGAAAAAAGAAAGCTCATTAAAAAATTGAAATATACTCGGGCCAAAATAATTACTATTTACGAAATTAATTGAAAATTTAGATAAAATTATAGATATATACAATTTCATTTATTTCTAACGCACAAAAATTTTAAGGAAAAATGACAAAAAAAGACCATTTAAAATTTAAAAGGATAAAAAAAGCCCATGAATTTGGAAAAAGACAGATTGGGCAGGAGGCCCAATCTGTCATTTAGAAATTACTGTGCACAGTTACAAATAACATTATAGGAGTTGCAAATACTATTGGCAGAGTACTTTTGTAATAGTATTTGTAACTTTTTCAATGGTATTAACAACTCTGCTAGTTATATTTAAATTCCCATAATAGTATTTGCAACTATGCTAATTATATTTGAATTCCTATAATAGTATTTACAACTGTGAACAGTAATTTGAAAATGACAGATTGAGCCTCCTACCCAATCTGTCTTTTTGAAAATTCATGAGCCCTTTTTATCTTTTTGAATTTCAAATGCTCCTTTTTTGGCATTTTCCCAAATTTTAATTACATTTAATTATAAAAATTTTAATCATAAACTTTTAGCACTCTAAAATTTATAGGAGCATCCATTTTTTAAGAATATTCCAGAGATAATTAATTATCTAAACTGTGTTCTATAAATAGAAGAGGGAAGTTGCAGGTATGAAACGAAACTTGATATATATATATATATATATATATATATATATATATATATATAATGAATTGAGAAAACATGTTTTGAAGTGTGCAAGAGGATTATCTTTAAGAAGAAATTAGCTTGAATCCCTTTCTTTGAAGTTTCTTTCACCTTAATTTGGTTGACCGTTTACCTCTCACCAGTCTTCCTCCTATCTAGGCTTTAGTCCGAACTCTCAGCTATATATCTAATCAGGCAAAACATACCAATTATTTTTTTTTTCCGAAAAATGAAACGTATACCTGTTTTCTTTTTTTTCTTTTTTAAAGGAAAGAAAAGTATAAACACTAATTAAATTAGTCATGTTTAATCAACCCATGAAAATTTATTTAATCTCCTAAATCACGTGGACTCTGAGACTAATCCTTTAAAAATTTAAAATATTTTTATTTTTCCTTATAAGTATATTTTTAGATTCAAAATTCTACACGTTATTATAGGGCGAGATTGCTTACCATTTTCCTTCTGCACTTTTAATCAACCCATGATTCCTGCCATCATCACGCGTGTGGAAAGTTATTATTGAGACGTCGTAATCAATATGTACCCGCTGACCATTCCACAGTATGAATGGACAACGCGTGATTAATTCATCGGGGCATTTAAAAGTGATAAATTGACCCTTGCAAAACTTTTCCTCTGTCTGTCTCTCTTCGTCATACGCCTCCGTCTAGATTCCGTCATGGCTGTCCAGCGACGATGACTGTCTAAATCTGCTTTTGTTCGCCTCTCGTCTTCTTCTGTGCATACTATCGTGGCTGGTGGTCGTCGGTGAAGAAGAGAAAAGATGATTTGTTGCTACGGTTATATATTTTTTTACCTTATAAAAATTAATAACTATCTAACATTTTTTTTATAAATTTATTTTTAAAAAATTTGGTCGAAGAGAGTTTTAGGCTATATTTGGTTCAACAGAGAGGAGGGTGGGTTAAGTTAATTTAAGGGAGGATAGATCAAGGTAAGGGAGGTTATAAGTGTGAAGGTAGGGGAGGAGAGATAATATTTTTTATTTGGTTCAGGAAGGGAGGGGAGGATAGGTAATAAAAAATTGACAGATATACCCCCAGGCCTTTATTTATATTTATTAATTTTTTATTTATAATATTTATATTAGTATTGTTATTTTTTTATTTATAAATTTAAAAAAACTTAATTTATAAGAAGGATAGCATGTCCTTTCTATCTCTGGTTCGTAAAGAAAGCATCCAGATCTTCTCTATCCTCGATCAAGAAGATCTATCAAAACAAGACACTATAAAATTGAATTGCACAAAACAAAGTCATACAAGCAAATAAATTCAGAGGTTTAAATTGAATAATGGCACCATAAATTTCAGCAAAAATGTTTTTAAAAGGAAAAATATTGAAAACACTTGCATCAATCTTGATTTGCGAGAGAAAAAGATATGGCAACAGAAAGGTCAAGACCCTACCACATAGCTACAGCATATTAGACCCAGACCAGGCTTCAAATTATGATAAAGAAATCGTCTAAGCCTAGTAGTTTAGACCGTGCAAATGAGATTGTGGAGAGCCACGAAGAGTGTCAAGTGCATACAAAGGTCCTTTTACATGTTTGTATGTAAATCAATACTAAAAAGAACCAAATATGCAGCGCAATGTAAAATTCCATCTACACTTATCTTGGTAATCATTCACTGTAAGGCTTTGTGCCCACAAGCCTGGAGGAAAGGAAGATAGCCAAATAATTCCAAAGTGAAAATAATTCCATTCTAGTAACATAGCCAAATATATACATTATATTTGCTGTTACACATTTATAAGTAGTTATGGGGCAGTTTTCACAGGTCCCCATTCCATGTCCTCTCATTGCATCAAGAGTCTTGATCTCAACCACTAATTTTGTTATAATTCATCTAAGCATGAGTTTGAATTGACTGTTTGGATTCAAATGATTTTTAGGCTCATGTCATTTTTAACTTAATTGAAAGAGAAGCTAGTTCTTATTCATAATGCCAACTAGGGAAAATTTTCAGGAAAAACGCTCCTGTTTTTGCATTGCCTTATTCTAAATAAGCATGTAAACAGAACCGTACGTGATTTTGGAAACTCCACAGATAATCATTGCAACTAGTGCAATCCAGAAACTTAGGAATTGCAAGTGTAACCTTCAATGTTCAAATTTACCCCAAGTTTTAATCTGATACATTTAATCCTTAATTAAATCGAAAGTCTATCCAGTAGAAAAGTTCAAGTTTTCCACGAACTAACTATTCTCATCACATTTTTGTCCTTGGATAGGACGGTGGAACAATTCTAACACATCCGAAATCGGTCGAGCAAACGAATTTATAAGTGTACCAAATCCTATCAAGAATACAGCTCCGTGTGATAAAAACCGATAATTCAGGAACTGATTGAATGAAAAATAAAAAAGGAGGGAACCCAAATATAAAAGGGGAAAAATCAGGAGTGAAAAGGATCAAAATTTGGAAGAAGCAAACCATGAGATATGCTGGTACGACCAGGGGATCTACAATAACCGCAAGAGCTTCGACATCTTCCACAATCGACCACAACGCTTTCCCTTCTGCTGTTGCTGCTACTGCTCGCCTCATTTCTCAACCTCCCGGCCATTTCCAAGTCCTTCTTCGTAAGCTCAATTCTTCACCAGATTCTTCATATAAGGAAGGGAAGGTTCTGATGAAAAATCAATTACTTATGCTAGGCCAGCTTAGCAAGTTTCTGTGACGTCTGAAGATGGAGATAATGGAATTGACACGACAAAGAACTGAAGGTAGACCTGCGACGTCGGTGCAGCAAAGAATAGAGCCGAGCAGTGGCTTGCGGTGGCTAGGTTTCGAAGTCGAAGAAGAAAACAAGCGTGGAGAAGAAGAGGAAATACTGATCGAAGAACTTGAGGTTCTGTGTTGCTGTGGAGTGGAATGGCTGGACTGAAGATGGTAAAAGGGTTTTCTACACAGAGATAATTTTGGCAAATTGAAAAATATACAGGGGTAATTTAGTCAGACTAATATATAATATTTTTCACCCCTCCAAAAAAATCCCAAATTTGGAGGGGTGAGAGAGAGGGGTAGGGAAGCATAAAAAGACAAAAAAAATCCCCTCCCCTCCCCTCCATTTTTTTCAACCAAACACACTTATATCTCCCCTATTTTACCCTCCCCTCCAAAACCCCCTAACTAAACAATGCCTTCAGATTTCTCCAACAATTAAACCAAAGTACCGTTTCTCCACATCCTAATAAGAAAGCTCCTTCACACTTAATTTCATTTGTCAGATTTCATTCATTCTTTTATGATGACAAGAACAACTTCAATTTTCTTGGCTCTAATTTCACTCCTTTCTCATCATCTTCTTCTTCCTCTCACCGCCCAGCCTGACGACTTCGTTTTCCACAAGTGCTTCAATGAAAGTGGTAACTACACAAAACCAAGTACCTACCACACCAACCTCAATACCCTTCTTTCTAAATTCACTTCTGATACCAAAATTGACTATGGCTTCTACAATTCCTCTTATGGTGAAACCCCCGACGTGGTTAACGCACTTGGAATGTGCAGAGGAGATGTGAAGTCAGATTCTTGTCGTAGTTGTCTCAACAATGCCATAACCCTTCTTCCAAACCAATGTCCATATCAGAAAGAAGCATTCGGATACTATGATTTATGCATGCTTCGATACTCGATTCGTGCAATGTTTGGGATTTACCAGGACCATGACTTTTACAAGTTTTCTAGCAACCTTACTAATGTAGCAGATGCAAACAAATACAATGTTGCGCTTAATGATCTGATGAAAAGTCTAAGAGACAAGGCTAAGGTTGGTGATGAATCTCATGATCGTAAGGTGGCTGCGGGAAACGCAAAAGCTGATGATGATGAAGCTGTGTATGGTCTTGTTCAGTGCACGCCTGATTTGAATGAGCAAGATTGCTTCGATTGTTTGAAGGATTCTATTTTTTATATCCCAAATTGTTGTCAGGACAAGGTTGGTGGGAGGGTTATCAGATTGAGCTGCAATATTAGATTTGAGAATTTCTTATTCTTTGATCCTTCACTTGTTGATTCAATACAATTACCTTTCTCCCCTCCATCAACAAATACAACTTCCTCACAAGGTATTATCTATCTCAAACTCGTAACTTTATTATGTGATTGGATAAGCTTGACGAGGATATATATATATATATATATATATATATATATATATGTATGTATAATTTCTTCGGTGTGACATCCCAGGAGTTCCTGATTTACCAAATCCTACATCTTCAACAAAAGGTACTTATCCTTATTCAAGTAATATGATATGTATTTTGTTTTTTGAGGTTTTCCTGTATAATCTGGTAAAATAATGTCACTGAGTTCTCACTGCAAGTTCGACTTTAATTTTGCAGGAAGGAGCCATAAATCAAGAACTACCATTATTGTACCTGTGCTGATTATTGGTGCCTTTATCGCCTTTCTCTTAGTATTCTTCATAGTTAGAAGATCAAAGAAAAACCATGAAAGTAAGTCAAAATTACTTTCTTTAATATTTCAGCTGAGGGAAAAAAATTCTTTATGTTGAGATTTTTCAACAAAACAAGGAAAGTGTGAGAAGTTAATATAGATTTGTTACTTCATCTCATTTGAAGAATAACTCATGGCTCGCCCTTAATTCACAGTTGAATCTACAACAAAGGATGATGATGATTTAATTAAACCAACTGAGATGTTGCAAATCGATTTTAACACCATCAAGCTCGCAACTGATAACTTCTCTGATGCAAATAAGCTTGGACAAGGAGGATTTGGGCCTGTGTATAAGGTACAATAACTTTGTTGCCAGCAGGAAATAAATAAATAAATTCATCATTTATGAAAGTGAAAAAGGTTTGAGTGTGCTTGTGGCTGTTAATTAATTCATTATTTACATGTCTCAACTCTAATATGAATGCAGGGTCTGCTTCCTGATGGACAAGAAGTTGCTGTGAAAATGTTGTCCAAGAATTCTAGTCAAGGAGATTTAGAATTTAAGACTGAAGTGATGTTGGTAGCTAAACTTCACCATCGGAATTTAGTAAGACTACTTGGTTTCTGTTTAGAAAAGACAGAAAAGCTACTCGTCTATGAATTTCTTCCTAATAGAAGTCTTGATTTCTTCTTATTCTGTAAGTTCTGTAGTTTTTCATTTTTCATCTATCTATCACTTTGTTTTAGTTGTCTGAATATGAGAATGAGAATGCATATTTTAAACGGGCAAGGGTAACAAATCTTGCAGATCCAAAGCAGCAAACTCATTTGAATTGGCTGGTACGATACAAGATTATAAGAGGAATTGCTCGTGGCCTACTTTACCTTCATCAAGATTCAAGATTACGTATTATTCATCGTGATCTCAAAACGAGTAATATTCTCTTAGATGAAGAATTAAATCCAAAAATATCAGATTTTGGTACCGCAAGACTATTTAAGATGGATCAAACTCGAAGCAATACTAACCGAATTGTTGGAACCTTGTAAGCAATACTGACTTCAAGGATTGATATAGTCATAACACTATCAATAACTTTTAGACAGAGCTAAATTTTTTTGTTTTAATATGCAGCGGTTACATGGCACCAGAATATGTATTGTATGGTCAATGTTCAATAAAATCAGATGTCTATAGTTTTGGCATATTGGTTCTAGAGATCATAAGTGGCAAGAAAAACAACAGCACATTTCAAGTGGAGAATACACAGGATCATCTTGATCTATTAAGTTTTGTAAGTCTCAGCTTCCCTCTCAAAAGTAGAGAATTATATTTATGCATACACTATATGTATATAACTAGCCAACATGCAATTGTAAAAGTAGCTTGGGACTAATATTCTTGGCCATTAATGAATAAAATTTGCAGGTATGGAAAAATTGGAGGGAAGGGACAGCCTCAAATGTAGTAGATCCTGTGATAAGCAATGGTTCAAGGAACGAAATAACGAGATGCATCCACATAGCATTGCTGTGCGTTCAAGAAAATGCAGCTGATAGGCCAAGCATGGCCTCAGTCTCATTTATGCTCAACAGCTTCTCTTCCTCTCTCCCTTTACCTTCGGAACGTCGATTTCTTGTGAATTACAGCAGTTCATCTGAGACAATGACGACTTTGAGACATAACAGTTCATCAGAGAAGACAAGAAGATCAAGTGAACAAGGAAGGAGTAACTCTAATGAACCATCATTAAATGAGTTATCCATTACGGAACTATATCCTCGCTAGATTTTTGGTACATTGATTCAAATGTTCAATTTCGAATAGAGAGAAGTTTTTTATCACAAAAAAATTGAAAGTTTCTCACAGCATTTCCATAATTTTTGTCTTACGATGGGTAACGATTTCAACTTCAGAACATATGCGTATAATTTGCCTATAAATATGGCTTTCTCTTGATGCTTAATTTGTTGGGCCTTGATTAACTTCATTTATTTTTTCTTTCCACGGATATACTATATGTAAAAATCACTTTTTTTTTCTTGGAAAAATAAAATTTTGAGAAATTTAGAAGTGTTCATTTAAACTTTCAAGCTTAATTCGTCATAGGTCGAAAACTCTAAAATATAAGAAAACAGAAGTAAGGCAACCTATATAGAAACGTATAGAAGCATTAACATAAATATATATATAGCAAACAATTCAGGCAGATACTTCATCGATAGCATGCTTCTCAACTGGTAGCCTGGCAGAGCATAAAAGAGGAGTGAAAGATTCTGATGCAAGTGAAATATCCGTATGAGCGTGTAAAAATGGAGACTTGATCACTGATGAGTTCTTTCTGGCCAACAAAGAACAAGGTATAACAAGATTAAATATTACAGCATATAAGGAAGATGAACAAGGGAAGTTGCGCAGTAAAACCTTTAATCACAGTGATGTTGCAGAATTAGAAAAACGTCGAGAAACTCCACTTCCTTCGTAGTAAACATAAACCGAACATTGACACGGAAGCAATTGGAATATTTGAATTCGCTCAAGTTAATCTGGGCGGTGGATGCTGACTCCACTGCTGATTAGGACGTCGGATTACATGGCAGATGAGGTGGCTGATGACTAGGACGCTTGGATGACATGTCAGTTGAGAGGGATAATGACTGTGCTGATGACTAGGATGCTAAGATGACATGGTGGGTGAGGTGGTTGCTGACTTTGCTGGTGACTATGACATCATGATGATGTGGCAGATGAGGTGGATGCTATTTTTTTCTGACTTTGCTGGTGACTATGATGTCATGATGATGTGGCAGATGAGGCGGATGCTGACTTTTTTGCTGACTGGGACGACCAGATGACATAGTGGGGTGAGGTGGATGCGGACTCTGCCTGTGGCTAGGATGGCAGTATGACATGTCAGATGATGTGGCTTCTTTCTGATGACTAGGACGCCCGCGATGACTTGACAAGTGATGTGTGTGCTTACTCTGCCTAGGACTAGATGACCGTATGATGTGGCTGCTGATGTGTGTGATGACTAGGACGCCTCTGAGGCCCGGGCAGGTGATGTGGCTTCTTGGGTGTTCCTTGATCAGTTTCTTAACCCAAATCATCCTTCAAGTCCAAATTCTTATCCCAGTTCAACACATGCCAGACCCAAAATATGATTGTAGTTTCTCGTCAGCAATACGACTGTTTGACACCTTTCTCAGTCGTTGGATTGAGACGTTGAGTACATGTGGAATGTGGTGAAGATACTGACCGGAGACAATCCCGGGGCGGGAGGGGACAACTGGAGTGATCCAAACACATCGGTTTAAGTTTAGCCCCTGCATCCATATTCTCCTCCTCATTTTTAATTCATCATTCGCCTCTTACTCTGTCCTATCTGTAATGGCCTTGATCTTGTCACCATTAAAGGAAATAGCACCTGATGGCCATTTAAGCTTCCTTTGAGGTTAGCTATATACTCCATCTTCCTTAGACTTTGATAATTGCCCAAATGATACATTCTTTTCCTCTCTTTCTAACTCATGATAGCTGAAGGGTCGTGTAAAAGACTAAAACTTTAGATTCTTTGTGATTGTGACCCGTCTCTTTTGCCTACTCTATGCTCTGTTTTATGGGAGTATTTCCCCTTTGAATCTATTATATATGGATCAATTTCAACACACTTGTAGTTGTTGATCTAAGTATGAGATACGATTTTGGTCAAATGTACAAAAAAAAAAACTGAGATACTAGTTAGCCATGGGTTGATGGTTCTATGAGATGGAAATCTGCACTCGTGCCATGCCCGAAAGGTGTTTGATGATATGCCTTCTTCATAATTTGTTGTATTTTATGCCATTGCAGTTTTACGACTTATTTACAAATGGTCGTGGTTCGTACTGTGGCTTACCATTTTCTTGATTTTACGGTGGAAATGGTTTTGATATTTTCAACATTAATGGAAATAGCACCCTTCGATCGTTTAAGCTTCCTTCGAGGTCAGTAGCATACTCCACCTTCCTTTAGCTTTGAGAATTGCACCAATTTTACGTTCTTTCCTCCCTCTTTAAATTGTGACCGCTGAAGGGTCGTTAAAAATTTAGATTTTGTGAATGTATATCTCAAAATGAGCAGGACCGATACAAAGAAATAAAAGCCAGAGCACTCATAGATTATCTAGCATTTACATTGCCAAGAAATTCTATTCATTTACAATGGACCTTCGGCATATCATACTTAAAAGCATAATCAAACTCGTACTATCTTGGAAAATGATTACTCTTAGACATTTCATGATTTGAGGATGTCATAGAATTATAAGTAGATTGACCTGTACCGGATTCCCATGATACCAAGTTCAGCTTCAAATCAGTATCCATGTGAAATGCTGGTTCTCGAGGCAATGGCAATTCAGCTAAGAGGCTACTTAGACATGAAACTATCCTTGCCATTGTGGGCCTATTTTCTGGGTTCTCTTGAACGCATAATAAACCTATTTGGATGCACTTAATCACTTCACTCTGAGAACATGAATCTTTTATTTCTGGGTCCACTATCTCAAGCGGTGTCTGATTCCTCCAATGTTTCCAAGCCTGCTGAAAAAAATCAATAGTTACATTTATGATTGAATCATTGGTTTCTGTTTATCTGTTTTTGGCTTTATGTTTGCTGCGCAACTCAGGATGGTGACATGCACATCATTAGCAAAGTGTAAAACAAATTATTGGATTTTGTACTTACCTGACTTAATAGGTCATCAAGATCTTGTGTTTCAATAGGACGAGCATTCCTTTTTGCACTAACAATCTCAAGAACTATGACACCAAAACTGAATACATCAGACTTTTCAGAAAATTGGCCGTGCATTGCATATTCCGGAGACATATAACCACTGTTAAGAATAACAATACTAGTTAGATCTGCATAATATTGAACAAAGCAAAACTAGAAGGTTCTCCTCATATGTGTAACATATTCAAGAGTTCACTCACACAAAATCTTTCGCCAATGGCATTTGACAAGCATAGAATACTTTATCCAACACAGAATATGTTTATCTCTAAATTAAGTGCAATGAAGGGATAAATCATGGAACTGATGAGATAAAGAAAAAGAGAATAAAAATACTTACTATGTACCAACAATTCTATTAGTATTTATTTGATCTTGATCTATAGCAACGATTCTTGCCATGCCAAAGTCTGAAATTTTTGGATTCATGTTGTCATCTAGTAATACATTGCTTGGTTTAAGATCACGATGTATAACTTTAAGCCGAGAGTGCTCATGTAAATAATGAATTCCTCGCGCAATGCCTCCAATGATCTTGTAACGTTCATACCAATTCAGCACCCTCTCCTTTTTGGGATCTATGAAAAGATAATGAGTCACTGAAGTTAGTACAAAGGTGAACTCTGTTTTTTGTGAAAGGTGCTATAATAATCATATCTGAAATATTGCATTTTAACTTGTCAATGTTAAACTTGAAACTATAGTTGGTACAGGGATAGAAGTACTTCACCAAAAAGAAAGTAATCGAGACTTTTATTGGGTACATATTCATAAATGAGCATTTTCTCTTGTCCTTCGAGGCAAAATCCTAATAAAGCCACCAAATTCCTGTGTTGTAACTTGGCAATTAGTAAGATTTCAGTTTTAAACTCCATTGCTCCTTGCCCAGAACTTCTTGAAAGCTTTTTAACAGCTATTTCTCGCCCATCTGGAAGAGTTCCCTAAAATTATAACATTTGTTAACCACACTGGATAAAAAGTGTTAAAATTTGTTTGTAATAATCACATTTAATTAGTCACCTTGTAAACTTCTCCAAAACCACCTCTTCCAACTTTTTTCTCATGTGAAAACCTGTTTGTAGCAGCTTCAATGGTGGCCAAACTGAATTGCAGGGACTCCAAAGTAGCCAGTTCTTCTCCAACTGCACAGGTGAATTTTAAAGGTAAGCATATGTGAATGGTCAATTTCATACATTTTCTTCACTTTACATACAATTTTCCATTAAAATACTCCTCTGTTTCTTCCTTGCTCTTCTCCGTAGCAAACAGCTGACAAATACCAACAGAACTACTGAAGCCACAACAAGGACAACAATCAAGGCAACTTCTCGTGATGAAAGTTTCTTCTTTCCTGCATTATTTTCCCCATAGAAAGAATATTCATTCTCTGACAATTCAAGAGCAAACAATAAACACGAAATTTATATTATTACATGTGTACTGTAACCTATCAAGAAGAAGGTCTAGTGATTGTCTAGAAGCTTCTAAATCCACAAAAGCTGTTCTTTTTTTCTATTATTATTTCTTGAGAAAAATAGTATTATACTCAGCCGACTTCCCTAACTCTTTTCAAACAAAACTATACAAAGACTAAATAAACAAGTTCTGAAATTTGATTACTTTTTTGTTTTTATATTACCTGAAGACTTCAGTGATGAATTAGATGAAATGTAGAATGGATACAGTTCATATCGGACAGTACAAGCCGCAAGCAGAGCTCTTGCCCCTCCGGCTCTGTTACAACACATCGGAAAAGTTCCGATGGCATTTTTCAAGCAAGTCTCACACTGAGCCGACTGTAGTTCAACGGTGCACTGTGCAAGCCCATACACAGTCTGGTTGCTGCCAAAATTTGCTTCGCCGGTTGCGAACTTCTCCGCTGTCTGTGAACTTGCTGTTTGTGCTGCTATATTGTTCAACAAGCTGAACAATGTTTGATTGAATGCATTCAGGTCGTTGCCCGAGATGTTCTTCCCGTCGACCAAGTTCTTCCCAGGGACGATGCTGTAAAACCTGAAGAAGCTAGATTTTTTTTTTCACGATACAGGTAGTTAACAAAAAAAAGAAATTAGTTTCAACATAAAATGTTCATAACCATTTCTGATGCACGCACCTTATTATTCTCTATGAAAAAAAGAAACGCGATCCAGTAAATATTTGCATAACATGGTTTCGTTGGTTAATTATTACCTGCCTGTGTAACGCAGCATGCACTCTTCATACCAGATGACGGCCTCCGTCTGGTTAGGGCAACGCTGCGTGATCTGGGTGGCGGCGGCGGTGACACACTGTTGACAACTGCTGATGTTGAGGTCTGCCCGGCAGTTGAAAAGTCCGTTGACGGGATCGGTTAATCCGAAGCCCATGACGGTGTAATATCCCTTTCCCTGAGTGGCGTTGGTGGCGAGGGAATGAAGGAGAGCATTGAGATTGCCATGAAATCTGCTATCAGGAGCGTAAGTGCCATTTTCTGTGCAGTAATAATCAAGGTACGTTGGAGCTGCTAAGGTTTCCAAGCTAACAGAACCACACAGGTATATTAGTGTGTACCAGATTGCACACTTTTTAAGGGTAGCCGCCATTATCTCTGAGGGTATTACCAGTTTCTGTGCTTTTCCAGAAACCGGGCTGCGACCGTGAGATTGGGTTCAAGGAGAAGAGAGAAGAAGGTCATCAACAGATTTTTATTGTTGGGTTTTTTTTTTTTCAAAGTTTGAGCCGGCAATGATTTTTTTAGCTTTTATGTTGTGGAGAAGGTTGTCATGAGGAAGGTTTTCAAAGTCAAAATTTTTTAGCTTTTTTTAGATTTTTTCAGCAATGGGTGATTATCCACTTTATTATTATTATTTTCCCACGTGAGTGGAAAAATGTTGCCAACGTAGACTTTATCTGCCGCAAGTTGACATTGATTAATCCTCTTTCTAATTATATATTGCCAAAAAAATTACATGCTATGTATACTTTCATTAATATTCACGAAAGATATGCGTATATATACTATCATTAACTTTGAAGGTGCACAATTTTTCTAATATCTTTCAAATTTTGTTAAAATCAAAATAATACAAGCATCCATTTATATGGAAATTTTTATACATTCTAAAAATAAAATAAAAAATATGTACAAATTTATTAAAAATTCATAAGTATACACATCTAATATTCCACTTGGATCTTTTTTTGAAAGATTATGTGTATGGTTTTAAAAAAACTATTTATAAAACCTTGAAAAATTAGTATAATTTAATTTTAAATTTCTTTTCTTTGATTGCATCTAGAGGGCTTGAATATACTTTACCTCATCTTAATTATTTGACTTAGTTTTAAATGGCCAATTCATTTTATCCATTCAAATTTTGAATGGAGTCAAAGTCAAACTTCGATGGCAAATATTATAGAAAAGTAGGTATTACGCAATTTGTTTCATTGCGATCAAAAGGCAAATTTTCGAATTCTCACAGTTGACAATTTTGGTTCATGTAGAAAGCTGCTTTGTTTGACTGATAATTGAATTTGGAGAAACAATATATACCAGTAACAACGTACTGAATAAAAATTTGATACTCATGTAAAACTGATGAGATGCAAATATTTATTGCAGCAAAAATAATAAAATAATTATGAACTCAACATAAAAATATATTAATAATAATAATAACTTCTTAAAGTAAAAGAATTATTATATTAACGTTTTAATTATTACAATAAGAAAATTCAAGTGCCGTGGCAGAGAAGTTTTTGTCTGAACAATATAAATAATCACTTATTGCTGAAAAATTCTTCCTCAGGTAACACCAAGCAACTCAAGATAATTTAAAAGCTCATAATATCATTGCATTTAATTGCCAAACTTGCGAAAAATCAGTCCCAATAGTTCACAAGGCTCAGTCACAACCAGGTTCTTCTTCTTCCTGTTCTTCTTCTCGTCTGCGATGAATCAAACTAATTGGTTATCAAACCCTAAAAATCAATTGACTCGTTGTTCTTTTATTTGGTCCATCTATTTTTCGTGGGTTTGATTTACTTTGATTTGAACTGATTGGTTAACTATGATCAGTTTTGAACGTTAGTCATGGGGTCACTAGTTGCTTGGTACTGTTATCACTCATGGAGAAAGAAGGACAATGATATGCTCAAACTAAGTGTAATGTGGAAAAACAGATATTTCAATCAACAATTCTCATTTCAATAACGGTTATTACTTCAATTTTAGAAAGCTCACTTTCAAAATCTATTTCATGACCAGTTGGAGAAGAAAGTTCCAGCTTGAAGTCTATGCGATTTACTTTGTCTGCAATTGAAGCTGCAACGAGTACGTTTTCTCAGGCTAATAAGATACGAAAAGGAAGATTTGGTGAAGTTTACAAGGTATCAGTAAAACACACTCTCTCTCACACAGACACACACAATATATATATATATATATGGTTTATTTCCATATTACCTTATGCATTTAATCTGTGCAGGGTATTCTTCCTAATGGAAAAGAAGTTGCAGTGAAGAGACCCTCCAAAAGCTCTCAACAAGATGCATTAGAATTCAAAAATGAAGTTTTACTAATAACCAAACTTCAACACAGAAATTTAGTGGCTTTGATTGGATTCTGCTTGGAAAATCAAGAGAAGATAATATATGCCCAACAAGAGCATCGATTACTTTTTATTTGGTATGTGCTTCTTACCTAATCATATATGTATATGTGTGTACACAGTCTCGAACCCGCAACATCAAGGAATGTTAAAGGAGAACATAACCAGAAAGCTACGGGAGAGACAGGTTTCTAACCTAATTATATTTTGTGTTTTAAAGCTTACCATGAGCTTGTTAATAATCATGATATTTCATTCAAAGTGCTACATGATTAAATGATTTATTACAATCTGATCCGGTAGTATATATCGAATACCGAATGCTGAAAACAATTATTTATGTTCTACAAAATTATCATTCATATATTTGGACCACCATAATTCAATTCTTTTGACATCTTATTTGTCACAACCCGAAAATCAAGGATGTTTGGCACAAAATATCAGAGAACTTAAATTCTGTAAGTTTTTAAATATTATAATTAATATAATAATAGTCTTAGTATCCATAAGTCATTTTTAATTTTCATATATGAACATATTTTTACATCCCCAAAAAATAAAAGAGAACAGAAATCCTGCATATAGACTATATCTTATTTCAAGAAATAAGTTTAAAACGATAATCCTCCAATCTCATTTTTCTGCAGGACTTCAACAGAACAAAATAACAAGCGTAGACATACGATCCACGAGGTAACTAACCATTTAAATGTGGCTTGAAGCCACGAAGGCAAACGTGGACATATAGTTCACGAAGGTAACTAATTAAACGTAACACAAGGCCACGAAAATAATTATAGGTACAAGACCTACGAATAACAAACGTGAGAATGAATACCACGAATATCAAGCGTAAATAATACCGTGTCACAAATATATAACGAGCTCAATTTTAACCATAGCATGTTAAAGATTAATAGTACTGTTGTTAGTAACTAACGTTCTTTAATAGTCATTTCATAACATTTTTAAGCATGTATAAGATCAATTTATCATTTGCAAATCTTCTAATAGTTCACGCTCATAAAGAATGGTTCATAATGAACAATCCCAGCATGGAAGTTAACAAAACATCTCAAAAGATTTTGTACTAAATAAAATGGCATAATCAAGTATTGAATTTTTAACAAGATCTTTATTCCCTTTCAACATTTAAATATCAACAAACAAATTCAAAACTTCGACAAACTTTCAAAGGAGTAATGCTAAAAAATGACAGTTTAATAATCATATAATAAATAGCACACCATAATTTATAACAATTATAATAAGACGTTATTCACTTAGTTATTAACTTCTAAGTACTTTAATTTGCCATTTTTAAGTAGACTCCAAAATTTTTTTCTGTATAATTACCTAATTATTCAAAAGAAATAACTTTTATTAATTTTAATTTAAAATCATCCTTTAATCTCTATTTTAAATTTTTTTATTCTATTACTATCCTTTTTGAATATGCTTTGATCAGAAATTTCTCCTAGTTTAATAAGTAACAACGTTAGAACTAAAACAATGTAAATCATTCAACCTTACTCATACACCAAGGTTTAAATTCCCTTGATCACTAATGTAAAATCATTATAGATTTATACACACATAATATGAATATATACACACACACACACACTTTCTCGGAATCCTCTAAATACAAGCAAAGTACTATAGGTCATTCGAATAACAAATTTCCCTGATAACGTTAGAATCCCCAATTTTATTAGTATTTCACAAGAATCTCACTGGTAACATTCATTCCAGTTTCAGTAAAACGCCATCTTTGTCTACTGTTGATATATCATACAATCAATTAGAAGGCCCCGTTCCAAACCACCCAGCCTTTAACAATTTTGATGTATTGATGAATAATAAAAGTTTGTGCAGTAACGTCACTTGTTTAATTAGTCCCTGTGGTGATTCCCAAACAAATAGGCGTAGCCATAAGATCAAAAAGTTCTTGATAATATTCCTCCCACTGGCCTTACTGCTATTAGTATTTCTTGTTGGAGCATCTTTCATTGTTTAAGACAAACGATAATTTCTAACAATTTTTTAAAACTTTTTTGAGAAAATAGAGTTTAAAATTTGAAAAATAGTTATTGAATCATTTATTATTTTATTAGAGAAATAAACTCTTCCATAATTTTTTAAATCCCTAAAATATATATTCTATGATTTTTCCTTAATTTTTTTGAGTCACAATTTTTTTTAATAATTCTTATTTCCTTTATTCTTTTTTAAAATTTAACCTTTGAGACTTTTTAATTTTTAAATAAAATATTTATGACCTTAATAGCTTTTTATAAAAAAATTTCTATCAAAATTTAGCATGGTTACATTATTATGCTAAAAGAATCTAACTTAGCCATCAAAAGCATTAATCCTTCTTATTTAAGACAAATTTGCAGGTTCACAACAAGAGTAAAAAATATTAAATTGGCTTGAACGGTGATTATAGGAATTTCTCAAAGACTTTTATATTTACATCAACATTCACGATTCAAAATTATCCATCGTGACTTGAAGCCCAGTAATATTTTTTGATAATAATATGAATCCCAAGATATTAGACTTTGGCCTAGTAAAGATGTATGCGATCAATCAAAATCAGGAAAATAGGAGCAGGATTGTGGGAACACAGTAAGCTTTTCATTCATGTTTCTTCATGAAAATCATTCAATTTTACTTTATTCTTCCTATATAAGTTAAAGTTTTAAATTTATTTGCTAATTTTTAAAAAATTCTTATATCTTTTGAATATTAAACTAATTTGATATTTTTTTATACATGCAGTGGTAATATGGCGCCTAAATATATAATACATGGAAATTTTTTTAAAAATTGGATATTTTTAGTTTCAGTGTTATGGTTTTAGAGATAATTAGTAGCCAGAGGAATGTCAACTCCAATGAACCAGATCTCTTAGTTATGTGAGTATTAATTAAGTTCAACTGCTTTGTTTCCCCCCCTCTTCAGAGCTCATTTCAACTTCTCCAAAATGTACAAAGATCAGCAAATGAGCAAAGTACTTAATGAAGAGAATTATTGAGCATGTTATTTTGGAAATTATTGTAGGCTTGGAAACAATGGAAGGATGGAACAGCACTTGAAATATTGGATCCATGTGTGATGAGAGGATCTTATTCAGAAAATAAAGTCATGAAATGTTTGCAGATTGGTTACTATGTGTTCAAGCAAATCCAAATGATAGGCCAACAATGGCTAACGTTGTTTTCTATCTGAGTAACCTTTGGATTGAATTGCAAATTAATCCGAGAGAACCTGCATTCTTCACTCGTGGAAGATAAAGGGAGGAGCCAAAAATAAACGCTGATTTCACGCTGGGCTCAATCTTCTGTGAATCAAATGTCCCTCACTAATCTCTTGCCTCGCTAGAACTAAACTTTATTATTGCTTGTTTTTTAATATGGCTATCCTACTAGATCATATTACCCAATTAACGGTAGTTCTTCTAAAAATATTTTTTGTATTCACTCAAACTCAAATTTAAAATCTCATATCTAACTGTTAAAAATATTAATAGTTAGCACTAATTTTTTAAAATCAACATTAGTTTTTTATTTGTGAGGGTGACTTTGGTCATTTTTTTATTTGAAAAAATTTCAAATAGCCACAATCTAAACATGAAAACCTTTAGGACAAAATTAGGCATTAACCCAATTTATTTTCATTAGTGTACACCCGTGCACAGATTCTCAATTTCAATCCCTGGAGAGTGAACAGCATATATGATCACACAACTTTCAAATGTCACACACCAAGATTCTTGATTATATTATATTTTATACATAGATGAATTATCAGAAAAAGAAAGAAGAACAATAAGTTTCTCTGCAGCAAGTCCCGTGAACTTTTCCGTATACATAACCACTGATGAATTGTTTGTTTTCTTCATCATAAATTGCCAAAGGAACTGAATATATATATATATAGAGAGAGAGAGAGAGAGATCTACCGAGGCAACAACTTAGTCTCAGACATTTGATTCACAGAAGATTGAGCCCAATGTGAATCAACTTCCATGTTTGATTCCTCTCTTCTACGTCCACTGCTGAAGAATGCAGGTTTTCTTGGATTTTGCAATTCAATGGCAGCATTATTATTACTTAGATATAAAACAATGTTTGCCATTGTTGGCCTATCATTTGGATTTGGTTGAACACGCAGTAACCCGATCTGTAAACATTTTATGACTTCATTTTCTGAATACTAAGATCCTCTCATCAGACATGGATTCAATATTTCTAGTGGTGTTCCATCCTGCCATCGTTTCCAAGCCTACAATAATTTTGTAGAATAACTAATAAATAGATGAGACGTTGGAATGAGTAAATAATGGAAAAGATTAGTTGAATTTGAAACTCACTTGAATTAAGAGGGGTGGTTCGTTAGAGCTAGCACTCTTCTCCCCGCTGATTACCTCTAACATTATGATACCAAAACTATAGATGCCTGATTTTTCTGAATATTCTCCATGTTTTACATACTCTAGAGACATATAACCACTACATTCATACAATATTATCTTATTAGTATCCAATCATATATAAAGGATTATTTGCAAATATTATAAATTAAATGAAACTCTTCCAGGGATATAAGTAGGATGAAGTAAATATTGGCATATAGCATTAGACTTCATGAAGATATTTAAGAACCAAGTTGGGGATATACATGCAAGGAGAGGAAATGTGGAATAAATACTTACTATGTTCGAACGATTCTATCTGTGCTTTCTTTGCTTTGATCCATGACAAATTTTTTTACTAAGCTAAAATCTGATATTTTTAGATTCATATTATTGTCTAATAAAATATTACCAAGTTTCAAGTCCCGGTGAATAACTTTAAATCGGGAGTGTTCACGTAGACATAAGAGCCCTTGAGCAATTCCTTTGATAATTTTCAATCGTTCCGACCAGCTTAATCGTCTTTGCTTTTGAGAGCCTGTAGAAAGTCTCCATAAAAAAAACAGAAAGAAATTATTTTCTTACTAAAATAGTTTAGTCAAATATGGAGCAATAATATTAAAATTACAGGCACACTAATAACTAGAGCTGCTAATCAAAATAATTACAGCAAGGGCCTTGGTTCAAAAGACTACATATATATATAAGTATGAGATTAATTAATAAATTATATTGATATATCTAATGAGCATATGTTAAAAGTTAAATAGAATTGACAAGCTCAGAAGTGGATACCAAATAAAAAGCAATCCACGCTTTTGTTGGAGACATATTCATAAATAAGTATCTTCTCTTGATTATCCACGCAAAATCCCAACAAGGCCACCAAATTTTTGTGCTGAAGTTTGGCCATCAATGAAACTTCGCTCTTGACTTCTAATTCACCTTGCTTTGAACCTTTTGAGAGTCTCTTTATCGCAACTTCTTGTCCCTTAGGAAGAATACCCTAAGTAAATAAAACTTACGAGGTAATTAAATATGTGAATAAATTAAAACTTATATTCTATATAGTTTTTACCATATACTAATTTGTTAATTACCTTGTAAACTGCTCCAAAATCCACCTTTTCCTATTTTATTCTCATCTGAAAAATTATTTACTGCAGCTTCAACTGCAGCCAAACGGAATCGCAAAGACTTCCAGCTGGAACTTCTCCAACTGAACCGAAGTATATAAATGTTCAAAGTAAGTATATATGCATTCGGAATAATTAAGGTTAAAGTGACCATTTGAAATTCTGGCTTTTCACATTACAGATCTCTGTGAGCATATTCTTGTAAATCTTCCTCTTTCTCCACGCGGGATAGCAGAACACAGCAATAAGCATCCCTATGATTATGGTGTATTGGTGTTTAAAACTGATGATCCAGACCAAGCAATTCAAATCAAACCAACCAAAGGAGATTAAAATATGAACAAAGAATCTAAATCGTTTTTCATAGTGTGTGAAACGATTAAATATTTTCGGAATTGGTGTGATTGAAACTAGAAAGCATCGTCGCTTTCCCCCTTATTGATCTAGTTTTTTTTTTTTGGCCGCATGCATATAAAACATTACAAAGTATAAATCGGAAAGAAATTGAAAAATAAGAAGTTCGTGAAACCTGGTAGTGATTAATTAGATATCGATCGGATGGAACTTGGAAGAGACCAAGAAGAAGAAGAAGAAGCCGATGAAGAGGTGGGATTAATTTTTCAAAATTTGACTGGGAAATTATATTATTGTTAGCTTAATTCTTTGAACAAGTGGATTTGAGAGTATTTTTCCACAATCTCAATAACTTTTCTTCCGCGGCACTTTAATATTACACATATTCCTGAAAATATTAATTTCTTAATGTTTATTCAAAAAGGTAATTGTAAGACATTGGTGTAGTTATATATGTCAATTACAGTGATTGATACAACCGCGTGAATAATATAATTTGTTTTTTTGGTACAATGAATAATAGAACTTATTATTGAATGAAAGTCTAAACTGATTAGTAACATTTGACTACATCCATAAAATATTTAAATAATTTTATTTTTGGGGGTAAAAACTTAAATAAACGTAATGGATGAAATCCTGTAATATAAAATCTGTTTAGATGGAGGCACTAAAAAACGGAATGGGGAGACATCTAGATGCTCATGGCGGAGGAAGGATACTGCTATGTCGACGGAAGAGATGACCCAAAAGTCAATTGAAAGCTGTTTAACAGATTCTTCCCTCAATAACCCTCCCCTCTGTCCTCTAAAGCGTCACTGCTGGAGAGTGAAGCCATGGAAGCAAAGATGAATTATGATGAGCAGGCGGTAGAATGATTATTGGGGGGAAAGTAATTGATCCAAAATATACATATAATTTTAACAAGATGATTGATAATAATGGTTTTGTGATTGATAATAATGGAGTTCCGTTACATCTAATTGGATTCATTAAATGACTCGGCAAAGTTTCAATTTCTGAAGGAGGAACTCTCATCCCCACAAGCCACGGCTTTCGCATTCTCGCCCCAACTCCTCTCTTTCTTTTATTTTTATTTGTTTTCCAGAAACTTTAGTGGGCTAACGTCAGTTTCAGGGGTTAAGGGTGAAGTGGAAAAATAATCCAGGTGGCAGTATGTCATTGGTTCACTGGACCTAGTGGACCTAAGTAGAGTCCTATATAAATATATTCAGTAAAAAAAGCGTGTGGTATATAAACAAAATTATTATATTATCTCTATATCTAGTCAGAATTCTCGCCAATCGATTGATTTTGCAATTGATTCTCAACCCCACATTCCCTTCTGAAACATGTCAATGAAACAAGAAAATTAAAAGCGAATGCTTTTCACTAAATCCATGACTTCATGAAGATAAATGACTTCAGCAGAAAAGACGAACCTTTTTTCATCGAGGGAAGACTTCAGTCTTAGACATTTCATTCAAAGAGAACAGATTAGGATTCTCAGAAGAAGATTGATCCGAAAGTGATTCTGTTGCAATATTTTCAGTTGGATTTTCTCTTCTATGCATGAAGGATGCGGGTTCTCTAGGAGATGGCAATTCAATGGAAGGATTACTCAGATATGAAACCACTTGAGTCATTGTTGGGATCTCTTCTGGATTTTCTTGAACACATAACCCAATTTGCACATATCTTATTATGACTTCACTTTGGCAGCAAGATTCCATTAGACATGAGTCCAATACTTGTAATGCTAGCTGTTCCCTCATTCCATTGCTTCCAAGCTTGCAATAATTTGATTATCAGGGCATTTTCTCATTCATATTTGTGCATTATATAGAAACAAGAAATAAATTGGATTAATTAATACTCACATGAGTCAAGAGGTGTGATTCATAAGAACTAGCATTCCTTTTGCTGCTAATTATCTCTAACATTCCTTAATGTAGGTCTACAATAGAGGCGATTCATTTATTAAGGGGGTTAATGGAAAGGTACCGGATCAAAAGAAGAGACTTGCATATGGTCTTCATTGACTTAGAAAAAGCGTATGATCGAGTACCAAGGGAGGTGCTTTGGAAAGCTTTGGAAAAGAAAGGTGTGCGCATGGCATATATCAAGGCAATAAAAGATATGTATGAGGGGGTAACAACTACTGTAAGAACGTCTGGGGGCGAAACAAAGGATTTTCCCATAAGGATTGGTCTTCATCAATGATCATCCTTGAGTCCTTATTTATTTAATCTAGTAGTGGATATTCTAACCAAGCCTATTCAAGAAGAAATCCCTAAGTGTATGCTTTTTGCAGACGATATAGTTCTTGTAGCAGAGTCAAGAGAAGAGATTAATTTTAAACTTGAATTATGGAGAAGTACTTTAGAGTCGAAGGGTTTTCGTCTGAGTAGAAGTAAGACTGAATATATGCATTGTAACTTTGATAAGAGGCAAGTTAGAAATAACTTGGAGGTCAAATTGGGAGATCAAGTTATTCCACACATAGATAAGTTCAAATATTTGGGATCAATTATACAGAAGGATGGTGAAATTTTGGAGGATGTTAATCATAGAATTCAAGCTGGGTGGTTTAAATGGAGAAAGGCTACTGGGGTTATATGTGATCGGAAAGTACCAGATAAATTAAAAGGAAAGTTTTATCGCACTGCTATAAGACCAGCAATGCTTTATGGAAGTGAATGTTGGGCTTTAAAACGACAGCAAGAGCATAAAGTTGGGGTAGCTGAGATGCGGATGTTGAGATGGATGTGTGGGCATATAAGAAAAGATAAGATTCGTAATGAACAAATACGGGGAAGAGTTGGAGTGGCATCTATTGAGGAGAAAATGGTAGAGAACCGTCTTAGGTGGTTTGGACACGTACAAAGAAGGCCAAGGGATGCGCCAGTGAGGAGGGTGGATCAAATAGTATGGAGCCCGGTTAAAAGGAATAGAGGAAGGCCAAAGAGAACGCTCAATGAGGTCCTTGAGCGGGATCTCCTGATCAATAACTTAACCAAGGATTCAGTTTATGATAGAGTACAATGGCGTCGTATGATCCATGTAACCGACCCCATTTAATGGGATAAAGCTTTGTTGTTGTTGTTGTTGTATTCCTTAATGTAGGAGGTTTATATTCCTTAATGTTCACTTTTATAAAATACGATAATGCCGTAAACCTCATATACAGCTTCAATATGATATAGTTAATCAACATGGGGAGAGGGATGGAGTCAGACTCATGATCAGCACCTACAGCTTCAATATGATATAGTTAATCAACATGGGGAGAGGGATGGAGTCAGACTCATGATCAGCACCTTCTAGACTCTCCATTTCCTTCCAAAAGTTAATTAAGAAATGAGATACATGCTATCAAATGATGAACTCAATTAATTTTAGGGGTAGTAGGGCGGTTAGAATTAATGTTAGTTAAAGGCAGATTCGTGGGATTTGCCTTTAGGCCAGGATTGACTCCATGCCTTTTCATATTTCTTTCTTTCCTTTTTCAAAGAAAAATCATCTTATCCTTCTCCTAATTATATATATATAAATATATATATATTCCCTCCGGTCCTAAAAAATAATATTCCCTCCAATAATTCTAAATATAACACACTTCTAAATCCTAAGTCCTAACTATCTCCTCGTTAAAACTAAAACAAAATTGATAAATCATCAAAATATTCATAAAGAAAATATCTTTTTAAATTTATCTCTGTTTAAAAGTATAATTTTTTAAAAAAGAACAAGTTCTAAAAATGATTTTTTTAAAAAAATATTAATCAATATTTTATTTTATAATGAAAAATAACTCATACATAAGATCACTTAACACATGGCTAATATGTAGGATTAGACTGAGTACAGTTCCCCTTGGGTGTACATTTCATAGTATCACATCTTTTGTTTTAAGTATTAAGTTTTTTTTTATTTAGTATCCCTTATTAACTAAAAATATTACTTCCTAACTAATTAAACAAGCTTCTCTAACTAATATTGAATGTAATTTTAAAATTTTATAAGAAATAACTAATTTTAACTAACTCTATTGAATGCCGTTATATAACTCTTCCTATAAAACTAACCAAATAACAAAAAGTAGTTTTACGATAATCAACCCTTTGACTGTACCTAATGAGTATAAATTTTGGCAATAAAGTTTACGAGTAAAAATTAAAATCCACTGCAAATAACAATAGAATTTTGAAACAGATAGCGATGTTATTATAATAATGCCTCTCCAAGTTGCAAAGAGGCTGTTAGATATGTCCACCACATGTTTGATCAAGTCATTACTGAACATAGAAAGCTAACCAACCCAAAAAGAGGGATGCAATATAATATAACACTTTCTCTTATCTTTAATATATATATATAGTTGACTATTTTAGATAAATTAAAGAAATCAAATAAATCAATTAATTAGAACTGAATTCGATCCCTCAAGGTATATTATATACTCATTAATCTGCCCAAATTAATCAACTTATTTATTTAGCTTATTTGATCTATCTAAAAAAGTCAACTAGCTCTTATATTAAGGATCAGAATAGTATATAAAAATATATGGCGGAAGTGAACAAAATTATTACTCTGCAAAATTAGGGGACTAACTGAAAATTAAATTTTGTTGTCCATTTAATAAAATGTACAATTTTATAGCTAGTTAGACTTGCTGAAATTTGAACTCATATTGTCATTTAATAACGTTTACTTATTCATGTAAATTATAAAATATTTTTAAAATATTTTTTTTTCATCTCAAAGGTTTTGAGTTTTGACAACTTGATTAATTTATTTAATTATTGCAGCATTCGGTCAACGAGTTCATCATTTTCTTTGTTAATCAATAATTGCACTACTCATTTAAATATTTAATGGCCGGCGAACATCCATCAATTCAGCTGATCAGTTAGATTTCACTAAATCAAATTAAGCAAATATTTACAATAAGGAAAATATCTAAAGTATACTTTTTTTTTATGAATAACAATGCCAGAGTACTTTTGGCAAAAAAAAATACAATGGCAAAGTACTGAAGCTTTAGGAAAATCGCATCTTCAAAATTGGAAAAAGAAAAAAAATGGAATTAGCGGACTCCGTTAATTTAAAACTTTATTATGATTATGGCTCGGAAATGTTAACATGATAAATACACAATTCCTTTCATAGAACTACTTTTGTAATGACCTTGGAAATTTCATAAATCTGAAAACCAATTTATAAAAGTATAAATATATATATTGCCTTGAAATTACAATGAGGATGGAATAGCCAAGTGGTCACGTACGGAGGAGTTGGCTTCAGGAACCGTGTTCGAACCCCAGCACCTTCAGAAGGAGGATTTTAATTTCTTTTTCTGGCACACGAAATTACCATTTTGCCCTTCTGCCTATGTCACCTAACCCCAACACCCTTTCCTCACTTTCCCTTCTGTGAAGTCCTGTCTCCATGGCAGAGCAGGCGACAGCGTGACGCGAGGAGCTCGGCGAGCGGCGCAGGGCGAGACTTTTACGGCACGGAAGGTCTGTCTCCGTCTCCTTTTATCCAAGCCATTTCCTCCCCCATGTTATTTCTTCCATCGACAGAAAAGCGAGGGAGAAGGAGAGAGCAAGACGGGAGCAGCAAAATCTCAGAGGAAACGGTGGCGGCGGCGTCAGTTTTGGAGGAGGAGATCTTTTATGCAATCAATGAATTCAACTGAGGTAAGTCTCCTCACCATTTTTCCCTCCATTTTTCCGGCGATCTATGAGTCTCCTGTGGGGTTTTGCACTGTAGCTGTTTAAAATGAAAAAGAAAGAACAGAGGATGGCGTCGGTTTGTACTGTAGAAAGCAGAGACTTGCGTTTCTGGTTTGTCTGACTTTGAACGCTCTGAAATCTAAGCTAAAGGGACCAGAAATGCTTAATAAAACATTGAACATGTGGGTCTTAAGTGTTGAGCCCATTTATGGGTTGTGTAAAATAAATATTTGGGTTATGATATGTACTGAAACGAGGGCTCACCATTCTGGTTTATGTGGGCCTTGGTTCCATAAAATCAAAGTGAAAATGATAAAGCTATTAATAAAGTATGAAGTGGTGGATGTATAGGTGTGATTGGTTGCTGCATGTTCTTCACAATTTTGAATAAGGTTACTGAATAGGGGAAGCTGGTATGTGTGTGTTGATAAAGTCTGAAGCTATGGTTCTAGTGAGAGAAAATTAAGTAACAAGTAGAATAATCATAACCCAAGCATAGATTGAGATTTGTATGGGTGAAATATGGTGTTGTATATGGTTAAATGCTATTGCATGTTGAGATCCGAAAAATCTGGAAGTATGGAAGCTGGAAAATACCACTGTTTTGATGTTGTAATATGTGCAGTAGTTAGATTCAAGTAAAAGATAAAATGTACTAAGCACTTAGAGACCCCAATGTGATAAATGGATGAAATGAAGTGGTAAAACAAAGCTTTATCCTACTCCCCTGTATTGGTTAGCTGTTGTTTCTATAGGAAGGAGTTGAATCTTGTTTAAATTAAGTGTTCTCATGGGTTCAGAATGTAGGAAGCATATAGGAAAGAAAAAAATACCAAGAGTAGAAAGCCAGAAGCTTCAAAAGTTCAAAACTTTGAGGGTAAAAGTCAATGAGAAGAATTAAGTTTTGTTAATCTTAGACTCCTTATGTATCTTAAGGAGAATTTTGATATATAAATCTGGAAAGTTAAGGATTTTGAAGGAAATACACAATGATTGTGCAGATTATATAGTCCATTAAGTAAAAGAAAAGGAAGTTAACATGCTAGAATCATGAGCTTGGAATATATGAGCATGTGTGAGAGGGTGTTGTATAATAGAAATTAGTTGTGGAATAGAAGTTCAAGGAGGAGGATGCTACGGTATGTTTTGAAGCCGGAAAAAAATAATAATAAATAATAATATATATATATATAAATAATATCAAATGGTACTTAGCCTTAATGGTGACAACTTTGATTCGATTACAACGGTTTTGGTGTTGACATGAAATTAAAAATAAGGAAAAAGACTTTAACTGGTAGTAATTCATAAAAAGGTATATTGATTGGATTTTAAAAACAAAGTTATGATAAAATAAAACGAAAGTCCTTGTGAAGGAAATGGAGGAATTTTGTTAAAATTTTAGTAGATTTTATAAGGTCATAGTTAGGTGATAATGGTGTTATTTGTATGATAGGGAATTAAAGTTGAAGCATATTGAAAGTCATCAAATATGATGGATTATAGCTATTGGGATTACCAGGTGAGTGAATAATGTTCCCTAATTTTAAAATTTTGAAATACAATTAGTTTTTGACATATTTATTAAATGTGAATTTTTGCACGATTTACAAGAAAAGAGTTGTGAACTCATAACTTTATATATTTATTTGACGTTTCATTTAAAAGTAAAATTTCAGCATATTTACGGAAAAGCAAGTATATGAATTCATGGTTTTAAATGTTGAAAAATCGATATTTCATTATTGCATACTTGTTCATATGGATTGACAAACATGTTTTGATGATTTATCAAATATGTTCATGCTGGGGAAGTTCCATGATTATGCATAATTTTAATAGAAATTGTTACATTGAAAATGTTATGATTGTTGAATATTAAATGGCCCCATGCATGATTGAAAGGTTTTAAAGGACGAAATACAGAACGCTGGTTACTAACAGCAGTACTGTTAGTCCTTGGTGCACCATGGTTAAACCCAAGGTCGATGGACATTCGTGGGTCTTGTACTCGAGCCTGTTATTCGTGGGATTTATTCTCGCGCCTGTTATTCATAGGTCGTGTACCTGCGCCTGTATTTCATAGGTTTCATACCTACGCACGTTTTACGTGTCCTCGAGTCACGACGGATTGGTTAGTTACCCTCGTGAACTGTGTGTCCACGCCTGTTTCGTTCTGTTGAAGTCCTACGGAAAAAGGATTATTTCGAAACGATTGTTTTAAACGGTTTTTCTGAAAAGGAAAATATTTACCGAGTTATTCGTTTTGAATTACGAAACTATATGATTCATGTTTAAAGGTATTGAAAATCAATTATTGTTGAAGTCCTACGGAAAAGTGATCGAATTGAAATGATTGTTTTGAAATGTTTTTCATGAAATAAAGTGTTTACTTTCATGAGATGAAGTTTACTGAAACAATTGCATTGAATTACGAAATATTATGATTTATACTTAAACATGCTGAAATTGTTTATTTTCACCTTTCAAATTATATTTTTGGGATGTTATTCACGAGTAGATTATTTTGCTTCAGTTAGTGTAGTTGACTATATTCCTCCAGCTGAGCAGTGAAGAGCCTCACGTTTGATCCGAAGCAATTATTTTGGCACGTCGACTTTTGAAGTAATTATATTTTCTGAAATACATGTATTATTTTGCTAAAGGGTTAAATGCTCCATCTAACTTGTAGATAAAATTCTGGTTGTTTTGAAAAATGTTTGTAAACGACCGCAGTTCGTTGTAGGGTCTTCGGGAGATCAGTTACATAGACGATCTTGCCGAAAGTCCTACAAATGATTTGCATTTTGATTTAAATATAATTGATATTATGAATATTAATTTGAAAGTTTTTGTTAAGTTTGAAAGCTTTAAGGAATATGAATTTATTCGTATTTTGTGCCGGTCACAGTTTAAATTTTAGGACGTGACAACTTTAGCCACTATCATAAAAAAGTTTAGCGTAATCCAGAACAATAAGTAACAAGCACAAGTTTTGAAATAATCACAGTCTAAAAGTTAATTATTAGAGTTGGAGAACTCAAAATTTTATAGAGCCTTTCTTTCAAGGACACCTCCCAATATGAGATTCATAACAGTAAGTTGGAAGCAATGAGCTAAATTTGATAACAGAATTTGGATAAATAGCAATATAATCGGTAAACAGCAAAAAAGGTCAAGATCTAGATTTAGAACATCTAATTAACTAGGAATTTGGACAAATAGCTAACCGCCAAACGGTAGAAAAATTCAAGAGCTAGCATTATCTGCTTAAATTGATGGAGGACGGGAAAAAAAGAAAAGACACTCGTCTGAATTCTCTAAATGAAAGTGATCGATATTCTATCAGTTTCATGAATGTGTATGAATATAGAAAAAAGAAGAGTCTAATTTCATCGAGGCAAGATCTCATCAGTGATAGATGTTTCATTTGATGAAACCGCTGTCTTGGAGCTCTGACTTATTTGATTCGAACTAGCTTCTGTTGACATAGATGGATTTAAATGAATTAAGAATGAGGGTTCTCCTGGAGTTGGTAATTCAATGGAAAGATTACTAAGATATGAAACAACGTGAGCCATTGTTGGCCTCTCTTCTGGATTCCTCTGAACACATAATAGCCCAATCTGAACACATCTCATCGCTTCTATTTCGCAACAAGATTCCATCAGAGAAGGTTCCAATATTTGTAATGGTGTTCCCTCATTCCACTGCTTCCAAACCTAAAATGATTTATCAATATAATGAGATAATTAAATCTGTAGTGCTCTAAATTTCGCATTAAGTAATACAATTAACATCGATTAATACTTACATCAGCTAAAAGGAATGATTGGTAGGATTTGGCATTCTTCCTGCTGCCAAGTACTTCTAAAATTATAACTCCAAAACTAAATACATCAGATTTTTCTGAAAATTGTCCATATATTAAATATTCAGAAGCCATATAGCCACTATAAGAAAAAAAAGAATTTATTGGTGTAAGTATAATATCAAAATATAGAAAGATCAATATTTAGGATCAATAAGAAAATAAAATAAAACTCTATCCATAATAAATAGATGAGCATTATTGAAAACTTAATTTAGACAACCATATGGGGAGAGGCAAGAAGAAATTAATACTTACTATGTTCCAATAATTAAGTCAAATAATTATAAAAATCAGCATTAGTAACAAGTTAGTGGGAGAAAATAATCCATAATCAGCATGTGCATAGAACTTTAACCGAAATGTAGAAACAAGATTAGAAGTTTTGTGCGTACCAAACAAAAAGAAATCAATGCTCTTGTTCGGAACATATTCATAAATGAGAATTTTCTCTTGCTCTTCCAAACAAAATCCCAACAAGGTCACCAAATTTCTATGTTGAAGTTTGGCTATCAATAATATTTCATTCTTGAATTCTAATGTTCCTTGCCCTGAACTTTTAGAAAGTCTTTTTACAGCAATTTCTCGTCCATCAGGAAGAACGCCCTAAAAACATAAATAATTGAATCAGGATAAACAAAAAAGTAATCATTAGTTAGTTAATTTAGCATAATTAGTTTCAGAATATTTTACCTTATAAACTTCTCCAAATCCACCTTTTCCTATTTTGTTCTCTTCAGAAAACTTATTTGTTGCAACTTCAATTGTTGCCAAACTAAATTGCAAGGACTTCAGGTATGAACTATCTTCGCCAACTGGACAAGTATGAACATATACATTTATAGATGAGAATATCAAAGTAATTAACCATGCTATAGGTAAACAATTAAACAGTATCTTAAGTTTAAAAGTGAATAAGTAAAATTACAGTTTTCTCTAAGGATAGCCTGGTTTCTCTTCCTTGTCATTTTTCTCCTTAGTAGATAGCAGCCCACCAAACAAAAAATTGCCACTGAAACTACGATGGGGACGATAATCTTGACATCAGTTTGTGATTTACTGTCTCTTCCTCCTGTACGATTACACATCAGAAAAAGTAAACTTATCACTTGTGTGTGTTATTAAGAGCAAATGATCATAGCTTTGTGGTGAATAATGTAGGGGTGGTCACAGGGTTGGAACTGGGATAACCCGTCCCGATATAATACACGGGACACAAAATGCGTCTTGTGTCCCGTCCCGTCCTGAATTTGTCCCTGTGACGGGTTCAGGAAAGGACAGGAATTCCCGATCCAATTTTTTTTTAAAAAAAATTATAATAAAATCATCTCAGTAAATCATTCTTTATAAAATACCACAACAACTTCCTCTAAATATCAACTTTCCTCCCTGATATAAAATGATAACTTACCCATATAAGGGGAAAGAAAACACAACAGTAAGGAAGAATAAAAATATATGTATAAGAATATTTGTAAGTAAAAATATCTGTATGAGAATGGCAACTAGCGAGATCTGTGACCGTGAGCGAGCAAAGTGTGAGAGAAGAGAGACGGAGAGCCTGAGACGAGTGGACAGAGTGAAAAAGATATGAGAATGTGATATATTTTTTTTTTATTAAAAAAAATTGGGGTCGGGACGGGAGTCCCGAGGGTCAAGCCGAGACCAGTCCCATCCCAACCCTTCTCTCTGTCCCATCACAGTCTTTCTCGAGACGAGACGGACCCGTCCTGAAACTATTGGGACCAGGTCGGGACACCCGGGACGGGATGAATTTGAGTACCCCTATAATAATGTAATGAAGAAAAAATATACTGTGGTAAGATTTTGTACATTTTTAATCAATTATATATATATGTTCATCAATCTAAGGATTTTTTCCGCCATATATCTTCTCATATGGAAATTATTCAGTCCTTTGATATAGAAATTTTATCACTTTATATTATATTAATATATAAAGGTATATTTCTCTCACCCTCCCAATTAATAATATTTTTCTATTTCCTATAAGACAAAATTTGCATACACGCCATGTGAGATTAAATTTAAATCCTAGACCCACCTTTTTGCTTCGGATCCCCTTTATAAGTTCTCTAAGTAACTACTTTAAGTAAATTAAAAAGGTTAGTTAAAATTGATTATTTTTTAAATCTTAAAATTAACACTCAATAAAAATCATTAGCAAAAGGAGTTAGGTTGATTAGTCATAAAATTTTATAGTTAATTAGAGATACTAGATAAAAAAATTAATACTTTAAACAAAATAAATTATATTATTATAAAACATGTAGGGATGTTTTTGTAATAAGGACCGGCAGAGTATATATTAGGATTTTTTTTTTTTTTTGAAATTTCAAATAAATTTGTAGAAGATTTAGCTTCAGGTGAATCAGCAAGCTCAATAAATTAATCACCTCCCAATTAGACCCAATCAGGCTAAATTTCAATTTGTTAAAAAAAACAGAGATTTTAAAATTCCATAAACTTTGAGATCCTTATAAAAGAATTGTCACATGAGACTACTTTGATAATCTTATCCAACCACACATATTTGCATCAAACTTTTCTAAGTACGTAATTAAACTCCATAATATATAAGATTAAGCTAAGAGAGGTACCTTGTGAAGAGGATGTGGCATTGGTAGATGGAGCAAGAACACTAATGGTGCGAATGTAAGATATTTATTATAATTATATAACCTATTTAGATATTAATTAGGATAATTAATAAATATTTCTGAGTGTGGCCCGTAGTCATTAGGCCCGGTCCAAGGTGGGTTGGGGACTCAGTTTATTTAAGGTTGTCTTCCTGATGGTGGAAAAACAACAACACAAAACAATTGATTCAGTACTGCTTTCTCTGAGTCCAGAGCGAGACCTACTTCTCTGCTCCCTCTCGAAGGTTCCCCACTGGTGACGGCAGTTTCCACAGTTGCCATCACTGTGCCTAATCACCAGCTGGAAGAACCTGTTGATTATCTGATATTCTTTATTGATTCACAGGTATCCCTGATTCATTCCAGATCTTCTCAGAGGTTAGATCAACAAAGCAATGGCAAGAGGTAATTTAATGTTTCCGCTGCATCTTGTATTTGTGTATATGATAATCTGGATTGATTATTATGCATTTGAGATGTTTATTCTCTAACATGTGGCATCAGAGCCTGGTTTAAGATCACCTTACCTTGCTTATTGATCTTTATTTTTATGAGTAACGATCTGGGAAAAGAATATGGGATCCAGGAATCATAATTTTTATTTTCTTTATTCATTGACCATTTTTGTTTTCTGTACGGCGAGGAGTGACCGACGTCGAGAGAGAGAGAGTGGCTGGAAAGGAGGAGTCGCCGTACAGTCTCCTCACCACTGGAACCGTGAAATTGCCGCCATAAGAAGTCGCATGGCTGGGTCGCGAAAGTCACCGTCGTCTTCGCCGTTGTCTATGACTGTTTCAGAGAGGGATGGAGGCGGCGATGTGTTTTGCCTTTTCATCATTGGATCGCCGCGAGAAGCTGCCCACAAAACAGACACGGAGCCGCCATGAGATTCTCTGTGATGGCCGCCGCAGTTACAGAGAGAGGTCGCTGGAAATAGGAGTGCGAGGTTGCCGCAAGAACAATCGCACATCGCTGGGGAACCTCACCGGCGTCACAGTCGCCGAGTGGCATAGCGGCCACTGTACGCTGCTTCTGATTCGGGCTGTGAGTCGGGTTAGGTCAACCCGACTCACGTAGCTGACGCCCGAAACGGTGCGTTTTGGCCCTGTAGCAAAACGCACCGTTTCACTTGAGAAGCTGTCACCTTTAAAAAAAAAAAAAAAAAAATTTGCGTTTTGGGCTACTGTGCTGGGCCGAAGAAATGGTTTTATTGTTAAAAAAAAAAAAAAAAAGTTTCTGGGCCATTTCGCATTTGGGCTGTACAGTGCAAAATTTTTCTGTTGGGCCGTACTGTTTTGGGCTACAGTTTTTTTGTTGACTAATGGGCCGTCACAGTTTTGGGCTTGCAGCATTTTTTTGTTAATATTTTGCTGCTGGGCCGATGAGGTTTTGGGCTGCAAAAAAAAAATATATATATATTTTTTTTTAATGTCTGCTGTACCGTACTACGTTTTGGGCTTCCAGAAAAGAAATAATGCTATTGGGTCGGACAGTTTTTGGGCCTGAATATTTTTTGTTGTTGTGTTTTTTCTGGAAAACAGTTTTGGGCTTGGATTTTTTTAGTTTTTTTTTTATTTCTGAAAATTATTTTGGGCTCTGTTTTAGACTTTTATGTATGGGCCACTTGGTTTTATTTTCAGAAAATTATTTTGGCCATTTAATTTGATTTTTCCAGAATATTTTAATTACTATTATATGCACTGTAAATGTTTAAATTAATTTCTCTATTATTTTAATATTTGAAAAAGGTGTTTACAAATTTTAATTTTTATGTTATTTAATTGCCTATTTTGTGTAGTAATTTCTCCTTTGGCAATTGAATTAACTGTTTAATTTTTGTAAAAACCTTTTGAGTAGAAATTAATTTATTAAACATTTTTTTTGGTGCATGAAATAGTGGGAGACTTTAAATTAAGTTATTTAGTCACATTTGTTGATTAAATTGGTCACATTTGTTGATTAAATTAATTTGTTAAATACTCTATTATGTTGTGCATATTTGGATTTATATGCACGTTAGTGATATTTGTGATTAGCGTGCAATTTCTTGAGGAGTAGCCACAACATCCTTGTTTATTGAATTTGTTGCATGCATTAATTAATCACATATGGATTTAAAATATCACTTGTAATTAATTGTATAGTTATGATTTATCTTTGCCCACAGGTAGATATTTCATAATTGTACATTTAATTAAGGGAGAATTAATTGCTCCATTATATTATGCACATTTGGATTTTCAGTGCACATGAATGATATCTGTGATTAGCATGCAATTCTTTGAGGAGTAGCCACAGCATCCTTGTTTATTGAATTTGTTTGCATGCATTCATTAATCACATATGGATTTATGATATCAATTGTAATTAAATATGTAGTTATGATTTATCTTTGCCCACAGGTAGATATCTCATAATGGTACATTTAATTAGGGTGGGATAGAATGGCCTTGTTATTTTCTAAGTAGCCCACAGGTATTAGTTAATTACAAATGCGTTCTAGTCCCATCACTTGAGATAAATACATGCTATGCCAATGTCTTTGCCCACAGGTAGACTTTGGTGATACGTATTTATATTGCTTGGGTGCTACATTTGAGTTAAGCATGCATACATGGCACAGTGACTTGTGATTGCTTCAATTTTTACTTGTGAGCTTATTTGTATATTTGTCTGTTCTATTTTTGCAGAACCAATTGCTAACCCCAGGATTATGGCTGATGTGAGCAACAAAACAATCTTAGATGGCAGCATCAACTATGCTGACTGGAGAGATGATGTTTTGCTGCAGCTTGGTTTATTGGACTTGGATTATGCCTTGAGGTGTGAACAACCTCCTAGACCTGATGATGCCTCCAATGATAGAAAGGAAAAGGAAAGGTATAATTTGTGGGAGCGGAGTAACCGCTCATCTCTTCTGTTTATGCAACAAAGGATCACCAGAAGCATTAGGGAAGCAGTCCCTAAGAGCGACACAGCCAAAGGATACCTAGAAGCCTTAGATAAGCAATTCAAGCTGATAGACAAGCAGGTGGGTGGTGCCATCGTGTCTGAATTATGTGCTAAGAGGCTTACAGGTATTGGCAGTGTGAGGCAACATGTAATGGAGATGAGAGGTATGCTTTCATCGTGTGTTACTTTTGAATCTAACTTTTCTAGCGTTAATGATGACACTTGGTGGATTGACACTGGTTCGATGATCCACATTTCGACTACCACGCAGGGCTTTCTGTCAAGCAGGCCTCCACATCCCAATGAGGAAACTGTCCTTTCAGGCAGTGGGAAGGGAGACCCTGTGAAAGCCGTTGGAACTTTTCGCATAACCTTTTCAAATAATCATGTTTTGGAACTTTATGATGTGTTTTATGTTCCCTCTTACAAAAGGAATTTGATTTCTATGTCAAAACTCATTCCATTTGATTATCATTTAGTTCTTTCTAAGAAACTCATGACTTTGAAAAGGGATTCTGTTTTTATTGCAAATTTAGTTATGATTGATGGCTTATTTAAAATTATTTCTGACTCGCCTCAATCTTTTACTGTTTCGCGTGGTACTAAGAGAAGTGTCATCGATGAGAATTCTTATAGCCTGTGGCATAGGAGATTAGGACATATCTCCGTTGATAGAATCAAAAGGTTAAACAAAGAAGGAATTCTTCCATCTTTGAACCATTCGGAGTTTGATTCTTGTGTGGACTGCATTAGGGGTAAGCAGACCAATAAGTCACATAAAGGGGCTAAGAGAAGTTCTGAATTGCTAGAAATTGTACACACGGATATTTGTTGCCCTGATTTGACTGCACATGGTCAAAAGTACTTTATCACATTTATTGATGATTACTCACGATACATGTATGTCTACATGCTTTATAATAAAAGTGAGGCACTAGATGCTTTCAAAGAATATAAAGCGGAAGTAGAAAAACAGATTGGGAAACCAATCAAGATCGTGAGATCAGACCGTGGTGGTGAGTACTATGGCAGATACACTAGTGAAGGACAAGCGCCAGGTCCATTTGCTGATTTTCTTCGAGAGCAAGGTATAGTAGCCCAATATACTATGCCTGGATCACCTGACATGAATGGTGTAGCTGAAAGAAGAAATAGGACCTTGCTGGATATGGTTAGGAGCATGGTGAGTAGCTCCAAACTACCATCTTCTTTGTGGAAGGAAGCACTCAAGACAGCCACATACATATTAAACAGGGTTCCAACAAAGGTAGTGTCCAAGACACCCTTTGAAATCTGGAAAGGATGGAAACCCAGTTTAAACCATTTCAAGGTATGGGGTTGTCCTGCTGAAGTAAGAGTGTACAATCCACAAGAGAAGAAGTTGGACCCCAAGACTATTAGAGCTTACTTTGTAGGCTATGCGGAGAAGTCTAAGGGTTACAAGTTTTATTGTCCTCCACCTTCTAAAAGGTTTGTTGAGTCTAGGAATGCCAAGTTTCTTGAGAATGATGTGATTAGTGGGAGTGATTGTCTACTAGATGATCACATAGAGCGAACCACTGATGTCATTCATGAGGGGACATCGATAGTTAATGATCATCCTACAGTTGGGATTGACATTCCTACTGTTAGGATTGGCATTGAACGTGATGTAGACCCTGTAGCTCAAGTTGACGATGCTGAACAAGATGGACACATACCGGATGGTCAACCTATCACACAAGTGGAACCACCACAAGATGTGATAGAGGATGTCCTTATTCAGCAACCTGAATTAACCCAAGCGGTTGAATTGCGGAGGTCAACTAGAGAAAGGAGATCGGCATTACCTGATGACTACATAGTGTATTCTGCTGAAGTTGACTGTGATATCAGTGTTGAGAATGATCCTTTATCGTTTACTCAGGCTATGAAGAGTGTGAACTCTAAATTGTGGCATGATGCTATGATTGATGAAATGAATTCCATGGCAAACAACCATGTTTGGGAACTTGTAGAGTTGCCTAGTGGGTCTAAGGCCATTGGCTGTAAATGGGTTTATAAAACCAAGAGAGACTCACAAGGTAACATCGATAGATACAAGGCTAGGTTGGTTGCTAAGGGATTCACTCAAGTGGAAGGAATCAATTACAGTGAAACCTTTTCACCTGTATCTAAGAAAGATTCTTTCCGTATCATCATGGCATTGGTTGCACATTTTGATCTGGAGTTGCACCAAATGGATGTGAAGACTGCTTTCCTCAATGGTGAACTGGAGGAAGAAGTCTATATGAAACAGCCTGAGGGATTTGTTGCAGAAGAGAAAGAACATTTGGTATGCAAGTTGAAGAAATCAATATATGGTCTGAAACAGGCTTCGCGGCAGTGGTACTTGAAGTTCCATGAAGTAATCACATCATTTGGTTTTGTTGAGAACATCATGGATGACTGTATATACCACAAGGCTAGTGGGAGCAAGATCGTATTCTTGATTTTGTATGTGGATGACATTCTACTTGCTACCAATGATCTGGGTTTATTGCGTGAGGTGAAGCAGTTTTTGTTTAAGAGTTTTGACATGAAAGACATGGGTGAGGCATCTTATGTCATTGGCATAAAGATCCATAGAGATAGAACCCAATGTCTTGTAGGCTTATCTCAAGAGGCTTACATTGTCAAGATCCTTGAACGATTCAGGATGCAGAACTGTTCATCTAACGTGGCTCCTATTGAAAAGGGAGATAAATTCAGTCTAAAACAGTGTCCTGAAACCGAGCTTGAAAAGAAACAGATGGAAAGGGTCCCATATGCCTCAGCGGTAGGAAGCTTGATGTATGCACAGGTTTGTATAAGACCTGACATCGCTTTTGCTGTGGGTATGTTGGGAAGATACCAAAGTAATCCTGGGGAAGCACATTGGACGGCTGCGAAGAAGGTGTTTAGGTACCTACAAGGCACTAAACACTACATGCTCACATATAGAAGAACAGACAGTTTGGACGTGATTGGATACTCAGATTCAGATCTTGGAGGATGCGTAGATACGAACAAGTCTACATCTGGTTACATCTTCCTGTTGGCAGAAGGAGCTGTATCATGGAGAAGCGCTAAGCAGACTCTAACAGCTCCCTCTACCGGTGATGCTGAGTATATCGCGTGTTTTGAAGCAAGTTCACAAGCTATTTGGATAAAGAATTTCATTGCTGGGCTTAAGATTATGGATTCAGTCTCTAAGCCTATCAGAATGTACTGTGATAACGCAGCTGCGGTGGCCATAGCGAACAATAAAAGGAATAAAAGTCGAAGCAAATTTGTCGAGCTTAAATTCCTTTGCTTGAGAGAAAGGGTTCAGGATGGCCAGGTTTCCGTTGAACGCATCAGTACATTGGATATGTTGGCTGATCCTTTGACGAAAGGATTGAAGCCGAACGTCTTTGTGACACATGTACCTCATATGGGACTTCGTCCAACTTTTGATTAGTGGAGGTATGAGCAATGAAATTACATTTTGTGGTTTATCATTTCAAATTATGATTGTATACATTTGTGCTGTTGAAATTGATAAACATTGAGATAGGAACCAAATGAACATTGAGTTCATGTATATTGTGATACCCATTAAGTGATGGTGCTACCTGTAATACATGGAAGGTAATACTCGATCATAGGGGACTTATCGCCATGATTCTTGTAGCATGACATCAGTGTACCTAGACAGGGCAATGACATTGAGTATACGGGCCAAGTGGGAGAATGTAAGATATTTATTATAATTATATAACCTATTTAGATATTAATTAGGATAATTAATAAATATTTCTGAGTGTGGCCCGTAGTCATTAGGCCCGGTCCAAGGTGGGTTGGGGACTCAGTTTATTTAAGGTTGTCTTCCTGATGGTGGAAAAACAACAACACAAAACAATTGATTCAGTACTGCTTTCTCTGAGTCCAGAGCGAGACCTACTTCTCTGCTCCCTCTCGAAGGTTCCCCACTGGTGACGGCAGTTTCCACAGTTGCCATCACTGTGCCTAATCACCAGCTGGAAGAACCTGTTGATTATCTGATATTCTTTATTGATTCACAGGTATCCCTGATTCATTCCAGATCTTCTCAGAGGTTAGATCAACAAAGCAATGGCAAGAGGTAATTTAATGTTTCCGCTGCATCTTGTATTTGTGTATATGATAATCTGGATTGATTATTATGCATTTGAGATGTTTATTCTCTAACAGGGAATTGATAATTGTACAGAATCAATAACCGTAGGATCATAGAAAAGAACATCGTCAAATCTAATATTGCAGCTGAATTTGATAACCCTACCACCAGCCTTATCCTCACAACATACTGATATATCCGAGATTGCCTTCAGCAAGCAAGCATCACAATCTTGCTGTGACAAATCAGGCATACACTGAGTAACACCATAAACGACAGTTCGTGACTTGTTATCCACCGTTGCATTTCCCAGAGCCACTTTACGATGTGAATCACCAGCCGAAGCTATGGTTTTCACATTCAACATGAGACGATCCAGCGAATCTTTGTACTTGTTTGGATCTTTTGCCTTTTCTGGGTTGCTAATAAAAGCGTAGTAAAAGTCAGGATATTGGTAAACCCGAGATATTGAAGGATTTGAGTAGCGAAAAATGCACAAGTCATAGTATCCAAATGCTTCCTTTTGATTTGGACAGAGCCTTGGGAGAAGCACTGTGGCATTGTTGATGCAACTACGGCAAGTATCTGGCTTTACATCTCCTCTGCAGAGTCCAAATGCTTCAACTGTATCAGGGTCTTGGCCATAAGAATAAGGGTAGAAGCCATAGTCAATTTTTGTGTCGGAAGTAAAATTAGAGAGAAGGATATTGAGGTTGGTGTGGTAGACACTTGTGTTTGTGTAGTTATCACTTTCATTGAAGCACTTGTAATATACAAAAGGCTGCTGGGCGGTGATAAGAATGAGAAGATGAGAAAGGAAAGAACCAAGAGCCAAAGAAATGGTAGACATCTTCACGAAGGAATATTGATAGAGTCGAAGCATTTTGGGCTAATTTTATGGATGAGTGATAAGTTGTTCACAATACCATTTAGAGTAGTACTCCCTCCTATTCTTATTATAAGCTACCAACTAAAGAGTATTCTTAATCCATTTTTATAAAGTATCTTCGTAGTTTTAATGAATATTAATTAATTTTTTTTCTATGTATGCCTATATTTTATAAAAGTAGTAGGAGATAATAAAAATTAATATGATAATAAAATTTAGTATAATTTATAAGAGTAATATTAAGAATTATTTAAATTTTAGTATAAATTTAATATTTTTAATTATTTTTATTAACACGTTTGAATTAGTTAAAAATAATTTATAATAAGAATTTGGGTGGATAGTTGGTTGCAATGAGCCCTACCGACCACTCTTCTCTGTCTTCTATTTTTCTCAAAGCAATCATTGAGAAAAGTAATCATTATGAGCGGTAAGATAGATATAGAATTTTTAGTTGATTACAGCAGGGATCAATTATTTATTTAGTTTATGCTGTGTGAATGACTGATTAAATAAACTGAGTAAATTCATAAACTTTCAAATAAAAAATTTTAGGTATAAAAATTAAAATAAATAGATAAGCCTACGTAGACCTGTATGATATTTTTTTAAATTATAATTTTAAAAGGTTTTTGGACAAAATCTTAGTTTAGAAAAATTTTAAAACAAACAGTCATATTTATCCATAAGTTTTTTTAGACAAAACTATGGTTTAAAACCATGGTTTTGAATAAACTATTAAAACTAACTTTTTAAACAGTAAAAGAGCTTATGGACTATCCAATTATTATCTTACTTTTATTTTTTCTTACACCCCTCTCCTCTCTCCTCTCTCCTCTCTACCCCTCTCCTCTCTCCTCTCTCTTATTTTCTCTCTCTCATCTATCCTCTCTTCTCTATCTTATCTTTTCTCTGTCTCTCTCATCTCTTTTACTTTTAATCGAATCATACATTTTTTTAATAATTTATTAATATAAAAAATTATTTTAAAAATAATTATTTAAATATTTATTTAAAATCATTTTTTTTATAAACTCTTCTATAACTGTCTCACGTGTCTCAAGTCTGAACATGGAAAGAGAACTAGCTTTAATAATAAGGGCATGAACACGGACCACATACAGCGTCTGAATAAGTGGAAGAAAGCAATAGAAAGGAGAAGGAGAAAGTGTGGTCCCTGTTAATGCTATTATTATTATTCAAGCTACTTTTATTTCCACGTTCAGACTCGAGACTCGTGAGACAGCTGGTGTAGAGGCATCGTGCCAACACTGCCGTCCTTAAAGTGGGACGGATTTTGAATTTCCCCCACAACCACAAGAGCATTATTGGAGGGGCGCAAAGAAAACAAAAGGAATATTGAATTATTTATATTTAAATAATATATACAACCTATGGATATTCTTACATTCGAAGCATATCAAGTTTATTATATCCAAGATAAAAAATATAAAAACTAGAAATAAATAAAAATACTAGAAATATTTCCTAAATCTCTATAAATATCACCCACACCCTCTCATTTATTTTCTTCTCTCTCTTCTCTTTTATATATTTCCTTAAAATTTCTTCTTATCTTCTTATTTTTCTCCTTTTTCCTTTGGATGATAAGATTTTATTTATTTTATAAATATTTATTTATTTTATTTATCTCCGATTATATTTTATTTTATTTGTCTTGAACTATTATATAGATTGAACTTTATATTTACTTACTTTTATTAGTAATGATACTATATGTCACTACAAAAAAAAAATTGTTTTAGTAGTGATTAATTTCTAACAGTTTATACGAACCGTTAGAAACTCGTAGAATTTCTAGCTTTTATGAGTAAAATTACTAGAAATTTTAACCACTTTGATTATATTTCTAAAGGTTCTATGAGATTGACTAGAAAAATTATTAGAGAATACAAAAGGTCGATGTAATATCTAGTGGTTTATAACATTCCTAATAATTTAAGGGGACAATCGCTAGAAATTCTTGACAGCATTTTTAGCTGTTATCCTAAAACTGTTAAGAATGTCGTCGTTTACCAAGGAGTCTGGACACATGGCGTGAGGGCTTAGTGTTGGTTTTTCTATCAGTTTTATAAAACCGTTAAAAAATTTAACCCTATATATAAATAGTACCGCCCCTCATCTCTACACTTTTGACAAGTCGTGAGGTAGAATCCTGCTAAATTCTTTACAGACATCAAATTTGAATTTAGATCTTCAAACTACTCTATATTTTAAGATAAGAATTTAAATTTAACTATGAGTTTTCTCTCAAGTTATTTTTTATTTGATTTATTTATAGTATTTTTAGAATTATTATTATTTACAATTATCTTATTCATTTATTTATTATGTTTTAAAATTATTATTTAAAATTATTTTATTTATTTAATATATTTTTAAAATTCTTATTTGATATTATTTTATTCATTTTATTTATTTTATCTTTTAAATTATTTTTTCGTGGTTTTGTAACAAATAATTTTTCTTTTCATGTGTTTCTTTTAATATTATATTTCATATATGTCAATTTTTCTTTCACTTTTTGTACTTTCTCTTCAATGAATCGGTTGAGTAGGCTGAAAATAGAAGAACAATTTTTGTTTATTTTGAAGATATTGCCCTGTGGTTAAAAACTTAAAAGACAGTTGACATGTTAAAAGAAGGGATGATTTAGATAATTTGATTTGTTCCGCATCGCATTCAATATATGGGCCTGTTTGGTATTTCTCTAAACTATGATTTTAAAATTTTTTTTAGACAAAACTTTAGTTTAAAAAAATTTTAAAACAAACAGTCATATTTGTCCATAAATACTTTTGGGCAAAACTATGGTTTTGAATAAACTATTAAAACTAGTTTTTTAAACAGTAAAAGAGCTTATGAACTATCTAATTACTATCTTACCCCTATTTTTTTTTACACCCTCTCTACCCCTCTCCTCTCTCTTCTCTCTTCTTTTCTCTCCCTCATCTACCCTCTCTCCTCTCTCTTATTCTTTCTCTACCTCTCTCCTCTCTCTTACTTTTAATCAAATCATACATTTTTTTGGTAATTTACTAATATAAAAAGTCATTCTAAAAATAACTATTCAAATACTTATTTATTCAAAATCACTTTTTTTTATAAACTCTTTTCTAAAAATCTTTTTCCATAAACTGTCCATAAACTATTTTTTTCATAACCTTTTTTTTAAAATCCTATCCAACAGGCCCCATAGTTTATTATCTTGAATCAGAACATGATTTTCTTTATTTATTGTATAGGAATATAATTTTTAAATGGTATTGAAAATGCATATAATAAGAACTATCTATTTTTTAAGCATATTATTACAAATAATTATAATCATTACTCAAACAAAAATTACAGTGATCTTATTAAAGTTATTGTTTTTCAAATAAATGAATATTTTTAACTAATAGAATTAAAAATAATATCTCACATTCAATAATAAAACAGATTAATTTTTATTATAAATATCATGTTTTATAAATAGGTTTAGATGTAATAAATTCTACATTGACGACTTTCTGTAAAGTAGGACCTAAAACTTTCGAGTAATCTAATTAGATTTTTTTTTGGCCATTGACTCTAATGAGAATTTGAATCAAACTAAAGCCAGATATTAGTCGAAAATGAACGTACTTTATGTAAAAGTCAAGTAACGTTATTTTTTGTTTGTGATGTATGAATTTTCTACTCAAATTTCAAACAAGTATGGGAGGAATTAGATTTTAAATTGTGTTATATAATCGTAAAACAAAAAATAATGCAAGGGACGTACGCGCTATATATAGTAATGACAACAAAATAAAAGTAAGCATTTTCTATAGATATAAATAAATGTTACACAATTATTTTTGGATTTTATCCGATTTTTTTAATTCTTTTAATTATCCAATTGAGCCCCGGCAATATTTTATAATTTTTAATGTTTTCCGTGAAGGGAACCTTATCTTTTTCAATGATGGCGGCGCATGGTCGTAGATATAAACAGAGGATGCGATTGAGGTCAAAGGCGGCCAAGTGGACGTAGAAAAATGGTACAAAGCTTTTTCTTATAGTAATCAGATCAAATTTAAATATTATCATTGGATTAAAAATAACTCTTTTAACTAATAGGAGTTAGTCGGAGTAGTAAACTACTCGATATATTTTAAATAAAATCTTAAATTTAAGTATTGGGATATATAAAAAAATTTTGTTAGAAGACTCATTTGCCATCATCAAGTACGTGACACAGATCAAATCCAAATGTAGTTAGGATAAAATTCTAATAAATTGGGTAGATAAAAAAATAACTCTTCCAAATAGAACAAAGCTTTTTAATATCTATATCTATATATATAATTATAAGACTTATATTTAAATATTATTATATTCAATTAGAGAAGTATCTCACTCAATTCATGAGTTATAAGAATTGAGTTTAACAAAATAAATTTATCTCATAGATTAATTCTTTTTAATATAATAAATTAAAATTAAAATTATAATAAAAAAGTATTACTCTACCTATGTAAGGTATAATTAAAAAGTTAATATTTATTCTAATTATAATAAGATTTATTTTATATATTTATTAATTTTTTTAAATTATTTATATTGATATTCTCTTTATAATAATTAAATAAAAAAAGAGAATGATTAAATAAAATTATTAAGATATTTTAAATAAAATATTTTATATTAATTTAATTATTTTTTAATCTAATTAAACTAATTAAATAAATATTTTACCAAGGGATAATTTAATGTGACCCTACTTTCGACTCCTCACCATTACCATCCATCTCAAAATGGGACCAGGCTTTGACAATGTAAAATCTGACAGTACGGTATATAGAGAGAGACACACACACACACACATATACCCACACGCGTCACGTGGATGCATGTAATTGATTATCTGTGGGTCCCTCTTTGTTTAGTATAAAATTCCAGAACGCCAGTCAACTTTGTCCAACCTGTGCGCTGTGTGGGTCATGCTTGGTTGCATGGGAAACGTTTTTATAAGCTTCCTAGCTGTTAAAAGTTAAAATTGCAAAGAATGTCCCAAATTTATTATTAATCACAAATAATAGAATCTTTTAACAATATATACTCTTCCGGTCTTTAATATACAAGTTAATTAAAGAATTAATTTTAATCTTAAATATAAGATATATTTCTTACATTTATTAATTATTTTTTAGATTACCTATGTTGATACTCCTTCAACAATAGTCGAATAAAAAAGAGAAGAAGTTAATAAAAATGATTAGAAATTTAAAAAAAAAATTGTCCTATTAACTAAATTAATTAACTTTTTTAATCTAATAAAATAAGTTAAATATGTCATATATCAAAGATCGGAAGTAGTGGTATGATTTACAAAAATCCAAGAACCAAACACCAATATATCAATATGACCATATATGTGTGTGTGTATAATCTATAAAAAAAACACACTAATAATAAATTGCGAACAATAATATACTTTATCTCAAATTTTATACAACAAACTCTTATCTAGCTGATAATCAAAAGGTGCTAGTGGTAATGTTTCCAAAATTTTGGTAACGTTTTTAAAAGTCATAAAGCTAACTCCAACATGACATGGTCAAATCATATAATCAATATTTTTTTTTTAAAAAAAAACACTAGATATAGGGGTCATGGGTGGCAGAGTGTGAAAAATGTGCTGCATGTCCATGACTTATAAATAATATAATATTTTTAAGACGATGGATTCTAATTTGAAAGGGCTTGATAATAAAAATGATAACAAGATTAATATAATTGCATAGTGATGTTTAATTCTGAAAATCATATTAAAGTCCCTTAAACTCATAGAAATATTTTTATGTTCGATCATGTTGTTAATTATGAGTTTTAATTAGCCATTTTTAATCCCTAGGGTTGCAATGATTTGTTCAAAAGAATTTTCATTTGTAATTAATGTTGCATTCTCGAAAATTATGTACTACCTCAAATTAAACTCTTGACAGTACTTAAATATATTATACATCTCAAATAAATGAATACAAAATAGACATGGGAGAGACTCTCCCAAATCATCCACTCCCTGGTGTGTCACTTGGGGCACACAAGTTTAGAAAACTAACTCTAGTCACCCTCCTTGGGCTACAGCCTTGCTCATTACTCTTCTCATGGCCCAATCACTATGACCCTTTAAAGAAAAGGAAATAGATTATATTATAGGTTCAAATCATGCCCATGAGCAGGACAAAATCTTTGTTTGTAGAGATAAAATTTATTTCAATGATTTCTGTCTTAGAAAAATAGTATCTAATTATCTATTTAGAAATATTTCCTGGATTCTAAAAAAATAGATTATACCAAAAGAATGATAAATATAAAGGATCTAACACATGTGAATTTTATTTGAGATGAATTTTTTATGATAAATTAATATTTAAATTTTTATGAAAAGACTGGATTTATTAAATGAGAGTGAACCACTACACCAATAGAGACTTCAATTATTCATATAGTTTACAGAGAAATGCATCATCTTATAACAAATATTACTCAAATTGGCCTAATGAACTGAAAACTAAAAGTCAAATTTCAGTCAACAATACAGCAAACTAATGAACCGAAAATTCAAGTCAATAATCAATACATAGTTACAAACACACAGCAAAACCCAAATATAACATTCACAAAGTAGTTTTAATTTAAAAAAAAAAAGGACAGAAAGAGGATCTCCTCTCATCTCACGTGCAAACGAACATCACCACACGTGTCAAGAGAAATAAACGGGACAGCTCTTATCTTTGTACGTACTCAATATGCCCCCGTCGGGGCCCACAGCCACGTCACAATTTGCATGCATCCTATGGCTCTTACTTTCCCACGTGTTCACTTTAAACCTAATGTTGGACGTCAATTCCAAACCGAACACCACACTCCGCCGGGCCCTATCGTTCAGAAACTCCACCCATGTACTGGCTGCTCACCGTTAACGTTGCTCCGCTCAAAACGCCGTGCACCTCAGTCGTGTTCTTCGGCTCCTGAGAAAACGGAAACAGCAACAGCATCGGTCCAATTTTCTGATCCCTGTAATACACCGTCCAGTACATGGCCTCGTAGTTAATGACTATATGCTGGTGGGACGAAGAACTTTACCTCGGCGTTCTGGAACCCGGATTCTTGACCCAGACCCGGAACAGATTAGTCGTGGATAAAGAATCTGGGTCGGTGCGGGCTCAGGCTTAGCCATAAGATGTGCGGTGGCGGCGAATGGGTTTGGATTGGTTGGAGGGGGTTTGGTGGTAGTGGATGGGTATGTGGGTGTTGTTGTCGCCGTGCATTGTAGCTTCCGGAGAGGAGCGTCCTCGGGAAGATAAGGATAATCGTAGAAGATGTAATGTTGGATTGGAACAGAAGCATCTGGTGGAAGGTTATATATTTATGGAGTGAAGATTGAAGAAGAAGAAAGAAGAAGGTGACGAATGGGGAGTAAAAAGGAAGTTGAGAACTTTGAGAATGTTTGGAGTAGAGAGAAAAGGATAAGCTTTGTTGTAGATTCAGAGTGGTGTGCTGGTTAATGAGCTGCATGCTTTACGAAGACAACTTTTTTTCCTTCCAAAAGTTGCACAAATCCACGGACTCGGGCTTGTAAATACTACGAAGTTAAGTAACCAAAACTATTTAGCTCTTTGGTCATAATAATTTTCCATTATTTACTGTATATCGGTTTTTTTTTGGTAAATATTTACTGTACATCTGAATCATAGATAGGTTAAGCAGTAATAGTTTTGAATTAGAATTTAGTTAACTAGGCCCATAGCTTATTTGTATCATAGTGACAAGAAAATTCCTTGATAAATAAGAAGTTACTGTTCAATCATATTTGTAATTTCAAATCATTAATATCTACTCCTTTAATTAAAATAAAAAGAACTTAGTTAACTATTGATGTGACACTAGTTTATTAATTGTTGCACACTATAATTCTTAATATAAAAATTAATTAATTTTTTTAATAGATTAGACAAACCAATAAATCGTTTAATTATAATCAAATTCAACCCCTCAAGATAAATTTATATTATATATTTATTAATCTATCTAAATTAGTCAATTAATCTATATATTAATTATAATTAATTAGTTTATTTAATTTTTTTAATCTATCTAAAAAAATTAATTAACTCTTATATTAAGAACTGATAATATATATTGATAGGAGAAGCAAATTTTTCTCAAATATGTGCGTGTAGATGTGGAGGTAAGTATGAATGTAATAGACCTACGAAAATGCATATAGCTATGGCTTTATAAACCCTAAACAGTTGTATAAAAAAAACCCTAAAAAAAATGGAAAAGAGAAGGGAGATGGAATAAGGTATAAAAGGTTTCGTACCATGTTTGGTGGGGAAAGTATCTAGAATTGTAAATAAAGAGGGCATTTATTTATTAGTATTACCATTGATTTTTTTGATGTTATATATATATATATATATTTATTTATTTTTTTGGTTACAAAATTTTTTATGTTATATATATTTCGTGCCAAGGGCCAACTTCACAAGTTATCACCCACGTTAGAGGGAATCTTGAAACTGTATCCAAAACCAATTGGACTCAGCCCAGCATTACAGCCCAATGTCCCCATTCATAAGCCCATCAAGCTCATGTCCCCAGATTTTGAAACAAACAGTTTGTTGAGAGTAGCGAAAACTCTTTAATAGCCTCTAAACATTAAAAATGATTTGTCTCAAGTTTAAGTGATTTAGAGATACCCTTGATAATTCTCCAAAAATAAAAAGTTTGGTATACTTGTGTTATCCACTACTCATATAAAGGGGATGTCTCAATGTTGAAGTTGCTTACATAAAAGAGGAAGGAAGATTTTACACCTACTCTTAGATTGTGAGTGAGCCTAACACGGCTGGAAAAAAAGCTTTCTAAATTGGTTGAAAATAGACTTCTACACCGGACTTTGATCCGGTGTAGAAACAGCCCGTGTAAAAAGTTTAATATTCTACACTGGTTGTATATGACAGGTGTAAACAATCAGTTTTTTTAAATCGGTTATTTCATACAACCGGTTTAGAAAGTAATGTCAAAATAAAAAAATCAGAATAAAAAAACTCTAGATCCGAAATTATTTTCTTCTTCGTCACAAATCTGAAGGAAGAGGAGAGTGATGAAGAAGAATAGGTACCTGTAAAATGCAAACAGAGAACAAAAAAGAGGAAGAAAGAAAAAGCTAGAGAACCCAGAAACGAAAGAAACAAAAATTTAGATATATGCGCAGAAATAAAAACCCATAAACGTCCTCATCTAATTGAAGATATTACAAAAATATTGTCACAATTTCTTTTGGTTACCTGCTCAAAAGCAAACAAAAATATATTTAAATAGAATCCAGACAAAAATCCAAATATATATATATATAAATGAAAACCTAGAAACACCGTTACCTAATTAAAGATATCACAGAAACATCGTCATAATTCCTCCGACTTACCCAGATAAAAGTGAACAGAAATATATTTAAACAAAATCGAGAAAGAAAGGAACAAAAAAATAGACACCACCATCGCAGATCTAGGTCTTCTTCTTTGATGAGCTTTAGAGGCTACAACGACTGACTTCAACAATAGAGAACGACGAGCACAGATATGGGTTATCGTATATCTAGGTCTTCTTCTTCAGCGAGCTTTAGACGGTGTGTTACGAAGGTGGAGCTTCCTGTCACTATGTGTTCTCCCTTGTCTAGTTTTCTCCATGGACGACGATATGATTTATGAAGATAGGGAATCGTAAAAAATTAACGCCACCGGTCATGACTTTTTATAGCGGTCATTACTTTTTACAGCGGTCCTATTTTACGACCGGTGTAAATATTTCATCTTATTTACAAAAATGCCACCACTCATAACTTTTTACAGCAGTCATATTTTACGACTGGTGTAAATATTTACTCTTATTTACAAAAATACCACCGGTCATGACTTTTTACAGCGGTCATTACTTTTTACAGCGATCATATTTTACGACTGGAGTAAATATTTCATCTTATTTACAAAAATACCACCGGTCATGACTTTTTACAGCGGTCATATTTTACGATCGGTGTAAATATTTCATCTTATTTACAAAAATACCACCGGTCATGACTTTTTACAATAGTCATATTTTACGACCGGTGTAAATATTTCATCTTATTTACAAAAATGCCGCCGGTCATTTTTTTTAAATCGTCTCCGTAGTGACCGGTTTAAAAATGGGGTTTTAAAAAGTCTATTTTCCAGCAGTGTAACTCTTTTTTAAAAAAATTTATAAAACAAAAAATTATTTATACAACTGAGCCCACTAATCATGCATAGAACATATAACCGAATTAATATTTAAATTTTTGTTAATAAATGTGTTCAAATTTATTATCCGACGGTAGTTTGAACAATATTATATCCAATAAAAATATATATATGTAATAGGAGAAAAAAAGAATGGAGAATTATATATTGTTATTCAAAAGCTTTTCCTTACATGTAATGGTATATTAGATAGTGAATTAAGAAGTTATTTTAACTTCTACATTAACTACTTCACCATATGTTTTATCAGATCTACGTGTCACTCTATTACTCATTAATTTAATAAAAATATTATTTAAATTCGTCATTCATTAATTTCTTACAGATATGTTTGAAATACTATTTCAGCCCACTTATGCATTTTAACTTTTAAAAAATTAAATTACTAGATAAATGAGTTCATATAACTAAAATATTTAAAATATTATAAAAGACAAAAAAATATGCATTAAAATAGTGCCGTGAGTATCTTGCTACCATATATTTTTTGTTTTACAAACAAAGACGGCTAGATAAATATTTAATTTCTAGAAATTGAAATGATAACTAGTAAATTATAAATTAAAATTAAAAAATTTAAATATAAATTTAAGATAGCTAGAATGAAATATTTTTAAATAATTAATATTCGTTAAATTTGGCTGAGATTTATATTTCTCAAATAGAAGGTATATTAAAACGTATCTTCTAGAGATATGGGGTAGAATGCATTATTACTAGATAATTACAATTTGTTAAATTTGACAATGATTTATATTTTCAAAAATAAAATAATTCAAAACATATCTTTTAGACATACCGTATTAAAATTTGTTAAATTTGACAATGATTTAGAGATGTTGTTGATATCATTAATCTTTTGTATAAAGTTTTGACTCTTTTATTAATTTATTTGGAGGAAAGAAGGAATCAAAACGATAGTTATTTACCTTCTTATCTTTAAATTTTCTGTGTGTGTATTGAGTTAGTTAAATGTAGATGAAATATAAATTCAAACAAAAAAGAAATCTTGAATTTAAATTTAAAATATTGATTATGAATTATTTTTAAATAATTAATATCAATGTCATGTTAAATTCAGATAAGATTTGAATTTTAAAAAGGGAAGTTATTGTTTCAGAGATTCCAGATCGATACATTTGAGTTTCAGGATTTTATAAATTAGAGGTTGGACAGAACATAGAAGTCACACCTCGCCTAAGGGTTCGTTTGGATTAGTTTTTGAGAATAAATTTTAGGAAGAATAGATTCTGGAGAATAAATTTTGGGAAGAATAGATTTTAGGGAGAATAGATTTTGGGAAGAATAAGTGTTTGGATAGTTATTTTTAAAATGATTTTTTGGGAAGGTAAATTACTAAAAAGGGTATGATTTTATTAAAAGGAGGAGAGATAGTGGAGAATAGAGGAGAGAGGAGAGAGGAGAGAGGGTAGGGAGGAAAGATGAGAGATAGTGAAAAAGATAGAGTAGAGAGGAGAGATAGTGTAAGAAAAAGTAAGGATAAAATAGTAATTGGATAATCCATAAGTTGTTTTACTATTCCAAAAGCTATTCTGACGAGTTTTTTTGAAACCATGGTTTGGTCCAAACTGAGGTTTTACCTAAAATTAATTCTGAAACTAAGGTACCCAAACACACACTAAAACCCAGCAAATACAAGTAAGTTCGCTAATCTTCTGCTAATTTAATTTTATTATTGAAAATATTTATCTCTCTTTAAAGTTTAATTGAGAAATAAATATACTCAACCAGTTATATTTCCAGATCAATTGCCCATCAACCCAATTAAGAATAGCAAACAATTCAGATCAACTCAAATTTCATAAAAAAAAGTTTTAATAATTTTACTGATCAACACATATAAGCTTAAGATAATTAATTATCTTCTCATTTAAGATAAATATTTTCTTTAAAAGTTGAATAATTGCATATTTATATTCTTTATCTCATTCTTTATAAACAACTTATTGATTCTTCTAAGTTCATTATTTCTTTTTTACAGGGCAGGTTAATATTTCCTTTATAACAAAACATCCTCGTCCAAAGTTGAGATGACATCTTACATTTTAATTTCCAAAGACTTAAGGAAAGATAGGTTTAATATCAAATTTATATTCATTCAATGCACGGTTTCCCCCATTATAAGGTTATTTCGACAAACATCTTTTAAAGTGTATCAATCTCTATTCACTATCCCTTGTGAATAATTAATCCGAGATGTTCTATCTTCGTACAAATGCAGTCAGCTACCTATAGGGAAACGGTTTGGAGTCTTTGGCATTTAAAATTACATCTTAATTACTACCAAGAAATAGTCCGACATACCACTATTGAAACTACTTATCATTGCTTAATACCTCTAATAGTGTATTTTTACGTTAATACTACTATTGATGGCTTGGTCCCTATATATATATACTTATCTTCAAATTACATCTGATCCACATAGAGACAATGAATATGTACAAGACGGATATTAATTATGATTATGAACTTAAGTCAATGGGAATATTTAATCACATCGAAGCAATCTATTCGACAATCTTCTCATCAACAAACTACCTCTTTATATGAAAATAATCAATATATGATGGATACTAACGATGATCTTGAGTCAACGGAAATCAATCAAGCCATTGATTTTGAGGAATCAATACAACACTTATAGTTTCATTCAAAAAATTAGAGATGTCCAATGAAGAAGCAAAAGCAAGCCTATGTTGCATTTGTTTAGAAAGTTTTGACGATGACGATGATACTGGTGTTTCTGTATTGCCTTGTGATCATTGTTTTCACCATATTGTGTCTTAAAATGGTTAAGATTAGATCTTACAGGCCTATTGTGTCGTTTTCATTCTCCTATAGAGTAATTTTATGAATTCATGAATGATATATTATATTCTTCAATTGATTTCTGGTTGAATTAAACTTTCTCCTGTTTACTTATTCATGACTAAGAAACTGAAATAGCAACTATCACTGCTAGAAAAAATATCTTTCACGGTGGTTAAAAATGACATTTTATTACGATTTTATAAGCGGTATGAATTTTATTACTTTTGTATGTAAAGCTTTTAATGACGTTTTGTAACTGCCGTTACTTGCCTCAATCTATATCCACTATCAGTCACTTCGGTTACACTCATCAAAAACATCAGATCTAGAGAGATGATGTCAAAGATTTGGTGAAGAAATTGAAAATCCAAAAGCTTTTTCCATTAAGCACTTCGAGCTCCTTCCAACAATATTCACTGCCACCACCCACTGTTAGGCATCACGGTTAGCCTTACTAAAAGTATTGGACCGGATCTGGAGAAGAAATTGTAGATCTAACGAAAAAGTTAAAGATCTAGAAAGTTTTTGCTATTGAAACTCTTCAAACTCTTTCTGATAAGATGGTGAAGAGATTCAAATGAGTGCAAAGTTAAATGAGTGAAGAAAAAGATGACAAATAGAAAAGAAAAATTATAAGTCTTTAATACAATAATGATAGAACATATGATGTATTACAGTTTATAAACAACAAACAACAAAAAAAAGTAAAAAAATTAAGCAAATGACGAAGTTAAACGGTGACTTACAGTTTTTACGATGGAGAATAACGTTAACGACGAAGATAAACACTAAAAATATGAGGAAAAAGCTAAAAAATAACATTCGTGTAAGTCTATCATGGTGGGATAGAGAAATTAGACTACAAACGGCTATAAAAAAAGTGAAAATAAAACTATAATCAAGTCAAGATTTTTTAATTTTTAAGAGACTATCGGTTAAAAGTCTCTCCTAATCACTTTTAATGTGGTTTTAAAAAAATTACTGTTAAAAATACTTATCATGACGATTTTTTAGTGATACGTAGTACTTTTAGTCCAACTAAGTTTTTTGAACTCGGTTGAACTATTTTTAACAACGATTTTTCTAGAAATAACTATTAAAAGTGTTTTTCATGGTGATATTCAAAAAATTATTGAGAAAAGTGTTTCAAAATGAAATTTATTTATAAAAATATTATCATATTTTTTTACGATATTTTTTTTATAATTACCATAAATTATCGTTATGAAAAGTATTTTGTCTAGTGAGTAACTAAAAAAAATTATAGCTTAAAATGACTATACATATAGTCTCTCTCTCTGTTTTTTTTTTCTGCATTATCTCCATAGCTAATTCTCAATAATTCCATCAATTTTATTCCCACCACCTTTGAAAATTTAAATATGATTCTTATATCTATATCCAAAAATATGTGTGTGCGAGACAAAGTCATATTATTTAAAAGCAGTAAATATTAAGATTTATTTTATAAAAATGGCTAAAATATATAAAACTGTAAATATAATCTTGAAAATTTTTAATATTTCTATTGATTTTTAAAACATAAAAAATAATCCTGCTAAATATTTTATGAAGATAATTCACTGTTATAAGTTATTTTGTTACTTCACTCACGGAGAATAATATATCATTAACAAAAAAAAAATCTTAAACTTTATTTTTCTCATATATAACCCCCAAACTTTGAGTCACCTATAAATGACTTTCTTAAACGTAAAATAACATACAAATAATTAAACTCTCTGTCATATTGCATTATTTCATTAAAATAGTTAACATATAAATAACAAGGGATCTACTTTCATAAATAATGTAAAAGTTTAAAAGGATATATTGTAAATTTTTAAATTTTAAAAGTACTCAACAAGATATATATGCCCATAATCAAAACTTCAGAGATTTTATATAATTTAGCATATGAAAATATGTGCAATGCATGACCCATTATCTATCTATCTATATATATATATATAGTTAAAGTAGTTATGATACCTGGATTTTCTTGGTTACATAGTTGAAGCCTGAAGACATATCGTAAGAAAATCATGTCTATATCTATAAGTTCATAAAATTTATCAAAGGAGGTAAATAATAATAATTATTATATAAGCTTTAAACTTCCTACGATATATATATATATATATAGAGAGAGAGAGAGAGAGAGAGAGAGAGAGAGAGAGAGAGGATCTGAGGTGAATATAATAGCTGGATTTTCTTGAGCAGAGAGAAGAAAACATATATAAAAAGAATGATATAAGAGGAATAGCCATCATCATCAGCCTCTGAGACTTCCAATCTTGGGCCGCACAACATTTTTGTTTCCTTGTTAAACCCCTCATGACGATGTTTCTTCTCTCGCTCCTTGCCTAGCTATATTGCTTCTTCTTACTCCATCATTTGAAAACCCATATCAACGAAGCAAAGAGATTATCCTCTGTAAGCCCATTTCACGGAATCATGTTTGAGTTTGATTCTGTGTTTGTTTATTCGTATGTTGAAGTCTTGTTTTTTCCCCCTGAATTTTCACAAAGTGTTGAAATTTCAGGTGAGCTATAATCAGGCAGTGGATAGTGTCTGCCCCATTCGGTACGCAACAGCAACATTGTCAATAAACTCTCCGTAGATTCATCTCCTGAAATTCCAGTATTGGTCAGAATTCCATTTCTGGGTTTCTTTCATTCTTCTTCTTCAGATTCTTCTCATTCAATTTCCTATGCTCTGTTTTCCAGAACATGAATTATGGGTCTGAGTCGTTGGGAACTGAACCAAAAATGGAGTCAGAGAAAAAATCAGTTTCAGAGAACGCAGCTGAGAAATCTGAAAGCTTTGTGATAGAAATGGAAGCCTTTTCTTCCGCCAACATCAACAAAGATAGAAATTCAAATTCCAGAATCACTGTGCGTTCTTTCTTTCCTGTTTGTTTTCTCAGAAACCAAAACAGGGGTCAGCGTGCTCTGTTATTGATTTTTTTTTCTTAGAAAAAAAATTGGTTTTTGTGTTTTGACAGATATTCAAACGGAAATATGTTCTGTTCCAGTGAGGCAAATCTCATCACTTCTATGATTAGCATTTATTACTGCAAACTTGAAGCTTCAGTGTCACTTCAAGTTTTTTTTTTTTAAAACCACCCATAAAAAATATCAATGACATTTATTAAACACATACGCACAGAGATTTCAGAATTGATCTATATTTCATTAAGCACCGTGTCTTTATTTGGGTCTACTTAATTACTATTATTCATATCATGCTAGTTTAATAATTTTTTTTGCCACATACTACTTTGATTGCAATTTATCTTTGGTAATGATTAGAATTTATAATAAATTTGGATATTATATTATATAATGAGATCAGGTGCAGAGGAGTGTTTCGAGGAAAGGGTGGAGCGGCAAGAAGGTTAATGTCCCTGCGGCTTCCTCTCCCCCAACTAAAGGTACCCCTAAAACAAGAAGGTTTTTTATTTTCGTTATATGCTTCTAGATTTAAGATTGAAGGAGCACTATTTATAATAAATAAATGTATATACTCCCTCCTCCTTAATATAAAAGTTATATATAAGTTTCAAATTGTTGAAAGAATATGATAACTTCGGTTTACATTTGTCTAAATATTTAATATATTCTTTTTTTTTTGTTACCTTTTTTTATTTTTAATTAGTTATATATCTCCCTTATCTCTTCTTTCCACTCACTCTCTCTTAAACTTATTTTAGGAAAATAAGTTACAATTTTTATTTATTTATTATTTTTAACTAACTTTTTAAATTACGAAATATAGTTATTTGAAGTCAAAAGGAGTATTTAACTCATTTAGGTAGATTGAGAAAATTAGATAAATTATTTAATCATAACAAATATAATTTAATATTAGTTTAGAAGTTAAATAAAATAATTTAGAAAGAAATAATAAATATAAAAAAAATAATTGAGATATTATATTTATAATTAAATATAACTCCCCACGTAACTCCTATATTAATTTAATATTAGATATATATATGGATATATAAACTCTACAAATAGTTTCAATATCGTAATAATGAAGAGTAAAATTGGACGGTAGGAGAAGGAAGAAAACTTACAAGGCGAGGTGAGGCAGGTGGTTGAAGTTAGTTAGTTTGGGGTTGAAAAATTAAAAACCCTTTGAATCTGTCATTCATACTCCAAGTTATGGGGACAGTTTAGCTGTCTGACATTGAAATAAGATCAACCATGGAGATAAATGAATTGGTTTGGTAACAGTTTGGAATAGTTTTTTTATTTTTTATAAATTATTACATCTCATCATAATGTATATGAATTACTGGTATTGATGTCACTTTGTAAATGTTTGTGGTAGGGTGTTGTGTGGCCGGCCCGCCGGAAAAGGTGGTGGCTCCGGCAGTCGGCAGCCCACGGGTTCATCATCAGATTACAGTCACGACGGGCACCATGATGGGTCAAGCCAGAAGCATAGCTCGCAGACGCCCTTCTAATAATTCGGGCCTTGATGCCGACAAGATTTTTATTTTCTGTGCCACTTTGTAAGTTTCAACAGCCTCACACATAATTAATTAATTGGGTCATTAATTAATGTTAATTAATTCTGTTCGTTTAATTTCTGGAATTAATAGGTCATGCATGGGCACAATTTTGGTTATATACTTAACTCTCACGATGAAGGCATGGCGATGAGCTATGACAGAGATTATGCTTATACTGTGGAGCGTCATCAGTTGCGCCCCTTGTCGCGCATCATCTTTTTCCCCTCCCAAATATTTTTTTGTATTTATTTAGATTATTAGATTCTAAATAAAATAAGTGACATTTTAATATCTTATAGGTAAAAAATATTCAGTATTCAATTTTTTTATAATTTTTCAAAGATACACTTTCAGTGTTACAGATGTAGCATCTCACCACTTTCCTCTTCTCTAGCAATGTTCTTTACATGCGCAGTGTCTGAAATGCAGTGATAAACTGGCTCATGGTTTTTGGTCACTGTCTTAGTTTAGTGTCTCTGTCTTAGGAAAAGAATCTTCATTGGATATTATGAATGGAAAAGGACGACATGTAAAAGGATATGGTTTTTTTGGCTCATGTTTCTTGTAGGTCTCCTAAGATGGACCTTATCTTCCACCTCTGAAAATCATTGTCTTTTTGCATAGCATGCTTCGCTAAAACCAGAATCTTGTAAGTGGCATTCATGTGGGAAAAGCAAAACCAGAATCATGAGAGAGCTAAGAAGTCTATATAAATATAAAGTGATTGCGTAGACAATAGGCAAAAATGCATGCGTCGTTTGAAGCTTCTTTTGTATTAGTTTCTGCTAAAAATGGTGCAGCCAAGACCATGAGTGCTTTCTCTACACAGAGATTGTTTGTGTGTTTGGAAACCCTTTCGGAGTAGACTAGGTTTTCAATGATTTACGGTAAACTTTTCATATTTCCAATGCAAAGTGAGTTCTGTGATGGAAACCCAAAGTTATTAGTTTGTGTAAATTAGAGATTTGCGTAGGAAGAATCCAAAACAAACACATGTTTTCAGCCCCATAAACGCAATTAGTTCTATTAGATACTATCATGTCTGGTTTTTTGTTGAGGGATGAATGCATTTTTCTCCAAATTAAACGAGTTTCAATGAAAAGCAACAAGATGGTTACTTCTCGGCTTTGAAAACTTTAGTTTGAAGTATACAAACTTTATTTTAAATGTGGGTCCTTTCTGTTAAATTTTTGATATTATAAATATATATTAGAATTATATTTTTATCAAAAATAGTTTAAATTAATTTGATATAACTCCCTTTTAATATTATATACTTTTGCTTCTTATTTAATTATTCAACATGTGACTATAGTTTAATATTCTCTCTACTCATAGATCTAAGTTTGTATTTTATTTTTTTAGTTTCAAATACCTCAAATTTGCTATCTTTATTTTTTATTTTTTTTACGTGAGTTTGTACTATTTTTAGTTTTAGAAGCTTCTGCTTCATAATTTTTAATTTTTTTTGTTTTAATTTTTATTTTTTTATACCCCACATTGAAAAACTCTAATACCAGTTAAATTTTTGAGATTATAAATATATATTAGAGTTATATTTTTATCAAAATAATTTAAATTAATTTAATTAAAATTTCCTTTGATATTATATACTTTTATCTATTATTCTTCAATTATTTATGATACTTGATGTATGTGTGTGTTTGGGAGACAAGCTCAAAGTAATTTTCCTAACCCAACATTCGAGAAATGTACACCATTCCCCCATTACTAAACGGAGAGTATTTTTTATTATATGCGTCCCATCACCACAAAACAAACACTACTTTATTGCAGCAATACTCAGCTGGTTCTCGTTTAAACACTTGTATACAAGGATAACAATACAACATATTTTTACTAGCCACATTTCTTTAAACAAATTCAAGAGATTACTAATTCAATTTTTAATATAAAATTTAATTAGTAAATCAATATTAATCTTAAATATAATTTATTTTTTATATTTATCTATTTTTTTAAAATTAGTCCAATCACTATACAATTAGTCATTTGTTATTATTTAATATTTATAAGGTAGAAAGAGGTTTTATTTTGATCCAATTTCTAAATCACATTAAATTTTTCATATAAATATATTATTTTACTCTTCATTTAACCCTTTATGTTGTATAATATATACTTCATTCAGTCTTTAATATAATAGTTAGTTAAATTTTTTGGATAGATTAATAAAACTAAATAAATTAGTTAATTATAACTAATAAAAGAGTTGATTGATTTATTTAAATAGATTAATAAGTATATAATATAGATTTAGCTTGAGATGCTAGATTTGACTATAGTTAACTGATTTATTTAGTTTATTTAACCTATTTAAAAAAGTTAACTAACTTTTATATTAAGAGTATAAAGTTGTATTAAATAAAGATAAAATTAAAAATTTATTAAATTTTATGATATAGTTAATAAAATTTATTTTTTTTAATTTATTTAAAATATATTTAAAATAATTTATAAATAGAAAGAGATGAGTGTGCTAGAAATTAAATTTGGTTAAAATCATGTGGGATAGTGATTGGACTGTTTCTAATTTTATTAATGATACTGTCTTGTCTTTTCTTTCTTTCTGTTTTAAAAAAAGAAAAGAAAGTACATGAAGCAAGCCCGAAACGTTGACTAAAACTTCGCCAGCCCAGTTTAAGGTTGGTTCGAGCATTTTCCTGAAATCACGTAGAGCTGTGTGAACAAAAATAAAACACGTAGGTTGGTTCAAGCATTTTCCCTGAAATCACGCAGAGCTGTGTGAACAAAAATAAAACACGTAGGTTGGTTCAAGCATTTTCCTGAAATCAGGAGAGCCGTGTGAACAAAAAATAAAACACGTTGGGTTGTCTGAGCCCGGGTTCGAACCGGGGACCTCTAGTGTGTGAGACTAGCGTGATAACCAACTACACCACCCAGACGAGTTGATTCTTCTTGTTTCAACTAGTAATAAAAAAGAATATAAGAATCAGCCCGTTTTATTTTGTGATTATTTTTATAGATTGGGTATTTGTGAGTTTCTCCATTCTGTTCCATTTGATTTTTTTTTAATTTAATCTATATTTATTGAATGGCTAGGAATTTAATTGAGTTCTTGAATTAAACTAACAAAATATATAAGCTAATAAATTAATTATGCTTGTTGTCTACAAAAGTTCTTGTTTTTTTTTTTAAATAAAAAAGAATAATGGAACAAGTAAACCATCAAATTACGAAATTTTATTAAATGTTTTTTGTAGATCGAACATGTCTTCGTGATCGCATGAAAAGTTTGTTGAGTAAGAATCAGTTTACATTCATATCAGTTTAGGGCCTGTTTGGTAAAGCCTTAAACTGCGGTTTTAAAAGGATTTTTTGCCCAAATCTCAGTTTGGGGAAATTTCAAAACAAACAGGCTTATTTGTCCATAAGTGCTTTTGGACAAAACAATAGTTTTTAATAAGCTATTTAAAATAGCCTTTTCAACAGTAAAAGCACTTATGGACTATCCAATTACTATCTTACCCCTATTTTTTCTTACACCCTCTCTCATCTCTCATACTTTTTCTTACACCCTCTCTCCTTTCTACTCTCTTCCCTCTCTCCTCTCTCTTCTCTTTTCTCTAACTCCCTCATCTCTCTTACTTTAAATCAAATCATACCCTTTTTGGTAATTTACCATCATAAAAAGTCATTCTAAAAATAACTATCCAAACACCTATTTATTTAAAACTACTTTTTTCCCATAAACACTTCTCCAAAAGTCCTTTTCTATAAGTTGTCCATAAACCTTTTTTTCATAAGCCCTTTTTCAAAATCGTATCCAAACATGCTCTTAGTAGCTAAAGCAGAGACTATATATATATATACATTGATAAGGAAAATTACCAGAAAAAAAGTATCACGATATAAAATCATATAAATGAATTTTACTTTTTCTTTATCCAAATGTAATTTTCCTAGACTTATAAGGTCTTTAAATAATTATAACAACGAAATGAATTTGACCTCTTCCTTGTCTGTAGCGAATTTATCTGGGCTTTAGGGCGGTAAATAATTATAACCACGAAATGAATTTTTTCCTTTGTTGTTTTCGCCGGGAAAAGAAGGCAGATTGATTCTATGTATATAGCTAATTTAAGGTTGAATCGATCTTATATTATTATTGTTGTTGTTACAGTTTTGAAACCATTCCAGCACGATGCAGAACCTACCAAATAATTAGGTCTATTATTATGACTTGTTCCCATCCACATAATCTTCCCCAAGGGTAGAGGTAGTAGTTGAAGCGAAATAGACAAAAAAAAAAGAAAAAAGAAAAAAAGAAATAAAGAAAGAGAGAAAAATCCACGCAAGGCTTGACTCACACTAATTTACATATGATGGTTATTACCATAGGATTCCCCACACTAAGTCACTCGTATTTTATGGGTTTCATATTTTAGCTGAAATATATGGGTATAAATTCGAGCTGGCATAGAATCAAAACTATATGATTTAATACTAATTGAATGACTATCATAGGGTTAATCATAGTATGAGATCATAAACAAAATTAAATTTGTAATTTATCTATTTAAAAAAATTAATAAATATAAAAAATATATTTTATATTTAAAATTAATACTAATTTTTAAATTATATCGAATATTAAATACTAGATGAATATATATATTTTTGGTACCTAAATTAACGAGGCCTTTTTTTGTGATTTTATCTTGCTTTAGGTTGGTTTATTTTGATTAAATCTAATATTTTCTTAATAATATTATGTAGTTAAAATTTAAGATATTTAAAAACGATGGACGTTAAGCTAACTAGTATAGTAATATTTTTTAAATAAGTTTAGAGTATATATTATTAGAAATATTGATTAATTTTTTTATATGGTAGACTCCTCGAAAGATCTTTAGTATTAAATAAAATACTCTTTTTATACGTATCGTGAAGGGTCAAATTCATAGAATCTAATTAAATATTAATTATGTTATGTTATGCGTGATATCTAACCAACTTTGCGTACAGCCTGATCAGATAATGCAAGTTGTAGATATGATAATTCCATTTTTCGTCATTTTCTTCTAAATTTATTACGCAGTCAAGAGTGAATGAAATTGGGCCGAAGAAAATAAAGTGGGATGAGAATTAAACAAGACCCGCCTGAATCGTCAATAAATTTAATTGATAAAAATAAAATATATAACTATTTAAAACGTTTGATATTTAAAAAATATTATTTTATTATAATTTTAATTAAAAAAATATTTTAACTTTTAAGTGTCTAGATTTATGTCTAAAGGTAATTGACAGATTGCTCTACCTTATATTAGTATCACTTACGAAAAAAAAAGACTTCGCCCTAACTTAGGTCATGGTGGACCTAACCCCTTCAAAATTTTTTTTTTTTAAAAAAAGACCCAATACAATGAATTCTTTAATATATATTGGCCACTAAGCCTACGTTATAATATGGAACTTGAAGTAATAATATGTTTTTTTAATTATTATCATATTTTAATAAATCAAAAAGAAAAAAAAAGCTAAAAAGATGAAGAGGGGAAGGTATGAATATTTTTTTTTTTGCAATACAACACTTGAAGTAAGATTTTTTTTAACTATTTTGATACTTTGAGCATTTAAAAGGAAAAAATTGGAAAAGTGAATAGAGGGACTGGGGAGCATTATATGTTTTTTTTTTTTAAATTTATTATCATATGGCACCTGAGGTGATAATTATTTTAAAATTATTTTCACATTTTGATAATTTTAAAGAAAAGAACTGAATAAAATGGAGAGACAGAGATATTTATAGACGTGTGATTTCAATGGAATTGATTGTTTAGTTATTATGTATCAAATCATGTTATAGATGTGTGATTATTCAGTTAGATCCTCTTGATCATTAGAATTGGTCAGATCTTATTGAGAAAAAAGTAAAAGGTAAAGTTATGAATGCATGCTGAGCATGATAAAATGAGAGATGCGTTTAGATTTTATTAGCAGTGAATCTAAATAATTACTTGAATATCATAATTAGAAAGATCTTGGTAAATTGTTTTATTTTCCTAGTTAGGATTTTTTATTTTAATATTCAAATTATAGTACAGACTATGATAAATATATCTAAACTGAATAGTAACATAATAACAAATACAAAAATACATTTAAAACTTACACTTTTATTTTTATTAATTAATTTTTTAATATTTAAATAATTAAAATTTGAGGACTATATATATAATTATTTAATATTTAAAGCCTACAATTATTATATATACGTATATTGTAATATTGAAAAATTCTTAAAATCATTAGGGAGAAAAAGCAGAGAAGCAACCTGTAACGCAACCACCACTGGCCATCCAATAATGGAGTGTGGGCCCAAAAACACCCACTTGCTATTAAAATATCGCTTTCCCTTGTGGCCTCAAATGATAAAGAGTCTCCGTCTCTTTACAGATAACGTCGTCCCAACGGTAACCCCACGGAGAATGCAATGAATAAATTCCAAACGTTTGCCGCCTCTCTCTCAACTTGTGACACGTCATTGGACACGTGTTTTTATATGATTGGCAACTACGGCCACGCTTCGCTGTTGCCGTAACCAAGGCGTTCACCTCGTTTTCTTATAAAATGAGCCTCTAGCCCCTTCTCTCTTCGCATTTCAATTTCCTCTACGTTTCTTCTCTGAGAAAGCCTTCCAAAACTCCTTCAAGGTATTCTTCTAATTTTCCTTTCTGTTCCTTTGTTTCCTTTTTCTTTCGCTCTTTTCTCCATCCCTGTGGTGGTTTGGGATGATCTTGTATTTGTTCAATTTCGGGTGGATCTGGATCGTTTCGCTTTTTTGTTCTGTGAATTATTTGACCTAGTTGTTGTTGATCTACGAGAGATTGTTTTCCTTTTTACATATGAAATATTTTAGCTAATCGAATGGACCGTTGATACGGATTTACCGTTGAGTTCTTTAGGCTTAACAATGTTAATGCCTAAATACGGTTTCGATGTTTTACCGATAGTTCTGTGGTTTGATTCACGTCCTTTATTCGTGAGAAAGACTGGCAGATCTAAAGGCTGGTTATTTGTCTTTACTGTTTCGATCTGAAAGTCCTCAGTTGATCAATCACAAGTAGTATAGGATTCCGCATCGTAACTCGTGGGGCGGGTTCTTGTTTGAATTCTTTTATGTTTGTTTCTGACAGACTCAAAATATTTTATGGGCTGAAAACCATATTCAGATCTGTTCTCGAAGCTATAATCTTTAGTTTTTTTTTTGTTTTTTTTTGCGTTTTCCTCTTTTTGTTAAAAAAAAACCTTGTTGAAGTTGTTTATTTTAGTTTTATTCTAATCAATTCATAATCTTGTTTTCGCCTCGTTTGAATTTTGTTACAACAGTTCTAACTTTGTTTTTGAATACTGTAGATGCAAATCTTCGTTAAGACCCTCACCGGCAAGACCATTACTCTCGAGGTCGAGAGCTCCGACACCATCGATAATGTCAAGGCCAAGATCCAAGACAAGGAGGGCATTCCCCCAGACCAGCAGAGGCTGATCTTCGCCGGAAAGCAGCTTGAGGACGGCCGTACCCTGGCTGACTACAACATCCAAAAGGAATCCACCCTCCACCTTGTCCTCCGTCTCCGTGGTGGCATGCAGATCTTCGTCAAGACTCTCACCGGCAAGACCATAACCTTGGAGGTTGAGAGCTCTGACACCATCGACAACGTCAAGGCCAAGATCCAAGACAAGGAGGGCATCCCCCCCGACCAGCAGAGGTTGATCTTTGCCGGAAAGCAGCTTGAGGATGGTCGCACCCTCGCCGACTACAACATCCAAAAGGAATCCACCCTCCACCTTGTGCTCCGTCTCCGTGGTGGCATGCAGATCTTCGTCAAGACTCTCACAGGGAAGACCATCACCTTGGAGGTTGAGAGCTCAGACACCATTGACAACGTTAAGGCCAAGATCCAAGACAAGGAGGGCATCCCCCCAGACCAACAGAGGCTCATCTTCGCCGGTAAGCAGCTTGAGGATGGCCGAACCTTGGCTGATTATAACATCCAGAAGGAGTCAACCCTCCACCTTGTCTTGCGTCTCCGTGGTGGTATGCAGATATTCGTGAAGACCCTCACAGGGAAGACCATTACTCTCGAGGTTGAGAGCTCAGACACCATTGACAACGTGAAGGCCAAGATTCAAGACAAGGAGGGTATCCCACCAGACCAGCAAAGGTTGATATTCGCTGGAAAGCAGCTCGAAGATGGACGTACACTTGCAGACTACAACATTCAGAAGGAATCCACCCTTCACCTTGTCCTTCGTCTCAGGGGAGGCATGCAGATTTTTGTCAAGACCTTGACTGGCAAGACCATCACTTTGGAGGTGGAGAGCTCGGACACTATTGACAATGTCAAGGCCAAGATTCAGGACAAGGAAGGTATCCCACCAGACCAGCAGAGGCTTATCTTTGCAGGGAAGCAACTTGAAGATGGAAGGACCCTTGCTGATTACAACATCCAGAAGGAGTCCACCCTTCACCTTGTGCTTCGCCTCCGTGGTGGCAACTGAACACATTGTGTGGAATTGCCTTCGCTGCTTCCTTTCTGTTTGTGTTGGGTCTGTTTTTCTTTTAAGAAGTTGAAGTGTCGGGGTACATAGTTTGCCCCTTAAATAAATTTGTGTAATGGTTTTTAAAACAGTTTGTGTATAATTTGGTACTCTGCTATCTAATGCGGGTTTATAATAAATTTGTTTTCCATTAATCCATCGTCGTTATATGTGAAATGTGATTCTAGCTCAATACCCACTCCACCTCCCTTAATTTGAATGAATCTGAAATATTTTGACGTTGTGAGAACCATATACGCTTTTACGCAATATTAGTATGGATGGCAAACATGGCTCTAGATTATCAAGAATGGTTCTTTCACTTCTTTTGCCAACTCTTAGGACCATAATATTTATGAACTATTACATATTAACTCTATACAGGTACACATTAAATCTCCGAAATACCCACGAACTTACAAATGAAATGATGTGCTACACTCTAGTCTCTAGTTTAATTTTAATTTTTTTTAACTGACATATTTAGGCTAAGAGAAGGAGGTCCTTCAGTTTTAAAAAATAAATTATATTAGAATATATATTAGAAAAATAAATAAAAATATTTACTTATACTAAACTCCAAAAATATGCGCAAGTTTTATTGTATAAATCATATTCATTGTGCGAATTGCGAGTTAACATAATTATTTGCATTTGGTTGTCCGGGGAACGATCTGCGAATAAATGCTCTGCGATCAAAAGGGGTGGGCTTACTTTTACTAGGAACATTCCTGGTGGGGATGGGTGGGAATGCTGGGAAGGTCCTTAACGCAAGCTTGACGAAGCTGTTCAACTCTCTGAGCAACGATCGGAGGTTGGATCAGAAACAATAACACACTTCCTTGTCTCCGCTGTACTACACAACTCAATTGCATACCGGCGAGACAGCATCTCGGCGAAGGCTCCCCTGATCCTCCTCCCTGCAAAAACTCAAAACATGGCACCATCGTGCTCATCGCCTCACTGCACCCCACGCAAGGCCCGCCATTTCCTTCCTTCCTTACTCTTTCTGCACTTCCACACCACACCAGAGCCATAAAAACGCAACCCCTTATTGCAGACGATGCCATCATCGATTCCCAGAGAAATCCCGTGTTTTGAGCTCATAAAACAGAGCGTTATATTTATAGCCACCAAGTCATTAATTGCATCTGGAAGATCTGGTGTACATATGCATTCATCAATTACTTCTTACTTTTTTCTTACATTTGGAATTATAACTCAATCAATGCTTACTATTTATATGATCCCAATTAGTATTTATGAAACATTACGTACTAAACACGAATCCACTAATGGTGTCATACACGCAGATTCATTATTAATCAAACGGACTAAGATAACACTCCCGTGGGGAAGTTGGGTAGCGGTGGGAGTCTTTGCAATAATCATAAACAACGAGGTTTCTGAGAACCCAACCGTGGTCTATTTTCTGGTCACCGGAGAGATGCCAAGCTTCATATTGGTCACACTAAATCTGGGTTGTGGTGGACACACATGGAGGGTAAGATTCTTGCCATTGGCAAGCTTCAACAGTGAAGTCCTTGTAGGATGACAAATGGAGCTAGCCTCTAATCCTCCTCTTGTGGCCCACTCATCTGCATTCCATATAGCTGAAAATATGTACATTGGCTTCTCAGTAGGGAAGAAATTGTTCACCTCTCCGTTGTTCTTGTACACCCTTATGGCCCCTTTGTACACAAAGAATCTGTTATCCATTCCCACTTACATAATTTGAAAAAACAAAATCAAACGGCTTGACTAAAAGTTTTAATTTTAGAAAAAGTGATCGTTCAATTTTTATAATTTTAATTTAGCTATAACTCATTTTTTTAAATCTTGACTTAGTGTAAATCTATTAATATAATATTAACTTAGTTAAAATAGTCTGAACTTTAACTCATTTTAATTAAATCTCTATCTATAATTTTAATTATTTAAAATTTAGTCCCTATTTTATTTTTTAAAATATGAGAAAAAATATTTTAAAGGGTTAAATTTTATTTAGTATCTTGAAATATCTTTACAAATGTATTTAATTCTCTAAAATATTTTATGGTCCATCTAATACTTTAAAGTATTAGTTTAAATACCCCTAACATCCTAATATATTTTATGATTTATTCAGCACCCTGAAGTATTTTTTTTATGTGCGTTTAGCATACTAAATTGCCAAGAGAAAATTGTATTGCATCACAAAATACTAGAGTATTGCACGTACAAAAAATATTTTAGAGTGTTAAATGAACCTTAGTCATATTTTAAATGATTAAACTATATGAAAATTAAGTTGCTTCAAGTTAAAATTTAAAAATTAAGATATAACTAAATTAAAATAAGAAGAATTAAAAAAAAGATCAATTTTTTCTTTATTTTCTAACATCTAAGCAAAAGAAGCTAAGTGGTAGATGAGGAATTTACACGAGTTGGTGGTTGTTCCAGAGAATGGAGTAGGTGTGATAATCTTCAGTAGGGTCAAACCAAAGCATGTGCCTCATCTCACGTCCACCAATTCCAGTTTTATACACATTTGTCTGAATCAAGTATGGTTCCCCTGTTCTGTTCCCCAAGAACTCAAAATCAATCTCATCTCTCAATGGCGGCCCTGCTCCATTCTCTGAACACATCTGCAATAACATCAAAACAAAAAAAAATGCTTCACAACATCTCAGTTATCTCTTCAATTCGAAGATGATTCAGAATTCAAACACTTACGTAGAATGCTGTAACTACACCAGCAGAATCGCCACCTACCAGCTTCATCTTCATGCTGAACGACCCAAATCTGTGTCTTTGCTTTGTCTGGAAACCACATCCTATGATATATCAATTTATCAGACATTTATTTAACAGAATATGAAACACTAGTTCGATGAATTGACGTTTGATTGTGTACCTGTCTCTTTGTCCAGGGAGAGATGGAGAGCCGACAAGGGCCTTATGCGGATCGTACAATTAGACATAAATATTTGAAATAAAAATATGAGGAAAACACAGAAATCCATGCTGCAAGCCAATTAAATTTTTAATTATAATTATATGTGTAGAACAATGGAATGAAAATGAAGGGGGTGGCCCAAAAAAAAAATAGAGAGGAGGAAGAATGTATATTTAACTTCTTTTGTGATTTCAACTCACGAAGAAGTGAAAGATATGATTATTTAGAGCGTGTTCGATCTTTAAAGAGTATCATTTTATTGTGATCCTAGTCGCGACGCTTAGGGTGACATCTTTACTCTGAATGTATAGGTTTACGTTTAAAGGTAATAGATGGCTCGCCTTACCCGACATTAATAATATTTATGAGGAATAGATACTTCACCATGCTCTTAGATCGTAGGTGAACCCAACCTTTTTTAAAATTTTTTTGTATAAAAACAAATTCTTTTGTGATTTGTACCCAAAAAAAAATCTTTTGTGAAATACTGAAATATAGTATTATCAAATTAATTTAATAGAAGGTATTCAGTCAAAAAATTATAATTAGACTATAATATATATTATCAAAATAGATTAAAAATATATATATTATTATACTAAACTCAGAAAACATATTTACCTCGGCTTTATCACTTTATGATGGATGGATATAGAGGAGACACACACAACCAATATAAAATAATAAATGTTTTGTTATAAATAATATCAAATTACTATGTGTTGAAAAAATACATTCAAACATTGTAGTTGAGTTTAAATAATACTCGTATGTAGATAATAAGTTAATTATCATATCAATATTAATTTTTATAAAGTAATATATATTGATGGATGGAAAAAATTATGTGATTTCTTATATATTTATTCTTATTTTCCTTTTTAAATAATAAGTATATATATGATTGTTCCATAATCATACGTTAGTTTTAAACATTTGGTAGTTTGGATATAAGCATATAATATTCAGCTAAAAAAAAAAAGACATATAAGCATATAACAAGTTCTCTTCTAAGCAAGATGATTTTTCTAGGAGCTGCTCTTAGATTTTCTGGTATAACCAATTACCGAAGCTTAAGTATCAGTTAAGGACAGTTTGGCCGAGTGGTCTAAGGCGCCAGATTTAGGCTCTGGTCCGAAAGGGCGTGGGTTCAAATCCCACAGCTGTCATGTATGTTCAAGTTTTAATTTTTCATTTTCCAGAGCAGCTCTGTCTCAAACCTTTGAATCACGATCTTGGTGTCTGCAACATGTATCTTGGGCATTTTACTCCTTAAGAAAGTTACAGAAGAAGAAGGTACCTGTGCATTGAGAGATCTGAATTCACATGCTCTGTAAATCCAGTTTTTATTAACTTGGTAGGAAAATGCTTCTTGTGGTATGAGAGAAAGATCCTAATCAGAAGATAAGAATGCGAGAAACTTGTATCCAGATTGTATATTCACTAATTAATGATCTTTTGATCACTTTCTGAATTCATTTACTTTTGTGGATCTACGAGTTCCAAATTAGAAATCTGACAAGTGGAGAAGGTAGAGTTTTGGATTAATATCAACCTGCTGAATATGATGCAGTTTTATGCTAAGAGCGATTCAAAAGATTATTATTAATTATTATTGACATAAATATCTCACCCCATAATGACCATATAATCAATTATGCTCCCCACCACTTGTCAGTTTCTGGGCAAAAAGCAGATACTAACTTATTTATAAGTTTCTCAAATAATGATCCCAAAAGTAGTGATTTCAAATCACATTTCTCAACCGTTCAAATTCTATCTCACTAACTCAAAAACCCTGATTTTTCTTTCAGATATTTCACTCAGCTCTGCTTATAAACCCATCCCATTGAACGCATTAATCTCACAACTCTCTCAAGCTTCCTCTTTTACATAACACTCTCATCTGAAGCAGAGTCTTCTTCTCTTTCCATGGCAGCCATGGCCACCCTCACCTCCTCTCTCTCACCAAACCCTAAATCCTCCTTCACTACCTCCGCCTTCCATGGCACACCCATTCACTCTTCTCGCTTCACACCTATCAAATCCTCCACCATCTCAATGTCCCTAACCTCACCACCTTACGATCTTCAATCCTTCCAATTCCAACCCATCAAAGAATCCATCGTCTCCCATGAAATGACCCGCCGCTACATGACCGACATGATCACCTACGCCGACACAGACGTCATCATCGTCGGTGCTGGCTCCGCCGGCCTCTCCTGCGCCTATGAGCTCAGCAAGGACCCATCTGTCCGTGTCGCGATCATCGAACAGTCCGTCAGCCCCGGCGGCGGCGCTTGGCTCGGCGGGCAGCTCTTCTCCGCCATGGTAGTCCGCAAGCCGGGCCAACTTTTCCTGGACGACCTGGGCGTTGACTATGACGAACAAGAGGACTACGTCGTGATAAAGCACGCGGCTGTGTTCACGTCGACAATCATGAGCAAGGTTCTATCTCGTCCGAACGTGAAGCTGTTCAACGCGGTGGCGGCGGAGGATTTGATCGTGAAGGAAGACAGAGTCGCCGGGGTGGTGACGAACTGGGCGTTAGTATCGATGAACCACCATACACAGTCGTGCATGGACCCGAACGTGATGGAGGCGAAGGTGGTGGTGAGCTCCTGTGGGCACGACGGGCCGTTCGGAGCCACTGGAGTGAAGAGGCTGAAGAGTATAGGGATGATCGACAGCGTTCCAGGGATGAAGGCGCTTGACATGAATACAGCAGAAGATGCGATCGTGAGACTGACGAGAGAGGTTGTGCCGGGCATGATCGTTACTGGTATGGAAGTTGCAGAAATCGATGGAGCCCCAAGAATGGTATATAAGTCATCTTCTTCTTCCTTGGTTATATATATATATATATATGGGCATTTTTAATATATATGAATGGATTGAATTGCAGGGTCCGACGTTTGGGGCGATGATGATATCGGGGCAGAAGGCAGCGCATTTGGCATTGAAGGCGTTGGGGAAGAAGAATGCGATTGATGGGAGTTGTGGAGTTGGCAGGGAACAACCTGAGCTCATTTTTGCTTCAGCCGACACTGAAGACAACGTTGTTGATGCTTAACGTGTGTGTGTGTAGTATATGTATGAAGTGGGAAGACAGTGAAGAAGAAGAAGAAGAATTGTGGTTTGGATATTGAAACCAATGTGAAAAGGGTGAGGAATATAATGAAGCAGAGAAATGAATTTGAATAATAATTAAATATTGAAATTGAGGCCATATATTTCGAAGTAGTAAAACTCATCAGACACTAACCTTGCGTGTTCATATTGGCAAAGACAAACTGATGAACATATATTATCAGTAAAACAGAGAATATATACATAGAGGATTCGCAGATATCACGGATAATGGGGAAGTTAAAATTGACAATGCTTTCCAACGATCACATTATAGTTAGTCTAATTGTGCACAGCTCTATAAGTCTGATCAAATCGTGAAAGAAGGATCCAGCTTCGGCACTCATCACTATGTAACAACAAAAGGTGTTTTTTTTGGTTGGTTCAGTATGTGGCAATAATACTCAATACTCAAAATCGAGTGTGGTCAAGTTTAGTTGGGGTAACTCTTCTGATTTTCTACGTTTGAATTTAAATTCAAAATCTCTTTCTTACTCACTACTTTATTTAGCGTGTGTTTGGGAACACGGTGGAGAATCAATTCTGGGTCAAAATCACGGTTTAGAAATTTTTTACACAAACAGTCATTTTTGTTGAGAATTGATTTTGGGTAAAACCTCGGTTTAAAACCTAGGTTTTAAATAAGCCACTGAAAATAGCTTTTGGTTTGAAACCTAGGTTATGGATTATCCAATTACTATTCTACCCCTACTTTTTCTTAACCCTCTCTCCTCTCTCTTCTCTTATCTTTCTTTTTCTCTTTCCTCTCCCTTCTCTTATATCTCTTTTTCTCTCTCCTCTCTACACTCTCTCCTCTCTCCTCTTTCTTCTTTATCATCTTTCCTCTCTCTCTCACTTTTAATCAAATCATACACTTTTTGGTAATTTACCAATATAAAAAGTGATTCTGCTACTAATCATCCAAACATCTCTATTTCCAAAATTTATTCTTCCCAGAATTTATTCTCCAAAATCTATTCTTCCCAGAATCTATTCTCCAAAAATTAATCCAAACACACCCTTAACTGTTCTATCACTCTTATGGTTAAAAAAAATTACTCTTTTTTTTAATGAAAAACTCCAAATTACTTTAAGTTTGGTTTTAAAAATTGGATTAATTTTTTTTCTAAGTATAAATATTCTCGGACACTAAGGGTGTGTTTGGATTAGCTTTTGGAGAATAGATTCTGGAGAATAGATTTTGGGTAGAATAGATTTTGGGAAGAATAGATTTTGGGAATAAAGATGTTTGGATGATTAGTAGTAGAATCACTTTTTATATTGGTAAATTACTAAAAAGGGTATGATATGATTAAAAGTAAGAGAGATGAAAGATGATAGAGAAGAAAGAGGAGAGAGAAGAGAGTGTAGAGAGGAGAGAGGAGAGAGAAAAAGAGAGATAAAAGAAGAGAGGGGAAAGAGAAAAAGAGAGAGGAGAGATGATAGAGAAAAGAGAGGAGAGAGAATGTAAGAAAAAGTAAGGATATAATAGTAATTGGATAATCCAAAACTTAGGTTTCAAACCAAAAGCTATTTTCAGTAGCTTATTCAAAACCGCGGTTTCAAACCGAAGTTTTGCCCAGAATCAATTCTCAACAAAAATAGCTGTTTGTGTAAAAAAATTTCAAACCGCGATTTTGGCCCATAATTAATTTTGAAACGGGCTCCCAAACACACACTAAATGTGGATACTTTTTTTAGTAAATATTTAAATTTTAGTTAGTCACGTAAGAAATTAGTCTTTTCTATTAGATTCAACCTTATTAATAATTAGATTAGCCTTTGAATTATCAGTGAATAATAGTTTATAGGTTAATGTTTTAAATTTAAATGTGATTAAATACAAGCCAACCCAATTATTATTAAAATTTGATCCATAAAAGAATGTATATAATTTAATAAAATAGAGTTATTAAAATAAAGTTAGGGGAGGATGAGTACGTGGAAATATACAATTATACATGGAACAAGTTTTAGGGGGAGAACATAAGCTTTGACTATTATACATTCAAGGCATAAAATATCCCCCCATTAAAACTGAAGGACTACACACAAAAAATCATTGATTATCCACCGTGGAAAAAGAGGATTGGGGAGTGCTACACACCATATGCTTACGTGGCATTGATTGATTGGAAGTTAGCGAAGACGCTGTGAAGTGAATTTGTCAAAGTCTTTCTCCGTCGTCTTCGCTCCACTCCTCACCGTCGAAACCCTTCATTTCCTCTCTTTCTCTCCGTCTCTCTGCGAAACCCCCAAAATCGCAGACAGCCACCATGACTACCATTGCTAAACCGCCATTTCTCTTTCTAGTCACCGTTCTCCTATCCCTCATTTCCCTCATTGTCTCCTCGGAATCCGATGATGACCGAGTCAACGAGCTTCTCACGCTTCAATCCAGATCCCAATCTGGTCTAATCCATCTCAACGACCAATCTCTTTCCCGATACCTTACCTCAGTCAAAACCCCAAGACCCTATTCGATTGTGGTCTTCTTTGACGCCACACAGCTCCACGAGAAACCAGAGCTTCGCCTCAAGGAGCTTCGAAGTGAATTCGCGCTTATCGCTTCTTCCTACATCGCTAACAATAAAGACCCTTCGTCCCCATCTCACGGGAAATTGTTCTTCTGCGATATTGAATTCAAAGAATCGCAATCTAGTTTCGCTCTCTTCGGTGTCAATGCCTTGCCACACATCCGCCTTATTGCGCCTGATAAAGGTCCCAAGGAGTCAGATCAGATGGACCAGGGAGATTTCTCGAGGCTCGCTGAGTCCATGGCTGAATTTCTGGAATCGAAGACGAAGCTCGTTATAGGTCCGATCCATCGGCCTCCGTTATTCTCGAAGGGCCAATTGATTTTGATTGCACTCGGCTTCTTGATTACTTTACCTTTTATAGTGAAGAAAATCCTTGCTGGTCAGACTTTGCTCCATGACCGGAAGTTCTGGTTATTGGGTGCTGTGTTCGTTTACTTCTTCAGTGTTTCTGGTGCGATGCACAATATCATAAGGAAGATGCCGATGTTTTTGTTGGACCGTAATGATCCGTCGAAGCTCATATTCTTTTATCAGGGGTCTGGAATGCAGCTTGGAGCAGAGGGTTTTGCTGTGGGATTCTTATACACCATTGTGGGTTTGTTAATGGCATTTATGTCACATGTTCTTGTGAAGGTGAAGAATGTTAATGTGCAAAGGGTGTTTATGATTTTTACTCTGTTAGTTTCTTTCTGGGCTGTGAAGAAGGTTGTCTACTTGGATAACTGGAAGACAGGCTATGGCGTCCACGGGTATTGGCCTTCAAGTTGGTAATCATATTAGGACGGATTTAATTTCTTCTGTTTCCTTTGAAGGTGATTATAAACTTCAGCATGCTTAATTATAATTTGGTCAGAAGGTATATGTTACTTTCACTCTTTTGAGGAGCAAATTTTACCCAAGTATTAGAAAATTTCACCTCTGTATACGTTCTGAACCCATTTTGTATGGACTTGTTAGTGATAGATAGCATTTTCGTGTTATTTTCTGTTTTAGTTTGTTAACCTCATATAGCTGTAAGTTTAGGACGGTCATAATCGGAATCCATTTTCATCTCTATCTGATTCTGTGTTGTTTTTCCAATAGGATCATCCTTTCAAATGCCTGTGTTGAATTTCCTTGTTTTTGACTCATATATTAATCCTTAGGAATTTAAGGTATCTCTACAAATTAAAATGAAAGTTATGTGGACTTTAGTTGATAGGCAAGCTTTGCATAAAATTAGGTTCTTTATTTATTTTGGCCATAAACTTCTCTTAGACAGTGGGAAGAAAGGAACTGAGTTTACTGGTTCGACTGATGACTGGAGTGGGGGAAGAATCTGGTTTTAACTTTCGTCATCTTCCGAAGGGGTTATATAAACTGAAAGTGTAGGCCTTTCAACACCAAAGTGGATGGAACACATATGAAGTAGACAACTAGGTAGACCCAAAATGTTAAAAATAAATTCATTGAAACTTTGAGATTATAAGACTGAGCAGCTCTGAGAAACAAAACTACCAAAAAAAATTTTAGGCAAGGAAATCCCAATCAATTCTAGCAGAGAAATAATTAGGCTTACTGCAAATGAAGCTTAAGCAGGTGGGTAGAATGCAAATCGCCTTTTACAGCAGCTTTTGGGGAATATTTTGTATTGCGATTTCCATTAGCTTAGCTGATAACAATTGTAGGAGAAAAAACCATGTGACTTTTCGGTTGACTTGATTCAATTTAATCCTGAAATTCTGTAGTAAAGAAGCAGGCAGGCATAAAGGCTAAAGCCTCTTGGTTTCAGTTTGCTGAATACCGAATAGGATTCGTTTACCTGCAAGTGTTTAGCCTCTGTGTGTGTGTTATGGTTAAATACGACATATATAAGATTTCATGATTAAGCCCGTCAATTTACTTACTCAAACACACTCAAAATGGTTAGGTACGAGATATGTAAGATTTCATGAAGCTAGTCTTATATGAAGAGATAGAGAATTCAGAAATTAAATAATTAATTTACTCCCTTTTTCTTTAATTCTTCAAAGTTTTAGAGTATTTTATGGTCCTTCCCTGCGAGTTTAATGCTGATATGATGTTGAATTACTGTATTGATGAGTAGATGTCATTAGCTCGTAAACAAAAGTGTAAAGCTGTTGAGTTTCAAAGTGGCACTCTTTCCATCTGGGAAGAATAGTAGTGCAAATGGTAGTGCAGAGAGGAACATGTTAAATTACTCCTCTCTTTATCCTTAAACTCCAGATTGATGCAAAATGGGTCTTGTTAAGAGTAAAACGCAATGTTTTACCTACCTTCCATTTGTCCTGGTTTGAACCAGCATGTGTACTTTTTTTTTTCCCACCTGATTCACCGGAACTTTGTCCCGACTACATTCGGATCCGACCCGTGTCGCGCACTTGGCTATGGTGGGTGAGTCTCCCAACGGGAATTTTCTGCATACACCAAGGCTCGAACTCGAGACCTCGTTTAAGCGATACCGAGCTACTTACTACTCAGACTAACCTCCGTTAGTCATGTGTACCTTTATTAGCAAAGCCGCAAACCTGGGAATTGCTGGCAGGCTATGCAATAAATTAGACCAGAGATACTCCGGTACTCCCTTTACTCCCAATTATAAGGCAAAATCTAAAATTTTGGAGGGTATGGTATTCTTATATACGATACAATTTATAAACTTTTTGGAGTAATTAAAATGCCCTTAATCATGACTAAAGACTTGTGAAGTAGAACTGGGAGGTGCTACATTTTGGGCCTTTAAGTGTTTATGGGTTTAGGCTTCAATGGGCCCGTTTGCTCTTAGCAATGAACAATAGGAATGTGCTCTGGACCCATGGATCATATGGTAGGTATAGTTGGTAAACAAATGGTAAAGAGTATTTTATAATAACGTGAGTTCGATTCCTGCTATCATTGTGAGAATTCTTTTAGTAAGTGCTCTTTGAGCCATGAGGTTGTGTCCTGGCCTTAGTGAGTGATTGGTGCTGAACCTATCTAAATTTTTTTGTAGCAAAAAAAAAACAAAAACAAAGAAATGACCCATCGTCCGTGGGTTTAGCTGGCGAATGGGTAAGACATACGACTATTTAGAGCGTGTTCGATCTTAGGGGAGTACTATTTTGTTATGGTTCCAGTTTCAACACTTAGGGAGATGTCTTAACTCCTAGGTGTTTAAGTTTACACTTGAAGATAATTAACGGCTCGTCCTACTTAACATTGATATTATCTAAGAGGAAAGAAGATTTTACCCTGCTTTTGGATCGTGGGTGAGTCAAACTTTTTTCTAAAAATTCTTGTATAAAAAAAATAAAGAAAGGAAAAAATTGGACAAATATTACGTTTAAATTATGCCAAAATTAACTGTTTATTTATTCGGGATTCAATATGACTTAAATAAGGATGTGAGTTCCAATTCATTAAATGATGTTATCCCATTTGGACAGACAATCAAAGGAAAAAAAGTATAATTTATCAAATGAATGGTTATGCAATTCTCCTTCCAAATTAAATTATTTTGGATATTGTTTTGCTCTTTTGGGGCTGTTTGGTAGAGGGAAGAAGAGGAAAAACATTTTTAAGTTGAATTTAAAAAAAATTACAAGGATTTTTTAAGTTGAATTTAAAAAAATTACAAATATGAGGTTAAAAGTTTTTAATTATTTTTTTTTATTCTTATATCTTACATTGTCTCTTTATTAAAATTTTATAATCCCACCTTTTTAATTTTTTTAAATCTAACTCAAAATTTCCATCCCTCCCTCCCCTTCAAATCCCTTATGAGATAGTAGTTTCTCTTTCATATTTTTAATATAAGAGTTAATTAATTTTTTAGTAGATTAAGGAAGTAAAATAAATAAAATTAATTATGATAAAATTTAATCTCTTAAAATAAATTTATATTATATACTCCTTAATCTACCTAAATTAGTCAACTAACTCTAATGTTAGTTATAATTAACTAATTTATTTAAATTTTTTAGTTTATCTAAAAAAATTAATTAAATCTTATATTAAAAAATGAGATGGTACCTTATCTTTTTAATAAAATTTTATAACCCTATTTTTTTAATTTTTTTAAAATCTAACTCAAATTTTCCCACCCTTCCCTCCAAATCCCTGGTCGGGTAATCACTACTTATAACCTTTTTATTTTGTTCTGATATCTCGCGTCAGCCAATCGGCTTTGAATTATATATATATATATATATGTATGTATGTATATGTATATGTATATGTATATGTATATGTATATGTATATGTATATGTATATGTATATGTACATGTATATGTATATGTATATGTATATAGGGCTGTGTTTCATGGTAAGAAACAACTGGAATACAAACGTGCATCCAACAAATTTTATGGGAAATGCCAACAAAGCAAAGGAGTAAGAGGATAATGAAGAGGCCCCAGATGATTGCTGCAAACCAATTTTTGAATCAGAATAAACAAGGAATATTATATCACAAGGGAATCATCATGCTGACAATTACACTTTCACTCAAAACATGCCAGCAAATATTATATCATAACAATTATTATTTGGCTTCACACTTAGCACAACTTATTTAAATTAATAATAAATATAATGATCTTTGGTTTGATTTCAATGGCTTCATCTCAATTAATTCTGTGGCTCTTGGCCATCCCTTTTGGATTTTCTATAACAAACTTCAAGCTTGCACCAGCTCAACTCAGTTTTAAAATATTTTAGGTTTTATTAACGAGAATTAGTACAGATAATAAGGAACAGTCTCGTATCCTATAAAAAAATGAGTTCGATTCCCGTTACTATTATAAAGGCTCATTTATTAGGCGATCTCGCAATTCTTCTGTAAGACCTTAGTGAAGAACCGGTATCAAATATACTTAAATTTTTTTATATAAAAAAATATTTAGTGATTTTTAATATACTGTTCACATTAAAAAGTTACAACAACAACAAAAGGAGCAAATGTGTGAATTTTGTAATAAATCAAAGTTCTGATATTAAAGAACTAAAGATCTATATTTGTGTTCATAATTTATGGGTGGCAGAAGCATTGAATAAGTGAATATGTATCTGCAGCTTAGAATTTATGAGTTAGCAGGTGTACTTTTTCCAAAATATAGGTTATATTTAAAAAAAGAATTCATACTTATTAAAAAAGTAAAAAAAAATTGAATAACTCATTCAATTTATAAACAAAGGAAATATTTCTTTCCACCACTACCCAAGTGCATTACATTCTTTTTTTTTATATGGCTATATATTTAGATCAGATTTAAGCATTATCAAGCCCAATTAAAGATAATTCTTTTAAAATTATTTTTTACTTTCACACAGAGTTAAATTTAAAATATCATATTTAAGTGGCTAAAACCCATCTCATTAGGACTAAAGCTTATTGGTCAAGTGCATTACATTCTAACATAACATCAATTGCAATATAGCAAGAGCAAAATTGGGAGGAAAATTATTAATACACGAAACAACATCAAAACATGACTTATATTTTGAATTGGAATAAGTTTTTCAAAACATAACTTGTATTGTAGATAGAAAAAAAGTTCATAACTATATGTAAATTAGTTTATTGCATTATATAGTGTGGGGAAGATAGCGGCAACATAGACAAGGAAACAGGGACAGCATCCAAGGCTGACATGAATGTAGGGTTGATGCTGATATATTTAACCATGTATCTGTCCCAACTGACACGGATTTGGATCCATGAATAATATGAATCCAGTCCAATATTGTTGTTAAAACTCTATAAATCATGGAACATTTTTTTTATTTAGTTAAAAATATCCTATCATTTTAAGATTTAAAATATAGAAAGTTCTTAACTTTTCTAATAAATGTATTTTTAGAATTTAAAATTATATTATCCTCTTTTTAAGAATAAACTTTTTATCACATCAACTAACATAGTTATGTATCCTTTGCTAAATAAAAAAATATTGAAAGATAACATAAAACGTTTAAAAATTATTAAAACTCCGTACACATTACACAACCCAAAATATAGCTCCTGTGTCTCTGAATTTATTGACTATATCCGAAATTTCAGAGGCCTACACCATTTCAGCATTTCTTAGAATATTAGATGTCCTTTACTTTATATGGGAGAAACGGCCTAATGAGCCTATAACACCCGCACTTTACTCTCCCCAACAACCAAACATGTCATTAGAGGCACCTCTTCGTAAAACTAACATTCTTCTTTCAAGCCATTAAGATTTACTCATCCCTCCCGATTCTCTCTGCTTCATTTTTCAAGTTTCATGGATACCCACCTCCTGTTTCTCTCCTCTTTCAAACCCTCTCTTCTTTCCTTCCTACCCCATTAATAAAAATCTCATCTTTTCATAAATCCATTTGCTCTTGCCTTCGTTCTTCCTCTATTTTGATATATTCATCTTCCTCTTCCTCGTTTCCGTTGGTTTTTTTCTGCCGAGAGTTTCAGCATAAGACGCAGGCTTTGCATGAGTCAGTATTTCCATTACAAGCTTGTTTCAGAATGATGACGAATGGAGCCCAGAAACAATGGTCTCTGGAGAAGTCCCTTCCTCTCTGAGTTTTTTCCCGCAACATTGTTATTATCCTCTTCAGGTATTGGTATGTTTTTGCCCCAAAATCTCTTACCTACGTTTTCAGAATATTGTCGTTTGAAACTAAAATGTATACATTAATGCGCAATAATTACACAGCAATGGGCATATTTAAAGGGAGTAGATTTTCCTGAATCACATACAATGAATTCTTAGATGAAAATGTGTCCGTTTTCCTTGCAGGCAAAGGCGTTATCTGTTGAGAAACCTTTGGTTTCTTCTGCTTATTCCCATTTCAGAGCTTGCTATTTCCACTATGTCAACCAAGATGAAAGGGATCTATAGAAGTCTCAAATACATTACCCAAATCTTTGGTAATCACTCTAAACCTTTTAAGTCTTGGATTATTGTTTGAATTTATTAGAAAACTTGAGATTGTCCACCTCAAAAGTGAGAAAGATGTCTGAATCTGAAACTCATCCCCAGCTGAATTATGTACGTGTACCATACTTAATACATTGTGCTTTTCTGTTTCTGAAATCAGCACAACCAATTTGTTTTTAATGAATAGAGAGCATTTCAAATTCCAAAAACTCCTTTCTCTTTCAATCTTGGAACTTGGTTGAGCTGTGAAATATTGTTCTTGATGTTGTAGTTGTGAAGGAGCGCGAAATTGAAATTGGGTACCCCACTGACGTTAAGCATGTGGCTCATATAGGATGGGATGGCCCCTCAGGGAGTGGACCCAGTTGGGTAAGGAGGAGCTGATAGGATATGATTTCTTGCTTCTGTGCACTTTTTTTAATTTCTTCCTTTGAAATCATTGTTCACTAGAATTAAAAATGTTTCATCATTTTGTCTGTTCCTTTGTTGGTTTTTTTTATACAGATGTCTGAATTTAAAACGGCTCCTGATTTCTCAACTTCGCTTGGTAATTTGGATGATCGAAGAGATCCCAATCCTCTATCCGCCACCATCATGCCCCCTCAAGGTATCCTATAATAGCTTCTTGTTGACCAAATGTTGTTTTTGCTTCCCAAAAACTTTTGTTTTGATCCATTTAGTACATACTACATAGAATGGAACAGAATAAGAATGCAAAAAAGTTAATTTTGCAGATGAGTATTGTAGTCACCAAGTTTCATACAATTTTCAATGGTCTCCAGTTAATTTTGCAAAAAAGACTCTCAATGTAATTGGATCCCTATGGTTCCTCTGTTCTGTAGAATTTTTGCAAAGTGACCAACAATTTGTAATCTAAATAAATCAAAGATAATATTTTTCCATGGCATGTGATCACACCTAGATTAAGTAATTAAACCTTTGAAAAATGTGGTGCCTTTAAATAATAATGATAACCTGTTTTCATGTGATACATTGCAGTCTCCTAAACCTGAATAGTACAAAGAAAGGGCGTGTCACAGGTCATTTGTTATTAGAAGGGGGAAATTTAATTGATAAATATATGATTCTTTTTTCTCCATAGTAAGCAGTGAGTTTGGCTTGTTCTTTCACGTGACAAATAATTTCCCAATGAGGGGAATCTACTGCCTCCCTTGACTTGACTTGACTGATGAGAATGGTATCTAGTGGTAGTGGGGTCCACATCAAAAATCTTATTTTTTGTTTATGTCAAACCATACATCGGCTCTGTGCTTTTCCATGTGATGAGCTTCCTCAACATGACCAATAAATATAGACCTATAAAAACAAAAGTATCACCTAATTGTTGTAAGATTTGCTTCTTCGGAACCATCATATATGTGAAAGATGTTAGTGGGACAATCAAATCAAATATCATATCTGAAAACTGTCTGTCTTCCTAAGTTGTCTGAACTCTGAAATCATGTGTCAACAGCTAATTTGTGGCAGTCTAGTACATATCGAAAGCATAAGATGAGTTGTTATCCACCTCATCTTACCATTTAAAAGTCTGCAAATCACTGCCTTTGGTTGGCCAAGAATCACATTATTCTGTATCTGCTAAATTTAAACGATTTGGATCTACTGGAACCAAATGTTTCAAGAGCCTTAGTTAAGAATGGATACTTTAGGAAGGTAATTCTAAATGCTTCAGCATGTAAAGTTAAGGTACAAGGTATGACCTACTTTGTCTCTCCTTAAGAGGAGAGTATCCTTTTCTCCTCTGTTGATCTTTTTTACATACTCTTCTAATCCTATTTATAAGTTATTTTTAACATGTTTCACCCGAACTAAAAAAAACTTTAAAGTTCGTTAATGTTGTTAACTAAAAATTTAGTAAGTTTCTAACTTTGTCCCTATTTTAATAATATACTCCAACATTTAATGGGGTTAAATAGGGAAACTTATAAGGGAAAAAATCAGTGACATACCTTATAATTTGGACCAAAGAATTCGTTCTCTCTTGCCTGACACAACTATTTAAAATGATTTCTTTAAGGGTGACTCGCCACCCGGCACCTGATAACTGTTCGCTGTGACTTCCCCAACGCTGATCCCTCTATTATGATTGTCATAAATGTTCACACAATGATTTATTTCATTTCCATGATTGTGTTTCTCTACAGATCCAGGGACAGAATAATGACTGGGAAACAATTTTCTGTTTTTCAATCTCATTTCATTACATTGTCTGTTATTATCTCAGATCATACTTCACATTTGTTCTTTAGAGCTGCTTCATGTCACTAATATCTTCTTGATTTACTTAACTGTACTACTAAATGATTTTACCGCTCATTACAATATCCTTTGGATCAGATAATAATGCAGATTCAAGCCAATCATCATCAAGTAAGTTCAAGGACACTCAATCTCATGAGCATCATCATCGTGTTCCTAAAAAGCACAAGCGGAAAAAGGCCAAGTTGGGTTCTGCTAAATCTTCTCTAACTTCATCTTCCTCCTCCTCAAAGCATTCAAGAGCTTCAAAGCCGATGAAAACTATCCATAACGAGATGGAAGCACCATCTCCACCACCACCAGTCGTACAAGTCTAGCCAGGAACAATATTCAGCGATGTGAATAGCAAAATTCGAGCCCCTGTTCCTGCAACTTACAAATGAGAGGGGGCTGTGAAAAAAAAAAATCTTCCATGAACTTCTGTAAAAATCCTTGTCCATTTAAAGAGGAAAAAACAAAAAGAATGGTGAAGAAGAATGCTTTGTTGATCTAGGGTAAGTAAGTGGAATGGGAGAGTTTATTCTGGTACTGTATTGATGGTAAAAGTTTTGCAGACTAAAAAAAAGAACAGACTTGATAGTAAGAACTAAGAGATGCTCATGTGACATAAAAAAGCAGCAGAGAAGTACTTATGAGTATGAGATTCAAATGGGGTCCACCTGGAAAGCTAAATATTAACACCCTGCAAAGCTGCAATATGAACCCAGCAAGTTCTCTGATCCATGGTACATTGTCTTCTTTGTAGGATGAAATTTGTGAATCTAGTTTCTATGGTATGTATATGTGAACATTTGTTGTAGGTGTGATGTGTATTGTTAATTTGGAATGAATTCCTACAAGTTGTAGCTTTAACTGGATTATTGAATAAATTGATGAAAAAAATTAATTACTATCTCCAGGCCTGTTTATAGGAAACGAGTTAGTAACTATAACTTGTTTCTTGTAAATAAGCCTGGAGATAATATTTAGTTGGCTGTTTTGCTGTAGTGAAAGCTTTGTTTTTCTTGCCACAATTTATTAATCTTAATGGAACAATAATTTAACACTATTCCTGTTTAAAAGAAAACGGAAACCCTTAATAATCATTAGATAAGATATTTGTAAGACTAGATTCACAGTTAAATTAGGCTAAAATTAAGTAAAATCCATTATTCATAATCAAGTTCAAATAGTGCAATTCCTTCATCAAACTCCATACAATACAAAGAGCCATATACTTTCTGTAATAAATTTGCCAAAATGGGAAGAAATTATGGAAAATTTTGATTAAAACTACATCTTTGAAAGTTTTATTAGCCATAAAAACCTAAATTTTGATGTTATATAATTTGATTAAAACTACATCTTTGGAAGTTTTATTAGCCATAAAAATCTAAATTTTGACGTTATATATTTTTATACATAAAAAATACTACTAAATGGTAGTCGAATTCATATTCCATGACTAATAAAATTTTTGAATAAATATTTTAAACTAATATTTTTCAAAAAAAACTATATGCCTTCTTACAAGAACATAGCCAAAACAAGAAGAGGACAACTCCCTCCCAATGCCTGCAGCCGTCTTGTTCATCCATAGTTTTCATCTCCATTTACAAATTAAATATCACAACCAAATTTCTCATCATAATCTAAATAACTAAACCCCTCAATAATTCCACAGAAAATCCAAGTCTTTTACCAGTGTCTGCAACTACAATAACAACTACATCTTGTCCAATACATTCATAGGATCCTCCAAAATCCTGCATCGCCACCGCCACCAGCTACATAAAGTTCAAAAGTATACTTCCCTTTAATTCTCCATAAACCCATTTCTGAAAATCATAATGGCTTGTGTACTACGTTGTTCCAGAGGCCAAAAAATATGTTGTGGGGTGACAGCCATTGTTATTCTTCTTCTTGCGGTGACTTTACTCGTCTTGTTCCTCACAGTCTTCAAACCTAAAGACCCCATTATCATCATTCAACCAGTGAAGCTTGAAAGGTTTGATTCTGTAGTGTTCCCTGATTTAGAACTGAACGTTACATTAGGAGTAGTGGCCACAGTGAAGAATCGAAATTATGCAAGTTTTACTTTCCAGAACAGTACAGCAACTGTTATTTATAGAGGAAATTTGGTCGGCGAAGCTCCGATCAACGGCGACACAGTTCCAGATCATGGAGAGATTACTGTGAGAACAAGTTTGGTTGTTCAGGCAGATGAATTGTTGAAGGATGCGAATTTTCTTGACGATTTTTTTAAAAGTGGGGTTGTGAATTTTACATCATCGAACACTTTACAAGGCAAAGTTAAGATCTTGAAGGTCTTCAAGAAGAAAGCCACCAGTTTGAACACCTGTGATATCTCTATGTTCATCAAAACCAGGACTATTAACTCTACCTGCCAAAATAAACTGGAATTTTGACTCTACTTTTCAGCATTGTTGTTTGTTTAGACGGGTAGAATTGATTCAGCACATGAAGTTGTTGACTTGTAATCAAATTCACGGAAATTATTGAAGTTTCTTTTGTGCGCGCGCGCGCGCGCGCGTGTTTTTGTGTTTTTCTTTCTGAATCAGCATCCAATTTATCTTTAAGTAGTTTTATTATGTTGTCAACTTCGTTAACCTTATTTTTTATGATGTCCAATTCTTTTTGGGTAAAGAGAGTTAGGTTTCAAAAAATCAATTACAATTAAGTATAAAAAACTTTTGCTAAAAAACAAAGGGTTGTAAATATCGATTTGAATAGTGGTAAATATGGTGATTTCAATTTCAAATAAAAAATTTAATTATCATAGATCACTCTCAATTATTTACAGCTCATATCCTCATAGTTGAGCCGTGTTAAAGTTGAATTTTCTTTTCTTACTGACCACTAAACAACACTGATATATATGGGATTTTTTTTTATTTTCATTTTTTAATTAAAAGGAACCAAATCAAGCTAAGTAGGTGATATTGAACCCACAACCTCATATATATATATATATATATACCTCCACTTAACTATAATGAGACTAATTTATCTAATCAATGAGTACCAAGTGAACTCTCTAATTAGGTGAGGCCTCATGTAAAGTTTAAAAAATAAGTTAAATATTCATAATTTATAAACAATACAATTTGTCATTGATCTTATATTTATATTGATAATATTGACATTAATACTATCTATATTTAATTTTTTTAAAAAATACTGTGGATAATGATAATTTTTTTGAGTGAAAAGAGGATCCCATATGTTTTGATAAAATACAAACGGTATCTCCTATTCGATAGACTAGAAACTAATCCTCCCGATGCGTACAGATCACTGAAGTGGATTTTATTTTTATGAACAAAATATTTTTCATGTATATGGCCTGATTCAAACCTACATGCTATTTACCGAATCCTACAGGTTATATTTTTTTTTCTATTAATTATTCATGGATGGTGGTCTTTTTTTTGTTATAAGAATTTTTGAAAAGGGGTTGGGTTCACTCACGATCTAAGGGCAGGGTAAAGTCTCTCTTCCTCCTAGGCAATACCAATGTTGGGCAGGACGAGCCTTCTATTACTCTCAGACGTAAACCTAGGTACCCAAGAGTTAAGATGCATCTCCAAACGCCACGCCTAGAACCATGGTGGTCTTATATTTAAAACCAAGCCCAATTATGGTTATCTACACTCACATCTTCATTGGGCTTGCAATTAAACTAAGCCCAATATGGTACCTCTAGGTGGGCTCTCTTTTGATGGGCTCCCTTGAAGAAGTGTACAACTGTACATAAATGTAGGATGGTGCTCTATCCAAGGCCCATCTCATTCAATTGGTACATTTTAGAGTTGACTTTCCTATATTTACTTTTCTCTATCCTAAATTCAGAGTACTTGTTACTATATGAAAAATATCTTATGATACTAAAAGTTGCTGAAAAAATGTTTCAGGAAAACCAAAAATTAGTTTAGAAAATTTAATGCTACTTAGTAAATATTTCAGAGGTACTAAATACCTCTTAACCTATTATTAAATCAAATTTTGAATTGTTCAGATTTAATATTTTATACATAATTTTTTTACGTTTTTTTTAATTTTTCTCTTCACTACATTTCTAAATGTTTATTGAGTTTAGCATATTGAATTTATTTTATTTATTTTTAATAATTATATATAATAATAATAATTTTGTTAACATATCAAATCTGAACAATTCAAAATTTGATCCAATAGTCAGAGAGGAAATAGAAAGAAAAAATAAAGAGAAAAACCAACACCATATATTTTTACTCAGCAGAAAACATAACCCACACTAATAGTATGGAGTAAGACCAAGATATAGTTGGTTTAGTAAATATAAGGTTCTATTATAATTTTTTTAGATTTTGAATTTAATTTGGAGAAAAAATATTACTATTGAAATTCTACAACACCCATAATCATAATATGGTTTTAAACCAAGTAATGTAAGAATAATGTTATCTCAAAAATTAAAAGAAAATAAAATGTTTTTTTAGTGCCTTTTTTAGTTGTGAAATTTTTCATGGCATGAGCCTCTTGCAATTGAAGGGTGATGGGAATCAACACTTGAAAATATCTAAGCCAAAATATGAACTGCCGTATCATTAATGGCTATCGTTAATTTCTTTTCTTTCTTTCGTTTATTTTTTATAATGTGATGTGGGATCCATCTTTAATGTCCTATACATGATAAAACATCAGTAAAAGTGTGCTTTTAGTTATTTAATTTTATGCAATGTTTCATTTTTAAATGTTGACAAATTTTTTAAAATGGTAGTATATTAAGTTTAATTTTTAAAAATAATAATAATTGGCACAAAAAATTATCATTTAACACTAACACTTAAAATACTTTATAAAATTATATCAAAGGCATGTCACCACTTACGGCCTGTTTGATTCACAGACAGGAATGAAATGGGAATAAAGGAAATGGAATAAAAATTTATCGATCGAGCAAATATTTAACAGTAAAAAAAAATGGTTTCTACTTCTATTATACATGATTCTGTCATCGGGCCACGGTACAAGAAAGTACAACTCTGCCATTAAAACAAAAATGAAATTGAGAGCTTTCACTAATTGGAAACTTGTAAGTTATAGTACAAAAAAGGGTCAACTCCAGTTAACTCCGCATTCGTTTTCTTTGACTACCCTCTTCATCAGCGCCCTACATACACAGAAAAACAGATGTATCAGAACAAATATTTCATAGAGACCACATCCAGCACCATGCAATCATCATGAGAAAAACAAATGGAACACCATGTAATCTTGGTTAACTCAAGCTTCTATTAAACCATGAATATTCCTAAACATGATCGTCAATTTCATACAAGTTGCTGTGCAGACTCATGATAGGATTCAAGCGTAAGACAGACTGCAGAACATAGACCGTGGATCACGCTCGTGTTCATCAGACATGGCCAAGCATGGAAAGATTAAACAAACAAGTTGAATTTCTTATCATCTGCTCCTGCCAATTGTCTATGAATGTCTTATGTATTGTCGGGCACTAATACTGTCATGTAGTATGCTTTTGTTTCATGGTCAAATTTGACATGCTTAACACAAATTGGTACATTCAGCAGCAGGAGCATTGATTGCCCAGTTTCCAAACATGGGAGAAGACTACATGATTACTTAAATTACAAGGTACCAGAACTGGAAGCCTCCGATGATATTCGTGAACAACAATGCTCAATATTTACAAAGGTACCTGGAAGCCTCCGCTGATATTCGTGAATGACAATGCTCAGTCTAAAAATATTTATTAAGGTACCTGGAAGCCTCCACTGATATTCGTGAACAACAATGCTCAATCTAAAAATATTTACTAAGGTTACAACTATATTTGACAGTTTGATGCTTGCCTCCATGGCATAAAAACTTTGGTCAGCCAATATAATTCCAAAGATAAAAACATCAATGAATATTAAAATGGAACAAAAGAATCAAACGGTTAACGAGCTCAGAAAATTAAAGCTAATCGAAGCATAGCAAGGGGAAAAGAGATACTTACCACATCATCCTGTCTAAATTCTTCAGTGGGGACAGCACTAGACTCAGTTCTGCATTTAGCATGAACGATTGGACCTAACTGCAACCTATCCATGTCTGGAACTGTTCCCTTGGGCACATTCAGGTATACAGCTCCTCTATACATCCATTCCTCAGTTTCATCGCTATAAAACTCTTCAAAAGGCTCTCCACATAACGCACATGTATTCTGGTCTTCATCAGCCGGCACAGCCATCTCTTCATCTTCTTTATCTTCCTCCATGGTCTCAGTTGGCAAAAAACCAGGTACAGCTTCTGTTCCCAATGCCTCTGCACCACTAAGCCACATTCTCTCACTCACAAACCACTTACGAGAAGGCTTCTGCTTACGATTTTTAGACATCCGATTCTTAGTCACATGCCAATCCATATGACTACTGTGCTCCTCTTGACTCTTGAATCGAAGGCCACAAGTAGTGCATTGTCGAGGGAGATCAGAATATAAAGCACTAATTGCAGACTCATGCCGGATCTTCAGAACATCAGGATTAAATTCAGTTCCAACAGAATCCTAGAAAAATAGATAATTTCATTTAGATACAATCATAGACTACACAACAAAGTCATCATTGTATGAAGGAGACAACAAACTTGAGTTAGATACCTGTGCAGGGGGTTGTCCAGTCAATGAGATCAAACCTTGTGCCATAAGTGAATTGATCAGACCAGAAAATGCACCAGCTGGCTGTTGGCCCGAGGTATATGGACTATCATTTGTCCGAGGCATCACTTGCGATGGAGGACGATGAGCTGGAAATGGACGCAAGGCTCCCTGCTGTATAGGAAACGTGTTGTTTGCCATGTTTTGTACTGGTAAAGGAAACTGTCCAATAGGTAATGACATGGACACAGTTGCACTGATAGCAGCACCGTGTCTTTGCAAAGGGCGCCCATGACTAAATTGAGAAGCTGCTGGAGCTTGCGCTCCAGCAAAACTTTCTCGCATATCCTGAGGTGGAAAATTTTGAGGTTGTAATGCTTGTCCACGGTTATACGGGTTTGATGAAATTAGCCCGGATAGCTGATTAGGAATCTGAGGAATTGTTAATTTACCAATATTATTGTTCTCACCACTGTCCAATAGCTGTTCAGGTATGAATGAAGATTTAGTGGGGCCTTGATCTAAAATGGTGTTACTACTATTTATTCCTTCAAATTGGTTCCTAGCATGTTTCTGCAATGAAAAAATAGGATTTAAGGAGGGTGGACGACTAGCATGCACATTTACAGGGGGCCTAGTTCGAAAAGATGCAGGTAAAGCCGGCGGACGAGCCTCAAGCCCATACGAGTTTACTTTAGTAATTGGAATGCTATCACTAGGAGACAGGTGAGCATTCCTTGCTTGACCTCTAATATTAATGTGTTGTGTAGAATTAGACAAATGATGAGAAATCTTCCAGGCATCAGGAGGAGGATGGGAGACCAGACCCAATGATCCACCACCATTCTGCAGAAAGAATATTTGAACTATTAGTTTCAACAGCAACATAGTATCAAGTTTACTTTCAAATGGGACAAAAACTATACAAAAATATTGCACTGCATGTTGATATTGAAACAGTTAAGCTAATTAGCTGACTCTGCATTAGCACATCAAGACTGGCACCCAAAACCAACCACTACTCTAATATATGACCAAAATTAATTTATCATCAAAACAAAAATAAGATACTACTGCTAGGCAGGGTTGTCAAGATTGGACGAAATCATCAGACCATGAGGAACCCCAAGTCCTATGTAAGATTATTCTGTTCCATGATCAGACAAGGATTACACAATCATAGGATTGCACGTCTTCCGCAATCCTGGAAAGATTTTTGTTTGAGTAGAAGCTAACAGCCACCGCCAACCACCCCCCTCAAAAAAAAAAAAAAAAAACACCATGTTTTGCCTTTTCCCAAGCCAGAATATTATGTTTTGGACACTCAATGCAAAACCCAGAACCAAAAGTCTTCCCCTCCCCTGAAACTCATCATTCCAGCCCTTTCTTCCATCCACACACACTGCAACACAATGGCTAGATCCACACCAACAGCCATTAAACCAGGTTTACCATCCCAAGCCCATTACAACATTCGTTCTCTCCTAATGAAAAATCTTTCTCAAAATTTGTCACTTCTACATTTGTTCTGTAAAAGGCTTTTGGGACTTAAGAATTGTGCTAATATATGAGATCTTGGAACTCAGGAAACTTATGACCCTCATAATGAACCTATATAGGTTCCATGCATTGCATAAAATTTAAGAAACGAAGCACATTATCATGAATCATAAATAGTGAATCTTTTGCGATTTTTTTGCATTTTTTATAGATAGATATATAGATAATTTGATTTTGATAAGTATCATGCTTACCAATGAAATTGATTTATGAAAATATACATGCATTCATGCATGCAGGCGTATATTTTTAAAATGAACATTTTGTCAAAGCTTATGATCCAATCCTACAATTTCATCTCTTCAGCCCCTTGGCCAATCCTATGTAAGATAACAATCCTGACAATCATGCTGCTAGTGAAATATGCAACAACAACAACAAAGCCTTTTCCCATTAAATGGGTAGTGAAATATGCAAGACAAAAAAAAAACTGGTGGACTCATGCCTGCATGGATGGATGCCAAATATTTAATTTAATTTATGCATCCACAACACAATCCTCATAACCAAGGAATTATCAGGGAAAATTAAGATGCATCGGTTAAAAACAAGGCTATGACAGAGAAGTAGAGGAAACATACACCCGAACGCACAAATGCATCTTCTGCTATGATAGAAGGATCATTCATGGGAGGAAGCAGAGATTGATTAACCCAACCACTTCTGGCATCTTGACCCAAAGCAGCCGCATTATCTGCAGCAATACCACCAGATCTCTCCCTAGACAAAATAATTGATGACGGTAAGATACCATTACTTCTCTTATGCTCCACTAATGTTGGACTCATATCTTCCCAATTAAACTCTTCCTCTTCAGTATTCTGCCATGGCGTTGACACCACCTTGTTGTCCATACCGTTTATGTCAAGCGGTTCAACCAAAAGCTTATTGCTTGAAGTTTCCACCCTTTTGTCACTGCCATAGGCATCAATAAGAGCTCTTGGACTTTGGCGCTGATGTCCATTTGTAGAAAATTGGAATTGATTCCGACCATCACCAGGATAATGTTTTCCATGCCTGCTAATTGAAGCCTGATGCATCTTATCAGTTCCAAGGCCAAAATTTGTATGTCCCACGCTTCTTGTCGAATCCAGCATTTCACCCCCATCCTGAGAGGAAAAACCAACCTCATCATAATTGATATCCATTGTGAAATCGGTTCCCAGATATAGATTGAAAATGTTTCTATTGCATGCCGAATATTCAGCAATAATCACTATATAGCAGAAAGCAAGTATGGACTTGATAAACATAGAGAACACAGGAGAAAACGAATAAACATAGAGAATACAAGGGGAAATGAAGAATAATAAAATATGAAAGAGCTTCAAAATGCCCCAGTCGTTGGTTAGAAAACTTGAGAGTCAGAAATTTAACTGTAGAGGATTTCATATTCCAAATTTGTGGAAGAATAATTGGCCAGAAATAAAATAACAAAATGGGAAGGAAAGTGAAAATTAAACATATAGAGAAACCCAGTCGGAACTCTGAACTATTCTAATTAAAAGTTCTACTAGGATTATTCCTCTTTACATGTACACAATGCTATTGGTGAGAAAAAGACAATTGTTGCTTTACCTAATATACAAGCTGCAGTCCAGTCCCCGCAGCATTTTGAAAAGAAGAGAAAAGTTTCATTGAAAAGCTTACAGTGTCCATGGTTGAGCTTTCCAACTGTCGCAAGTATTTTGGATTAACATGAATTCCGTGAGATCGCTGTGTAGCTTCAGACACCCTAGGGGGATTAATGCTAGATGACATATTCTGATTATTAACTGCTTGAGAAAAATGCAGCTGCGCTTCAATCTTGCGAAGAACAGAAGCTGGAAAGACTGTTGACCAGGTACCAAAGAGATGGCGCATTGCTTGATGTAAATTAGGCTGAACTTGCCGATATGCTACACAGAACACCTTCAGAAACAATAGAACCACAACTTTTGAGAATAGAATAAAATAGTTCACCAATTAAACACAAAAAAAAATGACTAAGTATTTCACAAATATAAATGATAATGAACTGAAACCAACTTACTTCAGGAAGACGTGAGGAGAAGTATCTAACATACTCCCCACCAATATTCTTCACAATACTGTCTAAAAGATATAGTGAAGGAAGCTTTTTCTCCAAAGGCACCTGGCAAAAGGTGATTGCAAAAATGAAGGTTCCGTTCAAGAAGTGGCAGAAAGCCAGACATAAAGATTGCATAGGAAGATTAAAATAACAACTGACATAATTTTACGCTAAATTATTTAACATAATGAACCAAATCAACAGAAAAGTAGCCATACTCTTTGTTCAAAAAATCAACAGCAAGCATATACACCATTGGATAACATATTTTAAAGCACTCTAAGAATGTGTTTCCCAGCTTATGTTACTAAACACCTCTCCATTATAAATTTTGCATAGCAAATTCATACAAGGCCCTAATTATGATAGATCTGAAATCTGTTTTTAACTAAAGATAATAGACAGAGATTTGAGATGTAATGATAAAAGAACTTGGATTCAATCAATGGAAAAGATAACATACACCAAAATGTTGTAAGCATCAAGTACTAAACAACTGTGAGAACTTAGTGTGTAGAGAATAAAAAATGGCAACATATTAAGGTCATATGGCACGATACATAGCTAACTTGCACTCCTACCAATCACAACCTAATCATTATACAATCTTCCTCGGCAATTTGTCCACACATATTACTTTGACACTAATTTTGTTTGGATAGAAAGCCCTTTTTCATATTCTCGTTTCCAAAATAATTTACTATGAGGTAATTATGTGAGAAACAGGTCACGATTAGAGAAGAGATAAGGTACCAAACATGAACTGAAAGTATAACTGAGCATAAAAAAAAAGGTACGGAATTCTATTCCAATTCTGCAAGTCACCAATGGATTTTATATCCTGTACAACAACAATTACAATTTTATTTAGATGGAAGGCATGTATTTTTTTGTTTCTGTCATTAAATAATCTTTTACTGGTGCCCTTAGGTTTTTCTCCATTTGGTTTAATTATTCATATCTCTATGCCCCGTGCTAAACATTCAGTTTATAACTGAGCATAAAAATGTCTACGATAGCTTATAACAGTAATCAATTCTTGCAGAATACACTGCTTCTGTTTGTAAACTTAGCTGTTTCCGATCAAGACTAGAAGCAAAGCAAATCCTTTGCTCAAACACACAAATATGTAAGGCATAACCAAAGCCGCTAAATTAAGAATCGAAGTTGATGAGGAGTGAAGTTTTTCCAGATTAGCGCGATTAAAATAGACAATAAAATTGAACCTTTCGTGTACATTGAATACTACTAGCAGAGACGAAAATAAATAAAATCCAACGAATCATAACTAAAAACTTCATATTGGAAGTCGCAAGGGTTTGGAAAAACATCGATGGGATAACTTAACCCAAAGGAATACAATAGCTTCGATCCCAACTTATTGACAAGGTGTGAAGTGGGGGAAGAAAAAGCTTTTCCGCTGCTATCAAGACCGACCTCAAGAATTCGATCACAAATTGCATCAGCTATACCCTTCCCATGCTCCTTCTGGTCTCCCGCAATGATGGTAAGTTCGGTGATGATGGGCTTCGAATTTAAAGTAAGCTCAGACAAGACTATCTCGTAAAGCCGCACAATATCCTCAGTGGACGGCGGTGGCGCATCGTCGTCCGACACAGCCCTCCGTTCATCGTCGCGCCGCTTGAGCAGAGCCTTGAACCGTTCCAATATCGCAGGAGGAACTGGCTTCTGAGCCATCTCAGCGGGCATGGATTTTGCAGTGACAGAAGGGAGTACTCGCCCAGTAGGGAAACCCAGGGGCCTAGGGTTTTCTCGGGAAAGTAACAGCCTTTGAGAGTCCATGGAGATCAGAGAATCCAGAGACGAGAGAAAAGGAAGAAGGGAAGAGTTGGGGTTGGGATTAGGGTTAGGGTTTTGGCCCACCTCGACAGGGTGAGAAGTGGAGCAAGATTTTTCTCCGCCACCATCGAAGGAGTCTAAATTCGGCGCCAAAGAAGGTGGGAGAATTGGAGGGCACAAGAAAACGAAGGAGATGAATTGGGTTAGCGACTGAGAATAGGAGGGAGGGAGGGAGAGGGAGAGACAGGAAAACCTGTTCGAGAGCGGAGAGCGGATTCAATGAATCAACGGATTTCAAAGTGAAGGCGGCCCCATAAAAGACGTGCGTGTCCAAATCCAATACATAGCCTCGTGATAGGGCCAGTTACGAGTCTGCGCCTACTCGTCATGGAGTGCCTCTGTTTTTTTTCCTCCATGATTGTGATGCTGGGGTGGATGAGTGCCTGTATGGGTCCACGTTCCAGAATAGATTTTGACACAAAATTTTAGTTTAGAAATTTTTTATATAAACAATAATTTTTATTAAGAATTAATTTTAGACAAAACCTCAGTTTGAAACTTAGATTTTGAATAAGCTACTGAAAATAGCTTTTTCTTTGAAACCTAAGTTTTAGATTATCCAATTACTATTATACCCTTACTTTTTCTTACACTCTCTCCTCTCTTTTCTCTATTATCTCTCATCTCTCTTCTCTTATCTTTCTTTTTCTCTTTCCTCTCTCCTTTCTTATCTCTCTTTTTCTCTTTCCTCTCTCCTCTCTTATCTCTATTTTTCTCTATCATCTCTCCTCTCTACACTTTCTTCTCTCTCCTCTTTCTTCTCTATCATCTTTCATCTCTCTTACTTTTAATCATATCATACCCTTTTTAGTAATTTACCAATATAAAAAGTGATTCTACTACTAATCATCCAAACATCTTTATTCCCAAAATCTATTTTTCCCAAAATCTATTCTCCCCAAAATCTATTCTCCAAAATCTATTCTCCCCAGAATTTATTCTCCAAAAGCTAATCCAAACACACCGATTTGGATTATCAACTAAATTATAACTATGTTTAATTAATTTAATTAATTTAATAAATTTAATTAATATAATATATTTTTTAATATATAAATATTTTTTTTAAATTTTTTGTTCATTTTTTATTCTTTTATTTAATTATTATTAAAAAATATTAATTAAAAATATTTAAACTAATTCGGTCTTAACTAGCCATCCCGAAAATTTTCGAGATAGAATAAAATGATAACCGGTCCTGTCCCAATATGTATAGCCTATTTTTTATATTATATTTAATAGTTTTATATTATTTTATTTTATACAAAATAGTGATACATTTTATTTAAATTTATAAATTATGTTTAAATCAATATTCTCATGAAATGACTTTTATCTAAATTAAAAATAAGCAGTTCATATATTGATGAGAGTATTTAAGTTTATTTGATTGACAGTTGAAATATATGGTTCAAACTAAGTAAATATACTTAATAGTAAAATAATAAGTGATCAATTATACTTTATTGTAATATATCTATGTTGTAACCAAAAAAAAAAGAAGTAATATATATATGTGTGTTTTTTGATACTATATAATATATATTTATATTGATTTATCTAAAATCCAATTTCTTTGCAAGATTAGATCTAGATTCTAAAAAATAAATACTCGGTACATCCTGATCCCATATCAATCCTAATCAAAATTAGGACAAGATCGAGACATGATGAGACAAGGGACAAAAAAAGCTGTCACGTGCCCCTTTCTAGGACAGGATACAAAACGGCCCTATCACGATCTTATCCCATCCCCATCCCGTGAACATGTTTAGTATCAATAAGAGTAATTTAAAAAAATATAATAAATGTAAAAAAATATGACTTATATTTATGATATTGATTAACTTATAAATTAAATTCTATATTACGGACTGGAGGAGTATTAGATTGTGAGTTTATACTTTATAAAATGGACAAACTCTATCCTAAAAATAATACTCTTTCTATTTTTAATATATGATATAGTTGATCTTGGGCCTAAATATAAGATATATTTATTATATTTATCAATTTTTTTCTCAAATTAACTCTATTGATACCCCTTTAATATTAATCAAGTAAAAGAGGAAATTAAAGAAGATAATTAAAGTGTTTTAAAAAATGCATGTCATATTAACTAATGTAACTAATTTTCTTAATTTAATCAAATTAATTAAATATATTTTATATCAAAGATTAGAAGAGTATTTTATATATAGGATGGGAGATAGTATTTTTTTAAAAATAAATGTGTAACTCCTTCCTTAACACCATTGAATCACAATGTAATGGCTAATATCCTTAATTGAGGGGATCTTATGGAAAACTAGATTTTATTGCATTTTTTGCATGTCACAACTTACCTTATGCAACAATTGTGTTCAAGATCTTAGAAAGGTATATATTGTGTTAGGTATGTTGAGAATTGCAAGGAAAAGAAACCTTATCACTTAAAAGAGCTTAGCTTTGTCAGTATCCCATGAGATAGATACTCTTTCCCTTGGTGGAAATCTTGAATGGTTTAAGCACCACATTGTCACCAGTGCAAAGGATGTTGTCTTTCATCCTTCCCTTCATCTTTGTTCTCTACGAGGCATGCAACGTCGACACGAGTTTGGTGCTACCTCACTTTTTTGTTCGATTTCTCATTTGTTTATGTTATGGTACTGCTTCAATCTTCCTTTTTATTTGTTTTGTGTTGGTTATATGTGTTTTGTGGGTGTAATGTTTGCGTGGTGTTATTCTTGTCTGATGTTGTAGTCAGCTGTATTTGGTTTGAGCTTATGTTGCTTGTAAGCTCATGGGTCCTCCTTTTTTGTGCAAGCACTTGATATCCTAGGCTTCTCTCTAAACTCGAGGATTTCACAGGGCACATATTAATATGGACCGATTAAATTGGAGTAGCTCCCTTATCAGTTAATCTAAACGCTCGTTGGCGAATCCTTCTTTTGTATAATTGTTGTAAAGGAGCCTAACTATTATTTTACTTTTCTTTTAATAGAATTATCTTATTATAAAAAAAATACCAACAAATGTGTTTTGAACAATAGTTTCATATTATAATAGATTAATAGAAAATATCACTATACACGATATATAATAATTTTTTTCATAATAATAACCACAAAAAATTAAAATAGACCATGAATATAGCTTGGCATTCTTTTTTATGAAAATGTCACTTATTTTTTAATTGTCTGCAATATAAAAAAAATTAACACAACAACTCATACTTGAGATTAGAAATAGAAGCCATTTGAGTTGTTTTTGGTACAAAAGTTTTTAAAAGTGGGTTGAGTCCACTCATGATTTAAGGTAAGATAAAGTCTCTGTTCCTCTTAAGTGATACTAATGTCGAGCAAGGGAACTGTTAATTACCCTCAGACGTAAATTTAAGTACCTAAGAGTTAGAATATTTTTTTCAAGCGCCGCGACTAGAACTACAACAAATTTATACTCTCCAAAGATTGAATATCTCCAAATAGTTATATGTCTCACCTATTTATCAGCTAAACTCACTGACAATAGGTATTTGAGTTCTTTTTTTTTTTTTTTTGCAAAATTTTTGGAAAGGAGTTGGACTCATCCACGATCTAAGAGCATGGCGAAATCTTCCTTCCTTTTAGGCGATACCAGTGTCAAGCAGAGCGAATTATCTATTACCCTCAGGTATAAACCTAGGCATCTAAGAGTTAGGATGTATCCCCAAACGTCGAGAATAGAACTACAATAAAATAATATTTTTTAAAATTTGAATACAGTCTAAGGTTTAAACTTAGATACTTAAGAATTATAAACTATACAATGAGTTACAACCTACCGACCATCTACGAGAATGGGTCATTAGGCTAACCCACAGCCATAAGAATCTCAAATATGACTCAGCCCAAGTCCAGGCATCGCCAACCCCTTGCTTTTTCTTGTTTGTTTTATATAGTTATCTAATTATATATCTATTATCTGTGGGTTAAACTAACGAAAAGATAAGATATATAATTATTTAGATCATATTTGATCCCTAGGAAATATTATTTTATTGTGATTCTAGTCGCGGTGCTTAGAGAGACATCTTAACTTCTGTGTGCCTAAGTTTACTTTTGAGGAAAATAGATAGCTCGCCCTACCTGATATTAGTATTACTTAGGAGGAAGAAAGACTTCGCCCTACCAGTTGTCTTCTAATAAGGCAAAAATCTTTGTATTTTCCAAACACATAAGCAACAAAACTGAAGCTTATAAAAAAGGGCTTTTAGAGAAGAATTTATAGGGAAAAAATGGTTCTGGATAAATGAGTATTTGAATAGTTATTATCAAAATGGATTTTGTAATTAAAAAATTACTAAAAAGAGTATGTATGAAAGATGAGAAAGAAGAGAGGGTAAAAAAAATAGAGAAGAGAGGGTAAAAAAGATATAAAAGAGATAAAAGATAGTAGAAAAGATAGAAGAGAAAGAAGAGAAGTTGAAAAAGATAGAGGAGATATGAGAGATAATGGAAAAGATAGATGAAAGAGGAGAGAGGGTGTAAGAAAAAGTAAGGGTAAAATAGTAATTGAATAGTTCATAAACTCTTTTACTGTTCCAAAAGTTACTCTGACCAGTTTATCTGAAACCATGATTTGGTCCAAGCCGAGGTTCGAACAAATATAACTGTTTGTTTAAAAATTTCTTCAAACCGAAGTTTAGGCCAAAAACCTTTTTAAAACTATAATTTTTATCTCACCCAAACCCAAACAGGCCCTAAAGTTGAGATTAAAATCACGCAATAGCGACAATGTCAATGAGATTCAAGGGCTTCCGAATCCACTAATTTTTTATATCTTGATTTTTTTAAAGTTTTAAGGCAATTATACAATTTTTATAATTTTGTTGATATCATACATTTTCTTAAAAAAATATTGTTTATTTTTATTTTTATTAAGACGCTCTCCATAAAAAAATAAGGAGATATTTTAATTTTAAGAATATGTGTCTAGATAATGAAAGATATTTTAGATAAGATTTTCAAATCTAATTAGAGTGTAACTTTTTTTTTTGTTTTACATAAGATTCTCATTTTTAAAAAAATAAAATAAAATTAATGTCGTGTATATAAGAAAAATTAAAAGCACTACAATTCTCAGTCATACAATTCATGAAATTTACCATTAATCACAAATAGAAATACTTTGTTAATTTGAACTTCAAATAATAAAATCTTAAACTAGCTTATAACTCATAAAGTCGTGAGTTAAAATTTTATTATTAATATAAAAAATTTATTAATGAGTAATATGTAATTATCTTTATAAATATTATTTGTGTCTAAAAATATATCTTACCCCTAATGAGCTCATGAAATCTAACTTACTTAAACTATTTTTCACAAAAGAAAAGAGAGATTCCAATCTTAACTCCCGGTCAAATCACAATTGGTGGTCAATAAAAGGAAAAAAGAGTCATATTACTCTAAGCTAGGCTTAGCTCAACCCAGCCACCAGCTCAGGTCTAACTTTGTAAATTTCGTTGATGTCTTCTATTCATAATTGATCACTTGCTTCGACCAGACTTAAAATGGTATATCATGCATGTTGGCCCAGTGTTCATGTGAACTTCCAAAGATATCAGTGGTTTCTTGAGTTTATTTTCTTTTTTTTTACATAAAAATTTATATAAATTCGGCACCAATATTTTACTAAAGTTAGAATATAACCTAGGGTTTAGAGAACGGTTATAAAAAATTTATGAAATTACCTATCAAATAAATTTTTACAACGATAATGACAATCAAATTCATATATTTATATGATATAAACTCATTTTTTATTATATGTTCTAATACTCAATGATTTTTTTTCCGGGTTTGATAGTACACTTGCACACAAAACGACTCGTGACATCTGAATTCTCAAGTGACGGCGGGGTGAAGGCCCTCTAGGATATTCAACTAGAGCCGGAAAATGGACGAGTTTGGCCCACGGGCTTAGAAATCCATTCTAATTTTTACTATTTTTTTAAACTAAATTTAGTAGGTGTTTGAATATAATTTAAAATTTTAGTTTTGCTGTAGTCCATTCAAACTCCAATTAAAATATGGAAATGTCAAACCATGGTTTGGAGAGAAGTAGGGTTAGTCGGTTTTTTGAGAAAATTTATTCTCTAAGATAATTTTCTCCAATCCAAACACACTTTTAAATTGATTAGGTTTGGGGTCAGTTTTGGAAACTCGAATAATATTGTATTTAATTTAAATTTCACATTATCACAATACATATTCAAAACTTTAAAAAAAAAAATTAATGTTTAAAGGCTAATATAATTTTGTATAATAGAAGTCCAAGCACTGAATGACCAATTTAAAGTATCCTAAAGTCTAAAGTTGAATAATACAAATCCGAGCTTTAAAGGGCAAAGTATAAATTTTCTAAAGTCTAAATTACAAATACAAAATTAAATATTTCTCAATCCTCATCATATTCATTATTTTCTAGGGTTAAACAAGATGAAATGAAAGTTCACTTTAGCCTTTAATTTTTTTAAAAAAAATTGAAAAAAATTAGTTTCTAGACTCACCTGACCCCAAGCCTTTCTTTCTTTCTTTCTTTTTTTTTTAAAAAATGATCATTAATAAAAGAAATACAAGTCTTAGAAGGATTCAAAAGAAACATGACTAAAAACAACAATATTAGAGATTCAAGAGGTATGACATAAATAACAGAAGATTGAAAATTGATAAAGCATCGATCGATGCACCAAATTTACAGAGTATCTCTGGTTAATAATTGTGAGAAATGTAGTTTTGGATCCATAAGAGAGACGCTAAGGGGCAATGATAGTAGAACAAAGCATTAACTGAGGTTAATTTGCTCTAAACAAACTGGTGAAGTATAGAATCATTTAAGCACATTGAGGAATAATGATCCCACCCTTAACATTGAAACTTCCACTTCTTCGACGAGCTAAGGTTTACTGAGCTTTGAATTCATTAGTTAAAGTTCATATGAGAGGGGCTAAAAGCCCTTTTATACTAAAAAGAATACGGAGACACAACAGCACGACCAGCGACGGAGGAGCAATATAGTTGACTGCAAAATCATCATCATCGAAAGTGATTTTAGGAACAGAGGAGAACACGAAGACTCGACAGCACAACCAGCGACAGAAGAGCAACACGACTGACAGCAAATAGCAAAATATCATCATCACCGGTGATCATCTTCAGCGACAGAGGAGAACACGGACCAGCGATGACAGAGCAAAATAGATGAGACGCGAACCGAGGGAGATCTAGACCATCGGTGAATGGTCTCTGGCAGATGAAGAAGAAGATAGTGACCACCACCTCTTCCTCCTCCGATGGTGATGAGGGAGATCTGGACACAGGAGAAGAAGACGATAGAGATGAGAGATAATGTCAGAAAATGAAAAAAAATAGTCACTAGACGGTTCATAAGCTTTTTTCCTATTCCATAAGTTATTCCTATGAGTTTATCCAAAACCATAATTTTAAACAATGATTTAGTCTATAAGCCCTTTTGAACAAATATAACTGTTTGTGTTAAATTTTTTCTAAATTAATATTTGGACCATAAACTTTTTTAAAACTACGATTTAGTGACTAACCAAACATACACATAATGCCATATTATATAATTGTACATATTGACATTATATTGGAAATAGAGCAATATTTTTTTCAAATGAGATTTGGGCCACAACATTACATGAAGTATAAATTGACTTTGGTCATAAAACATTATACTTCCAAGAAAATTTCACTATCAATAGCCCTCAATATTCTCTTCATTTTGTTGCCAACTACATTATTCTTGATTTAATTCTTAATATTATTATTTTTATCAATCACATTAAAAATTATTATGGTGGATCTCATACATTTGTAAAAAATTCAAGATGTTTTAAAAGAATTATATATCTTATTTGAAGTCGGACAATGCTTAAATCAAACCTGATAGTATAAATATCATATACTAAAAAAGAGAATTATATCAATTATTTTTCTTGTAATAAGAATATAATACTATCTCTTTCGATTTTAAATATAGGAATTAGATACATAATTAATTTATAAAAATTAAGAAATTCAGTTTAAATATAAATTTAATTTTTTTGCTAAGCGTAATTATCCAATTCTTCTATTGAAATTAAATTTGTTCGAGACACTAGATATATGCATACCTCTTTTAATAAGAATTTAAATATTAATTTATCATATTGTGATAGACTAGTACTTTCTACTCATCTAACTCCTGCTAATTATATAAATTGACTTTTGTCAAGAGGTCATGAGTGAGGGGGAAAATCAGTAAAACTGGGCAATGAGAAGAAAGTTAGCAATAAGGTGTATTTGGAAAGGTTCCAAACTAAGGTTTCAGAAGCCCTTTTGGGCAAAACTTTGGTTTGGAGAAATTTCAAAATAAACAGGCTTATTTGTCTATAAGTGCTTTTGGACAAAACCATGGTTTTGAATAAGCTATTCAAAATAGCTTTTTCAACAGTAAAATAGCTTATAGACTATCCAATTACTATATTACCCCTACTTTTTCTTACACCCTTTCTCCTCTCTCATCCCTACCCCTCTTCTCTCTTCTCTCTCTTCTTTTATCTCTACTTTTTCTTACATCCTCTCTTCTCTCTCCTCTATCCTCTCTCCTCTCTCTTATCTTCTCTCTACCTCTCTCCTCTCTCTTACTTTAAATCAAATCATACCCTTTTTAGTAATTTATTACCATAAAAAGTCATTCTAAAAATAACTATCCAAACACCTATTTATTCAAAACCACTTTTTTTCCATAAACCCTTCTCTAAAAATCCTTTTCAATAAGTGGTTCATAAGCCATTTTTTTTTCATAAGTACTCTTTTAAAATCCTATCCAAACAGGCTCATAGGTAAGTTTACTTGGTGTATTTATGAACAAGTTGGGCAGTGACAGAAGAAGAATGAGAACAAAACAACATTGGAGCTAGGTAATGCAGGTGAAGAGGTAGATTTTCAGTTATATTTGAGATTTTTATGATTAAGAGCCACTAATCAATGAACAACTTTTAAGTAGGGTACGTGTTCGTTTGTCGTTTAATGCATAGATTTCAAGGCCCTAGAGGCCGTTGCAGGGGAATTTTCGGTGAAGAATGCTCAAGTGCTACAGGTTGAGCTCAATTATTTTTGTCCCACTTGCAATCATTCAAGCTTCCACCATAGTCATGGGCTCCACCGCCAAATCAAAGATATTCCTAATAATTTCTTAATATAAGATAATTAATTTTTTAGTGGATTAAAAAAATATATAAATTAATTATAATTAAATTTAATTTTTTAAAGATAAATTTATATTATAAATTTCTCAATCTATCTATTAGTCAAATAGTTCTTATATTAATTATAATTAATTAATTTATTTAATTTTTTTAATTTTTTTAAAAAAATAATTAATTCTTATAATTAGGACAAGAGGTAATATTTTGTAAGAAAATTAGATATGATTCTTTTAAATTTGATGTTATGTATAAATGATATTATTAAATTTTATTTTATGTAAATAATTCTCCTAATAATATTTTTTTATTTAATAAAAGTATCTCTATTTTTTTTAAGTTTAGAGTATAAAGAGTTTTTATATCTCCTAACAAATAAATTTTTCAAAATTTAAATTTATATTATTTTTTTATAAAAATAAAAACTACTTACTACTTCAACTAACTATTATTTTATTGACTCTCCTACTAATAATTTTAGTTATTATTTCTCTACACATATTTCAAAATATAATTTAAAGGGTATATAATTTATGATTGAAATTTATTCATATAGAGTTAAAAATTTGGGTGAATTATTATTAATTTTTAAAATTAGAGAGTTATTTATAAGTGATTTAAAATTTAGGGATTTTTTGTTGTTGTAATTGAGCTTAAATTTTAAACTTTCGCATTCCAATTATTTGGTATTTAGTATTTTAATAATATTTTTGAGTCGGCGGGTATAATTTTAATTTTAATTAGAGATGCTTTTCTTAAGATCTAACTTGAGATGTTAAATGCTAAGTCTCTTATTATTTAAACGAACACATTACATCTCTTACATGATATTATTTATTTATAAACAATGTAATTTATTTATTTTCCAAATATATAACAAACTATATTCTTTGTGAGCTACAAAATAATACCCTCTAATCCTAATTATAAGATCATATTGACTTTAAAATAAACTACTTAATTATAGTATATACTAGATAATTTCTTTGAAATGAATAGTTTATAAGTCAAATAAATTAATTTGATAAAAAAATAAATATAAATATTTTAAAATTATTCATTTATTTTTTTTAAAAGTCAATCATGTCTTACAATTAAAACCGGAACTATTTTTTCTTAGATTTCATTCCCACAAAATTCATACTAATTTTGTTCAAATACAGGGGACACCAATATAGTTAATTATTGTATATATAGCAAAATTAGTCATGTAAAATCAAAGATATTTCAAAATATTAAATCAACTCATGTAGAATAATACATAAATATTGGTTTGTTTTATCTGTCTTACAACAAGTATACAAATAAATATACTTGGATTTTTAGTTCAAGATTGTACCTAAAATTTTTGTTCTAGTAGTATTTGTTAATTGTTCATTTAATTTGATCTCGATGGTTCATCGGGGCAAGAGCATACTTCCAAATTTAAAGAGTGTTTAAAAAAATACTTATAGATCGTTTACTAATCAAATTTTTATATTAACAGCATAATTTAAACTTATACACAATTTCGTAGATTATGAGTAAACTCTTTATCCAATCATTGGATTTATATAAAATTATTACCAGATTCTTTTCATTCTAAATTAGCCATTTTATTGGAATTACATGTTTATAAAAATGATCAACCTGAACTGCTATATCAATCTAGCCACTAGAAATTCAAGCACAAAAAAAAAGCTAGAAATTAAAATGAAGACAGGGATTCAAGTTCATTTTAATACTAGACGTTAAGAAATTCTTTGTACAATTGGGAATGCAATGATTAAGAGTAGTTGTGTAAGTAGAATTTACGCACACAAAACTCAATTTGAATCGTTGAAGTTACATTCACTATGTTCATGAAAGAATTAATCGCTCCATAGACGAATTAGCGAGTTAAATTGACCCATGATCATGTCACTTTCTTCCACAGAAATAGACGCTTTCAAGCCTAGAACTATCCCATTAATTTTGAGTTAAGAAAATTATAATATGTCAAGTTTATACTTTCTTAACTTTATTAGGTTATAATTGCATTTTATGGTTTCAGCAAAGTTGAACTATTCACCTAAAATTAAATACCTAATAATATAATTTAATAAATAATATTAAAAAAGTTAAATTATTGACACTTAAATTATTGTCCCGATTGGTTCAATAAGTGGTTGGATTTTTATCGCCTTAATTATAATTGACAAATATTATTGTCAATTTTTATACTAATTTAGTTTAGCCTGTACGCTTAATCTTAAAAATATCGGAGATATGAAATTAGATATAAAATGATTTTTGATATTTAGAAATCATTTAATGAAAGTTTAAAATATACTCCCTCCAATTTTAAATATAAGAATTAGATAATAAATTAACTTTAGTTTTAAATATAATATTTCAGTCTATTTTGTCTCAAAAAATTATAATTTTTTTTAAAATATCTATATATAATTGCATATATTAAGAAGTTTTTATCAAATGTAGTTTAAATATACACGATTAAATAATATATTAGAGAAATTAATATATAATTATTATAAATAATTAACTTAACTAATTTTGTTAATCTATCAAAATTAGTTAAATAGATCTTCTATTAAGAATTAAGTACTATATTTCTTATTTTTCTAAAACTAGTAATTTCCATTCCCATTAATTTTTTATTAAAAAGTAAACGAATACTAGTATGATAGTTTAACTGTTTTAGGAACTTAATCCATACAAATATCTAATACTAATTCTGGAACAAACAAAAAATTAGTAAATTTCAATTAACTGTTAGTACCAACCATGTGAGACTGACTGACCGCCTCTCTTCCTCCTATATAAACCTCTGCTCAACCCTTTCCCTCTCCCAAAAAAAAAATCTCCTTCTCCTTTCCGTAGCTTTCTCTTCGATTTTCTCACCATCCAATCTTTCCAAAAGGTCAAAACCTCTTTTTCCTCACCAACATTGCTCAAAATTTTGAACTTTCTGCATTTTGATACTTCCGAAGCAACCCCATCAAGCAAACAAGAGAACCCAGCTCATTAATAGATCTTATAGATTCTCAGATACCCATTGAGCTATCCTCCTGTTTAACTGCAAATTTACTTCATTCCTTGCGCAGTACGCTTAAAGCTAATTCGAAGCATTCAAAATGATCTCTTCAATCAAGTACACAACACCTTCACCGAGCTGCTCTGCTTTCTCAACAAGCAGAACGCTTTCTGTTCCAAGGCCTCATTTTTACACACTACCTGTTATCCGAAATGCTCAGCAAAACCCAGAAACTGAATCCTCCATCTCTTCGCAAAAACCCCTTTATATTTCATCTACAAAGAGCTTCACATTTCCGGCAAATCACAGAAGGACGGTTACCGAATGCTGCCAAGCCTATGAGGCAGAGAGGTCACGATCAATTGAGATTAACATTGAACTTCCTGATGAACAGGCTGCTCAGAAGCTCAAGATTGGCTTGTATTTTGCTACTTGATGGGCTCTGAATGTGGTGTTCAATATTTACAATAAGAAGGTTTTGAATGCGTTTCCTTACCCATGGCTTACTTCCACTCTCTCTCTTGCCGCTGGTTCTCTCATGATGTTGATCTCATGGGCCACAAGGATTGCTGAAGCCCCCAAAGTTGATTTTAATTTTTGCAAGGCCCTGCTTCCCGTAAGTCATAATTTCCATCTCCCCCCCCCCCCAAATTTCTTGGTTGACACGCAAACAATCAAATTTAGACTAAGAGGTTATAATAAACCTATTATGGACTGTCTCTAATAGCTTTAAGCTTATGAGTTCGGAAAATAATGGTAGAAATCAAATTTATACTAAGTTAATCATGACCATTCATCATGCAGTTATGTCGAAATTAATTTTTGTGAGTTCCACATATTATTGTTAAGATTAAATAACTTGATACCAATAGCTTTAAGAACTTGCAAAGTTTTGTCCTTTCCCATTTTGAAGTCTAACCTCAGAAAAATGAGACCTCGTAGAGTCACTTTCTGTGTTCATGGCCATCAAAAAGTGGGGTTGATGTAAAGGATTCATGGTTTAGGACTCACTGAGAAAATTGGGTATGCAGGTGGCTGTGGCCCACACAATTGGGCATGTTGCAGCAACTGTGAGTATGTCAAAAGTTGCAGTTTCATTCATCCACATCAAGAGTGGAGAGCCAGCTTTCAGTGTCCTGGTCTCAAGCCTCTTGCTTGGAGAATCGTTTCCTATGCCGGTTTACTTGTCTCTGATACCAATTATTGGTGATTGTGCACTTGCTGCATTCACTGAACTTAACTTCAACATGACTGGTACTTGTCCATGAAGCCAAAAATTCTTGCGGTTCATTACATGTTTTAACATGATGCTCATGAGCTTGTGGTTCTGATTCCATTTGTTTCAGTGCTCTAAGTACACAAAACTCTTGTGTTTCAGGTTTTATGTGAGCTATGGTATCAAATTTGGCATTTGTGTTCCGGAACATATTCTCAAAGAAGGGAATGAAGGGGATGTCAGTTAGTGGAATGAACTATTATGCTTGCCTTTCAATGATGTCTCTTGATTCTCACACCTTTTGCCATAGCTGTGGAAGGTCCCAAAATGTGGGCTGCTGGCTGGCAAACAGCCGTGTCTCAGATCGGTCCCAATTTCGTATGGTAAGCAAAACAACCTATGACTATCTAATCATTGTTTACTTAAAATTGGTAGAATTCTGTCATACTTTTGGCTAAAGTGAAACTTTATCAGCTTTCTTCATTGAATGTCAGCAACATAACAAAATGGATTATGGCTTGAAATTTTACAAAATTTTACAGGTGGGTGGTTGCTCAGAGTGTCTTCTACCACTTTTACAATCAAGTGTCTTACATGTCTCTTGATCAAATATCTCCCTTGACATTCAGTGTTGGGAACACAATGAAGAGAATCTCTGTTATTGTCTCTTCCATCCTTATCTTCCACAATCCAGTTCAACCCGTCAATGCCCTCGGTGCTGCCATCGCAATTCTGGGCACCTTTCTCTATTCACAGGTGATTTGTCACCTCCTCTGTAACTGATTTTGATTCTTTGTGCCCTGCAAATATCATGTAAAGCATTGTTCATATACTCAAAACAGGGAAAAAACAGAGTAACTATAATGTAAATCCTAAAAGCAAATAAAATACATCAATTAGTAGCACTTTTTGATGATCGAACTTCCACAATTAAGTTGTTATATATGTTTGGACATAACTGACAGTTTCAATATGATTCTGAGCAGGCCAAGCAGTAAACTGAAGGTGGCATGTGACAGAGGAGATGAAGAGAGTGGTTGAAGCTTGAAGTGTCAATGCTCACAAAATTGATGTTGGAGAAGAAGAATTATTGTGGTCAATGTGATTTTGATCCTGATTTGACTAATTTTGAGAGGCCATAGTTAGAATATATGTAATTACGCTTTAAATCTGGTTGCCACTGTAGATGTTCTTCCTTCCTTATTTTTTTTCCTTTCTTTCTGCAATCTAAAGACTGAACGAGATGTACTTTAATGGAATAACAATGATGTTTCAGGCATTTAGAGGCTAATCACTGCTCCTTCTTTTTTTTCCTTTGGAATTTAAGGCAATAAATAATGATAATTATAATTTATTCATTACTAAATTGTATAATTTTGTGGCTCACCACAAGGGCCGACCTTCAACATGAAGTCCATAAATTAGTTCAGAACTATTCAAGAACAGAGTTAATACTTTGATAATTCAGTTGTAACATAGCCATCAAAATGTAGAGCTGCAACAATGAACACAATGTAAGAAAAAAAGATTAGATCCTTTGCAATTTTCTTATCACATGTTCGTGACATTTTTTAGGTTGATGGTTGACATTACAGAGTTCGAGAATGTTTTTGTTCCGCAACAGTGGCTCAAAGCATAACAAATGCAAATTACTTATATAATCCTCTTCATAAGTCTTCATAACAATTAAAAAAAACTTTAAAACTTATTGATTCTGTCTAAAAATTTTAATAAATTTTTAATTTTGTCTCTATTACAATATCCCTACGTCCATATTTTAATAACATACACTAACATTCAATAAGGGAAAAATAGAACAACTTATAAGAAAAAGTCAATGGTATGCTTAATAATTAAAACAAAAAAAATATTTTCTTTCTTTTATAAATAGAATCAGAGTACCAAAATTTGTCTTGATTGAAAAAAACTCACAATGTTCATCCGACCCAACAATTTGGTTGGCCCAGCTGTTGGAAGATGTTGGATCAAATCAAATAATCAACAGGGTTGATACGAGTAGTAAGCGGCTCGGTATCGTTTAAACGAGGTTTCGAGTTCGAGCCTTGGCGTATGTAAAAAATTTCCGTTGGGAGACTTACCTACCATAGCCATGTGCGTGACGCGGGTCGGATCTGGATATAGTCGAGGCAAAGTTCCGGTGAATTGGGTGGTCAATTAAAAAAATGACGCCCAGTAAGTAACACTTAAAAGAATTGCCAACCCATCAGTCCGTGGGTATAGCTAGCGAAGGAGTGAAATATACGATTATTTTGAGCGTGTTCGATCTTTGGGGAGTACCACTTTGTTGTGGTTTCAGTCGCGGCACTTGGAGAAGCATCATAACTCCTGGGTGCCTAGGTTTACGCCTGAGGGTAATGGACGGCTCGCCCTACTCGACATTGATATCGTCTAGGAAGAAGGGAGACTTCACCATGCCCTTGGATCGTAAATGAGCCTAACCCTTTCTAAAAATTTTATAAAAAAAAATAAAATTGCCATGTAATGTAGAATTGCCACCACCCTCAATAACCCAAGTAGACATCACCCTTGAGAGAATTCTCAAATGGCTTTGCTTGTTTAAAAAATCCAATAGTTTCAGAAATATTTTTACTCTAAATTCCTCTCTCATATTTATATAAAATTATTTTTAAAAAGTTAATCCAAACATCCTCTATGGTGCCTCGAAATCTGAGTATCCCTCCTTTTATATATCTTCCAAGAGCAAGCCAGCTAGCAAGCCGTTGGAGAGATTCAATCTTTTGCACTTCAAACACTTGATATTCTTCACTCAAAATATCTTCTTTGAATGTGTGGCCTCCAGGCTTCCATTGTCTTCCATCTTCTCTGAATCTTATCTCTCTACAAGTTTTCTTAAACTTCCAATACAAAAAGTTACATTGACCTTCAACTAATTCGGACCAACCCAAACAAAAATCACAAGAGCAGCAAAGCTCTTCTAACAAGTATTTAAAACAACGGCATACATGTAGGGCTCAAAGTTAAGACCAAACTGATTAAGTAACAATAGCTCCGTACCAACTTTATATCATCAACTCACTCTATAGTTCCATCTAGTGGGAGAATTTCTGTATTTGATGAGGATTTCGATTTTATAGTTCAAGTCCTTTAATTTATTAATGTCCGTGCAGATTTTTTCTTATAAAAAAATGGGTCAATCCCCCTTTAGTATATTATGCCCAAACTTATATATATTTGTGGAGTTGAAGTGTAAATACTTAAGTTATCAGTATAAATATCTTAAGATATTCAAATTAAAAGAAGGAATGGTTACAAGAATAACCATAAATTATCTCTCTATTACTCATATATACGTAGGTGACTGGGTGGATACAGGAGAAAAACATAAGCATTTTTCCATTCAATGCTTTGGGAAGTGCTCTACGTGATTGCTCTATTTTTTGCCATGTATCAAAAATTCGAGTCTAGTAATAGTGTCAAGTTATTGTATGGGTATATGAAATAAGTGAACTGAGGATATATATGCCTGAAATCCTACATTTCTTAATGATTGTTGCTATGTAGGATTGTTGACTAGTGAATTACCAATTTTACAAAAATGCTGCAATCACATATACCTTTCTTTTTCTTCTAAAACTTTCCAGAATTATTGCGTATCAGATTTGATTTATAACTCCTGCAAATTCAAACCCTTTTGCAATAAATGATAGACATTTGGAGTAATGATATTTTCTGTGTCTGTGGCCTAAATTAATTTAGCTAGGGGTTTTATGAAAATGTTTTAGATAGTATAAATTAATTAATATGTCAAAATTCATTTATTCTAATTTGCATTAATATACATAAAAAATTTATAACCACTGACACTAGCGCCCACAAATTGTAAATATTGCATATGATTTTTTGAATAATTTCAAATGTATTAAGTTCAGTCCACTAGCTAGTTCAAATTCAATTATGAAATCAAAATCATATTTTAAAACCTGCCAGTTAATAGTATAATGAGGACCCAGTGTTATATTTTAGATAATCAATATCATGAATATAGCAATATAATTATGAATAACATTAATATCAAATATAATACACAAACACGCACACCAATCAATTAGCCTTATTTACAAGTTAATAATAGTATGGCCTATTCATTAGATTTCCTGTAATATCTAGGAAGCTGACTTGATCAATATATCATCAATTGAATTTATTATTATTTATAAAATATAGGAAAATGTATATTTCTATGTCATCTAACCTTCTGCAAAGTTTTGATTTGTTGCCTTAATTTTATAAAATATATTTTCATTTCTCTAACCTTAACATATTAGTCTCAAATAAAGATTTTTTTTTGCCAATTATGGTTATTCTTAAAAATTAAACTTAATAAATGAGGATTTGTAAATATTTAAAATTTAATAACCATATTTTTTGTTAATGAAACTAACAATATTAGAGCTAGAGGGTAGACAAGACATTTTATAAAAGTGAGAGATCAAAATAAAAATTTGTATTAAACTAAAGGATCAAATATGCCCATTTAATCAATAGAGATTTGATCTAGTGAAAGGGGATAGTTGCTCATAACGTAATGAATTAGGGTTTGAATTTCTGTTGGGAGAGATGTCTAAATATAATTGCCTCTAAAAAAAGATATATGTGCCTAAGAAAAAAATGTGCTGCTTTATCTAAAATACATAATCATCGCCAATTTTAGATGGTGTGATTTATTATTTGTGAAACCCTTTAATATATGTGGGAACTAGTATAAATAATGTCTAATTTTTGTTCTTTTTTATTATTCTCCTAAATTCAAATTTAAAATTAAGGAAAATCCCAGAAAATACATTTTTAATTCTAAAATTTTAAAATCTTAATATTTAAAATGACAAATTGGTCATAAATATTAATATGAAATTTCAAAATTTGCTAGAAAAGATGAAATTGTCCCTGAAAGTGTTTTAAGAAAAAAAATAAAATTGGGTCAATTACTACTCGAGTAATGTTATTGACAATGTAATGATTTTGACCATCTTAGTGAAGATTCTCTTTAATAACTTAGTTGCAAGTAAGTATTTGGGTCCATTACTAATTTATAATGTGATGGACAATTTTTATAATGATTTTAACCACCTTAGTGAAGATATTTACTGCTCTCTTTAACAACTTAGTTGTAAGTAAGTACTTAGGTTAATTATTACTCGTGTAATAGGATTAATAACTTTTGTAATAATTTTGACCACCTTAGTAAATATATTTACTACATTTTTTAACAACTTAATTAGTTGTAAATATTTACTTTTTAAAACACTTTCAGGGGCAACTTTATATTTTTCTCAAATTTTAAAATTTCATATTGGTATTTGTGACTAATCTATCATTTTACATATATTATGATACTTTTTTAAAATTTTAAAATTAAAAATGTATTTTCCGGAGATTTTCCCTCAAAATTATGTCTCAAGTGAATCGGACGGCCCTTAAGAATTGACGACTCGTCAAATTTTGAGTTATGTATGAAAGCCTCATTCTTAGTTGATAACAATTACTACTATTCTTCTCTTCTCACTCATGGTTAATTAACTCAAAGAACTATATAGCTACACACACACAGAGAGAGAAAGAGAGAATCATAAGATCACTAAGAATGGAGTTTGCAGCAGCATCTCTGCTTCATAATTTTCTCTTAACCTTGAGCTTATGTTTGTCAACTTTCATAGGAGCTTATAGTATAACTGATCATTCTCTATCCATGAACCAGAATTCAGAAGCATCTCCTTTTCCCACTAATTTTCTCTTCGGAACTGCATCTTCATCTTACCAGGTTCATTTTGTTTTGCCTTCATACATTACAAGTTATAGACAACATATATATGAATGGAATTAATTAGGGTTTCGATCATCATACACACACACACACACACATATTGTTTTTGCAGGTTGAAGGAGGTTTCTTGAGTGATGGGAAGGGACTGAGTAACTGGGATGTTTTCACTCATAAACCAGGTTCTGTTTCTTTAATTTATGAACAATTTTCAATATGATAGCTTTGAGGTATATAAGCTAATTAGAAACTAATGAAGAAGATACTTGAATTTTCAGGCAACATAATGGATGGAACAAATGGAGATATTGCTGTTGATGAGTATCATCGTTTTCAGGTCTCAATATTCTATCAGCTTTCTCTTTTTAATTTTTAATTTGGTCATAATATCAGCTATAAATAGTCTACTGAGTTTCTCTTTGTAGTGATATCAACTATTTTTAGGGTTTCTATACTTTTTAATTTCTAAATAGACTGGAGCGAAATTTATTTTATTTTTAAATATAATATTTTAATTTATTTTATTTCTTAAATTTATAATTTTTTATTTAAATTATTTCTATTAATTACACTTATACTAAAAGACGATTTCAATTAATAAAAATAATTTTTAATAAAATTATTAAAAGAGTATTTTAAAAAACTAGCACCTAGTTTGTTTGTGTTTTAAAATAACCAAATATTTTTTTCCCTTCATAAAGTCACTTTTCATTATCAAATACGCTAAAATCGTTTTTTTCAATCGAGCGGATAATATTATTTTTCAGTTGCATATAACACTCTAATTTTATTCATAATATATTTAGTAACTTAATTTTATTTTCCTTATACATCTAGTATATCATGATATTATTTTTTAATTAGTCACAACACGCTAATTTTATTTATAGTTTAGAATATTAGATATAATATAACAAAACAAATAATATTAAAATATTAAATATATTATAAATAATATTAAAATATTAGATATAACTAAAAAATAATATCAGCATTATTTACTCTTTCTGTCTTTCTTTTTCTCTCCGCCTTTCTTAGCTTTTTAAGAACTTCTCTAGGTACCAAACACATCATTAGATGTCTTCTTCTCAGCCTTTGCAACCCTATAATGCACAAAAGCATGTTTAATTGTTCTAATGTTCATTCTCAACTCCTAAAATAAATGTAGGTCAGGGAAATTCAGATCCTTTCATGTTAAAAATTAATCATACCAATTATAAAAATTTAACTCTCTCAAAGAGAGAAAAAAAGTCATAGGGAAACACACAGTTTTAAGATTTGATTGAAAACACAGCTTATTTGGTTCTTTCCAAAGTGTAAAAATAATAAATGTTTGTAAAAGAAAAAAAAATAACATAATGAATAAAAAAATGTGAACCGTTTAAATTAATTTTAAATTATTAGAATGAAATTACGTGGAATTACATACACTCAAGTAATTAATTAAGAATCTGCGTCAACCGAAAAGCACTTATGATTTGTAATAATGATTTGATAAGTGATCGAATAAGAGGACCTGAGGGGACATATAAGCAGCCCCACAGGTCATTTTCTCAATCCTTTTCTCTTTTTCCCATCATTTTCTTTCCCCACTTGTATTTTTTGTCGGCTCTGGATGATTAATTAAGGTCCCCCACAAATAATTCATTTCTAACTAATCATTACCCCTCACAAATTAATTAGTTTGACCTTTTTAATATATCTCATTTCTAAAATATAAGTAAATTAAGTTATTAATGTAAGTATTTATAATGAGACATATACCAATATTGTTGATTTTTTTAGAAAAAAATTAAATTTATTTATATAGCGCAAAATCTTCTTTTATCTTAAATGATATTAATATTAGATAGGATTTTTAATTTTTCATTGATAAATGGATTGTTGGGCATGTAAAATCAAAATAATAAGCTATATCTAATCATATCTCCTCAATTATTGTCTTTATTAGAAAAATATTAAAACAAAAGCTTATATGAACTTATTTAATCTTGCTCTAATAAGCCTGAAAAAGCCGAAAACCCTAATTTTTTCAAGTTGAGTCCTAGAGTTTATTAGACCTAATTAAATAGATTAACCTGTTGGACAAATCCAAATTGTTAGATTTAGCTGAACCAACCCATTTCTCAACACTATGCGGGGATCTCTAATCTTATGATCTTTTTAACTATTTCAAACAATTTGTAAAGAGAGTTGTGATAAGAATCACAAAAATTTTCTAGAAAGAATTTTGTAATAAAAAGTAGATGGTGCAAATAAATAATATTTTTTAATTATGCTCATATTATTTTAACTGATTAATTGCTAATCCCAATTTCATATTGATTTGATTGATTTGGTGGTGGAAAACACAGGAGGATGTGGATCTTATGGAGTACATTGGAGTAAACAGTTATCGCTTTTCAATATCATGGGCCAGAATTTTACCCAGCAAGTTTTAATTTCCCTTTCTTCATTTCTAAATATCAATTATAATTTTCAATTTACTTTTTACATGCATTTCTATTAATGAATGGTTCTTTTATCTCTTTTTAACAGAGGGAAGATTTGGCAAGGTGAACAAAGCAGGACTTGATTACTATGATCGCCTCATTAATGCCATTCTCATAAAAGGTCATTCACCTATTAAACTCTTTTAATATCTACAATTAATAAGGAGAAGAGTTTAAAAAAAAATTATAAATTTAAGAAATAAAATAGATTGAGATTTATCTATAGGTATCTGTGGTAGATCAGCTAGACTACAGGTTAGGAGAATTGAGATTTAAACTCCACCTTATTTAAAAAGACTACTAGAGAGAGATATCCTGATTATAAATTTTCAATCCAAATTAGTCAATTGATTTTATATTTGTTAATAGGATTAAAAAAAATATCAATTACTAATTGGCCCAAAGAGTTATAAAAAGATTGAGATATTATATTTAAAACTAAAATAAATCTCTTAATTTTTATATTTAGAATCAGAAGGGAGAGAGTATCTCAATTCAAATTTAACATTTAGAGTCAATAAACATGTTTTTGGTTTGATGCAGGAATAGAGCCGTTTGTGACATTAACACACTTTGACCTACCTCAGGAGCTTGAAGACAGATATAACGCATGGTTGAGTCCTAAAATTCAGTGAGCTCAATGCTTTCTCATTCTCATATTACCATACATAAAATACCTAGAAGAATACTATAATGAATGATGAAATTAATGAAGATTAAGAATTATTTGATCAGGGAGGATTTCAAGTACTATGCAGAAATATGCTTTAACAAGTTTGGGGACAGAGTGAAGAACTGGGTTACCTTAAACGAGCCAAATTTAGCAGCGATTAATGGGTATAGAAGAGGGATATGGCCTCCTTCAAGTTGCTCTGCTTCCTTTGGAAATTGCAGCCATGGCAATTCTGAGAAGGACCCTTTTGTTGCTGCCCACAACCTTATCTTATCCCATGTTTCTGCTGTTCACCTCTACAGAACCAAGTATCATGTAAATGATTCTTACTAGGGCTGAGCAACGGGCGGGGCGGGCTGGCCCGATGGTCAGCCCGTACCCCGCCCGTTTAATCTTAACTGGGCACGGGCTAGCCTATGCCCGTGCCCCAGCCCGTTTAAGCCCGTATTAAACGGGCTGGGCTGAACCCGTTTGGGTCAAAACGGGTATGGGCAGCCCGTTTACTAAAAATATAAAAAAAAAATTGCTTTACCCTATTTGAAGTTCACAGTGAACACATAATATGATTATTTATCATAAAATTACTAAAAGAAAATATCATAATCATAATGTTTATCAATTATCACTATAAGTTTATAAACACAAAGTCCATAATGCATACATAATATGATCATTCATAATTTTTATTTTTTTAAAAAATATTTAATTAATTAAAAAAATAAACGGGCGGGCTACGGGCTGCCCATTTTACTACTTTAGCCCGTTTAAGCCCGCCCGTTACGGGCCTATTTTGAGCGGGCTTAAAACGGACAAATTGACACCGGGGCCGGGCGGGTATACTGGGCTACGGGTACTTTACTTACCCCTAATTCTTACTTCTCCGGTTATTATTATAAGAGTTATTTAACTATATTAAAAAAGTAAGGTATACATATGATACCTGATATCTTTAAAATACCCCTGTATAACATTATATTATATATCAGTTTATAACTTTGATAAAAAATGATAAATATGAGAGATCAAGTGGATTGCGGTATTATATTTAGGATTAAAACTAATCCCCTAACTAATTCTTATATTTAGAGTCTGAGAAATATTATTTAAAAGATATAGTGCTCCGAATTAAATATATTGCTTTGAAATTCAGAAAAAGCAAGGAGGAAAAATTGGAATTGTGATGAATACCATATGGTTTGAGCCGTTTACCAATTCCTCAGAAGACAAGTTAGCAGCTGAGAGAGCTCACTCATTTTACTTGAACTGGTAATTAAATAATTAACGCCACCATTTTAATTAATTCACTTTATTAAACCGTAATTATGATTGAGAATTATTTAATATTTATAATAATGCAGGTTCTTGGACCCAATTATATTGGGGAAGTATCCATCAGAAATGAAGGAAATTTTAGGGCACGACCTGCCAGAATTTTCCAAGTATGAAGTGGAAAAACTCAAGAAAAATGGAATAGATTTCATTGGGGTGAATCATTACACAACCTATTATGCAAAAGATTGCATCTTTTCTGAGTGTGAACCTGGTTTAGGAGCTTCCAAATCTGAAGGTTTTGCTCGTTATATTCATCATCAGAATAATGGCATCTTCCTTGGAGATAAGGTATGAAACTTTTCCTAATTAACACCTTTTCCAAATCAAATTTATTATTATTATTATTAGTATATGTAAATTATGCAGAGTACTGCAGTTGATTGGCTGTATGTTCATCCACAAGGAATGGAAAATATGGTTACATATATAAAGGAGAGGTACAATAATCTACCCATGTTTATTACAGAAAATGGTGAGTGCATTTATATCAATTTTTTTTTATATAAAATTATAGTCTCATCGATTAATCAAATAAGAATGAACAAATTTTACAAATTACAAATAAAATTTTCCGTTTCAACATTTTTTTAAAAAAATATCATGCCCGCATGGTACCCTTGATTAGACTCCTACATGAATGTTTTCAGTTAAACAAAGCTGCATTATTACATTTTGAAATGTTTGTGGAGAACATTGAACTACTTAATAATTTTAGAGAATAATTAATAGCTTAAAATATTTTAGAGTATAATTAGTATCCTAAATTATTTAAAGATGTAGTCAGTGCTCCAAACTAATTTTGGAGGAGCAATTAACACCTTAAAGTATTTTAATTGGTACAATTTTGTCTTTTCGCTAATAAAAATACTAACTTTTATTTGATACATGCCACATAAACTTTTTATTTTAACACATTATTATTTAAAATGTCATGTGTATAATATTATTTTAATAAATTGTACTAAATAAACTATAAAATTTTACAATCTTCACATATAATTTCTATACAATGTCAATTTTAAGGTTTTTTCAATACTCTTGTTTAAAGAATATGACACATGTAACTTTTTAAATAATAATATGTCAAAATAAAAGCTCATGTGACATGGATTAGACAAAAATTTGTATTTCTATCAGTGAAAGAGCAAAATTGTAACAATTTAAATACTTTAGGGTGCTAGTTGTACTTCCAAAATTAGTTCAAGGTGCTAGTCGCACCTCCAAAATTGGTTCAAAGTGCTAATTACACCTTTAAATACTTTAGGATTTTAATTGATCATTTAAAATCAGTTTAGAGTATTAGATGTACATTTATCCTTTATAAATTTAGATGATCAGAGTTAAAATATAATATATAATCATTATATATTTTTTCATAATCACACTAATTAGGTTCTTTTCTTAATGTGCTGTAGGATATGGAGAGATAGAAGATCCCAATGCTACCACAAGAGACATAGTCAATGATGTCCAAAGAGTGAACTACTTGAGTAGTTACTTGAATTCCTTGGCCACAGCCATAAGGTACGTATTATTTCAATTACACATCCAATTATTAATTGGTCTATTTATTATTATCAAATTATTATTTAATTTTTTCTCTTCTTTTTCTGCTAATGATAGGAAAGGAGCAGATGTAAGAGGGTATTTTGTTTGGTCATTGTTGGACAACTTTGAGTGGCTAGATGGAAGCAGTGTAAGGTTTGGGCTCCATCATGTGGATTATGGCACTCTCAATAGAACAAGAAGACTCTCTGCTTTATGGTACAAACACTTCATTGCTCAACATCTCCCTCCCAAACCTCCAACACTCTCCATTCTTTAACAAGTTTTTCTTGGGGCTTGTTTAGTGTGTATGAATAACGTTTGGGGCCTTTTGGAAGAGGTGAATTGGTTGTAAATCTAGTGTATTTGAAGTTCTGTCCTATCTGTGGTTTCTCTGTTGAGGATTCTCACGAAGTGAATCTTTGTATAAAAGCATTGTTCTTAACTAACTACCGCCTTAGGGTTTTTCTAATATGGATTCATAGGTCTAATCTTATGTAAGACTCTTCCTCAAGGAGTCTTAACATTATATGTGTTGAAACAAGTTTCATAAATCATGCCACACTTTCAGGTTCCATATCTTCCATCACTTGGCAAGAGATTTTATCCCTTGTTAAATGCTTCTCTTACCATTTTCATGCTGTTTCTTTAGATTCTATTAAGAGAACTTTTGCTAGCTTTGATTTTAATACTGTTATTATTTTAATATCATTTTATCCTTTTATAAAAAAAACGTGGGCTTATCGATCATTTTAGTTATTGTTGGGTTTGCCGAGAGGTCTTTAAAGGAATTGTACTCGTTTGGTTGGATTTTTCAAACATTCATGTGTATGGTAAAATCTACAAAATAACAAATGAACCCCCAGAACATCTGTTGACCCATTTTGATGGTTCTCGGGAGATGAATGCATTGGAGAATGGAAATTTTGAAATTGGAGAGGATGAAGTGGAAGATGAGACCGAACTCGAAAGTCCATCAAGTGACTGGGAAGATAGCGACGCAGAAAAAAAATGAGGAACAGACTACGTATATTTACGATGGCAACGAGGAGGAACTGTCACAATTTGTCTGTCAATTGTATGAATCATTGTTCCGTGAGGGTGCCGGTATCAAGGTCGCTCTAGAACAGGCTCTTACCTCGCACCAAAGGCTGGGTACGTGTGCCATCTCTCGAGCATACAATGATTTGTTCCCATACAATAAAAACACACACTCATATCCACTGAACATGTTCTTATAGAGGTCTAATTTTGAGGCATGAAATGACGTACATAAGGAATGTAAAGTGGTCTCTTGTTTCTTTCTAAAACCTCAATATTGTTCGATTATCGCTTTGTAATTTGACATTGTCAATGTTGTAACTCTGTGGAAATATGATGTATATTCTTTTATGCATATAGTTAGTTACTTTGGCTGCTCCTTTGAAATTTCACTAATTACGTAAATGAGCGAAACAACTTCACAAGCCGCGTGGGAAATTGATTTCTGATTTGTATTAGTCTCATCCTTTCAAGTGTGATTGCAACATTTAGTTAAAGCTATTGGGCCGACCATTCCCAGCCTAATTTATGGGCCTAAAGACCCGGTCCGTCTGAATTAATGCTCATCATTCATTGTTTTAGGGGGCATGAATTAACGACTGTCATCCATCGGCTGTGTAGAGTACTGTTGTAATCTGGTTGAGTGAATCATAAATATTAAAATAGGAAAACTAATACCAACGGGGTTGATCCGAATGGTAAGCGGCTCGATATCGCTTAAACGAGGTCTCGAGTTCGAGCCTTGGTTTATGCAGAAAATTCTCGTTGGGAGACTCACCAACCATAGTCAGGTGCGCGACGCGGGTCGGATCCGGATGTAGTCAGAGTAAAGCTCCGGTAATCCGGATGGGCAATAAAAAAAAAGAAGGAAAACTAACAAACAGAACTGATTGTGCCCAAGAAAATCAAAAGAGCAAAGATTTGCTTACAAGCACCATACAGGGAGAATATGATGATCTTGTCCCTTTTCAAAGTTTCAACTATGGGAAAATTCATTATTTCCTTAACGCGTTTTAGTATTTACCATTTGACAAAGATCAAAAGGCAAATGAAGATACTCCCAAACTTTTTTCATCTATGATTCTCCTTCATACCCTTCATCTCAAAAGCTAAACATTACACTAGAAAAGTAGAGTTATTGCCCCCAAATTCAAGATAAAATGGCTGCTTCTCCTGCTCCTGTTTCAATAGACACAATGAGTAGCGTTGGATCTCTACTGGAGAAAAAAAATGTATGTGCTTAACCAAGTTTTAGAAAGGAAAGGAAGTTCTCAGAAAGCTCAGCCACACATTGTAGTCACAATTTCTTGCAGAGCCTATTCAAACCAATTTCTGGGTCTTGATTATGACTTGGAAGACGAAGATGAGAAGACGCACAACTGCAGAAAACAATAATCAATTAAATAGAATTCCTGGTCAAAGCTTTCAGCTATAATGCAATTGTTTCTCTGGAGTTAGTTAGTTTTTTGTTTTTGGTATCACAATCAGGTAGTGTTTGGTATAATTTGCAGGCATTTCAACTTATCTACCTCTCTTATCCAGTGAAAGGCAAGTTATCCATGCCAAAACTAAGGGGATCACAGAGAAATCCCTAGTTACTTTGCCCTAAGAAATTGATAACTAAGATTTAAACGTGACAATATGCTTAATCACACATCACATACTTGTTTTCACCATTGAACCAGCCCTTGAAGTTGTTTCTTGTGTCAGTTAGCACTTACATCGAGACCAACTCTTGCAGCATGTTTATGCTCTTTTTCAGATTGTACCACCAGAGTAGGACAATTTCTCATTTTGAAGTTCAAATTGTTAAACACTCTGGCGACTCTCTCTATTTTTTTTTTCTTTTAATTTAAAGAGATAGATACTAATAACTTAAGGTTATAAGTGAAATCGAACCCACAACTTTCCATTTACAAAGGAATCTTTATGTTACTAGGGCATAAAACTATTGGCTATTGACTCTTTTTGAAACATGCAACTCTATTAGGTTCATATATATATTCTCATATCTAATACTCTTCTATAGTTATTAGCCAAAAAAGCTCATTTATATTTGTCAACATATTTACATTTTATTTAAATTTAAAAGGAAAATACAGATCAAAACAAGAAATAAGATTATAGGAAATCTCACTCATTGAACGACTAATAAGATATAGTGATTTGATATACTTACTGCAAATTTAAGTACCTAAAAGTTACCCTAACAATCGCATACAACAAAATTTACAATTAAGCCCACTCATTTTTGTACTAGTCTCTGGTGTGAAATATATACCTCTGGTGAGTAGTAGTACCAGTGTGATTATGAGATGGAACTCCAGTTTTTGGTGATGACTCTACACCTGTTGATCTTATAATGTGCAATAAATGATTCAATGTGGCCAGCAGTTCTGACTCTGGGTCCAGCTTTTGTCTATGATTCTCTATCTTTTGGCCTTGATAGAAGCACAAGAGCTTCCACAACCTCACCCATTGAAGGTCTTGCGTCCGCTTCATCTTGCAAACACATTGCTGCCACTGCAAGTGCTTGACATAGACTCTTCTCAGGGTAGTTACCATGAAGCAAGGGGTCAGCCATTTGAGTAAACATGCTTCTTTCCTTAAACAGAGGTCGTGCCTGCAAAAACCAAAATCAAAACCAAAACAAAAACAAAAACAAAAACAAAAACGTAAGTGCCTTATTTGAAGACGCTGACATAAGGTCATTAAAATTTCATTTTTAACCCCATGTAAGGCCCATAACAGCTCTTACGTTCAAGTGAAACCGATTCATAGCTTGTTGAAAGGGAGAAAATGGCAACATACCCATTGGATCAGGTTCTGCTCGTCCGCTGCTCTTGTAACATCAATAACTCTTCTGCCAGAGATTATCTCCAAAAGCACAACCCCAAAGCTATAAACATCAGACTTGTGCGTTAGCTGGCCGGTGGCAGCATACTCTGGTGCACAATATCCATAGGTTCCCATGACCCTTGTGTTGATAAAAAGTTGGCCTTGTGCTGGACCCATCTTAGCCATTCCAAAATCGGAAAGCTTGGGATTGAAATCATCATCTAACAGTATATTTGATGCTTTAAAATCACGGTATATTACTGTTGGCTTAGCAATTTCATGTAGATACTCAAGCCCTCTTGCAGCTCCCTCAGCTATTTTCACCCTCCTATCCCAAGATAAAGGTACCTTATCTGGAGCCAAGTCTGAGACACGAAACTTTAATAAGTAAAAGAGCTTTTGGCTATCACAACGATTCAAAAGCTGTTAATGAAAACACATAAATAATACTAACTCCTATCCTTAATATAAGAGTTAGTTTGAGAGCTGAATTTAATCCTAAATATAATATTTTAATTCATTTTATATATAATATTTATCATATTTTTTAAAATTAATTTATTTAATTTATAAATTGATATATATATAATCTTATGTTATATATGAATCTGTCAGAGAAATTATGTTTATAATTAATTAATTTATTTAATCCCCTACAATCAATTACGTTGAGGATTAGAGGAAGTGTTATTTTTTTTATTATGATCTGTTCTGCATCTTCTTACCTAGAAGGTGATCTTCTAGACTCCCATTAGACATGAATTCGTAGGTCAAGATCCTGTGGTCGTCTTCAATACAATAACCAATCAAATTGACAAGGTTTTGATGCTTCAACAAGCTTAACATCAAAACCTCTGAAATAAATTCTCTAGTTCCTTGCCTTCCTTGTCTGTCCAGTTGCTTCACAGCCACAACCTGAAAGCCAAACGAACGAGGAACCCCAGATGAATCTAACCTGTAGAAAAACTCTAGCAGAAGAAGAAAATCTCTGTTAAGAAAGAGATCCATAGAAAGAGACTTGATCAATGCTTTCTATGCGTCCTTTGTAGACGACCCCGAATCCCCCCTCTCCTATTCTGTGTTCATCAATGAAACCGTCAGTTGCATCACCGAGTTCTTTGTATGTGAAAACTTTTGCTTCATTTTTTGCAGTTCCATGTTTCTGTATCTCTGCGTTTATCCTTCTCGTCCTGCTGCTACCTGCCATTACGTAAAATTCAATCAGTCACCGGCATTAACCTTCCGAACTAGGCAAATTAAATTCTTACCCATTTTTCATGAACCTTTTGAAGAAATCAAATCCTTATCGATTGTTCGAAATCAGGGAGATCAATGACAGAAAAATGAATGAAAAGCTAACCCGGCCATTGTTAATCAATTTCGAACGAAAGAAGAACGATGAACAGCAAGTAATTATAGAAGTTTAATTAAGGAAAAATGCGAAATTTTATGAATCAAATTCTGCAAAACATTAACCTATAACAAAAGGTTAACAATTCAAAAATATGCAAGAATCAATTTGATGAACTCACCTGTCTTGAGTGAAATAGTTGAAACAATTGATTTCAATGTATAGGATTTGAAGTCTGCCCTGCGTTTCGAAACTTCTGTTTGACCATCTGTATCGACGGCTTTCTGAGACGGGGTAATGCAACAGGACAAGCAACCCATTTTTCTTCTTCAAATCCTCTTAAACAAAACCCAGTTGATTAATTAAGTTTTTAACAATAATAATAATAACAACAATTATTATTATCGTCAAAAACTTCCATCCACTGAGAGAAAATCCAGATAGATCTAATTAACTCCTAAGATTATGACAAACTTAAATATATATATGCATACACACACACACACACACACACACACACACACACATATGTGGGGAAACATGATCCACCCAAGTTTAGTATGGCTTCATTTGAAATGGATTGACTATAACATTAGTTAATTTGAGCTAATTTTTTTATCCATAATCTTCATTACCAACATGAGGCTTTAAATAAACTAGCTATGAGACCCTAAAATTTAACGATAAATATTAAATTTAGGAATAGATAGATTAAATTCAAAATTGGAAAATAGACAAATTAAAAACGAATCGGCAACGTTCATGAGTAATGGTGAGATATTTATTTCTATAGATTAACTTATTGTTACTTGATTGTGGCTTGTTTGTTGAGATTAATGGTGGGAAATAATTAATATTCTCAAACTGGGATCTAAAGATTATACCTTAGCCTAACATAGTTGACACTTGGCTATATTCTTTAAGTATCTAGTCAGGCGTTCGATCATTAGTGATGTGTATGAAGAGAGTCTCACAGTCAGTACTAAAATCTTTTTATAAAAATCTACAACATGAGAAAATTAGCTATTACTTCTAGCGGTAGGTATCTTAGGCTTATCTAAATAAAAGAAATTATAAAAATCTACAACACGAGAAAATTAGCTATTGCTTCTAGAGGTAGGTATCTTAGGCTTATCTAAATAAAAGAAATTATAAAGTGTCCACAAATTGGATGGGAATTTTTGGTTTCATAATTCATAGTCGCATTTGAATTCTAACCATCACTGACCTCTTACTCCTACTCTTGCAATACAAGTTGCAGTTATTGAAATTTGGTAATCAATATATATTTGCCCAGATTTACGGGAATCAGTTTTGCAAACCTATCAGTTTTTTGTAGTGTCCAAATATTTCACCGCCTCAGCCTAAAAAGTAGGATTATTTCTTTACAATCGCTTCCAAAATGTAAATAAATAAATAAAAGTATGGATGATGAATATCGATTCTAGTATGGGACATTGTCGCGATCACGATGATGCCTTGCTCCCAAGTTATTAATCAAAGAGCCACTTGGGATCTTACATTCTCTAATTATAATAATTCATAAATATTAATGTAATAATACTATTAATTAAAATCGACCGTTTTAAATTTCCCAGCAAAAGTTCAGTAAAGAAGCATCTCGTGGCATTGACCAAACAACAAATGAAGCATCTCGTGGCATTGCACATCTGAATCAAAATTAATTTTGCAGCAAATATTATGCAATCTGCATTTATTGGGTAATTTAGAAACAATAACTGAGGGGAGAGGGTCAATGGAAAGAAAAGAAAGAGACTTCATATTGTTTTCTCACCTCTTAAAATACAAGATACATTCTTATTGCAGAGGATTACAATCCACTTGAAGAGTGGACACAAGAGGGTTAACAAGATTGGCCACGACAAACTAAACCTACATATTATTGTTACTAACACTTAACAAACTGCATTCTCCTTGTGACATTCATCATTTGAAAATGATTATTCATGGACAATCATAAAACTATGAGACACGCAAGATTCCAAGATGGCCTCTCATAAGTAGCTTCAGCTGGCTCCTTCACATGTCAAAATTATAGATTACTTTGAAGATAACAAGCTAGAGAGAGAACATAACAACTGCCAAGCTTGCAGGAAATTTCAATCAGTTGAGCTTGTAGGTAATAGGATGGCCAAGATGTTGAAGAAATATAATAGAAATGGGGCTTGATGTTATAAAGGTGAGCCCTGATAGTAACTTGTCCTCTATTAGTAAGCACTTTATCCAACAACTCAGCAGAGCTAGCTCAGGATAAATCAAACCAAGTGGTTATTGTGATCTTCGCTTTTGTCTACCGTAAGTAGAGCATGAGTATCACTGTATCAGGCATTGGCAATCAACAGTTTTCAGTAAAATGGTCATGAAACTACTGATGCGCCAGTACCTAAAGTTTTAAAAAAAAAAATCTCAGGATAATGAGTTATGGTAAGATTGTTAGGTACCAGCATCCTATGCATGTGCATAATTTGGTCAATCCACCTAATGATTTTTCATGAATTAATCAATACAGACAGAGGACATTAAAGGACTTATCTTGATCAGGAAGAGTACAAGCCATTTACCTAAGGTAGTTCAGTTTTCTGGGTTCCATCTGACTGAGTTTACAGTCATCACTAAGAAGGCAATTTAGCTTCAATTTCATCCCATTGTGCTTTGTTTATCTTGATATTCTGCTTGATATGCTTAATAAGAAACTTAGCATCATCAAACTTGGAAATGCTTATCAACCCATTAACAAGTCTTGTCATTACTGAGTAAGGTGGAAGCCAGCCATACTTGATACATTTCTTGGTAGCATTCAATGCTTTCAGAAACTCCTCACCTTCACACAGGAAGCTAATCAGAGCAAAGTGACAGGTAGCACTGGGTTTTACGCCTCTTGATTGCATTTCACCGAACAAGTTCCATGCTTCATTAAACTTCCCTTCTTTACAGAACCCATGAATCAAATGACAGTAAGTAGTTGTATTTGGCTTCACAGCCCTGGACATCATGCCATCGAGCAAAGCCTTCGCTTCAGATGACTTCTTCATTTTACATAAGGTCTGAATCCTAATGTTGTAGGTGGTAAGACCCGGTTTAATGTTATACAGTACCATCAGTTTCAACACCTTCCCTACGTCTTCCAACTTTTCTTCATTGTAAAATCCAGCAAGCAAATTCCCAAAAGTCTCCTCATCTGGCTTTACACCTTTTTTATCCATCTCTGTTAATATCGAATATGCAGAACTAGACTTACCCGCAATGTAAAAAGCCTTGATTCCCAAATTATAGGTGTCAAGGTTGGGTTCAATTCCATATGTTTTTGGGAATTCAAGGAAAATTCGACATAATTCATCGTAATTCTTAGAAATTTGACAAGCAACAAGTAAAGCATGCAACGATTTAACGGAACGAGTAATACCCAACTCATCAAGTTGCTTGAAAGTGAGAATGGCATCTTCAAGCATGTTAGCTTGACCATACCAAATGATAACGTGGCACGCGAAACCCTCGTCCTTATTGAAGTACGGCCGGGTCTTCAATTCCTCGAGTAACTGACGAATACCCTCGAAGTGTTGGGATCCGGTGAGCTTGGAAATGGCAATGGAGAAACAAATGCGATCAATATAAGCCTCAGGGTGGAGCGTAGCCGAGCGACAAATCTCGAGGATCCGCACTGGATTCTTCTCGGCCTTGAGACGGGCGAGAACCGGCCTGGTTTCCACCCTCGATAAAGGAGAAAAGGGACCTGGCCATTTGACGTGACTATGATCCTCATATGAAATTGAGGATGATGCAATCGAATTTGAAGATGATGCGATTGTGCAGTAGAAGCGATAGCGAGACCCTTGGAGAAGTCGAGAAACCAAAAACATGGTCACAGTTGGGGAGGGGAATCTAGGGTTTTCAGCAAGGAAGATTTAGTTAAGGGCTAGTATGAAGGCTCCACGAGTGATCCACCGGTGTGTCTCTCGATCAGAACATGTTTAAATTTAAACTTCACGGGATTGAACGCTGCGTTTTTATGGGGGAACATTAAAAAAAAAAAAAAAAAAAGAGGATCCTAAAGGATTTGAACCCGACGTGAATCGAACACGCAACCTTCTGATCTGGAGTCAGACGCGCTACCATTGCGCCACGGATCCACTTGGGGGTATGATCGAGGCGCATTTTATATATTCATTACATCTTGAAGATTGAAGAAAAATTATGAAATATTTATTTTAAGCTATTTTATAGTAAAAATAATTTTATTTCTTATATACTATCAGTATCATAATTTTATTTATAGTATAATTTTATCTATAATTTTTTTAATTTAGTATAATTTTATATATAATATTTTTAATTTAGTGTAATTCTTGATACTTGAGAAATAAGATTATAAGTAAAATTGTATTAAATTAAAAATATTATAGGTAAAATTGTATCAAATTAAAAAGATTATGGATAGAATTATATCATAAATGAGATTAGAATATTAACCACGTGTAAAAAATAAGATTATAATATTTAATATTACTTTACCCTAAAAGTAATATTGTAATTATATTTTTAAGGTTATGAATAACATTTACCAAATTTATAATTGGCTCGTATCTAACCTGAATTATTTTCCAAGTTAAATTCTATGGGCTTTGGCTGTGAGTTTTCCTTCATGAATCATCATTTTTTATTATTCTTTGGTAAATTAGTGACATATTTGTTAATATTTGGGAACAAAAGATGGGTGCTTGTCGCCGCCGTTTATCGCGGGTGGCGGTGAAGACATTGGCGTTGGATGTCGTTGAAAGGTTGTTGACACCGGTCGTCAACTGGTCAGCTATATGAGAACAAAAGTGGGCCCCATTCATTAGCATATCCATAGCGCCTCCCCGCCAATTTTGGGGAGTTTCAAGGGAAAATCTCCTGCCAGAATCTGTCCAGAAGCAAAAATTTACAAGTACCTTAAATTTTTCAAATGTATTTTTCATTAAACTTTAATTTTTTTAAGCTATGGATATAAAAAATACTAATAATTTGTTACCTAAAAAATAATTCATTAAATGTTTTATACTCTTTACAAATACCTCTGATTTAATACTATCCTTTTATCTTATATTTAATAATTCTTGATTACTAATCTCAATCTAATGAATGGCATAATCAAAATAATGTATTAATACTTTAGATAAAAGCTCTTTATTTTTTATAATTTAAATTAAAATAAATTTTACAAAATTATCTTATATATAATTAGACAATAATTAATTAAAAAGATGAGAACTCAAAGATGAAATTAAAAATATATTTTAGAAAAAAATTATCATCCTAATTCTGAGAGAAAGAAAAAAAGACTAAACACTCAAAAAAAAGAAGAACTAAACACTTTATTTCATTAATCAATTTTTATTTTCCGCTATCTATATTTAAAAGTCAATCCAATTATCCAAACACTTTGGGAAAAGAGTATAAGCTTGACACTCTCGCGATTATGCGCAAGAGCTGTCATTCTCTATCGTCAAACTGGTAAGTAAAGAGGTGACAAACTCTGCAATCAAGTTCACGTGACCATCTAAAAATCAAACCTCAAATAATTATGGGGAAATTACCCTTAAATTTTAAACAACACAAATTATTATTAAGGTGAAGGAGTATTCAATATTTACTAATTTTATATAAATAATTAATATTTTAAAATATTTAAAAATATAATTAATATTTTAAATTAATTTTAAAAATATAATTAATACTCTAAAATATTTAAATTATTATAATTTTACCTTTTTACTAATAAAAATATAAAATTTTATTTGATATATTGCCATATAAATTTTTTATTTTGATATATTATTATTTAAAAGATTATATGTGTAATATTATTTTAATAAATTACACTCAATAAACTATAAAATTTCTTAATATTCACACATAAATTCTATATAATGTCAATTTTAAGATTTATTCAGTACTATTTTTTAAACAATATGACGCATGTGACATTTTAAATAATAATGTGTTGAAATAAAAAATTTATGTAATATAGATCAGATATAATTTTATATTTCTATTAGTGAAAAGATAAAATTGTATCAATTTAAATATTTTAAGATGTTGACCGTACCTCCAAAATTAATTTAGAGTACTAATTGTACCTTTAAATACTTTAAGGTATTAATTATTTCTCTAAAATTAGTTAAGGTGCTAGATATATATTTACTCTTATTATTATCATATCATATGAAATCATTAAATTCGCATGAAATCTTAAAAAGTTTATACAAAAATTATTTAAACAAATTTATCTAGACTTATTATTAATCATATATTAATTTATTAATTGAAGCATTTTAATACGTTGTTGGTGGCACCTAACTTATCATGCCCTAATTTGATAGTTATAGTACCTGATTGGTAGTACATATCTATAGTTAAAAAAATAACGGACCCGGTTAAAAATAGAGAGATTAAAATAGCAAGACTAGTTGGTGGACATCAGTGCCACTGGTAGGTTTTTGCCTAAACTACTCGCATTATATTATTTAATGCAGTATCCATAGGAACGACCAAGAAGAATGACCATAGGCAAGTAACGACCAGTCTTTGATTAGGTTATATTTATTATAAAATACGCGACTTTGCCCCATTTGTAGACCTTGAAATAATCTAAACTCAATTAATGTAGATTTTAAAGATATGGAAAATTATTGCCTAATCTCATATGAACAATTTCATAATTAAAAGATCCTAACAACTAAACAACGTATATGATGTTGTCATAATTTCTTACATTAGATATTCTCATTAGATACTGTTCATTTGTTGTAAGATTTTTTAATTATTAAATTATTTTTGTGTGATTATACAATAATTCTTCCTATAAATATGTATATATTTCTTCTGTCATTAATATATGATCTAATTAGAGAATTAATTTTTATCCTAAATATAAGGCATATTTTTTATATTTATTAATTTTTTTTAAATTATCTCTATTGATATTCTCTCAACAATAATCAAATAAGAGATAGAGTGAGTGAGTTAAGAAAGATAATTAAGGTATTTTAAAAAAATATATCATATTAACTAATTTATTAATTTAATTAAATTAGTTAAATATATCTCATATTAAATACTAAAAAAATATAAGTTTATGTTGACCCCTTGTCCCATAATTTTTCTTCTTCAAACTCCTATAAGAAAGGTAAGAAGCAGTTCTTATCTCCCTCAAGTTTTTCTTGGTGGAAATCATAGTATCTGTTTAGTTCCTGCTGAAACTATAATTTTATAAATTCTTTTGGGTAAAATTTTAGTTTAAATTTTTTTTAAACAAACAGCCATATTAGTCCATAAGTATTTTTAGGCTAAACTATAGTTTTGAATAAACTACTAAAACTAGTTTTTGAAACAATAAAAGAGTTTATAAACTATCTAATTACTATATTACCCCTATTTTTTCTTATACTCTCTCTCCTCTTTTATCTCTCTTCTCTCTCGTCTCTCCTATCTCTTCTCCATCATTTCTCCTCTCTTCTCTACCCTCTCTCTCCTCTCTCTTCTATTTTTTCTATCCTCTTTTCTCTCTCCTACTTTTAATCAAATCATGCTATTTTTAGTAATTTATCAATATAAAAAGTTATTTTAAAAATAACTATCCAAACACTTATTTATTCAGAACTACTTTTTTTTTTTCGTAAACTCTTACATTTTTCTCTAATCACTTAGAAACCTGTAGATGTTCATAATCTCTCTCTCTCTCTAATCCTCTTTGTTTTTAATCTTTTTCCTGCTCAGTAATATAATTGTAATCTACCTTTTATAATAAAATTTTAAGATAATATATGTTTTATAATATGCACTAATTGTTGATGTTGATATATTGATATAAAAGATTACGAGAGAATCGGTTTAAATTAAAATATGATAAATAAACCAACTATGCTTTAAAAAATAGTGAGAAATTGATAATAATATATACTCCTTGTGCTATTTATTATAAGATACCCCTAACTAAATCTAATGTGCTAATAAATAATAGTTAAATTATTAAATTTATCTTAAATTAATAATTGTTTTTTTAAATTTACCCTGATATACTTTCTACTTTATGTTCTCTCATTTTTCTTCCCAATTAATAACAAAGGTGTAATTAATAATTTAGTTAATAATTTATATTTAAAATTAAAATTATTTATAGTTGATGCCTTATAAAAGCAAAAAAATAATACTTACATTTACATCTTCTGAAAAAAAAATTATGGAGAAGAATTACATTAATTTTTGACAATATAAAGAAAATATTTAAGACCCAGATTAGAATTCCCCTGAAACTTTCTGCAAACAAAAAGTTATCATGAGAAGACAAAAGAAACACAGAAATCGATGTGATCATACCTTTGTGTTGGAGTACTGGCGAAATCAGGTCAGAAAGTTTGTTCAGGATCACTGACTATCCCAAGTGGTTCTTCAAGGACTGAGAGTGGCACTTTGTTAGTGAATTACTACTTGCTTGTGGTCCTGAATCGAATTCTTTGATTGATCTCTGAAAGTCCTCATTCGCATGAGGAATTTGCCACTGAGCTCGACGTTCGTCGAGCAGAGTTTTCCTCTTCTAGTCTCCAATTGGTGGGAAGATATTAATAGCTCCACTGTGTGGCAGGACGCCGTCTACTTCTCTCTGTGTGGATGCTATGCTCTTGTCTCCACCGCTGCTCTGGTCTCTGTCTCTCCCCTTTCCTACACTGTTGATTTTCTGTGACTGAAATTTTCCCTGATCTTCTTTCTCGTGTGATTCTTACTTGCTTAAACTATTTCAGAAAAGTGATTTTGTATCCACATTCTGGTTTCCGATTGCGCTTTCCGAATCAATTTCTTTTATAACTTGGAGTTTCGATTCCGTTTCCTAGTAAATTCATGTTGGGGAACGCTTTTCCGTGATTCATTACTCCTTAACATAAATAGCATTGTGTATTCCTGTTTTTTGACGGGCCGAAGAATACTGTTTTTGCTATAAAAAACCGTTTTATCCCCATGAAAAAGGGCTATATTTTAATTAATTATTAAAGCTTTGTAGCTATTAGGTGCGCTCATATCTTGGTTAATTTACGAAACGAAATTCATGGGTGATCGTAAGTTATCTTTTTCTTGTTCAAAAATTTCTTTTTGATGCCTTGTATGATACTTGCTTCTAGTACTTCTTCAGTCCGACAATTTCTAATTTTAAACAATTATTTTTAAGTTGTGCCTTTGGAGCGGTTTGATAATAAAATGGAATTAAAAAAAAAAGTGATTTCATTCTATAGAAATGTCTTTTATACAATTAAAGAAAATAATAATGATGATATATAAGGATAATTACTTCAAGCGGTTGTTTATTTCCTACTATTTGTTTTGTTCCCATAGTGCTGTATGTCACAAAAGAATCGCCCTCCTGATTTTGTCTTGCTGGTTTCAAAATACTGCAGATTCAATTGATAAGAATTGAATTAAGAGTTCCTGAATATGGTTGGACAACACAAAAAGTTTTTCATTTGATGAACTTCATTGTCAATGGAGGTGACGTTGAGAGTCTTGCTGCTTTTTTCATGTTCATTATTGTGTGCAATTTTGGGCGTCTTACTCTTTTTGCATTTCCATATTGCAGTGCGTGCAGTGATATTTGGATTTCACAACCAAGTTTTTATCTTGCATCCAAAGGTTAGTATTGCATTATGCTCTTTATAATTGCTGGGTTGAAGAGGGAATCTTTTACTAAGATCAACAGGTTTTTTAGTTTTTGTATTGATATAGAGTGGCTGTATGTTGGATTAGGTTCTAGTTTTGGTTCTATTGGATCTTCCCGGACTATTCTTTTTCTCGACATATACACTTCTAGTTCTTTTCTGGGCAGAAATTTATCATCAGGCAAGTGTTTGTTCTTTCTTATCATCTTTACAACCATTGATTTTAATTGTGACAACTAAGGATCTTACTTTAGTGAATTAAATAAAACCAACTCTCAAAAGTACTGATCCATATGAGGAAGGAAATTCTTGTCTTTTTTTCATCTGTTTAGTCTTAGTATTTCTAATTTTTTTCACAAATCAAGCAGGCAAGGAATTTACCAATTGATAAACTCAGGATAATTTATGCATCTATCAACAGCGCAGTGTATTTTATTGAGGTATCTATCTCTTATCATGTTGTAAGAGCATTTTATGTTTGTTGATTAGAACTGTATTCAGTTGTTTAATTCCCTTATCCTAATGCACTTTTCAGTTGGTATCCATCTTATTCCTAATTGTTCATATCATATTCTCAGTTTGCACTCTGAGGAATTCTTAAAATGTTTCATTTCTGAATAGTCTATTATTCAAGGAGAAATGCTCTCTATTATCAAAATTTTTTAATTTGGTGTTGGACAGCATCACTGTGTAGCAACACGTCATCTTATAAGCTATAATACTATTGACAGCAGATCTTGCCTCCAAGTCTCCAATCACTTTTGCTTGAGTGAATAAGTTGTAGATAATAGTAAGGGGAAAATTCAATTTGGTATCTAGGAAATTTGTTTACCCATGAATTCCAAGGAAATTTTTGCATCTTGACTGTGAAGCTCAACCATAGCTTATTGGCTTTTGTGACATACAAGATATGCAATTTGGTATCTATTTTGGGTGGTATATATGGTTTTGTTTAGTTGTCATTTCTGCAAGATGATGTCAAATTTGGCATTAATCTCAGTGGCTTCTAGAGAAAACAAGAGCGGGCCTTTTTAATCATGTTGTCCATATATAACCATTTTACTAAAGTATTGCTTTGGTTTCAGATTTGCCTTTGGATTTATCTTTGGATAGATTACAATAGTGCTGTGGACTACATCGGAAATATATTTTTTGCTGGTTAGTTTTTCTTCTATTAATAATAATCATAAGGTGGTTTATGTTTTACACCTATTTTAAGCGCTTGAGACTGAGTTTTGCTGCTGTAAAATGAAACATTGCCTTATGAAAAGACATTTTTTTTAAAAAATTCGTTTTCTTATTCAGTTGTGTCATTAATGGCTGCATTGGGCTTCTTGCTTTGTGGAGGAAGGTGAGGCTTTTGCATTTTGTTTAAATTGCTATGATTTATTATCTTGGTCACGGTTTCTTCACTAGTTTTTATGCTTATTGTGGTGGGCTTTTCAATTTTGTCTGATATGCATTGAACGTATATAGATTGTTTCTCATGCTGAGGCACTTCCCCATTGAATCAAGAGGGAGAAGAAAGAAGCTTCATGAGGTATGTGCATTTCCGTCTCAGTTGATCTATTTGATAGAAACTGCTCTGGGAAAATGATTTTTCTGAATTTCGCTGTGTGCTAGAGGCCAATGTGGCATAGTTTCTTCACATGGTGTTACTTGCTTGTCGAAAATAAACAATTTTACGTTTCGCCAGTTCCATCCTTCTTCATTGAGACTAATAAAAATAGAATGGAAAGAATAGAAATCTTTTATTGTTGTTCAATATTTGGAAATACAAGGTTACAGGTTTGTCAACTGAAATTTGTCGAGATCATGATTAATTTCATTGCTGGCTTTTCTTTTCTTTTTTGGGGCTAGAAATTTCTTTGCTGACTTTAACCACTGAAATGTGTAAATTACAAAATCACATTTGTCGTCATATGACCTCTTCAACCATCAACTAAATTACAATAGCTTTAGCTTTTCCTCTATAAGTTGATAGTATCATTTATTAGTTGTATTGACGGAACATGAGCTTTGTATTGCAGGTTGGATCTGTCACAGCCATATGTTTCACCTGCTTTCTGATCAGATGCTTTATGGTAACCGTTGACTATTTTATCATTGTTATCATCTTAAATATGTTAATGGAATTTTTTCTTAAGCATTTGGATGTTAATTTGTCGCGCGTGTAGATTTCTTACTGTCTTCTTCTTGAACTACACCATCTGTGGTTTGGTAGTCCTCTCCCTTATCGTTGCTACAAGAAGTTGGGATGCTCAAAGAAAGCAAAACTAAAACCGCTAACATTTCTACCAACATTTAGCATCATATACTATATGCATAGTAGATATTTGAAAGATTCTAAAAGATAGAGTATTTTAATCTATGAATGAATATATTGTGTGTCCCTTTAAATGGACAAAAACAATAGGTGAAAGTGCAAAGAATGCATGGTGTCTAGCAGTTAATAATGTTTAAAATAAGAATGTAATGGATTTTGTTCATAAGAAGCCAATTGTGGCACTGCATTAATGGGAACAAGCGTATGTGTTTTTCTGAGTGTTATCAGGACTGCCAGAATTGCTGTTAAAATATCATAATATTAGGTTTAAAGTTCTTGAAAATGGTAAGAACACAACAGAACCTCTGCTGATTGGCAAGATTGGCGGGATCAAATGCAAAGAGTTCTAGATGGAGACGGAATATAGGGAAAATGGAAGGGAAAGGCCTGAAGTTTTTGTAATGGGAACTAAAGGGCATTTTTGGAGTGGCGGTGGGAGGCTTTAAAAGTGACTTTTGGAAGCAAAAGTCAGTTGGTTTGGGTTGGCTTTTATAAATAACTGCTTTTGGTCAAACTGACTTTTTTTACAAAAGTCAATCAAAACATAGATTACATGAAACTATCTAACTTCTACCCCAACTTGAGTTTCCAAAAGTCAGATGAAATGAAAGCCGCTTCTACTACCACTAATCCAAACACACACTAAAGCAGCGGGATTAAAGTTAATTGATAGTATCCTTAATTATGCTATTGTACTTCACGCATTATAGACTTACAGTATCTTTCTTAATCTTTTATATATACTCTTGCAGGTATTTCTTGGTACGTTTGATTCAAAAGCATCACTTGATGTTCCGAATCACCCAATTTTGAACCTGATTTACTACATGGTATGTAAACTGCAGATGTTTGCTTTTTTGTCAATTGCCTCTAGTATCTTGGTTTGATTATATTGACATCTGGGAAATTTTTCTTGGCAAACAGCTAGTTGAGATAATGCCTTCAGCTTTAGTCCTTTTCATCCTGCGCACATTACCCCCAAAGAGGATTTCAGTTCGTTATCATCTTGTCCAATAACAAAAGTGCATTTGGGAATTTTTTATTTATTCTTTCCAGTTGAACATGATTCTACTGGTTTTCTGGTTGGATGCTATTGAAATTCAGCAGATGCAGAGAAACAAACGACCCCAATGTGGTCCACCAGATACATCATCTCCTGCGAAACACACAGCAACTACTGTTTGAGACTGATAATTGGGGTTTATTTTTCTAGGCTATGTTACTAAAACAACTATTAATCTTTTTTCCCTCTTTAAATTTGAGGAAGAAAGGGGGGTTGTTGAAAGGGTTTAGGAAATAGAATTTTTCATGTAGTTTAGGGAAGTAGCTGATAAAAGCCTTGTGTATTTTTCTCTCTCTTAATATTATATAGGTGATACACATTGCTCGTCCCAAAATTTATGCAAACTTTGTACTATGAACTATTTTTATAAATAAATAATTACTCTTTCAATTTAAGTCAGTTCAATTTGTTTAATATAATTATTATATTCATTTCTAGAATTGAAAGTATCTAAAAGTTGATATGTTCATCCTTCACCTTTTTTTTTTTCAGATTGAAACTATAAAAAAAAATTAAGGGGCCTTTAAGTTATATCACTTTTCACACAGGTATTTACAATATAGAAACTTCCAAATTCATCCTCCGTCTTCGGCCTCATCCCTGCCACAGTTACACAACTTTTGCCTTTGAAGATGGATTCTCCAGAAATCGCAACAAGGGTCCTCTGTTTTTCTCCCTTCTCTTTCCCAAAATATTTGAAGATTTGAGAATGGTGGAAACGGAAAATGTCTTGCATGTATCAGGTGATATTCTGCAAGCCAAATATCACATGATCCATGAAGGCCATGCTCTGTTTTGGTTTGTGAAAGATATTGAAGTAAAAGAAGGGACTAATAACACAGACATAGGTTATAGAGATCAGTGGCTAGCTGTGAGATTTTTAGCAAGACTAGAAGAGGATGGAGAGGAAAAATTTGATGCAAAAGAAAGGGAAAAATAACTATGAGACATATTTAACTAATTTGATTAGATTAAAAAATTAATTAAATTAGTTAATATGATATTTTTTTAAAAATTTCATTAATATTAGAGTATCAATTGATAATATAGGAAATAAATTCCTCCACCCCAAAAAAATAATTTTTATATTTAGAATCAAAATTAACTCTAGATTCCATATTAAGGATAAGTACAGGAGGAGTATGTCTTTCCACGTCAGGGGCCTACGTGTCTTCCCAGTAAATATTTCGTTTGCCATACCAACAATTTCTAAACACTGTAGAGGATTTGTTTAAAAATTGATATGGACTCTAGAGAAAAAATAATTAACTTTCTCCGGGTTCAATTATAATTTTTAAGTTGTAAGTCATCAAGTTTTACTACAAATTATCATGCGGTGACATTTTTAGCAAGTCAACACGATGGTGTTAAGTAATGTCTTACATGAACTTCATGACAAATAGTTGGAAGGAAGGAAAGAAAGAAAGGTTGGTCCCAAACTTTAGAAAACTGGTAAGAAGAACCAAAAACATAAAGAGTTATACCATTTCTTTCTAGAAAGGTTGGAGAAAACTATAACACTTGCGCCATTAACTATTTTAATAGACCTCTGTATATTTATAATTTTATACAATGCCCCGGAACTTGAAGGGTAGATCTCCAGAAAATGGTGTTTTCTCAAACCTCTCAAGTGTGGGGCTACTTCATCTGCAAATATTTATTCAATCATGGTGAGGGGCTTCAGCTTGTGGCGGAGCAAATCTAACATTTCCTGGCCGGGGCACCACGAAAGGATCATCGGCAAATAGTGCTTTGATGAATGACGGGGTTTTCAGGGGCCGCCGGCCGGTCATCCGAGGATAGACATCTTCTAGAAAATAGTATGCATGACCAGCAATCAACCCCTGAAGCATGTTTTCAACTTTAACATAAGCCATCCAGCACATAAAGAAATGATTCAACGCAATACCAAAACAACAATGTATTAGTTAAGCACTTAAGCAAGAGACTTACCAGCAGATCCACCCAAGCACTGGCACCCACAAGAACAGAGAATCCCAAGAGAACCTACACTCATACAACAAAAAAGATCAGGTTGCTTAATTTATTTAGTTTTTTTAATCTACCTAAATTAGATAAATAATTTTTACATTAAGGACCAAAAGAGTATTTTGTTAAACATTATTGAATCCTGTGCATTCTTGCATGGGTTTTTTCCGAGTTTATTTTTTAGTAGAATCCAGAAAGTATTCCCCAACTGATAGTTAGAGACTAATCCTCTCGAGGCGTAGAGATTACCGAAGTGAGTTTTGCCTCTCTCAATAAAATATATTCCGAGTTTATTCTTAATAGATCTAAGCATCTAAAAATGAGAGGACCCTTAGGTCAAACATCATATAAATATTATAACAAAAGCTCTCACTCACCCAAGGAAGGTATGCTGCTGTGAAAGTAAAGAGGCCCATGAAGCTCATGTGGATGAAGGGATTTTGTTTGCTCCATACATATACCTGGAAAATACACAATTGTTAAATCTTTTTTATAACAAAACATGAAGTTTTAACAACAAAACATCAATGAAAACATAACTACTGACCATCATAAATGTTAATGAATTGCTAAGGAATATAATATTTGCAAATGACTCTGAGATGTATGGTATCATCCCACCACCAACAAAAATGCCTGTCAATAAAGTAGCTCCAAATAAGAGCATGTAAAAGAAATCAGCTGTCCTTCCCCTGAAGGAATTCTCCTCTAGAAGCTTGCAGTACCGAGCGAGAAAGAACATATGAAACAAGAAATCCAAGTCTGCCAAGACCATGCCAAAGTTATGTTAGAAGGTAAGTCACAACCTTCAAACTAAATATCAACTGATATGCAAAAGGCAAAAAGAAAAAAAAGAAGGAAGGAAGGAAATAATGGAACACAATTCGGGGATGCATAGACTTTGCTGGCAAAAGAGGGTGAACATTAGCACAGTGATAAAGTTGCTGCTATATGACTTAGAGGTTACAGGTTTAGATCCTGGAAACAATCACCCCACTTGTGGAGGTAAAACTGCTTATACCTATCCCTTCCTAGACCCTACCCAGTAGAGTCTCATGCAATGGGCTGCCCTTTTTATACTCTTTGCTGGTAAAGTGGGCCTGAACTTATGTGAACAATATTTATCAAAGAAATAAGAAACAAGTACAAGGTTGTTTTGAATTGCTAAGAGAACATAGTAGATTAACTTTGCCATATTTATATACCCCTTAATCTACTTAAATTAGTCAATTAACTATCATATTAAGGACGGGAGTACAATGCTGCCAAAGCAGAGCAGAAAAGGAATTTGCTGTGAACTAAAAAACCAATGTTAATCGTCAATAAAAATTCTTTAAAAGGTAAATTGAAAGCATTACCCATTCTGCTGAAGTAGAAGAAATTGGTAATGAGACGCCAGAATTGATATTGCTTAACCACAAGTCTAGGGTTCAAGTACAAATGATGGGGAGAAATTATCTGCAAAGCCATAACAAAAATAATTCCTCAACGAAATAGTTGGACGAATTACAATAGGAAACAATAAGTTTGAACAACAAATGCCAACCATTAAAAGAAAAAGGAAAGGAAAAAAAAAAACTTTTCCAGATTTTCAGCCAAACTAAGGAACAGAACTGAACCCAATAAACATAATATGTTTTTAAAAATTTATCAACAGAAGCATTATGTTTAAAGACGAAAACTACAATAACCCCATCAATCTTTGATTATCCTATCGATATGTCTGGTGCACTCCCTTCTTGAAGGGATATTCTAACAACTTTAATCCCACAAATTGACACCAAGTTGCAAAAATATCTCATCTTCTTACAAGCTGAAATAATCTTTGGATAGTTTTGAGCAAAAGAAAAAAAAAATCATCGCCAGTGTTTGAGATGAACCAGCAAAATAATAAAGATAAAATAATATTCAAATCGATAAGAAGAAAAAGAAGAGAGCATACATCGAGGGAACAGCCGACGGTGGTAACAATTGCAGCTGTAGCATAGGAGCGCGTAATGATGGGCATCTGCTTATACCATTCTTCAACAGCTTGAGCCATTATGTGAATGTGTGGGAATTGGAAGAAAACGAGTGAGGAAATTCTGATGCAGTGTGTAGAATGAGAAAAACAAGTCTACGTCAACGAGACGAAATACTCAACCAGGAGGAGGAGGGAATTTTGGACTTGCAAATTGGAATGAGTAAATGACACAGACTTGGCGAATCCCAGTGAGCGTGTATAGCACGCACCGATTAGATTGTAGTTATAGAGCTTAGGAAAATAATAATAATAAATTCAAATTCAAATTTTAAAAATAATTTAAATATAAATCCTAATTTTAAAAAGTAATGAATCACATCCTAACTATAATCTTAAAAGATAAGTAATTCAATAAATTTTAATTCTAATAGATAAATATTTTTTATTTAATATATAACCTGAATATCTTAATTAAATTCTAATTAATCATTATCTCATATTTCATCACATCACCTAATTTACATAATAACTTCCGAGAGCTTTCTGATAGAAAACTTCACAAGTATCCATTAGTAAATTTATAAATATACATACATTAATAAAATTTGATATAGTTGATAAATATTATTTAAAAGTGATTTTATGAATTTACAGTGATTTTCTTTTCTTGCTCTTCTTAAGAATAAAATAATTGTTATTGGAGCAAACCTTTATCATTTATCATTTAATCGCCTGTTTAATTTTACAAACCTTCAATAAATTTACAATTTATTTTGAAAAAAAATCAGTAGAATAAAAGAGTTCGCAATATCTAAAATTTAAAATTAATAAAAACAAATCCATACCATTATTCGTTAGATAAACCATCTTACTATATTCCTATACCTCGAATGAGATATTACGGAGCCTTTTATTTTATTTTATTATTTATTATATTTCTTATTTTTTGATAAATAAATTTTTAGAAAAAGTTAGATTTAAAAGTAATTTAGATACTTATGAATTATAATATCGCAATGGAAAACAAAAATAAAAATAAAAATAAAAATTTTATTTCGTTTAAAAATAAAAATACATGGTCCATCAGTAATGATCGATCCAAAAGACCCAGTCCAATGAAAGGCCACCAGCGAAGCCCATGAAGAGACCTATGTTTTTTGTAATTTTCTATTACAGAAACGGGTCAAAACAAAAATCAAATCGCTTTTCTTTCTAGGGTTAGGGTTTGAGTCTCTATATATCTCACGCCAGGAGACACTTTCGCTCTCTCTTTCTCGTTCCCTCTCTTATCTCCCGAGAATCTCAGATTTCTTCCCCACGATGATGCAGCCTGGACCTGGCATGGCTCCCCCAAACATGGGTCAACAACCTACCCAGCAATACCAGCAGCAACAACCCTACATGATGATGCCACCGCAGGCTCAGGCGCCACCTATGTGGGCTCCATCTGCCCAGCCCCCGCCGCCGCAGCAGGCTGTTGCTCCGCCGCAACCCACGCAACACCTCCAGCCGAGTAGCGCCGATGAGGTCCGTACCCTTTGGATCGGCGATTTGCAGTACTGGATGGATGAAAACTATCTTTATAATTGTTTTGCGCATACCGGCGAGGTAAATGTCATTTCTTTGTATTTTCTTGGTATTAGTCTTTAATTATATTTTATTATTTTGTTATTTTTGAAAATTCAAATTGCTGCACCAGTTGATTTTCCCCCTTCTTTATTGTTCGGTTTGTTAGAGCCTGGGAAGGGGATATAACATTTAATTGTCTTGGAATTATACTGTAGAATATGATTAGTAGTGGGGTGGGATGGACTGGTATCAAATCAAGTCCAGAATTTAGTGAATGAAAACCGGATTTCTTCAGTGATCTGTATACTGTCTTTTCTCTAGTTCTCGTGTTTAAGCCCTCGGGTGGTCCTCGGCCTTTCTTGCCCCTGATAGAAGAAATCATTCTGTTGCAGGTGGCTTCTGTAAAGGTCATTCGGAATAAGCAAACTAATTCATCGGAAGGTTATGGGTTTATTGAGTTTTTCACTCGTGCTGCTGCAGAGAGAATTCTTCAAACATTTAATGGCACAATTATGCCTAATGGTGGGCAAAACTTTAGATTGAATTGGGCAACCTTTAGTTCGGGTGATAGGCGTCATGATGATTCTCCAGATTACACAATTTTTGTTGGAGACTTGGCTGCCGATGTCACAGATTACCTGCTGCAGGAGACCTTTAGGGCCAGCTATCCCTCAGTTAAGGGTGCAAAAGTGGTAATTGATAGGCTCACTGGGCGGACGAAGGGTTATGGTTTTGTCAAGTTTGGAGATGAGAATGAACAGATACAAGCTATGACTGAGATGCAAGGGGTTCTTTGCTCAACAAGACCCATGCGAATCGGACCAGCCACAAACAAAAATGTTGGAGGACAGCAAAAAGGTTTTTCTTGTTCATGAATTATGTGCTGCCCTTTTGTGGTGAATGTCTGCTTGGTGTGCTGCACTAAGATGTTTGAAAGCAAAACCGACTTTCTTCTGATTGTCTGTTTCTTCTTCTTTATAGTCTGGAATCCTAATTTATATAATATTTTGCTCCTATCTTTTACTATTTGTATTCTAAATTTTATTTTTAAAGTTTGCTTCCTTTCAGTTACGCTCTAAAAGATATGCTGTCCCGAGTCATTTCTTCCTGCAATTTCCTTTAAAAATTTCGGATAAATAAATGATCTAGAATCATAAAATCTTATAGTACTCCTGTTGTCTCAAAGCAGGGTGTCAGGAGGCTCTGTCATCCCGGAGCCTGGAACTGTTTTCAGCTGAAATGGTTACCATTTTAGTGCATGGCCTTGGTTAGGTCAGTTTCGCATTTATGTCTTGCCTGTTACTTTCCGCGTCATTTTCCTTTTTCCACTACAATTTCCAATAGTTCTTTTCACTTCATCTGGCTGGTTTAGTTTTTTAGCCCAGTTATATTTTAAGGCTATTCTAGTTATTTACATTTGTTCAGTCAGCCGTTCTTTATCTTTACTCCTTAAATCTTATTCCTTTTAGCTTGCCAGCAAGATTACATCTTTAAAGTTCTTTCGATGTGTTCCCTTGTTCCAAAGCAAATTTCCATACTTTTTATAGTTTCTTTTGATATTCCATCTACTGCCTAGCTGCATTACTTTCAGTTTCCAATCTTCAGTCCATAAGACAAAATGTGGGGGGTGCCAATGCAGGCTGATTGATATTGCCAGAAACTGCAGTTCACAGGCTGTGCTATCATGGTTGTGGTTTCATGACTGCTAGTTTCCTATTATAATGCTACATAATTGAAGTTGTAATATATCTTCTATTGGCCATTTCCATTTAGGTGGGTAACTTGTGAAATAGCTTGTCAACAACTTTTGCCTGCACAAGCACTTGACATCTTCCTTCCTTGTTTTCTGTCTATATTGACAACTTCAAACCTCGTGTCTTTTGTTGAAAGTTGGTGTTAGCAAGTGGAAAATTTTACTAGGGTTTGGGATGGTCGGATAATAAATGATGTGGGATGATTTTTAAGTTTATAACACAACTACATAGGCATCCTTACTCTTTGTATCATTTTTAGTTGTCACTGCATATTTGCCTGTTATGATCAGTATTCAATTAGAATTGTAATGCTGCCAAAATATTTCTGTTGAACTCACTCTGGTTGAAGGCTTCATCTCGTAGATATGATTTTTTGCAGTAGGTTGAATAGTATTTAAATTGTCTGTTGTTTGCGTATTTTCTTTATCCATATCATATAATAGGTTTGTGTGTGGTACAGATTTTTTTATCATTTTGTGATCTCTGAAGTAATTATATGGATACTCCATCAATATAAGATACAAATAACTTCTTCACAGTTATTAAGAAAAGTACTTTAGTTGAATTTATTTAATTTGTCACAAATTGCACAACTTGTTCCAAAAGTGCACTTTATTGAATTGTGGGGTAACTTCTATCCAGCAACTATTATGAATAGCTGTATTTCCATATTAAACTTATTGGGCCTTCCCTAAACTAAATAATTAGGTGGCAAATATTTCATCTATTTGTATGCTATTTTTTCATGGTATTTTTTGTATGAAGTTTTCCCTTCCCTGCTTTTTATTTTTTTTTCATCTTTTTATTTCTCTTCTACCTTGAACTTGCAGCTTCCTATCAGAATCCTCAAGGGTCACAGAACGAGAATGATCCAAATAATACAACTGTGCGTACTTCTTCACAACATAGAAGTTACTTTCTTCCCTGCTTGTTTTTGACATTTTTTGTTCTGCAGATTTTCGTTGGCAATTTGGATCCTAATGTTACAGATGATCATTTAAGGCAAGTTTTCAGCCAGTACGGAGAATTGATACATGTGAAGATTCCAGCAGGCAAGAGATGTGGATTTGTCCAATTTGCCGATAGGTAATTCGATCTTCTCAATCATATTAAACATCTTTGAAGTACATAGCGAGCTGTCTGATTGTGCCACATGCTTTTCCCATGCATCAGGAGCTGTGCTGAAGAGGCTCTGCGTATGCTAAATGGATCAGTGTTGGGCGGACAAAATGTCCGTCTTTCATGGGGCCGCAGTCCATCAAACAAACAGGTAGATATCAATCAACTTAAGTAAAATATCATACCGCCTTGGCATCAGTGTTTTATGATATCGAGTGGGATCGTCTTATGAATTGAATGCTTATCTGTTGGTGATGTTCAGGCTCAGCCAGATCCAAGCCAGTATGGAGGATATTATGGGTATGCTCAAGGGTATGAGAATTACGGATACCCTCCTGCTGCTACGCAGGATCCCAACATGTATGGAAGCTATCCAGGTTATGCTAACTACCAACCACCACAGCAACAACAGCAAATGGGGTATAGCTAAGTGAGAACAAGGCAGGCCTGCATTTTCTGCTTCTGTAATCGTCATATACTATTGGAGTGGCCCATCTCTCTGTTTCCTTTGATTGCCGATACCATTATTATCATCTTATTTGAACCGTATGTGACATTAGCTATATTTACTCTGTTGCGAGTATTTTCCCTATTTTCTTCATCTTTTTAAGCTTTTGCTAGAGCATAAATATTTGTGAATCACTCACTTGTCAGTTGTCTCATTTACTCTTATCCATCCAAGTATTATGCATCGAGCAATTTCTGTTCTTCATGTAATTTGCTAGAGCATAAATCTCTTTAACAAATGAATCTCGTCCAGTACTTAGCTTAGGTGCCAAATTCACGGACAGAGAGAGCGTGGTTGTTTATGTTTAATTTTTTGGAAATCTATTTTGGAGTTGCTTGAATTTGTATTTTTGTAGTTTTTTCTTATTATCAAATCTTTTAATTTTAATTTTATGCTCTCAGCCCACTTCGTTTTAGCACAAGGGGTAACTTTACTAACAGTAAAATTAAAAAAAAATATTAAAGATGTTATGAATATTATAATATTAAATATAGATGTCTATAACTTTTTTATTTTTTGTAATTCTATGCTAAAGTTATGTAACTAATAAATGAATGAATTTTTAGGAGTTTTTTTATTAATACATATAACTTTTAAATGTTATAATATTTCATAATTATATAGATTTATTTTTTGTGTAACTCTTGTAATAGAATTTAAGGATTTGTGGCCTATAAATTGTGGACATGTACCAAGTGGATGTAAGCTTGAATTGATAGAATAATACCCATCTCCTCTTTCTCTCCAATTCTCTCTTGTCTTTCCTATTTCTCTCATCTTAAATCTGTATTGCATTTTCTTTTATTTTATAACACGTTATCAGCACGAGTTTGCTCGAAAAATTTAAGGTATGAATTTCTTATATATTTACGTGTTCTTGTAGTATATGATAATACTTTATTTACATAAATATTTTTTTTACTCAGTTATCATATACAACTTTAATTTTATATATATTTATTATATAAAATATGTTGATTATTATTTTTTAATTATTTTTGTTATATTTTATTATCTATATGTATCATGTTGTTTGTCTCCTATTATGCTATTATTGTTTGTTATCTATTTTTCTATTTTTGTTATCTATTGTTCTATATTATTTTTATTATTTTTATTTATGTTATCTATATTTATCTTTTTTTATTATCATTTTTTTATCCTATTATTTATTTTTATATTATCTTTTATATTTTTATTATCATGTTCATACTGTTATAATTGACACACACATCATTTATGCTATTTATAAATTTCTTTTATTTTACTGGGTTTGTATTTATATTGTTTGGTTTATATATATATATATATATATATGTATATGTATATATATTTGTATGTATATGTGGGCATGATACATAATATATAGTATTATGTATGATTATATAATATAATTTATATGATTTTGGGTTTATTTGTTCCTTATATTATTTGATTATGATATTAAATTTATTTAATTTATTTTATTTTAATATTATCCTTGTCCTCATTTAAATTGATGTATTTATATTTATATATTGCCATCTCTCTACATATATATATTAATTTATATTTCAATAGATTTATTTATCTCTTCTATATCTCGCCTCTTTCTTCATAGAGATTATAATTTTATATTATTAAATGGCCAGTAGCCATAATATTCTTAATTTTTTGATTAGATGGCCAGAAGCCACTATTATTATGTTTCTTTAGTAAATGACTATCTTTTGATTTTAATAATTAGTATTGTAAGATAAATACTATAACAATTTGATAATATAATGATTATATAAGCCCTGAAGACTAATGATTTGAGCTTTATAGCTTTAAAAGTTTTTGTTATAGTCTAGAAGACTAATATTTTGAGAAATTGATAATGATGTGTTATTAAAATACATCTATAAGAGTGGTAATAACCATCACATTATATTGGAGAGATTGATAATTGACAACCGATAATATTTTATCTTGTTTATTGAACCGTAATTTTGATCAGAAGTCATATAGATAAAAGAGAAATGTTATAATATGACCAGAAGTCAAATAGATAAAAAAAATAAAAGGAAACAAATGTTATAATATGACTAGAAGTCATATAAATAAAAGGCAAATGTTAAAATGTGACCAAAAGTTATATGGACAAATATGCATCAATTTATTAAAATTAAATGTCAAAATTGACAATGATACCAAAATGACCATGGGATTTTATAGAAAAGATAAAAAATAATTATACTCCAAATACAATAAGTTGTAGAGAAACTATCAAAAGAAAATAATATAAGCCCAGAAGGCTATGGACTATATAATATTTATATATGATATTTAATTTTTATTATTGTTTAAATTTATTGTGATTAATTTGTGTGAGAGAAATTATTATTGGTCATATTGTGATATTAACATATTATTTTATTTATGTACAAATTAAATGGATAATATATATTATACATATTTTTTTATTTATTCGTATGAGGTTATTCAATATTTGTTTGATTTTATTGTGATTCATTGGTAATAAATTTTAAGTGTTTGAATTTATTTTAGTCTACATAATATATTTTGAATATTGTAAATAAGTTGTATATAGTATCTCAAAAATTCACTTTAAATGATCTTTTATATTTAGATTTAATGAGTGATAAATATTGCATTAATTCAAATACAACTATGATAAATATTGCATTGATTCAAATACAATTATATACTTATATATGTTATTAGTATCTTATTCTATTCTCAAGAGAGGTGTTTTCAACTTTCATTTTTAAAATGATAAATTATTCGGCATATGTATTAGAATTAAATTTAGTTTTCTTATGACATTTAAGAGAAAAATAAAAATAATATATTTATGTTAAATTTGAATGAGAACTTATTATAAGTAGTTGGTGGTACTTTGATTTTTAGTAAAATATTTATATAATGTGTATAAACTATATACATTAGAAGTCAACCTATTATTTTATGGATATTAACATTTGTAAATGCTAATCCTAAGAGTTATTTTCTGTTAATCTCATTATTCAAGTTCTAGAAATTATCTATGGTAAGTGATATATTTTTAATTCTTTTGGATATAGTTGATCTCGATATAACATTACTCATGCAAGGATTTTGGATGAATGACCATTAGCTGAAGGTAATTTTTATACTTGATGACTAGCTTAATCATTCATACACACAAATATTAAAAAAATAGTATGTATTATGTGAATTATTGGCTATTAATTTATTTCATACAGGATTAGTAATATCTGAAGTTATTTATATTAGATACTTAATTATTGATCAATAGTAGTTAAATTTATAGATGATAAAATAGTTGAGATAATTTTAAAAAATATATAAATATCATAATTATTTATTATTTTGTATTATAATGTTGATGATATATTGGATTTTATTCCACTGTACCCCTAAACATCATAAATAATTATAGTACTTTCAATATGTTGAAGTATGTATGTTATTAATGAATAATCCTATTATATAGTAATGTAATAATATATAATAGTTTCTAAAGAACTTATGTAACAAAAAAAAAATTGAAATAGTTCATAAAGAACTAATACATATATTCCTTAGGGATGTTTGATAATAAAATTATGACCCATAGATCTACATTAGATCTATGACTGTATATAAAGTAAGAAATATTTAGACTTCCTAATGAAATACATGAAAAAGAAAAATATATTGATATGACTCACACTTGAGAGAGATAGTTGGTATACAAGTGTGAACCAACATTACATGAAATTCTGCTTAGATCTTCATAAAAGTCTAATTGATCTCCTAAAAATAGATGTCATATTGAGATTATAAATCAGTCATATATTATGAAAATTGAAAAAATTATTATTGGCTATAGTAAACCAAAAGTTTACCAATCCAAACAGATATATTATTAGCATGATTTGTTTGATCATAATAGACCATATATATGATCTAATAAATTATTGAAGATTATATATTGATATCCATTGGAGAATCAGAAGATTCTTCATAAATAATCAATATATTATAAAATTTAAGAAATCATATGTGTTGCTTGTTCTCAAATAAAATTGATTATGAGAATATTACTAATTATTATTTATAATAGATTTTTACATTTCTAAAAATATATCAAATTCATATTATATGGGCCCATTTAAAAGCATGTAAGCCATACAAAAATTTACTAAATTTGATAGATGCATCTATAATATGGTTACATGTGAGATTATTATGGATTTGCAACTAGAAGTTTGCAAGATTATTTGAATAAATATAATCATTATGTTGAGTGCACAAATTTCAGAATATAAGAATCATTTATTAATGCGTCAATAAGTAACTGGATCAATGCTTATGAGAACAAGATTTATATTTCATTGTTGACATATTTGATTTGATATGTTACGACACATATACATATCAAACCAATAAAATTCTTCTAATAAAAATGGCTTTTGGTCAGGAGTCATATATTTTAAATGTGCAATGTATATTGAAATATTGATCCACCACAATGCACATAGATAGATATTTAAAGAAAGTTGAGATCAATTTTGGATAAGAACCTCTTTCTTGTTTGTCTCTAAATGAAACACAATGATGTTTCTAAATGAAACAAATAGATTTATGAGACTTGTGCTACATGATTAGTTGATTGTCATTCGACCAAATTTTCCTAATATGAGGGCGAGAAATTGAGTAGGTAGAGAAGAGAAATAAATGGAATACATTATTATTATTAAAGGTAGATCTTCAAATATAGTGATATGAATCAGAAGTTCATCAAATATTGTATTCATAAAATATTACAAAATATCTATTAGATTCAATTACTGACCTAAAATTTCAGTTAAAAATTATCCAATTAGTACAAATGAAAGTGAGACATACCTGAAGTATTAAATACTAATTGGTTATAAATATAATATTGAAAATAGAGGAATATGCAATTAAGATGGTTATATTGAGGACGCAGGTACTCCAGAAGAATGTCAAGACATGACTATTTACAAAAATCTCAAAAGAGGTCAAGGTACCTGAAATATAATAAAGAGATCTCAATAAGTTATGTTAAAATAAGAAAAATGGAACCGAAAAAATAAAGTTATTGACAACGATTTTGATAATAATATCACGTGATCAAATGAGGATCTTATATATAAATCTGTCATATGAAGTAGATAGAAAAAAATGTTTAGCCAAAAGAAAAAGTAAAAGGGTAAAGACGCAATGAAAATAGAATTATATTATTTTAATATGTGAAAATTATGAATTTGCAGTCCAAACATATGAAATATAAAGTATAGATTTATTTTTCTGAAAATAAAATTTTTCACAAAAGCTAATGATGATTATGATGAGAAATATTATTCTGTGGTGGAGGTAATAATTTTTACAAATATTATTAATCTGACTGTATAAGGAAATAAAATAGGTGTCTGATCGATATTGTTATAAACTATGCATATAGCTCACTAATAGCAAAATTTATTATATGGTAATCTTTTAAGGATTTTAAAATTCTTGAAGTATATAAAGAAAATATCTAGAGTTAAATACCCAAAGATTTTACAATAATTAGATTTTTTCTATAATAATTTTATATATAAAAATATATTAAATTTAATAGACCAAAAGTCCTATATATATTCTATTATATTTATATATTGTGTTTGTATTGCATGTTATAATTTTATTTGCAAAATTAAGTTCTTGCAGGTACAAAATGGATAGTAAAATTGAAATTTCAGTGCATAAAGTAAGTGAATAGTGTGTTAATAATTCAGTATATCTAGAAGATATGTTAAAGAAATATATGATGACAATGCATCATGTATAGTTCGACTAAGAAAGATATACTCAAAAAGTATTAGAAATAATCTACTTGAGAAAATAGCACACTCTATTGAGAAAGTGATGTTGAAAAGCTGATATTATCATCAGGAAGAGTAAAGATCATACTATACTCTTTTTTTCTTAACCAAAATTTTATCCTATTGGATTTTTCTGATAAGATTTTTAACGATGTAGCTTCAATATATATTGTGTATCTTTTTTCTTCATTAGCTTTTTATCCCATATGATTTTTCCTAGTAAGGTTTTAATGAGACATAATATTTATTTATAGACATCCAAGGGGGAGTGTTATGAATATTGCAATATTAAGTATGGATGTCCATAACTTCCTAAGTTATCTTTTAGAATTCTACTCTATACTAAAGCTATGTAACCTACAAATGAATGGCCTCTTGAAATTTTCTTTGATTAATACATATAACCTTCAAATGTTATAATGTTTCACAATTATGTAAATTTATTCTTTTTGTAACTCTTGTAATAGAATTTAAGGACTTGTGACCTATAAATAGTAGACATGCACCAAGTGGATGTAAGCTTGAATGGATAGAATAATACTCACCCCCTCTTTCTCTCCAATTCTCTCTTGTCCTTCCTATTTTTTTTATCCTAAATCTCCATTGTATTTTCTTTTATTTTATAACAAAAGATTGATAGAAAGACTATTTTTTTTTTGTTGCCCACCCGGTTCACCGGAGCTTTGCCCCGATTACATCCGGATTCGACCCGCGTCGTGCACCTGGCTATGGTGGGTGAGTCTCACAACGGGGATTTTCTACATACGCCAAGGCTCGAACTCGAGACCTCGCTTAAGCGATACCGAACCGTTTACCACTCGGACCAACCCCCATTAGTGATAGAAAGACTATTTTATTTACACTTTTCTCTCTCCTCTCTTAGTATAGTCCCGTCTTTCTACACTTTCATTTGACATTCATGTTTTACTCCAATCTCTCGTATGCGGATCTCTCAGAATCCCGCTTTCTCAGAATCTCTCAAAATCATGCTCCTTACCTTGCTGCTTCTTAGCCTCCTCCCCCATGCCTTATGTATAAAAAAAAAATTAAAAAACTTAATTTTTTTTAAAAAACATTTTTTTAAAAAAAGTCTTTTTTAAAAACACTTTAAAAAGTATTTTTTAAAAACACTGTTTTTAATTTTTTTTTAAATACACTTTTTTAAAAAATTTAAAAATACTTTTTTGAAGTGTTTTTAAAAAATTATTTGAAAGTGGGGCCTGAGTTTTTTTTTTTTTATATGGATAAGGCATGAGGGAGGAGGCAAGAGGCAAAAAGCAAGGAGGGGAAGAGCATGATTCTGAGAGATTATGAGAAAGCAGGATTCTGAGAGGATCCGCTTCCCAATCTCTCAGACACGGATCCTCTCAGAATCATGCTTTCTCAGAATCCCTCAGGAATATTTTGCCTTCTTGCCTCCTCCTTTGTGCCTTATTTATGCAAAAAAAATTAAAAATATTTTTTTAAAACACTTTTGTTTTAAAAAAAAGTGTTTTGAATAAAACACTTCAAAAAGGTGTTTTTAAAAAAATTAAAAAATTCAATTTTTTTTAAAAAAATTAAAAACATCTTTTTACAGTGGTTTTAAAAAAATATTTTTTAAAAACAAAATTAAAAGAGAGGCCCGCGGAGGAATAGGTTTTTTTTTATATGAATAAGGCAGAAGGGAGGAGGCAAAAAGGGAGAGAGCAAACATGCTTCTCAGGGATTCTGAAGAAGCGTGATTCTGAGAGGATCCGCTTCCTAATCTCTCCCTTCCTTCGTTGCACTCGTTGTCTGTGAAGCCATGCTTGCAACGCATCGTCCGATAAACTCCAGTCTCTGTCCATGTCACAGATCTGAGAGCAGCGTCTTCAGAACTCGTCGTCGGCTTCTTCATAACTTGCAACTGGAGGTGGGAGCAGTGTCGCTAGGCTGTAGAGGTGGTGGGAGCAACATCATCGGCTAAGAAGAAGAGGAAGAATATGAACAGTGAAAATAATTTTTTCAATATTTTACCCTTTCTAGAACATTGGCAGAAAATGAAGAGAGGTAGAAGATGAACAGAGAAATATAACTATTATAGAATTGTCGACTCACTCTTATTTTTTAACCCTTTTAATTTTTTTCTTCAATTTCGTACGTAATTTATCAACAACAACAAAACCCAAATAATTATTTAGAATTATTATTTTTGTAAACCCTTTTTATCTAAAAATATTTTAAAATTTTATTTTTTATAAATTTTATAAAAAAAGTCATTAATACTATGATAAAGACAGAAGGAAAAATCGATTGTAAATATTTATATTACTGTTAATCTCTATAATTTAATACGATATCAATTTTAACTATTATACAGAATTTAATTATGTTAATAAACAAAATAAAAGGATTTAATAAAAAAATAACACAAATATAAAATTAAAAATTGAGAAAAAGTTATACTTTTAAAATGGTTTTCCCAAATATTATATATGATTTTCCCTATGCCCCGGTACAATATATACAATTGAATGTCGTAGTTACTCATCACCTATACCAGGATCAATATTTAATTGGCAATTATTGCGGTCAACGAACCTTGTTTAAATATTCATAATATATTTCTTCCTTCTACGATATATAATTAATAATTAGATGATGAATGTAGTCCATATCATAAAATAAGCTTTAATCAACTCCCCTCATTTACGGCATTATCTCTTTTAAATTACATACTTATTTTCTGCTACTGCACATTTGTCTGTCAATTGTATGAGTTTACTTCTTAAAATTAATTTAAATAGAGTTATTAGGTGACTTTGAATGCAATCACATGTAGTAATTAATAGTTGTGTAAGAATTCTTTTTCTCTTTCTTTTTTATTAGAAAAAATAAAGATGCGAAACTAACGTTTTGTTTTCTTATTGTGTAGCTGCTTTGTGTGATTCTGAATCTGTGGATCTGATCCTATCTTTAGTGAATTTCTTTATCAAACATTATTTTAATAATATTTCCGAATAAGAAGCTGATTAAGGCTTCTGCAATTTTTTTCATCAAAAATCAATTCGTAGAGTTATTGTCAACTTAGTGCCTATTTAGAAAAGTATCAAACTATAGTTTTAAAAGTACTTTTAGCTTAAACTTTAGTTTAAAAAAAATTAAAATAAACAGTCATATTTATCCAAAAAAACTTTTGGACCAAATCATGGTTTAAAATCATAGTTTTAGATAAGCTACTAGGAGTAGCTTCTAGAATAGTAAAAGAGCTTATGGACTACCTATTATTATTTTACTCTTATTTTTCCCCTCTATCTCCTTCTCTTTGCTTCTCCTTCGCTCTGTGAAACATGGTTTTCGAGAAGTCGCTATCTAGATTTGTGTATTGCTCACCAGAGTCACCGTCCACGAGTCGCCGCTAGGAGTTGCTAGCCACGAGTCGTCGCCTCCACAGTCGTTGTCCAGATCTGCCATCTTTCTTGCCATGAGTCGCTGCTCTCTGTTGCTGGGTCGCTGGGTCACTGCTTACTGTCACTGCCGTATTGCTCGCTAGTCGCGGTAGTGGAAGAAGCTTATATGAACAGTAGACCTGAAAATATTTAATTTATTTTTTATCTCATACCATTTCTAATAATTTATCAATCACAAAAGTCATTATGAAAATAACGATTAAAACACTTATTTATTTAGAATCACTTTTTTTCCATAAGCTCTTCTCCAAAAGCCCTTTCCCAAAAGCTATCCAAAAACTTTTTTTTTTCTACAAGTCATTTTCTAATAGTCTATCCAAACATGCCCTTAGTTAAATTAAGTCCATACTATTTTTTTGGCCAAAAAAAAGTCCATACTATTATCAGATATTATTATCACATTAGTAACATGCCACTTTAATTAGAGTCTTAATTGAAGTTGATTATAATTCTAAGAACTAATTTTTTTAATGTACAAAACAACTTGGTTAATCATTTCGGTTAATATAATTTTGTTATATATTTAATGTAATAATTAATTAGTTTGATTAATTCAAGTCCAGTTCAAGAGCAGATCAGTCATCAACTCATCAATTGTTTCTCTATTTAAAACATTAGTCCACACTCCACACTCCACATGGCATATGGCCCCGTCACCTTCAACCCTATAAAGTAATAATTAATAATTAATAATAATCTCTATAATATGTTCACTCTCTGTATGTATCAAATTCAAACCCTTCGTCTTGGCTACATATATATCCACATCGATCGATCATATCCTCTTGTATATCATTCGCGTAGCTTTGTGTCTTGTCGTTGAATAAGAAGATTCAATAATGGCAGTGGCAATTAGGAAGTCGTATGGTTACTCAAAGATGGAGAAGGAAGACCCAGAAGAGATGAAGAACACAAAGTGATGGAGCAAGCTGATGGGAGACAAGCAAAAGCAAAAGCAGCGCCGTCGTCGTCGTTGAGGATGATAAGAATATCGAAGCTGAAGGTGAAAATAGGGAAGAGATTGAGGAGAATCAGGAAGAAGATTCTGTCAACTGTTTCTTCTGCTAAATCTGGGTTTCGTGGACACCTCATGTCTCACTTGAAAACTTGGAGAAGTATCATGAGCCTTCCTCCTTTGTTCAAATAATGATTTGGTATTATATATATTGTGTTTCATACGTGTCTGGTTTTGTCTGTAGTAGTGTCTATGATTCTTAGATCAGCACACTGATACTGGAGGGCTTGTTCTGTACGTACTGCTTGAATCTATACAAATACAATGAACTGCATAATCTGGTTTTCCCCCGTGTCTGAATCAACGTGACACTGCATGATGAAAGAGATGGAGTAAATCTCGAAAGTTTTTTTTTTTCAGTTATGTGTTACGATCCGACCAACAAGTTGTTGACTGGGATGATGAGCGGCCTCACCTTGATAAAGAAAGAAACACAAGTTTGAATCTTAAAGAGATTTTGTAGAGAAACAAAAATATTTTATGTTTTAATCCCCACAAGGATTATACTCAAATCTTAAAGTGGTATAGAGATATCCTTAATCAAATAAAAAAAAAGTTATGCAATCAGGTTTAGAGAGAGAGAGAGTTAGAGAGATGAATAACATGAAGAGGGGTAGAGTTTTATGAGCTCATCACTCCCCCCTCTTTACATGTGAATGTGTCTTTTTCGGTTGTGTCTGCTGTAATTGAATTATATGAAATGAGTTAATTGAAATTGCAGGTTATAATTTGGATTCAAAATTTTAAGGTGAAGGATTGTGATAACCTGATGGTACTTGAGAGATATGGCACCTTTTACAACATTGGATCAATGTACTCCTTCCAATTTTAATATTAAAGTTAATTAATTTTTTAAATAAATAGAATAAGTCAAATCAATCAATTAGTTATAATAAAATATATCTAAGATAAATTTATATTATATATTTTTTAATTTATCTAAATTAGTCAACTAATTTTTTTAATTTATCAAAAAAATTAATCAATTTAAATTTTTATATTAAAGATAAGAGAGAGTATTAGTTTAGAATTATGTTTATAATATTGGCAAGTTTATCATATGAGCAGCATGAAGTATGATACTTGAATTGAAAGTTGAGAAAAAACTTGACACGTGAGGTCAGATCAATTATGTACAATTATATATATATATAAAGAGTCGGTGCGTTATTTATATAGTTAATTATTAATTAATTTATTATACTTACGATATAAAAGCTATTGAAAAAAGGTCTTCACCAGCAAGAGTCTTCTCGTTGCTTATCAGCTAAAATAGATCTATATATAAATTTGTCATGATCTTCACCTCCTTAATTCATCAGTTGATAAAAGAGTAATGATACTTACGAAGATAAGATTAATTATAGCTTATTCACTTGCTACTATTTGTCTTATTATGAAAATATAATTACTTATTATTATTGTTATTGGCATGAGTCAACTGATATTATGACACTTATGATTTCTGAATAGATCCAGCTACTGCCTCTGCTGAAGTACGTTTCTCCATTAATTAAATAAAATTAATAATTTTGTGTACACGTCTTTGCTTGCGAGCAATGAATGGTACCCTAATAGCTGAGCGAACCACGCTTTCGCTCATGATTCATATCTTCCGAGAGTTTTCTTTTTCTTTGTTTGGAACGCGCATCTCCTTTCCTATAGTTAGTAATTAATTTTTTTGAGATACAGGGATTATAAAATTATATTTTATTTTTCTGAACAATATATTTTCTATGTATAGACTTAATTCAAATTTATAATATTATATTTAAAGAATATGAAGAATCTGATCATCTATCAATTATATCTGATTGTTAATTTTTGTGAGAGTTTTCTGCATAAAATAATATTTTTCCTGCTTTGAAAAGTAGTGATGGATTTGCTTCTTCCTGGCGAAGCAGGAAATTAATAATTTCTGCTTGGCACTCATATCGGAACATTCAGTTCTATTAATATTCAATTAATTGACTATATATCATAATAAAATAAGAGAGTTGAATCTGGAAAAGCACGCATAGCTTCCAGGTTCATGCATAGCACTCTGTTCCCACTGACAGCGCTATCGTTTCATGCAACCCCCACCATTACTTTCAACTTCCCCTACCCTCCCTCCTCGCTCGATCGCTTCCTCCCTCCCTCCCTCTCTCTCTCCCTCTCTCCCTCTCCCCCTCTCCTAGTATATATACCCATATGGTGATTTTTATAAAATATCAACTAATAAATATTCTAGATCTTTTATAAGATATTTACTTAATTTCAAAAAATATTAATTATTCTTTTCTACACATTCTTTTATTTAATAATGCTAGTGAGAAAGAGAAAAAATTAATATGATAGTGAAATTTAGTATAGTTAATACAAGTAATGTTAGAAATTATTTAAATTTTAAGATAATTTTAATATTTTAACTATTTCCTTCTATATGTGAGAATTAGTTGAAAATACTTTATAATAAGAATAAGAGGGAGTATACATTAATTCTAGTTCTTGTTATAAGACATTTTTTTAAAAGAGATCGACAGTCCTTATCATATATCACTTGATTAAATATTAATTAAGTTTCTCCAATATTACCTACGAGAAGAAATGTAATACAGATCAGAAATTTTTTTCATTTAAATATAAGTACCCATTTTGGACAAAATTAATGACTTAAATCACTTCTTGACGAGCATACAAAATGAGGAGATTGTGGAAGTCAACCGTGCTGCTCATGCTTAGCTTCTTTCTGATCTTGCCACTTGCGAACTTGATTCTGAGCTTTGTCCACCTGTATGTATTTGCCAACATTTACGTTAGTCATCACTGCAGTTATCGGGCCAAGAACACACACAAACACAATAAGCTTGTGGAAGCCAAGAGGTTCTTATCTATATGTCTTGGAAGGTTAAGCTTCAATTTATTCAGGGCGACAAAATTGCAGATGCATTAGCAAAGTAATGTCTTACGGCTACCTCTATTTTTGATATGGCGTCTCAACATATAAGGACCTTAGTTCAGAAAGATGCATTGGGATTGCAATCTCCCATGTTTTAACTTTTTTTTTACTTTAACATTTTCCTTATTTTGTACCCAAAAAAAAGAGAAGTACTAACAAAAACTAACAGAGGTTAGATCTAGCGAAACAGGCTAGTGTTTATAATATGACGAACTAAAATTTAAATTTTCATTTATAAAAATGCCGCATTTAGTATCAGACAGTGCTTTGAATATAATTTTTTTTAATAATAGGATAGTTATATATGCTTAGCCAAAAAAAGGCAAAAGAAAAAATAAGTACCAATGGTGGTTGAGCTTAGCGATAGGGCTAGTTCCTTGGTAAATCAAGATTCAAATACTCGCAGGAAGAGGTGCTGGTGTTTACCTCATGATTCCAATCAGTGCGAAAAGTGATTCACAGCAGAATGAGAGTCTGCATCATAGTTCCACCGATCATGCCCGACCATATTCCCTACATGTCATTCGTTTCCACCATTATTCATCTCCCTATTTTATAACTTACGCCAAACATATAACAAACAACATATATACAAGAATCTTAGAATCAAAAAGTGTTGAAACTAGATAATACCTTAACGCCGAGGTTGAATTTGAAGCCCAAAAGACAACCGAGTGGAACCCCAACACCATAATAACACCACACGTTTACAAAAGCCTCTACGGCTTGCCATCCACACCCAACAGCCACTCCCGACAATACCGGCTGAACGCCGTTCAGGATGAGCGTCAAAGCCAAGAAAGGGCAGAGATCAGAGACGCCGTCGGTGAAGATATAGCTGACGACATGGCGAAGAGCAAGCACCACCACCGCTTCTATCACCGCCACCACCAACGACATTACGTTTACTATCACTACTGAGAATTTCGCTGCCTTTGGATTCCCAGCCCCTAACTCATTGCTCACCCTCTCGCTGTTATATAAAAAGATAAAGGTTTTACTCTCACTCACAATCTTGGTAAACAAGTTACATATCAAGAATTGTTAGACATTAAATTTTCTTCAAGATTAACTGATTGAAAAGTGAATATTCTTTGTGGCTTAATTATATTACTGATAGATATACTATATAATTTCTTCAGTGCTTCTTAGGGGGTCATTCAAATGAAGGAAGGTTACGTTATTGCATGTGGCTTGGAAGAAAAATGTGCTTACTTAACAATAACGGTTGCCCATAAATGAAGTTGAATAAAGCCTGTGGAGAATATGCATCTTATAATTACTTATCGCACATGTTATCTATCTTAATTGGGACAGGTTTTCACATGTTATATACCAACAGACATGTTATTCAAACAAATCATATATAGGAGAAAAGCATATGATGATCTATGGTATGATGTGAGGCAAACAACATTTAAAAAGGGGTCCCAGAAATAAAAAGGATACGTAAGAAAGTTGTACATTTCAAAAGTTGACTTGTAAATTGGATGCAAAAATTTGCAAATAATAATAATATTTAAGTTATTAAATATTAAATTTTTAATATTTTAATATAAGATATTGTTAAAAGAAATATAATACTCCTCCAGTTCTTAATTTATAACATATTTAACTAATTTGATTAGATTAAGAAAGTAAATTACGTTAGATTAAGGAAGTTAGCAAGATTTTTCTAAAATACCCAACTATCTTTCTTAATTTCTAACTCTCTCCCTCTTACTTAATTATTATTGATAGAGTATCTATAGGAGTAATTAAGAAAAAAATAGATAAATAAATATGTGAAAGAGGTCTTATATTTATAACAAAAATTAATTCCCTAACAACGTTATATATTAAAGATCGGATGTTGTCAGCGATGGTGATCCAATAATCACCTAGTAGTTAGGTTAAAATTATATTTTGATCTCTTACATATGAATAAGAAATAACATTAATTTGTTGGCATTTATTAGTATTTTTGGGGGCAGTTAATATATAAACCGTTATAACCCTTGCTCAACCTCCATCTCAGCTTATACTTGACATTTTTCTGTTTAACCGACAAGCATGAAACGTCAAATAAACCTAATTCTTCAGTATTGAAAGTTTTAAACTTCGAAATTACAGGTGATCATCATTTAATAAGCATTAAATGTGCGCATATATACTGTGTCTCATAACTTGAAAATTTAAACTCAGCATATATAACGCATGGACCACACTAATGGAGAATCCTCCACTGATTCTGAAAAGCCAGCATTAGATGCTTGAGGCACATCCACTCGCAGAGAAAATTAAATGTGAAAGGTGAATAAACAGTTGTAGTATCCGATTCTAACACTCCAATAATACTATACTGAATATTATCATTCTCCACTATATTATTTCCCCCCAAGAATAATGCATCCAATTCCAAAGGAACGCTAGCTTGAGAATTTATACATATTCGCTTGATTTTTTTTTTTACTATCTATATAAAATATATGAGATTCGAATGTGTAGGTGAGACCTAGCTATTCAAGTTTATGGTAGAGCAAGTCTTTAATTTCAAAATGAAAGAGGTTATTAATTATGAGATTATATATATGAATGACTTGTTTATTTTTACATGTGTGAGTCTTTCTGTTGTAATTCTATGATTAAGAGCCTCGTTTGGTATATGAGAAAAAGGAGCTTTCCTTATATATATATATATATATATATATATATATATATATATATATATATATAATTCCTCATATAAGAAATTAAAGTAACCACATTTTGACCGGCAAAAATAATTAAAAATAAAAAAGGATTAAGGGAACAAAAATCGCAAGAAGATATATGGAGTTGAATAATAAAAATAATAATAATAGCACATTTCATGGAATTAAAGAAGCTTGCAGAGAATACTACAATAATGAGAGTCACATTTACTTTGTTTTTATCTTCAATCATCTGAAGTGGGCTTATTACCCTCTCGTTCCCACGCAACTAATCGATTCTTGGCCTTTTCAACCTGCAATACACAACCTCACTCGTTAATTTGTGATTAATTAAGTAATTTAATTATTTATTGAGCAAATTTTGATTAGGAAATTAATAAAATTTGATTAAAACTGAAAATTTGTACGTAATATCAATTTACCTCTTTGATCCAGTCAGTTCGGCAAGTGAACCAGATGAGGATCATAGTCTGTATGAAAGTGCCTCCTATCATTCCTGACCATATCCCCTACAATATCCACAAGATAAATAATTTCACATCAATTAACCATGTTTTGATATTTGCGTGTAATAACTACATAATTATGGAGAGTTTAAATTAATTAAAGAATACCTTAGCACCAAGATCAAACTTGAAACCGAGAAGGGCGCCTAAAGGAATTCCAATGAAATAATAGCATCCCACATTGACGTATGCCACAAAAGCTTGCCATCCACATCCAACAGCCACTCCTTCATATTCATCGTACACATTACATATATCTACTTTTATCAACTACTCATCATCATCCTAAATTTTCCATCCCAGCTCATGTATATGTCACACCGTTCCATTTCATTATTATAAGACACTTAATAAAAGAAATGTATTTTTATTATTTTTCATTTATTTCTATTTATAAGTTATTTTTAATATGTTTTACTATAATCAACAAAAATCCTAAATCTCATTAACCCTGTTTTAAAACTTCTCAACTTTCTAACTTTATTCCTATTTAATATACACTGTACTGTATAGAAATAAAAGTTCACACATAATAAATAAAGGATAAAATTATATATTTATATAAAAAATTTAATGACATAATTTATAAATGGGACTAAAAAGATTTCTATCTCTACCTTATAAGTAGACCAGAGGAATAAAATTCACTAAATAATGTATGAATTACATTTTTTTCAAGATTTCCACTGCTTAAAGTTTGATCGATGCAATTTTTCTTTTGCACTTCTCATGATGTGATTCATGGTTTTAAATAAGGGTAAATTTGAAAAAAAAATTGTATTCAAATAAGTTTAACTACTTAACCATCTCTCCTTTAGTTTTAGTAAAGTGGTTGAATGTGCCTTATAATAGAAACTAAAGTAGTAGATATATGTTGAAACATGTAGCAATATTTACATTTTTTTATATGATTAGAGTATAGCAATGATTCTACAGTTATATATATATGGTGAATGTCTAATTTTATCTTTAAAATTTTTGCATAAGAACTATAGCTTGCAGGTATTCGAAAGTTTTTGTTGGATCAATATTATCTTAGAAGTATTAAAAAGATAACAAAGTCACCTTAACTATTAATATTTTTAATAGCTAGGGGTGAGATTGCTTCTTTTTTAACATTTTCATGTGATATTAATCTAACAAAAGCTTCCCAATACCCACTGAAAGGACATTAAATCAACAATCCCATTATATATTGCTTCATGTTATTAAGACTTGTCACTCAAACCCAGTATGACTGTAAAAAGTAGCTGGGTAATTATAAGAAGCGAAATATTACCAGATAGAACTGGTTGGATGCCATTAAGGATGATGGTGACAGCCAAGAAAGGAGCAAGTTCAGAGACAGCATTTGCAACAGTGGTCCCACTGGTAAAGATGTAGCTGATCACATGGCGGAAGATGAGGACGACGATGGCGAAGAATAGAGCTATTACCAGAGACACCATCGTTGCAACTACAACTGCAAATGCTGCTGATTTTGGATGTCCTGCTCCAAGCTCGTTCCCTACCCTCACACTATATTTTAGTAGAAAAATTTGGTTAATTAGTTGGACGTTTTATAGTTAATTAGTTATATTTATAGTTAATTACTTATACAAGATAAAAATAATTACTCCTTCAATCATTAATATAAGACATATTTAACTAATTTGATTATATTAAGAAAATTAGTTAATATAATTTTTTTTAAAACATCCTAATTATCTTCCTTAACTCCCTCCTTCCATCTTACTTAATTATTATTAAAGGATATTAATAAAAGTAATTTAGTAATATCTAAAAAAGAGTAATTTATAAAAAAAATTGATAAATATAAGAAAAATATTTTCTATTTAGCACTAAAATCAACTCCACTCAATTAAGTCCTATATTAAAAAGTATAAAAAAAAACATGTAGGAAGTTGCTATAAGTTACTTTAAACTAATTTTCAAGAATTAAGGAATAATGATATGTTAAGTCATTGTGTTTTATGTTTTAAATTGAGAATTTTTCTTTAAATTTGTTCTTATTAAAATTTTCTCTCTTTTTATATTTACAAATCATTCTCACATCTTTTTCTTCTCTCCTACAAGAATTAAAAAATTAAGAAAAGACATTAATAACCCTCTCTAATTAACTTATAATAATAGAATCTGGAGTCACGTATGGTTTATCTGGCGATTGGTAGATTGTTTTTCTTAAGTTAGTGAAAAATAAGATTTTTATGTTATGTGCGAATGAGATGAGATGAGTGACCAGTCATTATGGCAAGGTTGATACCTGACAGCTGCATTAAATCCTACTGAAATCATGAACACCCACCCAGATATCGTCGTGCTGCATCATGCAAATAGTAACAAAAACTGGTTATACAAATCTCTTTGAACTAATTCATACAAATTAAACAATAACAATTAACTCAATAAATTTGTCTGATCAAAATTTTTAAATTTACCCTTGTTAATGAGATTTTAAAGGAGAAAGAAAGAAATACGAGTAGCCACAATTTTTTTGATATTATTTCTAAATCATACTATTAGGTATCTAATTTCGGAGTTTATGTCTATCCCTCTCCTAATATTGGTACAAGTAGCCACATTTAAGCACTAATTATATGAGTAAAATTGGCAAATGAGTACTAATGACATAAATTAAGGATCAAAGAATCATTCTAGAAGATGTCGCATGGGGATCCCAGATAAAAGTAAGCATTAATAAGTCTTCAAATGACATGTGTTATGTATAAAAAGAAAATCCTTCTGAAATCCTCTCTATATAATAGTGTGTGTGTGTAATCTCCATTGTCGGTAATGCATGCAGTGAATTGTTATATTCAGCCATGTTAACAGCAATATATATAATGGTAAAACCAAAAGAACTTTCAAGTGATGCCAAGTCAATACAAGACAAGTTTCATAAAAGCGAATGGTACGCCTCCCTTTTTGTTCGTTTTAAATATTTTTGTCGTTATTTGTTTTCTTTTGGGGGTGTTTTGTTTTGTGATGTCTTCCAAACATTCTGTTCAACGGACATGTTGACTGGTTGTTATGAAACTGTCGTTGGAATGTTAGCACATCGCATTAAGGTTTGCCATCAAATCAAATTATTAAAATATCTATTCATATTTGTTCCATATATAACTACGTGTAGTGAATGATTATGATATATATGATTGTAACCAAATGCCACCCAAGTCAAGTATATTTAATGCACAACCAAATTAAAACCAGCGTTGGCTTTAATTTCACTAACAAATTAAACTGAGATTCATTTTATATATATATATATATATATATATGAAATATCAAAAGTGTGATTAAGGAGATACTATTAATAATATATCAATTCTATTATTAATTTTTTTCACTTCAAAAAAATGTAAAAGCCTACTTTAATTATTCCAAACAAAAATAACATGTAGAGCAAAGAAGGAAGAAAAAAAATAAAAGCAAAGAGTTTAAATCTAGTCAATACAAGCCAACTCAAGAATAAATAAAGAGTAATGTAAAATCTAATTTCAAACTATATATATTTTCACTTTATGGACAAACTTATAATTATTTTGATATTACTCACTCTTCTAAATGCAAGAGATGGATAACTAATTTTTTGTAGATATTAAAAAATATTGTTAAGTTATTTAATGTTTAGAGAGAAAAATGACACTCTGATCCTTAATTATTATAAGTCCTTCTCAACTTATTCTCACATAGCAAAAAAATATAAATTAAATTATTAAATATCTTAAATTGATAAAAAAATTTAAGTTTATTATTGTTAAAAAACTTTCTCCCGCTGAGTTTATAAATCATTTTCACCTCTCTCCTCTCTCTTTCTCTCTTCCTAACAAGTAAAGATAAAATTGAAAAGTAATTATTAATAACTTTTTAAGTTAATTTATATTTAGGATTAAAAAAATTTCCTCAATGAACTTATAATAAAGATTAGGGTGATAATAAATTTAAAAAAATATAATAAATTAAGATCTTATATTTAAAATTAAGACAAATTTTTTTATTAACTCTTGCGTGTATTTTTTTCCTTGCTACCTAGTACAAGAACAAATTTATTTTTTAGAATTAGAGTTATCTTACCAAACGGAGAGAGCATCAAGAGCAATCTCAGGATTCTTGAGAAGGCCAGCAATCAAAACCAGGATCTGATAATACCATGTCTCCAAGCTCAACATCACAGCAGAAGCCACAGAAAGCTTCAAGAAACCCCAAAGTCCACTAAATGCCTCCAATTTAAATCCCCTCCATGTCCTCTTACACCTCTTACTCACCACTATGTAAACAAACTGAGCCGCTACCACCACCCACCACGACAAGCTCAACACCAACGCCGCACCCAACAACCCTCCTCCCAACTTAAACACCACAATCCACGTCACCACTAGGTGCACCGCCAACGTCGCCGCCGATATATACGCGCTCGGAGCCACTATGCTCTGAGCTTGAAGGAACTTCTGTATCGGAAAGTTGGCCGCGTAAGCGTAGATTTGAGGGATGAGGCCGTACACGAAAAGTGCTGCTTCTGTTGCTATAATGGTGGACTCACCCAGGAGGAGGAGTATTTGTTTGGAGAATACGTAAATGAGTGTGAGTGGAATCCCCGTCGCCATTAGAAGAATAGTTGATCTCTGCATGTATATGCTAAGCATGTCATACTTGTGTGCTCCATAAGCTTGACCACACAGTGTCTCCACCGCACTTCCCATCCCCAGCTGAAAATACGAACAAGGCAACCGACGAGGTAAAATACAACTCAAGCCAGTGACTTATACGAAGCAGAAATAAATTATCATTGCTTGCAAGAGTCTCCGAGGAACAAAAAAAACAAAAAAAACAGAGGATATGAACAAGACAACAACTTTAATTCACTGTTGAATAATTAAACGTTTAATTACAAGAATTAGGGAAACCTCATGTTCCCAACAGAGTTTTTGTGTACTTGGAATATTTTAGATATATTTGATCATGTCAATGTGTCTGTTTCAGGTTGAAGCTCGAATCTGAATGGTACTACTTACTTTAATGTAATAAATTCCATTTAGAGAGAGAGATGGATAGCGAGTACCATGACGCCATAAGCGAAGACTTGAATACCGGTGTTGCCGAGATTAGCAGCGGCGAGCTCAAGATTACCGAGGTGGCCGCAAAAGATCTGTGTGGACAAGGAGGTAACATTGTTGAGCAAGTAGACAACCACGGCCGGGCCGGCGAGGCGATACAGGGTCTTGAGCTCGATCCAAGTGGCCGATCGGAGGCGCCGCCAATAAGGGAGGTCGGTGTTTTCCAGAACATCTTCCAGCTCCGAACTTACTGTCGCCGGCCCTTCTGACGCCTCCTTCGGCTCCATCAGAAGGGGCTCTTCGGCTGCTTCCCCCTCTATTGATGATGAGGCCATGACTGAACTATAAGATCGTCTGAAGCTGAATAGAATTTATTCCTCTCTGTGATCACGCTGAGAGCACCTTCTCGAAGAAATTGATCGATAGCCTCGTATATATAAGTTATTTGATGAGTCATTATTAATTAACATTTTCTAAATATAATATTTGTTACAAGTGAGGTAGTTAAAACTTAAAAAGTGATGATTGACTCGTATTTTTTAGAAGGTAAAAAGTTGGATAGATTCTTGTAGGTACGTAAGTGAAGTGATAAGAATATAAACTAGTAAAATTGAATATGCAATAATTACACCATACTTAATATAATATATATTTAATTAATTTAATTATATTAAAAATTAATTAAATTAATTAATATATCATATTTTTTTTAAAATATTTTAATTATTTTTCTTAATTCTTTGCCTCCTTCCCTCACTTAAGTATTATTAAAAAAATATCAATATGAAATAATTTTAAAAAAATTAATAAATATAAAAATAAATTTTATATGTAAAATTGAGATTAATTTTTTAATTAAATTATATATTAAAAACTGAATAACGGGTATGGTTCTTAATAATTCAGAATGTAAGACTGATGGAGAAGAGTATATATATATATATAGAGAGAGAGAGAGAGAGAGAGAGAGAGAGAGAGAGGAGTGGGCCTGGTTAAATATAATCAATCTAAAGGGTAATTTGTAAGAAGATATTTGGAAGTACGCGAATAATAATTTTGGGGCCGGGGGTTGGGGTGGGGAATGACTGTCGTTACTATCAAGGACTAAGATGTTGTGACCCTGGTTGAGAGATAATGAAAGGGACATTATATGGCTCCACGTGTATGGTTTTGTCGACGTGGTTCCAAGGTGGACGTGCCAACATCAACTTGCTAAGGAGAGATTTTTCTATCGTCGTTGTCTCTTCTATCTCGTATCTCCCACCCCCACCTATCTATTCTATCTTCTGTAGTTATGCGCTAGAACAATTATGATCTGAAAGTCAATCCAGGCCAAGTATTCTAATTTATTATAACATAGCAGAGGTGCTTGACGGACCTTTTGAATCTTATAAACCCCTTTCTAAACTTTATAATTCCTAATAATTAAAGAATTTATGAAAAGCTGATTGGTCAGATCGGGCACTAGGTTTATTAGCGACCTAACTTAGACCAAAAAATTGTTCCATATCTGAGTTGGATTAAATTGGAATTGAATTGTAATTGAGTGCTCACCTAAAATTAGATTAAGAATCATCGCAATTTTTAAGAAACCAGATAAGTTTTCGGTTTCATAAAAGAAAAAAATACTGATTTTTTTTTTAAAAAGTATAAAAATAAAAAATTTGACCCTATTGGAAAAGCCCAATATGTGTTCAAACTATTTGCAGCATATAATTATTTTTTATTAAATTATTATATATCAGTTCATCCGCATTTTTAAACTACTGAACCATAAAAACTAAGGTCTGCTAACCTCTCTGATTTGACGCATGACTTGGCTTTTAAAACAATGTTAATTCAATTTAGTTGGGTAAAAGAAGCAAAATTTTGGGTTCATGTTCATAAATTTCGTGTTGCTCTCACGTCTCTCTTTATTATCCTTTTATTTAAGACGAGAACTCACTAAAATTAAGTCATATTTTTAAACTAAAAAATATTTAAATAGGTACTCACATATCGATAACTAATAAAACTCTCACATTTAAAGCAGAATTTAAACCATCACAACTTTTTAAATTATGAATTAATTCTATATTAATTAAATCAATTGTTGTTGCCTAACTCTCCTCTTTATTGTGTTTTTTGATATACTCAAAGTATCCATCATGAATAGTAATAACTAATTCCCTAGCCGCAATATTTCCAAGGATAAACAGCTAGTCACAGGATGCTTTCTATGTCTAAAGGTCAGATTTAAAGCCTACTATTTAGTTAAAGGATTAAGTGAGATAATAGCTAGGTCACACCTGTGTGATTTCCTCTTTATTATTTTTTTTGTACATCTTTATTATTTTTGTTGTTATAAAATTTTTTAGAAAGGGGTTAGGCTTACCCACGATCTAATGGCAGGGCGAAATCTTCCTCCCCCTAAGCGATACCAATATCGGGCAGGGCGAGCCTTCTATTACCCTTAGGCATAAACCTAAGCATCCAGGAGCTAAGATGCTTCCCTAAAGGCCGCGATTGAAACCACAACAAAGTGGTACTTCCTAAGGTTCGAACACGCTCCAAATAGTCGCATATCTCACTCCTTTACCAGTTGAACCCACGGACGATGGGTGGTACATCTTTATTATTAATTTTTTTTATATAAAAATCTTTTTTTTCCCACCCGGTTCACCGGAATTTTGCCTCGACTACATCTGAATCCGACCTGCGTCGCGCACCTGACTATAGTGGGTGAGTCTGCCAATGGGAATTTTCTGTATACACCAAAGCTCAAACTCAAGACCTCGTTTAAGCGATACTGAGTCATTTATTACTCAAATTAACCCCCGTTTGTGATATAAATCTTTATTATTTTTTTTATACTAACAAATCTTTATTATTAATTTGACTACACAAGGGCTGTGTTTGAATCGGGTTGGCCCATTTCTTATGACAACCTTATAATTTTTGTTTTTGGGCCAACATTAAGATGAAACCCAACTACGTTTTACCAGGCCCACTCATATATGCTTGCCCGGATTTCATAATTATTTTTTTCATTAAAAGAAAAACGTTACCTTTCCAGCCTTGTGCAAAGATGGTACTCTACGTATGCTAGTGTTCAACAGGAGTTAATTTGAGTGATAAATAACTCAGTATCGTTTAAATAAAGTTTTAAATTTGAGCATTAGCGTATGCAAAAAATTTCTGTTAGGAGACTCACCTACTATAGTCAGATGCGTGACGTGGGTCGAATCCAGATATAGTCAGGATAAAATTCAGGTAAATTGGATGGATAACTAAAAATAAAAGTTGAAACTCTTTCAATATTATATACAAAGACTATTTGGTTAAGAAGATTACGAAAGATGTACACCAACAAACAAAAATATTATACAGTTCATAAACCAGGTTACGTGTGTATAAGAAAAAAATTTATTAATAAAGACAAAATATATTTTAGTTATCTTTACGTTTTAAAAAAATTAATTTGTAATTATTAGATAGAAAATACTGCATAGACTAAAAAAAATACTCCCGGTAAAACATTTCTGGAAACTTTTTTTGTCTGTTATACTAAATAATATTATTCCTTTAGTTGGGGACTTATGTATAATTTTCCCTATATGTATTACATATAACGTCCCATATTTATTAGAGACTACAATCAATATTTATGACGATAATTTTTTTGTCTTAGATATAGGAATTAAATATAAATTAATTTTTATTTTAAATATAAAATTTTAATTAATTTTATTTCTCATATTTATTTTTTATATTAATTTATTTAACTTATAAATTAATATATAATCTAATATTTTATGTGGTATTTTAGAAAATATCAAGTTAAATTTGTTATAATTAATTTATATAATTTTTTTAATATAGCTAAATTAATTAAGTACACGTTCTTACGGGAGGCTTAAAATTTGAATGATCTCACTAGCTATTAACAAACGCTTTATCTAATCACAGAATATAGTCATTATTATAATAAAACTGATCAATATATCTGGACGTGTGAGTCTGTGTGCCCCACCATACAGGGATAATACTTATCCAATGTCTCAAATAAAGTCACTAGTTCACCATTTGACCTTTTTTCAAATGTTCAAGATCAACCAACTTCCCGTAATTCAAAGAGCATGAAAAAGTTTAAAGTCTTGCAAAATTCAATTTCCATGTTAGTTAATTGTTAAATTAACGGACTAAATTCAACATTGATCCTTCACAAAACCATTATTATTGATTCTGTTCATTTTTCATTTTGTTAGGAACGTTTGATTCCACCACGCCCAACTTTGCAATTCTTTATGATTCTTTTCATTGCGTAATTTAGTGTGTTTGTGTATCATCACGTTCGTATAATAAATATCAATATTATGTAAAATGTCCCTCCATTAATAATAGACTGAATATTTCGCTAAAATCACTTCGATTTTATTAAATTTGTAAACCTCCTTAGAAGTTTGGAAAAACCTATACACATCTTAGGTTTTGAGGTTTGTTTGAAATTACATTGTTTTTTTTATTATTTTCAACAGTTTGTGAAAAAAATGTATATATACGTGATTTGAACTAAACTCAAAAACTTATTCTAAATCAGCTTTACTTGCCAAAATATATGAAGGAAACTTAAAACAAGGTTCACAATAGGTTTATATACAATTAACTAATAGGAGTTAGTCCGAATGGTAAACGATTCGGTATCACTTAAGCTAGATCTCGAGTTCGAGCCTCTGCGTATGCAGAAAATTTCTGTTGGGAGACTTACCCACTATAGCCAGGTGTGCGACGCGGGTCAGATCTGGATGTAGTCAGGATAAAGCTTCGGTGAATCGGGTGAGCAACAAAAAAATACAATAATATTTTTTTCAGATCTCATTTGTTTGATATTTGTGAATTATATGGTTTTCAAAATTTCAAATTTTGAAAAATAAATCAGTTTGAGCTTCTTCTTCTTTTTTTGGTGTGGGTCAAATACGACATGTAAGAATTATAAGATTCTTCTTCTCAAAATATTAAAATTTTAAAATGATTGAATAATTGACTATATGTACCTTTTTCGGCCCAGAAGAAAAGTCATTAAATATAAAAAATCAGTGTGTGTATATATATTTATATAGGCTGAAGGCTCGCTTTGGGTGTTCCAACTTAGGTTGCTGAAAGGAGAAAATTTTAAAATTTTAAATAAATTTATTTATTATATTTTTATAAGTTATTGACTATTCCTGTAAAATATATAATAACATATTTTTATAGTAATTCTTGATTTGAGATTCTGAAATTTAAATGATTTTTTTATAATTTTTCCCTCAAAAAATTATATTTTGAAAATTAATATTATTTTCCATTAGATTCAATATGTTCTTAAAACGAAATATTAGCTATTACTTGGCCTCAGTTTTGAGGCATTCATTTTTCTTCCATATATTAATTATAGTGGGATAAAAAATCATACGATACTTGTACTACTGTGCAAGAAAATTAAAGATGGTAATTTGTTGATTCAAATAAAACTCCCCGCTCGAGTAAATTAATTTTCTCTTTCTATTTCTTCATATGATTTATATGACATTATCATGAGAATTCTTACAGAACAACTAAATTTTTAGATAAATTATTTTTAAAAAAATCTGTTTATAATAATTTTATTAAATATTTTTTTTATTTTCTCTTTTTCATTTTCCTTTTACCCCTTTTAGAATACTCTATACTATCTGATTTATTCTTCTCATAGACATCTTCAACAAAAAAATTTGTATATTTTTAAACAACCTCAAATAATTTTGAAGAATTACAGTGAGGTCCCAAACAAAAAATTTAATTACTAAAAAAATTTAATGGTAATTAAGTAGCTAACAATAATAAGTTTCAATATATGATTAAGAATAAATTTGAGCAATATATTTACGACTAATTAAACCCCTTCCTTTAGGTCTCATAATAATCCTCTCAACAATTTTCTTAAATAAAAATCAATTTTAAATTGGGTGGATGGTGAAGTTTTAGTTTAAATTTCTGGCAGGGTAATTGTGCAATTATTCTAACTTGAGGAGTACAATAGACTAAGAAGAAAAAGAAACAAAAGCTAAAGGACGGTTACAATCCACCTTATAAATAAATATTGAAACACAGAAATTAATTAATTAATTAATTAGTTAATTAATTAACTAATTAATTAATTAGTTAATTAATTAATTAATTAGGCGAAGTATTAAAACGGCAAGATCCATATATAAATAACAACAAATTCTCAAACAAGAAACCATTGACAGGAAAAGTCACTGTATATATAACTTGTGAAAAACTTAAATTTCATATATATAAGAGTCAGACGAAACCTTGTTTAATCTGATCTGTTGTGATCTTTTCCTTCCACATTAATTAACACAGAACATATTTATATATAATTATAAATAGAAACCATATTGAATCATCATATACCAACATAAATTTACACTTGTTTATTGCAAGCTTCGATATTCACAAAATTACACCCTGATATATGAAAACAATACTTACACCAAATTACAAGATCAAACTCGGATTAAAATTAAAAAAATTAACAAATTTAGTTTCTCTGGTTTTCATTTGTACAGTAACAAAGAACCTCGCTAGCTGCGAATGGCTAACCTTAAACTGATCGATCAGTTAACTTCACGAATAGTCTCTAACACAGGGCTCCAGTTTTGCCCAGCACGATGATGCTGAAGATCTCTTGCCTCCATTAAACGAACCAGAACTTGTTCTGCAGAATTCTTCTTCTTCTTCTGCTTCTCTAACTCTTCCAACAGAACTTGAAGGTCCTTCTTCGAAATCCTTATCTTAATCTTCCCATTAGAAGAAGAAGAAGAAGAAGCACTCGAATCTGCCACAGCAAGAAGCTTATTGTCTTTATTATTCATCAACTTCAATTTATCGAACCCCTTCTTTGAGCTCTTCTTGTTGCTATTATTATCCAGAAAACTCCAATCCTCGCCACCCCACTGCTCGACTGAGGAAGATGACGTCGTTCCGAAGCAGTTTCCCATAAACGATCAGAGAAATGATTAAGTGATTAAGCAAGAAGAGAATGGGTGGAGATGAGTAGTGGAGAGATGAGTAGATAAGATTGAGATCGAAAGGCTTGAAAATGAAGATGGAATGAGATAGAAGGGGTTTTATATATAGGTTGGTGATGTATGACAAGGTGGGCTATTGACGTTATTTTAGTTTTATTATTATATAATGCTCCTACGTGGCTGCTTTTTGGATGGCTTTTCATTGACCAAATTTTAATCCTCTTTGCCGTCTCAGACTCGGTAAAATAAATATATGCACTACCATAGAGACTCTCGTTTTTTTTTTTGGATTTTGAAATTTTTTCCTTGGCCGAATGGATTTAGAAACTTGTATACACAAACATCTATAAAAATTATAGAATAAATTATATCAACCTTCTCCTGAACGTATCAAATTATGTATGAATTAGGGTAATAAATCGATGAATCAGTCATTTAATAACATATTTAATTAATAGTTTTAGATATATCAACTAGATTCTTACAATTTTCTCTCTCTTTCCTACCCCTAAAAGTACAAAATCATTTAGAGTTAAAGAAAAAATAACAGTTAATTAGATTTGTACTTTAACAGTTATATATGTTATCAAATTATGTGTAATTTATATATAAATATCCTATTTATAAATAGATTAATACTCTTTATTTAAATATTATTTTTGAGAGTTATATATGAATGTTATTGTTGTATATTTAAATTAAATTATTTTAATTGATCTCAGTTCAACTATACTTCTACGCCTAACATGAGAGGTGGGGGTTTTAGGGCCACGAAGAAATAAGCTAAATTGTTTATATATTATAAATAGTGCAACTATATATAAATTATGTGTGTCAATATATATATTATTTAATGTTATTAATAAAAAAATTAAATCACTTGAAAAATCCATACTCAAAACTGCTTTTATTTTGAGAGAAATAAAGAACAAATTACATATTAATTAATCCTTCCAAAATGTATATGGGACTAAAGTTTAAAAAAGAAATTCGCATCTGCATACTAAATATAAAATGTAGAGAATTTAAGTTTTTTACGTACTAGTACCATACCTATCATAAATATAAGGGAATATATATTAGATAATTAATTTATAATTATTAAAAAAAGTAATTAGATTAGTTATTTATAATAAATATGTGTTAATTTTTTTAAAATATCCTATTTAATTATTTGTATCAGAAACTTTCTCATTGATAAAATTTTCTTGAGTACATATAATCAGTAAGATTGTTTGAGAGATAATTATAAATTTATAAAATAAATTATATTAAAATTTTATATTTAAAATAAAAATAAATTTTTTAATTAATTTTTATATTTAGAACAGATAGAAGTATAATGATTATAGTTATCTGGCATATTTGGATTGACTTTTAAAAAAATAATTATAAAAAAAGAATTTTTAAACAGTTTTTAGAAAAGGGCTTCTGGAGAAGAGTTTATGGAAAAAAATAGTTCTGAAAAAATAAGTGTTTAGATAATTATTAGCAGAAGAACTTTTGTGACTGGTAAATTACTAAAAAGTGTATAATTTTATTAAAAATATGAGAGATGAGAGATGAGAGAGGAGAGAGGTTAAAGAAGAAAAAGGAGAGAGGAGAGAGGAGAGAGGGTGGAGGAGATAAATAAGAGATGAAAGAGGAAGGAGGAGAGATAGTGTAAAAAAAAGAGTAAAATAATAATTGGGTAGTTTATACGTCCTTTTACTATTATAGAAGTTAGTCTCAGTAGCTTATTTAAAACTTTAGTTTCAAACTATGGTTTGGTTCAAAAGTTTTTTTAGACAAATATAGTTATTTATTTTAAAATTTTCTCAAACTAAAGTTTAGGTCAAAAATTCTTTTAAAATTATAGTTTAAGAGTTTCCCAAATACACACATAATTTGTCTAAACTATTGAGGTGTGTGAAAAAGGTGGATGAAGGGAATCCAATACTGGTGTGTGAACTTAGATTTGAACAAAAGAATCTTAGACTTGCAATATTTTCCTTTTAATTAATTAATTAATAGCCTTCACGTGTCGGCTTTTAGTTTAATTAACACTTAATATCCACGTTCCTTTAATTTTATTTGACTTGATTAATTCTCATCATATACGCACGTGGTTTAAACTATTTAAATTTGTTAAATATATATCCTCTTATTTATTAATTAACGGTATCCACAGTGAGACACTCAAATGACATTGACTAAAATATTAAATATTAACTTGAATTATTCAATATTAATTATTCTATCCATGTTTGAGAATGACGAATTAAAATGCACCTGCATCTTCATTCATAGGTATACTAAATTATATTTTAATCTCTTTTTTCTCTTCATGATATATAACTCTAATAAAATGTAACCATGTTAAATTATATTATAGTAGTGAATTATTTTTTATTCGAGGATTGCATCATTTTCCCTAGAAAACACATTTTATGGGGAATTTGACTAAAAAAATGTGGACTTTTAAAATTCTATATATAATCTCCAACGATGATAAATGTTTTAATTTATTTGGCAGAATTAGAGTCACACCTCAAATATATGAATATGAACTTCATGAATTTATTTTGTATGAAAATAATTTCTTAACATTTTTATCAGTGATTCAGTATTGTACTCAAATACTATTAATTATATTTTAAGGGACGTAAAGACAAATCCTTCAGGATTTTATTATTGAAATCGGTCGTATGAATCCAAAAACACACGTAATATATTACAGTATATACCACTTATATATTAATATTAATATTGTAAGTCATGTCAAGAAATAATAATATTAATATTGTAAGCAAATCTGTAATCAAAATTCTGACATTATGATGTGCTATAAAAGTATAAACCCCTAGATTATATTATATTCACAAATACTTGATTTTTATTTTTAATAATCAATACAAATTGATTATGCAACATATATGTGCAGGATTAATGTCCAATTTTATCCTAAATTTTTTTTTATGAGAACTGTAAATATTCACAAGTTATTGTTTAATTAATTTCATCTTTAAAATATTAAAAAATAAATAATATTACTTCAGAATATTAATAATATAAATTATTAATGTTAATTTTTTAACAATAAAGTGTTAACACTTAATTATTTATAAGAATATGTTTTCGTCTTGTTAGAATATTTTGGAAAATGGAAAAGATGAGAGTTCCAGTCAGAGTACGATGTTTTGGTTGTCGCAGGATGATTCATAATTAATCAAACGTTGGCATCAAACCCACAGAAAAACACCTTAGTCCCATGATTTGAAGCCCATAGGAAAAACATCTATGACAAGATATTATCAAGATTTAAGACCATTCAACTATACACACACACAACTAAAATTTCAAAATTTACCACTCAAATTTTTATACTTACAATTTGAAGGTTTTTATTTTGTATTAATTTTTTATAAGGTTCTTAATTGTATAGTTTCTATTAAATAATGGGATATCATGATAAAAACAATTGTGTATAAAAAATTATAAGAAAAATAAACAAAGTAATTTTTAAGAATTTTTTATTGAAATAAATAAATAGTATATCAGGATTATTAATTCAAATATGTTTGCAGGTATCCCACTAGACTTGGCTAAAGACAAGAGCTGTCACTTCACTTAGGTAGCTTGGTGGTTGGAGGCACTTGCAATCTTTCTAAACTTAAGGAACAATATATATTTTTTAGCTAATCTAAAAATTAATTTATTGTTAATTTTTTTATTATTTATGAAGTGCATTCTTCCGCAACGCTAGATTTTCTTTTGTTTTATTCTCGATTTTAGTATATATATATATATAGTGTGTGTGTGTGTGTGTGTTGTGAGAAAGGTGAAAAACAAAGAAAGAGATAGAGTGTACGTTATGAAAAATGAAGGTGAACAAATTAAAGTTTCACATCTTGAATTATAAAACCAATATGATTGATAATCTTTGTTTAGAGAGTTGAGCATCCTACTGTAGGTTTGGTTCTTTAGCTGAATTTCTGGGACACTATATTCAGTAAGAGTATATATTTGTATCCTCTTATAATCTAATAGCATATCAATATTTTTATAAATTATAAATTATAAATTTACTCTTATTTATAATATCAACTTATTAGTATTTATTTGTCTAATTTTAATATTTTTTTTAAAAAATAATAGTAAATATATTAAGGGTGACTCGAGGACTCTAAATTTCCGGACAGGCTAGGTTAGGGGTAGTAGGCAAAGGCTCATAAGGTTTATTCATATCCTTTATAGCATATACATATATATATAAGTATTTAGAGATAAATGTTAACTTTTAAATATTTAAATTTATATTTAAATATTTAAAAGTTAACATATATTATTTTATTTATTTTTTTTTTAAAAATTTTGTAAAAAAAAATAGAACATATATCTTCTTCTTCTTTTTTTTCATACTGTAAACTTTTATTTTATTTCATCCTACAGTTTTAAATCCAGAATTTTTATTTTATTTTATTTTAGTGAATGTTGAATAATGATATTTTTTTTATCCTTTTATACGTACAATGCATGTATTTCTGCTCAAAATTCAAATTGAATGATGTCCGTCGCTTTACGTAGTTGGCCTGAAATCACTTTCCTTGAAGACTTCCAATTTTCTCGATTCTTTTCATATTATGTGTGTGTTTGTGTATACCATTTACGTTAGTATTTCGATCTTTCAATTTAGATACTAAAAATACAGCTATGAGAAAATTCATCCATAGATGATAAAAAAAAAAGTAACAAAAAGAAAGAAAAAGGTCTGAGGTAATTTTCTAATTTCTGGAATTTTAAAAAATTATAACAAAGATTTTTGAATATTAGTGTAAAATTGGTTCTGTTGGTATTATGAGAATATTTTATTTATTTCCTACAAACTAAAAATTAATTGTGCCCTCATACTTTCTGAATGCATTTTGGCCAATAAAATAAAATAAAATATACTTTATTTTCAACGAGAAATGACATTTTCCCGTTGATTCACTTCATAATTTTTTTTATTATCATATATCAACGCATTGACAGCGATCTTCAAAATTTGAAACAATTATCTAATCGAGATATCTATTCTCTGGGCGAACTACGGCTGGGGCTGATACTACTGGTATCTTTAGTTGGAGTAAAATTTTAATACAATAAAAGTTATTTTTATTTTTATTTTTTTAGTTATTTTAATTCTATTAAAAAATAAAAATTAATATGATATAAGTAAAAATAATTTTTTTAAACTATTTTATCCTAATTATAAAATTTTTAGATAATTTTAACCTTTCTTAAATTATAAAAAAAATATTTTAATTATTTTACTTTAAATTATAAAAAAATATATATCAATTCTATATTTACTTTTATCTTATCCAATAAATTTTTAAAATTTATTTTTAACTTAATTTTATTTTTATTTTTATTTTTATTTCTATCACAAACTCTTTTAATCTTACTAAGTATGTGTTTGGGAGCCCGTTTCAAAATCAATTATGGGTCAAAGTCGCGGTTTGAAATTTTTTTACACAAACAGCTATTTTTGTTGAGAATTGATTATGGGCAAAACCTCGGTTTGAAACCGCGATTTTGAATAAGCCACTGAAAATAGCTTTTGGTTTGAAATCTAGGTTTTGGATTATCCAATTACTATTATACCCTTATTTTTTCTTACACTATCTCTCCTCTCTCCTCTATTTTCTCTTTTCTCTATCATCTCTCATCTCTCTTCTCTTATCTCTCTTTTTCTCTCTCCTCTCTCCTCTCTATACTCTCATCTCTCCCCTCTTTCTTCTCTATCATCTTTTATCTCTCTTACTTTTAATCATATCATACCCTTTTTAGTAATTTACTAATATAAAAGTGATTCTACTAATAATCATCCAAATATCTTTATTCCCAAAATTTATTCTTCCCAAAATTTATTTTCTAAAATATATTTTTCCCATAATCTATTCTCTAAAAGCTAATCTAAACTCACCTAAGTGCATATTAAGGATTTTGGTTATTAACAATATTCACTTATTTTATGTTGACTTTTCTTTTTATTATTTTAATAGGTAGGATTAGGTCTCTGATTTGCGTAAGAGCCGAAGAAAATAATGAATGTATCTGTCTACTCACAAATGATTGGGGGCCACGCCCTTATATTCTGGATAAGGATGACCCTCTCAAATATCCAAAAATTTAAACAAAATTTGTCTGAAAAAAAAAATTGACAAAAAATGTTTAACATATTTTCAAAATTTCATTTTTAATTATCTTTTAGTTTTAGAATTTTTATCCATATATTTATATTTTTACTGAAAAATCTTAAAAAATAATTAATTAATAGATCCCAAGAAAACTAATCTTTTGAGTAACTTTTTTTTATAAATTATTAAAAATTATAATAATATAATATTAAATTATATTTTCACGGATAATTATCTTTTTAAAACAATTGAATTTCATTTCCCTCAAATTTAATCCATCAATGATCTAATGTCAACTTTTTTTCAATTACAATTTCGTCATGTTAGGTAATAATTTTAGTTTTATAGCAAAAAAAAAAAAGGCAATAATTTTAGTTTCATTTTCATCAGAGGCCAAATTTTAGTAAAGAAAGTGAAGACTGTCAGAAATGGGAAGCTAAAAGTCAAATTTTAATTCTTATCTCTACGAATATCAATGAAATATGCAATTTTCTGTTATGTCGTCAGCCATTGAGTTTTCAAACTGGTATATCTTTCTTTCTTCATTTCTTCATTTTTTTATTTATATTTTCATTTTTTAAGGCTTATCTCTCTTTAGAAGGGTTTTTTCATATATATATATATATATATAATATTTTTATTTTATTTATAGTATAATTTATTTTTAATCTTTTAAATTTAGTTCAATCTGACCTATTTCTACCTGGCCCACGACGTGGGTTTGACGTGGACCAAACAAAAAAAAAATGCTTACGTCCAACAGATGTTTTGAATATTCACATTTAGGGCATAATTATATTTTGAACAAAATTACCATTAATAAGATGATATTTATATTTAATAAAAAAATTAGAATATTATAAACTAATAGGAATTAAACAGAAGAGGTTAGCCTCTCATAATGATATAAATTAAAATTTGAATCTCTGTTAAAAACAATATCTACGTTTAGTATTCAATAATATCTTAAAAAAATTACTTATAATAAGAAAATATATATATTTAATAATAAAAAATTAAGATTTTAGATAGATATACTTGATAGATAATATAATGACGTTGGATATTCTTTTACTTATTTACCCTTATTAGAATAGTGTTGGTTTGCAAACGGTACTTTCTCAATGTGAGTTGAATTAAATCTGCGTAATTAAAAAATTTATTGTTTGGAACTACGTCTTAATTTCAAAGTCTCAATTCTTTTTTTGCGTTAAGGCCACAAGATAATGACGGAGATGATTTATTAATTTTTTTGTTACAAAGATGATTCATTCATTTTTTTTATACAACTGGTAGAAAGTTTAATTAGCGAAAAGGTGAGACATATGACTATTTGGAACGTGTTCGAATGAAACATCCTTATTTTTCTAGTTTCATCTTCTCCAAACCAATACCCTGTTATGTTTGGAAAAGGTAGGGGTGAGATTTCAGAAAAAATCTCAGTAGCAAACGAAACCACAAATAATATATGCAAGTATATGTTTAATGTTAAATATGATTGCTTTACTATGATTATGCTTGCATTATGACATATACATGCTTCTATATTCTTACTTATAATATATGGCCATAGCATAGAAAGAAACATAGCATTATCAATCATACATGCTCCACATAACCAAGACAAGTAAATAACATATTAACAACACTCAAGCAATAAGCATATAAGTTTAGATATAAATCCACTACCTGACATGAAGCTTCTTCTTAACCTTAATCCTTACTCTGATAATCCTCTGACTGCCTCTGTATCCAGAGTTAACCTTAGAAAAAAGGAAGACATTTATCTATCTTAACTGCTAAGATCAATCCTCTACTGTATTAGAGTAGGAATTAGAATAACTTACTTACCTTATTCCTAAACTCTTTGGACTGCTCATAGCTTGATCAGAACTTCTTCCTTCCTTCCTTCCTTTCTCTCTTTCTCTTTCTCTCTCTACTTCTCCTCTTGCTCTTGTCGTGGAATAGAATGGGAACGGGGGTGAGGGTATTTATGGTGGAGGCAAAATAGAATGGGTGGCCCATATCAAATTTCAATGAATGGCTCAGATCGCTTGCTTCCTCAAGAAGCTTTGCTTATCTCATCATGATGACATCACAATCCCCAATGCCTCATCACTTATGATATCATCAAGGGACATCCCACATGCTTAGGTGCGCCTTGGTGGGGTCCTTGGGACACCTCGCATGCTGACTCAGCATTTTCAGATAATTCTATAGTCTTTTCCTAGAATGAGCGATTGAGATCGTGCCACGTGTCCTTTACCTTTTTCTACTTTTTCTCTTTCCATTAACTCAATGCCATGTGGCATCTTGTGGGTCCCATGAGGACACCTTTTCATGCCACCTCATGGTTCTGGATAACTCTCTAGCTTTATCTGACCAGACCAATTCCCCGGCTATCACTTCAACTAGATAACTTTACTTTATTACAATACAATCTTTTTTGGACCCTCATAACTCTTGGTCCACTTGATTCCACACGTCTAACATCTTTTATATTCCATAGTCGCGACTTAATTACCCTCCCATTGCAACTTAACACCTTCTGTGTTCATTAGTCGCGACCTCAATATCATTTAGTAGTGACATCATAACTCTTTAGTAGCAACCAGACTCATTTTATCTATTAGTCGCAACCTACACATCTTTAAGTCGCATCTAAACCTTTCTGTAAACATTAGTTGCGACCAAACTACTTCCTTATCGTGACTAAAATGATCAACTCTTAACTCTGCAACTTTTAACCTTTACATCCCCATCTGGCCATTCTACCCCTTGAGACATAGATCCCTATACTCTCTTTCTGACCTCTTTACTTATCTTCTTATCCTTCATCTTAAATTCTTGAAATTCTCTTTCAACAACTCATCCCCTGAACTCTTCAGGAGTCATTGTTAATTGAAAGGCTCAACAACCCGCCCATATCAGGTTATCTTATTCAGAAGCCAGCCTATATCTAGCTAATTGCAGAATTCATAGGCTTAAGACTTAGGATATTCCTTACATCCCTCTTTTTGAACCTAGGTGAACTGTCCCTATTTTGTAGGTTAAAGACTTAATTCATCTTTAAATCTTGAGGGACTTAGCTTATTCCTCGAATTTATACAAAATATAGGTAAGTGATCTGCCCATATCAGATTACTATCATGAGATTACGAGTTTAGCAGCCTGCTCATATCAGACTACCTCCCAGTTCTCTTAGACTCAAAAATCAGGATGTTACATCGAACCCTAGGAAGTACTACTTTATTATGGTTCCAGTCGCTGCGTTTGGAGAGGCATCCTATCTCTTGGTGCTTAAGTTTACACCTGGGGGTAATATACGGCTCGCTCTGCCTGACATTAGTATAGTTTAAGAGGAAGAGAGATTTCACTATACCCTTGGATCGTGAGTGAGTCCAACTCCTTTCTAAAAATTTTTTTGTATGAAAAAGAAGAAGATGATTTATTAATTAATTAACTTTATAGACAGCAATTTTCTTTTTTTTTTTGGTTACAATAGACAGCAATTTCTTCTACAACAGGTAATGGATTTGAAAACTGATTGGGCTTGGCCGAGTTCTATATTTGGAGGTCCAGATCGTCATCTTCGTTGTGAGACTGATGCACAGAAAGGAGAAAATCGTATTTAGCTTGGTACTCTTAAGAGTTGAGCCCGGTAGCTCACTAAAGGTAAAAGTGTTTCTTCAAGTTAAAAAATATTTATAGTCTATTAATAAATTTTTTATATTAATAATATAATTTAAATTTATAATTTTATATATTATGAGTAAATTATTTATCAACTGAGTCAATTTTTAGACATAAAAAGTACTTAACCATACATAAGAATACGAAGCTTATCCTAAACATGAAGTTGTGGTATTATTTTTTTTTTGTTATAAAAATTATAAAAAAGGGATTAGGCTCACCATGATCTAAGGGTAGGATAAAATTTTCTTTCCTCCTAAGTGATACTAATATCGAGTAAGAGGAGTTATCTATTATTGTCAAATATAAATTTAGACACTTAAAAAATTAAAATACCCCTCTAAATCATGGTATTGTTGAGTTGTACGAACTAAAGAAAGCGTATTTGGGCCTATGTTATGAACAACGTTGCCTCCACCACTTCACAGAAACGCCACACCTAAAAAAAATTGTTTTATAAAATATTTTAAAGTATTAAATATATTTTAAAAAATATTTTAGGGTGTTAAATATATTTTAACCCAATAATAAAATCAGGTTTTCTTTCTTAAATAAAATGTAATATGTGAATGTGATTTTAACCCTAAATATCATATGTTTATTTAAAATAAAAACGATTAAATTGATTGATTTAATTAGGAACAAGTTTAATTGGTTGAATTTACTTATGATCTATTTAGGAGTATACAAGACATAGCATGTGAGAGACATATATATTGAGACGTGGAAGTATTAATTAAATCAAAGGCCAAAGGTTAAAGCGCAGGAAAAAGCAGTTTAATTAATTAATTAATTTTAGGTGAGTTTTTAATTTAATTGGTTGCAAGTTTCCAACTTTGAAAAGCTCTCGCGACACTCACCAAAACTCCCATCCCTCCATCACTTTCATACTTACTTGTTTGTTTGTTTGGTTTCACCGAATTATCGAGCTTTGATCTATACCAATCAAAATATGAATAATTTCTTCTAAATAAATAAAGGAATATATCATGAGCAATTAGCCATATATATAAATCATACTCAAGATTTACATGCGTAAATAAACTTTAGACCTCGAGTAAAAGTAGAGTTGAACCAACCATTATTAGTCCTAAAATCCATGCCAAAAATAGAGCTCATTCTAATGACTAACTTAATTAATGGAAAAATTGCATTTAAGCTCATACAAGGAATTTAATTACAAAAAAGTTCTAAGAAATTGTCAAATGATTATAAAGTCCCATGGGACTTGGAATTAATTTTTTAAAATTTTAAAATGACGGAACTACTTTTAGAAAAAAAAATACCTCAGTTATTATTTTTTTGTCCCCCAATTATTATTTCCTCCAGAAGTTGTTATTCATTGCTTCAATTGTTATGTTTTTTCTTTTTGCTTGGGTTGTTATTTTTTTCTATAGAGTTGTTATCCCTAATTCTTGAATTGTTTCTTCCCAGGGGCAATTCTATCATTTTATAATTCGAAAAAGTTAATCATAAGTTTCGTAGGGCTTTGCAGTCGTTTGATGAATTCGCGAAATTTTTCTGTAATTAGATTTCTTACATGAGACTTAAATATAAAATTCCCTTAATTAATCAATATATATAAAATTAATCTATAACATAAAATTCATAAATATAAGTAGCACTTGGTGTAGGAAAATGAGCTCACACTATAAAGTTAATATATGATATTATGCTTCTATCAAAAAATTATTAGTTGATGTGATAAATAATATAACCCATGTGAAGAGGATAATACATAATCGAGTCTCAGAAAATATATTTATTATGAGAGAATACATGATACGTTCTAAATTTTGGAAGAGGTTATACCCTTATTCAAATTAAAAATATATGATATTCTTACTATATGTTATTTTTATCACTTTGGCATCACTGCACTTATTGCATGAAACTATTTTTTTTTGGTCCAAATGGCAACAAAATTTTAAAAGAGCAAAGTGAAAGTCATGTCTTTAATAATAATAATAAAAAAGTGAAAAGTAAACAATAGTCTTATATATAAGACCATGAAAGTAATAGAGGAATTAAAAGGGAATGGGTGGTTGAGGCTTAGTAATGAATAAAAGATGTTTAGAGAGTAATCTTTTGCGACAATTTCGCAGCAGCGAGTGGTGTGATCATGTCTCCACGGATCAAATTAAGCGTAGAAATTACTAAGCCCTAATCTCTCAATTGACACCATCTAATACTCATTTATTAATTAATGCATGTGCTCTTTTCTATCACGATATAAATCACTTTAACTAATTTATTAGAATACTAGTTAATTTTATTAAATATATTTTAATTTGATAAATTTTTTAAATTTATCCATATTAAAAAATATTTTAATTTGAATGAGAGAACAAAATATAAAAACTCTTATTATATAAGTATTAATTATAATAATAAAATTAATAAATAAATATAATTTTTTTTAAAAATAACTTATAATTATAGACTAGAAGGAGTAAGTATTTGGTTCAAGTTGTATAGAATTACAATATTTTAGTCCGAATGATAAGTGGTTGGGTATCGCTTAAGTGAGGTCTCGAGTTAGACCCTTAGTATATGCAAAAAAATTTTATTGAGAGACTCACCTACTATAACTAGGTGTATGAAGTGAGTCAGATTTAAATATAGTCGGGGTAAAATTTCAGTCAATTTAGCGAGGGAAAAAAAATGGTAAAGCTTTGTAGGGCTGGCACGTACACACAATTTATTAAATTATTGATTAATTATTATTCGCTGAATACAACGGCCCCTGCTAGCACGTACTTGTTCGGATCACCAATCTGAGATTCGGATTCATTAAAATATGTGACAATTTGACACAAGGATCTCTTCAGAAAACAAACCAATGGGGGGGACCACAACAAATTTGTATGGAAAATTAATTCGTTGCTTGCTATGGTTTCACTTTATTTTTTATCCAGATCTGCGTCGTTTTATCTAATTTCAATCATACCTCTATATTTTTTAATCAATTGTTTATATTTTCACATTATTTTTAATCATATTTCTATAATTTTATTTATAATATTATTACACTTTTTAATTATATCTTATATTAACGATAAGATGAGTAACACTTTTAATAATAATAAATTTTATTCTACTAAGTAAAATCGATTATATAAGTCGCACTGAATCATTCTATTATATCAAAAACTAAGTTAAGTTATTAAATAAATTATTAACTAAGAGATCTTATTCAATAATCTCCTTAAATATTTTTTTTAATCTTTCTCTGTCTATTTTTATATAACTCCATAGCACTTGATTCACCATCCTCAATAACGCATTTGATCACATTCCTTATAGATACCCAAATTATGTCAAACAATACTTTACCATTTTCTCCTAATAACAATATTAGAAAAAAATAGATTACACAAAATATGGGGGGTTGTTACTTATAATTTGTACGACAGTTCTTTTATTTTTACACAAATTATGCATACTAGAAGTAGTAAAGAAAGGAAGTCAAAAGATGGAGGAGGAGGCAATTAAGAAGCATGCATGATAATTACGCGTAGTAAGAAGTAACTGTCACTCCCCACTGAGCAGACACAAACATTCCGAAATTCCAATCTTTTGTTTTTGTATTCTCTCTCCCCCCCTTTTCTCTTCTCGCTTTCCTCTGTTCTCTGTTCATGTTCATGGCCTCCTCCCAGCCTGCTCATCTCCAATGAACTCCTCCGCTGGGTCCCACCCTTCGGCGATCACCCATCGCCGCAAACACCGGAATTCAACACTCGCCGCTGTCCTCCGCCGCCATCACGCCATCCTCCTAAATGATCCTCCCTTCCAATGCAACCTTCACAAGAAGAAAAGCTCCTTCATCGCCGGTATTACTTCCCCGGTGAATTTCCGCCATGGATTTCCCAAATCCCAGCTATCTGCCAGGAAGCTCGCCGCTGGCTTGTGGCAGCTTCGATTTATGGACCGTTCAGGGAATTATGGCGGTCATGATGGGTCGGCTTGTTCGTCCAAGTCTGAGGTATCCGAAATTTCCTTTTCTTCTCCTTAGTTGTATTTTGATGCCAATTTCAGAATGTTCTGTTGTAAACCTTAAGAATTGATGTTTTGATTTTCATCCTTTGAATCCTGGGATTTATCTGATGCTTGGCTGAAAGCTTGTACAAAAGATAGAACTAGGATAGGATATTTTGCTTTATCTTCAGGTTTTCATCTGACATTAATAATCTGTTAAAAAGTGAACTGGTTTATTTTAATATGAAGCTTGACATAAAAATCATCATGTTGCTTCTTTTTTAATTTCAACTTGTTGGGTAATTAAATCAATGTTTTGCCTAGTTTTGTCCAATATAATGAAAATTATGAATGATCTCTGCGATTCAATGCTTTCCCTTTGAATCAAATCAGCCTTTGGCTTATATCATTTTCAATCATAAAAACACAAGTCTGATGACTTCCTCTACTGATTATTATAGTGGTTCATTATTTGATCCTTTCCTTCAATCAGCATATTAAATAAAACCATATTAGTTATTGTATCAGAAGGCTTGATGTCAAAGTTAGGTCTCTAACATTGCCTTATTTGTTTGTAGTTATTGGCTGTGGTTTTCAATTCTTGTTTTTATAGGCTTTGGTCCTTGTGTCTCATATTAAAACCCTGCACATGTTCTTTCATTATTTAGCTAGCAAACGATAATTTGAGGAATGAGCCTCCCACTCATCATGAAACCAGAGATGAACAATTTGAGAAGACGAAAGATCCCACATCGAGGCCACATACTATCTTGCATTCAAGAAATGGAATTCAACATGAGGTACACTTTTTGTATACACACACACACACACACACACACTTATTTTTTGCTTCAACTTTGAACAATGCGTGTAAAGGGGGAGGCACTTTTATCAGTCCTGTAAATCTGAGGTCCATGTTTATATTATCTGTTGAAAATGAACTTATAAATGGAAAATTGATGTATCTGACCTATTGATTCAATGATATTCATGAAAGAGAAGATACAGAAACCTTGTATTTATGCCCACTAATGACAACATCGAGATACTACTCCCTCCGGGCACAAATATACTGATCTTCAAGTCTTATTTATATGGAAAGAGTTTTTTTTTTGTCCTATAAGTCATATCATCCAATTTTTCACATGAATATATAATTTTACCCTTATATTAACTTTGTACCTTGGGATGGGGGGTATTAACAATAACAGGGGCAATGTTATAAAGTTATTAAAATTTAAGATAAAATTAATAAAGTTTAAAATTTTGTTTGGTTCAAATAAAATATGCTGGAATAAATAGAACCAAAGGAGTAAGAGTTAGTGGGGAGGGTTGGCTTTGGTCTTAGATATAAATAATCCAATTTATCTTGTTAATATATAATTTTTTTCTTTAAATTATCTCTATAGATTGCACATATTAAATGGGATTTCTATTAATGGAGGCAGTTTCAGTGTAAATGATTAAATAGGGTATGTTAAGAAAACTAACACACTTTTTTTTTACACGTAAACAATTTAACCAATTTCTTTAATCTCTATAAATTAGTCATCTGACTTCTATACTTTAAGAATGGAGGGAGTAATTCCTAATGGAGATTTTTGTTCTCAGCTTGAATCTTATCTTCAATGTCTCAAGTGTTGTAAGGAAGAGGCAACAAAATGGGATACTGGTCTTCTTCCTGCAGAAGGATCTGATGAGTTCTTCACACAGATTCATGGCAGCAATAAACCCAATGAAGAGAGGAATTTAGTAGGTGACTCAATTGTGTCTGCTCTTCTAGCAGAACTTCTTCGGGCTCAAAGTTGCATAAATAGGCTTAAAGCTTCAAAGAAATCTTCTAAGCAAAAGACACAACAATTTCTTCACAAGTTTGAGAAAGAAATGATCTTTTGGAAGCAAAGAGAATTCCAAAAGTTTCAGTCAATGTTAGATGAGGTAAGGGGTAAACTGGTAGAGGAAAGGAGAAGCCGAGAGAGAATGGAGCTGATGAATGCCAAGTTGTTACACAAATTGGCCGAAGCGAACCGATACGCGAAGCACTTCAAGAAGAACTACGAGGAAGAAAGAAGAGGCAGAGAAATAATGGAGGAAGTGTGCAATGAATTAACCAAGCAAATAGGAGAAGACAAGTGTAGGCTTGAGGAGTTGGAGATGGAATCAATGAAGATTCTCAAGGAAGTGGAAGAAGAGAGGAAGATGATGAAAATAGCCGAGCTTCTGCGCGAAGAACGCGTTCAAATGAAGCTATTCGACGCGAAGCTCGCGCTCGAAGATAAATACCATCAGATGATTCAGTTCTTTGCTTTTCTGCAAAATTCCCTAAGATCAGCATCAGAAGCTACAGGTTTGGAACTTTCATATGATGATTTCTTGAATTTTGATGATATCTTTTCCATTTATGAGGAGCTCAGAAATTACGACAAAGATTATGAGAAAGTGATAAAACCATATGAAGAAGATGACGACTTTGACAACAAGTCAACTAACAACTCATCCTCAGACTACAATGATACTGGTTTACAAGTTGTCAAAGTCAACCGAGAGGATAAAAACACTTACTTGGAATCTCCTGAGACACAAGTTAGTGAGGTAATAAAGATGAAAGCTTGTTCTAGTAGTGTAATTGCAGGGGTTTTATCTTCATTGGAAGGTTCAAGGAATTGGGAATCAGCTGAAGCCATGTTGAATCCACACATAACTCGAGGCATGAAAGGAGGCATAGAATGGCCAAGAGGGGTCCCAAAAAGGAACTTGAAGTTGAAAGCTGTGTCTTTAGACGCAAAAGTGAGAAGCCAAAGGTCACAGTTGCAACACATTCTTAAGTCCAAGGCTTAGCAACATATTTGCTGGAATCAGTTTTATTTTTAATTTTTTTCTTAGAGGGGCAAAGGCAGGCACCAATGGCTGAGATTACAATTGGGATTGAACATGTGACCTCCTACTTATAAAGAAATTTTTATGGCGTTAGGCTACAAAGTCATCAGTTGGAATTACGTTTTGGTGGTCCTAACACCTAAGTAGATCAGCGCCATTCCATTAATTAGAAAAGAACAAAGATTGGAATCCAACTTCTACAAGGATGAGCGTGGTTGGCTATTGAAAAATAGAGTTTTGGCTTAGAAACATTTCATGCCCTCATATTTTACCAGAGTTATTGATATATGATTATTCGGATAAGGAAATCAAGTTTTGGTAATTCCGTTAAATACTTAAATTCTTTCATAAAATTAAATTAAAGAAATTTAGATTTTAAAATAATATATGGCTATTTTATTTTTTTTAATATCATTTATATTAATTTATAATTTTAGGAAAAATTATTTAAAAAATCGTTACAGTTTATCTCGATTTTTAATAATTTTTTTACATTGTTTGGGATTCAAACTTTTTTTAGTAGAAACAATATGGTATACCTAGTCGATATTTTAGAGACTAAATCTCCTAAGACATAGAGATCACCGAAATAAATTTTATCTCTCTTAACAAAGTATTTTTTCATGCACATAGCCTGATTTAAACCTATAATATTATATTTAATGAACCTAACTATCTACTAGTTGTATCAAGTTTTGTTTTTGGGATTCAAATTTTACTTCATTAAATTACGAGGAACTAGCTATTTTTGTTAGGCCTAAACCCCTATGGTTATTTTTCCTAATTTTTAATATATATATTTTTTTTGGTACAAAAATTTTTTGGAAAAAGGTTGGGCTCACCCACGATCTAAGGGTAGGGAAAAATCTCTCTTCCTCCTAAACGATATTAATGTCGGGTAGAGCGAGCCGTCTATTATATATATGTATGTATGCATGCATGTATGTATGTATGGATGTATGTATGTATGTATGTATGTATGTATGTATGTATGTATGTATGTATGTATGTATGTATGTATGTATGTATGTATGTATGTATGTATGTATGTATGTATGTATGTATGTATGTAGAGAGAGTAATTAGATGGGCTTGCTAAGTCCTGGAAGCCTACTTTTCTCATCCGCCTATATGGTCTGGACCTAGCTTGGGCCTTGTGCCCCATGTCTTTTAATTTACTTTGAAAGCTTAATCTTTTGCCAATCATAATCAATGAGCTAATTCGCTTGAACTTTTAAAAAAGTTTTAAGTTTTTTAACCCTGAAATTAGAAAAATATATTATAGTTAATTAATTGTTTGTGATTAGTATGAATTACTATTACGTTAAAAAATTAAAATATCATATAATTAGTTAATGTGATCACTAGTTAATTAATATTATGAAGTTCAAATTTTTTTAAAAATTAAAGTAGTGTGTGATTAATATGATTTAATTAAATTACTAATTAATTATTAACATGTAGCTCAAAATTTTTTAAAAATTGATTGAAATTATTGATTGCAGTTAATAGATAAATAAATTAAAAATATTGAGTTAGGTTGACCTATATCTATTTTTAACTGAATTAAATATTATAAGATTTTAATAGTATAGGCGGTTGTTATTTGTTAATTTTTATTGTTGATGAATAAATATTACCAGTTCTGAAATTTTAATGAAGTATTAATTACGATTTACAGAACAAAACATAATGAAAAGAAGGGATATATGATATTATGATCGTTCACAAGAGTCCTACTGATCAAGGTAAAAACATGAATCGGTAAAGTTAGATGTCATCAATAAAGATTTATCGCGTTAAAATTTTAAAGCGAGAGAAAATTCATCAAAAATAAAGTAAAATTCTTATTAAACTCCAAAACAATTGCGTAATTTATCTCTGCCAACCTAATCAATTTACCAAAATTGGAAGAATTAAATTGATAGTAAATCAGCTTTTCATGTTACCAATGCCATTTCCTTTTATGACCAATGATAGGAATCTCTTGCGTTTTAATATAATTACATTCTCGATTTGAACCTTATCCACTGGTACGTTAGAATTGATGTTGATGGAAATGGAAATGGAAATGGAAATGGAAATGGAAATGGAAATGGACATGAGGTTTAAAAGCGTGTTTGGTATGACATGGAATTCAAATATTATTTTTATTAATATTTATATTTTAAAATATGAAATTACTAATATGTCCTCATCCAAAAAAAACCCTAACCCCCAAAATATCCAACCACCACCGTTAGCCACCGTTGTCATCAATCGCCATTGAAGCTCCAGATCCGTCCTTCCTCTCTCACCAGACCACCTCTTCCTCTCCTTCTTCATCATCCTCAGATCCGACAAGAAGGCCAAGATGCCCGTTGACAGAGACGGCTGCACTAGCTCCACCATATCTAACGATGGGGAAAAGGAGGTCGCCGTCGCCAGTTGCCGGAGGTCACCATCGTGGGTTGCTGGTCAATGACGATCCCATGGGGTTGATGTTTATCGAAGGAGATGAAAAAACATGAAGGGGCAAAGCCAGAATTCCATAGAATTTTTTAGATTTCCATGGGTTTTTTGATGGAAGCCAATTCCATCAATTTTGATGGAATTGATTTTCCCATCGAAGGCTTGCTTAAGTGTACCAAACAAACTTTAATTGGAAAATCAATTCTATTTTTATTTTCATAGATATAGATAGGACCCGTTTTCTAGGATGACGATTTTATGTTGCTAGGGTAAGATCGGTACTATCTACAAATAGTTTCAACAAATTAAATTTATAATTTTTAACTAAAATTTTTAAAATTAAAAAATTATTTTTTAAAAAATTTAAAGTTAAAAAATTATCTTTAATTTAAATTTTATATTAATTAAAATAATTTTTTTAAAATTAAAAAAATAAGTTTAAACCATCCAAATTAAATCTTAACGATCTAAATTTAGATATAGGTACGATCCAAAAAGACACAACATATTTAAGCAAATGCTTAGTATTTGTTAACTAAGTTTTTTTGGCATGATCCATTACAATTCAATTATTCTAGTTAATTGAGTTGATGAATTATAGGTATTGAGTTATTCTGAATCAGTAAATTATAGGGATTAAATTATTCTAAGTTAAAAATCTATAAAAATTGAATTGTTTGTAGTTAAATTTTAGAGACTAAATCCAATTAAAACAAAATTTAGAAACCAAAAGTTATATTTTCTCCAAATATCACATATTCACAGAAAAAACGACAGAACAAATTGGGTGGTGGGGATAATTTTCTTTGTTTTGTTTTTTTAGGGAAGTGGGGTTTCATTACATTGTTAGGAGATTGAGAAAGAAGTGAAGGTTGATTCAAAAGAGAGATTAGAGGCATAGGATAAGCATAAGCACAAAGTATGAAGTTATCCAAAAGATGATTAAGATGACGATTATGGTGAAAATTCAATCCAAAGGCCCAACAAAACAAGTTTTATGGTAGGCCATGCCAATAATTACTCTCACTTGCCATTAATAGCCAATCCCATTGTTGATTTGATCTGTCTCCCGGGACCCTATTCTTGGCAATATCAATATTATGTAGCTGGCTCCTTTCAAATTTTGGTTCTTCATTTTCTTGCTTAGCTTCCACAATTCTTGTCAATTTTTTAAACTCTAAATTATACAAAATTTCCCTTAAGTTTAAATTATATACAAATAACTCTCTCAAACTTTAAAATTTAATAATAAACTCACCTAAATTTTCAGCTCTCTGTATGTATAAACCCTAGCTACCAGCCATTAAAATTTAATTAAATTATATTTTATGTGCATATGATAGATATAATATAATTTAATTTAATTTCGTCTCTTTTTTTAAAAAGGGAAAGTAAATGAATCAATGCATAGATATAATGTAATTTAAAACTTTGTATCATTCTCTTGCTGTGTGGGCTCTCGCCCATATCCCATCATAATACGTATGCATGGTGTGAACGCTTTTTTCGTATCAGATAATACGAAACGCACAAAACAAATTTACTTATCAAACAAGTCTAGTTGGGAGCATGTCGTTGGGTCAAATCAAAAGTTCAAATCTGGAAATAAGGTATTCACAGTTCATCATTATTTCTTCCAAAATTTTATTTTGAACCCATATATATATATATATTCTTATAATTTATGATGCATCGTCTTACATGTTGAAATATAACTATTTATCAGAATTCAAAGTGCAACACTTCATTTCAAGCTATGAAAACATCAAACACAATCATTTACAGCGACGGATCAGGGGGCAAGAGGGTTGCTTCTTGTCCCCACAACCTTGCATTTTCCAACCCTTCAAATGGATTAGAGAGAAGGGTGGAAAAAGATGTGCATCAAACGCCCATATTTAATGGTTGAGATCTCTTCTAATCTTTTGTTAAATTATAATATTCTTCATGTCCTAAATATAGAAATTAGTTAGAGGGTTGGTCTTAATCCTAAAAGATAAGACGTCAATACATTTTTATCTTTAATATTTATCATTTTTCTCAAATTAATTTATCTAACCTATTAACTAATATATAATATAATATTATATATGGGTTTTTAGAGGAAGATCATGTCATATTTATTATAATTAGTAAAATAATTTATCTAAATTTTTTAATATATCTAAATTAGTTAAATAACTCTTAAATTAAGGACCATATGAGTAATATTCTTGTCCTAAACATATAGTGTAGAATAATGCAAAATAATAAAAAAAATAACTGAAAATTCTCTGTTTGATATTGAGAGAAGGAGTATATATTCCATAATAAAAAAATAATTAAATTATCCTTATGTATATACTCCTTCATACATGTACATTATTTAATAAGAACATTAAGAGAATTTAAAAAAAAATAAATTATCCTTATTTATATTATGGTATTTTTCATTCTATTTGGTAGGTTTTATTTTGTTATGTATATACTCATTCACTTCTTATGACATATTTATTATATTTATTAATTTTTTAAATTATTCTTATTTATACTTCCTTAATAGTAATTGGGTAAAAGAGATAGGGAGGAAGTTAAGGAAGGTGATTAGGGTATTTTAGACAAAATATATTATATTAACTAACTTAATTAACTATTTTAATCTAATTAAATTAGTTAAATAAGTCATATATTAAAGAATGGAGGCTTATTAATATATGTGTGTTAAATCGGTGTCTTACACAAATAAGTTGATAAAACTTGAGAGGGAAGAATGAATGCCCTAGCTAGCTATAAATATTACATGAGAGATTCACTTATTCTGCATAGCGTGGTTCTTTCACTTTAATATGAAACTGGGGAAAGTCTGAGTTACACGAACGTAATGGAAGTGAGCGGTATGTGACGACTCAAAAAAGTCCCACATCGGATAGGTGCGGGGTGGGTCCGGCTATATAAGTGTGGCGCTGCACACCCTGTACAACCGGTTTTATGGGGAGAGGGTAATGGCCACGTGACAAGTGGTATCAGAGCCGACCCGGACTCCGACTCCGATGTCTCGCCAAGCGCCCTCGGGGTGCGGGGTAGGCAGGGGGCCCCACTGTGACGAGGGCGTCACAGGATTGGGTGGGGGAGAGTGTGACGACTCAAAAAAGTCCCACATCGGATAGGTGCGGGGTGGGTCCTGACTATATAAGTGTGGCGCTGCACACCCTGTACAACCGATTTTATGGAGAGAGGGTAATGGCCACGTGACAGGTAGCCAGCTAGCTACATAGCTTCGCAGATTTAATAAGGGAAGTGACCCACAGAGAGAGAGAGAGAGGGGGGGGGGCCGCCCGGGGGGTGGGGGGATATATAGTTGGCTAATGTAGCAGCAACATTGAGCTATGACATAATGAGATAGGTAGGAGAATAACATTACACAACATGAACCTTATTATTTCACTTGTCTTTTTTTTTACTCATCTTACCCACTTACTCTTCCTTCCTCATCCCACGCTTGCAATAACATGAACCTTCTTGTCAAATCTCATTTCTCAAGCAGCAGCAGGTACAAATAATGCAGATCGTTCACTTACTAAATTTCCAGTATCAACAATGACATTTGAACTTATACCGGTATACCCTGAGATATGAGTCAAATTTTTCCTAACTAAATCTTTAAATGTTATTTTATTTATTCTGTAAATCAAGAAAAGGGCGATGGCTCTCTTTTTGAACCTAAGACTCACTTTGCATATTGATATCTACAAATTGTCAAATGGGGAGTAACCAAATCTTTAAATGTTATTTTACGTGAATCAGAAAAGGGTCAATGACTCTCTTTCTTAACTTAAGACTCACTCAGCAGATTGATATATGCAAATTGTCAAAATGGGGAGTTTGGTTAGGGTGGGATATCTGTTAAAAGATAACATGTCTTAAGATGAGCTTAATAAGAACAAAAAATTCGTGTGAATCACATAGATAAAAGCTCATTTAATTCTTATTTTAAATATGATATGATCTATGAAAGCACGGCTTATTTATTGATCTTTTATGCATTTTGATAAAAGTAGAAATAGAAATAGAAATAGAAATAAAAATAAAAATAAAAATAGAAGTATTGATTAACAGGAAACTTGGTATAACCAAGCGTGACATAATTTTTAATTAATATATTGATTTTAAATATGAAATGATCAATATATCCTTCCCAAAAAAACTCTAGCCTCCACCCTGTACTAGAATAGCCATAGCCGCCATACCCACCGGCAATCACTATCAGGCTCAAGCTTTAGCCATGGAGGAGAATAATTACAAGAAATAAAAAAAAAGAAAGAAAGAAATTGAATCCCTACAACATTCACAGTGAAAATGGAAATCTAACAACATTCCCAATGAAATTGGAAATCTAACAAACCAGAAGCCATTAGAAAATGAAATATAATGCACCAGAAAAGGCGATTATGGCTAGCAAGATTAACGTCTCAGTCGAAAATGAAATCGATGACAGAATATCAAATCGAAGAAGATGTCCGCCATCTCAAAGGAGCAATCAAAGAGGGCCATCATCTCAGATCTACAGGTCAAAGCTGGAGAAGACATTGTTCGCAGTCTGCGGAAGATCAAACATGAGAAGACGTTATCACTGTTTGCATATTGAAGAGGAAGAAGACGCTATCATAGAAATCGCAAATCAAAGAGTAAAGTTGTCACCTTCACCTTCGTCTCATCTGCCGTCGCCTTCGCCGTGGTCCTCACATTGTGCACCGTTGCCTTCCCCGTGGTCCTCACACCATCCTCGTTAACCTTGCTCATTGCCATGCCAGACTTGTCAAAGGGCAAAATGGTCACCAAGTTTGAGTTCCATGGAACTGGTCTCAGTTCTCAGGAGAGAAATGGTAGTTCCAACATTTGATAAAATTGAGGTGGAAGTGGAAGTGGGTTCAAGGGTACCAAATACCTCAAATTTTAGGTTCATTTCCAATTCCTAAACCCCCAAGTCCATGCTACCAAACGGGGCATTAGTCTCTTGGAATTTTAAGTTAGAGGTATCAAAATAGATACCACAAGAATAATTAGCTTGTGGCATCCAAGCATTTATAAAGATGTTTCCTTTTCAATTCTTCAATGCCACCTTTTCCTATCATTGTAGAGCATAATTCATCGTCATCAAGTGTTCAATTGTTCAACCATATCAATAAAAAAGGTGAGCTGGGATAAGACCATACGTAGTGAGGTAGGTTAGTTCTATTGTATGGAAACCACCTCCCAAAGTTTTCGTTCTTATGTCAATTCACACAAAATGTCAAGTGTCATTTACTATATTTATTTTTTCTTACAAAATATATCATTATTCTGCTTACAATGTGACGTAGTCTCCAAAAAATAAAATCATACAAAATAAATTTCAGTCTAAGTTGTATAGTTTCCACATTAATCCAATTGAAATATTGTATCAAATAACCAGTATTCAAGAGAGAGGGGAGAACAAGTCTGAAAATAAAGGAGAGAGGAGAGACTGGTGAGCATATAATAACTAGAGATACTACTCATGAGTATTTGTGGATATTAATTTGATGCGCAGAAGCCATAATATATGGAAAAACACCATAATGAAGGAATATAAGGATAAGTGGTTTGTTTTGAGATAAGAGGAGGCATGAAACGCAAATGGCTCACATGGGAACGAATTGGGAGGCGTAATCTAATTTGATAAAAGAAAGGCTCACTCGCACACATCCAAATTAGTGTTCAAAGGTTGGGGATTGAGGAGGCCATGTGTTGCTCACATGGCGTTGCCTCCTGAATGCCGCGTGTCACTATCACTCTGTAATTGATTTGTCATTCATCAACAAATTGCACATAATCTCACCCATCTTCGGGGTTTTACGTCTATATGTCTCCGCAATGAATAGCACAAGCCATAAATTAGCATGTGGCTACTCCTCTTAAACCCATCATAAAACCAAAGACAATAAGCTTGCTGTTTGCTGAGCAACGCCAAGCCTCAGATTTATGCACATTTAAGACTTTGTAATGCATGTGAATTGGATTATATCAAATGCCAACATGCTTATATATGCATGAGATTAGTAAGTGATCGTAAAGAAGTGGAACTTCATACATCTTAGTGCTAAGTAGTTTTTTTTAAATAGAAATGTGATTATCATTCATCAAGAGAATTAAAGAGATCAATGATTGTTACTTGTACTCCTTTCATCATCTACTGACTCCTAGACTCCTTGTAATAAGGGTGGTGGATGATTAAAGATGCAAAAATTAGATTTGACTACATGTGTATATCAAACTAACGGGTTCGCATATTGATTAGCTTCTCTGGATATAAAATTCACAAAAACATGCAGAATTCTTAGCTAAGAATGTTAAATTTTTTTTAACTACATAATATTATATAAATAAAATTACAATTAATATTTTTTTACCAACCTGAATTTCTTCATGACTCATCGCTAAATGAAGAATAAGACAACAAGAGGAGGACGTGAATTGGTTGACAAGGAAATCATTGTTCGTGGGACCTAGGGCCATTTTCACCATCATGTGACATAATGGTGGTGGAATTCATACTGCTCTTAAAATTACTATGAAAGACTATTTTTAACTGCCGTTAAAAGTTTTTTTTTTGTAGTAGTGCCACCACAAGCTACTTGTAGCTGATTGCTACGTGACTCGTCAACCCGCACGTAGTCAGTAGGAGGAGCACACCACTTCACTTCATCTCTGCCAGGCACTTTTAAGATCTTGTGTCTAAGTTTACCGCCTTCAACACCCTCCATCAGTTGATAAATGCACCTATGAACTAAGGTTTGGTAATGTTCAGCACTGCCATCAAACACTCTCCTGCATCTATTTTTCCATAGGAGCCAACACATCAGTCCAAAGATCTGCATCCAAGACCATTCGGTGAACTTTGCACCACCTGGATTATGCTTCACGTTCCAAATCAACCAGTCTTGCAAATTCCCATGAAAAAAAAACATAATGATAAATTGAGTTAATAATAGACATCCACACACTGTTTTGCAATCTCACAATCCTTCAAAGCATGAAGTATTGTTTCCTCACAAAAACACTCAAACGGGCACTCCGCATTCTCACTACATCCTCTTTGTGCTCTAAGGTTATTTGTAGGAATTCTCTCATGGAATACTTGCTACATGAAGAACTTTGATCTTTCAGGAATCGGCCGGCCACCGCCATAATTGCTACCAAGGAGAATCATTAGAGAACAATTCTGATTGTAGATCATTCTATAAGCAGACTGAACACTGAAGTTTCCATCCGAAGAGCTTCTCCAGCAAAATAAATCATTCCCAACTAGGTTGGGGGGTGACACCATCTTGATTTTCTCCATAACCCATTCATGTAAGAACATCCTCCATTTATCCAAATCCCAATTTCTAGTTGAGGAAACAAAATGGTTCACGGTTGCTTCAGGATCAATAAGCTGAAAATTCTTCTCCACATAATTCATTAATGGTTCCTCAAAAGGTGTCCACTGGTCCCACCAAGCACTAGTGTTCGACCCACTTTGAAGTTTACACCCAATTTCTTTGCAGAAGATATCACAACCTGTAGTAATGCCACACCAAACCGTAGATTGGGAGGTTCTTTTGCAGAGCGTAGGAAGTTCTCCCTCCCCGCATATATACTTGCTACACAGACATCTAACCCAAAGAGCTTGATGTTTTGTAATAAGATCCCAACACAATTTCATGATAAATGCAACATTTTGGCAAATTAGATCTTTTATACCAAGCCCATCCTCTTTCCGCTCTATTTTGATCACATCCCACACGATGCATCTTGCGCCTATCCTGCTCATGATTCCAAAAGAAATCTCTACTCAACTGATCAATATCATACAACACTCCTTTAGGAATTAGAAGAGTCTGCATCTGATAGTAAGGAAGAGCCGACAGGACTGATTTAATAAGTACCGTTCTACCCGCCATACTGAGGAAACACCTTTTCCAACTATATAGTTTATCTCTGGCTCTCTGAATCAAAGGGGCAAAAGTCGCCTTAATTGTTCTCTTGTGTAGCAAAGTAACCCCAAGATACTTGCCCAAATCTGGCGTAAAGCTAACTCCCAATCTCCTACTAAGCTCATAAGCACGATTAAAATGGAAATTTCTAGATGCAAAAACTTTTGACTTGTGCCGGCTAATTCTGTTTCCCGGGTACTACAAAAAAGCTGCATAATATCCCTTATCCTCTCCATTTGGTCCTCTGAAGCTTCACTAAAGAGGAATAGGTCATCTGCAATGAACAAATGAGACAGACTTGGCTCCCTTCTACTGAGTTTCAGAGGTTTCCATCGACCAGCGTCGACCTCATGAAGGATAGCTAGCCTAGTCTTTCTAGGAATATGACAAAAATGTAGGGACTTAATGAATTACCTTGTCTGACCCCTCTAGAAGGAAGGCACTGTTCCGATGGGGATCCATTACACAATACCCTCATTGAAGCCGAAGAGATACATTGCATAATAAGATGGATGAAGTCATCCTTAAGCCCTAAGCTGCGAAGATTAAAATCAATGAAACCCCAATCAAGCCTATCGTATGCCTTTTCCATGTCCACTTTGATAGCCACATAACCCTTACCGCCTCTTTTATTCTGCATGGTATGGATGGCTTCTTGAGCAAGAATGATGTTGTCACATCCTTTTCTCCTGTTAATAAAGCTTCAATGGTAAGGTTGGATAACGTAATCCATAACCCTCTTCAATCTATTTGCAAGAACTTTACTCAGGATTTTGAAGCAGACATTACACAGAGAGATCGGTATGAAGTCTTTCATCGTTGTTAGGTGTTCAACTTTCAGAAGCAAGACAATACTAGTTTGATTCAACTCCTTAACTTGAGATAGATCAGAAAATTTATTTATGGTAAATTCAATGTAACCTAACTCCATCATATCATGGTTAAAAAAAAAACTAATCCTTATCACAAAATACTTGGTTTAATTTATTGATGAAAGGTTCTATCTGCTTAATTACCCGTGTTTTGTGATTATGTCTAGCTCAATTTAAATTAATTTTAAACCATATTAAATTATATTTCAGCTGCAGTAGTAAAATAAGCTTAAGATAATGGTGATTTTATTTAAGGTTATATATATATCAGTAAATGAAATATTTATTAATTACAATTCTGAAGCAGTTAACAACTTAACATATTAAACACAAAATTAAACATTTCTTTTTATGTAAACAAATAAATTGCGAATAAAAAAAAATGGAAGAACTCAATCAATGAAATTCTTTAGAAGAAACCTATTATTGTACAATATAGCTTATACTGCTTGCAATTTTCACTTTCAAAAGAGCAATAATAAAAAAAAAATTGCGAATAAAAATTAAACACAAAATTAAACATTTCATTTTATGTAAACAAATAAATTGCGAATAAAAAAAAGAGGAAGAACTCGATCAATGAAATTCTTTAGAAGAAACCTATTATTGTACAATATAGCTTATACTGCTTGCAATTTTCACTTTCAAAAGAGCAATAATAAAAAAAATTGGACGAAATGCAGAGAAAATGAACCTCAAATTCAAATGAAATTCTGATGGTGGGACCCAGGCCTCCAAAACAAAAATTCTATATATACACGTCCAATCTTCCCCCTTCCACTTATGTCCAAGCCTCCAAGGGCCCTGGATTTCTAATTTCGGCAAGCTCGCCGGCACCACCCCATTCCGCCGCCTTCCATGGCCAAGGGTCGCAAATTGACTACAAGCCAAAGCGAGCGCTTCTTGGGAACCTACTCCAACGCTTACACGCACGGGTTTAACTCCTCTGACTCATCCGATCTCGGAGAAGCCGACGTCTGGTCAGCGGCAGATGACGCCGGCGAGAACATGGCGAGTTCTTCTTACAGATATTGGGAGCCACGGGAAGCCTCAGAGAGTAACGGCAGAAGCTCTGTGAGGAGCAGGCGGCCAATCCCGACCCAAAACGTCGGCGGTTTGTCCCTGGAGTTCGAAAACTCGGCAGATGATAATGCCACGACGTCGTCCATGATTGTGCATCAATTTCGGGGGCATGACAGCGTGGCATCGCAGCACGGCCACCACATGGCGACATCGGCGCCTGTGAACGTCCCGGATTGGAGTAAGATACTGCGAGCCAATTCGGTGGAGTCTATGCATGAGGTGGACGACGGTTCCGAGGACGAGAACGAATCGGAGATGGTCCCACCACACGAGTACTTGGCGCGTGAGTATGCACGGAGCCGGAAGATGGAGGCAAACTCGGTTTTTGAGGGAGTCGGGCGAACGTTGAAGGGGAGGGACATGAGGCGGGTTCGTGATGCAGTGTGGAGTCAAACCGGGTTCGATGGCTAGCTGGCTGAGGACGGTTCAGACCGGCTGGGAAGTAGTGAAGTTACGTGTCCTTACTTGTTAGTCAAACTCAGCAATTTGAGAAATAGTTTTCTTTTCTTTTTTTCCCTTCCGGCCCTTTGGGGGGGTGAGTTTTTGGGGCGATTATTCGGTTGAGTTGACTCAGGTTCAGAGAATCAAACTCAGCCTTGAGTGAGCCTGAATTGCATAAATTGGAAATGGCAATTTTATTATTCTCATTAATTACAAATTGTATACCAATTGGCGTTAGTAAAATTTAGTACAATGTCCCTCTTTTCTTTATGGTTATTTCTTATTGTAATATGAACTATATATGAAGTAATATATACAAACTTGAGTTTTTTTATATAGTTATCCGAATTTAAATTTAAATTATTAAAAAATGTATGATTTTATTAAAAGGAGGAGAGAGGCGAGAGGGTGGAGAAGAAAGAAGAGAGGAGAGTGGGTGGAGAAGAGAGAGGAGATATGAGAGAGGGTATAGAGAAGAGAGGAGAGAGGGTAGAGAGATAGTAAAAAAGATAGAAGAGAGATGAGAGATAGTGTAAGAAAAAGTAAGGGTAACATAGTAATTGAGTAGTTCATAAACTCTTTTACTATTTTAAAAGCTATTCTGATTAGCTTATTTGAAACCATGGTTTTGTCCAAACCAAGATTTTGGACAAAAATGACTGTTTGTTTCCAAATTTTCCTAAATCGAGGTTTGGACCAGAAGCCATTTTAAAATCGTAGTTTAGGGGTTTCTCAAACACACACTGAGTAAGGATGGGATATAATTTTTTTTTATTTTGTAATCATTAAAATGTTATTATAATTTTTTTTATTTTTCATGCTGTACAGTTTTTGTTTTTATTTTAATATTTCATATCATAAGATTGAAGTCTATCCAACCAATATTAATTCAAAATTTTCAGAAATAAGTTGACAACTAATTTTTCAAAAGTTAATTTTTACTCACGGTTATATCCTAAAATAATAAGGTTTACATTTAGTGGTATGATTTTCTGTTTTTTTTAAGCATTTACATACACAGACATTTTCTGTTATAGGAATAGCTGGTTTTCTTTGAAATGACATCTTTTGTGGGAAAAATATATTTGCGTCCTTAGATTATTTATGAAAAAATAAAAAAAAATATTATTAAAAAATAAATTAAGAAATATATATTTAAGAATGAAACTAAATAACTTTGAGTTTAAAAGATAAGGATTGATGGAGACAAAATAAAGCAAGTAAAAGATTGAAAGCACTTAGTTTGGGTGGTTGGCATGGAAGTGATGAGAATCACATCCATTCTTGCTTATGAATGAATAAAGAAAGATATATGTAATTTTTAAAGTTAAGAAAAAAACATACGTTTTATATATTTTTTAATAATTAATTTCCAATAGAATAGTTGAGTCGTGCAAGTTGAAGATTCCATGGAAGACTAAATAATAGTAAGTACTTTGTTGGTAACATAATTTTTTGACTTGTTGAAAATGAGTGAAGGAATGAATAAATGGAAGATCTGATTTGTTTCTAGCGTGGCTGACATACGAACTTATCCATCTAATGAATGAGAAAGTTTTTAATATTAATATTATTTTATTGTGATTTTAGTCATTACGTTTAGTGAGTCATCTTGATTTTTAAGTGTCTAAATTTATATTTGAGAATAATAGACGGCTCGCCCTCTCCGATATTAGTATTATCTAAGAGGAAAAAAGATTTCGCTAGATCTTTAGATTGTGGGTGAACTTAATTTATTTTTAAAAAAATTTATATAAAAAAAAAGTTTCGGATATCTTTTAAATTTGTTATTTTGATTTGCTTACATACTTTGACATAAATGGAATTCATTTCTTATCTTTTAAAAAAACTAGATTTTTTGCATGATGCATGAGATAAATAACATCTTGACTACAATTTTTTACGATATATTTAATTAAAAAAAATTAAGTAAAAGAAATTGTTTATTTCTTCTAAAAACTCTTTTCTATATAATTAATTTATAAATATTAAAAAAATAAATTAAATAAATTATTTTTAATAAATGTGTATAATTTCTTTAAATATTCTTTTAATCAATTTTTTATTGATAAAAAAACTTCTTTAATATATGCTTTAATTTCTAACTATATAATTATTTTTGTGAGAACATTATTGCATATTGTCTTGGCAACAGATTTAGGAAGCCATGTACATTAAAGATGCTAAGGATTTGCTATATCAGGGCATGTTTAACTTGATGATGATTCTTTGATTCTTTTCATTGTCTCTAAATCGAAAATTTTTGTCCTTAAATTCCAAATTGAGTGGACAAAAACACGGTGAGGTCCACATTCCATTTCTTTTAATGGGGTGACGGGACGATGGTGGCTTGGAATTGACACCAATATTATTATTGATTGCTAAATATAAAATCAACATCAATGTTAATATAATATATAAAATTTTCCGTAATCCCCGCTTTTTATATTTCATAAATAATACAATTTTTGTCAAGTTTTATAAACAAAATTTTATTTTCTTTCAATTTTTTCCTTCATAGATCTCATATGGTTTTGTGCAAATTTAAAACTTTTATGTATATTTTTGTGATAGACGAAAGTTTAATTAAGTTATGTTGTATATGAGGTTTACTAGATTTAGGGTATATTTTTAAATCAGGAAATACTTATAAAATTTTTTATATTAATAAAGACATTTAAATTTATGATCTTATGGATTATGAGATAACCTTTTATTAATTAAATTAACTTTTATTTATTAACTTTTACGTATATTATGTGTAATACATATATAATTTTTTTAAGCAATGGATATATAAAAGTTACCGTACTACTTAAATATTATATAAAATATGGAGTTCAAATATTATGAATAAAATTATTTTATTAAAATATAAATAAATTTTGTGTATAATCATTTTTTTATGATAGATTTTGTTTAAATATATAAAAAAAATTAATCATTTAAAAATTTTGATTCAATTATAACTCAGATTTTAAATTTTAATTTGATATCCCTTTATTTATGATATAGTTAAATTTTAATTCTTAAATTTTATCTCAGTGCACCTTAATTCTTATAATTTTATCTATTTATATTCTCTATAATTTTAGTTTCTAAAATGTAATGAATAATATTTTAAATAATCTAAACTATTTGACTGGATTATGGAATTAAAATTGAAGAACTAAATTTTAATTAAATTAGAATTATAAGCATTAAATTGTATTGAGTTAAATTAAAAAAATTAAATTTTAATTGAAATAAAATTATAAGAATTAAATAATTAATTTTTTAATATATAACGAGGGCAACAAGACTTGAAAGAAGGGAGCAAACATTCAAAGGCTGAAAAAATGGGTAATGGAGGAACCTTTTTTCATGAGAATGACAACAACTCTTTTTATACGTTGGACTCACATGCCCAAGTGGCCTTGCCACCATTGATTTTTCTCCCAACTTTAGTCATAATCATCTCCCAAAAAACCAACGGGAGTTAGTCTAAGTAGTAAGTGGCTCGGTATCGTTTAAGCGAAGTCTCGAGTTCGAGCCTTAGCGTACGTAGAAAATTCCCGTTGGGAGACTCACCCACCATAGCCGGTGCGCGATACGGGTCGAATCTGGATGTAGTCGGGGTAAAGTTCCGCTGAACCGGGTGGGCAACAAAAAAAATCTCCCAAAAAAAATAGTGAAAATAACATTCAATTCAAATTTATTTTCAAAAAAAATATTCTTAATACATTTTTTTCTACATGATTTTGAATTTTTGGCTACATATTTTCCCCTCAATTTCTATAAAGCTTTTTATTATTTTAAACAAATAATTATATGTAACACTGAATTTATGTTAAAAAAATATATATAACCAATCTCATGGCCCATATGATCAGGAGGTTTGGTCGATTCATCTATGTTAGAATTTATATTTTATTCCCTTGTTGAGACTAAAGTGACGTTATTTTGAGTAAAAAATAACAATAAGACAGATTTGTGTGTTAGTAACTCTAGTTTATTGAATTTCATGTTTACACATGAATATTACATGTATTTATATATTAATATTTTTTAATTTAAATATTACTCTTTTTAAAGTTATACATGTAAATATTTGTATATATTTAAATTAATTTAAATTATATTAATTATAATTAAATTAATCTAATTCAATCACACTTGAATCAATAACCTTTGAACTAACTATTATCTCAATTGATTTAGTGATCAGTCTCATATCTTTAATATCTTAGCGAAAACTCTTTATAGGGGTTATAGAGGGCCAAAAAAAAGCCCTAATTAGGATGCTGAAAAAAATGATAATTAACCTAAAAGAAAAGATATACCAGGTACGCGACGCGGGTCAGATCTGTATATAGTCGGGGCAAAATTCTGGTGAACCGGGTAGGTAAAAAAAAAAAAAAAAAAAAGATATGCACTAACGTTTTGTTTTCGGCGGAGGAAGAGTTTTGGACCATCCATTATGAATACATGTAGAGTTCATAATTAGGCTTCCCAAAGTACTAATCATAAAAGGCAAGTGCTTCTTTAGATTTAGGGAATCATTATTTTATTCCCACTTACCTATAAACCCATGTTCCTTCCCTAATTCTCCTTGTCCTTTTACAAAGTGTACTTTGATCTAACGCTTTCACATTGGGAAATTAAGTACAATTTTCCCCCTTTTTTAGTCATAATCATACTTTTCTATTTTCTTTCACTTTCAAATATATATTTAATATATTACTACAAGTTCAACAAAAAAATTAAAATTGAGAACATGCAAAGTGTATTTTTCCCCCGGTTCACTAAAATTTTGCCCCGATTATATCCGGATCATACCCGTGTTATATACCTGGCTATGGTGAATGAGTTTCCCAATAAAAAATTTTTATATACGCCAAAACTCGAATTTAAAATCTCGTTTAAACGATACAAAGCTGCTTACCACTAGACTAACCCCCATTAGTCAAAGTGTATTATTTATAAGTTGTAAATTATGTAATTCATTCGTGGGGCGTCATAGTCCAATGGACACCAAATATCTCCATTAAGGCATTATTATATGTAAAATTGTGAGTTAAGGCTTCTGTAATTCATTTTTCAAATTCTATACAAAGTATGAATGGCTTAATTTATTGTATGATAATCATATAATTTTTTTATACAGAAATTCATTTTTTTATTTTTTTTAAATATAAAAGTTACCCCTCCTCTCGGCTCTAGGATTATCATAGCATATTTTCTGGGCTTTTGTGTAGGCCCAAATGTGGCCCAAATAAAAAGCAAACAATCCCGGGGGGCCGACGAGAACCTATAATGATCTTGAAATGGAACTTTTCTTTTGTTGTTTTTTTTACTAAAAATCAAAATAAGATTTCATAAATATAAAATAAAAATTAACATAAACAACAATTGGGATTTGGGAGTGAAGAGCAAGTGCAGTACTTTTCTTTAAAATTCTTGGAAAACATACCAAATATTGTTATGTTTATATAATTAGTACTCATCCGATTCTAAATATAAGAGTTAATTAAAAAATTTATTTTAATTTTAACATATAAATATCATAGTTCAATCAATTTTATCATCTATATTTATTGTTTTTCCTAAACTATTAATATTGATACTCTCTTAATAATAGTAACAATCAAATTTAAATAGGTACAAGATATTCGTTACATAAAGATATTTTAAGAAGATCAGGTCATATGATTAAGATTAACTAATTTATATAATTTTTTTAATATATTTATATTAATTAAGTAATTTTTATATTAAGAATAATAAAAAGAGTATTATATTGGATTGCAAGCAAGGGTGCAATGAGATTAAGGGCATTGACGAGATAGGGGAGAGGATGAAGAATGACAAAAGGAGAAGTTGTGCGTCGCATGTGGATGGGTCAGACCTAAAGGCTAAAGGGGAAAATGGCCTAGGGCTTTGGTATTAGGAATTTTAAAAGTAAATAAATCAAAACAATAAAAAAATAAGGGCTGGTCCTTATTTTATGAGGGCCTATATTGACCAGTTCATTCGGCCATTTTCATCAAAATTTCCCCCCTTTTAAAGTTCAACCCTTAATTTTTAAGAGTCTAAAAAGGCTTACCTTTTGTTACTTTAACTTGGCAAAAGCTAGCACATTAATAGTATGTTTGGTGAAGTGGCAACGGGGGTGGAGAAGTAAAACTTGTTCGATGCGATGGAAGTCATTCCAATTTCTAATATTTTAGTTTTATAAAAAAAAATTAAGAATTGAGATGATAGAAGTGGAAGTAAAAGTTTTTGGATGATTTTATTTCAGTCATAAAATTTCTAAATAATTTTAACCTTTCTCAAGTTATAAGAAAAAATATTTTGGACTATTTTATTTCAAGTTATAAAAAATATATATATCAATTCCATACTCATTTATATTGTACTAAACAAACTTTTAAAACTTATTTCTAGTATAATTCTACTTCTATAAAAAAACTCTCACATCTTATCAAACGTATCCTAAAAGTTGATTTAAATTAATATTTATAAAAATAACTTTTATCTAAATTGATTTTTGTAATCTAAAGTTGAAGTGAAAGTCAATTAATATAATATGATTTATATTTAGATATATTTCTATAAAAAAATTAATTAGATAATATATTATAAAGTCTAGAAGGTTTAGAAAGAAAAATTACAAGCCAATTAACCAAAAACTAAAAGTAAAAAAAAATTACTTTAACTTCAACCAAAGTTTCAGAAACACTTTTATGTTAAACCCCTCTCATATACTTATTCCCTTCTAAAAAATTAAGCAAAACACTAACATTTGGCCCACCCATTCCAAAACCTATATTTTAGGCATAAATTGACTTTTGGTTTCAGAAGTCAGATTTCACGTGCTAAAAGCCATTCTAAACATGCTCGCTTTTGCTTCCCCTTGTAAAATAGATGCTGAAGCAAGGTAATTGAAGTTTATATCTTCTCTAACTTTATCTCAACAATGAATCAACCTTATAAAAGAGATTTCAAAGATTCCCACACAAAATGTCAAAACACCACGGACTTTTGTTCCATGTACCCGTATTGTCGGTACCCTCTTCATCGTTTCAACTACATAACCTTCACTTATTTACTGAGATAAGAAATCTTGTCTCTTCAATTTTTTGCCCCATATATTTCACTGTGTCTTATCCTCAATGGACATAAATGAAAGAACAAGCTTCACGTGCATGAATATCATAGACATGTGTAGGGAAGAAGGGTGATGTGGTCTCCCGTTTAGGTATTGATGGTGAAGGGAAGCTCTTCTGGTGGAGTTATTTGAGACAATAATGCAAATTGGATTCTTGGTTTTCGTTATAAACTAGGTCTCTAGTTTAGGTATATACCTGCATGCTATCTTTGTGAATTATTGGGGATGACAGAAGGGCTAGAACTTTGTTACAGTAAGGGTTTGAGGAAAGTAAAGTTTCCATTTTTGGTTTACTTTCAGATCTAGTAACAGTAGGGTTATTAGCCCCCACGACCAATTTGATCCGAGTTCTGGTTGATGGTTAGGTATAACCCTTTCTAAAATGTGTTTTCTTCAAAACTTAAACACCTCGACATTTCAAATAAACTTTGTTTTAGGGTTTAGAACTGTGCTACCGAGCCAATCTTTTGAAATTTACTCTTGGCTAGAATATAAATCATCTTTTAAATTTTTTTTTTTTATCTATAAGATAAATTATTTGAAAACTAATTAATACTTTGCTAATTTTACTATTTCTTTAATTACACATTCTTTAATAGAAATATAAAATTATTTTTTCAATTTAAAACAAATTTAACAGGTTAATTATTCTTTTTTAATTCCGGTGAGATAATTGAAAGTGACTAATATTTTGGAGTAGAAGTACTTCATAGACATGGTGACTTACATCCATGCATCATCATTCACTTGCATCTTTGATACACATACATCATCATTACTATAGCTAGAACAAGGAACAAAGCTACAAGTAGTGGAAGTTAAAAGAAAGAAACAACCTTATTCTGAACAATGTAAGTGAATGAACAACCTTCGCGTGACATTGTCGTCGTTGTCAATCATCATTCGCTTGCATCATTGACACATACACCATTATCACTATAGCTAGTACAAGGGAGCAAAGCTACATGAGGACGAAGAAACTAAAACAAACAACAAACACCTTATTCTGAGTAGTTCTTACACTTTTTCTTCCTCACACACCCAGAAGAAGAAAACGAACTACTGAACTTGGAGGCCATATTAAAAGGAACTCTCACTCAAGGCTCCTCATGGTGGTGCTTGTTGGCTACATTGCATTGCCTTCTGATCTCGCCCTTCGAGCCGGTGAGAGGGTTGTTTTCGGACAAGAGAGTGATGGCCCTGGCGAAGTGCTTGAAGAAGTAGTCCTGGCTTTTGGCCATCTTCTTCACAAATGGCCTTGTCCTCTTGTCATAGGCTAGTTGGTGATCCACTATCAACAAGCCCTTGTTGTCCAGTATGTTCCTGTAATAGTTGTTGTCTAGAACCATGGGCGTGCCTCGGTCGTTCCTCACGTATTGCACCGCCTTTGGGTCAGGAATCAAGTCCGGGCACTTCTTCAGCATGTGAGGGACATGGTCTGGGTTCAGTTCTGGGGCTACCTCTGGGTACAAACGGTGCACCAGCTTCACACAGTGGGTTCTCCCTACGCTGTGTGCTCCTGCCCAACGCAAACATCATTGTCACAAACCTTATTTCTTCAAAGAAATCGGTGAAAAGTCCATTTTGAAATTTTTATTGACTAAAAGATATGTTTTTATAACAAAAAGTACCACTACTCTAAAGAATTTATACTCAAATTTAGATCTTGATAGCTAATAAAATTTTCAAACAGACGTTCCTATTTCTTATGTATATGTGTATGCAAGTGACTTCAACTCTAATAATTTAAAGGAAAAATTACTATAAAATCCCCCACAACAAGTGAATAGTATAGTAATAACAAGATTCAGTGTAAAAAATAACATGTCATGACATATTAACAACTCAAAAGACTTTTCACTTATTAGACTACTTATGTGGGACTATATTGTAATTTTCACTAATTTAAATCATAACTCATAAGCATATCTGAAGTGACAAAAAAAAGTAAGAGTGATAGATCTAAGATTACTTTCACCCCAGATCCTCAACTCTGATGAAGAAGTCATGTGAAGTTGTGGTCCATCCATTTATTAAGAGACGTTAATGTATACACACATCTTAATGTTTGCTGTTTTTCTAAGATTCATGAATATCTATCTCAAATCAGGACAGTTTTTAATGCATATGTATGACTTAAGAGATTATATCAGAACTTATTATAAATGTTAAAACAGTTTCTGATATGAGATCACAGTGAATGAACTTGTGCTTAATCTACTCTCTATAAGTAGAAATATTCAAAATCAAACCAAACTAAAACTTAGTTTAGTTATAAATTAAAAAGCCATGGTTTTTAGTTTACCCAGAAGTGCAACAACACCAGGGGTGTCAATTCCCATGGAAGAGAACCTCTCAAGAACAACAGAGATGCTTTCATTGTGATCTGGAAGGTACTGTTCAACTACATCTGCTCTGCTTCTTCTTCCATCTCTTCTTCCAGTTTTAAGTGGAATATAAGGTCCTCCCAGCTGCAAAAAACTCATTTCAGAACACTTATGTGGATAAAAACAATTAATTGAGTGCTACTACACTAGAATCAGAACAAATCTGTTGAACTTTGGGTTCTCTTCTAACTGTTCTACTATGCAAGAACAGAACAAAAAGATCAGATTTTGCAGAGATAATAAATGTGGGTTTGAAGTTTAAACTCGTTTGTTGTTATGAGGGGACTTAGAATTAGAATTGGGAAATTACCGAAACAATTCCATCTCTAGCAGAGAGAACAAGAATGTCAGCACAGGAAACAACTCCAGGACACTCTCTCTCTACAGCTTCTTTGATGGTTTCAATGTATCTGAAGTTCCTCAAACCAAAGCTTCTGTCTGTCTCCTTCTCAGACAAGGTCCTTCTCGTGGAATCCAGAAGCAGAGAAGCATCACAACTCTAAAAATCCCCAGAAAACCACATTACTCAAAGATTAAAACAGAAAAAGGCAAAATCTTGTCAAAACCCTGAATGTTATTGGAGGAGAAGAAGAAGGGGTGAACCTGAACAGCACAGTCATGGAAGATGTTTCTGAGCCATGAGAAAGCAGTGTTCTTGTGTCGCTTGTAGAGAAGTTTGACTTGTTCTTTGATAATATCTTCAGCTTGAGGGCAAGTTTCCTTGTAGAAGTTCATAATAAGGCCAGGATCTTCATGTTCCTCAGTCTCTGCAAGAACAGGACTCAGAGACAGTGATGAAAAGCAAAGAAGAACCAAAAAGAAGATAGGTCTTGGGGCCATTCTCTGCAGCATTCAGTGACCACCTTGCTTTTACCTGTAGAGAACAACGCTTAAATAACAAAAACCAACTTGTCACTGAAACGTGTACGCACAAATCAAGTTTGGATTTTTTTTTTTTCGTAAGGCAAAAGAAAAGCAATATAGGTTTTTTTTTATTATTCTAAAAAACGTAGGTATAGTTACTTCCACCCCTCGTTTCAAAAGTAACAGCTATTTAAATCCCCCACGTTAAAATATTGATAAAAATTAATTAAAAGTAATAAATATATCTAAAATATAATTTATTTTTTAAATATATTTTTATTTATAAGGATGATAGGTGTGAGAGAAAATGAGTAGGAAATAGACATATAATGAATTAGAGGTTAAAGATAGAAATTTTGTAGATAAACCTAAATTATTATATAATAAATTAGAAGTTAAAGATAGAAATTTTGTAGACAAACCTAAATTATTACTTATATATAGAATTGAGAAATGATGTTACTTATAAAAAGGATCGAAAAAAATATTAGAGAAAACTATATTATTGTTACTTACTCTTTCTCTAAAATTTTAATTTAATATTTATGTATATTTTTTTAATTAAATATTTAATTTTATTCTGTTAATACTATTAATACTAATAATTTTACCTTGTTAACACTATTAGCTGTTAACAAATTAAAATTAAAAAATATATAAATATTAAATTAAAAATTTAGAGAAAGTGTTAGTATCTATAATATAAATTTTTCTAATTATTATTATGCATTCATTGCTGTGTTTTCTAGTTCATCAATATTTTTTTATTGTTGATGTTTAATAGTATATAATTTAATATAATATTTTAAAATTGGATTGAACAAGTTATTTAATAATAATAGTTTAAAGTATTTGTTTTTTTTTTGGGTCCTAGAATAGTAGAATGACATAAAGCGGATGACTTTTTCTTACCCAAATTTGAGCTTTATACTGTGAAACCGTTTCTTTTCCATTTTGTTTCCTTCCTCTAGGGGCAAAAAGTGATTCTGATAGATAAGCTATAACCGATCGGCAATTATAATATTAAAAAAATCAAATTTAGAAATAAAACTATTTAAAAATTAAAAATATTGTTGAATTCTTTTAAATTTTAAAAAAAATAATAATTTAACTAAAATTTGGTTTTTTATGCATTAGGAGTGTCAAACCCTTATTTCTGTCTCACTCTTATAACTTCACCATTGATAATTTTTTCAATATTTGATAACATGTTAAGTTATGGTTTTAAATGTAATTTCACTTTTCTTATAAGAGGTTTACGAAGTCATTGAGATAATAAGTATCAAATCTAGATCATTTAAATTAAAATTAAACGGTTTAGATTCAATGTTATTCTTTACAAAAGACTTAATGTTATTCTAATTTCATATAATTATAAATTTTTATTTAATATATATAATTTAAAATAAGGATAATTTTCAACTCACGCTTATGAAAAAATAAATTTATTATTTAAAATTATAAAATAAAAATATATTTAGACCATTCACGTTAAATTTTCACTGCACCGAAAAAGTATAAAAAGATTATTATAGTAGGGAATCATTTTCCATCATAATTAATTATTCATGAGTGATATATTTTGCCATGAACACACTGTTCATTTTCAAGAAATTATTAATATACAAGTTGTTATGGAGGATATAAGAATTGAAGCCATAAAAGATAAAGTGAATAATCAACAATAAGGCAATGATAGTAAAAAGTGCTTATGAAGATACTTTAATCATTTTTTTAATCACTTTTATTTTTTATAAGATAAAATTCCTTTCATATATTTTAATCCATAAAACATACATAATCAATTTTGCACACTAGTCATCAATCATTTGGTGTGTATTTGGATATCAATTCTAGGAATTGATTTTGGTCAAAATCGCGGTTTAAAATTTTTTACACAAACAGTTATTTTTGTTGATAATTGATTTTGGGCAAAATCTCAGTTTAAAACTTAGGTTTTGAATAAGCCACTGAAAATAGCTTTTGGTTTGAAACCTAAGTTATGGATTATCCAATTAATATTCTACCTCTACTTTTTCTTACACCCTCTCTCCTCTCTCCTCTATTATCTCTTTTTTTCTCTTTCCTCTCTCTCCTCTTATCTCTCTTTTTCTCTCTCCTCTCTACACTCTCGTCTCTCTCCCATTTCTTCTCTATCATTTTTCCTCTCTCTTACTTTTAATCAAATCATACCATTTTTTGTAATTTACCAATACAAAAAGTGATTCTGCTACTAATCATCTAAACATCTCTATTCCCAAAATCTATTCTTCTCAAAATCTATTTTCCAAAATCTATTCTTCCCAGAATCTATTCTTCAAAAGCTAATCCAAACACACCCTTGGTGAATCTAAACAATAAAATTATTACTCTGATTTTATATATAAATCACTGGTCTAATACTTTATTATCATATATTTAATAATATATTAAATTAAAAAATAAATTATTCATTACCCTATACAAATTATTTATATTTAATAGGGATAAAATTAAAAAATTAATATTAATTATTTTTAAAATAATTTATATATAAGATTAGAGTGATACACGAAAAACTATTTTGTTATTGAGAGATGTCTCATGAGCACATTTACAAGGAAGCAAATATCTGTGCTGGTAGTTGATCGGCTTGCAAGCAATACTCAAGGTATAAAGAAGTGGTTTTGAATCTCCGTTCATAAAGGTGTATATATTTAATATTTAATAACATTTTGAATATAATTTTTTTTTAAATACTCAAAATGCACAGGAAGAGATATGGCAGAGCCCCCTCCTAATTGCAGAATGCTCTTGAATCAAGACTTATTTAAGGTTTATTTGGATAATAATTTAGAAAATAATTTATTAAAAAAATAGTTTTTCAACAGTTTTTTTAAAAAAATTAAAGAAGAATTTATAAGAAAAAAAATTTAAAATAAATAAATATTTAGATAATTATTATTAGAAAAATTTTTATAATTAAAAAATTATTAAAAAAATATAATTTTATTAAAAATATAAAAAATAAGAGATAATTTTATCTATGCATTGTCTCTTTATTATTAACAACAACAACGACAAAAAAAAAAAAAGATAAATTTCCCACGTCGAATTGATAAATAATATTATTTTATCTATACTTTATTATGGTTTTTTTGTACAACTACTCAGTTTAATTTTATCTAAAATCCTCACTTTCAAGTGGGGCAGTCCTTTTTATATTATTTGAAATATATTCTCTTTCGAGGCAAACGTGGACTAATAGTATTACTTACCTTATTCAGGACTAATGTCGGCATTTACAACTCTCTTTTGCAAGTTCGAATGTAATGAGTCTAACAATTATGGTTAAAAAATCCCAATGACACGTAATTTTGTTTAAGAAAATTTAGATTAAAGGGATAAATTATTATTATTATTATTATTAGTGAAGGAAACAATAAAAAATATTCAATTAAATTTTCATTATTTTTAAGTAATCTTTTATTTCCAAGAACCACTAACGATAAATATTCATTGTCTTTCTCATAAAATTTGAGTTGCTTGAATGATTGAATAGTGTTCAATATCTTGTTAGTTGTAAATTTGCGTTATATGAATAGTAAATATTCCTAGTTGGACTGTAAATTTATGTCATGGGAGGGATCAATTTAAGGACATTTTTAATAATTAATTTATGGGGGTATCTTAATTTTTGGATATCTAAGTTTACGCTTGAGGGTAATAAACAGTTCGTCCTATCCGATATTAGTATCGCCTAAGAACAAAAAAAAATTTATCCTACTTTTAGATTGTGGGCGAACTCAACCTCTTTTCAAAAAATTTGTTATAAAAAAAATTATAAATTTAGTCTTTCAATATAATTTTTCCTCTTTTAGTGCTTTTAAAATGTAATTTAATATTCCTCTAATTATATTTATAGGTTCATTTTACTCTTTATCCCATACCTTATTTTAAACAAAATAAAAAAGAAAAATTAAAATTGGAATGATACCCATCTTTAAATCTTGAAGGTGGACCATTAAATCCTTTGTTTTTTGGACCATCGAAGCAATTTTTGTATCGTAGTTACTACCACTTACCACCGACACTATACCATGGCCCCATGCGCTAGCATTATGCCTCCCATTGTTGTCACTATCCCACTGCTTTTATTTTTCTTTTCTAATAAAATTTTATAGCTAAAAAAGAATCTTATTAAACTTTGATTACTTTTTTCATTAACAAAAAAACTTCACTTTAGTTTCATTATAATAACCATTTTATAGTTATTCTTAATTTTTAATTTAGTACACATACCTTTTCTTTCTCTCCATCACTTTAGTTTCATTATAATAACTATTTTATAGTTATTCTTAATTTTTAATTTAGTACACATACCTTTTTTTTCTCTCTTTATTAAATTATTTAATTTTATTTTGTTAGCGTGGTTAGTCCTTATAATTTTACTCTATTAATCCTCATACAGGAAATAGCATTGTTAGCGAAGTAAAATTAAAAAAATTAATAATAAAGATATAAGAATATAGGTATCAAATTAAATATCTAAGAAAAGCATAAGTATATGCATAATTTTCAATTTATTTAAGATACACCTTATGATTTATGAATTTAGAATGGCAAAAATATACACTTCAGGAATTTAACTTAAATAAAGATTTTTTTTATAAAAAAAAATTGATCAAAAAGTAATGTAATTTTTAAATAAATATACTGAAAAATTTATGCAACTTTTTAAGATTTTCAGAAATGAAAGATAAAAAATTACAAATAAATATATAAATGCGCTCAACATCTATAGTATTAAATAAATAATATGCATTTTTATAACATATAAATATAATTAACAATTCAATCTTCCCTTCCAATAATATGCATTTTAATAACATATAAATATAATTAACAATTCAATCTTCCCTTCCCATATCCATAACTCTTAAAATTTGTCATTTCTTTTCCCTCCTTTTTCCTTGGGGTTGATAAGTGATTAAATGTTGTTTATTAGTTTAATGATTCGATAACTATATTCTAATTATAAAAGTTAGTTAAATTTTTTAGATAAATTTAAAAAATTAAATAAATTAATTATAATTAAATTTAATCCCTCAGATAAATTTATATTATATACTGTTAAATTTATTTAAATTAATCAATTAATTTTTATATTAGTTATAAATAACTAATTTATTTATCTTATTAAATCTATCTAAAAAAATTAACTAGTTTTTATAATTAGAATTATAGGTAATATTATCTATTCTATTTTCATTTAATAATTGAAAATAAATGTACTTAACCAACATTTTATTTTTGGTCGCTTCGTTTATTTAGGGCTCTTTGTATCCTTTTACTTAATGTTTTTTTTGTATTTCCTCTAGGGAAGCGTAATAACTTTGGACTCACTCCAACTATCATGTGCCCTATTTATAGTCTCTATGATAGTCTCGTACTAAGGGCCTAAATTTATAAATACTGTTAAAGAATTTTAAAAATCGAAATATTTCTTTAATACTCCATCTGAATTTTTTTATATGATATAAATAACAAAATTATAAAGATAAAAAATTTTAAATATGTAAAAGAAATGCAACTTATTTTCTAAAATAAACACCTTTATCACTTAGAAAATGTGACAGAGTATTACCAAATAATTAATCAAACGGTGAGATTAATCAATAATTAACGTGCTTAAAATTAAAAAATAATATTAAAAATTTTAGATAAATTATTAGTATATCTTAAAATTAAGAATATGTCATCTCTAAATTTTTTTTATATGTATATAGAATTAGAGTAGTTGCGAAAATAAATTAATACTAATATCTTTTTATATTATTACTTAAGTTATGAAAATTATATATATAATATTTTTCTTTTTACGTGAAGAAGATTTGAATCCTAAACCTTGATTTATATTCTAATTCATCCTAACAATCTCAGTTCTTCACAAATGACTAAGATAACTTTTTTTTAACTTGGAACGGATATTTTAATCTATAATTAATAAAATTTTAAAAATTATAATGTAAGGAAGAGTACATTATAAGATGTTTAATAGTTTTTTTATTTATAAAATTTAAATATTTATGTGCAAATTTTTCGTATTTAATGGATTATTTTTCAAATTTTTGTCGTATTATATATTAATACATTTGATTTTAATTATATGATTTAATTAATTTTAAAAATATTAAAAATATTATTAAATTAAAACATATACTACATAATCTTTTTCAGATAAATAGTTTATATATCATATAAATTAGTTTGATAAAAAATAAATATAAATATTTTAAAATAATTTATTTAATTTTTTAAAATAATAAATATGATAAATAGAATTTTATATATAATTAGGGAGAAGATTTTCAGTCCATAATTGAGATCCTGTCCTTCCATGTATAAATTGCTATACCTATCACGTCACGTGCCCCCTTGCCTTTATTTTTAAAGACCAAATAATAATAAATAATAAAAATAAAAATATATCTAATATTTTAAAATAATTTTAAAAAAATAAATAGTATCTTAAAATAGTTAAGAGTATAATTAGTATCTTAAATTAATTTTAAAGGTACGATCAATACATTAAAATATTTAAAAATATAATTAGCACATTAAACTAATTTTAGAAGTATGACTAGTACCTTAAAATATTTAAATTGGTATAATTTTACCTATTTTTGACAAAAGTACTAACTTCGGTTTGATATGTGTCATATCGAACTTTTATTTTGATATATTATTATTTAAAATATCACATATATAATATTATTTTAATAAATTGTACTAAATAAACGATAAAATTTCTCAATTTTCACATATAAATTCTATACAATATCAATTTTACAGTTTATTCAGTATCCTCATTTAAATAATATGATACATGTAACTTTTTAAATAATAATGTATCAAAATAAAAAACTCACGTGGCATAGATCGGACAAAAAAATATATTTTTGTCATTAAAATGGTAAAATTATACCAATTTAAATATTTTAGAGTGATGATCGCACTTCTAAAATTAGTTCAAGGTGCTAGTCGTATATCTAAAATTATTTCAAAGTATTAATTACCCTCAAATATTTTAGAGTGTTAATTATTTTTTTAAAATTAATTTAAAATACTAAATATATCTTTCACTTAATAATAATGGAACTAATGTACTACTTCTTCCTATCTTTTTTCTTAAGCTTTTTGGGAGAATTTTTCATAAGACCTATATAAAATATTTATTATTTTTTATATAACTATCTAGTTAAATTAAATTTAAATATTGTGAGAACTAATTAAAAATAATTTTTCTAAAAATATTTTTTTTATTTCTTCCAACTCAAATTTAAATCTCTATATTTAAATAGTTAAAAAAATTTATTTTAACTAATGTCAGTTGATATTATTTTTTTAATTTTTAATATAAGAATTAATTTAATTAAATTTAAAAATTAAATAAATTAATTAATTATAATAAATATATTTAGATTGCATATTATATATCAGTTTCAGTTTATCCGTTAGATAAGACCGTTGTGAAAAAGAAAAAAGAAAAAAGAAAAAAGAAAAAGAGACAAACGGTGGACCGCCGTGAAAATTATCCTACTTTACTGTGTGTAAGACGAGGGTAGCCCCTCTGCAACAATGCATCGAGAGTAGTAAAAGTTAAAAGACAAAAATATGTCATAAATGCAGGAGAATAAGAGGACAATCCATGCGACTTTTATTTTATACATATACATATATATATATATATATATATATGATTATATTTTATTCGTCCTATAAAATATTCATTATATACTTCTCATATTCTTAAAAGGAAGCCAGCTCGTGATCTTTAGATTCTCAAAACAGAAATTGTGGCATTAAAGATTACACAAAACGAAGAACATTAGAGATGATGAAACTTGTATTTCTTGTAGCACAATATCATTCTAACACTATTTTTGATAAAGTGGAAGTGAGATTGGAGAAGTGAAAATAGTAAAGATGTGTATAGACAAGATTGATAGAGTAATCCTCCTACTTGATACCCTGTCCAAAAAAATTATACGCAGTATTTTATAACCCGATGTTTGGTTTCACCCGATAAAAATTTTAACTATTTTGAGCTGGGTATAGCCGGGTTTACATGCCAAAATTGTGACGTCTTGATTATATTGTGAAAAAAAATTTGCAATAATAAACTTACAAAATAATACCATATTTACATTTTTAAAAGTTAAATAATATCCATAATTTATTAAGAATAAAGTAACAAAAAGATATTAATTAAAATCTTAAAGTACATTACATATATAAAAAAAATATGATATCTGTATCATGATCGAATATCTGTAGAGGTATTACAACACTAATAATTGAATACTTGGTAAGTAAAGTATGAAAATAATTTCGGTATCTACGTAAATATAAGATTTATATTCAAAATTAAAAAAATGAGTGAAGAAAGTTAGAAAAAGTTAAGAAAAAAATAAAATTCTAATAAATAAATAAATAAATAAAGAATATATATAAGGCCAAATGGGTAGGGCGACATACCTTGCCTGATGCCCTGCCCGACACTTGGCCCTGCCCTACCCTGTCTAAATATGTTGTGGGCAATATTTTTTGGACCAGGCTGGGCAATTTTTTTTCTAGCTCAGGCGGACGGACTGGGCTACGGGCATAATGAACACCCCTAGGAGGTAGAAGTGAATTTTTCTACTTTCTTCATTTGATATGATAGAAATTATTTCCCCTTCTAACATTTTGAGCTATTTTAGTTCTAAAAAATTCCGAATTAAGATGATAGATGTGGAAGTAAAATTTTTTAGACAATTTTCTCCAATTATAAAATTTCTATACAACTTTAACCTTTCTCAAGTTATAAAAAAACATTTTGAACCATTTTACCCCAAGTTATAAAAAAAAGTATACATCAATTCTATACTCATTTCTATCATACTAAACAAACTTTTAAAACTTATTTCTAACCTAATTATATTTTCACTTCTATTTTTACTTCTACTTCAACTTTCACTAAGAACTCTTCCAAACGTACCCTAAGTGTGAGTTTGGAAAAGAAATAAAAAAATGTTTTTGGACCCAAACTACCCAAATGCTGTGTGTGCTTAGCTTGTGTTAAAAAATATATTTTTAAACTCAAACTATAGTTTGAACCCAAAAGCAATAAAACAAGTATTTTATTGCCAGAAGTGATTATATGAGAAAATTATGGTTTGGACAAGCATCTCCCACCGTCTTTGTTTTAAATTATAAACGTATGAAATGACCATTTTGCCACTCTTATATTTTTGTCATCTTGCAGTCCCTTCCATCTTATACCTTATATAATTATTATTTTACCCTATAACTTTTCTAGTTTACTTATAAAAAAAAATCATTATGATAACATTCCAAATACTAATTTTAGTGGCAGAATTATTTTTGGGCAAAACTATAATCAGCAATAAGAACACAAATTGCAATAGCATATGCAGCACTCAGCTAATAATGGCACAGAAATTGTCGCTGCCAAAATCAGAAAGTATCAATTGAATCCTCTTTCTACCCCATTTGCAACAGGAGTTCAAGTGGAAGGGGCTTTTGTACCTTAAACACCAGATCTCAAATTTAGGTTTATGTAAATATAAAAAATACTTTTGGCAAATCTACTTCCAATTCGACCCGAGAATGCTCGAATCTATCCTAGTCAAATAACTATATATAAAAAAAAACTCATTTACTTGTTCCACAGCATTCGTTGGACTTGTATGATTCAGATCTCAGGCATTTGTATATCAGCAAAGTGGTATATCTGAAGACTTTTGAATACGTTTGCCATTCTCTATCTTTGGCTCTGTCAGCATGTTACATCTACAAGAAGATGGCGAATGTGTGGAGCATACCATTTAACCCTCTCCACATGTTCTATAGAAACTTCCCAACAATAACCTGTGGAAATCACATCAGCTAAGGTTTCAACAGTTCTTCCAAAAAAAAAAAAAACCAGATCTTCAGAGTAAAAAATTTACTACCTTCAGATCTAGCAATTTCTTGTATCGACTTCAACACGTGTTCGGTCCACTGGCCTTCCTAGGAGTCCTTCGCATTCCCATGCACGTGTAGTACTCCACCTTCACTCCTGCAGTGTTGATTGATTACATTACAAGTTCAGGTACAACTTTGCTGAAAACTATGTGGTGCCAAACAATCATGCAACTTTCATAAAAATTATAAACTAGATAGCTGTGGAACTATAAATGCTGTGGTTGACACAGGATTGGAAGATTGTCTAGATCTGACAACAGAGTGATACCAGATAGATTTATTGAAAGAAATTATGTCCATAGGCATCGTCAATTACCTTAATGCCCTCACGGCTGTGACCCAACTACACTGCTAGATGGAAGGAGACCTAGACAAACCCTATCAGCAACACACTGGAAACATGCAATCAAATTAAGTCATTTCCATGTCCATATGGATGTTAGAAATAGATGGGTCTGTTTTTTTCTTTTTTTCCTCCTGTACAAATACCTATTGTCAGCATGCAAAGTGAGTATAGAAAAAGTGAAGAACAGATTCATGATTTCAATCGATGCATGTTTCCATGTGTGTGTGTATATCAAGCCAGGGTTTAATGATTCCTTTTCACTTTATCTTTTCATACAGACCAAAGAGACAAATAGTCAACTCAACTTTTCTATACTGTCACTCTCTTTCTTCCAAACTTCGATTTAAAAGTTATCAGAAAAGTAACTCTGATAATATGTGAAAACAATAGGAATTGTTCTTCTATTTTTCATTTCTTAATGTTTTTTTTTTGTTATATAGTAATAAAATTCCTTTAGCTATGTGAGAGTGTGATTTGAATAAATTTCTGTTTGAAAGGGGTACAATGCAGATTTACCAATGTGTTAGCAAGATTGAAATAACAAAACCTGCAAACTGTAATGCTCCAGTTTGTGACCCAAAGAATTCCTTTAAACAAGGGTGTAAATTAACATTGATTCCTCTTAAATCAACTGAGAAGTTAGATACTTTAAGAAGACAATATAGATATGCTTGGTTCAACAAGGGTGTCAACTAACATTGACTTTTTAAGAAACACTACATACCAGATGAAAATTTTGAATTATATTGACAAATATTTAGGAGATAAAGTAAAAATGATCAACAAAAGAAGAAATGAACTTGAGATTATACTTTGGGAGCCAAACTTCGATTATCTCCCTCAAGGATGAGACATTTGTCAGCCACAGAATTTGCTTTCAGATTATGTTGGAGTGCCTCTATGGCATGGGGATTCCATTCACAAGCATATACAAATTTTGCTTTGGCCCTGCTCAAGATCACGCAAAAAGGATGGGAACAAAAATAGGTTGTCAATTTTAAAGGAAGCTCACAAAGCATAAGTATAAATATAGCAAACAACCAAATTTTAGTGGCAATGGATACTATCAGAAAAAAATCAAAACCAAAATTTCTCTAGGATAAGACCCACCACTGATACCAATCAGAACATAATTTTGAAAGCAGACAAAACGAACAGTACAGAATACCTGACAAGAAATGGCAGCACAAAGTATCCAATGCCTGCAAACAGGTCTACTATAATCTCATCCCAACAATCTAATCGGGCCATCCGAAGCTTCTCAGAAAGATTCCCCCATGAGAACATGCGCTTGCTAGCATCAAAAGAATAGAGTATTCCATTTTCGCGACGGTCAACCCATCCATTATCTCCAACAAGAATCTGCAATGTACTATCTCTTGTACCGTTTGCTGCAACTGGGCCCTATAATAGCCATCTTAATAGTCATGAATAAATGAATCCACTATAAAGATGTTGAAACCCTATTGAAGACTTACATAACTTTTGGATGTATAATTAACTAAAATATTAAAAACAAGTGCCTTGACGATTCCAAGATTTCATCCTCCTCAGATCCATAGATATTATGCTGCATAAAATATTGTTAGTCCCAAGGTGTTCAAAGAAGCACATCTAAAGAATTTGATAGTAACAGAAAACATAATTTTCCAACTATCTATGATGTAACTTCGAAAATAATATCATGTTTATGAATGTCGATACACATTCAACAATGTGTTAATACTCTAATTGATTTGTCTAGACAAAGCATCTAATTCAAGGATCTGGCTCACGAACTCGAAGGAGCAAAGAATTCAAAAGGCAATCACCGCAAAATTCAAGATGACAATAAAATCTTTTGAGAGAGAGAGAGAGAGATTTAAAGGCAATCGAGCTATGAAACAGGCACATGCCAGTTATTAAGTTTACTGGGTGTAAAACACTTGCACACATCAGCTGATCTCACAGAGAACACGGTCAGTGCTTTTGGAGGATTATCAGTCTTTCCAAACTTAGAAGAAGAGTTGTTTAAAAGAGGCAAAACATGCAGATGTTGAGCTTTATTCATACAATTGCTGATTTGACTTTTTCTTCATGAACCGTTCGTCAACTATCAACTATTGAATTAAAAAGTTGAAGCCCAGGCAGAGTATGAGAAAGCATAAATCTACGAATTGCTCATAAATATAGTTACCTGGCGAGCAAGATAATTAGCCTTAAGTGATTTGGCAACAGTGGGCCAAAGCTCTTCTGCAATGGAGTTCCACATTGGATCTTTGAAAGACGTATTTGGAAGTATAACAATATCTCCAAGTCTATCCCACCTAAAAAGCTTAATGAAATCAGATGGCTAGAAAAAATAATATCAAAGGGATTGCATTAATAAACAAAATGAGCCACACAAAAGAAAATTAATAGAAATATAGCAGAATGGTAATTCCTCTAGCAGCTGTGAAGGTAGGCTGTGATGCTCAATCAAAGTTGTTATTGCTTCAGTCATCACTTTCAAAGGAGTTTTTGCAGCATTTTTTGTTTCAACAACTTCATCTTCCTGTATGTTTGCACCACATTCAAGTAAAAGACTTAAGGCTTTTGGATCGGATAAGTCATTCAATATGCATCCGTTTCCTTTAGATGGCTTGGAGAAGTCGACTTCATCTTTTCCTTCAACTGTGTCTCCTGAATGATTCTTCCTTTCATGAAATATATGAAAAAAATCATTAATTACAGGAAAACAGATATGTAATCCATCCTCCTGTGAGTATGCTTTCCTACCTAGGTCCAACCATCCAAATTCCTTCAATATATCCTTCCCTAATTTTGCAAATCTCTTGTCTAGCTTCAGAACATAATGTGACGTAGCCATCTGAAATTGGTCATTTGTGACAGGTGTTTCATCATCAAGATGCGTGCTACCACTGTCTGCTATATCTGGTACATCCTCAAGTTGTGGTTCTTCGAAATTTTGAATCTTAGTCTTATTTTCCACATCATTTTGATTATTCATGTGCTTTGTTTTGTTTTTAACATCAATATGATTATCATAAGAAGGCATTAAATGGAGCAAACTAACTTTTGCTGGCTCACTAAACTTTGTTTCAAACGCATAGCAAGATGCACCACCATCAACCATAACAAGGTCATCACCACTGACACAAGCTGTACTGCGCACAAATAAATCTTTGCCGACAGAATTAAGGATTACACACTGCCATTGCCGAAGCTGCAAATCAAGTAAAGCCAACTCTTGAAAATGCTGTCTAACTGGACAACCACCAATAACTCCAAGATAATTTTTATACACAAACATTGAGTGGGAAAACCTAGCATGGGGATTCCTTCTGGCTGTCTTTTCCTTCTTCCATTGACCCTTCTGAATATCAAAGCTATACAGATCAAGTGCTTTTGCACCATTGTATCCACCTAACATGAAGATCTGAGAACCATGTGCCACCATTGCATTAGAATGACGATCAAAGGGCCAGTCCCCCGAAATTGGCACTTCTTTCCAGATTAAGTTAATTGTGTCAAGAATATAAAAGGAAAAAAATATATTATATTATCGAGTCCCCCAAATACATAAATACTAGAGCCGACAACAGCTGCAGCATGACGATGCCTATCCAACATGAAAATGTAGACTTGGAATTTGTTGGGGTGAGTTTATTTAATCAAACCACAGAAAATGACATTAGCGCTTACACTTTCGATTGAGTTGTGAGAATCTATGCAAATGAATTAAATTTCTGCCACTACAACTCATGGAAAATATAAACTCTTCTTATTTTCACTTGTTTAATTTGTGCTTCTCATTCGAGGCTACAAAAGAAGGATGCTAGAAAGCATTACCTGGGAAGAAAGTCGCTACCTCCACATAGCATTAACTTCCAACAATTCTTAGCGGTATCAAGGACCCAAACTTCACTCAGAATCTTATCAGGGCCACTCCGGCCTCCAATCAAGAACATGTGACCCCCAACGAGGGAAGATGTATGGCCTAGGCGTGGAGATAACGATGAATCACCAACAGTTCTGATTGTTCCCTGAGTACCAGAATATGGATCAAGCGGCAATAAATCATTTCTTCTTGCATGTCTCCCCATGCATCCAAAGCCACCAAACACAACTACTTTGTTGTGGCTGGCATTATCCAATGCACAAGCAGAATGACCACAAAGGAAAAGCTTTTCCACTGGTTCACCAACAGTTTCAATATGGACAATCTGCGGACTACAACCACGAATTTCCACAAGCCCTGCCAACAATTGAAGGATTCAGACTTTTGTTTGATATTAAAAGGAATGTTGTCCTGCAATCAGTTACATGTCAAATATGAGTACTGATTTGATTACATTTGCAAATTCATAGTGACACATATTTATCATTACTAGATAATCTCGGGACCAAATAGCACTGAGACAAACACCCTCCAATCACAGAATAGAATTTCAAGCCACCAGTATGAGCGGAACAGTAGTGAATTTATTACAGAAAGAAAATCATAAATAGCTTGTACAGCTCTCAAATGCTGAAGACTGTAAATTATATAGATACCTGAAGAGGTTTCACCATTAGTCTTTTCTAACTCATCACCATCTCCACCTTCAGCATTATCACAAGCAAGACCTTCACCATGCACGGAAACATTAGTAGGATTCAATGACTCATTTATAGACATAATATCACTATTATCCGCAGCCATAGATCCTACAAAGCCATTGGACTGCAACAATCCAAAAAGCCTTTCGGTTCTCTTCCTATTTACTTCCATTTCCTCATTCGCGACTTGAACAAGGTACCGAACATACTCAGGCGGCACCATAATCTTGTGAGTATCCCCTAGAGGCACCTCTAATCTTATCGAACACCGAATTGCTATAATCACACGCTTGTTAGCATTAGTAAAGCCCGACTCTCTGAACCCACAAGATATAGCCAAAGAAACAAGCGACTGAGCCGAAGAGAGGTCTTTGCACTCAAAAGCAATGATGAGGGGCTCAAATCTGAAGACAAATTCCGACAGCTCAGTTGAAACAGAAGATGGGGTTGGCTTGGAGGGGAAAAGGAGGCTGAGGATTGAATCAGGATTGGCAGGGTCGTGGGAGACGAAGAGCCAAGAACCTCCTCTAGCTTTTTTTTTTTGGTTTTTTGCGCATCAATGGTGGGGTTCGATAAAGGTTGCAAAAGGATAGAGATTCGGCCAGAGCATGAACTGGTAGTGTAGAAACAAGGGAGTTGATTGATGGTGTTGAGGAGAGGGATGATGGGTACGTCCAAGGAGCCTTTTGGCGATTTGTCAGCTTCCACTGAGCTAAAGAGAAGATAGTGTTGCTGCCTTCCTCTTCTCAAAGTCCATCGCTTTTTTCATGAACCTGGTTGCATAAACCCACTAGAATAAACCTCCGAAAGCGGGAAGGAAGAGGCGCGACTTGCGAGTAAGCGAGGGGAATGGATCAATGGACTTCACAGGGAAAAATATATATAGGGATCTCCCAAAAAATGGAAATATCAAAATAGTTCCTCAAAATGTCTTGCTTTCTATCAAGTCCTCGGGCGAATAGTGCAAAATAACTTTTCACTTGATCGGTTGTTTTTCTCATTTGTTATGCGAAAATTAAGACATTTTAAGGGATTATTTTAAGATCATTATATGTCTTTTGTCATTAAAATTTTACGGTCTAATTTTGTAATTAAACGTTAGTTCAGAAAATAAAACATACATTATTTTAGCTATAAAAATAATTTGTAATCTAATTGAGTTAAAAGTGAATGATTACTTTTGTCCAACTAAATTGATAATAAAAATAGTAATTAAATTAATAGTGTGCTGTGTTGAATAGAAAGAATTTAATATCTCATGTTTATGCTAAAATAGGTCAAGTAAAAAGGAGTTGATTTTTTTTAAACAAAGGTTAAATGTTAAATCTTATTAATTAAAAAAAATCCTATTGACAGAGTTAAACAGAATCTGACAAAGCTCTCTAAACCTAACATGATATTATTATTATTTTTCAAATAAAATCATAATATATATATCAAGTGTTTATATAATATTTGAAAATTGATATCTCATATTTGTAAAAAAAATTAGAATTCGATATTCCTTTTAACAATATTAAGTATTCCAACTTCTGCAAAAAAAAATGAAAATTCATTTTGAAGAAATAATATCCACCAATTCAAACAATATGGAGTCTAAATTTTCATAGCAGATGCTAGATTAAAATTATACATTTCTTAAAATACTCGAATTCACCATAACTTTTTACAACAATCTTTTTATTATTTTTTGGACAAGTAATATTTTTGAGTAAATACTACTCCCTATTAACTTAAGCAGTAAAATCAAATTACAATGTATTTATTATTTATTATATTCCTCTTATCCTTAATATAATACTTAATATATAAATTAAATTATACTATAAATTAAATTTTATATTAAAGACTTAATAGGTATATATATATTAATTCATGAAGAGCACTTAGAAGTCCAGTACTCCTCTATCTCTTGAGCAGTTCTTCCAGGTATCCTCCCAGCAATCAAAGGCCACCTGCAATACAATATTCTCATCATCTCATGAATCAAGTTCTAATTAAGAACTTATTTTGGTTCTTCTCAATCCAAGTTTGTATTGTGTTATTAGATGACATTTTAACAAGGACTAGTTAATTTTTTTTCTTTATTTAATTTTTACTAATACGTAAGAAAGGCAATCTGGAAAATGATTAGACACTTCATTTTTCATTAATATTATTTCACTTCCATATACGCCCTTTGACTCGATATCCATATCATTAATGTATTACTCTAGTCCTATATTTAAGTAACTCTTATAAAAAAAATTAATCATAAATGTAAATTATTTATAAGGTAATTAATAATATTTTTTAATTATATCTCTATTAAATATAATTATATAATAATTAATGACATGTTTTTTAATATTTTTTTAATAAAGGCAAATATAATTTTTTTATCATTTTAATATATTATTTAGTATACGATACTAAGGAACAAATAATTTACATATGTATATATATGTGTGTGTATTATTTAGGTGGGTGTTGTGTCTGCCTAGCAAATTTAATTGGAAAGAAATAAATAATAGATATATTATAAATTATTTTTAACTAATTTTTATATATTAATACGATAATTAAATCATTAAATATGTTTTAAATTTATAAGATTTCCTCTTGTTAATTTTTTTTACTTTTTAACAATAATTGAATATGATATAAAATTAGAAAATAATAATTAATAATCCTTAAGTAGACTTATATTGAGAATAATTTTTTTATACAAAATACTTATAATAAGGACCTTAATGATAAAAATATACTCTATCTAATTTTAAATATAAAAATTAATTAAAAGATTTAAAAAATCAATACACCATCTTACAAACAACATAAAAATATATTCTATTTAATTTTAAATAAAAAGTTAATTAAGAGGTTTAAAAAATCAATACACTCGTCTTACAAATAACTCAAAAAGAGAACGAAACAGAAAGGAATACCTGTTGCCAACCAATCTGAACATTCTAGCAACGAGAGCTTCCTCATCTTCAGAGAATTCCAGCTGCTGATGAGCATCCTCAGCTCTTGTCTCTGACAGAGAATCAAAGAGATCACAAATCAAGAAAGAAACTTTAACATTTGAGAAAAGCGAAGAGCTGGGTCACTTAAAAAACAAACACAGAAAGCAGAAACCTTAAAAAAGATCAAACTTGATCAAGAGAGGATACCTTTGGCATCAACATCATGGCCAATGCCAACTTTGCTCGTATGATCTGAGTTGCTCATGTTCTTCACCTCCATCACAACAAGCCTCCAAAGTATAGAAACTTGATGCTGATTTGATAGTTCAGAAAAATGAAGACTAGATATATACACACATCTATATATATATAGAGAGAGAGAGAGAGTTGAAAGGTTAGGCAGTTTAGGTTTTTCGTGAGAGACAAAAATCCTTAATTTATGCCGAGAAACAAGGTCGTAAATGGATATTATCCTTCTTCAACCGCACTATCAGTTTGGTTCAGTAGTCATGTTAGCTGTTGATAGATGGCCAAAATAATAATAATAATAATAATAATAATAATAATAATAATAATAATAATAATAATAAAATAAAAGTTATATATTATGTATTGCTTTAGGGGGCCCATTTAATTTAATTTTCAGAACAAATGAAATCAAGAATGAATCAAATTTGAATAAATTAATTAAAGTGAAGCATAAGTGACTGCTTTTAGAATTAGATTATTATAGTTATTGAATTATTGACGACAGCTGAGTATGTGATCTAAAATTTATATTCGTTGAATCATTATTGAATTATGAATTTATGATCAAACTGACAATGATTATGTTACCAAAAACCGATAATATAATTAATTAAACATACAAGACTAAGATATTGTTATTTTTATTAACTGTTTTGATCAAATCTCTTTAGTTTGTCAAGGTGTTCGTTCTTTGCTTGCCAATCACATCCCTACTCCACTTTTGCCTATTAATACGTTTGCTATTTCTTAATATCTTGCACACACTCTGCACAATTATCTTGCTGAGTTTTGTAGACAACAATTTTGCTGTTGAATTGTGCACTCTTTTTTTTATTAAGTATCATATATTTAGCATGTTGAACAAATTTTACACGTTTTACTTGCTGATATTTTTAATTTAGAGGAGTATTTTTCTTAGAAAGCAGGAGCTAATTTTCTTTTTTTATACTATTTTCTAAATTATATTATCAAGTTTATAGGTTCATAGTTGCTTCTTTTAACATAAATATTTTTTTAAATATTAAACTCAATATTAAAAAAAAATCTAATGAGTCTTATGCTATTAAACAAACTTTATATCGGTGTGTAGGCTAATCTTCTTAGAGAATTGGGAGGTAAAAAATAAATTCATCTTAACCAGGTATACTTAATATAGATAAATTCTCTATACTCTATTTTTTTCTTCAATTTCTTTCATTGAGCTGACTATTTGACTATATTATATTTAAATATTATCATCTAATTAATTGTATATTTTTTAAAAGTTTTTTTCATATTAATTCGAATTCAAAAATTGGGGCTAAAATATTTTTATATTTGGATTAACCCCTCTTGGTACTTCTTCATTTCTAATCCTTGGCCATTAAATAAAAATTTGAGTGATCCAAATTTAATATTTTATAAAATAATTATTTTAAATATTTATTTATTACAGTTTCATATTGTTCTGAGTAATTTTCTCCGTTTAAATTTATTTATTAATAATTTTATAAAATATTAAATGTAAACCGTAAGAAAAGGGGAGTGAAGGATTTGAAGAGATTGGGAAATCCCAGATTTTGATCGTTGAAGTGACTAGTGAGGAATATTTGTTGTGGAAAGCCTAATCTTCCCATAATTTTATTTAATTATTCTAAACAACTTTCCACCGAAGGGGCGCCTCGCCTAAAATCATCCGAACCGCTGCTAATTGAAACGAAAGCAGTTGGTTCCGACGTGGCCGGAGGCCAGAGGCGAGGTATCCGACGGTAAGCCGCTGGTTCTGGGAGATCCTCGCCGTGCATACAATTCTGTAAGTCTTTGTAGTACCTGTACAAAACTAGAATTCCTCCCAATTGTTTCGTTCATGTCTTCGTTTTTCTTGTTGTATGCGATATGTTTGATGAAAGTCCTGAGTGAAAAACAAGAAGAAGCAAAACCATAGGTATGCAACAGTGCAAAGATTGACGAGGTATTCTCTTTGGCTTCTAAAATGAAGTGCTCAGGGATATCTGCAAACAGAATCACATATAATACACTGATTAATCTTCTCTATAAGTTTGGTTGTGATTGATCAGCAAGCCAAAGAATTGATGAAGATGATGATTATGCAGGGTATTCGTCCTGATGTTAGAACATTCACAACACTTATTAACGGTTCCACGAATGCAGGCATGAGGAAGCTATTGCACTGCCTGATTACATGGTACTCAAGGGAGTAATTCCTGATCAGAACACATATGATGCCATTGTAAAGCCACTTCTTTTAGGGAAAGAAGAGAGAAGTAAGTACATGATACTTGTACTAATTCTTCACATGGTCACATTTCCAGTTTTTCTTTTGAATATTTATCCAAAATCATTTCTCATCTATAGCACACCCCGATTTCAGACATTATGCTTACTATTCTAATTTGGCTCCTTGGGTTTCATTACGATGGTAAATGAGATGCATTTTGGTTAATTGCATGTCTAGAAATAACTGATATTCAACTAAGCTGAGTCTGTTTTATTCACCGTTTCAACTTTTCCAGCTTGTTCATGCTAAAACCTATTTATGCGCTGGCGTTTTGAAGGCAGTGGGAAGTGGGCTGGGCCTGTGTTACTTGAATTTCCCAACAAAGAAGGCCTAAAATAGAGTGGGAAAAAAAATACGAATGGATTCCTTACATTGCATATGCATATATATATATAGACCCAATCTTGACACCCATACACTCACATTTCTAAGAGTTTGACCCATTGTTAATTCAAGAACAACAATAAAAACTTTGTACCCAAAAAAAAAAAAGATCAACGATAAAAACTATATCGCATAGAAATACAAGTAAGAAATGAAAAGGGAAACACGACGAAGAAAATCTCACCACAAACTACGACTATTGTTGCCGCATGATGGCTGTTGTTAAGGTGGTTGAATTTCTTAAAGGTAATTTATAAAAGAACTTAAGCTGCATATGAAATTTTGAAAGAGAATAACCTGTCGAACAGCCGCATATACCCATTGAGCTTATGATTCCCCCCCCCCCCCCCCTCGTGCACTGTGATCCACTCAGATGAAACCACATCAGATCCTGGACCCACACAAAGAACAAGTGATGAATAGCGTATCATAATTTTAAGCTTCGGCTCATCTCCTACGGTCAAAATCGTTATCTTCAAACCCCATCTACTCCCTCCTCTCCCTCCACTCATTCCTCTTCTCCTTCGTTCCACCTCATAATACAATCTCTTTTTCTTCTTCAAGATAGGATATCATAAAAAACCAGAGAAAAAAAGACACCATCTCTACCACCCGAATCCAAAACCCACATTCCCTTTCTTCTTCTTCTTCGGGGAATTCCCATTTCGACAACTATGTCTTGCTCCAATCTGACAATGTGGGTTTCTTCGAAACCTTCATTATCCGATGCTTCTTCCTTCTCCTTCCGCGCATCAATTAACCCCTTTTTCCACGTTCCTTCTCAGAACCCATCTCCTTCGCGATCCTCTGCGACGCAAATCCAGTGTGGTCTCCGTGAGCTCAGAGGCCGAATTGAATCTGTGAAGAACACCCAGAAAATCACAGAGGCCATGAAGCTCGTCGCCGCCGCGAAAGTCAGAAGAGCTCAAGAAGCTGTCGTTAATGGAAGACCTTTCTCTGAGACCCTTGTCGAAGTCCTTTACAACATCAACGAGCAGCTCCAAACTGAAGACGTCGACGCTCCTCTCACAAAAGTTCGACCTGTTAAGAAGGTGGCTTTGGTTGTCTGTACTGGAGATCGAGGTCTCTGCGGTGGTTTCAATAACCAAATCATTAAAAAAGCTGAAGCAAGAATCGCAGAATTGAAGAGTCTGGGTCTTAATTATACCGTCATTAGCGTTGGGAAAAAGGGTAATTCGTATTTCATTCGTAGGCCTTATATCCCAGTGGATAGATTTCTCGAACAAGGATCTCTTCCGACTGCAAAAGAAGCTCAAGCCATTGCTGATGATGTTTTCTCTCTATTTGTAAGTGAAGAGGTTGATAAGGTTGAGTTATTATACACAAAGTTTGTGTCTTTAGTGAAATCCGATCCTGTGATTCATACCCTGCTTCCTCTGTCACCAAAAGGAGAGATCTGTGATGTGAATGGTGTCTGTGTGGATGCTGCTGAAGATGAGTTCTTTAGGTTGACTACAAAGGGAGGGAAGTTGACTGTTGAGAGAGATGTTATGAGGACCAAGACAGACGATTTCTCCCCTATTTTGCAGTTTGAGCAGGACCCAGTTCAGATTCTTGATGCCTTATTGCCACTGTATTTGAATTCTCAGATTCTTAGAGCATTGCAGGAGTCACTAGCCAGTGAGCTAGCTGCCAGAATGAGTGCTATGAGCAATGCTACTGATAATGCGGTGGAATTGAAGAGGAACTTGTCAAGAGTATACAACAGGGAACGTCAAGCCAAGATCACAGGTGAAATTCTGGAAATTGTTGCTGGTGCCAATGCCCTAACATAGAGGAACACAGTGGTGATATGAAGCATTGGTACATCAGATTCCACCATACTACAGATTTTGTGGTGTTGTAGTGTTCTGTATTTGTGCAAGTATCCATGCTTCTTTAAATGATGGCTCTTCTCACATCCACATTTGTGTTCTTATATAGGTATTAAAATGGTATTTTTTTTTTAAAAAAAAATCCAAATATGGTTACTTAAGAACAGTTATGCGAAATTTTAGACCTTTTGCCCCTCCTTGTTCTTGCTCTTCTGCACAACCTTTTGTGCTTTAAGGGATCTGCAATGTAATAATCTGAGACTGAGCCTTCCGACATTCTCTGTAAGCTAAATTCTTCTTCTCTCTCTACTATGTATGTAATAACAGCGTTTTAAAGATCTTGATGGAGACTTGGTGGGTATAAGATACTAGAAATTTCTGGCTATCATGATTGTGATGGTTTCTGTTGTGATGCTGCTATCTCTTAAACCGAAGTTCAATTTTTTAGAATATTTTTTATGGCATATCAAATTCATCCAACTCGACCAGTGGAGATATTGAATTAACTTCTTTGATTGTTAGATCTATGAAATATCTGTTTGATAGCTCAATTGGTCTTGTCAGCTAGATTTTTTTTTGAAGGCTATAATTAAATTATTAGGTTTTCCTTTTCGGCAACGACCAAAAGTTTGATTCTAGAATTTCATATTAACTACTAAAGTGACATACCCCTCAACATTAGATCATTGTTGTCTTAACAGTGCTTTTAGAAGAAGTGGGTCAATAATAGTGTGAAAGCTTCAGTGACAAAGTAGTCAGGAATTCAGCCATTCTCTTCTCCATGCTTCATAATAATTGAATGAACTTTCATGACTATGTTGGAGATTCAGGTCTAAAGATTCTTTACTTGAAGAAATGCGTTAACTAGTCCTTAACAAATCATGATTCATGATACATAAGCAATAGAAAAACCTCAAAGAACTTCATCTATGCCTTGTCCCTTATAAAATTATGCAGTTTAAAATGCATAGAGTCTTTGTCCAATCCAACTTTGGCCTCTTTGGATTCTGGTTTAGCCTCATATCTGATAATGCATCTTAAGCAGAGATATTTGTGTAAGTTGCACTTTTGCTTTCACCAAGTGGATGGTACATGACATTGCTCCTATTTTATTTTTTGTTCTTGCTGTCAAGTTGTTGCTGTGCAAATGACATCCAACATACGGCTAAATATTTACTTGACAACTTGGACACAAAAAGGGTCCTTTTTAATCCATTGCTCTTTTTTTTTTTCCAATTATTTCATTATTTGATATCTAGTAATAATGGGTTAGATTTGAGTGGGTAACTCTCTAAAGATTTTTTTTTTTCATTCACAAGATTCATACCCTTTGATGTTTAAATGAATTGAACCAATGACACTCGACTTGATTAGAAATAATTACTATGAGGTCCCTAAAAAATATTTAATTACTAAAAAATCTTAATGATAAGTAATCAGCATAAATATGTTGTCATTTTATGTGTTAGAATTTGTTATTCTATACTCTTAAGTTTTTATCAAAGTTTTGAATTAGTAAATCTTTTCTTTCAGATCTTATAGTAATTTGGCCATTCAATTACTCATTATCCTTCATTGTTTCTTTGATGGATCAAATTTTTTCACTTTATTAGTGTTAAGGAATGCTATGATGGGAGCTCTTGTGCGTAGGCAGAAAAAGTATTCAGTATATTATTAAAAAAAGAAAAGAAAAAGTATTTTGTGATGCCCCCGAATGCCAAATTTAAGTCCCATATTGAATGAGTAAATGTATTATAAAGAGTACAAATGCATCTATTATAAATGTTTTCCCTATTTTACTAATAATATGAATTACATCAAAAAAATAGTTATTATTGATTATTAATTCTCACTTTTTATCTAAATATTGTGATCTTGTCAACCAAAATCCTCTTTCACATTATTAATCTTTATGAGCATGTTTGGATTGATTTTTAAAGAAGAATTTATGGAAAAAAAATAATTTAAAAGTGATTTTGGATAAGTTTTTTATGGAGAAAAATTTATAGAAAAAAATAATTTTGAATAAATAAATATTTAGATAGTTATTACTAGAATGACTTTTGTGGTTGGTAAATTACTATAAAGTGTAAGAAATGAAATAATAATTATATAAAGTGAAATTTTTAATTTTTATTTCTATTTGATATTAGAATAATAAATATTAATTAAATAAATAATAATAAATAAAAAATAAATATTTTTATTTATTAATTATTAAATATTAATTATTTACTATTAACTAATATACAAAAGCAGACAACGAAAGTGACAGTGATTTCAGAAGCAGCATGGTAGAAAGCATAACGACATGGCATGGCATGACACTATCATCATCTTCCACCTCTATCGTCTCCACCCGAACCAGCAACGGAGAGAATGGCACAATGACAAAGATAAGAGAGAGAAATCGAAGCAACAAAGAGAGAGAAGAGAAACCGTGGGATTACATACTGCACAAACGGGGGTGAGCGACGGCAAGTACCAGAACAACGATGACGGTGGCAAAAAAGAAAGCGAAGAGAAAGGCAATGGAGACAGAAGAGTGTCGACAAAGCCAGAGAAGAAGCGAAGAAGTCGATAGAGGTTTGAGAGAGAGCTAGAATGGAAAGAGTAAAAATGAAAGAGTGTTAGAAAAATAAAGTAAAATGGTCTTTTGATACTCATAAACTACTTTTTCTATATAGAGGCTATTTATAGAAATTTATCTAAAATAATAATTTATCCCATAAATATTTATGAACATTTAGAGTTATTTATTTAATTTTTTTAAAATTATAGTTTGAACTAAAAATATTTTTAAAACTATGATTTTCTTCCAATCCAAACACTCCCCATATGTATCAAGACCCATCATATGTTCAATAATGGCGCTTGGTGGCCATATGTGTGTGTATATATAGACGCACACTATTTTGAAATATCCATTTAACTACATTTTTATCTCTAACCATCCAAAAACCTAATCAAAAGCAAAAAGTGACTACAGAGCCTAAATCATGGTTTAACAGTCAACTTTTGAAAAGAGATTATTTTATATAGTTAAAATATGATATCAAAAATAAAGTAATTATCATATTAACTTGTGTTTTGTTAGTAATTTTAACTTAAAAATAATTATTCTTATTACAACCATCCAAACATCGTCAATTTATTAATATTACTTTATTTTAGAATTTATTTTACTCAAAATTTATTCTTTTTAATATTTTTTTTTAAAATCTATTTTCTAAAAATTAATCTAGATACACTAACAAGCACTTTATAGTCGCATTAAATTTTATAGATAATTATTGTGTAATTCTACATAAACAATTTAATCATTAAAAAGTCTAATAATAAATAAGTAACATGCAACATGTTATCATTTCCTATATCGGATGTTGTTATTACATACTATTTACACGTTGTGGAACTTTTTAGTTATTAAATTATTTATGTGGTTTATTAAAAAAATACTTATGTAGGATTATACCGTAATTCTTCTTAAATTTTATTTTTAATAAATAATTTTAGTTTTAAAATAAATACTTTAATATTTTTTTGCCAACAAAACAAGTACTTCAATTGCAGTTATGATGAACATCAACCTTTGAGACTTATATTAAAGTTCAGCCACGTCTCTCTAAGAAATTATGATCAATTGAAATATTTTCTTAAAACTTGCAATATTGTGAAAGATTCCTTATTTTTGGTATTTTATAATTATTGTACACGTTTTGCCACAGTTGAGTGAGTTTTTCAAATGTATGACCATGAACTCTTCCTAAAATATAGCCTAGTTAACTAATTCCCTCTTTTAGTGTATATATTGTTGACTATTTAATATTTGTTTTTAGAATGAAATAACATTCTTACGTATTGCATTAAACATTAATATATAAATAAAAGAAAATAATATATTTAACTTAAAAATATTAAATACAATTTGATGCTAAGAGCCTGTAATTTGCACGCCACACCTCCACATTCTTGAGTAATATTTTTGTCTGAAATTGAAATTGGTATCACATAGAAAAAAAAATTTATCATGCTCTTAGATTATAAGTGAGTCCAATTTTTTTTTAAAAAAATTTATAACAATATATATATATATACACGAGAAATGTGTGTGATGGATGTATAAGGGTAATTCTTCCTTAGAAGAAAGAGTTCGGATAGTATACTAAAAAAATTAAATATAATTTGGTTAAGTTTTAAAATAATAATGTTTACTAAAATTAAATTAAATTTCATTAAACTCATTTCAAAGTGATGTTTAATTTTCTTTAAATTAACATGAATATAGCCATCATTTTTGCGTGAACATATTTTCTCTCGTTCACGTGTACCTTGGCCTGTGATTTTAATGGCATTAAATTAATTAATTAACGTTGGAATATTTTTCTGACGCGGCATCCTATTGAATGCTGTAGATTTTGGTGGGTTCCGTTCGTTGCATACTATTATTCCCCACAAACCTCCGGAAATCTTAACTGCTAGTACATCTGTCCATGAATCATGTCTAAGAACAGATACCTCTATCTACTGCTCTGTGAACAAGCTCACGAGTCACACTAATCACTCATCACATTCATCGTCCGATATCATACCTCATCATCTTCACATAGATCCAACGGTCATGGAACTTGGCACATTCTACAACATCACACGGAACGTACATGGTAAATTTTTTACTTACGGCTGAGATTGAAGCTACTCTCCCCGCCGTTATCAAAGCGGCGGAAACATAGCGCATATTACAAATAGATTCATTTTCTTGTTTTTTTTAATTCATCGGAAATTGGGGAAGAGAAATTTATTTATTTCTGTTTATGAGCTCGGATTTAGTGAGAGAATGATCGCTTGCTGAATCAATCAGAAGCATGCTTTGGTGATATAATTAATAGGGTTGAGGAAGAAGCGTCATTGGAGAACGAGCATTCTTGGAAGCAGAAGCCATGGAGATTTCGATACATTTGCAGAGGCCACTGAACTGTGGAACTCTGTTCGGCGATAGAGGCTGTGTGAAGTTCAAACCATTTACTGGGTTCTTCCCTATTGGAAAAACTTCGGCTGCCCACCAAGTAATCCTTGAAATTGTTTCTTGGCTCTGTGTATTCCGTCTCTGTTTTCGTTGATTGTCTGAAGTTTCGAACCGGTGTAATGACCTATTCTCTAATTGTGAGGAGGGATTTATTTTGATTTTGTTATTGAGTTCTGGTGATCATCAAGAATGCTCTACTTAACTTACTGACTTTGGTGGTGATTTTTTTTTTTATTACTAACTGGATTGTCATTCAATCATTCCCTATCTCGCTGATTGTAGTTTGGTCATCTTGTACTTTTACTCTGATTAGTTATACAATTTGCTCTCTTTAGAGCTACTTATTTGAATTTTGAACTGTGACTGTAATATTAGTTGTTTAGTTACCATGCTGAATATATTGAGTTAATCCTTGACGTTACAGTGTTTGGTACGGCGCAAAGAGTGCACGGCAGTTTGGGGTCCTTATTGCATCAATTCTAGGGCAGGTTTGAAAGCAATCTTATTAATTGTTAAAGCATGCTTGCTTCAGTGTTGTAATTTACTTTTCTCCTATAACTGGGCCTTTATGTTTTTGTTAGATTTTTCCCGTAGGAGACTGAGGAGGATTTCAACTGCAAGGTCTCGGGGCCCTCCTCCAAAGGGTTTTATGCCGAGATCGCCGCTTGGAACAAGTAACCAGAAGAGGGGACACAAAAAGACTGGTGTTAAAGGGGATTCATATACTCCAACAGCTAGTGAGATCTCAGGAGATGATAAAAGAGCGGTTGATGTTACGATCAAACCTGAGGAAGAGGGGGCAGTTATATTTTCTCAAGAGAAGAGACCTGAGGTAGATAGAAGGGATGAAAGTGATGGGGAAGCTAGTGAATTATCACCGTTACATGATACGTTGGATGTTGCTAAAACTGAAAAGGGAATCACTTCCATCATTGAAGAGGATGTTCTAGAACCACAGAAGGAAGAAACTTCTGAAGTAAGGGATATTGACAATGTTCAGGATTTAGAGAGTAAGTCATTAATATATGAAGAAATTGATGAAACCACAAGAGGCACTGATGTTGATACTGATGATAAAATGACTGAGGAAGCCTCCCCACCGAAGTTAGAAATGGAGGCAAGCTTACTCAAACAGAAAGAGCATGCTCAAAAAATAGAGCTAGAGATGGAATCAAGACTTAAACAAGATGAAGCTTCCAAGTCATTGAACTTAGAGATGGAAGAAAATTTACACAAAATAGATGAAGCTTCTCGACTTTTGCAGTTAGAAATTGAGGAAAATTTACGCAAACAAGAGGAAGCCACACGACTATTTAAGCAAGAGATGGAGGAAAAGTTGCGCAAAGCAGAGGAAGCTGCTCGGCAAATGAAGTTAGAGATGGAAGCAAAGTTACAGAAAGAGGAAATTGAGGAAAATTTACGCAAACAAGAGGAAGCCGCAAGACTATTGAAGCAAGAGATGGATGAAAAGTTGCGCAAAGCAGAGGAAGCTGCTCGGCAAATGAAGTTAGAGATGGAAGCAAAGTTACGGAAAGAAGAAATTGAGAAAAATTTACGCAAACAAGAGGAAGCCGCACGACTATTGAAGCAAGAGGTGGTTGAAAAGTTGCGCAAAGAAGAGGAAGCTGCTCAGCAAATGAAGTTAGAGATGGAAGCAAAGTTACGGAAAGAAGAAATTGAGGAAAATTTACGCAAACAAGAGGAAGCCGCACGACTATTGAAGCAAGAGGTGGATGAAAAGTTGCGCAAAGAAGAGGATGCTGCTCGGCAAATGAAGTTAGAGATGGAAGCAAAGTTACGGAAAGAAGAAATTGAGAGGACTGCAGAGGTAAATTTTTCTCGAGGGAACAAGCTGTTTGTGTATCCTTCTGTGGTTAAAGCTGATCAAGATATTGAAGTATTCTTGAACAGGAGTCTGTCAACTTTAAGTAACGAGCCGGATATTTTAATTATGGGGGCTTTTAATGATTGGAGGTGGAAATCATTTAACCAACGGTTGAATAAAGCTCATCTAAAGGGTGATTGGTGGTCTTGCCATCTGAATGTTCCAAGAGAAGCATATAAAGTGGACTTTGTGTTCTTCAATGGGAAAAATGTCTATGATAATAATGACGGAAAGGACTTCTCCATATCTGTTGATGGTGAAATGGATGAATTATCATTTGAAGATTTTCTTCTAGAGAAGAAGCGTAAAGAATTAGAAGATCTTGCCAAAGAGCAAGCAGAAAAGGAAAGGCAGGCAGAAGAGCAAAGAAAAATAGAAGAGGAGAAAGCAGCAAAAGAAGCTGATAGGTTGCAGGCAAGGGTGGAGACTGAAAGACTGAGAGAAGCATTTCAACAATTGATTAACAAAGCTGAGAGATCCATGGATAATGTTTGGTATATAGAACCAAGTGAATTCAAAGGCATGGACTTGATCAGGTTATATTATAACAGAAGTTCCGGTCCTCTGTCACAAGCTAATGAAGTATGGATTCATGGGGGACACAATAATTGGAAGGCTGGGATATCATTTGCTGAACAGCTTGTACGTTCTGACTCAAAGGATGGTGATTGGTGGCATGCTGATGGTATGTTCATTTAGATCTTCTTTTCCTTATATTAGATTCATCTTTGTTCTAATTCCTGTGTTACTGGCTATATAAAAGTCTGCATGAGATGAGAAATTAAGAAGCTAAACTGCGATGTATTGTGCTAGAAAGTTGAGGCAGCTATCTCCTTATTTCTAAAATGCATGTCTGCTTACTATTTATCATGGTATCTTTTGATATATGATGGAGTCCGCTGGTCAACTGTGCAGATTTCTCCTGTAAGTACTATTATTTGATTCCAAAGTAACCTTTTATCCTACAGATAAACCAAAATAGAACTAAATTATTTTCCTTATCTCTCTTCCATTTAGTCATATAATTTAGACATTGATGAAAAATGGTGCACAGTTTGAATAGAGTATGAAATTTATAATAATGTGATACTTCAGGTGAAGGACTTTTCACCTATTGAGAATTAATCTCTCTCTCCCCATCTCTCACTCATAAAATACAATATTGCTAGAACTGATTTTAGCTTCTTCCAACATTATATGTATGGCTTGAGCAATATCAATATGAATACATGATTATGAACAACAGATACTATCTTGGAAGTCTGTTTAAGATCCTCAGCCATCTCTTGTTCTGTTTGAACGATTTAATTTCATCTCTCTTAGGATTTGATTGCAAGTAAAGAACATATTCTTGATAAATTCTATTTTATGCAGTTGCTGTACCTGATCAAGCCTTTCTCCTGGACTGGGTGTTTGCTAATGGTCCACCACAGAAAGCATCTGTTTATGATAACAACCATAGGCAAGACTTCCATTCTATTGTGCCAAATGCTATGCCTAATGAACAACATTGGACTGAGGAAGAGCAGCTGATATACCAGAAACTGCAGGAGGAGAGGAGGCTCAGGCAAGAAGCTATCCGTGCCAAGGTTAGTTTGTTCTGAGTCAAATTTCAGATAACAACATTAAGGTTCTTCGTTGCATAAATAGATAAAAGCCTGTTGAATCACCTGGTTCCATATTTTTGACTATGTAGAGTTATATGCATAAGATGGTAGCCTAGTAGATTTGTAAAATTGCCGTCTTGCAAAACCTAGGACAAAGCACTTCTTTATTTTTGACTTTGATATGATAGACTATTTAGAGTGTATTTGGATTTTTTTTAAAAAAATATTTCCTATTCTTATTTTGTGTATCTATTTCTATTTTCTCGTTTCCAGTTTCTTAAAGTAGTAAGCAGAATTTCTTCAAACTTGGAGTCTGTTGTCTAAGAGAAAAAATAGCAAAAGGAATTCAGCAATTCATGTCTATTTTCAATTTTAAATGGAAATGAAAACATGAAATGGTTAAAAGCAAACATGCCCTTCAATTCTTTTAGTGAGCACGTACCTGAAACATTGTGTTTATTTTGATTTAAAGTCGCACATTTTTGGATAAAATGGGCAAAACAAAATCTTGGGTATTTAAGAAACTCTTCTCATTCACTTGGCCCTGTTCTTGTTGTAGGATGAAAGAACAGCACGTATGAAAGCTGAAACAAAGGAGAAAACTTTAAAAAGATTTTTGCTTTCCCAAAAGCATGTTGTCTATACTGAGCCTCTTGATGTTCAAGCAGGGAGCACAGTAACAGTATATTATAATCCCACCAACACAAATTTGAATGGAAAACCTGAGGTTTGGTTCAGATGTTCATTTAATCGTTGGACACACCGTAAGGGTCCACTTTCACCTGTGAGAATGTTGCCTGCCGAAAATGGTACTCATCTCAAAACCTTTGGTGAGTTTTCTCTCTTGGTTCGTTTTTGAAGGATGGGTTAAATCTACTAGTAATGCAATTAGTAGAATGATGGATTTTAACGTTTTCTAGTTGCTTGATAAATTTCTTATTTTCATGTCACTTATTTTTTTTTTAACTAAAATTCGCTACAAGGGCCTACGGTCAAGAGAACTGCCAAATTTATGTTTTATGAAGTTTGATTTGGGATTTGAAAATAATAGGGCTAAGACTGAGTTGAAGCATACCCATAGCCTAGCCTAGTTACCAATACAAGCTGGGTTTTTTCACCCCAGCTCACCAGCATGTCCTAGTGGAACCTTGGCCGGGAAACACCAGGATGGTTAGGCCGGGCTGTCTCATGTATTTTTCTTAACAAGTGTTTGTAGTTGATGCAAAACAATAAAAATAAAATGCTGAGCTGAAAATATCCAATAGGGAATCACATAGTCAATGAAATCATCAATTCAACCATAAACATGATTGATGCAACCTATCATCAATTCATTCAACATAAATATTCCATAATCACATTCAACTTTAAAACAATTTCATCATGCGTAATATGCTGTTAGAAGCTATAATTGAGTAAAGAAGAGACAAGAATTCTATTAGAAGAGATTGGAGCAAGTATCTCACCCACAATTTCCCGAATAGCCGTGGAGTATCTCCTGGAGAATAATATTTCAGTCTGTAAGGATTTTTGATCCATTCCTCAGGGCCAAATGGCCAATATATAATCACTTAAAGAGCCTATTTTTGGTATTTTTCTGAAATAAATAAACTAAAATAGGAAACTGACTCCCACTACTTCTACGTGCCTACTGCATCTAATCGTGGATATCCCCACTTATTTCTCGACTATAGTTAAAACACACAAACCGAAAATGATTGAAACAAACATAAATTAACAAATTAATTATTTGTTGCTGAATTTTCTCTTGGCTGTTTGTGTCTCCTTGAGTACGTCATCAGTGGCTTTATTGGGCTTGTTGGGCCTCTATCAATACTGCCCTCGCGGAAAAACGACTTGCCTCAAGTCAAAAGGATGGAAATTGAGCCAATAGTAGATCATAATCTTCCCAAGTCGAGTCTTTTATCGATTGGGACTCCTATTGAACTAGTAACTCTAAGCTTCCGTCTTGGGTAAGTAGCATCTCCACATCTGAAGAGAGAGGTAGCGGTTCAGGATGACCGCCTTGTAGCTGTCCCGAATGAGTGCGAAATGTAGTTTTGTGAACATTCGAAGGAAGTACATGAGTTTGGTGGTACCCAGAATGTAAGTCCAATTTAGAAAAATATATAGCCCTATGAAATTCATCTAATAAATCATCAATGTTAGGAATTGGGAACTTATTTGGAATAGTGATTTTGTTGAGGCGATGGTAGTCAACATAAACCTCCGGGATCCGTCCTTCTTGCTCACTAATAACACTGGGCTCGCCAAAGGACTAGAACTAGGCCAGATGAATCCATGTTCTAGTAATTCTGCAATTTGTGATTCAATTTCATCCTTTTGATAGTGAGGGTATCGGTACAGCCTTAAATTTGGTGGAACAGATTCTGTTAGCAATGGGATGTAGTGGTAGAGCCCACGGGGAGAAGGCAATGTATGTGGCTCTGAAGACCTCCTGAAATTGTTGACAGAGGGCTTCCATAGTTACTGATGTGATACTACCAGGTGGAATTTTTTCATCAAATTGCGTACTCTGGAGTTGAATAGGTGCGCCGGTTTGTGAACTGATCCCCCGTAGTCTGTACTTCCCATTCACCCAGAAAATCATAAACATTTCATTCTAGTTTGCTTGAATCTTGAAGCCAACCACTGGATTCCTAGAACCAAATCGGTATTTTTCAATGGAAAAGGGAAAAATTGCTGTTTAATCGCTAAGTCAGAAATTTGTATCTCGATCTCATCACAAACCCGATTGCACCTCACTGTTCGGCTGTCACCGATTTGGACCCCAAAGAGCGGAGTAGCTTGTGACAACATATGGAGTTTGGCGACGATATCCTCTGAAATAAAGTTGTGGGTCGACCCACTGTCGACCAAGACGAGCACCGGATAATCACGTACCTTCCCTTCCAACCTCATTATTGAAGCCGAAGACCTACCTAGTATTGCGTTGAAGGAAATTTCGGTAGTCATTCCTTCCCCCTCGGCGTCCGCCTCCTCTGTTGTTGGTGGCATGATTTCTTCCCCTTCTTCGATGATCTCCATTAGAGACAGGGAGCTGGAACACTGATGCCTTGGCGGAATGTATCTCCACGTCTGTAGCATAAGCCCTTGTCTCACCGGCGCTGAATCTCAGACGATGGTGGTAGCGGCAGTGATTTGTTCCCTGATGGAGTAGCAATCGAGTCTCGGTTGGAGATGAGTGTCGTGCTAGTGCTCCCACGGTCTGATGGGATGAATAGGCTGGTTCGCTGCTAGCCCATGAAACCTGAATTGGGCTTGGGTCCTTTAGATGATTTAAACTTGGCCTCATATTCCAAGGCTAAGCTGGTCGCCCAGTAGATTGTTCTAAGTTTATGAATTTGCACATCAGCTTTGAGCTCCTCCTTGAGGCCATTGATGAACACCCCCAATAAACAGTGGTCGGGCCGATTTTTTACACGTGCTTGCCTTCTTACAAACTCAGACTGATACTCATGCATTGAACTCGTATGTTTAATGCTGCACAAATACTTGTCTGGATTCTGGTATTCCGAAGGCCCATATTGTTCTTGGAGTGCGGTTATGAGTTCCTCCCAAAAGACCACCGTTTTTTGCCCCATTATCCATGAGAATAAATCGAGGGCATCTCCTTCTAAATACATGGACGCAATGTACACCTTGTCGTCTTCCGACGTCTCATAGTACCTAAAATACTTTTTTGCTTTAAGAATCCAACCACGTGGGTCTCCTCCACTAAACTTGGGAAAATCAATCTTTGTGTACGTCAATCTTGAAATTTTTGAGTGGATTTCAGATTCGTTGTTGCTTTCTCTGAATCTAAAATGATGACCCCCTTGTGCACGTTCTTCATGCTTAGACAAGCCTCTAGTGTAGCGATCTTTCATTTAAAATATCTAATGCCTCTAATCGTGAAGCAGTAGTGGCCAAAGGATCATTACCAAAAGGATTATTCTCAGGATCTTGGGTCGCATGAGATGACTGTGTAACAACCATGGCTCGGATGCCAAATTTGTTAGAAGCTAACACAGAAGAACAAGGAAAATTGAATAAAAAAGAGACGAGAATTCTATTTGAAGAGATTGGAGCAAGTATCTCGTCCACAATTTCCCTAATAGCTTGGAGTATCTCCTGGATAATAATATTTCACTCTATAAAGATTTTTTATCCATTCCTCAGGCCAAATGACCAATATATGATCACTTACAGAGCCTATTTTTGGTATTTTTCTGAAATAAATAAATGACACTAAAATAGGAAACTGTTACTCACCTCTTTGTCTTTGTTGATGATGAGAGTGGTGGCAGAGCCAACGACCTTCAGCAAAGGAAACTGGAGCAGCAAGATTTTGAGGCTGTGGATGTAAGAGGGAGAGGTCAAGAGCTTTAGGAAAGCCAAAAGGGCTTTAGGGGAGAGAAGGAAAGGAATGAAAGAGATTAGGGATTTAGGAGAGGGGAGCTTAAATACAAGTTCACAATATTCATTTAATTAAAAGTTATATGAAGGGTCAGTCTGGGTATTTCAAGAACAGGTCTTTTGCTCATAATTTAGACCAGCTTCTTAATGAGCCAAATTCTTCTTGGATATTTTTAGTCTGGTCCGATCTTATCAGGTTGGCAGGGTTTATGCTCAGTCCTGGCAAATGATGTGCATCTGTTTTGGCTGGAAAACTACCAATCTCCAAATGATTCGTCACACTTCTTGTAAATATTTGGTCCCACATAAGTTGTAGACTGGCCTTTATCTGAAATTATGAATCCTGGGTATTTGTTATGACAATACCGTATCAGGAGCTAATATAAATGGTTACTTATGATTGTATCTGGATTGGAATATAAATGGTTACTTATGATTGTATCTGGATTGCACTTTAATGGATCATCTTCTGTTGCGTCACAATAGCAATAACATGTTATGGTAGACAATTTAAATATATGATTTTTTTTTTGGTTCGAAATTTGAAGGTTTGCAACATGATTGAAAGCGCATTCCCTTCTCAATCACTCTGCAATCTTCAGCTAAAAGGACATAATAATGAGTTAGTTATTCATTAACTTAAAAATTTGTTCCTGAAGAAGCTTTATGATTTTGATTTCTGCAGTCAAGGTACCATTGGACGCATACATGATGGACTTTGTTTTCTCTGAGAGGGAAGATGGTGGGCAATTTGACAACAAATTTGGAATGGATTATCACATACCTGTTTTTGGTGGAATTGCGAAAGAACCACCTATGCATATTGTACATATTGCTGTTGAGATGGCCCCTATTGCAAAAGTATGTTAGTTACATCAATCGTCAACACCATTCTTTCTTTTGCTTTTGATATTATGAAAGGAATGTTGTTGCATTATTATTGTATTATGTACAACTCTACTTACTTTTCAAACATACGCTAAAATACGCTAAAATTTAAGAGTAATGTACATGATCATGATGTTTATGAAATTGTTTGGAGGAGAAGTCAGCAATTATTATTATTATAGATTTATAAATGACAGGAAGCTCTCAAGCAAAAGAATTTCAGTTCAAATAGGTGCTGTTTAGTTATAGTCAATCATAATTTCTCCTGATATAGCCTTGCTGGGATGAATTTGCAATTATGATGGTTTTTAAATTATGATTTTCTGCATATTTTACAGGTTGGAGGCCTCGGTGATGTTGTTACAAGTCTATCTCGTGCCGTTCAGGAGTTAAATCACAACGTGGACATCATTCTTCCTAAGTATGACTGTTTAAACGTTAACCATGTAAGTTATTTGCCTCCGCTTTTGTCCTTGTATTGCTTCTTGGTTGTTTGTCTATTCCAAAACATATGATTTCCCAACTTGTCCCGTTAAGAAAAGCTTCTGTTTTTTTTTTTAATGTCTTGCGAAGAGCCTGTGGTTATATAAATATTGTTTGGAGTGTTATAGCAGAAGTTTTGGAGATGAAAATATTTATTTTGTCTATCTGCAAAAAATTGTGACAAATTATTCATTAAATTTCGAATCATTTGTTAAAATTTCTATGGTTGCCCAAGCCATCACTTTATGCAAGTAAGATTATATGCATCTCTTTTCCTCATGTTGGCTGCCCTCTGGAAGATTTGTGAGGCTATTGTCATGTTTGCCTGCATTTGGTTGAAAATTTATATATCTTACTTTTGATCTGTTTACATGCTGATACTTGTTCTTGAAGTAGTTGTTTCATATATGCCTTCTGGTGCAGGTAAAGGATTTGCAATATCTGAAAAACTACTTCTGGGGTGGAACAGAAATAAAAGTATGGCATGGGAAGGTTGAAGGCCTCTCTGTTCACTTTTTGGATCCTCAAAATGGGTAAGTATATTTTGATTTTCCCATCCCTGTATTTCTTTTCGTTTCTTACTTATGTTTCTTATCACCCATTATTGAGCTTAATAACTAATAATTACATTTTTAATTGTCACTCACAAGCTAACATTTTGTATATTATTGACAACCTTCTGTTTAGTGCATTTATCTGGCCATGGTCCTGACTTAAGCAACTTCAACTGCCTCCAAAATCAAATTATCCTTTACCTGATTTATAATTTTTGTTGCAGATTTTTTTGGGCTGGCTGTGTATATGGCCGTGGGAATGATGGTGAGAGATTTGGTTTCTTTTGTCATGCTGCTCTCGAGTTTCTTCACCAATATGGATTTCATCCTGTAAGATATATTTTACTTTGAATTGAGCTGTTACTTTAAAACTTTGATGAAACACTTACTACCCTGGTAAATATTATATGTGCAAAATTTTTGTTTCTGACAATAGTTAAGTATCCACAATCAGGTTTGGTCTTCCCTCCTGCCTTATTACATTTTTAGTGAATAGATTAATCTAAATATTATAGATTCTTATGTTGATTATTTCAGGCATGACTATAGGCCATGCATATCCATGATTGCATGCGGAAGTTTCTTATACATGAATATAAAAATGGGAATTCGTCACATGAAACAGTGTCCTTCCAGATTATCATTTTAAAATTGCATTTACCAGAAACTGCCTTTCCAAGTGTACAACTTTCTGTTATGTTAACATAAAAGGGAGTAGGAGTTAGTTATTTAGTTATGATTAAGATATATGTGACTTTGACCGTTAGGCTTTAGACTAGTATAAATAAAGGGGCCTAGGACTCTGATTATGTTATGTCGTTGTTTGTTATCAGATTAATCTAGTTCTAAATTCTCTTTGTATCCCTCTCTGCCCCCCACTCTCTCCCCCCTTCCCTCTTCTTACCCTTCTACCTACATCACTTTCCTTTGCGACTGAGCTGTTTCTTTGTTAGTTTTTTCTAACTTCATGCGCGGATATATTTTTGGAAGTTTAAACCTGTAACAAATCCTTTTTCTTTTGAAAAAAAAAATGATCTTTGAATTTATTATTTGTCTTCTAGAATGTCTGGTAATGATGCTCATCTAACAATGGGCAGGATATCATCCATTGCCATGATTGGTCGAGTGCGCCAATTGCATGGTTATTTAAAGATCATTATATGCAATATGGTCTTAGTAAAGCACGAGTTATCTTCACAATTCATAATCTTGAATTTGGAGCTGCCTTGATTGGAAAAGCTATGGCATATGCTGACAAAGCTACTACTGTAAGTGTTCAATATGCTCAAAACTTATGAATTTTGATAACTTTATGAAGTATTCAATTTATTACCTCGATTTTTTTTTTCTGTCAGTCATAATATACACCTGTAATGTTTTAACTTGTTTTCTCTGTAGTTCATGTTTCATTTTGGGTGACAGTGGAGGTTTAAGAGCTGATAAAGTACAAACCTGTGTGATTACCCCTAAAGTTGTATTGAAAAATATGCTGCCAATTATGAATTTGACAATTAAGCATTTGGCAATCTTGAAGGGAGCAAGAACCTGATTGTGATCTTCTATCTTTTTCTTCATAGCATGTTCATGACTCCTGTTTATGTTGGCAGGTCTCCCCTACTTATTCAAGGGAGGTTGCAGGACACTCTGCGGTTGCTCCTCATCTTCAGAAGTTCCATGGTGTATTAAATGGAATTGACCTGGATATATGGGACCCATATAATGATAAGTTCCTACCTGTAAGTTAACATATACGCTTTTCTTTTTTATCTTTTACGTTTAAAAGACTGACAGATAGTTCTCAAACTGATGTCCTGAGATTTTAACCACTTCATAAATTTGTAAGCTATGTCTGCTTTATAGAGTTGGACAGATCCTATTACATTTCTGAATGACCATTTTTACCTCAATTTTTTATTTGCCTCGTGTAAGAAACCGTAATGACTTCCTCATCCTGTATGAGGTCTTACGATCTTATGCCCAACCCAATTATAATGGTCTACCAATTATATTGAAGATTATTGCCTTATCTTCTTTGTGACTGCTTTGGGAATGTTTGTTATGGATTGATGAGACGATGAGAATGTCCGTGGAATCTGTAATAATACGTATTGTAAGAACACTTGTTTTTGTTTCATCAAGATCTGTTATGTCTACCAATGGAATTATGATTTGTTCTGATATAAAATTATTTCAGTTACCATACACATCGGAGAATGTTGTTGAAGGCAAAAGAGCTGCTAAGGAAGCCTTGCAACAAAAGCTTGGTATAAAACGGGCCGATCTTCCTTTAGTAGGAATTATTACTAGATTGACTCATCAGAAAGGAATCCATCTCATCAAGCACGCAATACGGCGCACCCTAGAACGTGGTGGACAGGTCTTCCTTTATTTTTCTTTAGCATCAAACTCTGCACTGTCAATACTATATAATTGTGCATTTCCTGCATAATGGCAGGTCTATCTTCAGAACATTGACATTACAGAGCCACTTACAAGGATTTGAACAATATTTAGGTTGTAGAATTTCCTTGCCAGCCGGAATGTCCCCCTTACGTATATTGAAAGCCCAAGTCCCTAATTGAATATCATGTTGAAGCAGAGAACAATTGGTCTCTGTTCTTCATTCTTCTATATCTTTATTCAATCCCTTCTGCAACATTTTACGGATAAAGTCAAGCTGTTATATGACAAGGGACCACCAAAGTCACCTTGACTAAGCTTTCTTGCGTTCAATCCCCAATCAAACAAAAAATTCAATGCAAGGAAGTGTGAACTTGTATCTAGCCACTTTTTTACTCCAAATGATTCTCTCATTTGAAGTGAAAGCATGCATGGTTGAGATTTATACATTTTGAGCCTTTACTTATTGTCTAAAGTCTCAAGTCAATTGGTTTAGGGATAATCATGGTATTGGATTATTAACATCTTATATTCTACCCCACAATCATTCTATACCCTTCTCAAAACCAGATTTTTATGCTGCATGTTTACATCATATTAACTATGAGCCAAGGGCCAAAGTAAACGCATGGCTGAATAAATTTGTTATTAGGTTTCATTTTCTGATTTGGAATTTGCTTACATATTGTATTATAAGGTGCATGAATGACCAGAATAGCTGCAAATGCAGGTGGTGCTACTTGGTTCGGCTCCAGATCCTCGTATCCAGAATGATTTTGTGAATTTGGCCAATGATTTGCTTTCTTCTCATCATGAACGTGCTAGACTATGTCTTACATATGACGAACCCCTGTCACACTTGGTAACTTACTACTGAAAACAAGATTTTTAGTAGTTTATCATTTATAAAGCTAATGCTCAGGTTATTGCTGACTCATTTCTCTCTCTCTCTCTCTTTTCCCCCCTAGATATATGCTGGTGCTGATTTCATCCTAGTACCTTCAATTTTTGAGCCATGTGGACTGACTCAACTCACAGCAATGAGATATGGCTCAATACCTGTTGTTAGAAAAACTGGAGGTTCATACAATTCTTTCTAGTAGACATTTCTTTCTTCATGACTCCCGTGTTTATTTCTAAAATATGCTTTTAAGAGTACATTAAGATGAATATTTTTGTTGATAGAGTACAATGACGTCATGAGATCTATATAGCCGACCCCACTTAGTGGGATAAAGCTTGTTATTGTTGTTCTAAGATAAATATTATTTTCCATCCTTATAGCTGTATAATCGTCCTCAGTCCATAGAGCAGACTCATCTCTCCATCCTTATAATTTTGCAGGACTATATGATACTGTACTTGACGTTGATCATGATAAGGAAAGAGCACAAACGCAAGGTCTCGAACCAAATGGATTTAGTTTCGATGGATCTGATGCTGGAGCTGTTGATTATGCTCTTAATAGGTGAGTTATATTGGTAATATTAGGGACCTAAATCTCTGCTGAATGAATTTTGACTTCCAGCTCCAAGACTCCAAAACCACTTGACCGTTAGCTTAAAAGGTTTAGAGTAAAACCATCTACAATTTATTTTGGATTCTAAAATACAGACTATACTTTAGGACTCCCGTTCCTAACGTTGTACGTGCACTTAAAATGCCACATTTTTAACTTATATATACATATATAGAGGGTGAGCCTAAAGTTTGCTACCATGTGACCTAAAGGTTACAGGTTTAAATCCTAAAAGTAGCCTTTCCGCTTATGGGGGTAAAGTTACATATATTTATCTCTCCTTAGACCCCATCTAATAGGAGCCTTGTGAATCAGGCCGCCTTATATATGTGTATGTGAAACCAACGTAAAACCCATGGAAACTACATGACATGGATCCATGAAGAAATTGTTGTTGTAGTTGTTATTGAATATGATTGAGTTGTTGATAAAGCACAATGAAACTACATAATTTATATAGTCGAACTCATCTAGTGAGAAAACTTGTTATAGTTGTTGACTTGTTATTATTGAATATGTCGACACTGTATATTTTATGCAATTTCGCACTACATGGCATCATTAAACGTTTTATCATATTGTTTGCCCAGTCTTGCTGATTGCTATTTCAGTAGCAATCAGATTTCTAAAAGATTAATGTTTGATTATGTAATATGTCTAAATCTCAAGTGAAATTTTTTCTACAGGGCAATATCGGCATGGTACCAAGGCCGGGATTGGTTCAATGCATTATGCAAGACTGTGATGGAGCAAGACTGGTCTTGGAACCGGCCCGCTCTTGACTATCTGGAACTTTACCATGCTGCACGCAAATCAGTATGAGAATTCAATTCAATTTCTAATAAATGAGCTGTCTGCAATTTCAAGTCTCTCTTTTCCTTTCTTGTGTACAGGCTTAGTGATAAGCTTTAATTTAGACATTAAATTAAATGATTGTATATATTGAACCCGTCTTTTGGTAGCATGCAATAATATGGTCGGTTACGTGGTAGTGGATTATTAGTTTGGGAGACAGGTGATCGTTGTTGGTTCATACCTTTGAATATATGAATCTTTGGAATAAATGCAATGCAGAATAAGTGGAGATGTTCAAGTCCTTTTTATGTTGCTGGTGGAATTGAATTGAAAATGAAACAAAAAGCTAATTTTTAAGCTCTACTGGTATTGTTGATGTCAATATTTGCCTGAGACAACATGGAATGAAGAAATGATTGGAAAAAGATTGCATAAATGATTCCTAATATTGCATTATTGAATGACACTAAAGAATTGATTGGGCTATTTGGAAGTGTAATATTATGCCCACTATGATATGCTAAAATTGTCTGTGGAGAAGTAAGCTCTCGGATAATATAATATATTTTATTTAAAATATTATTATTATTTATTTAATTTCCCTAATTAGTTATAAATTTTTTTAACTAATTAATCAAATCTCTCTATTTAATGACTTTTATTGAGGATAATTTTGATATTTTATAAGACAATAAATTTTAATTAATTTCATTAATTTATGTAAAGTTACATGGGTAGCATGAGGCATGTGCAATCTCATAATGAATTATTACCTCTGATTTTTAATATAAGGACTAGTTAATTTTTTTTATAGATTAAAAAAATTAAAAAAATATTTAATTATAATTAAATTTAATTTTTTAAGACGAATTTATATTATATATTTTTTAATTATTTAAATTAGTCAACTAACTCTTATATTAATTATAATTAATTGATTTATCTAATTTTTTAATTTATCTAAAAAAATTAATTAATTTTTATAATATTTAGGATGGGTGGGCATATTATCCCTAAAGTGGAAGCTATGGCGCTGAAGAATAAACTAGCAACTCATAGGAAGTGGTTAAAGTTTTCAGGGTCTGGTTGGCTGCAAAATTAGAGTATGGAGATTTATATTGTTGTTCCTTTTATCTGTTTTTTTGGTAAATATATCGTTCCTTTTAGGGCGTAGAATCTTCTCTGTTCTTTTTTTTATGTCAATGTTTTTGTCTTTTTTTCTTGGTCAATTTTTTTTCACGTGAACATGAAAAATAAATAATAATATTAGAGTTCAGATTATAAAAATTGGAGAGAAAAATCAAATACGACAGATTCAAAAAATTAAAAGAGGATGGCAAGAAAAATTGAAAGAAGTATAAAAAAAATGAAATTAACGAGTTATGTGACGTGAAACTGAGAAATTGAAAAAAGAAAAAAGAAAAAAAAAAGTGAAACTGAGAAATTGAAAAAAAAAAGGAAAAAAGAAAAAAAAGTGTTAAGGTAAGATTAAAAAGATAAAGTGATGGACCAACGGGGTTAGTCCGAGTGGTAAGCGGTTCGGTATCGCTTAAGCGAGGTCTCGAGTTCGAGCCTTGGCGAATGCAGAAAATCCCTGTTGGGAGACTCACCCACCATAACCAGGTGCGCGACGCGGGTCGGATCCGGATGTAGTCGGGGTAAAGCTCCAGTGAACCGGGTGGGCAATAAAAAAAAAAGATAAAGTGATGGAGATCTCAAACAATCACCTTAAATAAATAATTAACTTCCTAAAAATTTATAAATTTATTAAATTCATTTAATTCATAAGTATATTGATAATTTGTTTTGGCCAGGATTTTAAAATGTCCATGAGTATTATATATAAAGAACTTTTATAATATACTATTTCTTTCTGACTTCTTGACGCCGTTCAAGTTTTTAAATAATCCAACGGCTCTAATCATTCTAACGGCCCTAAATATTTCCAACGGTCAAATCTCCCTCGCGAATTAAATTCTTTGTTCTGCTCTCTCTCTCCCCTCAAATTATAGCCGTTAGTTACCACCAACGCTTCCCGAAGTTCTCAATCAAATTCTCTCAGATCACTTCTTGATTTTCTTTCCTTTCTAGTCAATACTCTCTCTCTCCTCTCTTCTCATTCAATTCAATTCATCAATGGCGATGCCTTCAAACAGGTCTTCGTCTTCTTCTTTAGCAGCAGCATCAAGCAGATCAAACCCTAATTTGAGAAACTCAGAAATTAATAACTCTGTCAGAAGGAGTTTCAGTGGAAACCCATTCCAAAAACCTTCTATCATCTCAAACCCTCGAAGCTTCAACCCTAATACTCCAGCCAATAGTCCTTCAGGTTTTTCCTTATCTTCTTATTTATTCATATTTTTCATTTTTCGTAATTTTCATTATTTTTATATTATGAATAAATAAATGGCTGTTCCTCGGACAGTATGCGAGTTCTTGGTGTTCATATGTATTTTCTTTCTTTACATTTACCGTTCGGATTACTGAGAAATTGTAGGAAAGTCTATAAATTTATTCTCTTAACTGGAAAGTACGAATTTTTCGAATAAAAATATACATGTTATGATGTTAGTTTTGTGGGTTTCTTTATTCATTATCATGACTGCTGAATTTTTTTTGTAGATTTCCCACGACGAAACTCTTTTGGTGGGAGAGAAAGCATAGGGTCTCTTGGCGACCTTGATGACAAAGAAAATGGGAAAGATCATATTTTTAAGTCGTCAAAGGTTCGATCTCCAGCTGCTTCAACGAAGAGCATGAAAAATTTCATGTCTCCAACTATTTCTGCTTCTTCTAAGGTCACAGAGTCTCCAAGAAAGAAAGTGCTCTCAGACAGGAATGAGCCTGCAAGAACTTCATTTTCCTCCATGGAAGGGAAAAGCCCCAGTCGAAAGGTTACCTTCGTAGATTCTTCTATTGATGAGAAAAAGTTCCAAACTTTTTCTGAGGGGATCATCAAGGAAGAGACAGAGAAGCATAAAAGCCCCAATCGTAGGGTAACATTAGCAGATTCTGTTGAAGAGAAAACGTTTCAACCTTTGCTTGATGATGGGCTCAGGGAAGAAGACAGAGATGAACATATAGCTTCCATGGTTTCTGAAGATTTCAAAGCTGAAGCCAAAAGCCCTAATAGAAGGGTAACATTTGCAGATTCTGTTGACGAGAAAAAGTTTCAACCTTTTACTGGTGGGGTCATCAAAGACAACGACAAAGGGGAACATACATCTTCTTCCATTGTTTCTGAAGATTTGAAAGCTGAAGGTTTGGATTCAAAGAATCAAACAGACCCAGCATGTGAACCTGTGACTAATGAACCTGATTGTGTTAATCTTGATCCTTCTTTTAGGCTTAGTCCTACTCCTCCTTCATTTTCTTCAACATCTACCATCATAGCTCCTCTTGATGCTGACCCTTTGATTCCTCCATATGACCCTAAAGCTGACCCTTTGAATCTTCCATATGATCCTAAAGTAAATTATCTTTCTCCAAGACCCCAGTTTCTTCGCTATAAACCAAACCCAAGACTTCAACTTTACAAAGAAAGGGAGTCGTTGAAGTTAGATGACGGCCCTTCAGATACAGAACTAACAGAAGAGGCATTGTCTGGTGGGTCAGAGAAGGAATCAGAAGTTTCTTCGGATGAAATAGCAAGTGAAGATCAGAATCATGTTTCTGAAGAAAGTACTATCAACAGTACACTCATGCCGGAGGAAGAAGAAATTGCTGAAGAAGCAAAAGGAGTTTCTGCGAAACCAGGCTTCTCCATGAGATCAAAAGCCATTGCTCTGCTTTGGATTCTCTCAGTTGCTTGTTTTTCAATCTCATATACAAATCCTCAGGTCTTTGATCCATTCCTTAAAGAAGTTACCACTTGGTCTCAGACTTGTGATTCCTCTGAATTTTTCCAGTTTGCAACAGCCAACTTTGATAGTTTAGCAGAGTTAGCAAAAGAAAATTTGGATGGCTTGATTCAAAATTTTCATGTCTGGTTTACCAAGTTGATGTCCTCAACTTCAAACTTGATTTCATCATTTAGTGGAGTGCAAGATTCTGGTCACTTGCATTATTGGAACCTGACTGATTTGATAGACAATACTGGAGTTTATCACTTTCCTACATTTGGTCAAGATGGAAATCTAATACTAGAAGCTCCCCAAGTGGATAAGCCAGTATTGAACGTTGAGGAAACTGATGATTTCACAGACACTTCTAGTGATGATGATGATGTTGGAGATATTATTATGGCAGATCATTATGCTTCAGCATATGAAGAACAAGTAGTTCAGGAACTGGAACCAGTCCCACCAGAATTGGAACCAGTCACAGATGACAATGATGCTGCCAAAGAGATTGATACTGATGCAGTAATAATTGCTGAAGTTGAAAGTGCTTCATCTGCTTCAAAAATTGGAGAGGTTAGTGAACCCAATCAGTCAGAAAGTAGCACTGATTACCTAGATTCATCTGCTCATGAGATTCACACTGAAGTTGAAAGTTCTTCATCTGCTTCAACAACTGGAGAGGTTACTGAACCCAATCATCATTCAGAAAGTAACACCGATTATTATCCAGATTCAGAGGCTCATGAAATTCATACTGAAGATTTTGAAGCAAATAATTTACAAGCAGAGCAGGCTCCAGAGAAGGATGCTGCTGCTACTGATTTGAACTCTGAAGTTGCTGAAACTGCTGAAATTCATACGGATAGCGAGCCCAAGTCTGAGATTCATACCGAAGTGCATCATGACGTGCAATTGAAACCAGAAGAAAAATCCGTTGTAGCAGTTATTGTTGCCTCAGTCCTTCTCTTTCTATCCATAGTTGCAGGTGCCGCGTTCAAGTTCATGAAGAAGAAAGATGAAGGAAGAAGAAGAACAATGGCTACTACTAATGCCGGTTCTATGGAGCAACAACCTCCCTCGACTAAGGCATTGCAACACAAAGAGGAGGCCTCTTCTTCTTCACTGGAAAAACCGTTTCTGATGAATAACAACCCTATAGAAATGGAGGTTCTTGTAGAGTCATATCCTTCAGAAATGAGCAGCTTTGAGAGGAGCTCAACATATTATAACAGCCAAAGAGTAGTGAAGGAGCGGAATAATGAAGAAGCCCAAAGCCTGGAGAAGAAGCCAAAGAGAAGCCATAGGAGAGAATCTCTCGCTTCTTCTGCAGACTCCATGGGAGGTGGTGGTTCTGCCTCCTATGGAAGCTTCACCACTTATGAGAAAATCTCAAACAAGCATGTGAGTTTTCTTCTTTTTCTCATTCGTTGGCTTCTGATTTTCTTCATATATATATATATATATATGTGCGTGTGTGTGTGTGAAGGAATATGATTTGATTGTTGTGTTTTGTTTCTTCTTGTCAGGGACATGAAGATGGAGGGAGTGTGACGACTGTGACTCCTGTGAGGCGTTCAAGCAGGATTAGGAACTTAGCCAATTCACCTTTGTGAATGATTTTTAATTAGTTAGTGTAGTGTGCTTCTGTGTTTATGATTTGTTTAAGAAGGATTAGGAACTTAGCCAATTCACCTTTGTGAATGTTGTTATGATTTGTTTAAGCAGAAGAAGCTCTCTCTTCTGAACCTAATCATTATATGTGAATGACTGATGGGTTATGATTATGATTATTAATCTTATCTTTATTTGGCTTAAGCAATTTTTTTTTTTAATTCCAATGCTGTATGCAAGTTACTGACAATCCCAGGAAATTTGTGCTTCTGTTTCCCACATGGGTGTATCCTCTCTGGAGTTTCCTACTGATTTTTTTTATTAGTTCTGCTGTCCTTAATATATGATTATTAATCTTATCTTTATTTGGCTTAAGCGATTTTTTTTAATTCCAATGCTGTATGCAAGTTACTGACAATCCCAGGAAATTTGTGCTTCTGTTTCCCAAATGGGTGTATCCTCTCTTGGAGTTTCCCACTGATTTTTTTTATTAGTTATCTTATCTTTAATATATAATATATTTAATTAATTTTAATTAGATTAAAAAAATTAATTAAATTAATTAATTAAAATGATATATTTTTTCTAAAGTACCCTAGTCATTTTTCTTAACTGCCTCCCACTTTTTATTATTGTTAAGAGAGTATGAATAGGAGTAATTTGACAAAACAAGTTATAAAATTAAAGAAATATATCTTATATTTAAAACTAAGATTAATTTTTTAATTAAATTTTATATTAAGTATCGAAAGAGTATTATTTAATCAAAATATCATTCCTTTCTAGACTTATAGAATAAATTTTTTTTACCCTTCTTAACAAGTATATTTTTTAAGATTTAAACTGAGATTTTTGTTGAGGGCATAGTGTTGAATTTTCCTAATTTGTTAATATTTTATCTTAACAAACTAGGAAAAATCTTAGTTGAGTGGAAACAAATCAAAACGGGAAAAAGCACATTATTATTATTACTGTTTCTCTCTCCCAATTTATTTATCCTAATTTAAAAATTTTTATTTTGTCCCTAAATACAAAGCCTGTTCCAAATTTTAATTTTAATCTTTAGCACTTGTTTTCAATAATATTCCTTTAAAAATAGTTGAAATTTACAATAGTGTGACATTGAAGATAAAACTAAAAATAATTATTGCACAGTATATAGATTTTGTTTTCTTTTTAGTCACGGTGTCTTTTATCTACGAGGACAAATAAATAGGAACTTATTAAATAAATTGGAGAATATTAAAGAAAAAAAGGCGATAAAAATCATAGAAAATAATACTCAAGAATGATATTTTTAATTATCCGTATCCTTAGGGTATATTTGATAAGAAGAAAGAATTTTTGATAGAAATAGAAATAGAATTAGGTTAAAAATAAATTTTAAAAATTTATTTAATAGGATAGAAGTGAATATAAAATTGATATTTTTTTTTTATAATTTAGAATAAAATAGTCTAAAATATTTTTTATAACTTAAAAATAGTTAAAGTTGTCCAAAAATTTTATAACTAAGGTAAAATAGTTCCAAAATTTTTTTTTTTATTTCTATCATCTCAATTCTTAACTCTTATATGAAACTGAAATGATTTAAAAAAATAAAAGTAGAAGTGATATTAAAAATAAAAATAATAATAAAAATAGAAGTGACTTTCATCATACTAATTTTTATTTCTATTTTTACTTTTCAACTCTCACTTCCTTCCAACGTTAATAATTTTAAATGAGATTTAAAATATATTAGGGTATTGAGTTTTATTATTTTAAAATTAGAAGACGTTGTAAATAAAATTAAATATTTGCGTGTGTGATTTCAATTTGTTTTAAAGTTCTGATCGTAATATTAACAGATTGAATACTCTCTATCTTTATAATTCAAAATTATTAATGACTATGAATATTTTGATTCAGACTTTTTTTTTAAGTATATCAACCATAATTGATTATTTGATAGACATGATTCTGGATAAATAAATTTAAAATTTTAGAAGATTGTGATCCCAAAAAAAGTTATAAGATCTTTTAAAACTAAAATAAAATAATATAAAATTGAAAAAATAAAAAATAAAATGCTGGCGTTTTGGAGTAACAGCTTAGATCTCTTCAGAAAGTGGTGATATCTCCGGGATGCGTTAACTAGGAAGCTATATATGGCGATTTTGATTAATTTTCATTCTCCCCACGAAATCGAAAACCCTGATAATCTTCTTTGCCTGTGAAGCCTTCCTATCGTCTTCTTGTCTTTTTAGAAAAGTTTCGGTAAATTCCCTCTTCTCTGGCTCACCCTCTTCTCTCCCTTGCTCGTATTTTTGTTTAATATCGTTTTGTTTTCCGGTTTTGCCCGTTTTGCTCTATCACCTTTTTTTTTTTTTGCTCGGTTGAGGAGTGAGCTATGTTATCTGTAGATTGTGATGTTTTGCTGTTTGGAACTTGCAGTGAGTTATCGCCGTGTGGATTTCATCATGGCCAAGAGTTCCTTCAAGCTTCAAAATCCTTTAGGTACGTTCTATTTTTACAATTTGATTATTGGAGTTACACTAGTTCTGGTGCTGTTTGTGAGTTATTTGTATTTTAATTATTGAATTACATTATTTTAATGCTAAATTAAGTGGAAAAGTACTGGACTGATATGACCTGCCTAAACCTTCATTTGAACGTCTAAATTAGCGAGTGTTGATAAGAAAGTTTAAAGCTTTTTTGCTTGAACTTGGAACCTTTTGAGCCTTTGGATTCTGGATCTGCTTATTCCTGAAAGAGAGAGCCAGCGTTCCGAAATCATTGGGAAGGATATCTTCTAGTCTTCACAGATAGAAGGATGCCTGTTTTGTTTTTTTTTTAAAAAAGTTTTATTATTATCTGCGACTCTATTCCTAGATTATTTATTATATTAATCACGGTTTCAGTGAATATTTTCTTTCCAGCCTGAATATCTGATCGTTACATTCATGTTTTTACCCCTTCCTCCAGCTATTTTGAAAATTTTATTTTTGACACTCAACATTTGAAAATAATTGTACCAATGATTTTCAGGAGAATTAGGGCTGATGGTCTAAGTTCTAATCTCTCCTTGTAAATTTTTGAGCTTGGTGTGTGTTGGAAAACATTTGATCCATCCGGCCATCTGGGGTCTGTCTCTTTTATCTTTTAGAGACGAAAAAATGAGCTTGGGCCGCTTACCCAGTTTTACATATCACATCGTGTTGTGCTTCAAAAGAATTACCTGGTTCTTCCTATACGTGAAGTGGATAAATGATCTAGGACTTTATTAACAGCATAGGATATGAGAATAAGGTGGATGAGGGAACACGTTTCAATCATTAAGTTTATGAGTTTGTGAATTTATTAGGCTATTTTCTTTGGAATTTTTTTCATTCTTTTGGCTTTTGGGTACATATAGAGCACTTGGTGTCATCTTAGTTCAGTGCTGTCCATCTTATCTGATTTAGCATTGGGTTTAATTGGAGTTATCTGCATGGATATTTCAACATCAAGTTTCAAGGCCATATCTTTTTTTGCAACTTTCTTTTAATTCATTTTTTTTTTGTTACACCTTTCAATTCCTTTGTTTTAGTGCATTCCTTGATTTTTCGTTGTATTGAATATTTCAGAAAAAAGGCTGGAGGAATCTGCTCGCATCAAAGAGAAGTATCCCGATAGAATTCCTGTAGATTACCATCAACTATAAATTGTTTGCTTGTTTGTATTTTCCAAAAGTACTGCAGTTGAAGTACAGATTGTGTGCAGGTGATTGTGGAGAAAGCTGACAGAAGTGACATTGCAGACGTTGATAAGAAGAAGTAAATGCGTTTGTCCCATCTATACTTCTTTGTTTTCAATCATTACATTTAACTTTTCAAGTTACTATTTTAATCCCCATTCTGAATTTCCTCTGAGATTGTCTTATTTGACTGAATGAACCCAATCAAAGTTGGGCGAGTTTAATTACCTTGTTACATACAAGTCACATGAGATTTCAATTTTGGAATATCAAAGCTTACTTTATTTTCATGTTCTCATCTATCAAAGGATGAGATCATTAGTTGTTTATTTGATAAATTTGAATAGGCGACCTGGTTCTCAGTTCATTTATAGATTCTAACATGATTCTCTTCTCATTTGGTTATGATTTCAGATACCTTGTTCCAGGTGATTTGTCTGTCGGTCAGTTTGTTTATGTCATACGTAGGAGGATTAAACTCAGTGCAGAGAAGGCCATATTTGTTTTCATCAATAACACTCTACCTCCAACTGGTAAGTGATGATGATGTTTCATACTGAGCATTCAGTATTCTAAAGCCTTTATGAACTCAACCCTCTCGTTATTGCAGCTGCCTTGATGTCTGCTACTTATGAGCAACATAAGGATGAAGATGGCTTTCTTTACATGACTTACAGTGGAGAGAACACCTTCGGATCCCATTAGGCCCAAGTTATGATAGCTTCTGTAAATAGCATTTGCTAGTTGTTGATACTTTTCTTTTGTTTTTTTGTTGGGTTTGCTTATCCTATATTATTCTGCATTTTGACTATATCGTAAACTGTGGTTTTTAATAATATTCATATTCAATTATTTGGTGCCGTTTATTTATACCCAATTTTACTATATTATCATTATTGTGAAAACTTTACGGAACTTACAATGATCAACTATTATAATGGGGTCAATGCTCAACTGATGGCAAACAAATTTATACAAGTAGTCAGCACCATGAGAGAAGTTTCTGACTTGGCTCTAAAAGAACAAACAATGATCCTCTGTTTTGATCTGTAGAACCCTTTTGAATGCTTTTCTTTGGTAATTATGGGTATAGTTTTAAAACTTTTATCTGAATTCTAGAGGAAAAAAGTAACAAAATTAGAATTTTTGTTGAGTAGTTGTTAACTTGTGTCGAACGTAGATGGGGAAGGAAGAGTCTTTTTCCTAGTGTTTTGAGAAGTTGCCATAGCTAATCCTAATGAAGGAGATTTTCCTAGCAAAATAAGAACTGCTTAAACACGAGGTTTTGAGTTTGAGTTTTTTCGAATAAAAAAGATTTTGGAGAGAACTACCTCTAATTGAACCTAACAATATTTAAATATGACTTATCACAATACCCAAAAAGACATATGGGAACAAAGAAAATTACAGCCGAAATGAAACAGAGTGCCTTAAGAACCAATTCATGTCCAACACCAAAATAGTGATCCATTTTAAACACAAGATCGTTGGTATCATGAAATAGACCAGTCATGAATTACAGTTACAAACATTCCACACAAGATCGTGTACGTACGTATGTGATTGATTTGAATATCTACCTTGTTCTCTGGCATTTGTGTTTGATCCATTTGACAGAAGAACAAGTCCCTGTTCTGATCTTTTGCGCACAAACCAGAGCAGCTGTTTTGGCTTTGAAAGCAAAACCAGACTTTGCTTTCTTGTTCTTGGCTTTGTCGTTTTGGGATCTCATGGCGTCATCTTCCATATCTCCAATCCCTCCTGCTCCCCACTGATCGGCCCAACTCGGTGCTTCACTCCCCATCTTTCTTGTTCTGCTTCCATGAAAATGAAACAACAAAGAATTAAAAGAAAGATCAAAAAGTGTCTCTCTGTTTCTTAAGAAATATTCAGATCATATACTGATCACAGACACAAAAGGTTACCTGTGATGACAGAAGTGGAAATAGGTCAAGTGAGAAGGTTGGAAGAACGTGAAGCTAATTATAAAACAAGGGACGTTTTATTCTGTTGTTGATATGTTGTTGTCTTTGAAACTCTGTTTAATTGCTTTAAAAACTCGTTGTAATACAACTTTATCTTCTTTTGGGCAACAAGACGTGCTAACTCACTAGTTTGAGTATTTGCTTCTGGTTTAAGCAAGCTCTGGTGGCATATTACTTTCTTATTACCCATGCATGCTATGATATTATGCTATTGTGGGCGCTTTATTTTATCTTCAAGTGTGTTTGTGTGAGTGCGAGTCAGCTTCCCCACTAAACTCTTTTTTTTTTTTCAGGAATTGCTGCGAGGTATAAAGAAGAGATATAATTATTCAAAAGTCCCAATAATATTTGAATAGCTAACAATGATAAGTTTTAATATAAATAATAAGTTTATATTATTCTGCTGTGATTAAGACTTTTTAATAATTAAGTTATTTCGTTATAACCTCACGATAATTCTCCCGTATTTAGTTTGGGGAAATATGAAATACTCTGAAAAGTATCTTCTGATAATTTAACATTATACTAGTTAGTTTTCAAATTATAAGATGTTTAAAAAGTACTTGTTGATGACCTGTTGTCCCAGTCACAGGCATCTTAATCTCGCTCTGCCAAGATTAACATGCTTGTGTATGTATTATATATTTTATTGTTTTGTAGCATAATTTAATAAATATATATATTAAGTATTGTTTTGTAAGATAATCTTATGAGACTTATAGTATTGTTTTATTAATATATATTTTTATTAGTAACTTTTAGTTGGTGGCCCAAGATCACAAATCACAATTGATTAGCAAAACAAACACACACATATACTAACGGGGTTAGTTCGAGTGATAAGCGGCTCGGTATCGCTTAAGCGATGTCTTAAGTTCGAGCCTTAACATACGCAAAAAATTTTCATTGGGAGACTCACCTACCATAGCCAGGTGCGCGACGCGGGTCAGATCCGGATGTAGTCGGGGCAAAGCTCCAGTGAACCGGGTGGGCAACCAAAAAACAAAACACACACATATAGGTTCAACTAATAAAAGGGTGAGACATACGACTATTTAGAACATGTTTGATCCCTAGGGAGTACTACTTTATTGTGGTTCCAGTCGCAGCGCTTAAGAAGACATCATAACTCTTAGGTCCCTAAATTTATACCTAAGAGTAATAGACAGCTCGCCCTACCCGACATTAGTATCACTTAGGAGGAAAGGAGACTTCACCCTACCCTTGGATCGTAGTTGAGCCCAACTTTTTTTCAAAAATTTTGGTATCAAAAACACACACACACACACAGATGACTGACAATTTAAAAAAGAAAAAGGAAAAAGAATAGTCACTTGAAATCTAATCTCCAATTCTATTTCTCACTTCAGGTGGAAAAAACCTGTGTTTCTCACTAATGCATTGTATCCCAAATTTCTGATTTATGGACTTCTCAAATTGAATTTTAAAAAAAAAAATCTTAATAGGGTAATCTTATTTCTCATTCTCCATCTTAAGTGAAGAAATTTTAATAATGTTTTTTAGTTGCATAAATCTTAAAATGGAGGTAATTTTATCAAATAATTTAAAATTCTAACCATGTCGGCCATGACTTGCCCGTGGAGGCACTCATTATACGACGTAGTTAACTTTTTTTTTTGTTGCCCACCCGGTTCACTAGAGATTTGCCCTGACTATATCTGGATCTAACCCACATTACGCATCTGACTATAATGAGTGAGTCTCCTAACAGAAATTTTCTGCATACCCCGTAGTTAACTTGAAAGTGTTTCAAGTCTGTTGCGCTATGATTCTTGATTACTATTTTGGGCTTGGGCTCTTCAAAAGTTCGACAATCTCAAGCCCATAAGCCCATCACAAGCCCTTCTCGCTCCCTTTCATGTTTTCCTATGGGAAAATGGAAATCGTAATATTAGAATCATAAAGCTATATTCCTTTCATGTACAAATTCATAGGAAATAAATTTTATATATGGTATAATTACTTAGAAAACAAGTAAAACATTTTTAAACGAGTAACTCTAAAAGTTATAATTTAGCTGTTAAGGATTAATTCAACTAAAATTTAAAGGGTGAATCATATACAAAAGCTTTCCTGATATATATGCAGTGTTATTAAAAAATTCGAATTAAAATATAACAATTATATCATTTTTATAGATATATACTATTATTGTCTAATTAAAATATAAACTATCATGCTGTCAATAAAAAGACTACAAACTCGTTATATTTTAATAAAAAATATAAAAAATCATATAAATGTAATTATATTTTCTGTGAATTTTTTTAATAAATATCAGTAGACCTTCCCAGTGGCGTAAAAATCTTTGTTGTTTACTTTGCTTTTTTTTTTTAAAGAAAAACAAGAATAATGCAATGCGAAGTGGGAGTAGCGGCATGTGATAGGTTGACAAGAGATTTGTCCTATGGGGAGCCCTCAATGAGGTAAGGACTGAGGAGCGTGAAGTGATGCCGTATAAAGCTTTGATTAATGAGTGAGCCAAAGTTTGGGGACCAACCATCCTGTCTAACTGTCTTTACCAAGTCGTAGGTTAGGTTGGAAAAATGAGACATGTTAGCAAGAAGTAATCACATAATGCTGGTCCTCAAAAGACTAACTATTTAATATTAATTAAAGAAATCAAATACTAGTAGGTGAATATGCTTAGGCATCATGTGGGTTACCCGACACAGCCCCATTTTGTATTTTTTTAATAAAAAATTAAATTTTTATTTATTATATTATGAGAAATTAATACTTTTTAATATATTCAATCTTTATTATAAGCCCATTTTTTGTTAAGGTTGGAGCGTTGGAAATTTTAGATTTTTAATATAAAAAGGCTTTTGGACCCAACATAAACACTAAAAAAATACAAGTCAGTCTCAAGTTACCTGTTTAAAACCCCGTGACAAATGAAATTTAGTATAACTGGTAGATAATTAGATCTCTTAAACATCATGTTATAGATTCAAAATAGATCATGCGCATAAAAAATACTTTGTTGGGAGAAAAACAAATCTACTTAAGTGATTTATACGCCTCAGAAGAATTAATTTTTAAATTATAGTCTAGGGATACCGCCTGGTTAAAAAAAAACCCTTCAAAATTTCAAGTGATCTAATTTTGAAGGGTTGAATATTTTATTTTTGGATGATGAAGAAGATGAGTAAATAATATTTAATTTTGTATTTGAAATTTGGACTTTAAGATAATTTATATTTTTTATTCTTTAAGACTTGTATTTGTATTATTCAATTTGGAGCTTAATTTAGTCCTGTAGAAATTTATTTTTTTTATCTTTTGAAGTTTTTATATATAAAATGATAATGAGGAACTTAATTTTTTATAGCAATGAACAAATTATTTAATTTTTTAAATTATGAAAATTCATCAAGAACAAGAACATTATGATGCATACAATATGTATATTTTTAAGAGTATATATATATATATATGTATATACAATCTAATTCCAAGGTTGGTGAACCAAACAAAAAGACAGAGAAGAAGAAACTCGCATTCAAATACATTTTTGGGTACATGGTAAAAGAAAAAAACAAAGAATTTAGGTTCCACTTTAAGAAGACTTTTGACTCAGTAAAATCTATATATGTCGATGAGATCATGAAATCCCCATTTTGTGTATACGTGCAATGTAAGTGGTGATTACTAATTAGGTGTCACCCCCACAATATAATAAAAAATGATGACTTTACCAAGACTAATTATAGCTCCTTCTTAGTTTACTGAACAAGCTACTTCCATTATCCGTCACCTACCACCAAAAATTATTTAATATTTTTAACGGTTAGATATAATATTATTTATTTTTTAATATTTTTAGGTTAATATTGATTCAAAAAAAATTTATAAATATCTATAGTTTTTATGCATCAATTTTTGAGCAAAATTCGATCTTAACTCAATCATCATCAGATTGTAAAGAACGCATTATAAAATATAATTAAGCAGGCATTTTATATTTAATAATAATTTATTGGACGTTTTGAAAGTTGGATTCTCAAATTCTATATATGGAGCAAATATTATGAAAAAGTACAATTTTTAATTCATGAATTTTTCTCAATTATCGGTACAATTTTTAAATTTTTACTCAAGATAACTTAACCCTTATAATTTATTAACTTAAAGAATTATAATGATTAATTTTTATAATTTAAAAAACCATAAGAACAAGAAATTATAAAAATTAAGTATTTCATTGGACCTTGAAACTTGTTTCTTTGTTTTTTTTTAGTTTCTGTATTTCACTAAGACTGAAATTGAAAGGCATAAAAAAAAAGATACAATAGTTAAATTGCATCAATAAATAAATTATTTATTATGTTTCTTAACCATGTATACTGTTTTTTGCATTGAAAATTTTGGCCCCTAAATCATATTCTATATTTTTTATTTTATAATTATTATCGTTAATTTGGCCTTCCCATTAACTTAATATTTTATGTTAATTACTTGGACCACAATATTCGTTTGTTGAACCTTGGTAGGTGATGTCGGAAATCCTCACCTGACCTTCTTGATTACGCAATTTTATAATTAAGTAATGGATTAATTATATAATAAACTATTTATGTCAATGACAATTAATTCAATACTTTTGATTTTATGATCGAGTCATAATGCTTCATTTTTCACACGAGTTAAAGAAATGTTTATTAAAATTAATTATTAATAGCACCATAAGCCTCTCATAATTTTTAAATAGCTTAGTAGAAATTTTCTAAAATCGTTTTATTAATTTTAAAAATGACTTTGTTTCATAAAAAGTAATTATTAAATTTTAATATTATTTTTATTTAGATATTCTATGTTCTATTTTTCAATATAATTTTTTCATACTTATATTTCAAATTGAATAATTGATCAGAAAATTAAAAAAGGAAAAAGAAAAAGAAAATTCTCTGGTGTTATTCTATTAATATATCATAATTTATTCGTAGTTGACTTATTGACTCTATTGTCGTTCACGAGAAAAATGTGAAACTCATACTTTTTGGACCTGAAAAGTGAAACTTAATTATCCTAAGAAAATAGGAAATGAGAAAATTATAGTAAAAATAATTAATGAGACATAACCTTGCTATTTGCAATCACATCCATTTCCATGACGATTTGACCAATATATAGTTGCTGTTAAGGAGTGAGAACAAACAACGTAATGAAGTTAAGGTTGAAATTTACGCATGATATCATCTGATACCATAGATATTTCTTAAATGTAAAAATATGCATAAGATTTTTAAAATTGTAAAAAAAATATTTCATTAATTAATTTGTCTGATTTTCTTAATAGATTAACAGATAAAATATGTGATAACCTCCTTCCTCTCTTTTTCCATGAGTACTCGTTATTCTAACTAATGTAATTACAAACCAAAATGACCCATATGGGATGGTCCTATCTTTGGAAAGAGCGGATCCATAACACTTGGTTAAGCTACAGTAACTGCTACTAGTTGATGAAGCATTCATTGGTAATCTCTCTCTCTTCAATGCGAAGTGCATATTTCAGTTATTACATATATTCATATTCTCCTACAATATCAGAAAACGTGTATAGCAAGCCTCCCTTCCCTCTGCTCACCTACTTGTTCTCCTTTTACCGCCAAGCTCCCCTTTCTTTCTCTCGGGAATTACTCCATCAATCTCATCGCTTTACCTCCCATAACTGAAAAAATCCATTCTTCTTACCTTCGTCTTCCTCCTTCACCTCCACAATGTCACTCTGGGTATAACTGAAACTCACCTTCTCTCTCTTCATCTATCACAATATACGTTGATGGGTGAGCTCTTCTTCTGACTTTCTCCGACACTCTGTTTTGTTTCGTGAGCATACAAATTGAGTTTTCTGATGGCTCTGAAGTTTGTATGCGTCGGCGGCTGTTCGAAAACTCCTAAATTAGGGGCTGCGAGTTTTCAGCCTGGAAATTCTGGGCAAATTATGAATCTGAGATATGATCTTGGGAAATGCTGGAAATGGGAGTGTTGTTGTTTGGGTGTTTTAGCTCAGAAAGTTGCTGCAACTCCTATTGAAGACGACAAGAAGCCAAATGTGATCGGCGCTGACTCTTCTGGGTCCATTGCTGGAGTTCAGGAGAGTGAATCCAAGGGTTTTCTGAACCTTCTTCCTAGTGAGTTATATAATCCATCTCGCATTTCTCTGAATGAAATTTAGCATTTTTTTGTTTTATCAGAATTTGGAGAATGCAACTTTTCCTGATAATTGCTGGTTCTCTTCATGCACAACTGCGATTCTGTGACACTGTCACATTTCTCAGAATCAAAGTGCGTTTCTCTCAGTTGCATTTGAGGAGTAATTTTCGGATCGATGCTTTATATGTTCTGTTTGCACGGAATTTTGTAGTGGAAAGACCAAAATTCCTTAAGATGTTAAAGCGCATCTTTTTTACTTTTGATCACATTTATTTGGGTGCTTAAAATGCCCAAGACTTGTTTCCCTCGTGCTTTTATAAGAAAGCATACAAGATTCTAATGGCTCATATTTTTGTCAATTGTCGAGTCTTTCTTGGAGAGCTGGTTCTATTTGTTTATGCTCTTAATGTTATTCTTATTTCTTAGTTGATATTATTCACAAAGGAGACATAGCGAGTCATATTGTGAACTTTGCATTTCCCTTCCCCCTTCCTGAAAATGAGAACTACTAAAATAGAGAAAACCGATCATGATGGATTACTCCTGTTTAAAAAGGAAATATAAAGAGAAAGGAAACAGTGAGATGCTTTTGTGCGGATAGAATAGTGATGCAGGACGAGGAAGGGGTAAGGGAGAAAGTAGAGAATAGGGAGAGAAAGAGAGAAGAGAGGAGGGAGGACAGCAAGAAGGAGAGGGAAGTCAGAGATGAATAGAGGGGGAAGAGAGAATACTCAATACTATTCAATTCAACAAAAGGCTTGCAAAGCAAATATGTTGAGGTGCTATTTATAGGCCTAAACTCTAACCCTAGGAATTAAATGCGTAATAATGTTAAAAGCAAGTCAAATGGTGGACTCAGGATGTGCCATCTAAACTCTTGACACAGTATGATGGCCTGGATGAAGCATAGTTCTAAGTGCTGGTATGCACTCCATGCTCCTGACCTTAGATGTCTTAGATTCCAACATAGAAACATGTGTTTAGTTAAATGATACTAAGCTAACTATAATAGAATCTTCATGTAATGTATGATTCCATGAATTGTACTCTAAATGTAATGGATGAAGCACGGTTTTCAGTGCTGGTATGCACTCCATGTAATGTATAATTATAACTGATCTCATAAAATATGACAATTATGCCTCGCTGTTGATGAACCATGAAACTATGCATGCATATGCATTTGTTAGTACGTAGACAAATGGAATATTCATATCACGACGCAACCTAGATCTTTCATGCTACTGATAAGATCTAAAAACCTATTCTCTTTTATTTCTTATGTAATTTTCTTAATTACAGAGCCATTAAGTGCAGTTGACTTGTCATCTTCTCCTGGTGATGGATCAAAGGTGCAGGTTGCATATCAGGTATAAGTATAATTCTTATTGATTCCGTTTCTAAAATATTTACGTTCATGGCATTATGGCCATTCTTAATTAATCAGTTGCCTGATACAGGGCCAACCAGGATCATATAGTGAGGAAGCTGCTTTAAAAGCTTTCCCAAATTGTGAACCGGTGCCATTTGATGAGTTTGAAGCTGCATTTAGGGTTTCAATACTCGATTCCTTATAATTTCTCTTTGCATTAACCAATTGCTATAATGATGATGCAGTTGTATAAACTTTAATGCAGGCAGTTGAATTGTGGATAGTTGATAAAGCCATTTTACCGATCGAAAATTCTGTTCATGGAAGCATCCACCGTAATTATGATTTACTTCTTCGCCATAGACTGCACATTGTTGGAGAGGTGCAGTTTCAAGTTGACCATTGCCTCTTAGGATTGCCTGGTGTGAGAAAGGAGGAGCTCAACTATGTCATAAGTCATCCTCAGGTCAGCCTCTGATTCTTAAACCATCTACATTTCAATTCACTTTGCATCATAAGATGATGCATTGTCTTTCCTGTTGTGATCACAACAATGAAATTATTTCTCAATTAGTTTTTTTTTTCACTTTTCCATTACATAATACTCCCTCCATTCCTTAATATAAAAGCCAATTGACCTTTTTGGGTAGATTAAGGAAGCCAAATAAATCAGTTAATTATGAGAAAATTAAAATTTTTAAGACGAATTTATATCATATACTCCTTAATCTATCTAAATTAGTCAACTAGCTATTATATTAGTTATAATTGACTAATTTATTTTGTTTCTTTAATCTATCTAAATAAGTCAATTAGCTCTCATATTAAAGACTGGAGGGAGTAATTAAATGTAGAAATAGAATTACCGGTGAAGTTAACTTATATCTTTGAACTGTATCCATGCTGGCTGCTGCATATATATTTTTTTAATCCACTGACTTTACCTATTGGCAAGAAATATATCTAGCTCTAGTTATCTCAATTTTTAAGATAATAATTTTATATCCAGGCTCTTTCTCAATGTGAAGAGATGCTTGATGATTTAGGTGTTACTAGAGTTGGTTCACCAGATACTGCTGGTGCCGCTCAGGTATATTAAGATTTTCTTTGGTTGAGTGAAAGCAAGGATTTTGATTATATTGTAGAATGGTACTTCCTAACAATTGGGAAGTTGTGAACAGAAAGTGTCCTTAGAAGGTCGAAGAGATACTGGAGCTATTGCAAGCTCCAGAGCAGCAAAATTATATGGCCTTGACATTCTTGAGGAAAGAATCCAGGTATGATGTTCATTTCTAGCTTGAAAAACTGAGTTTCCACAAAATGGGATCTTAGCTTATGCTATTTCTCTTCTTACAAAATGCTTTCTTTCTTTCTTTTTTTAAATGGAGAGATTTGGTCATCATTACAGAAATAATGTTTATCATTTATAATGCACTGAGGAATATGTTGAACTTATCAAACTTCTTACATCGCATTCTTTCTATCCTTTTATGAGTATTTACTAAAAGCATGATGTAGTTGCTAGTATGTCAGGCTAGAGTTGTGCTGATTCTTTGCTATCTTGTTAGGATAATGATGAGAATATCACTCGTTTCTTGATTCTTGGAAGGGAGCCGATAATTCCAGGAACTGACAGGCTCTATAAGGTATATAGCAAGCTTAGCTCTTCGTTTCTATTCTCCTCCGGTTCTTAATATCAGAGTTAGCTGACTTTTTTGAATAGATTAAGGAAACCAGATAAATCAGTTAATTATTACTAATATAAGAGCTAGTTGACTAATTTGGATAGATTAAGAAGTACTATCTTCGGTCCTAATTATAAGATCTACTTAACTAATTTGAGTAGATTAAAGAAATTAGTTAAGTTAGTTATTTGTATCGATTGTGTGTTAATTTTTCTAAAATATCCCCTTTATTCATGTGCATTTGAACTACACTTAGTAGAAATCCTCTTAATATGTACAATCATATAGGGATACTTTAGAAGAAAAATTATAACTTTGGGAGACAAAGTGGATTCGGGTCTTATATTTAGGACTAAATCTAACTCCCTATTTAGCTCTTATAATTATGATCGGAGGATGTATATGATATAAATTTGTCTTGAGGAGTTAGATTTGGTCATAATTAAATGATTTATTTAGCTTCCTTAATATACCTAAAAAAATCAACTAGCTATTGTATTAATTAAAGACCGGAAGGAGTATATTTTCAAGAATGTTCTGACAGATTCATGACATTCCTCCCAGACTAGCATTGTTTTCAGCCTTGAAGAAGGTCCTGGTTTACTTTTTAAAGCCCTGGCAGTGTTTTCTCTAAGGAACATTAGTTTGGCAAAGGTGAGGAATGATAGAGATCTTTATTACAATGTAGAATTTAACTATTTAGGGTAATCATTTATCATGATTCCTTTTTTTGATGTGATTTCAGATAGAGAGTCGTCCACGGAAACAATGTCCAATAAGGATTGTTGATGACTCTAATGAAGGAAGTTTCAAGTGAGTATGGATTTTCCCCCGTTTGTGAGATGTGCAGTCATAGATGAATCTTTCAAGTTATTCATGAGCAGGATCAAATCATTATGGCTTTCTAAATGGAAGTTTGTTGTAAAAGTATGATTATGACCTAAAAGTCCTGGTGGCAGGTACTTTGACTACTTCTTCTACATTGACTTTGAAGCTTCTATGGCAGAGCCTCGTGCGCAGTATGCTTTAGGACATTTGCAGGTTAGCCCACTATATTTCATGGACTCAAAGTTCAATATGTTTGTTTCATGCAGTGTCATTGTTGCTGACTTCAATACCATATTCTTTTGATTAATCTCATCTGCAATTGAAGTGGAGAGAAAATCTATAAAATTGTTATGATCGAATGCTGAAGTGTTTCTTTCCCATAAAGCTTTCAGTAGAATCAGTGATTGATAAATTACAGGAATGTTTACGGATTTATATCCTCTGAAGTTACAAGCTTGTGAAATGCTTCTAAAGTAAGAGAGAAAAGGGAGAGAGTGGAAGGAGAAGAAATGTCTCCAATACACTATTCTACTGCCTGTGTCACCCTTTCTCTAACTTTTTGAGGCATTTTAACTTCAGAGAACCCAAATTATGATGGCTATAAATTAGTGCTTTTTCTGCCATATCTGAAATTGTTCCTAACAAAGCAGCCTCACATATAGACAAAATTAAAGTCTCGTTTCCAAATCAATTGCATGGTACTCCTCTAGTCCTTAATATAGAATTTAATTAAAAAATTAATCTTAATCCTAAATATAAGATTTATTTCCTAATTTTATCAACTTTTACCTAAATTATCCCTATTGATACTCCCTAAAAAATAATAAAGTAAGTGAGGGAAGAAGTGAATTAAATAAGATGATTAGGATGTTGTAGAAAAAAAATATGTAATATTAAATAATTTATTTAATTTAATCAAATTAGTTAAATAGATCCACATATTAAGGACTAGAAGAGTACATTCATAAAATCATGTGTTTCATATGTGATATTCAAGAACTCCCAGTCATGCCCTCAAAATGGTATTGCCAAAGGTATGATTCTGATATTGCTCGGACAACAAGCAATGATATATACTGGTCACTCGTGGTGGCTGTGAAATGCAATTGTTGACTTACATTGTCAACGCGGTCAGAATTTGTTTTCAATTTCAGGAATATGCTCGGTTTCTTCGTGTTCTCGGTTGTTATCCTATTCACACAAGCAGAAGTTCGTGACTGGGAGGTATCTGTCAACTCTAATGCTGTAGCTGTACAGTTACTGATACAAGAACAAGCCCTTATACTGCTGGAGGTTTTATATACAAACAAGAGATAAAACATCCTATGAAAGCATTCTCTGCATCCCCTAAGGAGGCATATTAGAATATATATATATGTAGTTTTAACAGTGTTGTAAATCCCAATAAAGGGATTGATTATTAAACACACACCCCCACCCCCCAAAAAAAAAAAACAGAAATCCAACAAGGGGTTTCCCTTTAGTTATAATAATATATAAACGCCATGGTTTAATCGTAGAAGTTTGTCACCTTCAAACAGGAAAATTTCTAGGATTTTAGCTCATATGGGCTTGCCATCTTGTAGGAAGTGAATTACACCATTCATAACTTATAAACAATTTAAATTTCTATATATTTTATATTTATATATTGAAGAGATGAATATTGGATATATGTGTGTATCACATATAGTTATATTTTCTTGCTATATATATATTGCAGACTGATCACAAAATAAGCATAAATTGCTCAAGATACTAGTGCATTCTGAAATAAGATGCCTCACGCAACAAGCAAAGAGACATTTCAATAGGTAGATTGATCAAATTTAGTTTAGATAGATGGAAGCATCTACCATGTTTCTGAGACAACTACACAATAGAGAAGTTGACACAGACGTCTAATGTTCACTGACCACAGACAACTTCATTATTTATTACAAAAGCATTAGTAGAGCCATCACTCTTCACTTCAATTCCTTCAGGAAGTCTTCATTGTCAACCAGCACCTGCAAAATCATACCAAAAATGAATATGCTTGCTTACCAATGAAAATGGCAGCAGATTATCACAGGACAGTGTATGCTCAAAGTTACTACAGTTCGACATCGATATTTTGGCAGCAATCATGGCATCGCTTATCAATGAAGATTTTTTAAAAACGGGGGATTTCAGAATATGCATGGCATGTTGCGGACCATCTGCATAACAAGACCTATTTATCCACTTTAAGAAAGCACATAATGGGAAGATAGAAGATACAGAGTTTTTATTCACCCCAAACAAAACAGATACACAATTTTTAATTCTTCATGCTGTGGAACATCTGCAAAATAAAGGTGGAATTATACAATTATGGGAGTTCTACATATTTGGGTCAAAAAGAAGTAATCTACAACTTCGATCTATATTATAACTATTGATCTTCCAACAGCTTTCAAAGATGAATTTGGTGAAACAAGAAAAAAAACAAGGCATCAAATCACAACATTGGCAATCCTGGCCGCAAATAGATATGCTGTAAATAACATTATGATTCACCTTTCATTCAGCAAACTACTCTCTTATGCGCAAACAAATGGGAGGGGAAAAAATTCATTCATCCTCTATGAAAAAATTTTACAACTCACAGTTTTCCAGCCATCTGGATCCAAGAAAGAAGTGATTTTTGTGTTAATGCCAGGAATTGGCCCTGGTTGCCGAGTAATCTTCCCTCCTAACTCTTGTATGACATGGTTGACTACCTCGGCACTCTTGTATACATCATTAGTGCCAATAGCAACCTGAAAGAGATACCACAATTTTTATCAGAAAGGCAGACAGAGATGAGCAGATAAACCAATTTAGAATGTAAATGGTGATATTAAACCAATGATGTATCAACTAACCTGCGCATATGCATTTCCCTTAGTGTATTCAGTGACACCATAGTTATATGTCAACTCCAAGACAGTTGTCTCATGCTCCTCTGCATACCCAAGCATGGCTATTGTGTACTACAATAGCAAGCAAGAGCATAATTTAGAAAAATTGAGAAGGTCATGATAAAAGTACGTAGACTGCTTTTTAAGGTCAGTCTAAGAAAATTTACCTTGTATTCAGGTCTATCAACTTTCTTTACCACCTTCATACCCAAAGCCTGCAGAGATATTATCCCATTAGAGCATGACATCAGATTATAAAATTAGACTAATTCATTTGGATCATAATACAAGTGCAGCTTGGATGCCCTAGAGTGCGCATGACAAGCAAAAGCTGGCAACTCCTAGTCCAGGTTCTGAAATTGATGAGAAATAGAAGGTCATCTAGCTTTGAAACTGCTAATATGCAGTTAGTTGAACATCTAGGTTTGAAACCCATGGCTGAAAGATTTGCCTACAGGATGTAAAGTTAATTAGATGATACAAAAAACAGAACATGCCCGTCAAAGCACCACTTCAGCCAAGAGGTCTACAACTGCATTGCTATTTTAATAAACATGTCAGCAGGTGAACGTTCTTTTTCGGTGTTTAATTTAGTGAGAGGTTCTACAAAGTAACATCTTCATGTACAAAAAAGCTTGCACATGCAGAAGCAAAAACCGTGAAAGCCAATGTATGAGAATTTATCAAATTAAAGTTTGTAGACAATAAATGCTTGAAAACCTGTAGTAAAAGCAGTTCCACTAAAGCAGTTTCAAGTGAAATTAAATTGGAGTGCATCAAACTGCATAAATAAATTTGACATGGACTGCTACCTTTTCATAGAACTTAATCGAGCGCTCTAAATCACCAACACGAAGCATTACTTGACACAGTGGCTCAGGGGTTGATTCCCTTTGGATGATCTCAAACATGTAACCATCAGGGTCCTTCACAAATGCAATGACAGTACTCCCACCCTTAACTGGACCAGGTTCCCTAGTGATGTTTCCACCCTTGGCCCGGATGTCTTCAACCATTTTGTAAACCTAGAAAACAACATATTCAATTACTTGTCAACACAAACAAATTGATACCTGAGCATATGTGAAGGTAATGTCAGGCTTACATCTGGAGTTGCAATTGCAAAATGTCCAAAGCCAGTTCCAATGTCATAGGAGCTCACCCCATAATCTGACAAAAAAATTATAATTATATAATTATGAATAAAAAATTCATTTTTATGCCAAAGAAATTATCTTGTGTGCAATTCAATGAATGTGCAATTCAATGAAATGTAGTTCATAGGGTAATCGATTTCCAAGTAATTAAAAGCAAAACAAACAAGTTATATGTAAGGAACAAAATTCAAGTGCAGTAATTTCTATGTTTCGTTTGAAGTTCTCACGTGAATATTCTCTTCACCTCAAAATCACACAATTGCATTTTTCAAAAAATGGTTCCACGCCATGAACCACTCACTGCATGCATAAAACCTAACACGATAAGCAAAAGGTTGAGCAACGTACTATATGTTAACTCCACAACAAAATGGTTTTCTTCAGAGCCAAATCCAAGAAAAGCATTGGAATATTTTTCCTCTGGAGCATCTCTTTTCCTCAAAAGCTTCATTCCAAAAGCTTCAGTGTAAAACCTAAAAGAAGTGAAGAAAAGTTGAGCATCTAAAGGCACATATTATAATGACAAAAATCAATGTAATGTTGCACAATCCTACTTGATGGTGCGATCAAGATCACCGACACGGTAGACAGCATGAAGGAAGCGGCGCTTATCTTTCTTTGGCCATTCCAACAATTCAGGACTAGGAGCAACTTGTGTAGTCTCAGCCATATTGTTAGAGCTGTAACACAACCAGACGAGGCATTCAACTTGGTGAGGAAATAACAGAATTGGTGACCAGAAAGAGGCTGATCTAGCAAACAAACTGCCCCAACTCCGTTTAGAATAAAGTTATATCAAGAGAAAAATTCAGCAGATAGTTTGGTTCCTTGACATCTTAAACAACAACAGATAAACCAATTTAATCTATCTATTTAGATGCATCACTGATATCTGAGTGAAAAGGTTGATAAAAAATAATCATTACTGACTCCTCTAAGGTATTGATAAAAAATAATCATTACTGATTCCTCTAAGGTAAGTGAGCTCTCTAAAACTATATCTCGACGCAAAATCGTAAAGTGACAAGCCTAAAGCTTTCCTGACGACGAACACAAAACAAACAAGTATAAAATGAAAATCCCAGCACCCAGATTAAAACGTCCGTACGAAAACCCCACCAAACGAAAACCAACTCATACTGAGAAATCAAAATTGTTCATCTCAGCTCACAGACAAATGACTAAAATTTCTAGCTAACACTATCGGCGAATGCGAGTTCAGTAGAACAATCTACAGAGAGAGAGAGAGAGAGAGGTCTAACCAGTGAGAGTGACGATGGGGGAAGAGAGACACAGAGCTGGAGACAACCTAGATGATCTCCACCACCTGGGCGTTACTAAATAAGTATCCGGGCCGCGAGTTATTGCAAGCGGACGTGCCTGTGACATAGATTTGGTCACAAAATCTCCCTGAAATCAAAAATCTCATGAACATAGACGCCATTTTTGCGTTTAGGGAAAGAGGATCGTGGCAAATGTTAAGCCATTTTTTCTGTGCTGTCAGGTCAAGTTAGCATTTCCCCTGGGGGAGTAAGGGAACGTTTGCCACTTTAGCTTATCGGCAAGTCTATAAACAATGAAAGAGGTATGGTCCGAAACATGACCTAAAATTTATTACGCATGTTTTCTCCGCCGTATCAATTTTTTAAAATATATTTTTTAAATGGGAAATAGAATTAGAACTAAAACTTTATCATCTCATTAAATATAATTAAATAATAATATCAAGGACTTTAATATCTCATTAAATGTAATTAAATCATACTTGGCCGCTCAAATAAAAAATTAAAAGCTAATTATTACTTTTGGTTTCAAATAAAAAAATAAATTGGGGAGTGACCCTTTTTTTACTAACCGGTATGTATGACATACTAATGATTTATAAAGCGATTGATGGATTTTTTTCATCGGATCAAATTAATTACTCATAATTTTATAAATTTAACTTATCATTAATAAATGCTTAAAAAATTTGTAAAAAACTTATGAAATTTAACTTGTCTTTAAATATGACCAGAGGACTTATAATTTTTTTTATTTTTTTAGTCTTATTACGCAAATTAAAAATTAGAATTTAGAATTTTTGTAATGTGGTTTTGTACTAGATCTATGAAGTATCTATTAATAATAAGTTTAATTCAAGAAGAATTATTAATTAATTTTTCCATAATTTTCTTCATAAATTATAATGAACCCGTTTATATATGTTTTTAGAAAATTATTTATAGAAAAAATAATTTTTAGATAATTTTTAAAAAATTAGCTTTTGGAGAAGAGTTTATGAAAAAAATAGTTTTAAATAAATGAGTGTTTGAATAGTTATTATTAGAAGAATTTTTATGATTAGTAAATTATCAGAAATAGTATAAGGTAAAAAAATAAAAAAATTACTATTTACAAGGTCAAAACTATTTTCAACTATTCACTCGTTACTTCTCTTCCTCTTTTTCCCTGACAAAGAGTAAGATGGAGATAATTAGCGATAGAGAGCACAACGACGAAGATAATGGAGAGCAGAGCACGACAAGAATAGAGAGCACAAAGAGAATCAATGTCGGAGAGAACGTAGAAGCGAAAAAATACAATGGAAATAGAGAAAAACGGAGAAGTTAATCAACGATGAGAAGAGACAAAGAGGATAGAGGAGAAAGAATGTTAGAAAATAAGAGTAAAATAGTATTTTAATGACTATAAGGCATTTTTACTGTTGTGAAAACTATTTTCAATAACTTATCTGAAATCATATTTTTAAACTATAATTTAGTCTAAAAAAAATTTTAAATAAATAAGACTACTTATTTTAAAAAAAATTAAATTAATATTTGAGTTAGAAATTTTCTTAAAATATTAATTTAGATTAAACTGGTACAATGACAGTCATAAGGAAAACCATCAATTTTTTTTTTTAAAAGCATTACGAAAGTGGTTGGGAAAGAGTGAGTGACCCCCACACGCTCACGAAGGGAATGAGAAAGGACCAGCATTTCTGAAAAAGTTTGGTATTTTTTAAAGAGACAAGCATTTATGAGAAAGCAAAAGGCCAAAAATTTGTGGCTTACAGGATTTCAGATTTCGCTTTTATAAATAAATTTTTAGAATGGGATTTCAGATTTCTTAATTCGTAACAAATTTTTGTTGTGTCCACCCAGTTTATCAGAATTTTACCCCGACTATATCCGGATCCGACCAGCGTCGTGCACCTAGCTATGGTGGGTGAGTCTCTCAACGGGGATTTTCTGCATACGCCAAGACTTGAACTCGAGACCTCGCTTAAACGATACCGAGCCGCTTATCACTCGGACCAACCCCCGGTAATTTTTAACAAACTTTTTTTTTCCCACCCAGTTCACCGAAGCTTTGCCCCGACTATATCCGAATCCAACTCGCGTCGCGCACCTGGCTATGGTGGGTGAGTCTCCCAACAGGGATTTTCTACGTACGCCAAGAGTCAAACTCGAGACCTCGCTTAAGCGATATCGAGCCGCTTTAACAAACTTTTTTTTTGTTGCCCACCCGGTTCACCGGAGCTTTGCCCCGACTATATCCGGATCCCACCCGCGTCGCGCACCTGGCTATGGTGGGTGAGTCTCCTAACGGGGATTTTCTGCATTCGCCAATGCTCAAACTCGAGACCTCGCTTAAGCGATACCGAGTCGCTTATCACTCGGACTAACCTACGCTTTAACAAACTTATCATCAAGAGAAGCTCGTCTTGATTTTATATATATATATATATATATATATATATATATAATTGGGCCTGACCAAATGAGGCCCATATTGAGCTTGGAGACATTCTGGGCCAAGATTAACAAAATGGCCCATCCCTTTTAGCTTCATGGGCCTAAATAATTATTAAAATAGGGAATATATTCAAGTCTGTACAGAAAAATTTATCCTTCCGTCAAATTATCAAATTATTGACAAGTACCATAGGACTTTAGGGGAAGAGTTGTGAAATGATCATCTTTTCCTCATTTATAAAAAATAATAATAAATAAAATAGTTTAAATAATAATTTTATATATTGAAATTAAAGTCCACCCTTCCTCTGGATTGTTCACGTCTTAAATAAGTGAAATGATAATAATAAATAAAATAGTATAAATGATAATTTTATATACTGAAATGATCATCTTTTCCTCGTATGGCATTCACTCACTTGACTCTTTGAACACGAAAATACATTCTTATCAATAAGTGTATGAGTTCTTCCTCTTCATATTTTTATTTCTTTCTTTCTTATTTATATTATTCCAATCATCTGTTTACACCTGTTGCTAGTGACCCATATGGCGAAAAATTGCACTAACAAGTATTAATATTTATATTTTTCCCAAACGGGTTTATTAATAAAATAAGATATGCCCAGAGGAAGTCACTGAAGAAAAAAAGAATTTTGAACAAGGGAAAGAGACAATACAGTGTTAGTGCGCAATTTGATATTTGGAGGACAGCGACTAGCACTACAAAGCGGGTTGATTTGCTTGTGAGCTTTCTTTTTCTCATTTTGTGGTCCCTTTCGCTGAATTATTTTACGTGCAGCACTAATGCAAGCCTTTTGTAAAAAGAAATATTAAATATTATTTTATAATTAATACAATGATCACAGCATAAAAAATATATAATACGAGTATAAAATATTTAAAAATTAATAAAAACATTATTGATAAAAAGTGCAGCTTTAATACTTTAAATTTACACAATAAACATGATAAAAACTATTCGTGTTTTAAATTTTGAAAGTAATTATATATTTTCTCAAATAAAAAAGATATTAATATCAAAATTTTAAATGTTAATAAAATATTTTTAAATACTAATATAATACGTTTTTTAAAATAATAACGATGGTGACAAAAATTTATTATTTGATATTAACAATATTAAAGTTATAGAATTGAAAAGATCTTTTATAAATTTCAAACCTTGTAGAAATTTAATCAACTTAAGAAGTATACTTTTCTAACATTATCTCATGGTGCACGTGGCCAATCAAATGGCTAGAAAAAGTGGGTGCATGCATGCGAGGGTTTCTCGCTTTATGTGGTTTAGACTTTACAGTGAGAAACTTTGAACAAGCAACAGCGTAGGTTCTAAAAGCTTTTGGGGACTGTCTATTTACCTTTAACCCCAAATTTTGAATGTGGTCAACCTGTCACGTCATTTTTTAATAATCATATTAATATAAAATTTAATTATAAAATTAATCTTAATTTTAAATATAAAATTTATTTTTTATATTTAATAATTTTTAAAATTATTTCTATTTCTATTTTTTTAATAATAATCAAATAAGAGAGGAATAAAATTAAAAAAATAGTTATAATGTTTTAAATAAAACATCTTATATTAATTAATTTTATTAATTAAATTAAATTAACTAAATAGCAAAACTATATTCATTCGTTAAAAGTAAGAATACAACAAAACAAGCGAAAACAGGTTGGTGTGACTGTTTATTTGAAGAGTATAAGAAAAAGAGATGAAGAAAAAAGTTATACGCAAACGTCTTCAAGGTGTAGGCAATACTTTTCTTGAGGCTTAATTTGTTTCTAGCTATTCCTGTCTTATAAGGTATAAATTGGATATACCGGTTAATTTTTTATAAAATAAAATAAAAACCTTTGAATTTATATTATATTCCCAACATATCTCTTCACAAACTTTTATATAAATTTCTTAATTTATAAGGATATAATTTTTAGAAAGATAAATCTCTTCATTTTAAAATATTCGAATAATTAACTTCTACATCTTTTTTTAAAAGACTCAAAAATATAAAAATTTCAAAACATTTGATGCCCGAGTTTAGCTAACTAGTCATAATATCTTTCTTACAAATAGGGTGCTCAAATTGTTTAGTCCTAGATATCCTGACCCGATCTCGATAGTTTTAAGACAAGACACCATTAAGACAAGATAGAGGGAAGGGTTAAGACGGATGGGTCTCGGTCTGACCCTCAAACTCCCGTTCCATCTCGACCTTAATTTTTTTAATAAAAAAAATATATCATATTCTCTCATTTTTCTCACTATGTCCACTCATCTTAGGCTCTCTGTCTCTCTTCTCTCATGCTTTTCTCGCTCACAGTCACAGGTTTCGCCAGTTACCACTCTCATATAGATATTTTTATTAACAAATATTATATTTTTCTTTTTTTCCTTCTCCTCATTTTTTCATCCCATTTTTTATTTCCCCATTTATCTCCCCATAATATCATCCAAACAAAACATTAATAATTGTCATTTATTTCGTCATAAACAAATTTTTGGTCCAAAAAATTTAGGAATTTTTAATATAGAAAGAAAGAAAGAAAAAGAGGGATTATAATGAAGTCCCAAATAGATAATTTAATTATCTAAAAATTCTAATATTTTATGGTAGAACTTTATTATCTTTGTGGTTCTGCCCAGCTCAATCTGGATTAGTTTAGATCCTAATAAATCTTCTAAATTAAAACGAAATAAGCACAAAATATTGAATGCTCTGCATACAAAAAATGATAACAAATTTATATTATTTAAAGATCTTTTAGTAATTAAATTTTTTTATATAAAATCTTATAATAATTCCTCCAACAAAAAATCACTAGTCTAAGTGATGATATTGGTGGACCCGGGGAGGGTGTAATAAATTATTGCGATCAATTCCGATCTATTCAATTATACATTTATACTTTATACTTTTGTTAGTCTTCTTCATAAAATCTTATTAATTAATTTTTTAAAATTAAAAGAATTAATTAAATATTGAAGATTTATATAATTTTTTAAAATTACCCTATTCAAACTAAAAAAATTATTTAAACGAGTAAAAAAACTAAATATATTTTTAAAAGTATTTTATTAAATATTGAATGAGGTTTTGTATTAAAAATTAATAGATAGATGTAAAAAATAATAATAAATAGAGTTTTATAAATAATATTAAAAAAAATAATTGCTATCTCCAATCTTAATTATAAGAATTAGTTAATTTTTTAAATAAATTTATAAAACTAAAATCAAATCTAATCTACTAAAATAACTTTATATTATATACTTTTTAATCTATTATATTTTTTTTAAATAATTATAATTAATAAATTTATTTAATTTTTTAGATTTATTTAAAAAAATTAACTCTTATAATTATAGTTACTATCGGATTATAATTAGGACCGGAGCTATAAGTATGCTTTGTGAAGTCTAACAATGGCAAAGAATACCAGATTTTGAGTCCTTTGATTTTGATTTTATAGAGAATTTTGCTAATTTTGTACGTATAGTGGAATGTATACATTGCTCTCTCTCTGTTCCCTGTCTCTTATAGTGGCTGTGGCGCGACACCACTGGGTTTTCTGTCTCTGTCACAATGCATGCGAATAGTTAATAGATAATATTTTCCTTGAATCTCTCTTTTTTGTCTTCTAGTCTTCCTCTCTTCCCTTTCTCTCCTCTTTCCTACTGTGCTCTCCATCCCAAATGATGTTCGCTGTTTCGTCTTCTACTTCAACTGCGATTTCAACTTCTGGTTTCATTCGTTCGGTTTCCTAAGCCGAGCTGAAGGTAAATTCATTTACTGCTTGATTGCATGGAGGCTAAGAATATATTCGGAATTGGGCATATATAATTTTTCGAATTCAATTGATGTGTTCCGTTAATTTCAGCTCCGCAATTTGGTTTGTTTCGGATTTCTGAGAAACCCCATGTTTCATCCCGAGCTTTTAGCTTGTCTCAAAGACTCTGCTTGGGGAATACTGAATTCTGTAACGCTGAACCTCCACGGAAGGATTCAGTTGTTCCTCTTGCAGCAACCATCGTTGCTCCTGGTAAGCATGAATCTTTTTTTTCTTTTTAATTTATCCTCTTTGATTTTCGAGTTTGTTGTTGGATTTCCCATTAATTGGACCGTCTTGTATAAGCTGCCTTATTATGAGTATAATGAGCTGAATTTTGGTGAATTCATTGCAACTAAAACGGTAGTATTATTACCATAGGTGACTTTTCTTTCATTTTGCTCTCTGTACATGGGACAACTATGCCACTTTCCAGTGTAAGTCATATCATTTTCGAATTCATCACCACTTTTAATGACTACCATTCATTCCGACATCCATCATCTCCATCCACCTTCTCCACCCAATAGACACGAAAAAGACGTTAAAATTAATCTAAATTGCTCAACATCCCAATCGCATTCACTGTTTAGATGCTCAGAGCCATTGACATTGTCTTCCAACTCATCCACTCCGTACTAAGGAAATCATCATAAGAGAGCATACATTCCACTCCAAACCCCATTGTGGTGTTGGTGGTGGTGGTCCTCTCACCTCCTGGTTTAGTGCTTTCCTTTCCTTGTCTCCATCTACCTTCTATTAAACACATGTAAAATCAGAATGGATATTATTTGATACTTCAAATATGTCTCATTGACTTGGTTTATCAAGTGACCCACCGTCCATCCATCATGCATTTACCTTCAAATTTCTCCTTCAGTCCTTGTATAACCCAACCCCTACATGGTCATAGTGACAAGTGCTCACTCACCACTCTGCAAGGGTTCTTTCATTTCTCTAGTGAATTTCACTTGTTCTTGCACTGCTCTTCCTATAACCTTGTAAGTCCTTATTTCTTCTTATCATCATAAAATCACTTCAAAAAATATCGTGTTACTTGATTTCCATTTTTTTCGGGGTTTCATTCCTTTTCATCCCCTCTTTCTCTCCAACTTTCCTCATATAAAATAGTTTGCAAGTTTTGGTCTTGTTACTTTATGCTGATTCTGTGTTTGTTCTTTCATCCCTTTTAATTCAATTGGTTCTTTATCCAAGCCCTACTTGTTGACATCTATGGAGTTGAATATCTGTTTTTTCTGTTATTTACTTCTCAATTTCAATTATTAAGTTTCATTCACCTGTAGGAACTTCACCTATGAGTTCAGCATCCATCATAGTTATATATATACTATGGCTTGCATCAACATTGACCCTTTTACATGGAGCATCAAAGGAAGTAGCTTCAAACCCTGAAGTTGTGAATATTGGAGCTATTTTCACATTTAAAACTATAAATGGACGAGTTGCTAAAATTGCTATTGAAGCTGCAGAGAAAGATGTGAATTCCGATCCACGCATCCTTGGTGGACGCAAATTGTCCATAACCTTGCACGATTCAAACTTCAATGGTTTTCTTGGCTTCATTGGAGGTACTTCGATCATCTCTTTCCTGGTTGATTACTTAATAGTTAACTCTCTCTTTCTCATGTAGTTTTGATACATTTGGCATCATAGAAGTAATATTTAACTTCAGAGTTATCATCTTGTTGGTTGGTTAACTTGTCATGACTTAGACTTTTTGATTGCTAACAGCGCTCAAGTTCTTGGAGAGGAACTCAGTTGCTATTATTGGTCCACAGAGTTCAGTAATGGCCCCTGTGCTCTCGCATTTGGCAAATGAACTCCATGTTCCTCTTCTGTCATTTACAGCTCTGGATCCTACCCTGTCACCTCTTCAGTACCCTTATTTTCTGCAAACAGCACCTAATGATCAATTCCAGATGACTGCAGTGGCAGACATGATTAGCTATTTTGGTTGGAGAGAAATTATTGCTATTTATAGTGATGATGATCAAAGTCGAAATGGTATTGCTGTATTGGGAGATAAACTTGCTGGAAAGCGCTGTAAGATATCTTACAAAGCACCGCTGCCCCCTGATCCAACTGCTAGTCGGAATGATATTACTATTCAGTTGACCAAGGTTCAAAGTATGGAGTCCAGAGTGATTGTTCTTCACACCTTCTCCAAGACAGGTCTCTTGGTTTTTGATGTGGCTCAAGAATTAGGAATGATGAATCAAGGTTATGTCTGGATAGCTTCTTCTTGGTTATCAACCGTTTTAGACTCACAGTCACCACTTTCTTTGAATACTTCTAACTCAATCCAAGGAGTTCTTACGCTTAGGCCTCACACCCCACAATCAAAAAGAAAACAGACCTTTATGTCCAGGTGGAACCAGATAAGTAATGGTTCAATTGGGTTGAATCCATATGGACTCTATGCTTATGATTCTGTTTGGATCGTTGCCCTTGCATTGAAATCATTTTTTGATCAGAATGGTAATCTTTCATTCTCTAACAATACAAATTTAAACAGTATGAGAGGGGAGACTCTGGATCTTGGTGCACTGAGCGTTTTTAATGGAGGGGACCAATTGCTTGATAACATACTGCGCATTAACACGACTGGATTGACAGGACCTATTCAATTTCGTTCAGATAGATCCCCCTTAAATCCATCATATGACATTCTCAATGTAATTAATGGTAGTTATAGGAAAATCGGGTACTGGTCTAATTATTCTGGGCTATCTGTTATTCCTCCTGAGAAACTTCACACTAAGCGAGCCAACCGGTCAATTTTAAACCAACATCTGTCCAACATAACTTGGCCTGGTGGTACAACAGAAAAGCCTAGGGGATGGATTTTTCCAAATAATGGAAGACAGCTAAGAATTGGTGTCCCCAATCGAGTTAGTTATCAGAACATGGTCTCACTAATAAATAGTACCAATAAAGTTCAAGGATACTGCATAGATGTCTTCCTGGCTGCTATTAAATTGCTACCTTATGCAGTTCCATACAAATTTGTTCTGTTTGGAGATGGACATGAGAACCCCAACTACTATGACCTTGTCAATAAAATTAATTCTGGTGTAAGACTCACAGAATCCATGATGCTTTTGTTACACATGACTAAAAATTCACTATATTGATCATGCTGCAGTTACATTTACAGGTGTTTGATGCTGCTGTAGGTGACATTGCCATTGTCACTGACCGAACAAAGATTGTGGATTTTACTCAACCATATACAGAGTCAGGACTTGTTGTGGTCACAAAAGTAAAACAATTAAAGTCAAGTGCTTGGGCTTTCTTGCGACCTTTTACTCCATTAATGTGGGGTGTCACAGCTGTTTTCTTCCTTGTTGTTGGAGCAGTTGTGTGGATTCTTGAACATAGAACAAATGACGAGTTCCGGGGGCCTCCTAGGAAACAAATTGTTACAATTCTTTGGTGAGAACCTTCCTTTTATCATTTTTTCCCTAAATATTTTTGCTTCCTAAATGACACTCTGACAGACCTGGAAAAACACATAGCTTAGGTTTATTCTATTGTCTTTAACATGTTAAAAACTATGGAATTATTCAATATTTGTCTGATCCTTTGTAAATCTACAAGGACAATTCATTGTTGGTTTGGCCAAGTATGCTCGTTTTTCAAGAGCTTTTCCTTTGCTGGTCATATATTTCTAGTCGTTCTTACTCTTTCATTGGCTGTTTATAAGGTATTCGATTGATTTCTCTGCTGTATGTGACTAGTGTTCTTGTAGAAATACAAATTATTTATTACAGAATTTAGTCATCTCATCTGATGAATTATGCATTCCTAGTTTATGAGTTGGATTCATGATACAAACCGGGCAGGGTATCCTACTTCTGATAGAACCTGCCTTGAATCCAGTATCGCTTCTATTCAGATGCTGTCAAGTCAATCTAAACATCTTTGATAGGACCGGCAGCTTGCATAAACCACGTAACATTACTGTAATCTTCCTTTGTTTTGGTTTTCAGGTTTAGCCTCTCCACCATGTTCTTTGCTCACAGTAAGTCTTCCTTTTGTTTGAATTCATTTCGTGATACGCCCTAGAGTATTTTTGACAGTAGAAACAAATTAACCTTGTTTTTTTCTTGTTGTTTCAGGAGAGAACACAGTTAGTGCACTTGGTCGTATTGTACTAATCATCTGGCTTTTTGTGGTTTTGGTAATCAATTCAAGCTATACTGCAAGCCTAACATCAATTCTCACTGTGCAACAACTTTCCTCACCAATAACAGGAATTGATACCTTGATAACCAGTAATGAACGTATAGGATTTCAAGTAGGATCATTTGCTCAAAACTATCTTACTCAGGAACTCAACATCCCAAAATATAGACTTATTGCTCTTGGTTCGCCGGAAGAATATGCTATCGCTCTCGAGAGGGGAACCGTCGCGGCTGTCATTGATGAACGACCATATGTAGAACTCTTCATGTCAAATCACTGCAAATTCTCCATTAGAGGCCAAGAGTTCACCAAAAGTGGATGGGGATTTGTGAGTATCTCTACCTCTTTGTGTAAAGTACTTGGAAGTTGCTTAAAAAGATGTCAATCAGTAGAGCAGCCAAACCTTAAATTTTATAAAAGAAGGAGAAAAGAATCCACAGTGAAATTTCCAACATAGTTAAGAGTGAGAATTTTTGTTATTAGAATATTTTTTTACTAGGTTTTTATTTCCGAAGTTTAACAAAGAAAAATAGCTTAGAAGTACTGTCATTCCAAAGGAAATATCATAGAGCAAGAAGAAATGTTCTTGGAAGTGTTACGTTGCCCAAGTTACAAACCAAATGTAACCTCTCCCTAAAATTAACATTAAAGACAAACTGCGTCAAGCATTTAGGAAATCATATCTCATTTGTTGTTGCAGGCCTTCCGAAGGGACTCTCCTTTATCCATTGACATGTCAACTGCCATTATGACTCTGTCTGAAAATGGTGAACTCCAGAAGATTCATGAGAGGTGGCTCTCGACAAGGGCTTGCGATTTTAAGATTACAGAGGAGGGATCTGAGCAACTTCAGTTAGAAAGCTTTTGGGGCCTGTTTATGTTATGTGGGATAGCAAGTCTCCTAGCGCTTCTTGTCTATTTCATCTTGATGATTCTCCGATTCTGCCGTGACTTCCCCAAAAATGGTGGCCCTTCTAATAATGGTGGCACCACCAGCTCATCGCGCATCCAGACGTTTCTTAGTTTTGCCGATGAAAAAGAAGACATGTCACAAAGAAAGCTTAAAAGAAAACGCAAGGATTTTTCATAGAATGCTTAATAGTTATCAAACTCTAGCTACCCTCTTGAGATCATGTAGGTCAAATATAGCTGATGAAGTTGTATTTTAGCTATTCTTCTGTTTTAGAATCTGGATAGAGAATTAACGTGCCTAAAAAGTTATCATTTGGCTTGAATAATTGTACAGTGAGCTTATGCAACTAAGAAAGCATATATTTACCTGTAGGGCAACAGCAGTAACATTCCCTATGATCTTTATATATGAATTGTCCATAATGATCTTGATTTATATTTTTAATTTTATTTTTTTAAATTATTTTAATAGGTATATAATTTAAAATAAAGATAATATCTTAAGTATAAGTTTTTTCAAAAAAAATTATTATTTAAAATCCATGAATGCTATCATTGAGAGACAAGTTACTCACTCACTCATCAAGACGTTCTTTTGTTTCAAACACACTATAGATAGCACGTTTCCTAGTGGGCGGCCATTTTTATTCCAATAAATTAGAATTTGGTTCGTTGTAAGCACTTATGTCACCCTTGTCACATTATATCGTATATACCACTCCTTTAATCCTTCTTATCTCTTTGATCCTATTTATAATGAATTATATTATTTATAATTTTTAATATAAGATCTAATTAATTTTTTTTAAAATTAAATAAATTAATTAATTATGATTAAATATGACCATTTAAAATAAATTCATATAATATATCATTTAATCTATCTAAATTAGTCAAATAACTCTTATATTAGTCATAATTAACTGATTTATTTAATTTTTTAATCTATCTAAAAAATTAACTAACTTTTATATTAAGAATCAGAAGTGTAATATATCTCACATAAATCAAGAAAAATCTAAAAAATTCATTAACTATATATTAAAATTCAAACTTTTTCAATTTTATTCCCATTAAGAACAACGTCAAAACAATAATAAATTAAAAGTTAAATTATTTATTTATATAAAAATTTTAATAATATAATTTATAAATAGAATTAAAAAATTCTTTCTTTCATGGCCAAGAGCAAAAGGAGTATCATTTACAAGTCGCTATCCATATTTTTATTGGAATTAAAGAAAAATTTAAAACTCATTAAATATGTTTAAAAATTTTAACAAAGTTTTTAATTCTATTCTTATTTAAAAATTAGATCTCAAACATTTTTTATAAAAAAATAAATTTCAAAATATTATTGAGTAAATTTCAAAATATTATTGAGGCAATTGTCAATATTAGGCTTTTAATTACAATTAAAACATTTGAATATTTAATTTGCTAACAAAAGTTAGCCTAGTTGATAAAGAATTACTCATAATTTAAAAAATTGAGTTTAAATCACAGCTAATGTAAAAACTTTAATAGTGAGCTATTATAAAAAAAATGAATATTTTAAAAAAAATTATAGAAAAAACTCTAAAAATAATAAATATTAAAGTAAGATATTGTATTGATAATATTTGATCTATTAGTAGTAATTAATCTATTATGGATAACAGACTTAATTTATAATTTATCATTTTTCATAGTCTTTTTCTATTTTAAATCACTCATTAATTTACAACCGAGACTCACATATTTGCAACTAATTAAATTTGTTTGAAACTTAATTTTGATTAAAAAAACATTTTGGAGAAGTAAAAGAGACACAATAAGGGTCTTGGCGCAATTTTTTTTATATAAATAAATAAATTTATTATTACATGAGATAAATAATAAAAAGGCAAGTCTTGGTGCAATTTGACATAGATTTGGAAAGCGAAAAAGAATCCCCGACGCAATTGGCTTAGCTTGTGGTCAATTCCATTGTAGTCCCTTTCACCTTTTGCTTTGTTTTTAACCACCCTTCCCCTTATCTGGTGTCTAATAATTTAACATTTCCTTTTTTTTTAAAATAAGTCACTGTCCTAAAATTCTAGTTTTGTTTGAATAATTTCAAAACTTAAAACTTGTGAGTTAACTCAACAGTTTATCATTTTTATGTGCTTCTAAAATCTTGCTAATTCTATTTAAATTTATACAGCCTATAATTCAATTGAACTCATGAGTTTATCATTTTTTATATTTATAGCTCACATAATCATATCACCTCCCTCTTAAATTTGTATTAATTTTTTATATTTGATTGTATTTAGTGATTTTATATACAAATTTTATAGAATTTTTTTATTAGATATAATAAATTATGAATACCGATATATTTAATTTTAATTATTTGATTTTAAAATAAATTTTTGATTATTTAATCATATATTTTTAATAGTTATTTATTAATAAAAAATAAACTCTTATAAATTTGTCATTTGAATTTATGATCCAAATTTATATCTATATTACGTTTTTATTTAAACTATTGAATTTGATAAAATCACTTAAAATCTAACTAAATTTTAATATTATAATTAAGATTTGACATATTTATGAAAGACATTTTACATCAATTTTTTTATGTTAATTTATAGTAGGCAGTACATAAAAACGTTGTTGGATGTTTTAAGGTATCGTGTTTGGATTTTACTTTCCTTCTTTTATTTAAATATTTAAAAGTTTTAGGAGAGATTTTTTTTTTAAATTTTCTTTTTCCTCTTAAATTTAACTTCTCTTCTAAAATTAAGAGAATTTAAAAAGGATGATAATATTTTTATTTTATCATATTAATATGTTTATAATTTTTTTAATATTATATCATTATTTATATATTATATTTTATTAAAATATTCTATAAAATAATATAAAGATAAATTTGTTTATATAAAAATATTTTTTTTTCCATTTTTTTTAAACTAAATAAAACAATATTAAAATATCTCTCATCCTCTCAATGTTAATACAAATAAAATAATAATAATTTTTTTCTTTTTCTTCTATTAAAATCTTTTTTTTCCTTCTCTTTTTATTAAGCTAAACACATTCTAAAAGTTATATGGGCAAAAAAAAAAAAACAGCCGATTGAGATAACAATCTATGTTGGTTAACTTGATGAACGCAAATATGACTTGGAATTTTTTTCAAATTATTTAATATTCAACATTGTTTTTTTTTAAAGAATTCTTCATAACATTTTAAAAAAAAAATTAATGGAAGTGACTTTGGTATCACTTATTGTTTTTCCTTTTTCTCCCAGTGCTTGAGAGGCAAAAATAAGCAACGGCCTAGGTTCCATGTTCTTGGAAATTGTCTCTCTACCTTTTCACACCACAATTTAATAAACAAATGGTCCCACCCATAGCTTCTTCCACTTCAATTCCGGGCGGCTTTCAATACTTGTCCAAGTGATAATTTGGGTTAGACCCGCGAACTCAATCCGCCAACCCACTAAAAAATGGTGGGTTGAGTTATAAAATTTACAACCCATTTAGATGCGGGTCTTTTTGACCCGCACCTGCGGCAGGCTAACCCGCCGGGTTGGCGGGTTAGCCCATTTTTTTTTATTTATATTCTATATTTATACTTTACTAATTTGAGAATTTTAGCCAAACAAGGGACATTACATTTAATTTATATTAACTTTATCTCATTGAGTCATTTCTTTATATATATATTTATTTTATTTTATTATTATTTTCTTTGTGATAAATTTATCTATGAATGGTGACAAAGTTAACTAAATAAATATTTTGACAACTTCAAACATGATTCGAATCTAATTAATATTAAAATATATGATTTTTTTTAAAAGTAGGCATATATATTAAAAAAATAAAAAAAAATTATGAAAAAAAATAAAATAAAAAAAAAGTTGCGCGGGCTCGGGTTGGGGTAATTCCAACCCGCCTAAAAGCGGGCCGGTTAAAACCGGCCCGCTTTTATCTCAACCTGCGGCCGGCCAACCCGTATCCGGCGGGTTAACCCGCATTACCGCCTCTACTTGTCCCCTTTCATTTTAGAGCCTTTCTCTTTTTTTTAAAACTATTCTTTTTGAAGTATTTATACTTTATTTATATCATTTAGTCTTACTCCGTCAATACAATTAATTTTTATACAAAAATTAATATTCCTTTCTTTCTTTCTTTTAAAACTATTTTTTTAAAGTATTTATACTTTATTTATATCATTTAATCTTACTCCGTCAATGCAATTAATTTCTATACAAAAATTAATATTATTAATAGAATAAATTTATAAAATTAAATTATTTAATAAAAAAATAACACAGTACTAAATTAAAAATTAATAAAAAATATATGGACTTGCATGATGATTTTCTTTTTTCCCCCTTCCTCTTAGTCTCATTCAATCCATATGTGTGTGTGTGTGTTTTTTTTTTTTTTGAAATAGGCTTTAGTTCATAAAATTATTATCAATTGGGATCAAAATCCATATAATTTTTTGGTTATGAAATCGGTATTTAAAATTATGGTTAACTTTATCAAAGTTTTTATTATTAAATCTGCCCTTTCTCTCCTTGCATTCCTCTCCAACCAACCAGAGTGTTTTTTTTATACAACCAACCACAGTTAATATCTTCTTACATTGCATGGCTTAGTTAATCTTATATTCCTCGTCTTTTTAATATAAGATCTAATTAAAAAATTAATCTTAATTATAAATATAAAATATATTTTTTATATATTTTTTTAAATTATCCTTATTAGCAATAATCAAGTAAATGAGAGATAAGTAAGTCAAAGAAAATAATTAATATATTTTATAAAAAAATATATCATATTAATTAATTTTTTTAATCTAATTAAATTAATTAAATGAGTTATATATTAAAAGTTAAAACAATAATATATAAAAATATTAATATAATGATTTTTATCTAAAAAGTTAAAAATAATACTGGTATAATATTTAATAAAGATTAGCTTTTTTTATGGTTACTCTCCCTATATAAGCGTTGAAATCGTATTCAAGGGGCATTTGCATTATGTCCAATCATAAAAAGAATATTATTATTATTTTTAAAAAAAATATAAGAAGAAAACCTGAAGATTCATTCGTGATTCCTTATGACATCCTTGTCTCACGCTTAAAACAGAACCAAATACGCGAGCCACTTGCCACAGGGTTTTGCATAGTCCAATCACCACTCGCCACTCGCCACTCGCCACTCGCCACTCGCCACTCGCCACTCGCCACTCGCCACGTAAGCATCACCCCTGTCCTCATATCATGTCCAGGTTCCAATGTTCAATTCCCTGAAGGGCTCGCTCTTCTCAGCTTCTATATATGATTTGCGTTTTCGTTTCTCGGGGCAGACACACATCTAACCCACAAGAGAGATATCTCTCATACACACGCAAATACCGAAATTTTGAAACCACTTGATTTTGTTGTCTCAAATGGCGCTTCCTGCTTCTTCTTTTTCTTCTTCTTCAACTACGATTTCAAGTTCTGGTTTTTCTCGTTTGGTTTCCTCGGTCGAGCCTAAAGGTAAATTATTTTCTACTTGGATTGTTTGGATGCTCAGAAATTATTGGGGATCGGTCAAACATTGTGATTCGAATTTAATTCAAGCGTTCGGTTAATGCTGGGGATTAAATGATTAATGATGTTTTCTCATTTCAGCTCCGTCAACTGGTTTGTTTCGAGTTTCTGAGAAATCTCATGTTCCTTCTCTAATTTTGAGTTTGTCTCAAAGACGGAGCTCCGTGAATTCCATAAACGCTGATCCTCCACGAAAGGATTCACTTGTTCCTCTTGCAGCAAGCACTGTTGCTCCTGGTATGCGTAAGTGCTTTTGAATTTATCCTCTTTGCTTCACGAGTTTGTCGTTTGATTTCCCATTGATCGGAGCCAATTTAAACTAGGTTGTGATGTTCAGTGGGTGATTCTTTTGATTTTGCAGAGGTTCTCGAGAAAGAAGATGAAGATTATGAGAAATTGGCGGGAGACCTTAGTAATGCTTCCCCTCTTGAAATAATGGATAAAGCCCTGGAGAAATTCGACAGCGACATTGCTATTGCCTTCAGGTAGGCTATTAGCTTATTAGCGATGATCCCTTTTGATGTAATCCCTCTCTAGTGGTAGAAATTCTAATGTGCCTAAATGTTAAGATTGCCCCTGTAAGAATCTTATTAGTTCTATTTTTTGTGAGAGAAGCTTCATCGTGCAACTCAAGTATTGGTTGAACAAAAAAAGCCATTGCGTAAACGATTGTTTCAATTCAAGGTTAAACGGTTTGCTGAAGGCTATTGATTAAAGTTTATCATCAATATATCATCTCAGATCATTCATAACTCTGATTGACTGATTCCATACATGAGAAAATGCGTCTAATTTTCTGCGGAAATTTAGTTTTTTTTTTGGGTAATAAATGAGAATATCAGGGATTTAACTCTTAACCATTTGGTTGTGGATCAGATACCAGGGTAACTCAAACTTTTTAAGCTGTTACACAAAAATACTTGACATGATTAGCTTTTAGGGTAATCTTTAACTTCAATCACTTACAATTGCCACATGCTTGTGGACGTTTGAGTAGGGAATGTGTTATCTGAATTTTAATGGTTAACTTTGCCTTTGTGCAGTGGTGCTGAAGATGTAGCTTTGATTGAGTATGCACATTTGACGGGTCGTCCCTACAGAGTGTTCGGTTTGGACACTGGAAGACTGAACCCAGAAACTTACAGATTCTTCGACGCAGTTGAGAAGCATTATGGAATCCGTATTGAGTACATGTTCCCTGATGCAATTGAGGTTCAGGGATTAGTAAGAAACAAAGGGCTCTTCTCATTCTATGAGGACGGCCACCAAGAATGCTGCCGGGTGAGGAAGGTTAGGCCCTTAAGGAGGGCTCTGAAAGGCCTCAGAGCATGGATCACTGGGCAAAGAAAAGACCAATCCCCAGGAACAAGGTCTGAAGTACCTGTTGTTCAGGTTGATCCAGTTTTTGAAGGAATGGATGGTGGAATTGGTAGTCTAGTGAAGTGGAACCCGGTGGCAAACGTGAAAGGCAATGACATTTGGAACTTTCTTAGGACAATGATTGTTCCTGTTAATTCATTGCACTCACAAGGGTACATTTCTATTGGTTGTGAGCCATGCACAAGGCCAGTTTTACCAGGACAACATGAAAGGGAAGGAAGGTGGTGGTGGGAGGATGCCAAAGCTAAGGAATGTGGCCTTCACAAAGGAAATATCAAGCAGGAAAGTGGAAATGGCGTCGCCCATGCAAATGACACCACAGAAGTTGCAGACATCTTCAACACCCAGAACGTAGTGAGCTTGACTCGGAGTGGAATCGAGAACTTGGCCAAGTTGGAGAACCGAAAAGAGCCCTGGATTGTCGTTCTCTATGCACCATGGTGCCAATTCTGTCAGGTAAACAATACTGCCTTTATATTTTACTTTAGTGAATTAGGCATATATTAGATTTATCTTTCTATCATAATAGCATAATCGAATTCGATAGGACCTACCTTAAGGTTATATACCTTCAATTCATTATCCAATTAGTCCATTTGAGACTCTTTAATGTATTCTAATACTTTCACCATTACCTGTATGAAAATAACTGTTTTATAGTACATATTATGTTTGTCTTTCTATTAAAATAGCTTAATCCAATTTGGTAGGATTTACTTTAAGATTATATACCTTCACAATTCATTTTCCAATTAGTCGATGTGGGATTCTTTAATACTATATTCTAATACTGATACATTAACTGGCCGAAAATAAATGTTTTTTGTAGTTTATGGTTGGCTAATGAGATGTTTGATGCTGGCATGAAATAGGGAATGGAAGAGTCATATGTTGAGTTAGCAGAGAAGCTGGTAGGGACAGGAGTGAAGGTCGGGAAATTCAGAGCAGATGGAGAGCAGAAAGAATATGCAAAGAGTGAATTGCAGCTGGTAAGCTTCCCAACAATACTGTTCTTCCCAAAGCATTCAACTCGCCCAGTAAAGTATCCTTCTGAAAACAGAGACGTTAATTCGTTGATGGCCTTCGTGAATGCCCTCCGGTGATTTAAAAAAAAAGCACCAAGAAACAGTTTCTTGCTGTAAAAGATTTTGGGGAATTCATTGGGAGAAAGGTATAAGCAGTTTTGACTGAAGTTTTTCTGTAACAAGGAAATCGTTGATCTAACAAGTTATTAGATGTTTCCTTGAAGTTTGACCTTAGTGGCCATTCTGTAAGTAGGCTTTGGTTTGGATTGCAAGTTTTCTCTTTTCGTCTGTATAAAAATCCCAGAGAGTTCCTCCTAATGGTGGCATCATGATATGTATAGTTTGGATGTTTTATATGATACAGCAGATTGCCAAATGATGTCCTCACTAGTTGATTCTTCCTTCAATTCAACGTCGTGTTAGTGAATCTTGAAAGATTTTCATGAACATGGAGATGAATTAATGGATAGTCATGTTGGAAAAGTAATTCACTCCATTCTAAAACTCGAACTTTACCTCTCCAAACTGCTATAACAGCATGCTTACTAGCTCATCTGCTAAGTGCTTGTTTGGATTTGTGATTGATTAGTACGTTCATGGAAGTCAACTTGTTTGGATTTACGGTTGATAAGTATATTTACGTAAGTCGAGATAAGACTTCTCTTGTACACTTACCTCATAAATGGTGAAATCACGATAGAAAAGTCAGATGAAGGCTTCAAATCTTTAATCCAAACAAGCGCTAAGCGAGAGGTTGAAAGATTGATCTCATGTACGTATTAGAGCCCCAACTAGCGTGTGAATAGTTTCTCCTAATGAACATTTTTGTTTGACAAACATTTTAACAATAACTTAAATTATTTATAATTATAATCGTAATATTTAAAATGAAAAATATTGTAAATGTCAAAAAGGATGTTATTTGTATTGATAGTATTGATTGCCTCCCGGTTAATAAATAATTAATAGTTGATAGTATTAAATATGGACGGACGTAATTACATAACTATTTTTCTTAGTAGTTGTGTTTTAGATAAAAAAAAAACTGATATTTGAAATAAATATAGAATATATACATACATACATATATATATTTTGTACAAAAAAAATTAGATGAGTTCGGTACCGGTTATCTACTAAGGTTATGGCACAGTTCCTTACGAGATCACTTATTAAAAAAATTCTCACAACAATAACGAAAATTGAACTCGCGTTTTTATAAAATATGAGTATATTTTTTATCATCTGTAATAATTTTTATTGATCATACACATATATATATATATATATATATACGTGTGTGTATGTATGTATATGTATATAGAAAAGGAAGTGGCAAAAAGGAGGAGCGCACAAAGGTTCAACGTCGTAATTAATGGACCCACTGCTCATGATTGTAATGTTCGTGAGGCCGAAAGTTCTGTTTTACATACATTTAAAAGCAAGCATTAGATTTGTTGCCATTATTTTTTTTCAAAAAGTTACTACAAATTTCATTTACTCAGCTAAATATTTAATTTTATTTATAACTCACTTTTAACTTATTTTATCAAAATTAATATATATTATATTATAAGAATATATTAATTTTTTAATTATATCCCTATTTAATATATATTATATTATAAGAATATAAAATCAACATAATAATAAATAAATAATATATTTATATAAAAAATTTGATAATATGACTTATAAATAAGATTAGATAAATATATATTTTTTTATTTATAATATAAGTTATTTTTATAAGAATTCTTTAAGAATTATTTGATCTATAAGATAAGATAAGTCACTCCAGTGAACACTAAAACTGGTCACCAGATCTGCAATGCTGCAGAGGGTTTGCCCACATTTGTGTGCACATAGGATTCTTTCACCCTGCTCAGCTCGTCTTCCCTTCACAAAATATATTCAACACTTGTGTGAAAAAAATAAAATACTAAACATATAAGTATTTTAAAAATGTTGATATCACGTTTTAAAAATTAAATTTTTAAAATTTATATTCCAATAGATGCCTTTGTTTCTTAAAAAAAATATTGTACTATTGGCATTTGCAATTTTGTAAAGTAATATTATCTTAAGAAAATCGTTATAAGATCTCAAGAAAAAATATAATTATTAAATAATCTTATAATAAATAAGCAGTGTGAATATTATTTTTTATAATTTTTTTTAATGATTATAATTTTTTCAAGACTTCAAAATGATTTTCTAGCAGAAAAAAAAAAAAGGTGTTTTTCCCCCCTCAAATTCAATATTATTAACGATTAAAAAGGTTTTCAGTTTACACACTGTTCAATAAAATGACAGGGTTTTTTTTATTTGTGGCATATTTATAATTATATATTTATCTTTAACATAATGAATTTTATGGAGTATTTTATAATTACTGACACGTAATTTTTTTTAATGGATGAAATTTGTTATGTATCTATTTTTTTAATATTACTTTCAATAAAAAATTTTAATTAAAAGTTGTTAAAAGAAGACTTCAGCTTTTACAACATTTTTTTCATAAAAGAAATCATATTAAGGAATAAAGACACATAAATACTAATAAATTATTAATTAAAATGATAAGTAATATCATTTCTTAAAGATAAAAGTTATAATTCGAATATAGTGAAGTGTACTTAAAGAGGTGAAAATATTTTATATTTTTAATTAAATAATTTTTTTTAAAATATTATACTAAATTTAATTTGATTATAATTAAGATAGAGCCCACTAAGATTACTTAGAATCATATATGCTAATAGTTTTATAAACTAATGTCATGAAGAGTTAAAGTGAGATTTATTATGAAGAACGAAATTATTGAGCTGGCGCCTCTTAATTAATAATTTATTTAAATATTTAGATTTTAATATAGTATAATGGCCATCATACGATAGATAATGGTTGTTGTTACTGTTGCTGTGAATCTTGGAGGAAACCTTACGAGAGGGTTACTCGCTTGCGCCCCTTCTTGTACGAACCAGGCATCACGCTTGAGTCTGAACATGTCACACTGTACTGTTGCAAATATAAAAGAAAGATATATCAAAGACCTTTGGTTAAATGTTCTTTACAATGAAAAAAAATTAATGTAAGACCAAACTAAAATTTTGTTGGTAGAGTCCGCTACAAATGAATAGTCTTTTCGATACATCAAAATTATTAAAATAAATTTTATTTTTTTATAATAAAATATTTTTTATATATATAATTTAATTTAAATTTAATATATTATATTTAAAAACTTTAGTTATTTATTAACTCTGTCGACTTTATTAGTGACCAAACTAAAAATTTTAAATAAACTTTCTATTTATATTGACCCATGTTTGGATAAAAAAAAAAATTAGAAAGAAAAGAATATTATAAGAAAAAACTCTCTAAAATAATAATTTTTTTATCATTTTAAAAAATTTTCTTTTCTAGTATTTATTATCCTATATTTCCCCTCATTTTTTTCTCTATCTAAACATAACCCGAGGCTTTAGATTTAAAAAAAAAGAGGTACTATCCCTTATTTTTAATATAATAATTAATTAATTAATTTAAATAAATTAAAATTGGTATGAATTATTTTTAAAAAATTAAATTTAGTTATAATTAATTAATTTATTTAATTTTTTAAATTTATCTAAAAAAATTAATTAAGTTATTAGATATTTTATAATTTTAAACTGAAAAAGTAATTGGTTGGCAAAAAAGAAAACGCGCGAAGTAATTGACATCGGAGTGTTTTCCTCTTACGTTGGTATTTGTTAAACGAGAACATTACAGATTTTTGGTTGGCGAGGTCAATTTAGACATTTCACCACTGGAAAAAGTTTATCGAATCAACGAGAAGCACGAAATTTCTTTGAACTCCCGGGGACGCTCCCATTAGCTGCAACAACTATCCTCTTTTCTTCGTTCTACCATTCAAGATTGCTCTGCAGCTGTACACTGACCACCATATGTTTATGATTTTTCATCAGTTTTGTTCTTTTACTTACAAAAAAACACAAAGCTTTTCAGAAGATAATGCAAGAATCTGTAGCTCAACAACCAGAAGCGCAGCTTGAGGTTGTTGAGGATGAGGAAGTGAAGTCCAAGCTCCTTCTCAATGGCGAACTCTAAGCTTAACCTTCTGTTTCGCATCTTATTCCTCTTCTTCGCCATTTCTGAACTTCTCATTTCATCGCTAGGTGATTGATTATTAGTATCACTCGCCAATCACGTTCTGCTTTTATGCGATTAACTTTTTATCTAACTACTTTTATGGGTTTTGCAGCTGAATCTTCCAATGCAGAGCAAAAGGAAGACACACAACCTTTCGTCGGAGTGAATATCGGCACTGACGTTTCGAATCTGCTTTCTCCGTCGGATTTGGTTGCGTTTCTGAAGCTTCAGAAGATAACGCATGTTCGACTCTATGATGCGGACCAGGGCATTATCAGAGCCTTGGCACGAACCGATATTCGGGTCGTAATCGGAGTACCCAACAATCAGCTCCTCGCAATCGGGTCTTCGAACTCCACAGCCGCTTCGTGGATCAACCGAAACGTCGTCGCTTACTACCCGGAGACACTCATCACCGGAATCGCCGTTGGCGACGAGGTTTTGACCTCCGTTCTATCTTCAGCTCCACTTATTCTTCCTGCAATTCAATCGCTTTACAATGCTCTCGTTGCTTCGAATCTCCATAGCCAGATTAAGATTTCAACCCCTCATGCGGCTTCGATCATTCTCGACCCTTTTCCTCCGTCTCAGGCTTTCTTCAATCAAACCCTAGTTTCATATATCCTTCCTCTGCTTCAGTTTCTTTCCAAAACTGGGTCGCCATTGATGATGAATCTTTACCCTTACTATGTATTTATGCAGAACAAAGGGGTTGTTCCGCTGGATAATGCTTTGTTCAAACCCTTGACGCCTTCAAAAGAAATGGTGGATCCCAATACCCTGTTTCATTACGAGAATGTGCTTGATGCTATGATCGATGCTGCCTATTTTTCCATGAAAAATCTTAATGTCACCAATGTTGTGGTTCTTGTCACTGAAACAGGGTGGCCTTCGAAGGGTGATTCTAAAGAGCCTTATGCTAACAAAGACAATGCTGACACCTACAATTCGAACTTTATCAAGCATATTTATGATCGGAGTGGAACCCCTTTTCACCCAGAAATCACTTCGAGCGCGTACATATATGAATTATTCAACGAGGACTTGAGGGCTCCGCCGGTGTCGGAGGCAAATTGGGGTCTGTTTTACGGCAACACTACGCCGGCTTATCTGCTTCATGTGTCTGGAATTGGGACCTTTTTGGCGAATGATACAACGAATCAGACATACTGTATTGCAATGGATGGGATTGATACGAAGACAATGCAGGCTGCGTTGGATTGGGCTTGTGGACCAGGGAAGGCGAATTGTTCAGAGATTCAACCTGGAGAGAGTTGCTATCAACCTAATAATGTGAAGAACCATGCTTCTTATGCATTTGATAGCTATTATCAGAAAGAAGGGAAGGCTCCTGGATCTTGTGACTTCAAAGGAGCGGCTATCATCACTACCACGGATCCAAGTACGTGTTACTAAAGTAGAGTCTTGATCTTGCTATTGAATTCACTGCTGCTAACTGCCAACTGGGGAATCTTAAGGGAAGAACATCAACATCTTTCAAAACCTTGATTAATTGCCTTAGTTTATGGTTTTCTTATGATAGAGTATTAAGGGGAAAAAAATAGAAGCAATACTCTTAGATGCATGTGCAGTTTTGTCAGATATTTGGATGCTCTGCATTTAGCAGGTCAATACATACTAATAGGCGTTGATCCAAGTGGAAAAGGCTTTGGCCGCTTAAATACGAGGTCTCGAGTTTGAGTCCGTGTGTATACAGAAAATGTCTTTAGTAGAGTTACTCCCAATTAGATCTGATAATGTTTGAATCTGACTCTGTCAGATAGCCATATAAAAAAAAATAGGTCAATACATAAAATGCGTATTTGGAGAGAAGTAGAGAGGAAAAAAATAGGAAGCTAGTGGAAAGGGGGGAAGTAAGATTTGCCATAAAATATGTGTTTTTCAGTCAGACCATAACATTTGCCATTATTTTTCAGTTGAAAACGTAGTTTATTTGGCCCTAGTTATGGTATTAGAATTGTGGTAGAGTATGAGGAATTATACAAAGAAACAAGAAAAGGAAGAAGTGAGGCTTGAGTTGTGATTTCTGTGAAAGCCATTTTGTGTGGCACCCACATTGAAGATACGCTTTAGCCTATGATGTGGAAAATTTGAAAACAGAGGGGTCTGGTGATTTCCTTGTCCTTGACATATTGGGGAAGTATGTCAAGCCATCCTTGACTTGTAGTTGGATACTGGTTGTGTGTCTCAGTGAACCACCCGACACTTTGAAACGATATTTTAGCCATGTTTCTAGATTCTCTTCATATGAATGTAGCTTTATAACATCAATTTCTCTGAAAGGTCCATTTTTTTCACCAAAACACTGTTTGATGTGGCTCCACATATTTTTGTGTGGTTTCTCTTTGTTGTGTTTAATTCCTCTTCTTTTCTTTCTTGTGGGGATACCATTGCAGGTCATGGGAGTTGTATATTTCCCGGAAGGTGAGCAACACTCCTATTTCTTGCTGCACTCTTGTTTTTTAGTACCGTGCTTCTATAATTGAGACCCTTTTCTTTTATTTTTTAATATTTTCAATGTCATGTGATATAAGGATGGCAATGAGTAGTTGTGTCTAGATGAGTCTAGTAGTCCTGTGAGATCGGTTCGACCCGACTATATTCGGTTGGGTTTGACCAAAAAACACAACAACAAAAAATGGTTGGGTTGGTAGGCTTTGTCCATTGTGATTTGGAAAAAAAGTTCAAGGATCTATGTAAACTTTTTAATTTAATCTTTTACAACTTTGAAAAATGAAAAGACTAATCTTAAATTCAAATATACAATACTCCTTTTGCCCCCATTATAAAGACCTATTAATAATTTTACATAAATTAAGAAATTGGTTTTAATTAATTACTATGAATCTCAATTAGTTAGAGAATGTTGTTTAGTTAGTTGGGAACTTGTATAGCTAGGTATCAAATCTCAATTAATACTACTCACATGCGTGCAGTAAGAAAATCAGCAACAAGACGAGGCAAGTGTCCAATAATACTGAATCCAGCAGTGCAGGGAATAACAAGTTAGGGTTGAGCAGCATCAAAATAAGTGCTCCTAACAACGTTTTGCACATTTTCTTCTCTTCAGCCTTGCCCTTTATGATGATGCTGTTCCTTTTTTGATGCTAAGCTAAGCCGAGGCTCAATCTCAAATAAATCAATTTTTGGTTTTTAGGGGGCATAATGTAGGGATTATTTTTAGTTTGTTAGGGTAGAGGATTAGAGAATAGAAGCTGTGGCTGATCTGATCCGCAATGTCCTCTATGTTTATGTGTAGCTGCTTCATTTTGATTGATCAAGGGAGGTGGAATAATCTATAATCCATCCCGGGTTCTTGTAATTAAATTATCTTCATTTATATTATATTTGTTAATTGTTAATTAATTTGATTTAATTATTATGTACCATAATATTCTAATCTGGTTACCTCACTTGGGCATTAAACTGAACAAGGTTTGTTACAATTAGTAGATAACTAAAAGAAATCTTGTTAGGAGAAGTAAAATTCATTTATGTGATGCAAAGGGATTAGTAGTTAATTGTTTTTTTATTGGGCTTGATACACACAAAAGAAGAAACTAGTTTGGATTTTTAGTATTTAGTAAATAAATTTGAAAATGTTTGAGATATGAGTAAAATAAATTAAAAATTACTCACTAAAGTTAGTCTAATTAATAAATAAGGAGTTAGTTCATAATACATAAGGTCATAGAATTAAATTCTGTCGTCGATGTGTAAGGATCTTGTTCATAGCTTAATGAGCTTTTGGGACCACTCGCCTAAACTTTTCATCAGAAAAATGATAAATCAAAAATTCGAAGTGGGCAAAAAATAAATTTTATAGGTACTTTTATATTTTTTGTACTATTATTTCATCTAAATATATTAGGTTACAGGGTCATGTCTTTGCCCTTTTTCCTTTTATCTTCTAAATATTGACTATTTGAGTTTTTCGAGTATTTGAATTATGTACATGAAGTTGGGTAAGCTATTCATTAATCATTTCCTAGTTTGTATTGATTATAATTTTCTATAAATTTTATATTTAATAATGGTATTGAGATTGGTGGATGAGTATAATATATGTTCTTTTAGTAAAAGATTGATGTATAATATAATATTCTGACAAAAAATAAAAAATTTGATGTGTAATAATATCTCTCACTCTATATATATATATACACACTTTTTTAGTCTTTAATATAAAATTTAATTAAAAATTTATTAATTTTTATCTAAATTATTTTTATAAATATTTTTTTAATAATAAAATAAGAGAGAAAGAGAAGAAATTAAGAAAATGATTAAAGTATTTTTTTAAAAATATTATATTAACTAATTTAACTAATTTTTTTAATATAATTAAATTAATTAAATAAATTTTATATTAAGAATTAAAATAATATTATTTTATTCCCCAAACAATCAAGCATGACTAAGACGACATAGCCAAAGTTGCCGTTTAAAGATGACATTTTTGGTGCGTTTTGAATCGATTCGATTCTACTCCCACTCTCAGATTGGCTAGAAATTTGAAATGAGATTGCTGGTGTCATCGCCTTCTCAAGCTTTCTCTCAAGCCCTAGGAAAGCTGGTCGCTTGCTGTAACATTTCAATGTCTTGGTCCTGCAAAAGATGCACCTTTTTGAATCCTCCGTCACAGAAGTCGACGTGTCTAATGTGCTTGTCGTCGTCACCTTTATTGTCTACAGCCCCTTCTGCATCTTCTTCGTCCCCGAAATGGTCATGCAAGGCCTGCACTTTATTGAACCCGTATAGCAACTCAAACTGCGAAATCTGCGATACTAGATGCCCTGTTTTGTCCCTGTCGAACTTCGAGGATTTGAATGATACCCTTTACGAGGGCGATTTGGATCCTTCTGTGGGGTCTGTCTTTCTCCCTCTGCGATCTTGCAAGAGGAAGATCTCGGATTCAATTCAGATTGATGACGATTGCACCGAGTCAGGAAGTTTTCAAGACGTCAAGGCGTCTAGAAAAGAGATTAGTGCCACTGGTGAGTTTGTTTCGCTGGCTATTACATATTGCTGGTTTTTTTTTTTTTAGTTTCATGACGTTGGAAGAAGTTATTAGCGGTCCTGTCATAAAGGAGAAAGACATATGCGGAAAAGAAATAAAATATTGCACTCTTTTGTTTTACTAAACGTAAGATTTTCTTTTTTGGCTGTATATAATAAATACACAGTTTGAGCAATAAAATATGTGAAGAAACAGAATAGTATGAAATTCTGATGCATGTTATTCAGAAGGGAACAGCTGTATATGTAGAGTACAAGGCATATCAGAATCATAATCTTCATGATTCTGATATGATATGCTAATTAATTCTAATCAGATATCCTAACTAATATCTGATAAGATATGCTAACTAATATCTCCCTACAATCTCTCAAGAATTCAAATAAACAAATTACTGAATATATAAATATCTTATTTACATAATTACCACACTCCCCCTCAAGTTGGATCATAGATATTTATCATGGCCAACTTGCTTACTAAATTTTCAAACACAACCTGCGGTAGGCCCTTAGTGAGAATATCAGCAAGTTGTAACTTGGTGGGAACATATGAGAGGCAAATTGTTCCTTCTTCAATCTTCTCTCGGATGAAGTGACGGTCTACATCAACGTGTTTCGTCCTGCTGTGCTGTATTGGATTCAAAGCCATATTCAATGCAGCTTTGTTATCACAGTATAGTTTTAGGGGACCCTTGATTGTAATGTGTGCTTCATCTGCTACTCTTTCAAGCCATAATGCCTCCATAAGGCCTTGAGCTAAAGACCTTAGTTCTGATTCAGCACTGCTCTTGGCAACTACTTTCTGTTTCTTGCTTTGCCAGGTGACTAAATTTCCCCAAAAGAAGGTGCAGTACCCTGATGTGGATCTGCTGTCTTCCAGTGAACCTGCCCAATCAGCATCAGTATAGACCTCAACTGTTCTTGAACTATTCTTCCTGAAGTAGAGTCCGAGACCTGGTGTGCCTTTGAGATATCTCAGTATTTTATATGCAGCATCCATATGCTTCTGCCTTGGAGAGTGCATATGTTGACTGGCTACACTGACTGCAAATGCAATATCAGGACGAGTATGGGAAAGATAGATGAGTTTTCCCACAAGTCTTTGATATCTGCCTTTGTCTGCAGCGACTTCATCTCGTTCTTCTTGTCTTTTCTTTGTAATCTCTTGTTCTGTTCTTACTATCTTCTCATTTGTTTTAGGCTTCTTCTTCATAGTACTGATAGGAACTCTGCTTGGTCTACACCCAAGCATACCAGTTTCTTTGAGAAGATCCAGAATATACTTTCTTTGGGACACATAAATTCCTTCCCTGGTTCTTGCAACTTCCATCCCTAGGAAATATCTTAATTTTCCTAAGTCTTTGACTTCAAACTCTCTGTTCAGAGCTGCTTTGATGCGGGTGGCCTCCTTTTCATTATTTCCTGTGACTATAATATCATCTACATATACAATAATGATAGTTATGAGATCCTCATTTCTTAAGACAAACATAGTATGGTCAGATAAACTTTGTTTGTATCCTTCAGATTTAAGTACTGTAGAGAATCTATCAAACCAAGCCCGAGGCGATTGTTTTAGTCCATAAATAGACTTTTTGAGCTTGCATACTTGGTTGATTCTACCCTCATCAAAGCCTGGTGGAAGAGTCATATACACTTCCTCCTGGAGGTCACCATTGAGAAATGCATTTTTTATATCTAGCTGTTCAAGTGGCCAGTCCAAGTTCACTGCAATAGAGAGTAAAACTCTAATGGTGTTGAGTTTTGCAACTGGAGCAAACGTCTCATTATAATCAATACCACGAGTTTGAGTAAATCCCTTGGCTACTAGTCTTGCCTTGAGTTTGTTAAGAGTACTGTCAGCATTGTACTTAGGAGTAAAGACCCACTTACAACTCACGGGCCTCTTTCCTCTTGGGAGAGTTACAACATCCCATGTATCATTCTTCTCCAACGCGTTCATTTCATCTAGAATAGCCTGTTTCCATTCTGGAATAGCCAAGGCCTCATGCACATTGTTGGGAATTATAACCTGATCAAGGTTAGTGACAAATGCATGGTAATTTGGTGACAGAGAGGCATATGAGACATAGTTTTGAATGGGGTGCTTAGTACATGAACGTTGCTGCTTTCTTAATGCAATAGGCATATCAAGATCAGGGTTAATACCTGGCTGAGTTATCGCCTCAAGTGCAGGGTCTGTTATCGGTTCAGGGATTGGCACTGCAGTAGGAATATGACGTGTAGTTGATTCCTGTTGTCGCCTTGAGTACATCTTGCCCCATCTCTGTGGTTCACTTCTAGTATCTGTGACTTGGATAGGTGTAGGATCAGATGTAGGAGGTATAGGCTCAGGTACAGTGTCTATAGTCTGAAATTCACACCAAGACTCCCCCTGAATTGAGGACTCAGTATAGTAGGACTCAGATTCAAAGAATGTAACATCCAGACTGACAAACATGTGGCGGGAAATAGGATCAAAGCACTTGTAGCCTTTTTGTGAATTAGAATATCCCAAGAAAACACATTTACGAGCCCTAGGATCAAATTTGGAGGGTGGATGATGGAGGTGAACATAAACGACACACCCAAAGACCCGGAGAGGAATGGTGGACTCAAGATGGGAAAGACTGTGAGTCTTCCGGAGTGTATCAAGTGGGGAGGTAAAATCAAGAACACGGGTTGGAAGACGGTTGATCAAATGTGTGGCGGTAAGAATGGCATCACCCCAAAAGTGTTTTGGGACATGACATGTAAAGAGAAGGGCACGGGCTACCTCAAGGATATGTCTATTTTTCCTTTCAGCCACCCCGTTTTGTTGTGGAGTGTGAGGGCAGCTACTTTTGTGAACTATGCCGTGTTGGGAGAGAAAGGTGCCAAGGTTGTGGTTAAAGTATTCAGTTCCATTATCAGAGTAAAGGACTTGAATGGATGTATCAAACTGGTTTCGAACATAAGTATGGAACTCGAAGAAGGCAGTGGAGACATCTGTTTTATCTTGTAAGAGATAGACCCAGCACATTCGTGTGTGATCATCAATAAAGGTGACAAAGTATTTAGACCGAGTACGATTGGGTATCCGTGAGGGACCCCACACATCACTGTGTATAATTGAAAAGGGACGAGAGGGTTTATAAGGCGACGGAGAGAAAGTAGTACGGTGATGCTTAGACAACTCACAAGTGTCACAATGAAAAATTGAACTTTTCTTTATTGATAATTCAGGGAACAATTTTTTTAAATAAGAAAGACTAGGATGACCCATCCGTTTATGCAATAAAACCAAATCATTGTCTCCAGATGATGGTGCTGCTGGGCTGTTGATTCTGGAACACAGTGCATGTACGGTAGTAATGTCCAGGTAATACAAGCCGTCATATTCTTCCGCCGTACCAATCGTCTTCCCCGATAAGAGATCCTGAAAAACACAATGAGTAGAATAAAAGTGAGCAGAACATACAGCTTGTTTGGTCAGTTTACTTATTGAAAGTAGATTGCAAGCTAGATGAGGAACATGAAGAACAGATTCAAGGTGTAGATGTTCTGACAGAGTAACTGAACCAATTCCAGCTATGGGAGAAGGAGAACCAGTAGCAGTGGTGATCTTCTTATCACCAGCCAAGGGATGGTATGTAATAAACATCTGTGCGCTTGAGGTCATATGGTCAGAAGCACCAGTATCTACAATCCATTTTGTTGGAGCTACGCATGTAGTTAGAGCAGTGGGAGAAATACCTTTATGAACCAACGAGGCAGAGCTGGATGGTTTTTGCTTAGACTGGAAGTTTTCAAACATCTGTAACAGCTGCTGCATTTGCTCCTTGCTAAAGGTTCCACCAGACTCAATTTGAGAAGATGATTCATTCTCCTGAGAAGTTTGATGTGCTTTTGGTTTTCCTTTGCGTGGTTTCCAGTCGGCAGGCTTTCCATGGATGTCCCAGCACTTGTCTTTAGAGTGACCAACCTTGTTACAGTGCTCACAGGTGGGTCGTTCTCTGCTTACTGAACTTGGACCAGGTGAGGAACCCGTGCTTTTGCTGAGGAACGTAGGTGCAGCAGGAGTGAGGTGTTTTGGTTTAACAAGCATGATGTGGCGTCTGGATTCTTCACTGTGGATTGCAGAATATACTTCCAGAATAGGTGGAAGTCTTGTTTGGCTTAGTATACGAGCCCGAACATCATCAAGGTCATCATTAAGGCCAGCAAGGAAAAGGAGAATACGTTCAGTCTCAATGTTTTGTTTATTATGAGCCACATCTGCTGGAGAAGACCATTCATCATCGACTTGAAGGTCAAGTTCCTGCCATAAAGCTACAAGTTCCAGCCAATACTCATGAACACTTCTCTGGCCTTGTATACATCGCCATGTGCGTCGTCGGAGATCAAACTGTTTTGTGTGGTCCTTGCCTATAGAATACGAGGCTCGAACAGCATCCCAGATATCCCTGGCAGTTGGCAGGTACATAAAGCTTCGTTTTAATTGAGGAATCATGGCGTTAATGAGCCAAGAGGAGACTAGAGAGTTGTCCATCTTCCACTGGGTCATCGCTGGTGACATTGGGTCTGTTGGCATCTTTGCTTCACCGGTCAGAAAACCCAACTTCCCTCGACCTCCGACAGCGAGCACGACTGCTTGGGCCCAATCTTGGTAATTGCTGAGTGTTAATTTGTCAGACACGATAGCGACTGGTGCTCCACCAATTGAACCATCGAACACAGAACCAGAGCCACTTGACATCACGGAGTCGGAACTGTGAGACGCTGCCATGGTGATCGACTACTAACAGCGATGTATCAGTGTTTTTCTGGTTGCGAAAGGAACCTGCTTTGATACCATGAAGAAACAGAATAGTATGAAATTCTGATGCATGTTATTCAGAAGGGAACAGCTGTATATGTAGAGTACAAGGCATATCAGAATCATAATCTTCATGATTCTGATATGATATGCTAATTAATTCTAATCAGATATCCTAACTAATATCTGATAAGATATGCTAACTAATATCTCCCTACAATCTCTCAAGAATTCAAATAAACAAATTACTGAATATATAAATATCTTATTTACATAATTACCACAATATGGCACTTAAACAGTCTACTTTGAGAAAGTAACTCAATACACGTATCTAGTTACAAACTTGAAAGGAATGAAAAAGTGCTTTGAATTGCAACCTATGGCCTTTCGGCTCCAATTTGGTCCTTAAAGAACTGATCTTTACAAACTTGAAAGAGCTAATTTGTACGTTGAACTTTAGGAACTTAATATACATGTATTTAGTTACAAACTTGAAAGGCATGTATTTAGTTACAAACTTGAAAGGTCAGGGCACAACGAAGGTAACAAACTTGAAAGGACTAGTTGTGCATAGGAATAATAAGTGTTTTGGATAATGACTTATGCCCTTTAGGTTTCTGGTGCTTTGTTGGCGGGCTTATTTACTTGTTTGGTCACTGCTTTCATTTCCTGTTTCCATGGTAAACCTTAGGAACATATCCTAACACCTTGTTATTGAGGTTCATCCCAGTCTTCTTCCTTTATAGTAGATTTATGGTTCTTTACCTCTATTCAACAGACGAGAGTCTAGCTTATACATTACTAAACACAAACTAACTATATGGCAGAGGATTCAGGCAAGTCTCTCAGTTCGTTGAAGATACTAAGTTACAATGTTTGGTTCCGGGAAGATTTGGAGGTTCATAAGAGGATGAAAGCAATTGGTGACCTTATTCAACATCATAACCCGGATTTAGTCTTTTTTCAGGTTTCCTCTGTTAAATATTTCTGTTGTGCTCATTTATAATTGCCAACAATTTGGAAACATGTTTCTTAATCGATTTCTTTGCTTCTTCTTGAACAGGAGGTTACCCCAAATATATTTGATATTTTTAAGGAATCTAGCTGGTGGAATGTATATCGTTGCTCAGTTTCTCTTAACAAGGCGTACTCAAGGCAATATTTTTGCATGGTGGTAAGTTTTACATTGCCATCTATATATTTTGATATGAATTTGCATTGATAATGGGATAATTATCTGCATATCATAATGGGATAATGGGATAATTATCATATAGATGTAGTATTAAACTTGTTGAACTATTATTATATTTACAGTCATATTCATGACTTGGAAGTTTTATGCCTTCTGAATGAGCAATTATTTATGGTATTAGTGAGGAGGGACTAAATGGAGAAACAATTTACTGATGTCATGCCTGACAAATCATTTGCAGTTAAGCAAACTGCCTGTTAAAGCTTTCAACAATGTACCCTTCGGTAATTCTATAATGGGAAGAGAACTTTGCATTGCTGAGATTGAAGCTATGAATGGGAAGCCATTTGTTGTTGCCACTAGCCATCTTGAGAGTCCCTGTCCGGCGCCACCCAAATGGGATCAGATGTACAGCAAGGAACGCGTAGAGCAGGCCCGCGAGGCCATGGACGTCCTTCGCAAATATCCGAATGTTGTTTTCGGAGGGGACATGAATTGGGATGACAAACGGGATGGTGAGTTCCCTTTACAAGACGGGTGGATCGACGCATGGTCTCATCTGAGGCCAAACGAAAATGGATGGACATATGATACTAAGTCGAACCAGATGTTGACTGGCAACCGGACTCTTCAAAAGCGATTAGATCGCTTTATTTGCAGTCTTCAGGATTTCAAGATAAGCAGTATTGACATGATTGGGATGAATGAAATACCTGGTGTGTCATATAACAAGGAGAAGAAAGCAAGGAAAGAGACTAAACAACTGGTTCTCCCTGTTTTGCCAAGTGATCATTATGGCTTGATTTTAACAATTTCTACTAAGTAGTTAGTAGTAATGCTACTTTGGTGAAGACTAATCTTTTGTTCTCAATCTTTGCCAATTTCTAAAGCATGCCTTGCATGCAGTTTTTTGTAGACGGAGTGTAATCTGAAGTTGGTAGTATTGCTGAAACCACCAAGCTGGTTTTCTGTATCTTCTTCATTATCTGAAGCATGCGATCTTGTATAGATTTACAGGCATTATGTAATGAAGTAGCGTTCTTGACATCGTACTCCGAACTTGTTCTGATTTTAGTTAGGAATGAGAGAATGTACTTTTTTAAGAGATTTTTTTTTTTTTAATTTGGGAAAGCAACTTTGAGCAGCTTTATCAGTGTCACGGTGCGTTGCCTTGTCTTCTGGCACATTAGCACCTCACATATCTTGCGTCTTTTTTTTTCCCCCGCCATCACCCATCTTTTGTCTGCTCCTAGTATAATATCATACATGCATATATATTATATAAAACTTATGTCTCTGTTTAGTTATTGTACATCTAATCATACTTTCCAAATATATCTCTGAACAAATTTTATTTCTTTTTTATTTTGTTCATCCTCAACAATCAGATTTAAACTTACAATTTTATAATTATGAATTAACTTTTTATTAATTGGACTAATTTTTATTGACAACAATTTTCATCTAACATTTCTCCTTGTCCATCACTAGTTTTTTGTCAAACTATTTTTTTTTTTACGAAAGTCTTGTCTAAACATGATTCACATTACATTAACTGATTTTTATTTCAACTGAGTTTGTAAAAGTGAGTTGAAATAAAAGTTAGTTTTATGAACACTAATTCAAGCCCTCCTTAGACTGAAGCGTAGAAATCTTTAGCACTAGCTCATTTCATGGCATATTTTGCCAGGCACAGAGATTTACAATTGTACTGCTTGAAAACATTTACTTCACTAGTATACTTGGGAAACAATTAATTAAAAAACTGTTCTATCCTTTTTTGTGCTGTCATTCATAAGACGGGTTCCTTAATTAGGAGAATCAGCAGATATGTGAGCATTGTTTTGCTGCTTATTTTGTGTATAAAGTAATCTATAGCTGAATTATCCTGGAAACCAATATTCCCAGAAGGAATAAATGCCAAATTGCCATCCTCCTCGGATCCTGAAGAATATAGTGATTATAGTTGTCACAATGCAAAATAACACTAGCACTTGTCCAAAGGGTACTAAATTATGCACAAGACACTTTGATACTCTTCCCGAAGCAATGTCTGCATCAGATTCAGAAGCAAGAGCATGAATTATTGATGGCCTTGTTTTCTGTTTGCCAAGATCCATCATATAAGCATTTAAATGGCCGACCATAGAGACACAGAAAGATAACATAACAATTGAATGGTACAACAATGTGTTGGGTTCTTAAAAGGTCACATGATCTTTTTAATTGGTTGTTACTTTAATGAATGGACCAGAAGGGTTTTGAATGCAAAATCACAGACATTAATTAATGTGAATACTCAGACAAAATCTATTAATGTTGCTACCTGCCTTCAACACACAACCTCACCGACTCCCACAAGTTGAATTGAACATATCAGGAAAATAATAGCAGCCTCTTCAAGCATCAAAACATAAAAACCATTCAAGACTACGACATTCTATGGCTTAAGGAAATACAGTAAATAACCTGCTTTTTGGTCACTCCCATGTCAATCTTTTTACCCATCTTCTCGTGTTTCAGAAATAAAAAAACAAGTTATTAAAAAAGCATTTAGAATACCTGCAAATTTGTACAGACAAGAGCATTGAAGAGAAACCAAGGGACTGATTTTGCTCAATTAAAGAACTAAAACCGTGGAATTATTTTACTGGTTGTTGAACGAGTTTTATGGGTGAAGTTTCATTGTTAAGGGAAGGCCGCTATTTAATAGAAAACATGTATAGCAGACTCGTAATATGAAGATACTAGGGTTTGACGGGCTTCTTCATTGTTCTTCAGAGCTAACTTTTACCAGAATAATAATTATTAATTATTAAAATATTACTTAAATGCGGTGAGCGTGGATCGAACATGCGTCCTTCATATCTTTATTCTGACGCTCTCCCAACTGAGCTATACTTGCGAATTAATAATTATTTTTTAATAATAATTTCTTTAACCCCATAACTTAACCTATGGTTTAATTGTTTTAATTTTCTTTTTTTAAAAAAAAAAAAAAATTTGACCCTGACAAGTGACAATCATAATTTGTTTCTTTCTGAAAAGGAGAAATGGTCAAAATAACTATTTTTACATGTAATTTTTTTTTTTAAAAAGAATGATACTTTTAGAATTTATGAGATACCCCTAATAAAAAAATATTATAATTATAAAAATAAATTAAATTATTATAGATTAAATAAATAATTTAAACTATCCAAACTGTATATAAATAAAAAACTCTATAAAAATAATCTATATAGAATATGCAAGTTTTTATATGCAAGTATGATAATCAAACAAATTGTTATCTGTCTTTGATTTCAAATAAAATATTTATAATTTAATTTCTTGGTAAAATATTTATACGTAATCTATCTGGCAATCTATATAAATCATACAAAATAAACATATAAATTTAAAAGATAAAATATATTAAAATTTTATATTTAAAATTAAAATTAACATTTTGTTTACCGAAGATAGTATTAAATATAGGATTATAAGTAGATGAACAAATCATCATTAATGAATCTAAGAAGGAAATGTTATACATAATCCCTATATCCAATCCCCATTAAACAAACGTTATAACACTCATATGCGATCATACATCATGAGCCATCCCTGCATCTCTCTCTCTCTCTCTCTTTCTCAGTCTACACTCCTTCACTCTACTGACAACTAATATGCGGTCTCTTCCAAAACAATTTTTTAGCCTGTCCCCTCTTCATTTTTGTCACCCCATTATATAATACTTCCAAACAATTATGTTTCCCACCAATGTAGAGTCCTCTTCATCCTTTTTTGAGCTTCTTCTTTCTTCACAGATCTACTATTCCCCATTATTATACCCAACATGGGACATTGCATTGCCCTTTCTTCTTTCTTCATTTTGCTTCTTTTTCTTCTTCATGGAGCCAAATGTGAAGACCCTTATAGGTTCTTCACCTGGAAAGTCACCTATGGTGATATTTGGCCTCTTGGTGTTAAGCAACAGGTATTTCTTCGTTCATTCGCTTTCTTCTGTGTTTCCCCTCTTTGATTTGCATGTGCTGTTAGCTTGTTACGCTTTCTGGGTGCTTTTCTCTTTTCTTCTTTGGGTGTTTTTGGTGTTTTTTGAGATCTAATGTGGCTTGTCTTGTTCAATTTTGCAGGGGATCTTGATCAATGGCCAATTTCCAGGGCCTCATATTGATGCTGTTACTAATGATAACTTGGTTATTAGCGTCTACAACTACCTTAGAGAGCCACTTCTCATTTCTTGGTAATTTCTAGAATTTCCCTTCTTCTTGTTTTTTATTTCTTTTGCCATGAAAGTTCTTTGATAATGGGAGATTTACATTAAAAGGAATTCCACTTTCTAATTCTGTGGAGCATTGTCATGTTTGTTTGTTGCTTCTGTCTTTTATATCAGTAGATCTCGCCAAGATATAATCTTTCTATAACAAGCAGACATATTTTTAATTAAGAGGTCAATGGGGGTAATTAAAGAAAGTGTTGTGGGTTTAAAGTTAATGAGATAAAATGAGGGCACATATAGGCTAAGATTTCCATTTTTGCCACTCTGGTGGAACAACATAAGTTGTTGATTTTTTGGTATTTTGCATATTTAGTTAGTACCGTTTGATAAATTTGTCACTTTTTAAGTTTTTGTTGTCATTTTATATAATTAAAGTTGTTATTTTTTAAGATGAAGTAGCCATTCATTTCCAAGGCACCCCTTTCCCAAATAATTCTTTGCGGCAGGTGGTGGAGAGAGGTTTTTTTCTACATAATGGCAGAAAGGTCGTTTCACAAAAAAAACCCTTAATTCCGGGGAAGTCCTTAGAAACCTCACTTTTGAGGCTATTTCGCGGGACCATTTTGTCATTTGCATATTTTGGTAGAACTTATTTATATGTTATTATCCCAAGATTAATCTTAAGAATCTGAGGACAATAATAAGTTAATTCAACAATGGTCTCACGAATCTCTGGCAGGCTTCATTGGACATGTTAAATTTTTCTGTTTTAGCAGTTGGCAACTTACTGGCTCTATACTTCAATGTTTATTAAATTATTCTTCTTGACTTGGCAACATGTGAATCTCACCAACCCACATGCTATATCTCATTTCTTTACTGCACAAAAATTAATTGTAACTTGTATTAAGGATTTGGATCTTCTGCATTTCTTTAAACAGTTGCTATTAACTTTGGAGAGAGAAAATTACTTTTCATCAAATATTAACATTCTAATTTCATGATCTAGACCATCTACATCATTGGAGGAAGCTAATCAATGTCAACTTGTCAAGTTCTTATAATCACATCTGATAACTAAATTTCTTTTAGCAGCTCAAATATTTAAAGGTACTTATACCAATTTCTAAAACTTTGGGTATGAGACAACACTTAAAATTATATCATCCTATGCAATTCTGTCATCTTGAACTACACCAGGTACCTTAAATAATAGTTTATAAAACATAGACATCTCAGAAGATGCTTCATGAAATTTAAGATGCCACGACGAAAATGTTGGTGTAAAGAATGCTTGATTGGTTTCACCATTGTGCAGGAATGGGTTACAGCACAGGAGGAACTCGTGGCAAGATGGAGTGTTTGGAACAAACTGCCCTATCCTACCTGGGAGGAACTTCACATACAATCTTCAGGTTAAAGATCAGATTGGAAGTTATTTCTACTTCCCACCTCTTGGAATGCAGAAAGCCGCTGGTGCATTCGGTTCTATCAGAATCTGGAGCCGTCCTAAGATTCCTGTCCCTTTCCCTTCTCCTGCTGGTGACTTCCCTGTTCTTGCTGGAGACTGGTTCAAGACTGATTATCGGGTAATAATTCCATAACATTCGTTTCAGTTTCTCCCCTCTTGTTTTTAGGTTCTCTAATTAATTGAACTCCTCTTGTTACGGAACTACTGCTAATTTCTGTTTGGTAATATGTAGAGACTAAGAAGAGTCCTTGAGAATGGTCATAATCTTCCATTCCCTGATGGGCTTCTTATTAATGGACGTGGCTGGAATGGTTACACTTTCACAGTTGATCAAGGTTGGCTCATTTTTTATTTTTTTATTTCCTCCTTCGAAAGACCTTACTGAAAATAACCAAGACCAACCTGGGAACTGTCTGATTAACAGACATTGGGCATTAGTTTTTGAAACATTGGTGCTTCATAGTTCAATATCCTTATTTCTTGCAACAAAGCTGACATTATTTCACAAACTTCCAAGGGTATGCCTGTGGTTACATCATTGTTCCATTAACTTATATTGCAGGTAAGACATATAGATTCAGGATATCAAATGTGGGGCTTACAACATCCATAAACTTCAGGATACAAGGTCACACGATGAAACTTGTAGAGGTAGAAGGGTCACATACACTTCAAAACATATACTCTTCCCTCGACATCCATCTCGGTCAAACCTACTCTGTGCTGGTCACAGCTGATCAACCCCCTCAAGACTACTATGTAGCTGTCTCTACTAGATTCACCCGAAGGTTACTTACAACAACAGCCGTTCTTCATTACAGCAATTCTTTTAAGGGGGTTTCTGGTCCTGTTCCTGTAGGACCTACCCTTGATGTTGTTTCATCCGTCAGGCAAGCCAGATCTATCCGGTATGTTTTCTCTGTCTTTCACTTCATTATTTTTTTCAAAGTCTATCTGTTTGAATTTGAAGCTTCATGTATTATTACACTCTGCTTACTCTGTTTATCATTCTCACTGTCTTCATCTACATGAGAATGCTAATAAAATGAACGGTTTTATGGTTGAGAGTTTGTTTCACTTATATCTTGAACATTTTTATAGTGTTCTACGATTTTTCCCCCTTCTTGGGCCAAGTGCAACGTGCTTGTTATTTTTTATTGGTAAATACACTCTGCTTGTTATTGGAATTAAGCGGATATTCAATTTTATCCTTCGAACAGCTTTAAAGACTTAAACTAGTTGAGGTATAAACAAAAAATACTTTTAACAAAGATTTTTTTGCATTGTTTTAGTGTTTATGTATATTCCTTTAAGGTTGACGCCAAATACCACAAAGAAATTAAAACGTAATGAAACTAACTTCAAAAAATTTGCATGGCGCCCTTATCAAGAACATTAATTGACCTAAATATTATTCATAAGTAGTTCCGTCTTGATTTCAGTGTTTCTTACATCTTTAAGAATCTTGTCACTGCATTCTTTATTGGTTTGTTTAAAATGGGAAACTATCCAATATTGACGAAGACTTTTTCCTCTGATGCTCAAACCAGTTGGAATCTGACAGCAAGTGGACCAAGACCGAACCCTCAGGGCTCTTACCACTATGGAATGATCAAGCCTTCTAGAACCATTGTGCTTGCAAACTCTGCTCCTTATATCATTGGGAAGCAGAGGTATGCTGTTAATAGTGTCTCATATCAACAACCAGATACTCCATTAAAGCTTGCTGATTACTTTAACATCCCCGGAGTTTTCTATGTTGGAAGCATTCCTACCTTCCCCAACGGAGGAAATGGCTACCTCCAAACATCAGTCATGGGTGCTAATTTTAGAGACTTTGTGGAGATTGTGTTCCAAAATTGGGAAGACACTCTTCAGTCATGGCATATTGATGGTCATTCCTTTTGGGTTGTTGGGTAAGCTTGTGCATATATCTCTAATAAACTGTCTTTTCTGTTGTTTTTCATTTTTTTTCATTTGGGTAATTACTATTTACTCTTTTGTGGTTTGGCTCAAAACTAAGTTGTCCTTTGTGATTCAAAGTTCATTATTCAATCACACATGGGCTGTTTCATTGTTAACTAACCATGTCAATTTGTAAGTGAAACAGAATTTTAACAAATTCAACTGTTTATTGACCTAATTATTTTCCCTAGACCTTGACTGTAGACTAGCACAATTTGATTAGGTAATAACAGAACCAATGGCATGAGAATTATAAGGCGAATTCATTTAGGTTCCAAAATACGGGGAGTCTTGAGTGTAATTTCCCTTTTTGTTTCCATTTTAGTTATCTGACTTGCCATTTTTGTGAGATGTTCAGGTTTGGTGGTGGCCAGTGGACAGATGCAAGTAGAAACAGCTACAATCTCAGAGACACTGTTGCTAGATGCACCACTCAGGTAAAATCCTTGGAACAATGTCCTGCAAATCATACACATTAGCTTTATAGGTCTTTTTTATTCATATGCTATTCTTAATCTTAACATTAAGCACAGATTAATATTCAGTTGACCAATCAGAAAAAAAGTTTTCTTGAATTCGCTTAATGGATGTTTTTCTAGAAACAGCCTCCCGCTTACGGGAGGGGGATAAGGTTATATAGATCTATCTCTCCGTAGACCCTATCTAGTGGAAGCCTTGTGCACTATACTTAATGGATGTTTGTGCAAGTTTCTGATGTTGCAGTATAATCAAACCATTATTGAAACAATGGTGTATTGTTGCAAATGAACACAGGTATACCCAAGATCATGGACAGCGATCTACATGCCACTGGACAACGTAGGAATGTGGAACATAAGGTCTGAGAATTGGGCAAGGCAGTATCTGGGGCAGCAATTCTATCTGAGGGTATATACAAATTCCAAGTCTTTGAGAGACGAATATCCAGTCCCAAGGAATGCTCTTCTTTGTGGCAGGGCAAGGGGTCGTCACACAAGGCCTTTCTGATTTGATGTTGAGTTGAGAATTTGATTTGTATTGTTAATTTATGTTCATTATTCTTCATTGTCACGAGAGGGTGACATTAATGTTATTGTATGGATTTGCTTATGTTAACATGTGGGAAATTTAATTTCTAGAGCTCATCTTCTCCTTTGAGTTATCATCTAACACAGGAATTTGGATTTCTAGACAACAACTTACGTTACTTACCAAGCTTCAGGTACTGATGAGGTCATAACCTGGGAAAGTTCTTTCATGATTTTCTTGTTTAATACTACCTCTACTTCTCGGGCTAAATGTAAGAGTTAGATAATTAATTTTTAGTAATTTAAAAAATTAGTTAAGTTAGTTAAATATGTGTTACTTTTGTTAAAGTATTCATTTTAATCATTTGTATTAGAAATTATTTTCTTAATGAGAAACTTGTGCAATTAATAAAGGGAGTTTTAAAACATTATAAATTTAGAGATAAAATAAATTAAAATTTTATTTTTAAGATGAAAAACTCAATAACTTGGACATCATATGAGGGAAATATAAGCTACTAGTTGCACTCTATTAGCTTCTATCCATGTAAATTTATGAATGAAGTCTTGCTCTCATGTTATGAACCCAAATTTAATGGGAGAGTTTAATCTTAAAAGACTAGTGAGTGGGAAAGCTATTTGAATTTATAAATCCTAACTTCTGTTGTGAGGCTTCCTGTTGTAAATTTATAAGACCTGCGCCAATCCTCATACTTTGCGAAGCTTTGATGACAAATACAGAAACTGCTCAAAGGGTGCAAGTAAGAAAGAACCATTAGAGTAATTATTTTTTCCAGTGCAGTGTGGTGTGACAGGAGCAAACATGGTAGTTTGTGAAAGGAGTGAAGAACATGAGCAGTGAGACACTGTAGGGTTTATGGAATCCTACGTAATGAGAGGGAATATTCTGCAACCTCCATGCATGTCAGTGAGGTCTCTGGTTTTTTCAGCAAACTTGGCTTTGTCCCCACAAACTTGCCTGCTTCCTTATTGCCACCAATGGCATCTACCTCCATACCCTGCAAGCTGTAAGCATGGGACGAGATTCCAACATGCATGCGACCTTTGTCTAGGTGGCAACTAACCCGCAACAACGTTTGGATACACGCACAAGACCGTCGTCTCTGTCCCGGATAACCGGAGTGTTTCATGAATTGATAATTACTACAGCTTCATCGAAATTTGACATTCTGGGTTTTCAATTCAGGTTTCTCACAATCGTATTTACGCTATAATTTGAAATTCGGCCATCTTCACAAAATTGATTAGACGTGATATATGAGCAAGAGTTAAGGTGGCTTTTATTAAAGAGAAAATGGTTTGGGCACCCATAAACAAGGTCATTGGATACGCGGATAATATCGAGTCTTAGAAAAAGGCTAGAAAAATATCAAAGAGAATATTTAAGAAGTTATTGAGCGAAACCTCTTCATTAATAATTCGTTTAAATATTTAGTTGTTGATATAGTATACTTGCATTAGCCCTATAATTTATATAGACGACTTTATTTAATGTGATAAAATTTGTTGTTGTTGATGATATATTCAAATAAAGACAAAAGAAACTAGATTGGTGTAGTTATATATATGGAACTTAAAATGATATTCTTTAGCATGCTTTTATTTTTTTATATATAAATATCTGATATATATTATTATTGAGTCTTATAACAGTATTATTAAATATAATTAGTAACAACTCTTTTAAAGTCCTTCAATACATTCACGTAAACTTAAATTTGAGAACTCAATCCATACCAATACTAGTGGGGTTTTCTTGGACTCTATTCCCACATTATTGACCAACTATTAAAGAATTTATTTCCTTTTAAATGTTTTTACTATCTTTATTCTTTTGATGTGACTTAAAGGATCTCCTTAATTCATTTATAATTTCCCCCTTAATTATTTCTTTTTTTCCTTCAAAATTTTGCCTTAACTATACCAAATTTAAGCCAGGTAATAGATAATCCCTCCTTAACGAATCAATTTGATATTTTTTTTAGTCTCTCTCTTCTTGAGCCCTTGAACTGAAGATTATTAGAGTTTTAATGCCTACATTTATAATTTGATAATGTGAATGGAACATTTTTTTCTTTTACATAGAGGGGACATGCTCTTTGATTATTTGAGCAGAAAAAGAATCTGCAGGGAATATATAATCAACGGCAGTGCGGTTTGATCAAATGTTAAAGTTATATCAATTTCCTTGTTCTTTTCTGTAGAAAATTATAAGTAGTTGACAGCTGAATCTTGTCCTAAGAAAGAATGTCTGAAAAATAATTATTAAGATCTGAAGAAAATGATATCACACTTAGACTTTCCTCATGGGAATACACACACACACACACAGCTTTCTGAAAACCTTTCATTTTCATCGCAATCATCATCATCAAGAAACCAACAACTTTGTATTACTACTATAAGATTATGGGGATGGTTCTGAGTCATGAGTTTCCACATCTCATCATGGTTTAAAATTATCTTTTTTCAAATAATAAAAAATAATCCATCATATCCTTAATATAAAAGCTAGCTGACTAATCTGGGATAGATTAAGAAAGTCAAATAAATCAGTTAAAAGATGAATTCATATTATATACTTCTTAATCGATCTAAATTAGTCAATTAGCTATATATTATTTATAATTAATTGATTTATTTGACTTTTTTAACTTACCCAAATTAATCAATTAATTCTTATATATTAAAGACTATAGGAGGTATATTACTACCTCTAGTCTTTAATATAACATCTACTTAATTAATTTGGGTAAATTAAGTGAATTAGTTAAATTAGTTATTTGTAATGATTGTGTGTTATTTTTTCTAAAATATCCTCTTTAATATTGTATATTTAAATCACCCTTAATAAAAATCTTCCTTATAATTAGGACAGAGTATTCAATATTGATTTGGCATATTGGCTAATAATGCATAACATGGTATCGATTTTTATATATCTCCATTAATTTAAAAAAGAAAAGAAAAGAAACCTCTCTTGAAAATATTTGCAAAATTTATAATGTCTTAAGATTTGAAAATAATTAGTTCAATCAACACTAATATTATTGGGATAACCTATACCTAAATATATAGGCATTGACTGTATTCCACTTTTGAGATAATTATATAAACGTTTGTGGTTTGTTGACTTACATATGGAAGATAATAATTTTAGAAAATTGTAATGTAAGTGGAAAAGTGGGAGTAGTTGAGTTGTATTGAACATTGAACAATTCAACAAATACATATATTTATATATTTGAACACCAAACAAGTTGGTTAAAATCTATAGTAAGTGAAAGAGAGGATTTAAAAAAACAGGGAATAAAATCTTGTAAAGGGATTACCACAATAAGAAATATCATTTTAGGAGATTTTTGACCTTCAACAATTGTTCTGTTCCTTAAAAAAAGGGCACTGTCTTTGTGTCTTAGAAGTTGTATATTATTATTTTAATTTCTATTAGAGATGGCCTTAATGATAATAATTCCTTGTTGTTTGTGGCATCTCTTATACGTGGCAAACATTAATTAGAAGTTAATTACAAAATCATTAATCATCCTCCCATTAACAATATAGAATGAAAAGCTTATAATTAATTTCATCAAAATCTAATGAGATATTTATTGTAACTTCCTCTTCATTTTCAAAAGAAGTTTGTGTAAGCTTCAAAAAGAGAAGACATACCATGTGGGTAGGAATAATTAATAATTATATGATTTACTCATGTATTAATTATTAGCAGTATAAGGATTGACCTTGATGCGTTTACTTTCAACACTAATCAACTCAACTCAATTATATTCCATCGCATCAGTGTTGATGAGGTAAGGATCATCTAGATCAGATACTCCTCCAGTTTTTAATATAAAATTTAATTTATAGTATAATTTATATTATAAATTAACCCTTATATTAAGGGCTGAGTTTTTAATACGCGCAATGCCTATTAACCATGACCTTCATAAAGAAAAATCATAGTTTTTGATTTGCCTCTCATCCCACGTTATTCGTCCTCAAAGAATTTCACAAATTTAATATACGTATTAAAAATCTCTTTTATAATTAAGAAAACAAAAATTAATATTTATTCCTTATCCGAGAAATCTCCCTTATCTTTAATTTGTGGGAAGTTTAAAGTAAGCTGCTTGTGAGAACTTGAAGTTCTAGGTGCTCTTATGAAAACTTGAAGGTGATTTTAGGAAACCTACAGTTTCATGTCTGCTGAAATCTAGATGTGTTGCAGGTGAGCACGAGAAACCTTTCATACGCGTGATCGACTTTAAGATTAGATAAAACATTATTTTTAAGTTAAATTGTTGTCCTTGTTTGTAACTGATATTATTCTAATGAGTGGGATCAAATTAGAATAGATCTCTCTGTGTGATTGTCTTTTTTCAATCTTATCCGTTAATCGCTTTCTGAACTTTTAAATGTTCAGCCAGCAGCTAGCCCAATATCCGTCAATGAATTATTATTTTTTTCATGTATCACACTATGTTCACCCCCTCTCTATCTTTCATTAATTCATGTCTAAAATAAATGTATGGAAGTAAACCCACTAAAGCATATGCTTCAAACTAAGTGAAGGGCTTAATAAAGCTTAATTATTACATAATATAGATTATTAATAAAGCTTGAGGTAATGCAATGTGATTTGCTAAGAGCATAAAAGATATGATATTATATAATGAAAAGAACTAAAAATAATTAATGTAGTGCGTCCATCAAAGATCCAATAAACCAAGCCAAGCTGTATCGAACTTCTATAAATAAGTGAATGATGAAACTTTAGGAGGAGGAGAAAGAAGAAGAAGAGGAAGAAGAAGAAGAAGGATATTTGCTTCTACTTAATCTTCTACGTGTACACTTCAAGTGTCTTAGCCTCCACCAAACCAAACAATATTTAACAAACTCAACAATCCAACTAATATGTATCTAAGTAGTGGCCAAAACACTATACTTTTGTCTCTCTTTATGTTATTTCCCACATGGCTTCCAAGTGGGTGTTTTTGAATATAATCATTTTGCCTTTTATAATTATTGGTTGATCGATATAGCGTACAAGGGGAAAAACTATATCATGTTCTTTTCTTAAAAAAATTAATTAAATACATAATTTTAGGGATCTAAATGATCTAAAAATGTCATTTTTTCAATTATTTACAACTATTTCATGTTTTCCTCGCATCACAAGTTCGATATTCCTGTAATTTTCTGTATTATTTCTTAGCAAATAATGACCATGATAAGTTTAATACGACTTATCAATTTGTTTTGGATTAGTGGGAACAAATTAATTAAAGAATAAAACTGAAGTGAACATCACATGTATTATTTCTTTTATACTATTGACAAAAGTATAAATTATACACTCTCTCGAATTTCTTCGCATATTTCGAGGTGTTAGAGTCATCACCTACTCCACTACTTGTAATTATACGATGTTTTCTAGATCTATAGCTAGATTTTATTAATATATAACATTGCTAAAATGATTTGGGATTTGATTACACATCAGAAGCATGATCGATTTGGCTTACAATTCTTTAATATTTTCTCTCGGCTATGGTTGACCAAAGTGGACTCTAATGCCACATTTATTGACTTAGATGAGTTCCACATATAATCTTTTGCCCATAACGTTCTCCTTTCAAATGGGGTAATATAATATTGTGGTAACATTATTTTAATGGACATGGATCTCTATATATATAGGGTCAAGTAGAGGGGTCATGAATCATTACAAACACGAAGGTTGAGTTTCATATGGAGAGAAAGATGGGTGCTAGAACTACTACCGCTAAGCTTATGTTGGTGGCTTTGCTTTGGTCGAGTGCGTTTTGTGCTTTGAGTGGTACTGTTCAAGGGAAGGACGAGGATAGCGGCTATGTTGATCCAAACCGATGGAGGTTTGGTGGTGATGACCATAATGGTGATTATTGTTATAGAAGTTGGAGGGGGTGTGGGAGCTTCTATGGAAGAGGCGTGAGAGATAATAATGTAGCTGGTGGAGGTGGTAGAGGAGGAGGAGAGGGTGGTGGCGGGGGAAGTGGAGTTGGCGGGGGTTCTGGACGTGGCGAGGGATATGGTGCAGGTGGAGGTAGCAATGGAGAAGTAGGTGGTGGTGTTGGTGGTGGTGGAGGCGGAGGGGGAGGGGGAGGAGGAGATGCAGGAAGTGGTGGGTCTGGCCATGGAGAGGGATTTGGAGCAGGAGTTGGAGCAGGTGAAAGTGGAGGTGGTGGAGGAGGTGGAGAAGGTGGTGGAAGTGGTACTGCAGGTGGTTCAGGTCATGGTAGTGGATTTGGAGCAGGTGCTGTTGGTGGCAGTGGCAGAGGAGGAGGAGAGGGAGGAGGCAACGTTGGAAGTGTTGGAGGCTTAGGTCATGGTAGTGGTTTTGGTGCAGGAGTTGGCATGGGAAATGGAGGAGGAGGAGGTGGAGGAGGTGGCGGTGGAGGTAGTGGTGGAGGTATAGGCAATGGTGAAGGATATGGTGCAGGCAGTGGATTTGGGGCAGGTTTTGGCATGAGCAACAATGGAGGAGGAGGTGGAGGAGGGGGAGGCGGAAGTGGAGGTGGCTCTAGTGGAGGGGAAGGTCATGGAAGTGGTTTTGGAGCTGGTGGAGGTATAGGTGGCATGGGAGGAGGAGGTGGAGGTGGTGGTGGCAGTGGCAGCGGTGGAGATAGTGGCAATGGTGAAGGGTACGGTCATGGTAGTGGCTTTGGTGCTAGTATGGGGATGGGCGGGATGGGAGGAGGAGGAGGCGGCGGCGGCGGCGGCGGCGGCGGCAGAGGCGGCGGAGGCGGCGGCGGAGGTGGAGGTGGTGGAGGAGGATATGGTAGAGGGGAAGGAAGTGGGTATGGAGTTGGGGGAGGAAATGGAGAGGGAAGAGGAGGGAATATGAAGAACAATGGAAATGGAATGGGAATGGGAATGGGGATGGGATTTGGGATTGTAATGGGAACAACAAACGGAGGAACTGGAAATACTGGCATCAACATCAATTCTCACAAACCCTAGTTCTTATCTTCCTCGTATATAAATTTGTTTTGATCTTGAAGCCATTGTAGTGTTCTACGTAGACATGATCGAGAATCATATTTCATGATCCTCATTCAAAATAAATTACCATTTCTTTGTTTTCTTCTGAATTCAGATTATTTTGACTGTATCCACTATCCCCTATATTAATTTTTGGTTAATCCTTATATTCTTGGTTCCATGACCGAGCTAGTTTTGCAATTAATCATTGCAGACACTAATTATATCAAATCAATTAATAGTAATTCACAACGGATGCACCCTGTCAATCATAAGGTTCTAAATTAGAAACTTTATCAACTTTTGTTTTCAATATATCATATTAAAAGGAATTAAAATAGAAAAATATCATTTACTTGAAACTTTTTTTTACATAAAAATTTAGATAAATTTAGTATCGTTCTTTTACTAAGATTAAGGTATAATCACAGGGTTCAGATAGCGCTTATAAGAGACTTACGAGATCGCTTATCAAATAAACCCTCACTATGATAGCGAGAATCAAACTCACATTCTTTTAAAATATGAGCCCGTTAAAAATTTCATTTTAATTCCTCATAATAATAGATAAGTAAGTCACATGAAATAACGTACTTTTAATTTTTACTCTAACTGACAAAATTAACATTTTAAGATAATATTAATTTTTTTACAAATATAAAAGAACGGACACAGATATATGTTACTTTACCATCAAACTTTTAGAATAAAAAAATACTTATGTTAAATGCAAATATTATATAAAAGCAAGATACAGTAAATCACACTGTTTATATCAACTTTTTCAACTAAAAATTGAAGTTGAGGGTATTTTGATTTACAAAATTTAAAATTAAACTAAATATACAGTAATTATTTTCAAATTTATATATTTTAAATATAAAAGTTACATGAATTAAATTTATTGTAATTTTAATTGCCTGGCTCCATAGAGGCCACAATATTTTTTTTTTTTTGTTACAAAGAGGCCACAATATTCAACCAGCAGCATATATCCAAAAACAAAAACAAGGTTTTGCAAATGGGTAATTAAAGAGTAAGACAACGAATAAACTGGAGGCCCATCATTACTTGGGCCTGATAAGCCCATACAGGTTGAAGTCAGTTTTTGAGGTATGGCTTTTTCTAATAAGGGCCTAAAATGCTCAGTCTTCTTAACTAATTTATTAATTCTCATATGCTAATAAAAATAGTTAAAAATATTAAAATTATTCTAAAATTTAATAATTTTTAATATTATCTTTATTAACTATATTAAAATCTATTATTATATTAATTTTTACTCTCTCCCACTATCTTTATTAAGTAGAGGTATGTATGAAAAAAAATAATTAATACGAAACTAAACAATTATCTTATAAAAATAACAAAAATTATTTATTAGTTAGTGTCTTATAATAAATATCAAATAAAGTATCTCTTAAGACCTTTTGCTCATATCTAAGAAATTTTATTTGTTAGAAGGATCTAAATTTAAGTAAATGCAACTCTTTTTAGTATATACAACTCCGCCTATACATGTAGCCGGCCCCAAGCTCGGATAAAGGAGGAGGGTTATGTTAGGCCCCGACAGCCAACGTAAAAATTTGTCGAATCTTATGAACATGGACATACGAAGATATTGCGCTAATACTAGGTCGTTGCCCGTAAGTAACGCGCTGTATGGCTCGAGTACAGTGAGAAGTGAGCAAGGGCCGCTGCATCGTCGCCCGGATGTAGTGTTAAATGAGCAAGGGATACCGCTCTCTTACGGACGGAGGCGGCTAAAGAAGCTAGTTCAGGAGAGAAAGATTAGATTTGGCACTTGGAATATTGGGACTATGACTGGAAAAGCGTGGGAGGTGGTGGGCCAAATGGTAAAGCGAAAGATTAACATCTTGTGCCTTCAGGAAACTAAATGGGTTGGAGAAAAATCTCGGGAAATCAATGAGTTCAAATTTTGGTACACAGGTAAAACAGGTACGAGAAATTGTGTTGGTATCATTGTGGATAAAGAGTGGAAGACGAATGTGGTGGATGTGAAAAGGATTGATGACAGAATTATATCTTTAAGAATAATTATTGGAAGGGATACAATCAACGTTATTAGTGCTTATGCACCTCAAGTGGGAACAGAAGCACACCTTAAGGAAAAGTTTTGGGAAGATTTGGAGGGGTTGATTCAAAGCATACCAATTACTGAGAAGATTTTTATTGGTGGAGACCTTAATGGTCATGTTGGTAAGGAGGCAGGGTAATATGCAGGGGCTCATGGTGATTTTGGTTTTGGAGAGATTAATAATGAAGGACAATCTATTCTTGAGTTTTCCTTAGCTTACAATCTTAAGATTGTCAACACGTGCTTTAAGAAGGGGGAGGAGCACTTGGTCACATACAAGAGTGGGGTCCACAGGTCACAGATTGATTTTGTTTTGGTAAGGAGTCATGACAGAAGACTTTGTACAAATTGTAAAGTGATTCCAGGGGACGGGGTGACAACCCAGCATAGGTTAATGGTCCTTGACGTGCGTATTAAGTGTAGGAAGGAAAAACGCCAACATGTTTTCAACACAAGAGTCAAGTGGTGGCAGTTAAAGGGGGAGAAGAGGGAAACTTTTAAAAGAACTATGTTAAATAAAAGGGTTTGGGAGGCGCAGAAAAATGCCAATATCATGTGGAAGGAAATGGCTGAGAGGGTCCAAGTGGTTGCTAAAGTAATTTTGGGAGAATCTAAAGGTTTTGGTCGACGATATAAGGAGACTTGGTGGTGGAATGAGGACGTACAAGAGAAAGTTAAGAACAAGAGAGATTGTTTCAAAGCTATACACTTATGTAATAATACTGAAAATTGGGAAAAGTGTCGTTTAGCTAAGAAGGAAACTAAGAAGGCGGTGGGTGCAGCTCGTTTTAAAGCTTTTGAGGAATTTTATAAGGAGCTAGGGACAAAGTCGGGAGAACGAAAGATTTATAAGATTGCAAGAGATAGGGAAAGAAAATCGAGGGATTTGGATCAAGTACGATGTATTAAGGATGAAGAGGGTAAGGTTTTAGTTACAGATGGTGATATTAAAGAACGGTGGGAGACCTATTTTTACAAATTGTTTAATGACGAGGGAGGAGGGTCGAGTTATGAGCTCGGGGATTTAACACGAGAAGTTGAACCAAATTTAGCATTTTACCGTAGGATCCGTGTTGACGAGGTTAAAGAGACGCTTAAGAAAATGGAAAATAGTAAAGCTGTTGGACCTGACGGTATTCCTATTGAAGTTTGGAAGTGTTTAGGTGGAGTGGGGGTGGTGTGGCTTGCTAAACTATTTAATGTGATTTTAAGTTCTAAGAAAATGCCTGATGACTGGAGGAAAAGTACTTTAGTTCCTATTTACAAAAATAAAGGGGATATTCAAAATTGTGCAAATTACAGAGGGATAAAGCTTATGAGTCACACTATGAAGTTGTGGGAAAAGGTAATTGAACACAGGTTGAGATTAGAGACTGATATTTCTGAGAATCAGTGTGGTTTTATGCCGGGTAGGTCTACAATAGAGGCGATTTATTTATTAAGGGGGTTAATGGAAAGGTACCGGACCAAAAGAAGAGACTTGCATATGGTCTTCATTGATTTAGAAAAAGCGTATGATCGAGTACCAAGGGAGGTGCTTTGGAAAGTTTTGGAAAAGAAAGGTGTGCGCATGGCATATATCAAGGCAATAAAAGATATGTATGAGGGGGTAACAACTACTGTAAGAACGTCTGGGGGCGAAACAAAGGATTTTCCCATAAGGATTGGTCTTCATCAGGGATCATCCTTGAGTCCTTATTTATTTAATCTAGTAGTGGATGTTCTAACCAAGCCTATTCAAGAAGAAATCCCTAAGTGCATGCTTTTTGTAGACGATATAGTTCTTGTGGCAGAGTCAAGAGAAGAGATTAATTTTAAACTTGAGTTATGGAGAAGTACTTTAGAGTCGAAGGGTTTTCGTCTGAGTAGAAGTAAGACTGAATATATGCATTGTAATTTTGATAAGAGGCAAATTAGAAATAACTTGGAGGTCAAATTGGGAGATCAAGTTATTCCACAAATAGATAAGTTCAAATATTTGGGATCAATTATACAGAAGGATGGTGAAATTTTGGAGGATGTTAATCATAGAATTCAAGCTGGGTGGTTTAAATGGAGAAAGGCTACTGAGGTTATATGTGATCGGAAAGTACCAGATAAATTAAAAGGAAAGTTTTATCGCACTGCTATAAGACCAGCAATGCTTTATGGAAGTGAATGTTGGGCTTTAAAAGGACAGTAAGAGCATAAAGTTGGGGTAGCTGAAATGAGGATGTTGAGATGGATGTGTGGACATACAAGAAAAGATAAGATTCGTAATGAACAAATTCGGGGAAGAGTTGGAGTGGCATCTATTGAGGAGAAAATGGTAGAGAACCGTCTTAGGTGGTTTGGACACGTACAAAGAAGGCCAAGGGATGCGCCAGTGAGGAGGGTGGATCAAATCGTATGGAACCCGGTTAAAAGGAATAGAAGAAGGCCAAAGAAAACGCTCAACGAGGTCATTGAGCGGGATCTCCTGGTCAATAATTTAACCAAGGATTTAGTTTTTGATAGAGCACAATAGCGTCGTATGATCCATGTAGCCGACCCCTTTAATAGGATAAGGCTTTGTTGTTGTTGTTGTTGCAACTCTTTTTAGTATATACATATATATATATCATATTTTTAATTATATATAAAAATAATTTTTATTTTAAAGTTGAAGACAAGTTGCATGTACTTGTTGCTTTCGTTTTCACTGTATCTTTTTAACTAATAGAATTTTTAAATAAATATTTTAAGCTATTTTTTTTAAGTATTTCATATGGCACTAGCATTAACTCAAAAATTACAATTTAGAAAAGGGAAAAACTAAGTAATTACAAAATATATTGCCTGGCTATTAAAAAATCTTAAGGAATTTTTTTTACCTTCAAAAAGATTTTAAGGAATAAAATCACCAATAATCACTAGTAATTCACTAAGCGTACGTACTAGACTTATCTGAAACCGAACTTTTCCCCCACAAGCTTCTATAATGTATCTTTTGTTTTTAAAAAGAAAAAATTGTCTCCGACGTCCCAAATCTTAATTCTAAATTTGGTTTTCTTTCAGTAAACTTGGACAATAATTACAATATTAGCAAAAAATTATAAGAATTACTGGCAAATCCCCATCATGGGAACCGTTGGATACTTAGGATGTACACAAGAAGCAGAGTTCGGTGGATGAACGGTTGATTAGCAAACAAGAGAGAAGGCAATGGCCATCCTCGTCTGGTAGTGCTTCTACCACTCACTCCCGATGGGGTTTTCTCTCGGCTCTCGCCTCATAGCCACCCACCAACCCCTTCAATCAAGTTCCTTTTTTTTATTATTATTTCTCAATTTTTTTTTCTCTTCGTTCTTTTCCTTGCTTTCATCAGATAAATGTAACGATGCTCTAACGCCAAACACTTATACAAAGAGAGTCTATCTCTCCCTCTCTCTCTCTCTCTCTCACCATCCTCTGTTGAGCGGATCCTTGGAAAGTTCTCAGATTGGCCTCATTCTTAAGAATAGCAGATATATCAGAAACCAAACCTGGTCAGTGTTGTATTCTACCCTCTTTTGTTCTCTTTTTCTTTGTGGATCGTGTTTTATTCTCATCTGCTTACACTGATCTGGGTGTTTGTTTTCTGCTTACTTGATGAATCTGGGAATTGCCATTTAGATCTAGGAAGTTGATCTAGATTAGAGTTTTACCAGATACTTGACTCTCGGTGATCGGAGAGAACTTTCTTTATTCTATGGCTCTCCATGGAATTTTGTTACATTGTTTGAAAACGTGAAATTTAACCCTCAATTAATAGACAGCAACTTTAGGAAGCCGGACCTTTTGTTTTTCAAGTCAGAAATGTCCCTGTTGTTTGTGTCAACCACATTTGGATCATTTTTGTGAATCATAACAATATTGAAATGCAGTTACACCTGATGGACAATCAGATTCTCTAGTCTGATAGAGACTCAGAGAATGTGTAAAGAGGTAAAGTGAGTTTCGCATATATCATACTAATCTGTATCACGCTTTCTTCGAATGCACAACTACATGATAGCATTTGCTCGGTAGATTGTTTTTTAATTCTTTCGAACTGAGCCTGATGGATTTTTTGAGTTTTCACTTTTACCTGTGAATGCTGACCCTTTTTGGTGGGGAGAATATTGAAATACCTTGTTTTTAAATTATACTTTCCTAAGAAATGAGAGGATGTCATAACATGGCTTCCTTTCTATCAAGGACCAGGCTAGTTCTGTTTATTAACATTTCAGCCTCTCCTTTTAATTCCTCACAAATCTAAGAAGATGAGGGGAAGCTTATGGCAACTTGGGCAATCAATCACCCGCCGTCTTGCCAGCCATGATAAGAAGGCTGTGGCTCGCAGATATTTTGCCTCAGAAGCGGAGCTGAGAAAGACAGTTCTTTATGACTTCCATGTTGCTAATGGGGGAAAGATGGTTCCATTTGCTGGATGGAGCATGCCCATTCAGTACAAGGACTCAATCATGGACTCAACATTGAACTGTAGGGAGAATGGTAGCCTATTTGATGTCTCCCATATGTGTGGACTAAGTCTTAAAGGAAAGGACTCTATTCCTTTCCTCGAAAAGCTTGTAATTGCTGATGTTGCTGGGCTTGCCCCTGGAAGCGGAACATTGACTGTCTTTACAAATGAAAAGGGCGGGGCTATCGATGATTCAGTGATTACCAAGGTGACGGATGATCACATATACTTGGTTGTGAATGCTGGGTGTAGGGATAAAGATCTGGCTCATATCGAGGCACATATGAAAGCATTCAAGGCCAAAGGCGGTGATGTGTCGTGGCACATCCATGATGAGAGATCCCTTCTTGCTCTGCAGGTCATTTCATACACTCTTATACTTTGTGTTTCTTTTATTATGTAAATTTTTCTAAAAACTTCAAAATGTGTTCTTGAATTGTCAAAATGTTAACTTATTATTTCTCTATTAGAAAAAATATTGGCAAAAGCACAAGTGACTTCACCTCAGCCTTGTCTTTTCTCTATTTTCCACTGTCAATATCTTATGCATGGGCCCTCCAGCATTGTTCTTTACTTTCTGGATATGCCATTGTTTTATTCCTTTTTAAGGGATGTCGGATGTCCAAATTTGTTCTTCAATATCTTGTTTCTGGAAAGTTTCTTTGCTCCATCTGTTTCCATTGCTTTCTGTTTGAACAGATTAGAATCATTTGTCCAAGTGATTTAGTACTCCTTTTAAAATGACAAAAGTGAAATTGGGAGCTGTTTTGGTTTAGAAAATTTTCTTTCCTGTGATCGGTAAAAGATTCTATGTCTCTGGTGCAGGGTCCTCTTGCTGCCCCTGTTCTTCAACACCTGACAAAAGAAGATTTGAGCAAGTTGTACTTTGGCGAGTTTCGTATATTGGACATCAATGGCTCACGTTGTTTTCTTACTAGGACAGGGTATGTTCTTTTGAAAAGTCACTTCCCTAAACTGAGCTATCTTCTCTGCAAACCTTAAATTCCAGCTTGAAGCACTTAGGCTGTATCAGTGTTTTGATTGCTGCTAAAAAGCACTTTTACACTTAACGAGACAAAATTCCTCTCACATATTTATCTTGTACAATACAAAATCACTTAAAATAGGCTAATTCAAACAAGCACTGACGGTCTAACCCCCCCCCCCCTCCCTCCACACAAATAAATTGATTGAGGTTTGGCCAATTATCTTTTAAGAGTGCTTTTTTATCATTGTCATTATTGTTTGGCTAATTTCTCAGAAAATCATTTATATTAGGAAATTACTAGAGAACTTATTTAAAGGATAAAATGAATTACTATTGGGGATTTTCATTTGGAGTGGCTGCTGTTCACCCAAAGAAGATCAATTCTTCCTTCTGATTCAGCTTCAAAAAACCTCGAATTTCTTTTATCTGACATAAAAAAAGATGAAGTCAATCACTGCAAAGCAATTTGTTGCCTATGTCTCATCTTTCTTCTCAAACTACACTAGTTTCGTTTACTGATAAAATGATGATATGATAAGCCTTTTTTTTTTCTTTCTCTGGGTATGTCTGCAGACAATGCTTAATCTCTTTATTGTACTGATACTTTCAGATATACTGGGGAAGATGGGTTTGAGATCTCAGTTACTTCCGAGAATGCAGTGGATCTTGCTAAGGCAATCCTTGAGAAATCTGAAGGCAAGATAAGATTGACAGGACTTGGTGCTAGAGATAGTTTAAGGCTTGAAGCTGGACTCTGCTTATATGGCAATGACATGGAACAACACATCACACCCATAGAAGCAGGACTCACTTGGGCCGTAGGAAAAAGGAGAAGAGCAGAAGGAGGGTTTCTCGGAGCCGATGTTATCCTGAAACAGATCCAAGATGGTCCTCCAATCCGGCGTGTAGGGTTCTTCTCCACCGGACCGCCTCCTAGAGGCCACAGCGAGATCCAAGACGAACAGGGCAACAACATCGGAGAAGTGACCAGTGGAGGGTTCAGTCCTTGTTTGAAGAAGAATATAGCAATGGGGTATGTGAAATCTGGATTGCACAAAGCAGGGACCAAAGTGAAGATTGTGATTAGAGGAAAAGCCAATGAAGGAGTAGTCACAAAAATGCCATTTGTCCCAACAAAATACTACAAGCCTTCCTGATTGAAGATGGTTTTTCATTGATCTGCTTTGTGTTGTTTCTGCTTGAACTTACTCTCTCTGATCGGACGATTCTAACCATAATCATTTGAAGAGTGTTATAACCAATTTAATGCTTTTTGTCCTAAGCACATAAAAGTGTTATGGCACAAATTTATTGTATATTATGGATATGGTGATTGAGCTCAACATTGTCATCTTTAACAAGTCTACTGATACAGAGGGCCAAGTCCTTAAATGCAGTCGTCATGCCCAGGAATGTAGGTGCCGGTGTTCTAATTTTCGGGCGTACCGTACTTAAATCTCATTTATTGCTCAAGCATAAGTAACTCTTATTTAATTATTTGCAGTTTGTCTCTTATTTTGTCTCTAAAATAAGAAGTATGCAACTTAATTTTAATTGTATATAATATATTTTTAATTATATATAAATATTTTCAAACAGAAGAATTTTCAAAATAATTTATCGAAACATAAAGCGTGTAAATATCTTTTGATTTTCCTCAGCATGTACATTTTGTCTTCAACTGGTTTTGGTATAACTCTTTTTCAATTATTATTATTATTATTATTATTATTATATCTCATTTCTCTCGTGAAAGAAAAAATTCCCAACATAATTTGTTGTTTAATTTTTCTTTTTTGCAGACTAAACGTATTTAAAAGAAATAAAAAAATCTTCCGCAGTTCAACCCAACAGATTAGTGATCTATCATTTCTCTCCTCCCAAGTTGTTATTATTATTTGATAAGTATTATTATTTTTTAATTCATTTTTGTGTTTGGGGGTATGTTTTAATAATATTCACCTAAAAACAAATATTATAAGAAACTACGAGTATATAAGATAGTAAGATGCGCCAGCATCTACTTTATAAAGAATCTTTTTTTTTTTAACCGTCTTTATATAGGCATCTACTACTAGTATTTTATACCAGTTACAATATTTACTGCATTTTTAAGTATGTACCCAGAAAAAAGTCAGTGTAAAAAATTTACATATTAATTATTTTTGCTATTTGTGAATAAAATACATTAAAAAATTTAAATATAAAAAATTTGTCATATATTCGTTCTTCCATCATATAAAAAATAAAATACGATTTTAAATTTACATATGTAAATATTTTACATGATTTTAAGCTTTTGCATGAAATTTGATGTAACAGACAGCATCAATCATTTTGATAAATTGGAAATCGAAGTATTAGCTAAAATATCCATACAAGTCTAAAATTCAAGAATATTTAGCATGTGAAATGACCGTATGTGTCTGTTTCTTCTCTTCCTTGTGTTTTTCCCCCTCCATGATGATCAAATGTCGTTTTGATACAACGAAAATGACACTTACGCTACAATTCACGATTTGAACCTCGAAAAGCAATGAACTTTTTTTTATTAAAAGTGTTTATAAAAATTGTAACAAAAAAAAAGTGTCTATAAAATTATAAAAATTTTCATATACATTCCTAACAAAATTTTAAACAAAAAGTGAGAATCAGGTTCAAATAAAATTCTGTAACTTTTAGGCTTTATTACCAAAGCAGGTGAAAATAATCACTCTCCCTAATTGAAACTCTGTATATAAATGGCACACAATTAAAATTCTCTATCCAGTTGAAAATTCACCTTATTTGAAATGACTTTCTTAGCCTCCTCTTCCCAAAACGACGAAATATTGTAAAATGAGCATCAGTGCAAATAAGATAAAACCAGGCGATTGGTGAGCATAACCTTGGAGCTAAAGAACCTTCAAATGAACCAAAACAGATATCGAATTTTGAAGCCTCCGTCGCGCCAGGTCACCGGCCAAAGAGATCAGTATAAATATCCATAGAGATGAAAACTTGCTTCAGATAGCTTCATCATACATCAATAAGCAGCCTGCGGGGATCCTCCACAACATCCTTGATACGACGCAAGAAATAAACCGCCTCTCTTCCATCGATTAGTCGATGATCGTATGTTAGAGCAATGTACATCATTGGGCTTGCAACAACTTGACCACCAACTACCATTGGACGATTCACTATCGAGTGCATGCCCAGGATTGCTGACTGCCAAAGTTTAGGATAATGCATGAAAAGCGTGAGTCTTTCTTGATAGCGAATCATAGACATAATAATTATCAGAATATCAATGCTCATAATCATTGAAACACAACTTCCAAAGACTTAAATGACAGGGTGGAAAGAATCAAAACACAAACCTGAGGGGGATTGATGATTGGGGTACTTATAAGGCTTCCGTAAACACCGCCATTTGATATGGTGAACGTACCTCCAGCCATTTCATCAATTGATATAGTACCATCATTTGCCTTTTTTGCAAGGGTGTTGATTTCTTTCTCAATCTCAGCAAAATTCATTCGCTCAGCGTCGCGTAAAACCGGAACCACAAGACCCTTAAAAACAAAGTTCCATGAAAATTAACCATATTTAGAGACACAAAAGATCTCATGCCAGACGCTGCTAGAAAAAGAAATGTCTAGCCAACAAAATGTAATGGTAAAGGACCAACATTTGGCTATTATAACACTAAAAGTACACTGATCAATTCTTCTGGAAAGATAAATCATGATAAGAAAATCTTTAACTAGTTGTCCTCAAGTTAACAGTTATCTTGATATTGAAAAATAGCTTATTTGCCAATCTCACACTACAGCATGTGCCAAGTGCGATTGGAAACAAAACAGGCTCATCCTGACTTCTGTCTTTCAAAGTGGTAGCAGAACCAAATTAGCTTATAACAGATCCCACACATTAAACCCTGAACTTAAATCTAAACTTCATTTAAATAATAACTATAAATACTTTTAAAATGCATACCTTTGATGTGCCAACTGCAATACTAATGTCAATATAATCTCTGTAAATGATGTCATCTCCATCAATGACGCCATTGACAATTGGCTGATGCTGGAGTGCACTTACTGCAGCCTAAAATAACAAGATATTATATCATTGATCAAAGATGATCAAGACAATGTAAAACTAACTGTATATCACATGGCACAGCTACTACCTTAACAAATCCAGACATGAGTCCTAATTTCACACCATGTTTATCAACAAAAGCATCCTTGTAATCAGCTCGGAGCTTCATTAAGTTAGTCCTGAAATATATAGCATCAAGAAATCACTAAATTATCAAATCAAAATTAAGTTTGGCTGAAAACAACATAGACTGCACAAATCCTACCACGTTCACAATGGCAGTTCCAGCAGAGAATACAAGAATCTAAGTGCCTGATATTAATGATCTAAACTATGGACAAAAAACTTACATATCAACTTCATTAAATGTTGTCAACATGGCAAAAGTATTCTGTGCATCTTTCAATCGTGTTGCCACACGCTTCCTAAGTCTTGTCATAGGAACCTGAAAAATAATTTGCATAAAAACGGTGGTATTTGTAAGATCCTGAATAAATAATTTTACAATGCAATCAAGGGTAAGAAGACAAAACTTACTCTTCTTTCCCTCTCCTTGGGCGGAAGTTGAAGTTCTTTCACTTGGGGCTGAGAAGGCTTTGTTGTCACAGGCGGAGCTTGGGGCTTTTCCTTAGGAGGAGGTGGGGCCTTTGGACTTTCCTCAGCCACCTTTGGCTTTGGCTTTTCTTCTTGAGGTGGTTTAGGAGTTGCTTTGGTGGGCTCTTTTTCAGAGGGAGCAACATGTGCCACACCTTCACCAGATTTTGAAATTACAGCTACCTTATCACCTGGCTTAACAACATCACCTTCTTTTGCGACAAGCTACACATAAGTTCAAGAAAAAAACATGAAAGTCAGAACCCTGCCCTTACTCATGAGTGACAATGGTTATTTTTTTAGTACTTTTCATTGCCATGAGTGATAATGTCTTAAAAGCTTCAAAATACTGGAGTACATTATTAATTCATAGGTATTGGTACCTTCTGTATTATGCCAGCCTCAGGACTGTTGACATCAATAGTCACCTATTTGTATCATATGAAATGTAATTAGGAAGTATTCAATAATCATAAATGGTAAAGCACCGTTTTCATGATGACTAAGATAAGAAGTCATTTTCCAGATTACCTTGTCAGTTTCTATTTGAGCAATTGGCTCATCAACTTCTACACGATCACCAGGTTCTGCTCACATATGAAACCACAAGCACCAAGAAGTTTAGAGCAAAAGCAAGGAACCAATTATTTTCATTTTTTTACATTAGTTTTGAAAGAAGCCAATAAAACAACATACTCTTCAAAAAGTTTGCAAGGGTCCCATCGGTAATAGATTCCCCCATGAAGGGCACAACAGCATCAGTAAGATCTCCTGCAGAACAATTGCAACAATAGTATAATAAACTTCTTTAATTGCATAATGTTCATCTTTGGCAGATACTAATAACATACCATTTTCAGAAGAATAAAATCTATTCTGCATAGACATAGGAAAAGCTACTTGGAATTGTACCAATCCGCTGTGTGAAAAATATTAAAAGTAACTCATTAATATGCTTTAAAAGTAGGAATTGACCAAAGTAGGAAGACGCCACAGACCTGATAGATTTGGTATTATCTAAACACCCTGTCATCAAGTTTAAGCTTTGAATTAGTCATATGAAATAATAGGTTGGAGAAAAGTAGCATGCCAAAATAAAAATTCATCTTGACAGACAAGTGCAAATACCCAGACAGCCTTGGCAACCAATACTGCTCATGGTGTTTGATCCTTTTCCAAGAAGTAGCGACTGCCATGAAATCCAACATTTATGAACATCAGAAAGCAAGCTAATTAACCAGAGGGCATGGCAGTAGACCAATAGTACATCAGTTTGTGATAGATGTTTTGATTGAAGGGAGCGAATGATATATAAGGTCGGCAGGCAAATCAAAATCCAGAGTATAGTGCATTAAAGATTATACTCCCTTCATTTCAAATATACTGCATTTTTAAATAAATCACACGAACCATGAAAAATAGTTAGGTAGTTAAGGTTTCAAGTTTTTTTCAACTTCACCCTTCTTTAATACTACCAATAATTAATTATGTTAGGCAGGAGGTAAGTAACTTTAAAATACACCTGGGAGCATTTTAGGTAAAAAATTATTAATTGCTCTTCCGTGAAATGCCTTGCATTTTGAAACATAAGATTTTACAAAGCATGTCTTTGAAATGGAATGAGTGACGTTTAGAAACTCAAGATAATCAGAAAAATAAGGGCAATTGGTTACAACCCAACAAAGACATGCTGGCAAAGACACCACATTAAACAGCTAGAAGACTAAAGTAAGCTCGATAGTTTATGAAGCTTTAATTTAACGCATGCATAGCTACCTCTTTTGCTCTGGTGGCATAACGCCGTGAATATGGAGCTCGAGTCCCCTGCACCGCCTGCTTCAAAACCTGAACTCTCCCACAAAAATAAAACGATAATTACAGGAACGAAACTCACATACATTAGAATAATAACACACCAAATTAAAGAATTTACCGTGGCAGAGGAGCCACCAGTTGCTAATTTCCTCCTGAGGATTCCCCACATGATAACCTCCCAATCAGAATAACTGATCAACAATCAAGTCAATATCAATCCTCAATGGTTCGGAATGACGAAACTCATCCACAAGAAACAGACAATTCCAACCCGAATCTCGAAAATCATCAATTTAAATTATAATCGCGCGAAAATGAAAGCCGCATTAAAAAATAAACGAAAAATACACATTCAAAGACATTTACACGAAATAAAACTAGTTTCCGATCTGAAAAAATAACTAAAGAACATAAAGATAGAGATCAGACCTAATAGATTCAAACGAAGGAAAGGGTGACGAAGGCGAACGAAGTTGGCCTTTGAGAATAATGATAAGGAAGGGTCTGGAACAAATCAATCGAAATAATCTAAAAAAAATAAATATTCGGATTCGAGAAACATATTTGTTATAATTTTTTTTAATGAAAAATTTGTTCTTTCTGAAGGGGAATGAAGAGTCTCGAAGCGCCGACGCGAGCGAAGACCACCTTGCCTGTCTGCTATTTATTTTTTCTTTCTTCCCACTCACCTGGATTCGCCGCGTTTCGTTCCGTAATTGACTTGACCATGTTTTCCTTTTTCTTATTATTATTATTATTATCATCTATTTTTTTAAAAGGAGAAATTACTGTAAAATTGCTTATACAACAATTTTATGTTATATGGACGTTTTTTTATTAAATCACTCCCTTAAAATAATTCTATTTTTTTTAAATCTCTTATAATTCTTTTTAGAGATAATATAACTTTTGACTTTTCTATTATTTATTGATTTAATTTTAGAATTTTGATTATGTACAACTTAATCTTTATTAAAAAATTATATGAAAGTAAATTGTATTGAGTAAAAAAATTATAAAAATTAAATTATTTTGAGTAAAAATCTTATAAAAACTTAAATATATTTGAGTCAAAATTTATGAATTAAAAAAAAAAAGTGTAAGGATCAAAATTATATTATCTTTTCTTTTAATTATTTACTAGTAATATTTATCGCTACATTTTATTAAAAAAAAATATTTATCACCACATATTTATGGATTTAGGTAAATAAATAAGTTTATATCTTTAAAGTATTATATTTTTTATATTATTTATTAGATCCTATTATATTTAGTTTTAGAGTTTATAGATATTTTTTTTAATATCTAAAAGGATATAACAGATTTTATACCGTTAGATTAATTTTATATTAATTTTAAAGCAATATATTTGCCACGGACTCTTGTTTTAGTACTTTTTATTTATTTTAAATTTAAGGTTTAATTTTCACAAAATATATATCTAAATTTTTTCCACAAAAATAGTGCATATTTATGGATCGGTTAACAGGCAACTAAACATACGGATAACCAATAGGTTAATGTATCAATTATTTTATAGTAACGTTTTCTCGGCTTTCAAATCCTTTCAAAAAGACATGATATTACGTAACCTCATCATAAGATTTTTAACTTCAGCTGAAACAAATGTCTTATATTATACTACTTCCTTTATCTTTTAGTATAAGTCCCATTTTAAAAAACACATAAACCAAAGAAATTCTAAAACTTACGTGTTATATAAAATATTAATTTTTCTTTCAATTCTTTCCCTCAGTTAAATACTATGGAAAATAACCAATAGAGCCCAGAATAGTTAGGAAATAATTGAGTCCCTTAAACATAACGTCTTAAATTTAGAACAGGCTGTATTTATGAAAAAGATTTTGTTGAGGCTTGGGAGAAGCAAAACATATTTCAATTATTTTTATATTTAAGAAGGATTAGTTTTTAACTATCGGCTGAGAAATACAACCTTATTTTACAAAAGAAAAATACTATGGAAAACAGTATGGATTAATTTATCTTATCACATATTTTTTAATTTTAATATGTAATGTATATTTATTAGCTAAATATAGAAGACACGTGAGATGCATATGCAATATCATGGAAGTTTGGTTGGAAAATTATTTAAAATAAATGTACGTGCAGGGCATCACTAAATGGTTACCATGAAAACGAGTTGATTCCTTAGGGAGATGTTTGAGAATAGTGTGTATATATATATATATATATGAGTATTTGTGATAAAGTTTGAGTGGGGTGGGAGAAAGAAAGAGATGCCTAGCGATGAAGAATATAAGGTTCTCTGGCAATTTAGCCATCCCTTCCACCTTTCATCTCCAAACTAATTCCTTTTGTAACAATCACACCAACAAGTACAACAAAGGAAGGTGCTCAGTTGCTCATATTTTCATTAGACTAATGTTATGAGAATCGGACCAGATTAGCCGGTTCAACAAGTTGAACTAGAAATTGATTCTAGATCTGATCTAATCATGAGAAGAAAACGGTCAACTAGATAATCAATCAAGATCCGACCTCATATTGGTAGAACTAGATTAATTGATCACATTATTTTTAAATTTTTATTTTTTTAAAAAAGAAAATGTCATCCATATTTTCAAAGTACAACTTATACATATCTATACCTAATAAGTATTTAAAAAATAAAAAATTAAATATATGTCTATATGTATGTATGTATGTATGTCTGTGTGTGTATTCTTAATTTATAAATTATGAAATAAGTATATATATTTTGGATTAAGATGATGGAGTATCGATAGATATTACCCTTTTTTAATTTATTATAAACTATTTTAGTTGTGATTTAAATATTCATTTGTATTATTATAGATAATTATTCATCAGTCTTTAATATATTATATAATTAGAGAGTTTAGTTTAGTTCTACATATAAGACCTATTTTCTATATTTATCAATTTTTTTTAAATTATCCTTATTAACACTCTCCTAATAACAATCAAGTAAATGAGGGAGGGAGGAAGTCAAGAGAGATGTTGGGGTGTGCTAGAAAAATCATGTAATATTAACTAACTTAACTAATTTTTTTAATATAATTAAATTAGTTAAATATATCATACATTAATGATCAGAGGAGTATTTATTTGTTTAAAGCATATATTATTTCAAAAATATCAATTTATTAATGACATTCGACACCCCGATCCAATCTTTGAACTGCGAACCATTATTTCAACTAATTCAATAACTAATATCGATTTTCTTAAAATTGATTAGACTTTGTGCTACGCCTTTTTAAAGGGAGAAGGCTACGGGGTTAAGTCATACATATCACATGTAGTAACAACAATGTGTCATGAATTAATGTTTCACATAATAACGAGCGTGTTGGTCAATAGTGAATTAGTTCGAAAGCATATATTGATTTCTCTGAAAATATGTGATCATATAAATCACCCCATATAATCCTATATTCAATTCAGCAGGTGATGGCTAGCTTGAGCACTTCTACTTATACAAATCATAACTTTTCTTGCATTAGTGGTCTCAACATAAGTTTAATAGTTAATACCTAATCCCCTCTTATGCTTAATTTAAAAAACTGAGATTTTAGTTGACTAATTTAGATAAATTAAATAAATCAAATTAATATATTAATTATAATTAATATAAGAGTTAGCTGCTAGTTGATTAATTTAGCTGGATTATAAGAAGTTTACAATATAAATTTATTTTTAAGTGTTAGATTTTGTCAAAATTAAATGTTTTTTTTAATTTTTTTAATTATTTAAAAAAATTAATTAACTATTATATTAAAGACTGAATAGAATATTTAATTTAATACTCCCATCAACTCCTCTAGGAAGCATGAAAACATCGCCAATTGTTTGACAAAGCCTCTAATCCAATCCAGCTGCGGTTGTACATTTGTCATTTACTTTTTCTTTTTAAAAAATAAACCAACCAAGCATCCAAATTGGAGTTGAGTCAAACCTAAAATAGGGTAGTTTTTTTTTTTTTTTGCATTCACAAGAATATCAACTTGAAATCTTATATTTAAGTAACTATGACCCTTTTCACTAAGGATATGCTAACTGTAGCCATTTACTCATTTTTAATAATTAAGGGATCAAGCTCTAGTATCCTGATTTACCTTCTCTAAAAATTTTTAAAAAAATTTTAGAGTGTGTGCAAGATGAGGGAAATATACTTAAGTGATAAATCCCATTCCTATATATATGATTGTGTAATTATTTAAATCCTATATTATAAAGATATACATAATTTAATATTATATAAGAAAATCAAATCATATTTATTATAATAAATTAATTTATCTAATTTTTTGATTCATCTAAATTAATAAAATAATTATTATATTAAGAATCGAAGGAATAATATATTTAAAATATTCTGTTCTCGTTTTCTCCTAACATTTTTAAGAAACCGGAGCACAACAGACGGACAGATTTGTCTACCTGTGTGTTTGACTTCTCCATTAAAGAGTTTAGACTCCCTTACTTTTCAGGTTGAATTTCAGAAAAAAGATGGACATGAAATATACGAAGGTCATCATTTGAATGAGTTGTTCCATGTGGATTTACTAATATATTTTTGTGAATGTATTTATTAATAATATATACATATAGTTAAAATCTAATTTTATTTTGGAAATTTTCGCATAGGGCATATAGGATACCTACCGTTTTTACATAAAAATTTTTAAAACTAAATTGGACGTTTATCCGCTATATATATAATGGATAAATTAAAGATACATATGATGTGTTAATAAAAAAATGTATAGCAACAAAAAATTAATCCCATTGACAAAAATAGGATTATATCTTATAAGAAGAGTCTGGATTTGACTCACCTAGCTAAACTTTCAACAATAAAAGAAAAACAAAATGTAGCAAATTCGTTTACCGAAAAACATAGAAATATTAAATTAGACTATCATCCAAATTTTCATTCTCGGCGAATTTTCTATAACACTGAAGAAAGAAAATAAAAGAAATAATGCATACGAAAAAACTCTTAAATTCGGAAAGTTTATTGAATCAGTAAAAGTACCAATTTGTAACTGAATTTTTCACCCTATTATTCAAAGGATTTGAACTCACCTACTCACAGTACCCCACCCCAATTTCGAATTTTATATGAATATATATGTTAGCTTATTGTTATTATTTTTAAAAAATTTGTCGTTTCAAATAATTAAACTTGAATTTATAAAAAAATAAATAATTAAACCGGAGGCATATTTATAATTGAAATTAAGCTTAAATTAATAAATTATCAATACCTAAGGAAAATTATAAAATAGAAGTGGTCAGATAAGGAAACTATTGACCGCCGTTACGGTTGACATGGCGATCGGTTGACTCCAGCTTGGTCAAACTTTTGTTCAAACTTCAAAGTCAAGTAAATGAAACGACATAGTTTCGAGGGCAATCTCATTGGGCTCATAAAACGAGTATTGGTAGAAGTATAATATTCTGCGGTGATTCAGATTTCAGCATATTAGTATAAAATTACTTGATCAATTTAACAAGATTAATTATACTGTCTCTATAAATTAATAATCTGATATAATAATCCAACGTGACACTTATTAAATTTATCATTCCATATTATATAGATAAAATCATAAAACCATACCAAATGCAATTAATACCAACCGCAGGATACAATTTTGCTTTTGTCAAACTCCCATGTTTCATTTATTTAATTAATGCATTTTGTCATCAACGAAGTTGACCAATTATATATATCAGAATTAAATTACTATAAAGTATGACCCGAAGGAATTAATTAAAGATAGTGCCCCAAAATAAAACAGGTTTTGGCGGTTTTGATAATTTTTCAGGTATTATTAGGGGGCTGAATCTTTCCATGTAATTTTATATATTTGGACAAAGAGTGACATAACATGAATACACTTGTTAATTGTTATTATAAAGAAAATCTAAATTTATTTTAACAACTTTATTACAAATCACTTTGCTTGTATTGCAAGTTGATTTTTAATTTTTGCAAACTGAAACACTGAAAGCAAATTAAATATGTATTATATATACATGAAAATGAATAATTATACCTTCATCTTTGAAAAGTCAGAGGACAATGTACAAGAAATCAAGAATACCCCAAAAAAATGAAATAATAAAAATGTGCTGTCGTGTTTAAAATTAAACAGTCTAAATTAATATTTTTAGACCCTAAAACAAAGGAAAAAAAATTAGTTTCAGAAAAGTTTGCTGGCGAATTCATCGATCTCAGCTCCATGTTTCCGGCAGAAAGCAGATTTAGAGGCTAGTTTTCTGAGCTGCGAAACGTTTCTTCCCAACACGAGAGCCATCTTCATCTCAAAGATTTCTCCATTTTCTCTTTTTTCATAGTTCTTCTCTTCAAGCGTTGTTTCAGTCGTCTCTTCCAAAAGCTTGAATAATCCTCCACAGTATCTGTACATATCAAGAACCATCCCTACTTGACTTCCATGCTCAAACGCATTCACAACACTCGCCATTGCTCCGGCGGCAACTACGGCCACCGTCGCCCCATTATCGCCGTTATTATTTCCCAGAAATATCGAAGACCCTAATGCCGCGATTCCGGTGAGTACAGGACCTGAAATCGCCATGATTTTGTTCATCTTTAAAACCAAGTTTCCTAGCCTTTCATAGTCCTCCATGTCTTTTCTCTTCACCACTTCCATAATCTCCCTCATTTCCATTTCCAGCTCCTCACTCCATCCATTCTTCTTCGTCGTCGTCGAACTTAAGCTTTTGATCGGATCCGGAGAAGACGGTGACGACGACGATGACGATGACTCTGTCTTTGAAGGCCACCAAATCGCAGGCTCAAAATTTGAAGGGAATTTCTCAAGCATGGCTCCTCCGAGTAAGGGAAGTGGGTAAGCTTTGTCCAGTGCTAAAACCTTCTCTATTACATCGTCAACATATTCCTTGGTGGCATTTCCGAAGGCGATGGTGGTCTGAATCTGAGCCTGAAGCTGTCTGAACAACCTCGTAGCGTTTCGCTGTTCCTCGGCGAGTTGCGACGGTTGGATTTTGTTCATGACGAGGGACATCCACGTGGCTGCAGAGAACAGAAGAGTGGACGACAGTTTCAGAGAGAAAAGCGGCGCCGTGCCGTGAACCGAGGCGGCGACACCGGCCATGGTTGTGGCGGCAAGGGTGATCATGTTGATGGAGTTCAAAAGAAGGGAGTTCCAATTGTCACGTTGCAGGCTAACGTTGTAATGCATTTCGATTCTGTCGCAAACTGTCTCTAGAATTGCGTAGAGTTGAAGATCAATGGCCTTATTATTACTGGACTCTTGGAGATTGTAGAAACCTTCATCGTTTTGGCTCTTAACATCGACATGATCTTCTAATGACGAGACAGCGTTCATGGATGCCTTCGATTTCTGAACCAGCTTTCTTGAAGATGATGATGATACATTCAGAACTGACGATAAACATGTTCGTGGATAATAATGAAGCTTTGATGATACAGTGGGAATGGCAATAATATTATTATTCACTTTCTTGAATATTGAGGATTGTAAGGATGCAGCCATATGGGATCGATCAAAACGGAAGACAATGTTTTGAATAATGTAAGTGAGAAGTGGTTGGCTGATATATATGGGGTGATTTATTTATATGTTAAGGATTATAATTTTTTAAAGGGAAGATTAATCTTTGTGTCCCTATAGTTTTACTTAATTTTTAATCCATCCCTATAATTTTTTTTGTCAAGTCTTATAGTTTCATTTAATTTTAATTAGATCCCTAAATTTTTTCACATTAAGTAATATCTAGTACCTTGAAATATTTTTCTAATAACACACAATATTCTAAACTAATTGTTGATACATTTAGAACCCTAAAATATATTTTTTGAGTAACACTTATTATCCTAAATTTAGGGTACTTGTTTCTTTTAAAAAAAATACTTTAACAGTAAAATTATACCTAAAATTACTTTAAGATAGTTGGTACTATTAAAAAAATAATTTAAAATATTAGATGTGTTAAAAATTATTTTAACATAGTAAGTAATGCTAAAAAATATTTGTGAGTACTAGATGCAACTTAACTTTTTCTCTTTTTTATCATATACCTAAAACTATAAGAATCTGATTAAAAATAATATGAAAATATAAGTTTTAATTAAAAGAAAAAAATAAAGAGATCTAATTAAAATCAAGTAAAACTATAGGGGCTTATAAATTAATTTCTCTTTTTTGAATAAGTCGCCAAGAATCGGTATGGATGAAAAGACCGAGCCAATATTGCTGACCCTTTCTTTTATAAACTTCAACTTGAACCGTTCATTTGCTGTGCCCGACAAAAATGGCTAATTAAGCTTTGTTGTCGTCACTTCAACATCATAGGACATGGTAAAAGCACGATGTTTGATTGGTTTTCTTGGATTACAAGAACATATAATACTACCCCATCCACGAATTTGAACAATTATATTATAACTAAGGCTCTCTTCTTATTCTTGTTTACTTGTCTATCTAACATTGTCTGATTTATATGATGCGTTTGACCTTATTGAATTTTATAAGGAAAACAAATTTCACCGAATTAATACGCATACGCGTGAACCGATTTTAGTACTCACATATGCAATTCACGACGAAGTTTATAATTTCTTAAAATAATATAAACATAATTTTATTTAGCTAAGAGTATATTCGTATAATCACTTTGTATTTGAGATTAATCTCTTTTGAGACTCTTAACAAGTATATTTTTTAAAATTTTAATTTATATTATTCTCTTTATAGAAGTAAGGCCGATTACTATATTAACTAATATTTTGTTAGTATATAAACATAAAGTTTAATCCTACAAGAGTTGAGATGTAATGAAAAATTATAGGGGAAATATATTTTTAAATGATAAAAATTATTTCTTATTTTTAAAACATATTTACCATATTTATTAAAGTTTAGATATATAACAGTATATTTAAATAATAAAATAAACTTCAACAACGAAATAAAAAATTACCATTTCTTTTCTTAGTGTCATAGCTTTAATATTGAATATTGATGGTTTGTCCACTTCAAACTATTAGTATATTCAAAATTCAAATTGTCAGCTACTGATTATTTCTTTTTTGGCTAAAAGCTACTGATTAGATTATCTCAAAATATTATATAAGCTTGCTTAATATTGAACAACAGACTTTCATGGTTTCATTACGCTAATACTCGATCTAATAAATCTCTAAACGACGTGTATTTTGTATTAAAATGGGAAGAACTTGCAATTAAATTATGATTGATCACGCGGAGACTTATCCTTCAAGCATCCTAAAATCACTTCCCTTCTATTTTTTTAATTATAAAAATCTATCTTCTATTTTGATTTTTTGAAAACATATGCGCATGAATCTCCCTACATAGATTTTAAACCCAAGATCATTGATAATGATGGGGATTGAGCGTTTAAGATTTATAGTATTAAATTGGGAATTTAGGTTATAAGAGAATATTAGTAATATATATTATTTTAATATAAATTTTAATTAATAAAATATAATTTAGAATCTTTAATTCTTACTATATATGAAAACAAATGGAAGATTAGTGCATTTACTCTAATATTAAAACATCTATTAAAATATATAGCTTTTGAAATGACACTAATTAATCAAAATTTATTCAAGCACCTGAGTATGAACCAATGATGTTTTTTCCCATTTGAACGGTTGTCTGAATTATATATGTACAATACTCTCTATAGCGCAAGGCAATTTCCTTAATTAATATTTTAAATATATCCTTAATTAGTAAGAATATAACTTAATTATTATGAAAAAATAGATAAGATATAGTCAAAGGCACATATATCATAGTGCTGACCTGCTCCGCTGGATGAGTCGGTCAAGCCGTCAAATTGGGTTCATAATAAAATAAAGAGTAAAATACCCCAAGCCCCTCTATTTTATCTTAATTACAGAAACTCCCTTCTATTTTTAAAACTTATACTAACCTCCCATAAAATAAAATAAAAATTACACAACTTATATATCCCTCAGATATTTTTGAGAGTCTGTTTCCATCTACCAAACCATTATTACATGCTACTTAAATATTTGGACAAAATTAAAAATCATTCAGTAACACGAATGCTATTTAAAAATATATACTCATCTCGTACTTGATATATAATCTAATTAGGGAGTTAATATTGATCTTAAATATAAGATATATTTTTTATATTTATTATTTTTTTAAATTATCCATATTGATACTCCCTCAATAATAATTAAGTAAGAGAGTTAAGAAAGATGATTAGGGTATTTTAGAAAAAAAATATGTTATATTAATTAATTTAATTAACTTCTTTAATCTAATCTAATTAGTTAAATATGTCATATATTAAGGATTGAATGAGTATATTTCAAAAGTTGAGAGCAATATAATCTATCACTGTTGCGTTATTGTTTCAAAACATAACAAAACTAAAAGGAAGGTTTTGTTTTTTGTAGTAGTTACGTTGCAGTGACATATCATACATGGAAAGAAAGGAACTTTTGGATTGCTTTTTTTTTTTTTAAAAATATGCAATCCTCTCAACTACAGATCTTATAAAGGCTAAAGTTAGTTTGGAAGCGAAAGCATGTTTTTTTTCAAGAAGTAGAAACAATCTTCTTAAGAGCTTGATTGTAATATTGGATTTGTTTCAATTAATATTTACAAAAAATGACTTTTGTTTCAAGTGTATTTTGCAAAATAAAATTAGGGTAAAAGCCAGTAATGCCATTGTTTAAAAAATTGGTAAAAAAAAAAATCAACCCTATGTAAAGCAAATAGTGACCGAGATTGTTCATTTATTTATTACTAAAATTTCAAGGAAAATAATAGCTTCTCCACGTACGCACTTTACATGATGGTTAAAACCATACATAAAAAGAGATGATTTTCAAGATAAAATGTAATTTACTAATACTAATTTGTATCCATATTTAAAAAGAAAATAGATATTCAGATTAAAAAAAGATAAATTTACTTCTCAACAATGGTGAAAATATATATTATTTGAAAGAATAATGAATTTTTATAAACATCAATCATTTTTTATTAATTGAAGCGTACATTATGAAGATCATGGATCTATACAAATATTTCTCCTTATTTGTCAAACTACATGTATATATATCTTTCCTATGTTAGAAGGCTATAATACAATAAAGAATAAATTAATGTTTATATCCAACAGGAAAAAATGAATAAATAATCAAATAACGAAAAAATTTGTATATACTCAAAAAAGCTTGCTGGCAAATTCGTCCACGTCAATTCCTTCTGAGTCATATGCAGCAAATTTTGAAGCAAATTGTCTGAGCTGCGAAACACTTCTTCCCAATTTCATAGCCACCTTCATTTCAAAAAGCTCCCCATTCTCTCTTTTCTCGCAATCTTTTTCTTCAAGTGTTGCTTCTATGCTCTCTTGCAGCAACTTGAAGAATCCTCCGCAGTTTCTGTACATTTCAAACACCATCCCCACTTGCCCTCCATGCTCTAAACCATTCACAGAAGCCGCCAATGACCCCGCCATGACCGCCGCAATGCCGGCCCAAGACGAACCTTGGCTCGCGAATGCTGAACCTAAAGCTGCAATCCCAGTGAGCAAAGGGCCGGATATGGCTAATGTTTTGTTGATCTTGAGAAACAAGTTTCCAAGCCTCTCATAGTCCTCCATGTCTTTTCTCTCCATCACTACAATAATCTCCCTCATTTCCTTTTCTAGTTCTGGACTCCATCCATTATTATTCGTTTTCTTCTGCGATCTTCCGGCGACTTGCTTCTTAGTTTGAGGCCACCAAACTGCAGGCTCAAACTTTGAAGGGAATTTTTCAAGCATAGCTCCCAGGAGAGGAAGTGGGTAAGCCTTGTCAAGAGCCAAAACCTTCTCTACTGCACTGTTGACATCGTCCTCAGTTGGATTTCCAACGGCTAATGTGGTTTGGATTTCAGACTGAAGCTGCTTGAACAACCTTGTTGCGTTTCGTTGTTCCTCGGCTAGCTGCGACGGCTGAATCTTGTTCATGATGAGAAGCATTCCGGTGGCGGCAGAGAACAAAAGGGTAGACGATAATTTGAGGGCAGTGTTGTCAATGGCAGTGTTGAGACCAACCATGGTAGTTGCAGAAAGTGTCATCATATTGAGAGAGTTCAAAAGAAGGGAATTCCAGTTGTTTCGTTGCTGGCACATGTTGTTATGCATTTCAATTCTGTCAGCCACTGCCTCTAAGATTGCATATAATTGAATGATGGCCTTGGATTGATCTTCATCGTATATTTCTGTGGAGGTGACATCTAACGGCTGTGATGGGACTATTGTGTCTATGGGCGTATTCAATTCCTGAACCAACTTTCTTGTTGTGGTTGGGGGTATTTTCGGAAGTGGGAAACGAACTCGCGGGAGCTTAGGGACGTTAATGGCGGCGTTGATGTTCCTGATAGACGAACAAGAAGACGCAGAGATTTGTAAAGAAGACATTATAGTTTGAAAGAAACTAAGTAAACGGTGTCGTATAAAGGGCTATAGCTTTTGGTGTGGTGGTGTGAGTTTGCAGAAAGCAGGTTTTGAGTTATGGAAAGAGGATGGGGATGAAGTTGATGATGGTGGATGGTGAATGGTGATGGATGATATTTATAGTTGGAAGGAAAAGAGCATAGGAAGGAAATATTGACCGTTGACTTATTATTACTTGAATAATAAGAATAGTAACGTAGGTGGACCTCGTCCTTACCAAATTACAAGCTTATAATTTTCAATTTTAGAGACATTTCTATGGTCTAACTTTGAGTTTTGATTATCTGCCTCAACGTTCAAGGGCATGGTGTTCAGGGTTCCGTATAAGTTGCGATGTTGAAAAATTATTTTACATAACAAAAAACTAAGACGCTTATTCTTTTAAAAATAAGGGTTATTGTTAAACTGAAAGATATTAACATTTTTATTAATATTTTAATTATTTATAAAATTTTAACATCTATTTGATAAAATCATAATAAAATATGCAATATTATATTGTTAATATAGTTTATTTAAAAAAACAGGTAAAAAATTGTAATGTAAAATATTGGAACGGTGCTAATATATAGTATATAATTAGTGAGAATAGTAATTATTGATTAAAATAATGAGATTTGTCAAAGGTAGATTTGGTCCTGGGGCTGAACTGCTTCATGTAGGACAAATTAGATCGTCAAATTTTCCTGGCAAGCTTGGTCAACCAACCGCGAGCTTGAGCAGTTGAGCTGATTAGTTTATTTCTTTCTATCAAATATGTTAGGATGATAATTAGCCTTATCCTCATAAATAAGAAGAATGTAAATTTAAATTTTAAAAAATATATTTATTGAGAGAGATAAAATCTCTTTACGTTATAAGTCTAATAAAGGATTATACCATTAATTAATTAAAAAATTATTTCTTTTACAATTAAATAAGATTTAATTTCTGAATTATCATATTTTACTTAACCTGATGAATAGTTATATCAAACGATAAAACCAAATGAGTCAAAAAAGCCGTGACATATAACTTTAAAGTCTGTTTGTTAAAGGGAAATGGAGAGAAAGAAAAATTTAAATGAGTTCAATTCAAACAAATTAGAGAAGTAGAGGTTTTAATTAATTTTTTTACTCTTTTATCTTACAGTAAACCTTCTCTTTATTAAAATTTTATAATTTCACTTTTTTTTAAAATTGAACTCATTAAAAATTTTCCTTTCCCTCATTTATCTCCATTTCTCTCATATCAAACAGACTCTTTAATTAAGAAGACATGTTTTTTTTGGGAAAAAAGAGGATAGAAAATGGGAAGAAGATAAAAGTGGAGAGATATATCACTGTATTGAAAGAAGTTGTATTTGAAAATTTAAGTTGTGATAATTTATCTTGAGGAATTAAACTGTTGTTATATTTAATAATTTAAGAATAAACTTAGGATGCACACAAAATTAGTGACATCTTATAATTTTAAATTATTTAAGGTAGAATAAAACAATTCTCTGTTGAAAAAATAATAATAATTGTCATGAAACAACAATGTTGTCTCTAAAACTTAATATGACGGACTAATACATTGGGACAACATACAGCTGATAAAATTAAAAAAGATTGTATGTCGTCAAAATATATATGTTGACTTTGACAATAATAATAATATTATATATATAATTTACAAATGAGTCAGATAAAGACTTTAAAAAATGAAAAAGGAAAATCTTAAAATTATTTCAGCATGGCGACTAATATTTTATAAGGAATAGTGTGCGCGGCAATTTTAATTGTCGCTGTATTCCCTTACAAGCAAACACACTTACAAAAATAAAAGAGAGATTCCTAATTGTAAAAGGATGGAAGAAAAGTTGGAAATTGTAATAATAAAAATTCAAAATAATCTATATGACAAAAACTGAAAGGTATCTATAAGAAATTTTGAAATTGAAAGGTAAAAGGCATAAGATACGGAAAAGGTCAATAGTCAACATATTCCTAATATGACCCATTCGCCTTCCATTTTGGTTCCTTATACATAATGTCTCCCATAAAGAGGCAATGTAGAGCTTCTGATCTTGAAATCAAGGTGGCAAATGAAAAGTGTGCCATGGTATTTGTTTTATTTGTGGTTTCTCTCTTTTATTCTCTCTCTGATCTCTCCCTCCCCTCACATCCAAGCTTTCAGTGATATCTGAGGTATTTTAGGGGGTTATCAATGCATAATAGGAAGCATTTTCATAATTCTATAAGAAAAAAAGTTGAAGATTGAATGTGAATATCATTAAAAATTGAGTTAATAAGAGTAATGGAATTAAGGTAAACAAATTGTTCATTCATAATTGTTGATTTCTTGTAGGTGGAGCCGTGGAGTTCAGCATTTTGAACAGGGAAAAATGGAGTTCATAGAGGTAAAAATCAAGTCATGTTCTGGTGCCTTGGCACAAAGTTCTTGTACCTTGACTATAGATTAGTGGATGATGATTTTCACCTTTAGTTTCTTTAATTTTATGTTTGTTGATCCAATTGTGTGCTTGATTATTATAAAACATGAGAAACTCGATTAGGATTATTTTGGTATTCTAAAAAAGCTTAGACATAGAAAATTTAGACTAGACCTTCGAATATTGAATTTTATAGATTGAAGGTTTGAGCATCGAATAGCTTGATTTGCTTTTATAATAGAAATATTCCTATAGGCTCCATATAGTTATATCAAGCTTGTACTTAATTTAATTAATTAAGTAATCACTTAAAAATTAGTAATCGATATAATTGGAATACTTTTTAGTAGATCAAAAAATATTATTATAAGATAATTAAAAGTTCTAGACTAGCAAATATAACTTTAACTATAATTAAAGGGAGAATTTAGACGCTAAGAATTAATCTAAGCTATAATAATCCAAGTCATTGCTTAAGATTTTGGTAAAAAAAGTCATTGCTTAAGATATAGAATCACCCGTAGCAGAAACTATAGTTGGATTCGCATTAATTTGTTTGAAGAAATAACAATTGCATTTGTACACTACTCCCTCCCACCTCAAATATTGATGACCAATAAATTTGTTTCCAATTAAAATTATTTTTTAAAAAATACCCAAACTAATTAACTTCAATATATTACTAATGAAAGTAATCTTGTTCGAGGTATTGTCAGGCACTAAATGTGAGTATCTCCCCCTACGAGAATTTAAATATTAGTTTACTACGTTATGAGGGATTAGCCTCTTCTACTAAACTAAAATTTTATTAATTTTTCTCTCCATTTTGTTATTGCCGAGAAAGCTTGATTGTATAGTTAATCGGTAAAGTCGGTAAAACAGGTCAAACTCATATGAGCAGCCCATTTAGGTTTGACAATTATTAAAGTTGGGCTCCAGGTTTATACTTTCAAATAGGAAACGAATTTATAAAAACCAGTCGTAATGGGTTGAGGACCTAGCTATTTAGGCATTTTTATTTATTTCTTTAAAAATTGTTGAAGATGATAATATTATTGATGATGCTGCAAATATTTATTTGTTATTATATTTTTTAATAATATAAATATAAAAATAGGTAAAAAAAAGTAATAATGCAATATTGGCATAGTGGCTATTCAGAGTAATTTAAAATATAGTTGCTACTATTTAATTCTTGAGAATAGTAATTATTGATTAAAATAATGTTACTTGTCAAAGGTAGAATGGGTCATAGGGCTGAAGTGCTCCATGTAGGACAAATTACATCGTCAAAATTTCTATATATCTTGGTCAACCCAACCACAAATAACATTATTTTCTATATATCTCCATGTAGGATAAGAATAAAAGTTACGTAATAATACCAACAACAATAAGACTTATTATATTATATATATTTGGCTACATGAATCACAATATTACTATCGTATTTTATTAATAACTAAATTTTTTGATAAATTATTAATAAAAAAAATTATGTTAAATAATTTTATTGAATATTTTTTTAATTTTCTTCTGTTCTTTTAAATAATTTCATACTATCTAATACACTATCATCACCAGTATCTTCAACTACTTTTTCCTACATGTCAGAAACCAGTTGAAATGTTTTTTTACCATTTTTTTCTTTAATAGGCCATGAAAATTATATTCAAATTAAAACCAACACCATCAAAATGAAAAAATAAAATCAAATTAAAAGAAAGTTATTCTAATTTTCTAATTTTAAAATAAAAAATAATAAGCACTTCACATAATATAATAACTTGAAAACTTAATAATTAAGGTAAAGAAATTAATGGGAATAAACATTGATGGATATTGAGAGAGAAAGTTACTAAGTCACCGTGAGGCAAAGAGAAAAATTCTGACCAAGTATATATGTTTCTCGCACAAGCTAATTTGACGAATAGTTGTATATGACTTTATGTTTTTGTTCTTAAATCTTCATTCCCCTTGTCATAAAACAAATTATATTTTTTTTTTTTTGCTTGAAAAAATATTTTTCTCCCTCTTATGGCAGCAACAAGTTTGCATTTGAGGACCGGAATGTGATTTTCTGAATTCATTTTGAAAAAAAAAAGCTTGCTATTCTCTCTTTTGTCGCTGTCTTTCTCTTCAAGTGTGCATGTGGCTCACACACACACGCACTAAGAACACACAGATTTTTTTTTAATTTAAATAACTTACAATTATATATTTTCAAACCCCAGGCTGTACGGAGTCTAAAATATTAATATTGAATATATTTTTTATAAATTATATTTTATAGCTAATATTGACTATTATTGTTTGCATTCATATGGAATATAATTTTCGTCTCATTATTTATTATTATTTTCCAAAGTCTCTAATTAAAATTTAAAATTTACTTTTTAGATTTGAAGAAGAAAAAATATGAATACTGTCAATGAAAAAAAATTATTTAGATTAAACTAAAATGATGATATTTTTTAAATATTTTGACAATACATTTTAATCTCCCTACACACGCTCACACGCGTGCGAGCAGTTATGAACAACCAGGAAGATTTTTTTATTTAAAGACTCAGTAACAAGTAACTCTAGGAAGAAATTCGAATAAAATTAACTTTTCTGCCAAATAAATGATCATCTCCTTTTTATATGTTACAATTTGAATTAACTTTTTTTAAAATGTGTACAAATATTATAGATTATTTCATAAGGCAATTCAAACTGGAAAAATCTTAAAAAGTGTTAATTATAAAAATTTCTTGCTTTTATTGGACAAATTTTGTGCCATTTTTGAATCTAAGAGACTTGGCTTCTCTCCACTAAGGGCATGTTTGGTAAGCCCTAAAACCATGGTTTTAAAAGTTCTTTTGGGCAAAACTTTGGTTTGAGAAAATTTTAAAACAAACAGCCATATTTGTCCATAAGTGCTTTTGGGTAAAACTATGGTTTTGAATAAGCTATTGAAACTAGCTTTTGGAACAGTAAAAGAACTTATGAACTATCCAATTACTATATTGTCCCTACTTTTTTATACACTCTATCCTCTCTCCTCTGTACCCTCTCTCCTCTCTCTTCTCCACCCTCTCTCCTCTCTCTTCTCTTTTCTCTACCCTCTTTCCTCTCTCTTACTTTTAATTAAATCATACCCTTTTTAATAATTTACCAATATAAAAAGTCATTTTAAAAATAACTATTCAAACACTTATTTATTCAGAATCACTTTTTTTCATAAGGTCTTCTCTAAAAGCGCTTTTTCCATAAGCTGTCCAAAAAACCGTTTTTTCTATAAGCCCGTTTTTAAAATCTTATCCAAACACACACTAAATTTAGGTCCCCTGCGTCTTCATAGTAGTTTTGGACCGTTGATGTTAAATTTTAACGGTATAAATTAATTTTTACTTTTAATTGATTTAAGAACCGACAATGTAATATTCTGTGTAGAGAAGTCATTTCCAAAGCGAAAAATAAAATCAATATATCAATATAAGATATAAAAAATATAAAAATGCATCATTCATAAAATCGTGAATACTATCGGTTTACCTCAAATTAAATGTAATTAATGTGAGAAAAATGTGTTTAGTTGAGAAACAAATTAACCAGTTGTATTATATATATATATATGTTAGTACGTCTGAACTTTAAGTCTCTACTATCGATATTTTTTTTAAATAAATTCATAGTAACTACCCTCCGGTCTCTATCTCTATTATAGGAGTCTTCTAAAAGAATTCGTTGGTCTTTAATATAAATCATTTAAAGACTAATCAATACTTATTTATCAATTTTGGCCCTCTAATTAATACTTAAATATAGTTCTTTGTGTTTTGTCTCCTCCAAAACCTCATTAATATATAAGGTATAATTGGAAATTTTTATTAATTTAAAATATATTTAATGAGTTAATTGTTATGTATTTGTTCATATAATATGATAAAGAGAGGGACTAGAGTAGTTGTTTTTCTACCGTCTAGCATTACATGATCGATAATTTAATTAAGCTGACATACATCTAAATTAATGAGAATACTTATTTATTATACCAAATAATTAGATTTAGCAAAAGCTTAGGGGCATGTTTGGTATAATGAAAGTGGAAGTGGAAGTAGAATCTTCCACTCCCTTATTTGGTACAATAGAAACTATTCTCACTTCTACTACAACTTTTAACATTTTGGGCTATTTTATTTTCATAAAAAAAGTTGAGAAATGAGATTATGGAAGTAGAAGTAAAATATTTTGGATCATTTTACTCTAAGTTTTAAAATTCTTGGACAACTTTAACCCTTCTCAAGTTATAAAAAAAAATTTGGGCTATTTTACCCCAAGTTATAAAAAAATATATATCAATTACATATTTATTTTTATCCTACCAAATAAATTTTTATTAAAATTTATTTTTAACCTAATTCTATTTACACCTCTAATTCTATGTAAAAAATTTCTATCCTACCAATCGGTACAGTACGGTAGGTCATATACTCGAAATTGGACATACATTGAAGTCAGATATGCACCCCGTGATATCCTACTCTCCTAGAGTATGCTGATTACCTTGTTAGAGAAGTACATCATCTCAATGAAGACATGTTTCTCATATACAAAGCCCTCACGCCGGATGTCTTATACTCATCTGGTGAAAAGCATATGGAGTTAACTAAATATTTTTGGTTTCTGAGCAGTAACGTAGCTTTCAAGCTATGATCTATCCTTTTAATTCTATAAAAAAAACAAAAAAGAAAAGACGACTGGGTCATAAATGAGTTCATGAAGCCATCTTATTATTGGAGTCACAAATAGCAGATTTGGAGGCAAGTTGTCTAAGTTGTGAAACGCTTCTTCCCAATTTCTTTGCCACCCTTATTTCAAAAAGCTCGCCGTTCTCTCTTTTCTTGAAATCTTTCTCTTCAAGTGTTGATTCTATGGAATCTTGCAGTAACTTGAAGAAACCACCACAGTTTCTGTAGATTTCAAACACCATCCCCACTTGGCCTCCATGTTCCACTGCATTTATAGAATCCGCCAACGACCCCGCCATGACCGCCACGGTGCCGGCCCAAGACGAACCGTGTCTCGCTAATGCAGAGCCTAAAGCTGCAATCAAAGTGAACAAAGGACCTAATATGGCTAGGGTTTTGTTGATGTTGAGAGCCAAGTTTTCTAGTCTCTCATAATCCTCCGTATCTTTTCTCTTCACCATTTCTATAATGTCTCTCATTTCCATTTCCAGTTCTGGACTCCATCCATTATTCGTTTTCTTCATTTTGTAATCATTAGTCTTAGTTTTAGGGCACCAAACAGCAGAAGGCTCGAACTTCTGAATCATGTGGATGATGAACAGCGTCCCAGTGGCGGCAGAGAACAAAAGAGTGGACGATAATCTGAGCGCAGTGTTGTCAATCGCCGTGTTGAGACCAACCATCATCATATTGGCGGAGTTGAATAGAAGGGAGTTCCAATAATTGTGCATTTCGATCCTTTCAGCTAAAACCTTCAAGATTGCATAAAGTTTAATGAAGTCCTTGCACTTGCTTGGATCGCAAGAATCCTGAAACGCTTGTGATGAGGTGGTGGTGATTACATCTTTTTCTGAACCATTGAATACCTGGAGAAACAATTTGGTAGATGATGATGCGGGTTTCTTTGGAAGTGAGATTCGAACTCGTGCAAGTTTTGGAGCAGTGATGGCAGCATGAGCGTGAACCCTCTTTTGAGGAGAAGAAGAAGATAGAAGCGGGATTTGTAAAGAAGACATGGAAGGTTTTCTGTTTGGCGTGTTACAGTACAGTTGGAGGTTGAGAATTTAGAATGAAAGTTGGGAAAGAGGAGGGGTGATATATATAGAGAAAAGGGAGAGGGAATATTGACCTGACTTGACCCTTTCTTGCAGACATTCTTTATCCTTTAATATATATTATATTTACCTTTCAAGAGCCAAGATGTCAGCTACATGTCAGCTTTTTAATTTGTTCGTGCGTTTTGAATATTAAAATGCACCTGAGAGATTATTTATAACCAATATTTTATAATGGACGTCTGTAATTGAGTCAGTCAAGACGTTGATTCGTGATTTCCTGGTCCACTCGGTTATAATAAAATATATATTTTTTAATTAAGGAAAATCTCACGAAAACATCAATTAAATTTTAAAACCCAAAATTAGGATGCATAGGAGTTGAGTCTAATAGGAGAGATTAACCCTTTATAACATCACAAACTAATATTTAAATCTCTATTAGGAGAGGTGTCCCTGTTTAGTACTTGATAGTGCCTCAAATAATATTATCTCTAATAAGAAGATATTTATATTTAAAAAAGATTAAAATTAAAAATTTATACAAAAATATGTTATTATTTACTTATTAAATGTATCCAAAAACTATATATTAAAGTGTATGAAACAAAACTGATTTAGAATTTTCAACTTGTGAGATTTTCCCTTTTAATTATATTTAGAATTAAAATAAAAAACATATTTTGAATTAGTTCTCACTAATAAAATTAAACAGAAATTAAAATTGTTAAAATTATAATTTAGATAAAGTAGCATACAACATCATGATATTATTTTCTAATAGGATTCAATACCATAATCTTATTCATGATGTGCATCAAGAACCTTGATGTTATTTTTTGTGTGTTTCTAACACCTTAATCTTATCTATAGTGTATAACCACTTTAAATCGTAAATAATATTAGAGTACTAGATGTAACTTAAAATTAATGTCACAGGATACTAAATATATAAGGAAAATAACATTAAAGTGTTTGATGTATATAAGTAAGATTATAATACTCTATACTACTGAAAAATAATATTAGTGTGCTCAAATTATAATTATATATAGCATATGTAATATAAGAAAATGGGATAATATTAAACAATTTTAACATTCCACATTATATGTTGGTGCTTGGTATATGTTAGAATAACTATTTATAAAGAATATATATAATACAATTATAAGAGTAAAAACCAAATGAAATATGCATTTAAAATGTTTGTGAGAATCCTTCACATGTCCCCTAAAACGCGTCTTTTAAGAGTTTGTGAGAAGACAGAAGCTTAACACGAAAGGTTAAGATAAGAAGGCTATCATCAAATGCATGCACAATATTTTTTGAATCCTTCTTAATCTTCTCTTCAACGTCTCTTCCCTCCTCTTTTTTCTTCGTCTCCGTGTGCATGGCTGCTACTTCGTCTTCTTCTTTCTCTTTCTTATAGAACAGTGGCACATTTGACATCACCAGTGAGGGAACGCCGCCATGGAAGTGCTCGTTCGTAAGTGTGAAACAGGGATCAAGGGTTTGTGAATCAGCCAAAAATTTCATATGTTAAGGAAAACTCAAACGGACCGGTTACCCCAATACCATTGTTCACACCAATGGCTCAACGTTAAAAACGGATTTCATGTTTGACTCGTGCCGCCTTCTTCTGCGCTTGACAGCGCTGGAACAGTCAGATGTTGTCCGGTCTATTCTAGGAAACAGTGATGAGAAGTATGCTTATCAGTTCAAAATTTTGAAGATAGATTCATTCTATTTAATTAACTACATACTGTGTAAATCCATATATCAATGTACAAAATAAAATCTAAAAAGATTTGAACAAAATAGCGATGTGTATGTGAGTAAAATGTAATTTTGCTTGGTCAAAAAATGTAATTTTGTTTATATCTGTTCTGTAGATTGAGGTCTCTCTCGTCAATATTTTGTTTGCTATGGGATCAGCCAGCAACATTTGAGATGCATTGAAATTCTACGTATATGAGTTTGTTAAAAATATAGGATAAAATTTAGATTAAGTTCCTTACATCTATTTTGTTAAATTCTCCATTCTTATTTTGACATATGTCATTTTTCTTTAATATTTTCATTTAACTTAAATCCATATTAAAATAAATAGTACACATGGTAAAATGTGATTAAAGAACTTGATATAATGGACATAAAAAATTTAATGTAAATATGGTCCAAAAATATAGTGATGGGCGAGTTGATACACTAATCTTGTTTACTAAATTAATTTGAGTAATTTAAACATATATGAGAACCGTACGGGTTATTAATTAATTAATACGAGACAAATACTTGATTCAATGAGAATAAAGAATTATCTTTTACATGATATGATGAAATAAAAATATGCATATTATCACCATAAAACTTGCAGTCAAAATCTTTTTCGTTTTCTTTTTTAATAATACCAAATCTTAACACACTAAAAAGAAAAATATCTGAAAAGTCTCTGCTTAAGAATTTTATTGGCAAAATGACATTATATGTTTCTATATATAGAAAGTATTGATTACAAGATTTTATTTATAGAAAATATTAGTACTTGAACTCAAATCTTACTGACCAATACAACTTTTTAAAAGGCACTTTTCACTATTTTTTTTAAATTCTATGTATTACTTACTCTGATCCTAATTATAATAACTTGTTGATTTTTTTAGATATATTTAGAAATCTAAATAAATCAGTTAATTATGATTAAATTTAACCCATTAAGATAAATTTATATTATATACTCTTCAATTTACCCTAATTAATCAATTAGCTCTTATATTAGTTATAATTAACCGATTTATTTAAATTTTTAAATCTATCTAAAAAAGTCAAATAGCTTTTATAATTAAAATAATAGGTAATACTAATATTAAATGAGAATCATCCATCCCACTTATCTATATGAACCAAACGCATACATACTTCTCATCGGACGGGGACTATTCCATGTTTACTCCAGGAATTAAAAACGCAAAATAAAATCTCAAAATCATAGCAAGTACTCCTGGTCTTATTTTATAATACGGAGAGAAAATAATTTTTTGGTCCTAATTATAAGAAAATAATTAATTTTTCTTATAAGCTTTTCCATTTTACCTATTACTAAATATTGGTATATGTTATTAAAATAGGGACAATATATATATTGAATATAAAGTTGGAGAAACTTATTAATTTTTTAGCCAAAAATAATAAATTTTATTTTTTTAATTCTAATAAATATATTAAAAATAATTTATAAATAGGATGAAAGCAATATTGGTACAACATAAAGTGCGCAAAGGCATTCTCTTGCTCCATACATCCCCGCTAAGCCACATTCTCTCTCTGTTTTTTTTTGGTTCAAACCACATTCCAAGTTTCAAACAAACAAAATCCATCATTCCTTTTTGGAACAAGATTGATGCTCATCACAAATATAAATTGTAAAAATTTCTTTTTATAAAAAAATATTTTAAGGGGAATAGAATTTGAAATAAAGACAATATCTTCTTAATTGTTATTTTTAAAAAAATAATTATTTTATTTAAAAACTATCAGTTTAAAATTTTAAATATCAATCATTGAAACTATATTTAAACTTTATGCATCTCACTATTGTGGTAAGCACGAAACCATTGTCACTTCTTCATTTGTTTGTCCACTCATTCATCATAACTAGTCTGGGTGCTTATCAATTATGACTTTAATTAGCACCCAAAACTCATCAGATTTATATCGCTTAAATTTAATTTGAACAAATCAAATCTATTTTTTTCTTTGATCTTTAAAATAAATTATTTTATTAGGTATAAAATACTCCTTTTAGTCCTATTTATAAACTTTAAATAACTAACTTATGTTAATAAATAAATTAGTAAAAAATAATAAATATATAGGTAATGTATTGTTTTTTAAACTATAACTTTATTTATAAAGAAGAGAAGTAGGAGAGAGAATAAGTAAAAAAATGAGAGAGAATAAATGAAAAAAGATTTATGAGAAATATATAATTAATTAATAATAAAATTAACAAAATATAATAAATATTATTTATAAAAAGGACTACACCTTTTTATAAATTTAAAACTTATAAAGAATATCGGAGGGAGTATAAAACAGAGACAATCTTTTAACTTAAAAATGAGTTTTTTATTTAAAAAATACTAATTAAAAAAAAGCAGATGAGTTTTATAGATGCTCATGAGTGATGAGCACCTAAAGGGGTTCCTTGGCTCATCCCCCAACATCTAATTTTTGGCACATGTATCTTAAATGTCACTCTTCCCAATTTCCCAAATCTTGAAAATTGACCCATGACCTGGTCTGGAAAGCCGGTTTGAATTTAATTTGGTAATTACTCCGTTTCTTCCAGTAAGAGGAAACGAGCAAGAAAAGATAATCCACGACAAGTGACATCCTTTGCCTCATTCTCTCTTATGTCACTCTTCCCAATTTCCAAATATAGAGAATTGATTTGAGATTAAATAATTAAGATTATAATTAAAAAAACTAAATTAACGCATTAAACAAACCCCTCCAATGTATTATATTCGACTACGGCGGGTTTATTATATATTAAAGTCAACAAAAGTGAAAAACGTATAAAATGGTTTGTAAGGAAACACAGAGAAAAAGAAAATGGTAGCAGACATGCACTGTGTCGCGTTGAAAAATTTTAAAGGTTTTTCTTTCATTCTTTAAAAGTATGCATCAGACTTATTTGTACATGATATAATATACTTTGAACACTCAGATTTTTTTAATAGGATATATTTATCTTTTCAATTTACATAACTTATTGTGGCAAAAGTCAATGTATTTTGACAGATAATCTTTCTAATTTTGTCAGCCGTCGATGTTTGTCCACGAATTAGTCTTCCGTCATATCAAGTTTTTGGGATAATATTTATTGCAACGGAGAATTGTTTTCTCCTACTTCAAATGAGTTTTTTTTTTCCTTTCAATAAATTCTTATATATATAACTTAATTTAAATTTAAGATATCATATTTAGAATACCTAACTATTTACTAATTATATCAAATTTTGTGAGTTATTAATTGGCCTTTTTTGTTTATACTTTGATTATAATAATGTCTTTAATTATTATACTCGGTCTTACCCTAGTATGGTTGAGAGAAGTAAATTAAATACTTGGTCTGATTCATAATGTAAGTCATTTTAATTAATTTATATAAATAAAAAAATGACAGTTATCTAATTTATTATGTGTTAATTAAAATATTTTCTCAATTTTATCCTTATTAACTAAAAATAATAAAAACAATTCAAATACTATTTCTCTCACCTCTATCTACTTTTTCAATGTCCAAACACACTATCATTAACATGAGTATTAATTATAAAAATAAAATTAATAATTAAACATTAATTATTATGGAAGTGGCTTATAATTAAACACACCCCTTGCCGACTGCCATCAATCGTTACTATGTGTGGATTTTTAAACTCAATTTTTATGATTAATTTTTTTAATCTACTCTTTTAATCCTTAATATAAGATTTATTTAACTAGTTTAATTAGATTAACGAAATTAGTTAATATAGTATTTTTTTAAATATCATAATCATTTTCTTTAATTTTTTTATCTCTTTCTTACTTGATTATTATTGAAGGAATATTAATAAGGATAATTTAAAAAATAGATAAATATAAAAAATATGCCTTATATTTTAAATCAAAATCAATTCAATAATTAGATAATATATTAACGACTGGAGGAGTATTTTTTTCTAAGTTTTTAGATGTGATGTGATTTTCAAAACAAATAATTCAAATTATTTTTTTTAATTATCTCCAAAACTTGTTTTAAAAATATTTTCATGAAACTACTTTAAGAAAACAAACAAAAGAAAAGGATCAACCACAACCTTCTCCTCCTCCTCCTCCATTGCTGCTGGAGAGCACTATAGAAACAACTAGAGTACTTGAAATTTAAAGGTTTATTTAGATTAATATTTGTAAAAATAACTTTTATCACACCTGTATTTTGTAAATTGAAGTTGAGATAAAAATTAATTAGTATAATGTAATTCATGTTTAGATATATTTTTATAAAAAAAAAATTTGACAAAATTTTTTTTAAATGATATATTAAAAAGTTAATTTTGAAAGTTCTAAATAAAGAAAAAAAAACAAAAGCTATAAACTCTAAAAATTAGCATTAATTAATTGGCTGGCCAAAAGATCACTTGGTCCCCATTTTACATCAAACATGATTGAAGGGCTCCAATAAACTTTTTCAGTCTAGAACGTTGCTTCTAGAAGGCCACACAATACCTTAATTATGATAATTATGAGGGAAGTTAGGCTGAATTTTCCAAAAAGATGGATATAGATCATAGATGCATATTGACACTTGAGAAGCTCACAAATGCAATAACACTATTGGCAGTTGCATTTTAATTTAGAATGCAATATTTTATTTCATCATAAAACCATACTTGTCTTACATAAAATGTAGCCAATAGCATAAGGGGGAAGAACTCCTTGAATTTCTAACACTGATCTTGAATTCAATAAATTGAATGATAGGAGCGTAATGAATCGGCAATATAATGTTTGATTTTATTGGTATTGGACTCATCACACCTAGTTGTTAAATATATGTCCACAGATACCCGAAGTTGCCTAATCATTCTAGAGCAGAGACACAGTAGCTTGTAAGGTTGCACAACGGTCGGATTAGACTAGATTAGACCGTAATCTATGCATGGTTTAGTTTAGGCCAAACTTAGTCTAACCCTAGACTAGACCGGGTTTAGTCCCTCTAGTTTAGGATAGATCAGCCATATTAAAATATTTATTTATTTTAAAAGAAGTTTAAAAGTATATATTTAATTCTATAAATTTATATTAAATCTTAGTTTTTTTTAATTTATCAAATATATTTTTATTTAATCTTTTAATATTAATACTGTTGATTATATTAACAGAAAATATTAATTAAATGAATTTAATTAAATAATAATTATATAATTAAATGCTAACATTGATGTTTGAAATTTAATTTTTTAATATAATATTTTTATATTTTAAAAACGAGTTGCTAATATTAAAAGTTTAAATCAGACCACCTCTTGATTATATTTTATTTTAAATATTTTTTAATTTATAAATTTTAAATTAAAGATTAATATGTTAGCATTTAATTGTTAAGTTACTATATAACCATAATGATCCAAGCTTCATGATTTGTATATATGGGGCTATGTATGCTTTCTCAAGCACGAGAGCTGCAACCACATGATGATCGTACGCACACACACACACACACACATACGTAGGGCATTGATTTCATTCATTGGAAACGGACTGGATATTCATACATTTTGTCACGTTCATTAATTACCTAACTCCTATGATTCAAAGAACCTAAGATTTTGACTTCCGTAAAACATCTTGTCTTATCCTACGCTCCCATCCATGAATCTAACTTAATTTTTTTTGGTAACAAAAAAATTTAGGTAAGTTCGACACTTCCCTCACTAAAGTCAGAGTATAATCTCAGGATTCAAAGAGCGCTTATAGAAAATTTACGAGATAACCTGTTAAATGAGCTCACGACAACTAAAATAAAACTCACGTCTTTGTAAAATATAAGTACGTTTTTTATCACCTGTGCTAATTTTTATTGGCGAAATCTAACTTAATTATTATAACTGCAATAACACTCATATCATATGTACTAATAAATGCATTGAACTTGGGAAATGTACATTATTGTGTTAGTATTAAATACAATATAATATATTTATTATTCTCTCTTGTTATAAATATTAGAATTAAATAGCTAATTTATAAAAACTAAAAACAATTAAATAAGCTAATTTTGTATAAAAGTGTGTGTTGGTTTTCCTATTGGAGGCCTAAAGAAAAGCACTCCAAAGTCTTATATACAGATTCGAATCAAATTAAAGTGAATGACATGACTCCTCCCCAATTTCTCCTCTCTAACTTTTCTCATGCTCTTATAAAGTTGTTCATATACATAAAGTATAAGAAAATCCTTATAGATACAAAAAATGAATCAACGAATTATGAAAAAATTCAACAAGATTTTCTTTGGACGCCGTGTCCAAAATTCGAACCATTTTACATGCAAGAACTGGTCTTCGATAAGTTTGTATGGAAACGAAGATTGTGTAACAGCAAATAGCTGAATGAATTGGATTTATACAGAATAATCTTTCTTCTTTGTAAAACTATAGGTCACTGTACTAAGTTAGATGACTATACCACGATAAAGAATTAAATAATGTTTTTATCAAAAAATGAAAGAATTAGTCTTCTTAGAAGAGTTTGCTTGCAAATTCATCCATGGAAATTCCTTCCGAATCATAGGCAGCAGATTTCGAGGCAAGTTGTCTGAGTTGTGAAACGCTTCTTCCCAATTTCATTGCCACCTTCATTTCGAAAAGCCCCCCGTTCTCTCTTTTCTCAGAGTCTTTCTCTTCAAGTGTTGCTTCTATGGTCTCTTGCAGCAACTTGAAGAATCCTCCAGAGTTTCTGTACATTTCAAACACCATCCCCACTTGCCCTCCATGCTCCAATGCATTCACAGACGTTGCCAATGGTCCGGCGATGACTGCTGCAATGCCCGCCCAAGACGAACCATGGCCTGCTAATGCAGACCCTAAAGCCGCAATCCCAGTGAGCAAAGGACCTGATATGGCTAAGGTTTTGTTGATCTTGAGAGCCAAGTTTCCAAGCCTATCATAGTCCTCCATGTCTTTTGTCTTCATCACTTCAATAATCTCCCTCATTTCCTTTTCTAGTTCTGGACTCCATCCATTATTATTCGTTTTCTTCTGCGATCTGGTGACTTGCTTCTTAGTTTGAGGCCACCAAACAGCTGGTTCAAACTTCGAAGGGAATTTCTCAAGCATAGCTCCCAAGAGAGGAAGAGGGTAAGCCTTGTCAAGTGCCAAAACCTTCTCGATTGCACTTTTGACATCTTCCTGGGTTGGATTTCCAATGGCTAAAGTGGTTTGGATTTCAGTCTGAAGCTGCTTGAACAACCTAGTTGCATTTCGTTGTTCCTCAGCGAGCTGTGACGGCTGAATCTTGTTCATGATGAGAAGCATTCCGGTGGCGGCAGAGAACAAAAGGGTAGACGATAATTTGAGGGCAGTGTTGTCAATGGCAGTGTTGAGACCAGCCATGGAAGTTGCAGAAAGAGTGATCATATTGAGAGAGTTCAAAAGAAGGGAATTCCAGTTGTTTCGTTGCTCGCACATGTTGTTATGCATTTCAATTCTGTCAGAGACAGCCTCCAAGATTGCATATAGTTGAATAGTGGCCTTGGACTTGCTGGGTTTGGAAAACTCAACATACGTTTGTGAGGTAGAAGCATCTCTCTGTAACGGATCAATTACTGTATGTCTAGTTCCATTCTCCTGAATCAGCTTCTTCGTCGTTGTTGAGGAGGGTATTTTCGGAAGTGAGGGGAGCTTCGGGACATTGATGGCGGCGTTGACTCTCCTGAAGGTCGAAGAAGAAGAAGAAGAAGAAGAACAAAGAGAAGCTGAGATTTGTAAACAAGACATGATAACGTACGATTAAAGTGAAATGGATTTTTCGATTTGGTTGAGAATGAGGAAGGGTTCTGAGATTTATATAGGAGAAATAACAAGGAACAAAAATGGAAGAGGAACGGGTCATATTTGGGAAAATATTGACTATTGACCAAGTGAACGGGACTGGGCCTTACATTATATTTGACATTTCAAGGACCTTATATCATTGACCTTTCAATTTAGCTCAATCCCCTAAACCACAGGGTATACGGAGTCTAAACTTTAAACTCTATACTTCAATCGTATTGATATTGATTTTGACGTCATGCTTGTTTGCATTAATAGAGAATCCAATTTTTTGTCTCATTTATTTATTATTATTTTTCAAAGTCTATCATTTTAATTTAAAATTTATTCTTTAGATTTGAAGAAGGAAAAATTGGCATGTTGTTAATGAAATAATTTTATATAGATTAAACTAAAATGATGATTTTTTAATAATATTCTGTATAAAAAATAAAATTTATAAATTAAGGTTACAATATTTTTTATCTCCCGACGTGCCTCAATGTAACATATAAAAAATCTGCATCATTCATAAAGAACATGAATACTAATATGACTTATCTCAAATTCCATGTAACTTGAGAAAAATGTGTTTAGTTGAGAAATAGATTAACCATATATATATATATTTATAAAATCGAATTTTGTAGTAAATTCATCGTAAATTTAAACGATACATTTAATTAAGAGTAGTTATTTATTACGAAAAATAATTAGATTGGCCAAAAGACTGGGTCATATAAACGACAAATTAGGTCCATCAGCCATCAACTTGTTCCAAATAATAAATTCAAAGGAGGCGCTTCCTTATTTGTAGATTGGGATGGATGGCTATAATTTTAAACTCATAACTCGTCAAATTTTCTTTATGTGCTGGGTCAACTCACCAAATGCATATAGCCACTATAAAACTGAGCTGATTACAAGCAGCTTGAATGGCATATGGTTATAAGCTATAAGGTAGAGAGGATGATTTTTCGGTCCTAATTATAAAAATATAATGTGTCATTAATTTTTTCTTATAATTTTTTTTATTTTCCCTATTAAAATAGGGGAAGAGTATATATATATTTAATAGGGATAATATTAAAAACTTCTTAAATTTTTAGATAAAGTTAATGGATTTTAAATTATTTTTTAGTTTCATATAAAACATATTTAAGATGACTTATTGATAGGAATAAAAAGAAGAATAAAATTTCAAGACGATTTGATGGCTATTTTGTTTAATGCTCCATTACACGCATTTATGACTATTTATTTTAATGTATGGTTATTTATTTTGATTTTGAATATTTTATTATTATTGTAATCCAATTCTAAAAATTTCTTTGATTAATACTAGAGTTAGAGTAACACATCTCATTTTATATACTTTTAAATGATCGAATAATAACTGTCTTACCTCCCCAGAGTTTCTCTCTTCTTTAAATCTCTCTCTCTCTCTCTATTGTTCCCCGTTTTGCATTACCTATAAATAGGATCAGTTTGGGGAAGAAGGCGTTTCAGTATCTTGACAATAGCAACAAAGAAAGATAACGGAAAGAAAACAAAAAGTACTATCTCTGACACAATTTATGACAAATAAATTATAAAAAAAATTAATATTTTAATGTATAAAAATTTCCTTCAATCGTAAATTATTTTTTAAATTTTAACTTAATAAAATTTAACTTTTATAATTTTAATTTAATTAAAATTTCATTCTTAAAATTTATTGGTCCATATAATTTTAACTATTTAAAATTTAGTATCTAAATTTAATAAAATATATAATTTTATTTTTTAAAATATATTGAGACTAATATTTTAAATAATTAATCTATAAACATTAAGTTATATCGAGTTACACTTTAAAGATTAAATTATAACTAAGTTAAGATTATATGTGATTAATTTTATTACACTAAATTAAAATTTAAGGATTGAGTTATATCTATAAGTCAAAACTATAACTGCAAAATGATTAATTTTTTTTTAAATTATGATTAAATTTTAATGATAACTTGTTTCTTGCAAATTGGCTGGGAGGTTGTTCCTCATTAATTAAATATATAGGGCGCACTTTATTAGGATATATAAATAGATAGAGAGATACATAGGATTATGTTCAACGACAAACAATGTCACATTTGCAGTGACGTTGCTGATTAATGTCAGAGCAAGTGCAGTGTTGTGGCATGGCGCTTGCTCCAAACTGCGCAAGGAACTCAGTTGCACAGTTGATGCCTCCACTGATTCCTCCACATGTTCCATCCAAAGTCAACTCCTTTGGACACAAATTGCCTCCTCCAAATAGACAAACAACACATTCATTAAACAAATCACCACCATAATATTCATTAATCCCTCAACATGTTTCAGAATTAAGCTAGATCAGTTCATATATATATATATATATATAGGTTTAATTTATTCTAAGTCCCTATGCTTCTAACAATTTTTTATTTTAATCATATCTTTATATATTTAACGAGTTTTAATTTTGATCTTTACACAAGTTACATCAGCTATAGTCACAATTTACATTAACTTACTTAACAATATTAACATTACATCAATGAAATTAACATCGTTAAGCAAAGATCTAAGTCCTCGTGAACGTTTTAGATGACATAAAATATAATGACAAAAAAAAATATATGAACTAAAATAAAACTTGTTAAAAATATAAAAATACAAATGAGTTTAATCCATAATATATATATCTCGTACCTTGAGCTTGAGCCTGGAGGCTAAAGAGCGGGAGGATAACTAGAAGTAATAGAGAGAGAAGAGGTCCAAGCTTCATGATTGATATATTTTATTGTGCTGTATATGGGGCTATACTTGGTCAAGTTGGTGGTGATGAAATTGGTGGATGAGTGTCGCATCGCAACCAAATGAATATACATTTATATATATAAATGGGGGTTTTTCATTATGGAAAACAATTAAATTCTATTTATAAATTTTGATATACATGCATGGCTGTGCTCTTTGATAATCTTAAAAATCTTGATTGATTATTGGCTTCCTAATTTGTGGTAATCGGTATGTACTTTAATTTATGGCTTCAGATTTGGTGGCCATCTTAAGATAAAGAATATCATTTTTGTTTTTAAAATGAGATAAGTGTTCACATTTAACTTAAATGATTTTAGGTTTCATATTTTTATTCTTTAACTTAAAATGTTATTTTCCTGGAAATAGTTGTTACATTAGCAGTTTCCATTTTTCTTATAGGATAATAATTGGGGTCTATTCGGATACATTATATTATATTGTATCACTTATCACAAAATCTGTACATGGTTTTGAAATGAGATAAACGATATTATATTTTATTTTATTTTTAAAAAAACAGAGATTTAAAGTGTTCACATTTAACCTATATGATTTATATTTTCTTATTTTTTATTTTTCTAACTTAAAATATTAGTTCTCTATAAATTAATAATTGTTGCTTTAATATTTGGCTTTATTCAAATATATCATTCAATATGAGATCTCACATTTTATAGCTTCCTTTAATATTCTTCTTGGTCTCCCTCTGAATCTTTTTATAGGGTTAAAAGCTATTTAATAAATTATTTTTATTGTTTAATCCATTTTTTCCGATTTTCTATATGTTAGAAGTCATGCTAACATTTATATATGATCTAGGGCGGGTAATACGGAACGGGCTGGCCTATGACGAGTTGGGGAGGGATGGATTGAGTTGAAAAGGCTCATCTTCTGTCAGGTTAGTATCTAACTAACGCGAACCTCCGTGGTGGGTTACCGACAGGCCAACCGGTTAACCCCCATTTTTTTTTTAATTTTTTTCTTTTCAACACATAAAATAATAATAATAATAAAATTTAAAATTATAACAAGCCGAATAGGGGAGGGGTTAGTTTAGGCGTGGAATACTCAAAGTCAAACTGAAAGTAAATAGAAAATAAATAAAATAATAAAATTAAAAAAATAAGTTAATCTACCAATTTGAGAATTAGCCTACTTTTTTAGGGGTACATGTTAAAAAGACCGGTTCTAAAATAGTCTTTCATTTTTTTAACCCAACCCACTATTTTTTTGGTGGGTTGACAGCGGGCCCAACCTAATTAATCACATCTATGATGATCATTTCAAAGGCATCTTTAATTTCATGTTAAAAATCATAAAACAATTTTGATAGTTTTTAATGTGAAACCAAACATGCAATGCATACTCAAAATTTAATGTCAAAACCACACATCTTTTTCACTACATTGATATCTTCTACATTCAATGTCAAATATTCATTATCAAATAACATCAGTCTTATAGTAATGCGTTAACTTTCCCTTTAAAAGATTGGTAAATTAATTTGAGAAATTATTTATGATGTCATTCTTTATTTTAATCAGCCAATTTGTATCCCGTGCATAACATCTTCTATATCAATAATCCAAATTCTTAAATATTAGAACATATTATAAAATAGTACCACAGGGATTAATTAAAAAAAGAATTGAAAGTATAACAGAACTAATAAGCTATTTATTGAGATGGTAAGTGGTTATACCCCATAAGAAGGAAAACATAAGTTTCAACCTCCTGAAGCATATTTGTTCGGAGAGGGATATCTTTGACTAAATCAAAAAAATATACAATGTTAAGGGAAGTTATATCAAATTAACTCAAGCTATTTTTTTTTATAGAAAGACAATCTCAATATATACGTCACAAGAAGAATAACGTAAATTCGAATATTGAGAAATGTATTTGTTAGAAGAGAGATACATTTAACTAATTAAACAAAAAATGAATATAATGTTGAGGGAAATTATATCAAATTGGCTTAAGCAATATTTTTTTTATTGAAAGACAATCTCAACATATACTAATTTCTCAAGAATATATTAAACTTTTTTAACTTTCCTAAAAAGAATCTTTACTATGTCAAGAGACTATACATAACTTGCAGGCTAAATTCATCATCAACGGCTATTACTTCTGAGTCACAGGTGGCGGTAGCAGATTTAGAGGCAAGTTGTCTGAGTTGTGAAACGCTTCTTCTCAATTGTTTCGCCACCTTCATCTCAAAAAGCTTGCCGTTTTCTCTTTTCTCGCAATCTTTCTCTTCAAGGGTTGCTTCAATTCTGTCTTGTAACGACGACTTAAAGAAACCACCACAGTTTCTGTAGATGTCAAAAGCCATCCCCACTTGGCCTCCATGCTCCAATGCATTTATAGAATCCGCCAACGACCTGGCCATGACCGCCACAATGCCGGCCCAAGACGATCCGTGTTTCGCCAATGCAGAGCCTAAAGAAGCAATCCCAGAGAGCAAAGGACCTAATACGGCTAAGGTTTTGTTGATCTTGAGAGCCAAGTTTCCAAGCCTCTCATAATCCTCCAAAGCTTTTCTCTTCACCACTTCTATAATCTCCCTCATTTCCTTTTCTAGTTCAGGACTCCATCCATTATTATTCGTTTTCTTGTTCTTCATTTGGTGCTCAAGTGCAGAAACCCTATCCATTGCACAAGTGATTTGCATCCCTTTGGCGGCAGTGAACAAAAGAGCCGACTTTAATCTGAGTGCAGTGTTTAGACCGATCATCATCGTATCGACGGAGTTCATCAAAAGAAGAGAGTTTCGATAATTGTTTCGTTGCTCGACGATGTTTTTGTGCATTTCCACGCTGTCAGCTACAGCCTTCAAGATTGCATATAGTTGAATGATGGCCTTGGACTTGTTTGGATCGCAAGAAGAAGAATCCTGAAACCACGTTACATGTTTTTGTGATGGAACTATTGTTTGTATGGAGCCATTGATGCATGCCAGAACCAGTTTGGTGGATGATGTAGGTTTCTTTGGAAGTGAGATTCGAACTCGTGTGAGCTCTGGCACACTTGTGGCAGCATAAGGATGATGAAGCCTCTTTTGATAAGAAGACAAAGATGGAATCGCGATTTGTAAAGAAGACATGGGAATAATTTGGAAGGTTTTCTCTCTGGCGTGTGTGCTGATCTGATTTTGATTGCAAAATGGGAAGGACGAGAGGTTATATATATATATGAAGATAGGGAGAGGAAAATTTGACTACGCATTAAAATGTGGACTTGACTTTTCTTGAATGACAATTTGGATCCTCTATGTTGTATTTTACTCGTAATACCTTTAATTTCAAGCAAAAATATGTCAGCGTTTTAATTAATTTGTGTGTTTCCATGTAAAATGAAACTAGAGATTATAAGCAATGTTTTAAAATTTGGATCAGTAGTTGAGCCAGTCAAGATCGGTTCACAATTTACTCGTCGGATAGGTTAAAATAAAAAATATATTCTAATTATATATCATTTATTATAAGTAGAAATAAAATGCAAAATACATTTTTGAATTATTTCACACTAATACAAACACAATTAAATAGGAATTAAACAATTTTAGCATTCCAAATACATTGGTATATATGAGAATAACCTATTTATAAGGAATATAATAATAAAAACAAAAAACAGGTCCACTATCACAGGCACTAGGAAACTACAATATATATTTTTTTCTCGTTCTTCCTATTCTCTTCAATGTTTTTTCCTCCTCCTCCTCCTTTATTCTCTGTCTCCGTGTCTCCTTTTTTAACTATACTTGGTTCAAGATTTTGAAGATAGACTCATTCTATTTAATTAACTACGTACTGTGCGAATTTATAAAATGTACATAAAATAAAGTATGGCTCCACAATCTAATTATTAATTAATTAATTCACTAAAAAATCTGGTCTATATGTAAGTAAGTAAAATGTCACCTTGTTGTACACGCACTGAGGTCTCACACGAAACATTTAATTCTGTTTGGATTACCCCTATGATCAATTATAAAAAGATTAAAACCGTGATTTTCTAAATATTTACCCCATTGACCTCCCATTCAAATCACTGCGTCACAGCATTTTGAGAACTCGTTTGATTCATACACATTCTGGATCTCCCTCAACAGCAAATGTCGATATATTTTATGTATGGAGAATATACATTAATATGGGGAATTTTTGGGAGGAAGTTGGTGTTTCATGGAGGATAGTGTAGGGTTTATGTCAGCTCGAGAGTTCTATTATCTTTGGTCCTAATTATAAGGTCTTAATAAATTTTTAGAGAGATTAAGGAAACTAAATAAATTATTTTAAAATATTTATATTTATTTTTTAATCAAATTAATTTATTTAATTTATAAACTATTCATTTCAAAGAGATTATGTGTATGTTATAATTAAATAGTTTATTTAGTTTTTTAATTTTTCTAAAAAAATTAATAGAGTTTTATAATTAGCACCTAATATTTTAAAGAAGGCTCAAACTCGTGCTTGAATTCTCCTTCCTCGTCTATGTATATATGTAAGCTTTGTTTTTATCTTATCAGTGATATTTCGAAACAGGTCTTCAGAGAAAGACCAGAAAAATTCTGGATCGATGTAACTTGATCATGATTTTTCTTGTTTGGGTTTGTTTTTTATGTGAACAAGAAAAGAGGAATAATTAATTTGCATGTTCTTACTGACGGGGGCGCACCAACAGGGGTCAGGTGATTTCACGAGGTTCACGGCAAGGCCGATGAGGAACAAGTACTGGACCCAGCTGCCGCGACGGTGGCTGAGGAGGAGGAGGACGCTATGTTTCCTGGATATAGCAGTATAACAGAGCAGGTGGAGGAACTGAGATCCATGTCAAACCCCTAGGGCAGTCAATTATGGCCGCCAGCCTTTTAAATTATTATTATTGCCCTAAAACATGTGTGTTCAGGGCTGGCTTATGAGCTTTCATATCATTTTATTAAATTTTATTTTTTTTAAAATTATTTTGAAATAAAAAAATTAGAACAATATTTTTCCTAAAACTTTTAATTCAAATTATAAATATTTAAAAATAAATTGTCAAACTATTGTTCTTCTTAAATTAATTTTGTCACATAAATCTAAATAAATCAGATTATAAATTATACATAAAGTCATAAATACACTGAGACGGTTAGTGAGCATAATAACTTTTTTTATTTTTATGTTAATAATAAATATTATGTTAAAAAATATCTTTTTTATTTTGTATTGTGTAATAACTTATATATCACGTAATTAACATCTACATCAACCATAATTAACGGAAAGGGGCAAATGCCTACAATTGAGAAAATTGTAAAAATTTAATAAAAAAAACTACATAAAGCTAATTAAAAATCAAATAAAATTATAACTATAACATATTAATTAATTTTTCTAAGAATAAAAAAGGATGCTTATGTACAAAAGGAGAGGGAATAAGATTGTGAGTTGGGGAAATTTCTTGTTTTTTCAATTAAAAGGATAACTATTAATAATATTAAAAAGATTATAATTAAAATTGAACTCGCCACTCCTCACCTATAAAAAGCTGATGCCATTGGGCTAAAGCCTACGAGGTGACAGGGGGTAGTTAGGAATGCTTCTCCCCATTGCATTGCCACTTTCGTTTGAAAAAGCTGACCGTTCTCCCTTTTCTCGCTGTCTTTCTGGTCAAGTTGACTATTGACTGACCCAATTAAAAGTGGACCGCCCTCCCTATATAACTTTCTCCGTATCCTTATTTTGTTTTATAAAAATTTCTCTTATAGTCTAACTTTTTATTATATATGGATTCTGAATTCTTATTTTGGCAAAGGAAAAAAGGATTCTGAATTCTTTTTATGTCAAAATCTTAAGGGGATGTTTGGTACAAGGGAAGTGGAAGTGTAATCTTCTACTTTCCCTGTTTGGTACAATAGAAGACACTTCCACTTCTAATATTTTAGGCCATTTTAATTTCATTAGAAAAGCTACAAAATGAGATGATAGAAGTGAAAGTAAAATATTTTGAACCATTTTATTCCAAATTATAAAATTTATAAATAACTTTAACCTTTCCGAAATTATAAAAAAAATATTTTAGATCATTTTACCTTAGTCATAAAAGAAAATATACATAAATTCTATACTCATTTTCTTCCTACCAAACAAACTTTTAAAGCCCATTTTTAGCCTAATTCTATTTCTACTACAACTTTTACTTCTATAAAAAACTCTTTGATCTTATCAAACGTACTGTAAAAATTGTTCATTTTAAAAGTTATTGGCTTTTATTATATTGGACAAATTATGTGCCATTTTTTAATTAATTAGGAGATTGAGGTTCTTACCATTAAATTTATTCCCATAATTAAGTTTGTCAAAAGATTAATGGGTCAAAACGGATAAATTAGGTCATCAAGCCATCTATTCAAATATGTGTAGATTGAGATGGATGACTATAAACACTTAAAACTCGTCAAAATATTCTGTGAGCTGAGTCAACCCACCAAAATCAAATGCATCGCCATTTACATGTGATGGATGATTTTAAAGTGCCTTGAATTGAATATGGCTATTGTTTTTTTTAATCACCTGATATCTGATATTTTTTCTAGATTCTATTATTAGTTATTCAAATAACTAATTAATCTGAATCGAAACTTTGCAATCAGAATGCGTCTCCATATAGTTTTTTTTATAATAAGGTGGTATTTGAACATAGTTTGTCCATTGTATAGTATAGCTGATCCAGCGCTACACTAAGTACCCTTGGGTCTCTACTTGATCAAATTTGATAACGGTGAAAATGGTGGATGAGTATTTTGCAACCAAATGAATATATGTGTGTTTTCATTTATACACATAGGGCTTTTCATCATGGAAAATTATTAAAGACTATTTATAAGTTTTGATATGGCTGTGCTCTTTTATAATCTTAAATCTTGATTGACTTGTGATTATTTATACTTCGAGACCTTTCATTGCATGGGGGGCGATTTTTTGTTTGTAAAGATATAATCTGCATTGCTATTTAATTTATGGCTTCATAGATTTGGTGGCCCTCTTAAGATAACTAAGATTCTATTTGTTCTTAATTAAAATGAGATTGAATGTGTTCATATTTAACTCAAGTGATTTAGGTTTCATATTTTTATTATTTAACTTAAAATGTTACTCCTCCACTCTTTAATATAAGGCATAGTTGACTCTTATAAGGAGATTAAGGAAGCTAAATAAACTAAATAAATCAGTTAATTATGGCCAAATATAATTCTTAAAAAGAATTCATATAATATACTATTTAATTTATTTAAATTAGTCAATTAACTTTTATATTATTCATAATTAACTAATTTATTTAATTTTTTTATTCTTCTAAAAAAATTAACTAGATCTTATATTAAGAATTGGAGAAATACTATCTTTTAGTAACTTAATAACTCGCTTAGTCAAAGATAACCATTCATATACATATTATTTATTACAAAGTGTGGTATTTGGTCTTACACTTCATCTTTTCATAAGGCACATTCTTCTTCGCATACGTCATATAGTTTATTTCTTACCAATTTCCTATCGTCTTAGAAGTCGCATCAACTTTTTCTCATATATAATTATTTTAGATTTTGTTTTGTTACCTAATTATACATACATACATACATACATACATACATACATACATACATACATACATACATACATACTCATATTTGTTACCTTAAAACTTTTTCTCTTAATTAATTAACGCTTAAGATTCATTATCATACAGTAATATTGACTATATAGCAATGTGGTAAAAATTTCCTTCCATATTGACAAATATGCTTAACGGTGTGACAAATAACTCTTAATATTTTTTATTAATTTTAATCATCTAACTTACATCATATGCATGCTCATCCCCCTCCACTACAAAAAAGAAAGCAGTTTTTTGTAGCAATTTTACCAAACCCCACAAAATGTAAAACTAATACCGGTTATTAGCAAAACTACTACTAGTGGGTAGCAAGTTGACCGGCGTCATATAACTTGAGGATTGGTAGCATTGTAGCGGTTTATAATACCACTACTTAGGTATTGACGCCAAGTGGCGCCAACGTTAGTAGCAATAAGTTGTAGCAGTTTTGAACATCCAACCACTACAAAGATAGACTTGGATTCTAACTGTCTTAACCGATGATAAAGTTAGTAGCAGTTCTTAAACAACCACTAGAAAACTCTTCCAGAGATTTTTTTAGTGATTAATTCATCCTAGCTTTATAACATGAACCCCATAGATAAATTTTGACAATTATAATATGTTTTATGTTATCCAATTTTTACCTTCAAATAATCTTAATTCATTTGGTAATTTCCATATAAATGCAAAATTTATTTAACTTGAAAATATATGAATCTTCACTATGTCAAGATACTATACATTACTTGCAGGCTAAATTCATTATCGACGGCAATTCCGTCTTCTGAGTCATCACATGCAGCATATTTTGCAGCCAGTTCTCTGAGTTGACAAACAGTTCTTCCTAATTTCATTGCCACCTTCATTTCGAAAACCTCACCGTTCTCTCTTTTCTCACAGTCTTTCTCTTCAAGTGTTGCTTCAATTGTGTCTTTTAAGAATCCACCACAGTTTTTGTACATTTCAAACACAATCCCCTCCAATGGGTTGATAAAATCCGCCAATGACCCGGCCGTGACAGCCACAACGCCCGCCCAAGACGACGAACATTGTTTCTCTAAGGAAGAACTTAAAGCTGCAATGGCAGTGAACAAAGGACCTAATATGGCTAGGGTTTTGTTGACCTTGAGAGCCAATTTTCCAAGCCTCTCATCATAGCCCTGATCCATATCTTTTCTGTTCACCGCTTCTATAATCTGCCTCATCTCCATTTCCAGTTCTGGAGTCCATCCATTATTATTTGTTTTCTTCTGCGATTTGCAGACTCTCATTTGGCAGTCACTAGTTCTAGGCTCAAACTTTGAAGGGAATTTATCAAGCATGGTTCCTAAGAGAGGAAGAGGATAAGCTTTGACAAGCGCCAAAACTCTCTCCATTGCACTGTTGACGTCTTCATCAGTTGGATTTGCACAAGTTAACTTGGTTTCGATATCTGCCTGAAGCTGCTTGAACAATGTAGTGGCCTTTCGTTTCGACGTCTGAATCTTGTTCATGATGAGTAGAATCCCTTTGGCTGCGGTGAACAAAATAGTGGACGTTAATCTGAGTGTTGTGTTGTGAACAATGGCAGAGTTGAGACGAATCATCGTTATATTGATGGAGTTCAAGACTATGCAGTTCCAATTATTTCGTTGCTCGGCTATATTTTTGTGCATTTCGACCCTGTCAGCTACAACCTTCAAGATTGCATATAGTCGAATGATTTCTTCGCGCTTGTTTGGATCGCAACAACAACAATCCTGAAACGTTTTCGAGGTGGTGGTGATGATCACGTCTTGTTGTGATGGAACTATTGTTTGTATGGAGCCATTGAATTGATCATGAACCAGTTTGGGAAATGATGTGATGGGATTTTTTGGAAGTGAGATTCGAACTCGTTGGAGTTTTGGAACAGTGATGGCAGCATAAGAATGAACCCTCTTTTGAGAAGAAGAAGGTATAATTTGTAAAGAAGACATGGGAATAATAATTTGGAAGCTAGGTTTTCTCTATGGTGTGTTACAGTGTTGGAGGATGAGATTTTGAATGAAAAATGGGAAGGGCGAGATGTGATATATATAGAGATAGGAAACAGTAAAAAAGAGAAAATTAATTGAAAAATAAAATGTTAAAACTTCACGCATTAAAAAGGTTGAGCTAATTGATAGTTTGTTTTATCTTAGTATCACCTAGAAAAAAAATTTATCTTACCTTTAAATTGTGGATGAATTTAACTCCTGCCTAGAAATGTGTATTAAAAAAAAAGTTGTGGAATATTATTATATTCAACTTTCAAACTCAATGACGTCAGCTCCACGTCAGCTCTTTTTAATTTGTCCTCGGTTTCAATCATGAAACTCGGAAATTATAAGGAATGTTTCAAGGCGGGATAGAATTTAAAAAAAAAACTTATGAAAAAAAAGGACTTATGGATAGCTTATGGAAAATGCCTTTTAAAGAAGAGTTTATAAAAAAAAATGATTTTAAATAAATAAGTGTTTAGATAGTTATTTTTAGAATAACTTTTTATATTGATAAATTACCAAAAAGGGTATGATTTGATTAAAAGTAAGAGAGAGGAGAGATTTAGAGAAAAGAGAAGAGAGAGGAGAGAGGGTAGAAAGGAAAGATGAGAGAGGGTGTAAGAAAAAATAGGAGAGAGGAGAGAGGGTGTAAGAAAAAGTAGGAGAGAGGAGAGAGGATGTAAGAAAAAGTAGGGGTAAGATAGTAATTAGATATTCCATAAGCTCTTTTACTGTTCAAAAAGCTAGTTTTAATAGCTTATTCAAAACCATGGTTTTAAACTATAGTTTTGTCTAAAAACACTTATGGACAAATATAGCCGTTTGTTTTAAAAAAAATTTAAACCAAAGTTTAGGTCAAAAATCTTTTTAAAACCATGGTTTAAACCTTTCTCAAACAGGCCCAAAAGATGAGTCCTCAGTCTTTAGTGAGAATGTTTTCGGTTCTCATCAAGAGTTTGGGGTTTAAGCACTAAAATTGAATTGTTTAGATATAATTTAGATGGTTTAGATTTAATTTTTTTAATTATTTTTAAGAAAATTATTTTAATATGTATAAAATTTATAATAAAAATAACTTTTTAATTGTCAATTTAAAAAAATATTTAAAAATTATTAGTTGAAAATCTTATATCTAGATTCTTAAAAATGTATTTGAACAATGCAATGTAGCGATGAGCACCCACGCTGTGATGGGCTTCGAAAATGGTTATATTTTTTTGATTTAATTGAACGTATAATAATATCTTTGGAGGTTTAAAGTGCAAGTAGTTATATCTTTCAACTAGGTAAGATATAAGTTCACAGCTTATTGATCAAGCCAATTATACTTATATATAAATAGAAATAAATAAATAATATATTTTGAATTATTTCACACTAATAAAATTATATAGAAATTAAAATTGTTAAAAACTATAATTATATTATAGCATATGTAATATAAAAAAATGAGATTACGTACATTAAAACATTTTAACATTCCAAATATATTGGTATATATATGAAAGTAACCTATTTATAAGAAAATAATAAAGTAATAGTAAGACTAAAAAGAAAAGAAAAATTAAAGATGCACCTGAAACGTCTACATCTTTCACAGTACACAAAAGGCATCTTTCAAGAGTTCAGAAAAGTCATAAGCTTCTCCTATTACCGCACGTACAATATTTCCCCCCGCTTTTTTTTCCTCTTTCTCTTCAACGTTTTTCTCTGTCCTCCTCCTTCTTTCTTCTTCGTCACCGTGGCTGCTATTTCTTCTTCTTCTTCTTCTTCTTCTTCTTTCTCTTTCTATGAAGGAGTGGTTTATCTTTGACTTTGAAGCGCAGCCATGGAAGTGTGTTAATGTTTGTGAGAGTGGAAAATGGGATCAAGATCAAAGGTTCGTGAATCAGACCGGCGTTTACCCCAAGATCGTTTCGCTTCTGATTTATCAGCGGTCAAAGACTAGTTCACTGTAGCCCAAAACTGTTTCACGTGTGGCTTGAGCGACCCGCCTTCTTCTGTGGCGGCGGCCTAACTGGTCTCACTCTCCAGTAGTCCAGTCTTGAAAACATTGATTGAATTAAAGTATACGCTTTAACTAATAAAATTTAGCATAGTTATCTAAATTAAATCTTTTAATTATGATGTTCTGAATTTAAATCAGATGGTGTGTATGAAAAAAATATTTTGTTGAGAGGAACAAAATCTACTTTTATGATCTCTATATTTTAGGAGGATTAATATCTAAGCTATCAACTAGGGGTACTGCTTGGTTTCTACTACAAAAAGTATAAGTTTTATAACTATGAGGCCTAACACAGTTAACACTTAACTAAGTTTTTTAAATATCTAGTTAGAGGTTCAATCCTTGGTCGTGTGTGTACATAGAGGGTCTCATAGTCAGTACTAAAACCTTTTCTGAAAGTCTACAGTTTGAGGAGATTAATTACTACTTCTGACAGTAAATACTCTAGGTTTGCCAAAAAAAATATGTTTTATTCAAAATTTTGAAGATAGATTCATTTTATTTAATTGAGTACGTACTGTGAAAATCAAAACATCAATGTACAATATAATAGTATGCACTCACAATCTAATTATTAATTAATTCAATAAAAAGATCTAACCAAAATAGTGAAATTAGAAGTTCTAACCTCACACTTAAGAAAAACTTATTATAATCTCATTTTTTGGCATATGTATCTTATTGGGTCATTTAAACATATATATGAGCACCATATAGGTAGTTAATTAATTAATTAATTAATACAACAAAAATCCCTAGATTCAATGAAAATAAAGAATTATCTTTAATTTTGGAGCTTCACAACCATAAAATCATAACAAGAATTTAGATAATCATTATCGTGCTTAAATCCACCACTTACCTCATTAGTCCACCAAGCATAATCCATAAAACAAAGTTTAAAACAAAATAACTAAAAAAACCACACAGCTAAGCAAAGAGAACAAATATACACAAGAACACAAGAAAACAAACAACTTAAAATAAAGAAAAAGAATCACAAACACCCAAGAACAAATATATACAAACTCAACCTTAAGATAATAATACTCTAATCAAGATCAACCAAAGACAGTTTTGGGACACAAATCTTCGGCAACGGAGTCAAAAACTTGTTCGTTTCGCAAGTACACGGGTAGTGTCAAGTAATAAAGTGATGAGAAAGTATCGTTCCCATGAAGATTTGGTTCCAAAACCCGGTCAAGTATTGATTATTACCCTTTCGCCTAATTTGAGTGACACAAATATCAAGAGTAAAAGACAACTAAGAAATAAACCTAAACTAAACTAGAAATTAATATAAACAAGTGATTCTTGGACTTCAAAGACAAAATGGGACCTAGGATTATTTATCTCCCTTGTATTTTAAAAGTATTCAATCAAATCCCCTCTATATTTGCTTATTTAATGATAGATTATCCCAGCCAATGATGCAAATTTAGCTATAAGTACTTTCTCAAGTCTCCAAATAGGTGTTTAGTTCCATTAATTGCTCAATCTCTTGTTACAATTAATAAAACCCAATTTTAATTTCAAACCCTATACGACTATGTGAAGCTAATGAGTATATCTCTATCTCATTAACAAAATCATTCATTAAAACTTTAAGTTCTCACACAATTAAACTCAAGTTCTACATTCAACTTAGCTTTCTCAAATATCAATCAAGTGAACCCAATAATCTTATTGGGGCCAATCAACAAGAAGCATTAAGCACAAAGTACAATCAACATAATCATATCATTAATCACAAATATAAAGGGGAAATGAGTACTTAATCCATATAAGAAGTTAAAATAATCCTAGAATCAAAGGTTTACCTCCACATGTTCAGAAAACCCTGGAAAAATACATATACATAAGCATAAACATTGAACAAAAGGAAATGAGAGGAAAATAGAGAAGAAGAACTAAGATTGAAGCCAAAATCTCTTCCAAACTTCAAACCCCAACTCGTTATCCACCAAAATCCATGCCCTAGCACACCCAAAAGCTTCCAAGTTTCCCAAGAAGTCAAGAATGACGGCTAAGGTTGAAGGAGGAAGAATATAAAGCCTTAATTCAGTTGTTGTCATTAAAACACACAATTTCATAATCGTCGTTGGCTGTAGCCAAGTGTATTCTATTCTACCTGTCTTAGTTAAGGCCAAGAGCTCTCTATCTTATTTTTTTTGCTGAAGTCAAGAAACTCTTAGCTAAGGCCAAGACCTCTCTGACTTCTCTTTAGTTGAGGCCAAAGTACTTGTTGGCTAAGGCCAACCCTTCTTTTTTTCTTGTTTAATATTTTCTTGTTTCTTCATGATGTCTTAACTTTCTAAACTCATTTCCAACTTCTTAGCCATATATTTAAGCTTCAATTGGCTGTTCAAATGATGACCTAACAAAACAAGAAAATATATAAAAGCCAAAGTTAATAAAATAGGACAAAATATTCACAATTAAACCAATAATTCTAGCGCTTTAACCCAAATATCAACTATCCCCAAATATGCATAAATTCACCAAAAAGTATAAGAAACAATAGTAAAATATGCTTTATTGGCATGAATTTCATAGGGTTAACAGATAGATACCCTAAAAGGCCAACAGAGGATTAAAATATACGTGCTGGAGAATGCAAACAAAAACCAGATTAACCAAATACTATCAATAGAATCCACCTCAACCAGAAATTCTTGGAGAGGCAGAATAAGTAGAGGAAGCAGATACGATACCCAAGAAAATGAGACTTTGCATCCCTAAAAGCATAGTGAAAAGAGGAGGAGGCATACAACTTGCCCATATTTTAAGGTTCAATATATTGAAGCTACATATTTTAAAATTACAAAGGTAGTCAGAATTTAGAAAGTATAAGAAATTACCTTAAGGCTGAAGGTTGAGCCTTAAGCGGATAACGAAAGCAAGATTGACGAAACCCAAAGTAGAGTGAATAGAATGCATCAGACGAGAAGAGGGAAATGGAAGAGGTAGCTAACAGGAAGAAATGACTCATTTTTTGTAGCTGAGGGGTGGAGGAGACAAGTGGGGACATCGATTTATGATGGGCCGAGAAGGATTTGAGGGTAAGGGAGAATGGTGACGGAAGGAGAGGGAGAAGGTGGCACGACGAGAATAGCAATGGAAGGGGAGGGAGAAGAAGACATCAATGTACCTTAGGAGTTCCAGTGATGCGACGATGGTGGAGAGCTCTTGAACGGTGTCGATGAATTGAAGAGAGAACGTGGGTAGTGGCATGACGAAGAGTGAGAGTTGTAGAGAAAGAGAGAGCTAGAAAAAAGTGAAGGGGAGTTAAGGTTTTTTGAAAGTAAGAGCTACTTACAAGTTAAAAAAAGACCTATTGTAGAGCTTTCCCAGGAAAGCATAACAATATGTCATATTCTTACGTAGCACTTTCTTGGGAAAGAGCTACAATAGATATATTAACTTTTTATTTTTTATTTTTTGAGCACCTATGATAGAGTTTTATTAAGAAAGCAATACGTAAGGTGTTTACCTAATGTAGCACATTTTTTATAAAGTATTATAATATATTAACTAATTTATTTAGGATCTTAAATTTATATAAAAAGATTAATTAATTTTTATAATTAGGATAAAAAATAATAATAATTAAGAACAATAGCCAGTCATCATATATATTAAAGCCTAGTAGCTAGAGAGGGATAAGTTTATATATATACTTGGTTTCCTAATTTATGATTATTAATTTGTATTGATCTTTAACAACACATCGAAGTTCTATCGGTCATTTTTGCATTGGTCAAAACCATGCACCATATAGTTTATTTCTTACCAATTTTCCACCATGTTAAGGGTCACATCAACTTTTTCTCATATATAATTGTTTTGAATTTTGTAATGTCATGTGATCACAAATCTCTATTAACATACACATATATATATTTGCTACCTTAATTTTTTTATGTCATATAGTATTTATTATATAGGAATGTGATAAAACTTTCTTTTTATATTGATAAGTATACTCACTACAAAAAAAGAACATTATATTATTGACGAAATTCAGAATTACCGATGTAAACGGATTAGCCACAGTTACAGATAACTCTTATATTTTTTTTATTAATTTTAATTACCTATTTGCATCCTATGCATGCTCATCTCCATTAATTCATCCTGGCTTTATAACATCATCTCCAACCCATACTTAAATTTTGACAATTGTAACATGTTATGTTGATTTATTCAAGGGTATCTCCATGCCATTTTAGACTTGAGATTTGTCACTCCTAAAAATAAAAGGATAATCGGCATAGAATACGAGAGAATTCACATTCTATAAGCCTTCAAATGTTATTATTAATATAATAATAGGTTTAGAAATTCCTAAGTCATTTTTAATTTTCATATATAAACATATTTATACATCCAAAAAAGTAAAAGAGGACAAGAATCCTGTCTATAGACTATGTAGAACATCTAAAAATTATACCAAATATCTACAAGTTTCGATGAACAATGAGGGCATTCATTGTTTTACTGGAGGTGCAAAGTTAGCAGTACTATCTGAAGTAAAAATAATCTTTTGATAAATAATGTCTCATTAATATAAATAAATAAAATATGAAAAGATGTAAACATATTTAACTTGAAAAAATAAGGCTTGATGATAAATCTCAATTTCTAAATTATAGAATTATAACAAAAATAAAACTATAAAAAAAATATTCATCAAATCAATCCAAATAGCTAGTAAAACTTATTTAAGGAAATCAGTTTAAAATTATAATCCTCAAATCTTATCTTTTCGCATGACTTTAACAGAACGAAATAACAAACGTTGACACACAGTCCACGAGGGTAACTAACTATTCAAGCGCGGCTCGAAGCCACGAAGACAAGCGTGGACACATAGTCTACGAGGGTAAATAACCAGGCGTAGCACGAGGCTACGATATCAAGCATATGTACGAGACCCATGAATAACAAGTGTAAGAACAAATCCTACGAATATCAAGCGTGAGTATTGTGCCAACGAATGTCAAGCGAGTTTGATTTTAACTATAGCGCGCTAAGGACTAATAATACTATTGTGAGTAACAAACGTTCTGTATTTAATCCTCTCCAAGAATATTACCAAGCATGCATGAGGTCAATTTATCATTCATAAAGAACAAAATCTTTTAATACTAAAATCTTATAAAATAATATTCCATAATCAAGGACTCTAGTATAAAAAAATCATAGCACAATTTTTTTTTAAAAATCCTCATGCATACAAGTTGTAAAGAAAAAAATGATACAAAATACTTAAGTAATTAACGTCAGTATTACAACTCAACGTTCAAATATCAATAAACAGCTATATAATTCAAATGAACATGTTTTTAGAAAATAATATTTAAAAATTGATAATTTAAATAAAATGTAACAAGTTGCAAGATATTATTAAAAATATTATTATTATCATAGGATATTATTCACTCATCTGTTAACTCTCAAGTGCTTCAATTTGCCATTTAAGTAGACTCCAAGAAATTTTTTCATATGGCTACTTAATTATTAAAAAGAAAGGACATCTATTAACTTTAATTTAAAACCGTCCTTCAATCTCTATTTCAAATTTCTTTACTCTATTACCATCCTCTTTAAATATGCCTTGATCAAAAATTTCTCCTAATATTATAAGTAACAATGAAAGAACCAAAACAATGCAAATCATTCAACTTTACTCATGCACCAAGGTTATCATTCACTTGATCACTAATATAAACTCAACATTATATTATAGATTTATACACATAAATATAATTTCTCTACTGCTGAAACCTTACTTGGTTGTCCAAACAATGCATTCAAATTTCCCTTAATTTGATTCAACTTATTTTTATCCATAACTAAATGCCCAACAAGCTTCAAGTCTCCATCCTAATCCTTACATACCAACATAAAGTTTGATTATCCATTAATGAACGCAAAAAGTGAAAAGAACTCATCCAAACCATTTGATTAAATAAAACATCACAGGCTTGTGAGTCTAACAAATACCATATTCCTCCCAACTATTTTATAGCCCACTCATAACTCTTCATTCTTTCAAACACTTTATATGCACCTCCAAATCAATATAGACTGGAACACTATTAATCCAACCAAATTTTCCTTTTACACATTTTATGAAACACCTAACATGTATAAAAATTGAATTTAAAAAGAAAACATTTTTAATTTTCATTTTTTTAAAATCAGTAGGAGTTTCACATAATAAGTCCAATACTTCTTTCTAAACAATAATTTCCAAAACCAAACTAAAGTTCCCAATTTCTACAAATATAGTTGGAAAAGAAAAATGACAAATAAAAAATTAACTAATCATAGCAACTCAACCCAAAAAATTGATGATAAATTAGCGATTAATGCAGGACGGAGGATACCCATTTAATCCTTTTCAAGCAAACAGAATAAGAATGGTCTCTTTTCTGAGTAGAACAACATTTTAATTTTTGCAAATACACCCAGTTGGAAACTCAGTTTCTAAAACACATCCAGGGCAAGAAATGAAACTCCTTTAACTTTGTTGACTCACACAATCAGTATCCAATCATCCATAATAATAGGTACCAAAGTAAACTTCATCTTCTTCAACCTTTTCAGCAATGACCCACACAAATCTATTCCCCTGATTCTAGTATCATATGGCGCCAAATATATGGAAGAAGAATAAAACAAGAATTCATACCTCACACAACCACATACAACACAAAAAATAAGAAAGGAGAAGATAAATGGAGGAGAGAATAGACGCTTACAACAAATTATAAACCAGATGGAGAAGGCGGCTGCAGAGACCAGACACGACACAGCAAGGCTAGGGAGGAGAGAAAAATCAAAGCTCCACACACACACCAGCGACAAGAAGAAGGAAAACAAAAAGAAAAGAACGGTCAGAGTCCCACAAATTCCTTCCCCCCTTCACGTACAGCTACAGACTAGCCTCATAGTAACACCGATCACAACAAAGGAAGAAGACGTTGACGATTGGATCTCATCTTCAACCCACGCACAGTAGCAACTTGTAGGGATTTGGACGCTCAACATAGAGCAAAGGAAGGAGAAGAGGAATTTGACACACCAAGACGACACCCACCCGATTGTTTTGCACACTCTCCACTCACCGACGGCAAGAAGAAGGAAGCAATAGATGATGCAGAAGTACAACGAAGATGCAAGAGGAATCCAGAAAATATTTTCTCCTCTTCTCTCTCTTGTTCGACTCTGATTTGAGGAAGAAGAAGTTAGTGATGAATGGGTATACAGGTGGAGGTGTTGTGAGAGAAATGAACTTTATGCCCACTCAGCCATATTTATTCCTTAATTCATCCTTTATTTAATATTTTGAATCTTACAAAAATTTCTAAAAAATAATCCTTATTAGTGTATTAAAATTTTCTTCCTCCCATAGCTTCTCTTGCTTATAAGGTAATTTCCCCAAAAACAATTTTAAGACAAACAATAACTTCTAACTATTTTTCTTGAATTTTTCAAAAAAGTAAAACCTTAAAATTTGAAAAATAGCTATTGTATCATTTATTTATTTTTTGGGAAAATAAACTCTTCTATAATTTTCTAGATTTCTAAAATATCTATTCTATGATTTTTCTGAGACCCAAAATATTTTTTAATGATTATTATTTTCTTTATCCTTTTTCTGAAATTTAACTTCTGAAACTTTTTAATTTTAAAAAAATCTTGATCTTAACCACTCCTTATAAATTATTTCTATCAAAATTTGGGATATTACAAGATTAATCCCTTTCAAGACTTAGAGAGCAAAGATGTTTCATCTCTCCTAGCAAGTACGCTTTTTAAAGTTTAAATTTATATTCTTTTTATTATTGAGAGAGGCCGTTAACCACTTTAACCAACATGTCGTTGGTGAGAATTGTAATATGTTCAATATATAAATACAAATTTTATATAACTTGTAAATATAAGAATCTTTTTTATGCCAAGATACTATACATTATTTGCAGGCTAAATTCATTATCGACGGCAATTCCCTCTTCTAAGTCGCAGGTAGAAGCACATGTTGCAGCAAGTTGTCTGAGTTGGCAAACACTTCTTCCTAATTTCATAGCCACCTTCATTTCAAAAACCTCCCCGTTCTCTCTTTTCTCGCAGTCTTTCTCTTCAAGTGTCGCTTCAATTGTCTCTTGTAATAAGAAACCACAGTTTCTGTACATTTCAAACACCATCCCCTCCAATGGATGAATAAAATCCGCCAACGACCCAGCCGTGACCGCCACAACGCCGGCCCAAGATGACGAACCATGTCTCTCTAATGCAGAGCCTAAAGCTGCAATGGCAGTGAACAAAGGACCTAGTATGGCTAGGGTTTTGTTGACCTTGAGAGCCAATTTTCCAAGCCTCTCATCATAGTCCTCCATTTCTTTTCTCTTCACCGCTTCTATAATCTGCCTCATCTCCATTTCCAGCTCTGGAGTCCATCCATTATTGTTCGTCTTCTTCTGCGATTTGAAGAATCTCATTTGGTAGTCATTAGTTAACTTGGTTTGGATATCAGTCTGAAGCTGCTTGAACAATGTAGTCGCATTTCGTTTTGACGTCTGAATCTTGTTCGTGATGAACAAAAAAGTTGACTTTAATCTAAGTGCTGTGTTGTGAATAATGACACAGATGAGACGAACCATCATCGTATTGATGGAGTTCAAAGGAAGTGAGTTCCAATTGTTTCGTTGGTCAACGCCAATATTTTTGTGCATTTCGACTCTGTCTGCAACAACCTTCAAGATTGCATGTAGTTGAATGATGTCCTTGCACTTGTTTAGATCGCTAGAATCCAGCCGAACCGTTAGTGATTTGGTGGTGATCACAACATCTTTTTGTGATGGAACTATTGTTTGCATGGAGCCATTGAATTGATCATGAACCAGTTTGGGAAATGATGTGATGGGATTTTTTGGAAGTGAGATTAGAACTCGCGAGAGTTTTGGCACAGTGATGGCGGCATAAGCATGAACCCTTTTTTGAGAAGAAGAAGAAGATAGAAATGGGATTTGTAAAGAAGACATGGAAGCTAGGGTTTCTCTATGGTGTGTTACAGTGTTGAAGGTTAGATTTTGAATGAAATGGGAAGAACGAGGAGTAGTATATATAGAGATAGGGAACAGTGGGGAAGAGAAAAAAGTCAGAGAAGAAGAAAATATTGAATCTTGACGCATTAAAAAGTGGGGGCATTTTCTGGTGTCAGACATTTTACATAATCTTTTATATATATATATATATATTCACCTTTCAAAGTCAAAGGCGTCACCTTTCCTTTATTTGTCCGCGGATTGAATCATGAAGCTCGGAAATTATAAGGAATGTTTTAAACACCAGGATTGGTTCAAACTCAAACAGCTTATAGTAAGATAAAAAATTATATTTTAATTATATACTATTACTTATTATAAATAGAAATAAAAAAATACATTTTGAATTAAATCACACTAATAAAATTAAAAATAAATTAAAATTGTTAAAAAAACTAGTTTATTTTGTAATACAAAAAGCAAAATTAATGAAAATTTTCAATAGAAAATTTATTATCTAAAAGTGTTTAAAATTTATTTAATGATTAATGTCCAACTTTTATTTAACTATATCTAATTTTTCTTTAATTGTGTGTCAAATAGAAAATATTTATACATAACTTATAATATATAGTATATAGTTGAAAAAGAGTAGTATGTATCCATTAAAAGAATTTTATTTTTATGTTTCTTTGGCAAAAAAATTACAACAAGAATTTTCAACAAAGTTTTTTATAAAAAATGAGATAATAATACACACTTTTAGCATTCCAAATATATATTAGTATATATATTGATATATGTGAGAATAACCTATTCAATTTGTAAAGAATATAATAAAATGATAAGGGTAAAAGAAAAAAAAAATTAAAGAAACACCTGAAGTAGTAAAATGTCTACATCCATAACATTCCTTAAAACGTGTCTTTCAAGAGTTCTGAAAACTCATATGCTTATCCACGTAAGGTTGAAAAAAGGACGCCTGTCACATGAAGATACAATTTTTTTTTTTCTCTTTCTTCATCACCTCTTCAACGTTTTTCTCTCTTCTCTGTCACCGTGGCTGCTATTTCTTCTTCCTCTTTCGACGTCTTCATTCTCTTTCTTATGAAAGATGGGCTTTTCTGGGACGTGACCAGCGAAATATGAGATCAAGAGTTTGTGAATCAGCCAAATATTTCAGGTATTAAGGAAAAGACCGCCGTTTACCTTGAGATGGTTCCGGTTCGGATTTAACAGCGGTCAAAGTTAGAACGGTTTTCATGAGCCGCCTTATTCTCTGGCGGCGCCCGGACCTGTCTCACTGTCCAGGCCAGTAATACTCATTATAGTATACTTTGTTCAAAATTTTGAAGTTAGATTCGTTCTATATTTAATTAAGTACTTTTCAAATTAGTATATTAATATATACTCATCTCATTTTATTTATAAGTTATTTTTAATATATTTTATTAGAATTAAAAAAATATTAAATCTTGTTAATTTGGTCTTAATAATTTTTTAAATTTTACTTCTATTTAATATATATATTTTAATAAGAAGTTCAAGAAAAATACTAACATTATACAAAATACTCAATCTGGTTCTTAATATAAAAGTTGATTTAATTTTTTGATATATTAATTGATTTATTTGACTTCTTTAATATATTTAAAAAAATTAACTAAATTTTATATTAAAGACAAAAAAGGTAATAAATTAATTAGGAATAAAATTGTACATTTATATAATAAAATTAATGAGTTAACTTTATATTAAAGACAAAAAATATATATTCTCTCTATCTTATAAATAGGACAAGAGGAGTATAATATAAACGTATGAACACACAATCTAATTACTAATTAATTAGTTAATTCAATAAAAGATCTGGACAAAATAGTGATGCGTATGTAAGGAAAATGTAATCTTGTAATATATATTTATTTATACACACACTGCCATATAAGGTAGTTAATTAATTAATAAAACAAAAATTCCTAGATTTGATGATAATAAAGAATTATATTTGATTTTTGGCATTCGTTCATAAATGAGTTTAAACAAATAAAAGCCATCGTTCGTTCTGCATCACCCAACATCTCTTAAAGGTAAACCTTGCCCATGACCTAGTCTACTATGCTGATTTAAATATTTAAGAGGAGACCGATTTATCTTAGCAATAGGTATTTATAATTATTTATCCCAATCATCTGTTTACAACTTAATATTTAATTTAGAGCCTTGCATTCCTTTATTTAATTAAATGCTTCGAAGGTCATCTAAGAAAACATATAGCTACTCGCGTTTTTTTAAGGTTTTGCAGTCGTTTTCATCAATGTAATGTCCATGAAATTTTTAATCTACAAGCTTACTAGCTATGTAACGAAATCAAACAATAAACTAAGACTCTCGCCCCCCTCATGGATCCAGCCAGCACTCTATCTTTATTTTGTTACAAGAAATTTTTAGAAAGAGGTTGGACTCACCACGATCTAAGAGTAGGGCGAAATCTCATTTTCTCTTAGACGATACCAATGTTGGCACTCTGTTTTCTTTTGTTAAAAAAGAAAGTTGACATTTTTATTTTCTTTGGGCCCAAAATGAACCCAATCCAAGTTGTTTGACCTAGATCAAATTTACCCAGTCAATATCTTCTAATTACTAATTTAATAGAATGTGTTAGTATCTTACAATGTGATCAACTAACGTTTAACTTTCTAGGGAGTACTACTTTGTTGTGATTTTAATTATCGCTTGGGGAGGCATTATAGCTCCTAAGTGCCTAAGTTTACGCCTAAAGATAATAGATGGCTCACCCTGCCTGACATTGGTATCGTCTAAGAGGAAAGAGACTTCACCGTGCTCTTAGATCGTGGGTGAGTCCAACCCCTTTCTAAAATTTTTATAATAATAAAAAAGAAAAACTAACATTTAAATTCTTGTTAGAAGAGGTGTCTACATTTAGTGTATAATAGTGTCTCGAATAGTATTGCCTCCAATAAGAGGATACTTATGCTTAACAAAAAAATATCTTCTAATTCATTTGTTAAAAATTGAGTTTAACCAAAAGGGGTTATGTATAGCCGAAGAGACTGGTCCCTCATAGTGTGATGAAATAATATTCAAATATTCATTAAAAAATATACATATATTTAGTACCTGATTAATAATTTTAATAGTATTACCTCCAATATGAAAATACATGTGTTTAATTAGCAAAAAAAAATGGGCTTGCTTTCTCCAATAAACGACAGAAAAGCCCCCTAACTATAAATACACAAGAATAAAACGAGCTAACATAATCCACGAGGGTGGTAATAAGATGCCTTTACATGTTATTGAATATAAAAAACTCTTAGGATAATTAATAATCTTTTTTCAATTTAACCCCTATTAAATATAAAAAATTTATATGGTTATTAATGACATTTTTTTAATACCTTTTATTTGGTAAGGGCAAATGTAAATTTTTTTATCAATTTAACGCATTCTTTAATATACAAGAATGAGATACAAGTGACTTATATATAGGAATATAGTGGTATTACTAGGCTTGATATTTGTTACTCCCATAGTTATATTTATAAGTCATTTTTAACATATTTTGTTAAAACTAAAAAAAAAATATTAAACCTTGTTTATTATAAACCCCTAACACATCGTCATAAGTATTAGCCTTGTACCTTGAGCTTCAGCTTGGAGGCTAAAAAGAGAAAGAACAACTAAAAATAGATAGAAAAGATCCAAGCTTCAAGCCCAAGTTTGACCATGACACGGGTGGACGCGTCTGTGGCGACCATGGGAAAGGAGCTCTCCTTTAAACGACATCGTTAAGTTTGATGTTACATGTTAAGAAAGCCCGCAATAATGAGAATAATTTATATTATTTTATATTTTTTAATATATATAACATCATATCTATGTTTAACACCTAAACAACATTGTTTTAACTAAATAAAAAGGCAATATAATGGAGAAGGCCCGTAATAATGGAGAGGCTCCTTTCCTGGCAACCATATGATTATATATAGGCTAATACAATATTTAATTTTTCAACTTTATATGAACTTTAGTTTTAGTCCCACAAATTTTAAGTAAATTTTGGGCCTAAAAAAAATAAGATGATCCTGTTTTTGTTAATATATAATTGAAGGTTTTTGGGGTTGCCTATGATTCCAACGAGTTATTTGATATGACCAAAGGTGATATAGATTGCGTTACCAATAAGAGTTAAATTTATAGCAGATGGACTAATGTCTCATATGATAAGTCAACGTTTGAATCTAAGGTTCAAACAACTTGATGATTTTGACTTTCATAAACCATCTTGTCCTATTTTACGCTCCCCATCCATGGATCTAGATTTTTTCCCCGCGCGTGTGACAACAAATCCAATTTTTCATTCCATATATATATATATATATATATATATATATATATATATGTGTGTGTGTACTATTCTTACTTTTTGCTTTTTATTTATGTCAGCCCCACATTAACTATCATATAAAATTTGGTCTTCTAACAATATAGTAAAACTTTAAGATTGCTAAGTATATTATATATATATATGACTCCATCAATTTTACTTTGTAATACAAATCTCAAATACTAAACTTTGACACTTGCGATATAGTCTATTATATATCCAAATTTACCTCTAAATCATTTTTAACGTCTAATAAAATTATATTGTTTAAAGAAATGCAGCAAAAGCTAAAATTAAAGTGAAAGTCCCTTCAGGATGAAAGAAGGGGAAAAAAGATTGTCATTTTTAGATTCCTCAAAATTTAAATTAAAAAAATCAACATGGTTTACAATCAAAATAAAAACTTTTTAATATATTAATACAAATTCATTTTTTTATAATATTAATCGTATCTTATTATATCTTAATTTCAGGATTTATGGCTACAGCTCCCTCCCGTGTCTCCTATAGGCTTTTCATTAATATAAATTCATTTAACTGTTCTAAATACAAGAATCTTTCCTAAAAGTCAAGAGATAATACATAAAGAATAATAAAAACAACCGTTATACAACAACAACTAAGCATTTAACTGAATAATCGAATTGTGAAAAATACGATTGTCTTCGGACTCCGGGTATAAAATTAGAACCATTTTACATGCAAGAACTGGCAATTGCATAAGTTTGTAACAAGACAAGATGGTATAACAACAAATATAGTTGAATGAAGAGATCATGAAGATGGATTTATACAGATTCTTTCTTCTTCGTAAAACTATATATCTGTTTCATAGGTTAGATTACTATAATACAATAAAGAATAAAATAATGCTTTTTATCAAATAATGGAAAAAATTGTCTTATTAGAAGAGCTTGCTTGCAAATTCATCCATATCAGTTCCTTCTGAGTCATAGGCATCAAATTAGGAGGCAAGTTGTCTGAGCTGCGAAACGCTTCTTCCCAATTTCATTGCCACCTTCATTTGAAAAACCTCGCCGTTCTCTCTCTTGTCGAAGTCTTTCTCTTCAAGTGTTGCTTCTATGGTCTCTTGCAAAAACCGCCACAGTTTCTGTACATTTCAAGCACCATCCCCACTTGCCCTCCATGCTCCAGTCCATTCACAGATGCCGCCAACGATCCCGCCATGACGGCCGCAATGCCGGCCCAAGACGAACCATGGCTCGCCAATGTAGAACCTAAAGCCGCAATCCCAGTGAGCAAAGGGCCTGATATGGCTAAGGTTTTGTCGAGCTCGAGAGCCAAGTTTCCTAGCCTCCCATAGTCCTCCGTCGTTGTGGTCGTTTAATACTATATGAATAGATCCATTGAGTTCCTGAATCAGCTTCGTCGTCGTTGTTGTGGAGGGTATTTTCGGAAGTGAGAAATGAACTCGTGGGAGCTTCGGGACATTGATGGCGGCGTTGACTCTCCTGAAAGTCGAAGAAGAAGAAGAAAGAGAAGCTGGGATTTGTAAACAAGACATAAGAAGTATTTAACTGAAAGGGATTTCAGGCTTTGGTTGAGAATGAGGATTATGGGTTGTGATATTTATAGAGCAGACATAACAAGGAACCAAAATAAAAGGCGAATGAGTCATATTTGGGAAAATATTGTTTATTGACAAAGTCATCAGTAGGACCGGGCCTTACATTTGACCTTTCAAGTACCTTATAGTTTATACCTTTCAATTCAAAATAATAATAATAATAATAATAATAATAATTCCTATAGGGAGTCTAAACTTCAATTGTATCAATATTGATATTGATTTTGTTTTAAAAAAAACTATAGCTGATATTATTGATGATTGTTTGCATTCATATATATGGAATATAATTTTTGTCTTATTTATTTATTATTATTTGGCAAAATCTATCATTTAAATTTAAAATTTATTTTTTAGATTTGAAGAAGAAAAAAATTGAATATTCTTTGTGTAGGTTGTGAGATGGATGGCTATAAACTTATAACTCGTCGAAAGGCGTAAGCTTATCACTCGTTAAGTAATTGTCTTCTCTTCAACGTTCTTCCTCCTCCTCCTCCTCGTTCTTTCTTCTTCGTCTCATGTGGCTGTTATTTCTTCCTCTTTCGTCTTCTTCTCTCTCTCTTTCTTATATTAGCGGTCTCTCTTTTATTTGTTTGTTTTTTGTTTAAAAAAAAAATTAGGTGAGTTAGATCTCATTGGAGCAAATGCATACATCTAGACTAAAAAAATACTTACAGAGATAGTTACAAGTCACCTACCAATAAAATTCTCACAACAACAGCGTCATATGAACCCATGACCTTTTGAGTTATAAATTAATTCCTTACTAATTAGATAAACCTTTATTGATATTGGTGTCTCTTTTATTTCAGTTCTTTTAAAAAAAGTTTTTGTCAAGTGTTTGTTTAATTTGTAGGGGAATACAGACAAAAATGAACATTGTAGCGCACAATATTCTTTATAGTACTAGTCACCATGTTTAAAAAATTTTAAGATTTTTTCCCTCATTTTTCAAAGTCTTTATCTGACTAATTTGTATATACTATAAATAGTATAAACTATGAATAACAGGCAGATTTTTTTAATAAGATATATTCATTTTTTCAATTTACATAACTTATAATTATATATATATCATTATCAAAGTCAATATATTTTGATAGAGAATCATTTTTAATTTTATCAGCTGTATGTTGTGCGCATGGATTAGTCTGTGATACAAGTTTTAGAGGCAATGTTGTTGAAGTTGTTGTTATTTTTCAAACATTAGAGAATTTATTTTTATTTTTAAAATTGCACAGTTGTAGCCTCCGTTGGCCCCTCCACAAGTTGCCGCCACCACCACCTAATTATATATTATTATATCACACATTCAATAATCAAATACTTGAAACCCACACAATTACTTAATTAATTAATCTAATCATGTTTCAATATATTCGACACTCAAGAATTATAAACTCCTAAATCATCATCAGAAGTATTAGCCTAAGCTTCGACTTCAAGCTCAAGTTTGTTTGATGCTGAAACTGGTGGGCACGCTAGTGTAGCAACCACATGAGATTATATATATATATATATATATATATTTGGTCTAATGAAATTATATAGTTATAAATACACATAGAGCGCATTAACATGTTTAAAAAATTTAAATTATAAAATTAGCATCAGCATATTAATACAATATTTATGCTCAAAGTTATATCATTTTGTAATCTTATAATATTATTGTGTGTGTGTGTGTGTGTGTGTATGCGCTTGCTTGCTTGCTTTAGAAACTTGAAAGGCGTTTTCAGCACTTAGCTGATGTATGTATTTAAAATATAATCAAATAAATAAGTGTAAAATAATTATATTAAATATTATAAGATTACACCACTTCAAGAATCTCCCTCATTTTCTTTTCTTGTTCTGGATTCCATCCATTATTCGTTTTCTCCTGCTGGGATTTGCAGACTTTGATTCGGTAATCATTAGGTTTTGTTTTGGGCCACCAAACAGAAGGCTCAAACTTTGAAGGGTAAGCTTTGTCAAGTGCTAAAACCCTCTCCATTGCACTGTTGCCGTCTTCCTTAGTTGGATTCCCATGAATTAACTTGGTTTCGATATCTGCCGGATGCTGCTCGAACAATGCTGTCGCCTTTCGTTTTGACGTCTGAATCTTGTTCATGATGAATAGAATCCCTTTGGCGGCAGTCAACAAATAATTCAGCAGAGGTCAAGAGTTTTGCCAAGATTCACAAACTTCTCCACTAAAAGTACAAGCCTTCCCAATCCGAGCAATAGAAATCAAGTTTAACCGCCTTAACCAATGGAGGACAAACAAAACCTGTCTTAAAGCACGGACCGGGATAACCTTCCTAATCACATCCCGATGAATAGTGATGGGATGAGATTTTTGTCTTGTGTCCTCTCCCATCCTATCCCAAAAGTGCCACCGTCCCAATTTGGACCGGTGTCCCGTCCCATCCTGAACCCCATTTTGTCTCATTCTAGTTGTCATATCTTGATGGCATTGGGACCAGGATAGGACACTAGGAATACACCCTAGAAAGTACCATTTAAAACTATAAAGCAAAGATGTCAAGCAAAGATGTCGCTTTATTCCTGAAAGGGGAAAACCACTCATCACAGACTCCAACAACGTCCATCCATTCAACATTCATAAAACAAGCAATGAATCTAATCTCAATACCTGGGGAACCCAAAGTCTCAGAAAATCAACACCAATTCATTAATATCAGGTGGAACCCAACGCTTATCCCTATTAATAAAAGCCTCCACCTGAAGAGGAGAAGAAACCTTCCAAGAATCTTTACTATATGCCCTAGCAGAGCAATCTCTATAAGAGGACCCTACACCGCTCGTAGAGACTATAGATAAGGAATAAGATAATCGCTATATTCAAAAACTAAGAACAGGATTGTATCAGAACAAATAGTTGAATGAATAAATCATGAAGATGGATTTATACGAATTCTTTCTTCTCTGTAAAACTATAGATCTGTCCTAAGTTACATGACTATAATACAATAAAGAATAAAATAATGTTTTTATCCAATAGGATAAGGATGTGTCAAAAAGAAAAAATTAGTCTTCTTAGAAGAGCTTGCTTGCAAATTCATCCATGTCAATTCCTTCCGAGTCAAAGGCAGCAGATTTTGAGGCAAGTTGTCTGAGCTGCGAAACGCTTCTTCCCAATTTCATAGCCACCTTCATTTCAAAAAGCTCGCCGGTCTCTCTTTTCTCGCAGTCTTTCTCTTCAAGTGTAGCTTCAATTCTGTCTTGAAGCAACTTGAAGAAACCACCACAGTTTCTGTACATTTCGAACACCATCCCTACTTGACCTCCATGCTCCAATGCATTCACAGAAGCAGCCAACGACCCAGCCACAACCGCCGCAATGCCTTGCCAAGACGAACCATGGCTCGCTAATGCAGAACCTAAAGCTGCAATGGCAGTGAGAAAAGGACCTGATATGGCTAAGGTTTTGTTGAGCTTGAGAGCCAAGTTTCCTAGCCTCTCATAGTCCTCCGTGTCTTTTCTCTTCATCACTTCTATAATCTCTCTCATTTCCTTTTCTAGTCCTGGAGTCCATCCATTATTATTCGTTTTCTTCTGCGACCTGGGGACTTGCTTCTTGGTTCGAGGCCACCAAACAGCTGGCTCAAATTTTGAAGGGAATTTCTCAAGCATAGCTCCCAAGAGAGGAAGTGGATAAGCCTTGTCAAGTGCCAAAACCTTTTGGATTGCACTGTTGACGTCTTGCTCTGTTGGGTTTCCAATAGCTAAAGTGGTTTGGATTTCATTCTGAAGCTGCTTGAACAATCTAGTTGCGTTTCGCTGTTCCTCGGCGAGCTGTGATGGCTGAATCTTGTTCATGATGAGAAGCATTCCGGTGGCTGCTGTGAACAAAAGGGTCGACGATAATTTGAGAGCAGTGTTATCAATGGCAGCGTTGAGACCAGCCATGGTTGTTGCAGAAAGAGTTATCATATTGAGAGAATTCAAAAGAAGGGAATTCCAGTTGTTTCGTTGCTCGCACATGTTGTTGTGCATTTCAGTTCTGTCAGAGACAGCCTCTAAGATTGCATATAGTTGATGAATAGTGGCCTTGTTCTCGCAGGGTTTCGTAAAATCAACATAAGTTTGTAAGGTAGAAGCATCTTTCTGTAACGGATCAATTACTGTATGTATAGATCCATTGAGCTTCTGAATCAGCTTCTTCGTCGTTGTTGAGGAGGGTATTTTCAGAAGTGAGGGGAGCTTCGGGACATTGATGGCGGCGTTGACTCTCCTGAAGGTCGAAGAAGAAGAAGAAGAAGAACAAAGAGAAGCTGATATTTGTAAAGAAGCCATGATAACGATTTAAGTGAAATGGATTTGTCGATTTGGTTGAGAATGAGGATTATGGGTTCTGAGATATATATATATAGCAGACATAACAGGGAACCAAAATGGAAGAGGAATGGGTCATATTTGGGAAAATATTGACTATTGACCAAGGGAATAAGACCGGGCCTTCCATTTGACCTTTCAAGGTCCACATAGCTTATATTACCTTTCAATGTATAAGGAAATTTCCTATAGTTACGGAGTCTAAAATGTTGATATTGATGGTTTATAAATTATATTTTATGGCTGATATTGATGATTGTTTGCATTAATATGGAATACACTAATTGGTCTCATTTATTTATTATTATAATTTGCCAAATTCTCTCATTTAAATTTAGAATTTATTTTTTAGATTTGAAGAAGAAAAATTTGATATTGTTAATGAACTAATTTTATTTAGATTAAACTAAAATGATGATAATTATTAATAATATTATATAAAAAATAAAATTTATAAAATGAGATTAAAAATATTTTTTTATCTCCCTACATATATACATACATATATATAGTTCCTAGACTTCATTTGTCACGTTCTAAAAATTAAAAATTTAAAGGGGACCCATACGGAATATAAAATATTCATATTTCTTAGGCCTCAACACATATAAGTATAACGTTTGATATAATGAATATAATGATTTCAAGCATGCATATATATATATAGATTCTATTTCATACGTAAACATATTTTTTATTATCAAAAGATAAAGTCATTTATAAAAATTTCGGCAAAGTATCTTTTATAAATTGGATCTTGAGAAAATTCTACAATGTGCAAGAATTCAATATAATATACGAAGCTCTACTCCATCATAGCCAATATACACATACATATTCAAAACAATAAAAGAAAACGTGGAGCATCTAAATCCCAAAAGTAAAATATAAGTTTAACTTTATATTTACATCAAGTAGAGCTACACAAAACAGATTAGTAACTTTGAATCAACGATGAAGCTTTTCACCACTTAACTGGAGTTAGGGCTTTGGGTACTACCTGAGACTAAATATAACTCACTTAACTGGAGGTAGGGTCTTGGGTACTACCTGAGACTAAATATAACTCTTCTGATGAATAATATTTCATTTAGAAATAAATGAAATACTGATTATAATAATTTAAGCAAATTTAAGTTTTAAAAATGACATGAAAATAAATCTTAAATTCTCTAATATATAATCATGTCCGTAAATGGAATTCTATAAAAAATTACTCTTCTACTAAGTCTAAGAACGTAGTAAATCAATTTGTTTAACAAAAGCAGTTTAAAACAATAATTCTCTAAAAATCATATTTTCGTAGGACTTCAACAGAATAAATAACAAGTATGAATACAAAGTCCATTAGGGTAACCAACCAAACGTAGCTCGAGCCAATGAAGCAAGTGCAACATGAGGCCAGAAAATAAACGCAAGTACAAGACCCATGAATAACAAGGGTGAGATAGAATAATCCCACGAATATCAAACGTGGGTACTATGCTCACAAATTTTAACCGAACTCGAAGTTAACCATGTCGTGCCTAGAACTAAAATTACTGTGCTTAGTAATCAACATTCTGTATTCAATCATCTTAGAAAATATTTTCAAGCATTTTTGGGGTTAATTCACCTTTAACAAACACAAATATTCTCTTAATAACAAATTCAAAGAATGTTGGCATGACATCAGAAGACCCTAGCATAAAGGTCTAGAAGGACATCTCAAAAGATTTCTTTCGAATTCCATGAATGATTATTAGATAAGATCTAAATTGTAGTAAAATAAATAAATAAAATTTTTATTTCATTTAAACAGTTAATCATCAATAGCAAAAGATATATTTCATCAAACTTGCTCGATGAAATAATATTTAAAAGAATTGATAAATTATAAGACTACCACAAATGATATGAAAATATCTTTTGGAAAGAAATTATTATGGAATATTATTTACTCACCTACCACACTTTCAAGCATTCACTCTTTCTAGTTAAACAACTTATAATTATTTTCACTTCTCAATTCCCTAATATCTCAAAAATAATACATTAAAATTCTAATTATAATTTTTGACAATCTAAATTTCTATCCCATTTCTCAATTTATAACACTTTAAAATATAAGAAGAAGTTAAACTTTAATCCCCATTTTTTACCTAGATAATATCATGACAATTTAAATAATAATAGAACTTATCACCCTTAATTAATAAAACTAATATTTGAACTTTAGAAAATATCCTCTACCTTTTCCTTTTCTCTTTGTCAATCTCAAATTTAATAAATTTAACCACCATCACAATAACTGTAAATATTTATATATACAAATAACATTAATATTTTTTCTCCAATTTCTAACGAGGCTTGAAAAAACTTTAATTAAACCAAAACCCCCGTACTCTCATTAACCAACATCCCACAATAACTACCAACAATAACTTATGTTCAAGCATCCATAAGACACCTTAACTTAAATCCCTCATTCAACATCAACTTATAATCAAAACAAAATAACGTCAATTTCATTCTTCTTATAATACGTGCCTTAGCTCATCACAAGCAAATTTTAACATCATTCCAACAAAAAATATTCTCTTACACATAATAACAAACACCTTGGGTGCAATCACAATCAAACAATTTCACCAAGCATAATAGAATGTAATTCCAGCTTGTTTAAGCTTCCTTTATCCCCCTTAATGCATAACCTACAGAAATCTCAAGACTATTGAAGCCCAAAACAGTATCACACACCCTACAGAATTTACGAAGTTTCAAGAAAAAGAAACTTGGTTTACCCACGTATCCACAAGACAATATCAGCTGAGGAGAAAAGAAAACCAAATCATCGAATAAAGCAAGAAAGAGTAGCAAATCAAGATCTGAACAAGGAAGGTTCAACAATCAATGCACCCACAACTGATAGCGTTATTTGAGAAGAAGCAAAAACGGCCACCCGAAATATTGAGACGGCGCACTCACTGGAGATGAAGGAGGACGGAGAAATCGACGTTGGACGATGGAAGAGGGAGTGGAGCTAGGCTGCTAGGGCACAACAGTTTCTGGAGTGGTCTTTGGCTTTATCCATTGTGAGAGTCGCTAGGAACGGGAAGGGAAAAAAATCTGAAAATATAATTTTTTTTAAATAAGGGTTGTTTAGTAAATTTACATTGAAGCAAAAAATAAAATCAACAACCCACAATGCTATATTCTCTCCACTAACTCTAAAGAAGCCATTTCCAAATTAAAATATAAAACACCCGTAAACTAAATGAATAAAAGTGAGATTAATCAATATTTCAATATAAGATATAAAAAAAATACATCATTCATGAAGAGAATGAATACTAAGATTTACCTCATGTAATATGAGAAAAATGTGTAATTTTAAAAATAAATTAACCAGTTATATATATATATGGTAGGTCTGAATTTTATGTCTTTGGCATCGTTTTTTTTAATAAATTCATGGTAAATAGGTGTTTTTCCACAGTCTAGCATTACATGATTGGGAATTTATAAACATACATATAATGAATGAGAATAATAATTTATTACTACAAATAATTATATTTGTCAAAAGACTGGGTCATATTGCACAAATTAGGTCATCAAGCCATCTATAATTGTCCCAAATAATAAAGTCAAAAGAGGTGTTTAATCACGTGTTGGTTGAGATGGATGGCTATATTTAGCCACCAAATGCATATTTAGCCATTATTAAACTGCGCTGATTATAAGAGCTTGCATAGAATGGTAGTTATATTTTTGGGTAGATTAAAGAAACAAAATAAATTAAATAATTATAACTAAATTAAACCTTTCAAAATGAGAATTTATATTATATTCTTATTAATTTATCTAAATTAGTCGACTAACACTTATATTAGTTATAATTAATTGATTTATTTAATTTTATTAATCTATTTAATAAAATTCAATTAGCTCTTATATTAAGGACATGATTGAAGGAGTAACATGAAGTTGCTGGAGAGTTAATTAATGGGGAAAGAAGAGAAACAAGTACCTTAATTTTAACGATCACTTGTTTCATATAAATCACACACATGTATCTTAACATATACTCATATTTGCTACCTTAATTCTTCTTTGTTATTTCTTTAATACCCAGCATTCATTGTCATATAGTATAAGTATTGCTTCAGGTGGTATATTTCTTTTCTTTTTTTCTTTCTTTTTATAAATAAGCAATTGGTATTGCTTCATGGTTTCAGATTTGGTGGCCATCTAAAGCTAAAGGATATTCTATTTTCTTTAAAAGAAATGAGATTTAAAGTGTTCACGGTACATTTAACCTAAATGATTTAGATTTCATATTTTTATTTTTTAACAATATTATTTATCTGTAAATTAATAATTGTTACAATAATATATATTTGACTTCAAATATTTCATTCAACATGAGATCTTATTTTATAACTTCTTTTAATATTCTTCTTGATCACCCTCAAAATTGTTTTTACTAGACTAAAAGTCATATAAATCAACTCTTTTTAAGATTAACATATCTAGGGATCTTCTTTACACATGTAAAAAATAATCATTTAAAGGCGTGTTTGGTTTTATGTTTAAAATCACAAAAACTTGAGTTTTTGTGATTTTTAACATAAAACCAAACATGATCTAAATGTTGTCTTTTACAAAAAACCAAACAAACAAACAAACAAACAAACAGTTTTTGTGATTTTTAACATAAAACCAAACATGATCTAAATGTTGTGTTTTACAGAAAAAATAAATAAATAAAACACACATCTTTATGTTCAATGCAAAATATTCTTTATCATATAACATCAGTCTTATAGTAATGTGTTAACTTCCCTTTAAGATTGGTAAGTATATTTTACGGTCACAAATAATATTTATGTCATTATTTTTTTTAACCACTCAATTTGTATCTTATGGATGACATATCTTGTAACATTAATCAAAACACTGAAACCTTGACACAATTTGCTAAAAGAATAGGAGCAAATGCTAATTAAAGTCATGTCCGATCTGGAAGTAAAGAAGACAAAAGAAAAAAAAAAGGCAGCGTGTCATAATATTTTTAAACCTCAAAATTCAATTTTTCTAAAAAATCAATGTTTAATATTAAAAAATTTCCATATAAATATAAATTTTATATTACTTGCAAATACAAGGAATCTTACAAGAAAAAGGTGTTGGAGTGCTGGAGAGAATGGTATATCAAATATTATGGAGTCAATCTAAAAAGAGATAATGGAAGGCTGAAAATAATTCTCAAAGAAGCTATCCAATTACTTGGACCTTCTGCTCAAAAATATATTTAAAATTTGATTGTTGGTAGAGTATAATGATTCATAGCCGAACCCTACCTAGTAAAAAGGCTTCTTGTTTGTTGTGAATATGAGGATCTTTATTATATGTACTATACAAAAAGAAGAAAACAGAATCCTCATATTAAAAAAAAGTTAGAAGAGCCTTCTGGCAAATTCATCCAAGGCAATTCCTTCTAAGTCACAGGCGGCAGATTTTGATGCAAGCCGTCTGAGTCGTGAAACGCTTCTTCCCAATTGCTTTGCCACCTTCATTTCAAAAAGCTCGCCGTTCTCTCTTTTCTCGCAGTCTTTCTCTTCAAGTGTTGCTTCAACTGTTTCTTGTAGCAACTTGCAGAAACCTGCACAGTTTCTCGACATTTCAAACACCATCCCCATTTGGCCTCCATGTTCCAATGCATTTATACAATCCGCCATTGAACCGGCCATGACCGCCACAGTGCCGGCCCAACACGAACCTTGTTTTGCTAATGCAGAGCTTAAAGCTGCAATCCCAGTGAGCAAAGGACCTAATAGGGCTAGGGTTTTGTTGATGTTGAGAGCCAAGTTTCCTTTCTTCTCACACTCCTGCAGATCTTTTCTCTTCACCACTTCTATAATCTGCCTCATCTCCATCTCCAGTTCTGGAGTCCATCCATTGTTATTCGTTTTCTTCTGCAATTTGCAGACTCTCATTTGGTGCTCAAACTTTGAAGGGAATTTGTCAAGCATGGTTCCTAATAAGAGAGGAAGAGGATAAGCTTTGTCAAGTGCCAAAACCCTCTCCATTGCACTGTTGACGTCTTCCTCAGTTGGATTCCCATGAGTTAACTTGGTTTTGATATCTACCTGAAGCTGCTCGAACAATGTGGTCGCCTCCTTCCGTCGTGGCGTCCGAATCTTGTTGATGACGAGAAGAATAGATTTGGCGGCAGTCAACAAAAGAGTTGAAGTTAATTTGAATGCAGTGTTTCGAACGGAACTCTTGAGACCAACCATCATCATATCAACGGAGTTCAAAAGAAGAGATTTCCAAAGGTTTCGTTGCTCGCAGAAATTTTTGTGCATTTCAACCCTTTCAGCCACAGACTCCAAGATTGCATACAGTTGAATTTTGGCCCTGGACTCATTGAGATTGCCAAAATATTGAGGCATTTGTGCGTTGGCGACATGTTTTTCTGCTGGAGTTATGGTGCGTGAGGAGGCATTATTGGATTCATGAACCAGCCTTGTGGTTGATGATGAAGTGGGTATTTTCGGAAGTGAGATTCGAACTCGTGTGAGCTCTGGCACAGCGATTGCAGCATAAGCATGAACTCTCTTTTGAGAAGAAGAAGAAGAAGAAGGTAGAATAGGGATTCGTAAACAAGACATGGGAATAATTTGGGATGTTTTCTCTATTTGGTGTGTGTTACAGTAGGAGAGGGTTGAGAATTTTGATTGAAATATGAAGGACGAGAGGCCATATATATAGAGAGAGAGAGATATGAAGTGGGGAAGAGAAAAGTCAGAGAAGAAGAAAACGTTGAACCTTGACGCATTGAAAGGTATTAATATGAGTATTTGTGCATTTCCATATAATAAAATGAAGCAAGCTGGGAGATTGATAAGATTTTAGAAAAAAAGCTTATAAAAAAAAAAGATTTTTTAAAGAAAAGTTTATAGAAAAAAGTGATTCTGAATAAATGAGTGTTTGGATAGTTATTATTAGAAAGATTTTTGTAATTGAAAAATTATTAGAAATTGTATGATTTTATTAAAAATATGAGAAATGAGAGAGGAGAGAGGAGAGAGAGTGTAAGAAAAGGTAAGAGTAAAATAGTAATTGAATAGTTTATAAATTCTTTTACTGTTTTAAACGATAGTATCAATAGTTTATCCAAAATTTTAGTTTTAAATCATGGTTTATTCTAATTTTTTTTAAATAAATATAACTATTTATTTTAATTTTTTTTAAACTGAAATTTTATTTAAAAGAGTTTCTTTATATGGTTTCAAACACACACGGTATAACTATAAACCTTTACATGTCATTAAAACGCGTAATTCAAGGAATTCTGACGCAAGGTTAAAAAAAAAAAATCTTGTCACATGCAACAGTACGTAAATACAATATTTTTTTTATTTCTATAATTTCTTCGCCTTCTCTTCAACGTTTTACTCTCTCCTTTCTTCTTCGTCTCCGTGGCTGCTGTGTTGATCTTCTTCTTTGGTCTTAGTTCTTTCTCTTTCTTATAAAATATTACTTTATATTTGACGTTACCAGTGATGAGGCAAGACAACCGTGGAAGTGCTCGTTCGTTCTTATGTGTGAAATATATGGGATCTAGGGTTTGTGAATCTGTCAAAAATTTCAAATATTAAGGAAAACTTAGATCGATACGTTACTGCAAGACCGTTTTGGTTCTCAGTTTAACAGCGGTTTCCGGTTCACAAATCCCCAAAATGGCTCAACAATAACAACGGTTTACATGCATGTCCCGAGCCGCCGCCTTCTTCCGACGGTGGCTGAACCGATCATTCTGAAAACACTGATTATTAGCATGCTTCGTTCAAAATTTTGAAGGTGGACTTGTTATATATTTAATTAACTGCTTACTATGCAAATCAATATATCAACTGCAAATATAAAATCTACATAAAAGTAAAGTATGGATCCACACTCCCCAGTCTAATTATTAATTAAATATGCCTTTAGTCCTTAATATAAAACATATTTAATTAATTTAATTAGATTAAAAAAGTTAGGTCTAATTATCTCCCTTAATTCACTCACTTCCCTTCTTATTTGATTATTATTGAGGGTACTAATGAGGATAATTTATAATAAATAAATAAATATAGAAAATATATCTTATATTTAAAATTAAAATTAACTTTTTAATTAGATTTTATATTAAAGATTAGAGAAATAATTTACTAAAAAATATCTTAAAAAATAGTGATGGGTATATAAGCGAAATGTAATCTTTATATATATATGTATGTATGTATGTATGTATGTATGTATGTATGTATGTATGTATGTATGTATGTATGTATGTATAGTTTTGCAGTCGTTTTCACCAATCTGATGTCATCTAATCATGAAATTTTTATTATACTAGCTTACTGTGTAATATAAAACTCAAAATAATCAAAGATTCTCACCAACCCAAGCACTTAAGTTGGCATTTTTACTTTGTTTGGGCCCAAATGAGCCCAATCCAAGACGTTGTTGAGCTGGGTTAAGTTTACTGAGTCAACCACGTCAAAATTCTGCCATATCTTGTAACAGGAAAAAAAAAATCGGCCATATCAGCAAAGTTAGTATAGATAATAAAAAGCGGACTCATATTTTATAAGGATATAAGTTTAATTCCCATTATTGTTGTGATAACTCTTTTAATAAGCGATATCGTAAGTCCCCTGTAAGCATTCTCTGAGTCCAAAGGCTATACCCTGGCCTTGGTGGAGATCGATACCAAACATAAACTTTTCAATATAAAAAAAAATTATGTAATATCTAACTGATCCACAAGATATATAAGTTCTATTGGATAAACCATACATTTCATTCTTTATTTTCTTATGTTAAGTTTTATTTTAGTCATTTAAATTTAAAAAGTATATTATGATTCTTTTAAACTTAATAGTATTAACCTCATTTAATAAAAAATACTAACTCATCAAAATTAAATAATGACTATGCAATTAAACGCTGATAAAATATATTTGTAGTCTAATCTTTTTTTATTGTGTTATATTTTATATTAAAAAATTAAATTTAAATATATTTTATTATTATTTAATTACTGAGTCATTATTTTAAATTTGTTGAATTAATATTTTTTGTTATTAAGGTTAATAGTATTAAGTTTAAAATATTAAAGATATAATTTTTAAATTTAAGAGATTAAAATAAAATCTGTTATAAACAGAAAGGATAAATGTATATTTTAGACTCTTCTATTTCATTTTTGAAAATTTTGAGTTTAATTACGAAGTTATATTTCAATTACGGATCCATTCCATAAGCTAGATACAAATCTTAAATACTAGATTTTGAAATTTCTAGGAGCTAAGAAAATATTCTTCTGTGTCCAAATGCAATAAGTTCTTTGTCAAAATAGGAATGTTTCTTATATGTTTGGAGACTATACAAAAGAATAAATGAATGAATGTTCTATATCCGAAATTAAAATGATTAAATGGAATCATCGAACCGAAAATGTTAGTCTTCAAAAAAGTGTGCTTGCAAATTCATCCATGCCAATTCCTTCTGAGTCATAGGCATCAAATTTGGAGGCAAGCCGTCTGAGTTGTGAAACGCTTCTTCCCAATTTCATAGCCACCTTCATCTCAAAAACCTCGCCGTTCTCTCTCTTGTCGCAGTCTTTCTCTTCGAGTGTTGCTTCTATGGTCTCTTGCAGGAACTTGAAAAATCCTCCACAGTTTCTGTGCATTTCAAACACCATCCCCACTTGCCCTCCATGCTCCAATGCATTTACAGACGTTGCCAACGACCCCGACATGACGGCCGCAATGCCTTGCCAAGACGAACCATGGCTCCCTAATGCAGAACCTAAAGCTGCAATCCCAGTGAGCGAAGGGCCTGATATGGCTAAGGTTTTGTTGAACTTGAGAGCCAAGTTTCCAAGCCTATCATAGTCCTCCATGTCTTTACTTTTAGCCACTTGAAGAATCTGCTTCATCTCCATTTCAAGTTCTGGAGTCCATCCATTATTATTCGTTTTCTTCTGTGATCTGGCGGATTTTGTATGAGGCCACCAAACAGCAGGCTCATATTTTGAAGGGAATTTTTCAAGCATGGTTCCTAAGAGAGGAAGAGGGTAAGCTTTGTCAAGTGCCAAAATCTTCTCCATGGCATTGTTGACATCTTCCTCGGTTGGATTTCCAAAGGCTAATGTGGTTTGGATTTCAGTCTGAAGCTGCTTGAACAACCTAGTCGCATTTCGTTGTTCCTCGGTGAGTTGTGAAGGCTGAATCTTGTTTATGATGAGTAATATTCCGGTGGCTGCAGTGAACAGAAGAGTGGAGGATAATTTGAGAGCAGTGTTGTCAATGGCAGTGTTGAGACCAGCCATGGTAGTTGCAGAAAGAGTCATCATATTGAGAGAGTTCAAAAGAAGGGAATTCCAGTTATTTCGCTGCTCGCCGATATTTTTGTGCACTTCAACTCTGTCAGCCACAGCCTCTAAGATTGAATACAGTTGAATGGTAGCCTTGGCGACATCTTTTCCTGGTGGAGTTATTGTCTGTAAGAATCCATTATTGGATTCATGAACCAGCTTTGTTGTTGACGATGTGGGTATTTTCGGAAGAGAGAGAGGAACTCGTGGGAGTTTAGGGACACTAATGGCGGCGGAACTCTTCGTAAAGAAGAAGAAGAAAGAGATGAGATGTGTAGAGAAGACATGAGAGTAATAATGAATAATAGAAAGGTTTCTTCTGTAACTGGTATGTGATTGAAGGTTGAGGTTTTGAGAAGGATGAGAGCAGAGAGGTCACATACACACACACACACACACACACACGAAGAGAGAGATGGAGAAAAGTCAGAGAAGAGGACTATTTCTAGCTGACATTTCAGCCTCTTGTCGTCTGGTTCAATAACGTAAGGGTGCCCCAAGGCTTGAACCAAACTATGCGCTTTGAAAATTTTCAATATAGACTTGTTCTATTCAAATTCTGCGGTTATTCATCTCAATAAATAACCATATATATATATATATATATATTACTTCCTCAACTACTACTATTCTTTTTTTTTTTTTTTGGTACAACCAACTACTACTATTCTATTTATAAGATTCTATTCTACTTAAGCATTGGGCCATGTTTGACTGATTCTTTAAATCTCTGAATTGGGTTTGGCCCGGTTTCAAAGAATTTAAGGAAAATCATCATGGGGATAAAAAAAAATATAACCAACGAAATTCACTGGTATCTATTTACCAAACAAAAAAATCACTGTATCCCGATGTCTTGGATTCAACTCAGGTTATATGCATAGAATTTTTTTTTTGTTAGAAACAAAATTCATTTTGATAATTTTTACAATAATAATTTCCTTACAAATGATGAGAAGAAATATTTAAGAATATCAATTTATATAATTAATTTAACTAATTTTTTTAATTAACTTTCCTGTTATTAGCTTCGGAGAGAGTTAACAAACACCTCGTCACAACCCGCCGTTATGAGAAGCGGCTAGAGAAAACGCAGGCTATCGCCTTCTTCATCTTCAATCCCTGAGCTTTGAAAGTCTATCTGATATCTTTCTTTTACACCTCGTTGCCAATTTCTTTTTCCAAGCTCCCATTTGATTCTTCGAATGCGACTCATTAGTCATTACTTCCCTTTTGGGTCATACAAAACAAAACCTCTCTCAATCGACCCTTTATCCCCACTCGTCAAGCAGCTTCTCTGAATTTTGTTGCTCCGAGAGATGATTCAATTACTGTTCACTTCGATATTCTCGGAGGCGGTGACGATGATGTTGATTCTTTTCGAAACCCCCTTGAGGAAGCTGGTGATCATGGGCTTGGATCGAGTCAAGCGCGATTGGGGACCCGTGATGATGAAGACCCTTGGAGGGACGGTTCTTGTGATGCTGTTGTCTACTGTCTACAGCATTCTGAAGATTCAGAACCGAAGGATCGAGGACGGTGCTGTCGATCACACCGATCAGGTTCTTATGGCTAAGCACCTTCTTGAAACTACTCTTATGGGTATTCTTCCTTGACTTCATCTGTGTCAATTTCCACTAAATCATTCTTAAAATATGGCGTTAATATCAATGTGATGCTCGAAATGACTTGTGCCACTCTACTTTCTGGAAGTATGATTTTGTTTGAACCCATTGAATACTTGTCCTTGAAATCTTGTATTGATCATTTTTAGTACATTTGGAGGGGTGAAACTGAAAAAATAAAACCATACTTTGAGATGATGATGCAAATAATCTTCAGGGTATTAACTTGATGTTGACTTTCATCAAAATGGGATTTAGGGATTAGACGACATTGAGTGAAATGTGAGGCTTGAAGGGTGAAATATGATTCATTTCTAACATTATGTGCATTTGCTTCATTATTGGTTTATTCAATGTGTTGAGTTTTATCTGAGGCTCATTTTTCGTTATGGTTTTAAACAGCAATTCAAAGAAATGTTTCATAAGTCGATCTTTTGTTTTTTGTTTTTGAAATTATTAGTTGGTAAATTTGGGAATGCTGGTGAAGTTTACAATGATTTCACTTTGCTCTGCATGTAGTAGAATGCACACTCTGCCCTTGAAAGGCAGGGATAAAGGGGGAAAACAAGGAGGAAACTAAATAGGGGGGATTACTTTGAAGTCCCAAGGAAGGGACTTAATCATCAAAAAATCCAAATGACAATGACAAGTGAGCAGCATTAACTAGTTGTCATTTCCTACACTAGTTCTTGTCATTGCATGCTCCATAGTTGTCATTGGACTTTTGGTAATTAAATCTCTTACTTAAGACCTTATAGTAATTCCCCCAACTAAATATGGGGTTCAATACACCCAGTATATGTCGCTAAACTAGGCTTAACTTTCTGTTAAGCTCTGTTCAATCTTTGGGCAAGGTAATGTCTTCATGGTATCACCACTATATTAGCTTTCCCAGTTCTAGACCCTTCCACCTTATTGCTCTAATTTATTTTCCACTTCTATGGCCTGAATCATACTTTGTACTCATACATAAGTGCTTCAAATAATATATATCTATTTGACAATAATTGGACTTATTTGATGAACATAATTAAGTACTGATCGGCCCATATGTTAATTTTGAAGGCATTGTTGCTTTAATTTATAAGGCAATATAGATACAAAAGCTTGTTGGTTTCTTCTTTTTCTTGATACTTCAAGCATAGGGAATTACATTTCTCTATATCATTTGTGTTCAAGCTTCTCTTTAATGTATCAATAGGAGAAAAGAAGGCTCTTCAACCTAGGTTCAACATGAGAATTATTTGTCTAACACAAATTTCCTATTTGTCTTCCAACTCGCTGTTATGTTATCCAGTGGCAGTCCAATAATTGGTTACGCCTCAAAAACATGAGCGAAAGGCCAGTTCAAATTCAACCCAAATTATTATGCTAAAATACACATAAACACTTTCAACTTAGGCCCTGTGCAATCCTTCTACTCTCAAATTTGACTATTGGCCCGCAAGACTCTGAACCATGTAGCTTGACCCTTATGTTAGAAGGTTTGTTGAAAAATCTCTAAACAACTAAGACAGCATCTAGCCAAAATACTAATTTTAGTTTCAGAGCCTGTTGTTTCTTAGTAATTGATTGTTTAGACAGCGTCTTGTTGGCATTTGAGCATTATTTTGCTTTCGTCTTTTATTTGCAGGTGTTGTCCTTTTTAATGCACTTATGGTAGACAGACTACATCATTACATAAAAGAACTCCTAATCCAAAGAAAGAACACGGAAGCTATGAAGAAAGAATCCCAAGAATTGGAGAAGGAAGCCCAAGAATTTAAAGCTCAAAAGGCTGAAGAAATCAAAGCCTTGGCAAAAGAAAAGGCCAGATTGGGAGCAGAACTAGAAGTGCTGGAATTTGAACTTCAGGCAAATATTAAAAATATAAATGTTGCAAAAGCCAATGCAGTTGCTCTAAGGAAACAATCTGAGGGATTCCTTCTTGAATATGACCGCGTACTCAAGGAAAAACTAGAGTTGCGTGGCCAACTGCAATCCTTGGACTACCAGAAATTGTCTCGCTCAGCTAGTAAGAAGAATATGTAAGAAACATATCAGGCAGGAATGGCCTCTCCATGTATGCTGTTATGAAGGTGTTTTGCCAAATTGCCTGCTATAAATCCTTGTAAAGATGTTCCTTTAGAAATAGGCTTTCAAAATTTTAGCTTCATTGATGAGGTAGAGAGAATGTTGATCAATTTTGTCCTGGTAAATTGTGATTTTTTTAATTGATAAGATAAAATGTAGTGCTGTCTTGTACCGTATGTGTATATATATTTTTTTGGCCAGATGTATAGATGATTTTTTAAACAGATATAGCCAACTTAATCTTTTTATCATTTGATTAAAAAGATAAGTTCAAATACTCGCTTTATTTATTAGTAGCTGAAGTATGCATTAATGTAAGTAAAATAATGCAGTGTTTGGTTAAAAGGATTAAGAAAGAACAAGATTGGAAGTCAACTAATGTACCTGGGCTAGCTTTTAACTGTTGCATTGGTTCACTTCCTTTTATTTTCCTTACAACGAGAAGAAGAAAATTACAGCTTAATATAGGTCAATTTGAAGCTTATGATGTTATTCCCTTTTTTTCTTGTCAAAGTCATTCCCTTTCTTAATTTATGAGTAAGAAGAAGATTGAGAATGAGATTTCTTACTTTTTATTATTATTAGCAACAGATAATTGAACCATTTTTACATAGCAGCCTCTCAATTTTGAGTACAGTGATCAGCATCAAGTAAATGAAAACCAACACCGAAAGCGCGCATGTTGCCAACATTAGCCTGGAAGCTGTGCTACCTTTTACCTGAAGAGCATATTCAACAGAGGCTAGACCAATGAAGGTTAAAGGGAATGAGTAAACCCACCATGTAACAGTCAACCTTCTCATTGATTTCTTGAAGAGAGCTGGCCTGCAAGCCTGTTATGAAACAGAAAGATTACCATATTACAATGCAAGAGGAAGAATAAACAAATCATTTTCAATTCAAATGTGGAATTTGAATAATCTGGGAACTTACCAGAGACACAGAGAAACAGACAGAAACAATAGCATCCTTGATGGGGTGTCAAAAAACCCTGAGATGGACTTCCAAGCTAGACTTGCCAAGCTTGGAGCCGCAAAGAACAGAAAGTAAGCTGGCCTCAGCACTGTGGGAAACCGATTGCTACTGGTTAGATGCTGATACAGTGTTACAAACAGAATCAGATAATGTGCAAATCCAAGTGAGAACATTGAGACTGCACTCTCTTTCCAATCCATCTCTGCCATGACTTGAGCAGCCACTAAGTTTTCTATCACTAACATCTGGCTTACCGGGTTTGCTACCACCGACAGAAACCGTTTATCAGTTGTAAACCACTGTCCATAGAGTTTGACATCCAGCACCAATATTGGAACTGAAAGTGTCCAGCATAGAACCTGATAGAAAAATCTAGGAACATTGATGGGCGCAGATTGAAGAATGAGAAGTAAAGAAATCCAAGGAGCATACATGTAGTTCCCTCCTATGTGATGTAAGAACTCTGTCTTCACCAGATCAAAGTGAAAGGAGCACCTGAGAATGCAAAGAAAAGATGGAGAAGCTGCAATGAATACAGAGAGACCCCATAGCAGGAGAAAGGCAATGGAAGGTAGTTCATTAAATGCATGCCAGAGAGCTTGTGAGTCCAACTTGTGTTCACTCAAACTCTTCCATAATAAAGCTTGTGCACCAAGGGAAATGCATATGGAGAAGTAGCCCGCATGAAGTTGCGCTAAAATTCATGACTTTGATGGCTTGCTATTGTCATTTTGGTGGGTTTGGCTGTGCTTGCTGGTGTTCCCTGGAGCACCTATCACAATCTGAACTGAAGGCTTGATTGCAATGTCACCCATCATATGATTTATAGTGTTAATAGGAGAGGTTTTGTCTATAAGATGAACTGTGTAGCTTATTTTGTCACTGCAGGGTATATATATACATTCAAAGTAGAGGATTGATGGATCATCTTTAGGTGCGAGACAAATTGATTTAGAAGGTGGCTAGAACACTTTCAAGGACACGTGAAAAGATGTCAAGTTTGTTCATTCTACTAAAGAAAATTATTGTGCTTATCTGTCTGTGTCACTGACCCCTCCCACGTAGGACTAGGATAATAAAAGATAATACCCATTCAGAAATCACATTTAGGACCTAGATTAGGTGCTAAACTAAATTGAAATTGCTTGAGTCTTTGAAAATCTGGAAAAGTTATCTGATGAAAACCAAATCTCAAAACATCACTCATGTTGTACAATGTTTGAATCTCTCAGTTCTAGGAGCTTGTCTAAGTGACTACTTTTGTGAGATTCATCCGCAGTTTTTGGATGAGTCTTAGGTGGCGTCTTGGTAGTCCATACCCTTAATCTTTCCCAAAAATAGGTATGTTGAGTTTATCATATGCAGGTGTGAAGCTATGAAGGGATCCTGAGAACTTTCGGAGACAATAACATGGAAGCAGTTATTTCCCATTTTCAATTTCAGCCAACTTAAATAACGATTGATTTGGACATTTTGATGTCAGAAGCTTGTGAAGTGACTAGGGAATAAGACGCGGTGGAAAGAAAGTCAGTCTTGTACTCATTCATGTTTTGCATCATTACCTCTTACACCTCAGAGATTCTTTAACTCTGGAAGCTAAATTCTTTGTTATTATGCTAAATATTTTACTTTATACACATTTCACATTTGAGACTCAGGGTATGTATGTCACTTCCATATTATCTCTTGATATCTTACCTCCTTTGTTGGATCTAAAGTTTCTGGGGACAAAGAATCAAGAATCTCCAAGGCTGGATGAATATTATAGATTTAGGTGATAAGTAACTGGACGTGGCTCACTGTATAGCACATGATTAAAGTTTATTTGACGATTTGCATCAATTCAGTGGTTGTAAGCAGTGTTTAGATATGGTTTTTTTATGCACTTCTCATTTTTATCTTTCTAGTTCAAGCATCAAAAGAAAATATGAAATGAAATGTGTTTGGTATACTAATGTATATGATAAACTTCACTTATTTTATTAGGAAAAAAATGATAAATTGTATTTGATAACTCTCTTCTTTGAAAAATATTAAATTTTCAGTTCGAATATTCTCCCATGATTGGAGGAAAGGAAGAGAAGAAATGAGACTTGTTGGGATACTCAGATGTCAGTACTATCATATTAAGGGTGAAAATCAGAATGAATGTTGAACTAAAGTAGTGGACAAAATGGATGGTTGAGGGGGCAGACAGCGAAAGAAAAAACAGTGATGTTCATGCGCTCACCTATCTATATTTTCATTCATTCATTCATTATTTTTTTTTTTCTTCAGCCTCTTTCAACATGCAGTGGCCAAAAATTGCTGATGATCATGATCTCTTTTTCTGCTTTTCTAACTTAGCACAAGTTTTTCTGGTTGTGGATTCCAGTTCATATAAGTTAATAGGTATCATATCTGATCTTTCATGTCCTTGAGGCTGCTAATTAGATGCCTTACCCTCTAATTCAGGTATTGCCAAAAGTCCAGAACTGTGACTCAGATTGCATTTAAACCACTATTAACTATTCTATGGACCTACCCTTCTTTTGATGTCAAACTCACTATTTGGAATTAAAATTTTATTCATAAAATAGCAAACAAAGGTTAGTCTGCATAGAAATAGCATAACTCATTATCCCAAAAAGATATGGGTTTAAATCTTTCTGTTGATGCGAGATTCTCATGAGTAATATGTAAGTATATTTATAAGGGCTATGAGTTTTTAGGCATATTCTAACCCCGGGTGAGATTTCGAGACAGCTCATCTAATTTTTTTTGTAATAAAAAGTATTCATGCAATGTTTTTAATTGAACCAAAACATCGTATGCCTTCTGAACAGAATTAGCTGCACTTATCTTTCATAGAAAGCAATGACTCAGAATGGAAATGTGTTCATTGGCTGCATTCTAAAAGCTTAAATAAAGTAAGTTAGGTAATGATTTTAGAAATGGCTCAGAAAGGGAACGTGTTCATTGACTTTTAATTTTAAAAGCTGAAGTGAAGTAAGTTAGGTGATGTGGAATAATTATCTTATCATATTTTTTGGCCTAATGCATCTCAGGCTCTGCTATGCAGCATAAAAAAAAAAACTTGCGAGAAAGGCAATGCAATTCACTATCACCACCCCTAATCGGGCAAATAAAATAAAAAGAAATAGTGTTTTGGATAAGATGGGAATTATAATCTTGCCAATGCCTTTTTCTTGTACAAAAAAATGGTTATGAAAATGCTTACTTATCATAGAGGATAAGACCCATTGTTATATGTTTCTATATTTTTATTTCAGCAAACTTTAATGTCTCACCTTAAGACCCCATCTTGTATGGAAGAATCTTTCAACCTATATATTTAGATGAGAAGAAAATTAAGGAAAAAATAATATTGGGAAGAAAAACTCTAAAAATTAGTAAATTTTTATACCATTTTTTCTTCTTAATATTCCCTCCCCCATTTTCTTTTCAGTTTTCTCCATTCAAATATAGTCTTGGTGTGAGGATAAAATTGAGAAGAAATCTTAATTTTAGGTTGTTTGGTACTCCCTTCATTATTTAATATAAGAGTTAATTGATTTTTTTAATAGATTAAAGAAATTAAATAAATTAGTTAATTATACCTAATAGAAGAGCTAATTGACTAATTTAGGTAGATTAATAAATATATAATATGAATTCGTATTGAGGATTGTATTTGGTTATAATTAATATATTTATTTGTCTTCTTTTAATCTATCTAAAAAAATCAACTAGCTCTTATATTAAAATGGGGGTATGGTATCATATGGAGTTTTGGGAACCCAATTCAATAGTTACAATCCGATTTCATTTACATACTAAATAAACTTTTAAAATCAAATCCTATTCAAATTTCAATCCCACTCTAATTCCAATTCTTCTTAAGAACTCTTTCATCATTCCAAAGGCAGCTAAGATATTTATATTTGGGGTTAAATGTGATATAGTTTCTCATGAACCAAGAGAAAGTCACCCCTAATCGTGAGATTCTACAAAAGGAGCCTAGTTTTCCGAAGTAATCATCATCATGCGTGTGTGTCTGTGTCTATATATTGCCTCAAAATTTGCCTTCTATGTAGGCCACATGTGAAACCATTATAACCAATAACGCCTCTATCTTGAGTTAGAGAGAGAGGCAAATCATGAAAAATTATTTCCTTATTTTGAGATTCAACTTTTCTTTTTAGGACAATAATTCTTACACATGACCAGTCATAATAACTTAACAATAATAATCCTTTGTTACAACCATCATTAACCTTACAATTCAAATTACACCCACACAACCCAACGTTAATTAGCGTTTTGGGTTCATAACAACGCCCCAAATTTCTCTCATTTCCAAGGTCAACATTGTAATTCTCTTTTGTCCCGTTGCTACTTCTCACTGTGATCCACTCTTCTTCCCATTCCCAGTTGGCCTCATTACCCTCAAACGACGTCGTAGCTTCTGTGCACAACTGACGAATCCTGTCTCTGCCAGAATTGCAGGAACGAACACGGGTCGGATCTTCTGTGGGCTCCCACGAATCCCAAATGGATCCGTCCATTACACCCGTTGGAGTATCCAAGCTTCCAAATTCTTTCATGGATGAAATTGATTCTTCCAGGAACTCGTGTCTGAGGAGTTCGCCCACCGACCACCGCTCAATCGGGTCTCTCGTCAGACACTTGCTCAGAAAGTCCCTCCCTTTCTCCGACATGAACCGGGGAATCTCCGGCACATCCCTCGAGAACCCGATTCGATAAACCGCACTTACCGGGTCAGATACGTCCGGCCAGGGAGCCCGCCCGGTGATCATCTCCAATACACTACACCCCAGAGACCACACGTCGGCAGCGAACCCCTGTTGATCCCCACGAGCCACCTCCGGCGCCATGAACATTGGTGTGCCGGCAACCATTCCGCCGTCACCCGCCGCCTCAGACACCCTCCTAGCACAACCCAAGTCTGCAATTTTCGCCCCTTCCTCCGTCACCAAAACATTCTTACCTTTAATATCACAATGCACAATTCCATTAGAATGAAGATGGTTGAGCCCCAGCAAGATTTGGCGCGCATAGGTTCGAACCACCGCTTCTTCTAGCCCATCTCGCCGGCGAGCCATGTCGGCAATCGTACCATAAGGCGCATACTCCATGATCAGATTGTACCATTCTGCATTATTCTCTAATGTAACATCATAACCATGGTATGCTACAATGTGAGGAGATTTCAATGTGGACAGAATCCTCTGTTCCCTCTGAAGCAACTCCGATCGGTCGAGCTCAGCAGACTTGACCGCGAACAAATGACCGGACCGGCGATCATGGGCAATTGAGACGGTGGCGGTGGCACCCCGGCCGACGGTGGCACCCCTAGACCAGTCCATAGAAGAGAGCTTTAGCTTGGAGAGTTGGGAGCTGTATAAAAAGAGAAGGTAGGTTTGTTTGTTAGGAACTACCACTCTGCATGATACCTATATATATAGGCAAAGGATAAATAAAGTTTGGTTTGGTATGGTTGGCTTGAAGCAAAGCGATGAGATGTAGTGCAAAGTTGTGAGATTTAAGATTCTAGAGAGTCTTTAGTTTTTGGTTGTGTTCACATCTCACAACTGGTGTGTGTGTGCTAGGAGAGATCCACGTGTCAAAAGAAGGGTGTGGTACTACCAACTTTTTTGGTTGATTAGCCGGCGATGCACAACATTGCTTCACAAAGTTGGAGAAATTAATACATTCACAAGGTAAGACTCTTGCAATTTTTAATTTAGAACCGACGAATTAACAAGGACACGTACTACTTCAAGAATTAAAATGGTATTATTTTCAACGTTACGTTAATTAAGACGCGCCAAGCTAATTTGAAGTATGCTTAAAAAACTAAAAATTTATGATTTGACTCGTTTAAAATATACGAAATTTAATTGATTAATGGTGTGTTCATTTTTTAAAGTTGACTTTCGGTATACATAAATATACAAGAGATGGTGCACATGGAGGCATGTGCTGATGCGTGGGTTGGCGATCAGGGGATGGTTCATGATGAGGTGATAAAGAGTACAATTACACACACACACACACACACACGTATATATATGCACCCAATTCACCACAAGAGTTACCTAAATATTTTAGATAAATTAAAAAATTGTATAAATTAATTATAATAAATATGATTTAATCTCTATAAAAAATATTCATATATAATGTTATGTTATATATTATTTTATAAATTAGATAAATTAGTCTGAGTAGTATGTATTATAAATTAGTGTGAGAAAAAATAATAAATATTGAGATAAAATGAATTAAAGTCTTAAATTTAGGATAAAAATTAACCTTTTAACTAACTCTTATAATTATAAATATATATATATATATATATATATATATAATAATGGAAAATTCCTGTGGCTTTGGTCTAAGTGGTATGTATATATATAGGGAAGATATAAGAGGATTCATTAATCATTTCCCTCAATCAAGTATATATTTTTTAACTATAAAGATATAGATTTCTTGTAAAATATAAATAATACTATATCATATCTTTAATATAAAATATAGTTTATAATAAAAATTATATTATAAATTTTAAATCATATATTAAGAACAGATAACTTTCGTATATGCACGGGGTACTCAAGTATAATTTTAAAAGTACTCGCTTTTATAAGATTTATATATTTATTTTTAGTTATAATAGACTTTTCTCCTTTGTAATAATACGCCGCACTTGAGAACTACACCGGAAAAGCTTTGCAAAGGGATCAAAATCTTTACTTCCTCTAGTCTTAAATAACTAATCCATATAAATTAAAAAATAATTTAATTAATTATTTTATAAAAAATGTGTATTGATTTTTTTAAGATACCATTTCTCTTTTAATTATTTACATTAAAAACTATACCTATTAATTACACATATAATATGGATAGTCTAAGAAAAGCAGAATAAATAAAGAAGATATTAAATATACGGTCTTATATTTAATTTTAAAACAAAATTTTTCAACTAATTCTTATAACTAGAAATAGTACCACATAACACTATGCCACACGAAGCCTATCTTTTTTTTTATAAAATTTTTTTAGAAAATGGTTAGACTCACTCACGATTTAAGGGTAGGACGAAATCTTCCTTCCTCCTAGACCATACTAATGTCAGGCAGAGCAAACCGTCTATTACCCTCAAGCGTAAACCTAAACATCTAAGAGCTAGGATACTTCTTTAAGCGTAGCGATTGGAATCATAACAAAATGGTACTCCCCAGGGATCGAATACGCTCTAAATAGTCGTATGTCTCATCTTTTCGCCAGTTAAACTCACAGACGACAGGGTTTTAAAATTAAATTACTTGAACCCCAAGGATCAAAGCTTCCCTAATAAAAGGTTTTGAAGTTAGATTACTTGAAGTGAATATGAAGGGGGGTTCAATTGGCTTGAAGGAGCAAAAATATACTCTTCTTATTTTAAATTGGATTGAAGAAGTATTAATTAATATATGCATAGAGTTGTTTGACTGGGAAGAATGGTGGCGTACTTGTGATTGTGGTGGCAATATATTAGAATTTAGAAGAGAATGTTATTTTTGTTAGGAAGGAATGCAATGTATATTTTATTATTGAAAAGAGTGAAAAAGAGGGTGGATTCAATTCACTAGAGAATAGGAATTAGGCAAACAGTGATGATTAAGCTTCTTCGTGTGTTTGACTTTTGACTGCCTAATTATTTCTGTTCAATATGGATAAAATTCAATGTACGTACACAATAACAAGTCAATTTGTGACAACGAGGTAAGTTCAATGATTATTATTATGTGCATATATATATTTAATTTTTATACACGTTTATATATAGTAGCTCTACTTAACAATAAAGGAACACACTTCTAAGTCAAATAATGTTCAATTTTCAACGGTTCATAGCACCCTGAAAGTTGGATACTTCTGTGGGCTATTCTCATAAATCAAGTGTTTTTTTTTTCTTTTGTTACAATAATCAGATTTAGTACTTTTTAAGAATTTATTAAATTTTTTGGGATGATTCCACTCCATCTATCTAACTTGATCCACGAACCTCTTACAACCTAAAAGAGGGTTAGTGATGATTAAAGAATATATTAACCTTAAGACCATAAACTGATTAAGCTAAACCAAATAGCACATTTGGATATCAAAAACAAAGCAAATGCAAAATGAGCTTTGAAATCAAGTGAGTAGAAAATGAAAAAAAACACAAATATTACGTATTTATACTGGTTAAACTTGACCATTTGATCTGCATCTGGTTTTCAAATTACTCATATGATGCTCATCAATTATTAGTAGCAGTCAGCACTTTAATTTGTGGAATGCCCCTTGGAGCATTGGAAGGGACGATTGGGATTGAAATTTGGATAGCAAGAGAGGAAGCAAGTGTTGAAGAAAGCGAAGGCAGGAATAGTTTGTGACAGTTGGAGCATAGTTGGAAGAAGCAAAGCCAACTCATTAACATCTTTCACATTAATTACCCACCATGTCCTTTCTTGTTGGCACTTTGCGTCCGCATTTAACTTCTCGTTCTAATTCCCTTTCAACTAATTCCCATATATTCTTTACAGTCTATAATATATATATATATATATATATATATATATATGCCATTTTAATTAATTCATCATAACTAAAAAATGGTACTAATAAAAAATTATTCTAGTTAGTAACAAGTTAGTTTATAACTTATAAACTCATAAGTTCAAATCACAATATCATTGTTGAGGATTTTGTTAGTCATCGATCTATAAATACCTATATAAATATTCATTAAGTCTGGAGATATATTTTAACCATGATGAGCCACCAGAATCTAACCCACCTAAACTTTTTTTTGCCAAAAAAATATCTAAAAAATAGTAGTTAACTCATTAACTTTGTATTGATAAAAAAATAACTCATTAAATCTGTCTTAAATTGAAATTATTTTCTAACTTTACTCGTATTAAAATGGAGTTGTGAAAGAGAAAAAAAAAATACAAAGTCACATTTATACATTAATTGTTGGGGCAAAATTTACAAATAACAATTAATTATTCTATAAGTGACTTATATTAGGATAAAAATGATGGTATGTTTTTTTTTTAAACTTTCAATTAGAAAACTCAAGTTGAGATTAAAGAAGATGAAAATGAAGAGTGGTAGGGGATGCAGCGTTTTTTAGCATGATTGTTGTCTATGGGTACAAAAATGAGGAACATTTCACAATCTTCAACTACATTCAAAGGAAGTTACTAAATAAATAAAATCTTATTAATTATGATTATGGATTTAAATGTAAATGTTTTGATAGTAATCTGTCCTGTGTGCTCTAGTGGGAGAATGTGGACGTTTGAAAATGGAATCCAACGAAAATGCCATCACGTGCCGCCCACAAAGGCAAAGCGATGCCCTCTTAATTTCTTCGTTTTTAATTCCACTTTTTCTTTTTCTAATGAGTAAGCAATGTAATGCATTGTTCATTAATCATGCACGTCGTGGGTTCAATTTCGCAGGGCGGATTTAACCTCTTTAAATTCAAATAATAATAATAATAACTAAGGACGCGTGCTGTAACATGCAAGCAAAACCAGAATCTACTTTTTTTCCACAAAAAAGATGGCTTTGAAAAGTAATTTATATTTTTAATATATTATCGTCTAATCATCATTGGTCATCTGATTATCCAGAAACACGAACTTGCTTTCCCTTTGGATGACTTATCCGGCAAGTTTATTAGATATTCTTCAACATTTCAGCGCCTTTCCAGCTCTATTTGAAAGAACTTATCAAAAGATTCTATATGTTCCATGATTTCTATAATAATGTAACTCCACACTTTTCAATTTTATACGACTTCGTTTTCTATTATAAAGTATTTTTTAAAAGAATTAAGTGATCTTTAATCTATATTATAAGTCACGAAGTGAAATATTAACTATATTTGTTTTTAGTATTATTCTTATTTAAAGTTTGATACAATTTTTTTTTCTTCTCAAAATATAATTGATGGTTTTAATGTGCGTAAATTTAATAAAAAAAATATTATTTTCAAACAATTTAATAAGTTTTAGTGAAGTGATTAGAGGGCTCTTATAATAAAGACTAAAGGGAGTATTATTGTATTTTTGTTTTAATAAATTATGTATTGCATATTAAATTAATGTTAATTAAGTTATATTTAGAGCACAAAACGATAATTTAAAATAAATATTGGCTTGCCAGCCAGATTTTGAAAGAAAACGATGGACACTGTTCAAAGTGCATGGATTCAAACTCAGTTTAAATTCATCTGCAGTGTTTGTCCTATTTACAGCTATATATAGATCTTGTTCTTGTAAAATATTGGGAACAATGTGTTGTTTTGTTACAACTATCATGTGGACCGTTTGTGCTATTTTCAGCATTTATTCAGGGACGGTGCAATCTGAAAGAAGTACTTCTTCCGCGGTATTTAATACTATAAAAATTAATTAATTTTTTTTAGATAGATAAAAAAATTAAATTAATTAATTATGATTAAATTTAATCAGTTAAGATAAATTCATAAAACTGATTCATTTGCTTCATAATCTTCTCTTACAGGAGGGAATATTCCAAAATTGTTTAGATTTCAACCATTAGCATTAACTTCATCAACAAAAATATATAGTTTTTTTTGTTACCCACTCGGTTTGCCGGAGCTTTACCCTAACTACATCCGAATCTGACCCACGTCGCGCACCTAGTTATGGTGGGTGAGTCTCCCAACTGGAATTTTTTACATACGCCAAAGCTCGAACTCGAGACCTCGCTTAAACGATACTGAACACCTTACCACTCAGACTAACCCGTTGGTACAAAAAATATATAGTTCGTGGCCTTTCAAGTAATCCCAACTCAAAATGGTTGTATTTTTCATTACACCTTAAGTTAATGATGTTCCTTGTATTCAATGAATATTAATCACCCATATATAAATGGTTTAGATACACACATAAACCAATATCAACTGAAACATTAGCAATTCACAAGACACCTCATCAACATAATATATATATATAGACACACACACACATATATATTCTTTATGCAGCTCTGGCAAATCCTACCCTCAAGTTGCCATAATCAAACACTGTGTGATAGGGACCCCCGAAAACATCCCCAGGGATCCTGCATTTTGCAGACACCAATCATCATGTCAGAATCTGATCAAATTCTCAACATCAGAGAATCATGTTCATGTGTTTTCATAAGAATTCTTTTTTTATTTTTTCACAGACAAAAAAGCTCTACTGTAAGTGGAGGTAGTAAGTTTAATCCTACTGTAACCTCAGGCCATTAATGTCGGCCCTTTAAATGGGAAAAAAAAGTTGAAAGAATGTACAGAGGGCATAGTTATGGGGTATGTACCAGATAGGGCCACGAGGAGGAGGCACGTCCAAAGCAGTGAAGCCACTGATGCATTGAACTTGAGAGCCTTCTTCATCCTTGAGAATGTACTGAATACACAAAAAACCGAGATTTGTAAGTAAAAACAGAGAAATTGAAGGCAATGAGACAATAGAAGCTTTGCCTCATTCTCTGTTTTATTTACTGATGTGATTCATTTTCTTATCAGGGAAACAAATATGATGAGCCGTTTCAATCCTGGATTGATGAATGTGAATTGATAGTAAAAAAATTTAGTTTAAAATATCAGTTATGTTTATATATGTAAAAAAAACAAAAGAAAAGGAAAGGAAAAAAGCAGGGTCATAGGACATACTACATCATTGGGAGAAAGGTCAAACGTTTTTCCAACAATAGTGAAGGAAACAGTAGGCATTGAAGGGATCCTTCCCCAGTCAACAAGTGCTTCTCACAGTTTACCACAAGGCTGCAATATCACCGCAAGGTATCAAACTTAGACCAAATTTAAATTCATGTCTCCAGCAATTGGCCCCCATGGAAAGCCAATGTCCCAACAGCTGCACTCCATGACATTTTACCCAGCCTCTTGTTGGTTAGAACCTTCCATGGGTAGTCCTCCCTAGAATCACCAGCAACTTCGCTCTAATACCAATTGATAGGTACCTAAGTAGAATGTATCCCAAAATCTAACTGTTGAGGTGGAATAACTAACTCATTTAAGTACTCTATTGAATATCCCATACTATTTAATGTGAGACTTGGTATTTCATACTATCAAATTTCCCACCAACTTCAAAAGAAAACTGAATACATAATCACATGATCCTACACATATTATCACTTAAGTAGAAGAATTCACCTTATTGACATTGCTTAATATCTGATCTTTTGTCTGATTGTGCCTCAGCTGGTTTTGCATCCAAACAACAGCCATTTCACAAGCAGAACAAGTAGCATCACCGGAGGATTTTATTTCATTCTTATCCACCACACTCTGAATACCCATGCTGAAAACAAGATATACACTCTTCAATATAATAATATCAAATCATATTAAAAATTAAATGATATCACTCCCCTAAATAGCACTATCTTTTGAGTTTTGAGCTTTACCTAACTCCACGAGTCCCATCAAACGCACACAATCCAATTTGGGAACATATCTTCTTTGGTTGAGCCTACATGAGTAAAACATAAAATCCATAATGAAATTCATCCTCTGCAAGATGATAAGAATCTTTCTTTTTGATCGATGGACAAAATTAATTTAAAGTTCTAATAAACTAAACTGGGCTACAAATGAATGAACCGGAATTAGAACTTACTTTAGCTAAAAGCAATTCCAGGATTGTTGGTCCATGGTGATTAACAACAGTCTTGCATTCTTGACGGGCAACTTCATTTCCATAAGCTCCAATGGCTTCATTGATCGCATTAATTGCATCCTACGAGAGACAAGAACCATTTGTTGGATAAATGATAATAGAAACCATCTATTCACAAGCATTTGTCAAAGCATTTTCCATCAAAGTTCATTTAAGGTATTTGATGGATATCTAAGATTTGGAACCTTATCCCAAAAGCTAGCTATTAAAGTAGTAGAACCAACCTACCTAGTGGTGGACTGGGTTTCAGATAGGTGCAAGACTTTGAATAACTTTTTCTGAAACATCTATCCTTCATATGGAATACTAAATTCTAAAATGAAGTGATGAAAACGAACAATTATATAAGCAGTTTGGTCGTACCAAGGGACCAGTGATTAAAGAAGTCCCTGAATCAGCAATTGGTGCACAGCCATTAGCACAAGATCCTGATTCACAATATGTACACAAAGTCAGAAACATCAATTATAATACCACAAGCCATGTATGGAAAGCAATACCATGTCCTTGGAAAATATACAAGGAAAACTAATCTTTTTGCTCTATATAGTTTTGACTTAATTGTAACTCAGTCCCTAAACTTTGACTCCAAACAAAACTAGTCTCTATAGTTTTGACTTATAAGAAATAAATTATAGTGAGTTAAAATTCAAAAATTAAATTTCAACTAAGTCAACTATAGGGATTGAGTAATACCGAGTTAAAATTTAGAAACTGAATTACAATTAAATTAAAACTATAGTAACCAAAAGCTTAATTTTACCAAATATATATTTATACTGGTTAATTTCCTACACATACCCATTGGTTTACCAGCAACAAGAACATCACCCATGTCAAACTGTTAACAAGACAGAAAATTGCAATCAACAAGAAGAACAAGGAAAAATGTGTTTAACCAAAAGAAAAAGAAGCTAATGAATAACCTGCCAATAGCCTTTTCGTGTCACAGGGACATAAGTGTGTTCAGCATGGAAGTGAGCATTATCAACACCACCAAAAACGATCTCGCCCCCTCTCCCATCCGATGTGTTTCGATTGAGCCAGAATGAAAATACTTATTCCTTAATCAGACCTTGAATGATCATATTGTACCTGAAACCAACAAGTGTTTCATAAGTAAGCCTTTTCATGATTGAGGTTGAACTGAGTGTCAATTTTGGCCCATTATATTGCATTTCATTAAAAATAAATCAAATGAATGAAAATTTAAACGTTAAAACATACCATAGAGGAACAGCATTTCCAACAGATATCTCTTGGAAACCAAGTCCTACTAAACCATCAAACTTGGCTGATACAAATGTAAAGCCAGGTTCCTTAGTTGCTTCAATGAATTCCTGATCTCCAGCAAAACAGAAGATTCCAACAAGCCCTTATGAAGTTTCAAAGTGTCCGGTGGCCCAAATAAAGCCACAAATTCTGAAAACAGAAGACTAAAGAGATGCAGTTAGGGGAATCAGGAGACAAACCATTTTGCCTGTATGTTCTTGATTGACTAGTGCTGTACCTGGCATGGACGTAGCATGCAAGCTGCACCCAAATTCAAAGTGCTAGAATCAGCCAAGTCAGCTAAATAATAGACACCTATCAGATGAATCCTTTTTGGTTGCATGAAAGTCATGGTGCATATTGATTATTACATCCGGCAATCATTGCTTAACAAGAGGAGTAGTCTTTCTATTCTTAATATAAAATATATTTAATTAATTTAATTAGATTAATAAAACTTATTAAATTAATTAATAAGACATATTTTTTCTAAAACACCATAATTATCTTCCTTAACTCCCTCATTTTCTTACTTGATTATTGTTGAGGGAATATCAACAGCGATAATTTAGGAAGAAATTGATAAATATAAGAAATATGTCTTATATTTAGAATTAAAATAAACTTTTCAATGAAGTCCTATATTAAAGATGGGAGGAGTATGATTTTTCATATTAACTTTTATTAAGCACACATATGACAAATTATTTTTTTATTGTATTATCTTTTTCCATTTCTACTACTAAACGGGCCCTCGTTTATTGGAGGGAAATTAACTTACAAGTTCATATCGTTTCAAAAAACAGGTCTCTATAATTTTTTTTTATCATGTTCTTATAATTTCATCCTTGTTGATTGGCAGGAAAATTTACAAGTCCCTATAGTTTCAAATTTAGGTATCTATAGTCTTTTTTTCATCGGGGCTTTATAATTATATTTGATTTTTAATTAAGTCCTATAGATTTTTTTTTCTTTTCATCTTTATCATTTCCTTATAGTTTCACTTAATTTTTAATCAATCCCTATAAGTTTCTTTCCCTTTTTATTAGCCACCTACCATTAAAGTCATATGATACCATAAGGACACGATAAAAGGAAAAAAAAAAAACTAGAGGGATGTGAAACGACGTGCAGATTAATTTCTTTTGATTGAGGATCCAAATTAAACACGCTTACGTGTATGAATACATACATCTATAGAGAGAGAGGGGGGGACTCACAGAGGTAAAACATTTATTGGCTGTGACCCAGGTATTGGAGCTGCCGGAGTCAAAAGAACGGCGAACCTCTGAGGAGGGGTACCAATGGAGATATCACCATAATACTGAGCGTCTAAGAAATTCTTGAGCCCCACAATTTCATATTCTCCATTCTTTTTTTTTTTTGTTACAATCCTTCATTCTTATTACTAAGACCGTACTTTCTGAGCAAAGCCCGGCCCACTTTCATTTCTTCAGCCCAATCCTCGGAAGTCCATTACATGAGCACCCGGCCCAACACAAAGCCACGGAAACAAACCCAAAAGACAAAACCACAAACGCTTTTCTATTGCTTCTTCCCATCTCCGTTAATTCACCAGCTTCACAAAAATATATCCCAATTAAAATTCCGATAAATTAGGTAGACAATTAAAAAATATATATATATCACAATTAAAACTACAACAAGTATAAATCAAATCTCAGAATTACACATCAAAATCAAAAATGAAGTTGAAAACTGGGTTTATATATATATATATTCAATAATAAATGAGACGTGAGTTTCATCCATCGTATGTTTCATTTCTTTCATCATTATGAAGAATCCAAGTTAAACTGAAACATGTGCAACATTCGCCCTGGGAATTCATGATCATGTGAGAAAGAGAAGCACACGATCATGGAGGCATCTAAGAAAGAAAGAAAGAACGAACTAAAAAGAAGAGTTTACTGACCAATGAAAAGAGAGAATGATGAATCGCAGAACAAAGCTGAAGGGGAAGGGAAAGTGAGAAAATGGTGAGAATTTGAAGAGCAGGAAAAACCCAGCCACGTTTCATGCACAGGATCGCATCCTGTGGGCCCCCTGTAACGGCACTTTCGGGGTCATATTTGAATCGCCACCGTCCAATTTTGCTTAAACGGACGGTGATGATTGGGCATGAAGGAGTAGGGGAATATACTATCTTATACTTTTCACTATTTAAAATTTTAGTAAATAAAAATATATTTATATAAGAATTTAAAAAAAAATTATAAAAAAAAAAATTAGACAGTTTTTAGAAAAATATTTTTAGAGAATAACTTATGAAAAAAAATAATTACGAATAAATGAGTGTTTTAATAGTTATTATCAAAAAGACTTTTATAATTAAAAAATTAAGTATGATTTTATTAAAAATATGAGAGAGGAGAAAGGGTAGAGAGGAAAGAGGAGAGACTTTTGCCCAAAAAAACTTCTAAAATCACGATTTCCGCGTAGTTTTCAAATACACTTTAAGTTACATAAAATATATAATTTTATTTTTTAAAATATATAGACTAACATTTTTAATATTTAATCTATAAAAATTAAGTTGTATTAAGTTATAATTAATTTATAATTAAGTTAAAATTATATAAATTGATGAGTTGTACCTAGTTAAAATTTAGATATTAGGTTATAACTGAATAAAAATTATAGAGATAAAAAGATTATTTTTTTTTCATAAAAAACGTATATGTGCATTTAATGCTTATTATTAATATTAATATTAATTTTGATCTTAGATTCTCAAATATACCAGATTTCCACTTATGGCAAAAACAGTTTTCCGTCACTTTTTCTCTTGGTTCCAATGGAAAAGAAACCATAAAGTGAACAGATGGATCCCGTGGTTTGGATTTAGGATCTTTAAGGTAAATAAATAGTGAGAAATACAAACCAAATTTCGAATATTTATATTCTTTAATCATTTTATTATTATTATTTTGTTGTGTTCTCTAGCTGCAAGCAATTGATCCTAATAAGGTTGGCAAAGAGGGAATCAAGCAAGAACGTTGATTATTCGTCTCAATCATATTATATACTCTCAACCATTCACAATCACAACTACAAGCTAAATTTGAAAAAGAAATTATATTTTTAACGAATTAATTTTTATTCTTTGATCTCAAAATTATGTTATGACTTATAACTGTTTAGATTTATAAATTATTGAATTTCGATCAAGTAATTTTGTTAAAAAATAAAAAAGAAGCAGCGTTGTCTTCTCACTTTAAAAAATAAACTTTTTTTTATTGCTGACGTGAAATTAAGAAAATAATAAGGTTAATTTTAAGATATATTAATATATTTAGTCTGTATAGACTAACCTAAGGAGAATACTGATATCCAATCAATTCTAATACACACACATATTGGAAGCATTAGCAAATTCACTAATTTATCTATCGTATGTGGATTTAATTGATAAAAGGGTGAAATATGCGACTATTTTGAACGTGTTCGATCTTTAAAAAGTATCACTTTATTATAGTTCTAGTCATAGCACTTGAGGGGATATCCTAATTTTTAGGTGCCTAGGGTTACATCTGAAGATAATAGACGGCTCACCCTACTCGACATTAGTATTGACTAAGGGGAAAGGAGACTTCTCTTTGCCTTTAGATAGTGAGTGAGCTCAATCTCTTTCTAAAAATTTTTGTATAAAAAAAAAACAAATTCACTAATTTATTATATGTCTATCTAGGCCTGCATGAGAAAGCAATTTATGGCCCAATTATTTTAAATGAAAAACTTCTCAGCGGATTGGGACATCAAAGCCCAACCCAAACTCAAATTTTCAAAACATAATAGTACTACTAAATTGTAACAGCAAAACAATTAACAAATTTAGAGTAACCCATCATCGGGGTTCAATTAGCGAAGGGTGAGACATACGATTATTTGAAACGTATTCGATTTTTAAAGAGTATCACTTTATTGTGGTTATAGTCGCAGTGCTTTGGGAAGTATTATAGCTCTTAGGTTTATGCCTGAAGGTAATTGACAGCTTGCCCTGTCAAACATTGGTATCGCCTAGGAGAAGTGAGACTTCGCCCAGCCTTTGAATCGTGGGTGAGTCCAACCTCTTTCAAAAAAAATTTGTACAACAAAAAATAAGTTTAGAGTAACTAACAAAGTTCAGCACAGTTGGTAGATTGCTGAGTTTTTTAAACATGATATCTTGGCTTCAAATCAAGTTGTATGTATGGAAAAAGCTTTGTTTGAAAAGTAAAACACACTTTAATAATATATACACATCAACAGGATTAGTCTGTATTAACTATCGATTGAGAGATATCGCTTAGACTTTATAAAAGAAAAAAAAAAGTTCCGAGTAATTCGGTCTAGCAGAAAAGGCTAGTCTCTTATAATTTTGTGAACTAAGGTTCAAATTCCTACTAAGAAAAGGGTCAACATTTAATGTCCTGATATTATTTTGAATATAATTGTCTTCAATATAAGAATACATGTACTTAGCTAAAAAAAAAAAATAAGAAAACTCTATTTTGGATGGTACAAAGCTAATAGGGTTAGGTATAAAGGATGAAATTAGTTGCCCACCACGTGACAAACTAATATTTAAATTTTTACTAAAAAATGAGTACTCAATAGTGTTAAAATATGATAGTCTATAATAAAAAAATATGAATAATATAAATAATATTATAAATTTATAGCTAATTTTGTTTAACCTATATCCTATAGTAATCAGGGTAGATTAAACTTGTTGTCAATAGAGTATACTCCTTGTTTTGGAGTAAAAAAATCATCCCATAACCATCTTAATTTAAAAAGAAAAAAATATTTTCAACTTTTAAAACAAAATTAAATATTATCATGAACTTCTGGCACTATCAATCAAGTATTAATCTGTATACAACCCATACTTGCTATTTTTTTCTCTGCTTCTTTTAATGTGGGTGTCATGTGTAAGAAACTTGCTATATATTTTAAACATCATTCCCATGATTGATTTATTTGGTAATTAAGTTTGGGGCTAACATGTGGGAAACTGCACTAAAAAGTCAACAGCATATCTTCTTTTGACCAATCAATAGCCGCCACCTCAAACCTCAAACCCTGGGTCAAACGTAGTTGCTAGGAAAGTCTCCTCTCACCTCACCATCTTTCATTTTACGTGTCAACGTCAAAAATGGTAGTAGTAAACGCCGTTTTTCTTGACCAATCAGAATAATTCAAATATTCCAACTTTTTTCCCTAAATAATTATTATTTTTTGGTAAAGATGCTCATCGATCACCATCAAAAACAAGAAAATAAATGTTCATAACATTTGACAATAATAGTTGAATTGTACTCAGAGTTGAAGTATCAAAGTTGATAAATAAATTAAATAAGAAAACAAAAATAATACAGTAAACGATACTTTCTTTTTCTTTTTCTTCTATCTATTTACTAGGAAAATATTGAACCTAGACTATTCCATATGAAACAATGAAGGAAAGAATACAATGAAACATCTTTTTGTTTAATTTTTCAGATCTTAATCTCCTCCATATGATGAAAAAAAATGAAATTAAATTTGTTCTAAAAAAAGAAAAAACTACTTAATTCCCTGAAAAGCTGCTGATTGAAGTACTGTTGAGAATATGTGGATTGCTGCTACTGCCATCACCGTTGTTGTTCTGATGATTATTACCACGGATGATGGAAGAGATAGCTGCCGCGAGAGCCGCCGTGAAGTTTGGGTCGGCGGTGATCGCAGTGGCGGCGTTACTGAGGGTGTCAGCCACCGTGGGGGAAGATTGCTGTTGAATTGGCCTACCCTGTTGTGACAAGTGAAGGCCAGAAAATTTGGACTGGTTATACAATGGTTGAACTAGCTGAAACGGTGTCGTATTATGGCTTTGAAACTGCATTACGTTGTGAGTTAGGTCCAATGTGACAGTAGGGAAAGGTGCTGTAGCAGAAAGAGTAGCCATGGTTGGAGAACCAGTAGGGTTAAGAATGGCTCTGGCCAACATATTAGGGTTCATCTTCATCAACCCTTCTGGACTTGACATTGAACCAGACAGTAACATGCCCGCGGCGGCACTCGTCGTCGAAGCCATCGCCATAGCTGCCGGAGGCAACGGATGGTTATGATTTCCTTCGTATGTTGTTACCAATATGCTCCTGTCTTCTGCACAACGCTGAACCTGTCAACAACAAAATATATAATATTACACACATACATAATATAATATGATGTCTTGTCCATAGATTCAATAGAAAATGGGTGAAAAGTCTTTTATTAAATCACATCGTTTTCCATATCTAGAGATGTTGCTTGTTGGATTGAGAAACTTACTTGTTTGCGAACAGGACAACCAACAGCCATGGTGCATCTGTAATAAGCACGAGGACATGGGTTTCCTTTCGCCATTTTTTGTCCATATTTTCGCCATTGACAACCATCGCTGATCTGTAATATTCAATCAGATAATTAATCATATTAGAATTAATTAATCATATTAGAATTCTCCACTGTAAACTGATCAGATGAGAAAGATATATTGATATATATGTATATATAGAGACACACACCATGGGGGCTTCTGATCTAGCACGAACTGAGACACGAGCTTTTCTCATGGTGGCTTCTGTGGTAGTGGTGGATTGATCAATGGAATTTGAAGAAGGGTTCAGTTTCTGAAGCTTACAAGCTTTCTGTGATTCTGAATCAGCTGGACTCTCTTCCCTACCCATTATCTCAATACTTTTACCATTATTGTTGTTGTTGTTCTGATCAGGTGAAACAGATTGAGTTTTTTCATCTGAACTCGAATTCGACACTTCGTCGTCATCAGCTTCTGCTGCTTCGCCGCCAATACCACCTCCAAGCTCCAGAAACTGCCTCGCTGCCATCGGTTTTTTCTCCTCACAACCTTTTCCAACAACCTAATTAATCAGCACAAACAATATAATAATACGACGTTAAATAATGTTGAATATATATAATCTGTAACTGGAGACAGATTCTCGTATGAATAATGACCTGATGATGATGATCGTGTTGGTTATTGTGTTGTCTCTGTTGGATTAATGCAGCGAGATGCCTTTCCAAGGCGGTGTAGTTATTGCTCATGTGGCTCAGCATCTCTTTCAGATTCTGGTTTTCTGTGTTCATTCGCTGTACCTCTTCTTGCAGTTGTTTCAACTATATATATAAAAACATAAATTCATATTTATTTCTTACATTAACAACAAAAATATTCATTTTATTTCTACAGTTAATTAAAATTATATATATATACCTCGTTGCTCTTGGCTCGCTTATCATCTGCATCTGACGACACGCCATGATCATCTACCGTAGATTGATCATTCTTGGTATTATTACCAGTATGCAGTTGTAAACCAATCTAAAGCACAAAATTAACTACCATTAATAATCTAATTTCCTCTGGGTTCTATGGATCTCAAAACTGAGAAATATAAAAGGAAGAGAGAGAATTGAACTTACATTCATATCCAAATTAGACCTAGAAACTGGTAGAGTCTGAGGAATGTCCTTCTTGACAGAGATATTGGTAAGGGTTTTAACATCTTGATGGGGTGGTGGTGGTGCTGATGAAGACGACGACTTGCTTGTTGGGTTAGAGAAGAAATCAACTTCACCGAGGGCCTTCCGATTATTATTATTAATATCAGAAGATTCCATAACGCGGCCAAGGTTCACCGCGAGTCCCGAACCAGGAAGCATCCTATATATCTCCGGCGACGAGCAAGCTTGGAGGAAGAAGAATTCACAATTAAGAGAGGTGGTTGTTGGATGCCGAGAAAGTGAAGAAGAATCAAGAGTAAACGACCTTATTTATCATTTTCCCATTAAAAAAAAAGAACAGTGATGAATCTTGAAGAGAAAAATACTGCAAAAGAATTGTATTTGTGTGGGAAATGAAGATTTTAAGGAGGTGCAATGGCGAAGGGTATAAGAAGGGCCTGGGAAGAAGATGGATCAAATGGGAAAGGATATTATATTTATTACGTCAGATGGTGCGTCACTCTCTGAAATCTCCTCACAAGATACGAAGATAACCTGTTCACTTTTAATTTCTCTTTCTTCTTTCTTTTTATGCTAAGGACTAAGAAGCTTATTTGGGTTCCCATTGATAAGAATTATCACCGATTCATCATTTTCAATATTAGTTCCTCACTTTTTTTTAATTATTTTATATAAACTCGTTTATGTACATCAGTTCAATGGACAATGGTCAAGTTTTATATATGTTCAATGCAACAATAATAAAAAAATTAAAACGTGAAATTTATCGAGACATGACACAAACAAATTAGATTATATATATGTATTTAATTATGAAATTTAAAAATTAAAAGATGGAAATATATAAAAAAAATATGATGTTACTGAAAATGTATGTGATGATTGACAATAATAATCGCAATATAATCTTTGTATTGAGAAACAAATTAATAGAAATATATATAACAAATAATAATAAAATTAATTCAAATGGTTTGACATATGCTTGAATCAAATTAATGAAGTTTCAACATTCAGACGATAATGAAGAAAGGTAAAGAAACCAGAATGTTTTTAAAGGAGTGCAGGTCCTTCTCGGTAAATAATTTACTACATATCCAGTGATTTAAAGGAGAGGCTAAGTAATTAAATAAAATTATATATAACCTATCGTTTGTGGGTTCAACTGACAAAGAAATAAGATATGTGACTATTTAGAGTTTGTTCGATTTCTGTGGAGTATCACTTTGTTATTGGTATCTCTTAGGAGGAAGGAAGACTTCATCTTACCCTTAGATTATAGGTAAGCCAAACATTTCTTCGAAAATTTTTGTAAAAAAACATAAAATTATATAACGCCAATGTCAATATTTTTGGATTTTTTTTTGGTGAAAACCGGATCGGGTCGGGGCAGAAATGAAACAGCGTGAAGAAAGGGGTTTGACCGCGTCATGAATGAGGGGAAGAAATTAAAGGCACCGTTCCCCGAATCGTGCGGCGCGTCCCACGTGACCCAATTGTGCTTTCTCTCTCTCTCTGTATACTGGGAGTAAATGAAAATATCACAAGTCAACCAAACCATGTTGACGGACATTCCCTCTCTCATGTGAGGTGACTGAATACCGGTGCTCTTTGTGGGTCCCACCTACCTTGAATGGGTTTCCATCCTTCCTTCCATCAGAAACCACGTTTCATATTGTGTTGACTCTATACCTATTGTCCTCCACATCTTAATTATGTACCAACTCAATTATGAAAATTAAAAAAATTATTTAAGTGGAGTATTTTTTATTATTTTATAAAAAATATGTGTTATTCTTTTTTTAAAATAACTCTCTTTTAAAAGTGGGAGATAAAAATTAAAAAAAATAGTAAAATTGATGAGGATATTTTTTTTATTTAGGGTGTGTTTGGATTAGCTTTTGGAGAATAGATTATGGGAAGAATAGATTCTGGAGAATAGATTTTGGGTAGAATAGATTTTGGGAAGAATAGATTTTGGGAATAAAGATGTTTGGATGATTAGTAGTACAATCACTTTTTATATTGGTAAATTACTAAAAAGGGTATGATATGATTAAAAGTAAGAGAGATGAAAGATGATAGATAAGAAAGAGGAGAGAGAAGAGAGTGTAGAGAGGAGAGAGGAGAGAGAAAAAGAGAGATAAGAGAGGAGAGAAGAGAGAGAAAAAGAGAGATAAGAGAAGAGAGAGGAGAGATAATAGAGATGAGAGAGGAGAGAGGGTGTAAAAAAAGTAAGGGTATAATAGTAATTGGATAATCCAAAACCTAGGTTTCAAAGAAAAAGCTATTTTCAGTAGCTTATTCAAAACCTAGGTTTCAAACCGAGGTTTTGTCCAAAATCAATTCTCAACAAAAATTGCTGTTTGTGTGAAAATTTTCCAAACCGAGGTTTTGCCCCATAATTGATTATCAAACCAAGGTGCCAAACAGGCACTTAGTCAAAGAGTATCTCTAACTTTTTAAAACTTAAAGTGTAAATAATTTTTATCATTATTAATAAGTGTGTTTCCCATAATTTAAACTTATGTTTTACTCCTTAGAGAGATATCACTTACCACTTTAACCAATAACTTATATAGCCATTTGATCAGGTCATATTTGAGGATAATTTTAAAAATAATTAAATGAGGGATATAATAAAGAATGTTGATGTTCTTTTTTTATATGACTATTTGATCGGGTTAGATTTAAGTATTGTTATACACAATTAAAAGTAATTCTTATAAAAGTGTTTGTTTCATTTACGTAGATTGAAATTCGAGATCACGTACTTAATTGGTAAAAATTCCTTCCACATATACCAACACGTGCAACAGTGATTATATATTTGTGACTAAAATAAAAGGAAGTATTACTACATACATATATATATATATATTTAAACTCGTGTATATATTCTAAACTTCTTTTATAAAATGATTTGCTTTACAAATTTATGATCCTCTATCTGTTTATTATGGATTTGAATCTTCTTATTTTACATAGAGGAGGTAGATGAAGTTCATTTCTCTTTAATCAAAATTTGAATAAGGGTTAATGTATGAATATGATTAACGTTATTTTTATCATATACAAATCAACTAATTTTTTAAGTTACTTGAGAGTGGCATATATATGTTAAGGGTGTGTTTGGATTAGCTTTTGGAGAATAGATTCTGGGAAGAATAGATTTTGGAGAATAGATTTTGGGTAGAATAGATTTTGGGAATAATAGATTTTGGGAATAAAGATGTTTGGATGATTAGTAGTAGAATTACTTTTTATATTGGTAAATTACTAAAAAGGGTATGATATGATTAAAAGTAAGATAGATAAAAGATGATAGAGAAGAAAGAGGAGAGAGAAGAGAGTGTAGAGAGGAGAGATGAGAGAGAAAAAGAGAGATAAGATAAGAGAGAGGAAAGAGAAAAAGAGAAATAAGAGAAGAGAGAGGAGAGATGATAGAGAAAAGAGAGGAGAGATGAGAGAGTAAGGGTATAATAGTAATTGGATAATCCAAAACCTAGGTTTCAAACCAAAAGCTATTTTCAGTGGCTTATTCAAAACCGCGGTTTCAAACCGAGGTTTTGCCCAGAATCAATTCTCAACAAAAATAGCTGTTTGTGTAAAAATTTTCCAAACCGCGGTTTTGGCCCAGAATCAATTCTGAAACGGGCTCCCAAACACACACTAATTCTAAGACTGATATAGCCAAACCTGATGATGTTCTCTGACTAATTAGGTTCACAATATTAATTAGTTTATTTGTGAGTTATAAAATTTAAAAATTGAGTTGAATTATGTACAATTTGGGGGACTTAGTATAAATTTGAAATAATACACATGAGCTGTGTGAGGGTTATATGCCAGCTTGTGGGCTTTTTCAAGATGCAAAATTAATTTAAATAACTCAAATGTATGAATTAATTAGTTAGTGGCATGTGATTATTATTTGATGCTGATGAAGACATAAAAAAGTTTTATGTCCTCTAGCTATACTTGGATTAAAGACGTACTATGAATGATATTATATTACTATTTATAATTCTATAATATATATAGTGATTTATATATGTTCCTACTCAGACCAAAGCCACAGGAATTTTCTATTATTTTATATATATATATATATACTTTAATATCCTAATTCTATAATGACGTACTTTAAATTATGTTCCTATGTAGATTTTATTTATTGGTAGATAATTTATAAGTATCTCTATAATTATAAAATTTATTTTAATTTTGACGAGTCAATATAATAAAGTTCAACTCACAGTAACTTTCTGTTAAAAACTTAAGTGTGAAACTAAAATTAGCTTATTAAGTACTAAAGGTGGTTAAATGAAAATCCATCCAAGTGAAAGGGGTTTGATTCCCTTTATGTAGGGTCAAGGGATTCGAATCTTATGAATAAAAAAATTACTTTGATATTAAGGGAATTATCCTCAATTGCCAGTAGCACTGGGCCCAAATGTATATATAAAGAAAGATAAAAATAATGCATAGCTGTTTATTTTTATAAACAAAATAGCACATATCTAGTTGATTAATTTTGATGTTTATTTTTGTCTTTTAATTTTATAAAATATATTTTTTGTCTTCTAACATAATTGTTATTAAAAAAATGTTGATATTAAAATTTTAAATATTAACAAAATATTCTTTAATATTGACATACTAAATTTAATTTTAAAAAATAATAACGATTCATAGAAAAAAAATACCATTTGAGATTAACAATATTTATTAGGGTTAGATTGAAAAGATATTTTATAAAATTAAGAAATTAAAATAAAATTTTATATAAAATTAGAAGAAAAAATAATGCACTTTAAATTCGATCCTTTGGGAGTATCATTTTATTGTGGTTTCAGTCATGATGCTTGGGGAGGTATCCTAACTCTTGAGTACTTAGGTTTACGCCTGAGGGTAATAGACGGCTCGTCTTACCCGATATAGTATCGTTTAGGAAGAAGGGAGACTCCAGTTTGTCCTTAGATAGTGGGTGAGCCCAACCCATTCTAAATTTTTTTTTACATATAAGAGCCAAATTAAAAGGAAAACAAATTGAATGAATTGTCAAAGGGTATTTAATAATATATGAAGGTGAAACGTGAACGAACATGCTTTTAATTAGTGCCCTCGGTCTAATGGCGAAATTTAATACACAGTCTTCAGCCAGATGCTCCTAAACTCAGCAATAAACATACAGCATTCATCGATCACAAGTAGCCTTATATATACAAATGAATTGAATTGGTATAATAGGATAGAAGCCAGCATGCTTGTCTAATGAATTGGTAAAGGAGGTTTGGTTCTACGTTGATTTTTTATACAAATCTAACAAATTGAGGACCAAACATATATATATATATATATATATATATATATATATATATATATATATATATATATTCATCGAAGACCACCGATCGAATTCTCTAAGGAGACTTCCCTAGATATCACCCATATAATGTAGGGCACGTACATTTAATCTCAGCATTATATATCGTGTTTTCTCTTTGAATTTTATTACCTAATTTCATATCCTAACATTTAAATGTTATATAAAACAATCTTCTTTTTATAGTTGTATTTAAAAAGTTCAAACCTCTTGGAACTTCAATATGCTTCGTGCAACTTGCAATAAGAATGGGGCATGCTGCTCATCACTTATAGGAAGAATCAAACTCCCAAAATTTATAAAAAAAAAAATAGTTTGCTTTATCTCATTTCACATGATCCTAAATTCATCAAAAGAAATCAGGCATGCATGGTTTTCACAAAAGTCTTTTTCAAACTTCATGTATCATACTTCTCGATGCTAAATACAGAATATTTTTTAACTAATTTAATTAAATTAAATAATTTATTTAAATTAATTAATATATATTTTTTAAAATATTATAATCATTTTTTTAACTCCCTCGCCCCTTCATCTTCCTTATTTGATTATTATTAAAAGAATATCAATAGTGTAACTTGAAAAAAATTGATAAATATAAAAAATATGTCTTATATTTAGGACCAATATTAATTTCTTAATTAGATCCTATATTAAAGATTGAAAAAGTATTAATCAATGCATTGTAGTATTAAAAAGCTGCTAATATTAGATTATGAGGTGGTATACACACAATTCAACTACTGTGATCAAGAAAACTGTTAAATTACACATTTAGATATGTCATAAAAAAATGTTTCCGATCAATGAAGTCAGAATCAAATTAAATATTTTAAACTATTGAAAAATATGTTATGTTAATCAAGTCTACGTATGGACCGATTCGTGCCAGTTTTTATATGTACGTAGCTTGTGACGATGAAAGTTGAAAGATAAATTATTATGTCGCATTTTCATCTTACAACTAATTAAGATTTGTTCATTGCATTATATATATGTATAGCTAAACATGAGTGTATTTTGATCCTGTAACTTTTCATTAGATTTTATTTTGATCCTAGCTAAATTTTATGAAGTACACTTTTGCCAGATATATTAGGAAACAAATCTCATTAATTAAGTAAAAATGTATAATACCAACATGCGTTGGAAAGAGATTTAGTCACTTAAATATTAGGTCTTGATGAATTCGAGTCAATGTAAAATAATAAATGATTTTAGAAGAGTTATTCTCAATTGAGTATGAGAATACTTGATCTGAGACTTAATTAGATATCCATATAAAAAATAAAAAATATAATGAAAAATAGTTGTGATTTGTAAAACATTAACTTAATTATCTTCCACGTGGATTAATTGCGGCCCCTGGCTTAGCACACAGGAGACAACGACGTTTTGATCCGCACGACCTGAAAAACTTACCAAACCAAGCCATTCATGCATGATTAATTAGACCGAATCACTTTCTTTTGTAAAAAATAAAAGAAACAAAAGGTTTTTATGTTTTACTTTTTCTGCATTCCCATGCATTGTTGGCAGAATTTCAACGTCTTGGGACGTTCTTCTTTAGCTTTTTGTCTCTTCAACTCCCTTTTCATATTAGGAGGAAAATGACATGTAACGAATATATAATATATATAAATTTTTATTTTCTTGCAGTTATTATTCTTATTTTTTTTTTTTTGAAATTTTAGATTGATATATATTCTTTATATATAATAATATTAACTAATGGTATTGGTGCTCTTTTTAATATAGGATTTGGGGGGAAACCATAATAAATTTGGAGGGGGGGGGGAATATAATTTATTATATATACATATATATATGGATCGTTAGCTTTTATTTTGTGAAAATTATTGTGCTAAGTTATATGTATTATATGAATATGTGTGTGAGAGAGAGTGAGATGGAGGGAGTTTTTCTGGTAACCTTACCAAACAAAGAAAGCTACAAAAGATAGCGTCCTTTTTTTTTACCTTGACTGGGGAAAATAAGAGCGTATATCTGCGAAGCAAAAAGTTGACAATGACAAAGATGGATCAATGACTATTCAACAAAGGAAACAACCAGCTTGGGTGAACATTGACTATTCATAGAAAATATATGCATATATAATTCTGATGTGCGCTATCTATAAGATGCATTCACACACCTCCAAATTAAACTCAACCAAATTGACACACACACAACACCATTATTTAGATCTCAATACTCCTATAGTTCTATTTATAAGGCAAAAAAAATAAATTTTTTGGTCATATTTATAAGTCATATAATTATATTTTCTATATGAATGTATAATTTTATTTTTAATTTATTATTATATTTATTTTATTCTTATAAGGTATAATGCATACTATCCCTCGTTCTTAATATATAAGATTTAGTTTGTAGTTATTTTTATGGATTTCTATGTAAATCATGACAAATGGTTAAAGATTTGGAGGAGCTAACTCGTGTTACTTATGACTAAGCATGGATTCAAATCCCCTATGGCTAGCCTTCCAAAATTCTGTTTAGTTAGTAGTATTTCTCAAGGAATAATTCTGACAATGGAAAACTTTATGTAATAATTTAAGCACGTGCAACAATCTTTCAACCTTGTAAAATGCTCTCTCTCTCTCTCTCTCTCTGGATACTTTTTTCTCTCTCGAAACTGTAGTGCCAAACAAATAAAAGCTCCAGTGTGTGTGTGTGTAACATCGATCCTTTGTCTAATATTGACCAGGAAAATGAAGAACAGTATATATAAATCTCCGAAGAAGGGAAAAAAGTTGTTAAATAAAAAAAATGGACCAATGAACATAGTCGTATGTATATATTCAACATATATTTATGTCACTCAAGGAATAAAACAACGTGCTTGGTCAACATTATTGACTATTCATATATGCTTTAAAATTTCAGGTTTCACACCCCCCCTAACTCAACAACCATATATGCTAATAAGACACTAGCTATATATATATATGGTCCCCCTTGAACCAAACTCATTATTGATATTGGACTTTCAATATATATTCATTCTTTATATAAATAATTGTTGGGAAAATAAAGAATTTTTTTGATTGATTTATCATAATAATTTTAACCCCCACCCAACAAAAAAAGGATGGAATAGGTTCTTCTACTACATATTGATATGATTTAATTTGTTTTGTATTTATTTGTTAATAAAGAATAAGTATAGAAACCTAAAAAAAATAAACTTATAAATCCAAATGATCTTACCACCATGTGAAAATAAAACTAAATAAAGGAAAGAGAAAGCAAAAATGTAGGAGGAGGAAGAAGATGAGAGGAAGGAATAAGAGTAAGAATAGGAGGAGTGGAGGTATTTGTAGATATTGGATAGAGTTTCAATCGGATTTGTGGACATTTGCAGCCATTTATAACTACTACAAATGTGTCACAGTAGTTTACGCTTGGGAAAAAAATTTTAATTTCATATTTAGAATTTTGTAGTGGTTTTATGTATATTTGTAGAGGTTCTGAACTGCTACAAATGTGTCTCAGTATTTGAATTATATATTTAAAACTTTCTAGCGGTTTTGTGAATATTTGTAATAGTTTTGTGGGTATTTTGCAGTGGTTATAAACCACTATAAATATTTGACAGTGAGTTTAAACATGGACGAGAAATTTCAATTTCAGATTGAAACTTTGTAAAGGTACCGTTGCAAAATCCAACTGTCACTGACAATCAATGACCTTGATCCACGTGAAATTTTACAGCGGTTATAACGGCTGTAAAATTCTCTCACTCTTCCCTCATTCTGTGTGCGAATATTTGCAGAGGTTTGAATCGCTATAAATGTCGCCCCAAAATGCGGCACCACATGCGCATCAGAAGGCGCCAACTTGGTGCCATATTTGTAGGAGTTATAATTACTACAAATATTACCGATGATACTGTTTACAATCAAATGATTATAAAATTATAGTAATTTTAAGCCAAATCACTACAAAATCAAGCAATTGTAACGGTTCATTGTAACTACTGAAGCTTTCTGTCTTTTTTTTTTTTGGGTAGTGAGATAGCTATTTGACTTTTGCTAGCTTTCATCAAACCTAATACAATTAACTTGCTTGTCTGTTTCTTGTCTATTTCTTTTTTCTTTCCGAAATCCAGAAACGGATTCCATAAATATGCCTTTGTCCATTTTCAATTTATTGTATGACGACAAAAATTGCATAAAAATAGGATAAAACCATCCACTCATATATAGTTTATAGATAAGATCTATTAATTTCATCCTATTTTGTACCGAACTTGTATACTCTTATCCATCTCCAAGCCTCTATTGTCTAAATTAGATAGTGGCACACACACACAAACGTAATTAGATGCATTTTCTTATACATGTAATATGTGTGCGTGTGCGTGTGCGTGTGTGTACTTGAATGAGTAGATACGATAAGTTTAACCTCAATGTTACCTAATTTGCTTCTCCAAAGTCAAGTCGTTATCACATGGTTTATAAATAAAATTATTCAAAATTTTATCTTAATATCTATACCATCTTTTTCCACAATTTTGACTTGAATTTGTTCGTTTGCTTCTTCTTCTTGTTTTTTTTGTTTGCTATATCTTTCAACACATTCAGACGTCTTCCTCTCACACTGCAAACTCTTCCTTTAAGTTTTCTACCTCCTCATAAGAAAACGCAAGAAGAGTATTTAGGAGGGAATTCAAATATAAACCAACATATTTAGGCCTTTGATAAGTTCTAAATAATGCGCGGCTTATGTCTTATATTTCTATGTAACACACAAGGCCCAAATGTAGTATTCCTAATGTCCTAAATGTATAACCTAGTTTGGGAGTAGATGATTTTGGCTCTTAATATAAAATCTTTTTTTCTCATTTTATTTTTGATATTTATTATTTTTAAACTAATTTACCTAATTTATAAACTAATATATAATATAATGTTACATGAAATATTTTAGAGAGTTAATGTCAAATATGTTATAATTAAATAATTTATTTAATTTTTTTAATCTTAATAAATTAGATAAATATGTCTCACGTTAAGGATATGAGATGTAGTAATTAATGATTAACTGATTTCTTGTGATTTGTTTGACCAAATAATTAACCGAACTCACCAAATACTTTTTATGCATACAAGCCAACTTCCAATAATGATATATATATATATTCACATTAATGAATTGAATAACAAATAACAGGTAAGTCAAAGATGCAAATAGAATATATTATGAAGATCTTTCTGATTTTCTTTGTGAAAGTAATTATAATTCGATCGCATGCATTACTGTACGCTGAAACGTATCATGAATAAAGGATCCATGCATCATAATAGTTAGTAATATAGTAATATATATATATATATATATATATATATATATATATATATATATATATATATGCACATGCTTGGATTGACCCAGAAAAACATTTGTGAATTCTGCAAAAGAGCAGTGAGATCGGATCAAGGCCGAGGAAATATTTTTTTAAATTGAGAATGAAGTTTCATTTTTGACCAGCCATATTCTTCAAACAAGCTTCGATCTGAATATTGTGCGTCAATTATTTCATCGTTTAATATTTGTATATATTAAGACCGATGTTGCGTATAAGCATATTCATTCTCGATTGACGATATCATATCAAGAGACTTAAAAGAGCTGCAACATAATTTTTTCATTTAAGTAAATGAAGGTTTTTTAAGTAATGGTTTATAACTCTAAGACACTTGATTAGGTTTCTTTAAGACGTCTGGTGATTAATAAAAAGAAAGTTGAACCACGTTTTATAAAACCTAATTAAATTACACTTTTTTTAAACGACTTGGACCAATAATAGCATAAACATATATCTTTTCAAGAACAAAAATTACATTTCTTCTTCGTTAATTTGATGCTTCGAATCTTTTTTTTTTTTTTATAATTCTTTGGTCTTTCTATTCTATTGGCAAAACTGATATATCTACTTTAATGGAAATGTAAAAACCTTTAATTTAAGAAAGAAATTCATTTTAGATTATACTAAAGCCCCTTGTATGTATACATACTCCATTGGATAGTAATTTCTAATTAATTCACTTATACTAATAAAAACAGTTAAAAATATTAAATTTATCATAATATTCAAGTAATTTTTAGTATTATCTTTATTAATTACACTAAACTCCAACATAATATATGAAAAAATATTTAATACTCTTTAAAATTGGCAAATGTATTATAAAAAAGAAGATTAAAAACACCTTCTATAAAACATTTATAATAGGAACCAGAGGGAGCATATATGTTAAGATATTGATGCATATTATTTATAAAATACTCTCTCCCCGATCATCTTTATAAGCAATACTCTCTCTTATTGAATGGTATATAAGTAATAATTTATGTTTGTTTAAAAATTTAATACGTATTTTTCATCTTTACCCTTCAATTAATTACATATAAATCTCTCTCTCACTCATCATCCTCATAAATAATGATATATTTAAAAAATAAATTATATTTTGAATATATTTATTATTTTTAACTAATTTTAATCAATATTTTGATCCCTTAATTTGGAGTAATTGTTGTTTATAAAGATGGTCGGAGGGAGTAGTCCTTTTATTTATACTTTTGATTCATCTTCTAGAAACTTGTCACTGTAAAAAATCTATGAAGCAATTAATTTATTTGTGATAGTATCGTTAGTATAAACAGAGTTGACTGTTGAGGAATTATGATAGAGAGTTATTGCGTCAGATCTATGAAGCAATTTTTCATGTATGAAGTAAACATAGTTATCGTTATTATTAGGAGGATTTACTCTTCATTCGTATATAAAAAAAAAGGTTAGTCGAGATGGGATTCTTGATTTTGTTTTAAAAAAAATCTGTCAGCATAAGCAATTTTATTAACCCTTTGTACCGTACATTTTATTTAAGGTAAAGTAGAAGCTGACATTGGCACCTTAATGTTATTTATGAGTAATATCTAGTATTGTAATATTATTTATGATAAATTTAACACTATAATATTATTTTTATAGTATATTTAGTACCCCTGATATTATTTTTCAGTTATATCTATTACCATAATTTTATTTATAGTTTACGATATTAGATGCAATATAAATAAAATTAGGGTATTGGAAATATAAGAAAAATAATATCAGAGTGTTTGATGTACTATAAATAAAATTAAGGTGTTATATGTAATTAGAAAATAATATCACGGTGTTTGATGCATTTTAACCCTGTTATTTATCATATCATATCATGCACATAGCACAATTGAGTTGATAAAGAATTAGAGCAAAGAATTAACATAGTAATAATATAGTTGATAAAGATTGTGATCTTCATCAATAATTAAGCGTAGTTGCACATTCCATAAACGCAGAACTCGCCTTTGTTGCATTTCTTGTTGCATGCTCCACAGTTTCTTCTGTCGAACGAACCATTCACACACTTTCCCTTACAGCAAATCTCACTGTACTTGCACTTATTCCTACATTTCCCACAGTTCATCTTATCACTCTTCACATTCACACACTTGTTCTTGCAGCAATCTGGCCCTCCACTGCTCTTTAAACGGCACACTTTCGGAAACTTGTCGCACGTCGTCATGTTATAGTAATTATAAGAGCCTCTCCCCATCTTCTTCTGCTGAACAAGGAATCGCCTCACTCCGACTTGCGTTTTGAACCCTACAATGTCGTTTGCAGATGAAGAAGATATGATTATTGATGCAATAAGGGCCATGATTAGGGTTTGTAAGAGACTATTCATCATCATCATGGCTTTAGATGTAATGAATTAGTGAAGCTTGTGTGTTGGGATATTGTTATAGAGGAGTGTGAGGCTTTTTTATACAAGAGGAAACTGGAGATTGCTTTTTTCTGGGAAAGTTTAGGTTCATGATACTGAACATTTAACAGGAAAATCATTTGATTGGATACAAAGAAAAGTCACCCTTCCTAGTTCATTTATAGATTGTAACCCCATTTTCAAGTCAGCAGACGTGCAATGAAAACCTTGTTTTTATTGAAGCATGAACGTAGGTTTTTAAGTAAATTGAGTATATGATTAACATACCTTATTACTTGAAAAGGATCATATGTTCCATAGGCTCGTATAAGTAGGATTTAGACTTGTAATATTATAGGTTATAAGTTAATTTCTTACCAATTAGATTTTATTAGAACTTGATTTTGTTAACTAAGGTAAATAATCATTGTAAAAAGACATGGCATTGATATTTGAGAGTTGATTAAAAATGTGTTAAATTAAATTCGTGTTAGGGTTAATCTCACCTTAATATATCATTAAAAATATGCTTGGTGCACGTGCAATTGAGTTTGGATCATTAATTTTTATATTTTATATTTTATTTTTTTTGTTATAAAAAAGTTTAGATGAGTTTGACACTAGTCCCCACCAAGATCAGGGCACAACTCCAGGGCTCAGAGAGCGCTTACAAGAGACTTATGTGATTGCCTACTAAAGAAGTATTCACAACGACAGTAGAAATCGAACTCGCGCGTTCTTATAAGATACGAACATCTTCTTTATTATTTGTGTCAACTTTTATTAGTTTTTTTATTAATTTCAAATAGAGACAGACGTTAAATAGACCGAACCCATTGAATGATACTATGATAGATCTCATTTGAATATAAAGGATCCAAAATGGGTAGCATTATTTGTTTTCAGTTGGATAAAAATTAATCTACGAACAAGAAAAATTGGGAGAAATCACAGCACACTTAATCAGGCCTTACGTTGTTTATAGGTGTTCTTGTTTGAATTTAAGCCCATTATTGCTTAGATCATAGTCCAAAACTAAATCCCAATTTTGTTGGAACAAGATTGTTTAATAATTTGTATAAAAAAATTGTTTAATAATTTGTACCAAAAAAAATTTGTTTAATAATCTTGTTCAAGATTTTTTTTTCATTTTATATAATTAAAGTTATTATTTTTTTATTAAGGTAAATTGGTCATTTATCTCCAAGACACCACTTTCCCAAATAATAATTATTTAATTTAGTCTATGGCACCAAACCTACAGTGTCGGTGGGGGTATCTGGCCACCAAGATGGAAAGAGCCTTTTTATTATTATTTTATTTTACATAAGGATAGCGAAGTCATTTCAGATAGAAACTTAATTCCAAAAAAGTTTCTAAGGGCCTTTTTGTCCAAACTGTAATTATGAACGAATCTAATGCTTTCATTACAAGCAGTAGTGTACATGCACGCACACACATGGCTATTTTTCCAGATTTTTTATACAGCAGTTGATGTTCAACAGAAGTGAAAGGGAGAATCTTTGACTCTATAAATTAGTAAATCATAAATTAAAATTTTAAATATTATAAATATTAAAAAATGTCAGTATCTAAATTGAGATTTTCAGATTTAAAACTAAATAACTAAAATACCCCTAGAAGTCAAATACATACTTTTTTAAAAATAAAATAAAAAATATTTTAGTTATTTAACTCTAAATTTTAAAATCTTAATTTGAGTGATAATATTTTTTTGATATTTATAAAATTTAAAATCTTAATTTATGATTTATCAAATTTTAATGCTTTTTTTCAGAGATTTTCTCAAAGTTAAAGTATTGTTTTTTTTTTCTTTAGAGAGTTATACACTAACTATATGATGTTACAAGTAATATTATAGTATAGATATAATGTACCTAATTACTTATACTATATAAAAAAAGAAGGATGAACCTGCGAGTTCCATTTACATGTGAACTTTCAAACCATTAGGCCATGTAGCGTAGCCTTTGGCAATAAAGTATTAGTTTAAATCTGACTGTGTTGCTAAAGCAAGTCAGAATTATTGCCTAGTTCCCTAAGCAAAGCACATATGCTTAACAGACAAAAAGCATCCCCCACAAGGAAATTTGCAGATCATGGCATGATTATATCATGATTTAATCTGCATTAATATATTAATTACCAATATGCTTTAAGCTTTGCTTTTGTTCTTCTGAGCTAGAGAAGCAAAGAACAGTATCTCTACAATTATACATAAGGCAGATTAAGGGCATCATCTATATAATTTCAACAGTACATAGTCCGCAACTTTTGTGAACTGAGATTTATATTTTTGTTTCTGAAAGTGACATATAAGTCACCCGTTTAATTAACAGATACCATATATGGCATGCGATCGCCTTGTTACTATTCTTGCAAGTTTATTTGTTTTCTTCTTCCTTCTCGCCTGTGCTGCTCAAACTTCTTCATCTTCTGGGAAACAAGTTCATCTTCTTCTTCAAAATGAAACGAAAATTCTCAGAAAAGCTGCAGAATCCCAAAGCAGTGACATTGAGATGCAGATGAATGTGACTACTGTTCTTCAGAGCCCAGATAGTCCAAAAACTACAGATTCAATCTCACAAAAATATCATGATCCTCCCTTCCCTCATCACCAACGCCACCTTCAAAATGTAAGTTCACAACATTCAAACACATTATTCTTTTCCTTTCATTTTTACTCTGAATACTTCCATAATTATATATATAGAGAGAGAAAATCCGTATTTAATAAATCCTGTTAAAAGAGAAAATAGAACTTTTGGTCCTCGAACTTTCGCTCAATTAGTGATTGAGTCTCTAAATTTCAATTCAAAACAATTCACTTCAGTCCTTATGACTTTTTTGATTTGAAATAACTCATTATTAATTGTTTCTTGACTTGAAACAACTTAACCCTTATACTTTTTTTTTTTACTTGAAACAACTTCTTTACAATTTCTTAATTCAATAAACTACAAAGGCTGAATTATAAGATTTAAAAGTTTAGGGAGGCTTAATCAATAATTAAGAAGAAGTTTCACATTAAAAGTACTACCCCCGCCTAATGAACTAGTGTTTTGAAATTAGCACAACAGTTTTATACATTCTACTTCCTTCTGTTCTTAATATAAAAATTATTTAATTTTTTTTATTGGATTAAAAAAACCTAATAAATCAATTAATTATCGTTAAATTTAACCCCATAAAATGAATTCATATTATATACTCTTCAATCTACTCAAATTAATTAACTAACTCTTATAATTAATTGATTTATTTTTCTTTCTTAATCAATTAAAAAAATAAATTAATTTTTATAATTAAAATCAGAGGTAGTATCATTAAATTTATTATGTCTATGTATGAGCCAGTTTTTTTTGTACCTAATGAACTGATATTTTGAAATGGATGACACGGTTCATTACGTTATATCCTAAATTACGTTATATCCTAAATGGATGACACGATTCATTACGCTATATCCTAAATTTGACATGTTGATCCATGGTTAAATTGATGATCTAATTAACAGAAAATTATTTTAATAGTATAAGGACTCGTTAAATTTTTTTGAGTCTCGAGTTTTATTTTTAGAAGAGATACATATATTAAAAAAGATAACTACGAATCTCAAACTAAATATTTAATAATATAATCTAATAAATAATATAAAAAAATTAGTAATTTAGTAAAGAGCATTGATAAGGTTGTAAATGCAGGTTCAATGGACTCTGAGGTTCATAGGTTGGGGCACTTTGATAGTGATTGGGGTGATAGTTGCAAGGTACTTCAGAAGATTCCCAATGGAGTGTGACGAGTGGTACTCAGTTCACACACTGTGTCAGACTGCGGGATACCTCGTGGGCACTGTAGGATGGTGCGTTGGCATGTTGCTTGGCACTTCCTCTAAACATTATTCTTCTTCCAAACCTCAACGTATTCTCACCATCATTGCTTTCACTTTCCTAACCCTTCAAGTCAGTAACCTGTTTCCTATTTTCTTCTCTAGGTAGATTCTTTCTTCGTTTTGTAGTTTTAACTTGATTATCACTAATCAAATTTTAAATTAATTAATTCGATACAATTTAATTTATATAATTTTAATTTAGTTAAAACTCATTTTATAAATTTTAACTTGTTATAACTCAATCTTTATAATTTTAACCATTTAAAATTTTAATTCTTAAATTTCATGAAATATATAATTTTGTTTTGGATACATTATAATTTTATTTATGATGCATCTCGTACCCTTTGATCTTATTTTCTATTTACATCTAGTATCTTAATTTTATTTTTAATTTATGGGGTTAGAAGCATTAGAAAAATAATATCAGGGTGCTAGATGTACTTTAATCATTTTATTTTTTAAAATATAGGAATTAATATTTTAAATAGTTAAACTATAGGGATTGAATTGCATCGTGTCAAAATTCAAATATTAAGTTACAATTAAGTTAAAACGATAAAGATTGAATTATATCCAATTAAAATTTAAGAATTTAATTATAATCGAGTTAAGACTATAAGGATAAAAATATTAATTTTTTCTTCTAACAATTATTGAATACTATGAAACAGATGCTATCCATTTTTATGATAACCAAGAAAGAAGGATACATAAAGTGGTGGAGGATAGGGCATAAGATTGTGGGGTATGCCATAGTTGCAATAATCATAGCAATTAACATATTGGAAGGCATCAACTATCAAAGTGAAAGTGGTGGCATTTTGAATTTGGTGTCTGTAGCCATCCTTGCACTCCTCCTTCTCATCGCTCTTTCTCTGGAAATTTTCAGATGTATCAAGTCTAGGGTTTTCATCCTCTGATCTATATGGCATGTGAAATTCACTGGCTTCATGTCTACTACTACTTCACATACACTTTAATTATAAATAAAACTAATAATCATGATTAATTTGAAATAAATGGCAAACAACTTTTGATCCCATGGAGGCATCATCCGCCAATTAATAGGACTTATGAGAACTAGAGTGCAAAAATGGCACTATTAATAAGGAATTATCTAAGAGTATCATTTTTTAAATAATACGTTTGTGTTCTCTTATTGAAAACAATAATAAAAAAAGAGTTACTTATTTTATTTCCTAAAATGCTCAAATGAATTGATTCATAGAGTGCACAGAATCAAAGACAATTAATTCTTACCTTAATCGATTTTATTGGGTATTAAAAATATGTTTTACATATAGTTATATTTAATTGGTCATATGGCTATAATTTTGCTACAAAATAAGATTATTTTAAATATAAATTTATAGTCTTATTCAAAATTTTAGATATTGTTTTGGAAATTATTGAAAAGTTAATGTTTCACTTTTACTAGAAAAAAAACTTATAACAACGATCAAAAGTAATTTTTTATGGCAGTTTTGGGAGTGTTATGAATTCTACCGTCGTTGTAAGTATATATTTTAATAGTGATTTTATAATCGCCATTAAATGTAACATTTCACGGTGATTTTCAAAAAATCGCCGTTAATTGCTTAAATTTTTTTTTTCTTTTCTCGGCCTACACCTACCATCAGTCATCTCGATCACACTCATTAAAAGTATCATACCAGATCTAGAGAGAAGAAGTTAAATATCTAGTGATGAAACTAAATATCCATAAACTTCTTCCATTAAAGCTTTTCGAGCTCTTTCCAACAAGGTCCATCTGCCGACATCCATTGTTAGTGACCACGGTCAGCCTCACTAAAAAGTTGAAGATCTGGAGAAAAAGTTACAGATATGGCGAAAAGGTTGAAGATCTATAAAGTTATTGTTATTAAAGCTTTTCAAGCTCCTATTATATTACAATTTATAAACAACAAATGAAAAAAGACTACAGTCAATTTTTGTTATATGATGTATTACAGTTTATAAACAACAAACAACCAAAAAAGTAAGAAAAATAAGTAAATGAAGAAGTTAAATGGTGACTTATGACTGTCATGATGGAGAATGACAATGGAGATGATATTAACGAGTAAGATGGGCACCGAAAGTAAGGGAAAAACATTAGAAAATGACCTTCGTCAAAGTCTATGGTGATAGGGAAGAGAAATGAGACCACAGACGGCTGTGAAAAGTGAAACTGAAATTGAAATTTTGTCCAAGGTTTTCAAAATTTTACTGGGACTTTTTACGGTGTTTTTTAAATAAAAATTGCCGTTAAAAGTCCCACTTGATGACTTTTAACTTAGGCTTTTATAAAAACTATCATTAAATTTTTTTAAAATTAAACTTATTTACAAAAATGCCACGGTCTTTTTTTAACTGCTTTTTTTCTTATAACCACCGTGAAGTAATACCGTGATAAATAATTTTTCTAGCAATATTTGTTTATTGTAGTTTATACTTTATACAACATATATTAAATTTATTTATTTTTGTAATCATCGTTATTATATATATGAGGAATTGATTAGCTACCATTTTTACTTTGTTTTGATATTGTGCAACTTTTAGCTATAATAAAAGTAATTTTGTGATACCTTAACTCAAGGACATAAAATGATTGATAAATTTCCCCACAAGTTTTATAAATTCAACTGCGCAGCACATAGAAACCAACAAAATTTGCCCACAAATTTCATATAAACCCATCAACACGGTACACCCAATTCACAAAATTTAGCCAGCAATTTCTCACTTTTTAAAACCACCATCTCTTTAACCTTCAACTATATATACAATAATTCAACCACATTATTTCAATACACACATTCTGCTTAGCATGACTTTAAAGGGAATTTCAATGCTGACAGTAATTGTGCAACCATACTATCATATTAATAGAATACCAAAGGTGAGTCTAATGTTACTTGATCTATATTAAATTAATACAATTTATCTTTCCTTCTGATCTTGTCACTCTCTTGTGCATGATATGAAAAACATTCTGCACAAAATTGATGTTAAGTATAGAATATGATATTTTATTCGTGTGTGATGCAGATTTGTTAAAGGAAGAGTTCCCACAAGGGTGAATCTACCTTTTTTTTTTAGTATACGAATTTTTGGAAAAGAGTTGGGCTCACCCACGATATAAAGGCAAGGTGGAGTCTCCCTTCCTTCTAAGCGATAATAATGTTGGGCAAGGCGAGCCGTCTATTACTCTCAGGCGTAAACTTAAGCGTCCAAGAATTAAGACGCCTCCTCAAGCGTCGCGACTGGAACTACAGTAAAGTGATATTCTCAAAGGATCAAACACGCTCCAAATGATCGCATGTCTCACCTTCGCCAATTGAACCTACAGACAATTGGTTGATATGTTCTCCAAGATCATGGGGAAAGGGTTTTCTACTTTCCTCAAGGACATATCGAACAAAGAATTCTGATTAACAAGAACTCGCCATTCGTCCATATTTCAAAAGCTTAGTAAGATGTGGAAGCTTAACCATACTATGGTCTGAGACTTGAAGAAAAAGGAGTAGGACGAACGAGGGAGTAGAGATTTGTAAATCATATTCCAAAGATTGTATATCCATTATAGAGTGCTCAAAATATACTACTATATATTCGTAGCAGTATATTAGCATGAATTTAATGTATGAACTAAATCACATTCCCATGATTTTAACTCAAATTTTCATATCTTTCTGTATGTATATATTTTATATACCAAACCATAATGTTTCTCTCTCTTTAGATATCTGGGGTTTTCTTTTATAATTTCCATATTATTTGGTTGTGTTCTTGATGGTTTAGAGTATATGCGAACGAAGAAAAACAGAATGCATCCACTATAAAAATTTTGGCCTAATTTTATTGGATTTATTGAACTTCATATTGCTAGTTGTGTACAATTGTAAGATACAGAGAATATATCAAGATCCACTCCAAATTCAACTTCCACAACTTGTTTCATTCTATCTTATTAATTAATATAAAATATAAGAAAAGCATGAATAGATTTGTGTTACTATATACAAATCACTTCTTTTGTTTTTGCATTTTCTTATGGAGAAAAGATATGCAATATGATAGCCTGATAGCTAATATTTTAAGTGACAACTAATTTTTATCAGCAAAAGTATATATTTATATCAGATTAAATTTAAAAAATATAATTTTAGTTATTTAAATTTAATATCATTAATTATATTAACAAAAATGTTAAATTAATAAATTTAAAATGATGATTATAGAATTAATCATTGTTAAAATATGTTTATATTTTAATACAATATTTTTATTTTACAGTTATCGTTTAATTGTATAATTATTATTTTAAATTTATTAAATTAGTATTTTTTATTAATAAAATTAAGGGTGTTAAATTTAAAGGACTAAAAATATATTTTTTAAATTTAAATAATTAAAATAAAATTAGATATATATTTTTAGTTTCTCTACACACCTGAAAATCCCCTAGTGACACATAATGAATGATAAAACACACACACACCGAATTATAAATTTGTAGAAATTAATGGCTTAGCTTGTTTTGTGGTATCATATCAATTAATGTAAAATATAGAAAATTGCTAAGCGTGCATTGCCTCGTTCACTTTCATTTCTACTTGGCATAGCACCAAAGGTTGGGCTGTCTTGGTATTTTCATTCTTTCTCCCTTTCCCCAGCTCATTAATCGGTGCAATTTTATGATTCTCGCAGAATTTTTTATAACCCACCAAAATCTTCGCTTGTATTAGTACGATTCTGGACAAGAAATTGGAATCACCTCTGATTTTTGCATTTTTGTTTCTCCTTGGATGTTCGAATCAATTTACTTTTGTTCAGTTTCAGAGAAATTTTTTAAGTCGCCGCTGAATGAGGTGTTCGATTTCTATGCATTTTATGCGATTACTAATGACGGACTGATTAAGGGTTCTGTTATTGCTCTTAAGCTTGTTAATTTTAGATGGGAAAAAAAGTCATGAGTCCTGATGCAATAGGAACAGGACACTACTTTGCTGAATGATTTGAGAGATTGAAAACCAAAGGAAGAAATTATTTTTGGTTCTCTACTGAGGGTTATAGCAAATATACTGCATTTTTTCATTTACAGTTTCTGTTACCCACCTGTATAACTAGCGAGTAGATGATGATGAGGTATGTGACATGAACAAACTCAAACCTCCATTGTCGAGGTTTCTGGAATCATCAGCTTCATCCGTCACAACGTCTTTCAATGCCACGATAAACCACCTTTCATCCCATGGGGCTTACAATGAAGTTCTTCTCACATATGCCTCTATGCTTGAGAACCATGTCCCTTCAGATGCATACACCTTCCCTAGTCTGCTCAAAGCTTGCACCTTTCTGAACCTTTCCTGCCTTGGGCGTTCCCTTCATCAACGCATTGTCGTTCATGGTTTGTCTTCCGATGCCTACATTGCTTCATCTTTGATTAATTTCTATGCGAAATTTGGATCCGCCGATACTGCTCGCAAGGTTTTCGACTTTATGCCTGAGAGAAATGTTGTTCCTTGGACCACTGTTATTGGATGCTATTCTCGGGAGGGTAATCTCGAAATGGCTTATTCTTTGTTTAATGACATGCGTCAACAAGGAATTCGACCCAGTTCGGTTACACTATTGAGCATTCTGTCTGGAGTTTCCGTTCTTGCTCATTTGTGGTGTTGGCATGGCTGTGCAATTTTGTATGGATTTATGTCTGATATAACTCTGTCAAATTCTTTTCTAAATGTATATGGAAGATGTGGAAGCATTGAAGACTCTAGGAAAATATTTGAGTATATGGGCGAGAAGGACCTTGTTTCATGGAATTCCTTGATATCAATTTATGCTCAGATAGGAAATCTTTGTGAAGTATTACAACTTCTAAAGACCATGTGGGCAGTAGGTATGAAACCTGATCAGCAGACTTTTGGATCGGTGTTGTCTGTGGCTGCATCAACAGGTGAGTTGAAACTGGGTAGGTCTGTGCATTGCCAGATTCTAAGAGCTGGATTTAACTTTGATATACATGTAGAAACAGCCTTGATTGTTATGTACCTTAAAGGTAGGAACATTGATATTGCGTTTCGAATTTTCGAAAGGAGCTCTGATAAGGACGTAGTTTTGTGGACGGCGATGATCTCTGGCCTCGTGCAGAACGAGTCTGCAGATAAGGCACTCGCTATCTTCCGCCAAATGTTAAATTTCAGGGTCAAGCCATCCACTGCTACTATAGCAAGTGTAATTACAGCTTGTGCACAATTGGGATCTTTTGATTTGGGAATCTCAATTCATGGTTATGTATTAAGGCAAGAATTGATTTTAGATGTCACTGCTCAGAACTCACTGGTGACCATGTATGCTAAGTGTGGCAAATTGAATCAGAGTTTTATTGTGTTTGATAATATGAACAAAAGGGATTTGGTTTCCTGGAACGCTATAATCGCCGGATGCGCTCAAAACGGCTATATATGTAAGGCCTTGCTTCTTTTCAAGGAAATGAGAACTCATTGTCAAACACCAGATTCAATAACTATTGTCTCTCTTCTTCAAGGATGTGCTTCCATAGGAGCACTTCATTTTGGTAAATGGATGCATAGTTTCATTATAAGAAATTGCCTAAGTCCATGTATTTTGGTTGACACAGCTCTGGTAGACATGTACTCCAAATGCGGTCACCTGGATGCGGGGCAAAGTTGTTTCAACGAGATGCTGAATCGGGATTTAGTCTCATGGGGCGCCATAATTGCAGGATATGGTTATCATGGCAACGGAGAGACAGCATTGATGTTATACTCTGAATTCCTGAGAAGTGGCATGAAACCAAACAATGTCATTTTCCTCTCTGTTTTATCATCCTGTAGCCATAATGGACTTATTGAACAGGGTTTGAACATATACCAATCAATGACTGAAGATTTTGGGATTGTACCTAATCTTGAACACCATGCTTGTTTGGTCGATCTCCTTAGTCGAGCTGGGCGAGTGGAAGAGGCGTATGACTTGTACAAGAAGACATTCCCTGAACCTGCACTCGATGTTTTAGGCATACTCCTCGATGCTTGTCGGGTAACCGGAAACAACAATCTCGCTGAGTCGATCGCCAAAGATGTTATCATGTTAAGGCCCATGAATGCAGGAAATTATGTGCAGCTAGCACATTGTTGTGCTGCAACAAACAACTGGGAAGGGGTAGGAGAGGCATGGACCCATATGAGATCTCTTGGCTTGAGAAAAATTCCTGGCTGGAGTTTCATTGACATGCATGGGACTATCACAACATTTTTCACTGATCACAACTCTCACCCACAGTTTCAAGAAATTGTCTCAACACTGCATATTTTGAGAAAGGAATCAGGGAAAAAGGAGGAAATGGGATTCGACCTTGAGATCAGCCAATATTCATGAGTTTTACAGAAGTCTATACTATACAACCTGGTTAACTAATTCAATTTTGTATTAGCCTGCTTCTTTTCCATAGCAAGCAACGAGCTTTTATTAGCAATTTTTAGATGATGAAGTTAAGGGTAGACGAGGGATCGTTGACTAGAAGGGTGTCATGTTCTTGAATTGTTATGTAGAGAGTCAAAAAATTCTGGTGACAGGGATGTATGGGAAAAAGGTAGGAATTTGCACAATCGTGTAAAAAACACAACCAATTCATTAATGTTATGAAAATAATTAAAGTATATGGTTGAGTTGTACTAATGAAGTACTCTCTTATAAAGAAAGAAATGTCGCTTGTAGTATTTATAAGGTTATATTTCAATTTGATGTCCCTCCCTCCAGTCCTATATATATATAAGAAACAAATATTTATCTTACAAAAATAAAAAAATTAGTTGAAAACATTTACTGTTCATAAGGATATCATAGTGTAATTTTTTTTAAAAAATTACCTCAATTAATTTGTATGATCCAATAATGATCATATTTAAATGAATCAATATATGAAATGGTACCAATAAAAATGTGCCATGTAATTTATATCGAACTTTAAATCTATTCTTGTCCTATATTTATAAACAAAAAGTTTAACTTATGCTATTATTTTAGTGATTAATCCATTACAAGAGAGGGTGGAGAAGAGATATTAAAGAGGAGATAGGAGAGAGAGTAGAAAAGAGAGATAAGAGAGGAGAGAGGGTATAAGAAAAAATAAAGATAATATAGTAATTAGATAGTCTATAAACTTTTTTCCCGTTCTAAGTGCCTGTTTGGCACCACGTTTCAAAATTGATTCTGGGGCAAAACCTCGGTTTGAAATTTTTTTACACAAACAGCAATTTTTGTTGAAAATTGATTTTGGACAAAACCTCGATTTGAAACCTAGTTTTTGAATAAGCTATTGAAAATAGCTTTTTCTTTGAAACCTAGGTTTTGGATTATCCAATTACTATTATACCCTTACTTTTTCTTACACCCTCTCTCCTCTCTCCTCTCTTTTCTCTATTATCTCTCCTCTCTCTTCTTTTATCTCTCTTTTTCTCTTTCCTCTCTCCTCTCTTATCTCTCTTTTTCTCTCTCCTCTCTCCTCTCTACACTCTCTTCTCTCTCCTCTTTCTTCTCTATCATCTTTCATCTCTCTTACTTTTAATCATATCATACCCTTTTTAGTAATTTACCAATATAAAAAGTGATTCTACTACTAATCATCCAAACATCTTTATTCCCAAAATCTATTCTCCCCAAAATCTATTCTACCCAGAATCTATTCTCCAAAATTTATTCTTTCCATAATCTATTCTCCAAAAGCTAATCCAAACACACCCTAAAAACTAGTTTCAATAACTTATTCAAAATCATGGTTTTAAACCATAATTTTATCCAAAAGCACTTATAGATAAATATGGCTGTTTATTTTAAAATTTTCCCAAATTAAAGTTTGGGTCATACATGCCCCACAAAAAAAAAATACTTACATGGCAAAAAAAAAAAAATCATTTCCCACTTGATACGATGTCGTTTAAAGTCCCTAGCTCCATGATCAACATGACAGGGGCCACCAGATACAACAGTCACAAGAAGACATGCAGGGAAAGTTTGAGGCTTTGAGCAATACATTGGGACGAAACATATTGTAAGTGAAGAATCAAGATTGAAGACCGTCGTTTTTCATTTTTTTTTTCTGCAAGAGCGAGAGATGAACACGAGGCAGCAAGGAGGGTTGAGATTGGTGAGTTGGATTCTGGCGCTGTGTCTCGTTGTTTACATAACGGGACGACCCTTGTATTGGCAACTTAGCGAGGGCTTGAACGCCTCTTCTTCTTGTCCGCCTTGTCCCTGTGATTGCTCTTCTCAACCCCTTCTTTCTCTTCCTCAAGGTACCTTCCCCATTTCCTCAGCTTGCTTTGAATCTTGATATTTCCACACCCATATAATTCTTTTATTTGATCTTCCGTATTTCGGCCTTTCCATTTTAGTCCTGTATTCAATTGTACTGGATTTTCAATAAATTACTCACATTTAACTTTACACTAAACGTCAGCTGAAATACTAATATCACCTAAGGCAGTGTTGCTAGCAAATTTATCAGATGCTACTCAGTTGCCAAAAGTACGAAAAGTGTCTTAATCTTGTTGGAAGCGATCATTTTGGTGCCCTATTTTCTACGTTCACTCTTGGCTATTTATGCATTTAATGTGTGAGCTCATGGGTAGATCGTAAAACTATTTCTGCTAATCTTGTTAGTGGACTTAATGATTTTGGTGACAATGAAATATATTTTGAAAGAGAAGTAAAATTGTCAAAATTGAGATAAACGTATATCTTGAAGATTAAAATAACAATTCCTAGTAATTTATTTGAACTATTGGTCCAAAGTGGCTTCTTCAACTGCTCTGTTCTTTTGAGACTTCTACTGTGGTTACTTTAGCTTGTAACATGGTCAGGGAAAAATCCCTGTACTTGGGGAAAGCCTTATAAAATGAAAACGCCATCTCCTCAAATCAACGATCTTTCTGCTAAGGATCAATGTTCAATAGTAGACTGTGTATAAATGCATGTGGTATATTTAGTAGTCAAAGAACATATTTGTCTAAAGTCAGCACCAAACATTGAAGTGCCTTCTGAAATGTCGAATTGGAAGATGTCATATAAGACATGGTTCATTTACTGTACTTCCGTGAAACATTATGAGAAGTATGGTTAATCTCCAGAAATAAGTGCAATCAGTTTTGAACTCGATGCTGTGTTTGTAGATATTGATTCTTGTACTCATACAAATTCATTGCCAATTGCTTTCTTATTTCTTAGTTATATTGGAATTTGACCTTTTGCATATATATGAAGTGCAAGCTTAACGTGGTGTCTATGCCTGTTTTTCAACTGCAGATTTGAGCAACAATTCCATTACAGGTTAGTTTTTCTTCCTTGTATTTCTTGTGAAGTAAGCATCATGCTTGAGCCCATAGTGACATGAAGAGATAATAGCATTCTCTAACGTTAGTATCTACTGTGGAACTCTGATCTGACGCAAGTTGAAGAATCGGAAGATGATTAATCTTATTCTTTCATGCTAGGTGTGGTGACTGCAAAATTGTACTCGAGAGTTTTGGATTGTTAAGTTTTTGTCATGTTTAGCAATTGGCAAACGTAATATTTGATTTAGTTGAAGTACTCCGAAATACATGATTTCTGTGATTGTGTTTCTCTCATTAGTTAACACCAACTTCTCAGGTGGGACTGACATAAAAGTACCCAACTACCTTATTTTCTTGGGGTAAAAATACCGTGGTATTTAACTAGGAAACATTGTCAAAGAATCAATCTTTTAGTGTGGATTCAAATGGAATGTTTTAAAATCAACCAAATTCCCATTATAATGAAAGAAGCCAATGATGATGTTAGCTAATTGGTCAATTTCATTGGCCCTTCATCCATGGACAGTTTTTCCTCCCCCTGCCCTGCCTCCTGGGGTTAAAAAATAATTAGGTTGAGATGTATGTATTGTAGATTGCATGAAGGAAAACCCATTGATGAGTGAAGAAATGGAGAAGAGTTTCATAGACCTGTTGTCAGAAGAAGTGAAGTTGAAGGAAGCAGAAACTTGTGAAAAACATCGGCATGCTGATAGGGCACTCTTAGAGTCTAAGAAATTAGCATCACAGTATCAAAAGGAGGCTGACAAGTGCAATTCAGGGATGGATACATGTGAGGAAGCTAGGGAAAGAGCTGAAGCAACACTGGACGATCAGATGAAAATAACTGCTCTGTGGGAGCTCTGGGCTAGGCAAAGAGGATGGGCAGAGTCCAGAATGATGAGGTTCCGTCGTGCTTATGTCTGAGGATCAAGTTTCCATTCCTATGTTTAAAGTCAACATCATCTGACATGCATGCCAGTTGTTCATTTATTCTTTTATTCATTGATTCATTTGTTAGCTTCTTGCTATTTTTTACTGGAAATATAAATACAGAAGAATTTAATTGCTTTTGGTTCCTACAAGGTACTCAAGTAAGTTGATTCTTCCACGTTAATAACTAATTTCGCCATGTGGATTCTTAGTCCACATTATTTTATGATATGACAGATACCAGATATAAAGCTAACACTGTGCCAAAAATATAACTACTGCTTGGAATAGTTTGCACCTATTTGATATATTTAAATTTAATTGATCACCTTCTTCCCCATCCCAATATTTTTTATGAATGGCTGGAAGAGGAAGAACAGATTTCTCCTGAACTTCAAAAACTCAAAAACTTTATCCAACTGTAACTCAGGATTAGGGGATGGTGCTATTACAAAGAAGGCTAATAAAGAAATCAGTGCTAGAGCAAGTGGCTCCGGAGAATGACCGATATCTATCATACCGATTAAAATAATTATAAACAGTATTCAAATGTTACATAATGTAATTCCACTGTGATGTCATACAAATTAATAAAAAGTATTTCTTTAAAAAGAAGCTACCTTGATACTGAACATAATCTGATATATTAACACAAATATGGGAAAAAACTTTGATCTTCCAAAGATGATGGATGACATTATCAACTTAAAACTCCATAGATATGTGCATCATTCTGGTACTGAAAGATTATGATTTTGTTTTTTTTTCCACAAACTCTTTTAGCCTCAAAAGATGGTGTTGGCATGATTTAGTACCTTCAGAATATGAAATTAACAATAAGGCCAAATTCCGATTTATATATTGCTGCAATCACCTGTACATTGTTGAGTTCATTATATCTGCAAAGCCATCACTATCTGCTGAATGATGATGATGATGTTGATGTTAGTATTTATACAACGAGATGATCGTCCTTTATCTATCCCACTGATTTCAAGGTGATGCAAGATCTTGAACACCTCCGGATCCAGTTTTGCTTGGCACTGGAGTATTCCTTCTGGATTGGCGTTTTGTGGGCACAGGAACACAATCAGTTTCCCACTTTTCAGCGCTCATTTCTTCATCATCATCATTTTCCATGCTGGCCTTGAAAACTGGATTCTCATAGGCATGCTTAAGGTAACCTTCCAAATCCATGTTTGGCTCTGTTGCTTTCTCTAATGTATCCTTCATTGTTGCTTCCTGTGTCATTATTTTAAAGTCAAACATTAAACAAGCAGACATGTTTATGTAAAGACACTTTTAAGATTATAGTTGAGGATATGGTAGATACACAACAAATGATGAATTGACATACCTGCAAGGGAAATTTGACAAAGGCAGATTCAAAACGGCCTTTGCAATAATAATGGAACGCGATAGTTAGTATTGGGAGAGCAATGAGAAATGGAATTGATGTAGCTGCTTCCTTGGTGCTTAGTAGTCCCATCAGAACTATTTGTGAGACTATCAGTGCAATTATGACACGTAGATGGACATAAGGCCAGAATGCTGCACCGCTCTCATACTCTTGATTATAAACGTTAATAATCTGCAATAAGATATATAATTGTAGAATTATGCATATTTTTTAAGTTACAATGCAGAACCAACTATGTTCTGCTGCAGTAGTTAAAAGCTACACAATCCCAAAAAATTCATGACAGTAGGGTAACCCCTTTACAGGTTATTATTATTCAAGGTATAAGGGAATCATACTCTTAACAACACAAGATTGTTTTGCTTAAAATGAATAAAGTATGACACTTTAATCGAAATAATAATAATAAGATCATGATCATTTGCAGTTTTTACCTGATGACGGAACACAACATAGGCCAGTGCAAAGAAAACTATGATGAAAGGAAGAACAAGAGGTGTGACAGGTGCATAGACCAGACCAAGCAGAAAGTAGAGTTGAATACGAGGTTCTCGGGCATATAAGCCGATGCTCCCTGGATCCATGGCCTCTTCCCTGTCCTTCTCAGTCTTCACCAGAAAGAAGTTCTTCAAGTGATAAAATATCAGGGGCTTCAACATCAGAATCTCTGCAGCTATACCAGCCCATCCATCAACCATTATGTAAGTAATGAAGAAAGTTGCTTTTATTGGAATTGCATCTCCAATTGTCTCAGGGTATCTGCCAACAAACATAACAAAAAGTTCATGCAATGTTGTTCAGGTAAATTCTTGGCATAGGTAAATACATTGTTTTTGGCCCATATATACATGAAATTTGGTAATATAGTACACTGATTACCTATTCAGATTTTACTAAGATAAACTAGTAAACTTAATTGCACAGCAAACATGAATCTGATATAGAATTTGATTTTGATTCAAATCGAAATGTGAGTAAGTTTTAAATACTGCATGAAATCTAAAATGACTCACTTATTGGCTGGTTGGTGCATAAAAGCATTCAATTGCTGAAATGCTGCTCCAGTGAGTAAGCTCCCAAAAAATACGTTAACTAAGTTAAAAATATAATATCTGGAAGCTGTTCTTCTCTCAAGAGATGATAGAGATACAAAGCCTTCGAGCTTTGACATTATCAACAATATTGTTGGCACAAAGAGTAGAAAAAGCTTCAATATAAGACCAGGCAAGAAGCCTTGGATGAATGCCTTGATGAAGGGGCTGCACAATAAAGTACACTTAGTTAAGTAAATGATAACTAGATTAAGCTGGTTGATTCTCAATAAAAACAAATCGGTGTATCAGTCTTTAGTCTGGTTTAACTTCTAAGCTCAGTAGCACAGCAAAAGAGAAGAGACTTACATTTCTACAAGTGGTAACAACCAACGTGCTGATTTCTGGATGCCTTCAATACTTGCGATGGATTGAACAATCGCTATAGGGATCATAAAGAAGAAAGTGAGAAAGAAGAATGCAACACTTATGATGAGCCTCCTGACTGTGAGGGAAACATAAGGGATTGCCAAGTTTGGCCAGTAAATGTCTCGTGGCTCCGGGGCCCACTTAGTGAGCCACAATGTTGGGTTTTTGGTTTGTTGTGTTTGTGCACAAACGGCAGCACCCCATCTAGCTTTGAAAGAAACAAATGCAGCTGGCATGATGGATTTGGGATCATTTGTAACTTTGTCCCTCTCTATTGCTATCTGCAACAAGTAATCTATTTCAATCAATCTGCTGACCATTATCTGAAAAATAAGTTTTATTGTTGGTCTAGTAGCAAAGTTTCATATTTTCATCAATTCATGGATGCAGTACATTGTTTTCTGGTTCATTGTTCATAATAATGATGTTGTGTTTAAAAAATCCTTTACGATTTATCAATGTCTGTTCCAAAGTAAACAACACAAACAACCCCAAGGAAGGATAATCCTGCTGATGTAAGATGAAAAAACAAAAAATGCTCATAACTATGTCAAGTACCAAACTCTACTATAATATGAACTCTCTAAAATCGTTATTTTCTTTGCATATATACTAATAGTTTTCATTTTCTTTCATGTGTTATTGTCAGTGACAGAGTGATAAAACTTCCAAACGAGTAGATAGAGAAATAAGGTACTTACTTTTTTCAAGAGTTCATCAATTTCAGTGGTGTGATAATCAATGGCATCAACTTTCTCTCCACGAAGACCAAGAAAACCAGTCTGGTCAAAACATATGAGAGAGAGGTTTCTGAATTAGGACCTAGTAGTAGCCTTAAGGTGGTTAAAAGTAATCCAAGTTTGAAGGCATTTAGATTAAATGAAAATACCTTCATAGTGGGTCTTATAGAAGTTCTTTCAAGTTTATTTTGATAATAGACAAGCCAATTCTGTAACTTCTTCTTCTTCTTCACCATCTTTGCCAGTTTGTTTGCATCATAAACAACCTGCACAAATGTTTCAATGAAAATGTTTGACTCAATCCACCTTCCCTCAATAGTCTAAAACTTTCGATTTGATCCTCCAGAACATTACCCTTATCATTTGGCTCCCTCAAAGATAATTAGGACAATTACTGTTAGATCTCCAGGCAGGAATATAATCACGAAAAAGTCTTACAAGTCTTACAAGTGTGAATATAATCAGGAATATAATAACAAGTTCTGGTATAGAAAGTGGCAAGTCCATAACTGTTCAGTTAGTTTGAAACTTTTTTGTGATTATATTTGTAGTAATTATGTAAATAGGATATTTAATCTACTTATTTGAATTCTTGAGAGATTATAGGGAGATATTAGTTAGGATATCTGATTAGAAATAGTTAGCATATTTTATCAGAAGCACAAAGATTATGATTCTGATATCCCTTGTACTCTACATATACCGTTGTTCTCCTTTGAATAAAACAGATTTGAATTCCATACTGTACAGTGCCTTCATGGTATCAGAGCGGGACCCTTCCGCAACTGGAAAAAACACCCTGGTGCATCGCTGCTAGTTGTCGACAACCATGGCAGCCTCCCACAGTTCTGACTCCGTGATGTAAAGCGTTCCTCATGGTTCTAGTTCCGTGTTTGATGGCTCAATTGGTGGAGCACCAGTCACAATCATGTCTGACAAATTGACACCCACCAATTATCAAGATTAGGCCCAAGCTGTTGTACTCTCTGTCGGAGATCGAGGGAAGTTGGAATTTCTAACTGGTGAAGCGAAGATGCCAGCAGACCCAATATCACCGGCGATGACCCAGTGGAAGATGGACAACTCTCTCGTCTCCTCTAGGCTCATTAACGCCATGATCCCCCAATTGAAATGAAGCTTTGTGTATTTGCTAACTACCAAAGATATCTGGGATGCTGTTCGAGCCTCGTATTCTGTAGGCAAGGATCACACAAAGCAGTTTGATCTGCGGCGACGCACATGGCATTTGATCTGCGGAACTTGACCTTTAGGCTGATGATGAATGGTCTTCCCTAGCAGATGTGGCTCATAATAAAAGGAACATTGAGACTGAGCGTATTCTTCTTTTCCTTGCTGGCCTTAATGATGAACTTGATGTGTCCGGGCTCACATACTAAGCCAAACAAAACGTCCAACTATTCTGGAAGTATATTTTGCAATCCATAGTGAAGAATCAAGACGCCACATCCTGCTTGTTGAGCCAAAACACCCCACTCCGCCTGTACCTACGTTCCTCAGCAAAAGCACAAGGTTCCTCATCTGACCCGAGTTCAGTAAGCAGAGGACGACCCACCTGTGAACACTGTAACAAGGTTGGTCACTCTAAAGACAAGTGATGGGACATTTATGGGAAGCCTGCCGACTGGAAACCACGTAAAGGAAAATCAAAAGCACATCAAACTTCTCAGGAGAATGAATCGTCCTCTCAATCTGAGACTGGTAGAACCTTCAACAAAGAACAAATGCATCAGCTATTACAGATGTTTGAAAACTTGCAGTCTAAGCAAAAAATGTCCAGTTCTGCCTCATTGGTTCATAAAGGTATTTCTCCCACCGCTCTTACTACATGTGTTGCTCCATCAAAATGGATTGTAGATATTGGTGCTTCTGACCACATGACCTCAAGCTCGCAGATGTTTGTTACATACCGCCCCTTGGCTGGTGATAAGAAAATCACCACTACTACTAGTTCTCCTTCTCCCATAGCTGGAATTGGTTCAGTTACTCTATCAAAACATCTACACCTTGAATCCGTTCTTCATGTTCCTCATCTAGCTTGCAATCTACTTTCAATAAGTAAACTGACCAAACAAGCTGTATGTTCTGCTCACTTTTATTCTACTCACTGTGTTTTTCAAGATCTCTTATCGGGGAAGATGATTGGTACGGTGGAAGAATATGACGGCTTATACTACCTCGACATCACTACTATGCATGCGCTGTGTTCTAGAATCAACAATTCGGCATCATCATCATCTGAAAACAGTGATTTGGCATTATTGCATAAACGGATGGGTCATCCTAGTCTTTCTTATTTGGAAAAATTGTTCCCTGAATTATCAATAAAGAAAACTTCAAACTTTCATTGTGACACTTGTGAGTTGGCTAAGCATCACCGTACTACTTTCTCTCCTTCATCTTATAAACCCTCTCATCCTTTTTCGATTATACACAGTGATGTGTAAGGTCCCTCACGGATTCCCAATCGTACTCAGTCTAAATGTTTTGTCACATTTATTGACGATCATACACGAATGTGCTGGGTCTATCTCTTACCAGATAAAACCGATGTCTCCACTGCCTTTATCGAGTTCCATACTTATATTTGAAACCAGTTTGACACATCCATTCAAGTACTTTACTCTGACAATGGAACTGAATACGTTAATCCCAAACTTGGCACCTTTCTCTCACAACACGGCATAGTTCATAAAAGTAGTTGTCCTCACACTCCACAACAAAACGAGGTGGCTGAACGGAAAAATAGGCATATCCTCGAGGTAGCTCGTGCCCTTCTCTTTACATGTCATGTCCCAAAACACTTCTGGGGTGATGCCATTCTTACTGCCACACATTTAATCAACTGTCTTCTAACCCATGTCCTTGACTTTACCTCCCCACTTGATACACTCCGGTGAGAAATTTTCTCACCTTGAATCCACCATTCCTCTTCGGGTCTTTGGGTGTGTAGTCTATGTCCATCTTGACTATCTACCATCCAAATTTGATCCCCGGGCTAGTAAATGTATTTTCTTGGGATATTCTAATTCACAAAAAGGGTACAAGTGCTTTGATCCTATTTCCCACCACATGTTTGTCAGCCTTGATGTTACATTTGTTGAATCCGCGTCCTCAATTCAGGGGGAGTCTTGGAGTAAATTTCAGACTATAGAAACTGTACCTGAACCTATACCTCCTACATCTGACCCTACACCTATCTAATTCACAGATACCATAAGTGAAACGCAGAGATGGGGAATAAACTACACGTCATATTCCTACTAAAGTGCCAATCCCTGAACCGGTAATGGATCCTGCACTTGAGGTAACAACTCAGCCAGGTATTAACGTTGATCTTGATATGCCTATTGCATTGAGAAAGCAGCAAAGTACGAGTACTAAGCAGTAAGCACAACATTCAAAGTATGTCTCATATGCCTCTCTGTCACAAAAGTATCATGCGTTTGTCAAAACCTTAATCAGGTTATAATTCCCAACAATGTGCATGAGGCCTTGGCTATTCCAGAATGGAAACAAGCCGTTCTAGAAGAAATGAACGCATTGGAGAAAAATGAGACATGGGACATTGTAACTCTCCCAAAAGGAAAGAAGCCCATGAGTTGTAAGTGGGTATTTACCCCCAAGTACAACGCTGATAGTACTCTCAACAAACTCAAGGCAAGGCTAGTAGCCAAGGGATTTGCTCAAACCTATGGCATTGATTATAATGAGACATTTGCTCCTGTTGCAAAACTCAACACCATTAGAGTTTTACTTTCCATTGCAGTAAACTTGGACTGGCCACTTGAACAACTAGACATAAAAAATGCCTTTCTCAATGGTGACCCTCGAGATGAGGCATATATGACTCTTCTACCTGGCTTTGATGAGGGTAGAATCAACCAAGTATGCAAGCTCAAAAAGTCTATATATGGACTGAAACAATCGCCTCGAGCTTAGTTTGATAGATTCTCTACTGTACTTAAATCCGAAGGATACAAACAAAATTTATCTGACCATACTATGTTTGTCCTAAGAAATGAGGATCTCATAACTATTATTATTGTATATGTAGATGATATTATAGTCACAGGAATTGATGAGAAAGAGATCACCTGCATCAAAGTATCCCCGAATAGAGAATTTGAAGTAAAAAACTTAGGAAAATTGAAATATTTTCTAGGGATGGATGTTGCAAGATCCAAGGAAGGAATCTATGTCTCCCAAAGAAAGTATATTCTGGATCTTCTCAAAGAAACTGGTATGCTTAGGTGTAGACCAAGCAGAGTTCCTATCAGTACTATGAAGAAGAAGCCCAAGACAAATGAGAGGATTGCAAGAACAGAACAAGAGGCTGCAAAGAAAAGGCAACAAGAACGAGATAAAGTTGTTGTAGATAAAGGGAGATATCAAAGACTTGTGGGAAAACTCATCTATCTTTCCCATACTCGTCCTGATATTGCATTTGCAGTTAGTGTAGCCAGTCAACATATGCACTCTCCAAGGCAGAAGCATATGGATGCTGCTTATAAAATCCTACGATATCTCAAAGGCACACCAGGTCTCGGACTTCATTTCAAGAAGAATAGTTCAAGAACAGTTGAGGTCTATATTGATGCTGATTGGGTAGGTTCACTGGAAGATAGTAGATCAACATCAGGGTACTGCACCTTTGTTTGTGGAAACTTAGTCACCTAGCAAAGCAAGAAACAAAAAGTGGTTGCCAAGAGCAGTGCTGAATCAGAACTAAGGTCTTTAGCTCAAGGCCTTATGGAGGCATTATGGCTTGAAAGAGTAGCAGATGAAGCACACGTTACAATCAAAGCTCCCCTGAAACTCTATTGTGATAACAAAGCTGCATTGAATATGGCATTAAGAAACATGTTTATGTAGACCATCACTTCATCTGAGAAAAGATTGAAGAAGGAACAATTTGCCTATCATATGTTCCCACCAAGTTACAACTTGTTGATATTCTCACTAAGGGCCTGCCGCAGGTTGTGTTTGAAAGTTTAGTAAGCAAGTTGGCTATGATAAATATCTATGATCCAACTTAAGGGAGAGTATGATAATTATGTAAATAGGATATTTAATCTACTTATTTGAATTCTTGAGAGATTATAGGGAGATATTAGTTAGCATATCTTATCAGATATTAGTTAGGATATCTGATTAGAATTAGTTAGCATATCTTATCAGAATCACAAAGATTATGATTCTGATATCCTTGTACTCTACATATACCGTTGTCCTCCTCTGAATAAAATAGATTTGAATTCCATACTGTACCGTGCCTTCAATATTCCTCCTTTGATTTCGCCAAAGAAATTTGCATCTACAATCCATTGGTACTCGATAGTCTAATTTTGTTTCAATTTCATAACTCAAAAGGTAGGACACTCATAATATGAAAATGAATGCATAATATAGGAGAAACCAACCTGGTGAGTGAGATAGTGATTAGGATGATTGACCAGAAAAAAGTGTTCCACAAGCTCACTCACAGATTCATCAGGATCTGGTGGTATATTTCTAACAAGAACCTGGCAGCAAATACCTTTTTATGAGAAGACAAATCTACGTGATGAATTATCTCATTATGAACATGAAGAGAGATTAGAGAGCTCTTTTTGAGCTATGTCTCTGTGAGGATGATAGAAGAGATGATTTGATTTGAATCAAACTTACCGTAAATTGATCGGGGCGACGTTTTTCTGCAGCGAGAAACTGCAACCTCATGGAGGAAACTTTCTCATACTCTTTACACAAAACATAGCATGTCCAAAAGGTAAAGCCATAAGCCATCACTGTGTGTCCCCAAAACCTGAGATATAGAAAACAAAACCTCAATATTAGGTTAAGAGTGAAGAATTCAGTGAATAACATCAAAGAAGTGAAATTGAATAGCTAGAAATTAGGTTTCTTGGACCTTTTTGATCTGTCTTCAACGTTTGAAATTGAGAGTTTATCAATATCACTTGAAGTTACATTGGCTACATGGATTGACTCCAGGCCATCACTTGTCCAATTTACAGGCACCAGAACTGCCCATGCTAGAAAAGCTATGGGAACAAATATTTTAAGCCTGCACAATAACAACATTAATATCAGCTAAATAGTACAAATATGTTTTCCTACGTAGAATTCCATAAAGCATCCATATTTTCTTAGCTTCCGAGAAATATGTAACTGATAAACATTTCTATGTAAACTTTCGTAAAAACTAGTTATTGAAACGAGACTAGACATCTCAAACTACCTTAATCCTTATCAATTGATCGTCAATATCCCAATTTCTAACATAGAAGGCTCAAAAACCCCACTTGGTATCTTTGATGTTCTCAATACTACTTATTCTTGTTAAGACTTCTCTGACATAAACATTGAAGCATGTACAGAAAGGCCTTAACTTTCCTTGGAATTCATAAAAGATTGTTCTTTGATATAGTCCCGTAGACTCCTTTCACTATTTTGAGAGCTTCATTAGACTTAGAACCAAGAGCATATCAGAGACATATTTCAATGATGCTTACCCGGTCAAATAAATGCGCAGGTAAACAGCAGAGTCCAAACCAGCATGTTCAATGAGTTCAGTTTCAGGCATTTTAAGAGCCTGAGGCATCCAATTGAGAAACCTGAGATAGGATCTCCAGTCTAAATTTACGAACTTGCGAACAAATGTTCCTCCAATTTCAGAATCTGATCTTAAACCTCTGATATACCATTTTGGGAAGTATACTCTGTCATTCAATGGTTGAAGTCTCAAAATAGCAAATAACACAAAGAACAAAAATGCACTCAGAATATTTATTCCAGCTGCAAGCCCAATATCTCCAAGTGTCGCCATTTTTTCTCTCTTCTACAATTGCAGTCGTCACCTCCTTCTCTTCCTCCTGCAAGCCAACAAAAAATTGCAGACGTCAAAACTCAAAAACAAACTGAGCCACAATCAAAAACGAAATATTTTACCTTTTAAGAGAAAGAATCGTGACTGATCAACAGACAAGCAAAAGATCATGTGAAAGAAGCGAAAGGCTAAAGAAAAAGTGGATGATAAAGGAAAGGATAAAAAAAGGATCGCACTTCGTGCTTATCGCTCACATGTCGGCAAGGGAAATAAATTCAGATTAGAAGACGATGAAAAGTTCAATGCAGTTAATGGGGTATAGTTCAAGTATATATCTCTTCAAAATCCAGAAGAAGCAAGACGATGATGATTCGACTTCTACCTTGTCATCCAGTGACCCCAACGTGGGACACACGACAGAGTACTCTTACAGACACATTTAAAGTAGGAAACAAACAAACAAAAGAACAAAAACCCAGATTAACTCACAGATATTCGATAGTTTGGAAGAGAAGAAAGAAAGAGAGAATGGCAATGTTGGTTGTTGCAGCTGGTGAACTGTATATGATTACGATTCTCTCTCCATTTTACTTATATATAAGCCTACCTGCATCTGATTTTGTCAAAAGAAAAATAAACAAATTTTAATTAATAAATAATAATAGTTAACGTTAAAATGGATTGTGAAAGTCTCTTTGGAGATTCAAAAAACTACTAGTATTATTTAAGCGACATAATAATCAATGTTTACATATTCTTGTTGGGGACTCCTCGTAGTTATAAAAGTCATTTGAATTTGCATAAATTTCTACGTCGGCAAGTTGCCAAGTGTGTATCAACGGTTACTTTTTTTCGTTGGCTTGTTGTACGATCTGAGCTGAGGGAAAGAAGTGTGGCGTACGCGCTCCATCAGGGAGCGTGGGGTCCACGAGCATATGATATATGGCCGTATGGGTGAAGGGTCCACGTCAGGAGGATGAACTGGCAACAGCAAATGCAAGAAAGGTGCTACGGGGAAATCCGCCAGAGAGAAGCGTAGAGGGTGAGACACGTGGATAACCGCCACACTTACTGAAAGAACGGAACACGTCCGATGATGGTCTTTTTGGTGTTGTTTTTCTGTTTAGTTTAAGGTTTCATTCCTTCCTTGTTTTTCTCATTAATGCCATCAATTCTCAACACTCTCTTTTCTTCATCAATAAAATGGTCTGTTCATTTGCATGGATTCAAAATCAGTTTTCTTGTTAATAATTTTGTATGCTAATGCTATATTTGGTAGATAGAAAGTAGAAGTGAGGAAGTGAAAGTGAGAAGTAAAATCGTCTATTTTTTTCGTTTGGTTAGATAGAAGTCATTTTCACTTTTATTTTTAATATTTTGAGTCATTTCAATTTCATTAAAAAAGTTAAAAATTGGGATGATAGAAGTGGAAGTAAATTTTTTTGAATCATTTTACCCCAGTTATAAAATTCTTAGACAACTTTAACCCTTCCTAAGTTATAAAAAAAATATTTTAGATTATTTTACCCTAAATTATAAAAAAAAATATACATCAATTCTATATTCATTTCTATCCTACAAAAAAAAAAATTTAAAACTCATTTTCACTTCTATTTCAACTTTTATTTCAATCAAAAAATCTTCTATCCTACTAAACGTACTGTAAGTGACATGAAAACTTGAGAAAATCTTAAAAAAATATCACTTGAATTTTAAATTTTCAAATCAGTTTATTTACTATAGTTTATAAGCTATTGACTACTCTTGTAAAGCAAATAATAACATATTTTTGTAATAATTTTGATTTGAGATTTTGAAATTCAAGTGGTATTTTTTTAGAATTTTTTTCAAAAATTTTATGCATAAAGAATATTAAGAATTTGATACTATTTATAACTTCAAGCTATTATATATAAATATAATTAAAAAATTTAACATGATGTTTATAAATAACTTAACCTAAATTTTATCCCTTACATATAAACCAGTGATATTTTGGATGTCATCTTATTATTATTATTTTTTGCATAATATCACATGCTAGTAATTAATTTTTTTACCAGAGATTCTCAATCCATGATATGATTGTGCCATGTGATTTTGACATCTTCTCTCATGAATTTATTAACTCAACTTCTTCACACATACAAAATCAATATTTAGTAGACATGAAATATATTTGTTATAGGTGAGATAAGTGAATGGTAGCCTCACAAAATTAGTAGAAATTAATGTGTCAATACAGAGTACCATAATTCTTTTTCCAAGTAAATTAAAAATGGGATCAAAATTAGAGATATTTATATGTGCATTGCACAAAATCTAAAGTAATCAGCGTAAAAGGAAAGTTTTATCCTATAAGACCAACAATGTTACTCCCTTTATTCTTTAATATAAGAGCTAATTTATTTTTTTAGATATTTAATAAAGAAATCAAATAAATTAATTAATTATAACTAATATAAAAATTAACTAACTAATTTGGGGTGAATTAAAAAGTAGTATATAATATGAATTTGTGTTGAGGGATTAGATTTAATAATAATTAATTTATTTATTTAAATTCTTTAATTTATCCAAAAAAATTAACTAACTCTTAAATAAATAAATAGAGGTAGTATATGGTAATGATTGTTGACTATTGAGTTTTAAAAGGATAACAAGAATATAACGTTGAAGTAGCAAATATAAAAATGTTTGAGATGAATGTATGGTCATATAACAAAAATAATATTTATAATAAATATATATGAGAAAGAGTTATTAGGGTGGCAACCATTGGAGAGATAAATGGTGAAAAAATCATTTGATGAGGTGGTTTGGATATATATAAATAAAGCTATTAGAGATATTTTTAAGAATGATAAATCAAATAATTTAGTTTTTTCTAAAAAATGGTAGAAGAATGCTAAAGCGAATATTTATAAAAATTAGTGATAGAGATTTTTTAACTAATAATATATTTAAATATTTAATTATTAATAGAAACAAAGATAACATATGTTATATAACTGTGAGAGATTATTTCAAATAAACTTAGATTTTGAAAATAATATATAAATGAAAATGACCCAAAATATATAATATTTTCATAATTGTAATAAATCATGAAATCAATTATTAATTAAGAAAATAAAATCCATCATCCATGACAATTGGTTCAAGGTCAGATAAATGTGTTGGTATTGGGTACAAATCTTATATTAAAGGAAAACAATGTGAATAAAAAAGATTTACATCCATAATTAATTTAATTTGATCTAAATTAGTTGAGATGTAATTTCGTAAATCGGTTAGTATGTTAAAAAATATGAAAGTTTAACCAATCAGCTCAAAGACACAACTTCTTCAACTGTGTCAACATCATGTCGTGGTCGTCATCATCAAAGTGAGTGAGATAATCAATTCTTAAAGTTTCACATTTAGGTCTCCATGGATTTTTCATCATGCGTTGTACTATTTGTTTTTTACAAAACAATTTAAATGTCTTAGACATCAGTTCCAAGCTCGGGGCATAAATTCAAGATTTAGATAGTATTTATAAAAAAATTACTATATTATTTATTAAAGGAGCCTTCATAATAACAGAGAAAATCAAACTTATGTCTTTATAAAATATAAGCATATTTTTTATCCTATATACCAACTCTTATTTCTAAAAGTTGTACTACTTACTCGTGTTTTGCTGATGAATTATCAACTTTTTGTTTATGGCTCGATATGATTTTCATCTTACTGTTGTATCGTTTTACCCATCAAGGCATTTGGGGTTTTAATTCGACTATTACTTTCCTATAAGTTGGGATCCGGTGTGTGAGATCGTCTTGTGTATATTATATTTCTCTAATCTTTTTATATTATCAACGTTTTATTAATATATTTGATTATTTTATCATTAAAAAAAATAATAGAAGAAGCCGAAAAATGTAAAGGAGAGAGCAAAACTAATAAATATAAGGAAAACTTAAATACATAAAGCAACACTTAATTATTTACAAATTCAGAGATGATAGAATCATACCACTAATTGAAAACTTTTCAGACCCTATCATCATCAAGAAATTCCCTATATATATAAGTTCAGTGTTAACATGATGACTCAAACACATAGAATAAGAGATTGCTAATAAGATCTTGGAACTTGGAAGCCATTAAAACCCGTATATATCTATCTATATATATAGATATATATATAGATAGATATATGTATTTGCTTGATGAGCTGTTGTCATTGGTCACAGACTCACATATTAGAAGAAGCTATCTTCCAGCCATGAAATGCATCATAGCTTGGGTTTCATAAAAGGAGCCAACATCCCAATCTTCAGTTGAAGAAGAAAGGGTCATAAGTGCAACTACGATTGATCTCATGCTTGGCCTTAGTTGTGGATTATCATGTGTGCAAGCTTTTGCAAGTTGAGCCACCTGCAAATCAATGTACAATAATAGTAACTGTTAACTAGGTATGTTTTTTCTGCATTGCACCGAGTTTTAAAAAAAAGCTGTAGTATTCATGATCTGTAAATAATACGATTTATTTTAAATTTTATGCTTCATCTAATTTTAAATATATGACTTTTTTATTTTTTTATCTTAAATATAAATTTTTTTACAGAGTATGATATGGTATTTATTAACGTAAAAGTGTGTAAGAAAATATAATTTACACAATTTTTTACTTTTGAAGGTCAAAATCATAATTTTTTAAAAATTTATCCGAACACCTATATTTTGATTAAACCACTTATGATTAAAATTAATTATTAGACTATCAATCATGTTTCTGATGAGCAACCCCATATACTTTGGATGCATTTCAATTAACATTAGGTAAAGCAAAGCTTATAAAATTGATTTATAGCCATAATTGATTTAAGGTCTGTTTCGATTCACACTATAAAATTATTTTTTTTTAATTATTTTTGCGCTTTATAAGACAAAAATCTTTAACATATTTATCTCGTACAGCACAAACATAAATTCTCTAGAGCTAATACAAATAAGAACTAAATCAAAATAGGGACTTTGGATAATTGAAAAATAAGTAATAGTAGCTTATAAAATAGGGAAAAAGACAGAAAAAAACCTTTTGAATTTTAAAAAAATAAAAAGGGCATCTGAATTTTTAAAAGACAGATTGGGCAGGAGGTCTAATTTGTCATTTACAAATTTTTGTGCAGAGTTGCAAATACCATTAGGAGAGTTGTAAATACTATTATGGAAGTTGTAAATACAATTAGCAAAGTTGCAAATATCATTATGGGAGTTACAAATACTATTGACAGAGTTGCAAAAAGTGCAATTTTATCTGTTGCCTCAAATTTGCAAAGCGCTGTTTGCAACTCTGTCAATGGTATTTGCAACTCCTATAATGATATTTGCAACTCTGCACAGGAATTTGTAAATGACAGATTGGGCCTCCTGCCCAATTTGTCTATTTTAAAATTCAGAAACCTTTTTTGTCTTTTTAAAATTTAAAAGGTCTTTTTATGTCTTTTTCCCTATAAAATAACTATGATTTTTGGTTTATAATTGATTTTGGTATACAAGATTGCTAACTACTTTTAACTAACTTCCTTAATTCATGAGATTGGGTTAAAAGGATCATATATTTAGGATCTAGTGAGTATATACTCCCTGTGATCCTTAATATAAGAGCTGTTTATTTTTTTTATTGATTAAAGAAGCCAAATAAACCAGTTAATCATGACCAAATCCAACCCCTCAAGATGAATTCATATTATATACTCTTTAATCTACCCAAATTAGTTAATTAGCTCTTATATTAGTTATAATTAACTAATTTATTTAGCTTTCTTAATCTATTAAATTTAGTCAACTAGCTCTTATATAAAGTATAATTACACGAGAGATTATTGAATATACTGAGTGGTGATGAAAGAAGGCGACAGTATCACCTTATATACTGATTCAAAAGGGTAGTCAGCACCAAGCCTAGGATCAACAAATTCAAGAAGCTGTTCTTTGTCATTTAGCTGCTCTAAAACCTCTTCAAACTGCAATATTTCACCAACCAAAAGCTGGAAATAATTAGAAACACAACAGGAAAAATAAAACTAACTGATTTGATAATAACAATAATAAGAGAGAACAAAGGAAAACAAACCAAGGCAACTAGTCCTATTGATTCGTTCACAGTCTCGTTTGTCTTCACAATAGCTTTTTTAGCAGATATGAGTTCATATAGCACTACTCCAAAAGCATATACATCTATTTTGGCCGAAACGTCGCCGTATTGCGCATATCTGCACATGAATAATTCTGCAGTATGTCAAACTTCATACATTCTCTGCCTGCCTTAGATCCACAGTATGCATTATGAAAAAAGTTGACCATTCTTTTTGCGTACACAACAGTAATAACTAATACAGGAAAACATAAAAAAAAAAAAAAATTCGCAACCAAACAAGGCCTAAGAAAAGAAAATCAAGTGCAACTCATTAGACCAAATGAAAAGTGTAAGGAAAAAAAATCTTACTCTGGAGGCATATAGCCAAATGTGCCCACAAGTCGTGTATGAAGTGAAGAACTTCCATATTCAGTAAGTCTTGTCAGGCCAAAATCTGCAACCTGCAAAAAAGTTACGACTCAACATTCAAACCTGTATTAATAAAATTCTATGAAAAACCTATAAACTTTAATAGAAACTTGATAACATGAGATACTAAGTTTCACGTTGAGTAATATGGATGCTCAATGAGTATTTAAGTAGGTTGGTTCTTTCTATCCTATTTAGATACCCATTAATTAGTGATAGAGTTAGGTTATTTGCGATTCCAAAGAGAGTTAGCTATGGAAAGTTTTGACCAACAAGAAGTTAAGTGAAATACAGCGGAGCGAGTCCTTTGGGACATTGAGAGGTATGGAATACTCAATGTGGTATTTAGTGCATGTTTGGCACCATGGTTTGGGAAAATTTTAGGCAAACAGTCATATTTGGGCAAAACCTTGGTTTGGACAAAATCAAGGTTTGAAACCAGGGTTTTGAATAAGCTGCTGAAAATAACTTTTGGAATAGCAAACCTTAGTTTTGACTATCCAATTACTATCTTACCCCTACTTTTTCTTACACCCTCTCTTCTATCTCGTCTCTCTTCTCTACCATATCTCTTCTCCACCCTCTCTCCTCTCTCCTCTCTCCTACTTTTTCTTATACTCTCTCTCCCCTCTCTTCTCTACACTCTCTCCTCTTTTTTCTCTCTCCTCTCTCCTACTTTTAATCAAATCATACCCTTTTTGGTAATTTACTAATATGAAAAAGTGATTCTCTAATAATCATCCAAACATCTCTATTCCAGAATCTATTATTCCCAAAATCTATTATCCAGAATCTATTTTCAAAAGCTAATCCAAACGGGCCCTTAAGTGAATTGGCTCTCACATCTCAATAGGTAAGGTTCTCCATTCTACTTAGGTAGCTATCAAACTTCAAAATTCAAGAAGTATCATATTTAGCACTTGGTAAGAGACATGACTAAATATCTGTCCATGTCAAAGTGTGTCATATCCTATATTCATGTTTCTTAGATGAACAAAGAGGAGAAATGTTTGCAAACCTTTGCATGAAAGTTCTTATCAATCAAAATGTTTGCTGATTTAATGTCGCGATGAATGTAGACAGGAACTGTATGTTCATGGATGTATTCAAGTCCTCTTGCTGCATCAAGGGCAATTTGAACTCTAGTTGACCATGATAATGGTTCTCTTCCTGAAAGTGATGACAAAAACATTATTAAGAGTCTTTGAATCAAAATCTTGACAGAATATCAATAATCAAGAGCATGTATATGTATGCTTGACCTTTTTACCTGACCCACGTAAATGTTGTCCTAAATTTCCATTCTCAACGAACTCATAAACCAAAAATAAAGAGCTCTCAACACAGTATCCTATTAAGCGTACCTGCACAAAACATAGTACACATGCAAGGAATCATAATTCTGGCTTGTCAGTAACAAAACTAATTAAACCCGTCCTAGAACCCTGCCTTTTGAGTTGAAAATGTCGTGGACATAATATGATAAAGACTTAATAATATAGGATACTAAGTCCTACAATGAATAATATGAGATGCTCAGGTATTTAAGTGGGTTGATTCTCCCACCTTAACCGCTAGCTTTTTGGGGTAGGGTTTCTTGTTCCACTTAAGTATCCATCAATTGGTACTAGAGTGCTAAGTGAAGTGTCTAGTGATGATCACTCATTCTCAGAGTATACACAATATTTAGCATGAGGTTCATGATTCATTCATCGTGTCTTAAACATTCTGCATTAAGTTCTAGCAAATTAAACAGCAGGGAGAACCTCATACCAAGTTCAAGTGGTGAACATGTGTCAGAACCTTGAGTTCAGCAAGGAATTCTTTTGAAGCTTGCATATCCATCTTCTTAATTGCAGCTTTCTGCATAAAATTAATAAGGAAAAGTTCAACTGTGCTTCTTTAACAAGAACAAAAATTAAGAGGAGACATGAAAGAAGCTTTAATGTTTTTTTATTTCAAAGGGATCACTCATTATTCTTTGATTATACACAATATTTTGGGATTATCATCATCACTTAAGAGATCGACGTGCCTCATTTCGAAGCTCTGCGTAGTAAACAGATCCAAAGCCACCTTGACCAATCTTATTAGAAATAGAAAAGCCATTGGTAGCTTTGGCAAGCTCCTCATATGAGAACTCTACTGACTTGTCTACTGTGATTCCATTCAACCTTGGAGAAGCCACGTCAACAGATTCTGAAGCCTTCTCCAAGCTGCTTCCTGAACCTAAATCCAGAAAACAGTTCAACTTTGAGTTAAGAATAATTATAGCTCTATATTACCAAAGAGTCATCACACTTCACTGATTATAGACCTTAACAGCTTAAGTTCTTGGAATGAAACAGTTTTTCACATTACATCAGAATCTCTACACCAAGGTGGGACTTCTCCAGTAACAATAATAGACCTAATCTTTGACTTTCAATGACTTGAGTTTCTCAATATCAAGCAACCATCATCTAACAAGTCCAAGTGAGGCCTCAAGAATACTTTATAGGTTGAAATTTAAGGTTGACTTGATCATGAAGAGAGCATCAAGTTCTATGTCACTTTAAAATTTCAGACTCTGAACTTAGGCTTTTAAAGTAGGAAAAACATGTGTGTTTTATGATCAAGTTCATTAGAAGAAAGATTAGACCTAGATAAAGCTTCATAAGTATTCATTCTCTATCAGATTTTCCAATACCCTGATAACAAATATCTAAGAACTGTAACTGAGTTTTCTCCTTAAAGGAAGAATTGAACTTCTTGCAGTTTGATCCTGAAAGGCTTTGAAAGCTCATAATTGAAGCAAACCAAAAAAAAAAAAAATGGTTCAGTGCTTAAAGCTCTTACCAAGTGGGGTCTAGAGATAGACATATGTACACAGTTTTACCCTCACAATTAGAGAGGTTGTTTTCAGAATTTGAACTTGTGATTTTTAAATCACATGATAGCAACTTATCGTTGCTCTAAAGTTTACCCTCTTTAAAGGGCGGTCCAATGCACAAGGCAGACACTAGGTGGGTTCTAGGGAGGAACAAATATACGCGGCCTTATCCTCACAAATATAGTATTCAGTAAGGATGAAAAGCATAGAGATTTACTGTGTCTAATCTGGAGATACTGATCTTGAGATAGTTCAGGAAGAAGGGAAGCCTCTTCCACCTTTTTGATCCTATATAGAACAAGTGCCAATAGTAAGACCCCAAAAACTGCTCCAATACATATTCCAGCAATGGCTCCTCCAGATATTCCTATTTCAAACACCATCACAAAGTTAGCTTCTCATTCTCATCTCATAACTTCCCACCACTGTTTTTTTTTTTCAATGTTGAACTGAAACTTTCATGATGCAGTACTGAAACTGTGCGTAGTATCCACTCACCTGATCTGCAAGAGGGAGGAAAATATTGTAGCAGCTATAGATTTTCAACTTAAAAGGGTTCAATAATTGTTTCTTTCTAAATCATTATGAGGCCCCATAGAAGAAATGTAACTATCAAAAAGTCTCATAACAAGTTATTAGCATAAAATGACAAGTTCTGATACAAGAAATGATAATAGATCCATGGCTACTAACTTATTTTGGAACATTTTAGTAATTATATTTTTTCTTTAGAACCTCATAATAATTTTCTCTCTCTGTAGAATGAGATGTGAATTTCAACTTACCTACTCTGTAGAGGTAAAAAGCTTCCCTTTTCATCTGCAAATGCAAATCAGGACATGAAACATCAACTGTAATTTTTTTGTTCCATAACATCAACTGTAATTTTTTTTTGTACAATTTTTTTTTTTGTACAAACATCAACTGTAATTTAAAGCAGTAGAAATCACCAAATTAATATGTTTCAACATCAATTCTCAAGCCCAGCCCATGGTATACATTCAGAGGGCTCACTATTGGGTCAATGGCCCAAAATCTGTTGTTGATCTATAAAACAAAAAGATTTTAGTCTTAATTCAATCTATTTACTAACTATTTATGCGAATTATATTTGTTAATTTAACTGGATTTAGTACTATTAATAAAAGATTATAACATTAATATAATTTACTAAACATTCCCCTTATAGTTAGAGAAATAATGAACTGATTAGAATCCAAATAAAATTTACTTCTCTAATATTTATTGTATTTTCAAATTTACCCCAGCAAAATTATATAATAAAATTCAATTAAAATGGTATTTATGTCTTTAGCATGAAAAATACTATAATTATTTTAAAAAATAATTACACTTCTTGCATGCCTCATACCTGACCTATGCCTAGCTATAAGCCTATCTGTGCCGACTTCTTATATGCTGAAATTATTTTGAATTAAATATTTCCATTTTTTTAAAAAAGATAGTGTAGTCAGTAATGAGCAAGTCCTCATTTTAATTCATCAATTGATAATAATCCTAAGAAAGTGACAAATATGGACCAACAGTGACGTGGACCATTTTGTTTCATTGCTAAATAATTATCTTCCATTAAAGTATTTAATTTTTTCGCATTCTTTAATTAATAATGTCAATTCTATCTTTGGGAATATGCTAGTAGAATCCTTAATGTTTCTTCTCTTGAAAAATATAAAATTAAAAATTAAAAAAACTAATAATTTATTTATTTATGAAACTTTGTTTTGATATAAAATTTTATAGAAAAGGTTAATTTTACCCACAATTTAAGAATAAAATAAATTTAAATACTTAAAATTTAAGATACTTTTTATAAAAGTTATGATTAAAATTATAATAAAATAATATTTTTTAAAAATTAAATAATTTTAAGTCTCATTCTTTTTCTAATTAAGAGGATAGGTATTGATGATAAGAGGCTTTGTTCAAGACAATGAAAAGGGGATGAACTAGTAAAAGCGATGTGCTCATAAAAAATTCCTCATTGTTCAAAAGATGACGCTAGAGAAAAAGCATATGAAGGCGACCTTTTGTCCGTGTTCGTCATATTTTATTTTAATTATACATATAGTTATTTTAATTATACAGAAACACACATACTATATTATAAATATAAAATGATATGACAGTTTACTCGATTTAATAGTGATTAGATTTTTAGAAAATAATGATTAGGTTTCAAAAAAATTATTTACAACTAAATACTCTGTGATTTACAATTTTATAAGATATAATTTGAAATTTGTGATATAATTATTATTAAATTAGTCTTTCGAAATTAAAGTTAAAAAATGCTTACAGTAACCGCTTACCTTTCGCCGGCAAAAACACCAGTCCACTTCCCGCGTTGAAATCGGAGGCGGGATTATACCTCTGTATAATCCCCGCCGTTACACCGGCAGCCGCCGCTAGCTCCGATAATTTGTCGCCGCTGCGGAGTGGGTATGTCAAAAACAATCCATAGTCCCTTGACACACGCCTATCGCCGCATGAGCAATTGACGGTGACGTTAATCCCAACGGCTACCGGTATGTTTGTAGCTTCATATCTGTTCACCCTCTCCAACCAATCCTCGGTCGTCAGGCTAGAAAAAGCTTCCTGAGCAATTTTACGGTACGTATCGCCGGGTTGGATTTTGTAAGTGAAAGTGTGACCTAAGAAGACGCCGTTCAAGCAATCGCACTTGAACGGTACGTTGATTCGGGTGTTGCTCCGAACATAATCCGGATTGGGGATTGTTGGATTGTGCTTGAGAATCTCAGTAATATCCTGGCCGAAGATTTCGCTTATGTACGTGAGATTTGCGCCTACCCAGACGTAGTACGAAGCTAAAGCAAGCTTGCAACCAGACATACAGTGAGCTTCGACTCTGAGAATCAGAATCATAAAAAGAAACAAAAGACAAACCAAGAATTTGGTGTTTGCTTTTATGGTCATTCTGAGTTGAAAAGGAATGATGATGAGAAAAATTTGGGAGAATTTGAAGTTATAGCTTATTTGCAGAATGAGGTAATTCAGAGGAGAGAAGAACTTGGTAAGAGTTTGAACCATTCTTCCTTTGTTTTATTTTCTTGTTTAATATTTTGTGCCTCTTTGTTACGCCTTGAATCATTGTTACGTTCGATTATTATATTGCAGAAGTTGAATAATCCAGCTTCCATGCTTAGAATGAAAACCAATTGGATGGTGACTCGAAGTGGAAAAACTCAAATTTTATGTTTTAAAGAACAGAGTGAGAACTACATAAGGAAAGAATAATGTCACTGTCTATCATGCTATGAAAATTTATTAATCTGTGAGGGCAAGCCGTCAAGGTGGTCGTATTTTTATATTTGAGGCATAATTCTTTAACATATCATCAGAAAATTTTATATTAACGTATCCGTAGCTTTTAAGCATTTTCCTTGAAGCTTTCAAGATGTCCTCAAACCAGCCTTTGATCAATGGAAAGAAAATGTTGAATTAATGAAGATTAGTGCAGTTGAGCCAAGCGAATGTCTGGGATTTGATTGTTGAGTATTCGATGAGGAAAAAAGATTAAGGAGAAATTATGGCTACAGTTGAATTAGTTTGAAGGTTACTGCATCAAAATGTAGATAAAAAATGGTATTTGTAGCAAATCACAAAATATCTCCAATGCCAGGAAGGAATGGTGGGTTCCACCACGAAATGAACTTTCATTGAAAAATGCATTCCTTTCCACATAAGCTCAAAGATATTTTCTGTTCCGGATTGAAACTTGGAGATATTTTTCGTTTTGGAGACACGACAACCCACCTTGATAATTAGGATTTCAGCTTCGTCTTCCCATTAATCAAAGCCTTTTATTGACCTCTTAAAGGGTATTCTGTTCTGTGATCATCAATGGAAGCTTCTGCAACTCTTGCTCTTTCTCAAGTTCCCTTTGTTTATCCCACAAAACCCCACCACGGTAGAGTTTATCCTTTTTCTTCACCGTTGAAGCGAAGGATCTCTCAACCCAACCACATACACTGCCAAAAGATGTATGTACCTGGTGGGTCACTACTCTGTTTCTCTTCTTGTCCTCTTTTTTCTGTGTGTTGTGGCTTCTCTTCTCTCTTTCTTTTTTCTGTGTTGTGAAAAGCGTAAAGTTATGCTATGGTTCGATGATGCAGGATATGGAGAAGCGTCACCAGAAGCAAAGGCTGCCAAGAACCTCCACCATTTCTTCACATACATTGCAGTTAAGATTATTTCTGCACAACTTCAGGTTCCAACTCTATTGAACTTACTGCAATTATAAGGCTTTTTTACTGTGTTCTTATTTCGTGTATCTGTACATATTTGCATGGCTGTCAACTTTACGCATTTGACCATTGATACTATCTCTTGCTAATTACTTGAATACAAAACAATCACTCTGGAACAACTATGCTTACATGAGTCTCTGTGTGTGTCAGTTGGCCATGTGTTGTTATTCAATGTTTTTTTGCACTTTATATTGGTGAAGGTGAGTTAGCCTTTGCGTTCCTTTTCTTGGGGGCAAAAGGCTTCTTCACGCCATGCTGATACAGTAATACTGATAAAAGTTAATCGAGTAACTTCATGAATTACTGTTATAGTTTTAGATCTAGCTCGTTAAAAGTTTGAATTAGACTTGATTCGTTTATTAAATGAACGAGCTTAATCAGTATTTTTAAGTTTGATTAATCAAATTATCCAAACATGAAAACTTCATATTTGGCTCATGAAAAATATGTGAAGACCAAATAAAATGTTATATTATACTATACATAATATATCTTTTAAAAAATATTTATTTACATATTATTTATATCATAGTCATATAAACTTTTTTTTATAAAAATTAATGTTATAATCATTGGAACATTGTAATATATATTGTTTTCATACACAAACACATACTTAGGATACAAGTTCATGATTTCTTTATTTAGTTATATTAAATATTCATATTTACAACATTTTTTTTTAAATGGCATGGCTCATCTATTAAACGTGCTGAGTTCATCACACTTTTTTTTTCCAAAAAAAAAAAATTAAAGCTTGGGTTTGTTCCATTTTAAAATGAACAAGTTTGATCATGCTAAAATTTGAGTCATTTAGTTTAATTCATTCCAGCTCTATTAGAATTGTCACTTTTTAGTTGCGAATTATATTATATACAAGATACTGACACTAAATTTTTTTAAAAAAATGAGATTGTGCGTTTGTCATGGTTATAGGAGCTGGAGCATTAGATTTAGGGGAGAAAGAATTTGGAAGTTAGAGAGCTCTCAACTCATCATCTCAAAGATGATCAGATGTGAATGGCTTATTAGATTAAAATGGATTAGATCTCATTTTGTTTTATTTATAATTTTGATATTTTGATTTTGAAAGAAACAAAGTAAAAGAATGAATTAATTATCCCGGTATAAAACTAAAATCTTATTTCCCAGAGAATTCTGATTTCATGTTAAAGGTAACACACCATGTGCTCATCTCTGGTGAAAGTTAGATGTTATGAATTACAGTTTTTTTTTTTTATAAAAGAGAGTTTTAAATCACTATCATATGATACTCTTTTCAGCCCGAACTGTTATGTATATTGTATTTTGTGAACAATACAATCTGTAAAAGCTTATTTCCTTGAGCAGAGCTACAATCGCGAAGCATACGAAGAATTGATGGAGTTCTTGAGTAGACACTCATTGAATGATGGTGACAAGTTCTGTGCCAGCATGATGCGAGAATCATCTAGACACAAGAGCTTAGGTAAGTCCAACGTTGCAATCAACAAGTTACACTAAAATCTGTTTTTTCTTCCATTGGGTTTTCATTGTAATCTCTTGTATATTTTTCTTCCATTGTGAATGAAAGTTATTCAGTTTTATCCCAAAAAAAGAAGGAAAGAAGAAAGAAAGATATGCTTTTGTCTTAGTATTTGGATTAATAATCTTTGTCTGCTTGAAATCTATGGGAAATTAATGCTGGGCAACTATGGATTGTACCTGAATAGCTCTACGCATACTTGAGGTTAGCGGATTTCTTGGTTATTACGTGGTTTTAAATATTCCCACTTGCTAATCTCTGATTAAAACTTTGCTGTATAATTTTAGGTGAGATCAGCATACTGCAAACAGGACTTTGAATGGGACAACCTAAAGCGCGTCGCTGTTAAGGTAATTAACTAATTAATCCTGCTATATTTACATATTATTTAGAAATTTGATCTTGCTGAAAGCAAATTTCTTGCCGACAAGTCGAGTCAATTGTAAGTATGATGAAGAAATACCCTCACGTGTGTGATGGTATCAGGGTGTTGATCCTCTTTAGAATGGGTTGAAAAGTTTTGATAGGCCATATATATTTTTCGAATTGTTCAAATCTAATTTAACTAGACTGATTTTTTTTAATTTTGATATTTATTTTCATTTTGAAAGACAGAATGTAGAATAATAATTTTTTGATTGTTAGACTTAATAGAGTGAGGATATAGATTAAGATATAAAGATTATAGTTTTTAAATCATTCAAACGAAATCTAGAAGTATTAGAGAAATAGAGAAGATACTATGGTTTCAGATTCACCTAGCATTTATATATGGACTGTACAAATTAAAATTGAATAATTCATATTTAATGGTATTTTATTATGTATTAAAATTTTCAAATCTAATACCCATTGAATAAGCATTGAACTGGATATATATATGAGAAAACTTAAAACAAGTTATTTACATCTATTTCATCAAATTCTCAAATCTCACGTTGTCATATGTTTTTTTTTTAATATCTTTATTTAACTTAAACCCACATAAAAAAATAGTGCGCACGACAAAGCGTGATTAGAGAACTTGACATAATAGATATAAGAAACTTTATGTAAGTATGATATATATATATATTGTCTAATGTTATTTACATTAAAAGATCCATATATTTATAGAATAACATTAAATATATAAAACCATTCTCCTTAGTTAGGCCAGAATCTAGTTTATCTAATTATATTTCAGGGGAACCTATTTAGTTGCTAGTTATACTTATGAATGCATGGTATTGTTGGCTGTGTCATTGTGTGTTGCAGATGGTCGATGAATCAAACACGAGGCTTATGAGAGAGTATATCTCGGAAACAAGTCCTGTAGAATCTGAAACTGGAATATGAAGATGGCCTTCCGTTGCTTTTGCCCCCTCTGTTGTTCTCTCATCCTGCATACGCAGCATGTTATTGATATATCCACTGGAGGGAACTCAACTGCACGTCTCTATGTTATTCATAACATAATATATAGCCATGTAGAAGCAGACAGTTATTATGATCAGACAAAATAAATTATAAATGCTTGGGCTTCATATTTGTATAGACCAAGTTCTGTATATAACATACATTGCAAGAACAGTTCATGTCTGTGTTACAGACTGAATTCATACGTCATAATACTTATCTCAATAGCCTGCTTGGGAATATGTCACATATTTACATTATTGATAGGCCTAACCCTCTTATTCCGAGTCCAATATAACTCCTTTCGGGGTGCTATTCTTTACAAAGCCTTCATGCCCGTTTGGAATAGCAGTGGAGAATTGATTTTTATGCCTACTCCAAAAGGAGTAGTTCTTCCGTATTTGGTATTTGTATGTAGTTTCCCTTCATATGACCAGAAACTTGGTTTGGATGATAATGAGCTGCCGATTATTCTCTGGACAGGTGTGACCAAATTTTACCAGGAGCAAGCTTCTTCATAATCTAGACTTGTATGCAATTAAACCATCCTTCAAATGAACTGTTCCTGTCATACTCTGTTCAAGCAGACATCAAAATTTGTCGTCACACCACGACTCTCATGGCTGCAAATAATAACACACAGGCTTAACAAGACAAAAGAACAGTGGGGAAAACAAGTCAAGCTTAATCGTAGTACGGCGGTCTGCCATCTCCACACAAATGCACACGTGTTTATATAAACACTGGAACTCGCATAAAAATGAAACGACATTCAACAAAAGTTAGTACCTCAACGGTACAACGGAGATCACTTGAAGCATGAATATCACCAGTGCTGAGATATGAATGAGCGAATTCATCTATGTGCTCCAGCCTGAAATTAGTGTCAAATCACCGATGATTTTTTTTTTGGGGTCGGGGGGTGTTGTTGAACAAATCACCAATGAATTTAATATCTCCGGGACATACTTGATGGAGAGAAATTTACACATTAATTCATATGATTCAAATACGTAAACTTTAAGAAATTACACCACGTAAGAGGAACTTTCATGATCAAGAATGTTAAATGATTTATCTTAGTCCACATGACACAAAGTAAGCTCTCATTTTAAATAAAATGGTGACTGGGGTAAAAAGATTACCTATAGACATAGTTCACCATGATGCCTCCACTTTGAGACAGGCCTTTCTCCGATCGATCAGCCATCCAGTTTATTCTCTCAATCATCTATTCCAAATTGAGAAGCAAAAAGTTATTCATTCAGATAGAAACTAAAATAAAATTATTCTTAAACTTTTAAACTAAAGTAGTTCTTCACATCGTATCAAGGTTTCTACCATTGAATACTCCAAAGTTCAATCCCTCCCACAACCCCCCCCCCCCCCCCCCACAACAAAAAAAAACAATATCTATTAATTACAATTAAGCACAGTGGGTCTGCGCTTTGTCTACATATTCAAGTCCTTCGTCTGAGAAAATGTGTTAAGAAATGATACTAAAATCATTCATAATCCTTCACTATGAGCTTTAAAGTTGAAACTACTTAAGATTAGGACCACAACTAACTTTTGGCTAGAACATTGATTTTCATGAGAAGGTTGCCTGTTTTAGGAAAAATGTCAGTAAAGAAATTATCTCATACCAGGTCGCGGTGAAAGACCATGAAGAATGTGAAAACACATAACAGTATATCACGTACTAAAAGGAAACAACTGGTTTCACAAACAGAATTGCCAATAACTGAAAAGTTGATTGACTATTCAATAAGGTTGCATGACATACCGCTCCATTTTGCAAGTGAAAATTTGCTACTGAATCTAACGCTTTTCCTCTTTTCTTCTCTTGAAGAAGGTATCTACAATATAAAAAGAATATATTACTCGCCACTTGATGAACTCAGTTCAAGTTATCCAACACTCTTCTTTCATTCTTTAGAAAAAGTAAATAAATAAATAAATAATTGATGAACGCAGAATACTGTAATATTCCCAGATTGTTCGATCTCTCTAAACTGTTTGTAATACCTGGCACATAATCGCATCAGAAGGGGTGGTAATACAGACAGCAGTTCTGGTGATTTGGACCACTTGTGGTCTGTAGAAGTAAGCAAGTTGAACATCACATCCATTCCATTTTTTCCGCTGGCAATATCTCTGCAACTCATACAGATGTTAGGAACATACATTAAATCCAAGTATATGGATGTCCCGAACACTTATATTTATCATTCATTCAATGATCATAGCTAAAGCACACATGGAAGAATTTTGAATGTTTTGCAGCTAGAAATGTAACCCTTCAACAGAAAAAGTTCAAAACCAAGTATCCCGAAAGGATAAACCATAATGAGTATTAATTGACTAAGAAATAGACTAATATGAACCTCCAGAGTTTGCCATATATACATGGCGTGCAATCAGAGACTGAGAGTTTAGTAAGGATCCGGTGTAGAGTTGGGCATCTTTTCAATGTAGTCCCCATATTAATTTGACTTTTCATTTCCACTTTAAATAAAGTGCAGTCCATCTATTTATATTAGCCCATTTCACTGTTTCCTTATAAGCATGCTTCACATTGGGTTTTGTTCTAATATTTTTTTCTCCCTCTCACTGCTAAAAGTTGAATTTAAACTGTGTAAAGCACAACTGGCCTTGTACTAGTTACACCCCAATAAAGACAACCAGACAAGATACAGACCATTCTCCAAGGATAGTAAAATATTGATCGTGAGCTAAATTTTGGAATGAAAATATATAGAATAGTAGGTTACTTTGATATACTCATAAATGCCTTTTCTTCTTCTGGCTTAAGTATGTTCTCCCAAAAGGTGGAACTGGATCCCTCAGCCCGTGACTGTGACATGTCTGATTCAGCAAGTCTGGTTTGCGATGCCAGCTTGGAAAGAAGCCACTGCATGAATCCTGGGATGGGGCTGAGAGTTGCAAATGTCTGCAAGCAAAAATTGAGAATTGATCGGTAAAGCAAGATGCACAATGATTTAGTATATAAGATATGACAACAATGAAAGAGGCATGTCATTTGTCAAGGAGTGTCGCATGTTCAAACAATTGTTGGACTTGAGAATACATATCAATTGTAGTCTTTGCTGAAAATGATGAGGAAAGCTATATATTAATTTTGCAGTGATTGAAAAATATTGGCATATCCTTTTGTTGATGGTACTCGAGTACAATTAATCCTATAAATTTCAGTTCGGATAGAAGAAAAGAAATATGAGGCAAGAAATTAAAGGATGCAACCAAAAAAGTTACACACATCTTGAACCTACCAGATTTCTCCATCAAAGTCCAGTGGCCAATTTATTCTATAATTTCTTCAGGTTTTAGCCATTTTCAGTGAATCAACTATTCCAATCTCCTTACATAATATAATGAATAACATTTTCTAATGAAGAATGAAAAGGGGCTTTACTCTCACAGGAGAAGAAAAAGAAGAAGAAAAAATAAAGCATAAATTGCTCCCCAAAAATGGAGAAGAAAATAGAGAAGAAAGAAAGCCAATCAACAGACAGTGTTGTTATATACAATACTATTATTAAGTGAAATCCAAGAAAATGAATAGAACTTCAAGTTAAAACTAAGTTTATAACTCAAAAAGTCTATGAAGCAAGAAATTTCACTCAATCACAACCTTCAAATTAGCTCCAAGAATTTGTTAAAATACTTACAGAGATATGTGGCATCTCTCGTTTCACCAGTGTTATAACACGCTTGATGAGAAACTTACCTAAGTTGATCCCTGATAAGCCAGGCTGCAAAATCTCGGAATTAGTCCGTTCAGGTATGTGAAAGCAAAGGATGTGATAAGTTGAAAAGAAAACAGATTTCATGTACCAAATCAAGCATGCATACAGGAGGTATTTGGCACAAGCATAAATAAAACAAATCAGAAAACATGAAGAAAGGGAAAATTAAATCAGAACAGAAGTAGATCGATGAGATGAAATCCCAAGAAACAAGGCACAGCTCCCATTTCACTCAGAATGATCCGATTAAGCTTTGCCATAATATACAGTCTAGTTTCTACTGTATTTAATCCTTCTGTGTTCTTTATAGTATATTACATACCTGAGTTGATGAAATGGAGTAGAATAATGCACATGTTGCCTCATTTTCAGTTAAGGGAGGACTATCCCACAAAACTTCCTGAGAGGGAAAAATTAAAATTACATAACATAAAAAGAAGGAAAGAAAATGTACTGCCCAAGGTTACACATAAAGTCCAAAGAAAATCAACCTGTATAGTCTGAGCTATGTTCTTAAGTAGTGCAACTTCAATGAAAATTAAGGGTTCTCCTGAGGAAAAAAACTCAACACGTCAAATAATGTAATACATTAAAAGTGCATGTATACATTATATGAAAAACCACTCAGGTGAACACACTGACCATAAGAGACTATTGGGTGTATAGTAATCAATAATTTATTATTTGATCAGTCACTAATTTACTTTAACCGTCATCTGATTCCTGACTGAATATTATTCCATTGGCTTTTTCTTAAAAAAAAACAATGGTCATGCAAGTAGTAAATCCATTCTAAAAGGAATCATCCCATTACATCAATCAAATTTCAGCTACTTAACATTATGAATAACATAAATTACAGAGGTTCCAAACAAAAACTGCATTAAATGGATCTGGTAGTATTGCCAAGAAGAATAGAGCTATCTTTAGACAATCCAAAGCTAAGAGAATCACTGACCAGGAATTGCTGGATGTAAATATCCAAAACAACGACGGCCAACTCCCAGCCTTCTCTTAAGATCCAAAAGGTTGCTAATAGGGTGCACAGCCTACAAATGATGTTGAAGATTATGCATAACAAGATAGACAAGTGTTACAAAGAAACCCAGATGGAGAAGTACCTCATTAGCAACAATTTTCTCTAACAGAGAAGCGGGATCATCCCAAGTAATTTGATGAAGCTCTAAGGTAGCAGGACTAAGCCACATGCTCAGTTTTTCCTTTAAATATGAATCCAGCGCTCTCAGAGATGAAATATTTTCCTCTCTGTACCATTGAAAATGTGAAGTATAAAATTCAAACTTTCAGTAAAGAAAATCTAAAATTCTGTATTGTCTTTCTCTAAATTTTCCCAAATGAAGCAAGCTATAACCTGTATGCACTCAATTTAAGATATTTCAAAATTTATTTTAAGGACCTTATACAAGAATCACAGTGCAAAGGCTTGTAGAACAATCAAGATAAATTCTCTGAAATTGAATATACGGTAAGCTAAAGAAAGTACTAAGTAACTGAAGATTTCTATATCTGTTGCTGCTTTCATTGCAAGATATTATATAAATCAAACAAATATGCACAACTTCCAATAAGAGTGTGGCTATGAAACACTTATAATCTATTATAATGTAATGCTTGTGTATATGTGCATGTCACATGTGCACTCATCCAACAAGACTCATTCAAATGAGAAGTGTCCCAAAATTAAACTAAATCCCACAGAAATGCGACTTGTTATTTGTTCTATTTTTCCAATTCAATGCTTGCCAACCCCGCCAAATAAAATGTTATAAGTAAAACATGGCACAGGGATCATAACCTTACGTGAGAATGGATAAGATATCAGAACGAAGAATGGATAAAAATCTCAGCCCTCCAGGGTGAGTATTGAGACGGTCAAAGAGAACTTCATAAAGTGGCCTGAGTGCATGCCTCAAATTCCGCTCAATGCGATAGAAAGAAGAAAACAAGCCCTCTTCAGAGAAATTCCCTTGAGCTTTATCCACTGAGACTATAATATTCCAATGAAATGCCTATAAACATTCATAAATTACAATGCAAATAGTTTTCTATATAAATTCACCAAAATCTCACCACTAGGAAGTTCAAGTCCAAGATACTGTTTTATTAGTTCGCAAACATGTACTCTGTTCAGATCATATTCTCTGGCAAGCACAAGCAGCAACTTCCGGCGGTTTTCAAAAGAAAGATTAGCATAACCCTACATTGTTGCTCATCAGAGTCAAACAAACGATGATAAGAAGAGAATAAAATCACAATTTTTCACTGATTTACCAAAATGCTACGCTTACCTCTGAGAAATTATTAAGTGCAGCATCTAGATCTTCTGTTTTGCTCATAGAAATCGCCGAATGCATTGACGTACGCACAAGTTCAAATTCTCTAAGAGCAAAAGAAAGTAACAACAAAGAAATCAGCTTCAAAAGCATAGCATTAAAAAAATTCTCCTCTTACGAAAATTCCAAGTGTTCCAAACTATGAACCTCTCACAATTGCCAACGTCATTAGCACGCATTTTACTTTCTTCTTCTGAATCACGTCGAATAGCATGCCCCATGGATTGGTTTTCCGGGGAATTCTGCTTCACTTGGTTCATATCCTTCTGTTGCGCATCAAATGCAAGGAAAATGGAATTCGAAAGCACATCATAAAAAAAATGAAATCAAATTCATGAGCCGAAACGATTCGATAAAGACTCTAATACACCTTGAATCGGAATTAGGAGAGGGAACTTACAGCGAGAGGGTAGAAAGCAGGGTTGCTGGAATTGTTAGGTCTCATTCTGGTGCGCATGAGAATAGCTAAAGATTTCTTGTTCATATTTATGAGAGAAATCAAATTACCGGTAGAATCGAGCTTTCGTATCCAGCGTTCCTGCTTATTCCTTGCATCCTTTCAACGCAACCACCCTTTAGGCCTTTACTCATTTCCTTCCCGGAAAATTACATTTCACTATCCTAAAAAAGCATTAATTATATTATGTATAAAAATCTCACAAAATAACCCAAGACTAACTTCAGCCATGAAAATGGATTGAATCCTCATCAGGCATCAGAGTTATTGGAGACTGAATCTGAATGAAGGAAGCAATGCAATGATTGCTGTATCGGTTTGTTATTGTGGATTGCAATGATTCCTGCCTGGAACATGTAATATCCCATTTCCTGGAATCAGAATAATTTGCCCTTCATTTTCTTTTTCTTTTTTTCTGGCCACTAGTTAATCAAAATTTTACCCTAATTATATTTAATTTTAGTTATAGTAAGTAAATTTTTTAACAAAAATTTTCTACTTACACCAATACTTAAACTCAAAATCTAATTTAAATTATACCGAGTCATTTATTACTTACACCAAACTCGTTGATACCCTTCATTTTCTTGTTTTGCTGAAGTTCTTTTTAAGGAAAAAAAACGTTTCTCCGTTTCAGTGGTCGTTTAGACTATCAAATTCTTTTAAAAAACGGGTATTTAATAGAATTAAAATTTCATCCATACTTTCAGCATTATATAGAGAACCCCGGCTATTATTATTTAATTTAATATTTAAACTTTTATAGAATGGTGGAAATTTTTTTAAAAAGAAATTGAGAGTAGCCATTTATTTTATGTACGAGTAATCAAATATAACTTTCCATATTTTATATTTAATGAAATAAAATAATCAAAATATTATTATTTAATTAATTATAATTAAATAATTATATATTTATTTGTATAACAAATTATAGAAGTCATTTAATAACAAAAGTCAAAAACTCATGCATAACAAATTTTACCGAAAAAAAGTTAAGGCTTGTTTAGTTTAGAAGTGATTTTTAAATAAAAGGAAAAATATTTATTCTAGAATAAAAATTTATAAGAAGAATCAATTCCAAATTATTCTTATACTTATATGAGAATGAAAGATTAAAAGAATACCAAAATTAATGTTACGGAAAATTAATAAATTAAACATAAAATTTTAAAAAATTAGATATTTTACGGAAAATTAATTTACTAATGGAACTGACTGACATTTTCAAAAGTTTATAAAAATAAATAGGAGGTGAACTAAATCATAAATTATAGCGACTAATTGATTTTTTTTTTTTGCCCACCCGATTCATTAGAGTTTTGCCTTAACTATATCCGAATCCGATCCGCGTCACTCACCTGGCTATGGTGGGTGAGTCTTCCAATGGGGATTTTCTATATACGCAAAGACTCAAACTCGAGACTCCACTTAAACGATATCGAGCCGTTGACCACTCGGATCAACCTCCGTTGATAGTGACTAATTGGATTGATTGACCTTTCCCAAACATTTTTCAATAAAATAAATAAATACGAGGTTTTGTTGCCATTCCATACAGCTCATTATCCGCCCGCCATATTTGAAAAACAGGCAAAAAAAACTGCAAGGTAGTTACTGCGTTGTCAGCGTCATTATTAGGGATAGAAATAAGTCAATTAGCATGCCAGGGGCTTACAGCCTAGTTTGTATTGAGTCTAACTTATTTAAAAAAATGCACATATCATGCCTATATGAAAGTTTATTTTCTTTAAGATGTTAAGCTCAAGCTCCTTAAAAGGTTTGTTAGACTTGTCAAGCCGTTTGATAATGTTATCAAAATATATTCAATATAAAAGTATAATAAATGGGTATCAAACATACCACCCATTGAATATAATATAAAAATCATACCATTGAACTGACACATTTTATTGTTAAGATTATTCTTACATTATAAATTTAAACCCACTTTTGTAATCTATATGAAATAAAACTCTAAAACCCACATCGAAACCCTAATGTTCATTTTACTCACGCTACTCCAGTCTATCTTTGTCTCTTCGTCTCATCGTCTATACTCACCGACGCTCACTCTCCAGATTCATCGGCCACCGCTCTGCCTTCACCGTCGCTCTTACTGCTCAGGTCTGTCTTCTCTCTCTATATATTTTTTTAATTCCACTAATAGAACCCTAACATTCCAAAAGCTGGCCCAAATCTATAAAGCATTGTACACGACTTAGAGATTCTAATTTCTGCAGGTGCTTCTTTGTGTTAAAGCAACCTACCATTCAACAGTTGGTGGTTTATTGGCTAAAGCTTCTTCTAAGGAGGATTTTTCTAGAAAAGTCAGCCAATTAACAGTTCTTATAGTACCAAGACTTAGATTCAAGAGGGTTGGCTTGATTGGGCTTAGACAGTCAGCTTCAACTACAATTGCATTTAGGTGTCTTATTTAGGTGTTTTGGTGAGGCTGTTACAACAGCTTTGAAGTCCATCTAATCAAGTGATGTTGCCATTGTTCTCACTTCATCTAAAGGACTTTCTACATAATCAAAGCTTACAACTACTTTTGCCATAGCATCTGATATTTATTTTATGATTTTGTATATGTACCATCATAATTGTCTAGTTACTGATATATGTTTGAGCTGTGATGTATAATTTAAATTTGACATGTGTACTTGAACTTTGCTAGGGACTACATTGGGAATGCACGAAAATAACAGTTACAAGTCAGAATAAAAGAAAATAGCTCTTAAATCAGTTGACATTATTGGTCTTAAAACAGGACCTGAATTGCAAAAGAAACTTAAGTATGCTGAAGATATTTCTTCTAGAATAATTTTTTGGAAAGGAGCTTGTGAACTCTCAAGCTAATGTGGTCACACCAAGTTCATTTGATTGTTACTTGACAAGACTTATATCTTATTACACTCATGCACTTGTCTAATATTTTAATGATTTATTAATTGATTATCGAAATTGTCTGACCTAGTCATCACCCCATCTTAGTTAGCGGCACAGTTACCAGACAATACATATGACACATCATCAAACCATAAAAGTCAACAACCTAATCACCTCCACGTCATGAGACACCTCATCGCCCTGTCCAAGTCAATGACCAAGTGAACCGCCATATCATGAGACACATCATCACACCATCCCAATCACCACCACGTCACGGGACACATCATCACCCATCCTTGTCAGTGGCCTAATCACCCACCACATCACGGAACACGTCATTGACGCATACCAGTCAGCAGCCCAATAACCCCACATCATGTGACACATCATTGCTTGTCCATGTCAACCACCACATCACACAACAAGCCATCAAAATATCCCGGTCACCCGCCACGTTATAGAACACATCATCCCCACATCCCAATCAATGGCCCAATCACCACACACAACATGCGACACGTCATCTAATCATCCCAATCATCAACTAGTCATTAGCCACATCACAAGACACGTCATTGCCCATCCCAATCACTAGCACATCATCACCTCATCACTACTTCACACGACATATCATTGCCCTATCCCAGTCACCCAACATGTCATGGGACATATCATTTCCCCATCCCATTCACCCGCCACATCAGGTGACACTTCATCACCCTAGTCTTAGTCATCATCCTCTCTCTCGTTACTTTTGACTTGGTTGAATCTTTTGGGCGTTGGACCCACACATAATTTAAAACAATTCTCACATATTTGTTTACCTGCTTTTTTTTTTACCAAAACATATTTGTTTCCGTTTAGACTTGGGATTTTTTAAAACAATTACATATCCCACATAATTCATGCTACATTAAAAAATAAAAAAAATAAAAAAATACTCTTCACAAGAAAATACAAAAATTAATCTGTAGCGTTGCATTCGCGCCTCCTCATCATACTTTCGGGTATATCAATCTACAGAAAAGGAAAATACAATCCGTTGATTAATAATTTAATTATATAAATATATAAGAATGCGAATAGATTGGGGAGAGGACAATACCCGCAATCAAGTTTGGTATTTTAAGCCATTTGTCTGTCTCCACATACGGAACTACAAAATCTCGGTCTCCACTGATAAAAATAAACATGAAGGAAAAAAATTAATTCCAATAGTTTCGGCATCAATTAATTAATTAAACATATCGGTGAAGTCACTATTTTCGGAATGACTGTGACATGGTTTGGTTGCAACTTGCAACATTCATTGATAATGAAAGGTTATTCCAAGGTACAAAGTTCATCAGTAAAACACAAAAAGCAAGCAAACAATTCCAATGTTATGTTGCAATCATTGTGTACAGAACAACAAAAAATGATGACAGCGATTAAATTTACTATACGCGCAACATAGACAATCTCCAAACATCAACACAGCAACGAAATAAGGAACATCACTGGCAAAAGCAAGCAGGAAAGCAAACAAAATTTATCTACCAAATCAAGCAAGCATACAAAACAAATCACCAAACATGAACAGAAAATTAAAAACAAGGAGCAGCTCACATTTCACTCAGAATGATCCAACTAAGCTTTGCCATATACAGTCTTAGTTTCTCCTATATTTAATCATTCTATTATCCTTATAGTATATGCCATACCTGAGTTGATGAAATGGAGTAGAATAATGCACATGTTGCCTCATTTTCAGGTATGGGAGGAATATCCTGACAGGGAAAAATAAATAAATTCATTAACATAGAAAGAAAATATACTGCCCAAGCTTACATAAAGCCCAAAGAAAATCAACCTGTATAGTCTCCAAACTACTTTCTTAAGTACGACGTCAATGAACATTAAGGGTTCTCCTAAGGAGAATTTTTTTTTTCCAAAACCTGAGGAGAAAAACTCAAACACGTTAAATAATGTAATACATTTAAAAGTTCATGAATACATTATATGACAAACCACTCAAAATGGTGACATCAAATTCAATTTCCACATTACCTCACATGAGAAATGAATCAAAGAACAAGTGAACGTGCAGACCATAATAAAAAACTATTGGGTGTATAGTAATTAATAATTATTATTTAACCAGTGACTAATTTACTTTAGATATACCGTCACTCGATTCCTGAGTGAATTAGTCCATTGGATTTTTCTTAAAAATACAAAGATCAGTACCAATCAAACCAAATCCATTGGATTTACTTTACATGACAAATTCATATCTTGTTCGTCATTCTACCAATTTTTCTCTTTTAGATTTAATCATGTGATTTTCAGATACTATCTATTTTTCCTACTATTTTTCGTTTTTACAGTGGTTAAACAAGACTGGAGTGATGATGATTGCATAAAGATACTTAAAAATGCCAAGGAAGCTATTTCAGGCAATGGAAAAGAAGGAAAAGTGATCATCATAGATACAGTGTTGAATGAAAAGGAATACCAGCATGAACTGCTAGAAACAAAGCTCTTATTCAACATAATCTTGGCGGCTGAGTTCAATTCAAAAGAGATATATGAGGAAGATTGGAAGCAAATCTTCCTGAAAGCAGGCTTCACAGATTACTACATATTTCCTATATTTGGCTTTAGGCATTATGCTTCATCCTTAGATTTGCTTGGAATCTATAATAACTAGTTTTACATGTTTTTGAAGTTCAGAATCAGAGTATTTCTAGTTTGGAAGCTTGAGTATTATTCCAATATTCAAAGGCTATAAATAGATACAAGCTCTCAATTAAAATAGAGAGATCAGTCAAGATTCTAGCTTAAGATTACAGCAGAATTAAATCAATAATAAAATCCCACAAAATCTGGAATTAATGCCCAGATTGTAAGCTCATTAAATCAGGAAATAAATCAGGTGTTTTAAACATAGAAATCAGCTACGATACCATAGGATATTAGGCCCATAGGCTCATTAGGTCTGCGCCAACACTCCCCCTTAAGCTGGCAAGTAAATATCTAACATGCCCAGCTTGCCTCTGAAGAATTCAAATTTGACTCTATCCAGTGGTTTAGTAAGAACATCTGTCACTTGAGCACCGGAACTTATATGGGACAAATTAATTACTTTTGACTCAATTTTTTCTTTTAAAAAATGCCTATCCATCTCCATATATTTAGTCCTATCATGATGGACTGGGTTACGGATCATTTGAATGGCTGCCATATTATCGCACCACATCTTCATAGGGAATTTGATAGCATTCCAACAAAGCCACTAAGGACTTACTCCAAAAGGCTTAAACGTGCAAGAGAAAATCCCGCCGTAAATAATTAATTTGCTATTTTCTATTTGTTATTTCTTTAGTTGATTTTATCATTCCTACTTTTATGTTAGTTATGGAATTAGTGGGTTACCCACGTTTAGATGCACTAGGAGTAGTGGCAGTAAGTTTCTTCATTTTATTTTCATTTATTCATCTAAGAAAAAATACCAAAATAACTCTGTAAGTTACTATATATTGGCTAGTGGCCTTGAGGAAGAAACGAAGAATTTACATAGTGAAATTGAGATTCTCTTGGCTTCTTTTCTTTGTCTTTGCGAGATTCTTATAAAGAGAGAGATTAAGAGAAAAATACTTTAACAAATTGGTATTAGAGCCAGAATAGTTGAGACACGTTCTTCTGTTGCTGCACATATAGATGTCAATACTAACCCAAGAGGCATTCACGCTCCTGCAGGAGACCAGTTGGCAGTCATTATTGCCAAACTAGATATGCTTGACGAGTTAAGAGATAAGGTAGCATCTCTAGAAGTGCAATCCATAAATCATTCAACGAAGAAAAAGAAGCGTCACTGGGGAGATGAAACCAAGGAAGAAAAGGAGTCCTACCAGAGGAACTGAGTTCCGTATGCAAAAATCGAATTTCCCAAATTCAATGGTGGTGACCCACAGGGATGGATATTAAAAGCTGAAAAAATTTTCCGGTATTACCAAACACCAGAGGACGACAAGGTTGAAATAGTAGCAATATACTCGAAGGGGATGCACTCGATTTGTTCTCCTAGATGAACTCGGAGAGAACCTTGCTTTATTGGGAGGAATTAGTCAAAGCATTGAATAGGCACTATGGACCACCGAAATTCTTGAACCCAGACGAATTTTTATGCAGTATAAGACATACAGGGAGCATCGCGGATTACCGATAGGAGTAGGTGAGAAAGGTCAATCATGTGGTGAACTGGTCTGATCATTGACTTCTAGGGGTGTTTTTGAATAGACTGAAAGAGGAGCTTTAGACGGAGGTATGCCTCCATAATCCACGCATACTATATCGAGCAGCGAGCATAGCACTGGAATTGAAGAAAGCAAATGGGTCAGTTCGAGGATTCAAAGCAAGGGCATCGTTGGGCTAAACCCGGTCCAGTCACTACACTTACTCTAGCCTAGTTACCTCCCAAAGAAGATCAAGCCCAAACAACTATTACTCCAACTCTTCTGCATCGGCGCTGGCTCTTTCTCCTTCAGCGATACCGAGACCTTCCAAACAGCTCGGTTGGGACGTGATGCGACCCGAAAGCAAAGGAGGGATAAGGGATTGTGTTTCAGGTATGGGGCCCCGTTCAAACCAGGACACCGCTGCAACATTGATAAGATACAATTTGTGTATGGTTTCTACGAAATTTGTAAGGGTTTTATAACAACTTTACCCTTCATTTTATGCCTGTAATTGTGCTTTTGTGGTAATACATGATTGTGCTTGGCAATGTGCTGTTTAAAGGATAAAATGGTAAATTAACTCCTCCAAACTGCATATATGTTATTCCTTTACTGGTGGGACTTTTACAGTGAGCTTTGGTTTTAAATTACAGGTATTTTGAAGGAGCAAGGACTACTATGAGCAGAAAAGAAATCACAAGACAGAGAATCAAATCAAGGAAGCAACTTCTGTGTCTTTCAATCGCGACCAAAGTGTCCACAGGTCGCAACCTAATTTTTCCTGGGAAGCTTCTCTGCGTTTACAGGTCGCGACCAAAACATGGATCTGGTTGCAACCACATAAGACAGACGCTGAAGCTGCCCGTTTTTAATTAGGTCAACCTGGAAATAAAAGGAAGGGTGCGCTGCAGATGAAGGGGAGGCTGATTTTTGACCTGATTAGGCTAAGAAGCAGTGCTCGAACTTTCTCTACACTCTCTTCACTAACTACACACATTTTCCATCATTCATCTCTCCATCTCACTTTCTGCTTTCTTCATGGCATCGTATCTAGGCAACGATTGCAGCACAGTAGGAGTCATGAAAGGCTAAATCCTTAGTCTCTTCGTGATAGATCTCATATCTTGAACTCATTGACTGCACTGGGGAGTTTTCTGTTTTAATCTGCACCTTTTTTATGTTTTGATGTTGCTAGATCTAGGGTTTTCATTATATGAACAAGGGATTGATTGTCGATTGATTATTCTTAGATTAGACAATTGTAATTGACTTTGGATGCTTTGAATGTTGGTTTCTAATATAATATTTCAGTTTTGATTTTAAGATAGTTGGACTATTATCAACTATCGTTGCTAATTAATTTAATTGCCTGAAATTTAGAGTTTGTCGACCGACGACCATTCGAGGGCATTTTCTTCATCTGATTTAAATTACACACTAAATGATTTTTAACAGTTCATTAAGAGTTTTTAAACTAGCTTTGATCAAAGGAGTTTAAGAAATATTAACGCTATGGACTCAATCGATCGATTGAGGTTTTGTTTAAGACTTAGTGATTCCAAAAACTCCCATATCAAATTAAGAGTAAGGATAAATATGTTTTCATCATCAATGGTCTGTCATAACATATTTCTTTTACAAGCCAACTCGTTTTCATCTTAATCAAAAATACAAAAACATTTACTTTACTGCACCCTTATTTTATTGCATCAAAAATCAATCGAACTCCAAAACCCATTTTACTTTCACTCAGGTTTTCAATGGTTTTGTCACCAATATACTAGGTCTCCAATAGAAAAGCTCCTCGAAAAGAACGATAGGGTCGTGCCTTATACTATATTATTGGGTGCAAATATTATTATTTTGATGGATCGGAAGATGACAATCTAACCTGCTCATCAATGGCGTCGTTGCCCCAAGTAATTGGTTCCTTAGTAATTTATTGTCAAATCCATTATTTGCCTGAGTCATTTTTGTTTAAATTTTAGTTTTTGTTGTTTTTATTGCATAGCATTCTGCATTTTCTTTTTCAAAGTTTCTGTGAAATCACTATCTGTGACATTGTGTCGCGACCAAACCTCATCTGTGTCGCGACCAAATTGCTTTACTGTGATACTGATTACTCTCTGCGAACTTCAGTCGCGAAGTTCACAACTTCTGGTCGCGATTGTTTTGAAAAATCTGCTCTCTGTCTTATTTAGTCGCGACCTGTGTCTTTTTGAGTCGTGACCTGAAATCTATTTTTAAGAACTTCTGCTCTCTGTGTTCTTAGGTCGCAACCTAAACACCCTTGTGTCGTGACTAGTTGACAATTTCTTCTGAGACTTCTATATCTGATTTTGATTGCTTGCCTATCTATTCTTTATTGTTTTTGAATTGCATGCGTAGAAGAACAGGACCATTAGTGCCTTTTGAACCTGAAATTGAGAGGGAACTTAGGAAACTAAGGAGAGAATTTAGAGAAGAGGACCATGCGTAGAATCTAACATGGCTGAGATAAATCATAATGGGCATAACAGACAAGGAGAAAATGAAATACCAATAAATATAGAAGATAATAGAAGTGTGAGAAAAATAAATCATTCGCATGTGAATTATAATTATTAGAGACTGATATTACGGAGAATCAGTGTGGTTTCATGCCAGGTAGGTCTACAATGGAAGAGATTTATTTATTAAGGGGGTTAATGGAAAAGTATCGGACCAAAAGAAGAGACTTGCATTTGGTCTTCATTGATTTAGAAAAAGCGTATGATCGAGTGCCAAGGGAGGTGCTTTGGAAAGCTTTGGAAAAGAAAGGTGTACGGATAGCATATATCAAAGCAATAAAAGATATGTATGAAGGGGTAACTACTACTGTAAGAACGTCTGGGGGAGAAACAAAGGATTTTCCCATAAAGATTGGTCTACATCAGGGATCATCTTTGAGTCCTTATTTATTTAATCTGGTAGTGGATGTTCTAACTAAGCCTATTCAAGACGAAATCCCTAAGTGCATGCTTTTTGCGGACGATATAGTTCTTATGGCGGAGTCAAGAGAAGAGATCAATTTTAAACTTGAGTTATGGAGAAGTACTTTAGAGTCGAAGGGTTTTCGTCTGAGTAGAAGTAAGACTGAATACATGCATTGTAATTTTTCTAAGAGGCAAGTTAGAAGTAATTTGGAGGTCAGATTAGGAGATCAAGTTATTCCACAAATAGATAAGTTCAAATATTTGGGATCAATTATACAGAAAGATGGTGAAATTTTGGAGGATGTTAATCATAGAATCCAGGCTGGGTGGTTTAAATGGAGAAAGGCTACTGGGGTTATATGTGATCGGAAAGTACCAGATAAATTAAAAGGAAAGTTTTATCGTACTGCTATAAGACCAGCAATGCTTTATGGAAGTGAATGTTGGGCTTTAAAAGGACAACAAGAGCATAAAGTTGGGGTAGCCGAAATGAGGATGTTGAGATGGATGTGTGGGCATACAAGAAAAGATAAGATTCGTAATGAACAAATACGGGGAAGAGTTGGAGTGGCACCTATTGCGGAGAAAATAGTGGAGAACCGTCTTAGGTGGTTTGGACACGTACAAAGAAGGCCAAGGGATGCGCCGGTGAGGAGGGTGGATCAAATAGTATGGAGTTCGGTTAAAAGGAGTAGAGGAAGGCCAAAGAGAACGCTCAACGAGGTCATTGAGCGGGATCTCCTGGTCAATAACCTATCCAAGGATTTAGTTTTTGACAGAGCACAATGGCGTCGTATGATCCATGTAGCCGACCCCATTTAATGGGAAAAGGCTTTGTTGTTGTTGTTGTTGTTGCATGTGAATTATAATTCCTTATGGTTTCTATACTGAAGAAGCTAATTTTCAAATTAAAGGAGCCTTGATTGCAGCCTTACCTAAATTTCATAGTTTTGCAGGAGAATGTCCTCATCGGCACTTACAGACCATGCATATGATCTGCTCTTCGATGAAGCCTCCAATGACTGCATTGAACGACGTCTTAAGGAGGTGTTTCCATTTCACTATGGAAGGGAAGGCTAAGGAGTGGTTATACAATCTGCCAACTCATTGCTCAACTCTTACATGGGATCAGCTGATGTCAACATATCTAGAGCAGTTTTTTCCAGACTCAGACTACTCGGATGAAGAAGGAGATCACAAATATTTTACAGCAGAATGGGGAGTCTTTACATGAATATTGGACGAGATTTATCAATTTGTTAGCTCGATGTCCCCATCATAACATCACGAAGGCTGATTTAGTAGATATTTTCTTTGATGGTCTACTTCCTCACAACAAGGTATCCTTGAATAATGCAGTAAATGGATCTTTGAGAGATAAAACTCCATAAGCAAGTTGGGAGTTATTCCAGAAAATGACTAATGAAGACTATCAGACTGAAGATCTAAGGAGCATGACCACATCATCTTCGGGCAATTCAAATGAGATCGTGGTAGAAATAGCAGCTCTAGGAAATCGAATAGAAAAGAGGATGAATTTAATTGAAAGAGAGTTGCATTCTACAAAACAAGTTCATGCAGTAGGAACCTCACAAGCACTAGTTACAGGATGTGAGTCATTTGGTTCAATGATGCATGTTACAAGTACATGTGATAGACAGTATGAAGAAGTAGCAGCAATGTATCAAGGGAGAGACCACCAATACCAAAGGAGAAACCCATACTCCAACACATATAATCTTGGCTCGAGAGACCACCCAAATTTTAGGTGGGGGGTGTGGAGAAAATAGGCCAAACCAATTTCAAGGAGGTGGTGCTTCCTCAAACAACTGCCAAGGTAATACAATGTCTATGCTTCCAACTCAACCTAATACTTTAGTGGCATCAAGACCAGATAAGACTTCTCAATTATTGAAAAGTATGGCAGCACAAATGAACAATATGGAAGGTAGAATGATCAATATAGATAACAAGTTTAAAGAGAATAACGGTCAATTCACCTCCATAGCTTCAATTCTTCAAAGTATGCAGAAGAATAATGCAAATGTGCACAAGAAACTTAAGGAGTTAAGTTTCAAGAATGTAGATATCACCAGTCATTTAACTCAAGTTTCTAATACAGTGACTGACGTCCAAATAAAGAGCAGTAGCAGCATACCTTTAAACACTGTCATTAATCCGAACAGTTTGAATGTCATATAACTTAGAAGTGGAAGACAAGTACATTTTAAGGAAAATGATGCACCAAAGGAGGATGTGGAAGATTTTGAAGTTGAAAATTCATCATCGTCACAGATGAAGATTGGGAAATCAGAAAGTCTTAAATAACAGCAGCTTACGATTAAGAAGGTAACTCAAGAAGAGAATTCACAAGCACAAGAGGAACTACAAGAGAAGCAGGAAGAGGAAGTAACCGTGCAAAGTCCAGCATATAAAGGAAAACAAATTGAGGAGAAAGTGAAGTCTAGCAAGCAAGGAGCCTCTAAGCATACAGGTAAGGAGGTAAGTATAAAAGATCTCTCTTTTCCTAAATCTTATTTTGCTGGAAAGAAAAAGATTGACCCTGACTTTGCATAAGATGCTTATAATCTCTTCAATAAGTTAGAAATAAATATCCCCATGGTTGAATTCCTCAAGAGAAATCCTAAGTATACTAAATTTTTAAAAGAATTGTGTGCTGATAAGAAAAAGTTTAGGCCCCTTGAGAGGATTCAGATGAGTGCTAATGTGTCATCACTTTTTAAGGCTGAATTACCGGTTAAGTGCTAAGATCCAGGATCTTACACTATCCCATGCACTATAGGAAAGGTTCATATCTAGGGAGCGTTACTAGATCTAGGGGCTGCCATCCTTGGTAGGTATACTTAGCCTTAGGTATTAAGAATCTTAAAGACACAAGTGTAGTGCTCTAGTTACCTGATAGGTCAATTAGATATCCTAAGGGAATTATTGAGGATATTCTTATGCAGGTCAAGGACTTAGTGTTCCCAACTGATTTTTATATTCTTGACATGTCCAGTGAGCTCGTGAGTTAGAGCACTTTGATCCTAGGTAAACATTTACTTTATTTGGGATAAACCATATCTGTAGAAGCTGTGCTCAGATCAAGTATTGAGACGATGTGTCCCAGACCAAGTATTTGGGATAATGGTATATAAGGCTTCCATGTGATGCTCGAGGCTATGATGAAAACTGACTAACCATACTCACTGTATAGCTTATATCAGGTCTAGTATAAGACAATTAGATTAGTTTCCCAACTAGCCTTTAGTACCTTTCAGCATCTACAGGTACTCCATCCTTTTTGTATTCAAGATTGATGGATCAATCCATTGATATTGGTGAGGGTTTGGCCCCCAGCATCCCTATTTTCTTGAGTAGGTCAAGGATATACTTTCTTTGAGAGACAGAAATTCCCTCCCGTGATGTAGCAATTTCTATCCATAAAAAATATCTTAAACTTCCCAGATCCTTCACTTCAAATGTTGAACCTAGGGTCCTTTTAAGCTTCGATATTTCTTCGACATCATCTCCTATCACCATGATATCATCAACATATTTAATCAAAATTGAAACCTTAGTACCTATATGTTGTAAATATTAACATTGAATAGAGAGATTATAGGAGGGATTATAGGAGAATCTATTAATTAGGAGGATTATGGGTGAATTGCATTTATTTACAGACTATAGGATCCCTACAAATCAGTCTCTATAATCATCTCATATGTGTATATATATGTAACATAACAGTGAAGTAATACAAGCAAGAAGATTATACAGAACCTCTTCTCATTCTTTGGCTATCTCCATTGTTGTCATTGGTATATCAACCAATATGGTATCAGAGCAGGCAATCCGATATACAAATTCTTCTGGAGTGGAGTCTGACAGCACCTTCGTGTCTAACGGTGGGTTACGTCCAAGCTCAGCCAAAGTCGCCGGCTTTGAAAGGTCAGTCATCCTCATTGTACCAGAACATCTCACCAGTGAAAATTAATCTCGTGAACAATCTGTTGGAACTGTGGTACAACATAGTAATTTCTTTAGAGCCCTTACAACCATTAAAGGTAAAAATACAGGTCCCTGTTGGATAATAAACTCTAGTGCTGCTGATCATATGACTGATGATATATTATTTGCAAATTATACCCCTGCCAAGTCACGCCTCAGTTAAAATTGCTGATGCTTCAGATTCTCTGGTAGCTGGTAGTGGTACCATTAATGTTTCTACTACACTAACACTTCATGATGTATTACATGTTCCAAAGTTGAAATGCAATTTGTTATCTATGAGCCAACATACAAAACGGGAAAAATGTTGTGCTAATTTCCTGGCTACTCATTGTGTTTTTCAGGATCTGTTCACGGGGACGACAATTGGTGTTACTAAGGAGCTCGATGGGTTGTATTATCTGAATGACTGTCATAATGCAGTCCTTTATTCTTGTAATAAAGTGTCTCTCCCTAGAGCTAGTGAGTTCGAATTATGGCACAAAAGATTAGGGCATCCAAATTTTCAATATATGTGTAAGATATTTCCCTCAATCTGCTCAATTAGAAATTCAGACTTTTATTGTGATTCATGTGAACTTACAAAACATCATCGAGCTTCCTTCCCCAGTATTTCATATCATCCATCTAAACCTTTCTCAGTTATTCAGTGATTTGTGTGGTCCATCCCGTGTTCCCAATCGTACCCGTTCTAAATGGTTCATGACCCTCATTGATGACCATACCCGTGTCAGTTGGATTTTCCTCTTAAAGGATAAAACTGAAGTATGTCAAACATTTATTGATTTCTTCCGTATAATCCATACACAGTTCAATACAAAAATTCAAACTCTCCACACCGATAATGGTACCGAGTACGTTAACCACCAGTTATCCACATTTCTTAAACAACAGGGTCTCACTCATAAAAGTACCTGTCCTCAACAGAATGGTATTGCAGAACACAAAAATAGACACTTCCTACAAACTGCTAGGGCCATCCTCTTTAGTAGCAATGTTCTTACTCACCATTGGGATGATGTTATCCTCACTGCTACCTTCTTAATCAACCGCATGCCCTCCAAACCTGTCCTTCCAAACCCCTCTCCAGGTACTTCACCACCATTTCAATCTACCCTATCTTAAAAATACCTTACCACTAAGAGTCTTTGGATGTACTACCTTTGTTCACCTACATCATACCCATAAACTCGAACCCAAAGCCGTCAAGGGTATTTACCTAGGGCCTGCTGGGACCCAAAAAGGGTACCAATATTTTAATCCCACTTCTAAACGCCTTTGTCACTTGTGATGTCACTTTCCATGAAATTGTTCCCTTTTATCCCTTGCCTTCAGTTCAGGGGAAGACTTGGAGTGAACCTCAGGCAGATACTGAATCCACATACCCCTTACATGAACCTAATCGAATATATGTCCTTGAGGAAATTGTACATGAGATGCCTAAGGAAAGTGAAGAGGAAACTAGTTCAGGGAGAGATACCAACAGGTGGGGCCAAGTCTATATTCGCCGTAATATGAATATGAACATGACAGGTAATACACCACAAGTAACTGACACAAGTCAAGAGTCTAAACTAGGAGCAAATCTTGACCACGGGATACAACATGAGAACCTTGATCTTCTAATTGCAGTAAGAAAGCAACGACGGTCCTGCACTAGGCACCCTATAGAAAGGTTTGTTTCTTATCAGGTTTTATCATCAAAACATTATACCTTCATATCTCATCTTGATCAGGTCAGGACACCAAAAAGTATACATGAGACTCTTGATAATCCTAAATGGAGAAAGGCAGTGCTGGCAGAAATGGAGGCCCTAAAAAGCAACAAAATATGGGAAGTAGTTGAGCTGCCTAAAGGTAAGAAAGCTGTAGGCTGCAAATAGGTGTTCACCACAAAATATTGTTTTGATGGGAGCCTTGATAAGTATAAAGCAAGATTAGTGGCGAAGGGTTTTACTCAAGTTTATGGCATGGACTACACTGAGACGTTTGCACCAGTAGCCAAGCTAAATACCATCAGAATCTTATTCTCCCTGGCTGCTAATCTAGACTGGCATCTACATCAGATGGATGTCAAAAATACATTCTTAAATGGGGAATTGAAGAAAGAAGTATACATGAAAATGCCTCCTGGATTCCCTGGAAGAAAGGAAAATAAAGTGTGCAAACTAAAGAAATATTGTACGGCTTAAAACAATCTCCTCGAGCTTGGTTTGAGAGGTTTACCAGGGTACTCAAAGCTCAAACCTATACCCAGGAATAAAGTGATCGCACCCTATTCTTCAGGCATCTAAATGGAAAAATTATGGTATTGACAGTAACATTGTTCTCACAGGGATGATCCAACAGAGATTGACGGGATCAAGAAAGCACTAAATAAAGAATTCTAGGTTAAAGACCTAGGACAAATGAAGTATTTCCTAGGTATGGAGGTCGCCAGATCTGAAAAATGGATCAGTATCTCGCAGAAGAAGTACATACTATATCTCTTAGAAGAAACAGGTATGCTTGGCTGCAAACCAAGTGATACTCCGATACAGGCCGATAAAATCAGTGATGATAAAGACCTAGGAAAAGCTGTAGATATGGGGAGATATCAGCGCATGGTAGGAAAATTAATCTACTTATCTCATACTTGACCAGACATTGCTCATGCTGTTAGTGGGGTGAGCCAACATTCACATGACCCCTAACAAAAACACTTGAATGAAATTTATAAGATTCTTAGATACTTAAAGGGCTCTCCTAAGTGAGGCCTCTTGTTTAAAAAAATGATAAAAGAAGTGTAGAGATGTTAACAAATGCTGACTGGACAGGTGATCAAGATAATAGGAGGTCCACCTCAGGTTATGTTACCTATGTATAGGGAAATCTAGTCACTTGGCGTAACAAAAAGTAAAGTATGGTTGCTAAAAGCAGCGCTAAAACTGAGTTCAGAGCTATAGCTCTTGGAATCTGTGAAGGCCTGTGGGTAAAACGGGTATTAGAAGAATTGAGGATGTCGATAAAACTACCTATTAGATTACACTCAGATAACATGGCAGCTATCAACATGTCACACAACCCAATCTAGCATGATAGGACAAAACATGTAGAGATTGATAGGCACTTCATACGAGAGAAGATTGATGCAAAGACAATTGATCTCAAATACATTCTTTCAAAAGAACAGACAACAGATGTGCTCACGAAAGGATTGACCCGAGATAAATTCGAATATTTAGTTAGCAAGTTAGACATAATAAATATTTATACTCCAACTTGAGAGGGAGTGCTGTAAATATTAGCATTGAATAGAGAGATTATAGGAGAATCTATTAATTAGGAAAATTATGGGTGATTTGCTGTTATATCTATTAATTAGGAGGATTATGGGTAATTTGTATTTATTGTACAGATTATAAGATCCCTATAAATCAATCTCTAGAATCATCTCATATGTGTATATATATGTAACACAACAGTGAAGCAATACAAGTAAGAAGATTATAAAGAACCTCTGATCATTCTTTGGCTATCTCCATTGCTGTCATTGGTATGGCAACCAATACTATATGCTTCACAAATAAAGTATGGTCAGCTTGGCATTGTGTGTATCCGACCCTTTCACTACTTTGTTGTATCGTTCAAATCATGCTCTTGGAAATTGTTTCAACCCATACAAAGATTTTTCCAATTTGCATGCCATATTCTTGTTTCAGTGTTCAGTCACGCCTTTCGATATCTTCATGTATACTTCCTCCTCAAGATATCCATTTAGAAATGTATTTTTCACATCCAACTAATGTAATGGCCAATCTAGATTAGCTGCCAGTGAAAGAAGAATTCGAATGGTATTCAATTTGGCTACCGGTACAAATGTCTCTTGGTAGTCAATACCCAAGTTTGAGAGTACCCTTTGGCAACAATTTTCTCCTTGAACTTATTGATTGTACCATCAAGATTATATTTGATTGTAAATACCCACTTGCATCCAACTGCCTTTTTTCCCATAGGAAGTTTCATGATTTTCCATGTCTAATTTTTGTTGAGAGCCGGCTTCACACCATCTTGGGACTTTTATTGCCTCTTCAAAGGTGGTTGGGATTTTTTCTTCTTCAATCTTGGTAACAAAACTTCTCATGCAAGAAGATAACTTGTCATATGAAACAAAGTTACTTATGGAGTGCTTTGTAGACTGACTTACCCCTTTTCTTAGGGCAATTAGCCACTCAAGGTCATTAGGTTCAGAGATTGGAGAGGACTCTTGGTTTTGCATTGAACCTGGGGGAGTATCACTGCTTGGAAATTGATTCTCATGAGTATCTTCCGCTTTATCACCTGCCTCTCCTGATTCGTCCCAATTCAATGTGTTACTGGGCATTGGTGAGTCATTATGAGGAAAATATAGATAAGTTTTTGGGCTTGTTTTAGGTCTGGTTTGTCCATTTTGTATGTCAGTTTTGATTGCAAGAAGAACAGTAGGTATAGAAGGTGTTTCTTGAATGAATTCAGGAGTGTTTGGTATTGTTTCAGTGCTGTTGGGTGAGGCTCCCATTCCCTCAAGTTTTCCCCGTGAATGGGAGAATTCTAATAGTAGCCTAAGTTTTCCTCAAATGTGACATCCATGGTAACAAAAAATGTTCTTAAGGTAGGAGAATAACACTTATAACCCTTTTGAGAGATTGAATACCCCAAAAAAATATATTTAATAGCTCGTGAGTCAAGTTTGCCTCTGGTGAGAGTATGAATATAGGCTAGGCATCCAAACACTTTCATGGGAACTTCGGTGCTAAGAGTGGTGTTAGGATAGTGCTTGGTGAAAATAGTTATGGGAGTTTCAAACTTAAGAATCTTATAAGGCATTCAGTTTATTAGATAAACAGTTGTGAGGATAGCTTCTCCCCAATAATATTTGGGAACATTATGGGTGAGCATTATGGCTCAGGTTACCTCTAGAATATGTCTATTTTTTTGTTTGCAGTCCAATTTTTTTAGGGGTATTGACACAACTTGTTTGGTGGTGAATCCCATGGTCTATAAGATAATTTTTTAGGGTCCCACTCATGTACTCCCTCCCATTATCAATCCTTAGAGTTCAAATTGGGGTTTGGAATTATGTTGTAATCATTTTGTGAAAGTTTATGAAAATAGAGGAAAGATCAGATTTTTCTCTCATGAAGTAAACCCATGTGAACTATGTGTGATCATCTATAAATGTGACAAACCATTTTGAATGTGAAAGGGATGTAATCCGTGAGGCTCCCTATATGTCATTATGGATCAGATTGAAAGGTTGGGAGATTTGATGAGGGTGACTTTTGTAGGTTTCTCTAATATGTTTAGCAAGCTAACAAAATTCACATGAAGAAGACAAGGCATCTTTATTCATAAATTAAGGAAACAGTTTCGACATATAATGAAAAATGGGATGGCCTAATCTATAATGAAACAGCAGATAGAGCAAATAAATTCTTCTTGTCAAGAGACTACTTCTGTTGACAGGTTTCCAAAACAGTAAAGTCTTTATAGGATCTTAGCTATACTAATCGTCTTCCCCAACCCCAAATCCTGAAATAGACATTCAACAGCAGAAAAATGAACATCACAATTTTGATTCTGGGTTATTGTTCTCACATAAAGAAGGCTGTAATTTAATTCAGGTACATAAAAACATTGTACATAATTAATTTATCATTTATATGTGATGTACCAAAGCCTTCAACCTTAACAGATTTTGCATCAGCCACTTGAATAAATATATTTAAGGTACAAGGCCTTATATCATTCAATAAATCTTGATTCCCGGTCATATGATCAGTAGCTCCGGCATCAACAATCTAAAAAGTTGTGATGAATATTAGTTTTAAGGGCCAGAATAGTTGTACCTTTATGAGCAACGTATCCTAAAAAAATCACCTTTTCTGGAGCCTCATGTTTTTCAAGTATCTTTCTCAAAAATTCAACTTCTTTTTTGTTTAATCTGGATCCAGATCTGGAACTGCTTTCAACAGACCCAGCATATGCTTTTCCCTCTTGTCTTCTCTTTCTGGGAGGCTTTCCATGCAATTTCTAGCAAACTTCTCTGGTGTGTCTCTTCTTTCTGTAATAGTCACACATTTGTCATTAGTGTATTAGGTTGTGCTTCAGTAAAGGAGTCTCCTGAAGTCAGCTTCTTTCTACTCTCCTCAGCCTGAACAATGAAGAAAACTTCACATATTGAGGATAGAATCTCGACTCATGATTCTGCCCCTTACTTCCTCAAACCTGGCATCCAGACCAAGAAGAAATTTAAAGATTCTCTGTTCTTTTATTTTTTTTGTAGAGAGCTACATCATCAAGGTGCTTCCACTCGTGCGCATCATATGTATCAAGTTGTTGCCATTTAACAAACAGTTCAATGTAATATTGTGTGACTGAACGATTACCTTTCTTGAAATCATGAATGAAGCTCTCAATCTCTAACACCGTGGCTTTATTTTTTTGTGAAGTAAACATATCTCAGGCTGTATCCTAGACTTCCTTTGCTATCATAAAGAATGAGAAGTAGATGCTGATGTTGATGGTCATCGAATTAATTAGCCACACTTAGACCATCGAGTTCTCTGCTTCCCAAGTTGCATACTTCTCATCAGTTTTAGGGGGTCTAAGTTAGGGAACCTGTGAGATATCCGTATTTTCCTTTACCCATGACGTATACATTGTTAGCCCACTGCATATAATTTTCTCCATTTAGCCGATGGATAATGATAGGGACAGAGCTAGAATCAGTCTGTGTGATTTTCTAGTTAGGTTGCAGTTGTCAAACCCATCAGAATAATTTCCTGGGTTAATTGAGCCCCATGGCTCTCGGTATTAAGGCCAAATCCGAATTGTACCATTGCTCTGATACCATGAAGTTCAGAATCAGAGTATTTTTGGTTGGAAGTTTGAGTATTATTCTAATATTCACAGACTATAAATAGATACAAGCTCTCAACTAAAATAGAGAGATCAATCAAGATTCTAGCCTAAGAGTACAGCAGAATCAAATCAATCATAAAATCCCACGAATCTGGAATTAATGCCTAGATTGTAAGCTTACTAAATTAGAAAATAAATCAGGTGTTTTAAAACCTAGGATATTAGGCCCATAGGCCCATTAGGTCTGCTAGGGGTGAAAACAAGCCAGGCAGCCTGTCAGGGGCCTATGGCTTGGCTTGATCTGGCCTGTTTTAAAAAATATACAGGTTCAAACCTGTATAGAAGCCTTTTTTTTTGACAGGTTAGGCTCAGACTTTGTAAGAAGCCTGTCAAGCCTGTCAACCGGCCTGAGCCTATTATTTAAAATAAATGTAGTATGATAATGAAATAGGTGGGTGTTACACCCACCTATTGGACGGATCTCAACAATTAAACCACTAGACTAAAGCTTATTATTATAAGTTTTATTCTTAACTTTTAATTTTATTCTCAACAATAGAAACAGATATGTTAACCCTAAATCCCTACCCTAATTCCCCTTCTGCCTCTTCTCAATTTCTATTTGCATTTGCAGTTTGCGGGACCTTCAAAGTTCAAACCTTCTCACGGATTGCGACACCTTCAGAGTTCAGACTTCAAACCTTCAGATCACGCACCTTCTCAAACTCCACCGACAGTTAAACCTTCTCACGGCTTGTGGAACCTTCAGTGGACCACCGTCGTCGCATCTCCACCTTCTCAGACTCTATTGTCTCCGTCGTCGCGTCTCCACCTTCGCCAATTTGCCATCGCATCCTCACTATCGTCGTCGATACTCCACCTTCTCAGACTCAACTGTCGCCGTCGTGTCTCCACCTTCTCAATTTGTCGCTCCTCTTCTTCCTTCACTATTTTAATGTTCTTAAATCCTCTTCCTTTACTGTTGTGATTTTGTTACCATGAATGTTGTGATGCTGTTCTTGAATGTTGTGATTCTGTTGTTCTTGAATCCAGATGATTTGAATGTTGAATGTTGTGATTGTTGATTCTGTTGTGATCCTGTTGCTAAATGGGAAGTTTGTTTGTAAGGATAACTCTGCCAAATTGTGAAGTGTTTTATCAAATCCCCATTAAATGAGGTTGAGCTTAGCCATTGGCGAAGTGCTTTGTATCAACGAAGTGTTAACATTTCTTTTGATTCTGTTGGTGATTTATGTTTTGTATCAACGAAGTGTTTTGTATCAACGAAGTGTTAACATTGGTGATTTGTGCGGTAAGGGATGTTAACATTTCTTTTGATTCTGTTGGTTTCAATCCCTCCGAACAAAGAGTCAATGATACTAATTACTTGCATATGACCTAGGAATTGCTTGAATCATATATTCCCTTCTTACAAGCTCTTATGACTACTTTGGAGCCTTGATGAGGGTTGATTTGTATATTGCTTGAATATCTCTTTATTAACTATGATCTGTGAATTACTAGTACTTATATGTTTACCTTTCCTTATATCATAGAAACCTGCTATTGAGTTAATTCGAGGTGTAAATAAATTCAAGGCTAATTTTGGTGGACAAGTTGTTTCTTTAGAGCAGGTACAACCTTCGTCAGATCATATTCCCCATAGGTTTGCCATTCTTAATATTTTACTATTGAAGATTATTCATGTTTGAAACTTGATATTTGTGAATTTTACAAATAGTGATTTGATTGATTATGTGGTAACAGGTACTTCTTGGCAGAGGCTGGAGACACCTTGTTTGCTTCCTTTATAGGAACAAAGCAGTACAAGTGGGTACTTTTATAGACAATTCTTTGTGTCATCCTCCTAAGGCATTATAACTTTAGGAATATATTCAAGAACAATACGTTTATTTATCTCTTTCTTGAAAGGGATGTTATTGCTGATGCAAATATACTTCAAGGTAAAATCTTTCATGAGGATGTTGTTGAGGAACCTGAAGGCCATGCAGCAACTGAACTTGACCAAGGTGGAAACCAAAATGGTAAAGTAGAGACTGTGTGGCCCCTAGAATCAAGGTCTAAACAGTTGAGGAGTAAATCACTACCTATATATTAGCTTCCCAACAAGTATGGTTTAAAGAAGAAATCAAAGGTATAAAGTATAAAGTTCGAATTGTTTCTGTTTGTACTATTTCTTTTAGTTATTATTTGTTCAATTATTTTATAATCAAGAGGAAGAAATTACGTTGAAGATTTCATGATGTGTGGCTAATGGTTTTCCTTTGATTTCCCTTAAATTGTTGTACTTGTATTATTGTAATGACTATTATTCTATTTGTTTGGTATTCTCTTGTTAGTTGGTTAGATATTTTTCAATTTTAGACTGATTAATATTACGAAAAATTTATTTGTAGTTTTTTAAAATGTAATATATAAAAATGCCTGTTAGGAGGCCTGTTACAAAAGCTTGTTAAAGGGCATATTTTGAAGGCCTGTTAGTATAATTATAAAACAGGCTCTTTTAACAGGCTTCAGACAAGGCCAGACATGTTTAGAGGCCAGGCTTATACTAGAAAATTAGCTTAAAATAGGCTACAGGCCAGGTTCAGGCTAGATTGTCATTTAACAAGTTTGGTCTGTTAAGGCCAAGGCCTGGCCTGTTTCTACCCCTAAGATCTGCGCCAACAGTTTTAAACTAAATAAACAATGTTCAAGCATGTAAAAAGGCATCATCTCATTACATCAATTAAATTCTAGCTACTTAACAGTATGAATAGCATAAATCGCAAAGTTTTCAAGCAAAACTACATTAAATGGATCCGGTATATGTACTCAGTTTTTGCTTTAAAGAAGAAGAAAGTTATCTTTAGGCAATCAAAAGTTAAGAGGATCACTGACCAGGAATTGCTACATGTACTCAGTTTTTGCTTTAAATATGAATCCATCGCTCTGAGAGATGAAATATTTTCCTCTTTGTGCCATTTAAAATGTTAAGTTTCAAATTCAAACTTTCATTAAATAAAAGCTAAAACTTTGTCTTGTCTTTTTATTAATTTACTCCAAATGAAGCAAGTTATAACCTGTATGCACTCAATTTTAGGCATCTCAAAATTTATTTTAAGGACCTCATACAAGAATCAAGTGCAAAGGCTTTGTAGAACAATCAAGATAAAATTATCAAACAAGCACGCACAATTTCCTCTTTTCTTCTCTTAAAGAAGGGTATCTAAAAAAAGAATATATTACTTGCCACTTGATAACTCAATCCAACACTCTTCTTTCATTCTTTAGAAAATGTAAACAAATAAATCATTGATGAACACAGAATACTGTAATATTCCCATATTGTTCAATCTCTCAAAAAACTGTTTGTAATACATGAGACACCTAACACATCAGAAAGGGTTGTTGTAATACATACAGCAGTTCTGGTGATTTGGTCCACTTGTGATCTGTAGAAGTAAGCAAGTTGAACATCACTACCATTCCATTTTTCCCACCGGTAACATCCCTACAACTCATACAGATGCTAGGAACATACATTAAAACCAAGTATAGTGACACTAATATTTATCATTCATTAATAGCTAATGCACCCATGGAAGAATTTTGAATGCAGAAGTTCAAAACCAGTGTTCAAAACCAAGTATTAATTGACAAAGAATTAGGCTAATATGAACCTCTAGATTTTGCTAGTACATACATGGCATGCAATCAAAGAGAGACAGAGAGTTTGGGGCCAATATTGAAAGCAATTTCTAACATTGGAAGCTCTTTCATCTTTTAGAAAAGAACCAGTGTTATATACAATAGAGGGGGAGGAGGAGGGGGAGGAGGATGGGGAGCGGGAGCGGGAGTGGGAGCGGGAGGAGCAGAAAATTAAAAGTAGAAGTTGCTCCCCAAAAATGAAAAAGAAAATAGAGAAGAAAGACAATCAACAGACACAGTGTTATATACAATACTATTATTAAGTCAAGACCAAAAAAATGAATAGAACTTCAAGTTAAAACTTCATATTCAAAAAGTCTATGAAGCAAGAAACGTCGATAATAACCTTCAAAACCAGAGCTCCAAGAATTTGTTAAAATACTTCCAGAGATATGTAGCATCTCTCGTTTCACCAGTGTTATAACATGCTTGATGAGAAAGTTACCTAAATTTGATCCTTGATAAGCGAGGCTGCAAAATCTCAAAATTAGTCCATTCAGGTAAGTGAAAGCAAATTGTCTATATCTGGATAACTATTTCCAATATTTCTCTTTTCTTTAAGAGAGCAAAGGATGGGATAAGTAGAAAAACAAACAGATTTCATCTACCAAAGCAAGCAAGCATACAGGCATTTGGCACAAGCATAAATAAAACATGAAGAAAGGGAAAATTAAATTAGAACAGAAACATATTGGTAAGATGAAATCCTAAGAAACAAGGTACAGTTCACATTTCACTCAGAATTATCCAACTAAGCTTTGCCATAATATACAGTCTAGTTTCTAGACAATATTTAATCCTTTTGTGATCCTTATAGGATATGACATACCTGAGTTGATGAAATGGAGTAGAATAACGCACATGTTGCCTCATTTTCAAGAATGGGATGGAGGACTGTCCCACAAAACTTCTTGATAAGGAAAAATAAATTACATAACATAGAAAGAATGAAAGAAAATAGACTACCCAAGGTTACATAAAGTCCAAAGAAAATCAACCTAGTATAGTCTGAGCTACATTCTTAGGTAGTGCAACTTCAATATTAAGGATTCACCTGCACAAAAGAAACTAAAACACGTTAAATAATGTAATACATTAAAAGTTCATGTATACATTATATGACAAATCACTCAAACTTTTTAAGCAATCAAAAGTTAAGAGAATCATTGACCACGAATTGCTGGATGTAAATATCCAAAACATCGATGGCCAACTCCCAGCCTTCTCTTAAGATCCAAAAGGTTGCTTATAGTGTGCACAGCCTACAAATGATATTGAAGATTGAAGAATGCATAACAAGACAGACAAGCATTACAATGAAGCCCAGATGGAGAAGTACCTCATTAGCAACAATTTTCTCCAACAAAGAAGCTGGATCATCCCAGGTAATTTGATAAAGCTCTAACGTAGTAGTACTAAGCCAAGTACTCAGTTTTTCCTTTAAACATGAATCCAGCACTCTCAGAGATGAAATATTTTCTTTTATGTACCATTGAAAATGTGAGGTATTAAATTCAAACTTTCAATAAAGAAAATTTAAAATGTTGTATTGTCTTTTCCTTAATTTTCTCCAAATGAAGCAAGCTATATAACCTGCATGCTCTCAATTTAAGACATTTCAAAATTTATTTTAAGGACCTCATACAAGAATCACAGTGCAAAGGCTTGTAGAACAATCAAGATAAATTCTCTGAAACTGAATCTGCTAAAAGGTAAAGGAAGTAATAAGTAACTGAAGATTTCTATATTTGCTGTTGCTGCTTCCATTGCAAGATTTATATATATATATATAAATCAAACAAACATGCACAATTTCCAATAAGAGTGTAGCTATGAAACACTTATAACCTACAATAACGTAATGCTTGTGTATGTATGTGTGTGCATGTGCAATCATCCAACAAGACTCGTTCATTTGAGAAGTGTCCCAAAATTAATTAAATCCCACATAAATGCAATTTGTTATTTGTCTTATTTTTTCAATTCAATGCTTGCCAACCCTGCCAAATAAAATGTTATAAGTAAAACATGGCCTGGGGTCATAACCTTACGTGAGAATGTATAAGAAAACTCAGCCCTGCAGATGAGTGTTAAGATGGTCAAAGAGAACTTCATAAATTGGTCTGAATACATACCTCAAATTCTGCTCCATGCAATAGAAAGAAGAAAACAAGCCCTCTAACCTCTTCAGATAAATTCCCTTGAGCTAACCACTGAGACTATAATATTCCAATAAAATGACTATAAACATTCATAAATTATACTGCAAATAGCAGTTTGCTAATAATAAATCCACCAAAATCTCACCACTACGAAGGTCAAGTCCAAGATACTGTTTTATTATAGTTCACGAACAAGCAGCAACTTTCGGCAGTTTTCAATAAAAAGATTAGCATAACCCTACATTATTATCAGCTCATTAGAGTCAAACAAACGATGCTAACAACAGAATAAAATGTAACGCTACCTCTGAGAAATTATGAAGTGCATTATCTAGATCTTCTGTTTGGCTCAAACAAAACGTGGATGCATTGACGTTCGCACAAGTTAAAATTCTCCAAGAGCAAATGAAAGTAACAAGAAAGAAATCAGCTTCAAAAGCATCGCATTAAAAAGGTTCTCCTCTTAGGAAAGTTCGAAGTGTTTCAAACTATGAAACCCTCAAAATTGCCTACGTCATTTATCCGCATTTCACTTCCTTCTCCTTAATCATGTCGAATAGCATGCCAAGTGGATTGGTTTTCCGGGGAATTCTGCTTCATTTGGTTTATATCTTCCTGTTGCACATCAAATACAAGGAAAATGTAAATCGAAAGCACATCCTAAAAAATGAAATCAAATTCATGAGCCAAAATAAAGACTCATATACACCTTGAATCAAAATACAGGAACAGAATTTAACCTAATCAGCCTAATTATCGGAGAGGGAACTTACAGCGAAAAGGGGGAGAGAAGGGTTGCCGGAATTTTTAGGTCAACAATAAAGTTTTGGCTATGAAATCAAATTTTTATAAATGAGATCAAACAACCATTCCGGAATAATCCTTGCGATAAGCAATTAAGCACCTCCAACCCCAACGGCTATAATTTAATTATCTCACCAGTCCAAGAGCCCAAAATAAAATTTGAAATTCAAATAATAATTTGATAGGAAGGAGACGATTGGGCGGTCAAAGAAATGGAGCAAACCAGTAAGACCAATCTAACGGCTATAATGCTATATCACCGAAAACCGTACAACGGATGGTGCTTTTGGTAAAAGGAAAATCTGCCGATGGAAAAAGAAAAAAAAAAGGAAAATAGCATTTTTGTTTTTTGATAATATGGAAAATAGCATATTTTCCTTTTGGCTTGGCTTGTTTGGTACGAGTAAGAGAAATTCTGTAGGTATTGTTTGGTTAGAGATTGTTAAGAAGGGAGGAAAAATATTTGTTTGGTTGATAAAATAGAGGAGAAGGAATTTTGTTTTCTTCTACTCCTCTCTCGCTCAACTCTTTCAACCCGCTCAAATTTGGGGAGGGGGAAGGGAGGTTTTGGGAGGTGTGAAAATTTTTTTATAAAATTATCCACCATAATTTTTGTATATTTCAGTGCTATCTTTATGTCCATTTTTCATTCAAACGATGTACAACGACAACACAAGTTACCAGCATCTCCCTAACCTCCAGCAACGCTCATTCTCTCTTACTCCTACTCTCACAAAGCGCTCTCTCTCTCTCCCCTCACTCATAGGCGACGTAGTAAAATAGAAAAGGAGAGAGAAGATGCATATACTAAGCTTATGGAAGCTAGCTTGTCATTGCAACGAAGGAAGCTAATGGAAGCTAGCTGTGGTGAGCAACACAGGCCACGATTTGCTTTGTTCTCTTCCCTCGCTTTTGTGAATTGCGAAGCAGCGATCTGCTCTGTTCTCTTCTCTCGGTCGTAAAGGTTTATGAAAAATAAAAAAATCACTAAAGATAAAAAATAAGAAAAAATTTAAATAAAATAATAAAAATATATTTATTAATTTATGATTATTCTCTTTTTGAACCAAATAATAAACACTTCCTCTCTTCTCTTACTTAAATCTCTTACCTTTTTATATTTTTTTCTAAATTAACTTAACTTATCATAGCCTTAACAACCTATTTTCATTGACTGGAAAATTTTGTAAAATGTCAAACATGCCCCATTGCCAACAAGCCAAAAAATAAGAAGCGACCATATGAAAGACACACATAAAGGTCGGGGGGTTATACGTAATAAGAATATATTGTTATTTATTTTGAAGATAAATAACTTAAAAACAATTTTAAATATAAAACTTTAATTAATTTTATTTACATATATTTATTATTTTTTTTACACTAATTTATCTAATTTATAAATTAATATATAATCTAATATTATATATATGAGTATTTTAAAGAGATCATGTAATTTTTTAAAAATTAGTAAAAGGTCTATATAAAATATATTTAGGGTCTGAAAATATTTTAAAAAGGTTAAAATGCCTAAAAATGAAGCTTTAGAAGAAGGTCAAAATAAGAATAATTATTAAAAAATATTTAAAGACTTAAAAAAATTGAAAAAAAAATCATAAAATAGATATTTTTAGGATTTAAAAATTATTTAAGAATTTATATTTTAAACAAGATTTAAAATATTTAATAGTTATTTTCTGGATTTAAAAATCGATATTTTGATACTAAAACCACAACTTTTACCTTGAATCTCAATTTTAAGCTTTACAACAGGATTAACCTACAAAATCTAGCTCTAAATTTCAGGTTCTTCTATTCCGCTCATAACATAGCAAATACATGCAACCATAAGGGCCACACTTTTGGCTAGATTTTGTGTCTAAGAGCTTCAATACTTACTCTCTTTTCTTTGTTGCCTACCCAGTTTATCAGAGATTTATCCTGATTACATCCGAATCTGACCCGCGTCGAGCACCTAGCTATAGTAGGTGAGTCTCCCAACAGAAATTTGCCCTGTATACGCTAAGGCTTGAACTCGAAATTTCGTTTAAGCGATACCGAGCCACTTACCACTTGAACCAACTCTCGTTGGTTCCTTACTTTAACTAAATCAACCTTTTTTCCTCACAAAACTTCAATTTTGGAACAACCCATAATCCCAAAGTAGTAGAGATTGAAGATTAAGGAGACTTGCCTAGGTCAAGGAGACTTGCCTAGGTCAGAAATCACCTCTTCCTACCAGTTTCAGCCACTCTTCTCCTTCCTCCACCTCCAGCAACTCTCCTCTAGTCCTTCACTCTTGCCCTCGTTCCCCCCTTCGAACCTAATCATAGTCTCAGTCGCCACGCCACATCAACGAACAAGTCATCTCCTAGTCTAGTCATCATCCCAGTTACCAAACCACCTCACCCGACATCTCCTAGCCTAATTATCATCCCAATAACCAAGTCACCGCAACCAATAAGTCATCACCGAGTTTAGCCATCGTCTCAATCACCACATCACATCAGCGGATACATAAAATCCTAGAATAGTCATTATCCTAGTCACAAGCCACAGACAAGTCACCATCAAGTCTAACCATCGTCCCAGCCACCACGTCACCTCAATATAAAAACTAGATATAAAATTTATTTTAATTCTAAATATAATAACTTAATCCACTTTATTTTTTAAAATTATAATTTTTCTCCTAAAGTGTGTTCCTATATTATTACACATATTAAATAGGTTTCTATCGAGAATAATTTAAATGTACATAATTAAAAATAGATATTTTAGGAAAATTAACACATTATATATTATTAATTTAACTAATATTTTTAATTTATATAAATTAATTATATCTTATATTAAGATTTTATATTAAAAATTAGATGAATATCTGCATTAAAATTTAAAAATAATTCTGATTTTTCTGGATCTTTAACTAAATTTTGTAATTTTTAGAAACTGTCTCTTTATATCTATGCAACTAGTGTGAATATTTCAGAGCCTCCATTTTTAGATTCAATGGATGCTACTGAAGTTCGATTTGATGTTTTCAGGGGTTTTGTATTTAGTATTTAAAGTTTTTTATTTTAAATGAATATTACCATGATTGACAAATTGTAGATAATACGTTTAGGTTTGGATCAACATGTTATAAAAAATAAAGAAAAAATCAATACCCCAACCTTTATAGTTTTTTTTTTGGGTGCTTTATATTTTGTCTATTAATGATTCTTCTGTTAGTTCCCAAAGTATAAAACCGTTAGATAAAGACTAACAACGTTAAGAAAATCGATTACTCATTAATGAGATGGTAGACAATTGTGTGTGTGTTGCCAAGGTGGATTTGATTAGGCATCATATGGGAAATTTAACTATCAGAGAATTACAAATAATCAAAATATCACTATGAAAAAACAAGGAAAAAACTCAAGTATGCTAACCCTAGAAGCTAAGGAGCTATATATGGTGAAGAATAGTTGTTATTCAAGATAAGGAGCTATGATGCTACTGTTAAATTTGTCGACGCTTCCATCTAAATTGTCTTGCTGTTTAATAAGCTAGTAATATTAATTAATTTATTTAATGGGCATTATTATGCCAACTGATAGGCATAGCTATATATTTCCCAAAACAATATTTGTAAGACAACTTGCAAATATTCATAGGACTTGGAAGAAAATCTTCGTAAACATACTTTAATCATCATGTTGGCCATATATCAAAAGAGGGAATTGCAAGCTGTATAAAATTGTCTGTCGCCATATTGCTGGTCTATATAGATTTGGCCTAGATAGATAGATAGATTCCTCTTTCTTCAAGCTCTTATCTCTATAAACGGCTACAGTAAATGTCCCGAATGAGCATACTAAATTAGAGATCAAAATATAGTAAAATAAAAAAAGTTTTAATTCCTAAGAAAAATGCTCTTTTAAGTGAAATTACTATATTTAATACTCTCATAATCTTTAATATATGACACATTTAACTAATTTAATTAGATTAAAAAATTAGTTAATATAATTTTTTTAAAATACTATAATCATATTATTTAACTCCTTCACTTTCTCCCTTACTAGTTCGTTGTTGAGGGAGCATAATAAAAATAATTTAAAAAAATTAATAAATATAAAAGATAAATTTTATATGTAGGACCAAACTATGAATAGTTAAGTTTTTTTTGTATACATGAGGGTTAAACGCTCGAAAAATAAAACTAAATCAGAGGGGATTAGATCCCAAACACTCATTGTGAACTATAGATTCTAAATGTGGAGGACACCTATAAAATCTCCTTGTAGAGGTTAAACCTTCTTTGATGAGCGCATCTGCAACCTTATTTTGTACCCTAGGCACATACTGAAGCTTAGTTTTTCAAGTCAACTATAAGAACTTCTGTATCTGTTGAACTAATAAATTACTTCTTTCAGTATTTAACTTTGATAGCATATCAATGACATTATTAGAGTCATATTCAATGATAATTTTCGCCAACCTAAAATCCCAGGCTAGTTGAAGACCTCTGTACACTGTCCACTGCTCTGCTTCGATCACACTGCAAGTGCCCAGCTTGCATGTAAAACCAGCCAGTCAATTGCCTGCATAATCACGAATAATATCTCTGTACCCTGGCACACTATTTACTGCATTAAGGGCTCCATCTACAGTTATTTTAAACTATCCTATCAAAGAGGTTGCCACATATTGGATAATTGTACATTAAAATCATTAACTACATGATGAAATCGAATTTAAACCAAAGTTTTTCACTTTTGCATAATGACTGAATAAGGATCTGCTAGTTTTAAGAAATTTGTATCAAAAATAACTTGATTCTTCTATTTTTATAAAACTCCAAATTAAACCCCAATACTTTATTTGAACTAACACTATATGGGGAAGAGTAGAGAGCTACAAAATAATGTGTGTATATATGTGAGTGCAAGCTCGATATTATATTTTAATAAAAACATTAAGACAAAAAAATTATATATGGGAGCTTTTTCGTATATCTCTTCAACCCAACTCATTTTAATATGAGATTTATCTGCCTTCATACATAAGTGAAATTTAATCATATTAATCTCTCCTCAAATGTGTTTATAATTATTTTTTTATATAATTATATGATTAGGTCAAATTCAAATATTGTCAGGCCTAATTAAAAATAACTTTTCTACAAATATTTTTTATATCTACACAGACTTGAACTCGAACTCAATATCTTATGCTTAAGCAGCTAAAACTCTTTTCATGAAGACCAGCATCAATTGGTATTTGTTTATTATTATTACTGTCTCCAGTCCTAAACATATGAGCAAGACAAGGGGTTTAATTTTTGATTCTAAATACAATATATCAATTCATTTTATTTTCTAAATTTATAATTTTATATCCAAAGTATATATATTATTGTACATATTAAGAGGTTTATATTAAAATGTAATAATCTCAATACATATTATTAAAAAAAAGGTATTTTAACAAAACTAATACATATTTTTTAAAAATAATTAATTTAATTATACTTTTAATATATATAAATTAATTATTTATCTATTATATCAAATATAAGAGTATATAGCATTAGCCTCACACAAACATCTCTCATTTTTCTTTTTCTTTTTTTGTCCACCCGATTCACCAGAGTTTTACCCCGACTACATTCGGATCCGACCCGCGTCGCGCACCTGGCTATGGTAGGTGAGTCTCTCAACGGGGATTTTCTGCATTCGCTAATGCTCGAACTCAAGACCTCATTTAAGCGATACCGACCTGCTTACCACTCAGACCAATCCCCCGTTGGTCATTTTCCTATATTGTAAAAATGCCAACTTTCTCACAGTGGAATTCATTGTAGGTTGCCTTTTGAGTCTATAACGATAGGCTTCGATGTGATTTCCATTGTCTTCGGGCAAGTTTCATAGTCTCAAATTTAAGCCTTACAAATAGAAAACTCATGAAAAAAAAATTTGGAGTAAACTGGCTAAATTTTTTTTTTATTAGTCCATAAAATTTTGAAAATTATTAATTAAAAAATATGGGGATTTAATTAGCCTAATATACTCTAATGCAATAATTGAAAACATAGACAAAAGTGGATAAAGGAGAGACAACAATAATGTTCGGAAAGAATAGTGTTCATGTGGGTGTGAATAGAAAGAGACCAAGAAAATGACAAAGGCAAATAAGTGGAATACACATTCCTTTGATTTTGTAATTCTCTTTGTTCTCTTTTGCCACTATATATATTATTTCTCTCAAATGGTGTCTTCTTCAATGTTATGTTATGTGGTGTACCACATATCATTAAATATTTAATCAAAAAATAAACTAAGTTTTCATAATTGACGTGTTAGGTTAGGTGTCATTCTTTTAAAAATATTATAATTAATTAATGCCTAATATTCTAATTCCAAATTCTAAAAAAAAAATCCCCCCCCCAACCCCCTTCAGTGCTTTAACTTCCCATCAAAAGTATTACCGAGGCATGATTGACAGGTGTCTCATTTATTAAAAAAATATTAGCTTGTTAAGAAATTAGCCATTGATAATAATTTTTTACCACGCAATGGATTGTTGATCCATAATTGTTATGAGTTGTTATAAATGAATAATTAAAAATAAATAAATAAATTCATTGTACCTACTCCATTCAAGAAATGCGTTTTACTGCGAATATGGGGAGCTTTTAAACTGCTTTCCCAAGCAAGGCAAGAGTCAAACATATGTATGCATCATCATTGACGAAAATCTTGAGCTCCATCACTAGCATATTCTCTTGATAAGAAAAGGCTTCAAATTCGATAATTTCAAAAATCATATATATATATATATAATTTCAAAAGGCTTATATACTTTTAATTAATGTGGCATAACATTCACAAATTCTCTTAAACATGTCCATATGAAAATTCTTAAATCTACAAATCACACTTTATATATAAGCTAACTCCTTGAGACTTATAAGAGTTTGTTATTTCTACTTATGTTTAACCAAAAACTCAGACATTACTATATGATTCAAGCTAAGAAAAATGAGGATATATAAACAAAAAAAATCAAAGGGATTAATACAATAATAAAAAAAATCAGCGTTAGGATCGGTATTAGATACTTAACTTCAATAAAAAAAAATAATTTAATAACATTAGAATATAATTTGATTGAATCTAACTTTTGTAGTCTCCCACATGTCTCAAACCAATAAATATTTAAAATATTAGCATCAAACTTTAGTCTTTATATAGTGTAACAGAGGCTCTCAACCATGCATATGTTGCTTGCCTGCACCGTAATCTATGATTCAACCTTTTCATGCTTTGCTTTGAGTTGTAAATATCTACTACAATATATATATATATATATATATATATATATATATATATATATCCACCATATTACACAGTAATGTCTTCAAGGATCTTTATATATATATATATATTATATATAAGTTTTACCCTTTTTTACGCAATCCAGAACTCACAGATCACATCTAGGTCTTCCCATTATTCATTGGCTTACGAAATATTGTAAACACTTGTCTATTGGCTTCATTTAATAGCTTCGCCATGGTGTCTACATGGTGTGAGGAAAAATCTTGTCCCTAATTATATTAACATATATTTTACTCTTTTAATATTTAATATAAAATATATTTAATCAATTTGATTAAATTAAAAAATTAGTTTAATTAGTTAATATAGTATATTTTTTAAAACACTTTAACTATCTTCTTTAATCCCTTCTCTTATTTTCTTACTTGATCATTACAATATTATTGAGGGAATATTGATATAGATAATTTAAAAAAATATATATAAATATGAGAAATATATCTTATATTTAGGATCAAAATTAACTTTTTAATTAGATCTTATATTAAATACCGAATGAGTAATTTATTTATGTTTATGCATTGCACATGTAAATCCAGAAGTAGTTTTTTTTTTTTGGTTCAATACGATTATGTAATATTTAATGTATCAGGATTGTTTCAAAAGTTTGCGGATTAATTCACACATTTAAATTATATATAGTAAAATTTATAATAAGTTTAAGTATTTACAAAATATAAATACCTAGTGTGATTTATTTCTTAAAATTTATACAATATATAGGAAAATAAGTCCAATTTTATTTTATGTGAGAATACAAGTGTGCGTCAACCTTAACAAGAAACAATATGTTAATGAGATATAAACAATACAATTTATTTACCAAATTTTATGTAATACATGAGATGTTTATTGGTCAGCAAGATACATGGGATGTATCTTTCCTTCAGTCAGCAAAATCCCAGTGTCAGTCTTCAATCTTAGCCTTAGGTCATCATATAGAGAGAGAGAGAGAGAGAGGTGTGCTTTCAATAATTTGGTCGAGTTCACGGGCACACAATAGGCAGAATACTTTAATTTAATGGAAACTTTTAGGAAGGACCCATTTAGTTTCTCTTAATATAGAATCTGATTATTCCTTCCATTATCCAATGACCTATGCTTTAGGTCATAATTATACTAATTTTTCTCTCTCTAGCTTTTATTCCGAAGGTGGCATTGTTTCTATAAATGTAAAGGATGAAATAGTTGAATTACCCATGAAATACGTCTACAATTAATTGGCCAAGAAGTGGGATAATGTGCGTCTATTTAGCAATTAATTAAGGAATCTATATGACATCATGACTATATATATATATATATATTATCATGTTGCTTCAGCCTTCAATTCACTTCTCAATCCTAAAAACCAATAAATAATATTTATAGATAATTAATTAAGAAAATAATAGAAAAACTATTTTAAAAAATAATAAATATTAAAATGAGACTCACGTATTAGTAATATCATATCTATTGTTAGTAACAGTTCTACATTTAAGTTTATTATTTTTTAAAATATATTTTATCATTTTCACTTCAATAATTTATAGATATAAAAAAATAATTATTTAAATTATTTATTTTTAATAAGTGTTATAGTTTTATAATAATACTCTAATTAATCAAGTATCATTCATAGAAACTCTTTTAATATACATAATTAATAATAATAACTTAAAAATTTTATAAATTTAAAAAATAAAGTATATATTAGCCAGCATGTAGTCCTCCCTAGTGAGGCGAGCAACTGAGTTCAAACCAGCTAATCATTTAATAATAATAATAAAATAAATTAGAGTTACAAACCGCTCAATTAATTTATACATTTATAGCCATTGTGAAACTCTGATACATTAATGAATAGTAGTTGATTAGTCGTTAGAATATAGTTCTTGTTGTTGTTTTTTTCCCATCCAGTTCATCGGAGTTTTGTCCCGACTATATCCGGATCCGACCTACGTCGCGCACCTAGCTATGGTGGGTGAGTCTCCCAACGAGAGTTTTCTGCATTCGCCAAGGCTCGAACTTGAGACCTCGTTTAAGCGATACCGAGTCGCTTACCACTCGGACCAACCCCCATTAGTAAATATAGTTGTTGAAGTGAATACGATGAGATCCATGAAAGTAGCCGTTTGAAGGATTTTTCATTGGGATTCTCCTTCTCCAGCAGATTATGTTTCATCATGTCTAATTATTTAGATAGTTTATGGTTTAGATAATTCTTTCTGTATCTTTAATCAATCCCTGCTTTTTTTTTATTAAGAGGCAGTAGGTGATGAGAGAAGTTAATTTTTTTTTATATTATTTATTAAGTCATATTATTAGATGTATAATTTCAAAATTAATAGCTATTACTACAATAAATTAATAGTATATGTTATTTTATTAAAAAAAAAAAATTAGCCACATTTTTTGGGTATATGATACACAGTATCAGGTGAGCTACATCATTCTTCATTATTCATAAAAAATTATGATTTAGTATATATTTTATATCATACATTGATATTGATGTTGGCCAATTATGTATTAATGTTATTTAATAGATAAAACTATTATTGGCAGGTTGTTAAGTGGTGATAATATATAAACATATATATATATATATATATATATATATATATATATATCACGCAAGGACGTTCTGATAATTTCTTATAGCAAGATGTAATGAGACATATGGGAAGGCTTGATTTTGGGACAAATTAAATTAATACATGAATATTATATATACATATATGTATAAAATAAAATATACGATAATTACAATAATAAGTGACAAAAAAGCCAAAGGGCAAGATTCCTATAAAATCCTACGTGAATTCTAAATTTTTAAAAAAGATATAAAAATATATAAAAAGATATATTAGCCATAAGTATTAGTTTAAAATTTTAATATATTTAAAAAAAGATAAAAATATCCATATAGACATTATCTATTATAATAATAAAATTGATATGCGTAATAATTTTTATTATTTTGATTATAAAATTAATAACTCTATCTAGTAAGTTAATATTTTAAAAAATTAGATTATATTATGAGGTATTAATTATTTTAATAATAAAATTGATAATATGTATAATAATTTTAATTTTTTATTAATAAAATTGACTATTTTATTTAACAACTTAATAGTATATAGATATTAATTATATTAATAATAAAATTAATAATATATATAATAATTTTTATTATTTTAATAATAAAATTGACTACTCTTTATATGTTTAAAGAGATTTTTTTTATACATATTAAAATTTTATATTAATACTTTTTACCTATGTGTCTTTTTATATATTTCAATGCAATGTATTTTTTAAGAATTTTTCCAAAGCCAAACCGATCAAATGTCCTGCAAGTCAGCCTAAAGCAAGTGAAGATGAGATGACTCAATAGTCAATTTGATTGTGACAGCCTTTGAAAACCTCGGAATATTACCGAACCCGTCCTTGATTTTCACCGGACCACTAATTTATTTATTTACTAGCTCTTATTCTAAATATAAGTATAAAAATTAAATAAATAATTTATTTTAATTATAAATATAAATTTTAATTTATTTTTTTAAAATTATAATTTTTTTATAAAATATCTCAATATAATTATATATATAAAAAAATTTATATTAAAGATAGTTTAAATATATATAAACAAAAAAATACTTTAAAAAATTAATATATAATTTTTATAAATAATTAAATTAATTAATTTTTAATTTATTTAAATTAATTAAATAAATTTTATATTAAAGATTGATGGTAGTATTTTTTTCTTATATACCTTTTCTATTATCTTACTTTTTAATAGTAACCTTATTATTGTACAAAAGGGCTCTTCAAGATCAACTTAAAAGCTCGAATCTGTTAAGCATCGGTGTAATTCCCACCTCTAAAATTTATTTATTTGGATTAATATTATTAAAAATAATTTTTATCTCAAATAATTTTTATACATTAAAGTTGTTATTAAAGTCAATTGACATAATATAATTTATATTTAAATAAATTTTTATAAAAAAAATCAGTTTGATAAAAATTTATTTTGATGATATATTAAAAATTCTGTTTTAAAATATTTAAAAATAAACAAAAGTTAAAACCAAAAAATTAGAAGTTAGAAAAATATATATATAATATTTCCTTTATTTCTTTATATACAAATAATTTATTATAAATTAATTATAATTAAATCTAACTCCTCAAGACGAATTCATATTATATACTTTTTAATATATCTTAATTAGTCAATTAATTTTTATATTAATCATAATTAATTAATCTATTTATATTTTTTAATTTATCTAAAAAAATTAATTAACTTATATTAAAAATAGAGGTAATAGCCACTTAGAGTTGTCTAAACATGCTAAATAGACTTATAACCTAGTGATACAAGAGTTTATCTATAAATAAAAAATTATATATTTAATTATATTTATAACTTTAAATTTGTTAATCATACATCTTATTTAAACAATATGCTAGAGCCTCCAAATAGAATAATGTTTTTAAAAATATTTTTTATATTTATATAAATTTAAACTCATGAAAATATTTAAACAATCACAATCTCTTGTAAAAGCTTAGAACCAAGGCTCATTAGTTGTCAATTGTGATTATGGCATGTTGAAATAAGGAAAAGTTTGAATAAGCATAAAAGTTAAATAGAAAATGATTTTTCGCAAAAAAAAAAAAAGTTAATAATGATTGCTTTCTTTTGTATTCCACCATAATTAATGAATATCTGAAAGACGGTTGCACAGAGACTATCATGAAGACAGGTAATGAAAAGTAATAAAGTATCATGAGGAAGTAGAGAAACTTTTTTTTTTTTATAATACTGACATAATAATAAATCAAATATGATAGGCTAAAGAATTACAAATAAAGTGGCAGGCAAAGGACTTTGTGTCTTCTTTTTTTTCCCTGGTATATAATAAAAATAATAAAACACAAAAATTTGAAGTTATGTATAGATTTTTTATTTGACCATGAATTTTTCTAAATTAAATTGGACCGGGTACTGCATAAAAATCTAAAGAGTAATAAGCTGAATTATTCATAATTTTTTTATACTTAGTTAGGACATTATTTTTTCAATATAAGTGTAATGTGTCAATAATAAACCTTCTAAACTTCATTTTTTTTTTAATTTAATACAATTTAAACACACTCACACACACAAACATATTATTCGAGACCTTATCCATTGGGTGGTTATTGCTGGGACAACTAACTGTTGACTTCTAAATTTTAATTTTAATATTACTATTTATCTTTATTTTACGTGTTAATAATTTCTTTTTGGGTAATAAATCACTTACTACTACACACTGAGTCTTTTTAACATGTTATATTTTGTTACTAAATAATGAATTAATTAACAATAAAAAGAATTTAAAAAATATAAATAAATTATCAAATTATGAAAGTTAAGAGTCTAATTATAATTTGCAGAAGTTATATGCACTTAAAATCTAAAATTAATATGTACATTAAATGTAAAAATTTTAGACATATATGCGTAATGAACAGTTAATGCAGAATAGTTAATTTGAACTCATTCAAATTAAATACTGATTTGATTAATTATTTGTGGTGCAGTCACTTTAATTTTAAATGCTAATATTTTTTATAAAATAGTCAATAATATTGTATGGGAAAAATTGGAAGCAGAGAAAAATAAGTCACTATCACTGTATCACCCGTCCAACAACAACTAATAAAAAAAAAGTTTACAATACATAACATAAAAAAATTTAGATACAATTATTAAAATCGTTTAAATAGAAGACCAAAGTAAAACTTTCAATGATTTGAGAAATAAAAACTTTCAATGATTTAAGAAATAAAAGCATACAAAAATTAACTTCTAGCGGCATGAGTAAAAGATGATTACAAATCAATAAGAGTTAACATAAATAGTAAAAAATTGACTTGTATCTTATAAATATTTAAGTTTGATTATCGCCACTGTTATGAGAGCTCATTTAGTAGGTGATTTCGTAAGTTTTTTGTAAGTATTTTCTGAACCATGAGACTGTACTCTGCCTATAGTGAGAGACCGATATCAAACCTATTTAAATTTTTATATAATAAAAAAAATCATGATTACAAGCTATGGCAAAGAGATATATTAATATTGTAGGTGCATTCAATTTAATTTTAAATAGAATTAATATAATATTTAATTTTTTAAATTTATTTTTATTTTAATTTTAGTCTATCAAAAAGATAAAATAGTTAATATTTTGTTTAATTTATAGGAATTAATATTTTAAACAAAAAAATTAATAAATTAAAATTAAATAAAAATAAATTAAATAAATTAAAGATTATATTTTAACTTTTTTAAATATCAATACCATGCTTAGATAACACCTAAACACCAAAGAATGCCTTGTTATGAAGGATAATGTGATGGTGGAAGATCCTAAAAAGAGTAAGTGACAATGAAAGGTGAATTTTTGTTTATAAACATCAAAGAAATGTAATTTTATTTCCTTATTTCAATTTTTTGGGGGTGGGGTTACTAAGGCATAAGTTTCATTTAATGCCATAAGGCGACGTGGCCAACCTAGTCATGCTACAATCATAGTAATAGATATTGTCAAGCACACATGGTAATGTTGACTAATAAGGACCTCTCACAGCCTCAACCCCCTTTTTTTTCAAAAAAATGAAAAATAAAAGCTAAAACTCAAATGTTTGAATGGGGAGAAAATAAGTGGTTTTTTTGGGAAGTGAGAGTTAAAATTATTATATGTATTTATATACTTCATACAATTTTATATGGAATAGAGAGTTATCAATTTCAAATACGGTTCTTAGAGAATTCCTTTAGTTTTTATTCAATGAACAAACTGATTATGTCTACAAAATATTTTAAGATATAAAATTTATTGTCTAAGACTTTAGAATTTAGATTAATAAATTGTTCAAATATTTAATAATAAGATGCACAAAAGTGTCCACGATTAGGTAACCCAAAAAGTTATAAAAAATAAAAATTTGTTATCCAGCAGTTTAAGTTGATGGAAAAAAATATGGCAAATGATTGGATAAATTATTAGTCTAAATTAAAAAAATTAATTAAATTAATTATTTATAAAAATATGTATTAATTTTTAAAATTATTTTGCTTGAAAGAAAACTATTTTTAAATATATGTATAAGTTTTAAAAATAAAATAAATTAAAATTTTATATTTAGAATTAAAATAAATTTTTAACTAATTTTTATATTTGACGATAAGGAAGAATATAATTTAATAAGTTTAAAAGTAATTTATATCTTGTTAAGATTAAAAAGATCGTCTGTAATCTCTCTCAATAACCAGCGTCATTGCCTCGTTTTACAGAGATTTTGTACACAGGCTCAAATCTGGTATTGATTGATTTGGATGTGTGCTTGTGTTTAGATTAGTAGTTACCAAAAAGAAATTGAAAGGGTTATAATTTATTTTGGAATAACATTTGGAAGCTCATTGATTTATACAAAAGACAGGATAAGAGAAAAATAATATAAAAAAGGGAAAAACTGAGCTGACCCTCATTGGGTTGGAGGGAGCAGGTGGACAAGAAGAACGTGAAATGGAAAGTGGAAAATCCAAAAACCCCAGAGAGAAAAGGAAGAGACCCATAAAAAGCTTGAAGCTTTTTTTCTGTTTTTGCGCGAAAGCTTCAAGCTTTGTTTGCTTGACTGCTTCAATCAAAACTCCATTTTCCCATGTTTTATCAGAGGAATTCATTAAATAATTATTTAATTACGGGAGGGTCCTTTATTACATTCTTCTTTTTTATTTTTGTTTTTAATTTTTTGTTTTCGCCGACACATTCACTCTAGCTTACTCCTACTCATTACTACCTTTTTCTTTCATTCATTTGCCCTTTTTATTTCTCTCTCTTCATTACTCTAAGCTTCGAATCTCCATCTCACTAGGCGTCCCTTTCTTTAATGGCGATGCCTTGGACAACTGGTGGCGATCTCACAACTACCTACTACCTCAACCCCATCTTCTTCTTCTTGTTCCTTTTCCCTGTGTCTTCACTGCTCTTGCATGTTCTTCATCACAGCTGAACCCCGACTTTCAGCTCCGCCTATAGTGGCCGGAAAGGACAATGGCGGCCACTCGTGTGGCTTTTTCTCTGTTTCTGCCAATCGCTTTGATATTTTCTTCTCTTCATCTTGCTTCAGCCAACACTGATGCTACTGATGGTATTTACTTCTGCTCATTGTTCTCTTAGTTTGATCATTCCTGTGGCTGATTGACATAAGGTTTGTTATTAATATGATAATGATATGGAAAATGCTTTGAAGTTCAGAAAAAAGTTTGGATTTTGATTTGCGATTGAGGCGTTTGGAACCGAAGTCGGTGCCTTGACTTGTAGGAGTTTGATTTTATAATCTCTGTTTGATTGCAGCGAAAATGTAATAAATAAAGCGGTGGCCTTATTATGCTTTTTGATGAGAAAGCAAGAGATTTTTAGATTGAACTGGAGTTGAGGCATTGACATTTTCTTTAGGGGCTTTGATCTTGTTCGTCTATTCTGATTGCAGGGGGAATGCAATAAACAATGTTATGACTTAGTTCCTTTCTGCACCAAAACATTTTCTCTCTCCCAACATCATTATTTGAATTTATTTGTATCTTTATTCTTATCTCTTATTAGTTTTGGGATCTTAATGCTGTTCTTATTACTTCAGTTCAAGCGCTTGCGGTTTTGTACAACGCTTTAAACAGCCCTTCTTGGCTAACTGGTTGGAAAATTGGTGGTGGTGATCCTTGTGGAGAGTCTTGGAAAGGGATAACATGTGAGGGCTCAGCCGTTGTTTCCATGTATGAGATGATATTGCACAACTGTAACTTTTTAGTTTTTTCAGTTGTGTTTTTAGTTTTGAGAAAACTAACCAACTGATTTCATCTCATTGCTGTTATGTTAATTAGAGAATTGTCAGGTTTGGGACTCAATGGGACTCTCGGATACCTGCTTTCAGACCTTATGTCACTGAGACGACTGTGAGATAATGAAATTTGTTGTTTTTGTGGCACATTTGTTTTTCTTTTTAACTATTTTGATGTTCTTTTGCCCTTTTTCCCTTTTTAGTGACTTAAGTGACAACAAGATCCATGACACACTCCCTTACCAGTTACCGCCGAATCTGACAAGCCTGTAATGCTAGCTTTTCCATCATGTGCTTTTCTTGTCATTCTTGATCAGCTTCACTCTGTTGTTTTAGTTAATATGTCATCGCTCTCTGATTCTTATATTCAGGAACCTTGCAAGAAATAACTTGAGTGGAAATCTTCCTTATTCCATTTCTGCCATGACTTCGCTCAATTATCTGTAAGTTGCTTTTCTGTTCATATGTAACATTATTCAAAATCATTCAATTTAGTTATATGTTGTAGCTGCCATCCAATTGCATTTCCATGTGGTTTTTAAGGAATGTGAGCCACAATGCACTTTCCCTTTCAATTGGAGACATTTTTGCCGACCTTGCTGATCTCAGTACCCTGTAAGATATATCTTGCATAGTGCGTTGATTTCTTTTTATAGTGTCATTCAATCTCCTTTCCACGAAATTTTTAGCTAAGAGTGCTAAGATTAATTATTTAAGGTCATGGTTAACTAATTTCTAACCTGTGCATTCCTTAATGCAGTGATCTATCATTCAACGACTTTTCTGGAGATCTTCCTCCCTCTTTTGGTTCATTGTCCAATCTTTCTTCTGCGTATGTTGGATAATATTTTTATAGATGTCGTAGTTGAGGTTCACAGTGGATATTTAACTCATCTTAATATGTTGCAGCTTTTTGCAGAACAATCAGTTGACTGGTTCTCTTAGTGTTCTTGTTGGTTTGCCTTTAGATACTTTGTAAGTTTTTTTTTTTTCTCACTTTTGGCTGAAATTATCTGCATATGATAATCTAATTCTGCTCCTTTATTTTCCAGAAATGTCGCGAACAACAATTTCACGGGATGGATACCTCATGAACTTAGTTCAATTCGTAATTTCATGTAAGTGTTAATGCAACTTTGTCCGAAATGTCTTCCTGTTTTGAAATGCCTTAATTTTCTCATTATGATTAATGTGGCTCTTTAAATGTGGACTTAGATCTGATGGGAACTCCTTTGACAATGGCCCTGCTCCTCCTCCTCCTCCTCCTCCCCATACAGTTGCCCCTCCTCCCAGAAGATCTTCCAGTGGCCATCACCATTCTGGATCTGGTTCTCATAAAGCACATGCTTCTAAATCTAACAACGAAGATGCTGATAGCCATAAGGGCTTATCATCTGGGGCTGTGATAGGCATTATTTTGGGTTCAGTTTTTGTAGCTGTTTTTGCGCTAGTTGCTCTTGCTTTATATATCCGAAAACATAAAAGGAAGGAAAAAGGTGTAAGAACATCCAATGGAAATCCTCCTCTTGGAACCAATAATGGTGAATTCCCTCCCAATGGTTCTCTCTCCCCCTCTATTTACACACACGCACACACATATACAATTATACATTCTTCTCGTGTCTTTAAAAACCAACAGTAATGTGGGATATGCATTAAACCGCTTATCTCTTGAATGTTGATATTTCAAGGCAAAATAGGTTAACGATGGGCGTGAATGTTGCTTCACCAGGTAGCTTAGGAAGTTAGGATTTAGAGCTTCTTACTTTGTGTAATTGCCTTGCTAAGCAAGTAATGATATCTTCGTTTTGTTCATTTAGATAGCTCGTACCATGTAGCTGTTCATCAATATTCAATATCATCTTTCTTCCATTAGAAAGTCATAGTGACAGTTTTTTTCTTCTTAGATGTTAATCTGCAGTGATTTTAGACATTATTTTCTTCGGTAGAATTCTCACACGGATTACTTTCATGTATCTTGACATGTTCTGGTTCATCTGGTCTTGTACCTGCAGTGACTCCTCCAATGCAAGAACAGAGGGTAAAAAGTGCTGCTGCTGTTGTTACAGATCTGAAGCCTCCTCCTGCTGAAAAAGTGATAGCTGAGAGGGTTCCTTCGAAGAACGGGTCTGCTAGGCGGATAAAATCCCCTATAACTGCTACATCATACACAATTGCTACTCTCCAAAGTGCAACAAATAGCTTCAGTCAAGAATTTATTATCGGTGAAGGTTCTCTTGGTCGAGTTTATAGGGCCGAATTCCCTAATGGGAAGGTAATCCTTTTATGTTGCAATTTTTATAACCTTCCTATTGTTTTGTACATTATACTTGCTTTGTATTGCTATGTATAGATAAGGAATATGTTTTAGATGTCAAGCCCGATCCTTCGTTATTTAAATTACTTCAGTTGTAATTAAACCGTTGACTACCTGCATTTTCACTGATAGGTTTGGCTACTTGTTAACTTTTCATCATTTGGAATCATAATTTCCCATTCAGTAATTGAAGCTAATGTTTCTATAATATCAAATATTAGCTTAATAACCTTTGTTCCATTACTCAATTCCCTTTCTCTTTAGATGATTTTACTCATATTTTGTGATATTCAAACTTCAGAAAGAACAAATACTTTATATCCTATAACATTTATGTATATTATAATCTCTAATGGTTTCAAGTTTTGTTGTGGTTAGATCATGGCCATTAAGAAGATCGACAATGCAGCGCTGTCATTGCAGGAGGAAGACAACTTTCTTGAAGCTGTATCAAACATGTCACGCTTGCGGCATCCGAACATTGTTACACTAGCTGGATACTGTGCCGAGCATGGGCAGCGCCTTCTAGTTTATGAGTATATTGGTAATGGAAATCTACATGATATGCTCCATTTTGCTGAAGATAGCAGCAAGGCTTTATCTTGGAATGCTCGAGTTCGAATAGCACTTGGCACAGCTCGAGCTTTAGAGTATGCTGGTTTCTTATTTCATCATTTCTACTTTAGTGATTCATAGTATATCACATTTTTAATTTTTATTTTTATTGGTCAGGTACTTGCATGAAGTATGCTTGCCTTCTATTGTACATAGAAACTTCAAATCGGCAAACATATTACTCGATGAGGAGTTGAATCCTCACCTGTCTGATTGTGGTTTAGCTGCTTTAACGCCAAACACTGAACGACAGGTTAATGAAGATGCTTCTATTTCCTGCACATGATATGGATGAATCCTTTTGCCACATGCTCTGTTTAGTAAATTTCTTTCATTGTCTTGAACAGGTTTCAACTCAGATGGTTGGCTCATTTGGTTATAGTGCTCCTGAGTTTGCATTATCTGGAATCTACACAGTAAAAAGCGATGTTTACAGTTTTGGAGTGGTGATGTTAGAGCTATTGACGGGTCGGAAGCCCCTTGACAGGTGAACCTGGATTATATATATTCTAAAGCAACATATTCATGCTCATCATTGTTTTGCTGCAACCCATGACTCTTAAAACTCTTCATCTTCACGATATCTTCGATTAATTTGTAACTTCTGTACGTGTAGTTCACGAGCCAGATCGGAGCAATCACTTGTGAGGTGGGCTACTCCCCAACTTCATGATATAGATGCCTTGGCCAAAATGGTAGATCCTGCTTTGAATGGCATGTATCCTGCAAAGTCGCTGTCACGCTTTGCCGATATTATTGCCCTCTGTGTTCAGGTAATGTTTTTGATTTTCGAATGGTTCATTAACTGCAATGCCGGGATTCTGGACATTCTTTTTCTTGCATCACAAAATGCGTAATTCACCATGTTGCGTCGTGACTTTTTCTGAACACGTTACGCGGACACAACTCAAAATGTCTTATTGTTTTGTTTGTGTACAGCCGGAGCCTGAATTTCGACCTCCGATGTCTGAGGTTGTGCAAGCATTGGTCCGGCTAGTGCAAAGAGCGAGTGTGGTGAAACGCCGCCCGAGTGACGAATCTGGGTTTGGTTACAAAACCCCAGATCATGAAGCCTTTGACATGTCATTTTAAAAAGGTCTCAGAAACCATTTTGAGATGATCTTAGTTCTCAATTTTGTGTAAAGTGATGCAGTTGTCAGACAGAAACACAGGAAGGAACAGAGAAAGTTGTGAAGATGTGTCTCAAACAGATCCAAAGATATTTGTAATTACAAGCGCTGGAATTTTATTACTTGGCATAAAAAGTACTATGAAAAAACATATGTATATTTATTTGACTTGCCTTGATGTTGTATATTGTAATCTATTCCTTTTTCTTTTTTCTTTTTTTGCTTTTAGTAAGTTGCTGTCTAATTTATTCTGTTTTAAGGGTGACTTTCAGCTAGGAATTTGATTGTGCATGCATATTGAAGGGCCTACTTGTCCTTTTATTCCATTGCCACTATCATACTCATGATTAGAAGACATGGTTTTTTGAGCAAATCATTTCTTTATTTTGTATGTAGCCGTTTCTTTTTAGAAGAAAAAGTACCCTTGTTAACAACTATTATTTCCATGTTAGGCTTGTATAATTTAAAACTAGATTGTGGGCCTCATGAAAGTGAAATATAGAATATGCATATTATTATAAAATAAATTTAAGTCAAGCTGCCAAATGAAAGTTAGCACAGACAATAAAAAATATTTATATTTTATAAAGATTTTAGTTCGATTTTTATTGTCGTTGTGAGAATTTTTTTGATAAATAATTTTATAAATTTTTTATAAGTATTTTTTAAATCAGGCTGTTTCTTGACGGGATTTAGTGTTGAATTCAATTAATTTTTTTTTATAAAAAAAATTAAGGCAAGCATTTTTGTTTAATGTTTATATGACATTTACTCTTTTATATGTAAAAATGCCATCGATATCATTAACTTGGTAAGTAATTTTACATGATAGCATAATTTCGAATTTTAGGAAGCGTAAACTAGAAATACCCTCAGCTATGTTTAGGTGGAGAGATAAGTGGGGAAAATAGAGGATGGAAATACTAAAAGAAAATTTTTAAAAATAGTAAAAAAAAGTATTATTTTTTAGAATTTTTTTCCTCATCCAAAGCATAAAAGTTTATATTAAGACCCCCTAAATCCAACAAGCGATCGCCAAAACTTTGCCCAAAATAGGACGTCATAACTGAGAGTCTAAGAAAAGTAGGGAATTCAAGAGATTCAAGTTTGAATATTTGAACCAACGGGGGTTGATCCGAGTGGTAAGCAGCTCGGTATCGCTTAAGCGAGGTCTCGAGTATTATTTTATTATGATTCTAGTCGCGACGCTTGAGAAGATATCATAACTCTTAAGTGCTTAGGTTTACGCCTGAAGATAATAGACAACTCACCCTGCCCGACACTAGTATCGCCTAGGAGAAAAAAATATTTCACCCTACTCTTAGATCGTGAGTAAACCTAATCTTTTTTCAAAATTTTGTATATAAAAAAAACTTATATAAAGGTTGAATGTAAAAGGTATAAAATGATGTTAATTATAAAAAAAGATTAAAAAATTAATAAAGGTATGAATTATTGTTTATTGATTTAATATTAAGCCTAAATATCTAAATGATTGTACCAAAAGTAAGCTTTAAAATTATTTAAACCACTTTTGGGGAATTAAACCTCTATAAAATTTCTAAATTCTCAAAATATTGACATAATTTTCCACTAATTTATGGAGCATAATTTTAAAAAATTATGCATCCTTTTATTCCTTTAAAATTCTGTCCCAAACTGCGCCTTTTTTAAGCTAATAATTATTTTCAGCCATTTTTCTAAAGCAGGAAATGGTATACGCAAATCCATAGATCAGGGATGAAGTACGAATAACAATTCAAGGTTTAAAGCCTCTAACATACAAATCTGCCACTGAAAGTTTTCAAGCTATTTATAAACAATTATTTTATATATTGATGGGTTAAAGTCCCGCAAGCTTATTTTCTCAGGTATGCTTTAAAATAATTTATGATATAATTTTAATTATAAAATATTTAAAATAGCTCAATCTCGAACAGAATGATTAAAGTTGACCATTAAATTATGAGACTCAGCCCTAGTTGGACCCCCCAAAAAAAAGCTGACTTGGCAATTACATAAGCAAATGAGTTGGCATTTTATGAAGTTAAAAAAAAATCCATGAGGAAAAATTACGGTTTTTTATTTCTCGCTGCGAATGGCCGAATGAAGAGAACGAAGAGGAGAATTTCAGAAATCATTGTCCATGAATTATGGAAATCACCTTATATTGTGTCCAGAAATCATTCGATCGGCCGTTTGGGGTATTTGGGTTGATGTCACTGAGCTTGTCAATTCAGCTTCAGCTTGGTTTCCAAGTGGGTATTTCCGATTTCTTATTTGGGAGTTTCCTGGTGTTGCTGATGAAGATAAATTCCAAATTGGCCCCAGATGCATCTGCTGATACATTCTGGACATTTTTGTCTTGAAACTAACAAAACTCACTAAAGAGAGAGTGAGGATGTAAGTATGAAGCATCTAAAGCTTCAAATCGAGAAAGAGATGCCATAAAAATCAGTACATGTAAGTGTGACGTGTTGAATCTAAGGACATGGTACTTGAAGATATAGAGAATGGTCACCAAGGTATTTGATTTGCAACGAATGAGTAAGACCCTGAATTCAATCCTTGTAGCTTTTCGTTTTCCTTCGTCAGTTCCTTGACAGGGGACTCTTTTTTTCCTCTTATCTATAGCTAATGCATTATTGTTCATTCCCTATCTACAACTCTGTTATTCCCAAGGATGTTTTTTTTAAACTTCATAAAATGGCCAACTCATCTGCTTATATAATCGCCAGCTGAATCCCCATTTAACAAGCAACTTCAATGATTATATTCGTATAGATAAAATTATATTATTTTAAATATTTTATAATTAAAATTATAATAAAAGTGCATCCAGTTCGTTAAAATTATTTTAAAGGAACAATTAATTTTAATTTTAAAATATTTAAAGATATAATTAATACTTTAAACTAATTTTGACAGAATGATTAACACCTTAAAATATTTAAGTGTGCAATTAGCAACCTGAAATAATTTTAGAAGTATGAACAGTACTCTAAAATATTTAAATTAGAGAAATTTTACATTTTCATTAATAAAAATACTTACTTTCGTTTGATACATATCACATAAACTTTTTATTTTAACACATTATTGTTTAAAAGCCATAAATATAATATTATTTTAATAAATTATACTAAATAAATTATAAAATTTCTCAATATTCACATATACAATGTCAATTTTAAAGTTTATTTAATACTCTTATTTAACCAATAACACATGTGACTTTTTAAATAATAATATATAGAAATAAAAAATTCACATGACGATCAGAAATTTGTGTTTATATTATTGAAAAGATAGAACTGTATCAATTTAAATATTTTAAAATGTTAATTACACCTCTAAAATTAATTTAGAGTGCTAATTGCACCCTTAAATATTTTAAGATACTAGTTACACCTCTAAAATTAGTTCAAGATATTAATTATACCCTTAAATATTTTAAAATATTAATTACTCTTCTAAAATTAATTTAGATACTAGATACACTTTTACTCTTAAAATTATACCACAAATTACTTTAAAAAATATTTATCACCTTACCCCTGTATTGATTCGTTTTTTGGTGAAATATTTTGATTCAACTTTAAATTGCTTACTCATATAATAATTTTAATTTATATTTTTATTAGATTTAATAAGTATAAACTTTATTCTTTTTAGTTTTATCTGTACGTGTTTGAAAATTAAAAAAAAAATGTTTCTTGTCTATTGTTACCGTTAGTTAGTCGAAAACAAACTTCAAATATTTTACATTGTTATCCACTTATCCCCTCTAATTTTTTTCCCCAGTTCACCAGAACTTTACCCCGACTACATCTAGATCTGACCCGCTTCGCACACCTAACTATAGTAAGTGAGTCTCCTAACGAGGATTAGTCCGAATAGTAAACGGCTCGATATCGCTTAAGCGAGATCTTGAATGTTGAATACGAAAGATTTAAAATCAAACCAGATTTTCGAAATAGAAAAAGAACTGCGAAACCCAGAAGCCCGTAAATGTAAAACTAAATGTGTTTAGATAAGATTTTAAACCAACAAGGGTTAATCTGAGTAATAAACGGCTCAGTATCGCTTAAACAAGATCTCAAATTTGAGCCTTAGCGTACGCAAAAAATTTCCGTTGGGAGACTCACCCACCATAGCCCGGTGCGCAATGCGGGTCAAATCCGAATGTAGTCGAGGCAAAACTCAGGTAAACCGGGTAAGCAACAAAAAAAAAAAAGACAAGATTTTAAAAATGAGCTTATAGAAAAAATAGACTTTTGAATAGTTTATGAAAAAAAGCTTTTAGAGAAGAGCTTATAAAAACAAATGGTTTTAGATAAATGAGTATTTAGATAGTTATTACCAAAAGAGATTTTATAATTGAAAAATTACTAAAAAAAATATGTATGAGAGATAAGAAAGGAGAAATGGTAAAAAAGATAGAGAGATGAGAGATAGTAAAAAAGATAGAGGAGAGATGAGATATAGTATAAAAGATAGGAGAGATGAGAGATAGTGTAAAAAAAAGTAGAGATGAAATAATAATTAAGTAGTTCATAAGCTCTTTTACTGTTCCAAAAACTACTCTACCCAGCTTTTCTGAAACCATAGTTAAACTATAATTGGCTGTTTTATTTTAAAAAAATTTCAAACCGAAGTTTAGGCCAGAAGCCCTTTTAAAATTTAGGTTTAGTGGTTTCCCAAACAGGCTCTAAAAAAGGACTTGTTTGGACTGTAAAAATAACTTTTATTCTAACTAATTTTTACAAACTAAAATTAGGTAAAAATTTATTACAAACTGACATTGAGGCAAAAGTTTATTAGTATAATATAATTTATGTTTAAATAGACTTTTATAAAAGAAAAGAAATCTGTTTCACATCAACTTGTTTAAATAATATATTAAAAAGTAAATTTTAGAAGTTTTAAACCCCTAAGCCATCCATAAAAGCCGAAATAACAAGAACAGAGGCACCATCATTTTCTAGTTTCTGCTCGGCTTTCTCAAAACTCAAATATAAAACGAAAACTCAACTTTCAAGTTCCCAAGTCTTAAGAAGGCTGTAGTCTTTAACAAAAGATAATTAAACAAAACAAAAGCTGTAGACCAGGGCCGTCCGGTAAGTAAGAACAGTCTCCATCTATAATGTTTCCTATATATTTCGCATGTAAGTAAAAGTAAGTTCATGTTGACTACCTTTTTGTCATCACCAAGTTCACCAAACCCCTTTCCCTGTGCCTGTACGCGTTTATGTATGATCAGGAACTGGTTTCAGGGCGAGATGGGGAGTATTCTTTCATGAGTTTGGCCAGTTCTTCATCAAACTTTTTCTCCATCTCAACCTCCTCTTCCCAATGCCTCCGCCTCATTGCCGCGAGATTGTCCTCGTGAGCTTTCAACAACTCCTCCTTTTTGGCTACAAAGCCTTCCATTTCTTTGTCTTGGATTTCCACAAATTTCAGATATTCGTCAGCCCTACATCCAAAGAAACCAAATTTATCCCTAGTCACTTTTAAAAAAACAGCGCACAAACCGAAAAACTAGATTCTGTTTCAGGGGGAAAAAGGGATCACGTGTGTGCATAACCTTGCTCCTCAAAATATCTGTTTGACTAAAGATTTTTTTTTTTAAAAAAAAAATTGTCTAGGTACATCCAAACCAGAAATGCCCGCTGCTTTTCACAATATTACCACTATCAGATGCACATAAGCGATTAACGAACTTGTACTCAGACACCTCATACCTGCGTCTCCGCTCTTCCGCATTTATAGAACTTGTACTGGACTCCTCTTTCACCTTCTCACGTTCTTCTTGCTGGATCCTCTCAAAATCTTCTTCCTTAGCATTCCTTGATTCATGAATGACTTTCATCTGGTCCTTGAAAAATTGTTCTTGCAGGTTCATCTTTAAATGACAAAGGTTAAAATAGTCAGACAAAAATAACCACAATGATAAGAATTTTTCTATCGTAACAGAGCCAATGGCAGGAAATTATTAGGAGAGCGGTAGATATGGGGGGAATTAAAAAATTCTAGGTCAATACATAAAAAAAGAATATTTAACCTGGATAAAAAGCAGATCCAGAATTTTCCAATGAGAAATGTTTTATTTTAAGAAATTAAGATCGATCCTGGAATATTCTGGAGGATTCAGGGCCAGTAAAACCAGTTGTTTAGGATTTTGTTTATTCCTTCAAGGATCACATACAGCTTCTCAAGTGACAATAAACGCATGTATTAGACCCACCACAAAACAACTCTTTTTTGCTCCTCTCTTTGATAATTAGAAATTTTTAGAGATGATAATTTCAAACAGGACAGGTCATACAGAAATCCATAAACTAGGCTCAGCTTAATTGTCCTAGAAGAAATAATAAAATAGTAAAAGTTTATGGCAAAAGCAAAGCAAACAAAGATCAAACAATAGTTTCCCTGAAATTCAACATGAAATTTGTCTCATTTTTTACCTCTTCCTTGTTTTCCTCGTGCTGCATTTTGGTTCTCAATCTCACAATGCGATTTTCCTCCATAGTCTTCCGCAGCTTCTCAGCGATTTTGCCAAAAGATTCTTCAAGAGCCTTTGCGTGCTTTTGTTCTTTGACAAACTTGTTCTTCAAATAGACAAGCTGCTGGTTGTCCTCACTCATTTGTCGAATTTGGTTTGTGACCATCTCATGGTATGATCTCATCTCATATTTCAATCTTGACTTACCTATATGATTTCAGAGAAAGAAATAAGGTGAAAAAACAATGTCAGCACATTTGTGTCTAATGGAAACAACATGGTGAATCTACAAGTACATATGAAACAATCTGCATAACGTGTATCAAGGAGAGTGCAAATGAAAAGTTGAAGGAAATGAACCATGGGAATGCTTGTTGAAAACGTCCAGGTCCTCTTTACTAGCCATGTAACCATAAAGCTGGCGATTCCCTCCAGGAAGAAATAAAATACGGTGATTTTTAAACCAAGCATCTCTGTTCGTCCCATTATCTATAAAATGCTTGTGCAAACGGTCTGCCTCAAAATAACCACCAGCTGAAGCTTCAAAAATCAAAACACTCATCCCACGATGACCTTGTGGACCATCAGCGTGTTGAGCTTCCAAAGCACCATTTGTGCTAAAATAATCAAGAAGCTCTTGGTTACCCATACCTATCCACTAAACACAAAAATAGAAAGGTTACGAATGTGTTGCAACATTAATATGAGATATCACAATATTAGTTATAATATCAAATGTGAGTCAATATTAGAAGCAAATAAGAAAATATAGCTATACCTTCTCATTTTCATCTTGTTCAAGCCTTGTATTTTGAATGATAACCATCGGAGGCCAAACTATTTCATGATCTTTCTCCTCATCTTTTAAACCTTTCCATTTGCCAAAAGCTTCGCCAGGTGGAATTACTGTAGTACCTCTTCTACGCAGCTCTTCATCCAAAAGTAACGCAAGTTCCCTATGGACCTTAACCCTTTTAGACCCCTTTGTTTTGGCATGGGTCATTAGAGGTTGCAGTCCTCTGTACCAATCAATAGAACCAGGGCCACCTTGACAAGCTGGACAATGCCATTGCCTTTCAGGTTCATTGATCTCTTCGACAGTCAGCCTATCCAACATCTCAAAAAATTTCTTAAACCATTTGCTCTTCTTCCTAGCGTCATGGCTTTTTTGACTGCTATCTGATTCATAGTCATCACTCATTAGATCATCGTCAGTATCTTCCATGGGATCAGAGTCATCCTCCCCCTCATCGTCAACCTCATTATTCATCTCAGGGGACTCTGGAGTGATTTCATTTTCTCCCCGGGGATAAGTTTTAGGCTGCATTGAACCAGCTCTAGATTGCCAATTCCAACCATGCTTCAATGGAGGGCGAATCAAAGGATTTGGAGTCATATTTGTACTTTCAGAACCACTGGAAGATATCTGGGATCTTGCATTTCCTCTGCCAGTAGGCCTCCTAAAGTTAGCATTATGTGCCTGCCATGAATTCCCAGAAGCCCATCCAGCTCCAGCATAATTTTGAAGGCCAGGCTTTTGAGCCACATCTGTATTTCCCCATGCTCTAGGGTTAGAATTATGAATTGGAGCACCCCATGGTTTTGCAGCACTGCTTCCAGCTCTGCTCTTGGACTTCCTTCCATATACCTCCCATCCACCTTCTTGTCCTGAGACTAGGTTAACATCAGCAACACCTTGAGACAACTGCTCAGTATTTGGGTTAGATTCAGATATGCTTTTCCCTTTGGACGAGGAATCATTATCATTTGCTGCAGTAAAAGGCCTTCCCCTCCCTCGTTTTGAACTCATCTTTCCAATCAATTCTTGCTGGCCATGATGATGATTGTTGTCATTCATGCATAAAGACAGAACAAATCCATTACATAAAGAATCAAAAAACAGAACAAACTATGATATGATATCAATTAACGCAATTCATCATTCATAATAAGAGGAAATGACCCATTCGTAAAGAATATCATCAAATAATATAATTAATCATTCATAATGGAAGTGATGATATACTTAAAGAAATGAAAATCACAACAGCAACAAGCACAATCGGATATAACAAGCACCACAGGAAGGATGACTAAATTGCACTGTCCAAAATAAAAGATACTTTTGACAATACATGAACTCAGCAATTAGAAATCAAGAAATAGTGAAAGAGGGAGGACCAGCGATGCAACACTACAAAGTTTCTGAGTAAAATAATGCTTTGCAAATGAAGCCCTCTAACTACAAAACACCTTATAAAAAATTTTCTGCATAATGAATGAAACATTTCATGATTTAATAAATAATCTTGTGCTAGTCCTAGTTAGAAAAGATCATTTCTTGAAATCAAAACATGTCATAATTCCTTCAGAGGTCAAGAAGTGACAAGTAATAGAGGCCTTTTTACTGGTTATAATGTCAGGAAAAAATAAAACTCTAAATTCCGCTAATTCTTGAAACAAGCGATGAGAAAAGCTTTGCCCCAGAGAGAGAGAGGGAGAGGGGAAGAGAGCCTTATCCATGTTCCGAGAAAACAAACAGCGATAGCAGGAAACCTCCCAAACTTCGATGAGGACAGTGAACAGAGACTAAAGATTTCGTGTTTTCAATATATTTTATCCATACATTACATAAGCATACAAACGAACGACAGCTTCTACGACAGGAGCTCCTAGTAATACTCCAATAGCCAATGCATATAATAAAAACGACGATTCTACTAGCGATTATTCCAATTTTATTATGACTATTCAAAAACAAAAGGCGAACATCAGACCAGCACAAAGACGCAGTGGTTAGGAGAAGAATGAAACATAGGTAAGAAATAAACTAAGTTCAAAGAAAGTATCTGGGAACCTAAGACGATCGCCGGTAGAAGACGGCAGAATCCGCCGGCGAGTATGTACCACGCGCCACTTCAGTAGCAAGTAGTGAAGTGAGGGAGAGACAAGGAGAGCGGAATATGCGTAAAAATGAAGCTGTGGGGAAAGACCGATCAAAGTCTTTCGGACTTGAAAAATAGTCTTTCAACCAAGTCTGATGGATAAAAGTCCGTTGACCTAACAGTCAATTAAGTCAGTAGTACAATGCCATTTGACCAACCTGAGAGGTTAAATAGCGCCGTTCAAGTGAGCGACCGATGTGAGCGACGCCGATGACTGAGGGAGAGTGAAGGAAGCCGCTGCGGTGCTAGGGCTGCTCTTCTGCGCGTTCGCGTGAGAGAGTGGGGGAAGAAAGTGAGTGACTGAGTGCCAGACAGCGAGTGGCAAGTGGCAACGACTGAACGAAGTGGTATACCCTTTTCTATTATTTTTCTCAGTGTTCAATATAAGTTATTTTAAAAAAAAAAAATCTTTATTCCATAATATAAGTTATTAGTTGTTAAAAAAATATTAGCAATTAATATTAATTTTTTTAATTATAAATAATCTTAATTTTTAACAATTATAATAATTTTTTTTTTAATATTTTCAGACAATCTTGATCTAAAAAAATTTGGATATGTTCTAAAATAAAATTGGATCTTAACTGTATAGAATATGCATATTATAGAAATAAAATAAATTTAAGGTAAGCTTTATTGTTTAAAGTTTAAAAATGTTATTTATTATAGATACGTCATCTACTCTTCTATATCATATTAATGAGTTATATGGTTGATGTTTTATGATTATGAATAATGTAATTTGCTACAAATTTTGTTTTATGTTAATTGATGATAATATTGAATAAATTCTCAAATGATTTAAATCTACATCCTAAACTAATACATTACTTAATCTTAATCAAAAGTAAAATTAGGTCTAAAATATTATAATTAACACTTACCAAACACTTGCCAAAAGTCAGGTCAACACAAGAATTTCTCCTAGTAAGTGTATGCCATATTAACTGTGGTTTGATCAATCACGATCCTCTAACTCAGTAGAATTTTAATCTGATTTGGCACTTATAAATATTAGCTGTCAGTAAAAAAATTTATAAGAAAATAATTTTGAAACAAAACGGGAGAACCCTAATCCCTCTCCTCACGCACCCTCTTCCCGGCAACTTCTACTTGGGATCCAACGACAAGGAGGCGTTACTAAGTAAGGGGGCTGGAATTTGAGATTAAAACAATGAGGAATCTAAAATCCTGTTGACGAGGAGGCGTTGCTCTCCTTAGGTGTTCTCCAACTCCTCTTTCCCCTTTTAAACTATTTGTTCTCCTCCTCATTTCATAGCTCCGTCCTCTGTTGCATTGGCGACGCAAGACGGCCTAGTGTTTCCCTTTTCATATGGAAGTCGCGCGGGAAGAGGGTGCGTGAGGAGAGGGATTAGGGTTCTCCCGTTTTGTTTCAAAATTATTTTCTTATAAATTTTTTTACTGACAGCTAATATTTACAAGAGCCAAATCAAATTAAAATTCTGCTAAGTTGGGGGGTTGTAATTGATTAGACTACAGATGATATAGCCCACCAGGTCCAGATAAGAATATCTCCTTAAGGGGATTGGGATCGTGTTGGGGGCCTAAATTTAGTTAAAACAGCAATATAAATAATATCGGTTAGTGCCATTTCCAAAAGTGAGGTTGATCACAAGAGAAACATTAATTTTCTTTCGTATTTTGTTTCTTTTTTAAAAAAATTACATTACAAGTTGATGAAATTTATGATAAAATATTTTAACAATTTAAATTATGTAGGAAGTCTAAAATATATTGATTTGACTAAATTATCTTTATAATACGAATACCAAATTATAAATCTTAAATTCATCTAAAAACTTGGATTTGGATCCAATAAAAAGCATATTTAATTAGTAAAAATAGTAAAGTTTAGAACTCATGTAAAACGGGTGAGTTGAGCCTCCCAAGTATGTAATGCGGGCGGGTTCAATGGGTGGGTTGAGCCTACCAATACCAAATATGTAATATGAAGAGGGTTTGGGCAAACATTTACAGAACAACTCACGAGTTGAAGCGGTCTAGTTTGTTTAAAATAGGGTTATTAATGGGGGTTAGTCTGAGTGGTAAGCGGCTCGGTATTGCTTAAGTGAGGTCTCGAGTTTGAGCCTTGGCGTATGCAGAAAATTCCCGTTGGGAGACTCACCCACCATAGCTAGGTGCGCGACGCGGGTCGGATCCGAATGTAGTCGGGGTAAAGTTCCGGTGAATCGGGTGGGCAAGAAAAAAAAATAGGGTTAGCCCACAATCCCTTTTTTTTATTTTTTATTAATATTATTATTTATTTTATTTACCTATTTATCCTATTTTTCATGGGGGTGATAATTTAATTAGATTTGCTTACCTATTTATCTTGTTCTTATATATATATATTAATTCAATCTTATTAACTTTTTTTTTTTTAAATTTTGTGTGCTATGTGGCGGATGAGTGTAATGAGGAGGAATGTGTTGTTAGTGATGATGATACTGATATAGTTTTAGATATTATTTTAAAAAATTTTATTATTAAAGATTAGTAAATATAGTTACTAATTTGTTGATATATATAAACATATTGTAAATAATTAATATTATATTGTTAATATTTATTTAGATTTATAGATGTAAAATTTAAGTTTTTTTTATAAAAAATAGAAATTTTTAAATTAAAAGTACAACGTTATCAAATTTTTATTATACTAATATGATATTAAAAAATTTTTATTAATATTTTAAAAATTTAAAAATAATTTTTTTAAAATTAAAAAAATATTTTTTTTAAAAAAAAGAGACGAGCTACTGAGTCCATGCTGACTAAAAGGCAACTTATTTAATAGTAGACTATATAGCTCAATCCCTCATAACTCACTAGTTGTGGCGGGCTAGATCGCAACCTTCAGGTGAGGCCCATTTTACTAGTAATTATCTATCTTAATCATTTATTTACAACTTATATAAATTAATTAAATAGTATATTTTAGTTTATAATTATATAATCTAAAGCGCCTGTTTGATTATTATGAACAAATAAATTTTGTTTCGCGAAAAAAAATTGTTAATTTTTGAAAATTTTGTCTGAAATATATATATGGATATTTATGAAATTCTGAAATATATTTGGCGTAATAGATTCGGAGCGAGAGCCTCCTAGCCGGAATTCTGAGTTTCAGACAGCTATTCTTTCTTACGTTTGAAGTAGTTCTTCAGATTTCAACACTTCGTCTTCTTTTTGAAGTAATTCTTCGTATTTCAACTTTACTTCTTCTTCTTCATGTTCTCGCCTTTTGCTTCTCCGGTTTTGGGTCTGACTCGAATCTGAATCATGCCATCATCTTCTACAGATCTCTTCACCGAATCCTATTACAAACGATACGGCCTCCAACCAAAGCTAGACCATGATGATGATCCACCCCACGCGGTTCCGGATCGGTACGAACCCATTATCGCTCGCCCCAGCTCCTTCCACTCTCCGTCCACCTTGCCAATTTCGAGGAGCCGTCAATCCCTCCGAATCATTCCCCCAGACTTGGCCCCAGTCGGCTCTCGAGCTTCCACAGATCCCATTCTTCATTCTCATCTTCGCCTTTCAGATGGAATGCATGGGGCTTCTTGCAAAACTGGAAGTTGCAATTGTATCCGCCTCAGCAGCACAAGGGAAAGTTGAAGGCGGGAAAGTCATGGTATCGCACTAAACGAGTGAAAGAGTTTCTGTTGCTTATTGGGTTGCTTGGTTCCTTCTTCTTGGTAAATTGGATTTTGCTTACGTGTCTGCAAGATGAAGCGGTCCATCCTATCACTGAGTTATCGAGAAATCCATCTCCTGATTCAGTTTCGGTTTCGGTTCAGGTATGTGCATGATTAGTATTGTAGTATTTTAATTCCAAAAAGTTTTTTTCCTGTCCGTTGCTAATAATTACAACTTGTTGTCTACCAGTTCATACCTTTTTACGATAGAGTTGTGTTAAAATGAGTGAAATGCATGGTAGAGGGTATTAACGTGACCAGCCGAAATTTGAGACTTTTCTACCTTGTACCGAAGTGAAGAATATATAGGTCTATACGTTTAAGTTCTGAAAAATAAACGATGGACTTGTCTTAGCAGTGCATGAACATACTTTGGAAGGTGTTTCGGCAGGGTACGATGGATATTAGATACCCAATAACTAATGCCCAATCTTTTTTATAGTACCATATATTTGGCGTGTGGATGTGAGAATTTTGCAATTTAATTTTTTTTGGGATTTACATGGTGTTCGTACAGTGCATTTTCATTCCATATACAGATAAATGAAAAATGATCGCATAGATACCTATTGCGACAGCTAATTGTCCGGAATGATGCAGAGTGAAATGCCTCAGATTGCATACAATTGAAAAACTGAGGTCTGAGGGAGTCACTATTAATTTTTTCCTTTAAAAGAATAGCCTCATTATGCATCATTTGTGCTAAATATTTTAGCAGATGTTGAAATTCAAAGGTCTACAGTTTCTTGGTCTTTGAATGTGTCTGTTCACTTTTTTTCCCCATTTTTTATTTTCTTACAGGGGAAATGGAAAAAAAACTAGAAAAGGGAAAAAGCCACAGAAGGGAAATTATGAAAGATTGTTGGCTTTGGCTGCCCATGCTTTGGCAGAGGTATCAGTATCGTATCGTAGCTTGTTAGTAATTACAGCCCATGAAGTATTATAATCATTAAATCAAATGTCAGAGCAAATCTTCCCTTTATTTGCAAGTCTTGAGTTCGTTCTGATATGTTTCATACGGGAACAGAATAAACGGGAGCCCAAAGATTTTTGGCAGGAGCCTTTTGCTCCTGCTTCTGCTTGGAAACCTTGTGCTGATCGGCGTAATTGGGAACCTAGTGGTATGTCTATGTTAAATTTGATTTTGTTTTTTATATTATGTACGTGTGTGAGTAAATGAAGTTTGTTGGTCTATAAGGTGACACTCAAAGTCTGCTGTGTATTGTACTCTAATAGAGGGAAATAATGGATACATTTTGGTGACTGCAAGCTGTAAGTGATCTTAATTAGACTGTTCCACCTTTATGGATATTTTACTTCGGGCCTGTTTAAATAGGCTTTTGGAATAAGGTTTATTAAAAAAAAAAGCTTTTGGACAATTTTTAGAAAAAAGTTTTTGGAGAAGAATTTATGGAAAAAGTTGTTATAAAAAAATGAGTGTTTGGATAGTTATTAGCAGAAGAACTTTTGTGATTGGTAAATTACTGGAAAGGGTATGGGATAAAAAAAAATCGCTGCTCACATCTTTGGAAACTGTTCATCGTTATTCGTTTTCTCTCTCTCTCTGAGGACGGACGGAGGCTGATGCTGAAGGTGAGACGACGGACAGGGGCGAGGATAGAGGCAAGGGTGACAGACGGAGGAGAGAAAAGAGAGAGAGACAACGACGCTGACAACGGATGGAGGAGCACTACGAGCAACGACGACACCTAAACTTGACGACGGTTACCAAGTAGCGACGGCGCCCAAGCAACGATGGAGGAGCTAAAGATGGAGAGTTTGCACCGTCGACAGGCAGAGAGAGAAAAGGGAGAGAGGAGAGAGGGGAAAAAATAAGGGTAAAATAATAATTGGGTAGTCCATAAATTATTTTACTGTTCCAAAGCTACTCTTAGTAACTTATCCAAAACTATAGTTTTAAACCATAGTTTGGTCCAAAAGCTCTTTTAGACAAATATGACTATTTGTTTTTAAATTTTTTCAAACTAAAGTTTGGGTCAAAAGTTTTTTTAAAACCAAGATTTTGGTGTTTGCCAAACAAGCACTTCTTCTGATTATGACTTTGGTTTGGTCCAAAGAAGAAAACCTCTATTGTTAAATGAATAACACGCTAAATATGTTGATTTTGATGACAATAGGTTTGCAATGCTGTGGTTGTGGCACGTTTACTTAAATGTGTGTTTGGCATGTAGGTTAGAGAATTGATTTTTCCCTCAAACCAAAAAAATCACTTCTCAATACAAACTATAGTTTTATAGGATAAAGGGTGTGTTTGGATTAGTTTTTGGAGAATAGATTGTGAGAAGAATAGATTTTGGGAAGAATAGATTTTAGGAATAAAGATGTTTGGATGATTAGTAGTAGAATCACTTTTTATATTGGTAAATTACTAAAAAGGGTATGATATGATTAAAAGTAATAGAGATGAAAGATGATAGAAAAAAGAGAGGAGAGAGAAGAGAGTGTAGAGAGGAGAGAGAAAATGAGAGATAAGAGAAGAGAGAGGAGAGATGATAGAGAAAATAGAGGAGAGAAGAAAGAGGGTGTAAGAAAAAATAGGAGTAGAATAGTAATTGGATAATCCATAACCTAGGTTTCAAACTAAAAGTTACTTTCAGTGGCTTATTCAAAACCTAGGTTTCAAAATGAGGTTTTGTCTAAAATTAATTCTCAACAAAAATTACTGTTTATGTAAAAAAATTTTAAACCGCAGCTTTGACCTAGAATTTATTCTCCACCGCTATGCCAAACACGCACAAAATCATGGTTTGTAAGAATCTACACTTTTTCAGCTTTTTACTGTGAGAAATGTGATAATTTTTATATCCGTTACGCATTGTTCCATCAGTGTCCTCTTTTTCCTCTCTTCCTGGCTTCACATATCCTGCGCTTCCTCTTCTCTTCCGCGCTTCACCGCTTCACATATCCACATAAATTATTAAAAAGTACTGTGAGGAAGAAATTAAAATTCAGGTAATTTTTTCAAAATTTTTATCCTGCTCAACAACATATGTACATGGATTATTTTTTAATCAATTAAATAAAAAAATTATAAATAAAATTTATACCTTATGTAATTATCATATTTAGTTTATATCTTTTTTAGTAATTTACCATTATAAAAAATGATTCTGCTACTAATCATCCAAACATCTCTATTTTTAAAATCTATTTTTCTCAAAATCTATTATTCCCAAAATCTATTATCCAAAATCTATTCTCCAAAAGCTAATCCTAACACACCCTTAATTAGAGCTGATAAAACGGGCCCAACCCTTACCTTAAGGGGCCCGGGTTCTGCCAGCCCATTTTTGCAGCCCGCCACTTTTTTTTTAATTTTAATATTATTATTTATTTTACTTAAATGTTATTTTGAATACTCCTATTATCGAATACTAGTAAAGATAATTACTTATTTGTTAATATATATTTATATATTATAATTGATTAATATTATGTTAATATTTATTTAGATTTATAGTTATAAAATTTGAGATTTTTTTATAAAAAATAGAAATTTTTAAGAGTATAACATGAGCAATTTTTTGATTATGCTAATATAACATTAAAAATTTGTTATTTGTATTTTAAAAATATTAAAAATAATTTTTTTAAAAATTAAAAAAAAAGTGGCGCCAGCCTGTTTTTGGCGGGTTAGCCCGCATTCCCAACTCTACCCTTGATTCAACTTTGGTCCAAATTTATGTTTAGTAGTGTATGGAGGGATGTAGGGCGATGATGCTCTTTTTATCCTTTTAACTTTTTCCTTCTTATCTTACGTGATTGAGTCCTTCGGATAAGCATCCAAATAGGATTCTGTTGATTTAAGGAATGTTATATTACCTATGCGAAATATTTCCTAGTTGTTGTGGCTGAACATAATTTGCTATTAAACTTGTGCTTCAAATGTACACCCAGGATTTTTTCCCCCGACTAATATGGGGGATAGGACATATAATTAAATATTTACTACGTCACAGGATGTTAACATATACTTTATGGGTTTCCTGTTAAGTAATGTGGATCCCTGGTAATTGTTGTTATTCTTATGTTCAACTAGAATTGCCATGTTTATTTTAATGATACGTCTTTAGTTCATAGGTCTTGTGTTCTTCTTCTTCTTGGTCAATACTTTTTCTTATAATTGCTTTACATGGAAATTGACTGTAACAAATTGTATAATTTCAGTCAATTCAGTGACATCTATCAGGAGGAGCATTTTATAAAATACTTAACTCCTGATATAAGGATAGTGAAAGAACTTCCTAAGGAATTTCATTCTTTAGACTTGGAGGCAATTGGTATTGTTGTAAGTTACTGCCCTTCCAGAAAACTAACTACTCAGGAGGAGCATTTTATAAAATACTTAACTCCTGATATAAGGATAGTGAAAGAACTTCCTAAGGAATTTCATTCTTTAGACTTGGAGGCAATTGGTATTGTTGTAAGTTACTGCCCTTCCAGAAAACTAACTACTTTCACAGTCTCCTTTTGTATTAAATTATTGGGATTGTTTTCTTTCAGGTGTCAGACGTTGACATGAGAAAAGAGGCCAAGACAAGTTTTTACTTGAAGCACATTCTACCTATTCTACTTAAAAATCAAGTTGTCCACTTTGTTGGATTTGGGAATCGCTTAGCATTTGACCCGATACCATTTGAGCTGCAGGTAAATCCCCTTTGATGTTTTGTCATTACAATTGGATTTGCCATTTTTTTACCTGAAGCCCTACTATTCTGTTTCTGAATGGAAAATTTCATGTAGAGACTTCGTTGCAGATGTAATTTTCATGCCCTGCGATTTGTCCCCAGAATACAAGAAACTGGTGCTTTGCTTCTTACAAGGTTGCGCCAGCATACCTGGTCACATTGGACTGTTGGATCAACATCTCATTGGTCCATTTGAAGAATTAATTTTGGAGGAAAGAGGAAATCATTCCAAAAAGGCATCTAAATATCTATCTTTGCATCTCAGATTTGAAATTGACATGGTAGCTCATTCTTTGTGTGAATTTGGGGGAGGTGAAAGCGAGAGGAAGGAATTGGCAGCTTATCGTGAAATTCATTTCCCTGCATTGGCACATCTAGAGAAGACCACGAAGTATGTATTATGACAATTACATCAGATATATTCCCTCACTTATTATATTATTTTAGTAGTTCTCTTTTAATTTGACTCCTTTCAGGTCTAGTTGAGTAGGTCCGGTGGGTTGTTAAAGCCGCTTTTGCAATTACTAGATTTTGTTATTCTGAGATTTGTATATTGCAATTTGCTTTTGCTTCTCCTGGTTCTTGTATCTCTTCTTAAACTATTACTATCTTGGGGGTGGGGAATGGGGCAATTTTCTGCAACACCCAAAAAAATGTTGGATTAATATGGCCACGTGTAATTGCCCCCCCCCCAAAAACAAGCACTGGTGGGGCCGTTGATAGGATTCATTTAATCCCTCAACCAAGAGGGAAGCTTAGCTTCTGTGCCGCATCAGTTTCTGTTTTTTTTTTCAAGTTACCATGACAAAAGGAGCCTCCTTATTCTTTCAACTAAATAACACAAATTATTTTAATTGCAGATTGCCCTCTGCTTCAGAGCTAAGGTCTGAAGGTTTGTGCCCCTTGACTGCTGAAGAAGCAGTACTTATGCTTGCTGCCCTTGGTTTTAACCGGAAGACTCGTATATTTGTAGCTGGTTCTAATTTGTATGGAGCTCAATCACGTTTGACTGCCCTGACCAGCTTGTACCCTAATTTAGTGACTAAAGAGAACTTGCTCTCTTCAACTGGACTTGAACCATTTGCAAATTATTCATCTCAGGTTTGCTGCAGTTGCCATTGTTGTTTTGCTTATGTTGGGGATTTTAGTAGTTCTTATTATAAGGAATCTGTTTCGTATGCTCTTTTTCATCGTGGTATGATCAAAACCAAATGGTTGAATGTTGATTTGAATCTCTTGGGGCCTTGGAAGCTGTCCTCGTTACATTTTACATTTTTTATTTTCTGAATGCTACAGTTAATTCTGCATGGTTCTTCTAGTTCTAGTGTTAATAATTTGACGAATGATAGAGCCCATATCTTTTGTAGCTTGCAGCACTGGACTTCATAGGCTGTACTGCTGCGGATGCATTTGCCATGACAGATTCGGGAAGTCGGTTATCATCGTTGGTGTCTGGGTATCGAATATATTATGGCGGCGGCAAAATGGCAACGATACGACCAAATAAACGCAGGCTTGCGAGTATCTTTACCAAGAACTCAACCATAGAATGGCGTGTGTTTGAACAGAGTTAGGAAAGCTGTTAGACAAACCAAACATGTACAGTCAACGCCCAAGGGAAGAAGTATCTCCAGGTATCCTCGGTGTAGACAATGTATGTGCAGGACAGATTGATGTATTCTTTTGTACTTTATAAGTCTTAGAAAGGCCCATTGCATTTTTTTCCATTGTTTATTACCCATAATGCTAACCGGATAAGGCTTGTTTGTTGTTATCCATATAACGTCTCCATTGTGATAGACATCTTAGGAATATTTTGACTTTTGAATAGGGATTTGATATTATTAAGCCAATACTTGACACCCACATGTATTTCTTCTTAGTGTAATGTTATATATTTTTTTTAATTTTAGAATTATTTTAAGATTTTTGAAGTCGCCATATAAAAAATAATTAAAAAAATAAAAAATTAAAATTGGATAAAATAATTATAAATTAAAAAATAATTTTAATTCCATTAAGTAATATATAAGGTAAATTATACAGAGAATATGATAGAATAATAAGTTTTATTTTTTTTCTAAAAAATAGTAAGCCTAACTATTATCTATATGAAGTTGACTAATTTTCTCTCGACCCTGTTTTCTACTTATTACCAATTACAAGGAGAGAATATTACTTCTCCCCGCTTTTTTCTTCTCTGTATGTTCTCTTCATTAGGCATAGAAACATATTAGTCTAGGCCTTGGCCTTAATAGGATAGTCCTGTTAAATGACAATTTGTCTTGAGCCTGGCCTGTAGCCTGTTATAGGCTATTTTTTTTTGCATAAGTCTGGCCTGTATAAATATCTGGCTTGGCCTGAAGCCTGTTAAAAAAGCCTTCTAATACTTATTACAACATAACAATAAAATATAAGTTATAATATATAAAGCAACAATAAAAATAATAATAAAATGAGTTAGTTCAGTGGTTTAATAATTATATTGTGTTCAATAAGTAGTGGGTTCAACACACACTTATTACATATCTATATTAAATATATTTTGATAACAGGCTCAGGCCACCTGACAGGCTTAATAGGCTTTTCAAGAAATTTGAGTCTGGCCTATTAAAGAAATCAGACTTTAATACAGGTCTGAGCCTGTATATTTTTTTAAACAAACCAGGCTAAGCCAAGCCGAATATAGGCCAGGCTATAAACTCCTAACAGGCCGCCTAGCCTGTTTTCATCCCTACTCTTCATAAGCCAATAGGGTCAATGTTAGAAGTCGGTAGATGTAGTAGAAAGTCCAAGTGAATGTTGAAGCTTCCCGCAAGTCCTCGGAGTCTCATAAGTACACGCCAACAAGAGCTTTTCTAACAAATCTTGATTGAAATAATGGGCTTTGCAAAATGCTTATACGGCAACTTATTAATTGTGTATTTAGGTGTGTGGTTTGAAAATAGATTTTAGGTAAAATTTTAGTTTGAAATTTTTTTATCAAAAAGTTATTTTTGTCCATGAGTAATTTTGAGCAAAACTATAGTTTAGAACTATTCTTTTGAATAAGCTATTGAAAATAGCTTTTAAAACAGTAAAATAGCTTATAGATTATCCAATTACTATCTTATCCCTATTCTTTCTTACACTCTCTCTCCTCTCTACACTTTCTCCTCTCTCCTCTTTCTTCTCTACCCTCTCTCATCTCTCCTCTTTCTTCTCTATCATCTCTCCTCTCTCCTACTTTTAATCAAATCATATCATTTTTTATAATTTATCAATATAAAAAAAGTTATTCTGCTACTAATCATCTAAACATCTTTATTTTTTAAAATCTATTCTCCAAAAGTTAATCCAAACACACCCTAAGTCTGAGTAAGAAATAAAATGCTTATACTACAAATTAACCGATGTAGAAAATACCTATCATCCGTGAGTTCAATTGGCGAAAGGGTGAGACATGTGACCATTGGAGCGTGTTTGAACCCTGAGGAGTACTACTTTATTGTGGTTCCAGTCGCGGCACTTGGGGAGACATCCTAACTCCTGGATACCTAGGTTTACGCCTGAGGATAATAGACAGCTCGCCTTGCTCGACATTGGTATCGTCTAAGAGGAAGGGAGATTTTGTCCTACCCTTGGATCATGAGTGAACCCAACCCTTTTTTAAAAATTTTTGTAAAAAAAAAACGGATGGGAAAAATGAACTTTCTACTCGGTTAGTGAAACCGGCGTAGAAAAGTTGTTTTCCTAACATAAATTTATGATATTCTATTATTTCTTTATATATTATCTTCTAATAACTGATGTGAAAAGTCTTATTTGACTGACGTAGAAAGTCTTGTCTACAGTTATACTTATTTTGATGCCAATGCAGCATTTTGGAATGAAATAATATTATTCAATCATTGAGAAAAAGTTAATACTGTTAACAACATTTAATAACAGAAGGTATCACTCTCTCAGAGACATAAACCCAGAAACACTGTAAGTTCCATCTTCTTCTTCTTCATACTGAAACTGGGAACACAGACAAGGTTATTCTCACAATGTGATTCAGACTCCCTGTGAAAACAACTTCACCGAAGCTGAAAGTTCCCACAGGTTGAGTCACACAGAATTGCATCTCCAGATCTTGATTTTGCTGTGGATCTATGGTGAAGAAAGAAGGATTCAACTTAACTGAAGTTCCATTTGGTGTTAGCACCGATCCCAAGTATGTTTCAGTCTTGTTGGCTACATTCATCACGGTTCTTCGCACAGAAACTGAGCCAGTCAGAGACGATATTGTCACTGAAGGTAGGTTTAGATTGTAAGGATAGTCAAGTGAGAAATTGCATGATTCCCCTGTGGCTGCTGTTATATTTGCTGGATTAATGTTTGGTATAGAACACAAGAAAGCTATGTAGTCTTCATGCCCTATATACGTATTCAGCCAATCAACCTCAAGCAATCAATACTAACATTTACAATTAGGTGTGACTAGAGCTATATGCAAAGAATATACTACTTGCACTATTTAATTAATTTAATTATATTAAAAAATTAAATTAATTAATTAATTAATTATAATAAATATAACATGATATCTTAAAATATCATTATATAATAAATTTATGTCTTGTAACTATTAGAATTTGATTGCTACTATTGTTAAAGGGGTATCAATATAGGTAGTTTAGGAGATAATGATAAATATTAGAGATAAAATAGATTGATATTTTTTAAATATATATTTAGAACTAAAATTAACCAACAACTAAATACATTTAGGAATAAAGGAGTATAATCAGGGCCAAGATAGAGCTAAATAATTTTGGATGTGTAATCCATAATCAATATTACATAAATCAACGTATGAACGTTTATACCTTCCGTAAATCACCATTTAGACATTTATAACCTCCATTTTTTACCTTGATAGTGTTAAAAAGATCATTTCATGTTTATGTTTATTTTTTCTAGATAAAATATAAATTCTGTTCCACGATTGATAATGTACTAAACAAATACTATATTCATTATTCTATTATATTCCCTATGATTCTTTGAAACAAACAGGCACTTATATACTTCCTGTTTAATTTAAGGTTCAAAATCGTGCCCTAGATTTCAATTCCAACACTTTCTCTTTCTCTATGCATTATATGCATTGACTTTGAAGAACATAAAAGATAAGAGATATAAAACATACCTACTGGGAAGACCAATCCGGGATCAATGGCGGACTTAGGGTTGATCATGCCAGCTCCACGATCAAAAGGAGAAGATTGGTACAAAGTATTGCCATCAGAACCTTGGGCCATGATAATATCTCCAAAGTTATCATACTTTGTAGCAGTTGTGGATATTGCAGAAGCAACCATGGAAGGAGTCCATGAAGGATTATGTTCCTTAACAAGAGCAGCAATGCCTGCAACATGAGGAGTGGCCATGCTTGTACCTGACCTCAATGCAAAACTCTGACCTGCGAGCAAAGGTTGTAGGGCACTGATAGGAGACCAAGCAGCCCAGATTTGGTGACCTGGAGCAAGAATGTCTGGTTTCAGAACATCGACAGCCTGGTTGGTGTTTGAGTCTATGATGTCGGGTCCTCTTGAGGAGAATCTGTTTACTACTGGTGCTCTCCCTCTGAATTTTGCAACTCTTCCTTCTCCAATGGAAGCTCTTCCACCATATTCTGTTGTCGTCTCACTCCCATTCTCACACCTTCTCGTTTGGTTTTCGTAATATTCTAATATAGCCTGCACGTATATATGTGACAGAGAAACAAGTTCAAAGTATTTATTTCGGGTCAATGGCTTTGTGGTCTAGTGGCACATAAATTCCTATGTAATTGAAAGTCGTCGGTTTAACTGATATTGTTAATGACTACCTTTTAAATGAAAAAAAGAGAGTATATATTCTTTTCAAGGAGAACTATATCACTGTTTAACATTTGTTTGGGCGTCAATCTTATACTGAAGCATATAAGAAGAAAGATGCAAATCCAACGCTTAGTCTTTTTCTAAATTTTAGTTAAATTACACAAAATTCTTTTAAATCTAGAGTAATGACTGTGATGTAGTTATTCTGCCTTTAAAACTTAGCAATAAGTCACCCTAAAATTTATATATATATATAATAATTATATTGTTTGAAGATAAATGTCATGTCTTGTAAGTGAAAAGACACACACACACACCTTAACAACAAAAAGTTATCTAACATAAAAAAATTAAGGATGTTCATTGTCAATTTTTAAAGATAAAAGAATTATTGGTACATCACCCAAAATTTTGAGGACATATGTACAGTTTAAGCATGTGTGTGAGTCTCATTAAATAAAAACGATTTTAAAAAAAAAACAAAATAAGGCCAAACATTATCAATATTAAATAAATAAAATATCATAAAATTTTATGGATACCAATTGTTTCATGCTTTTCGAAAAAAGTAATTTAAAAAAATAAAATGAATTTTAAATTTAAATTACAGACGACAAGAGAGAGGTGGCTTGAGAGAGTTGAGTTATACGTACCTGGGAATCAGCAACAGATGGGATCAAGATGCCAGAAACAGCAAAAGGAACAGGCTCTACAATATAATCACCATAGTTAGGGTTTGCAGCAAGAACAAAGCCCTCGATTCCTAGGGTTTTTGCTGTGTCAACAATGGCAGTGAGGGTTGAGGTTCCATTGTAGAAGCCAGACGAGAAGATGCAGATTATCACACTGCCTCGCAATATATCAGCGTTCAAAGCTTCTGGGTGTTGGCACTCTTCAGTGTATTCATCAGTCCTTGGAAATGTTCCATTTACTTTCAATGCATCCTTCGCTAACACAAGCTTATGCATCACTGATTCATTCCTAAAACCTGGTCCTGCACATATGTAAACATCTTGTATATATAGTATGTCACACGCTAATTCTTATTACAAGATCCTCTCCAATCTTACAAGTATGTATAATTGAAGGATGAATATGATGAGCAACAAAGTGGAATGCTACTGATATGAACCTAGAGGGCAATTCTGTCACTTTACATGTCAAGTGGAGGAAAGGGAAATGAAAGATTTATATTCAAGAGGGTACAATATGTAGTAGGAGCCTCAATCAACATATTGGAGGTCCAAAACAAAGTACTCCCAAACTTTATATAAGAATTAAATAACTAATTAATTTAGGTAAATTAAAAAAATAATTATATTAATTATTTGTAACAAATATAGTTTTATTTTCCTAGAATGCCATCTTCTATCATGATTATACTCGGATATAAACCTCTTAATGCATGCAATAAATAAGGGATACTTTAGAAAAAAATTAAAAATTTGAAAGATAAAGTGGATTAGGATTTTATATATTTAGAATAAAATCTAACCCCTTAACTAACTTTTATATCAAGGATCGGAGGTAGTATTTGTGTTTTGGACCTCCAATATGTTGATTTGGGATCCAAACACACATTTTAGCCTCTTGAACCTGAATCTCTTTTATTAGCATTTTCTCCACTCAACCGATATCATATATAAAGTGACAGAATTACCCTTTGGGTTCATATCAATCCTATCAGTATGTATAATTAAAAGATGAATATGGTGATCGAGTAAAGCAGAATACTACTGATATAAATTCAGAGGGAGATTATGCCATCACTATCAAGTGGAGAAAAGACAAATAAAGAGATTCAGATTCAAGAGGCTACAACATGTGTAAATCTGTGTGTATTTGTGTTTTGGGCCTCCAGTAGTATGTTGACTTGGACTCGAACTTCACATATATTGTAGTCTCTTGAATCTGAATCGCTTTCATTTGTCTTTCCTCCACTTTGTTGGTATTATGGAAAGTGACAGAATTGCCCTCTGGGTTCATATCAGGTAGTTTTAAAGCACCTGAGAGGGCAACACCGGCGAAGGAGAGGCCGTTTCCAAGAATGAGAGAAGCAGAATAGAGGCGATCAGTGGTGGAGGAAGCAACACCAAGAGTCCAGGGGCTGAAAGAGAGGACAGAGGAAGGTGATGGTCCTTTGTTCCCTGCAGCTTGAAGCACAAGGACTCCCGCTTTCCTTGCAAACAGCAGACTTATCTCCAACGCACTCAGCATTGTCACTGTGTCTTGTGGGGCTTCGTTTGGCCCTACTGAAAGGCTTATTATGTCTACTCCATCACCCACTGCCTGCCATATTCAATTATCAATCCATAATAATACATCCCTACTACTAGATATAGAAACTAAATAATTAATTTATAAATTTTAAAAAAATTAATTAATTTAATTATTTATAAAAAATATGTGTTAGTTTCTCAATAATATTCATCAATAATTTTTTGTATGGGGAACTACTCGCTCGGCCTCTTAATATGAGTAATCTATAAAGAAGGTTTAGAAAATTAAAAATTTAAAAAATAAAATAGATTAAAATTTTAAGTTTAGAATCATAACAATAAATTTTTTTATTAACTCTTATATTTAGAACCGGAGAGTATAATATATAGAGGAATGGAAGGATATTTACTTGATCTATTGCCGCAATAACATCTGCAATCGTTCCCACAGTTGGATAAATAGCCTTGTATACAGCAATTCTGTAAAATGACACACCAACCCACTTGTATCAAATTCATGTGTATAATTTTTATTTAATACTAATACTAATAGCGTAAACTTACAATTTTTTTTTAAAAAAGACAACAAAAAAACTATATATATTATTTATTTTTAAATTATACAAATATCTCTCTTTGTAAAATAACTGACATAAAATTCTCTTCAATTTTGTTTGAATTATAAAAACCTTTTAATTTCCAAAACTGATACAATTTTTTCCTGAACAAATAATAAATTACTTTTCTTCAGGATTTCACTAAAATTACAAACACTTTCCTTTTATTTTCTCAAAAAAGTTTGTGTATACAATCATTATCTTCGATCTGTTCTGTAAAAGCAAAGTCCATGTAATATTATTATATGTTAGAAAAGATATCAATTTTAAAATTCGAAAAGGAGTCAATGTAGTTCTAATGAAATTATAAGGAGGAAAACAGAGTTTATATTCGTATAGAAAAATGTAAAAAATAATGTATATCATAGTGACAAAAATATATTCATCACCAATTCACCATCTACCAATACTATCTAATAATATATATATCTATATATATATAAATTACTATGTATATATAATTATTTGAATTTTGAATTTTTTTGAAATTGTACATTAAAACTTCTTCTATAACTGCCCCATTATATTTATATATTTATATTAAACTCCCTCAATCTTATATGTAAGAAATTTTTTGTAGAGATGGACTATTTTTATTTATAAGAGACACGGATATAGCTTGTCTAAAACTTTTAGTAATCATTTTTCATTTCCACCCTATTAATTAGTTAGTCTGACTACATTAATAATTTCAGTTACCCTCTCTCTATAAATAAATATATTTTTTACAAAATAAATTATATTTTTTCCTATTTATTATTTTAACTATTTTTTATTTATATAATTCAATTATTTGTATTTTATAAAAAGAAGCCGATATGGTGAGAAGTATATATAATATGCTGAGAAGCTGACCTTGCTCGTGGTGCCATTCCGCGAGCACGCCCATAGCAAAACCCATTCACCACCACATGAATCCCACAATTCCCAGCAGCCGTTGACGCCACATGACTGATACACACACACACACACACACACACACATATAATATCATTAACACTTTACCTTAATTTCATACCTTAAAACTATATATATATATATAATCGTCAAAATTAAGATTACGTTACCTGCCATGTCCATCAGCATCAAAAGGCGAAAGAAAATCAAGAGAAGGATTCAGAGAAGCCATGGCTTGAGCTCCCTTTGAGAAGTACCTTGCCCCCACTATCTTCCCATTACAATCACTCTCTGAGAATCTGGGACCTGTCTCGCACACTCCTGAATACTCAGATACGTTCGATTCGAATGGTCGTGTCGCATCGAAAGCGAAGCTTCCATGGCTAGGGTTTATCCCACTGTCCACAAAACCTATCACCACCCCTTCTCCTTCTCGGCCTTCTTCTTCCTCACACGCTACTCCTCCCTGATCTAGCCCCACAAACGAAGGCGTGTATGTCGTTTTGAGACTTGCTCCTCTGTCTCTCTCCACCATTCTCACTCCTTCTCTGCTTCTCAGTCTCTCAGCCTGATGATGAAGCCATATATATATATAAGGGTTAAGTTCAAAGGGCTTTGTTATTGATGATGAAGAAGAAGACCTGGGATGGGGTGGTGTAAACGGAGAAGCCATTGATGATGTGCTTGAAGCTGTGAAGCTTACTGTAGCTTCCTTCCTCTAAGGTGCTTTGCAGAAGCATTTCATGAGATTCCACCAATTTCTTTGCATTCGCCATTGAAGCTTCGCTATAAATATGAAGAAAGAAAATAAAAAGTACACGCTTAGTTTGGTAACGGTATATATATATATATATATATATATATATATTCGGATGTTTTCAACTGTGAACAATATATTATTAAAGATTTACCTGTTGAGGTGTGACGTAACTTGGGAGAAAGCGACGGCGTCTCCTTCCAATAAGATCAAGTAAATGGATCGTTCTTCTGCAAAGCAAGCTCTGAATAACAAAACCAAGAGGCTCATCATCATTATTATTACCAGAGAAGATTTCTCTTTTTCTGCCATGTTTTGCCAGCTAAGGAGATTTAGAGATTTTCTTCAACTCTGGTTTACAGGAGATGATGACGATGACGATGGTGAAAGGTGAGTTACTTACATATATATAGTAAAACGGGTTGCACTGTTAACGTGAGCTTGGTTTTGTTAACAGATTTATTAGGTTACTTCGATTCAAGCGTTTTGCCATCTTGCATCACACCAAACATCCATTCATGATCTCTTTCTCTCACGCCAAACCCAGTTTCTCTTCCTTCTTTTTCTGCCTTTTAATAATTATTAATTCTTTTTTTTGTTTGCCAACGCCTCTTTCCTTGTTTGGTGATGAGTATTGGGAACGCAAGAAATAAAATAATAGAGTGAATTTACAGTTTTATCCTTCAATCGCTATTTTTCTCTGAAACAAATATATATATATATATATTCGTATATCAATTTGATCATCACAAACTCGAATAATTTATTTTCATTATCCAAAAAATTAATTTATCTCGAATATTATGAGAATAATAATTATATTATAGATCAGTATAATTTTTAAAAGTAATATCCTTGACTTGCTCTAGAATATTCCTGAATTAGACTTTGGGATGAATTTTCACATCTTATAAAATATTAGTTCACCAATTTGACAAAATTAGGATAACTTTTTTTATTCATAATTTGTTCACCAATCGGACATGGAGGGAATTCTCCATGCCATGGAAATAATATTTTAAATTTCTCAATTTTTACAGAAAAAAATACGAAAAATCAGGAACGATCAAGCGTTTTGAAACTTTGCAGCTAACAAATATTGGAAAATCATCAGTTTCAAGATGACAATTTTTCTTCTTTACTTCACACGTTTAAGGTTTCATGTACCTCAGAAGGGGGCCAACAACAGATCAATGTCAAAAGAAAATCAAAGATACATAGATAATAATAATAGTCTTAGCCTGAGCCAAATGCCCAAAGGATGTTCTATAATTAATGGATAATATAGCCTCTGGTCGAAGCTGCACAAAACAACACCCAAAACACACACAACAGCTACTAAATATATAAGCAAATTATTGAGCATGAGTCATTTCATCTCTCTCACTCCTCTCTCTCTTCCTCTCTCTCTGGGGATTAACTCTTCCGCATAACGGTCATCTTTTCCTCCTCTTGGGCTCCACCTGCAAATTTTTATTTATGCCTTCAGCACCTCAGAATATGATAAACTAAAGAGCATATGTAATATGTGATAAGCTAAATTCACAAAAATGGCAGTCAACTTGCCTTAATGATCATTCATTATTACTTCTTTTTTTTGGCATCAAAGATTATCTGATAAATAGCAGAATAAAATCCCAAGACCTCCTGCTAAGAGCTAACTACTGATATTCTTCACCATTAGACGACCTCTTTTTTTTTAATTAAAGCAACAGACACTAATAATATGAAATTACAAATATGGTCTCACTTATGGATGGGAGAGTTTACATGCCATTAGACCACAAGGCCATTGGCATTGGATTAGAACAGACATATTACAACTAAAGAAAGACACATTTGCAGGATAGTTCTGGGTCCTCATATTCTTATGAGAGAGATGCCAAGATATCATTAGGAATTTTAAAAGCCTCAATACTCTATACTTCAAAAAAACAAAAGTTCAGAATGATTCAACTCTAAAACATACCTGAGTGGAAGTTATGTCCCTAAGGAAGAAAAGCTTTTACTATGCACTTACGCAATTCAATTACCCCACAATAAGCAGTTTTAAAATGTAGATAATCCAAATGTAGTTAGGGGGAGATCAAGCACAACGACTAATGACCAAAACAGCAAAAATTATAATACGCAGATGAATGTGTTGGACCAGAATTTCTGATTTTCTTATTGACATCAGCATAGTAAATTTAAATGAGAGATTCAGAATTTATTCAACAATTAAAAAGAATCACCCAGCACATACTGGGACTTGCACTTATTCATGTGCATTGCCCAAACATGTGTGAACCCAGTCAAACCAAAAGCTATCTCAACGCTACACATATAACTTGAGGTCCCCTGCTTAGTTCTTTGATGTGATCTTCAAAAAGGTAGTTGAATGATACAAACATATTAACATTAATTATGAACAAGCGCAAATGGAGACGGACGCCAAAGGGATACAAAGTTTAAATCAAGCAAAAGTGAAAAGGAGATTAATATGAGACAACTGATTAGTTTTGAAAGTATTTCCAGTAAATTTATAACAAAGGATGGAAGATTACTGAAATACCACAAATGTATATTGTCTTAATCAGAGTTTAGCCAAAACCAACCACATTACATGAAACATCATGCAGGCACTATATTTATATTTATACTATTGATTTGCAAATATAAGAAAGTAATTGAAATTTATTTCTCTCTATAAACAGTAGAGGTTTCTGAGGTCAACATAGAGAAAGAATGGGAAATGGGATAATCTTTAGAGGAGTGTTTTGACCAGAGACTTGGGGGGTTCCCCATTTGGGAATTGGCAGATGAGATGCTTAAGTCACAATAAACGTAGAAATTAAGTATTCACTGTGCAGATTAAATAATGATTAAAACAAATCGAGCGAAAACAGTAGAAATAGCTACAGGTTAAAAGCTTATAAAATTGTTCCACAGCATCAAAACCTTCAGTTTATTGTTCCACAGCATTAGCTAGTTATACTTAGCTGACACACTCTCAATTGGACCAAACAAAGAAAAAAAAGGCTTAAGCTCTTTTAAATCTAGGAAAACTATAAACAGACTTGACAAAGTTAACTTTGGCACCTGGACAGAAATAACAATACAGATGCATAATCGGATTATCTTATATGAAATAGTATGAATGTCAGATGATTTTTCATGTCAATCTAATTGAATAAGTTAATCTACATTGGTCCTCCTCTAACTCAGCCAGGGTGGATTTTATGGTTTGGAACAAAAGCAAGCATGTCTCTAAACTATGTAGGACTAAACACAGGGAGTCTCACCTTGCCATCATCTTCTGGAGATGCAGAAAATGTAGTTTGGGGCAACTTTTTAATGTCGTCATCAGATGAACATTCAGAACAGACAAAATCGTCCAGTTTCTTTGCTTCTTCGATAGTCATGCCCACACAAGCAGGATGGTACCTACAAGAAATCTACAGAGATTGAAATAGGTGTTTCATGAAAAAAAAACACAATAATTTAAAAGATGTCAATAATACAATTTCTTGGAAACTTCATAAATTACAAATTGCACAATCAATCAAAATATTATGATACCAGACAAAATCAAAGTGATGCCAAACAAAATTAGTTGATAAATGCAAAATAAATGCACTTCGAGATAAAACTATTTTGACCCCCTGCATCATTTAATATCTATTGTCTGACATAAACTGGGGAAATGTGACAATTAAACTCAAAGTCATGATTTTAGCATTAGGAGCTGAACTGTAGATAGAAAATTGTATCTCCTCTCTATTCTCATTTGATCCTTTCTCCTTCTCTCTCTCTCTCTCCCTCTCTCTCTCTGTGACTACACAAGTGAATTTCCTTCTCAAGACTAACATGAGAATCATATTCAACAACAAATTCAATGAGGATTCAAATCATTGCGCTTCAGGAAACATCTTCCTGAGGCTTCTTGAAGCCTTCATATCAATTTTATCCTTCTTCATTCGGTTGCAGTGCCAATATTGACCTTGCAACACACTTCACCTTCAGCAGGCGGTGAAAATATCAACTTCTTTATTAAAGCAAATACGCCTTTAACACTGAACCAATAGACCTGCAAGTCCAAGAGCCATAAACAAAATGCAAAAATAGAGACCAGAAAAAAAGCAGAATACAATGATTTTACCAATCCTCGCACCCCTCACATTGCACCATGAGGTCATCTGGGTTATAAGGCATCTCGCATTTGCAATACCTTCCAAATATTGGACAAAAAACAACAAAGCCCCATTAGTTCCAGTGCTAAAAAACGCAAACATTTGATATTAAGAAAGTAACACCAAAAACACTCACACAGCTACACGGTCAGGTAAAAGAGCCCCAGTAGCAACCTTGTATTCGAATCTACAATAGTAATCTTCAGTGCCTACATGTTCGAGCTTGGTGTAGTTCTTGAAAGAGTGGACAATACACTTTCCTTCAATGGTGTGAGCACTCTGAACATCATAATGGTCCGACAAAAACAGCTCTTTAGCTCCATGGAATTGCCTACGTCCCCCAATCGACTCTTCCGGCCGATAATACCACCTTACACGAACTTTAACGTTGTTCCTATTGTCCTGTTCGACCTTCTCCACTAGCGCAACGTACGGAGGCTTGCTGGTGTCGGAAGGTCGCATCGAAACCCAGTCTCCAGCTGCAAATCCACCACAAAACAAAAGCACACGTTTTCCAAACACCCCACTAACGAAATGAAAAGAAAAACCACAAGAAATGAAACAAATTTCAAAACAGAAACAGAAAAGGCACAAATTTGAAGAAGCAAAGGCGACAGATTACCTCTAACGACCTTGTTGGTGCCTCTGATAGTGTAAGAATCCTGGTCTTTCCTTCCGGGTCTAGTTTTCGCCATAAGAAGAGGTGGGTGTTAAGGCAACAAGAAGAACTGTGAAATTGGAAAACCCTAAGATGTTTCGGGGAAGAAGGAGAAGAACAGAGGAGGAACCCTAAGGATTGGAAAAGAGTGAGACGGTGACACGTCGCCTGAGTCACAGTCAATTTTATAGAATGTGGTCAAGCTCATGATAACATTTGGTGACGACCCTGTCGTTGGTGATGTTGGTGTGTTGTGTTGTTGGGGATAGGTGCTGCAATTTGTGCTTCCAGCTTTACAATGGCCAATCCATAATCAAGAGCCTTGACGTTTCCAACGTTTTTTCTTCTTTTTCTCTGTTTTTTTTTCCTTGTTTCTTGAGATATTTTTTCCTTTAAACTTTAGTGCGATTATTCAGGAGGCTCTCTTTTATTTTGTCTTACAGCGTCTGGCTTTGTCCAAACAAAAGAAAATTACAGTTCACAGTCTCTGCATTGACTACTTTTTCTGCCTAGTGCCAGAACATCTAATGCGATCTTGCTGGAATACAAACAAGACGTATCCATATCTTTAAGTAATTTTCTGGTCAGGAAAAAAGATGTAATAAGAAAACTTTCACATATCTCTGTATTGTAATAATAATAATAATAACAACAACAACAACAACTTTATATATTATCTCTAGGAGAGCATTACATGTTCACATCCAGGATATTAGATTCCATTTAATCTAGATTACATAAAGTTTAATATGATTTTTTCAAATAAAAAAGACAAATACACTTCAAGTTGTAATTGGATCAAAATCCGTGACATCCTACTTATAAATAAATTTTTATATTATTAAATTATAAGGTTATTGATATAATTTTTAAAAATTAGTCAATATTAAAGAATATAAAGATATAATTAAAGAAAAGTCAAGTTTGCACTAAATATAATGATGGGATCAACAAGTTTTTTAGTGCTTTTTTTTATTATATAAAAAAAAAGTTTCTTAGGGCATGTTTGGTACTTAGGAAGCATTTTTTATGGAATAGGAATGGGAATAACAAAATTAAAAGTACTCCCACCTCATACCTAAATATAATCATAATTTGTTTAGTCTCTATTTCTTTTTATAATATATAGTTCAAGATTTTATAATATTTTAACAAATGTTTTCAAAGATACTCCTATTTAATGATTTTCCCTTATACCATAAAGGAAGTATTTATGCAAGCATAAAGAAATGAATGGAATTTTGATATCATGCTTGTTTAGTATATAGTACTATTTATAAATTATATTTAATTAATTTAATTAAATTAAAAAAATTAATTAAATTAATTAATGTGTCATATTTTTTTAAAATATTATAATTATTTTTTTAATTCCTTTTTTTATCTCTTATTTAATTCTTATTGAGAGAGTATTAATATAGATAATTTTAAAAAAAATAATAAATATATAAAATATATCTTATATTTAAGATTAAGATAAATTTTTTAATTAAATCCTAGGAGTATATTGTAGGTATGAAATGGAAGACCTAAGATTCCTAAGACCAAAATGTCCCTACATCAAAAGTGATTTTCCCACCAATGAAAAAAATAGATTTAGACGGGCAATGTCGTCGTGCACTCACTGTTGGTGTTCAAAGCCATGGTGGTTGTTAGAAAGAACTTATCGGTAAGTTTGGTAGGATGAATTTTTTTTTATGAGAATGAAAATAAAAATAAAAATAGAAATAAAAATAAAATTAATATAAAAATATATTTTAAAAATTTATTTGATAGGATATAAATAAGTATATAATTAATGTATATTTTTTTATAACTTGGCAAGAATTAAAATTATCTAAAGATTTTATAACTTAAAGTAAAATAGTTCAAAATATTTTACTTCAACTTCCACCATCCCATTTCTCAACTTGTTTGATGGAACTGAAATAGTTTAAAATGTTAGAAGTGAAAATGGAAATAGTTTCCATTATACCAAATAAAGGAAGTTGAAGATTCCACTTCTATTTATATTTCTTTTATACTAAATATACCCTAACAATACGTTTAATAAGATGATAGAGTTTTTTTTATAGAAGTGGAAATGAAAATAGAATTAAGTTGAAAGTAGATTTTAAAAATTTATTTGGTAGAATATAAATAAGTATATAATTAATATATATTATTTTTATAACTTAGGGTAAAATTGTATGAAATATTTTTTTTATAAATTAGGAAGGGTTAAAGTTATTTAAAAAATTTATAACTTAGGGTAAAATAGTTTAAAATATTTTATTTTTACTTCTATTATCTCATTTTCTAACTTTTAGTATGGAATTAAAATGGTTCAAAATATTAGAAGTAAAAGTAAAAATAGCTTATATTATACTAAATAAAGGAATCCACTCCTACTTTTTTACTACCACTTCCCTTGTACCAAACATGTCTAAGAGGAGAACAACAAGGTTTGAAAGGACAAGTTGGTCATTATGAAAATTTGTTGAGGATGAAATGGTCACATAAATTTGCTTTCCTAACTACCCAAAGTTTTTCCATGCATCATATGAAATAACCCTTCCTGCCACCACTTTGATGGACAATAGCTTTCTTGAAAACCCAAAATCTTGCAAACCAAATTAAGGAAATTTTGATCATTCCCTCTCAATCTTGAATTTGGATTTCTCTACTTATATTTTCTTAGACTAAAATAATACATAATATTTTGATCTTATTTTTTATATGCGGTCAGTATCATAATTTTATTTGTAGTACAATTTTACCTATAATCTTTTTAATTTAGTGTAATTTTACCTATAATTTTTTTAATTTAATATAATTCTTAGTACTTTAAAAATAAACTTATAAGTAAAATTATACTAAATTAAAAAGGTTATGGATAAAATTGTATAAAATTAAAAAAATTATAGGTAAAATTATACCACAAATAAAATTAAGATACTGGCTGAAAAATAATATTAAGATATTGAACGCTATTTTAACATTTTTTTTCATTTTTTCTTCTTCATGGTATCTCTATTTTTAGATATTTTTCAGGAGTCCTTGATTTCTTGATCTATTATTGCTTGTCATATTGATGCTTTGTCCAAAGATAGTGATGGCCATGGAGGCAAGAGATTATCATAGTGATGCAGACTGGTGGGGATAAAGATGATGAAGGTTGAAGATGAGGAGGTTGGATATTGGATAGGCTTGAGATTAAGAGGCAAAACTATCCAAAAATATTTTAAGTGGGGACATGATGCTCTTTTAGTTCCAATTCCCTCGAAGTGATCAGAATGCCAGCACACACCCCCGCCCCCAATCCCACCCACCCCCACACAAACGCCCCAAAACACACAAAAAAAAAAAACATTTTGATGGAAATGGGCTATACGAAAATGTTAACTTCCACCTCAATCTTAGTAAACGGATTATACAAAAAATATTTTATTATAATTTCAGTCACAACGTTTAGTTAGGTATCCTAATTTTTAGATTTTTAGGTTTACGTTTAAGAGTAATAGACGGTTCGCCCTGTTTGACATTAATATTGCCTAGAAAAAAAAAATATTTCATCCTACCTTTAGATTATACGTAAACCAAATCCTTTTTTAAAAATTTATTAACCGTGGATTATAAAGAAATTGATGTGTTAGCACTCTTTAAATGTAACTAAAAAAAACAAAGACTTCATGACTTAGTAATTATTAACATAAAAAATTATAAATAAAAAATAGTGAGTTTTATTTCATTTATAATTTTAGTTATTTAGTATTTACCCCTCCAAATAAAAAAAATATCTAAAAATTACTTAGTATTTTATATTTTATCAACAATTCCTTCAAATGCATGGGAAAAACAGAAAGCTAGAATTTGTTCAATAATTTTGAGTATTTCTTAGGGACTATTTGAAAAGACATGATTAAATATTCACAAATTTGATAACAAAAAATCTTGTCAAATTATGCCTTATAGCATTTGATAGCGAAGGGAGTATATTCTAAACTATTTAATATTCTTCTAAAAATATACGCAGAATATTAAAACGATAGTCAAATATATTGGCGTAACGTTTGTGAAATTCAATTCAATAATAAAGCATTGTTGACCAAAGCTCAATGAATTTCGGAAAGGGAAAAGGCAAGAGAACAAATGAAAACCACACAAACAAAAAGGAAAAAATTTCCAAATACTCCCTACAGTACATTTATAACGTTTAAATTTTTATAAGTTTTATTTTAGGTTTATCTAAATATTTATTGTACTTTTTTATTTGTACTCATAATTAATTGTACATCTACCTTATCTCGTTATTCTACTCATTCTCTCTTATTTATCATCTTTATAAATAAGGTATAGTTAAAAAAAGAAATACATTTCTTATATATTTATAAATTTTAAATAATTAATTTGTGTTGATAAAAAATTAGTTAAAATGAATAAACACATAAAAAATTATTTTTTATCCAAATATATATTTATGTATAAAAGGATAAGAGAGAGAGAAATAACCAGAAAAAAATTGAAAGAAAATGTATGAGAAATATGTAAAGAGAGAGAATAAAACTAATTAGGGGTATAATTGGTAAAAATGCATTTAAGTTAAAACACCCCCTACTATATCTTATCAAGATAATATGATCAATGCAAAAATTTGAATAAGAACTAAAAAATATATTAATTTATAAGTTAGATAAATTATTTAAAAAAATATAAATATAATAAATAAAACGTATTAAAATATTATATTTAGAATCAATTTTCTAACAAACTCCTATTAAAAAAGAATGAAATAGCAACAAAAAGTTTGCTCTGTTTGGTCCTTAGTATTTCTCTAGTACTTAATATATAATATATTTAATTTATTTAATTAGATTATAAAAATTAGTTAAGTTAATTAATATGATATATTTTTACTAAAATATCATAATTATCTTCTTTAACTACCCCTCTTCCTCTAATTTAATTATTGTTAAGGGATTATCAATAAGGATAATTTGAGAAAAGTTAAAAGTATAAGATATTTAGAAGATTTTTCTCATTCCTAAAACGAGTTTTATAAAATTTAACAAAATAATTATGAATTATTTCTAAAATTGTTCACATATTTAATTGGGTTATTTTAAGATTTTTAACAAATCTTAACTATATTTTTTAATTTAGATAATCAGATTAAGATTTTACTTTCTGAGTTAAGTAGAGACCGCCGCCACGTCGAGGAGAGGAGGAAAGACAGGAGGCCTTTGAGGGGTTGTATTAGGGCTCTGGAAAACAAGAGATGAGATCTAGAGGGTCGCATGTATGGGGAGAGATGCCATTGTGGTAGAGGAGAAGATCCAATTTTAGGCTTTATTTTAATTTTAAAATATAAAAATTATTATATTAAATAATTAAAATTTAAATATGCTTGGTTACCAAATAATTATTGAGTTAATATTTTCTGTTACAGAAAATTAATAATATTAAAATTAAAAAATTAAAAATATATTTTATAAATTTAATAGACTAAATAAAATTTAATATAAATTTAAAAGATTAAAATTATATTTTTTTAGCAAGTATTTACCTATCACATTAATGTTGGCCAAATTTCATTCAATTACGCATAAAATTATAAATATCGTGAAATATACTAGAGGTGTTTATAAAACTCGCGGTTTGGTATGTCCACTAGAGCCTGCGAAAAAAATGCCCTACTCAGCCCTATAAATATAGGGCTGGGCTGGGCATCGGGCTGTAAAATACAACCCATACTTTTTTCGGGCTGCGCACCGGGCAGAGGGTTACCCTGCCCTGTCCATGAGCACTTCTTTTTTTTTATTTTTTTACTTTTCTTCTTAGATGCTACACTTGGAAGGGAGAATATGATAGTTGCTGGTTACTAAAGGGTCATTTTAGAAATATAAATAGTTAAGTAAGTAAGTTGCGTCTTTTAATATTTATAACTATATTAATTTTTTTAACTTTACTAATCATAATATGATTACATTATAAATTATAATTATTTATTTTATTTTTTTTTAGATACTTTAATCTTGTCAAAATTTAAAAAATTGATGTAAAATTATAATTACAAACTATTTAAACTTCAAAGCTTTTTTTTATATACAATAAATTTTAAGACTTTAATTATTATCTTTTTGTTATCTTATTTTTAGTAGATTATAGATATTATTTAATTCTTGAAGACATATGAATATGGTATTATTTTAGAAGTTTTTAATTGTACATTTTTTTTCACAACATGAGCATGGCATCATAATTTAGGCATACCCAGCCCGCCCACGCCCAACCTGCCCATGCCCAGCCTAACCCAAAATAATTAGGACTTTTATCGGGCAGGGCCAGACATCGGGTTATAAAATACAGCCTATACTTTTTTCGAGTAGGGCATTAAGTAGGGGGTTATCCTACCCAGTCTTGCCCATTAATACTCCTAAGATACGCATGTACTTAGAAAAAAATCAAGGGAAAAGGGAACAAAGAATTGAGAAACACACAAACAAAGAAACAAAATTTGTCTTTAATGCTGACAGTTTTATTTATTTATTTTGTTACAAGATAGGCCAGAAGCTCAAAGTGTGGTAACTGTAATATGTTTTATTAATTTTTTTTGGTTGCCCACCCAGTTCACCGGAGCTTTGCCCCGACTACATCCGGATCCGACCCGCGTCGCGCACCTGGCTATGGTGGGTGAGTCTCCCAACGGGAATTTTCTGCGTACGCCAAAGCTCGAACTCGAGATCTCGCTTAAGCGATACCAAGCCGCTTACCACTCAGACCAATCCCCGTTGGTAATATGTGTTTTATTAATGTTCGTACTAACGTTATCCAAAGCTTTTACATCTCTTAATTTTGGGCCATTGGAGAGTCATCCTGGCCCATGAATAGGCCCATTCATTCTTCGGTCCATCTTAAACAGGATCAATTACTCTCAAATCACCAACGGAGGTTGGTCCGAGTGGTAAGCGGCTCGGTATCGCTTAAGCGAGGTCTCGAGTTCGAGCCTTGGCGTACGCAGAAAATCCCCGTTGGGAGACTCACCCACCATAGCCAGGTGCGCGACGCGGGTTGGATCCGGATGTAGTCGGGGCAAAGCTCCGGTGAACCGGGTGGGCAACAAAAAAAAAATTACTCTCAAATCTCAAACTAAATGTGAACTGAATTCATTCTTCGGTCCATCTCAAGTTTGCAGGGGATTTTTTTTTGTGTGAACTGAATTCATTAGATCATAAAAATCGTCGAGGTACTCATATTTAATATTTAATAATATTTAAAATAAAATTATCTTTAATAAGAGAATATTTATACTTAATCAAAAAAAAAAAATACAACAAGCAACGGGGTTGCGCCTTACAGTAGAGACTATTCCATTACAATATATTAAACTAAAGTTTAAACCTCTACTAAGAGAGGTATACACGTTTATATATGACAGTACCTTAAATATAGTTACTTCTAATAAAAAAACATATAATTAGCAATAAATAAATAAACAACAATACAACAGAACAAGAAAGTCTAATCCCCATCAATGATTGCTGAGGTATTGTCGAAGTGCTTAAGGTACTAAATATAGGTATTTTTTTAGCAGGAATTTACAATATGTGTCTTTGAACAAATAGAAGACATCATCCACACAAGTGCGATTTGTATTAAGGGTGTTCATAAAGCCCGCGGCCCGGTATGCCTACTTGAGTCCGCGAAAAAATGGCCCTACCCAGCCCGATAAATATAGGGCAGGGCTGGGCATCGGGCTGCAAAATGCAGCCCATGCTTTTTTTGGGCAGGGCACCGGGCAGGAGGGTTGCCCTGCCCTGCCCTGCCCATGAGCATCTTTTTTTTTTATTCTTTTTTATTTTCTCCATAGATGCTACACTTAGAAGGGAGAATATGATAGTTACTGGTGACTAAAGGGTCATTTTAGAAATATAAGTAGTTAAGTACGTAAGTTGCATCTTTTAATATTTATAACTACATTAATTTTTTTAACTTTATTAATCATAATATGATTACATTACAAATTATAATTATTTATTTTATTTTTTTAGATACTTCATCATTGTCAACATTTGGGAAATTGATGTAAGGTTATAATTATAAACTACTTAGACTTCAAGATTTTTTTATATGCAATGAATTTCAAGACTTTAATTATTATCTTTTTGTTACATTATTTTTAGTGGATTATAGATATTATTTAACTCTTGAAGACATATGAATATGATATTATTTTAGAAGTTTATAATTGATAATTTTTTTCACAACATAAGCATGGCATCACAACTTCGGCATGCCCAGCCCGCCCATACCCAGCCCAAAATGGTTAGGGCTTTTACCAGGTACGGCCGGGTATCGGGCTGTAAAATGCAGCCCATGCTTTTTCTGGGCAGGGCACCAGGCAGGGGGGTCGCCCTGCCCAACCCTGCCCATGAACACCCCTAGTTTGTATGTAATTTTGATCCCTTTTCAATAGGGCTATAACTATAATAACACGAGACAATAAACTGAACAAAATGGCTTCAAACAGAATAATATTGTGTCGTGTTTGGTTTGCCCTGTAAAGAAGGCACCTAAACAACTATCAAATATCTAGAAATATTTATAAATTAAATTATAATTTTATAAGTCCAAAATCATAGTTTCATATAAATTTGTGGGACTAATTTCTGAGTAAAAAAAAATCACTTTTAAATTATATAATGGCAAGTTTGCCCGTGTCTTTTTTTTTATCATTTTAACTCATACTCTTTCTAATAATTTATCTATCATAAAAATAATTTTAGTAATAATTATCCAAAACATTTTTTTTTTAATTATTTTTCTTCTAAAAGCTATTATCTAAAATAATTTTTAAATTATTTTTTTTATAAGCTAAACTAAGCGGACTCATAATAAACGAAACACATTTTTCCATGCATTATATAAAACCAAAATTATATCACATATTTATAATACATAACTAAACACATTTTCCATGCATTATATAAAAACAAAATATTACCGTTTAATTGATATAACTACGGGCAGAAGAGAGATTAAAAATAACCACCATTTAAGCAAAAAGCAAAAGAGACCATAATATTTTAAAAAAAAAAAAAAAGGAATCACAATTCTTTCTTTTTTCCCCCCAACGAATCACAATTATTTTATTAAATTATGTACAAAAATCTTATCTTTAAAACTAGTAAGTAAGATCATATAAATAAAACTAGAGAGCTCATATCATGGACCATGCACCAGACACAATTTCAATTAAGTTTGCATTCTTCGTAACTTATTACCAATAATAAAGTTATATTTAGCTCACCATCTTAATTCTAATAGGAGATTTTAATTTATAAGTTGGTAAACATACCTCCCCTCATGAGAACATAAACTCAAATCCCAAAACAAAAACACTAATAAAGACAAAAACCCTTTACATTCCAAAGATAACAACTTTATAAAATTAACCCTAAATACAACTCAACACGAATATAACTCAATCTAAAGTTATATTAGACTACATATGTTATTAGCATAGGAAACAAGCCATATGAATATGAACGCTGCTAGTTCAAATCCATATTTCAACTATATAACACTAATAACAAGATTACATCTTATGACAAAAATATTAATAGAGACTTGTCGGATTTACACATTTCTTCGCAGTCCGAATACACGCGGATTTGTTTAGTCTCTACACACATTAATACTATTAATAATCCTCATCACAAGGTTTAAGCGTTTGAAAGCCCTTAACTTCGACATTACAATACACAGATTCTTCAAACATATATATATTTATATATATAGGAATAATTGTTAGATATAATTAATTAGATCATTGGATAGGGATTGCCAAGAACAGTGTCCATGTAATAGTGGTGATGACGATGAGAAGGATCCACCACCATGAATTGCATATCCTCTGATGGTTTCCAATGTCGCTTCCTTTGATTTATGAACCAGTTGTTTATTTGCTTCTGATCCAGTCCTGTTGATTCTGCCAGTGCCAGCTTCTGTGACTCCTGTTCATCGTCAAACTAAACATTCACAATCTTAACTATCACTAAATCAGATATTAATAAAAGACTCCCCATTAGGTGGGATTTGGGAAAAGACATGCTGTAGCCTCACCCACGCACGCAAACGAAGAAGTTATTTTCAGTTTATTTCCAAGTTATATGCCAATAATTTTATCGTTGCTACGAGGCTCACCTTTTTTAAGCTAGATGTTAATAACAAGGCGGCCTAGTATACAAAACTCCCACTAAATAGAATTTAGGAAGAGATAGAAGTATACAAAGCTCAATATTTAAACCGTGACCTCTAGGTCATATCGCAGTAGCAACCTTATCGATGCTTCAAGGCTCACTTTCTACAAGTCAGGCATTAATAAAGAGATGACCAAGTATAGAGGACTCCCACCAAATGAGGTCTAAACTGGGGCAGATGTCACACAGCCTCACCTCTGCAGGTGAGGAAGTTGTTTCCATGATCTGAACATGTGACATCCAAATCACATGGAGACAACCTTACTCTTACTATTTACTGAGACTTACCCGCTTTATTGGACCAATAATGTACTTTATTGAATGAAAAAGAGATTGAAAGTGCCCTAAGGAAGAAGAATAGATGAAACGTACAGATGGGTAAGGCCATTTATAGTGTCTGCTCCACCAATCAAGAAGTTGTTGCCTTGCTTCTTTAGGAAGCTTCCCTTTCTTCCTCTTCTTCATGAATTCCTGCTTCAGACTTCCTAGGCATCCGCTGTATTTGCGAAGAAGTTGGCCCTTCAGTTCTTGGTCGTCTGCCAGCGGATCGATCAGATTCTTCAGCACATCCATGTCTTCTTCCGATGATCCATTACGATCACTCGCCTCACCGCTAGCTGATAGTATCAAAAACATGATTCCGTAGCAATGAGAACAAGAATAATACACACGCGCATATATAAATGATGATTGTGATAATTCATCAGCAAACATTTGAAGAGATTTCAATATGTTTAAGTTACAAAAGGCCTATAAGAAATTGCCACTCATGGGCTTCTTGGCTTACAACATGATTTTTCACGTTAGAGTATGTTATAGTAGTCTTTCTCCGAACAACTTGAAACTCTTCAAAGCATTGATTTCACAAAACATACACCAATTACCCAGCTTTCAAACAACCGCAGGTTGCAAGTTACAACCTTAAATATTGCAAAGCAAATTCAAAACATGTCAAGGTGAGAAATTAACACTTAAATCTAGGCTCATGAACATGTAACGATAATTCTAAAAACAAGTCAGCATCTTTTCAACGTATATATATGATTACATGAAAAGCCAAAACACAAGTAAAGTTTACAACCATTAACGAGTTAGAGACAACTAAAGTAAAAGTTATTAATTATATCACTATGTTTAGGTTAGAAGAAATCTACGTCTATGAAACCCTACTTTTTGTACTAGCTCACTATCTTATGACCCTTATTTCTTCAAAGCAGACAAAGATAGGGAAGAGAAGGATATGTCTCCTTCACCAAATTAACCAACTTAGGGAACTTTATCAATAATTAAACACAGAAACTCCAGTAAGCCTAGAGGAAGCTTCTTTCTATTCAGAGACGTCAGCTTGGGGAAGAAAAAGAAAAAGAAAAACAGGTGCCAACTATTTTACTTCAAATGCAAACTCATGGTAATCGTAGATATATATATTTATAATTTCATTGTTAAAAAAAATTCAATCTTAATGACATCATAATCAGCATAATTTTAACAATTGGTTCCAAGCTTCCATGTGGCTGAAAAGTTATTTGTCATTAGCTATGCATAATCAAGTCATCAAGAAATTAAATTAAAGTAGTTTCAAACTGCAGCTAAAAAAAAAGTAATTATTATGAGAAATTGCATCAGGGAGATGAATGAACTAGTACTAATTAATAAGATAGCTCCCCAGGTGGACAAATTAGTTCGGTAGATAAATAATTATGCTAAGAACTTTTGTATTCTTTTCATGTGGCTCACAAAATAGACACTTTTCCTTTTGGCCAATGCAGCACGGTTTAAAAAAGACGTATTGTTTCTACCTAATTAGAATTATGTAATGCAATTATGCAAATATGACCTATTCATCATTCACGTTAAACAGTAATAAAGCAGCAAAACTTGACTCAGATTGATTGATGGCTGTAACATTATTGAAAATTTCAAATTCAATCAATATTAGCATCATATAGATATGACAATGAGGCGAGATTAGAAGTTAGAAAACTAACTAGAAACCTAATTAGACCATACAACTAAAAATTCTATATTTATCAATTACCAATATAATAAATAGAGTGAAACATGTATGTCTTTTCAAGTTCTATCAATCCATAAAAGAAAAAGATGGTCCCGCATGAGAAAAACTAGCAAGACCTTTATAAATGAATAATATAGATGAAATTCCATTGGTCATTGAATTATTTCAACATACTTTTTTTCTTCAAATTTAGGGAGAATTACTGTTCAATCCCACATAAGTAATTTAATTATAAAAAAATCTTATAAGTGAGCAATATACAACCTATTATCATTTTTTACACCAAATCAATATTATTATTGTATGCTACTCACTTGTTATAGAACTTTTTAAGTGGAACTACACACAAATTTTCTCTAAAATTTATTCCCCCAACAAATAAGTTCAGTCCCAACAAGTTTTGGAATTAGTCAATGACTAGAATATGTATATTACTATACACTATTTTCAATCTGCTTTTTAACATTAATAAAATAATTTATACATATAACTTTATTCAATAAGAACAAAATTAAAATATACATTTTCCTCAAGACATACATAATTATTAGTCTTTTAACCTGAATAAAACCTGCACCTGCTCAAACATCTTCAGTTCACTGTGTAACCGTTTCTTTATGATCTGCAATTTTTTTTACATTTCCAATGCTCTAGAAAACTGTGTACACATAGCCAACCTCGCAATTGCCATCACTGGGCATAATGTCTGGAAGAAACCCTAGCTTCTTAGAAAACCTAAATCTACAGTCGCAGATGTGTACCATGCCCTGTCTTCTTTTGTTTTCTTTTTCAAGTTCTTTAATTTTATATTAAGAATCAAAACCACCAACCAATCCTGAACCTCTCAGTAAATAATCATCCAATGGTGAAATACATAAATAGACAAGGATAACAAGAAGCCACGCTTGAAATATCAAGCGATTTTAAGAGATATATATATATATGTGTGTCAATATCATGCCCCGCATGAAATACATATACTATAAAGAAGTTATATATAACCAAGATAACAACAAAACATCATTCAATGCACAAACATCGAGGAAGAGATTCAGGGGCCAGAGAGCCATCTATGTGTACCAATCCATCTACGTCTTGACAGAAATTACACGACTTGGGCCTAACATGTTTCAAGTATTTCATACTTCATCATAATGAGAAAACACTAGATTACATGTTAAGAAAGAAATTCAGAAGGAAACCGCAAGGAAAAATTGAAACACTACACAGTTCTCTTGCGACGACAACAACATCGAAACCTTAATCCTCCGAAACAAGACACATGCATGTTTCATTCAATTAATCAAACAACAAATACCCAAAATGAAGAAATAGAATAGTAGTTTGCCATACATCGAGCCTTTCTTAAGTAAAAGAGCATAATTTAACAATATATCATATAATCGAAGACTAAAAATTTTAGCATCATAGCCTAGCTAGCTTTATCCAAGTTCAGAGTTTTAAAACCAGGCCAAACAAATTAGATGAAATTTTCTCTAACCGGGCTCATGAAAACAAAACAAAACAAACTTATTATATTGAAGTAAATGAACAGAACATGTTAATCTTCACTACCACCCCATTGACATGCGGAGGAAAATTTCTTGGCTGCATAAAGAAATCTGCTTGTCATGTTAAAAATCAAGAAAAAAAAAAAGGAACCAAACTGTGAGATTTGAGATCCAAAATCATGTTTGAGAGAGCAGAGAGAGAGAATTAATCACCGAAGTCTGAAGAAGAAGAAATAGCAAGAGCTTTGAACTGAGACTCGATGGTATGAAGAAAGTGCATAGCTTCCTTGAAGGGTTTCGAGAGTTCTTGCTCATACTTAGTCAGCATCTCACAATATGCCTCCATAAACTGATCCAGTGCCGGATCTTCTCCGATACACCCCGACTCCCCGCCGTCGCCGCCTCCTCCGCCTGCCATTGTCAACGCAGACGCACATGCTACCTCCAACCTCGCCATCGCTTCCGGCGGCGCTCCAACCTGCCAAAGTTTTCCATTATTTTCCCACAACAAATGATACTACGTCAAAACTGACTCCAGATGAGAGATAATTTAATTAATCAATTATATTTCCAAGTTGTCCATAATCACTTGATTTTCATTTAAAAATAAAAAATTCCATCATAACTTTTCACCAAAAGGATAAATGGATAATAGTAATTATTAACAAAACGAGCAGATGCGAAGTTGTAAAAAGAAAGCGAGTAGTGCACAGAGAGACTAATAAATAAGCATCATTTCTTGTCAATGGATGTCTGTCTATGTTGTTGCTTCTTTCTTTACTTTAGGTTAAGTGAAGACATCAAAAGAAGAGTCAAAAATTAACCCTCTTTCTTTACGTTTGTTTCATCCTTCTTTCTAACCTTTTGACAATTAACGTAGGCAGTCAAAAGACGATGATAGTGAGGATGAGCCATGATCTTCGCCTTAGCAGCAGCAGAAGAAGAAGAAGCGCTAGTGTTGTTGTTGTTGTTGGCGGCGGCGGGGTCCATGAAAAAGGAGACTAAGCCAGAACCGTTGTTGTTGGCGAGGTTTTGGGGATGATGATTGGAAGAAGAAGAAGTAATATTATGAGTGCAAGAAGAAGGCAAAGGAAGAAGGAAAGGAGGAGGAGTAGTAATAGTAGTGTGTGTGGGAGGAGGAGCATTATTATTCATAGGATTAGGACTGAATGGAATTTGATGGGAAACATTATCACAACTAGTCACAAAAGGCATCATCATCATTGGATGAGATGAAGATGATGCACACAACCCCCCACCACCACTATTGTTACTGTTCCACCCAAAACCCCCCACACATGAAGAAGCCCCTTTAGAACCACCTTCCTCCATTCCCTCCAGATCTCTCTCTCTCTCTCTAACACATTCAATATAACCTTATCCTCTCTAGATCCGTCATTCTCTACTTTGACATATGTATATATATGTCTAAGACATACTCATGAACAATACTTTTTGTTTTCTCAGTCTATTTCTCACTCTTGGTAACGTAATATGGGTGTATCTCCCGGGTTTTGTGGGACAAGTTTCAGGCTTTTTTACAGGGAAATCCTAAATACTTAAAACCTGAGAGCGAGAAGATTTGCTTTGTTGAATAGGTGTGTTAAGTTTTATTGTTATGGTATATATAGATATATATCTCCTCTCTCTGTGGCTGGCTCGCAGGACAATGAATTGCAGAGAAAAAAAGAAAGGGGGGAAGTTGGAGTTGCAGCAGAAGACACGCAGGGTATAGACTAGAGAGAGAGAGAGAGATTATTGAACTTGAGTTATTAGATAGAAAGTGAGAAGAGAAAAGCAAGAGGGGATTTTTGTTGTTGTTGTCGATGTGAATAGTGTTTTTAGAGACTGTAGAACACACGGAGCTTTATTACCTTCCCAATGAAAAAACTCTCTCCCTCTTCTCTTGCACTAAACTGATCACGCTGCCATGGCTACTGCCACACACAGAGAGAGAGCGAGAGAGGGACGAACGATCAAATCGAGGATGTTCCAACAAGTCACCTACTTGGCTAATACTCCACGATGATGGATTCTCCGTCCATAGGTTTTCGGAATACGAAATCGCCTTCTTGTATTAATTGTTTTCAATAAATCAATTAATTACTATATTTTCTAATAATGTAATTATATAGATATATGAAGAAGAATATACGTATTACATCTAGATTTTGCCATATCTCTCCGGGTGTAGTATACTTTTATTGGCAGCCCCTCGTTCAAAATTCTCTTCGCTTTAGTCATTTATGAACAAAAAAGGAAGCCTCGTTTTCTCAGATAGTAAAATTTAATACATTAAGTTGTGGATCTTCCTTGTTAACTGAGAATTTGTTATTACTCTATATTGTACTGTTCAATGGCATTAATAATATTTGCTGAGTCTATTCTGTGTGTTCTGAGCATGATGATGCATGTTCTCTTTTCTTTCTGTCTTGTTATATATATATTTAGTGGCATCTAATCTAATCCAAGATTATTTACTATTTGATGGAAATAAAGCTGGTAAAGCTAGTGGGACAGTCCGTATGTCTCTTCTATCTCTCTCTCTCTAGCTAAACTTTAACTCTGGAGAGAGAGAGAGAGGAGGGGATTATTCATTTCATTTCATTCTCTTATGGTGATTGGTGAGAAAGGTGTAGATTGTAGAGTAGCATCACTTGGTGTGAAATACCGCAGTGATTTGTGAAAGCTCCTTCTCTTCTCTCTCAGGTTACGTACATACATATTGTCGCTTGCTTCCCCTTCTCTCCCATCATCATTTCTTCTCCCACATAAATTAGCAACTTCTGGGTAAATTGGAGTAGTATTTATCTGTCCATCAAAAAAATTTAACTTCTTCATCCGTTATCTGATCCAAGGGTGTAACCTAGCTAAATCCAATCAAAATATATAAACTAGCCAGGCTCTTGTATCACTTATTATTTTTTTAATGGATAACTTTTTAGATATATACAATTAATAAAAAAATATTAAAAAAATTATAAATTTTAGAGATAAATAAATTAATATCTTATATTTATATTTATAACTAAAATATTTTTTTTTACCATTTCTTACATTTAAGATAGAAAGTAATATTATTTATTAAGTCCAACTTTATTTGATATAAGATTTTTTTCATATATTTAATATTTTTTTATATTAAAAATTTTAGATAAGTTGGATTCTATGGCTCACCAACGTCAAAGTATGTTTTCAAGAGTCTAAATTTAAAAATTATTTATAAAAATATTTATAAATTACTTACTAATATAATTTTAATATTAATAACAAGATTTAAATTTGAGCCTAAGGATTCATGATCAAATGACTCATGAGGCAACTCCTTAATCATACACCTGGATTTTTGTTAGCATATTTATTATATATTTTGTACTGTATTAACCAGATCGAAGAGAGTTTTATATAATAGTGTGTAAAAGTGATTAAAATAAATCGTGCTTGTTGTTGTATTTATTATAATATATTTTAAACTAATTAATGTTATTAATAATTTCTTAATTTAATGTTTTATGTGAATATTTTTAAAAATATATTTTGAATTAATAAGATTATTTATAATCATAATTTTAAAATCGCAAGGTATAAATAGGGGGAATTATTTAAGACATATGAGAACACTATGGCAAAAAGTGAGGTAAATTGTGAGCAAAAAAGGGAAGGCCACGGGGAGTGGTAGTGGTGAAGGTTTTTGAGAGTAAAGACAAGTTAAGTAATTGTTTAACCTCAAATTTGACGATCTATCCAATCACCGGGCCCATAATTTCCTGACACATCTTTTTTTTCGTACAAAATTATGTATTATTCCAATTTAACTTTTATGACTCTCATTTCATTTTCCCCCCAAATACAACAAGCCATAGCAAAATCCCGAGAGAAAAAATAACAGTAAAGAGAGTAAGTGAATTCGGAGTATTAATTACACTCCTTGTATCTGTTACTTTTAAGATTTTATAAATCTTAATAATGAGTCTCAAAATATATATAGTGATTTCATGACAGGCATGTTGAGCTATCCAATTAGCATATAAAGTGCCTAGACAAAAAAAAAAATTAATCCAAATTTTAATTTAAAAAAATTAAAATAAATAGCTTTATTTATCTAAAAAAAAATTCTAGACTTAACTTATTGTTTCATATAGGTTATTATGAATAGTTTATATAATAGTAAAAAGGGTTTCTGAACATCAAAATAATATTTTATCTTTATTTTTCTTACACATTCTCTTATTTCTCTTATCTCTCCTCTCTGTCTCTTCCAGTTAGCGTCAACTTCTTCGTTATTCTCTACCTCCGTCACATGTTGTCGTGGGTGTTGTGGAGGTATAGATGTCGCGATAGTAGCATCTTCTTCCTCTATCGGTGCTACAATTGTCTTCATCTTGATCCTCATAGAGCTCTGCAAGTCGCTTTGCTGATGGGAGAAGACGAGAGAGAGAGAGAGCAATGAAAAGATAAGAGAGAGAGACATGGGGGAAGACAGTAGGACTTGCTAAACAGTGATATTTTTTTTATCTCATATCATTGCTATTAATTTACTAATAACAACATTCATTTATTTAAAATTATTTTTTTCATAAACTCTTCTCTAAAAGCTATCCAAAAGCAATTTTTTTCATAAGTTTTTTTTTCGAAACTCTATCCAAATATGCCAAAATTTATTTATATAAAGACACGTTGGTAGGATACGTAATATTCATTCAGTCATCAATATAACATATATTTAACTAATTTAATTAAATTAAGAAAATTAGTTAAATTAGTTAATATAACATATTCTTTCCAAAATACTATTATTATATTCCTTAGCTCCCTCCCTCCTTTGACTATTATTGAGTGAGTATCAATAGAAATAATTTAAAAAAAATTGATAAATATAAAAAATAACTTTTATATTTATGATCAAAATTAACTCTACAATTAGATCTTCTTAAAAAGACTAGAAGAATATTTGTTATCTTATTGAAAGTATTGCTTAAAGAGGAATATAAAAAATAACTCTCTCTCATTATAAATATAAAAATTAATTAGAGATTTATTTTGATAATAACTATATAACATTATACTTTATATATTAAATTTATTAATTTTTTAAAATTATCTTTGTCGGTTATACATATAAAAGAAACTTTTAACTTTTCATTAATAGATACTTTTTAATACAAATTATTATGTAAAATATTTTTGAGAAATTAACACATTTTTTTAACATCCATGGAGTTTATGAAGAGATAAATTAAACCTTCCTACAATCTGAGAATTCAATAGAACATTCTTATTGAAAATCCCCACCATTTAGCTAACCCAATCTTTTGATAAAGCCTTTAAAAAAAATTCTTGTATCACAAATCAAATTCCCAATTTAGATTATGAAAACAATGAGACAAAAGTTTATTATTTATATAATATAGATATAGATAAAATAACTAGCAATTGATTGTTTTTTCAATTAAAAGGGAAATCCTAGTTTTATGAGGCTATAAATAGTTTGAATTTGTAATTTTTTTTTACAAATTTCTTTTTATATCACTGAATAACAAAGTTATTGGCAACTAAATATTGATTTGATATGGGCTAAAGTAAGCATTCGATAGAGTCCAAAATGGACCAAATAACATCTTTTTCTGTTCCTTTTATATTACACATTGATATTAATTAGACTAAACTACGCTATATATGAGACATGCATTTTATACAAAGTTAATAAATAATTTGTATTATTCATCATTTATAAATATTAGGACTTCTCATAATTAAAACCAATATCTTATTTCTTTATAACCTATAGATATTTATATAAAGGCATATGACTCATGTTATACGTTCAGTACAATTGTACCTATATACTGTAATTATATATTTATAAATAATTTATATATAATATGATGATATAATAGCATAGATAAACAATCACAATAATATGTTAAAAGATATGAAAACCTGTGGAGAGAGACAATTGTATATTTAGCCGCAAAAAAAACTAGGCTGAAGAGAAGGCCAAATCTAGGGTTTGGCAAACAGGATGTTGATGATTAGTGGTTAGGGTTTTTACTTTTTAGGGTTTGGAAAAGTCTGCTCTGTTGGCGATGGGGAGAGACGTCACTGATGCAAGGTGGGAACTGTGAAGGCGTGGTCATGGTGGGGAAGCAACAGACAAACTTATATGTAAAGAGAGAGAATAAAGACCTTCAAAACCCTTCTCTATACCCTACTTCAAAGCCCTATACAAGGAAAAATATTTCTTATCAGAATATTTAAAAGAAGGCCAAATTGATTTTATATCGTTATATTACGTGTTAGTTTGGTACCTATGAAAACTGTGATATTAAAAAGATTTTTTATTTAAATATAAATTTAAATTTTTTAAAAAATAAATAGTCATATGTATCTAAAAAAAATTTAGACTAAACTATAATTTAAAAATAAAATTTTAAATAAACTATTGAGATTAAATTTTAGAATAATAAAAAAATTTATGAATTACCCAATTACTATTTTATCCTTATTCTTTTACACCCTTTCTCTTCTTTTCTCTCTATCCTCTTTTTTCTTTTCTCTCTTCACCACCCTCTCTTCTCTCTCCTTTCTCCTATTTTTAATAAAATCATACACTTTCTGATAATTTGTTAATTATAAAAGTCATTCTAATAATAATTATCTAAACACCTATTTATTCAGAACTACTTTTTTTCTATAAGCTATTCTCCAAAACCAATTTTCTAAAAATTGTCTAATTTTTTTTTATAATCTATTTTCTAAACTCTTATCTAAATAAACCCTACATATATTTAACATTTAATAATATTAACTAATCCTAATTTAAATTTGATGGATAATGAGGACAAAGTTCTCCAACATGATTAACATGCTGTTACCATTTAGTTTAGCTTATAAATAAAAATTTATAGAAAATATATTTTAAAGAATAATTATAAAAAAATAAGTGTTTTGATAGTTATTACTATAATGATATTTTTATAAGTAAATTAACAGAAAAAATATAAGATAAAATGATAAAGAAAAAAGACATAAATAAAATAGTCATTATATAGTTTAGAAATACTTTTCCCTCGTACCTACAAGTTTATTGGATACTTTGATTCTGGACCCCTAAAATTATAGTTTAATTTAAAAGTATTTTTATATATTTGATGACTATTTATTTAATTTTTAGCCCGAACTATAATTTGGACTAAAAATATTTTTAAAACTATAGTTTTCATGCAAACCAAACAGGCATTAGATGAAATTGAAACTCTTACAATATATTTTTGTTTGATATATTAGAAATAAGTATGAAATTGATGTACATTTTTAAAAAATAAAAAAAATGAATGAAAGTAAAATAAAAAAACTTATTTGCCCTCATTGTTTACTCTTATTTTTCTTGTCTCTCTTCCTCATCTTTTGCTTTGTTTCTTTCTTCATTTATTAAAATCATCCAAAAAGCTAGTGCGGTAGGAGGAATAGTTGTTTGCACTATAGTAGATGCTAAACTGAGCTAAAGACATTGGAACTGTGCTACCAATGCCATTGCACTCTAGGATGGAGGTGTGAGTGAGAGAAATGAGAGCGAAGCCGCCTCAAACGAGGATGTGATGACCAATATTTATCAAGAATGGGGATGACATCAACGAGAGTGGCGAGGATGAAGAAGTAAGGCATAGCCAGTAAAAGGCAGCGTGTCGAGGAAGAAGATGCCATTTTATTCTTATTTGAGCAAGGGTAGAATTATATAAAAATTTCATAACTTATACTAAAATAGTCTAAAATATTTTATTTCTATAGAATCTATTTTAATTTTAAATTTTTTGGATAAAACTAATATGGGATAAAATATTAAAAATAGAAGTAAAAGTAGAACTGAGTTTTATGATACTAAATAAAAAAAATATTTAATTCTACTTTTATTTTTACTTTTTCACTCGTAATTCCATCCAACCAAACATGCCTTTGATTTTAAAGATGAGCTTTTCATTTCATTTCTCACTGCATTTTTTCTTTCTTGCTCACTTTATGTCACGTCCATGGACAGTAGCATGATAGACATAAAAAAAGTTGATTTTTTTCCTTTTTCCCCTTCAATATAATAAAATAATATTAAAAAAAGGAATAGAAGAAGAAGAAAAGGTGACAAACCAATTAACATCGCAAAACGTTTAGTCCCCAAGTCGCCACCTATCTTTTCACAACTCATTTCATCGCGTGATGCTGCCTGCGGTTGCGGTAGTCAAAAGAAGGATTATACCTATACCTTGCTCACTCCTTTGTTTGTAGACCCAACAAGGGAAAAAAAAAACTTTTGCGAATGTGTTTAAATTTTATTATTTATGTTTTATAAATAATATAACTTCTTTGACCGAGTAATAAAATTATTTGAAAGATTAAGTAATTTTATATACTCAGTGATAGATAACAAAATTAAATTATATTTAACACTCAAAAATATATTTTAAGTAGAAGCCAGCGTTATAAAATATTTTTAGTACAATTTTATTTTTATAATATTTTTATAATAATAATAAACATTCTAAACTCATAATATTAAGTGTTAGTAAAAAAATATTTTAAAATAATAGATAAAACATAAATTAATTTATAATACTGAGTATCACTTAAAAGAATATTTCATTTTATTGGATAAACATAAACCCTAAATAATATTTTTCTAATTCTTAATACATAACATAATTAAGAAGTCGATCTTAATGTTAAATATAATATTTATTTCTTATATTTATTAATTTTTTTTTATTTTATTTCTATTGAATATTAATATTTTTTTAACAATAATCAAATAAGAGAATGAGTTTAAAAAAATGATTAGAATAATTAAAAAAATATATCATATTAATTAATTTTTAATATAATTAAATTAATTAAATAAATTATATACTAAACACGTTAAAAGTATATATGTTGGGATGCCAGCTAATGGTAGGTAGCCTGTGAACGAGGAGGTTAAGTGTTGGATTGACTTTAATTTGCTTAATAAGACATGGACTTTGTCGTGGCAGACAATGAATTTATAGCATGGGTACCAATGTTGACTTTCACCAACTCTCTCCGAAAGCTCTCTGATGTGTTTCTAAAATGTAACATTAGCACTCAAGAGAAAAGCTTGTGAATATATCCATCGCCTAAATTTGGAAGAGGAACTTAATTTTTAATTCCCAATGAATAATTCTTTGAGATTTATTAAAGAAGGTGTCACTGCTATGCAACCTTCAATATAATAATGAACTAAATTAGATCTTATATAAGTATATGTGTGTGTGTATATATATTTAGATCAATTAGGATTCTTCCGGTTGAATATTGATCTTAGTTACTAGATTTAATATAATATTTTATTTTTATTTTAGTTTTAATAATTTAAATTTTAAATTATGAGTTTTAGTCTCCCGTGAGTAAAATAGTCTAAATTTTTATTAAATTATAAAGATTAATATTTTAAAAAAATTAAAAAAACAAAATTAAAATGATAATAAATTTAATAGATTAGAGATTATATTAACTCTGTGAAATTAAAATAATATTATCCTTTAAATGAGTGGCTTGAGGCCTTGAATTATGGCTATGGATTGCTGGCAAGGGTACGTGGATAAATTTATGATATGAATCGATTCAATAGTAATATTTTAAAATTGGCTATGGATTGCTGGCAAGGGCGTGGCAACAAAGTGACCAGCTATTTTATTGGTTATTTCAGCCACCACATAAATTGTCCCCATCGTTTGATGAGGATATGAAGTGTTGGTTGAAGAAGAAAATGGAAAAACTAACCAAGAAGACCCTTTTAATGTGTTTAATATTTTAAAATATAATATTTTTTTTCTCTTAAAAAATAACAACTCTATTATAAATTACATAAATAAATATAATAAATTCTATAATCGACCCTATTTAATTGGCTTCATAATAACATTATCATTGTCTAAACAAATGTAGTTAATTTCATAAGCAAGTGTAATAAATTTCATAAACTAATGTATTTAATTGGCTTCACAAGTTAACTTTTTCTCCCTTTTTTTCCTTTGAAAAAAATGCTCTACGCCCTTAACCAAATTCAATAATAAATTTCTAGATTAATATTAAAAATGTGTGCACAATGCATTGCGAGTTTAATCCACCAAGACACAGATATCGAAATTGACTCTCACTCTATTTTTCACCACCAAATGAGAAAACAAACAAACACTTCAAATAAAAAACAAAAACAAAATAAAAAAGTAAAAAATACTTTAATTCTGTGTTTGATCAGTCAAATGAACACAACAAATTATCGGCTCCAAAGTGAAAAGGAGTAAACCTTTGAGAAGGATTGTAACAAGAACTCCTTATTAAGAGAAAGTAGAAAGAGCACGATGAAAATAAAAAGAGTTTCTAATAATTTTATACAACTATGTAACACAAATCAACATCAAAGGTTATGATTTTTTATTTCTAAACACCACCATCTTCCATATGATCATTACAAAATAAGTTCTCATCATATTCATAACCCAAATCGTCATTTTTTCTATAATCAATCAACCCAATATAGCTAACAACTAAGAATAGTTAGAAGAAATTAACTTACCACAATCTATATAACCAAAAAAAAAAATTACCACAGTCTATCTGCAAACCACATTGTAACAACAATGATAAAGCAACTATAGGGCAAATGGAAGATTTGGGAGCATAACACAAAACGCACAATACAGAATAATAACAACTTTACTCTACGCGACAAGAGAACTCTAACACTCTTGGATGGCAATAATGAGAGCATAACTTCGGTGAGGACGATCGTGAGTCTTAGTTCATAGGCAATTCTATCTTTTCTTTTAAATTTTAAAATTTCAAATTGATATTATAATCAATATATCATTTTACATATTATAATATTCTTTTTAAAATTTTAAAATTCAAAAGATATTTTTGGAGATTTTTCCTACCTTATTCATCACAACAAAACAAAAACATGTCATGTTAGCTTCATTTTCAAGATATAAGAGCCTCGCCCCCACAACCTCATCAATCATCCATCCCGCATGTTACTTTCCCATTTTATGCCTTTCCCTCTTCCTAATTTATATATGCCTTCATCAAATTTGGGTTAATTTAGATTTAGCAATCTGGTTGGCTACATTTTTTATTTTTTTAACAAATATATGGTATTTAAATACGAGTAATTTTTCTAATATGATCGATTTCTTCTGTGAATCACAAGAAGTAGACTCTACCATAAGTCAAGAGTAATCTTTCTTTCAGTATTGACGGTAAAGGATAAACTCCGCCCAGCTAAATTGTTATATACATGAGGGTTATGATTCGAACATTAAATAGTTTAAGTGAGTAGAAAATTAAAATTTTATTCTATTATTTTATTTTTAAAAGTCCTCTTTTTTTATTTTTTATTTTGTGACAATTTACACATAGTTTAGTTAGCATTCACATAAGCCATAATTAATAGATTATGCGTATAGTGACTAATACTTATAGTTGAGGAAAGTGTAAGGACTAAATAAAAAAAACTATAAGAACCTAATTAAAAATGATACAAAACTATAAGCATTCATGAATTAATTTGTTTTTGAATTTTCATAGAGTTACATGGATGTGTATATGTTTGAAATTATGTTTTTCATTGAAATGCAAGGTCTTCAAGTTATTTTTTTTTTTTTGCCAAAAGTTCTAGTTAAACGTTATATTTCCTATATAATATAATGGATAGCATGTCATGATGAAGATAGGTAATGATCAAAATAAATAGTAAAGATCTTCGCAACATGAAATAGAATTAAAATGTACCTATTGTGTTGAATTTTTTATTGTTATATAGATATGTGTATATATATTGGAAAATAATGTTTTTTCATTGAATAACTTTAAAATTAATATTTAATAGAAATTTAATCAGTTTTGTTTCCTATACTTTGTTAAGTATGGACTATATTTGATAAATAAATAATAACATTTTTTTAGCAATTTTTGAATTGAGATTTTAAAATTCAAATGGTACTTTTGTAAGGTTTTATCTTTTTAAACCAAACTTATTAAAAAATACTTATTAAATTACCCCTTTGATCAAAAGGAATAGGATAGATACTAACTAAACCTTTTGGGATTTGGGGTAAAATTAACGAATAATCAATGATGGATGTGATAATTACGTTGTTATGGACAGCTAAAAGATGAAAGATAACACTGTTACTTCACATTGTTTGTGAATAAGCTTTAAGGAACCAAATTGATTAAAGAAACTTTAATTAATTAGGATGGTGTTATGTTAACTCTTTAAGGGGTCCAAATAAACAGCAACATCAAAGCTTTTGTGATATTTTCTCGTTTGATTTTACAATCCCAATAACATCATGCATTCGTTGTTGTCGTCTTTTTTTTTTTGCTTTGCTTTAGTGCCCATAGATATCATTAAACTTCCCACTTTTTTGACCCATTTTTGAGATAAACACACATTATAATATTCCAATCACATCGACGTTTTCTTGTAATGATCGATTTTCATAAGTACAACATAAAGTAACTCTTAAATTTAACTTAATTAACATTTTTATTCCCTCTCCACCTGTCCATGAATATATCTTCAAACGTTTCATGCAATTTTATTTATTCATTTATTTATTAATCTCACATCCACTATCTATTTATTTTTATTTAATTTGTATAATTTAAAATTTTGTAATAAAATATATTGTGTATAAAATTTTAAGTTTAGTTTCTATGGTTAAAATTTTATTAGTAATCTTATTGAACTTTGTTGGCATGACTAATAATATATCATTTTGATACTCTAAATATGTATAATATACTGCAATAGAAATTATATAAATATAAGGAAATAAAATCAAGTCACGTATAGAACACAATATTGAAAAATATATAATAAGTTCTAAATAAAAAATTACTTGAACTATGAAGAGAATAAAAAATTTTAAACTATAAAAATCAAATTGAAAATTAAGATATAGAGATTAAGAGAATGATTTTTTTTTTAATTTTCTTTTCCCTATTAATTACAACGACATTTAAATTTTAAGAAATAAAGACCAATTGAGCAATTATTATTAATTTCTTTGAAGTATTGTTAAATATAATATAAACTACGATTAATTAAAGTAAAGAAATGATTAACAATGGTGGGGTCCAAGCTTTTTCACCAAACACTTGCACGTTATCTGTGCTTCACAAGAGGAAGCCTCTGAGATTATAAACTCTAATGGTTAATTAAATTTACTTAGGAAAGTCATGACACCATAATTATGATTTAGTTGAAAAGTTAATTAGTGTGAGTTATGTCAAATAACCGATGTTTTGTTCAAAATTTTCCAACATGAAGCATATCTTGCTTTATATATCCATCATATTATTATCATCATCTTTTCATCAAATTGCTTTTTTAGCTGTCGAATCTTAAATTTCTTTTTGAGGGGACAAAATAGATATTATTAGATATTGTTCCATGGATTCTATGGCTGTCCTTCTCACATAGACCTCACCTAGCCTTTGCTATATTTGAAATTATGATCATTTTTTAATTATTATTGCTGTTATTATTATTAGGGTATTTTGAAAATAAAAGAAGGAAAGTAAAATCTAAAATAAAGTTAAACCTTAAATTTGAGTTAACTAAGAATTAAAGAATAAAAATAAAGCATGAAGCAAATTTGAAGAAAAACTATACGTGTTGGTTTTAAAAATTTGGAGATGTATAAAGATCAAATTTCTAAATAAATTTTATTAATTATTTCAAATAATAAAACTTAAGTTAGTGGGTAATATTTTTTTCTTGCTAACACACATGTATCTTTCTATTAGAGATAATTATAATCTAATTATTATCAAATGCTAAATATAGATATCTCTCCTAATAAATATTTAAATTTTTGTTCACAGACCACATCCTCGAAGGGGTATTCCCTTCCATTAGATTCTTTCACATGACATTCAAGTCACACATCTAAAACCAAAAAGAGTTCCTTTTGTGGGCTACTGTATGCCATTATGACTGGTAAACAAGCTTAATTTACGATTTGGGCCCAAAGCCTAACAAATGAAACAAAGCCCAAATTAGAAAACAAGTACGTGTCGCAAGAGCCAATATCATTAATTTTTTTAGAGTCTATGCCATATGCAAATATTTTCCAACTGATAACACTAATCCTCCTAAAGTATAAAGATCAAGTAAATTTTATCTATCCTAACAAAATATTTCGATACTCACAACCTAATACAAACAAATGACATCATGTTGAAGAGACCTAACTAACCATCAATGCTAGCTTTGTTGGTTAGTTTGATGTAGATTTACTATACATACTCGACACAGATTTTATTTTACATCAATCTTAAAGAAATAATCCTCAAAAGGGAGCACCTGATAATAACCATTAAAAAATGTTGGCCAAAATAAAAACCATTAAAAAATTATGTACACCACACATAACTCATGATGTGACAACCAAGTGTACTTTAAAAATAATAACTCAACACACAGATACATATACAAGTCACAAAATGAGTGCCTGATTACATGCATGTTTGTCAATAGCGTTTCAAGGCTGTACGGTCCAAAAAGAATAAATCTCGGTATACCATATGTTAATTAATGAACTTATGAGCATATATCCAGACAGACAACTTTACCTAAAATATAATCAATGAACTTATGAGCATATATCCGGACAGACAACTTTACCTAAAATATAATCCAAGAGTTTATAAATAGGATGTTCTAGCAAGATCTAGCAATGTCCCAGACTACACTAGCTAGAGTTAGTGAAAAATAACTACTTGGCTGGAATGGAGTACATTTTACTTTTGCTATTCTACTATCTATGAAAGGGGAAAAATTAATAATATTATATAACTACAAACAAGGAAGAACAAAAATACCCCCATGATTGAACCAATAAGCATTAGTTAAATCAGATCTAACTGGCTTCCTTTGCCAATGGGAGAAGAACTTCGGAATCTCTGATTTGCTGCGGCACTAAGCAATGCTTTTCGCCTATTGGAGCTACTATCCATATATTCTTGCAGAGGTGGAAGACAAGCTTCATCTCCATCTTTAGATACTTGTCCTCGAATAATCTGTCACAGTCACAAAGGGATGTTTCTAAATGAACATGCCATATAGAATCAATAAATAAGTGTATTTGAGATGCTTCCGCTAGAAAAAGTACAAACAAATTTCATTTTTATTCATAAATTATAGGATTTCTCACATGGGAAATATTCTTTTACCTTTGATGCCCAGGACCTTTCAGCTTGCAGGCAAAAATCTCTAATGTCTCTTCCAGACATGCTAGAAAGATGAGAATCAACAGGAGGTTAAGAATAGAAGTGCAAATACAACATATAAAGGTTTCAATGATTTTATAATATGCTGAGTGAAGGATTAAAATATGAAACGTACCCTTCTGTAACTCTTGCAAGTTCATCTAATTCTGGTTTTGAAAGGTGCTTGGCATATTTGGCTGCTATCTCCTTACGGTTATCATGATCAGGCAGGTCAAAAGTGATCATAGTATCAAACCGACTGAAAAACACAGAGAAACAACAATCAGGAATTAGGATTTACATGACTGAGTCTGATTACAGGCCACCAATCAATTTGTCCTCAATCTTACCTTATTAAAGCAGGATCAAGGTCTTGCTTTCTGTTTGTAGCACCAATGACAATCACTCTCTTATCTTGCTCAAACCCATCAATCTGCACAAGTTGGCTTTTCCAGTTAATCAGGAATAATTAGGCTATTTTCTAGTGCATCCAAACCTATGAAGCACAGATGCTTCAAATTGCTCGATGTTGGTATACATATAAAAAAGTATTGAAACGCCTTTATTAAGAAAAATTATTTTTTTAAACTTCAGATACTTGTAAAATACTTCAAGAATCTTAATGGATACTTCAACGAATTTTTTTCTGAAAATAAATTTTGTTGAAGATTATAATAATAAAGCTCTTATTATTAGAATGTTTTCCTCTTCTAGATTGCCTTTTAATCTTACTAGAAATCAGTGAAGATGCATGAGATTACTTTAATGGTGCTAGAATTTTGGAAGTGGCCTGCCAAACTTATCTTTTGATAAAGCTATCCTCTAGGGAGGGAAGAGATTGATGCTATTCCTATTAGCAAGCGCTGCATTGATGGTAGTAAAAAACTAAAAATATAATCATGTATTTTTTGGTATTTAGTACCATTGAAGGACTATAAAATTATGCTTCAAGTCTAGATTTCCCAAATTGAAATTATATTGTGTTTCATAATTTTTTTATAACTATATATACGTATCCCAGACGTATCACATCTTATATTTTTCAAAAATAAATGTATTGTGAACAAGAATAACCTGTCGCAATAAGACTGACAATATCCTGCGTGTAGCTTCATGCATTTCCCTATCACGGGCAGCAGCAAAAGAATCAATCTGCAAAAACACGAGAAAATGAAAATTTAGAATGAAAATAGAAAGTTTCCCATAGGAAAACTTAAGACACTCTACATCCATCTGTCCAATACCTCGTCCAGAAAAATAAGAGCACCCTTGGGAAGTTCGTTTGCAAGAGAAAAAACTTTCCCTAGCAAGTTCTCACTTTCACCATAGTATTTGGACATGACTACCTCCAGTGGTACATACAGCAATGGGACACCCTGCCAAGTCAAATCACAGGACAATTTCAGTTCCTAGCTCGTGAGGGCAAGAAAAGATACAGAATCAGCACTCCTGTGCAGTTTGAATGGTGATTTACATAGTTTATACTCTGTTATGATTGTTATATATCAATAATTATATGATTTTCTTGAAAATGAGATATTCTACTTTCAGCTAACAACATGCAACTAGGACATGTGCAATGTCATTGAACATATGTCCAACATCGTCCCTCAGAGAATCTCAATGACTGATAATTTCAAAGGGTTCCCAAACAAAGTACAAGGCATACTACTGAAAAGGAAAGATTTTAAGAGTGGCATACCGCTTGGCTAGCAATAACACGAGCACAAGAAGTTTTCCCTGTACCTGAGGATAAAAATGGCCCACAAATAAGCCTTTAAATTTAGACATCAATTTTAAAATTGTGCTTTTACACCCCTACTCCATCCCCCCCGGGGGGGGGGGGGTTGTTTAGGTTCCGCAGATGTGGTTTTTAAGCCAAAACCTTATTCAAATCAATCTTAAAGGCCAACAACAACCTGAACATCATATACCCGTTTGATAATCAAAGGGTGGAAGAGAAGTTTCTTGACTATTTTAGAGTCCTAACTCCACAATATAAGAACAGTATCAATTATCAACAGTGTAAAGAAGGTGATCATCCAAAATGCAGAATGTCCCGCTCTTTTACTCATGAAAAATGCCTGTCTTCAAAAACCTCATTCCCTTGAAAATTTGGATTCTTTTTTCACAACATCCCAATCAGGCACAGTGATATAACAACTTAATTCCTTAAATACCTTCAGTTTGAGAATTGCTTTTAACACTTTATAATCCTAACATAAAGCCTCAATAAAGTTTCTCAAAATTTGTTTCTTTTCGGCTGTCAATTGTAATGCACAAATCACTAAATAAGTTGCATAATCTAGACATGCCAGGCTCTAGCAATGTTTATAGAGAAGTAGATGTCTCACATTACTCAACCCTATGAAAAACTAGATACTAAAAGGGCACACCTGGTGGACCTTCAAAGAGCACAGCACGTGGCCTGGTTGTCTCATACTTATGTCGAGTCCCACGAGCAATATCATCATATACTTCAGGTCTTTGTAAAGCTAATAGTATTGTATCTTCTATTTCTCTACAAAATCAGTACTGAAGGGTTAAAAACTTCGATAGGAGTTTCATGCAGATTATCAAACGAATGCACATCTGAGCACAATTATTAACAGGTAATGCCAAGGTAAACATGTTACTGAAAGGATTAAGAGCAAAAGAGTTGTAGGAAAGCATGTCTCTCATCAGTTATATATATGGATTATATTAAGGAAGAATAAAGATGATCAAATTTGTTGAGAACTAATCATGAATTCCAGTCCCTTTCTCTGTAAAGCAAAAAGCCACGACATTGGAAATGTGCATAGATGGAAATGTGCTGTTGAAGATGAACAGAATTTTAACTGATTCAGAAAAAACGAGCAAGAGCCAGGATAGGCTGAATCTACACTGGGACATACCTTTTCTGGTTATCATAACCAGCAATGTTGTCCCAAGACATCTCACCATTTGAGTGAAGTTCATTGAGTCCATAAATTCTCACTCCCATTGATTCAAGACTTGATATAGATTTCTCTACAGATGGAACCTTTTCTGTCTCTCCCCTTGGTCTCCTAGATGGGGCTCTTCTTTGTCCCAACTTTTTGCCAGCTATTTCTAAAATGGTTGCAAAAGCATCAAGCTCTTCAGTACTCAGGCTCCCATTCTTAATGAATTCAATCTCCTGCAATATAGACTTTGTTAGTTGGAAGTTAAAGGGACCCAGTCCCTTTTCTTTTTCCCACATTACAGAAAAATCACACATAATGATAAGAGAGAAAAGGGAATAATCGAATACTAACAGCTTTGTCAGGGCTGATGATAGGATAATATATGAGTATGCATAGATCTTCATCACTTGGATTTCCTTGTATATCCTTTGGGGGACGACTAAGGGTAAGTTGCCATGCAACAGTGCTGTATGGTTAACAAGAAACATTATGTATTAAAAAAACTATTCATATGCAAAAAGTACCGAGTCTTCTAACTAACATAAAGCTAAGAGAAAGTTCAGAACGCATCATAAATCATAAATGCACACATTCTAGGAAATGAACAGGATAACCTGTCCCAAGCACGGATTAACATATTTGAACCACCCCCATTCTCTTCAGCCTTCACTCCAAGTTGGGAAACAAGATTGGCAAGAAGATGGGAAACTTCACATGCCGGAGGAATTTGGAACTTGATGCTGACCTACAAGGGCAAATGCCACCATCAAATATAATTTACTTTCATTAGTATAAAAGAATATCAAAATTTAGCTTATATAAATAAGACAGTGTGTTAAAGTACTTAGCAATGCATCCAACACACTGAATCTAATGCTTAAGAATAAGAAATGGCACTGTAGACTCATTGGTCAGGCATGCTATCTTCCGCGACAGTGCTTCCGCTGTAATCATAGGATCAAACCCAGAAACTTCCATTGAAAGACCATTGTTCTATCTTGTTTCTTCATCATGACGATTCTGCCAAACCCTGAAGGCGCCATTGAAGGACACTTACGTGAAGTGCTAGCGACAGGGAAGAACTCGTTGACGGGAGAAATCGCCAGACAAAAAACGATGGTGTGCAGCCAAATGTTTGACTTCATCGGAACTTTGTAAGTATGAAAGACTGAGAAATTGAGTTAAAAGCTGAGGAATTGGGAAGGAAGGAGAAATGGCATCATCAATTTCTCAGTCAAAGTTGTGAAGAAGGAAGACGAAGAGGAAGAGAAAGAAAAAGAGTCAAAGAAGGGAACAAAGCCACACAAAGAGATCCGGGCGATGATTCAGTGAAAGAGGAGGAGAACAATGATGATGAACAGTAAATATTAACATAATTAACTTTCGGTTAGCTTGGTTTTTATTGCTCCAATTTTAATACTTTAATCTGTTAATTATACCAACAGAGAAGGGGGGTGGGGTAGGAGTCAAATGTGTCTCAGACAAAAGAGTAAGGGGCAGGGTTGAACTTGAACCATGGAACCATATCCTACATGATAATGCATGCATGGAGTTAACAGCTAGTAAATGAAGAAGATACTTCATGAAATTTAAACAATCATTGTATCAGCATATGTATGATATATTGAAATCAGAGATTTTGCAGTCTTAAAGAAATAATGACCATTTACACAAATATCAGCCTTTATGGGGCTAGGCCATGCATTACCCAAAAATATCAGCCTTTATGAAAGTACTCCAGAACGTTAACAATTTGGCAACCAGTTAGAATGCCCAAACCGACTTTCTAGAAACCCAGTTTTGACTTTTGATATACGTATGATTGGGTCACTCAAAACTGAACATTAACCCAAAACGAGGGTATGTAAATGGGAACAAAAGTTTCTGAGAAAACTGGTTTTTGGAAACAGAAACTGGGTTTTGAAACTGGTAGCCAAACACACACAAATAAACCCTTCTACTCATTCTACCTTAAATGTATTTTAGAAAAAACAAAAGAATCAATATCTTTTTTAAGCAAGGGCTCTTTCAATGCAGAATACCACAGATTACGTTTAACAATGAAATCAAACCACAACTGCAGGAGAAGGATGACCATAGGAAGGCAGAGAAACTGTAGATGATAAATGCCACAACCTTTTGACCTTTAACAGCAACAGTGAAATCAGGATGAGAAGCAGCTGAAAGTCCTCTATTTACAAGTTTCAGCATTATTTGGGACCTTAATTTCTTGGCAATTCCTTCCAAATCCTCATGACTTGAAGGCGAGGCTGATGACGAGGAAGGTTCAATCTTGGCAGTCTCTTTCCCACCCTCATCTGCAGACTGCAATAAAGCTAACTTAGAATGAAATAATTCAAAGAATAGGATATTTGATCTCAGTGGTCAGCCCTTCAAGGTGTAATGTTGGGGTCCTGAGTTCAAATGCTAGAATATGAAGAAGCAGAAGATGAGATCAAATAATTCAAAGAAAGCATCATTCAATTAAAGCATGTTTTGTGAACACGAATAAACAATATACAGTGGCTCTGGCGAAGACACTAAATATTCGACATACCTCATTAGCATCCGCGAATGCCATTTCTAGAACTCCAACCCCAAAAATACCAGCTAACACAACTGGAAACAACGAATACGGTCCCGCGGCATCAGGTAGACCTCTAGAACTGAAAACCTCAGACGAAAACGCGGATTCTACAAAAAAATCAACAAATACTCCGCATGAAAAAAGTTAGAATATCTAAACTGAAAACAGAAAAAAGGAAATGGCAATGTCGAAGGTATAAACAATATCTTCAAAACATAAAGACAAAATTCAAACTATAGAGCATTCCCTAGTCCTGTTCATTGTCCAGTCCATACATCAAACATTCACAGAACAAAGTAAAGATAGTAAAAGGCTACTGAAATAGTCAAAGCGAAGCATTTAGAACCGACTCAACGAATTCTAATGAGCAAGACCGATAAAAACTCACATGTGATCATTCCGATAATGAAGATCAGAGATGAACTTACTGTGAGAGAAAGGGCCGGAAATGTGGTGGGAGCGAGCAGGATGAGTTAGGGTTTTAAGAGAAGAAATTGAACCCCATAGCCGAGAAGCTCTCACTAGTCGCTCCAGAATCGCCATCCCGAAGTTCAGGAGGGATCAGTTGTTCGCTATTTCGCCCCGTCCGGTGAGTGCCAGTGAAAACCACCCCAGCGCCGAATAGCAGCGCGTAAACTACACCTAAAGCGGTGGGAGCGTGGGCCTCAAATCCAGGCCTGGTTACTTGTCAAGCACGGAACGGAACTTGCGTTGAGGTGTTTCTCTTGTGAGCTCAACCCTGTTAAATTTAGGAGGAATTATATTCACAATCAAGGAGTTAATAATAAGGAAAAATAAATCTGTTAGTCCTTATACTTTCATCAGTATTTGAATCAAGTTCCTCTAATTTTTTTTCTCTTTATCGAGTCCTCTAACTTTACCACGATTTAGGTGATGATCCTTTTGTTAATAAATCGGTGAATGCCGTTAACTTATACCTGAAGATCAATCACATTGAAGCTGTTACACGGTCAATTTTTTTTTATATTTTTTCTCTCTTCTTTTCCGAGACTCCTTTCTCTCTTTCTCATCTCAATCTTTCTCATCTCAATCAACCCTATTTAGATAAATTTTTAGATAATGTTTAGAAATTTTTTTAATAAAAAATATAATGCTAAATAAATAAATATTTAGATTATTATTATCAAAAAGATTTTTATAATTGATAAATTATTAAAAAGTGTGTGAGATAAAAAAATAATTATAATTCACTATATTATCTTTATTCATTCATCTTTTTTTCTCTTCTTTTTTGTTGAACACAGGCACACGGTGAAGATGAAGATGGAGGCTTCTTTTACCAGCACTCCGTCATCCCACCAACAATAGTCCAATCACGAGATCTGAAATATGACGAAGACCACGTGAAGAAAAGGACGCGAAATGAGAGAGGAGAGATAGAAGCAGAGAGGACTGACAAATAGTAGGGAAGAGAGAGAGGACAGACCACTACTAGCGATTCCTTTGCAAGTCATCGGCGGTGAGAGAAGAGGGAGGAGAAAATGGGTGTCGGCAGATGGAGGAAAGAGTGTGGAAAAAAATATAGACAAAATAATTATTAGATAGTTCATAGATTTTTTTACTAAAAGTTATTCATAATAACTTGTCTAAAATTATTGTTTGATCCATAAGTCTTTTGAACAAATATAATTATTTATTTTAAAAAAAATTTAAATAAAAATTTAAACTATAAGTTATTTTAAAACTTTAGTTTCAACTGAAACTCAAACACACACTATATGGTTTCCGTGTTGGTGTCAGTTTGTTTTTTCTAAAACTCATCCACTTGCTTCCTTCCCTCTCGCATGCGCCTCCCCGGCAGCTAAAACTCAACTTTGCTTTCTCTTCACAAAGGTGGGCGGTTTCGGCTTGTTCTTTGAACCAGGTGGTCGGCCTCGAGGTCTAAGAAAGAGTTTAAGGTAATTGGAAGGAATAAAGAAGAAGAAGATGGATTAGAGCCCAGAAATTAAGATCAAAAGCTTATATTGTTTGTACCAGCGTATGAAAATGGGAACCATCTCTTTCATCTGATATTAATTATGCTTCTTCACAATGCTGAGTTTGAAGAGCTCAAGAAGAACGGAGAAGATGGAGATGAAGAGGCTGATGCCCATTCTAGAGAATAGAATGAAAGAGAGAGATAAATATGAGCTTTTATCCTGAGGAAGAAAGAGAAAGAAAGTGGTTCTGGAAAAAAATTTGTCGTGCAGCGACTACAATGTGATCTTCTATGTATACATTAACGGCATTCAAGGATTTATTAACGAAATGAGCATCACCTTTAACGTGGTAAAGTTAAACGAGTAAATGTGGATACCTCTCTTAATAATAAGGATTTAGATTTTAATTTATCATTTCGTAAAAAATTAATCTCTTATAATAGATCTAATCGTATAATGAATGTACGTGAAATCTCATTTTTTTAGATGATATCTAGGAGTTAAGATATTTTTTCAAACACCGCGACTAGAACCACAACAAAGTAGTACTCTTTAAAGATCGAATACGTTTTAAATGGTCACATATCTTACCCTTTCGCTAGTTGAATTCAGGATAGCTGACCCTAAATCTTTTTTTTTTGTTATAAAATTTTTTGGTAAGGGGTTAGGCTCACCCACGATCTAAAGGTAAGGCAAAATCTTTCTTTCTCCTAGGCGAAACTAATGTCAAGCAGGGCGAGCCGTCTATTACCCTCAGACGTAAACCTAGGCACCTAAGAACTAAGATGCTTCTTTGAGCGCCGCGACTAGAACCATAACGAAGTAATACTCTTTAAGATTTAAATATGATATAAATATTCAAATATGATATAAATAGTCGAATATCTTATTTTTTTTGTCAGTTATACCCGTGTCCGATGGGTGGCTGACACTAAATCTTGTTACGAAAGAAAATTACTAAAATGTGCGGCACTATGAAGCTCATACCCCATTCCGATTATCCTAGATTCTGGGCCTATCCCACTAGACGCCCAGTTGCTAACTCTAACGAACCCAAAGATTCAAAGCAAGAAGCTAAAATACGCGAGATCCAAGCCTGATTATTAAGTAGCGGATTGACCAAAAGGTTAATCCGAATAATAAACAGCTCAGTATCACTTAAGTAAAGTCTTAAGTTTGAACCTTAGTATATACAGAAAATCCCCGCTGAAAGATTCACCCACCATAGCCAAGTACGCGATACGGATCGAATCCGAATGTAGTCGGGACAAAGCTGCAGTAAACTGAGTGGGCAATAAAAAAAATACTGTATTGTATCAAAAAAAAAAGAGTAACGTATTCTTTTTTTTTCTTTTTGTGAAATAGCATAATAATAATCTGTTTGGGAGAACTTCTAATTTAAAACTAACATCTTAGTCTTGATATAAGCTGTGGAGAATAATTTTTAACCCCAAAATTATGTTTTTTTTAAATCCCTTCTCTAAAACATAATCCAAAATAAGCTATAAATCACAATGTATTCATAAAATTTAGACCTGTATCTACTTTTAGTTTTTTTTTTCAAGATGATATTGAAACACTCAAAATAAATGAGCAATTACTTGTAAACGTCAAAAAACCATCTTTGAATATTGAAATTTTGAGGAGTAAAAATGGTACTGTGTAAAATTTCAAATTAAAAAAAAAAAGGCTATCAAAATGATATCTATGAGTATAAATCAGTCCATATATCTCTAAAGACCCAGTAGATTTGATTCATGAATGGGTGAGATATACGACTATTTAGAACGTGTTCGATTCTTAAAAAGTACTATTTTATTATAGTTCTAGTCACGGCGCTTGTAGAGATATCCTGACTCCTGGGTATCTAGGTTTATATCTAAGGGTAATAGATAGCTCACCCAGCCTGACATTAGTATCACCTAGGAGGAAGAGAGATTTCGCCTTGTCCTTAGATCGTGGGTGACCCTAACCCCTTTTTAAAAATTTTTGTAAAAAAAATAATAATTTGTTTTTTTTTTACTATTTTTGCATAGTAGCCACTTAGTTAGTAAGTAGTATAAGGGATATGTAAACTTTTACTCTTAATAATATCATTTCGACTTTCATTAAAAAAAGTTAGTCTTGTTAAAAATATAGTCAAACTCTAAATATCAATATTTTTTCTACCGATAATTCAAATATTATTATATCGTGAGAGAGTAATATTTAAAAAAATTAATTTATAAGTCCTTATAATTTTATTAAATTTTAAATCAGGTCTTTATAGTATTTTTTTTCATGTCCTTATTGTTTACACAGTATTTATCACAGTCCTTCCGCTGTAATATACCGTTAAGAGTAACGAGGATATGAACACGTCACCATCTCCTCCCTCCTTCTTTGATCCTCTCTCTCCCCCTCCCCCACCCAGCCGGACCCCATTGTCTTTCTCAGAGATCATGCACTCTCTCCTCCTCCTCCTCCTCCTCTATTCTTTCTAAGCTTACCTCCCATGGCCATCAATAAATCCCTCCACCTCTCCATTCTTGCATAGCCTCAGAAAAGAGTCTCAGAGATTTTAGTTAAGTTCATGGTATTATGAAAATGAAACACAATGCCATGGTGATGGGTTGAATATGGGGCTCATGTTTGAAGGTCTTTGAAAGTTGAAAGTGTATTATGGTCAAAGTCAAACATGTATGGATCCAAACTTGAGGCTGTTTTGCAGTGATCAAGAAATCTGGTTTATGCGTTGAAACATCCAACATAGGAACATGGGTTCAGTCTTGAGAAGCTACTTTCGGCACTTCTTCACTTTCCAACTCAGATCATCGCTTGACTATTAATATAATTGAGTATTAAATAATAAATAAAGATATAATAAATTTAATTAGTTTTATTGAATTTATCCTTACTTTTTTTTTTTTAGTTTCTGAGTGGAAGAGGGCCTTCCTGGTTCTCTCGATCAACTATCTTGTTTAAACAAAGAAAGAGCAATTTCTATACAAAATTTTCTGAATAATCTAATAATGGAATTTTGGGTTTCATAGCCACTCCCCTAAAATAAATAATATATTTAAAGTAATGTATTTTATTAAATTATGCAATTGAATTTTATACTGGTAAAATAAAATCTTATTTGTAAAAGTAAGGCTTTATATGGTATAATACATACACATGCAATATTTATAGTATTCTCATAACTGTTATCAAACATTCTATAGAATTTGACGTTAGTTGTAAATGATTTAATAATATAGTCATTCTCCTTTATCTGAGTTTAGGACTAACTATGAAACATGGACGGAGCTATTAAAGTTACTGGACAAAGTCTTCCATTGAAACATGGGCGTTGTTTAAGACTAGTTGCTTTACTTAGGACACGAGTTCGAAACGGAAAAATTGATGAATCACATGATATAATGATGCCGTACAACCAATATAACAGATTACATCTAGTAACATAAAGTACGTGTTTGGTCACAAATAAAATATTAATTTTAAAAGCATTTTTTATCTAAATTTTATTTTAAAATAAAATAAAATAAATAGTCATATTTATCTAAAAAACTTTTGAATCAAATTACAATTTAAAATTATAGTTTTCAATAAATTACTAGGAATAATTTTTAGAATAATAAAAAAGCTTATAGTCTATTCAATTACTATTTTACTTTTATTTTTTCAGACACTATCTCCTCTCTTCTCCCCCTTTTTTTCCATGCCATCGTCTGTGCCGTCGCATGCCTTCTTCTTCTACAACCGCTGCACTCTAGCCATCGGAGAAGAGGAAGTCACTGTCGGAGCTTCTGGTGGTCTGTCGACTAAACTCTTCTCTAAATCTATACTTGTCGTCAGTGAAGAGCAGCAGACGATGAATAGCTACAGGAAGAAGAGGAAGCTTTGGTCGCCGTCATTGAACTTTGGTCACTGTCGTCTGGAGCGAAGGAAGACTTATCCGACTATGGCTAGAAGAAAAAGGAAGAAGATAACTGAAAAAGTGATGGGACGCTGAATGGACATGGTACTGGGTAATATTTTTTTTATCTTATACCTTTACTAGTAATTTATCAATCATAAAAATCCTTCTAATAATAACTATCCAAACACTCATTTATTCAGAACCACTTTTTTTCCATAAGCTCTTCTCCAAAAATTGTCTAAAAGCCTTTTTTTATAAGTCATTTTCTAAAAGTATATCTAAACAGGCTCAAAGTTTGTTAATGTAGTTGTCATTGTTATGTGAGGCAATAAGAAATAAACAATGGGCAAAAATAATTTACTATATCTCAAAAGAAATGTTACGTTACACCTTTAATATAAGAGTTAGATAATTAATTTATAAATAAAAATTAGATAATTAATTTATAGATATTAAAAAAATTAGTTATTTGTCACAAATATGTCTTAGTTTTCTTAAGCTACTCTATTTAATTATGTGCATGAAAATTACCCTCTCCTTAATATATATACAATCTATATGAATATATTGGGAGAATAATTAAAATTTTAAAGGACAAAATAAATTTAAATATTATATTTAGTATTAAAATAAATTATTGATGACTCCTATATATTTAGGACCCCAAAGAAGTAGGAAGCAAGTAACTTCATTTTTTGAGATTGTGCCATAGGCAATTTGGCAACTAAGAAAATATCACAATTTGACAAATATATATATTCCTTTCAGTTTTATTTATTAATTTTAAATTTATAAATACGGTGTGATTCTTTTTATAAATTTTATTTTAAATTTATCTAAATATTTATTATATTTTTTTAAATTTTATTTTTAATTAATTATATATCTCTATCCTCACTTTTTTTACACATTTTCTCTCTTATTTATCAACTTTATAAATAAGGGTGTAGTTAAAAAAATATTATATTTTTATATATTTATTATTTTTAATTAATTTTTTAATCAACATAAATTAATTATTTAAAACTTAAAGATAGGATTAGAATTAGTGGAAGTATCAAGAATGAAGTAAGAATGGCTTCGGCCTTCAACATGCTGCTACCCAGATAATGCCTCTTATCTTCTTCCCAAATTCCATGACACAAATAGTGAAGGACATTAAACCATCGGGTTAAGATGTACAATAAATTTGCACGTACTTCAATCGAAATTATTTAAATCAAAATAAATAGTAAATCGCTTCCCTGAACGAATAAGACAATAAATACAGAAACAGAGGAGTGTCAGTGCCACTTGCAGAAAGAAGAGATGGAGAAAGTCAGAATCCAGAATAATTAATAAATAAATATTAAAAAGCACTTCAGAAGACACGAGCTAGAGCACAAAAGCATAAACATTCCAAACCCATAAGACGTTAATAATCAATCTTTTTCTAACTCTGTCCTGCTAAAAGTCAGAAACTTTTTCTCATACATTCAGTTTCAAAAGGATAAACTTAGACAGACAGAAACAGGCGAAAAACAAAATGGTAGGGTTAATGGGGGAAAGAAAGTAAAAAAACCTAAACACAAAGAAATGATAAGCCTTTTTAGTTTATCATGTGGTGGGTAGTTACAAATTTTCTTAGTGAGACGTTACTGCACTCTTTTTGCTGAAAATGCTGCGAAAATTAAATAGATTTCCACTATTTCCGGTTCTGTTACCGGCGCCGCCGCTAGCTCCGCCGTTTCTGCCACGCGTACGAGTGGTACTACTACTGCTGCTGGTGGAGCCGCTGGCCGAAGAAATGGTGCTGTTCTCGTCGCTTCTGCAACTCAAATGTTGCTTATAGCCGATGCATGTGGGAACATTCAAGCTCATAACCCTGGTTTTTGAACCGCCGCTGGTGTCAGCGGAGGTAGTGGTGGTGGAGGATACTTTACTCCGACGGGTTATGGTTGTTGCTTTTGATATCTTTTCAGTGTTCGGGTCTTGAATCTTCGAGCGTGGGACCTGCCAAACCGGGCTGCTCCGTCCTAAATGCACTCCGGCCCGACCCGGACTACTGGGCCATTTCCTCGACTTGGACTCTCCTGCCGAATTACTACGCGAACACGGCGCGCTGTTGACCCTACGAGTCAACGGAGCTCCGAGGAACAACCTCGGCCGAGTCCCGTCGGATCTGCTCCGAGAAAACGGCCATATGTTGATGTTCAACTCCGCCGAACTACCACCACCTCCTCCTCCGTTCTTCCTCTCCTTCTTCTTCCCTTTCTCTCTGTCCTTTTCTTCAGGATTGTTTTTCATTTCCGTGTTCTTCTTCTCACTCTTCTTAAATATATCCTTCCACCGCTTCGACGCCGAGAGCACCGTCGTCGCAGAAGACCCAGTTATCGCAGGAGACGACTCTGGTCCAGTTTCCGGGTCGGGTGTAGGACCCGTTTCTGGAACTGGTGGATCTGATTCTGCCGTTTGGGATTTGGGTTGGAGGGAGAGGTGGTGGAGAGGAAGGAGAACACCGTCGGCGATGAGTTGATCGGCGGAAAGGAGGTTGGGTTGAGGGAAACAGGGGTTTCGGACCATCCAGAACTCGAATTCGGGTGACTTACAGCAGTGAGAGTTGTAGTTTCTGGGACTAATAGTTGGGGAAGAAGAAGTTCCAGGAGATAAGCTTTGGGTTTCCATGAAGAAGCAGTGGGATGTGTTGAAGAGGAAGAAGACGATGTTACAGAGAGGAAGGATGGAGATGGAAGAAGAAGAATGAAGAGTAACGAAGGAAAAGAGAGAGACGGATGATGATTTTAAGAGGGAAGGGACCAAGGTGGGGTCCACTATGCAGGGGTCAAGAGAGAATGTGTCTTAGAAAGCATACCATTTGGCGAAAGGCAATTGGTCGAGCTTAATAGAATAGGGATAATGGTAAATATGTCTGGACATGATGGGAAATAGGGAATGAGATCTGCAAATAAAAAACAATTAATATTAAGAATATAAATTAATCAATTAAAATGAGCTAAGGATTTTTCCTCTATTTTTTTTTTAATTTTTTTACACACATTCTATTTTTCCTTAAATATTAATATTAAAACAAAGATAATTGTAGCTTATTTTTTACAATAGTGGCGATTAATATAGAATATTTTTTAATTTGATTATTACTTTTTATTAAATATATTTTTTAATATTTAAATTTATATTCTACTCTTACGTGAATTAAATTATTTATTTTCTTAATTAATAATTTATTAATAATATACAACATCTTTTTATTTTAGAGGAAAGGAGTATATATTGTTTTTAATGGGAAGGAAGTAAATTTAAACATTAAAGGGAAAAAGTATAATTAATCCAACTTTATAGACGCATCATTTTTTAATTGAAATGATACTACCAAAGAGAGATTTGTAAAACAGTTTGATGATTTGATCATGCATTTTTTTGCCCAAGAAAATTCAAAAATTATAATTTATATCTCACTTTGGTATGTTTGGTGACACATATCAGCCTTGGTATATATTTAAATTAATTAATAAGTGGACACATTCTTGTGCATTATAAACCCAGATGAGTGCTACTATTTAATCCTTATAAATAATATATAATTTGTGATATGAATGTATATTTTTTTTATACTTTATATTGACATTAATTGTAAATACTTTATAATTTTCTATACAGTTTGTTTGTGCCATTCTATAGTGAGAAAACACAAAAAGGAAATATAATTGTATTGTTTTAAGTGGAGCTCACATGCCTGGGAAAATAAAAAAAAAATAAAAAAAATGCGTTACTAAATACAAAGAAGAAAAATATTTTTAAATGTTATATTGAATTTTAACGAGCCAAACAAACGAGACTACTAAGTCAAATGTACGTTTCTCATTTAAAGGAATATAATAAAAAAGTCTACAATTAATAATAAAAGACGTTATTAAGTACAAAGGATAATTTTTTTTAAATGTTATATTGAATATTAAAAAGTTAACAGGGCAAAGTCAAACAAAATTTGATCTGTACGCGTGTTTCCCATTAATTCAAGTTCCATAATTTTATTTTACATAGAAATTTATTAAAATTCAAATGACACTGATAACCCTAATCAAAGTGATATCAAATGTAAGAATAATTATGCTAATAGATTTTTATAGAATTTCATCCAAAAGTCAAGTATCAAGTGATTACATATATTTATTTATTTATTATATTTTAACGCCTAAAATCTCTTACTTACAGTTTGAACTCGTTATCCCCCCCATCTATTAGGCAGGCTTTTTCATTAGGCTAAAGGCTAATTGGCAATTATTTGTAATTTATTATGAGGAATTAAAATAAAAAAATTTACATTTATCGTGATGAATCTTGCAAGAGATGCTTTTATTTTTTTATTACAACTAAGTATTTTCAAGCTTAATTTTTTTACACTTATAATTAAGGTCCAAAATGTAACTTTATTTTAATATTTAATATGAAAAGGAACCCAATTTGGTAGATTACGCGCCTCGTTTAAAATTGAAAAAGTCAATATTAATAATTAACAATTATTGATTATATTTTTAATATATGAAGAGATTATAAGTCAACGTTTTAGATACATTCAAATTTAGATTTCATCGATCTGATGAGATTAGAAGTAAACGTTGGAGATACATTTTTTTTGTGCCCACCCGGTTCACCGGATCTTCGCCCCGACTATATCCGAATCCGACCCGCATCGCGCACCTGGCTATGGTGGGTGAGTCTCCCAACGGGGATTTTCTGCGTACGCCAAGGCTCGAACTCGAGATCTCGCTTAAGCGATACCGAGCCGCTTACCACTCGGACCAACCCTGTTGGTGTTGGACATACATTTAATTTAGATACATTTGAAGTTTGAATAGGACTGAGCAAAGTGCCCGCCGCTTGATATATTTGCCTAGGCCCGATTTACATTTGTCCGGTTTGGGCCCGTCCAAATTAAACCCGTAAACGGCGAGTTTAAATGGGCGGGTTATATGTATTAAACGAGCGGGCTACAGGCACACCATCGGTTGCCCGTGCCCGCTTGTTTATGTGTATGTATATATTTTTTTTAATATTTTTTTATTTAAATATTTATTTAATATTTTTTTATTAAATAAATTATAATATTTACTACTTTTGTTGAAATTGTGAAGTTTTAAATTGTAAAAATTATAATATTTATCCACTATTTTTAGAGAATACGGAGTTTTGCTGGATTGAAATTTTATGGGTTTGTAAAATTTTTAAAATAATAATATTAAATTTAGAATATTTGAATGAATATTTTGTAGGGTTGTGATTTTAGGATGAATAATCATATCATATATATACTATTATTATTTTATTATCACTGTACACTATGTTATTTGTGAGCATTGATTGCTATTTGAATTTTAAACGGGTTTAAAATAATTTTTTTTGTCTTTAACAAACGAGCTGCCCATACCTGTTCAGCTCAGCCCGTTTAATACGGGCTTAAACGGGCTGGGGCACAGGCATGGGTTAGCCTGTGCCCGTAAAAAAATAAACAGGCGGGGCACGGGCTGGCCATCGGGCCAGCTCACCCTACCCGTTACTCAGAGCTAAGTTTGAACATGCATAGAATCTTTATGTTGGAGAATATTTAATACTACCAAGTTATTCAACCCATCCCCCAGTTATAGAGCATCTAGTATTCAGTATTATAAGCTAATCAATTTTGTGATAATGTAGGTTTATAATGTAGAGAATTGTGTTATTTTTAAATAATTATCTCAGCTATATATTTAAAACTCAAATACGATACTATTAGTTGAGTTATAATAATCTATAACCATGGCGTTTGGTGATTCTTGTGTTTTAATTTCACCGGTAATAGAGTATATAACTTATAAATAATGTAATATAATTTTTTTTATATAAATTAATACTGATGGTATTATTGATATATTGATCGATAATAGAAATAATAATATATGGGTGAATAAATTTGTAATTGGATATATATTGAACGTGAAATTCCCAGGTGCCAATCACTTGGAATATAATAAAAGGAAAAAATTTTGTTCAGGGATTCAATTCTTATACGCAAGATTTTCGTGATGAAACATTATTATTATTATCGATAATGGAATTAATGAGATTTTTTTATTTTATTTTTCAATTTGTGAGTGAGTGGCACGTTGACATTCCTCTCTCTCTCTCTCGTTTTATTCCCTCAAAGATATTATTATGAGCACTGCGAATTCAAACCTTGAAAACAAGACAACATGATAACGTACGACACCACTAGCCACACATTATTTTGAAATATATTTAGAATACTCTTGTAAGAGAATTAATACTCTCACACTAGCTTAATCAAATCTAAAATTGATGAATCTTTAAAAATTCTTTATTTTCTTTTATTTTCATAATACAGTATATACCAATCATTACTAATTAATTTGAACTGAGACCATACAGAGGGCGAAATTCTACAAATAATAATTACTATGTTTGAAACTACAGAAATGATAGTTCTAAACACTTTTTTGAGTAAAATTTAAATTTATTTTTTTTAAAATAAATAGTTATATTTATTTTAAATTTTTTTTAGATTAAACTATAATTTAAAACTAAAATTTTAGATAAATTATTGAGACTAGTTTCTAAAATAATAAAATAATTTAAAGATTACTAATTACTATTTTATTTTTATTTTTTTATACTCTCTCTCCTCTTTTCTATCTCTTCTTCACCATATCTCTTCTCTCTTCTATCATCTCTAATCTCCACTCTCTCTCATTTCTCTTATTTGTAATAAAATCATACCCTTTATAGTAATTTTTTAATTATAAAAGTCATTCTAATAATAACTATCCAAATACTTATTTATTCAGAACTATTTTTTTTATAAACTCTTATCCAAAAGCTATTTTCTAAAAATTATTCAAAAACTATTTTTTTATAATTTTTTTTAAACTCTTATATAAATAGGCCCAATTTCTTTTATACACAAAACTCAATTTTGAGGCCATATTTAACCACCAAGAATTATAAAAACCCAAAGAAGTTTCACGAATTAATACTACATTGATTTTAAAAGATTGGAAAACAACAATGATAATATGAATACTTACAGAATACTGACGTAATGCTAACCCAATTACTCATATAATATAAAAGTTTAAATAATAAGTTATATTATTTATATTTGTAATGCAACTATCTATTATAAATTTTATTGTATATAATGATATATTCATATTAGTTGTTTCTTAATTATTCCCAATGCATTTCTAATATCCAACATTAAAAACAAATAATAACTTATACCATAAAACATAAATGGAAAATGGGGAAAAGTCTAAAATGAGAGAAAATTAATAAATTTTTATATACATAATATTTTGATTTAGGCAATTTTTACTAATTAATTTTTTAAATAAGGATTTTTCTCTAATTTTTTGGGAGCAGACGAGCTTAGCCTTATGGGTTAACGCCTAGAAGCCTTTGTTTTCTTGATTTTGACCATTTTCTGACAATTTGTAATAAGCCGGATCGGATTGGATGGTTTGAGTTGGGAATATCTTTTTTTTTTTCTTTTATATAATTTTTTTAAAAAGAGATTGAACTCACTTACCATCTAAATATAGGACGAAATCTCTATTCCTCCTAGACGATACTAATTTCGGGTAGAACGAACCGTCTATTACCTTTAGACGTAAACTTAAATACTCAGGAGATAAGATGTTTCTCTAAATGTCAGGACTAGAATCATAATAAAGTAATATTTTTCAAGATTCAAACACGATCTAAATAGTCATATGTCTCATCCTTTCGCCAATTAAACTCACAGGCGATAGGTGACCTGGGAATATCTTTTTTTTTTAGTTACCCATCTAATTTATTAAAATTTTATTTTAACTACATCTATATCTAATCTATATCGTTTATTTAACTATAATAGTTGAGTCTCACGATAAGATAGATTTTTTTGCGTGGAATATCTAATCCGGCATAAAAGGTAAAACATGGAACTGATTTGAACCGGCCCAAAACTAGCTGAACCAGCATAAAACTGGAGAACAGGAAGCTAGTATGAACCAGTAGGAATACTTCAGTATGAATTTTCCGCAAATAACTAAATTTTGTAAGGAAAAATTGCATTTAAATTTTATACAAAAAAATATAATTATAAATAAATCTAAAAAAATTATCTAATAATTATAAAGTTTTACAAAATTTATGATTATTTTTTTTTAGATTATAAAATAATAAAATTCCCTTAAAAAAATAATTCAAATGGAAAAAATAACAATTCTGGCAAGGAGACAAAAAAAATAGCAACTAAAATAACATGAATAATAATTCTAAAAAAAAGAATAATAATTGGGGCAAAAAAATAATAATTGAGATATTTTTTTAATAATAATTTTATCATTTTATAATTTAAAAAAATTAATCTTAAATTCTATTAGACTTCATAAATATTTGATAATTTTTTAAACTTATCTATAAATAGATTTTGTATAAGAGATTTAAATATATATATTTTTTAATTCAGGAGGGATGGATGGGATCTAGATATGGAGAAGGGAAGTGGAGGCCTGGGAAAGAAAAGGTAAGCATGAGCAACGTGCGGGGTGGCACCCGTTTAATTTTTTATGGATACAGATTTGCTCATGCACGTACCCTAACCCATTTAAATCTGTATTAAATAGGCTAAATTAAACCCGTTTGGACAGCAACGGGCATGGGCAGCCCGTTTATAAAAAAAAAATTAAATATAAAATTCTAATAACAATCAATGCTCACAAATAACATAGTGTACAGTGATAATAAAGCAACAATAGTATATATATGATATGATTATTCATCCTAAAATCACAATTCTACAAAATATCTATTCAAATATTATAAGTTTAATATTATTATTTTACGAACCCATAAAATTTTAACCCAACAAAGCTCCGTCATCTCTAAAAATAGTAGATAAATATTATAATCTTTACAATTTAAAACTTCACAACTTCAATAAAAATAATAAATATTATAATTTATTTAATAAAAAATTATTAAATAAATATTTAAATAAAAAATTATTAAAAATATATATATATATATACATAAACGGGCGGGTATGGGTAGCCCGATAGTGTGCCCGTAGCTTGCCCGTTTAATATATACAGCCCGCTCATTTAAACCCGCCCGTTACGGGCTTAATTTGGGCGGGCCCAAACTAAAATTTAAATCGGGCTTGGATAAACGCACCAGGCGACGGACACTTTACTCAGCCATAAGGAAAGGTACATAGCGGATGTAGGATAGCGGCTGCAGGGACTTTGGTATTCCAGCGGCGGTGGCTCACACCCTTTTCCTTTTTGTTACCCTGACTTTGTTGCAACGTGCCTCCAAAATTATTACTGTTTTGATTCTATTCATAAATTAAAAAAATATTTATTTTTATTCTATATTTATATAATAAAAAAATAATTTTTTTATATAAATATACTATTTTATCTTTTATTTATTATTATATTAGTTTTATTTTTATACGGTAGAATATATATTAAATAGGATAAAATTAAAAAAATACTAAGTTTTATGTTAAAGTTAATAAATTTTAAGTTTTTTCTACTGTAAAACATACTTAAAATATCTTATAAATAGGTATAAAAAAGTGGAAATTTATAGGTTGAATTTCCGCCATAACCTGAAGCCATTAACAACAATGCCTCATTAATTTAAAAAATAAAATCATCACTCATTATCATTATCCATATCTTCACCCAAAACCCAGCGCTCAGGACATCCATGCTCCCAAACACACATTCCTCATTTATTTTCAACCCACAATACAAAATAATTTCGCGCACACAAATTATTCTCCACGTCACTAATTAAAAAAAATACAGTTTTGATTAAATATATTAATATATTATTCAAATTTGGGAAGTTAAACTAAAAGGTCATAAATTCTAGTAAAATTTTGGACTGTATACAGAGTTTTGGTACAAATTAACACAAACTTTGTTCAAATTGCAATGCCAAGAACAATTCCAGGGAGGGACCACAGAAAAAGGTAATGTATCAAATCTGATAAATAAATAAATAAATCCATTTAAGTTAGACTTGTTGTTTACCCAAGCAAGTAAATTAATGGTAGGGTCCAATAATCAATGCATGAATGTGATGTTCTTGGCTATTAGGATATAGAGACTGTGGGATGTGTTCCCTTTGTCTTTTAATTACCCCTTATCTGTTAATTTTGTTTCTATCCCACTTCTTGCTTGGAAACCCTCAATCCCTAATCCAGGTTTATTAGTATTTCTCAAGTTTAAATTTCAAATCCCCTTTATCCCATCAATTTCTACTCCGAAACTTAGTTTTTATTTTAATTTTAAATAATATACACAGCACACAACTTGAAACATGAAACTTAAATTTACCTGTGACGTCGATGAAGTAATCCTAAGTTCTCTGATTTTATTCATAAGATAAAAGAGATAATAATTTTTCTGTTATACTTATAAATCATGTTATTAAATTTTTTATATGAATATATAATTTTATCTTTTATTTATTATTGTGTTGACTTTATTATTACGAGGTATAACGTATATTAAATAGAGATAAAGTTATAAAATTGTTAAATTTCAAGGTAAAATAAACAGAGTTTAAAGTTTACCTTAATCTGTGTTAAATATGCTATAAATAATTTATAAATAAAATCAGATAAGTATATAATAACATCACTATAATTAAGAAGAGATGGTTAAGTCATTAATCTTATATAAAAATAGAATAATTTTTTGATTTTGAGAAGAGCAAGAGGTGGTAATAATTGTTGTGATGTTAAGATGGATGCGATTATATAAGAAATGATAAAATTTATTATGAACATATATAAAAAAGAGTTGAAGTGATGCCTATTACGAAAAAAATAATTAAAAATTATTTGAAGGGGTTTACACATTTATAGAAAAAACGCTTGAATGACCCAATAAAGAGAGTATATAAAAAAATGTGGTATTTTAAGAAGAGATAAAAAAAGATTAAAGAGATGATTTTATAAAATTATTGAATGAGATTTTTAAATTAATAATTTATTTAAAAAATTAGCAATTTATAGAATATAATAATATTATATTATCTATATAGGTGACTTTATTTAATTAAATAAGTATTGTTAAGTTTTCTATAATATTATTGTAACGAAGAAACATACTAGAGCGTACAGAATATATAACTTTCAAATAATCGTAAACTACAAGAGTGCCAATGTTAAGCAAATAATCCGACATTCTAGATCAAATACAAATGGAAGAGAGAGAATTTATCGAATGATTATTAATTAATTAATTAAGTTACTAACCAATTAGTAATTAATTTAGACAATCAAGTACCAATCACTTTTCCATGTGCTTGCCTCAATTGGGTAAATAATAAAGAGAAAATGGAAAACTCGAGGGAGTAATAATTAGGATAATAATAATAATAAAATATTTAAACTTTTTTTGGGGAGTTGTGAAGCTAAATTAAAGAAGAACAAATTACGATAATATAAAGCCATAAACTTTGGGGGGTTAACAAGTTGTAGAAGAACCCTAGATATTATAAGTAATAAATCAATTTGCTTACTATTAGCGATGATGGATGGTATTTCCAAGAACTTGAAATAATGAGAAGAACCTCATGTGTGCCTCTGGGGTGTCTCTTTTCTCTCTGACTTATGTCCCTACATGTATTGAAAGGTAGTACTATGTAGAGTACGATTCTAGTAACCTATTTCTTAGGTTGTATTTTTATAACCTACTTCCTAAGTTATATTTTTACGAAATAAGGTATAAATTTGTTCTAAATATTTTATTTAAAAAATTTGAATATTTAAAATTTTTGTATGAGTAATATTATTTTAATTTTTTTTAAATTATAATAATATTTCTTTTACTGTTATCTACTATTCAATTTGACTGTTAATCTTATATTTATTATTTTTTTTAAATTATTTTTATTGATACTTTTTAAAATATAATCATATAAGAGAGGGAAAAAAATTAAGAAAATGATTAAGATATTTTAAAAAATATATATTATTAATTTTTTAATATGATTAAATTAATTAAATATATTATATATTAAGAATTAGACAATAATAAATATATAGAAAATATACCTACACTTATATAGAAATGATCAAAAATCAATTGTAAATTAAATTGTAAAAAATCACTCCTATTAAGAATTGATACTTACATTGTAACATGGAAGAGGGTTTAAAATTGAAGCAAGTGGGCCCTTGGGTTTATATTAATAAGATTTGATGTTTAAGATTGAGAGGGACTGAGACAAGATGACAAACACTCGTACCTCCAATTAAGGTGAATATTGTCATAAATTATGTCCTACAGTGAAAATCGAGGGCATGTACAAAGTGACATGAATTATTTGTCAATAATGTTTTGAATAAGTTTCCAAATCCTCAATCTCTCTTTCTTTTAATTAATTCCCTCTATCTATATTTATTATTATTATTAATATTAATATCACAAATAAGGGCATTTATGTGAAGAACTAATTAATGTCTGAGAGAAGTGTAAAAGGCCCTATAGTAAAAACTCTTTCTATATATTTCGATGAGTATTATAAAAGAAGTGATGTTTATATATTGCAACAATCATTTTGCAGTTTGCAGATGTCTATATTTTTTTTATCTTTTAATTTATTACCTATTTTTTCTGCATTTAATAATCTTTTTTAAATTTACTCTTTTAATAAAAATAGCTTCTATATAGGGACTGACTAACAATAGTAATAGATCAAAGTTACATAGATTAACAATGCAAACAAGATTTAATAATGAGATTAAAAAATATAAGTATTAATTAAAAATAAAAAAAAAATATAGGTACATACTAAGTAATTTTTTTTATAAATTTAAAGAGCTCCCTCTTTTAACATATTGCTTATCTTTTGAGATGGATTCAAACTTTGGACTTGTGCTCATTATATAGAAAACTCCCATTTACCATAGCTAAATAGATAAAGAAGGAGAAGGATCCAAAGAATAGAAGCAACTAGAGAGGCATAACAATTATGGGTGTTCATAAAGTCCGCGGCCCGGTATGCCCACCCGAGCCCGCGAAAAAATAGTCCTGCCCAACCCGATAAATATAGGGCAGGGCTGGGCATCGGGCTGCAAAATGCAGCCCATGCTTTTTTCTGGCTGGGCACCGGGCAGGGGGGTTACCCTGCCCTGCCCTGCCCATGAGCACCCTTTTTTTTATTTTTTTTTATTTTTCTCCGTAGATACTACACTTAGAAGGGAGAATATGATAGTTACTGGTGACTAAAGGGTCATTTTAGAAATATAAGTAGTTAAGTACGTAAGTTGCATCTTTTAATATTTATAACTATATTAATTTTTTAATTTTATTAATCATAATATGATTACATTATAAATTATAATTATTTATTTTATTTTTTTAGATAATTCATCCTTGTCAACATTTGGAAAATTGATATAAAGTTGTAATTATAAACTACTTAGACTTTAAGATTTTTTTATATGCAATGAATTTCAAGACTTTAATTATTATCTTTTTGTTACCTTATTTTTAGTGGATTATAGATATTATTTAACTCTTGAAGACATATGAATATAATATTATTTTATAAGTTTATAATTGTAAATTTTTTTCCCAACATGAGCATGGCATCACAACTTGGGCATGCCCAGCCCGCCCACGCCCAGCTCGCCCATGCCCAGCCTAAAATGGTTAGGGCTTTTACCGGGCAGGGCCGGGCATCAGGCTGCAAAATGCAGCCCATGCTTTTTCTGGGCAGGGCACCGGGCGGGGGGGTCGCCCTGCCCAGCCCTACCCATGAACACCCCTAATAACAATGATAGCAAGAGGTATGGGGTATGTGGATATATATATACACACACATAAACACACATGAGAGAAGGGAAGACATGACTCAGAGTAGAGCTGGTAAAATAGGCTTAGCCCACGGGTTGGGCCCGTTTTAACTCAAAGAGGGGCGAGTTCGGGTTGATAAAATGCCATCCTACCCCCTAGCCTGCTAATTTGCCCGTCTGCCTATTTAAAAATAGGTCATCCCGTCAACCCATTTTTTTTTTAATTTTTAATATTATTATTTATTTTATTCAAATGTTATTTTGAATATCCCTATTATTGAATACTAGTAAAAATGATTACTTATTTATTAATATATATCTACATATTATAATTGATTAATATTATGTTAATATTTATTTAGATTTATAGTTATAAAATTTAAATTTTTTTATAAAAAAATAAGAATTTTTAACAATATAACATTAGCAATTTTTGATTATGCTAATATAACATTAATTTTTTTTATTAATATTAGCAGCCCGCCCCCTCTAGCCCGCGGGCTATGGCGGACTAACCCATTTTTAGCGAGCCAATCCGTATTCCCACCTCTAGCTCAGAGCACAAAGCAATGGGTTTGCTACATAAAATTGGCTCTCTTTGATTATTACAAACTTGACTTTGAAGGTTAATTGCTTCCTAATTAATCCACCCATTAATTAGTATTTTAAACATTTAAAAATAATTTTTTAAAAATATTAAAAAAAAAGTGACGGGTTGACGGGTTAGCCTGTCACTAAGAGGAACGAGTTGTCTAACCCGTAGGCTAGCCCGGATTCCTACCTTTAACTCATAGCACAAAGCATTGGGTTTGCTACATAAAATTGGCTCTCTTTAATTATTACACACTTGACTTTGAAGGTCAATTGCTTCCTAATTAATCCACCCATTAATTAACTTGTGCTGTTCTTATTCATCAAATTTTACTTTATATGTAGTGCCTATCTCTGTGCTTTAATATCTTCTCTTTCTCGATAGCTTTAATTACCAAATGTGATTACCCCAACAACCACCTTAATTAATTAACGACTCCTTCAATAATTATGTCCTTTTACTTCAACATCTGCTACAATTTATGTACCAAGTTTAGCTAGGGTTAATGTTTTAGCATTAATTAGTTTCATTTTCTTAATTATCGTTCATCATATTCTCAAATCATCTTCATTTTGATTTGTCATTTGTAATTGTCTCTATATCCGCTTTAGATAATTTAAGGAAAAAAAAAAGATATGTAAACAAAAAAAGAAAAAGAACACACTGAAAATAGCTCTAAGCACAAAGCGCTACCAGTTCATCATATCATCATTCCCCCATAGGGGAAGAATTGGCTTAATTCCCTTTTGTCTTTGCATTAAATTGAAAATAATTGCATGCTCTTCACCACAAGAAGCCAATTATTAAATCCACATAGAAATTAATTATAGTCTAAGCATATATTAAAGCATATTGCATCTGACAACTCTCATTTAATTTGCCTCTAAGACACAACAGTTACGTAAGGAAATTAAAGAACCCTAATCACACACTCAAGCGCGCGCACAAACACCCTTACCGAATAATCCAAGTGATGTTATTGAATTATCCTTCTCTTAGAACTAGTGTGTAACTCATTTCTACCAAGGAGTTTCTATAGAAGTTGTTCTAGGGAGACGATTTAAAAAATATAACTGATGATATTTTTATAAATAAAATATAAGATTATTGACTTTCTATATCGATTTATAGAATTGACTATATCTACATTGTTTGTAGTGTAAATACATCAGCTGAACTGGATATATTTTTTATACCAGCTGTATCTATATTATTTGTAGAGCTGGTGTAAATTTTTTTTAACCGATCGATGTAAAGATTTTTTACGGCAGTATGGTCAAGTGTGTGGGGCAAAAGGAAAGAAAGAGAAGGTGATGTTAGAATACATGCATGTATTGGGTCGAAAGGCTTCAATTAAGTGGATAGCCCTACACAGTAAGGGTGTTTATGGGCAAAGCCAGATAAGATAACTCCTTACCTGATACCCTGCCCAAAAAAATATGGGTTATATTTTATAGCCCGATGCCTGGCTCTACCCGGTAAAAACCCTAACTATTTTGGGTTAGGCTGGGCATGAGCGGGCTGGGCATGGGCGGGCTGAGCATGCCCAAGTTATGATACTGTGCTCATGTTGTGAAAAAATATATAATTATAAATTTCTAAAATAATACTATATTCATATGTCTTCAAGAGTTAAATAATATCTATAATCTACTAAAAATAATATAACAAAAATATAATAATTAAAGTTTTAAAATTCATTGCATATAAAAAAAGCCTTGAAGTCTAAGTAGTTTGTAATTACAACTTTACATCAATTTTTCAAATATTAACAAGGATGAAGCATCTAAAAAAATAAAATAAATAATTATAATTTGTAATGTAATCATATTATGATTAGTAAAGTTAAAAAAAAATTAATATAGTTATAAATATTAAAAGATGTAACTTATGTATTTAACTACTTATATTTTTAAAATGACCATTTGTCACCAGTAACTATCATATTCTCCCTTCCAAGTGTAGCATATAGGGAGAAAAGTAAAAAAATAAAAAAAAGGTGCTCATGGGCAGTGCAGGGCAGAGCAACCCCCTGCCCGGTGCCCAGCCCAAAAAAAGTATGGGTTGTATTTTACAGTTCGATGCCCAGCCCTGTCTTATATTTATCGGGCTGGGCAATATTTTTTTTTCGCGAACTCGGGTGAACATACTGAGCCACGGACTTTATGAACACTCCTACTATACACACAGTGATTTCACCAACAAACCCTAGCTTAGCTCTTTCATCATCCAACTGCAAATTAAAACCCCACCATGTTTGATTTTTGGCTTCATGGTCAACGCCTCATTAATTCATTCATTACAATCTGTATTATCGCTAATATATATATATGTATATGATTGTTTTTACGGTTCAATATTTGATTGATAATGATCACGTTCATATTAATTCATAGGACCTTATGATTAATTCCCAACCCCATTTTTAATTATTCCACGTAATTATTGTGATCGCCATCTTGTTGGCATTATCAATTTCTCGTGTGGTGTTGATTTGCTTAATTATTTGAAAGAAGGGATACAAGTATGGGACTCATTGAATTAATATTTTTTTTAAAATAACTGCATGATATCCAACATATATCATGGGATCATATTTAAGAATTATTTGGTCCTATTAAAAATAGTTCTCTTAACATAATTTTTTCCCCCAAGCCATAAGATTTAAATTTGTTGAGTCTTGATTTTAGAGTGAGCCCTTAGGACTCAATTCAGTCAAATATTTGTTTCTAAGAAAAATAAAAGGGGATGTATTAATTCCAAGTGTAGGATATGTTTTGTTCTAATTTAAATTCTATGTACTAATTTTATAATTTTTTTGGGTATAAATATAGGGTCACAACCAAACTGCAATAAAAATAATAATAGAGGGTGATCAATTCTCAATCTGTCCCTGTCAAATAAAGTCCGAAGATGAGGCGGACACATATCCAACATAGTGGAATAAAAGAAGGCATCTTACTGATAGGGGTTAGTCTGAGTGATAAGTAGCTCAGTATCACTTAAGTAAGGTTGGTGTATGTAGAAAATTCTTGTTGGGAGATTCACTCACCATAACCAGGTGCGTAATGCGGGTTGAATCCGAATGTAGTCGGAACAAAACTCCGGTGAACTAGTTGGGCAATTTAAAAGAAAAAAAGCATTCTTTGCTAAAGCATTTGTAAAGTGATTCTAATCTATGGAGATATGTAACTATAAATCTCAATTGAACTCAACAAAATTCTCTAATTCTAATAAATACCAAGCTGTAAGTAGAGGTCGAGGAATTACTTAACAGATTGTTTATTAAATTCTTTAAATCTGATTCAGGAATAACTTTATTGAATAATTTCCAAGCTAATGAAAAATTTTAAAAATAGCCCACTTCTCATCTTTATATTGTTGTTGGTTATAAAACTTTTAGAAAGGAGTTGAGCTTACCCACGATTTAAAAGTAGGACGAAATCTTTCTTCCTCTTAAACGATACTAATGTCGGGCAAGACGAGCTGTCTATTATCCTCAAACGTAAACCTAAACACTCAAGAATTAGGATACCTCTCCAAACGCTGCGATTAAAACTACAATAAAATAGTCCTCCCCATAAATTAAATATACTCTAAATAATGATATATTTTACTCTTTCGTCAGTTAAATTCATATGCTATAGCTCACTTCTTAGCTCTAAAAAAGCACTGAACACTTCAAGGTCTTCCTTTTAGTAGAGGACATTGCTGCATCAACCTTGATTTTAATAATTAAACTTTTATTTAGGGGTTGAAATCTAAATATAATTTTCTCTTAATCTATGGGCTGAAGTGAAGTGGGTAGGACCCGGCCAACCCATGTTTTCGAAATAAAACAAAACGCTAATTTGTTGAAAACTTGGACACATTCTTCTTCTTAGGACCCGGCCAACCCATGTTTTCGAAATAAAACAAAACGCTAATTTGTTGAAAACTTGGACACATTCTTCTTCTTCTTCTTCTTCTTCTTCTTCTTCTTCTTCTATGTCTTGAATAAATTTTCCAAGAAAAAAATGATGATGCTTCCAAGTTTTATTGAAGTTTTTGTCTTTCACACATAACCCTACCAAATTTCATTTTGATTGCAATTTTTCCCTCAAAGATAACCCCTGGAAAAGATGTATGGATGTAATCATCGCGTCCAGATTTTCTAAATTATTTTTCAATTGATTGACAACTGATTTAGACATTTTAAATTTTAATATTTTTATAATTTATCTTTTATTTTAAAAAATAATAGTTCATTAGCTTCTATCTCACAATCTCAGTCTAAAAAGTAAAAATTCGAAAGCATTTTTTCATTAATTTAAATACTGTAGTAATTAAAATACAGGTATTTTCCTTTTAATTTTTTTGGTATTAATTTTCCTTTTAATTTAGAGATTCAAACTCCAAAGGATATGGGTTGATGCAATGACTCAAAAATGAATAATTGTCTATGTATGATCTGTTTTCAAATTCTGATATATTGATTTCTTGTCTTTGAATCTTTTTAAGACTTAATCATATAGTATTTAGTTATAAAAAGTAAATATTGTTTTTATGTTTATATTATATATATTAAACAATTGGAAGAATATATATTATATTTACTATATATATATAAATATTAGTATACTATATCATATAAGAAAAAAAAAGATCTAAATGATGAAAAATAAACTCATTTATAGCAATTTTCAATTAATCATTCAAAATTTATAACTAAAATATATTAAAGGCTAAACTTTGCTTTATTTATTTATTTATTTATTTTTTATACTGAACTTTGCTTTATATAAACTGAAAGAATATATTCACGAGATTTTTTGGGTTTCACAACTCACTTAAAACATATTCACAACTAACATGTTGAATTTACAGATATCACACATTAAAGTCTTTTAAGATTTACATATAATTAATAGCATATATATTCATAACTGGCTTTTAAAAATGTATCAAAATCTTAATTTTGACTTTTGTAAACTTAAAAAGACTCATTCTCTCTGCCTCTGGCATCAGAAAGTTTAAATACATAAAAAAGTACAGAATCAACCTCCAAGATGAGGACAACATTTAGATATAATTTGTAGGGAAAATCATTTTGAAGATACCTATATTTTCCTTGAATTTTTAATTTAGTATTTGTATTATTTTTTTTCTTATTAAATCCTTTAATTTTGTTCTGTCAGCACAATTAATTTTTATATAAGGACTAAAAGCGCTCACAGAGCAAAGTTTACTGAGGCTAATAGTATTAACAAAACAAAACTAAAAAATTTAATCAGGAGAAAAAAATAATGCAGGTATCAGATTAAAAATTTAGAAACAATGTATATCCCTCAAAAATAGTGTTCCTAATTTTGAAGTAGAGCCATCAGATTCTATAATAGACTTTGTTTGTAGGATTTTTAAAAACCAACACAGGTAAAAGCAAACATTCATGGAACCCATCAAAATCTAGTTTTTTATTAACAAAGCCAGTCCAAAATATATGCAACAGGAAGGCCGAGCAAATGGCCAAGAACTGAAGAGGTATTACAGAGCCATGATCAGCATGAACATGGAACTTCAGCCCATTCTATTGCAAGATAAGAGTTTACCTATCATTGCACACGTCAAAAACATACAGATAGTCATTGTCATAATATGCTTAAGATTCTACACCAAGCTCCAAAAGTAGTGTGTGATTGATTGCGTTAGATCCTGGACCAGAGAATTGAATTGGACCTGCAGCGAACATAATCATTATCATTGTGAACACAATACCAGAAGTAGTCACAATGGAGAGGAGACGAGCTACAGTTCAACCCAGTTTCAACATAAAGGCAGCTTTCATTCTATACCACTTTTTCACAGTCAATTTTTATCAATTTGAATAGCAGTATTAACAAAGTTTAAAAACAAGAGCTTTCTCAGAGGAAGGTATTAATAAAACAATCCGTTATCAGCAAAAGAATAGTGCATACCTGGACACATGTAGCGATTCTTTAGGGCCCACTCGTCCCTCATTGAAGCAAACTTTTTATAGGGCGGCCCTGTATAATTCAACGTTCAATATTGAAGATTAGCGGAGATGATATAGAAAAACAATTACCATTTTATCATATATTGCTAGATTCACCAGGGTATGTGGGAGAACGATTATGCCACGATGGTTGGTAAAAAGAAAGAAACAGAGTTATCATATGTACCACACTTAAGGGCTTGTGTTGAAAAAATAATTTCTTTCCCTTTCCTTCCTTTTATTCTTTTCATTCCAAGAAGGTGAACACTATAGTTCACTCTTCCCATTCATCCATTATGAATCTCATAGTCTTTGATTTAAACTGAATAATAAGTGTTTGGATGATTACGTACCTTCAAGTTCAACCAATGCCTTCTTGATCACAGGCTTAAATTTACCTGCAAAGAATATAAACAGCAGATAAGCATTCATATGAGCTGGATCATGGAGACAAAATGATATTTCATTGATGCTTAATCAGGGAATAGCCATTGGAAGCTCTGATGGATCAAAAGGTGTACCTCGTCTCCTCTCTACATCCATCATTGAGGTAAGTGCAGTTCCACAGACAGTCCATTCTTCTACCGGAGCAATCAAATTCCCAACCTGATAAAAATATCATAACAGAAAAAGAATTTAGCTGGCAGTTTTGAAGCTACCAGACAAACAATTTTAAAGCGAAATTATCAACAGCAACTAAAATGAAAAAAGTATTCAGGTAATCAAAAGATGGTGGCTAAGGCATGGGGAGAAGCACAAACTGATGATATCAATCCAGTTTTCCCACTATGAAGAAGGGCTCCAGCACCATAGCCCAATGCATAGCAGTACATAGCATCAAAATTAGTTGGCAAGCCACATCTCCCTTCATAGCTGCAAATTAAAACAAGTGTGGGTAACTACAAATTCTAATAAATTAAGTCAAAAGATGGTGACAAGCAAATGCTGGATTAAATGAAATTATCAAACTGAATGAAAGGCAAGTTACAGAGTATGAACTGAGAAGTTCTTTGTATCTTCAGAATATGTTTCAGAACATGAAACTGAAGACAATTAGATAAATTACCCAAAAAAGTGAGACTGCCCTTTGAACTCCCTCTTATATGAACCTTCTTTCTTTCTCTTCTCCAACTCAGCATCAACCATCTGAATAAGCATTTTCTCTGTTTCTATCTTGGCAACCTAAGTGGGAAAATGGCAGCACAAACTTTAATACTTAGTCAAGTGCAAGCTGGGAACAGATAATCACAGCAAGATAAGTATGTGTTACCTGAACATTTCCATGTGGATCTCTTTCAAGCATTAATTGTTCTTGAATGGATCGAGGTAAAAATTCAAAAAGCTTTAATGACTGATCTGTAAGTTTCTTCTTCCATAACCCACCTTCATCCACAGTATCATTGGCAAGGATTTCATTTAGTTCAGCAATAAGCTGCTGGACCTGCAAATGGTACAATAACATACAAATGCCTATCATATGAAAATCTTACACTACCTTCAATCCTAATTATGAAAGCCAGTTGACTTTTTTGGATAGATCTAAGAAACCAAATAAATCAGTTAATTGTAACTAATATAAGAGCTAATTGATTAATTTGGGTAGGTTGAAAAGTATATTATATGAATTTATCTTGAAAGGTTGAATTTGATCATAATTGATTGATTTATTTGGCTTCCTAGATCTATCTAAAAAAGTCATCTGTTTCTTATAATTAGGACTGGAGGGAGTATCACAATTAAATAAATGCAGAATAAGTGACAGAATCTAAACTCTTCTATGCAGAGTGATAGATACCTCAGGAATGAAATCAATTAGACCTTCAGGGATAAGGATGACGCCATAGTTATAATTAGCTTCAGCACGTTTACAAATAATATCTACAATGTAGTCTGTGACATTTTTCAGGGTCTGCCTCTTGACAGCAACCTGTAACAAGACAGCTCATGTATATATATATATATATATATTCTATTTCAATATATTATTACATAATATAGTTATGACATATGATATATAAAAAATAAGCACATAATAATTACACACAAATATTTCCACGCACTTATTTTTCACTTCATGAATTATTTTATAGTGTATTTTAAACATTGATAACAAATTAATATTTTTGACCACATGATGAACCCCACAGAAGTACTGACCTCCTGGTTGGGGTAATGTGGAAACCAGGTTTAAGTCCCACATCCCAGGCCCTTTGCCACATTTTTCTCTGAATTGAAAATATGGAAGCTCAAAGGACGGATAACAAGGTCCTCTCAAACTGGTAACAGCTAGGTTCTCCCCCCACCCCCCCAAAAAAAAAAAAGAAAAAGAATTGACTTCTTTTAACTCAATTTAACATTATAGAAAATTATTGAGTACTAACTAGACCACTAACATGGGCAGTTCATGGTTGGACTGACTGAACTGATACAAGCAGGTTTTCAAAATAATGCACGTCATTGAATCTCAGAATAAGAAACTGTAAAAGCATTTTCTCTTGAGAGTTAGGAGGGGAGTTGGTAGTGGTTATATGAGTTTGCTTGAGAGGATGAGTTAATTAATCTCACATGCTATTTCCTAAGCACATCATCTCTGCTATACCATTTTCCACATATAGGAGGAAGTAATTATTAAGGTGGCAGGCACAATTTTTTGCAATATGACTCCACATTTTTGCTCTTTTGGTTAAAAATTTGTACCAAGCTTAGTGTCATTTTGCTTCGAAATGACATATGGCTTCTCAAATACCTTCACAACTACACAAAATCTTTGGTAAATTACTTTCCTTTCTCTTAATCCTAAGAGAGTTAGTGCAGCACATCTTTTGATTTTGTGCGAGGATGATATAATTCTTTAGCATCATTGGGAAGTACAGTAGAGAAATAGCAAATTGAATCACAAGATCAACAATAACACATCTCAATATGATATTCAACCTCTAGAATGCATAAACTAAATCAGTTAACTGAGTTTATGAAAGACCTCTTCTCCAATAATAGTAATGTTAGGATGAGTTTGTAAAGCACATTCCAGTGTAATGTGTGAAGCTGCACGTCCCATAAGCCGCACAACTGCAGCAAGAAGTTCAAATGTGTTATCCATGGCTCAAAGTCCATCCAATATACATAGAGAGAGAGATTTAAGGGTGGGGAAACTGCTGCCTAATATTAATGTTTAAACATGAACCATATGATGTAAACCCTCCTTTTTTCAGATCATATCACATTATACTAAGAAAAGAACTGCACTCTGTAGATGTTGGAACCAATTTATATCAAAACTAATCTTGAGGCCATAGATTATCTTCTTATAGTTAATGACTGAATAAAGAGCCATGAAAGCTACCCTTACGCAACACTAAAGCATGATATATCAATTTTTCCAAGAGAACCAGAAACATAAAAAGTCACATGATAATGTTGAAAAAAGCAAGGTAAGTGCATCAACAGGGCATCACTTGTTCTCATATAAGCATGTCATAGTTTCCCTTGGACACAAACAAAACGGGGGAAGGAAAATATCCATGTTGCAAGTAATTTGTGATAGAAAAGATGGCAACTGTCACTGTGACATGCAACAGAGACAGTCACAAATGATATGAACTTACGATTCAGATCTTCTGACGTTAGAAAAAAGAACAGGTGGTATGAGGGGTTAAAGCGCAAGATGTTTGAAAGGTGAAGTGGTCTTTGCAAGGATCAGGAAGCTAGGAAGTGCAGACCAGTAACAACAATAAACGAAACTCCATAAAGTCATGAGTCTCTAATTACCAAAAATTATATATACATCCCAATTGAATATACTTACAATGGTAATATTTTCCACTTGATCGTGCATCTACCATAACATTTCCAATCATTTCCGAATATATCTGCATTCAATCCACATAACAACATAAACTAAGCTTGGTCCAGTAGTTATGCAACATGAATTTAAGAAGGGATCTAAATATAGCATCAGTGATATTTCAAATAACTAATGATGTAAGAGTTTCTGGAAAGGGGGTGAGAGCCTAATCACATAAATACATGAGAAGAGACTTTATAGGTATCATGGTTTCTGAAGGGCAGTTTCTCATGCTCTAGGATAGTTTATCAAATTAATTCAAAGGGATAGGTGCACTATTTTGAGCTCATGAATTTTCTTTTGTTCTCTATCCTTTCTTTTATCCTTGTATGTTTGTTTAGAAGGTTTTTTTAGTGCTCATTTGTACTAATCTTCCTTCTCACAACGAATTTATAATAACAAATTCATGTAAATTATGCTCTGATATTGGAAGGTAGAAGCATCTGATTTTGGACCCCAGTGCCAACTCTCACCACATTTTATCCCAAAAAGCAGATATCTGCCACCCATAAAAAATGTGAGAATTGATTATGGAGTCTTCAAAACCTAAATTGAACTTTGCATTAAAAAATGGGCATTGAGAAGTGATTGCACAGCCTCACTCACCTTGCATGCAGTATCAAACCCAAAACTCGTGGGAACTTCTTTGCATTTCAAATCACCATCAATGGTTTTGGGGCATCCAATCACTAGGGTTTTCATATTTTTACTCCTGCATTAACCAACATAAACAAACAGTAATTAAACAAACTGGGATGACAACATATCTGTTAATAGAACTTGTTTCTGTCCTCATATGCAAGTACCAAGGCCAACTTAATATTAGAATGGGTAAATGAACCCAGAAGGTGATTTGCAAATTAACAAAAAAAATTGTCAATGCTTTAACAAGCTTATTATAATATAGATCATATGAAAAGTAAACCTTCATTAAGACAACCTGAAGTTTTCAGCAAGAAGGCATGCATTCGTGTTAGAGTCATCTCCACCAATTACAAGAAGCCCATCTAAGTCCAGCTTCTGTACTGTGTCTTCAGCTTGTTTAAACTGAACATGTAAATTAAATTACTCTTCACACTAATGTTGTAGATTATAGAAAAGCTAGTCACATAATCTTAGATAAATTCTATATCTAGCTATACCTGCTCTGGAGTTTCAATCTTGTCCCGACCACTACAAATCATGTCAAAGCCACCCTGTGCATGCAGAAATTGATGCAAGATGTAATTATTCATTATAAGAGGAGCAATGGTAATATCAAATGTGCTAAAAATTTGACAAAAGTATCGCGCAGTACCCTAAAAAGGAAACATGCAGAGTTATAATGGTTCAATTAACCATCTCTGATGTAAAAAACATGAAACTGAAACGTGACAACTATTTTCAAGAGTTTTTACAAAATTTATGACAGGTTTGATGCATTAAGTTCTAGAAACTCCAGAAAGTACAATAGGTGATGAAGATAGACCTGATTTCTGTAAGGATAAATATAGTCAGAGTTCAGTTCAACGTATTTGCACTTCATGATGCCAGCAGGACCACCCCTGAACCCATATAACGTGCTCCCTTTTGCGCGCTGTTGCAAGTAATCTTAAAAAAGAAAATAAAAAAATATTATACAAAATTATGTTTCACGACACACTTCGAGCCAAAAGATACCAAGACATCCCATTCAATTCAAACAAAATGATCCTCACCGAAAATTCCAGAGATCACATTGTGACCACCAGGAGCTTGACCCCCTGACAATACCACACCAATCTTCAACTTCTTATCTAGCAGCACTGTATCAGAATCACCGGGCACCAACATTGCTGAAGGCTGCCCAAACAAGTTTGGAAACAGCTTCGCAATTTCCCCTGCGAAATTCAACATCAATCAAATTCCAAAACTAAGTAACCTGACAAATAAGCAAAAACCCACACCAAAGAAAAATCTAACTCTACCATCAAACATCTGACAAAATCAACACTTCATTTCAACTAATTGAGTGAACCGGACCAGTCAGAAACTAAAATTAGCCAGAAATTGAACGGAGCGTATAGAGATTGATCGACCATCACAAAATTTGAAGACAGACCTGGGTGTCCAGCAGCGGAGCTTCGGGGACCATCAACAACCTTGAAAGGATTTCTGAGAACGGCGGGAAGTGGAAGATCGTAACCGATACGACTGGTTTGGACATCACTGTAGACGGAGGTGAGACGACTTGTGACGGAAGGAGTGGTGGACCTGCCGGCGGCAAGGCCACCGTCTGGTATAAAAGACGGTGCCATTGTTGATCAGACCTAGCAGAGGCGATCACAGTGACAGTTATCTGAGGGGGAACGAAGCGCGTGTGGGTCTCTATATATATATGTGCATACGAAAGTATGCCACTTGTCCGATAGCGAAGGATGATAATCCAAACCAAACTAACCCAGAACAGAAAAATGCATGAAGTTCATTTTTTTAAGGTCCGAAGGCGAAAATGCTATAGTTATTACTAATTGTTCAAATCGAAGGCAGAGATTTGTCAGAATTTAGAGTATTAATTAAATAGCACTGATAATTAAGTTAATAATTATTCAGCGGGCCAAATGATCCACGTGTCTGGCAAATGATTTTATTTACTTGTTCAAGAATGAAGATGAGAGATCCTCGCAATTCAGAGAGTTGGAGCATCTCGTGCTCAGTTCTGTGTCAGGATGATGTTTTGTTGAGTGTCAGAGAAATTAGAAAAGTAATAAAAGTACTAACTAACTAGCCCTTGGTATTATTTTCTTAAGGAGAAAGTGCATTTTGTTTGTTTAATTTCACACAACAATAATTTATTGTAACCTTATAATATGATTTCTGCATCAGATAACACTTATAAAAGTAATTATAAATCATTCACAAAATAAGATTATATATAAGATTATATTAAATTATAAATATTATAGGTAAAATTATATTAAATTAAAAAAATTATGAGTATAAGATTATGATATTGAACGTATGTGAAAAATAAAATTAAGATATTAGATGCTATATAAACCTAAAAATATATCTTTAAATTTTTATATAAAATTTATACTTAATTGCAATTTGCATGTGGATTATGTATTTATGTATACAGTATACTTTCTTACTTATAAAATACTAGTGTATATATATAACTTGATCAATCGGTGCGCGACGTGGGTCAGATCCGGATATAGTCGGGGCAAAGCTTCGGTAAATCGGGTGGGTAATAAAAAAAAAACTTGATCAATCGGTTAAAAAGAATAATTAATATATATAAAAGGAATTATTTAAAATAAGAGTTAGATAATTAATTTATAAAAATAATTTAAAATAAAAGGACTAAATTGTCCCTCACCTTTAACTACTTGTGTAATTAATTAAAAACATAAACAGTTTTTTAGTTTGTAAGTCCATGATGTTCACTGATCATTAACTTTCCATCCGCGTTAGATGGATTTTGAGAAAAATTTCAGCCCATTTTTTTATGATGAATAGCGTAGTGAAATCCATTTGAAATTAAAATATAGCAAATATGAATGTTGGTGATCTTGAATTCTTTTTCAATAATGGCAACTCCGGAAGCTATGATTGGTATGAAGAATGAATCCACACAAAGAAACGAGAGTGAAATAGAGGCAACGAATGAGTTTTCTCACCGGTTATAGATTTTATGGCACGATGATGATCAAACATTAGCGATGACCTCTACAGATTTCAAAGAATTTGTAATAATACCTTTTCCACTTGATTACAAATATGTTTGTATCCCCACGTATAAGTTCCAGTAGGGCATGTTTGGTAACATAAAAATAAAAGTGAGAAACTAAAAGTAAGAAAGTGGTTGTAAAAGTAGAATCAAGTATTTTTTTCGTTTAGTATAATAAAAGCTATTTCCAATTTTAATATTTTGAACTATTTTAATTTCATAAAAAAAGTTAAGAAATAAGACGAGAGAAGTGAAAATAAAATATTTTAAACAATTTTACCCTAAATTATAAATTTTTTAAGTAACTTTGACATTTACCAAGTTATAAAAAAATATACGTCAATTCTATACTCATTTCTAACCTGTCAAATAAATTTTTAAAATATATTTTTAATTTAATTCTATTTTTACTTCTATTTTCACGTATATACAAAATTATTCCATAATACCAAATATATCGGCAGTGTAATTCAAATGCAGCTATTTAAGGGAATCAGCAAATCAAAATGTAATCTCCTTTCTATTATAGAATCCGAACTAATTAAACACTTGAATAAGCCTTTTGTATTAAGATTACATGTAGCCTTTCATACAATCGGGCCAAACAAACCCTCTCTATTAAGCTACAAGGGGCCAGCTTGAAAATGAGAGTCAAGTATAGGGATAAATTAATGAATTTTCCCTACGTTTAATGCATTGCAATTTGAAGAGCTTATCCACTATTGAAAGATAAGATAATGATGACAAGGTGATGACTTGTCGGTCTATTCTTTATTAGTGTTTAATCCATCATTTTCTGTAATCCTCAATATGCCTACGTCATAAAGTAGGAAAATTAATTAATTTACTAATTAAATTACTTTATCAATTATTCTTTCATTCATGTTCTAAAAACCACTGCCTTAACCTTATCACTGGTTAATTTATAAAAATCATACTCAAACCAGTGATTAGTTACAATAAATCAATATGTGTGTGTAATAAAAACAATTTCTTAAACTGCAGGCAATTTTTCATACGAAAATTTCTATATTATGCTCACGATTTTATAGAACTGTAATTAATTAAGACCAAATATTTTTTACCAACAATTTTTGTAAAACCATGGTTAAATTAATAATTTTGTGGTTTTTATGGCCAACAACAGTCACTAGAATTGTAATTAAATTATTTATGTAGACCGGAAGTGTTTTTTCCCCCTTTTAAACCCGTGGGTAAGTTCTTAAATACTTAACCACAGTTTTCATATTTTCATATAACATGGGCTGAATTTAAAAAGTAGACGCTTCGTTTAAAATATCACAGCTTAATCATGTTATTTTACTTTGGTTTAAAGAAATAAATAAATAAATAATAGCTAAGTCACATTCTTTTACAATATGACAAGTTAATATTTAAATTTTTATCGAGAGAAGTGCTCAGATTTAATATATGATAATTCCTCGAATATGATTATTTATAATTCGAGATTACATATACTTAGAAAAAAAAATTACATATAGTGTCATAAAAAAATAAATTTACATACAAAATGACACAATAAATATGATTAAATGTGTATTAAGTTATGCATATCTTATGTTCTATATTAGGTATTGAAAACCAAACCAAAGATTGAACTGGCCAGGGGCCAACCGTGGTTGAATTGGGGTCAACCTGATTAAGATTAAAATAATATATTTATTTAAAATATACAAAAGTATTTATATATATAACCATGAAGAAAGTAATATTTAAATAAAAAATATTAATTCACAAATAAATAAAATATTTATGTATAAATCATACATAATCTAACCAAATAAAGATATTATAGTACAAATATAATATATTGTTATTTTTTAAAAACTCCAAATGAGATCGTTTCAAACTCAATAAAATAAAGGAAAAAATTGAACTGATCCATCTAAAACTTTTGATTAAACTAGTCAAGGGACTGGTCCGTTGGTTTTGACTGACTAGTTCATATTAGGTTTTAATACCACAATGAATTGCACTCTTGATTTGAGAAATAAAAAAAATTAAAAAAAGGAAGAGATACGTGTGATTGCCTATTGTTATTATTATATAGCTGTTAGTGTGAAAGAACACAGCATAGGCTTTAATTATCTTTAATAAATCAATGATGATTAATGTGGCAACATGGTCTTAAACAAGTTGCTTGTACTTATCACCATTAAAAAAACGAGATTCATAACATATCGTCTATAAGTTTAGCTAACGAATATATAAGACATACGACTATTTGGAGTATGTTCGATCTTTGGAGAATACAACTTCATTGTAGTTCTAGTCACGGTGTTTGAAGAGGTATCATAATTCTTAGATGCCTAAGTTTATATTTGAGGGTAATTGATAGCTCGCCTTAGCTAACATTAACATCGCCTACGAGAAATAGAGACTTCGCCCTGCTTTAAGATCATGAGTGATCTTAACATCTTTTTAAAAAAATTTTGTATAAAAAAAAGAGGTTCATATTTCTCAGCACAACACTTATCAGTGAAGTGACAAGACATTTATATGTAATCAATGTTAATCACATGCTAATCACTCAATCACTCTTGTTTTTGTGCACTTAATTAATTAATCCTCTTTTCTTTTCTTTTTTTATTTTAGCATGCAAATCACGAAATCTCATAAAGAGATTCTTAATTAGCTGTGTTTGTAATCTTTGTCTGATTCTCCATCATTCGACTTAACCAACCTCTAGCTATCACCTAACAAGCAAAAAACCTGCTGATTAATTAATTAGCAATAAATAATAATAATAATAATACAAAAAAGTATTGCTTCAAACTTCAATCCACGTTCAGTTCATCTAAGTCATCTTAATTTGATGGAATATAATAACATATGGCTGAAACAGATTACCAGGAATTTAGACATCTTTTTTTTTTCTATAGTTATTTTTCAAGTTCAAAAAGGGAAAATGGGTCATATACATTGTTGTTTTTAAACTTTCCTTTTCCTTAAATTAAGCAAAGTGTCCAATGCTTAAACAAAATAAATTAGTTCAAATACAAATTAAATAGGGTTAAGTCTAATAATAAAAAGGGCTAGTTTCTTATAATATGGTGAACTAAAGTTCAAATCTTCGTTAGAATATATAAATGTCCACATTTAGTGTAGGATTATATCTTAAACATAATTACATCTAGTATGAATATATTAGTATGTAATCAAATAAATTAGTTTCAAATAATGCACACAAGTGATTGAGTGCAACACATATCATTCAAATGAATCTTTATGAAATTAAAATTAATGATTTCATAATCAGACATTCAGAAAATGCCCAAATAATTAACAAATTGACCAGATATCACTTGATTATATATTTCTGAATTTTTGTGTAAAAAGGATTAGAGAGAATATTGAAGGGCTTTCTTTTTGTTTTTTTTAGAAAATTTGATAATATTTTGAATTAAGTATTTTATTCAAGTATATTATGAACTCAGTATTAACAATAATATTGATACATATATAGAACAATATATATGTTATGAAACACGTACATAGATTTATTTTTAATTACTTAAAATATTAACTTATTTAATTACTATTAGATTAATTTATGTAAGTATTTAAATTCTTATAACCATTATCATAATTATTTTGTACCCCAATTATAATTGTGCTATAACTAGGCTTGAAGCAAAAGCTGATTAACAATAATAAATAGAGATAATATAAAAAATAAAAATAAAAATTAATGCTTCTTTTTCCCCACAATTAACCAAGGTGTTCTAAAACATAACAAATTAGTTAAAAAGAATCAAACAAATGATTTGAATGTATTATATATATATATATATATATATTGAAGTTATAGTAAAAGCCTGTGCTTCATATAGAGTTTGAGAAATTAGTCATATTATCATTGCTTCTAGTTAATAGCATGGCTTAATAAACCTTTTTCTATAGCATATAAATGAATCTTTATGAAATTCTGTACAAGGTATATGAAATAACCCACACTAATTTCTTTATAGAAAAGGTTTGAGAGAATATTGGAGGTTTTATTTTTCAAAAATATTAAATATTTTGAATTCAATCACTCAAGATAAACTTATATATATAGAACATACAACATGTTAAGTACTAAACATCTACTTTATGTTTAATTACTTAAATAATTAACTTATTCAATAATTGTGCTATAAATAGACTTCATAATGTTCCTAATTTCATAATAATATATATCACTCTTTCCAAAATTAAGCATAGTGTGCTTGAGATACATAACCTACACAACACATACTTTAAACTTATAAAGCCATGCATGCCACCTAATGGTTATCTCAAAAGAGAACTTGAAATCATGATTAGTTGAGTTAATTAAACACAACCATATTTCTCAATAAACAATCACAAAAATGTTTCCTATCTGCCCACCATTCAAGCTCTTTTAAACCACTTTGCAATGCTGTGAACATGGAAACACAATGATTCAGTGTTGAGACCCACTTGTGAACAGATCCAGATAATAATTCATAAGTTAAAACGAAAAGCTTCTTCTTCGTCGTCTCTTAACTCACAACAATGAAACTCTCGAGATCACAGCAACGAGGTGTCTGCAAGGCCTTGTGTTGCAGCTGTAACAGCAGACTCAGCGTTTCTTCTTCCTCAGAATTAGAAGCTGCAGAAACCAGTTCTTCATCATCAGCTTCTGCAGCTGATAGGTTTCCTTCTGTTTCAAGCTTAGCTCACGCCATGGTTCAAGAGAGGCTTGATCAAATGATCAGAGATCAGAGAGAGAGATCCACGACCACGAGGCTTCATCATCATCATCATCAGAATCAGAATCATCAGTTGCAGAAGAGAAGAGAAGAAGATGGAGGAACCAAGTTCGTGGTGATGATGGCGATGGAGAAGAGTTCTTATGATCCAAGAGAGGATTTCAGAGAGTCGATAGTGGAGATGATAATGGTGAATCGGCTTCAAGACGCTAAAGAACTTCGAAGTCTGTTAAATTATTATGTTTCAATGAATTCACAAGAGTACCATAGTGTTATACTTGAGGTCTTTCATAAGGTTTGTTCTAATCTCTTCCTATCATCATCTAAATGCCGATATTAGTAATAACAGATTATTGGGAATTAATTTCGTTTCCCACAAGCTAATTAAGTTTCATTTTCAGTGAACATATATCTCACTTTTAACATATCTTCACTATCCTTCATACTCCTCCGTCCTTAATATATAAGATTTATTTTTTTATATTTATCAACTGTTTTCTAAATTATTCCTATTGATACTTTCTCAATAATAATTAAGTAAGAGAGAGGAGAAGGAGAAAATTAAAGAAGATAATTAGAGTATTTTAGAAAAATTATACCATATTAACTAATTTAATTAACTTCCTATCTAATCAAATTAGTTAAATAAATCTTATATTAAGGATAAGTAGACTTATAAAATATAGTGGAGTAAATTATATATACTTGTTTGGATAAGTACATAATTTAGTTTAGTTAGCATAAGAATATTCTTGGTGTGTAGAGTTGATATTAATATAAAATATAAAAGGAATATTAATCTACAAGTCTTATAGTTTACCTTAATTTTAAATTTTAAATCGGGTCCTATAATTTATTTTATTTGAATTGAACACTTAAAATAAAGTAGGAGATTCCATAAAAAGTCATGAAATTCTGTAAATTGAAATTAGCGATTCTTACAACTTAAAGATAAATTCCTATAACAAATAAAACTATATATGGGCTTAACTAAATATAAATCACCTTTTCTTTGGAATTAATGATCTTGAAAGCATACTCTTTTTTCTATTGATACGATGCATTCAAGATTTTAATCTCGCAATTAATTAATTTGATGATTAGTGAGAAATTAACTCTAATCGTTAAGAAATGGTATATACTTTTTTTACCCTTTAATTAGTGTTTCTCAAAGGTAGGGAATTCAAAATAAATGTGGAACAATTGTCAAAAACAAATTTGATTTCACTAGACTTATGACAAAAATTATTACATCATCATGAACTGAATGGATCAGAGTTTAGCCATCCCCTGAGAATAAACAGCTATATAATATATATATATATATATATATATATATATAATCTGCAGCCAAATCATCATGGCATGGAAGTTTTAATGTCTAGAGAGAAACCATATTACAAAAAATAATGACCAATTAATGAGCATGTTCACTTGTTCATCCCTGTTGCTTCCTTCACTGCATCAACAGCTCCTTGTGCCTTAGCCTGCATCTGCTGGCCAGCCTACGCACCACAATACACAAATTTACTTTAAGCATTTCTCAAAGATTCAGAAAAATGAGTCACATTATTGTATAGTTTCATTCCATAAAATAAAAGAGAAGAAAAGTTAGTTAATTAGTTCTACCATATAAACGTTTTTGTTGATTTAGTTTTTGATTGGAAAAAACACTATTCCCCAATTTTCTTCTTCAATATTGTCCTCATTCTAGCCGCACATACATCATTTTATGTATATAACTATTTGACTGGATCAGATTTAAGTATTATAGAGTCTAATTATATATTTTATGTATTCACACGGACTCGAACTCAAGATTTCTTTAAAACTCCTTTCACTTGGACCAAATATTTGTTAGTTATATATATAGCATTTAAGAGTAAGGTTAATCATAATCATAATTTACACAAACAATTTACACAAACTTGAAGGTGCATATATATAAATGATGATGATGAAGAATTAATGTATAGAACCTCTTGCATGGATTCTTTGGCGGACTGAGCAGCATCGCTAGCCTTGTCCATCATGTTGCTAGCCTTCTCCTGAAAGAATATTACCCACACAATCATATATATACATATACATATATATATATAGTTATATCAAACTTAGAGAGAGAGAGACCTCAGTTTTGCCCTTGGCTTGGCCAGCATTGTAGCTCATGCTGTTCTGGGAGTCCATTTTTGTTCTTGTTGAAGCTGTAAAATAAGCTGATAATATATATAATGATGAAGATGAAGAATAATTATAATTAAGCAGATCGTCTTGCAGATTAACTTCCCACTGCACTCATATATATATTGGAGTTGTTCAAGGGCTTGGCGTATTTTTCTCATTTTGGGAATTTGACTTTGGAACAATTCAATTCAACGAGAGACTCTCTTTTACACAAATGGCATTGTTTTCTAAGAATGAGGATCTTCATTCTTCTTCACCACAAAATATATGTGGACAGATTAACTTATATTGCGATTGCTACCACGTGCACTTTTGACCGTGTTTATATATATGAAAAAAACTTTTCAAAATAATCCATGTTGTATGCATATGACTGGTTTGTTTTTTTTAATGAACTTTTATTGAAAAAAAACATTATAAAAATAGTGATCATAATGATAATTATAGATAATAACCATGATTTAATCATAATTTATGATCTTTTGTCTTCAGCCTAACATTAATTTTTTTGGTTAATCAACATACTCCTTTGGTCCTTAGTATAAGATTTATTTAATTAATTTAATTAGATTAAATAAATTAGTTAATATGACATATTTTTTCTAAAATACCCTAATCATATTCTTTAACTCTTTTCCTCTATCTCTTACTTTATTATTATTGAGAGAGTATTAATAGGAGTAATTTAGAAAAAAATTAATAAATATAAAAAAATATCTTATATTTAAGATCAAAATAACTCCTCAATTATTTTTTATATTAAAGACTTGAGAAGTATTTAATATGCTTCTATATGATATATATTCAAATGCCAAAGTGTCATATCATGGCACTATGCATTCTAAATGTATCAGCAGACATTGATCTTAATAGAAGAGATTATAATTTCTTAAGTATGAGATCTTGAATTTGAGATATGTCATGAAGGCTAAAAGATATCTTCTGGAGAGTTACCCTAACAACACGAATCCATATTAATTGGGTTCCAATGTGCTAGCAGGTCAGCATTGTTATTATACATTATGCTCGTTTATCTGTTACTTGTTGTGCGAGTAATAGAATGGAAAATTTTGGAGGATAAGATAAATACAAGTAGTATGCGCCAAGAGATGGGAAAAATCTTTTGGCCAATGAAAAATAGAATGAAATGTTTGAAAATTGTATTTGACACGGTAACACATGCAAATACATACCTACTTCGCAATTGTCCAAAAGTTGCTTATGTGCAGCCAAGTGTCCTATGGTTTTGTTATCAAAATATTGGCTCATTGCCATTGACCTTAGAGTGCATAAAACCTCTCCTGTAAGTGGAAGACTATAGACTCAATCCCGCTTTTAACTTTAGATTTTTAGTTTTTACCCCTCTAATTCAAAAAAGAAGAAGAAGAAGAATAGTTCACCTTGAGTTGCTAACACTTCACAGATCTTGATCTTAATTTTTTTGTAGGGATTCAAAACAATATTGTAAGTTCCTAAAGGAAAGAAAAAGAAAATCCTATTTCCGTTGTTAACTTCTTGGGAAGACATGCTTTCACTTTTACAATTACATGAGTGTTCATCTTTGCTAAGATTTGAAAATGAAAAGACTGTATTCTATTTTCATACATATGATTTACTTATGCTTTTGATGCATTTTTCCTTCTATATTTAGTTATCCAGGGAAAGATAACACAAAATTTAAATTTTGAAAAGCTAATGAGAAATGTGAGAACTTTTTACATTATAAACCTCGAAAAAGATTATACTTCTACTAAATAAAAAAGAAAACAAGGATGCTGTGATGAGTAGAGTGACGAAAGATTTTAACACCAAATCCTGAGACACCATATCACTCAACACTGTCACTCAACTATTTCACACTTGCCTGGAAAAGGAGAACAGAGACTCGTATCATCTTTAAATTAAAAAAACAAGGAACAAATTCTACACACATCCAAGCTTCATTCATAACTTGGATGCCTCACTATCCAAGTCACTAACTATACATAGTACACAACGTGTGGTCCAACGTCAAACAAACATGCAAACACCAGCAAAACCTTCATTGGCCAGAATGCTTTACAACTATTTCTGCAGGTTGAATTGAATACCAGTCCTTCTCTGCTTTGTACTACTGCTTCGATTTCTCTCAAATGCTTGAAAGTCTCTGCTTTTTCATCACTTATTGTCAGTTTTCAACAAGTTGTGGAGATTCTCGAGACTGAACAAACTTTCCATGCTGCTTCTCGTACTGTTGTCTCAGTTCCTCTAAACGCTTGGATACCTGGAAATCATCAAAACTTGGACATATGAACATAGAACAAAATCTATAATGTATATTGAGTTGAAGATCCTAGCAAAGGGGAAAAGTTTAAATTTGGATGTCAATGAGTGCACAAAAGATAAAGCAGAAAAAGGAAGAGAACCTTGAAGGAATAGGCCAATGGTAATAATGTGTCAGGATCCATTGCATCCTCAGGGAAATTACGCAAGGCATGTATCAGTTTCTCGAAAGGCAATTTTACCTGGCAATTGAAGCAAAGTATTAGCACAAAAAATGCTGAATGGATTTTGTAGCGAGCGAACAGAATTCATAAGGTTATATGACACTCACCAAGTCATCATGGCAATACTTTAGCAGGGCCAAGCCAACTTTGAAAACAATTAAAACGCCCTGAAAGACAAAAATGTCATCATCACCATCATCGTTTTCTTCTTCTTCACACACACACACACACGTATAGTACTGTTCCGATCCTAAATATAGGAGCTCAATCCTTTTGAACTCTTACATATATCATTTTTCCCCCAAACTAATTTACCTAACTTATAGATTGATAAATAATATAATGTTATACAGAGATATTTTAGAAAGATCGGGTTATATTTGTTATAATTAGGTAATTTAACTAGATTCTTTAATCTATCCAAATTAATTAAGTAGGTCTTATATTAAGGACTGGAGGAATAATTATCACAAACCAATGGTTCTATTAAAAGTAATCACTGCTAACCTCGTTCAAAAAGACATCCCAGATTCTAAGAGCCAAATGGAATGGAAAGGAGTATGAAAACACAGTTATGAACCACTGGCTTGCATACATGCTAGGATTTATCATTTCGTTGGCAAAATGTTCTCCCAACTTTGGCAGGTGCTCCCTCACCAAGTGTTCAAATTGAAAGAGATACTGTTGTACCAGAGGCAATCCTGCCTACATTAAGAGGAAAATAACCACACGAAAACAAAGTTCATCTCATTGAAGAAGAGTAAATTATAACAACAAAAAATATGTAATATATCCAACAATTTCAGCAGATATTCGCATGATTAATGATTGGAGAATATGAGTTCATTGAACAAAGTTACCAGATACAAGCCCTCCATTGGGGCATGAACAGCTCCTTTCAGCAATGCCACCAACAGCCAAAATGCATCCTCCTCGCTCATATATAAAAGTAATAGACCAGCTAAGAACCCCATTCCCTGGATTTTTCAAAAGGTCAATCATATATTGTTATGCTATGAGCAACAACAAAAAAAGTGATGAGATCTTGAGTTAAACCTGAACATATCCAACGTTTCTGTCAAAGACTGAGTAAGCCTTTAGAACATTGTAGAGTGACCGCTGTCCAGGTCCATGCCTTTGTTGGAAGAACACATGTGATGGGAAGGTACGAGAAATATCTCGAATAATATCTAGCTCAGAGGCTGATGTTTCATATATCACTAGTTGCTGTAAAGGACATAATATCTTGTAAATGCAAACTCAAGTGTTCACATGATTGTACAAAAAAAGGATAGATACTTTGTATGCATAGATCACTAATAATTATTAAGCAATTATACTTGCAGAACTAATTAGTCATTTACACAATAATTTTTTCTCTTCCTAAGATATATAAGAATGTGAATTTTAAAAATCCCTCAATGCGTTTATATAAGCAAATCTAAACAATTGACTTCAATTGTTATGACTGGCAGGAAACTGCACAAGCCCATTCCTTATTTATCAGGATCCAGAGCAAGGGTTAAAATTTTTATTTGTAATGTTAGTTTCAACTTTCAAGATAGCACAAAAATGGGATTAAACAAAGGCTTGCAGGTTGCAGGTTCAGAAACAAGTTAAAGATCTTAGTCACGTTGGAGAGCTGAATGCTTCAATTTCTTCAATGAACAAGTTAAAAAGGCAAAAGTAGAAATAATATCCAAATAACTGAAATAAATAACCTTGTTCATGTGTATTACACAAACTTGCACATAACAGCTACTCAGGGTTCTAACATCTCCAGGAACATTCATTTCCTTGTAAACGTGAAGCAATGACAACTAAGCTATATTCCTCCCTGCTAGCACATGCTTCTTTCTATAACTCCTCTTAATTCATATAGGAGAACTATAACTTTTTTAATGTAAGTCCTGATTCAGTTTCTACTACTAGGTAGAAATTCCATCTCCAGTAGCCGAGATAAGTGAAGTCCTCTGTTTGGACATTAATTCTTTCTCTCTCTACATACCAACACCTCAAATCTCTATAAGCCACTTTTTCTAGATATGTATATACATGCACATCAAATTCCAAAACATCAACCATTTTTTTTACGTTGTTGGCAGCTACTTTATTTTAAATAATATCTACTCCCTTGTTCCAAAAGATGATTTTTTTTTTTTAATTTTTATTTTATTGCCTTTAAAATGAAAGTTAAACCTCAGAAATGGCCAACATTCAATGCAGCAATAACAGAGACCAAAAAGAAAAAAAAGAAAAGAATACAAAACCAAAATGTAGACACAGAAAAATAGGCAAAATCTCCTCAGTTTTTGAAATGAAGTCAGACAGCTCAACATAACACAGGAATATATAATAAAATGTATGAGATTGTCTTAATAAAGAAAAAGGATTACCTCGTAAACTCCAGGATTCATCAGTAATAGGTCCCGACTTCCTGATATCAACTGCCAAACGAGGCCCCTTAAACAATCAGGAATTCCTTTCCTTATACGCCTTTTGACAACATGATGTTTTTTTCTTACATAATGCTTCCAGTCACTCCCACCAACCCCAATCATCTTCCTCCATTTTCTTACCCTTCTTTCCTCCCTAACTCTGATGAAAATAGGTAATAGTAAGGGTAAGGACATTATGAACACTTTAAATTTTATTTATTCTCTGAAAATGGAAAAAGCTTGTAGGAACAAAATACCTCTCATACTCATTTGCTGACCTACTCTTAACTAAACCGTCAGAAGAGGAGTTAGCATCCTGTTTTACAAACCCAAATCTGTCCACTGCTCTTGGTGAAGGAACTGCACCTGGTTCATGATCATCTATTCTTTTCTTTTCCATTTAATAACCAAAAGCTAGCTCTTGGAAACCACAAGAAAACTGACTAGCATGCTTAATTAATCGTTATGATGAGGAAAACCTGACAAGAAAGATATAAAGAAAATGAAATCATCTATAGTCATACTTTTACAATAATTATTGAGAAACAAAAAAAGAAATTTGACAAGCAAAGATATACATTAATGATGATTCAGTAACAACCTTTAAGTAGCTATTGAACAAGGGATGAAGCAATTTCATTTATGCAGAAAGAAAAATACATGCAATGAGAAGACTAGTTAATTATTTGAGCCAAGCAACTAATAGTGACTTTCCTCAGTCAATCAACAATGCAAGCACGCCAGCGATATTGTAAAAATAATAATAAGCAGAGTGCATCCCACGCATTTCTATGGAACCTGAGATGAGCTATACTGTTAATAGTGCGGCTTCCCATACTTAATACATTTTCCTTTGAGGAGGATGTCGACGACGACGAGGACAATTCCTGATCTAAATAATCATTTCTGTGCAATGTGACCAACTCTCAAGCATTTTGTTCCAAAATGAATTTTTTCATATTCCAGAAAAGGGGAAGTAAAAAACTGGCAACCAAATTTTCAATCTTTCTCAATAAGTTGTCTTGCTTGAGTATGAATATAACAGCTTTAAACTTTTATGATGGAAATGGGATTGCTCACAAATCAAGCCTGGATCAGTTTCATTTATGATTTTAACACCCACGGCTGCAATAGTGAAATTGACCGCCGAAATCAACAACTAGGAGATAAAACCTAACAACAACAAGAATACAAGTCCATGAAGTGAATGTAGAGTTAGGGCTTACCCGATTGCAATTGGAGGAATCGCTGATTCGGTGGATGCCCTTTTCATAGAAATTTCAAGCAGAAGACGTTGATTCTGCTGATATTCTGCGACCTTAACAAAGCCTTCAATGGAAGCGAAAGACGCCGCGGATAGCCGGCTAAAACCTCAACATGAGCTATTCGAATGGATTTTTTATTTCACTTAGATTCTTTTTCCGCGTAACGGAAATTTTTTTGTCAGTTCATACATAAATCTAAATTTAATTATTCTGTTATTATGGTCGTTTTATTTGATTTCAAGGGAAAAAAAATACAAACTTTCTATCGTGGTAAAAAACTAAAATCTTTTTATCGAACAGATCTCAAAAGCAACAAAATTGCAGTTTGTTTTTCGTTAAACAGGGTGAAAACTGAAATGTCGTGTTTGATGATGGATTCTGTTTTAATGTGGTTTTTTTATTCAGACCAATTTTTTTTTCTCTATTTAATTTAATTAAATGTTTTGATTTTATAAAATACTACTCGTACTATTTTTGGGTCAATTTTTATAGAATATTCATATAATTTGTATTAAAATGATTCATGTAAACTAAAACACTCCATTTAATTTGTATTTGTAATGATATGATAGGCCCTTGTTAGATATAAGCAAATAGCATGACATCCTTTTTTTTTCCTTTTTAATTTATACGCAAGTTTTATGAATATTTTGTTTAATCGAAGTTGTTGTATAATTAATATACTTTTAGGGAAGCAAAAATTTTAAGCTTTTTTCATTAAAAAATTACTATTACTAATTTATTTAAACAGTCATTTTTGGCAAACTTTACCATATTTAATTGAACTTTTTAAAAAATTCTAATTATTCTAAAAAGTTATTTTTGTAACTTATAAAAATAATTTGATATAGTAAGTGAAAGATAATGTCATGAAAATATCGAATATACATGAAGATATCATAAAATTTTAAAGTAACTTATGTTGACAAAATTTAAAACACCAAATATTCTTCAATTAACACCAAATATTTAAAACACCAAGTATCCCAGTGCTTTGCAATGTATCATTTAATTATTAGGCTTGTTTAAATAAGAGTTTAAAATATAATTTATGAAGAAGAAAAAAATTTAGACAGCTTTTAGAAAATAATTTTTAAAGAAAAACTTATAGAAAAAAAGTGATTCTAAATAAATGAGTGTTTGAATAATTATTAATTGATAAATTATTAGAAATGATATAATTTTATTAAAAATATGAAAGAGAAAAGAGGAGAGAGGATGGAGAAAAAAGAAGAGAGATGAGAGAGAAGAGAGTAGAAAGGGTGAAAAAGAGATAAAAGAGAAAAGAGAAGAGAAATTGTGTAAAAAAAATAAAAATAAAATAGTAATTGAATAGTCCATAAATCATTTTACTATTCTAAAAATTAGTTTTAGTAGTTTATTTAAAACTTTTATTTTAAACTATAATTTAGGCTAAAAGCTCTTTTAGATAAATATGACTATTTATTTTAAAATTTTTTTAAATTAAAATTTAAAATAATTTTTTTTTAAAACTTGGCAAATTCAAACAAGCCATTACTACCCCAACATAATAATTTAACTCCATCAACCCTACGCTCTTTCTCACACTCAATTCAATTTCATTTGTATAAAAAAAAATTCAATTTCATTCTTCAATTTATTCATTCCAAATATAACTTTTATAACACACTATAATACTATATATTTAGTTATATATACATAATTAAAAACACTTGGATACACTTTGGGGAACTAAAAGAAACTATACACCGCTGATGCACGCACGCAGAGAGTACAATACTGTTGATTCTTCACCACCCATGCTGCATTATTCAACATCGATTTATCATTTCCATTGCCTAATATAGGTTATGTTATAGCTAGTAGCTTGCACAGGTTAAACACTTTTAATAAGCAGTACTTACTATGATCTTATTATAAGGTACTAAAGAGTTTTGTAAATACATAAGAGAGGATAGAGGGGAGAAAGAGAGGATACATAACACGCATTTGAAAAGTAATATTATTTTTTATTTTTAAGTCTACATTATTTAAAGAGGGGTAAAATTAATTTTTTTTAATTTATAAAAAATTTAATAGTTTAACTGTCATTTTTTATTGGTAAATGCCCTATAATAAAGACTAGAGAGACTAATTAATACTCCCTCTAATCTTTATTATAAAGCATCAACTAACAAGTAGTATTAGTCTTTTTTATAAGACACTTATTTGATTTCAATTAGTATTAATTATTTTTTTATATATATGCTCATATTTAATAAGGGTAAAGGGGAGTAAATAATAATATAATGATAAAATTTAGTATAATTAATAAAGATAATATTAAAAATTATTTAAATTTTAAAATAATTTTAATGCCGTGAGAATTAATTAAAAATATCATATATAATAAAAATTAGAAGGAGTAGGTAATAAAATAGTTATGAATGTCACAAACTTCCTCTAAAGTTCTTAAAGTAACATGCATAAGGCTGAAAAATGATACTAACTTGTCTTTATGAGAGATTTCCATAAGTGTGGGTTTTAAAGTCGTTTATGCCCCTATATTAATTTAGGGAGATGCGATGAAAGGCAACAAAAAAAACAAGTAAACCTGAAGTAAAAAAGCGGAGCGAAAAGAAGAAAGGGAACTAAAGTAACTTCCACCACAATTCTTCATCTAAAGGGATTTGGTTCTAAGCAGAATAACAATTCTTTATCTAACAACTCTTCTTCCAACAAGCATTGCACATATAGCGGTAGGCAAATTTGGAAAATGTTATTATATTTTATGTGAGAATAAGTTACAAATAACTTATAATAAAATACTGTGCTATGTGGATGATTAATGAAGGGCCACTTGTAATTAAATTAAAGGAGAATTAATATGAAATTTCAAAAAATAAAAAATAAAAAGACCATCTTGTTAAAAATCCCATTATGAAATCCCTTCTCTCTCATTTCACACCTCAGAACACACCACTCTTAGAGAGAGAGAAAAGCTCTTTCGTATCTTCTTAAGTCGAAATGACAATTTAATCACCAAATTTTTTTAAATAATATAAATTTATCAATTCTTGTATTTAACTTTATTAATGTTAGTTCCTAAGTTATTATTAAAATTTTTGGATAATTAAATTTATTATTTAGGATCTGATAATAATTTTTTTTAAATTAATTATTATATGAAAAACTAGCCGTAAACTTTTGGAAGGGCAATAAACGAGGTGTTTCATTAATTACTTCACATGCATGGCTCCAACTTTTGTTAACGGATAATATTCCAATAATTATAGGGAGTAGCCGTATATATATCTCAATTCTTAACTCTCAAGTGGGGACCAGGGGACCAACGTAACATTTTCTTATTAGGCTGTTCCGGATTTGAAATGAACTTACTAATATTTAACTGATAAATTAAATTAGAGATTCTGGTTCCTGGAAGTTGTAACAAGTATATTTCCTTTCAACTGGGATTGGCACATGATATTACAAAATCTTTTTATTATCCCCAATCGATATTAGTGTTTATTTAGATTTGTTTTTAATAAGTATATCTATGCAAGTGGCAACAAAATTTCACTCCTAGATTTCCTCCAATCTATGTTATAACTCGCACAGATCAATAAATATTAATTAAATCATTAAATCTGTCTTAAAATAATAAAAAATTTCTAAATCTACCTTTATTTCACAGTGCGATCGGGAAATGGGAAATAAAAAGTTGAACCAAGAGAGAGATGAAGAAAAAACATCGATGATTCTGTTTGTAACTAGGGGTAAATTTAGAAAAAATAATTAATAACCATGTTGGGCTTTTATAATTAAAATCAAATTTTCTTTTAAAAGGGATCCTATAATTTAGATCAAAAGAAGTACTTCTTTGTGTACCGTAAAATTACGGTTAAGAAAATTGATTGAGATTTTAAATCACTAATCCAAACAAATATATATATATATATATATATATAGTTATAGTTATAGTTATGCATGAATTGAAATGTGACTTGGAGTTAAAGTAGGTTTGTGAAAGAGCAGCGGCAAGCTCGAAATTGGAATAACTTTAATTTGCTAAATTTCAACTCTCAAGGGGGAACCAACGGATTAAGGTTGTTCCAGTTCCAAATTTGAAATGGATACAATCAACTGATAATTAAATTAAATTAGAGACTGGTCCTTTTAAAATAAATAATCTAGATAGAATCAAAGCACAAGTTCATGTTTAGATTCATAACACTCAAAGTGGGCAAAGAAAATGTGATGAAAACAAAATGAAAAATGACCAAAACTGAAGTCATCCCTTAACTACACCATTGGTAGAGGAATCAAGGGAGCCTCATCCCTGGGTGACTGCAGCAAACAGCCGCACACATGGGGGGGGGGATAGATTATTAGAATATAGTACCTCATTCTCATATATGATACTAAAAAATGTATTAAATTGATAAAAATTTCTATATTATTCCCTATTAAAGAAGATATATGTATTGAAAACATGTTATTAATTATTTATAAGTTTTTTATATTTAATAGGGATAAAATTAGAAAAATATTATGAATTATCTTACTAGAAACTTATATTTAAGAATAAACTTTTATTCTACAAATAATTTATATATAGAAATAAAGTAGTATAAGGTATCTTTTACTACTCCTTTTGTCGATAGGGGTGAATTTTATTTCTAAATGTAATATTTTAAAGGTTATATAGTACATAATATCTTGATCTTATTTCTTATATATTTCAAGTACTATCTTGATTTTATTTGTGGTATAATTTTACCCATAATCTTTTTAATTTGGTGCAATTTCATCAATATTTTTTTTAATTTGGTGCAATTCTTGGTACTTGAGAAATAAGATTATGTGTAAAATTATATCAAATTAAAAAGATTATAGGTGAAATTATACCAAATTAAAAAAATTATATTTAAAATTATACTAAATTAAAAAGATTATGGGTAAAATTATATCACAAATAAAATTATGATACTAGAAGCATATAAAAAATAAGATCAAGATATTGGGTGCTATATAACCTATATTTTAATCCAATTTATGTTCTATATTTATCGTTATTTATTTAATTTATAAACTAATACACTTTGTGTCCCTATTTATAAGATCATTTTAACCGAATCACGTTAAAAAACTATTAAAATTAGTTAAGAATAATAAATATGTAAGAAATATATTTTATTTTTTAAATATGTCATTATTTATAAGTGGGTAGGTGAGGATGAGAAAAAAAATGAGAGAGTTTGTGGGAAAAAGATAATGAGAGAGATTATATTAATTAAGGGTAAAATGGTTAAATATGCATTTAATGTTCAGAACAACTTAAAGAGGATCTTATAAAAGGGGATGGACTAATTCAAAAAATGGGATCTTATAAATAAGGACTGATGGAGTATATAATTTGATATTATAGATAAGTATTTGGGAAGATCATATCATATAAATTATAATTAAATAATTTATTTAATTTTTTAATCTAAATAAATAGTTCTTATATTACATGAAGCATCAAGTAAGCAACCATACTTTTTAGCTTATGGGCCTATTTGGATAAGAGTTTGAAAAATGGCTTATAAAAAATGACTTTTAGAGAAGAGCTTATGAAAAAAAAGTGATTTTAAATAAATGAGTGTTTAGATAACTATTATTAGAAGAATTTTTGTAATTAAAAAATTATCAGAAAGAATATAATTTTATTAAAAATAGAAGAGATGAGGAAGGAGAGAGGGGGGGAAGAGAGAAGAGAAAGGAGAGAGGATAGATGGTAGAAAGAGAGAGGAGAGATAGTGAAGAAGAAAGAAAAAATGATTAAGAAGAGAGAATATAGAGGAGAGATAAGAGAGGGTGGAGATAAGAGAGAATATATGATGTAAGAAAAAGTAAAGGTAAAATAGTAATTGGTAGTCCATAAACTTTTTTACTGTTTCAAAAGCTAATCTCAATAGTTTATCCAAAATATTAATTTTAAACTATAGTTTGATTTAAAAGTATTTTTATATAAATATGATTGTTTATTTTAAAAAAAATTTAAATTAAGGTTTAGGCTAAAAATTATTTTAAAATTTTAATTTAAGAGTTTTCAGGGACTATTTCTTAATTCTTACGAAGAGGGAGGTAGCGTTCATAGTTCATACGATGTTTGACTTTCTTTGTTTATTTTTTAAAAATAGCAATATATTATAGGGGAGAGGGATGATTAATATTACTGGGTAGATTTATATATAAACATGTGGGTTTGCACTGAGAATATTACCTTTTGATCTGAAAGCGATGTGAATCAGATTTCAGAGGCAGAGGCGACGGATAATTGCAGTTTCAAATAATTGCGGTTTCAAAGATCACAACTTGGCTCCATATATCGGGTAAGAAAAATTAGATATATATATGTTTGTGTGTGTGGGTTTGAATGCTTCTTCCTTTTGTCAGAATTACTTTTTATACATGTAATAATCTGTTGTTTGATCTAACCAAAACTGTGTTCGAGTTTGGGAACTCCGTTTTGGATTTGTGTTTCCCAAAGGACTTCTCAAACGCGCTGTAATTTTTTTTTCGTATTTTTATAACCTTCTATTCTTAATATAATATTTATTTAATTTAAATAAATTAAAAAATTAATTAAATTAATTATTTATAATGATTGTGTTAATTTTTTTAAAATATCTCTTTTAATCATATATATTTTAAACTATCCTTAATAAAAACTATGTATAATCATATAGAAATATTTTGAGAGAAAAATTATAATTTTAAAAATAAAAATAGATTAAAATCTTATAATTAATACCGAATCAAACCCTCTATAATTCTTATAATTAAGATTAGAAGGATATTATTTATTGATTATCTCTCCAGAATATATGTTTCGGCAATTAATAAAAGACTAGGCTCATGTATTAATAGGACTTTAGAACCCTTATATAAAAACCTTAGTCCATTTCGTGTTTTTTTGCATTTGTACTTCTTTTTTTCTACAATATTCTTATAATTTTTTGAAAATGACATTTTTAGATATTTATAGTTTAGTCATTAATTTATAGGATCGCCCCTACTTAGTACTTACGCGATCGGATTCTCATGAAAAGCATCTCCGTTTGACCATTTCATGAGGATGACTGTCGTAACTTTTTAAAACTATGATAGGATATTTTCTTATGGCAATTTTGATTTTTAAATTCGTAAGTTCTAACAGTTTAAATTTATTTATTTCTTGACAATATTATATTAATAGTTTCACAAAATATTAATTAAATTTGAACTAATTATTTATTTTTATTTAAGAGTAGAGAATACTTCACCAATGCATGTGATTAGTTGGAGAGAAAATTTAACTTAGTTTATATAATAAACTGATAAGTAATTTTACATCGCCTATTCAAAATCTAATGAGTAGCTTTAGTATTGAGTGTGCGTGCAAATTCAATTAAGGCCTTGAAAGGAGCTAGCTAATTAAAGATCATTTCAATGTAAACTTAAACAAGAAAAATGAAAAAACTCTCATACAAAATAAATAAAATATATCTTTTCAATGAAGTCATTATTCAGTAATTTACTGAGCACGATAGGATAACTTTCCCTCACCTTTTTTCTTTTTCCAGAGAATTTTTCCTCATATATCATTAGAAGGAACCCCACAAACACAATTTTTTCAAAAGCAAGAAAATTCCTTGAAGCTCTCGCCTTACCAACGAGCCGACGTGCCCCAATAAAAACTATGCTGACCACGTTCAATCAAGCTTAAAGAAGATATGATGTTGACTGAAAGAAAAAAGAAGAGCAAAACATTCAGATTATTATTAATCCATCACTTTCTAATTTCTCTTTGTATCTGCTGAGTTGTTTCTCTTGATTTTCGACGTATAGAACATGGTAAATGAATTTTTAAAGAACTCTTTTTCCAAAGAATTTTTCCTCGTATACCATTAGAAGCAACCCCACACACAAAATTTCTGAGAACTTAATTAGTAACAAGATATGTTGTTTACGGAAATAAAAAAGAAGAGCAAAAAAAAAAAAGAATATTAATCTCCTTTTCAATTTCTCTTCCTTTCTGTTGGGTTCTTTCTCTTGATTTTCGACGACAAACATGACCAATGAATTTCCAAATTATTAGAAGGAACCCGTAAACACATATTTTTCCAAAAACAAGAGAACTTAAAGAACGAATGTTGTTGACCAAAAGAGAAAAGAAAAAAAAAAGAAGAGCAGAAAATCTAGAATATTATAATTTCCCTTTCCAATTTCTCTTTCTCTCTCTGCTAGGTTGTTTCTCTGGATGATAAATAAATTTCTATAAATGTCACACATTTTGCTTCTTGTAGGATATGTTGTGTTGGCATCAGTTTGGACTGCTTTATGGGGCATGAAAGTGAAAGTATTTAAGGGTGGAAATCAAATTTTTGCCTGTTTGGCATCACTGAAATGGGTTTCATTTGGAAGTCACTTCCATATAAAAAAAATATGAAACTCACTTCCTTGTCAAGAGATTTCCATGGAAGCCAAACTTGGGACCATTTTCATATTGTTATTAATTATCATTTTCTAATTTTACCCCTTCTTCTTTAATTAAAGAAAGAAGCCAGAGGCTAGAGAAAATACACCTTTTTAGAGGTAAAGTTAGAAAGCGTTTTCAACTTAAAACATATTTAATGAATTAAGGGTTATATAGCACCCAATATTCTGATCTTATTTCTTATAGTGTCCATTATCCTAATCTTATTTATGGTATAATTTTACCCATAATCTTTTTAATTTGGTACAATTTCACCAATAATCTTTTTAATTTGGTATCATTCTTGGTACTTGAGAAATAAGATTGTAGGTGAAATTACACCAAATTAAAAAGATTACGGGTAAAATTGTACCACAAATAAGATTATGATATTGGACGCATATGAGAAATAAGATCAGAATATTAGATTATGGGTAAAATTGTACCACAAATAAGATTATGATACTGGACACATATGAGAAATAAGATCAGAATATTAGGTACTATATAAATTAACCGTTTTTATTTATTTTCGTGAGGTTGCTGAAAGTAATGGATTATACTCATATTTAATACATATATTTGTATGTATGAAGTGTTATCTTTCCTACACCAAAGTAAGCAAGCAACCGTGTATTCTAGCTTGTCGCTTATGAAGAGTGAGGTTTGCGTAGTTAGGAACTTTGACTTTATTTTTTAACCGCTAAATTATAAGGAGAGAGAGAAGAAGGTTCATATATAATAATACGCAATATAACGTGTGTTTGGCCATCTTTGCACTGATGCGAGATTGATTTGAGTTTTATTTTCTCTGAATCTGAAAGCAATATGATTAATGGAAGGAGTACGTGTTTCTTCAAAGAGATCTGTGCATGTTCGTGCATGCATGAACTTGCATGATATATATAAATATATCATGTAAGAATCTATGAACTGTTTATTACTTCCATTTTCTTTCCTTTTACTATGTTGATTAATTTAATTAATAGCATCCTGTATCTGTTCACTAACTATTCACATAATACCAAAATAGTCCTCAGAATTATATTTGATATGAAAAGTCATCACTTTGAAAGCTCAGCCAAATTAAAAGCAACCCCACAAACAGACTTTCTTCGAAGTAAAGCAGATGAATATAAAATATTTATATATTCCTTCCTGAGTACGGCAAAAAATTGACAATTAATTAGCAGCAACGACGCAGGAAGAAGATATTGTTATTTAAATCAATTAAAAATATATGTTAAGCTTCCAACTTTGTCTGTCTCTCAATATGTTCTGATATAAAAATGGAACATCACATGCACCTAGTTTTAAGAAAAATGATAATATCCAGATACGAAGAGTCAGTGTTTTAATATAATTTACTTTTTTTAATCAACAAACTGTATAAAAAAACACAAATTCAAATCTTAAAAAAATATATTTATGAGTAAAAATGAAAGTTCTTAATGCTCTAAATCTCTAAAAAAAAGTTAGGATACCACATCCGTATCGAAACCTAACTCACCACTTTTGAGTATGATACTATATATAAGTATGGATCGTAATTAGAACGCTTTTAAAATTTTATAACTCTGTTTTATTAAAAATGATAAAATCTCTCGCTTTGATTAAAGAAGTGCCCTGACCAATGGGAAATCATCGTTTCATTATAATGCGCCTCTGGTCCACCACCGGCGGCGGCCCTAAAAACCTCCCGCCTGGAATATATGATCTTCTTCTGTACTTTGTTTTTTTCGTCACACATTAAAAATTAACGATAATTATTGTTGTGTTGTGACGTTGTTAGTGAGTAATTATAAAGTATGTGCGTGTTCTCCAAGCTCTCGAACATAAATTGGGCAAAAACCTTCATTCCATATTGTGACAGAGGAATCAAGAGCCTACCTAACACTACTTTTTGACTGGGCAGGTAATCAGTTCGTAGCGCATTCATGCGACTGCAAAGTGCGAGACTCTTATTGGATATTTGGATATTGAAGAGTTAGTTAGAGTTAATTTCCTGCTACTTCTTTTTTTGTTAAAAGAGAAATCCAAAATATTATGCGATTTGATGAATTTGACTAGTTAAACAAGCTTAATTTACTTTTGATTCATTCATACATTTATCATTTACTAATTTTTTTTTATAACATATAGCTGCAAGCTAGCTAGACGACAGTCATGTAATTTCTCCTTTTCTTGTTGTTTTCAATCCTTTTCTTGTTCTCAATGGAACAAGTGATTCTTTTTTCTTTTTGATAAAAAGACAAGTAATTCTTTTATTTGACGAAATGGAACAAGAAATTCAGAGGAGACAGAGCCAATGAACGACGATCCTAGGAAGTGGGATGCCCACAGATCGGAGGGCTCTATAAATGTGGGTCAGTGTCTCTACGTGTTTAGGGTTTAATACAAATGAAACGTACCTTTAATACTAAAAAGGATGGTGTTTGAAATTTTGAATACTACTACTGATTTAAATAATTGAATATTAATTTTCAACTCCTGAATTTCATAAACTAATCATATATATATAATCAAGTAAATTAATATAATAAAGATGAGTATAAGGATTAGCTAGAGTGTTGATTTTAATCTTAAATACAATACCTTACTCTATTTTATATAATATTTATTATTTTTAAATTAATTTATATTTTATATATGTTGATATATAATATTATATATATGAATAATTTAAAGAAATTATATTATATTTATTATAATTAATTAATTTATTTAATTTTATTATATTAATTAAGTCTTAAATTAAGTATCAGGATGTAGTATTAATCAATTAATAGCAATGAATATGTTGGTGGACTGCCTGGAAATTATTTCTCCTTTAAGTGAGAACAAACATCAGCTATGGTCGATTTTAATTGGTGGTAGGTATTTGGAAGTGATAAGAAAGTGTGGAGCATTAATAATGGGTGGGAATGATATGGAACAATAACTCATTCATGGAGTAGATGGACGTAGTTATTGCTCACCTCTTTCAGTATATGGGTGGTCCCATCACACACCTGTTCATATTTTAAAAAATAATAATTGAGCCTACATTAGATGTATACTTCACTTTGATGATTTTTGTTAAGACAACCATTTTAAAAAAAGATTAGACTTATTTATAATTTAAAGGTAGGACAGATTTTTTTCTTTTTCATAGGCGATATTAATATTACGTAGGGTGAACCGTCTATTATTTTCAGGTATAAACCTAGGCACCTAAGAGATAAGATGCCTCTTCAAGTATTATGACTGGAATCATAATAAAATAATACTCCTTAAAATTTAAACACACTATAAATAGTCATATATTTTACTTTCTTGTTAATTGAATGTACCGACTATGGATTCACCTCTGATGATCTACCTTCTCGTAAGTGGAGGGAACAAACAAAACTTGATAAGTTGTCGTATCCTTTTTAAACTTAATGTCTGAAATTTAAATCAGATATGGAAAAGACTTTCTCACGTCCAATAATTACAAATAACATTTCTTATTCCTTTTTATTAGTGAGGTTCTCAACCTTATTTAAGGTATATATTAAGGTCTTTCACTCTGTCCTATATTGTTAGTAAATTAATTTTTTTTTTGTTATAATGAGTCAAATTATATGACTTCAGTAATGATTTTTACTCGCATCAAATTTAATCACTGAAAAGAGAGGTAGAAAACCGAAAGGCGAGTTTGCTTTAGAAAGGGATGAGCAAAGCGATGGCAACGAGGAAAACCTTCACTGCATGAAGAAAAGCTTCAGTGGCGACGGTCAAGCTCACTCATAGTGGGGCGTGGAGTTCAAATACCTATACCCATGATGACGGTGACGGTGAAGAGCTTCAACGAATTTCGCTTCGAATGAGAATAGATCGACTGGAGATTGAACGACAGATATTAGGGTTGATTTGTTGACCGAGAGTGAGCGAGTTTGAAATTGGGAATAGAGCTTTAGCCTCCATTGTATATTAAAAAGGGCAAAACGACGAATACACAATTAAGATATATTATTATTAGGCACCTTGAGATTTCTTATTTATTTTATTTGATGATTTTAAAGACTTTTTTTATTGTTATTTCTCTTATATAGGACCCTACAGTAATTTAATTACTTCCATGAAGTGTTTATTACTTCCATTTTCTTTCCCTTTACCATGTTGATTAATTTAATCTATGGCATTCCTGTATCTGTTCACTAACTATTCACATAATACCAAAATAGTCCTCAGAATTATATTTGATATGAAAAGTCATCACTTTGAAAGCTCAGCCAAATTAAAAGCAACCCCACGCAGGCTTTCTTTGAAGTAAAGCAGATGATATAAAATATTTATACACTCCTTCCTGAGTACGACAAAATATTGACAATTAATTAGCAGCAACGACGCAGGAAGAAGATAATGTTATTAACTAAAAATATATGTTAATCTTCCAACTTTGTCTGTCTCTCAATATGTTTTGTTTTGCATTTTCTGATATAAAAACGGAACATCATTAGTTAACTTCTAACCTGCCTTTTGGTTCTCCTATGTTGTTGTTGGAATCAGTTTGAGGCGTTTCTTTCTGGCTTTCTGCTGTGGTCGTGTGTCCCCCCAGATCTTCACAGTACATACAGTGGTAAGCTTTTACGAACGCTTCTGTTAATTCAAGATCGCTACTATTATATATATATATATATATATATATATATATATATATATGCTAAAATCAATTATATATGAACCTAAAATCATGATTATCTTAAAGGTTACCAAACATCCTATATATACGAAAATTAATTATGAAATTGAAAAGCTTATAATAATAATTTGAGATAACTACAAGTTTGAGTTCATCAGTTGATTAATTTTTCTGATCTTTAGTTGTTCTTTTCAAGAGGCTTGTTTTGTGCATGCCTCTTTTGGATTAGCTAGTCTTAAGGCTAGTCCATTATCAATTGAGTCAATTATGGGTCACTTTAGTTCATTAAGGGAATAATCCCTTTTAGAATTTGTTCTTTCCCTTACGAAAGTGAGGCCAGTTATGACTTCAACCAATAGCTTATTAGTAAGTTTAGTTCACTTTTTAATATGATGATCAAAAGAGGAACAACCTTATCATCTGCAATGGGGGGATAACTGTTTTTCCATCTTGCTTGAGGAGGCAATCAATTAAAAATAAGATCATTAAAGATAATCTCTTAGATATATGATACTACTTTGGATCCTTATCATAAATGCTTAATAACAACTTTACATAAATTAATATAGTTAAAATTAATTATTTTTTGTAAAATATCAAAATTACCCTTAATAAAAATATTAGTAGGAGGAGTTTGGTTAATCGTTAGAAAATTTTATAATTAGTTAGAGATATTTAGGTAAAAAAAAATTAATGTTTTAAACAAAAAAAATATTATATTATGAAACATGTATGAAGGACGGAGTAAATAATGATGACCTCCTTCCTTCCTTGAGCACATTGTAACTTTCGGATGATTATTACTTTTCACCTTGCAATGAATATGCCAATTGGCTTGTTATTAACCTTAGTCCACAGGAAACGAAATCTTAATAAATTGCTTGAAACCTTATAATACCTTAGAATTGATTTTTCCTTAGAATTGATTTTTCTAACTGTTTTTCTTAATAGAGTAGTAATTAACAAGCATACGTTCAAGCTAAAGCAAAAATGGAGTTTCTTGTGGCTATTGGGTCGGGAATAGTGTCAAAACTTGGGGAGATGTTAGTGGATCCAATCACATCGCAATTCAAACATCTGATCCACTGTGACAAAAATATCAACAAAATGAAGAATGAACTCAACAATTTGGAATACAGGAAGCTTGCCATTCAAGGAATGGTGGAAGCAGACAGAAGAAACGGACGCCACATTGCCCCAAATGTTGAACACTGGATCTACCAAGTTGACAACATTATACAAAACGAATCACATAAAGCAGTGTGCGATGATGAGTTAGTCAACAAGAACAAGAAATGCTTCAATGGGTTGTGTCCAAATCTGGTGTTTCGTTATTCACTGAGCAAGAAAGCAAGAAAAATGACTCAAGATCTTGTTTCCTTGAAGGAGCAAAAATTTGAGTTCATATCCTACCCTGCAACTTTACCAACACTAGGATCCACTTTCACAGAAGGCATTAAGAGCTTTGCTTCAAGAGAATCAATTATGGCAGAGGTTGTAGAGAAACTGAAGCGTGATGAATTCCACAGGATAAGCGTTTGCGGGATGGGTGGTGTGGGGAAAACCACATTGGTGAAGGAGCTGATCAAAATTTTGGAAGCAGATAAGGTGTTTGATGAAATTTCAATGGCTATAGTGTCCCAAGTTCCTGACTATAGAAAGATTCAAGGTCAGATTGGTGATACCTTAGGCTTGAAATTTGATAAGGAGACTCTGCAAGGAAGGGCATTTCAACTACTTGAGAGGCTTAACAAGATCAATAAGGTCCTCCTAGTGCTGGATGATGTATGGACGGAGCTGGATTTCGAGTCGATAGGGCTTCCTTCTAATGAGCAATGTCACAAAGGCTGCAAGATTTTATTCACATCAAGAAATGAAGATGTGTGTCACAGAATGAGAAGTCAAAGGAACTTCACTATCCCAGTTCTGTCTAAAGAAGAAGCATGGGATCTGTTCAGGGATACAGTAGGTGGTCATGTTGTGGACAAAGCGGAGATTCATAACATAGCAAAAGAGGTTGCAAATGAATGTAGGGGTTTGCCAATTGCTATTGTCACAATTGGAAAAGCACTAGGAAACAAGGAGAAGCATGCTTGGGAGGATGCACTTGATCAGCTGAGAAAGTCTTCACCAACTTCCTTCTCAGAGATGCAAGAATATTCTATATATTCATGTATCGAATTAAGCTATAACTTTCTAGGGAACGAAGAAGCTAAATTTCTCCTTTTGCTCTGTGGCTTATTCCCAGAAGACTTTGACATTCCTATTGAAGTTCTACTCAGATATGGAGTGGGCTTGGGTTTATTTAAGGATCTAGGATCTTTGTATAAAGCAAGGAATCGAGTGCATACCTTGGTCCATACTCTAAAGAAGCGGTTTTTGTTGTTGGACAGCAATGAGGAAGAGTGTGTGAAAATGCATGATGTTGTTCGTGATACTGTCATAACAATTGCATCCAAAGAAGAGAATGGATTTGCAGTGAAATATGATGCTGAACAGAAGGGGTCAATGGAGTTCACATGGAATCAAAGTGCAATCTCACTTGTGTTTGATGAGATAAAGATGCATCCTAAGAGTTTGCAGTGTCCAAATCTCAGACTTTTACAAGTTTTTTTAAAGAGAAGAGAACCCATTTCAGAAAATTTCTTCCATAACATGAGCAAGCTAATGGTTTTAGGCATAAGCAATCTGTGCATTCCATTAATTTCATCTCCATTCCGATCACTCAACAACCTCTGCACCTTACGGTTGGAAGATTGTCAGATCGGTGACATATCGGTAATCTGTAAGGAGCTGAGGAAACTTGAAGTATTAAGCTTTGCCCACTCAAATATCAAAGAATTGCCAGTAGAAGTAGGCAAACTAAGCCTTCTAAGACTGTTGGATTTGACAGAATGCAATGAACTTGATCAGATTTCTTCTGGGGTCCTAACCAGCTTATCTGACTTAGAAGAACTTTATCTTAGAGTCAAGAATTTCCATTGGGAGGAAAAGAATTCAATTCTTGCAGAGCTCAAATCTCTTTCTCTTCAGCTAAAAGTTCTTGAGATTTCAATAACAGGAATTCATATTTTTCCAAAAGATTTGGAATTCAAAAACTTGGTTAAGTTCTGGTTCTATGTGAGAGACCCAACTACTCTTTCTCATGGCCTTGTTCGTCGGGGATATCTACACCCTAACATCCTTAAACTAAACAGTGTGTACTATAAGGACATTAAAGAGAACGTGGCAATTCAGCAGTTGCTTAAGAAATCTGAAATTCTCAACCTTGTGAATGTGAAACAATTAGAAAACGTGCTCTGTGAGTTGGATGAAGAAGGTTTTCCACACTTAAAAAATCTCAGCATCGAATTCTGCAATGATCTGAAGTATTTAACAGATGAAAGTGTTTATGCTTCAAGTTTTGTCTTCCCACAGGTTCAATCATTGTCTCTTCACAATTTGGACAATTTAAGAGAGATATGCCATGGCAAGAGTTTCACCTCAACTTCTTGCCAAAACTTTGGCAGCTTGAGGGATCTGAAAGTAGAATTCTGCAAAAGGTTGAAGTATGTCTTTTCACCATCTCAGGGGTCAAGTGTTGGAATGCTTCAACGCTTGCATGTGACTGAATGCTATGGGATTGAATGTATTGTCTCCAAAGAAATCCATGATGAGAATTCAGTGGTCAAGTTCAGAAATTTAGTGGAACTGAAGCTACAAGAACTCCCAACCCTTGTTGGGTTCACTATACCGGATAATAAGAATGAGCTTCATCCATTAAAATCCCAGGTAAGATATTCCACATCTTGTATATGTAAGCCAGTTTGAATGGTGCACATAAAACGAATTCATCATTGGTTTTGCAGAAATGTGTTATGTTGATTACTTTTATCTTTCCTAAATGATTACAAATGTGTTATGGTGCACATAAAACGAATTCATCATTGATTTTTTATGTTTTATCATAAAAAAATCAATAACTTGGAATCAAGAATCATGGAATTTAAGATATTTTCTAATTTAATTTAGGATTATCTTTTTAATATTATGGTGTATCAACTTTGGGGATATTATTTATATTTGAGTTTCTTAAAAAAATACAATGGTTTAAATGGGCTAACCCACCTAACTTATTAGTTCTCTCATTTAACTTGCGAGTTAAATAAGTTGATTCGTTTGATCTTATTCCAAAAAGTGTCTAAGTGAAGTCATAATCCATCTCATAAAATTGGTGAGTTAAATGGGCCAGCCAATGGATTTGTACAGGTTCACGAAGAACAGAAGCTTGATGATGGCCAAGATCCGCTAGGATTCAACTCAACATTAGGAGCTGATGGATCTGTTCACATTGGCGGTACACTATTTGAATCCAAATGGATGCCCCAGTTCCCAAAACTGGAGAAAATGTCATTACTTGAGTGCTCTTTGTTAGATACAGTCTTTGACTTGAAACAGTCAGAAATGAAAGGCCAGCCAGTGACTATGTTATTTTCTCAACTTAAAGAAATAGAGATATCTTGGCTTAGCATGCTAAGACATATTTGGAGTGATGTTCCAAGTTATATTCAAGGCTTTCAGAACTTGAGATCACTCAAAGTTAAGAAATGTGATGCTTTAAGAAGTATCTTCATTCCCACCATTGCCAGAACACTCACACAGCTTCAGAAGCTGGTGATACACAGTTGCCAGTTGATGGAAAAAGTTGTTGGGGATGATGATGAAGATGATGGAGGAGAACAAGAGAAAGTGGGAACTCTTTTGTTTTCCAAGTTAGATTCTTTAACACTTAAGGATCTCCCAAGCCTTGTGAGCATTTGTCCAGATTGTTATGAGCTAGCCTGGCCATCTCTGAGATATTTATGCATTGAAGGATGTCCCCAGCTGAAGATATCTTCAACGCCAATTCAAAACATAGCAAAGCAAAATAATCTCTGCAACTCCTTTTCAGATTCTACTCTTCAGGATATCGGTTTCAGCACTCCCAGGTTTTTCCCTTGTTGCCTTGGATTCAACCCATCAAACATTGAGATTTCCAACTCAATGGCCAATTCAAATTTCCAAAGAGAAGGAAAGATCAGCAATCAGGTATCAACGAATTAATCAAATTTGTAGATACTTGTCTTTCTGTTTCTGTATTAATCAATCAGGTCTGCAGCTATTCCTTCAAATCTCAAGGAATTGTTATCTCATAACCTGCTAAAAAAAGTCTCTGACAGTTTATTTTTTCCATTTTCTTACATTAGTCTCTCATTTGACCTCACCAAATTTCTCTTCAGGATAGTTTGATGAGAGACCATAACTTTTCTGATGTCAAGGAAATTTATACTAAAGAAGAAATGAGGTCCTACATGCCAAATCTGGAACAACTTCAAGTAAAAGGCTGGGATTCCCTAGATGCCATATTCCATCTTGAACAAAACCAGCATTCCAATGCTAGTGTAAACTGTATAGTAAAACTGGGGCCCATGTTGACTAGTCCAGTGGAAGTCACCGGCTTCCACAACCTCACGCTGTTAAGCTTAGAAGCTTGTCACAATTTAAGATATCTGTTCTCTCATTCCATAGCAAAGCTTCTTGTGAAATTGCAAGATGTGAAGATATCAAACTGTAGGATGGTGGAGCAACTAGTTAAAAGTGAAGATGGCTCAGTTGTATTTTCTCACGCAAGCTCTCTCGAAGTTTTTGATAAGGCATTACCAAATCATGCAACATCCATCTCCAAAGAATCATTTGTGTTAGAGTTCCCATCCCTGAAGAGAATCAGCATTATTAACTGTAGCATGCTAGAAGTAATCATCAAGAATGGAGAGTGGAGAACAGACCTGACTTCATTTGATCAAGTACAGTCTCTTACTTTAAGGCATCTACCAAATCTTGTGAGCTTCTGCTACCAGCCTTGTATTCCTGAACAACCATCTTTCCAGAAATACAGAGCCAACAACCATCATCAACAAGATCAGGTAGCAAAGTTATTTTCTGTTTTGTCGTAGTTGAATGAAAGATGAAATTTTACAATAAAATCTTTGTTTTGTAGGTTGCATATGATGAACAGAGAATGATAAGGAATGGTCCTTCAATAAACTGCTTTTGGTTTTCGCATCTAACATACCTAGGGATTAAGGAATGCAAAAAAATTAGCTGTTTGTTCTCTCCATCGTCCTCAGCAAGTCTTGTGCATCTTCAAGAGCTAGAGATATGTGATTGTGAGAACATAACGGAAATAGTGTCAAAAGAAGACATTCATGCAAATTTTTTCAAGATTGCGTTCCCTAGATTGCAGCGTCTGAAACTCGAACGCCTGTCCAACCTTGAAGCCTTCTGCCATGGTTCCTATGACTTGGATTTCCCATTACTGCAAGAAGTATGTTTTGGAAATTGCCATAGGATGGAGGAATTCTCAAATGGATCTCCAAACACTCCAAAGCTAGAAGGTATTACTATGAAAGTTGGAAATCTTACCAAAATCATATGGATGGGAGATCTGAACACCACTGCTCAACTTTCCAAAGGAATTGTAGGCCTACTTCTTCACTTCCTTTCTTATCTATAAAACTTGTCTTTGTTATGTTCTTATGTGCTTATGGCTATTCTAGAGACTTGTCCAATTCAAAAGTAATAACTTGAGCACTTGAAAGCTATATATCCTTAGCTATAACATTGCAAGATTCAAGTGCTTTAATTGCTTAAATTTTATTCCTGACTTGGTACCTTCATAGTAGCTTAGTACACACAAGAATTTCTTCCAAAACTCTTCAATTTTCTTCAATTATCTTTTTTAATGAGATAAAAAAAATATTTTTGTTGACGCTTGTGGATGTGGGTTTTGCAGTTGGCTTTTCAAACATCAGAGACACTTGGGTGGCTCAAGCAGGAACAAGGCATGCTTAGCTACTTTATGAAAGAAACAGAGATGACTGTTGAAAGCTTTCAAAGTTTACTGACTCTAGTCCCATCTAATGTGATACACTTGTTTCAGAATCTGAAGAACCTCACAGTAAAAGACTGTGGTTCCCTGATTGAAGTGTTTGAGTCAGAAGGAGTAAACAAAAAGAAGAAGCATAGCGTAATACATTATGATCTAGAAGTCATGAACTTGCATTTTCTACCTAAGGTAATTCACATATGGAAAAATCATGAAGAGGTTTTAGACTTCCAGAAGCTGAGAATACTAAAGGTTGAATACTGTGGCAACTTGAAGGGTATACTGTCACCTTCTATGGCCAAAAGTCTTGTCCAAATACAGCACCTTCGTGTATGTAGTTGTCAAATGATGGAGGAGATAATCATGAAGGAAGATGAAGAAACTGAAGGAGCAAACAAAGCTGAGATATTGTTTCCGTCGCTGAACAAGTTGGAGCTTCGTCATCTTCCAAATCTCAAATGTTTTTGCTCAGAAAGTTTAGACTTTGAACTTCCATTCTGTGAAGAAATGATAATCGAAAAATGCCCTAAGATGACGACATTTTCCTATGGAGCTGTAAGCACACCAAAGCTTCCTAATATATACAAAGGGTCCTATGAGTATGTTGACATCATGGGAGACCTTAATATGACAATCTATCAAGCGCATTCAGGAGATTTGAAGGTAACCAATCATGTGTATGCATCTCCAACTTTTCAATTTCAAATTCCAACTTCCATGGAATTTCGTATTTCTCTTTGAGAATTTGTTTACATTGACATCTAAATTTTGTTGAAATTTCTTGGAGACCTATTCTATTTTGAAAATATCCACTGCTTTCATTTGAAAATAAAATGTAAATTTCATGAGCCATCCTAGAACTTAGATAAAATTACAAAGATATTTATTCTGTTTCAAAACCAGATACAAACTCTCTAGAAAGTTTAAAAAAAAAAAATTATACAAGCCTCTGAAACATGTACAAATTATACAGACCTCCATTTTTTTTTGTAATATTTATCTGTACATACTTTAAAAACGAATAAAATTGTGTAATTTCAACAAAATTTAGGGGGAATTCATATAACTTGCTCTTTATTCTAAGAGAGATCCATTAAGCTTTAAAAATGTAAAAGTATATGTACTTTTAGTAAAATTTATGTGGGGTTTACATTAGTTTTGACAACACTGGAGTATAATTTTAGTAAAATTGAGGGGAAGTCTGAACAATTTACACTATTTTTATAAAAACCTATAACTATCCTGCTTATAAACTTCTGCAGGGAAAAAGTAACTGTACAATGCAGCATATTCTAATTTTACAGAGAAAAAGTAGCTGAGGCAATCTGTGAGGAAAAACGATAGAGAATATAATTTCTTGTTTAAATTGAGGAGCCTTGGGTTTTCTCATCAACATGAAAATATTTTTCCATTTCAGGAAGCATTTCAAAGATCAGAGACAATCAATTGGATTGAGCAAGATAAAATCCTCCTTGGCTACTTAACAAGAGTAACAGAACTGGTTGTTGAAGGTTGCGAGAAGCTGTTGAACTGTGTTCCATCCAACATGCTACATAGACTGCAACATCTGAAACAGCTCAAAGTCCGAGAATGTTGCTCACTGGTGGAGATATTTGAATCAGAAGGAGTAGAAGGAAATGAAGATGATCAAGAGCATGCTAGTGGTATGACACTATATGAATATAATCTGCAAGAAATGCATTTGTACTCTCTACCCAAACTAATGCACATATGGAAAAACCATGGTGAAGTAGTAGTCTTAGGTTTTCAGAACCTTAAAAAGCTAAACATTGGATGTTGTGATGGTTTAAGAAGTGTGCTCCCTCCTTCCATAACCAGAACCCTTGTGCAACTGCAAGAGCTATCAGTTTATGAATGTGAGATGATAGAGGAGATAGTCACAAAAGAGGAGGAAGGAGAGTCCAACAAGATCGTATTCCCAGAATTGAGGTGGCTGACTCTTTATCGTCTCCCCAACCTTAAATGTTTCTGTTCCTGTAATTACCAGTTTGAGATGCCATCTTGTCTGGACATAACTGTTAAGGATTGCTCAAAAATGGAGACTTGTTGTTATGGAACCATGAGCGCTATGGAAATGTGCTTTTCTTCTGTGAAAACTGATCATTCCTAGTCCCATCAAGAGGAACTTCATTGATATCTTGAAATCACCGATCTTGAAAGATTTATCCTTTGGGCTTTTCTGAGCCAGCTCAAAATGCATAACTCATGGAGGAAGTTAGGATGCTTATCGGTAGAAATTGCTCTGTTACTTTGAATTTTATGTAGAGGGATTTTGTTAGATGTGCAGATGCTCTTGCTAAATATGCTCAAGATGTATGTGTGCATGTGTATTTGGTCATAGAATTTTTGATCATCCTCCACCATGGTGCTTGGAGTCAGAGGAGGATGAAAGAGGCTTGTTCTCATATAGGGACAACATGTAATTCTTTTTGAATGAATGTATGATCCAATTTTTACTCAACACGTGCGCGCGCGTGTGACTCATGGAGTTAGATAGCTTGCTTAGGAATTTATCTTTTCTCAATCTTCTGCCTCCAGAGAAAAATACAGGCGAGTAAGCAGTAGTCAAATTAAAAAGGGTTTTCTTTCAAATGAGAAATTCTTGAGATTGAAGTGTTAGGGATAGTGGCCAGTGGGCATTAAAAAGAAGTTTGAGAACGGCAACTAGGACTTATTAATAAAAGAACTATAAAAAAGAAAGTGTTGTTCTTATGTTTGACATGACATAAAAAGTATTAAAAACAATATTCTTTTAGAAAAATTGGTGGAATGTCCCTATTTAAAAATTTTATTAATTAAAAGGACCTGAATTTAAATACATATATTCTCTCTATATAAATTCTTTAGAGTACTAATACTTTTTATATACGAAGATATATTAAGTCTTTCTAATTAATAAAATTTTTAAACAAGAACTTTTAACCAATTTTCTCTATTCTTTTACGTGCTTATAGAACCCAGATTATACACTGCAAAGCGGAAAAAAGATGTAGTTTGAATAATTCAAAGGGAAGAAACATTCGGGTGTTGAGGTACCAAGTAGTTGCGCACTATATTGAGGAATAATTTTTTCCAGATGACTACATAGGACTTGTTCAAACAAAAAATGTAAGTGTTATGAAGTTCCTATAATTACAGTATAAATTTTCAGTGTGCCTGTGCTAGGAAAGTAGAATGAATCTCTGATTCTCTGATTACAATTCCTCTAAACATTCAACTTAGTAAAAATTCTATTTCAGTAACTATATGCTTTATGTCAAGAACCATTTTAACAGACATAAACTGATAAATGATGGCCAATGTTAGTGGTGATTTAGTACTCAAGTGGTGATTCGTGTGTTTTCAGATTGCGATGGTTCTACACTTTGATAGAGCACACTAGCGTTGTGTAATCCATAGCCATTTCCATCTAGTAGGATAAGACTTGTTGCAGCTGCTACTACCGTATGGTACTATAGCGCCACGAGTCTAATGCTACAACACCAGAGAGCATGTTCGTTGTTTTCTTGATATTGAGCTGCAGCATCACAATGCTAGTGCTATGGCACTAGAGGCCACTTCTCAATGTCTTCTATCTCCACTTCCTCCATTAGTAATTCCTAAAATTACCATATGAAAGCCAATCAAAAACTTTTCTTAGATCTATGGGTTAACATTTCTGGAGAATGATTTCATTTAAAGCTGACTTATGAACCACCACAAATACTAAACATTCTCTACCATTGGTTTATCAATAGACTCAGCGATCTCAACTTCAGGAGCGGTCTTCGTGTTTGGGCCTCTTTTGTGCCGATATAGCACATAATGTTGGATCATAAACAGAATGTCAAAGAATACAGAAACCTACAAATGCCAAAATACATCACCACTAACACTTTATAGCCATTCTGTATAATTTAGGGTGAGAGGAATGATCCATACCAAAGATAGCATTACTTTTCCTATATTTCCATACAAGTTCATCCAAGAACCTAAGGTTTGAAATTTTGTCACTAATAGTATTATAAACTCAGCAAGATTCATGCTTTATGATGAAAGGATATTATGTCAATGCAAACCTTGATCTATAGACTGCATGACCATTTGAGCATAGTTTCCAACACTTCCAGAAAAATCAAGTAGAATGTTCTCAATGCTCCATCCTTCTGTACTTTTTCTCATGAAGTTCATAACAGCCTACGTTCACAACTCATTAATTATAAGTGGAAATGGCCAAGGCCAATACGTTATATGTCAATAGTAGTCCCCAGCTAAAAGAATGAAGGACAATCTTCAAATAAATCAAAGCGAATTAAAAAAAAGGGTTCTAAAGCCTATTATGTATTTGGATCAAGTTAGAAAATGATAAAAAATCGTTTTAGGCGGTTTAAACATATGCAAAAAAGGCCGTGGGAGGCATTGGTGAAGAGATTTGAACAGATGGTCTTTAGTCATATGAAGAGCGGTAGAGAAAGGCCAAGAGTGGCACTCAAGAAAATTAATGCAATCTATCGGCTAATGAGAATCTAAAAAGTTGGTTGTTAATATAGAACAATGGTGCTGGTGATTCATATAATTAACCTCACTAAGTTGGATCCTTAGGGTTTTCATCATCAGAAATATGATTTTCAACATAAAGTTCAGTAAACATGTTCCTTGCTGTACAACTTCCATAAAGAGAAGCTGAATGCAGAATTGAATACAAAATTGAATAAATCCTTACCTGAGGAATATATTTTATCGTCGTCATACAAACTTGAACAACGCTGCAAAATGGTTAATTTCAACAGTTATTTAGAAGGAGATCAATCCCAAATAAACATTCATGCATCATGGCATTCAATCATGTAATGTAATATCTGTTAAGTTAACATTTAAGAAAGCATAACATACTTGAATATTGAGAGAAGCTGAAGCCAATGGTGGTTAGACAAAGTTACGAAGAAGCAGATTGCGACAACTAACCAAACAATGGACACAATTCCACAAGCTATTTTGGACACCTTCTGATCTCCACGCTACAATAACAAACTACAATAAGAAATTCAAGAATAATCCAGAAAATTAAAAGCTAAAAAACAAAAATTGAAAAGAAAAAGTTCCATCGAAAAAAGAGTATGATACTTCATAGATAGCAATCTGGAACAAGGTAATTGCGGTGAGCAGAACGGCATGGGATGAGAAAGCAACATCATTTGCTGCTACAGGTATCATCTGAAACACAAATGGAATTTAATATGGATTTTAAATATCAAAGCTATAAGCTTTGAATTACTCCTCCGGTCCTTAGTATAAGACTTAATTGGGGAGTTGATCTTGATCCTAAATATAAGATATATTTCCTATGTCTGCCAACTTTTTCCCAAATTACCCCTATTGATACTCCCTCAACAATAATCAAGTAAGAGAGGAAGGGAGAGAGTTAAGGAAGATGATTAGACTATTTTAGAAAAGATATGTCATATTAACTAATTTAACAAACTCCCTTAATATATTCAAATTAGTTAAATAAGTCATATATTAAGGACCAGAGGAGTAGTATTTATAAGCTTATTATACAAGGAACTAACCTCATTTTGACCGTACTTGTCTTTGTATTGCTTCTGAACAGTAGGGCTGAAGTATAAAGATGTATTGTATATCAGATAGGATGAGTGCTTAGTGAGATTCAACACCACAAAATCAAAGTTCAATCCCACAACACTGAAATCCAACACCCATAAGAATGAGGCAAATTAGAATCGTAAAAGGAAAGGAGTAAAAGCATGAACATTGTGTTTGTGAGATAGTAATAAACAAAGGAAGAAGTAGATATATATTTTGTTTGAACCTTTTCCTGCGATAATTCAACATAACTTGTGGGTAGAAACTGATAGACCAACAAACAAAAGTCAACCAACCCAAAACTTCGTATGACATGAGGAGTGGGACTGAATTCCAAGATGCCATTTTTGATGTGGAGGGCTCTCTTGGCTTGGCTGAGGTTAATTTTGTGCTAAAGAAGCCTAACAAGTACCAATAATTGCATAAAATTGTTAAGAATAGTTAATATCTTGAGGCAAATATTAAAACATTCCAAAACTACACTTAAATTAAAGTCATTAACATCGGTAATAAAGTCAAAGAGGATACTTCCCAATAAATGGTTAAATTGCATATAATGGCATTTTCGGAAATACATTATAAATATTTCACTAAATTTGGCAAAAGGTCTTACCATCATCATAAACAGATGGAAAAATGACAATTAAGTCTCCTATAATGAAGTTAATATCAATCAAATCTTCACTAATTACAAAGAATTTTTAAGGAATTAGAGTGTCATTTCGGGCACATGCAAAATAACCAAAATACCGCTTGTTCAACTTTCACAGCCCCCTCAGACCAAAATGTACAAGATAATTCTATATAGCAAAATGGTCTCCAAAATTAAGCACAGCACTAGAATACAGTATATAGCAAAAATGGTCTCCAAAATTAAGCACAGCACTAGAATACAGCACCAAAAACTTACAACAATAATACATATCCTCATTCCACAGCAATATTGCCCAACATCTTCATGGAACATAATACAAACTAACAACACCCAAATTACACCAATTATAGAACCATACAGCACTATAACAAGACTATAATTGAATCAAAAATGCTACTCCTCTTATTCTTAATATGGGAACTATTAAGTTAGTTGATATGTGATATTTTCTCTAAAATATTATAATCATATTTCTTAACTCCCTCCCTCCTTCTCTTATTTGATTATTGTTGAGGGAGCGTCAATATAAGTAATTTGGGGACAAGTTAATAAATATAAGAAAGATATCTTATACTTATAATCAAAATTAAGCCCTACAAGAGTATAACAAGACCATAATTGTATGTATATTTCTAAACCAGTCCAAAATGAATAAAAAATGAAAGGGGAGTTCTTACTTCTAGTTATAGTAACTCTTTCTCCAATGAACAAAAAAACCAGGTTCAGTTTGCCGCACTAATTTCAGTTCACATTCATGTTCTTCACCGATCTCTCTTCTGATGTCTCTTTGTTTAAACATCTCCCAAAACCTCTTCTTCTATTTGAAATCTGCAGATGCAGATGCAAACGATCAGCATTTCTAATTAAGAAACTATTCGGCCAAGGTTAGTAGATAATGAAGGGCATTGATTTTGTGTAAAGCTCACCTAATAAAAGCAACAAAGCTTTGATTTTCAGTTCACATCCATAGCGGAGAAAGTCAACGCCATTGTTGATCTTTTATGTGCGCGCTCTTCCTTCCTGCTTCTCTGTTCTGTTCGATTCAAGGAAAGAAATTGAGTGCGAAATATATTCTTTTTTTTTGGACAATCAATTGTATTCTTTTTTTATACAACAATTAATTGTATTCTATTCTCGACTTCTCATCTTTGTATCTTGCCTCAGATCCGACCGACCGACGACGGCAATGGTACGAAGACAAAAATTCATCTTTCAAAATAAAAGCCAAATAAAATAATAAATAAACTTGTCGCCAAAATTTAAATTAAAGTTTTTATATTTTTCATTTATTTTGTGCGAAAATATTAAAAATTTAAAATAAAAACGCCTGCTAAATCTTTGCTGAAACCACGTGGTACATGATATATGCGTGTGGGGAGACCGTATCCTCAGTTCCATGTGGTATGGGTAGGAAAGAAAATAAAATTATCTAGAAATACATGAACTTTTGGGACTAAATTTGGCTGCAGAGCACCAGGATATATGTGTATGTTCTTATATAAGTTTGTTTTCAAAGGTGTGCGTGTCTCTCTCTCTCTCTATATATATAGATTTGTGTATTTACTATATGTGGGTGGATGTGGTTTATGAAACTGTTATATGTGGGTGAGCATGGCTGGGGCAATGCAGGGTTTTGTGTGTGCGTGTGTGTGTATGACTGTCATGTTAAGGAGGCGACGGACCAGACGTGAGGACACTTTACCAGTAGAGGACACTCCATTTGATGGGAGTACAGGGTCCAAAAAGCGAAAGCGAAACCGCACTGATGATAGTGATGATGATGAGTTGCTATACAAAGGCTTGGAGAAGATTGGTCATACATTATTAGAAGGCTTCAAGGAGGCGAGTGAGCGTCTGGGAATGCGAATAGACAACATTGAACATGATAAGCATATGGATAGAATGAAGGAGTCTCTCTTTGTTGATCTTATGAAGGTTGAAGGACTTTCCAAACAAGTGTCTTTCAGCTTATGTCAAGATAATTTTTGGAGGAGAATATGATGATCGTATTTTATGCGGTGCCTCGAGAGAAAACAAACAGCTGATGTGATCCGTTGAATAATAGCATAGGCTATTAGCTATTATTTATGTGACTGAATATAAATATTTTGTGTAAGATATGGACTATCTAAGTTGTATTTGGATTATATCATGGATAATATATTTTGAGTAAAATATATGTGTTTAGTTTAGCTTCGAAAGAAAATTGATTATAAAATATTTTAGAGAATATATTTTATATAAAAAATGATTTCGAAAAAATAAATATTTAGATAGTTATTATCAAAATAATTTTTTAGATAAGTAAATTATTAAAAAAGACATGATGTCAAATGATAAGTACTAGAAAGGACATAAAGTAAAAAGAGAGAGGAGACAAAAATTGAGGGATAAAATTATCATTTCATATTGAGAATATGAAAAATAAGCTGGTAGGATTAGTTTTTAGGAAACTATGATTTGAATGAGAGAAATCATAGTTTTGTTTTATAATCAATTATGGCACTTTTATAAGTATTTAGATACTTTTGGACTGAAACTATAGTTTGGATCTAAAATTACTTTATTTATTTATTTTTTTCACAAACTAAACACATATTATATTTTGAGTATAATAGATCATAGAGAATTGATTCTTGAAAAAGTTAGTATCCCCACCTTAAATTAAAACTATGATTTTAGTGAAAAAAAGAACAGTGTTTAGGTAGCTTTTTCTCAAACTATAGTTTTGTCTCTAACACTATAGTTTGTCACCTAAACCAAACAGACACTTAACTGAAATATTAATTATGTAAAATGACATCCTTATTATGTTAGCTATGTTGGTGCATCCTATTTCTTTTCAAATGAACAAACCACAAACATAGTTTTCTGGTTAATAAGCACATTTACGAAACATAACATTATATATATGTGGTGTTTAGTTTATTTTTACATTCTGAAAGAAATAGGAACATGTTCCCATAGCAAGATCCACAGCTCAGACCATTGTTGAACAGAGCAGTGCTCAGGTCTGCAGTGATAGTTCCATAATATATGATTCTGTATGGGATAGTGTTAATAAAAGTGATTTTATTTAGATATGTTTTTATAAAAATAAATTAGTATGACAAACTTAAACTTATTTGAATGATTAATTGAAAATTAAGTTTATATGTAAAATGGAAAAAAATATTCTTCCGATTTTTAATATAAGAGTTATTAAACTAATTTTATTAGATTAAGAAAGTCAATTAAATTAGTTAGTATGTCATATTTTTCTTAAAATATATTAATCATCTTCTTTAATTTGTTCACTCATTCTATTACTTAATTATTGTTAAGAGGTATCAATAGGAGTAACTTATAAAAAATATTGATAAATATATATAAAATAAACCTTATATTATGATCAAAATTAACTTTTTAATTAAATTTTATATTAATAAAAATATTAAAATTAAGTTTTATATTAAAGACAGTAAGAGGAATATATATTTTATTAAATAATATATATATTATATATATAATGTGATAACTTTAAGAGAAATATTAAAATTAAGATTATAAAAATAAAAATAAAAATAAAAATAAAAATAAAAATAGTTAATGTATTATTGAAAAAAAATTTAAACCCAAGCGTCACACTGTTTGCATGTACGGATTTTCTTTTGTAAAAATTTATCCTTTTTACTTTTTTTGTTAAATTTATATAATAAATTTTTAATTTATCATTATTCAATTAAAATTTAATTATAAAATTAACATAAAAAATATAGTACGAGGATTCGTAGTTATATAATTTTTATAGCTTTTCTTTTGATTGCCGAGCGAAATCCAACCAAATGGAATAAGATGGTGCAGAATAAAGTGGACATCTAAAAGGAGTCGTGCTTTCTACCTCCACCTCTCTGTTCTGATTCCAAGCAGTGGATCGCCATTATAGCTATTAGAAGGTAATGTTCGGTTTCCAAATATATGCTTCTCCAAATGAGAGCTCGAATTTGCTTCGGAAATATGATTTTTTCTCCTGAAGTCCCATTATGAAAAGGCTTCATTAGTCTTATTGCATATCATTCCCTTTCATTTCTTAATCATGTCTGATTCGTTCCTAAAGAAGCCCATTTGAGTTTTCTTCTGAGGATACCTGCTTCTTACTTCTTTTAGTGCAGTTTTCTATTCCCTTTTGCACCATTTATTCTGAAAATTTTCATTTAATATATGATGGGGAATCAAAGTTCTGATGAGAAATTATTGCTACAGGGTGTCAATTGTAGTTCCATCATAGAAATAAATTATTAGAAAGTACTCTTAGTTTGCATGATGGTTTTGATGTTCTCGAATTCTCTGAACTGACGTGATAAACTAAATCTTTATTATGTTATGGTAGATATCTATCTTCTTTAAGAAAGTATGAAAACGTTATTGTACAATAATGTGTTCAATAGAATTGGTCGTGCCTTCATAATGCATCCACTTGGGTTGCTAAAAACAATTGTTATTGTTAGTGCCAGGGAATGAGTAAGCTGCGGTTTCTGTCATTTGTTGAAGCGTCAGAGTGAAGTTTGTTATATCAACAATTTATTTCAGATACTTAATATTAAAAGAGGGAAGGATGACTGCTGGGAGAGACATGACTAGTCAACAGCTGCCCAAAAAGAGAGTGGCGTTTGTGTTGATTGATGGGTTGGGTGATGTGTCACTGCCGATGTTCGGATGCAAGACTCCTCTTCAGGCTGCAAAAGTCCCCTTCTTGGATGCCTTAGCATCGGCTGGAGTTAATGGACTTGTGGACCCTGTTGAAGTAGGCTTAGCTTGTGGAAGTGATACAGCTCACCTCTCCTTGTTGGGTTATGATCCTAGAGTTTATTATCGTGGTCGAGGTGCATTTGAATCCATGGGAGCTGGACTGGCAATGTCACCTGGAGATATTGCTTTTAAGGTTGCTTTTTAATTTACTTGTTTCCTCTGGCATGTTCTTTGAGATTTCCTCTGGCATGTTCTTTGAGACCTTTTTCTCCCTTTTATAAAACTATCCTTGTTCAGATGAAGCTAATGAATTCTTTAGAAACTATCCTTTTTCCTGGATGCATTTGTGTTGATTGATGATTTATTTGATATTAGGGCACCCTTGATCCGTTCCTTTATGTCAGGAATGCTAGAAAAGGTTTGTATTGATATTTCTTGAGTAGCACATATAGTACTCTTAAGCTGATAATTCTGTTAATATTTTTTTCTTGCTTCCTTCCATTTCTAGACAATGGGACCTATGATCTTAAATTCTCACTTTATAGCCACTGTAAATAAATTCCAGCTTAATTACACAAATATGACTACCTGATGCATAATATTTATCCATTTCTCATTATCCTCAGCAGCAGGCAGGTTTTTACATCTCTTTTGAGAAATACCTGCCTAGAATCTTTGACTTAAAGATAGCCACTTTTGGCACATGCGTTTGAGCATTTCCTTTCACATTCATTTCAGTTTCTGTTTATTTAGCAACCTAGAGGTATCGTTTATACTTGTGCTTTGTATTTTTGTGTGGGAGATTGGTTTTCATTGTGGATTCTTGTGGAGAATGATGTGGCAAACAATCCATAAGTTGTTAGAAAGAATGGAAAGCTTAACAAATCTACATTTTGTGTTCATTTTAATGGAGGTGACATTAGTAAATTGGTCCCTTGTTCCTGACCTAGGGAGTAATGTTATGTATAAATTCCTTATTCTGTACTACTTTTGGATTTGATATGAAAAAGGGATTGTCCTTGACTTTCCCATTTGATAATGAATTTAACTCAGATTTTTCTTCATTTTTCCTCTTAATGAGAACCTAAATAATTGTCTTCCTACAGTCGAATTTTGCAACTCTGGATGAGAAATCTGGAATAGTCACCAGTAGGAGGGCTGACAGGCACTTTGAAGAAGAAGGCCCCATATTATGTTCAGCCCTTGATGGAATGAAGCTTCCTTCTTTCCCACAATATGAAGTCAGAGTCAGGTGCTGATAGCTAAGGCTGCTATTTTTGTTTCATAAACTGTTATTTGTCAATGAATGCAATCACATCATTTTCCGTATTCTCATTTTCAAATATAACTTCTGATAGCATCACAGTTTTAAGCATTAATGAACTCAATTTTATTTCGGGGTCTGTCTCATATGGTTGCTATCTGGTTTAAGGATTTTGTTTAAATTTTTCTTCATTCTCAAACCTTAGGTTGATTAATTGATAACTGAAATCTTAGAATTCAAAGATTAATGTAGAGTTGCTCAGTAAAATTAATAGCTTCCATTTTCTTTTGTTTTTTTCTTTTTTGGGGGGCGGTATTCTTCTCATAGGTATGCAACAGAGCATAGATGTGGGGTGGTTGTCAAAGGACCAAATTTGAGTGGAAACATATCAGGAACTGATCCGTTGAAGGACAACCGCTTACTTTTGAAAGCAGAAGCTTTAGATGATTCTCATGAAGCGAGGAATACTGCAGCTGTTGTTAATGAGTTGTCCAAGGAAATAACTAAGATTCTAGTTTCGCATCCTGTGAATGCTAAACGTGTTGCAGAAGGGAAGAACATAGCTAATATAGTCCTATTAAGAGGTTGCGGTATTCGAATTGAGGTATGTTCTTTAAAGTTTATCATAGTTTGTTCATATATTTGCCAAACCTGAAAGTGCTACTTAATAGAACCAATATCTGCAGCTTAATCCATTAACACAGTCTTCTACCTCGCAGGAAGTGAAGGAATATCAAATAAATTATTGTTTAGGAAATGCTTAACAATATTTAAAGTTGGAAAATACTTATGCTGTTGGCTATTCTGGAAGAACTGTTGCTGTTCCATAACTTGAAATTTATATTTTTCTGTGCTTTTGATCACATACTCGGAAAAATACTTGGATATTAAAACACAAGATATTTCATCCAAAAAGAAAGGTGTAACATATGAGGAATTGCAGTATAATTTATTGATACTAATGTGTTCATTTACATGGTTTATATATGCATCTTTTAAGTTGCTTATTACAGGTTCCTCCATTTTTAAACAAACATGGCTTGTGGCCATGCATGGTAGCTCCAACAAAAATAATTGCTGGCCTGGGCTTATCACTTGGTATTGATATTCTTGAAGCTCCTGGAGCAACTGGAGATTATCGAACGTTACTAACTTCGAAAGCATCAGCAATAGCCAAGGCACTCTCCGCTCCATTGCAGTCTTGTTCTCAAGTTTTTGTACCCGGAGAGGATGAGCATAAAGCTGGCCGGTCAGAGGGCTATGACTTTGGATTTCTTCATATCAAGGTCAACATTTTGTCAGTTTTGGTTTCATTCTATTCGCTTACTTCTAAGTATTTCACTTTTACACTTCATAGCAGCATGAAAATCTCATCATATGTATGGATGATTTCTTTTTCATTGTTAGCTATTGCCCAAAACGAGGGGCTAAATTGTGATTGTGTCTAGCACTAACATCACAATCTTATGCATGTTTTCTAAAATTTTTGGAGTGAGTCTCATCATATTTGTGGATGATTTCTCTTCCATTTTTAAATATTTTCTTAAAATTGTTGAGAAAATTGAGGTTAAATAATGGAAGTCGTTCTCAGGCATTTGTTGTTGTTGTTGTTGTTGCTCTTTCTGTTTATGAAGCTATGGAAAAGACACTTCCGGGAACCAATTAGGCAAAAGTGAAAACAATCTCGATCTTTCCATTCAATCCGATGTTCACTTTTTCCCCTTTTTTGCCCCATTAACTCTTCTGAAAGCTGCAAGGCTACCCTATACTTTGATCTTATTTGGATGGACTTATTAATAGCTTATTGGAGTTTATCCATTCCAATAAGCACTCATTAACCATATATTTATAAGAACTTATAATGTCTCTATAAGCTAATTTTAGCTTATTTGCATCTGCTTGAAAATCAAGACTGATCAAAGCTAATTAGCAATTACTTAAGTGAATTGACCAGAAACAACCTTATAATGCTTCTCTTTTTGTTCTCATTATCTATCTGTTTCAACTTAAGCTACGTTTATTTATAGAAATTTGGATTCTGTATGATGAAATATTGGGGTGCTGCAGGCAATAGATGATGCAGGACATGATAAGGCAAGTGTTCTTAAGGTTAAAGGATTAGAAGCCGTAGATCGAGCAATAGCACAGTTGGCAAAGCTTCTCTGGGAGGCAGAATCAACTGGAAATTTTCAGTACATCCTGTGTGTCACGGGAGACCACTCTACTCCAGTTGAATATGGAGATCACAGCTTTGAACCGGTTCCATTTGCCATGTGTCGGCTGAAAGATTTTGTCGGTGCCATCAGTGAGAACACCATAAGTGAAACTTCTCTTGACCCTTTTCCTCTCCCAAGTGTTAAATCTGGTGAGGATTTAACAAATGATTTGAAAATAGAACAAGAGACAAGAGATAAAAGATGTCAATCTTTCAGTGGTGATTCAGTTTATGAGTTTAATGAGATAGCGGCAGCAAAGGGATGCCTCGGCCGATTCCCCGGGGGCGAGATGATGGGAGTTGTAAAGAAATTCCTTACCCTTGATGCTTACTAAGAATTGGACAGTTAATGGTAGTTCATGGCTTTCTTAGAACTTAAAAGCTTTCTGTTTCTGTTTCTTTTTTATATTTTGTGGGGACATTTTTCTGTTTTTTTTTTCTTGCTTTGAAAGCAAGTTGTGAGTTCAGCTTCTTCATAACTTACCTGAAACATGTGTTTTTGCTTTTGTGGGGACATTTTTCTGTTTCTTTTTCTTGCTTTGAAAGAAAGTTGTGATTTCAGCTTCTTCATAACTTACTTGAAACATATGTTTTTGCTTTTGTCTCTCATAATAACGTCAATTATCTTTAGGCGTTGTTTGGTTGGGGGGTTTTAGAGGGGAGGGGAGGGGAGGGGAGATATAAATGTGTTTGGTTGGGAAAAATAGAGGGGAGGGGAGGGGAATTTTTTTATCCTTTTCTGCTCCCCTACCCCTCTCTCTCTCCCCTCCAAATTTGGGGTTTTTTGGAGGGGTGAGAAATATTACGTGTTATCTTGATTAAATTACCTCTGCCAATTTTTTTATTTTCCAGAATTGCCCCTAGGTGTAAAAACCCTTTTTCCCTTCTCATTTCCGCCGTTCCCATCTTCCGCCTTTGTACTCTGGCTCCTTCACGAAGAAAGAACGATTTTCTTCGTCAAGCTTCTCCGACTGATACCCTTCGTGCTCCGTTCCTCTTCTGTGCGTTTTCGGCGGCTGCTACATAGTTCGCCGACTGCGACTCTACATGCTGAGTTTATCCTGCACTGATTTGTTTGCATATAATGAAAAATGAAGTGGAGAAACATTAAGATCGATCTGGCTTATTGATATTCATTAGGTAGCCCTCGTGTCGTTTCTCCTGTTGCTATATACTCAATGGTGGTGAAAGTATTGTGTGAATCTGGTTGAGAAATCAAGGAATTAGAAAAGTGAGTTATTATTTTTTGCTGTATGAAAGTATCTCGGCTTTGTCTTTTAAGCATAACATTTTTATTGTCAAAAGAAGTTTCGTAGGTACAATTTACTCAAAATTTTTCTTCCGTTTCTTCCATGGCGCAGCATGATTGTAGATTGTTATGTTGATTTGTTATTTGTTTGCACTGTTATTAGTTGCTTTCTAGCGGTAAGACAATTATGTAAGTTGATGTTAATAGGAAATTATTGGATTTAGCGGTTTTAGTTTTGATAATGAGCTACAAAAGTGGATGCAGTTTGATGTGACCAATGAGAGGATCAAGCATTCTATAATTTTCTTTTTGAAGTGGTGCACTGGTAGAGGTTGTGTAGTGGAGTATTGATTTAAGACATGGATTTTATCAATTAGAGAATTGAATATTGAATGGCCTAACCTCTATACTTGAAAAGCTCAGGAAAAACGATGCCTGCTTTGTGTTACATATACTTGTTTGTTTTTGGGTAGTATATATAAATTTTTTTTGCGTTTGATCTTGGCATCAATTAGTTCTGGTAGTCTGATTGAATTTATCCTGTGCATATGATTGTGAAAATGAACCTGGGTATTTATCCTGTATTCTGTTTAGAAACACCGACAAATTGTAGTTCTATACTATTTAAGTTTTCATATTCAACTAACATTCATAATTTATTTAATCATAGTGGCTGCTTAAATTCACATAGTAATTAATTGTAGTTTTATACAATTGAAGTGTTCATATTCAACTAAATATTCATAATTTATTTAATCATATTGGTGGCTTAAATTCACATAAAAATTAATTATCTTCCTATTTATTGATTTTATAAGTTGATCAACAATTAATACTTTTTTTTTATCGCCCTTTAATTCAAATCCAGAAAAGGCATTCGATGTTTGAAAGTATTGCCTCAGCTTTGCTGCACAATCAGAGGTACCCTTGGGATACAAATGTTTGTCACAATTTCCCAATCATAACGGTATGCAATTTTATTTTAATAACAATAATCATATAATCATATATATATATATATAAATGAGTAAAAAAAATTTTAAATATATAAATAAAAAAAATAATTCTGATATAAATATTATAAATAAAAATAAATTAATTTAAATAAAAATTTGAGGGTATATTTATCAATTTTTCATACCTCCTCTCCCCTCCCATCTTAGACCAAATAAGAAATATCATCTCTCCTCCCCTATTTTCACACTTATAACCTCCCTCACTCCAATCTACCTTTCTTTAAATTAACTTAACTTACCCACTCTTTTTTTTTTTTGAATTTCTTCACCCGGTATCCTGGCCAACCCCTCAAGGAATTACAAACCAGACTAATCCGGATCGAGACAATGACAGGAACCATTAAGGTTGGCGCCCCTGGCCCCTAGGGTGCTGCATTCCCAAAGGATCGAACCCGTGACTTTTGGTTAAGCTAGAACAGCCCCAGCCAGCTGATCTAACCCGTCGGGGTTTAACTTACCCACTCTTTCATTCAATCAAACATACCCTTAATCTTTCTTCCCATCATGTCAATTGTCAAGGTTAGAATACCAAAAGTAGGGTTTCAGACTACAGAACTTTATACAGGTTGTGCAGGACATAGGTCAGCCGTACCTAATATTCAGATGGGATCCTCTTTAATATTCATTAATATATGTTATTTCAATTTTTTATCTGCGTTGTATATACTCTCTCCAATTTCTATAAAAAGAATGAGGGATCCTTACTATAAGGTTGATAAGTGAGATATTAATTACATTTTTTTTAAATTATTCTTATTTTAAATTTGATGTAATTTCCTTTTTTCCATTTCTTAAGATGTAGGAGTAATTCAAGATATTAAATATGGGTATTTTTTTTTAAAATATCATCCAAATAAATTTAATGACTCAGCCATGATTTTGGTAAAATATTTGGAGGTGGCTTATAATAAGTACTAGAGTAGTAGAGGGAGTATATGTGTGTGAATTTGCACAAAATTATAAGAAAATACATGTATTTTTAAATATGTACAAATAATGATAGTATATTTTATTTTCACTGAAATTAACTGTATATATAATGGCAAAAAAAAGAACTTAACTATGTATAAATTTTTTGGCCAAGAAAGCTACTCTATGTATATAATTTTATGAAATATATTTAAATAAGTCTAAACTATATACCACTCTTATATCTATTATAAGTCTATTTGAGAAAAAAAATTTAGTCTTAAATATAAATCCACTTAAAAATTATCAATGATCGTATTTTAATTTTATTTTTATTTAATTCTTGTTGTTATCACTCTAATCTTTATTATAAATTTATTTTATCTAATTCTCACATTTTATGAAAGATAGTTAAATTATTAGATATATATTAAATTAATCAAATTTTTTAAGTTTAATCTTATGCTCTTTACATATATAAATAATTCTCACATCTCTCTCTTTTTTTTCCTCATTCTAATAAAAATTAAGTAAAAATAAAATTGAAAACAAGATAGTTTAATAACCTCTAAATTCGATTTTTTTTTTTTTAAGTTATGATAGGGAAGGACATAGGAGTCGTACGTCAAAAGAATCAATTTTCTCATTTTTGTCGTTTCTCTCCCACGTGGTGGAGCCTTATGCGTCATTTTCCTTGACTTTTTTATAGTTGCTCCTCGTCCCGCGTCCTTCAAAGACTGCTTTTCTGGGAAAAGCGTCCCCTCTCACAAACTTCTGATTGCCTGGCGAAAATGGTCAGTCGCTTCATTTTCTCTGCAAATCTGTCGAACACTTCACCCTGCTTCCACCCTAAAGGTATTTCTCGTATCTTTTTTCCTCAAAGTGAACTTTTATTTCTCTGTTTTGTATTATGTTCATTTTCTTGGCTTATTCTAGATATGTTATCTCTGTTTCGCTGTGATGCTTTAAATTGACGTTGTTTGAGTACTATGGAAGAAAACTTAGTTCTAGAAATTGAAGCGCTGCAAAATGTAGTGATTGATTTCATCGGACAAATATGAAGCTTTTCCATAGAATGGCAAAGACAAAGTATGGCACTGCCAAAGTGAGACTTTATATACAGCTTGAAATCGTGAAGAAAACTATGAAGTTTATGAAGAATATAGTAATTCATGACCAACTTTGGAGTTTACTAGCAGAAAGCTTTAAAGTTTCTTTTTTTTAACCCCAAGTGAAGTTGTAGAGAGAAGGGATCCAACTTTACTCCCCAAAGACCTCTCAGAGGAGAGATAGAGAGATAGGTTTGACCTCCTCTCTCCTCTCCTACCAATGATTCTCTGGTATGAGAGAGAATCTCTGATCTTGATACTTATGTGGTCATTAATACAAGATTTAATTGATGTTTTTATGTAAACTAAGTGAGTTAAATAAATTAGTTAATTATAACTAATATAAGAACTAGTTGACTGTCTGGGGTAGATTAAGGAGTATGATAATATGGATTCGTTTTAAGGGGTTAGATTTGGTCGTATTAGCTAATTTATTTAGTTTTTTTAATCTATCCAAATTAGTTAACCAGCTCATATATTAAGTATTGGAGGTGAGTACAAAATAAGGATCATTGGGTAGGTACAGCCAGGGAGAAGCTTCATTGCAGTCATAAACTCATCTAGTTCCTTTCCTTTGTATGTTTTTCCTTCCTTCAAGGGAGAACCAACCAGCACTGAATACGGCCCTCTCATTAAACTTAATGTAGCCAAAAATTCAAGCCATGTCAATGGAGACAAGCTAAGTTAAAGTGCCTGAGTGACTGGCTTCCCTTGAACAATTCATTTCCATTTTCAAGAAGTTTCATGGTTACAAAGTTAAATCGAAGTTGTATTCACCTATGTTGGAGAATTTATCTTTTGGGCTCTTCTGAGCTGGAACAAAATATATTACTCATGTAGGTGGATATCTTGCTTAGGAATTTATCTTTTCTCAATCTTCTGCCTCTACAGAAAAATACAGGCCAGTAAGAAGCAGTCAAATTACAAAGATTTTCTTTCAAATTAGGAATTTTTAAGATTGAAGTGTTTGCAATAGTGGGCCTTAAAAAGATGTTTGAAAACACCAACAAGGACTCTAATAAGAACTATCATGAAGAGAGCGTAGTATTCTTAAGTTTGACACATGAAAGGTAATATAAACAATATTCTTTTACATGCTTACAGAACCAGACTATACACTACAAAGGAGACAATAGTTGTCATCTGAATTATTCAAAGAGAAGAAACATTAGGGTGTTGAGGTACCAAACAGCAGTGCATAATGGATGTTCTTCAAATCATGTTTATATTACTTTTGATCTCTTGAGAATATGTTCAAAAATAAGATCTTATTGTTACATGATTTAATTGAATCGGCACTGTGATTTGTTTTTATGGTTAATTATGATTTTATCTTATCCAACTTAGTAGTATAGCTTGGTTATCACATCTTCTTGTTATTTGTTACCTTCAGTAAATGGGCAGTGGCCTCAGCATCTTGCCTTGGGTGTAAAGCCAGTGCATGTGAGACCTTCAAATGCTTGCGGAAAAAGAGCAACTTCAAATGTTGACAAATCAATAGAAATTCCCCATCAGTGGTACAATCTAATTGCAGATCTTCCTGTCAAACCTCCTCCACCATTGCATCCCAAGACTTATGAACCAATTAAGCCAGAAGACTTGTCTGCTCTTTTTCCTGATGCACTTATCAAACAAGAGGCGACTTGTGATAGATTCATCGATATACCAGATGAAGTTCGAGATGTTTACAGTCTTTGGCGACCAACCCCTCTTATTAGGTTTGATTCACTGTTACATTTATCTCAAACTTTATTTCTGAAACTGTGGTCAGTTGAATCTCATAATTCTTAGTTGAACTTAGAGCCAAGAGACTGGAGAAGCTTCTCGATACGCCTGCCAGAATTTACTACAAGTATGAGGGTGTAAGCCCAGCAGGATCACACAAACCCAACTCTGCTGTTCCACAAGTCTGGTATAATTTACAAGAAGGTGTCAAGAATGTTGTGACTGAAACTGGTGCTGGACAGTGGGGAAGTGCATTAGCCTTTGCATGTAGCATATTTGGACTTGGCTGTGAGGTAGAATCAATATATTGATGAATAACTTTTCCAGATTACCAAAATATAGACAGACAAACACTTGTCCAAATTGCTAAGCTGTCAAGATTATCTTTTCAATCCTTGATCCATCAAGACAAACAAAAAAGTTGGTGGTGTGAAAGTACAATACTAATTTAGAAATAAACTTTTCCATACTATTTTGTTTAAGCTCAGAAACTGCTATGAACAATTGCAGGTATGGCAAGTTCGTGCATCTTATGATCAGAAACCATATCGGAGATTGATGATGCAAACTTGGGGTGCAAAAGTACACCCATCTCCATCTACAATTACCGAGGCGGGTCAAAGAATTCTTGAAAAGGATCCATCAAGCCCTGGAAGTTTAGGAATAGCAATATCAGAAGCTGTAGAGGTTGCAGCTAAAAATGCTGATACCAAGTACTGCCTGGGAAGTGTGCTGAATCATGTTTTACTACACCAAACTGTTATTGGAGAAGAATGCGTTCAACAATTGGAAGCTATTGGAGAAACCCCAGATATCATCATAGGATGTACTGGTGGGGGCTCCAACTTTGCCGGGCTTAGTTTTCCGTTCATTCGAGAGAAGCTCAATAAGAAAATTAACCCTATTATAAGAGCAGTTGAACCTGCAGCTTGTCCTTCTTTAACAAAAGGAATATATGCATATGATTATGGTGATACAGCAGGGATGACTCCGTTGATGAAAATGCACACACTTGGGCATAACTTTGTTCCTGATCCAATTCACGCTGGTAAAAATTTGTGATGATGAGAGATTTTAGCTCAGATCAGTCAGTTCATGTTTTTTTCCTTGACTTAATATGCAGTTTTGCTTTTTCTGTAGGGGGTCTGCGCTACCATGGAATGGCTCCATTGCTGTCACATATTTATGAGTTGGGATTTATGGAAGCAATTTCAATTCCACAGATTGAGTGCTTTCAAGGTAATTGTAATTGCCACTATTCAAATGACTAACTACTACCTAGCCTTGGTGTTTTCAAGGAAAACCCTGTTTTGATCCTTGATTGATAAATGCAATTTCAAGTTTGCTCTTCTCAGATCATTTATTTTAATCTGGTCCATCAATCATGATAATAATGAAATTAACACTCATTGGATTGCTAGCTTGGACATTTATGACTTAAATAATACTCCTCAAGTTCTTAATGTAAGCTACTTTACTAATTTAGGTAGATTAAGGAAGTTAGGTGAATTAGTTAATTGTAACAAATTTGATATGATCTCTCTAAAATACCCTTGTGTAAATTTTTAATTATTGTTAATGGAGTATCAATCAGGGTAGTTTAAGAGAAATAAATGATAAATATGAGAGACAAAGAGGATTGAGGTCTTATATTTAGGACCAAAATCAACACTCTAACTAGATCCTACATTTAAGACTAGAGGAGTATCATTAACCCACACCTCAACTTGCTTGTGCGCAAGTCAGCAATTTGTTTGGTTTGATGTTAAATTCTGATTAGTGATAGGATGTAAGGGTAACACTGACAGTATTTTATTGGTTGAGAGACCAAAATGTTGTTTTCTGTTACTCTAGAATGAAAATAAAAGCAAAAAACTCGGGAAGGAATTAGAAAGGATGACTTTTTATCTTGTTGCAGGTGCAATACAGTTTGCCAGATCTGAAGGGTTGATACCAGCTCCTGAACCCACTCATGCTATCGCTGCAACTATTAGGGAAGCTCTTCGTTGCAGAGAGACTGGAGAGGCCAAGGTCATTCTGACAGCAATGTGTGGACATGGCCATTTTGACTTGGCAGCTTATGAGAAGTATTTGCAAGGTGACATGGTTGACCTCTCATTCTCACAGGAGAAGGTTCAAGCTTCTCTGGCCAATATTCCTCAACTGATAGCCTGAATTCTTGTATGAATAAGACCCTTAGGAACTAGGAAAAGGTATATTTGTCTTCCACCTTTAAATCATAGTTTTTTTCAATACTTTTAGATATTTGCCTGTTATTTAGTGATCCTTCAGGTTCCATAAGAAGATTTTAAAACTTTTCACCGGAAACCATAGATTACGGAATTGGAGCCCTAGTATTAGTAATGTTATTTGGAACTTCTGGTGAATAAAACCAAGTTTCTTGATACTATATCTTCTGATGTGCACTGTTTAAGTTAGTTTGGGTTAATACAATATTTAGTCCCTCAAGTTTCCCCTTAATTTAGTTTTGGTCCCTCAAGTTTTAAACCATAGGTTTTAGTTCTTCAAGTTTCTTTTCGTCTAAAATATTAGTCCTGATAATTTAATAAAAACATAAACCATTTTTGTAAATTTTCTGGAGCCTGAATAATGCCTTATTTCATTCATAGGGTAAGACTGAATATATAGATTACAAGCTTGATCAATTAACCGTGATCTACCGAGATTTCCTCCACAATTCTCTCTGAATTAATATTCCTAATATCTCTCACACTATCTCCTAATATCCCACATATAACAAATATATATCCTATTTATATAATTATTACACTCACCTTCAAGTTGGATCATAAATATTGATTATGTCCAACTTGTCTACAACGCGTTCAAATACATATTCTGGTAGTCCTTTAGTAAGGACGTCGGACAATTGTAACTTGGTAGGAACATACGACGGATTGATGATCCCATCTTCAACTTTTTCTCTAATAAAGTGTCGGTCCATTTCAACATGCTTGGTTCTACTATGTTGGACAGGATTTAGAGCCATACTCAAGGTTGCCCTGTTATCACAGTAGAGTTTTAGAGGAAAATCAAACTGAAAGAGTGCTTCTTATGCCACTCTTTTCAACTACAGTCCTTCCATAATGCCTTGAGCTAGGGCCCTCAGTTCGGATTCTGCATTACTCTTGGCTACAACTCTCTGTTTTTGACTTTGCTAGGTCACCAAATTGCCCTATGCAAAGGTGCAATAACTTAATGTAGACCTACTATTATCTTTATCTCTTGCCCAATCTGCATCTGTAACGATTTCAACATGCCTGACATTACATTTTTTAAAAAACAATGCCTTGCCAGGTGTACCTTTAAGGTACCTTAAAATTTTATAGGCTGCATCCAAATGCTTCTTCTTGGGAGTACACATTTGTTGACTAGCTACACTTACTGTAAAGGTAATATCTGGCCTAATATGTGAGAGATATATGAGCTTACCAACTAACCATTGATATTGACCCTTATCTGTTGCTACCTCATTTTCCTCTTGTTTCCTTTTTCGTGCTGCTTCTTTTTCTGTCTTTGCTGGTTTCTTCTTTTTGGTACACACAAGTACTCTGCTAGGACGAAACCCAAGCATTCCTGTTTCCATGAGGAGATCAAGTATATACTTTCTTTGAGAGACGTAGATCCCTTTGTGAGACCTTGCTAATTCCATTCTTAGGAAATATTTCAGTTTCTCGAGGTCTTTTACTTCAAACTGCTTATTGAGCGCCATTTTAACTCTCTCCATCTCCTTGATGTTATTCCCTGTAATAATAATATCATCCACATATACAATGAGGATAGTTATTAAGTCACCACTTTTTAACACAAACATGGTGTGATCTGACAAACTTTATTTTTAGCCTTCAGTCTTGAGCACTATAGAAAACCTGTCAAACCAAGCTCTTGTTTTAAACCATAGATTGAATTTTTCAGTTTACATACCTGACCGTTTTTCCCTTTTTCAAAACTTGGTGGGAGACTCATGTAGACTTCTTCTCTTAATTCACCATTCAAAAATGCATGTCAAGTTGTTGGAGTAGCTAGTGAAGATTCGCAGCAATGGAAAGTAGATGGTACTTAGCTTAGCAACTGGGGCAAATGTCTCATTATAGTCAATTCCATAAGTTTAAATGAACCTCTTGGCAACTAACCTCGCCTTATACTTGTTTATAGTGTAGTGAGCTCCCATGTCTCATTCTTCTCTAATGTTTTGATTTCTTCCATTATTGCATTTTTCCATTCTAGGCTCTTAAAGGCTTCATACATATTTTTTGGGACTTGGATCTGATCAAAATTAGTAACAAAGCTGTAATGATTCTCAGAGAGAGTGGAATAAGACACATACTTATGAATAGGATGTTTAGTGCATGCCCGAATTTTCTTCCTTAATGTAACAAGGAGTTCTACCTCACTTGTCTTTGGTGCCTGAGTATGTCATCATTATTCACAGGACCTTCTACCGGTTCAAGGAGTGGTACATCCTTGGGTATGCTAGACCTAACTACTTGTGTGTTTCTATGTGAGTAAGTATTATCAAACTTCTGAGCCTGGACTTCCAGGCATGGCAGTGGCATAACATTGAATAGGTCTGTAGGGAGTTAAATAGAAACAAATGGAGGTATGGGTTTTGTAATACACTTAACCTGAAACTCACTCCAATTCTCCCCTTGAGTAGAAGGTTGAGGAAAGTAAGACTCGAGTTCTGCAAAGGTGACATCTCGACAAAGAGGTGTTTAGTGATGGGATCATAGCACTTGTAACCTTTTGAGGAATTAGAGTATCCTAAAAAGATACACTTGATAGATCTAAGGTCGAATTTAGATGGTGGATGATATTGATGGATAAAGACAGAACAACCAAAGACGTGAAGTGATAAGGTGTAGTCAAGGTGAGTGACTGTGTGAGTCTCACAAAGTTTATCTAAAGGGGTAACAAAGGACAGAACCCGACTAGGGAGGCAGTTAATTAAATGAGTAGTGCTGAGTATGGTATCCCCTATAAAAACTTTGGCGTATGGCAGGTATATAAAAGTGCACGGGCAACTATAAGGAGTTGTTTGTTTTTCTGTTTGGCAATTCCATTTTATTGAAGACTATAAGGGCAACTGCTTTTGTGCATAATACATTGGTTTTAAGAAAACTATCAAGGGATTGGTTAAAATACTCTAACCCATTATCCGTGTAAAGGACTTGTACTGTAATGTTAAACTGATTTTTGACATAATGAAAAAACTCAATAAACACGGAGAAAACAACGGACTTGTCTTTTAACAGGTAGATCCAATATATGCGTGTGTGATCATCAATAAATGTAACAAAGTACTTAGAATGAGTACGACTTGGAATACGAGAGGGACCTCAAACATCGCTGTGAATAATTGAAACAGGGCGAGTGGACTTATAGGCAGAAGGCAAAAAAGTAGGACGATGATATTTGGCTAATTCACACACATCACAATGGGAAATAGTACTGTTATTCGAAGGTAAATGTGACAACAATTTTGTAAATAAGAAAAATTAGGATGACACATCCTTTTATGCCACAATTAAATATCATTGTCATCGGAAGTCGAGATTAAGCCACTTATTCTGTAATATAAAGTACTCACAGTAGAAGCATCAATGTAGTAGAGCCCCTCATATTCCTTAGCTATGCTAATCGTCATCCTCGATGAGAGATCCTGAAAAACACAATGAGATGGAAAGAAATGAGCAGAGTAATTGATTTGTTTAGTCAGCCTACTGATAGACAGTAAATTACAAGCTAAATGTGGAACATGTAAAACAGAGTCAAGGTATAATTTGTCTGACAGATGGACAGTCCCAATGCCAGCTATAGGAGACGAAGAACATGTAGCCGTCTTAATCGATTTACTTCTAGTCAAAGGAAAATAGGGAATCAAATATTTTGACGTCTGAAGTCATATGGTCGGAGACACCTGTATCAACAATCTATTTCATAGGGACAAAGGTATGTAAGGCAGCAGCATGAGTACCTTGGTGAGCACCAATAGTAGAAGATTGTTGTTCGGTATGAAGAGTTTTGAAATACCCAAACATTTGATTCATTGACTCTTTGCTCATAGTAGGGACAAATGGAGGATCTATTTTTAAGGAACCATCAAATAAAGTATTCATCAGAAACAAGTAACTAAATTGGGCTCGCAGGAATAGAGGCTTTGTTTGTTTGTTTTTTGCTACAAAGAGCGAAAAATTTTGTGGGAACAATTGCTACCTGACTTTCTGGCCTCTGGCCTCACACTTACTGGGTACGGGTGAACTGAAACGCTGGCTCGGGTTAACCAGAAGTAGAAGTAGAAGACGGGTTAATAGACGACACACACACCTCACACTGTCAGAGGCTAGGCCGGCCCTGGCGGATCTCATGGAACGGGGACAGACGGATTAACAAGAGATGCACACACACTTCTCATGCTGTCAGAGGCTAGACCGTCGCTGGAGGCTCTCACGGAATGGGGACAGACAGGTTAACAGAAGACGCACACGTCTCACTATCGGAGGCTGGGCTGTCGTTGGCGGGACTCATCGGTCGTCGGACTATGGGTCGTCGCACGTTGCTGGGTCATTGGACTATTGAACAATGCTCGCTCACGTGAAACCAGAACAAAGTGGACGTTGTTGAAACTATGGTGGAGGCACTGGCTCTGATACCAAGTAGATTTTTTGGAGCATGAATAATGCCTTATTTCATTCATAGGGTAAGACTGAATATATAGATTACAAGCTTGATCAATCAATTGTGATTTGCCGAGATTTCCTTCACAGTACTCTCTGAATTAATATTCCTAATATCTCTAACACTATCTCCTAATATCTTGCATATAACATATATATCCTATTTACATAATTATTATAATTTTACCCCTCGACCAAAACCCATGTTTTTAAAAGGTATGGAATGCTTGTATGACTATGAATCTTGAGCACTAAACGTTACTGTCTCAAATTATACTTGTTTTTCTTCCATTTTCTCTGAACTTTTATTTTCTGGTATCTTTATTACAATGGGTTTACCTTTAACCTTGGTAAACCCTTGTGAGACATACAAATTAATCCAAGGGAACAATCCGTAGGTTATTACAACATACAAACCATTCTAAACTTTTAAACATTATGTGCCACTGGTCTATCAGTAGTAGACTTGGCAATCTCAACTTCTTGAGGGGTCTTTGAATTGAGGTCTTTTTTGTGCCGATATAGCACATAATGCTGGATCATGAACAGAATGTCAAAGAATACAGAAACCTGCAATTGCAAATTGCATCACTATTTTTAACAATCCATTCTCATATTCTATATATACAAGTTAAGATGAGAAAAATAATCCATACCAGAGACAACAGTAGTTTTCCTATATTTCCATAGAAGTTTGTCAAAGAACCTGAGAAATTGAAACTGTCATTGTGATTATATACGCTTGGAAAATTCATACACTTGTATAGCTAAAGGAGATTTCAATACATACCTTGATCTATTGATTGCATAACCATTTGTGTATAGTTTCCGACGCTTCCAGAAAAATCCAGAAGAATGTTACCAATGCTCCATCCTGTTGTACTTTTCCTCATGTAGTTCATCACAGCCTACATTCATAACTCATTGATTACAAATAGAAATGGCCATGGCCAATACATTTTATATCGGTAGTAGTCCACTAGCTAAAAGAATGAAGAACATTATTTAAACCCATCGAAACTAAGTCAGAAAATAAGAAGGTTTATAGCAAATCATGTATTCAGATCAGTTTAGAAATACGAATATCAAACTTTTGGCCTTTTATAAATACTCCATTATGTATGCTATTCAAAGCAGAGTTTACAGTGAAGAAGAATTTAATTCTTTGAACAAATTTTACTTGTTACTTGGTGTTCTTTGAATACCAATGGCTTATACAACGTTTTTTTTTCTAGGGGAATTATTACGAGGTTCTAAAAGAGTAATTACCCAAAAGTTTTGATGACAACTAGTGAGTTAACAATGACAAATTTTAATATAAAAATTAACAAGTTTATGCTATTTGAGATTTTTGATAATTAAATCTCTTATTTGAGACTTCATTTTTTCTATTAGTTGCGTTTGGTGAATAAGGAGATATCTATAATTTTGCAAACTATAGGAGAAGACAATGCAAACATGATTTTCAACATGAGGTTCTTCAAACATGTTGCTTGCAGTACAAATTTCATAAAGAGAAGAATACCGAATGGAATAAATCTTTACCTGGGGAATATATTTTACACACGTCATACAAACTTGAATGATGCTGCAAAATGGTTAGTTTCAACAAATTAATTTAAAACTGATGTTAGAAGTTAGCTCAAATGGGAAAAATAGCACAACATACTTGAATAAAGAGAGAAGCCAGAGCCAATGGTGTGTAGACAAAGTTATGAAGAAGCATATTGCAGCAACTGACCAAGCAGCTGTCACAATTCCACAAGCTATTTTAGACACTTTTTGATTTCCTCTCTACAATAACAAACTATAATATATAAGAAACTTCAACAATATCCCAGAAAATTAAAACAAAATTGAAAGTACAAAAACATCAATGGGAAAAGGAGTATGATACATCATAGATGGCAATCTGGAACAAGGAAATTGCAGTGAGAAGAACAGCATGAGATGAGAAAGCAACATCATTTGCTGCTACAGGTATCATCTGAAAAACAAATGAAAATTAAAATAATTTTTTAAATATCAAACTTATTACTACCTCTATTCCTTAATAGTATAAACATAGTTAATTTTTTTGATAGATTAAGAAAGTTAACTAAAGCAGTTAATTTTAACTAATATAAGATATAATTGACTAATTTGGGTAGATTATAGTGTATATAATATGAATTCGTCTTGAGGAGTTCAATTTAGTCATAATTAACTAATTTATTTGGCTTCTTTAATCTATTCAAAAAATTCAATTAGCTCTTATATTAGTTATATAAAGAACTAACCTCATTTTGACCATATTTATCTCTGTATTGCTTCTGGACAGCTGGGCTGAAGTACAGAGATGCATTGTAGAATAGATAGGATGAGTGCTTGGTGAGATTCAACAGCACAAAATCAAAGTTCAATCCCACAACACTGAATCCAATAAAAGAAGCATGAATGAGAACATTATGTTTGTGAGATGATAATAAATGAAGGAAGTAATAAGTTGATATATATATATATATATATATATATATATATTTGTTGGAACCTTTTCCTGCGATAATTCATGATAACTTGTGGGTAGAAACTGATAGACCAGCAAACAAAAGTGAGCCAACCCAGAACTTCATATGACACATGGAGTGGCACTGAGTTCCAAGAAGCCATTTTTATGTAGAAGCTTGGCTTGCCTGAGGTTTTTGTCCTGAAAGAGCCTTCAAATGAAAGAATTAAATTTGGTTTAGATGTAATAGACTCTATACCATTAAAGGTCATATGTTCATAACCATAAAAAGGTTTTAGAAGGAGTATACTCCCTCCATTCTTAATTATAAGAGCTAGACGAGAGATTAAATTTATTCCTAAATATAAGACTTTAGTTCACTTTGTCTCCTAAAATTATAATTTCTCCCCAATGTATCCTTATAAGATTGCAAATATTAAGGGGTATCTATTAAAGATAGTTCAAATGCACAAGATTAAAGAGGGTATTTTAGGAAAACTAACACACAATCGTTACAATTAACTAATTTACTTAACTTTCTTAATATACTTAAGTTAGTTAAGTATATCTTATAATTAAGAACAAAGGAAGTAATATAAACGGGTGGTAGTATCACTCATTAACCTTTTCTCTCTTACCAGACTTGCTTCGACAGAATTAAGGTGAAGCTTAGTTCTCTGCTCAGACTCTAATCTGAGAAGTTAATTAAGTTTTGGTTTGTAGCTGCAGAACATAGTATTTCTGGGTTTTATATATTTATTTAGTATATGAACTACCCATTATTTCCTGACCTTTCACCGATCCCATGATTATGTTTGTCTTGTAGCTATTTTTGTGCTTTGCGTTTGTCCAACTTTTTTTTTTTTGGTTCAAGTTATGTTGCTGTTATGAAAAATGAAATGCTTGGTGTTTGTATTTGTCATGTAGCTATTCATACATGTGCCTGCAGCTGAGTTACGTTTGAGCTAATCTGAAGAAGTTTGGTCTTTTGTGCTTTTGTTTTCCATTGCGTTCACTTCTTATATAGTTTAGGGGGTCTCCAAAATAAAGGGAAAATCATAAGTCTCAAGAAAACGAATGTAAATACTGTAAAGTCCTAAAATAAATGAATTTATTATTGTATGTTATACTTTTTAATAATTATATTACATTTTTTATTTAGAGCTTTGTAGTAATTTTAAAAAAATAATACTACTACAACTACTACTAATTATAAATAAATAAATAAAAGAGAAAAGTTTTTCCCTCAGCAATTCAGCATCAGCCTAACCAATGGCCATAAGTTTGGCCTCCCTCATATGTAGTTAATATATTTAAATATAAATAAAAATATAATTTATTTGTTTATTAAAATGTTTTTTACTGATTAATATTAATTCTTTAGTTTTCATTAATTAACAAAAATAGAATAATTTGTGCTGTAAATGTATTATTTTCAATTATTATAAAATTGAGAATATACCTAAATATAGATGTACTCTATCTTTCAATATTTAGTTTGTATAAAATATTATTAAGGATTAATTTCAGTTTTTCAAACCTATATACAACTTTTTAAATGCACCCACACAGCCACACTATATACATAACTAAGTCAAACACGTAACTTTTTAGGGTAGATTCCGTAGATATTTTAAGGTAGTTCAGGTATATATAGATAGGATATAGAAAGTGATAGTTTCCTACATTAGTCAATGTTATACCATATAGATCAATTATATAAAATGAAAAAAAAGAAAGTAAAGTTGGTATTATAGAGTTTAAGGAATGAGGAGGAACTAATAAAACATTAGTTTTATAAAAAGAGTAATTAAAAAAATATTGAAACAGAGAACTGATGTTTTTTGTTACAAAATTTTTTGAAAAAGGGTTGAACTCACCCACGATGTAAAATCAGAGCGAAATCTCTCTTCCTCTTAAGCGATACTAATGTTGGACAGGGCGAGTCGTCTATTACCCTCAAGCATAAACCTAGACACCCAAGGAACTGATGTTAGCTTTTCAAAATGTCACTCTCAACTCGGAATAAGAATGGACGAGAAGACTATTGAATACCAAATATAAATTTGGTCTAATGTTGTAAGGCCAGATTTTTTTAGATTTCGAGTTTTAATTCCAAATGAGATATATGTACTAAGAGAAGTAATTACAAACCTTAAAATTAAGAGTAGTCAGTTATTCGAGTACCTAATATTATGATTTAGAAAAAATGGCCCATACTGCTGATAGTATAAAAAGAAGAAGAAAAAGACCATTGAATAATTTATTACTTGGATTATAATTATTGTATTTCTCTGAAGCCGTCCAAAATTAGTAGAAAAACGAAAAGAGGGGTTCTTACCTCCAATTCACAAACAAAGCAACTTCAATAATTTGGTGGAGTAAATCTGCAGCTGAGTTGAACTCAAGTTTGAAATCAGAATCAGACCTTTCCCCACTTTCTGATTGTCTCTTCGTTGCTTAAGAAACTTGTCTCATCAAAAGCCCTTGCATGCATGTATTCAAAATCGATCTGCAAATAATGCAAATAAATAAATAAATGGTCATCATCATGGATCACCATAGATATCTACGAAACTAATTGGACAAGATTGTAGATAAGAAGAAGAAGAAGATTATCTTCTGTGAAGCTCACCTAAGGAAATAAGCTCGTTTTCAGTGACATGCAGGCAGCAGAAAGAAGTTCTTCAGCGACAATGGTGTGTTGTACTTTCTTGGTGCTCTCTTGGCTGCTTTTATGTTTCCACTTTGGTATATATGGATGAAGACAGAGCTTTGAGGATCATGGAGAGGACAGACAGAAATAATAAAGAGTGAGCCAAAAAGTTTTCGCTTCGTTTTTTTAAATAAAAGAAATTTTATATTATAAAAAATTTTATTAGTAAAAAAAGAATTAAGTTATTTTTTATATAAATTCTTTTATATAAAAATGTATGAGGTGGTTCTGAACAATAGAATTTTTAAACAGTGAATTTTAATCAATTTTTCTTATATTACTCCATTTATTATAGGATCTAAATTTTTGAATTGTTGTGTTCATTTTGAGTCTGTTTAAATATTAAATATATTTTTATTCATTTATTATCCTTAATTAATATATACTATTATTATTTTTTTAAAAATATATATATCAAATTTATTACATCTATTTTATCAAATTCTCTTATATTACCTTATCATGTGTCCTATTTTATTAACATCTTTATTTAATTTAAATACACATGATCAAATATAATGAAAGAATTTGTCGAAATAGTGACAAGAAATTTAATGTAAATATGATTCTATTTTTTTTCTCATAGAACCTCCTTTATGTTTTTTCACTCTTACCTATCCACTTATAAATAAATACATATTTAAAAAATATATTATATATATTTATTATTTTTAATAAATTTTAATAGTTTTCTCTCTAATTTAAATCTTATAATAAATAAGGGAAGGAGCATTGTATTTGTAGACTTCTGGGCATCAGATGCGACGCCAGTGGCCTTACAAATGGCGAAATCTTCTAAACTGGCATCAGATGCAACGCAAATGGCCACAGATAGAAACGCCATGGCCCATCAAATTAAAATAATATGTGTATGGATGCCTCCAATTAATTGATCTATGAAATCAGAATCTTTGAAAAGATGTTCTTTAAACAAATGAGATGGATCATGGACCACGGATTAGGTGCTCACAATTAAAATATTTTAAATACAGAATAATCCAATCAATTGCCAAACCAATAGTTTTTAAACACAATTTTTATATTCACGTACGCGTAACTAAATCCAACTTTTTTTATATTATTTTCAGATCTTATTATTAAATATTTAATTTCAGAGTTTAAAATTATCTCTCCCAGTATAGGTGTCTCTTCTAAGAATCAAACCCGTAACCTAAAGAGATCTAATAGAATCTTATACCACGAGATCAACTCTATATGGATTAAATTCAACTTTTTTAAATTCATACTCAAACTCAATTTAAAATTTTTTAGTTGGACTGTAAAAAAATTAGAGAAGTTGAGTTAAAAGTTTTTAATAAATTTGTTTTACTCTTTTATTTTGTATATCCTCTTTATTATATTGTTATCACCCCTTTTCTTCAATTTTTTTTAAATTCAAATTAGAAATTTTTTTCTCTCTTCCCTCCAAATTCATCATACCAAACAGCCCCATAAGTTCATCAATCTTAGCTTAAACAATAAGTGAATTTTACATGTTTTAAAAATTTACAAAAGTTAATATATTGGATAGCGATTTTATTGGAAGAGAAATTATTCTGTATTTGGTTACAAATGAAAAAGGTGATTTATTAAACAATTTTAAGATTTTATAATATTTTTGTGGATCTTTGTTCCTAAAAAAATTTATCTCTGTATATTTGCATTGTCATAACATACTTTCTTATAAAAAAATTTAATTCTAATTATTTTTAAAATTTAATTAAATAAGATAAAAAAATTAAAAAGTGATTTTAAAAAAAAAAGTGGATTTTAAAAAAAAAAGAGATTTCAAGATAATGATTGTTTGTGAACTTATCTGGAAGAAACCACGTGGTCCATCGATAGATGTCGGTCATAGGGAGTTGATAGGAGTTGTGGGGAGTCTAACCACTGCGGCCCTGCATGCTCCATCTCTCCCTATCCCCTCTGCCAAATTTTCTTTATTTAGTAGAAAGTATCCTACCATTTTAAAGTTAAAAAATAAACAGTTTTAACTTATTTTAATAAATATATGTTTTAAAATTTAAATTTATATTATCCACGTTATAAATAAAATGAGCTCACTTATCATTTCAATCATCTCAATTAATAGGTTGTCGATACATTTCCTTTATTTCCTTTTGCATCACTCTTGGAGTCCTGGTTAGAATTTAATATTCAACTAATTTTTTTTAAACTGCTATATATATTTTTTGATAAACAAAAGTTTAAGTGAGTTAGATTCCAGAAGATCACCAGAATTAGGGATATCTCTAATTCAGAAAGTACTTACAAATATAATTATAAATTACCCAATAACAATATCCTCATATTTTAATTGCTATATATATTAAGGGAAAATTGTTAAAAAATTCTCTATTAAATTGTTTATTATTCATGTCTATTGAAATTTATTTAAGGGCTCTGGTTATTGAATAGATGCAATTTATTTTTAATATGTGCAATTTATTTCTAACAAATGTAATTTTTTTTTTTGTAGGTAATATATCTTCAGTTACTCCCTCCAGTCGCTTTTACAAGACATCTTGGTATTTTTTATCTTTTTTATAACATTTTTTTATAATTAAAATGAGCATTAAATTTTTCCCTTATATGTCCATTTAGTAAGGGTAGTGAGACTTTGAGAGATGGTATAAATTAATATGTTGGAGTTTAATGTTATTAAAAAATGGAGTAATATTAAAAATCACTTAAATTTTATAAAAAAAATCTTTTTTTCAATTGTCTTTATTTATATATATGAATTAGTTAGAAAATTCTTATAATAAAGACATAGAAATATATGCAAATATCTTTTGTTTTGAAGATTGATGCATATAATTAAAGAAAAATTTCACTTACTAAATATGAGTTGCACATATAACTACTAAAAAATAGTTGAACCTATAGAATTTTAAACAAATTTCAAGTGTTTTTGGGCGATAAAAATTTTAATAAAGAAATTTTCAATAATTTTCCCATATATTAATTAATAAATTAAAATATTTGTTTTAGTCTCTATTATAAGTACCAAATAACAATTTTCCTAAGGATAAAAACAAGTTAAGTGATCAATCATGAGCTTATGGCTTGGCCTGACCTATTTGACAAACCTATATATATACACACACATATAAATAGGAGGTATCTTAGTTTTTAGGTGTTTAAATTTACGTCTAAAAGTAATAAATGGTTCGCACTGCCCAATATTGGTATCACCTAGGAGGAAGAGAAATTTTACCATGTCCTTAGATCGTGGGTGAGTCCAACCCCTTTCTAAAAATTTTGTAATAAAAAAATATATATACACACATAAATATATGTTTACGTAAATATATATTATCTACTTCAAATTATATTATTATTAGTCAATAATTTATATGTGAGTATGTATGTATTATGGTCTTATTTATAAATATTAAATTTTTCATATGAATACATAATTTTACACTTTATTTTTTATTGTTTTAATTTTTTATGTGTATGAATATTAAATAGGAATAAAGTTAAAAAATTGTTAAATTTTAAAGCTAAGGAATGAATTTTAAGATTTTTTATGTAAAATTTATTAAAAGTGACTTATAAATATAACAAGAGAAGTATGCAAGTAAGTTTTAATAGGCTTAAAGCCTATTTAAGTACTCCCTCTAATCCACAATGTAAGTCATTTGAAAGAATTCTGTGATCCATAATACAAGTCAATTGGAGAGTAGTTGATGCTTATTTATCAATTTTATCTTCATAATTAATGCTTAACTATGATTTTTTTGTATTTTTCTCTCTCATTTAAAATCTCATTTAATATGGATAAAGTTAAAAAAAATTAATTTAAGATATATTTAATAAGCTAACTGTAATTTTTCAGTCCTAATGAATTAGTTAAAATGATTTGTATTATACACCAGATAGAGTAGGTCATTAGTAGGTTTAGCAAGTCTTGAAATAAACTTTGTGTAGGCTTTAAGCTTGACTCAATTCTCTATCTTGTTATGCAGAGTTAGGTACGACCTGGGCTATTTTCACTTTAACGTTACATAAATTAAGAAAAGGGGCTAAAATTAGTTATTTTTTAAATAAATTTTTGAAATTATCCTTAATAAAAATCAATCCATATAGTTAGAAGGGTTTGTTTAATTAGAAGGTTTCCCATAAATTAAGAATATTAAGTAAGAAAATTAATATTTTAAACAAAATATGTTATATTAAAAAATATATAAAATAACTGGAGATAGCACTGTTTGGAGATATCTATATTTTAAAATATGAGGCAAAAGGGAGCATATATACGTGTCTTTATTGTGGAAATTATTTTTATAGAGATATGGGTAAGATTGTGCAGCTAATAAGGGTCAGGACGCAGCTGGTGATTTTAATATATTTTAAGAGAGGAATAAATTAATGTGCTTCCACCAACTTCTCCATATTAAAAATTAACCTACAAACTAATAAAAGAAAATATTATTCGTATAAAAAATATTAAAAAATTTACGGACACAAAGAATGATGGGGAAAAGCTCCTTCAATCTCTTTATTCTCAAATTGATGGAATAGAAGTGATGGTCGTCAAAGTCAAGTAATTAGGATGGCTTTTACCATATTCACATCTTGCTTTTTTCACTTATCCCTCCTTGATCTTAGTTATAAAGTAAAAGTAACTCTTTTTTTCCCACATTTCTTAGAAAATGACAGTTGAAATTTTTAAACGTATTGAAAAATATTTAAAAAGCATACCAACTCTCATAATAATAATAAATGAAGGAGAGTCATAATGATTATAAAAAACACTATAAATTCTATATCCTTGTCCTATATTTTATACCAAGTTAATTTGCTTTATAATTAAGACCGAAAGGATTATGCTCATACTATATATATATATATATAATAAAACCTAAATATGACAGCAAGAATAAGTTCCACGGGTCCAAAGAGAATTAATACTCATGCAAAAATGACCGCACATGCTATGGCATTAGAATTCTATCTCCAAGAAAAAGTTCTATGCCCACCATGACCCAATCCAAGCAAAAATGTGTGGCTTTTCCTTCAAATTAAAAGATATATTCTCTACCAATGATAGTTAGTACAGATAGTAATAAACGGGCTCGTATTCTATAAAGACGAGAGTTCGATTCTCGTTGATTCATTTAGTAGGCGATCTCGTAAGTCCCCTGTAAGTAATCTCTAAGTCTTGGGACTATGATTGGCCTTGGTAGAGGACCGGTGCCATTGATAGGTGATCTCATAAGTTACTTGTAAATACTATCTGAGTCTTAAGATTCTACCTTAACCTTAGTGAGTGATCAATATTGAATTTACTTAAATTTTTTATATATATATATATATATATATATATATATATATATATAAAAGGTATGTTATCTGCGTTACAACAAAATTCGTTGATCCAGAATTGTTTCTTTGTTGACAATCATATAAATTTTGAACACAAATCTTGAAACCACTGTAACCAAACAAGCAAATTAAAATCTTTTTGGAGAATTGATCGAGTAATACCCCTCTAATTTTTTTTTCTTGAAAAATATTAACAAGTATTTTTCTCATCTCATTCCTAGACTTTATAAATTAATATATATACAACCTGAGTTCCTAAATTATTTTTCCATGAAACATATATTAAAATGAGCTGTAAATCATTTATTTAAATAAATTAATTCGGTTAATATTATTATTGGCCCTTAAATTTATATAAATTTTAGTTTTATTCTCTCAAATTTTAAACATTGTGTTTTGATTCTTATAGTGTCATAAAGATTTAGATTTTTAACAGTGTTAATAAAACTATAGACACAAAAACTCACTGTTTAAAACTTAATGAATAGAAACTAAAATTTACATATACTTGAAGAACCGAAAGTTGTATAAACCTTTAATTAATTTCATCAACAAAAAGTCTTATGTGTGTGTGTGTGTGTATATAACAATCACAGCCTGGACATTTATGGCATATGCCCAGTATGGTATGGTCACCAACCCACACCTCAACATGCCTTTTGAGGTTAGCAATTTGTCAAGTTTAATATTAATATTTGATCGAATGTAGGATTGGAAGAGTAACACTGAAAGTGTTTTTATTGATTGAGGGAACAAAATAGAATTTTTCTTTTATTATAATGAGTCTCATCATATGGTATGCGTTGTATTGTATGGAGTTTGAAAAATAAGTTGCATACTTTATGGCTCGGGGATACTCTCTCCCTCTTTTCCTTTTTTATAGGATACAAATAATTGAATAACGTCATTCAAAAAATTAATTAAAAATAAAAAATATATAAAAATTATACCATGTTTTTCTAAAAATACTCTTATTAATAGAAAAGAAAAGGTGGGTGTGGGAGAGAATGAGTAAAAAAATATATGAGAGAGGTTAGATAAAAATAAAAAAAAATAAGTAAGACATGTAATTAATTAATCAAGGGTAAAAATAAAAATAAAAAATATTAAATGTATAGGTAAAAGAATTATCCATGCGAGAGATATCATTAGTTTTCCTATATTTCCAGAAAAGTTAGCCCAAGAACCTGAGATTTGAAATTTTGTCGGTATAAGTTTTCTTATATTTGAAATCTTGTAAGATTATTAATTATTGTTACAAACCTTGATCTATGGATTGCATAACCCTTTGAACAGAGTTTCCTATGCCAACAGAATATTACAAATGCTCCATCCTTCTGTACCTTTTCTCTTGAAGTTCATCACAGCCTACAATAATAACTCACCTTATTATTAATTAATGATAATACGCGAACTAAACAAAATGAAGAACAATTTTCAAACGGAGCAAAGACATTTCTTTTAAAAAGAAAATAAGGTCTCTTGGAAGGTTTTTTATTTTGATCAATTGAAAATATGATTTTTCCAATAAGGGTTGTGTAAACATATTCTTTTTTGTAATAAAAATTCTAAAAGCTAAAGTTGAATATATAAAATGAAATAAATTAAATCCTGACCTGAGGAATATATTTTATAATGGTCATACAAACTTGAATGCCACTGCAAAATTGTTAATACCAAAACAATTCATTAAAAGGAAATCAATCCCAAATCAATATTCATGCGTCATATCATTCTTTTAATTTAAGAAAATTATTATTGAGGTCCTGCAATTTCCTTTATTTTTTTTAGTTTGTACTAATTGTTTTTCTCCTTCTTAAATCATTTAATTACTCTATCAACACAATTAATTTTTGTATAGGAGATAACCATACTAATAGAGTGAAATTATAGAGGTTAACGATATTAAAAAATAAAATTAAAAGATTTAATAAAAAAATAATAATACATAGATACTAAATTAAAAGTTAAAAGAAATTATAGATACTTTAAGAATAATTTTTTTTTCATGTACATACAAATGTAAAAGGAAAAATTAGTTAATTAAGAAATTGCATAGCGTACCTAAATATTGAGAGAAGCCAGAGCCCATGATGTTTAGACAGAGCAAATGAACCAAGCAAGAGAGCAATGGTGTTTAACTATTGACTTTTTGCATATAATCTTATATTTATGACTACAAAAAAACTCTTAAAAGCCTCCTATAATATGGACCAAACTTAGTATTGAATTACTTACAAACTATTAAAAGAAAATATTAAAAATATATTTGCAAATACACAAACAAGCTCTACAACAATAGCCTTGTTTAAATAAGTTTTTAAAACAATTATAGAAAAAAAAATTAGACAATTTTTAAGAAAAAATTTATAGAAAAAAATAGATATGAATAAATGAGTCTTTGAATAATTATTATAATTTGTTGTGATTAGTAAATTACTAAAAAATGTATGAAATAAAAAAAATTATCATCTTTCTCTTCTTCTCTCTTATCTCTCTCTTATTTTTGTCTCCGGCCAAAAGAAGACGGAGGAGGAAGATGAATGTGGATGAAAAGAGAGAAGAGAAGAGGGAAAATAAGAGAGAATATAAAAAAAAGTAAGAGTAAAATAGTAAATAAGTAGTCAATAAACTATTTTATTATTTTAAAAATTATTCCTATAAATTTATTTAAAATTATAATTTAGTTTAATTTTTTTAAAATAAATATAATTTTTATTTTAATTTTTTTTAAAATTAAAATTTAAACTAATTTTTTTAAAAAAATCGTAATTTAAGAGTTAGCTGTCTTTATTTAATTCCGGCTAAAAGATATGCGGCTACCTTCCCGTTTCCATAACTTTTTGTTCAAATTGTATTTTGCTTTACTAATTTCGGCTCAAAAGCACATTCGCCAAATTTATGATTACTTTTTGACTTAGACGATCATTAGGATATACGTTATTAATATAATAATTCTTATATTTTATAATTAATATATATAATACGTAAATACATATAAATGGTTACATATATACATACGCATATTTAAAATATTAATATCCCAAGTATTTATTTATATCATTAATTAATATATCATCACGTAAAGGGTGTGTATAAGTATAATATATATAATATTATATGTCATTTAAGAGATGGTCTAGTAACATAAAATTTTACTAAATTTCTTTAAATTTATTATCTTAAAATTAGATATTTAATAATAACATCATGTTTGGGGGAAACACAACTTATGCCAACGATTTGTAATACACTATTAACGAAGATAGGATCCATTAGGTTGGGGGGGGAAACGCAACCTATGCCAACGATTTATTATATACTATTAACGTAAAAAAAAACCCTCGTTGAATTGAACAGAAATAATTTTGCTGTTCTCTCTTTATTTATTGATTCTTTCAAGTAATTGATCACAAAAGTTTTTAACTGATCATGTATTTTATTCAAGCAACTAGCCACATCCATGAATTTATCACACTAAAATTGATTCAGGCTCATAATTTAATATCTTAAATTTTGATAAAAAAATATTTATAAGGAATTTTTATAGTTAAGAGTATTTTTTTTAAATTAAAAATTTTAAAGATAATTTTTTTGGGAAAGAATAATCATTGAAAATATTTTGGGACTAAGAAAAAAATCATGAAATAAGTATTTTGGGGATTTAAAAAATTATGAAAGAGTTTATTTTCTTAAAATAGGCTTAAATAAACTAAAATTTATTTTCCAGATTTTTAAGGCTCTATTTTTTAAAAAACAATTAAGAAAAAAATAGTTAGAGGTTAATTTTTGAGCTGAAAGTTTTGGGGAAATTACTTTATAACCTAGAAAATATATTGGAGGAAGAAAATATTTATTTTATACAGGCCATTATTTTCTAGTAATTTTTTAAGGTTTCATAAAATAAGAGAAATACTGAAAATGAATATAAGATAAATACTAAAGGGTAAAATGGACTCTTTCTATACATGCAAACTGTCCACAACCTCTTTTTGTGGATACACCCCCTTCCTTAACGGGTCCACCTTTGCTCCAACTCACCAACCACCTGTTCCTCTCTACTCGCTCATATCAACATCGTCTTCTTCTTCTTCAGAAAACAGCAAGGTCGAGCAAGAGAGTGAGAGAGAGAGGGAGAGCGAGAGAGAGCACGGGAGAAGGAACAGAGAGCGAGACGCTAGGGGAGCAACCGGAGGACGCAGGTCAAGCTCGTGACGACGTCGACCACCTAAGGTGAGGTCTCTGACTCAGTCTTTAGCTCCGTCTCCTCTGTTTTCTTTCGAGTTTGGGGTTGGGTCACTGATTGAAGTTGGATTTTGAGTGGAATAATGGTTTATTTAGTGAGGATAAGCAAGGAATCAAGCTTCTTGACTTGAAATCGAACCAAAATCGTTGAACATTGGGTTGCATGTAGATTTGCTCTGTTTCTGCTTTTTTGACCGATAAAATTGCGGCCTTTGAGATTAAATTATTGATTAAGTAAAGAATGAAGTTTAAATAGATGAAATCATCCTTTAATTTCGAAATGTATTGCACCATATTCTTCTTTTATGTTCTGTTTGAGTTTGCCGAGAAACAGAGCTGTGTTTGTAGGTGTTCCTTCCTGATTTCAAGTGTTTCTTTTGCTCTGTTTTATGTTGGCCGAGACAGAGCTTGTATTCTCTGATTTTTTGGGCATTTGAAGGATATAAAGGAGAAGACTTTTGATAATCCAAACTTGCTATTTGGTGCATTTTCTACTTTATGATTCTTTTGGAAGTTTTAAGAAGCCATGGTGTTGAAATGAAGTAGAAAAGATATATATATATATATACACTGTAAAAAGAACAGAGAAAAAGTTAATGTCAACAATAACAAACATTAAAAAGTTAAAAGAGATCAATGGAAAAGAAAGAAATAAGGTACAAACATCGTAGATTGCAATCTGGAATATGGTAAAAACTGTGAGTAGAACAGCATGGGTTGAGAAAGCAACATCAGTTGCTGCTACAGGTATCATCTGAAGCATGGATGAAAATAACAAATATTTTTAAGTATAAAAATTTTTAAGCTTTAATAATTAATTTGCATTTATAATTGGATTATACAAAGGATATCTAACCTTATTCTGACCATATTTGTCTTTGTACTGCTTCTGAACAGTAGAGCTGAAGTATAGAGATGCATTGTATATCAGATAGCAGATGTGCTTGGTGAGATTTAACACCTCAAAATCAAAGTTCAATCCCACCACACTGTAATAATTCAAAACCCATAAGGTAAGCCAAATTAGAATGGTAAAAGAAAGGAGTAAAAGCACATGAATGTTAATAAGTAAGGGAGTGAAAGTTGATATAATTAACCTTTTCCTGCCGTAATTTAAGATGACTTGTGGGTAGAAACTGATAGACCAAAGAGTAAAAGCAAGCCAACCCGCAAATTCGTAAGAGACATGGAGGGGCACTGAATTCCAAGCCAGTTTTGGTATGAAGGACTTGCTTATTACTTGAAGCTTCGTTCCAAAAAAAGAAGCTTAAGAATAATCACCATGGCAATATGTCATAATTATTGGATTTTAAATGACTGTATGTTGAGGAGATCATGCAGTTAGAACTCGGGGGAGAGGTTTAAGGAGATACAAACTTCATGTGATAATATGTCATATCTTTCTTTTTGCCAACATGACAATATGGCATATCGCGTTGAGTGAACTTTAGGAGATCCTAAGATCTCGCACACAACCACTAAAAAATAAAACAAAATAATCTCTCACATCCTTAATATAAGAGTTAGTTAATTATTTTAAATAGATTAAAAAAACTAAATAAATTAATTAATTATAATTAATATAAGAGTAAGTTGACTAATTTAAATAGATTAACCAACATATAATATGAATTCATTTTAGAGATTTTAAATTTAGTCATAATTAACTGATTTATTTAAATTTATTAATTTACTCAAATTAGTCAACTAACTATTTTTTAACCTTTGAGGAGCTATATTAAAATACTTACAAACTAATAGAAGTGGAGGAGATGTTTGTAAGGTTGGAGTGAAGAAAGATTACCAGAATGGAGGAGGGATGTGGTGTGATGCTGAAGAGAATAGTAAGAAATAAAAGGGAATGGAGTAGACGGTTTAATTTAAGATCAGGCAGCTCCGTTTGAAAAATTAAACCATTTACTTGACGCTTGTCAATATTAACCATGAAATAAAGGTTTTTTAAAAAAATTTCAGGCAATATTTTGATACTTGTTAGGTTTTCAAAATTAACAAGGTGGCGAGTTCAAATATGCTGTTGAGTACTTAGTTGATAGCTGTAACAAGTTTATTAATCGGGGGGAAAAAAGTGTCCAAAAAAAGAAAAGAAAATAGATGAAACAGGGTGGGAAAAAAATTAAGGCACTCACTGTAACTGTTGGCAGATGGTGTTGTTTTCGAGATAGAGCTGAAGATAGACCTTGTGGGCAAGATCATCTGAGAGCTTTGATGCAATTAGACATGGAAGATTTAGCATCACAGTGTGGAAACAATCACTGAGAGATGCCAAGCAAGTCTTGAACGCTTTTCTCTTCTTCTGCTAAAATCTCAGAACACCATGCAAACACATTCTTATATGCGTTTTGCCAACGCCAGTTTTGATCTCACCATTTTCTGATAAACACAAAATTCACCTTAATATCGCATAACCATCTCCCATATATAACAACTCTAATCACCAGAAAGCTAAACTCTAATATAATACTGATTAAGGATGACAAAAACAAAGCTAGAATTTAGAACCTTCTTCTTCTGCTTGCCACCGCCAGACTTGTCCTTCTTGGGAGCCTGAAGCCAATAACGCAAAAAGCCATTAGAGACCGAGGAAGAAACACAGAATCATAGCATAACACTAGGAGTGAAAAAGCTAATAGATATTTCCAGAAAGTAGTACAATCATACCATTGTATCAGTTCTGAGAGAGTATATATGGTCTCCGATTCTGCAGAGCCGCAAGCAGAAGCAGAAGGAAGCGAAGAGATTGTGAACTAGGGTTTTTGTTTTATACAAAGGACGATGATTAAGAAATCTCCCACCATGGGAGAGCGAAGAAACGACGGCGTGAGGGGAGTGAGGAAGGAGAGTCACGGCCGTGGGAATTATGTTACTTATATTTTTGTTTTAAAGTTTGATATTCACATTAAAACTCATATGATGCACAAAATTAATTTATACATATTAAAATGAGACTACTTGATTGTCATTTTCTGTTTTTTTTTTATAAAATGATCAAATATATTTATACACATAAAACATTAGCACAATATAAAAGGACAATAGAAATACAATACATACAAGACAACAACACACACCACCCTTAATAAAATAAATATCGAGCCACAAACATAAAGTTGACAGTTATTTTAGAAACAAGCAAAAATATAACTTGTATCAAATATTAGCTTTAATTATTTGACGGTTATTTTTTTAAAAAATCCGCCAAATAATCATAAATTTCTGAAAATTATAAAAAATGCAACTATTTGATGATTTTTTTTAAAAAAATTAAACCGCCAACAAAATAACTGTCAAATGACTGTCATTGCTCAAAATCTGCCTCAAGTTACTTGACCCAAGTATGAAGCGTCACATAAGCCTAATTCTGTAGTAATGTAGCTACATTCATAAGTCTATCACAAGCAAATTGATTGAAGGTTGAAGGGCATCGCATAACCCCTAACTTTTTACAACACACAAAAAATAGTAGTAAAAAAAATTAACTTTTCTCGGATATATGTATTATTCAAAGATGGATCAAGAACTACACCATGTCTCTCACATTCTTTGCCACTGGCGGCATATCAGAAGACATATCGATCTCAGCTTCAGGTGGGATCGTCTCTGATGAGTTTGAGCCTTTTTTTGGTCGATATAGTATATAATGTTGGACCATGAACATAATGTTGTAAAATACAGAAACCTGAAAGACATCAAATTATATCACCATTAATTTACACTTCATTTGTCATTCCAAATATGTTAGTATACAAGAGAATGATCCATACCAGAGAAATCATTAATTTTGCTATATCTCCAGAGAAGTTTGCCCAAGAACCTGAGGTTTTAAATTTTGTTAGTATGAAATTATTAGTTATCTTTAAAAGATTCATTCTCCATAACTTATATATATATATATATATATATATATATATATATATATATATATATACAGACCTTGATCTATGGATTGTATAAGCATTTGACCATAGTTTCCAATGCTTCCAGAGAAGTCCAGCAAAATGTTACCAATGCTCCACCCTTCTGTACTCTTTCTCCTATAGTTCATCACAGCCTGCATTTAATATTAACGCACCTTATTAATATGTCATGAATAAAAATATGCTAGCTACAAAAAAGAACAACAATTTTCAAATACAGCGAAGCACAAAAAGGCGAGAAGAAAAGGTTCTTTGGAAGGTCTTGGGAAGGTTATTTAATATATATTTATTGTAAATGGAATATATAAATCCTAACCTGAGGCAGATATTTTGAAACTGTCATACAAATTTGAACGTCACTGCAAAATAGTTAATTTCAATATAATTCATCAGGAAAAAAAATCAATCACAAATAAAACATTCTTATCATTATGTTAAGAAAGCATAAAAGGTACCTTACTATTGAGAGAAGCCAGAGCCAACGATGATGGGACAAAGCAACAAAGAAGCATGCTGCAATAACTGACCAAACAACAAACAGAATTCCACAAGCTATTTTTGACACTTTCTGATTTCCATGCTACAATATCAACAAAAAGAAACTACCATATAACTCAACAGAAAAATAAAGTACAAAGATCAAGCTCAAAGAAGGAAAAGAAACCAAGACACTAACACCGTAGATTATAATCTGGAATATGGTAACAAGTGTGAGTAGAACTGCATGGGATGAGAAAGCAACATCATTTGCTGCTACGGGTATCATCTGAAGCATACAGGAAAAATAAGAATTAGTTTTTAAGTATCAAAATTTTAAGCTTTGATAATTAACATTTATTAGTTGATTATTGTACAATGATCTAACCTCATTGTGACCATATTTTTCTTTGTACTGCTTCTGAATAGCAGAGCTGAAGTATAGAGATGTATTGTATATGAGATAGCAGCTGTGGTTGGTGAGATTCAACACCTGAAAATCAATGTTCAATCCCTCCACACTGAAATAATTCCAAAACCCATATAAGGTGAGGCAAGTTAGAATGGTAAAAGGAAGGGGAAATGAGTATGAGTTCACAACTCACAAGAAAATGACTTAATCACTAAAAAATTCTAATGACAAGTGATTAATATAAACTAATTATAATTCCTAAAGAAAAGCTTGTTATTATATGCTTCTTAATTATCATTGGATTTTAAGATAATTAATTCCTCTGATAAGGACCTAATAATCATTTCCCCTGAATGAGAAAGTAGAAGTACCAATGGTAAAAAGTAAGGAAGTAAAAGTTGATATCATAAACCTTTTCCGGCGAGAATTTAAGATGACTTGTGGGTAGAAACTGATAGACCAAAGAGTAAAAACAAGCCAACCCACAACTTCATAAGAGATATGGAGGGGCAATGAATTCCAAGTAGCCATTTTTGGTGTGAAGGGCTTGCTTATAGTAATTAGTTGAAGCTTGCTTCCAAAGAAGAAGCTGAACAATAATCAATGATGGAACTATGATGATACCAAATCATCTCCTCGTCGCTTTTATAGCAATAGAAAAAAAGCTTACTAATTGGATAATACCAATAATTTCATACATTATATTCTACAATGTGTACTAAATATTGATAAAGGAAAGTGAATTGAGTATTATTAAAGTCCATCAAAAAGGAAGGAAAATATTTAGTGGGGATACTCAGATAAGAACTAATGATATTTAAATACTTTTGCACTACATAAATGCAATTCCACTACATAAATTCGTACCACATCCGTGCTCGTGTTAACAAGTCATTGCTCTCTTCTTTGAAATTAACACTTACATACTCTACATTTTCCATCACCCGTGAATAATATAAAAATATAAAATTAAAATTTTCTAACTATATGTTTCGTCGAGTATGAAGTGTGTACGTGAAGCTACGTTGTGTTTCATGATTCTACATTTTTCATGGCCAGCTGCCTCACGTCGTTTGGGTCATATCATACTCTATTAGTTTTTTTATTAATTAATTATAATGTGAGTTGAGTCATTGCATAAAGATGCATTGTTTGAGTGTGACTCTGACTCACCCAACTTATATATTTATTTATTGGAAATGCTCCTTATCCTTATCACATACTAGTAGCAGTAAATCTCAATTCTCTAAGTCAAAGCTTCCCCACAAATACCGGCAAATTAGAGCGAAGAATCTAGAAAAACATCAAATTTATTAGAGAGGATCTTAAAAATTGTAGTTATTTAGAATGATAAAAAAAATGAAATTATAGTTTTTTTTATACAAAAATTTTTGAAAAGGGGTTGGGCTTACTTACGATCCAAGGACAGGGCGAAATCTCTCTTTCTCATAGGCGATACTAATATTAGATAAAGCGAGTTTTCAATTACCCTCAGGCGTAAACTTATACATTCAGGAGCTAGGACACCTCCCTAAGTACCGCAATTGGAATCACAATAAAATAGTACTTTTTAAGAATCGAATATATTTTAAATAATAGTTATATGTCTTGTCTATTTGTTAGTTGAACTAATAGATGATGGGTAAAATGAAATTATAGTTACTGATAAGTGTGTGAACCACGTGGTACCCGTAAACTGTTTCACCTCAATTTCTGCTTGCCCCTCAATATCTTCTCCCCTGTTTTCATTAATCACTATTAGCCTTAAAACAAAAGGCAATCCCAAAATTTTAATCAAAAAATAAAGTTGTCTTTAGCGATGCATTGAAGCTAGGGCAAATTGGTCATTTATCTCTATTGGCAATCCTTTCTTTATTTCTTGAATGATTTCATCTTGTTAATATTATTATACAATGATAATTGATTTCAAGTTAATAAACATGTTTTCTTTTTATTATTTTTGCAGAAGTTGTTATTTTCTCAAGGATTTGCACTTTTTGCTTTCGTCTATTCCCTCAAATGATTGATGATGATATACCTGCTAATTCAGAAAAATCCATTATTGCTTCTGCTTGTAAATTAGTTTGCTAGCCATATCAACCAATTTTATTAACTTCTCTCTTTCTTACTTAGAATATTCATGCCCACCTATAAAAAATGAACATTTATGAGTGTGAAACTTGTTTGCTTATATTTCTAACAATTCCGCATCATTTTCTTAATAAGATCACATTAAAACCTATTTGATGCATTTGGTTACTTTATCCTTCAAAATCATGTAAATGTCGCTTGTTGACTCACAAATACTTCCAAAACATATATCAAATTAATAAAAAATGGGGACTCATCAGTAAGAAATTATTTCAGAATATATGTGTACACATGTTACATAAGTTTGATATACTTTTATAGAGATGCATAGAATAAATATATAATTTTGAAATAAATATAGTAAGCAGTTTAATTCCTGTAAAGAGAGGAAGACACAAATTCAAATTTCAAATAGTGTACTTATTAAAAATAGTGAAAAAATTTTGTGCTCTAAATTTTAAAAATAATTAATTTTAAGTCTAAAGTAATTTGATGACACGTTTATTAAATTAAAAAATTGGAGCCAAACTAGACATTATAATACTCCTCTAGTTTCTAATATAAAAATTATTTAATTAATTTTAAAAATTAAGTAAGTTATATAAATTATTTAATTATAATAAAGTATAATATAATCTTTTTAAAATACTTATATATAATAATATATTATATATAAGTTAGGTAAATTAAATTTTAAAAAAATAATAAATATTAAAAATAAAATAAATTGTATTTTTTATACAAAAATAAATTATAGTTTTACATTGACACAAACTCATATAATTAATACCGGAGGAGTATAAGAAATTGGCCATCATAAAAGCAAAAGCAAATAAGTGCCAACAGAATCAGAAAGCAAAAGCAAGATGGCAGGAAGTGTTTTTTTAATATTAAAAATAAACAGAAGCTGAATGCCCCGCTCAGATAGACCTACTGATTATTGTCGTCCAAGATAGACCTACTTTTTTTTTTTTTTTCGTAATCTAAAAAAGATAGACCTGCTTTTTTCTTTTGTTGTCAAACAAGATAGACACGCTTTTTCCCCCCACCACCAAGATGTGGAGTTGCTGGGACTCTGAAATTGATTGGCTATAACTTATTTATTAAATCTTATTTATAAGTTATTTTTAAAATATTTTATTAAAATTAAAAAAAATTAACCTTATTAATTTTATTTTAAAATTTAATATTTTTTTAATTTTATCTCTATTTAATTTAATATATACTATAGTTTAAGAATATAAAATCAGCACAACAATAAATAATTTATAAAATTGTGCTCCTCTAGTTCTTTGTATAAAACACATCCAATTAATTTGATTAGATTAAAAAATTAATTAAATTAGTTAATATTATATATTTTTATTAAAGTATCTTAATTATTTTTTTATTTTTCTCCATGTCTTTATTGATTATTGTTAATATCGATCAATAAAAATAATTTAAAAAAAATAATAAATATAAAAAATAAGTTTACTAGCCATATCAACAAATTTTAATTGATGTATGATGTAGTTTAATAACCAGTTTGTAGGGTAGGATATACTTTAATAACTATTTTGTAGATATGGTACTCCCATATGGAATGAAGGAATAAGCACTTAGTTTATAGACAAGGCATAACTAAAGTTGATTATAAAAATAATCCTAGCATTACCAATAAATATTGTGTGTCTACACATGCATCTGAAATCATCATTGTTGTGCTTCCTTTTAAGTGCAAATCCTTAATTAAAAAATTGATTTGTTTAGACTTTTTTGTTTTTGAAACTTACTATTTAATATATTATTGTATTAAAATTTATTCATCAGGAAATTAATTTAATAATAATAGAAATGTTGGAAGATAATGGGCTGTCAGTATTTGTCAGAGATCTTTGTTACTTTATAGATAGACAAATTATTAATCAATCTAGAGGAGTTTTTTCATATGACGGAAGGAGAATAATAGGCAAAATGATTGAATATGGGCTATCATTGAATTGAATGAAATGACTATAGTATCATCTTCCTTTAAAAAAGGTATAAAAAGTTTAAATATATTTTAAAATTTGATCCTTCTCGACTAATAAACTTTATTGATGATGATTATGGAATGAGACAACTGATAAAAATATAATAAAGATGTGCTCATTTTTATATTATTGGTTAAGATCAAAGATCAAATAAAGTAGAACAACAATAAATCAATCACTATAAAAACAAGTGACTTGTTCGTAGTTTAATTTACCGCAAACTTATGATAGAATAGAATATTGTCGTTTTTATAGAGATTAAGATAAAATAGAGTTAATTATCACAATTATACTTTCACTAGACGAGTTAAAATCATTTGTAAAAATTTTGTGATTTGAAAGTAAAATATTATAAAATAGCTTTGAATTAAAATGGAACTAGATTGTAAAATTAACTTTAAGACAATTAGTTCTAAGATTACTTCTTCCAAATGTATTTATTGAAACTTGAATTGAAAATTTTTCAATTAGCTATTGTTTGAAACTATATATTTGCCAAGTTCTAAATCTTTAAAAAAGTTCTCTCAAATCAAATTTAAATTTTTATTTTTAAGAATTAGTCAAATATCTTGTTTTAGTTATTAAAAATCACAATGAAACATAAACCGGCAACATTAATTTAGTGATATGATACTAACAAATTATCCATTAAAATCAATTATTTTTGAATTTAATGTGTAATTATCCAAGTTCTAAAATTAAAATAACTTTCTCTAGCTCCAAGCAATTGAACAAATCAAGCTAAGGGGTGATCAAGCATAAGCACAAGGTAAAAATAACATATAAATTTTATTAACAACTAAAGGAAAAAAATAACCAAGTCTCAATTCATACAAAAGGTTAAAGTAATCCTAGAACAAAATATTTAGATACTCATAACTGAAATAAACAAGATCTCTGTACCTAAAACCATGTCTAAAATAGCAAGGAAGTAAAAGATGGAAGAAAGAACAAGAAGAAACTAAGATTGAATACAAAACATCTTTTAATCTTCAAATCCCAAGCTCCAAGATCTTCCAAACTCTCCAAAAAGGGTAGATTCCAATCGTTCTCTCTACTTCTAGGTTAAAGACGCCATCTAGAATGAGAAAAATCAGTCCCCTAGGTCGTTTATGAGTGAAAAACGGAACTCTCATTTTGGGTTTCGTTAGGGTGCCGCAGCGTACTCCTACTGCTATGCCATGGCACCATAGAGGTTGGATCATTTCGCTGTACAGGATGCCGTGGCACCAGAGGTAATGTTTCTCTTCTCTGAATAGAGTGTTGTGATCGACACTTCCATTGCTATGCCGTGGCATCAATAAATCTTCTAAACTTGATTTTCCTATTTATTAACTTCTCTCTTTCTTACTTAAAATATTCATGCCCACCTATAACAAATGAACATCTACGAGTGTGAAATATTTCTAACAATTCCGCTTCATTTTCTTAATAAGGTCACATTAAAATCTATTTGATGCATTTGGTTACTATCTCCTTCAAAATCATGTAAATGTCTCTTGTTGACTCACAAATACTTTCAAAACATATATCAAATTAATAAAAAATGGGGACTCATCAGTAAGAAATTATTTCATAATATTACATGTGTACACATGTTACATAAGTCTGATATACTTTTATAGAGATGCATAGAATAAATATATAATTTTGAAATAAATATAGTAAACAGTTTAATTCTTGTAAAGAGGAATACACAAATTCAAATCTCAAATAGTGTACTTATTAAAAATAGTAAAAAACTTTTATACTCTACATTTTAAAAATGATTAATTTTAAGTCCAAAATAGTTTGATGACACATTTATTAAATAAAAAAATTGGAGCTAAACTAGAAATTATAATACTCCTCTAATTTTTAATATAAAAATTACTTAATTAATTTTAAAAATTAAGTAAGTTATATAAATTATTTAATTATAATAAAATATAATATAATCTTCTTAAAATACTCATATATAATTATAGATTATATATAAGTTAGGTAAATTAATTTTTTAAAAAATAATAAATATTAAAAATAAAATAAATTGTATTTTTTATACAAAAATAAGTTATAATTTTACATTGACACAAACTCATATTAATATAATTAATACGGGAGGAGTATAAGAAATTGGCAATCATAAAAGCAAAATCAAATAAGTGCCTACGGAATCAGAAAGCAAAAGCAAGATGGCAATAAGTGTTTTTTTTTTTAATATTAAAAAAAACAGAAGCTGAATGCATAACTCAGAGAGACCCACTAATTATTATTGTCCAAGATAGACCTACTTTTTTGTTTTGTTTTTGGTAATCCAAAAAAGATAGATCTGCTTTTTTCTTCTGTTGTCATAAAAGATGGACCCGCTGTTTTCCCGACACCAACAAGATGTGGAGTTGCTGAGACCATGAAATTGATTGGCTATAACTTATTCATTAGATCTTATTTATAAATTATTTTTAAAATATTTTACTAAAATTAAAAAACAATTCAACCTCATTAGTTTTATTTTAAAATTTTAATTTTTTTTAATTTTATCTTTATTTAATTTAATATGCATTATAGTTTAAGAATATAAAGTCTATACAACAATAAATAATTTATAAAATTATGCTCCTGGTCCTTTATGTAAAACACATCTAACTAATTTAATTATATTAAAAAAATTAATTAAATTAGTTAATATTATATATTTTTACTAAAATATCTTAATCATATTTTTATTTCCCTCCATCTCTTTATTGATTATTATTGATATCGATCAATAGAGATAATTTAAAAAAATAATAATAAATATAGAAAATAAATTTTATATTTAGAAATCATTCATAAAAAAATTGATAATAGATTTATAAATAACACCAAAAAAATGGATTAGTTCATACAAAAAAATTGATAATAGATTTATAAATAACACCAAAAAAAAGGATTAGAGGAGTAGCAATCCACCCTCCCCTCAAAAAACCTTTTCTCATGCAATGTTTTCTAGATCATCAGGTTGGTCACAATTATTGGCATAAGGGGAATAAAGCAGCATAATGGCATATCTAGAAAACAGTCCCCCTAGTGAATGGCCCAAAAAAGACCAGTATATAACATTATTTTCTTTTATGTAAAAAGACAAAATGATATTATAATAGCAAGAAGTTACAAATTCAAGCATTTAACTTGAATTATTTCACATCAAACTTCAATTCATCATAATCAATGAGGTCAACAATTTCAAAATTTAGACAAATATTTTTTTTGTCTATCCGGTTCATCAAAATTTTGCCCCGACTACATCCGAATCTGACCCATATTGCGCATCTGGCTATGATGGGTGAGTCTCCTAACGGAAATTTTTTGTATACGTCAAGGCTTAAACTCGAGACCTTGTTTAAGTGATACCGAGTTACTTATCACTCCAACCAACTCTTGTTAATGATTTAGACAAATATTTTTTTTTTTTTGGTTGCCCACCCGGTTCACCGGAGCTTTGCCCCGACTACATCCGGATCCGACCCGCGTCGCGCACCTGGCTATGGTGGGTGAGTCTCCCAACGGGGATTTTCTGCGTACGCCAAGGCTCGAACTCGAGACCTCGCTTAAGCGATACCGAGCCGCTTACCACTCGGACCAACCCCCGTTGGTTGATTTAGACAAATATTGATGCAACCCACAACCACACACACTTATTTAATGCAATACGTACAGAGCCCGTTTAGGGGAAAGGCTAGAAAACAAATGGGCCTAAGAGTACCAATACAGAAATTTCAGGGGGAGAGAAGACAGAAGGTAAGGGGGAAATAAGAGGAAAATAACTTTTTTCAAAAAAAAATAAGATTTTTTAATAGAGCTTTAGGTTATTCAGACAAGGGGGAAATAAGATTTCTTTTTAAAAAAAAAAACAGAAATAAGATTTTTAAATATTATAATTTATAATTATATTTTTTGTCAATTATATTTTAGAGAGAATACAATATCCCCTCTAATTTGCTCACTAATTATTAAATTAGATTATAAAATTAAATTACCTTTCGGTTGGATTTCAATCTCATTCATATTTTTGAATTATATCATCTAAAAAATATTTTGACCCAATTATTAGATCATTATATAATTAGCGTAAAATCTAATTATTAAAAAAATGAACTATTATAAACTTTAATTTTTCTATATAAAAAAATCAAACTACGTGAAGAGATTATTAAGAAAATTAATTACTCTATATCCTTAGTTATTAATAGTTATTTTGTTTAAATTTTAATTTGAATTTCATTTGTACGGTAGTCTAATATATCTGACAAGTTGTATTATATGTTAGCCAACGTTTACTCTTAATTAAACGTCTACTAGGCATTTGTTTAATAAGGGATAAATTTCATGCAACTTCATGTTATAAAAAAAACATTTCAATAAAAACCTGCTAATTAATAATCAAATCAACTTTTTTAGTATTTGTTAAGAAGATGACGAATACCTTGCATTTTTTTTTTCGTTAAAAAAAATTTAGAAAGGGGTTGGGCTCACCTACGATCTAAGAGCATGGCGAAATCTCCTTTCTTCCTAGACGATACCAATATCGGGCAGGACGAGTCGTCTATTACCTTCAAGCGTAAATTTAGGCACCTAAGAGCTAGGATGCCTCCCCAAGTGCCGCGACTAGAACCACAACAAAGTGGTACTTTCCAAGATTTAAATTCGTTCCAAATGATCGTATGTCTCACCCCTTCGCTAGTTAAATCTCCGGACAACGGGGCAATACCTTGCATTGATGTCATGAATGGGCGTAATTATATTATGAACAGGGACGGTGGGCCAATAAATATAATGGGATATTGGGCTTGAGAGGAGTGGGATAACATGTAGCAAGTAGTTATGACAAATTTCACTAGCCCTTTAACAAAAAAATAAAAAAAAAATCATTAGCTAATAAGATTTGATATAGATAATAAAAAATAGATTCGTATCTTATAAGGATAAAAGTTTAATTCTCGCTGTCTCTATGAGAGCTCCTTTGATAAGCGATCTCATAAGTTTCTTATAAGCGTTCTTTAAACTCTAGGGCTGTGTCCTAACCTTGGTAGGGGATTAATGCCGAATTTACCTACATTTTTTTATACCAAAAAAAAAATCTCACCGATAGTTGAGTTGAGTCTGATAGAAAGTGTTAATTTCTTGCAACGTGATAAATTAAAATATAAATCACTACTAAGAGAAATAGTTATATTAATATCCATGTAGTTAAGGAAAAAAAAAAAAGTTGTCAAACTTTCTCTTCCCTCTAGGCTCTCTTCTTCGGTGACCGCATTTGCTTCTACTTGATAGTATTTGCAAAATATTAATATTTTATATGTATAAAAATTTATTCTCACCGATACAATTTTTAATTGGAGACTCTTCTCCAATTTTCCAATTAAGGGATGAATGTGTGATATGTAGAAAGAAATTACACCGGGCATCTGCTTGTCGAGATTATATTGACAGAAAATCAGATTTGGATTCAGAGGACTAATATGCCATCCCTTCTGATTAATACACGTACTATATAATTATATATATATATATATATATATATCATTAAGTTTCTACATAAGTACAAAAATATTAAAAATATATAACTCGCTGTCGTCATCATTGTTCATCCACCAATTTTACCCATCTTGATTTTCATAATTTGAATGATTGTACTGAGTTTCCAGATTCGAGAAAATTTATATAGTTTTTGTTAGGGGAGCTGCTAGGCCGTGGAAACATGTTTGGATTAATGATCAGGAAAGACCGAGGAGCTAAATTAAATTAAAATTAGTGATCTTATTAACATATGCAGGTAGTACAAAACATGATAATTAATTAATATAAAATGCATTACGAATATGAAATCAATTATCTTAATTATATCTTATTAAAATTGAATGATCAGTATTCAGTATACAAACTTTAGGAGGAACGCCGAATTTATTATTTAATTAGAGGGAAATGTCATTGGAAATGATGATCATGCGAAGAGAGATTCGACATATTCGACGTACTCATCACCTCGTAGCTTTCTTTAGTGAAAAGCGTAATGAGGGAAAACAAAAGTACCCCTCTATGATAAGAAATCCTGCACCATTATCAGATTAAGTACGATCTCCTACTCTAGAGTTTGCCGTGTACTCAAATAACTAGGTTTTTAAGTTTCTGAACTCTCCTACGACAAGCACTATGAACTCAAAGCATGCCAAGTGGACATAATTCATTTAACAGTTCACTTTTGTTGTCAAACATCGGGAAAGAATAGAAAACAAGGTAGTAAATGCTTAAAGCTGGAGAGGATTAAACTATACACACTATGAGTATTAGCACATTATTGTAGGGTTTGTAGATTAAAAGATGATTATGACTCGTCCTGATTTTAGTATCATCTATCAAGAGGTTAGCTATGGAACGGATAATGACCACGTAGAGTTTGTCATTAGAGATGGCTAACTACCTCTTTTGTGGGACTAAGTTGTGCATTTCTCATACATTTATGAGAGGAGCTTTTTTGTTTAAGAACTGCGTGCAAGAGGTTCACCTAGTCATTTTGATAGAGGTAAGAATATCTCTCTAATTGAGAACATGTTTTATATTGGCCTTTCCTTAAATGTGATGTTAGCTAGGATTTTGTTCCAGGGTCATACTTGTCAAATGGTACAAAAGTGATGGATTTTATGTTTTTGCATGTGAACTCACAAAAGTGAATTTCACTATTTTTTTTCTTAATTTCTTTTCTCCATTCCCAAGGCAAGGAGATCCAAAGGCAGCCGTTGTTAGACTTATCATTATCATCATCATTATTATTATTATTATTTATTTATTTTTGGAAATGTTCGTTTATGATTACCCTATGAAGGACCTCCGTATGAATTTTGTTCTAGGATTACCCTACACTTCTCAACAACATGAACCCATCAGTTGTAGAGTTTTAAAGCTAATTAATAAATACTGTACTCCCTCCTTCTTTAAAACTAATTAATAAATTTAGATAGATTAAAAAAATTAAATAAATAAATTAATTATAATTAATATGAGAGTTAGTTAATTTATTTGGATAAATTAATAAGTATATAATATAAATTCGTCTTGATATATTAAATTTGGTCATAATTAATTGATTTATTTAATTTTTTTAATTTTTTTAAATTAATTAATTAATTTTTATATTAAAGATAAGAATGAGTATTTAATTAGCCATTTTGTTAGTTGCAAAGTCCACCCATTTGTTAAGTCAACCCGTTTGTTTTAGTTCAGTTTCAACGCCTGCCACAATTGTTGAAAAAGTGATTAATTTTTTATTTTTTTTTAAATTCTTCCACTTTCTCCATGAGATAGTTTTCAATCGAAACAGAAAATAATTTCTGTACTGGTTCTACAGTATTCAGGGTAGAATGGATTAAAATGTCTATTTCAAGTAATTGATGACAAAAGTTTTTAACGAGTTACTCGGTAATGTATTTTATCCAGGGAACTGGCTACATTCATATATATCCACCACAAGCAAATAGACTAATTAAAGGGCATAACACCTAAATTCTTACAACATACACAACATTAAAAACAAAATTAACTTTATTCAGATAGATGATTATTGAAAGATGGATCATGAACTACACCAAATCCTCCACATTCTTTGCCACTGGTTTCACAGAAGACTTGTTGATCTCAACTTCAGGTGAGATCTCTGAGTTTGAAACTTTTTTTGGTCGATATAGCAGATAATGTTGGATCATGAACAGAATGTTGTAGAATACAGAAACCTGAAAAACATCAAATTATATCACCATTAATTTACACTTCATTATATTGTCATTCCATATATATGTGTATATATATATAGATATATATGTTAGTGTAATTAAAAGAATGATCCATACCAGAGAAATCATTAGTTTTCCTAGATTTCCAGAGAAGTTTGCCCAAGAACCTAAGATTTGATAATTTTGTTAGTGTGAGATTATTAACTCAAAAAGATTGGTGCTTCATAACTATAAGTGATTACAAAACAAACCTTGATCTATGGATTGTATGACCATCTGAGTATAGTTTCCTATGCTTCCAGAAAAGTCCAACAAAATGTTACCAATGCTCCATCCTTCTGTACTCTTTCTCTTGTAGTTCATCACAGCCTGCATTTAATATTAACACACCTTAATATGAAAGATGCACAAAAGAACAACAATTTTCAAACACAGGAAAGCAAAACATACCCAAACAAAAAGTTTTTTGCAAGTTATTTATTTGGATCATTTGAAAATTATGATCATCCTATTAGGCTCTGATCTTAAACATATTCCTTTTAACACAAACTTCAAAAGCAACAGTTGAATAGGAAATGGAATAAATCCTAACCTGGGGCAGATATTTTATAACCGTCATAAAAACTTGAATGCCACTGCAAAATAGTTAATTCCCACATAAGTCATTAGAAGGAAATCAATCACAAATAAACGTTCTTGTCACGTCATTAATTCAATTTATGTATCCATACAAGTGGGGAAAGGAAATTAATTAGTTATGAGAACATAAACGATACCTTAATATAGAGAGAAGCCAGAGCCAATGATGATTAGACAAAGCAATAAAGAAGCATATTGCAGCAAGTGACCAAGCAACAAACAGAATTCCACAGGCTATTTTTGACACTTTCTGATTTCCACGCTGCAATATCAAAAAGAAATTACAACAATAAGTAACATAAAAAAGTACAAAGATCAAGCTCAAAGGAAAAGAAAGTCAGGAACTCACATCGTAGATTGCAATCTGGAATATGGTAAAAGCTGTAAGTAGAACAGCATGGGATGAGAAAGCAACATCATTTGCTGCTACAGGTATCATCTGAAACATGCATAGATGAAAAATAAGCATTAGTTCTTAAGAATGGAAGTTTTAACCTTTGATTTAACATTTATAGGTTGATTATACAATGATCTAACCTCATTCTGACCATATTTGTCTTTGTACTGCTTCTGAACAGTAGAGCTGAAGTATAGAGATGCATTGTATATGAGATAGCAAGAGTGCTTGGTGAGATTCAATACCTCAAAATCAAAGTTCAATCCCACCACACTGAAATAATTCAAAACCCTTAAGGTGAGGCAAATTAGATAGAATGGTAAAAGAAATGAGTGGTAAAAAGTAAGGAAGTAAAAGTTGATATATTTTGTTGAAACCTTTTCCTGCGGTAATTTAAGATGACTTGTGGGTAGAAACTGATAGACCAAAGGGTAAAAACAAGCCACCCCACAACTTCGTAAGAGATATGGAGTGGCACTAAATTCCAAGCCATTTTTGGTATGAAGGATTTGCTAATTACTTGAAGCTTCGTTCCAAAGAAGAAGCTTAAGAATAATCATTTATGAAACTATGATTATTCCAAGTCATTACCTCTCGCCTTTTATAGCAAAGCCTTCATCTTTTAGGAAGAGAATTGAGTTTTGAATTTCGTGGAAACACCCCTGAATGTTGTGAATTTACAAAAATGAATAAGTTGGTTTGTGGTCGATACCAATAATTTCATTTATTATATTTTAATACTTGTAGCATTAATTGAATATTATTCCTCTAATTTTATTTATATATCACTTTTAAAATATTTTATAAGAACTAAAAAAATTTTAAACCTCATTAAATCTGATCTGCATTAAAACTTAATAACTTTTTAAATTTACCTCTATTTAATAATCTACACAATAATAAATTAAGGATAAAATAATATATTCATATTAAAAATTTAAAAGTTATATAGCACATAATATTTTGATCTTATTTCTCATATATATCCAGTATCCTAATCTTATTTGTAGTACAATGTTACCCATATTATTTTTAATTTGATGCAATTCTTAGTACTTGAAAAACAAGATTATAGGTAAAATTGTACTAAATTAAAAAGATTATGGATAAAATTATCCTACAAATAAGATTAGGATATTAGACACATATGAGAAATAAAATATGAGTATTATATAACCCAAAATTTAATGACATACTTATAAATAGAATAAAAAATATTTTTTTAGAATTAGTAAAGGTCAAAATTGGAAGGAGATTTGGAGTGGGGATATAGTGCCGAGGAGCAATAATGGCCTGTCTCTACACAGCAGCCCCCCATGACCCACATATATACAACAGCATGGTTTAAATATTTTGGCACAAAATTAATGCAATTGCACTCACTTAAATTTTTTAAAAATATTTGTGGTCCACAACCCCTCACAATTAGAATTGAGTCCCACACACATGTTCGCACATCGCCACGTGGGCAAATAGGAGCGGGATTAGTTGCATCTAAGCCAAGGTTTGCCTCCAAAGTGCCACTATATATACCTTTCAAGTTTCCACTATTATCACTTTTTTCCTCTTCTCTTTTTTCTAAATTAAAAAAACTATCCTGAATTTTAATACCTTTCAAGTTTCCCACTATTATCACTTTTTTCCTCTTCTCTTTTTTCTAAATTGAAAAAAACTTTCCTGAATTTTAAACCATATATCAATAACCTCCTCAAACTTTAATACTCCTTCATATTCTTAATATAAAATTTTATTTACTAGTTTAGGTAGATAAAAAAATTAAATAAATAAGTTAATTATAACAAATATGATATCATCTCTCCAAAGTATTCATATAAAATTAAATTATATATTAGTTTATAAGTTAGATAAATTAGTTTAAAAAAATAATAAATATTAAATATAAAATAGATTAAGATCTTATATTTAGTTACAAATTCAACCTTCCCATTAGCTTATATATAGATAAGCCTCATTCATTATTTGTATACTCCCTAACAATTATATTTTTTTTGTGTATATATCAAATTTAGTGAAGGAGTTATGTGCATAAATGTGAAAGTTTAGGAGGATTCATCGAATATTTCAAAGGTCGAAGGGTTATACATTTCAAAGCTCAGATCCACCACTTATTGTGCATTTTGCCTGTAACTTTGCTTTAACTGTCACCCAATAATAAAAAATGGCAATTGAGAAAAAGATAAAACTTTATGTAAATTTACCTAGGATACACTCGCAAGATTCACGATCACTTTTTTCCCCTTAATTGACTTAGATTATAATCATACTATATACTTTTTTATAATATGTATATAACATAAATTTAATATATAAATACATTTAAATAATTACACATTTATATTTAGTTCATAAGTATTCAATATATAAATTTATATGATTAATTAATGTATATGAAATATAGCTGGCTATATCCAAGAGGGGATGAATTGAGTACTTAAAATTTTCTGCAAAGATAAAATATAAAAAAGAGGAGAAGCTAAATATTTAAAGAGTTGAGAATTAGAGAGATGAAATATAAAAATTTATCATGATTTAGTTCTACCACTTGAACTTACGTCTAATCTCTCCAAACTCTTCATTTGATATTTTTCACTATTAATTCTTATTAGATTTAATTGAGTTCTAACAAAACTTCAATACATAAGCTTGATCAACACTTAGCCACTATGGTTACACTCCCTATACACTCGGGCTAGTTTAATCCCAACAAGATTCCCTTCAATCTTTAGTTTAATATGTAGAATAAGTACATAAGGCTCTAGTATTGAATTTTCCAACTCCCATGTGTAGAATTAAATTTAAACTTAAATGTTGTAAAAATTAAATTCAATGACTTAAAGTTGAACAATTTTAGAATTAATAAAATCTAAAATTACAATTACCTTTTAAAATAAATTAAATATATATTTTAATTTTGTTATCTATTTTTTATATTGATCTTCTTAATTTTTTTCTCAAAGTTCTAGTACTTTTAAATAATTTTATTTCCACCCATTGAAAAAATTAAAAAAAAAATCTAGACCAAAATATCAGAAGTAATTTTATTTTTAAAATATTTTTGGCCCAGAAGAAAGAAAAATTCACTTTTCAAAATTTATAAAATAAAAATAAATCCCAATAATTTCATTTGTTTATATTTGAAATTGTTTTTATATTTTTATGTAACATTAAATATTATTGAGTTATTTAGCTAACTTACCTAATCAGAAACCACCAATAATAATATATGTGTACAACATTTGGGAACTTGCATTTCCTTTTTTATAATATTTACCAAAACATATTATCAAGTATTTTAGTGTTAGAGTTTGTAACTACCCCTCTCAAAATATGTGTCCTTCAGGGGTCTATATATATTGACTTCTTTTTTTTCGTCAATATATATTAACTTTTCACATCAATTACATAATGGTCCCATATAAAACACATGTTCAATGCAAGGCTCACATTTGCTTGTTGTGGCGCTCACTGCTCAAATACTTGTTGTTGAGCCATCGTACATTTAAGTGATCCATCAAACTGTTTGTTTTTGTAATGTCGACTACGTGCTCGTCTTCATCTCCACGTACGGCCACTACAGCCCTTCCCAATAATCACAACTAAATAAGTGGTGGAGAACTTGTAGGAACTCAGCTTCAAGCTGGTTGAGACAAGCAATAAGTGTCTCAGCTACGAACTTCCAATTAAGTTTACCGAACTTTTGGACAAGAAAGGGATTTTTACAAGAAGAAAGGCCTCATGCTGGAGACCACTGAATTAAGTGGTCAATTCAGTCAACTTAGACGTCCACAGTGAGATAGAGGCATGCATTTTTGGCCACTCTTCTCTCTTGTTAGACAATTTCTCACCATTAGATTACCACCTCCGGTCTTTAATATAAGATCTATTTAACTAATTTGGATAGATTAAGAAAAATTGTTAAGTTAACTACTTATAATGATTGTATATTAGTTTCCCTAAAATACCCCATTTAATTATGTACATTTGAACTACCCTTGATAGAAACAACCCCAATATATTCAATCATATAAGGATACTTTGAAGGGTAAATTATAATTTTAGAAGATAAAGTGGATTGAGGTCTTATATTCAGGATCAAAGTAGACTTCTTATCTAGCTCTTATATTTAGAACTGGAAGGAGTATTACTGAAGCCATTCTTTTGTCCACTAACGACACAACCATGAAGTTTGGAGGAAGCCATCATTTTGGGTTCGTGGGTGAGAGACAGCTAGCTATATAGTGAGTGTATTCGATACGATTTTGTGAGAGGCATAAATTCTACCGTTGTTATAAGTCAATATGTTAATAGCAGTTTTGTAATTGCTGTTAAAAGTAACATTTCACTGCAGTTTTATGAAACAACCACTGTGAAATGCTACACCATTAACGGCTTTGCTTTACACAGCAGTACCTAAAATTGTTGTGAAAAGCTAGGAATTTTTTTTGGGGTTTTTTAAGCTTTCCACGGAGGTTTTCAATTTAACCTCCATGGAAAGCTTGAATTTTTTTTTGTTAATTTTTCATTTTATACAATTTTGTATTTAGCATAATCAAAACAAACCAATTTTTAGACAACAAAAAATAAAGTTAGCAATGCCAAAATATAAATTGGTAAACTTTCAATAACTAAATAGGTCTTTGTACATCATATATACAAGAAGGAAATGATTAAATGATCAATCAAAAATAAGTTAAAAAACTATTGATCAATATTTACCAAAAATGTACTTTATTATGTTCACAAAATAATAAATAAAGGTAAGAACAAAAAATAGGAAGCATGCAATCAATTTAGTAATCAAATAAATATTTATTATACATAATAAACTAATTTCTTACTAGTTGACTATCTATCAAATCAAACTATCATTTTAGGTCGACCAGTTGTGAAAGGTGAGGTTTTATCGAGATTGAACATTAAGTCATTGTCATCTCCATCAATCGCTTGCCTTTTACCTTGGAGCACAATGGAAAGATCTTTATTTGCTGGATCAGTGACATAAAATACTTGAATTGCTTTATTTGCTAAAATAAATGGCTCATCTAGATATCCAAATCTTTAAAGATTGACTAAACAAATCTATATTTTCATCTACTTGTATAGCATTACTATTAACCCACATACATTTGACGACCAACACTTTAAATTTGGAGTAGCTAACTCTCAAATCTCTTCAATCACTCCATAATATGGCATAGATGCCAATTTTGGTATTTTATCTTTTAAACTAACAAAATGCATCTCTTTAACTACAACCATCATCTCATTGTTCTGCATAATACTTTTATCATCTTAAGCTTTTATGTAAAAAGAGTAACTATTTATATCATATTCTTCCCAACACACAACCTCAAAATGAGACCCTGTAGCTAGCATTTGTATTGTCTCAGAAGGATTGTTATCCTTTAACACCTCTTGCTGAAACTATTCTCCAAAAGACCTGTTGTGCTCATTAACTAGTTGTATATCGCTCTTTCTTAGGTTTATATTCCTAAGCATATTCTTGTGAGTATCTAAATAAGGAAGAACTTCATTTACATCCACCTCAAATACACAAGGCCACAAAGTTTAATCTCACGTATCATATGAGCTATCAAATGGACTATGATGTCAAAAAATGATGAAGGAAAGTATATCTCCAACTGGGAGAGGATAATATAACCTTTATTTTTCAATTCTTCCAACTCAGTAGGATTAACCACTTTGCTGCAAACATCATTGAAGAACATTTAATCTTGAGTATCTCTTGATAAATAATGAGATAAGATCATTTAATGATAGAATAAAAAACCTTACAAAGTCTAGAAATATGTGTACAATGTGGATAATAAGTAATGAGTAAAATCAAGAATGGGGGATTGTGTTTATTGTGAGATAAAAATGAAAGAAGATGAAAGTTGATATGTTTTGTTGGAACATTTTCTGCAAAATCTTAAGATGACCCTGGGATAGAATCTAATGGATCAGCCAAAAAAGAAGAAGAAGCAAACCAATACAGTGTTCTTCATAGGAGGGGATTAAACTCCAAGAAGACAATTTTGCTCAGTTGAGGATAATGTCTCCAAGAAGAAGCTTACCACTCTCAAGAATGATGTCATTGGGATTCAATCAAATCATCATCTTGTTTCTTATAATAAAGCCAAAGCAGAGGATATATGGGTCATCATCGTAATTACCTCTCTGATTCTTTGAATAGATTTTACTCATCTATTTCAAGAAAAAAATTGAGTATTAAATGTTGCAAAATTAAATTCAATGACTTAAACTTGAACAATTTTAGAATTAAGAAAATAAAAAAATTACAATTATTTGTTTAAAATAACTACATACCTATAGCAAATAAATATAAATTTTAATTATGCTATCTATTTATTATATTCTTCTTAAATTTTTCTCGGAGTTCTAGTACTTTTAATAATTTTATTTTATACCCAGTGAAAAAAAAATTGTGGACCAAAATACCATAAGTAATTGTACTTTCAAATATTTCTGGCCCAAAAGAATTAATTTACAAAATTTATAAAATAAAAATAAATCTTACACAGCTGAGTACTAATAATTTCACTTTTTAAATTTGAAAATAGTTTTTTATCCACCCATGTAACATTTAATATTATTGGATTAGATTTGAGTATTATAAAACCTAATTAAAATAGTTACTTTAAAAATATTTTAAATATTTTTTATATTTATACAAATTTAAACCTAAAATATTATACTCAAAAGGTCATAACCTTTTTTACTAAAATTACTAACAAAGGTTATTTAAAAATATTTATTAAATGATGAAAAGGTTAATATATTCAATATTCAAATTTAACTTGATGATTGGAATGAAAGTTGAGGAAGAAATTGATAGGAATTTTTTTTTATACAACAAAATTTTTAAAAAAAGAGTTGGTCTAAATGAATAGGAATTAAAAGAGAAGAGAGGGTGCTCTCCTCAAATCCCTCTATCCTTTAGTCCTATTTGGCAGGAAGGTGGAGAGAAAGAGAGATATTTAAATGAATTTAATTTTTTTAAAATAAATGGTGAAGTTAAATTTTTTTATCTTTTTTATTAAATTTTACAATAACAACAATAACAACCATTTGTAAAGTCTTGTCTTGTAAAAAAGAGATGCACTAGAGTCATGAGTCATACTACGAAATAATTAAGGTATCAAATCTCATCATTATGCGATTTGAAAGGGGCGATTAACTCAACTACCATTACCTTTATTGTTCGTTCATTTTGCAATTTGCTCTACTAATTTCAACCGTTATCCAGAAAAACAGCTTCAGCTTAATTATTGTTCATTTGATTAACTTTCTGTTCATTAGATTATCATCATAATATAAACTTTTTGAAATTTACTAATGTTTTGTAGAATGTATAAATAATTATAGTAATTACATTTATACATTTAGGTCCTTTGGTCCTGCAAAGCTTTTACATATTCATTTTTTTATCAACAACAATAATAAATCTTATCCACTAAGTGGAAGGTTATATAAATTGTATAACATTATTGTTTTCTATTACTGTCCTCCAAGTCACAAGTCAAACTCCCTCTTTCATTATTGAACAACTTGTAAATGTATGTCTCTCATATGTCCTTAATATCTCATCTCTATCTATCAGTAATCAAAACTTTATTTTCTTTGTCCTTTATACATCTTACTTTCCAAGCTAGCCTTATTACTTGCAATTTTGTAAACATTTTGTTCCTGAGTCTTCACTACAAAAAAATTGACTTTCAGCGGCGACAAAAGTCGCCGCTGAAAGTATAAAAGTCGCCGCTGAAAACCTTTAGCGACGACTTTTTATCGCCGCCAAGTCGCCGCCTATGAGACTGTCGCCTATAAGCATTAGCGGCGACAATAGAAAGTCGCCGCTAAAAGTTCAACTATAGGCGGCGACAAAAGTCGCCGCTGAAAGTGGAATCTCCAGCGACAAATGTCGCCGCTGAAAGTGGAATCTGCGGCGACAAAAGTCGCCGCTGAAAGTTGAATTTGTCGCCGCTGAAAGTGGAATCTGCGACAACAAATGTCGCCGCTGAAAGTCAATAATTGATTTTAAATTCTTTTTCCTAATTTTTTTAAATGAAATGGGTTTATAAATATATAAATAAAATAATAAAGAACTAAATGAACTAAAATCTAATAACATTAATGAATAATTCACATCATCTTTTAAAATATCAGAGTACATCAATTACTTAAACATATTTAAAAATAAAATAAAAATATTTAGTTTCCATATAAACATTATATGAAAAGACCAATACTACGAGTAAAAGAAGTAGGCGTCTCTAGTTATCCCTCCACATCAAAGCAGCGAATTGAATTTGTATCTTTTGCTCCATTATTCTTTACTCGAATTACACTCGTTTCTTCTTCCATCTTTGCTAGAAGTAAAGAATTCAATCATTTGCTGCTTCAATCTTGAAAATATTTTGGTCTCTAATGGTAGTCCAGAATTATTTTCTTCACTTTCATCATCAGCATCAGCATCATTTTCTCCTCTGCCTTCACCACAAACTTCTTCTTCTCCATGTCTATTTTGGTATTGTTGAATCATACCACCATCCTTTCCTTTACTCATAGCCTCCAAACCAGCATCTCTGTAAACCGCAAAGTTATCCTCCTCAAAATCTCCATTTGGAAATAATTCACCTTCTTCTCTTTCAACTTTTAAGTGTCCAACTGATTCTTCTTGGTATCTTTGAACTTTGGTGCCTTCAGTGAGGGTCCCATTCGTAGATGTTCCTAGTCTAGTAGAATCACCACCCTAAGTGATAATTGAAAACAGAAATTCAGCACATTATTTCCAACAATGCTTGGTCTAAAAACAATAAATTAAGGCTGAAGTCAGAGAAGCCAATCATTGATGGAAAAAGCCAGAAAGATGAAAGCCAGGCTGATTTGAAAAGCCACAGCCATGTAAAATCTAGTAAATATTATTGACAAAGTCTAATTAAATAATGGAGACTCAAAATGCAATCAACATCATAAAATAAAACAAATTTGAAATTAAAAAAGAAGAAGAAGAAGAAGAAGATTTAAGATGTACTCTCTGTCTCAAACAGCCAACTTCTAAGGAAATGGACACGTATCAATATCTTATAGCAAGATGATGCACCTAATAATAATAATAATAATAAACCATCACCATGCAACAAGCTCCACTGTTTGGGAAACATAAAAATAAAATATAGTCCACGAAAACAACTTTATGTGCTATGTCCTAACAAACTTTTAAGAATATATGTTTCTTTCTTTCCACTACATATCTATCATCTCAAGATAAATCATGAAATATGCATTTTCACTTGGAAAACATATAGATATAAATTGTACGGGGAGCTCAGCCATGCCTCTGATGAAGGCAAATAAACTCCTCCCTCCACACTGGGTCTAGATTGCGTAAGCCCTTGCAAAGAAAATATGCATCTCAGTGTTTCATTCTTTTATAGAAAATTAATGGTCAAATAACAAAGACTAAACTAAGGACACGGTATTTAAGTGGAACAATGAAGTAATTAGAAAGAATTGTCATCATTCTAAAAGCAAGTTGCTAACCTGATGTATTATCAAGGCATGCTCTTCCATTACTGTGCTCCATTCCAGAGGCAAGTGAGGCACCAGCATTCACTAACTGATCATTAGGATGCTCTTGCTTATTGACTATTGATCCTCCATCAAGCATGGATGCACTAGCTTACATTTTACAAAGCTTTGTACTGCTACCCAAAGTTTCAGTCTTCCGACACAGTGGTCTTCTTTAACCCTACCATCTCCATTCATTTGCCATGCTTTGCAAGAGTTTGACTGTTCTAATGGAATACTCCCATCCGCATTTCTAGAAGTATTTAATTGTTTAGAATTCATTATGGTAGCAGTAGCACCACTACCTGGACTACCATTACTCTGCCACAATTGCAGTGCCACTTTTGATGGAATTGTTCTTAGCCTTGACAACATCTTCTGTATCCTCAGCACCTTGGGGCCGAGAAGGAACACCAAGCATGGAATCTATAGAAGAGAGTAATGGATGTGGGTGAGGGAAAGTAATTATTTTACATTACATTGCAGAATTATCCTCAGCAGCATATAATTCAACAGAAGCGTGCATTGGTGTAAAATAACTCTAGTCTCCAAATAAATGTTGAAGTCAGCAATTGAAAACCCATTTCCGCACCCATTATGTCATGTTTCTATGTTATAAATTGAAGGATGTGAATGGAGAGGAAACAACTTCATTACTTCAAAGTTTTAAACTTGAAAGAGAGGAACAGGACAAAAGGGAAACGATTCCCCCTCCTCCCACAAAAACAGAATGACTTTTTCTTTAAAAGGGGGAACTAGTAATTTGTTGTTGAACCCCAAATGAGTTAATTCAAACTCCTTTTCATCCCCCTGCTCTCTCTCTCTCTCTCTCATACCTTTCCATCCCTCTTTTTTTAAACTTCAAAACATAAAATCCGGTTCGTGTAATGGATGTGATGTGTAATATGACCTACAATTTCATCCCAGAAGAATTTACGCTAAAACATAGGGTAGCTAAGACGAAATATTTTGAGAACTGATTCCCATACAAAGACATCCCGTATCAAAGGCCAACCAGCTATGTGAAATATTATCAATGTAGCACCTGAACCATATACCCATGAACTGAAACACAAATCATGGATGTTTTCTTAGTTTAACTTGGTTACACAGGACGACTTAAGACCTCAGAAATTAAATGCAGTGAGGAAGAAGGAAAAAAAAAAAGCAGAATGAAAATAATCTTTGCAGTGGAGAAAGATAAATGTGACTAACTTAGTTGAGGCCGATGGCCAGTACCGAGGCTCTACGATATTTGGGGAGGATCCTCTCATCTCTGTTTCAGCCAAAGCAGTGGTAAAGTGACATCTGAATTTGATCTACGAGACAATAAACAGAATGCAAAGTTGAAACCGACAATTTGGGTTGTAATTAGATAAAGACCTGTGGAGAATATCAATAGGTGCATTTAAGACCTGGGATCTACACTGATTTGTGATTCAAAAGAAGTCAAAGTATCTTCGGAGGGCGGCAAGAGGAACTTGAAAATAAACTCGATGCAGTTGCTGAACTGGAGAAAGAAAAGAACCCTAAACTCCGATCAACAAGAATAGTGGTCGCGAGCGGAGCTGACTGCAAAATGGTGAACTCAAAAAGACGGAGTCGGTAAGAATTGAGAAAACGGTCAGAGAAGTTTATTACATTTGGCTCGCCTCAGCCGCCTGTCGCCACCAAATTTCTCGCTGTCTCTCACGCTAACTCTGATGGCTGAAGGGAAAGTAGGGTTTGGGCGCGATTCCTCATTTTTTCACCTTTTGAGCGCGGGCTGAGAAAATGAAGTTGAATCATACCTTTAGCGGCGACTATTTTGTCGCCGCTGAATGCCTACTTTCAGCGGCGACTGCCTTGTCGCCGCTGAAAGCCTTTCTTTTACTAATTTTTTTTTAAAAAATAATCCTCTTAATAAAATAATAATATTTTTCTTTCAATAATTTCTTTAACTCATTAAAAAATATTTATAAAATTTTCTGGGCAAATAATAATCTCTAATTATTTTTCTTAGATTTTCTAAAAAAGTAGGTCTTTAATTTCTGAAAAATAACTATTAAATCATTTTGGTCTCTTTTGAAATAATAAACTCTTTTATAATCTTATAAACCCCCAAAATACTCATTTTATAATTTTTATTAATCCTAAAATATTTTTAATGATTATTCTTTCATTTAGTTTTCTCTAAAATTTCACTTTTGAGACTTTTTAATTTCAGAAAATACTCTTAAACTCAATAATACGTTATAAATCCTTTTTTATAGAAGTTGAGATGTTACATGAAATACAGTAACAGAGGGCATATGCAACAGTAATTAAGAATGTATATATGTATGTATTTAATATCCCTTCTTTCTCATTATCTCTCTCTTACACACACCTCTCTCTCTATCTCCTCCCCACATTATCTCTAACACATACATACTAACTCTTATGCCCATTGACACATATTATTCAATAATTTATTTTTATATATATTATATAGTTGCCTAAAACACCTCTAAAAGGGAGAAAATTGTAAGAAGACTTTTAGCGGCGACATTTGTCGCCGCTGAAGGGTCTAAAAGTCGCCGCTGAATATTATCTTCCACGGCGACAACAAATTGTCGCCACATAAATGTGGAGTAATTTTTTTTATTGACTTTCTGCGGCGACAATAAAAGTCGCCGCTGAAAGTCTAGCTTTCAGCGGCGACAAATTGTATCGCCGCTGAAAGGGACTTTCAGCGGCGACTTTTATTGTCGCCGCAGAAAGTCAATAATACAAATTTTTTACTCTACTGTTATACTATTACCTTCTGCGACAATAATTATGGTCGCCGCAGAAAAGTGAAGAATTTTTTTTATTATTGACTTTCTGCGGCGACAAATGGTGTCGCCGCTGAAAGTCCCACTTTCTGCGGCGACAAAAACAGTCGCCGCTGAAAGTCCCACTTTCAGCGACGACACAAATAGTCGCCGCTGAAAGTCCATTTTTAGCGGCGACTTTTTTTGTCGCCGCTGAAAAGTCGTCGCCAAAACTTAATTCTTTTGTAGTGCTTTATCCTTAACTCTTTATAAAATTCCTTATATGCTTTAGAACGTGCTTCGCTCACTACTTTCTGAGTCTGCTTTTTAGCCAAAAGATCATATATATTTCCTACTTTTTTACATTGTTGTACAAGTATATGGCTTTAAAACAATCTATTGATCGTATGCCAGGGAGAATTCAAGAATATATATTGTCCTTCATTATCAAGCTCCATAAAACCAAAGCCACAATAAACCCCTATGCAATGTCTTGCCTCCTTGCTTACATGTCCATTGAGGTGTACACCAATAAAAATATTTTCTTCAAGTGGTATCCCTTGAATCAACCCTTTCATATCTTCTCATAAAATTTCCTTGCAATGTTTCAATATTCCTTAAGTTAGATGTTTAAACATTTCCATCATGATAATGGATAAATAGTTCATGGTGTTAATTATGCCACTACCACCATACTAATGATGTCATTTAGAACCTTTTATCAAGACGTCCAAGTTTAATTAGACCTCTCGTTTGCTCTCATTCACAATTCCACATAATTCATTCCATTATTATCAGAATGACAAAGCAACAGTAGCAGAGTTAGATCTAGCGGAAGGGGTTAGTCCCTCATAACGTAGCAAACTAATGTTAATTTGAAACCCTGTTAGGAGATATGCCCGCATTTAGTACCCGATAGTAACTTTAATAGAATTGTCTCAAATAAAAAGATATCAATGCTTAGCAAAAAAATGACAAGCAATCACTTTTCAATATCTTCATATTTAATCAAGTCATCTGACAATAAGGTTTACAAGTAAGTAAAAATTAATATTTATAATTAAAATAATTTGATAATAATTTTTATAGAGATCAAAATTCTTGATTAATTTCGTCTACACTTTAATCCGTATAATTTAATTAATTAAAAGTGTGTTAAGGATAAGTTAGGGATGAAGTAAACGGGGACGCACTAGAGCTTATATTGTAGGATGGTGGTTCATGAAATAATTGTAGGGACACCGGAATTTTTTCAGTATAAATGTAAATTTTTATTTTTAATATTTATTATTAATAATTTTTTAACATCAAATAAAGTTAGTAATATAAAAAATTGAAAAAAAAATAACAAGAATTTTCCTTTAAAAAATTGTACTAAAACACCCGAAAAATAAAATAAAACATTAGAAGCCAAGAAGCATGGCATTGAAATCAAACGAGAATGGAGCTGATCTTCACAGTATCCCTTTGCAATTTGCTTTATTAATTTCAACTGTGGTTTTGCAAGAAACAATAATGAAAATATTGAAAAAAAATCACATTTTCTAAAATATAAGACCGTTTTCCACCATTTCTTTTGGTGCTATATAAATAATTGGATTATACAAAGATGGATCATGAACTACACTAAACCCTCCACAGCCTTCGCCACTGGTTTATCAGAAGACATGATGATCTCAACTTCAGGCAGAGTCTCTGAGTTAGAGACTTCTTTCGGTCGATATAGTAGATAATGTTGGACCATGAACAGAATGTTGTAGAATACAGAAACCTGAAAAACATCAAATTATATCACCATTAACGCTCTATTGTCATTCCATATATATATGTATACACACACATTAAGGGGAATTATATTGAGGTCCTAAAAAGACAAATTATTACTATTAGGTCCTATAAAATTATTAAATTGATATAAAGTCTCAAGAGACCTGTGGTCGATTTATTTAAATTGTGAAAAGATCAATTAACAAGTTAATGTGCCCTTAATGACAAGTGAATGAGCCTCAATTGACAAGTCAATATGCTATTAATGGCAAACCGCTACAAGACAAGTCACAATGCCATTAATAACAAGTTAGAGCCCTCAATTGTCGAGTTAATATGCCACTAATGACAAGTCAAGGCGTCACAATTGAACAGTCATAGCACTGATAACAAGTTAGGACACCTCAATTGACAAGTCAATATGCTACTAATGACAAGTCAGGGTAAACTCGTCTTTTCACAATTCTAATAAATCTCCCAAAAGTTTATTGGGATTTCATATGAATTTGATGATTTTATAAGACTTAATAGTAATAATTTATCTTTTTTAGAACGTGATAGTAATTTTCCCTATATGTTAGTGTAAGATAATGATCATACCAGAGAAATCATTAGTTTTCCTATATCTCCAGAGAAGTTTGCCCAAGAACCTGAGATTTGAAATTTTGTTAGTAAGAGATTTTTAACTTAAAAAGGTTCATGCTTTATAAAATTTGGTGATGTCAAACTATATATATATATAAGCACACAAACCTTGATCTATGGATTGTATAACCATTTGACTATAGTTTCCTATGCTTCCAGAAAAATCCAACAGAATGTTACCAATGCTCCATCCTTCTGTACTCTTTCTCTTGTAGTTCATCACTTCCTGCATTTAATATTAACACACCTTAATATGAAAGATGCACAAAAGAACAAAAATTTTCAAACACAGGAAAGCAAAACATACCCAAACAAAAAGTTCTTTTGCGAGTTATTTATTTGGATCATTTGAAAATTATGATCATCCTATTAGGCTCTGATCTTAAACATATTCCTTTTAACACAAGCTTCAAAAGCAACAGTTGAATAGGAAATGGAATAAATCCTAACCTGGGGCAGATACTTTATAACCGTCATAAAAACTTGAATGCCACTACAAAATAGTTAATTCCCACATAAGTCATTAGAAGGAAATCAATCACAAATAAACGTTCTTGTCACGTCATTAATTCAATTTATGTATCCATACAAGTGGGGAAAGAAAATTAATTAGTTATGAGAACATAAAGGATACCTTAATATGGAGAGAAGCCAGAGCCAATGATGATTAGACAAAGCAATAAAGAAGCATATTGCAGCAAGTGACCAAGCAACAAACAGAATTCCACATGCTATTTTTGACACTTTCTGATTTCCACGCTGCAATATCAAAAAGAAATTTCAACAATCAGTAACATAAAAAAGTACAAAGATCAAGCTCAAAGGAAAAGAAAGTCAGGAACTCACATCGTAGATTGCAATCTGGAATATGGTAAAAGCTGTAAGTAGAACAGCATGGGATGAGAAAGCAACATCATTTGCTGCTACAGGTATCATCTGAAACATGCATAGATGAAAAATAAGCACTTGTTTTTAAGAATGAAAGTTTTAACCTTTGATTTAACATTTATAAGTTGGTTATACAATGATCTAACCTCATTCTGACCATATTTATCTTTGTACTGCTTCTGAACAGTAGAGCTGAAGTATAGAGATGCATTGTATATGAGATAGCAAGAGTGCTTGGTGAGATTCAATACCTCAAAATCAAAGTTCAATCCCACCACACTGAAATAATTCAAAACCCTTAAGGTGAGGCAAATTAGATAGAATGGTAAAAGAAATGAGTAAAAGCGCATGAATGGTAAAAAGTAAGGAAGTAAAAGTTGATATATTTTGTTGAAACCTTTTCCTGCGGTAATTTAAGATAACTTGTGGGTAGAAACTGATAGACCAAAGGGTAAAAACAAGCCACCCCACAACTTCGTATGAGATATGGAGTGGCACTGAATTCCAAGAAGCCATTTTTGGTGTGAAGGGCTTGGCTTGCTTATTACTTGAAGCTTCGTTCCAAGGAAGAAGAAGCTTAAGAAAGAATGATCAATAATGTAACTATGATTATACAGAAACATTACCTCACTATATATAGCAAAGCCTTTATCTTTCAACAAGAGAATTCAGTTGCTCAAAATCCCCCCATTATGTGCTGAATATACAAATAGAAATAAGTCTTACATAGTCAAACCAATAATTTCATTTATTATATTTTAAAACTGTAGCAAATGAAGAAGTAAAGTGAATTGAATGTTAAAAGTCAAAAATGGAATAAGGAAAATGGAGTGGGGATAGGGGATAGGGCATAGGAGCACTAATGGCTTGTCTCTACACAGCTCTCCATGACCCACATACAACTACGTTTGTGATCCGATTTTAAATATAAAAATTAGTATATGAGTTTATATTAATTTAAAATATAATATCTTAATTAATTTTGTCTTTCAAATTTATAATTTTTCTATACATATTGACTACATATATTAAGATAGTTTTCCATCAAAAGAGTAATTTTTCATATGCAAATCATTAAAAAGAATACTTTAGAAAAACTAACACATTTTTTATAAATAACAATTTTTTTAATCTTTGAAAATTAGTTATATACCATTTACTTTGGGACAAAAATTACCATTAAATTTTTTTTGTGTGCTTTAAATGGGTGGTTCGTGTTTGGGACTGAAATTTTGACTATGCGATTTGTCATTAGTCCTACATTTTGTTGTAGCGCCATGGAAGCAAAAGAAAACACTCCATCAACATCTGTGTTTTCCAAGATGTTTAGGTCAAGTCATATTACCACCACTTTAGTCTTTGTATCCAGCCTCCAAGTTTTTTATTTAAAAATTTTCACTATTTTTGCTAGATTCCACTAGATTCTAGCAAAACCTCACTACATTAGCTTGACCAACATTTGATTATTTTAATTACACTCTCTTTACACTTGAAGCAGTTTAATTCCCTTAAGATTCTCGGTCTCACTAATATAAAATAAAGACAACATTTTAACTTTAAGTTTTTCAAAAAAATAATTTTATTATTTAAAAAATATTAATTGAAAATTTTAAATTTAGATTGTTGAAACTGTATTTGATCGGTGCAGATCTAGTCTGGTTAGCATGGCCGCCCAACAGTTCAACGCTGGCTCCTCCGTCTCGGCGAAGTGGTGGGTAGTTTCAACGAAAGTTCAGATTGCGTGAAGTAATTCCCCAAGACACACATACATGGACCACATGATGATTTCAACAAAGGTTTTAATATATTTGAAGAAAGTAAATGAGAACCCACTAACACTTTCATTTCAAAATAATAATAGTAATAATGATAAAAGCATAATAATCATTTCCATGTAAAATCTTGTCTTGTATGAGGGAGAGGTTGGGCTATGAGTTTTCAAATCAAAATCTTATTTGAAGATTTGAATGAGGCGAGAGGCCACTAATAACTTCCAACTACCATCATCTTTTGTCCGTTCATTTTCTAATTTGCTTTACTAATTTCAACTGTCCTCCAGAAACACAGCTCCAGCTTACGGGTCACTTTATTAGCTTTCCTTTTTTGGTTGATTTAGATCATCATCAAAATATACCCTTTTTTAGTCTACTGATTTTGTATTATACTATATATATAATATAAATAGTTATAATAATTACATTTATATATTGAAAACATAAATATTCTATTATTAATTATATATTGGGTTTTTTCTAAGTATAAATATTTTTCAATTGGAAGTGATAATATACTAGGCACTATGAGGTATTAAATATGAATATATCTCCCAACGGAGATTTAAACTATAGTTTATTATATTGTGAGTAATTAATCTATTTCACTATACCTAATCTCTATTTCGGTTCTTTTGATATTGGAGAATTATGTTGGAAAAAGACATAACAATATAGGAATGTTCCAAACTTTTTTTTACCAGGTACAGCCGTTATCCTCCTGAATATTCCAAACTTGATAGAGTATATGCTATATTAGTGATGTCTTAACTTGATACGTATGTATAACTATAACAATTAGTTTGTTAATTAGGTTATTTAACCAAATTAACTAAACAATATTTTTATAGCATAATTTCTTTTCCGAGGGAGTTTAGAGAATAATTTAATACAGGTCAAGCCTTACTCTTTTATAGATTTATTAAGCTATATTGAATTAATTATATATTTAAATAAAATAAAATTATCTAACAAATTTAAAAAGATTATATAACAATTAAATAAAATCATAAATTGTGTAATTATTTTATTATATATATACTATCTCTAGTCCTAATTATAAGAGTTAGTTGATTTTTTTTGTAAATCAATGAAGTTAAATAAATTAGTTAATTATGACTAAAGCTAACTCCTCATAATTCATATTATATAGTGACCAAGAAACTATCAGTTTCTCTTGGTGGGCCAGGAATGCCCGACTTATCAATTTATCCGATAAACTACTGATGGCTCATGTAGCCCATGCCGGATTAATCATATTCTGGGCCGGAGCAATGAACCTATTTAAAGTGGCTAATTTCGTACCAAAGAAGCCTAAGTATGAACAAGGCTTAATCTTACACTATTCAATCTGTCTAATTAGTCAATTAACTATTATATTAGTTATAACTTAACTAATTTATTTAGCTTCCTTAATCTATTCAAAAAAGTCAACTAACTCTTATAATTAGGACCGAAAGTAATATATATTAACATAAACCGAAAGTAATATATATTAACATATCATATTTTTTTGGTAGAGCCTATGTAGTATCCATAGCAAATAGCCATAGGTTAATCCTCCCAGGGTATAGAGCTCACTAAAATATGTTTTGTCTCTCATAACAAAGCTTTTTCCATGCATACGACCTAACTCGACATCATGTTTAAAGGATACAATCAACTACCAACTGTGCTGAACTTTGTTAGTTATCATACTATATCATATTTATAATTATTTTATTATATATTTAAAAACTAATGGATTCAGATCCAATCTAAAATCAATTAAAAAACTGAACACAATTGATTTCTACCATAAGCATCCCAACTAAAATTCTAAAACTTAATATTTGATAATAGGATCTAGTAAATAATATAAAAAAATATTATATCAACTGAAGTATCATATTTATTGCTAAAATTTAGAAAGGAGATAAGATGGAAGGGTAACAACATTTAAATAATATAAAAAAATATTATATCAACTGAAGTATCATATTTATTGCTAAAATTTAGAAAGGAGATAAGATGGAAGGGTAACAACATAGAATTTTCTTTTACTATATATGAGTCTCATGCAATATTGCATGAAGTTTGAAGAATGATTTGCATTATTCATCAAGATTCATGCATAGTATGACTAGATTATTATAAATACATTATAAACGATAGCTAGTTATTTAGCAATAATGTTTTAGTTTCCTTGAGTTAGATGTTTAACACGTTTCCATTTTGATGATGGAAATAGTTCGTGGTACTAACTATTGCCAACATCATACCAGATTAGTGGAAGAGTAATAGTGATGTCATCTAGAACTTTAATTTTTATTAAGATGTCCAACTTTCTTGACACTATCTTCTTCTTTTTTTTGTTATAAAAATTTTTGGAAAAGGGTTGGGCTCACCCACGATCCAAAGGCAGGGCGAAATCTCCCTTCCTCCTAGGCGATACCAACATCAGGCAGGGCGAGCTGTCATTACCCTCAGGCATAAACTTAGGTACTCAAGAGTTAAGATGCATTCTCAAGTGCTGAGACTAGAACCACAACAAAATGATACTCCCCAAAGATCGAACACGTTTCAAATAATCGCATGTCTCACCCTTTTACTAGTTGAACCTACAGACGATGATGGATTGACACTACCTTCTTATAATGGGTAATAATGTCTAACGAGCTCAACTTTTGTAGGCTCATCCCAAGACAACTTATCCTTCATTATGGCAAGATTTTGTAGAGAAAATTATAACTAGTATCTTATAAAAGTTGCTAGTGCTAAAGATATTACGAGCTACCTACGAAATGCTACAACAAATCATACAAGTTAAACTTTTCTTCTAAAAAAATTACTTTGTAAGTTTATAGTTTCACTTGATTTTTAATCATGTAGTTGTAATTTTTTTCTTTTTTATTAGATCTTATAGTTTCACTTAATTTTAATCATATCCTTGTAGTCACCAACAGGTGTTGGTTCGAAAGGGTTTTGACCTCTTAAGTATAAGGCATTGAGTTCAAATTCATATGAATACAAAAAAAGCTTTTAGAAAAGTTAGCCCTGATTGGATCTAACAATGCTCAAATAGTAAAACTAGCTATAAGAAGATAATAAAAAGAAGAAAAAAAACTATAGGGATATAATTAAAATCCGGCAAAACTATATGTATAAAAAATCAGATGAAATTATATGGATTTACATATTAATTTTCCCTTTTTTATGGGTTAACCATTTTAATGATAAAAATTACTAGCCAACTTATAATTGGTGTTGATGATAACAAATTTCTTAAGAAAAATTTCAAATAATGTATGTGATTTCCTTAGAAATAATCTACTTTGAATATCATGAAAGTTATTAAAAATAAAGGGAAGAGAGAGTTGAGGGGTGAAAGAACAAGTGATCCTAGTTCCCTATATGGTCTTCATCATCAGTTGAGAAGGGTGAAAAAAATAGTGTGAGAAAGCAAACCGAAAGGTAGATCAGAGTAGCATAGATACTGAGATAATTAAGTAGGGCATACGAGCTACCTGGTGGCAGAGCCAAAGCCTCTCACATCCCTTTCCTCTACCATATATACTTAGATAGTTAGATTTTCATACGTGTTGTGAAAATGATTCCTATCTTACTCCACTTTTGTGTGACACTCATTATCACCGTAATGTGATAATGACTCTGTCTTTCAAGTTTACAATTAAGTAATTTTTTTAATATACTCAATTTTAATTGGTAGCTCTTAGGTTAAAGAGTGGAAAAGTATTATAAAAGAAGACTTCGTTTTTAGTAACAAGAATGGGGATGATATGATTGTGAGATTCGGTTGCTTACCTCAAACTCCTGCCTCTATGTCCAACCCTCACGTAACGGAATCACTCGGACTTTCACTACGTACGATACACAACACATACACTCAGGGGAAGTAGAAGCAAGCAGAGTGTTTGGGGAATCAGTTTTTCATTTTTGTTGTGCTTATATACACCCTTCTTTGTCCCTATTTAATTATTCATGTTATTCATTTAATTATTATCTTTGACTTAACTTTCTCTCTCCATCACACATTCTCTTTTCACTACATATTCTCTCTCTTCCACATGACCGAGAGTATTTTTTTAAAAAAAAGGAAATTATAATTTTTATATATTTATTATTTTTAATTAATTTTTTAAACAACATGATTTAATTATTTGTCTCTCATAAAAAGAAACTGATGGAGTACTGATTAGCATCCCAAAAAAATAGGAGTAATAAAGGGGCCACTAATGTATACAATTTTATAGTTAATCAATAAATGTTTCCTATTGGGCTTGGCTCAGCCCATTAACTCATCATGGGTGGACATGAAACCCAACAAGAGTATTACATGAACTCCGTTTAGTGTGGGCATAATCTTTGAAGCACTTATTTTTCGAAACTCTCTAATTTTGGGTCCTTATGGAACTTGATGGCTTGAAGTTTGGAGAGTATTGTCATGAATCATGATAGATTGCAATTTGTGTTGGGCCAAAAAGTCATTTTTGTTAATTTTGTAAAAAGTTATTACAATCACTAATCAGACTCAAGCAAGTTTTTTAAAAAAAAAATCTGAGTACAACCCACAACTACAACGTACCCAATCTCAGCCCTCTATTTTTGTTAAGGAAATTATACGTAACTAGAATAATTTCACTTTTTTTTATTTTTCTCTATCTCTCTTTATCTGTTGGTTATCCTATCCAGATGAGACCTCTATTGCTCATGCAAATTGGGATCCTCATTTTGGTCAACCTGTTGGAGAAGCTTTTACTCGAATGGGTGCTCTTGGCCCCATGAATATCGCTTATTCAGGGGTTTATCAGTTGTAGTATACAATATTTAAACTAATAAATTAATCACGCAAATTTCTAATTAACTTTTTGATAAAGTATTTTATTTATGTAACTAGCTACATTAATTCAAAAACACCTCACAAGCAAATTAAAGGGCATAACCCCTAAATTCTTACAACATATAAACATAATCTCTTTTCTTAAGATAAATAGGTTAACCATTTCTAGAGAATTATTATCATTCAATGACGGATCATGAAACTACATACACACCAAATCCTACACATTCTCTTCCACTGGTTTATCAGAACAGAAGACTTGGAGATCTCAACTTCATCAGGAGAGGAACTGTTTGAATTTGAGCCTTTTTGGGGACGATATAGCAAATAATGTTGAATCATGAACAGAATATCGAAGGATGCAGAAACCTAATATCATCAAGTTATTTTATTACTACCATTTATTAACACTTCATTGTCATTCTATGTCTTATGTGAGGATAAGAGAATGATGTATATATACCAGAGATATCATTAGTTTTCCAAGAACCTGAAATTTGAAGTTTTGTGATTATGAGATTATTAACTTGGTAAGATTTCATGCTTAATATAGCTATAAGTGATGCCTATATATATATATATATATTCAAACCTTGATCTATGGATTGTACAAACATTTGAGCATAGTTTCCTATGCCTCCAGAAAAATCCAGTAAAATATTACCAATGCTCCACCCTTCCGTACATTTTCTCACGAAGTTCATCACGGCCTGCACTTAATAACTCACCTTTGTTCATTAATGGGGATGGCCATAGCCAAATATTCAATACATATATTATTAATATTAATATGCCAGCTAAACAAATAAACAACAATGTTCAAACACAGGGAAGAAATTTTTTAATTTCTTGAAAAAGTTTTTTTTTTTTGGTAGAGTTCAATCAGTATCCCTTATAACCGATAGCTATAGACTAATCATCTTAAGACATCACGTAGAGATCACCAAAGTCTTTTCTATACATATACTCTGATTCGAACTCAAGACATCATATTTAAGGGATTCAACTATCTAATAACTGTATTAGGTTTTATTATTGGTTTCTTTAACAAGTTATTTATATCTGTCATCTGAAAAGTGTACATGATTTCACCATGTCGCTCTGTAAGCAAATTCCCTCGTTAAAACAAAAACCCAAAAGGAAAACTTTAATATAAAATGGAATAAATCCTGACCTGTGGAATATATTTTATAATCGTCGTACAAATTTGAACGCCGCTGCAAAATGGTTAATTTCCACATAATTCGTTAGACTGATATCATTCACAAATAAATATTCAAGCATCATGTGTCATTCTTTTCATTTATGCATGAGTAAAAGTGTGCGACATGATACATGAAAATATTTTTTCATTTATAAAATAATTTATAACTAATCAGATAATATTAGTTATGAAAAATTATTCATGACAGTGTGAAAGGAAAATTAATTAGTTAAGAAAGCATAAAGACAATCTTCTTAATTATAAGAGATAAATAGGGTATGAGATTTGTCCTTACATAATTGGACATATTAAGGTGATTTCTATCGAGAGTAGTTCAAATACATATGATTAAATATTTAGGAAACTAACACACAATCATTACAATTAACTAATTTATCTAACTATCTTAATATTCTTAAATTAATTAAGTATATCTTATAATTAGGAAATAGTACCTGAATATTGAGAGAAGCCAAAGCCAATGATGATTAGACAAAGCAATGAAGAAGCATATCGCAGCAAGAGACCAAGCAACCAACAGAACTCCACAAGCTATTTTTGACACTTTCTGATTTCCACGCTACAATAACATCAAAAAGAAATATCATCAAGAAGAAGTACTAATATATATATCTATATATATATTAAGGACAAAGAGCTCCATGGAAAAGAAAGCAACAGGTACTAACATCGTAGATAGCAGTCTGAAACAAGGTAAAAGCTGTAATGAGAACAGCATGGCATGAAAAAGCAACATCGTTTGCTGCTACAGGGATCATCTGAAACATATATAAATGAAAATAAAGAATGGTTTTTAAGTATCAAAATTTTAAGCTTTGATAAATGGATTATAGAAGGATATCTTACCTCAGTCTGACCGTATTTGTGTTTGTATTGCTTTTGAATAGTACGGCTGAAGTATAAAGAAGCATTGAATATGAGATAGCAGGAGTGCTTTGTGAGATTCAACAGCACGAAATCAAAGTTCAATCCCACCACACTGAAATGCAAATCATCAGAAATTAAAGGAGTAAATGATAAATATGAAAGAAGAAGGAGGTGAAGTTGATATATTTTTGTTGGAACCTTTTCCTACGAAAATTTAAGATGACTTGTGGGTAGAAACTGATAGACCAACAAACAAAAGCAAACCAGCCCAGAACTTGGTATAAGACATGGAGTGGCACTGAATTCCATGAAGCCATGAATTTCTGGTGTGAAGAGTTTGCTTAGTTGAGGATTTTGTCCCAAAGATGAACCTTACCACTCACGAATATAATGTCATTATGATTATATATCACATCATCACCTTTTACTTCTTATATAATAAAACCAAAGCAGAGGATAAGATAGCTCAGCTATCTTTTCATATACATATACATCTTTTTCATATAACATTATTAGATCAAATTCAAATATTTAGGTTACAAATAAATTGTTGATTGAAATGGTAAGTAGATAATGATACTCTTGATTAAATAAAAAAAATCCAATTAAAGGAAGATTTTGTAATATTATATATCCATCCTAAAAAAATTACATGAAGACATATTGTTAGTAATGAATTGTAAACAATAGGAGTTATATTAAAGTCATATAAGATACTCATACTCTGAAAAATTTATACACAAAAAATATTAATACTTAAATTTAAGTCCTTTTAGCCAATACAATTTTTAAATAGGTATTTTTCACCAATGTTCCTGTTTTTATATTCCTAACATATATCTTTTTATTGGATGTAACATGTTCGAGGCACAATCGGATGCTAAATATGAGTATTTTTTCTAGTAGGAATTTAAACCTTGGTTTACTTCATTATGAGAGATTAATTTATTTTGTTAGACCTAGCCCTTGATATAATAAAAAAATAACTATATGCAAGTACTAAATATGCTTGTTTTTGTTTGTCTATTTTTTTTTCTAAACTTGTCTATTTTATACCCTGAGAAAATAAGCTTTACATGGTTAAATACCGGTACTTTCATAATTTTATATTTTAAAATATGTATGAAATTATAAAAGAGGGAGTCAAATATTAAAGTGAATATATAAAATGAAGTGGGCCCCCGATAACTCTACATGACCCATATGCATCCCACACGTGTTTTTCAAGAAATGTTAGTATTACTAATGGGGTGGGATTGAGTAATAAACGGTTCGGTATTGCTTAAGTAATATCTCGAGTTTGAGCCTTGACATATGCAGAAAATCCCTATTGAGAGACTCACCCACCATAGCCAAGTGTGCAATATGGGTTAGATCCGGATATAGTCGGGGTAAATCTCTGATAAACGGGTGGGTAAAAAAAAAAAAAAAAAAGAAATGTTACTTCAGGATGAGTTGAGTCATTCTGCATGACCATGACCCTCATAACTGAACCAAATGATTTCAACAAAGGTTTTAATATCATTGCAGAAGATAAAAGTGACATGATTCCACTAACTTCTATTTCTTTTTCTTGGAAAAATAATAAAACATATAATAATTATTTTCCATTTCATTATCTACTGTAAGTTAGTGAAGGAAAATAGTTTCAATGTATTGACGTGCCTAAAACATTTCAGTTCTTTTCAAATGTATCTTTCATTAAATATAGCTTACTATATTAATGTCATATATGGGAAATCAATAATTACCAAAATAATGGAGGGGATCAAATAATTGTTTTTATTTGTTGAAGCATTTTTGAAATACATCCTTAATTACTCTCAAACTTTTCATCAATTTGTTCATTGTTCAATGAATATTCTCTTTTGATAAACCATTCACAAATTCTATTCCTTCCAAAAAATGGTTAAATGTCAAATTCAATGAACTGATGACTGCAGAGTAAGTTGCCAATTCGGTTACCATATTTGCTCCACTCTCAAACTTACTTTCCATAAATTCATTCCACTCTCCCACAAAAACTATCTCTATTTGTAGTAGCTAATATATATATATATATATATATATCTAATTATAAACTAATATTAAAATTAAAATTATATATATTGTATTGCGTTTAGTAATATATAGTGAAAATTATATAAATAATATGGTAGAATAATAAATTTTATTATATATATAAGTGTTTTTAAAGTAGTAAGTTTATATGAAAGTAGTGAGCTGATATAAAAATTTATAAATGTTTATAGGTGAATTTATAAGTGTATCTATAGGTTTTAACAATAATTAACATTAGCAAAATTATAAAAGTGATTGAAGAACTTCACATAATGGATATAAAAAATTTAATATAGTTTTGTCTATGGATGTGCATAAATTTCTTTTTTTTTTAACTTTTCTAACCATTATAAATTATAATTTATTTTTTTTATAGATGCTTCATCTTTATCAATTTTGGGGAGATTGATGCAAAGTTACAATTGTAAACTACTTAAACTTTAAGGATTTTTTTATATATGCAATAAACTTCAAGATTTTAATTACTATCTTTTTGGTGCCTTATTCTTAGTGAATTATGGATATTATTTAACTCTTGAAGACATATAAATATGATATTATTTTAGAAGTTCATAATTACATATTTTTGTCCCACAATATGAACAGAATATCAGCACTTGTGCATGGAAGCCCGCCTTGCCCAACCCGCTCATCCTCAATCCAGAATGTTAGGGCTTTTACTAGACAAGACTGGGTATCAGGATGCAAAATACAATCAATTCTTTCTTCAGACTAGGCACTACCCCTGTCTCACCTTGCCCATACATACTCCTAGTTTTGCCCTTGTTATAGTTGACTATAATTTATCTCATTTTCTTAGTCTACTTAAATTAGTTAAATAACTCTTATAGAACATTAATTAACATTGTTTCCACCATCAACAAAATTAATTACAACTAGGTGATTAATGATTTGATTCAAAGGAGCATCATGAACCACACTTTTAATTCTTACACATTCTCTGTCACTGTTCTATCACCATTCTCATCAGCTTCAGGAGGAGGAGGAGAAGGAGGGGTCTCTGGGTTTGGGTCATCTTTGGGTGCATATAATATAAAATGTTGAATTATGAATATCATGTCAAAAGTTACACTCACCTGAAAAAATTACCAAATTAAAACACCATTATTGTGATTCAATATAAGTAATTATTATTATTAGGGTGAACTTAAAGAATTTAATGATCCATACCAGAGACAAGATAATACTTTCAGGATTAATTTCACTACCGAACTCCGTCCTAGAAACTGAGATTAATTTAAGAATTAATTTGTCACTAAGATTATTATTTTTATTATTATAAACTCAGAAAGCAAGATTCATGCTCTATGAATGTACAAACCTTTATCTGTGGATGCCAAAGCAATTTGAGTAAAATTTGCAACATGACCAATAAATTCCAGTAGAATAGTGCCTATGTTCCAGCCTTGTGTACTTTTTCTCTTGTAATTCATCCACGCCTGCACTTATTATTATTATATAGTTCTATAGTTATAGTGGATTACGAATATGTAACATATTATGAACACAAAATTGAATAAATCCTGACCTGGGGGATATATGTTATAACGTCCATCACAATTAGAACACCACTGCAAAATTGTTAATTTCAACATATATAATTAATCAGAATGAAGTAATCGAACCCCAACCTTGATAAGCTGGAAAAAATTGACTCGGCCTCAAGCTAACAGCATGTAAGCCCGTTTTCAATTTATTAATATATATATATATATATATATTACTTTTTAAATTAATATATTAAAATAATACAATTTGTTAAATATTCATTCTACTTGAACTAGATTAATGAAAAATGTTTATATACTCTAAGAATATTATGTTATCTAAACTCTATCTAATCAAAATATAACAATTTAACATTTTTTAATTCTTATTGATCAATAACTGATTTAATATAATTTATATTTTATTTTATTTTTAAAAAATAAATAAACCCTTTAATATGGTTGAAATGAGTTTTTATTTTTTATATTAAAATATTTACTTTTTTAAAAATAAAATAAATTATAAATATTTTAAAGGAAATATCATTTAGTTGTTGTATTTTGGTTAATAGAGTACAGTACTCCTGTCTATCAAGTCAGACCCTAAGCTAATTTTCTCTTATTGATAGGTGTTTCGGTTTTATAACAGGGAGGGGCAGGCCAACTCATGATTATGTGAGTGGAAAACATACTTGAACATCAAGAAAAACCAGAGCCATTGACGTTGAGGCAAAGCTATGAAGAAGAAGCCTGCGATAACTGACCACGCAACAAACACAATATTCAAAGTTTTTGCGGACACTTTCTGATCTCCCCGCTACAATAACAAAACCATAAAAAAGAAATTTCAACAATGACAACTTAAAAAGTAAAAAGTTCAAAGATCTCAATGTAAAAAAAAAAACAGAGGATATATGGTGCTAACTTCATAGATTGCAATTTGGAACAAGGTGATCGCTGTGAGCAGAACAGCATGAAATGAGAAAGCAACACGGCTTGCTACTGTAAATATCTTCTGAAAATACAAAATGGATTTTCAAATATCGAAATTCTAAGCTTAGATTTAGAATTTACAAGTGGATTATGCAGAAAATACTAACCTCTTTGAGATGCTTTGTGTTCTTATACTGCTTCTGAATGGCAGGGTTGAAGAACAGAGATGTATTGAATAGCAAATACATGGTTTGCGTGGTAAAATTCAACGACACAAAATCAAAGCTTAAGCCCACCACACTGAAACTCAATAAACCCATAAAAGGAAGGTGCATTAACATGGGAAAATAAAAGAACGAAGGAAGTAAAAGGAAGAAATTGATATGTTTTGCTCAAATTTCAAACCTTTTCCTGAGAAAGTTCATTATGCTTTGAGGGTAGAAACTCAGAAGCCAGCAAACAAAAATGAACCAATTCAGAATTTCGCACGTGACAGTGATCCAGGAAGCCATTTTTGATGTTGTTGAGGATGTTTTAAAGAAAAAGCCTACTGAGTACCAACAATGTTAATGTAAAGAAACAGAGGAAACAAAAGTGCCAGTAGTTTACAAAAGTACATTTGTTAGAGATTTCAAACACAAGAAGAATGCAAAAAATGGAATAAAGAATGAAAATTCACAGAAACAGCATCAAAGTCGTAATATCTCAAGAGCTCTCACAAACTAAAGAATTAAACTAGCACAAGCATAAGCACCACAATACCAAAAAAAAGAAAAAAACAGAGCTAAAACAGAGCAGAGGATAGCTCATCCTATAGTAATTACCTCTCACATTCTCTGAACAGAGTTTTCGATTCCTCTGCTACTGTGTACTATAGAAATCCATGATGCTTAGTATTTATAATTGAAGTGTGAACTCGATGTTGAAGTAAAAGAACGGTGCTTTGAGAATCCCTCAAGAAATTTCTCTGCTTTCCAAAACCACAAAGTATCATTCATGACATTGTATTGATATGTTTGTATCTGAATTTGATTTCATTCGTATGTGCTATTGCTAACGTGTAGATTTGGAACTAATAAAAGATTCCAGAGGCATATATATGTATTTTAGCAACTAGTCTCACCGCCCTCAATAAATTGTTTTAGCTTTCTGAGTCAGAAGATTGGAAACATACCCGGTGCATTGATTATATAATCCCTGAATACAAATAGTTATCTCTCTGTAAATATACTTTTCAGGTTTTGAACTTGTAATTTTTCTTTATAGAACTGAGGCTACTTACTACCTTAGGGAACTTGTTTGAATGATGTGGGGCTTTGATTTTAGATTAATCATGTAATTGCTTGATATTAGACTTCTAGAAATTCATTCTAAATAGCTGGACTACGTTGATATAGAATACTTTTTAATCACAACTATTTATTTTGTCTGCTCCGGGAGCAGCCTAAACCGTGAAAACAGGGTTCTGGAGAGAGCAATACAAGGGCGGTGTTGTTAGGCGGAGCGGTGGAGTATTGTTCTTTGCTAAATTTATATATCTTTGTTGCTTTCAATCAATTTTTTCTTTCTATATGCTTCCTTTTAGTTTGTTATATGATGAACATTTAAACCTTTAATCTCTATTTCCATACCCCCCTATGAATTAGCCCTCAGCGGCTACTTGCTATATACTCATTTGATGAACTGATTTTATGATATTTTATCTCTACCAAAATAATTGGTTAAATGCGGAATCCTTCTTATAATCACAAATAACCATTTCGTGGTTCCCAAATCTTTTCACGGGTGAAATAGCGGCTTAACCGTGAAAATGGGATTGTGGAGAGCAATACAATACAAGAGTTGTGTTATTAGGCGAAGGCGGGGAGCGGTGGAATGTTGCTCTTTGCTAAATTTGTATATGTCTTTGTTTTGTTAGGAAAGTCATCATGCTACTCTGTTTTTTCTTGTGTTATATTATAAGAATTTAAGTTATGAACTAAAGTTTTTATTAACAATTTATTAAAAATATTAATTATTGATATAATACAACGACGTTATATAATTTATATGTTATATTAAAAGAATTTACGCCTTTGAGGTGTATATATGTTTCATCATGTACCCTTATTTTAGCTACTACTTGGGGGCTATCGATACTTCTTTATAAACTAATTTAACCATATTTTTCACTATAACAAATTAAATGATCAAATTGTTTAAGGATTTTTCTTTCTTGATTCTTTCGACCTTTCAGTTAAAGTGTAGATGTAGTGCTTCTAAATTTTCCTTAAAAAAAATACAACAAAAGTGATATTATTTGAGAAAAAGGAAAAAAAATAATATGAGTTCCATATTTATGTGTCTGTTAGGTTTGCTCTAGAAAAGTGCTTTTGGACTTTATCAAAAATAACTATCAAATGTCTAAAAGTGTTTCTAAACTAAACAATTGTTTTAGGGGTAAGAAAATATAGTTTTGGATAAGCTTGTGAGATTAGCTTTTCAGTGAGAAAAATTACTTTTGGGCTCCCTGTATTTTTTCTACCATTTTACTCTATACGCTTTATAATAATTTACTTATAAAAAAAATTATTCTAGTAATAACTATCTAAATATTTATTTTTTCATAATCACTTTTTTTTAAAAAATTATTCTCTAAAATTATATTTTTTCTAGAAATCAAGCTAAACTGGCTCATATATCATAGTTATCTCTGCATGAGGAATTCATTAAAACCTTTGCATCAGTTGTCAAAAGGTTGACCTTTAGGCATACAACGTGGAAGGATTACTTTTAGACACACCCAAATGCAATATAGGTCAGGTCAATTTTGGATCCAACATCTTCCCCTCCATTGCCTTTATATCATTTATTGCATGTCAATAATTATACCAATCTGATGATCTGTTGTTGAATTTGATTATTGAAAGATAATAAAAATTTAGTAGCCAAATTCCTGGATAATCAACTAGAATTAGAATCACATATATGTTTATTATATTTGTATTAACTAGTAATTTTTATTCTGACTAATTTTTATAAACTGAAATTAAGTAAATCAATTAGTACAATATAATTTATATTTAGGTAAAGGTGTAAAATTACCTATGAAATTTTACTTTAGAAACGTTTAACACTATATGATTTTTTTAGTATAAAAGTAACCATAAATTTATAAAATAAGTATAAAAAAGTCAAGTTCTGTCAGTTGATAGTTAGAGAAATTTTTTTGGACTAAAAATACTAATATGAACATAGATATGATATAATTTTGTCCTAATTAACATCATTTATCATTTGGTAACTAATATTAATTTATTATTTTTAAAATTTTATTAAAAATAGGCATACTTTTAAGGAGAAATTATAAATTTGAGGAGATAAATTAGATTAAGATCTTATGCTCGTTTTTTAGAATACTTTAGTTTTTAAAAATATTAATTGGCGGATGATAAATAATATAAATTAAGTCATAATTACATAACATCTACGTATATGTCAGTATTTTTAATTAAAATTCTCTTTTTAATGATCAATTAACGAAAGTTAACATTTTTATTCTTATTTTATAATGTTATAGTTAGTTTTGTAATTAAAAAACCATATGGGATTGGTGTCCTTGGATATACTGATGAGAGTTCGTGCATATATTTCGTTTTCGTGAAGAGTAATACAAACCTGGTACAGCTAGACGAAGGGGTAAAGTATTGTTCTTTGCTAAATTTATATTTCTTTGTTCGTTGTTTGGCAAAATGTCATGCTACTTCTTTTTCTTCCTTTTATTATATTAGGAGGACTTGTTTCTGGATTTTTTTTTTTGAGTTTTAGAATCCTTCTTATATTGCAGTACTTTTGAATTTTCCTTCAAAAAATACAATAAAATTATAATAATGTTACCAAGAAAAAGAAAAAAAATATAATTATAAGATATACTATTTATTGGATCCTATCATATTATCATGTATCCAGTTTCAGAGTTCATGATTATTCTTCCTAATATAAGTGTCTCCTCTAAAAATCAAACTCGAGATCTAAAATGATTTAATTAGTAAAACTACACCTGCTTAAATGTATAGAAATCACAATTTGGTTTATGTGATGAAAGTATTTTTTTTTCTAAACATAGATATCTTTCTATTTAAAAACAATCGAGATATTGTTTAGATTTAAATATGGACATATCTTTTAGCGGAAATTTATTAAATAAAGTAGATAGTTAGAAATTAATCTTCTTTAAGATGTAGATATTAACGAAATGAATTTTGCTCCTTTTAACAATATATTTTTCATATACACAATTTACCTCAAACACATAATATCAAGTATAAAAAATTTAACTATATATACCAAATATATGGGGCTTTGTTGGTATTGACTCAATGGTGATATTATAATCTCGGTAGAGAAAGGCTATAGGCCATGTGGGTGCACCGAACCGGGCCAGCTCAGTAAAAAGACCGAGTTCGGCCCAACTCCCCGAAATAAGAAGAAACCTTATAATGGATAATACAATTCAAATTTAGATGATATAATTCTGAGTTATTAATAGCATGATGTATTTTTAATGAGGCAAAAAGATAACACAATTACTTATAGCAATATTTTACTACATTAATATAAATAATTAAAATTCTTTATATTATATATTAATATTAATTTTGGTGGCAATGTTTCTAATAACATCATCTAACCTATATAAAATCTTACTTAATTATTGATTAATGGCTATTATTTCGTTAATTTCGACGGAAATAAGAAAACTGTCCAGGAAATCAGGAAAAATTCTGAGCTTCTGACTACTTTTTTGGGTTAAATTCGTAAATAAAAAATAGGGGATCCCCATGATTTTGGTCTTTTTCGTACCCCTATCAAACAAAATAAAATTCAAGCTCAAAGCTTTTTCCGTTTCGGGTTTCCTGAACCATTGCGCAATTTTTTTTTTGACAAAAAAGTTGCTTCGATTTGGTCCAAAACCCTTGAACCAGTGTTCCGCTATCTCTCTGTGCAATCCCTTGCTACTCTGTGATACCCGAACGTAGCGTGTAATTGCTGGAAGGTAACACATTTTTTCAGCTCACAAATTGAACTCGTATAAGATATTTGCTATCCCAAATCGCGTATCATCTCGATATCGCTATATCTATGATAGTTCTTCTATTTTGTTGATTTTTTTGCTTACCTTGGTTATTCATTACATGAAATTTGCGTTTTTTTTCGTTTTTGATTTACAATCATGCGATTAACGAACGATTCTTCGAAGCTGCGTGGATGTTGATGATTTAGTTTGTGGCCTCACTGGGTTTTGTGTTTTATTATTTTCAGTCTTAGGTCACAGACTTTGGTTCATAGAATGGGCAGTAAAGGTAGAATACCGCCTCCACATATGAGGCGTCCTTTGCCAGGTCCTGGCTTGGTGCATCCTGAGCCACTAGATCCTAGGATACGCCCTCCATTGGCTCCATTTCCCCCTTTTGATTTGTTGCCGCCACCGGAAGTGCTGGAACAAAAGCTTGCTGCTCAACATGCTGATATTCAGAGGCTTGTTACAGAGAATCATAGGCTTGCCACCACTCATGGGACATTGAGGCAGGAGCTTGCAGCGGCACAGCACGAGTTACAGATATTGAATGCGCAAATTGGAGCTATTAAGGCTGAAAGAGAGCAGCAGATGAGGAACCTTATGGATAAGATTGCAAAAATGGAAACTGATCTTCAAGGGGCCGAGCCTCTCAAAGCTGAGTTACAGAAGGCAAGAACAGAGGCCCAGAATTTGGTCGTGTCTAGACAGGAACTTATTTCTAAGAGGCAGCAATTCACTCAGGATCTTCAAAGGGCCCATGTTGATGTGCAGCAGATTCCTGCTCTTATGTCAGAACTTGAGGGTCTCAGACAGGAATATCAGCATTGCAGGTAATCCTTTTCTTTTGTTTAGGGGCTGTTTCCAATGGCAATATTATGCACAGAGTTACTAAAACCTGACCTGTAGGATTAGTATGATTGTCACTTCTAGTACAATTATATGTGCATGGTATGAAATGTTCATTATCACCTATCTAGAAGCATGAAATTATAGCTTTCAATGAAAGAACCAAAATGCTATTGTGTTTACTTTGGTTGAAAATTTCATCTGAACTATAGTTGATTCTTTATAGCTTTCAATGAAAGGACCAAAATGCTATTGTGTTTACTTTGGTTGAAAATTTCATCTGAACTATAGTTGATTCTAAATAAAAAGACTAAACGCAAATGACTTGCTGGAAGTGAAAGGCTTGATAAGGTTTTACCCTAATAAGGACTAAATTTATGTCCAATATGGCAATGTTGGCAGTTCTTGGGTGTGTTTCTGCAGGGTACTTTTGTAACAAAATATAAATTATTCTGCAGTGTACTTGGATGCATTTCTTCGTCACCCCCTCCGATTGTAAAGCATTGTCCATCCTTGATCCTCCCTCCATCTACGTTGTGAATTTGTATTTCTATGTTTCGATAGAGAATGAAGAATTAATGGGTGCTAAAGCAGATTGATCTCAATAGACTGAATGGACAGAATTCGGAGGACATATATATTCAATAACATTGAAAAAAATGGTGTTGCTTATCTGATAGACAGAAGAAAGATAATAAATGCTCTCTCTCTCTTGTAAAACCTGACCTGTAGCCTTTTGGAGTGATAGAAAAGTTCCTTTATTTGTGGTGTTTTTATTCCTTCAGTTTCTGTCTTTTCTGTTCCATTTAAACTAACATATAGAACAGGAAAATATATGCTTATCTGACAAATGACAACAAATGTAAGTTCTTTCCTTTTTTCCCCCTTTCTTCTTCTTCTTCTTCTTGTAAAAAAAAAAAAAAACTTGATCTGCCTACTTTGAAGGGGTTAGGAAAGTTCCTTTGTTTGTGGTGATGTTGTTTTAAGTTTTGGTTCCATTTAACCTAGCATATAGTCAGGGAGGAACTATATAATGATATCAAGAATGTGGCTTATCTGAGAAATGAAAAAGAATATAAATGCGCTGTTTTTTTTTATGAAATAAAATAACCTGACCTGCTTACTTTGAAGGGATAGGATAGTTCTTTCATTTGTGGTATTTTGGTTTCTCCATTTTCTATCTTTTTCGATTACATTCGAGGAGTATAGAACTTGAAGACATATATAAATAATATCAAGAATGATATGGCTTAACTGACCTTCAACAAGACTATAAATGCTCTTCGTTCTTAATTGGTGTTTTGCTCCCTTAATTTCCTGTCCTCCTTTCCATTAAGGAATTCATGTACAACTTCCTTTTCTCTTTTAGTCTCCTTTATTTCTTCGCAATTGCACTCTAATTTTTATCTTGTATCATATTGTCAATTTACTGTGATGAATGCCCCTGATACTGATAATCTATTGGTTGGGTTATGCAGATCCTCTTATGACTATGAAAGAAAGTTGTACAATGATCACCTTGAGTCACTTCAGGTGATGGAAAAGAACTACATGTCTATGGCAAGGGAAGTGGAAAAACTTAGAGCTGAGTTGGCAAACACTGCAAAAATTGATAGAAGAAATGGTTTGTATCTCTTGTTACATTCTCTTTCTGTTGCAGTCCTTTTTCTAAGTTTTCATGGATTACGTAGTTTGACCTTCATATTACTATCAAACGTCATAGGCCCTTATGGTGGCACTCCTGGAAATAATGAGAACGATGCCTCTAGTCTTCCTGGCGGTCAAAATGCATATGAAGATGGTTATGCTGCTGCTCAGGTGTGTGTGAATGCTATTCTTAACTTTGTTGTCGGATTGAGAGTTTCTAGTTAACTTTCCAGTGTTAATGATCTCTGTGATTCTGTTCTTCATAATTAAGATGCTTGAACTAATTATTAATGTCTTTTTCTTTGGCCAATGCTTGCTAATGTTTATTGAGCTCCCATAACTATAACATATGCTATAATAATGTCACATGCTGGGAAGATAGTCTCTAATGTGCGAAAAGGAAAAAGTATAGTAATGATATGATTTTTTGATTAATATAGTGTGTATTTGGATAAGGTCAAAACCATGGTTTGGAAAGTGCTTTTGGTTCGGGCCAAAAATTAAACAAATAGCCATCAAATGTCCAGAAGAGCTTTTACAGTAAACTATGGTTTGAAACCATGGTTTCAAATAAGCTTTGAGACTAGCTTCTATGTGGGGAAAATGACTTTTGGGCAATCACCATTTTGCCCCTGCTTTTTTTCCCACTCTCTCTCTTCTCTCTTCACTTCCTTCACTCTGCCATTTCCTCCGCTCTCTCTCTCTTCTCTCTGTCATTTCTCCTCTGTTGGGCTTGGAATTGGAATGGAGGAGGGAGATGACGATAGGTGTTATCGACTATGGAGGAGTGCATGAATGGAGTGGGGTTGATGATGACATACGGCTGTGTAGGGAACAGCTTGGATGTGGATGGAGTGGAGACAGATGAATGATGATGAGAGGAGTCGAAGATGGAATGATGATGATGACGGCTTTGCGTGGATAGCTCTCGGTCGAATGGTGAATGGTGTGGGTTCAGTCGGCCGAAGAAGGAGGACGGTGGAGAATGAATGGAATGGAGGTGGAGTGCGTGAATGGATTCGCGTCAGTGGAGAATGAATGGAGGCCGAAGATGATGGTGAATGGAGGTGTGGGGTGATGATGACGATGACGGCTGAAGGGGGTGGTTGGCTTGCGTGAGTGCAGACCCTTCCTCTGTGCATGTATGACTGAATATAATGAAAAAGGAGAAAAAACCTAATAGGCCAAATTGGTACACAAATAATATAATTAAGGATCAAAATAATGACAAAAGCCCACCAAAATGATATGAATAAACCAAACGGGCCCATAGTTAACTTGAATTAATAAGACTCTATTTGATCTGATTTCCTTTAGACATTAATCAATCTGTTATGATCATTTTGCCTGCCCCAATTTCACTTTAACGGAGAGTTGATTTGCTGATTACTTCTAGATAATGAAATTAGTCAATCTATAATTTCATTCTTTATTTTGAAGATGTTTGGACAGATTATTATTATTATTATGCAAATGTCATTATTGTTTTATGAGCTTCTTTGGTTTGTGAAAAATTGGTATCGAGAACTACATTATCATACGTGTGTTAGAAGGTTAGGGGACTTAATAAGAAGCATTATAGACTTAACATGGATGTTTGTAGCCAAATCTTCAGTGTTTGTGATGAAATACTATGGTAAAAAAGGAGACCTTGTGTTTAACATGAGATCTTGAATTCGAGACCATGTGAGTGCAGAAAACACCTTTAAGAGAGCTAACTCTGATTAGGCCCAACAATGTTCGAATCTAACCTAATCAAATAGCCACACATTCACACACACACATATATATATAGAGAGAGAGAGAGAGACCCTGTGTGTCTGATGATAATAATGGGTTACCAATTAGAAGCTATACCTATATGGTTTAGGTTGATCCTGATTATAATCAATTTGAACTGAGGCGTGGTCCAATTTTACTCTACCCTCTTTAACTTGTCGTCCACGTATATTGCCTTCTAATTCTGCTCTTGTTAACAGGGACGTGGTCCCCTCCCTGCTGCCAGTGGGGGGGTTTCAACAGCCACTACTGGTGTTGGCGCTCCTCCCTATGCAGGAGCTCAGCCCGGCTCCGCTCCTGCATGGACCAGTTATGATGCTCCAAGAGGGCCTGGTTATGAAGCATCTGTGATGCCGGCAATGCCTCCTTACGATCTGCAGAGGGGTGCTTATGATGCACAGAGATTAACAGGTTATGATGCTCAGAGAACTGGATATGATCCACAGAGAGCAGCTGCTGCTTATGATCCATCCAGAGCAGCTGGCTATGATGCACAGTCAAGAGGTGCTGCCGTTCCATCACATGGAGGACGTGCTGCACCGCCGGTGAACAATATGCCATATGGGTCGGCTACACCACCTGCACGTGGTGGAGGTGGATACGAGGCTCCACCACCTCGAGGGGGAAACCCAGCGGCTAGGAGATGATTTTAGGAGGCCATTTTTCTCTCTTGTATCGATGGCTCTCAATCGGATGGATGCTCAAAGGTTTAATTACTGAGTTTTGAGATTTTGGTGCCACCTGCTGGCTGAAACAGAAAAGCCTCCTCCTCTAAACTGTTTGGTATATAAAGGATTTGAAGTGAAGGAGAGGATGGGAAAAATTTTCTGAGTTAAATTTTAAAAAATTGGAGTAGTGGGGTTTTAAAATTTCAATAAAGAGAAGATATAAGATCAAAGAGTAAGAAACATTAATTAAAATTTTAAACTCCACTTCTATAATTTTTTTAAATCTAACAGAGACAATTTTCCCTCCCCTCCCTGCCCCCCGAATTCCCGAGCAACTTCTATCCATCGCGCATTTGCAATGCGCTTTAGGATTCCTTCCTCGCAAAATGTATACTTAATAGTAGTAAAATTCATGAAGTCTTATCGTAACGTGTTGAGCCATTTGTTTTTTCCTGTGACAGAAAGGGGTCAAAGAGCCATTAATTATTCTACAAGTGATGTATATTTATGATTAAATTTTTTCCGTATAAAAGACTTATATATAGGACCACATTGGTATTAAGGGATAAAAAAAGTAGTGGGGGACAATTGCCCCAAAAAAGGCTACTACTAGTTAATTAAGATACACCATTAAATGTTGGGCTAATTGTACAAAAACATTTTAATTATAAATAATGAATTTAACTAATTTGTTTTATGTGGTTGAATAAATTAAAATGGTCCTTTTGGAATAGTAGAACAAAATGGAAAATTTGTGAAAAGAAGAAAAGTCTAAGGAATTAATTTTGGGCCCTCAGTATGGCAATTGAGGTAATTTGGACGAAGTGGTGTTGCTTGTAAGAAATGGAAGTGCCAGGCGAGAGGGATGCCATCAAAGCAGTCCACTTGCAAGAATATAACTCATTAACTACGCGTAATACCAATAGTAACAAATCATCACAACTTGATTTGTCCAACATAATCACAAGTTTTTATATATATGACCCAAAAATATTCATTAATTAATAGAAAATTCCCCAAAGACGAACTGATTCAACTACTAACTTGACAGTAGAATCACTGTCCAGGAGGAGGCGTGCTGATATGTTCAAAAGGAGACAGCTTCAACCTATTCATTCAGCTTTATATAATATTCATACATGCCATGTTACAGCCAATAGGCATACGCGTTTTGCATACCAAGTAAAACCTACTCTTACCTTCTCCATGATCTCCTCTATATATATACACCTTTCACTCTATGCCTCCTTAATTCACAACTCATCCCTGCAATATCATTCTTCCATTATCATCACTTGTTCTCAATCTCACTCACCCGCTTCTCCACTTTCCTTAGCTTATTATTACCATCCTACACAAATCCAGTTTTAACTTGAACACCTTCTTCAATATGGCTCAAATCAGTGTACTCCTCTCCATCTTCGTTTTGATTATTCTCTCCTTTTCTTCAGTATTGGCCTCCTCCTCCTCAGCATCACTCAAAGTGGGTTTCTACAAGTCAACTTGTCCATTAGCTGAATCAATCGTGAAGAGAGCTGTCAACAAAGCCGTTTCTGCCAACCCTGGAATCGCTGCTGGTCTCATCAGAATGCATTTCCACGACTGCTTCGTCAGGGTGAGTCAGTTCACACCCGAGCATTTCCTACCTTCCATCTTTATCATATGCACACATACATACATACATACATACATACATATATATATCAAAGATTCTCATGTAATCATTGTTTCATATACACAGGGTTGTGATGGTTCTGTGCTGCTAAAATCTACGCCTGGTAATCAAGCTGAGAGAGACCACCCTGCAAACAACCCTAGCTTACGTGGCTTCGAGGTCATTGATGAAGCCAAGGCTCAAATTGAGGCCGTCTGTCCTCAAACAGTTTCTTGTGCCGACATCCTTGCTTTCGCCGCTCGAGACAGTTCTCAGAAACTGGGAAAGATCAACTACGATGTCCCCTCAGGACGCAGAGATGGTCGTGTCTCTGTCATGGACCAAGTCCAAGGCAACTTGCCGCCGCCTTCCTTCAACGCACAGCAACTCATTCACAATTTTGCAAGAAAGGGATTATCGGTGGACGAAATGGTCACACTCTCTGGAGCCCATTCAATTGGTGTTTCTCACTGTTCTTCCTTCTCCGATCGTCTTTACTCCTTCAATGCCACTCCTCCCCAAGACCCTTCCATGGATCCTGCATTTGTTCAACTGTTGAAAACAAAGTGTCCTCCTTCAAGAAACGATAACGGTGATGATGAAGATCCAAGGGTTGTGCTCGATGCTGCTACGCCTAATCGATTGGACAACAAGTACTACGTGGCGCTGAAGAATCATCGTGGGCTGTTGACTTCGGATCAGACATTGTTTGAGAGTGAATCCACAAGGAAGATGGTTCAGAGAAATGCGAAACATGGTGGGAATTGGGCTGATAAGTTTGCCAAAGCTATGGTTCGCATGGGTTCGATTGAAGTGCTTACTGGTTCTGAGGGAGAGATCAGAAAGACCTGCAGCGTCGTCAATTAATTAAGACCCCTAACTCGGAAACAATTTGTTCATGGATCAGTTTGGTTTTGAATTCTTTTATTCAATTATTCTTTTGCAAATGTAAAGGATATTCATGTTTCATCTTTCAAGGAATTAATTTAATTACTCTGTTGTTCCTTCTACATGCTTTCGTTATTAAACCTTGATATTCAAGTGTTTGATGCAACATATCGTATGATCGGCTTTCACCTTGGTATCTTGTCCCCTTCCTTTGGAATTAAGTTGGAAAAATTGAAAGGTGATAGCTTCTTGATTTTGTTGCTGGTTCATATTTTTAAATAACAGACTTGAAATGAGAATTCAACTAAAATAACGAGAGAGAAAGGGAAGAGTAAGTTTCACTTTTGTTTACGCTATAAGGTATACATTACAAATACATGAATGGTTGGTTTTGTCTCCTCCTTTCTTTTTTAGGCCCTTGTATTTGTTTTTTATTTTTGTTAGATCTTTATAGTTTATTCAATAAGAGGCATTAGTTTCTATACTCATAATGATTACGAGCATAATAATCTATTTATTTGTTTTTATTTTGATAGTAAATAAATTTTATTCCATCATGTTATTTTTAAAAAATCTATTTTTATTTTTTATTTTTGAAAACTTATATGCTACTTAGTCACAATGAAAATAAGCTCTCTAATGAACATATTATGAATATATGAACTAGTATCTATAACTGAATAAACTATATGGATATAATAAATAAATTATAAAAGCCTTGTTAAAAATTAAGTGAAGCTATGGGGTCATCAATTTCAGTTGACATGGATGGCGCAATAAAAAAAATAAAACAAAGCAAAAAAGTTGAGCATTTGACATTAATGATTAATAATAATTAATTAATCCCAAGTGGCCAACTTGCCGTGGGAGCTCCTCGAAGAGCAAGACTTCATCAAAGTTCAAATAAAAGAAAATTTCCCTATTCCATACTTTTTTTTCCTTGTCGGACAAAGCCATACTGTTTCAAATTTATAATTAGGCGGATTTTATAATGCATATTAACTGATTGATTAAGTGAAATAACGTTAAATATGGTTTAATTTAATAACAATTTACTTTTTCTTGGGGGCCTGAATAACAATTTGCTAATGTCTTGATAATTAATTTTACAATAATAATGTACATAATTAATTATTATTATTATATAATTTATATATAGTTGATTATACGTTGACAAAAACTAAGAAGAATGATCTAAATTTGACAATAATTATAATAAAGTCCCATAAATTTTTTAGAAGATTCATTATAATAAGAAAAAGAGAAGGGAGTACATTGATGAAGATGATGATACTTGGTCTTTGGGTTCTATGCGTTTCACAAAAGAGGTAAGAATCATTCAATGATTGTTGCTAACTTGTTAGTTGTAATATTGACAATACAATATTTCATTTTTTGGGGTCAAAATTGACATATAGAAATACATTATTATATATATGGATATACGTAACATTCATATAGCTCTCTATTAATAACGTTGACAAAGGAAGACGTCTAAGGATGATCGTACTGATTAAATAGAGAAGCCATATAGTGAAGTGTTCAAAAACATTATTATTCAATTCGGTTCACTTTTTGTGACGATTTCCTATATGAGAACCACCAATTCGCCTCAAGCTTGCTTGTTTGAATTATCATATATATATATATATATATATATATATATATATAAAGCTTCCATGAGTAGATAAAAGTAGGACTAAGTCAAGCAAGCAGCTTTATGGGACAAAGTTTTAGTAGGACTAATTAAGCAGGTAACTATTTTAAAGTCTTTAGGCTATGTTTGGATAGAGAGAAAAGTGATGAGTATTAGAATATAGAAATCTCATATTGTATAGTAACAAAAAATGTTACTATACAATATCTTGTACTCTCTCCGATCCTTAAGAAAGTCAATAAATTGAAAGCTAGTTGATTTTTTAGATATAATAAAAAAATTAAATAAATTAATTAATTATGATCAAATTCAATCTCTCGAAAAAAATTCATATTATATACTCCTTAATATACTAAAATTATTCCACTAACTCTTACATATTAGTCATAATTAATTAAATTTTTTAGCTTTATTAATCTATCTAAAAAAAGATAACTGGTTCTTATATAGAGAGTTATTATATGTATATATTGCTTGACAAATACAGAATGTTAAAGTGGAAAAGCAAATACATCAACATCATCACTTCACTTTTTTGAAACGATTTATTACATTTGTAGGACACTGGACAGTCATTTGAGTTGGGTAAAGCTAAACATATACACAATTGGACGAACTCAAAGCCAAATGAAACCTTCTTAAAACAGAACAAAACAATCAAAGAAGCGAATCAGTATTTTCTATGTGAAAAATAAAAATAAAAAGGAGGGATATGAAAATTTTCATTTTTAGTTTCTGATATATATGTAGAAGAGAAAGAAAGAGCTATTGTTAATTAATTAATTAATAGCACCACATCGCTTTCTGATCTCTCCCTGTGAGCCACTGAGAACTTCTATCGAACCCATGCGAACCATTGCTTTAGCAAACTTGTAAGCCCACGTGGAACCATCTTTGTCATTGTTGTCCACAATTTGCCTCGTTAACATACTTTCATACAACGTTTGATCTGAAGTCAAAACCCCTTGATGATTTTTCAGTACTGAGTAGTACTTATTGTCCAAATGGTTCGGTGTCGAATCATCGAGTGCAACAGTTGGATCACTGAAACCACCATTAACGTTTTTACTTGGTGGTGGACACTTAGTTTTCAGCATTTCAACAAACGTAGGATCCATCGAAGGATCTTGAGGATGTGTCGCGTTAAAAGAATATAAGCGATTGGAAAAAGAAGAACAATGTGATACACCAATGGAATGTGCTCCTGAAAGTGTAACCATTTCGTCAACTGATAATCCCTTTCGTGCAAAAAGCTCAATGTTTTGGTCGGTGTTGAAGGAAGGACGTGGAATATTATTTGGGATATCGTCTGTGAGAGAGACACGACTATCTCTTCGTCCTGATGGAACATTATAGTTGATTCCTCCAACTTTATAGGCACTGTCTCTAGCAGAAAATGCAACAATGTCTGCACATGAAACTGTCTGAGGACACACAGCTTCAATTTCAGCCTTGGCTTCGTCGATCACCTCGAAGCCTCGTAAACTAGGGTTGTTCGCTGGATGGTCTCTCTCAGCTATATTTCCCGGGGTAGATTCTATCAACACAGAACCATCACAACCCTGTATACATAGACACATATTATTAGAATATATTAAGAACTCTGAATTGAAGGTATATAAACTCGGGGAAAGTCTTATTGAATTGACTTAACTTATTTTGATAAAAAGACAAACTTAATATATACCTAATTCACTAAAATCTAATATATATGTTGAACTCACCCTCACGAAGCAGTCGTGGAAATGCATTCGGATCAATCCAGCAGCGATGCCTGGGTTGGCAGAAACAGCTTTGTCGACAGCTTTTCTTACAATTGCTTCAGCTTGTGGACACGATGATTCATAAAAGCCCACCTTCAAAGGATAAGCTGAAGAGACCAGTGATGAAGATGAGATAACTACGACCAAGACCAACAGCAATAGGCTCATATGTAGATTGGCCATTAATGATGCTTTGCAGAGGAATTGAATAACTGGATTTTTCTGGTGTGTGTATGTGTATGTATGAATGAAAGTACGAAGGACTAAAGGAACTTGGAGGAGAGTGATATATATATATATATAGAGAGAGAGAGAGAGAGAGAAATTTTTGTGTGAGCGTTGAGAGATATTTTTTTGAGGTGGAGAGGTGTGTTGGAGGGTTTGGTATTTATAGGAGGAGAATTGTGAAGGAAGCTTTTACTGAGGCCGCAGCCAAAACGTGTAGTATTGTTGTTGAAGGCGTCTTAATTAATATATATATATATATATATATATATATTATATAAAAATATCAAGTTGATAATAGGAAATTAGTGATTGAGTAAATCAAAAGGGAGAGATTTACGGTTCTCTTATGATGACAGGGTTCGTGGCATTTAATTGACTTTGATTAAGTCGATCTGTATTTATGAATATGGACGAGTATTTATGAATATATGGATCACAAGCCTCTATATTCTTAAAATTATAGCTTCAATAATCCTTAAGAAAATAATAAATGGAGAAAAGTAAAACAATTAAAAAGTAAACTGTTCTTTATACTCAAATTAATGTTTTCAATTCCGGTTAACACAAGCAATTTAATATATATATATATATATATATATAAGCATCACAGGTGCATGTATGTTAATTATTATAATTTGTAATTATCAACTTTTTCATACCATTAAATAAAAAAAATCATAGAATAATATTCCTCGTTTCTTTTTAGAAAAAAAACAATTTCTAATTAGAGCATATTGGTGGTCTCATATAGGAAATCGTCGCAAAAAGTGAACCGAATTGAATAATAAAGCTTTTGATCAGAAGTTGAATACGTCCACACCGTATGTGTTGTTCATTTAGTTAATTTGAACACTCTTCCTTTGTCAACGTTATTAATAGAGAGCTATATGAATGTTACGTATATCCATATATATAATAATGTATTTCTATATGTCAATTTTGACCCCAAAAAAATGAAATATTGTATTGTTCAATATTACAACGAACAAGTTAGCAACAATCATTGAATGATTCTTACCTCTTTTGTGAAACGCATAGAACCCAAAGACCAAGTATCATCATCTTGCATCAATGTACTCCCTTCTTATTATAATAAGGAATCTTCTAAAAAATTGATGGGACTTTATTATAATTATTTTCAAATTTAGATTATTCGTCTTAGTTTTTGTCAACGTATAATCAACTATATATAAATTATATAATAATAATTAATTAATTATGTACATTATTATTGTAAAATTAATTATCAAGACATTAGCAAATTGTTATTCAGGCCATATTAAATTAAAATTAAACCATATTTAATTTAATTAAAACATATTTAACGTTATTTCACTTAATCAATTTGTTAATATGTATTATAAAATCCGCCTAATTATAAATTTGAAACAGTATGGCTTTGTCCGAAAGGGAAAAAACAGTATGGACTTGGGAAATTTCTTTTATTTGAACTTTGATCAAGTCTTGCTCTTCGAGGAGCTCCCAAGGCAAGTTGGCCACTTGGGATTAATTAATTATTATTAATCATTAATGTCAAAGCCTCAACTATTTTGCTTTGTTTTATTTTTTTTATTGCGCCATCCATGTCAACTGAAATTGATGACCCCATAGCTTCCCTTCATTTTTAATAAGGCTTTTATAATTTATTTATTAGATCCATATAGTTTATTCAGTTATAAATACTAGTTCATATATTCATAATATGTTAATTAGAGAGCTTATTTTCTTTGTGACTAAGTAACATATAAGTTTTCAAAAATAAAAAATAAAAATAGATTTTTTAAAAATATCATGATGGAATAAAATTTATTTATTATCAAAATAAAAACAAACAAATAGATTATTATGCTCATAATCATTATGAGTATAAAAACTAATGCTCAAAATGAGGTGTGAAATTATCGAGTCTTACTGATAAATTTTCCTAAAAGAAAGGAGGAGACAAAACCAACCATTCATGTATTTGTAATGTATACCTTATAGCGTAAACAAAAGTGAAACTTACTCTTCCCTTTCTCTCTCGTTATTTTAGTTGAATTCTCATTTCAAGTCTGTTATTTAAAAATATGAACCAGCAACAAAATCAAGAAGCTATCACCTTTCAATTTTTCCAACTTAATTCCAAAGGAAGGGGACAAGATACCAAGGTGAAAGCCGATCATACGATATGTTGCATCAAACACTTGAATATCAAGGTTTAATAACGAAAGCATGTAGAAGGAACAACAGAGTAATTAAATTAATTCCTTGAAAGATGAAACATGAATATCCTTTACATTTGCAAAAGAATAATTGAATAAAAGAATTCAAAACCAAACTGATCCATGAACAAATTGTTTCCGAGTTAGGGGTCTTAATTAATTGACGACGCTGCAGGTCTTTCTGATCTCTCCCTCAGAACCAGTAAGCACTTCAATCGAACCCATGCGAACCATAGCTTTGGCAAACTTATCAGCCCAATTCCCACCATGTTTCGCATTTCTCTGAACCATCTTCCTTGTGGACTCACTCTCAAACAATGTCTGATCCGAAGTCAACAACCCACGATGTTTCTTCAGCGCTATATAGTACTTGTTGTCCAATCGATTAGGCGTAGCAGCATCGAGCACAACCCTTGGATCTTCATCATCACCGTTATCGTTTCTTGAAGGAGGACACTTTGTTTTCAGCAGTTGAACAAATGCAGGATCCATGGAAGGGTCTTGGGGATGAGTGGCATTGAAGGAGTAAAGACGATCGGAGAAGGAAGAACAGTGAGAAACACCAATTGAATGGGTACCAGAGAGTGTGACCATTTCGTCCACCGATAATCCCTTTCTTGCAAAATTGTGAACGAGTTGCTGTGCGTTGAAGGAAGGCGGCGGCAAGTTGCCTTGGACTTGGTCCATGACAGAGACACGACCATCTCTGCGTCCTGAGGGGACATCGTAGTTGATGTTTCCCAGTTTCTGAGAACCGTCTCGAGCGGCGAAAGCCAGGATGTCGGCACAAGAAACTGTTTGAGGACAGACGGTCTCAATTTGAGCCTTGGCTTCATCAATGACCTCGAAGCCACGTAAGCTAGGATTGTTTGCAGGGTGGTCTCTCTCAGCTTGATTACCAGGCGTAGATTTTAGAAGCACGGAACCATCACAACCCTGTGTATATAAAACAATGATTACATGAGAATCTTTGATATATATATATATGTATATGATAAAGATGAAAGGTAGGAAATGATCGGGTGTGAACTGACTCACCCTGACGAAGCAGTCGTGGAAATGCATTCTGATGAGACCAGCAGCGATTCCAGGGTTGGCCGAAACGGCTTTGTTGACAGCTCTCTTCACGATTGATTCAGCTAATGGACAAGTTGACTTGTAGAAACCCACTTTGAGTGATGCTGAGGAGGAGGAGGCCAATACTGGAGAAAATGAGAGAATAATAAAAACGAAGACGGAGAGGAATACATTGATTTGAGCCATATTGAAGAAGGTGTTCAAGTTAAAACTGGATGTGTAGGATGGTAATAATAAGCTAAGGAAAGTGGAGGAGCGGGTGAGTGAGATTGAGAACAAGTGATAATAATGGAAGAATGATATTGCAGGAATGAGTTGTGAATTAAGGAGGCATAGAGTGAAAGGTGTATATATATAGAGGAGATCATGGAGAAGATAAGAGTAGGTTTTACTTGGTATGCAAAACGCGTATGCCTATTGGCTGTAACATTGCATGTATGAATATTATATAAAGCTGAATGAATAGGTTGAAGCTGTCTCCTTTTTGACATATCAGCAAGCCTCCTCCTGGACAGTGATTCTACAGTCAACTTAGTACACTCTCATTAATTAATTAATTAATTAATTATTCGATTTCGATGCTACAGTCAAAATTGAATCAATCCGTGTTTGGGGAATTTTCTGTTTTTTAAAAGACGGCTGTTTGGTCTTTTAATTAATTTTCAAAAGTCTTTAATTCTTATATAGATGATACAAGGGATTTTTGGGTCATATATATGTATATATATATATATATATATTAAAACATGTGATTACAGAATATTCGACAAATTAACTTGAGATTTGTTGTTTTTGTTTTACGCGGTTAATATAATGTGTTTATTTATATTCTTGCTGGTGGAATGCTTTTATGGCATCAGTTAGCTGGAACTTCCATTATTTCTTATATTTATTCTTACAAGTAACACCGCAATGGCTTGTGGATCGATATCATCTGTTTGGACGACATTCAACATAAATGCGACGACTTCGTCTAATCAAGTTACTTCAAATGCCAAATTGTTGGCCCAAAATATGAAAGCTCTAACCACGAATTCGTCTTAGACTTTTCTTGCTTTCACAAATTCTCTATTTTATATTTGTTCTACTATTTCCATCTTAAAATACTCCTCTTCCGCCCCTATAAATAGTTCGCCTTTTAGAATAATTTTGAAATAGACCCACCCAATGCAAGAGGTTCCTACTCTAAGAGAGAGTAATGTATGCAGCTTGACTCTCTAGGAAGAGATTATTTTTAAGATTTAAATTTATAACCTCTAGATCATATAGCAAATCAAGGGCTCAAGGCTCATCCTCTTTTTAGGATCATTTTATGATCATAAATACAAGTCATTTTGCAAAAGTTTGTAAAGCATTATTAATTACTTTATTTCAAAATTATGGTATTTGTTAGGGGTAAAAGTGAAAATAAAAGTTACTTTTTGACAATTTTAATGATAATTACAATGAGTCAATTAAAGTGACTTGCTTCCTTAAACATATAAACATATAGTCAAGACTTTATGAAAGGGTTTTAGTATTAGTTATAAGACTTTTTTAATATATATCACTAGGAATTGAACCCATGATTTGATGCTTAAAGAACCGAGAGGTGATAATCTAACGTTAATGCATAGGTTCATACATATTCCTACAGTGTACAAATTTGGGACGCACTGACTCGACCGTTCTATCACACAGCATATGAAACAAAGGAGACAAGTATAGGGACAAATTTATCTTAAAGATTTTTTCATCATGTTGGAAAATTGGTTTCCACAAATTGAAAAATTTCTTTCCGTGCAAATTTCATTTCCCAAAAAATATGGCGTCGAAACATCCGACAGTCAATGGAAAATCCTAATTTTCCTCAGCATTCTCACGTACTAAATAATTTTATGACATATATATATATTCTTGTAACAAAATACAATGAATAGATTTCTAATGTTTTCTTAATAATGGAATTAAAGAACCTCCCTTTCTTGTTTATTGAAAAAGATGGCTCAACAATCATCTTGAAAGATAACCAAAAAGAAGGCACAAATAATGACAAAGAGATATTCGAGAGCAAGAGATCAGGACAACGGTTAGCGATCCAATGGTCACATGCTCATGGGGAAGTGTGGGATGTAGAAACTCTAACTGGCAATAATGTAGCATTACCCATATATATATATATATATATATATATATATATATTCAGATTTGAATTCAATCTAACCCTAATTGAAAATAGTTCTTCCAATATATCCACAAATAATTAAAATTAAAATTTATCTATGAGGAATTTGAATACATACGAAATATATATATATACATACACACACACACACCCAAGTTTTTTGAAATATAATTTTTGGTTTCGTTGATTGAGTGATAAACATTGCATCGCATTATAATTAATTAAATCTTTAGGTCACATACATAATTTATATCTTATCTTTATATTAATTACATGACAGATCTTGATATTACGAGGATAACCAGCTTGCTGTTGCTGACAGTTCGGATAATATTAGCTGTAAATGAAGATTCTGGACTAAATATATATATATATAGATCATTTACGGCGTTATTCTATTTAATTGTTCATATATAAATAGTGATACCTTTTTCCAATTTTTATCATTTCCCATCAAGAAACGTTCGAATCTAGTATTCGAGAATTTTGTTTTGATTGACTAAATTATAGGGTCTTCTTTCCGAAGAAGATTCATAAAATAAGAATTAATTTTATTCTGATATTTAATGAAATTTATGGAAATGCTTGTGTTTAGTATACCATACATATTATATAAATATTATCCTTTAACTTAAATTACTAACTATTCTAAAGTAGTTAAACTAGACTATGAGCACGGAGTACGTTGGTCTACTGAGCGATGAATAATGTAGCTTCTTATAGATTTTATTTTATATATACATTATAATATGTATATTATCATAGACTATTTTTAAGAAAATTATGAAATTATTATTAAGGTTATGCTTTACTAAAATTTTCATTTTATATTGGTTAAATGTACATAATTAACAAATATGATGTTGAATAAAAAAAATGTAAGCCACCGATTGACTTAATCTATTCGGCTTCCTGTTTTGATTAAAAAGAGTTCTATAAATAAATGATATAGATGTATAGTATTTAAGAGTATATTTAAATAACAATCTTAGTAATAAATGAAACAACTTTTTAAAGATTATCATCATGAATCACAAATCACAGTACACACAAACACTATATGAATGCTATAAACTGAAGCTTCGTTTCAAGGGTCTCCTTCCCCCTAATTCTCAGTTTTTTCTCATTGTGTGAAGAAGAAGATGAAGTTCAATTTGATTGAGCTTCTTTGGGGGGGAAATATTAGCCCTAACCGACAAATTATCCCAAAATTAACCTTACTTTCCATCTTCGCCATTCTCCTATTCACAGCCACCCCACTGAGTTTCTCCTTCTTTGGATCTCTCAAGAGAATTGTGTTTGCATCAGAACAGTCATCTTCTTCTTCTTCTTCATCTTCATCATTCAACAACAATGCTGCAGACTCAATACTGTTATCTTCTTCTTCAGGAAACAATTATAAGTGTGATATTTTCAGTGGCGAATGGGTTCCTAACCCGAAGGCTCCATATTACACAAACACGAGTTGCTGGGCAATTCATGAGCACCAAAACTGCATGAAATATGGGAGACCAGACACAGAGTTCATGAAATGGAGATGGAAGCCAAATGATTGTGAGCTTCCCATTTTCAATCCCTTTCAGTTTCTTGAGATCATGAGAGGCAAATCCATGGCTTTTGTTGGAGATTCTGTTGGAAGAAATCAGATGCAATCCCTCGTTTGCCTCCTTTCTCGGGTAAGTAATTATTAATCATTCATTCATTCAAACATATCAAATGTGCTTTTTATATTCTTCTGTTTCTTCTTCTTCATCATCTTCATGCCAATTTCTTATCTGTTTATAGTTACTTGTGAGATCCATTAATTGGGGAAGAAGAGGTCAAATTGAGTGCGCAATTTTTGTTTTTTTTTTAAATTAGGTTTTTATGAAAAATCACGTCTTTTTATTACACAATTTATCATCACATACATAGAAATATATTAAAAAGCACGTAAGAAATTTCTTAAATCTAATTTTTAGAACATATGTGTACCTCAATTTTAAAAACATAAACTGAGATCTTACGAAAGTATCAAGTAATTCACATTGGATACCGTACCTTAGTTTCTATGCATAAAAGTAGCCACTTATTCTCTTGATCTTTCCTAGTTTTCTTACTCATCCTATCCTATTTATAAATCATATAATTAAATTTTTTATATAAATATATAATTTTACTCTTAATTTATTGTTATGCATATGATTATTTTTTAAAAAAATATATATATTAAATATGGGTAAAATTAGAAAGTTATTAAATTTTAATATAAAATTAGTGAGGTTTAGATTTTTCTTGGCTCTAACAAAATATGTTAAAAATGTCTTATAAATATGACTATTTAAATGGGCCCAAAATTATTTGTGTTAGCTGAATTATTCCTCCCTCCGTCTGTTTGTGCTATTTTAAAACTGCAGCTGGAGTAGTTGACCTAAACCATCATAAAATTCAAGGGTTTGGTAAATGATGGTTGTAAATCTGTAAGATGTGTGTGTGTGTGTGTGTGTGTGTATAAGCATGCTAAGGAATCGAATCTTTTCCTCGGAAAACTACATTAGATTTTGCATAATTTGTCCACCACGTTCCTTAACTACTAGACCACATGGAACTAAATGAATCCTTGATTATTTTATTATGAGCCTTCAATTAATCTTTTTTTTCTTTTTCTGTTTAATATTTAAAAAAAAAAAAGATGGGTATCGGGAAGGCACTGGTACGTTATTAATTACTAGCCATTAGACTAGATTGGAATGGTTTGAAGGCCAGAGAACTTGTATATAAAAGCTATAACCCTTCTATTTATAGAGAGTATATTGGTCCTATTTGTGGCACAGAATAGTTCTTTCTTTCACTTAGAAATTCGAACCCGTATTCCTAATTTTAAATTTTATCTTTAATTAGAAAATATGAAGAGAATATTACTAATAGAATGAAATAGTATGATATTGTGAAGCTTAAAAAACACCAAATATATGAATTATAATTTTTTGCGTGTCTATATAGATGTTTATTGGCACTGAAAATCAGACAACTGGTCATCAAAATTTTCTATTAGAAATTATAATTAATGAAGTTACTTAGTATAGTATATGTAAACTTTAATTTATATAAAGTCTCTAACCTTCTTTCAATTAAAATTAAATTTTTATCCCGAAATATGATAGACAAAGTTTAAATTATAAACTATTTTTGACATTATGATAAAACTATTTTGTTTGCATTATCCCACAACAGCTAGTCTTGAGATTTGAGTGATGACTACACGTTAAGCTTCTCTAATTCATTAATGTTGACTTAGTCAATGATACACGTTGAAGTTATTTTCACTTGATTGATCTCATAGTTAGATGAAGACCTAGGTATTATGAACAAACAGCTGGGACACACGTGTCTCATTTATTGGCCCAAAAAATTCAACTTCATTTAATTTGTTGGCACCAAAAAATTTAAGTTCACTTTCACTTTTAAGAGTTTTAAAGCCCAAAAAAAGTAGAACTGGTTAAGATGTCACATTTCAAATGTTTCAATAATGCCAAATTGTCTTTTACAATCCAACCAATTTCTTTTTAATAATAGGGGTTAATTACAAGTTCCTTGTATGAGTGTAACTAAAGCAAGCCAAGACTATGTATGCCCTCTAAAATTAAAACACACACACACACATAGCCTACCAATGGGTTTGTGTTTGGTGGAAAGAGCTAGGCATTAGTAAGTTAACGACTCACGAGTAAGATTCAAATTCACTTAAAAAATATATCTATATTTAATATCCGATAATATTTCTAGTAGAATTATCTCTAATAGAAAAATGCATATGCTTAGCAAAAAAATTGAGATATATGTTGCCCAATTATTGAAAAATTAGACGTTTTTCTCGTGTATCATATGGAATCTAAAGAACAAGCCCATTTATTCATATGTTATGAATAGTGTAATTTACTATAAATTTTATTGTAATATTGTATATTGATAGAGTTTTAGAACAACTTTTGGATAGCTTTAGAAAACCTTTCAAGACTCTTCGATTTTAAGGAGATATTATATATTGTTTTGTGTTATCTATGTAATTTGGTTTATATAATTAATTTTTATTTGGCATAATAGATCCAACTCAATCTAAGCATAATCTTAAAATGGTTTTCATTGGTTTATATAAAATTATCAAATTACATAACGATATTCAAACGAAAATAATAATAACTTCATACCATTGATATAAGATGTAGTTGACTTTTTAAAATAAATTAAGGAAGTCAAATAAATCAGTTAATTATAACAAAATTTAACTCTTCTAGATAAATTCTTATAATATACTCCTTAATCTAACCAAATTAGTCAATCAACTTCCATATTAGTCATAATTAGCTTATTTATTTAGTTTCCTTAATATATCTAAAAAAATCAACTATATCTTATATTAAAGATAGGAAGAGTATATAGTAATATTTATGTCAGAATTTGAGGGAGTAGTCTAAACATAGAGCCCTTTATGTAAAATAAAACTGGAAATTAATTTGGTTTGTGATTACACACATTCAATTCCATAGTTAATTAATTATATTTGTCAAATTAATGTTTCTGTTCTTTTTTTCTTTTTTTCAAGGCTGAATGGCCTATAGATGATTCAGAAACACAAGATGATTGTTTCAGAAGATGGAAGTACCCAAGTTACAACTTCACCGTAGCTGCATTTTGGACTACCCATTTGGTCAAATCCAATAAATCACAACACCCTAATGAACTCATGCACATTTACGTCGACGAGGCCGACGAAAAATGGTCAAAAAGAGTGGGACACTTCGACTACATCGTCATCAATGGAGGTCACTGGTTCGACAAGCCCATGGTGTTCTACGAGGAACAAAAAATCATAGGATGCCACAGCTGCTTCATGAACATCACCAGCAGAACCAGGTTCTTCGGTTACAGAAAGGCCCTGAAAACAGCACTTAAAACCCTAAACAGCTTAAAGAACTTCAAGGGCATGACGATCCTAAGATCATATGCACCATCACATTTTGAGAATGGGTTGTGGAACGAAGGTGGGGATTGTGTGAGAAGAGAACCATTCAAGAAAAGTGAGGTGAAGTTAGGAGGTGTAGATTTGGAGATGTATAAGATACAGATGGAGGAAATTAGGGTTGCAGAGGAAGAAGCAAGGAAGAAGATGATAAGGAAGAAGAAGTTTAGGGTTCTTGATGTAACAAAAGCCATGCTTATGAGGCCAGATGGTCACCCAAGTAAATATGGACATTGGCCAAATGCTAATGTGACTTTGTATAATGATTGTGTGCATTGGTGCTTGCCTGGGCCTATTGATGCTTGGAGTGATATGCTTTTGGAGATGTTGAAGATGGAGGGTGGGATTTGATCATCATTAGCTTTAATTAATTAATTGGCATCACTTTAGCCCAATCTTAGATGTTACTATATATGCTTGTCACCCGATTCCTTAAATATACAATGTCAATTCATTATTGCATTTTTTTATAACGCAATCTAGTTAGATTTAAGTATTATTAGGCTAACTTAGGATAGCTATTCTCTTAAAAATATTTTTTGTATTCACGTATATTTGAACTCAAAATATTATACTTAAACGATCAAAATTCATTTCACTGGGAGTAACATATGAGGGCTAAACAAAGATCTGATTAGGCCGGCAAGGCATTAGCCCGTGGTTTGGTCTTGGGGCTGGTCATCCCAGCCCAAAGATCGGCCCAGCCTGGTGAAGAACCCACTGTCCACCAAGTTTGACAAATGGATCGAACGGGACTAGGTTGATGCTCCAATTGGTCTATTACTGAATGAATTGGGATTTGAAAGGGGATACTAAAATTAGTATGATAAGTTGGTACGAGTGGTAAATGATTCGGTATCGTTTAAACGAGGTATCAAATTTGAACTTTAGCGTATGCAGAAAATCCCCGTTAGGAGACTCACCCACCATAGCCAGGTATGTGACGCAGGTTGGATCCGGATGTAGTCATGGTAAAGTTCCGGTGAACTTGGTGAACAAAAAAAAAAATAGTATGATATATATAATATAATATAACATATGAAAAGATACATAATATTAGGGCTGGTAATTTGGGTTGGGCCCGCGGGCCAACCCGCCAAAAACTGGCGGGTTGGGTTGCAAAAATTGCAACCCACTTTGATGCGGGTCTTTTTGACCCGCACCCGCGGCGGGCGCACCCGCGGCGGGCGCACCCGCGGCGGGCTAACCCGCCGGGTTGGCGGGTTAGCCCGCTTTTTTTTTTTTTACTTTTTTTTAACTTTTTTTATTATTTATATTACACATTTATACCTTACTAATTTGAGAGCCTTAGTTAAACAAGAGACATTATACTTAATTTATATTAACTTTATCTCATTGAGTCATTTCTTTCTTTATATATATTTATTTTATTTTATTATAATTTTTTTGTGATAGATTTATCTATAGATAGTGACAAAATTGACTAAATAAATATTTTGACTACTTAAGACATGATTCGAATCTAATTAATATTGACATATGTAATTTTTTTAAAAAAAAAAGTTGAAAAAAAATTAAAAAATTATATATAAAAAATTTAAAAAAAAACAAAAAAGCTGGCGGGTTGGCGGGCTAGCCCGCCAACCCGCCATGGCGGTCTCGGGTTGGGGTTTCCCCAACCCGCGACGGGCCAACCCGTTTTCGGCGGGTTGGCCCGCATTACCACCCCTACATAATATACATATCTAAAAAGTATATAAAATATACATAATTATCGTGTAGGACCAGTTTTTTTTTTTTTTTGCCCACCCGGTTTACCGAAGCTTTACCCCGACTACATTCGGATTCAACCCGCGTCGCGCACCTGGCTATGGTGGGTGAGTTTCCTAACAAAAATTTTTTGTATACGCCAAAATTTAAATTCGAGACTTCGTTTAAGTGATACCGAGCTATTTATCATTCCAATATAAAAACTTAAAGTTTGCTCTAGCCGACCACCAGGTTAGCCCCAGTCTTGTCTCATTTTTTGGGGGTCTTTTTGCAACAACCAAGTTGAAATGGGTTAGCTGGGTTACCGGGTTGCTTGTTCAACTCTAATGTCTGTTGGTCATTATTGCTTTTTATAGTTTGCACTATTTACTTAATTAAACGTTTTTCCATATTTATCCTTTTCTAATTAATAAAATGTCTCAGTTAAAAAAAAATTATTAATTACATCCTAAATTAAGGACATTTTTAGAAAGCCCTTATTAATTATATTCTGAAAGACAAAAAATGTCTTACATTTTTTACATGATCCTTCAGAAAAAATATCTTACAATTTTAAACGAAGGAAGATTTTTTTTTTTATTAATTTGTCGCAATTCATAAACGAATATCTATTTTTTCTCCATTCTTACAAAGCATGTTCGATTTATATTATTGGTATATCCCCACATTTCACACTATTTATATTATTGGTATCCCCCACGCTTATCTTCTTGATTATACTTTTGGATGGCATCAAAATTCAAAACTAACCTTTATCTTGCTTTTTCCGGTGCTTCTTTATTTTATTTTATTTTTCAATTTTTACCAAAATATTATATATATTTTTTTTATAACAGACAATTATATTTTTAATAGACTCATTCTGTTGTTCTCTATCTATTAAACATGACGCTAGAGACCATTATTCATGCAAAAGGGTAAGCATAATATTGGGAGGAGAAATACTTACATGTGAGTGTCGTCTTATTTATACTCTAATTAATTAAAATATAATTTTTTATCTGATTTAAATTCTAGTTTGTAACCCTCTACTTTTTTTTAGAAAAGAGAATTTTTTTTACAAATATAATAATAATGAATATAGATTAATTGTTGACAATAAATAGTATATTTTAATTGGTTAAAGTATAGATGAAATGGTACTCTAAAAATATATAAATATTTCTCTAATATTGGTATCTATTACCACTGCGATATTGAGATTAATTTGTATTTTTGGGCCTTAATATAAATAATTAACTTTTTAATTGAGGCTTACCTTATCCATACCCAAAAAGAAATATTATTATTATTATTATTATTATTATTATTATTATTATAGAGAGAGGGGGAGAGAGAGCAAATATGCTAGATCACTAAGGCTTTTTGAATTTGGATGAGTAGAGTAACAGAACAATAATCAAGTTGTGAAAGTATTCATACCTTAAGACTTTTTCAGTCATTATTTATATCTTTTCTAGATCCCTATTATTAAAGTTTGAATCGTTGAATAAGACAAGGAATATGATAATTGCTCCTTTCTTGTAGTAATTTGTTTTAATCTTGTCACTATATAATAATCATATCCTTAAAGTAAAATAATTAACACTTTCTATTGCCAACGTGACGCCACAGAGTACAGTTGTTCCACCAGAAAGAAACAAAGGCTAACGGACTTCGTGATGCTGTCATAATTCAAAACTAATCTCAACGTACAGCTTCTTCTTCTTCTTCTTTTTTTTTTTTTTTGAATTATCATTTGATTGAAGTGAGAACACAAGATTAAATAATTAAATAGATATAATTAAATTTTAGATGAAATTTTATGTTAAGAAAATTTACATGTACGTGCACTAGCTCTATGATCTTCGTTTTTTCCTTAATTTATTTTAAATATAAAAAAAGGGATCTTTTAAATTAAATATTCTGCGAATTACCAGTTTTTATTGTTGATACTTTTTACCCATCAATTAATTTCTTATGATGAAATATCCAAATTCAGAATATATTAAATTTGTTATGAATTTTTAATAAACTCCTTATCAAAAGTTTTAAAAACATGTTAGTCTGAAAATAATACCAAAAAAATATCAATTTTTCCCTTGTCTTCCATATTTTCTCCAAGGAATGCATGCATTCCAGTATCCAATTATATTATCAGCAAATGGATCCTCTAAGTAGTTTCCAAATATACAAACAATCGTTTTCTTTTTCTTCTTTTACTCAATAAAAAACTTCAGTCCAAAAGAAATTAGTGATTATTTTTTATTTATTAACATTATGATTTGTGTATGATTGGCCTACCACCACCTTGCTATTACGCCACATTTAGCTTTTAAAAAGTGTTATAAGTTAGTGGGATGTGAAAAGTGAGTTCACATGATAAGAAGTTAAAAAATATCTCATCAAATATAATTAAATTAAAAAAAATGTCCCAGTATATAAATAAAGAGATCCATATATAAATTCATTATTTTTAAGATTTGAAGTTAAGATATAATATCAAATCCAATATATATATATTTTTTTATACCAGAGTATCTTTCTATCTGATAGATGAAAAACTAATCTCTCGAGTATTGTAGAGACCCAATTACGAAGACAATTCTCCTAAACATACTAGCTCCATTCCCATCCTCTAAGGATCGAATCTGAGAATGATGGTTAAGGGACATAGACCATCGATCGAATTTATAGAGGTCCATTTACGAGGATGACCCTCCCAAGTATATCAGCTCCGTTTCTATTCATTAGGAATCAAATTCAAGAACGATAGTTAAGGGATATAGACCCTCGATCATGTGTGCGAACGTATGTTAGTTGATATATATATATATATATATATATATAAAAGTGACTCTCATCAAGGCTCAACACTACTATCAAATCCACTTTTGGGTGTATGTGTGTGGTTAGCAATATTGCCATGTTGAATTGGATCTTGCTTATCAATTTAAAATGGAAGAGTGCCACTCGTTTTTTTTTTTTTGTCAATTTCATTTTTTTATTATTTTTTTAGGCCATTTGTATCATTTGAGAGATGAAGATAAATGACACTGCGTTTGAAATTTATTGGTCCCTCAAAAGAATATTTATATATTATCAGCAGAAACTCCAAAACATTCTCCTTTAACGTGCATGTGTTGTGGGCCTTTAATTTGTTTATTATTTAGACATACAATATCCCTCATTTTGAGATATATATATATATATTCTTTTTGCCAAACATTTTGATTTATAATTAATTTCAATTTCCTCGTCCTTTACGATCAGCAGTCAATCAAATTAACATAAATGATACTTTTCTTTTCTTTTTCCTAATATATACTTCCTCCCATCCTAAACTAAAACTCTTATAAGTTACTTCTAATATTTTAAAATATTTTTTTAATAATATTTAATATTCTAAATTAATATTATTTATTTAATATTTTAAAATATTTTTATAGTAATACTTAGTATCATAAACTATTTTTTAGTAATTTATTGTGTATCCAGCATCCTAAAGTATATTTTTAATTATTAGCACTCAATATCCTAAATTCAAGATGTTCATCGTTGTTAAAAAATACTTTAAAAATAAAATTGAACTACTAATATTTTATGACACCCATGTATTTTGCCGACATGAGACCCATTTTCCATAATTATTATTATAAGGCTCTTTTGCAAGTTGTTCAAAGCATTAATTATTTTAAATCTGTTTTATCTTCCTATTCTCCATGTTTCTTAAGCATTAACTCTGCATATTTAGTTGGCAAAAAAAAACTGCATATTTTAATTTAATGAACTTGTAGGACTAATTTTGGAAAATCATGAAAGTATTTGATAAATTTAAAATTATTAATTAATTTTAATGGAACTCCTTAACCTGTGTGAAATTATTAACAAGTTAATTACAAGAACCGAAAATAACTTTACATTCTCACATTAATTCAACACAAACCTGTTGGCCACACCATTTCACACTGTTTGTGTGTAAAGTGTATCATTAAATTATATTATTTAAAGTCTTCATCTGATTGTTTATATTATTTTTTGCTTAGTGTAAAATATTTATTTATTTCAAGTATGAAAGTAAGGAAGAAAGAAGTAGACATATACATATATACGTAGAGACTTGATGAAATGAATGCTGGAAGACTTAACTGGCAAGCCAAGTGGAGTCGGACTAATTTAGGGGGATGAATAAGATGTCACACTCAACCCAGCTTCAGCTTCAATCATTTCTGGCAAATTTCCACTGCGTGTCTTCATCCTAATAATTGCTTCATTCATTACTCTCTCCCTTCTTAGTTCTTAGGTAAACGTGATATCACTTATCAATAATTAAAAATTAATTTTTTTGAAGAGTAGAGATCTTATATCACTAAAATAGATTTTGTTTTTTAATAAAAAATTAATTTTAAAAAATTAAAATTGTTAATTAATTTTAACTTCTAATTATAATTTATGATTGGTTAAAAAAATCTTATTAAATGGAGAGAGTAATTACATCTTTAACGAACTAGTAGTTGATTGAGGTAATAAGAACCCCATCAGCTTATTCTTATAAAGAAATAAATATAGGCTTAAATCTTGGGAAACATAATTATTATGAGAGATAAAAATATTTTACTCTCTAAATATTAAAAAATATTAATTTTAAACAAAAAATGATGACACCTTTACTTAATTTAGTCAGAAAAAGTAATTGCATCCTTTAATTTGTTAAAAAGTTTCTAATAAATAATCTTTGACATTTTACTTTCGTTGTTAAGTATTTATTAACAGAACCAAAATATCCTCAATTTCATCCACTTATACAAATATATAAATTTTTTTAATCATGCAAAATTTGAAAAAGAAAATTAAATTATTCAAAATTAAAATAAATCAATAGTCACATTAATATAAAAATAATAATACGCACCCACTTTATTATCATACAATATATTAGTAAAAAAAAACTCTACTTGTCGTCCATATAAAAAATTACTTTGATGACAATTGACAGTAAAGCTGTTCGTGACCTTATATTAGAGTATATATCATTAATAATAGAAGCAAATAATGGTGGTTAAATAAGTACAAGCCTCTCGCATCAATTTTTGCCTTCCATCAAATACTTCATAATTATATCAAAAATAATTACGTAGAAAAATAGGTTTTAATTGATTAATTATTTATAATTATTATAAATTATTATTATAGTTAAAAATTTAAAATATTATATAATTAATTAATGAGATTACTGATTAATTATTATCATGAGTTTACAATTTTTTAAAGATCAAAGTGGTTTGTGATTATTATGAATAATCATTATGGATAGAAATTTAAAATATCATAAAATTAATTAATAAAATTACTAACTAATTATTATCATTGGGTTCAAAAAATTTTAAAGATTAAAATAAGATTACTTATTAAGATTATTAATTACGGTCTGTAGATAAAAAAATTAAAAATATTATGACAACTAGATGTTAGTAAATAATAATTCTATTCTATAATATAATTACTCATCAAAACTTGATCCTCCTCTGTGGTCCATATCATCCATGTCCATTGAATAAGAATCATGACAAGATTGGCATAAAACAGCTGTGTGCTGAGTAATGGAAAGTTATTGAGAAAGAAAAAGCATTTTAAATTTATGAATAGTTCTACATTAATTAATAATTAAAATAATTAAAGTATACTTTCTTCTTTTGTTTTTTTTAAAGAAACCAAGATATAGTTTATTTTCTATAATCTATAAAAATGTGAAAAGACTTCAACAGATTTGCGCTTTCACAAATGTATAATTAAAGCCTTAAAAGTTCATTCACACATTTTGTATATTTTATTGCAATAAACTAATGAAAACGACACCCAGCAACTTGATAAATCTGCCCGTTAGATGGTTTGTAGTTTTCTAATCACAAGCTTTATAATACTTTTTTTTCTTTTCAATGTCTATGTGCTTATTGGAATCAGTACGTACGCAAACTCATTATTAATTCATTAATGTAATTTGGTATCCCTTTCTTCATTCAAAATTGATCTAATTGGATGATGTCAATTTGCATGGGTATTTGAAGCAAGCTAAGGTTGTTTAAAATTGGCACGTGTTTCAAATCAACTTTACCATTCATCATTTTTTAAAGTATGTGACTTTCTATATAATTTACATTACATTTTATACTTATAGTCAATATAGAATATAAGAAATTGCATTATTTATACAATTTGAATAATGCAATAATTAAGTTCAAGTGTAACACTCTTGGCAAGCATAGCTCACTTTAGTTGTCATTATATAAGAAAGGGAATTCACCAATAAAATTAAACAAAATCATACTCTCTTGGGTCTAAGATTCAAGTCCATGATATTATCTAGGGCATTAATTTTTTTTCCTCAATTACATGTGTTAGAATTATTTTAGAATTTGTTTATCTAATAATAGGGGTAATGTTACTCTAAACCTTGGTATTGAAATCTGGCCTATTCTTTTAACCCCATTTCCTATTTATAATCTCCCAACCTCTTTATATTAGTTAAAGGGTCGATATAATTTTTAAAATAATTACTCAATATTTAATATAATAGTTAAATAATTAATTGATAAAAATTAAAGATATTAATTGAGTTAATTATTTTATAAAAAAAATTGTGATATCATATTTAATTATTTGTATTCAAAATATCAATTGATGAAAACTTTTTAATATTTGTCATTAGTATGGATATATAGTTTAAGAAAAAAATTATAAATTTAAGATATAAAATAAATTAAAATTTTATATTTAAGATTAAAGTAAATTTTTGTATATATAAAAATTAGTACGATTTAGAGTATATGCTAGCGTAACTATAGAAAACTATAAGTCTTTACTGCAATTTTTTTATACAAAGAAAAAAATCAAATAAGGTAAAAAAGCAATAATCAAATCGCATCCGCCTTGAAGAATATTTTCAGGTGCTCTACAAGGCACATATTGAAATCCAAAAAGAATAGATAGTACTTTCTTAGCGAAGTAGCCGATTTCCACGTTCTAATCTCTAACAATAACGGTATGTTTGACAGGGTTCGATGTAAAAATAGAAATAGAAATAAAAATAAAATTAGGTTAAAAATATATTTTAAAAATTTATTTAGTAGCATGAAAATGATTATAGAATTAATGTATATTTTTTTATAATTTGGGATAAAATGGTCTAAAATAATTTTTTATAACTTAGGAAGGGTTAAAGTTGTCCAAAAATTTTATAATTTAGGATAAAATGATTCAAAATATTTTACTTCTATTTCTATTATCTCATTTTTTAATTTTTTTATAGAACTAAAATGACTAAAAATATTATAAGTAAAAATAGTTTCTATTATACTAAATAAAAAAAATAAAAATTCAATTTTTATTTTTACTTTTCTTATACCAAACATGCCCTAATTAACATCTCCACCTCTCCTAGCCCTTAAGTAGCATTTGTTTTTTAATGAATATCCTTATCCTCATGTAAGTCATTTGTCTTTAGTTAGCTTAGAGGTGGGAAACGTTTCAACCTGTCAACATTGACGGGCTAAGAGGGAACGAGTTATATAACTTACTTTAAAACGGACGGACATTTTGCTATAGCCAACCCTTTTTTTTTATTTTTTAATATTTTTAAAAAATTATTTTTAAATTTTTAAAATACTAATAAAAAATTTATAATATTATATTAGTATAATAAAAAAAATTATTAATGTTATACTTTTAAAATTTTTTATTTTTTATAAAAAAAAATTCAAATTTTATAACTATAAATCTAAATAAACATTAACATAATATTAATCAATTATAATATATCAACACATATTAATAAATAAGTAATCATTTTTATTAGTATTCAATAATAAAAATATTCAAAAGAATATTTAATTAAAATAAATAATAATATTAATAATTTAAAAAAAATAAATTGGTGAGCTGACCCCACCCAAAATAGATTAGTAAAATGTTAGCTTATTTATTAGTAAAATTGGCTAAGCCCATTTAGTAGTTCTCAAAGAATATTTACTTTGACGAATTCAGAAGGGAATGATTGGTTAGCTTTGCTTTCTTTCCTCAACGCTCTTTTACTTTTACTTTTCCACACAGAATATTGAGTGAAGAAGAAACAAAACAAGAATGGATGGATCAATTGTTAAACTTTGGATTCACTCTTTACATCTTTTCCAAGAAGCCAATGACTATAAATTAAACAATAGAGTCAACAACCAGTTGTGGATTACATATATAGAGTCCATTGTTTTCTTAAAACTAGCTTGAAATTAAGAAGCCGTCCTAATAATCAACAATTTTCATTCTAAATATTTCTTTTTATTTAGTTTAATTAAAATCAGAAGAAAATAATTTTCTTACATTTATATAAAAAAATTAGTTTATTCTTCTTTTATTCATCAAAGAGTTACTTATTTACAAACTATCAACAATACAATACAAGACAGCATTTATCAAACTTTCGTACAATGCGGGGGACCAAATCAGGACCACATATAGTTTTGTTTTTTCCTAAAAAAAAAATTAATCAATTAAATTTTAAGAGTTCACTAAAATTAGTATATATTTTTAAATTTAAAAAATATTTATAAATAGTTTATTAATAAAAATTTTATTTTAACAGTAAAATTTAAATTTATAATTTTATAAATTTTGAATTATTTTTTTATTAACTGAAATAATAGTTATTAGTAGGACCACATATTATTTTAGACATTTAGTACATTTTTAACTATACACACGTGAGAATTTATATCTTTATCATTATGGTTCATTATGTTTTACTTCTACTGGGACATACTTTGTCTTCTATCTCTGGGACATACTTGTATATCATGTACTCATGATAATTAATAGTGATGGCCTAATTTTCTCTCTCATCTTCACCGCAATAAACGGATTCTGATGGAAGATTTTTATATTACGTGTTCAAATAGATTTTTATAAAAAAATTAGATAATTTTTGAAAAAGGGTTTAAAAAAGAGTTTATAAAAAAAAAGTGGTTCTGAATAAATGAGTGTTTGGATAGTTATTTCTAAAAAAAGATTTTTGTAATTAAAAAATTACTAAAAATAGTATAATTTTATTAAAAGTATGAGAGAGGAGATAGGGTAAAAAACAGAGAGGAGAGAGAGTAGAGAAAATAGAAGAGAGAAGAGATATAGTGGAAAAGACAAAGGAGAGAGGAGAGATAATGGAAAAAATAAAAAAGAGATGAGAGATGATATAAGAAAAAGTAAAGGTAAAATAATAATTAAATAGTTCATAAATTTTTTTACTATTCTAAAAACTACTCTGACCAGTTTATCTGAAACTATAATTTTAAACTATAATTTAGTCCAAAATTTTTTTTAAATAAATATAGGTGTTTGTTTTAAAAAAAATTTAAACTAAAATTTTATCAAAAAAAAAAACTTTTAAAACTATAATTTTCATAAAAACCAAACAGGCCATAGTCTCAGAGTTAACAATGGCTTCGTTTGAATAGGGGAAAGAGAATATTAAAAGGAAAATAAGGGTTAATTTTTTTTAAAAAAATTATTCAAAAAACTCCTATTATAAAATTTATTACCTAAAAATATTTATTTAATGACATATGTAACATGTTTTTAATAGATATAATTTTTTTAATTATATATAACTTATTTTTAATTATATACAAAATAGAAGCAAAGACGCTTGGATATAAATAAAAATAATTATATTTATTAAAGATGAGATGTACTCCCCCAAATGTAATGTAATAGTGATTTTTTTTGGTTGCAATTTCCCCTTAGTTTTTTATTTTAATTTTTTTCCCAATCAACTAACGAATATGCTCCTTTTGGTGTTGATGTCCTAGGCAGCTACAATATTTTTCTCGGGGAAAAGCCCTAAACATGTTTCTATCCATGCATTTCACCAACATTAAATAAGAAAATTACATTGTTTGAGTTTTTATTTTTTTTTACTTTCATCAATTGTTTAGTTATTAATAGTATGGTTTATTATAAAATTTATATTTTATATTAAATATTATTATTCTTTTATCCCATTTTCTTACTATTATTTTTCTTCATGACATATTTAATATTTCTCTTTTTTCTTTTATACAATTATATCAAAATAATTACAAATCTCTTATGAGAAATGTCAGACATGACTCACAGATTTGAACACTAATTTTCATGTTCGTTGCACGAAGTTTAGAAAATAATTATTTTTTTTTTGGTCCAAAACGAAGCTCTAGTTTTATATCTAACAAAATGCATCTAAAAGCTTCCACCCTTTAGCAGCTTTTTTTCTCTTTTTTAAATTTATATTCCCACAACTAAGCCATCCTTGTCTCCTAGTTATAATTGCAAACTTCTTGTCCAAACTACACATGAAACGATATATACATATATATATTATATACACACCACAAATTCACCAGAGATTCTTGATAAACTTTACATCATCTTCTTCTTCTCAGCCATGAAGCTTCGTGCCAACGAAATTCTTCACCATGTTCAGCTCACATCATCTCTCGAAAGAGTTCTTCTCTTGATTCCATTCCTTCTGTTTCTGATTCTGGTCCCTCTTCCTTACATCAAAAACTCACACCAGTCATCATCATCTTCTTCTTCTTCTGAGACGGAGAAAACCAGTGATTTGCGGAAAACCAGTAATGAGACGATGATGAAGAGATGCGATGTGTTTTCTGGGAAATGGGTTCCAAATCCAAGAGGGCCATATTACGATGATCGAACTTGTCATTCAATAATAGATCAGCAAAACTGCATCAAGTCTGGGAGACCAGACAGAGAGTATCTGAACTGGAGATGGAGACCTGATGAATGTGAGCTTCCATTGTTTAATGCAGCTTTGTTCTTGAAGCTTGTCAGAGGAAAATCTATGGCTTTTGTTGGAGATTCAGTGGGGAGGAACCAGATGGAGTCTTTGTTGTGCCTCTTAAGTAGGGTAAGTCAAATTTAATTTTCCACTTAATTACAGATTATTATGTTTGGATTAAGAGGATTTGGATTCAATTCTGTTTGGTATGAGGGAAATGCAAGGGAGTGGGGGAGAGGAAAAATTTAATGAGTTCGATTTAAAAGAAAAATTGTAAAAATTAGGTTAAAAGTTTTTAATTATTTTTTTTACTTTACTTATTTTTTTATTAAAATTTTATAACTTCACTTATTTATTTATTTTAAATTGAACTTATTAAAATTTTTCCTCCCCTCCTACTTGGCTCAGACCAAATAGGCCCTAAGCGACAAATTTAGCCAAAATGATGAGAGAAAATGGAGATTTTTTTTTAAAAAAAAAAACAATTTAGTTGCTAGTTACAATGATCAATTTAGTTATTAGTTACAATGAAAAGTTATGGGCTCAGTGGTTGAGATCTATTTTACACATGAATGTGATAAAAGACGTACATGCATGTAATGGATTCTAGCGGTTGTAACTTAGCAAGATAAAGTATCCTTTGAAAATTATTTCATTTCTCTGTAATAATTTGAGAAATTTTGGACAAGTTGGCCCACAAAAGGAGAAATTTTGGAAAAGAAAATTTCCCAAATAAAAATGAGTTTTCCTATTTATAACTTTTGAAAATTATAATTTTATATTTTATTTTAATATTGATGATGAGGGGAAGTAAAATTTCTGTTTCCATCGTCATTCCTAATTCTCACTCTAACCCTTTGCCTCTAAATAAACTCAGCTGTTTGTTTCTTGTTGTCGTGGTTTTTTTTATTTTTTTACTTATTCCGATCTTGCTAGTTTTGGAAACCTATTCTTCAAAGTAGAAGTGGAATAAAGAAATACTTAGTTTGACCAAAACTTCTGATAATTTTGTTTATCATTTATCAATATAATCTGAATCTGACCCCTCATCTTTCAAAATGCACCTTTTACTTTTACATTATTACAGGCACACAATATATAAATTTGGATAACACGTTTTTGTCCCCAAAAAGAAATTAAAAAAGAGATGCTTCAATTTTCTACTACTAAATTTAGAGTCGCATAATAATAGTCCATGCTAATAAAATTTTAAAGATATAAATTAAAATATTTTTTAGAATTATCAAAGCACAATATTACAACCAAACAAGTAGAAATATCAACCCTACAAATAAAAATAAAATTATTCTTTTAGAGAAAAAAAGCACATATTTTTAGCCTGTCATTTGAAAAGTTATCATCTCACCCAAACAAGCAGAAATATCAACCCTACAAAATACTTTATATTCTTTCAGGTGTCCCAGCCTGAGGATATTTCTCTGAGGCAAACAGCGGACACAAGATATTTCAGAAGATACTTCTACGCTAAATACAATTTCACACTCACAGTTCTGTGGGCCCCATATCTGGTCACCACAAGAGATGCTGAAAGCACAGTTCATTCCTACAACAACCTCATGAACCTGTATTTAGATGAACCAGATAAAGCTTGGGCCAATGAGATCAAAATTTTTGACTATGTCATCTTCTCAGCTGGCCACTGGTTCTTTCGTCCAACACTCTACTATGAAAAAGGTCAAATAGTTGGATGCACAAGCTGCAATATGAATAACATAACAGACCTAACAAGTTATTATGGCTACAAAATGGCATTCAGAACAGCTTTTAGGACTCTTCTGAACCTTGAAGGCTACAAGGGGGTGACTATTTTGAGGACATTTTCTCCATCTCACTTTGAGAATGGCGAGTGGAACACAGGAGGGAGTTGTCCCAGGACGATGCCGTTTAAGGAAGGGGAGGCAAAGCTAGAGTGGTATATTCAGGAAATGTATTTGAGTCAGGTGGTAGAGTTTAGAGCAGCTGAGAGAGAAGGAAGGAAGAAGGGGTTGAGGTTTTGGTTGATGGACACAACTGAGATAATGCTAATGAGACCTGATGGGCATCCTAGTAATTATGGTCGTTCAAAGGATAAGAATGTGACTGTTAATGATTGTGTTCACTGGTGTGTTCCTGGCCCTGTTGACACATGGAATGAGTTTTTGCTCTATATTATGAGAATGGACAGTCTGATGAAATCCTCTAGTTCAATGTTGTAGTGATTTTTAAACAACATTAAGGTCTAAAATGTGAAATATGTTCTGTTTTTTCCACTAGTTCTAACCTGAATTAGTGAGGAGGGAGTATAGTTTTCTCTGTTCTTCATTGTGGACTCTGGAACATAAATGCCAAGAAATATATATACACACCATAGTATATCTTATGTGATCAGTTGTAAAGTTTTGATTATTTTTTTATATTATCAACCGGTATTTGGCACTTTTTCTAGATCCTATTATTACTAGGTATCCGAGCAACTGACTACTCTAATGTCAAAGTTTGTGGCTGCCCCTCCCAGCACAGGTGTCCCCACTAGGACTTAAACTCAAGACCCAGAGAGATCTTACCCCCTTACATAGCTAGACCAACTTTGTGTTGGTAAAATTTTGATTTTTAACATATCTATCTCATATGCCCCTACCGTGCAGGCAGGGATTGAACTCATTTTCCTCCCTATTATTGGGGAAACACAAATCCTAGGTAGAGAGAGACACGCTAAATTACTTATCTTCAGCTATAACAGAAACTTTCAACTCAGGCTTCGTTTGGATAGGGAGGATAGAATACTATGAAGAAAAACTTCCATAATCCAAATGAAGGGTAAAGCACAATTTTACAGCGTGTCGGACATCGATATGGTACACTTGAAGAAAATAAAATTGGTGAAGCTTTAGTAAGTCATAAGCAATATGAATCACTTGATTAGCATCTTCTTCGTATTCAAGTACTTACATTTCTTAATAAGCCAAGTGTTCCATGATCAAAATAGTAAAGCTATAGAAGCATCTCTATTACAACCCAAGGTATGATCATGTACAGTGAAAAGAATGATAAATTTAGATTCTATTCTAAGAATTTGTATATGTATAGTTAATTTCTCCCTGTCGGTCAAAATGATATCCTGATAAATACAATTACGTGTAAAGCTAAAATGTAGAGCACAGATGCCGACCTGAGCAGCATCCTCTGTTGGCTTTCATTTCTGCCATCAGAATAGTAAGGAAGCTTACGACCATCACCGTCATAATCAAACGGAGCATGTCCCTTGTCAGATGAGCTTCTACCAAATCGATTTCTAGTTGTATAGGCCTCAGCAATATTGCTTTCCATTCTTCGACATTGCCCATTCAACCTTTCCAGCTCCATCTCTTTCAGATGAATTTCACTAAGTATGCCCTCAGCTTGTGCCTAAAAGCAAGAAAGGAAGACAGTTTATTAAACTCATATGAAAAAAGATTAAATATAATAGTTATATAATATACAACTAGTGAAGTGTTTATGGGGAATGAAGCATGAAAAAAGGACCTGTTTTGCTGCTAATTGCTCAATTAGGCTGTGAAGCTGTCTATCCAATGCCTTCTCCCTTTGAGCTGCATATTAAGGGGGAAAAGAAAAGAAAGAAAAAACTGATTGATGCCAATACATTTTATGCAAACTATCACTCAAATGAAACTACTGCGAATGTAGTACGTAAGTACAACATTGAGAACATCCATATCCAAGCATACAAAGAATATCAACAAACCATACAAGAAAGAACCCAATCCTATAATTTTTCAAGCTTTTCATAACAAAATGAAAGAAAAAAGAGGATAGGCATATACATAGAATTGATTAGATCAATTAGATGTTCACATGTCCATAAAAAGATTCAAGTGACTCTTAAGTAAGGTCCAGCTTTGAAATAATTATTGATTTATTTCTGTTTCCAAAATTATATACATCAAAAACCACTCTACCATTTCCAGGAAAAAGTACAGTTGAAATATGAAAAGGATCCAAGGGGAGCACAGATGCTATAAGAAAATATATTCCATTTAAAGGAATGAAAGCACTGCAAATAAATATGGGGCTGAATAAATATTAAAAAAATGTAAATGCAGTCATCTCTAATGTACAACAGCGACTGCATGTTATCCCAACAAACTATAAACAATACATTGAGGAAGGATTGTTTGGGGAAAAATATATGTAGAAGAGCAAATTTTGGGTACTAATAATCATTTTCATTCCTCTTACAGTTTGAGGCAACACAGGATCCCTAAGTGGCCATGAGCCCAGCTGAAAAATGTCCAACTTTCCACAACAGTAGTCTCTGCTTTAGACATCCCCATTAAAAAATAAATAAATTGATGAATGATTAATGCAGGGGGGAAATAAGATATACCAGGGGAAGGGTGCTTAAGAGCATTTTCCTGCATTACAGACCATTTTTTCTCCAATTGTTGTACAATTTCTTCCATTGAACTCTGAAAGAATTATATAACTAGTTGTTAGCAATAATAACTCCTTATTAAATAATAATATAATGGAAAAGAACTCGGAAGGCAATTTATGATTAAAACTATAACATACCAGTTCTTTGTTCTTCTCTTTTAAATTGTTTAGCTTAGCAGAACCTGATGCATCTGTATCTGGCCCAGCTTCTGGCTTTATGTGGGATTCTTGCTCCCATCCATGCGATCTCACAGATTGATCAATATCTACTGAATTTTGAAGTTTTAAATTATACAGCTCAGCTTTCAGCTTCTTCTCAGTTTCATCCATTTCCTGCAGCACATGAAAAAAAGAAGAAACTATCTAACCCAAGTATATTTTGCATTGCGTATGAAGTATGAACATGTTGGTAAAGCATCCACGTCCATGTCTAGCATGCATGGATATTTATGTAAGACATGATACGATATTTCAAACAGATATAAAGGCCAATGACCATGTTTCTCAGCAAAATTTCTACACAAAATTTGGTTTGAGAGAAAAAAAAACATAAAATACATATCATAATATATATGATGGCAAAATTAATAACTATATCATCTAAAGCTTGCTCCCGCCTTCTCTGGACAGGTAAAGTTTAATGCACATCTAGCATATCACTTCTTAGAAAGGGAATTCAGGTTTCCATCATAATCTTAGGAGAGAAATGATGCCACCAATATAGACAACAATAGAGTATTTGACAAAGAAGCTTGTATAAATAAATTTAACTTGCAATTCTCACCTCTAACTTTCTCTGTAGTAAATCTGCCTCTTGCACTTTTTCTTGTATTTTATTCTCACAGTTTGATATTGCTCTCTCAAAATCAGCATTTTCCGCCTGCAGTGTTTCCTCTCTTAATTGGGCCTGCCACATTGCCAAACGCTAGTGAGAAAGTTGAATCTACCTGTCCCTTACAAGAAACTTTGTGAAGCTTTCTGCCAATAATTTGCAAACAGTCTAGCAAAAAACTCTTTCTCTCCAAGTGGCACAAAATTTTTTTCATCATTAAAAAACGATGGCACCTGTCCATAAAATACTTGTTTTTGTCTGTTTCCTTTCAAGAAAGTGCAATACAAACTGAAAATATAAACCGTTAATCCTCTCTACGGATTCATAGATGTCAAATGCAACAAAGATAACAATATTCAAAGAATTATAATCATAATTATCACCTAGTTGTCCACATGCCAAATACTTATCAATCACAAATCTGTCTAAAGGGTCTTGATTACCAAGAATGGCAGAAGAAAACCTTAATTTCCATGTGATGTTTACAATTTATAACATAGAAATATGTTGAGTCCCCAACCGTGCTCGTCTAGATCCGATGACCATGTCCACATAACAGTAATCCTTGCAAGAAACTTCATGATTAATGCTACGTGCTATAAAAATTAAAGCAATTGTAACAGTAATATATTATTAAATCTACATTTATTTGAGTATACTTGAAAATGAAAAGCAAGGCGTAATCATATTGCAAAATACTCGTCTGTCTAACAAGAGGCAAATCTTGAAGAGGAGATAGCCCTAGTTTATATATCTGAAATAACTTATTGAACGAGAACCAAATCAAACAACACTTAAATGCATCACTCCAATTGCCCACACAAACAAGATTAACTATGCAGTAAGATTGATGCACAAAAGTACCGCATCACACAACAAGAAAATCGAGATTCAATAGAAGTCCCAGAATTAATGTAACTCGTATGCTAATGAATCAGACAAAATCCAAAACAAAAAAAGAGAGAGATCCATAATTCACAAAGAAAACAAATACATTACTAAAAGCAAATGAGGATCAGACGAACTTGTTCCCGAGTGGCCGAGTGTGCATTTAATTGGAGGGCAAGAGCGGCATTGGAAGCGAGGGAGTGAGCGTGTAAGTGAGGTAGGCTCTGGGAAATGTCAGGAGGAGGAAGTCTCTGCCGTAGATACTGGATCAAACGGGTGAGAGATGCTGCCTTCTGATCCAATACCCGAACGTACTTTTGCTGCTCCGGTGAGAACAGTACCGGAATCCGATTTGTCACATCGCCTCCGTTGCTGTCGACGCCGCCACCTCCGACGACGTCTGCCGCCCATGCCAGTAAACCAGCCATGGATAAATTTCGTAGACTGGTGTGTTGTTCAGGATAGAGTTATAATGATTTTTTAATTATATTGTCCAGAAAAATGTAATTATCAAAATACTGTTTTGGTACAGAGTTTTTTGTATAAAATTTTGGTGCTACACAAATTTTTTTTAAAAGGAACTGGCTTTATCTACTATTCAAAACAATCATAAAGTTTTGTTTTGTTCCACAATTTAAAAAAAAATATCGGGTTTATCTATAATCTAAGAGTAAGATAAAATCTCTTTTTTTTTTCTAAGTGATACTAATATTTAGTAAGATGAGCTATCTATTACACTTAGATATAAACCTAGATACCTAAGAGTTAGGATGTCTCCTTAAGAGTCGCGACTAGAATTATAATAAAATGATACTCTACTTAAATAGAACACACTCCAAATGATCGTATGTCTCACCCATGGACGATTTGTGACAGACTACAAAGTTTTTTTTTTATACAAAAACTTCTAAAAAAATATTAGACTCACTCACAATCTAAAAACATGATAAAATTTCTCTTACTTTTAAGCGATAGTAACGTCAAAATAGTTATCAAAATTATCAAAAATAGTTAACAACATAACTAATTAAGAGGCCCAAAATAAGTGGGCCCATAAAAAGAAGTCCAAGATAAACGAAAAATACAAGCCCATTAGCTATATAGTGCTATTCGGCCGAAAACTGGTGACCAAAAAATGACACTATTCCTGTAGCCTACCTGATAATAACTAATTATAACTATAGTTTCTACCAAAAAAACTAATTATAATTATAGTTATAGTTGTATATTTTTTTATATTATTTACCAATATATTTTTTAAAAACATTTTTGATCATGTTTATTTATTTTTTCAGAATTATATTCATTTTAGTAAATGAATATCGCAGTTATAAAAAAAATCACTTTTACTTTATATATAAAATTAAGCAAATGAAACTTTTGATCCCTTAAATACAAAATCTAAATTAGAAACAATCTTCTAACACTCCCTCTATAAAAGAACAGAATTTACAATTAAAATTTAAAACAAGAATTAAATCGTTCAAATTAAATTTTAACTTTGAATGATTCAATTTTGTCACAATAATAAGTACCAAAACTGAACATATTATTCTATTTAGTAATGCAATCTCAGTTTCTTGGGGTAAAAAAAGCCCCAAAAAAAATCACTGGTCACTAACAAACTTTTATTCTCATTTTAGTGCATCAACCTATTATATCCAACCTTATTTAAAATATAATATTGTCTAAAAAAATTTGCTTCCATATTATTCCTTCTCAAGTACTAGATGTGAATATCTCCATCGATAAAGATTCAAATATTAATTTATCACGTTATAATAAATTAATCTTTTTTTATTAGACTCAATCTATATAAATTATTCCTTCTTTAATTTTTGTTACATAATATTCCTTCATTTTCCATCATATATCTTTAGGCAAAAAATTATTAATCAGGTTTCTTAAAATAATTATCATTGATGAAGATATATATAACCTTCTATGGCTGATAAAAATTTGGGACCATTTAAATGTCTCATCACTAAATAATACAAGCTTGCGTGGGGGTGGGGGTGGGGGTGGGGCAATGAGGGGAAAGAGTAGAAACTACCATGACTTGCCTCTTTTGTCTTGCCTCAACTTTTTTTTTTAATTAAGTTTATTAGATGCTTTTGTTTAAAGTAATAAAAAAATAATGTAGTTATAAAAATAAATTAAATTACTATAGATTAAACAATCAATTTAAACTATACAGATCACATATGAATAAAAAAAATTATAAAAGCAATCATCTTGCCTTAACTTTATTCCAAAGACACTAAATTCAAAAGACACTGAATTTGAACAATATATTGAATAATAGTATAATGATTTTATTGAGCATGTTGTTGGGTTTTGAGTTTATGAGTATTTCAAAAGGATAAAAAATAAAAATTCATATTTTTCAAAAAGTCTTGACTATTATTCCTCATCATTCATGAATCAAGTTATTTTCTCTATTCTTAAATATATGAGTTAGGTAGAAAATTTATTATAATTTTAAGTATAAAATTACAATTTACTTTATCTCCTGAAAATATAATTCTCCCCTAAATATTCATACATGATTGTTCATATTGAAGCAGTTTCTATCAAGAATATTTTAAATACCTAAAACTCCTAGCTATACAAAAAAATTTAAAACAAAATTAGATATTGACTCTACATTATATTTATTCTTGTAATTCTGCTTACTAATTAGTTTATGAAAGAGTGATAGTTATCCTAAGAGATAACTCTGCAGATAGAATGGTGTTTTAAGATAATGCCTTAGAGTCTTAGGCTACTTATCTATTCTATCTGCCAACACCTTGTTTGGGATTACTTTTGAGTTTCATATATTATACTCTCTCAATTTTTAATATAAAATTTAATTAACAAGTTAATTTTTTTAAATAAAAAAATTTTGAAACACCTCATAATTAGATTTAAGGCCCTCGTTTGGTTTAGCCGAGCGCCGTTTCGAACTCGTGACTTGATGGATGCCACAAAAGTGTCATAACCGTCAAACTATATTTCATAACAAAAAAATTCTTTTGATTATAAATATAAAATTCATTTTTTATATTTATATTTTTTTAAAATTATTTTTATTAATACTCTCTCAATAATAATCAAGTAAAAGAGGGAGAGAGGATTAAAAAAATAATTAAAATATTTTAAAAAAAATAATATTATATTAACTAATTTAACTAATTTTTTTAATATAATTAAATTATTTAAATAAGTATATATTATACAAAATTGGAGCCACTAAATGTGGATCCAAGAGTAAAAAAATAGATTAAAATTAAGACAAGTTGAGAGAAGACGCAAATTGCAAATAAGATAAACCCCAAGTGGAAAGGAGGCTAACGAACATACTTTAATCCGTTCATGCTTGCTCTCCAACATGATTTCAACGGTCTCTTCACTATAACATTTGGAATTAATTAAAAACTAATTACTTAAATGGAAGTGCAAGAGACCAAACTGACTTGATTTATCATTTACCACCATAAACTCCTATAATATCACACGTGCATTTTAATTAATATAAATTAATATAAAAAGTTAAATATATAAAACTACCTTGAGTTTACACGTAACCTTTAAAATTTTAAATTAAAAATTTTAATATTTTATATTTTAATTATTAAGTGTTTATTATTAAAATTATCATTAAAATTAACAGTTTTATCATGTAATAATTTTTATATTTTTTATTATATAGTATATCATTTAAAAATAACACTTAATAATTTATATATAATTTTAAATATTTTTTATCTTTTTATTTAAATAATACATGATTAAATAAATATATTAAATAATTTTTTAAGTATTTTATATTTTTAAAATATTTTATTCTAAATATTAAAAAATTTAAAATTATATGTCAATCCCTAAATTTTATTTTTTAAATGATGTTCTATATAATAAAGAAATATAAAAATTATGATATGACAAAAACTATTAATTTTAATAATAATTTTAATAGCAAGACTTGATAATTAAAATATAAAATATTTAATTATTTAATTTAAATTTTTAAAAATTAAAAAGATAATGTGCAACTTAATCAAAACTTAAAAAAATTTGTATATTTTAACTTTATATAAATTAAAGTAACCCAATCAAATGGAAACTAATTATCAAGATATCCACCCAAATCACTAAAAAGTTGTTGTATCATTTTTCTAATTTGAACATTGGTGCCGATCAAACGTTTAGGATATCAATTTCTTTAGAAAAACTTATAAGGCATAATTGCTTATTAACCCTGATTAGAATTACTCAACTAACTGTCAATGTTGATCGGACATCATTATAGGGCGTGATTGACTTTTTTGAGAGCCTATTGTACTAATTAACAAAAGTTAAAAGTTTTCAATTCTATTTATTATTATAAGTATTTTTAATAAAAGATCACGTAAATTTTTTATAAATATTTTGTAAGTTACGAAGATATTCTTTAATTTTGATGAAGAATTAATGTTAAATTTATCTAAATATTTTTATATAAAAAAAGCATAAGCTAAAGGTATAGGATGTCCAACATCAAAAACTCCTAAAACATTTTTTTGCAATGTAACCCTTAAAAAATATACTCTCCCGATCCTTAATATAGCATCTAATTAAGGAGTTAATTTTAATAATAAATATAAGAAGCATTTATCATATTTATCTATTTTTTACTAAATTATCCTTATTGATACTCTATCAACAATAATAAAAAAAGAAAGGGATAGAGGGAATTAAGGAAGATGATTACGGTATTTTAAAAAAAATATTATATTAATTAACATAACTAATTTTTTTAATTTAATTAAATTAATTAAATAGATTTTATATTAAAAATCAGATAAATATATATTTAATATAAAAAGAGTATATGATATGACCATGCAAGACACTACCATTACATATAATACGTGAAAATGCCTGATTTTAATACTCTCTCTAATTTTTATTATAATTTTTTTAATAAATATTTTGATTCTAAATATAAGTCACTAATAATCTTGTTAATTAATTTTTTTAAAAATTTTACTTTTATTATTAATTGAGGTTTAAAGTTGAAGAAAAAAATAAATGGCATCATTTAAAGAGGGACAAAATTAAAAAATCCTATCAATTTATGATAACTTTAATGACTCATATGTCATTCCTTAATACATGAGAATCAATTCAAAGTGCCATGTAATAAAGACCATAGTGAAAAGTTCCCTATAATAAAAACTTGTGGAGTATATTTGCAACATTTATGTTATAACTCGACGGAATATTCCCTCTTGTGGGATGCACTGGTTAGTGAAAAAAAAATAAGAATATGTAAAATCTAGTCTTAGTATGCAGTTTTCTTTTTTAGTACTACTCTTAAATTCTTAATATAAGAATTAGTTAATATTTTTAGATAAATTAAAAAAATCAAATATATTATTAATTATAATTAATATAAGAACTCGTTAATTAATTTAGATAAATTAAAAAGTATATAATATAAATTTTGTTTGAAGAATTAGATTTGATTATAATTAATTAATTTATTATATTTTTATAATCTATTTAAAAAGTCAAATAATTTTTATATTAAATATATGAAGTATTATTAGACATAAATAAAGTGCTCTTGCATTTCAAAAGAACATGCCAAAGTGATTCACACTGTGTGTTTTTCATAATTCACTTGTGCTTTGGAACAATGCAAAAGTGACACGTGATGGTTGTCTTATGGGGGTTATATAAAATTGTGTACATATATAAATGCCTTCTATGCTTATCGGACAAAAAGATAAAACAAAAACAATGCTTAGGAATGAACAGAAAACAACCTGTCGATCGGAACAGGTTGTAGAAAATAATGACCTCCAACATGGCCATTCTAGACAAAGATTCATGTTATTTATTATTTCCCTGCCATAATATAATATGACTTTTTATTTATTTAATTTGATAAAATGTGCTTAGTTTTAAATTTAGCTAAATGTATATAATAGAGCTAATAAAATGAGTTTAATTATTTTTTATCTAAACAGGGTAGGTTTAGGCTGTTAAAAGCCAGCCCGTTTAGTTGTAGACTGTACAACTATTCCCTTCACAAATCGCAAGTTGTGACGAGTTAGCCAGTTTAAAAATAGGCTAGACTGTAACCTTTTTTTTGTAAAGAAATATTAATATTATTATTTATCTTATTTGAATATTACCTCAAATACTTCTATTATTAAAAACTAATAAAAATGTTTACTGATTTATTGATATATGTTGACCTATTATAATTAATTAATATTATGTTGTTAATATTTATTTAGATTTATAGTTGTAATATTTGAGATTTTTTATAAAAAAATAAGAATTTTTAAAAGTATAATATTAATAATTTTTTTATTATGCTAATATGTTATTAAAAATTTTTATGAGTATTTTAAAATTTTAAAAATAATTTTTTAAAAAATATTAAAAAATATTCTTTTAAAAAAAATATGACTGGCTAGCCTATTACCTAAATAAGACAGACTCAAATTAGCTAAAAATTAACCTATTTAGTAGTTATTATAGTTGTGGCCGGCTGACATACAACTCACGGATTAACTTATTTTATCAACACTAGTGTATAATATATATAGTTATTATTACTTTTCTTTTTATATCAAACTGTATTATGTTTACAGGTCATATTAAATTATGACTAATTAGATAAACTTACAAAAATTATAAAGTTAACTAATAGACGTTGATTTTAATAAAAAGTGTTATAACTAATATATTAAATTTAAGCTTATATGTAGGTAAAAAATATCTTTAAGAAAAATATTTTCTATTCGTTGACAATACTCAAATATAGATTAATTATATAATAATATAAAAAAATATGAAGACAAATTTTTTTTTAAATAAATATTTATTATAGTTGGATATTTATGACTTGAATATAATTTTTTTTTAAACATCTCATATGATAGAATAATTGGCGTTCAAAGATTGAAGGCAGCATCATAATGAGCTTCTCATGACGTTTCCGGCCAAAACATAACTATGATTTATATATTTGCTACTTTGGGCAAATATTCAAGTTAATTATGATTCAATAGAAGCATTTAATGCTATTTTAGATAAGACTAAAAATTCAAACCTTTCTCAATACGTCTTGATTATGGTGGATGCGTCTTTATCATCTTAAATTTAAATATGAATGAATATAAAAAATATATTAAAGAGAGTTATTTTCAATTAAAATTAATAATATTGAAATATGATATAGCTAAATAATATTAAAAAAATAAACTTTGAAAAAATGTTATGTTCAAAAGAGTTATTTTCAATTAGGTTAAGCTATATATATGGTAAAATAATATCTAGCACTATCATGTTATTTCTCAATATCATCTAGTATCATAATCATCAAGTATCATAAGTTTATTTATGACGTATCTAACATTTTGATATTATTTTTTTGATGCACTAATACCTTTTGATGTTATTTTTTAGTTATATCTATCATTAAATCTTATTTATATTTTAAGATATTGGATATATTATAAATAAAATTATGATATTGAAAACATCAAATAAATAGTATCAAAATGTTAGATGTACTATAAATAAAAATAAGGTGATAGATGTAATTAAAAATATTAAATTATTATTGGATGCTGCTTTATCATATATATATATATATATATTAATTATGTCTTTATATTTTTGTGGTTAAGGGAGATGTTCTAAAGATTGACTTGATGGGTACATGTCCCTTTGCCTTTGTCGTATAGAAATGGTCATGTGAGGTGCATAACGGCTTACGGCTGAGGGAGGCTTTATTTTATATTCCACTATCACAATTCACCACAATTACCCACTTTGTTAAGTTTGTTTTCATTATTATTATTATTTAAAAATATTTGTGTTACTTTTCTTAAAATATCTCTAAAAAAGATAATATTAAATGAGAGACAAAAATAGTGAAATTAATGAGACTAAATTTAAAAATTATTAAATAAAAAAACAAAAGAGATTGTATATTTTACATAGACAAAGAAAATAGAGATTTTATATTCAGAAATGAGGGAACTTTATTTTCAAATTAATGTTATTTCTGTTCTCTCACACCCCAAAAAAAAAATCCGAATTATTCCAGACACATTATTTTCGTACTTTCACTTTTCAGTCCCATAAATTCTTCTGGCTGCTCCTTTTTGTCAATGACTAAAATGTTGGTGCATGCATGAAAGATAAGTTTACACGAGTATTGCTTTTTTGAGGTTCAAAAAAATAAATTTGGATATATAGAATTTAATTGAATGTTTTTGCCAATATGATAAAATTTTCTGATTTAAAATTGAGAGAAAAAGCTAAAAGTATACAACTTTTTTCTTTTTTGTTTTCAATTTTCATTTGATCAATTTTACAATTCCAACAAATTTTCTATATATCATAAATTAAAAGTATCTTCTAATTTTAATTCATTTTTACTTTTAATGTAGGATTGTGATTGGGCAGACAACTCTCACTAAGATTAAGATAAATAACTAAAAAAAATGTTTATAGAAATAATTCTTTGGGGCCAACATTGAAATACTCAATTGACATAGATCAGAACTTATGTCTATATTAAATAGAGGTTGCATTATTAATAAATGAGTCAATCTTAATAATATTGTGTAATTTTTTAGAAAATCTGTAAAAAAATCTCTATTTCAAAAATATAATTGGTTAGAAGGAAATAATATATTTTTATACATAAAAAATATTAATATTTTAAAAAAATGATACACATAAAATACTGATACTTAAACTTAATATAATTTTTAAATAAAGTTTTTTCACTAATTTTTTTTTAATTTTTTCACCAATAGTACTCATAGGAAAAATATTAAGCTTTCATAGTTTGAATTTGATTTATTCTATTTAAATTCATTTTTATAATATCTAATATAATCATTATTTTTTTATATTATAATTTCTATGGATTTTTCTTAAAATTTGGTTTTGTCAAAAGAATGCAAAATAAATAAATAAATAAATAAATAAAGAATCACAAATGAGGACCCGGCGGAAGAATCCCCAAGTAAAGGTTACAGGACAACGGTTCTTCTTCTAGGTCCTTCATTGACATTCTCCCAATCCCAAATCCACACCTTTCAAAAACGTTCAAGAAAAGCTGCTGCGAAAGACATCGAAATCATAGATTTTCAAACATTAATTAATGATGTTTAAATGGGAATTATCTATTGGATTACTACTCCCCAAGGAGCCCAACAATTGAATTGAATCAAAATTGGAAATTTTCAATGCCGACGACGACTATACTGAAATCTCAGCCTTCATAAGTACCAACACTTTCATCATTAGCTTCACACTCAAATCACACGCCTTTTTCTCTCCAGTCATCTTCTTCCTCTTCTTCCTCTTCTTCATCAATGGCTTCTCCATTTCTCTTCCCCTTAACCCAATCCACTGTAATGCCAGACCCTTCGTCTTTCTTCTCCCCCAACCTCCTTTCTTCTCCTCTTCCGACCAACTCCTTCTTCCAGAACTTTGTCCTCAACAATGGCGACGGACACGAATACTTCCACCCTTACCTCTTTAAATCCGCCAACTCCTCCCTTTCTCTCTCTTACCCTCTCATGTTCTTCTCCACCGCCCTCTTGTACCAGGTCTTCGTCCCTGACCTCACCATCTCCTCCTCCAAATCCAGCTCTCGATACAGTTCCTCTAACAAATCACATCATGTCATCTCGTCCTATAGTGATCTCAGTGTCACTCTCGAGCTTCCCTCTTCTAATCTCCGGTTCTTTCTTGTTAAAGGAAGCCCCTTTATAACCACCGAGGTCACACGGCGGACGTCGGTCTCTATCTCCACCGTCCACGGCATTGTGTCGTTCTCGTCCAGCGATTCTCTCATGAAACACACAGTTAAGCTTGATAACAACCAGACGTGGCTCATCTACGCTTCTTCGCCGGTTCATTTCCGCCGCACCTCATCGTCGGTGATTACTTCCGATGATAGGTTTTATGGGATCATTCGGATTGCAGCGTTGCCGGATTCGGAGAATCCCAAGTCGGAGGAAACTTTGGATCGATTCAGTTCTTGCTACCCTGTTTCTGGAGACGCTTCTATGAAGAAACCCTATCGAGTTGAGTATAAATTTCAGAAGAAAAATTCTGGAGATTTGCTTATGCTAGCTCACCCACTTCATCTCAAGCTTCTTTCTGAATCAGAAAGCGGTTGTACCATTCTTCACGATTTCAAGTACAGAAGCATCGACGGCGATCTCGTCGGAGTCGTCGGAGCTTCATGGGTTCTAAAAATAAACCCAATTCCTATATCCTGGCATTCCACAAAAGGAATCAAACAAGATTCCCACAAAGAAATCATCTTAGCACTGATTAAAGACGTGAAGGATCTGAATCCATCAAACATATCAACGAATTCGTCTTATTTCTACGGGAAACGAGTCGCAAGAGCAGCGAGACTCGCACTCATAGCAGAAGAAGTTTCATATCCTCAAGTAATTCCAAAAATCAAGAACTTCCTGAAGCAATCGATTGAGCCATGGTTGTACGGAACATTCAAAGGAAATGGTTTTCTCTACGAGAATCAATGGAAGGGACTTGTAACCAAACAAGGATCTACAAGTACAACTGCAGATTTTGGATTTGGGATTTACAACGATCATCATTATCACATAGGTTACTTCATATACGGAATCGCTGTTCTTGCCAAGATTGATCCAGAATGGGGCCAAAAGCACAAGCCTCAAGCTTATTCATTAGTTGAAGATTACACAAACCTGGGAATAAAACCAAGTTCAAACCCATTTTATAATCGTCTGAGATGTTTTGATCTTTATAGTTTGCATTCATGGGCTGCTGGTTTAACAGAGTATGAACATGGCAGAAACCAAGAGAGTTCAAGTGAAGCAGTGAATGCGTACTATTCAGCAGCTTTAATGGGGTTAGTGTATGAAGATTCAGAGTTGGTTTCAACTGGTTCAACACTTACAGCTCTGGAGATTCTTGCAGCTCAAACATGGTGGCATGTTGAAGAATCAAGTAAAATGTATGAACAAGAGTTTGTGAAGGAGAATAGGGTTGTGGGGATCTTGTGGTCTAATAAGAGAGACAGTGCATTATGGTGGGCTTCTGCAGATTGCAGAACTTGCAGAGTTCTGATTCAGGTTTTGCCATTGACACCGATCACTGAAGTGTTGTTCTCTGATGTGGGATTCGCGAAGGAGCTTGTGGAATGGGCAGAGCCTGATATGGAAGATGGTGATGAAACAAGAACAGGGTTTGTTTTTGCATTGGAAGGGATTTATGATAAGAAAAATGCATTGAAGAATATCAGAAAGTTGAATGCTTTTGATGATGGTAATTCTTTGAGTAATCTCCTTTGGTGGGCTCATAGCAGAGGAAATGGGAATCCGTACGAATCTTGAAAACAGAGGACTCTGTTTTTCATTCATGTGATGTTGTTTTTGTTTCGTTATTTGAATGTATTTTAGCATTTCCCCGTTCAAAAGAAAAGGTTAAAAGTTAGATAATGTTTCTGATGTTTCTTTTTATTTAATTCTATAATCTTATTGGAATTTCAGATCTGGTTTAATACCAATAAAAGTAATAAAAATTAATTGAGAGATTTATTTTATTTTTAAATATAAGATTTAAATTTATTTTATTTTTAAAATTTATAATTTTTTATCAAATTATTAATATTAAAGAAGAGTTTTTATCAATGGGGAAGATTTCAATGTAAGTAATTAAAATAATACTTTTAAAAAATTAATATACATTTTTATAAGTAAATAAATAAATTTTTTATTTTATAAATTAATTATCTAATCATTCTGTTTATTGCTAAATATATTGAAATCTATGTCTACTTGTCTAGAACAAATGTTATCAGCTAACGGCTAAGAGAGGAAAATAGTTGTAAATATGTACTTTGTACAGCGGGATTTAAGATATTATAAATCTGATCACTATTTACAATATCATTAATTAGTTTTATGAGTATATCTCTAGAAGCCGTCAAAAGTCTAAAATTATTTGTTGACCAACGATCATACATTTAAGGGAAAGTCAACGATCATATATTTTATATGATAAATATTATTTTTTTTATTAATATAAGATCTAGTTAATTTTTTTAGAGAGATTAAAAAAATTAAATAAATCAATTAATTATGATCAAATTAATATACTCTTTAATCTACTTAAATTAGTCAACTAATTTTTTTATCATTTATAATTAATAAATTTATTTAATTTATTTAAAAAGGTTAAATAATTTTTATATTAATAATAAGAGAAGTATATATCTTTATTTTTGTAAATATAGTTTATTATTTATACCAAACAGGCAAATACTCTACGGTCAAAAAAATAGGCAAATACTCATAAATCCTGTTGACACAAGAACTCGTAAATTCCACATCAAAATTATATTAAAGTCATTTATTTATTATAAAAAAAATATTGACTTAAATTTTATCGTGTTAATAAATATTTATAGAAATACTTATAAATAAATTAATAATAATTAATATATAATTCAAATTCATACCTTCTTAGAGTATAAATCGTATCTTTACTAATTAAATTAATTATTTTAACGATTAACTTTTATAGTTTACTAAGGCTATCTCATAAAAAATACACATGTAATTTGAACAAAAAAAAGTATTAGAAGGGGAAAAAAATCAGAAAGTTAAAAAGGTTTTGATGATAGATTGATGTGAATTCTTTGTCTAATCTCCTTTGGTTATTCATATAGCATTGGAGATTATCCGTACAAAGCTTAGACCAAAAAAAAAAAACAGAGATTGATCAGATTTTTAGTTGATCATAGTAAAATAGAAAAGGGCAAAAAACAGCATGATGGAATTTATTTTTTTGCAGTGAAGTCACAAAAGTGAATTTCACTTTTTTTTTTGTCCCTTAATTTTCTTTGCTTCATTCCGAATGCCGGGAGATCCACAAGTAGCCGTTGTTAGATTTCTTTATTATTATTTTTGGAAGTGTCCGTTCATGTTTGCTTTCCACGTGGAAAAAGAAAAGAAAAACAAAAAAGAAAGGGGAAAAAGTTATTTAATTAGGTAATCTTATTGGATTTTCAGATCATGTTTAATATTGATAATAAAGTCTTTTTTCCACATGTTAATAAAATTTCTATTTATTTTATTTAAAATTCTTAAGTGTTATCTAAAAGAATTGTTATTATCTGCTATGTTTCACATTCACAACAATTTTCATTACATGTAAGAAAATCATAAGTATATGTATTTTTTCCAATGGATACAAAAATTCAAGTCAAGATGATATTTAACGGACGAATTAAAGAATAAAATTAAATACAAATAAGGAGTTCAAATATTTGAAAGTAATGTCAAAGAACTTGATCCTTATTTGAAAACATTTATGGATTTTGCCTAAAATGCCATTGAATTTAATAATTAATAAAATTCCCAGAAAAAGTGGCCAACTACAATGCCTCCATTTTTGACAAGTTCCCTACTTATTATATTTAGTTTTATTATTTGGTTTGTAAGTGTCATTTTCTTCAAAGTCAATGGTATAGTTTGATCATTATGTACAATATTTATTTTAAAATTTTATTAGTTTGTGGTATATTTCTAGACGGTCTAAAATTATTTGTTGAACAATCCATGATTATGTAATGTATTCATGGAGAAGTCAATGTGCGTGTGCGTGTGCGTGTGGCGTGTTTTTTTATTTATTTTAATAATAATATAAGATTGCAAAAGTAGAAAATTTAATGTGTAGGAAAGTCAATTTGGTAATTTTCATTATTTTAATTAACTAAATGCCAAATTATAATTATGATCAATAGCAGCAACAACAAACTTTATCAGCAGGAGTATCATCTATATCAATTATACGACGTGAATATATTCTATCAATTGTTAAATCTTTATATAAATTATTGGGTTAATATATAAATTTATCTTTAAAATCTTTAAAATTTTCGCTCAAGAACAATATCGCCTAAGAAGTATTTTTGGGCTCAATGTTATCCCGAAAATTTTAAAACATAACAATATTGCCCTTTACCGTTAAAACTATTAACGGTTCATATAAATTTTTTAATGATCAACGTTAGCTATTTAACAGAGTGGGGCAACATTGCTACTTTTTGAAACTAAAACTTCTGGAGCAATATTGAATAAAAAAAAAACTTCCAAGACAATATTATTTTTGAGCAAAAATTTTCATAACAAATTTATATATTAACCCTATATCGTTAATTAAGATGTCTTATTTAATAATTTTATTAAATATTCTCTTCGAATTTGGTCTATTATTTTTTTAGAATATATGTATTCTTTAATTTACCTTATTCAGTTCTCACCGACATCTCTAATAATTTTTTTTTGTATTTATTAAACTTATCTCAAATAATTTTTTACTATTTATTGTTCAATAGAAGCGATACCTCATATGTCATAAGGGGTAGATGAAGGTCAAACAATCATTCGAAATTAACTTTATGGAAACCAAGAGATCTAAAGGAATAGATGAAATTCATTTTTCTATTTCTTAATTTTATCTTTTCCAAAAATCTCGTACCATAGCTCGAAAAGAGAGAGAGAGAGAATAATTAATACTGCCGTACCTTTCTTGGACACCAACGTTCAGAAACCTAAGTTTCTTTCTTGAATTGATCAAACATACATTCCTAGTCTAAGATTCCTTTCAATCAATTTATTATTCCCAGTTTCCTATTTCCATTTTCTCAATTGAGTTTATAGAACACAAGTTTTTTATTTTATTAAAACATTAGTTCTATTTATGATTAAATAATGTGATCTAACTTCAGAAAAGCCAAACAAAAAAGAATAGTAGCAGCGAAACTGTTTTTCTATTTAATTGTAAGAAGAAAGTAAAATGTTTGTCTTCGAAGCAGAAAGGCACTTCGATTATTTTAAATAAAATGCACACACATAATATTTGAATTATTCATCTAAAAATCTTGCTAAATACAATAACATTGATGAAAATATTTATTGAGTAAAAACTTTGGACAGAAAGTGAAAATAACAGAGGTAAGGAAGAAACTCTAGTAATAGAAAGATTTGTTTTAATGGAATTTCGATTTATTTTATTTTTTAAATTTATTATATGTTCCTCAACTTATACTTATTAATTATATTTTTAAGAGGAATTTTTATGCAAATAATTATGAAGAGTATTTTAAGAAATTAACCAGCACAACACATTTCTTAAAAAAATTAATTTAATTATATTTTTAATCTATACAAATTAATTATATTATAACATATTATTAAATACATCAACATATCAGCTAACAATTTAACCCTCTTTAGATGCAGATTGCCTAAAATTTTAACACGAGAATACTTTTTTTTTTCGGAAGGAAGGGATCAGAATATATATATATATATATATATATATATATATATAAACTCTTTGGAATTGTTTTCTTATTATAGTGTGTGTTTGGATAAAATTTTAAAAACGGGTTTATGAAAAAAATAGGTTTTTAGACAGTTTATTAAAAAGGGCTTTTAGAGAAGAGTTTAGGGGAAAAAAAGTAGTTTTGAATAAATGAGTGTTTGGATAGTTATTAACAGAAGTGATTTTGTAATTGAAAAATTACTAAAAAAGGTATGTATGAGAGATGAGAGATGAGAGAGGGTAAAAAAGATAGAGAAGAGAGAGTGAAAAGATAGAGGAGAGAGGAGAGAGAGTGGAAAATATAGAAGAGAGATGAGAGATAGTAGAAAATATAGAGAAGAGATGGGAGATGGTGAAAAAGATATAGGAAAAAAGAGAGAGTGTAAGAAAAAATAAGGGTAAAATAGTAATTGAGTAATTCATAAGTTATTTTAATATTCCAAAAATTACTCTAACCAGCTTATCTGAAACTATGATTTTAAATCATAGTTTGTTCTAATTTAAAGGTTAGACAAATATAATTGTTTATTTTAAAATTTTTGGTTTAAGTCAAAGCTTATTATTTTGTTAAAAACTAAACAGCCCCATAATCCCTTTTCTTATAAAATTATTCATCCCTTTCTTTTTGCACAAGTTTACGCTTCCCTGGAACTTAATTAACTAATCCCCTCATCTCCTCGTCCAACTAACTTAACTGTCAATTCCAATTCCAAACATAACCGTAAACCACCAAACCAAATCCATTTTTGCTTTACCTACCTATCAATGCCATCTTTTGGAAGAAAAATAGAAAAATAAGTCAGTGAATTCTTTGGAAGACGCCGCAGAAAGTCCCCGCCACGAAGACCACCATCACCTCCTCCTCCTCCACCTCCGCCGCCGCCACCACCACCTCCTCCTCCTCCTCCTCCACCACCACCGCCTCCTTCATCACCACCATCGAAGACTCCTTTTCTCTTCCCTCAAGCTCAGTCCACAATTGTCCCTGATCCCTCCAAGCTCTTCATCCCAAGCGTTCTTTCAACCCCACTTCCCACAAACTCCTTCTTCCAGAACTTCGTCCACAACAATGTCGAACCTGAATACATTCATACCTACCTCGTTAAACCCTCTCTCTCCTCCCTTTCTCTCCCCTACCCATCTCTCCCCTCCCCCTCCCCCTCCATTTCCCAGCTTTTCACCTCCGATCTCACCATCTCCGCCGCCTCAGACAAAACTGATCATCATCATTCCCAGAAAACCCATGTAATCTCTTCCTTCAGTGATCTCAGTGTCACTCTGGAATTTCCCTCTTCCAATCTGCAATTCTTTCTTGTTAGAGGAAGTCCCTTTTTAACTGTAAATGTAACAAATCAAACAGTAATTTCGATCTTCACTGTTCATTCTATTGTTTCGTTTTCTTCCATTAATGGCTCCCTCAACAAATATACCCTTCAGCTCAGCAATGGCCAAACATGGCTTATATACACCTGCTCACCCATTAGTTTTAACCAAAACCCTTCTAACATTACAAAATCTCAAGAGTTTTCGGGGATAATAAGGATAGCTTTATTGCCGGATTCAAACCCGAAACTTGAATCGATCCTGAATCAGTTTTGCTTTTGCTATGCTGTTTCTGGGTATGCAACATTCACAAAGCCATTCTGTTTGGAATATAAATGGGAAAAAAGAGGTTGGGGAGATTTGTTAATGCTAGCTCACCCTCTTGATCATCTTCAACTTCTTTCTGCTAATGACTGTGAAATCACTGTTCTTAATGATTTCAAGTATAAAATCGATGGTGAACTTGGTGGTGGTGTTGGAGATTCATGGGTTTTGAAGACAAAGCCTGTTCCTGTTACTTGGCATTCAACCAGAGGCATCAAATAAAGTTCTTATGATGAGATTGTTTCAGCACTTTCTGAAGATATTGATGCTTTGAATAACCCATCAAGAACATGTTGGAGATTGTGCCCTAGGGGCCAATCATTATCTTATGAACATTGTTGATTTATGAATTTCTTAATAAAGTTATCATATTATTTGCATGTTTACTATGATGACAATCCTTGGATAACTCGTGATCTTATCCTAAATGTCCCTGGTCGGTCATCTATGTGGGAGCAGAGATGAAATAAGACCAGTATGACTTTGAAGATATATAGAGATATAAATCAAAGTCATAAGCACATGTAAGAGTACAGGGTGTTGGACCGACCCGCAATGAGAGAGCTGCATGGGTCAAGTCATAAGCTTCTCTCATATACAAGCCATGTCACTATGCCCTTTGACCTGAGATCATCATGGATTCCTACATGACAAACGCTCAGCTTTGACCTAGTCAAAAGTCACTTTTGACCGAGTGATCATAAAGGCTATGCTCGGGCTTAGTGGTTTTTCATGCGGAGGAATGTGAATGGTCAAGATGGAATTTGTCCCTCACATTCGTAGAGAGATATTACTGGGCCCCTCGATGAGTGAGTCTGAGAAATGTATGGCCATACTGGAATGGAAGGGTAGTTCCATTTCTATATTCAGACTACTCAGGGATCGAGAAAGTAACGGTCAGGAACAGGAGGATGACGTTCACCATGCCTCATCCTTGACCGAAATATCGTGTGACAAAAGGGACGTGATATGGTTGTATGAAAGGTTACATCGTTTATCGATCCTCATATGTTTTGGGTAGTCGTAATGCCTTGCTAGAGACCGCTTACGACTTGTGGGTCAGTATAGTAACTGGGCCACTGCCAACTTCATATGGGCCTACAGGGTCGCACACAAAATAGCCCAATGCGAGCTATGATGTCCAGATTCATTGAATCTAAGAGATGTCTAAATTCAATGAATAATCTAGGGTGGATATATATTTTATATATATATAAATTAGTTTATATATATATTATATAAATAATATAAGAGATATTTGTAAGATTTAATTTATAAGGATAAATTAAATCTCTATCATTTTTGAATTTGAATTTAAATGGATATGATCTATTTGAATTTGAAATTCAAATTGATAAGATATCTCAAATTTGATTTATGAGAATAAATCAAATATAATTCTGTCTTATCTTTATTTTAAATTAAATAAATAGGCGAATTAAATCTGTGGGACGGATTTAATATAAACCATATTTATTTAATCAGTTTCTTATTAAATTATGCAATATATGATATTATATTAATTCAGAATTAATATAAGATTAATTCTGAAGCCCGGCCCTATTAGAAGCCCGATAGCTTCCTATATATTTGACATTAGGAGCTAGGGTTCCACACACAAGATAGATCTCTACACACACATTCAGACGTGAGAAGAGGGGGCAGGGAGAGTGCAAAAGGTTTGCACATAAGAAACTGCCGAGATAGAGACGGTGAGGACGGAATCTCTAGAAAGCCTTAGAGGGACAAGAGGCGCTAGCACGTCATTCGCGATTGGAACGCTGTTCGTGTGGATACCGGTAGAGGAAGCCGATCTGAGCTGTCGACTTCTACGATACGACCAGACACGAAGCAAGGTCGCGACCAGAACACCCTGATGTCGCGACCATACAGGCATCTGAACGCCAGAAATCCGAAAAGAGGAGACAGGTCGCGACGTGAAGCTGAATACGTCGCGACTACAAACTCCAGAGACGTCCGGTCGCGACTAGAGGCAGAAGAGGTCGCGACTAACAACTCCAGAGGCGACAGATTGCGACTAGAAGCAGAGGAGGTCGCGACTAAAAGCTGAGGAGGTCGCGACTGAAAGTTCCAGAGGTGAGGAGTCGCGACTAGTGGACACTGAGGTCGCGACCAAAGCTCGAAACCGAAGGTAACACTTCTTTCTCCTTGACTTAAACACATTCGGTAGATCCTGGCTGGGAATGGAAAAAAATTTTAAAGTTAATTTCCGCTGCGTGTCTTCCAATTCCCTTCAGTGGTATCAGAGCCATGCCGTTTTGTGTTTAAGTTAGGTTTGATTGTTGATACATGTGATGTATGTTAGACTTCTTAGCTGATTATATGATAACATGCGTGATATGTATGACATATATGGAATCTGTTTATGTATGACATATACGGAATCTAAAAGGAAACTGAAATCGGTGGTGTATATCAATTGATTTGATCAATTAATATTGATGGGGTATAAGGAAAAAGAATTAAGATTCTTGATTATTTATCAAAAAAAAAAAAAAATTCTATTGGGGCGCTGCCCCACACCCCGCCCGCTAACCGGCTAGCGGGACCGCCGTGGCTATTTAATCGTAGCGCAACATAATCGTAATATGTATTGACTTTCCTGATATATGAATGTTTTGAAACATTTATTGCCCTTCAAATAGTATGAATTTTGATTCTTGAATGTTTGGGTATGGTGAACAATATGGCTCTAGATTACAAGTGTTATAATTTTTCTAAATACGGCCTGCGTGTCATGCCTTCCTCTAATGACTCTCGTTGTACATTCTCTTCTCATCTCACTCCCCTCGAATGTTAAAACGAGGTTTCCTTATGTAATTTTCCTATTCTAATTAGACAGCTTCTCTCATTGGCTTGAGGGGACTTAGGATAGGTGAGCCATATTGTGTCACGTTTAAGATTATGCATCTTTTGATTAGATCACTGCATGTATATTTTATATGCATAATACTTGTATGAGATACAACCGCGATACATGCATCTTATAAACCAGATAATTAATTAAACCCTCTAAAAGAAATCTTAAGTCATATGCCGTCAATTAATAGACACTTGTCAAAACCTCGATCGCTCATTTGTAGGTCCACCAAAGTGGGTACATTTGAGTTATCTTGGGGAGATAAGCAAGAGTAATGGTGCTGCTCTTATGTTTGTTATTGTTTGACTTAATTGAGATTATCAAAACGGTTTTGGGTCTCAAGGCATTAGATGGGATTAAAACATGCCGGATCATATGATGATTGAATCCCATAAATATCTAAGAATTACATTTGATGTAATTGGTAAAGTTGTTACCTACCTAAATAACTTAAAGTTGAGCGTCTAGCAAAAGCGGACTCAAGTTTAAGCCAAATATGGATCTTAGCCCACTAATTATTACATTGAGGGTTGTTTTATTCAGTGGGAGATTGCTAATTCGCTTGCATATTTTAATTGTAGAATCATGACGACTAGTAATACTGCTACATTATCGTTGCGATCTGTCCTTGAGAAGGACAAACTCAATGGGACAAACTTTCTTGACTGGTTCAGGAACTTGAGAATTGTTCTCAAGCAGGAAAGAAAGGCATATGTCCTAGATCAACCCATTCCTGAGGAGCCAGCAGCCAATGCTCCTAGAGCTCAGAGAGATTCTTATGCGAAGCATAAGGAAGACTCTGTTGATGTGGGATGCTTGATGCTTGCCACCATGGTTCCGGAGCTCCAAAGAGATTTGGAACACATGGAGGCTTATGAGATGATTGTGCATCTTAAGGAAATGTTCCAGCAACAAGCAAGGCAAGAGAGGTATGAGACCACTAAGGCCTTACATTCCTGCAAGATGGCTGAAGGTGCATCAGTGAGTACTCATGTCTTAAAGATGAAAGGGTACATAGATCACCTTGAGAGGCTTGGATTTCCCATGAGCCAGGAGTTAGCTACAGATTTGATCTTGAACTCACTCCCGGAAAGTTATGACCAGTTTGTCATGAATTACAACATGAACAACATGGAGAAATCTATTTCTGAACTGCATGGGATGCTTAAAACTGCTGAGCCGACTGTTAAGAAGAAGCCCAGTACTGTTTTGATGGTTCACAAAGGAAAGGGTATGAAAAAGAAAGGCAAGGGTAAGGGGAAGGGTCACGGCTCATCTGGTAAGACCAAAGAGTCAGGCAAGCCCAAAACTAAGCCTGTACCAAAGAAGGCAAAGCCTCCAAAGGAAGGAGTTTGCTTCTTCTGCAATGAACCGGGTCATTGGAAGAGGAATTGCAAACTCTACCTTGAAGGTCTGAAAAAGAACAAGAAGGATAGCGGGGCTATCGCTTCAGGTATTTATGTTATAGACATTCATCTCTCTACTTCCACTACATGGGTATTAGATACTGCATGTGGTTCTCACATTTGTACAAATGTGCAGGGCCTAAAGGACAGTAGAAAGCTGAAGAAGGGCGAAGTTGACCTACGAGTTGGAAACAGAGCAAAGGTTGCTGCTCTAGCTGTAGGCACTTATGAATTAGTTCTGCCCACTGGGCTTTTGTTAGTTTTGAACAATTGCTATTATGTTCCTGCTTTGAGTAGTAACATTGTTTCTCTTTCTTATTTGGATAAGGAAGGTTACACTTCCATTTCTGGGAATGGTAAATGTTCCATTTATCGTAATGATGTTTTCTATGCTCATGGTGATTTGCATGTTGATCATTACATATTAAACTTGGAACAACCCAATCATGGAAATATCTATAACATAACCGCCAAAAGGATCAAACCAAATGATTTGAATCCGACGTACCTCTGGCACTGTCGTCTAGGCCACATAAATGAGAAACGCATTTCTAAACTCCATCAAGATGGATTTCTCAACTCATTTGATTTTGAATCATATGATACTTGCGAATCTTGTTTGTTAGGAAAGATGACAAAGTCGCCTTTCACTGGACACAGTGAGAGGGCCACCGATTTGTTGGGCCTCATACATACAGATGTGTGTGGACCGATGAATACAAATGCCAGAAGAGGTTATTCGTACTTCATTACATTCATAGATGATTTCAGTAGATATGGCTACGTCTATCTAATGAAACATAAATCCGAATCTTTTGAAATGTTCAAGATATTTCAAAATGAAGTACAAAACCAGCTTGGCAAAACAATTAAAGCCCTTCGATCTGATCGAGGTGGTGAATATTTGAGCCAAGAGTTTATCGATCATCTTAGGAATTGTGGAATAGTCTCACAATTGACTCCTCCAGGAACACCACAATGGAATGGGGTTTCTGAACGGAGGAATCGAACACTATTGGATATGGTTCGATCCATGATGAGTCGAACAGATCTTCCACCATCCTTTTGGGGCCACGCCCTAGAGACAGCTGCGTTCACACTGAATCGTGTTCCATCTAAGGCAGTTGAAAAGACTCCGTATGAGATATGGACTGGGAGGAAACCTAGTTTGTCTTTTCTCAAGATTTGGGGATGTGAGGTCTATGTTAAGCAACAAGCCTCAGATAAGTTAGCGCCCAAATCTTCAAAGTGCCTTTTTGTGGGATATCCTAAGGAAACTAAGGGATATTATGTCTACAACCCCACTGATAACAAAGTGTTTGTTGTCAGAAATGGTATCTTTCTAGAACGAGAATTTATCTCTAAAAGAACCACTGGGAGCAAGGTACACCTCGAAGAAGTTCGAGAGCCACAAGATGCCACAGAACTAGAGATGGAAAGTAGAGAAGACTCACAAGAAGTTGTTGAGACTCCTCAAGTCACGCAAGGCCCAAGGCGATCTAATAGGGCACGACTTCAGCCTCAGAGATATGGATTTCTGATTTCTGATAGTCGTGATGTGTTGCTCATTGAGCATAATGAGCCCACTACCTATCAAGAAGCTATAGTGGGACCAAATTTTGAGAAATGGCTTAATGCCATGAAGTCTGAGATGCAATCCATGTACGACAATAAGGTATGGACCTTAGTCGACCCGCCTGAAGGTGTAAAAACCGTCGGGTGCAAGTGGGTTTTTAAAGAGAAAACTGACATGGATGGCAATGTAAATGTCTTCAAGGCACGACTGGTTGCAAAAGGATTTACTCAAACTCATGGTGTGGACTATGATGAGACCTTTTCCCCAGTTGCAATGGCCAAATCAATCAGAATCCTCCTTGCCATTGCAGCATATTATGACTATGAAATATGGCAGATGGACGTCAAGACAGCCTTCCTTAATGGAAAGCTCCTTGAGGATGTGTACATGACACAACCTGAAGGTTTTGTGCGTTCTGAGGACTCTGGTAAGGTATGCAAGCTTCAAAGGTCCATTTATGGACTGAAGCAAGCATCTCGGAGTTGGAATCATCGTTTTGATGAAGTAGTCAAAGAGTTTGGATTTCTTCAAAACATTGATGAACCTTGTGTGTACAAGAAGGTTAGTGGGAGCACAGTTGTATTTTTGGTACTCTATGTCGATGACATCCTACTCATTGGGAATGACATTCCTACCTTGCAGATTGTCAAGTCTTGGTTAGGAAAATCTTTCTCGATGAAAGACTTGGGTGAAGCCACCTACATCCTAGGAATTAGGATCTATAGAGATAGATCTAAAAGGCTTCTAGGACTGAGTCAGAGCACATATATAGACAAGATACTGCATAGGTTCAGTATGCAGGAATCAAAAAGGGGTTTCATACCCATGTCTCATGGTATTCACCTCAGCAAGGATTTGTGTCCTAGTACACCAGATCAGCGAAGTCGCATGAGTAAGATTCCATATGCCTCGGCCATAGGATCTATCATGTACGCCATGTTATGTACTCGACCAGATGTCTCGTTTGCCTTAAGTATGACTAGCAGATATCAACAGGACCCTGGTGAGGGCCATTGGACTGCTGTCAAGAATATCCTTAAGTACTTAAGAAGGACTAAGGACTTATTCTTGGTCTATGGTGGATTCGTAGACGAGCTCTATGTAACTGGTTACATAGATGCAAGTTTCCAAACTGACCAGGATGACCAAAAATCGCAATCTGGATACATATTCCTCCTGAATAATGGAGCAGTAAGCTGGAAGAGCTCTAAGCAGAGCACTGTAGCAGATTCTGCAACGGAAGCTGAGTACATAGCAGCATCTGATGCAGCTAAGGAGGCCGTTTGGATCAGGAAGTTCATTACAGAACTAGGGGTGGTACCTACCATCTCAGATCCAATAACTTTGTTCTGTGACAATAGTGGTGCCATTGCACAGGCCAAAGAGCCTAGGTCACATCAAAGGACCAAGCATATACTCAGGCAATTTCATCTCATCAGAGAAATCAATGATAGAGGTGATATAAAAATATGCAAGGTAGCAGGGGAAGACAATGTTGCTGATCCTCTAACAAAGCCGCTTGTGCAAGCAAAACATGAGTGTCATGTTAGGTCAATGGGAATTAGGCAAATTAATGATTGTACCTAGTGCAAGTGGGAGGATGTTGGAGATTGTGCCCTAGGGGCCAATCATTATCTTATAAACATTGTTGATTTATGAATTTCTTAATAAAGTTATCATATTATTTGCATGTTTACTATGATGACAATCCTTGGATAACTCGTGATCTTATCCTAAATGTCCCTGGTCGGTCATCTATGTGGGAGCAGAGATGAAATAAGACCAGTATGACTTTGAAGATATATAGAGATATAAATCAAAGTCATAAGCACATGTAAGAGTACAGGGTGTTGGACCGACCCGCAATGAGAGAGCTGCATGGGTCAAGTCATAAGCTTCTCTCATATACAAGCCATGTCACTATGCCCTTTGACCTGAGATCATCATGGATTCCTACATGACAAACGCTCAGCTTTGACCTAGTCAAAAGTCACTTTTGACCGAGTGATCATAAAGGCTATGCTCGGGCTTAGTGGTTTTTCATGCGGAGGAATGTGAATGGTCAAGATGGAATTTGTCCCTCACATTCGTAGAGAGATATTACTGGGCCCCTCGATGAGTGAGTCTGAGAAATGTATGGCCATACTGGAATGGAAGGGTAGTTCCATTTCTATATTCAGACTACTCAGGGATCGAGAAAGTAACGGTCAGGAACAGGAGGATGACGTTCACCATGCCTCATCCTTGACCGAAATATCGTGTGACAAAAGGGACGTGATATGGTTGTATGAAAGGTTACATCGTTTATCGATCCTCATATGTTTTGGGTAGTCGTAATGCCTTGCTAGAGACCGCTTACGACTTGTGGGTCAGTATAGTAACTGGGCCACTGCCAACTTCATATGGGCCTACAGGGTCGCACACAAAATAGCCCAATACGAGCTATGATGTCCAGATTCATTGAATCTAAGAGATGTCTAAATTCAATGAATAATCTAGGGTGGATATATATTTTATATATATATATAAATTAGTTTATATATATATTATATAAATAATATAAGAGATATTTGTAAGATTTAATTTATAAGGATAAATTAAATCTCTATCATTTTTGAATTTGAATTTAAATGGATATGATCTATTTGAATTTGAAATTCAAATTGATAAGATATCTCAAATTTGATTTATGAGAATAAATCAAATATAATTCTGTCTTATCTTTATTTTAAATTAAATAAATAGGTGAATTAAATCTGTGGGACGGATTTAATATAAACCATATTTATTTAATCAGTTTCTTATTAAATTATGCAATATATGATATTATATTAATTCAGAATTAATATAAGATTAATTCTGAAGCCCGGCCCTATTAGAAGCCCGATAGCTTCCTATATATTTGACATTAGGAGCTAGGGTTCCACACACAAGATAGATCTCTACACACACATTCAGACGTGAGAAGAAGGGGCAGGGAGAGTGCAAAAGGTTTGCACATAAGAAACTGCCGAGATAGAGACGGTGAGGACGGAATCTCTAGAAAACCTTAGAGGGACAAGAGGCGCTAGCACGTCATTCGCGATTGGAACGCTGTTCGTGTGGATACCGGTAGAGGAAGCCGATCTGAGCTGTCGACTTCTACGATACGACCAGACACGAAGCAAGGTCGCGACCAGAACACCCTGATGTCGCGACCATACGGGCATCTGAACGCCAGAAATCCGAAAAGAGGAGACAGGTCGCGACGTGAAGCTGAATACGTCGCGACTACAAACTCCAGAGACGTCCGGTCGCGACTAGAGGCAGAAGAGGTCGCGACTAACAACTCCAGAGGCGACAGATTGCGACTAGAAGCAGAGGAGGTCACGACTAAAAGCTGAGGAGGTCGCGACTGAAAGTTCCAGAGGTGAGGAGTCGCGACTAGTGGACACTGAGGTCGCGACCAAAGCTCGAAACCGAAGGTAACACTTCTTTCTCCTTGACTTAAACACATTCGGTAGATCCTGGCTGGGAATGGAAAAAATTTTTAAAGTTAATTTCCGCTGCGTGTCTTCCAATTCCCTTCAGAACAACAACAATTTCATCATCTTGCTACTCTTCTGGGAAATCAATAGCAAGAGCAGCAAGATTAGGTTTGATAGCTGAAGAAGTGAGTTTTCCAGAAGCCATTCCTTCAGTAACACAGTTCTTGAAAGAGACGATTCATCCATGGCTTGATGGTACTTTTGATGAGAATGGCTTTTTATATGAAACAAAATGGTAAGGGATAATCACAAAACAAGGTTCTAAAGATGAAAATAAAGATTTTGGTTTTGGGATTTACAATGATCATCATTATCATCTGGGATATTTTCTATATGGAATAGCAGTTCTTGCAAAGATTGATCCAGCCTGGGGAAGAAAGTACAGACCACAAGCTTATTCATTAATGGCGGATTTCATGAACTTGGGAGGAAGAAGATCAAACTCAAACTATCCTCGCTTGAGATGCTTTGATCTTTACATGTTACATTCTTGGGCTGGAGGGTTATCTGAATTTGCAGATGGAAGAAACCAAGAGAGCTCAAGTGAAGCTGTGAACGCATACTATTCAGCAGCATTAATGGGTTTAGCATATGGTGACACAAATCTGGTAGCCATTGGAGCAACACTTACAGCTCTGGAAATTCATGCAGCTCAAACATGGTGGCACTTGAAGAAGAAGAAAGAGACATTGTACAAGGAAGAAGAAGAGTTCGTGAAAGAGAACAGACTTGTTGGTGTTGTGTGGGCGAACAAGAGAGACAGTGGGCTCTGGTTTGCTCCTCCACAATGGAGAGAATGCAGGTTAGGGATTCAGGTTCTGCCATTGTTGCCGATCACTGAGGTTTTGTTCCCTGATGTAGGGTTTGTGAAGGAGCTTGTTGAATGGACGTTGCCTGGTTTGAGGAACAAGAAAGGTGTTGCAGAAGCGTGGAAAGGGTTCGTGTATGCCATGGAAGGAGTTTATGATAAAGAAAGCGCGTTGAAGAAGATTAAAAGCTTGAGAAGTTTTGATGATGGTAACTCGTTCTCTAATTTGCTATGGCGGGTTCATGGCAGAGGTGAAGATCATCAAGCAGAAGAGGATTCCTGGTTTGATCATTACTGTTGTTAATTTAGTTAGTATTATGATGTGTGCTTGTGTGTGTGTGATGTAAGATATTGATTATTGTGTGGCTAAATTATTTTCTCACCAACTATATGTAAGATATATGCGTATTTTTTTTTTTGTTATATTCTTAGTTTTCTGCCTTAACTCTTTTCTTTTCTTTTTTAAATTTCCTTTCTGATTTTTTTTTTACTAAACATAGATATTATCCTATTAGATTAGATATAATCATATTTAAGATATTATAAAAAACTTTATGTGGGTACTTCCTCCTAGAGATTCGGACATTTTTTAGTTTTTTTTCTTAACCCAAATTCTCTCTATTTTTTTTTTGGTAAATTTTAGTTTAAAAAGGGGTTAAACTCACCCACAATTTAAGAGTAAAGTGAAATCTCTTTTCTTATTAAATAATATTAATATTAAACAGAACAATGTATTAATTACTCTCACTTTATTTTTTTTAACCCAAATTCTCAATCCGCATATACATAAGGACTTAAATGAAACATAAATATTGGGCCTTGGGCTTTGGGCCTCATTGGTGCACATACAACAATTAAAGAGGTTTTATGTTATCTGACAAATTGTTAGTAACAAATCAAAATTTAAATATTTATTAAAAAATATTTATATCTAATATTTAATAGTGTCTTAAATATAATATTTTTAATAAAAAAGATACTTATGATTATAAAAAATTATTAGTTAAAATAGTTAGTATCTTATCCCATAAAAAAGAGAATATAAATTTAACTCAGGAAAAATATACTTGTTGTTGGACGAGAAACATTTTGTGTTTTAAACTTAGAAAGAAACTAGTATCAAACCCTAAGTTGTGTGGAAACTAAATAAAAAAAGGTTTTATATTTCTAGTTTTATTATTAATTAATTTTTTTATAAAAGGAAAAATGACATTAAAATGAAAGAAAGAGTTAAAATAAAAAAAAAGTATATTATACTACGATCTCAATAATAAATTGAGAAGTCAGATATCAATGAATAAATATCCTGCCAAAACGATGTGTTTTGAAGCAGTAATGGAGTGGTCTAGGATGATAAATTGCTCTGTGATCTGGAGGATTTCTAACCTACTTTCCCTTGATACTGAAGGCATATATATAAGAATTAACAATCCAACATAAAGTAGGACGCAGATCCAAAATTAGAAAGATGATGTTGAGCTATGAATTTCTCCTTTGCAACTGGTAGGGGTGTTCATAAAACCCGCGGCCCGGTATGTCCACCCGAGCTCGCGAAAAAATAGCCCTGCTCAGCCCGATAAATATAGGGCAGGGCTGGGCATCGGGCTGCAAAATGCAGCCCATACTTTTTTCGGGCTGGGCACCGGGCAGGGGGTTGCCCTGCCCTGCCCATGATCACCCATTTTTTTATTTTTTTTATTTTCTCCGTAGATGCTACACTTAGAAGGGAGAATATGATAGTTACTAGTGACTAAAGGGTCATTTTAGAAATATAAGTAGTTAAGTACGTAAGTTACATCTTTTAATATTTATAACTATATTAATTTTTTTAACTTTATTAATCATAATATGATTACATTACAAATTATAATTATTTATTTTACTTTTTTAGATACTCCATCCTTGTCAACATTTGGGAAATTGATGTAAAGTTGTAATTATAAACTACTTAGACTTCAAGATTTTTTTATAGGCAATGAATTTTAAGACTTTAATTATTATCTTTTTGTTACCTTATTTTTAGTGGATTATAGATATTATTTAACTCTTGAAGACATATGAATATGATATTATTTTAGGAGTTTATAATTGTAGATTTTTTTCACAACATGAGCATGGCATCACAATTTGGGCATGCCCAGCCCGCCCATGCCCAGCCCAAAATGGTTAGAGCTTTTACCGGGTAGGGCCGGGCATCGGGCTGCAAAATGCAGCCCATACTTTTTTTGGGTAGGGCACCGGACAGGGGAATCGCCCTGCCCATGAATACCCCTAGCAACTGGAACTTATGCTTCTCCTTTGATAAGATGATAATAGACCAACCATAAGTCATTATATGAAAAGCATGTGAATGAGATGTAATTGCAGGCAGCTCTTCTTTAACTGCAATTCATCACTAGAGAAAGCCAAAGTTGACAATTTTAGGCAACCTTCTTAATTGACCTAAGTTTTATAAATTGTAATTAATAATATCAATTTTATTATTACTTCTAGTATTTAATATAAGAGCTAATTAATTTTTTATAGATTATAAAAACTAAATAAATCAATTAATTATAACTAAATTTAAACTCTTAAAATAAATTCATATTATTTACTCCTTAATCTACTCAAATTAATTAACTAATTTTTATTAGTTATTATAATTAATTAATTTTTTTTTAAATAAGAGTGGTAATGTTTTACTAAACAATAAAAGTTGTCATTTCTATTCAATGTATTTCATGACAGGAAGAGGCGGATGGTAGAGGTAGACAATTGAAATGAACAACAGCAACGATAATAAAGTCACAAGGCTATTGCTTGTTTTGTTTCGTTCCCAAACTATAGTTTTGGACACAAAACTATGGTTTGGAAAAACAGCACTATACATTTTTACTATTAATTTTTTTAAAAATTCAATAAGTTATTCAAACACTAATTTTTTTTATAATCAATTTTTTATAAAAATTAATAAATTATCCAAATACTAATTATTATTTATTTAAATTTTTACGAAAATTAATAAATTATCTAAATATTTATTTTTTTCAGAATTAATTTTTTTCACTAAAATCAATGAATTATCCAAATATTAATTTCTATCCATAGGATGTATTTGAATTAGATTTTAAAAATTAGATTTTAAAAGAATAGATTTTGGTAAATAGATTTTAGAAAAATAAATTTTTTGATATAATAGATTTTGAAAGAATAGATTGTTAATTTTGGATCAAAGAATCCAAACACTCCATATTTTCTACAATCAATTTTTTACGAAAACTATTAAACTATCTAAATACTAATTTTTTTTACAATATATTTTTCTATTAAAACTATGATTTTGGAAAAGTTTGGGAACCACTTCTAAGCAATCAATTTTTTTTTATAAAATATATTTTTTAAAAGTTAATACAAACACTAAAGGCCTATTTAGATAAGAGTTTAAAAAATGACTTATAAAAAAGGGCCTTTGAACAGCTTTTAGAAAATGACTTTTGAAGAATAGCTTATAGAAAAAAAGTAGTTCTGAATAAATAAGTGTTTGGATAATTATTACCATAAGGATTTTTGTAATTAAAAAATTACTAGAAAGTGTATGATTTTATTAAAAATATGAGAGAGTGGAGAGAAGAGAAGAGTGAGGGTGGAGAAGAGAGAGGAGAGAGGAGAGAGGAGAGATAGTGTAAAAAAAAGTAAGGGTAAAATAGTAATTGGATAGTCCATAAACTCTTTTACTATTACAAAAGCTAGTCTCAATAGTTTATCTAAAAATTTGATTTTAAATCATGGTTTAGTCCAAAAGTCATTTTAGACAAATATGACTATTTATTTTAAATTTTTCCTAAATCAGAGTTTAGGTCAAAAGTCCTTTTTAAAACATCAGTTTTAAAGTTTACCAAACACACACTAATATTTAAAAAAATGAGATAAGGATGAATTCCCTGCTCTATATCACACACACAAAATAGTACCTCCTATCCTTAATATAAATAGATTATTTAACTAATTTAATTATATTAAAAAAATTAGTTAATATTTTCGCTTATCTTTATTATAAGATACTAATCTTAGTTTCTTTTATAATATACTTGCTTGGTTTCAATGAACATTAATATTTTTTTTCACGCATGCCCTATTTACTTAGGTAATGATGGGGTTTAGTTTAGGTAATATAGGTAATATTAAAAATTATTTATATTTTAAAATAATTTTAATCCTTTTAACTATTTTTTTATGAAAGAATAAGTTAAAAATGCCGTATAATAAAAATTAAAGAGAGTATATTATGTTTTTAAAATGTTATAATTATCTTCCTTAACTCTTTCGTTCTCTTCTTAATTATTATTGAGGAAGTATCAATAGGTTAATTTGTAAAAAGTTAATAAATATAAAAAATATGTATTATATTTAGGACTAAAATTGACTCTCTAATTATGTTTTATATTTAGGACCTGAGGTACTTTTGTAGTCCTTAATATATAATTTATTTAACTAATTTGATGAGATTAAAAAAGTTAATTAAGTTATTAATATGACATAATTTTTTTTAAAATATCTTAATCATCTTTTTTAATTCACTTACTCTATCTCTTACTTAATTATTGTTGAAAGAATATTAAATGAGGTAATTTAAAAAAATATTGATAAATATAAAAAATATATTTTATATTTAGGATCAATATCTACTTTTTAATTAAGTCTTATATTAAAAATTAGGAGTAATATTTTATTAGACAAATTGCTTACCCCATGATTTGAAAGCTATGGGGACGCATTTATTTTATTATTAGAATGAAAATTTGTTGCCTCTAATTTGTTGGCATGTCATAGACATAGACTATATATATATATATATATATATATATCATATGATTGAACTCAGAAATAAAATACGCACGCATGTCACATTAATTATGGCACATAATGATCATTGTCTTCCTAATCTAACGATCATTATATATTTCTTCACTTTCCTTAGCTTTAAAAATCCCTCTAAACTTTTTCAATGACGCAAATAATTCCCTTATAGTTCTTTCATTAACATATAAACAAAATTATACTCATACTTCAAAGGAATTGAATTATTGTCATGTTTGATACAAAATTAATATATAATATAAAAACTCAAATAAATAAATTATACTACTATCTCCGGTCTTTAATATATAAACTAATTGGATAGTTAGATTTAATCATAAATATAAGACGTTAATTTATTTTATATATAATATTTACTACATCTTTCTTAATTATAAGATCTACTTAATTAATTTGGGTAGATTAAGAAATTTAAGTAAATTAATTAATTATAATGATTGCATATTAGTTTTTCTAAAATACCTCATGTAATAATATATATTTGAACTATACTTTATAGATACCCCTGTAATATGTGCAATTATATAGAGATATATTAGAAAAAAATTATAATTTTAAGAGATAAAATTGATTGATGTCTTATATTTAAGAATATATCCAAATTTCTATCTAGCTCTTATAATTAGAAACGGAAGGAGGATCATTTTTTCTCAACTAATTTATTTAATTTATAAACTGATATATAATATAATATTATATATAAATATTTTAAAAAATTATATCATATTTATTATAGTTATTTAATTTATTTAATATTTATAAATTAATCGATTAAATTTTATATTAAACAAGGAGAGAGAGAGAGTATTTAATAAGTGGTAACAATAACGTTGCTCGTTTACCACACTAAAGTGGGAAACGTTTCAATGAAGCAATGAATGAACATATAGTAATAGAAATTAGGTTGAGTTGACCTTCCTACCGACCAAAACAAAAATGCAAAGCCACGTCACGTGCGACATGCTGCAAGCGGGTATTTCGGTGAGGTCCAAATTCAAACATAGGAAAAAAAAAATTAGGGGAAAATAAATCAAATTCTATAATCAAGTGTTTATCCATCTAATTCAACAATTGATTTGTCACGTCGCTGTATATGTTGTCGTCAAACTCTTGAGGGTTTAGCTAATTAAATAATTAATCGCCAACAAATTTTATATCTTCACAGATTAACTAATATTGAACTCATCATGTGACATTATATTCGTTTCATTATTAATTTAAAAGTTATTTAATTAATTTAAATAAATTAAAAAAATTAGATATATTACTTAATTATGACAAATGTAATATGATATATATAAAATATTTCTATATAATATTAAATTAGTTTATAAGTTAACTAAATTAGTTAAAAATAAAATAAAAAATATTAAAAATAAAATAAATTGAGATATTATATATATATATATGATAAAGATCAATCTTTTAATTAATTTTTATATTAAAAATATAGGAGGAGAGTATTAGAATTTTTCTCAACACATTACCACTGGTAAAATATTTGTTAGTTAACTGAAAAGTAACTCAAAAGATATTTTTTACATTTAAAATAATTCAAATATTCTCCTTTATTTGCATAGGTTAAAAAATATTTAAAGACAAATCTAATAATTTTTTATTATTTAATTTAAAATCAGCTATTGACTTGAAACTTGGTAATTTTTACTATCATATTTGTTTAAAAAATTATTACATAGTATATTCTGTATTATATGACTTCGATGAATCATAAAATAAAATTAAAAAAATATATCATTTTAAAGCAAAAACATAATATCCATATTTCATGAAACTAAATTAAAATTATTTTTTTAAATAAAACATTTCAAAGTTAAAAATTAAAGAAAATAACCAACTGGGGTTGAATTAAATAGAATAAGTAACTCAAAAACGTTTCATAAAAAAATATGATCTTAGGCTTGTGAAGAAGAAGAATATTTTTTGTCCAATTGATGAAGGAGAATTGTAAAGTGGCTTTAATTTTAATTCTTCAATTTATTAGAATATATTATTATTATTTAATGCCGACAAAAATTCATAATCACAGCCAATTCAGTGTAACGTTCGATTCTATCTCTGATCCATATATTCTACGCTTCCCATCTTAGTATTATAATATAATAACAAAAAGTGATGAAATGCATGGAATGGAATCTTTTTTTTTTTTTTTGTATTTAACTATAATAAATTATTTATTTACGCAAAAATTCTGCATATTCTCATGGTTGTCAAATATGAAAAAAGAAGAAGAAAGAAGCAGCAGCATATTTTTCTATGGGAGGCTCCTTACACAATAAACGGCTATAATTAATTTGACTGAAGTTCGGTTGTCTTGTTGACTATATGCTTCCATCAGAATCCTCAGAGTCAGATTTTATAGAAGCCTTCATTTAAAAATTTATATAAATATCTAAACTACAGTAGTTTATTGAGTTTAAGGTGACAAATATTTTATAAAATGTAAAAATTTAATTTGATTTGATTGATAATTTTAAAAAATTGTTCAGTTTGTTTTACCCAAAAATTTTATATCTATTATATTTATAAAAAAATTTCATATTATTATATCTATATGGTTACTGGTTAGCATAAATTCAACAAAGATAGTTATAGACTCTCTGGTTATTTTATTTTTGTTGTTGATGAAGTGATTGATGGTTGACACTTTTCTTTCCTTTCTCGAACCGTAAGCAGATTCATGTGGCTCTTGCGTCTTTCCTTCATGACCATCTTTTTACTTTGCCCGTCCATCACTGCATGTGCTGTGGAAGAAGACTGAGAGTGGAGCACAGATTTTTATTCTAAAGCCGCCTCCACGTTTTTCTCTTCATCAATTTAGGAGCTTGTGCTCTCTATGCCTCTATTCTGTTGCCTTATTCCATGGAATAAGCTTTTTCTCTGAGAGATTTAAGTCTTACAATCCTTTCTTTCTTTGCTGTGTGTGGATTCTTATTTGCGATCTGAGGTTGCTCGTGCTTCTCAAGTGGGCCATGCGAGGGAAAATCTAAGGCATAATGCTGGAAGCTGGAATTTTGGTTTGTATCTTGAACTGGGTTGATGTTCTTACTCTTATGGTGACTTTTGTATTTACTTGAGGATCTTCTGGTACTGGAGGATTCCAAGGGTTTTCTTTTTTGTCAGGTGGTTTTGATGTTGACTTTGTCCAATATTAATGGAATTGAGTCTTTCAATGTTGATTCATGAAGGAATTTATGCATTTGTAGTGAAAGGGTTTAGGTGGATTTGATTTTGGAATTGATATTTGAATTTGCATGTTTTGCGGACTCTGAAATTCTGAGAATGAAAAAAGATTGGATTGTTGGAGATTTGAGTGTGTGATTTTGGAAAGTTATTATGGAAGTGTTTTGGAAATTAGTTTCTGAGTGAAGATTTGTACAGCGGTAATGGCATCGGCTTCTCCTTCTCCCAATTCTTCTCCCTCTGCAGTGCCACCAACCTCTTCGAATAATACAATACCACCACCTTCTTCACCTTCTTTATCTACAAACTCTTCTAAGACCCCTCCTCCTCCACCTCCATCTCCTACTAACCCTTCAGCTCCACCTCCTGCTCAGGCAGTGCCTTCAACTCCGCCACCTTCTCCGTCTCTTTCGCCTCCGCTGCCATCGCCACCTGCAGCTGCCATAGCCCCTGCTCCAAATTCAACCTCACCAACCCCTCCTAGTTTATCCCCACCACCTCCATTGACTGCTTCACCACCAGATCCTTCACCTCCTGCTGCAGAAAATCCTCCCCCCTCACCTTCTCCAATTCTTCCTCCTCCAGCAAATAACTCAACACCATCATCGCCTGGTAAGCCTTCTCCATCACGGGGAAGGCCATCGGAAAGTACTCCTTCACGCCCTTCACATGCACCACCTCCATCAGTTTCTAAGTCTCCTCCCTCCACAAATGCTGCCCCTCCTTCCAAAACGCCTTCAACCCCTTCAGTCCCTCCTCCAAAGTCTTCGCATGCTCCTCCACACAATGCATCTGCAGCTAACAGGCCCTCTGCATCCCTACCCTCTTTTCCAACAGCGTCGCCTACTGGTAAATCATCCAATCATAGAAATACGTCCACAAACAACAAACCTTCACTTCCAGGAGGGTCAACTACTGGACTGGTCACAGTTATTGGCATTATATTTGGCTTTGTTGTTCTCATCCTTCTTGTTATGGCGATGTGGTTTGTATGGAGGCGGAAGAGAAAGGAAGCAAGATCAAAAGTTGGTTATGCTATGCCTTCCCCTTATGCCTCATCTCAAAGCTCAGGTATTACACTGTGTTGGTTTCTCTATGCCCTTTGTTGTCAACCTCTAATATGTTTTATTCAGACAAATATAAGGGATTTCCTCAGTGTTACATAAACTTGAACAGTAGACAGTTTGGGAGTATAAATTAGGTTTCTAATTGCTTTATACTCTCAGCGCAGCATCATAGAAGTCTCCATGATCTTGTTACCGCTTGTTTTCTTTAAATCTAAAATGTGAAAATGAAAGCTAGATTAAGTTTTTTGATGTTGATTTGTTTTCTTCCAGGCGCAACGGTCTTAAGGCAACAATCTTCCCTTTCTCATAATGGGTATGGTAGTGATTTCGCATATTCACCATCAGATCCAGGTGGACAAAGTGGTTCAAGATCGTGGTTTACATATGAAGAACTTGTCCAAGCAACAAATGGATTTTCAGCACAAAATCTGTTGGGTGAAGGTGGATTTGGTTGTGTCTACAAAGGCTTTCTCATGGATGGAAGAGCGGTAGCTGTGAAACAGCTCAAAGATGGAGGTGGGCAAGGGGAACGTGAGTTTAGAGCAGAAGTTGAAATTATTAGCCGAGTACATCATCGCCACCTTGTTTCCTTGGTGGGCTACTGTATATCTGAGCATCAGAGATTGCTTGTCTATGACTATGTTCCCAACAATACCCTTCATTACCATCTCCATGGTAAGATGTATATCTGATTAAATGATTTGAATAAATAAAAGTAGACATCTTAATTAATTCAACACAGAATCAGAACTTAAAAAGAATTAATATTAGGTTTGGTATCTTCTTGATGCAACCATTGAAAAAGTCTCATTATGAAGTTTGTTCACTTGCTTGATAACTAATGATAATGAACTCTATTATAATTATTCTTATCTGTTTAAGTTTGAGAAACTTAAAGAAATACTTTAAACATAATGCAGCCTTTGTCTTATTGTTACTCATTTTGATGTTAATAGAACACCAGCCGATTGCTTCAATATACTTTCAAATCCAAAGCAGGTTGTTCTAAAAGATCCTGTAAATATGCTGTCATAGATCCATGCTTCTGTCTCAAAGCACAATCAAATCCTCATCTGTCTTGATCCGAAGCTGAAACTTGACTTGGATGTTTAAAATTTTGCAGGTCAAAACAGGCCAGTCATGGATTGGGCTACAAGAGTGAAGGTTGCAGTTGGCGCAGCTCGTGGAATAGCTTACCTACATGAAGACTGTATATTTCTTCTACCTACCTAGTTTTATTTAGTGCACATCCCATATTTTGAAGTTCTCAAATGTGAGAAGATAGACTTGATTTAGAGAACTTCTATGGTAACATTTTTTTATGGTTTTACAAATTTTTTAGACATGTTTTTCCTTTTAATTTTAAAAAGAAGATTTCATTTTCATTTTAACCCATATAATGTAACTGACAAACCTATGTACTCCTCTAGTCATAGGATCTAATTGAAGAGTTGATCTTGGTCCTCAATATAAGACCTCTTTCCCATATTTATCCATTTTTTCCTAAATTACCCCTATAGGTACTACTTCAATAATAATCAAATAAGAGATGGAAGGAGGGAATTAAGGGAGATGGTTAGGGTATTTTAGAGAAAACATGCTATATTAACTAACTTTACTAATTTCTTTAATCTAATCAAATTAGTTAAATATGTTATATATTAAGGACTTGATGAGTAACATTTAGTTAAGTACATTAAGAACTTTGAAATTTTTCCAACTGCAATGAAGATGGCAACATCACCTAACTTTGGTTTTTGTAGTCAACCTTCTCTTTCTGATTTTGTTTGATTGACTTTTCAGGCCATCCACGCATTATTCACCGAGACATAAAGTCATCAAACATCCTTCTTGATAACAACTTTGAAGCTCAAGTAAGCCACTTCCATACTCTGTATATTTTGTATGTAATCACTGTGATTTACATTCGTTTAATTGTTAGCCTCAACAGCCGATTTTTTTAAAGCAGGACAACATTAGGGGATGACCAAAGTTATCCTGTGTATTTACAATACTTTGCTCACCAAATTTATCCTGTTTTCTTCTAAATGAAACTCGAGATTCTTTTTTGGGGTCTGATCAACAGGTTTCCGATTTTGGGCTTGCAAAATTAGCAATGGATTCATTTACACATGTAACCACCCGAGTGATGGGGACCTTCGGGTAGGTAAACCACCTTTATGGTTAAGCGCCAATCATTTAATTAAGTGCATTAGTAATAAATAATATGATTATTATGCTTTTAAATCTCATCATTGTCTTATGTTTATCCTTATTGGAATACATGCATCACTTCTATCATTAGGTATTACTTGTTGTCTCACCATCCTGTAACTGGAAGAGCAAGTAGTTGTGCGTGGTCTGCGAATAGAGTTATCAACTGTTCTAGTGTTTTGTTTGAATCCTAATTGGAAACTTCTGTTTGTGATTTGGAGTTGTTCCTCTCTGGGGCTGTGGTATTGGTCTGTGGTCTACCATGTGGTGTTGTCCTGTTAGTTTATATAGATTCGGGTCGTCTCATCATGTTCATTTCCATTATGAAATTTAAGGCTATGAAGTTGAGTTTCAAGTCATTTGGTAAAAAATGGTGTACACGTATGTTCTGTTCCCGTTTATCTGATGGTCAGTTTATCTGAATATCAGGTACATGGCACCAGAATATGCAACAAGTGGGAAACTGACTGAAAAGTCGGATGTTTATTCATTCGGGGTTGTGCTTTTGGAGCTAATTACAGGTCGGAAGCCTGTAGATGCCTCTCAGCCCACTGGTGATGAGAGCCTGATTGAATGGGTGAGTTACATAAAACTAAGCATAAACATTGCTATGATCTTACCAATGCAAAGACCAATTGAACTCAAGATTATTAAGCTTTTATGAAAAGGCCAATGAGCACTTTTTGCTTTTTTCCCATAAAAATGCTCATTTCAGTAATAAGCTATAACCTATTTTCTTCAGGCTCGACCTCTATTGAATCAAGTGCTTGAAAATGGAGACTATGATATATTGGTAGATCCACGTCTCGAGAAGAACTATAATAGAAATGAAATGTTTCGGATGATAGAGGCTGCGGCTGCCTGTGTGCGTCACTCTGCGGCAAAAAGACCACGAATGAGTCAGGTAACTTGTTAAAAAAATCTATTAGACATGAATTGTGTAATCTTATTCTCTCAGAACATTCCATGTATGTACCTCTTCTTCATAGATATTAAATACACGTGCTTCCTTTTGCGCATCGTTTCCTAGGTCGCGAGAGCTTTGGATTCGATAGATGAGTTTTCATATCTCTGGAATGGAATAAAACCTGGCCACAGTACAACCTTTAATCCTTCACCACCATCTGCACAAGTCAGAATGTTTCAAAGGATGGTTTTCGGTGGGGCCACTCAAAATTTCAGTTCCAGTTTCTTTAACGATTCTCAGAGTAGCTGGAGAAGCAGAGACCAGGAGGACTCAAGACACCATGATCCCCCAAAATAAAGGGATACAAATTCTTCTAAAATAATGACCTGATCAATTTTATATGGGTTTTTTTATTGTCAGGGAAATTAATATACCTACTTACAAAATGCCCACACGCCCACCTGAACCTTGCCATGGTTAGAGAAATTTTGATGCACACAGGAGAAGCTACAGCAATTGTTCTTAACTGGGCTGAGCTCTCACTTCAATTGGGGCAAGACCAGGTCTTGTGGCGTTTTCAATGTAAATATCACAAGATCTTTTGTCTGATTTTTTGATTTCCTTTTCACATGTTTTTCCTCACTGTAAATCTCTTATTCTGTATAACCTAATGGTATGATTTGGTAAGATGGAAGAGTTTTTGATAGGAGTGGGAGTGAAAATAGAATTAAGTTGAAAATTAGTTTTAAAAATTTATTTGGTAAGTTAGAAATTAGTGTTGAGTTGATGTATATATTTTTTATAACTTAGAGTAAAATAGTTCAAAATATTTTTTTTATAACTTGGAAATGTTTAAAATTGTTCAGGAATTTTATAATTTGGGGTAAAATAATTTAAAATATTTAATTTCTGTTTCTCTCATCTTATTTTTTAATTTTTTTTATGGAATTGAAATAGTTCAAAATATTAAAAGTAAAAATGGAAGTAGTTTTTATTATACTAAATAAAGGATAATGTTTGATTTTATTTCTACTTCCTCACTTCTATTTTCATGCTACCAAACATGACCTAAAAGTTTTTTTCCTCACATAACCTATATTTTGTAAGATGAAAGAGTTTTTTATGGAAGTAGAATTGAAAATAGAATTAGATTAGAAATGAGTTTTAAAAGTTTGTTTAGTAGGATATAAATAAATATAGAATTAATGTATATTTTTTTTATTATTTGAGATAAAATGATTTAAAATATTTTTTTATAACTTAAAAATGATTAAAATTATCTAAAAAAATTATAATTTAGAATAAAATATTTAAAATATTTTATTTCTATATCAAACATAGCCTAAACGTATTTTTCAGTCTGCATGCGTTGTACCTTTTAATTTTGCTTTATGAAGATAAAATTGAGGCATGAGATATTGATATTATATGTACACGATTTCAACAATCTTCTGTAGCTGCTTTCAATACTTATTTAGGCCGCCCGTCCAGAAAAAATTATCCACAATGAACATAGATTTGAATTCTAATGCGTCAAATTAAGTTTACCTTTTCATCAATTAATGCTATCATGGAAGATTTTTTGTATTTTATGAAAGTGGAGGTAGGAGGGAGAGTGGAAATGAGAGTAGATTCTAAAGTATGTTTGGTGTGTCAGTAGAAGTTCCATATAATTCTCAATATGTATATTTTTCTTATGAAAAGACCAAAACGCTCGTCCTCCAATACAACTACAATTAGCAGACATCTTCTATATTTTTATCAACACAACACAAAAAATGATTGTGTTAATTACAGCTTCAAACTGTAAGAACTACTCGACCAGAAATCCCCTTGAGACTTCAGGGCTTATGTACAACTTCAAGATTAGGCTTCAAAATTGTCTGAATGTGAGATTCAAGCGACCAGGACGAAGCCCAGTAGCTTCCAACAATTCCCATGGAGCTGAATTTGGAATGATATACGAAACACCATGAAATACAAGTCGAGATTCACCACCAAATATCAATACGTCTCCTGATTCTAAAACAACCTTCTCTGCCTTCTCCACGTCCCTCTCATCCCCATACAGAAATTCTGCAGAATCTCCCACAGAAAAGGACACGACAGGTAATCCTCTACGCAGAGAGCCTCTGCTTTCATCACGATCCTGCATAGTGTAGTTTCAAAATGTAATCTAATGTCAGCTTTGAATCGTCAATGCGAAATCGCATTGCACGCCTCGAGCAGTTCTCAATTTTGAGGATATAACTGCCAAGAACAAAACTTTCATATTCGTCCTGTTCTAAAATATAAGTTTGGTTTCAAAAAACTTTTGATGTATCATCCAAATATATTTTCCAGTCCAAGTAGCATTGCATAGAAAATACAATAAAAATCCAGAGATAGTAAGAGAAGAAGAGTGATGATGCAAAGTTTACAAGAGCTGACCTGATGAAGGCCAAGCCTTCCATGGGCAGTATAAAAATTGACGATGCAAATGTCTGGAGACATTGAAGGGAGTACATCTTCCACATTGGTTACTCTAGATTTCTTCTTGATGATATTTTGTGCTTCTTCAATTGCCATATTGGCCAAGTACCGGAACTCATCAGGAATATTTGGGGGTTCCCACCCATCAATTGATCGTTTATTTCCATATTTTCTGGTCTGAGGATCCCAGTCCAGACCAAGACACATCATCTGCAATCGGAGTTTTGCCCCATCTTTGTAACCTGGCTGGTAGAATCCCCCGGGCCCCCGACCAAGCTTACGACAAATCCTAACTAATTCCACCTGAAAAAGTTAGAATGATAGTATCACAAATTCAAATCATTAGATTAATGACATGTTAAATGACCCGGATTTTCGGTATAATCCAAAAAGTTACGTTTTCTTTCAAGACAAGGGAAGTGTAGGACAACATGTGAGGAAGATAATGTCTTTACATAAGATATCCTTTCAAGAGAAATAGTGGCAAAATTTGAACCATGGATCTGCCTAATTTCTTTCAGAAGTGTAATAACCATCATCAATATCAAATTCATATGACTTTTTGAATGAATATAATACAAGCCAAGAAAGGAAATATAGAAAATATTAAGTACCTGATTCTTGTGGCTTAAGTAATTTTTCAAGAGAACCATCCCGGGCTTCAGTATCACATTTTCTGTTACTCCCTCCTGCATCTCAGAGCAGCTTTCCGTGTTTGCATGCATAGAAATATTCAAACCCGAATTATGTCTTCCATGACGACAGATGTCAAATGGTTTAATATAAGGCGGATCTTCCTTGTAACCAGATAGGACATTGTTCAAAGTTCTTTGAGCAGAACGAGGCCTCTTGACATTACCAACCTCACTGTTCTTCCAAAAATGATTAGGAAAAGATGTTTTGTTTTGATATCTTGTAATGTTTGATGGTTGAAATCTCTCAGCAGGAGACAAACTATTATGACTTACAGAACTAGGACTAGAACCAGGCAAAAAGTTATTATCCACATTTGTTTGCATTAAGCGTACGTTTGATTGTACAGAATGAACAGGATTTGACATAAACCTAGATTCAGTACGTGTGTTGCTAATATTTAACAAGAGGCGCGATGAAGAACCATGCAGATTCGTACTATATGGCGGTAGCAATGGTACTGGCATAGTGCCAATCATTATATATCCCCGCTGAAATGGTTTCTTTAGAGGTGCTTGCACCCTTAAGCACACTTCAGTGTCACCAGAAAATTGTGGACCATGACATGCAAAACTATCCTGTATTTTGAATCCAGTAAAATCGTTTCAGTTACTGAAAATTATATGTAGACATCAGAACTAAGGTTAAGATTTTCATCAACACGAAAAAAAATAAGGTTAAAATGATGAATCTTCAAGTTGAGATAGTATTACTATAGGCACCAGATAAAAAAATCGCATTTGAAGCAGGTAGTTTCAGATAAACTAAGATACTCTAGGAGATTAGTTCATATAACAACTTATCAAGAAAAGAAATAACTATAAATAAACTAAATCTCTATATAACCAAGTTCAGATCCTAAACGGAGATAGAATCATGGAATAATCTAGCTAGAAAAATAGATTATACAATTCCAGCAAAGCCCTACATACTAATTATCAAACGAGATTGTCCCAGAGAAAGGCTGAAGTACAGACTATCAGAACAATGCCCTTTTGTATACAAAGAGATTAATTCAAATTCTGCTAAGTGGCGCTTCATTGAAAATCTGAAACAGAACACATGGAATTCAGTTTCCTAATTGGTGCTAACCTGTATGATTAAACAAGTTCCCTCTTCTGCATTTTAAGATCGGATTCTTCACATTCAAAATGAAAAATAGAAAAGGTAAACACTTACAGAGTCCTCAATAACAGGTTCCGAGCTGTTCCAGCTTTTCCTCATCATTTCTGAACGCGAAAATGGCAGAGAAATTTGGCGGAAAACGTAGCGACGCAAGGACGGCCAAGAAAGAAACGACAATGGCAGAGTGAGAGTGTTCATCAATTGGCGATTAAAGATACTTATGTAAAGCAAAGCGCTCTGAACCTCGGCGTTCGAGACTCTCGATACACGGGAACAACTAAACGTAAGAAGCAGTGATACCCAAGCGCTTGATTTGAAGTGAAGGCTTCGCGATCTGTTCCGGTAACGGTTGATGTGGTGTGACGTTGCGGTGACCCAGGTTATCGGAGTTATCGATGAAAAAAGTACTAAGAATTTACGCAAATGAGGAAAATGATGGAGAAATTAGCATTAATTATTAAAAAAATTACAGTCAAGGACCAATTTTGCAAATTAATTATGAGTAATTAACTTGTGCTCAGGTCTTAACAGTAAATTCTTCCTTATCTTTCTCTTGGTTTGCGACTTGTTTAGGTCTGATACATTTGATCCTTTATTGAATGTTTAGGCCTTCATCGGAAAATAAATCAACTGTTTTGGGACTCGGCATTCCCCAATAATCTGAAAACCGAAGAGTAGTTGAGAAGAACGCGAGAACTTCATCCATGGCCGCCCTGCCAGTCCTCCTTCATGCATACAAGCTCAGATCAGATGGCCCCAAAAGGGAACAAAAGAGAACGAGTTTGCATCCATGGAGGAAAATGACTTGTTTATAAAGATCGAATGAGATCAAACCAAACAGTACGCGAACCACTTTTTTGGATTGAGCTGACTTTCGGAACCCAGTCAGGAAATAGAGAATTTACAAGAAAAAGTACATGAACAATCTTAAAGAAAAATACTGATAAAACCGGGTCAGTCGTGTAAATAGAGCGGGGTTAAGTGGTTAACCTAATTTGGCCCGCGCTCTCTCAATGGTCACCTACCCCATTTTTAAACGGGTTAACCCACAATATTTTTTTTATAATTATTAATATTATTATTTATTTTATTTAAATATTATTTTAAATATTTTTATTATTAAATATTAATAAAAATTATTACTTATTTATTGATATGTGTTGATATATTATAATTAATATTATGTTAATATTTATTTAGATTTATAATTATAAAATTTTAAATTTTTTTATAAAAAATAAAATTTTTTAAGAGTATAACATTAGTAATTTTTTTATTATGAAAATATAATATTATAAATTTTTATTAGTATTTAAAAAGTTTAAAAATAATTTTATAAAAATATTAAAAAATTAAAAAAAAAATTGGCGGGCGCGGGCTCAGGCTAGTAAAATATCATCATATTTTGAGTCGGGCTACACAACCCACCTCTCCTAATCTATTGGTTATGAGGAGCTAATCCACGATTTATAGATTGATCTATTTTCTCAGCTCCCTCCAGAATCTCCAAAAGCTAAAGTATATAAATGAACAATATATATATGCTCAATATTTTAATTTTTTTTATATATTGTTAGTATCTTACTTTTATTTAAAGTATATTTTTTTTAATTTAATATAATTTTACTTATAATTTTTAAAATTTAGTGTAATTTTATTTTATTTTTTAAGTATAAAGAATTATACTAGATTAAAAAAATTATAGATAAAATTATATCATAAATAAAATTAAAATATTAGTCGTATATAAAAAATAAAATTAAAATATTATGTGTTATTTTATTATATATATATATATATGTCTATCATCCTCAAAGAAGAAAAAGGGAAGAAAAAGAAGAAATAAAATTAATTAATTTTTATATTAATTATAATTAATTTATTTAATTTATTTAAATTAATTAATTAACTCTGATTAAAAGAAAAATATTTATATAAACATATACAATATTAATTTTTAATATCCTAAATTTATATAAGTTTTGTCAAAAGGAATTTATTATTCTTAATTTTAATTGTCTGATTTTCTTTAAAAATATGTTTCTTATTTATGAAGAATAATCATTAATCAATCATATTTCACCATTTAATTAAAACATGACCTATTAATTACAAGTAAATTTTATACTTTTTTTAAGGGACCTGTGTAAGTTTTATTTTTAAAACGAGGCCATATAACAGATTAATATTATATACACACGTGTGCATATATATATATATATATATATATATATATATATAAGAGCAACTCATAAACAACCAATACACAAACACTTTGATTCGGATAAGTGATAACTACCACTTAACCAATTTTGCTAGTGCATACTTTGTGCGAGGACCCACAATCTTGATTTTCAAAGAAATATTATAAAATTCTGGATAAAATGACAGAAATATTAGAATGAGATCACTCTCACACAAGAAAGAAAGAAAAAGGAACTAAAAATGATTTCTTTTAAATAAAATGGATTTTTCTCTATATGAATTAGAGACGGGCTTCTTGTCATTACATGAGGTATAATATCATATCATAATTTACAAATATTATCATGAATTTTATATTTTACATTAATAGTAATTTTAGATCATTTTTAAAATAAAAAAAGATTAAAAATAAATGAAAAAGACATGTGCATCTAACTTAGCTTGAGATAAACTAATCAATCCATATATTATCAGTATTATTATTATTATTATTATGAATATAATATTTATGAAATATTATCCGCTATTCACAAATTATAAATTACACATCTAATTTCTCAAATCTCGTATAATACAAAAAGCCATCGAATTCATTTTCATGGTGCAAAATCGCTTATAAACCATGCTTCTAAAACATTTTTTCCTTTGAAAAAAATACATAAAATTAAATTAATCGTATATCCTGTAAATTTTATTAAAAAAATTACTTTTCCCGACCACCAAGCAAGAAAAACAATAAACGACACTTCGTACGGGTAGCTTCCGAAACCGCAACGAAACGACACCATCCCATCAATCTCAAGCCAAGCAACTCTCAAATCGGTGTTTCTCAATCCTCACCTAAAGAAAGCATCAGAGAAGGCACTCTGACTCTGGCTTCTGTGAGAAGAAGCAGTAACTGCTGAAAGCAAACAGAGAAGATGGGAGATGACAGAGAAGATCCACAGAAACTGAAGCGCATAGCAGCGTCTTCCTATGACTACGAGAACGACCCTAGATGGGCCGACTACTGGTCAAATGTCCTCGTCCCTCCACATTTAGCCTCACGTTCCGATGTCGTCGAACACTACAAACGCAAGTTTTACCAGCGCTTCATAGTATGAACTCTTTTATCTAACCTCCACTTCGATTAGTTTATAATTGTGTTTGATTGTTGTTGTGCATGTATGTTTCCAGTTCTCTGAACTGGATTAGAGTAGTAAATTTCACTCGAAGTCAATTCCTTTGTCTATTTCTAAGTTGTTAATGTTCATTTTCTTAATTGTGAATAGAAACCTGAAAATATCATTTGTGGTGTACTTATTCATTTTTGGAAAAGTAATTTGTTACTCATATGATCCATACTAGAATTAGATTGTTCAATCTTTTGGAGGGAGTCACAAATATAAAAGTTCGCGTATATTTTGACTTACCTTTAGTTTCTGTTTAGATGCTGCATACTTTATGTTCCTCTTATTTCTTAAATGTTCAATAGGACCCTGAGCTCATGGTCGAACCAATGTCTGCTTTTGGTTCATCCCAGCCCTCACGACCTTCAACTTCATCATCCGGAAGAAATGAACAAACTCGCTCAGGAAACTCTGGTAAAATTTTCTTTTTATTAGTTCCTTGCATTTGTAAAAGCATTTAAAAAGGGAAAAGATAAATTTATATGAAGCCTAGCTTGCCTTGTTAGTAATTTTCTTTGGTTCTTCAGTTGAAGCTGGCCGGAACTTCTCTATAACTATTGAATTAATTTTCAAACCTGATGCTGCAGGAACAGGATCAACCAATAGAACCTCAGGAGCACCTGCAACTACAGGTCCTCCCCCATCTTCTTTGCGCTGGGATCGGCAGACAATTCAGTTTTCTGTTAATGCTTGGGTGAAGCTTCTGATCATTTCTCAGATATGAATTAATTCATTCGTTACTGATGATATATCTTAACCTGCATGTGATGCATTCGTTCTTTTACTTCTTTACAACTAAAATTTATGACGCTTCAATCAATGACATTACACTCTATTTCCTTATTAATCAAAACCCTCCACTTGTAGAACCCTTTGTTTTGGTAACTTGTTTTTTTTTTTTTTGCAATTGTCAACCGCCAAGTATGATATTGGTTGGTGGGTGCTTAACAGCTTAAGTGGGATGGAGAATCCTCTTTCAAAAGCTAAGTATTGAGATGGAAGAACTAAACCATTAAAATACCCCATAGAACATCCCATACTATTCATTATGGGACTTAGACATTCCATACTACCTTAGTATTTATCATTAGTATTCTATGTAAAATAATGTGTTGTCCCAATAAGCATGTATGTACCGTATAATTATTCTCAAATCCATTAGGGATGGCATTGGAATGGATCAAAATATGTCTTTCATTACTTGTTCCCTTGTATTTTGCTTCCCCTCCACCCCATTGCCCGTGATTTTTTTTAATCCCCCCTACTTGAAGCACACTAGTTTTGTAAATTTTTTATAAAACCATTAATGATGTATTACTTCAAGTTAATTGAATTATATGATTATATTGTCAGATTTATTTGCATTTATAAAATTTAGACTTTCTACTAATCAAATAACTCCCACGTGAAATCATTTAAATACTAAAATTACCAAGATAATTCTCTTAAAACTGTCTAAAACTGCCCAAATACCAGGTTAAGGTTGAATTAATGATGTATTACTTCCAGTTAATTGAATTATATGATTATATTGTCAGATTTATTTGCATTTATAAAATTTAGACTTACTACTAATCAAATAACTCCCATGTGAAATCATTTAAATACTAAAATTACCAAGATAATTCTCTTAAAACTGTCTAAATCTGCCCAAATACCAGGTTAAGGTTGAATTATCTAACTCACATAGGGGGAAACAGGACAGGCCAAAATTATAGTCCCTTGATTCCATATCGTATGCTTACTCATCTGAAAGGATCACTGTTACTGATGCTTCTATGTATTTCTTTTATTTAGGTTTTTGTTGTTGCTGTTCTTGCCATCATTCCGCTGGTACCTAGGAATCTTTCACAAAGGGCCTATCGACTTTCTTTTATGGGCACAGCATGCTCTTCTCTATACTCTTTGTACTCACAATATGGGGTAACTTTTCTGTTCTGATTTTACAGTCAATATTATCCACTTGATGTTTTCAAGTCTAGTCATTTTCTGCTATATTGTCTTCTATATTGCAGAAACCCAGAGCATGGAATTTACAGGCGTTGCAAGTTTACTTTCAATCTATAATTGCAACCAAAGATTTTATCTATTTCATCTACTGCCTTACATTTGTTACATCACATCTATGCCTTAAATGTGAGTATTACTTGGCTATACTTTTGCTTGTGCGTCGGTATTTGTTATGTAAGTAATATTTTCATTTCTCCATGTAACTTCCATATCTTGCTTTTGCATGATGTGTTGAAATTGCCGTTTTAGTTGCTCTGATTCCCATCTTGTGTCGGTCATTGGAGCATGTTGCCAAATTCCTCAGACGTAATTTCAGTCGCTCCACTCTGTACAGGTGAAACTTTAACAATCTATGGTTCTGATGGTCATGCCATTTATTGAGTATAATTCATTTAGTGCAAGTGTCACACTTCCCTATATGGTTTTGTACCAAGTAGAAGACCTAAGATTCTCTCTCCATCTATTTTACTTGATTGTTGATTTTCAGTTAATCATTGTGTTTTTGACGCTTTTTGTGCGATCAGTATGATACAAACACAATTTAGAAACATCATTGTAAGGAAACAATAGTGTTATCAATGGATATACGTCATTATTCTTTTAATGATAAGTGGCCGTTTTAATATAAATTGCTGGCGTTAGAAATTTATAGAATAGAGTTTTCTTTAGGGTGGAGGGGCACCAATAGTCCTTTGTATTTTGTACTTGTCTTTCGTGCTAAGCTATTTCTTATTTCTAGTCGATAACTACTCCCTCTCCCTGTTGCATGGCTTTTTACTTGATACCTTATTCAACTCATTGAATTTGGTTTTGATTGCCGATCTTGTGTTATTTTTCATTCCTGTTATTTTTTATTTGTATGGAATCAGAATCTTAGAATCTACTTGCTTGTAAGTTTCATATAAGTAATAATATATTCATTTCTTTTCTAATGTGAACAGGAAATATTTGGAAGATATTTGTGTTTGGGTGGAGTCAAATAATACAACTGTCAGTATACGGACATCACATGCAGAGATTGCACTGGGCTTCCTTCTGATCATAGCGCTATTCTCGTCTGTTTCTCAATTTTTTCTCTTTCCTTTTGACTCTAATTTTCTTTGCTGCAGCGCCCTTTTTTGTGTTGTAAATATTGAGTACTTCAAGTAATTGTTATTATACTTTTTTTAACTATAAATGCAGGTGGCAGCGCAACATAATACAAACATTCATGTACTGGCAGGTTTGTTTCTCTTCTATCCAAATAAATGCGTATTGCATTTGCTGAGATTCCAGTATAATTAATGTTGTTATAAATATCAAATTCTTCTATTCTCATCCTTCCTGAAACTAGGAAGCATATCCCACCAAACATTCTTGACATATATGTTGTGCCTGTTGACTAAGTAAATCATTGTTGTCACGGCACAGTGCCACATATGCAGCACTTGTGGCGATGCCAAATTTACTTCCCACACTACTCCAGTTTTGTGGCGCATGCCGCATTGTGCTTAGCCGAAAGTTATTGCTGGTTTGATATTCTCTGTTTTCAGTGTCTTTTTCCCTTCTCTGTTTTTTCATGCTTCCAGCAAACCTGTTTGGGTTGAGTCTGGGCTTTTATTACATGGGACAATGGGAGGGACACTTTTTCTAAATTTTCAGAACTCCTCTTTCCCCCATTCAATTCCCCTCCTTTAACTCTGATAGGTCTATAATTACGTCATTTGATGATAAGTTTATATATTTTGCAGCTTTTGAAGCTCATGTATCATGCTCCTGTTACTGCTTCTTACCATCAAAATGTATGGGCTAAAATTGGGAGGGCTGTTAATCCATTTATCAATCGTCACGCTCCGTTCTTGAATACTCCATTATCATCCATACGAAGGTGGTGGTTCAGATAGAAACGCTGGCAATTAATTCTGTTGAGAAATTACCCAACTCTCTTTTATGTACTAGCAGAAAGGTCAGATCAAGGAACAAGTAGTAGCACTTTTGATCATACATAGAACTGAAGTTTTTTCAATTTCTCTTGTTTGAAAATAATGATTTGATCATGGATTGCGCTTTCACTTCGGAATATTGTATGCCCAAAATGTAGCTTCTATCAAACAATGTCTCAAATAAATCCATATGTCAACTTATATGAGATGTATTGTTACTAACTTGTCTTGTGTACTCAGTATAATGCATGCAAAATCTTGTTCCGGGAAAATGAAGTGTCTAGTGTGGTAAAAATTATTGTTGTAGTGTTTTCCAACAGCATGTTCATTTGCCTTATTTTTTTTAACTGTGAGCTTACATGATTTAGGTTAGGTTTTGTGAATTTGTATGAAATTTGAACAAATGATTTATATTGTACATGAATGGTAAATAATATGACTTTTATAGATTGCTATGCTTATCTTGAATATGGATTATGATTATTGTAGTTGGAATCTCCTTGGCTATGCATTAGACTTGTCCTCCATTAAATCTTTATCATTAGGGCATTTATATTTTATTTTTTAAGGAAATTAAATAATTTATTTAATTATAATATGCGACTTGATTTTTCTAAAATATTCTTGTGTAATATTATATTATATATCAGTTTATAAGTTAAATATATTAGTATAAAAAAATAGTAAATATGATAGATAAATTAGATTAATATTTTATATTTAGGATAAAAATATATTCTTAATTAAGTCATATATTTAGAATGGGAGAAATAATTATTTATTGTTGCAACCTACTGATATGAGGATTGGTAGTTTGTGTACTTGCTGCTGCTCGTGGTTGTGGTAGCTGTTTCTTAGGAATGATACTTAAAACAACTCTTAATGGAGATAGGCAAAAAGTGGTGAGAAAATTGAAAAAAGAAAAAGAGAAATACCAAAAAATTTAGATCTTTCATAACAATTTCAAATGAAAGGAGAATTACAAAATTTTATGTAATTAGGCTTTTATGATATAAAGTTGATCACATCACAAAAAGAAGAAAAGGGAACCAAAATTATATTAGTATTGCCTGCTAGGATAAATTTTTAGAGAAAAATTTATTGAAAAAAACAATTCTAAATAAATAAATATTTAAATAATTATTATTAGAAAATTTTTTGTCATTAATAAACTATTATAAATAGTATAATTTTATAAAAAAAAACAATTTAATTTTTTTTCTTTTTTTCTCTCTCTCCTGTTCTCTTCACAGCTGACGGAGAGCCCACAGTTGCAGAGAGAGCCCATAGCTGACGGAGAACACAATTGACAGTGATGACATGACATACGCTACTCCCACTGATGCTACTCCAGGGACAAGATGGAAGCAGATCCTCGCAGCAGCATCCCCCTCCTCATCCCTCAAAATATCAATTGTCTTTACTTTGTTTCCTTCTCTCGTCTCTCCATTGCCCAAATGTAAAAAAAAAAAAAATTAAAAATAAATAAATAAATATTTTTTTAAAAAAAGTGTTTTTAATTTTTTTTAAAAATATTTTTTTAAAATTTTTCTTAAAAACACTTTTTAAGACTTTCTTTTAAAAAATATTTTTTAAATAACAGTTTTTTTTTAAAAAAAATTCTTCTCTCCGCTGCCCATACTGTAAAAAAAGTGAAGAAGATTTTTTTTTTAAAAAAAGTCTTTCTACTTTTTTTTTTAAGTTTGGAAAACTTGGAGAAGAGAGAAAAAGACAAGGTAAATGTGAAGAAAGAATGCTTCTGAGGGATGAGGAGGGAGGGTGATACTGAGAAGATCCGGATCCGGACAAGATCTGACGGAGACCGATGAGAAGAAGAAAGCAAAAGCACCAGCGGTATGATGGAGAGAGAGGATAGACTATCACCCGCAACTCCTATTGGCAGCGAGAAAAGAGGGATGTTGGCAGAGGAATGAGAGAGTATAAAAAAAAAAATAAAATAATAATTAAATAATCTATAAGCTATTTTCTTATTTTAGAAACTATTTTTAAAAATTTATTCAAAATTATAATTTTAAACTATAGTTTAATCTATAAATTTTTTTGGACAAATATAATTGTTTATTTTAAAAAAAATTAAATTAAAATTTGGTCAGAAGTCTTTTTAATTAAAATTTTGGGATTGGAGTGAATACAAATACCCACATAATGTTAAACATTTACACTATATTGGTGCTAATCATACACTAATCATACATACGGCATGCAACCCATTAGTATATTTGGATCTCGTGCATTTAGAGAAAGAGGCGCATGTCTTGAAATCCAGCCGTCCATATGATATCTATGGCCCAGGATTTGATATGCCAATTAAGGCGGAGAAGTTAATGTACACCGTTAACTTAGAGACATGTCAGCCATTCATATTATTTATTTTATTTTGGTAGATACTACCCTATCAATTATAAAAATAAAAATTAATTAATTAATTTATATAAATTAATATAAATTGATAAATTTATAAAAAATATGTGGAATTTTCTAAATTGCACCTCTTTTTAATTAACGTAGAAAACAAGAGAGATTGAAGTAGTTAAAATAAACATCCAACTAACTCCCACCTCCAAAATTTAAAAAATAGTTATCATTAAAAATTGGTTCAAATATACGTTCGATCTTTTATATTACATCAAGTTTTATTTTAATTTTTTATTTTTAAAAAGTATACTTTTAATTCTTTAAATTTAATATTGTTAACTTTAACAAATTTAAAATAATGATTGTCTAATTAAATGCTAACTAAACATGTTTGCATTTTAATCATTTTAATTTTAATTTTAATTTTATAGTTAGCGTTTAATTTTATAATTATTTTAAATTCAAGAATGAGTATTTTTTGTTTGTAAAGTTAACGGTGTTAAATTTAAAAGACTAAAAGTACACTTTTTAAACTTAAGAACTAAAATAAAATTCGATGAAAAAATAAAAAGGATTAAACATATACTTTGGTATTAAAAATAAATTATTTAATACACATAATTTAAATTTTAACTCAGCTAGAACACATTTGTTACATATAAATCACTTTATGATCTTTCTACCATTTTAAACCTCAATAAAATCTTGTTAATCCTCCAAAATCCTATTACTCCTTCGGAACTTGTCTCAAGTATCAAAAGAATCTGGCATGACATGTAGCCATTGTTTTATCAGCTTATAAGTAGTTTGAAGAAGGGGCAAAAATAAGACACTTCAAAACGCAGGTTAAGAATTAAGGGTGATTTGGGTCTTGTGGTCTTTCTTATATAAGATGTTAACACACTAACTTTGAGTGGTTGTAATTCTTACAAAAAGAAATCCAAAAACCAAAACTCGAAAATTTTGTGCCGACTGCCTTGTTAAGCCTCCTTCCTATTCTTTGTTTAAGTCGTCAAATGGTTCGGATTGTTTTAGAACCTTACACTTTCCCCCTCTCTTTCCACTTGTATTAGGAGCTTCTATCAATCATGTTTGCACTAAAAACTTAAGGAACTTAGAAGAGTCTGATGTTTGCAGTGAGATTGGTGGAAAAAAAAATGCATTGCTGCAATTACCCAATCTTATTTAGTGGATCATATAAATCAATTTATTTTTTATTTTAAAGTTAAATAAAAATAAAAATTGAATATAGTGTGTGTTTAGAAATCACGAAAATCTTAGTTTTATAAACATTTTTAAGCAAAATTTAGGTTTAATTTTTTTTAAAATAAATAGCCATATTTATCCAAAAAAGTTTTTAGACTAAACTATAGTGTAAAACTAAAGTTTTGGATAAACTACTGAAACTAGTTTCTCGAATAATAAAAGGGATTATAGATTACCCAATTATTATTTTACCCTTATTTTTTCTTATACTCTCTCTCTTCTCTCTCATATTTTTAATAAAATCATATAATTTCTAGTAATTTTTCAATTACAAAAGTCCTTCTGATAATAATTATCAAAACACTTATTTATTTAGAACTACTTTTTTTTTCATAAGCTCTTTTTTAAAATTTTTTTTTTAAAATTATCTAAAAACTCTTTTTTCATAAGCTATTTTTTAAACTCTTATCTAAATAGACCCATAGCGAAATACGCTTCAATAAACTAAGACAATGAAGGACCATGTTTGTAGTGAAGGCAGAAGAGCATAAAGGAAGAAGAGGAAAGTATACTTTTTTTGTGTGTAGAAATTATATATGAAATTATCTTTCATATCAATTTTAAATGGAAGGAGTATTACAAAATTTCATGTAATTAGGTTTTATAATATAAAGTTGACGACCACCTAAGAAAAGAAGGAAACCAAAATTACAATAGCATAATGTGCTAATGTTAAAAATTTACTTTATATTATTGCTAATGATACGTACTGCATGCAATCGATTAGGACATTTGGTCTTGTCTCGTGCATTGCGGAGGAGGAGACGGCGCATGTCTCAAAATCCAGCCGTCCATTTTATCTATGACCCATGATTTACATGCCAATTAAGAAAAGAAAAATAGTTAGTCTACACCGTTAATTAGTGATGTCTCAGCCATTCATGTCATCTATTTTATTTTGATAAATATTACTCTGTCTAAAAGTTGGATTTGGTAAATTAATTTGCATAAATTAAATAATTGAATAGATTTGTAAAGAAAATATACACTGGTTTTTTCTAAATTACACATTCTTTTAATTAAAATAATATTGAACTAAAAAATATTATTATTATTAAAAAATAAATTATTTAATTTATATATTTTTAATTTTGATTTGTTTATAATTTAAATCTTAAAATTTGACACCTTAGTTATTAATCAATTTATATACTTTTTCTCATTTTAAATATAAAAAAATATAGGAACGGGCTTATAATAAAATCAAGCTTAAAGAGTTATAGTGTGTATTTGGAAAATTTTAAACTACAGTTTTAAAAGGATTTTTAGTCTAAACTTTAGTTTGCGAAAATTTTAAAATAAACAGCTATACTTATCCAAAAAGACTTTTAGACAAAATCATAGTTTAAACTAAAATTTTGAATAAGCTACTGAGATTAACTTTTAGAATAGTAAAAGAGCTTATGATCTATACAATTATTATTTTACTGTTACTTTTTTTTACACTATCTCTCCTCTCTCTTCTCCACATTCTTTTCTCTCTCATCTCTCTTCTCTATCCTCTCTCCTCTCCACCCTCTCTCCCCTGTCATCTCTCATCTTTTTTTTACCCTCTTTTCTCTCTTATATTTTTAATAAAATCATACCCTTTTTAATAATTTACTAATCACAAAAACTCTTTTACTAATAATTATTTAAATATTTATTTAGAACTATTTTTTTTATAATTTTTTTTAAAATATTTTTTTAAACTATTCAAAATTTTGTTTTCTATAAGCTTTTTTTCAAACAAACTCATAACTGAGGGTGTGTTTGGATTAGCTTTTGGAGAATAGATTATGGGAAGAATATATTTTGGAGAATAGATTTTGAGAAGAATAGATTTTGGGAATAGAGATATTTGGATGATTAGTAGTAGAATCACTTTTTATATTGGTAAATTACCAAAAAGAGTATGATTTGATTAAAAGTAAGAGAGAAAAAATATGATACAGAAAAAAGAGGAGAGAGAAGAGAGTGTAGAGAGGAGAGAAGAGAGAAGAGAGAGAAAAATAGAGATAAGAGAAGAGAGAGAAAAAAGAAAAAGAGAGATAAGAGAAGAGAGAGGAGAGAGAGTGTAAAAAAAAGTAGAGGTATAATAGTAATTGGATAATCTATAACTTAGGTTTTAAACTGAAATTTTATCTAAAATCAATTCTTAACAAAAATAACTGTTTATGTAAAAAAATTTTAAATCGCGATTTTAGTGAGAATCAATTCTCATGATGATAGCCAAACACACACAGAGTTAAATTAAAAAGTACGGGTATTAAATGATTAATTTTTCTTATTTTTAACTACTTCCCAATTCGGTCACGTTGGTCCCTATTCTCCGTTCTCGGTGGTTCATCGTGATCCCGCCGAGGAGATCTCTGACGCTCTCTCTCTCTTGTGCACACTTCTCCGTTCTCTATTTGCTGTATGCCACTGGCAGTTCTCTTTCTATCTTGTGCTATACCCTCTCCTTCGTGTTTCCAGAGTGAGCGATTGAGAGATATAGTGAGCAGATAGATTGACAGGAAGAGCAAGAAGAGAGGACGCTAACGGAGCCCGACGGGGCAAGAGACTGAGATCAAATTGATATCCGGAGGTGATTTTCTTTGTGTTGATTCTGTGTTGACAAGTTCCCGTGTCGATTAGAGGAGTGCCTGCCCCGCAAACGGGTTCTATGTGGTTTGAAGGAGGCTGTTTTGTTTAATTGATCTGCATCCTAACTTTGCTATAGCAGATATCTGTGGCTTGGTGGCTTAGATGGCCAGGGTAAGAGATAGAACGGAGGATTTTAAAGATGCTGTACGACAGAGTGCTCGCTCTTTGGGGTATGACGAGGTTAGTTTACTTCCTCGATTCTTTTATTCTGAATGTCCATAAATTCTACTCCTTATCTTACATAGTTTGATTCTTTTGTCAGGCCAAATTGGCATCAGTCATGGCTTCTTTTATTATTCAGAAACCTCGGCAAAGGTCACCATTTACTAAAGCTGCATTGAAGACGGTAGACTCCACATTGCCAGTCTCTCCTTCCCCCCCGCCCTCCTTATTTTCTTTATTGAAAATGTATTCATTGCATGATCAGCAGTACTGCAATTTGGTTGTAAAGACAATGTGATGTATTGCTATTGTCATATTATTCAGTAGGAAAAGAAAGCATTGCTACATTTACCATCTAAATCAATTATTTTTTATATTTCACCTTAATCTCTTTTATGCCTTTTTCTTTTTGTTTTTTAGCTTGAGAGTATTGGAGAATTGGACCAGTTCTTGTTGAAGCACAGAAAGGATTATACAGATCTGCACCGCACAACTGAACAAGAGAGAGATAGCATCGAACATGAAGTAAGCTATGTGATTGGCTCTGAGAAACTAGTTTCTGATCTTATTGGATGTATCACAGTATATACATTAGCACTTTGAAAATACAAACTGGTATTAATTGTCCTGCTTTGACTAATACCATCATTAGATCAAGCTTGTTCTGTCAATTTGCTTCCGTTCAGACTGGATTCTCTATTACTCAGTAATGTCTCTGAGTTGAGTGTTTAAAACTCATTTCTGCAAGGGGTATTGGTTTCTGATGTTGTTGAATGCGTTACACTATCTTAAATAACATTTGGTAAATTACAGTGCCCTTTATTGGTATATAAAATTAGTTAAGCATCTTTGAAAATATATTGTATAGATTTTTAACATGATTATTTTCTTTGTCCAGGTTAGTACTTTTATTAAAACTTGCCAACAGCAAATTGATGTTCTCAAAAACAGTATTAATGATGAAGAGGTGAACTCAAAAGGTTGGCTTGGCATTGCAGCTGCAAAGTCTAACGCTGACACTATAGCCCACAAACATGGGGTGGTAAGGCTTGTTCTTTATTTTTGCCATTTTTATTCAATTATTAGTTGATTGTTGTGTTGGGGAATGGATCAGTTTTTAGCACCTTAAAGGAGAAGAGCTCCTAGCCGTTTGTGCAAGTTAAATGGGTTTTGAATATTTATCTGGAACAGATATTTCATGTGGATTAAAAGCTGTATAATTGATATCCTCATCTGTACTTCTGGCATTCCCATTTTCTACACCAGTCAAAGTTTGAGTATTCTGTTGAATTTTTTTAATGCTAAAATGTTGCATGAACTGAAGTGTTTAATTAATTTTTTTTGGTGTATTAATTGTTTCTTTGTTACTTTCTTAAACTATAGGTTCTAATTCTGAGTGAGAGACTCCATTTAGTAACTGCTCAGTTTGATCAGCTCAGAGCTGTACGCTTCCAGGATGCTATTAATAGAGCTATTCCACGAAGAAAACTTAAACGTATGACCACAATGGATTCTGCAGAAGCTTCAAACTCAGGCAATATGGAGCTCAGAGAACCTGAAGAATCACGCAATGAGCCTTTAAGAGTCCAACAGCAAATCTTGGATGATGAAACACGTGCCCTTCAGGTTATCAAACTATTCTTTCTTACGAGTTTGAATTGGACTTCATCTGTCATTTACACACAGCCACTGGCACAATATATAGAGAGGGAGAGGGAGGGAGGGACAAAAAGTGAATGAGAGGAGCTGTGCTTCTGAGTTTCACAGTAAGCAAAGTGAAAAATACAATCATCCAAATCTGCTTTTTAAAATATGCAAGACTATATATATATATGAATCCACTTGTTAAGTTTCCTTCACAAGAAGGAAACTTACAACTTGCTTGGTCAACGTAAACATAAATCTTAGGTTTCCTCCTAGAAGTTTTTCCGTATTTCCTATCACACTTGTTTTGTGATTGTTTGAGATTCTCATATTCCTTTGCTTGGTTTCTTTTCTTGCAGGTGGAATTGACTAGTCTTCTAGATGCAGTTCAAGAGACTGAAACAAAGATGGTGGAAATGTCTGCACTAAATCACTTATTATCTACCCATGTTTTGCAACAAGCTCAGCAAATTGAGCTCCTATACGATCAGGTTAGATGTCACAGTCCTCATCCTTTTTTTCTTTATTATTTGGCCGCTTAGATGGGTGTGCGGTTATGTTTATCTGGGTCTTGGATCATTGACACTTGTTACCCATAGTCGCCTCCCATTCCTATCTCATATATCTCTAGCTTGAATTTTCTGTCTATTCTTTTCTTCCTCAGTAGAGTGGAATATGTAGCTTTCATAAGCTAAGGCTTTTATATTTGATAATTGAAACAATCCGGGCCACTTGAAGAAGTGCAAGAACCTTGTTGCTCTTGTGAATGGTGGAAAGACTCAGGCTTGAGTGTGTTACGTGTTTAACTTTGGCTCTTGTATATATCTGGGAGGCTTTGATATTTCAGCCTTTACTTGAAATTAGTATTAGTTGACTTCGCTACATTTGGGTGTCTAGACTCAGGAATGCTACGTTTAAGATATAGGTAGTATTTTACTGTAAATACACCTCCCCTAATAGAGAACTAGAATATGATAACCATAAGTGCATCCCTTTAAGAAGTCTGCAATACAAATAGATTATATAGTCTTCAACACACACACAAAAAAAAAAAACCATTAAGATTCAAGTACTCGAGGGCAGATTATATGCTTGATAAATGGATTTATCATCCCTTCTATCATCTCAAGGTTCATGGATGAATAAGATAAACAGTCAGCATGCTTAATCTTAAACTTATAAAGTATGCCATTTTACATATCAATTGAGAGTAAAGTAGTATAGAATGCCCAAAGTCCCACATTGAATTCTATTGGATGTTTGATGGGCATGGGGTATTTAAGTGCGTTAGTTATAGCTGGCTTTTGAAGGAAGGTGCCTGGATTCATAGAACGGAGACAAATAGAGTATGAGAAGTTGTCTATGAAGGTTTTTGAGCAGGTTTTCCCCCCCTCTTCTATCTTTTACTAGTGAAGTGCATTGAGCTACTTTCCATGTATAGCTGTTCAGAGCCATCAAATAGAACTCTACTTTGGCTGTCTATGATGCTCGTTGGTCCTAGGACTCCTATGCTTGGAGGTCCCAAATTCTGCTATGATTCGTAAATTCCTGTTGTACACAACTTTAAATCGAGCATTCTTTAATCTCGTAAGCTTCAAACTTGCCCATTGGTAGTATCCTAAAAAACCAAATTCATTTTCAAGATCAGATATTTAATCTTACCATTTTGGAACCATCACACTGTTTAAAATGGCACCAGAGTAGGCAGTTTAAAATTTAAATATCTGTCCTTGATGTTTAACGACAGCTGTAATATAGTTTATACCCAGATGTTAAGGACGATGGTAAATTCCGCTAGATTTAGCTTGGTTACATGTAGTTCCGTAACTGCTGGCGTATTGGTTCTTCAAAATTATTTCAAAGTAGTATGAGATGTATTAATATTAATAGTGTTCTTATTTCACATCCTGACAGGCGATTGAAGCTACCAAGAACGTGGAGTTTGGTAACAAAGAACTATCCCAAGCCATTCAGCGGAATAACAGCAGCAGGACATTTCTTGTGTTGTTTCTTTTTGCACTCACTTTTTCTGTTCTCTTTCTTGATTGGTACAGCTAAACGCATTGCATTTTTCTTAGTAATGTTATTTTCACAGAACTTTTGTTGCTTTATTTTCCCAATCAGTTAAATATCCCAGTGTTATTTTTCCTCTGGGATATGCTTGCCCAGATTTGATGTATACAAGAGGTGGAAGAAATGTAAATACATTGAGAGCTATCTAAGGGAGAAATTTGTCTGGGTGGAAGAAACTTGAAGATGCTTTGTTAGAGTTCAATCGTATTTGTGGGTTCTCTGTTTTTTTCCCCAACTTGTAATTTGAGTTAGAGATTGGATGAATATCAATACGTTAAGGTGCAAATGTAGCAATAAACTTGCAATTAGCATCATAACATTACCTGGTGCAAAAGAACAATGACAAAAGACCTAGGTTTTAGGTCCTATATTTTGGATGGAAAGAGTATTTTTTTAGTGGTGGGTCCACACTAATTGCTAGGTGTACTCAATTATTTTGACCATTGGCAACGTGGTAGACTGGTAGGAGGGAAAGCCCAATGTTTGTGTCTACTCTTTTTTTTTTAACCCACTTGTAATTTGAGTTAGCTGAGATTTGGATGAATTTCAATATATCATTTTTTTATTTAACTGACAATATTATTATAAAGATAAAACATAGTACATAAAAAAGAAAAAAAGGCCTAAGCCACCTAAAGTATGTAGGATCTAGTTCAAAACAACGGAGTAAAGCACCAGGCCTATTGTGAATTAAAAGGAAACACACAATAACTGAAAGGACTCGCAGCCTATCATATATTAGTCATTAAGCTTGATATGCATGGTGAAATTATAATAACATTGGATTTTCTTTTTGGGGAGAGGAGTGACATTGGATTTAGTTTATATGCATACACAAACATATAAGAATCAAGATGAAAAAAAAATATTTCTCATTTTTTAATATAGAATCTTAGAAAATTAATCTTTATTTTAAATATAAGATATATTTTTTTATTTATTAATTTGTTTTTAAATTATTCATGTTGATACTCTTTCAACAATAATTAAATAAAAGATAGAAGAAGTTAAAAAAGATGATTAAGGTATTTTAAAAAAATATATTATATTAAATAATTTTTTTGATATAATTAAATTAGTTAAATATATCTTATATTAAAAGATAGGAAATAATTTTTTTTCCTCTCTTCATATTAACATAAAAATGTATATAAAACATTCGTGTTCCTAAATATTCAAACATACTGAGCTCAGCTAAATAATGTTGGTCACGAAAGTTCTAGTTTTGGCGCAAGAAAAGTATATTATAAGATTTCAATGGATGCGACATTGTCACGTCATGATTTTTGATATGGACTTGTCCTGAATTATTGTGAACCGCAAGCTACGCGCAAGATTCTCCAATCCAACACTCAAGTGAATATGCACATTGAATCCCTATTATTATTATTTTACCGTTTGAAAATACCTCAAAAGAATCTATGATTGGGAAGAGGATATCATGAAAAACAAAAGTGCCCCTTAAGGCTAAAACTCCAATACAAGTAAAGATTAAAATAAGATAGGTGAACCTAAATTTTAGTTAAATAAGTGTGAACTTATAATAAGAATATAAAATTTAAATTTAAATTTAAATTTAAGCCTATACATATAATTTTTTTTCGCTTAATCCTGAGCTTTTAAAAAGTCTATCATGCTGAAAGCTTTGTTAAAGGTATAGTTAAAAAATAAATTTTTAAAAATACCTCGTATTTTAACTCTTAAAAGTCGTAAGTAGACTTTAAATTTATTAAAATTTATATATTTTATTTAGACTTTAAAACTACATATTTATAAATATAACGCTCTAAATAGATTTTAAACCTATTTATCCCTTACATATAATTAAACAGTCAAATAATTTATATGTTCATAGGCTAATTTTTAAAAGAAAAAATCTAACCTATTTAAATTAATAGACCTTTTTAAATAGATCTAAAATTTAATTAATTTATTAAATATGTCATACTTTATTAAACTCTAATCTTATTAAAGGTTGGGCTTATTTTCACCCTTAAATATAAGTCTACAACTAAAAAAATCCGAACTTTGGCTGGTTCCTTGGATCAAATTCGTGTAAGTGGATTGTAATGTATGATTGATACTTAAATTAATGCTAATTGATATGTTCATAAGTTAGTGACACGTGGGAAGATTACTGCGGCGATTATAGTCTCCTCGTCAGCATTCATATCTCCAACACTCCAAAAACAGCAGTTACTTATGCGCCACCTTCAAGTCACCCTTCCACGCTTTGCTTTTGACTTCTTCTTTTTTAACTTATCTTGCATGCATATAATATTTAATTATATAAAAGGATAAAATATGAAAAAAATAAATAAATAATATAGATATCATTAAACTAAACTTATATTTTAAACAGAGTCAAATTAAGAGAAAATGATTTATATCATGGAGCAGATGATTCTAAAATCACTCTTTATATAAAGGGATTACTATTTCAAAATTTAATTGGATCTTTATAAATGAAAAAAAAAATTGAATTTGTCTCTATTGTATTTTATGGGTATTTATTAAATTTTATTAATATGATTAATTGCATACTATCTTAATACTTTGAACATGTAATGATTTATAGTGACAAGACAAAAGTGATAAAAGGTATACATAAGGAAGTAAAATTAATCTGTTTTTTTTTTTTTTAATGAAAGGTAAAATGATATTAGAAAAACAAATGTCTTAAAACACAGAACGAAACATGGCATATATAAAAGTAGCATAAAATGGAGAAAATTAAAATTGATTTAAATTATAGAACTTTAAATTATAAAAATAAATTATATATTTTTCCTTATTTTAATTTTAAAAGGAGACTTAAAAAATTAAAAATAAAAGTAATTTATATTAAATTATAAGATTATAATTTCTTTTTATTAAATTATACTACTTTTATATGCCATCAGCCTGACCAGACAAATCCGCCAGTAAAATCGTTGTGGACAGAAGTTTGACGCGGAGAAATTGGTCAAAATATATATTTATTTATTTATAAAAATGGAAAATAAATCCACTGGGTCGTGACACTTCGCGAGGAATCGAGGCTGAAAGCAACTACCATGGCGAATGACAACTTCTCATTCTCCTCGCCGGTGCCGTCCTGAATCTAAACGACGATTTCATATTTTCTGTCTCGTTCTTATCCCATTCCCAAAGCTGATTCTCTCTCTCTCTCTAACGTCCAAATGTCAATATTTTATTGATTTTCAAGCTCTGAAGCAATTTATAAGCTAAGCCATATATTCCCTCCCAAATTTCCAAATCCAGCTGAGGCATTCAAACCGAGGTTGTTCTGTTACCTTCCATACTTTTTGAGTTTTTTTTCCCACTCTGTTGATTGCTCCAGCGATGGCCGCGTCGGCGGCGACCTTGACCGAACGCCGTCGGGTGGATTCGAGGACTGGTGGCGGGAAAGCTATGGTCGATGGGGATTCGGGAGAGCTGAGTGGAGAAAATGAAAATGGCTGTGACAGCTCATGTGAGAAGCGTGTGGTAGTCGCCAGGAGAAATGGCCCGCGGCCTCAGCCTGCTCGGCAATCGTCGTATAAAGAAAATATTGAGCACATAGCTGCCGAGACGTATTTGGTTACTCGGCTTGCTTTCACTCTTCTACGATGTTTGGGGTACTTGATTTGATTGATTATTCGCTGCAAGTAATGTTTGTGTTCGAAAATTGTGTATCGTCTATGTTTTGATTGTGTTCACGATTTGGTAGTGCATTTGATGATTGATAGCATTGGATTGAGCTGGAAAACCCAAGTTTGAAGACGTAATTGGACAAGAAGAAAACGATAGTTCCTTAGGCGAACTTAAACTCTTGCAGCTTTGGGCATAAAAAAAAAACAGAAATTTGCAGCAACGACGGTGGAAATCGTTATGGGAGTGTTCTGGTATTGGTAGTTGAAGAAGGTTGAGGTTGGTAATAGCAATCGAGATGGGAAATGGTTTTTGTGACCGTTCGGCTTCCTGAATAATGATGGAAAGAAATATTAGTGTCAAAAGCAGTAAACGGATGATTATGAAGTTGATATGAGAAATTAGCAAAAAAAACATTGGAATGCTTCGTTACTTTCGTATATGCAGCATAAATAATTATGTACTTGTGGCACCTTTTTCTCGTATTTTGAATTGAACGCAGCAGAAGAAAATCTGAGTTTTTCCCACTGTTCTCGATGAACATGATTTTAAGAAGTTACCAAATCATACCACGTAATTTTTTTATATCAACCATTGTTTTTGGAAGTTCAAAACAGAGTTCTCCTACTACAATAGATTTTGATATGGTCGGAGTTGGTTCAATGCAATATTGTAACTCAGTAAAATGCAATCGGAGGATGTTGATGTGGAAAATTGAGGTTTATTGAGTTTATGAATCACCATCCTTTGGTTTTAGTTTATTTTATTTTTTTTGTTTTAAACATTTGATTTTTCAACAATGTCGTTGTTGTTAGCCTACAATGATCTTAGGTGTTCAACATTAATTCTCAGAATGCTTTATGCAATTTACTGGAGTTGAAATTTATTCTGACGTCCTATTTGTCTTAGCTCTTTCATAGCAAAATTTCCATGAAACTATAACCATTAAGATTCTTCTGTTGGTAACTTGTGCTAATCTGATATTACCATTGATACTTTTGTAGGGTAGGTTATATCTGGATTACACAATTACTTGCCCTTGGATGCTATGCGATGCTTCTTATGCCTGGTTTTCTACAAGGTATTTATTATGTTATTTGAGCAGCTTTCTTGTACTTTATAAGTGTCAATATCGATGTTCTGTGTTATTCCTTTTCTTGTTTTCCTCTCGTTACCCTTTCCATAAAGTATAATAGATTTGAAAGAAAATGAAAGACTAGGCTGTCTCCTGAAATAAAAAGGATAGAGTGGAACTGTGTTCATTGCTTACACTATATAAGCTGTATGATCTTCCTTCTGGTATACCAAAGGCTTATTGGTGGTGTCAAAGTATAATCGGATGAGTTTAGTTTCTGGTCTTATATACTGTGTCATCATAAAAGAATGATCTATTATGTGATCTTAACATATTATTTGTGCGAAATCTCTCTATGCTATTTGTTGGCTTTCTTGATATGTAGTTCTCCTATTCTACATGTTGTGATCTCTCCTACCATGGAAGGGGTTGAAATTCACTGTGACTAAAAAGATATCTATTCTATGGTTGTAGGTAGCCACACTGCATCAGTAGAATGTAATACTTATTTTCTTAACTATCTTTGCAGTTGGATATTATTATTTTTTCTCAAAGCGGGTAAAACGAAGTGTTATTTATGGAAATAAGCCGAGGAATAGGTAAGTTTGGTAAAAATATGGTAACTTTCAAACGAAATTTCGTTGATATACTGTGATGTTAATTATTTTATTTATTGAATGACTAGTATTCTAGATTCACGTTGTACGCTTGCAGGATGGATCTGTATATACCTGCTGATATTCATGAACCCAAACCAGTTTTGATATTTGTAACTGGAGGAGCATGGATTATTGGGTGAGTGACTTGAGATATCTGCATGATGTTGCTTCAATTCATTTGTTGGTTTACTTCACACTGTTAATTTTTACCCAGAAATTGAGGTATCTGGTGGCGCATGGTCCATCCATGCTTAAGCATCTCTGTCAAAGTAGCATACTGCTGCCCAATTTCGAGAATAGTTATACTCGAGTCTGTGATACAGTGCAGTTCAATGTTTGCACAACAAATTTGAGGCGTTGCTTTTAGACTAATCCAAACGGACTTCCTTATTTTTGGGAAATAGATTGGGTTGTGGACCTGACTTTTGTCAACTTTTAAAGCGCTGAAGCTTGAATGCCAACAAATTTGTATGTTATAAAAACTAAAAAGCTAGAGACATGTTCCGTTTTGAGGTCTTGTCAATTGTAAATGCTATGCACCTTTTGAACTGGCAGACATTGTTGTCTCTGTTTTAACTGAATATATCCGAATACTTGTATTGACTATGAGCATGTATATAAATATAATAGGAGTTTGCATGTACATGCGACAACCTAATCTAACTTGTCATTTCTAATTGCTGTTTTAATGAGGGAAAATATCGGATAGTTTTGAAGTTGGATTTGAAAACAGACATTGATTAGTATCCTTAATATGGGTTTATGTATATGTAGCTTTTAAAAATTAAGTTTCTTGATTTTGATTCTGATTTAGGTATAAAGCATGGGGTTCTCTCTTGGGATTGCAGTTGGCAGAAAGAAACATCATGGTGGCATGCATTGATTACAGGCAAGTGGGCTCCTTTCAACTTAATTCTGTGCAAGAATGACTCTTCATTTACCTATAGTCAGACTTAATATGTTTTCTTCTGATAAAAAATATTGCAATAATTTAAAGTCTATTTTTAGGGCATTTGAGTTCAGGGCTTCAGGCTATTCATAACCAGAGGGATTTTTGCCTCACGCTATGATTTCTTGTTTAAGATTACATTTTACTAAACTATACTAAAGCAATGTGTAGGAGACTATCTGTAATTTTGCAAGGTTTTAGACCTATCATTCCTGCTGCATGGTGTGAATCTACAATTTGTACTGGAATTATTCGTTTGTTTGTGATTCAAATGGGATAAGTGCAACATCTCTTTTTAAAGAGAAATATATATACTTGATATGTTTAACAATTTAAGTATAGCTTATAAACTAATGACATAGTTTGCATGCAGGTTAATTAATCTCGTCTTAGATTCCCCTGTGGCTTGAAGGGTGATGTTAACGTAGTTATGAGATTTAAGTTGGAAGTCTATGTTATATTTAGCGCTTAATATATTTTTTATGAATTTGGAAATGCAGAAATTTTCCTCAGGGAACCATAAGTGATATGGTAAAAGATGTCTCGCAAGGGATTTCTTTCATTGTCAACACTATAACTGATTATGGAGGCGACCCGAATAGGTAATAGGATACTATGCCTTATTCCATTGCATCACTTCTTATTCATTTATAAGCTTATTTTTTTATTGATAAATTTGTTGTAGGATTTATCTGATGGGGCAATCTGCTGGTGCTCATATTTCTGCTTGTACTTTGATGGAGCAAGCAATTCGAGAATCTGGAAAAGAAGATAGTGTTTCTTGGAGCGTCTCCCAGATAAAAGCTTATTTTGGTTTATCCGGAGGGTAAAGCTCAGTTGCTTTATGAGGATATCATAGTCATATATCTGGATTGTATAGTAATTATACAGTTCCTTTGTAGTAGCTCTTGTATTGTTTATTATCTCCTTGATAAACATATAATATCTATTGTTGATACTACTTGTTTGTGAGAATATTTTAAGCTCGGAGCTTAAGAGGGGTTATTGCCTTGTGGTTGTGGTCAGCAACTTGCAATTGCTGATTGTTTAACTGAACCTCAAATGTTTCACTCCTTTTCCTCTTATGGACATAGGCATTAGATTATGAAAATGGATTCAGAAACCCTTTCTCTGCAGGGAAGCCAGTGACTTTTATGATTGAATATGAAGAGCACATCTTATGGCCATTCAATCCTCTAATTGCCTTCTAAGCTACCCTGCTGATTATAAGTAATGATTGCAGCATGCTTGCTGTCTACCTTGATGAACCATGCAATCCTCTAATTGCCTTGTAAAGTGAAGGTCTAGGATTGGTTTTACTAATATCCCTGACATGCTTAAATTGATGAAAAATTATTTGATAGGCAAATGGGCAGAGTCTTCTGTCTAATTACTAATTTTTGCTCTCATGTATATTTTGGTTATCTCTCTCACATTTTCTTCGGAAGACAATTTTTTGAGGAAAACATCATGGATGCATGATTGTTGGTTTGGATAGTATGGCTATTGATAAATATGCTCTGCTTGTGAATTAGGTTCACTGATCAGTTATTTTATACATGATCAAGTGCACGTCTAATAATCTTTACCAATATGTGCTTACAGATACAACTTATTGGAGTTAATTGATCACTTTCATCAACGTGGCTTGTATCGTTCCATTTTCTTAAGGTTTGTGCCCTAGAACTATACATAGCTAGTTTTCTTATCCTATTGTTTCCCCTCCCCTTTTTCTCAAAAAAGAAAAAAAAAACAGATTTTTGTCTCCTTATAAGACTGAGTTTCATTGCAGCATAATGGAAGGTGAAGAATCATTGAAGAAATTTTCTCCTGAAGTCACAGTTAATGATGACCCACGCATTAAAGATGCCATTCCTCTCTTGCCCCCAATTATTCTGTTTCATGGAACTAATGATTATTCCATACCAGCAGATTCCAGGTATATATGGGCATAAAAATTCTGTTTTCATTACGAGCATCTATTATATCATTTACTACATTGAAGGAAAATGGAAAAGTATTGATGAGATATTCTTACGATCCATCTCATTCTTGCTGTGTTATATATATGTGTGTGTGTGTGTGTGTGTGTATTTTAGTTTCGCTTTTCCTTTCTTCTGTGTGGTATATTTTTTGTCAGAATACCAAATGTTAGATTTTACTCTCATGTTTCATCTTCAAAAACTTAATTCTATATTTTCGTCAAAGTGACAGGTGCATGTGGTTTTATATTATCGCTTGTTGATATTTATAAGTGTTTCTTTGCAGTAAAAAGTTTGTTGATGCTCTGAAGAACGTGGGTGCAAGAACTGAGCTGATTCTGTATGATGGAAAAACACATACAGATCTGTTTCTTCAAGTAAGTGATAAATGTTAGCAAATCCTTTTGGTTTTTTTCATTTTACTACAACACAAATAACAACAATAACAAACTTTATACCATTAGATGAAGTCAATTATATGAATCACATGATGCCATTATATTTTATAAAAAATCAAGTCTTATCAATAAAATTTAGTTCAGTTAGTAAAAAGTTTATAAGATCGTAAGTCCAAATCTCGTTACCAATGGGAAGATCTTATTGGTGTGCAATTTGTAAGTACCTTTATAAATGTTATTTAAGTCTGGAGGCATGCATTGACCCTGATAAACCTTGGGACCATCTAAACTTTTGGATATAAAAAAACAACCAAGTTTTAAACAATTTTTTTTCATTGGGCTTAGGACCAGCTATAAATATAAGGCAAAGAGATTGAATTTTAAACACGACGGCTGTGGGATTTGAACCCCTTTCGGACCAAAGCCTAAATCTAGCGCCTTAGACCACTCGGCCAAACTGTCTTCAATTAATGTTTCTTATTTTAGCATTAATATAAAATATAAACTCTACATGGAGCTATACTATTTATTCTATAAATACTGCATATAGCTTGCCCCCTCGTTTTCTTCAAGACAAAGACGCGCACTCATTAAACACTAGATCTGCTTTCTTATGCTGTAATTGTTTTACCTGCAAAGATACTTTCCCAATGGGAGATTTTCTCTTTATATATCTCGTCCTTTCTTCTTCTCAAATGTCAACTGTATACTTGGCTCCAGTTGCTTATCCAATGAATTCTTACATGCTGATCATGAACAGGATCCATTGCGAGGTGGTAAAGACGACCTATTTGAACACGTAGTTTCTGTCATACATTCTGGTAACGATGAAGCTCTTGCACAGGACGCAATGGCGCCCCCGAGAAGACGGTTTTGTCCTGAGTTTTTATTGAAGTTGGCCGGCAATATCAGTCCCTTCTAAGCTTCTGGTTCATGTATTTGATCACTCTCATCTGAAATTTGGAGGAGAACGGAGAGGTGAGACTCCATTTGTCATGTGTGCAGTCTCAGATGAGTAAATCTTTAGCCACTTGGATCTTCTCCATTCATGGATTTTGGAGAACAGAGGACATGGAAGGATCTCATCAATAGTATATAACACACACCCATACACATTATTATTGTATGTCTTGTTTATTAATTACAGTTATGAATCTCTTCTATTCATTTGGCCATTTCTTAGCTTCATGTCCTATTATTAGAGGTTTCGTTCGAATACTGAAGAATTCGGCCATTTATTTATTTCCGTATAATTTATTAATTTATTTTTGCAAATTCATGTAGCCATTTTAAATTAGGATTGAGCTGGGATCTTGGTCGAAATTACTGGTTGAGATATATAAATAATACTCCTCTTATTCTTAGTATATTATCTATTTAACTAATTTGATTATATTAAAGAAGTTAGTTAATATAACATATTTTTTTTAAAATATCTTAATTATTCTCATTAACTCTCTCCCTAACTCTCTTATTTTATTATTGTTGAGGGAATATCGATAGGAGTAATTTAAAAAAAATTAAAAAATATATAAAATATTTATTATATTTATGATTAAAGTTAATTTTTTAATTAAATTATATAATAAGGATTGGAGGAGAATTAGTAATCGAATTTTAATATTGTGTAAATATAATAATTAATTTATACTAATTAATAATTAGTTAGAAATTATGAGAACATAAGTTTAAATATTAAAAAATAAATTTGTTAAGAAATATAAAAGTCATTTGTGTTTTAAATTTCGTGAAAGAGTAGGGATACTTTTGCTTAAGCAACATAAATTCCTTCTATTAATATTAATGCTAATTGGTGACATTCCATTATTTTTTTTATATAACTCTTGATTATATTAAATTTAAGTATTATTGAGTTCTAGTTATTTTAAAAGACTGGGGGTCTAACTTTGCTTTTCATGGTAGAGACTACAAACATCTCACTCTCTCTCTCTCTCCATCCCGCTACTTGTGACATCATTATCAATATTACAGTTAGAGCTGGTAAAATAGTCTAACCCGCGGGTTGGGCCCATTTTATCTTAAAAGGGGAAGGGGTATTTTGCCAGCCCGTTGTGCAGCCCGCCTGCCCGCTTTTTTTTTTTTTTAATTTTTAATATTATTATTTATTTTATATTTTTACTCAAATATTACTTTGAATACTCCTATTATCGAATACTAGTAAAAATAATTATTTATTTGTTAATATATGTTTACATATTATAATTGATTAATATTATGTTAATATTTATTTAGATTTATAGTTATAAAATTTAAGATTTTTTTTATAAAAAATAGGAATTTTTAAGAGTATAATATGAACAATTTTTTTATTATGCTAATATAACATTAGCAATTTTTTATTACTATTTTAAAAATGTTAAAAATATTTTTTTTAAAATTAAAAAAAAAAGTGCCAGCCCGCCACTAAGAGGGGGCGGGCTCGGGCTGGCATTTTGCCAATAGCCCGCCCCCTCTTTCTAACGGGTTGGGGCGGGCTGACCCGTATTTAGCGGGTTAACTCATATTTCAAACTCTAATTACAGTAGACAATGTCAACTTTGCTTCTCTCCTTGAGAGATGGTGATAGGTAGTGATGTGTGGACATATACAAAATTGTAGGATATATAATATTTAATTATAAGAAATTTCATATTTAGAAAAATATTATAATATAATATTTAGAAAAAAGTTCGCTTAAATTTTTTAAAAGCTAAATTTTCAGATGTAGTTTTCCACTGAATTATCAACATGGCTGGAGTACGTCAATCGCGATCCACAACGAGTGGGTAATCAATTAACCATAGACGATACGTACACATCAAATGAATGAAGGCCGCAGAAATGTAATAGATAATTTTTTTTTATAATTTTTGGAAATTACACATTAAAAGATAAATTGACTTTTATTCTTCGTTTCAAATATAGTTTATAAATTATGAATAAGGACGGATCTGGAGGAATTATTATCTATTAGGAGATGGACAGGATAACTAGTGGGAGACATACATGGATTCAACAAAAAAAATCGAATCTTCCTTGACCTCTTTAATTCAGTATAAATCAAGGTATTAAAACGAAGCGTACCAATGTCTCTCTACGGAAGCAGCTACTTGTTTCTCCTTCTCGAATTTCTGAACTATAAACTCAAACCAGCACGAAAGCACTATCTAATCAGATATTGATTTTGCTATAAATAATTTCTATAATATTTTCATTTATACTTTCAAATTTCAACGATGACCAATCACCAATTAGTTCTATTAATGATGATTGGCGTGACCTATCTTTATAGAAGAGATTTTAGCTATTTAAACATGAGTATGAAGTCTTAAATTAGAGCTCCATAAATATAAAAAAATATTTTTAAAAAAACTATCTAAAATTGAGTCTGACAACTCAAATCTAATTAAGATAATTGTATAAAAAAAGTAATTTTTTAATTCATAATTTTATAGATTATGAGTCAATTTTTAAGCACTGGGCTAATATTTGTTTTGAAACTATTCTTTATAACTGAAATTTGTAATCCTAATTATTTTTTGTGTAAACCCATTCAATTTAAGACACAAGACTTGACTTGTCCTAGAATGAAATACTCCCTCTAAACCTAATTATAAAGCTAGTTCACCTTTTTAGATAAATATAGGAAGTCAAATAAATTAGTTAATTATGATTAAATCTAACTCCTCAAGATAAATTTATATTATATACTATTTAATCTGCCCAAGTTAATCAATTAACTCTTATATTAGTTATAATTAACTGATTTATTTAGCTACCTAAATCTATTAAAAAAATCAATTAACTTTTATAATTAGGACTAGAAGTATTATAAGAAGTCAGTTAGCTTTTATAATTACTACACTCCCTTCTTTTGTTGTTATTATAAGACATATTTTAAAGTAAATTAATTATCTTTGTTATAAGTCACTTAAAAGGTATTAATTAGGGTTTTTTTTCAATATCATCTTATTTAAATTCATTAAATATGAGAGAAAATGTAATATAAATTTTTAAAAAAATTCATTATTAAATATGAGTAAAATTAAAATTGATTTATTTTCACATACAATTAATGACTTAATTATTTTTTTTTTAGTTTTATTGAGATTGTTAGAGGAGCCTTATAATAATAAGGATAAGAGAAAGTAATTATATATACGTCTCCTGTTCTTCATATAAAACATAATTTATAGAGAAATTTTATTATAAATTTGGTGTGTGTTTGGATAAGATTTTATAAACGGGCTTAGAGAAAAATAGGCTTTTAGACAGTTTATAGAAAAAGGGCTTTTAGAGAAGAGTTTATGAAAAAAAAATGGTTCTGAATAAATAAGTATTTGGATAGTTATTTTTATTTTTTAGAATGACTTTTTATATTGATAAATTACTAAAAAGTGTATGATTTGATTAAAAGTAGGAGAGAGGAAAGATGGTAGATAAAAGAGAGGAGAGAGGAGATATGAGAAATGAGAGAGGGTATAAAAGAGATATGAGAGAGGAGAGAGGGTATAAGAAAAAATAAGGGTAATATAGTAATTGGATAGTCCATAAGCTCTTTTACTGTTTCAAAAACTAGTTTCAGTAGCTTATTTAAAACCATAGTTTTAAACCATATTTTTACCCAAAAACACTTATGGACAAATATGACAGTTTATTTTAAAAAAAATTTAAACTAAAGTTTTACTTAAAAGGCTTATAAAATCATGGTTTTAGAGTAAAATAAACAGCCCTTGATCTTATATTAAAATCAGAAAAGTAAAATGCAATTTTAACTTTGCTTTTGTTTTTTTATTTTCTGCAGAGTAGAGATCACTATAAATAAATGATAGGGCAGTGAAGTGTGAGCATACAAAATTATTGGAGTGCACTTCTCTCTCTCTCTCTCTCTCTCTCTCACACACACACACACACAGAACACACACACAGAATGAAGAAAGCTATTCTAATTGCTTTCGTTTTTCTGGTTTACGTATTTCTCTGCGTTCCCTCTTCCACTCATGCTCGAGTATTATCCGGTAACCACTTAACTTCCTTTTAATTTGCAGCTTTTTTTTTCCCATTCTCATTTACTAATGACTATCTTCTTTCTATTGCCTTGATTACGATTTTTAATTTTTACCAAGATAAGATATTCGAGTTATGTAGTAATATTATGATATGATCATATATAATATGCAGAAAAGGTAGCGCAAACTGTTGTTGGGGGAACGCCAAATAAAGGTAAGCCTGCAATTTCATGTCGTCCTGGTAAATACAGTTCTTGCCTTCAGCCACCAAAGATGAAGGCTCCAAGCCCTCCATGCTCTGTCTATGTCCGAGGAGGTTGTTCATGATCGCCTGGGAATTAAATAATACATGTTCGTTTGGTCTGGTCGGAGAAACTCTCTTAATCTATCCAAATAATAATAAATAAATTGTCCTGTAATTCTAATATAATATCTCCTAGCAGGGTACGTATGTAATAATTGTGTTTAAGACTCTTTAAATTTCTTGATTATGCAACACACACACATATGTTGTTGTTGTTGCAGCTTTTGATTTCAGTTGTCTCCTTTGAAGAATAATCTTCTTCTAGCTTGTCTTATCAGGAAGTATAGTTGTTTGTTGCTTAGGGTTCTATGTATTTTGTAAACTGGTAATTTCTAGTGCAAGAGAGAATTTGGAAAATTGTATGGGTATAGATATCTTTTCTCTGTCGAGCGAAAATAATGTAAAAATACAGAACGTCGACATTTTCAAATTCTCAAAGATACTCCTACATATTTGGCCCAAAACAAAAACGCCTACGTATTGTTTTAATATTGGAAATTATTGAAAAAATGTGTAGGAAAATTGAAGGGAAAAAAAAAATGGCATTGATGAGGAAGGTCCCCTCCTCGCCTATTTACCATGAGTGTGTCTAATTGAATAAGATTGTAATTTTAGGAGATAAGGTGAATTGTTATTTTATATTTAAAACTAAAATAAACTCTTTATCTATATATTTAGGATAGAAGGGAGTAATTTATTTAACTCTTTAATATTTTGAAATTAGATAAATAGTAAGCCTAACAGGACTAAGTACCTTTATCAACATCTGAATATTGTAAGCGAAACTAATTAAGTTTATGAAAGGTGAATGTGAATGTTGAGAAGTTTAAGGCAAGTAGGACAGAAAGCAATCATGGATGGAATGGAAGGGACTAAGGGAGAGGAGCCGAGGCTGAAAAAGGGCGGACGACCAAGTCAATATAGATTTTTCCCCCTTTCAATGTATATCAAGCAAATAATTTGTATGATTGGTTTAAAATGAAAGAAGGAATTAATTATATCACTAATTAGCTAGTATTCTTGGAGGTTCGGGTATACTTAATTGGAAGTATTTTATTTCAATTCAAGCGACCGACTATAAATAGAGACGATAGGATAATGTATTCCTTTAGTTCTAAGTAATCTTCAGCATGTTTTACAAAGGAACATTAACTTCATCAACCCTGCATTATAATCTAACAGCTTTCTAATTTTTTTTTGGTAAATTGACCTTTTTCTAATTTTATGCTTATTTAATATTTCCTCTTGTTTTAGTATAAGGTATTTCTAACTATTTCTTACATATTAAGAAATAGAAGTTGAGTCATTAAATTTATTCTAAAATTGATAATTTTTTTTAACTTTATCTCTCTTTAAAATATGAAGTTCGGGAAGCCTTATTCAAAAAATATTGAAAATAAATTAATGGCAAGGATAAAATATGAGTAAAAGAGTAATTAATGGGGTTGTTGGTGCCTTATAATAAAGATAAAAAAATACTTTAGTATATATTATACCTAATGAGGATAAAGTTATCACAATAATAAATTAATGGTAAAATTATATATTTATATAGAAAATTCAATGATATGACGTATAAATTAGACAAAAAAATTTCTTCTTTATCTTCTTTATAAATAGGATTAGAGGAGTAGAGTATGAGGTGTAGATCATCAAAATTATTTGAAGTTGTACTATTTCCGATTCTTAATATAAGAATTAGTTAACTTTTTAGATAGTTTAAGAAAGCTAAATCAATCAGTTAATTATAATCAAATATAACATTTTGAAACGAATTCATATTATTATAATCAACTAACTCTTATATTAGTTATAATTAAGTGATTTATTATTAAACTTTTTTAATCTAGTTAAAAAAGTTAATTAATTTTTATATTAAATATAGGGAGTATTTATTAAAAAGAAAAATGCCGCAAACCTCCAAAACTAAGATAAGCAAAAACTAGTACAAGGAATTAGGATGACGCAATGGGTGATGCAAGCAGGGATATGAATTAAATTTTGGCCAACGTTTGATTGTAAATTAAACGAATTAAATTTTGGAAATGTGGGTGGGACTGTTGCAGAGGATTAAAATTAAAGCAGTTTGATAAAACGCACTGGGTGGGTGGGTGGGTGGGGGAACCAACCAAGGTAGGTTGAAGATAAGGTAAGACCAAGTCAATTTAGCTTGTTTTTTTTTCCTTGTTAATATATATCAACCAATTATTTTTATGCTTGATTAAAAATGGGAGAATAAATTATACTAATTGAAAACCCTTTTATTTTGGGTTAAGTGTCAATTTATCTCAGAAGTTTTTACTTATAAATGTTATGTATCTGGAAGATTTTTTTTTTAATATTCCTTGAATATTATTCAAATTCAGTTTGACCGTTAGTTTGACTAAATATATTCAGCTAGTTAGTACACATGTCATCTATTTTATTTTTTTAAATAATATTTTTAAACAAGAAAAAATAAAAAAAAATGCATCCTTCCAAGCTCTATCATTATCAAAGTATCGCTCTTAATAGACTATACTCTACACACTCTCAAAAAATAAAATATATTATTTTTAAAATAAGTATGATCTTATGAAAGTGATAATCTATCGATAGAATTGGGAGGAATATATATTTTTTTTAATTTTTTTATTTATAAATTTCACCTAAAAAACAAGTGGACTTTTCTCTTTATATATCTCGTCCTTTCTTCTTCTCAAATGTCAACTGTATACTTGGCTCCAATTGCTTGTCGAATGAATTCTTACCTGCTGATCATGAACAGGATCCATTGCAAGGTGGTAAAGACGACCTATTTGAACACGTAGTTTCTGTCATACATTCTGGTGACGATGAAGCTCTTGCACAGGACGCAATGGCGCCCCCGAGAAGACGGTTTTGTCCTGAGTTTTTATTGAAGTTGGCCGGCAATATCAGTCCCTTCTAAGCTTCTGGTTCATGTATTTGATCACTCTCATCTGAAATTTGGAGGAGAACGGAGAGGTGAGACTCCATTTGTCATGTGTGCAGTCTTAGATGAGTAAATCTTTAGCCACTTGGATCTTCTCCATTCATGGATTTTAGAGAACAGAGGACATGGAAGGATCTCATCAATAGTATATAACACACCCATACACATTATTATTGTATGTCTTGTTTATTAATATGATATACTTTTTTTTAAATATTTTAATTATCCTCATTAACTCCCTCCTTAACTCTCTTATTTGATTATTGTTGAGGGAATATCAATAGGGGTAATTTAGAAAAAAAAATTGATAAATATAAAAAATAGTTATTATATATATGACCAAAATTAACTTTCTAATTAGATTATATATTAAGGATTGGAGAAGTATTAGTAATCAAATTTTAATATTATGTAAATATGATAATCCAACTTTTTCCCACAAGTCAAACCACCTCCTCCATCATTGAACAACTTGTAAAAGAGTCTCTCATCTATACTTAATTAAAATTTACCTTGTTCGGCCTTTAGACATCTATTTGATTCAAATCTCCCGACTTTCTCTCTCTATCTTTTGCAATCTTAAAAACTTTACATTCCTTAAGCATTGTCGTTAAAGCCTTGTAAAATTTTTCAAACCTAGGTTTAAAGAGCATAGGTGATACAAGTGTCTGTTTGTTTGTTTTTTGTTGAATTAAAGAGTCTTTTCCTTGAATGTCTTTATTGTTTTTAAGCATTGTTTTTCCATTTTATTTTCTGGACATATTCATTATGTTTAGGGGTCTATTTCAAGTTTCAACTTCTAATTTTTCAATGTCGTAAAGTTTAGGGCATGACTTTAGGAGATGAGAAGACCAGGAACAGTTAAATATCTCTTGTCCTAGAGGTTTCTTCAGTTTATATATATAGAGGTCTCATCATAAACAAAAATATATACTAAACATGAAACAAGTGTTGCTTCGATTAGTGTTGCTTTTAGCTTTAATTTTCTTGTCTTTCTCTTTCAGTTTTGCTCGACTACTCATGGCTGATCCTAACGGTAAGATACATTCTTCCAATCAATCTCCTTTTTGTTAGTTCCGACTTTCTCCTCTTGCTCCAAACAATCACGGATCTAACTCTGTGTGTATATATATACTCATCTGGTCCTTAATATAAGACATAATCGGGAAGTTGATTTTGATCATAAATATAAGACATATTTCATATATTTATCAACTTTTTTCTAAATTACCTCTATTTATATTCCCTCAACAAAAATAAGTAAGAGAGGAAGAGAGGGAGATAAAGAAGATGATTAGGGTGTTTATAAAAAATATGTCATATTAACTAACTTAACTAAGTGCCTTAATCTAATCAAATTTGTTAAATATATCATATATTAAGAATCAGAGGAGTATATAGTATCTAACTGCCCTAATCTAATCAAATTAGTTAAATAAATCATATATTAAGGACCAGAGGAGTATATAGTAGGCCTAATTAATATTAAATTATATTAACTTTCCTCACTGATTTAATTATTTTATTGTATCCTTGTTCATCATTAATTAACATCTAAACCCACATTCAGCTTCAGCTTCAGCTTCATGGGTTTGATTTGATATTTGCAGGAAAGAAAGAAGAATTATACAACAATGGATGTGGACCCAATGTGAAGACCTGCACTGGATATCCACCACCACCTTGCACCACTCCAATCTGCGTATAGATAATCATCAATCAAGATTAGTATTAATAATTATTAATGAATAAATAGTTAATTATTATAACTCTTTGATTAAAAATATCTGTCGTATGTTTGTGCTGCTACTAGCTAGATAGCTAGGTGATTACAAATAATTGCAGGGCATTAGCTCTGGCTTTTTAGGTCACTCCCGTATGTAAAATAAAAATAAAAATTTATTCCACTTTAATATTTTTCAATCTCATATCTCTATTTTGGAGTTCATGTTTGGAGTCACAAACCGTGTGTATGTATTACTATTTTAACAGAAATTCTACTAGTTAAGCATCTCATCAACATTTCAAAGGTACGTAGGGGAAACAAAAAGAGAAAATTTCATCTGATTTTAAATATAAAGGTAGTTAAGAATTTTTATTAATCATAAGTATAAAACCTCAAACTCCTCTACATAAGACCTAATATTTTAAAATTTAAATTTTTAATATAAGGCCTATTCAATTTAAATTAGAACTGCCCTAAACGATCAAAATATGAAAAGTCTTTCTTCAAGTCTTATTGGAAGTTAGTTTGATCTACCATGTGGGTATGTCCCCTCAAGTCAATAAGCAAGTCTTCTTTGCGACCAAGTCAATCTGGATTTTTCTTTAAATATCAATCAATTATTTTTATGATTGGTTAAAAATAAAAGAATAATTAATTTGTACTAATTTATTGTACTAATTAGTAATTAGTACAAATTAATTATTATTTTTATTTTCAAATTCAAATCCTAAAAATTATATTTGTTAGGAGATATAAAATTCATTTACGCTTTAAGTTTCATAAAAGGGTAGAGGTGCCCTTACTTAAGCAACATAAACTCCTTTCATTAATATCAATGCTATTTGGTGATATTCTATTTTTTTTATATAATTATTTGATTGGTTAAATTTAAGTATTATTATGTTCAATTAAAAATATTTTTTCTTTTAAAAAAGACGTTTGAGTCTAACTTTACTTTTCATAGTAGACTATAAACATCTCTCTCTGTTCTCTTCTCCCGTTACTTGTAACATCATTATCAATACAGTGGACAATTTCAACTTCTCTCCTTGAGAGATGGTGATAGGTAGTGAAGTGTGGACATATACAAAATTATTGGATATATGATATTTAATTATAATAATAACTCACATTTTTAGAAAAATATTATAATATAATATTTAGAAAAAAGTTAGCTTAAATTTTTTAAAAGCTAAATTTTCAGATGTAGTTTTCCACTAAATTATCAACATGGCTGGAGTACGTCAATCGCGTTCCACAACGAGGGGGTAATTAATTAACCAGACGATACGTACACAACAAATGAATGAAGGCCGCAGAAATGTAATAGATAATTAATTTTTTTATAATTTTTGGAAAATTAAGTATACACAATTTTTATACATTTAAAATATAAATTGACTTTTATTCTTTTTTCAAATATAGTTTATAAATTATGAATAAGGACGGATCTGGAGGAATTATTATCTATTAGGAGATGGACAGGATAACTAGTGGGAGATATACATGGATTCAACAAAAAACATGGAATCTTCCTTGACCTCTTTAATTCAGTATAAATCAAGGTATTAAAACTTGGACTAGACCGGTTAGGTTAGCCCTGAAACTAACGAAAAAAAGAAGATAAATTTCCAATTTCAGAAGCCCGAGGGACATATTATGGAATTTTTAAGAGAAGGGGAAATTTTATTATAGAATGAAATTACAAAAGACAATACGAATTCGTGCATTGCGAGCTATTTATACCAAAAGATATGAACAAGTTAGAGACATCGAAAGATGTTCAAAATGTTTACGACGTATGTCTAATGTAATCAAATGACGTGATCTATAGTGACATTTTATTGATTGGCTAGATGAGGTGTGCATGGTTGCCAGCTGAAAAAGATGTCATTTATTCTTGCAAAGGAAATGGATTTAATATCATGCAATTATATATATATTATGAGATAGGTTAAAAAAAATTAATGTCAATTAGAACAAGAGCTATGCGCAATTCTTTCTTGGTAAAGGGAGCAAATTTATTTTATTTTTTATGATAAGATTTAAGTGAATTAAGTTCAGGAGCACAATAAGGTTCAGGTAAAAGGACAATTTCATTGGTCACCGTATATTTAAGACTAGTCAAATGCTCTTTTACATATTTTATTTCGTCAAACACAAATTTCTTCCACTTTCCTTTCCTCCTTTGTATTTATCCACAAAATACCAACAAGAGGGCCACATTTAATTATGTGTACTTAATATCAGAGATTAGAGAGTAAGCTTGGAGGCAAGCTAATTAATTAGATTTTTTTATGGGGGCCCCAATAAATCATGTTTATTTAAACCTCTTCCAAACTATTGATCATAGAACTTGAGGATTGCAAGCCAATGATGAACTCTGATGGAGTATATGATTATTACACGATTTGAGAAACAAGAAACTGCAAAGCAATATGATTTATATGAAACAAGAAACTACAGGGGAATTATTGGTGTACATATATATATAACACCGCCCTCCCCAGAAGCAGAATGCTTGTTGATTATTGGATGGCGAGCTTTACACATAGCCTCAAAGGAACAGTTTTTGGCATAGTGATTGCAGATCCTTCTGTCATATCAATTTCTTCATCACTTACACGTTTCCGTTCAAAGCATTGAATCAACATTCCCTAAGTCAATCCCACTGTTCTTTGAGATAAACCTGCATCAGGACATGCTCGTCTTCCCAACCCAAATGGAATCATTCTGGCTTAAAACTTGTAGCATCGCTCCACAATTCAGGATCTCTATGGATGGCCCATGCATTGACTAGTACCATAGTGCCACGTGGAACGTTACATCCTGCAATAGTGCAGTCATCTGAAGCCTCATGTGGAACCAACAATTAATGGAGCAGCAGGATGCAATCGAAGTGTTTCAGAGATAATACTTTGCAGGTAAGGTAGTTTTGAGATGTCTGATTCGTCTATTAATCGTTCTTGCCCAATATGAGTGTCTATTTCTTTCTTTGCTTGTTCCAATACTTTAGGATTGTTTAATAAACAAGACATTGCCCATCCTAAAGTCACTGCTGATGTATCAGTTCCAGCAAGAAGCATAAACCTACATGTCAAAATTAACATATCAACATCAAAATTAGACTAATATTAATGAATGCTTTCACAATAAGGATTTTACTTACCAAAACGAGGCCCTTAATAATATGATGGTGTAGTATTCAGGTTGCGATTCTTGGAGCCTTAAAAGATGATCTATCATAGTATTTGCCCTCTGCTTTGAATTTCGATGCTCATCGATGAGTCCTTGCAAGAACCCATCGATTCTCTTGGCAAAACTCTTGAGAGCCTCCTCTCCAAGTGATCATAATCAAACCACCTAAGTATGGGCAAGAAATCTGCAGGGTTATTTGCCCCACCTAGTGTCACCAACTCTTTTATCATCTCTCTAAACTTTCTTGCCTCTTCCACGTCACCAACTTCACCGTCAACTCCCAATACCTTTTGCCCGAAATCGTTCTCATTCTAGTGTTGAAGGTCATCTCTGAAAATCTTGATTTCATCTCCACTTTGGCAAACTCTTTATATGAGACTTGACCAAGCTTTCGCACCAGGCGCTTCATCTCGTCTCTTTGCATTTCCAAGAATTTGTTGAGAGGGACGAGAGCACGTCAACCGCCGCGATGCGGCGGAGATTGCGCCAGTGGTCACCGTATGGAGCGCCCTAAGGTGGTGCAGCTGTAAGAGACATACTCACCAACGAGAAAGCGGGGCCGGTTTGCGAGGACGATGTCGTTTTTGGTGAAGCATTCTTGGACTGCTGAAGGTGACGAGACAACCACCACGAGACGAGAGCCAAACCAAAGAGAAACGATTTGACCATAACGTTGAGAAATCCGTTGAAAGGTGTGATGAAGTGGTTTTTTAAGTTGGTGGAGGTTGCCGAGTATGGGAAGAGAAGGTGGACCAGGTGGGATGTTTTTGAACTTCTTATTCTGAAGAAGGAGATTGAGAGTGAAGATGAAAGCAAGAGAAAGAAGGAAAAAATAGAACAAGGTGATCATCATTATATTGTTTGCTATTTTCTGATGTGGAGTTATATATTTTTTTTTCCTACCTAATTCACCAGAATTTTACCTCGATTACATTCAGATCCGACCCATATCACGCACTTGACTATAGTGGGTGAGTCTCCCAATGGAGATTTTCTGCACACGCCAAGGTTCAAATTCGAAACCTTATTTAAGCGATACCGAGTCGCTTATTACTCAGACTAACCCCATTGATTATGTGGAGTTATATATATAGCACCATGTGGCATTTTTGACCTTACGCATTGCTTCCATAAATTATATTTTTATTGGATCTAATTCAAAAGTTCCAACTACGCACGGCATTCAGTTAGACTTTCCATTTTCCAGCCTTCTTACCAGTTTTATCAGTTAAAGTTTAAACCAATGTTTTAAAAGCCCGATCAGACGTAAAATAAACAAAATTACCGGGTCTTGGTTTCATGGTTAAACTGATTAATGAGAACGGTAGTCGAGCCAATCATGTAATAATTAAATAAAATTTTAATAAAACATAGTTCTGTGCATTTATAATAATAGATATAAGAAATAAATCTGTCTAATTGTCAACCTAATAACCCAATGTATAATAAATAAATGAAGTTCTCAATGAAGTAATATCAGAAGATTATAAATGGTTTGCAATTATGCTAATAAGCGTCCAAATGGAAGAAATTTTAGCTGTTTAAATATGAGATTTTGAGTTTAAATCTATACTATCTTTAATTAGCCTCGACTATAAATTGACATAATCAGCTACATATTAAAAACAAATGCTTTGAAATTTGAAAATATGTTAAGCTTTTTGATAGGGTCAATTTTTATTTTTATAAGTTTTTTAGTTTTTAAGCCTTTTTTCAGTCTGGCCCAAAACCCATTCAATTTTCTAAAAACTGTTCTGGTGATCTCATTTTGAGTTTAGGTTAAACTTAGCCATATTGAATTTTATCATATTCGAGCAACACACCTAATCAATTAAAAAAAAAAAGCGAAGTATGCTCCTTATGCTTCAACAAATTTTCAGCTTATATAAATTTATCTGTTGGTGCAACTACTTTTTTATAGTTATCAAACTCAATAAAAATATGTAAAATATTAAACTTTGAGAGTATAAGTATATATTAGAGTTGCCTTTATCTTAAAATAACTTTAATCAATTTGATAGATTTCTCTTAACATCATATGCTTTCAATCTTTTTTTTAATTATTCAACGGGGCACTCCTATATTCTAATATTCTAAAACAAAACAAATGGAATTTTGCAAATTTCGACACAAATATGACAAACGCACTCCTACACTTAGATATAAAATAATAGAAGATATTTTTGTGAATGAGATCATTGTTGATGTCAAGGATGATACTCCTTATATTAATTTTATATTATGAGTCATTATTACTCTAAGCAAATGGGTCCGTGCCTGTTTGGGAATCACAAAAGCACTTAAAAAAGTGTTTTTCTTATAATTAAAAAAAGAAACTCCCCCGTATGTTTACTTCGTTTACAGTAAAATCATTTATCCAAACACTTATATAAGTAAATTTAAGAGATGAAATTTGTTTTGATGGCTAAACTAGTGGTTGATACATTTATGTATGTTTTAAATGTATAGTAAGGCTAATATAATGAACTAATGAATAAATTTTTTAATTAATTTGATCAAAAGTTTTAGATGAATTAACTATATTAAATTTTATTTTTTCTGTGGAGCTTAAAATGATGTCATTTTAAATTAAAAGAAAAAAATCAGTCTGTTAAATTTATACTTTAATAACTCTATGTTATGTTATTGGATTATGTGTGGTTTATCTTTGAATATTCCATTTATTAGTAAATTAAGACTTTTTTAAATATTATTTTTTTATGATTATAAATGAATATTGTGTATATTATAATTAAATTATATTATTTCAATTTTGATTATATTGATAAGAAAACGTTATCATGATTCAAAATAGATATACTAGTTGGCCTTTGAAAGTAGATTTATATACTAGCTACATAAGCTTGTTCTCTCGGTTCAGAAAACAAAAAACAAAAACAAAAACAAAAAAAAAAGGGTGCACTGGTGCATGTTGAAATTTTTAGCTATAAGATCTCCGTGTCTCTTAAAATCTCATAAAAATATAATATGTTCATAAAGTCATGGATAAGGATGAAATGCTGCAGAAAAAGACAAAACATTTCCCCAAAATAAATTGTCACAATATGTCGAGTTTGCTTCACCTAACAAGCAAAGATGCAAAAGTTTGGGTGAAGGAAAAGTAAAAAGTGTGAACAGTAAAAACCGCAGCACAATGAGTCCACATTTAAAATTGAGCAACTCATATAAGTAAGATTTATTTTCTTTTTTACCTTATATTAGTTTTAGTTTTCAATTTTTTTCTGATGTGGTTTACTGTTTACTAGCTAGATCTCTAACTCGAGTTTAACTGAGTTACAACTAAGTTTGGCTGAGTTTATTGACTATATAGAGTGTTAATAAGCAAGTTGACAACAAAGATGTGGTAAAACTTGCAAAAAAAAATTTCTAAAAAGAATTGTATGGAATTTTAACCCTTGCTATAAGCAAAGTAGTTTGCAAAAGTCGTGGGGCTGCTAACAATTACAATAGAGTATATTTTCTTCATTTTTATTTCTAAGAACTTGAAATCTCAATCCATAAAAGCAATAACAAAAGCCAAGAAAGATGAGGCGAGAACCTCATTGCTGCGATCAAGGAATACGATTTATACCAAACATGAAAGAAAAACTAGAAGGGAATTATTATTTGTGTACATATAGATCTTCCCGTTCGCTTATTACAGTACATTGTATAAAATACTAAAAGTGCACTTTTTATGGAATGAAACTCCCACAACTCCACGCCTGCGGATACAATTCCTTAGCTATCCTCTGCAATGGTGTCAGAAGCAGAAAGCTTGTTGATTATTGGATGACGAGCTTTACACATGGCCTCTAAAGGAATAATTTTTGGCAATGTGATTCCAGATCCTTCTCTCATATCTATTTCTTCCTCACTTGCTCGTTTCCATTCGAAGCATTGAATTAACATTCCCAAAGTTAATCCCACCGTTCGTTGAGCCAAACCTGAACCAGGACATGCTCGTCTTCCCAACCCAAATGGAATCAGCTTGTTTGCTTCTCCTTCTTGCTCAAACCTCTCTGGCTTAAAACTTGAAGCATCGCTCCATAATTCAGGATCTCTATGAATAGCCCAAGCATTGACTAGTACCATAGTGCCACGTGGAACGTTATATCCTGCAATAGTGCAGTCATCTGAAGCTTCATGTGGGACCAACAATGGTGCTGCAGGATGCAATCGAAGTGTTTCAGAGATAATGCTTTGTAGGTATGGTAGTTTTGAGAGGTCTGGTTCATCTATTAATCGTTCTTGGCCAATATAAGTGTCTATTTCTTTCTTTGCCTTTTCCAACACATGAGGATTGTTTAATAAACTAGACATCGCCCACTCTAAAGTCGTAGCTGATGTATCAGTTCCAGCAAGAAGCATAACCTACACGTCAAAATCGGCAAATCAAAATAATTCCATTTCTTCATGTACTTACTCCTATAATATTTTCCGCCTTTCCCCCTTTTACAGTTTTAGTTAGAAGTTCTTGCAGCTTTTTCGAATATCTACGATCACTGCCCATAACTTTAACATAGGTTGCATTGTTCAAGCAAATCTTAAAGGAAAGAAACTAAACGATATCATCAGCTAAACACAAAAGGACAAAAATAATTTTCTAATTATTAATATAAAATTTAATTAGGAGTTAATTTTAATTCTAAATATAAGTCATATTTTTTATATTTATTAATTTTTTTAAATTTTACTCTTCCAACAATAATTAAATAAGAGAGGAAGTAGGAGAGTTAATAAAAATTATTAGGGTGATTTATAAAAAATACCTCATATTAACTAACTTAACTAACTTTCTTAATTTAATTAAATTATTTTTTTTAATTTAATTAAATATATCTTATATATTAATAAGGATTAAGAGGAGGAGGAGGAGTTTTACTTACCAATATCAGGCCCTTAATAATTTGATCGGTGTAGTACTCAGGTTGTGATTCTTGGAGACTTAAAAGATGATCTATCATAGTATTTGCCCTCTGCTTTGAATTTCGATGCTCATCGATGAGTCCTTGCAAGAACCCATCGATTCTCTTGGCAAAACTCTTGAGCCTCCTCTCCAAGTGATCATAATCAAACCACCTAAGTATGGGCAAGAAATCTGCAGGGTTATTTACCCCTCCTAGTGTCACCAACTCCTTTATCATCTCTCTAAATTTTCTTGCCTCCTCCACATCGCCCACCTCACAGTCGTCTCCCCAATACCTCTTACCTGAAATCATTCTCATTATAGTGTTGAACGTCATCTCTGAAAGCCTTGGTTTCATCTCCACTTTAGCGAACTCCTTATGCGAGTCTTGAGCAAGCTTCTGCACCAGGCGCTTCATTTCATCTCTTCGCATTTCCAAGAACTTGTTGAGACGGTGGGTTGAGAGCACCTCAACCGCCGCGATGCGGCGGAGGTTGCGCCAGTGGTCGCCGTAGGGAGCGAACTGTAAGGCCGTGCAGTTGTAGGCGGTATACTCACCGGTGAGAGTGCGAGGCCGGTTTGCCAGAACGATGTCGTTTTTGGAGAAGCATTCTTGGACTGCAGAAGACGACGAGACAACGATTACGAGACGAGAGCCAAACCAAAGGGAAACGATTTGGCCATAACGTTGAGAAATCCGGTGAAAGGTCTGGTGATAAGGTTTTTTCAGTTGGTGGAGGTTGCCGAGTGTGGGAAGAGAAGGTGGACCAGGTGGGATGTTTTTGAACTTCTTACTCTGAAGAAGGAGCTTGAAAGTGAAGATGAAAGCAAGAGAAAGAAGGAAATAATACAAGCAGAAGGTGAACTTCATTGTTTGGCACTTTTCTTTTGTGGACTACCTTTAGTGATGAGAATGGATTTGAGCCATGGGTACACATATATAGGATCTCTTTTCCCAAGTTCCAATTACGTCATTTGATACGTCATTTGCTAACTTTTATTTTTCATATGTTGTTCAATCGAAGCTTCCCTGCATTGATATTCATGAGTTGGATAATACTTATCACCTAACCAATTAAAAATTGAATTCTGCTACTTGAGCTTAAAGAAATATACAGCCTAGTTTAATTATCGAATTTTGATCTCTCTTGTCCTTTGTGTCTTGTATATGAGCAAAAAGACCGCTAACCTCGCACTTATTGAGATATTGAGAAAAGTCATTGTCTCCAAATTAAATAGCACCCCACACCTCCACTCATAGAGATGAGTTTTATACCCTAAATAAAGCTAATAATATGAGTTGGACATGTGGGTCCAAACTGCAAAAAATGGTGGGACAACCTTCCTCTTCACTTAATATCTATAGATTAGCTTTTAATAGTTGATATTTAATATCTATAAAATTATTATTATAATATTAAATTTTAAATAATAAAAAATAGATAAATTTGATTTGCATAGTTCACAATTAATGGTAAATTTTTATTAAAATATTTTATTATTTAACATTAAAAAATATTTTTTAGATATTAAATTTTAACCATCGAAAGATAATATAATGGTGGAGAAAATAAGTGGAGAGGGAGTAGAGTGGGATTTTAGTGGAGACATTCTTCTCCACCATCTGCCACGGACCCACCTGCAGAATAGCCCTTATTTTTTTAAAAAAATAAATTATGTCACTTAAATTCCTCCTTTCGATTGGATTCTCAGCTTTTCAGTTCAAAATTTTTGATTGTAGAAATTTGATTGAGTTACTGGGTTTGGGTTTCTAGTTGTGGTTACTTATTCAATACCCCTGACTTTTATTATCTTCGGAAAGAGAAACTTCCCCAAGTTTTGTCCATGCATGTGCTTTGAATGGATTTGAGCCATGAAGACACGTATGCATGTGTTACGTTTGATCTTACGTAATGTTTTGATTAATCATACATTTAGAGGATCTCATTCCCATTTTTTTTCCCACTCAATTCACCAAAATTTTATCCCGACTATATCTAGATGTGACTCATATCGCGCACCTAGTTATAGTGGGTAAGTTTTTTAACAGAGATTTTTTGCATACGTCAAAGCTCGAATTTAAGATCTCTCTTAAGCGATATCGAACCGTTTATCACTCGGATTAATCCCATTGGTTCCCAATCTACAATTACGTCATTGGATACATAATAACTGCCCTGATATTTCATGTTCTTCGGTCCATACCTATCCCCTAATGAATTGAAAACTGGATATGACTGCTACTTCCTTACATCATTACATTGTACTACCCTCCTCCTATATTTAATATTAAATTTATTTAATTAATTTAAATAAATTAAAAAAATAATTAAATTAATTATTTATAATAATTATATATAATTTTTTTAAAATATTCTATTTAATTATGTATATATATATAATTCTATACCATAATATAGAATTCTAGTTAGGCAATTAGTTATAGAATAAAATTTCATCGCTAATTAGCTTTTTTTTTTTTTTTTGCAGTGTCAATTAAAACTAAAGACCATTGTGAGTTTTGAATTGCTTTGCATCTATCCCAAGCCTTCTTTTACCTTTTCTCCTCTTTTTACTTTTCTATATCCGTCTCAAGTTGAATAAAAACTAGCAGGCAGTGATGTAGAGCTATATATGGGTGAAGAACATGGGAAAGACGGTGGCACAAAGTCTACATCTTTAACATAGGGCAACTCATAAGTAATACTATTTTCTGTTAGGGAGTTAATCTTGATCCTAAATATAAAATTTATTCTCTATTTTTATTATTATTTTTCTAAATTACCCTTATTAATACTCATTCAACAATAATCAAGTAGAAAGTTAAGTAGAAAAAAATATACCATATTAACTAATTTAACAAACTCCCTTAAACTGATCAAATTAGATAAATATTTCCTATAAGTTTCAGAATCACTGGTTAAAACTAAGTTTGACCGAGTTTATGCTCACAAGAAGTTTAAAAGTGAGTTGACCTGATTTTCTTATCTAAAAACATAAACTCGATAAGCTCAATGCGTCAACAATAATGCTGGTAACACTTGCAGTTTTTTCATGGAATTTTAGCCCAGGCTACAAGCAAAGGAGATAGATCAAAGGAGACCCTATTGCTGCGATCAAGGAAGATGATAGAGAGAGAGGATGACGAGGATGAAGAGGAAGCATTCAGAAACGACAAAGCAATATGATTTATACATAACATGAAAATAAAAACTAGAATCAAATGCTAAAAACGCACTTTTTATAGCATGAAACTCCTACAACTCCATGCATGCATGTGGATACAATTCCTTAACTTATCTATCCTCTGATATGGGTAAGAACCCTCCATGGCACTAAACACAATTCTAAAAGGAGAATTCAATCAAAAAATATTAGCATGTTTGGCGGAAGAGGCTCTTAAACATATAACCTAACCTCTCAAATTATATTTATTATAATTAATTAATTTATTTAATTTTTAATTTTATCTAAATTAATTAAATAACTCTTATATTAATGACCGAAAAATATTTTTTTATTGCAGCTCGTAAGTTAATGGTTAAGCTTGACTATATTGATATTAATCATCATGTTATAATGAATTGATCTTGCTACTATAGTAGGTTTGAAGAAACATTTATTATCTCCTTACAAATACTAATGATTACAGGTGTGAATATTAATATTATATATATATATGTATGTATTTAGATGAGTGGGTGTTAAATATATAGATTAATTAATTCTTCAACTTTTGTCATGGCTTGGCGATGTGGTAATTGGCGCTTTATAGTTAGAAAATTTGTCTATTTCTTGTAATTGTGTCGTTTTCATTCTCGCTGCGTTAGATTTTGTCTGAAAGTAGCTAGTGCAGACTCACTATCAACTATCACGTGCTGATGGCAACACATCGGCCCCAAAACAATTCACATATATCTCAACAATGCCAATTATTTTTGCAAATTTTCCTAACACTGACACGCGTCAGCAATGCACGTAAGTCTATCCCTGGCCTATGATCAGGTTGAGTGGACCACAGTATTGTAGCTGTGTTTTTTTTATATAAATAAATCAGATACAAATATTCTCCGGTTGATTGGAGGTAACTATATCTTAAAAGCTAAAAAGCTAAAAGTGTTTTCTACCAAAACCATTTTTATTACGTCAAACGATTTGTTTGAAGATTTGATTTTATTTTCTTAATGATATTTGGCGGTGAACCATTTTTTTTTCTTTTTTCTTTTTTCTTTTTAGGAATAACATTTCTAATTTTTGTACTCAACTTCTGAATGCTGATAAGAAGGTCATTGATAATTTTACTGTGTACCTTGGCGTCTAGTCATTCAGAAAACAAATAAAAGCCTCGTAGAGTAGTTCATTAAGTAATTTGAAATACAACAAACTACAAAGCAATATGTAAATTATTCATACGAAATATGAAAAAACAAACTACAAGGGAATTATTGGTGTACGTAGATGTTCCCATTCACTTATGGGTAATACAAGAAGCTAGGTTGTACCAAATACTGATGCCCAGATGCCATTTCTTAATTTGGAACCATTTGCGGTGCTCATATAACAGGGATGAACGACATCATGGTACTCATCACTGCAGTGAAATCTACACCATCCAAATATAGTTTCAACGAGGTAACCATCCACTGCAACATTTTCAGAAAGAAGCTTGTTAATGATTTGATGGCGTGCTTTACACATGGCCTCTAAAGGAATGACTTTTGACATGGTGATCCCTGCTTCTTCTGTCATATCAATTTCTTCATCACTTACTCGTTTCCATTCAAAGCGTTGAATCAACATCCCCAAAGTCAATCCCACTGTTCGTTGAGCTAAACCTTCACCAGGACATGCTCGTCTTCCCAACCCAAATGGAATCAGATTGTTTGCTTCTCCTTCTTTCTCAAACCTCTCTGGTTTAAAACTTGTATCATCACTCCACAATTTGGGATCTCCATGGATGGCCCCATGCATTGACCAATACAATAGTGCCACGTGGAACATTATATCCTGCAATAGTGCAGTCATTTAAAGCCTCATGTGGAACCAACAATGGTGCTGCAGGATGAAGTCGAAGAGTTTCAGAGATAATACTTTGAAGGTATGGTAGTTTTGAGATGTCTGGCTCATCTATCAGCTGTTCTTGGCCAATATGAGTGTCTATTTCTTTGTTTGCTTTTTCCAAAACATGAGGATTGTTCAATAAACAAGACATCGCCCATTCTAAAGTCACAGCTGATGTATCAGTTCCTGCGAGAAGCAAAACCTATAAGTCAAAATTGAATGACTCTCCCTGGTCCTATGTATAAAACCTTGCTCAATATTGATCATTAATATAAGACTCTTTATAAAATTTAATGAAACATTTATGTATGATTTTCAAATATGCCATTAATATCTGATCTCTCACTCTTTCCCTAATAAACTACTCTATCAATTAAGGGTAAGTTCAGTCTTATTTGGGATCAATTATACAAAAAGATGATAAAATTGATGGAAATATTACTTAGCTCATAGAATTCAAGCTAGGTGATTGACATGGAGAAATGCTACTAGAATTATTTATGATCATAAAGTATATAACAAGGTAAAGGGAAAGTTTAATCATATTGTTATAAAACCAACAATACTATATGATAGTGAATAATGTTCGGTTTTAAAAAGATAAGAGCATAAAATAAAGGTAGCTAAGATGATGATGGTGAGATGGATGTATGGTTATACGAAAAAAGACAAAATTCATAATTAACGTATGTGAGAAAGAGTTGGAGTGGCATTGAAGAGAAAATCGGAGAGAATCATTTGATACGGTTTTGACATATACAAAGATGCTAGTGAGAAAGGTATATAAGGTAATAGGGAGTCTTCCAAAAAAGGATCAAAGAAGATCAAAGAAAATACTCAATGAGATTATTAATCAAAACATTTTAGTTAATAATTTATCGGGTCTAATATTGGGTTGCTAATACAACATAATAATGTTGTGTTATGTAGATAACATCACCTAGTGAAATAAATAACGCTTTTTGTTGTTGTAATATTAACTTACTCCCAAAAAGGCCAAAAGCATAAATGATTTTTACTTACCAAAAGGAGGCCTTTAATAATCCGATCCGAGTAGTACTCCGGTTGTGATTCTTGGAGAGTCAAAAGATGATCGATCATAGTATTTGCTCTCTGCTTTGCATTTCGATGCTCCTCAATGAGTCCTTGCAAGAACCCATCGAATCTCTTGCCAAGACTCTTGACCCTCCTCTCCAAATGATAAGAATCAAACTGGAATGACAACAATTCCTTTATCATCTCTCGAAACTTTATCGCCTTTTCAACATCCCCAACCTCACAGTCATCTCCCCAGTGCCTCTTACCTGAAATCATTCTCATTATAGTGTAAGGTCATCTCTGAAAACCTTGTTTTAATCTCCACTTTGGCAAACTATATGAGGCTTGAGTGAGCAAGCTAAACACCAGCCTCTTCGTCTCATCTCTGCTCATTTCCAAGAATTTGATGAGACGGTGGGTCGAGAGCACCTCAACTGACGTGATGCAGCGGAGGTTTCGCCAGTGATCGCCGTAGGGAGGGAACACTAAGGCGGTGTAGTGTATGAGATATGCTTATAGAGGAGAAAGCGAGGCCGGTTTACGATGACGATGTCATTTCTGGTAAAGCATTCTTGCACCGCAGAAGGCGAAGAGACGAGAGCCAAACCAAAGAGAAAAGATTTGGCCATAACGTTGAGAAATCCGTTGAAAAGCGTGATGAAGTGGATTTTTCAGTTGGTGGAGGTTGCCGAGTATGGGAAGAGAAGGTGGACCAGGTGGGATTTTTATGAACTTGTTATTCTAAAGGAGGACCTTGAGAGTGAAGAGGAAAACAAGAGAAAGAAGGAAATAACAGAACAAGAAGAAGCTCATGATTGTTATCAGTGGAATGGATTTGAGTTGTGGAGACTCATGTGTGATGGTGTTATATATATATATAGACCCACCTACCCACCCACGTGGCTGCTTGTGTAAAAAATGACTTTTTTACATGATTATAAAAAAAAACATTTCATTAGTTATACTTAGAACCGATGTGGAAACAATTCGTTTAGAATGTCTATAAAAAAACATTTCACATACTATATTGATTTCATGCAAAATAGAGTATGAATTATGCAAAATCACAATAATATATTATTTCGGTCCTTAATATAATAGCTAGTTGACTTTATTAGATATATTAAGAAAGCTAAATAAATCACTTAATTATAACTATTATAAGAATTAATTGACTAATTTAGATAGATTAAGAAATATATAATATGAAGTCATCTTAAAGAGTTATATTTAGTCATAATTAACTACTACCTACATTCTTTAATATGAGAGCTAGTTGACTTTTTTAGGTAGATTAAAGAAACCAAATATATTAGTTAATTATGATTAAGTCTCATAAGTTTTTAATATATTACAACTTATTGTCATTTTTTACATTATATATTATCACTGTCATGATGCTAAATGGGAGTGCATAGTAATTTTATATGGAGTGCATAGTAATTTTTCCTAAAAGATTAGCTAATTACGTTACTTGATAAGTGATATTTGTTAGACTTCTATCTTTCGTGCTGCCTCAGTTTTAGGTTATACTTAGCCACATTGACATTTATCATGCCACGTTGGAGCTGTACCTAACACACCTAATCAATTTGTTTTTTTTGCTTTTTAAAAAAGGTGAATTCTGCCACTTAGCCTTGAAGAAATGTTCAGCCTATTATAACTTTATCGTTTTGTATAATAACTACTACCGTATGGTGTTCAAACTCAATAAAAACACGTAGAAAAAACGACAAATAGAATCTCTAGATGTGAGTAGGTGTTAAAATTTATAGTTCGATTTCAGTTTTGGCAAGTCATGACATGGCGATCGACCAGGTAATTGGTCCTATCGAGTTAGCAAAATTTGTCTGTTTCTTTTGTATGCTTTGATCTTTAATCATTTCAAAAGCCAAATTGTATATATTGGCCTTTTACTTGTTGCTGCATTATTTTACGCAGATCTGACAAGGGCTTTGTCTGAGAAACGTGCAAACTGCCTATATACTACTCCTTATCTCCATAATATATGATATATTTAATTAATTTAAAGAGATTAAAAAAATAGTTAAGGTAGTTAACATAATATATTTTTTCTAAAATACCCTAATTATTTTCTTTAACTCTCTCCTCCTTCTTCTCTTGATTATTCTTAAGTAAGTATCAATAGGATAAATTGAGAAAAAATTGATAAATATAAAAAATAGATCTTATATTTAGGATCAATATTAACTCTATAATTAAGTATAATTAGGTCATATATATATTAAGGGCATAAGAAGTATTTTTTTTTTATAGAAAAATTTATGTCAGTTTAATCCTGGAGACTAATCATCACCAAACCAAAGTTAGGACATACCAACCCTAAGTTCGAAAAGTATTTATAAAGATAATTATAAATTATTTAAAATAAATTTTTCATATCGACAATAAAATTTGAATCCATGTACAACCTTATGCTCGAACTCTTCATTAACTAACCAACCTTTGTTAGCTAAACCCATCAAATTTTCACATAATATATATGACACCCTCACATGCTCCTTCATGTGCTTCTCTTTAAAGGGATATGTGGAACTAATGGATTATGTTTTTTTTTCCCGACAGTGAAAAGAACTTGTCCTGAGCCACGTAAATAATTTCAAAATATGTTTGGGGAAAAGACAAGCTGTATACCCCTAAAATCATGAAAATCCAAATCATTTCCCAAAATTCCCAAAATCTCAATTCATTCCAGATGTACTAAAATGGAATTTTAGAATTGGGAAAATTTATCATACTGGCCCTAATACATGGCATAGCCATTTTCTATTCAATTGTTGTTATTCGTTATGCGCGCCATTCATTATTAAGCTTGTGGTTGAACCAATCAGTATTTGTGACAATGGCGCTCACTCGCTCATACGATATGGTCATTTGATATTCAATTGTTGTTATTCGCCATATTGTGAAATGGATAAGGTTAAGCAATGCCATTTTTCTTTAAGATTGATTTATAGATTAGTGGTTGAATTAACCAGGAATTAGGATTCTGAATTAAGGACATGCATTTGCAACTATTAATGGATAAATTTGCTGTATACATTATATATGTGAATTGATTATAATGATCAATGCATATAATCAATTCATCATATGATCAGATAGCATTATCGCAAACAGTAGAATATACAAAATACTGAAATGCCAATACACACAAATACACACACACCCCACTCCCTCATCTTTCTAGCTCTTTTCAACAATACATACTTTCAGAACAAACCTTGTTGATGATTCCTTGTCGTGCTTTACACATGGCTTCTAAAGGGACAACTTTTGACAAAGACAATGCTGATCCTTCTGTCATATCAATTTCTTCATCACTTTCTCGTTCCCATTCAAAGCATTGAATCAGCAACCCCAAAGCCAAGCTCACTGTGCGTTGACCCAAGCCTGAACCAGGACATGCTCGTCTTCCTAATCCAAATTGCATCAACTTATTTGCTTCCCCTTCTTTCTCAAACCTTTCAGGCTTGAAACTCAATGGATCGCTCCACAATTGGGGATCTCTATGAATGGCCCAAGCATTAATTAAAACAATAGTATCACGTGGGATGTTGTAATCTCCTATGGTGCAGTTCTCTGAGGAAAAATGTGGTAACAATAATGGATCCGCAGGATGTAATCGAAAAGTCTCAGATACAATGCTTTGAAGATCTGGTAGCTTCGAAGCGTATTGTTCATCTATTAAGTTTTCTTGCCCTATTTGAGTTTTTATTTCTTGCCTTGCCTTTCTTAGTATCTCAGGATGATTCAATAAACTAGGCATTGCCCACTCTAAAGTTACAGCAGATGTGTCAGTTTCCGCAAGAAGCACTGCCTGTATTATGAACACACCCCTTAAACTGGTTATATATTTCCAGATAATGTATCAGAGAAATGGTCAAATTCACTGCAATTGATTATAGTACCTCTATTCTATAATTAATAACTAATATAAGAGTTAGTTAATTTTTTAGTATAGATTAAAAAAGTTAAGTAAATCAGTTAATTATAATTAATATAATAACTAGTTCACTAATTAGAATAAATTAATGAGTATATGATATAAATTTGTCTTAAAAGTTAAATTTAATAATAATTAATTGATTTATTTAACTTTTTTAATATATTAAAAAAATTAACTAATTTTTATATTAAAAAAAAAAAGGGAATAACACTAAAGAATTGCTTGGTCACATTAAAGGTGTTTCGCTATTATACTTTTAAAGCCAGGTTTTAAAAGTTGTTCCAATAATACTCTAGGATATCGGGAGACTTTGGAAGAAGAACACTTTATTAAATGAGAAAGAATTACTATTATTTAACTACTTTTTATGTAATATATCTATACCATAAATAAATATATACTTTTCTGATCTTTAATATAGGAGCTAATTTGAGAGTTTAATCTTAGTCTTAAATATAAGACATATTTTTTATATTTATCAATTTTTTTTTAAATTATCCATATTGATGCTCAATCAACAATAACCAAATAACAGAAGAATAAAGGAAGTTAGAGGAAGATAATTATAGTATTTTAGATAAAATATATTAAATTAATTAATTTAATTAATTTTTTTAATTTAATTAAAGTAGTTAAATAGCTATTAAGTATTGGAGGAGTATATTTTATGTTAAATAGGGACAAAAATTTTCAACAAGACTGCAAAAGTGGAAAACACGTCATTTAAAAGAATTTATCATTTTTCTTTGGTTATACTTACCAAAATAAGACCTTTGATAATATTATCTGTATAATACTCATGCTGTGATTTCTGCAGTCAAGAGGTGATTTATCATAGTATTTCCTGTACTTGTGTCCCCACTTCGATGTTCATCAACAAGTCCTTGTAAAAACCTATCAATTCTGACACCAATACTCTTGAACTTCTTCTCCAAATTATCTAAATCGAACCATCTAAGTATCGGCAAGAAATCTACTGGGTTTTCTGCCCCTCCAAGCTTCCTCAACTCCTTCATCATGTCTCTGAGCTTCCTTGCCTCTTCAACGTCCCCAACTTCACTATCATCTCCCCAATATCTCTTCCCACATATCATCGTCATCATCGTGTTAAACGTCAGCTCAGAAAACCTAGATCTTAGCTCCACCTTTGTGAAACCCTCGAGAGTTTCATGAGCCAGCTTTTGTACGAGCCGCTTCATCGCGTCCCTTCTCATGTCCATGAACGATGCGACGGAGGTTGCGCCAGTGGTCGCCGTAGGGGGCGAAGGTGATGTTGGTGTAGTTGTAACCGCCGATTTTGCCGCCGAGCAACTTGGGGCGGTTGGCCAGAACTATGTCGTTTCTGGTGAAGCATTCTTGAACTGCATGCAGAGGGCGACGAAACCGACCAAACGAGAGCCGAACCAGAGAGAGAAGATTAAGTTAAAGATAAAATTATATATTCAAATAATAAATTTAATGAGATGACTTATATCAGGAAAAAAAAAATATTCCATCACTACTCTATAAATGGGATGATAGGAGTATGGGACAAAATATGGCAGATATAAAGAGACATTGATATTCTGGATTTTTTTTTATTTCAGATTTTTTTTAACTTTTTATTTTTTTAGGTAATTTTTTAGAAACGTTGAGGCGACGAAGAAACTACCCATTAGGCATGAAAACAGGCCAGGCTTTGGCCTTAACAGGCTAGGACTGTTAAATAACAATTTGGCATGTGCCTAGCCTGTAGCTTGTTATAGGTTAATTTTTTAGCCTAAGCCTGGCCTGTAAACATATGTGGCATGGCCTGAAACCTGTTAAAAGAATATGTTTTATAATTATACTAACAGGCCTTTACAATAGGTTTTATAATAGGCTTTCATAACAGGCCTCCAAATATGCCTTCGTAACAGGCAACTTTTGCAACAAACTGTCATTAAAAAAACATTTGCAACAAACTGGATCATGTCTCAACTCTATCAATACGGGAATAAGATCAATGGCACACAGCTTTTGCATCCATCAAATATACACTCAAGCACAGCCTTTGCATTTCACACAGACTCATTGTGAAAGCATACGGACTCAGGCACTTGGCAAGACAAAATTACAATCCCTACATTTCAACAAGCAACAATCCCCGCACACTGCTATATGGGATGATTTAGTTGAAAAGTTTCAACTTTTGAAAACTTGCAAGAATGTAGTAAAAATTTCAAGTGATTTACAATCCCTGAATTTCAACAAGCAACAATCCCCGCACACTGCTACGGAGCTGTAAAACTTCAATCAGAGAATGCAAGCAGAAAATGCAATCACCTGAAAAGCCTTAGAAATTATATCACTGTGAACTGAGCGACCGGTGCACTGAGCGATGCCGCCAACAGAGCAACGCTGTAGACTGAGCGACACCGTGGAATGAGCAATGCCGTCGACTGAGTGATGCTGTGGACTAAGCAACGCAGTGGAATGAGCGACGCCGTGGACTAAGTGACACCGTAGACTGAGCAATACGGTTGACTCAACGACGCAGTGAACTAAGCGACCTAGTGCACTGAGCTATGCTGACGACAGAGCGACGCCGTGGATTCAGTGACGCCGTGGACTAAGCAACGCAGTGGAATGAGTGACGCCGTGAAATGAGTGACGTCGAGGACTGATACGAAGCCGTGACCTGAGAAGGTGAAGCAGAGAGCGATTAAGTGAAGTCGAGCTTGGAGACCAAATCTGAGAAGTGAGAACTGAAGAGGAGACAGTAGATGCGATTTAGGAATTAGGGTTAACATTGAAAAATTCCTCTTGCAGTTATTGTTATATTAAAAAAAAAAGAATAAAATTTACAATAATATATGTTAGTCTAACGGTCTAAATATTGTATTATATTCAATAGGTAGTGGGTTCGACACTCACCTATTACATATTCATACTATTATTTTAAATAATAAGAACAGGCGGCCTGATAGGCCTTTTAAAGAGCCTGACCTTTTAACAAAAATAAGCTTTAATACAGTCTGAGCCTGTGTATTTTTTTAAACAGGTCAGGCTATAGGCCCTTGACAGGCCGTCTGGCCTGTTTCTATCCCTACTACCCATCATTTGGAGATAGAGAGGTGGATAAGGAAGACATAAAAGTCAATAGAGGGCCTTGGATAAGTCATGGATGAGTAAATGATAAAAAAGACCCTTTATCTACCCATTAATTTATGAAAATGAAAGTAGACCCAACACTAATATCTATGCATGCCTCTTTATCTGCCACATGTTCTCCAACCAACTCCCCATGTGAATTAGTTAGAGCATTTGCTTTAGAATGAAGTACTCCTCTCGTGTAACAAATTACTTCTAATATATTTTATTAAAATAAAAAAATATTAAATTTTATTATTATCTTAAAATTTAATAATTTTTAAATTTTATTCATATCTAATATATATTATAAGTTAAAATTATAAAGTCTATATAATAATAAATTAGTAAAATTGTACTTTTATATGAAAAATTTAGAACAAACATTGATGATAAATTATACATTATAACTAATTTTTATAAATTAAAATTAGAGTAAATATTTGTTAGTATAATGTAATTTAATTTATATTTGGATAAATTTTCATACAAACTTAGTTTGACAAAAAAAAAAGTTAAGGTCTTTAAATGCCCTGGGAAGTTTCTAAGAAAGAGCACCTAGCGCACTGAAAGTTTTGTTTTTTATCTAATATACCGTAGAAGTTTTATTTTGTAACATTTCTACCCCACTATTAAAAATGTTAATTTTGACAATTAATTGACTAATATACTAATATAGTATTTATGTCGTCTTTTATTATGTTAAGGTATAAATTTGTCTCGAAAGTTTTTATTCAAGAGTGTTAGATATTCATAAGTTATTTTTTGGATTCAATGACACTCGATCATTACCTAGATTCAGTTTGACTGTTAGTTGAGCAAATATGTTAAGTTGACTAGTTCACATGTCATCCATTTAATTATTTTTTAGTCGGATCTATAAATATGAAAAAATAAAAAAAAAATCCTCTAAACTCATTTGTTAACAAAGTATCTCTCTCAAGATATCATATTCTGGTTTGATACATGTTTTTAGCACAAAAGTATAGCAAAAAAAATATACTCTTCCGGTCCTTGATGTAGGAGCTAATTAGAGAGTTGATCTTATAAGATATATTTATTCTATTTATCTATTTTTTTTCAAATTATCCCTTTTCATATTCCTTCAACAATAATCAAGTACGAGAGAGAAAAATAGAATTGAGAAAGATGATTAGGATAATTTAGAAAAAGTATGTTACATTAACTAATTTACCTATTTTAATCTCATTAAATTAGTTAAATAGATCTTATATTGAGAACTTGATGAGTAGAAAATAACACATGCACGGACTCTCAAGAGATTTGTTGAAAATGGTGAACTATAAGGTCGATTTTGGAACAACCATGAGAGATGTTATGTTATAAATATGAAAAAACAATATAAGACTATCATATATTATTTTTGGAGAGAGTCTCATATTATTTTTTGAGAGGCTACCGGAGTACGGTCTCTCGAGAGTCATACTTTGATAATAGAGGGGCTTGAAGAGATGTATTTTTTTTTTAAAAAATTATTTATTTATAAATTTATTTTAAAAAAAATAAAGTGAATGACACGTGGACTAATCAACTCAATATATTTTGCCCATTAAAAGTCAAATTGAACCTAAATAATGATCAGGGCGATATTGAACAAAAGAAAAATTTTAAGATACCCAACACTTCTAAATAAAAACTTTTAGAATAAATTTATATCATAACCCCAAAATAAAAAATGACATGGATGTCATGTGGGCATGTCAAGTCAGCATATTAGTAAACATAATAGTCAAAATTAATCTCTTTATTAGTAAACATAATAGTCAAAATTAATCTCTTTAACGATGGGGTAGAAATGCTATGAAGTAAAATTTTTAGGACATATTACATCCAAAAAAAAAAAAAAAAGTTTCGAATGTTGGTGCGCCTTCATGAAATTTTCCAGAATATTTAAGGACCTTAACCCACAAAAAATTGCTTGGATGATGTTTTGAAAAATCTATTTTAGAATGTCTAAATTTGAAGTCAAATGTGAAAAATATTGTTTTAACCTTATCTCCTATATTTAATAATATAAAATTAATTAAAATCTTATATCTAAAACCATATTCAACCGTTCAATTTATGATAGTGATAATAAGAGGAAATATTAAAGAGGGTGACGTGAGGAATAATGAAGTGAGATATGACGGAAGGCCTGATGCAAGCATGGGACGAATTAAAATTTGTCCAACATTTGATTGTAAATGAAACGAATTAAATTTAGGAAGGGTAGGTGATGGACCTGAGCTAATTTTAGTGCTCATTATAAAGATAGAGTATCATGGTACTAATTGCTATGGTGAGATCTACATCTTCAAAATACAGTTTTAACAATTTAGATTTAAAATTTTTAATTAATGATTTTAAAATAATAACATTATTTTTTAAAAAAATTGACAGTTAATTTTTTTTATTTTAGATTTTTTACCAAAAAAAAATCCTGGGTGCAACTGTTGAAAAGGATTAAAGGCAGTTTGATGGAAAAAAAGGCAATAATTGAAAGCTCTTTATTTCATAAATTGTGCTTCTCTCTCTCCCCCCCTAGAGACTATAAATAGAGACGAAGGGTAAGTGTAGAGAGTGAGCATATATAAATCAAAAGAGTAATTGCCGTAAGTAAATATGAAGGCTGTTATAATTGCTTTTTGTCATTTGGTTTTCTACCATATTATTTCTCTCCCTTTCCTCTTCTACTCATGCAATTTAAATATGGAACTTAGCACCAGTTACTGTTAACAACTTCAACTTCCTTTATTTTTCTTCTTTGTTTATGGATTAATATACACATTCGAGATTATTTTTAATCATTAAATCAATTATTCTATTTAAATACTTGAGGCTTGAGGAATATAAATTTTTCATATTATGTGTGGATCACCCCACAAAATGGCATGACAGGAGATATGACAGAAGGCCTGATGCAATCATGCGACCAATTAAAATTTGGCCAACATTTGATTGTAAATGAAACGAATTAAATTTAGGAAGGGTGGGTTATGGACCTGACCTAGTTTCAGTGCTCATTTTAGAGATAGAGTATCACGGTGCTCATTGCTATGGTGAATTTTCAACAATTTAGATTTAAAATTTTTAACTAATGATTTTAAAATAATAAAATCATTTTTTTAAAAATTGGTAAGTAAAAAATTATCTTTAGTTTAGATTTTTGTACCCCAGTCCTTAAGAAAAATTAAAATAATTTTAAAAAATAAAAATAAAAAAATAAATCATGGTGAAACTGTTGAAAAGGATTAAAGGCAGTTTGATGAAAAAAGAAGGCAATAATTGAAAGCTCTTTATTTCATAAACTGTGCTTCTATCTCTCCCCTCTCTTCCCTAGAGACTATAAATAGAGAAGAAGGGTAAGTGTAGAGAGTGAGCATAATCAAATCAAAAGAGTAATTGCTGTAAGTAAATATGAAGAAGGCCATTCTAATTGCCTTTCTCATTTGGGTTTCTACTATATTATTTCTCACCCTTCCCTCTTCTACTCATGCACGTCTAAGAGTTCGTAGCAACTTCCACTTCTCACCAGTTATTGGTAACAACTTCATCTTCCTTTATTTTTCTTCTTTTTTTCCAACTATAATCTCATTCACCGTGGCTAGCTTCTTGCCTCAATTTTGAAATTATTATAAGTTAATAATTATGTAAATATTGATTATATTATGACGATGCAGATCAGTGTCCATGGGAAAACTTGCCAACGACGGATGTGGATACGTCTGCAATAAAATGTCCTGCTTCTCGTCATAATAATAATCAACGCCCTTCCAGGATCAAATCCAATTTCAAAAGCTCCATGTTGTCTAAATTTCGGTCCTTTTTTAAATAAATTGCAGTCTTGTTTCTAGCTAGTATCTTCTATATCTTCCCACATATCATTCTCATCATAGTGTTGAATGTCAGCTCAGAAAACCTAGATCTTAGCTCCACCTTCGTGAAACCCTCTAGAGTTTCATGAGCCGGCTTTTGTGCTTGTTAGGAATTATTTGGATATTTACAGTTTCTTATGGAAAATTATTTTCAATTATAAAAAGTTATTATTATTTATTATTTTTTATTTTATCAATATATGTAAGTTGTTTATGTATCAATAATTTAATGAATATATTTTATAATTTTTTAAAATTTATATCCTGTTCTTGATTTCCTTCTCTCTTTATAGATTCTAGATTTAGAGTTCTTCTCCTCCTCTCTTTCTACTCTCTCCCCTTCTTTCTTCCTCTGTTTCTGATTCTATTTTCTAGGTTCTATCAGTACAAGCCGCTTCATTTTGTCCGATCCCTACGCATGTCCATGAAGTAGTTGAGACGGTACGTTGAAAGGACGTGGAGGTTACAGGGCGAAGGAAAGCGATGTTGGTGTAGTAGCCGGCGATGTTGCTAGCGAGGAACTTGGGACAGTTGGTCAGAACTATGTCGTTTCTGGTGAAGCATTCTTCCCTAATTTATATTAAAGAACAAATAATTTTTCCAGAAAACGCCATATCAGGAGGACTATGTCGATGAAGAGGCGTTGGTAGTCACCGTTAATTCATTGTATATTCTTGATTTTTTTTTTGATTTCTTTTTGAAAAAAATTGGTAATTATTTATAAAAAGTGACGACGACCAAGACTTTATACACTTGTGGATAAGGAAGACTTAAACATCAATGGAGGGAATTGGATAAGTCAATGGCTGAGTAAATGCTAAAATTGACCCTCTATCTATCCAATATATCTCAAATGAATGACCACCAAAGACTTCAATCCGAACAAAACGAAGCGTGCCACTACTTACTTGTTTCTCCTTCTCGAATTTCTGAACTATAAATTCTGGAGGGTGTGTTTGGATTGACGATTTATTTGGAATCTCAATCTAATTTTCCAATCATAATTTTATAATTTACTAAGTATATAATAAGAATATATGAACATGTTTACTAAAATAAATTCACACCAGCACGAAAGCACAATCCAATCAGATATTGATTTTGCTATAAATAATGTCTCTAATATTTTCATTTGTACTTTCAAATTTCAACGATGGATGATTGGAGTCACCTATCTTTATTGGAGGGATTTTAGCTTATGAAGTCTCAAATTCGAGCTCTATAAATATAAAAAATATTTTGAGAAGAGTAATCATCAATTAAGTTAGATAATTTAAATATGATCAAGTAAGATAAATGTATTAAAAAATAAAATTTAAATTTATAATTTTATGGTTATGAATTAATTTTTATTTATTGGATCAATTTTTGTTTTGAAACTATTCTTTATAACGGAAATTTGTAATCCTAATTATTTTTTGTGTAAACCCATTCAATTTAAAACACAAAACTTGACTTGTCCTAGAAAGAAATATTTCCTCTTGTCTTAGTTATAAAATTAATTAATTTTTTTAGATAAATTTAAAAAATTAAATAAATTAATTAATTATAATTAAATTTAACTTCTTAAAATTAATTCATATTATATATTTTTTAATTTATTTAAATTAGTCAATTAATTTTAATATAAATTATAATTAATTAATTTATTTAATTTTTTAAATTTATTAAAAAAATTAATTAATTTTTATAATTAAGAATAGATGTAGTAGTATAAGAAATCTGTCTCTCAAGTCTTGTCGGCAGCTTGTTTTTGTCTACCATGTCCGGTCGAGTGTGCAGCCTGAGGAAATTATTAGCCGCTCACTTTGTACAATTGGTTAAAAATACAAGGTTAATGCCAGCTCGTGCTTTATATGGAATCAGAAGTGAGCTGAACTATATATATATATATATATATATATATATATATATATATATATATATATTTGAAATCAGTTTCCTTTGGTCGCCAAAAAAAAACTTAAATCTGACTTCGCCTTCTCTCTTTTTCTCATAAAATACGACACTCTCTGTATCTCTTGTCGTTATTATAATACACATTTTAAAATAAATTAATTATCTTTATTATAAGTCATTTTAAAAGGTATTAAAGGTTTTTCAATATCACTCTTATTTAAATTCATTAAATATGAGAGAAAATGTAATACAAATTTAAAAAGATTTCTATTATTTAACTATGAGTAAAATTAAAAATTAATTTATTTTCACATACAATGAATGATTAACTATTTTTTTAGTTCTATTAAGATTGTTTAGGGTTTAGGACTAAAGAAATTAATTATATATACTCCTTATTTTTTTGTATAGGATTTAATTTATAATATAAATTAATTTTATATTAAAAATTAGAAGAGTATAATATAATTTTAATTTTGCTCTTATTTTTTTATTTTTCTGTCGAGTAGAGATCATCATAAATAAATGATAGGGCAGTGAAGTGTGAGCATACAAAATTATTGGAGTGCACTGCTCTCTCCCTCCCTCCCTCTCACAGAATGAAGAAAAGCTATTCTAATTGCTTTCGTCATTCTGGTTTACGTATTTCTCTGCCTTCCCTCTTCCACTCTCGCTCGAGTATTATCCGGTAACCACTTAACTTCCTTTAATTTGCAGCTTTTTTTTTTCCCATTCTCATTTACTATATGACTATCTTCTTTCTATTGCCTTGATCAAGATTTTTAAATTTAACCAAGATAAGAGATTCGAGTTATGTAGTAATATTATGATATGATCATATATAATATGCAGGAAAGGTAGTGCAAACTGTTGTCGGGGGAACACCAAATAAAGGGAAGCCTGCAATTTCAATATTTCATGTCCTCCTGGTAAATACAATTCTTGCCTTAAGGCACCAAAGATGAAGCCTCCAAGCCCTCCATGCTCTGTCTCTATACGAGGTTGTTCATGATCACCTGGGAGAAGGGCCAAGGCTGAAAAAGGGATGACGACCAAGTTAGTATAGATTCCCCCCCCCCCTTTCAATGTATATCAAGCAAATAATTTGTATGATTGGTTTAAAACGAAAGAAGGGATTAATTATATCACAAATTAGCTAGTATTCTTGGAGGTTCGGCTATACTTAATTGGAAGTCTTATTTTCAATTCAAGCGAGCGACTATAAATAGAGAGGATAATGTATCCCTTTTAATTTTAAGTAATTTTCAACATGTTTTACAAAGGAGCATTAAACTTCATCAACTCCATATTAAAATTAAACAGCTTTTTAACCTTTTGTTTTGGTAAATTGATTGTTTTTTAATTTTATTCTCATTTAATATTTTTTTAGTCTTTGATATAAGATATTTCTAGATACTTCTCATATATTAAGAAATAAAAATTGAGTCATTAAATTTATCCTAAATTAATAAATTTCTTTAATTTTACCTTTATTTAAAATATGAAATTCAAGAAACCTCATTCAAAAAATATTGAAGATCAATTAATACTAAGAGTAAAATAGGAAAATAGTACAAGAGTAATTAATAGGGTTGTTGGTGCCTTATAATAAGGATAAAAAATACTCTTTAATTTATATTATATCCCATGAGAATAAAGTTATCACAATAATAAATTAAGAGTAAAATTATACATTAAAATTCAATAGTGTGACTTAAAAATTAAACTAAAAAATTTCTTCTCTCTTCTCCTTATAAATAGGATCAAAGGAGTAAAGTATGAGGTGTATATCATCAAAATTATTTAAAGTTATACTATCTCCGATCCTTAATATAAAAATTAGTTAATTTTTTAGATAGTTTAAAAAAATTAAATCAATTAATTAATTATAATTAAATCTAATTTTTTAAAATAAATTTATATTATATATTTTTTAATTTATCTAAATTAATCAACTAATTTTTATATTAATTATAATTAAGTAATCTATTATTAAAAAAAATTAATTTAGTTAAAAAGTTAACTAATTTTTACAGCAAAGACAAGTGTATTTATTAAAAAAAAAATGGCGCAAACCTCCAAAACTAAGATAAGCAGAAACTAGTACAAGGAATTAGGATGACGCAATGGGTGATGCAAGCAGGGATATGAATTAAAATTTGGCCAACGTTTGATTGTAAATGAAACGAATTAAATTTTTTGGAAACGTGGGTGGGACTGTTGAAGAGGATTAAAATTAAAGCAGTTTGATAAAAAACTACGTGATAGTTTAAAAATTTAAATTTTAAACTATACTTTTAATCTAAATTTTAATTTAATAAAATTTTAAAATAAACAATCATATTCATCTATCTAAATTTTTTTTTATACTAAACTATAATTTTAAATAAATTATTAAAAATAACTTCTAAAATAATAAAAAATTTTATAAACTATCTAATTATTATTTTTTTTTCACCCTCTTTTGTCTCTTCTCACTTAAAAAAAACAACCCCATCTTCTCTGACTTCTTCTCCGTCTTCTCTCACCATCACGTCTCCACACCTAAAGAAAAAGAAGACGACGACCACGAGATCTGGAAGAGGTAAAAAATCTCTCAGTTACATCTCCACACCACCGACAATAGTCTTCTTTCTTCATCCTGTGGCGAAAATGTGGATGACAAAATATGTCTTTTTTTTTTACGTAAAACAAGTATTTTTTGGGGAAAAGAAGAAGACTCATTGCTTGGGACGCCATTGATATGAATTTGATGATGATAATGTTGCAAAGGACTTACGGCAGTCTCACTCAGAGAACATGAGAGAGAAAAGGTGAAAAAAAAAGGAAATAAGAATTATTTTTTTTATAAAATTATATCATTTCTACTAATTTACTAATAACAAAAATTATTTTAATAATAATCATTCAAACACTTATTTATTTAAAACTATTTATTTTTCATAAACTCTTATCCAGATATTATTTTTTTAAAACTATCTAAAAACTATTTTTTTTTCTCCAAGAGCCTATCTAATCACGCCCTATAAATAAGAGCAAGTGTAGAGTGAGCATATACAAATTAAAAGCCAAAAATTGAAAGATTCATTGCTGTACGTAAACATGAAGGCTATTCTAATTGCTTTTCTCATTTGGGTTTCTACTAATATTTCTCTCCCTTTTGTGACACCTTATAATTTGGCACCTTAATTAAGATTTTTTGTCAAAAACTTATTGTAAAGAGCTTGAAAAATCCATAAGATTTTTTTTTCTTTTTTTCCAAATTAAACCTGGCTTACACATATATTGACCAGCTTATATGCAAGCCTTACACAACTTAATCAAAATATAATCTACTTAATCAAGATAGAACGTCTATAATACTCTAGGTACAACCTTCTGTTATCTCTATCATTTGCCCCTGAGCCACTTGCCTTTACTGTATGTCATGGAATGGAAGAAAAAAGGTAAGGTTCAAAGAATCCCCGTAATAGCAACAGTTCTTCATATATATACATGTATATATTTACAAAGCATGCAAAACAAGCTATATCTACAACCAATCAAACATGGTTTCAATCAAATGTACATACAACCATATAGTACAGACTTCCAACCATCCCAGATGACGAATAATACCCATGCATCACAACATATATAACAATCAACCATCAACATGGTTTACAATCAATGCACGTACGCTGAAACAATGCCCTACATTAACAACTGTTAGCCCCTTATACAGATTTCAGGGATCGTGCTACCAACCATCCCAGATGGTGAGCAATCCCCCATGCTTGAGCGTGTCTCTATGCTTGGAATGCGTATCTCTATGGCACACCTAACATGCATAATAGCACACATACAAGTATGAAAAGAAAGTGTTATTACCTGGATCTCCTTCCGAATTTACCTTTCCAATATTTCTTTCTCATCTTGGTGGGCTCGGCAAATACCAAAACCTATACAATTATTTTGTAAGGTTTATTAACACTTTAACCTTAGCACTAAAACATTTACATAATAAACTTTCCTCATAACTCTCTTAAATCCCCAAATCTCTTTATCGGTCTTCTTTAATTTACTGTTTATATTAGACAAGGGCATAAATGTATGCATATTCTTTTACTTCCAAAATTCCAGATAAATATTTTCTTAGCTCCCCAAAGTTTGTGTTTCCAAATATAAACCTTTATGCCAATCTGCTACCACTAGAATATATGTATATCTTTATGCCCAGGTTATGCCCCTTTTCCAAAGCTTTTGGTACATCATCAAAAACTATTCCCTTCAATTCGTTATTCTCATAACAAATTCGCCATATATATAACCCCTTTTTATGTCTATAGCTTCCATACTTCACCCTTTAGCATTTCCCTCTTTCAAAACTTAACCCAACATAATTTTATACTTTATTACACACTTTCTTCAAAGCTTATTTCATATACTTACATAACTATCAACTTTTAAGCTAATCAAATCAACTCCTCATCTACTTAATCATATCTTATAATCTGGAATTTCCAGCTTAAACAACATCAATCTAAACATTACTTTGAAACCTCAGATCATACTATAATAGCTTACAACTCCCAACACAATTTAACCATTCAAGCATAAGTTAACCCATTAATTCTTTAACTATTACCCTTCATAATTCACTCCTCAAGTCAGCATCATTATATCCCAAAAACAACTCCAATTCTTGAAATTAGAGTCACTCTCCTAGAACAGTAAATCGGGAATAAAAATCCCTTAGCCTCAACCAACAAATATGCCTACTTATATTTAACTTAACTTTCTAGTTAGATTATTGTCAATAACTTTGTTTCCAACACTTATTCCAACTCATGACAGCAGCAACATCACACTCCAGAAACAATGGGTCTTTGAATCAAATTCTCCTATCTGAAAGCTGCATGCCTAATAATCTAATCTGCCGAACCAACTTAAATCATGTCCTATAATAACAATAAAATACTTCTTCTTTCAACCTTTTCGGACAGCCACTGCTGTTATATATCTTGCAAAAACAGTAAAATTTAATTCCATGATCAAAGATATCATATTGGCTTACTCTAATCTATAATACATGATATTCCAACTCTATTCCATTCTATATAACTTTAACACATACTCCTCAAAACACTAAGCTTTTATTCATTTTGCAAGCCTCTAAAATTTCAAAACTCTATCCTACAAGCTCACTAGACACAATCAATGTCGAATATCATCAATCTATGCTTGACTATGGTTATTTCTCTTGTTATTTGATTTTCTCTTACTAAAACCATCGCTTCAGACTTAACCAATAAATCCTATTTTTTTCGAAATTCAAACCCACAACAGAGACCACATATACACACGGATCAAATGCCTACACAATCCCCCAAAACCAGTAGCAGATATGCATACGTATGCATATCCTATAAGACCTTTGTATTTATAAATTCTAAAACCAAAACTGCGCTTCCTATCTCAAATGAGATTTTCATCCTCCAAAAATTCTATTACCAAATTTCAAACACCCAAAGCTACCAGACCAGCAACAAGTCCTTTGTCTTTCGAAAATTTATACCTCAAAGAAACATCAGTCTAACTTAAAATTAAAATCCAGAGAAACCAAACCCAGAAATGCAACTCTCTGCTTTCTTACAGTACAAACCGACGCCAGCCTCTGTTCTTTCTTTTTCATTTTACACAGCTACAGTGCACAACCCCACAGGAAACTCATCGCCGGAAAAATGGAGGGAGAATGTTGAGGAGACTTACCTCAGTTTAACTCATTGATTGCATGAAAGATCTCCTCTTCCAAAACTGACGCCGTCAACCTCGTTTCCTGAGATTTTTGTTACTCCCGTCGTGCTCTCTCCCTCTCCCCCTCTCTCACTCCCACTGTAGCTCGCCGCCACTCTACCGTCGTCGGCAAAACCCCTCTGCCTCCCGTCCCTCCACTACTCTCTCACTCTCCCACAGCTTCTAGCATCTAAACAGTCTCAGCTGCTTTCTGTTTTTTTTTATTCTGCAGAGTCACGGGCTTGAAGAAGAAATAAAAGAGTAGGCTAATCTGATGAGAGACGTGTAGAGAGACGTGGGTGAGGTGTGGGCTGAAGGAAGCAACTAATCACAGGTGGGAGAGAGGTTACATGAGACGATGCCACATGTCCTTTTTATGTCCAAATAAAGGACAGAGAGGTTTAAGTTAACACAATAAAAGTTTATTTGTTACTAGTTAATTTTTAAGTTTTATCGTACTCTTTTTTAAATTTTGCGAGTATTTTGAATTTTTTAAAAATTATATCACATGTTAAAATTAAGATCTTTTTCTTTTATAACTTCTCCATCCCATAATATAATTTTTTAAATTTTTTAAAACAAACGATAATTTTTAGTTATTTTTCTTGAATAATATAAGAAAATAAATATTTAATTCTCGAAAAATAACTATTAAATCATGTGAGTTTCTCTTGAGAAAATAATATCTTCCATAATTTTCTAGATTCCTAAAATACTTTTTTCATTATTTTTCTATAATTTTCCTGTGCCCCAAAAATATTTTTAAAGATTATTAGATTATTTTTTCCTTTATTTTTTTTAAAATTTTAATTTTAAGACTTTTTAATTTAAAAAAAAAATTCTCCACCTTAATAACCCTTTATAAATTCCTTTTATTAAAATTTAGGAGGTTACATATTTTCAATTTCACTCATGCATATCTATTATTAGGTAAAAATTTCTTCAACTTCGCTTATTTTGCTGCTTTTTTTCCTCTCTCAATCTCATTCACTGCCACTAGCTTCTTGCCTCAATTATGATATTATTATATTTAATTAATTATTTTCATTACGGTTAGGGTCTTTTAGCTCAATGAAGCTAAGCACCTCCCTTAAATCTTTATTAAACGTGAGGTTACGGTTTGTGATTCGTTAACTTATTAAACTTACATGTAAATATTATAGAATCATTATGCACATCAGAGGACGTCGGTGAACTCGCCAACGATGATTACGCCTCTGCCGGTATATGTCGTCTGGGTTCCTGTTATATTGGATGCCTTCCATCAAACCCAAATTCAAAAGCTCCTTGCCTATAACTGTCACTGCTTTAAGAAGTAGGGGGAGTAATAATAATAATAATAATAATAATTTAGTCCTTTTGCGTCCTGGTGGTGGGAGATCATTGCGCTCTCTTAATGATCCATTATTAAATAAATTGGTGTCCTGTTTCTGTTTCTGTTTCATATGCGTGTGTATCTGGTTGCAGCTTTTGATTATCTTTTCTAGTTTGAAGAATAATGTCTTCCTACCTAGATTTCATGGGAAGTCTAAGGAAAGTTTGCTCGTGAACTTTTTAATGTAAGAAATATATAATTGTTAAATTTATGAGTTAGTGTTGTACTCTTTTTAATAATCACATGTATTTTCATATTGAAATTAAACACATTTCTTAATAGGATTCAAAGCTTGTTTCATGTTACAATAGACTAGTCTATCTAGACTTAATCTTTATTGATTTGGAGTGTTTCGAACAAGGTGTTTATATACCCAATACTTTCCCAAAGGGAGATTTTCTCTTTATATATCTCGTCCTTTCTTCTTTCTCAAATGTCAACTGTATACTTGGCTCCAATTGCTTGTCCAATGAATTCTTACATGCTGATCATGAACAGGATCCATTGCGAGGTGGTAAAGACGACCTATTTGAACACGTAGTTTCTGTCATACATTCTGGTGACGAGGAAGCTCTTGCACAGGACGCAATGGCGCCCCCGAGAAGACGGTTTTGTCCTGAGTTTTTATTGAAGTTGGCCGGCAAGATCAGTCCCTTCTAAGCTTCTGGTTCATGCATTTGATCACTCTTATCTGAAATTTGGAGGAGAATGGAGAGGTGAGATTCCATTTGTCATGTGTGCAGTCTCAGATGAGTAAATCTTTAGCCACTTGGATCTTCTCCATTCATGGATTTTAGAGAACAGAGGACATGGAAGGGTCTCATCAATAGTAGGGGTGTTCAACATGCTCAGTGCCCGGTGTGCCCGCCCGAGCCCAGAGAAAAATAGCCCTGCCCAGCCCAAAAAAATTGGCCCGAAAGACAATTGGGCAAGTTTAGGCCGGGCTAAATTCCGGGCCGGGCAGGGCACCGGGCAGGGTATGTTGCCCTGCCCATTTTAGCCCGGCCCGTTATTTTTTTTATTTACTAATATATAATTTGTGTGTGAGCGTGTAGTGTGAGCCGTGAGGTGTGACCGTGTGAGCACTGAGCAGCTTTACCCTAATGCCTAAATGTTCAACAGTAGATTCATAGCGAAGCGAGTGGCGGCAGCCGATAGACTACAGAGTGCATCGCCGAGACGCTGAGTTCAATCCTAGAGCGCACAGCCGTCCCCGTCGCCGCACCTGCCACCACCATTTCATCATCCTCTCTTCATCGCACTCACTAACTCAGTCTGGGAACATCATTCATCAGGTTCCTGGTTCGTCTTCCATCTGGCCTTCAGAACTCTGATTCAGATCCGCCTTCAGTTTTAGGTGTGTTCTTCTTTCTTGACTGGGAATGGTTAATACGTGAGCTGTTTTTGAAATAATTTTCATTTGCATGTGATGTTAAGTTATTTCCATCTGAATCATCGCTATTCTTTTTGTTAATCCACTGGCGCATACCTGAGACATGGATGGGAATTTGTGGGATGAGAAATCTGGGTTTTCATCTTCCATGCTTGGGTTTGTTTCAATGAAGAAGGAAAGACTAGAGAGTGTTCTGTGAGGGAAAGAGTACTGAATCAAACAGTGAAGATTATGAGGAAGAAGAAGAAGGAGCAAAAATAGTGTGACAAGGTTTCTTTCTTTGTTTTTTTTTTCCTTTTTTCCTTTTTGCCTTTTCACAAAGCTGTGACAATGAACATACGGTGATGCTAAAAAACTTACCTTGGCTTCTTTTTCTGCTTCTCCGAGAACTCGCAAGGCAAAAGAAACTCCAAAAGGGGGATTTCCCCAGTTATTTCAAAAGGGAAATAGACACTAAAGCAAGTACATATATATACATGTAATAGATATATGTGAAGCTTATCGGGTATGATAAAAGGAAACTCAAAATATGTGGGGAGAAAGAAGATGAAAATGGCAGAGAAAAAGCAGAAAAAACAGAGAACTTGGGGGTAGTGGCGGCGTGGGAAAAGAGAGTAGAGAAAAAGGTAAGTGATGATGCGTGAAGAAGAAAAGGAACAAGAAGAGAGAGGGAGGGAGGGAGGGAGGGAGGGAGGGAGAGGCTGATGGGTTTAAAACTTTTTCATTATTGTCGCAGCAAAAGAGAAGGTTTTTGAGAAGATAAAAAGGAAAGGGCTAACATAGAGAGTTAAGAAGGTTTCTGGTTTCTGATGGATATTGTCGCAGTAATATCAAGTCTATAACATATGAGCTCTGACAATAATATTTCCAGAGAAACCCAGCTCTAACAGTATCGTCAAATTTAAATATCAGCTCTGGATTTCAATATATGTGAACTGCTTTGGATTTCAATGGCTAATTTCTGATATTTCTGGGGTTAATTTCAGGTTGAAGATACTTTGTTTAAATGGATGATCAAGCTTCTAAAGTATCGTCATCCTCTCTTGAAGATACTTCAACTTCAACCGCTTTTAAAGCTTCTATTGTATCACCAACCCCTAGTCCTGTCCATAATGAATCTAGTGCAACTCTTACCCCTGACCATACTTCAACGTAGTTTTCTTTTTATTTTTTCTACAGATGCTACTCTTGGAACTGGAAGAGAGAATATGATGGCTACTGGTGGTGACTGAAGATCATTTTAATTGCAATGGATTTCAAGACTTCAATTATTATCTTGTTGTCACCTTGTTTTTAGTTAATTTTGGATATTTTTTATATCTTTAAGACATACATATGATATTATTTTAGAAATTTATGATTGCAGATTTTTGTCTCATAATATGAGCAGGACATCACTATTTGGACATACCCAGCCCGCCCATGCCCAGCCCGCCTATGCCCAGCCCAAAATACTTAGGGCTTTTACCGGGCAGGGCCGGGCACCGGGCTGCAAAATGCAGCCCATGCATTTTCTGGGCAGGGCACCGGGCAGGGGGGCTGCCCTGCCCAGCCCTGCCCATGCACACCCCTAATCAATAGTATATAACACACACCCATACACATATTATTATTGTATGTCTTGTATATTAATTACAGTTATGAATCTCTTCTATTCATTTGGCCATTTCTTAGCTTCATGTTCTATTATTAGAGGTCTCGTTCGCATACGGAAGAATTTGGCCATTTATCTTAATATAAGATATATTTAACTAATTTGATTAGATTAAAAAAAGTTAGTTAAATTAGTTAATACAACATGATTTTTCTAAAATATCTTAGTCATCCTTATTAACTCCCTTCTTCCTTCTCTTATCTTAATCATCCTCATTAACTCCCTCCCTCCCTCCCTCTCTTACTTGATTATTATTGAGGGAATATCAATAGGGATAATTTAAAAAAATTAATAAATATAAGAAATATGTATTATATTTAGGACTAAAATTAACTTTCTAATTAGATAATATATTAAGAATTGGAGGAGTATTAGTAATTAAATTTTAATATTATGTAAATATAATAATCTATTTTTTTCCACAAGTCAAACCACCACCTCCATCATTGGACAACTTGTAAAAGAAGTCTCTCGTCTATACTTAATTAAAATTTTACCTTCTTCAACCTTTATACATCTATTTGATTCAAATCTCCCGACTCTCTCTCTCTATCTTTTGCAATCTTAAAGACCTTACGTTCCTTAAGAATTGTCGCTAAAGCCTTATAAAAATTTTCAAACCTAGGTTTAAAGAGCATAGGGTATACAAGTGTCTGTTTTTTTTTGTTGAATAAAAAAGTCTTTCCCTTGAATGTCTTCATTGTTTTTAAGCATTGTTTTTTCCATTTTAGTTTTTGGACATATTCATTATGTTTAGGGCTCTATTTCAAGTTTCAGCTTCTAATTTTTCAATGTCGTGAAGTTTAGGGCACGACTTTAGATGAGAAAACCAGGAACAGTTACATTTCTTTTGTCCTAGAGGTTTCTTCAGTTTATATATATATATAGAGGCCTTATCATAAACAAAAATATATACTAAACATGAAACAAGTGTTGCTTCAATTAGTGTTGCTTTTAGCTTTAATTTTCTTGTCCTTCTCTTTCAGTTTTGCTCGACTACTCATGGCTGATCCTAATGGTAAGATACATTATTCAAATCAACCTCCTTTATGTTAGCTCCTATACTTTCTCCTCTTGCTCCAAACAATCATGGATCTAACTGCTACTAGCTATCTAGCAAGGTGATTAAAAATAATTGCAGGGCATTTAGCTCTGGCTTTTTAGGTCACTCCCGTATGTAAAATAAAACTAAAAATTTATTCCACTTTAATATTTTTCAATCTCATATCTCTATCATAGTATTTGCCCTCTGCTTTGAATTTCGAACTCATCGATGAGTCCTTGCAAGAACCCATCGATTCTCTTGGCAAAACTCTTGAGCCTCCTCTCCAAGTGGTCATAATTAAACCACCTAAGTATGGGCAAGAAATCTGCAGGGTTATTTGCCCCTCCTAGTGTCACCAACTCCTTTATCATCTCTCTAAACTTTCTTGCCTCTTGCACTTCACCAACTTCACCGTCATCTCCGAATACCTTTTGCCCGAAATCATTCTCATTATAGTGTACGTTGAAGGTCATCTCTGAAAATCTTGATTTCATCTCCACTTTGGCAAACTCTTTATATGAGACTTGACCAAGCTTTCGCACCAGGCGCTTCATCTCGTCTCTTTGCATTTCCAAGAATTTGTTGAGTGGGACGAGAGCACGTATGGAGCAGCTGTAAGAGACATACTCACCAACGAGAAAGCGGGGCCGGTTTGCGAGGACGATGTCGTTTTTGGTGAAGCATTCTTGGACTGCAGAAGGTGACGAGACAACCACCACGAGACGAGAGCCAAACCAAAGAGAAACGATTTGACCATAACGTTGAGAAATCCGTTGAAAGGTGTGATGAAGTGGTTTTTTTAGTTGGTGGAGGTTGCCGAGTATGGGAAGAGAAGGTGGACCAGGTGGGATGTTTTTGAACTTCTTATTCTGAAGAAGGAGATTGAGAGTGAAGATGAAAGCAAGAGAAAGAAGGAAATAATAGAACAAGAAGGTGATTATCATTATATTGTTTCCTATTTTCTTATGTGGAGTTATATATATAGCTGGATGTGGCGTTTTTTACCTTACGCATTGCTTCGATAAATCATATTTTTATTGGATCTAATTCAAAAGTTCCAACTACGCACGGCATTCAGTTAGACTTTCCATTTTCCAGCCTCCTTATCAGTTTTATCAGTTAAAGGTTAAACCAATGTTTTAAAAGCCCGATCAGACGTAAAATAAACAAAATTACCAGGTCTTGGTTTCATGGTTAAACTGATTAATGAGAACGGTAGTCGAGCCAATCATGAAATAATTAAACAAAATTTTAATAAAACATAATTCTGTGCATTCATAATAATAGATATAAGAAATAAATCTATAATAAGTCTAATTGTCAACGTAATAACACAATGTATAATAAATAAATGAAGTTCTCAGTAAAGTAATATCATAAGATTATAAATGATCTGCAATTATGCCAATAGGCATCTAAGTGGAAGAAATTTTAATTGTTTAAATATGAGGTTTTGAGTTCAAATCTATACTATCTCAATTACTCTCAACTATAAATTGACATGATCAGATAGTTAGCTACATATAAAAAACAAATGCTTTGAAATTTGAAAATATATTAAGCTTTTTGATAGGGTCAATTTTTATTTTTATTTTTTAAGCCTTTTTTCAGTCTGGCCCAAAACCCATTCAAATTTCTAAAAACTGTTCTGGTGATCTTATTTTGAGTTTAGGTTAAACTTAATCATTGGGTTAAACTTAGCCATATTGATTTTTATCATGTTCGAGCAACACACCTAATCAATTAGAAAAAAAAAGTGAATTATGCTCCTTATGCTTCAAGAAATTTTCAGCTTATATAAATTTATCTGTTGGTACAACTACTTCCTTATGGTTTTCAAACCTAATAAAAATATGTAAAATATTAAACTTTGAGAGTATAAGTATATATTAGAGTTGTCTTTATATCAAAATGACTTCACTTAGTTTGATAAGTTTCTCTTAATATTATATGCTTTTAATCTTTTCTTTAATTATTTAACGTCACATTTCTATATTGTAATATTGACCATGATTACACATGAGAATATCTAGATGAGTGGGTGTTAATATATATATATATATATATACATACATACATATATATATATATATGAGCCTGCATGGCATGGACCCCCGCACTGCTCATACATATCCACCTTGCCAAACGACAGTTTGCAAATTTGGACACAAATATGACAAACGCACTCCTACACTTAGGTATAAAACAATGGAAGATATGTTTGTGAATGAGATCATTGTTGATGTCAAGGATGATACTCCTTATATTAATTTTATATTATGAGTCATTATTACTCTAAGCAAATGGGTCCGTGCCTGTTTGGGAATCACAAAAGCACTTCAAAAAGTGTTTTTCTTATAATTAAAAAACGAAACTTCCCCGTATGTTTACTTCGTTTAACGTAAAATCATTTAAATAATTTAATCCAAACACTTATATAGGTAAATTTAAGAGATGAAATTTGTTTTGCTGGCTAAATTAGTGGTTGATACTTTTTTATGTATGTTTTAAATGTCTAATAAGACTAATATAATGAACTAATGAATAAGTTTTCTAATTAATTTGATAAAAAATTCTAGATGAGTTAACTATATTAAATTTTATTTTTCCCTATTTGTTGAACTTAAAATGATGTCATTTTAAATTAAAAGAAAAAAATTAGTCTGTTAAATTTATATTTTAATAACTCTATGTTATGTTATTGGATTATGTGTGGTTTATCTTTGAATATTCTATTTATTAGTAAATTAAGACTTTTTTAAATATTACTTTTTTATGATTATAAATGAATATTGTGTATATTATAATTAAATTAAATTATTTCAATTTTGATTATATTGATAAGAAAACGTTATCATGATTCAAAATAGATATACTAGTTGTCCTTTGAAAGTAGATTTATATACTAGCTACATAAGTTTGTTCTCTCGGTTAAAGGAAAAAAAACAAAAACAAAAACAAAAGGGTGCACTGGTGCATGTTGAAATTTTTAGCTATAAGATCTCCGTGTCTCTTAAAATCTCATAAAAATATAATATGTTCATAAAGTCATGGATAAGGATGAAATGCTGCAGACAAAGACAAAACATTTCCCCAAAATAAATTGTCACAATATGTCGCGTTTGCTTCACCTAACAAGCAAAGATGCAAAAGTTTGGGGGAAGGAAAAGTTAAAAGTGTGAACAGTAAAAACCGCAGCACAATGAGTCCACATTTAAAATTGAGCAACTCATATAAGTAAGATTTATTTTCTTTTTTACCTTATATTAGCTTGAGTTTTAAATTTTTTTCTGATGTGGTTTACTGTTTACTAGCTAGATCTCTAATTGGAGTTTGCCGAGTTTAACTGAGTTACAACTAAGTTTGGCTGAGTTTATTGACTATAGCGTGTTAATAAGCAAGTTGACAACAAAGATGTGGTAAAACTTACAATTTTTTTTTTCTAAAAAGAATTGTATGGAATTTTAACCCTTGCTATAAGCAAAGTAGTTTGCAAAAGTCGTGGGGCTGCTAACAATTACAATAGAGTATATTTTCTTCATTTTTATTTCTAAGAACTTGAAATCTCAATCCATAAAAGCAATAACAAAAGCCAAGAAAGATGAGGCGAGAACCTCATTGCTGCGATCAAGGAATACGATTTATACCAAACATGAAAGAAAAACTAGAAGGGAATTATTATTTGTGTACATATAGATCCTCCCGTTCGCTTATTGCAGTATATTGTATCAAATACTAAAAGTGCACTTTTTATACAATGAAACTCCCACAACTCCACGCCTGCGGATACAATTCCTTAGCTATCCTCTTCAATGGTTTCAGCAGCAGAAAGCTTGTTGATTATTGGATGACGAGCTTTACACATGGCCTCTAAAGGAATAATTTTTGGCATTGTGATTCCAGATCCTTCTCTCATATCTATTTCTTCCTCACTTGCTCGTTTCCATTCGAAGCATTGAATTAACATTCCCAAAGTTAATCCCACCGTTCGTTGAGCCAAACCTGAACCAGGACATGCTCGTCTTCCCAACCCAAATGGAATCAGCTTGTTTGCTTCTCCTTCTTTCTCAAACCTCTCTGGCTTAAAACTTGAAGCATCGCTCCATAATTCAGGATCTCTATGAATAGCCCAAGCATTGACTAGTACCATAGTGCCACGTGGAACGTTATATCCTGCAATAGTGCAGTCATCTGAAGCTTCATGTGGGACCAACAATGGTGCTGCAGGATGCAATCGAAGTGTTTCAGAGATAATGCTTTGTAGGTATGGTAGTTTTGAGAGGTCTGGTTCATCTATTAATCGTTCTTGGCCAATATAAGTGTCTATTTCTTTCTTTGCCTTTTCCAACACATGAGGATTGTTTAATAAACTAGACATTGCCCACTCTAAAGTCGTAGCTGATGTATCAGTTCCAGCAAGAAGCATAACCTACACGTCAAAATCGGCAAATCAAAATAATTCCATTTCTTCATGTACTTAATCCTATAATATTTTCCGCCTTTCCCCCTTTTACAGTTTTACTTAGAAGTTCTTGCAGCTTTTTCGAATATCTACGATCACTGCCCATAACTTTAACATAGGTTGCATTGTTCAAGCAAATCTTAAAAGGAAAGAAACTAAACGATATCGTCAGCTAAACACAAAAGGACAAAAATAATTCTCCAATTCTTAATATAAGATTTAATTGGGGAGTTAATTTTAATTTTAAATATAAGTCATATTTTTTATATTTATTAATTTTTTAAATTGTACTCTTTCAATAATAATTAAGTGAGAGAGGAAGTAGGAGAGTTAATAAAAATTATTAGGGTGATTTATAAAAAATATCCCATATTAACTAACTTAACTAACTTTTTTAATTTAATCAAATTATCTTTTTTAATTTAATTTAATTAATTAAATATATCTTATATGAATAAGGATTAAGAGGAGGAGGAGGAGTTTTTACTTACCAATATCAGGCCCTTAATAATTTGATCGGTGTAGTACTCAGGTTGTGATTCTTGGAGACTTAAAAGATGATCTATCATAGTATTTGCCCTCTGCTTTGAATTTCGATGCTCATCGATGAGTCCTTGCAAGAACCCATCGATTCTCTTGGCAAAACTCTTGAGCCTCCTCTCCAAGTGATCATAATCAAACCACCTAAGTATGGGCAAGAAATCTGCAGTGTTATTTACCCCTCCTAGTGTCACCAACTCCTTTATCATCTCTCTAAATTTTCTTGCCTCCTCCACATCCCCAACCTCACAGTCGTCTCCCCAATACCTCTTACCTGAAATCATTCTCATTATAGTGTTGAACGTCATCTCTGAAAGCCTTGGTTTCATCTTCACTTTAGCGAACTCCTTATGCGAGTCTTGAGCAAGCTTCTGCACCAGGCGCTTCATTTCATCTCTTCGCATTTCCAAGAACTTGTTGAGACGGTGGGTTGAGAGCACCTCAACCGCCGTGATGCGGCGGAGGTTGCGCCAGTGGTCGCCGTAGGGAGCGAACTGTAAGGCCGTGCAGTTGTAGGCGGTATACTCACCGGTGAGAGTGCGAGGCCGGTTTGCCAGAACGATGTCGTTTTTGGAGAAGCATTCTTGGACTGCAGAAGACGACGAGACAACGATTACGAGACGAGAGCCAAACCAAAGGGAAACGATTTGGCCATAACGTTGAGAAATCCGGTGAAAGGTCTGGTGAAGTGGTTTTTTCAGTTGGTGGAGGTTGCCCAGTGTGGGAAGAGAAGGTGGACCAGGTGGGATGTTTTTGAACTTCTTACTCTGAAGAAGGAGCTTGAAAGTGAAGATGAAAGCAAGAGAAAGAAGGAAATAATACAACAAGAAGGTGAACATCATTGTTTGGCACTTTTCTTTTGTGCACTACCTTTAGTGATGAGAATGGATTTGAGCCATGGGTACACATATATAGGATCTCTTTTCCCAAGTTCCAATTACGTCATTTGATACGTCATTTGCTAACTTATATTTTTCATATGTTGTTCAATCGAAGCTTCCCTGCATTGATATTCATGAGTTGGATAATACTTATCACCTAACCAATTAAAAATTGAATTCTGCTACTTGAGCTTAAAGAAATATACAGCCTAGTTTAAGTATCGAATTTTGATCTCTCTTGTCCTTTGTGTCTTGTATATGAGCAAAAAGACCGCTACCTCGCACTTATTGAGATATTGAGAAAAGTCATTGTCTGCAAATTAAATAGCACCCCACACCTCCACTCATAGAGAGAAGGCTGAGTTTTATACCCTAAATAAAGCTAATAATATGAGTTGGACATGTGGGTCCAAACTGCAAAAAATGGTGGGACAACCTTCCTCTTCCCTTAATATCTCTATCATTAGATTAGCTTTTAATGGTTGATATTTAATATCTATAAAAATATTATTATAATATTAAATTTTAAATAATAAAAAATAGGTAAATTTGATTTGCATAGTTCACAACTAATGGTAAATTTTTATTAAAATATGTTATTATTTAATATTAAAAAAATATTTTTTAGATATTAAATCTTAACCATCGAAAGATAATATAATGGTGGACAAAATAAGAGGAGAGGGAGTAGAGTGGAGACATTCTTCTCCACCATCCGCCACGGGCCCACCTGCAGAATTGCCCTTTTTTTTTTATAAAAAAAATTATGTCACTTAAATTCCTCTTTTCGATTGGATTCTCAGCTTTTAAGTTCAAAATTTGATTGTAGAAATTTGATTGAGTTACTGGGTTTTGGTTACTTATTCAATCCACCTGACTTTTAATATCTTCGGAAAGAGAAAAACTCCCCCAAGTTTGTCCATGTATGTGCTTTAAATGGATTTGAGCCATCAAGACACGTATGCATGTGTTGCGTTTGATCTTACGTAACGTTTTGATTAATCATACATTTAGAGGATCTCATTCCCAATCTACAATTACGTCATTGGATACATAATAACTGCCCTGATATTTCATGTTCTTCGGTCCATACCTATGACCTAATGAATTGAAAACTGGATATGACTGCTACTTCCTTACATCATTACATTGTATTACCTTCCTCCTATGTTTAATATTATATCTACTTAATTAAATTAGATAGATTAAAAAAATAATTAAATTAATTATTTATAATAATTGTATGTTAATTTTCTTAAAATATTATATTTAATCATGTACATTTAAACTATTTTTAATAAAAAATACTTCAATATGTGTAATTTATAAGGATATTTTAGGAGAACTTATAATTTGGGGCTGTGAGACAAATTAAATTAGGTCTTATATTTATGATAAAAAAAATAGTATATTATTCAACATTCATATATTTGTCGCAGTATAGATATCTTGCTATTTATAATATATATATATATATAATTCTATACCATAATATAGAATTGTAGTGAGGCAATTAGTTATGGAATAATATTGCAGCTCGTAAGTTAATGGTTAAGATTGACTATATTGATATTAATCATCATGTTATAATGAATTGATCTTGCTACTATAGTAGGCTTGAAGAAACCTTTATATTATCTCCTTACAAATACTAATGATTACATGTGTGAATATTAATATTATGTATGTATGTATGTATGTATGTATGTATGTATGTATGTATGTATGTTTGTATGTATGTATGTATGTATGTATGTATGTATGTATGTATGTATGTATGTATGTATGTATGTATGTATGTATGTATGTATGTATGTATGTATGTATGTATGTATGTATGTATGTATGTATGTATGTATTACATTGTTAATATCAATTACGATACAAACAATGCAATGTATGATATTAACAAAAAATAAAGGTGATCCCTGCTTCTTCTGTCGTATCAATTTCTTCATCACTTACTCGTTTCCATTCAAAGCGTTGAATCAACATCCTCAAATTCAATCCCACTGTTCGTTGAGCTAAACCTGCACCAGGACTGTAATAAACTGGGAAAAAAAATATAATAAATAAATAAAAATAGAAATTAAATATCTAATAAATACATTTTATTGCAGTAAAATTTCAAAGGGTCATGTGTAGCTGAATGGTTCGAAGCAGAGAAATTAATCGTGAGGTCCCCTGTTAGAACCCCAGCGACTGCAAAAGGAAGAGTTATTTTTCCTTTTTAGGGGTGAAATGACAAAAATACCCCTCTGTCCTTTTTCTTATTTTCCGCCTCCCCTTCCCCATTCTCCTTCTGCGCGCAGTGGTTCAGGCAGGGCAGTTGTCGCAGAGCAGCGATTCAGCGCTGCGTGAGGAACAGAGGAGGCGAGCTGCGCGGGGAGGAGGTTCACGGCACGCAAGGTCGACTGTCGCCTCTTATATTGAGCCACTCTTTCCCCATTTCATTTGTCTGTCAAATCCATGGCTGAACAATCTTTGATACTTGGTGAAGCAGATATGATGGCTATGCGTGGCTAGGCGTCCAAATCCTTCTATTCAATGGCATGGTATAATGTAAGCCTAGGAGTGAACTTTATTGTGATCTGGGTCAGACATGGTATTGAAATTATTGTGAATATTTTGTAATAATTCAAGGTGGCTTGAATTATTGGATCATTATATATCTTGCTATCTTTAATCCTATTTCTATGAATTATTGAGTTATAATTAAGCATTGGATTTTAACATCTTTAATCCTAGTTTATTATTCTGGTGGCAGTTAATAAACTAGGATTTTGGAAAATATTTTGTGACAATTCGAGGTGGCTCGGTTGTTGGATTAAAAGCTTAATTATAATTGTTAATTCATTGTTTAGAACTCCCATATCTGTTGAAGCTATGATTGCCTGCGTTATTGAATTGGAGGATTGATTTCATTATTATTAATCTTTTTCTCTTTCATTTTATTCGCTTGTTATCATTCATTAACATTTTCTTTAAATTAAAAATACCAAAAATATTTATTTAAATTTAATTTTAATTTATTGCATTTACTTGTTAGTCAATCAAATCAAACCCCATTTTCTAGTTTAGGTTGCATTGCATTTAGTTACTTAGGAATTTAATTTGATTTTTAGCTCCTCAAAGAGAACGACCCGAGGTTGCACTATACGCAATCCTTGGTTTAAATTTTTTAAGTAACCCCAAGGCGACATCGGACTTAAAGGTTGTTTCAAGTGGCACCGTTGCCGGGGAGCCAAGCGATTGGTTCTCTAGTAACTAAAGTGTTAAGTGGCTTTGAGTAAATTGGTTCTTAGTTAGTTTGCATAACAGTTGCATTTTCATTTTCATTTGCATTTTTTTAAAACAAAAAAATAAAAAATTTGGGTTCATTTAATTTAATTTTTCTTTTGTTTCAATTTTTCTTTCTTTTCATCTGAACTGCTACTGTTTATGCCTAGGAGTGATAGGGCTTTACCTTTGATTCCCTTGAATCTTGAAATTGAAAAGTCTGTGAAAAAGATTAGAAGAAATAGGAGAATAGAGGGTACAAGTCAAGTTATTGTTGAAGAGGGGCATATTTCACAAGAGTCAAGTTTGTCATCTAGTGAACACGTGTCTGTTAGTGATTTTGAATTAGGACCAGAAACCATGGATGGTGCTAATGGTAATAATGGTTACAATGGGCTTAATGGAAATAACAGACAGGGTGAGAACAACTTTAGGAATAATGGTGAGGATAATATAAGCATGAGGGAGATTAATAATTCTAATGTTGATTATGATCCTTATGGCTTTTATACTGATGATGTAAACTTTGAAATTAAAGGAGCATTAATTTCTTCCTTACCTAGATTCCATGGTTTTGCAGGTGATGATCCACACAGGCATTTGAAGACTATGCATATGGTGTGCTCTTCCATGAAACCACCGACGGCTAATCTTCAAGATGTATTGAGGAGAGCATTTCATTTTACTTTAGAAGGCAAGGCCAAGGAGGGGCTTTACACACTGCCTCAACATTTTACCACGTTGACTTGGGATCAGTTGAAAGGAGCATTCTTAGATGAGTATTTCCCTGCCTCTAAAACTTCAAGGCTAAAGAAGGAGATAACTAGTGTTGTACAACGGGATAATGAATCCATGCACGAGTATTGGACCAGATTCATCACACTTCTAGCTCAGTGTCCACATCATAATATTTCAAAGAATGATCTGGTCAACTCTTTCTATGAAGGGCTACTTCCACATCACAAGCCCTCAATTCATGCCGCTGCAAATGGTTCTCTCAGAGAATTGAGTCCTAATGCTGCATGGGACCTGCTTCAAAAAATGGCTACTAATGACCCTCAATCTGGAGACACAAGAAAAGTGTATAATACCTCTTCGGTTTCTTCCCAGGATATTCTTGCTGAAATTGCTGCTTTGGGAAATCGAATGGAGAAAAGACTCCGTATTTTGGAGAATAATGTAAATGCCAAGCAGGTTAATTCATTGGGTCACTCTCAAGCTATAGTCACTGGTTGTGAGTTCTGTGGGTCAATGATGCACGCCTCTAATACTTGTTCTCGATATGAAGAGGTTTCTACCCTGTATCAAAATAGGAATGGTCAATATCAAAAGAGGGATCCCTACTCTAACAGTTACAATCCAGGGTGGAGAGATCATCCTAATTTTAAATGGGGAGGAAATCAAGGCAACCCTCAGAAAAATTTCTCAAATCAAATGGTGTCTAGTCAAGGGGCATCATCTTCTTTTTCTGGAGGTAATGAACTTGGTTTGATTGTGAAAGGTATTACTGAACTTAACTCAAAATTTGACAATCAGAAGTCACAAACTGAGGCTAAGTTACATGCTATGGAGAATAAGGTGGACTCATGTCTACAAAATATGTTCTCTAAATTGGAGCAAATGGAGACTAAGCATGAAAATTTGAATGCTTTTGTTACTCAATTCTCCAACAACTTGAGTGAACAACAAGCAAGGAGTAGTGGTTCTATGCCCTCCAACACAATGATAAATCCTAAATCTTTGAATGCAATCACACTGAGAAGTGGTAAGAAAATTTGTGCCAAGAATGTGCAATTCAAAGAACATGAAGAGGATAAAGAGCCAGTTGATGAGGAAATAGAAGTTGAGTCTCCTCCTGCCAAAACTACTCAAGAAACTTCCCAAGCTGAGAAAAAAGCTTCTATCCAATCTGAAAGCCTACAAGAAAAGAAGCTCTTGGAGAAGTGTCAGAAACAACCAGTGGTGCAAAATGAGGAAGAGGCAACCACTATCATAAAGGGACCTGTGGAGAAAGGATCACCTTCTGACTCCAAGGGTGATGAGGTAAATATTCGTGACTTGCCTTTTCCAAATTCTTACTTGGTTAGTAAAAAGATTGTTGAAAAGAAAGATAATGATGAATTGTTTGAAATGTTTAGCAAACTTGAGGTTAATGTGCCACTACTTGATTTGATTAAAAAGATGCCTAAGTGTGCTAAATTCTTGAAAGACCTATGTACAAACAAGAGAAAGTATAGGCATAGTGAGAGAATCCAACTGGGGTTGAGTGTTAGTGCCTTATTTAAGCCACAGTTGCCTATCAAATGTAAAGACCCAGGTTCTTACACTATCCCTTGCACTATAGGTAGAACTACAATTTCTCATGCCCTACTTGACTTAGGTGCAGCAATTAATGTCATGCCTACCTCTGTTTATAAGACCTTGGGTATTAAAGCTTTGAAAGACACTAGTATATGCTTGGCCTAGCTGATAGGACGGTGAGATACCCTAAAGGCATACTTGAGGATATTCTCGTGCAAGTCAAAGGTCTTGTTTTTCCAGCTGACTTTTATGTCCTTGATATGACTAATGACCTTCCCACTGAGAGTACTTTGATTCTAGGTAGACCATTCCTTCTAACCGCTGAGACCATAATTAACATGAAAAAAGGTCTTATCACTATGGGGATTGGGGATCAAGAAGTTCAATTTAAACTTTTAGAAGCTATGAATCATGGTTATGAAGATTGTTCTTATTTAGGCATTAGTTCGATTGAATGTCATGATAATGATCTGGACCACTTACATGAGACTGATATGCATGAACCTTACTGGGGTGACACAGTTGTGAAGCATGATGATATTTTTACTTGTCTACCTCCCTTCCATCCTTCTCATTTCTGTGCATGTGAGGGTGGTGTATCATGTGTCTATTGTTTAGAGATAGACAATTGGCTTTCTACTACTTATGATTTTGATGCATCATCTTGCTTTGATTATGATATTCCTGATTATTCGACACTTGATAGCCTTGAGGAAGGTGTTTTTCTTCATTCTGCAGGACCTAACGATAAAAAGGTTGATTCACGAGCTATGGATATAGACTCACCATTGAGTGGCGCTGGAACATTAGAAGAGGACAACAACGATTCTCCTACTACCTTAGTCCCTTCTAATCCCACTCTCACTTCTAATTTACTTTCTTTTTCTATTGATCAGACTGACCCTAACTCTCATATTTTTAGGTCATCTGCTGGTGGCACTGAGTCGGGAAGTGGAGAAAATATACACCACACTGAGCTTATATCTCCTTCCCTAAGCCATATGGACACACCACTCACACTAAATGCACTTGATATACCGAAACTAGTTCCTTCTATTGTGCAACCCCCTGATTTAGAATTGAAACCCCTCCCTTCTAACTTGAAATATGTCTTTCTTGCTGATGATTGTAAACTGCCTGTTATTATTTCCAGTTCTCTGAGTAGTTCTGAAGAAGAGAGATTAGTTTCTGTGTTGAAAAGAAATAAAAGGGCTATAGCTTGGTCTTTAGGGGACATACCAGGGATCGATCCCTTGGTTTGCACGCACAAAATCCTTTTAGCTGAAGGGTCAAAGCCAGTTAAGCAGCCACCAAGGAGATCAAATCCTCTTATTCATGATGTGATTAAAAAGGAGGTATCTAAGTTATTGAGTGCAGGAATCATATATGCTATCTCAGATAGCGAGTGGGTGAGCCCGGTACATGTAGTACTAAAGAAGAGCGGCATCACAGTAGTGAGAAATGAGAGTGATGAACTTATTCCAACAAGAGTTCAAAATTCTTGGAGAATGTGCATAGACTATAGGAAGTTGAATGAAGCGACTAGGAAGGATCATTTTCCATTACCTTTCATTGATCAAATGTTGGAAAGAATATCTGGTAAATCTCACTATTGCTTCTTGGATGGCTTTTCAGGTTATTTCCAGGTACCGATTGCACCTGCAGATCAAGACAAGACTACTTTTACATGTCCCTTTGGCACTTACGCATATCGAAGGATGCCATTTGGGTTGTGTAATGCTCCAGGAACCTTTCAAAGGTGTATGATGGCGATTTTCAGTGATTTATTGGAGCACAATATGGAGGTTTTCATGGATGACTTCACCGTTTATGGTGATAGCTTTGATGATTGTTTGCTTAGTCTTGAACATGTTCTTGATAGATGTATTGAGAAAAAGTTGGTTTTGAATTATGAAAAATGTCATTTCATGGTGGATAGTGGCATAGTGTTAGGTCACCGCATCTCCCAAAAGGGGATTGAGGTTGATAGAGCCAAGATTGAAATCATTTCTTCACTTCCCTATTCTACTTGTCTTAAAGATTTGAGGTCTTTCTTAGGGCATGCGGGGTTTTATCGACGCTTTGTAAAAGATTTTAGTACAATTGCATTACCCCTTTCTACTCTGTTGAAAAAAGATGTTGGTTTTCACTTTGATGATAAATGTAGACATGCTTTTGACTCTTTGAAATCCTTGCTTGTTTCACCTCCTATTCTCACTGCACCTAGCTGGGATTTACCTTTTGAACTATCTTGCGATGCTTCTAACTTTGCAGTGGGTGTTATGCTTGGTCAAAGAGAGGATAAGCGATCTAGAGTGATAGCATATGCCTCCAAGACACTTGATTCTGCTCAAGTGAATTATACCACAACTGAGAAGGAATTATTTGCTATAATCTTTGCTTTAGATAAGTTTAGACAGTATCTAATAAACTCTCGAGTGGTTGTTTTTACAGATCATGCAGCGGTGCGGTACTTGTTCAAGAAGCCCCAGTCTAAACCAAGACTGCTGAGATGGGCTTTACTGCTGCAGGAGTTTGACATTGAAATTAGAGACAGGGCTGGAGCAGAGAATCATGTGGCTGACCACCTTAGTCGGTTACCTGAAGGAACTGAGGGAATTGACTCCTCTGAACTTACTGTTGATTCCTTTCCTGATTCTACACTTTTTGCCTTAGCTGTTCAGGAGCCTTGGTACTCTAACATTGTTAATTATATTGTCACTAATCTTGCACCTCCTTCTATGTCTAAGTTTCAGGTTGATAAGCTGAAGAGGGAAACAAGATACTATATCTGGGACGCTCCAATTCTTTGGAAGCAATGCAGTGACCAAATCATCAGACGATGTGTTCCTAATAATGAGATCCACTCTATCCTTACCTTTGCACATTCTTTATCTTGTGGGGGGCATTTTAGTGCTAATAGGACTGCTAGGAAGGTTTTAGAATGTGGATTTTACTGGCCTACTTTATTCAAAGATGCTTATGTTTTCTGTAAGTCTTGTGATAAATGCCAGAGGTTTGGGAGTCTAGGTAGAAAGCATGAAATGCCTTTAAGACCTATGCATTTTTGTGAAATTTTTGATGTCTGGGCATGGATTTTATGGGTCCCTTTCCTCCATCATTTGGGTTTTCATATATATTACTTGCAGTAGACTATGTGTCTAGGTGGGTAGAGGCAGTGCCAACTAGGAAAGATGATGCTTCCACTGTTGCCAAATTCTTACGTTCTTATATCTTTTGTAGGTACGGCATTCCAAGAGCAATCATCAGTGACCAAGGAACACATTTCTGCAATAGGACCATCAAGTCTCTACTTGCTAAACATGGAGTTAATCACAAGCTAGCTACTCCTTACCACCCTCAGACAAATGGATTGGCTGAAGTATCCAATCGAGAAGTGAAGCGGATACTAGAAAAGATTGTGAAACCATCTCGTAAAGATTGGAGTGAAAGGCTTGAGGAGGCGTTGTGGGCTTATAGAACTGCCTACAAGACCCCGATAGGCATGTCTCCTTTCAGGTTGATCTATGGTAAGGCTTGTCATTTACCTATGGAGATTGAGCACAAATCCTATTGGGCAATCAAGGCATGTGATGCGGAACTTGAATCTTCACTTGAAAATCGGATGATGCAACTCCAAGAGCTTGAAGAGATGAGACTTGAGTCCTATGATAATGCCATAATCTATAAGGATAAGCTGAAAATAATTCATGACAAACAGATTATAAGGAAACAGTTCCATGAAGGTGACAAGGTTTTAAAGTTCAAGGCCCGGTTGAAGTTAATGCCCGGGAAGTTTGTCACTAAGTGGGAAGGCCCTTTTAAAGTTACTAAGGTGCATTCTTTTGGTACGGTAGAGCTGGTGGATGAAGCAACAGGTCAAGTTTCACAAACCAATGGTCATCTGCTTAAGCACTACCATGAGAATCAGAGATCCCCCTAATTGCACGGTCGTTCCTTTCCACCTTTCTCCTTTTCTTTCTTTTGTATTGCTGGTGATATTTGTTTGCTAAGATAGTTAGGAGTAAGTGTGGGGGAGGAACCATCACATAGTGTTAGATTTATTTGCTTTATGTCTTTTAACAATTTCTTAGAATAGGTTGCATTTTAAAGATTCTTAGTTTTAGGTTAGTTTTTCTTTGAATAAATCTCGCCTTTAGCTCATAACTTTTGAACTACCTCCCTTTGATATATGCTTTAGTGATGCGTTGAGGACAACGCATAGTTTAAGTGTGGGGGAGGGATGCATTTACTGAATTGCTTTGCCACTGATTGAATCATCATAATATGAAAAATTCAAAAATTTTGAACCTTTTGAGCCTAAATTGTTTGGATTTTTCACTGCTATATGAGCGAATTGCTGCTGTGATTCCCACTTTATACTTAACTCTTACAATCCTTGGGCTTTATTTTTAAATCCTTTTTGCTTTATGCATGTGAATATTGACATGTCTAGGTAAGGATGCATTTTAATTTGAGTAATCTTTACTCTTAATTGATTAGCATAGTGGAGTGTTTTTGGTGCAGTGTTATTAACCTTATTTCATAGCTTGATCTTAGGGAGGAAACATCTTAGAGAAAGCCTTGATGGAAGGATTTTGAGCCTTAATATTCTTTCTTATCTTGTGTGATTTCCACTTAGTTTTGGTTAACCTCTAGAACTTGTTTAGATTCTTTTTCAAAACTGCATTAGTATCTAGATTTGTGAGTATGATAGGGGCATTCATTTCTAAACCCTTTATCCAAACACAAGCCATATCGATTGACCTTTGTTTACCCCTTTGAGCCCATCACTTTTATTTCATTCCATTAATTTTGAGCAAGTGTTTTGCATGAGTTACATTATGTTCTTCATGATTAATTGTGCACTATTGATGTTGCTATCTTTATCTTTTTGGACTAGGATTGCCAAAAAAAAAAGGGAGAAAAGAAAAAGAAAAGACAAGAAAGAGAAAAAAAATGTGCAGAAAAAAGCCAAAAAAGGAGTTTGAAAAAAAAAGGAGAAAAAGAAAAGAAAAGAAAAAAATTGGCAACAATGAATAAAGTTTGAAATAAGGCATCATTTGGTGATTGAAGATTAAAGATTAGTGTTCATTTAATAGTCGCATTTTATTTACTTTGAGTTATTTCTTAATACTCATGCATTAAACTTGTTCTACATTTCATTCCATCCATTCATTAGCCTTTCACCAACATTACAACCTAATAAAGTCCCCTTGATCATGAATCTATGGTATGTTACTAGTGGAGATAGTAGAATCTTTACAAGCCTATGGTAGGTACTAATATAAGTGGATTGAGTGAAAATTTCCTATATTTGAGAGTTGAGTGAGACACTTATACCTATGAGAGCTCTATTATGTTCTCCTTCCTCTATCTTGCTATTTCTCTTGTGTTAATTTCTTTGCACTGAAGCATTCCATGACTGTTGATTGATTAGAGATAGAGGTTATTTGAGTTAATTGCATATTCTTGCATTGTCAGTTTTATATTTATTTGCATTGAGTTTAACTGTGGATTGGCTTAAATGATATTTTGCCCAGGAGTGCAAAAGACTAAGTGTGGGGGAGTTGACAAACCCATATTTTTATATATTTATTCATATCATTTTAGTGGATTTTTGTCATTATTTTGGGCCTTAATTATATTATTTGTGCATCAATTGAATTATTGAACATTACAATGAATTAGTGTTTAATAGGGGCATAATTGTCATATTTTTATTATTTCTCCTAAACAATTATTTTTGAAATAAAATGTATTACATTATTATAATTTTATATTTTAAGAATTTAGGAGAAATCAGAATTTATAAATGACAACAATGGACTATAAATTCAGAAATTACATGAAAGGACCCAATGGGCCAAACCTTGCAGTTTAGCCCATTAGGTTACCTTTATAACCATGCATGCACGCAACTTTCCATTCACGCCGCAGAGAAAATCCATTCTGAGCACACACACGCACGACGCCACAAAAAGCTTCAGATCTTCATTCCATTCACGCGGCGACTTCACCTTCAGACCTTCCTTTCCATACCAGCTGCCGTGGAGAACATTCAGAGGAGGCAATCACGCAGTACAGAAGAGGAGAAACGCCGCGACTGGTATTGATCTTCCTCACTCCTCTGCACATCCATTCCACCTCTAACTCCCTTCCACGCCTCCATCCCTCCGTCACACATAGACACGCAACACCACTCCATCTCCATTCCACAGTGCAGCGGACACCACAAGACGCCCTCCCTTTCTGTCAAATCCATGGCTGATGGCTATGCGTGGCTAGGCGTCCAAATCCTTCTATTCAATGGCAAGGGCATGAGCTTGGATCTCAAAGGGGAGTTTAAGTTACTCTAATCTTCATCCATTAATTATTTTGTGATTCCTAGGTCTTAGGATAATTTTATAATTATTGGGAATGATTTATTATTATTTATTGAGGATTATTATAACTGGATTATTATTTGGCAATTGATATTGTTCTTTAATTAACTTTAATTTTATTTACTTTGATCTGGGTCAGACATGGTATTGAAATTATTGTGAATATTTTGTAATAATTCAAGGTGGCTTGAATTATTGGATCATTATATATCTTGCTGGCTTTAATCCTATTTCTATGAATTATTAAGTTATAATTAAGCATTGGATTTTAACATCTTTAATCCTAGTTTATTATTCTGGTGGCAGTTAAAAAATTAGGATTTTGGAAAATATTTTGTGACAATTCGAGGTGGCTCGGTTATTGGATTAAAAGCTTAATTATAATTGTTAATTCATTGTTTAGAACTCCCATATCTGTTGAAGCTATGATTGCCTGCGTTATTGAATTGGAGGATTGATTTCATTATTATTAATCTTTTTCTCTTTCATTTTATTCACTTGTTATCATTCATTAACATTTTCTTTAAATTAAAAATACCACAAATATTTATTTAAATTTAATTTTAATTCATTGCATTTACTTGTTAGTCAATCAAATCAAACCCCATTTTCTAGTTTAGGGCGCATTGCATTTAGTTACTTAGGAATTCAATTTGATTTTTGGCTCCTCAAAGAGAACGACCCGAGGTTGCACTATACGCAATCCTTGGTTTAATTTTTAAGGTAACTCCAAGGCGACATCGGACTTAAAGGTTATTTAAGAGAGAGCAGAGGATTCGGTAACTCGCGAATTCCAGGATACTATAGTTGCCGCCCTCCGTTACCTGTGCTGCTTCCGCCAATGCCGTCGCCATCGCCATAGTTTTCCTTGCTGGTTAGATCTAGTGCTATGAAGATTTTCTCCATTTCCTTGACGCGACGACAGCAAGAGAGAAGAGAGGAGGAGAAGCTTCACGACTTCATCGAGCCCCACGACTGTGATTCTTGCTGTTCCCGTCGCTTGTGTTGCCGTCGATCGCTATCTTTCTTCTTCTTCCTTTTCTGCTCAACAACAACGTCCTGTGAGTACGCCGATGAGATTAGAGAGGGAGAGAGTGGGTAGAAGAACAGGAAGTTGCGACGTCGGGTAAGGGAAAAGAATTGGGTGCTTGCGACGACCGATTGAGGTGAGCTCCCTAAATCTGTGACCACCTTCAATTTTTCTCTGTTTGTTGGTATTCAAGAAGTGGGTTATCGATTAAGTAGGATTTCTTGGTGGTTTTGGTTGATTCAGTGAAGAGGAATAAGGACTTGAGATTTTCAGCTTTAAGTTGAACCAAAACCGTCAGTTTTTGGGTCTGCAATGGGTTGTTCTGTTCTGTTGTTATCATGCCCGAATATAATGCTGCATTTTTGTTCAGTGGCTTTGATTTTGTGAATGGAAGAGTTATTATACAAATCGGTGCTTGTTTAATTGTTGGTTTTGTTGGTGTTTGAGGCTATATGATTCAAATTTTGAGGAAAAAAAAAAACAGAGAGAGAGAGAGAAATGTTGGACCTGTCGTCGGCAGAGGTATGGGGTTAAGTTGGAAAGGATATACATATATATATATATACTTGCTGCTATTGCTATAACTGGACGGTGTATAGATATAACTTGTTGTTTTGTATGGGGATTGGAAGTGGTGGATGTTTTAACCAGCTAGGAATTGGTCTGAGTTGTGAGTTTAGTTATAGGTTGGATTATGTTTTCAAATTCCAAAATGAGAGTTATGTGGGTTATGCGTGAAGTAAGGAGAATAATTGGAAGTTGGAACAAGCTGGAATTTCATCGTATTATGCTTGGTAAATTGCAAAAATTTATGATTGTGGGCAAAGGTGCTAGGTAGTATGTGTAAGAGAAGAATTATTATTGAAATAATGTTAAAGGTTGTTCGTGAGCTAAGGCTTACATTATAAGAAGAATGAAATAGATTGGGGTGTTATTTTGTTTTGATTACAAGTTGGTGTTGAACGAAGGATTTAATTAAATTAATGTGTCTTTGGATGTTTAAATGTAAGCCATTGGTAGTAGTTATTGTGGGATGGTGGCTAATAAGAGGATGATTTAGTACTATTTTGTAGAAGATATTAGAATGATATTTAGAATAATGTAAATTAAATTATGGTTTTCGAATGTTAGCTTATAGAATGTTTTATTTTAGGGAAATCTAGAAAAATAAAGAGAGAATGATATCCTGAAGTTTAGAGCAAGAGTAAGCTGTGTTAAAGTATTTTAGGTTAGTGAATAACATTCCCTAACCATGATGTCTTAAAATATATTTAGTTATTTGACATTTTTATGAAATGAGAATTTTATCACGATTTACGAAAAATGAATTGTGAACTCATAGTTTTATATGTTATAAAAGATTTATTCAAATTTCATTATTCATATGAATTGACAAATGGTTTAAATGATTTATTAAAAATGTTCATGTTGGGGAGGTGTCATGATTATGAATGATTTTAATGGAAATTGTTGCATTGAAAATGTTATGATTGTTGAATGCTAAATGACCCCCATGCATGTTTGAAAGGTTTTAGAGGATGGAATACAGAACGTTGGTAACTAACAGCAGTACTGTTAGTCCTTGGTGCACCATGGTTAAAACCGAGCTCGACGGACATTCGTGAGTCTCATACTCGCGTCTATTATTCGTGGGATTTATTCTCACGCCTATTATTCGTGGGATTTATTCTCGCGCCTATTATTCGTGGGATTTATTCTCGATTCATGGGTCTCGTACCTGCGCCTGATTGGTTAGTTACCCTCGTGGACTGTATGTCTACGCCTGTTTCGTTCTGTCGAAGTCCTACGGAAAAAGTATTATTTTAAAACGATTGTTTCAAGCAGTTTTCCTGAAAAGAAAACATTTACCGAGTTACTCATTTTGAATTATGAAACTTTATGATTACATTTAAGCGTATTGAAATCAATTATTTTTGTGTTTCAAATTATATTTTTTGAGACGTTATTCACGAGTAGATTTTGGATTCAGATAGTACTGTCGACCCTAGCCATCTCGCTGAGCAGTGAAGAGCCTCCGTGTGCATCCGAAGTAGCTTTTGTGGATGTACCCCTTATCATGTAATCAAATATTTTGAGAAACACATGCATTATTTTGTAAAAGTTTAGATGTTCCACCTAACTTGTAGATAATATTCTGGTTGTTTTGTAAAACGTTCGCAGTTCGTTGTAGAGTCTTCGGGAGATCGGTTATATAGACGATCTTACCAAAAGTCCTACAGATGACTTGCGTTTTTATTTAAGTATAATTGATATTATGATTATTGATTTGAAAATTTTTGTTAAGTTTGACGGCTTAAGGAATGTGAATTTATTCACGCCAGTCACGGTTTAAATTTTGGGATGAAAAGGACATGCTCGTCTTCCCAACCCAAATGGAATAAGCTTGTTTGCTTCTCCTTCTTTCTCAAACCTCTCTGTCAAACCTCTCTGGTTTAAAACTTGTATCATCACTCCACAATTTGGGATCTCTGGGGATGGCCCCATGCATTAACCAATACAATAGTGCCACGTGGAACATTATATCCTTCAATATTGCAGTCATTTAAAGCCTCATGTGGAACCAACAATGGTGCTGCAAGATGAAGTCGAAGAGTTTCAGAGATAATACTTTGAAGGTATGGTAGTTTTGAGATGTCTGGCTCATCTATCAACTGTTCTTGGCCAATATGAGTGTCTGTTTCTTTGTTTGCTTTTTCCAAAACATGAGGATTCTTCAATAAAAAAGACATCGCCTATTCTAAAGTCACAGCTGATGTATCAGTTCCAGCGAGAATAAGTCAAAATTTAGTGACTCTCCCTGGTCTTATGTATAAAACCTTGCTCAAGATTGATCATTAATACAAGACTCTTTATAAAATTTAATGAAACATTTATGTATGATTTTCAAATATGCCATTAATATCTGATCTCTCACTCTTCCCCTAATAAACAACTCTATCAATTAAGGGTAAGTAGAAAGGCTACTAGGATTATTTATGATCATAAAGTATATAACAAGATAAAAAGAAAGTTTAATCATATTGTTATAAAACCAATAATACTATATAATAGTGAATAATGTTTGATTTTAAAAAGATAAGAATATAAAATAGAAGTAGTTAAGATGATGAAGGTGAGATTGATAAATAGTTATACAAAAAAAAAAGATAAAATTCGAAATTAACATATGTGATAAAGAGTTGGAGTAGCATTGAAGAGAAAATTGGAGAAAATCATTTGATGCGGTTTTGACATTTACAAAAGTGCTAATGAGAAAGGTATATCAGGCAATAGGAAGTCTTATATCGAAGAAGACTAAAGAAAATACTCAATGAGATTATTGATTAGAATATTTTGGTTAATAATTTATCCGGCCAATTGCTAATACAACATAATAGCATTGTGTGATCAATGTAGATAACATCACCTAGTGAAATAAATAACGCTTTTTTGTAATTGTAATATTAACTAACTCCCAAAAAAGCCAAAAGCATAAATGATTTTTACTTACCAAAAGGAGGCCTTTAATAATCCGATCCGAGTAGTACTCAGGTTGTGATTCTTGGAGAGTCAAAAGATGATCGATCATAGTATTTGCTCTCCGCTTTGCATTTCGATGCTCCTCAATGAGTCCTTGAAAGAACCCATCGAATCTCTTGCCAAGACTCTTGATCCTCCTCTCCAAATGATAAGAATCAAACTGGAATGACAACAATTCCTTTATCATCTCTCGAAACTTTCTCGCCTTTTCAACATCCCCAACCTCACAGTCATCTCCCCAATACCTCTTACCTGAAATCATTCTCATTATAGTGTCGAAGGTCATCTCTGAAAACCTTGTTTTAATCTCCACCTTGGCAAACTATATGAGACTTGAGTGAGCAAGCTAAACACCAACCGTTTCGTCTCATCTCTGCTCATTTCCAAGAATTTAATGAGACGGTGGGTCGAGAGCACCTCAACTGACGTGATGCTGCGGAGGTTTCGCCAGTGATCGCCGTAGGGAGCGAACAGTAAGGCGGTGTAGTGTATGAGATATGCTTATAGAGAAGAAAGCGAGGCCGGTTTACGAGGACGATGTCATTTCTGGTGAAGCATTCTTGCACCGCAGAAGGCGACGAGACAAGGACGACGAGACGAGAGACAAACCAAAGAGAAAAGATTTGGCCATAACGTTGAGAAATCCGTTGAAAAGCGTGATGAAGTGTTTTTTCAGTTGGTGGAGGAGTATGGGAAGAGAAGGTGGACCAGGTGGGATGTTTATGAACTTGTTATTCTGAAGGATGACCTTGAGAGTGAAGAGGAAAACAAGATAAAGAAGGAAATAACAAGAAGAAGCTCATGATTTGTTATCAGTGGAATGGATTTGTGTTGTGGAGACTCATGTGTGATGGTGTTATATATATATATATATATATATATATATATATATATATGGACACACCCACATGGCCGCTTGTGTAAAAAATGACTTTTTCACATGATTATAAAAAAAAAACATTTCATTATTTATAATTAGAACCGATGTGGAAACGAATGTCTATACCTTCTATATTAGTTATCTAACCGATATAAAAATTGAATTTAACAGATACAGAAAGTTAAGAAAAAATTAAAATAAAATAAATTAATTACACTTTTGACACCGAATAAGCTAAAAAGCCACCAATGTTGTCCAAAGTGATTTTTTTACCCCAGTTAGAAAGTAAAAAATTACTTTTATGAGATGTAGAAAGTTAGAAAAATTAAAAAAAAAAATCAGTTGCACTTAATATAAGAATTAAATAACTAATTTATAAATATTAAAAAAATTAGTTAAATTATTTATTTATAACAAATTTATATTGATTTTATTGTAACTACCTCTTAGTTATATTAGTTTTCAATGTATATTTTTTTACACTGATTAAGAAGAGGATGACATTCTTCTTCAGACAAAAAAGTAGCAATCCATTGCGGTTCATGCAAAATAGAGTATGAATTATGATAATATACTATTTCAGTTCTTAATATAAGAGCTAGTTAATTTTTTTAGATAGATTAAGGAAGTAAAATAAATCATTTAATTATAACTATTATAAGAACTAATTAACTAATTTATATAAATTAAGAAATATATAATATGAAGTCATCTTAAGATATTAGATTTTGTCATAATTAACTATTATATATATTTTTTAATATGAGAGTTAGTTGACTTTTTTAGATAAATTAAAAAAGTTAAATATATTAATTAATTATGACTAAGTCTTATAAGTTTTTAATATACTACAATCTATTGTCATTTTTTACATTCTATATTATCACTGTCGTGATGCTAAATGGGAGTACATAGTAATTTTATGTGGGAGTGGATAGTAATTTTTCCTAAAAGATTAGCTAATTACGTTACTTGATACGTGATATTTGTTAGACTTCTATCTTTCGTGCTGCCTCAGTTTTAGGTTAAACTTAGCCACATTGACATTTATCATGCTACGTTGGAGCTGTACCTAACACACGTAATCAATTATTTTTTTTTTTGGCTTTTTAAAAAAGGTGAATTCTGCCACTTAGGCTTCAAGAAATGTTCAGCCTATTATAACTTTATCTTTTTGTATAATAACTACTACCGTCTGGTTTTCAAAGTCAATAAAAACACGTAGAAAAAACGGCCAATAGAATCTCTAGATGTGAGTAGGTGTTAAAATTTATAGTTCGATTTCATTTTTGGCAAGTCATGACATGGCGATCGACCTGGTAAATGGTCCTATCGAGTTAGCAAAATTTGTCTGTTTCTTTTATATGCTTTGATCTTTCATCGTTTCAAAAGCCAAATTGTACATATTGGTCTTTTCCTTGTTGCTGAATTATTTTACGAAGATCTGACAAGGGCTTTGTCTGAGAAACGTGCAAACTCCCTATATCCTAATCCAAACTCCATGATATTTGATATATTTAATTAATTTAAAAAAATTAAAAATTTTAGTTAAATTAATTAATATGATATTTTTTTAAAAATATCTTAATTATTTTCTTTAACTCCCTCCCTCTTCCTCTCTTGATTATTATTAAGTAAGTATCAATAAGGGTAAAATAGAAAAAAATAATAAATATAAAAAATAGGTCTTATATTTAAAATTAAAATTAACTCTACAATTATATTATATTTTAAGGGTAGAAGAAGTATCTTTTTTTTTATAGAAAAATTTATGTCAGTTTAATCTTGGAGACTAATCATCACCAAAGTTAGGATATACCAATTCTAGATTCAAAAAGTATTTATAGAGGTACTTACATATTATTTAAAATAAATTTTTTATATTGGCAATAGAATTTGAACCCATGAACTTTATGCTCTAACTCTTCATTAACTAACCAACCTTTGTTAGCTAAACCCATCAAATTTTCACACAATATGACACCCTCACACGGGTCTGCTCCTTCATGCGCTTCTCTTTAAAGGGATATGTGGAACTAATGGCCAATTATGTTTTTTTCCCCCGACAGTGAAATGAACTTGTCCTGAGCCAGGTAAATAATTTCAAAATATGTTTGCGGAAAAGACAAGCTGTATACCCCTAAAATCATGAAAATCCAAATCATTTCCCAAAATTCACAAAATCTCAATTCATTCCAGATGTACTAAAATGGAATTTTAGAATTGGCAAAATTTATCATACTGGCCCTAATACATGGCATAGCCATTTTCTATTCAATTGTTGTTATTCGTTATGCGAGCCATTCATTATTAAGCTTGTGGTTGAACATATCAGTATTTGTGACAATGGAGCTCACTCGCACATACGATATGGTCATTGGATATTCAATTGTTGTTATTCGCCATATTGTGAAATGGATACTTAAGCAATGCCATTTTTCTTTAAGATTGATTTATAGATTAGCGTTTGAATTAACCAGGAATTAGGATTCTGAATTAATGACATGCATTTGCAACTATTAATGGATAAATTTGCTGTATACATTATATTTGTGAATTGATTTTATTGATCAATGCATATAATCAATTCATCATATGATCAGATAGCATTATCGCAAACAGTAGAATATACAAAATACTGAAATGCCAATACACACACATACACACACACCCCACTCCCTCATCTTTCTAGCTCTTTTCAACAATACATACTTTCAGAAGAAACCTTGTTGATGATTCCTTGTCGTGCTTTACACATGGCTTCTAAAGGAACAACTTTTGACAAAGACAATGCTGATCCTTCTGTCATATCAATTTCTTCATCACTTTCTCGTTCCCATTCAAAGCATTGAATCAGCAACCCCAAAGCCAAGCTCACTGTGCGTTGACCCAAGCCTGAACCAGGACATGCTCGTCTTCCTAATCCAAATTGTATCAACTTATTTGCTTCCCCTTCTTTCTCAAACCTTTCAGGCTTGAAACTCAATGGATCGCTCCACAATTGGGGATCTCTATGAATGGCCCAAGCATTAATTAAAACAATAGTATCACGTGGGATGTTGTAATCTCCTATGGTGCAGTTCTCTGAGGAAAAATGTGGTAACAATAATGGAGTCGCAGGATGTAATCGAAATGTCTCAGATACAATGCTTCGAAGATATGGTAGTTTCAAAGCGTCTTGTTCATCTATTAAGTTTTCTTGCCCTATTTGAGTGTCTATTTCTTGCCTTGCCTTTCTTAGTATCTCAGGATGATTCAATAAACTAGACATTGCCCACTCTAAAGTTACAGCAGATGTGTCAGTTCCCGCAAGAAGCATTGCCTGTATTATGAACACACCCCTTAAACTGATTATATATTTCCAGATAATGTATCAGAGAATGGTCAAATTCACTGAAATTGATTATACTACACCTATTACATAACTAATGATTTTTTAGTATATATCAAGTAAGCTAAATAAATAAGTTAATTATAACTAATATAAGAGCTAGTTGATTAATTTAGATAGATTAAACAGTATATAATATGAATTCGTCTTAAAAGTTGAATTTAGTCTTAATTAATTAATTTGTTTAATTTCTTTATTATACTTACAAAAGGTAACTAGCTATTTATTATATTAAAGAAGGAGGAGTAACACTAAAGGAATTTTTCGGCCATATTAAATGTTTAGCTACTTTACTTTTAAAACCACATTTTTAAACTTGTCCCAAACATACTCTAGGATATAGGATATCACAAGACTTTGGAGGAAGAACATTTTATTAAATGAGAAAGAAAAAATATTATTTAACTACCTTTTGTGTAATATATCCTATTACATAAATAAATATATACTCATCCTGTCTTTAATATAGAAGTTAATTTAAAAGCTAATATTTATCTTAAATATAAGATATATTTATTATATTTATCAATTTTTTTTAAATTACTCCTATTGATGCTCTATCAATAATAATCAAGTAAAAGAGGAAGAGAAAGAGTTAGAGGAAGATAGTTATCATATTTTAAACAAAATATATCATATTAACTAATTTAATTAATTTTTTTAATTTAATTAAAGTAGTTAAATAGCTATTCTATTAACGACAGAAAGATTAGCTTTTATGTTAAATGGGGACAAAAATTTTCAACAACACTGCAAAAGTGGAAAACACGTCATTTAAAAGAATTTATCATTTTTCTTTGTTTTTATATACTTACCAAAATAAGACCTTTGATAATCTGATCTGTATAATACTCAGGCTGTGATTTCTGCAGAGTCAAGAGGTGATTTATCATAGTATTTCCTGTACTTGTGTTCCCACTTCGATGTTCATCAACAAGTCCTTGTAAAAACCTATCAATTCTGACACCAATACTCTTGAACTTCTTCTCCAAATTATCTAAATCAAACCATCTAAGTATCGGCAAGAAATCTCCTGGGTTTTCTGCCCCTCCAAGCTTCACCAATTCCTTTATCATCTCTCTAAACTTCCTTGCCTCTTCCACGTCCCCAACTTCACTATCATCTCCCCAATATCTCTTCCCACATATCATCCTCATCATCGTGTTAAACGTCAGCTCAGAAAACCTAGATCTTAGCTCCACCTTTGTGAAACCCTCGAGAGTTTCATGAGCCAGCTTTTGTACGAGCCGCTTCATCTCGTCCCTTCGCATGTCCATGAAGAGGTTGAGACGTTGCGTTGATAGGACGTCGAGCATCACGATACGACGGAGGTTGCGCCAGTGGTCGCTGTATGGGGCGAAGGTGATGTTGGTGTAGTTGTAGCCGACGATTTTGCCGCCGAGCAACTTGGGGCGGTTGGCCAGAACTATGTCGTTTTTTGTGAAGCATTCTTGAACTGCAGAGGGTGACGAAACGACCACGACCAAACGAGAGCCGAACCAGAGAGAGAAGATTTGGTCGTAAGTTTGGGAAATACGATGAAAGTGGTGGTGGATTGGCTTCTTGATCTGGTGGAGATTGCCGATTATGGGAAGAGAAGGTGGGCCTGGTGGGATATTTCTGAATTTTGTTTTCTGGAGAAGGAGCTTGAGGGTGAAGAAGAAGGCAAGGCATAGGATTGAATAATTGAAAATGGAATTTGTGAACATTTTTTTGCTTGCTTGATTCCTTGATCCTTTGATGATTCAGGTGCTTCTCTTTAAAGGGACTAATGGGTTCTTATTATGTGTTGGCTTTTCTTGGCTAAAGTCAAATGAAGGGTGATGAGTCACATAACTTCATAATTACTTTTAAACTTTATCTTTATTCAATATAAAAAAATTGTGAGAATTGAGAAGCTCAAAGATCATAAAATAAAGATAAAATTATATATTCAAATAATAAATTTAATGAGATGACAGGGACAAAAAAAATATTCTATCACTACTCTATAAATGGGATGATAGGAGTATTGGACAAAATGTGGTGGCTAAAGAGAAATTGATATTCTGGATTTTTTTTATTTCTGATTTTTTTTTAACTTTTTCTTTTTTGGTAATTTTTTAGAAAATGTGAGGCGACCAAGAAACTACGCTTTGATTGGTTCAATTGAAAGAGGGGAGGGTAGGGGAAGATAGGAAATGGTAGGTGAAGTTATAAATTTTATTTGATTAGAAGGTAGGGTAGGACAGGGTAGGGGAGGGGAGGAGAGATTTCTTGTTTAATAAGGAGGGAAGGGGAGGGGAAGTTGATAAATATATTATTATCTTTTTATTTAGATTTTTTCTATATTATTTTACAATATTTACATTAAAATTATTATTTTCTAAAATATGAATATTAGAAAATCTATTACATCATTTATATATGATAAAATTATTTTTATATGCACTACAAAGTATGATTTTATTAATTCTAACATATTATTCTATTAATTTTAATATATTTTTTAATATCTTATAAAATTAAAAAATTAGAAAATATGAAAAAATATTAACATTCCATCATTATTTTTATGATTATAAGACATATAAATATATTTATAATATATACATACTATTTTTTGCCAATTAAAATATATATTTTTATATCAATTATATACAAGCTTACATAGAAAAAAAATATTCTTAATCTATATAAGTAATCTAGAATATATATCTAGCACAATTATTTTATATGATAGTAGCTAAAAAAAGTAAGAAAAAAAAAGTAATGCTGATAATGATGTATAATAAAAAATAGTTTTAAATTAAAATGGATAATATTAAAATAATAAAAAGATATTATAAATATTTTTATCAAAATTAAAATAAAAAGTTTTCACCCTTTCAAAAACTCTCAATTTTAAAAGGAAAGAAGCATAAAAGAATAAAAATGTAAACCTCTCCTTCACTTATTTCTTCTATCCAAACAAACTTACACATTTCTTTCTCTACCCTCTCATCCGAAAACGCCCAACCAAATACACATCATCTGAAGATAGGCTAGTGGATGAGGAAGACATAAAAGACAATGGAGGGCAATGGATAAGTCAATGGCTGAGTAAATGCTAAAATGACACTTCTACCCATTCATATCTGAAAATGAAAGTAGACCAAACACTTATATCTATGCATGCCTCGTTATCTGCCACATGTTCTCCGATCAATTACCCGTTTCAATTATTTATAAGATAAAATATATTAAACACCTCAAATTAATTTTAAAAAAATAATTATCACCTTACAAAATTTAAAGATATAATTAATATTTTGAACTATTTAAAGATACAATTAACACACTAAATTAATTTTAAAAGGTCAATTAACACTTTAAAATATTTAAATTAATATAATTTTACGCTTTAGCTAACAAAACGCTAACTTTTATTTAATATATATTACATAAAATTTTTATTTTAACATATCATTATTTAAAAGGCTACATGTGTAATATTATTTTAATAAATTATATTAAATAAACTATAAAATTTCTCAATCTTCACACATAAATTATATATAATATCAATTTTAAAGTTTATTTAGTATTCTTATTTAAACAGTATGACACATATGACCTTTTAAAAAATAATATGTTAAAATAAAAAGTCTACGTGACATGGATCGGATATAAATTTATATTTTAGTCAGTGAAATGGTAGAATTATACAAATTTAAATACTTTAGGGTAGTAGTCGCATCTCCAAAATTAGTTTAGGGTGCTAATTACACTCTTAAATATTTTAGAGTATTGGTTGCTCCTCTAAAATTAATTCAGGATGCTAATTATACTCTTAAATACTTTAGACTGCTAATTATTAATTTAAAATTAATTTAAAGTATTAGATGTACCTTGACCCTTAATTATAACATTTGCTTTAGAATGAATTACTCCTCTGATAGTAACAAATTACTTCCAACATACTCTACCAAAAAAAAAATTATTAAATCTTATCAATTGTCTTAAAATTTAATAACTTTCAAAATTTACCTATCTAATATATAATATATATTAAGAGTATAAACTCTATATAATAAATTAATAGTAAAATTATATATTCATGTGAAAAATTTAATAATATAGCTTATAAATTAAAAAATCCCTCTAATTTATAAAAATAGGACTAGAAAAGTATATTAAGATTTTTATTTTATTTTATCAACTAATTAAGGTGATAAGTGGTTTAATCTAATAAGAAGGAGAACACAAGTTCAAATTTTGAGAAGCACACTTGTTAAGAAAGGTGAACCCTTTATACTATAAGTTTCGAAATGGTATAGATACCCTTCTCTAAACGTTTCAAAATTTAAATAAAAATATTTTATTTAAGTTTAGTGATAATGAATGATAATAAGTGAATTAAATGAAAGTGAAAATGATTAATAATAATAAAAGTAATCCTCCAATTCAATAGTGCAGACAATTATAGTTTTAACATATATGGGAGTTAAAAATAATGAATCAAAATTTATAATTAAATTTTTAATCTAACAATAAAGTCACCTCGAATTATCATAAAATATTTTCTAAAGTCTCAATCTATTAACTGCCACCAGAATAATAAAATAGGATTAAAGATATTAGAGATCAATATTTAAAAATAACTCAGAGATTCAAAATAAAAATAATTAAAGTTAACAAATGACAGATGATTCAATAATCCTAATAACCTTAAAAAATAACTAAATATTTATAATAATCTTAATACAAAGTCTAACCCATATCAAAATAAATAAAATTAAAGTTAATTAAAAAATAATATCAAATGCTAAGCAAAATTGAGTTATAATAATCCTTAATAAATATAAATAAATTATTATAATTTTAAATAATTATAAAATTATCCTAAAACTTAGTAATCCTAAAATAATTAAAATTTTATTTTAAATAATCTATAAGTATCTCTGTAAATAGACTCCAGGATTAAACTGACATAAAATTTTCTATAAAAAAAAGATACTTCTTATACCTTTAATATATGACATAATTATAGAATTGATTTGGATTATAAATATAAGACATATTTTTTATATTTATCAATTTTTTCTCTATTTACCTCTATTGATATTTACTTAACAATAATCAAGAGAGGAAGGGGGATGGAGTTAAAAAAAATAATTAAAATATTTTAAAAAAAATATATCATATTAATTAACTTCATTATTTTTTAATTTTTTAAATTAATTAAATATATATATATATATATATATTATATTATATTATGGAGCTAAGGAGTAGTACTAGTATATAGGCAGTTTCTCAGACAAAGCCCTTGTCAGATCTGCGTAAAATAATGCAGCAACAAGGAAAAGACCAATATGTACAATTTGGCTTTTGAAACGATGAAAGATCAAAGCATATAAAAGAAACAGACAAATTTTGCTAACTCGATAGGACCAATGACCAGGTCGATCGCCATGTCATGACTTGCCCAAACTGAAATCGAACTATAAATTTTAACACCTACTCACATCTAGAGATCCTATTGGTCGTTTTTTCTACGTGTTTTTATTGAGTTTGAAAACCAGACGGTAGAAGTTATTATACAAAAAGATAAAGTTATAATAGGCTGAACATTTCTTGAAGCCTAAGTGGCAGAATTCACCTTTTTTAAAAAGCCAAAAAAAAAAAAAATTGATTACGTGTGTTAGGTACAGCTCCAACGTAGCATTATAAATGTTAATGTGGCTAAGTTTAACCTAAAACTGAGCCAGCACGAAAGATAGAAGTCTAACAAACATCCCTTATCAAGTAACGTAATTAGCTAATCTTTTAAGAAAAATTACTATCCACTCCCATCTCAAATTACTATGCACTCCCATTTAGCATCATGACAGTGATAATATGGAATGTAAAAAATGACAATAGATTATAGTATATTAAAAACTCACGAGACTTAGTCATAATTAATTAATATATTTAATTTTTTTAATTTATTTAAAAAAGTTAACTAATTCTTATGTTAAAAAATATAGGTAGTTATTAATTATAACTAAATCTAACCCTTTAAGATGACTTCATCTTATATATTTCTTAATCTATATAAATTAGTCAATTAATTTTTATAATAGTTATAATTAAATAATTTATTTTACTTCCTTAATCTATCTAAGAAAATTAACTAGCTCTTATATTAAACACCAAAAGAGTATATTATTGTGATTTTGCATAATTCATACTCTATTTTGCATGAACCGCAATGGATTGCTACTTTTTTGTCTGAAGAAGAATGTCATCCTCTCCTTAATCAGTGTTAAAAAAAATACATTGAAAACTAATATAACTAAGAGGTAGTTACAATGAAATCCATATATATATTTATTATAAATAAATAATTTAACTAATTTTTTTATTTTCATGAATTAATTATCTAATTCTTATATTAAGTGTAACTGTTTTTTTTTTAATTTTTTTAACTTTCTACATCTCATAAAAGTAATTTTTTACTTTCTAACTGGGGTAAAAGAATTCACTTTGGACACCATTGGTGACTTTTTAGCTTATTCGGTGTAATTAATTTATTTTATTTTAATTTTTTCTTAACTTCCTATATATGTTAAATTCAATTTTTATATCGGTTAGATAACTAATATAGAAGGTATAGACATTCTAAACGAATTGTTTCCACATCGGTTCTAATTATAAATAATGAAATGTTTTTTTTATAATCATGTGAAAAAGTCATGTTTTACACAAGCAGCCATGTGTGTGTGTGTCTATATATATATAACACCATCACACATGAGTCTCCACAACTCAAATCCATTCCCCTGATAACAATCATGAGCTTCTTCTTGTTCTGTTATTTCCTTCTTTCTCTTGTTTTCCTCTTCACTCTCAAGGTCCTCCTTCAGAATAACAAGTTCATAAACATCCCACCTGGTCCACCTTCTCTTCTCATACTCGGCAACGTCCTCCAACTGAAAAAACCACTTCATCACGCTTTTCAATGGATTTCTCAACGTTATGGCCAAATCTTTTCTCTTTGGTTTGGCTCTCGTCTCGTCGTCGTTGTCTCGTCGCCTTCTGCGGTGCAAGAATGCTTCACCAGAAATGACATCGTCCTTGTAAACCGGCCTCGCTTTCTCCTCTATAAGCATATCTCATACACTACACCGCCTTAGTGTTCGCTCCCTATGGCAATCACTGGCGAAACCTCCGCAGCATCACGTCAGTTGAGGTGCTCTCGACCCACCGTCTCATTAAATTCTTGGAAATGAGCAGAGATGAGACGAAACGGTTGGGGTTTAGCTTGCTCACTCAAGTCTCATATAGTTTGCCAAAGTGGAGATTAAAACAAGATTTTCGGAGATGACCTTCGACACTATAATGAGAATGATTTCAGGTAAGAGGTATTGGGGAGATGACTGTGAGAGTGGGGATGTTGAAAAGGCGAGAAAGTTTCGAATGATAAAGGAATTGTTGTCATTCCAGTTTGATTCTTATCATTTAGAGAGGAGGGTCAAGAGTCTTGGCAAGAGATTCGATGGGTTCTTTCAAGGACTCATTGAGGAGCATCGAAATGCAAAGCAGCGAGCAAATACTATGATCGATCATCTTTTGACTCTCCAAGAATCACAACCTGAGTACTACTCGGATCGGATTATTAAAAGCCTCCTTTTGGTAAGTAAAAATCATTTATGCTTTTGGCTTTTTTGGGAGTTAGTTAATATTACAACAACAAAAAAGCGTTATTTATTTCACTAGGTGATATTATCTACATAGATTACACAATGCTATTATGTTGTATTAGCAATGGGCCTAATAAATTATTAGCCGAAATGTCCTGATCAATGATCTTATTGGGTTTTTTTTTTAATCTTCTTCGATCCCTTTTTAGAGGGCTCCCTATTGCCTGATATACCTTTCTCATTAGCATCTTTGTACATGTCAAAACCGTATCAAATGATTTTCTCCAATTTTCTCTTCAATGTCACTCCAACTCTTTCTCACATATCTTAATTACAAATCTTATCTTTTTTCGTATAACTATACATCAATCTCATCGTCATCATCTTAGCTACCTCTGTTTTATGCTCTTGTCTTTTTAAAACCGAACATTATTCACTATCATATAGTATTATTAGTTTTATAACAATATGATTAAACTTTCCTTTTATCTTGTTATATACTTTATGATCATAAATAATTCTTGTAGCCTTTCTCCATGAAGGATTTCGGGCGTACCTTGGATCTTGTTTTGCTTACCGAGATACCCACACGCAACCAGAGCACCTTGTATGGACTCTGGCATGTATACACAGCAAATGACACCGAAGGAGAACAGAGACTGCGTCGGACACTGAGGAGAGAGTATGCTTGTATCTGTCTCCTATCAATCACAGACCATAATGCTCTCTTTAAATAAGCTTTCTGTTGTTCTGTAGGAGATGCATGCACCGGTCAGGAAACAATATAACTGCTCATCTTCCCGTGCGTCGTTTCTGCTCAAACAGGTATGTAACTCTTTACATATGGGGTATATTACACATATATACCCTACTCTCTCCCTTATTCCCACAATGGCCCCAATGCCTATTGGGTTTGGGTCTAACCCACCAAAGGTGGATCAACCCATTTTCCAACATCTCCCACTCACATTTGGTGGATTAGATATCATGAGTCCAATCTCATTCTCTTTCTCCTTTCATACTAGGTGCTTTTCCGTGACCGCGTAGGCATGACGTCTCCTTCTGGGCGTTTGTACTAGAAATCCCTTTCACAGAGACCAGCACAAAGCAACCCTTTAGTGCAGTTCAATCAGAATAAGTTATAGTGCCTTGAATGTCCTAGATTTACCCATATACACTTTTCTTATGGCTAATCTAATCCCTCTTGAGTCAACATATAACTCAGATAGCCTCCACTTATGCATAGTATCCACACTTATGAAATTAACAAAATAATATCATAAGGGACCGGTCACAGACACTAGCATGGATGTGTATATTCTGGCAATCTTTCTTTCGCCCATGTATCATTTTGATATGAATCAACCGCTTTCCTAGCATAATACCTTTGGTTCATATATAATTTTGACCATAGGACATATACTAAAGTAGCAATCGCTGAAACATACCTCCATAATACTGTCAAAGTCAAAGGACATTAGTGAAAGGATGATACCTTTCTGGAACTCACACAACAATGAAGTAGGGATTGATTCACTTGCTTTCCATTTGCGGTTCTCTAGCACATGTGGTATGAATCACATGTTACGGTGTTCCTCTTATCTAATAAGAGTGTATGTCGTTTTGATTCTATCAATCACACCGTACAGACTTAAGTCCAGACACTCATAGTATCTAAACCCAAACTCTTCAATTCTACTCACATAATATGACGTCAATTTTGAAGAATTTGTAATCTGGCTACAGGTTTCATGGATGTGGGTATCCATAGTTCGATCCATATCCATACTCATGGATCTCATCTTGACTTACTGCACTATTTAAGCCAAGGCGACATTCATTGTGTTTCTTCTCTACCATATCAGCACTCTTGCTGCTTTACTGGTGAACACATGTCTCATCTTTGAATGCTTCTCTAGCATCAAAGGCGGTTGCTCGTGTGAGAGAGCTACCCTTTTCAACCTGTACGACATACTAGACATTGTATACTTTTACTCAGACATATAAGTAATATTGATATCATTAATGAAAAAAGAAAAATATTACATACAGTCTGCTACTTTATATTTTTCGTATGCCAATAGCTGTTACATGTTTATGAAATGTTTCTTTGCTTATTGGCTTAGTCAGAGGGTCTGTAACCATACACTTGGTTGAAATGTATTGTACAGTTACAATTTTCTGTGCTATATAATCCCTCACAAAGTTATACTTAATATCAATGTGTTTGGTCTTGCTGTGATACTTAGGGTCTTTGGTGTAGGCTATGGCTGCAGTATTGTCACAGTGTTTCAACACCGGATTGGTACTCTCGTTCCCAAATCCTAGGTGTTCGATAAATCTCTTCAGCCAAACAGCCTCTTGCGCTGCTACAGTGCATGCCACAAACTCAACTTCCATAGAGTGTAAAGCAATGCACGTTTGCTTCTTGCTACTCCAACATATGGCTCTGTTGTTAAGCAAGAAGGTGTATCCTGAAGTAGATCTTCGTTCTACTTCATCACCACCTACATCAGTATCGGAATATCCGACTAGGCGCAGATCGCACAACGCATAATCAGATGTGCCCTTTAAGTATCTCAAGATCCTCTTCACTGCTTTCCAGTGTTTCTTACCGGGGTTGGACTGGAATTTACTAACCAGCCCCACTGCATAACAAATATCTGGTCTTGTACACATCATTGCATACATAAGGCTGCCAACGGCACTGGCATATGGAACTCTTTCCATTTGCTTTTTGTCTAAATCAGTTTTGGGACACATATCAGAACTCAATGCCACACCAGTGGCTACAGGGATATCCATGGGATTGCATTCACTCATATTGAATCGCTCAAATATCTTATTGATATAATTCTCTTATGAAAGAGTGAGGATTCTCTTGGAGCGATTCCTTTGAATCTTGACTCCAAGTATGTATTCTGCTTCACCCATGTCTTTCATCTCAAAGTTTGATGAAAGCCATTCTTTAATAGCTATCACCGAGTCAAGACTATTTCTGGCTAATAGTATATCGTCTACGTATAAGGATAATATTACAAAGTTACCCTCAAACCGCTTAACATAGACGCAGTGGTCTTCCTCTATCATTTGGAAGTTATATGAGGTTATTGCCTTGTGAAACCTCAAGTACCACTGTCTGGATGACTACTTTAATCCATAAATGGATCTTTTGAGTTTACACCTCTTGTGTTCAAACCCTTTTTCAATGAAACCTATTGGTTGTTTCATATAGATTTCTTCATCCAGATCACCATTCAGGAATGCGGTTTTTACATCCATCTGATGTAACTCCATATTTAAACTGTTTACTATTGCCAGAATAAGTCTTATAGAGTTAAAGCGCACAACAGGTGAAAAAGTATCCTCATAATCTATACCTTCCTGTTGTGTATATCCCTTTGCAACCAATTGAGCTTTAAATTTGTCAATTGATCCATCCACCTTTCTTTTGATTTGGAGAACCCACTTGTTCCCAATGGCTTTACACCCTTTTGGTAGATCAACCAATTCCCAAACTTGTTTTTTCATCATTGAGTCCATTTCCTCTTTCTTTGCTTTCTTCCATTTCTCCTTGGCAGCACCTGCCAAGGCCTCATGAACAGTGCGGGGTTCATCATCCCCTTCTGGAGTAACTAAGAGTGCTTCGCCTTCTATTTAGAAGCGTCTCTTTGGAACACTTTCCCTGTTACTCTTTCTGGTAGGAGCAACAGCAACTTGCTTATTTTTTTCTCATTTGCCTCGGTCTTTGTGTTGACCGTTCTTGGCTCCCACTCAGATTGACATACCTGGAAGATCCTGGTCTGTCAATTTGTTCAGCACTGTCCTATTCCTGAGTCTCATAAAGAGATACAATGCGGTCAACATCTCCCCTACTGGGAAATTCTGTTTCAATGAATACAACATCTCTAGATTCTGTTTCAGTCACTGTTCCATCTTCAATTTCACTTATGAATACATATCCTTTTGAGGGTTCAGAGTACCTTATGAAGATACATTTCTTCCCTCTAGGACCCAGTTTTCCATGTCTATGAGAACTGTCATGGATATAGGCCGCCGAGCCCCAAGGTCTAAGGATGCTTAGATCTGGCTGACGTTTAGTCCATAACTCGTAGGGTGTTGAAGCGACTGACTTAGAGGGCACACGGTTAAGTATGAAGGTTGCTGTCAATAAAGCATCACCCCAATATAAAATTGAAAGGTTTGCCTGAGCCATCATAGACCTAACCATGTCTAGAAGAGTTCTATTTCTTCTTTCGGCAACCCCATTCTGTTGAGGTGTGCCAGGGATAGTTAGTTGCCTAATAATCCCTTTTTCTTCACAGAGCCGTTTGAATTGATCCGAAAGGTATTCACGACCTCGATCAGTGCGTAATGCCTTAATTCTATTGTCCATTTGATTCTCTACTTCATTTATGTATCGTCTAAAACACTCTAGTGCTTCAGACTTGTGTGAAATCAAATAGACATGACCATATCGTGAATAATCATCAATAAAGGTAATAAAATACCAAGCTCCGTGTCTTGCCCTCACACTCATTGGACCATAAATATCGGAATGAATTAATTGCAATGGATTTTCGGCTCGTGTTCCCTTACCGAATGGTTTTCTGGTAGCCTTACCTGCTAGACAACTTTCACATAATGACATATCCATGCTAGGGATTACCCCCAACAAGCCTTCTTTTACCAGTTTAATCATTCTATTCTGATTAATATGTCCTAGTCTAGCATGCCAGATATTCATATCAGGATTATTCGAAGTAATAGCAAAGCAATCGTGAACATTAAAATCACTAGCAAGATCCAAAATAAAGAACCTTTGAAATTGGAAAGCTGAACCATAAAATATTGAGTTGCTATAAATGTCTGCAACTTTACCATGAAAGTTTATATTAAACCCAAAGTTCAATAAGCAAATCACATAAACTAAATTCCGTCGGATGTCAGGAGCATGAAGCACATCATGCAGCATCAAGGTCTTTCCACCATGTAAAACAAGTTTACAGGTGCCAATACCTCGAACCTCGATCCTAGCATTATTGCCAACGAAAAGCCACTTGCTTTGAAAAGGCAACCGACGGTATTCCACGAAAGATCCTCGATCTCGACTTACGTGGTCTGTGGAGCCTGAGTCAATAATCCAAGAAAAGGAAATAGGTTCTGTTAAGAAAACAGAACTAGAAACAAATGAGACATGTGAATTCACATAATTCACTTTTACTTTTCCGCTCTCGGTCTGTTTAAAATAGTCACGTGCGAAATGTCCCATATTATGGCATGCAAAGCATTTGACCTTCTTTAGGTCTAACTTTTTCTTGCCTCCTTTCTTTCCCTTCTTCTTGTATTGTTGCTTGCCTTTCTTAGGCGGAGGACCGCCCTTCTTCCCATTTTTCTGAAATTTCTGGCACTTTTTGAATTCAGGCTTTGACTGGGAATGACCAACACCTTCGGTCAGATAGGCTTGTCTAGTGGCCTTATAAGCCTCCAGACGTTCATCCTCTAGCTCCAAATGCTTAGCTACATCATTGAAAGTGATGATGTTCTCATTATGGGTCAGATTAACTTTCATGTGCTCCCAACTGGTAGGGAGCGACCTGATAACAGCTTGCACTTGCTGCTCATCAGATAAATTATGTCCAGCCTCCTTCAATTGTGGACATCTCTCACAGATGTTGCCTCATAGGATTATGTGGCTTTAGCTTATAGGTATCGAATTTAATCGTCAACCGTCTAAGCTTAGTCGTTAAGACTCCACCAAACTTATCCTTTAAGGCAATCCACATTGCTTGTGCCTTTCTATGTGTCTCAAACTCACACATTAAATCATCAGCCATTGCACTCAGCAGTGTGATTCTTGCTATGCTATTCTTCTTTTTCCATGACAGGTATGCTTCCCGGTCTCTCCTGTGCTGGGCCGTATTTCCAGCTTCAGGCTCTACCATTGCCATGGTTAATGGCTCAACAGCATCCTGTTCTTCTAGAATATATTGGACCTTTTGGTGCCAAATATCCCAGTTGTCCCCGTTAAGTTTTCCCCCTTATTCAATTCAGCAATAATGTTCTTTGAGGCCATTGTTCAATATTGGTTCTGTGACAAACCTATCCCACATTCATTTATTGAACCATAGAACATTAAAATTGAATTTATATAGCACATTTAAAAATATACAATGTCATGTACTTTTATCATTTTTTATCAGAAAATAATAACATTACTAGACCCATGATCAGGAGAATACGTTTGTACCTCCCATCACATAAGCACTAGCAGCGTCATTACTTTTTATCAAAATTAATATAAGCACTCTCAAATTTTGCTCTTAGAAGACTCATTATCTAAAAGAGCTCCCACTTATAAAAAGCATTAATCAACTTATATAGAAATGAAATAAAATATAAGTCAATTCCATATAAGATATGTAATAAATGGCAAGTCTTTACAAAGAAAGAATAATTAAAACATGTCCTTATTGATATTATTCATAAATGAAATGTCATCATTTAACCTATATCCCAAATATTCAGTGCTAGATGAAGCTATTTTCACCTAAATAATTAAAAATATTAATTATTATAATTTTTTGGAATTTTTAAACACTAAAAATATACCAGAAAATATACTAAATATCCCTAAATAAATTCATAATTACCTCCAAATTAGGTAAATTATATATCAAAATAAAGCTCTTGATTTTAGGGATTTTTAGAAACAAACCGCACCTCAATCGGAGCTCAAACGCGCCCTCACGCGCCCCAAGAAAGATAAATTCAGAAAAAATAGAAAAACTGAACAACGGCCACTCTCAGCCTCTGGCGCGTGCATTACACGCGCCAGTCTGGTGCTGCCACATGTCACTGCCACGTGTCGGCACCAGAATTTCCTCCATTTTCCTTTTTTTTTTTAAAAAAAATATTTTTTTAACCGAAGCCTAAAAAAAAAATTTCTTGATTTTTTTTTTTAAATTTGCCTCGGCCAAAAAGAATAATTTTTTTTTTTTGATATGGGCCTGCCCACTGGCAGCCCAAAACTTTTTTTTTTTTATTACTGCAGGACTGGGCTGGACGAAGCCCAGTCTGCAGAACCCTTTTTTGTTTTTTTAGGACCAAAACGACGTCGTTTTGGGTCATCCCTGACCTCCAGCCGGGTCACACAGACCCGACCGGAAAACGGGTCGGGTCCGTCGGACCCGTTTTGTTTTTGAGCCGTAACTTCTCCGTCCGACGTCCGATTTTGATGTTCTTGGTGTCATTTTCTTCGTTTTTTCGAGCTCTACATAATGGGACTAATTTTAAAGCCTAAAAACACTATTTTCAAATGACCCAATTTTGAAACGAAACATCTCTCTTACGGTTCATGCTTTGTATGCGTCTGTTCATGGTTTCAATGCATGCCTCATACATATTATCATGAAATAAACACTCTAAAACAGAATTAAGCATACAGAACAATGTATAACCAGAAAAATGAAAATTCACAGAAACATGCGGAAGCTGGCTCTGATGCCACTGAAGGATTTCGGGCGTACATTGGATCTTGTTTTGCTTACCGAGATACCCACACGCAACCAGAGCACCTTGTATGGACTCTGGCACGTATACACAGCAAATGACACCGAAGGAGAACAGAGACTGCGTCGGACACTGAGGAGAGAGTATGCTTGTATCTGTCTCCTATCAATCACAGACCAGAATGCTCTCTTTAAATAAGCTTTCTGTTGTTCTGTAGGAGATGCATGCACCGGTCAGGAAACAATATAACTGCTCATCTTCCCGTGCGTCGTTTCTGCTCAAACAGGTATGTAACTCTTTACATATGGGGTATATTACACATATATACCCTACTCTCTCCCTTATTCCCACAATGGCCCCAATGCCTATTGGGTTTGGGTCTAACCCACCAAAGGTGGATCAACACATTTTCCAACACTCCATATCAATCACTTAGCTTGAATTCTATGAGCTAAGTAATATTTCCATCAATTTCATCATCTTTTTGTATAATTGATCCCAAATAAGTCTGAACTTACCCTTAATTGATAGAGTTGTTTATTAGGGAAAGAGTGATAGATCAGATATTAATGGCACATTTGCAAATCATACATAAATGTTTCATTAAATTTTATAAAGAGTCTTATATTAATGATCAATATTGAGCAAGGTTTTATACATAGGAACAGGGAGAGTGATTAAATTTTGACTTGTAGGTTTTGCTTCTCGCTGGAACTGATACATCAGCTGTGACTTTAGAATGGGCGATGTCTTGTTTATTGAACAATCCTCATGTTTTGGAAAAAGCAAACAAAGAAATAGACACTCATATTGGCCAAGAACAGCTGATAGATGATCCAGACATCTCAAAACTACCATACCTTCAAAGTATTATCTCTGAAACTCTTTACTTCATCCTGCAGCACCATTGTTGGTTCCACATGAGGCTTTAAATGACTGCACTATTGCAGGATATAATGTTCCACGTGGTACTATTGTATTGGTCAATGCATGAGGCCATCCATAGAGATCCCAAATTGTCGAGTGATGATACAAGTTTTAAACCAGAAAGGTTTGAGAAAGAAGGAGAAGCAAACAAGCTGATTCCATTTGGGTTGGGAAGACGAGCATGTCCTGGTGCAGGTTTAGCTCAACGAACAGTGGGATTGACTTTGGGGATATTGATTCAACGCTTTGAATGGAAACGAGTAAGTGATGAAGAAATTGATATGACAGAAGAAGCAGGGATCACCTTTATTTTTTGTTAATATCATACATTACATTATTTGTATCGTAATTGATATTAACAATGTAATCCATGGAGGGTTGAACAGAAGAAATTGATATGACAGAAGAAATTGAGTAAGTGAATGGAAACGAGTAACCGATGTGTTACCATCAGCACTTGATTGTTGATAGTGAGTCTGCACTAGCTACTTTCAGACAAAATCCTTCACAAAATCTACAGTTCAATAACGCAGCGAGAATGAAAACGACACAATTACAAGAAATAGACAAACTTTGCTAACTATAAAGCGCCAATTACCACATCGCCAAGCCATGACAAAAGTTGAAGAATTAATTAATCTATATATTTAACACCCACTCATCTATATACATACATATATATATATAATATTAATATTCACACCTGTAATCATTAGTATTTGTAAGGAGATAATAAATGTTTCTTCAAGCCTACTATAGTAGCAAGATCAATTCATTATAACATGATGATTAATATCAATATAGTCAAGCTTAACCATTAACTTACGAGCAATAAAAATATATTTTCCAATTATTAATGTAAGAGTTATTTACTTAATTTAAATAAATTTAAAAATTAGATAAATTAATTATTATAAATATAAGTTGAGAGGTTAGGTTATATGTTTAAGAGCCTCTTCTGCCAAACATGCTAATATTTTTTGATTGAATTCTCCTTTTAGAATTGTGCTTAGTGCTCATGGAGGTTCTTACCCATAACAGAGGATAGATAAGTTAAGGAATTGTATCCACATGCATGAGTTGTAGGAGTTTCATGCTATAAAAAGTGCGTTTTTAGCATTTGATTCTAGTAGTTATTTTCATGTTATGTATAAATCATATTGCTTTGTCGTTTCTGAATGCTTCCTCTTCATCCTCTCTCTGTATCATCTTCCTTGATCGCAGAAATAGGGTCTCCTTTGATCTATCTCCTTTGCTTGTAGCCTGGGCTAAATTTCCATGAAAAAACTGCAAGTAACTTGGTCAAACTTGGTTTTAACCCGTGATTCTGAAACTGAGTTGAGTTAGCCTGAGATCTAGATAGACAAACATTAAAACGCTTTAGGAAAAAGATTGAAATTAAACACAAGTAATATAAAGTAAATAAGAAAATAAATACTCGATCTAGTCCTTGATATATTATCTAATTTGATCAGATTAAGGAAGTTTGTTAAATTATTTAATATGGTATATTTTTTTACTTAACTTTCTACTTAATTATTATTGAAGGAGTATCAATAAGAATAATTTAAAAAAATTAATAAAAATAAAAAATAAATTTTATAATTAAAATCAATATTAACTCCCGGATAGAAAATAGTATTAGTTATGAGTTGCCCTATTTTAAAGATGTAGACTTTGTGCGATCGTCTTTCCCATATGTTCTTCATCCATATACAGCTCTATATCACTGCCTGCTAGTTTTTATTCAACTTGAGACGGATATAGAAAAGTAAAAAGAAGAGAAAAGGCAATTCAAAACTCACAATGGTCTTTAGTTTTAATTGACACTGCAAAAAAAAAAAACAATTAATTATCGATGAAATTTTATTCCATAACTAATTGCCTCACTAGAATTCTATATTATGGTATAGAATTATATATATATACATATTACATTCTAAATAGCAAGATATCTTTACTGCAACAAACATATGAATGTTGAATAATATACTACTCTCTCTTATTCTAAATATAGGAGCTAGTTAAAAAATCTATTTTGATCTTAAATTTAAGACCCAATTCAGTTTGTCTCGCGGCCCCAAATTATAATCTTCCTCAAAATATCCCTATAAATTATACATATTGAAGTAGTTTTTATCAAAAGTAGTTCAAATGTACATAATTAGATGAATATTTTAGAGAAATCAACATACAATTATTATAAATAACTATTTTTTTAAACTATCTAATTTAATTAAATAGATTTAATATTAAGCATAGTAGAACGGTAATACAATGTAATGATGTAAGGAAGTAGCAGTCATATCCAGTTTTCAATTCATTAGGGGATAGGTATGGACCGAAGAACATGAAATATCAGGGCAGTTATTATGTATCCAATGACGTAATTGTAGATTGGGAAAGAGATCCTCTAAATGTATGATTAATCAAAACATTGCGTAAGATCAAACGCAACACATGCATACGTGTCTTGATGGCTCCAATCCATTTAAAGCACATGCGGGGACAAACTTGGGGGAGTTTTTCTCTTTCCGAAGATAATAAAAGTCAGGGGGATTGAATAAGTAACCACAACTAGAAACCAAAACCCAGTAACTCAATCAAATTTTGAACTGAAAAGCTGAGAATCCAATCGAGAAGAGGAATTTAAGTGACATAATTTTTTTTAAAAAAAATAAGGGCTATTCTGCAGGTGGGCCCGTGGCGGATGGGGGAGAAGAATGTTAAAGTCGGCAAACTCCAATTAGAGATCTATCTAGTAAACAGTAAACCACATCAGAAAAAAATTGAAAACTCAAGCTAATATAAGGTAAAAAAGAAAATAAATCTTACTTCTGTGAGTTGCTCAATTTTTATTTTTTTTTTATACTAGAGTTGCTCAATTTTAAATATGGACTCATTGTGCTGCGGTTTTTACTGTTCACACTTTTTACTTTTCCTTTACCCAAACTTTTGCGTCTTTGCTTGTTAGGGGAAGCAAACTCGACATATTGTGACAAAATTTATTTTGGTGAAATGTTTTGTCTTTTTCTGCAGCATTTCATCCTTATCCATGACTTTATGAAGATATTATATTTTTATGAGATTTTAAGAGACACAGAGATCTTATAGCTAAAAATTTCAATATGCACGAGTGCACCCTGTTGTTTTTGTTTTTGTTTTCTCTTGACCAAGAGAACAAACTTATGTGACTAGTATATAAATCTACTTTCAAAGGCCAACTAGTATATCTATTTTGAATCATGATAACGTTTTCTTATCAAAATAATCAAAATTGAAATAATTTAATTTAATTATAATATACACAATATTCATTTATAATCATAAAAAAGTAATATTTAAAAAAGTCTTAATTTACTAATAAACGAAATATTCAAAGATAAACCACACATAATCCAATAACATAACATAGAGTTATTGAAATACAAATTTAACAGACTATTTTTTTTCTTTTAATTTAAAATGACATCATTTTAAGCTGAATAAAAAAAATAAAATTTAATATAGTTAACTTATCTAAATTTTTTGGATTAAATTAATTAGAAAACTTATTCATTAGTTCATTATATTAGTCTTACTAGACATTTAAAACATACATAAATGTATAAACCACTAGTTTAGCCAGCAAAACAAATTTCATCTCTTAAATTTCCTTATATAAGTGTTTGGATTAAATTATTTAAATGATTTTACGTTAAACGAAGCAAACATACGGGGGAGTTTCTTTTTTTAATTATAAGAAAAACACTTTTTTAAGTGCTTTTGTGATTCCCAAACAGGCACGGACCCATTTGCTTAGAGCAATAATGACTCATAATATAAAATTAATATAAGGAGTATCATCCTTGACATCAACAATGATCTCATACACAAAAATATCTTCTATTATTTTATATTTAAGTGTAGGAGTGCGTTTGTCATATTTGTGTCCAAATTTGAAAAATGTCGTTTCGCAATGTGGATATGTATGAGCAGTGCGGGGGTCCATGCCATGCCAAATGTTGAAGGTTCATATATATATATATATATATATTAACACCCACTCATCTAGATATTCTCATGTGTAATCAGTGTCAAAATCCCATTTGTTTTGTTTTAGAATATTAGAATATAGAAGTGCTATGTTGAATAATTAAAGAAAAGATTAATGTCAAGAGAAACCTATTAAATTGATTAAAATTATTTTGATATAAAGGCAACTCTAATATATACCTGTACTCTCAAAGTTTAATATTTTACATATTTTTATTGAGTTTGAAAACCATAAGGAAGTAGTTGTACCAACAGATAAATTTATATAAGCTGAAAATTTCTTGAAGCATAAGGAGCATAATTCACTTTTTTTTTTTAATTGATTAGGTGTGTTGCTCGAACATGATAAAAATCAATATGGCTAAGTTTAACCCAATGATTAAGTTTAACCTAAATTCAAAATAAGATCACCAGAACAGTTTTTAGAAATTTGAATGGGCTTTGGGCCAGACTGAAAAAAGGCTTAAAGACTAAAAACCCTATAAAAATAAAACTAAAAATTGACCCTATCAAAAAGCTTAATATATTTTCAAATTTCAAAGCATTTGTTTTTAATGTGTAGCTAACTACCTGATCATGTCAATTTATAATCGAGGCTAATTGAAGATAGCATAGATTTAAACTCAAAATCTCATATTTAAACAGCCAAAATTTCTTCCACTTGGACGCCTATTGGCATAATTACAAACCATTTATAATCTTATGACATTACTTCATTGAGAACTTCATTTATTTATTATACATTGTGTTATTAGATTGACAATTAGATTTATTATAGATTTATTTCTTATATCTATTATTATGAATGCACAGAACTATGTTTTATTAAAATTTTATTTAATTATTACATGATTGGCTCGACTACCATTCTCATTAATCAGTTTAACCATGAAACCAAGACCTGGTAATTTTGTTTATTTTACGTCTGATCGGGCTTTTAAAACATTGGTTTAACCTTTAACTGATAAAACTGATAAGGAGGCTAGAACATGGAAAGTCTAACTGAATGCCGTGCGTAGTTGGAACTTTTGAATTAGATCCAATAAAAATATGATTTATCGAAGCAATGCGTAAGGTCAAAAACGCCACATGCAGCTATATATATAACTCCACATATGAAAATAGCAAACAATATGATGATGATCACCTTATAGTTCTATTATTTCCTTCTTTCTCTTGCTTTCATCTTCACTCTCAATCTCCTTCTTCAGAATAAGAAGTTCAAAAACATCCCACCTGGTCCACCTTCTCTTCCCATACTCGGCAACCTCCACCAACTAAAAAAACCACTTCATCACACCTTTCAACGGATTTCTCAACGTTATGGTCAAATCGTTTCTCTTTGGTTTGGCTCTCGTCTTGTGGTGGTTGTCTCGTCACCTTCTGCAGTCCAAGAATGCTTCACCAAAAACGACATCGTCCTCGCAAACCGGCCCCGCTTTCTCGTTGGTGAGTATGTCTCTTACAGCTGCACCACCTTAGGGTTCGCTCCATACGGTGACAACTGGCGCAATCTCCGCGGCATCGCGGCGGTTGACGTGCTCTCGTCCCACTCAACAAATTCTTGGAAATGCAAAGAGACGAGATGAAGCGCCTGGTGCGAAAGCTTGGTCAAGTCTCATATAAAGAGTTTGCCAAAGTGGAGATGAAATCAAGATTTTCAGAGATGACCTTCAACACTATAATGAGAATGATTTCGGGCAAAAGGTATTGGGAGATGACGGTGAAGTTGGTGACGTGGAAGAGGCAAGAAAGTTTAGAGAGATGATAAAGGAGTTGGTGACACCAGGAGGGGCAAATAACCCTGCAGATTTCTTGCCCATACTTAGGTGGTTTGATTATGATCACTTGTAGAGGAGGCTCTCAAGAGTTTTGCCAAGAGAATCGATGGGTTCTTGCAAGGACTCATCGATGAGCATCGAAATTCAAAGCAGAGGGCAAATACTATGATAGATCATCTTTTAAGGCTCCAAGAATCACAACCTGAATACTACACGATCATATTATTAAGTGCCTCGTTTTTTGTAAGTAAAATCCTTATTGTGAAAGCATTCATTAATTTTAGTCTAATGTTGATATGTTAATTTTGACATGTAGGTTTATGCTTCTTGCTGGAACTGATACATCAGCAGTGACTTTAGGATGGGCAATGTCTTGTTTATTAAACAATCCTAAAGTATTGGAACAAGCAAAGAAAGAAATAGACACTCATATTGGGCAAGAACGATTAATAGACGAATCAGACATCTCAAAACAACCTTACCTGCAAAGTATTATCTCTGAAACACTTCGATTGCATCCTGCTGCTCCATTAATTGTTGGTTCCACATGAGGCTTCAGATGACTGCACTATTGCAGGATGTAACGTTCCACGTGGCACTATGGTACTAGTCAATGCATGGGCCATCCATCCTGAATTATGGACTGATGCTACAAGTTTTAAGCCAGAGGGGTTTGAGAAAGAAGGAGAAGCAAACAAGATGATTCCAATTGGGTTGGGAAGACGAGCATGTCCTGGTCCAGGTTTATCTCAAAGAACAGTGGGATTGACTTTGGGAATGTTGATTCAATGCTTTGAACGGAAACGAGTAAGTGATGAAGAAATTGATATGACAGAAGGATCTGGAATCACTATGCCAAAACCTATTCCTTTGAGGCTATGTGTAAAGCTCGCCATCCAATAATCAACAAGCTTTCTACTTCTGGGGAGGGGGGTGTTATATATATATATGTGCACCAATAATTCCCCTGTAGTTTCTTGTTTCATATAAATCATATTGCTTTGCAGTTTCTTGTTTCTCAAATCGTGTATAATCATATACTCCATCAGATTTCATCATTGGCTTGCAATCCTCGAGTTCTATGATCAATAGTTTGAAGAGGTTTAAATAAGGGAAAATACAAAAAAAAAAGACCATTTGAAATTTAAAAGGATAAAAAAGGCCCATGAATTTAGAAAAAGACAGATTGGGCAGGAGGCCCAATCTGTCATTTAGAAATTACTGTGCATAGTTGCAAATACCATTATAGGAGTTGCAAATACCATTGGCAGAGTTGCAAATAAAAAACAAAATTGTATTTTTTACAACTTTGTCAATGGTATTTGCAACTCTTATAATGATATTTACAACTTTTTCAATAGTCTTTACAACTCTGCTAGTTGTATTTGAATTTCTATAATGGTATTTGCAACCCTGCTAATGGTATTTATAACTCCCATAATGGTATTTACAACTGTGCACAGTAATTTAGAAATGACAGATTGGGCCTCTGCCCAATCTGTCTTTTTGAAAATTCATGGGTCCTTTTTATCCTTTTGAATTTCTAATAGTCTTTTTTAGCATTTTTCCTTTAAATAAACATGATTTATCGTGACCCCCATAAAAAATCTAATTAATTAGCTTGCCTCCAAGCTTACTCTCTAATCTCTGATATTAAGTACACATAATTAAATGTGACCCTCCTGTTGGTATTTTGTGGATAAATACAAAGGAGGAAAGGAAAGTGGGAGAAATTTGTGTTTGACGAAATAAAATATGTAAAAGAGAATTTGACTAGTCTTAAATATATGGTGACCAATGAAATTGTCCTTTTACCTTAAACTTAGTGTGCTCCTGAACTTAATTCACTTAAATCTTATCATAAAAAATAAAATAAATTTGCTCCCACCAAGAAAGAATTGCGCATAGCTCTTGTTCTAATTGATATTAATTTTTTTTAACCTATCTCATAATATATATATAATTGCATGATATTAAATCCATTTCCTTTGCAAGAATAAATGACATCTTTTTCAGCTCACAACCATGCACACCTCATCTAGCCAATCAATAATATGTCACTAGATCACGTCATTTGATTACATTAGACATACGTACGTCGTAAACATTTTGAACATCTTTCGATGTCTCTAACTTGTTCATAACTTTTGGTATAAATAGCTCGCAATGCACGAATTCGTATTGTCTTTTGTAATTTCATTCTATAATAAAATTTCCCCTTCTCTTAAAAATTCCATAATATGTCCCTCGGGCTTCTGAAATTGGAAATTTATCTTCTTTTTTTCTTTAGTTTCAGGGCTAACCTAACCGGTCTAGTCCAAGTTTTAATACCTTGATTTATACTGAATTAAAGAGGTCAAGGAAGATTCCATTTTTTATGTTGAATCCATGTATGTCCCCCACTAGTTATCCTGTCCATCTCCTAATAGATAATAATTCCTCCAGATCCGTCCTTATTCATAATTTATAAACTATATTTGAAAAAAAGAATAAAAGTCAATTTATCTTTTAAATGTATAAAAATTGTGTATACTTAATTTTTGAAAAATTATAAAAAAATTAATTTATCTATTACATTTCTGCGGCCTTCATTCATTTGATGTGTACGTATCGTCTGGTCAATTAATTACCCCCTCGTTGTGGAACGCGATTGAAGTACTCCAGCCATGTTGATAATTTAGTGGAAAACTACATCTGAAAATTTAGCTTTTAAAAAATTTAAGCTAACTTTTTTCTAAATATTATAATATTTTTCTAAAAATGTAAATTATTATTATAATTAAATATCATATACCCAATAATTTTTTATATGTTCACACTTCACTACCTATCAACATCTCTCAAGGAGAGGAGCAAAGTTGAAATTGTCTACTGTAATATTGATCATGATGTTACAAGTAGCGGGAGAAGAAAACAGAGGCCATGAAAAGCAAAGTTAGACTCAAACATCTTTTTAAAAGAATTATTTTTAATTGAACCTAATAATACTTAAATTTAATTCAGTCAGATAATTATATAAAAAATAATAAAATATCACCAACTAGCATTGATATTAATGAAAGGAGTTTATGTTAATATGACATATTTTTTATAAACACCTTAATCATTTTCTTTATCTCCCTCTCTTCCTCTTTTACTTATTTTTGTTGAGGGAATATAAATAGAGGTAATTTAGAAAAAAAATTGATAAATATGTGAAATATATTTTATATTTAGAATTAAAATTAACTTTCCTATTATATCCTATATTAAGGACTGGAAAAGTATATATACACACACAGAGTTAGATCCGTGAATGTTTGGAGCAAGAGGAGAAAGTAGGAACTAACAAAAAGGAGATTGATTGGAAGAATGTATCTTACCATTTAAAATGACAACCGAGAGGATGGAGAGAAGATGATGGCTCGACGGTGTGACGGAGACGTGGGGTGAATGCTTTCTTTGTTGCCGCTCACGTCGCTCTTCTGTGCTGTTGTACATCGTTGTGCATGGAGACAGAGGCTTGTGATGATGCTGATGGAATGGTATGGTGACTGCTTGGGTGTAGTTGGCTGTATAAGGAGATGGCGAGAGGCATGGGGTTGATGGAAGGGAGGTGGAGTGGTGGTGATGGCGTCTGTGGTGAGAAAGGTATTGCGGCCGGGCTTGAAGATTTCTCTGCGTGTATGGTTTCTCGCGGCAGCACCCCTTCCATCCTTCAGCTGTGCATGCCCTATGTTTAAAAGCTGAGAGGAAATAACTTAATGGGTTTAGGTCCTTTAATGTAATTTCTAAGTTTATGATAATTTGTTGTCTTTTATAAATTTTGATTTCTCCTAAATTCCTAAAATACAAATCATAATAATATAGTACCTTTTGTTCCAAAAATAATTGTTTGGGAGAAATCATAAAAATATGACAATTATACCCCTGTTGTGCACTAATTCAAAGTAAGGTACACTAATTCAAATGATGCACAAATAATATAATTAAGGACTAAAATAATGATAAAAATCTACTAAAATCATATGAATAAATATATAAAAATATGAGTTTGTCAACTCCCCCACACTTAGGCTTTTGCACTCCTGGGCAAAATATCAATAAAAAGAAATCCAATAGTTAAACTTAATGCAAGTAAATATAAAATTGACAAGACAAGAATATATAATTAACTCAAGTAACTTTTATCCCTAATCATCAACAATCATGGAATACTTTAGTGCAAAGAAATTAACACAAGAGACATAGCAAGATAGAGGAAGGGAAACATAATAGAGCTCTCATAGGTATAAGTGTCTCACTCAACTTTCAAATATAAGGAATTTTCACTCAATCCACATAGATTAGCATCTACCATAGGCTTGTAAAGATTCTATATTCTACACAACTAGCATACCATAGATTCATGATCATGAGGATTTTGTAGGGTTGTAATGCTGGTAAAAGGCTAATGAATGGATTGAACGGAATGTAGAACAAATTCAATGTATAAGTGTTAAGAAACAACTCAAAATGAGCTAAAGTATGACCATCATATGAACACCAATGTGCCAATAGAACTAATCTTTAATCTTCAACCACTAATGGATACCTTATTTCAAACTTTATGCTTTTTAGCCAAATTATTTTGTCTTTCCTTTTTCTCTCTCTCTCTCTTTCAAATTTTTCTTAGCTTTTTCTGTACATTTTCTTCTCTTTCTTGCCTTTTCTATTTATTTTCTCTTTTTTTATATATATTGGCAATCCTAACCCAAAAAGATAAAGATAGCAATATTAATAGTACACATTTAATCATGAAGAATACAATATAACTCATGCAAAGCACTTGTTCAAAATCAATGGAATGAAATGAAAGTGATGGACTCAAAGGGATAAGCAAAGGTCAATCGAGATGGTTTGTGTTTGGGTAAAAATGTTTAGAAATGAATGTCCCTATTATGCTCACAATTCTAGGTATTAATGTAGCTTTGAAAAATAATATAGACAAGTTCTAAAAGTTAACCAAAACTAGGTGGAAATCACACAAGATAAGAAGAAAAGTAAAGCTAAAAGAATCCTTCTAACAAAGCTTTCTCTAAGATGTTTACTCCCTAAGATCAAGTTATAAAACAAGGTTAATAACACTGCACCAAAAGCACTCCATTATGTTAATCAACTAAGAATAAAAATTACTCAAATCAAAATGCATTATTACCTAGACATGTCAATGTTTACATGTATAAAGCAATAAATATTTGAAAAAAAAAACTCAAGGATTGAAAAAATAAAGTCAGAAGGTGGGAATCATAGTAACAAATAGCCCATACAGCAGTGAAAACCTTAATCAATTTAGCTCAACAGGTTCAAAAAAATTTAATTTTTCAAATTATGGCGATACAAGAAGTGACAAAATAAATCAGCAAAAGCAATCCCTCCCCCACACTTAAACTATATGTTGTCCTCAACGCATCACTAAAGCATATATCAAAGGGAGAAGGGAAGATGGGTAAAGAGTCTGAGCTAAAGGGAAGACTTATCCAAAGAAAAATTAACATAAGACTAAGAAATTCTTGAAATGCAACATATTCTAAGAAATTGTTAAAAAATATAAAGCAATAAATCTAAATTATTCTACCTTTTACTACTGTGATAGTCCCTCCCCCATACTTACTTCTAACTATCTTAGCAAACAGATATAACCAGTAATACAAGAGAAAATAAAGGAGAAGGGTAGAAAGGAACAACCGTGCAATTAAGGAGGTCTCTGATTCTTATGGTAGTACTTAAGCAGATGATCATTGGCTTGTGAAACATGACCCGTTGCTTCATCCACCAGCTCTACCTACCAAAAGAATACACCTTGGTAACTCTAAAAGGGCCCTCCCACTTCGTGACAAACTTCCCGGGCATTATCTTCAACCAGGCCTTGAACTTTAAAACCTTGTCACCTTCATGAAACTATTTCCTTAGAATCTGTTTGTCATGAATCATTTTCAGCTTGTCTTTGTAGATTTTGGAGTTATTATAGGACTCAAGTCTCATCTCTTCAAGCTCTTGGAGTTGCATCATCCGGTTTTCAAGTGAAGATTCAAGGTCTACATCACATGCCTTGATCGCCCAATAAAATTTGTGCTTAATCTCCATAGGTAGATGGTAAGACTTGCCATAGAGCAACCGGAAAGGAGACATACCTATAGGGGTCTTGTAGGCAATCCTATAAGCCCACAGCGCCTCCTTAAGCCTTTCACTCCAATCTTCACGAGATGGTTTGACAATCTTTTCTAGTATCCGCTTCATTTCCCAATTGGAGACTTCAGCCAATCCATTTGTATGAGGGTGGTAAGGAGTAGCCAACTTGTGATTAACTCCATGTTTAGAAAGTAAAGACTTGATGGTCCTATTACAGAAATGTGTTACTTGGTTACTAAACAATTGCTCTTGGAATACCGTACCTACAAAAGATATGAGAACTTAAAAACTTGGTAACAGTAGAAGCATCATCTTTCCTAGTTGGTACTGCCTTTACCCACCTAAACACATAGTCTACTGCAAGTAATATATATATATATATATGAAAACCCAAATGATAGAGGAAAGTGACCCATAAAATCTATGGCCCGAACATAAAAAATTTCACAAAAATGCATAGGTGTTAAAAGCATTTCATGCTTTCTACCTAGACTCCCAAACTTTGGCACTTGTCATGAGACTTACAAAAAGCGTAAGCATCTTTGAATAAAGTAAGTCAGTAAAACCCACATTCTAAAATCTTCCTAGTAGTCCTATTACTAAAATATCCCTACAAGATAAAGAATGTGCAAAGGTAAGGATATAATGGATCTCATTGTTAGGAATATATCGTCTGATGATTTGGTCACTGTATTGCTTCCAAAGAATTGGAGCACCCCAGATATAATATCTTGCCTCCCTCTTCAGCTTATCAACTTGAAATTTAGACATAGAAGGTGGTACAAGATTAGTGACAATATAATTAACAATATTAGAGTACCAAGGCTCCTGAACAGCTAAGGCAAAACATGCAGAATCAGAAAAGGAATCAACAGTAAGATCGTAGGAGTCAACTCCCTTAGTGCCTTTAGGTAACCAACTAAGGTGGTCAGCCACATGATTCTTGCTTTAGCTCTGTCTCTGATTTCAATATTGAACTCCTACAGCAGCAAAACCCATCTTAGCAGTCTTGGTTTAGACTAGGGCTTCTTGAACAAGTACCACACCGCTGCATGATTTGTAAAAATAACCACTCGAGAGTTTATCAGATACTGTCTAAACTTATCTAAAGTAAAGATTATAGCAAAAAGTTCATTCTTAGTATTGGTATAATTCACTTGAGCAGAGTTAAGTGTCTTAGAGGCATAGGATATCACTCTAGATCGCTTGTCCTCCTTCTGACCAAGCATAACACCCACTGCAAAGTTAGAAGCATCACGAAATAGTTTAAAAGGCAAATCCCAATTGAATGCAGTGAGAAAAGGAGTTGAAACAAGCAAGGATTTCAAAGAGTAGAAGGCATGTCTACATTTATCATCAAAGTGAAAATTAACATCTTTTTTCAACAAAGTAGAAAGGGGTAAAGCAATTGTACTAAAATCTCTTACAAAGTGTCGATAAAACCCCGCATGCCCCAACAAATACCTCAAATCTTTAAGACAAGTAGAATAAGAAAGTGAAGAAATGATTTCAATCTTAGCTCTATCAACCTCAATCCCCTTTTGGGAGATGCGGTGACCTAACATTATGCCACTATCTACCATAAAATGAAATTTTTCATAATTCAAAATAAACTTTTTCTCAATACATCTACCTAGAATATGTTCAAGACTAAGAAAACAATAATCAAAGCTATCACTGTAAACGGTGAAGTCATCCATAAAAATCTCTATATTTTGCTCCAATAAATCACTAAAGATAGCATCATACACCTTTGAAAGGTACCTGGAGCATTACATAACCCAAATGGCATCCTTCGATAAGCGTAGGTACCAAAAGGACATGTAAAAGTAGCCTTGTCTTGATCTTCAGTTCAATCAGTACCTAGAAATAACCTGAAAAGCCATCTAAAAAATAATAGTGAGATCTACTAGATATTCTTTCCAATATTTGATCAATGAAATGTAATGGAAAATGATCCTTCCTAGTTACTTCATTCAACTTCATATAGTCTATGCACATTCTCCAAGCGTTCTAAACTCTTGTTGGAATAAGTTCATTACTCTCATTTCTCACTACTGTGATACTGCTCTTCTTCGGTACTATATGTACTGGGCTCACCTACTCATTGTCTGAGATTGCATATATGATCTCAGCACTCAATAATTTAGATACCTCCTTTTTAATCACATCATGAATAAGAGAATTCGACCTCATTGGTGGCTGTTTAACTGGTTTTGACCCTTCAGCCAAAAGGATCTTATGTGTGCAAACCAAGGGATCAATCCCTGGTATTCCCCTAAAAACCAACTTATAGCCCTTTTATACCATTTCAACATAGAAATTAATCTCTCTTCTTTAGAACCACTCAGAGAACCAGAATAATTACAGACAATTTACAATCATCGGCAAGAAAGACATATTTCAAGTTAGGGGTAGGGGTTTCAATTATAAATTAGGAGGTTGCACAATAGAAGGAACCATCTTTGGTATATCAAGTGCATTTAGTGTGAATAGTACATCTATACGGCTTGGGGAAGGAGATATAAGCTCAGTGTGGTGTATATATCCTCCACTTCCCGACTCAGTGCCACCATCAGATAACCTATAAATAGGAGAAATAAGGTCAGCCTGATCAATAGAAAAAAAAAAAGTAAATTAGAAGTGAGAGTGGAATTAGAAGGGATTATAGCAGTAGCATGATCACTGCTATCCTCTTATAATGTTCCAGGGCCACTTAACGGGGAAACTACATTCGTAGTTTGCATAATAGCTCCCTTATTATCAGTTCCTGCAAAATCAAGAAACACACATTCCTCAAGGCTATCAAGTGTAAAATCAGTCTCATGCAAGTGGTTTACATCATTATCATGACATTCAATTGAACAAATACCCAAATAAGAACAATCTTCATAACCATGATTCATAGATTTTGAAAGATTAAATTGCACTTATTGATCCTCAATTCCCATAGCGACAAGACCATTTTTCATGTTAATAATGGTTTCTGCATTCAGAAGGAATGGTCTACCTAGAATTAATGTGCTCTCAGTAGGGAGATTATTAGTCATATCAAGGATATAAAAGTCAGCTGGGAAAATAAGACCTTTGACTTGCACAAGGATATCCTCAGTAGGGAGATTATTAGTCATATCTCATAGTCCTATCAGCTAAACCAAGCACTACACTAGTATCTTTTAAAGCTTTAATATCTAAAGTCTTATAAACAGAGATTGGCATGACACTAATTGCTGTACCTAAGTCAAGTAGGGCATAAGAAATTATTGTTTTGCCTATAGTATAGGGAATAGTATAGGAACCTGGGTCTTTGCATTTAATAGGCAACTATGGCTTAAATAAGGTACTAACACTCAACTCCAGTTGCATTCTCTCACTATGCCTATACTTCCTCTTGTTTGTACAGAGGTCTTTCAAGAATTTAGCATACTTAGGCATCTTTTTAATCAATTTAAGCAATGGCACATTAACCTCAAATTTGCTAAACATTTTAAATAATTTATCATTATCTTTCTTTTCAACAATCTTTTTACTTACCAAGTAAGAATTTAGAAAAAGTAAGTCACAAATGTTTACCAAATCACCCTTGGAGTTGGAAGGTGATCCTTTCTCTACTAGTCCCCTTATGACAGTTGTTGCCTCTTCATCATTTTGCACCACTAGTTGTTTCTGAAACTTCTCCAAAAGCTTCTTTTCTTATAGGCCTTCAAATTGGATAAAAGCTTCTTTCTCAGCTTGGGAAGTTTCTTGAGTAGTTTTGGCAGGAGAAGACTCAACTTCTATTTCCTTATCAACCTGCTCTTCATCCTCTTCATGTTCTTTGAATTGCACATTCTTAGCACCAATTTTCTTACCACTTCTCAGTGTGATTACATTCGAAGATTTAGGATTTATCACTGTGTTGAAGGGTATAGAACCATTACTCTTTGCTTGTTGTTCACTCAAGTTGTTGGGATTTGAGTAACAAAAGCGTTCAAGTTCTCATGCTTAGTCTATATTTTCTCCAATTTAGAGAACACGTTTTGTAGACATGAGTCTATCTTATTCTCCATAGCATGTAACTTAGCCTCGGTTTGTGACTTCTTATGATCAAATTTTGAATTAAGTTTGGTAATGCCTTTCACGATTATAGCAAGTTTATTACCTCAAAAAAAAAAAGATGATACCCCTTGATTAGACACCACTTGATTTGAGAAATTTCCTTGAGTGTTGCCTTGATTTCCACCCCATCTAAAATTAGGGTGATCTCTCCAACCTGGATTGTAAGTGTTAGAGTAGAGATCCTTTTTCTGATATTGGTCATTCCTATTTTAGTAGAAGGCAAAAACTTCTTCATATCGAACACAAGTATTGGAGGCATGCATCATTGACCTATAATACTCAAAACCGGCTACTATAGCTTGAAAGTGACCCATTGAATTAACCTGCTTGGCATTCACATTATTCTCCAAAATACTGAGTATTTTCTCCATCCAATTCCCCAAAGTAGCAATTTTAACAAGAATATCTTAGGAAGAAACTGAAAAGGTATTATACACTTTTCTTGTGTCTCCAAATTGAGGGTCATTGGTAGCTATCTTTTGAAGTAGGCCCTATGCAGCATTGGGACTTAATTCTTTGAGGGAACCATTTGCAGCAGCATGAATTAAGGGCTTATAATGTGGAAGTATCCCTTCATAAAAAGAATTGACCAGATCATTCTTTGAAATATTTTGGTGTGGACACTGAGCTAGAAGTGTGATGAACCTGATCCAATACTCGTGCATGGATTCATTATCTTGTTGTACTACACTAGTTATCTCCTTTTTTAGCCTTGAAGTTTTAGATGCAGGGAAATATTTATCTAAGAATGCTCCTTTCAACTGATCCCAAGTCAATATGGTAAAATGTTGAGATAGTGTGTAAAGCTACTCCTGGGCCTTTCCTTCTAAAGTACAGTGAAATGCTCTCCTCAATACATCTTGAAGATTTGCCTTGGTGGTTTCATGGAAGAGCACACCATATGCATGGTCTTCAAATGCTTGTGTGGATCATCACTTGCAAAGCATAGAATTTAGGTAAGGAAGAAATTAATGCTCCTTTAATTTCAAAAGTCACACATCACTATAAAAGCCATAAGGATCATAATCAACATTAGAATTATTAATCTCCCTCATACTTCTATTATCCTCACCATTATTCCCTAAGTTATTCTCGCCATGTCCGTTGTTCCTATTAAGCCCATTATAATCATTATTACCGTTAGCACCATCCATGGTTTCTTGTTTTAATTCAAAATCACTATACTCTTGTTCACTAGATGACAAATTTGACTCTTATGAAATATGCCCTTCCTCTATAATAACTTGACTTGTACCCTATATTCTCCTATTTCTTCTAATCTTTTTCACAGACCTTTCAATTTTAAGATTTAAGGAAATCAAAGGTAAAGCCCTATCACTCCTAGGCATAAATAGTAGCAGTCAGATGAAAAAACCAAAATAAAAGAAAAATAAAATGAACCAAATAAATAGAAAAATAAATAAATAAACCAAATAAAATGAACCTAAATTTTTTGTTTTAAAGAAAAATGCAAATGCAAATGTTATACAAACTAACTAAGACAAGCTCAACAAAGAAATAAATCTTAGTCAATGTTACTAGACACTTAGTTAATAGGAAACCAATTTCTTGGCTCCCTGGCAACGATGCCACTTGAAACAACCTTATGTCCCATGTTGCCTTGGGGTTATTTCAAAAATTAAATTAAGAATTGTGTATAGTGCAACCTCAAGTCGTTCTCTTTTAGAAGCCAAAAATGAAATTAAATTCCTAAGTAACTAAATACAATGCAACCTAAGCTATAGAATGGGATTTGGATTGATTGACTAACAACTAAATATAATGAATTAAAAATAAATTTAAATAAAATAGTTTTAGTATTTTTAATTTAAAATTATTGATAATAAATTATAATAAGCGAATTGAATGAAAGCGAAAGTGATTAATAATAATAAAAGTAATTCTCCAATTCAATAACACAAGTAATCATAACTTTAATATATATGAGAGTTAAAAATAATAAATCAAGAATTATAATTAAACTATTAATCTAACAATTAAGTTATCTCGAAAAGAAAAAGGGCTTGGTGGGATATGTCGGAATATTCTTTTTTGGAGAAAGAACTTGAGAGTGAAGAAGAAAGTAAGGCAAAGGATAGAATAATTGATAATGCAATTTGTGGACATTTTGCTTCGTACTTTGATGATTCAAGTGTGCTTCTCTTTAAAAGGATTTGTGGGACAAATGAATTTTATTATGTTTTATCCTTTCTTGCCTCCAGTCAAATGAAGCGTGCTGACTGCATAGTTTGTGGTTATAACTTCAAAACCATTAGTCCTATCTATACGATATATTTAATTAATTTAATTAGATTAAAAAATTAGTTAAATTATTTAATATGATATGTTTTGTCTAAAATACCTTAACTATCTTCCATAACTCTATCCTTCCCTCTTTTATTTAATTATTATTAGGAAAGTATCAATAAGAGTAATTTAAAAAAAATTAATAAATATTAAAAATAAATCTTATATTTAAAATTAATATCAACTTTCTAATTAACTCATATATTAATAATCGGAGGAGTATCTTTTTCTAATATGACAAATAAATATTAATGACTCTATAAATAATTTATAAGAAAAATGATAGAAAAAAACTTTGGAAAATGATAAATATAAAGTATGATAGTTATCAACTTTAGATCAAGCATTATTAACATAATGTCCTATTTTAACAATTATAATTCTCCATAATATTTTTCTATCATTTTGCCTAATTTATATTAAAAAGCAAAGAATTTTTCCAGAAAACCATATAAGGAGGAGTATTCTGGAGATGAAGAGGCGTGGGTAGGTACCGTTAATTCACTATATATTCTGGATTTTTTATTTTTTATAAAAAAATTGGTAATTATTTATAAAAAGTGAAGACGACCAAGACTTTATACACTTGTGGATAAGGAAGACATAGACGTCAATGGAGGGCATTGGATAAATCAATGGCTGGGTAAATGCTAAAATTGACCCTCTATCTATCCAATATATATTTCAAATGAATGAACCCCAAAGTCTTCACGTTGGACGATATCAAGTTGGAAATACTGTGAGATATCAAGTTGGAAACAAAAGAAAGGAAATATTGCATATTTCGGGACTTCACGTTGGAAACAATTATTCTGAAAGCTTTTTGAAATTATTCTAGACGATATATATATATATATATATATGAGTTAATACAATTTTATCTCTTAAATTTACATAAATTTTAGTTTTAGTTTATCAAATTTTAAATTGAATATTAGTCTTTCAAAAAATAAAATAATTTAGATATTTATTAAATTATAAAGATTAATATTTTAGACCAAAAAAAATATAAATTACTAAAATTTATAATTTAAAATTTAAGAAACTAAAAGCTCAATCATCAAGACAAATTTAATAATAATCTTCCTTTTAACTAATTTATTTCTGTCCGTATCATTTTTCTTTTTCTGACACGGAATATCATCCATGCATTTCTACGAAGTAACCTCGAAATTGTTTTCATTTTCAAGTCAACATTCAAGTCTTTCTGACTTTCTATACCAATGTGAAAGTAAAAATTAAAAAAAAAAAGTTAAATTACATCACTATTAGTTAAGTTTGATTGTATACGTCACCATATTTAATTAATACAATGACATTTCTTGGCCCACATTGGCGGCGAAAATGATATAACTATGTAAAATAATTGAAAAAAAAATTACTACTTAATTTCTTGTAATACCCAATTTACATTGTAAATTTAGACAGTTGACCATTACTAAAAAAAATATTTTAAGAACAAAATTTTACTAAAAGTTATTTTAAAATATTAAATATTGTTGAAAAAATGCTTTACGATTTTAGTTGCAACTTTACCTTTTGAAATAATTAGTACGAGGAAATAGATGAAGCAAAGGGTGAAGCAAGCAGGGGGATGAATTAAAAATTAATCCAGCATTTGATTGTAAATGAAACGAATTAAATTTATAAAGCTAGGGTGGGCGTAACTAATGTTAAATTTGATAAGAACTAATACTTCTCTACTCTAAGTCACTTCCAACATTATTGACACTAAATATAATTTTAAATTTTATTAACTTTATCTTAAAATTAAATAATTTTTAATTTTATTTTTATTTAATATACGCTTAACCTTAAGAATATAAAATTAATATAATAATAAATAAAAGATAAAATTATATATTTATATAAAAAATATAATAATACGAATTATAGATAAGACTAAAAAAATATTCTCTTTACTTTATAAATAGAATCAGCGTGGACGGGAGGGATCAAGGTTGAATATAAGGTACGAGGCGTCCAAGTCAATTTAGATTTTTTTCTTTTAATATATATCACCCAATTATTCGTAATATGATTGGTTAAAAATGGGAGAATAAATAATTAATACTAACTGAAAGCCCTTTATTTCATCAACTGCGTGTTTCTCTCCTAGAGGTTAAGGGTGTGCATAGACAGGGCTAGACAGGATAACCCTCTTACCCGGTGCCTTGCCCAAAAAAATTATAGGCTGTATTTTGTAACCCGATACTCAGCCCTACCTGATAAAATCCCTAACTATTTTGGGCTGAGCATTGGCAGACTTACATGCCCAAATTATGATATCTTGCTCATATTGTAAAAAAAAATTTACAACCATAAAATTATAAAATAATACTATATTTATATTTTTAAGTCCTAATGAATGATATGAAGATCATCCAATTCCAAGAAGGTGACCTCTCTATTGTCTTCATTTTGAAGTCAGCGATCGGTACCAATTTCCAGGGAAAAAATATAAAAAAACTACATTACATCAATGGATGTAGTGCTTATTTAGATAGATTTATTCCAAACTAAAATTTTAAAATAATTTTTAGTCTAAATTTTAGTTTAAAAAAATTTAAAATAAATAGTTATATTTATTTAAAAGAACTTTTAGACCAAACTATGATTTTAGTTAAGCTACTAAAAATAATTTTTAAGTAAAAATAGCTTATGGATCTCAAAATACAATTTTACCTCTATTGTTCTAACATATTTTCTCCTCCCTGCTCTCTGTCTCTTCTCTCCTCTTCGCTCTCTATTTTATCCCTATGGTTTTATTTTTTTGTACATAATTAAAAATTTACTTTTATATATTTGTAAGTATTAAAATGGGAAGTAAAATTAATTAAGATATATATAATAAAATATAATATAATTTTACAAGAGAGAGATAGTTAAATGAGAGACAACCATAAAAGAGAGAGGAGAGACAATAAAAAGATAAATAATTAGAGGGACAAAATTATCATTTCTCATGAGAATGTATAAAAAAATTGTTGGGATTTACTTATGAGAAACCATTAATTGTTCTAAAAGAGGGAAACATACTTTTGTCAATAGTCAATTTTGGCACAAAAATGAGTGTTTGGGTGTAGTTTAGGTCTAAAAATATTTTTTTTTTCAAATCAAACACACACTTAGTATCTTAAAGAGTAAAATTGTCCATATTTTTGTTAAAATATGGACTAATATTTTATATAGAAAGAAATTTGAAAGACAAAAATTTATAATTTAAAATTATAGGGACTAAAATTAAAATGAGAGTAAATTTTAAGGCCAAATATTATATTATACTAACCATAAAATAAATCATAATATCACGTTTAAAAATTAAATAAAAATAAAGAAAATTTTCATAACATATTCTTTTGGCACAATAGTTTTTTTTTAATAATTATATGAGAGTAGCTCAAGTCATAAGGGATTAAAAGGATAAGGCCAGAGTAAAAAAACTGAATATTTATTATATTGTTATTATTACTAAATACCATTCATTTTTAATTAAACAGCATATATATCTCTTCACACATTCATTTGATGTCCCATCAACGTAAATGTTTTTGTATGCAACAAACAAGAGGGGCCAAGCCAATAAATCAATAAAACATGAAATTAAATAGTGAAAATTATTGAAAATAAAATATTTAATTACATATAGTTGACAATTTCAACTTTGATTCTCTATCTAGAGGCTAAAAACATAGAAACATTGATTGAGTCATTAGTGTAGTGCTAACATACAAAAGTTATTTCGTCATGTACCTTGTTATTTTACTTGAAATTCTTCTTATCTTCTTTGGCACTATATATGTTTTCGTTAAAATAATATCACCATCTTTAATTAATATATTGCCATTTCTTGGATTGAGCTGGCCCGCAAGCACACAACTTGTAAAACTAATTGTATGGTTTGGAGAAAAGTTTCATTCAGATATTAAATAAAAATGACGTGATTTATATATATTAAGTAAAAGACATTAAAATTTGAAGAGTATATGTGACAACTTAATTAGTTAGGAAGGATCTATCTTTTACCTTCACACCTCGAGGGGGATAATATCTACTGTCGGCGAGACCTACTCCTTTATTGTACTCACAAAAAGAAAATTAAATAATTAAATGTGAGTTTTTTTTAACCTTAATTAAGGGTGTGTTTGGATTAGCTTTTGGAGAATAGATTCTGGGAAGAATAAATTTTGGAGAATAGATTTTGGATAGAATAGATTTTGGGAAGAATAGATTTTGGGAATAAAGATGTTTGGATGATTAGTAGTAGAATTACTTTTTATATTGGTAAATTACTAAAAAGGGTATGATATGATTAAAAGTAAGAGAGATGAAAAATGATAGAGAGGAAAGAGGAGAGAGAAGAGAGTGTAGAGAGGAGAGAGAAAAATAGAGATAAGAGAGGAGAGAGGAAAGAGAAAAAGAGGAAGGAGAGAAGAGAGAGGAGAGATAATAGAGAAAAGAGAGGAGAGAGGGTGTAAGAAAAAGTAAGGGTATAATAGTAATTGGATAATCCAAAACCTAGGTTTCAAAGAAAAAGCTATTTTCAGTAGCTTATTCAAAACCTAGGTTTCAAACCGAGGTTTTGTCCAAAATCAATTCTCAACAAAAATTGCTGTTTGTCTAAAAAATTTTCAAACCGTGATTTTGCCCAAAATTCATTTTTCAACGCTGCTCCCAAACAGGCACTAAATGTGAGTTCATGCTCAACAAGAGGAATGGACTATATTTTTAATGGGAGAGGGGGGTCTCCTTTTCTTTGCCCTCTTTTCCCCCTCCTTTTCCCCTAATCATCACACATTGATAAAATTTTAACATTTGAGATTTGACATTTTATAAAATTATTACTATAATTTTACAAAAGAATAAATAGATAAATTTAAAATCTGATATGAACGTATAGTTAAAATTTGGAGAAAAATTAGATCTAAGTTTCTTATGTCTATTTCGTCAACATTTTCAATCTAACTTTGTCATATGTCTTATATTTTTAATATATTTATTTAATTTAAACTTGCATAAAAAAGAATGGTATATATAGTAAAATGTGATTAGAAAATTTGACCAAATTGACGTAAGTATGGTCTTTAAAATTTAACCAGCAAATAAATTAATAAAATATTAAATTAATAATACAATTATTGAGAATAAAATATTTGTACCATATCAACTATTGTTGACAATTTCAACCTTGATTCTCTCTCCCTAGAGCCTATAAATATATGACAATTAGTGTTGTGTGGAGCATACCAAAGGCATTAATTTGATAATTGTTAGTGTTTTCAGTTTTCAATTCTCTCTGAAACAATGAAGAAGGCTATTATTCTAATTGCTTTTCTCATTTTGGTTTCTTCGTTTCTCTGCCTTCCTTCTTCCCCTCACGCTCGTGGATTATATGGTAACAACTCAAAACTTCATTTATTAATTTAATTTGTCAACTTTTTTCAATCATGAAATTATTATTGTCGAGTTACCTATTAATTATTCTTTTCCTAGTGAATTATATGAAAATATTATATGATAATGCAGATGCTACAAATTCAGTCACCTCGCCAACAAATGGTAAGAACAAGCCTGCAGTTAATTGTCCTCCTGGTTCTACTTACAGATCTTGCCTTAAAAGCCCGCCCACAATTCCAAGTCCGTGCAGTGATTATACCCGTGGCTGTAAGAAGTAGCAGAAGAATTATATATGACTAATGGTATATTTAATAATAATAATAATGATAATGATATAAAATATTAAAAAATAAATAGTCGTTTGTGGAAGGAGAAACTCTTGTTTCTAATATCTTCTCTAGCTCCGTTCTATGCTCAGATGTCTCGTTATCATCATGGTCTCTTTTGAAGAATAATGTTTGTACTTCCTATCTAGCTTTGGTTTCATGGGGAAGTCAAGGGGCAGGTTGCTCTTATTTGTACTTCCTTTCATAGTCTCTTCTATGTGTTGTATTTTTTTTTTTTTTTTGCGTGTTTGTGAGAGAGGTTCTTAAATTTATGTGTACGTATTGTACTTGAAAAGAAGATAAATGTATCCTGCCTTATTTATTATAAGTCATTTTATAATAAACAATTGGATAGATGTGCAAAAATACTTATAAAATTTTATACCCAGAGCAACCAATACCATATAAATTTTTTTATGTAAAAGTAATCATAATATTATAAAATAGAGGCAAAAATATTAAACTCTGTTAGTTGACTATTAGAGATTAGAGAGAGAATTTTTTATTAAAAATATTGATATAAACGTAAATATGATATAATTATAACTTAGCTGATATTATCTATCAGGACCCAGTCTTCCTACGACCCAGTCAGTTTATATCTTTTTCTTAAAAAATTGACAAGCCACAGTCTGCACCACTAGTCCAAAATAAAAGAATAAATTATGTTCATATTCTATGAAGTTGGACTAAAATGACAAGTAACAGTGTGTACCACTAGTCCAAAAAAAAATAAAAAGAAAATTTAAATTTTAAAATACTTTTCTTAACAAATGTTTTTCTTTAAAAACTGTAGACTCACTAATAGTTAAAGGTACTTTTACCTTTTTGACTGGTTTATATAAGCAGATGTAGCATTTAATCTTCTCTGGCAGTCTATAAAATTAAAATGAACTAAATGTGCGATTATTAATTTGTATTGTATAGTATAAGAGATGAAATATACTATTTAAGACTTCTAAATAATAAAGATTGAAGCATAGAGTGGTTAAAATAACTAATTGTGTGTCGTTCCAGTTTAGTGAGTAGTCTAGTGTTTAAATTTTGAATATATAACCACGATATTTCTTTAGAGGTAACGAGATTATCCGTATTATAGGCTCATATTCGTATAAATTAGATTAATTAGTTGATAGTAATGCTAGATATTGGCGGATAAATCCTAAATAATATAGATTGTTAGAATTTTTGTATTTCATAATGATATAGTTGATCTCTTTCCCTGTCATTTCTTTATCTGTGTCCCTATCGATTTCCTAGTGACAAAGCATCTAAACTGTTTCCATATATTCTCAGGCCAATGAGCAAGTCTTCCTACGACCTAGTGCCTGTTTGGCACCTCGGTTTGAGAATCAATTATGGGGCAAAACCTCGGTTTGAAAAATTTTCACACAAACAGCAATTTTTGTTGAGAATTGATTTTGGACAAAACCTCGGTTTGAAACCTAGGTTTTGAATAAGCTACTGAAAATAGCTTTTTCTTTGAAACCTAGGTTTTGGATTATCCAATTACTATTATACCCTTACTTTTTTACACCCTCTCTCCTCTCTCCTCTCTATTATCTCTCCTATCTCCTCTCTTATCTCTCTTTTTCTCTCTCTTATCTCCTCTCTTATCTCTCTTTTTCTCTCTCCTCTCTACACTCTATTCTCTCTCCTCTTTCTTCTCTATCATCTTTCATCTCTCTTACTTTTAATCATATCATACCCTTTTTAGTAATTTACCAATATAAAAAGTGATTATACTACTAATCATCCAAACATCTTTATTCCCAAAATATATTCTTCCCAAAATCTATTCTACCCAAAATCTATTTTCCAGAATCTATTCTTCCCATAATCTATTCTCCAAAAGCTAATCCAAACACACCCCTAGTCAAAATAGAATTCTTTTTAATATATCACTTTTAAAAATGTTAGTGTTAATCAAGCAATAAAAGCTAAGAATGCAATTTATTCAAAATAATATATATGGAGTAGAAATTTCAACTGTGTTTTCCTCTCACGAGACTATAAATAGAGACGTTGGGTTAGTGATGATTATGAGCATTCAAAAGCCAAAAATTGAAAGAGTTACGTTGCTGTAACAATGAAGAAGACTTTTCTAATTGCTTTACTAATTTTGTCTTCCTCATTTCTCTTCCTTCTTCCTTCTTCCTTCTTCCTTCTTCCACTCATGCTCGAGTATTATCAGGTAATTAACAACTTAATCTCAGTTTTGCTACTTTAATTTGTCTAGTCTCATTTTCCATAACTATATATATATATATCTTCTTGCACCATTTATTAAATCTTGAGTTATGTATTAATTATTTTTTACACATAGTGAATCAAAATGATGCATAAATTATTATATGATAATGCAGAGAAGACATTGCCAGTAATTAGGGGGACGCTAATAAGGAATAAGCCTGCAATTCCATGTCCTCCGGTGCTCGTTATTCTGCTTGCTTGCCTAAGAAACCTCCGCCGGTAGGAAAATTTCCACCACCTTGGAATTAGTGAAAAGAGAGAGTTTCTTATACTTGAGAACGGAGTATGATAAAATAAATTGTAGGAAAAATTGTTGAAAAATCTCCTTGATAAAATTTATGACCTAAAGGTACCATAAAAACTTAGATCTTGAGCGAGTGTAACTCTTTTTCAGCTGTATATAATATATCTTCAGTCATTTGCAAATGTCTTTCGTTTTATGTATATTTGAAGATAGATTTGCAAACAACTAAATAAGATTGTTCCTGAGTCTTGAAACAAATTTCAAATACTTTTGAGCAATAAATTTTACGAAGGAAAAATTTTCAAAAATTTTAATTTCTCTACATTGTATTGCTTTCTTAATTGTCTTGTTATGTGCACAAGTTGTAGCTTTTGGTTTAACTTCTCTTTTGAAGAATAATATGACGTCTTCCCACTAAGATTTAGTTGTTTGCTCATAAATAGTATGCATTGGAATTCTGACTGAATTATATGCTGTGGTTCTTTCTAAGGGAAGGTAAAGCTTCTCTTCTATTGTCACTTCCAAAAATTTGAGGATACAAAATATGAATGAATTCATATTCTTTAAGCTTTTAAACTTATTAAAACGTTCAAATTAATAATCATAATATAAATTTCATTTTAATCAAAACGCAATTCATTTATAGGAGTTTCGGCATGATCGTCTGTATAACTGACCTTTCGAAAACCTTACAACGAACTACGAACGTTTCAAATCATTTACAGATATTTTTCCAAAACAACCAGAATCTTATCTATAAGTTTAAGCATCTAATCCTTTTGCAAAATAATACATGTGTTCTAAAAAAGTTTTATTTCATTAAAAGAAGATATGTCCACCAATACTACTTCAGAGTGACAAGGAGGCTCTTCACTGCTCAATTGAGTGATTAGGGTCGACAGCACTATCTAATCATGCATCCGTAATTTGGCATTTAAATAATCATAACGCTTTCGATGCAACAATTTCTATTAAAATTGTTCATAATCATGAAATCCCCCAGCATGAACATTTATGATAAATCATTAAAAGATTTCATCAATCATACAATCAATTATTCAATAATGAATTTGAATAAATCATTTTTAACATGTAAAGCCATGAGTTCATATGCTCGCTTTTCGTAAATCATGCTAAAATTAACATTTAACTGAAATGTCAAATAATTAAATATATTTCAAAATATCATGGTTAGGAAACATTATTCACTCACTTTTGATACTCCGATATAATTTATTCTTACTCTATCATTTGAAAATATTCTCTCTTGAATTACCTAGACTCCCAAAATAAAATATTCCATCAGAAAATATCATTCATCTCTTTAACATCAAATACTATGTATTTGCTACAACCACAACAAATCCTTTAACATTGAAATATTCCAACAATTTCTCTTATCATCATTTTCATTTCTTTATACCACTTGAGCTATGAAACCACATCCTTTAACTTTGAAAGTTTTCAAACTTTGCAACCATATTAAATTTTAATCAACCTTTAACCATATAGGCCTATCTTTTCTTATCCATCCTTCTATCACACTTAATGAACATCCATAGACAAATAAATTCATCATACTTCTCACTCCATATTCCATAAAGACATGCAATTCACCTTTGCTAAACCAAAGACCTTTGATTTATTACCGTCATTGCTAGTTACTTATATACTTATTAACTTCCATTAGCTTCCCAATTATCATTCTTTCCCAACATCCATTTAACCCCAAGGAAACATAGCTTATGCCCATTTTTACCTTATTATAACCAAAAAAAAAAGTTAATTAACGTTTCCCATCCACTTCACATAGACCTTAATTTAACACACTTCCGTTCTCCTTCTGCCCTCATACATAGTAACACAGAGCTTCAATGCTAACAGAAAACACAACGAAACAAACAACCATCACCAAGCTTTAGTGATAAAATTCCAACCCACCACATAGAACTAAAATCAACATATATCAACAATGGAGGGAAAGATCCGCAGAGCCACCATACACAGTCTTAATCTCAACGGAGACTCCACAATCTTAGCATCAACCTTTCTTCCACTTTCCCTTCCTTCACAAACCCGACAAGCCAGAGAAAAACATCAAATGTCTGCCTTGCAACATTTGCTCACAGCTTCGTAACCAGAGGAAAACAGAAATGGAATCATCCAATCAAGCTATGAATGTTAAATGAAGAGGAAGTGGTTTATGCTTACCACACCCGCCCCCCCCCCACACACACACACGGCGGCATTCTATAACAGCCACAGAGAAGGATGTCGGATATCTGAGATCGCTACAGTCATGGTGGCGTAGCTCCGACGGCGGCTGAACAACAGGACCAAACAGAAAAACAACATAGTCAAGCTTCCCAAAGTTCCTCTCTTTGCTCACGGCGACAGCTGACCAAATGGAAGAATGAAGGAATTCTTGTCGCCAGCTGAGATCACAAATTAGAGAATACACCGCGATGGCTAAACAACTCGTCACTGGCAACAACGGCTCAGGTAACAGAACAAGATAGCAGCTACAGTACACTGAAGTCTCTAAATGCGCAGATCGAAGGAAAAGATGACGGAAAGAGGCAAAAGGGTGCTTACCGGAGTTAAACCCACTGATTCTGCGCATGATCCAACTCTCCAATCACCCTCTTCACCGTCGGAAGAAACCTTCGGTTCCCCTGCTCTGACGTCCCCTCACTTCCTCTCTCACTTGCCAACAAAGAATGGGAAAACTGCAGTGACAGGGATGGCCACTGGCGATAGCAGCACATAAGTGAAGAAATCACGGCGACCAATCACCGAATCTATGAAGTTTCCTCTAGACTTTCCCTCTGCTCTCTCTTTCTCGCTCCCGACAACTGAAAATGAAATGGGGAGGGAGTGGCTTAGGATAAGAGGCGACGACAGCAGTCCTTCCGTGCCGTGAACCCCCTTCCCACGCCGTACACTGACCCATCGCTGATCTTTCCTTCGCGTCGCGCTGCACCACCTGCTCTGTCATGGAACGCGACACCACAGAGGAGAAATGAGGAAAGGAAGTCGGGAGTTTGGTAAAAATGACAGAGGGGTACTTCCGTAATTTCATCTGTAAAATAAAAAAATAAAACCCTCCCTTGCAGGCCTTAAAGCTTAAACGGGGGACCTCAGGCTTTACGAAGTCGTTTTCAACCACTCGGCTAACACTGACTCTTGTAACAATTCTGCACAAAATAATATTTATACCAAATTTGTATTATTTGCTTACGAATTTCTGCAGGGCCATTACATCTATCATGTTATTTGGGCAGTTCGAGGGGAGATAGAAAAGGCAAAAACTTTTTAATAAGTAACAAATGAAGGAATGGTACAAAAATTTCTACCTACAGACTGAAAGAATAAGGAAGGAAAGAAAGCGAACAAGAGAAAATCATAATTCAAATATTATTACGAAGCATCACTTTATTAGATTAGAGGAGAAGATACTAATATTTTAGAATTATAAGTAATATTGAATCGGCAAATTTATAGTTATTAGAGAGTTTTTATATCTCATAAAGAGGATTCTTGCGGAATTTTGCTCTAGTTCTGGACAGACAGTTAATAATGATAAAACCAGAATCTTCTTCTCACCCAATGTATCCACTCAGGTTGGCCAATCCATCTGCAACTATCTAGGATATCAGAAAACTGAGCTACTTGGGAAATACCTTGGGGTCCCTCTATTACACAAACGAGTCTCTAAGGATACCTATCAGTATATAGAGGAGAGGATTCAGCAGAAACTCACAGGTTGGAAGGTGTCATCCCTCTCTTTGGCTGGGCGCATCACTTTAGCCCAATCAGTCTTATCAACTGTGCCACTCTATGCTATGCAAACTTCTAAGTTACCTGCTAGCACATGCGAAAGTATACAATCCCTTATCAAGAGATTTGTTTGGGGAACTACAGCAATTCATAAGCGGGTTAATTTAATGAATTGGGACTCACTCTGTCAACCAAAACGATCCGGCGGATGTGGACTTAAAGATCCAAAAAAACAAAATGACGCGTTCCTCATGAAAATTGCTTTCTCCATTGTCAATGAACCTAATAAGCTTTGGGTTCAAATTCTAAGATCGAAGTATAACTGGCACAATGCTGAAGGGGACCCACCTTGGAGAAGACAAGCTTCTCATCTATGGAGGAAGATGCACACAGTTTGGGAGGATTTGAAGCCAGGTCTTTCATGGGTCATAGGGAATGGTAATAAGATCAGATTCTGGTTGGATAGTTGGGTAGGGGATCTTGGCCCATTATGTAACCAGTCCCTTGCTTCACTGTCTGAAGATTCCCTCCACCAAAAAGTCATTAAGTTTGTTGCAAGCAATGGGGAATGGGATTGGGACTTGTTGAAGGATCTATTACCTGAGAATATTTTACAGAAGCTATCTAAGATTAATCCCCCTAATCAGCAAGCTATGGAGGATTCTTGTACTTGGAAACTAACGAGCTCAGGAACATTCACGATTCGTTCAGCCTATAGTTTGATTATGGAAAACAAATGGAATACAGGGACTCCTCGGTGGGATCTAGCATGGAAATGGCCGGGAGCTCAACGAATCCGGACTTTTCTCTGGTTGGTTATGCATAATAGGCTCCTCAAGAATTTAAAGCGTTCAAGAAGACATATGTCTTCGGATGCCTCCTGCTCTTTGTGTGGTTTCATCACTGAAGATTTAAATCATGTCCTGAGACACTGTACAAATGCTCATCTTTGTTGGAAGCTGATAATACCAGTACAAATGTACAATCGATTTTTTCGAATTCCATTCTCAGAATGGTTTCAATATAATCTCAGTACCAGAAAGCATAATCCTGATTGGTGCACCATGTTTGGAATAGTTTGCTGGAAGCTTTGGAATGCCAGGAATGCTCGAATTTTCACCAATGATACTCTGGAAACTCATCAGCTAGTTAATGAAGCTCTTGCTTTGAAGGACCATACGTTACAAGCTAAGAGCTATTTGCAGGCTTTTAACTGTCATTAATTGTTCTCCCCTGTTTTGTTTGTTTTTGTTCCCAGAGAATCTGTTTGTACATCCTTTTAAGCTTTAAATAAATTACTTAAAAAGGGTTTGGACTTACCTATAATCTAAGGGCAGAGCGAAGTCTCTATTCTTTCTAGGCGATTCTAATATTGGATAGGATAAACCGTCTATTACCCTCAAGCGTAAATCGAAATTAAAATATATTAAACTTTTGCACATTAGTTAGCCCATATTTAGGCTTAACCAATATTTTAAAATTCGGAAAGGAACTGAAACCAGAAAAGTCAACTGGTCATTGTTTTCATCATTCAACTAGTGGTGTAATAATTTAAAAAATAATATTATATGTATAAGAAATAAAATATCAAATTAATGATTTCATGATTTATTAATTTCTCTCAGTATTCTATCTTTAATGATTTGGATTCTCTAGTATAAGGTTATTTAATACTAAAAATTATATCAATTAATCTTTCTTATTACGCATAGTATGACAAAATCTGATAAGATTTAATAATATTTCATTAATTTTAATACAATAGTGCTGCATGATCTCATGAAATTAAGGCAAGCTTTACGTTTTGATGCCGGGTTTTGCTGTTTTTCGTGGAGGACAAGCCATGAGTTCTGCTGCAGATTTCAAAACACACACACATTTATAAACACTATATATATATATATATATATATATATATATATATATATATTACTCCTATTTTAATATAATATTTAATTAAGAGTTGATATTAATTTTAAATATAATATGTATTGATATTTTTTTTAAATTATCTCCATTGATATTATTACTCTGGTCGTATATTTTGTAAATTTATAATTTTTTTTTAAAATAATTTATATTGATACTTCTTCAACAAAAATTAAGTACGAGAAGAAGAGAGGAAGTTAAAAAAGATGGTTATAGTATTTTAGAAAAAATATATCATATTAACTAATTTAACTCACCCCTTTTTTAATCTAATTAAATTAATTAAATATATTTTATATTAAGAATTAGAGTAGAATAACTTATATAAAACATATAAATCATTATTTCTTTTAGTTAATTAATTCTATAACATCGTCCAGCTGGCTCATGGTCTGTATCAACGGGTAACATTCCGATTAAAAAAGAAAAACCCGAGAATTATGCCCAAATTATGATTGATAAGTATAAAAAAGTCTGAGCTTCTCAAATAAGCAAAACTTGTTATTAAAATATTAATGAGGCCATAACAAGATCATATCAAAAACCCAGGTCTATTAGATTCATCAGAGAGAGAGAGAGAGAGAGATATGAGTCTTGTTGATGATGGATCACCAACAAGTAATGTCGCATTCACAAAAGCGATGTCCATCAACGTCCTTACAAGTGGCATGGCGAGGCACCTGAGAAGCAGCATACTTAAACACGAACTCATACAGACAGTCAACGGCTCCTTCTTTCCCACATCTTCCTGGTAATGTCATGTTCACATGGCATACCTTTCCACCAATCCCTTCTCACATTAATTTTCACCAAAATCAATAATCAATAATAGATATTAAATGTGCATTCAGTAATTTCTTCTTTAAAGAACGAGTTTTATGAACCCAAAAAACACAGAGGAAGAAAGAGAACTTTTTTTTACTAAGCATAGTTGAACACTCTCAATATCCTATTTTCTCATTTTTTTTTTTCAAAATCCATTCTTCACTATCAGATTTAAAAATCAGTAGTTTTGATTTAATATTTTATTTTTGGATCAGATGGATATTGGATTCTAAAACAAAATAGAGTAGAATACTGAGATAAACTCAATCCATAATTATCTTCCTATTGAATATGATCATATTTGAAATAATATCAGATATTAAATATGAAAATTTATAAATTGTTACACTCTCCTTGAGGAGATTCAAATTTCAATTCATGATATTGTAAAGGAATAATTATTTTCGTTAGACCCAACCCATTAGTTAAAAAGAGAACTTTGAGAATGAAAAAGCGTGAGAATATAATTCACAGGGCCTGTTTGGATAGGATTTTAAAAAAGGGTTTATGAACAACTTATGAAAAATGGCTTTTAGATAAGAGTTTATGAAAAAAAAAAGTGGTTATGAATAAATAAGTGTTTGGATAGTTACTTTTAGAATAACTTTTTATATTAGTAAATTACCAAAAATGGTATGATTTGATTAAAAGTAAGAGAGAGGAGAGAGGTAGAGAAAAGAGAGGAGATATGAGAGAGGGTGTAAGAAAAAATAGGGGTAATATAGTAATTAGATAATCTATAAGTTCTTTTACTGTTCCAAAAGTTAGTTTCAATAGCTTATTTAAAACTATGGTTTTAAATCATAGTTTTATCCAAAAGTATTTATGGACAAATATAGCTGTTTGTTTTAAAAAAAATTTAAACCATAGTTTGAAATAAAACTAAACAGCCCCATAATGTAAAAGATATTGAAAGAGATAATTGTACCTTGAGTGTAATGGCGAGGGAGAGAGATAATAAGTAAAAAAAGAGTGAGAAGAGCTCCCAACTTCATCATTCTTCCTTCAAGTTTCTTTGTGGAGAAAGATAGATGACTCTTATTGCATCCCTATTGTGAGAGTATTTATAGGGAACAAATAGTATAATTTAATTGTACTCTTGATTGATCTCTTGCTTGGAAAAAGGAGTGATTCATGAATATGCGGATATTGAATTTAATTTGTTAATGTTTCTTTGATCTTAAGTCTATGATATTAGGACATTCAATGATAAATAAATACAAATTGAGCATTTATTGTACTTTAATTTGGTAATTACGTTTTCTTTTTGAGGTTTGAATGGATTGTTTAGATTGCTCATTATGGTAATTTCGTCACCCTTGTTAATGGATATAGTGGGTGGGAGAGAGTATAAGTAGAAAAAGAAGTAGGAGAAAATGTATAACAAACGAATGAGATAAGTAATTAATTAAGAGTAAAAATAAAAATAAAAATTAAATGTCTAAATATTTATAAAGTGTAATTTATAGAAAGGAAAAATCCTATTAAAATTCAGTTGAAATATTAAAATCTAAATTTAGACATATACTTTTAACACATTCTATTAAAAATCTATTAAAAGTGTCGGCCAAAATTTAAATTTTATTATTTTAGCAGGATTTTAATAAAAATTTTCAAATGAAAAGGACTAAAACCATTTAAAAAATTGTAGGTTATAAAAAAGAATTGAGGGAGTATTTTATATCAAGAAACACCCTTTGACTTTTACTTACATATGACGACAGAAGGAGTAGAGTAAATTTTTCTCTTGAAAATGATCTAAATTCTAAAATATACAAATTTTTATTTTAAAAATATGCATTTTGGTTTATAAATACACATTAATTACTTTAAAATATATTATATGATAATTGCTTTAAATTATATTGCTTTCATAATTTGAAATTTGTATTAACTGAATTATTTTATATTTGATATGCAATCAATTCCACTCAATGAATTAGATACAACGCCCATTTGCAATACGAATACGAATTCCATCAATTGGGCCACCTTGCATATGCATAATTAAACATCACCAATAGTGTTTTGACCTCAAAACATCATCAATATGGTATGGCAGTTATGTATGTATGGAATCCTTTTTGAAATATTATAATAGTAGTAGTAATATATCTTTATCCAATAAAAATTCTTATTATTTTAATGGGGAAATTCCACAAACATACCGGATGAATTTCAAAATCCTAAATTAAGAATTTATATAAAAGTATGTTATTATTTACTTATCAATATATAGTCAATAGTTATTAGTGGTAAAAAAATAAAAACTGATTTAAAATTTTAAAATTTAAGTGATATTTTTGTGAATTTTTTTCCTATTTTAATTCCTTGTAAAGACATCACAATTGTGCTTCAATTGTTTATTTTTTTTCGCATTACTACATTTCTACATTCTTTTTTTCCTTTCTTTTAATAAAAGAAAATGCTGTATAATTAACAGTTGCCTTATCCATATATTAAACGAATAACCAAATTAAATTTACAAAATTTTGCAAATGGTGTAAAATTGGTAGTTCTAGGCAATATTTTGAGCGATATTTTCTATGGAATTTATCTTTTCTCGTCTTCATAACTGCTGCATCATAGAATAAAAACAATACAATCTATCTATCATGAACAACACAAATGAGATATTTATTTCCCACAAACAAGATATTTTTAGTTTCAATATGTTTTCTGCTCAATGTAAAGGTTTTTCACTGTTTATATAATCTTTTAGACTCAAGTACCCCCTATGGCATTACATACGCTCGCGGCGCGCACACGTGAGCCAATATGAAGAGAAAAGAACAAAGTAATTTCAGTTTTAATATAGGGTTAATAGAATCTTTAATGCTTTAATCTTATTTTTATTTTTGTTTTAGTTTCTCAAATTTTAAACTATAGATTTTAGTCCCTCAAATTTCATTCTATTTAAAATATTATCCTTATAATTTAATAAAAATTTAGACTATTTACCTCTTAAGAGACAAGAACCTATGGTTTAAAATTTAAAAGATCAAAACCTAAATTCATGCAAACCAAAAATTATATTAACCATTCTAAAAATTATAATTTAAATACCATTAAAATGCCTCAATGAATGATAGGAGGCCAACAGAAACTTTTCCACGTTCATACATCACCGGACAACTTATTCAGTCAACAATAGTATTGGAGTAAAATTTAATTAGGTAAGACCTATTAAAACTAAACAGACAGAAAAACACACAAGACAAATACAAACAAAGAGTACTAAAACTAATCATCGCCCATCTGAAATCCCAAATGCTATCTGCTTCTGTATGCTATCATGGTTACTGGGAACAATTGAAATGCTAGCACTAGCATCATCATCCCCATATCCATTAGGTATATGACCAAGTAAGTATTCACTTTCTTCTTCATTCATAGCCTTGTCCTTGGCACAAGGATGAATTTCCATGGCAATCATAATGTTCTGTAACTCCAATGCAACCTCTTTCATGGTGGGCCTTTCTTCTCCATTAACCCTAAGACACCTCAATGCCAATAAGGCTACATCCTCAAGCTGCTTTGCATTCTTCTTCTGGTCCAATTGTCTATCAAGAATTTCCCACAAGCGGTTTTCTTTCATAGAAGACACAAAGTACATAACCAAGTTTCTCAGTTCTGGCCTATTATTGAATGCAACCGCTTTATTCCCAGTGAGTAACTCCACAAGCACAACCCCAAAGCTATAGACATCACTCTTCTCATTCAACTGACCTGTGTGGAGATACTCTGGATCCAAGTATCCTAGTGTCCCTTGAACCACAGTTGTAACTTGAGTTTCATCAATAGGAACAAGTCTTGAAGCTCCAAAATCAGAAATCTTTGCTCTATCATTGTGGTCTAACAATATGTTGGCAGATTTAATATCACGGTGAATAATTGGAATTGAAGCAGCAGAGTGCAAGTATGAAATAGCCTCAGCAGTTTCTGCAGCTATTGTTAATCGAGTTTCCCATGCAATAGAACGTCCATTCTTTAATGAGTCTATGTGGTCAAATAGAGTACCATTGTCCACAAACTCATAAACCAACAAAGGAACTTCAGTTTCAAGACAACACCCTAAGATTTTGACCACATTCCTATGATTTATCTGGGAAAGCACAAACACTTCATTGATGAAATCTTTGATTTGACGAGGGTCTCCTCCAACTCGGGACTTTTTAATTGCAACATGTGTGTTGTCTGGTAACATACCTTTGTAAACTGTGCCTTGTCCTCCACGACCAAGGATTCTGCTTTCGTCAAAGTTGTTTGTGGCATTTTTGAGATCAATTTCTGTGTATATCTTGGTTCTCTCAGTGTAGCTTTGTTGTTGTGAAATTTGTTGTTGCAACAAGTTTCCTCCATTTTGTTCAAAGTTTCTTTGCCTGATTTGCTTCAAGGTCCTTTGCTTTTGCACCCAACAAGATGTGGAAACTAGTGTGAAGACAACCAATAAGAAAACAACACCGCCTGCCACCAATAAATACGCCAAATTGAAATTAAATTTCAGAAGAAAAAAAAAGATTTGATTTTGACTGAAACATTAAAGGAAGATGCAAATTTAACGACCAAAATGAACCATATATCATTTAAATAAACAAGACATGCTTAGAAGACATAATCCCTTCAATCCTTATTATAAGACATCTTCTAAAAGAGATTGATTAATTAGGTTTTTCCAATTCATCTCTATTTAAAAGTCATTAACTATTAGAAATAATATAATAAAATATAAAAATTTTCCATTTAAATATAAGTAAAATCAGAAATTTATTCCATTTTCAAACAAAGTTAATAACTTATCATCTTATTTAAGTGAAGTGGTAGGGATACTTAATAGGTACTGAAGGGCGTAAATATTAACCATTGTGATAGATCTGCAAATAAACAATGCTCACAAGATTTTTAATAAAAAAAGATTTGCAGTAATATGTGTAGTATGAGGTACTAATAAAAAAAATATAGTACGAATTTGTATATGGTACCCCGAACGTGGGAAATAATGTACCTTAGAAGAAATTTATCACTAAAATGTTAATTTAAAAAAAAAAAAAAAAGCAGAGAGTGGATTGCATTCTCACTTAATGCTACTATAAGAATGAGCAAGTATTGTTGAGATCGAGTGCAGTGTGTTCCATTAACATAGCCGTCGCCTTTGTATCCAGGCGGACAATAACAGCTGTAGCTACCATCGAAATTGCGACATAGAGCATGCCTTGAAATACTGCAATTATTGGGTCTGTTGCACTCATTAACATCTGAAATTAACAAAATGTTAGTATTAAGTACTCTAAATTTTTACATTGAGATCCTAACAAAGACAAATTATTACTATTAGGTTTCATCCATTAAATCATCAAATTGATATGAAATCTGAAGGGACCTATGGACTATTTATTAGAATTATGAAAAGATAAATTTATTATAACTTGTTATTCGACAAGTTAATGTGATAATAATCACAAGTCAATGTGCTACTAATGACAAATAAAAGTGTCTTAATTGACAAATCAATATGTCACTAATGACAAGTTAGGACAAAAAAAGCAATGTGCCACTAATGACAAGTCAGGGCAACTCAATTGATAAGCAGTATGTCATTTAATGACAAGTCAGGGTGCCACAATTAACAAGTTATGGCATGACAAGTCACGGTGCCACTAATATAAAAAATCAAGGCTCTTCAATTGATAAATCAATGTGATATTAATGATAAGTCAATAGAAATTTATCTTTTCACAATTTCAATAAATCTCCTACATGTTTCTTGGGACTTCATATCAATTTGATGATTTTATAAAATTTAATAGGGATAATTTATTTTCCTTAAGACCTAAGGGTAATTTTCCCAAAATATTACTCCCTTCGTTCGAAAATATAGTACTTAGTTGCTAAAATTATGGAGATAAAAATAAAATTGTTTGTGTCTAAATATGTTTTTCTTCTTTTCAAAATCTACCCTAATTAAATGTTTTCCTTCCTTATTCCTAAAAAAAATCTTCTTTCCTAATTAAATAGGGGTATATGTCGAAAGATATTATAAAACATCTCAAAATTTTGATCAAGGTATTATAAAAAGGAAAAGGGGCTTAAAAATTGGGTAATCTCAGCATGTCCTTGTTAAAGGCATTGTTAATGTTATTGTTAGATTAAAAAAATTAGTTAAAATTTATTTAATATAAAAAATTATAATTTTTTTAAATTATCCTCTTATTGATATAATTCATTGGAGAGAAAGAGAAGATAAAAAACATGTTAACTAATCTAGAGATAGTGAATCTGTAAATCTTTATAGTTTCAACTAATATTTAATTGAGTCTTTATAGTTTTTTTAAATTTTTATTAGGTCTCTATTTTTTCTTTATATCTGGTCCCTATAGTTCTTTTTTATTTTTATTAGGCTCTCATAGTTTTACTTGAATTTTAATCAAATTCCTATGGTTTCATATGACTGATAAAATGAAAAGACCTATACAAAGACTTGATTAAAAATATATGTAAAATTATAAAGACTTGATTGAGAAAAAAAACTACACCTGATTAAAAATAGTTTAATCTATAAGGACATGATGAAAAGAAAAAACTGCATTGACCTAATTAAAAATCAGATAAAACAACTGAAGGGACTTACTAATTAATTATCCCATTAATCTAAGAGACGATGATAGTTTTAAAAATAACTCATAAATGTTTCATTAAATTTCGTGAAAGATTAAGTACTAATAGATCAGTTATATAAATAGGACAGAAGAGAGTAGGGAAAAAAAAAAGGAAATGGAGCGAAAAGAAATGAAATTATAGAATTACCTCGACATCCATCAGGATGATATGGATTTCCCTCAAAACCAGTTTTGCATTTGCAATTGTAACGATCATTGTTAAAGCGAACAAGAACTGTGTTGTTTTTGCAGGCGCAGTGACCGTGACCACTCGAACTCGAACGCGAACCCGAACCTTTTTGACAAGTTCGATTTGAAACCGTCCAATCAAGGAAAAGAGGGGCCGTCTCATGTGGAAAGTAATTAAGATAATCAAGCTTGAATTTGAACCAGTCCTGTTTGGCAACAAAAGCATAACTGCAATTGTTGAAACTTGACACGTTGGTAAGGTTAACGGTAGAAACTGTAATTCTCATACGATTCATTCCATCAGGAATATCCACCTGGCAACATCCAGTTCCTGAACAAGTTTTATCGTTCAACTCTTCAGGAGGAAGCTTTTCACATAGCGTTACACAGCCGCCTAAATAACTATCGTTCCGAAAGCTATTCAAGGTCCTAGTTAAGCCCAAAGTGTGGCAACCAATAGTTACGAACTTGTTTTGAGTTTTGGAAATGGTGAAATCATGGGTGCGAAGATATGGTGATGAACTTATTCCTGAGCTATTTTGGCAAATCTTAGAGACATTCATGAGAATTTCCATTTGACCTCCTTCTGGGGATATGCTAGAAATTTGGATCTTGTCTCTGTAGAGTAGTTTAGATGTCGAGTTGTCGCAGGTGAGATTAAATGAATCCTCCAAGAAACAGTTGTGACCAGTACTACGTTGTCGTCCCACACCAAATGGATATGGAATCTCTATATTTGCACATTTTTCGAGACAACCTTCGAGGGATATTCGAGCTTCTACTTCTGCCATGGTTGCAACTAATAGAATGATGAAGAGCAGCTTGATCAGCCCCATATGGCCTCTCTTGTGGGTTCAATTATGAGGTGGGGATTGAAAAAGGTAATAAAGGCTATGGTATAAGCTAGTGATGGGTATAACTATGCAATTGAATACCTTTAATAGACAGACAGGTAGCACACCCCTTGTAGACTTTAGGACAGTCCCATGTGCTAACACCGAAATCTTAACTATTCATATTAGTTTTAAACAGTCCAGATTTAATTTTTTTCTTTAATTTAACTTTTTAGAAAAAATAATTTAACATATATAGAATTTAAAATAAAGATAATATCTTAATTTTCGATTTTTTAAAAAATGATTTATTTAAAAATCATTGATTTTAATTTTTAAATTTAAACTGTTAAAATTGTATTTTGGTGATACAGATCTCATTACAGTGGTGAGCATAGAATTAGTTCTTACGAACAGCTCCTTTATTTTGATTATTGAAAAGAATTGATTGTTAGTTAAAATCCAAGAATATATGGCCAGTGGTTGACAGAGACGAATTTTCATTCCGTGGCGTGCGGGGAAGGTTAGAAAAAACATGATCAAGTTAACTTCACAAATACAACAAATTTGAGAGGCTCAACGCATGCTGAGAAATAATAGCGTGCGTTGATTTTTTTGACTAATCTATGTTAGATTTGTGAAGTGTGGATGACATGACATAAATCACCAAGCGACATTTTAGAGAGAAAATTCTAGGTATATATATAAGTTAGGGTCATTTTCAATCTTAAATTTGAGGTGATGACATTTTGGTCCAAATTAAAAGAGCAATTAAATTATAATTAATTTTAAGACATTCTTAAACACTATTAAACTCTCACAAGTCTTTAAGTCACCATATAAAATCAACATAAAATGACTTAAATGACTTAATTAGTGATTCAAAAGACATTAGGAGATACTCCCTTTTATCTCGGGCGATCATTATTACGAGTTATCAAGTGGGGTATTCATTAAATCTTTTTAAGATTATCCCTATTTAAAGTTTGATGTAATTTTTCTTTTTAACTTTTCATGATGCAATTCATTGTTTGAAAACTGGGTAAATTTAAAAAAAAATCATTTCCAAACAAATTTAGATTAACCAACTCTCCTTGAATTTAGTAAGATGATAGTTGAAAATGCCTTATGATAGGGATCGGAACTAGAAAGAATAATTTAAAGACTCAAAACTAGCAAACATAACATTAATTGCAATTGCAATTAAAGGGGAAACCAAGCACTAGGATGTGATTAAGATAATCGAATTTATTAGTTAAGATCTAGAATCACTATTAATTTCAACCATATATTTGATTTGTTTTCTCATTATGATTATATTTTATTTTTTATATAATATTTGTGTCAAATTTGCGAGTCAAGTAACGTATAGAAAGTACTCATGGAAACAATATTTTTACTCAAGAAGCCAAGTTGCAAACTACTAGAACTCCAAACAATTGATCTAGTTTATTTTCAATGTTCCCTATTTAAAACTATATAAAATGTGAGTTGTATATTACTCATAAATCACTATTAAATTAATCCAAAACGTTGTTCACTACTTGACGTATCACAAAAGCACAGGTCATGTTCACTACTTGACGTATCACAAAAGCCCAGGTCATGTCAAATAGACTTTAGCAGTCTTCTTATTTGGATTATACAAAGCCCGCGTTGATCTTTCTTTCTTTCTTTTTTTCATTTTCGTTTTTGACTAACATGCGTTATATTTGTGGAGTGTAGAGAAGAAGACGAATCGCTCTTTTTCAGGTGTCCTTGTATATAATTGGCACCGTGCGACATTTCAAAGAGAATAGACAACGTAGGGAATACCTCTGAGTGGAGAAGTTGTCTAACCGCTATAAAGACATTTTTAATCACTATTAAAAGCATTTTTCCTAATAGTGAAATTTCTGCTCGTAACTAGTATGTGATATTGACGTATATGGAATGTCACTAGTTAAGGATCAAATTAAAGCTCAAATTCACAACTCACAAATACAACAAAACTAAGAGACTTTGAGGGGGTCCAAATAGGCCATTCGTTCCACAACGAATTTTACTCTAATTCAATGAATAATGAAGTAATTTGCTTTATTTCAAATGATTGGGGATCAAAATGAATAACTTCTACAAATAATATATATATATATATATATTTGAGGGGCAGCCTATTTTTGTGGAAAGTAATTTGGTTCTGCATGATGTTGTTGAATATGTCATAGAAATACTATATATATACACACACACAAACATAATCTACTTATATTTAGATTTGTGTGTTACGTTGAAGTCTGAAAATAAAGTCATAATGTTCATGATTTATTAATAGTAACATAATGAGTTTTATATTATATATTGATTATTTAAATAAAATGATTGTGCGTGTCTGATGATGACCAATTTACTCATAAATATATGGATCCATTGAACGCACCAAATTAAGATGAATTACAATAAGGTCCTAATTAAGCAACTAACAATTGACAAATTCTAGTGCAATAACTAACTGATAACAAGTTTATACTATTTAAAATTTTTAGATAATTATATTATTTTTCTGAGATCTTATAATAATTTTCTTAAAATTAATCCGTTGCCTAGAAATTTATTTAACTTTGCGTTAATGTCCGTTCTTTGTTTTTCTGGCTATGGCATTAATTGTTCTTTAGATTGAATTACTTTATCTTAATTTCTAATTAAAAGAACCCGTAATATTTTTTATGTCTACAAGCCAAATTCATATTCGTATGTGGATATGACCTATTGATCATTGCAAACAAAAGATATTATATATATATATATATATATATATATTACCAGTAGGTATTTTTATCTTGTAAGCAAAGAACCAAGTAATCTATCAACATTTATGATTATATATTAAAAACCATTATTTTGAAAACTGAGTTGCAGCAGACAATCTAACTGATTAGACTGTCAACGGGACTCCTTAGTAATTCGATTTGAACTAAAAAACCGTTTTTAAGGTTAAGTGAGATTAGCAGAGCCATTATTAAATCAAAACCTAGACTCAGACTAGAACCCAGAACAATTTTTGAAGGACCGAATGGGTTTTGACCCCATGGAAAAAAATAAAGAAAAAATTTAAAAAAACTTTATATATTGTGCTGTCATTATGTTATATTGATAATTAGATTTATTATGAATTTATTTCTTATATATATCATAATTAATATATATACATATAATTATTTTTATTAAATTTTTACTTAATCATTAGATTCAACTGTCTATCTAACTAGTTGAATAATGAAAATCGGGACCATCGTTCTTTACGAGTTGACATCCAATCGTGATTTTATCATGTAAAATCAGGGTAACAAGTGAGAGAAAGTTTAGGGGTTAGATTTGGAATCCTGCAGAGTTGTGGGTTTAGAAAAAGCATATAATTATTAATTTATTATTGATAATAGTATATATTCCATAAAATTAAATGCTACATGGATCAACAATGAATATCGCAATCACATTGGCTGATGGTGGAACCAATGTTTGTGCAGATGCAATTTGAAGGTTCTGAGTGATCTCCGAACTTCTTCTTAAACTCTTCAACGCACTCAGACACTGCATTCTGCCCACACTGCTTTTGTAATATCATCCTCTGGTGGCACATCTTCTCACCTTAATCATATCATTCACAAAAAAGAAAAAAAAAATCTTATTATTAGTGATAGAAATATACCCTCTCAGTCTCTTATTATAAGATCTAGATAATCAAATGTATAATTTAAAAAATTATTAAAATTACTTAAAAAGAATAAATAAGTAGAAAATATACTCTCTCTTTTTTTTAAAATATATCCTTATTTATAGCTAGATAAATATGGTAAAAGTGTATTTAACATCGGACAACCCCAGAGTGGATCTTATAAAAGGGGCAGGCAGAGTATTTATTTATATAGCAATATTTAGAGAATAAAATAAAAATGAATATATTGGTGAATAAAAAGATATATTATTGCGAATGGGGAGTAATTAATGTGCAATTGTGTAGAAATTGATCAAACAGATATTTAAAAGAACGGGGAAAATGTGAGATAATATAATATACCATGAACTTGGGTGTGACGGCCAAAAATTGAGAGAATAATGAGAAATAGAGTGATGAGAGTAGCTCCGAACTTCATCTTTTTTGTGTGTGTGAAGATGATGATTGATGGATAAGTTTTGTTGCATTCAAGTATTTATAGGGGATGTTTTATTACCAATAAGGAAAATAACTGAATTTATTTTGGTCTACTGTAATCATATTTAGATATTACCAATAAGGAAAAACATTTAATTTAGGTGATTCTGTCTCTAATAATGAATTGAATCATTTAAATAAAATCTATTACATTAAATGCTAAATAAATACTAGTATAAGCTTGGTCAACTATCATAAAATTATTCAAATTGTGATATGCATTATTGGTTTATATTTAGCCATTGGTATAAGAAAATAAATCAATATTCTTTTATACAAAAACTTAGGTGATTTGGTGCCGATAGCTTATCAGGCCCATGAAACTTCTCCGAATTAAGGAGTATTTATAAAAATATTTATAAATTATTTATTAATAAAGTATTCTCTTAGCCAGTTGCATTTAAATCAGACCTTATAAATTGTTAGTTATCAGCCAATTTTTTATTAACTGGATTAACTTTATTAGTAAATAAATCAATATTTTTTTTATTTTTTGGCTTACCGCAACCTATCAAAGAAAGATAAAAAATTATATATTTCAATTGTCCAAAAAATTGATCATTTTATTTATTGGATTATATAATAATTAATATATTTTAAAGAAATACTGTAATAACACAAATGTTTATTTTTTATTTTGAAAATTTTTGAATAACTGATAATTCATATTATAATATAATTTTATTAAAATATTATTATTGATAAAGGAAAAGTTAATATTTTGCCCCATAGTTTGTTTTTGTTTTCATTTTGGTCCCCACAATTTAAAGGTTGGCACAATTATTGATGTTAGTCAAGTCAATCCTCATAATTTGCCAAAATTATCAGTCCAGTCCCTTCAAAAATGTTTTGGGGGGAAACCTCATACGGGTCGCATGTGGCAACTTTTTTTATGACGTGGCGTTATATAGCATATGCCAAGTGGGATCACTCTTTCTTTTCCCTGAGCCCGTTGCAATTATTGTGGCCACGGTAATGATTGAGTATCTTATTTTTCTTTTTCTTTTTTATATGGTACGAAGGCACATAAAAAACATGTATTTAATTTTTTATTTGGCCAAAAAACATGTATTTAATTTGGAACAAGCATTTATAGCTTCAGTAATAAAATGTAAGGTAGGGCAGTAATATAATCAAGGTAAATTAGTTCATGCATTCTTATTATATTGGATTCATATGGTCTTATAGAAAGCAACCAAGTTACCCATATCTTGTATTGTTATATCCCGTTGTAGTTGTAGAGGCTATTGTTTTCTACAACTTTATGGAGAAAATAAGTTAACAATTAATTTGATCATTAAATTTGTCAAAAAAAAAAAATTCAAATTGGTGAATCAGACCTCTGTCATCAAAGATTTGAATGGATTCACCAAATTAAATGTTATATATTTTTTTTTCTTTTATAAACCTGAAATAATATAGTTTTGAGTTAAGAAAACAGTAGTCCTTCATATTCATGTTTTAATTATTTTATTTTATTAAATTATGCATGATATATAATAAATATTCTATTTATTTGTAGATCAATTCCTTTCTATTTAAATATTATTTTTTTAAAAATTATATATAAATATTTTTATATATTTTAATTATGATTGGGTTGACCCTTTAATTCAACCACAATTATACCATTAACCCTTAAAACACTTACTCAACTAGTTTAATGATAAGACTGATTTTGGTAGTACCTTGATAAAAATCTAATACCTCTGGTATTTAATATATAAGTTTATATTAGTGTTAAATTTAATATTTATTTTTTATATTTATCAATTTTTTAAATTATTCTATTGATACTCTTTTGACAATAATCAAGTAAGAAAAGAATAGAGGAGGAGAATTAAAGAAGATAATTAGGATATTTTAAAAAAAATATGTCATATTAACTAATTAAATATAATATAATTAAATTAATTAAATATAGCCTAAACTAAGGATCACATGAGTATAATCTTTAAAATTATCCTTATTAATTATATTAAATTCAAACATCATATATATATATATATATATGTGTGTGTATATGATATAAATGATTGATCAACATATAAGATCACAACTGCAGAGAGGGTGACGATCATCAGCAGTAGAACAAACGCAATGACAAAACTTGTACTTCAGTTCCATACTTCTTCATGAACGCCCCAACGCAGTCGTATCATCTAAATTCACCACAAGGACTCCCTGGTATCGTCATATTCTCGTGACAGATCTTCGTTCCACCTCCTGATTAATTAACATAATTTACCATTGATTACACAACAAATACAACATTATTTACATTTGCTAGTAGTTTATTGTAAGCTATAATAATTAAAGAAATAATCGTACCTTGAACTTGAGTGCGATGGCCAGAAAAAGAGAGAGCCAGTAAAACTAGAGTGAGAATAGCTCCCAACTTCTTCTTTTTTTCAAGTTTCTTGGTGAAGGTGGTGAGTACTGTTCTCGGGAACCAAGTATTATATTAGAGAGAAAATTAAATTAAATTTTGACTGATGTAATTAAATCTACGGTTAATTTGTGACATCTCTGTCTTTAATGAAATTAAATTGAATTTTCTTTTGTCTAACAATTGAATTCAACTTTTTAATGCTCATCAATACCACTCTTGTCCTATTAAAAGTCATTTATAGAATAAATCTTTTGATCATAAATGTAAGTTGCTTTACGAAAATTTAATAGTATTAAATTTTTCTTTTTCACAAATATCTTTATTAATTGTATTGTAAAGAGAAATTATACAAAACAAGAAACTAAAGGTAATTGTCTTAATCCTCATGAAATATGTAGAAATAAGTACAATAACCAAAGCGGTATGTGTACTCACTTGTCATATTTAAATATTATTAACCCCAATAAAAAGTAGATATTTGAACATAATTTTTTGGTCTTACTAATCTTGGTGCTCAACTACCATTAAAACCTTATTATTTTCTCGAAGGATCCTCATATCAACAAACAAACTAATTTAATCATACTTTATGTTTTTAATATAGGAATTAGTTAGAAAGTTAGATTTAATCATAAATATAAGACATTAATCTATTTTATATATAATATTTATTATTTTTTTCTAAATTAACTTATTTAACTTATAAATTGATATATATTATAATATTATACATAAATATTTTAAAAAGATTATGTCATATTTATTCTAATTAACTGATTTATTTGACTTCTTTAATTTATTTAAATTAATTAATTATATCTTATATTAAATTAAAGATGAGAAGAAGTACTTAATCATTGAAAATTATCATTACTCACCGTGAGGAACATATGTATTACTGCGATATATGATATCAAGACGAAAAATTTGAAGTCAAGTCAATATTAATTTGTTGGCCAGAGAGAATATAGAAGTCAACAAACAGACTAATATAATATTATCCCATATCCTTAATATAAAAGATAATTAGAAAGTGAGATTATTTAGTTATAAATATAAAATTTTAATATTTTTTATATATAATATTTATTATTTTTTCTAAATTAATTTACTTAATTTATAAACTGATATATAATATAATATTATAAACTGATATTATAAACTGATCATACTATATTTATTATAATTAACTAATTTATTTAATTTTATTAATTTATCTAAATTAGTCAACTATAAATATTAAGGATAGGAGAAAGTACTTAATTACTGAAAATTATCATACTCACCGTGAGGAACATATGGATTACTGCCATATATAATATCAATACGAAAAATTTGAAGTTAAGTCAATATTAATTTGTTGGCATGAAAGAAAACAGAAGTCAAGGACATATTGTCATAAATAGAAAGCGCCCATTTGTTTCAAGTTTTCATGAAAAAGTCATTTTTTTTTAAAAAAAATCTAAGAAATTATATTATGTTTACTTTAAAAAATTAGAATACAAAAAAATCAGATTTTATATTATTTTTACCGGTCAACCTAACTTACACCCTATAAAATAATAAATGAGGGCGAATTAAACTTAAAGAAAAGTGATACCCACACCTTAAAAAATATTGATCGTAACTTTCTTTTTCATCTCTTTTTTTTATACTTTTAACAGAAAGAGTCCCACTAATATATTAATAGTTTGAGAGGGAATTTTAGTTATGTGCTCTTATTCTTATACATATGTTCCCAATCTTATTCGTATACATATGTTCCCAAGTTTAATTTAATTATAAGTCTATAATCCAAAAATTCATAAATTTAAATTGCATTGTTAAAGGGAAATTTTATATTGGTGACTATAAAATGCTTTTTCAACCTAGAAGTGTGCCATACTTTTGATAATTTTTTAGAGCTCAACTTACCTAAAACAAATAAATCTACGACGCAATTTGAAAAATAATTAAATTCGTTTTAGATTATAACAGATAAATCTACAATAATCATTTCATCATATGTAATGTGTGAACACGTCTGGTAAAAGAATGTGTCAACAATTAATTTTGGAGGTACTTTTGACCACGGGAAAAATTAGGAGTTTTTGGCTTAAATGAATGAAATTAGGGGGAAAAATATTAGTATCATGTGCGGGGTAATTAAACGTGATTGAAATTAGTCACACTAAGAGCAAATAGAATCATACTAGTAATTACATAACTAACCAAAAGTGTTTGGTATAGTAGTAGACTCGATAGATTATAAAATAGATAAATTAAGTTCGAATTTTATCTTATTAAAAAAGTATTTAGAAGAGAGATATTTTAGTCATAGAATCTTGATTAGAATTTCTCAGTTATTAAAATATTTGACAATAAAATCTAAAAAAATATTAGCCCCTAAGTGAATAGGTTATAATTGAATAATTATTTATAATTATTAAAATTATAATTATAATTAAAAATTTAAAATATTATAGAATTAATTAATAAGATTATTGATTAATTATCTAACTCAAAAATTTTCAAAAATTAAAGTAATTTATGTTTATTATAAATTATTATTATGATAAAAAATTTAAAATATCATAAAATTAATTAATAAAATTATTAATTAATATTATGGGATTTAAAATTATTTAAGATTATTAAATAGAATTATTAATTGTGATTTATGGAAAAAAATTAGATGTGTTGAGTCAAGTAAGATATATTTTTAAATAAACTGAATATTGTAAAATTTAAAAAGTAAAATTGACCGATCGATGTGTTGATGGATCAGTAACTTGGTCCGGTTTCATTACCCTGATATGTGGATAAAAAGACTATTGTTTTATTCGGATATAGAGACACACACAGACATATATGTATATATATCAGTGTTGACAAATAATATCACATTCGCATCGGCGTTGGAGGCCAACATCAGTGCAGGAGCAGTTAGTAGGATTTGCAGAAGGACCATACTTCCTTATGAACTCTAGGTCGCAGTCAAGCCCTATGCCTCCACAGTTCCCTGTTAACGTCAACGCCTGTCGACACGTTTTCGGATCACCTAATTTCCATTATTACAGCAAATATTTCATTAACAAAATTATTCCTTCAACAACATTAATTGAGCATTAAAAAAAAAGGTAAAATAAATTTTTTATTCTTATTATTATATTTATAAATTGTAAATTATGGGAGTTGTTCTTTAAACTTCATGGCACATAAAAAATAAAGAGAATTGCTATATAAAGTGCTAAATAAATAATTTAATTATTTAAAAATCTTAATAATAACCAAAAATTAATAATAATAAATTTCAATATAAAAATTAATAACACGTTATAATGTTTAAAACTTTTTAATAATTAATTTATTTTTTTAGAATCTCATAATAATTTTTAATAAGAATTTATGAAGAGGTTGAAAGGAATTATTGTACCTTGGACTTGAATGTGGTGCTCGAAGAGAAAGAAACTAACAAAGAAAAGAATGAAAACTGCTCCCAACTTCATGATTTATGTATTTCGAAGTTTCACAGAGGAGATCGATAGATAGATGAGTTTTCCCCCTCTTCCTTGCCCAAAGAGATGAATGAGTTGGGATTGCCTTTGCAATCAAGTATTTATGGTACCCTCTTTTAACCAATTTGAATATTGTAATTAAATCAATTTTGGACTCTTATATTTAGGAATACATTTATTGGTTGTGATTCTCAATTAATGTTTTGAGATCTCATTAATTACCGCAATTGAATTTGTTCATACGCCCCTGATCCCTTGAAATTAATAGTCTCATTATCTCGTATATAAGTCACTTGGTCGGTTGTCATTGATTAATATTTTTTCCCCAAAAAAACAATGACCCCTATTACAATTTATCTCTTAAATATTCGTAAAATATTTTTTTTTAAAAAAAATCATTTATAAACAAGATTAATGAGTCAATCACCTCAGCTTGTCAAATCAACATGCCATGCAAGCGATATTAGAAATATCATGGAAATGTATTTTTAACAGACACCGTATATATTATTTTAGACTACTAATAAATTCAAATACAAATATCATTTGTATTTTTAAGGTTCAGTGTAACCCACGCAATTATGCAAATGATCTTCAATTGATCTTTTTTTTTTCCCTGCAATGGAGGCCGGAGTTGAAGATAAAATCATATCTAATTATTTTTAATTAAAATTTACTCTATTGATGACTTAACCAAATAATTAAAAATATGTTTTTTTTATAATATCGCATTATTGTTATTGAAAGATTTGTTGTTAGTTTAAGGTAAGACCACTAAGCTAAACGCGGAATAAGCGGAAGTTTCATATTTGGATTACTGTTTGCTCAGAAATCGAAAGACTATATAATATATATATATATATATATATATATATATATTCGTAATTCAAAAGTCAAACCATTAGATGATTAAAAGAAGCTTCGAATTTGATTGGGATATTAAGGATAATAATTGTGGACTTTCTCTTAATACAACAAATCTATCTATTACCATTTAGTTATTATCTACTGTATTATTTAGAAATTTGACTTTTTCTTCCTTGGTCAGAAGCAATTCGATTGAAATAAATATAAAATTAAATCCTTTCTTGATATATTTTAAATACACGACCACTGTATACATTTTTTATATAAATAAACATATAATAATATTGATATAATAACCTAAAAATATAATATTGATAAAAAATGCAAAAATACATATTCACATTATAATTTTTTATTATCTTGAAATACTATTCTTTAAAATCGTGATAGTATTTAATTGAATTATGATATAATTAGGATAAAACTTAGGTTCATCTACTTATATATCCAGGAAATTTAATTCTCCAATCAAATTATAACAAATATATTTTCTAATAATAAAAATACACATGAATATAATTTTAAAATTATACTAAACCATTATTAAAAATAAAATAACATATATTAATATATTTAATGGATAAAATACACTTAATAAACATATATATGATTGTCCTACTCCTATCATCCTAATTCTTTAAATCGTTTTTAATTATCTTATATTTTAATCATATATACAAGCGGGGCAGAAGTTTACCATTATTTTATTTCATATTTCAATCTCTTTTTCTCTCAAGTTTTTTCTCTTGGTAATTTGACTAATTTCATAGCCTGGTCTTTGAGTATGTGATGTCTGAATATTCATATTTCACAGTACTAACATGTGCTTTCTCTGGGTTATTTTTCTTGAGATCGCCTGTTCATAATACTCATAATATTTAACATGTGCTTTTTGAATTAAACCCACGTAAAAGTCGATTTTAATATAAAGATAAAACTTAGATCATGTTTTTTTATATCTATTAGGTCAAATTCTCTAATCACACTTATTATTTTATTATTAGTAGTTATCAACATACTTATGTACACTTATAAATTTACCAATGAACATTTATAAATATTTTTATATGTACTTTTATTATATTTAGTTGTTAAAATAAGTATGTGTATTTATAAATTAACCTATAAAATATAAATATTTATTATTTTATTTTATTAGTTGTCAAAATTTATATATACACTTATAAATTTATCTATTAATTTAATTTAATGGATATAATTAACTTGATTTAAATTTTATACTCTTATAGTTTATCTACTGTATTATTTACAAATTTGACTTTTTTTCCTTGGTCAAAAGCAGTCCGAGTGAAATAAATATAATATTAAATCTTCTACTATTATTCAAATGAATTGATATTTTTAAGTAGACGACTATTGTATATATTTTTGAGTTATGATTCCTTTTAAAATATTTGAATATGTATATATAACATCTTTAAAAAATATATTATAGTTATAAATAAATATATAATAATATTAATATAATACTCTAAAAAGATAATATAGATAAAAAATAAACAAATATGACTTTTATTATCTTGAAATACTATTATTTGAATTATCGTGTAATTAGGATAAAACCTAAATAAGTTTATCTACTTATATTTATTAAATTCAATTTCCAATCAAATAATAACAAATATATTTTTAATGTAATTTTACCCACATATAAGATTATCCTTTCAATATATTATTTAAATAATCTCTATCATAATATCGTCTATCTTAAACATATATATATATATATATATATATATATATATATATATATATGAGTGTGGCAGCAAGTTGATCTTACTCTATTTTATTTCATATTTCAGTCCCTTTTTCTCTCAAATTCTTTCTCTGGATCCATATATCCCTGTTCTTTGAGGTATGCCCTTTCTCTGAGTTCTTCTGGAATCGCGTATTCATAATATTTTATAGAACAATTTAATATGTACTTTCTACCTATCGATTTTGAATTCAACTAGCGAATTGTTTAGAGTATATTTAATCTTTAAAGAGTATTATTTTATTGTAATTTTAGTCGTAATATTTAGGGAGATATTTTAACTCATAAGTGTTTAGATTTATATTTGAGGGTTATAGACAGCTCGCCCTACTCGACATTAATATTACCTCAGATAAAAAAAAATTTCGTATTGCCTTTAGATTAGGAGAGTCCAGCATTTTTTTTAAAAATTTTGTAACAAAAGGAAAAAATATGTGCTTTCTGAATTAAACCCAGGTGAATGTCAATTTTAACATAAACCTGTAATTTTATCGTCATAATTAAAATTAAAATGATGTGATTAAACTTAACAGAATAAGCGTAAGGTTTTATAAAATAAAAATAAATTTATTTAGTAATATAAATACTTGTCATTAATTGTTAGTTTTCTTTCTCAAAGATTTGCGGCTCCAACAATTAACAAAGCTACACATCATCGGCCCACCACGAAGCTTTGCGTAATTCGAGGGTGAGAGAGGAGAGAGAGCAGAGTGACAGAGACAGGACAAAAATCGGCGATTCTGGCCCTGGTTTAGGTATCTTTTTCCTTTCCCTTTTAATATTTTTTAAATGCGACTCTTTTCTATGCGCTATTTTTGGGTCTAATTTTGACTCTTTTTGACCTAATTCTCTTGATCATAGCGCTTTCCTCGAACCCTTTTCTTCGTCTCTGCGTGATCCCGCATCGTGTTTAGATTTGTTTTTTTTTTAAGTTGTTTTCAGCTTCCGTGTTCTTGACGTTTCTATTTACTAATTCCAAATCCTAATTTTTTTTTAGTAAAATTCTAAACCCTAAGTTTGATTATCACTGTCATTGACCTAACTAAGACGAATCAAACCTAATTAGAGGAATGGCTTTTGCAGCTCCAAAAACAATTAAGAATGTTGAATTGATACTTGAAAAACTTGATGTTTTAACTGAACCGGGTTAAGCAAATTCTGTTCCTGAATAACTTCTCATTTGAGATGGGAAAAAATTAGATATCAAACATTAGATATTATATAGCAATAGTAGCTTGTGAGGTAAAAAAGGAAGAAAGAAATAAAGGTGCTGACGACTTCAGTGGCTCATTTACTATCCGTATTGACATCTTTTGAAATAAGATAAAGAAACGGCGTTCCATATTTAGTGGCCTTGCAATTCCAAAAATGGATAATTGTGGTGTGCAGTTACAGGGTCGCTCTTTTTTTAATTCTCATTTTTATAATTCACTGTTCATGGGGTGATTCTGTAATAATAATATGACTTCATATAGTAGCAAATGGGTAAATTTGTCTAGGACCACTGTTAAAGCTCTTGTCTGGTTTAAATACAGCGCTTCATAAATCCTGCTATATATAGACGGATTTGGGGATGGTTTCGTTTGAGGAGACAAGACTAAGATGTGAAAAACTGATTTAGAAATGTTTTGTCATTTCTGCATGCTTAGAACTTTCGAGTATTCACATAAATTGAGTTTGGAACTTTCGAGAAATGTTAACTTATTCATCAAATATTGGCCAGTAGTTATAAATCTCTTCCTACCAGGAAGGGGGTCTAATGTCAAGACGTCCAAGAATATGATATTAATACGAATACAACCTAAATTGATTCTTTTCAACTTATGATTATCAAATCTTGTGGCTATACGAACCTATGATAACGATAATTTCCTTCTGCAGGGCTGCCATCTTCTGGTTTCTGCTGATTCAGAGAAGATGAATGCCTCAGATTATAATCTATATATAATAAATCAAGCTGGCCATTCCACTGACTGGCGCAGAAGAGGGGGAATCAAACATTTGCGAAGTTTGATAAAAAGAAAAATGTAAGTAATCGTAGTTTTTCTTATCAGCACGCATTTGTATTATTTTCCAAAATTTAGGAATAGAGATGCAAAAATATAACTGGAAACATTTACTTCTGTATAAGATATTCATTGAGTCGAAACTAATAAATCAAATTCTACTTCAGTTCTGCTATTTTGAGTTCCAGTAGCCCTTCTTCTGAACCACAGGAGAAGCCACCCAAAATTACAGAATTTGCGGAAAAACAACTGTTTCTTCATGCTGTTTCAGAGGTTTGTCTGATTAATAATCATGCAGTATGTGCCTGAGGCTTTTAATTTCAAATAAAACACCTCTGACCTTTTATTGACATTTTTTATTAATATTTTGTAGGATGAGTATAAGAATCCGAAGACATTGGTCCAACGATTGCAGAACCTTCTCCAAGGAACAAGATTCTGTCCACAAGTAAACAGTTACAATACTTCCACACCTATGAATGGTCCCTCTTCTGGGTTATCACATGCTTGGTGTAACAGAAATCAGGCAGACCCAACTATGTTTGCTGCAAGTAACATTAATTTCCCTGATTATAGCAAGGCGACTGCGAACAATACTAATAATAATTATGAATTTTCCAACGGAAGGCAGTCTCATGCTTCTGTTGGCAATGAGAGAACTTTTCCTTCTAATGAATTTTCATCAGTTCCGAGATGCGTTGGTCCAAATGGGTTTTCTAACTTTAATGCTTCTGGTGGAACAAACAATCTGAATTCAAGCTCCAAACCAATTTTCTCCAGTTTACAGCAGCAACAAAGAGATCATGGTATCTTAAATAATTTTATATGATTTCTTCCTAACTATAGATCAGTGTATTATGAGCACTTTCTATTTTCTGTTTTTTCAACTTTTTTTTTTTTTTTTGCATGAAATCTTGCTACTTTTTAACAAAGTTTGTTCATTTGAATTACTACTTTGGCAGTGGAGATGGATTGGATCAAGTATAATGGAAATCAATCTTCGGCTTTTGTCACTACACAGAGAGAATCCCAACTGCCTATATGTGGAAATATGATTCCATTTGTGAGAACGGAAGCTCCTCAAGCTTTCAATAATTTTACTGTCCAGAACTCTTGCTATCAGTATTCAACCGTCAATAACTTAATGCAATATCAACCCCAGAATTTGGATAGTCAACAAAACTTCCAACATTTTAAGCGGTCATATGAGCATAGTGCTAATGCATATATTGCCAAGTCAAAACCCTGCTTTCTAAGTAAAGATGAACCTTGCCGCCAATTGCAGGGGCAGAAAACATTGAATCAGTCTCAGCTTCCTTCAACACTTATGAATGTGGGTCAACAATTTTCTTCAGCAAGTTCAGCATGCCTTTACTATTCCAATGGAGCTTCATGGGTAGCTTTAAGGAATTTTGATAAATGTAGAAGTGATGCTTGTCATAGTTTGGAATCTGCAAACAACATGACGATGGATTCTACTGTAAGAGGTCATGGCAACTTGGAAGACATATTACGACATACCAAAAGATTGAAAATTCAAAGTTTGGAATCTGCAAACAACATGACGATGGATTCTACTGTAAGAGGTCATGGCAACTTGGAAGACATATTACGACCTACCAAAAGATTGAAAATAGAACCTACTTTTGACGTCTCTGTGAGCAATAATGATATTTATGAACGATGGGATTCCCCGATGGTTCTAACCAATTCTCCTGAAGGACTTCCAGAATTGCAGCAACAACCAGAATCTTCCTTTCCTATCTATTCTGAAGTTACAGAGAACAAAATGAAATCATCTGCGAATGCAAAGCAAGATTCTGCAAGCTTAAGCGAGATAGACAACAATGTGAATGGAATAGAAGCTATTCTTTTTGAATTCAGAGAAGCTCGTCGTAAATTAAGGGCTTCATATCCCAAAAGCAATGATGAGGTAGCCAGAAACTTTGGGGAAAATGATAGTGGATCAAATTCAAAATCCAGTACACATACTTTCCAGAAAGATCCTTGTGTTGATACAGACGGTGTACAGGAACGAGGTGGGTTTGACCAGGCCCAGAAAAAAACTACACAAGAAGTTATTGAGCCAAAAGCTGGTTTAAAGGCAACAGAGTCTTCCAATACAAAAATAATGACCGTTTCCAACGGCATATTTGGACACAGCTTTGAGAATGACACTATTTCTCAAGGTCCAGTAGTTGATGGTGTATGCCTAGAAAGCAATGGTCTGATAGCCAGAAGCTCAAGGGATACTGTTTGCAGATCAAGTTTCAGTATCCAAACTTTCCAAAATGATCCTTGTGCTGATATAGGGGAGGAACAGGACAAAAATGAGATCGACCTGACTGGTAAAAGCATCACAGATGAAGTTATTGAGTCAAAAGATGATTCAGAGCCGGGAACAGTGTCTTTAAAAACAAATCCAATGGAAAGCGGTATTTCCTCTGATTTAGTTGAACAGACTTACAAGAGTAGGGCTTTCTCTGAAGGCATAGAAGCTGGTAACACATTGGAGGATTCATACCTCAACAGTGATGATGTGAAGTTGATAGTCAGTAACCTACAGTACGATGTTGGCAGTTCAAATTCTAGTGACCACTCTCTCCAGAAAGGTCCTATTGCTGATATAGATGATGTTAAGAGAAGTAATGAGTTCAACCAGTCTGTTAAAAACAATACAAAGGAAGTTACTGAGCCTAAATCTGATTTAGAGAATGGGGAAAAGTCTTCAAAACCAACTTTAAGCGGTGTTTCCTTGACTGAAACTTTCAAATATGATCAACTGAGGGAGCACATTATGAGTCTAAGGCAGGGTTTTGGTCAGGTTAGTAAGCCATTTTAGCGATTGTCGTTACCTTCATAATACCTTCTCTCTCTATATATATATGGGAATCTATAAAAGATTTCAATTTCTTTAATTTGATGTTCTTTCACGCACCTTTCTCTGATCCTTGGATGTGATTAACCTTCATAGGGATTGCATGTGTTTGATCAACTCTACCTTCTGATTCATACGTTGATTGTTCCTTTAACTAATTTCTCCTATGTTAAGGTTACATTTTTAATATTCTACTAAATTGATGCTAATTTAATGTAAGAATTCCTCGTTTTTGTGGCTGCGTTGTATGAAGGGAAGGTCAGTTGATGTGTTTTGTGTTAAAACCTAGTAGATAAGCTTCAGTGACAGCTTACTACAACTTGATCTTTGCATTCACTCTGTTGTCCTTATAATGCTGTAACTCTTTCTATATATCTAACATAAACAACCATTTCAACTTAAAAGCTTAAGCTGTTATGTGAAGGCTGGTGCATCGTTTTTATCATAGTTTCTAACGCGCCTTCTCACACGTCTGAGCTCTAAGTTTTAACAAAGCACAAGTTCACATGCCTTATGCTGAAATCTAACTTCATTTAAATTCCAAAAGAATGGAAAGTTGCAAGGATCACACTCTTTACGTTTATTTATAGAGACCTTGGTGTCGTGTCAAAGACTGCAATTCAACAGTTTAAGTTGTTAATTAAATGCTTATGAATACTTTTTCTTATAATTTTTAACATCTAATGCACCTATTGAAACAGAGTACGCTTGAGGAAGAAATTGGAATTGGTGATAACTCGTGCACATTGTGTGGAATGGAGAATCTTTTCTTTGAGCCAGTGCCTATCTATTGCTTATCTTGTGGCAAGCGCATTAGAAGAAACGCAAATTTTTACTATAGAAGAGAAGAAGAGAATGATACAGGACATTGCTTTTGCACCACTTGTTTCAAAAATTCTCGAGGTGAATCTATCCAATTCAATGGAGCATCTTTTCCCAAGAAAATATTTGATTGTAAGAAAACCGATTGTGTCACTGAACCAGAAACGGTAAGTTAACTATTCATGTCCTATAATTGTGTATACTGTTTAGAGAACGATAAACTCACCTTCTTGTGTTGCTTCCTCTAGTGGGTGCAATGTGATAAATGTCAGAGGTGGCAACATCAAATATGTGCACTCTTCAACGGTAAGAGAAATACAGAAGGCGAATTTCCGTATGTGTGTCCCAAATGCCGCTCTAAGGAAATTGAAGAAGGAATTCGCAAACCCTTAGGGACTGCTATTTTTGGTGCTAAGGACTTGCCAAGGACCAAGCTTAGCGATCATATAGAGCAAAGACTCTTTTCGCGTCTTGAACACGAGAGAGCGCACAAGGCAAAAGTTGAAGGAAAGAATGTTGATGAGGTATTGAGCAAACTGCAGCACAATTACAATTGTTGAACATCTATTTAAACTTTTTTGCATATATATAAGAAATTTTGTTATTATATTATGTTCCATTATTTTTACCAGTAAACAAGCAGACTGGCAAAAGAGTAGTAAAGAAGTTCTATATTGTTTTTCATTTTTTAATTACTTTATTTCCTAATTTTCTATGTATGTATTTGGTTTGCAGATTTCTAAAGCAGAAAATCTTACTGTAAGGGTGGTGCTATCAGTTGAAAAGCAATTGAAAGTGAAAAGGGAGTTTCTTGACATCCTGTCTGGGGAGAACTACCCTCTAGAGTTCCCATATACGTCAAAAGTAAGTTGAGAGGTTGATTTCTGTATAATTTTGTTCAGTGACTTCTTCAGGACTAGCCCTCTCTTTGTAATGGTGAGAACTAACAAGTTAGTTTCTGTTGCAGGTTATTCTGTTGTTCCAGAACATTGAGGGAGTAGATGTGTGTATCTATGTTATTTTTGTCCAGGAGTTCGGCTCAGGATGTGATCACCCAAATCATCGTTGTGTGTACATCTCATATCTTGATTCAGTCAAGTATTTTAGGCCTGAAAGAGAGACCGTGACTGGAGAAGCTCTTCGTACATTTGTGTATCATGAAATATTGGTAGGTTACTCATAAATTCATTTCCCAGTTTTTGTTAGATTGTATATCTATCCTCTTCGAGTTTATGTATTCAAAATTAATGAAATTTATTGGCATGTATAGACTGATTCTGCGTTTTTATTTTGCTATCCTTAGATTGGATACCTTGAATTTTGCAAGAAACGAGGTTTCGAAAAATGTTACATTTGGGCATGTCCTCCTCCAAAAGGGGAAGATTATGTGCTATATTGCCATCCTCAGAGCCAGAAAACTCCAAAGAATGATAAACTAAGACACTGGTATTTCTTTCTTTCTCAATCTTTATGCATTTGTGTGTTGTGTTCGCTTGTGATCCTTGCTGCTCATAATTATTGGGTATTTACATCGCCTGTTCAATTTGTGCAGGTATCATTCAGTGTTAAGAAAGGCTACGGCAGAAGACATTGTAGTTGGTTTGACGAATGTCTATGATCATTTCTTTGTTACCGCTCAAAGAAGAGACTCCTACAAGGTGACGGCTGCTCGTTTGCCATACTTTGATGGAGACTACTGGTCTGGTGCTGCTATGGATGAAATCAAGAAAATTGAACAAGAGAGTAAAGCAGAGTCAAGCAAAAAGTTGAAACAGGTATTGACCAAAAGAGCTCTAAAGTCAATGGGACATACAAACCCTTCAAAAGACGTTCTGGTGATGCAAAAAGTAAGTCTATCTTGTCTCTCACCTGCATTTATCTGCATAGTAGGTCGTCTTATACAACAGCCTAAACAGTTTTTTAGTTGACTATAAACATATAAATTATTCGAGCAACACAAATTGAGAAGGATTTTAGATCTAGGTGTTTGATCATAATATGGTCTTGTGAGTTTATTGGGACCAAAGTCTGGCATGATTTTTAATAACTAGAACAGTCAATGTTAAGTTTGCATTTTGAGGCATAGGGACCTAAATCAAAGGAATTTACTGCCATACACGGAAGATAATTTTTGAACTTCTTGGATTTGTAAAGCTGATGTGTCTTTTCGTGGTTTAATGTTGGATATGAGAGCCTGAATAAAACAAAGACAAGAGACATGGCTGCTGCAAAAGAGAAATGTTGTTGCTTCTGGATGCAATTTATTCTAGAACTTTATAATTTATTTAAACTTGATCAAAGGAATATTTTTGTGCACATGTTCTGTTTGTAAGTTATTATATCATTGTTGGTGGAAAAAATATCAGCATTTTGGCCCAGAAAACGTCAAAAATCATTAAATATGAGTTGTTCAGCAGTTCATGATCTAATACCGTAATCTGATATCTTCATTTCCCTTTTATTAGTTGGGCCAAACCATATTACCCGTCAAGGAAGACTTCATCATAGTCCAGTTGCAGTATGCATGCACGCTTTGTCATGAGGTGATATCGTCTGGAAAGCGATGGTTTTGCACCGAGTGCAAGAAATGCCAGCAGTGTGAAAGGTAGTTATGCCAGAACTTATTTAGTACTAATTTTTTCCCCTTCTCTGATTTGGCATTTCCTGCTCTTTGAAAAGCTATTTTTGAAGTTTCAAACTTTGATAAAAATTACAGAGTTGATAACAAATATTTAAATTGAATTCCTTTTTCTGCCCACTTTGCTCCTTCATTGCTTTGTCTTACTATTGACACCTTTCTTATTATTATTTCAGATGCAACAGTTCTGACACGCATACTTCAATTAGTGGGGAGAAGCATACTCTCTGCCAGGTAACTGTCTAAAGTTAAAATTGACAACTTTGGCTCATTCAACGTATCTTTCCATTGAATTTAACATTTTTGAATTGTTTTCTCCTCAGGTTGTCGTGGATGACATCCCTGGTGATACTAAGGAGAATGATATCGTCCTCGGCAATGATTTATTTCGTAATAGGGTTGATTTTTTGAATTTCTTCCAACAGAATCTACTTCAGTTTGATACACTCCGTCGTGCCAAGCATTCCTCAATGATGCTTCTCTATCATCTCAAGAGTTCTGCTTCGCATAATTCGGATTCAAGATGCTGCATTTGCCGTAAAGATAATGTTTCCCAGCTGAGCTGGCAATGTGATATTTGTCCACAGTTGTCCGTCTGCTCAGCATGCTATGAGGAAAAGGGAACTAATTGCCATGAGCACAAGTTAAGCCAATGTTCTTCCACAGCTCATTGTCTGTCAGAGAATCAAGGGTTAGAGCAGAAAACTACCATGGTAGGTATTGGTCTTCTTTCTTTCTTGTTTTGGAGCTGTGCATGCTAACATCAGAAACTTCACATAACTATAAATTTATCAGAATTACAATTGGATTAGAAGTTCTATGCTGGCCCCAAATAACACTAAAAACATGTTCCATGAACGACCTTCTAAACTTTGTAGTTTTCCCGCAGCACCTTCATACTGTTCTCTTTATATCCTTGTCACAATATGTTCAATTTCTGACCTATATATGCTCTTCATAATTGCAGAGACAGGAACTTCTGAAAGTTCTAAGACACGCATCTCAATGTGACTCAACTATAAGTCAACCATGCTCTTATCCAAACTGTCTTCTGATCAAAAAGCTGTTTTCCCATGCAAGCAAGTGCACTGTTAAAGCACGTGGGCGTTGCCAACACTGTAAGAAGGCATGGACGGTGTTGAGTATTCACTCAAAGAATTGCAATGACTCAGAGTGTCGCATCCCACGATGCAAGTAAGCAACTTTCCAAGTTCACAACAGTTAATAATAGAAATTCTCTCTAAATATAGAGGAAGATCCACATGAAGAGAGGAAAAGAGAGATTTTTTAGTGGGGCCCTCAAACCTCTCTGTTTCTCTAAGTGGCTTTAGGTCCATAAGAATATAATCCAAGTTTTAGTTGCATATTTAGTGATTACTTAATTGGTTTATGTTAATATGTACTGCAGTGATATGAAGAATTATGTAGAATGGTTAGCACAGCAACATGAATCTTCTCTTCGAGTTGCAGTTTTAGGATCTGCAAGAGAAATAGCAATGGAGGTCGATGCTGGTCACAGTTAACCACCAAAGTATATATTAAGTAGGCTAGTGTACTTTGTATAGATTTCGTAACTAAATCTGTCCAGAGAGAGGCTCATGGAGCTGAAAATTCTGTTACTTACATGTACACAGACGCTTGATGTTTTATATTTTATTGTTATTATTTTCATCATTATTTCCATTATTTGTACAAAAATTTGTTTGCTCCAAATGTAAATATATACAAGTTCATGGATTGTATAATAGACTCACGACAAACTAAATTTTGAACCAAAGAAAAGAAATATTGAAACTTTATAAGTGATTGAAATTAAAAGGTGCAAATGAGAATATAGAAAATGAGTAATAATATGATAAGAGAACCTAGAATTAGTTATTCCATACTTTCTAGAAATTATATGCACTTTCATTTCTTTCATGCAATTATGTATGATAGTCAAGATTCAATATTTAACTACATGTGTTTTTCAAACCACTGCAGCAAAGCATACCATGGGATTAATTATTGCTAATTAGATGCTTATCTCTAATTCTATGTAGTCCAATTATGCTTATTTTTTTATTAGATGTGAGGCCAACTAGTGCTCCTCTGATCTTATTTATAAGTTATTTTCAATGTTTTACCAGAATCAAAAAAAATTTCAAACATCATTAACTCTATTTTAAAATTTAGTAACTTTTTAACTTTATTCCTATTTAATATTTTTATATATGTATATATATATTCTAAATTAAGAATAAACAGAGACACTCTAATAATAACTAAAGAATAAAATTATATATTCATATAAAAAATTTAAATTTATAAAATCTCTACCCTATAACTAAAGTATAAAGAATATGTTTCAATCTTAGTTTTTGCTTTTTTGGGACAACATGTTTCTATGTCTTAGTTAACAAAATGTTTTCAAGCATAGCAATCTCACAATGCTTTATTTGATGGCTTATTCTACAATCCCTATTTCTAGGTACAACTAGAACATCCAAACGTCAAATACAGTTGATAAATCTATAAAGAATGCATTTAAAAAGACAGACATAAATATTATTACAGTCAAATAAAAAGAGATAACTATAACTAGTCAAGGATTCAATAAAAAGTAGTTAATTCAAGAAAACAAAAGTTAACTACACATAGCTAAAAGTAAAACCACAAACTATTCATCATAGACCATGAAAACCCTAAATACAATAAAGAAGAAGAAAAATAAAGATAAAACTACTTCAAGATGTGCAAACCTTCAATCCTTGGCCTCTCTAGCCCCCTTTTGAAGTCCCTTTGTTGACATTAATTCATGGAGAAATCCTTATGTTTCTCTTACTTTCCATGGCCGAATCACATCTTCTTCTCTTCTTTTCCTAAATTTATACGCCAAATTCTTTCCTTATTTTCTCTTCTAATTAATTTGCCCTCCTCAAAGTTTTTCCTGATTTTCTCTTTCGTAACTTGCACTCCAAGTTTTTTCCCTTATTCTTTAAGATACTCCTATTTAATGCGTAATCTTCCAAATTTGATCCCCATAAATTAAGTATAATTCACATAAGCGTAAAAATCTATCCTATTTTAATAGACATGAAATCACATATTTTTATATGAATTATCCTTAGTACGTTTGCATGCAATTTCCTAGTTTAGAATGATTTGATGACGATGATGGTGAGATGATGATTATGATGAAGAAACATTTCTGGAACAATATGATGTTGCTGTGGTTATAATGATTCTTGTCTGAAATAAGGTCTTGATGAACTGGAAGAGGACAGTCTGGTCAAAGAACCATGTGATATATAACTTTGAAGAAATATATATAATTTTAACAAATTAAAAAAAAATGCTACACACAAAATTTAGAAAAAATAACAGAAAAAATTATAAAAAATAATAATAAATGTTAAAATAGAACTTTGTGTTAGTAATGTCATATTTAACAATTCTACTTTATAATTTATTATTTTTTAGGATATTTTTGTGTCCTTTTCCCCCAAATTTATGCATATTAGTTACAAATAATGATCTTAATTACTTTTTTATATTACAAAATAGCTAAAAAAGGTATACGACTTTAAACAAATAATAATTTTTTCAAGTTTCTCCGAAAATATATATCCTTGGGAAAACACACGGATATTTTCGTTAGAAGACTCCACAGCACATACAAAAAAAAAACTTTTAAATATTATTCGATCCTTAATATAAAAATTATAAAATATTTTTAAATAAATTAAAATAAATTAAATTAATTAATTATAACTAATATAAAAAATAATTAATTATTTTAAATAAATTAAAAAATATATAATATAAATTCATTTTAACAAATTAAATTTAATCATAATTAATTAATTAATTAATTTTTTTAATCTATCTAAAAAAATAAATAATTCTTATATTCATCATCCAACTATTTCTTAATGGACAGCAGGCCAACTGCTGGTAAAGCACTTTATCATAAACTCACATTTCAGAGAATATTCTAAAACATTTTGATACAACAATCAAATATTTCAATGGAGGAGGAAGCTTACTTTCCACTCTAACACTGAAGACTGCAACTATTCAATGCCTAAGACTGTTAAAAGTACAGAGGGCCTCAATGTCCTTGACCCCAAATAAAAATCAGCACCCCAAAAAAGAAATCCAACCACCCCTCCTGAGTCCTACGTACTTACGTGGTTACCACTTACATTTATGGTTCTAACAGTTAATACAAACTACCATCCATCAGACTACCAATGACATCATGCCTAAAAGAGTTGATGAGGTCAAGAACCAAGCCACAGCCGCATCATAAGGAAGATGAAGCAAAGAATTATGTTGTTAAAAAAGTCCAGAGTTTCTTCCCTATAGAAGCTTCACCAGGATGTTCAATGCATTCACCATGTTCTCCATTGTCTGCTCCACCAGCATCTTCGCCATGGGATTCTTCACTTCTATACTCGACATCATGATCCCCGGCGTCATCAAGTGTCCCATTCACCTCCTCGCTCAAGGCTGCATTCCGTGTCGTTTCACCATAGCCATCCTGGATCTCCACAATTTTCTCAGACTGTAACACACGGAGTTTCAGGTCACAAACACATAAGATTTAGTGATTATTCTCAATCCCAAACTTCGAATGACAGTAATGCTCTCAAAAGGTAAATCGAACATGAAGGATTAAAAAAAATTGAGAACTACAAAATAAAAGGGAAACAAGATGCAACATAAAATGCCATGAACTATGCTCACCTGCACAAGTATGCCCCCACCATTCTCATTAGTAACACCCATCGAGGGAGAAGAAGTTTTTGAGTGGAAAATCGCATCTTCTGTTTCTTTTACACGATCAACCTCTCCCTCACTTTCCTTGCTACCACCTCCAGACAAGGCTCGGCTAGATGTGGCTGCTGCTCCACTATAGCAATCAGTGTACAACCACGTCAATAGACAGAAGGCCAGTAATTTTTTTACTGCTATCATCAACTCTAAAAATTAAAAGAAAACTATTGGTCTAATAATATTAAAAATAAAAAAAATATTGCAGATGATATAAGCTAAAGATCAAGCAAAAAAGAGAGTCTTGGATCCAACTCAAGCATAGAACCAGAATGTTAAGAAATCCTAAGTGACAGTAAGTAAAAATTACTTTAGTAAGCTCCTCCATAGCAAAATGACCTAAAGGAGAACTTATTCACTTATACAAAGTATGAACATCAAAATAATAACACCCATTGATTTTTCCTATTTTCTTCTCCAAATGAGCAAGATGAGGTCACATTAGCTACAAGTAAGTAATCGATATCTGCATATATGAATCAGAATAAAGTACTTACGCTTTAGGTCGTCTCAAATTATATCTTGTCTCACGTGCGGGAGGAGCAGCCTTCTGCCTCCGCCTTTTGGGTTGCCCTTGTACTTCACTATCAGAGTGCCCCTCATTGACATCACCAACGTTTTTACTCTCAGTCATTTGAGATGTTTGAACGTGGTTTCGTTTCCTTGCGTTTGCTGGCATTCTTCTACTGGATGGTTTCTGTGTCTCATTATTCATATTGGCAGAATCCTCAGCAGTTCCATTTGGATATTCAGTCTCATCGTCATTGAAGGATTCTCCAAGTATGTTCTTAGCATCTTTAACAACAGCTATCACAGATTTATTACGCTTTATTCTGGGCCTTCCTCTTTTGCGAGCTTTCTGCTGACCACTCTTTGAATCAGAGAGCTGGGACTCTTCTGGAGCTTCTGGTGCCTTGCTGTCAATGTTGCTTTGATTGTCAACGGATAACTCTTTTTCAGCTTCGACCTCTGTTAGGTCATTTTGAGGATTGGTCTTCTTGACACCAAAAGAATCGCTTACAATTGCAAATGATACCTCTTCATTTTCAGGGCCAGGTATTCCCCCTGATGATTCCCCAGTTCTACCTTTTTCAACAGACAATGCTGCTGCCTCTCTTGAAGCATGGGCATCTTCAGACTCCATCTTTCTACCTGGGGAGATTTTGAATATCTTAGAGGTGCATTTACGCAGCCAAGATATCGTTCCGCCAGAGACTGGAGATTTTGACTCAGTTGCAAGTGACAATCCAGTATTTTCCCCTGAGACCAGATTTCCATCAGGACTACCTTGCACAATATCATCAGCCAACTTTGGAAGTGAAGGAACCTCTATATTTTCAATTTCAGCTAAGGATTTTAAATCAGACAACACAAATTCAGAGACCATTTCACCACAATTCAGGCAACTCCTGAGTTTCTCAACAAAATTAACAAAACGGCGTCTCTCCTCTACAAATTGCTCCCGCTGACTTTTCAGCTTGCTGTTAAGATCTACAAGCACATCTATGTCCTCTCGCATTTCCAACCGCTGCCTTTCCATATCCTTTTTATTCTCAGCAGCTTCTTGTTTTTCCTTTTCTACTATACTTCTTTGAAGTTTCATTTCCTCCATCTCTCTATGGGCTACTTCTCTCAAATAGTTAATATTACTTAATTCCCGCTCTCTTTCTTCCTCAAATAATTTCTTCCTCTCTAGAAAATAGTTTTCTTTCTGCTCTAACTGATTCTGCATATCAGCTTCAAGTTCTTTTTTCCTCAGCTCAAAATCCAGAAGCATTTGGTTCCTCTCACTTCGAGATTTTTCAGCTAAGTCAGACTTCTCAGTCTCCATTTGAATAGCAAATGACTCTTTAGCCAACTTAAGAGCTTCCAACTCTCTTTGTATGTATTCTTCAGTTGCCTGCTTCTCATTCTTTAACTTATCTTCTTCAATTTGTTGCAGTTTAGATATTTCTTCCTTTTGTTTAATCAAGTTTTTCAGCTCCTTATCTATATCTGCTTTTTTCAGGTCCAGCTCATCCCAATCTCTTTCAAAAGTCTCCTTTTGCTGCCTCAAATCATCAGCTTCTTTCACAAGCAGTTCTTTCAGAAGCCTGTACTGATCAATTTCATGTTTTAATTCTGATTGCAAGCGCACATATTCCGACCTCTCCTCCTCAGTCACTTTGAGACGATTCGTCTCTTCATGTATCCTTTGAAGCTCTTTTTCGTTGTCATCCCTTATCTTCTCAACGTCAGTCTTCATACTGAGCAATCTCTCCTCCTTACATTCTAGTCGCCCTTTCTCTTTCTCCAAGTTCTTCTCATCAGACTTAATAGACTTCTCCCTTTCCTTCAAACCTTTCAATTTCAATTCATACTCTTTCTCTTTTTCCCTAAGCTTCTCTGTTTTCTTTTCCAACGCTTGTTCACGCTTTACAACTTTTTCCTCCATGTGACTGATTTCAACTTCTTTCTTTTCCAGTTCCATCATTCTATCCTGTAGTCCAGCTTCAAAGGATTTTCTTTTTTCTTCCAATTCCACATCAAACTCCCGCTTTTTCAAATCAAGCATGGCGTTGTGTTCCTCAAGAAGCTTTTGAATCTCAACCTATCAATAAATAAGAAAAAATATAAGTAGCAGTAGGGACACCAAATTAAATTCAATAATAACTAATAAGGTTTAGGATCCAAAAATTTTTCTCAGTGTAACAATTCAGCAAAGTTGTTCCAATTTGCAAATCATTTCAATTTCAATCACACCAAAAAGTGTTGAGAACCTAAACCCTGCTAACTTTTGAATGACCAAAAGTTTCAAAATAGCTACACAGATAATACAGCAATTTATATAGGATATCACCATCCATCTCTAAAATTACCCATTAACAAAAATTAAGTAAATTAACATACCTTTTCTCTATCATTGAGCTTTTCTTCCCACACAGACAGCTCCTTCTCTTTCAAGACCAAGTTCGTTTTCATTGCATCATATTCCTGCATCAAAAGGATATTGACATTCAACACACAATGATAAAATACATGATACAAGAATTAAAAAAAAGTAATGTCCAAACAATAATTCAAAAACCAAAAAACTCTGCCTTCTCTTTTAGATTTATATTTGCAAGCCTGCTGTTTATGTCATCTTCTTTGCTTCTCAAGGTCACATTGGATGCTTCAATATTCTTCCGTGTGTCTTCAAGCTCCTTCTCTTTCTGCCTCAATATTCTGTCAGTCTCATTTGACCTCTGCTCCCTTTCATTGAGAATTCTTTGACTCTTTGCTAGCCTATCCTCTCCCTCCTGCAGTTTATTTTCCCATTCTCGTAAGTCCTCCCTCTGCTTAGATAATGTACTCTCATGCAATTCTTTCCTGTCATAAATTAAAATAAGGTGAATTTTTAACAACCGATAATAATAATGATGATGATTATGATAATAGTAATAAATAGCATTGAGAATACTCTGCAATAAATGATAAGCGCTCTCTTCGAAGTGCAGATTCTTGGGCCTCCAAGTCTTTTGATTTTCTATCCATCTCTAAACTCTTCCTGTTCATTTCTGCATGCTTGGCATCAGCAGCACGTAACCTGGCCTCTACTTCCAAAGATTTCTCTTCAATGCTAGCTACCAAAGCATTTGCTTCAGCCAGCTTTGAGTCCGCAATGAATTTGATTTCTGCATGCTCGGCACGCATTTCTCGTAAAGACTTCTCAAGCTGTTGGTGGGAAAATTTCCAAACATTATCAAGCAATAGAAATACTTCAACAACAATGATAAAGGTACAATGAAGTATAGATCATCCATGAGGTCAATATTTCATCATAAAAAAAAAACAGCTTGCAAATAGTATAAGAATGTATTAAGAAATCTTACATCAAGCACACACTCCTTCTCAACACCCAAGGCCTTCCTTAGATTATCTTCTCGTTTCTCAGTTTCAGATATAGGAATTAAATGAGCCGACCTTTCTTGCTCAAGAGCATCCCTCACTTCCTGTAAATCCTGGCTTAGCTCTTTCAACTTGGAGTTCCACTCTTTTTTTTCAATCAACAGAAGCCCCATATTGAATTGGTAATCATAAAGCTGGTAAAAAAGACATAATCAGGTTAAATCATTCAAAACCAAATAAATCATCAAACAGAAAGACCCAAAAAATGTAACCTTGAAAAAGAAAATTGAAACATCCCATGATGAATGAACTTTGGGAATAATGCTCAGTCCCTCAAAATCACCACTCTTATTTCAAATAGCACTGAGCAGATTTAAGGAACATATTTTAAGAATAGTATTCCATCTTTATGATTGAACATTGCCCCGAATATTCGTGTCTTTCAAAGTTACCGAAATCTCAAAAACCAACATAAATTAAGTCTTCAAGAGTAGGAAGGCAAAACCATAATTTCCCACAACTAGCAAACAATATAAGGTAAAATGACTACTTTTGCTGATCTGCTATAACACAAGGAATGAAGATGCCATCTCATGTATCAATCACCTAAAATTTTTTTCCAGAAATTGATGCAAATAAAAAACGGAAGGAAAAGTTTTTTTTTTATGAACTAATTTAATAACAGCAGGTTTGGATAGCTAGATTACCATGGACTAACATAACCAAGCAATGTTCTTGGACCAACAAGAAAAGCCCGCAAAACAGAATTTTAGTTTTTGTATCTGCACCCACACTAAGTAATCAAAAGACTTGGGGGAAGGAAAAAAAATAATTCTTTTGCGCACATCAAAGAGGATAAAGCTAAGTTCCAATAAGTAAATTAGTTTCAATGAAGGAATTTTATGACCAAAAAATCTCAAATCCATAATGGAAAGCTAGTAAGCTTTAAACTACCCAAAAAGAAAAGCAACTTCAGTACTTTCTTCGTCCCCCAAAAATTTAGATATTCCTCGTACCACAGAAAATTAAATTTTGGAGGTAATTGAAGCTAAAGAAGTCGAGCATTTAACATAAAAAACATCCAAGCCACATACTTAATGTAACCCAAAACGCAAGGACATTCAAAGGGCATATCACAGACGCGCCAAGCGACAAATTTTAAGTGCCTAACTGCTATTCGAAGTGTTACTGTTAAGAAACAATGCTTTTATTTTTTGGAATTTTCCCGTGCTTCATAGGTATGAATGTCACTGCTTGACTAACCTCCTTTTCAAGACTGGAAATTCTCTCAACCAAAACTTCCCGATCCATGGGTGCTCCACCGGATCCAACTAATCCTTCGTCCCCATTTTCACGAACAGAACCAGAAGCCGGCGTCTTGGCTTCAAGGAAAGCAACACTCTTCCCCTTAGAAGCAGTTCCATCCCCAGAATTGTGACCCGACCAAGTCCCCCTCTTGGGTGCGAGAGACCACAACTTCTGAGGCGTCAACATCACAAACACAATCTCCCAGCAAAACCCAACCCTCTAGATTCCAAATTGAACTCCCACAGCTCTACGAAACCCAGAATCGCAGGTTCAGAATTCAACTTCATAAAGCAACCGACGAGAAGCTCAAACTAAAGTAGCCTCCCCGAGTACGAAAATTCTCCAAGTTTCTTGTGGCTTCAGACAAGAATCCTAGAGTTCGGAAGCAAAACCAGTTTCCAAATTCCGGCGAATTGTGGATTTCAAGTCCGATAGCGTCTCTCGAACTCAAAACTCTATCGTGTTTCTCACTTTCTCTCTCCTCTTGTTGCCCTCCTTTGTGTGCGTTACCGGGGAACGCTCACGTTCTTTCTTTTTCTTATTTTATCATCTTATTTATCTGTCAGCAATTGTTATATTACCTAAACACCCTTGCCTTTCGTTCATTCATTCTCTTCTGCGAGGGTAGTCTCATCACTTCATCAGATCGCTTTTTTTGGTTTGTAACGTGGGGGTGCTTGAGTTTACGGTTATGACCATATTACCCCTGACGCCTGGTGGGCCAATTTTTTGTATTGCCACAATGCTATTTCTTTTTACAGTGCTATTTCCCCCAAATTTTACATAGCCCTCTTTATTATATTTATATTCAATAAAAAAAATTCCATAAAAAATACATTGATGTTTTTAGAAAATATCGATAAAATTAAAAGAGATACCATGCGTTGTTCCAGTAACTTTTAAGATATGTTATTTTTATAAAAATTTAATTATTAATTAAAATTTATTAATCTTTATATCTTTAATATATGATATATTTTCATTTTTTTTATTTCTGATGTAAAAACTTAATAATCACATTCATTGAACTTTCCTAATCTTAGAAACATTGTGTACCAAATATAACATTACATATGCACGGTAACACTTTGCCCTTGATAAAGGGTTTTAACTGCGATTAACTTGTAAATTAATAAACCTAAAAAGTATAAAGCAATTTCTTAAGAAATGTCAAAAAATATGTTACTGAGAATGATCAAGAAGAAGAAGAAGCCGACATTGAAAATGGAAGGAGTGAAGCGTAAAAAGAAGGGAAGAGAAGGGATAATTTGGTAAAAGAGACAAAAGAAGATGATTCGAGAGAATGTGGGCTTCGCTGGGAACGGGTAATGCCACGGTGTCTGGAGTTGGAAAGAGCCGAATGGTTCATAGCATTTGTCGTTTTTGGCTTATTTGGCAATTATTATTAGAGATAATTACATGAACGTCCCACACAATAATTTTATTGTAAAAATGTCCCAATAAAATTTGAAATTACTCTGCAAGACCAGGAGACTAATTAGAAATTAAATTTTATAGCCCCAAATACTAAAATATCCTTCCTTTCTTTAAGAAACAAAAACAAAAGCATCCACTTTTGTCGTTGGTATCACTAACAGAGCTCTGTACTAGATAGTCACACCTCCACTTGAGCTCATTGGTAATTGAACTATCGTAAGCCACGGTCAAAACTCTGACATGGATAAGCCTACTGGACTTTAACGTAATTGTCACTATTATTTTTTCTTTTCTCACTCCCTCTGCTCATACTTTTTTTTTTTTATAAAATTTTCAAAAAAAAAATTAAACTCATTTACTATTTAAAAATAAAATATTTTTTTTAAAACGATATCAATATTAAAATAAATTATTTATTATTTTTAAACGTAAATTTAAGTATTTAAAAATTAAAAATTAAGATATTTTTTAAATATTATAACTAAAATTATAATAAAATAATATTTTTTAAGGAATTTCTTCATGGCGTCTTTCGTGGCTCGTTCGCCGCAGGGGTCTCGCTAACGACACGTGCCTTTGGGGGCCAAGGTCTCTACTGCTGGTCAGCAAGTGGGCGGCGGGCGCATGCGTCGCTTCTAGTCCAGATTCTGACTTAGAGGCATTCAGTCATAATCCAACGCACGGTAACTTCGCGCCACTGGCTTTTCAACCAAGCGCGATGACTAATTGTGCGAATCAACAATTCTTCTCATACTAGGTTGAATTACTATTACGACCCTGCCATCAGTAGGAGATAGGGTTCTCTATTCATATTTTTGGTTGTTAGGTGTAAGACATAACTTTAAAACTGAATGGGTAATGGGAATAATAATGTTATATTGTTATTATAACTAATTTTATATTAATTATAGTGTTAAATTGTCAATTTTTAAGCTTTAATTGACCTAATCTTCATGGCGTGGTCATTTACAACTTTTATAGGTATGGACAAACTTAAGAATGAAAAATAAAATTTCATTAAGGTGTTACTCAATATTTTATCTCAAGTTATTCAATGGCGGATTTCATAATTTTATTAACATTCTTTTATTAATGAACATGATCAATATCATTATTAAAGTAAATGATACAAATTTAAAGTCCTTTCTTGACTTTTTTTTATGAACAAAATATTAACCTAACTATTAGAAAATTAAGATGAGAAAAAGAGGATGGAATGGGATGTGAAAAATATTTTCAGAATTCATAGAGTAAAATTGTATTAACAATATCGGAGAAATCTATGTAATTTTTGAAAAATTTTAAAAATAATTTAAGAACAATATCCGTAAATTTTAAACATATATGATTTTGATAATTTAAAAATTATTTATATAATAATCTTAAAAAATGAATAAACGAAGGGTGTAATTTTAATAAAATTCTAAATTAATATATTATTTACTATATATATAATCCTTTTTAGATGATAATTTTAATTTTTAATCAATCTATATAGAAGTAAAACGAGTGAGGCCCAGAGCACTATTATTTTATACCGTATTTCTTATTTATTAATGTGATTCTTCATTTATTTTTGTTTTTAATAACTTATTTGATTTTTATGAATTTAAGATCTTATTTTAAATCATTTTTAAAAATAAGTTTAATGATTCCACAAGCCCAATATTCCCCCTCTATCTTTAAAAAAAATCGTGCTATTTTCTTTGAGACGCAAAAAATACTTTTTCACGTGTTTATGATAGAGTTCTTAGAACTGATAAAACGGGTTTAATGATGAGCTCAGATTGGCTGTTTAGTGGCAGCTACTAAGCCAGCAGGCCCATAACTTTTTTTTAAAAAAATATTAATATTATTATTTATTTTATTTAAATATTATTTTAAATATTTTTATTATCGAATATTAATAAAGATGGTTACTGATTTATTGATATATATTAATATATTATAATTAATTAATATTATATTATTAATGTTTATTTAGATTTATAGTTGTAAGATTTAAGATTTTTTTTATAAAAAATATGAATTTTTAAAAGTATGACATTAGCAATTTTTTATGGGAAAATGACAGAAAAAGCCTACCTGAATTCCAGAAAGACAAATTGAGCCTCCCAATATTAAAAAAGACAGATTAGGCAGGAGGCCCAATCTGTCTTTTCTAAATTCAGGGCCAAAGACTAAATTAGCCCTCTGAAGAATGAAGGAAAATGCGGACATTCGACGCATATTACGCTCAAACACGCATATCAGCCCGAGAGAGAGGATCTGAATCACTGGAGCGGAAATTTGGCGACCTCATTGCAGCACGACGAAGCAGCAATCCAGCACCATTGAAGCCTGATTCCCTGACCACAAAAGATTGCCAGACGCTGTTATTGTCGAGGATTGTCATCGTCGAAGGTCAGTTTGCGTTTAGGAAGATTAGGGTTTAGCGATTAGGTAAGACGCCTTGCTGGGAACCTTTCGTTTTTTCACATCTGTCGCTGCAGACTACTTGAACACTGTTAATCCACATTTGGGATTCTACGGTCTTCTGTTCGGTTTATCCTGCAGCATAAAGGTGTAATTTTTTCGTGTTCTGTTCGTCGAAGGGGAAGTTTTTCTGTTGTTGTTGTTAAGTTCTTTACCTGAAACGGTTATCTTGAGCTTCATCTAAAATCCCTTTCTGGTCTGTTTATCCTTCTGAAATTTAGTGAGTGTATTTGTTGTTGGCTGATTTAATATAACTACCCGTTCATGTAGGATTTGAGTTCGGTTATTTTGATGCTGAAAATGAAGCTACGGGACCTGAAGCTCTTGATCCCTCTCTTCCCTTTTCTCATACTTTTTCATGTTATATTCATTGTTTCTATTCTTATTATCCGCCTCTCTTTCTTTTTCCTTGTATGTATATTTTATAGATGGACCCCTGTGTAACCCTGTCTCTGATATCCCATCTTGGGCAATAAAAAAAACTGCCACCTCCCTGGTATCTTTCAACTTTAGCTACCTGGCTAGTTTACCCGTCTGAAATGGGTGGTGATGTTATATGTGAAGTTGTGGGATGCATCTTAAGAATTTGTCTTTCAATCCTGTTAGAGCTTATGCTTTGCAATTGTTAAAATCAGAAATGGGTGGTGATTTTATATGTGAAGTTGTGGGATTGAATCAGCTTTACTTGCTTTAAATAAAGGCCAGAAAATGGGGTTTACTCATTGTTAGAGCTTATTAATTCGTATTTACTTGCTTTAAATATTGGTACACCTGTTAATGCAACTTACCATGTACTGGTTGTTTTTTAGCAGGAAAAAATGGCGTTTCAAGGAGGGACAAGCAAACAAGTGAGGAATCCGTACATTCTCTTTCGCAATGAATTCATCCGTTCGGGCAGGAAGTTCAAGAATATGAATGAACAAGCTAAGGAGGCAGCATTGGCCTGGAAGGACTTGTCAGCTGATGATCAGAAGTGGTATAAAGAACAGTTGCACAGTTCAAATGCTGATGAGAAAAGGGAGAAGAAACCGATAGAGAATGAGGTTGCTTTCAATACTCGTTGTTCACCCCGTCAACTGAAGGCACTGATGGATTTTGTCAACAAAGATGAAGGCTTAGTGGGGTTAAAACTTTAGGGTTCCACAACTTGCTTGACATTGGAACGACAAGACTCCCCCGGAACTTGTTAGCCTCATTGATTCAGTCATATGATCCCCCAACTCATCAATTTAGAATTAGGGGGAAGACAAGAGGAATAGGAGCTAAAGATGTTCACCAGTTACTTGGTGTACCTTGCAATGGGGAGGACATAAGAATAGATGTTGATGATGATGATGAGATGTTCAAGACGTTAAAGACTCAGTATGGTAAAGTTTCATATACCAAAATACTTGCATATATAAAATCTGGTCAGCAAACAGATAAATTCGAGTTGCTGTTTATGATGTATGTGTTTGGGACATTTTTGGCTCCTACTGCGAGCACAATGGTGAGTGAGAAGTTGTTGAAGGTTATCACATGCACCATGAGTGGATTTCAGCAGTTTAATTGGGCCCAATACATCATAAATGTTTTATGGAAAGAGATGGCAGTTTATGTCAATTCTCTTAGAAAGAGTAAGGGAGGGAGGTGCAACATGGGAGGCTGCATTTACCTACTGTTGGTATGTGTTTCTTGTCTATGCTTGTTCCTAGTTCCCTTTATTGAAAATGTTCCAGCTTACGTTGTTGTTGTTGCAGTTATATTTTGGAGAGCATTTTGCATTGCTAAAAGCTGGACAGCATGACTCCACTAAACCTATACATTTTTGGACGGATGAGAGGTTGAAGGAAATGGTAAGGGTTGAGAGGGAGAGCTACATGGGCATTCTCTATTCTGAAGCCCTACTGAAGTGAGGGAGGGGAAGGAGGCTACAACAATCCATTTAGACCCGGTATGTGTTGTGATTTGTTAGTTTAATGTTGCAGTACTGAGTTAAGCCTGTGACTATGTTCTGATTGTGTTATGCAGGAGTTGAAGGAGTTGCATTCACGATTGGTGGGTGCAATTGAAGAGAGCAGTCGTAGGCTTATCAATGTTGTTGAGAAAGAGCTGCTAAAGGTACAGCTCCATAGACATGGGAAGCGTCACAGAACAGATCAACTGACCATTGAACAAGGAAGTGAAGGAGAAGAGGATTCTTTTCCACATGAGGATGAAAGGAAAGGAGACAAAGAAGGAGAAGTTGCTGAGAAGGGAGAAGGAGAAGGACATAGAAGTGGTGAGGGACATATAGAAGAAGAGGCTGGTCAGAAAGGACAAGTGAGTGATGATGATGATGATGACCCCATCTCTGTCTCTATACATTCTGAAGGCCACATAATGGATGAGGCGGAAGTGTTAGAGGAAGTACAACTTCGGAGATCAAAACGCCAAAAGAGACCTGCCGCTTCAGTAATGTCTCCGTGGGTGCTGACGAAGGGAAATGAGAGGAAAAAGATGGCGGCTTCTGCGAAAGATGAATTTTTCACAATGATAAGTCGCATGTGTTCACGTGAGGAGGGTCAACAGTAAGTTTTCGCATGTTAAGTCCCTTCTGTTGCCTTTTCTGATTTGCTATCCACTTGTTGCTAACGACAAAATTACAGGGTTTTGGTCAACATAATGGACGAAGATATCAGCCGCGATCAACTCTACACACTTGGTGGAATTCAAAAAATAAGTAACAGAGTAAGTGTACAATAACTGATCTTATTTTTGAATGAAGTGCGGGATTTGAATGGTTGCTGAATATAAGATGCGCTTCTTGCTGCTTCATACAGGTTATGTCAGTGGTGTGTAAGACACTGATGGCTGATATGAAAAAGGAAGGACCAGTGAGGTGACACCTGTTCGACGCTGACTTTATGGTGAGCTTCTTCTCACTGCAGTTTTTGCTGTGCAAATGCTGAGTTAGTAACCTTCAATATATTTTGCAGACGATTATGGCATCTAACCCCATCACTTGGAACGTTAATTCGAGGAAGAAGCAACTGATGCCTGAACATGTTGGTTACAACTTGGGTGACTGTGATTTGATTATTGGGCCTACACTTGTCGGAGCACATTAGTTCTGTCTTGCATTAGAGCCGAGGACAATGAACTTTTACGTATTGGATTCGTTAGTCGAGAATGTTTTTAGTAAGAAGGGAAAGAAGGCAAGTGCAAAGGGGAAGGAGATGACATTTGTTGTCAAAGCATGCGTAAGTGCCTTATTCAGCCCTTACATCTACATAACGGTTATGACTGTAATGGCTAACCTATGCATTTGTCTTCTGTGCAGAGAGACAGGTTTTATGATATCATTGAGTTAGTTAAACCTAACCTCCTCGGGAAGGGAAAAAAGAGAAAGGGTGAAATTATTTGGCCCCAAGTTCCTCTACAAAATAATTTGTAAGTCATTGAATTAGTTGCTGTTAAGAAGTGTACGTGGTTAATTGGTACAAGTTGGTCATTTTGTTGTTATCGTTGTCTATGCAGGCGAGATTGTGGGGTGCATGTACTCATTTGGTTGACAACATGGGAGCCTAATATTGCACTTGACTATGATGATGAACACGTTGCAGAGTTTAGACGTAACTTATTATGGTGGCTAGTAAATCACGAGCTAAACTCAAGTCGGGAATTTGCGTTAAGCTTACTGCTACAAAGCAAGAGTGCAAGGAAGACCAAATGATGTTTAAATGGTTGTAATGACTGTGTACATACTTACTGTTAAGGACTGGTGACATTAGGGAAAATACTCCCCTGAACGACGGTTGCAGTGTTATCCTTGTAATGAGCATGACAAAATTTTATAATCACTATGTACATACTTTATGTCAATGGTAATCAGCTATGTTTTATTCCCCTACGGTGTTTGGCAGGGCCCCAATGTCATTTGCAACTTGGCCAGAGGGATTTGCAACTTAACGAATGGGGTTTGCAACTTTGACAATGGGGTTTGCAACTTTCCCAATGGTATTTGCAACTTTGACAATGGGGTTTGCAACTTGCCTAATGGGGTCGCAACTTGGCCAGAGGGATTTGCAACTTAACGAATGGGGTTTGCAACTTTGACAATGGTGTTTGCAATTTTCCCAATGGTATTTGCAACTTTGACAATGGGGTTTGCAACTTGCCTAATGGGGTCGCAACTTGGCCAGAGGGATTTGCAACTTAACGAATGGGGTTTGCAACTTTGACAATGGTGTTTGCAATTTTCCCAATGGTATTTGCAACTTTGACAATGGGGTTTGCAACTTGCCTAATGGGGTCGCAACTTGGCCAGAGGGATTTGCAGCTTAACGAATGGGGTTTGCAACTTTGACAATGGTGTTTGCAATTTTCCCAATGGTATTTGGAACTTTGACAATGGGGTTTGCAACTTGCCTAATGGGGTCGCAACTTGGCCAGAGGGATTTGCAACTTAACGAATGGGATTTGCAACTTTCCCAATGGTATTTGCAACTTTGACAATGGGGTTTGCAACTCGCCTCATGGTATGGAAGCTTCCCCGCTGTTTGCAACCTGTCCAGTGGGGTTTGCAACTTACCCAAGGGTAGTTGCAACTTTTACAATGGTATTTGCAACTTCCCAAATGGCGATAGCAACTTACTGAACGTGATGTGCAGCTTCCACAACCTATGACGCAAAGTTGCAGTCTCCTTTGCAACTCCAGCAATAATGTTGGCAATTTATACAATGGTATTAACAACTCCCCTAATGGTGTTTGCAACTTCACTGAAGGCAGTCAAAAAATATTCTGCCCACAACACCAGTTACATTACATATAAACAAATGGACAGCAGGCCTTAGTAGCACACTTCACCGTACTGTTATGAATGCTTAACGCTATACATCATCTTCCATGCACTATACACTTTGTTCTAATACCCTAAACAGCATGGACAAAAAAGTTAAGATAACTACCAAAAAATCATCCTTCATAGGCTAACAGACAACTTCACATTGGATTTGGATTTTTGCATGTTCTTCTAGTGTGGCCAGCTTGGTGGCAGGTGCTGCAGTGATATATCTTCTTGTTTTGGAATTGAGATTCTGTCCGTTTGGTTCTTGGCCTTCCTGGTGGTCTGGCTGTAAGAGGTGGTGTAAGACACATTTGGTCATCTCTATTTTGCAGGCGATAGTCATTGGGTTGTGGCATGTCAAGTGTGACCACTGGAATCATGGTCCTTCTATAAATCTTCTGCTGGGAGGTAATCTTGTAGCACTCATCAACATAGTCATATACATTGAGATGTGAAGCCTTAATGGCCATACAAGCGTGTGCACATGGGATGCCTGACATTTGCCACTCCGCACAGCTGCATTCATGTGAACCAAGATTCACATGTAAGGCTCCTTCAGAGGTATGTACACAGACCTGCCCTCCGCCATAAGGTACAGGAGTCATATGCTTGGCAGTAGCCACATTCTCCATCACTTTTGTATTTATGTTTGGACCTACACCATTTTTCCATTTACTTGTACCTATTGTTGCTGCGTACATCTTCTTAGCCACTTTCTCGCGATGCTCATGGATCAATTGGGTAATGTTATGGCGTCTCTCTTTGACAATCCATGCATTGAAAGACTCAGCAACATTTGTCGTTATATTATCCCACCGTTTAAATGGAAACTTGCTGAGTGCCCACTTGTCTACGTCACCATGATTGACAACCCACTCATATAACTGCACATTGAAAGCTCTCATGTTTTCCATTGCTTTGTCAAAATCAGTGTCAAGCCTTGCAAATGCAATATCATCAAGCAACTTTAGTCCATCTTCCCTTCCTTGTCCACTCATCTTTCTCTTACCTTTGTTTAGTTTAATCAGCTGTGTGCTGAAGTTCTCCTTGACATGCCTATAACAGTATGCATGGATGTCCCTTCCAAATATTGCTTCGACAGCACCGGCTATTGCCTTGTGACGGTCAGACACAATTGTCACTTGCATAGACCCAACTATTCGTTTAATCATGTAAAGAAACCATGTCCAGTCCTCTAATGTCTCTCCCTTCACAATTGCGAATGCAAATGGAAACAATTCATTGTCTGCATCGTAAGCACTAGCTGCCAACAACATCCCCTTGTAGGGTCCACTTAAATGAGTTCCGTCAATGTACAGGACATGTCTACAACCAGCCACGAACCCTTCTATACAACATCCATACGCTATGAATACACGCTCAAATGTGTTCCCACTAGCCACCCATTCAGCCACTGTTTTGTTATCACTTTCCTTCAACCGTTCACATATCCATGGTATTAACATATAAGACTGATCAGGTCTGCCATGTATGTCCTCCAATGCTTTTTCTTTAGCCCTATATGCTTGCTTATATGTCAACTTCACGCCATAATCTCTCTCCAAACTCTTTCTTATTTCATTTGGACGCTTGTCTACATGATCCCTCACATCATCAAGTATAATTGCTGATGTCAAGGTAGCACTTCCACCATGTGTCACTTTAAGATTGTCTTGGGCGCTATGAACATGGTCGTTGCTGAATTTCGTCACACGTAGGAAAGGTGTGCTCTTGCCAAGTGCTCTTGCAGTAATAAGCCACGGACAACCTTCAACCTTACATTTCACGTACATATTATCCTTATAATTGTTTACATATTTGTACTCAAACCGATGCGCAATACTGAACTTGTGCAACGCCTTCTTAAATGTGTCCACATTTGCAAAAATCTGCATCCCTCCAAGCAACTCTTTCTTCCATTTCACAGAGTTCATCGCAGCCATTGATGTTTGTGACCTTTGTACTCCATATGGTATGCTTAAATTAACTTCTCTACCACCCTGACTAGTCATAGCTCCAGCAGTAGTTTGCTCATATAGGGTCTCCAAATTGTTACCCTCGCTCCACAAAGAGGGATACATTTGTTCTGACACTCCAAGCAAATCCTCAACACTGTCAGCAAGAAAACATGTTCAGCAAAAACATTAACACAATCAAATAACTAAGGACTTCCATAAATAACCACAACAAATTTCACTTACATATCTGGATCATGCCTTTGTTCTGGTATATTATCATTTACTCTAACTGCTACATAAACATGTGCACTGCTGTCATTAAACTGAAACAGATTATAAACTTCACTATCATCATTGAGATCTAGTAATATGTTCTCATCAAACTTCACTGTATATTTCATGACACAAGTATTCTCATCTATACCAAACCATCCACCTATCATTACCCTCAATTCTTCCAGTGTCATCCCCTCCTTTATCGATTTTACCTTCACATCCCCGCCATTATATTTAACTCCACCTTCAACATTATATACAAAGTTTCCACCTACGTGGAAAAAATAACAAATTTCCTTTGAAGATGTCGAGCCAATGTTACATGTCATCTTGGCCAATAACCTACAATAAACAAAGCATTGATCACAATCTTACACCCCTAACAATCATCATTCAACACTTTACAATATAGCCACAACACATGAGTATTAAATGACCCAACTCATTGTATGTAACTTTTTTGCAGAGTATTAAATGTTTAAGTTGATGTTGTTAATATCATTTATAAAGTTGTATATCACATTAGAGTAATAATAATTAACCCATCTAATTGTATCTAACTTTTTCCACGGAGTATTAAACTTTTTTTCTGAAGTTGTCAAAATCATTCCTGAAGTTGTAAATACCATTATAAGAGTAGTAAATAACCCAATTATTTTCATGGCTTGCATGTTAGCCTTACTATATCTGTGATGAAGTTCTCAAGCGACTTCTATTTCCCATTTCCCAAACGATTGTTCATATCTGTGCTGAAGTTCTTCTTCGCAAGTTCTTTCTTCAACTACTTTACGCTACAGTATCTTTCAACCTCTTTCTCCCAAGCCAACCATCAAAGTAAATAAAACATAGTTCATTACCACTGGAATACAACAAGGAGATTTTGTTAAACATTTACTTACACTTCCTCCAAATCAGAATCAACTCAGCCAAAGGCGTCTCTCGCAAGCTTCTACTGTCATTCGCGCCAATAGCACCGTCTGATTGTTGCTGTGTTGTTGCTGCATTGTTGCTATAGTTTCCAATTTTAAGTGAGGGCTAATTTGGTCTTTGGCCCTGAATTTAGAAAAGACAGATTGGGCCTCCTGCCCAATCTGTCTTTTTTAATATTGGGAGGCTCAATTTGTCTTTCTGGAATTCAGGTAGGCTTTTTCTGTCATTTTCCCATTTTTTATTATATTAATATGACATTATAAATTTTTTATTAATATTTTAAAATTTTAGAAATGATTTTCTAAAAAATATTAAAAAATATTTTTTTTTAAAAAAAAGTAACCTAAACGGACCACCGCCCGTGATTGTGAAGGGATAGCCCGCAACTTATGAGTTGACCCGTTTTACTAGCTCTAACTTCTGACATATACTAAATATAAAAGGTAAAGAAACACCTAATATCTTGATCTTATTTCTCATATGCGGCCAGTATCCTAATATTATTTGTGATATAATTTTACTCTTGGTATTTAAAAAATAAGATTATGGGTAAAATTATATCAAATTAAAAATATTATGAATAAAATTATAATAAATTAAAAAGATTATAAATAAAATTATATTATAAAAAATATTAGGATATTAATTATATATAAAAAAATAAAATTAAGATATTAGATGTTATTTATCTAAATATAAAAGTAAAATTAATTTCTCAATCATTATTGAAGGCAAAGAATAAGCTCATTTACTCATGACCGCCTTATGAGGAATATGCCTTTTTTATTATTATTTATTTATTCATCAACAAAATATGCCGTTTATGAAACTCATGACCGTTGGCTCTCTAAAGTAGTTTACTTTCCAGGTATAGCCGTTATGGTCCACTGAATGTCATCATGTTTGTATTGAAAAAGAAAAAAATGTAACGTGGAAGATAAACGATTCTTTTCATTATGATGCCCTTTTTCTTTTTAAATTTTATAGTAATATCTGAAACATCTTTTCATTATTATTTATCTCATGGCCACAACGATATATTAATGATTTGTTGTCAAAAATTAAAAAAAAACTGTCGGCAAAGATAACTATATCAAGCCTTTAATCTAGTATACTATATATAAATTAATTTTATGAAGTATTTTTTTTACTAACATTTAATATTTTATAGTAATTTTTGGTGACCTGAAAATATTTTTTAGTAGAATATAATATTTTAAATTAATTTTTAGCATAATTTTATTTTTAAAATATTTTTACAGTAATAATGAGTACTATGGATTTAAAATATTGAGTACTCCTAAAAAAATATTTTATAATACTTGATACATAGGAAGTTACCTTAAGTTACTAAATATTATTTAAAAAATATTTTAAAATATTAAATATACAAAAATTATTTTAGGATACTTAATAATATTAAAAAATTATTTTTAAATATTAAATAAATGCTACTTAGTTCATGAATATCACATGTGACGAGGTTTTATAGTACAATGACAATAAATTCATCTTTTAAGTCTTCCTTAGAATCTAAAATTGTAAATTTAAATCCTATGTAAATATAACGAATGCCTAAGTTGTAAAAAAAAAGAGAGTGAAAACCATGTTCTGACCAACCGCAATTTCGATCTATGTCAATTTTGCCTAAAATCATGTTTGCAAATCAATTCTAGGCTACCACAATTTTGAATCATGCCCCCAAAATAATCGTATTCGTTGTTAGAAATCTTTGTGGCGTTTGTCTTAGAACGTACATCCATTCGTTGTTCATTTATTTGTCTTTCCAGGTCTCATTTTGCATGTGTATATGAAAAACCGTTTCGTTTTTTTTTTTCAGAAATACTATATAGCTTCTATTTTGTAATATTTTATTTTTAAAAAAAATACAAAAACTAAATAATTAAACGATAAACATGACTTCAAGAGATTTATTATTTCAGAATAATCTTGTATACCTAACATGGGCGCTACCTCCCCATGTGCGCTTAGGAATTGAAACGATATACTATAAACACAATTTCTACTCAATGATTATGATTGTTTGGATTGACTTATGAAAAAAAAATTTATAAAAAAAAATAATTTTAAATAAATAAGTATTTAAATAATTATTACTATAATAATTTTATGATTGATAAATTATCAAAAAATTATGAGATAAAATAATAATTAAATATATGAATATGTAAATTATTGTTCATTCATCATCATCAGTTCATCATCTCTATCGCAAGTCTGAAGAAGCTGACGAGTGAGCTACAGAGAAAGAAGAGCACAGTGATGGCGACTCCCACCTCTTTGTAACCCACCGTTGCAGATCTTTCGTAGGCCAACGCCGCCAATGACTTCAGAGATCTAAAAGCCTCCAGTTTAGTTCCATTCCACCTCAGAGATCTTCCATCCCAACAACGCCTCCACAGAACCAGTGCCATCGCCTCTTCCTCCTCCGGTGACGATAAAGAAGAGAAGAAGAGAAGAAAGAGTGTTTTAAGAAAAATAAAGGCAAAATTATAATTGGGCAGCCTAAATTCTTTTTCCCACCCATAAACTATTTCTATAAATTTATCCAAAACTATAGTTTCAAAACATGATTTGGTCTATAAGCTTTTTTGGATAAATATGATTGTTTAATTTAAAAAAAATTTGAACTAAAGTTTGGACTATAAACTTTTTTAAAACCTTAATTTTGTTTTAAACCAAACACACACTATCATGAATTAAATCAACAACCTTTTAAAACAACAATCATAGTCCATATACAAATAAGAAAAAAAATAAAACAAATATCATAAATCCCATTTTAGTGGTAGGATCGTCGTCTCTTCCACGCAAAAAAAAAAAATTATTCTACAAGTAGCGTTATATAGCTTCTAAATATTAGGTACACATCCGGGTCTGTCTAAAACATTTATCATCTGAGCATTTTATGACTTGTTTGGCATTAGCAAATATAACTTTTATTGTTATTGATTTTTGTCAACTAAAATTGGATAAAAGTTAATTAATGTAATATTATTTATGTTTGAATATATTTTTATAAAAAAAAAGTTTGTTTTATAGAAACTTATTTGAATACCGTTTAAGAATGTTTAAATATAAAAAAAAAGTTAAAAAAAAAGTCACTTTAAAATAATTTTTGAACAAAAAGTTAGTTATCTTGGGACTATGCCGAATATAATTTTTTTTATTCCAACTAACTTTTTTGATTTTAGCTACTGACTTTTGAGAATTTATATTTTCTAATGTTATCCTAACTAAGTCCTTAAGCAGTAAGTAACAGTGAGCTTTCATCTTACTAAGATCAAGCCTACTCCAATTCTCTATTAGATGGGATGAGAAAATATGAGAAAAAAGTGAGAGAAAAAAAAGTTTTTTCTTTTATGTATAGATAGATAAACACGAGAAAACACAAAAAATAGTAATTTCATAATAACGATAATATTCTTCTGGCAAAAAAAAAAAATCTTTCAAGACAATTTTGGAAGACCTATTTTCTCTCCAATGAAAACTTTAGAGAGAAACATACAGGCACCATCCTATTTTTTTCTTCCACATTTTTTCATTCTTAATTATATCTTCCTATCCAAATAAGGAGACATATATTTCTTTTTCTTTCTATTTTCTCTTTCCATTATTTTTTCACCCATCTAAATATAAAATTAATTATACCAACAAACTGTTAGTTAAGATGGTAAGTGATCTCACTCTCATAAAAAAAATATAAATTTAAATATCAGAAAACTTACTTGCTGAGAAATCTTTAATTTCAATGCTATTAGATTTGAGTTTGAGTTTTAGAACCTAAATTTTTTAAAAAAAATAAAGTAATCATCAATTCAAGCCATCGTACTAAATTCAGTAAATGGAAATGCTACCTTATCCGAATGTTTCTTCCTTTTGCATCCAAACACTAGCATCAGTGGGTGATCTTAAAAAGATATTGCTTGTTCTTGTTGCTTACTTTGCTTTTTGGCCAAATATTGCTTTGTATAGGGCCCCTCACTTTTGTAACTACCATCATAGGATCTATCTTGAAGTTTGGGAGCTTTTTGTAAATTTTTCTATTCCCAACAACCAAAATTGTTTTTTTACTTTTGGCCTTTTGATGAGAAAGACAATAGCATTAAAATATGAAAAGTCACATCGTAGTACATCTCAAAACACTAGAAAGAAAATAACCAGCAACCGAGGAGAACACTACATGGACCTCAGGAGTCCCAAATGGCCTATGATAGCCCAAACATATAATGGCGTAATATGGCCCAATGCTATCATGCTTTAGTTAGTGCCGCCCAAATTATTGCCGTCACGACTAAAAAAGAGTGTAACACCAGAATTTCTTGTAAAAGTATTCATCCTATTACCACTCTTTTTTAAACATGCTTAATTGTAAAGTTTTGTTAGGATCCGGAGTATTAGTGTTGATATTTTTTTATATATAATTTTTTTTAGAAAGGGGTTGGGCTCACCCAAGATTCAAGGGTAGTGCGAAGTCTCCTTTCCTCCTAGACGATACTAATGTCAGGCAGGGTGAGCCGTCTATTACCCTCAGGCGTAAATTTAGACACTTAAAAGTTATGATACCTCTCCAAGCGCCACAACTGGAACTACAACAAAGTTATTCTCCTCAGAAATCGAACACGCTCCAAATGATCGCATGTCTCACTCTTCGCCAGTTGAACCTATAGACGATATGTGTATTAGTGTTGATATGATTATACTCATCACACTAATAAAAATTAGGTCTAACGAAAAAGATAAATCTTTAGTAACATTGTGAGTCAAGAGAGAGAACGAAGTGAGAAAGATAGAGACGAAGATAGTGACGTGGTGCATCTGAATGAGTACTTACATTCCCATCTCTCCATGCAATGTTTAGATAGAGTGCTTATGAGAGCTCATTAGATTGAGTTAACTTAACTGTTTTAGTTTCGATCTAACTAATACCCTAACAAAATCCTCATGTTGAGAGGCTTCTGCTTGCTCAAGTATGGGATCCTTGTGCATTAGTAGTATTGTTTTATTTAATGTCTAATAAAATAAGGTAAGCTCTTCTTATGGGGAAAAGGCTAAATGGTTCGGGGTTTAATAAAATCCTTTTATCAAAATAGAATAATGCCCTTTGATTTGATGTCCATAAAAAATACTTTTTTTTTATAAAATTTTTTTAAAAAAATTTAGACTCATTTATAATCTAAAAATATGATGAAATATCTATTTTTCTTAAATAATACTAATATTAGGTAGGATAAATTATTTATTATCTTTAAATAATAATAATTCTGATGTAAATATTATAAAAGAATATAAAAAAAATTCTAAATAAAAAGATAAAAATATATTTATTAACTTCTAATTAGTTTTTTCCCCCTCTTTTTGAATTAAAAAAAGAAATTTTTACTTTTCTACCTTACCCTCTAACTAAACAAAACTTATACTCTCTCCTATCATCAGTTGAACCAAGCAAAATTTAAGGATTTCAAGATTAATTTCCCACAAAGTTTTTAATCAAGCTGCATTATCCATAGAATGATCCATTGTTTTACTGCTTTCTACTTTATAAAAAAAAGAATAATTCATTTTTTAGATTTTATATAATGCAAGAAAAATAAAAATAAAAATTATTGTATCTGATTCCAGATAATTCACTCTGGTTTATAAATAGTTGAGCCAAGATATACCTCAGGATAAGTACTTGTCTCCTTTTTATATAAAAAATTATATTATTCACAACTATTTGTAAATATGATGAATTCTTATAATTCCTACAGTATATTAATTTCTTTATTTTCGTTATGACATTTGCCTGTTTGAGTGTATTTTTAATTTTAAAATTAAGGATTTAAGCCTGCTGATGCCATGAAGGGTTAGATGAAATGCGGTAATAATTATTAGTTTAAGTATATATAAAAATAATGAAGGATCATTTTTACAAAATGAGGAAAAACTTGAGTAAGAAAAATTAAAAATTACTCTATTATTTATTGGGAAAATTACCCAAAACTACTTTGGGAGGAAATTAATCATTTTAAAGCAACATCAATTTTCAAAATTATAAGGAAGGATCAAGGTTTTTAAAAGAAGAAATAAATGAACAAAAATATCCTTACGTGATTGATGCAAAACTCGATTGTAAATAAAAAAAAATGAGTTGCAATTTGCGAAATCTCAATTGCAAATTTAGGAGGATCATATTGAAATAAGTTATAAATCATGAAAAATTTGTAAATATTAAAAGTTCAATTGCAAATGTTTTAATAAATAACTAAAAATTAGTCGTAAATCAGTAAATGATGAAAGTTCTGCTAATCTAAAAAGATTAATTTATAAGTCACTTGCAATTAATCTTTCGATTGCAATTAAGTTTTCAACATTTGTAACCAAGCTCTTAGAATTTACAAAACCTCTACAATTTATAACTTGCAACAGATCTTTTGATATTTGGAATTTATCTTTCACAATTTATACCGAATCACATAACAATTGTAAAAGGGCATTTTTTTATTTACTTCTTATTTAAAAAGGAAAATTAAGAAAAAATCTTCTATTATAAATTTTATTCATTAGAAGTTATCTTAAGAAGGAAAAGACTCTACAAATTTTATACACACACATTGCTGTCAAAACCTTTTTACTAATAAACTTTCTAAAAAACCATATTACAAGTATTTATATTTTTTTAAAATTTAAATTTAGTATCTACATATTTTTTTCTTAATTAAATTTTTAATTTTATTCTATTATTAACTCCTATACAGAATTAATTATGTTAATAATATTAATAAAATTAAATTAAATAATTTAATTAAGACAAAAAAAAAATATGGGTATCTACAGGGTTGTGAGAGGTAAAATTTGATAGAAAGTATAGGTCTACAAAATGATTTTCCCTACCTTTTAGTAGAGCCTTTTCCCTAATTTTCTTTATTTAAAATTTGAGTGATTCTCTCAAATTTTAAGAATTCATGGTCCTTTATAGTATTTTTTCCATGGCCTTTATGTGTGATTTTCCCTTATTTTATCGGGAAGCACCTAGTATTGCGAGCCCCTGGCAGAAGGAAGTGGACTGTGTCTGTGTGCTCGCTTGAATAATGGGTATCGGTTCCATATCGGCGCATGTTGCGATTGCATTAGAATAAGCAAGTAATCTTTCTGTTTGTATCTCTCTCTCCGTTGAGAACAGAGAAATGGCTTCTCCTCCAGCGGTGAAGTTCCCGATCTATCTTACAGTGCGAGTGATTGGCGTCTTCGTCACGCTTCTTCTTCTCACCTGGGTTCTGTATTTCAGAGGAGGCCTCGCCCTCGTTTCCCATGACAAAAATCTCATTTTCAATGTATCTCTCCTTCTCTTTCTTCTCTTGTCTTGAAAATTAAATTAAGTGTTATTGTGGTCCCGATAGAACTTAAACTGTTGTTCAGGAGTTTATCTTTTGACAATTGAGCCGTCTCCGTGGGATTAAAAATTGATTTTGGACGGAACCGAATCAATTCGGTGATGGATGGATGGATGGGAAAGAAAAAATTGAGAATCTTGGGGGTGAATGTCTGAATAATTCCTAGTGTAATTGCGGTGAATGGGGTTTCCAATTTGCTTTGCGGATATTGTATTGGATTTCTGGGTGTGAGAATCCTAAGTTTGGGTTCTTTGATCCTACCGCAGTGGCATTCCTTACAGTTTCTGTGATCCTAATAATGTATTTCTTGTTCTTTTCTCGCTGCTTATAACAGTTCAGTTCAAGAAATCATTCATTTTGACATAGATTGGTGAGGAAGACTGAGAAAGTACTTCATTATTGCTCTTTTCACAATGTCACAATGGAATGGTAAACCGAGTCTAGAATGAACATTTCCTCCTAATTTGTGAACTATTGTCTTCTTCTGACCAAAAAAAACGAACTAGTGTTTTCTGTGGGATTCCATTATTTTGATTGCACGGTTTGAGGGAAATCGCATTTGAATCAATTTGTTTGTTGACTTATATCTTTAACTTCTAAAGATATTTTTCTTGGTAAATTTGATTCCTGTTAATTATTTCATTGAAAGCTTTGCAGTTAATTTATATTTTACTGTAATTTAGTAGCTATAACATGATTTAATCCATATATGCCCCTTTTTCCCGTTATGCCTGAAGTTTGATGACTCTATTGTTATTATGTAAACTACAGGTCCATCCATTGTTGTTGGTTATTGGACTTATCCTGATCAATGGTGAAGGTAAAGGCTCTTCCTTGTTTACTTTGAATAACATTGGAGGTATACATCATTATTAGCATAGCAACATCTTTTTGAAACATTTTAATCTTTCTGTGAAGAATTTTCAATCCACTATTGCATTATGAACTTATTGGTCTTTATTTCAATGAATGAATTATTTATATAGTATTGCATGAATAATCCGCAAACTAGCTATTATAGAGGACATGGAATTGAGAAATTGATGGCATAGACTGACTGGAGTAACTTAAAATTTGGGTGTTCTTACTTCAAGTAATGCAACAAAGCATATGAAAAATCATATTCATATTTTTTGCTTAGTGTTCATATTTGTTAGCACAAAATGCAGTTTTACTGGTCTATTCATATGTGCCATTCCCTCTGAAAGAGAAACACTTTTCAGTTCTTTGGGCTCGTTAACCTTGCTTATGTAATAGATAAATTTATAGGAAGCTTTAGGTCCTGGAAAAGGATTAACAATTTAATGATCTGTTAATACATTTTCTATCTTAGTAATTTATGATTTTCAGTGTCATTGTTGATTTACCTTGATTGTTCTGACTCTCATCCTCCTATATATATATATATATAGCATATTTAGTATATGACTAATATGATATGTAAATGATCCTGCCATCTTATTTATGCATAACTCATTGTATGGCCATTGATTCTATGCATGATTGCCTGTATCAAGCCAAGATGCTTGCATTGTTTTATCTTCATGCATGCATGCACAAATCTATTGACTTCCACTCTCACTTGATGACATCTTAGAAGCTAATACTATGTTTTGCCTTAAAGTAAGTAAATGAGCAAAAGGTAATCAATTATCATACGATATGTTAAAATGGATGAAGATTTCAATCAAACCACTTTTTCTTGGTTGATGAAGTACGTTGGCTGTAAGATTATGTTGTGATTTTCCAATCATTTCATGTTGTAAGACTGGTACATATAGTTATAGAAATTAGAAAAAGGTTTCTGAAGAGGACAGAGTAATGTTGATTGAGTACTGGTTGTTTTTGTTTGTCCCTGTCACAAGAAGTTAGGTAGAGAATTTTCTATATCTATTACCTTTGGATCATGAACGTGTCAATTGACCATGCAACATCTACAATTACATAGCTCAAAGGCTGAAAGCCTTGTCTTTTAAATTATCCCCCATCAGATATAGATTAGAAGGTCACGTGTCTTCTAAATTAACTCCTATAATCTACTTGGAGTGCTGAGTGGAGTATGTCAAATTGCACCCTGAAAGCCCCACATTATGCTCTAATAACATTTCTCCCTAAGATTACCACTAAAATTGAGAAATGAGCATATGAATATTGGGTATGTTTCCTGTCATTCGTTCAGAGTGCTTTTGATATCTAAAGGCTGATGACACTAGGGATAGTTTTGTCTTCCCCAACCCGGAGAAGAAGCAGTTTTCCTACTCAATAAAAGCCAGAGGCGGGAAGACAAGAAGATTTTATTTTTTCTGGCTAGATAATGTGATACAAGATTGGTGGGCTAGCTAGTACCTTCAAAATGCTTTTAACCGCTTTGTTCAAAAGCACATCTTACCAACTCTGGCTAATTCCATTCTCTTTCTGTAGTTTCCAAACATCTGTTTCCTTACAAATTCATCCTTTGGTAATTTCTGAGTTTTGCTTCCTGACAATTTAGTATTTGATGAATAACTTCATGTTTTCTTATAACTTCGTACAGCGATGCTTGCATATAAGTCGTTACCAGGAACAAAAGACTTTAAAAAAGTAGTTCATCTCGCATTACAATTTGTTTCTTTCATTTTAAGTTTGATTGGGGTCTGGGCTGCTTGGAAGTTTCACATTGACAAGGGCATCGACAATTTCTACAGTCTGCATTCGTGGCTGGGTGTGGCTTGCCTTTTCTTATTCTTGATCCAGGTATCTTTTAGCCTTTTTTCCTTTCTGAAAAAAGTTTCACAATGGGGTCTAAGCCCAAAAGCCTAGGTATTCTTTTGTATTTCTTCATACCCTTGGATATAGACTTGGATTTCATTATTGCATCTATTAGAGATTTTATTGCAACTATTTATGGACTTTCACTTAATAGCATAACCATCTGAAGTGATTAGTCTTTAGCATAATTTGATTGCCTTTATGGCTGATGTTTATTAGAGACTTTATTGAAAATATTTATGAACTTGGATAAGAATTGGTTAGTGTTCCGCAAGTGAACTGTTTTTCCATGCCTTCAACTCAAAAGGATTTTCATGTGAAAAGGCGTAAATAGAAATTTAGAAATCATAGTTAAAGGATAAAACTTGCATAACATTATTTAGACAAACATTTTTTGTGTAGAAGTAAAAAAAAAAATCATTTTGTGATGTCATAGAAGAACCTAATAGCAAACGCAGGAAAAATTAACCATTCATGGATCTTCATCTAATATCTAAACCTTTTCAATGAAGCGGTCTTTGACAGTGCCTATCTCACTTACTGCTGTTATTTTTTGTGTTAGTGGGTTGCTGGATTCATAACCTTCTGGTTCCCAGGAGGCTCAAAAAATAGCAGAATGTCTCTGTTGCCATGGCATGTTTTCTTTGGGATCTATATTTATGGCATTGCTATAGTTACGGCTACTACAGGTATCTTAGAAAAGGCTACATTCCTTCAAGCCAGCAAGATAATCTCACGCTATTCCAGTGAAGCAATGTTGGTCAATTCCTTGGGCATGTTGATCATCATCTTAGGGGGCTTAGTGATTCTTGGAGTCCTTACACCATCTAATAGTAAAGCTGATTTGATCATTAGAGGCAATGAGTAAATTTCATAGTATAATAAATAAGCCTTTCAAAATTGAGGAAGTACAAGCTTTTATGTATGTGGTTTCTAATACACAGCTATGGTGTGCCATTAGTTAGATTATAATAATAGACAGTTTTTTCTGTTCAGGTTGCTCAAGTTCTTCTCTAGTTGGCCCTTGTTCAAATTATTCTTTCTCGCTCGAATCCAGAGTATTAGTAAATTATCCTTCTTTCTTTTTATAAGTGTTCAAAATTCAAATTATGGTGGGTCTTTGATTCTTATTTTAAAAAATGGATTTCATTAGGTTGAAGTTACATTGGGTATTTGGATTAATTTTTAGAAGTGATTTGAGATAAATATGTAAGAAGAGTTTATCGTAAAAATACTTTTAAAATTATAGTTTAAAAGTTTCCCAAAGGATTGACATCAATTGACGAATTTTAATTTCACAACTTAAAAAAATTATAATTTTGAAATATTATATAAGAAATAATTTTCAAAAAACAGTTGACAATACTTGTGAGGTTTCTATATTATTATTAGTCTGAGAATGTGCTTATAAATAGCACAGCTGAATCACGCATAAAATCTCGTCTCATTTATGGCATTGTAAAAAAAGAAGGGGCGACGCCCCTGGGGGGGGGGGGGGCTACTTGAATATTCTTTGACGATTACGGATAAACCTTCTTATAAATATACTAATAATAGCATACCACCTAATTATTTCATTTACTCAATGGGGAAATAAGGAGATTAAGGAAGCTGTGAGTATGGGCAAAATGACACCTATTGACAAGGAAAATTGCAGCGAGATGCAAAAGCCACTGCGACTAAACCCAGTTTAAAGTCAGCAACTTTCACTGCTAGATTACGCATTCAGCTTGATCACTAAAGTCTGGTGTCACCAAGAACTTCAAACATAAAACGCATGGCATGTTTCAAAAGTAACACTGGAAACGGGTCAGAAACAGAGCTGAAGCACTAAATGCTCAAATGTTCGGAAAGTATAAATTACATCACAAACCACAATAGAAACTGTCTTGACTTTGATTTCAAATGCTGTATTTCCTTTAACTAAGCATCCAAAACATCCCTAACATTGCTAAATAGAAACCATGATAAAACATGCTGCTGGCTCTATCCCTTTCTTTGTAATGAATATTCGCATGCTTTCATTATATGAAACTTGGGCAGACAGGCCCCTTGGAAAGACCAAGGCGAACTTCCATTCCATGGTGCATCTCTGGTGGCCGGAAAGATTCAGATTCTTTGGGATCTGCAGGCAACATAATGAAATTGAGATGAGGCGCATAGGAAAAAATAGTGCAGCAATTAGAATGGGCAGCAATAAAGCACAGTCCTAACATTTTAATAATCATATAGATCCAAGGGAGAGACTGCACTTTTAGATGTTTTGTCTCCAAAACGAAGGAAAGAAAGTGACAAATGAATTGTCTAACAATCTAGAATGCTACAGCAACATTTTTCAATCCTCAGTCTTTCCCATCTCTTTTTATTAACAAAAACGTTAAAATGTAGATAATCCTTTATTCAGGTTCAAGAAACTTGGAAGTTGGAAACTTCAATAAGTAAATAAACTACGCCAACAGAATAAGATTTGGGCTGATTATATTATTACCATTAAGATAATCCTCAAAACCAATGTGATCAAGGCTTCCATTATAAGCTTCCAAACCCAGCATTGAAGATGGAATGGCTCCTGGAGGTCTCTGGAACCTACAAGGAACAGTAACAATAAACATTTAAATAAAGCAGACCAAAGCCACTAATACAATGGAGCCCATAGGAGAAACGGGTGTAAGGATAACAAATCACAGGAAATAGCCAAGTCCAATACAGCAAAAAAATCACACAAAAGAATTAATCCCAAACCCCTTATAGAGCAACAGTTTATGCTATACACGGGATGGAATTGCTAATACTAATTACTAATACCCTAGCAGATCGCTTGTTTTCTAGGGTTTAGTGTCTTTTTTACTCGCATAAAAGACATACAACCCTTAAATACCTTAAACTCACAAGGCCAGTGCTTACTTCGAGATGAAAGGAGGTAAAATACGCAAAGCTTTCAAAATCAGACAACATGGAAACATTATTGGCCACTGCCCCACCCAAGGAAGAGGTCATAGTACTGCCAGACCATGGAGGTTTCAAAGTAGAGTTATCTTTGCTGCCATGCCAGCAAGCATATCACTGGCCAAGGATTAGGTCATGTGTGGGCCTGTAGGACTTGGTGCAAAGACTAGGGCCAATGTCAGTACACACCACTACTTATGATGGCAAATTGCAGACTCTATGAATCCACAATAGCTATGAAAATGAATTTTTCAGAACTCACAAGTCACAATTCCTTCTCTAATCATGCTGAAAGAGTATTCATGTTCTCTAGACGATATTAAATAGAAACTTGTTTACACTATAAATCAAGCATACAACACACATATTTTAGTGGAATATTCAGGGTTAGACATAACATACCAAAGACAGGCAAAGAAGGATACGTATTTCACATTAGAAGAAAACTCAATTCAAATTAGCTGTCCAAACAAGGATCACATGAGCATATGGATACATTTCAGAATAATCTATGTTTTCGAGAAAAGACATGGCATCATTGGAAAACTACAGATTACAGACCTGCTATGGAAAATATAGAATAACTATCCCAAGATACAATTTGACATTTCAAATATTTCTATATCAGTATATCATTGGCAGAGGGGATGCATTTAGCAAAACTGGAAAGTATTTCTTGATAAGAATGGATATTTTATAATATGGATTAATTCAACTTATTCCCCATTTAATGGGAAAAAGCTTTGTTGTTGTTGTTGTTGTTGTTGTTGATTAATTCAACTTATGTAAACTTAATTGACTTGAAATCCCATTTAACTCACCATATTAATTAATGTGAGAGGAAAAAAAATTAGAACAGGTATATATAATAATTCTTATCAATATAATCAGGTTCTCTCATTTCCTTTGCATACGGTAGGGTGAGTGTTAAGAAAAACAAGCTTTAGCCTCATCCACATGCACCATATAACATAACATTATTAACCCACAATACCATATGGTTTGATATTCTTCACAAGTTAGTCGTTACATTTATAAGTACAAACAGATATTATAATATAAATTTTGTATCATGTCTTATTGCCCTATACCATGTGGTTTCGCACTGCCTAAGATTTTCATTTTATGTGAAACGTCACATGTTCAAAAAATTCAGAAGGAACCCGTTGCTTCCAGATACACGCGACAACAAATTCAAAAACTGGACACTATCATACCTAGAAAGTATTTGCCGGTCCAGGTCCATCTTCAGCGGCAAAGAAGACCCATAAGTATTGAGAATAACTTTTTGCTTCATCGTTTCCTGTGTTCGCGTTGCCTAAAATTAACAGAGTGGAGAAGCTTCATCACAGAGTAAACCATGATGAACACCAAGACTTCACGATTTCTATCAGAAAGAAAGCCAAACACAACACTACACTTTGTAGTCTCTTTCAACCCCAATGGTTAAAAGTAATAATAAATTCCCAACTTTTTCAGACCACCGAGTTCTTCATAGCAATGATTAAAGTAACTTGCAACGACAGGAACCCTATTTGCGGAGAAAATCTCGTTAGGAGAAAAATAGATCAACAATATTCAAATTATATCCGACCAGCGACAGCCCTAATAAAAAGGGGACAACTGCAAAATGCTCAAATGGAAATCCAGCTGTGACCCGCGTTATACAGCTGAAAACCCCAGAAAAATTAATGATTGGAACTTCAAACACGGAACCAAACAAAGAAATCCAGAGTAAGAGAAGAGAAAATGATTACAGATTCCTGAGCGGATTGAAGGGGATGAGATCCAACGATGTCACTCTTGACGCCCTGAAGTCCGAAACGAAGCTTGTCATTTTGGATCCCTCCGATTTGGTGAGCGATGGTCATCGGCCCGTCCTCCATGCTTCTCAGCAACCAACTTCTGTATCAAGCAAAGAAACAGCGAAAACAAATACTGATTTATGAATTATTTATTGGCAGGTAGAAGATGCAAACGACGTCGTCTATTATTCTTGCTGCTCAATTCAACCAGAGACATCATTATGGGCCTACAATCTCAGTCCCTAAAAGCCCAAATAGAGGCCCAAAAAAGCCCAATACTAGGATTCATTAAAAGATCAGAAATACACCAAATAACCCACCCGAAACAAAATCTTACCCATATCAGAAACTAGAGGAACAATCGAAAATCCCCAAATTCAAATAATATCGGCCGAAAGAAGAACCCAGAGAAACGAAGAGAGAAAAGGAAAGATCCAAACAGAAAAATGACAGCAATTGGAGAAAAACAACACTGAACTTAATATATTTTTATTTCTTGGGAATGGCTTTAAAAACCACAGCATCTAAGCTTTTATAGACATCTTTATTTCAGCTCTCAGTACCTTTCGCCATATGAACTCTTGGCTTGATGGCGCAAGCATTTTCGTTTGTCTCCTCAGGGCCCTAGTTCGAAACAGCGATGAGGAATGAATCTCAGAAACAAAGCTCTCAGTATCTTTCTGAAAAGCCCAATTCTGGAGATTCAATTTTTTTGTTCTGGCTGTTGGGGCAACCTGCTGAGGTGAAGGAGGGCTTTATTGGAAAGACGGCTTTTCTCTAGGTATTATAGGAGATGTGATTTGTATTATTATATAGAGGTCTCTTGGATGGGGGTTCATTATTGACACACACACACATATATATATTTATTTTATGTGTAAAACGAGTGTAGTAAAACGAGTGTGTCATAGAAGCGATCATTTGCTTGTGACGTAGTCCAACCCAACGCTGTTACGTATATAAATCATTTCAAACTTTTTTTTTCACCCGTTTCACGGAGCTTTACCCTGACTACATCTAAATTTGACCCACGTCGCGCACCTGGCTATGATGGGTGAGTCTCCTAACAAGAATTTTCTACATTCGCCAAGACTCGAACTCGAGACCTCGTTTAATCGATACCTAGCAGCTTACCACTCAGACCAACTTCCATTGGTAACATTTTTATATATATAGAGAGAGAGAGTTTGGATTAACAATGCAAAAAATGACTTTATTCTAATTAATTTTTTCAAAATTTATCAAGTTGGGGTAAAAATTAATTAAAGTAATATCATTTAGATATGGATAGAATTTTATTAAAAAAAATCAGTATAATAAAAACTTGTTTTGATAATATAATAAAAAATCAGTTTTATAATGATTTAAAAATAAAGAATAGCCAAAATCCAAAAATAGAAAATAAAAAAAATATTTTAATTTTAAAGTGATTTTTGGATAAAATGTCTAGTAGGTTGCTCCAAAAATAATGTCAAACATCATTTGTTTTTGGGTAAAGGTACATCCAGCACCCCAAACTAATTTTAGAGGAGCAATTAACACCCTAAAGTATTTAAAAGTGCAATTAGCACCCTGAACTAATTTTGGAGGTGCAACCAGCACCCTAAAGTATTTAAAAGTGCAATTAACACCCTAAACTAATTTTGGAGGTGCAATCAGCACCCTCAAATATTTAAATTGGTACAATTTTACCCTTTCACTAACAAAAATACTTACTTTCATTTGATACATATCACATAAATTTTTTTTTGGATACATTATTGTTTAAAAGCCATATGTATAATATTATTTTAATAAATTATACTAAATTTTTTAGGGTGCTGATTGCACCTCCAAAATTAGTTTAGGATGTTAATTGTACCTTTAAATATTTTAGGGTGCTGGTTGCACCTCCAAAATTAGTTCAGGGAGCTAATTGCACCTTTAAATACTTTAGGGTATTAATTGCTCCTTCAAAATTAGTTTAAAGTGCTGGATGCACCTTTTGCCCTCTATTTTTTTCCATCCAACTGATTGATTCATGAGATAAGTACATAAACATAGAACCAGGAGTTGATCTTACTTGAGAATCAATGAGCACCCTATGTGTACATGTGTTGGTATTGAACATGAATGAAGTTACGTACGAAATATGAAAACGAAGGATATATATACATATATATGTATACGTATAATGGCATCTTTGTGAGGTTCAAAAGGGGAAAGCTGGGTGTGACTAGCTAGGGTTAGGGTAAATATTGAGGAAGAACTTTAATCAACAAAAAGGAAGGGAAGAGAGGAGACAAAAGAGAATAGGGCTAGGGGTTGAAGAAGAAGAAGGGCTTGCTTTTTGCAAGTGAAGGTACAGAGTTGGAATTCTATGGAGCAGGGAGAGAGATTGTTAACTTTATTCGTACGGCAAATCATTATTATAAGCTCCTCAAATCTTGCTCCATTAATGAATCTCTCTCTCTCTACATGCATGTTTACATATTTGATATGACATCTATTTCATCATGACAAATATATATATATATATATATATATAAATACGTACCACCTAATATGATACACATATAGAAGGGATGTGAGATTCTATTTATTCCAAAAACAATTAGTATTATGTGAATAGAGACACAAGCAGGACGAATATTTGCTCTTGCTGGAACTTTAATTTAACTCCTAATGTCTGTGCTATATGTGTGTGTTATTTATACTAATATTATAATTAAAATGGCATGCTCTCAAGGTAAGCATAAATGCATAATATTTTCAATGAATTATCCAAGTGTAAGTTTGGTGTATCGCATGAAGTTTAATAATATGTCTTGTTATAATTATTTGTTTAAAAATATTAAAAGTTTTATTTTTAAGATGTACATATTTCCCCACAAAATTACCTACATACTTTATCCGTTTTCAATTGTTTCTATTAAATTTATTCATTAACATATATTTTTTAACTAAAATTAAAATATCTTGCATGGTTTTTTTTTTGTAAATATTAGGAGTTTTTTTATACTATTTTATTTTCTAAATCATATTATAAAGTATCTCGAAGTTTGTAAATGTATCTTCCAGTAGTTGTATATATTTAATATTATGAGTAGGAAATTATTAAGCTGGCACATAATCTTTTAAAATAGTTAAATTTAACCTCTTTTTTGACAAAAAAAAAACATTACCCCATTTTTATTGGTTAACATTTGGCAGAAGAAACTCAAGAAAGTCTCATGATCTGTATTGACGGTTAACTTGACATTAACCATTAAAAAAAAAATCAACATTGCAATAGCTATAACTCTTTTAAAAATACTTTCCAGACGATTATTCACTCTAAACTTAAAGATTATTATAAATAAATATTTAAATTTAAAAATACATATAATCTATTCTCTTAAAATAGAGTATAGATTTAAATAACGTAAACAAAACTTAGAAAAAGAATATATCTTAATTATTATTGCCCAATTCCCCTTAAAAATCTTACTACTTTCTCAACACATCACGAAATTATAATTGAAAATTTCAACATTAAGAAATATTTTTGACCAACGAGAAGGACATAATTAGTTTATTAAAATTCAGTACACTTACTGATCAAGAATATCTGCTAGAAGCTTATTGAGATCCTTTAAAATTTTAAAGAAATACACACTAAACTAATTAATTTGATATTTCTGTAACCTATATTATTAACCATGTAAACCTATATCTGCTTAAAGCTGATAACATTTCCATTTCCATATATATTAAACTGCAAACCCTCATTCCCAAATCATGAATAACTTCTCAGAGGCCAACAATAAATCATGAAGAGATGCAGTCACTTTTTCTTCCATAGCTTCAGAACCCTATGAAATATAGTGTAATAGCTAGCTATCTTCCTCACTTTTCTGAAGCAAGACGAACCCCAATATGTAGTCATCGAATACTTAAATACCAAATACCTCTTGTAAACAAGTGCTGATCTATCTGTTACCATTACTCTCTCTCTATATATATATGGTTCTCTCACTATTACTATTACTGTGCTTCTTCTACAGTCCTTTCAATTAGTTTTCTGAGGTATAGTACTATTTGCATCTCCAAGCTATTTCTCACCTGACTCTGTTCATAAACAACCGCTAAGTGTTCACTGCCGTTCTTTCATGTAAAAGCTCTCTTCTCTCTCTCTCTCTCTCTCTCTCTCTCTCTAATTAGTGCTCTTCATCTTTCACTATTTCTTCTGTGTCTGAGAGAGTTTGTTAACTTTCAGAAGATTTCTGATTTTTCAGGTGAAGTCTTAATCCATGAAGGGTGAAATTAAGTTACTTAACTGTTTGGTGAAAGTTAGTGATGCCTGATATGACCGTTTTGACCTCCTGGTATGTGTGTTTTTCTCTCATTCTCCGGATTATGGTTTCTTCTGTGTATCTGTCTTTTTCAGCTCCTTTTGATTTCTTTGTTTCACTCTATATATCTTACACAACTGTGTTTGGGGCATATAGTGATTATACTATTCCATAATATTTCTCTTATTCGCCTAATTAATAAAACAAATTATAATAGATAACATTGTCTCTCTTTAATTCAGTATTGATAATGCATTATCATGATCTATATGAGTCCTTAATTAGCTTCTAATTAAGAAGAAGAAGAAAAAAGAGAAAGACATTCGGAATATAGAATTTTGATCTTGAATATTAGAAGGGGGTGGTGGGAGATGTGTTTCTCTAGGTAATTTTCTATTCATCTGTCAACTTCAGCTTGTATTTTGTTTCATTGTGAAGTCTTAATCGTTAAAGACACTTTATTTATATATATTTCACTGCTTGGTGCACATGCAATGCATGATGATACTGTGTGCGATATCATTTTTTCTTGTTGAATAAAGGGAAGCAATTTCTAAGAGCATTATTGTCATTTTGTATTTAATGCATAATCATTATTTTCATGATCTGAGAGGAGTCTTCGGGATTGTGTTCAAAACAGAAGTAAAATAATGGAAAACAAACAGCACACAGCTATTTAGTATTTTGATCAATGCATTTTGACACTCCACAATTAAAGCAACAATTCTAGAGAAAAAAATTAAATACGTAGTAGTCCACACTCCTTAATAGATTTTAATCTATTTTATCTCTTCAAATTAATTTATCTAATTTATAAACTGATATATAATATGATGTTATACAATGGTATTTTAGGAAGACAATGTTATATTTATTATAATTTAATTTATCTAACTTCTTTAATCTATTTAAATTAGTTAAATAGTTGTTAAATTTAGAAAAAAAAGAGCATCATACTTTGTTAGCCACTTTGAGACAAAACAAGAAGCTCAAGTCACAATGTAAGAAAGTTAAAATAAAGTTTAGTAGCATACAGTGCTATAGAGTATATAGTGAAGTAGCTTATATGTTATTTATTTACTTATTTATTATTATTATATCTGCTTGTGATATATTTTAAGAATAAAATTTGTTTTACGTAGAAGAGATAATATATATACAGTATCCACCATAGTCAAGCTGCAGATCTTCTGGTTTATTACTTTTCCGGGAAAAGATACTGACTTTTTGATGATACAATGAATGAATGCAGCAGACAATATGGAAGCGAACCATGTAAAAAGGTCTCTGCTGCATATATATCTGGCTATAAGGGGTAATCATTACCTTTTATATATGTCTTTTTATTTTCTTTACAGTTTTATATATGGTTTCCGTTGGAAGAAGAATCCTGTTCACTGTTGATGATCACTTTCAGATTTTATTTATTTCAGGGTCTTTTTTTTGGGGGGGGGGGGGGGGGGAACAAAGCATTATTATCTCATGGCCATACAAATGGGTGCCATACAGGGATGAGTTGCATCTTCAAATTGAATGGGACTTTCTTTTCTGCTTGAAGCCAAGGTAAGAGCTCAATCTTGAAATTTAATTTGTTCTCTACATTGTTGTGATGCTTGTATGTACCTTAATTTCACTCCTTTTCTTTTGGTTTATGACAAACAACTAGATTGTGGTTTGATATAAGATGAGTTATACTATTCATGATTTGTGAGTAGTGCATTTTCCTGTTTATTATTTTAATAGATTAAATACATATTCTTTATAGCTCTCATATTTGTATGAAACTATATATACCTATATGTATATATATATATGAATGCTACACATTGCATAGACTTTGAATAATTATTTGACTAGTTTATAATTTGTAAATAATGGGGCTTGCTGTGTGTGTGTTTTATATGATATATTGATGTTTTCTAACTTTATGATGCTTGATTTTTATTTCTTGAGCATTTAGTTTGATGCATCATAACTTGGTTCCAATGTTTTTAAAATTACTGTTATAGTTCCAAACATTAGGTACACACCTGCGTATCAACATGGAAATAATCATCAAAATAGTTTAAACTAAAGTTGCTTTTGCTAAAGGAAACAGTGACATAATTAACATATATGTCCATCCCTTGAGTAAAAACCTTAATCACTAAACTTAAAAGAGACCAACATCCCACGTTAGTGTAGAAAAGCCGCCTTTCATCCAAGTTAAAAAGGTTCTTTAACACCAGTTATACAATCGGTATAGCTAGAAACAGCAGTTGGTGTAGAAAGTCCAAGTCTTTCTACATTGGTTCCTTAACCAGTGTAGAAATAACTACTTTAAACCAGACTAAAAATCGATGTGGAAAAGACAATACTAACCAATGTAAAAATTTGTCTTTAAATAACATAATCATAAATTGTTAACTTTCTACACTGGTTTCAAAGTTATAACTAGTGTAGAAAGTCACATTTTCTATATCAGTTGATGTCAAGACTATCTCAGTAGACTGATGTAAAAAAGGTTTTCTCCACTAGTGCCATAGCACAATCTTGGAAGACTGGAGAAAGAGAGGAAGAAAAATCAAATTGTAGAATTCACATCTTAAACTAAACTCTAGGCTCAAACTTTGGAGAGTTTGGGGTGAGGGGGTAAGTCATACGAGTACTATTTATAATTTTATCAATAAGGTTTTCGACAAATTTATATTAATATATATAGATATAAATAAGGATTCAAATCTCACATCTTGCCTGGTGAACATCAAATATTTGAAGACCAATGAAATGAAGGAAAAGAACATGGTAATCATGTTAGTGGGATCAACAAAATTTCATGGACCACCTCAGGGATCACAGGAGCAATTGATGACAATGACACTTACTTGTAAATCCCACAAAACCCACTAAGATCTCTGATCTACACTTTAAAGTGTTGCAATGATTAAGATAGAGGTGGAATATATATCATCCTGAATGTGGTTAAGTTCAATGTACAAGAAACTTAGTTTTACACCTTTAGCCTCCATTGTTTCATCACTAAGTAGTTGTTTTGATTGAGGTTGACTATCACTTTCTTTAGTAAATATTGATTTCTCAACCACACAAAAAAACTAATCTGCCAATTTCAACCTGTAAGAAAATATTTAGTCTGGTCCTAAATGTAAGAATTAGAAAAAAGAATTATTTTAGTTCTAAATATAAGATCTCAATCCATTTTACATGATTTTTTGCCCAAAGTGGCCCTATTAATTGCACATATTAAAATGGCTCCAAGGAGTAGTTTCGATACAAATGATTAAAGGAGGTAGTTTAGAAAAATCAAGATAAATTTATTACAAATAATTAATTTAATTAATTTTTTTAATATTTATAAATTAATTATCTAGTTTTTATATTAAAAATTAGGGGTAGTAATAAAGAGAATGGAAGAAACGTATTGGGTCAAAATTCTGGATCAAAGTTCTGAAGTACTCACATGGCAGAGCAAGTGCACCTCACTAGAAAGAATGAGAGATAACCAAAAAGCTGTAAAGTTGGGGTGTGAGATAAGCGGAGAGCCCTACTTAATTTATTGCATTTGGTGGATGGTATTTTGGGAAAGTGGAATATCCTATATTTTAGGAAACTTTTCTTATTTCTCATTTTAGGAAATATTTCTTGTTTCCCCAATTTCTCAAAGGAATTAAATTCTCCTTTTTTTTATTAGGTTTTCTATTTTCTAATCAAATAGTTTGACCAGGTAAGAGCATACTCAAAACCAAACTCCAACACAACCAATGTATGCTTGTATGATCCAACATGCATTATATTAAAATATATAATAAGACACTTTTGTTCATCTATCACATGAAGTTAAATGAGTTAATTACCTCAAGTTACCTTGTTAATGAGTTATGAATATTATAACTTTAGATATTTAGGTTTTATGTGACATATTGATGAAAGAGTTGTAAAATTTTCCTTAAACCATATTTTTATCAATTTTGTTGAAGTCACTCACAAAACATAATCCCATATGAATGCTCAATATGTTCTATTTAATTAGGATTTAATTACAAAATTAGTAGATAATATATTTTCACTTAATAAAAATATTAGGTAACAATAGTGTGTGTGTGTATATATGCACTTACTTCAAACATTGATTGATGAATCAACTATTTCATCAATTAAATAGGACATTATAAAATGTTATAAATAATAGTATGAGATATTGGTGAGACTTAACTAAGTCCCTCATTGGAAAAGGAATGAGCAAGTCAAGAATATATCAGGATAAGCTATATATATATATGTAAGATAATATAATGCGTTTCAAGGTGCAGCAAGGCATTTATTTTGAAATAAACAGACTCATTTCAAAATTTAAATTTAAATTTTAAACTCAAATTTTGAATTAAAATAATAAATTTTCATGTATTTATTTAAAGTCCTAACGCCTAAGGCACAGGTCCCAATCAATCCAAGCCTTTTAAATGATATATATATTATGTACTTTATCTACATGTATAAGTATTTTCATTGACTTGAATATGCATGGATAGAAGAAGGCTTCTTATACCACTTGCTCTTGTTCTTTTTAATGTGGAATTGAAATCTCACTAATATCATAAACTATTCTAACTGATAAAATGCGGAAACCCATGTAAATGGAGAGAGATCATCTTTGTATCCAAGAAAATTTACAATATCTCAATTAGAAAACGAATCAAAATTTTCAAATCCATATAACATTTGTTATAAGCCAAATAATGTTTTATGCATTCATGGAGCATGGTGCTTTTATGCTCTCTCTCTCTCTCTCACACACACACACACAAAAATAAGTGAGAAAAAAATGAAATGTGGCGTAGGGGTTAGGTAAGAGTTGTTGGTGATGGCTTTGAGGAGATGGGAATGGAAAACTCGAGCCTTTAAACGTACGACTACTACATAGGTTATGAGGTTATAGAAGCAAAGTGTTGCAGAAAATCCTCAAGTTGTTAAGATTCTGGTGGCAGTATCAGATTCATCAGGCCACACCCTAGCTAGCTACAATATTCAGACACCTTAATGAATATTTAACTACTCTAATAATAGCTAGCTGGAGATTCAGACACTAACACGAATTAATATTACATATTCGAATAGCTTAGATTTAGTGATCACCATGCTCTCAATCATATACAATACTAAAATGAAAATGTTGAGTTGTACACGTTCCACATACACACACACATATATAAATATAATGAGAGATAATGTCTTTTGAAAGACGTAGCATACGGCTTTGGACATTTTTGCAGTTCTATCATGATACGGTACTTAGTTAGGAAGGAGTTAGTAATATATTATCCAATATCAGTTCATATAAGCCAATAGAGGAAGAAATAAAAAAAAATAGTGATTTTCTAAAACAAGCTAGCTAGCTAGAATCCATATATATCCAAACTTAATGGTAACTCCAATGTGTTATAAACGGGAAAGAGAAGCTAAGTTCCTAGACAATGATGGAGAGTTTGTCTAATTTATAGCTTGATGATCCTCGTTGCTAGGATATATGAGGTTTAGATTGTAGGGAATCTAGTAGTCGGACTCTTGTAACCTCGTGGTATACAAACTCTTATATAAATAGAGGATCACAATTTTAATCCTGTTTATAATCTCATATAGTTAGTGTTTACTTCATTTAGTTCAAAAAAACAGGTGATAGGGAATCCATGTTTCTATTTGATTAGATGCATGAAAGAAGGCATGCAAGCACCAAAATTAAACCATCAAATTTTGAAGCTATTTTTTCCCTTTAATGAAGGAGTTCAAAATCTATAAATTTTATCAATAAACGCAACTTATGATGGAACAATGCCATATTTACATTGAAAATTCTGAACAAACGAGCATTTAAAATACACACACTCACACAAATCAAGCTATGACCGTTATATTTAGTGCTAAAACCTATAACACAAGACTAGGGAAGATGAGTCTTGAGACCAAAAATTCTTATACTTTATGAGTCTTGACAACAACGAGAGAAGATAAGAGAGAACAAAAATAAAACAAGCAAAAACAGAAGAGACACCTACTTACCACCCTATACATATGACTCTATTACTTCACTTAAAAATTTGGTTCAAAACCCTGAAAAAAAGAAAGAAAAATAGATAAAGGCTCGCCTTGTTTTTAGGATCAGGCTTCACATCTTTTAGGACTTGCTCTGAAAATGTCTAACTTTTCTTCTAACAAAAATGACATAATCTGCATATAGCTCCTTATAATAGCTAGTAATTGCCAGCAAATTCTTTACCTCTTGGTTTTGCTCTATTCATATTTTCTTAATTTCTCCCCATCTTCCATGTTAAGTACAATAACTCCTTTGGATTCCTTATCCTTCCTTTCTCTGAATTTGCCAATAATTAGTTCTCTTACAGCTATCATGAATAGTGTTATATAATTTATTTAAAATAATTTAAACCTAGGAGAGAATTGAATTCAGATTGAACTAAAAACAAGGAATGGGAGATTCCCATCATTTACAAGGCTCTTAATTAGTAGCCCCAATAATAGTTTGTTGTTTATTAAATCTCATGACCTATCTAAGCATTTAGTTGTATTTAAGAATTAAACTTCTTGGGCTATAGGAATGGATTTGACTTTCAACAGTGCTAGGCCAATTTAATATGCGGAAGACGGGATTTTTTTGCAACACACAGATAAGTTCAAACCATGAAAAGAAATATTAATCTTTAAGTTGATAAAATCATACAACAACATTAATGTCTAACCACATTTGTTCCAGACTCATAATACTAACAAGTGATAAAAATTATACATACAACAAAAATTATTCCATCAAGTGGAATCAGCTATATACATCTAATAATGCCATTGTATTCTAATCAAATATGCTAAAGTATAAATGAAGTGAAATTAACTTCAGACATATGTAGGTAACTATGCTAAAGTATAATATTAAGAACTAAATTAATTCTTTGAGCTACAAGGGTCTAATTACAAAATCTTAGGCTATATATAGGAGTGTGTGCTATATAATCTTAAAATTGTCTTTAACTAGAAACGTCCACGGAATATATATATATATATATATATATATATATATAGTTTGATTTTAAATTTGTCATATCAATAAAGTGATAGATATTTTAGTTTGATTTTTGTTTAAAAAATCCTTGTTCCTATCTAAACTATGCCACTATGCATGCTCATTAAAAATATAATGCAACCTTCTAATTAATTAATTTCCTTGAATCATTTCATCAACAATTATACCACCCTCTGATCTGTGTAGGAAAATCACTCTTATAATCTGATTTGCTTCTCAATTAGAACCATACACACCATGAAAATAACCTATATGTTTTAATCAACTCAAGTTCCCCTGAAAGCTCTCTTTACCTATCTGTGTTTGGCCCTTATTATTATTCTTTGATTCATTGATTAGGGTTCCACAAATATATATGGATTGAAATCTTCTAGAGATTGAGGATATGATAGAGAGAACAATTAATGGTGGTTGAGCGATCGCTCTTGAGTTTTAGAATTATTTGCTGACATGCATGTATGTGTCTGCTTCTTTGTGTGCATTTCATTTTCTGAAGCAACTAGGTTTAAAAAAGTCATAATAGATTAATATATAAATCGCATATACCTCAGTTCAATTAACTATCCCAAGAATTAAAACATCTGTCTGTTGACCAAATAAATTAACTCCAAATTTAATTATTAATAGACTTTGTGATATACATATATATGCAGCCAATATTGACTTTGAAATAAGCATTATTTTAATTATTAATATAAATTAAATTGAAAGAATTTATTATACTCGAGGATAAAACGGGGAAGTTTGTGTGTGTGTGTGTGTGACCCTATTTATCATCATATCACGTACAAACCAACATAAGAGATGTTCCTCGATCAAAAAATAATGCAATGATTGATTGGAAAATTGAATAACATCACATGCATTGATCAATTGGTAGGGACAAAATATACTTTAGTGGGTGATTTAATGGCTTGTCTGCATTTTACTTTTCATATGAGGCCAACTTTTAAAAGTCACAAGTCACAACACCACTAGAATACAGGCATCTAATTACAAAAAGAATATAATTACAAATAGGTCAAAAATTCTAAAATTAGATAAACTATAGAAATTAAAAACAAGTTTCCAAACTATACATATCGTGTCCTTTTTATACACACACACACACACACATATATATATTGTGGCATCCATATCAGAATATTATGCCAACTTGCATGACAAGAACATGACGGTGAGATATAGAAGAAAATGATAGTGTCTCAAGACAAACGCGTAGTTAATATTAATAAACTTTGTAATGTATCATTAATTAATGGGATAGAAAATGTTGAAATGGGTAGATTTTCAGTCATTTTCGAAGTTATGAAATCCCTTTACATATACATGAATTAACTGATGGGTCTGGTATGTCCTTTCTTTAGGTTATGACAACCTAACATGCCCCCCACAAACTCTAATATAATCCTGTGTGATCAAATATAGAACTATAGAAAGCATGTGATACGTTTGATTGCTTCCATGTTGCTACCTTTGAAAGATGTCTTGATGAAAGATCTTAGGGTGTAATTGATTGTGGTTATTAATTAATAATGGAAAGTTAGGGCAATACTTGTTGCTTTATATAGCCCTATATTTGATTAGAAGTTTATGGACCAAAATCTCAGTGAAGCATCTTGATATATTTACATTCTTATGATGCAAGATTTAAAGTAAATATACTTCTTTTGTCCTTATTAATATAAGCACTTAATAGCAACTTTATATAAATTTACAAAATTAGTTAAAATTAGTTATTCTTATAAAATATCAAAATCACCCTAATAGAAGTCATTAGTTAGAGGGGTTTAATTTGGCCAATTAGTTATAAAATTTTATAGTTAGTTAGAGATATTAGATGAAAAAAATAAATACTTCAAGTAAAACATGTTATTTTATGAAATATCTAGAGGTCCTTATAATAAGGATTGAAAGGAGTATCTAACTTAGTTAAGCTATTTTTATATGATCATTTTTTTAATTCATTCAGATTTCTACAAATATATAACTAAGGTTGCTAAGTACGTCAGTTCTTAATTTGTGAAAGGATCCGTTGCATGGTGTCTTCCAGATTTTAAGTTTTGGCCATTTTTTATTTTTTAATTATTATTTCTTTGATAACTTTTAATTGCGATGCCTAAGCGATTGGCCAAAATGTGCCATCAAATCAAGCAAGCTAGAGAGCTTTGTCAGACTTGTTATTTTTTAAATACTAATTATGTTTTTTTGGACATATAAATATAGCTTTAAGTATCACCCAAATATAGATATAAAAATCTTCAATGCATGGCAAGAAGATTTTGGATTTGACATTAATATCAATATTAATATATATTGCTATTTTACAATGAATTCATAATTTAGAGATATGGGATTTGTTTGGGAGTCACTCACAAAATTTTATGGAAAAAACATTAAGGTCAAACAATGTTTTGGTTCAAATATTACATGGTAATTTATTTATATTAGAACAAAACAAAATATATACAACTAATAAAGTTAGTCTAAGTGGTAAGCGATTTGATATCGCTTAAACGAGATCTCGAGTTCGAGTCTTGACGTATATAAAAAAAATTTATTGGAAAATTTATCCACCATAGCCAGGTGCGCGACGCGGGTCAGATTTAGATATAGTTAGAGTAAAATTTTGATAAATTGGGTAGGAAAAAAATAAAAATAAAATATATACAATATTATTTATCATGTTTGTAGTCATTTCATGACATCATTACTAGTATCTAGCTAACCCTTTAGATCCATTCACCTCGAATTGCTCAACCCTGTCCAGAGGTCGAATACTGTAAAAAAAAAGTCAAAGTCAATAACAAAAATTCTGTACAGGTTATGGATTTCGCTTTAATGCCTTTTATTGTTAACTATCAGAATCCAATGTAACATTAGGTCTAGAGATGCCAGAATGAACATGTATTTATTTATGGTTAGACTTGAAATTATGATTAGTGCTTAACTAAGAGTTTAACAGATTTGGATTTAGCATTCAAGATTTTGATATCTTTACACTTATTAATGAGTGGAGAAAGTACTCATTAGCCGAATAAGTTATCCCTTGTTCCTCACTTTGCTTTTAACTTTTTCATGCTGGTCTTCTTCGCTAATGTCATTTTCATTTCAATCTTTATCTCAAAATCATGTTGTCTCCATCATTAATTGGTGCTTTTATGAAATGACTAGAGAAAAGTAAATGCATAGAAAACGTAAAAAAAATAAACATCAATAAAAAAATATTTTTAAAACAATATGTTTCATCTTAGGTTCCATATATATATATATATATATATATATATATATAACCCGCCTTAGTTGAAGATAAACTTAAAGTGGAAGTTATTATGGGTTTCAAATACAATGTACTAAGAGAACCTTAATTATAATTAAGTTGCAACTCTAGCATAGTGCCTTTGGTGAAGGTCTTTTTCCTATAATCTTGGCCAACATAATTCTAAAAAAAATTGACAAATACATTGAACTAGTTTAAACAACAAATGATCAAGATCAAAAACAATATACTGATGAGATATACCAGATAAAAGTATGGGAAATAAAATATAGGGCTTGCCTAATTTTCAAATTAAATTATAACATGAAGATTATTTTCTATAAGCAGCCAAAAATATTATAATTGATTAAAAATATATCATGTTACGTTTTTATTAATTGATCTCATAATAAATACTTAATAAATTAAGCTAATTAACAAATACTATGATCTAGAAGCAAAGGGCATGCATAATTGGCAAAAATATTCAGGTTATAACATATACATTTTTTTGGGGAAATGCACTTAATCGGTCTTGTTCTAATGATCATGGTAGCAATTAATGCATAATAACCTCATCATTAACGCCTTCTTCCTTGTTTCAAATTGTACATTGCTGCCCCTTAAAATACCAATATAACTTATAAATTTTATCAAATTTAGAAGCCATTATTTAGAGGTTCACTATTTGTGAACAGTGGTGTTTCTAACAATAGTCTTCATTTCTCTGATTCTCTACACATACTGTTGATTTTTTCAATCATATAGGGGCATACAAATAATCAGTTCCCTTTATAGGGGGTCTTTTACTTGATACAGATTTATTAAGGAAAATAGGTTTAGAAGTTAGTTTCTCTCCAAGAAAACTTCATGTGCATTAACTTGGATTTAAATTAAATTTGAATACTTGAATTCACCATATAAGTATACATCTTATGCATTGAACTCATACTTAGGAACTTATTATACTATGCTCCTAGTTCTTACTCTAATATGTGAACAATCCAAATAAATTCTAGAAGAACTGGCTATGGGAAATAATTGCAAATATGTCACCCAACTTCTAAGGCTTCTCTAGTTTTTCCATCATACAAATTTCAGCTTAACTTTATAGTGGTTTTTGAGTATTAGTATTGAGTAATATATCCATAATGAAAGTTATTACACATAACATGTATTCAAATAGAAAAAAAAAGATATTAATACAAAGAGAAGTAAATGATAGTTACACTTTTTGTGATCTTTCCTCTTTTAATTCATGATTGCATAGTTATAAAGCAGGATTCAATTTGGGAAGTATAAATGTCACTTATACTGCTTTCCCCACTTTTATTTGCTGGTTGGAATTGTGCCTGTTATAATTTTTGTTCCAATGCCATCCTTTTTTTTAAGAATTAATATAAAATGGGTTTCAAAATTTATATTTAACAGTTTTGAAATAAAATTATTGAGTAATGAAGTGAGTTATATTAGAAGGAGCCATTGAAAATATAGTGATAAATGAAAAAGAATTGAAATTTTAATTTTGACATTTTCTTTAATTTAGATTATCTGATACATTTTCTCTTCAAATTTACGTGAACCAACAAATTTGTACAACAAAATAATTTCATTCCTCTCAATTCTCTTCAATAATTTAGACATACTTAGAGACTCTATTACTGTCACGCTGCATAGTGCCAGGTAGCTTCATGGAAGAAAGATATTTCTGTTTAGATTTGTTTTACATGTCATTGAAATATTTGGACAGATCAATGTTCTGCATAATTCTCTCTCTCATACACACACACACACACAATATTATTTATCCCCATAGGTTGTTGCTTAAGGTCTCTTCGGAAACCTCAAACTATGGTTTAGAAACACTTTTACGTGAACATCCTTTCACATACTTTTATTTAAAATCACTCCTAAAAAGCTAATCCAAACATCCTCTTAATCCTAAGTCAAGTGTTCAACCAAATGAAACTTTCAAGTCACACATTGAGAGTCTTAATTGGAATATAATCCTAAATTCAGAACTCATAAGTATATATAACCTCTCTTATATACCAAAGTACAGCATTAAGAAAGCACACAGATGAGTCCATCAAACTTCTCATAAATTAATTTTTAAGACTTTTATAAACTGATGATATCTTCACAGATTTATCAGTATCATACTTTTTGTTTTAATTAGACATCCTAAGAAAATGATGATAATAAGGAAAAACAAACTGATCTAGTATAGGTACAATATGCTATTTGTATACAAGACAGTAATCCTTCTGGGAACCAGAAGAATAAATTTAAAGCTCTGTATAGAAAAAATTTCATTGTCAAGTTTATAAGCTCTTTTGAACAAAGACCTGTGTCCACAGACAAATTAAACAGTGCAAGATCCACATAATTCATAAGCTTCAAAGATGGGAACTAGTAGTAATAAAACAATTTCGTCAATAGTTCCAGGGCATGATGATCATGTTCTATTCTTACTGTGAATTAAGCAGAAGCAGCAACAAATCATTCATACTTATTAGAAAGCTGAAAGTGCAAATATATTAATTTTAAGGGTATAAGATGCAAATAAATGCAAGAGTGATCACACATTAGGGCAAAATTTCACTGAAACTTCAATTTTTCTATATGCATAAAAGTAATTGAAAGAACTGATCATGAGAGATTGTCCAAGATATAATCAAATTTGCTTCATAGGGAAACAGTAATAAGAATCAGAATATATATATAACTTAATCCTAAGCAGATAACACTGTTTGCAACAAGATAAACCAATAACCAAGTTTTGCCATTCTCATATGATTGATCTTGCAGCTTTCTGCTGTGTGAATTTTTCTATGAGGTTTGCTAGCTCCTGTTCTTCCCTCTGTTTTGAGTTTTTTATATCTTGCTTTGCAGAATAAGTTTAGCAAAAATTGGCAAAAAGGAGATGAAAGTTCTAGAGTAATATTCTGAACATTCTTCTCCTGCATTCAGGGTACATTACTGCTTGAGATAGAGATATATGTATAGATATATTTGCAACCATGGAATATAACTGGTCCCATGTACTGTGGAACATAAGGCAAACAATTATATATATAAAGATTATAAAAGCTGCTAGAGAGGGACAGTTGCTGATATACACTAGTTGACATATATATAATGTGAACCACACTTTTAAATACTGGTCAGAAATAATACACGCCGCAACCTTGTACGCCAACTGTCTCATTAGCCATAGGCTGATCATCATCATCATAAGGAGAAAAATCAGTACAAAGAGAGGCTACAAAAATTAAAATTAATTGTAGAAAGAAAGGGGAATAATTAAATATATATGGGACAGAAAAGTCACTGGCATATATATATATATGTAACACAAAAAAGAAGAAGCTAGCTCTAGAAGACCCCTTTCTCTTGATTCTGTTGCATAGACATAGAGAGCATTCATAGTTCTTCTGTTTGATATAATCATCATCATCATGAGATTGAACATTAACACACACACACTAATGTTGACGCTGATTGTTGCACTCTTCCCAAGATTTCCCATAGATTTGAAGATCTGAATAACCAAAAAGAAAAAAGACAGAAAGAAAGAAATTAGTGATCCCAATCAATTCTAAAGTACATTAAGATTCATTAGTACTTAAACCGCCTCATGAACCAGAAATTAAGTCCAAGGCTGAAAAAATCTAGCCATAATCAATAAAAAAAATCACAAATTTCAGCTCAATATATAATTCAGGTCAAAAGATCCAACCTTCAATATAATCCCCAGTGAAAATCAGCCCAAGAACAAAAAAAATTGTTCATATGGAATTGAAAATACCTGTGGACAGATTCATATTGGCTATAGCACAGAAATTGGAGCGGCCATTAATGTCCCAATTTGGAGTCAAATTAGGGAATATTGAGTAGTCATGACTCGTATTAATGATAGTGTTGTTGGTGGTGGTGGTGAAACTTGCTAATTCCTGGTGATTAGGTATCACAAGATGGTTTTGGGGAGGATTAGAATTCATCAGATTACAAGGCTGCTGCTTCATCATCTTCCTTTTGATTACAGTAGTACAATCTTCAGTTTCTTTAGCCTCTTCCATTAAGCTCTTTCCCTTGTGATTAGCCCTTTCCCTCGCCCTCGCCCTCGCCTTCTCCCTCGACTCCTTCTTCGCCCTCTCCGTCTCTGACCTTGTCGTCGGCTTGCCAGAATCTGAATCCACCGCCCTCTGTGGTGAAACCACTTCTTCGCAGTACTCCTCAGAGGAGGAAGAGAAGCTCTTGGTGGTGGTGGTTTTGCTGTTTCTTCTGTTGCTTTTCTTCTTGCTTCCAGCTGCAACTTCGAGCTCTTGAATTGCTTTCTTGGACTTGGTGAAGAGCCAGTTGAGAGTATTGCTGGCTTTGTCGAACCCTAACATGTCTTGCAGATCGAAGAACTTGCGAGCGATCTCAATGGACAATCTCACTCGTCGATCTCTAAGACCCTGAGATGTGTAAATCTTGCTGTGCCTATCCTTCTTAGAAGGCTTCTTGGCGATGAAATTACCAGAAACGACATTACAATCGGGAGCAATGTTCTGCTGTTTCCCGACCACACAATCATAGTCTGAGGACGCAGCAGCGAGATGATTGGTTAATACTGGTTCTGGGATTACAGTGGGTATGAAGGGGAGAGAAGAAAGATGATCATGATGGAAAAAGGTATTCATCATCATCGAAGAAGAAGAAGCATTGTTTTCAAAAGCTGAAGGATGATGAAGAAGAGGGAAAGAAAAAGAGGAAGAGGAAGAAGAAGATGAAGACGAAGAAGAAGAGAAAGGGAAGCAATAGTTGCTGTAATTATTATTAGTAGGAGTGAACATCTGAAACAAGATTTGGGGTTGAGAAAACCCTAGCTTTTTTTTTCTCTTCCCTCTCTCTGCAATGAAGAAGGACCAGAAAATAATTACAAAAGAGAGAGAGATACCTCAGAAGAAGAAGAAAATAATGAAGAAATAGCAAGAAGTAGCCACTATATAATAACTCCCTAGCTTCTCATCCTTCTTTTCTGTGCCTCCAAGTAACACATAACGCAACCCTTTTTATACCAAAAAGAAACCTTCCCCAAAGAAGGGAAACAACTCACAATTCCAGAAAAAGAAACAGTGAGAAAACGAAAGCTCAGAGAGAGAGAGTCACATGGATATATATTATTTTTTTCACCACTAAAGTAACAACTATTTAGGTTAGTATATATTTGGTTTCCATTACCATTTTGATTAACTCATGAGCTGGACCAGATACTCCAGTGGTAAGCGTACTACTGAATGGTAAAAACTTGAAAGGAGAGAGAGAGAGAGAGAGAGAGAGAGAGAGAGAGAGAGAGGAGAGTGCATAAGGAAGATTGGAAAAGACAAGAGAAACATAATTAGAGGGCATAAGGAAGAAGACAAGAGACACATAATTAGTGGGAGGGTGTGTCTCATTGAGTAGAAGCAGAGCAGAGAGACTACTGACGATGGAAATCACGTCATTCAACTTTTAAAATCGTTATGTTTTTTCGCATAATAATAACAGACGCACGCCGGAATATGTGTGTATATATATAGAGAGAGAGATAATTAATGTAGGGTTCAAAGGCCGGGGCTTTTTGACCTTGCTAGATTCTGAATTGACGGAGTTAACGGGTTATGAATGAATAATAGCAGCTTCGTTTTTATCCTTTCTGGTAACCTATTGGGTAACGTGAATTTTCTTAAACCGTTGTATCCCTTGTCCAAAGATGGTATCTTTAGTCTATTACGCTATATCTTATAATTTAGAAATCCTTTTTATTTGGACCTTTTAGCAAGGGCACATGAAAAGAGATATATATTAGTATTTCTCAATATAACTTTCTGCTATTTATATATTTGATTTGGTTTGCAAATATCTTAATGACTTTAAAATTTATAAAAAAAGAATTTAGTGACCGATATTTGATTCGATTAAAAAAATCAATTTGTTTTTTATAGTTTCGTGAGTATCTTCTTATGACATTTTAAAAATGTTTGTTTTTTACTCAATTGAATTTGTTTTATTGTTATATTTTTTTTTTCAAATGCATAAAAAGTTCAATTATATTTTACTTTTTCAACACAAAAGAAGCACATACACCCACATACACACTTTTGTCATATTCGAATTTTAAAAATTATAGCACTATCCTCATGCAACGCCCATGATTTGATTTTAAACGCATATCCTTAAAATGTCTATCTAACATTAAATTATATATAAATTTGTTTAGAAAAAATAATAAATATAAAATCAAAAATAAATTAAGTTTTTATACTTATGATCAAATTAAATTTTTAACTAGCTCTTTTATTAAGAACCGTAAGAAAAAAATATATCATTGTCATGTCATATGTGTATCAGTATTAAATATTAATATTTCCTAGGTCTAGACAATTATATTTTTTTGGCGATTTGTAAGATGTATAGCTAGTACATTACAAATTAGGGGAATTTGGATTTCTGGGAAGTTCATATTTGATTTGAACTATCTATATTTAATATGGATGAGGTTTTGTCTGATTAAGTTTGTCTTCTAGATGGTGAGCCCTTGTCTCTATCTTCTAATGGCTATGAGATTGGAAGATCATCAAGAGGTAGAGGAAAGATATGAAGTGACCTTAGCAAGCTTGAGATTTGAGATTGACTAGTAAGAGATCAGAGGAAATCATCATGAAATGCAAATTGTAAACAAACAATTTTCTGGTGCGGTATGCCACATTTTAATTAGCTCTGTCATGATGATTTTGTTTGCAATTCTGGTTTTGTGAGATGCTAAGTCTAATTCCACTGGAAATTCTTGGTGGGGTGATATGAAATCAGTGTTTTTGGATTTTGTATGTTTATTGGTCAGTTGTTTCATCCTCCTCTATTGCTAAAAGTGAAAGTTGTGTGGATAAGAATGGGAAAGTAACTTTGGCATTTAAGGGGTTAGGACTCAATGGAGCAAGTCTTATAACAAGCACCCCTACCTTCCAAATCTTTGTGTGTCTTACATAGGGAACTAGCCATTGCAGTGCTGCGGAGTTTCAGAGCATGGACGCAAATTTTCCTTTTCTTTGATTTTCTTCGTATTTTAATATTTTTGGATTTTGCATGTCTCAGTTTAATCTATAAAAAGTATACACAGTGTAATTTTAAAAAGAAGGGTTAAAAGGAAAATCTATTAAGCTATAAAAGTATATATGAAGATTTTAAAATAATATAAAAATATCACGATTCTTAACGTCTGTTAATTTTTGTGTAAGGCCTATAATATTATCCAAATATTAAAAAAATAACAAATGTTAAGTCATCTTAATAGCTATGACATTTTTGTACTATATATTTTTTAATATTAATGTGTATTTTTATACTCAAAATAATTATGGTATAAGATCACAATCAGTCATAAAAGACCGATAGATAAATTTACACTTTAACTATAAAAATAAAAATGAAAAGTCCCTTGAGACATCTAATAAAAATGAGTAGGAAATCCAGTGCTTATCAAAGAAATATGTAATGCCATCACTTTTATAAGCTTTCAATACATTAATTAAAATATGGCTAGCATAATTACATTAAAATATTTGTACCAAAAAAAATGCATTTGTTACATCTATAGAGTATTGGCTAGCATAATCAATCAATACATTAATTACACATGTTATTAATAATTAATAAGGCTAAGGTTAAATGATGAAATCTAACAAAGTAATATTGGTTAAGATATGGTTGTATATGAAAAAAGAAAGGAAAAGGGAATAATTAAAATTTACCAGAAGGCGCAGGTAGGTGGAAAATGCAGGGAAATATACAGAAAGAGGACTGTAGTTGAGGGCCAATAGAAATCATGCGAATCCTAATCTGCTTGGGGCAAACACTGTAGCACAAGGAGCTGTGCTGTGGTACTTTTGTCCACTAATATATACATATTCACCATCCACATATAATTTAATTAAGGGGATTGATTTAGATTTTATTTTCAATTTTAGTAATATTTTATTCTTAAAATATTAATAACAAGACCTATTGGATAATGTAATTTTTTTAAAATTTCTATCTAACGTATAAAAAATTAATGTGTGTTTGAGCATATAATCTATTATTTTTTAAAAAAAAATAAAATAATACTTAATATTTAATTTTATTTTTATTTTTTTATATATAATTAGTATTTTAGTATTATTTATAGTATAATTTTATTTATAATTTTTATATTTAAAAAATAAAATTATATTGAATTAAAAATATTATAATAAAATTAAAAGACTGATCATATATAATAAATATAATCAAGATATTGATTACTATCATAATTCTTTTGACTGGGTCGTACGAGTGGGTCATTGTCAAAGGGAAGAAGTATTGGGGGGTCTGACACAGAATGGGTGTACTGTATTTACTGACTTCTGCTCCCTTTGTGGCCTTATCCCACACTACAGGTATCCAACTAGAAACCATTCTTTCCTGCAGGATTTTAAAACGGGTTAAGTTGCTCCAAACATTTAGAACTATTTTTTTAATATTTTAAAGTATTTTATAATTTTTTTCAATATTTTAAAATATATCTAATACTCTAAGATATTTTATGACATACTTTTATAAAAAAATTTCCCTTTAAGTGTTTTTTAGAAGTAATCTTGAAATTAATATTAACTCTTTAAAATTGTTTTAAGTGAAAATGTATTTAGTATCTAAAAATACTTTTCATTAGCAATTTTAAGATGCTGAACATATTTAAAAAAATATTTTAACGTATTAAAAGTATCTAATTTTTTTTTAAAGTGTTAGATAAATTATAAAATATTTTAGAGTGTTAAATGAACCTAAAAAATATTGTATGGTGTAAAACACATCTTAACCACATGGATAACAATATAAAATTGAATACTTAATTCTCTAGTTTTGTATACAATTTTATTTTAATTTATCAATTTTATAAAAAATGTAATCTTTTAACTCTAACATCATTAATCTATGATAATTTTATATATAAATTATTATTCTAATTTGAAATTAAATTTAATGTACCATTATTTTAAAATATTTTGTTAACATTTAGAATTTTAATGTATAGTATCTTTTGTTAGTATGTCAAAGTTAGAGGATGAAAAATACTTTATAAAAGTAAATAACTAAAATAAAATTATGTGTGAAGTTAAAAGATGAAAGGTACATTTTTATTAAAAAATATATTTATATGATTTATATTAAAAAATTATTTCATTCACTTTCATATTTCATATTGGGTATTAAAATTAAAATATGCGATCAAAATATAAATTTAACTTGAGATTCAAAATTCTATTTATTATATAAAAAAATTAATAAGTCATATTATCTATAATGTATTTAGAAAATTGTTTCAAACCATCCGAACATGGGTTTTTCTAAGAGTTCCTGAAAAGTTTAGCTTTGAATTCAGCTTTCTTACCATAGAAAGCAAAAATAATAAATAGTTCCAAATACATCATCATGAATTATAAACAAAATACACAATATGACTGACAAACCTACACACTTATATGAGGAAAAAAGTCCAGTCGAACTTATAGTTCTCAATTTAATTGTACTTTTGAAATTATAAAAGTTAAAATAATGAATGAGAAAATAAGTAAATTTTTAAATTCTAAATTCAGATTAACTAAAGATATTTTCATATGATGTTGTTTTATCATTCAGCCTATTGGGTTTGAAGCTATGATAGTATAAAATTAGGGGAATTATCCGATATCAATAAAAGAAAAAAGCACGTAATAACAAAATTTCAGTATAAAAAATTATAACATATCTATTTGTTCATTTGTTATTAAAAAAATTATAATTAATTTTTTTTCTTTGAATATCATTATAATTCTGCAAATTAGGGTTAAATGTACATGGCCCTGTGAACGATCAATTTGATGTGGAGATGTGGAGATGTGCGAGCTATATGACACCTTTCTATGGTTTTATAGGGACTTGGCTCATCTTATCGCTTTTGATTCTCATGCATCCATGTTTAGTTTTATTATCTTAATTTCATATACTTGTTATGTGTATTTTGTTCTTACTTTTAGGCCCTTCTTAGTAGGTTTATGATATATGGGTTGGGTCTAATGCATTTACTTGATTTATTTTTTAATAAAATTTAATATATTTTTTATTTTAATTATAAAAGTCAGTTAATAATTAATATAAGAATTGATTGATTAATTTAAATAAATTGATGAGTATATAATATACTTTATTTTAAAAAATTAAATTTAATTATAATTAATTAATTAATTTTATTTTTTAATTTTTTTATAAAAATTAATTATCTTTTATATTAAATATTAAAAAGAGTATTTATAAAAAAAATATCAGTATTTTTTAAAGCTTAAAAAAACACTACATGAAAAATTGTAAGATTTCAGATCCCTTATTGAAAGAAGAATTAGAATTATATATAGGCAAAGGGGCAGGTTGTCCCCGAAGGGCATTCTAGAATTTAAACAGATCGACAAAGGTTCATTATTAAAAGTGAAAAGTGAAGTTTCTGTCTTTGAAAATGCTGCCATTGTACTGCGGTTCATGAACAAATTAATATAATATTATCGTTCTCATTTTAAAATATCAGTGGCCAAAGAAGACACATTTAAATTTGTTGCAATAATGCAATGTCCTTCTTGTTCAAAAAACGGATTGATATGTTTATCTTTTTTTTTTAGCTGTACGTTCACAAATAATTCATAAGAAATATCTTAAAATTTTTTCAGGGATAATTAACTGATCAATATGTAATTAAGACTTTTAGAGAGAGAGAGAGAGAAATCTCTAAAGTTCTTATTAAACAACTGAATTAAATACTTAAAAATTTTAGTTGAATTTTAAAATTCAACTGAGATATTAAAACGCTAATATGAGAGTTTAGATTATATAAAAATTATGGTATTAAAATGAAATATCAATCATTTAATAAACCAAAAATTGAGCTTTCTTCTAAAAATATATATTTTTTTATTATTATTTATGTTGCTATAAGTTAATTGTTGAATTTGGAAGATGCCGATTTGGAAGTATGCGTTACGAATTACGATGAAAATGTCAGTCTTTGTTCGAAGTAAATCACTTTATATTGTAGCTCTGGCTTGGTGTCTTTGAAAAGATAGGAGTTTTTTTTTTTCTTTTCTTATGGCGGCTTAGACCATTTTAGAAAATAATTTATAAAAAATAATTTTTAAATAATTTTTAAAAAAGAGATTTTAAAAAAAAATTATAAAAAATATAATTATCAGTAAATAAGTGTTTGAATAGTTATTATTAAAATAACTTTTATTATTAGTAAATTATTAAAAAGTGTATAATTTTATTAAAAGTATTAGAGAGAATGGAGAAAAGAGAGGAGAGAGGGTGTGAGAAAAAATAAAGATAAAATAGTAATTAAATAATCCATAAACTCTTACTATTTTAAAAGTTATTCTCAATAGTTTATACAAAATTTTAGTTTTAAACCATAGTTTAGTCCAAAAATTATTTCAAACAAATATGGTTATTTATTTTAAAATTTTTATAAATTAAAATTTAAGTTAAAAATCCTTTTAAAATCGTGATTTGAGAGGTACCACTGTTACACAAATATCAAAGTATTTACTCCTCCAAAATATAAAATATAATTTTTAACAATTGTGTCCCAAAACTTTAATTTAATGAGAGTTAGGTCCTTAAAAAGTTACACAAAATCAAGTTGCAAATAAATATTTAGTCAAAGAATTGTAAATACAAAAACCTAATTTGTAAATCAGAAACTAATAATAGTTAATTATCTTGCTTTATAATTGAAATTCTCATATATTTTTAACTGATTGAATTGTTATTTGTAACTTATTTCTTACCAAATTTTTGTAGAACTTAATTATAATTAAATTGAAATTCTAGGATATGATTGTCAACCTCCTTATTTTTTTATACTATCAACTAATATATGTTATTTTTTTATCCTATTACTAGGTATTTAAGCAATCAATTAATATAAGTTTTAGGATTCGTAATTGCCTTTCCTAACACAGGGTCTCTGCTATGACTCGAATTTGAAACCTAAACTAGAGCCCTACACCGTTAGATAAACTCTATGTTGATCATTCTCTTTAGTTTTATTACCACGGCTCAATAATAATAATAATTTTCGTTAATTAGGATTTAGATCCTAAATTCTATCCACAGTCACCTTAATCATGACTTGAGTAAGCTTTAGGTGGTTTTAGGATTGTTTTTTCTCATTTAGGAACACAATGGGCCTTTCTCAGGTGCAAAATAGTTGTTCAATTCCTCTCTCTCTCTAGTCAGCCGAACAGTACTTAGTATTTTATGGCTTCAAGCCCACAACTGTTTGGGAAAAAATAACAAAACAATTTTGTTTTTCAAAAACATAAGTATTGGGCAATAAAAACCCAATCTACCCTCCACCCCGCTCTTTTGATTGTGAAGCTAAATCATTTAATGGATTTAACCAAATAGAGAACCCAACATATTATAAGTGGCCCAATCCTTCTTGTCATTTACAAAAACAAAAAAAAAACACTAGCCCCTCTCATCGTATAAATCGACTAGAAAAATTACAGGTTTTATTTACCAAAACAAACAAAAAAGAGAAAATTACTCGTAAGTCTCCCAAAAAAAAAAAAAATCAAATACAGATAGGTTTGAAAATTTTCGTATTGACAAGTTAAACTTGCACTTATAAATTGAGATCCTTCTTTTATAGGCTAAATTTAATAATTTATATTTACAACTCAAACTTTTAAAATACACTTTCCAACCATTTATATGAAAAACTACATTTCTTTTTGCCAGAGGATCGGTCCAGTGGAACTCACAGAGGAGAGGTTGCAGGTTGGACCTGTTGGTAGTGTGTGTTAGTGTTAGTTTATGTGCTATATGTGTATGTGATTTAATTTGACTTTTTTAGGAAAAATTACATTTTTAATGAAAATTTCTTAATATGTAAAATAACTTGGCTACCAAATTTATACGTTTTTAATATATGAAAAAAAAAGTATAATACTATTCTTTTTGGCAAGTAGACCTTATAAAATTCAAAGAACTTTAGTGAATACACAAAGGATAATGATATTATGGCATATTTACGATTGAAAAAAGTTTTTTATTATTCTATTATCTCTTAATTATAAGAACTATATAAGGGGCTATTCCAACTCTTGCCTTGATGGTGCCAGTATTTTAGCTTATCTTCTCATACTAGAGTTCGAAGCGACAATGAATCTTAAAACTAGAAGAGGAATTAGATTTAATTATAAATATAAAATTTTAATATATTTTATTTATAAAATTATATTTTTTTTAAAATTATTCTTATATCATTAATTTTTATTAAGGATAGTTTAAATACGTATGATTAAAAAAATATTTTAAAAAATTAAACATAAAATTATTATAAATAATTAATTTTTTTAATTTATATAAATTAATTAAAAATATATTATAATTAAAACCGGAGATGGTATTAATTATTTTTATAACGGAACATTTTTTGTGAAAGATTCAAGGAATGTTGATGATAGCTAGCCATAAAGTGAAGAGATTGAGATGGACAGAGGATGGGGCCCACGTTATGATGAAGCAGCAAAAGCAAGGAAGAATTGAAAGGGAGTGGTCCCCACCATTGAGATTGAGAATGGATGAGTGAGGAGGAAACGTTAACGTGTGCAGTGTGCACGTGGGCACCATAAAGTTGCTGTTTTGACCCCTCTAACAACTTTCTCATTCTCTAAACAAACGTATCCACTCCCTTCCACTATTTCTTTTTATATATTATCATTTTTTGTTAATAGCATTAGTTCTTTATATTTTAATTCTAATCTATATAATTTTAAATTATATTTTTTAACTTCTATAATTTCATAAAAACTCATATATCCCTAACAAATTTTAATTTTAATCTATATATATTTAATAATATTTACTAAAAATTAATGTCGCTAAATTCATATTAAATCTTCATAATTCTATAGAAACTAAAAATTACGATTTTAAATTACATAATTTAAAATTAAAATTTAATTAAATTATAAGAATTAACAATATTAATCTAGTCATTTTTTAAGAAAAAAAATTATACATTTATTTATATGTTGTTTTATATTCTTAAATTCTTAAACTTAAATATAATCCCATATTAATTTGGAAAAAGAATAAAAGAGATTGAACGTAGAAGTATACCTAAATTCATAATTGAAAGTATCACATGATTTCATGAGATGATGGGTTGGTACTAAATTCAAAATTTGTGATATTTGCGTTTGGCCTCTCAATAAATCAAAAAAATTCACTCCGGTCTATACACATGATTTCCATGACAATTAAACTCCCAAAAACTTAAAATTTTAGTTCTAAAGTTAAACATTAGCCACACATTTTTAATATTTACATGTATGACCCCAAATGTTGAATTTTATTCCAACATATCACAGGCTCATTTGGGAGAGATTTCATGGTTTTAAAATGTGCTTAAAGAAATACAAAAATTACCCACCTTCCAAATTAAAAGTCTTCTAAACAATTTTCTCTAAGGTATGCTTTGGCATCCGGTTAAGGTCCCCAAAATGTAGGTTTCCCAAATCTAGACCACCAAATATGGATGCCCCAACACAAAATTTATGTTTAAAAGGAATTAGTATATATTAAAAAGATGTTTATTTTTGTTTGGGGGAAAATCAATTAGTCGACCGGAGATCACTTCAACAGATCAACCGTGTGCCGTGACATAGTTTTCTTGACCATCCAATCAAATTAATCAGTTGGTTGAAATGTTGAATCAATCTTATTAATGTGAGGTAGATCGACGCCAACTTTAATTTTGGAAATTATTCTCAAAAGTAATTGTAATCTTCCTCTCCTTTTGATTTTATGTGTTCATATTGCAGATATGTGCCAGACGTGCATGTGATCGCCTATGCTTTTCAAAAAGAAAATAATTAAATCAAACTGAGTTTGACAAGACTCCAACATATAGAGCCTACGCTAAAGAGACACTAACTCTTCTCGTACACTCATAAGAACCTCTTTGAATATTTCATTCCTGCTACTCCCTATCTTCTATCTATATATCTATCTATTTACTTACTCTTTATATATTCAATTACTCAATAGATAAAATGTATAATTATTTAAAACGTTTTTAATTATTTAAAAATATTATTTTATTATGATCGTGGTCGTAATATTTAAAGAGGTATTTTAATTTTTATGTGTTTAAATTTACACCTAAAAATAATTGACGACTCACTCTACCTGATATTAATATCGCTTAAGAGGAAGAGAGACTTTGTTCTCTCTTTAGATCATGATCTGAGTGAATCTTAACTTTTTTTCTAAAAATTTTCTTATAAAAAATATATATATATTTGTCTATTTATTTATTATTTGCTCTTTTCTTCTTTTTGGTCAATTTGCTACTTACGATCACTCAACCACCAATTATAATGATAAACATCATAATAAACTTTCTCCCCCCAACTCCTGCTAATTATATATGTAACACATTTTCTTATATATTATGTCAAAGTTTTAACAATGAGTAGTTTTGTTTTGTCAATAACCAATATTCCCAGCTGCAAGCATTTTGATTTTACTTCGTAGAGATATCAGATTCAAGTCCTGCATTGATATGGCTATGAGAGTGTGTATTTATATTGATTGTCATGAAAAAATGAGTAGTATTTTTCTTATATAAAACTTATAAATAATATAATTTGTTATTTTGTTATATATATCTGGGTATATTTATAACAGATCAAAGATTTTTTCTTTGATAAAATACTTAAAACTTCCATTAGGGTTGGAATAGAAATAAATTGATTCTTCATATAGTAAGTACTAAAGACGAATCAAATGTTGAAGATGGGTATTTATTTCTTCTGGAATCTGCAATTGGATAAAATTGGGATTGTGGTTAACGTTGTACTTGTACCGAATACAGATTACTAATTAGAGTATTGGACATGATGAAGAATCAAATGGAAGAAACCAAAACAAAAAAGAAAACAGTAACAGTAGTATCGAATTAATCCCGCTGACGCAGAATAAAGGAAACTAGAAATCTCATTACCAACTAATAAGCTTTTTCCATGGGAGAAAACAAGTAATTAATAAGCAATTAGAGGAAAATAATTAATCAACCCTAATCAAACGTTGCTTTTCGATCTGCTATTCACATATAGGTAAGAATGAAAAGGCCCTAAAAGAAAATTAAAGAACATGATGATATGCCTTGATTCTGATAATGATCAAAGTTAAAGAACATCATCATCATCATCAGTCATGCCAGCAAAGAAGCATGACGACGCATCTTCTGATAATGTATAGCCTTCCTTTCTGCTCTCTAAGGTACCCTCCAAGCCTTCTGCATGATACCTTCTTCTTTGAACCTGATCCCATGCTTCCACTCTTCATCTTTCTATATATATATAATATCTGTAATGAATAGAGACTTGAAGAGTAAAGACCAAATTAAACCCTACACTTTCTTCTTTGCTCTGTATTTTCTGCTTTCCAACTCACTGAACTCACTGAGACTTCTGAGAAAGAGACGACAAAGACAGAGAGAAGAGAGAAGCGTCCGTGTGTGTCTCCGAACTCTTTGAAGCAATGTCTCATATAACACTAAGTATGAGGCTTTTATAGAGAACACTCGCTGCCTCTTTTCGTCATTTTATAAAGATATTACAGCGAGGTTCTCTCATTATCCGAGCTAGCCTTTTTGTTGTAGGGGAAAATTAATTTTTTTGTCTTACAGTTCTATTAGTAATAACTTAATTTTTAATTTTTTATTCGGGATAATTTAATTTTTATATTTTTTATTTATTTCTAACTCAGTTTATAAATTTTAACTCGATATAACTTAATCTTTATAACTTATCTATTTAGATATTAGTCTATATATTTTAAAAAATAAAATTATATATTTTATAAAATTTAAAGACTAAATTTAAATGATTAAAACTATAGAAACTGAGTTATAATAAATTAAAGTTCACAGACCGAGTTTTAATTGAATCAAAATTATAAAAATTAAATTATTCTAAATTAAAATTTAAAAAATAATTTTATAATCTAGTCAATACTGTAAAAATCTGAGACTAATTTTTTTAATAAAGTATTCGAGCTCAACCGTGTGTTGCTTTCTTCCAAATCTATATTATCTCTTCACATTAATTAGTGGGCTTAAATTCCTTCAAAGAGTTTTAAATTCTTGTACCAAACAAAATGTCACTGGAGGCCCCATTTTGGTTTCCATGCTTCTCTCTGTATGTTTGCGCTCACCAAGATTTAAGCAGAATCAAAGGGCAAGATAAGCTGTCGGCCATTGAATAAACCAAGTGATCAATAATAATGTTTTATGAGAGTGCGAGTGCCAAGGTTCCTTAGATATTTGAGCTTTTTCCATGAATTCGTGGCTGTGAATAAACTAATAAGGAACCCATAATTTAATTAGGTTAATAAGCCGAAGAAGAAAAGGAGAAGTTTCCTTGCCATGTTCTTTGACTACGGGCTCCACATTTTTGTATACCCATGTCAGTTTCTTCTTGTATCAAATTAGAATTTTGGTACTTCCCATATATATAAATGGTTCCTAAGTTGATATTAATATAGGCAATTTCAAGAAAAACTTGATGTTTCAAAAATTAGAATGGAGTTATGATTTATCTAACTTCTTATAATTTTATTGTTATGTTATTAATATTTATGATTTATCATTAAATCGACTTGTTACAATTTTTTATTCATATGTTAATATTGATATTGATTGATTAAACATTAAACTTTTCGTCATCCACTTTATCTTGAACTTTTGGACAAGGAATTCTAAAAAATCAAAGGTTAAAGGTCATCCAATACATTAAAATATTTATTTTATAAACGTATAATATTTTAAAATATTTTTAAATTTATTAAATAATTTAAAATATTTTTTAAATATGTTTAATATTTTAATTAAAATATTTTATAATTTATCTAATACTTTAATTTTTAAGTATATCTAAAATTTTAAAATATTTTATATCATAATTTTACTCTTGACAATTTAAGGTATCTTGAAAAATATTTCTATTGATCTATGATGTTAAAGATAATATATTTTTAAAAAAAATTAATTTATTATTTGATCCAAGTGTAGGATAAAAAAGATCTATATTGATACATTAAATGAAAACAATTTTTTTTTTTTAAAAAAGAAAATGGAATCTCTTTATTTCCCCCATTTTCAAGAGCTATTCTGAAAAATTAACAAAATGCACACCTTTTGATTAGCTAGCACTAGATATAGATTGTACCAGATATGAAATGGCAGGCCAATAGTCAAAAGGGGCGCATGTGATTTCAAAGATGGGATATACACATAAAGACAAACATGTGTCAGATAAGGGTTATCCCTAAGGACACTTATCAACGAAAGCATGGTTCTGGCTCCATGATCGAGTTCACATCAAACAGCTTCAGATGGGGGGCAAAACCATAATTTACATTTATTTGGTTCAATTATCTATAATCTCTCAAATTTTAATTATTTCATGATAACTTTTTGAACACTTGATATTAATCAGTTGTATTATCAGAACCTGACATGTCAGAAAATTTATTTCTACATGGCATAAAAATTGAAAATAAAATGATTTACATATAATTTAAATTTTAAGATATTATATATGTGAAAAATAAAATTCCAGGAAATAATCAAATACATTGCCAACTAACAAAAAAATCATAGGTACAAATTTAGAATTTTAGAAGAATTGATTTTTCAAATTTTAAGTATTTTAAGTATAAGAAAGAGTATATATGCACATAGATCATAGTTCTGGTAAATTTTGTTCAATTATATAATGAAAACTTCACATCAAAATTAAATTAAAATTTTACATATATTTAGTATAAATTAGAGAAAAAAATGAGAAAAAAGTTCCCAGAAAATTTTATTAGTAAAAAGGATATAACGAATTTTATAAAAAAAAAGTATTGATCTGTCCGTACTCCATAAATTTTATAGGTACTTCTCACTAATTTATAAATTTTATACAAATGGAATACTAATATTTTGATTTAGTTATTTCTTACTAATTAAATTTTTAATAAGACTTTTTCTCTATTTTTTTTTAAATTTAAAAGATAATCCCACTAAAATCGCCTCTAATTTAATTTCCTGCTTAGCTTTATTCTTTTCAGATTGAAAACCTGTGGCTTCTTACATTCCCAAAAAGATGTTAGGTAAATTCCTAAATTGCAGTTGCGGGCTTAATTTGCAGCAGAATCTGAAGTAACTCTCTGATCAAGGAAATTCTTTAAACCTAACCTACATATTGCTAAGATACAAAGACTCATATACATAAAATAAATAAAGCAAAGTGCAGAATATCCCACATGTTCTCTCTTGTGCTTCACCCTTTTAATTCTTAGGGATAGCAGATTCTACATGTCTCTTTTTCTTTCTGATACATGTTTCCTTAATGCTCTATGTAGTCATTAGTTAATACACTGTGCTTCTATTATTTCGACCCACTAAAACATAATTAATTGATTTGGTTTCTTCATTTTTCTTTCGGGAAACACAGTACCAGGGAATGCTGGCTTATATTTTTCTTGAGTGGAATTGATTCATTTGGTTTTGTAGTAAGAGCACTGATTAATTATAATGGATATTAGATTAATAAAAGAATAAACTTATAAGAGAGATTTTAATTCTAATCAAGTTTAAGTTCACACCCATACATAGACACACTTTTAACATACGCGGATAATCCTATCTATATTTATTTTGGATCTTGAGAGCTTACTAAGATTAAGATATGTTTCGAGATTTAAAGAGTACACTTACAAAAGTATTTATAGATTGCCCACCAATAAAACTTTTACACTAACATTAACAATATGATTTGAGCTCACGATATTTTGAATTATGAACTAATTTTTTAACAATTGGACCTACTTTATTGTTTATAAACCCTATTCTATCATTGATAATTTTAAGGGCACACAATAACAACAACAAACAGTGTTATTCATCTACATAGATTGCGCATAGCTATTGTATTTTATTAACAATAGAATATTTAGATAAATTATTAAATAAAATATTTGGTTTAATAACTTGATGAGTGCTCTTCATATATATTGTTTAATCTAAGTTTTATTTCAATAAAAAAATATAAAAGTTAGATTATTATAGAATATGGGATTTCTTTTTGAACATGAAAGCTCTAAATTGAGATGATGGGCATGATGTTTAAAATGCGATTTTCATTATGGGTTCCAAAGGGGACCAAATATTGGAAGCCATTCATTCATTGATCCTACACAAAGACTACACAAAGAAATCAAGAGTGTGTGTATAACATGTGTGTAAGTAACTGAAAGAGACATAAAACCTAAAATACTATTTATTATCAACATTGTCTGAACCATGTTCCTTTCTGGCTTTTCCTACATAACCTAATCGATTCCATTATTTTAAAACCATAAAGCTGTAATGCACAAAGAAGACAACCATACCGCACGTGAAAAGCTCGTGAGCAGGCATGGTTCCTGCCTTTCACTCTCCAGACAAACCCTAGGTTATTTTTAGCTTCTTGTTCTCCATTAACCTATTTTTCTTCCACATTGTCCACTTCATGTTCATTAATATCATTCTTTTTTCTCGGAGTTATAAAAAAATCAATTTGGATTTTATGAGTTGGAATTGTGAATCTTGGATGGAATTGTTAATCTTTGTGTTGGATTAATCAAAGATTATGTGTGCCCTAATTTATAACATTAGTACGGTTCAGTGTACTTAGCTGCCTTGATTACATACATGACAGTTTGATGAGAAGAAACTAGGATTTGTTGTTGGTAAGGCGATAATTCTTAAGAAGATTTAGCTTCTTAATTAAAATAATAATAAGCTAAGTCAATGACTAATAATCATGTAGGTATAGAAATAAACTTGGTGATTACGGAACAAAACCGAAATTCTTAATAACTCTTATCATCTCTGCAGAGTCATGTATAGATGATCCTTTCTCATTACCTTAAAAATTCAACCAGAAAAACTCTTCTAAGCTCCCAAATTAGTAAAGTAATCTCTGTTATTAACTGGTCTATTAGTTTATTAATTAATATAATATTAACGCATTTCAAAGAGATTATCTACTCATAATCTAAATCTAAAGTTCATCCAATTGTCTATAAATGAAACAGTTTTATATGAGATGGAAATATTGTTAATTCTTGTTTTTAATTCATTGGATTAATCATGGATTATGTGCATCTTAATTAACATGAATACGGTTCAATGTACTAAGTTGCCTTGATTACATACAACACGTTTTGACAGAAACTAGAGATTTGAGTGTTGGTTATAAAGCATAGATTTTTAAGAAGATTTTGTATACGTCAGCCAAATGAATAATAATATAATCGGTGTGTAAAAGTAGACTCGATCATTTCATTATCAAGCAAGGGTTAAACTCAACCCAATTTTTTGTATTCAGATTAGAGTTATATAGCATATAGTATCTCAATTTTATTTTTTATATGCGTATAATTTTATTTAAAAAAAAAAAATAAATCTAATCATGAATAGACTTATGTATGTATAACTTTTCCCAAGGTCCGGAGATTTAAGTTTGAAACATCATAATTTTTGTTTATAATGTCAACTGGTATTTAGTGCATTTTTAAATTTTATTATCAAGTATTTGAGTTATCGACTACTCTTAAAGTTTGTAGCGACTCCTCCTAATAAGAATGTTTCCTTCTAAGAGATGAACTTGAGATCTGAGAGATTTAGCAGGATTATATATCGTTAGACTAATTTTAATTTTTTTTATATAAATAAATTTAGGCGAGTTCGGTACCGATCTCCTACTAAAATTAGAGTATAACTCTAAGGCTCAAAGAGTATTTAGTGGAGATTTACTATATCTCCTACTAACTTTGTGTTTGTAAAACGATAGAATTGGTTTTTTTGGGCAGAAAGAAACAACTGAATTTTCAGTTTGTGTTAGAATATGGAATTTACCCATGGGCCATGGGCCAAGACATAATTGTGAATTCTTCTTTGGGCTGATATGAAGTTTTTGGGCACAGAGTCAAAATTATGAATGGAACTGAAAGGCTGACCTCGTTTGACTCTTGTGGACAAATTCAGGGCCAATATCTGACGTAGCTATTTGTTTTTTTTTCGCCTGGATCCTACCTATCATAGATTTGGGCTCGTGGGCCTATCATGAAAACTATCACCGATATGATGTTCGGCTAAATTCAACATTTTTTTTTTGCCCATATTAGTATATATATTATTAGCACAAACTATTAATAATAGTGAAAAATTAATCATTAGATTTTTGGATTATGAGTGAGCCTAATCTATTTTTAAAAAATTTTATACTTAAAAAGTGAAAAATTAATCGTTAAGTCCTTATAATTTTGATTTATTTAAAATTTAATTATTTATAGCTCAATTATTATAATTTTAACTATTTATATGGGTAGTTTTGTTAAAAAGTTCTTTTGAAATGTAATCTAAACATTCCATTTTAGAAATTGAGTTTTTACAGTTAAAATTATAAAAATCAAATAATTAATTTTCTTTATTAAATAATAATTACCATTATGAAGGGCCATACTTCTAATGATTATATTGTTGGGTGAAAGAGATGCCACGTGCTCACACAAGATACCCATCAGTTTACACCACGAATTAATTAGAGAAATCTTTAAAACCCATGAAGATACCGTTTATTGTATGAGATTAATTAAGTTCTGGCCATCTGGTATAAGGATCATCAGGTTAAACTGTAATTTTTTTCTTCTAAACATAGATATGCTCAAATTAAAAGTAATTATAATCAAGATACTATCATATACTAAATATGATATTTTTTATAATAAAAATTTAAATTTTAATTTAACATATTTTAAAATATTTGCCCATTTTACTAGGTCGGAGTAATTATATTATCATCAACAACATCTCCAAATATATCATTCTTTCCCCTTAAATAAATAGTAATGTCATCACTATTATCACTTTGTAAAACATGTAAATATAGCTAGAATTCAATGTTGAAGGAAAATTACGTTATTTTTAGTCAGCTATTTTATTTATTTATAAATAATTATACCTTTTTAAGTACAAATAATTTTAGTTCGTTCTCCCTCAAAACTTGCCCTAATCTGATGCCTGTGAATTAATCACTAATACAGGTAAAGACGAAGCCCAGAGAGTAACGAAAATAGATAAATGTGAAAAAGTCCGAAATATACTTAGTCATGAGTACTTAAAAGAAGAATGGGATATGGTTTGAATCTTTAGGCTTGTTTGGGTTTACCTAAACTATAGTTTTAAAAAATAATTTGAGTAAAATTTTAATTTAAGAAAATTTTAAAATAAATAGTCATATTTATCTATAAGTGTTTTTGGGCAAAACTATAGTTTTGAATAAACTATTAAAACTAATTTTTTGAATAGGAAAATAACTTATAGACTATCTAATTACTATCTTACCCCTATTTTTTCTTACACCCTCTCTCCTCTCTCCTCTCTCATCTCTCCTCTCTCCTCTCTCCTCTCTCATCTCTTTTATCTTTTATCCACCTCTCTCTTGCTTTTACTCAAATCATACTCTTTTTAATAATTTACAAATATAAAAAATCATTCTAAAAATAACTATCTAAATACTTATTTATTCAAAACCTCTTTTTTTCCGTAAATTCTTCCAATTGTACCAAACAGCTCCATCCAACCAATCTTGTGTTTCTTGTCTTTTTTTTTTTGTTATACAAATTTTTAAAAAAAGATTGGATTCATCTATAATTTAAGGACATAATAAAATCTATTTTTTTTTAAACGATTTTATATTTCTTGTCAAGCAAACACAACGTTATAGTAACGGGGAACCAAATTAAAACTTGCCAATTCAGCGCTAAGTACACATCATCCTTGCAATTTTTTTATAATTAAAAATAAGAAATGTAGATAGAAACAGCCAAACTTTTTAAATGTCACATGGCATGTAAATTATAATTTATCTAAATTTTGTATTATTAAAAACATTAGACTTGACTACTATAAGGTTGGGGAAAAAAATTAAATAATCAGTCAATGGTATTACTTGTGCAAATTGAACTTAAACCTCTTGAAAAAGAAGTATGCCAATAAATCATATTCAAATAATCAACTTGAAAGTTTACTAGAACATGAGTCTATTGCATCAAAATTATCATTAGAAATAAAGAAATTAGACGTAAATATTACTTTGGGACTAATAAGAAACAACTTCTAATTATAAAAAAGAAAGTTAATAAAAATTTAAAAAAATAATTCTTCAGTGATTACACTTTTACATAATTTTTTATTAGGTAAATCCTTATAATTTCCTTAGTTATAAACATTAGTTCCTATCCTCAGAATTTTTTAATTAGAGTAGATGTGGATAATAACTAAATTAATATGTAAGGTTTAAAAAAAAGATAAAAAAGAGATTTTTAAAAATAAAAATGATGGAGTAAAACTCATTAATTATTATAATAAAAATAAAAAGTATTATCATCACAATTGTTTCCTTGCATATTAGAAATAATCTGTAATATGGTTGATTTTATTTTATTTAGATCTATATAATAAAAATAATACAAGTGTATTCTGGATGAGAGTTACCTCATCAAACTAATAACAATTTCTTATAAATTTACAGATTATGGGTATAGGATATATAATTGAGAAAATTATATGGGCCAATAAAACTATAAAAATTTAATTAAAAACAAAGTGAAATTAAAGGGACTTTGAATTTTTTTTAAATTAATAAAATGGATGGAAAATATATTATTCTTAATTTAAAAAAAAATTGGAACAAAACAGAGGAGTAATAACAAAATAATTTTTTTTATATAAAAAAATTTAGGTGAATTCGACCTTAGTCCCTGTCAAAGTTAGAGTATAGCCTTATGATTCAAAAAGTGTTTACAGGTAACTTACGAGATCGCCTACTAGAGGAGGTTTTTATAAGATATAAATATATTTTTAATTATTTGGGCTAATTCTAGTTGGGAATAACAAAATACTTTTAAATTGGTATTGTTTGTTGGAGCTAAAGGGGGCGTGGAGGGCTGCAGAAGTGGACGGTGCCACTAATCCAATGCAATATGTTGGAAAATCGAAAATACCATAAAAAACACGTGACTTAAACCTTTTTTTTTCAAAATAAAGAAAAAAAAAGTTTCATGTGCACCACGAAGAGTGATATAAATGGAAAAGGTGCAATATTTTATTATAAGAAGTATTTGGTCATTAAGAGATTGTCAACAATAATATATGTCTCATTTTGACTCATTTTTCTTACAAAAATATTTTTGGATTAATGTCATTAATTAAGGATTTAATACACTGGCAAGTTAATTTAAGTATTGCGGAAGCAAATACGACTCAGATAATTTTCTGCTTCATTCTATCATAAAATTTAAATTTAAATATTATGTATAGGTTGTATATATTTTTCCCAGGTATACATAATATTTAAATTTAAATAGCATATGATCTTCTTAATTTTTAAAAATTTAAATTAAGAATTTTGATATTTTGTATTTTAATTATCAAATTATTGTCATTAAAATTATTGTTAAAATTAATGATTTTTACTATGTTATAATTTTTATATTTTTTTATTATATAATATATTATTTAAAAAATAATATTTAACATTTGATATATAATTTTAAATATTTTTAATACTTAAAAATTTTAATTAAATTTTTTAAAAAATTTAGGAGGTTACGTAGATTTGAATCAAAATTTAAAGGATTTTATGGGTTTAAACTAATATAAAAAGACAGGAAGGAGTAACTCCAGGAAAAAAAAATACACATATATATGAAGGATGTGACATACTATCTCTGTCCTTTTTTTTCCTTAATTTGATTTTTTTTTTATTTTATTTGATTTAAAATAGTGTAAAATTAAATGGAGGGTAAAAATAAAAAAAATTAAATTAATGTTCTTAAATAAATTGAATGACTTAATTTCTGTTTTTTTTTATTTTGGTTGGAAATATAAAAGGATTGAATAGAGTACATGAATTTTTCCATTAACATTAAATGGAAGGTAAAAATAAAAAAAAATTAATTTTTTTAAATAAATTTAATGACTTAATTACTTTTTTTTTTTAATTTTGGTTGGAAATATAAAAGGACTGAATAGAGTACATGAATTTTTCCATTGTGTATTATTTTATGAAAATAAGTAAATAAAGAGTGATGATGAAGTATAACTGATCTCATAAATACTTGGAAAAATATTAATGCCATTATGGAATTTGCTGAAACACAAGAACATGGTACCTTTAATGGCCGGAGGGGACCGTCCACTTACAGTCATCATTGACCGGTTGATTACCGAACGTGGATCACTCCCACTTTTTTTATTCACATTTCTCAACATGGTTCACACTATATTGTTCCTTTCACCGGCCACCTGTTCTCCCCGTTCCCTCTGTTTCCTCACGCTCTCCACATTTTCCCAGTATAAATATATCACATTCCCTCTCACCTTCCATCATCAGTGTGATTCGTCATTCATTTCCTAACAATTTCTCTCCTCCCAAACGCCCAATCACTCTCTCCACTCCCCCCCACCCCTCTCTCAATGGCTTCTCTCTCTACCTCTGCTTTCACTACCATCTCATCTTCTCCTTCCTCCTCCTCCTCTCTGAAGCGATCTCTTCCAGTATCCTCCTTCACTCCCCAATCTCTCTCATCCTTCACTTCTTCCAACCTCAAGCTTTCCTCCGCTTCTCCTCTCTCCGTCTCCTCCGTCCCTAAAAGATCCTTCTCTTGCAGAAGCCAGGCTAGCTCCGTTGACTCTGGTAAGTTCACGATCTCCATTAATTTACCGAACACTTTTCCGTGTGCGATCACTTGATTCTGATTTGATTCTCTTTTGTTGATTCCTGTGAGTTCTGTTTTTGCAGAGAAAGTTCATGAACTGCACATCTACGAGATCAACGAGAGAGACCGTGGAAGTCCGGCGATTCTCCGATTAAGTCAGAAACCTGTCAATTCCCTCGGCGATCTAGTCCCCTTCAGCAACAAGGTATGGTTTGTTACTGTTTCTCACTTTCCTTTTTTGTTCTAATCATGGAGCTTTCTTTTCTTCTGGTGATTTTTACCATCATCTTTCTATTTTTTACTATCGATAAAAAAGGAGAGTCCTCTTTTTCTTTCTCTTTCCCCTTACATGATTACTTTTAAATTTAAACTTTAATCTTATTCTAATAATACATGGCTCAACAACCTTTCTCTTGGCTTCCTGGATCCTTCCTCATATTTAATAAGCAAATTAAATACGTCTCTTTCTCAAGTTTGAAATGATCATGGTTTATTATTATTATTTTTTAAAAAAATTGTAAAAAAAAATTAATGTTAAAAAGTAAAAATGCATTGTGCAATTTTTTTTTTTAAATTTTAAAACAAATTACGAAATTTTATGTGTTCAATATAAAAATGATAGTAAGAATTACAAATGGTATACATTGCACATGTCTAGCTTATTTTGCTGATTTGTCTTAATAAAAAGTAAAAATTATATATCTAATTTAATAAAATTGCAACTCATAAGTTATTGGCTATCGAAAGTACGAATTCAACGGGGCCAAAAAAATAGAAGGAAAGATAATTACTATTATTTTCCCCATATCTGTTTGTTTCCCAATAATTAATTCCTGGGGTGTGGGGGAAACTGCAGTTGTACACAGGTTGTATGCAGAAGCGCGTGGGAATCACGGCAGGGATCTGCATTCTGATAGAGCACAAGCCGGAGAAGAAAGGAGACAGATACGAGGCCATCTACAGCTTCTACTTCGGAGACTATGGCCACATTGCCGTTCAGGGACCGTACCTGACCTATGAGGACACATACCTCGCCGTCACCGGCGGCTCCGGCATCTTCGAGGGGGTCACCGGCCAGGTGAAGCTTCACCAGATTGTGTTCCCCTTCAAGATCTTCTACACTTTCTACCTCAGGGGCATTAAGGACCTTCCACAGGAGCTTCTGGGGCAGCCCGTACCGCCCAGCCTAGCTGTTGAGCCCAGCCCAGATGCCAAGGCCTTGCAGCCCCATGCTACTATTGGAGGCTTCACAAATTAACAAGTTTTAGTGTTTGCTTAGAGTTGGTTGTTAGAGACAGTTGTTTTATTTTATGTTAGAGGGAAGTGGTTATGGAGTAGTTATAGTGGCGAGTCGTTGAGGAATAATGTTGGAGCATGTGTAGGATTTGTGTTTTTTCCTATATGGGAAACTTTGAATTTCTTAATATTGTGCGAGTTATAGTGTGAAGATTGATCATATATGCTCTTTTGTCTTTTGGGTTTTTCAACTTTTTTCGGCCAATACTCTTTTGTCGGTTCAGAGACTTGTTGGATGCTTGTCACAAATAGACATGAAAACTGATAACAATCCACCACCTTCCATGCCCATAACGCTCAATGCGATTCGTCCCAATTGATGATATCCCACAACTCAAGGAGATGTAACAACTTTTAAGACCATCCAACAATCAATAACAACCCAAATCTTAAATATTAGAGTCCCTGTGCCTTAAAGAAGTTGACTGATCTGACTAAGTCAACACGCAATACAAAACTTTTTGTTTGTACAAAATTTTTTAAAAAAGGATTAAGTTCATCTATAATCTAAGAGTAGGGCAAAATTTTCCTTCCTCCTAGACGATACCAATGTTGGGCAAGGTGAGCCATCTATTACCCTCAGACATAAACCTAGGAACCTAGGAGTTAGAATGCCTCCTCAAGCGCTGCGACTGGAATCACAATAAAGTGGTACTCCCCAAGGTTCGAACACGCTCTAAATAATCATATGTCTCACTCCTTCGCTAGTTAAATCCAAGGAAGATGGGTTCCACACAATACAACACTTTTTTTTTAGTTGCCCATCTGGTTCACCGAAACTTTGCCCCGACTATATTCAGATTCGACCCGCGTCGCGTACCTGGCTATGATGGGTGAGTCTCCTAACGAAAATTTTCTGTATGTGCTAAGGTTCGAACTCGAGACCTTGTTTAAACGATACCGAGCCGCTTAATGCAATATAACACTTAATCACAACAATGGAGCTTGAAGTGGAGTTTGGGCTGTGATTTCTTACTAGATGTGGATATTTTGTGAAGTATATATGATGGGGCCCAAAGCCCAAATGAAAACAGCAGCCGAATCTGAAACTGCAACCGGGTCTTTAACGCAAGGCGTTAACTAAATAAGTGAATGCAAGTGCCAAATTGGGGGTGAGCAACGGGCTGGCTGGCCTGACCGATGGTCAACTCTTACCCCTCCCGTTTATATTTTAATAGGCATGGGCTAGCCTATATCCGTGCCTCAGCCCATTTAAACTCATATTAAACGGGTTGGGTTGAACCCGTTTGGGCTGAACGGGTATGGGCAATCCGTTTAAAAAAAAATTAAACTTATTTAAAATTCTAATAACAATCAAGCTCACAAATAACATAGTGTACAGTGATAATAAACAATAGTATACACATGATATAATTATTCATCCTAAAATTACAACCCTACAAAATATCCATTCAAATATTCTAAATTTAACATTATTATTTTAAAAACTTGACCAACTCATACAATTTCAACCAAGCAAAACTCCATCCTCTCTAAAAATAGTGGATAAATATTATAATCTTTGTAATTTAAAACTTCACAACTTCAACAAAAATAGTAAATATTATAATTTATTTAAAAAAATTATTAAATAAATATTTAAATAAAAAATTATTAAAATATATATACACACACATAAATGGGCGGGCACGGGCAGCCTGATGGTGTGCCCATAGCCCGCCCGTTTAACACATACAGCCCGCCCATTACGGGTTTAATTTGGGCGGGCCCAAATCGAGTAAATTTAAGCCGGGCCCAGACGGGTACACCGGGTGACGGGCACTTTGCTCAGCCCTAGTGCCAATTGGGAATGAAAAGTGACTCGAGAACTAATATGTTTTATTTTTAGTAGAAGCGGTTTTGACAGCAGATCTTAAATTTGAATCCATGTGCAACTAAGCTGCTTAAATTTGGCTCAATCAGATTCATATAAAAAAAATTAGTAAAGAGATATGGTACAAGAGTTGAGTAGAATAGTAATAGTACAAGAGAGATATTGATGAATCCACATAGTTGAGTGGTGCAGCTTGTGATGAGAATCAATGGCTGCTTTCCTCCTCCTTTTGCTGTTCCCCAGATTTTGGAGATGGACCTCTGAATTTCGGATATGCAAGTCAAGTCGGCTAGCTTCTTGAATCACAATTTGATGGTTAATACTTCTCAATTGAGATGCAATTGAGAGGATTCAGATCCAGACATATGTTGCAGATTCCAGAGATGGATCATCTCAATTAATTCATAAAGTTTTAGATTTGAAGTGGAATTGGAAAACAAGAGAGCTTCTCTCTGGGTAGGTGATTGCGAAATTGGGAGTGTGTGGGTCCCACTTGCCGAACAGCAGATCAAGAGTGGCCACTGATTCTCATCACAACATGCTCCACTTTACTTGCCGTGGCACTCCTTTGGCATTCTTGCATTCACATCCATACGTGACCAATGCTCCAACTGGTATATTTTAGGGAGTAATACTTTTTTTTTTCTTTTTTGCTAAGCTATATGAATCTTTCTATTGAAGGTTATTTGAGGAATTGTAAAAAATTAAATGTGGATACTTGGGCTAAGAAAGATTCGAATATTAATTTATCATTTTATAAGAGACGAATTCTATCTGTTAGACCTAAACTCATTGTTTTTTTTTGTTAGACTATAAATTGCAAAGACAAATAAAGGAAAAAGAAATTGGAAGTGAAACTTGTATAAAACAAACGGAAGTGAATCTTTTTATTAGAAATTAGAAACTAATTATTTCAAGGCAAAAAATTACTGAAGTGCATTTGGTTCTTCCTCGAACCCAGAATATCATGTTTAAAGGATTTAGAAAAGCAAAACAATAATTAAATATATAATTTTTATACACATTATTATATTATATTATATTATGCTATATATTTTTCTATGGATAAGATTTTGTTAAAAAATATAATATTTTTACATATTATAAATTTATAACTATACTTTTTTGTCGATTATATTTTAGAAAGGAATACCATATCTCTTCTAATTCTCTGGGTAATTATTAAAGTAGATGGTAAACTTAAATTATATTTTTGACCAAGTTATTTTATCATTATATAATTAGCAAAAAACTATAATGGTTCAAAAAATTATTATAAAGTCTAATTATTCTATATAACAAAATAAAATTTCATATTGATTGATTATTCAAATTTAAAATTCTCTCCAACATTAGCTTGGTCAATAATCATAAATGGAAGTGTACGTGCATATAGATGTCTATTTATTGATTTTGGATTTTTTCCTGTGTTACGTCTGTAAGTATATTGTATAGATAATACATCTTTCAGTATATTGTTTAGTTATTATTAAGGTTAAGAGGAATTGATTTTAATAAAACATAAAATGAGTTTTTAATCATCAATGTTTCATTAATAAGTGTCTAATGATGAGATTAATGATGATGATGCTCTAATTAACACCAACCCCATAAATATATTAATTTATTTTATAATTTAAAATAATAAAATTTTAAATTAGCAAAAATTTAGGGCCGTGGCGAACAATTTAGTGATAAGAAAATTAATAATGGATTAGTGACAGAAATTAACCATGAAATTAATGAACACAAGTGGTTGAAGAGAATGGGAAATACGTAACTAATGATATTAATGCAGCATAAGCGAAACTTATTGAGGTAATTGCCCCCTTAACAAGCAGCTTTAGGTCCACATGCAAGGCAATGCAATATAATAATATGTGATGAAGATGATGATGATCCACATATTTTGTTTAATGGCTTCTTAATCATTGGGATAACTTTAAAAATTCAAAAGTAGGAACTAATTTTAACTAAATTTTCTAAACCTAAATAATTAAAGTTGTTATAGGTAATGATGATAATTAAGGATAGAAAGGAGAATCATATTTATCTATAGATAGGAATAAAGAAAGTAACTTTACTCATACGTTACTTCACTTGGATATGGAAAGTAATCAAATGTGACATATGAATACTGAAGGCACATGGGAAAAAGCGACCACAGCGCACGCCTAACATTGACTTGACATTTTAGTTTTATAAGAGTGTACATATATCTTTACTTTGCAATGACCAATGTCCAGAATTCAATTATTATATTTTCACCCAAAAAAAATTCAATTATTATTAAATTTAAATGGCATCAAAAGTTAGAACCTGACGGTTTTACCCTTTTACATGTTCTGAAAAATTAGAAACATTTAAAGATATTATAAAAAAACCAAAACATCTTTTTATTATTTTTATTCTACAAAATTAGGAAATAGACAAAAAAATATCATGTTTCCGTTAAGAGAAAGAGTGTATTAAATAGGGATAAAATATTTCAGTATATTGGTAATTAGCATTTTGGGAATTTTTTTGCTGTTTGGAAAGTCTTGCTAAAGAAGCCGCGGATGGGAGTAGCAAAGGAAAGATGTAAGTTGAACCCAGTAAAATAAACACAACACACAGAATCATCCGATGACAAATATAATATATGTGGAGCAAATTAAATTAAAAATTACAACAAAGTGTCTTGCAACTTGGAAAATACTCCCTCTAACTCAATGACACCACGTCTCCTTTTAGAGGAAGTTACGAATTCTATACCCTTAGATGGCAGGGTAGGTGTGTGTGTTTGTGTTGTGTGTGCGAGTCCCTTCCCTATGGGGGAGGGGGTTTAAATTGTCTTGATAAAAAAAAAAATAATATTCTCCGGCCATAGTAAGTGATCATACTTGACCAACATCTAAACTGGTGGCAGGCTCATTTCTGGGACATTGCCGCTTTCGTTTCTCCTTCCTCGGTCATACACACTTGAAGCTTTGCTTTTGGTTCTCGTCCACAGGTCACACAAATATGAAACCATGTTTCCACCCATTTCTGCTATTTTCTTACGGTTAAAGTAAATGAATAGCACCTTGACGCATATGATGAAGACAAGTGGTTGGAGAAAGCGAGGAACCAGAGCCGATATTAGAGAAGTAAATGCTAAACTCCCTGCGATGAAAGCTACTTTAACAGAGCGGTTCAAGGAAACAGTATTAGTTGGGGTGTAAATCTGACATCTGATATGGTGTCCGAATGCGAAGCAATAGGAAAGTGAGCATATCATAAACATCCAAATGCTTGCAGGGTGTTCATCCAAAGGAGATGAACTAGGGTGATGCATCTGGACAATCGCCCCTGTCGTCGGAATCAGAAACGCAAATATATTATGCCAAGGGGGGGAGCTGCAACACCATTTATTACAAGTGTCATGATGTTATCATCGAATAAAGCAACAACAGTTTTGCATAGCTTCTCTGTGGCAGCTCAAAATGAATAATAATCTTCGCCTTCATTTACCGAAACAGTTCTGCGCCGACCTCCCTTTCATGGAGTTCCCCAGCGATTTCCCTGACATATCAGACAAACAATCAGTTCACAGACTACTTAGTGAGCGATGCAGAGGGGTTCGAGATTAGTTCGAGTTTCAATGAGACAGGGAACGAAGCAGAATTCGACTCGGGATGGAGACGGAGTATGTGGGCTACGGCCACCGACACGATCAAAGAGAGACTCCAGCTGTGACGCAAAAAACAATTTAGGACTAGAGGGCAAACTTAACAACTTTTTTTTTTTCGGGATCATGATGAACAAATAAATTATAATATTATAAATATAATAATTTGAGTATTTTTGGTTCGGCCACTGCACTCCAAAGGAAGACGAAGACGAGTGGAGGACAAATAAAGGAAGACTAACAAACTGGACTAATATTCTTTTCATGCATTTAACACAGTAATGTTTGTATATATGAAAATCTGGTTTTTGGAATCAAGACATTATTCAGAAAATTAAAAATCTAAACCTCCACAACCGAAACGACGAATGCTAACAAACTGGAGAGACACTAATTTGAGGACGACAGAGAATCCAGAATTTGGTTTTCATGCATTTGACAGCTCCGAAATGAGAATTTGATGGGAATCATGCATCAAATGAAACAGTTGAAAGATAATCGGAATACTTACGTGACTGAAGTAACTATGACTTGAGCTGAGTTTGATGGCATTTGACGGTTGAGAGAGAGAGAGAATAGAGAGTAAGAAGAGGAATCAATCAATCAAGTAATGAATATGTTGTTTCAACTGTTGGATTTATACCCAAAATCTACCATGTCTAGAATGTTCATGGGAGGTATAGTTGCGTGATTTTTAAGTCGACGATTAATGCAATTAACCTTAATAAAATTAAAAGATATTAAGCAACTAAAAAAAATAAAAATAAAAAACACCTCCTTAGTCCCGATTTATAAGATCCTATTTTTGTATTTTAAATTGATAATATTTACTTAATTTATTCTTATTAAATAATGTGACTAAAAAAATTATTTTTCTAATATATATTTATTATCTTGTCTCCTATTTTCTCCGAATTTATCAATATCTTTCCTCCATTAATTGACTAGTCTTTTGAAATATGAGGATAAAATAAAAAATATTTATTAATAAACATATCAATCTTTTATATTGGATCAACAAATCCTTCTAAAATCCCTCTTATAAAAAGGATTAGAGGAAGTGAGAAGCAACTCGAAAATAAGAAGATGCCCCCCTCCCTTCAAAATGTAAGGTGAAATGTTGGGAGAGGTATGATATATTTTATAAGGTGAAATTTAGGCTTATCTCATCATTTAATAATTTTTTTTCTAATTTTACCACATTTTTTATTAATTTTTCTATCTTATTTATTGCTTATTTTCAGTAGTGGGGAGTATGAAGCAACTCAGTCAAATTGCTTTCCCATTGCCGTGTCGCCGTGTCATCATCCTCAGGCATTAAGCTACTTCTCTCCGTGAAACACCGACTTCATTTTCTTCTTCTTATCCGCTTCTTGCTTCCCCTCCAAAATTATCCTTCCATTCAATACATTAAAATTTATATAAAATACTATCTATAAATAGCTAAATTATATATATATTTAAAAAGTTGGTTAAAGATAATAAATATATAAAAATATTATTTATTTTTTAAATTCTTTTATTTATAAAGAAAATGAGTGAGACAGAATAAGTAGAAACAAGATACAAGAGAGAAATATGCAATCAATTGTATTGTAGATAAAAAAAAGGTATTAATTAAAATTTTAAACATCTTTAAGATGTAACTTAGGAAAAAAGCGCTCAAAAACTTGTAACTCAAAAAAAAAAAGGACGAAAGGGAGCATATGATAAGATGGAGGGCTTGTAATTTTTGAGCCTAAATTGTTCATTGTATGGTTAACATCAAATTTGGAAATATTAGTATCAAACTCACGGGGCAAGGTAAAAGGAAAAAAGGTTAACCACGTTTTCTAAGTTTTTCCAATATTTATTGACCAAAATTAAATCTGAACAAATTAGGTTTGCTTACTTTCATTAAACGGCATGTCAGATGACAGTAGAGCAGAGAGGAATATTTGGACTTCATTGGCTCGTTTTTCGGGATTCAGCGGAAGTTTAGAATGGCACAGCACTTTAAAACTTTAATTGAATTTGCTTTTTTCTTGAAAGGAGTGGGACTTTCAAATTTGGGTTCTTGCCTCCTGTTTGTTACTTGCTCTTAACGTGCTGATCACTTTCTGTGAGTGCTATGAGTCACGAAGCGGGTCACCTTTTTGCCTCTATAAATAATTCCCCATTTCCCTCTCTCCCCCCCCCCCCCATCCTCTTCTTCTTTCACTCCCAAATCCCTCATCACTGTGATTGATTTGATTCTCTCACTTTGCATGGTGTGATTTGGGGAACAATGACCAGAAAGAACCAACTCTAGCAATATAATCTATCTATTTGTGCAAGGTACGTGCCCTCAATTACCTTTTCCCCCTTGAGCACTTGTTATCTTATTAGATATAATTTTATTTGTTATACTGTCCAATACTAAATATGATCATATTTTTTAACAGTAATATGAATCTTAGTCCGCATTTTGTTTCCCTATTCACATGCTCTCAAGCCCCACCTATCCTATCTGTCTATATGTTTATCTAGAGATGATTTTTTTTTCATGCATTGCATACGGTATCTGTAGCTTATAAACAATTCTGACTTCTCACATGATATATGTATTCATATTTAAGGGATGTGTCTCATATATTAATGTCGGAAAATAAGCATTGTCACGTTATTCATGATTTAATAAAATAGCGTGCCTTCTTAAAGTTTTTTTTTTTTTATGTATTGATTATTGAATTCATATATATTCTTTTTGTCTTTAATATATGATTTATTTAACCAATTTAATTAAATTAAAAAAATTAATTAATATAATATATTTTATCTAAAATATCATAATCGTCTTCCTTAACTCCTTTTATATCTCTCTTAGTTGATTACTATTGAGATAGTATCAATAATGGATACTTTAAAAAATATTAATAACTATAAGAAATATATTTTATATTTATGATGAAAATTAATTTTTAAATTAGGTACTATATTAAAAACTAGAAGAGTATATAATATTCGACCAAGAAACCTATTGATAATCTATATTTAAATTTGGAAGGAGCATTATTGTGAAAGTTGGCTGAAATTATGATCACATGAGAAGTGTGCAGAATTTAATTAACAAGGGTAAAAATCTCTGATTTGTTGGGGTTGATTTTATTGAACAAGAGTCTCTCATGAAGAGGGGAAGACAGAGTTTGACAAAATTTGGCCTTTCTCCTCTTCAACCAACCACTCCCATTCCCAACTTGGCAACAAAATCCACAATTTTTTTAATGATGCACAAGTTTATTATTAGATTCCTTAATTTATGATCAATCTGATCCAAATTGATGATTCGATACCCACGTTATTATGAAGTGTTGAAGAACCCTAAGGAACAGTGAGCCCCCAATGAGAATTTGGAATACTTTCTGACTTTTAAAATGAAATGAATAATATGAACGCATGCCCCGGGGAGGGGGGGGGGAAGAGGGATCAAGAGACTTGGGGTGTTTGTTAGGCTTGATTTATGGTTAAAAGTAAAGAAGCATCTTCATTACAAAGATGAGACATATGAGAAAACTACAAATTATGTTTAACACGCTCACCTTGACATTTGGGTCGGTTTATGGTTGAACAAGCATCTTTATAACAAGACCAAGCTTTGATAATAACAGTATTCGTATGAGTGTATGACACCGCGGAAATAAATTTATTATGAGATTCCTTAATTTATGATCAATTTTTAAAAATTGTAAAAAATTAAAAATTACACAATTTTTTACTCTTAAAATATTATTATTTTATGTAAGATTTAATGATAAAAAGAAACAGGAAAAAAATATTTAGAGAGGAAATTGAGGGGCTGCAGTGGGGTGGTGTTAAGTGGGGCAGCCGACACCCGGCCCCCTGCCCGTGTAGTGCTTGATTTGGTTTGTATATGGGCTGATGACCACAATCTCGAAGCAACTTGTATGAGAAGACATTAAGCAACTCAAAAGGTTGCTTCCGACCATTGTTGTTACCATGTCAGCAGGGTTCAAGGTGTACGGGTTCATTCTCCTTAGTCACCCTTCACTTCTTGCTTTCCCTTCAAAATTATCAGTGTATTTTCAGCACATTAAAATTTATTGTTCATGTCTGCCTAGAGGGGAAGATGAATAAAAGAAAAAGAAAGAAAGAAAGTGAAGCAAAAAGGAGAGAGAATGAAGGATTGCAGATTCATGCACTGTTTTCCTTTTATTCTCTTTAATTTTTTTGTTTCTTTCCTTCTCTCACCCTCCCGCGTGGCATTTAGAAACCGTTTTCTATATATTGCTACGAGTTGTATAGGCCCTGTTTGTTTTTGTTTGAATGTATAAATGGAGGCCAATACATAAGGCTCGTATATAGGGAGGGAGGGAGAGACCATGTGCGTAGTCTTACTTCCATAGACGGAGTTGCTATTTTCATTTGAACACATAATTTTCAGATCACATGACAACGATCTCATCTTTATTCCAAGACTCACTCTCTCTTTTCATTTTAATTTGAATGTATAATTTGAAAAATAGAATCAAATATCAGACTATAAGCATTCCCCAAAATAATAAAAAGGGAAGAGAATGCAGAGTAACATTAACATTATCATACTTTTAAAGGAGTAGGGAATCAATATCTTATTTTCTTGTTAGTGTTGGTAAGATGAAGTCACACCACAACTTACCAATATATAATCAACACGAATGTTAATTAGCAATCATGTTTGTGTTTGTGTAATATAAAAATCTATAGCATGCTTCCATGCCCCTCTACTTTGCATATATCTGCTTTCATCCTTGTTTATTCTCTTTTCTGAATGTCGACCCGATTGACAAAATTTATCATAATTAGTAGAAAATGAGTTATAAAAAAGTAGAAAAAAATAGCTTCATGAAAAACTATAGTTTTAATCTTGAAATTATGATTTTGACATAAATAATCAATTATTTATTTTATGAAATGTTTGGATAGTTTTTCTCAAAACAAATTTTTTCCCTCTAAAATAATGGTTTTAAAAAGTATCCAAACATACTCTTAAACTCATAGCCTTATAGATTTTGAGTCATTTTTTTACTAATTGGAGATGGACCTCTCAATTTCTTTACGACCGTTATCGCTTTGGGATCATATAAAAAATTAAATCAAGAATTACATGTAGTGTAACCTCATGTCATTCTCTTTGAGGAGCTAAAAAGATTAAATTCTTAAGTAACTAAATAAAATGTAACCTAAGTTAGAAAATGAGAGTTTGATTTGACTGACTAACAAATAAATACAATAAATTAAAAATAAATTTAAATAAAATATTTTTAATATTTTTAATTTAAAAAAAGTGATAATCAATGATGATAAGTGAATGGAATGAAAGCGAAAGTTATTAATTATAATAAAAGCAATTCTCTAATTTAATAGCACAGGCAATCATAACTTTAACAGATATGGTAGTTAAAAATAATAAATCAATAATTATAATTTAAACTTTTAATCTAACGATCGAGCATCTCAAATTGTCAAAAAATATTTTTTAAAGTCTCAATCTATTAACTGCTACCAGAATAATAAAATAAGACTAAGGATATCAGAGAATAATATTTAAAAATAACTCAGAGATTTAATATAGAAGGAATCAAAGTTAACAAATGATATATGATCCAATAATCTATGACACCTTAAAAAATTATTAAATATTTACAATAACCTTAATAGAAAGTCTGACCTAAATTAAAGTAGATGAAATTAAAGTTAATTAAAGAACAATGTCAAATATTAAGTAAAAATTTAGTCACAATAATTTTCAATAAATATAAATAAATCATCATAAAGTTTTCTAATAATTATAAAATTATCTTAAGATTTAAGAATCATAAAATAATTAATATGTAAAAAATTAAAATAACTTAAAAGAAAGATACTAAATATTTTTTTTTTTTTATTAATTAGGAGGATTAAGACGTTTTACCAGTCTTGAAAAACGAAGCTTTTATGGATACCCATTGTTAGTGCTGCCGTCACTGTGTCGGAGGTGTAAACGGTGGTGAGAGGAGTGGTTTGCGTGAGTGGTGGAGCCGATGGAGGGAGAGTGATGTCAGGACCGTTGAAGCTTTCTAGTGTGCACGCTGCTTCTGTCGTCTTGTCGTCGCTGCCTCACTGCTGCAGTCGCTGAACGTTGCTGCTTCTGTGCCGTCAGAATGGAGGTGGAGGGTAGGTGGAGACCGCGGAAGGAGGTGGAGATGGTGATGATGGTAGCGTGATGATGGATGAGGCCGTGAACGCGTGGACGGAAGGATGGATGATGGGATGAAGTGACGATGGATTGGAGGTGAATGATTCTTGTGTGCGTTTGGTTCTCGCGGCTTCACCTTTTCCTTTGCGTTCACTCTGTGATTTAAAGCTACAGAACAATTAAAAAAAATTAATGGGCTAAACCACAAAGGTTTAACGCATGTCCTCATATACAATTTATGAATATAAAATTTTTTATTGTTATTTATAAATTTTGATTTTTCTTAAATTTTTGAAATATAAAATTATAATAATAAAATATTTTTATTCTAAAAATAATTATTTAGAAAAAATATAATAATTATATTCTGTTATGTATCAATTCAATATACGGTATATTAATTTAAATAGTATATAAATAATATAATATATACTAAAATAATAATAATAATTTATTAAAATAATATAAATAAATATATAAGAATATAAATTTATCACAAGTCAAGCAGGCGGGCTTCTCGGATCACAATTGGAAGGTTAATATTTCTCAACTGAGATGTAATTGGGAGGATTCAGATCCAGGTATATGTGGCAGTCCAGAGATGGATCCTCGGAATTCATTCATAGTTTGAGTGGCTCCGTTACGTTAAGGGGAAGAAATGTCCATTACTTTTAATTTAGTGGGTCCCACTTGATATCTAGCCTTGCATACTATCCAATAAAAATGCTCCAGCTGTCTTTCCATGGGTCCCATACCTTCTAACCGCCATCCCTCCCTCCCTCGGCGACCCCACCCTCTCTCTCTTCTCTCTTATGTTTTTTCACAGCTTCCATACTCGGCGACCATGTCTTCATCTTCCTCTCTCTCTCTCCTACTCTCACCGATTCATCATTTGTTATTTGCTTTAATTCGTTCTTTGTTCCTCAAATTCGAATAGGAGTAGTTAAAGTTGCAGTTAAAATAATCTTAACACATATTATATGTTCTTTCAATTCTTATAATATAAGATAATTAAAAAAATTATTTATTTATAACTAATATATATAAGAATTAGTTTATTAATTTAGATAAATTTAAGAGTATATAATATAAATTTATCTTATAGATTTATATTTAGTTATAATTAATTTTTTTAATTTATTAATTTTTTTAAAAAATTAATAAACTCTTATATTAAATTAAAAACAAAGATTTATTTAATTCACATGTTTAGTGTTGGTAAGAAGAATAAGAAGTGACATGAAAAATTACCAATTAATAATATCATCACTCTGAACGTTGATTAGTAAATATGTTTGTGTGTGTATAGCATGCTGGATTGTTTACGGGTTAACCATGCCGAGTAAACAGTGTGATTCATTTTATTAGATTGTGTGCACTGAGAAGCAAATCAGGTGTAGCTTTTTCAACAAAGTAGGATTATTGAAAAGACGGATCACAATGGATTCATGGAAAAACAAAGGAGCAGAATATTCGGATTCCACATCAAATGTAGACAAAGAGCGTCGTCTACAAAAAGATATACTATTCATAAATATTATTTAGGAAATAAATTTTATAATGGATAATTTTTCAGCAATTTTCTCTTCTCTTATTGCTTCAATTTCTTAATTTTAAATTATTAGAAATATATAAACTAACTTTTAATATCTTTTACAGATGTTAGAAGGACTTAACCTATTTTAGTTGGTTAATTGAGGCTCCCCTTAATTGATGAGTTGAGTGTAACGAGATGTCGAGTCCACACCATACAGAGAGAGAGGGGTCAACATGAGCCTCTCTTGAGCGTGTTTGGCTCTATCAAGGAGGAAAGATGAGAAAAAAAATAAAATATATTTTGATATTATCTTATTTAGATTGATGAGAGGAATTTTTATATTACTTTGGGCCTATTTAGAAAACTCCCAAACCATAGTTTTAGAAACCCTTTTAGGTAAAATCTTAATTTAAAAAAAAATTAAAACACACAGTTATATTTGTCCAAAATGATTTTTTGACTAAACTATATTTTAAAATTATGATTTTAGATAAGCTAGTAAGAATAATTTTTAGAATAGTAAAAAAATTTATAGACTACTCAATTACTATTTTACTTTTACTTTTTCTTCCACCTCTTTCCCCTCTCCTCTCTCCTCTCTATTCACTCTTCTTCACTATCTCTCATATTTTTAATAAAATTATACCCTTTCTAATAATTTTCTAATTATAAAAGTACTTTTAGTAATAATTATACAAACACACATTTATCCAGAGCTATTTTTTTTCCATAAATTCTTCTTCAAAAACTCTTTTCTAAAAGTTACTCAACAACCATTTTTTCTAAAAATCTTTTTCTAAAAGTCTATCCAAACACACATTTTGTTTCATTTAGGAGGGAATGGGATGAAAATATTTTTATATGAATAATTTTATTCTTATTTTTTAAAAAATGTATATAATATTTAATGAAATATAATTATGAATGACATTTTCTTTGCCAACAATCTAATTGTATGATTATTAAAATTGAATAAATATAATTGTAATATATATATCCGATGAAAAAAAGTAATATATATACCCAGTAATTATAAATATAATAATTCTCCGAAAGATAATTTTGAATTTTCAAATATTCCAAGTATTCTTAACAACAATCTTCATTCCAAAATAGAAATCGATCTCCACAGCAACGCTTCAATTTTTTTTTTTTTGGCAAACCGTCGACGTACACGAAAGGGAAGTCAATCTATTCGAAAATTTAATTAATATACAATAATGGAAGACAGAAGAGAAGAAAAATGATTTAACTTTAGTATAAATAGAAGAGCAGAAAAATAGAAAAAAGAACAAGCATGCATAGAGCAAATGTACTTCTGCCGAAAATGGAGGGAAGGACAGTGTGGGAATCTTAAATAATTTTATGGATAGAACGGTCCGCACATGCCAAAAAATTACCCCTCACTTTTTGAGCGGACGGTTAGGAGGGGATTCCCCTCTCCTACGAAAATTTTTGAGAAGCTTGATTAGGAAAAATGAGTAAATTCATCCCTCCCCTCCGTTTCGGATGATTACGAAGCAGGGTGTGTTTGGAAGAAAAAAAAGTACTTTTAGACCTAAATAATGGTTTAAGTCTAAAAATACCCTAACACTAATTTAATGGCAAAATTATTTTTAGATAAAACCTATTTAATAAAATATATAAGGATTTACGTTACAACAAAAAATACATACAACGACGGTTAAAAGTGATATTTTATCGCGATTTTTTGACTGACATAAATTTTATTGTTTGTATAAGTCTTTTAACGGTGGTTAAAATATAACGTTAAATGTAAGACTTGAATATTATGACAATTTCTAGTAAAATTGTCGTTACACTTTAATCATATATAATAGTAATTTTAAAGGTAATCGTCATTAAAATTTATAATTGTAACATCAATTTAAAAAAAAAAACTGTTAAAAGCTTTTTTTCTTTAAACTTTCTTTTAATTTTTTCATCCTCTTTATATTTTTCATAATGAAGACATACTATATATATACAGCAAAATATGAAGTAAACAATACAAAAATATAAATTAAATATTAATATACAATAATAAAGTAATTTAAATTTTTATTAATAAATACAATGGACCAAAATATAATACAATCATATATACGCAGATATTGTATAATTATATGTACATAAAAATAGATGATTGATTAGCAAGTTCTCAATGATAGGTTTTGCCAAATGATCAATTACTGAGTGGATTTACTCATTTTTAAAGCTCATGATGATATTCTCGAACAATTTTAAATTAGAAGTAATAGGTAAATATTTAAGATGTGATAAATTGAAAAGTCACTAAATATTGATCACTTCATACCTCATATAAGTTATCCGTGATATCTATCTCAATGATCTTATGCATATATCGGATTATATAATATCCACGCTCACTACTATCAGGTTAACGACAATACTAACAAAATATAAAAATATATAGCACATTAGTGACTAATTTTCTCCCTAATAAATTTATGAATACTAAATTTTAATTATTTGAAAAATATTTACCCTAATAAGTTGTTGATATAATTCATTAAATTTTCACATATACATAGTGATATGAACAGTTCAAATCAAATCTCACAGAAATAGAATTAAATGGATCGGAAAAGAAACTTTGAATACTTACGTGAGGGATGAATTCGGCATGAATTGATAGTCTGAGTTAGCTTAAATGTATTAGGCGAATGGTTAAATATAAAATATTAAAATAAAATTATAATTTATAATATGACACATTAAATAATAGTTGAATACAGCTCTTCAAAATTCAATGAATTTGGCAAATGCCTGTATTTGGTTAGTTGAATCAATTCAGAAGCATTAATGTGCCGTGTCAAAGAACTCATGACATTGTTAGTAGATCATAATTGTAAAGGAGATGATGAATATATAAGAGGTGAAATAACATGAGGCAATATGCTATTCATGACATTTTGAGTTGAAAGGAGAGTATAAGAGAAAAGTTTATAGATTCTGATAGAAAAAGTCTACACTTAGTCTTCAATGAGGATAATGGGTGAAGAAATTATGTTGTATTGGATATTAAAATTGTATAGTTTAATTCATCTCACTCTTTTGTATTTTGTGTTGACAAGTTAAATACTTAGAGTTAAGCGATATCAACTTAAGAGCGAAGTATTATAATGTTAAATTAATTAAATGATTAGTATTAATAATTAGTATCTAGATGACCCTATAATTCTATATAAAATGCTCTAGTATATAGGTTTAAAATATGAGATTGTGTAATCTTTACTATAGTGAGGGAGATGGTAACTTGAGTCTCCCCTCCAAAATCTTTAAGTGGGATTGATTTATCTTCTTTAAATTAAGGTAAATTAATATATAAACTTAAATAAATTATCATGATTGTAATAGGTATGTTATTCAATAGTTAATGAAGATGAAGATATTTTTTTCTAATCAATTTTATTAATGGGGATCGGCCTTATTTAAATTCCCTAATTAAGTCAATAAAGTCTGATCAGATTCATTAAGAAATTCTCATATGAACCAGGGTTGCGGCACATCATTTGTGTTCTGGCCAGTGAATATCATCTCATGGGTCCCACCATTTTTGGAGCTTTCCAAATTTTCAACACGGCCCCCACTTGCCCGCCTACCTTCTTCCTCTGGACATTTTGTGTACTTTATACCTTTTACAATCATATTCCGTATTTAATGAATATTTAATTTTCAGACATTAATCTTGAATTCCTAATCACATTTCCAATGTCAAATTTTGGAAAAAAAAATGCATGTGAAACTGAAATTCATTGAAATGTCACATTGAATTTATTTGACTCAAGGATCTTTACTGAAAGAGCATGGGAGGAATAATGATACTTTAGGATTACCGCAAATGAATAAAAATAAAATAATACATAGGTAGTTTATGAGAGAGACGAGAGATAATAAAGAAGAGAGATGAGAGAGAGTGTAAAAAAAAATAAAGATAAAATAGTAATTAGGTAGTTCATAAATTTTTTTACTATTCTATAAGTTAGTTTCATTAGCTTATCCAAAATTTTAGTTTAAAACTACAGTTTAGTCCAAAAATCATTTTGGATAAATATAAATGTTTGTTTTAAAATTTTCTCAAATTAAAATTTAGATCAGAAACTTTTTTAAAACTATAATTTAAGAGTTTTCTAAACACACACATCAACAAATGTTCCTATATAGTACAGTGTCATATATGATATATCACCTGATTAGAACCAAAAACAAATAGAATTTTAGTGTAATATTGATTTACTTAAATGCCCTTGCAAAATTTTTTCCCATACAGCATCAGTGATTCAAGTGCAGTGAGAGAGTGATGGTACAATTTCACAAGGTGTCTTTGGTCTTTTTCCTTTTATATATATATATATCAATGTATATACTGCTAACAGTGACTAATCATTTTATTATGAACCCTCCACCTAAGAGTAAACGATTAACTAGTACCATGGGTAAAATGTGTCTTCGTTCTTTTAATAACCCACCAGCCTCCCTTTGTCGGTCCCCCTATGTATTCTCTGCTTCCCACGTTCTTCTGAAATGTTCTCTTGGTATCTTTCACTTCACAGTCATACGTGTTCATTTAATTTGCTTCTGTATGTTAATGGAGTATCAACAACGTGACAGAGTATGACAGAGCTAAAATGCCGGCGGGAAGATTCAGTCCTGACGATTTTGGACGGTGCTACATTCTTGGATTTCTCTAAGCTGACAGAGATGAGAGAAGTAGATGAAGAGAAGGAAGACAGAGGAGTCTCCGAAAGAGAAAGTAGAAGCTGTAGACGATGTGGAAGAATAAAAAAGAAGAAAGCCGAGACTCAGAGACACATGGTTCAGAGAGAGGGAATAGAAAATGAATTGAGGAGAGAGAGGGATAGTCTCGTATTATCAATTTTTATTATATTTATTTTTTATATTTATTATTTTTTTAAAATAAATCTTATTGATATTCTATTAATAATAATAAAATGAAAAAAGAAAGAATGATATGAGTTATATCATGAAATATAATTAGTTAAATATTTTATATATTAAATTAATTAAATATTTTATATATTAAACTCAGAAGAACTCCCCCAAGAGAGAAACGAATTGAGTAATATAAAGAGTTGAAATAATGAAACGGAAAAGAAACTTTGAATCCTTACGTAGTGAGTGAAGAAGTAGCCGTGAGTTTGAGGATGGTGTGGTGGTCGCACTGCTTGTTCCTCCGGCCGCCAGAGAGAACGAAGAGGAAAAGGTCGTGGCGGTGCTTATGGTTAAAGCTCTGCTTTTATAATGGCAGGATGCACGAGCCACGCGCATACTTGGTAATGAACCAAATCATGGTCATATATGAGCATTCACATTAGTTGCACAACGCAGGCGTGTGGGGGAATCACGAATCAGAGAATCTCATATATACATCCTTTAGGATTGCCGTCTTCCTTTTGCTGCTTCAATTTGGCTTCACGAAAAATGGCGATTCATCAAGCCCTCGCACTTCATTCTTTGCCTGTCCCCTTCACACCAGAGGAAATTTTACTTTTTTTTTTTTTTTTGTTGGCCTCTTCGTTCTTTTCCAGTGTTTCTTTTAATTATTATTGGGTCAATATTTTAGTGATTCATATTATTAGGGTTAATGTGCAAGTCTCACCCAAGTCACCTCTCTGCGACCATCAGCCTCCTTCTCTCTTCTCTTTTATTTTTTTCACACTTTCCCTACTCAGCGACCATGTCTTCATCTCTCTCTCTCTCTTACACTCACCAATTCATCATTTGTTATTTTCTTTAATTCATTCCTTGTTCATCAAATTCTAACAGGAGTAGTTAAAGTTACAGCTAAAATAAGTGTTAGCGCATAATATGATATATATTCCTCTAGTTTTTAATATAAAAATTAATTATTATTTTTAAATAAATTAAAAAAATAAATAAATATTTTAATTATAATTAATATATATAATAATTAGTTATATAATTTAAATAGATTTAAGAGTATATAATATAAATTTATCTTATAAATTTAAAATTAAATATAATTAATTTATTTAAAATATTAATAAACTCTTGTCTTAAAGACTGTTAAGAGTATTTATTTAACTCCCATGATTAATTAGTGTTGGTAAGAAGAAGAAGAAGAAGAAGCAAATCATATTAGCTTTTTCAACAAAGTAGGGTTGTTGAAAAGACGAATCACAGTGGATTCATTGAAAAACAAAGGATCAGAATATTCCGATTCCGCATCCAGAGTAGACAAAAAAGGATAAATTACTAAAAATTTATAATAAACAATGGATTCATTCATAACGTATCATAGATATATAATTTGATAAATTTAATAAAAAATAATAAATTTGAACAAAAATTATAAAAATAAAACGAGTTAATGTTAAAAAACTTGTAAATACTAAAAACAAACACCACTTGATTTTAGAGGGGTGAGTCAGCGTACGTACTTTCGTTATCAAAACTCCCTGTTTTGGAGAAGATCAATATAAAACATTCAAAAAAAAAAAAAAATCCGACAGAAACGTTCATCTTCCTTATGGAAAACCTTCCACTTAACTGTTGCTTCTTCTTCCTCTTCTTATTTCCCAACGAATCCTCATTTTCTTCTTCTTGTTCATCTCATGGGTCCCACCATTTTTTAAGCTTTCCAAATTTTCAACACCGCCCTCCCTTCCCCTCCTTCCTTCTTCCTCTCGACGTTGTGTATTTTATCCTTTTTACAATCATATTCAGTATTTAATGAATATTTAATTTTCAGACATGAATCTTGAATTCCTAATCACATTTCCAATGTCAAATTTTGGGGGGGAAAAAGCACGTGAAACTGAAATTTATTGAAATGTCACATTGAATTTATTTGACTAAAGGACCTTTACCGAAAGAGCATGGGGGAATAATGATACTCTAGGATTATCGCAAATTAATAAAGACAAATGTTCCTATACAGTATCAGTGTCATATACCACCTCATAAGTGTGTGTGCTTATTTTGAAACAAACTAAAGTTTTTAAAAAATTAGCTTATATTTTAATAACTTTAGTTTAATTTTTTTTAAAATAAATAGTCTTATTTGACTAAAATGATTTATTGACCAAATTATAGTTTTAAATAAATTTTTAGGAATAATTTTTTAATCGGTAAAAGAGTTTATGGACTACCCAATTACTATTTTGTCCCTATTTTTTTCACTCTCTCTTCTCTCCCCTTCTCCTCCCTCTACCTGTTGACACAAATTCTCCATCTTCAACTCCTCTGTTGCTGCTTGGGGGTTGCAGATCTACTTCTCCGTAATTAGGGCGTCGTCATAAATCTAGTCACCATCGTTAGGGCGTCATCGTGCTGGAGGAAGAAGATGCTCATAGTGCTCCTATGTCTTCTTCAGCATCGTCTTCTCTCTCTTTTCTCTCCTCCATCTGTCACCCTCGCCTCTGTCCATCGTCTCTATTTCAGCGTCAGCCTTCATCCATCCTTAGAGAAAGAAGAGGAAAGAAGATGATGAACAATGAATGGGTAGATGGGACATGAGCTGAAGTGTAATTATTTTTTTATCTCATACACTTTATGATAATTTACTAATCACAAAAATCTTTGTAATAATAATCATCTAACACTCATTATTCAGAATTATTTTTTTATAAATACTTCTTCAATAGATATTTCTAAAGATTGTTTAAATTTTTTTTATAAATCATTTTTTAGAAGCTTATCTAAACGGCCCTAAGAACCAAAAACAAATAGAATTTCAGTGTAATATTGATTTACTTAAATGCCCTTTGCAAAAAAAAAAATTCAATACTGCATCAGTGATTCAAGCGCAGTGAGGGCACTGATGGTACAATTGCACAAGGTGTCTTCGGTCCTTTTCTTTTATTATATATATCAATGTATCTATAACTAATCCCTTTATTTTGGCGCCTCTACGTAAAAGTAAACGGTTCACCACCGCAGAAGTAAAATGTGTCTTCGTTCTTTTTAATAAGCCACCAGCCCCCCTTTATCTGTCCCACCTCTCTCTCTCTCTCTCTCTCTCTCTGTCTATATATATATATTCTCCCCTTCACAAGTTCTTCTGAAATGTTCTCTTGGTATCTTTCACTTAACAGTCATACGTGTTCATTTAATTTGCTTCTGTATGTTAATGGAGTAACTGGAACGTAACAGAGTGTGATAGAGCTAACATGCCGGAGGGAAGATTCATTCCTGACGATTTTGGACGGTGCTACATTTCTTGGATTTCTCTAAGATGACAGAGATGAGAGAAGTAGATGAAGAGAAGGAAGACAGAGGAGTCTCCGAAAGAGAAAGTAGAAGCTGTAGACGATGTGGAAGAATAAAAAAGAACGAAGACGAGATGCAGAGACACATGGTTACAGAGAGGTAATTGAAAAGGAATTGAGGAGAGAGAGGGATAGCCGCTAAAAGAGAGTGTGAGCGCGCGGGAGGAAAAAATAAAGATCCATGGGACCCACAATTTGTCATTATTTTTAATTAGTGCCATGTAAGAATAAACTGGCCCAGTTGGAGGGTTTTCACTCGTCAAACCACAAATAAATGATCGTACATTCCAAACTCAAAATGGTGAAGAAATTCAAATATCTTTCCAGGATATCTCAGGCTCTTACTTTTTTTTTTTTTTCACACTCTCCCTATAATCCCATATAGGTATCTTTTATTACTTCTTTTTATATGACGTTTGATAATTTTAAGTAGTATTAAAAATTAAATTTCATATATGTTTATATTTAATAAGAGCAGTGAGATTTGAGTATAAATTAATATGTGTGTGTGAAGTTAAAATTTATTATAATTAATAAGAATAATATTATCAATCATTTAAATTTTATGATAAATTTAATATTTTAAATTATTTTTATTGGTACATGTGAATTAATCCCTCCTATTCATTTTATAAAATGTTTTAAAACTAATTCAAATGAACTAATAAAAACAGTTAAAAATAAAAAAATAGTTATAAAATTCAAGTGATTTTCAATACTCTTATTAATTTCAATAAATTCTAATATAATATTAATTTATATTTACTCTCATAACCCTTATTTTTTACTAAGTATAAATATCCTTATATTGGATTCATATTTAAGACAATGAGTGAAAAAATATATGAGAGATATATATAATTAATTGTGGGTAAAAATAGAAAAAATATATTAAATATTTAGACATCTCCAAAGTGTATTTTATAAAAATTAAAGGAACATGTAATTCGTAAAATTGTGTGTTATAAAAAGGAACGGCGGAGTATATTAATAAAAAATTACTAATAAAAGTTGGTTCAATTGGTAAAAGTTTATTCATAACCCATAATATTATAAATACAAATCTTGTAGTTAATATAAAAATTTTGTTGATAGACAATATATAAATATCTTTATAAATATTTTTAGAGTTTAGATGTATATCTTAATTCTAGTGACCTCAAGGACCAAATCACCTAAATTTTTTTTATAAAAATATATCTTAATAAAAAAAATACTCAAACCATTTAACTTTAGTTAAAATTAATAGAAAATTTTTATATTATACTAAAATGACACCGACTTTCTGAATTTATATTTGAACAAAGTTGGTATGCAAAAATGTTGAAAATAGAATTGATATATGTATGGGTTTAAGGTGGACGCAGCATCAAAAATTTTACGTTTAAATTATTATTTTTTTCAGGAAAAACTTTACTTTAAAAGTTATTTTAACTATATTACCTTTCAAAAAATCTTTTATGCAAAGGAGTATGTAGCAACCAAAAATATATTTTTAGTAATAACAATAGGTTGCTAGACACATTTAGTAAAATACTTTAATTAGATAAACTACAAAATATTAGAATACTGGACCCACATAAAAAAATACTTTAAGGTGGGGGCGGGTATTATATAAAAGAGGGGCCTTAACTCTGTTTGCATGTTTAGTATAATGAAAATAGAAGTGAGAAGGGAATCTTTCACTTACTTTATTTGATATAATAAAAATTATTTTTACTTCTATTTTTAATATTTTAGTTTATTTTAATTTTATAAAAAAAGGTTAAAAAATAAGATGATAGAAGTAAAAGTGAAATATTTTAGATTATTTTATCTTAAATTATAAAATTTTTAGACAACTTTAACCCTTCCTAAGATAAAAAAATATTTTGGACAATTTTACCCTAATTATAAAGCAATATATATAAATTTTATACTTATTTTTATTCTATCAAATAAAATTTTAAAATATATTTTTAGTTTAATTCTATTTTAATTTTTATTTCTTTTATTCAGAAACTTTTCCATCCTACCAGTATATGTCCAGTCTTTTTTGAAGAACAAAGGAAATCTAGTTGACTTCATGGCTTCAAGAAACAAAAGATGGGATTACTTACCAGTATTGGGACGGTGATCTTGAGGAACATGGAATTGAATGGAAGCGGCAACATGGAAGACACATCACATCCCATCCATGGACAGCCTCATCAAAGCTTCCTTCTTTCGAAATCCGCTCTGAACAATCTCAGCCGCTCACTTGCGGTTCGGGGCATTGACTTTTCTAAGTCGGTTGACATTAAATACTTAACGAACAAGTTCTCATACGAATAAATACTCCCACCGGACTGCTATATACACTTAACAGCTTGCCAAATTATGTAAAACAAAATGTTAGTTAAAAGCAATGCTAGAGATGTAATTTTTTAAATATAATCTTATTTATGAAGATGATGAGTGAGCCAAAATGAGTAAGAAAAGAAGGAGATAATGAGTGAAAAAAAAAGATTAGGGACAAAAATAAAAAAAATATATATATTAAATTTTAGACGAACATAAAGTGTGACGGATTTAGATTCTCGTACTCTTTAATATTTTGCTCTTAGAATCCCTTGGCCACCTTTAACTAAAAAAATAAATGGTTCAGATATAATATCTTATAAAATATTATTATAATATTACTAAAATATAAATAAATATATTTAAACTATTAAAATTTAATCAAGAAAAGTGTATATGTAGTATAAACAAATTTTAATTTATAAATATTGCAGTAATAATAATAATAATTTTATAACACTTTACATTCGAACCATCCATTATTTTGATTTAAGGGTGGAGAAAGGATTTAAAAAAAAAACGAAGAAGAGAAAGAGAATTGTGAGAAGATCCAGATGGGTGTAAGACGATGTTACTTTTATATATAGGAGAGGGTGTAGTATTCAGCAATTCAAAAGTTGTGATAAAAATGTGAAGAGGTGACAATATCAATAGGTCATTATCTATTTACATATTTCTTTATTTATTTATTGGTCAAAAAGTCTTTTTTGACCCTAATCAGAATGCTAAAACATATACACACACCAAAACAGGACAAGGAGCTCCAACATACACAATCTTCACATATTTATGTAGAAAAGGCACAATGTAAATAAGAACACATGGTACAAGGATTTTTGTTTATGAATTTGTGCACCCTATTGCCGAAATAGAAAAATCAAAACAAGGATAATAATGTGCCACTGTCGTCGCAAAAGCTTTCCCAGAGCATATCATACCGGAGATCTTTTAACTTCCACTAATTAAAAGATCACCTGCCGCTTTGGGTGATCCTCCCTTGCTCATACAAATTTGAAGCTCTGTTCCTCCATAGGCCACACAAATGCGAGGCCATATTTTCGCCCATTTCCGCTATTTTCTTGTGGTTAAAGTATATGACTAGCACCATTAACCACACAATAAAAGCAAGTGGTTGGAGAGAACGTCGAAGCAACAGTGATAGTAGGGCGGTATAAGCTAAACTTCCTGAGATAAAAGCTATCTTATCACAGCAGTTCATGGAAGTAGTGTCAGCTGGGGTGCATCTCTGACATCTCTCATGATATACAAATGCAAAGCAATAGAAAAGTAAACCTATAATGCAAATCCAAGTGTTTGCAGGGTGTTCATCTAAAGGTGATGTACTATGGAAGTGCATCTGAACAATTGCTGCTGTCGGTGCATTCAGAAACGCGAACATAGGATGCCAAGGGTTTGAGCTGCTAAACCATCAAACTAATTAGAAGTTTCATAATAGCAACACCAAACAAGAACAAACTGGGATTGCGATAAATTATTAATAGTTCCCCAAACAATGAAAAATGGTTATATAGGTAAATTGGTCTGATTTTGATTATTTAACAGAAAGAAATCACCCCATAACCAGAGGGGGTAAGTCTATAAAATCTTGCCACGTGGAAAAATAGTTTTCCCACGCATGCATTCAAGTCTAGATTTGGTTTCTACATTGCCGCTCAAATAGAGCACAGTACTATTGTACCCTCCATTACCAAATTTGAAAAATCTATGTTAAATTTAAATTAGTCAAATTTGATTCATATCTTTTTCCCCCGGTATTTATACCACTAGTTTTTTAATATGTACAATTAGAAGCTTGTTTTATTCTTTTTCTTTAAGGGCATTATCTAATATTACAAGTAGTATCAAACTTATAACCTCTTATTTATATAAAAAAACTTTTATACCATTATATTACAAAATTATTTACTTATGCTTGTTTTATTCTGTATTATTACACAGGAGGCATGTGTGGGGCACACATTTGGATTATTTGAGATTTGATGTTGGCTTTGGCTGCTTCTCCTGGTGTGACCAATGTATTCCCCAAATAATCCATTGCGTCACAACCATTCGGTCTTTTTTTTTTGTTAAGGCCTGTTTGGTTTCACACTAAACTATAGTTTTTAAAAGGGTTTATGGTCCAAATCTTAGTTTAGAGAAATTTTAAAATAAACAGCCATATTTGTCCATAAGTGCTTTTGAGTTAAACCATAATTTAAAATTATAGTTTTGAATAAGCTATTAGGTCTGTTTGGTAAGGACTTAAACCATAGTTTTAAAAGGGCTTTTGGCCCAAACTTTGGTTTGGAAAAATTTTAAAATAAACAGCCATATTTGTCCATAAGTTCTTTTGGGCAAAACCATAGTTTAAAACTATAGTTTTGAATAAGCTATTGAAATTAACTTTTAAAACAGTAAAAAAACTTATGAAATATCTAATTACTATCTTATCCCTATATTTTTTTACACCCTCTCTCCTCTCTCCTCTATTTTCTCCACATTCTCTCCTCTCTCATACTTTTGATTAAATCATACTATTTTTGATAATTTACCAATATAAAAAATCATTGTAAAAGTAACTATCCAAACACTTATTTATTCAGAACCACTTTTTTTTCATAAGCTCTTTTCTAAAAGCCCTTTTCTATAAGCTGTCCAAAAATATTTTTTTTCATAAGCCATTTTTTAAAATTCTATCCAAACACACACATTGAAACTAGCTTTTGGAATAGTAAAAGAGATTATGGATTACCCAATTACTATTTTACTCTTATTTTTTCTTACACCCTCTCTCCTCTCTCTTTTCTACCCTCTTTTCTCTCTCCTCTCTCATCTTTATCCTCTATTCTCCACCCTCTCTCATCTCTTTTCTTCACCCTCCTCCTACTTTTAATCAAATCATACACTTTTTTATAATTTACCAGTATAAAAAGTCATTCTAAAAATAACTATCTAAACACTTATTTATTTAGAACCACTTTTTTCTATAAGCTCTTCTCTAAAAACCTTTTTTCATAAGCTGTCTAAAATCCTTTTTTTTCATAAGCCATTTTTTAAAATCCTATCCAAACACACACTAAATATATATTCTTTTATTGGAGATAATCATATTTAAGATATTATTAGACACTAAATATGGACATCTCTCTTAACAAAAATTCAAATTTTAGTTCATCACGTTGCGAGGGACTAGCTCTTTTTACTATATCTAACCCCTATTTGTAAATTATTCAGTCTATATTCATATAGCTCCTAGTGTCTTAGTAAGCCGTATAAGGATAGTTTCTTGACTAAAAAATCTGTCAAAATATTATCTCCGGTCTTTAATATAAAATTTAATTTATAATATAAATTATATTATAAACTATATCTTCTACTAAGAATTATAGGGAGTAGTAATTTATCAAGTCATACATGATGAAAGTACACAGTCGTTTTTCCTAAGATATAACCAGAAAACGACACAAGGCGCATACGCTAGCTATAACTCTATTCTTTTTAACTGAACCAAACTAAAAAGAAATCAAAAGCTGCCAATAAAGTCGTCATGAATATACTGTACGGAGTAGAATTAAACCTCTGAAACATACCAGATTTTTACAAAAATTAAATAGTTAATTTAATTACTAAAGAAAAAATTATTGTACAAAATATGTAATTAAATAATATAAAAAATTGAAATTTTGTAAATACCTTTTTCAAAGAAAAAATAATGAATAAATTAATTTTTCTGTATTTAAACATTTACAGTGTATTTAAAATGACATATAAAATTAAAAGGAAAATCAAATTAAATGGCCCAAAATAATTTTCTAAAAATAAAACTAAATGACCCATACACAAAAGTCTAAAATAGGGCTTAAAAATATTTCTAAAAAGAAAAATAAAAAATATCCAGACTCAGAGCATTTTTCAGACGCAACCAAAAAATAAAAATATTTTATTCAGTCTAAAAACAGATAAATAATCGTTTAAAATCTCATACAACCCATCATAAATGAGTCTCAAATTAAAGCAAAAGGAAATTTGAATACTTACGTGACTGAAGCAGCCATTTACATGGAGTTGAAACCTGAAGGTTTTGGACAAAAATAATGGTTTCATTTGTTCTGCTTGAAGAGCACCCGCTCAAGCAGAGAAGAAAGATGATAAGGATGTTAGAATATAAACATCTCATATATAACATAATACACTCATTATAACATATAAAGTATAAAACCTATATGAGATGCAGCGAAAAATTTATAAATACCTCTCACTATTAGATTGACTGTTTTGAGAAGAACTGTAACTTAATACAAAAACATGCCAATAAAAAATAGTGTCAGATAAATAATAGGTTTCTCCAGTTAGTGATTAGGCACAGTGATGACAATTTGTGTACTACTGTCACCAGTGAGAAATCTTCAGGAGTGAGCTGAGAAACTAGGTTATCGTTTTAGGACTCAGAAACAATCGCATGAGTAATTTTTAATTATTAATTTTCACCATCAGAAAATTAACCTTAATAAACTGAGTCAATAACCCACTTTAGACTGGGCCTAAATGACTACGGGCTAAATTCAGAAATATTTATTAATTATTCTAATTAATATCTAAATAATTTTTTTTTTAATTTTAGAAAGGGGTTAGGCTCACTCACGATTTAAAAGCAGGGCGAAGTCTCTCTTCCGCCTAAGCATTATCAAAGGGGTTGTCTCTGTGCCCGGGGATCCAATCAAAGGTGCTTCACATCAGGTAAAAGTTATGCTCGTGTTTGTTCAATGTGAACCTGTTTATTGTCTTGCCAATATTTTTCAGATGCTGTTCGCTATGATTTCAACTTCTCTTCGCCCCATATCAACTGCGCCCCCGTTTTGGTATATTGATTAGATTTTGATGATTGTAGGCTAGTGAACAACTTGTTTGTGTCAATCAGGATACACGTCTAAACTATAGAGTTCTCGACATTCGGACGGCGGCCAATCAAGCAATTTTCCGCATTCAATCTCAAGTTGGAAATGTAAGCATATCATCATCGAGTGTTGTTATGAACGGTTCCTCTTTATATTTATTGTTTTCTCTATATAATCTTGGTTGTCAATTTTTTAGAATGCTTTTTTTTATTGTTTATTGCAAGAGAAACAGACTAAGATACTTGTTTATAACATTTCTCACAGTTCTTATACTACGCTAACTGATTTAATTTTCTTGTAAATGCGTGTATGTTCAGGTATTCAGACAATTCTTATTATCTGAAGGCTTTGTTGAAATTCACGCACCAAAATTGATTGTTGGGTCTAGTGAAGGGGGTGCTGCTGTTTTTAGACTGGATTATAAGGGGCAACCGAGCAACCAGCGTGCCTTGCCCAGTCACCTCAGCTGCACAAGCAAATGTCAATTTCTGGTAATTTTGGCCGTGTTTTTGAGATTGGTCCTACTTTTAGAGCCGAAGATTCCTTCACTCATAGACATTTGCATGAGTTCACAGGTCTTGATGTTGAAATGGAGATTAAGAAACATTATTTTGAGGTAGGTTTGGCTTGAAGTAATAGGTAAACATTTGGATATGAAATTGTTAAAAGGTGTGGTCTAATATACCATTTCTTGGGCAGGTTGTGGATATAGTTGATAGGCTATTTGTGGCAATGTTTGATAGTTTAAACAAGAAGTATCAGAAGGATGTGGAAGCTGTGGGAAAGCAATACCCATTTTAACCTTTAAAGGTCTTTATGCATCATGTGTCAACATGAATAACAAACTTACAGTAACATATGGTTTAATGATTTATCGTCTACATAAGATAGTAATACTAATAATTAGATCAACTAGAGTTTGCCATTATCTTTGATCTGATGATAGTCTCGTGAATGTGCAGTATCTGCAACAGACTCTGCGGCTTACATTTGAAGAAGGGGTTCAAATGCTCAAGGTAAGCTTTAAATATTCTTTTAGACACTAATGACTATATAGGAACTGTAATATAATGAGATAGACGAGGTTTGCTCAACCGTTGAAAAATTTGGCAGAACCCTACTTTTGCGTGGATTTAAAAAAGAAAAAAAAATCCAGATAGCATATCTTATTATTTTGTTGGAACTTGGACTGGGAATTTTAGGATGATGAAGTGGATTTCAAAAATCCTGATAGCAAATCTACTTTTGCATAGATTTAAAATGGACTTCAAGACTTTAATTATTATCTTGTTTTCACCTTATTTTTAGTTAATTATGGATATTTTTTAAATCTTTAAGATATAAATATGATATTAATTTAGAAATTTATGATTGCAAATTTTTTCCCCATAATATAAACAGGACATCACTATTTGGGCATGCTCAACTCGCCCATGCCCAGCCCGCCTATGCTCAGGCCGAAATAGTTAAGATTTTTATCGGGTAAGGCCGGACATCGGGTTACAAAATGCAGCCCATACTTTCTTTGGGCAGGGCATCCGGCAGGAGATTGCCCTGCCCATGCACACCTCTTGTCGGAAGCAACCTTTTGAGATTGTGGTCATCAGCCCATATACAAACCAAATCAAGCACTACACGGGCAGGGGGCCGGGTGTCGGCTGCCCCACTTAACACCACCCCACTGCAGCCCCTCAATTTCCTCTCTAAATATTTTTTTTCCTGTTTCTTTTTATCATTAAATTTTACATAAAATAATAATATTTTAAGAGTAAAAAATTGTGTAATTTTTAATTTTTTACAATTTTTAAAAATTGATCATAAATTAAGGAATCTCATAATAAATTTATTTCCGCGGTGTCATACACTCATACGAATACTGTTATTATCAAAGCTTGGTCTTGTTATAAAGATGCTTGTTCAACCATAAACCGACCCAAATGTCAAAGTGAGCGTGTTAAACATAATTTGTAGTTTTCTCATATGTCTCATCTTTGTAATGAAGATGCTTCTTTACTTTTAACCATAAATCAAGCCTAACAAACACCCCAAGTCTCTTGATCCCTCTTCCCCCCCCCCCCTCCCCGGGGCATGCGTTCATATTATTCATTTCATTTTAAAAGTCAGAAAGTATTCCAAATTCTCATTGGGGGCTCACTGTTCCTTAGGGTTCTTCAACACTTCATAATAACGTGGGTATCGAATCATCAATTTGGATCAGATTGATCATAAATTAAGGAATCTAATAATAAACTTGTGCATCATTAAAAAAATTGTGGATTTTGTTGCCAAGTTGGGAATGGGAGTGGTTGGTTGAAGAGGAGAAAGGCCAAATTTTGTCAAACTCTGTCTTCCCCTCTTCATGAGAGACTCTTGTTCAATAAAATCAACCCCAACAAATCAGAGATTTTTACCCTTGTTAATTAAATTCTGCACACTTCTCATGTGATCATAATTTCAGCCAACTTTCACAATAATGCTCCTTCCAAATTTAAATATAGATTATCAATAGGTTTCTTGGTCGAATATTATATACTCTTCTAGTTTTTAATATAGTACCTAATTTAAAAGTTAATTTTCATCATAAATATAAAATATATTTCTTATAGTTATTAATATTTTTTAAAGTATCCATTATTGATACTATCTCAATAGTAATCAACTAAGAGAGATATAAAAGGAGTTAAGGAAGACGATTATGATATTTTAGATAAAATATATTATATTAATTAATTTTTTTAATTTAATTAAATTGGTTAAATAAATCATATATTAAAGACAAAAAGAATATATATGAATTCAATAATCAATACATAAAAAAAAAAAAACTTTAAGAAGGCACGCTATTTTATTAAATCATGAATAACGTGACAATGCTTATTTTCCGACATTAATATATGAGACACATCCCTTAAATATGAATACATATATCATGTGAGAAGTCAGAATTGTTTATAAGCTACAGATACCGTATGCAATGCATGAAAAAAAAATCATCTCTAGATAAACATATAGACAGATAGGATAGGTGGGGCTTGAGAGCATGTGAATAGGGAAACAAAATGCGGACTAAGATTCATATTACTGTTAAAAAATATGATCATATTTAGTATTGGACAGTATAACAAATAAAATTATATCTAATAAGATAACAAGTGCTCAAGGGGGAAAAGGTAATTGAGGGCACGTACCTTGCACAAATAGATAGATTATATTGCTAGAGTTGGTTCTTTCTGGTCATTGTTCCCCAAATCACACCATGCAAAGTGAGAGAATCAAATCAATCACAGTGATGAGGGATTTGGGAGTGAAAGAAGAAGAGGATGGGGGGGGGGGAGAGAGGGAAATGGGGAATTATTTATAGAGGCAAAAAGGTGACCCGCTTCGTGACTCATAGCACTCACAGAAAGTGATCAGCACGTTAAGAGCAAGTAACAAACAGGAGGCAAGAACCCAAATTTGAAAGTCCCACTCCTTTCAAGAAAAAAGCAAATTCAATTAAAGTTTTAAAGTGCTGTGCCATTCTAAACTTCCGCTGAATCCCGAAAAACGAGCCAATGAAGTCCAAATATTCCTCTCTGCTCTACTGTCATCTGACATGCCGTTTAATGAAAGTAAGCAAACCTAATTTGTTCAGATTTAATTTTGGTCAATAAATATTGGAAAAACTTAGAAAACGTGGTTAACCTTTTTTCCTTTTACCTTGCCCCGTGAGTTTGATACTAATATTTCCAAATTTGATGTTAACCATACAATGAACAATTTAGGCTCAAAAATTACAAGCCCTCCATCTTATCATATGCTCCCTTTCGTCCTTTTTTTTTTTGAGTTACAAGTTTTTGAGCGCTTTTTTCCTAAGTTACATCTTAAAGATGTTTAAAATTTTAATTAATACCTTTTTTTTATCTACAATACAATTGATTGCATATTTCTCTCTTGTATCTTGTTTCTACTTATTCTGTCTCACTCATTTTCTTTATAAATAAAAGAATTTAAAAAATAAATAATATTTTTATATATTTATTATCTTTAACCAACTTTTTAAATATATATATAATTTAGCTATTTATAGATAGTATTTTATATAAATTTTAATGTATTGAATGGAAGGATAATTTTGGAGGGGAAGCAAGAAGCGGATAAGAAGAAGAAAATGAAGTCGGTGTTTCACGGAGAGAAGTAGCTTAATGCCTGAGGATGATGACACGGCGACACGGCAATGGGAAAGCAATTTGACTGAGTTGCTTCATACTCCCCACTACTGAAAATAAGCAATAAATAAGATAGAAAAATTAATAAAAAATGTGGTAAAATTAGAAAAAAAATTATTAAATGATGAGATAAGCCTAAATTTCACCTTATAAAATATATCATACCTCTCCCAACATTTCACCTTACATTTTGAAGGGAGGGGGGCATCTTCTTATTTTCGAGTTGCTTCTCACTTCCTCTAATCCTTTTTATAAGAGGGATTTTAGAAGGATTTGTTGATCCAATATAAAAGATTGATATGTTTATTAATAAATATTTTTTATTTTATCCTCATATTTCAAAAGACTAGTCAATTAATGGAGGAAAGATATTGATAAATTCGGAGAAAATAGGAGACAAGATAATAAATATATATTAGAAAAATAATTTTTTTAGTCACATTATTTAATAAGAATAAATTAAGTAAATATTATCAATTTAAAATACAAAAATAGGATCTTATAAATCGGGACTAAGGAGGTGTTTTTTATTTTTATTTTTTTTAGTTGCTTAATATCTTTTAATTTTATTAAGGTTAATTGCATTAATCGTCGACTTAAAAATCACGCAACTATACCTCCCATGAACATTCTAGACATGGTAGATTTTGGGTATAAATCCAACAGTTGAAACAACATATTCATTACTTGATTGATTGATTCCTCTTCTTACTCTCTATTCTCTCTCTCTCTCAACCGTCAAATGCCATCAAACTCAGCTCAAGTCATAGTTACTTCAGTCACGTAAGTATTCCGATTATCTTTCAACTGTTTCATTTGATGCATGATTCCCATCAAATTCTCATTTCGGAGCTGTCAAATGCATGAAAACCAAATTCTGGATTCTCTGTCGTCCTCAAATTAGTGTCTCTCCAGTTTGTTAGCATTCGTCGTTTCGGTTGTGGAGGTTTAGATTTTTAATTTTCTGAATAATGTCTTGATTCCAAAAACCAGATTTTCATATATACAAACATTACTGTGTTAAATGCATGAAAAGAATATTAGTCCAGTTTGTTAGTCTTCCTTTATTTGTCCTCCACTCGTCTTCGTCTTCCTTTGGAGTGCAGTGGCCGAACCAAAAATACTCAAATTATTATATTTATAATATTATAATTTATTTGTTCATCATGATCCCGAAAAAAAAAAAGTTGTTAAGTTTGCCCTCTAGTCCTAAATTGTTTTTTGCGTCACAGCTGGAGTCTCTCTTTGATCGTGTCGGTGGCCGTAGCCCACATACTCCGTCTCCATCCCGAGTCGAATTCTGCTTCGTTCCCTGTCTCATTGAAACTCGAACTAATCTCGAACCCCTCTGCATCGCTCACTAAGTAGTCTGTGAACTGATTGTTTGTCTGATATGTCAGGGAAATCGCTGGGGAACTCCATGAAAGGGAGGTCGGCGCAGAACTGTTTCGGTAAATGAAGGCGAAGATTATTATTCATTTTGAGCTGCCACAGAGAAGCTATGCAAAACTGTTGTTGCTTTATTCGATGATAACATCATGACACTTGTAATAAATGGTGTTGCAGCTCCCCCCCTTGGCATAATATATTTGCGTTTCTGATTCCGACGACAGGGGCGATTGTCCAGATGCATCACCCTAGTTCATCTCCTTTGGATGAACACCCTGCAAGCATTTGGATGTTTATGATATGCTCACTTTCCTATTGCTTCGCATTCGGACACCATATCAGATGTCAGATTTACACCCCAACTAATACTGTTTCCTTGAACCGCTCTGTTAAAGTAGCTTTCATCGCAGGGAGTTTAGCATTTACTTCTCTAATATCGGCTCTGGTTCCTCGCTTTCTCCAACCACTTGTCTTCATCATATGCGTCAAGGTGCTATTCATTTACTTTAACCGTAAGAAAATAGCAGAAATGGGTGGAAACATGGTTTCATATTTGTGTGACCTGTGGACGAGAACCAAAAGCAAAACTTCAAGTTTGTATGAGCGAGGAAGGAGAAACGAAAGCGGCAATGTCCCAGAAATGAGCCTGCCACCAGTTTAGATGTTGGTCAAGTATGACAACTTACTATGGCCGGAGAATATTATTTTGTTTTATTAAGGCAATTTAAACCCCCTCCCCCATAGGGAAGGGACTCCCACACAATACAAACACACACACCTACCCTGCCATCTAAGGGTATAGAATTCATAACTTCCTCTATAAAAGGAGACATGTGGTGTCATTCAGTTAGAGGGAGTATTTTCCAAGTTGCAAGACAATTAGTTGTACTTTTTAATTTGATTTGCTCCACATATATTATATTTGTCATCGGATGATTCTGTGTGTTGTGTTTATTTTACTGGGTTCAACTTACATCTTTCCTTTGCTACTCCCATCCGCGGCTTCTTTAGCAAGACTTTCCAAACAGTAAGAAATTTCCCAAAATGCTAATTACCAATATACTGGAATATTTTATCCCTATTTAATTTATTTAATACACTCTTTCTCTTAACGGAAACATGATATTTTTTGTCTATTTCCTAATTTTGTAGAATAAACATAATAAAAAGATTTTTTGGTTTTTTTATAATATCTTTAAATTTTTCTATTTTTTCAGAACATGTAAAAAGAGCAAACCGTCAGGTTCTAACTTTTGATGCCATTTAAATTTAATAATAATTGAATTTTTTTTGGGTGAAAATATAATAATTGAATTCTGGACATTGTTCATTGCAAAGTAAAGATATATATGTACTATTCAAGGGATCATCGATGGATCGACATATATATATATATATGTACACTCTTATAAAATTAGAATGTCAAGTCAATGTTAGGCGTGCGCTGTGGTCACTTTTTCCCATGTGCCTTCAGTATTCATATGTCGCATTCAAATTTCAAACCTTTTTGCCGGTTTGATTACTTTCCCTATCCAAGTGAAGTAAGTAACGTATCCTTTTCTTCTTCTTCTTCGTATTTCACATATGAGCAAAGTTACTTTCTTTATTCCTTTCTATCCTTAATTATCATCATTACCTATAACAACTTTAATTATTTAGGTTTAGAAAATTTAGTTAAAACTATCCCAATGATTTAGAAGTCATTAAACAAAATATGTGGATCATCATCATCTTCGTCATATATTATTATATTGCATTGCATTGCATGTGGACCCAAAGCTGCTTGTTAAGGGGGCAATTACCTCAATAAGTTTCGCTTATGCTGCATTAATATCATTAGTGATTTCCCATTCTCTTCAACCACTTGTGTTCATTAATTTCATGGTTAATTTCTGTCACTAATCCATTATTAATTTTCTTATCACTAAATTGTTCGCCACGGCCATAATTTTGTTGCTAATTTAAAATTCTATTATTTTAAATTATAAAATAAATTGATATATTTATGGGGTTGGTGTTAATTAGTGCATCATCAGCATTGATCTCATCATTAGACACTTATTAATGAAACATTGATTATTGATTATTTAAAAAACTCATTTTATGTTTTATTAAAATCAATTCCTCTTAACCTTAATAATAACTAAAAACAATATACTGAAAGATGTATTATCTATACAATATACTTACAGATGTAACACAGGAAAAAATCCAAAATCAATAAATAGACATCTATATGCACGTACACTTCCATTTATGATTATTGACCAAGCTATTGTTGGAGAGAATTTTAAATTTGAATAATCAATCAACATGAAATTTGATTTTGTTATATATATAGAATAATTAGACTTTATACTACTTAATTTTTAAACCATTATAGTTTTTTGCTAATTTGCTAATTATATAATGATAAAATAACTTGGTCAAAAATATAATTTAAGTTTACCATCTACTTTAATAATTACCTAGAAAATTAGAAGAGATATTGTAGTCCTTTCTAAAATATAATCGACAAAAAATTATAGTTATAAATTTATAATATGTAAAAAGATATTATATTTTTTAACAAAATCTTGTCCATAGAAAAATATATAGCATAATATAATGTAATATAATAATGTGTATAAAAATTATATATTTAATTATTATACACATCGCTGCCTCACTGCTGCAGTCGCTGAACGTTGCTGCTTCTGTGCCGTCAGAATGGAGGTGGAGGGTAGGTGGAGACCGCGGAAGGAGGTGGAGATGGTGATGATGGTAGATGGTAGTGGCCTAGTGGGTCCGTTACGTTAAGGGAAAGAAAGGTCCATTACTTTTAATTTAGTGGGTCCCACTTGATATCTATCCATGCATACTATCCAATAAAAATGCTCCAGCTGTCTTTCCATGGGTCCCATAAATTCTTACCCCCATCCCTCCCTCCCTCGGCGACCCCACCCTCTCTCTCTCTTCTCTCTTATGTTTTTTCACAGCTTCCATACTCGGCGACCATGTCTTCATCTCTCTCTCTCTCTCTCTCTCTCCTACCCTCACCGATTCATCATTCGTTATTTGCTTTAATTCGTTCTTTGTTCCTCAAATTCTAATAGGAGTGGTTAAAGTTACAGTTAAAATAATCTTAATACGTATTATATGCTCTTTCAACTCTTACAATATAAGATAGATTCAAAAAATTATTTATTTATAATTAATATATATAAAAATTAGTTAATTAATTTAGATAAATTTAAAAGTATGTAATATAAATTTATCTTATAAATTTATATCTAGTTATAATTAATTAATTTATTTAATTTTTTAATCTTTTTAAAAAATTAATAAACTCTTATATTAAATTAAAAACAAATATTAACAAATATTAATTTTTTAATCTTTTTAAAAAAATTAATAAACTCTAATCAAGCTTCTCAAAAATTTTCGTAGGAGAGGGGAATCCCCTCCTAACCGTCCGCTCAAAAAGTGAGGGGTAATTTTTTGGCATGTGCGGACCGTTCTATCCATAAAATTATTTAAGATTCCCACACTGTCCTTCCCTCCATTTTCGGCAGAAGTACATTTGCTCTATGCATGCTTGTTCTTTTTTCTATTTTTCTGCTCTTCTATTTATACTAAAGTTAAATCATTTTTCTTCTCTTCTGTCTTCCATTATTGTATATTAATTAAATTTTCGAATAGATTGACTTCCCTTTCGTGTACGTCGACGGTTTGCCAAAAAAAAAAAATTGAAGCGTTGCTGTGGAGATCGATTTCTATTTTGGAATGAAGATTGTTGTTAAGAATACTTGGAATATTTGAAAATTCAAAATTATCTTTTGGAGAATTATTATATTTATAATTACTGGGTATATATATTACTTTTTTTCATCGTATATATATATTATAATTATATTTATTAAATTTTAATAATCATACAATTAGATTGTTGGCAAAGAAAATGTCATTCATAATTATATTTCATTAAACATTATATACATTTTTTTAAAAAATAAGAATAAAATTATTCATATAAAAATATTTTTATCCCATTCCCTCTTAAATGAAAAAAAAGTGTGTGTTTGGATAGACTTTTAGAAAAAAAACTTATAGAAAAAATAGTTGTTGAATAACTTTTAAAAAAGAGTTTTTGAAGAAGAGTTTATGGAGAGAAAAAATAATTTCTGGATAAATGAGTGTTTGTATAATTATTACCAAAAGTACTTTTATAATCAGAAAATTATTAGAAAGGGTATAAATTTATTAAAAATATGAGAGATAGTGGAAAAGAGTGAATAGAGAAGAGAGAGGAGAGGGGAAAGAGGTGGAAGAAAAAGTAAGGGTAAAATAGTAATTGAGTAGTTTATAAATTTTTTTACTATTTTAAAAATTATTCTTACTAGCTTATATAAAACTATAATTTTAAAATATAGTTTAATCAAAAAGTTATTTTGAACAAATATAACTGTTTGTTTTAAAAAAATTTAAATTAAGATTTTATCTAAAGAGTTTCTAAAACTATAATTTGGGAGTTTTTTAAATAGGCCTAAAGTAATATGAAAATTCCTCTTATCAATCTAAATAAGATAATATTAAAATATATATATATATTTTTTTTCTCATATTTCCTCCCTTGATTGAGCCAAACACGCTCGATGTGGAAGAATAAAAAAGAAGGAAGACGAGAGGCAGAGACACAGGTTACAGAGAGGTAATTGAAAAGGAATTGAGGAGAGAGAGGGATAGCCTCGGTTAAAGAGAGTGTGAGCGAGAGGAGGGAGGAGAAATCAAGATCCATGGGACCCACAATTTGTTATTATTTTTAATTAGTACCATGTAAGCATAAACTGGCCCAGTTGGAGGGTTTTCATTCGTCAAACCACAAATAAATGATCGTAAATTCCAAACTCAAAATGGAGAAGAAATTCAAATATCTTACCAGGATATTTCAGGCTCTTACTTATTTTTCTTTTCACACTCTCCCTATAATCCCATATAGGCATCTTTTAAAAGGTGTTATTAATTCTTTTTATATGACATTTAATAATTTTAAGTAGTATTAAAAATTAAATTTCATGTATATTTATATTTAATAAAGGCAGTGAGATTAGAGTATAAATTAATATGTGTGCATGAAGTTAAAATTTATTATAATTAATAAGAATAATATTATCAATCATTTAAATTTTATGATAAATTTAATATTTTAAATTATTCTTATTGGTACATGTGAATTACTCCCTCCTATTCATTTTATAAAATGTTTTTAAACTAATTCACATTAACTAATAAGAATAGTTAAAAATAAAAAATTTGTTATAAAATTCAAGTGATTTCCAATACTCTTATTAATTTTAATAAATTCTAATGTTATATTAATTTCTATTTACTCTCATAACCCTTATTTTTTATTAAGTATAAATATCATTCTATTAGAGACATATTCAAGACAACGAGTGAAAAAAAAGACGAGATATATATATAATTAATTGAAAGTAAAAATATAAAAAATATACTAAATATTTAGACATCTCCAAAGTGTATTTTATAAAAATTAAAGGAACATGTAATTCATAAAATTGCGTCTTATAAAAAGAAACGGGGGGGGGGGGGAGTATATTAATGAAAAAATTATTAATAAAAGTTGATTCAATTGATAAAAATTCACTCGTAACCCACAATATCATGAATATAAATTTTGCTGCTAACATAAAAATTTTGTTAGTAGAAGATATATAAATACATCTATAAGTACTTGTAGAGTTTAGATGCATATCTTAACCCTAGAGACCTCAAGGACCAAATCACTTAATTTTATTTTTATAAAAAAATATATTAATAAAAAATTATTCAAACCATTAACTTTAGTTAAAATTAATAGAAAATTTTTATATTATACTAAAATGACACCGACCTTCTGAATTTATATTTGAACAAAGTTGTTATGCTTAAATGTTGAAAATAGAATTGATATATGTATGGGTTGAAGGTGGACGCAGCACAAAAAATTTTACGTTTAAATTATTAATTTTTTCAGGAAAAACTTTACTTTAAAAGTAATTTTAACCATATTACCTTTCAAAAAATCTTTTATGCTAAAGAGCTTGTAGCAACCAAAAACATATTTTTAGTAATAACAATAGGGTGCTAGACACATTTAGTAAAATATTTTAATCAGATAAATTACAAAATATTAAAATACTATACTCACGTAAAAAAATATTTTAGAGTGGGGGCGGGTACTATATAAAAGAGGGGCTTTAACCTATTTGCATGTTTAGTATAATAGAAGTAAGAGTGAAAGGGGAATCTTCTATTTATTTTGTTCGACACAGAAGAGACTACTCTCACTTCTACTTATAATATTTTAGGTTATTTCAGTTTTATAAAAAATATTAAAAAATAAGATGATAGAAGTGAAAGTGAAATATTTTAGACTATTTTATCCCAAATTATAAATTTTTTGAACAACTTTAACTATTCCTAAATTTAAAAAAAATATTTTAGGCAATTTTATCCTAAGTTATAAAATAATATACATAAATTTCATACTCATTTCTATCATATCAAATAAAATTTTAAAAATTATTTTCAACCTAATTCTATTTTAAATTCTATTTCTTTTATTTAGAAACTCTTCCATCCTACCATACATAATATGTCCAGTCTTTTTTTGAAAAAAAAGAAATCTAGTTGACTTCATGGCTTCAAGAAACAAAAGATGGGATTAATTACCAGTATTGTGACGGTGATCTTGAGGAACATGGAATTGAATGGAGCGGCAACATGGAAGACACATCACAGCCATGGACAGCCTCATCAAAGCTACCTTCTTTAAAAAAATCCGCTCTGAACAATCTCAGCCGCTCACTGGCGGTTCGGGGCATTGACTTTTCTAAGTCGGTTGACATTAAATACTTAACGAACAAGTTCTCATACGAATAAATACTCCCACCGAACCGCTATATACACTTGACAGCTTGCCAAATTATGTAAAACAAAATGTTAGTTAAAAGCAATACTAGAGATGTAATTTTTTTAAAATATAATTTTATTTATGAAGATGATGAGTGAGTCAAAAAAGTGAGAAAAGCAAAAGATAATGAGTGAGAAAAAAAGAGATTAGAGGCAAAAATGAAAAAAATATATATTAAATTTTAGACAAACATAAAGTGTAACGGATTTAGATTCTCTCGAAGTACTCTTTATTATTTTCCTCTTAGAATCCCTTCGCCAACTTTAAATAAAAATATAAATGGTTTAGATATAATATCGTATAAAATATTATTATAATATTACTAAAATATAAATAAATAAATTTAAACTATTAAAATTTAATCAAGAAAAGTGTATATGCAGTATAAACAAATTTTAATTGATAAATATTATAGTAATAATAATAATAATAATAATTTTATAACATGTTACATTCGAACCATCCATTATTTTGATTTAAGGGTGGAGAAAGGATTTAAAAAAAAAACAAGAAGAGAAAGAGAATTGTGAGAAGATCCAGATGGGTGTAAGACGATGTTACTTTTATATATAGGAGCGGATGTAGTATTCAACAATTCAAAAGTTGTAATAAAAATGTGAAGAGGGGACAATATCAACAGGTCATTATCTATTTACATATTTCTTTATTTATTTATACACACACCAAAACTGTACAAGGAGCTCCACCATACACAATTTTCACATATTTATGTAGAAAGGCACGATGTAAATAAGAATACATGTTACAAGGATTTTTGTTTATGAATTTGCACACCCTTTTGCCGAAATAGAAAAATTAAAACAAGGATATATAATAATGTGCCACTGTCGTCGCAAAAGCTTTACCAGAGCATATCATACCGGAGATCTTTTAATTTCCACTAATTAAAAGATCAACTGTTGCTTTGGGTGATCCTCCATAGCTCATACAAATTTGAAGCTCTGCTCCTCCATAGGCCACACAAATATGAAGCCATATTTTCACCCATTTCCGCTATTTTCTTGTGGTTAAAGTATATGACTAGCACCATTAACCACACAATAAAAGCAAGTGGTTGGAGAGAACGTCGAAGCAACAGTGATAGTAGGGCGGTATAAGCTAAACTTCCTGAGATAAAAGCTATCTTAACACAGCAGTTCATGGAAGTAGTGTCAGCTGGGGTGCATCTCTGACATCTCTCATGATATACAAATGCAAAGCAATAGAAAAGTAAACCTATAATGCAAATCCAAGTGTTTGCAGGGTGTTCATCTAAAGGTGATGTACTATGGAAGTGCATCTGAACAATTGCTGCTGTCGGTGCATTCAGAAACGCGAACATAGGATGCCAAGGGTTTGAGCTGCTAAACCATCAAACTAATTAGAAGTTTCATAATAGCAACACCAAACAAGAACAAACTGGGATTGCGATAAATTATTAATAGTTCCCCAAACAATGAAAAATGGTTATATAGGTAAATTGGTCTGATTTTGATTATTTAACAGAAAGAAATCACCCCATAACCAGAGGGGGTAAGTCTATAAAATCTTGCCACGTGAAAAAATAGTTTTCCCACGCATTCATTCACGTCTAGATTTGGTTTCTACATTGCCGCTCAAATAGAGCACAGTACTATTGTGCCCTCCATTGCCAAATTTGAACAATCTATGTTAAATTTAAAGTAGTCAAATTTGATGCATATCTTTTTCCCCCGTATTTATACCACTAGTTTTTTAATATGTACAAGTAGAAGCTTGTTTTATTCTTTTTCTTCAAGGGCAGATACTAATTATCTAATATTAAAAATAGTATTCGCCACCTCCCACATGAAATTTTATAAACTTTTATACCGTTAAGTTACAAAACTATTTACTAATGATTGTTTTATTCTGTATTATTACACAGGAGGCATGTGTGGGGTACACATTTGGATTATTTGAGATTTGATGTTGGCTTTGGCTGCTTCTTCTGATGTGGCCAATTTATTCCCCAAATAATCCATTGCATGGCAACTTTTCGGTTCTTTTTTTTTTAAAACATATATATATCCTAATATTTAAAATATTAATAAATATTAAATATGGTATCTCTTCTAACAAAAATTTGAATCATAATTTATTATTTTATAAGGGATTAACGCGTTTTACTATATCTAACCCCATTTGTAAATTATTCTCTTTATTTAGATGGTCAATGCCTAGCGTCTTAGTAAGACGCATACCCTTGATAGTTTCTTGACTAAAAAATCTGTCAAGTACAAATATTACCTTTTGTTTTTAATATTAAATCTAATTTATAGTATAAAATTATATTACAAACTAAATATACTAAGAATGGTAGGGAGTATTAATTTATCAAGTCACACGATGAAAGTAAACAGTCGTTTTTCCTAAGATATAACCAGAAAACGACACAAGGCACGCCAGTTATAACTCTCTATTCTTTTTAACTGAACCAAACTAAAAAGAAATCAAAAGCTACCAATAAAGTCGTCAAGAATATACTATATGGAGTAGAATTGAACCTCTGAAACATAAAAGCATATTTGACTAATTGAAAATAATACATCACATAAAAAAGTCTATATGTCAATTTTTATCAATATGTGTGCTGACTCAGATCTTAATCATCCTCTTTCAAACACTTTATATAGGAATTTTGATCATAAGGATTAATATATGTCATAAAACTATAAAAATTCAATAAAAAGAAAAAAATGACAACAATCTAGTTAAAAATTAATTGAAACTATAAGGATTGAGAAGTTAGTTTTCTCAAATTTTAGTATATATATAATTTATAATTAAAACTGTTGTAGTTAAAATCTATTTAAATTGAAATTATACATACCGTGCGGCATCATAATTAAAATTAAATCCTTGCAAACGAGTATCATTATGAAATGTTTGTTTATGCATTTATATTCTATCATTTGCATAGTCAAACATAATTGCGTCATAAATATAATACCAAGTTACCAACACTTAGTTTGAAATTAATCAATAATATTCAATGAACTATTAAGTATATCATTCATTATGTTTATGTATATTGGGACTTTTGAAATCCATTAGTCCCAATGAGCTTCCATATATGCACCATTGGAGGAAACAAAAAGCTAGGCATATATACTAAGAGAGACACACAATTCTTTGCACAACTCCAAAAGGGAAATTATGACGCGCGCGTGCACACACATATATATATGAAGAAGAGTATATGAAAGATGGGAAGAAATCCAAATAAAATCTCATACAACCCATCATGAATGAGTCTCGAATTAAAGCAAAAGGAAATCTGAATACTTACGTGACTGAAGCAGCCATTCACATGGAGTTGAAACCTGAAACTTTTGGACAAAAATAATGGTTTAATTTGTTTCTTCTTCAAAAGCACCAACGAAAGCAGAGAAAAAAGATGATGAGGATCCCTTGGAATGAGACCAAGGATTGCTCTCATATATATATTCACAGTAAGTACGGATCCTTTGGAATTATAACAGAGATTTACAAGCAAGTCTGAGTTATAATGTGACCATTTTAAACCAATTGTTAAAAGGTGACAAGATTTTAGTCTAAGTACGCAAAGTTAATAAAAGACACTCAATGACACGTAAGGTTTCATTATGCTTCTGGCTCTTATTCACACATAAGATTGGTGTTATAAGACAGGAATGCGAAATTAATCAACAAAGATAGCATCGTCGAGGCCTGGAGGGACGGTTGTGGCACGTGCATTGGGGACCATTTACTTTTGTTCTTATATATGTTGAGATTGATGGAATATATATATATATATATATATATATATATATTGTGATGACTTCTCATTTAATCCTTCATTATATTCTTTTGCGAAAAATCTTGGAAATTTATAACTAACAAAGTCGAAATTCAGTGGGGATCCTCGTCATAATAAGCTCCACCAGCAAATTTCTGCATCCATATGCATCATCATATATAATGATGGGTGTGGGGAAAATACATATAATTAATGTAGTATTAATTCCCAGATAAGTGTTTTGGAAACAAATCAAACCAATCCTGTTGTTTTCTGGGGTTTCCCTGAATCAGATTCTATGGGATTATAAAATGTTTAGGCCTACGTTACACGAATTGAAATTGTAAGAGTTGGTTATAAAATAACAATCTGTTGCATATCTGAGGTTCGATCACTTCATTAAATAATTAACATTCATTAATGAATGCGAAGAAATATATATATATATATATTCTTTCTTGCAATATAAGCGCTCATATACACACACACACATATATATATATATCACTTGCACAACATTCAACGTTTTATAACTCTAAATGGGTACCCTCACTGCCACTTCTATTTCTTCTTCCTCATAACTAATGAAATTGGTTTAATTTGTGTATTTATCAAAAGAAATTATGTATCGTCCAATAGTCAAATGGTGATCGAATGGTTTACACTAAGTAAAAGAAGAAATCATATTAAGATTAACAACGTTGAACTCCTCCAATCATTTGAAACATACTGGGAACATTCTACTAATAACAGTATAAAAAGAATAATTATTAATTCTTAATATAAAAGATAGTTGACTAATTTGGATAGATAAAAGAAATAAAATAAATCAGTTAATTATTACTAAATTTAAATCTCAAGACAAATCATATTATATACTCTTTAATTTATCTAAATTATAATTAACTAATTCTTATATTATGAATGAGTGAGTATATGAAATTGGACATATATATAAAATCCACTAGCAGCTTCAGAACTTAGGGCCTGTTTGGATAGTTTTTTAAAAGGGCTTATGGAAAAAAAAAGTTTCTGAACAGCTTTTAGAAAAGGGCTTTTAGAGAAAAGTTTATGGAAAAAATGATTTTAAATAAATGAGTATTTGGATAGTTATTACCAAAAATACTTTTGTGATTAATAAATTACCAGAAAGGGTATAAGATAAAAAATTCTTCTCTCTCTCCTCTTCTCTCTCTCTCTCATTCTCATCTTCGGGCTTGAAGAAGACATAGGAGGAAGAAGACGGAGGAGTCCACGGTGACACCGTTACCAGCAAACCAAACCATTGGTGTGATGTAGGAGAAGACGACGACAGCAATGAAGGAGGGAGGAGAAGTGGCTGGGGTTTGAGAAGGAAGGAAGCGAAGAGAGAAAGAGTTGCTCGAAGAAGGCCATGTTTGGTTTGTATCAGAAGCAAAAATTGTAGAACCTAGTGAAATACTAAGTGCTGTAATGTGGAGAAGAAGAAGAAATTGAAGTAGTTTTGAGCAAAGCATGATTATTTCTTTTTGGGTCTGTGAAAATTTTTCTTTGCATGAGAATGAAGCATGGCTTGGTATAAAATAATCAAATCAAAAGGAAGAAAAATTGAAGAAAATAAGAGAAAAGTTCTTGATTTTTGACTCTTGCTGGTAGTTTAGCCGAAATTGGTGTATAGGTGGGAAGGAATAAATGTTCTCTTCAACTTTGTGGTGTGGATTTTCAATGTTGAAACACTTTTCTGATGGAGGAAGAAGAAGACGGAGGAGGAAGATTGCGGTGGAGGAAGAGAGAGAAAAGAAGAAGAGAAGAGATAGAGTGTAAGAAAAAGGAGTAGTAGAAGTCTATAAGTTCTTTTATTGTTTTATAAATTATTCCCAGTAGCTTATCCAAAATCATGGTTTAAAACTATGATTTGGTCCAAAAGTCATTTTGGATAAATATGACTATTTGTTTTAAAAAAATTTTAAATTAAAATTTAAACTAGAAGCCCTTTCAAAATTTAAGTTTTATAATTATCTAAATAGGCACATAGGTTTACGCTTAACTATAAGTGGAAGGTGAGTAAATAAGCTTAGTATTATTACACGTGTGTCAAACTGTCAATATATAGAAATTACTAATAAATTATATGTGTGTGTGTGTGTGTGGAGATAGATGAATAAGGAACAAGTTATCTTGCTTTAATTCTTCGACAACTTGATCAGCTCCACTTTCTTCCATTCACACACAGTGATAACGACCAATTTTTCCTTTTTTGCTTTTGTCATTGTCAGGAATATTGTAATAAAAACACATTTAGATATGTAATTATCAAAATGAACATATGAGTTCATAATATAATAATTAGATTACTAAAATTAAACAACATATGATTATAATTTGACTTATTTAACAAGTTTAAAAGTATATATATAGTTAAAAAAATCAAGATCAAGTTATAAAAAGCGTATTAAAAGGACAAAACACTTCTCCAACTTTTTTGATCCGTTGAAAATGTCGGTTGCTGATAATGATGACATACAAATATATGGTTGTGCCCTTAACACTCTCTTATACGGCAACAATGGTTTACACGTAGATCCCCAGACTTTTCCATTTAATTTGTAGACAATTACGGATGAAAATGGGGAGAGACACATTTTTGGTCAAAATACTCCCTTCCTCCTATCCTTTTTTATAAGAAACAACTACAAGGTATGTTAGTTAAATTTAATTAAAAATAATAAATGTGTAAGATATGTATTCTTTTTTTTAATTATGCTCTTATTCACAAAGAGAATACATTAGAGATAATGAATGAAAATTTAGAGAGAGATAATAAGTGACATATATTTAATGAGGATAAAAATAGAAAGACCAATTTAAAATTTTAGATAAAAAGAATTTATTTTTTATATTTAAAATCATATTTATGAAAGATGTTTCTTAGAGAAAGGTGCGAGGGGAGTATGAATGAAGAAGATGCCTAAAAACGTACTGATTCAGGGATTGAGTGTGTACGTACAAACTACAGTCGTTGGATAAATACATGGGTAAAGAGAAGCATGAGGTCTTTTCAATTAATGTTGAGAAAAAGCAAGCTGAGGAATGTTTATAAATTTGGGCAACCTTTTCCCTTGTGGTGTTGATGAGATAAATAATGGCGGAAAAGTTTTTAGAATATTGTCAATTCCGTTCTGTTATATCTAACTCCCTTTTAGTTCATTTGAATCAGTCTTTTATATCGAACTATCATTCTTGAAATGCTAAAATTGTCCATTTCATAAGAATAATGGTCAATTTTGCGAGTGTGACTTATTAGTTATCTCTCTTAACCCTTTAACCAAGTAGTGAGGATTCGAATCTCATTTTTAATCATATAAATCATCTGGTGACTAACTATTTACTTTTAAACAGAAGCCTTATGATATATATATATATATATATATATATATGGGATTAGAGGGATTAGTGACTCCTATCAGTATACATGTACCAAGATATTTCGAACTTTTGCCTTTTTTTTTCACTCTCTCCCTCCAATCCCATATATATATCTTTTAAAAAGTGTTATTGATTCTTTTTATAAGACATTTGATAATTTTAAGTAGTATTAAAAATTAAATTTTATATTCTATTTAATAAGTATAGTGAGATTATAGTATAAATTAATATATATATATATTTGTGTGTGTGTGAGGTTAAAATTTAGTACAGTTAATAAGAGTAATATTATAAATTATTTGAATTTTATGATAAATTTAATATTTTAAATTATTTTTTTGTACATGTGAATTACTCCCTCCTATTCATTTTATAAGACGTTTTAAACTAATTTACACGTTCTAATAAGAAATGTTAAAATATTATATTTGTCATAAAATTCAAGTAATTTCTAATACCCTTATCAGTCTCAGTAAACTTCATATTAATTTATACTTGCTCTCATAACCCTTATTTTTCTACTAAGCATATATATCTTTTTATTGAAGGCAATTATATTCAAGACAATAACTAAAAGAAGAAATCATATGAAGATTAACAACATTGAACTCCTCCAATCATTTGAAACATACTGGGAACGTTCTACTAATTAAATAATAATAGTATAAAAAGAATAATTACTACTTCTCAATAAAAGATAATCGATTAATTTAGATAGATTAATGAAATCAAATAAATCAGTTAATTATGATCAATTTCAAATACTCAAGACAAATTATATTATATAATTCTTAATCTATTTAAATTAATTAATTAACTCATATATTAAGAATTGAGAAATGATATGAATTGGATATATATATATATATATATATATATAAAAAATCCACCAGCAGCTCCAGAACTTAGGGTTACGCTTAACTATAAGTGGAAGGTGTGTTAATAAGCTTAGCAATTAGCATTATTAAATGTGTGTCAAACTGTCAATATATAGAAATTACTAATAAATTATATGTGCGTGGGTGAGTTATCTTCCTTGAATTCTTCGACAACTTGCTCCACTTTCTTCCATTCACACAGTGATAACGACCAATTTTTCCTTTTTTCCTTTTATCATTGTCAGGAATATTGTAATAAAAACACATTTAGAAATGTAATTATCAAAATGAACATATGAGTTCATAATATAATAATTAGATTACTAAAATTAAACAACATATGATTATAATTTGACTTATTTAACAAGTTTATAAGTATATATATAGTAAAAAAATCAAGATCAAGTTATAAAAAGCGTATTAAAAGGAAATAAAACACTTCTCCAACTTTTTTGATCCGTTGAAAATGTCGGTTGCTAATAATGTTGACATGCAAATATATGGTTGTGCCCTTAACACTCTCTTATACGGCAACAATGGTTTACACGTAGATCCCCAGACTTTTCCTTTTAATTTGTAGACAATTGGAGATCAAAATGGAAAGGCACATTTTTGGTCAAAATATTCCCTCCCTCCTGTCCCTTTTATAAGAAACAACTTCCAGGAAGTTTCAAATGTTAGTTAAATTTAATTAAAAATAATAAATGTGTAAGATATATATTTCTTCATATAATTATGCCCTTATTCACAAAGAGAGTATATATGAGAGATAATAAATAAAAATATATAAAGAGATAATAAGTGGCATATATTTAGTGAGGATTAAAAATAAAGAGACTAATTTAAAATTTTAGACAAATAATTTATTCCTTAGATTTTTAGAATTATACTTATGAGAGATATTGTTCCTTGTAGAAAGGCACAAGATTTTACTAAAAAGGTACTGATTCATTAATTGAGTGTGTACGTAAAAGTACTATCGTTGGATAAATATACGAGTAAAGAGCAGCATGAGATCTTTTCAATTAATGTTGAAATAAAGCAAGCTGAGGAATGTGTATAAATTTGGGCAACCTTTTCCCTTGTGGTGTTGAGATAAATAATGAAGTAAAAGTTTTTAGAATATTGTTAATCCCTTAGCATTTAAGCATTGATCAAATGGGTAGATAAAGATGGAAGAGATAAAGAATTAAACGCCACCTACTAAAATGTTTGAACAAATTGAATAAATAAAAAAAAATTACATAGAAGAATCACATTGTTCATGAGTCGTGACCTACAATTGATCTAACTTTTAATCTTATATTAATCTAAAAATTCAAATATTAATTTATCATGTTACGAGAGAGAGCAGTCATTTTCACTTGATCTAACTCATGTTCATTAATTAAAACAGTCTTTTATACCCAAATATCATTCCTGAAGTGCTGAAGTGCTTCGTTCCATAAGAATAATAGTCAACTCCAAGTGTGTGATATAATAGTTACCTAACTTAATTCTTTAACTAAGTGGTAGGGATTCAAATTTCACCTTTGGGTATAAAAAGTATCTTGTAGCCAATTATTTACTCTTAAATAGAGATCCCATGATTAGGGGTTAGTGACTCCTATGCCCTTATTTATAAAGAGATAAAATGAAAATGAGTGAAAAAAATATGTGAAAGAGAATGAGTAGAGAAAAAAGATAAGATATATATATAATTAATTAGAGGTAAAATTAAAAAAAAATATTTAGATAAACCTAAAATAAAGCTTATAAAAAATAACACACCATTTAAAGCATAGAAATAGGATTGGGAGTATTATTTTAGTATGTATGAAAAAGTAATTAAAAGAACATCAAACTGCCTTCTAACATCTGGTTATTTAACAAATCAATACATCCAAGTAAGTTCTCAGACTTGATAAAAATTCAAATTGGTGGCAGGCCGATGGCTGGAACATTGTGGCTTTCAGTTCTCCTCCATCGATCGTACAAATTTGAAACATTGCTTTTAGTTTTGCTCCACTGGTCACACAAATATGAAGCCATATTTTCACGTGTTTATGCTATTTTCTTATGGTTAAAGTATATGAATTGCAACATTAAACAGACAATGAAAACAATTGGTTGGAGAGAACAGCGAACCAAAACAACTTCCACGGATTGGTTTGAAGAAGTGGTATCATCTGGGAAGGTGTGATAAGAAAAAGAAAAATTCCCCTCAGATCCGTGGGAGAGAGAGGAGAGAGGAAAAATCAAGATCCGTGGGATCCACAATTTGTTATTAAAATCCCATGTAAGAATAAACTTGCCAAGTTCGAGGATTTTCATTCGTCAAACCACAAATAAAAGATCGTAAATTCCAAACTCAAAATGGAGAAGAAATTCAAATATCTTATTACCAGGATATTTCGGGCTCTTACCTTATTTTTTTCCACTCTCGCTCTAATCCCATATAGGTATCTTTTAAAAAGTGTTATTGATTCTTTTTATATTACATTTGATAATTTTAAGTAGTATTAAAAATTAAATTTCATATATCTATTTATATTTAATAAGGGTAGTGAGATTAGAGAATAAATTAATATATATGTCTGTGTTCAAGGTTAAAATTTAGTATATTTAATAAGAATAATATTATAAATTATTTAAATTTTATGATAAATTTAATGTTTTAAATTTTGTATACATGTGAATTACTTCCTCCTATTCATTTTATAAGACGTTTTAAACTATTTCACATGTACTAATAAGAATAATTAAAAATATTAAATTTGTTATAAAATTCAAGCGATTTCCAATACACTTATTAGTCTCAGTAAACTCTAATATCATATTAATTTCTACTTGCTCTCATAACCCTTATTTTTTAACTAAGTATAAGTATATTTCTATTAGAGGCAATTATATTCAAGACAATGAGTAAAAAAAGAGATGAGATAGACATGTAATTAATTGAGAGTAAAAATAGAAAAATATATTAAATGTTTAAACATTTGTGTATCTTATAAAAATTAAAGGAACATGTCATTCATAAAATTATATCTTATAAAAAGCAAAATGGGGGAGTATATTAATAAAAAAATTATCAATAAATGTTAGTCCAATTGATAAAGATTCACTCATAACCCACACTGTTATGAATATAAATCTCATTGATGATATGATAATCTTGTTAATGGATGATATGTAAATACATCTATAAGTGTTCTTTAAATTTAGAGGTATGCCCTAATCCTAATGACCCAAAAAACTAAATCACCTAAACTTTTTTTTATAAAAGGATATATTAATAAAAAATTATTCAAACCATTTAACTTCAGTTAAAATTAGTACAAAATTTTTATATCCACTGAAATGACACCGACTTTCTGAATTTATATTTGAACAAAGTTGGTATGCATAAATGTTGAAAATAGAATTGATATATGTATGGGTTTAAGGTGGACGCAGAACCAAAAATTTTACCCTTAAATTATTAAATTTTTCAAGAAAAATTTTACTTTTAAAATATTTTTAAAAGCAATTTTAACTTTAATAATAGGGTGCCAGACACATCTGATAATTAAGCTGCTGAACCAATCAATTTTTATTTCATACGAAACTTCACTAATATATATAATCTTTCAGTCCAATAAATAAAAAGAAAATTGTGGTGGCCATTGGATATAAGTAAATATTGAGGCTTCCTCGTTGGCTAGGAAACATGCATCCTATTACAACAGTCAAGTTCTACAACTTGAAACGTTTAAGAATTTTACGTTCACGCACATATCTGTTATCATAACCATTGGATTTTCTTTTTCTTTTGCCCCGTAATTACTAAAACACACGGCTCATAAATGTCCACAGAAGATTAAATCAAATCTCTCCTGGCCTCTTTGTATAACAACAACAACAACAATAATAATAATAATTGTTTCACTGAGATTAAGGATACTTGTTTATTATATTATTATTATGATAATAATAATAGTTGTTTCACAAAGATAAGAAGTCAATGTTAGACCTGTTTTGGATTCATATGGGGTTAAGAAAGATAAATTATAAGTATTGTTTGGATGGGGATTTTTGAAGGGAAACGTAGGGGAGGGAGGGGTGAATGTATTTGGTTGGGATTTTTTGGATAGGAGGGAAGGTATTAATTTTGTCTTTTTTTCTCATCCCTCCACTCTCTCCTCACGTTCAAAAGTGGAATTTTTTGAAGAGGTGAGAATAATTTATTTCTATTTTGATTAAATTACTCATATCATTTTTTTAATAGTATAATTTTACACTTAACAATAATTTTTTTTTTCTGCTCCCATCACAATGTGCTAAAACAAGAGATTGGGTGCATTATTTTTTTTGCTAGTTAGATGCATTATTCACTTTGTTAAATTTTTGTTAATTTATATTTTATAATTTTAAGAACATTGTGTATTGTTCAGCATCAAATACTTTGATATACCATTATGTGTCTTATGCTTAGAATAAAAATGATCATATATATAAATAACGTAATAAGTTTTTGAGATTAAAAAATTGAGAAATAATAATTCATATATAAATTACTATTATAAAATAAGAAATAAAAAATCTAAATAAAAAGATAAGGATATATTTATCAATTTTTAATTAATTAATTTTTTCTCCCATACCCTTTTCTAAATTAACCAACTCTCTTCTCCCCTTGGTTGAAACAAATAAAGCCTAAGGAGAAGATCAATATAAAACATTCAAAAAAATTCCGAAAGAACGTTGGTCTTGGAAAACCTTCCACTTAACTGTTGCATCTTCTTCCTCTTCTGCTTATTTCCCAACGAATCCTCATCGATCTTCTTTGCTCGATCTGCCATGAGAAACAACCATATCAACTTCAAGCTAACTCAGACTATCAAGTCATACCCAATTCATCTCTCACGTAAGTATTCAAAGTTTCTTTTCCGATCCATTTAATTCTATTTCTATGAGATTTGATTTGAACTGTTCATATTATTACGTATATGTGAAAATTAAATGAATAATATCAACAGCTCAGATACGCCACGAGCTTACACGCATACATACATTTCTCATGAGAAGTTCCCGTATTCTATTTTATCAAGTCTTGAAAACAGTCTCTATAGTTATCTTTTTCAAGTTCTGCAAAATGGTTTGAGGCCATGTATAGACCTCGATCGAGCACGATGGAGTGTAACAGTAACTAACTTCAACTTCCCAAGTCCTCGACCACACCTACTCCGCCAGCAAATCTCTCAGCACTCAGCAAGTTGCCGAGCTCGTCGCATCCGAGGAAGGCCACAAAGACGCCCACATGGCCGCCAATGGGTTCCGATCCACCAGGTGCACTGCACTCACGCTGCCTCTGTACGTGGTTCTTTTTCTGCTCCGGCAGGTGCGCTGCACTCAAGCTGCCTCGTTACGTGTTTCTCGCGACGGCCGATGGGGTCGATGGTTTCTACTCCATCAGGTGAGCGGTGGGCGCTCCTTTACGCGGGAAGATCAGAGACTCAATAGTTCGCTTTCATCAGGGTCGTTAACTCTGAGAGACTCAGTGTGTTGTTTAATGCCCTATAGCCATATCGGAGTGTGCCGAGGCGGATAAAAAGCTTTTCTTCGTCAGTTCTGAGATAATTGAAACGATGCCGGAGAAGTTACTTGGAAGCCAAGGAGGAAAACTCTCTCCTGTTCCTAGGTCTGATGATGTGACCGGATCCCTAGGCACAGACTTTAGTTAGCGCAAGTATACGTTTTTAACGCCGTTTGCTACATGTCTATGTCCTCAAACCATTTTCCGGATCTAGAAGGACCAACGCTGACAGAGTTATTAGTAAGGAATATTATTTTTAAAATATAACTATAGGGACTAATTCAAGATTTGATAAAATTATAGGGGCCTGAGTATTAGTTTTCTCTTTAGTTTACGCAAGAGGACTGCGACAGCACTGGAGCATTGATACAAATTTTTCCTGTCAATATTATTTTTTCTCTAATTTTCTTCCCACCCAGCAATGCCCCTCTTTTGTTTGATGCGGCCATTATGAAACATGTAATTAATTAGTTTTATGGTTTGTGCAGCTCAAGCTCTTGGAACACTTTGTTGGTGATTCTGTTTCCAACGACAGGGTTGATTGTTGAAATGCACTTCTACAATTCATCGCCTTTAGATGAACTCCCTGAAAGCGTATGGATTTGCATTATAGCTTTACTTGTCTGTTGCTGTGCATTTGAATACCGTGCGAGACTTCAGAATCCCATCCCATCCCATCCGATATTACTACTTTGATGAACCTCTCTGTTAAGTTAATTTTCACCTCAGCAAGTTTGGCTTATGCTGCTCCGATATCATTGTTGCTACCTGAGAAAACTTTTCTCCTATATTTTTCTAATATACTAGTCTATTGTAATAACGATCTGTCTGTATTACTCTGACAACAGATTAGTAGCACATGCAACTAGCATGGGATTATCCTACAGTTATTTGTATTATAATTAATGACTTTTTCTAATTTTATTTTTATTGAATATAAGAAACTTGTAGGATAATTAACAACATATTTTTCAATATCGTTTCTTTAATATGGACAAATATAAAAAATTATCAATTTAATATATTCTTTGATATATGAGAATGTGATAAATCATATTTTTATACTCTCCACTGAATCTTTTTCGATGATAAATTGTGGCTAATTGAGCTTATTTAGATTATATAAATTTGGCCCATTTAGATATGACTGAAACTCAATCTCGAGCATGGGCGAGCAAATACAAGGAACTAATTTAGGTGTTTATTATTTTGATGATTACCTTATGTTTATTAGATCTGGATGGTCCATATTTAATTGTTCAACTGGTGTGTTTAAATAAAAAATATATCTTTTTTCTAAAAATGATGATTAAAATATTATCTTTATTTTAAATTCTATACCTATTAAAATATTTTAAAAAAAATAAATATAAGAAAAAAATTAAATTTAAATGGTCCAAATATGATGAGCTTTAAGTTGCTCATCAAAATATTGAGCACCCAAATTGGTTCTAGATACACCAAGCTCCCAATAATAATCCATTAATAACAGAGGGAAACAGACAATAATAATATTGTATATGACTAGTCGGCCAAACAGACGGTAGCCTAGGGTGCTTGGGTCAACTTCTGATTCTTGTTTCTGAATTCTGAATTCTGAATTCTGAATTCTCACACGTGTGAGAATTCAGAACCAATATAAAGCAACGTCTCGGTCTCATGTCAGTGCGTAGAGGGGGAACCAGCAGCGCGGCCAAACACCCAACATTTTCCGATCCCTCTGCTCTGCTCTCTCCGCCCGCAGGAACAACCATCGTATTGCATCCAACTCAACTCAACTGATCAAATATACATATTACAATAATCTCTATTTGGGGATATCATTATTATGACACATCTAATTGGTTTAATGGTTGTGCAGCTCAATACCCTTGGCATGCTATATTCACGTCCCTAATTCCAGAGACAAGGGAGATTGTTCAGATGCACTTCCCCAATTCATCTCCTTTAGATGAACACCCTGCAAGCATTTGGATTTGCTTTTCTATTGCTTTGCTTTTGGATACCATCTCACATGTCAGATTTATACCCCGACTGATACAACTTCCTCGAGCCTCTCTGTTAAGGTAGGAAGTTTGGCTTATACCGCTCAAATATCAGTGTTGCTTCCTCACTCTCTCCAACCACTTGTCTTCCTTGTCTGGTTCATGTTGCTACTCATATACTTTAACTACCACAAAAGAGTAGAAAGATGTGAAAATATGGCTTCATATTTGTGTGATGACTTGTCGAGGAGAACTCAAAGTAGAGTTTCAAATTTGCATGAGCAAAGGATGACAACTGAAAACGGCAACGTCCGAACAATCAGCCGACCGCCAGTTTAGATTTTCATCAAGTATTACAACTTACTTTGACGCATTAATTTGTTATATAACGAGAGCTTGAAACTAGTCTCTATAGTCATACAAGTCCTAATGAATAAATGTAATTTACTAAAATGTCTCATAATAATTACAAACATGTAATAACAAGTTTCAGCTTAGGAAATGGCAACAAGTTCTTATAAAATATTTTAATGATTATATTGATCCCTTAATATCCCACAGTGATTTTCCTTTAATTTGTTATACTGCTTGTCGTAGCAAGGAATGTGAGAAGAAAGTGGAGTTAAATGAAGACTGACTTCATATACATATCATTGAAAGCGACTTGATCCATTAGTGTAGCCTGACCTTATATATCATATTGAAAGCGACTACATACATTAGAATTATGTTCGTAGGAACACAGTGCCTTAAGGTTTTGAATCATCCGGCCATTATAAAAGCCTGGCTTCGTAATGAAGATCCATGTCTTAAGAATAATCGAAGCCAAACACCCGCCAACGTTTTTTCCTCATCCATATACCTAGGCATTTAAGCCATGCCAAGTTTTAGCTAAATAGACCTTGAGCCTGTAATAAATTTCTAAATCTTAGAGTTTGTATATACAAATTTTTTAGTCTCAGATCTCAGCTGTAGAAGGCCTATTGGGCCTAAAACTAGCATCTAAAAAAGTCTTGTACTTAAAAGCCGTAAGTAAATTTTGAGTAGCTTACATAAATATAAATTTTTAATATTCTCTAAATCATGATATTTATAAATAAAATATTTTAAATATGCTCAAAGCCTATTTAAAACATATATATATACACACACACAAATAATATTTAACATATCAGGCCTACAAGCTTGTAGGCAATACCTTAAAAGAAAAGACCTGGCTTATTTAAACTAATAGTCTTTAAATAGGTTTGAAATCTAACATATTTACTAAACAAGCTAAGTTTTACCACACTTTAACCAGACTAGGTCGTATGCTTTTATTAAAGGCATGACATATTTCTATCACAACTCACATATAAGCATTCACATTAGTTGCACCATGTCTTAGACACTAGAGAGAACGCAGGCGTGTGTGGGAATAACGAATCAAGAAAGGAGAAAACAATAAGAGAATCTCATACATACATCCTTTAGGATTGCCGTCTTTTTCTCTAATACAGATTATTTTCTCGCATGATAACTTTTTAGTTTGTTCTTTTCTTTTCCTTCCCTTGTGAGAAATCGGTATTGTTTACAAGCTATAGATATTATATATGTAATGACTCAAAAGTGATCTCTAGTTGATGCATATAAAAAGATAAATAAATAGATAGATGTGGTGTGGGTCTCCTATATTGTTCAAGGTAACCAAACGGAGTTGTGTTGTTATAACTTGGAAGAAATAATTAATAGGTTGAATCTGGGTCTAATCTTTAACGGAGTTGTTGTCAAAAGCTTTGTATCAAACCCTTTCCGTGTTTGCCATGTCTTCCACTCTCTCTCTCTCTAAGCCAGTAAATATAATAATATTATAGCAAAATCTATTTAATCTATAGCTACCTTGCGTCCGTTAATATTATCACAGACCAAATACCCAACGATTCCTCATCTCTCCATTCCAGCAAACTCAGGCTCCAAGTCATGCCCATTTCACTAGCGTAAGTCTTCTAAGTTTCTATTTGATTTGAACTGTTGCTATTATTCATTTAATTCCCATGCACACACACGCACATACTCTCCATCTTATGTTAAGCCTGTAGAAGCTTCCATTGTTTGGCTCCGTAAGCTTGGCCGCATATAGGTTCCATCCCCATGGCTAAACCAGAGATGACAGAGTAACCGGTGATTTTGGCGAAGCCGGTGGAAACGAAGCTAACCGCCATGGATATCAAAGACATAAGCAAGATAACAGGCCTAACCGCCATCAACGTTTTAATCATGTACTCAAGAGCTATGATCTCTATGCTCTTCCCTGGCTATCTTGGCTAGATTGAACTCGCCGGCCCGAGGCTCCCTTTCCATCGGCTTCGCCAACATCACCGGTTACTCTATCATCTCTGGTTTAGCCATAGGGATGGAACCTATCTGCGGCCAAGCTTACGGAGCCAAACAGTGGAAGCTTCTACAGGCTTAACATTAGATGGTGATTTGGCGACACAAGATTTCATCTGAACTGTTTGATATTTATTCATTTAATTCCCACACACACGCGCGCACATACTCTCCATCTAATATTAAGCCTGTAGAAGCTTCCATTGTTTGGCTTCGTAAGCTTGGCCGCAGATAGGTTCCATCCCCAGTGCTAAACCAGAGATGACAGAGTAACCGGTGATTTTGGCGAAGCCGATGGAAACGAATCTAACCGCCATGGATATCAAAGACATAAGCAATATATCAGGCCTAAACGCCATCAACGTTTTACTCATGTACTCAAGAACTTTGATCTCTATGCTCTTCCCTGGCTATCTTGGCTAGATTGAACTCGCCGGCCCGAGGCTCCCTTTCCATCGGCTGCGCCAACATCACCGGTTACTCTGTCATCTCTGGTTTAGCCATAGGGATGGAACCTATCTGCGGCCAAGCTTACGGAGCCAAACAGTGGAAGCTCTACAGGCTTAACATTAGATGATGATTTGGCGACCCAAGATTTCATCTGGACTGTTTGATATTATTCATTTAATCTTCACTTATATATATACATGCACGCACATACTCTCCATCTAATATTAAGCCTGTAGAAGCTTCCATTGTTTGGCTCCATAAGCTTGGCCGCAGATAGGTTCCATCCCATTGGCTAAACCAGAGATGACAGAGTAACCGGTGATGTTGGCGAAGCCGATGGAAAGGAAGCTAATCGCCATGGATATCAAAAACAAAAGCAAGATATCGCGTAACCGCCATCAACGTTTTACTCATGCACTCAAGAGCTATGATCTCTATGCTCTTCCCTGGCTATCTTGGCTAGATTGAACTCGCCGTGGCCCGAGGCTCCCTTTCCATCGGCTTCGCCAACATCACCTGTTTCTCTGTCATCTCTGGTTTAGCCATGGGGATGGAACCTATCTGCGGCCAAGCTTACGGAGCCAAACAGTGGAAGCTTCTACAGGCTTAACATTAGATGATGATTTGGCGACACGAGATTTCATCTGGACTGTTTGATATTATTCATTTAATCTTCACTTATATATATACACATACATTTCTCATCAAATCTCTTTATGAAAAGTTTCTGGATTCGTGTTTCACTGGGTTTTGGTCTCCAGTTCATATCCAGTCATTTAATTTAAGGAAAACCAATACTAATACTCTTGTTCTAAGGTCTGATGTGGCCTTGGGCCCCTTGGAAGAGCCGTTAGACACGTATATGCTTTTAACGCCGTTTGCGCCTTGTCCATGTCCTCACTCCTCAAAGGCCCGAACCATTTTACAGAAATTGAAGGTGTAACGCCGCTGACGGATTTATTTATAAGGAGCGCTTTTGAAAAATATATATATATAACTATTAGGGACTCGATTCAGAATTTGATAAAATTATAGGGCCTGAATATAACAAGATGGTTGATACAAAGGTTTAAGCAAAAGCTACCTACATAACCATTTTATTGTTTGAGATAGTTTGGATGAGAGGAAAAATGAGAGGAAAGTAAAGGGGAGAGAATAGAAAAATTCCAAAAGTGATAAAAAAAATTACTTTTTTTTTTCTTTTTGAGTTTTCCCTGGTACTATTATATTGCAATTTCAACTGTTTCTTTGTTTTGTTGTGAAACTTGTAATAAGTTTGATGGTTTGTGCAGCTCAATCCCTTGGCAGTTTATGTTTGTGATTCCGATTCCAGTGACGGGGTCGATTGTTCAAATGCACTTCTACAATTCTTCGCCTTGAGAAGAACATCCTGAAAGCGTATGGATTTGCCTCGTAGCATTACTGGTATGTTGTTGTGCCTTTGAATACCATGTGAGACTTCAGAGTCAGACCCAAGCTGAAAATACTACTCCCTTGAGGAACCTCTGCGTTAGGGTAATTTTTACTTCAGCAAGTTTGGCCTATGCTGCACTGCTGTCACTGTTGCTTCACCGCTCGCTCCAATCACTTGTCTTCATTCTCTGGTTAATAGTGCTGGTCATATACTTTAACCACAAGAGAATAGCAAAAATGGGTCAAACTATGGGGTGTGGCCTGTGGAGGAGCACTCAAAGCAGAGCTTTAAATTTGTATGAACTATGGAGGAGAATCCAAGTCGGCAATGTCCCAGCAATCAGCCGGCGCCTGCCAGTTTAGATTTTAAGATCATGTCTTAGAAATTGGTAATGGCATATTATGTGCCAGACATAATACAAGGATATGGTGGGAGAATGTGATGTTGTTTTATTATACTTTCCCTTTTGCTCTGCTTAGTTTAAGATTTCTTAATAACAAAGATAAACTCCCATTAGTGGAAAAGATCTCTGTTATGATATATATATATATATATATATAGATAGATAGATGCTCTGTGTCTCAGACATTGTGGTGCTGGTGTAAGTTTTTGCCACGGTGGTATATTACTCTTGTTTTAATTAATGTCCTCTTTCGGCCATATGGGAAAGGTTTGTGCAAATTTTGTGATTATGTTAAAACTTCAGTGAAGGAAATTGTAGATTGAGTCGTTTAGGCATGAAGTGAAACGAAAGAACAATAGAGAAAAACAAAACGGTGAGCTGTGTTTTTGGATATGAGCCGGAAGCTTTGTATTTGAATGCCGCGCGAATTCTTTTATAAATATAGGATATGATAACAATATTATATACGCCATGTTATTAATAGCATTAGAACCATATAAGATATTACTCGTATCATTAAATTAATTTAATTAAAATAAAATAATTAACTATATTAATTAATATAATATATTTTTTTAAATATTATAATAGTATTTTTTTACTTTCTATCTTTTTTTATTATTGAGTGAATATTAATAAAAATAATTTAAAAAAATAATAAATATAAAAAATATTTATTATATTTAAAATATTTAAAATAAAAATTAATTTTTTAATTACTTCTTATGTTAATATATTAATATATTAAGTATATTAAGAATATGAATGAGTATTTGTTGGCATACACCAATAATGCTTCTATGCTAAAACGAGAAAGGGAAGAAGAAACACGCGTGGTCAAAGCTGATTCAATAGCTAAACTGGCTTTGTTTGTTGTTTTATTATTTCTGTTGTATCAGAAACAAAAGAAACGCGTACTTTCTTTGCGTGGGGTCCACGTCCTTCTTGCTTCGTTATTGACGAGTTGCTACTTCTCTTTAAAAATATATATATATATATATATATATATTTTCCTCTAATTTTCTCCTCTCTACCATCTTTTAATATTTCATGAAAAATAAAATAGGATATGAATAAATGTTGTAATAATATTTCCTTTTGTCCTATAATTAATCAAAAATAAATAAATATATAAAAGATAATTAAATAGGTATAAAATATTTAAGGGTTTAATCAAATATGCACCCCAATATAAACCTATTTAATTATAAAATATGTACTTATCACATATTCATGGAACTACTATTGGAACTAATGGAAGTATATATTTTCTATTTTCAATTCATGAAAGAAGCATATCCTAATTAACAAATGTAAAAAACAAAGTAATTAAAACAACATCAAATTATTTAACAAATTAATACATCCAAGTAAGTTCTCAGACTTGATAAAAATTTAAATTGGTGGCCGGCCGATTGCTGGAAATTTTGGCTTTCAGTTCTCCTCCATCCATCATACAAATTTGAAACTTCGCTTTTAGTTTTGCTCCACTGGTCACACAAATATGAACCCATATTTTCACGTGTTTATGCTATTTTCTTATGGTTAAAGTATATGAATTGCAACATTAAACAGGCAATGAAGACATTTGGTTGAAGAGAACAGCTAAACCAAAACTGATATTTGAGAGGTAAAAGCCAAACTTCCAAAGATAAAATCGGTTTGAAGAAGTGGTATCATCTGGGGTGTAGCCAAATGCAAAGCAATAGAAAAATATGAATATAATAAAAGTCCATATGCTTCAAGGGTGTTCATCTAAAGGTGATGAATTGGAGAAGTGCATTTGAACAATCTCCCTTGTCTCATGAATCAAAAACGCAAATATAGCATGCCAAGGGATTGAGCTGCACAATCATCAAACTAAAGTTAGAAGTGTCGTAATAATGGCATCACCAAATAAAAGAAGAATTATTCTAATAAGTATTTGAGTTTTCTATGTCAGGAAGCGTTGGGTGTTGGAGTAGAATTTGATGGTTGTTCCTGCAGGCAGAGAAGAGGGATCAGGAAGCGTTGGGTGTTTGGCCGCTTATAAGATTATTATTTTATTTGCTTATAAAGTACATTATGGGATCATTTCCTTTAAATCCTAACCCTATGGAAAGATGGCATGGTGACGATTTCTTTTTTGGCCAAAAGGGCATTGTGAGGATTCGAAAGGGGCAGACAGAGTCAGCAAATGAAACATATTATATTAAAGTGGACCAGAATTTCTGCAACTACTTAATTAATGAATGTTATATGTTTGGGACCAGTATGATTTAAGTTCATGCATGTAATTACACGCACAATCATTGTGTACCAAACTCTCAAACTATACAACTTTGAGGATTCCTTTACCAAAGGGAATTAAGCACTATTTGGGATATGTGACCGGGAATTACTACAAGAAGTTAAAAATTTCTTATATGTTATTTTGAGGTTTGAATTAACAATTTTGGTTTGGGAAAGCAAGACAAAGTGGGGTTTGACTAGTAGTTCCCTTGAGATTTTATAATATACTACTTCCGCTTGACTTCTTTATAAATAATGCTCCTATAGTTAATATAAGACATATTTAACCAATTTAATTATATTAAAAAAGTTAGTTAAATTAATTAATATTAATATGACATGATTTTTCAAAAATACCTTAATCATCTTCCTTATTTCTCTCATTCTCTCTCTTATTTAATTATTATTACGAGAGTATCTATAGACATAATTTAGAAAATAAATAAATAAATATGAGAAAAATGATTTATATTTATGACTAAGATCAATTCTCTAATTATAGCTTATATGAATGATCGGGGGAGTAGTCTTTTTAAAACCTAAATATAAAGAACTACCTCCTCTAATCCTATTTATAAGTTTCAAATAATTGATTTGTATTTATCAAGAAATTAGTTAAAAGCAACAAGTATATAAGAAATATGTTTTTTTTTTAACTATACCCTTATTTATAAAGAGATAAATGACAGAAAGAATGTGTGAAAGAGGATATGAGAGAGAATTGGTAGGAAAAGAAGATGAGACAAATAATTAATTTGGGATAAAATTAGAAAAGAAAGTAAGAAATATTTAGACAAATTTAAAATGAAACTTATAAAAAAGATCACAAACATTCACAAATTTAAAGTTTAGAAATAATACTGGGAGTATTATTTTAGTATGCATGAAAAAGTTATTTATTTCTCGTAAAGAGTTCTAGAATGAATTATAATTTAGTTTAATTGAATACTTTTAAAATTTAATTTTTTTAAAAGTTCCCTTATTATTCTGTGACGTGGGACTTGAGCCCCCAAGGTTTATGATGCCAAATGTGAAAGTGAAGTGTCTGTCGTTTTGTGTTTGACGTGTAATATCTGCCCTTAATTAGAAATCGTTGGCCTTGCCATAAAGATTCATAAACAAAACAGGCCAAACACCCCAGTCCCAACGTTTCCCTGATGAACCTCTCTGTCAAGTTAATTTTATTTTATACATAAATTTTAGGGAAAAAATTGATCTCATCCACGATCCAATAATAAAATTTCTAACTTATGATTCGTGAAGATTGACCCAAATAGAAATGTATATACACCCTGTTAATTCTGATCTCAATAGTATTCTCATTTTATTTAATTGTGGAGATTCCTCTCCAAGTGTCAAAATACTTTTAGGAATGTAAATCTCCCTTTAGTCAGAGAGCGTCTGACCTTTTGATCACTGGACTGACGATGGGTTGTGTTTCTGACCTTTTGATCACTGGACTGACGATGGGTTGTGTTAAGTTTTACCAAGGCAAGTTTGATTTATGCCGCAATGATACCATTGCTGCTCCATCAATCTCTCCAATCACTTGTCTACATTGGCTGGTTAATAGTGCAATCCATATACTTTAACCATTTTTCTGACTGGTTTTCCACCATTTTCTGTCTCTGTCCAAATTAACAATTGCAAAATTTGCAACTTGCTCGCTTCGTTTTGGCGTTTTGCACCGTCCAAAAGTATTTCCCACTTGCACAGTCTTACTCCTCTTTTCCACTCTACCTATCTAGATCTGTGACCCAATCTGATTATTGGTTTTTATCGTGCTAAAAAACATTGAAGCAGATCGATCGATTTCTATTTTGGAATGAAGATTGTTGTTAAGAATACTTGGAATATTTGAAAATTCAAAATTATATTTTTAGAGAATTATTATATTTATAATTATTGGATATATATATATTTCTTTTTTCCATCGGATATATATATATTACAATTATATTTATTCAATTTTAATTATACAATTATATTGTTGGCAAAGAAAATGTATTTCATAATTATATTTCATTAAACATTGTACACTTTTAAAAAAAAAAAAACTTAAACAAAATAAGGATAAAGTTGTTTATCTAAAAATATTTGTCATCCCCTTCGTAAACGAAACAAAGTGATTATGAATGACATAATTATGTTTAGATTTTAGTTTCCTACGTAAATTCTATTTAAATTAAAATTATGGATATCGCTTTTAGTTATCAAAATTATGTTTAGCTTTTAGTTAGCATCCAAGAAAATGAAAATTGGGATTGATTATTAGTTGGAAGCATTTAGAAATTGCATTGAGTGATTATGAATGACATAATCACTTCTCATTTTCCCTCAAACTAATGGGGCTAGATAAATTAATTAACAGAGTTTTCTATTTATTTTTTTACAATTTTACCGAACTTATATAAATATTAATTGGGATTTAGAGTGTTATGTTCTAAACCACAGCGATAACACAGAAATTACGACACACACATATATGAATGCTGCAGAATCTGCATATATTTATTGATAAACCGCTATATGAAACGATTAACAGGCAAAAATATATTCACAATGGTAGTCACTGAAATCATAAAGGAATAACAGAATTGACAGAAAATCTGCAGAAAGGAAGAAAGAATATGATGGGAATAACTTGACTAATGGGGAACGAAGGGTTGAATAACTATAGAAGTATCGAGGACCAGAACTTTGAACATTGACTTCTTATCCTTTGTAACTAATTGATCATTGAACAGCAAATTTGAAAAAAAAAACAGCAATTCTATGTATCTATCAAAATTAAACGTCAATCTAGTTTCTATTAAACTACTTTTTTGGCTAAATATGTAGATAGTATATTCTTGTTAGAAAATAAAACCCAACAACAGTGTAACGCTGTCTACGAGGAAACAACCCTAGCACAGCGCTCTTCCCCCTTTCGGTCTTCTCCCCCCCCCCCCCCCCCTCTCTTTGCTATAAATTACTTCTATCAAAGTGTATCAAAAAATTAAATTATTTCTATCAAACAAATTTAAATCAATATATCGAACATTATATTTATTAATTAATTTTTATGCTTGTGGATGTATTAAAATATAATTATTTGCAATTACAATTATAATTATTAGAATATAATTAATTTGTAATGAATAGTTGCATGCGTGAATATCATTTGGGGGGAAAAGTGAGAGTAAATTTAAATTTAATTTACTAAGAAGTAAAACAATGAATTTGATGTCATAAGAAACTAGAAACTAGGGAGAGAGGAAAAGAGGAGTGAGAATGTGCAAGTGCGAAATGTTGTGGAACTGTGCAAAACGTCAAAACGAAGCTGAACAAGTTGCAATTGTTACTGTGTAGCGGTTGGATTGGAAACAGAGACGCAGACAGAAAATTAAATGGAACAACATGCGAAGTAGAGAATACATAAAAGGCAGAAGACACCCTTGTAAATTGTACAATTACTGATCCTAATCATTATCCTGCCCTCATCACTGCCCTTGAATTACTGAGCATATAGAAAAAATTTGCAATAGCCCAATAGTACGTAAGTTCTCAAAGAAAAAGCTAGATTAACATCATTTTCTAAGACGCCATTAAAATTAAAATTGACAAAGAGAACGTTAAGCATATTCTTCTTATATATAACGATATCCATGTAGTTCAAGGAATTAAAATTTAATGAGCAACATTGAAATTAAAAAAACAAAGATGATATTTCTTGTCAAATTCTAAGACATCAATGAGAGTATTTCATAGTTAATGTCAAGTTTTGAAATATTAAGTGTGCCAAAATCATGGTGCTAGATAAAATCATTAGCACCACAATTAATGTAACGTTTTTTAAGTATAATTATCATTCAATTAAGCTTCAGTCTTGGGCTTGGGATCACAAAATATCTTCCTCAAGATTCTGTAACTACTTAATGAAGATTTATATGAAACTAAATTAAAAATGGGCTGAAGTATACTTTCAGTCTTTTAAATTTGTATGAGGTTGATTTTAATCTTCTTAAATTTATGAAATGCAATTTTAGTCCTTTAATCTTAACGTCGTTAGTCTCACTTAACAGAATATGCTGATTCAATAAATTTGAGTGATGACTATATTATTAAATATTTTAATTATTTAATATATTGATATTTTAAAATAAAAATAAACCAAGTAGAAAGGAAAAAACAATTCGTATATGAAAGTTGTTGAAGCTGTAGAACAATTCATAGATAAGAGATGTTAAAAATTTAATTTTTTCTTGAAATTTTATAACAATAGAAGTTTTGATATTGTTAAGAAATTGATAGCTCATTAGGCTTTTTTCAAAATATTTTTTTAGTTTAAAACTTTTAAATTTAAGATTAATTAGTATTTAATTTCACAGTCATGACTTAAATTTATTGATTCAACATGTTCCATTAAATGAGACTAACGATATTAAAATTAAATGATTAAAAATATACTTTATAAATTTAAGGGACTAAAGTAAAATCTCATGTAAACTTAATTGATTAAAAGTATAATTTAGCCTTAATTATTCTTATCTTATTATAATCTATGGTCATGCATGTAATTACGCATCATTCATGTACCAAACTCCCCAAACAAGACAAACTTTGAGGACTTCTTTTTCTAAGGGAAGCGCCATATGGGATGTGACCCGGAATTACAAAAAAGTTAATTAAAAGTTGCTTATAAGCTATTTTTGAGGTTTGAATATTAAGTCAAAGTTTTGGAAAGCAAGACAGAGTGGGTTTGAATGTGATTTGGGATTTTATAATATACTCATCAGTTATTTAATATAAAGTATATTTAATTAATTTAATTAGATTAAAAAATTAGTTAAATTAATTAATAACATATTTTTTCTAAAGCACTTTAATTTTTCCCCATAATTCCCTCCCTTCTTACTAAATTATTGTTAGGAGAATATCAATAGAAATAATTTGAGAAATGTTAATAAATATGATAAATATGTCTTATATTTAATATTAATGTTAACTCTCTAATTAAGTCATATATTAAGGAGCGAATGGGTAGTTCTTTATGAAAAAAGTCTTTTTTAAAAAAAACTTGAATATAAGGAACAACTAGTTTTAATCTATGTGAAACAATTATTTATTTCTTGTAAAGAGATTTAGAGGAAGTATATATATTGATATAGTGATGGTCCCTTTAATTTATCTCAAATTTTTCATGAACGTTTTCCAAAAATTAATTATACTAAATTGGGGGGAGATGGTATGTAATGTATTTTTTCCAAAAATTTTGGGAAAAAACAATTTATGCAAAACTTCTTTAAATTGGGTTGGAATGGCAAAGGACCATATAAAAATAAAATTAGCCGAAATACAAAATGAATTAATTTAATATTAAATTAATGATCTAGATTTAATAATAATTTATTTTAGTAGATATATAATCTAAGATAAATATAATGTTCTGTCTGTCATTCTACAAAAAAGATAATTCATTATTTTAAAAATTGTAAATTAATAAAAAAAAATGATACAAAATTTTTTGGAAAGAGGTTGGGTTCACTCACAATTTAAGGGCAGGGCAAAATCTCCCTTTCTCTTAGACAATACCAATATCGAGCAGGGCGAGTCGTCTATTACCTTCAGGTGTAGACCTAAGTATTTAGGAGCTAAGATAATTCCTGAAACGCTGCGACTGAAACCATAATCTTTCGTCACAAGATATTTCGATCTATGCTATTTGGCCATTTCATTCTTCTGATTGACATCTAAACAATTTAGTCGTGATTTAATACCCCCGTCAGTCAAGTCACTTTTATATGGAGTGATCATTTTATAAATACTTTATTATTATTCTATAATTTTATGCATGATGAACACCGGCATCTATTTAAAAAAGTAAGCATACACATTTTGAATGTAATTTAATAATAACAATGAAAACAACTTTACTTCATAATTTAATAATTTTCTAAGGAATTTATCGAGGAATGTGTAGTATATGGAAGAAAAATCCAAATCAAATCTCATACAAAACATCAAGGACACGAGCTCAATTCAAAGTTGGTCCTCACACGTGTCCATTTTTAACTAGATCGCTGTCTTTGTGTTGTCGGGCAGAGGTTAATGTGATGAGACAACGCATTCGAGAATAATTTATCCAAAATTATTTATAGATTGGATTACCACTATTGGGAAGCGCAATATAACCTCCGGTTATTAGTATTTATTTTTTAATTAAAATAAAAAATTATCTATAACCATTAATTATGTTGATGCAATGGATGAAGTGGTCTAGCGAATTTTAGGAAGAACACGTTATCCCCTGCTCAAATCTTAATTGTGTTCCGAGTTTGCCCTCTCCGGACCCCACAGAGGCAGAAAGAGTCAACCAGAGAACAGCTTGTTTCATATGTATTGCAAAAGAGTCTCTCTCTGTCATAGGGCTACTCCCTTAATTAGCCTCGTTTTTACTTTCTTTTACGATTCCACTCCACTAGTGGCTCGGCTTGGTCTCGCTCCCTTCGCCCGCCTATCGTGTCGACTCGGCTTGGCCCTGGAAGCTACGGCTTACGCACCAAGAGTCTCTTTTGCTAATTTGCATAAAGTCTATGTTGTGTCCTTGCATGGAGAAGATCATATAATTACATTCTATGCCACGTAATTTACAGCAACATGTCTACTTAATCTGTCCTACGTTGTGCAAATTAATATTATCGGATACCCAACGAATCCTTATCTCTCTTCTTTGCTCGATCTGCCAGGAGAAACAGCCATATCAACTTCCAGCTAACTCAGACTCAAGTCATGCCCAATTCACTCATGTAAGTCATGTAACACCCAAATTGATTCCTTATATTTGCTTGCCCATGCATGGGGTTGATTTTCAGGTCTAAATAGTCTAGATTTATATATTTTTTTAATTTTTATTTTGTTAACAAAATTATTTTAATTGATACAGAATTTAAAATAAAGATAATCTCTTGATTATAAAACAATTTAAAAAATATTTGAAAATACATAAATAATAAAATAGTGTTGTTATGCTATAATTCAATTAGATTAGTCAATGAGCTCCTTCACAACAGCATCATGCGTCTCTTGTTAACGCACGAGGGACTATTGCACCTAACAGATGCTTCAAAGTAAAGTTGAAAAACATCATTATATAATAATAATATTGCTTCTTATCTTTAATATATAAGTTAATTAAAAATTAAATTTAATTCTAAATATAAGACATTAATTTACTTTATCTTTTATATTTATAATTTTTCTCAAACTAATTTATCTAACTTATAAAATGATATATAATCTAATGTTATATAATGATATTTTATAATAATTATGTTACATTTATCATTAACTAATTTATTTAATTTTTTACTCTATCTAAATTAGTAAATTATAACTCTTATTAAGCATAGAAAAAAAGTAACATATTAACAAAGAAATTAATTTTGAATTTAGAGGAATATATATATACTAGCTTTAATATGTTGTGCTGCCAGTACGGACCTCTTTGTGAATATTATATTAGTCACCACAATGTCACGCTTTTTTTAGTATAATTATGTTTCAATTAAGTTTCAGGCTTGGGCTTGGGATCACCAAGAATCTTCCTCAAGATTCTGCAACTACTTATTGAAGGTTTATATATATATATGTATATATATATATATGAAACTAATTGATTATTCTTATCTTATTATAAATTATGTTCATGCATATAATTACACAATTTTTAAGGCATTAGGCACATATGAAAAAATATTTCCGGATATTGAATGCACTTTAAATTATTTTAAGACATTAGGTACATATAAAAAAATACTTTAAGATATAGGGCGTACCATAACTTATTTTATCACACTAAGTGCACTTGAAAAAAATATTTTAAGGTATTGGGCGTATCATAAATTATTTTATCATACTAAGCATACCTGAAAAAATACTTTAGAGCATTGAGCAGATCTTAACAAAAAAAAATATCATTAATTATCCAATAAATTTTTTATATTCAATAAAAATAAAATTTTGAAAAGTATTTAATATTATACAAATGACTTATATTTAAAAATAAAATTTTCTCGCGTAGGGATTAATATGACGAAATAATTATGCCTTCCCAAAGAATTTATCCCAAAATTCTTTAGATTGGGTTACAACAATGATAAGCCATAACAATTGTTTGAATCATATCTAACTTTCAAATGATTCTCTGAATATTAATGTGACGTGTATTCAAATACAGAGCTTCCAGCTCACACCCAAAAACAGAGGTCACCGTTTTTTTTTTTTATTGTTCTTTCGTTTCGATTGATGGCTAGACGACTAAACCTAAAAGTTCCTGCACTGAAAAGTTTTAACATAATTACAAAATTTGCACAAACCTTCCCCATATTGCTGAAAGAGAACAATTAAAACAAGGATAATGTGAGACTGGCAAAAACTTTTACCAGGACGACAATGTCTGAAAAACAGAGCATATCATACCACAGATCTTTCAGTGTATATTTACTATTCTCAGTTCATGGAAGAAACATATTTGTGATTAAGAAATGTCAAACAGAGCAGAGCAAAATGAAAATATAATAAAACAACTTCACATTATCCCACACTATCATATATCACAAACATAATATGCACAAAATCACAACTTATTGCCTTGCAAATAGTACACTATAGCAAGTTCCAAGGTTTGAACTTCAAATCTAAACTGGTAAGAGGCTGATTGCCTGGGCATTGCCGCTTTGGGTTCTCCTCCGCAATAGCTCATACAAACTGAAAGCTCTGTTTTGGGTGCTCCTCCACAGGCCACGCACCATATTTTCACCTATTCTTGCTAGTCTCTCGTGGTTAAAGTATATGGATAGCACTATTAACCAGCCAATGTAGACAAGTGACTGGAGAGAGCCACTGAACAATAATGATAATAGAGCAGCATAAGCCAAACTTAAAAGAGGTAAAAATTATCTTAGCAGAGAGGTTCAAGGGAGTAGCATTATCAAGTTCGGTCTGATGAAGTCTCTCATGGTATTCAAATGCACAGCAACATGCAATTAAGGCGATGATGAAAATCCATATGCTTTCAAAGTGTTCATCTAAAGGTGATGAATTGTGGAAATGCGTCTGAACAATCAACCCTGTCATTGGAAACAGAATCACCAACAGAAAGACACACTTTAACAAGTTGCATGTTCCAACAGTCATATTTTCACAGAAGGACCAAAGACACACTTTATTACCAATAGATGTTGGTCTCGGGAGCTTTATGGTTACATAAATATAAATTCTCAAGTTCCAGTAAGATATCTATATAAAGAAAAAAAACACCAATTCATTGCCTTGCAAATAGTTCTTATAGCAAGTTCTAAGACTTGAACTTAAAATCTAAACTGGTAGGCGGCTGTTTGCCGGGGCATTGCCGCTTTGGGTTCTCCTCCGCCATAGCTCATACAAACTGAAAGCTCTGTTTTGGGTGCTCCTCCACAGGCCACCCACCATATTTTCACCTGTTTTTGCTATTTTCTTGTGGTTAAAGTATATGGATAGCATTATTAACCAGCCAATGTAGACAAGTGACTGGAGAGAGCGACTGAACAATAATGATAATAGAGCAGCATAAGCCAAACTTGCAGAGATAAAAATTATCTTAGCACAGAGGTTCAAGGGAGCAGCATTATCAAGGTCGGTCCGATGAAGTCTCTCAAGGTATTCAAATGCACAGCAACATGCAATTAAGGCTATGATGAAAATCAATATGCTTTCAAAGTGTTCATCTAAAGGTGATGAATTGTGGAAGTGCATTTGAACAATCAACCCTGTCATTGGAAACAGAATCGCCAACAAAAAGTTCCAAGAGCTTGAGCTGCACAAACCATCAAACTATTTAATTACATGTTTCATAATGGCAACACCAAACAAAAAAGGGGCACTGTTGGGTGGTGGGAAGAAAATTAGAGATAAAATAATATTGATAGGAAAACCATAAAAAATGCCGGGAATATAAAATATAGTTTATAATATAAATAGTAATTTTTTTTATTATTTTTAAAAGTTTTCTATCATCTCCTCTTTATTTTCCTCACGTTTCTCCTAGTGTATACAAGAAAATATAGTAATCATCCAGTCCTTAAAAAAAAAATTATTTAATCAATTTGATTAGATTAAATATACTAGTTAATATGATATATTTTTTTAAAATACCCTAATTATATTTCTTAACTTTCTTTCACCTCTTATTTGATTATTGTTGAAGGAATATCAAGAGGGGTAATTTAGAAAAAAGTTAACAAAATAAAAAAAATATCTTATACTTAAAACTAAGATTAACTTTATAACTAAGTCTTACGCTAAGCGCCGGAGGAGCATTATATAAGTTAATGATAACAACTTCTAATAATATTTTTTCCCACAATATATATTTTTTTCTTACAAAATCTATTCTACTCTATCAAAATATATTCTTTTAAATCACTTTTTCTTAAAATGCATTCTTTGAAAACTAAACCCGAACAAGGAAATGGTTACATAGGGTAGCTTTTGGGTAAAACTTTGTATCAATCCTCCTGTGCTGTCGCAGTCCTCTTGTGTAAATTAAAGAGAAACTAGAGGAAATACAAATTAAAGAGAAAACTAATACTCAGGCCCCCATAATTTAACAAATCTTGAATCAGTCCCTATAGTTATATTTTTACAAAAAGATTCCTTACTAATAACTCCGCCAGCGTTGCTCATCCTAGATCCGGAAAATGGTTTGAGGACACAGACATGTAGCAAACGGCGTAAAAAACGTATACTTGCGCTAACTAAAGTCTGTGCCAAGGGCTCCGGCCACATCATCAGACCTAGGAACAGGAGAGAGTTTTCCTCCTTGGCTTCCAAGTAACTTCTCCGGCATCGCTTCAATTATCTCAGAACTGACGAAGAAAAGCTTTTCATCCGCCTCGGCACACTCCGATATGGCTATAGTGCATTAAACAACACATTGAGTCTATCAGAGTTACCGACCCGGATGAAAGTGAACTATTGAGTCTCTGATCTTCCCGCGTAAATGAGCGCCCACCGCATACCTTATGGAGTAGAAACCATCGACGATCACATCGGCCGCCGCGAGAACCACATAACGAGGCAGCTTGAGTGCCGCGCACCTGCCTGAGCAGAATCCGTCGGCCACGTCGGTAATATAATCTTTATTGAGCAAAGTTTGACCATGAAATACAAGAATCGTATGTGGAAGGGGAATTCTCTTGGATCAAAGATAATGGAGGGGCTAATTTAGCCTCCTCAGAAGCAAGAATTTCAGAATTATTAGGGTTAGGTAGGAATAAGCAAGAGAAGACGTGAAAGAATTTTGATGATCAAGAATACTACTGGTTTGATCACCTTGTTTATTGTGTATACTTGGGGTTACTTTAGCCGAGCTCTATCTCTTCTGTGAACATTCACGTGGCCACCAAGAGCTTGGGCCGACCTGAACTCTCTGCTGTAGAAGCTGCAACAGTATGATCTCGGAGGCCAGATACAGCCGTTGGCGTTGGAATAAGCAAGAGAAGAAGAAGTGAAAGAATTTTGATGATCAAGAAGACTACTGGTTTAGATCTTCTGGTTTATTGTGTGGACTTGGCGGTTGCTTTAGCCGAGCTCTATCTCTTCTGTGAATATTCATGTGGCCACCAAGAGCTTAGGTTGACCTGACTCTCTGCTGCAGAAGCTGCAACAGTATGATCTTGGAGGCCAGATACAGCTGTTAGCGTTGGAATAAGCAGGAGAAGAAGATGTGAAAGAATTTTGACTATCAGGAAGACTACTGGTTTGATCATCTTGTTTATTGTGTGAACTTAGGTGTTGCTTTAGCCGAGCTCTATCTCTTCTGTGAATATTCATGCATGTGGCCACCAAGAGCTTAGGCTGACCTGAACTTTCTGCCGCAGAAGCTGCAACAGTATGATCTCGGAGGCCAGATACAGCCGTTGGCGTTGGAATAAGCAAGAGAAGAAGATGTGAAAGAATTTTGATGATCAAGAAGACTACTGGTTTATTGTGTGGACTTGGGGGTTGCTTTAGCCGAGCTCTATCTCTTCTGTGAATATTCATGTGGCCACCAAGAGCTTAGGCTGACCTGAACTCTCTGCTGCAGAAGCTGCAACAGTATGATCTTGGAGGCCAGATACCGCCGTTAGAGTTTGAGAAAAAAGATAACTAAGTAACTTTGAAGACTTACATGAGTGAATTGGGCATGACTTGAGTCTGAGTTAGCTGGAAGTTGATATGGCTGTTTCTCCTGGCAGATCGAGCAAAGAAGAGATAGACATGTTGCTGTAAATTGCGTGGCATAGAATGTAATTATATGATCTTCTCCATGCAAGGACACAACATAGACTTTATGCAAATTAGCAAGAGAGACTCTTGGTGCGTAAGCCGTAGCTTCCAGGGCCAAGCCGAGTCGACACGATAGGCGGGCGAAGGGAGCGAGACCAAGCCGAGCCACTAGTGGAGTGGAATCGTAAAAGAAAGTAAAAACGAGACTAATTAAAGGGGGTAGCCCTATGACAGAGAGAGACTCTCTTTGCAATACATACGAAACAAGCTGTTCTCTGGTTGACTCTTTCTGCCATTGTGGGGTCCGGAGAGGGCCAACTCGAAACACAATTAAGATTTGAGTAGGGGATAACGTGTCGCCGTTAAAGGGCGTGTGCATTTGATGTAATTTCTCCAAATTTTGATCGGCCAGTTCGTCCTGGGGACCACGCGCAAGTTGGAAGGGCATCTCCTTTTAACAATTGAGAAAAGCAACACCAATGTTTTAATGATAAACTTGTTTGCTGCAACAAGTTTAAGTTGATCATGTTTCTATGGATACATGGAGGGTTGTTAATTTTCAATGTGACATTTCAATAATTTCAGTTTCGCTTACATTTGTTTTACGAAATTTGACATTCCTTTTTTTATAATAATTTACTATTGATACTTTTTAAAGTTCAATAAGGAATATTGAAACAAAATGGAAAAACCATTTTTACCAGTTACATCTACTTTTTTTCTTAATCAATAATTGGGTGTCAATATTTTTTTTTTAATTTAATTAAATTGTTCAGTTTTACTCAATTAATACTGTTAGCCCTTGCATTTTAGAAAATATTATGAAATATTAATGGAGGATATAATTCAAAAGGGTTTATAGTGTTAACGGAACAAAATTAAAAAGTTTAAATACGTTAAAAAGTCACATGTATTAAATTAAAAATTAAAGAAAAATATAAGTAATTGTAAAATGGATTTCTCAAAAGAAATCGGAGTTCTTTGAGTATATTATCCAGATTCAGTTTGACCGTTAGTTTAAACAAATATATTAAGCTAGTCAATACATGTGTCATTTACTTTATATTTTTTTCTAAGTCATATTTATAAATAAAAAAATTAAAAAAATATATCCCTCTAAAATATATCGTTATCAAAGTATTGTTATGAGCACAACATACTCCAGTAACCTCTCCAATATTTTTTTAAAATTTTTGAAATAATGACATTGTCCATGTATACAGAATCTAAAGGAGGAAGAATGAAGGAGAGAGAACCCGGCATCCCCACATGAACCGGACCTGCAAATAGCATGCTCTTACTTCGTCTTTCCCTTAATAAGTAATCAAATTTGGTGCTTTTTGATCCCCATTGCTATGGGGGAACAAAGGACGAAATACAATCGATTCCTCTATTTAAGTGGTTCTCGCTACTTTGTTTAAATTTTTGAAATAATGACGTTGTCCATGTGTACAGAATCTGAAGGGGGAAGAATGAAGGACAGAGACTAAGGCTATGTTTGGTTTAATGAAGGGGAGGATAGGTTAAGTTAATTTAAGAGAGGGTAAAGAAAGGTAGGGGAGGTTATAAGTATGAAAGTAGGGGAGTATAAATGATATTTCTTACTTGGTTCAGGAGGGGAGGGGAGTATAGGTAATAGAAAATTGACAAATATACCCTTATATCTTTATTTAAATTTATTTATTTATTATTTATAATATTTTAAAAGTGAATCAAATTGTGATAAATACCCCATGCTGCAAGCGTGTAGACTACATGCCAATAAGAAATTAATCACAGCTTTCACACTTCGATCAGGAACAAGAATAGAGGGGAATGATCAAATGTTAAGGGGAAAAATGAAGCCAAGAATTCACATGAATATCACACGATCATCAGATCATGCAAGTCTCATTCTGCAAGCTGTGTATCTGTTACTTAGAGTTCGAAGATCAAAAGAGCATGTATAGTTAAGGTTTACATTCGATTTGTAATTAGCAAAACTGCAATCAGCAGCACCAAACTGTGCCCCCTAGTCGGCCACAATTCCTTATTAGATGATATATCCTCACAATACTGATAGAAATCAAAGTTAGGATCACGAGAGATATCAAGTACCACACTTGATACAGCTCTTCACTGGTTACTCTATTAGGTTTGAACTTAAGAGTAGCCGATAATAAGTTAATGAAAGTTAATTTGAAACCTAATCTTTGTCCCGAATAAAATGTTACAAACACCACGGTTATCCAAAGTATTTGTATACATTACAATCAGAAGTCAGAAAGTACCTTAATATTTCATATCTCTCAAGCATGAAGACCCTTGGACAGCCTCCCTAAAATGGTTCTGGGAGCACCGTATACACCCATCACCCATATCTCCCTCCTATCCTCTAAACCATTCCCAACAAGAAAACCAACACATCCGGCTTGAAAGCTCAGCATTCCATCCATAGAAATTCGCTCGTCCTTACCAATATCATACCTTTCCACGGAACGTGTTCGACTTCCAGCAGCACCAAACATTGTATGCCTTGACCCGCTGCCAGCCACCAAAATATGGTCAGAATTAGGCAATGCTACGCAAGCAAAACTGCTAACCGTGTGAGCACGGAGGCAAGCCACTCCTATCATGGAAACTGAGATGGAAAGTCGATGAAGTGGGTGAGGGGAGATCCATGGGAAATGATCGGCTATCAAAAAAGGAACCTCCGAGTACATAGAGGTGAGGCCCAATTGAGATAGAGGAGAAGTTACAAAGGCCATACGCATGAGGATTACAGGGCATAGTAGGAAGAGGGCGCCAAACAAGAGAATGGGGGTCAAGAGTATGGGATGAAGGAGAGGATAAAGGCAGCGACGTCATTGGGGAGACCTGGAATTAAGGTGAGAGTTCGATCTACAGTGGGTAGAATCGTGGCGATTTGCTCATTTTTGCCGGCGAAGTAGTGATTGTGTCTGATGATTGGCCAAAGACTTTCTGCTATGTACGAGTACTGGAAATCTAGTGGTGGCTGCCGAAGTAGGTAGCAGCGACCTGCGGTTGTTGGAGGCGCGTCGACGGTGAAGACGGAGCCGCGGAAGATGAATAAAGTAAATGAGAAATGAAAAAGGGATTTTACAAGCAAGGGCAAACGTGAAAAATTGAAAAATAAGTAGGGACATTGTTTAAATGCACTTCTCCAATTCATCACCTTTAGATGAACACCCTTGAAGCATATGGACTTTTATTATATTCATATTTTTCTATTGCTTTGAATTTGGCTACACCCCAGATGATACCACTTCTTCAAACCGATCCGTTAAAGTGGCTTTTATCTTTGGAGGTTTGGCTTTTACTGCTCAAATATCAGTTTTGTTTCGCTGTTCTCTCCAACCAATTGTCTTCATTGACTGTTTAATGTTGCTATTCATATACTTTAACCATAAGAAAATAGCATAAACACATGAAAATATATGGCTTCATATTTGTGTGATGACCAGTGGAGCAAAACTAAAAGCAAAGTTCCAAAGTTGTATGATGGATGGAGGAGAACTGAAAGACGCAATGTTCCAGCAAGCGGCCGGCCACCATTTTAAATTTTTATCAAGTCTGAGCACTTACTTGGATGTACTAATTTGTTAAATAACCAGAGGTTAGAAGGCAGTTTGATGTTGTTTTAATTACTTTGTTTTTGACATTTGTTAATTAGGATATGCTTCTTTCATGAATTGAAATAGAGAAGTTATACTTCCATCAGTTCCAATAGCAGGTTCATGAATATGTGATAATTACATATTTTATAATTAAGTAGTGTATATTTTGGTGCATATTTGATTACTTAAATATTTTATATCTATTTAATTATCTTTGATTAGTTATAGGATAAAAGGAAATATTATTACAACATTTATTCATCTTATTTTATTTTGCAGGAAATATTAAAAGATGGTAGAGAGGAGAAAATTAGAAATATATAGATATAGATATATTTAAAGAGAAGTTTCCAATAGTCAATGAAGCAAGAAGGACGTTGACCCCACGCAAAGAAAGTACGCGTTTCTTTTGTTTCTGATACCACATAAACAAAACAACAACGAACGTCCCGTTTAGCTATTGAGTCAGCTTTGACCACGCGTGTTTCTTCTTCTCTTTCTCTTGTATTAGCTTAGGATGTATGCAAACAAATACTCCTTCATATTATATATATATATAACATAATTAAAGAGTACTTAAATAGTTAATCTTTATTCTTAATATAATATATAATTTTTATATAGATAAAAGAATATCCAATATTCTAAATTAATTTTAGAGAATAAATTAACACCATAAAATATTTAAATTGATATAATTCTATTTTTTTATTGATAGAAATATAAATTTATATCTGATACATGTCATGTAAAATTTTAATTCAATAAATTATTATTTAAAAAGTTATATGTGTCATATTGTTTAAAAAAGAGTACTGGATAAACTTAAAAATTGACATTGCATATATTTTATACGTGAAGATTAAAAATTTTTATGATTTATTTAGTATAATTTATTAAAATAATATTACACATGTGACTTTTTAAATAATAATATGTCGAAATAAAAAATTTATGTGGCATGTATCAAATAAAAATTTATATTTTTGTTACGAATAGGTAAAATTACAACAATTTAAATATTTTAGTGTGATAATTGTATTTATAAAATTAGTTTGTGATGTTGATTATATTTTTAAATAGTTTAAGATTCTAATTGCGCTTCTATAATTAGTTCAGTATTTTAATTACATATTTACCTTTTTTATATTTATCATTTTTTTTTTAAATTATTTTTATTAATATTCGCTGAATAATCAATGTGATAAAGAGCTAAGGAATATTATTATAGTATTTTAAAAAAATATGTCATATTAATAATTAATTATCTTAATTTAATTAAATTAATTAAGTAGATTTTAAGAGAGGAGGAATATTTTATATGGTGCTTATGCTATGAAAGAATTCGCGTGGCATTCTAACTCAGCTTCCCGCACATACCCAAAAACAGAGCTCACCGTTTTGTTTTTCTTTATTGTTCTTTCGTTTCACTTCTTTCCTAAACGACTCAATCTAAAATTTCCTTCACTGAAGTTTTAACATAATCACAAAATTTGCACAAGCCCTTCCCATATGGCCGAAAGAGGGCATTAATTAAAACAAGAATAATATGCGACCGTGGCAAAAACTTTCACCAGAACCACAATGCCTGACAAACAGAGCATATATATATATATATATATATATATATATATATCATAACAGAGATCTTTTCCACTAATGGGAGTCTATCTTCTCAAACAAAGCAGAGCAAAAGGGAAAGTATTATGAAACAACATCACATTCTCCCACCATATCCTCGTATTATGTCTTGCAAATAACATGTAATTACCAATTTCTAGGACTTGATCTTAAAATCTAAACTGGCAGGCGCCAGCTGATTGCTGGGACATTGCCGCGTTGGGTTCTCTTACATAATTCATACAAATTTAAAGCTCTGCTTTGAGTGCTCCTCCACAGGCCACACACCATATTTTGACCCATTTTTGCTATTCTCTTGTGGTTAAAGTATATGGACAGCACTATTAACCAGAGAATGAAGACAAGTGATTGGAGCGAGCGGTGAAGCAACAGTGACAGCAGTGCAGCATAGGCTAAACTCGCTGAAGTAAAAATAACCTTAACACAGAGGTTCATTAGGGGAGTAGTATTTTCAGCTTGGGTGTGACTCTCAAGTCTCACATGGTATTCAATGGCACCACAACATACAAGTAACGCTACGATGCAAATCCATACGCTTTCAGGATGTTCTTCTAAAGGCGAAGAATTGTAGAAGTGCATTTGAACAATCACCCCCGTCACTGGAATCTGAATCACAAACATAAACTGCCAAGGGATTGAGCTGCACAAACCATCAAACTGATTACAAGTTTCACAACAAAACAAAGGAACAGTTGAAATTGCAATATAATAGTACCAGGGAAAACTCAAAAAGAAAAAAATAAAGTAAAATATTTTATCACTTTTGGAATTTTTCTATTCTCTCTCCCTTTATTTTCCTCTCATTTTTCCCTTCATCCAAACTATCTTAAACAATAAAATGGTTATGCAGGTAGCTTTTGCTTAAACCTTTGTATCAACCATCTTGTTATATTCAGGCCCTATAATTTTATCAAATTCTGAAACGAGTCCCTAATAGTTATATATATTTTCCAAAAGCGCTCCTTATAAATAACTACGTCAACCCTTCAATCTCTGTAAAATGGTTCGAGGCTTTGAGGAGTGAGGACATGGACAAGGCGCAAACGGCGTTAAAAGCATATACGTGGCTAACGGCTCTTCCAAGGGGGCCAAGGCCACATCAGACCTAAGAACAAGAGTATTAGCATTGGTTTTCCCTAAATTAAATGACTGGATATGAACTGGAGACCAAAACCCAGAGAGACACGAATCCAGAAACTTTTCATGAAGAGATTTGATGGGAAATGTATGTATATATATAAGGGAAGATTAAATGAATAATATCAAACAGTTCAGATGAAATCTTGTGTAGCCAAGTCATCATCTAATGTTAAGCCTGTAGAAGCTTCCATTATTTGGCTCCGTAAGCTTGGCCGCAGATAGGTTCCATCCCATTGGCTAAACCAGAGATGACAGAGTAACCGGTGATGTTGGCGAAGCCGATGGAAAGGAAGCTAATAGAGCAGCATAATCAATATTAACAAAAAAAACATATATATTCCTGCATACGACAAGCAGTTGCTACATTACGCTTTATCCCTATTCTTTGACATGGTAATTTTTTTTTAATTTTTGCTTCATATAGGCATGTCTAACAAAAAAAATATTCCTGTGGACCAGTTATGAAAAGATATCACATGTCGATGCCATATCACATGTCATCGTAATCAATATTAAATTCTTCCCAATGAGTATGTGTAAATGCATAAAGAGAAATTGTACTATGAGAATTTTTTAAGTTATTGATTAATTTATAAACTAGAAAAGGAAATACTAATTAATTAAAATTATCCCTTTCATTTATCTCCTAATTGTTACTACTATTAATATATGTGACAAAAGACGCATAAATATGGATTAATTCTAGAACTTTGAATAGACGCGTTAAGTAACTAATTTGATTTCTTATCCTTAGTAACTAATTGAAGATTGGAGGGCAAATTTGAAAGAAAATAAGCGATTCTATGTATATATCAAAAGTTCAATCAGGTTTCTATGTATCAAACGAAAGTGTATGTAGGCAGGCGTTGGATTGGAGAGAGGTGGGGAACAACGCCACATGGATTGTCCATAGCCGTTGGATTTATGGTGACAGACGGAAATATTTTCTTGACCAATTTAAAAAGATTGAATTATATTTTTTGACCAAACCCAGAGGAAAAGAAATTATAAATATTAAAGAAAAATTATTATGGTATCCTAAGAGATCAATATAATCACTAAACTATTTCATATGAGTAAATCAATTTCTTATCATATCTTATTCTAAAATTTGTTATTATATACTGTATAATTATTGTGAGATATTATAGTAATTTTTTCTCAAAACTTTTACATAAAGATTGATCTCAAAGCAAGTGGCCCAATAACCCATTCCCTTTTAACATTAAATAGTTTTTTAAATGTAGAATTTAAAGATCCTAGAAATTAATCTTTTTGAGATATAAAAATTATCTAAAAGAAAAGGAATAAATTTCCACAGAATCTACAATTTTTCTTTTCCAATTTATAATTTTTTTAATGATTCTGCAAGTTTTCTCCTATATTCTACATGTCATTTTATCCAAATTGTTTGGGTCATTTGGTCCTTTTGACCAATTTTTGCTTATTGCTTTTTACCAATTTGAATTAGAGATTATGTCTAATTTTGATTAGAATTGATTATACAAAATTGATCCCATTTAGAATTGAGATTACCGTAACTTGATTTTATGTAAAAAAATGATGTTGACAAAGTAAAACATGTCTGGAATATTTTAATAAAGAACACCTTTAGATATGTAATTATTGAATGAACATTAATTATTTTATAATATTATATTATATTACTAAAATTAAAATACATATGATTATAATTTTACGTATTTAATAAGTTTATAACTAAAAATATTAATATGCATATATATAGATAAAAATCAAGATTAAATTATAAAAGAGCATATACAAGAAATATTCCACTGAAAAAATGAATAATTTCTACAGTGAAAAGTAAATAAAAATTAAAATGGTTGCCTAAAAAACATGAAAAAAATAATCACATATCTCTCTAAGCAACAAAGGAGATAAATAAAAATATAAATAGAAATTATTTTTCTTAAAAAAAAAATTACAGTATACTTTCACTCAACTTTTAATTTGGTACATTGTTATGAATATTAGAATATAGATATCCATCTTTATCTTCCTTTACCTCTTCAACTTTCATTACTCTTCCATTAATCATTAGACTTTTCAACTTTAACTTCTCATGTAAGACTATGCCTATGAATATGGCATGCTATTTGTGTTGTAAAGTAAGTAGAAGAATACAAGATACTACTCTCATTTTCTCGTCTTCATCTTTTCTCTCCTCCTAATCTTATTGCTAGTTTTATAATATATATATTTTTAACTTAATTAAAACTTTTTATTTTGTTCTATTAACACCGTTAATCCTTGTACTCTTACAAAACTCTAAAGGGCCAATGGAGGATTTAATTTCAAGAGATAACTATACTAACAAAATAAAATTAAAAGATTTAATTATCCTGATAAAAAGTGCACGTAGCAAATTAAAATTGACAGAAAGTAGTACAAGGGAAAATCTATGAAAAAAACTTTATAAATTAATAAATTATAAATTAAAACTTTAAATATTATAAATATTACAGAAATATCAAGATCGAATTGATATTTTAAAGTTCATAATTAAATAGCTAAAATACTCTTATTTTATTTATAAAAAAGACAGTTTTCCCAAAAAAAGTATAAATAATGCAAAATAGTTTTTTTATTAAAAAGGAAGAGGAGTAACTGCCGCCACTCATCTACATGTTTTTAAGTCTCTCCAACTACCCCTCTCATTTAGGCATATACACAATCCAGAATTCAGAATTCAGAATTCCGAATTCCGTATTCTCACACGTTTAAATTCACATACACATCTGGACCGTTTAAATTTAATTGTTTTTTTATCTTTATTTTTTTTCTAAAGAAATATTTTAATAGGTATAGCATATAAAATAAAGATAATATTTTAATTATTATTTTTACAAAAACATATTTTTTTATTTTAAAAAACCCTGTTAAAAAAATTAAATCTAGACCATTAATATTAATATTTGATGAGCTTGGGGTGCTCATCGAAATGACAAGCACCAACTAGTTCCTTGTATTTGCTCGCCCATGAACGAGGTTGAGTTTCAGCAAATTTAAACAGTCTAGATTTTTTTTATAAAAGATTTATTTTGTTAAAAAATTATTTTAATTGTTACATAATTTAAAATAAAGATAATTTTTTAATTATTAAAAATAAAAAATATTTTAAATTCAATTAAAAAATACATAAATAATAAAATAGTGTTGTGTTTTGCAATAATTCAAAGTAAAATTGAATATTCCATGGACCATTGCACCAAACTGAGGCTTCGACGAAAAGTTGAAAAGCGTTATTATGTAATAATGCTTTTCAACAAGTCAACGAAACGATGAAGCCTCAGTCAACGAAACGATGGATTATTAGTGCTTTTCATCGTTTCGCTGATTTGTTAAAAACATTATTATATAATAATGCTTTTCAACTTTTTGTTGAAGCCTCAGTTGGGTGTAATACTACCTTTTATCTTTAAAATATAAGTTAATTGAGAATTAAATTTAATTTTAAATATAACATCTTATTTTATTTTATTTTTTATATTTATAATTTTTTTATTTAAATTAATTTACCTAACATATAAACTGACATATAATATAATATTATATAATAATATTTTATAAAGATCATGTTATATTTATTATAATAATTTTAAAGAAATATTATATCGGAATTATAAGAATATTGCATATATATTTTTTAAAATAAAATCTAATATCATAATATAAAAAAGTCCCAAAAAATATTATAATGTGTGCCTTGCATAGTTGTGTTCAAATACAGAGCTTCCAGCTCACACCCAAAAACAGAGCAGAGCAAAAGGAAAGTATAATAAAACATCGGGCCTGTTTGGATAGGATTTTGAAAAAGGGCTTATGAAAAAAAATGGCTTATGGACAACTTATGGAAAAGGACTTTTGGAGAAGAGTTTATGGAAAAAAAGTGGTTTTGAATAAATAGGTGTTTGGATAGTTATTTTTAGAATGACTTTTATGGTGGTAAATTATTAAAAAGGATATGATTTGATTTAAAGTAAGAGAGAGGAGGGAGTTAGAGAAAAGAGAAGAGAGAGGAGAGAAGGAAGAGAGGAGAAAGGAGAGAGGGTGTAAGAAAAAGTATGAGAGATGAGAGAGGGTGTAAGAAAAAGTAGGAGAGATGGTGTAAGAAAAAGTAGGGGTAAGATAGTAATTGGATAGTCTATAAGTGCTTTTACTGTTAAAAAAGCTATTTTAAATAGCTTATTCAAAACTATGGTTTTAAACCATGGTTTTGTCAAAAAACACTTATGGATAAATAAGCCTGTTTGTTTTGAAATTTTCCCAAACCGAGGTTTAGGCCAAAAGCCCTTTTAAAACCGCGGTTTAGGTGTTTTCCAAACACACCCATCATCACAATATCCACAAGTTGCATGTTCCAACAGTAATATTTTCACAGAAGGACCAAAGACACACTTGGTCCCAGTGGAAGGAGCTTTATTGTTACATAAACACAAATTCTCAAGTTCCTATCTATATGAATAAAAAAACACACAATCCATTGCCTTGCAAATAGTATACGCTATAGCAAGTTCTAAGACTTGAACTTAAAATCTACAATGGTAGGCGGCTGATTGCCGGGTCATTGCCGCTTTGGGTTCTCCTCGGCCATAGCCCCTGCAAACTGAAAGCTCTGTTTTGGGTGCTCCTCCACAGGCCACGCACCATATTTTCACCTATTCTTGCTAGTCTCTCGTGGTTAAAGTATATGGATAGCACTATTAACCAGGAAATGTAGACAAATGACTGGAGAGAGCGACTGAACAATAATGACAATAGAGCAGCATAAGCCAAACTTAAAGAGGGAAAAACTATCTTAGCACAGAGGTTCAAGGGGGTAGCATTATCAAGGTCGGTCCGATGAAGTCTCTCATGGTATTCAAATGCACAGCAACATGCAATTAAGGCCATGATGAAAATACATATGCTTTCAAAGTGTTCATCTAAAGGTGATGAATTATAGAAATGCGTTTGAACAATCAACCCTGTCATTGGAAACAGAATCGCCAACAAAAAGTTCCAAGAGCTTGAGCTGCACAAACCATCAAACTATTTAATTACACGTTTCATAATGGCAACACCAACCAAAAGAGGGGCATTGTAGGGTGGGAAGAGAATTAGGGCCTGTTTGATTAGCGTTTGGAGAATAGATTTTGGGAAGAATAGATTTTAGAAATAGAGATGTTTGGATGATTAGTAGTAGAGTCACTTTTTATATTGGTAAATTATTAAAAAAAGTATGATTTGATTAAAAGTAAGAGAGATGAAAGATGATAGAGAAGAAAGATGAGAGAGAAGAGAGTGTAGAGAAGAGAGAGGAGAGAGGGTGTAAGAAAAAATAGGGGTAAAATAGTAATTGGATAGTTCAAAAAAATTTAGGTTTCAAACCAAAAGCTATTTTCAGTGACTTATTCAAAATTTAGGTTTCAAACCAAAGTTTTGCCCAAAATCAATTTTCAACCAAAATAGCTGTTTTTATAAAAAAAATTTAAACTGAGATTTTAGTCAAAATTAATTTTCTAACCACACACCCAAACACGTACTTAGAGATAAAATAATATTGATTGGAAAATCTCTAAAAAACTCCCATAGTAAATATAAAATTTTATTTGTAGTATAAATAGTAAATTTGATTTTACTAGAAATGTACTCATGCTGTAAGCTCGTGGGGTATCTGAGCTGTTGATATTATTCATTTAATTTTCACATATACGTAGTAATATGAACAGGTCAAATCAAATCTCATAGAAATAGAATTAAAAGATCGGAAAAGAAATTTTGAATACTTACGTGAGTGAATTGATGGGCATGACTTGAGTCTGAGTTAGCTTTAAGTTGATATGGTTGTTTCTCCTGGAAGATCGAGCAAAGAAGATGATGATGATTCGTTGGGAAATACGAAGAAGAGGGAGAAGATGGTACAGCTGTTGTTGTGAAAGTACGTAAGTTGCCTCTCCCCTCTTCGTTGCGAAATAAGAAGAAGAGTAAGATTTAAGAAGATGCTACAGCAGTTGTGAAAGCACTTGAGTCAAACTCATGGGGCCAACATAAATAAATGAAATTTTTTTCTAATTTTTTATTCTCATGGACAGGAATACTCCGGGAAAAGAGAAATCCTAAAGTTGCAATGGGACATCGGCAGGCTCGTATTATAATATACAATATATAATTCATTAATTGTCCCTTTAATTTATATCTTTACCTCATTTTTTTTAAATTCTAAAAAATACCTATTTAAATTTTAAAATTTTAATCAATTTTTTTTTTAAAAAAAATTATAAATAATTTTACAAGAGTTATAAATAGTTTATAAAATATAGTAAATAAAATTTTAAAATTCAAATAGATATTTTTTAAGATTTTTTTTTTTGAAAAATTTATATCTTTACTTGGCAATTAACATTGTCTAAAATTTCTTATTAAATTTAGCCACCCATTATTATTTTCTAAAATTAACTTTAGTGCCCCAAACAAAATCTTAAATACATTTAGTGAAAACTAAAGAGTATATCTTGAACATAATCATGATCGTGGGATGACTATGTGTAGACGGGGGGGAAAAAGGCCGCAAAGGTAAGACCTTAAGAGTTGACAGTATTTAATATGATGCACATGTGAAACGGGGAGGAAACTGGAGAGAGTGTGAAGCACTAAACAATGAATTCGTTCCCGTGAAGTTGAAAGTGAGAGGAGGGTACTCTAAACGCAGACACGGTGGCGGACATTTTCCATTAAAAGGAGAGTTTGAGTATGTTGATACGTATAATTGCACTATCATTAATTATTAAACTTCATAATAGAATATGGGATAAAGAATGAAAGGAAAATGATAAAAAAAGACCATTTGAAACTTAAAAAGATAAAAAATGTCCATGAATTTGAAAAAAGACGTATTGGGTTGGAGGTTCAATCTGTCATTTAGAAATTACTGTGCACAGTTGCAAATACCATTATGGGAGTTGCAAATACAATTGGCAGAGTTGCAAATAAAAAACTAAATTGTACTTTTTACAACTCTGTCAATGGTATTTACAACTGTTATAATGATATTTACAACTTTTTCAATGGTATTTATAACTCTGCTAGTTATATTTGAATTCCTATAATAGTATTTGTAACTCCCATAATGGTATTTACAACTGTACATAGTAATTTGGAAATGACAGATTGGGCCTCCTGCCCAATCTGTCTTTTTAAAAATTCATGGGCCATTTTTATCTTTTTAAATTTCAAATGGTTTTTTTTTGGCATTTTTCCAAGAATAAATCTGTTTTACACAATTATATATATACAATTATTAAACTCCATACTAATTCACACAATTATATATATATATAATTCACACAAATTCATAAATCTGTTTTACATCAATAATTTTTTTAACTTTACTTATATTAATGGGATTTTGAAGTTGAGAACAAAATATGATGAGTTACGTTTAATCATTAATTACAGAGATAAAATTAATAAATAAATATTAATGATTCTTTAAATTATTTATATTATGGACTAGAAATTATTTCTAGAATGTGTCATAATACAGAGAGTACATCAATACATGCTCACCATAACCACTTTAGAGTTTGATCCTAAACATTTTCCATTAAAGTGTGAAGCACTAAACAATGAATTCGTTCCCGTAAAGTTGAAAGTGAGTGGAGGGTACTCAAAACGCAGACACGGGGGCAAACATGTCCATTCAAAGGAGGAGTTTGAGTATGTTCATACTTGTAAGTGGTAATTGCACAATCATTAATTATTAAACTTCATAATAGAATATGGGATAAAGAACATGATGAAGTAATACCTTAATAGTATATTTTTCATATGTTATTTTTATATCTATGTTATTTTGGTGTATCATGATTTTATTATTTAAGACTCTGATTAGGATTAGCTTTAATTATTACTCCTTAAGTCCTTAATATATGATTTAATTAGATAGTTAATCTTATTTATAAATATAAGACATCTTTTTTATATTTATCTATTTTTTTTTCTAAATTACCCTAGTGATACTCTATCAACAATAATCAAGTAAAAAATAGAGGGAGATAATTTAAAAAGATGGTTAGGGTATTTTAAAAAATATATAATATATTAATTAATTTTTTTAATTTAATTAAATTAATTAAATATATTTTATATTAGAGACTTAAGATGTATTATTATTTCCTATAAGTAGCATTATTATAAAAATCGCTTGGTTCAGCTTATCAGAGTTATCAAAAGTTAACTTCTCAGAAAGTATATAAAATTGTTGTGGGCTAATCGATAAGAAACAATTATGGGGACTATTACATTTTTACTTTGCACTTTTTTGGCCAAATGTTGTTTGTCTATTTTCAGTTTGGTCCATTCGTTAAAGTTCGGTCTCCATTATTCCCATGGTCTCATCCAATTTAAACAATTTTTGATGAACTTTTTTCTAAGGCATTTTCTCTCTCTCTTTCTTCTAAGTTATAATAATACAACTCCGTTTTCAAACCTTGCACAATATATGAAACCCAAGTCTGTCTATCGATCTATCTATCTATATGTATCAACTAGAGTTGATTTTTCATGCATTGCATATAATATATATATATATATATATATATAGCTTATAAACAATACCAATTTCTGACAATGGGGAGCAAAAGAAAAATCTAAAAAATATCATATGAGAAAAAAAATTGTATTACTCCATCCCTCCTATCCTTGATATAAAAGTTAATTAAGTTTTTAGATAAATTAAAAAAATTAAATAAATTAGTTAATTATGATAAAATTTAATTTTTTAAGACGAATTCATATTATATACTCTTTAATCTACTCAAATTACTCAAATAACTCTTATATTAGTTATAATTAACTATTCCCTTCAGTCTTAATATAAGAGTTAGTTAACTTTTTTAGATATATTAAGGAAGCCAAATAAATCAGTTAATTCCCTTCAGTCTCAACTAACTCTTGTATTATGGATGAGGGCGTCAAAGAAAAAAAAAGAAAAGAAAAAAGGGGGAAGCAAATCCCATCTATCTGACCCCTCAAGTTCCCCCAGGGTTATTCTCAATTCAATTATTAATTTCAATGAGTCCTCTTTCAAGTTGAGTTTGAGAGATTGTAAAGGACCAAACTAAAAATAGCCAAACAAGTTAAATTTCAATTCAAACCGTGGACAACGATCAAGTTAACGAAGCAGCATGTAGATCAGAGGCTAGGATGTCACGCTTGATAACATGCAAAATAGTGATAGAGTTGTGTTCAATAGTTCATATTTCAAATCTTTGTATTACAAACACCAACACTGGCAAAAATAGACAAAAAAGAAACTCGTATTATGAGTATCAGAACTAAATTTATCACCCAAGTATAATTGGACACATCATATATCATACGCCACTACATACAAGAGGAAAATACATAGGAAACGTAGAAAATACAAGATTCTTTTTGTGAATCTAGAGGTTGACCCCAAGTGTTAATGATGAATTGGAGAAAAAAACATAGGAATAGGGAGGTATATGCTTTTTGTGTAGCTACTAAGTTTTTTGATGTTGCTGCCTTGCTTTTGACATTATTCCCCCGGGGCCGGGGTGGCGGGGCGAGTGCAATGTACTTTTGGTAATATATAGATGCAGGAGTCTTATGGAGAGGAAGGATGTTTTTGGTAAGAATAGGATAGGAGAGGCTGAGCTCTCAAATCTCCAGATGGAACCAACGAGTGAGTGGAAATTAAGGTAGTGCATGAATCAGTATTTTGGCAAAAAGGGTTCATTCAGAATCATTGTCTCCCTCCTTTAACTTTGATTCTGCTGAAAGCTATTAATATAAACCTCCATATTTCTTCAGAAATTGCAAGCTGTCTATTATTGTTTCTGTTTCCTGGAACAGGACATATCATTTGGCATCATAGTAATATTCTGGGCTCTATGGGAGGGCGATGGAGCAGCGGGTGATTGAGGAAGTGCAAGAATTGAAAGAAGCCGTAGGAGGACTAAACTAAGGCATGAAGGAAGTGAATGCACGGCTAACAATAGAAATGACTGGGGTTAAAGAGATGATGCAGAAAATGCAAGAAACCCTGTCATAACTGGTCGAAAAATAAATAGAGTCGCCTGGAAGGGATGCGAGGCGCTGAAGCTGGGGCTCAGAACGGAGAAGAGATAGTAGAGACACCAGAGAACCACGACGGAGAAAGGGGGAAATTCAGAAAATTGGACCTACCGGTGTTCAAAGGGGATGATCTGTTGAGTTGGTTTTAGCGTGTTGAGCGTTATTTCAGTCTGAATGCAGTCTGCGAGTAAGAGAAACTTGGAGCAGCGGTGGTGTGCCTGGAAGGCAAGGCCCTTAATTGGTACCACTGGGTGGAAAGTCGGACTCTAGTGCGCAGCTGGTTAGAGTTTAAGCAAGAGTTACTCTACCGGTTTCATCCGTCACAACTAGGAGACGAGTATGAGATGCTGTCGGCCTTAAAGCAGGAGCAGTCTGTCCTGGAATTGGTTGAGGAGTTTGAGAGACTTTCGGCTTCTCTGAAGGATGCACCAGAAGAGTGTTTAGTCGGGGCTTTCAAAAATGCACTCAAGCAAGAGATTAGAGCGGAACTAAGGCTATAAACATAAAGCAAAACATAAGTATGATGAAAGGCTATAAACATAAAGTAACTCAAGTACTTTGGCCGAACGGAGATAAAATGGTTGCCTGTTAGCAGTAAACTAGACGGACAGAGTTCAGGACAGAACTTTATAATCTCAGATCAACCAGGCAAGGCCAAAGCTATCGTTCCATTACCTCATTGCTCCCCATGGGTTACAGGCTAGCATTACCTAACTCAGCAGGACGGCACTTTCTAATGAACTATCTAAAGAAATTCACATATAGAATGGCGAGCATCCAGGTTACACTTAAACAGCGAAGGCAAGAACTTCATTTCACTCTGAAGAGACTCCAAAGTTGTGTACTGAAGCCACAGTCATCAATGTTATGTGTCTTGTGTTGACCATTACAATTATCTTGTGTCGGGTACTATATGTTATTATCAGTTTCATGTATCTAGGGCATGGTCGTTATTTTCGGTTAGTGTCAGACTATAAATATCATATTATGCATTCTTCCAAGGACATGAATGAAGTACTATTCAAAAAGCTTTGGATATTCTCCTACTTCTAGGATTAGATTCTGATTCTAGAAGACTCCCACACCCACTTTCTCCTTCCTTACCTCTTTCTACCTCTTATTCTATCTATCTCTCTATCAAGTTTCTACCAAAATCTAAATAAATATTATAAATGCTTCTCTTCAACTATTACTGAGCAATCACAGATTCAGAGGAGATTGCTAGCACACTGAGATTTTGAATAACAACAACAAAGAGCAATAAAACAACGATATTAAGAAGAAGATCAACCCCTATAAACCACACACCATGCTTACTCATAGAGTACTACAACAACAAGCCCACTTTATGCACATACAGCACAATTTTAGATAAAACATCAGTACATACAAATGATTTGCTTGTTCACCAATCACCAGATTGTGATAATATAAATTATTGTATGTCACAGTAATGGTATGAAAGAGAATAACGGGGATAATGACTGAAACTCAACAAAAAGAACAATGTGGTGGAAATAAGCAGCACCCAGACTGGGATATAATTCAAAAGACCAATTCAGAAATTATATCCCCATGGCAAAAGCATTCCATATTGCAATAAAGGATCAATATCATGACTGGAAATGAACTATTAAGTTTCAAAATCATCTAAATGTTAGATAAATTGGCAACTTTTACTGAACATGTAAATCATAAAATGAGGGAAGAAACGTATGCAATTGTGGGAATTAATTAATCTTCTTGTCCTTTTTGGTCACAAGCTGGCGCATCTGAAACCTCCAAAACAAGAAATAAGCCAAGCCTAACCCTATCAAAATGAATATCCAAATATTATCATCCTCATCCTCCTTCTTTGATCTCATTTCTTGTATACTAAAACTCTCCCTCCCTGAATTCTCCACTGTCCCCTCGTTCACATGCCCATATAACACATACACTCTGTCCCTTTCCCCCAAGGCAACCGATGTAGGAAACCTCTCCAAATCAAGATCAATCTTATCATACACCACTCCCTCTGCCCAACTATCTTGGCTTTTCAAAAGCCAAAGCATATTCACAGGGGAGACAACAAAAACGACGCCGTCGCCCCGGATGGCTATGTCGTCCGCACCAGTCAAATCCTCATTCAACAACACCATCTTCGCCCTCCCATCATCCTCGCTTACCTTGAACAGCCCGTACTGGATTGCATCACCAGCAAATACCCCTTGGAGACATACGCAAGCCCATTCAGCCCAATGGAACTATACGGTGCATCGCGGTCCACAGGAGGAGCCATGTACTGCGGCGCTCTCGAGAAGATCGATGCCTCTCCTTTTTCGTCGACCTTCCAGATGTAGTTACCGGCGGAGTTGGTGACATAGGCATTACCCTTGTAATCCACCGCGACGTCGTTTGCAATTGGACGGGTGGATCCAACGTCGTCATCAGCCGCGTTGAGAGTAGACAAGAAGAGACGTTGACGAGAACGGAGGTCGTAGGCGGCCAGGGCATTGAAGGGTGGGAGAGGCTCCCGAGCGTGGACGACAACTAGGAGGCGTTTCTTAAGGGAATCGACAGCGAGACCAGAAAAGGTGACATTTTCAGGGAGGGAAGGGTCGGAGATAAAGGTTTCAACGACGCCGGCGTCGGAGACGGCGGAGATGGTCCGTTGATTGAGTGATCCAACAAGAAAGTGGTGACCCGATCGGTCCCAAGCTAGGCCTTCCGGGTAGAGATTCAAAGACCTGAAATTGATGTTGTGGGGTTGTTTAGCGATAACTGAACTAGGCCTTGAGATGAGGAAAGTGATGAAGAAAACGAAGATGTAGAACAAGGCATGTTTGGGCGACACCATTGACATTGTGATAATGGCTCCTCGCAGGAATAATTGAGCGCAAGAACGGAACTATAATTAGTCAAGGTACTTCTTCTCAGGGCCCCTCCACTTGGAGAATTTAGCATTGTTGATTTTTTTTTCAATCAGAAATACACATACTAAATTAAAGTTTGGGTTAAGCTGATAAGTACTACTAAATTAGAGTTTTTTAGTAGACTATCTCATAAATTACTTAAAAGTATTCTCTGAATCTTGGAGTTGTGCCCTGATTTTAATTGGATATTAGTACTGAATCTACCTAAATTTTTAATAAAAAAAATATGAATACTATTGGATAATGAATTATAATTATAACTTTTAAAAAAAAAATTAAAGGATTTTGATAAAAGTGATAGGTTTTAAAAAGATTCTTTATCATAATTAGTTGTAATACCTTATTTATCCATTCTCGACAACAACAAAAAATGTCTTATCCATCCATATGTTATTGCAAAAAAAAAATTATTGTAAGGATTAATTTATTTTTCTGATTTTCGATTATACATGTTTTATAAGTTATTATATTGTATCTTTTTATATATGTATTTTTTATTAAAAAAATTTAAGATACATAGATTGATGCATAAAAATATTTAAAATTCCTACTTCAGTAAGGTTTGTTTTATCTTAAAAAAAACAGTTAAATTCTGCTGAACCTAATGTCGACACGTAATCCAAATTTTGGCGGTTGAGAGCAACGAACACTTTTTCCTCGATCCTCCCCCTCACTTCCTTGCATTCTGCTCCACGAAGCAAACGCCGTCTGGGAAGAAGCCCCTATCAACTAATGTTACTCAGGGCATCACTGTCACCGCCCGGTGGAGCCGTTTTTTGCTCCGGCGAACAATTCGGCTTCTGCCATCGTCGTCGTTTTATCTCTCTGGCTCATTCAGCTCGCGGTCATCTCAACAAAAGTAGGTCCCGACTCACGAGCAGCAGCTTCTTCATTAAGCTTGAATCCAATGGAAGAATTTTCGAGATCCGCCGTAGCTCAAAGTTTGTGTTCACACCAAGGGCTGCTGATTCTACCCAATCTGCCTCCGTTGATGTTGGTAACAAGACCATTGTTCCGGATGAGGGATTCTCACTTTCTAAGGTTTGTTTCTGTTTTTCTTATGTTGCGGTAGTTAGTATTGTGACCCAATTTAGTTATGTGAACAGATTGGCAGGGTTTAGTATTTAAAAGCTATCAGACATAGGAAAGTTTTGTGAGAGAATGCGTAGCGACCCTGCGAAGAATCCCTTTTCTTTGGAAAGGGAAAGTCCCTTTTGATGTATTACCGGATAAAGTGTTAGTATTGTGTCAAGAATTCGACTAATATTACACTATGCTACAATCTGTACTCTATAGCATCCCTTATGATATATGAGTTTAAATGTTAGTAGGTTAATATTTACTTATTTTTACCTTGATCCTTAAGTTCAGTTTCACTCTCCAAAGCAAGAAACTTGATAGTGCTGCATTTTAACATTCCCATAGTAGGATTGAATTTGCTTTTGTTGGACCAACGTATTGCCACAAACACAAATTCACAATTATTTTGTTTCAAACTTTCAAGTCATGAAGAAATTACGGTAGTGAATACAGTGATTGTCTCTATTATTGTCCTGCTTTCTGATGGAACTCTTATCTACCATTACAAGTTTTAGTTCGTGTTAACTAACTTGTTGATTTAGATGCTTTTTACGTTTGTCCAGTTCCCCTCCCTATGAAATTTAATAATTAGTTTAGTATCATCTATTTATCGGGCTGACTATCGCAGGAACTTTATTGCTGCAGATTTCATTTGGCGTGGTTGGTCTAGGTGTTGGAGTCACACTTTTGGGGCGAGTCCTCCCGTCCCCCTAGATTAATACATAATAGCCATATAAAGTGCTTCTTTTTTATAACAATGGCTTTTTTGTTTGAAATATACAGGCATGGTTTTGGGGCATATTTTAATGTCCTCCCGGGATCAGAATGGTCAGCTATTATGTTAACATATGGGTTCCCTCTTGCGATTATTGGGATGGCGCTCAAGGTGAAAGAAATGTTTTCATTTAAAAGCAGTTATAATATGGAAATTTTGGCTAATGAATGTGGTTAATTTTACTGTAATTGAGTATTTCATTCCTATCACTTTTCTTATCTTTAAGAAAAGTGGGGGGAAACTAATGCCTTGTCAGCTGAAATTCTGTGTAAGGGATGGTCTTTAGGACATGCATTGTTATCACAATTTGACTTCTTGACTCTAGGGGATGCTCATGTGGATCACAAACTTAGTTTGGTTCATATGTTGACAATTGGCCATCTTTTTTTGCAGTATGCTGAACTAAAACCAGTTCCATGCCTGACCTATGTAGATGCTTAGAATTTAAGGGAAACATGTGCCACTCCAATCCTTAAACAGGTAATTTTAATTCTATTACGATTCAAGGTGTCCTTTTAAGAGTTTTTCTGATTAGTTTTTCTTTTCCAGTTCTGGAATTTTGAAATGTCTTATGTTTTTCTAATGTTTCTAGTTGAGTATTGTCTTTTCGGCTCTGTAATTACATCAGCAATGTTCTATTTATTGATTTGGCCAAGATAGTTGCTATAACTTGGTACATTCATGTTATGTATTGTGTTCATAATGTTTGTTCCTTTTCCTTCAGGCTGAAGATTTTGCAGAAAATTCTCATTATAGTTTTATGAGTTGGACCTTAAATATGCCTCGAAAGAAATGTGGTTAATGGAAATGTGCATATTTTATTTTCTTTTTCGTAACTATTATCTGTTAGAAGATTACAGTTTTCTCAAAGGTAGGAAAACGGGATCACTAATTTGTGGCAAACATTTTCTTATTTTCTTTGTTCTTGCTGCATGATTAGTCCATACCTTCAGAACGATGTCTTCTCAGTGCCTGAAGCTGAGGAAGAGTAGTTGACCTTTATTATTCAATAGTTTGGAGTGATTAATATTTTCCATCAAAACTATAATTCTTTATGCTAGATGAGAAATGACAGCAAAAGGAATTATGAAAGATGGATATAAATTACCAAAGTTTCCTTCTTTAAGATCTGTTTCTCTAGTGATTACTCTCTCTGTGATGACTTCAACTTGAATTTGTTGTTTCTGGGAATATCTGGCACAGAAGTGCAGAAAGTACAGCGTAGATACAAACTTTGTATTTCTGCCGAACCCTTATCTCTCAAAAGTAATTACATTATTACTTAATGATGTAAACATAATTGGATCTTCTCAAATTGCATCAAGTGTCCTCCAGACATACTTTAAGAAAATTAAATCACGTAGTGATTTTATATATCATTTATAGATTTCTAGATTTAAATGTTTCCTTCAGTCCAATGTACTCATTGTGAATGCTATCATATCCCAATAAATATGGTTACAAAAATCAATTTACAGTGTTAAATGTCTGTGGAATTGTAGGTCAAGAGCGATGTCACTCGATTTCGGTATGGGGATGAGCAGCATTTGGATGAGGCATTGAAACGGATATTCCAATATGGTCTAGTATGTTAGTTGACTTTACTGCATTTCTTTTGGAAGCATAGTTATCATTTGTATAATATTCATTTTCTTATCTCATATTTCAAGGGCAAAATCAACTTCTGTTTCTTTGTTTTACAACGTGCATAAAAGCAAGTACAGTTTATTTTTGAACAGCTTTAAATGTGAGGTGAGATAAGTTGTTGGTGCACATTTTGACAACACACAGAAACTGATAGTTGTGGATAGCTTCTTCAGTGAGGGAGCATTTTCCTCTAGCAATGATGTATTAAGTGTATGAGGGGTGAGGGGTATCTTGTTAATGTCTGCATTACCAAATTGGACAATATTTTCAAGAACAAAATTGTCGCAAGCTTGATTTGTTGGAGGAAGACTGTGACTGGTTTCCTCTCATGAAACCCCTTAGGGTAGAGCTTGAATTGTGGACAAAGCTTAGACCTGCAATGCCTGTTTTAAAAGTTTAATTTATCAGACAGAATTCAAGGGGCTAGGTGTTTGATCATGAAGGCAGATGCTGCAGAGTGTACGTGGTTGGTGGAAATTTTGAAATCGAGCAACATAGTGGCACCTGTTCGCATTGATAGATTACAAACAAATGAATTGCATAATGGAACTGACCTCTTTATAGGGAAGAATGAACTCGGCACTCAAGACAGAGTAGCAAACTAGGGTTGCAATGGTTACATTCTTGGCAGTCGGCATATACAGTTGTCTCTTTGCTGAAAACAGACATGATTTTAAGGATGTAGTTCCCTCAATTCTCATTATGGTAGATCTTTAATTTCAAATATACTAGATGATTTTTCTTCAAGTTAACAGTTCAGCATCATCATCACCTATCTAGATAATGTCATCCACAAAATAAATTATAACAAAATTTTCACCATCTGAATGATTAAAAGACAGGGTAGAGAGCCTAATTCTATTTATATGCTTTAATCGTTACCTGATGTAGTCTTACAAACATAAAAGCTATACTGTCAAGTTCATTTCTTCTTTGTACTCTGCATAATCAAGCTTTGTGAACTGAATTGTGATACTTTCATGATTTATCTAACATGGAAGTCTTAGTATATAGTTTTAATCTTGGCTCATGAAATTAATTTATCTGCTTTATAATTTCCAGGGAGGAGGAATACCAAGGAGGGATGCACCCGTTCTAAAAATGATTCGTGAAGAAGTATGATTTTCGTGTTTGGGTTAATTCATTTATCTGTTCTGTATCTGATGTTTCTTTGGTGCTTTTTTAATATTGATCTAATTCTATGGGCAAACGTTAAAGAAAAATATTGGCAATTTTTCATTTGCTATAAAAGATGATAATAGTTTGTGGAAAGTTATGGTACTTGTTCATGTGTTTCCCTATCCTACAATTAGAAGGTCATTTTTTTTTTAAATTTTCCCCCTCATCCTTTTACTATCTATGTATAATTTTAAATAGAGTTATTTTTACGGTAGCTTTTAAATTTCTTTGATTCTGTTTCAACTATTATGTGCTTGCTATTTTTTCGGTCTCAGTATTTTTACGGTAGCCATTTATGTGGGACTGACCTTATAGCCGTTTTGGTAACTCAAGCTTAGGCAACTTCATTTACACAACATAATGTTTGATCTACGTAAGATCCCAAAATTTTTGAGTAATTGCTTGCTAGGTTTCCTCAAGCCATAATCTGTGTTTAACTGAGATACTACCCTGAGAATGATTTGGTTGAGAATCTCTTACTTGGTTAGACTCTATGGTCATTACCTAATTGATCCTGCCTCATGATTAGGTCACATCACTTGGTAAATACTGTTTGGTCTTGGTTTTCGAGGCTAAAGCTCTGCAGTTGTCAGATTTTGAACAGAGACAGGTAAGCAACTTTCCTTGTAGGTCATGGATACCCATTGCTGTCGTACTTGGAAGGGCTCAGTCAGTTTAATTTATTTTTTACGACAACGTATGTTAAAAGCTTTAACCTTTTATGTTGATTGCTTTTGCTGTCTGATCTAATTAATATTTATTCATTTAATTGAAGTATAAGATCCACAGGCACGTTTTGATCTTGGTATAAATGTTAACTTCTTCAATTATGTGTCTAGGCAAAATTTGCGTCATTCTTTGGGCCTGGAATTACAGCTGAAATTGGTGAGTCATTAATTGCAGATTGCTCTGGTTCTTAGCAAACAATTATATATATTAAAAGGAGAGGAATCCGTCCTCTTCCCGTCCTCATTATTGGATCAAAATTTCCACGGTTGAAATTTAATATTTTATAAAACTATCAATATCAATATATATATATATATATATATAAACTTCAAACTTAGATTACCATTCACAAGCCAAATCAGGCATCCACCTAAAAAAAAAACTTATTGGGCTTCATGTGAGCCGAGAAGCAATTTTGAAACTGTTCATTTTATAATTAAATATTCCACATGCTCTCTCACTACGGCTCTAAATTGTTCTGACCAAATTTTACCAATTTGTATTTATTTTGTTTATGTAATATTATAATAGTTTTATAAGATATTAAATCTCAGCATGCATGCATTCTGATGTATTATTGTGGTTCCAGATAAGGGTGAGAGTGATCTATACGAGGTTCGGCTTATATCCAATGCATCTCCTTCAAGTGCTTGACAACTTTAGTCTCCTCTGTCATCCTGCTGTTTTACTGAATCACATGACTTAGGTCGCTTGAAATTCATGGAAATAGTATATTGTAAATGTAAAGGCAACAAATTGTAAATTTTGACATTCATTAAAAGAAGAGGAGAAGAAGCAGTTGGAAAATAACAGCCAATACTTGTGTGGAGCACATTACTTGCATTATTTTATACTTGATGTACAGGTAAGACTAGTTTCATATCTGCTGAAATTTGGTAGCCGCTAGTTATTTGTTTGATAGAGACTTGAGGTTGCTTTATTCATGAATTGAAGATGCTTCTAGCAAGAAGCTCATAGGAATTACAGGGTATTGGCAGGTCATTGATTTATATAATACTGCTCTTATACCATTAAAAATAGAGTCACAGGTTAAAGAAAATGGCTTATTTGACTCGACCTCTTTCGAATTAGGAATACACGAGCATTTTTTTTTGTCCTTTTATTCATTGTTTATTATTATTTTGAAACTGGCTTTTTTGGAGGGGAGTGGAATATCTATTCATTAACATCAGGTATCGGCTCCTCAGTGTTTTTTGTATCTTCATTAATTTTTTTTTTCTAGTAAACAAAAAGTTAATTGAGTTAGGTCTTGGGGGCTTATTATAATCAGGGTATGCCTTTAGACTCAAAGAATACTTATAAAGGTATTTATAGATTAATTAACAAGGTTCTCACATTAATAGTAGGATTTAAAAATAGTTATGAGCTAATTTCTTATCAACTTAGACTAATTTTTATTGACTTATCTTCATTAATTTAAATATATTCTGTATTATTCAACAATAAATTGGTAACACAACTTACTGATGGAAGGAAAAAAAATATATCTGAGAGAAGAAGGAAAAGGTAAATATTATTAATCATTATTAGAGGTGTAAGTCTCTACTAACTAGTAAAACAAGTATATCAGGTTTGAACTACATAATAGCACTCTAACTGCCTCTGACCCTTAGACCAATTTTATATTCAAACACTTTCGTGCAAATATAGGATACCACTATAATTGTGTGGAGTGCAGTTTCTTGATATAGATTCAACTTATAAAAGGGTGAGATATATAATTATTTAGAATTTATTTAATTTTTAGGGAGTATTATTTTGTTGTAGTTCTAGTCACGACGCTGGGAGAGGTATCTTAGCTCTTAAGTACTTATATTTACGTCTAAGGATAATTAATGGCTCACCCTGATCGATATTAGTATCGTTTAAGAGAAAAGAGACTTCGTCCTACTTTTAGATCGTAGGTAAATCTAATCCTTTTTTTTAAAACAAAAAAGTTATGCTAAAAATTAGATTTCAACCATACTAGGTTGAGATTGTTGTGCAATGTTCTTTTATTTAATTAACAGTATCTTAAAGCTTTTTTTAGTTTGAAATTAATTACTTTCAAAGCTCAAATCGTAAAAAGATTTTATCTTTCTTAATAAATATATTTTTAGAGTTTAAACTTGTATTTTTTTATAGGATAAAGTTACTTATTATTTTAACTAATAATTTGGTTGTCAATGCAATGTTTTACTTAAGCGAAAATTTAGGAAAGAATTCTTTCGTACAGGATCCTTAATTTAAAAATAAATGTGATAATTGTTTACGTCAATCATGAGGATGTGGGGCACAAGCCAATTTTCACCACATAAAGGTGTGTTTGGATTAGCTTTTGGAGAATAGATTATGGGAAGAATAAATTTTGGAGAATAGATTTTGGGTAGAATAGATTTTGGGAATAAAGATGTTTAGATGATTAGCAGTATAATTACTTTTTATATTGGTAAATTACTAAAAAGGGTATGATATGATTAAAAGTAAGAGATGTGAAAGATGATAGAGAAGAAAGAGGAGAGAGAAGAGAGTGTAGAGAGGAGAGAGGAGAGAGAAAAAGAGAGATAAGAGAGGAGAGAGGAAAGAGAAAAAGAGAGAAGAGAGATAATAGAGAAAAGAGATGAGAGAGGGTGTAAGAAAAAATAAGGGTATAATAGTAATTGGATAATCCAAAACCTAGGTTTCAAAGAAAAAGCTATTTTCAGTAGCTTATTCAAAACCTAGGTTTCAAACCGAGGTTTTGCCCAAAATCAATTCTCAATAAAAATTACTGTTTGTATAAAAATTTTCTAAACCGCGATTTTGACCCAGAATTCATTTTCAAACTTAAGTGCCAAACAGGCACAAAGTACAAATCATAAGACCATGATCATTTTGCCCTTTTTATTTTTCTTTTTTTTCTTTTTTCTCTTCTGATTCTTTCCAAAGAGCACAAGCTCAACCTGCAAAAATTACAGAAGAGGTATCATTTCTTTATCATTTTACAGGCTCTTTTCCTTGACATTTAGTGATGAAGATACTGATCTTTATATGCCGTCCTTTCTCTTTATCTTTAAGCCTTTTCTTCTTCTTGATCCATGGAAAGCACCCACTTTCCCTGTAAAGTTGATCCACTTGCGCCCCCAACTCATGATTCTTTTCCATTTCTTTGTCATTATCCTTCTCTTCCACCTGTACATGCATTTGTTCTCTCACATCAATGTCACATTATGGCAAACAGATCTCTATAAAGAGAAAAGGATGTGAAGTTCAAATAAGATAAAGTTAAGTAGATTCTACTCAATCTAATATCGTTTTAAGGGAAGGTATATTTAATACTTTAAATTAATTTTAAAAAAATAAATAATATTTTAAAATATTTAAGACTATAATTAGTATTTAAATTAATTTTAGATATATAATTAATACATTAAATATTTAAATTGTTATAATTTTATCCTTTTACTAATAAGAATATAAATTTTTATTTGGTACATGTCATATAAATTTTTTATTTCGATATATTATTATTTAAAATGTTATATATGTAATATTATTTTAATAAAATATACTAAATAAATCATTTTTTTTAATTTTTACATATGGATTATATACAATATCAATTTTATGGTTTATTCAGTACTCTTTTTTAAACAATATGACATTTGATATTTTAAATAATAATGTGTTAAAATAAAAAGTTTACGTGACATATATCAGATATAAATTTATATTTCTATTAGTGAAAAGATAAAATTGTACCAATTTAAATATTTTAAAGTGCTAGTCGCACTTCTAAAATTAGTTAAGGTATTAATTGCTTATCGAAAATTAGTTTAGGATGCTAAATACACTTTTACCCTATCTTTTTTAGAGTTTTGTTATTAAGTCAATTATGAATAGATATTAACCAAAAACTATTATAGAAATATTTATACTTTCTCTCTATTTTTAATTTAATATATGCGTTATTTTTTTTATTAAATTTTTTAATTTTATTCTATTAGTACTGTTAACCTCTTAATTTTACCTATTAATACTACTAATTCTTGTACAGAAGTTAATTGTACTGATAGAGAAAAATTAAATAATTTAATTAGAATAAAAAATTATATGGATAATAAATTAAAAATTGAGGGAAAATATAAATACCTCTAAAATAGTTATCTTAAATATTAAAATAACTAAGTAAATTTGATTTAAACATTCTTTTATGAAGTTATATCAAATACAGTTTTCATGAAATATTCCTTTTAGGGGCTTTGGTATATGTTAAGAATGATTGAATAATAATTATAAAAATTTGATAGATATAATTTAGAAATGATGAAAATGAATTTTTGCCCCCATACCCTTTTCACCAGACAGACTCTTGACGTCAAACTCAACAATGCCAACCGATGCAGAATCAGACCAGATGACAAATTTGAAGTTTCAATCAAGGCACTTGAATTATTGAAGGTTCTGCTTTATTAAATATGATAGCATCACTGTTCCTGATCACACATATGTATAGAGGTCTGTTTGAATAAAAATTTAAAAAATAATTTATAAAAAAATTAGATAAATGTTATAAAAAAATTTGTAGAGAAGAGTTTATAGAAAAAAAAATAATTATGAATAAATGATTGTTTAGATAGTTATTATTAAAAAAATTATAATTAAAAAATTATCAGGAAGGGTACGATTTTATTAAAAATATGAGAGATAAGAAAATGTGAAGAAGAGAAAAGAGAGAGGGGTAAAAAAATAAGGGCAAAATAGTAATTGGGTAATTCATAAGTTATTTTACTATTTTAGAAGCTAGTCTCAGTAGTTTATCTAAAACTTCAATTTTAAACTATAATTTAATTCAAAAAAAATTGGACAAATGTAACTGTTCGTTTAAAAAAAAATTAAAATAAGATTTAAGTGAACAACCCTTTTAAGGGTAAAATAGTAATTGGGTAATTCATAAATTTTTTTACTATTTCAGAAACTAGTCTCAATAGTTTATCTAAAACTTCAGTTTTAAACTATGATTTAATCTAAAAAAAATTTAGACAAATACAACTATTCGTTTTAAAAAAAATTAAAACAAGATTTAAGTCAACAACCCTTTTAAAATTATTATTTTTTTAAAAGAAAAACACATATACATGTGGATATACATATCCCAACCTATAGGATATTCTTCTTATTTCTAAATGGCCAAAAGGTCATGAGCAATGAAAGCACAGTTAAGGGTCCTGCAGAAACAGAATAGCACTACCACACAGAACTCATTCAATAAGGTGGTTTTTATGGAATCCGTCATCATCTTTGTTTTTCAATTCAAGAAAAGTAAAATGTACAGATTATAGCAGTTAATGGTTCAAATTTAGTTTCTACATGTGGAATCTTTGTAAAGTTGAAACTTTCAAGTTTGTACACAAGGGTTTGATCAGATAAACAGCTTGATAAACAGAAAATTTCCCAAGGACAAAGACAAGTTCAACTGTATAATTCTTAAAAAAGCAGAGAGCTTGGGAAAAGAAAGTATGAAGGGACCAACACTAATTAACTGAAGCAGAAACATAGGAGCGACCAATGTATCTATCACTACCCCACTTTGAAACGGTACTATCTAATCATTTTGCCTTCAGATTCCATTTTCTTTCTTGGAAATCACAACCAGGGGACTAGGTACGTCCCCACAAAAAAGAAAGAAAGAAACTCCCTATAAAATTAAAAAAAAATGTAATCATAAAAAGTTATACAACAAATAAACATTTGATAAATTTAGATATAAAAACTAACAACCGGTTCATATTACTTACAATAAATTCATGTTATTTATTTATTATATAACTTTTTAGTAATTATATTTCTTTTTTTTTATCTCATAGAATTTTCTTAAAAAAATAAGCTTTTGCATGATAAGTTTGTAAATTGTGTGTGTAGGGAGAGATAGAGAGCAAATGTTTAATTTAATTAATGATTTTTTTCACATATCATAATCTAGTGAAAAATCCCATTTAAAACATGTGAAAAAATTTCGAACAGATTAATTTGAGAAAGAAGTGAAGGAGGAGTAAAAACCTCGTGGTCTGGTTTGGATTTTGTATTTGAAGAAGGTGAATCTGCAAGTTCCTTTATAGATCTGTCTGTGATGGAAGGAGTTGAAGCAGGGCTGGGGCTGCTTGAACTAAGATCAGGAAGAGTACTTTGAATTCCCACATCTCTTGTCTTTCCCTCTTTCTTCTTTTCTGCACAAGAAAGAGGGGGGGGGGGGGGAGCACAGTAACTTAGTAAGTAATATTTATTATCCTGCAGCTTCCTCTGTTTTTACTAGTGAAAGGAAATGGTTATACATAAAGAGAGTTAATTTAATTTAACATTTGATTGAAATTTAAAAGACTTATAAAAAAAAATCTGATTTTTGCATTGCAATACCATAGCATACTTCAAATATGAAGGAGGGGAAATGAACGTACAGGGTTATCTGAAACAGGTACGAGGAAAAATAGAAAATAACATAATATATACTGGAAAATTCGTCCTGTTTTATATCACTTTCACTGATAAACATATAGAAAAATAAGTGGATCTATCACAAAGTACAGCATGACTAAATTAATAAATAAGGTAAACAAGTGAATATTAGAACCTGAAAATGAAAACTGAAGAACTTCGTCATCTTCTTCTTCTTCTTCATGTGTGTCAGCTGATGATGTCTTTGTCTGAGGAATATTTCTTGATGAAGAGTAAGCTGTAGGATTATCAAACATGGTAATAACTCTGTTTGTTGATTTACGAAATGATCTTCCACTGCTGATCAGAGCTTTTGAAGATAAACATTCCAATGGTACTTCCCCAGAAAGAGGATTACATATATACTTCTCTGCTTCATTCCACTTAGAATTCAAAGCTAACCCATCTGGAGATAAGCACTCCCAACTGTTATAGCATGATCTTGCTTGTAATGCTACATCATTATTCCAAACCAAATCAGTCAACTTCATATCACATAAATTCTATCGCTATCTGTTTCATTAAAAATACATATATCTACAGGGGCTAATCTAGAACCCTACATGCTTTTTAACCTAACCTAGTACATGGACAATAAACTCGACATTTTTTCTAAATCGTATTATCACATATTTCAACAACTAATTAATTCAGTTTTAAATTTATAAGTATCCTAGCATAGGTATCACCTTTAGGGTGTAGAATAACTCTGTGGTACATGTACTTTTTGACTAATTATGAATGTCATTCTGTATTCATTTTCTCGTACCTCTGATAGCAGTATTGAAAGAATAGGTGGACGGGTCTATTCCATCTGCAAAACAAAAAAGCAAAAATCAAAAGTTGTGAGAAGCAAAACTCATGAACTCCACGAATTAAAAAGAAAGAAAGGGAGATATGTAATACCTTTGAAAGGGTATGCAGGTGAAGAAGCAGCACTGGAGAAAGTGATGTTTGAAGATCTAAAAGTCTTAATAGTTTCATCATTCAAGCTTCTGATATATGAAGCAGAGTGCCTTCTGGATTTAGTCCTCTCTCCACCATTTCTTCGTGCTTTCAATTCCCATTCTCTCAAGCTGAACTCTGAACCTTCACTTGTCTTTGAGCTGTAAGGAGATGATGCTTCCATGGAAATTGAAGGCCTCTATCTACTGTACTGAGATTTGCAGAGATTTGACAGAAAATTAAAGCAGAGACATAACCAGAATAAGGGTTTCGAGGATGAGGAAGAAGAAGAGGCTATTGGTGGAAACTGGAAAGTGGGTTTTGTTTCAGTGAGAAGACTGAGCGTTATGCCTATCTTCTCTGTGTTTGAGTCTCTGTCTCTTCTGAAGTTCACCCTTTTGCTTTTTCAATCTTTTAGGTGTGCACAACAGGCATGGTTTGTTTTCTACGACATATATAGGGTAAGTTTTTTTTAAGAAAAATATGCTAAAGTTTTTTTCTCTTTAATTTAATCATTTTATCATAGCTTTATTTAATTATGAGTTTGACGTCATATAGCACGCCTTTCAACTTTAGAAATTAAAAAGAAACTCTTTCAATTATTTTAAAATAATTCACGTCCTAATATTTCCAAAAAAAAAAACAATACTTACTACATAACATAATGATGATGATAAAAATATAAAAAATTACTTCACAAAAATATCTCTATTTTTTTGTGATCATGTTAAATGTGCTTTAAAAATTTATTTATCATGTTAATAAATTAAAGCTATTAGAATAGTTGAAGGAAACTTTTTTATTTTAAAATTGAGAAATTATTTATAAATAAAATAAAAATATCTTTTGGAAGAGACATTTTTAATCTGGATCCGACCGGAATTTGAGTTCAGATTGATCATGAATTAAGGAATCTAATAATAAATTTGTGCATCATTAAAAAAATTGGATAGGCTTTAGATTTTGATGCCAAGTTTGTAGACAAGCATGTTTTAATTTATATAGGAAAATTTCAAAAGGGATGGAGTGGTTGATTCAAGAAAGAAAAGGCCAAATTTTGTCACACTTTGTTGATTCGAATTTTATTAATTAGATTCAATGCATAGGCATTCACTTGGACTGTTCTATTTATTTAATATTGTTATGACATTTTTGAACAATATTTTTGAGACAAAATCTTTGAAAAAGTCTAAGCAAATCAAATGTGTCACTTCTGAGCTCTGAATATTTTATATTGACAAAATTGTTTTCATATATATATAACTAGTTAATTAGATGACAAAAATTGTAACACAATAATTTTAGATAAAATCTCTTAAATTTCGGATAATTAGTAGAAAACTTCCAACCCTTAAGCTAATGAGTAGTGCCTCTTCAACATTCAAGTTTGTGTAAACAATTATTTTGTTGTTAATTAATCTTTACTAACAATCATGACACACTGTCAACACTGAATGGTTTTAATTTTTTTTTTATAAAAGACTACATTATTAATAATTAAAAAACATAAGAAAAATTTAGGAAAAGTCCTCTATTAATTTTTTTAAATCAAAGTTCTAATAATTTCTGTATATAAATATTTATTTGGTCTTTCTCACCATTAAATTTAATTTGGAATTTTTCTCCAATTTTTTTAAATCAATAATTATTACTCTAATTGATAAATGAGATCTGGTAAGCGATGAGGGTCAAGGAAAAAAAAAGGTGAAGGAGAAACACAAAATTCAACTCATGAAAACTACAATGTAACCTACTGAGGAAAAAAAAAATATGATTTGGCTGTTTCATTCATTATTAGGGTTTCGTTTAAATCTACAAAGGAAGGGACCATAAGTTATTGAGTCACCACTGTGTATCAGAATTTGCGGCTATCCTTTAGAGAGAGAGAGAGAGAGACCAAGGGGCTGACAATGATGAGTCACTGTTTGTGGAGTTGTGTACAGAAAGGAAAATGGGGCATTTGCTTTTTTCTTTATTTCTGTTTTTTTCCAACAACAAACTAGTATTCAATATATTACTATCAATTATTTAGATTTCACCTATCCTATGTGGATCTAGCTGGCAACAGAAAGTAAAACATGTAATTATTGGTTGTGATTCTAATTATGATATTTAAAGAGATATTTTAATTTGTGAATACTTAAATTTATATTTGAGAATAATACGATTTACCCTATTTAATATTGGTATCGCTTACAAGAAAAAGAAACTCTATTATATCTTTAAATTGTAGGTAAGTCCAATATTTTTCTAAAAATTTATTTATCAAAAATAATATTTAGATTTTAACATTATCAAACTTAAATGGATGATAGTTTTTACAATATGATTTTTTTATATATATATATTTACAATACTTAAGTCCCCAATCTGTATTCTTTATTGGAAACTATGAAAAGTTAGGAATAATCGTCTTTTTTGTTAATGATATTCATATAACACAAGGTATTTTACACATGTTCGAGTTATTATTTTTTTATCACAATTTAAATAATTTCTCTGATTTTAGGTTGATTTTGTGAATTCTCTTTTGGAGTGAATATTATATTTGTGCAGTTCTTTTATTTAAAAAAAGATATTATGTCCCTTGTACTCAACCCAACAATAATTGATGGGGCTAATTTCTTTCTTGAATAATGAGTGCTTCACGTATTGTGTTGAAATTGATGTTTCCTCATCAAGGCCACCAAATCAGGGACTCTTGTTTTTGACATCAAACACCTAATTCACTAATACTTATCTCTGCCTCTTCCAATCACATGCACTCCCATCATTTTCAAACTCAATTATTTCTCTCAGCAATGGAAGATTCCTACTACGTACCTCGGCCATGAATCCATCATCCTCCTTCAAAAATATATTCTTGTTCATGTATCTTAACCATTAGTTGCATAGTACTAACATAATTTACCGAATGCAACGTTGTTAAATAAGTTAGTCTTCTAAGGGAACATATTTTTAATAGAAGGGATTTGTTTGGTACACATAATAAAATAAACTCAGTTAATGAAGTATATAGAATAGGAAGATGATATTTTTTTAATTAAAAAACACTATTATTCTTGATAAAATGAAAAAAATAAGAAAGTATCATAAAAATTATATATATTCTCATTCTAGAGAAAGTGGGGCATGGAGACAAGCAGAGAGAGCCCAGTGGGGGAGGGAAGAATGACATAAAAGATAAGTTTAGCAAGGCTAAGTAGCTATCAATTTTCTCCTAGCCAACAGGGATTAAATCTAACAGAAGAGACTAGTAGTAAATAAAGTTTGAATCACTATTAAAAGAGATACTATATTTAATGTGTCTGAAAATATTTTGAGTAAGATTTTCTCCAATAAAAGGATATATATGCTTAACAAAAAAAAATTGTCCATGTATCTTTCTATTGGAGCTGTTCTTATTTAAAATATAATCAAATACTAAATATGAGCATTTTTTACTTGAGATATAGACTGTTTTTTTAGGGATATAGACTGCTTTTTTATATAAAAAATTTTAAAAAAGAGTTCGACTCACCCACAATCCAATAGCAGGGCGAAATCTCTCTTCCTCCTAGACGATACCAATATCAAGTAGGGCGAGCTATTAATTACCTTCAAACATAAACTAAAGCACATAAGAACTAATATACCACAATAAAATAATATTTCTTAAGAATTAAATATGTTCTAAATAATCGTATATCTTATACATTCGTTAATTAAATCTACTTACAATGGATGAGATATGGACTCAATATTGCACAGCGTTGCAGGGTGTGCATATGATATGCATGTGAGCTTCACATTATCCAAAGGACCAATGGACCATCATGTTAGCCCTCAATTTTGTCCCTTCTTCATGCAACGTTGGCATCAACCACCACTCCCACAAGATTCCCTCACTTCTTTTAAGTACAAATTGGATCTTTAAAAACATACAATTATGCTTTTAGCAAACAAAAACAGACATTGAAAAGATAAATTACACAGACGCATGATTGCGTGAGACAATATGGAGTGTATTTTTTAATATATGACCCAAAGGAGCTGCAAATTCCCTTTTCACACTATTTTCAGAGATGATACTTTCATTCCACCGAAAAAAACAGTTTTCTTTGCTATCCATCTTTTAGAAATTTTCTTTACTATTGAGTACTAATGTAGGACATACATATGCACAATGATTGCCTTACCACGATGTCATTCATTTCTTTGGGCCAGTATTGTAGGCCAACTTATGGACTTTGGGCCTATCTTCGCAACTTTGTCCCTACTAATTCAGCCCAAACCGTCCAATTTGCGTCTAGGTCTTTTTTTTTTCTTGAAAGAATGACAATTAGATCCAAAAGATTGATTTAATTATGCTTAGGTTTAACCCATCGTCCCTAGGTTCAACTAGTGAAAGAGTGAGACATACGATCATTTGGAGCGTATTCGATCCTTGAGGAGTACCACTTTATTGTGGTTCCAATCACAGCGTTTAGAGAGGTATCCTAACTTTTAAGTATTTAGATTTATACCTGAGTGTAATAAAATGTTCGCCCTGCCTGACATTAGTATCGTATAGGGGGAAGGGAGATTACGTCCTACCTTTAAATTGTGGATGGGTCCAACCCTCTTTTAAAAAATGTTTGTGCCAAAAAAATTATGATAAAATTTTCTAGAAAATGAGTCTCAAATATCAATTTAAATAGTTACAACTTACAAATAACAGTATTAGTTACAAAATAAGAGTTACATTTTAAATTTAGATGCGTTTTATTTGCAATTCCAATTCCTAAATTTGTAATTGTTTGAATTCGAGATTTTCGACTCATATATTATGAAAATTTGTTGGCACCTAACTGTAATTAAATCAATCTTTTAGGACTTAATTGCCATCCTCCTATCCCCCGGTCTTCTACTTCTCTCTAGAACTCTGGGTGTCATTAAGGTGCTGTTTGGTATGACGAATTTGAAGGAGAGGAAAAATCTTGAGTTGAATTTAAAAATAAATTAGAAGATAAGTTAAAAGTTTATAATTAATTTTTCTTACTTTTTATCTTATATATTCTCTTTATTAAAATTTTATAACCCTCCCCTTCAATTTTTTTAAATTCAACTCAGGAAATTTCCCCTCCCCTCACCGCCAAATTCCTCATATCAAACAGCTTATATGTCAACAAAATTTCATTGATAACCTTCCCTCTTTCACTCTAATTTAGACAAAACCCTTAAATGGAATGCATAGTATAGAAATCATTAGGAAATTGAATGGAATCCTATTAGGTCATGTAACTTGAATTGCTATGATGCCTTTTTTTATGTTGATATACAAAGTCTCAATAGCATCTATGTTGGCATCTTATATCTCTCAATCCAGTCAAAAGCAAGTGAATGGTTCGTATGATCATAAGGAAGGTCTTCAAGGTATATCTTGTGGGTAAGAAAAACACATACCAAAAGAAAAATGCCAATCTCAAAGCATAACCTAATGAAAGAATGAGTAGATGGTGTGATTAAGGTAATTATAGAGAAGGTCTCATTAATATCGTCCTGTTGTACACTAAGTACCAAAGCTACACCAATTAAGCCACATTTCAATGTAAGTACTTAGAGGCTAAGAGCCTAACATTCTGCACTGTGGAAATATTGCAAATGTTCTCCAAAGTTCTAAGTGAGTATATTACTAGAAGAGGAAACCCAATATTTATAAGGTAAAGTTCATTCAGCGTTGTGAAAAATAAGTACTCCATGAAATAAAAGCCACATCGATTGCCTTGGTATTTGAGCTAAATTACTGTATCTATATATATAGTAAGCACACAAGCTGTGTAAAAAGTGATCCAAATTGAGCTTGTTTTGGGAACCCCAAACCATAGTTAACCATATATTACTTATTTAAAATCATTTTTAAAATTTCTAAAAATTTCTTTACTAAAAAAAATCATTTTTAAAAAGTTAATCCAAACAACCTGGTACATTATTAAGGGGGCAAGAACCATCACTTCTAAACTTTTGATTTTAACTTAATCTTAAAATTAAACACATTTTATTTCAAATAATAAATTGTCAAAAAATTTTAATAAGCTATTAAAAAACCATAAAATAATTCCACCCAATAATTTAAGGTCCTAGGACCGGCATAGTGTAGAAAAACAAAGTATAAAAGAATCTTTATAGCAAAGACAAAAATGACATTTTTTTTAAAATTTTTTAGAGCTGTGTATTTAATAGAGAGAGAGAGAGAGATTTTCACCTTAAAAAATTTGCCAAGTACACAAACCACAACCTAATTATTGTCATCACTATAAGGCATGTTTGGGAGTTTATGGTGGAATAAAATAAAGCGGTCACTAGTGGAGTGAAATGGAATAGTGTGGATTGAAATGGAATCCTCTATTATTTAAGCATTTTATTATGATAAGGAACCCTTTCATTAGAAATATTTGATAATTGTTAAAAAAATTAATGGGATGAAATTAATTATAACGATTAAAGTGTCATTTTGCCCTTAGAGTTTTCCTCTCTATTTCTTTCTTTGACACTAAAAGCCATAATTAACTCTCACTCAGATAATAAACCAGGTAGCCTTTTACTACTTCATCGGCGGAAGCTAATGCATTGAGGGGAGGCTCCATGAACAAGAGGAATGAGCTAAGAGCAATGATGAAGATGGTGAATACAAAAGCTGATCTGCATGAATCTCCATACTGTCTCACCAATTTTAGCCCTTCTTCTTGACCACCTCCTCTTCCTGAAGAAGATGAAGATGATGAACCATCTTTCAACCCAAATCTTGGGCTTGTGAAATACCCATAAGCCATTCCTGTCATAGCTGCTCCAAAAGTGTGACCTGTGCAATGTGAGAATTTGAGGTTAGGTTTCCTTTCCCTAACTGTTGACTTCCATTTACACATTAGTTTGTGTGAGCAGTGTTAGAGACATATACACCAGTCATCAATTGGACAAAAGTGGCTTCATATGAAACAAGCAGCTGTAATAACGATTGCTTTCTGGAACATGCTCTCTGAAGTATATCCTTGTCATCAACATCCCTGTTTCTGGATTTCATATGTGAGCCAAGCACCAATTATGGCAAATACAGGTCGCTGCATTTATGTTCCACATATAGAAAAGTGAATAAATATAAAAAAGAAAATTATAGCTTTACACCAATCTATTTATTTCAAAGGCCTGCTTAATTATATTTGGAGATGATTTACACCAGTAGTATAAATATGAAAATATATTTTTCCCAGATATTTTTATTTAAAAATATTTTGATAATGTTTATTTTTATATAGTTTTGTTTTAAATGATAACATGAGATTTAATAAATCAGGATATAAGGATATTATATTATCATTGTGATATTTTTTTCATTTTCTTCTCCCCATATTTTCTCTCCTTCATTCAAACATAAAAGTGATAACTATTTCTCCGATTTTCTCTTTTTTCCATTTTCTGTTCTCTCCTCTTATTTTCTTTCCTCCCAAAACTTTTTTCTGTCCAAATGGAACATTTAAGAAAGAACTAGCTAGTATAATAAATCCATTACATAAATATTTAAGTGACCGAGATTTACAAGGTCTCACGCAAAAAAATAACTTAGTTTTGGTTCTAATGATTTGCCCGCATTTTAATTTCAACTCTATAACATATCACCATAACTACACAACAGATACCAATCGTTTTATTAAATAAGTAAATGACTGAGTTCATCCTTTTATATATTTGTCCCCCTTCCTTTTCTGTTCTTAAGACTTGGTAATATTTTCTTATAATATAATTTTGCTTATTTCTAAATAGATGAAATCATGACTAAATTATACTCAACTTAATTGTATGCCAATCAAGTAAAAAACAATAGAAGATCTTTTGTTAATAAAAGCCTCTCCAAATATAATTAAGAAAACATATGGTATATTAATATAGGGTTAGTTTAGCAGTGTAAATTCCCTGTTAGATCCCTCTAAATCTTAAATTTAATTTTTAGAGATAACACCTATATTGAAAAGACATGATGTTTGATAATAGGAGCCAATTAATATTATAAAAGAAAGAAAAGAAAACATACTGGTGAAAATCATGACTTTTAAGAAGCAGGACTTTTTTACTTTTTTTACAAGTTATTTCCAACCAGAATAATTTCTTATCACTTTTTCTAATAACTATTCTTTAAAAGTTAATTCAAATATTGGATAATGAAAAAAAAAGTCATCCAAACATCTTATAAAATCAAATAATTGATTATCTATATTAAAATTATATAGTTTCATGGTTTTCGTGAAACAAAATTTTTATTTTGTTTCAGAAACTATTGGCACTTTTATTACTTTTTTCACAAAGCTATCCTCAAAAAGGCTAATCCAAACATATCTAGTAGGAAGAGATCATAAGTTGTACAATAGCATTTCTTTTTCATTGAATAGAAGGTGTATGTACAAATGGTATGATATTATAATATAAGTGGGATCAAACTATGATTTCCTATTTTTCTCCATATAAAGGGAAGTTTACATGTTACTCAACTATAAAGTCATTCTATCAAGTCATATTTGCTACCTAGTTCCAACATTATAGTAATCACATGTACAACTTGAGAATATGATCTAAACTTGATCGTTGTCTCTTGGGTCACCGTTATGCTGAATTCCTTTGCACTTATCATACACATATGGCACTATCATATCGTCTTGCATATTTCGGTGACTGGGTTGGGAGGAAAATATAAGAGGAGGCAGATGAAGTTGATAATGACGACTATGAATTGGGGAAGTACATTTGAACCACTATGGGTATCGTTGTAATCAAGAATACAAAGATAGCATGCCCTGGCTTTGAACTGTGAAAAACCAGAAAACTTGTAAGATGACGATGACGAGATTGTGTACTACATTCAAATAATTAAAGTTAAGAGGCTCCACATCTGTAAAAAATAGAGTGTTGTTAGTGAAGAGCTATGTCAGCAAATATAGGAACAGAAAGTTGAAGAAAATATGGCAGCTTATTGCAGAAAATATTCCGTATAAATTTTTTGTTCAGGTTGACTGACTACTTAGAGGAAGTGGAACCGTGTGAAGAAAAACACATCTATCCAAATGAACAGTGAATTATGCTATTTTTCAGGCACTGGAAATCTTACTGACTCTTGTATGTGGGCTTTTTGAGCAATATGAAATACACAATAAAAAATATTACCAAGATATTACAGGTGAAATTGTTTTTGAGGAGTGCCATTTTTGGAAACCATGAAACTCAGTTCTTTGCAGGAACCATTTTTGCATCATTATTGTTTTCATATATTCTTTTAAAACAAAGATAGCAGGCTATTCTTGCCAACACATTGTCTACAAAACTAACTACTATTAGCATTTTAAATAATTTTTTCATATAAAATTTATTTGATTAAATTAATTAAATTAGCTAATATTTTTCCTTCTAATTTATCTTTTATAAAAAATATAAAAAATACTTTATATTTTGATATATTATGGGCATCATTTCATTCTTGTAAAATATCAAAATGTTGCTAATCATTTTGTATAGAATCTAATGATCAAAATAAAAAGAATAAAAAAATTAACTATCCTTTAATTATATCTTAATAAAACCATACAATTTAATTCAATCTATTAACACCTTTGGAAATATCTTCAAGATTCTGAGAATATTATTTTTAATTATAATTTACATTAAAATAGACTTAATTTATTATTTTACCCCTTCTAATAAATTCCTAATTATATATTATTATATTTTCCCATAAATCTGGAGAAAGAAAGAAACGACGTTTATATATATATATTATTTATTTTTCTTAATTTTTTTTTGTATTTTTACAAATAAGTCGTTGCTTAAAGTTTTTAGTCTAAATTTAAGTAATTCAGTTAACTGACATAAAAAATTTGATTAATTATTTGAATAAATATATATTCTTTTTATATAGACAATAAATATACTCTTCACTAAATATGTTTATAAATATTTGTAAAAACTGTGTTTAAAATTTTTAAATTATAAATTTAAATAATTTTCACAATCTCTTAAACTTACATCGTTTATAATATATGGTTAATAAAAATATGTGTGGATATATTTTTATCTATTTAAAAATACAACAAAAATTTAAAATTATATTTCACAATAAATTAAAAATTAAAAATTTTATTAAAATATTAAAAATTTGAAAATTTATATATTATAATTAATTTTTGGCTGTTTAATTTTTTTAGAATATAAATATCTAATTAATTCTTTGGATAAAAAATATTTAGTATCTTGATATTATTTTTTATACACATCTAATATCTTAATTTTATTTATAATATAATTTTATTTAAAATATTTTCAATTTAAATCGATTTCACCCATGTCTCAAACGTCCGTTAAATCTAGGAGGTTATTTTCTCTTCCTTTTTTTTTTTTTTTCACTTCCACCTTAACAGCATCTTCTTCCTCCTTCCCAACCGGCTGCAGCTCCTTATTCCGATCCCTAGCTAAGAGACTCACAATCTGCTCCATATGCAGCTCCTGAGACCAACATCGCCAAGCTATGGTTAATTGATCACTATTATTTTATTTTTTGAACACAGGGTATGTGGGAAGATTCAGGGAATGATTTAAATTTGTTTAGTAGTGCCTCTTTAACTGGGCATTGTGGATTCCCGAGTTGTACGGATCTAAGCTAATCTGAATTCCTATTGTCGGTGTTCTTATTATTATCCTTCATAATCTTGGGTTTATGTGAGTGTTGCTTATCTTGATCGTCTTATTCCCCACAATTCGAGGATGCCATTTTCTTTATAGGTATGACTCCTCCAAAACAAATCCTTCCAATGATGTCCGTCTTGAACACTATGATGGCCCGTTCAAATTCTGCTCCTCTGGCGTCGTCCTTCCACACAACTGTAGTCTACAAGCTTCAATGGTTGAACACACACCAAACAAAAAAAGCCATTTCAGAATACAAATAAAATCTCAGAGAAAAGGAAGAAACTTGATGGCTATGGAGTAAAATGAAGGCTCTGAAATCTCATTAGGTGTTATCAGAAAGGAAGGTTACCTTGCTAAAAGAATTTTGATAATAGAAATTTGCAGTTTGCTCATATGGCTTCTGGAAATCAGATGCAAAGCTCTCCGACGGTGGTGGTGCTCTAGCTTTTGTCGGTGAAGGATGAAGAAGATGATGTAAGGGTGGAAGTTAAAAAACAGTTGCCTACCCATCTCATGTTTTAACCGACGTTTAGGGTCAGTTAAATATGGGTAAAACTGATCTAAATTAAACAGAGTACCATAAACAAAATTAGAATGCTAAATTTATCTAAAAAATAATATTAAAAAATTTGATGTTATTTTACCTTAATTCTTATTATGAAAGGGGGCATTTTAGTAAAAAAAATAAATTTAAAAGTCAAATTTAACGATCAATAAAAACAAATAATTTGGATAAATGAAAATAGAATCTCATGTGTATAAGAGAGGTTAGTGTAACAAGTATTTTAATATTAAAGAATTTATATGTTTTTAAAATAGAGAAAATGTCGGTATAATTAAATTAAAACTAAAGGGTAGTTAGAATGTTTTACTTAAATAAAAAATAAAGAAAAATATTTAGGAGGTTAGACGTTATAAAAGGGTTTAAAAAGCATTAAAGAGAGACTAATAAATTATTTGTTAAGTTAATAAGTAGTCTCACTACTATAAAATAAATATAAATTTAAATATTAAAAAATATACTTATTAAAAAAATGTATTTTATATTCTAAATTTTGAAAAGAGTATATCCTTGATCACAAAAAATAAAAACAAAGAAAGAAAGTATAATAGAGAGAGGTACATTAGATATCCAAAGCTATGGATAACATGAATATTTTGATTTTAAATATAATATTGGTACATGTATACATTTTAGGTTTAAGCATGATGAAAGCAACACAAATACACAATAAATTCATTCATTATTTTTTATTATTTGATCAAGGCTATAATTCTTTTTGGGGTTTATAGCATAAAATATTTTTACTTTTATTTATAAGTGTAATTCTTAGAATTTAAACTTACCAATCTCTTTTTTTATAAACATGAGACTACTTATCACATCGGTTAAGAATTTCTTAATCATAATTTTTTAAAAATAAGTAAAGGGAAAATTGGAGCCCCTATTAAAATATTTTTTTATAAGAAAGACCTAGATCGTACTTTCCACGCGTAAAATTTATATAATACTATTACTTTTTACGTATAAAAGCTTTTGAACTCCTTCTCACTGATTAAATTTTGAATGAAAGACTTTGTTCTAATTTTCACATAAGTAAATGACTAAGTCCATGTATGAAAACGAGATCATGACTACATTATATTCAATAGAAAGCAAGTAAACAAAAGAAGACCAATTTGTTCATAACAAAAGCGTCCCCAGATATAATTAGGAAAGCCTTTTCTATAAAAATAGACTCGTGTATAGCTATAATTTTCCTTTCGCATGTATTGGCGAAACCTATTTATAAATGATGATCTAATAGGGGCATGAATACAGTACAGTTGCAGTATAACTCGCCCTGTTTCAGAATACTCTAAACCTCTGTCTGATGATTGACGATCCTTTTTGATTCTTATTTTCTTCCAAGTTCCAACATTATAATGCTCTAAACTTGTAGGTTCTCTCTTGGGTCACATTTATGCTTAATTCTTTTGCACATGTCGTACACACCAGAACCTATCTTCTTAAACCTTTCGGTTACTGGGTTGGGGGCAAAACATTTGAGTAGATATATGACTAGCCCCGTGAAGTAGATAATGATGATGAATGCTAAAACAGGTTTAGAAACCAACAGGGATATGAGGTCAGCACAAGCCATGCTTCCTGAGATTGAAGCTATGTGAGATGAGATTTTGAAATAAGGGTTTTCATTATTTGAGGTGGAGCCATGAGACTTGAAGTAGGCATATGAGGAGGCATAAAGGATCAAGCATACAAAGAAAATCCAGAGGTTTGCAGAGTGTTTGTCCACAGGAGATGTGGCGGGAAAGTGCATTTGAACCACCATAGCTATTGTTGGGATCAAGAATACAAAGATAGAATGTGCGGGACTTGAACTGCGAAAGACCAGCAAACTCATAAAAACAGTGTTGTTGCTTGAAGATGCAAGTATATATATAGATATGTTCATATATGGAGTGAGTAGATGAGAAATGAAAAAAAGAAAAGGCAAGCATACTAACCTCACTGGATCAGCCATGGTGAGAGGGAAGAGGTAATGTTGAGATTGATGGTAGAGAGGTAATGTTGAGGTTGATGGTAGAGGCAATGGTGAGGACTTGAATCAGAGTGATAAGGAGATATATGGGTATTTGCATTGATCAATTTGCAATCAGACTAAAAAAAAAATACTATGCTATTTCGAGGAAGGTGCCATTCTTAGGCTTTAACTATAATATCCCTCACATTGCCACCCACTTATCCCTGTCTCCACGTAGGAGGGAGAGAGGTGAGAGAGGGGTGTTTATAAAGTGTTGTGAAAAGGAGCAAGGGGTTTGAACCTAAGAATAGTTGGGCAACTTCCTCGAACCACCTCTTTTACTGCCTATAGTATGTACTTATTATGGTAAATTCATGGCAGTATAAATTCTTTTTTTTTTAAAAAAAGTAAACAAAATAAAAGTAACTTCTAATAACAGTTTTTCTTAAAATCGCGGTTATAAGTAATAGTGGTTAAAATAAAAATCATCGTTATATAATTAAAATGTAGCGGCGATTATACTAAAAATTGTCATAAAATTCTAAATATATAACGGCGATTTTTATAAAACTATCATTAAAATATTATATTTAATGACGATTTTCAACTACCGTAAAAAATTGGACATATAACAACGGTATAATTTACGACAATTAAACAACAATCTTAAAAGATAACTTTTAACTACTATTATATGACTTTTTTTCCATTAGTGTCGATGTGTTGGCAAATAAAATAAGATAAGATTAATAATAAACATATACAGAGAAGAGTTAGAGTAGTATCTATTGAGGATAAAATAATAAAAAATCTTTTGAGGTGATTTGCGTGCATATAAAAAAAGATCATCATATGTATCAATAAGAAATGTGGATTTAGAAATATAGAGTCCTATAAAACTATAAAAATAAGTAGAGGAAGACAAAAAGAAAACTCAATATAGTTATTGATAGGCGCTTCTTTATTAACAATTTATCTAAAAATTTATTTTAAATAAAGTATAATTGTATCATAAAATCTATATAATGAATTGCACCCAATTAGTTAAAATTTATTGTTGTCATGGCTGATAGAGTAACTTGGCATACTATTCCTTAAATATATCTATACATACGTGCTTGGAACTAATATTGATAATAAATAATTATTGCCTGTAATATCAAAAGAAATGGAAAAAAAAATCGAGAATGGATATAAAGGGATAATGTGGACTTTATTGCCTGTAAGATATATTCCCTTCTACTTGTTTATATCATTCTTTGACGCGCAAATTCTAGTTAGTGAAAGGACCAAAAAGTCCCAAAACATTACTCTTATAGACACTATTATCCTCATGATTTTGTGGATTGTGGTTTGGTTTTGCTCAAGTCAACATCATTCCATTCCATTACCAAGCAAGCTCTGAAAGAAACCCACGAACAAGTTCCTCTTTCTTCTTCTTTTTTTCTCCCTCATTCTTTTATTAAAATAAAACTAATGATTAGAGTTAAAATTATTGAGTAAAATCGATTCATATTTATTTTTAATTAAATTAAATATTATAAAATTTTAATAGTAAATTTAATAGTTATATTTATATAAGCTATCAGATTTAGTTTATTCTCCTATTGCCAATGATCCATGCAAAAATAGAGCCCTACATAGATATCTTAGAGACTAAGAGACACGGTTTCCTTGCAATAACTAACCCCGGGTTATCCTTGTAATTTTAAATTACTCTGGAATCTTGAAGTATCAAACGAAGATTCAGCCCATTTTTTATGTGATTGCCCCACTTTCGTCTTATTCGTCTTATTTGAAATTTTGTGATTGCCCCATCCAAAAAAATTTTGCGCTATTAAAAATAAAAAATCTTTAGTATTGGAAATTGATGGCTTCACAAAATGACCCTTTCAATCGACTCGTGTACTCTGTACAGCTATAACTTTCTTTTGATATATATATTTACATTATCAAATTTATCATTAAAATCACTATTAAAATTAATAATTTTTGCCATCCCATAATTTTTATATTTTTTTTATTAGATATCACTTCATTTATTTTAAAAAAATAACAGCACTTGCATATAATTTTAATTTTTGAGTAATGAAATTTTCTTCCACTCAAAAAACTCTCTCCCTCCCTCTCTCTCTCACGCATCGTAGCCGGTTTCTCTACATCAAAAGTCCCTCTCTCTCTCTCTCTCTCTCTCTCACTCTCTCTCTAACTTCATCTTAAAATTAAACACATCTTATTTTAAAGATTATACGCTATCAAAAAACCATAAAAAATTTCACCCACTATTTAAAGGTCCTAGGTCCGCCATAGTTTGGAGAAACTAAGTATAGCCTTTATACTAATACAATTATAATTTATTTTTAGCCTTTATAATAGTACAATTGTAATCTATTTTAAATCATACTAAAAACAAAAATGACGTTTTTAAATTTTCTAGAGCTTTCTATTTAAGAGAGAAAGAGAGAGAGAGAGATTTTCAACTTCAAAAAGTTTCCAACACAAAAACCACAACATAATTATTATTATCACGGCTATAAAGTGTTTTTGAAAGTTTACATACAATAGAATGGAAATGTCACTGTTGGAATGGAATTAAATACCACCTCTTCCCCGTTTCTAATTATAAAATCTAAACAATCACCTTATTTTAATTCTAAATATCTTAATTCACTTTATTTTTTTATTTTATAATTTTTTTAAAATATCCCTATATAATTATATATATATTAATGAGTTTCTATCAAGAGATAATGATAATTTTTTTTAAAAAAATAATACGTAATTATTATAAATAATTAATTTAATTATTTTTTTTATTAAACAGGAAAAAAATGCTCTATTGTTTGAAAGTTTTATTATGAGAAGGAACAGGTTCATTAGAAATATTTGATAATTATTAGTATAATATTAATTAAGCTTTTCCAAAAGGATGGGAAATAATTTTGTAATAGTGTTGTTTATTCAAAGTGATTTCATTCTTTAAAAAGTGGGTTTACGATGACTAATCATAATTTGAGATGTGATCCCAAGACATTTCAATACTTTTTTACAAAAAAAAAGCAAATTCTCTCAAACAATAGCGCAACCCTGTTAGTTATCCCACTGGTCATTCCAATCCCTAGGAAACTCTTAAGCACTGCTTAAGAATAAATGCCATATAATATCCTTAATTAATATACAAATTAAATTTAATTTTAAATATAACATCTTAATTTATTTATTTTTTATATTTATTATTTTTTCTTATTAAATTTATAAGTTAATATACAACTTAATATTATACAAAAATATTTTAGAAAGATCATATCATTTTAAAAGTTAACCCAATTATTTCATTTCTATAATCTAACTAACTCCTTCCAAGTTAGATATGCAAAAAGTTAGATATGCAAGGGCAAAACCCGAAAATAAGTTCTTTTTTTCTTTTTTTTATCACAAACATTTGAAACATTGCCCAAGTAGGACACGGTCAAACAGTCAACCATAATGGAAAATTTTTTCGACGTAATCAGCCTTCCTTTGCACAGCATTTTTGAGTTGAAGTTTTACTCCACTAAAAACAGTCACAAAGCCACAGTCAGCTCTGTTTTTCATTTTTCTTCTTTTTACCATGAAAACAAGTTGCATCAACATCCCATATCTATGACATAAGTACATCTTGGATCCTATATATGTAACAGTACAGTAAAATAGAAAAAACAAAACTTATGAAGTAAACAAGTAGAAGTGCGTATAAAGTCCACTTCTTTTCTTCATAATTTATATCCATTCTTGATTCTTCTTCTTTACTTCATTTAATATTACAAGGCAATAATTATTTATCATCAAGAATCCACACTCGTATAAAAGGGGGTGTATAGAGTTCACTTTTCTTCTGTACCTCTATTTCTTTCTTAAAGCAACCAATTATCTAATACAGAGAACTCTCACTCAAATAATAAACAAGGTAGTCTCACTACATCACCGGCTGGAGCTAATGCATTGAGGAGAGGCTCATGAACAAGAGGAATGAGCTCAGAACAACGATGAAGATGGTGAATACAAAAGCTGGTCTGCATGAATCTCCATACGACTGTCTCACCATTTTCAACCCTTCTTCTTGACCACCTCCTATTCCTGAAGAAGAAGATGATGATGATGATGATGCATCTTTCAACTCAAATCTTGGGCTTGTGAAATACCCATAAGCCATTCATGTGATTGCTGCTCCCAAGTGTGTGACCTTTGACATAATAAAGGTTATGTGAGAATTTGAGGTTAGGTTTCCTTTCCATAACTGTTGAGTTTCATTCACACATACCGGTCATCAATTGGACAAAAGTGGCTTAATATGAAACTAGCAGCTGTAAAAACCATTGCTTTCTGGAACATGGCTTCTGAAGTATCCTTGTCATCAACGGCCCTGTTCTGGATTTGATACGTGAGCCAAGCTCCAATTATGGCAAATACAGGTCCCTGCATTTATGAGGAAAATATCAATCTTTTGTACTTATATTTCATTAAGTTTAGAGACTAAAGTTTTAAATAGTTAAAATAATAAAGACTGAGTTATAGTAACTTAAAGTTTACGAACCGAGTTTCAAGTGAGGTAAACTTAAAAAGACTAAGTTACACCCAGTCATAATTTAAAAATTGAGTTATAATTGAATCAAAACTATATAGACTAAAAGATTAATTTTACCGTAAATAAATAAAGATCAGACAGTATGATTTATAGGAGGCTAGTTCAATCTTAGTTTAGTTGCAGAAGGAAAAGGGGAAAAAAGATCCCAACAAGTCTAAGGTAGATAGCCACGAGAATATTCTGCAGTTATCATGTCCTAGAACTCATGGACCTCTCATAAGAAGCATCATGAAGAAACAAAAGTATAGAAGTAAAGAGCTTACTGTGCCACCAACAGTAGGATCTGGTGTATGCAGAAAACTGGTCAAGTTGCCAGAAACTCCTCCCAATATATAAATCAAGAGACAGGTGAATGAACCATAGCCTCTACAGACATGGGGGCCAAATGATACAAGTGCCCAACAACTCAGAGCCATGTGAAAATTCCCAGAGTGCTGCACATATCAAAAGTACCGTATATCGATATCAGGGAGGTTTTATAATTTATAAATTCAGTTTCAATTCAGGAAATCAGTATAGCATACCTCCTAAACTACTCCAAAATGCAATACTTTCTTACATATTTATTTCTTTTAATTAATTTTAACCGATTTCTTAAACCGCTTAATTCGGTAAATAGATCTTAGAAAAAAAGACTTGAGGGAGTATATGATAAAAATGTAAAAGCTGACCAATTAGTTAATTATGTTACAGGCCAGCTCGGTCCAAGCTTGTTGGACCTCAAAGGTTGGGTCTATATGATTAGGTTACTTGTGCAGTTCTCCCAGATACTAATGAGCTTCATATGAATGGTTCTCTATAACTGTAGAATGGAAACACGAACCCAATTCTCAATCTTGTAACAGAAACATTGGCGTCACCAGCCTCCACCATTCTCCCTCGACGATCAAATGATTTATCTTCGCTCCGTATAGCAGTGGAATAGAAATCAGCTCCAAGTCAGAGTTCCTTATAGGACTCGCTATTTCGAAGAGGAACGCGGAGATGTTTATTGAAGCCAATGTACCACTGCACCAAATATGACACCACCAAAGAAAAGCATGAGATGCTATGTATGCAAAAACTAGTCTTTGAACAAGTGGAAACACCGATTAACACCAATGACTTACATTAAGTAGAGATTGGAGGCTTCATCTTGCTGCATTGTCTCTCTAAATGACCTTTGATCACGTTCACCTCTTGTTCTTCTTATACTCACATAAGTCTGCTGTTTCCTAGTGTAGTCTCTTTCAGTTCTTTTCCTGATGTTCTCTTCATCATGAGGCTCAATGAAAGTAGATGGAACAGAAGACTTTTGGCTTGCACGTACGCATCAGATAAACACAAACTAATAAGCACACAATGAGAGATTTCTGTCCAAGTCATCCTGCTTGGATGATTATTTTGCAACTTGACATGTTGACTCATTATATACTAGCCCCAAATTGTAAAAGAAATACTCAAATTACACAATATATACTGATCTGGTCCAATTTATAAGTTGGAGAGAGATTGGTTTTTGTTCCATTTATAAATTATATCATTAAATTTTTCACACCAATGTTCAATTTTACTCTTCATTTATCATTGGGTAGACTATTTTTCTTTTTGTTTTTTTATAGAAGAAGAAAGCTAAATAACTTAAGCAGAAATTAAAATAGCAGCATCAGGTGGCACAAAGTGAAGACCAGGAGGTTTAGACAACTTACCCTTTGCAAGGGATTCTGCAACTCTCATTTGATTCTTCAAGATTAAGTTTCAAAGCATCTAGGGTAGACTATTATTTTCTTGGAAAGTGTATATATTAATAATAGTAAAGTTGCAAAGTTATTAAAGTTTAAGACAGAGTTGATGAGGTTCAAAGTTTTTCTTAGTAAAACATATGGAAATGACATATAAATAGGACCAAAGCCAAAAGGAGTACTCCTTTTGTTTGGTTCAGGATAATGGACTACTCATGATTCTTCAAATCCTTTTAAACAAATTTTCTTGGGGCTGTGTCACATAATACTAGTGTTTGATATTTTACAACAGAAAGGTAACAAATGAGAAAATTATACTTTACCATTATTTAGTTTGCCAAGATAAGCATTGAGAGACTCCAGGCAATCATTTGTTGATATGGATTGGCCCTTCTCGTTATACTCCTGAATCACTTGAAAGGATGAATCCGATAGAGATAACGGCGTTGCATTACCTTCGAGTCTTCCAAAATAAGAATCTAATGATCTCAGTTGCTTTTCAACATTGCCTGATTCTGCTGAACACCTAACTAAGGAAAATTTATCCCTTTTTGAATAACATCCTTGAATGAACTTTACTTGGCTATGTGGACCACAAACTCTTTTTAGCCAAGTAACTCGTCTCTTCGTATTATGCTGAGAAACTCCTCCGGCTTGACCTAGACATTGAGGTGCTTTCGCGATCCCTTCTTGCAAGTTTGATTTGGGAAAGCGATCATTAACTGCATGTGAGGGATGGTTTCTCTTGCAAATGTGACTGGGAACTGCAGAGAAGGACCTTTGCATGTTCATAGGTTCATATGAGTATCTTTTCATTCTTCCTTGAAGCACTTTGAATAGGTAGGTTTAGGTCCTTGTAAACTGCTTTGCAGCTTAACAGAAATGCAGCCATATACCTGAGGAAAAACAAAAGGCAAAAGACCTCGAAATAGTTAACTCAAAGCAGTCATGTCTATCCAAAAGAAAGAAAAGTTAGTGCTTCGAAGATCTTGATAGCAATATTAGAATGAACTTAGTAGATTCACCATATCAGGCAATCTTTTCAGCATAAGTTCAGAGTTTTGATCTTAGGAACTAGACAGAAATAGAGTGAAATGAAGTATTATTATGCATTAATAAAAACGACTTTTAAGCGTGTACACCGTAGACACAGCAATTAGTTCAAGCCCCAACTGTTGGGAAGAATAGATGATTTACTTACTGAGTGTCTTTTTTAAATTAGATCATCTCTATTGATACATTCAAGTTATCAAAGGAAGTGATACAATAGAATATGATTTATACACAAATCCGCTGAACTTTATGTCAAATACATATAACTTCCCTCATTTTTAAAACTTTACAATGAACCCTTCTAAACTCTTACATTTATGCAGATAACTCCTACGTTATTAGTTTTGTTCATTACTTATTTGCACATGGCTTAAAGTTTAAAAGGGTTATATGATATAACGAAGTATATAATTTATGTTCAGGGTTATTTGCACAAACTTAAAAGTTTACAGCATTTAAATTTTAAATAGTTTAAAGTTCAGGGGAGTTTTGTATAATTTAGCCAATAAAAAAGATATGTCTGTTTGAAAAGCATCAATATAAAACGATCTCCATAGACTGAGAATTTTTCTTATTTTCTTTTTCCTTTTTGGAGTCAAAAGACCAATCAACGCCTCAATAGAGTCATCCTAAGGTTTTTTCTGAAGTTTGGGATGCGTCCAACTTCGACCTATTTGAATATGTTTTTATATAAATATAAGAACCAAATTTTCTGTTCTTCAAACAAAGATCATTGCTCTGTTTTTTTTTTTTTTTCCTTTCTGTCATAAAATGATATGTAGCCTTACAATAACAGAAAACACACATGAGCGTGTTCATCACCCAGATTCCTCAACATCTCATTTTTCTCAAGACCTTGTTTTCGTTGCCGGCAACAAGAGGAAAACACAAACCAAATTGAACCAAAAGCAATCATAACATATTCCCCCACCCCCACCCAAAAGAAACATATTTTTCTGAGCCAAACATGGGAAGGGTAATTCTGAGAACAAAAATTGCAGAACACGAAGGACGGAAACTAAAACTGAAAAGTAAGCACCTACCTGACTGCGAGGTTCGGCAAATATGGAAGTAGGTTTTGTGGAAGATAATAATTTCTGAAATCTTAAAGAAATTGTTGTAAGAAGAAAGATATTTGGTACCCATATGTTTTCTTTCTTAGTACTTGCCTTTATGAGCTGTTGTGTTGATGGTGTGGGGTGGAATTGACAGCGAGGAGACGACAAGAAATGTGTCAGTAGGTGTATGGGAACCTTATCCCTGTGGAACCACTCGTGTTCTGCCACAACTGGTATAAGAAGTCTAAGCCTTTAAGCAGCCAATGAACGTGCAGATTAGGATTCGGATGGGCCCTTTTTAAATTACTTTAATTGCACCTCCGCCTAACGAATTAAGTGGCCTCAAATAAGCAAGTTATTCTTTTTAATCCCAAAAATAAAAAATAAGCTAGTTTTATTCAATGTCCTTGATATAAACTTTCGTCTTTTTAATTTATCCTTATTTTAATTTTAATTTTAATTCTTTAAATTTTTTTATCTAAAATATTAATCTCTATAATTTAATAAAAATTTAAATTATATTATTTATTGAAAAACTAAAACCTATAATTTAACATTTGAGAGACTAAAAACAAGATAAAAACAAACTCGAAAGATTAAAATTTATATTAACCTATAAAAAAATTATTCTTGAGCTATCTATAATTTCATTCAATTTTTAATATAGTACCTATGTTGTGTGTTTTGCTCTCTTCATTAAATCTTTTAATTTTACTCAATTAGCACAATTAGCTTCTTATATAGGCCAATAATATTAATAGGTCAAAGTTACATAGTCTAATGGTACTAACCGAATAAAATTAAAATATTTAATATATAGTATAAAAAAGATTTAATATAATAAAAAAATATACATGTATCAAATTAAAAATTGAAAATTACCATTTTTTACCACCCAATTGATAATATGTCTATTTTCTGTAAAAGGTATGGATTCAAATCTTGCTAGCTAATCTTATATTCCCTTGGTTTTAATACACATTTTAAGAAAATTAAATAAATTAATTATTTATTATTATGATGTAAAAATTGTGTATCTTTTCTTCTAAAATACCTTTGATATTAAACATGTCTATAAAAAAAATAAGGATGTTAATTAAATATAGGAGAAGAGAGAAAGAGAAAACTAAGAAATTGATAAGGATAATGTCAAAAACAATTAAATAAACGAGGCATAGTGGATCAAGGTTATCTATTTAATACTAAACATTAAATTTCATTTGTTAAAAAACAAATAGTAATTAAATAATTACTTTTTTTGAAAAAAAATCACATACAATATCTGTCCTTTTTTTTTCTTAAGAAAAAACAACTTGAACTATAACTATTCTAATGACCCTTCAGCCCCCCTATCTAAGTAATTAATTAATCTAAATTAAAATTTTACGATCAAAAAATGATAGTCTCTATATTTTTTGTAGCCTTTATATTTTTTTTACAAACATCATGTTAGCTACCGAGTTTAAACAAAAACATATGCACCAAGACAAAGAATCAAAGATCAATATCCATATCCCATATATCACCAGTGCAAGTTTTGAAGCACTGATGATTTTTTTACTCGAGTACGACTACAAGATTTCGGAACATTCTTGTACACACACAATTGCAACCAAAATAATTGCATTTCCAGTATTCTATTCTAATAATAATAAATTTTTATTAGTAAATAACAAAAAATGGAGGAAATATATACAAAATTTCAAACATTTCTTACGCTTCGCTTTTCCTTTGCAATAATGAGTGTTTGGCCATAAATCAAGCAACTTAACATGCTCATTCTAAATAACTAGACTTAGCTGACATTTTTTTTAGTTGCCCATCCGATTCACTAACATTTTGCCCCGACAACATCCGGATTCGATCCGCATCGTGCACTTAACTATGATAGATGAGTCTCCCAATAGAAATTTTCTACATACGCCAAAACTCGAACTCAAAATTTCGCTTAAACGATATTGAGCGGCTTACCACTCAAATCAACTGTTCGTGAGTGACCTAGCGACATTTATTAAAAGTCATTTCATTTGCAATTGTTGTCTGACGAAAACTCTGAAATCCAGTAACGGATTATCCAGTCATGGAAGCAATTCACTTTGAGAAAAACAATTCTCCATATATTTGTATTTTCTTTCAATTTTTAAATTTAATACCTATACTTTTCTTTCTCTCATTAATTTTACTCTGTTAAAATAATTAGAGCATGTAACTTTACTATGTTAATACAATTAGTCACTCTATAAAAGCTAATTGTGCTATTAGAATAAAGTTGAATAATTTAAAAAGGAGACAAAAAATATTATTGGTAACAATAACCCACAAGATGATTTTCCCTTTATTTTGCTTGCTTTAATCAACAAAGAAAAACTAGAGACTAGTGGTAAATTTCACCCGTCTAAAATTCTTTCTTGGGGGATTGCCAAGACAAAATAACAAGGCCAATAGCTCTGAAAATTTGCAAGGATGTAACAAAAGCAGCAACCATAAATAGTACTTCACAAACATAGCATAGGCTTCAACGAAAATTTGGCAAAAGAAAAGAAAAAAGAAAAATAACACCATAGATTAAGTTCAAATACACAACTGAAAGGTGCTCACTAAGAAGTCAAATTTCAAAGTAATACCACTACACAAAACACCAATATAGCTAGAATTTACTGCCCGTGCAATGCACACGACAGTATATACGTATGAATGTAAAAATCTTATTAATAAATAATCTGTAAATATTTTTATATACGCTCTTTAGATATAAAGACATACCCATTTATAGAAGCAAAAATCTAATCGAAGGCCAAGAGTAGCTCAATAGAAATTAGAAAAGAACGAGAAACCCGTTGCTTACAATTATACAGAAATAGAAAGCATCCTGAAGCAAAATAGACCAACTTAATGATCGCCGGTGATGAAGTTGGCAACGTCGACGGTGGACTGTAGGCTAGAGATTCAGAGTGTGCTTGCTGCTTGTGAAACTAAAGTCGACGACAGAGGGAGAGTTGGCACAGGATAGAAGAGCGAAGATGGAGTGGAGACTGAGATCGAAGATAATAACGGACCGCCGACTAGTGGGGAGGAGTCCAGGAAAGGAGAGGCTACCCAGGGCATCCTCAACGCGAGAGATTAGAGATGGGTCATGATAGTGGGGTCGCTCCAAGCCTCAAACGACGTCGTAAACCACTAATAAATAAACAAATAATATATATATATATATATTACTCTGGCCAGCTAGACCAGACCAATAGGTCTAAATGCTTGGTCTCCTATCCAGTCCAACCCAATGAGATTAGTCTAGTCTAGTTGGTCCTTTTCTAATTTATATATAAATATTTCTCGTTCTAATTTATATTTTATGAAAATTGTAAAAAATACTTTACATTTTGATATATTATAGGCATTATTTCATACTCATAGAATATCAAAATATTACTAATTATTTTATGTAGAATCTAATGATCAAAATAAAAAGAATAAAAAAAATTAACTACCCTTCAGTTATATATTAATTACACGGATGTCCTTGTATTTTAAAAACATACAATTTAATTCAATCTATTACCACCTATTTGCAATATCCTCAAGATTTTGAAAACATTATTTTTAATTAAAATTTACATTAAAATAAATTTAATTAACTATTTTATCCCTTCTAATAAATTTTTAATTATATATTATTATATTTACTAATGAATCTCGAAAAAGAAAGAAACAAAGCGTCTGCTTAACGTTTATAAAATATCAAAATATTAGGGGCATTATTTTGATATCTTATAGACATCATTTCATATTAATAAAATATCAAAATATTATTCATTTTATATAGAATCTAATAATTAAAATAAAAAAATAAAATACATTGATTATCCTTTACTTATGTTTTAATTATACTAATCTCTCCTCTATTTTAAAACATATAATTTAATTCAATCTATTAACATTAAAATTCCTAATTATATATTAATATATTAAAATTCACTTCTCAAACTTGAGAAGTGAAGAGATGTGTGTAGTGAGTTGGTATGTTGAATAGAGGAGCTTTAGGATCATTTATATAGCTTTTGAGAGTGAATCTTGCTTGATGTAGGTCTCTTCACTGATTGGCTCTTCAAAAAATAATGATAATCTTCATTTATTTTTAGTATCCTTTCAAGCTGTCATCTTTTCTATTATCTCCAGAGATAATATTTTTAAACTCAAATATCCTATAAACAATTTAAATAAAAAATAATAGGATAAAAGAGATAAAATAATTAAAAGAAAAAGATAACATATTTATCATTATCCTTTAATTATATTCAAATGTTAAATATATCTTTAAATTAATTCAAATGAAATATGATATAAGATAGGAATAAGAGATAAGATATAATTAATATTTATCCTCTTGCTTTGAATCTTGACTCGTGATTGGCTCTTCTTCTTTGTAATTTGAATTAAATTTCCCTTGGATATCACATATTCCATCCGTGAGATATGATTGCCTGTATCTAGATATTTGAGGATTACATTTGAATAGTCAAAGTGGATATCTGATTTTAAATTTTGAAAGATCTTTTTTTTTTACTATTTCAAATATTATTATGCTATATTAATATAGTAAAAGGAGATAAATAATTTTCTCTTATTAGAGTTATCTAATTAGATAATAGTGATTTCTCTTTTAATAAATTAACATGCAGTTTTCCTTCATTAATCCTATGTTACTCCTCTTGTAGGCTATTAATTATTTCCTATTCTTCATGAAAATCATAAAAGATAAAAATATCTTTGTGCTTATCTGTGATAATAAAATTAGTAAAAATATAAAAAAAATAATATTTTTAATTATTTAATTCATATAGTCAATTAAGGCATAAAATAACCACAATTATTATAATAATATCTATTAATTATGATAAATTCTCTTAAATAGATAAAAAATAATATAATAAAATAAAGATTTATCAATATACTTTTCTGATTCATTCCACTTTGAATTCAAAGCTAACCCATCTGGAGATAAGCACTCCCAACTTTTATAGCATGATCTTGCTTGTAATGCTGCATCATTATTCCAAACCAAATCAGTCAAATTCGTATCACATAAATTCTATAGCTATCTGTTTCATTGAAAATACATATATCTATAGGTGCTAATCTAGAACCCCACATGCTTTTTAACCTAACATAGTACAAGGACAATGACATTTTTTCTAAATCCTATTATCACATATTAAAACAACTAACTAATCCAGTTTTTGAGTACCTTTTTAACATAAGTGTATCTTCTAGGCCTTATAACGCTATAATAATTATGGTATATGTACTTTTTGACTAATTATGAATGTGATTCTGTATTCATTTTCTCTTACCTCTGATAGCAGTATTGAAAGAATAGGTGGAAGGGTCTATTCCATCTGCAAAACAAAAAAGCAAAAATCAAAAGTTGTGAGAAAAAAACTCATGAACTCCATAAATTAAAAAGAAAGAAAGGGAAAGATGTAATACCTTTGAAAGGGTATGCAGGTGAAGAAGCTGCACTGGAGAAAGTGATGTTTGAAGATCTAAAAGTCTTAATAGTTTCATCATTAAAGTTTCTGATATATGAAGCAGAGTGCCTTCTGGATTTAGTCCTCTCCCCACCATATCTTCGTGCTTTCAATTCCCATTCTCTCAAGCTGAACTCTGAACCTTCACTTGTCTTTGAGCTGTAAGGAGATGATGCTTCCATGGATATTGAAGGCCTCTATCTAATGTACTGAGATTTGCAGAGATTTGACAGAAAATTAAAGCAGAGACATAACCAGAATAAGGGTTTCAAGGATGAGGAAGAAGAAGAGGCTATTGGTGGAAACTGGAAAGTGGGTTTTGTTTCAGTACAAAGACTGAGCGTTATGCCTATCTTCTGTGAGTTTGAGTAACTGTCTCCTCTGAAGTTTGCTCTTTTGCTTTTTCAATCTTTTAGGTGTGCACAGGCATGGTTCGTTTTCTTTGACATATATGGTGTAAGTTTTTTTTTTTTTAAGAAAAATATGTTAAAGTTTTTTCTTTAATTTAATCATTTTATCATAGCTTTATTTAATTATGAGTTTGATGTCATATAGCACGCCTTCCAACTTTAGAAATTAAAAAGAAACTCTTTCAATTATTTTAAAATAATTCACGTCCTAATATTTCCAACCAAAAAAAAAACAAGACTTACTACATAACATAATGATGATGATAAAAATATAGCAAATTACTTCACAAAAATATCTATTTTTTTTTGTGATGGTGTTAAATGTGTTTTAAAAATTTATTTATCATGGTAATAAATAAAAGATATTAGAATATTATATTTAAATCCTAGAGGATCAGAGTTGAAGGAAACTTTTTTATTTTAAAATTGAGAAATTATTTATAAATAAAATAAAAAATGTCTTTTGGAAGACACATTTTTAATTTGGATCCGGCCGAAATTTAAGTTCAGATTGATCATGAATTAAGGAATCTAATAATAAATTTGTGCATCATTAAAAAAATTGGATAGGCTATAGATTTAGATGCCAAGTTTGTAGACAAGCATATTTTAATTTATATAGGAAAAATTCAAAAGGGATGGAGTGGTTGATTGAAGAAAGAAAAGGCCAAATTTTGTCACACTTTGTTGATTCGAATTTTATTAATTAGATACAATGCATAGGCATTCACTTTGACTGTTCTATTTATTTAATATTGTTATGACATTTTTGAACCGTATTTTTGAGACAAAATCTTTCAAAAAGTCTAAGCAAATCAAATGTGTCACTTCTGAGCTCTGAATATTTTATATTGGCAAAATTGTTTTCATATATATAACTATTTAATTAGATGACAAAAGTGTAACATAATAATTTTGGATAAAAGCTCTTAAATTTCGGATAATTAATAGAAAACTTCTAAACTTTAAGCAAATGTGTAGTGCCTCTTCAAAATTCAAATTTGTGTAAACAATTATTTTGCTGTTAATTAATCTTTACTAATGAATCATGACACACTGTCAACACTGAATGCTTTTAATTTTTTTTTATAAAAAACTACATTATTATTAATAAAAAAATATAAGAAAAATTTAGGAAAAGTCCTCTATTAATTTTTTAAATCAAAGTTCTAATAATTTCTGTATATAAATATTTATTTGGTCTTTCTCTCCATTAAATTTAATTTGGAATTTTTCTCCAATTTTTTTAAATCAATAATTATTACTCTAATTGATAAATGAGATCTGGTAAGCGATGAGGGTCAAGGAAAAAAAAAGGTGAAGGAGAAACACAAAATTCAACTCATGAAAACTACAATGTAACCTACTGAGGAAAAAAAAATATGATTTGGCTGTTTCATTCATTATTAGGGTTTCGTTTAATACAACAAAGGAAGGGACCATAAGTTATTGAGTCACCACTGTGTATCAGAATTTGCGGCTATCCTTTGGAGAGAGAGAGAGACCAAGGGGCTGACAATGATGAGTCACTGTTTGTGGAGTTGTGTACAGAACGGAAAATGGGGCATTTGCTTTTTTCTTTCTTTCTGTTTTTTTCCAACAACAAACTAGTATTCAATATATTACTATCAATTATTTAAATTTCACCTATCCTATGTGGATCTAGCTGACAACTGAGAGTAAAATACGTGACTATTTATCGTGATTCTAATTGTAATATTTAAAAAAATATTTTAATTTATGAGTATTTAAATTTATATCTAAAAATAATACAATTCATTTTGTCTAATATTGGTATCGTTTAGAAAAAAAGAGACTCCATTCTATCTTTAAATCGTAGGTGAGTTTAACTCATTTTTAAAAATTTATTTATCAAAAAAAATATTTAGATTTCAACATTATCAAACTTAAATATATGATAGTTTTTACAATATGATTTTTTTTTCTATTTTATAAATAGATGATAGTTTTTACAATATGAGTTTTTTTTTTTCTATTTACAATACTTAAGTCCCCAATCTGTATTCTTTATTGGAAACTATGAAAAGTTAGGAATAATCTTTTTTTTTTTGTTAATGATATTCATATAACACAAGGTATTTTACACATGTTCGAGATATTATTTTTTTTATCACAATTTAAATAATTTCTCTGATTTTAGGTTGATTTTGTGAATTCTCTTTTGGAGTGAATATTTTATTTGTGCAGTTATTTTATTTAAAAAAAAAAAATAGTATGTCCCTTGTACTCAACCCAACAATTATTGATGGGGCTAATTTCTTTCTTGAATAATGAGTGCTTCACGTATTGTGTTGAAATTGATGTTTCCTCATCAAGGCCACCAAATCAGGGACTCTTGTTTTTGACATCAAGCACCTAATTCACTAATACTCATTTCTGCCTCTTCCAATCACATGCACTCCCATCATTTCCAAACTCAATTATTTCTCTCAGCAATGGAAGATTCCTACTACGTACCTCAGCCATGAATTCATCATCCTCCTTCAAAAATCTATTCTTGTTCATGTATCTTAACCATTAGTTGCATAGTTTACTAACATAATTTGCAGAATGCAACGTTGTTAAATAAGTTAGTCTTCTAAGGGAACATATTTTTAATAGAAGGGATTTGTTTGGTACACATAATAAAATAAACTCAGTTAATGAAGTATATAGAATAGGAAGATGATATTTTTAATTAAAAAACACTATTATTCTTGATAAAATGAAAAAAATAAGAAAGTATCATAAAAAGTTATATATATTCTCATTCTAGAGAAAGTGGGGCATGGAGACAAGTAGAGAGCGCCCACTGGGGGAGGGAAGAATGAGATAAAAGATAAGTTTAGCAAGGTTCACTAGCTATCAATTTTTACTTAGCCAACGAGATTAAGTCTAACGAAAGGGACTAATTTTTTATAGCATGATAAATAATTTTGAGTATGATTGTCTCTAATAGGAGGATATATATACTTAACAAAATTTTTTTTACCTATGTATCTTTTTATTGGAGCTGTTCTTATTTAAAATACAATCAGATACTAAATATGAGTATTTTTTATTTGAAAAATAGAAATTTTTTTTGTATAATTTTTTTTAGAAAGAGTTGGGCCCATCCACAATCCAATAGTAGGATGAAGTCTCTCTTTCTCTTAGACAATACCAATGTTGGGCATGGCGAGTTATCAATTATACTCAAGCATAAATCTAGACACATAAGAGTTAGGATACCTCCTCAAGCGTCGCGACTATAATCATAATAAAATAATACTTCCTAAAAATTGAATACACTCTAAACAATTATATATCTTACCTTTTTATTAGTTGAATCTACTTAGGATGGATGAGATATAGACTTAATATTGCACAGCGTTGCAGAGTGTGCATATGATCTGCATGTGAGCTTCACATTATCCAAAGGACCAATGGCCCATCATGTTAGCCCTCATCTTTGTCCCTTCTTTATGCAACGTTGGCATCAACCACCAGTCCCACAAGATTCCCTCTTTTTTTTTTTCAAGTACAAATTGGATCTTTAAAAACATACAATTATGCTTTAGCAAACAAAAATAGACATTGAAAAGATAAATTACACAGACACATGATTGCGTGAGACAATATGGAGTGTATTTTTTAACATATGACCCAAAGGAGCTGCAAATTCCCTTTTCACACTATTTTCAGAGATGATACTTTCATTCCACAAAAAAAAAAAAGTTTTCTTTGCTATCCATCTTTTAGAAGTTTTCTTTACTATTGAGTACTAATGTAGGACATACATTTTTTTTAGTTGCCCACCCGGATCACCGGAATTTTGCCCAACTACATCCGGATTCGACTCGCGCCGCGCACTTGGCTATGGTGGGTGAGTCTCCCAACAGGAATTTTCTGCATATGCCAAGGCTCGAACTCGAGATCTCGCTTAAGCGATACCGAATAACTTATCACTCAAACCAACCCTTGTTAGTAATGTAGGACATACATATGCACAATGATTGCCTTACCACGATGTCATTCATTTCTTTGGGCCAGTATTGTAGGCCAACTTATGGACTTTGGGCCTATCTTCGCAACATTGTCCCTACTAATGCAGCCCAAACCCTCCAATTTGCGTCTAGGTTTTTTTCTTGAAAGAATGACAATTAGATCCAAAAGATTAATTTAATTATGGTTAGGTTTAAGCCATCCGTGGGTTCAACTAGCAAAAAAGTAAGATATACGATTATTTAGAGCGTGTTCGATTCCTAAAGAGTACCACTTTGTTGTGGTTCCAGTTGCGGCGCTTAGGGAGGCATCTTAACTCCTAGGTGCTTAGGTTTACGCCTGAGGGTAATAGACAGCTTGCTCTACCCGACATTGGTATCGCCTAGGAGGAAGGGAGACTTCGTCTTACCCTTAGATCGTGGATTAGCCCAACCCTCTTTTAAAAAAATATTTGTACCAAAAAAATTATGATAAAATTTTCTAGAAAATGAGTCCCAAATATCAATTTAAATAGTTACAACTTACAAATAACAATAACAGTATTAGTTACAAAATAAGAGTTACATTTTAAATTTATATGTGTTTTATTTGCAATTACAACTCCTAAATTTGTAATTGTTTGAATTCGAGATTTTCGACTCATATATTATGAAAATTTGTTAGCACCTAACTGTTATTAAATCAATCTTTTAGGACCTAATTGCCATCCTCCTTTCCCCCCTTCTTCTACTTCTCTCTAGAACTCTGGGTGTTATTAAGGTGCTGTTTGGTATGACGAATTTGAAGGAGAGGAAAAATCTTTTGAGTTGAATTTAAAAATAAATTAGAAAATAAGTTAAAAGTTTATAATTAATTTTTCTTACTTTTTATCTTATATATTCTCTTTATTAAAATTTTATAACCCTTCCCTTTAATTTTTTTAAATCCAACTCAAAAAATTTCCCCTCCCCTCACCTCCAAATTCCTCATATCAAACAGCTCATATGGCAACAAAGTTTCATTGATAACCTTCACTCTTTCACTCTAATTTAGACAAACCCTTAAATGAAATGCATAGTATAGAAATCATTAGGAAATTGAATGGAATCCTATTAGGTCATGTAACTTGAATTGCAATGATGCCTTTTTTTATGTTGATATACAAAGTCTCAATAGCATCTATGTTGGCATCTTATATCTCTCAATCCAGTCAAAAGCAAGTGAATGATTCGTATGATCATAAGGAAGGTCTTCAAGGTATATCTTGTGGGTAAGAAAAACACATACCAAAAGAAAAATGCCAATCTCAAAGCATAACCTAATGAGAGAATGAGTGGATGGTGTGATTAAGGTAATTTTAGAGAAGGTCTCATTAATATCCTGTTGTACACTAATTAAGTACCAAAGCTACACCAATTAAGCCACATTTCAATGTAAGTACTTAGAGGTTTCTACTTTGCCCTTAGAGTTTCCACTTAAAGTGTCATTTTGCCCTTGGAGTTTCTACTTAGGAGCATTGGCTATCTGAAAGTATCATTTCCTCTCTATTTCTTTCTTTGACACTAAAAGCCATAATTCATCTAGTACAGAGAACTCTCACTCAGATAATAAACCAGGTAGCCTTTTGCTACTTCATCGACCGGAAGCTAATGCATTGAGGGGAGGCTCCATGAACAAGAGGAATGAGCTGAGAGCAATGATGAAGATGGTGACTACAAAAGCTGATCTGCATGAATCTCCATACCGTCTCCCCAGTTTTAGCCCTTCTTCTTGACCACCTCCTCTTCCTGAAGAAGATGAAGATGATGAAGCACCTTTCAACCCAAATCTTGGGCTTGTGAAATACCCATAAGCCATTCCTGCCATAGCCCCAAAAGTGTGACCTGTGCAATGTGAGAATTGGAGGTTAGGTTTCTTTTCCATAAGTGTTGACTTCCATTTACACATTAGTTTATGTGAGCAGTGTTAGAGACATATACACCAGTCATCAATTGGACAAAAGTCGCTTCATATGAGACAAGCAGCTGTAATAACGATTGCTTTCGGGAACATGCTCTCTGAAGTATATCCTTGTCATCAACATCCCTGTTCTGGATTTCATATGTGAGCCAAGCTCCAATTATGGCAAATACAGGTCCATGCATTTATGTTCCACATATAGAAAAGTGAATAAATATCAAAAAGAAAATTATATGAAAGAAAACTATAGCTTTACACCAATCTATTTATTTCAAAGGCCTGCTTAATTATATTTGGAGATGATTTACACCAGTAGTACAGATATGAAAATATATTTTTCCCAGATATCTTTATTTAAAAATATCTTGATAATGTTTATTTTTATATAGTTTTGTTTTGATCAAATACTTAAATGATCAAAACACCCTTACGTCTATTTTAAAATTTATTATGTTTAAAATTAAATTAAACATCACAGTGACCAAGTTATTTGAATATTAACATCATCCAATAATTTAAAATGATACATATATTTTAAAATAAAATAATTTAACAAAAATGTTATGTTTTAGGTAATTTTTAAAATGATTAAAATGATGGATATAATAAAAAATTATATATTATCCAATATTATGAATAACTAATACAACAACGAAATATTTAAAGTGCAATATAACAAAAATATAAACACGTTTATGGAAAAAAAATAAACTTACAGAAATTAACAAAAAAACTTTTTTAAATATTATTTATTCGTTTTCTAAAATCTATCTTCTCAGATCTGTTGCTTAAACCCCCTCAGTCTCACTCATAAAATTATGCAATGCGTCTTGAAGAATAAAAAAACAAACCACAACTTGTATTGGGGCACAAAAAAAACAACGGTGTATATAGGGAAAAATAGATGAGGCGGTAAGGGCAGATTGGGACAACAAATTTCAAACTCCAAATCTCTCCACTTGTTAAGAGAAATTTTGGAAGGAAAATAGGGAGTGGGATCTACCCCATTTTTCTCTCCACTTTTTCTTTCTTTTCAATTTTCACTTCTCAAATGGGGTGACGAAGGGAAGGCCACTACGACGAGGATGCATGTATGTTCTAAGATTCAACGCGGAATTAGTAACGTGTGAGTCTGTTGGCATTGACATTGACGTTGACATTGACATTGACATTGACATTGACATTATGTGAGTCTTTTAATTTGAGCCTTTTTAATAGTACAATTATAATTTATTTTAAATCATACTAAATCTAAAAATGCCATATCTTTAAATTTTTTTAGAGCTTTCTATTTAAGAGAGAGAGAGAGAGAGATTTTCAACTTCAACATGTTTGCAACACAAAACCCACAGCATAAGCAGATTATCCTAAACCCTAAATCGCTTGTGATTAAAATTTAATAGTTAAAAAATTGCACATTATTTTACTAAGATGCATTAGTGGGGAATGGGAAAAAAGACTAACTTTATTATATCGGGGAGACAGGGATATTACTGAGATAGTAATGTGGGTGACGATGTGATCGAGTCACAATCAAAGAAGCTTGGTGAAGAGTTTCATCATATTACTATTTTATACCGTCGCTATATTTTACTTTAATTTTTAATTCTTTAAATGTGTTCTCTTAGTACAATTATAGTATTAATATAATAAAACTATAGGGGCTAATAGTGTTAATAACTGTATAATGTTTGTGATGATATTATTTAAATATCTTGTCAGAAGTTTAATCTCTAATAATATGTATAAAGAAGATTTTATGACCATCATCAAAATTATTTTAAAAAATTTATAATACGAGAAAAATTAGTTACTATTTTTATTAGTGAATAACTTAGACTTACCTAAAAACAATTAGTAATAAAACGGGGGAAAAATGGATCCGCTGCTGCAATAGAAAGGACCAAAACACCCCAAAACATTACTCTTATAGACACTAATATCCTCATGATTTTGTGGACTTTGGTTTGGTTTTGCTCAAGTCAACAACACTCCATTCCATTACCAAGGAAACTCCGGAAGAAACCCGCAAACAAGTTCCTCTTTCTTTTTTCCCTCTCTCATTCTTTTATTAACAGCATTCAAACGCGTGGCCAAGTAGTTCCATGTCCAGTATCTTAACATTCTTATGATTATTATAAATGATCAATTAATTAATGAGATTACTTATTAATTATGATTATAGTGCTTAAAATTTTTTAAAGATTAAAAATATGATTAATAATTAGGGTTAAAAGTATTGAGTCGAATGATTTATATTTATTTTTAATTGAATTGAGTATTATAAAAATTTAATAGTAAAGTTGATTATTATATTTATATAAGCGATCAGATTTAGTTTATGGCTAGTTACTGACAAATGAAACGGGAACATATATGTATGTTCCCTCTATTATCTCCTTTTTTATTCTTTTTTTCCTCTGGTCAATGATCCATGCAAAAAAGTAACATAATTTTGGGTCTAATAATTTGCCTGCATTTTCAACTTTATCGATAACATGTGAATATTTTGGTTTTATTACAATATTGGTTCATGTATACTTTTTAGGTTTAAAGAAGTCCAGCACGACGAAAACAACGCAGTGCACAACAGATCCCTTTCATTTTGTTACATAAGTAAAATGACCGAGTTCATGTACGAGAACGAAATCATGACTAAATTATATTCAGTAGTAAACAATGGAAGATCAATTGGTCTTGATAAATTCTATATAAATAGACTCGTGTACTCTGTACAGCTATAATTTTCTTTTGATATATATTGAAGAAACCTCCTATTTCTACATGATGATCTAATAGAGGGGGAAAAACCAGTACAATACGGTTTGAGAATACTCTGAACCTGTCTGATGATTGCCCAACAACCTTTGTTTTTTCTTATATCCTTCCAAGTTCCATGTTGTCTGCTGGGTCATGGTTATGCTGAATTCCTTTGCACATGCCGTACACATATGAACCTGTCTTCTTGCATGCTTCGGTGACTGTGTTGGGAGCAAAATGCATGATGAGCCACGTGAAGTAGAGAATGATGATGAGGGCTAAACCAGTTTTAGAAACCAACATTGATATGAGAGCAACACAAGCCATGCTTCCGGAGATTGCAGCTATTTGAGATGAGAGTTTGAAATAAGGGTTTTGACTATTTGAGGTGGAGGCGTGAGACTCGTAGTAGGCCGATGAGAAGGCATACAGGAACAAGCATACAATGAAAATCCAGAGATTTGCAGAGAACTCTTCGGCAGGAGAAGAGTTGGGAAAGTGCATTTGAACCACCATGGCTAGCGTTGTAATCAAGAATACAAACTTTTTTGAACTGCAGAAAACCAACAAAGACAAAGTGATACCATTATTATGAATGTATATTGCCCAGAAACAGAGTACATAGGACTACATAGAAAGTGGAAGAAAGCGAGTGATTCAAAGAGAAGGAATATGAATGGTATAGAATGATATATTTAGAGCCATGCGAAGTGAGAGAAGATTGAAGATGCAGTACGGAGAAATGAAATATGAGAAAGCAGGGAGAGAAAACATACTAACCTCATTGGATAGGCGATGGGCAGATGAGTTGAGAGACTTGAAGCTGAGAGCTAAGAGAGGGAGGGAGTTGGAGAAGTTGGTGGCTGCTTGGGAATACAGGGTCCCTGCATGTAGATTTATAGCGGAGAAGGGCGAGCTCCATCATATTTTCTCCGAAGAAGATATGAAAGGTGCCAGACAATAGGCGAGGCACCATCACCATCACCATCATATTTCGATCCCCAGGAAATTAGTACCAGATTCTCTCATTATTATATTTCCCTTCATCGTCGTAGTCTTAAATCCTAACCGTCCAAATGATCTAAAGGTTAACAATGCACAACTCTCAACCTTCTCTCTCTTCTTGCACCCCAATGAAATTTTCTTCCACTCAAAAAACTCTCTCTCTCTCTCTCCCTCTAAATAATATAAGCTATTAAAAAACCTAAAAAATTTCACCCACTAAGTAAAGGCCCTAAGTCCGGCGTAGTGTGGAGAAACAAAGTATACATAACCTTGATAGTAATATAATTTATTTTAAATTATATTAAAAACAAAAATGACATAGACCTGTTTAGATAGACTTTTAAAAAATAAGTTATGAAAAAAATAACTTTTAGACATTTTTTAGAAAAGTGTTTCTGGAGAATAATTTATAGAAAAAAAATAGTTCTAAATAAATGAATGTTTAGATAGTTATTATCAGAAGAATTTTTATTATTGATAAATTACTAGAAAGGGTATGATTTTATTAAAAAGATGAGAGATGAGATATGGTATAGAGGAGGGTGGAGAGAGGAGAGAGGATGTAAAAAAAATGAGTAAAATAATAATTAGATAGTCTATAAATTCTTTTACTAATCTAAAAATTATTATCAGTAACTTATACAAAATATTAATTTTAAATTATAATTTAATCCAAAAATTATTTTAAATAAATATAATTTCTTGTTTTAATTTTTTTTAAAACTAAAATTTGAATTATAAACTTTTTTAAAATTAAAATTCCTCAGCATTTACGATTATGAGCCATTTGATTTGACACCCCATCTCCCCCTCTTCCTCCTTCCCTTTCCATTCCCTCCCCTTTTCCATGATATTTACGGGCACACATACACATTGTCTACAAAACTAACCGTTAGCATTTTAAATATTTTTTTAATTTTTAATATAAATTTTATTTAATTAATTTAATTATATTAATAAAATTAATTAATACAGTATAAGGTCCTTAATAAAGCACTAGCTGTGACAATCCATCACATAAATATTCAGTGACCTAGAGCTATAAGGTTGCACCCAAAATAATAGAATACTTTTGTAATGTCTCAACTTTTTAAATGTTTTTCTCTTTATATTTTTATAATTAGATTATATATATAAAATAAGTGATATTTTAATATTTTATAAGCAGGAGATAGGAGATGATGACATTTTTAATTTTTTACAATCTTTAAAAAAAACTTTAAAATTGTGCAATTTTAATGAGAAATACTTACATACTTTAGAAGTGACACTTCATCTAAATTTTATCTAACTAAAATATAACTCACTACATTTTAATCCTAATTAGCCGATGATTCATCTAAAACTAATAATATCACAATAAACATCTTAATTTGGTTCAAATGAGATTTTATGTTTTAAATTAAAATATTTATTTTTTTAAAAAATAAAATAAATCGTGAATTATTTTATATGAGTCAGCAGCTAAGTTGTTATATTTTAATTAGACAATAAAAAGTGTGCATGGACCAAACTAGACTGGGTTGACCCGAGGTCTAGTTTGAGAAGACCTTGAGTTGTACAAGTCAATCCATGGTCTGGTCTAGTACAACATTGACTATAGGTCGGGTTGGATCAACCTGGTCTAGCGGACTGCCTAGTAGTCCATGCCCTCTATTTTTTTTAGGGGAGATAAGATTTTAGGATTAACGTGTAAATTTGCTTTGAAAGTTTTCACTCATGAGTACTAAGTATCTGAAATTTTTTTTAGTAGTAATGTTGCCTTGAAAATTTTCAAATCGAAGCAATGTCGCCCTGACCGTTAATCAAAGTTAAGTTTGAATGTTAGTTGATTAATATGCTGATGTAGCATGCAACATGACATCCATATCATCTTTTTTGAGTTAAGGTACAAATTTTTCTAAAAAGTTTTTACTCAAAAGTGTTGTGTATTTGAACTTTTTTTTTTGGTTCAATATAGTCTCGACCGTTATCCATGTTCAATTTAACTATTAATTCAACAAAATATATTGAGTTGACTAGTCTACATGCTTTTTCTTCATTTTTTTTAAAGTCAAATTTATAAATAAGAAAAAATTATAAAAATATAACATCCAAGCTCCGTTATTAATATAGTATCACTCTCAGGAGATAATACTTCATTTTGGTGCATGTTTTGAGCCAAAATGTAGCATAAAAATATAAAAGATAACATATACAGGGGAGACTCATAAAAATTCTTAAAAGACATAAATAACGGGTGGATTTTATGAATAAATACAGACATATGTTATCACCTCAGCTAACAGCTTCTTAATCCCTATTTTATTAAATAAGTAAAGGGAAAACTGAAACTCCTATTAAAATATTTTTTTAATAATAAAAATTTAAATCAAAATATTAATACTTTATGTATATAAAATTTATAGAATACTATTACTTTCCACGCATCAAAACTTTTGAACTCTTTTTCATTGATTAAATTTTTAATGGAATACTTTATTTTTTTCATAAGTAAACGTCAACCTTTATTATGATTGCCGAATCCCTATTTTTTATTCAGAATCACTCAAAAAGATCACTTTGCAATCATGTTATAAAAACCCATTTGAAGTCATTTTTTATTTTTTTCTAATAAAAAAGGTTTTTTTCAACCCTTTGTTTTTCAAATGACTTCGCCACCATTTTTTGTTTGGACACGACAATAAGGCGAGTGTTGAACAGTATGATTAGACATGCTCGAATCTGTCACTGTCAAGCCTCACTTGATTTAGCAATTATTTAAATCCCACAAAGAACATAAATTCAAAGATATGAAAAAAGGGGGGGAGGGGGGAGGGGGGAGGGGGAGAGGGCATGGTATTTCGAGGAAGGTGCTAAAACTGGTTTCTCCATTCAACCACAAATACATATGCTACTTTGTCTTAAGGGAAAAGACTTTATTCTAATTTTCTCATAATGATAGCTCTTGTGTATTTGTGGTTGAATGGAGAAACCAGTTTCAGCTACTTGGTCAAAAAAATACACATGAACGAATGTTATATTCAAAACAAGCATATTCATGTGTTATAGATAGGGTTGAAAATGTAGAACCAAATAATATAGTCACTTGATTAGCTGTGTACTGGTTTGTACCAGCAATAATACGCGTCCCACAAGCCATTGGGGCCCCACAATTTTTAACAGAGTAATTTTGGGATGATAATATATTTGAATTAATTTTTAGAGAACATGAAGGCAGATGATATTTTAATAGAATAGCTTCTGAGAAAATATATATATATTTTTGAAAAAAAGATGTTTGGTTATCCTATTTTTAAAATTCTAGTTTGGGTTAAAATTATAATTTTAAAAAACTTCCCCAAATATGCTCTAAAATATGTATGCATGCATTTATTTTCTATTAACTTGTATAATTTTCAAACATATGTTGTTAAAAAATTTACTCAAAGTTTTGATCGAGATGTTAATATTTTCACATAAAAAATTACTTAGTTTTGTCTAAATTTATTAAAAATATTAAATAGATCTTTAAGAAATATTAATGTTAAAAAATAAATGAGTGATTTGGTATAATGAGGGGTAAATTAGTAAATAAAATTTATTCAAATATAGTTTTTAATTAAAAAATATACTTTAAGATTATTTTTAAAATATTCTTTAATAGTGTTAGGTGGTTTGAACTAAAATATATATTTTTAAAATAAGGAAAGTCTATATAATTAAAATAAAATAAAATAGAAGGATGGTTAGAGTATTTTTCTCAAAAATTTAAAATTTCTTAAACTATTTTTTCAGTTTCTTTGACATATTTCAAACTCATTAACTAATAAATTAACACTTTATAATAAAATAGAAAATGGATTTATTTAATTATTTATATTAAGAAATTTATAAGAAAGAATGTCACTTCTTATTCAGGGGTTATATTAATCTTCTTCTTTTTTTGTCAAGGGAAGCATTAATTACCAAGTTCTTTTTTTTATATAAAAAAAAGTTTAGGTAGTTAGGTTTAGGGCTCACTAGAGCCAGGGTATACCTTTAGACTCAAAGAATACTTATAAATATATTTATAGATTGCTCGCTAACAAAGTTCTCATATCGGTAATAGGATTTGAACTCATAATCTTATAAGTTATGAGCTAATTCTTTATCAATTAAATTAATTTGTTGATATTAATTACTAAATTCTGTTTGTATTATTGAACATCATGTTTAAATTTGTGATTTCTAACTCTGAATCTGATATATATTTATTAAGTCCTTTATAGTGTATTTCAGAGGTGGGAAATTCGAAAATGTGGTGTAAAATGAATAAGTCGATTTTGATATTAATTTGGCTATTGGAGTTATATGGTTATCGGAAAGTACATAAAATAAAATAAAATTATATCATAGTATTATAAGACTAAAAATACTTTATAATAGTGAATGTTAAGTTTTAAAGAAATAATAAAAGTATAAAATTGAGATAGTTGAAATAAAAATGTTGAGATCGATGTGTTGGCAGATAAAAAAGTTAAAATTTATAATAAACATATATAGAAAAGAGTTGGAATAGAATTTATTGAGGATAAAATGATAAACAATCATTTGAGTAATTTGCATATATATAAAAAAGGTCATCATATGTGCCAACGAGAACAATTAAAGGTGGATCAAGAAATATGGAATCCTGAAAAAATGATAGAGTAAGACCAAATAAAATGCTCAATATAATTATTGAGTGAAGCTTCTTCATTAATAATTTATCTAAAAATCTATTTTTAATAGAGGGTAATGATATCGTAATTAGATCTCACTTAATTAGATAAAATGTATTATTATCGTGGTTGATAGAGTAAATTGATGTACTATTCCTTAAATATATCTATACAGTATAAATTATACGAGCTTTGAACTAATCTTGATAATAAATAATTGTTGCCTATAATATCAAAAGAAATAAAAAAAATCAATTTATATGTATATATATAGATATATGCGCGCGGGCCCGTGGGTGTATATGTGCACTTCTACTTGTTTATATCATTCTTTTATTGTACTGTTACATTCGAAGTTGTTATAAAGAATGATTTTTACCCCCAGTTCCATACTGACTCTTTTTTCTTGATTTTCTCTTTATAAATTAATTAGTATTAGGATCAGAAATTCAATCTAATATTATTAAAAAAAAGAAAAAGAAATTCAATCTAATACATTACAATTAGTCTGCGATGCTAAAGTTTACGAATATATGTGGCCTGAGGTGAAGGCCTCTTTTAATCATTGAAACATTGATTTTTCACACACCACTATGACTCTTCTTTTTCCTGCCAAGCACGCTTCACGTTGATGAGAAGAAAAATATAATCACTCATGTTGCTTGGAAGGGTGGGAGAAGACATAGAGAAAAGAAAATACTTAAATGATCGAAATACCGTTACCTCTATATTAAAATGTATTATGTTTCAAATTAAATTAAACATCACAATGACCAAGTTATTTTAATATTAACATCATCCAATAATTTAAAATGATACATATATATTTTAAAATAAAATAATTTAGCAAAAATTATTAAAAGAAAAGGTAAACTAGGATGATAACTGCTATTGTCTCTCAAAAGCAGATTATCCTAGCCATCCAATCCATCTAAGGGCTGATAAAGAGATGAGATGAGATGAACTAGAAATTAGGGTGGAAGAAGATAGAGAAGCCGAAGGTGGAGGTGGTCAATGGAAAAAAAGACTAATAACTTTACTGAGAGATAGTAATGTGTGTGTCAATGTGAGTTGCAATCAAAGAAGCAATGTGAAATTTCATTCTTTATGTGATTGCCACTTTCGTCTTATTTGAATTCTTTTCCTTGAAATTTCATTCTTTTTTGACTTCTGCGCTCCCATTTTGCGATAAAATACAAATCAAAAAAACGAAATTAAAAATAAAAATCTTTAGTATTGGAAATTGATGGCTTTACAATTAATAACTTTAATCTTCTTTTGATATATATATATATATATATGGAAGATGCCTATTTCTAAATTATGATCTAAAACCGTTCAATAATAGCATTTAACTTGCAGAGTTTGAGAGTACTTACCTGTCTTATGATTGCCCAACAACCTTTCATATTTTAATTATCAAGCATTACCGTTAAAATTAATAATTTTTACCATCTCATAATTTTTATATATTTCACTTCATTTCTTTAAACAATAACAGCATGTGCATATAATTTTAATTTTTGAGTAATGAAATTTTCTTCCACTCAAAAAATTCTCTCTCACACACGCTCATAGCCAGTTTCTCAACATCAACAGTCCCTCCCTCTAACTTCATCTTAAAATTAAACACATTTTATTTTAAATAATATAAGCTATTTAAAAACCAATAACGTAAATGATGGGTTTTAAAATGAACCAAAGGCATAAAGTTGACTTAATTAGAAGGTACGAGAATGTTGAGATAGTGCAATTTTATCTTTAATTTTTTTACTATATTTAAAAACACTTTAAAATTGTGTAATTTTATTGAGAAATACTTACATACTTTAGAAGTATTACATTATCTGAATTATATCTAATTAAAATATAATAATTCACCATATTTTAATCGTAGTTACCCGATGACTCATCTAAAATCAATCATATTATATTTTACTTTTAAGAAAAAAATAAGCATCTTAATTTGGTTTAAATGAGATTTATTTTTTTCAAATTAAAATATTTAATTTTCTTAAAAATAAATAAATTATAAATTTTTTTTATATGAATCATCAGGAAAATTATTGTATTTTAATTGGACAATAATAGATGTGCATGGACCAAATTGGACTGGGTTGAGCATCAACTTGGTCTGGTTTGAGAAGACCTCTAGTCATACAAGTCAATTCGTGGTACTAACGGAAGTTAGTCTGAGTGATAAGCGACTCGGTATCACTTAAGTGAGGTCTCGAGTTTGAGCCTTGGCATATGCAGAAAATTTCCGTTGGGAGACTCACCCACCATAGCCAGGTGCGCGACGCGAGTCGGATCCGGATATAGTCAGGGTAAAACTCCGGTGAATCGGGTGGGCAACAAAAAAAAGTCAATCCGTGGTATGATGCAGTCCAACAATGACCCAAGGTCGGGTTGGATCAACTTGGTCTAACGGACTAACTAGTAATCTGAGCCCTCCATTTTTTTTAGGGGAGATAATATATTAGGATTAAGGTGTAAATTTGCTCTAGAAGTTTTCACTCAAAAGTACTGAGTATCCAAAAGTTTTTTAATAGCAACGTTGCCTCGAAAGTTTTTAAATCCTAGCAATGTCGCAATGACATGGCTAGGACGTATGTATGTTCTAAGATTCAACGCGGAATTATTAACGTGTGAGTCTTTTAGCATTGACATTGACATTATGTGAGTCATTTATTTTGAGCATTTTTGATAGTACAACTTCAAAGAAGTAATGCGCACCTTAGATACTTTTTAGAGCTTTCTATTTAAGAGAGAGAACGAGAGATTTTCAACTTCAAAAAAGTTTCCAACACAAAAACCACAACATAATTGTTAGTAATGCGCACCTTAGATACTTTTTTCCCGTCCTTAGTATAGGAAGATGTGGATCCCCGTACTCCAGCTACTGCTACAGAATTGCAAGAGAAACCAGGGGAGACTGGGAGTAGATCCTCTCATTAGTATTTTTCTGCTAATCTCTTCATTCTAGCCGTCAAATTCATCTAAGGGCCGATAGAGAGATGAGATGAACTAACATTTGGGGTGGAAGATGACATAGAAGCCGAAGGTTGAGGGTGATGCATTGTAAATCGTATGTGATTAAAGTTTAATAGTTAAAAACTTGCACATTATTTTACTAAGATGCATTAGTAGGGGAATGGAAAAAAGACTGACTTTATTATCGGGGAGACAGGGATATTACTGAGAGATAGTAATGTGTGTGACAATGTGAGTCGCAATCAAAGAAGCAAGCTGAAGAGTAACACGGGGCTTCATCATATTACTATTTTGTACCGTAGCTATATTTTACTTTAATTTGTAATTCTTTAAATGTGTTCTCTTAGTACAATTATAGTTTTAACATAATAAAACTATAGGAGCTAATAGTATTAATATATACCTACATAATATTTGTGATGATGTTATTTAAATATCGAGTTAGAGATTTAATCTCTAGCAACGTTTATAGAAAGTCTTATGACTTATCATTAAATTTTTTTTTTTGAAAAGTTTACTATACGAAAGAATTAGTTATTATTTTTAGCTATGGATATCTTAAATTTATCTAAAAAAAATTAGTAATAAACGGACCAAGGGAGGAGGGAGGAAAATGGATCCCTATGCTGCAATGGAATTAGGGGTGGGGTAACCTTCACGCGCAAATTCTAGTTAGTGAAAGGACCAAAACGTCCCTACACATTACTCTTATAGACACTAATATCCTCATGATTTTGTGGATTTTGGTTTGGTTTTGCTCCAGTCAACAACACTCCATTCCATCACCAATGAAACTCCGGAAGAAACCCGCAAACAAGTTCCTCTTTCTTTTTTTTCTTCTCTCATTCTTTTATTAACAGCATTCAAAATCGATCCCAAGTAGTTCAAGGTCCAGTATCTCAAAATTTGTATGATTATTATAAATAATAAATTAATTAATGAGATTACTAATTAATTATTATTATAATGTTTAAATTTTTTTAAAACTTAAAATGGAATTAATGATTAGAGTTAAAAATATTGAGTCGAATCAATTCAGATTTATTTTTAATCGAATTGATTATTATAAAATTTTAATAATAAAATTAATGATTATATTTATATAAGCGATCAGATTTAGTATATGGCTAGTTACTGACAAATGAAACGGAAACATGATCCCTCTATTATCTCTTTTTTTTAGTCTTCTTATTTTCCCCTTGGTCAATGATCCATGCAAAAATAGAGTACGTCTTCCATAGATATCTTCCCTTGTCCATATATATATTATTAATAACTAACCGCCACCTACATTCCAATAGAGACAGTAGAGGCTGATAGAGACAGTTTCCTTTTCCCTTTGACTTCTGCCCCCTTTTCGCGATAAAATACAAATAAAAAACGAAATTAAAAATAAAAAATCTTTAGTATTGGAAATTGATAGACTCGTGTACTCTGTACAGCTATAATTTTCTTTTGATATATATCGAAGAAACCTATTTCTAAATGATGATCTAAAACAGTACAATAATAACATTATAACTTGCACATTTTGAGAATACTGATCTGAACCAGTCTTATGATCTCCGAACTTGTGTTTTTTCTTACATCCTTCCACGTTCCATGTTATCTGCTGGGTCATGGTTATGCTTATCAATTCCTTTGCACATGCCGTACACATATGAACCTATCTTCTTGCATGCTTCAGTGACTGGGTTGGGGGCAAAATATAGGATGAGCCACGTGAAGTAGAGAATAATGATGAGTGCTAAACCAGTTTTAGAAGCCAACACTGATATGAGGGCAACACAAGCCATGCTTCCGGAGATTGCGGCTATTTGAGATGAGAGTTTGAAATAAGGGTTTTCACTACTTGATGTGGAGGCGTGAGACTCGTAGTAGGTCGATGAGAAGGCAAAAAGGAACAAGCATACTATAAAAATCCAGAGATTTGCAGAGAACTTGTCGGCAGGAGAAGAGTTGTGAAAGTGCATTTGAACCACCATAGCTATCGTTGTAATCAAGAATACAAACATTTTTGAACTGCACAAAACCAACGAAGTCAAAGTGGAAGAAAGCGGGTGATTCAAAGAGAAGGAATATGAATTGTATAGAATGATATATGTAGAGCCGTGTGAAGTGAAAGAAGATTGAAGATGCAGTATGGAGAAATGAAATATGAGAAAACGGGGAGACAAAAAACATACTAACCTCATTGGATAGCCGCTCAGTTGAGAGACTTGAAGCTGAGAGCTAAGCAAGGGAGGGAGTTGGAGAAGTTGGCTGCTTGGGAATAGAGGGTGTATGTAGATTTATAGCAGAGAAGCCAAACGAGAGAACGGGTTACCTTAAAGGCGTGTGCATCACTCACAAATTGTCATTCAAAATTACAAGGATAACCCCTGATTATTCGTTTGATTGATACTTTGAGGACACGAGCAATATGTAAATTACAAGGATAACCCGGACATAAGCAATATGTAAATAACAAGGATAACCTTATCCTTGTAAGGTTATCCTTGAAATTTTCATATTACTCTTGACTCTTAAAGTATCAAACGAATAATCAACCCTTTTTCTTTTGCAATTGCCCACTTTTTTCTTATTTGAATTTTCCTTGAAATTTCATTCTCTTTGACTTCTGCTCCCATTTTGGGTAGTGTGGAGAAACATAGAGAGCCTTTATATTAATACAATTATAATGACGTATTTTTAAATTTTCTAGAGCTTTCTATTTAAGAGAGAGAGAGAGAGAGAGAGATTTTCAACTTCAAACAGTTTCCAACACAAAAACCACAACATAATTATTATTGCACGACTATAAGGTGTGTTTTTACGATAAAATAGAATGGAAATGTTATTGTTGAAATGAAAATAAATATTACATCTTGTCATTATAAGATTTAGACAATGACCACATTTTAGTTCTAAATATATATATATAAGACCCAATTCACTTTGTCTCCTTAATTTATAATTATTTTTTAAAATATCTCTATATAATTGCACATATATATTAAGGTGTTTATATTAAGAGGCAGTTTTAATACACATACACGTGATATTATAGGGTGTTTAAGAGAAATCAATACATAATTATTATAAATAACTAATTTAATTAATTTTTTTAATACTTAAATTAGTTAAGTAGATATTATATTAAATAGCGGAGGAAATACTCCTTTGTTTGAGAGTTTTATTATGAGAAGGATAAGTTTCATTAGACATATTTGATAATTATTAGTATAAAATTAATTAAGCTTTTCCAAAAGGATGGGAAATAATTTTGTATTAGTTTTGTTTATTCAAGTGATTTCATCCTTTAAGTGGGTTTACAATGACTAATAATAATTTGAGATGTGATTCCAAGACATTTCAATACTTTAAAAAAAAAATCTCTCAAACAATAGCACAACCCTTTTAGTTATCCCACTGGCCGTTCCATTCCCAAGGAAACTCCTAAGCACTGGCCAAAAGTAAATACTAGATTATCATATACTACCCTTAATTCTTAATATAAGAACTAATTAGGAATTGAATTTAATCATAAATATAGCATCTCAATTCATTTTATCTCTTATATTTATATTTTTTCCCTCTTGCCTAATTTATAAATTAATATACAATCTAATATTATACAATATTATTTTAAAAAGATCATATCATATCTATTAAAATTAATTAATTTATTTTCTTAATCTATCTAACTCTTTCCAAGTTAGATATGCAAGACCCGAAAACAAGTTTTTTTTTACCACAAACATTTGAAACCGTGCCCAAGTAGGGTCCAACAATCAACCATAAGGGTAATCAACCTTTCTTTGCACAGCATTTTTGAGTTAATGAAATTTTATTCCACTAGAAAAAATCACAAAGCCACAAGTCAGCTGTCTTTTTCATTTTTTCTTTTTACCTTGAAAAAGAGTTGCATCCACATCCCATATCTATTACATAAATACATCTTGGATCCTATATATGTAACAGCACAGTAAAATAGTAAAAACAAAAAAATGATGAAGTAAACAAGCAGAAGTGCGTATAAAGTCCATTTCTTTTCTTCATAATTTATATCCATTCTTGATTCTTTTTCTTTACTTCATTTAATATTACAAGGCAATAATTATTTATCATCAAGAATCCACACTCGTATAAAAGGGGGTGTACGGAGTTCACTTTTCTTCTGTACCTCTATTTCTTTCTTCGACACTAGTGGAAGCAACGAATTATCTAATACAGAGAACTCTCACTCAAATAATAAACAAGGTAGTCTTTTACTACATCACCGCCTGGAGCTAATGCATTGAGAGGAGGCTCCATGAACAAGAGGAATGAGCTCAGAACTACGATGAAGATGGTGAATACAAAAGCTGGTCTGCATGAATCTCCATACGACTTTCTCACCAGTTTCAACCCTTCTTCTTGACCACCTCTCATTCCTGAAGAAGAAGATGATGATGATGATGCATCTTTCAACTCAAATCTTGGGCTTGTGAAATACCCATAAAGCCATTCCTGTGATTGCTGCTCCAAAGTGTAACCTTTGACATAAATAAAGGTTATGTGAGAATTTGAGGTTAGGTTTCTTTTCCATAACTATTGAGTTTCATTCACACATACCAGTCATCAATTGGACAAAAGTGGCTTAATATGAAGCTAGCAGCTGTAAAAACCATTGCTTTCTGCAACATGGTTTCTGAAGTATCCTTGTCATCAACATCCCTGTTCTGGATTTGATACGTGAGCCAAGCTCCAATTATGGCAAATACAGGTCCCTGCATTTATGTTAAAGGAAAAAATCAATCTTTTGTCCTTATATTTCATTAAGCTTAGAGACTAAAATTGTAAATAGTTAAAACAATAAGGATTGAGTTGTAGCGGCTTAAAGTTTAGGAATCAAGTTTCAAATGAGCCAAAACTAAAAAAATTGAATTGTATCGATTCATAATTTAAGGATTGAGTTATAACTGAATGAAAACTATAGGGACCAAAAGATTAATTTTACCATAAATAAATAAAGATCAGACAGAATGATTTATAGGAGGCTAGTTCAATCCTAGTTTAGTTGTAGAAGGAAAAGGGGAAAAAAGATCCCAACAACTCTAAGGTAGCTAGATAGCCATGAGAATATTCTGCAGTTATCATGTCCCAGAATTCATGGACCTCTAATGAGAAGCATCATGAAGAAACAAAAGTATAGAAGTAAAGAGCTTACTGTGCCACGAACAGCAGGATCTGGTGTATGCAGAAAACTGGTCAAGTTGCCAGAAAGTCCTCCCAAAATGTAAATCAAGAGAAAGGTGAATGAACCATAACCTCTGCAAACATGGGGGCTTTTGATACAAGTGCCCAACATCTCAGAGCCATGTGAAAAATCCTAGAGTGCTGCACACATCAAAAGTACCATATATCGATATCGAGGAGGTTTTATAATTTATAAATTCATTTTCAATGAGATTGATCAGGAAATCAGTATAGCACACTTCCTAAACTACTCTAAAATACAATACTTCCTTACATATTTATTTCTTTTAATTAATTTTAATCGATTTCTTAAACCGCGTAATTCAGTTGATAGGATCTTATAAAAAGTACCGGAGGAGTATATGATAAAAATGTAAAAGCTGACCAATTAGTTGATTATGTTATAGGCCAGCTCGGTCCAAGCTTGTTGGACCTCAAAGGTTAATAATCCAAGTATTAGGTCTACGGTTAGGTTACGTGTGCAGTTCTCACAGATAATAATGAGGTTCATATGAATGGTGCTCTATAACTGTAGAATGGAAACACGAACCCAATTCTCAATCTTGTACCAGAAACATTGGCGTCACCAGCCTCCACCATTCTCCCACGACGATCAAATGATTTACCTTCGCTCCTATAGCAGTGGAATAGAAAACAGCTCCAAGTCAGAGTTCCTTATAGGACTCGCTATTTCGAAGAGGAAGACGGCGATGTTTGTTGAAGCCAATGTACCACTGCACCAAATATGACACCTCCAAAGAAAATCATGAGAGGCTATTTATGCAAAAACTAGTCTTTGAACAAGTGGAAACACCGATTAACACCAAAGACTTACATTAAGTAGAGATTGGAGGCTTCATCTTGCTGTATTGTATCTCTAAATGACCTTTGATCACGTTCACCTCTTGTTCTTCTTATACTCACATAAGTCTGCTGTTTCCTAGGGTAGTCACTTTGATTTCTTTTCCTGATCTTTTCTTCATTATGAAGCTCAATGAAAGTAGATGGAACAGAAGAATCTTGGCTTGCACCTACGCATCAGATAAACACAAACTAATAAGCAAACAATGAGAGATTTCTGTCCAAATTATCCTGTTTGGATGATTAGTTTGCCACTTGACATGTTGACTCATTATATACTAGCCCCAAACTGTAAAAAAAAAAAATACTAAAATTACACAATATATACTTATCTAGTCCAGTTTATAAGTTGGAGAGAGAGTGTTTTTTTATTCTATTTATAAATTACATTATTAAATTTTTCACGTCAATGTACAATTTTACCCTTTATTTATCATTGGGTAGACTATTTTTTTTTTATATAGAAGAAGAAAGCTAAATAACTTAAGCAGAAATTAAAATAGCGGCATCAGGGGGCACAAAGTGAAGACCAGGAGGCTTCAACAACACGTCCTTTGCAAAGGAATCTGCAACTCTCATTTGATTCTTCAAGAATAAGTTTCACTGCATCTAAAGGGTAGACTATTATTTTCTTGGAAAGTGTAAGTATTAACAATGCTAAAGTTGAAAAGTTATTAAATTTTAATATAGGGCTAATGAGGTTTAAAGTTTTGTTTAATTTTATTGAAATATGTAGGAAATGACATATAAACAGAACCAGACCCAAGAGGATTACTCCTTGTGTAGGCATTTGTTTGGTTCAGGATAACGGACTACTCGTGATTCTTTAAATCCTTTTAAGCAAATTTTCTTGGGGCTGTATCACATAATACTAGCGTTTGATATTTTACAACAGAAAGGTAACAAATGAGAAAATTATACTTTACCATTATTTAGTTTGCCAAGATAAGCATTGAGAGACTCCAGGCAATCATTTGTTGATATGGATTGGCCCTTCTCGTTATACTCCTGAATCACCTGAACGGATGAATCCGAAGGAGATAACGGCGTTGCATTACCTTAGAGTTTTCCATAATAAGAATCTAATGATCTCAGTTGCTTTTCAACATTGCCTGATTCTACTTAACACCTAACTAAGGAAAACTTATCCCTCTTTGGCTATGTGGACCACAAACTCTTTGTAGCCATGTAACTCGTGTCTTCATATTATGCAGAGAAACTCCTCCGGCTTGACCTAGACATTGAGGCGCTTTCACAATCCCTTCTTGAAAGTTTGATTTGGGAAAGCGATCATTAACTGCATGTAAGGGATGGTTTCTCTTGCAAATATGACTAGGAACTGTAGAGAAGGACCTTTGCATGTTCATAGGATCATATATGAGTCTCTTTTCATTCTTCCTCGAAGCACTTTGAATAGGTAGGTTTAGGTCCTTGTAAACTGCTTTGTAGCTTAAAAGAAATGCAGCCATATACCTGAGGGAAAACAAAAGGCAAAAGACCTTGAAATAGTTAACTCAAAGCAGTCATGTCTATCCAAAAGAAAGAAAAGTTAGTGCTTCGAATATCTTGATAGCATTATTAGAATGAACTTAGTAGATTCACCGTATCAGGCAATCTTTTCAGCATAAGTTCAGAGTTTTGACTTAGGAACTAGACAGAAATAGAGTGAAATGAAGTATTATTATGCATTAATAAAACAACTTTTAAGCGTGTACACCGTAGACACAGCAATTAGTCCAAGCCCTAACTGTTGGGAAGAATGGATGATTTACTTACTGAGTGTCTTATGTGAAGGGAATTGGAAGACACGCAGCGGAAATTAACTTTAAAAATTTTCTCCATTCCCAGTCAGGATCTACCGAATGTGTTTAAGTCAAGGAGAAAGAAGTGTTACCTTCGTATTCAAGCTTTGGTCGCGACCTCAGTGTCCTCTAGTCGCGACTCCTCGCCTCTGGAACTTTCAGTCGCGACCTCCTCAGCTTCTAGTCGCGACCTGTCGCCTCTGGAGTTGTTAGTCGCGACCTCCTCTTCTTCTAGTCGTGACCGGACGTCTCTGGAGTTTGTAGTCGCGACCTCGTCAGCTTCAAGTCGAGACCTGTCTCCTCTTTTCAGATTTCTGACGTTCAGATGCCCGTATGGTCGCGACCTCAGTGTCAATAGGTCGCGACCTGTCTTCGTGTCTGGTTTCTTTTCTCGATCGCAAGAAGTCGACAGCTCAGATCGGCTTTCTCTACCGGTATCCACACAAACAGCGTTCCAACCACGAACGACGTGCTAGCGCCTCTTGTCCCTCTAGGGTTTTCTCAAGATTCCGTTCTCACCGTCTCTATTCTGGCAGTTTCTTATCTGCAAACCTTTTGCACTCTCCTGCCCCTTTTTCTCTTGTGAGTTGTGTTGTGTATTGTGTGTCGAACCCTAGCTCCTAATGTCAAATATATAGGATGCCATCGGGCTTCTAATTGGACCGGGCTTCAGAATTAATCTTATATTAATTCTGAAATTAATACAATATCATATATTGCATAATTTAATAAGAAACTAATTAAATAAATATGGTTTATATTAAATCCGTCCCACAGATTTAATTCACCTATTTATTTAATTTAAAATAAAGATAAGATGGAATTATATATTTGATTTATTCTCATAAATCAAATTTGAGATATCTTATCAATTTGAATTTCAAATTCAAATAGATCATATCCATTTAAATTCAAATTCAAAAGTGATAGAAATTTAATTTATCCTTATAAATTAAATATTGCAAATATATCTTATATTATATATATAATATATATATACAAATTTATATATATATAAAATATATAAATCCACCCTAGACTATTCATTGAATCTAGACATCTCTTAGATTCAATGAATCTGGACATCATAGCTCGCATTGGGCTATTTTGTGTGCGACCCTATAGACCCATATGAAGTTGGCAGTGGGCTAGTTACTATAATAACCCACAAGTCGTAAGCGGCCTCTAGCAAGACATTACGACTACCCAAATCATATGAGGATCGATAAAGATGTAACCTTTCATACAACCATATCACGTCCCTTTTGTCACACGATATTTTGGTCATGGATGAGGCATGGTGAACGTCATCCTCCTATTCCTGACCGTTACTTTCTCGATCCCTGAGTAGTCTGAATATAGAAATGGAACTACCCTTCCATTCCAGTATAGCTATACATTTCTCAGACTCACTCATCGAGGGGCCCAGTAATATCTCTCTACGAATGTGAGGGACAAATTCCATTTTGACCATTCACATTCCTCCGCATGAAAAACCACTAAGCCCGAACATAGCCTTTATGATCACTCGGTCAAAAGTGACTTTTGACTAGGTCAAAGCTGAGCGTTCGTCATGTAGGATTCCATGATGATCTCAGGTCAAAGGGCATAGTGACATGGCTTGTATATGAGAGAAGCTTATGACTTAACCCATGCAGCTCTCTCATAGTGGGTCGGTCCGACACCCTGTACTCTTACATGTGCCTATGACTTTGATTTATATCTCTATATATCTTCAAAGTCATACTGGTCTTATTTCATCTCTGCTCCCGCATAGATGACCGACCAGGGACATTTAGAATAAGATCACGAGTTATCCAAGGATTGTCATCATAGTAAACATGCAAATAATATAATAACATAATTAAGAAATTCATAAATCAACAATGTTCATAAAGTAATGATTGGCCCCTAGGGCACAATCTCCAACATTATGTAGATTAGATCATCTCTATTGACACATTCAAGTTATCAAAGGAAGTGATACACTAGAATATGATTTATACACAACCCCCTAAACTTTATGTCATATACATATAACCTCCCCTCATTTTTTAAACTTTACAATGAACCCTTCTAAACTCTTATATTTATGCAGATAACTCCTACCTTATTAGATTTGTTCATTACTTATTTGCACATGGCTTAAAGTTTAAATAGGTTATGATATAACGAAGTATATAATTTATGTTCAGGGTTATCTGTACAAACTTAAAAGTTTACAGTGTTTTAAGTTTTAGATAGTTTAAAGTTCATGGGAGTTTTATATAATTTAGCCAATAAAAAAATATGTCCGTTTGAAAAGCATCAATATAAAACGATCTCCATAGACTGAGAATTTTTCTTACTTTCTTTTTCCTTTTTGGAGTCAAAAGACCAATCAACGCCTCAATAGACAGATTAAATAGTCATCCTAAGGTTTTTTCTGAAGTTTGGGATGCGTCCAACTTCGACCTATTTGAATATGTTTTTATATAAATATAAGAACCAAACTTTCTGTTCTTCAAACCAAGATCATTGCTCTTCTTCTTGTTTTTTTTTTCTTCCTTTCCGTCATAGAATGATATGTAGCCTTACAATAACAGAAAACACACGTGAGGTGTTCATGGCCCAGATTCCTCAACATCTCATTTTTCTCAAGACCTTGTTTTCGTTGACGGCAACAAGAGGAAAACACAAACCAAATTGAACCAAAAGCAATCATAACATATCCCACCCACCTCCCCCCTCTCAAAGAAACGTATTTTTCTGAGCCAAACATGGAAAGGGTAATTCTGCAAAAAAAAAAAAAGAAAAAATGCAGAACATGAAGGACGGAAACTAAAACTGAAAAGTAGGCACCTATCTGACTGCGAGGTTCGGCAAATTCTGCAAATATGGAAGTGGGTTTTGTGGAAGATAATAATTTCTGAAATCTTGAAGAAATTGTTGTAAGAAGAAAGATAATTGGTACACATGATGTTTTCTTTCTTAGTACTTACCTGAATGGGCTGTTGTGTTGATGGTGGTGGTGGAATTGACAGCGAGGAGACGACAAGAAATGTGTTGGTCTGTGTATTTGAACCTTATCCCTGTGGAACCACTCATGTTTTGCCACAACTGGTATAAGAAATCTAAGCCCTTAAGCAGCCAATGAACGTGCAGATTAGGATTCGGATGGGTCCTTTTTAAATTACTTTAATTGCACCTCCGCCTAACGAATTAAGTGGCCTCAAATAAGCAAGTTATTCTTTTTAGTCCCAGAAATGAAAAATAAGCTAGTTTTATTCAATGGACCATATGTCCTTTTTTGTTAAGGGTTAATATAAACTTTCATCTTTTAAATTTATCCTCATTTTAGTTTTAGTCTCTTAATTTTTTTCATCTAAAATATTAATTCCTATAATTTAATAAAAATTAAATCATCTTATCTTTTAAGAGACTAAAACTTATAGTTTAAAATTTAAAGGACCAAAACTAAAATGAGAAAAAAAAATTGAGAGACCGAATTTTATATTAACCTATAAAAAAAACTATTATTGAGTTATCTATAGTTTATTTAGTTTTTAATATAGTACATATGTTGTGTTTTTTCTCTTCATTAAATCTTTTAATTTTACTCAATTAGCACAACTAGCACAATTAGCTTATGTATATGAGCCAATAATACTAACTTGAATAAAATTACAAAGTCTAATAGTGCTAACTAAATAAAATTAAAAGAATATAACAAATTAAATTAAAAATTAAAAGTTGCCATTTTTTTACCAGCCAATTGATAATATGTCTATTTTCTGTAAAAGATATGGAATCAAATCTTGCTAGCTAATCTTATATTCCCTTGGTTTTAATACATATATTAAGAAAATTGTTTAAATTATTTATTTATTATTATGATGTAAAAATTGTGTATCACTTCTTGTAAAATACCTCGTGATATTAAACATGTCTATAAAAAAACGGATGTTAATTAAATATAGTGCTTGTTGCGAAAATTTTAAATTAAAATTTTAAAAGGGTTTCTGATTCAAATTTTAGTTTGAGAAATTTTTAAAACAAACAGTTATATTTATCTAAAATGACTTTTGGACTAAACAATAGTTTAAAACTAAGATTTTGGATAAGTTATTGAGACTAACTTTTAGAACAGTAAAAGAGCTTATGAACTATCTAATTACTATTTAACTCTTATTTTTTTTTATACCTTATCTCCTATCTCCTCACTTATCTCTCTTCTCCATCCTCTCTCCTCTATCTTCTCCACCCTTACTCTTCTCTTTTCTTCATTCTCTCTTCTCTCTTATTTTTAATAAAATTATATTATTTCTGATAATTTTTCAATTACAAAACTCTTTCTGATAATAACTATCCAAACATTCATTTATTCATAACCACTTTTTTTCATAAGCTCTTCTCCAAAAACCCTTTTCTAAAAGATGTCTAAGAGTTTTCTTTTTTTTCATAAATATTTTTCTAAACTCTTAACCAAACAAGTCTATAGGAGAAAAGAGAGAGAAAAAACTAAGAAATTAATAAGGATAATGTCAAAAACATTAAATAAACGAGGCATGGTGGATCAAGGTTATCTATTTAATAATAAGCATTAAATTTCATTTGTTAAAAAATAAATAGATAAACAAGCAAGTTATTTCTTACCTTAATTTCTTTTTTAAAAAAAAATAACATACAATATCAGTCCTTTTTTTCTTAAGAAAAAACAACTTAAACTATAACCTTTTTAATGACCCTTTGCCCTTATCTGAATAACTAATTAATTTAAATTGAGATTTTATGATCAAGAAATGATAGCCTTTATATTTTTGTAGCCAATATTTTTTTATAAACATCAGGTTAGCTACCGAGTTTAAACAAAAACATGCGCCAAGAGAAAGATAAATATCCATATGCCATATATCATCAGTGCAAGTTTTTTTTTTTACTCCCTCAATTCACCGGAACTTTACTCCAATTATATCAGGATCCAACTCATATCATATACCTGACTATGGTAGGTGAGTCTCTTAACGAAATTTTTTTACATTCGGATCAGTGCAAGTTTTGAAGCACTGATGATTTTGTTCCTCAAGTAAGACTACAAGATTTCGGAACATTCGTGTACACACAAATTGCAACCAAAATAATTGCATTTCCAGTATTCTATTCTAATAATAATAAATTTTTATTAGTAAATGACAAAAAATAGAGGAAATGTATCCAAAATTTCAAACATTTCTTTCACTTCGCTTTTCCTTTGCAATAATGAGTGTTTGGCCATAAATCAAGCACCTTAACATGCTCATTCTAAATAACTAGACTTAGCGACATTTATTAAAAGTCATTTCATTCGCAATCGTTGTCAGACGAAAACTCAGAAATCCAGTAACGGATTATCCAGTCACGGATGCAATTTACTTTGAAAAAAACAATTCTACAGATACTTGCATTTTCTTTCAATTTTTAAGTTGATACCCATACTTTTCTTTCTCTCATTAATTTTGCTCTATTAGAACAATTAGAGCATGTAACTTTACTATGTCAACACAATTAGCCACTCTACAAAAGCCAATTGTGCTATTAGAGCAAAGTTAAAGAATTTAACAAAGCCAAAAAAATATTATAGGTAACAATAACCCACAAGATGATTTTCCCTTGATTTTGCTTGCTTTTATCAAAAAAGAAAAACTAGAGACTAGTTGTAGATTTCACCCATCTAAAATTCTTTCTTGGGGGATTGCCAAGACAAAATAACAAGGCCAATAGCTCTGAAAATTTGCAAGGATGCAACAAAAGCAGCAACCATAAATATAGTACTTGACAAACATAGCATAGGCTTCAACGAAAATTTGGCAAGATAAACTTCCATTATCAACTCATCCATGCTCAGTGTACTAGAACCCTACCTAAGAAAACGTACACCTCAAATGGTTCAAGACCACATCATGAATTTCTATAATGATGTCCAAATCAGCGGAAAATTGAGATTATCAAACAATTTAAGTTTTGTAAGAAGAAAAAATGGGCTTAATACTATTCTACTGATCGCCAGGCATAGTCTTAATTATGTCAGAATCACCTGAAAATAGCAATACCAATCAATTAGGAAACGGAAAACAAAGTTATTTTCTAACATTAAAAGTTTACAACATTAGATACCAGGATCAACGATGCTGAGACAGCACACTCTGAAATACTTTCCACAAGCAGTGCCCAAGTCAACGTTGTCTATGTTAAGAAAGAAACCCATATCAAATGATGGATATGAGTGAAAATGGCAGTAATAGGAGATGTCCATTAAATGTTAAATAAAACACCATTTGACATCAAGCGAAGTATATAAAATGGCGTGTGAAAATACAAATTAGCAGAGCAAGTATGTCAAACTCAGTCAACAACTACTACCATGCATAATCACCGATATCAATATAAAAATCAACAGTATCATAAGCCACATGTTAGCAAACCACAAATAATGGAGATCAACTCGGGTTTCATGCAATTGCACAAAACTTATTATAGTTTATAGATTAAGTTCAAATGCACAACTGAAAAGTGCTCAGAAAGAAGTGAAACTTCAAAGTAATACCACTACACAACATCCCAATATAGCTAGAATTTACTCTCCCGTGCGCGCGACAGTACATACATATGAATGTGATACTCTAATTGTTCATACATAAATGACATTACTTTACAAGACAATATAATTTTAAGCGTTGAGAACTTCTATGAGCAGGGAATTTAATAAGACTACAAATGAAATGAAACCAATTACAGAGCATGCAATGAATTCAAACACAACAATCAAATGCCAGAGGGTTCTCAAGAGTACAAAATGATTTGAGCTTCCCAAATAAAGAGCAAAGCAAAATCAACAATGTATGAGCTTGTTTGAAAATGCTTCATGAAATAATTTAATTTTAATTTCAATTCATATATAAATAATAAATTTCAACAAATCTTTCAAAAATGATTCATAAATATCCATCACCTAAGGCTAACAGTCATACAAATATTCAGACAATGACTCCGCAGAACCAAATACGCTCTCTCAGCAAAGTAATACAAGATGAAATGATAAATAAACAAATAAAGCGAATGAGATCTAAAATCCCCGATATTCTAGAAAGATGAGGTAGCATAAGAAACTCACTCCCATTGTAATGATGAACTCCAACCTTCGCCAACATAGCGTAGTATTCTATTTCTGACTTCCTCAAAGGTGGGCAGTTGTTGGCAATAATAATCAGTTTCCCTGCAGGGAAGTAAACCGCAAATGAAACCGTTTATTCATCATATGTAAATTACTCAATAAAGTAATAATCAATCGCAAAGAATTGATGTAATTTATAATCTACATGAAAAAAGTGAATTTACAATCTCTAACTAGTTTTATTGTAATCCGTATTCTCCCATCGACCCCGTATACTAAACAAATTAGTACAAAAGAACTCATAAAGCTAGGAAAAATGCGATCGGAAAGAGCCACTCGGCATAAACCATTACCTTTAGAGTTCCTAAGGGACTTCAGAACCGTTTTATAACCCAGGGTATATTTGCCGCTCTTCATCACAAGAGCGAGCCTGTTGTTGATACTCTCATGGGTCTTTTTCTTAAGAAGTCAAATCAAAGAAACCATTAGCTAGCCGTTGGGACCATTACACAACATTAGAGCTAAAAAGGATCGAATCAACAGCATTCAATGTGATTGCGAATAAGAAATGCAGGTCTTACGGTTTTCTTGGCAGCAACCATGGTCGAGGGATTCGTGGGTTTTCAGCCTTGCCGTTCCAATTCGCAAGAAGAAACCCTAGAGCTCAACCGACGAGGGTTCAATATATATAGGTCCAAATGATCTTGTAGTGGGCCGCTACGGTTTTATTAAAAGAGTTTGGATTGGATACTAACAGGATTGAAATGCAATAGTACCATTCCGAGGGCTTTGCAAATGTGGGCCCATAACTAAACCCAAGAAATCGTATATCGGACTTACGATTATAATCAGGGAAAGCCATTAGAATGAAGAATAGATTTATAATTGTTCACACAGGTTTATCTAATTAGTAAGGAGTGACTCATAACTTATAAAATCGTGAGTTCAAATCTCACTATCAATGTAAAGATCTTATTGATAGGCGATCTATAAATACATTTACAAGCACTCTTTAAGTTTGGAAGTATACATTAACCTTAGTGAAATCATTGTGACTTAACTCATCAAAACTTTTTTATACAAAAAAAAAAGTATAGATTTATAATTATGATTTTGAGAATTAATTTCTATGCCAAAATTAATTATAAACCAAAAGTCATGGTTCTTAATAGGCTACTAATATCTTATTTTTAATTATACTTTCTTAAAAATGTATCCAAACACCCTATTAAATCAATTATGCTTGTAAAACAATTTTATAAGCTCTGTTTTACCTAACGTTAATCTAAATCTAAACATATCCCAAGCATGTGAAGACTACTTATAAGAAACACAGCTGATGATCTAATAATTTTTTTTTAGTATAAAAATTTTTGAAAAGAGGTTGAGTTCACCCACGATCCAAGAGTAAGACAGAGTCTTACTCCCCAGAGATCGAATACGTTTCAAATAGTCGCATGTCTCACCCCTTTCACTAATTGAACCCACGAACGATGGGTTGATGATCTCATAATTGATTTTAATCGGAATATCAATGTAAAATAGCCATTGTTTCTTTTACCGTTTTGAAAGGCACTTTAAAAGATGGACAAATTGACAATATTAAATATCAAATGATAACAAAAATATTATACATATTATCTACTTTCTTTCTTTTTGGGTTTTAAGCATCAACTAGCAAGGAATTATAAAGTGAAAGGAATATTGCAAATTTGCAATAAATTTACACATTTTGCTCCAAAACTATTCGTTGCAGTTTTTGGCACTCATAACTTGAGGGGGAACTTTTGTTCTGGTTTTTGGACACTCTGATATGGATCAAATTTCAAGTAAATTTTCTGCATCTTTGTAGTATTTTGGACCTAGTTTCAGTCCGTTTGATTTGATTTCAATTCTATTCAATGTTCCAATTTTCTAATAGATTTTTCATATTTTCAGATATGTTTTTTCCAAAATTATTTAGATAAAACATAATATTATTATAAGATAAATCGCAAAAGAATAATATCAGTTGAATCAGTCAAACTTCCGGGGGGAAGAATCAGCCAAATTGATTTTGACTTGTTTTATTTATAATTTTGTTACATTCTGGTCACTATCATGCGGTACATGCGTACATGTTCCACTTTCATATGAAGTTGGGTTTCTTCTATCTGGATGAAAATTACATTTTTAGGAAAGTTTTAAGAATTGTAAGAAATTTAATGCTAAATGAGGGTTATAGGATATTTGTTTGATATAACATCAAGGAAATATAGAACAAAATTTATATTTATATTTTAACTTGAAAAAATAAAAAAAATATTAAAATGATGTTTTCAATTCTAGTCAGGCCAAAAATGGAAAACACGTCTAAATATTAATTTATGAAATGTATAAAATATTCATATGTTGATTCATAAGTTTAAATCCTAATTACATAGTCAAAATTATGTAATAGGAATTATCTGAATTATATGTATGATTATCTTAAGATTATCATTGTATAAAACAACTAAATCGGCATCATGCATACGCACGTAATCAATTAACATGCATTTCACCTCCATTCCATAACTCCAAACAAAGGGTGGTCTACGTCAAATCTTTCCTTTCCTTTCATTTCATTTCCTTCCTTCACCTACGTTTTTCTCAATCCAGAAACATACCAAGAAAAGAACAACATCCCAGTGAAGAAGCAATGCTTTGCAAGCAAGTGATTCAAGACCAACCCCAGAGAAGCAAGAAAGGATCTCATACAAACAAATACTATGCACTCATTCAAAGTTCTAACTGCAATCTTAATATAGTAAATCACACAACCACCAAGCCATAATAATCTCAGCAAATAATAAATACAATCATGAACCACTAAAACCTTTTAAATCCCAAATGCAGTCCGCATTGGAAAATCATGAAATCCATAAATAAAATCCTACTAGCAGTAACTCACATGGCACCTATATATATAAAAGGGTCCAAAGTTTAAAGTACAGAATACATATCCTAAAGATCAAGCTACTGCTGTCCGTCGCCTGCCGGTTGCTTAGATGCTTCCTTGATCTCATCTCCAGCATCATCCTGAAACCAAAAATAAGCTGACTCAGGAAAGATTCAAAATAAAAGCTTCAAAGAAAAAGGGGATTTGAAAAAAAAAAAAAAAAAACAAGATAGGGGGCATAGTTTAATCATCAATACTATCCAGAATAAATAGAGATTGCACCAAGCAATCCTTGAAAACATATCTAATAAAGCCATCAGCAGTATTAGAGGACATATGACTTTTTGCAGTCATCAAAGCCAGAATGTCTAAGAATCATTCATGTCATAGTTTCAGATTTTAGCAGAATTACGAGCAAACTTCAGTTATCCCTTAGAAGAAAGCCCAAAGATCCATGACTACTGCAAGGCAACAACCAAGCCTAACCACAAGGGTCATTCATGAGAACACTACATGATTGTCCACGCAAGCAAGTTTAGATTGTTTTAATTTAGAGAGCAAGTTTTTTTTTTCTAATTAAAATGGATCATCTCATTTCGTCAAGAAACTGTACAAAAAGATCAAGCTTTACAAAATGTCAGGACCCGCCTCTTCCTATTATAAGGTGGGCCGTCAAGAGGTAAAAACAGAATAACGAGAGAGCAAGTTTAACTTGTGAGTAAATTAAACCTTTCTAAATTATATTTAGTTTAAAAGAAATAGAATTATCTATGGCATATTCCTCAAGAATTTAATTCATCGATCGCAGGATATTATATAATTGCTCAATATTTTAGAATTACACAACACCAGAGAAAAAGATAGGGAGGGAGAGACCGTGATGTCAGATGTCCACAAAGTCAAATTGTCTCGGAGAAGTTGCATGATCAATGTGCTGTCTTTGTATGACTCTTCACCCAATGTGTCAAGTTCAGAAATTGCCTCATCAAAGGCCTGCCAAATAAGGAAAAACATCAGGAGGAGGAATAACAAGTTTCAAAAATTTATTCCATAGTAAATCCTCACAACATAGATATGTGCCCTGCAATTTGTTATTTGATGCAAAATAAGTTATACCAACCGTGAAGTGGAGGCTAACAAATAAATACAATTCCATTTGTCAATGACATATTGAGATAGGGAAGGTGTACAACAACCCATTTATCAAATCAAATAATTTTAAAAAGCCAACTTCAACCACATTTAACTTAACCAAATCCAGTGACATGAGAACCCCAATAAAATAGTCCTGCAAGCACTTCAATTTAACCATATATTGAATGCTTTAGAGCCTTATTATCTAAACACACAACTCAAGCGAGCAATTGTACCAATACCACAGAAAATACTAATTTTACTGTAGAAAACACTGTTAAGACATACAAGCAATATCTAGGACCCATCAACATTAATATTTGCTGTAATAAAAAGTACAGTAATCGTATTACTAGCGAGTGATACCTGCTTAGCAAGATTACACGCACGATCTGGGGAGTTGAGGATTTCATAATAGAATACAGAAAAGTTGAGAGCAAGTCCAAGCCTTATCGGGTGTGTGGGGGCCAATTCTGCTAGAGCAATATCCTAGAACAATAAAAAAAAAAAAAAAAATTGGGGTTCGGTAACTACTGTAATATCAAGACTATCAAAACTAGAAATAATTCCATAGAAATGTGGAAACTTGTAAGCAGTTGCAGAGTATGCTTATAAGTGAAAGTGAATGCCTACCTGAGCAGACTTGTAGGCCAACAAAGTATTCTCGGCAGCCTCTTTTCTCTCCACTGCAGTCTTGAACTCAGCCAGGTATCTATGATAATCACCCTTCATCTTAAGATAAAACACTTTAGACTCAGCAGATGAGGCAGATGGAATAAGATGAGACTCAAGAAGGTTCAAAATCCCATCACAGATCTTGCTGAGTTCAGCCTCAATCTTGCCTCTATACTCCTTTATAATAGTAACATGGTCCTCGTTACCCCTGCTCTCTTCCTTCTGTTCAATGGATGAAATTATCCTCCATGAGGCCCTCCTAGCTCCAATCACATTCTTGTAAGCCACAGAAAGGAGATTCCTCTCCTCCACCGTCAATTCCTCAACATCCACTGTCTTAGCAACTTTCTCCATAAACTCAACCATCTCCTCATACCTCTCTGCTTGCTCTGCCAACTTGGCCATGTAAACATTTTCTTCACGCGACTCGGCGGGTGACATTTTCGCCACACAAATCTACCTCTTAATACTGAAAAACTGATTTCAAATTAAGAAAACAACCCTATCAGATTCGTACACAAGCAAAAGCAGCGCATAATTGCAGTTACAGGAAAACAATAAAAGAAATCAACCAAGCCCATCTAACAAAGTCAGTATCAGTGGCAACCAAACGAAAGGGGCACGTCAGCTTTTCATCACCCAAATCTCCTCTTCCACTCATCAAAACTCAGTCTCAAATATCAGATTCAATACCTAAATGCTAGACATTCAACATTCAACAATCCAGAAATACCGGATCCTTTAATACAACTTCGAAACAACCAAAATAAGTAAGAAAAGACGACAGCCAAATCAAGATGCACTTAACCCACAAAAATTAAGGGGGCCGAACAAAAAAATCGGAAAAGAAAAGATCTAAGTCTACGAAACTAACATAAAGATAACTGAAGAATCGGAAAGAAAGCCAAAAAAAGAACACAGAAGAGAAACAAAACGCTAAGGGGAAAAAAATTGAGACTTGGATCAAAGATGTTTGCTTACCTTGGTGCGTGTTTAACTGGGAGAGACTGGGATGGGATGGAACGAAGGAGTGGGGTTTGGGCATAAAAATGGACGCCGCTTGGATAGAGAGAGAGAGGGAGGAGCAGAAACAAATGGAAGTCCAATGGTGAGGTGACACGTGGAGTTGGCGGAGATTCCGTGGGAATTTGTCTTTTTTGGGGCCACGCTGGCGAGCGTTGACCGTCAACAAAAAGATCCGATGGGGTTAAATTGATGTGATATAACTACTGAATAGTGAATTGTAATTGAAAAGTGTAATCGATCTTAACTTTACATGCCGATATTAAGCACATCATCGCTACTTTGAATGGATTAGGAAATGTCGTTGGCAGAATAAAAAAACAGAGTAGGAAATGGAGTCAAGCAAAATATCTCACCCTAAAAAAGAAGAGGGAAAGACGTTGAGCAAACTATTTTTTTTTTTAAAAGGTAGAATGACAATGGACTTATTCAGATAGGTTTTTAGAAAATAGTTTATAAAAAAAAAAAATTTAGAGAGTTTTTAAAAGAAAAAAAAAAAGTGATTCTGAATAAATGATCGTTTAGATGATTATTATAAAAATTGCTTTTGTGATTGATAAATTATCAAAAATTGTATGAAATAAAAAAAAATTAGCTGTTCATATCTCTCATCTTGTCTCTCCAGCAAAGACGATGACAACGAAGGAGGTGAAGACACGACGACAACAGCCTGATGCAGAGGAGCTGAAGATGACGGAGTTAGACAGAGGAAGAAGTTGAAACTAGTGGCTGACGCTACCCAGCGACCCACGCATCAACGGAGCCAGACGACGGAGGAGATTGACGGCCCAGCAACCCACCCTGACGGCGAACTCCAATGGCGATGGCGAGCTCCAGTGGCAAAGGCACAGAGAAGGCGACAGTGAAGAGCAAAAGACAGCGAACTGGAAGAGAGAAGAGAGAGTGATAAAAAAATAAAGGTAAAATAGTAATTGGGTAATTTATAAGTTATTTTACTATTCCAGAAGTTACTCCCAGTAGCTTATCTAAAATTATAGTTTTAAATTATGATTTGGTCCAAAAGCCTTTTTAAACAAATATGTCTATTTATTTTTTAAAAAAAATCAAATTGAAATTTGGGTTAGAAATCTTTTTAAGACTAAGGTTTTGGTTTCTTCCAAATACGCACAATATACTAAAAGAAAAGGGAGGAGGATGTTTATAGTTAAGTAGGTATAAATTTCTTCCGAAATTTGTTTCCCAACAACAATGTTGTTCCAAAAATCGTTTGGATTCAATATTTCACGTTAAATTTTAAAACATATTAACATTATGTCTTTATGTTAAAACTAGTAAAGATAACGTTAGTTTTTTAATAGGATAAAATAACATTATTATATTTTATAGGATGACGTTGAACTTATAAAAATTTCCATGATAATTACTCTTAAGTAAAAAATTTTGGATCAAATTTATACATTAATCTTAGTTAAGCCCTAAAAATATTAAAGTATCGATGTATTTCCCATAGATGTTAGTAAATTAAAAGGGTTAACATAATATTTTGTTCTTATAATCTGTCCTCTTTTTTTATTTTAGTCTCTATAGTTTCAAATTATATGTTTTCATCCCTCTAGGGGTAAATTGGTCCAGATTTTTATTGAACTATATGGACCAATATTTTTTTAGGTAAGCCTAAAATATCTATCATTGAAAATAATAATTAATCCCCTTACACCGTAGATTTCCTAAAAAGGGTTTTAGTGCTGGCCATAAGACATTCTCTGTATACATCACTAGAGATCAAATCCCTAATTAGATAATTAAAAAACCCAATTAAATGTCAACTATGATAGGCCTCATTATTAAAGACCAACGCTTTAGACAGAAAGAAAGAATGAAGGACAAAAATATATAGTTTGAAACTATATACTACACATTGTAGTAACTCAAATTAAAAATTAGAGTATATATTTTAATAAAATGTGCTTTGTCTTTCAAATAAAAATCCCCCTTTCCTCTATCATGGTCACGGGCGTTGATCATGGGCATTAACACAGCTGTTTAGTTGTGAAATTCACATAAAACCTTTAAATTTAATGGTTATTTGTATTAATTAAAAGCAGAAGAAGCAGCGTTATTTGATTTTGTTCATTAAACAACTCCATTAACAATTATTCTCTTAAAATTCACAATTTCATTACATTAAATTTATAACTCCTCTTCTAAAACTTACAACTCGTTTGTAAAATACAAAGAAGATTTAAACATTTCATGGGACTTCACTGTAAATAACGTTCTTTCATGGGACTTAGTGTCATTCTCCCTTTTTTACAAAAGCATCTGCATCATGAAAGGAAAAGGAAAGGAGAGATATCTTAATGGAAGGGATGAGAAGGAACATATTGTAATGCTACTTTGTCTGGCAATTTATTTGTATCTATTTTATGCTCTTTTTTGTAAGAATTCAAAAAAAAAACTGTATACATGATAAGATTATTTATACCTATTCATAATCAATTGATTATTGATCAAATTAATGAAGTGTGAAAATAAAATCAATTAATACACCTATATATAATGGCAATGTCCTCTGTCTAACTTGTGAGTTGTTATACCTACAGCATATTCCATTTACCAAATTTAGAAAGAAAAAAAAAGATTTCAACAAAGTTATGATGCATGCTTGACATATAGATTTGATAATAATATTGCAGAACAATCAGCTATCTAGTATTATTAATTCTTCTTCCTTCACATACAAAATGGTTTTTTCTTTTTGGTTATGCTGTGCTTATCACATTTCAGGTAAAAAAAGGAAGACTTTTTATCACATTAGAATTTCATATATTTTTCTCATGTTATAATTTGATTAATAAAGTTTTATATCTTATAACAATTCTTACATATTTTCAGTAAGATTTATATGAGTTTAGGACGTATTTAGTAGAGTGAAAATTCAAAGTGTAAACTCATTTTCACTTGTACGAAGGAAAATTAGTTTCGCTCATGCTCTTTAAAACTTATCCCATTTGGACGGTCTAAATTTAATATTTTTTATTTTTAATTATTTAAAAAAAAATTATGGGTGTATAATCTAAAATAAAGATAATTTTTTAACTATTATTTTTAAAAGATAATTTTTTTATTTAAAAAATATTAAATCTAGACTATCTATATCATATCTGAATGGTCTAAATGAGGGGCTATTATTTTAATGGGAACCAATCTTCAGATTCAAGCTGCAAGAAGGAAAGTTTGGAACACAGTTTTTCCCCTTCCAAATATATGCCCTTTGCTTTGCTTTCTCACTCTTCTCATTCTCCAACTGCTTCTTCCTCTCAATCACCCTCTTATCCTTCTTCTATCTACTTGACAAACTTAACCAATTTTCCCTTATTGTACTCTATCTTTGCCTTCTTTTCTGATCTCATCGTTCTCTTCCGCCATAAGCCGCCTTGACTTGTTGCCGGGACTAGCCGTTATGCTCTCAAGCTTTTGCTTTAGAGCTCATTATCAGCTTTTATCTCATGTTTGTTGTCACAGCAGTTTCTCAACTCTATGTTTATATAAATTGTAGATCATTAGTTTAAGATGTATTTAATTAATTTAATTTGATTAAAAAAATTATTTATGTTAGTTAATATAATATATATTTTGTAAAACATTATAATCATCTTTCTTAATTCTCCTCCCTCTTTTACTTGATTGTTATTGAATGAGTATAAATAAGATAATTTAAAAAAATAATAAATATAAAAAATAAATCTTATATTTAGAATAAATTTTAATTTTTTAATTAAGTCATATATTAAAAGAAATAAAGAGTAATTAATTTTTTTATGCCCGGTCGGAATTTGAAAAATAGAGGTAAACAGACTTTATTGAATGTGCTAAACAATCTATTCTTCCTTCTAAATCGTTGAGAATGAAAATGAAAAATATCATTTAAATTAGGAAAAATGATAGAAAATGAGTTTAGAAAATAATAAATTTTAAAATATGACTGTTACTAATAATAGATCAAGTATTACTAACACAAAATTCTATTTTAACATTTATCATTTTTTGTCATTTTAAAATTCTACTTAGTTCTCAGTCGGTGAATCCTCAGTCTCTACTCTCTCCCTGTCTGATGAATTGGAATTGGAGGGTGAAAATGGAATAGCCCCCCCGAATTTAGGTGTTTGAGACATGTTCGTGACCCAATTTTATTGCTATTGATACGTGTTTTTTAATTTTAGTGTCGACTGTCGGTACTATGATTTGAGCTCGACCCCAACCACAAGAACACTCGAACGTCCCTCTTGAAAAACATACACAGCATCATCTAATTTCCCAAAACAAAGATTCATGAATACCATTTCAAGGCAGTTATTTTGACAAGAAATTAATTGACGGGGTGGAGTGGCTATTTGTTTGTTCGTTAGTAAACGGCTTTGTAAGTTGGTGATTTTCTTTCTTTCTGCTAATAGGTTTCAACTGACCTTTCGGCAATGTTTGGTTCAATAGAAAAGAAGATATGTTAGGTTAATTTAAGGGAGAATATGGAAGGGTAGGGGAAGTTATAAGTATGAAAGTAGGGGAGGAGAAATGATATTTCTTATTTAGTTCATGAAGGGAGGTAATAAAAAATTGACAAATATACCCTTATATTTTTATTTAAATTTATTTATTTTTTATTTACAATATTTATATCATTTATATATACCCTTATATTTTTATTTAAATTATTTTTTACCTCATTTATATATATATATGATAAAAGAAATATGATATTTAAGAAGTTTTGGATTACTTTTGCGTGAGGCTCGTTAACCCAATTCCTATTCATGATCCTTTCATCTAGGAAGTTAAATCTTTTAACAGTTGGCTTTGCTTCAGCAATCTCTGCAGCATTACCATCTTCTTCTTCTTCTAGAGGGTACCCTTTCCTTCTTATTAGAGCTCTATCCACTTCTGCAACTCCTTGTCCATAAGCAACCCCAACAACGGAACATTTGATGAATTCCATGGAGTTACAAGTCAAAGTTCTTGTTTAACAGAAAGTATAGTATCAACTTGGCCAAGTTCTTCGTTCAAATTTGTAATACATGTACACGTCTTGGTTAATGAAAAAGCTCTGAAGAATCTTCACAATTTCTATCGACACATAGAGGGAAATGGGAATGAAGTAACCACACAACATAAGGAAAGTCAAGAAATGCAACATTGCTGCTCTCTTTGGATCATAAAAAATAGTAGTCTCATCTGGTCTAAGGTACCATCTTATCCTTTAACCATTTTCAAGGTCTTCACTTGTATAAATTCCAAAGAAAACATACCCATTAAAAGAAATCACAAATTACAAACAGAATGATAAGATCCCTAAACCTTGGTTGACTTATTCAAGGAGAAAGAAGCGGGCCAGAGAGAATTAAGGCATTCTGTTGCTATTTTATTGCTGATTTACTTGTTCCTACTTTTTTGCTAGTTAGTTTCTGCTTTCAGTTGCACAATAAGTGGGATAACTCCCTACTATAATGGTAGGATCTGTTTAGATATTCCTGATTCTATTTTTAATTCTTTTCCTTATTTCTCTCTCTGTAAATTGCTATAAATAGGCCATGAGCCTCATCAATAAAGCATGAGAAATTCAGAGAGCATTCTTTTAATTTGGAGATTCTCCTAGGTCTATTGCTAAGTAAGTGTAAGATCCTTACCTTGCTTATCAATAGAAGAATTTAATTCCTGTTCTTTCTCTTTCCCCTTATTAAGCCAGTTCGGTCTCTACCAATTTGGTACCAGAGCCATGGTTGAAACCAGATCATCACGCCACTCACCATCAGAAAATCCATTGGCGGGTGAGAATGACCCCTTGAGCACGATAGCCGAGCGACTTCAGACCTTGGAAGTTCTGGCAGACAGGGTAGCCAGCTTGGAAGCTGCGACAGAACGAAGCCGTCGGCGAGGTACCCCACGCTCACACTGGGAAGCCGATAGTGAGGATGACCCAGAACCACACCTGCGTCGCCGCCTGCCTTATACAAAAATCGAGTTTCCCAAGTTCAGTGGAGGTGATCCGAGAGGATGGATTTTGAAGGCTGAGAAGTATTTCAGGTATTATGAGACTCCTGAAGATCTGAAGGTAGACGTTGCCTCTATGAACCTCGAAGGGGACGCACTAGACCTCTTCTCTTGGATTAACGGGGAGCGGACGGTTGTCTATTGGGACGAGTTAGTAAAGGCGCTTCAGGAATGTTACGGCCCTCCAGAGTTCCAAAATCCTGACGAATACTTATGTAGCATTCGGCAAAACGGCACGGTGGCAGAATACCGTGCTGAGTTTGCGCGGCGATCGGCTCATGTGAAGAACTGGCCAGAGCATTGTTTAATCGGGGCTTTCCTTAATGGGCTAAAAGAGGAGCTCAAGGCAGATGTGAGGATCCATAAACCACGCACTGTCTACCGGGCCACCAGCCTTGCACTGGAGTATGAGAGGAAACTCAAGACTACTGTGGCACCCAAGCCCAATTACCACTCTGGCCTAAACCGAACCAACCCAAGCTTCCCGAGTTACGGGGCTCGCGACACCAGACTGGGTTCAGCAAACACCAGCCGAGCAGCCATCACATCGCCCTCTAGCTCCAAACCCGTATCCTCGACCGCGTCACTCGAACACCAGCGCCGTCGTGAGAAGGGACTTTGCTTCAGGTGCGGCGAGCCATTCCGGCCTGGCCATCGGTGCTCTGGCTCATTCTCCCTGATGGAGATCACAGAAGAAGAAGAAGTGGTGCCTCCCTTAACTGAAGAACTCGACGCTGAAGCAGAGCCAGCCGACGCTGAAATATCCTTCAACGCCATTCTGGGTCAAGCTTCAGCATCCACCATGCGGTTGCTAGGTAACGTTCATGGCCGGGATGTTATCATTTTGGTGGATAGTGGGTCAACGCATAACTTTGTATCTGAAGCAGTGGTGACTGAATTACAACTCCCCATGCAACTAATTCAGCCATTTGGGGTTCAGATTGGTAATGGCAGCATGGTTAAGTGTAACCGCCTATGTCCTGCTGTGGAGGTTAGAATTGCAGACTTAAGCATCAAGCAGGATTTCTTCCCTTTCTCATTGGGAGGTGCTGATTTAGTCCTGGGGATCAAATGGTTAGCCTCCTTGAACACCGTTCAAGCAAATTGGAAAGAGATGTTCATGATATTCTGGGTAAATGGGAAGAAATATAAGCTACAAGGAGTAACCTCTAAGCCCAAAACTGATGTGCAATTTCAAAGTTTATTGTTAATGACGGAAGCTGTAGAGGCCGAACCAGTAAATGTGGAATCCGTATGCTGCGAGTTTGCCAATATCTTCACCGAGCCTACTGCACTGCCACCTGCCCGAGACCACTACCATGCTATTACTTTGCTGCCAAATGCTTCTCCTCCTAACTTGAGGCCCTACCGTTACCCACATTACCAAAAAAATGAGATTGAAGCTCAGATTGAGGAATTGCTGAGGCGTGGATTCATTAGGCCCAGTTCTAGTCCTTTTGCCAGCCCCGTATTATTGGTAAGCAAGAAAGATGGTTCATGGCGTCTCTGCATTGATTATCGACGCCTCAACCGTGTTACAATACCAAATAAGTACCCTATCCCAAATATTGATGAGTTACTGGATGAATTACATGGAGCCGCCTATTTTTCAAAGATTGATTTAAGGTCTGGTTATCATCAAATACTTGTACTGCCTTCAGATATTCCTAAACTGCATTCAGAACCCACTCAGGCCACTATGAATTCGTCGTAATGCCCTTTGGCCTCACAAATGCCCCTGCTACTTTTCAATCGATTATGAATGAGCTGTTTAGGCCCTACTTGAGGAAATTTGTACTTGTCTTCTTTGATGACATATTGGTCTACAGCTCCACAGCTCGCCAACATTTGGAACATCTCCGCACTGTTTTCCAAATCTTGCAGCAACAATCCTTCTATGCCAATGCGAAGAAATGCTTTTTGGGGCAAACCAAGATTGATTACTTGGGCCACATTGTCTCCAGACAAGGAGTAGAGGTAGTACCTGAGAAAATTGCAGCAGTAATTAATTGGCCAACACCAACCAATGCTAAGGAATTGCGAGGGTTCCTAGGGCTCACAGGCTATTACCGACGATTTGTGAAGAATTATGGGTTAATTGCTAGACCTTTGACAGAATTGACTAGAAAAGATGCTTTCAAATGGTCAGAACAAGCACATGCTGCCTTTGAGGCCCTCAAGTATGCTTTAACCACTACCCCAGTATTGAGGCTGCCTAACTTTAGTCTTGAATTTACCGTAGCATGTGATGCATCCATGGATGGGATTGGAGCTGTACTAATGCAGGAAGGCCATCCCATAGCCTATTTTAGTAAAGGCTTCTCCTTCTCTAACCGTTATAAGTCAACGTATGACCGGGAGTTGCTAGCCTTGGTTCTGGCTCTTCAAAAATGGCGACACTATCTTTTGGGCCACCACTTTTGGGTGCAAACAGATCATCGCAGCCTAAAACACTTATTGGATCAGCGGATTGTGACTAATTCGCAGCAACGCCTTTTAATCAAGTTGCTCCCATTTGATTTCACAATTTCTTATAAATCAGGGAAGGAGAACTCTGCAGCTGATTCGTTATCTCGACGGCCTCAACAAGCCGATTTCTTTCAATTCGTGGTACCTATGGTGGATGATCTGACGCAATTACCTCAGGCATTGCAAGATGATCCAGGCACAAAAGCTATCATTAACAACTTGCAACAGAATCCTGACCCCAAATCTGATTATAGCATGATCTGTGGTAGATTATATTATAAATCTAGATTGGTGATACCCAATCAAGAGGAACTCAGAAGTAAACTGCTAAATGAAGCTCATGCTACGCCTACAGGGGGCCACGGTGGTTATCTTAAAACTTTACAAAGGCTGAGTGCTCACTTATTCTGGAAAGGGATGAAGCAAGATGTCAAACATTACATTCAGCGATGCACGACATGTCAGCAGAACAAATATCAAACACTAGCTCCTGCCGGCCTCCTTCAGCCTCTCCCTATCCCTGAAAGAATTTGGGAGGATATATCCCTTGACTTCATCACAGGCCTTCCGAAGTCTAGGGGTTATGACGTAATTCTGGTAATAGTGGACCGGCTGAGCAAGTATGCTCATTTCATAGCTTTGTCCCATCCATATACTGCCAAATCCGTGGCTCAACTATTCTGCAAAGAGATTGTACGCCTCCATGGCATGCCACGATCAATAGTCTCTGATCGGGACTCCCTTTTCTTAAGCATATTCTGGCAAGAACTATTCCGTTTGAGCCGAACTCGCCTTAACATGAGCACGGCATATCACCCACAATCAGATGGACAAACTGAAGTACTGAACCGCTGTCTGGAAACATATTTGCGTTGCTTCACACACGAGCAACCTAAGAGGTGGGGTGACTATTTATGCTGGGCTGAATTCTCTTTCAACACAAGTTATCATGTGGCCGCTGGTAACACGCCATTTAAGCTTGTGTATGGAAGAGACCCACCCCCACTACTTCCTTATGTCAAGGGGGAAACCTCTGTAGCTGAACTAGAAGAGCAATTACAGTTAAGGGATGATATGCTAAGGATTCTACGAGATAACTTGCTAAAAGCACAGAACCGCATGAAAATTCAAGCTGATCGGCATCGCAGAGATCTCCAATTTACACCAGGAGATGTGGTATGGTTGAGACTGCAACCTTACCGCCAAAAGACTTTAGCTAAACGACGATTTGAGAAGCTATCTCCTCGGTTCTTTGGTCCTTATCGAATTCTTAAACGCATTGGGCAAGTAGCTTATGAATTGGAGCTCCCCTCAACAGCCCAAATTCATCCTATATTTCATGTTTCACTACTACGACCTGCCCTTGGTCAAGAATTGCCAGCAACCCCAGCTCCTCTGCCCTTGTCCCCAGACATAGAGCTATTACTTGCTCCATTAAAGGTACTAGCACATCGCTGGACCTCAACTAAGCACTTGGAGCTACTAATCCAATGGGCAGAACGGTCACCAGAAGAAGCAACTTGGGAGGACTATGATCTACTAGCAACTCAATTTCCCCAATTTCGACTTGAGGACAAGTCGTCCTTTCAGGGGGGGAGTATTGATAAGATCCCTAAACCTTGGTTGACTTATTCAAGGAGAAAGAAGCGGGCCAGAGAGAATTAAGGCATTCTGTTGCTATTTTATTGCTGATTTACTTGTTCCTACTTTTTTGCTAGTTAGTTTCTGCTTTCAGTTGCACAATAAGTGGGATAACTCCCTACTATAATGGTAGGATCTGTTTAGATATTCCTGATTCTATTTTTAATTCTTTTCCTTATTTCTCTCTCTGTAAATTGCTATAAATAGGCCATGAGCCTCATCAATAAAGCATGAGAAATTCAGAGAGCATTCTTTTAATTTGGAGATTCTCCTAGGTCTATTGCTAAGTAAGTGTAAGATCCTTACCTTGCTTATCAATAGAAGAATTTAATTCCTGTTCTTTCTCTTTCCCCTTATTAAGCCAGTTCGGTCTCTACCACAGAACAATAAGTAGACAATTTTGTCCATCCTTCTCTTGATGTTGCTTCTCTTTGAAGGAGGCTTTGTTGACTTCTGCATAACCTTTGTATCATGACCTGTAAAAATTATCACACCATAAATAAAATATGCGTTCCTAAGCTTAGAGTCCCTAAGAAGTAATTGCTGAGGTGTGAGAGGGTATTGTTGACTTTCCATCTCCATAGTTCCTATAAATGAATACAAATTTGCATTTGGATCTTCACAAGCAATAGTGGCCTTGAAATTTTCAAAGCTTGAATCTTCTTGAAACTTTGAAGTTTCTTCCAATGCTTGTTTCAGTTTAAGGTTTGTTTCTCCATCAAGATTTGTGGTTCCCACGTAGCAAATTGAATCATCGTAGCTTGATGAAAGTAAGATGAGATCAGCAGGAAAAAATTCATTTTTCTCCACTTTTACTACATCTCCAACTTTCAGATCCTTCCATTTAGTAGAATCAAAAGCTCCTCCATGATGTACTTTAACCTTTCTGTTATTCATCTCAATATCCTGAGGCAATCATAAAACCAAATTATCTTACCTAAGAATCATCAGAATAGAAACATAAAGAAGCAAAAAATAGTAAGAAATTGCAGTTGCTGAAATGAATATTGTCTCTGTGCACGTAACAAGCACCAGAGGGAAAACAGAGCTGAAAGGTGAATCCCAAGGAGAGACAAGGAGAAAACCATAGACTATTTTCTAAACAATGCCTAGACTACCAGAAATAAGGAGCAAGGACCTGGATATTTGGAGCAGGTCCTATAATTGCGTTAACATTCTCCACAGTCTGAACCAAGGCAATTTTTAGAATTCATGATCAGATCCAGTTCATCAATGAAACCTCCATCCACCCCCCTCTCCCCAACCACACATACACAATGAAATCACATTAAGATATTACAACAGAGATTGATAAATGACGACATAATAACCGAATCCAAATGCAAGAAAGGCAACGTAAAAAACCAGCCATAAAAGTTCGCATTTCTCTTAAATAAGCTAACTCTCAACACTAGATCAAGCGAACTGATAAATCATTCAAGGCATAATACGAAGAAGGATCATCAACATTTTTCAAAGACAAAAAGATTTCCCTCCCCTCCCCTCTATTTTTTCCAACCAAACACACTTATATCTCCCCTACCCTCTCCTCCAAAACCCCTCAACCAAACAATGCCTTGATCAATGGTTACACTTCAACCCTTGCTCCGCAAATCTTGTCAGTTCTCTGTAACCCTACGTTCATTTGCCACTACTGCAAAGCCTTCCCACCATAATGATCACAAAAAGAACCACCAATTCCTCGAACCCAACTCCTACATTGGAAGTTGGGAGGCTCCCAAGGACCCAAAGGAGGCAGAGGCTAGGCTTGCCCAGCTCAGAAGAGACTATGCCAAGCAGGTTAAGGAGGTTCGCAAGGCATATATTCAGGAGATGGAGCTCATGAGGCTCGAGAAGCAGAGGAAGGATGATGCTAGGAGGGAAGCCATTAGGCTTGCTAATGAAGAGCGTAAGAAGCTCAAGGCTGAGGTTGCTAAGGTCAAAGCTGAAGAACGCAAGATTGCCCAAGAAGAATTTCGACAAACCCTTGTATGTGTGTTCCACGTATCCATTTTTTTTACCTGTATCTTTTTGGTTTTCTCAATCATTTTCTGGGATTCTGTTTGGTCTAAGGAAAGCTATATAGGATAATGAAATAATTAACTGGAAAGATAATCCAAATAATGGAGGATGGGAATGGTTTAGTAGTCTTGCAGATGTTTTTGTTTTATATATATAATAAAACCTAGTGTATGGCTAAGTAATAATGTGATATCTCGCCAGAATTTTGTAATATGTAGCTAATTACATTGTGTCCTCTTGGCTGTCAGCAATACTGGATTATAGGACTTGATGTAAGCCTGAAAGCTGGTCCAAGAAAAATGAGGAAATTTAAGATGGAACAAAGAAACTAATTATTATGAAAGCCAGAAAAACACAATACAACTTCACTAATTTTCCAAATCTGATTATAGAAGATGCATCATAGTCCTAATATTATAATGAGGAACCCCAGCTATTACAGATTAGTGTCCGTTGCAAAATGGTGCCTCTACTACCTAACCCAGTAACGCTATACACATCCTATGCTGACTCAGCATCCTATTCTTATTCTAACTAGCACCAAACATGCACAGTAAGGCACACATACAAGTCACCAACATAATGAAATCACGCCAAACTTATATAAACGAGACAATTCCCACATCTCAACTATTCTACCTATTAGAAACTACTTGTCCTCAAGAGGTTGGGCTGGTGCATGACCATCCAACTCAGGGTAGTGGCTTTGAATGGGGTAGTTTCATTCCCAATATAATCCTGTAAATCTTCATCCTCATCTTCCTCAACGACAATAGTCATGAAATTCTGGGAAGTGGTGTGGCTCTATTGGCCTGGGACAAATTTCTTTGGGCACCAGGTTAAGTGTGGAAGTGGTTTGATTAGCTGACCTGACCTGAAGTTGTGCCCACTAAAGCCTGAACCTCAACCTGTGATCATCTTCAGACTGGATAAGATATTGCTTGATAACACCCCTACATCCACCGAGAACTTCTTTGCTAGAGGTGAACTCTTACTTCCTGTTGGGAGGGCCGTCATCTCTTGCATCTTCGCTAGGTACATGGCACTAACGATTGAGAGCTTCAATTCAAATCTTCTATGCCATGGGTTCTGCCATGGGGTCAGCTTTTGCAAAGCAGCCTCAAATCTTCTATCCATGGCTTCCATGTACTTAATTGATGACACATCTGAAGGAATTTTATTTCTCATATATGCCAGATGCCACTAAAATGCTTTTCCCTCCAGGCGATAGTGTAAACACAATGCCACATGTTTTGAAGAAAAAAAAGTAGGGGAATCAATATCTCTACATTATGAGAATGTCATGCCACATGTTTCCCTCCATCCTTAATTGACAATGTCATGCTATGCTCTCACAAGAGCGGGATCAAACTTTTTATAGAGGATAAGGCATTGTTTGGTTGGGGGTTTTTGTAAGGGAGGGGAGGGGGTAAGGGTGTTTGGTTCAGAAAATGGGGAGGGGAGGGGAGGGGAATTTTTTTTGTCTTGTTCTGCTCTCCTCCCCCACTCTCTCACCCCTCCAAAATCGGGGGTTTTTGGAGGGTTAAGAGACTTTTTTCCATTTTGGACAAAATTGCCTGTGTCCATTTTTTAATATTCCAATGATACCCTTCAAGCTTTTTTCGTTCAGCTCGTCCGTTCTCCTCGCCGACCCATGCCTCCGCCTCCTCAACTCCTAATCGAGGTAAAGATGAGTCGTTGGTGGTGATGCATGCTGTAGACTTGGGCACGCTCTGGGCTGGAGTATCGGCTTCTTCTCGAACGAACCTCCATTCTCGGAAGATCAAGTCATTGGTGGAGCAAGTCGATGGTGGAGGAGGTGTGCATCGACGACGAAGGCATGCTACGGCGAGTAGTTCTTGAACGAACCTCCAGTTGTGCTTCTTCTCCAGTCGCCATCGGCCCGTCAGAAGGGAGGAGTAAGTCGATGGTGGAAGAGGCAGAATCGCAAAGCTTCTCTGATTGAAAAAAAATAATAATAAAGATAAAATAATAAGGAAGATAAAATAATAAGGGTATATTTATCAATTTATAATAAACTCCCCTCCCCTCCCGTATTGAACTAAATAAGAAATATCTCATTCTCTCCCTTTCTTACATCCCTTACCTTCTCTTACTCTTTCTTATATTAACTTAACCTACCTTCCTCTTGGTTGAACCAAACATAGCTAAGTGATTTGGAAATTGTGGAAAGTAAAGAACAATTGAGAGTAAGTACAATAAACGTTTCTGCTTCCTAAAAGAAAAGTAACATTGGACTAGACTGAAGTAAAGTTCCTTATGTATTTGGTATTGGTTTCTCCAATAAAAAATGACCGTTAGAAAAAATTAAAAAGACCCATTACATGGTTTTAAGTTGTGAAATAATTCTTTTCTCATATTTTGATTAGGAAATCTACCAGCAACGATACTGAGTCTTCTCCTTTAAATGGCTTTTGAAATGTTTGTATCAATTTTCAGGTTCAAAGAGTGATGCCATTTTTTTGGTGTAGAAATTATTTTATTAGGCAGGACGCAATACTTTGTTTGATCTTCATGCCACAATTATTTGCTAATTGTGTCATTTTGAATTTGTTATAAATGTCCATTTATTGTCGTTGCACCTGTGTAGTCACAATTTCCATGAAGTGCTGTGAGGAGGAACTTGGATGAATAATCAGTTATATTGGCCGCCCCCATGTTTCACATTCTGCACTTATATTTTCACTTTAAAACTTTGGCCAAATTTTTCTGTCGCTGATTTCTCATTTGTCTGTGTATAGTTAAAAGAAAGAGCAGATAAGCTTGAAACTTGGAGGAGGAGGATGACAAAGCATGAAGAGAAGAAGAGAGAGAAGAAAGAGTTGTTGCGCCAGCAAAGTTCAATGTGGGTTGATGAATCTGAACTGGAAACAAAAATACTGGAAGCTGTGGTCGACACAAAACTACTGAGTCCGTTGCAGTTCCTCAATTTGTAATGAATGGAACCTTTGTTTTGCAGTTAGTGGAATCTTAGTCCTTTGTCCAAAGTAGCCTCTTAAATGAGTAGATTGTGCATCAGAGTACCGGTTTGCATTAGTGGTTGGGCTATAAAGTGCATGATGTATGGAAATAAGTTCATGTTGGTGCGTATTGAAAATTTTGAATGCTAGGATACCATGTTTGAAGTGATTTTCTTTTATACGAGTATATGATTAGTTTAGATTTGAGTATTATCTGATCTAACTGGGATTAGTTTTTGAAAAGTATTTTTTATATTCATATAAACTTAAATTTAAAACTTCATATTTAAACCGTTAAAGCTAATTTTATTAAAACTAATATCAGTTAATTGTTTGAAGTGATTTTTATTAAAAAATGTTCTAGCGGTCATTCAATCAATTATATATACATCCTTTGAGGTTGTTGAGAAGCCTTTCAACACATTCCATATACTTCAGAATGGCTTCTAAATGAGTTCTTGATAGTTAGCAATTGAGTTATGTTGTTTAGAATTGTTTAGTGAAAACAAAAGTATTTCTTGTAATCAAAGGAGTATTTTGATTTAGCAAAATATTTCTTCTAGTTCAAATTTAATTTGAATCAAATATGGAAAAAAATATATTATGCTTTGAAAAAGTTAAATTGGTCCCAATCTAATGTTTGACCTCTCATTCCCTGAAAACAAAAATAAGGGAGATGAAAGACAAGTTACCAGATACCCTGTTATACATGATAATTTTAAGGGAAAAAGAGTCAAATATAAACGGATATCTAAAATCACCAATATCATAATCCTAAAAGTTATTGCAATTTTTTTAATCTTTTATGCCGTCTGTTCTTATTTGAAAAATATCATATACTTGCTATTTGCTTGATATACAATAAAAATTAGAGAAAATAATATAAAAAGATTCTAAAAAATATAAATGTAAGGTTTTATGTTAGTATTGTTATATCTATTATTAGTAATACTTAATTTATTATTGATAACAGTCTTACTTTAGAATGTATTATTTTCTAGATTCATTTTCTTTGATTTTTTATGAAAATAAATATTCAATCTAAAGAAGATGATAAAATCTATCATGAACTGCAGTTCAACTATTTTTAGACTTTGTAGTTTGTGCAATACGCAAAAACATGTGTTTGTTTATATCAATACTTTTTAATTAAAACTTTTATATTTTAAATAATATTTAATATTTTTATATTAGTTTTTCTTATATAATCTAAGAAAAATTGCGTCTAATTGCACAGAAGTTCCAAAAAATAATTAAATGACTATAAAATCTTATTGAATTTAAAATTAATTTTTTTTAATTGTAAAATAATAGAATTAATTTTAAAAATATATTATTTTTTTAAGGATAATTCTATTATTTTATAATTCAAAAAATTAATTAAATTTTTTGTATGATATTTAAATACAATTTTTTTATAATTAATCTATATAAATAATTTAAAATCTCCCAAGCCTCGCCATGACTAGTTTGAGCATTCAACCCTGCGCGGCGTTTCCCAAGGTAGGACGAGGGAAGCCAACTCCATACAGACCGAGAGAAGAGCAGCAGAAAATACTGAGATCTTTTTCCCTGGACGAAGAAGTTTCTAAGATTGTCGAAGAATCGAAGTGGTGTGAGCAAAAAACAAAAATTAGAAGTAAGAGAGTGAGTAGCTGCGCGATTGCCGGTAATGGTTCTGTTCAATGTTCATCTCTCTAAGTCATATTCCGCTTTCTTGACTGTAGACGGGCTGACTGATGTCATATGGGTTCTTCATGTCTCTAAGTCAACGTCTTTGCTGTTACACGTGGAATGATCTAGAGGGTTTTTGCGTTTACATTGATTCGTCCAAGAAAAAAGTTCAAAAATAACTTTTTCTGGATGAAATTCTCTGATATAGTATGCGTTCAGCTTCAGCACTTTCCTTCTTTTGGCATTATGAATTTGAGGATTGGAAACACAGAGAAGAACATTTGTTAAGGAGGGTTTACTTCTTGGTTGGCGAGAACATATATATGCTCTACCATATTTTCCTTCCCGGACTTGACCTGTGAATTTCTGATTTGACTTTGGGAATTGATGCTTGGAATTGGGACTTATCTTTTCTGCTAGCTTATGATTCTTTCTCGATGTAAAAAAAATGGTTACATTGGTGTGCTGCGATCTCCAAATTCACATTCATATCATGTTCTTCACTGCGTATTTGGCTTTTAAACATACCATAGATTAACTATAGGAACAATGTTTTTGGGGGAATCTCTTTACGAATTAAAAGCTTCATCGCTAAGACCCAATTTTTGGGGTCACCGGATCTGCAATTGAGATATATTTATTGATGCAATTGCTTGCCAATTAGTTGTTATTACTCGTAAGAATCTCTGCAATTGACTGCTATCTAATGGATAATTGTTTTCTTTCTTCTTTCATGTTTGGTTTTTTCCATTTTTAGGTTTAGAGATTATTCTATCACATATCCTGGTGGAGCTGAGTTGATAGTTAAGCATGAAAAAGGGAAAGAAGATAACAGTAAATGTAGATGATGGTGTGGACGATTGTTGGCGATGGTTAGTTCAGAAAGGACCTGCAGTTATATTCCTTACTGTGGCAGTGTTTGCACTTTTGGTTCGTGCAGCTGTGTCAGTCCATCCTTACTCTGGTGCTGGACACCCTCCAAAGTTTGGGGACTACGAGGCGCAGAGACATTGGATGGAGATTACCCTTAACCTTCCAGTTAGGGAGTGGTATCGTAATAGCACCACCAATGATTTGAGCTACTGGGGACTCGACTACCCACCGCTTACTGCCTACCAAAGTTTCATCCATGGCCTCTTTCTCAGATTCTTCCACCCTGATTCAGTTTCTCTTTTCAGTTCCAGGGGTCATGAGTCCTATCGTGGGTGAGTATTTAATTCATTTCATTAGTTAGGGTCCTTTTAATTGATACTATTTGAATAAGAGTAAACTAAAAATTTAGCTTCTAAATACTTCAATCAGCTTCATTGCCTGAAATTATTGAATGTTCAAGCTAGTCAATGAAACTAATAAACTCATCGCAAGTAGTCCTTTCAATGTCATTGAATCACTTAATAAAAGACTTAAATGTGTTGGGTTTGTTGTTTTTAGGAACTAGCTTGTATTGTTGCTTATTTGTGGGGGCTAAAGCTAAGCTAATCATTTGGTGATTGATTGTTAGCTTACTCATTTTCATAACTGAAGTTTTGCTGATGAGCTTCTTTCTTTTCTTCTAATTTTTTCTGTATGCATCTCTCTTTTATAGAAAACTACTCATGAGGTGGACAGTTCTATCTTCTGATGCTCTTATATTCTTCCCAGCTGTCATATACTTCATCATTGTTTATTACAATCAACATTCAAAAAGCCGTAAAAGTGACACTGGATGGCACACAGCAATGATTTTACTAAACCCATGTTTGATCTTAATTGATCATGGTCATTTTCAGGTGTCTCGATTATTCTGATTGTATTTCATTTCATTTTTTCCCAGTTTCCTTTTTTTAGTTTCAGGTTCAGTAGTCCCTTTTTTTTTTGGTCCAAAACTCAACAGTGGTGTCTCGGTTTAAAATGTAGCAATTGTTGTGTTTCAGTACAACTGCATTAGCTTGGGCCTCAGTACTGGAGCTGTTGCTGCTATCCTCTCTGGACAAGATCTTTTTGCTTGTGTACTGTATTGTCTAGCCATAAATCATAAACAGGTTGATTTCCTTTATCTTTAAATTGATAAGTTATTTAAATTTAGTATGTTCTGTGGTTTTTCTGGTACAATTGTTTCTCTTGGTAATAAGTATTTCATTCACTCTGATGAAATTTTAACCTTTTCACTTCTTTCTGGTATGGGACAACTGTTGCTGCATGCCTCTGCAGATGAGTATATACTTAGCACCTGCTTTTTTCAGCCATCTCCTGGGTAAATGCCTGAGGCGTAAATATCCACTCTTGGAGGTGTCAAAACTGGGGCTGGTTGTTATAGGAACCTTTGCAGTAGTGTGGTCGCCATATCTTTATTCAATGGAATCCATTTTGGAGGTAAGTACGATATTGTTGGCCGTTATAAGGCATGGTTTTGTGCTTTACTTTCCTTAATCCGTGGTGCCTTTTATGGCATTGTATCTGTGTATGGGTGAAAGAGATTTCTTCTTTGTTAGCTAACAATTTTTTTATCCTAATAAAAGAAGGACATAAGTTTAATTGCTTGTGGTACTTGGAACAGGTTCTTTCTCGTCTTGCTCCTTTTGAGAGGGGGATATATGAGGATTATGTTGCCAATTTTTGGTGCGCCTCTTCAATTCTTATTAAGTGGAAGAAATTATTTACAACACCATCACTAAAACTTCTCAGCTTGACGGCAACAGTTTTAACTTGTCTTCCTTCAATGACTCAACAAATAAAATCTCCTAGCAACCAAGGCTTCCTTTATGGGCTACTAAATAGTTCAATCTCATTTTACCTGTTCTCTTTCCAAGGTTGGTATAACATTTCTTTATTTTACATAAAATTTGGATTATTCTTACAGGAAAAGTACATTTTACCTTCTTCAGCCAAGGCTTTGCTACAAAATTGGAATGTAAACTTTAAAAGGTGACAAAACACCCCCAAACTTCAGATTATAACATAGACATTTTGAAATCAACGGCAAGAGTCTGCTTTCTTCAATTTTCTCTTGTTGACATTGCGTTATGATAAAAATGTGGATATAAGGGGCCGCATGAGGATCATGAGGGGTTTGTTGCATTTTAAATTTATGTACTTATTTTACAATAAGAACTTCTTTTAATACAATCAATTTAAACATACATACAAACATGTCAACACTAGGTTTGAGCTCAAAACATCGTCCAAACGTAGCAGATAGCACTACTATTGGGGCAATTTGCTGTTGACAATTAGAACTTAATTTAGGGGAGAACAGAATTTTCTGTTTTCTTATATATAGTCATATACATTATGAAGGTTAACTAGTTCTTATGTCTCTTACAGTGCATGAGAAGTCCATTTTGCTGCCCCTTCTGCCTGCAAGCCTGCTTGCTGTGGAAGAGCCATTTCTGTTTAGGTGGTTCATGCAATTCGCCATGCTCTCGATGTTTCCTCTGATATGCCGCGACGAATTGACTCTAGCATATTTGGCTTCATTTGCATTATTCATCCTGATATTCTATGCACCAGGTCAACACAGAAATGAAGAGAGTAATTACTATTTCATCAGCACAAGGTTCATGCGTCTGATCTTATGTGCTGTCTCTTTTATTCTTCATATTGTTTACTTGGTCATGCGTCCTCCAGAGAAGTATCCTTTCCTCTTTGAAGCACTAATTATGAATCTCTGCTTCTCTCAGTTTGTGCTTGTCGCACTCTGTACAAATTTAAAGCAGTGGATATTAGATAAACGTGTCAAATTGGAACAAATAGAAAAGAAAAGGAAGCTCAATTGATATTTAACTTTACCCTTTTTCTAATTAGCATCTTTACTTGTTGGATTCCTGGACCCAGAGATGACACATTTTTATGCATATCATCTATTGCTTTTAACCCTGTTCTATAATTTTTGCTTAATCTTTATTCATACATGCTTCTGCATTCAGATGCTTGAATGTTCCTCTAATTTCCTCTCTCCTCATTTATGGAATATATATTCAGGTTTTATTTGGACTCTAGAAAACAGAGTAGATAGTTCATATTATGATTCAGATAGTGAAATTAGGATTTGCCCTTCATAAATAGAGAATTAATGATTGCTCCTTCTTTTTTCCTTTGGTTGAAAGTAGAAACATTGTTGCAGAACGTACTAACTGTATATAGTGTTTAAGAGCCTGTTTGAGAAATTCATATCATGGTTTCAGAAATATTTTTACACTAAACTCTTATTACATATTTACTTAAAAATAAAATCACTTTTAAAAATTTAATCCAAGCACCTGACTACACAGCTTGCCCCTGCCTCCCCACTTAAAGTTTTTGTACACAATTTGTTTTTCTATTTCTTTTCCTTAGTACTTTCAAGAGTTCCCATTTAGAGCGTGTTCGATCTTTCGGGAATACTACTTTGTTGTGGTTCTAGTCGCAACGTTTGAGGAGGCATCCTAACTCTTGAGTGTCTAGGTTTACGCCTCAGGGTAATAGATAGTTCGCCCTACCCGATATTAGTATCACTTAAGAGGAAGGAAAATTTCGCCCTGTCCTTGGATCGTGGGTGAGCCCAACCTTTTTTCAAAAATTTCTTTACCAAAAAAAAATAAAATAAAAAAAGTTATCCGTTCTCACCTTAGTCCTCTAGCATGCTCACCTCTTAGGTGTGTTTGGATTAGCCGTAGAGAAGTGAACTTTTTTAATCTGACTTTTGCAAAAGTGAGATTGGGTAAAAATAAGATAGTATAATGTGATTTGGGTAAAAAAAGATAGTTTGATAGAAAATTGTTTGGATAAAAACTCAAAATGGAAAAAAAAAAAGTCATGATGAAGGAACTAGAAGTTAGAAGTTAGAAGTTAGAAATTACAAAAAGTAGTTTCATCTTACAAGTCTACTTAGATCTAAAAGTTAAGTTACAAAAATAGTAAACTAAACATCAATATTAGTCAAAAAGTAGCCTATACTGGTTGAGAAGTCCGTTTGGAGATCCAAACACACCACTGGTGAAAACGAGAAGAGAGAAGGGGAAGATTAGAGAAAAGAGAGGACACAGGAGGAGAGAGGGTTGTGAAAATAATTATAATCTAATTCCATACTCAAGTCTGCCATCCAATGAAAACCCTCGTCCTACTTCCTGGAATAATCATAAAAAATGAAATAACATAAAAAAAATCTAATTATTCTATTTCTCATGTGCCACCGGGGTTACTTGGCTCTAATCATTGAGAACTCTTGACAATTTAAAACCTTCCGATCAAAATTAAATTGGAAAATATTATCGGAGGAACGGAATGAACATACTTATAATGTTCATATTTAATAAAAGATTTGGACAATCCAAGTTTTGACAATTTAAATAGTATATTCTTTTAAATTTACTAAATTGGAATATTATTCTTTTTATTAAATTAGGTGTTAAAAAGTTATTCATATTTTACATTACACTCTTACTAAAAAAATCAATCATTTGTTGTTTATAGTTTTTACTCAATTGTAATTTAGTTTTTAAATTTTAACTCATAACTCAATTTTTATAATTTTGATAAATTTAGTTTTTAACTTATTTTTTAGAATGTAATGATCAATATTTTAAATAGTTAAAACTATATCAGTTAAGTTGTATCGGATCAAAATTCAAAGATAAAATTTGAATTGGGTCAAAACTGCACAGGTTAAATCATATCAAGTCAAAATTTAATTATTCAGTTTTAATCAAATCAAAATTATAAGGATCAAATAATTAATTTTTACTTAAATAAAATACAATTTGAGTAATCTGATATTAATCTTGATGGGTTAGTCTAAAATAAACAAGAATCTAAAAGCCCACCCACGGAATGTGTTTTGGGAAAGAAAGAGGGTCCAAGTTACTGAGTCCTTGATGAGGGTTGCTATTAATAACAGTAAAGAACAGATTTCCAACTCAGCACTCTCATCTTGCTGCCTGCCTTTTATCTTATCCACCCACCTTCTTCGTTCTCTTCCACTTTTCTGGAATCTCTTGCTTACCTATCTTTTGCTAATCCTTTATACCCATCCTCTAATGGTAAATGCTTCCATCTACATAGCCTAAAATAAGTTATATCATTTATAATAATTCTAATTAGTGAGAATTTTTATTTACTTTTAAAATTAGAGATTTCATGCATTTAGGTGGGGATTTTATGTATTGTATAAAATATGAAAAATAAATTTTACTTTCACTGTCTCTAAATTAAAAATTGTTTGTTCCTTTTCCTATATAGCATGGCTTATATTCTGACATATTAAATCCTACCATTGACTATCCAAAAATTCTTATATTTTATATGGATATTTATGGATGAAATTGATAAAAAAATTAGGTAAAAATTCCTCATTAAATTTTTTTATAAGAATGACATCTGCAAATATAAATTTAAATAAGGATATCTTTAATTTAAGTAATAATAGTTTTATATAAAACAAATTTATCAACTGTAAAATTTTTAATGGAAAACTTTTTTCCAATTTTTTCCTATTTAATATAATCCACCATCAATTTTGGAAATTCCTATTTATTTTGGCCTGATTTTTTAATTTGTATTTATCATTAAAAAAAAGTTCTAGATTCTCAATCCATCATCTGACCACCCGTAATATTGACTATACTGATTATCGTACATGATTTTGTGCTTCTGTCCCTGAATCAGTGGGAAACATTGTACCAAATGATTCTTATTTGACAAAAGAAGATTCCCCTTTTCCTTCTCTTTCGCTTTGCTTTGTCTTTTATTATGTTACTCAGTCCCTTCAAATCAATCAAATGTACTGTTTACTGTACATTGCAAACCAATCGTCGTACATCTTTCTCATTCGAGTTAACCCCAAAATTATTACTAATTATCATAATTAATTCATTAACAAAGCTAGCCAAACCAAAGACTCTGTATACAGGTCGAGCCGATTAAGCCAAAATTGAAAGCCGAGTCGAGTCAACCACCACATCAAGCCGAGCATTCCAGCCCCAGCTTCGTGCTTGACACTTTCTTATTAGCTGAGTCACCACCTGAGTCCTGAAATTGAAACTCTATCTTTCTTTTCTTGACCGGCATCACGTGAGCCTCACGTGGCACCGGTTTGAACCCCAGCGTCAGCTCCAGTCCCAATTCGGCCCCATCGGCTTCGTCGGCTCCCTTGCTTTGTTTGGGTGTTGATTCCGGTTCGTCTCGGAAGAGAATAGAAGTCTCGGCCGTCTCCACCGACATCATGCTCTCGCTCTCTTTGCTATCACCTTCCGCCGCCGCCGATGCCGCCTTCGCCGGCGCCTCCTCCGACTGGTGACTCAGCGACGATTCGTGGCTCGCGGACCTGTTCGCCACCTCATCAACGGCCGCACAACACACGGTGCATCCACTGCGCGGTTCTTCCGGTTCATCGGACTTCAACTCGGTCCCCTTGTTCGCCTTCTTGGTCTTCCCAGCGGATGGCTTGAACCGTGACCGAGACTTGACTCGTTGGGCATCGTTCGACTCGGTCGAGTTCTTGTCCTTGGACACATGACGTATGTCGTAAGGCTTCAGCGGTGGACCCTGCCCACTCACGGCAGCTTCCGAGTTGATCGGAGTGATCGGGTTACCCTTCAACACCGCCTCCACGGCGACCTGACAACGCTGCCAGTCCCCGGACCATAACAGACCCACGGACCCATAAATCGGGTTAAGTATCCGCCCGCACGCTTCGTAAAGCAAAGACCGAAAAATAGCTGAAAGAAACAGAAACAAAGAATCAACATCCGATTCTTTCCCGAGAAAGAGAAAGAAAATTTAAGAAAATCAGAAAGTGAAGCTAACGGACCTGGACGAAGGTGTTGAGGACCAGCGTTAATGAGGTTCAAGAGACCAGCCCGGCCATAGAACTTAGCTAGAAACACAGTGGCGTTAGCTTGAGATTCAGGGGATTTTATCCACTGCAAGCAAGGTCTGATGCTACAATTCTCACTGCAACCTTTTCGGAGAACGCGACAACCATTACAGCTCATCCGCATTTTGCAGAAACTTGTGAGGGAATTCTCTGAGAAAGCGATGAAGAAATCGGAATTTGAGATTCAGAGGAATTTGGAGGAAGATGAAGAAGATTGTGAATGTGATTTGTTGGAGGGTTGGGCTTGAAGAGAGAGGAGGGTATATATGAGTGAGAGGTGGTGGGAAGGGTTAGATCAAAGCAAGTAAGGAAGAATGGAAGCCGCTGGAATTTTGGGGTTTCAGGGTACGCACCTGTTTTTTCAAAGACTTCTTTTGTAAGGGTGGTTTCCACATTTCAGGAGTTTAGTCAATCAAATGCCCACTCGCAGATTCAGCGCTTGGATTCACTTCGGACTGGCTGACGTAAGATGTAGTACATAGTATTCAGTTTAGTCATGATCTACTTATTGACTTAGTACATAAAATATTTAAATATCTATAAGCTAAATATCTAGGTTGATGAAAAAAATACGAAATTTAATAATTTTTTATGCATAAAAAATATAGATAACTTTTAAGTTTTGTGTATACAAAATATCAATGATATCAAAAAAAAAATTCCGTCAAAGATTTTTCTTATTTTTTTAAATTTTATTATAAAATTTATCAGCTAAAAATATTTAAAATTTATTTAAGAGCTATGTAAAATTTATTTTAATCATATATAAAAATATTTATATATAATTAAAGATATATTATATATATCAATAAAGTTATTAGTAAGTAAGTTAATTTTTTAGACATAATATCTTAAATTTAAATTAAGTTATATGTATAAAAATATTTTATTAAAAAAGATAAAACTTATCAACATAGTGATTTTTACTAGGTAAAAGGATTAATCTAAGTTGTAGTAAATAGATTTTGTAATAGATAATTTTTATAAGATAAATATTATTGAAAACTTAAATTTAAAATGGAAAATATCACATAATATGAGGATTCCGGTCATCTGATCACCCCCACAGAAACCCTTGTCCCAGAGGTTAGGATGGCACATGTAAATAAATGGTAGAGTAGTTAGTAGTAGTATAGTACTACATGGATAGGTAGCATAAGTGGGAGAAAGATACACAAGTTGAGATAAGGCGCGTGTGAAGCACGATTGAGTGTCAGGGTCTGGTCGAATCGCCACGTATTTAGATGGTAATGATAAAAAAAAGAAATAAAAGGAGAAAAAAACAAGGTTCGGGAAAGCTCCTGGTTTTCGGGAAACCGCTCTCCCTCAAAACAGGAGACTGGTTTCCGGTCTTTCATTCCCAGGTTCGGTCTCTTGACTGTGGGCGGACTTGGAAATTAGAAGAATCTGTGGGCCACTATTTTCTCTCTTTCATAGTATCTCCAAACTATCAACGTCTACAAAATTTGAGTAAAGGTGCCTCAACGTCCCACGTTAATTTTAGAGAACTAATAATATTTTAAAATATTTTAAAATATAATTAATATTTTAAAATATTTAAATTATTATAATTTTTTCTTTTATTAACAAAAATATAAATTTTTATTTGTATAAATTTTTTATTTTGATATATTATTATTTAAAAAGTTACATGTGTAATATTACTTTAATAAATTATACTAAATAAATTATAAAAAAATTAATATTCACGTATAAATTCTATACAATATCAATTTTAAGATTTATTTAATATTATTTTTTAAATAATATGACACATATAATATTTTATATAATAATATGTTAAAATAAAAGGTTTACATTACATAGTAGGGGTGTGCATGGGCAGGGCAGGGCAGCCTCCTGCCCAGTGCACTGCCCGAAAAAAACATGGGCTGCATTTTGCAGCCCGATGCCCAGCCCTGCTCGATAAAAGCCCTAACTATTTTGGGCAGGGCATGGGTGGGCTGGATATGGGCGGACTGGGCATGCCCAAATCATGTACCCTGCTTATATTATGGGAAAAAATCTATAATTATGAACTTATAAAATAATACCATATTCATATGTCTTCAAAAGTTAAATAATATTTATAATCTACTAAGAATAAGGCAACAAAAATATAATAATTAAAGTTTTGAAATTCATTGCATATAAAAAAAGCTTTGAAGTCTAAATAGTTTGCAATTACAACCTTACATTAATCTCCCCAAAATTAACAAAGATGAAGCATCTAAAAAAAATATGATAGTTACCAAAATTTAAAAAAAATAAAGAAAGAAATCAATTTAGTTATAAATTTTAAATGATGCAATTACCTACTTGACTACTCATATTTGTAAAATTACTATTTAGTTACCAATATCCATCATATTCGTTCTATGTGAAATAATGTAATCTACAAATTTTGATATGTAAAAAAGTAACTAACTGAGCAGGGCCAAATGGGCAGGGCAGCAACCCCTGCCCGAATATTGGCCCTACCCGAAATTGCCCATTTTACATTGGGCCATTTTTTATTGGGCTGGGCAGGGCATTTTTTGTGCGGGCTCACTGGGCCATGGGCATCTTGCACACCCCTATTACATGGGTCAGATATAAAATTATATTTCTATTAGTAAAAATATGGAATTATACTAATTTAAATATTTTATGGTGATAATCGCACCTCAAACGCACCTTTAAATATTTTAGGGTCTTAATTGCTACTCTAAAATTAGTTTGAGGTATTGTACGCACCTTTACACAAATATTTTTATAGTTATATAACATATAATATCTCGATCTTATTCTCATATGCGTATAGTATCATAATTTTATTTGTAATACAATTTTACCTATAATCTTTTTAATTTAATATAATTCTTGATACTTGAGAAATAAGATTATGTGTAAAATTGTACCAAATTAAAAAGATTATGTATAAAATTATATCAAATTAAAAAAAAATTATAGATAAAATTATACCACAAATAAAATTAAGATACTAAATATATATTAAAAATAAAATTAATATATTATGTACTATATAACTTAAAATTTTAACAACAAAATTATAGCACAATTGTTAGATAATTTTATTAAGAGGATTATATTTTATTTTAATAATCTTTTGATAGAATTAGTCTTGGCTTGAGGATACTGCCTCTACGAAAAAAATATCTAAAACAATTTTGTCATTCTTTTTAGTTCTGAATTTTTCATGTGAAAGATAAATACTCATAATTTAATATTGATAAAAAAATACTCATAATTTAACAGGTAAATTCATGTTATATGAAAAATAAAATATTAATGGTTCTTAGAAATAAAAAATTTCTCAATTTAGTTCTTGATCATAATAATTTTTCCGTTTAAAGTATTCAAATAGTTTCACTATTTTTATAGATTAAAATTATCTTTTACTTTTATGAAATATTATTATTTTTTATTTTCTTTGGCCAAGTTATTTTTTCTTTTGGAAACAAATATTACAACTTCCCATTATTTTCTTTCTTTCTTATAAAAAAACTATTTCACAATTCTCATAACTATTAAGAAATAATAACCTATATCTTATTACTTTTTTTAAAAGCTCCCTTATTACAATTTTCAATGAGCAATAAGGAAGGTATTTATTTTCTAGATTGATAGTATTAATTAAAAATATAAATTTAATCAAATTTAAGACTATTTTAAAATGTAATTAATTATACTCAATTTTGATGATAAATTAAAGTAATTTATATTTAGAATAAGATGGAGTAATAGATAAATTAAATATTTATGGTGGGTGTATGAGGCACCATCTTATTTAGTTGGGATCTCTAAATCACCTATATTTAATTGGTACACTTGTGTGATGTGTCCTCTTTAGAATGGTCATACTGGATTGTAAAAATGTATAATATAATCTCACATTAATTACATATATACTTCATTAGTGCTATTTATAAGATAAAATAAAAAATATATTTATAAATTATATCATTAAATTTTTATATAAATAAAAATTTTATCATTTATATATTATTATGTTGATTTTATATTCTTAGGATAAAATATATATTAAATAAAAATAAAGCTATAAATTTATTAAATTATAAAAAAGTTCTTCTTATTCTAACAAAATAAATTAAAAATAATTTATAAATAGAATAAATAAATATACGTGAACTATGATATGGATCAAATAATGAATCGAGTCGCAATTAATATATGTGAGTTCGATTTTTATTATCATTGTGAAATATTTTTTAATAGGTGATCTCATCAGTCCTCTATAAATGCTCTCTAAATTTTGAGATTATGTCATAATTTTAATAAAAAATTAGTGTCGAATTTATTTAAATATTTTTATATATAAAAAAAGTTTAATTATTGGAATCCAGGAGATTGGAGAGCTCCTGGTTTTTGGGAACTCAAATTCACGAAGGCTCTCTGATTAGATTTTGGGATTCCTTGCTTTGGGCGCTTTCTGTGGGTTTCACTTTCACATTATCTTTACACATTTGAATTTAATTAATAATCACAACTACTTTATTAATTAATCCCAAAGCTTCTTTATTAACGCGTTTGTTACTTTCAATTCAAACTACTGTTAATTTCTTTTGTTTTTTTTTTTTTGAAAAAACAAAAGTAATTAGCACTCCCTCCCTGCTTATTTATAAGATTAACTTTAAATTTGTTAGAATATTAATTATATTTTTATCCATATTACCCTTAATTAATTTCATATATTACATTAATTAAAAAGTTGCCTATATTCTTTCACTTCATCTTCTCCTAATATATTATCTTTCATCATTTTTTATAATTACTCTATCTCATATACCCACTAATAAATAACGGCACATTTAAAAAAAATATATATTTTTTACATATTTATTAAAAAAACTATTTTATAGATACATATATTTTCTTTCGATTTTTAATTCGCCGCTACCTATATTTTATTTTAACTTAATTACTTTTAATTCCGCTTTGGTAGCACCATGAGCTCCCTGCATTTTAAGAACACCATGAATGACCAGTAGAAGATTTAATTCCTAGGGCTAATGTGTTAATAGAGTAAACTTAAGAAGTTATTTGGTACGAGAGATTTGGAAAAGAGGTTAGGGAAGGAAAAAATTTAGTTGAATTTATAAAAATTAGAGAACTAGGGTTATGCAATTTTAATAAAGATAAGATGTAAAATAAAAGAGTAAAAAATTAATAAAATACTTTTAACCCCACTTCTATATTTTTTATAAATCCAACTCAGCAAATTTTTCTATATACTCTCCTTCCTTCCAAATCTCTCGTACTAAATAACCCCTAAAAATTTAATTAAACTAAAAAAATGGACTAAATTAAAAATTGAAAAAAATATAGGTACTTATAAAATTGTTTTATCTATTTAGTAATTTTAACTAATTTTAATAGTTTTCTTAAACTACATAATTCAATTATTTAAACCTTAATTATAATAAGGGATGGATGGAGTATATCTTAGATATTTAATGATATGAAATTAGATCTCAATAATTTGAATTGAAACCTTTGAGAGTAGCATAATAGAATGACAATTTCTAAAACTATGGTTTTACATATACTACTATGAGTAATTTCTGAAATAATAAAAGAATTTATAGATTATATAATTATTATTTTACTCTTATTTTTTTTCTCTCCTCTCTCACTATAGTTTTAAATCATAATTTGATCTAAAAACTCTTTTGGACAAATATAATTATTTATTTTAAAAAATTTTTAAATTAAAATTAAAATTAATTTTTTTTTTAAAAACTAAAGTTATGATGTTTGTCAAACAGCCACCTAAGCCTAAAAAAGACCCACTTTCCTCCTATACTTGTGGACCAACCTAAGTGGACTAGACAGGCCCACATTAAGCTTCTCAAGGAAGGACTTGTTATGCACAGGTGAGGAAATAAAGATAATAATTATAATCCCATATAGCCCATCAGGCTATTATCCTATAATCCCTCTGTTTTTAAATAAGCAAAATATCTGTAACAAAATAAATAAATAAATAAAATATACATTTAGGTCTGTAATTTAGTTTTCTAACCCTAACAATATTAGTATCAAATGATATGTTCTGTAACAATCACTATTATGTTAAAAACTAAACTTGATAGGTTAGCATTGAGAATATTTTTTAATATTTAAAGTTTCAATATCTGTATTTTTTATTAACGATGTTAGAGATAAAAGATTAAAAAAATATTTTATAAAATTAAAGGATCAAAATAAAATTTTATGTGAAGTTAAAGAATTAAAAGGTACTTTTACCTTTCAAATGTAAGTAAATTTTAATTAATTTATGTCATTTAAGAAAGTTAATTTATCACAATAATTATGTTTCAAATTAAAAAAAAAATTGGAATAAGATAACCCTGTAATTAGTGCTAATAAATTTTTTAATTTAACGATACTCATTTAATAAAGAGTGGTAAATAAAGCATAAATATATTGTCAGGTTATATTTTAATTATTTTATGATATATCGTGTTTATCTCTTTAAAAAATTTATATCACAATTTAAAAAAAAAAGTGGTTGAATGTGAATATTAATATTTGGCTTGGTCAGAGGTAGGAGCCAATTTGAATGTCAGGTAGGTTCAGTGGGTGAGAAAAATTTAGCCCTCATCTTTCTCTTTGTAATTCAAATTTGAGTTACAAAAGGAAGTAGAGGTTTCTCCCGTAAGGAAAAAATAAGTTATAATTAATTAATTATTTATAATTATTATAAATTTTTATTATAGTTAAAAATTTAAAATATTATAAAAATTTGATATTCAAAAGATTTTAAGTCTCTTTTAATTTTTAAAAAATTTTGAGCCCATAACAGTAATTAATAAATAATCTTATTAAAGTATGACTCAAAGTCTTTTATAGATCAAAGTTGGATTACTAATGGGGATTATTGGTTACGGTTTGTAAAAAATAAATTTAAAATACTAAGTTGGGTCAACTTAAATATATTTTTAACTGAATTTAGTATTATAAAAATTTTAAGAGTATACTGATCGACTGATTAATAGTTGATGATATGCTCCTTCCAATTTATCAAATTTTCCACCAACTCAAATAAGTTTCTTCTAAGTTTACATGATAGAATTTTGGCTAAAAAAGAATTTACTTGATGAAGAAACAGAGTCACCGCAAGATGATTTATGTTTGAAAGTGTTAAACAAATCTGACTCTTCTAAAGCGATACATTTAAGAAAAAAAAAGTTAACACAGTAGAGTTAGATTTGTGTGCTAGATTCACACTTCCCTTATTCACTTTGTTTTTTCAGATTAAATTTTATAGTATATGGGTTGCCATTCAAATTTTACAATATATAATCCTTATTATATGTTTACTGTAGAAAAAAATTCTTAGTTCTAAATATAAATCACTATAGAAGTTATTAATTACTGTTTTTTAATTTTACCCTATTGAATAAAAAAATTGTGAGAGAAAATATATAATATATTTTTTTAAGACACATTATTTAATAAGGGTAAAATTATTATTTTTTTATAAATTTAAGTCATATTTAATGACTTAGCTATTATTGCAAAAATTAGTTGAATTGACTTATAATGAGGACTAGAGTTGTACTCCATCCGGTTCTAAAATAGAAGCTAGATAATTAATTTATAATAATTAAAAAAAATAGTAATTAAAATAGTTATATTTAATAAATATGTTAGTTTTACTAAAATACCCCATTTAATTAGTAGTACTAGAAACTACTATTATTAATGAAAATATTTTTTAGCATGTGCAATGAATATGATTGTTTAGGAAAAGAATTATAAATTTGTAAATAAAATATAAGGATATATTATATTTAGAATTAAAATAAATTTTTTTAATCAATTCCTATATTTAGGATCAAAATGATAAGTAGTTGTGGATGTTCCTTAGATAATTACACATTTACCCCACAGAAAGCTTAAGATACCGTCATTTCTGTATGTCTTTTGAAAGAAAAAGAGCTCGATTTGAATAATAAGAATGATATGCCATTTGAATGAAGAAATTGAGGTCTAGGATTTTGTATGTAATTGCTTGCATCTTCATGGTATATCTTTAGATCACTCCAAATATATCCTAATTCAAACCAGATCTTGCTAGTGGAATCTGCATCTTCAATGGAACCTGAATAAGGAATAAAGCTCACAGAAGACAAAGAAAACTCATGGAGATACTCCTACTCCGTCTCTTAACACTGCCTCATTATCTCTTGAAACCCTATTCTGTCTCACAATGCCATTATAAAATATCTCGATAAGCTCAAATATACATATCAACAAAATATTTAAAATATCTTGAGTGGATGAATGATGATGAGGTGATATATATATATATATATATATATATATATATGATTGAGAAAAACAACAAAGAATGGAGATAGGATAGTGGCACATGCACAGGAGGTGATATAGTTAAAAATGAAGCAAACAAAAGGGCTTTTAGAGATATTTTCTATTTCTTTTTCCTTCTTCATTTTGGTATCCGATGACAGGTGATTTTGCAGGGTAAATTGATAAGGGAGAGGAGACTCATGCGTATGTATGTTCAACAACCCAGCAAAGGAGATAAGAGACTTTCAGATGAAAACTACATTTCTATTCATATACGTTCCAATATTTATTTGTGCGCTTCTTTCTTCTTTTGTCCTTTTTAGATCTTACTATTTAGAGAAACAGAATATTAATTTCCAACGGTCACAGAGCACTCTTACAAATTTTTCAATTAAAATAAATTACTAAATTAAGTCCAATATAAATTATGTATTAGACATTGGTTAAGCTCCTCTTGAAGTTTTTTGGTGCTGAGACATATCTTTGTGTGCACCAGGATAAGTAGGACTATTTTACCTAAAAGAGAGCCCAAATCCTGATAGGATAAAGAGGATTATTTGAATTAGAAGCACTAGCAACTTCAACTAAAATTCTTTAAATTATCCCCTTTTCTAATAACAATCAATTTAAACACACTACTATGTCATTGCTTATTATTATATATATTAATTGGGAATTTATTAAGGAGGTAATTTTTAATACAAAATGAATGAATACGATATTTTTATAAAATTAACACAAATTATTTTATAAATACTTCTCTCGTCCTATTTATAAGTTAGAAAGAGAAGATTTTTAATTCTATTTTTATAAGCTACATCATTAATTTTTTCTCATAAATATAAAATTTTACTATTTATTTATTTATTTATTATTGTGTAGACTTTATACTCTTGAGGTAAAATGTATATTAAATAAAGATAAAATTAAAAAATATTAAATTTTAAAATAGAGTTAATGAGATAATTAGATTTAAGGGTTTTTTTTTTGTTCTGGTGAAATATATTATAGTGATTTATACATAGAATCAAGGTGAATATAACTAACTTAACTAATTTTTTTAATTTTAATAAACTAGTTATCTAGTTCATGCTCCCTTATGTCCAAAATAGAGGGCACCTTTTAGAACAAATCCTTGGTCAATAATATAACTTACTTATAGAGTTATTACTTATCATTTCCCAATTTTACCACTTCTTTAAATATAAAGAGAGGAGAGATGTGAGAAAGAATTCCCATTCTTTAATAAGGGTAATTTTTTTTTTAATTTAATACAGATTTATGAGTTAATGACTCTTTTTTACATCTAATGAGATGGTTAAAAGTGACTTATATTTTATATTGGAAGGAACATATTTAAGACAAGAGGAGTAAGATAAAGAGGATTTGAATTAGAAGCATTGACAAGTTCAAAATTCCAAAAAATGCATCTTCAAATACTTTGAAGTTATGTATTAATTTCACAATTAAGCCTAATTAATTAGCATGTAATGTAATTTTTTTTATTAACATAAAACCAGTGACTCGCACGTAAACCTTCTTTGTGAAGTGTGAAGTTATACATTAATTTCACAATTAAGCGTAATTAATTAGCATGAAGAAATGTAAGTTTTACTAACTTTGAACCTGTGACACTCGCCTAAATCTTTTTGAAAGAGCCAAATCAAGGACAACTAGTAGTCCTAACAATCACGAGAGGTTATAACCAAAGGCAATGAATGATAAATGTGAAGAAGAAGGCATGGTCACAAATTCCATGAAAGGCCAATATACGCTAAACTCTGCTACACCAAGAAAAAAAATATCAACTTCACCACCATCCACACATTGTCACTTTCTTCCATATCAAAAAAGATAAGATTATGGACTTTCCTCCACGTGGCACTCCCTTACTGGTCCATCACGATAAGGCTTCTCTTCACACAAAAACTTTCATTCTCGTGTGTGGCCATGGTTGTGAGTAATGTCATCCCCTTCGTTATCCAACGGTCAAGTATTTTGCGGATTCATAGCCCTTCATTTTCAAACCCTTGGATTGGGAATATCCAAAGTTCACCATTATAAATAGATAGTTCAAGCTCAAGCTTCTGCATCTCATCAGTAGTGAAATACTAGTACAGTAAAAGGGAAAAGGAGAAGGAAATGGCTTCTTCTGTGCTCTCCTCCGCCGCCGTCACCACAGTCACTCCGGCCCAGACCAACAAGGTCGCCGCCTTCACCGGTCTCAAGTCCGGCGCCTTGCCCGTGAGCAAGAAGATCAACACCGACATTACCTCCATTGCTAGCAATGGTGGGAGAGTAAGCTGCATGCTGGTAAGAAAGAACTAAGAACATACACTTTAATTTGATTTCATCTGTTATTAGTATAATTGGGGGAAAACAAGCTCACACAGAAATTGTCTGTGAATTAAAAAAAAAAAAAAACAGGTGTGGCCCCCATTGGGCAGGAAGAAGTTTGAGACTCTCTCCTACCTCCCACCTCTATCCCGTGAATCTTTGTTGAAGGAAGTTGAGTACCTCCTGAGAAAGGGATGGATTCCTTGCTTGGAGTTCGAAGTAAAGGTAATAAGTTTCCCAGATTTTCTTATGTTTTAATTGAGTTCATGTTGGGAGCGAATAAAATGGGGTTAGAGAAGAAGTATACAAGTGAAAAAGAGAGGTGATGTGAATTATGTGAATTTGCAGGAAGCATTTGTGCACCGTGAGAACAACAGGTCACCAGGGTACTATGACGGAAGATACTGGACAATGTGGAAGCTGCCCATGTTCGGATGCACAGACGCCACCCAGGTCTTGAATGAGGTCGATGAGGCCGTAAAGGAGTACCCTTATGCTCACGTCAGAATCATCGGATTCGACAACACTCGCCAAGTGCAGTGCATCAGCTTCATCGCCTACAAGCCACCAGGAAGCGAAGGCGCCTAAATTCAACTCTGAAACCAATTTAATTGTGTTGCTGTTTTTGTTGGCTTTTGTTTTCCCCATTTGTTTTTTTATGGCACTATAAAACTATAAAATCATCCTATGCTTTTGGTTTCTGTTTACCAGATTTCCACGGGAAAAGGAATATATTGGATGAATGAGATCTTTTTATATATAATAACTAGTTGCTCGTCTAATCATATCCCTTTATGTGTTGATTCATTATCCTTTTCTGGGTTCAAATCATGCGGATTTTAGATTGTCATTCTGAACTTGAACGAACGGACTCGTGCATTCAAGAATTTTAAATGGGAAAACAAGCTCCTCATAATTAGCCTGATGCCTATATAGCTCTAGTATTGAAATTCTTTTTCTGTTTCTCAAACAAATGATGAATTTAGAAGTGAATCAGAATCAATTAGCATGAAAATGTGAGCATGTTTTTTAAATCTTACCCTATAATCCGAAATATTCTACAAAAAGCACCACTCTTTTTGTTTCAAATGACCAAAATTTAGGTGAATTAAATTCTAGGGGTTCACAAGGACTAGATTATATCTCTAAGTTCAAAGAGAACTTACAAAATACTTATAGATTGTCTATTAATAATATTTTTATATTAATAATGAGATTTGAATTCATGATCTTATAGATTATCAGCTAATTCCTTACTAATTTGATCAATATTTGTTGGCTCAAAAATTATTATTTTGTTATATGTTTTATGCTGAGATTGAGAAAGTAAGGATGGAAAAGGAAATGTAAATAGAAATGAAATTTAGGATTTTACACGGTTGGTTTATATGGATTAGGCTTCTATATGGAATTGATGAATTCCATCAAAATGGGTTGAATTGGATTCCATAGCGACGCTAGTAGAAATGAGATGGGTTCAACCGAAGTAATGAAATTTGTGGATAGCAAATTTACCCCTCCCATTTCAACCCTACCCAATCTCTTTCTAGAAAAACAAAAACAAAATAAAACAAGATGTCAAGTGATCATGAATGAACTTCCTGCCAACGGATACCACCAGCTTTAAGAGTCTACCCTTAAATGAAAAACACAATTTAACTATATTAATGATAATTATTATTGACATCTTCTCATGAATGGAATAGATGCTATATAATAGAGCAAAGCAGTGTAACGAACTCAAGAGAAAGGTTTTTCAGTTGGATTTGATCATGTGAATTTTTACTTCAATCAACTGGCTTTGTTTTATACCTGTTCTTCATAAGCAACAATTACAACAAGGTTTTCAAATCTGAATAATTCATTATTTTCACCTTCAAACCAAACACTAATAGATTCTTTGGTACAACATAATATTCCTCTTGTTTCTTTTTATAAGACACAATTAACCGAATCATGTTAATAAAAAAATTAGTTAAAATTAGTTTGAGTCAATAAATATAATTTATTTTTCAAAAACACCCTTATTTATGGAAACATGTGGGTGGGAGAGACAATGGATAGAAAAAGATATGAGAGTGAATGAGTAGGAAAAAAGAAATGAGAAATACATGTAATTAATTGAGGAGTAAAAAACTAGAAAAGAATGTATTAAATATTTATATATCTATAAAGTGTATCTTATTAAAAAATATGCTCATTCTAAAAATTATATCTTATACTATTAATCAAAAGGGGACTTATGGTTCTTCTCTCTTCTTTCTTTGCTGGAATATGGCTCTAAGCTTTAATCTTGTGAACTATCTTCCAGTTGAGATGAAAGCATGACTTGTCTTATCTTTTCTTCACCTTATTTTTATACTATTTTTTAGTCATATTATCATGTATCTAATTTTAGAATTTATAGTTATCATTCTCAATATAGATATCTCCTCTAAGACTCTATCTCAAGATCTAAAAAAAAATTAGTGAGGCTTTATATCACTAGACTAACTCTATATTAGTTTTCCTCACCTCATTTTACATATTCTAGTTGCTGCCTAATTTGTTACTCACCTGAACATAGTACCACGCTCCTCAATATTCCATTAGTAATTTAAATTAGGGTTTGTTTGGTACGAAGGAAATGGAGGGAAAGAAATAGGAGGGAAATTTTAATAGTTTGATTTAAAAAATTGAAAAAAATAGGATTTAAAGGTTTTAATTAATTTTTTCCTCTTTTATCTTACATCTTTTCTTTATTAAAATTTTACAATTTTATTTCTCCATTTTTTTTAAATTGACCTCATTAAAATTTCCCCTCTAAACAGTTTTATTTTGTTCAATATTTTTTTAAAAAAAATTAAAGAAATAGAATTAAAAGTTTTCAATTAATTTTTTTACTATTTTATCTTACATCTACTCTCTCTAGTAAAATTTTATAATCCTATTTATTAATTTATTTTAAATTGAACTCATTATTGCTTTGACTTCATGCATTAATTTCCCTTATGCTTGCTTCGAATCAGAATTTCTTTATTTGAAGAGTGGCTTTTGGATAGTAAAATTACATTTCCACTATACCCAAATTAACGAATCTTCAATGAAGGTCGATTAGACTACTTTGTTTGATTTTTTAATACAAGTCAATACTCTCTATATTACTAAAACTACAATTCTTTAAAGGGCGTGTTTGGATGGAGAGGAGGGTAGCTGCTCCCTTTCCCTCATTTTTGCTCCCCTCTAAATTGAGAGATTTTTTAGGGGTGTCAAAAATTTTAACTGCTTTACCTTCATAATTTTTGTGATATTCGATTAATGTCCAAGTAAAAAAGTTTAAATTCTCTCATTCCATTGATGGAGGCAAATTAATTTAAAATAAAAATAAAAAATTATTTTGACTATTTTACCCTCATAGTTTTTGTGATATTCCATTAATACTCATGAGAAAAAATAAAATCCTCACTCGTTCCAAACAAGGAGGACAAATTAATTTAAAATAAAAGTTTCTGAGCTATTTTTCCCTTATAATTTTTGTTAGTTTAATTTTTAAATTAAATTATTATATCAATTAGAAATAAAAAAATATCATTGTATCAATATTTATACACATTTTTTGATACTTTTTATACACATTTTAACATGTTGGGATGAGAATAAATTTTAATAAATTATGAAATTTGAATTAAGGTGTAAATTAATTTATAAAATATAAGCTAATATGTAATGGTAGAATGATGAATTGATTATTATCATCCATCTCCACTTCTTTTTAAACAAAACAAGAGATTATTAAAAACCTCTTCCCTTCTCTTCCCTCCAACAAAACTAAACAAGTAACTGATCACTTCCCTCCTCTCAACTTTCCTATCTTTCCCTCCCGTCAAACCAAATACACCATAGGCTTTATTTGGTTCAAAGGAGGGGAGGATATGTGAGGTTAATTTAAGGAAGATTATGGGAGGTTTTGGTTAGAAGAAAGGGGAGATTTCTTATTTAGTTTAAAGGGAGAGGAGATGGGAGCTAATTATATGTTAACAAATATACTTTTATTTAATTATTTAGATTTTTTCTTCTCTTCTTACAACATTTATATCAAAATTATTATTACTCCCGAATTTATGAATCACAAAAAATCTGTTACCTTATATACATTTTAAAGGATGATTTTATTAATTTTAACATATTATCTTTTTAAGATCTTATAAAACTAAAAGAATCAGAAAAAATATAAAATTTTGCATTCTATCTTATTAATTTTATAATTATAATATATATATATAAATGTACAAAATATATATTCATTTCATGTTTTTTTTCCAACGCATATAATGGTATGTCGTTAAAAAGATATAAATCTATAAACATATATAAATACAATGTGTGTGTGGAACTGTGGGTGATGGTCTGGGTGAGAGAGAGGATGATGAGAGTCAACAAGAGGATGAGAACAAGAACGAAACGGTTTCAGTCGAGAGGTATGCTTGGAATATTTAAAAATAGCCATGAGTATTTTGGTCAGATATGTCACAGTATTTCTCACCCCTCTGAAAGATCCCATTTTTTTTAGAGGGGAGGTGGGAGGAGGGAAAGAGAACAAAAAAAAAATATATATATATAAAATTTCATATCTTCTCTTCCCTCTAATTTTCTCAACCAAAGGCACCTTCACTTCACTTCCTCTCCTTTCCCCTCAAAAAACCTTAAGGATTTGTTTGGTACGAGGGGAAGGGAATTTTCTTTTTCTTTTTTTTCAGTTTATTTTTAATAATCACACACACTGTTATACGGGTCCATCAAGATAAGGCTGACTGTTCACAGAAACTTCCATTCTTCTGTGGCCATGGTGTGAGTAATGTCATCCACCTTGGTTATCCAACGGTCAAGTTTTTGCAAATTCATAGCCCTTCATTTTTCACACCCCGGATTGCTAACATCAAAGTTCACCATTATAAATAGACAGTTCAAGCTCAAGCTTTTGCATCTCAGCACTGAAGTACTAATACAGTAAATAGTAGCAAAGGGAAAAAAGGAGGAGATGGCTTCCTCTGTGCTCTCTTCCGCCGTCACTCCTGTCCAGACCAACAAGGTCGCCGCCTTCACCGGTCTCAAGTCCGGCGCCTTGCCCGTGAGCAAGAAGATCAACACCGACATTACCTCCATTGCTAGCAATGGTGGGAGAGTAAGCTGCATGCTGGTAAGAAAGAACTAAGAACATACACTTTTAATTTGATTTCATCTGTTATTAGTATAATTGGGGAAAAACAAGCTCACACAGAAATTGTCTGTGAATTAAAAAAAAAAAAAAACAGGTGTGGCCCCCATTGGGCAGGAAGAAGTTTGAGACTCTCTCCTACCTCCCACCTCTCTCCCGTGAATCTTTGTTGAAGGAAGTTGAGTACCTTCTGAGAAAGGGATGGATTCCTTGCTTGGAGTTCGAAGTAAAGGTAATAAGTTTCCCAGATTTTCTTATGTCTTAATTGAGTTCATGTTGGGAGCGAATAAAGTCGGGTTAGAGAAGAGGTATACAAGTGAAAAAGAGAGGTGATGTGAATTATGTGAATTTGCAGGAAGCATTTGTGTACCGTGAGAACAACAGGTCCCCAGGGTACTATGACGGAAGATACTGGACAATGTGGAAGCTGCCCATGTTCGGATGCACAGACGCCACCCAGGTCTTGAATGAGGTCGATGAGGCCGTAAAGGAGTACCCTTATGCTCACGTCAGAATCATCGGATTCGACAACACTCGCCAAGTGCAGTGCATCAGCTTCATCGCCTACAAGCCACCAGGAAGCGAAGGCGCCTAAATTCAACTCTGAAACCAATTTAATTGTGTTGCTGTTTTTCATGGTCTTTCCATTTGTGCTTTTTTTTGTATGAAACTATACTATAAAACCATCCTTATGCTTTTGGTTTCTGTCTACGGGATTTCCAGTGGAAACGAATATATTGGATGAATGAGATCTTTTTATATATGAATATTATGAATATAACTATTTGCTTTGCTAATCACATCCCTTTATATGTTGATCCATTATGCATTATCCTTTTCTTGGTTTAGTTAAATTATGCAGATTTTAGATTATCATGATGAACCTAAATCAACGACCTCATGCATTCAACGATTGTGAAGGCAGAAATGGAATTCAAAATTTCGTATGTTTTTTGGTTTATATGAATTAGGCTTTCATGTGGATTTGAATTCCAGCAAAATAGGTTGAATTTGGATTCTAATAATGAAAATTTTGGATAAATTTACCATTTTAACCATACCATTTTTTTTCCGGCCCTGACCCCGCCTCGATCTCCATCACCGCTGCCGGCAAAGAGATCTTCACGGCAATATCGATTAGCTACAAGTAGCTAACCAGTTCGTGCATTCTTATCTTCTGTATCTTCGTGTCATCTCGTGAATGGAATAGATGCTGTATATCAGAGCAGTGCAACAAACTACAAATAGAATTATCTTTTTCTCACCTGGTTTTACATGGTCTTTTGTTTTAGTTGCAGAGATAGGCCCTAATTGGTTGAAGTTATATGTGGATCTAACCTGTAACTTCCCACTTATAGGGGAGTTTTTATACTACTAGGCTACAAATTTACTCCCTCCTCACCTAAACAAAGTAACATCCTCCTAAATATTCCATTACTGATATCAATCCTCATTATTTAAGTGGCTGTTTGGTATGAGGAATTTAGAGGGGAGAGGGGATTTTTTTGAGTTGAATTTAAAACAATTGAAGAAATGGAGTTATAAAATTTTAATGAAGAGAATATGTAGGATATAAGAGTAAGAAAAATCAATTGAAAACTTTTACCTTCACTTCTTTAATTTTTTTAAACTAAAATTAGAAAAATTTTCTCTCCAAAATCCTTGTACAAAACAGCCCCGAATTCCTTGAAAGCTAATAACGATGTCAATGAATGTAACCATCCTCTAGCTCTTTGATTTCATATGTTAAAATAGCGAAAGAATATAATATGTAAATGATTTCACAGTGGATTAATCTATAGAATGCATATGAGAGTAGGAGATACAGAATTTAACTTAAGGCATAGCAGACTCTACATCTCTTTACACAAAAGGATGAATACAAGAGATTAAACTACTCCCTTTGGATAGAGTAATACCAAATAGAATATTACTCTTTTCAGGGTTATATATGGTTAATTTTATATATTTTATTTGAATTATGTTATTTTTTTGGTACAAAAACAATGCAAAAAATAGAGGATAGGGGACTATGATCCCATTGCCTCCTTCTAAACCAAAGCCCTCATGTGTTGAGGTGCTATGTCAAATAATGAAGTAGTTGCTGAAATATATTTTTTGATAATTTATCTGTAATTGAATTGCATTCTATAAAAATAAATTATATTATTTTAATTATGATTGGGTTGACACCCAATTTAATCATGATTAAATAACTTACCCTTAGACTACTATCTTAACAATTAAAACATGAACTGTGATTTTTTTTACCCAAACTATGGCCTACAAAACAGGAAAAGCTTTGGATAAGTTTATGAGGAGCTCTAAGCTAAGTTTAGAAACTAGAAAGATATAAATTGTAACATCTAAATTTTGATAAATGAATTTATAAGGAGTTTTTGAGGTCAAGTCTCAAAAGTGAAATCTCAAAAACATAATAAAGGAAAGAATAAGTATTTAAGAATAATTTTGAGCTCAAGAAAATTATAGAAAAATTATGAAATAATTATTTTGGGGATTTAAAAAAATTATAAAAGAGTTTATTTTTCTAAAATAGGCTCAAATGATTTAATAATTATTTTTTGAGAATTAAAAATCTGTTTTCTCGAAAAGTTCAACAAAAATAGTTAGTAAGTTATCGTTTGCCTTACAAATTTTAGAGAAATTGTCTCATGAGTCAGGAACCTATTGGAGGAACAAAATATTTATTAGAATTATTTTCTAGATATTTTTAAAAGCTTCAGAAAATAATTGGAATAAATATTTGGAAGATGGGTAAAATGGTCTTTTAACTCCTACCACCCATTACCCATTTCAGCCTTCAGCTCCCTCATTCAGTCCGACTCTGTTTCAGAAACAGAGATAGAGACAGAGAGAGAGAGAGAGAGAGAGAGAGAGAGAGAGAGAGAAGAAGAATACGAAGAGGAAGAAGTGGGAGAAGAGCAAGATGGATCTTACATGCAAGTGGCATTCTAGGCTAAGGTAAGTCCCTAGAACACCATGCTACCATTAATTTCTTCATCTGGGACGTCTTTGAGAAGATGATGATGATTTAAAGAACTGGACTTTAGAGAGAGAAACTGAAGACAACACATAAAAGTTTAATAAAACGTTAGAGGAAGATGGAATGTAAGTTGTGATGCTTGTTTTATGATTTGCATGTTGATTGTTGCTTTGAAGAGATAATTTTTGAATCTGTCTTGGTTGTTCAGAGACATTTTTGTTCGTTCCTTCTTATGAAATTCTCATGGAAATATTTAAATGTTGGAACAGAAGCTTCTTCTTCTTTACATTTCTATGGCCCATTATTTTCACCTCTGTGGATTCTCAAGATCTTGAAGAAATTTCGTTCTGAGGCCAAAATCGAGAAAGATATTGTGGATACTTCCTCAATTGATCTAGAAGAAACACGTCTCAAATATTTAGAATTATGAAAAATAATTCAAAAGAGGAGATGCCATTTTGATATTCTCTTATAATAGAGCCCACTAATTATTTGTCAATACAGAAACCTCGAGTTAGAATCATTGATGTTACCCTATTGGACGATTCTTTAGTTCATTATTCTGCTTCAGTATATCATTGCCTCTGTCTTCATCGCTTTTGTATCCTAGTGACAGTTTCAGCTCCCAAGGAGGCAACTTAATTCACGTCGGTGCTTTGAGTAATGTGGAAGCCTTGGGTTTTGAAGTTGAAGCTAGAAACTGATTTGGGAAGTTTCTGATTAATAATTCTGCCATCATACCACTGTTTTGATGTTTTAATATGTGCAGGGGTTAGATTCAAGTAAAAGATAAAATGTACTAAGCACTTAGAGACCCCAATGTGATAAATGGGTGAAATGAAGTGATAGCACGTGAAGGTGGATGCTTTTAATTCATTTAGGAAGTCTGGAAAAAGAAATAGCATCTCGCACAAGTAGAAGCTGTTTGTGTTAGTCATAGAGCAAGTAAGAAGAGTAAATGACTAAGGTTTATATAAATAATATATTCACCATGAAGGAGAACTAATACCATGGGTTGGTGTTGTGCAGATTATTGAGGGCGAATGATAAAAGAAAGAAGTGCTGCTGCTGTAATTGATTAGAGTATATACATATATTTATATATATGTATATATGTGGCTGTCCTAGTGCTGCTGTTATGAACAGAATAATGTAAATGAAGTTAAAATTTCAGGTTTGAAATGAGGAAGATTAACATGACAAAATGGCTTTGGAATTGAGTTTAAGCTCATGAATTTTATTCATTTCCATTATATGGACAGCTTTGTTCAAGAATAGAGAGACATAGATTTTGTTTTGATGAATGGCTTTAATAAGTCAAAAAGGAGAAAATGAGACTTGGTAAAGAATATATATATATATATATATATATATTGGTAGTAAAGCAGTGAGGAATAAGGAAAGGAAAGGAAAGACATTTCAAATGTCCCTGAATATAATGTATTTGTTTAAGAGAATGAATAAAGTGGAGTTAAACTCTAAGCTAGGCTTAAAGATAATAAGCAAGTTTAGAATTAAAGAAGAATAATGAAGTTAAGATTTAAACTCAAAGTGAGAGTTTGGGGGACGTTTTAAGAAAGATTTATTATGAACTTAAAGCACCAAAGAGTATGCATCAATCTCCCTTATACATATGATTCCTGGGTTTTATCTTGTACCCAAGCTCTTCAACAAGACACAAGGAAAGAGATCAAAGAAGTTCAAGCAAGAAGAGGTAACTAGGATGAAGAGACAAAAGGTAGTGGAACTTACTCTTATGTAGCTTGTGCTTGGTTATTTGCATGATTATTTGCCATGTAAGCTATGATGATGCTTTTGAACATGTAATACCTTGTTTGAGTTGTGCCATGGCCAGGTGTATTTGCTTATAAGGTGTTATTCTTGCATTGGCTGATACATGCTTAGTGAATTATCATTACACACTATATATTGAGTTACCGTTTTGCTACTAAGATTCCCTCGAATGTCACCTACCTTTTCTCCCATGTACCCACAGTAGGAGCAGATTTCTTGAAAAGGGAAGAGCAAGTTGGTGGAGGAAATTTAGAGACGGAAGTTTGAATGCAGCCACTTAGTTATCATTAGTTTATTATTTAATCATTTGTGGCTATTAGTGAAAGGGAAGCATGCCTGATGATAAGCAAAGAATGATAGAATTGCCTCCATCCAGAAGCAGGGAAATCGCAAGAGTTCAACCCCAAGAGTTTACAGCATAAAGTAGACATCCAAAGATTTAAAGTGAATAGCAGGTTATAATTTTGGGATGTATAGATTATAATTGGTACTAAAGTTTTAAAGAAAAAATTTGGAAGCTTTTAGGTACCAACTGGGCCACACGTGGTTCTAGAACTGATAAATTACTATGATAAGTGACTTTAGAGTAAGGTGTTACATAAATCCTCAAATTGAGGAGGAAATTTGAATTTGAAGATGAATGATGTTGACAACACATATCAAAGTTGGCGGAGAAGACATTGATGCTTAGTCTTGCTGAAGATTTTAAAGGTTAAAAAATATGCCACAAATAACTTACCAAAGCTTGTTAATGAGTATCATCAAGATACAGATTAGGAACACAACTCAGAAGAATAAATATTTCTGATGTGGGAAGGCTCATTAAGATAAAACAATGTTCTTATAACTTTCTGCCCAACAAACAAAAGTTCAGAAGCTTGGTTCATGGATAGTGGTTATATGTTCACATGAAATTTAACTTCATTCTATTCAAAAGGTCAAAAAACATCTCAAGTGTGTAAACAAGGAAATAGAGTCAATTTGATTAAAAAGGCAAAAGAGTCATCTTTATTACCACAAGCAGGTACACAACTTAGCCTATAAGTACAAGGATGCATTTTCAAATGGTCAAGCACAAAGTAACTGAAATGCCGCTACTTAATCACCAAAATGCTACATCCGTCATTTTGATACTTTCATTACGCATCTGAAAACGCTATGGTTCAGTCGATTCATTATTTGAATCCCACAAATTGGAATTCGCATTTTGACCCTACCAATTTGTACACCTAGGTGGTCCTAGAGTAGCCTTGCCACTAGGAGGATGCTAGTAATTTGTACTCTTCATTTATGATTTAACAAAGATATATTAGGTTTATGTCAATGGTCCATTTTCCCATTAAGATACCATTTCATAAGAGAAGATAAGAAGGAAAAGTATGGTGCATTGTCCTGTTTCAATGTTGAAGACCAAACAACTGATGATATTCTTGCAGAAGGCCATACCAAAGATAAGATCCAATAGCTAAGAGAAAATTCAACATTTTTCTTGAGTTGGGTTTTGTTCTTGAGAAGGCTTCCTACAATGGATGAAGATGCTATCATAACCTTATCTAATGTTGTTGGATATTCTATTCACAGAAACAAAAATGCTCTGCCCTCATATTGCAACATGTAGACATCTCTTCATTTAAGAGAGAAAAATGACCTATTTTAAATAACCTTCTATTTGTCTAATTTATTTCTATTTAACAGATTTGGATCCTTAATTATATCAACTGAATGGTCAAAATTTGTTCAATATAAGAGCAACCATTTCACATGGTTGTGAAGTTGTTTTGAGAGATAATTTCTGCAGAATCATGCAACCATTTCACATGGTTGAACTATCACTAACTTCCATACCTGAAAATCACTCAAATCTTATTTTATCCTTTTCAAGGAAAAGCATGGGTTTCATTCAATGGCTTCAAATTCTGCCAAGAAAACAGAGAGAGAGAGAGAGAGAGCGGGGGAAAAATCATTACAACGAGACAAAGCTACAGCTCAGCAGAAACAAAATGATCAAAAACATTGTCTCTTGAAGAAAACAGCTTCTCATTTTAGTGATACATCCGCTACTGCAAAAATCTCTTTTCTTTTTCCACATTTTTATGCTTCTTCCATTGCAGATTACTGAGGTTTACCTCTGTTAACTCCTTCTGTTTAAACCACAGCATGTACTTTGCTGTTTACTTTACAATCAGTTAAGCGGAATGGTATTGAGAACCGGAGGTAGTAATATGCATTGGAAAGAGAGAATGAAAGATAAATGAACACATCTTCAACTAACTTTCAACTGAAGAAAAAGATCACCACTGTAACTATGAAAGTTTACCAAAATTTTTAACTGAAACCTTACCATGTTTGTCGAGAAGGGATGGTCAGAAATTGGCTGAGGAATTAAAAAGTATCAAACTTCACCACCATCACACATTTACACAGTCCTTTAGAAAGAGATAAGATAATGGGAGCTTCTTACACGTGGCACTGACATAGTGGTGCCTAACGATAAGGCTAACATTCAGAAAAACTTACATTCTCTGTGTGGTCATAATGCGAGTAATGTAATCACCAGCTATATCCAACCGTTAATTTTCTTTGCAAAGCAAGAGCCTCTCGTTTTAAGCCATAGGATTGGAAATAAGAGAAGTTAAGCCATTATATAACAGGCTCAAACTGAAGCTTTCCATCTCTCACTACTAGTATAGTAACTAGTAAAGGAGAAGGAGATGGCTTCCTCTGTGCTCTCTTCGGCCGCCGTCACCACCGTCACTCCCGTCCAGACCAACAAGGTCGCCGCCTTCACCGGTCTCAAGTCCGGCGCCTTGCCCGTGAGCAAGAAGATCAACACCGACATTACCTCCATTGCTAGCAATGGTGGGAGAGTAAGCTGCATGCTGGTAAGAAAGAACTAAGAACATACACTTTAATTCGATTTCATCTCTTATTATAATTGGGGAAAAACAAGCTCACACAGAAATTGTCTGTGAATTAAAAAAAAAAAAAAAAACAGGTGTGGCCCCCATTGGGCAGGAAGAAGTTTGAGACTCTCTCCTACCTCCCACCTCTCTCCCGTGAATCTTTGTTGAAGGAAGTTGAGTACCTCCTGAGAAAGGGATGGATTCCTTGCTTGGAGTTCGAAGTAAAGGTAATAAGTTTCCCAGATTTTCTTATGTTTTAATTGAGTTCATGTTGGGAGCGAATAAAATGGGGTTAGAGAAGAGGTATACAAGTGAAAAAGAGAGGTGATGTGAATTATGTGAATTTGCAGGAAGCATTTGTGCACCGTGAGAACAACAGGTCACCAGGGTACTATGACGGAAGATACTGGACAATGTGGAAGCTGCCCATGTTCGGATGCACAGACGCCACCCAGGTCTTGAATGAGGTCGATGAGGCCGTAAAGGAGTACCCTTATGCTCACGTCAGAATCATCGGATTCGACAACACTCGCCAAGTGCAGTGCATCAGCTTCATCGCCTACAAGCCACCAGGAAGCGAAGGCGCCTAAATTCAACTCTGAAACCATTTGTATCCATCCTCCTTCCTTCCACTTATGTTGGGTTTCATCAGTGTTATTTGAATTGTACTTATTCGTCATTGTAACAACGTTTTTCCCTTTCCTGTTAATGTATCTCATCATGTTATCTTCCTATTATGTCTCTTTTTATAATGTATTTCGGATTTCCAGTTGAAATTAAAGTAAGAGACCTAATGAATAAGTGTTTTTCTTTCTCTCTCTTCCCTAATTTGCTTCCGAATCCCCATCGTTCATGGATTCATATTTTTCTTTTTCTCGAGTTATAAGCGAATCAAACCCGTTGTCACAGTATGCCTTTAGGCCACAATGCCTTTGGCAGAATTCAAAATTGAATGTTCTTCATGGTATAAGATGTGGAACCATCATTAAAGTCAGAAATTTAATTCTCTCTCTGTTTAACATCACCAAAAAAACTACTTCTTGTCTTGGTCCGTCCAAAACATGAAGATCAACTCAGAATATGTGCATGCACTTGAGATTCTCAACAATCTGATACAGTTGGAAAGCTTTTCTTTACTTCATCAATGCAACTTTTGAATCAGGAACAGAACACTACCATGAATGTGCTGAACTTAACTTTCTAGAAAGATTCTGAACAATCTGATTTAGTTGGAAGGCTTTGGTTTACTTGTTCACTAATGCACTTTTGGATATTCAAGAATTGGCATCTAGAGACTATCAGAATTAAACAATAATCATTTTGTTATAGAATCATGCCTTTTGAAAGAATATTAAACAGTAAGAAACGGACACTATTTGACGGGATCTTAATCCTGTTACAAAAGTATATAAGAAAAAGAGCCCCTTTTTGAATCCTATGCCGTACCTTCTTCATGTTTTCTCTGGGTCCTTAGAACAGCTCATAAAATCATGAGCAACATGATTGTTCTCCTAAGAGGGCACCCTCAAGACCAGATAGAGAGTTGAATGGACTATTCTAATTCTTAATATAAGAGTTAGTTAACTAATTTAGATAGATTAAGGAATATATAATATGAATTCATTTGATAATGATTAACTGATTTATTTAACTTCTTTAACCTAACTAAATTAGTCAACTAAATTGATATTAAAGATCGGAGGGAGTATTAATCTATCATGAAATTATCAGAATCACTCAGTGTTTTCTGATTGGTAGTCACAGATTACTACTGGATGATGAATCATTAATGATCGTGAGATAATAATGGATGTGACTTATTGCTGAATGGGAAAAATTCCTGGGAAAAGTAAAGCTAGAAGCCAAACCAACAACATTTGCATTTAATTTCAATGGCCTTTGAGTTTTCAACAAGCAGGGCTTATAATTTAATTTGGACCATTTTGAAAGATACATCTGTGGATACGGCTGCGATAGGATAAAGAAACAGATAAGAGTTTCTCTTCCTTCACCCGTACCAAATACCCTCAGAATGCATTAAGCAATTTGAAACTTGTAGGGTCCATTTCAAAGATGGCAGAAAGAGAACGAGAGGTAAAAGAAGAGGAGTTGGATTTAAATAAATATATGTCTTTCATGTTAGACAGACATACTTTGAAATTATATATGGACAGAGCAAATTATGTGATATAGCGTAGTGTTTATATCAATGTTCCAAAAAGTTGTAGGTCATAATTATAGAGTAAATTATATGAATTATCAAAATTTCGTTGAAATCATACAATTTCTTTTTTTAGTATTTTTCCTAACTTATGTAGACACTTTCTAAAAACAAAAAAAAAATATTTATTTAATGTTCTTTCTAATTTAAAATTATCCACAAACTTCCTTTAAAAGAAATAAATTATACACACTCCTCTAAATATTACTAAAATTACACACAAATTATTTTATTTTCAAAAAAATGTTATGTATATTTTGAAAATAAAAAATGGATTTAGAATTATTGTATATGTACTTATGTGTAATTTACTCCATAATATACTCACTTTACTCCTAAATATAAAAATTAACATATGATTTTATTTTAACCATAAATATAAAACCTTAAATGATTTGGTTTTCTAAATTTATAATTTTTATTTTCTTAAATCCTTATCAATTGTACATATTAAATTAATGAGGTCTTTATTAAAGGAGTAATTTTTAATGTAGATGATTAAAATAGGTATTTTAAAAACTAACACATATTTATTATAAATAATTAATTTAAATAATTATTTATAAATTAATTATTTAACTTTTATCTGAAAACAAAAGAAAGTAATATAATATAAGTATAATTATTTTGGAAAAGTAATGAGATATGAAGTTTAGAATATGAGGTATTGATGAGCCGTGATGAAGTCATTTTTCATGATCACCATGTTACCAAAAGGGAAGAGAAGATTAATGGTCATTGTCATCTCCATACCACTTGAGGTTGAGGAATGGGTTAGGTGATCTCATTTGTTTGGTTCTTTCTCTTTTGTTCCATTTTGAGACTGGCAGATTCTTCACACACCCACTGCTACTTCTTCTACCTTTCAATCTCTCATTTGCTTCTATTGCCATTACCAACAATTATTTTTATGTACAAAACCTTTTATCATATATAACAAATTGGAAGTCACAATATTCATGAATAGTGCAAGTTTTAATAGCTTACTTATATTATAATTATTCTTTAGTGTGCACATCTCTCTTTTCTTCTTATGATTAAACAAAAATTTCATTTTAGATAATTTATAATTTATAATTATGCATTATAAATATGTTGAAGGAAAAGATATTAAAAAACATAGGTGTAAAGAAAAGAGTAAATTTAATTCAAAATATAAATCATATATATAACATTTTAAAAAATATATATAATATTCATTGGAGGACCTATGTTATTATGAGTGTGGGCAGATGAATTCCACCTTATGGGAGAGGCATACTGATCATAAAGCTTTGATCTTTATTGCTCAGATATTTGGTAATATAATTTATAATAAGTATTGAATACCGGGTGGCCTCAAGTGTTCTGAAAAAAAGATATGATAAATTCTGATATTTTTCCTTAACTAATTTTACCATTCTTATTTCATGGGTGGGTTTTTGTTTTGAATAAACGTTTGAGATTTTGAATAGAGATGCTTGCTTTTTGCATTATTAAGTGAATCTTGAATAATGAATTAGTGCATGGTGGGGGGAAAATTCCGTTAATTTAGTGAATTGATGCTCTCATTTTAATACAATGAAAATGTTTGAGGTAAAGGTCAAGCTTATGCTCTAAAAATTCAATTCATAATTAATTTTTGTCCAAGTTTAGCTTCAAGAAAAATTCCTTCCAATATTTTGATTTGGACCCAAATAACAATATTTTGATGTAGGCCCAAATATAATGCAAGAATGTGAAGAAGAAAATGAGACCAAGAACAAACAATTTTTTACCCATCATTAGTGAGTTCAGCTAGCGAAAGGGTGAGACATACGACTATTTAGAATGTGTTCGATTCTTGGAGAGTACCACTTTATTGTGGTTCTAGTCGTCGCGCTTGGGGAGGCACTATAGTTCTTGGATATTTAGGTTTACGCTTGAGGATAATAGACGGCTCATCCTGCCCGATATTAGTATCGTCTAGGAGGAAGAGAGACTTCGCCCTGCCTTTAGATCGTTGATGAGTCTAACCCCTTTTCAAAAAATTGTATACCAAACAAAAAAAAAGAACAAACAATTTTGATACCTCCAAATCTCGACAAACACTTCATTCAATTATTGGACCACAAGCTATTGCTAAAAAGCTTTATTTTGAATTCAAATAGTGAAAGTCATACCAACGGGAGTTAGTTCGAGTAGTAAATAGCTCGGTATCGCTTAAACGAGGTCTCGAGTTTGAGCCTTAGCATATGCAGAAAATTCCTGTTAGGAGACTCACCCACCATAGCCAGGTGCGCGACGCGGGTCAGATTCGGATGTAGTCGGGACAAAACTCCGGTGAACCGGGTGGGTAACAAAAAAGAAGTTTGTGAAAGTTATGGTTTGAAAGCCTGACTTAGTCAATCATACTAATAAATCTATGAACTAATTTCTTATAGTTTCGGTCAAAAGTTTTGAACTGATTATCATGTTAAATTTTATATTTTTTTTCTTCCACTATTGAACATAAAATAACATCGTTTTTAGTTTAAAAAAAGTACCAATCTATCATATTTATGTTTTATTAACTCTATTTTATTGGACAATAAGTGATTTATATAAGAATATTTTATTTATCTATTATTTTATTAATATTTTTATTTAAATATTACTTTTTTAGAGTTATATACATATATTTTTATACATTTTTAATTAAATTATATTATTTTAAATGACTTGTCTAACTTTAGATTGACCCCCTTGAACCACATAACTTTTAAACTATAGTCTCAACCAGTTTATTATCATTAGGAAAGTTTTATACTCATATAGTTACAATTTGATTGAATATATTTTTCGAAGATTGGTTGATATATTCAATAAAATAGAAATTATGACATTAAAATAGAGGTGATAAAATGTATTCCTCTTATTTTTAATATAGAATTTAATTAGTGAGCTGATCTCACTCTTAAATATTATATCTATTTTTTATATTTATCATTTTTTTTAAATTATCCATATTGATACTCCTTTAATAATAATCAAGTAAGAGAAAGAGAGAAAGAATTAAGGAAGATAAATAGAATTTAAAAAAATATATTAATTAGCTTAATTAATATTTTAATCTAATTAAATTAATTAAATAAGTTATATATAATAAATGCAAAAGGAGTAACACAACAACTTGGTTTCAATATAAACCTCTCCCGAACTTAGCTTTCCATATAAACCTCTCCCACGAGTTCTTAGTGCATGATCTCCTCAACAACAATCTAAAATCTAATTATTATTATATTTTCTATTTCCATTAAAAAATTGAAGTTAGTGGAATTGCATTTATTTTGGGCAAAAATATTTAAGCCGCTGTTTAATGAAACCATGTAGAGACAACTGACAAGCCATTAGTGCTCCACTGCACTATCCCCATTCACCACTCCACATTTTAATTCCCTAACATTCTTGACTTTAAATTTAATATTCAATTTACTTTCCCTTTTCACCATTTAACACACGTTTTAAAAACATAAAATAAACTAAATTGCCAGTATTCAACCTCGTACAACTTATTTCTATTGGTATATATCTGCACATCATTGTTCATGGGCGGTTTCGACGAAACTCAAAACTCAATGATGTCTTGTTGAAACAAAATGGGTGGTTTCGACGAAATTCAAAGCTCAATTCTCTTCCTGAAAGATGAAGGCTTTGCTATAAAAAGCGAGGTTATGATGATTTGTATAATCATAATTTCATTATTGATCATTCTTTCTTAAGCTTCTTCTTTGGAACGAAGCTTCAAGTAATAATAAGCAGGCCAAGCTCTTCACACCAAAAATGGCTTTGGCTTGTTTTTACTCTTTGGTCTATTAGTTTCTACCCACAATTCGTCTTGAATTATAGCAGGAAAAGGTTATATATATATATATATATATATATATATATATCAACTTTTACTTCCTTACTTTCTAACATTATTCATGCTTTTACTCCTTTCTTTTTTTAGGAAAAATTGTTGAAAAGTTCATATTAAAAAATTTTACTTACTAGTACCTTCTGTGTATAAAATCTTTATAGTGCTCATATTTTATATGTATAAAAATATATAAAGTCATTCTAACCAATAAAATTTTTAAATAGGTACTTTTCACTAATTTTTTCTTCTTGTTTTTTACCATTCTATAATTTACCATGTTTAAAAGTTTTAATAGCTAGAAGGAAGTATTGGTACTTCTATATATAAAATCTTTAGAGTACTTATATTTTTAACATATGAAGTCGTTCTAATCAATAAAATTTTAAATAAGGATTTCTCACCAATTTTTCCAATTTCTTTACCATTCTATAATTTGCCTCACCTTATGGGTTTTTCAATTGTTTTAGCGTGGTGGGATTGAACTTTGATTTTGAGGTGTTGAATCTCACCAAGCACAGCTGCTATCTCATATACAATGCATCTTTATACTTCAGCTCTACTGTTCAAAAGCAGTACAAAGCCAAATATGGTCACAATGAGGCTAGATTATTTTATAATCAAACTTATAAGTGCTAAATATAATCAAAGCTTAAAACTTTCATACTTAAAAAACCAATAATTCTTATTTTTTTAATCTATGAATGTTTCAGATGATACCTGTAGCAGTAAATGATGTTGCTTTCTCATGCCATGCGGTTCCACTTACAGCTTTTACCATATTCCAGATTGCAATCTACGATGTTAGTCACTTGACTTAACTTCTTTTCCACTGAGCTCTTTGTACTTTTTTTATGTTTGTTAGTTATTGTTAAAATTTCTTTTTTATATTGCAGCGTGGAAATCAGAAAGTGTCAAGAATGACGTGTGGAATTCTGTTTTTATGCTTTCTTCACTAATTAATTTTCTTTTCCCACTTATATATATATATATATGGATACATGAATTAAATAATGAATGATATGATAGGAATATTTATTTGTGGTGGGATTAACTATGTTGGAGTGGCATTCAAGTTTTTATGACGGTTATAAAATATCTACCCCAGGTAACTAGGATTTATTCCATTTTCTATTCAACTGTTGCTTCTAATATTGATCATACTTTCCATAATAATAAATAAAAGATAAAAATATACATTCATATAAAAACTTTAGTAATTTAACTTATAAATAAGAATGAAAAAATCTTCTCACTACCTTGTAAATAATACCAGAGCAGTAACCTGCTAATAAAGAACTATTTTTTGGGTATGTTTTACCTAGTTTGAAATGATCACCATTATTAATAAGGTGAGTCATTAATTATATTGCAGGCTGTGATGAACTACAAGAGAAAGAGTACAGAAGGATGAAGCATTGGTAATATTATTCTGGATTTTTCTGGAAGCACAGGAAACTATGGTCAAATGATTATACAATCCATAGTTCAAGGTTTGTATTAACATCATCACGCTAGTAGTTATGAAAGCATGAACCTTTTTGAGTTAATAATCTCATATTAACAAAATTTCAAAGATCGGGTTCTTGGGCAAACTTCTCTGGAGATATTGGAAAACCAATGATTTCTTTGGTATGGATCATGATCGTTCTCTAAGACACTCACACATATGGAATGATAAGAGTTAATTATTGGTGATATAATTGATCCTCTTTCAGGTTTCTATATTCTACAATATTCTGTTCATGATCCAACATTATCTATTATATCGACCAAAAAAAAGTTTCAAACTCAGAGACCCCACTACCTGAAGTTGAGATCAACATGTCTTCTGATAAACCAGTGGCAAAGATTGTGGAGGATTTGGTGTAATTCACGATTCATTTTGGAATAATTCTTATATCCGAGAAAAGTTAATTTTTTTTTTATATATATGAAGTTTTGTATGTTGTAAGAAATTAGGGGTTATGATGACCTTGAATCGATTTACTTGATTTGTCCATTTTTTATTTAAAATACGTAGCCTCTCTCCAAAATAAAAATAATATTTCAATTACTGTCTTTGTTTTCATCTTTTCTTTTGTATACATCTGGCAAATATGCATTGAAGTCAACTCTTTGAGAGACAAATATAGAACAATCACATATATATATATATATATATATATATTCAGAATAAGGATATGATGGTAAATTTCATTCATACAAAGATCCCCAAATTATCTTATTGCATTTGACAATCTTCAGAAGCATTGCTGCTAAATGAAGGGGATTCAATTATGGGTATAATATTGAGAAAATAAAGAGGAGAGGGAGAAACGTACCAAGTTCGAGTCCAGATTCAGGTCAAAATTACTAAAGGATACACCACACACAAGAGAGAGAAAGAGATAGAAAGAGAAAGAGCTAAAAAGCTCAATGGCTGGGATGAGGGGGGAAAAAATAGATGGAGGCACATTCTATTTATAGTGGTAAGTAGACAGGAAGATGGAATATCCCATATTCTTAATAACGGTTTTAGTAAATCGACATATTTTAAACTTTAGAAAATATTATTGATGGTTTTCTCCCCAATTAACAATTTCACAATAAATGTGATATAGTATAATAATAGGTTAAAATTTAATTTAATTTAATTTATATATTTAATTAGGTAGAAACTTAATGTTTTAAACGTGCCCCGACCCATCAAGAGCAGAGCAGCTTCAAAGTCCAACAGGTATGATCTTAACCATGTTCTTACAACACTTTGGTGTAATTGTAATTGTGGCATTTTCTCATAAACTATTGCAAAAAATGCAACATATTCACAATCTCCTCTAAACTTTCTCGAATAATCTTTTCAACTTTGTTATGTTTGTTTTTGGTAGGTAATGATGGATGATGCTAAACGTAAAAGAATTTACTAAATATAAGGGTTAGATAATTAATTTAAAAAAATTATGAAAATAAGAGAATTTACTAGTTAATAATATCACACAAATAATTTAATAACTAAAAAATTATACAATAAATAATATATAATATATTATCATTTTATATACGAGATCTTATCATGAAGTTGGACTAAAAATTACCACCCTAGATATCTGAATTATTGGAGCACCATATCTATGTTCATTTAGTGAGGTATTGAAATTAATGTTTCACTTTGAAATAATTAATCCCATAATAATTAATTAAAGAAACTTTCTTGTAGCAAACTGATCTCGAAATAACTTCTTGAGTTATGCAAATGAAGATTTATAACTTGAATTAGGTTATTGTTTCAATGATGAAGTATTAAACAACATCATGAAGTCGTGGTTGAAAACATCATGAACAATTTCAACTTACAAACGCATCGTCCTCCTTACTCTATAATGTTTTCTCTCAGCCCATGCATGTGATCCTTTGGTGTTGGATTAAAACATTCATGGCACCTGAAACAAACATAAACGCCGCATAATAACATCTCAAATTTCCAATTAAATATATCTACATGTACATCTTTGTTACCCATCATTACACGCAGATCTCACTTCAAAAGGAGAACTAGAAGGTAAGTATAAAAGATATGTGCTAATTACTTTATAATCTAATGACAATTTTCTTGTAAGCTAGAATTCGATTCTTCTTATATAATCACAAGCGGTTAGTTCCTTACAAAAGATGTTTTTTTTCTAATTTTTAATATAAGATCTAATTAAAAAATTAATCTTAATCATAAATATAAAATTTATTTTCTATATTTTAATATTTTTTCTTAAATTATCCCTATTAATACTTCCTCAATAATAATCAAATAAGAGAATTAATCAAGATGATTAACATATTTTAAAAATAATATATCATATTAACTAATTTTCTTAATATAATTAAATTAATTAAATAAATTTTACGTTAGAGGAGTATTATGAAACAAACAAAATGTGAACCAGAGAGAGAGAGAGAGAGAGTATTCTTTATTCCATGATTGAGCACCTGTAACAATCTTGTGAACGCATCTTCAAAAACCAACATATTCAAAGTCACTCCCCACTTAAAATCCCCTTCTATCACCAACCAAGCGATACAAAACAAGGCTTAAAAGGCCAGAAAGCAAGAAGAGTAAAGATGTTTATGATATAAATCAACTTACAATACATAATATATGTCAAAGAATTTTCCACCTATATAATACTTGAGGCCTAAGAAGAGTATAGGGCAATTCAATTAAAACTTCAAAACAATACTTCGGTTGAATAACTTAAAACCATCTTTTGGTTCGATTGTTAATAGAACACGACAAAACAAGCGCTTACAAGATGCATTAATGAGAGAATACTGGCTTAATCACTAAATATGAGATAAGCTTTGAAATTTATCTAAATAGATTTACAAGGATGATCAGGATCACAAATTCTATACAGGACACTTGCGGTGATCATCTTATGCTAACAAAAAAAAACACCCAGATTCAATCACCTTATATTACAATAGAACATGCTCTTTACATATCAAACCTTCTCCACAATACAAGGTTTGCTTCTCTGCTGTTCCATCATCAAACTTACCACAAAAATATTAGCAATTAGCATTAAGATGATCACCAGACCAAAACATTTGATATATACATAGCTAACAGAACTTCTTGCTTCCGTCCAAGACATTCAAAATTCTCTCTAGTCATCAAGTTTATGAAGGTGATGGCACTTAGCTCCTTATATGTACACTTCCTCTGAATGAAGTTTTAAGCAAATGCAGGGATGCTCGAATTCTGGCGATCCCTATTGAGGCAATCAAATCCTTCTACTCTAACTGCAGCCGGTGTAGGTCCAAATTTCATTCTGGCACATCCTCCTTTTCGTGATGCTGAGGAGGGAGATGGTAATCCCGATGGGGATAAATTTCCCAGCATGGAAGCATTCTTTTCATCTGCAAACCTTGCATCTTGAACCAATGGATTTGCAGCTCGGACTGGAGGGGACCCACAAAAATATGGTGGTGATGCAGCTACCTGATTTGCATATTCTTCCCCATGACTCTCCTATTGAAATCAAGGTACCAATTAGCCAATTTACTTTCACATCCATAGAAGATCCATAAGGGTAAAAACTAGAATTTTGGAAACGAACACGAGATTCAATCACAAGAGTTCAAGATATTTAAAAGCAAAATATCTCACTCTACTACGCAGCTTCTAGTACTCAGGACTTACCTTTCTAAGAATAATGTCCAGAAGCTCTGCCCCAGCTTTTGAGTCAGACCCGCCAGTCTGTTGACTGCAAGCAAAATCGCAACACGGAAAAAATCAGCCTCACAAACGCTTCCAAAACACAATAATTTAATCAAAAACCAAAAAAAATGACTAAGAGTGTTACCTCAGATGCCATCTAAAGGGCCTTATAGGCATATCAGATAAAATCCCAACTCGGCGTGGCTTAGGGCAAATGACAGAGTCCTGATCAGTATTAGGAACAGAGCCTCTCATCACATCACAGGCCGCAAAGGCGTTCTGCTGAAGACTGTAGCAATTCATCTTGAGAAACAATTTCGATCAACAGTAGAACGCCTAGACACAGGAATAACAAAATATATTAAGGAAATGTCTTTCGAGACAACAAAATTTTGAACTTTTGCTTATAGAATGAGAGTCAATTAGCTAATAGATCTATCCGTGGAGCCAGATAACATCATTCAATCAACACGAAAATTAGATCTAGAGATCAGATGAAGAAACCCCGAACCATTTCCTTAACCAATTTTCACGAAGGAAATGGTAAAATAAAACGTATATATCAACACCAGATCTGAATTCTAGCTTTGGAAAAAAAACTTCAAATGTGTTTTCAAGTCAACCAAAACCAGAAACAATAATAACAACGCTTGGCCAAATTTGTTGCTACCAAACTAGAAACCTGGTCCATAGAATAAATCCAGCTACAGTACAGAATTAAAGGGACGTTATAATATAGATCTTCGATTGAGTACACTGAATAACAAAAAACGAGACACAACGAGAATTTCAGCAGATCTGGCCAAGGAAACGATTTTTTTCAAACATCTTTACCGCGTTAAGAAGATGAAAGCGGACCAGATCTGAAATGAAGACCTTAAAAATAAAAAAGAAGAATAAGATGGAGAAGGGAAACTAGAAGAAGTACAGTAGTTAGACCATGGATGGAGAGGTACCTTGCTGGTAATCTCCACAAAGAAAAATCTCAACGGAGCTGAGAGCCACGGGGGAGAACAGATCTACGGGAGCTGGATCTAATTTATAGGGCTGAAAGAAACAATGTTTTAGGGTATTCGGGGTTCGGTGGATCTAATTTATGGGCTGAAAGAAACGATGTTTTAGCGTACGACGTCGTCCTCAAGTTGATATTATGGCCGCCACACGTGGCCCAGTGTCTTTTAGTGGCCAAGGATAAATAATTTGAATCCTTTGTTTTTTTTTTAATTACCAATTACCAGTTAGATACCATATTCAGAAATTCATGTATTTATAACATAGAGTTACGCTCTGTCCACCCGATATGCTGTAACCAGGCAGGTTTCTCCGTTAAAACTTTAAGAATTTGTATGACAAGTTTTTTTTTTTACAAAAATTTTAAAAAAGGAGTTGAGTTCATTAATGATCTAAAAGTATGATGAAATATTTTTTCCTCTAGACAATATCAATATCGGATAGGGCGAGTTGTCTATTACCCTCATGCGTAAACATAGGTACCCAAAAGTTAGGATGTCTCCTCAAGTGTCACGACTGGAATCACAATAAAGTGGTACTTCCTAAGATTCGAACACGTTCTAAATAATCGTATGTTTTATCTTTTTACTAATTAAATCCACGGATGATGGGTATTTATATGACAAGTTAAGTTGTCTAATAAATATCTTTTATTTATCTGAAACTCAATCCATTCTACTATCCTTATTGGAAAAGTTTTGAGGAAACATCATTTAAATGTTCAGGTTAGTTGTATTTTTTGTTGTTATGCTAAATAAACTATAGATGATCTCTTTAAATCCAACTCCTACCTCTAGTTTACCCAATGGCAATATCCGTAGCATTCTTATATCTATACAAGACTAGACAATCTATTGGCGAAAGACTAATGCCATGTTTAGTAGGTAAAAAGTAAAAATAAAAAAATTAAATCTTCTATTTTATATATTTAGTACAATAAAATTATTTTTATTTCTAATATTTTAGATTATTTTAATTTTATTATAAAAGCTAAAAATTGAGATAATGAAAATAGAAATAAAATATTTTAAACTATTTTATTCCAATTATAAAATTTATAGACAATTTTAACCCTTCTCAAGTTACAAAAAAATTATTTTAGACTATTTTACCCTAAGTTATAAAAAAATATACATCAATTCTATACTCATTCACATCCTAATAAATAAATTTTTAAAATTTATTTTTACTTCTATTTTTATAAATAAACTTTTTTACCTTATCAAACGTACCGTAAGATTTGCAAGAGCGTACATAGCTCTTATATTGCTACTGGTTACAATGAGATCCAATCTTTCATATGGGTAAATTGTAATATTTTTATCCTTGTCTCTTTAGCATATTTTGTCTGAAATAGATAGTTTATCGGGTTATTGAAGCTGCCACAACATTTTTCTACATCCTTGAATCCCGTCAACATTTTCACATGCAAGAAGTATTTACTCGATAATCTCCCCATTTACTCAAATAAATCGTAGCGGCATCTTAGAAAAGGATATATGTTCTCTCGTTTTGATATAGGGTTAGGGTTTGTTTTAGAAGTGTATTTTGGACTTAGGGTTATGCTGTTTGTTCTTAGGGTTAGACTTGTGTTGTTTAGGCTTCGGCTACTTTTATATCTTGTAACTGTGTTGATAACTTGATATTTTGTTTATATGCAATAACGTATTTTTGGCAAAAAAAAATCATTTAAACTTTATATTCTTAATATTTTTAATATAAAAACTATTTATCTAATTTTAAAAAATTAATAAAATTAAATAAATTATTTAATTATAATATATGTGAGCTGTTCTCTCTCAAATAATCCTACGTAATATTATATTATATATTAATTTATAAGTTAGATAAATTAATTTAAAAAATATGATAGATATATTAAATTAAGGACTAGATGACAAAAAATAGTCTTTAGGTATACCATATATTTAGGACCAAATGAGTATATAAAAAATAAACAACAATTAAAAAAAGGGTAAGATCTAAACAATTTGCCTAATATCGTAGAATTATTTCAAATAACATAAGATTTGATATCCAATTAATTAGTATTTGATTATGGAAATAAGAATCTCAATTACTTAAGGGACAAATATGTTATTGATTGCACGTTAATGAAGGACAAAATGAAAAAGAACGTTGAAGATAATTATTTGCAAAATCAAAGAGGGGACTTTCCACAGTACAATGTTCAAAAAAGTCTCAAGATGTAGACAAGAAGCTTATCCATGAAAATCATTCAAAGAGGTTAGACGCGTGTTGAAAGAAATATCATTATTGTAATTAAAAAATACTTAAAGTGCTTAAGTAACCACTACCTAACTAGTTTAGAGCTCAAAGCAAATTTGTAATTGTTATACTTATAATGAATTAGGAGTTATAATTTTGAGATGCATGATGTTTTTATGACTTATGCATGATAAAATTTTATGAGTTAGATTTTAAAAAATTAAAGAAGAGAAATTAAAAAATGTAATTAATATTTCTTATTCTTTTATCTTATGTCTTCTTTTTTTAAATTTTATAATTATATTTCTCTAGATTTTTTTAATTAAACTCATAAAATATTTTTCTCCCATCAAATTCCTCGTAACAAATAGCCCCTCTAATGATTTGCTTTGTTTATATTTTTTGTTGTTGCCTACCCAGTTTACCAGAATTTTACTCCGACTACATTCGGATTCGACCCACGTCGCGCACCTGACTATGGTGGGTGAGTCTCTCAACGGGGATTTTCTGTGTACGATAAGGCTCGAACTCGAGATCTCACTTAGGCGATACCGAGTCGCTTACCACTCAGACTAATCTCGTTGGTGCTTTGTTTCTATTTGAATAGTGTTTATAGTGTTTTAAATACTACTACTCTTCCTTTTAGTAATGCTATGATCTTTTGGGCCCAAAAATATATAAAAATATTTTTTAAATTATATAATATGGGGAGATACAGATCTAATTCTATTTATATTTTATTTTTATGTCTAGGAAAAAAAATTAATTTTTATCCCTATATGAAGATATGTCAAGGAAGACTTAATTTTTTCTCTCTCTCTCAAAACTAGGGAGCTAGTGCCAAAAGCGGTCCAGAATTTCACAAAAATTAGTCAAAATAATAACCAATCAAGAACTAGCCGAACCAATCAAAACGTTAAAAAGAAAACAGAAGAAATAGTTGAAATATTGGTTCAACATTTAGATCACTCAATTGAGATTTCCTTATCTTAAGAAATTTTAATTTTACTTTAATATTATTACATCACGATCTAATGGTTAATATTCCTAAAGTTTTTTCAAATTATACAAATCAAAATTTGTGAAAACTTCAGTTTTACAAATATTAATTAATCTAAATAAATATGAAATTTTATCTTTGGGAGTACATAACTCTGTTAGTTATTTGATATCCCGTAATAGGGATATTTTTAAAAGATTATTTATAAGAGATGAGGCACAACTGATTAAATAGGGATTTTTAAAAAATTAAAATATAAAAAATATTCTAAAAAATGTATATTATAAAAAGAGACATAATTTAAAAAATATTATAAATATTTTATATGAAGATCTTGTTAAAGGGAAAAAATCATTTTAAGAACTTAATTAGTGTGTTTAACTTTAAGAAAAATAAATTAATAAAATATAAATCTTTTTTAGACACTGACAAAACATAATTTTTAAAGGCAATATTATAATATAATATTGATGTATAATATAGAGTTTATATAGTAACGTAAATTTTTTTAAATTTTTTTAAATTTAGAATTTAATTCTTGCATAAGATAATTATAAATTTTAAAATTAGATATTTAATAATAAAATTTAATAAATATTGTAAAAAATAATATTCACGTAAAGGAGTAGACAAGATCGACAATGAAACAGCTGTAGAGATTCTATGGAAGGATATTTAATTTAAAATACCAAATTGGAAAAGTTAAAGCATAAGCATGAGAATAATCACTTATTTAATTCAAAATAAAATCAAAATTATTGTAAAAAGCTGGTGGGGAATTTGTCCTTTTGTCCAAAAGAGAAAGCAAGAGGCAGCAACAACGTAACAAAAGAGTGAAAGGAATTTGAGCCGTAGGATCACTAACAACATAATAAAATATTAATAAATTAAATAATTATAGGAGGAGAAAAAGTTGGGACAAGTAAAAAAATGGAACAAACAAGATTCAAATGAAAGAAGTGATTAGTCAGCAAGCTGGCTGCCACCAATCCCACAAACTTCTTTGACTTTGTTGTCAAAATAAGGACTTAATTTCCGGGGAATATTAGTTGCATGGGGAAATACTTCATAGGATCTTTGAATATGATTGATCTGACCTTTTAACTTTAAATAAAAATAAGGAGGAAAAAAATGATCCTTTGCTTCCTACATTCACGAGTAGTACCACTTGGAATAAGTCATTGTATTCTTATTTTATTTTTTAAAAATATTATTATGAGGTATCCAAAAAAAATTATTATCACTATAAGTCTTCTAATAATTGGTACTCCTCTTAATTTTAATTATAAGAGTAAATTAATCTTTTTAATATAATTAATTATAATCAAATACAATCTCTTAGGATAAATTTATATTATAGACTCCTCAATCTAACTAAATCAGTCAACTATCTGTTATATTAGCTATAATTAATTAATTTATTTATATTTTTTAATCTATTTAAAAAAGTCAACTAGCTCTTATAATTAAGATAGGAGGTAATAGTATGCAACAATAAATTTCGGAATAAAAAATGATAATAAATCTATACTACTTATTTGTTAGTAGAAATTTTTTATGATTATATTATTTGTTTGAGATTTATTATATTTAAAAAAATATTTTACGAAGGTGTATTTGAAAAGATTGAAATGCTTCATGAGCATTAACAAATTGCATTAGTATATATAAATCAATTAAAAATATTTTATACTCCCTCAAATTTTAAATATAAGAATTAATTAATCGTGAGTTATACTTTTATTCTATAAGACTTTAATATAATTGGCCTTATAATCTAGTACTAAAAATACTCCGTAATAAGTGAAAAGTTATGGGTTTAATCCCTCTATATTTATTATTAGTTATTTAAACAATCAAATAATTATGATCAAGATTTTGTGATAAAATGTTTATTCGTAAATTTTTTTTTAATAAATTGAGATTTAAACGTTAATTATCTCGCTCTCTAAAACATCAACAGTTAATTTTACCTTTAAGAATTGAGTCATTTCTATTTTTTTATTTAACACTATTAGTGATATTTTTATAGTCCCCAATTTAAAATATTAAAATACGACAAAGCTAAATGCGCGTAATTTTCGCAGAGACAAAAGAAGGGAGGATTCTAAATGGGGGGCACTTGTCTTTGATTAAAAGCTTTAAGATTGGGACACGCACCATGTGCATCCTATGCTCTTAGTATTATAACACTCCACGTGCTTCACATTCTAATATTTAAAGATTAATATATATAAGGTCCCACAAAAATAGTATTAATTTAATTATTAGTATAAGATATAATTAAAATTTTTTAAGAGGTTAAAAAAACTAAACAAATAATTTAATTATGATAAAATCTGACCCCTCAACATAAAATTATATAATATATCTCTTAACCTATTCAAATTAGTCAATTAATTTTTATATTAGTTATATTTATTTAATTTATTTTTTTAATCTATCTAAAAAAGTTAACAAAATCTTGTATTAAAACAATAGAAGAATATATAATAAATTAATATCTCAAAATTACTTATTTTCATGGTAGTCCTTAGGGACTTGATATATATTACCCTTACACGTTAGGGAGAAAACCTCCCCACATTGTTAGTCCCCGAAGCTCTGATAGTTAGCAATCGTAGTTAAATTTATATTAATGTTTAAAATACATGCCTGACTTTTCAAAATACTAATTATTATTGATTAATATTTTATTATCATTTCATATAATTGAAGTAATTATTGTTGTAAAAAGTAAGCTCGTTATTCTTAACTGTTGCAAGATCATCAACGGGTGATAATGGGAAGAGTTTATATACACACACGCACCCGAAGACAAAATGGTTATTTGACAAAGACAGAGATTTAATTCCAAATAAATTCATAGGACATGCAATATGCCTTGATCATAGTAATCAATCCGAATCCATGCTGCAATCTTTGTTGTTTTCTCCGTGCTCGGTTCAAGATCGTCCTTCCACGATTGGATGGCAAGGCAGTGATCTTATATTAACCATGGGTCTCCAGTTAGTGCCAACTCATAATCTTGTTTATGCGCGAAATTCACAACCGCAAAGCCATCTGCTGGCTCAACCGCACCATTCTTTCTTTACCTGAGAGCGCACCTTCTTACGACTTCTGTCCAAAGCATCCCTTTCTTCCGGTGAAGGCGCCGGATTCATTCTCTCACTCTCTCTCTCTCCCTTTCTCACTACCCCAGCACAAAGTGGTGGCATCAGAAATATTTCCCCCGATTTTTTCCTTATAACTACAAATATCTTTCATAGGGAGGCAAATACATCTTTATAGTTGATATAAAACAATTGTTTTTTTTTTTTTAAGTTTTGCTCTCAATTAAATTTTTTTCAACTTCAATTAAAAGCATCTTTAATTTAAAGAAACAAAAATATTATCAATCTAAGTGGAATTAGGTTCACGATTTCTCATTTATAAAAAAAAATTATATATCATTAAATTATAAAAAGCTGTTTGGTGTAAGAGATTTTTGGGGGGGTGGGGGTGGGGAATTTGTTATGAGTTGAATTTTTAAAATTTGTAAAAATAGGGTTATACAATTTTAAAAAAGTGTAAGATAAAAGAGCTACAACAATTAGTTAAAAGCTTTTAACTCTTTTTTTAATTTTTTTAAAATCCAACTCATCAAAAAATTTTTCTCCCCACCCCTCCAAGTCCTCATGCCAAACAGCCCTAAGAGCATTGACAAGATATAAACAAGTTAGGTCTAGAAAAGAGCATATAATAGCCCTAATGTTGTGACGCACAATAATAATATTATTAAAATAATGAGCTTTAAATTCGAGGCTGAAAAAGACGACTCCAAATTATTTTCACCAAACTACAAAATTTGGTTGGATTTAGCATGAGATGCGTGGCGCGTCTCCATCCATTCATCTAAGCGTAACATAACGGAACAACATCGTTTGAAGACTACTGGTTTGTCGTTTTTCCAATTGACTAGACCCTTTTCTTTTTTTTTTTTTCGCCGATTCATCATAATTTTATCTCAACTATATTCGGATCTTACCCGTATCACGTACCTGATTATGGTGAGTGAGTCTCTTAATAAAAATTTTCTATATACGCTAAGATTCGAATTAGAGACCTCGTTTAAACGATACCGAATCGTTTATTACTTGGATAACTCTCATTAGTTAGTGACTAGAACCGTTTTGAACCTAGGGATTGATTTGCAGAGAAAAAGGACCCACCCCACAAATTTTCAATGCAACCACATAACCCATTAAACATTCTCTCAACCTATCAACTTATCATAAGGCCTAATATAATCAGCATTTAATTAATTTTTTTAAATATCATATTTATATTTTGATGGTATATATGAAAAATGTATTATAACTAACATTAAAATTTTTTTAAAAAATTTATGATGCGAACAAACTAATTACTATATCTAACGATAAGTGGCTTAAGCTTAACTAAAAATACATTCTTTCAATTGTTCTGTAAACAAATAGCTTTGTTACTAACAAGGTGGATTATAATACGAATTAATATTTAAATATCTGTTAATAGAAATATTCACGTATTTGACAGTTTCTTAAATAAAGTCTATATTTAGAAGAAAAAAAAACAAAGCTTTATTAGCCATTCAATCAAGCTATCAAGCATCAGCAACAATATCGGCATCAAGAATAAGCAGCAATGTCGACGACAAGAAGGAGAAATCACTCCGACAAACCCTCAATTCAACGTTACGCAGCACAAGTCATGTGGCCTACCTACTTCCATTGCATGTTTATTTCATGAGTTAGATTCAATCTTTTATAAACCTACCTTATTTCTTTCTAAGACGTTTTTAGTCTTTTCACATCTTTTTTTATCCCTTTCTATGCTTCTTCAAATAATTCTGCCAAATAAATTGGAATGCCGTTTTATTTCCTATTCTTTTCATACCAGACATATATTTGAACTCAAAAATTGCATTTTATTTAAGGTTCATTTCCTTTGCTTTTCATATTCCAATTCCTTCAAAATAAAAAATTTGTTCCAACATGCCAATGGTAACCTTCGTGTAAGCGAAATGCTACTCATAACTATGAACATCTAATCTCCATCTCTCAGGGTTTCTGTTGGAAGCCTGAAATCCATAGACTGCAAGTTTGGTTCTCAAATGAACTTCCTTTCCCCCATGAAGAAGATGACCTTCTGGAATTTGCACCAGGGTCCTCCATCAGAAAAATCAGAGGAACAGAAAATAGGAAATGGCTGCATCTTGAAATACATGTTTTGAGTGGGTTCGATCATATCCCTTTTTCTTCCAAGCAAGCCACGAAAAAACAGAGTTCTCATTTCACTCACTGGAAAACCACCCTCCCATGCCATGCCCTATTCTGTTGAAAGAAAGCAGTAGAATTAGAAGTTTCAAAATTCATATCGATGACTTAAAGCCTCTCGATAAATTAAGCGCATGTTAGGCAGATCAACATTTCCATGGTTCTAGCATGGTGTACTCAATGAAAGAATCTCTTGCAACAACTAGCGGATCCAAGCTCCTCATACTCAGACTTGGTCACGTACTTAGCTTCGAAATCTGGACTAGATGCCAACAATGATCCTTCACGCCAAACACCTAATATGGGACTGTAGAAGAAAATACAAGTTCTGACGTGAAAATTAACAAAGACAAAAACAGAACATTTCAAGAAAGATATTTACACTTGTTAAGGAGTTATCTTCACATGGTAGTCATCAGGAACTAGGGGCCGCATCTCCATCTCTCTATAATTTCAATGAGAATCAGTGATCTAAATTTGAATGCCATGTTATTTAAAACAGAAGGCAATTAGAAGTATAGAATGCAATGACTCAGGAAAAGAACCTACAATCTCTCAGCAAATTGAGGAAATAAGGTGCTTCCACCTCTTAAAATGATGCTGACAAGAAATACAAATAGGGTTAAGAAATAAACCAATTACCCAGGATCTATGAAACTGCAGTAACCTGGAAATAGACCCATCAAATTCAAATACTTTGAAAGAAATAACTCTCACAGAGCACAGGGTGGAGTTGCGGATAGCAGCAGTTAACAGCTCTTACGATGCATTCTTCTAGTCCAGCCTCATTCATTCCTGCAAAGCCGAGGAAACACGAGTAATAGGCAAAGGATCAAATTAGACTTAGATACTATCTACCCTTAAGTAGCATTAACTGGCAATAAAGCTTTAATGTTCAATGGTTTCTTCATTCTCGTGTTCCAAGCATAATGCATGTATATTCGTACAACACTCAAGTTTAGCAAAAGCAAAAGATTTTCCTCATGGGATACTTTTAAGCAAAGAGGGCAAGCAGCTTGAACAGTGTTTGAAAATAGAAAGAATTGACAATAAAGCTAAACAATACTAATCTGTCATTTACAGCCTTTTGATAAGGTCATCATTAATCAATTCCTGCAAGAGACTAAACTGACAGCAGAGCGTATTTCATTTGTGAATAGTACTGAACTATACACACCTAAATCAGCCGGATGGAAGATCATTTCTGGACAAGAAAGCGTTCATTTTTCAAGTCAAACTCCTGAAGGAGAGAAAGTGAGTGAAAGAAATTAAAATCAGTTGACATAAACGAATATTAAACTTCAAGTAAAACGATGAGAACTACAGTTTTTGTCAAATCAACTCTCCTTCCGTCCTCAGGCTTTTCAGTCATTTCTGGATGATTCATACCCTCCTTTGTTTCTGTTGGAGGCGAAGGAGCATCATTACGTGATCAGGATATTTAACAAAGCCTTTTGTGTGTGTAACACCATCCATGATCCATCTAAAGAGATTTTCTTTTCCAGGTTTCCTACAGGTACAGAAGGGCAAAAGAAAATCATTTCCATCACTTTATTGTATTAAGTAACATGTGGAGTAGACACAATTTATACAGCATAAAAGCATCACATAACACAAAAACACATTAGAAATGGTTTGGGATTATAAAGTGAAAACAATTTAACAAGCCGCAAGCACTAGAAGAAATCCAAGGAGTATGAACATCCAACCAGAAGTACACAGATTACCCAGTAAAAATAATGTTCTGTGCAGGAAAAAAACAAAGTTGATAACCTTTAACAAACAACAATGCATTACCTTGCAATTTGGAGGTCCCGGGGAACATTGAGGGAAACAAAGCAGAGCTTCTCCTTAACATCATCCATAATTAAAGTCTCCTCCATGACATTGACAGCCCTAAAAGAAACCAACTCCTTCAGATAATTGGTCAATGCTTTGCCACCCAAATCGATTCTCTTCATAGCATAATTACACGTGAAGTTCTGAAACACAGGTGAGGCGTGTGTGAACGAAAACCCACAATCCACAACAAGGTTGCACTGGGCTCTAGAGACAAGACCTTCAAGCCTAGGACTTGCCTTAGAGATGACCGGCCTCTTTAGTCAAATAGGTTTATCCAGTGGCTTTATAAGTCTCCAGACGTTCATCCTCTAACTCTAAATAGTTAGCTACATCATTGAAAGTGATGATATTTTCTTCACTTTAGTTCATCCAGCGGCTGCACTTACTGCTCGTCAGATTGATTATATCCAACCTCCTTTAGTTTATGAATCATGTTGGACATCTCTTTTAGATATTGCCTCATAGGACTATTTGACTTTAACTTATAGGTATTGAATTTAATCGTCAACCTTCTAAACTTACTAGTGAAAGCTCCGCCAAACTTATTCTTCAAGGCAATCCACATAATTTGTTTAGTTCTGTGTGTCTCAAATTCACACATCAAGTCATTAGTCATTGCGATCAGTAGTGTGATTCTTGCAATGTTATTTTTCCTTTTCTAGAATAGGTATGCCTCCTGGTCTCTCATGTGCTAGAATGTATTTTTAGCCTCAGGTTCCACAATCGCCCTTGTTAATGGCTCAATCGCATTCTATTCTTCTAGAATATATTGGACCTTTCGGTGCCAAATATCACAGTTATCCTGTTGAATTTTTTTCCTTATTTAATTCAGCAATAATGTTCTTTGACGCCATGTTCAATATTGGTTATGTGACAAACCTATCCCACGTTAATTTATTGAACTATAGAATATTTAAGTAAATTTATATATATGGCAATGTAAAGTATACAATGTTATGTACTTTTATAATTTTTTATCAGAAAAGAATAATATCACTAGACCCATGATCAGGATAATATGTTTATACCTCCCATAACATAGGCACTAGCAGCGCTATCACTTCCTATCAAAATTAAATAAGCACTATTCTCATCAAATTTTATTTTTAGAAGACTCATTATCTAAAAAACTCCTACTTATAAAAAGTACACATGAATCATAACTAAAAAAAATGAAATATGTTTCTTTAATATATATATATAAGGCATGTAATAAATTGTAAATTTTTACAAAAAAAATATTAATAAAATATGTCTTTAACAAAGCAAAACAGCAGAAATCAGATACAAATGTACATCATTTAATATGAGCATTACAGTACTTTAACATCGCTTTTCTTAACTTAATAAGCTTACGAGGTGGCTTTAGATAGTTAGATACAAATTCTATAATTTTAAGCCAATACATCTTTCTTATGGGGCTTTCTTCAGGCTTGCTTCTAACTCTAGTTGCTCTTACATATTCCATTATGTCTTTTAGGTAGAATTCAGTATTTTCCTTATCTGTCATGAATCTAATGTATTCGGCAAGCACGCCATTAATGCCTTTTATATTTGCCAGTTTAGCTGCATCACTTTCAGCTATGCTCATAGCCAAAGTAAGGGTAAGAGGCTGGTTCACTTTCTCTTCGTCCTCATCTGGAGATTCATCATGAAGAGTAGGCTTCAACTTGGGGTATGAATTTAAAGAAATCATGAAAAACTGCTCAGAAAGGAGTTCGATAGGGAATAAATTTTTTGACTCTAGTCCGGTACTTTAGGTTCTTCTTATGGTACTTCCTCCACGAACTCCTCCGAATCTTCTTCAAAAGTTCATCAAGTTCTATTTCTAGATCCTCTTCAGGTTTCCCCTCAGGGTCCTCTTAAAGGTTATCCTCTGGGTCATTGACATCTTCATCTTCTATAAAATCAATTTATGGATCTCTTCATCAAGAAGTTCCCCATCTTCCTTTTGAGGTTTTAACACTGGTAACTCATTATCCAGGTATAAAATTTTATCATATAAACTATATCCCAAAGATTTAGTGTTAGATGAAATATTTTTTACCTAAATAATAAAAAATATTAATTATCATAATTTTCTGAAATTTTTAAACAATAAAAAATACTAGAAAATACATTAAATATTCACAAATAGACCTAGAATTACCCTTAAAATTAGACAAATTATATATCAAAATAAAGATATTGATTTTAAAAATTTTTAAGAATAAAATACACCTCAATCGGAGGTCCAATGCTCCCTTATGTGCCTCAAAAAGAAAAAAATTATAAAAAAATTAAAAATTGAACAAAGCCCACTATCGGCATTGCAGCGTGCATTACACGAGCTCGTCTAGTGTTGCCACATGGCCACTGCCACGTGTCATCCACTAGATTCTACTTTGTTTGTAAAAAAAGTAAAACAAAAAAATTATAATTTTTTTTATTTGTGAGTCCGGGTTGTATCCACTGATTCGACCCGACCTATACTACTACTACCAATTTTTTTTTTGGAATGACCTTGGCCCATTTGGTAGCCAAAACAAAAACCTGTTCATTTATTTATTTTTATGTTTTTTTAAAAAAGAAAAACCTGGTGACTGACACGTGGCAACACCAGAGTAGCGTGTGTAATGCACGCGTCAGTGCTGAAAGTGGGCTTTGTTCAGTTTTTTAATTTTTTTTGAATTTTTTCTCCTTGGTGTGTATGAGAAAGTGTGTGACCTCTGATTGAATTGCAGTTTATTCCTAATTTTTTTTAAAATCAAAATCTTTATTTTGATATATAATGTGTCTAATTTTGGGGGTAATTCTGAATTTATTTGTGAATATTCAATGTATTTTTTGTTATTTTTTAATGTTTAAAAATTTTAAAAAATTATGATAATTAATATTTTTTTTATTTAGGTGAAAATGACTTCATCGAGCACTGAATCCTTGTGATATGATTTATATGATGACATCTCATATCTTGATGAAGAGTTATCAGTGTTTAAACCTCAAAATGATGATGAGGATGAGAAACTTCTTGGTGAAAAGGATCTAAAAAATGATCTTAATGAAGGTCAAGATATCATTGACCTAGAGGAGAACTTTCAAGAGGACCCCGAAGGAGAACCTGAAGAGAATCCAAAAATAGAACTTGATAAATTTTTTGAAGAATACCCGGAAGAGTTGGTGGAAGAAGTACCATAAGAGGGACCTAAAGTAAAATAGGCTTCCGTCGAAAAAAAATTTCCCATCGAACCCCTTTCTAAAAAGCTTTTCATGGTTTCTTCATATTCAGACCCCTAATTGGAGGCTATTTTTCACGATGAATCTCCAGATAAGGACGGAGAGAAAGTAAACCAGCCTCTTATCCCTGCTTTGCCTATGAGTATAGCTGAAAGAGATATAACTAAACCGACAAATATAATATGCATTAATGGCATGTTTGCTGAATACATTAGATTCATGACAAATAAAAAAAATATTAAATTCTACTTAAAAGTTATCATGGAATATGTAATAGCAATTAGGGTCAGAGGCAAGCCTAAAAAAATCCCACAAACAAGATGTATTGGCTTAAAATTATAGAGTTTGTATCTAACTGTCAAAAGTCGCCTCATAAGCTTAAAAAGCTAAGAAAAACGATATTAGAATACTGTAATACTCATATCAAATAATGTGCATTTATATATTTTTGCTGCTTTGCTTTATTAATAACATGTTGTATTAATATTTCTTTGTAAAGACTTACAATTTATTACATGCTTTATATATATTAAAGAAACATTTCATTTTTTTAGTTATAATTCATGTATACTTTTTATAAGTGGGAGCCTTTTAGATAATGAGTCTTTTAAAAATAAAATTTGATAAGAATAGTGCTTATATTAATTTTGATAGGAAGTGATGGCGTTGCTAGTGCTTATATGATGGGAGGTACAAATGTATTCTCCTGATCATGGGTTTAATGATATTATTTTCTAATAAAAACTAATAAAAGATCATAACATTGTATACTTTACATGTGCTATATACATAAATTCACTTAAATATTCTACGGTTCAATAAATTAATGTGGGATAGGTTTGTCATAGAATCGATATTGAACAATGATATCAAAGAATATGATTGCTGAATTAAACAAGGGAAAAAAATCAACGGGAACAATTGGGATATTTGGCATCAAAAGCTCTAACATATTCTAGAAAAACATGATGCGATTAAGCCATTAACAATGGCGATGGTGGAACCTGAGGCTTAGAATTACGGTTTAACACATGAAGACCAGGAGACATGCCTGTTTTTGAAAAGGAAGAATAGTATTGCAAGAATCACACTGCTGAGCGTTATGGCTAATGACTTAATGTATGAGTTTGAAATACATAGAACTGCACAAGTTATGTGGATAGCCCTGCAGGATAAATTTGGCAGAGTTTTTAACACTAAATTTAGAATGTTGATTAAATTCGATACCTATAAACTAAAACAAAATGATCCTATGAGGCAACATCTGAAAGAAATGTCTAACATGATTCGAGAACTGAAGGAGGCTGATATAATCTATCTGATGAGCAGCAAGTGCAAGTTGTCATCAGGGTGCTCCTTGCTAGTTGGGAGCACATAAAAGTTAATATGACCCATAATAAAAATATTATCACTTTGTAATGATGTATCTAAGCATTAGAGCTGGAGGATGAATGTCTAGAGGTTTATAAGGTCACTGGACAAGCCTATTTGACCGAAGGTGCTGGTACTTTCTAATCAAAACCTGAATTTAAAAAGGGCCAAAAATTCTAAAAAAATTGAAAGAAAGGCGGTTCTCTACTCAAGAAAGACAAGCAATAATACAAGAAGAAGGAAAAAAAAGGCGGTAAGAAAAAACTAGACCTAAAGAAGGTCAAATGTTTTGCCTGTCACAACATGGGACATTTCGCATGTAACTGTTATAAACAGGCTGAGAACGAAAAAGTAACAGTGAATTCTATGAATTTACATATCTTATTTGTTTCTAGTACTATTTTTCTGACAAAACATGTTTCTTTTTCTTATATTATTAACTTAGACTCCACAGACCTCGTAAGTCGAGATCGAGAATAATGGAATAACGTCGGTTCTCATTTCAAAGCAAGTGGTTTTATGTTGGCAATAATGTAAGGATCGAGGTTCGATGCATTGATACCTGTAAACTTGTTTTATGTAGTAGAAAGACTTTGACGCTGCAAGATGTGCTTCATACTCCCGACGTTTGACAGAATTTAGTTTCTATTATTTACTTATTAGACTTTAGGTTTAATGTAAACTTTCATAGTAAAGTTGCAGACTTTAATAGCAACTCAATATTTTATGGTTCAGCTTTTCGATTTTAAAAGTTCTTTATTTTGGATCTTGCTGATAATTTTAATGCTCACGATTATTTTTCTATTACTTCGAATAATCCTGATATGAATATATGACATGCTAGACTAGGATATATTAATCAAAATAAAATGATTAAACTAACAAAAGAAGACATGCTGAGGGTAATCCCTAATATGGATTTGTCATTATGCGAAAGCTGTCTAGCTGGTATAGCTATTAAAAAGCCATTCGGAAAGGGAACACGAGCCAAAAATCCGTTACAATTAATCTATTCTGATATTTACGGTCCAATGAGTGTGAGGGTGAGACACGAAGCTTAATATTTTATGACCATGATTAATAATTTTTCACTATATGGTCATGTATATTTGATCTCATATAAGTCCGAAGTACTAGATTGTTTTAGACGATACATAAATGAAGTAGAGAATCAAATGGACAATAAAATCAAGGTATTACGCACTGATCGAGGTCGTGAATACCTTTCAAATCAATTCAAACAACTTTGTGAAGAAAAAGGGACTATTAGGCGACTAACTATCTCTAGCACACCTTAATAGAATGGGATTGTCGAAAGAAGAAATAGAACTCTTCTAGACATAGTTAGATCTATGATGACTCATGCAAACCTTATAATTTTATATTGGGGTGATGCTTTATTGACGGTAACCTTCATACTTAACCGTGTGCCCTCATACTTAACCTTCATGCCTTACGAGTTATGGACTAAAAGCCAACCAGATCTAAGTATTCTTAGACCTTGGGGCTTAGCGGCATATATGCATGATAGTTCTCATAGACATGAAAAACTGGGTCCAAGAGGAAAAAAATTATTCTAATAAGGTGCTTTGAATCTTGAAAAGGATATGTATTTATAAGTAAAATTGAAGATAGGACAGTGACTGAAATAAAATTAAGAGATGTTGTATTTATTAAGACAAAATTTTTTAGTAGAGATATTAACCGCATTGTATCTCTTTATGAGACTAAGGAACAGGACAGTGCCGAACAAATTGACAGACCAGAATACTTTAGATATGTCAATTTGAGTGGGAGTCAAGAACAGTTAACACAAAGACTGAGAAAAATAAGAAAATATAAACAAGTAACTCCAGTCAGAAGGTGTATCAGGGAAAGTGTTCTAAAGAGACGCTTCCAAATAAAAGGCGAATTACTTCCAAACAGAAGTGGATGATGAACCCCACTTTATTCATTAAGCCTTGGCAAATCCTGCTAAAGATGAATGAAAGAAAGCAATGAAAGAGGAAATGAACTCAATGATGAAAAGTCAAGTTTGAGAGTTGGTTGATCTGTCAAAAGGGCACAAAGCTATTGGGAACAAGTGAGTTCTTAAAATTAAGAGAAAGGTGAATGTATTAATTAACAAATTAAAAGCCCGATTGGTTGCAAAGGGATATACACAACAGGAAAGTATAGACTATGAGGATACTTTATTTTAATTGCTGCCTAAAACGCCATAGCCCAATTTTTTTTTATTTGTGGGTCAGGGTGGGATCCACTGATCTGACCCGACCCTTACCCCTACTGCAAAAAAAAGGTAGTTTTTTTTTAATGCAGGCATCTTAACTCAAAGCGACGCCGTCCATATCTCCAGTCGGGTCGCATAAACCCGACTCGTAAATAGGTCAGGTCCGGGTCCTGAGTTGTTTTTTCGACATAACTTGTCCGACGTCTAATTTCGACGTTCTTAGTGTAATTTTTTTCACTTTTTCGTGCTCTACTCAATGAGACTAATTTCAAGGCCTAAAAATACAATTTTCTAATGACACAATTTTAAACGAATAATCTCTACTCAGTCCACAGTGTGTTAACTTTTGTTTTGTAGTTTAAATACATGCTCCATGCATCTTATCACAAAATAAATAGTTCAAACAAAAATAAGGACATAAACAACATATCTAACCAAAAAATTGAAACATTACAGAGAAGCAAACGGAAGCATAGAACTTTCCTTATGATATTAATATAAGTTTTCAGACGTACTTGAAATCCTCATTTGACTCATTGAATACCCATACGAAATCGGAGTACTTTAAGTAGGCTCACAGTCACGTTACACAACAAATGACACTAAGGAAGAAGAGAAAATAGAGAAGCACACACGCTGCAGAGACAAGGAAGAACATAGGAGAAAGAAAAAAGAACACTTTCTTTTTCTGTAGAGAGAGCTTAACGAAATGAAGCACTTGCACTCTTCTTCTTCTGTTTCCCGTACATGTATCTGTGATAGGAGGAATGGGATACCTATGTAACTTTCTACTCCCTCATCCTCTTTCTTTCAAATAAAACTATTCCCTCTATACAGCTCCTCAGATCTAGACCTAATCCATCATAGTTAGACTGGCCAATTTTTCAACAATAACATTGTCTGTCTCTCTGCTTCTGAAACCAATTTCTAATGGAAGTATGTATGAGGGGGCTTCTGATATGATGGGGCTTTCGAAGCATTAAAAGGGTAAATCGCAGTCGTTTACTTCAGTGGCAAAAGAGATGAGCTTGGAGGATCTTGCCAATGCTGAGCACCCGTATAACAAGAAGTTGAAGATGAAGGCTTACAGAAGAAGCCATGGAGGAGGAATGATGGGTGAGACAATCGACAGAGGAATTTCAAAGAGTTCGAGGCTTACAGAAGAAGCTATAACTTCGAGGCGTACAGAAGAAGCTCCAACATTTGTTGAAAAAGAAAGAAGGAAAAAGCCCTCCCACTAACCCACGCGTCCATTCCTTCACCCCCATCGTCGCCCCACCTCCCTCACTAAACACCACCTTCACATCGCCTTCTTCTCTCCATCTTCTTTTCCGACGCTTTTAATGAAATCTAAAAACTTCTCAAAATCTACAGGTGAACACAGAATACAACTATTTCTATAATCATCATTGAACACTTCTATGAAGAATCAGATAGATAAGGAACAGACAAGAAGAGGATATGAAAAGGAGAGAAATCAAAATCATATTAAATTCCCCCTCTTAAGCAATTTCAGAAGTTAAACGAATTCTACATATTTGAATTTTTAATTCTACAAGAGTAGGGCTAAGAAATACATAACCTCTGTCACTTTGCTGAATGCTATATCAGTACATATATTTAAATTAGAACTTCAACAATTATTAAATCATTGAATAGCAATGTTGCAAGTCGCAAACCTAGAAATATGAGATGCTTGAAGCAACAAGTGAAATCTAAACTTCAGAAGAAACAGTTTCCGTCAAGAAGCAATATGAGACGCTTGAGACCGTCTCTGTCCTGCTCCTTCTCTTCTCTATCAAGGATTGCTGCAGCACACAAAAAACTCTGAATCCGAGCCTCGTCTCCTCCGTGACCATCGTCATTTAAACCCCGTTTCGTCGTCTCCTTGGCTGCAGCACACCATCGTCGTTCGAATTGGGATCTTATGGGGTCCGATTTTCAGATCTAAAATAAGATCTCGTTGCCTTTCCTGGACGAAGAGGAAGGATGAAGACACTATGGAAGAGGCGTTGGGGTCAGAGGAGATTGCAGTGAAGGGTTGGGTCGAAAAGGAGAAAGCTTCGCCGGGGTTAAAGGAAAAAAACTGTTTGGCGACAACGTCGGAGAAGAATGCGGAGGAGGAGGAGGAGGGAGATGTGACGATGGTGCAGATTGGGCGACGAAGAGAAGGGGCGCGTGGATTGTTTTTTTTCTTCTTTTTTCTTTTAAAAAGGGAGTGACACGTAGGATTAAAATTAAATGAGGTGTTGCATTATGATTGCTCATGCCACAGATGACGTGTTGCATTAAGTCTTAAGTCATATTCACATTCATTCTCAATATAACTTAGCAATTAATTTGTAATCTTCTTTTTCTATCAAATTACTGAATATTTTCTTATTCTTTTATTATTTATTTTCAATTTTTAATTTTTAATTTAAATTTGAATCTACTTATTCATCGTTTTGATTATAGATTCAAAATTCTAATAGATTAATTGGGTTATTTTGTAATTTTTTTCCTTTATAGATGTTCAATTTATATTTGGAAATGCATGGAGGTGCAACTAAAAATGCTAAAGGAGTTTTGTAATTTTTTTAGACTGACATAATACCAACATTTTTAATGTACTTCTTTTTACTATTATTTATTATCATTTTTATAATTATTTATTATCATTTTCTTGAAATGAGGGAGGAGGCAATTTATTTTTTGAAAATTATATAAAATTTAATTATTTAATTAGATAAATATTTTTATATTTAAATAATTTATATGATTAATAGCAATACTTATTATTACCTGATTTTTACATTATTTATGTATAGGTATTTTAAATATGCCATACAACCTGTGCAACGCATGGATTACTAGTCTTTTTTATAAATTAAGTGATGATTTCACACACACAAATATAAATATTTTGCATATAGTTTAGACCTGTTTGGATAGGATTTTAAAAAAGTACTTATAAAAAAAATGGCTTATCAACAACTTATAGAAAAGAGTTTTTAGAGAAGAGTTTATGGAAAAAAAGTGGTTTTGAATAAATAGTTGTTTGGATAGTTATTTTTAGAATGACTTTTTATGGTGGTAAATTACTAAAAAGGGTATGACTTAATTTAAAGTAAGAGAGATGAGAGAGGTAGAGAGAAGATAAGAGAGAGGAGAGAGGGTGTAAGAAAAAGTAGAGATAAAAGAAGAGAGAGGAGAGAGGAGAGGGGTAGGGATGAGAGAGGAGAGAGGGTGTAAGAAAAAATAGGGGTAATATAATAATTGGATAGTCCATAAGCTCTTTTACTGTTAAAAAAGCTATTTTAAATAGCTTATTCAAAACCATAGTTTTAAACCATAGTTTTACCCAAAAGCACTTATAGACAAATAAGCCTGTTTGTTTTAAAATTTTCTCAAACCAAGATTTTGCCCAAAAGAGCTTATAAAACCTTGGTTTGGGTGTGTTCCAAACACACCCTTAATATTAAAATTGAAATTGAAATTGATTTAATTTATTAAAATTTATTAAATCTATAGAAAATTTGAGTATAATATTTAAATGTTTAAGGGTGTGTTTGGAACACACCCAAACCAAGGTTTTATAAGTCCTTTTAGGAAAAATTTTGGTTTGGGAAAATTTTAAAACAAACAGGTTTATTTGTCCATAAGTGTTTTTGGGTAAAACTATGGTTTAAAACTATAGTTTTGAATAAGCTATTTAAAATAGCCTTTTCAACAGTAAAATAGTTTATGGACTATCCAATTACTATATTACCCCTACTTTTTCTTACACTCTCTCCTCTCTCACCCCTCTCCTCTCTCCTCTCTCTTCTTTTATCTCTACTTTTTTTTACACCCTCTCTCCTCTCTCTTATCTTCTCTCTACCTCTCCCATCTCTCTTACTTTAAATCAAGTCATACCCTTTTTAGTAATTTACTACCATAAAAAGTCATTCTAAAAATAACTATCCAAACACCTATTTATTCAAAACTACTTTTTTTCCATAAACTATTCTCTAAAAACTCTTTTCTATAAGTTGTTCATGAGCCCTTTTTTTCATAAATACTTTTTTAAAATCCTATCCAAATATACCCTAAATTACTGGAAAAAAAGAGGATAATATTTTTAGTGAATCTTTTACTGCCCAGCATCTCGATCTCGTTGCTCGTTTCGCCCGCCCCCGTCGTGTTCCTTCTCATCGCCGAAGCCCTTACCGCGTTCCGGTGGCTTTTGCGAACGGGCGATTCGACTCAGCCACCATGTTTTTCCTCCAAGTTCACTCGGTGGATTCCGACCACCCTCTCGCCTCCCAAATCACCTTCTCAGCTGTCCAATCCAACAGAGATTCAGGCCCTTGTCCTAAATTCAGCGAACGCAGAGGCGTACTGCATTTGTTCAGAAGCATATCACACTCGTCGCTTCCGAATCCTACTTCTCGTTCCTCTCTCGTTTTTATCGTTGCCGTACCCAACTACCTCTCCTACGAAGACTTAATTCGCTTCTGTGAATCCCACGTCGATCATGTGTCTGAGCTTCTCTTCATCAGGTAGCATTTATGATATGGTTTTTTTTATTTCTGTGTTCGGTTCTTTGGTATTGGGAGAATACTTTTTCGTTATAGGGCAAATTTGGGTGAATCACTTCAGTAGCGAAAAACTATAATGGTGTTGCTGAAATATTTCTTTTTCTTCTTCTAACCAAAGGAAGACTTCATGAGTTTCAAGTGAGAGATACAATTGAATGGTTTTGTTTGCTGAGATTAATAGGGCATGAAATGTGTGTGTATATTAATCTTATTCATGCTTTTGAGTTATATTTTGATATAAAATCTTGCCATTTGAAGCCATCGGATTTCCTCACCAGCTCACCTTTTAATTAAACAGGAACGATGGGATGGAAGATCGGTATAGCGTGTTGATTAGACTTGTTGATCAGCGTACAGCTGATGGATTTTATAGTAATTTTAATGGGAAGAGGTTTTCTCCTGGTGAGGTAATGAATTTGGAGTCGGCATAAATTTAGTTTCTCATATGCATTTCCTCAGCAGCTTCTCAAATCACTGTCTTGCCTAATTTTGTTTTTTCCTTACTCCAATTGATTGCCAAAATTCAGGCTGAGGTATGCCACGTCTTATTTTTGCATTCCGTGGAGTATACAGAATCTGCAGAAGTTGCGCGAACTCCTCCTGGAGGCTGTACTGAAATACCAACTTGCCCGGTTTGCCTTGGTGTGTTCCATTTGTAGCAATTGTAACTCTGTCCAGAATGATGATAATCGTGTGAAAGGATATTTATGATTTCTGTCTTTATTGCATTATTTGAATGCCAGAGAGACTAGACCCTGAAACAAGTGGAATAATCAGCACGTTGTGTGACCACTCATTTCAATGCCCTTGTGTTTCTAAATGGACTTATTTGTCCTGCCAGGTGAGCAGATCCTTCACTCCTTCAACCCTGCTTCCACATTCTATTTCGCACTAGAGTTTTTATGGTTGATTTAATTTTATTTTCCTAACGTTTTAGTTTATGAGTCTAACCATTGTGTTTAATATGCTATGGGTATTTGGGAGGTGATATTGGTAGCCGATAACAAAAAATTTAATTCTTCTCACTGAATCTGGAGAGGTGAAACCAGCAATTAAATGCTTGATAAAAAGTTGGTTTTTATTGACTATTGTTCCTACATAAATTCTTTGACAGCTAAACTCGCATTTAAATTTTTCTAATTTGCTCCATTTTGGAGGGATTATGTTAGTGTGAAACTAGAATAAATAATAGTTATATGCTCTGGAAACTAGAAATACATATATATAGTAGTACTTGGGTTTTGTCACATGTGGGGATAATTATATTGATGGAGAATGCTGTTGTAAATAGATTATAATGTTTATATTGTAGGTCTGTCGACTTTGTCAACAGCAAGATGAGAAACCAAACTGTTTTGTCTGTGGAACAGTAGAAAATCTTTGGGTTTGCATCATATGTGGATTTGTTGGATGTGGAAGGTAATATATTATTATTTCTTCAATCTCCTCTGATCACCTGTCTATAAAGGTCCCTATTTTTAATGATAGAAAAGCACCATATATTTCCTTTTGTTACATAGTATGCATTTCTCTTACTGCCTCTTTTAGGAGGATTTTACCACCATCGTCCTTTTTCTCTTTTTTAGATATAAAGAAAGACATGCTATACGTCATTGGAAAGACACACAGCATTGCTATTCTCTTGATTTAAGAACACAACAAATTTGGGATTACGTAGGTGACAGTTATGTTCATCGGTTGAACCAGAACCAGTCTAAATTTGATGGCAAGTTGGGGGAGATGAATTCTCATTGTAGTTCACAGGAAGGAGAATGTGGTGTGTGTGAATACAATGAAGATTTAGGAATTGATGGAGCCCTCTTTAGCAGCAAAGTTGAAGCAGTATGTTTCTCCCCTGTTTCTTGTCATCTTATTTTGTGTATTGAAGTTATTCTCAACATCATTTCCTATGGCCAACTCATCTGCTTGTTGATTATTCAACGGTTTTTGTGTGTTTTGCTTTACCATTGCAGTTAGCATTTCACACTAAATTTATCATTTTCTCTTTGACTTTCCCTTTTATGGTCACTGATTAGCTGAAAAACTTGAGTGCAGATTGTGGATGAATATAACCATCTCCTAGCAACTCAGTTGAAGACTCAAAGACAAGTGAGTTAACTCTCTGTTCCTGCCATTCTGTCTCTGTGAGAATGGAATAATTGTGTCAATGGCCAAATGGGAATGCTTGCTTCTGAGGTTTCCAATTTCAGACAATTTGGATCTTCAACTTCAGTATGGTTGGAATTAGGGACATTAGAAAAGTTTGCTTTTAGGTGGCCCAAAAAAGAGAATGGAAGGTTGCTTTTACGCATGAAGATTTGCAGTTTAATTACAATCTAACCTAGTCCTCTGATTCTTCTTTTTGTTTCTAGTATTACGAATCCTTGCTAGTTGAGGCTAAAAGTAAAGTGGAAAGTTCAATATCTGAAGCAGTGGAGAAAGCTGTGGCTTCCAGAATGCAGGACATGCAATATGACCTGGAAAAGTGTACAGAAGAGAAAAATGCGGTTGCTGATGTAAATATATCCGTTTTCTCTTGCACTGGGTATATCTTTTCTTAAATCTAGAATTATGTCTCCATAACAGAGTCATTCCGTTGTCTTTCAGGTCAATAGGAATCTCATCAAAAGTCAAGAGATTTGGCGAAACAAGGTTAAAGAAGTTGCAGAGAGGTAGGTATATGCATTGTTGTTCTGCCCCTAGGATTTTTAGAGGGAATTAGGTGCTTAGTTTAAGTTTTCAACCCTCCTCAAGTTTTTGGATGGGGTTGGCAAGAAAATGTAGTCTTTTTACCTATGCAGGGTTAAGTGCTATACCAATGTTGTATGATCGTAGTTGTTTTTCTTCTTGATACTGTGCCTAGCAGCTGCAATATTTTTACTGAATTAAAATAATCTAATCCGCGGTATTTAGGGAAGCCATGGCAATGAAGTTAAGGGATGAGAAAATCCTTGATCTGGAGGAACAGGTAATGCCGTCGCCAACTACCTTTAAATATTTGTCCGTAGTAGAGAAGCTTTCAAAATTGTTCAATGATGGTCTAGAAATTATACAAACAGATTAGGGATCTCAACGTCTACATAGAAGCTCAAAAAGCAATTGATAAGATGGATGATTCAAATGCGATTAAGGAGGGAACACTGTTACCAGTGGCATATCAGCAGTCTTCTTCAGGCAAGACCAAAAAGAACAGAAAGTCCGGTCGAAGAAGGAATTAGCTGGTAATCAAACTATAGATCCAAGGAGAGTAGTCCTGCTAATGGAACTGACTGGATTTCCCTAAACTTTTGGGAAGAAAATTAGGAAGGAAAGAATATTAAGAGAGAGAACTTCCAAATATAGTAATTTTTTTTTACTGTTTTTAAAAATTTTATTTCATAGTATTCCCCGCTATTTTCCTCTCACTTTTCTTTCTATATCGCAGCATTGTAAATATGTGTTGTTGAATATTGCTTTCTTGCTCAGTTTAGATAGTAATTAGGTATATCTTGTCGTAATACCATTGTGTTGTTGATAACAGCACTATGATGAAACAGACAAATTAAGCCATTCAAACGAATAGAGAGAAATGTGATTGAAGAATACACCATCACAAAAGTAAAGAACGAGGACAGCAACAATAATAATAATATCAGTAAGAGGTATCGTGGATTTCCTTTATCGATGTTATCTAGTTGATCATAGTCCGAATAAAGGAAGGGTCGTGTTAGGTCCTCAACTGTTAACATGAAATTTTGTTGAATTTTGTATGACATGGATCCGCCTAAAACTCTTTTAATTAATAATTTATTCAAAAAATTTGGGATGTCATTTAAGTCATATAACTTAATGATTCATATAATTAATTTTATTTAGTAGGATAATTTTTTCTTCTTCTTTTGGTATTAAAAATTTTAAGGTGAGTTAAGTCCAAGAAATTTACTAGGGTCAAAACATATTTGTAAGCTTAATTAACGCTCATAGATATACTTAAAGATCGACTGTCAATGAGGTACTCATATCAATAATAGAATTTATCGATTATAAACTAACTCTTTATTAACTAATCAATTAATTGGATAAAATTTGAAAAAGAAACTGCAATTTCTTGTGGCTGATCCATGAGAGTTCCAAAATTTCTCACAAAAGAAGGGCTCAAGCTTTGTGATGCTTTCAAATCTTCTATATGAACACGGGTTGTTATTTCAAAGAAAAACAATCTTGGAGACCGAATTGAGCAATGAGCAAGAAGTTGCTTCCAAATATAAATCTTCAATTAGAAGGAACTCGTTTGTTTTTTCTCCTTTTATATCGTGCTTTTTATGCCTAAAATATATTTTAAAACTCTTAACTTTAACTAAATATTTGTTATAGTATTATAACACTCCACGTGCTTCACATTCTAATATTTAAATATTAAGATATATAAGGTTCCACAAAAATATTATTTATTTAATTCTTAATATAAGATATATTTATTTTTTAAAAAAAATTAAAAAAATTATTTAATTATGACTAAATCTGACTTCTCAAAACGTATTTATATAATATAACTATTAATCTACCTAATTAGTTAACTAATTATTATATTAGTCATAATTATTTAATTTATTTAATTTTTTTAATCTATTTAAAAAATTAATTATGTATTATATTATTGACTGAAAGAGTATATGATAAATTACCGTGACTTGTTTGGAATAATTTGTCAACTGACGATATTACCCTTACACGTTAGGGAAAAAAAGCTCGCCACATTGTTAGTCCCCGAAGCTGTGATAGTTGGCAATCGTAGTTCCGATCACTGGTGACCATATGAAATGACAATAAAATTTATACTAACGGTTAAAATACATGCCTGATTTTTCAAAATACAAATTATTATTGATTGAGATTTTATTATCATTTCATATAATTAAAGTAATTATTTTTTTTAAAGTAAGCTCGTTATTCTTAGCTGTTGCAAGAGCATCCACGGGTGATAATGGAGAGTTTATATACACACATATACAAAGACAGATTTAATTCCAAATAAATTCATAGGAAATATAAATAATAAGGCATTTCAGCCACCAATTCGTCAAATGTTTTTTGGTTGTTATATAATTTTTAGAAAGGGGTTAGACTCACCTATAAGCTAAGAGCAAAACGAAATCTCATTTTCTCCTAAGTGATACTAATTTCAGGCAAGGTGAGCTGTCTATTACCCTTAGATATAAATCTAAATACCCAAGAGCTAAGATATCTCTTTAAGCGTCGCGACTAGAATCATAATAAAGTAGTACTCCTTAGAGATCAAACACACTCTAAATAATCATATATCTTATCTTTTTTGTCAGTTGAACTTATAAACAATGGTCCAATTTGTCAAATGTTGATTTTGTGGATCGTCCTGTAACTCTTCCATTTTTTAAAGGAAAAACTTCTCTTTCGGCCAGCCAATCAATAATCAAATTACTCTCCCTATAAATTTATATCACTAAGGGCATATTTAGTAGTATAGAAGTAGAGATTCCTTATTTGATACAGTATAAATCGCTCTTATTTTTATTTTTAATATTTTAGGTTATTTCAGTTTTATAAAAAAAAAATAAAAAATAAGATAGGAGAAGTGAAAGTGGAATATTTTAAACTATTTTATTCAAATTATAAAATTATTGGATAACTTTAACTCTTCACAAATTATAAAAAAAAATACATCTACTCTATAATCATTTTTATCATACCAAAAAAATTTTTAAAATCTATTTTCAGTTTAATTTTATTTTTACTTTCACTTCTATTTTTACTTCTACTACTATAAATTTTTTTTGGATAGAAATGGAAGTGGAAGCGGAAGCGGAATTAGGTTGTAAATGAGTTTTAAAAATTTGTTTAGTAGGATAAAAATGAGTATGGAATTGATGTATATTTTTTTATAACTTATGGTAAAATGATACAAAATATTTTATTATAACTTGAGAAATGTTAAAATTGTTTAAAAATTTTATAATTAGAGGTAAACTAATTTAAAAAATTTCACTTCCACTTCAATCATCTCAATTTCTAACTTTTCTAATAAAATTAAAATAGCTCGTAAAGAAATAAAAATGACTTTGATTCGTACCAAACGAGGGAACTTCTGCTTCTACTTCTTTATCTCCACTTTCCTCCAATATCACTGTATATACGACATCATTCTCAAGTTGATATTCTTGATGCTACAGGTGGATCAGTGTCTTTTAGTGGTTGAGGATGAGTAATTTGGATCCTACATTTTTTTAATTACCAATTACCAACTAGGTACTATATTCAGATATTCATATATTTATAGTTTATAGATGCCACCGGAAAATATAGCGTTAAATAGGGTTATGCTATGTCCATCCAAGATGCTATGACTAGGCAAATTTCTCTGTTAAAACTTTAAGAATTTGCATGATAAGTTTAGTTGTCTCATAAACATCTTTGATTTATCTGAAATTCAATCCATTCTACTATATCTAGGGAAAAGGTTTTGAAGAAACATCATTGAAATGTCCAGGTTAGTTGTGTTTTTTGTTGTTATGCCGAGTAAACTATAGATGATCTCTTTAAATCCAACTTCTACCTCTAGTTTACTCAATGGCGATATTCGTATTTGTTGATGGCCTTTATGTAACTTTCTAGTTTTTGTAATTAAACAAAGTTTATATTTTGGCACCTTATTTTCATATTTCCCCACTCCCTTTGATGTTTCCCTTGATATTTAATTAAATTCTTACATTTTTTTATTAAATAAATGTGCATCCAATACATCAAATTAATTTTACAGCAGTAATTAGCACCCTAAAATATTTAAATGTGCAATCAGCACCCAAACTAATTTTGGAAGTACAATTAACACCCTAAAATATTTAAATTGTTATAATTTTATCCCTTTACTAATAAAAATATAAATTTTTATTTGATAAATACTACACAAACTTTTTTTATTTTAACATACTATTATTTAAAAGATCACATGTGTAATATTATTTTAATAAATTACACTAAATAAATTATAAATTTTTTCAATCTTTATATATAAATTCTATATAATATTAATTTTAGGGTTTATTCAGTACTCTTTTTTAAATAATATAATATATGTGATATTTTAAATAATAATGTGTTAAAATAAAAAATTTATATGACATGGATAAATAAAAATTTATATTTATATTAGTGAAAAGATAAAATTTTACCTGATTACATATCTAAAATTAATTTATAATACTAATTATATTTTTAAATATTTTAAAGTGTTAATTATTTTTCTAAAATTAGTTTGTATAATGAATATATTTTTATCTTTTTTTTTGTCATTTAGTCTTTACAATTTCCTATTAGTCTCTAGGCTCCTAATATGTTAATTATTATTGATATAGATGTTGACTAATTGCTACAAATAAAAAAAATAAAATATCAAATAAAATTTATTCATGATCAATAAAGTATAAAAATAAAAAAAATTATTATGCCAATAATCATATCCTTGTATCTCTATATCAAAAAATTATTTAGATTGCAAAATTAATTCGGATGAATATTAGGTGAGATCGTGAGAATTACGTTATCAGGTATTAACAAATTATAATTACAGGAATCAATTCCTATAATTGAGAAAGGGGATAAAAACCCAATAAATAAAAGGAAATAAACCTACAAAAAATATTAAAAATATTATAAAATTATATTCCACCTGTTTCTAATTATAAAATTTAGATAAATATTAGATTTATTTATAAATATAATATTATAATCTATTTTATCTTTTAAAATTATAATTTTTTTAATATATTTCTATATAATTATATATATTATAAATTATTTATTAAATATAATTTAAATACATATAATTAAATAGGATATTTAAAAAAATTAACATTAAATTATTATAATTAATTAATTTACTTAACATCTTTAATTAATCTAAATTATTTAAATAGAGAGAATACAAGTTTCTAAAGAATAAATCTGGAATAAAAGAACCACATGCTTCTGACTTCTTCTCGTAGGAAGCGGGTCTTGTGTGAGACTGACTGTTGGCTGCTAAGTCGTCACCAACCCTTCGTTAATCGTTATCTATCTTCGTCTTCTTCCCTACTCATTCATTCCAAGTGGCTTACACACTACATATACATACTACGTTCCTCATAATTTTTTTGAGTGTATTCTAAGGAAAAAAATTATTTTCTTTCTTGCTTGGGACCCACAGGGTGTAACTGGCGCGGGCGCCACCACTCGCTTGTGTTTTCATTAATTTGTTCTCATTGCTCCTATTATTATTCCCCAAAAACTGTAAAGTTACTTGCTTTTTCTTTTTTCCTGGCTGTGTGTGACGTGACTTTCTTTCGATTCTGTTTCTGGTTGTATGAATTAAGCTAAACCAAAGTCTTGGAATAATATTGTGTAATTGAAGGCTATTGAAGGAGGAAGCCGAGAAGAGAACAAGTAATGGCCCCGCGGAAGAGGCTACCGGGAGTAGACGATGCATTGCAGAAGATTCTGGATTCTAAACTGGATCAAGTTCCCTCTAGAAGAAGGGCTCGTGAGGCCTTCAAGGATATTCAGCTTGGGATTGATCATATATTGTTTAAGGTAAGATTTTGTTTTTCTTCCTTTCCTTTTTCCCCAAATATTTTGGAATCGATAAATCATCTGTTTCCTATTTTGAATCTGTATTTTTCACCTTTCTTCCAGGGGTATGAAATATGAATGCTGATATCTCTTTTCTATGATGAACTGTATTGATTCTATTTGTTTATTAATTGGTTATAATACCGCTTGGTTCAGTGATGTGATTAGTTAGACACTTGACATTGACATTGCAACTATGAAAATACTATGTGGACCTCAATATCGATATTTAATGTAGATATAGGTTGATAGATGAAGGCAGAGTAAGAGTAGTCCATTCATGAATAAATGCCATACAACTGCCCATTAGTTTATGGACGATTTCATTGTGTGGTGACAGACTTGTAACACTGCTTAAAAAGAAGAAAATTTCTTTGGTTGAGCCATATAGGGAAAATAGGTAGCCCAAGTCATGCTTTTCTTTTTGTAGGATCCACATCTTATATACTTATATATATGTGTGTGTATGTATCTGTAAAGTAGTCTACACTAGAGAATCAAAATAGGGAAAGAAGTGCAAACAAATAATTGTGGCCACGCAGGGTATTGATCTATATGTAGGAAGACATCCAATGACCTGCAAAGACGAGTTGTACTTGTATTGTCTTATGTGGGTCCTGATTTGTGGTACTATCAACATTCAAAACACTTTAGGAAATTACTGAGACATTTAATATTTCTTGAAATGATTGGGTCCTTGTTTTCTCTTTTCCTGTTGACTTTAGTCTTATAGCCTTCTTAGTCTCTTCTGCGTTCTGCATGATCACATGCAGAATCATGTGCAATTGAGTTTGTACATTTCCCCCTTTGGCCACGCTCTTTAAAACCCATCATTTTCTTGACATTTCCAAAAGGATTAAACTTAAAGTAAATTTGCTTAGTTGTTTATTATCTAGTTTTCCAATGAAATATGAGGTTGGAATTGACTAATTGAAGAGTAAATGGTAAAAAATTGCTTGAGGTGGTTCAACATGTACAAAAAAGGCTGTTGGAGACACCAGTGAGGAGGGTGAATCAGACTATATGGAATCTTTTGAAAAGAGGTAAAGGAAAATCGAAGAGAATATTCAATGAAGTTATTGACTAGGAGGACCTTTTGGTTAACAATTTATCTAACGATTTAGTTGCTATAGAGCATAATGGTGCTGTGTGATCCATGTATATGACTCTACTTAGTGGGATAAGATTTGTTATTATTGTATCTAGTTGTCAAGTATTTATTGGTAAACCTAATAGCAAACACCTAAAGTCTATACCAATTTTTTGTCCTTTCCAAAATCCCATGGTTTTAAGATTGTGCAGCAACTGTCCTTATATCTAATGGGGTTACAGCTCATGGAGTTGGTTAAGTTTTACTTTCTTAAGATGTTAATATTGATTTGTTTATGTTTGCTGTTGCAGACTCCATGTGATCAAGTAAAAATGAAGGAGGTAAGGACTCTGGATTAGAGCAGTTCTGTGAAAATTTGGTTATGTTTCTTCAGTTCTCCTAAAGGGTGGGCTTGGTATTATGTAATCTTAATCGTATAACCCTAGCATTGTCCTTATTTGCAATGCTGATTTTTTTTCTTCTCTTGATGCATGTGATGATCACCTAATGTGTTTGATAACAGTCATATGAGGTGAACTCAAGGGGTAGACAAATCTTTACTAAAAGTTGGCTTCCTAAGACATATAAGCCCAAAGCAACAGTGTTCTACTGTCATGGCTATGGAGACACTTGCACTTTTTTCTTTGAAGGCATGTATCTGTTGTGAAAAAGTTGTAGATACAGGTATCTTTTTTCATTTACATTGTAAATTACCAACTAGTGTTTATCATGAAATATTTACAGGAATAGCTAGAAAGCTAGCCTTATCTGGTTTTGGAGTTTTTGCTATGGATTATCCAGGATTTGGTCTTTCAGAAGGTCTTCATTGCTATGTCCCCAGTTTCAACAGGCTTGTTGATGATGTCATTGAGCATTATTCGAAAGTCAAAGGTAATCAATCCCAACATTGGATACCCTAGTTCAATTATATGAATTGGCTTGGTCTGGAAATTCAAATACTATTTTCTGTCTAGTTCAGCATTATGTTTCTTCATATGAGGGGTGCAACTTAGCGTTCTGTAGCACAGTAGACAGAAAGTTAGGGGATAGTGCTATCGAATACCTTTCGTATCACTCATGTTTCCTTCTACAAGTAGTTTATACGATTTGACTTGCCATAAAATAGAATCATGACATTAAAAGGAATAGCCAAAACACACTTTTTTAAGTGCTTTCAGTGGGAAGAGTAAATGTTTGACATTGAAGGTGTTGGCACATAAGGGGAATTTTCTTTTCACTATTCTTTATTTTTGTTTTTGGGGTTGAGGGTATGGGGAAGGAGGGGAATTGTAATTCAACAAATATACGGTGGCTAAAAGGTTTGTTGTATAATATCTGGAAACTTCACCTGAAATCAGGTTAAATTCATGGTGATCTTGGAATCTTGTAGTTGTTTCTGATAAATTAATTATTTGAACTTTCTTCTCAGAACTGTCGTTATCTGTAAACTAGAACTGTGGAGTTAACATGGAATTTGTATGCTAAGGTCTGAAATTATAATCTTTATGCATAAATAGTTATTCTTCATTGTTCACTAATGTTAAGCAAATGATCTGTTTATGTTTTCATGTTACACTGTAAGCAACTTAAAATGAATGGAGTGTGAATATTTTTCTACTTTATAGAAAACTGTTGGCTTGCTTGATGGCAGAAAACCCAGAGTTGCATTCTCTTCGAAGCTTCCTTTTTGGACAGTCTATGGGTGGAGCTGTTGCTCTGAAGATACACCTGAAACAGCCTACGGCGTGGGATGGTGCTGTTCTTGTTGCACCTATGTGCAAAGTAAATTAACCAAGAAACTCAGCCAGCTTATGAGTTGTGGTGGGATTTTTTGTTTGGGGGAAGTACTTTTGTCCTTTTGAACTAAGGTCATCAAATGGGATAATTGGCACATAAAGTTAATGTAGCAAAACATCTCCATGAACTTTAAACTAAAATGAAAACATTAATTATTAGTTAAGGTTAACTGCAAGAGGCTGCGTCCTCACTTAAATTATTTAAAGACCAGCATTGGATTGGGATAAGCATGCAGATATTGGAGGCTACGTGGCCTCTTGCAGTTAATTATCGCCAAAGTTTTAACATTTTCATTGTAGTCTAAAGTTCTGGGAGGTGTTTTGTTGAAGCTTCAAGTTCATGTACCATTTTTCTCTTTAGGCTTTAGTTGAAGGGGATAAAATGGAATTTCCCCTTTTTCTTTAATCTCTTTTTGATCAGAAGCTCTCTGTAGATTGCAGATGATATGGTTCCACCATGGTTGCTCACTCAGATTTTGATTGGCATGTCTTATGTCCTTCCGAAGTGTAAGTTAGTTCCGCAAAAGGATCTAGCTGAGGCAGCATTTAGAGATGTGAAGAAGAGAGAACAGGTTTGTACTTTGAGCTTGAACAATCTCATAAATTAACTTAATCTTAAGACTATGATTAATCTTATCAACTAGATCTAAATTTAGATCCTTCATCCTTGGAGACAACTCCAATACCACTGAACCAAAGCTCATTGGTGGTTTCTATCCTTTTGCCCGGCTTTCAACTGAATTTCCATCCTTCAATTTTATGCAGACAATTATATACCTTATCCTTCTGAAAATTTTCTAATATCTTTCTGCAGACAGCGTATAATGTTGTTGCTTACAAAGATAAACCGCGCTTGCGGACTGCAGTAGAGATGCTTAAAACTACTCAAGAAATAGAACAGCGATTGGAAGAAGTATGTATGCTGAACTTCCAACTTGTCTTCTTTAGTTATTTAATATTCCAATAAACTGCCACTATACATGCACAAACTGTTCTTGACTGTGAAACCATCTTGGGAGACATTTCATGCCTGGCCTTGAAAATGAGAGACCAATTGTCTTCTTTTTCATGACAAGGAGCAGAGCAGTCTCTGATCTAGGACAGTTGTTACTAGTAGAAAAGCAAGTGTAAATATACAATTTGATTGTCCCTGAAAAATTTACCAACATAAGCTTTAGGGGTAGGATTTATGTCCCTCTACTCACATTAGTCCCTCCAACTTTCTTACTTGTTACTCATGCATATTAAGCTAGTTTGTCGTTGTAGGGCGAATATACAATTTGGACCAATGGAGGAATTAAGGTGTAGTGAGTTACAAAATCTAAAGGATTAAGTTGCACCGAGGAATAAATCTAAGGACTTTGGGATGTTAAAAGGACCAAGTTTTTTTATTTAATAAAAAAATAAATATCTAGTGGGTTAAATTAGAGTAATTCAAGCTTTATGGGCTTTTTGATGCGTATTTCAGAAGGTGAAGAAGATATGGAGGATTTCATGGTTAAAAATGCTAGTTGTAGAAAGAAACTGTTTTGATCTGCTCTCGCATGCGTACTCTCTTTTCTTTCTTGTTCTGGATTTAAATTAATAGATACTAATATTAAATGATTAGTTAATACTTGCTGATGTTAAATTCTGGTTTAAAAGGAATAGAATTGACAAAAACGCTAGAGGAAGGGCTGTAACCTTCGACCTTGTGGTTAACAGCCACACGCTTTAACCAACTGAGCTGCTCCAGCTCATTGATTTGCAATGCTTTAAAATATAGATAAATGATTTTGATTATTTCCTGTTAGATTTTGATAACGGGTGTTTCTTCGTCTCTCTTATGTATCAAGTTCAATGTTTTTTTCTTCGTTTTGGATAGGTTAAGGAGTTTTAAGACGGAAAAGAAGTTCAAAAGATCAAATATAAACCATAAAAGTAGTATATGATACTACTTGAACTTTGGACTAATTACATTATATATAACAAAACACTCTTTTGAACTTTGGACTAAAATCAAAACGTTAAACTCTAGTTAAAATTAACTGCAAGATTTCAGATGATCCTCTACATCTGCATTTTCATTCTACATAATGCTGGTCCTTTAGAAAAGTTAACTTGCTTAGGGCTTTTAATCTATTTTTTGGGCAGTCCAATACATAAGGCTTCCCACTAGTGAGATCTAGAGAGAGATAGATGTACGCAAGTAGACTAGACCAGTCCTCATACCAAAAAATTTAGCCCAGTTATTTTTCAAAACAGACTTTAGAATGATGCCTAGCTTGGTTTAGTCCGGTCTTTGTGCAACCCTATCCTTACCCCCCGTAAGTGGAGAGTCTATTTTTAAGATTTAAACCTGTAATCTTTAGATCACATAGTAACAATCTTGCCATTACTCTAAGGCTCACTCTTTAGGGCTTTTAATCCATATTCCAGTAAATTCTAGTAATGAACGTTGTTTAAAATTGAGATTTCACCTTTTTTTTCTAACCCCAGAAGTATATGGCCTTGCTAGTATAGTGTTGTAAATTTATTGATATTCACATATCAAAGTTGTGATTGCAGGTTTCTCTGCCATTATTAATTCTCCATGGAGAAGCTGATAGTGTGACTGATCCTTCTGTGAGCAAAGCCTTGTATGAGAAAGCAAGCAGTTCAGACAAGAAACTCGAGCTTTACAAGGATGCTTACCATTCTCTTCTTGAGGGCGAGCCTGATGATATAATCATTCAAGTTTTCAACGACATCGTTTCTTGGCTCGACCAGCACAGCTCATAAAATCTTCCTCTCTATCTCTCGTTGCAATGGTAAATAATTAGCATTTGGAATATGAGAGCATATAGTTTCTCGGGTACTTGAAAGTCTGTGTATATAAAAAAACTCGAGTTTGATCAAAAAGAGAGGAAAAGAAAGAAAGAAAGAAATGGTGGGGGTGGCGTGGGATTGAGTATGATATAAATTATTACAGGTTGTTAGTATTTTTACATGGGAAAAAACTAGATGATGGTGGTTGTGCTTTACATAGGATTTGATCTGAAGTAAAGAATAATACAGTTTATTATATATTTTAGACCTCTATTCTTTAATATAGAATTTATTTAATTAATAATTATAATGTTTAGAGAGACATCCTAACTCCTGAGTGCTTAGATTTATACTTGAGAGTAATAAACAGCTCATCTTGCCCGACATTGGTATCGTTTAAGAGGAAAAGAGATTTTACCCTGTCCTTAAATCGTGGGTAAGCCTAACCCATTTTCAAAAGTTTTTATATAAAAAAAATTGATTAGATTAAAGAAGTTAATTAATATAGTTAAAAATCAGAAAATAAGGAAAAAGGTTAGAAGGAGAGAATAAGAAAGAGTCTTCTTATATTTCCAGGTGTAAAATAAAATTGAGATACCTCCATTTGTAGGTATAAGTTTACAACTTTCATCTAATCAAAATCTACGAAATTATTTATAATTATTAAATTACTGATGGAATAATAGACCTCGACGTAATATTATAATATCCATAAAATAGGCTTCTTTCCGTAGTTTTTTTTTTAAGGAAAATGACATTCTCCTTCTCTAATTTTTAATACAAAGTCTAATTAATATTTTTTTAAAAATTTAAGAAAGTCAAATAAATAAATTAATTATAACTAAATAATTTAACCCGTTAAGACAAATTCATATAATAACCTCCTTAATTTTTTTAAATTAATTAATTAACTCTTATGTTAATATTAATTAATTAATTAATTTGACTTCTTTAATTATTTAAAAAAGTCAACTAACTTCTATATTAATAATTAGAAGAGTATCATTATATTTATGTCATCTTTATTTTAAAATAACATAGAATCTCTGTTTTTTTTTTAAAAATAATTTTAATACTAATAAAAATATTTCTAATAATCTTTTATATGGAATAAATATAGAAATGAAAAATCTATATCAGTGTTTCAACTAAAAAACGACATACAAATATTGCTTGAATTCAATGTTATATATATGTATTTATGTATGCATGCATTAAATTACACATTTAGAAAAATTAAGTGTCCAACAAATTATAAATCTTTTGGCCATAAGTAACTTATAAATTTTAAAAAAATAAATAAAAAAATATTAGGAAAAAATATTCTCAAATTGTGTATTATAATTATTTTTAATAAATAAACGAATAGGGGGGAAAATACGAGCGTCAAAAGTTAGGGCAACAATTCTGAAGTTGCTATATAAGTGTTGCGTGAGCCTCTCTGGCGCCTCCTCTCATTCCGTATTCTGGAAGCCGAAAACTTGAAGCGAAGGTCGATCTAAACTCATCGGCTTCCGTTCGCCTTTTGGTACGTTAAATACTCCTCTCTTTCGTTGTTGCATTCTTTTTCCGGCGCCTTTGGTATTTCCCTCTGGTATGACAGATTCAACTTTTTATCTCATCCATTTGGTCTATTTGAAATCCAAACTCATATTCTCCGATGCAAACGCTACCTGGAATTGCTTGTTTTCTCTATGTGTCCCTCGTGTATTCGTTTTGAGTGGATTTGCGTTAACATTGATAGTAGCAGTTGATTATTGTGAACCTTTTGCTTTCTGATTTTGAGAGCATTTATTTTCGTTTTGTTTGCTCCCCAGTGTTTGGGGATTGAATTAGTTATAATATTTTATGGAAGAATTTAGAACAGAGTAACGACTTCACATATTTCATATTTATCATTCTGATTCCTCATCCGTGATAGTTTGAGATAGTTGTGTGTGTTTTTTATCAGATGTACATTGTTTGGTTTTCATTTGGAGGGACAATTAATATTGTTCTGTTGAAGTATTCAAGAATAAAGCATAAACTTCTCATGTTTACATTTATCTTCTGATTCTTCGTTAGTGGAAGTTTTGCGATGAAGGGTTCTTTTTGATTGACTCTTTTTTAAGTGTACTGAATGGTGTATGTTATGATTGATTCTTGCTTACCTTAGCGGGAGGAACCCGATGGAAATAGTCCAGTAAGTTGTGGCAGTAGCTAGTTCAAGTTTATTCTGTTTCTAGTACCATGTTTAAAATCATGTTTTTTTTGTCATAAAACAGATTGACCAAAATGTACACTTCAAGAAAGAAAATCCACAAGGATAATGATGCTGAACCCACTGAATTTGAGGAGACAGTTGCACAGTACCTATTTGATCTTGAGAACACGAATCAGGAGCTGAAAAGTGACCTGAAGGATCTCTACATAAATCAAGCAATGTAAGCATGTTGCTATACTCACTTATCCTTGTCTAAATTTTTTGTCACAACTCACAAGAGTAAACTTTTACGAGGATAATTCGTTATGCAGTCAAATGGATGTTGCTGGGAATCGCAAAGCTGTTGTTATCTATGTGCCTTACAGATTGAGGAAGGCATTCCGCAAGATTCATCTCAGACTTGTGAGAGAATTGGAAAAGAAATTCAGTGGAAAGGTTGTTGTCCAAAATGATAAACCTTGTTTAGGAATTCTTGTGCGGTCAAGCTTTTTTATCTGTTTCTTGTTTATCATCCAATGTGTTGTGCCTGCCGTATTTCATTATGGTTAGCTGTATGTTTCAGAGTTTCCATGGATAACCAAATTGTTTTTGCTGAAAGATCATACTGAATTACAGGATGTTGTTGTGATTGCTACAAGAAGGATTGTGCGGCCGCCAAAGAAAGGTTCTGCTGTTCAGCGACCTCGCACCCGCACCCTAACAGCTGTCCATGATGCCATTCTGGAGGATGTTGCGCATCCTGCTGAGATTGTGGGCAAGCGAGTCAGATACAGGGTTGATGGATCAAAAATAATGAAGGTGAGTTCCTTTTAATGCATATTTTGTTCTGCTTCTCTTAATATCATATTTATCCTCTAACATTCTTAATGAGATTTTTAATCTCAGGTATTCTTGGACCCTAAGGAGCGCAACAATACCGAATACAAGCTAGAAACTTTTTCTGGAGTTTACAGGAAGCTTACAGGAAAAGATGTAGTATTTGAGTATCCAATCACTGAAGCCTGAAATGCTTCTTCGTGTGTTGGAGTCTTGTATTAGTGCAGTGTTTTATTTCTAGCAATATTACAAGTTTTGTATTTTGCCATTCGAAATTTTGATTTTTGGACTTAGAATTATCTGTCTATCTTGTTCACAGTGAAACCAAGAGTATTTATTGATGTGGTCCTGAATTTAAAATTGAATTCCGTTTGGGTAATCTTCCTGTTTGATAGTATGCTGCCCTGTGCTACCTCTTGCTGGCGGTCCTGGCAGTTTTGGATTTTCAGACTGTTCTGATGTCAAGTTTATGCTTATTCAGAAGTTCTAAAACATCAAAATACCTTGCTTTTCTAGCTCCTATTGGTAGATGATCAGCAGTAGTTCTTATGTTTTTGTTTTCCTCAAGTTTTTAAGTGAATAAATTGTCACATGATGGCTGAGGGAAAGTGGGTCTTTTCCACGGTCGCTCATAGTGTGATCCAATATTACATATTTTTAGTAGTATTTTATGAATTTATAGTGTGATTTGGTATATATTATATATTTTATATTAATATTGATATTATTGATAGTAATATAAAAATATCCATGGTTGTATTTATATTCAGAAGTTCTAAAACTTCCAATCAAAATCTCTCTTGTAACTCCTATTGCTGGATGATAATCTATAATTATGTTTTTGTTTTCCTCAATATATTGAAAGAATTCAAATTTTCGAGTGAATAAATTGTCACATAACCGAGTGAAGGATAAAGTGGAAAGATGTGGAGTGAAAGTGGATCTTTTCTATACAGGAGTCTCGGAGCATTAAAACACGCAAATCACAGTTCTTGATGTTTACATGCAAGTACTTTTTTTTTTTTGGTACGGTACATGCAAGTACTTGAGTACCTAACTGATTGAGTGTAGCCTTGTATTACTATTCAATTCAATCCAACACATCTTAGAAAAATTATGAAACAAAAAGTTCAATGGAAGTATAAATCTCAAGACATTAGCTATGCTAACTGTATATTGGAAACTAAAAGCAATTTAATTATTTCCCAACAAGCTGCTACTACTACATTGCGATGTTGTGATCACAGTGCATTATACTTTATACTCTGCTAAAAAACAAACTCAGAATTTCAGACTTGGGAAGGTTGAAAGAATTTAGTATTAACCCCGGCCCTATACAGAATCAAGTCTGACGATTTACTTATACAAACTTGGGTGTTTGCAGCAGCAAAAATAACATCTCCTTCGGCGACAATATAGACTCTGATTGATCCTCCAACTTTTATAATTGCTTCCCCGTCCACGACCAGAAAGATGGAAGGACCTGGCACTGCTGGGAAGGTCACTGATTCTCCCTTAGGGAGAACACAGCGATCAATCTCAAATTCTTCGAATGGTGGCTGGTACTTTGTTACGTATGGATTTACTGGAATTCCTCGCAGAATCTCAGGGGGACCCTGCAGCAGTATTACATATTCATTAAAGTCAGACCTATCACATGATTGATGTCCCTGTTTTCTACCCTTCCCATCAAAGTAAGCAACATACATCACATTCCCATTATTCTATTCTATCATTCTATCATGAAAAATAATAACAAACCCGTAGCCTCTATATTCCTCCTATACTATATATTAATGACTACCAAAGCAAAATAAGAAAACAAAAACTTGTTTAGGAATTATAGAAACAAGTTAATCATCTTTGATGTAAGTGCTTTTATGGCCATTTTCCTCCATCTTGAAAAAAAAACAAAATGGCAGTCTCCACTTACCTGTTCGTATGTGAGCATGAAACAGAGAGTCTGGACATCTCTGTGTTTAGGAGTAAGGCCAGCTCGCACGACATTGTCTGAAGTTGCCATGCATTCAACGCACTCACCACTTATATATGCATGTGGCTCGTTTGCCCCAAGGCTCAGGGCTTCACCAGGATTCAGTTTCACGTAGTTCAGTAAGAAGGCTGCTATGATACCTATATCACTCGGATACTGGTTTTCTAACCTCTGCGCTAGTTTCTCCTTATCTGTCAACTCCCTCACCTATTTACAATGAGAACATTTAAATTTAAATTTGAGCGAGATTTTCATTTCAGATAGAATCATAGGAAAATAATCACCCAACCTGACTATCCTTATTCAGACGACTCATCAATCTGCCTACTACGTCGGTGACCATCTTTATATCTGCAAACATTATCCGGGTAAACATTGCCGTTAATTTACGTTTTACAGTCTCTTCACTATTTTGATCAGTGAGTCCAAAGATTGGTAATGCATGCCCAAAGCCAACCAGTTCCATAACCTCAGGTACAGTACGAAGCACAACCTTCAGCTCCTGAGTAAAAATAACACCCAAGACTGTTCACTTGGTTCAAGTGAATTAATAAATTTATAATGCACTAAAGACCGTAAAACGTTTATGTTCATCTACCAAAAGGCAAGATTCAGCCCCTACAACCCATCATGGAAACTCTTCAAATTACACAAAAATTAAGCTCTGAATGTATTAAGATCAAAGCACTTGTATTGCCACGTTTTGAATCATAACTTAGTTGAAGTATTATAGATATGCGGACATTCCAGAGATAGCACTTTCCACATGCTTTCAAAATAATTAAAAAATCTAATTCACAGAAAAGAGAAAGAGAAAAGAAGAAAAAGAAAACCAAAAGCAGTGGCTTCTTCTCTTCTGTTTGCGGCATGTATGATGGACAATTAAACTGATTGCAGTTTGGGTTTTGTTGTAAATGATGCTTCATGAACAGCGTAATGCATGTCAACTTCCGGAATCATTTATCAACTAATAACAAACAGTTTTCTAGAAAAATTGACAAACTCAAAACATGACAGTGGTATATATTATAAAAGATTATCATTGATCTTTTCACATGATTCTCCTCATCATTAATTGGCTACACTGGTACCGTCAGGGAGAATCCTGTGAACAAGGGGTTACGAGATTAACTTTTCTCCCGTTGATATGTTTAAATTGACCGTGAAAATCATAGAATAATCCAAATTAAAAATTTATTAATCAAATCTTGTAAAATAATTTAAAATTCAAAATAGTTGAAAATATTTTTTAATTTTTTTAATTTTCTAATGTGATAAAGTCAACTGTAAATTTTCTTCGGCTGAAAAATGAAAAAGAAAATTATAATTTTCTCAAGAATATGTTAAAAATCTTCTGTCACAACGGAATTCTACCTAACAAAAGGCAGTTCTTTTGCCAAAAACTGAAGTGTAAAACTACCGAATTTAAAAATTAGATGATTAATCACCCAGAAAAACAGAAGATTAAAATATTAATTTCTGAATAAAATCCAACCTGACTGTAAATTTTGCAATCACCATCAATAACGATACTTCTGACTTCTGAGAAAAGGTATATTCAGACTCACTTATCTTTATAGTTTATAATAAAGAATTAAGGATCAGACATAAGAAAACAAAATTCTCCCGAATTATTTATGACAGCGTCGCTGAATAACATATCGGTTTTGAAGATTTCGCGAATACAATGAATGAATTATACCTCCAGAGAGATGAACCCACACAGAGCTTCAAACTCTGTCATTGCCAAAGCCATCTCAGGTTTGTGATTCGCGTCCTTATACAGATGAGGATGCAATTTATGCAAAGTTCTGGCTAACTCTTTACTTGGATGAGCCTGTATTGACAACGCCTTATTCACCGAGAGCACCTAAAACGCCAAGAACCACAATGAGTTCACAATTCAATACCATTCTTTAATTTCATTATCTTCTCTTAAAAATGCTGGACATTGAGTTGGAGTTATATATCATCACCTTGAACAAGAAAGGGAGATCACAGCCCCACTTTTCAACAACCTTCTCGCCAAGAACATCAGGATTCTTCAACAGCCACGACTTAAGAGTCGCATTTTCATCACTAGAGAGCATGAAGGATGGCCCAGAGTCATGAGTACCCATCCAAAACTCGGCGTAAGGCTTGAAGGATTGGGGTTCGGATCCGGAATTCAGTGAATAGAGCCTGGCGACTTGAGAGTCTCCGGCAGGCCGGCCCCAATCGTAGTTCTTGACAGAGCATCGAAGCATCTGAAGCCTATCTTCGGTTTCCATTACTGCGAATTGCAAGAAAGTGAGGAATCTTACAAAAGGTGGGAGAATGGAGAGAAGGAAACTGAATGCGAATTGCGAAAAGGCGGGTATGTGACCGTCACTGCTTGTGCTTGCTGCTATTTGAAGCGAGTTTGGGATGGTTCCACCAGAGACAGAGGAAGAAGAAGGGGGGAGAGAGAGAGAGAGAGAGGGAGGGAGAGGGGAAGAAGAAAGAGGGAGATAGCGACGAGTAAGGAGGACGTTAGAGAGAGAAAAAGAGAGGCAAGTGGGGCATGATTCTGTTTTTGCAGTTTCGTTTCTTATCCTCAAGCGAGTCGTTCTCGAAGAGCACGAAATTTCTCAACCTGGAAGGAAACTCAATTTCAATATTTTTTAAGAAGTGGAGAAACTCATTTTTCTTGCCAAATACGTATTCCTATGTGATAAACAAATTTAATAAAGGGAAATTGCTTAAAATTTATTATTATAAAATTATTGTCATAAAATTTATTTGAAGATCTATGTTAAACTATGTTCAGGCTCTTCTTCTGTATTAATTATATTTAAATATGTATAAAATAAAAATTTTTTATATAATTAAAAAATAATTTGATTCTCTTAAAGGTATAAATCCCTAGATATTTTTAGATAATAAATTTTGCAGCAAGAAATTTTTAACTATTTTCCCGATTTATAAATAACGATATAATATTATGTCAAAAAATAATAATATAATAAATTATAATTTAAAGAGACAGAATATATGAAAATATGGTATCTTACAAAAATTGGCATAAAAAAGAAAGAAGATATGTTTTTTCAACACAAAATAAAGTATTTTCCATGTAAATCGTTCGAAAATTCTGCATAACAAAAGTAGAATTAAATTATATTATCCTTTTAGATTTGATTAGATTATACCTATATTTTTCATTTAAAAAATTATACATTACATATTTAAATATATTTTATGTTACCTTTTTGTTGGATCAAAACTAAAGTCAAATTCATTGAACAAGCATAAAAAATAAAGAAAGAATAAAGAAAATCAAACTAATTTATTTATATTTGTAATCATAAAAAATAAAGTAGGAAATTTATGTGTTAAAATTTCAACATTTTAAATATATTATTATGCAGCATAAAAATTGCTTTTTGTGAGAAACAAGCATGGAATCCTTTATGAATTTTGAAGTTAGTCATCATAGAATTATTAAATTGTGGAGTTAAAATTAAGAAAATAAATAAACAAGTGAGATTTGGAAAAAGTTGAATGTGATCCCTTATAAAGGTTCGTTATGGAAGGCCCGCCACGTCCGATAGAGAAAGGCCCGTGAAATGCATTATTTTAATCCGCCTGAAACGACAAAATAGCGCTCCGTTTTCTTGTAAAACTAAACTAAGCGGTGACGCTAAACGACGTCGTCATTTCTGCGACCGCCCCTGACCGTCTGGGTGGCCTAGCAGGCGCCCATAACGTGACAGTGTGGGTCCCAGTCCAAGCACCGACAGGCAACAGATCCTCAGTTCCTCACCACGCGGTAGAAGTTTTGCTGCGAACATCTTCATCATGCTTTGGATCCAAGCTTCTTTGGTAAATTCGATTGGTAAATTATTGGTCCCTCTTATATTTAATTTAATATAAAAATTATTTGATTAATTTAAATAAATTAAATAAATAAAAAAATTAATTAATTATAACTAAATTTAACTCTAAAAAAAATTTATATTATATACTCCTTAATCAACCCAAATTAATAAAATAATTCTCATATAAATTATAACTAATTATTTATTTAATTTTATTAATATATTAAAATTAGTCAACTAATTTTTATATAAAGAACGAAAAAAATTTAAATAAAAACAACACCTACATTGTTGTGGTTTGTATTGAAGTATTTTTAAAAGATTATGAGCACAGTTAAAATGCTAATAGTTTTATAGTCAGTTGATATGTAAATTATCTTATAATTATGAGGTTGTTGATTTAATTCTACTTATAATTTTAAGCTGGTACTATTTGCCATTTATTTTTTTAAGAAAAAAAAAGGTAGTGAGCATTTTGGGGTGGGGGTGGGATCAATTTAATAAATCTTATATCAGTCCATGAGATCAATTTTAGAATGTTGTGCGTTTTATCATATTCCCAAGTTGTGGTTACTAAATCCTTTTTGGGGCTAGAAATAATTACTTTTGGTAAGAGAATTAGTTTATGTGCACTTTGTTGGTTTTTTATTTAACAAAACGATATTTCTAGGTTGAATAAAAATCTCTAAGGTGAAAAAAAATTCAACATAGCACAAAAAGACCAAGTGGGTAAGTCAATCTAATCTCAACATAAACATGGTACCAAGTCAATGTTTCAACATAAAAAATGGTGCCAGCAAAAAAAGACGGGCTACTACTAATAGATGCATAAATACATTTGACGTGGTTGAATTAAACAAAAATATTTTATTTTTTTAAAGTAAATATTTCAATTCAAGCTCCATACATCATCGAAGTCATAATATAAATCAATTCTACAAAAATTTCTTGATTTTAACTATATAATTCACTTTAAGAGTAATTAATACTTATTAGTTAAATTTGCCCTTTCAATTAATACTTAAATGTGGGTCTTTCTATTGTTTTTTTCCTCCTCAACAATCTCCTCATTTTAATATGCGTAAAGTTAAAAAAAAAATTAATTGAAACAAATTTAATGAGCCCACCACTCTTTTTTAGTTTTAATAATTAGTTAATATAACTTATATTGCATTATATATAGATGAGCAAAAATATATTGAAAGGGTTATATGCTCATTTGAACTCAGCAAAATTTATGGATGAATGATTTAAAAATATCAAATAATAGGGAGTAAACTTCTAGATCATCATAATTTTCCAGTATAAATTCCTATTACTTTTTAAAAGGATTTCTTTTGAATATGTATATATATTGTTTTAGGGGAAAAATCAATTAATTAATGACCACAAACTATTTCTACAAAACCTAAAATGTTTACAAATAATTATCCACACATTAGTTAAAAATTAAAAATTCATGTGCAAATTATTTTGTTTTCTGAGCCTCTGCAATAACACTTGACAAGTTTGTTTGGAAAAGAGGTTGTAAAATAACTTATAAAAAAATAACTTTTAGAAAAGGGCTTTTGGAGAAGAGTTTATAGAAAAAAATAATTTTAAATAAATGAGTATTTAGATAATTATTACTATAAAAAATTTTGTAATTGAAAAATTACTAAAAAGGGTATAATTTTATTAAAACTATGAGAGAGGAGATGGGGTAGAAAAGAAAAAAGAGAGAGGAGGGAGGGTAGAGAGAAATAAGAGAATAAAGAGATTGTGTAAAAAAAGTAAAGGTAAAATAGTAATTGGGTAATCCATAAATTTTTTTACTGTTCTAAAAGCTAGTCTCAGTAGCTTATTCAAAACTTTAATTTTAAATTATAGTTTGGTCTAAAAGTTCTTTTTTTTATAAATATAGCTATTTATTTTGAATTTTTTTAAACCAAAATTTAGGCCAATTTTTTTTAAACTTTATTTTTCTTTTTTTCCAAATATGTAAGACATCTAAATCACCATATCATTTTCTAGAACAATTTCTTAATAATTTTTACCTTGAATCATAAAATTTTGTTAGTGTTTGAATTTATAATAAAACTCTAGATTCACTCCTAGGAGGAAACAAATCCTCTCATCATCACTTTTTTCTCATTTTATCTCATTATCACATTAAAAAATAAATAGTTGGGATGTAATCTTTTATAAAACTATTTATTTTTTTATTTTAAGATATTCTACTATAGTAAGCTTTAAGGATCAAATTTTAATATTTTTTTTATTTTTTATAATAATTAAATAGTTAAGATTTTTTATCTTATAAAATTACATTAAAAATAAAAAAATAACTATAAAAATTTTATCTGACTATTTTTAATTGTAGACTATCTTAAAATAGAAAAATAATAATTTTATAAACTAATACATCTCAACCATTTATGTTTTAATCCTACGATAAGGATAAGATGATGAGATGATCCAAATCCCTTGTAGGATTGAAATAAAGGTACATTTGGTAAGATAAATTTTTTTTTTATAGAAATAGAAGTTGAAATAAAATTAGATTAAAAATAAGCTTTAAAGTTTGTTTGATATGATATAAATTAATATAAAATTAATGTATATTTTTTTATAATTTAAAAGGGTATATTTTTTTATAATTTAAAAGGATATAAATTAATATAAAATTAATGTATATTACTAAAAAGGGTATAATTTTATTAAAACTATGAGAGAGGAGATGGGGTAGAAAAGAAAAAAGAGAGAGGAGGGAGGGTAGAGAGAAATAAGAGAATAAAGAGATTGTGTAAAAAAAGTAAAGGTAAAATAGTAATTGGGTAATCCATAAATTTTTTTACTGTTCTAAAAGCTAGTCTCAGTAGCTTATTCAAAACTTTAATTTTAAATTATAGTTTGGTCTAAAAGTTCTTTTTTTTATAAATATAGCTATTTATTTTGAATTTTTTTAAACCAAAATTTAGGCCAATTTTTTTTAAACTTTATTTTTCTTTTTTTCCAAATATGTAAGACATCTAAATCACCATATCATTTTCTAGAACAATTTCTTAATAATTTTTACCTTGAATCATAAAATTTTGTTAGTGTTTGAATTTATAATAAAACTCTAGATTCACTCCTAGGAGGAAACAAATCCTCTCATCATCACTTTTTTCTCATTTTATCTCATTATCACATTAAAAAATAAATAGTTGGGATGTAATCTTTTATAAAACTATTTATTTTTTTATTTTAAGATATTCTACTATAGTAAGCTTTAAGGATCAAATTTTAATATTTTTTTTATTTTTTATAATAATTAAATAGTTAAGATTTTTTATCTTATAAAATTACATTAAAAATAAAAAAATAACTATAAAAATTTTATCTGACTATTTTTAATTGTAGACTATCTTAAAATAGAAAAATAATAATTTTATAAACTAATACATCTCAACCATTTATGTTTTAATCCTACGATAAGGATAAGATGATGAGATGATCCAAATCCCTTGTAGGATTGAAATAAAGGTACATTTGGTAAGATAAATTTTTTTTTTTATAGAAATAGAAGTTGAAATAAAATTAGATTAAAAATAAGCTTTAAAGTTTGTTTGATATGATATAAATTAATATAAAATTAATGTATATTTTTTTATAATTTAAGATGAAATGGTCTAAAATATTTTTTTATAATTTAGGAAGGGTTAAAGTTGTCTAGAAAATTTAAAATTTAGGGTAAAATAATATAAAATATTTTACTTCCACTTCTATTTCCATCATCTCATTTCTCAACTTTTTTTATGGAACTAAAATAACCTAAAATATTAGAAGTAGAAGTAATTTTTATTATATCAAAGAAGGCAAGTGAAAAATTCTATTTCCACTTCTATTGTCCAAACATACTAGGTGGCATTTCTCTTTATATATATATATATATATATATATGTTTGTGTATAACTATATTATCTGATAATTGGCTAGTAAAATATTATTCAATATTTATCTAGTATTTATATAAAGAAGAAGAAAGTCAAAATATTGCAAAGTAATGCACAAGAAATAAAAAGCCGGAAAGGGAAGCATAAAATGCATCACAATAAAAAATTATGAGCTGATAACGAAACCAGTGATGAGATAACATCAAATATAATTGAGTGCGCATTGGACGTTGCACCCTTATCTTATGGAAACATTATTTATAGATCCCAAATTAAAAAAAATATACATTATATTTATAAATGAAACTTTCATCTTTACAAAAAAAATTTAAAAATTTATGTTTACAAATTAAATTTTCATATTTAAAATTCATATTTTATAGATTACATATAGTACTTAATGTTGATAAAGATGAGATGTTCAGTAGGTCAATTGTACTTAAAAGAAGGGTAAAGTTGAAAAGAAAACAATATTTTTAGGATATTAAGAAATATAACTAATTTCTGGTATAAAAAAGAAATATAACTATTTTTTTTAGTTTGTATGTATTATATAAGATTTTATTTTATTTTTATATATAATATTCAGTATTATTAGATCAATATTTAAGTATTATTGGGTCTAAAACTAATTGAGGATAACTATCCCAATTCATTCTTTTAATTCATGAGATTCGAATTACGGATCTCAATTTCGCTCTGTTACTAATTTTTTACATTTTATATTTGCTTTTTATTCTTCAATTTTTTGTACAATATATTGAATGCGGCAAAAATAAATGTTTTCCAAATAGTTTTATTTTTTTAATGTTTAACTGAACATACTGAAAGAAAGAATGGACACTCTCATATGAAAAGGAAATTGGGAGGTAAACCCCCTGATAAAGTAAAGTTCGTGATTGAGGACTTAGGAGTGAATTCCAATTGCACATGCTGGTCTAGTCTCTGGCCCAATGTTATTGTAAGATTATTATTGTACCTTTTCAGCCTTAATTTGACAGATGGCCTCACGACCTTATTTGAACAGGATCTGTTATAGTACCTGTGTCCTTGAGTTTCAAGGAGACAAGAATTTGATTGATGGCCCAAAGAATATAAAGGAGCAATACTAGTTAGGTTTAATTGATAAATATGTACCTACATAATTATTTAGAACAAATTTAATTATTAATAAATACTATTTTATTGTAGTTCCAATCACAACGTTTAGGAAAGCATCATAACTCTTGAGTACTTAAGTTTACGCCTGAAAGTAATTGACAGCTCACCCTACCTGATATTGGTATCGCCTAGGAGGAATGGAGACTTCGCCCTTCCTTTAAATTATAGGTGAGCCCAACCCCTTTTTAAAAATTTCTTGTAACAAAAAAAAAATAGAAAAAATGCTAATGAGAGTTGACACAGATAGTAAAGAACGGACTTATATTCTACAATGACGTAAGTTCGATTCCCGCTACCATTGTGAGGGCTTATTTGATAGGCGATCTTATAAGTTCACTGTAAGTGCTCTTTGAGCCTTAGGGCTATGCTCTAGCCTTGGTGGAGAATCAGTGCCGAACCCTCATAAATTTTTTTGTATAAAAAAAAGTAGAAAAAGAAACCAACCAAGAAAGCGTGGTATAACTGGTAGATAACTTGTCTCTTATAAGCTAAAATATGATGTCCTGGGTTCGAACTATACCGTGCACATTTAAAAAAAATTATTATGAGAGGCAAAACTTATTTCGTTGATCTCTATGGCTTAGGAGGATTAATTTCTAAGCTATTAGCCATTTCTACAAAAAAAAAAAAAAGTAAAAAACATCAATTTGAATTTATCAATAGGTATTGGATCTCTTGGAATGAGCTAATCCCTTACAACTTAATAAACCAATATTCAAATTCCCTCCATTAAAGAGCATTTCCACATGGTAGAACCTCCTCAAAGAATATAAGGTTTTCATGAGGCTGATCTTGAGCTGCCATCCAAGCACGAATACCTTCATTTAAAAGAATATTTTTGGTGTAGAAAGTCTCAAATTCAGAATCTTTTGTTGCGCGGATTTCTTGAGAAACAAAGTCATAGGCACGTAGGTTTAGGGCCAGACCAATTACTCCAAGAGCACTCATCCATAAACCGGTTACTGGTACAAATAACATAAAGAAATGTAACCAACGATTATTGAAAAAAGCAACCCCAAAGATTTGGGACCAAAAGCGGTTAGCGGTAATCATTGAATAAGTTTCTTCAGCTTGAGTTGGGTTAAAAGCACGGAATGTATTTGTGCCATCCCCATCTTCAAATAAAGTATTTTCCACGGTAGCACCATGAATAGCTCATAGTAGAGCAGCGTTTAATACACTAGCAACTCCCATTATATGAAATGGGTTCAATGTCCAATTAGGAGAAGTGTCTACATTTGGTTTAAATCGCCAACAAAGATTGATCATTAATTGTAACTAATATAAGAATAATTTATAAGATCATGAGTTCAAATCCTATTATTAATGTGAGTACTTTATTAGTAGACGATATATAAGTACTATTTAAACCTAAATGCATGCCCAATCACTCATGCATTGATTCATCAAATATTACACGATCACTTTCTATGGACAATAAACAAAAAGTTAACATTTGAAAGAAAATACCATATATAATATAAGCTCCTTAAGTTCCATCAAAGACTTCCAATATTACAATATTGGAAGCCTTTGAGAGAACTTAGAAGCTTAATACATCATCGTTCATTGCGTTTGTGAGAAACAAAGTCTCCAGGGGTCATGGCTTTTATATAGAGAGGTTTTACTGTAACAAATAAAGGAATATAATCTAATCTCATCTTGGCAAAGTCAAAATAAATCTTTTTATCTCATTCTTTCCAGATTCGTTCATTATTAATTGGCATGTATCTTAATTGAAGATTTTGATTCGTCTTTATCGTTGACATATTGAAGGAATATAAATGAGATCAGAGTAATAAGCTGACTGTTTTTTTTTGTCAAGAGAAGATTAGGCTCACTTTTTATGTGTAATACAACATCCTAAAAATTCAACGATTCTCTTAAGTAATTAATTAATTTCAATAAACTCTAGCTTGAATACAATTTCGATAATAAACTTAAAAAAATATTTCTCGAAACATTATAAAGACTGAAATTGTTTAAATGATACGAATATTGCTATTCAAATGATAATTTTTTTTATCTTATATATAAGATAATATTTTTAAGGATCACTGTTAGAAAAGATGCTTTCTAAATCAGTTGAAAATAAACTTTTATACCGGACTTTAACCCGGTGTAGAAACAGCCTGTGTAAAAAGCTTGATATTCTACACCGGTTGTATACGATCGGTGTAAAAAATTAGCTTTTTTAAACTGGTTATTCTATACAACCGGTTTAAAAAAGTAATGTAAAAATAAACAAAATTATAATAAAAAAAATCTAGGTCTAAATCAGATAAACTTCTAAACCAGTTTCCTTATTAAAACACCAAAATTATTTCTTTCTTCGTCACAAATCTGAAGGAGGAGGAGAATGATGAAAGATAATAGGTACCTGTAAAATGTAAGCAGAGAATAAAAAAGAGGAAGAAAGAAAAAGCCAGAGAACCTATAAATAAAAGAAACGAAAACTCAGATATATACACAAAAACAAAAATCCATAAACGTCCTCACCTAATTGAAGACATCACAAAAATATTATCACAATTCTGTTCAAAAACAAATAAAAATATATTTAAACAAAACTTAAAAATAAATAAAATAAAAATCTAAATATATACATAGAAACGAAAACCCAAATATAATCAATTTTTGAATATACATTATTTAGTTATTCATATCTTATAAAAAAGACGGAGTAACATGTGTAGGCTTGAGGTTCTAACCCACTATCACATAATTAACATGTTAACGAGTCCTATATTAAGGATACGAGTAAGTACCGATTTACTTTAACCACAATTCTGGTTTACCTTAATAATTATAGAGACCTCTCATTTATTAGAAAAATGAAAAATTATGGTTAAAAACCAAAATAACTCTCACGAATTTTATGTTATGTATGGGTAACATGTTTAAGCTTTAAAATTTCATAATAAATCCCCAAAGTTCTCATATCTATGCAGATAACTCCCTACTAATACTTTTTGTTCATTGCTTTATGCACATATCTTAAGGTGTAGGGTCCTTATTGTATGCATATAACTCAAAACTTGAAGAAATTATATATACACAAAAATATAATTTAAGGCATTATATAATGACAATTAAGATTTATCTACACAGAGTTAAAATTTTCCAAAAAAAACGAATAAGTTTAATAAATGTGTTTGAATCTAGTAAAAATAAATAAATGTGTTTGAAAATTTTGGAATGATAAATAAATTAACTTTATATATTTTAAAATAATATTTGAAGGTTAACTTTCTGCATTATCCTAGCAATAGCTTAGGGAAAGTTTCTTGTTTTGTTTTGTTTTTTATAATATTAATTAGATCATATTATCAAGTAGATCATATTATCGTAGTTGTCTTTCTCAAGATATGTGATTCTTCTGAAAATCGAATTCAATATATGTTAGTAGTTAGGAAAATTTTCTAATTTTATAACGTAATTAAAAGTAGAAATATATGGAATAAAATAATTTTAATTTTGGATCAAAAATAGATTTTTGTAACATATTTTTTAATTTTTAATAAAAAGGAAGGCTTTTTGTAATCAAGATAAAATATTGTGGGGGTTAATATATTTTACTTAATTTTTTTAATAAATTTATAAGTATACGGTTATATAGTAATAAAAAGATGAGACCGTTCCATCAATTTTCAGCCACTTTAAATTTTTTGGCGTGTTACCAATACCGTAGCATTCTTTGCTTGTAACTATTCTTTTTTTTTTGGGGTCGATAGTATGCTTGTAACTATTCTAATGTATGTTGACGATGCATTGGTGATTTTCAATGGCTTCATATCAGTATTTCAATTTTAAGAAGAGTTTTTTTTACCTTGAATTTTAAGAAGAGTTTCTTTTTTTTTTTAAACTGAATTTTAAGAAGAGTTTCACTTGTTGGTTTTTGGACCATTATTCAACTCAATCCAATAAAGGGGATATTATCAAGCCCCATTGCAACTGTTCATAACCATAATTTATATGATAAAATAGCCGTCAAATTTAAGTCTTTTTGTGATAGTGAAACTTTATACTTACCTCTCTACTCCTTAATTTAAGAGCTATTTATTAATCTAATTTATAAAAATTAAATAAATTATTTTACATATAAACTCCTCTTGTCCTTAATTGCTTAATTATATCTATGCATACTGTATAGATTTTCATGGGTGCATCATCAGTATCAAACTCAAGAGTAGAATAGATCAAAAGAATTTATAGAAATTATTTATATAATTAAAAATACACTATTTAAGGTAAATAAATAAATAATTGTACACTATTTTCTCCTACCAAAAAAAAAAAGAAAGTAAATGATTCTTAGCTATGGTGTTCTTAATCTAGAGTGTAGTACTCACCTTCAGGCCGAATAGAACAAAATTGCCAAAAAAAGAAAACTATAGTAGTCATGGTGCAACTCTATTTTTCTAAGCCTTCCCAAGGGACTGTATCAATTACTGGTGTCATGGGTTAGGATGTTAAGCCATCGAATTACAAGGAAGACGTTGACTAAATCTTCTCCAACAATGACTTGCTGATGAGAAGCCACAGAAAGCAAGCCCAGGAATTGACAGAGAAAAATAAGCTCCTCAAGATCTCTCAAGTGCTTGCAGCATTTGTCAATACTGGAAGCCTTTGAGGAACTTGATTAAGAGCTTAATTAATTAATTGGTATTAATCTTCCTGAGAGCTCTTGTGAGAAACCCTTATGCTTGTGTGCTTTATATATAGAGAGATTAATAGTCACTGTGCCTTGGTTCATTCACAAACACAAGAATTGGAATCCCACCTGTTCAATTTCAACATGTTCCATATATTCGATTCTCCATCATTATTTTGCGCTAAAATGTTACTTTCTGATTTGTCTTTATCCAAATAAGTAAACTTATATTCATCTAGAATATATTAACAGTTGACTTCCCCTGCCAGTTGTCCATAATCCATTACCTATATAACAGTTGACCAGTTTCTTAAATTTGAAGTGATAATCTTGGTTTGTTTCATGATTGAGACAAGTCATATATGGAGAAGCGAATCATCAGGAAACGAGGAAATAGAAAGTGAGATTCCTTTTGTTTAACTTGTGAAAATTGTGACTAACATAATTAATCTCTATATATAAGGCCACACTTCTACGCATATTGGCTTACCACATATATAGCAGCAGCTGTGATATAAGAATCCAAGATATTAATAAAGTTCTGCATGCAAGCCCCTCAAAGGTTTCCAATATTGAGCAATATATATATATATATGTTGTTCAATATTGGGGCCTTTGAGTGACTTGAGGAGCTTTTGGAGGAACAAGTTTATATCTACCTATCTCCATATCAGATATTAATTCTTACGCTGATTGAGAATTACAATACTCTACAAAGATAAAAGGTAAATGGTAGTGGTTATTTAGTAACAGTTTCTTATGACCGTTGTAAAAAATCCATCGTTCGTAACATAGCACTTTTGGCATAACAAAGATGTTAAAATGAAGGACGTGATGGTAGTTAACGGTTTACGGATAGAAACCGCCATCAGTTGTACCTAGATTCGAGGGGTTCGATTTAGTGACTAATTGGGTAGCGGTTTCTGGGGAACTGCTACCATGGGGGACATATAGATCAAAGGATATGGTACATATATGGCGATTATAACCGCTACCAAGTACTCTTTTTGTCCTGAGGGGATAAGAGATTATTTCTTGTTCTCTATAGCTTGATCTGGCTATTCAATTTTATTTAGCCTATTGATTGTATTTCTTATAATTTCTATCATTACACATACAAGTGATTAGCTCAAAGAGCCCATACAAGTAACAGAATCAGATCGAAGAGCATGTACGCCTTTTCAAGCTTTAAGACATATAATTATTAATTTCTTATCCATGAAAGACTTTAAATCTCACCCCAATATCACAAACTACTAACAACACATTAATAATAATAATAATCATCATCATCATAACGGGGAGCATTCATTATTTTGATGCAACTAGCTAGGGCTTAGTACGTAGTAAATTATATTATTCTCGAAAAATTATTAACATATAATTACAAGAAATTAGGAAGGAAATGATCATATGCACTTTCTACCCTTCCAGCAGTCATAATTTTAGGATAAATAATTAATATAATATTTTTCGGTCCTTAATATAAGACTTAATTAGGAAGTTAATTTTAATTCTAAATATAAGATATATTTCTTATATTTATCAACTTTTCCCAAGTTAGCTCTATTGATGTTTCCTCAACCGTCAATAATAATCAAATAGAAGAGGAAAAGAGGGAGTTAAGAAGGATAATTAAGGTATTTTAGATAAAACATGTAATATTAACTAACTTAACTAACTTCTTTAATTTAATTAAATTAATTAAATAGCTCATATATTAAAACTAGAGGAGTATATTACTACACATTGACTTAAACACTCAGTTAATCCGGTCATTAAAGGGAATAAAAGAGAAATAAAATTAATAGAAAAGAAAATGAAAGGTGCATGAAAAGATGTAAATATATAATAATATGACATATTTAACTAATATAATTAGATTAATAAAATTAGTTAATATTATATATTTTTTAAAATATCTTAATCATCTTTTTTAACTTTCCCCGTCCCTTCTCTTACTTAATTATTGTTAATGGAATATCAATCAGAGTAATTTAAAAAAATTAATAAATATATAAAATATTTCTTATATTTAAGATTAAGATCAACTCTCTAATTAGATCTAATATTAAGGACCGGAGGAGTATATAATTATGAAATCAGAGTATAGCTAGAAAAGAAAAGTTGAGCAGGTCTTGAATTTTCAAAAGGAAATTATTTTTAAAACAAAATAAAAAATCTAAAATAATATATATGTCATGGAGGTAGTACATATATATATTGTTGATCGAGGCATGATTTTCTAGTAGTACAAAATATAAAGTATTTACTGATCTTTACATGAGTTTGTGCCAACCCCACTGGTAAGAAAATAAGAATAAAGGATCTCATCAAAGAGAATTAATGGGAAAACATGTTTAGTTTTTATTCTTGAGCCATGAATTAATTTGTGGAGTATCAATATTGTGTGGTTTCCTTTATTAAAGTCAGATAATTATATATGCTTCCTATATTATTATTCCTTGTGACATTTTGCTGAGTCCCAATTGACCTCTTTGTTACTCCACCAGCAACAAACTTCTACACATATATTCCATATTGGCCAACTTTAAGAAGCTTCAAGTCAAATAGTTAGATACATACATACATACATACATACATATATATATATATATATATATATATTCCGATGTCAACTATTGGTAGTCTAGATTCTGGATTGATAACCTACGTTTTAGTGTTGATTAAGACAAGACATAATGAAGCACAATTCAAAAGGTTTCCAATTGCATTAAGGTCATTCAAGCTCTAAAAAGTTTCCAATATTCAACAATACTTCCTCCAATCTAAAATATATGTCATTTTCAACCATGTCTTAAATTGAAGAAAAAAATTCAACTATATATACCCATATTAAATGAAGTTTTGAATGAGGGAGAGAAATAATACAATGAATTATATTGAAGCATTAATTACAGAACAAAAATGGCACACGCAAATAAGTATTCATTACTTTCTAAGTGACTTATATTATGGATTAAAGAATTATTCTTTTTAAAAAGGTGACTTATATTTTGAAGTGATGAAGAGTGTGTGTGTGTGTGTATAGATATTGTATTGGTTCTATACACAAATCAAATGGGATTTGAACCCTAATCACCTAATAATGGATCTCCTCAACAAGATTAAAATAAACAATCACATAATGGACCCTTCCCCATCAACTCCCGCATTCCTCCCTATCTTTTCCATAAAACTTGAAGGATCGCCAAGAAACCTCCCTTAAGATCATCGCATATTCTTTGCAGTCAAACAAATATGATATATATATATACACCCACACACATAATCTAACTTCAAATTTGAGAGATGGTTATAATTATCATAGAGATTTGGGATGACAGTGAAGAAAAGGATGTGATCAAATTATACATTAAAGAAGAGGGGTATCCGGAGAAAGAAGGATTTATTTGAAATAGAAAGAGATATAGTAGATATGTTAAAATCTAATGATCCAATAGGTCTGATGATTAAATTATACATTAAAAACTATTCCTTATTATAAGTCATATATAACTAATTCACACAAGGCAGTCATTAGAAGTTCATTGTGGTATATGAAAGCCTTACAATTTTTTTTTAAATTTACCCTTATTAAATAAATACATTTCGTTCACCGTCGGAGTTAAGATTAGCGGAAGATCTTAGTTCTTTACAATGTAACAAATTCAGGTTTAAATTCCCGTAGGTAGAGATGCTCATATTTAATACATGATACTACCTCAAATAGAAGGATACATGTGCTTAAAAAATATATATTTGGTTCTCCCATTCTGCCATGAATTAGTGGGTCCATTAATTTTTAAATCTTTCAGGGTAATTATTTCTAAAAAAGAATTAATGTATTAATTACTCTTAAAGTTACTAAAAATATGACTTATAATGGGGAACGTATGGAGTATCACTATCAGCTACAAATGATAAGCACATAATGTTTTATATTAGTTTATACAATTAGCTCTTATACTCGATACCAAACATGCCCGTAGGGTTTTCTACAACATACACGCACATGCTCCTTTTTAAATCACAAGATATGATTTCTTAATTTGGTGATTCTTCTTCTCCTTTGTTTTCTTGGTTGATACTTTGCTCCAATCACACCAATAGATTCTCTCCTGTTCATTGCAAGACGAAATGGTGATGTGTGTGTTATTATATGATTTACTTTGATTGATCGCTTGTTCTTCACGAAATATTTGATGTAAATCCTTCTATTTATTTGCTCGATCGCCACGTTTATATCCCAATATTCCTTTCATATTAGTGGATACCAACTATGAGTGATTCTTGCATTTGAAAGCTTTATGTTTTTTTATATATAAAATCATCAAATATATTAATAAAACGTTAGTTTACCATAAAAGAACTACAGAAATTTAGAACACATAATGAAAGATACATCAACAGGAAGTTGATGAAGAAGCTTAAAGGAAAATCATACATCAATCTAGATTGGGTTTGAATGAAATGGGTTGAAAACCTTATGTTTGGCTTAACTTGCTTCCTTCCTTTAATTTCTTCTCATGACATGCTTCTTGATATTCCTTCCTTTTCTTCTCTTAATTTACCCGAGGAATTAATTAATTCTCTCCATATATCACTGTTATTTGCATATCAATTAAAGCTCCTTGAAATATTTCTCAAGCAAATTTCGAACGATGTACGTTAGTTAGGAAGGAAATGTAAAATCAAAGATTTGCTTTTTACATTTATTTGACCATGAAAATCAAACCTTCTTGATATTTGTAAATTATATTAATTGAAAACGTATTTTCTTTCAAGATCAAATCCTTGTAATTAAAGTTCCAAGATATTTAATTATCTCTTTGAAAAATCATTGACATTATATAAAAAAATATTTTCTTCATCAAAAGATCATATTTAAAGTATTATATTGCACTATGAAAATCCAACCTTCTTGATATTGGAAAAAATCTTAAAAGATATGTTTATATTATAATACATGATAATCCGGTCCTAAATTTTAAAACTAGCAAGATAACTAATTTGTGTATATTCAGAGAATTAGTTAAATTAATTATTTATAATTAAATATGTGTTAATTTATTTAAAATATCTATTTTAATACTTTGCATATGAAACTACTCTCCTAATAGAAAACCCCCTTAACATATGCAATTAATAGAAAGATTTTTAAAAAATTATAAATTTAGGAGATAAAATGAATTAAAATTTTATATTTAAAACTAAATAAAATAGAAGAACTATTTCTAGGAATCCTATGAAAAGTTGAAGCAAATGGGGGCAACTCTTTTCATAGTTTTGATTTACCCGGCCCTTTGCTTTTACTTTTATTGCTAGTTATAAAATCCCTATATTTATATATATGCCTCTGAATCTGATCTCTTGAGGCACTCAAGTAGCTCTTTAACAGATAAATAAATGCATATATATATAGGATGTCAACCACTTGTAAATAATTAGATTCTGAATTGAGATAAGCTTCCTTTAATTTCTACAGTTCAAAATGGAATCTATAATAGGGCAACATTTGCAACATGGGATTCCTTAATTCTGTTTGTGACAACGGTGACTCATCATATAATCTCTATATAAAGCCCACCTCTTCAGCTTGATTGAGAAAACAAGACATTATTATTGTTAAAGCTCTGTGTGCAAATTCTTCAAAGGCTTCCAATATTGAACAATATTGGAGCCTTTGAGAGAACTTGAGGAGCTTTCGAACCACCAACACAAATTAAGTACACAGCTTGCTATATATTCTGATATTAAGTTATACGAGTGTATCATCTTTACCTTTTCTTTTTCTTTTTAGCTCAGAAGAAGTTTAGATGAGTTGGGCTTCAGCAAATCAAAGCTCTCATGCAAATTCTCAAAGGTTTCCAATATTGAACAATATATATGTTTATATTGTTCAGTATTGGTCCCTTTGACTGAACTTGAAGAGCTTTCCAAGCATCCATAACAGAGCTTGCTTCTGCTTCTAATTTGTAAGTTTAGATCTTACTATTATATTCTGGAACGCCATAGCTAGTCAGCTTGTAGCTTTTTTCCTCTTCTGGTTTAACTGAAAACCTGTATAGTTTATATATATACACACACACACACATATACCTCTTTCGTTCAGAATAATCGAGGAGATACATCAACTTGGGAGACCTTTTTGAACCTTTGAGAACTTGCAATATGAGAGCTTCAAAGGATTTCATTATTCTCAAGTGAAATATATATATAAAAAGGGAAATATCACTTAAAAATTTTCTGAAGGATATTTAATTGATGATAAAAGCTTTGTTGAAACATTTTATATAGTATGTTTTTTGAACTTATATCTTGCACATTAACGAATATATATAAAAATTGTTAAATAAATTTCATGATGACATGCGTGAAGTTATTTCTTATTATTATATGGAAATATTTTCATTCCATCTCGATATCCATCAGTGGCTCTCCTATCATATCATCAAGTCCCCAACAATTCCTTTTTTGTTTTATTCAACACAAAACGATGTTAAGTAAATAGAGTTTTATAATGAAAGTTACAAAATTAAAAAAAAAAAAAAGAAGTAATGATTACAGGTGAGAGGATTGTGTACGAATACGAATGAAGTATTTTTTGCTACAATAGATTGTGAGAGACAGTTTGAAGTCAGTTTCTATTAATCTAAACTTATAGATCCAGAATAACGAGGCTTTTTTAAGCACTTTTAAGTACTCCTATGACAGATGATTCCATGATAACAGGGTTTATTTAAACTTCTGTATTTGTAGAGGATAATATATCACAGTCTTCCACGTTAAGTGAGATCACAGAAGTAGATAAAGAAGGCAGACCCCAATCTTCATTAACCAAGGATGAGTTACCAACATCCTTGACTTTCCAGTAATGGTACATGGTCTTGTGATTTAGACCTTATGTTTTGACAAATAGTATATTATTTCTACCCACGTGTAAGTGGTTAAGATTTTATTTTATTATATTTGTCAAACTTTACTCTAATGAATTCATGAAGATAGAATGGATCATAATGATGAAGAAGAGGAAAATAATTTCAATATATTAGAATAGCTTATATATTGAAATATAAGACTTTCAGAAAAATGTTTTATATTTGAAATGGATGTAGCACAACATAATTGAATAATTGATCTGCATTGCATCTGACACTAAGTTCAACAATATGGAATATATTAAAGAAGTTGCAATTGCAATAATCAAAAGGTTGATTTGAAGCTGTGAAAGATCAAATTCCTTATTATTGAACATATTTGTGCATTCAATAAAAGGAGATGTTTTCTAATACTCACAAGCTGAATGATTTCATTTTTTTCATATTTCAAGAAAACTATATAGCCGATAAAAATTTGATCTAATTGGTAAGAAATTAACTCGTACCTTATAATAGCATAAATTAAAATGTCGGAGTTAATATAAGGACATGGTTGAAGAATAATCTATAAATTTCTTTATAAAACGCTCATTGATGAATTGAGAGATATGCCCTAGTAACTTAGATAAGCTCTATGATCTAATTTACTTAAATTTTTTAAATAATAATAAAAAGGACAATTTGATGAAGAAACCAAACTTGTATAAGTTTGGTTGGTGTTGAGTGATTATCTGCTGGATCACTCATCTACTCTCTTTACTTCTATTGATTTGCATTAATTATTTTAAAAGAGTAGGATCTCATAAGCATATAAGGAATTAGGTTATAGTATTTTAAGAAAGAAAAATATATTATTAATACCATAAAATATATAGAAAATTTGTGACAAAAATTTTTGTTGAAAATTTCGCCACAAAATTGTTTCTATGAATTTTGCAATTGAGATTTCATGAATACATGACGAATTCATTTCAAAACCAGTTATAAAAGGTATACGGTGTTCTTATTTGCAACAAATGACTCCGTCTCAAAATTCATCTTTTTAGTTGTTTTAAAGTTCAATACTCCAGTTATATTGTTAAATTAGAGGGGCATACATTAACTATCTGAAGTTATAAATTAAATTGAATCCATAACTTCCTATTTACCATATACACTACTAAAAAATAATTTTCACGACCCTATATTAAAGTGTTTAAATAAAAAACGCCGTAAAAATGCAGTAAAAAATCTTGTAATTAAATTGATATTATTTTACTTTGTATGGTGATTTTATAGAAAAATTGCAACAAAAAACCCTCCACCCTTAACAAAAAAGAAGGCAAAAAGAAGGCAAGTGTCTCTTTAACTTACAACGACATTTGTTATATAATTTTTATGCCAGTGAACTATAAAGCTATTAATAATAGTCTAAGTTATGATTCAATACTTCGTTTTGGATTACTTTTAAATTTAAATCTAAAAAATTTAAGATATGAGCAGACACAAAAAAGAGAAGAACTCCAAGATAGGATAATGAACAACAACTCTTTCATATATTCCTCTCCAAATACGGCTCTCTTAAGACCCTCAACATGATATATAATAAATAATATTCCCCCTATTCTTAATCTAAATTTATTTAACTAATTTGATTAAATTATGCCATATATTAAAGATTGGAGGAGTATATGCTATCATTAATTTTATTAGCTAACATTAAATTTTATCATTTTCATGGTAAATAATATACACACACAGGTTACACTTTTTTAAATTAGTATTATATGCACTGTTTTCCCTTTTTATAATGTTTAATGGAAAATACTAGATTTTTAAATTAAATTTTATTCCTCAAAGTTAGGGTATATTTTAATAAAAAATTTCGTAATTTCTATCAAATAAAATAAAACACAGGAAGTTGAATTTTTAATTAGACATTAGTTAATTATTATTTTTAATGAAAGAAACATCTACAGTTCATGGTCTGAACGTAATATAATAGCCGAATGATCAGAACGAACCAGATGAAGTTAATAATTAATTACACATATATAGTTAGGAAGTTTACAAAATCTCAAATATATATATACATGATATATTCCTTCTATATATCAATGGTAAAGACAAATCAAAGGAAAATGAGTTAATCACTGGAAAATGAGGGTTGGATTATCTGTAAAAGGTGGGATTAGATTCGATCATGGGTCACAATGAAACATATTGAGATTGTAGACGACTCATAGTAAATAAATATAGAAGTAAAGACACGAACATAGTCAGTCTAATTATCTTGGTTCGGTCCTCTTCTAACCTATATCCAATGTCTTTAGAACTTTCAAGAGATTTTCCCACTATAATCCACCAAGTACAATTTCTATAGATTTTACATTGAGCTCATCTACAACTCACTCGATCACTCGGGATTTTCACTTAGCTCATCTGGAACTAGTTACACAAGGATTTCACACAACTCGCCCAAAACTAATACGAATATATAATCAAAGGTTCGCTAACCAGCTAGCTAGGCGACGAATACAATATGCTCATAATATCACGTAATAGAGTTTATCGTGCAATGTATATTATATTTCTTTGATTGTGTGTTCTTCTTCATATTCATGCTTTTTATAGCTCTTACAGAATCTGAACATCGTGTTACATTGATAAGCATTGATCTAAGTTTCCTTTTTTTTTTTACCACGCAACTGTCATTTTCCTTTTATGATTTCCTTCTATTATTAGTCCCTTCATCAATCTTTGATTCTTTTGAAACAGCACTTAAATTAAATATTCTTATTAGCCACAATCACACTTGGAAAATCAAATTGAAATAATTTAAGATTCTTTGTGACAATCAAAACCATTTATTGATTGATTGAACTTTTGTCCCATTCTTTAGATTGCAATTGTTATCATTTTTCTCTCATTGCGTTGAACCTTCAAATTTTATATATTAATTGATTGATTGATTGATTGATCATTTATCAAATTAAAATGATATAATAAGATAAATGGATGTCAAAACTTTATTAGAAAAGGATCATTTTACGATATATATCGGATAAATGATAAAACAATTACTCTCACATTCCAAAATGATTATATATATGATCAAAAGAAAGGAACGTTAAAACATTAAAAGTTTTTTTTTAATAAAATTTTTGCAATGTGTTATTGTTATAGTATTATTCTTGAAAGATGCCATTACTATAATTTTAAAGATGGCATTAAAATAATAAGAATTTATGCACAAAATTTTAGTCTAGGTTTGGGGGGGGGGGGGAGTTATAACTCATTCCATTCCATCTATTTTATAATACATCTCAAATGATGGTGAAACAAAACCATCCCTAATTTCCACTATAAACCAAACAAGGAAATGTTCTATTATTTTGTTTCATATTCTACCATATTCCATCAAGTAATGTTTATTCCGTTTCATCAAATAAAAAACTCCCAATACGCACCTTAATTAGTTCATAGCATCCACAATAGTTTATTGAAAAGAAAGAAAAGAAAGGAGATAGAAGTGCTCTATTCCTTCGGGCTTAATGGAGGATTATATATATATATATATATATATATATACGAGTTGTTCATTATTACAACATATATAATTAACCAATGTGTGTGTGTGTGTGTTCGTGGAATACGTACAAACTTGATTTAAGCTATGACAAAAAGTAATACATATATTCTCTAAATATATATAGGGATTCTCAGACTTTAATTTGAAATGGGTTAGGGAAAGAAGTCAATATTCTAAAGGCAGGTGGCTTAAACTTTAGTTATTCACTTTTGTCAACGTGTTCAACTTTTAGTTAGCTTTATTTTATTATTTAATTAGAAATAACATTTTTTTATTACATATGGTAATGTATATTTATGGTTAAACCATTTTCATAATGCTTAATGAAAAAAACATTATATAATAGTCTGTTCATCAAAGTTACATTTATAAGTCTTTTAAATAATTAAAACCCCAATAGGAAATTTGAGTATTTAAGACATTTTTTTTGTACAAATTTTTTTGAAAAAAGGTTGGGTTCACTCACAATCTAAGGGTAGGGCGAAGTCTCCCTTCCTCCTAGGCGACACCAATATCGGATATGGCGAGCTGTCTATTACCCTAAGGCGTAAACTTAAGCACCTAGGAGTTAGAATGTCTCCCCAAGCGTCGCGACTGGAACCACAATAAAGTGGTATTTCCTAGGGATAAAATACACTTCAAATAGTCGCATGTCTCACCCCTTCGCTAGTTGAACCCACGGATGATTGGTAAATATTTAAGACATTAATTAATGACTAATTACACAAAGGAAGCCCACATAATAGTCTCTAATAATACATATTCCTTCCCTATGTCAATGATGAAGACATATCAAAAACTACAATGAAGATAAATCCCAATACATAAACGAATCTGAAAAAATGATGCAAATAGAGAGAAGATTTAATTTGTAAGAGATAAGATTATATTCCTTTGTCACAGGAAAAAAACTCTATATAAAACACACTAGCTAGCTAGCCTTTGTTTCTCATCACAAACCAATTATATGTTGAGAGAAATATATAATCAAAATATATACGGATAGAGAATTAAGCTTCCAAATTCTCTCAAAGGCTTCCAATATTGTAATATTGGTAGTCTTTGAGGGAACTTGAGGAGCTTATATATGGTTATATATTTTCTTAAAAAATAAATTTAGCATTTGTTTCTCATCACATTGAGAGACAACATGATTGCAAATATGAATATCTTGTGGATTAGGCTTCAAAGTTTTATCAAAGGCTTCCAATATTGTTACATATTGGAAGTCTTTGATGGAACTTGAGGAGCTTATATATATTTATTGAAAGAAATAAGCGTAGCTTAAATTCATCGGACAGAGTAATCAATTTGTCCACAAAAAGAGGAATCACCTGAAAATCATTGGGTTACACCAACAAGTTGTTAGTTAAGATAGTAAGTAATCTCACTTTTATAAGGAAGAGATCACAAGTTTAAATTCCTGGAAGTACACTTATTGGGAGAAGTAAAAAACTTTTACATTATAAACTTTAAAAAAGATTAGTTTCAAATCCAAAATGACTTAAAGATATCCTTAACGAAATAAAAAAATTATTGAGTTACACAGAAAATGCACCATACTGCAAAAAAGAGAGAGTTCTTTGTGAATGAACAAAGAATACTGAGATGGAGTTTATGTCTTCTATATATATTGTAACTTCCCCCAACCTTTTCGTATATATAAAATAATGTTTCCAACGGTTCCTTTGTTGGTTTTAAACCAGAAGGAAGGAGTATATGACATTATACGATCCATATGTTATCCTTATCTGCATAAAATGCGAAACTTTTTAAAATGAGATTGATTCATAATCTACCAAAAGTGGACTTAATAAAATCCAAAAGTTATTTTTTTTAAAAGAGTTAGCATTTCTTTTTCATTGCAAATATGAATATATATATATATATATATATATATATATCCAGTGGATAATGCTTCCAACATTGTTATGTTGGAGGTCGTTTAGGGGACTTGAGGAACTTATATATGGTTATTTTAAGTAAAATTTTGTTTCTAATTTATAGTAAGTGTTCTATTGTTGGATTTGAATATTCATGTCTTAATTACCAAACAAAACCCTTAAACTTGAATAAAATCTCTAATTAATTAATTCTTGGGAACAAGGTATACTAAGGGCAAAGTTGCACATGATAGCAATAACAACAAATCTTATCACATTAAATAGGATCGATTAGATAGATTATAGGGTAACATTGAGCTATATAAAAAAAATTAAATTTTTAGATATATTATTGTTAATAAAAAAGTCTCATTCTATAATTTTATTAAATATTTTATTCAATTTTTCCCTACCACTTTTCCGAGAAATTTATATTATAATTATTATTCCCAGAGATAAAGACGAATCACAATCGACAATGGAGAACCAAATCTGGAAAATGAGGCATATATGCATCTAATACTTGATTTATAATGAGCTGTTGATTGATTTTCAACAACAAAACAAAAAATTTGGATCAATATCCATGAACATCTGCATCACTAATGGCTGAATTAATCTTTTTAATGCATTAGTCAATATTCATAATATTATTACTTACTACCTCCGTTACTTAATATAAGAACTAGTCAAATGGTTAGATTTAGTCTTAAATATAAGATATTAATCCATTTTATATCTAATATTTATCATTTTTATATAAACTAATTTACCTAACTTATAAATTGATATATAATCTAATGTTATATATGAGTACTTTGAAGAAATCATGTTACATTTGTTATAATTAATTGATTTATTTAATTTTTTTTAATATACTTTAATTAATTAACTAAATATACTTTAATTAATTAACTAACTCTTATATTAAGGATCAGAGGAAATATTACTCAGTAGAGTTATTTCTATTTTGGCCAAAAAGTATACAACAATTTAGACATCTTGAAATATCTAAAGGAGAACAATATCAATTTAGCATTAAAGCTTCAGAAGTGAGTTGGGACAAGAAAATTTAGTTGGATAAAAAAAATATGATGTTTGACATAACTTCTAGGGCAACTGACTTTCTATTTTATAGTTGGATTAAATTTTTTTGGCTTCTGCCTTTTGTTTAGATTTAAAACTTTTAAAATTGTATTTTTAATATATCATTAAAATAAGTTTATATTAAACTGATATTTTTATAAAATCTTATATAAATATAAATCACATCACACTAATTAATTTTTACTCACTAATTTCAAATTTTAAAAGTCTATTAGAATAAAAATTATTTTTTCTAACGTTCATTCAAACTGTACCTAAGTTTTTAGCATTGGCTTTTGAACTTCGATTAAATATGGAAATTCTCTTTCGTTAGATTAGGTCAACCTTTTTGAATCCACTTGGTGAGTTAGCTTTTTATTTTCTACCCATCATAAGGCGAGTTAAAAGACTTTAAACCTATAACTTATGAAGGAGTTAACCTGCAGGTTAACACAACTATATTTTAATAAAATTATAACCACTAAACATTTAGTTCAACTGGTAAGGAGTTATACTAATTTAACTAGAGGTTTTGAGTTCGAACTCTCCTTGTGATTTTACTCGGCTTAATCTGAATTAGTCTAGACCCCGATAAATCCTATGGATTACATAAGAGACTAGTTTAATTTTACACACAGTACTTACATATTCCTTCTATTACTCGTCAGTGATAAAAGACAAATCAATAGAACTATAAAATTAAGACAATAAAGGCCCTAGATAAACGAATATGGAAAATGAGGCAAATTAAATAGGATGGTTCGAGACTTAGTAAGAGATAGGATTAGGTTCCTTCGTCACATATCGAAACCTCTATATAAAACCCCACAAGCTAGCCATAGCATTCTCATCATATAAGGCAATATATTGAGAGATGATATTAATCAGAATATGATTAATAGTGGATTAAGCTTCCAAGTTCTCTCAAAGGTTTCCAATGTTGTAATATTGGAAGCCTTTGATGGTACTTAAGGAGTTTATAATATGGTCATTTTTATAAATTAGCTCTGTTTCTCATCGTATTGAGAAAAAACGATAATCAATTACAAATTAGAAGAGGACTAAGCTTCCAAGTTCTCTCATAGCTTCCAATAACATTGTTGTACTGGAAGTCTTTGAAATTATGTTTATGGGGCTAAATTGATTGTTTATTTTATATATATATATACATAACATTTTGCATTACATATTTAAGAAATATTAAGGGCTTAATGGTAATTATGTATATATATAATTTTATAGTGAATTAAGGGGTCCTGGATTCAAACTTCTCGAGTCACCTTGCAGCATTTATTTTTTTGCTGGCTGCAACTGTCCGGTGATTACTGGCAGTAGGTTTCCAACTGCTGGTTGTGGTGGTCCGGTGGTCAGTGACGTAGGTGGTGGGTTGTTTTATACATAAGTTAAGAACATTTTGGTCAGTGAGCATTTAAATAAAGTTTCAATTGGTCCCATCTCCCAATATTATATATTACTCTTCTATATTCTTTTTTGTACATGTGAAATTTATGGCGATTGGGAGAGCTACTTCTAATTTGATTTGATAATGTTTAAATTTGAATATAGTTATGTAAATAAATGAAAAGGAAAAAAAAAAGCCATGATTACTATGATGATAAGATAAGAGTATTTTGTCTAAGACAACTTCGACGTTTTCTTACTTTTTTGTCGAAGAAAGAAGAAATTAATACCTTAATAAAAGTATTGAATTATATTAAATAAACTAGACTCTTCTCCACATACATGAATTTCTTAAAGGTATTATTAACAGTATTTATAATAGTTGCTATTATAAAAAAATGTTTGTCATATTTAAAATTGTTCAAACCCTTTCGTACGAAACCCTACTCACTTCATATTATTGCTATTCACACATATATTTTCTGTCCTTAATATAATATTTAGATTTATTTAACTAATTTGTATAGATTAAAAAATTAGTTAAATTAATTATTTGTAATAATTATATGTTAGTTTTTGAATAGAAAAAACTGTGTTATTTGCTAATTGCTCTCTCTCTCTCTCTTTTAAGGTAAGCATAGGGTATCTTCTGTAAAAAATAATGACTAATCTTCTCGTACTGTAAACTTCTCAAAGGGGTTTTAGTATTGGCCATAAGACTCCCTCCATACACATCGCTAGGAATCGAACCCCTAACTAGATGCTTAAGAAATCTAACTAAATGCCAATTGTATTAAGTTTCATGGTTTAATTTGCTGCTTGCTCTTTTTTTTTTTTTGGTAAAAAAATTTAGGTGGGTTCAACACCGAACCCTCACTAAGGTCATGGCATAGACCTAAGGCTCAGAGAGTACTTACAGGGAACTTACAAGATTGCCTATCAAAGGAGCTCTCACAACGGCAGCGAGAATTAAAATCTCATACTTATAAGATACGAGTATATTTCTTACTATCTGTGTTAACTCTGCTTGCTTTTAATCATCAGAACTAGAGGCCTAAAGTTTTGGGCCCATTCTACAAGTAGAGTCGGGTTGGTCCAGCCCAAGACCCAAAGTTAGGATTGAGGACCATTTTTAAGAACGCAAATAATATCATATAAGGACCAGTAATTTCAAAAATAACATCAAAAGACCTCTTATATTGTAAATTTGTAACCCTGGAATAAGCCTCAGTAGTTATATCTTCGTCGCTCTCGCCCTAATGAACTAACTACTCGAAACGCAGAGGCGAGAACACCGTCTGTAGGCTGGCGAGGAAGTGGAAGCCGCCGAGGAAGTCCTTCGTTGAAGCTCGCCGTTCACCAAGTCTGTTCACTGTTGTGGTTGATGCTGAAGCCAAGGTTCATGTTCTGTTCTTCCATTTCCCCCCTTTTCTTCTATCTACCGATGTGCTTATTATTATTGATCCAATCTGATATCACCAGGTTTCACTATTAATTTTTTAACTTAACGTTTTGTTTTGAGTGCTTGGTACTTAACGTGTGCTTGGTTGAGTGTGGAGATGAAAGAGTTACTGTGCTGTGTATTGGAAATCATACTAAACTGATATGTTTTCCCCCTTTTTGTTACTCCTCTGCAAATGAAAGCTAAAATTTCTGTATGGTTTGTTTACTTATGTATATTTATCTTCTTAGACCTCGGGTTATGCATCTGTTTTGCTCTGTTCGATGCCCACTGTGATAACCTCCTTACGTTTATGCGGCTCTTTATATATAAAGAAATAAAGTTGGTTTGTCAATTAGTTTTTGGCATTTCAGAATTCGGCAAGCATACTTGTGGATCAGTGGTGATTAAGTTGGAATGTTTTCATTCTTGTCTCCGGGAAAAATGGATTAATTTCATAATTTAATTTTTGTATACTCATTGATGTTTGATGAAAGACATTCAAACCCTTTTGTGAGATCATTTGTGCATGCTCATAGTTTGCTCAGTGATCTCCAGGAAATTCAATAGAATGATTCCTGTATGGTGAATCAAGACATTCGAACCCTTTTGCGAGATCACTTGTTTTCTGTTGTTTTTACCATTCCTTTAGAGCCTCTAGTTAAACTTAATATCGTTGCTTTTAGCGCTGTTTCTTTTGGTTCATTGTGACTTTGTCGTGATATTAATGATCATTTTGTCTTCTTCAAAACAAAACTTAATGTTTCTCCAAAATTACAGGTTACAAGGTAATTGTAAGTTTTCCATCAACCATGGAGGAGATTGCTAACCCCTCAAATGATGGTGATGGCAAGAAAGAGTAAGTTTGTCTGTGTTGGTGTGCATTGAAAACTATATTGTATGATTTTTACTAGAGTCTACTAATTAATAAGCTGCTACTCTTACGTTTTATGTTTTCATAAATATATATGAAACCATGAAGCAGCTAGCTAGGTGTGCTTCATGTTAGCTGTTACTCTTTATGTATTATGTTTTATTGATGTAGTTATGCAAAGTAAGCAGCTCAGAGACTTTCAAATGTGAGAGTTTTTTGTAGCTGATGAGGACCACTGCTATACATATGGATTTAGTACCTTCTTGTGGTTATGTACTGTATAATTAAGTGAGGGTGAATTAGAATGATGCTTTTAATATCTACTAGCTAGTTAACTGCTATGGCGTTCTCATTTTATGTACCTGCTTTTATATTAATTACTTTGTCTATGTTTCTGAGTTTTCAGTATGCAAAAATAGCCATGAAGAGCATTTAAATTTGTGACTACCAGATATTCAAATTAACATTTCTTACTGTTCACAAGTTTAATTTGTTTTGTAAATTGTACTAACATAGAGGGAAATGGTTGGAACTTTGTAAGGTTAATTTTCTAATTTCTTTACTTTGTTTTCAGTGAAGCACCTCAGCTCTCTGCATTGTTGAAAGAAATGAAAGAAGGACTTGATGCTGTAAGAAGTAAAATTAAATCTTTGACTGTCAAGGTATGGAAGCGTCTGTATGAAGAAAAGAAGCTTTTTATTTTTTAGTGCCTTTTCTCCTTGGATGCTTTTATTCTCTTGACTTTATCACAAAATTGATACTGCTATCATCTTGGAGTTAACGCATTGCTTCTTACTGAAATTAATTTTCCTAATACTTCTTTCTACCGTTGCCCCTTTAGCATGTCTAAAAGAAATTATTTCCATGTCTCTTATATCAGGTCAAACAAAATGAACACCTTACCGCAGATGGATTTAGCTATCTTGAAGCTAAAAATTTACTGCTCCTGAACTATTGTCAGTCCCTTGTCTATTATTTGCTCCGAAAGGCTAAAGGGTTCTCAATCGAAGGACATCCTGTTGTCCGAAGTATTGTGGAGATAAGGTTATTTTTGGAAAAGGTCAGGTTCAATTCTCTGTCTTACCCTTGAAGGTCATTAAGAAATATGTGTTCTGGGTTTAACAAATCCTTGTCCTCATCTACTGCAGATTCGGCCAATGGATAAAAAACAACAATACCAAATCCAAAAATTAACAAAGGCTAGTGAGAATGTGAAGGGAAATGCTAATCCAAGTGAGGAGCCAGCACCAAATAAGTGTGAGGATGTATCAAAGTATCGTCCAAACCCTGACATGCTTGTTAGCAAGTTGGATAATACATCTCAGGTGCGCGAATGTAATAATATAGAATTCAGAAATGGTGGCGTTATAAGAAGCTAGACATCTTGTTTTTCCCTCTGACATAATTACTTCATACTTTAGGATGGGGATGCTGTGTATCGTCCTGCAAAAATTGCACCTACTTCTATGGAGTTAGAGAAAACATCAAAGCAGGAAAGAAATGCAATGAGAAGAGAAAAAGAGATTCTGAGGCAAGCTAAGCAGAGTGATTATATCAGGTCAATGATGAATGATATGGAGGATCGGCCTGAAGAGGTAATGTAATATTTTATTTTGAGGCTTGAATGATAATGATTCTGAGTTTAGTTCTGTATTGTTTTGGCTGCATATTACGCAGGTCAGAGATTTCATGGGAACTAGCAGAGAAGTGGAAAGACATGTTGCCAAGATGGAGGAGCGTGCCCGGCAAGAAGAGCAGCTTTTCACTCGAGTTCCACTTTCAAAGATGGAAAGGAAGAGAGATAAATACTTGAAGAAATCAAGAAATGGGTATGAAAATTGCCTGGATTGTGCTCTTATCATTATAGCAAACATAAAAAAGTGTTGAGTTTGTGAAGATATTTTTATGCATGCATTTTCCAGGTTGCAAGGTCTGACAGAGAGTTTCTTTGACGAAATCAAAACATTGCCCTTTGGGGATAAAGGTGGAGAGCAAATGATGGGCTCTAGTAATGATGGTAGGAGGAAAGGGGGACTGAAAAAGCGAAAGGCATGCAACTAATACTTACCTTTTAAATTTAAAACACATAATTTTCGTGTTACTTGATTTACGACTCATGCTTTATATTTATTTGTTTATTCATTATCCCATCTGAATGGGATTTAACAATGCTATTGCCTATTCATTCACCCCATTTTCCTATAACATTTTTGTAACTCTAGATGCAAGGGTGAGCCTGTCTTCTGTTATGGCCCTTCAAAATGTTTGTATGGAAAACCATTAGTCTTGGTCAGAATCACGTTTTGACTTAAAGTTATGTAGGAGTAGCTTTGTCTCTAAAGTTACAAAAATCTGCCAATGGGCTTGTGGGCTCGTGGCATGAAAGATCTTTTATAAGTAGGAGGTTGCAATCCCGACACTAGCCCTCTTTGTGCAAGCCCCTTTAAATTAAAAAAGAACCGTTAGAAAAATATGTTTCCATCAGGTTTCCAACTTTGAACTTGATGAAATCTTATCAATAGAGTTTTGGAGTTGACAGTTTTGGCTTGTTTGCAGAGGAGACATTGAAAGCTTGTTTTCACCTCAAGGAGTGCATGAAGTTGCTATCTAGAACTCATCTCTTCTGGCTTGGAGGAAGTAGTAGGAGTACAGGGAAGTTCTTGGCGTGTCTTGCCCGCATTTCGGTTGACCATTTTGGATCTTTTTGTTTCTCAGATGTATTTTTCCGAAGTGTGCGGGTTAGTTAGCCAATAGAATTTGTTGGTCATCTTTAGTCCTTATATCAAAATTTCAATTTAATGTCTTTTATATGATGTAATTTTTGATATATTGATCATTGATAATCAGAGTTAATCCAATAGTAGTATGCTACAAAAATTTCTGAGCTGCCATTGCTTTCCCTAATTGCCAATTGGGCATGATTCAGCTTGGTCATTGAGATTGAGCAAGTTTCTTTTAGTGTTTTGAAGATGAAACCCGGCCCTCATCTAGTTTAAGGTTTATAAAATAAAAAAAATTATTAAATAATGAATTGTATTTTATTATCATATTGTAACACAAAAATAGTTTGTGTTTATAAAATACTTACCTAATAAATTAGGTTTCATAAAGTTTAAAAAAAATTACATACAACTATCAAATAAGAAAATTAAATACAAATGAAATAAGTCTTTAATTGTTTTTTAATATTAGTAGGTCCCAATAATTTATTATTTACAAGTCAAATTATTATATTTACAAGTGAGATTACATTATTTATAAAATAATTTTATAAATATTATTTATTAACATTAAATAAAATTCGACAAACTTAAATCATACCCTCGAGAAGCAATATTCTCTTTCACAGAGTCAATCCTATATATAAATAATAAATTATATTTGTCTAAAAAATATAATATATTTTTAAAATTTTTATTTTCAATTAATTATACGGTTTCTCCCATCTTCATCGTCGCTCATTCTCTCATCTTTTTTTTTTGTATTTATTCTCTCTCATAATTATCCTCTATAAATAAAGGTAAATTAAAAAATATATCTCTTACATATTTATTATTTTAAATTAACTTTAATTGTGATTAGTTGCTACTTATAAAAAGTATTATCTATCTATATGAATTAAATGGCCCACTAGCACTAGGGTAATTTTGAAAATTATAGTCCTTACTTAGCTCCTTATTTTTCTTTTCATCTTGTATGTTCTTCACGGAAATTGGTTCGAATTGTCCCCATTTGGTAGGCATGAAATTGTGGGGTAGAAAGTGGAATTAGAAATGAAAGTCCATTTTGTGTGTGTGTGTGTGTGTTTGGTGTCATGGGACCTAATTCCAATTCTATCATTTTTAATAAAGCGGGTTCCATCAGACCCCTTAGGAATTGAGGTGGCTGCCATAGAAGTGAGAATTTAGGACCATTATGCCCTCGTGCATTTTATCATTTGACAACTTTGCCCTCTGCCCCTTCTTCATCCCTCCACTCTTGAACTCAGCCTTCCTGTCCCTCTCTAACAGCGACGGCAAAGGACGGTGAGGTCGTAGGCAACCATCATCACCCCATCTTCGTCCGCTCTTCTCCCTCTTTGATCTGCGATTGTCTTCTGGTGAGTCTCAGATGTCGGTTTTTGTTTGTATCTCGTACTATTTGTTGATATTTGTGTTGAATTAGCTTCATGGTGCGGTTGTTATAACCTTCTTCTTCCTCCCTCTGGCTCTCGGTCTTGCTCGACTTCAGTTCTCAGGTTGAAATCGTCTTCCGGTCTCGGCTTTTCAGGTGCTTCACTTACTCGGCTCTCACTTCTCAGCTTTGAAATCTGAATCTTTGAATCTAATTTGTTAATTTGCATTGGTTGATACTTGCATTGATGGATAACTCTGAAATCTTATTCGGAATTTCTTTGTGAAGCTTGTTTGATTAAAATTACAGTAAACTGAAGATTGAGTCAAACCAATCAGTTATAGATGTTTTGTTCGATTAAAATTACGGCAAGTTGAGAATTGAGTGAATGGTGATGTATGATGTAACAAATAAAGTTGAGATTGCAGTTGGTGTGTTTCTTCTTGTGTGTCGAGGTTGTCGTTGATGATCATTTGCTGATAATTTGAGAAGTTATGTGTTGAAGTTGTTGGAGATTATTGGGGAAGTTGTTGTTGATGATTATTTGAGAATTAGATTGCTGGCTTGAGAATTAGAATAAAAGAAAAAAGAAAGAGAAAAAAATTGAAAGGACCAATTTTGCAGGCTAGCCCACATACGTGCAGGTTGGGCTGGGTACTGGTGCGCTAGACCACACCAGTCCTCCAAACTGGTGGCCATTGCCGGCCAACCTGCAACCTGTATTCTCAGTGCTACTTGGTGTACAGATTTTCCTTCTTATGGTTAGAGCTTACAATTAAATAAACTTTGTTTTCTGGGAAATGAAATAGAAATTTTCATTCAACATGAATAACTGTTGCTAGATATTCATTAACTTTGTGCTTCGCCAAAGAACAAAGATCTCAAATCTCAATATTTGTGGGAGAAAGTATTTATTATGCTTTTTTCCTAATTTTATTGTAGCCTAATATTATGCATATTATAAGTTTATCCTCAATTTGTGCATGCATCCAGTTTCTGGAGCTTTTTTGATTTAGACTGAATTTTCATTTACATCATAATAACCCTCCTCTCTTCTTCCTTTTTGATTTGTTTTACTAATATAACGTGGATTGAGAACTTGTACAACAATGAACTCCTGTTTTGCTCAAGAATTTTACTCTGAAACTTTGCAATTCAGAATTGGAACTAACACCTGCTTTCTTCTTTTATGTTTGACTCCACTGCAGATGGAAAATAGATTTGCTGAAGAACTTTACTCGGAAAGTTTGCTACTTTCAAAATTGGAACTAACACCTAAGGATCAACAAAATAATTCAAATGGTGAGATCATGTTGAGTATATATGGAGCTTCTATTACTATATCCTTTAAATAGATTTGTTTAGTCCATCTGATGAGTGCAATATGATTTAGAAGATGTTGTCCGTTGATGAAGAAAGCATTGATCAAACAATGTTATCCCTTAACGTATTTAAAAGAGAATTTAGAGAAAGCATTGATCAGACATTGGTATTCCTCTCTAACTAGACAAACCATAGAGTCCCATAAAGGCTCATGGCCAAAAGGTTTTGTTATTCGTTTTATTACCTAATCGTGTAAAGTGAATTTAGAGAAAATGATTCAAAGTACCAGAACAAATTCTCCAAGAATATCGAAGAGCTTATTTCCATGGTAACTCTCTGCTGGATAGTGAAGAAGAAATAAATGGGCAAAGTTTCTGACTCATATCCCCACATTCACACATGCAGGGGAAAACCGGAAAAGAGCCATATGGGACCTTCAAACCTATAACATGTTGCTTGTGTTTATCCTATTGAGTGTTAAGGACTCTACTTTTGAAGGAGACTTCAATTCTCACTATGGCTTATCAAGAGCAAAGCTTTCCCTAGTAGGTCAATGTGCTTAACTGAAAATAATTATTAAAAGAAAATGTGTCAGAAGGGTCAAGATTCCAAGATCTCATATCATGCATAAAAAATAACAGAATCAATTAAAGGCATGAGAAATTCCATGCAGGAAAGCTATTCCCATTTGGGCCCAACAATACTCAAATTTGGATTAGTGATACTAGATACCATAGTTCTTACCAAAAAAGACATAAGAGACTAAAGCTCGCTACTTTCTCTATCATTTAAATTCATTGTAAAAAAAATGGAAATTCCAAGACGTAATTTCTTCATGTTTTCCATATTGTAATGGACACCAATTTCTTTCTTTCTATATTCGCATGGAGATCAAATTTTGCAAATATTCTTAAACAATAGTAGAGTTGACTTGTGCCTTTATTAATTGGATGTATGTGGCCACAAAAAGCCCCATTTCGAGTTATGTATAACATTGAACTAACTGATAATAACGAGTGGCCGCTATCAAATCATCTAAATAAACATCTGGATTCAATGTGAGGATATCCTCTGTCAGTGCCATTAGTTTATCAACTCTTCAACTATTCTTGGAAATTTGAAATGCCTTTGTGTTCTGTGACATCATATTTATTCTGTTCTGTATGATTTTATAGTTTACCTACAGCGTTATGATGCATTGACATATTTTTTTATCATGCTTGCGTTTTGAGACATCTAATTGTATGTTATGCTTTTTCAGATAGTGATGGCTATGATTTGAGCCATGGAGATGGGTCTCTATTGGATGGTTTTGATGATGAGTCAGATTTGGATAGGGAATGGAAGTCACGGCATGACCAATTCCATAATGTAAGTTAATAATTTAGAGACCTTTATTTTAGAATGTTTCCCTCTATAAAAATAATTTACTGTTAATTTTTATTCTCTGATGTGATGTAGCGTGGATATCGCGATGGTCTCATGGCTGGGAAGGAAGCTTCTTCACAGGAGGGGTTTAATATCGGTTTTAAAGAATCAGTCCTTGCTGCTTATAGATGGGGACTTGTGAGAGGTGTTACAAGGTATTCTTCCTGTACTTAATATATGACATATTTAACTAATTTAATTAGATTAAGGAAGTTAGTTAAATTAGTTAATATAGCATGTTTTTTTCTAAAACACCCTAATCATCTTCCTTAACTCCCTTCCCCTCTCTTATTTGATTATTGTTAAGGGAGTATTAATAGGGGTAATCTGAGAAAAAGTTGATAAATATAGAAAATATGTCTTATATTTAGGACTAATATTAACACCTAATTAGGTCCTATGTTAAGGACCGGAAGAGTATTATGAATAGGAGTTCTTTAAAGGAGATATGCATTATCTTTAGATTTTTTTTAATAGGCTTATTTGTTTACATGTACCAGATAAATTAAAAGGAAAGTTTTATCGCACTGCTATAAGACCAGAAATGCTTTATGGAAGTGAATGTTGGGCTTTAAAAGGACAGCAAGAGCATAAAGTTAGGGTAGCTGAGATGAGGATGTTGAGATGGATGTGTGGACATACAAGAAAAGATAAGATTCGTAATGAACAAATTCGGGGAAGAGTTGGAGTGGCATCTATTGAGGAGAAAATGGTAGAGAACCGTCTTAGGTGGTTTGGACACGTACAAAGAAGGCCAAGGGATGCGCCAGTGAGGAGGGTGGATCAAATCGTGTGGAGCCCGGTTAAAAGAAATAGAGGAAGGCCAAAGAAAACGCTCAACGAGGTCATTGAGCGGGATCTCCTGGTCAATAACTTAACCAAGGATTCAGTTTTTGATAGAGCACAATGGCGTCGTATGATCCATGTAGCCGACCCCATTTAATGGGATAAAGTTTTGTTGTTATTGTTGTTGTTGTTGCTGCTGCTTATTTGTTTACATTTTTCTAGTAGTCTTGTTTGATCTCTAACATTTCCTCATTTTTCTTGTCTGCTTGCTATTTGCATCTTGTGAAGTGCGTTTTCTCACCTTCCAGAAGAATTGAAGGAGAAATTAGTTGAGGCACATGATAAGCGAAATGAACTAAAGGGGTTGTATGAATCTGTGCATTTGTTGTCAACAAATGATGCTCTTAAATCATTTTATGAAGATTTCAAGGTCAAAGAAACTTCAGAACCAAGTGCGCGTGCAGAAGTTATTCGGAAAAAAGAAGCTGATTTGCAGGAGCAAACATCAGATTGCTCTTATCTTGGCAGTTACTTTGGACAACTTAGATCTCTGATTCCTGAAAATTCTGCAATTGAGATGCATTTACCTGATCCCAAATAGATGGTTGTCTACCTTTCTAGATGAACAGACTAGACTAGAATGTTAACGGGTGCTTGTAAGAAATATTTGTCGCACGTATCAAGTTTAGGTTGAAAATGCTTGAATTTAGTCTCCAATAGTATCAGATACCAAATAGTTATAGAAAAAGATTCTTGATGAAGCTTGGGTTAATGGTTAATTTGGGTTTGTAAATAGCTTTATTAGTGAAGATATATAAATATTTTGTTTTAATTTTGATTTATTTTTATATTTTAGCATTTATTGTTTATTGTTATCTTTTCAAATATTTATATTTGATTTTAGGATTCTAGATATTCTACTGTTTAATTTCTATAGTTAAATTGAGATTTATAAATAGTGGATTAACATATTTGTTTGGACGTCTTTCTTAATAGAATTGAATTATTGCCTTTGCCTTCTGAGTTGCTCTCTTCCCTAATCCTCTCTCTCTCTCCCTCTCTTATCTATCTCCCTTCCCCCTTTCCTTCATCGTTCGGCATCAAATTTATTCAAAATTTCTACTTTTTGGATAGAGGAAATTTCTACTTGAGAGAAATGTATTTGCAGTTAAAGAAACAGTTGAGTGAGGGTTTTTTTTCCCTCTTTGAAGTCCTCCATTGGCTTATTTATATTTAAAAGTGTCAAATTAAATTAAAGCGAGTGACGTGCATTTGCATTAATTTTTTTTATATAAAATTTTTTAGAAACGGATTAAATTTACCCACGATCTAAAAGTATGACAAAATCTCTCTTTCTCTTAGGCGATACCAATGTCAGGCAGGGCAAGTCGTCTATTACCCTCAGGTATAAACTTAGGCACTTAGGAGCTAGGAGGCCACCCTAAACGCCACGACTGGCACCATAACAAAATAGTACTCTCTAAGGTTCAAACACGCTCTAAATAATTATATATCTCACCTTTTTATTAGTTAAACCTACAGATATAATTTCTCCTTCGTAAATTCATTCGTAATAAGTGATATGATTTCTCATTTTCTTTTTAAATCTACTGTTTTTCCAAGTTGGGCATTATGAATCGTAGAACCCAATTAGCTCAACCTTCCCTTCGGCAACATCATAAATGACGAAACATGTATTTCAGTCTTACCAATAAGGATTGATCCGAGTAATAAACAGTTCAATATCGCTTGAACGAGGTCTCGAGTTTGAGTCTTGACGTATATAGGTGTTTATAAAGCCCGTGGCCCGGTATGCCTACCCGAGCTAGCGAAAAAAAAGCCCTGCCAGTGCAGGGCTGGGCATCGGGCTACAAAATGTAGCCCATACTTTTTTCGGGCTGGGCACCGGGCAGGGGGGTTGCCCTACCCTGCCCTTGCCCATGAGCACCCTTTTTTTTATTTTTACTTTTCTCCCTATATACTACACTTAGAATGGAGAATATGATAGTTACTGGTAACTAAAAGGTCATTTTAGAAATATAAGTAGTTAAATAAGTAAGTTGCATCTTTTAATATTTATAACTATATTAATTTTTTTTAACTTTACTAATTATAATATGATTACATTACAAATTATAATTATTTATTTTATTTTTTTTAGATACTTCATCCTTGTCAACATTTAGGAAATTGATGTAAAATTATAATTACAAACTACTTAGACTTCAAAGCTTTTTTTTATATGCAATGAATTTCAAAACTTTAATTATTATCTTTTTGTTGCCTTATTTTTAGTAGATTATATATATTATTTAACTCTTGAAGACATATGAATATGGTATTATTTTAGAAGTTTATAATTACATATTTCTTTTCACAACATGAGCATGGCATCACAACTTAGGCATGTCCAGCCCGCCCATGCTCAGCCCAAAATGGTTAGGGCTTTTACCTGGCAGGGCTGGGCATTGGGCTGTAAAATACAGCCCATGCTTTTTTTGGGACGGGTACCGTGCAGGGGCGTTGCCCTGCCTAGCCCTGCCCATGAACACCTCTATAATGGCGTATACAGAAATTTTCCGTTTGGAGACTTACCCACCATAGCCAGGTGCGTGACGCGAGTCGGATCTGGATGTAGTCAGGGCAAAGCTCCGGTAAACCAGGTGGGCAACTAAAAAAATATATATATATTTCAGTCTTTGCAACCTGATAAATTTGATGAGTAAGTATATTCCGTTAAATGAAACTAACAATATTAAAATTAAAAACTAAAAAAAGATTTTATAAATTTAAGAAATTAAATTAAAACTTGATCTAAACTTAAAGAGCTAAAGGCATGCTTTAGCGGTTTAGCCTATAATATAAATAAGAGGTTCTCAAGAATTCGAGTTGAAATTAGAAAATGTTTCAAATGAATGACAATTTTTTTCCTCTTTCATAAAGAATTTAATCTGTGCAAATAATCGAATACATGAATGCATATATTCTGTACAGAAATTGTCATGTATGACGCAGCAAGAAATGGTACAAACAATATGAAGCATCATCATCAAGAATCAGTCTACGAACCACCAAAACTAGAAGCAGAAAAACTCCCTGCGAAACCAAAGCTGTTTGCAAGCCATATTCTTAACCTGGAAACAAAAAGGTGCAAGAGCTTTTAGATTAGAAAAAAAATTAATCTTTCGGTCCTTAAACTCACTCTTTACAACTCGGTCCTAAAATTTGAGCTCAATACAACTTTAGTCCCTATAATTTTAACCCAATTAAAACTTAATCCCTAAATTTTGACTTAATGTGACTCAATCCATATAACTTTGATCATTTAAAACTTTAGTCCTTAAGTTTCATAAAATAAATAATTTTATTTTTTAAAATATAGGGCTAATATTTTAAATGGTTAATCTATAATAACTAAATTGCATCGAGTTAGTTCTGGGACTAAGTTATAACCGAGTTAAAGTTTAAAGACTGGATTATAACCAAATCAAAATTATATGATTAAAATATTAATTTTCCCTTTGGATTATGATGATGAAAAAATAACAGTGTTCAGACTATATATTCAGATACAATTCTGGAAGTAGTCAGACAACATCTCTTATTCTAATGAAAATTAAATTTTGATCTGTGTCAAATTTTCATTTTGTTCATTACATTGAATTGCTGTGTGTATTATCAATACCTCTTCAACCACGAAATTTCAATGCACTGCAGTCATAAAAATGATCCAATATAATTCATTCAAAGAGAAATAGAGAGAAAAGAAAAGGATTGGTATAAGAAAAGGAAGTGGGTCTCAAACAATTACATACTTTTATATCATTCTGTTTCTGTCCAAATATATGATTGCATTGATTGTAAATTATCCAATTTGTGCAAATTTTACAACTCAATATATTTAGCATAAAATGAATGCTCTACGAATTATTCATTCTTTGACTTTCTCAACTACGGAAAAGTCCATAATGACAAACTCTCAGGAAAAATATCTCTTTCCAAAGATTTTTTCCAATAATGGATCTGTGCATGCATTTCGGTATGATTCTAAATCTGCATTTTTCACTAATCACAAACATTTATATTTGTATCAATTAATAAGAAAACGAAGACTAACAGACTAAGAGCCTTTCATTTTCAATTGAGCTTCATAGGGATAAATCCAAGTGTTTAATTAATTCCCTTGCTTAAACAAATTTATATAACTGCAAACTTACCTCATGATAATATGACAAGTCCAAGGTACAAAGATGCACATAGAAATGCAAAAGATATCATCCCCCTGTAAATGGAGTGCATAAAAAACTTAGAATATGAAATCAAAAAATGATATGAAGGCAAATCAGTTTATTCAGTGATAATCCTCTTTTTTCCTACACTTCATGAACGCACTTCAACTCAAGTTTGGCAACTAATGAAAGTGGATTTAACAAGGCTTAATAAATAACTCTGCCTCAATATTCAATCATAATTGCTGAGAGTGACAAAATAAAAAGAGGATTTCAAGTATAAGTGCATGTTGGTGTCCAGCCGATTATTTAGGATGTTGGTCAATTAACTAAGTTCTCTGTTTTAAGTTGTTTAGTTAATCATGTTTTATATTTTTCTCTAGCAACTCATAGTTTATTCAATTCCTTTTCAGTTGTAATGAAAGTTGAATCTTTTATCCAAAAAAAAAAAAAACGAGCATGTGGGTGTGTTTGTGTGCCGTCTTATGCTTCTGCATTCCCGCATTTTTCCATTCTACAAAGCTGAAAACTTACCATATAACACCCCATCCGCACCCAGTACAGCAGGGGCAAAGCTCAGCAAATTTCTCGGCATCACTGGAATTGACTCTTCGAGATATTAAGTCATCATAAATATCTACACCAGACAAATTTCAATAGAAATGAAGTCAGAAACTTAGTTAAAATTAGAAAGAAAATAAAAAGCATATAGCACAGGTTAATGAAATATTACCATAAACTGAGAACAAACTGTTCATCACACCTGAAATTAACCAAATTATGGTTTAGTCACCTTTTTTCTCTTCGTGGAAATTACACAATTATGCATTGTCAACCAGAAGCATATTGAAATCACTTTAACAAAGATATGAAGAGGAAGAACATACCAATAAAGAGAATGACATAGCGAAGGATACGAACAGTTGTTTTCTCTTGCAGAAGCCAAATTATGGCAATAAAGAGAATAAATCCTGTGATTTAATTGTAAACAAGAATAATATCAGAAATTATGTGAATTTATTTTTCCTTTTCTTCCATTGACAGGGATCACAGAATACCCACCAATACAGAGTCCTCGAAGCGTCCACTTTTTTTAGCGGACAACCAAAAGGAATAGAAGTCAGCCCGCAAATATAATAAATTTGGAAGAAAAACAATTTGTATATCTGCATCTACAACTGCCTTACATTCTTAGCAATAAAGAGCACAACAACCAGAGCAACAATAAAACAACCAGCAGCAATTCTTGCAGCGAGAAGATCTGTCGAAGCAAGTATGAAAGCCATCCCCCAAAATGATGAACCAAGATCTAGTTGCAAAACCAATTACAGAAACTGTGAGTGCCTCTTAGAAGAAGCTATTATCAAAACTTAGTCACGGCAATAAAATGGTCTGTGCCTGTGTATAGAACGCCTATATGTTTCAAATTACAAGATTTATGGACATGTTCCTGAATTTTCAAATCTTAACTAAATTAGAGATTTATTTTGATTGAGATATTTACCCCAACTTGAATTTGATTTGTTACAAGCTCATACTGGGGTTGGCTCACATATTAATTAATAAGTTTAAACAACACAGTAAGATTATCTAATTGAATGAGTCGATCATGAAAATTTAGTGAACAACTTGTTAAGCTCACAAGCAACTTAGTAATTAACTGATAAATATTAGACAAGTTTGAGCATTTTAGTTTTCAAATGAGCTCAGCTCAGCTCAATTACAAATCCAGGTAAGGACTTGCCTCTCAATTAACTTCAAAATGTGTGATTTTGCCATGTTATATATCATATAAATAAAGAAGCCATTTAGAATATGAAGAACTAATTAATGTTGACAGAAATTGAGAGGGGAAATGCATTACATCCGGCAGGCAGAATCACCCAGTATATGCCACCACGTGTCTGGGTCTGCCCTCCCTCATTTGCATGAACCTGAATGCCCTCTACCTGTTGGCATCAAACTGACATGATTCAGCAAACAGAAGATAATGATATAACTATTAAGAAGCATAAAGCAGAATCAAACTTCTAAAATTCCTGAGAGCCTGAATAAGGCCACTGGTAACCCTGCCAGCCCTCCTAAATTGTAGACTTCTAATGTAGCTAAATATATGAGTAACCATATTGGATACAAGTTCACTTCATTGAAGGCATGCAGCATTAATGCATTAGGTATTAAGGATAGGAAGAGTTTACTTCATATGAGTAAGATGTGCAATTTATTAAATGACAAGTTACAAGATTTGTAATAACAATAATTCTCAAAAGTTTTAAAAGCAGTTAAGATACTATGAACAAGAAAATGGGATCTAGAAAATCTATCAGTGATAACTTATAAGCTGCATTAATAAAAGTGATAATTTAAACGATTATTGTTATTTCAATTCTTCTAATTTATCAATAAAGTGGCAAGACAATCACATTCTGAGAAAGAAGGTTATATAATGTAATGGCTGTACTTTAAGAAAGAACCAGGTTGCAACATATTTACCTCAAAGAGCATTCAAGTGAAGGAATAGGTTCATCCATCATAACTAGCTAACCCGGTGAACCACATTTTCCATCTTTAAATCACATTACCCCATTCCTTATTAAAATGCATTAATTGGTGAATACTGGTTGAATCAGTTGGAAATGCAATAAATTAGATCATCAGATGGACATTGGAAGTTCAATATCTCCAGTTAAATTAGTTTCCATAAGCTGCATGGTTGATTATATATGATACATAAGAGCCATCAATGACTAAAGAATTTGTTCGATTTCTAACAGTATGAAATAGGTAAGCTATAACCCATTTCTTTATGATAACATTCCATTTATGTCATGGTTAAATACAAGCAGAATATTGTAAGCCTCGGATGTCATATAGTTAAACACTCAAAAGACAATTTCAAAAGAAAAATATTCGAACTTTATAATTATAATTTTATCACCAAGGAACAAGAAGCTTGGGCATTGACAACATTACCTGACCACAAGTGAGCTTGCAAGCAATTGCATGACTTGCTTCATGAAGAAACACAGTGATGAGCTTAAAAGGTGTCAGTAGTATAGTCCTCCATAGCTATAACCACCAGAACAAAGTATGTGCATTAGATGACCAGTTGCAGATAGACCAACTTTACCAATTGATTAGTGTGACATGTAAAATGCCTGAAAATTTTCTCTATAGACCAAAAGCTACTTAGATATGATATCGAAAAATAAGTGTGTATAATAATCAAACAAAGGACTTGCTTCAAAAACATTTCTTTTGATTAGCGCATCCCAGCAGACTAATTTTGATCCCATGAATAAAGCAGCAACTTCGCACAAGACTACTTAAGAAATAAGTTAGGCACTACAATGACATATATCTTCAATCTTGTTCCTATTGAACCATATGATTCTCTCCAGAAAACTTTCTACCAAAGAAAATCTAGGATTTATGGACAGATGGTTGGTCATGGCAAAAGCATTTTATTGTATCTTCACTCCTCAGCATCTCACATTCATTTATCTTTCCACATGTATTGCGTCTGCAATAAGTTCCAAGCACTAAAATCAGGCTTGCACAATCTGGATTTTGTCTTATGTCCATTTTAGGCTGTTTTCAACTGTAAACACAGCCTAAGGTCAATTTACACCAGCATTAAACTACTTAAAACACAAAGCTTCATTTATAACAGAAGGAACAAAATAAAACTCTGATGTCGGACGGAAAACTTATCATGAATTGTGAACTGAATTTCAAAAATACTCGGAAGAAGAGAAATGGAACCCAGTAGTTGAACTAAATCGCTATTTGAACAATCGAGGATAATCGACTTGAGTTCAGGAGAAACAATAGCAGAAATCCTAAATTAAGTCACCTTTCCTTTGTGAGGACTAAGAAAGAAATGCGTACCGCAAGGATGACAACGGTGAAGGCACCTACACAGGCCAAGAACACGACCTGGTCGTGCTGGCAACAGTTCTTGAGCTCCCAATTCGGCATTGACGGCGAGTATTAGCTCAAATACAACTTAATCGAAAGGCGAAGAAGGGGCAGAATCTCAATCTCAAGTCAACCCAAAAAAATAATGGAATCTGTGTTGTAAAGCTTTTTTGGGTCGCCAGGAAAGCGAGAGAGAAAGTAGGGAGAAACTGGAAAGACAAATTTGAAAAAAGTAAATAAAAAAGGAAGACAAAAACAGAGAAGGCGTTGGCCAATACAACGCGTAAAAGCCAAGAAGGAGCACGTGAACCAGCCAATCGTGTTTCTTGTTGGAACGTTACCCTTCGGATTTTTTATTTTTTTTTTGTTACAAGTTACCCTTCGGATTTTTTTTTTGTTGCCCACCCGATTCACCGGAATTTTGCCCTGACTACATCCGGATCTGACCCGCGTCGTGCACCTGGCTGTGGTGGGTAAGTCTCCCAACAGAGATTTTCTGTATTCGCCAAGGCTCGAACTCGAGATCTCGTTTAAACGATATCGAGTCGCTTAACACTCAGACCAACTCTAGACCAACTCTAGTTGGTGTTACCCTTCGGATTTTGAATTTTCGTTGATCTTCTACTTAGATAATGTTGGACCTTGTCATCATTGAAACAATTGTTTGTCTATTAAAGCCCAAACGTTTCACAGCACCCTACGAACCTTCGCATTTTCTACATGGTGGGATTTTCTAACTCAATGATTCATGTTCCACGATTTTTTTTTTTTTGATAAATTAATTCTTCACTCCTTATATGTCCCCTTATCTTTTTTATAATTAGACAAATTTAAGTTGTGTAGAGTGCTCGGGACTCATCTGACGAAAATCTCAAATAGCATTTAATAGATATTTATAGATTAATTTATGAACGATATTTAAATTTATGATATTATAGGTTATAATTTAAATCCTTAGTAATTTAAACAACCTTTGTTAGTTAAGTCCATATATTTTATCATACTACTCCCTCCTATCCTAATTATAAAAGTTAGATGAGGTTTAATTTGATCTTAATTATAAGACCCTAATTTATTTTATCTCTCTAAATTATAATTTTTTTCTAAAATATCTCTATATAATTATATATATTAAAGATGATTTTATCAAGAATAGTTTAAAATATACTTGATTAAAAGAGATATTCAAAAAAATTTAATACACAATTATTATAAATAATTAATTTAATTAACTTATTAAATTTATTAAAATTAGTTAAGTAAAAAATATATTAAAAATTAGAGATAATATTTTTTTAAAAGTCTGGCCTAAAGATGGAAATAGATTAGGCCCTATGAGGAATTTATAATCTGCCTAGGACTTAGCATGCAAATAGGTCAGACCCAAAACAAAACCTACTAAAGACTTTTTAAAGATAAACATGTTAAGCTATTTAGCCCAAATTTAGGGTGACTTATCTTATTTCCATGCATAATCTAACCCTTTACGGACTTAAATGGGTTGGATTCAACCCATTGCGCCGGTTACCATGGATTGACTTCTTTTTTGAGCATTTCTTAAATGCAAGCTTGTAAATTTGATTGTAAGGAGGTGTGGTGTTGGACGAAAGAGCAAAGGTCTCCTTTGGCTTTTGTACTCAATCTTTTGCAGAAAGAAAATATGAATTAGAAAAATAACAAAAGATAATTTCTAATGATTGATAGATTAAGTAGAAAAAAAATTAAAAATCGGACTCTGTAATCATGATGAAATTTGATTAATAGAAAAAATTACATTAAAATTGTTTGATGAATAGAAAAATATACATTGAGATTAAGTGTCATTACACTTAAATCTAACCTACCTACCAATATACTTAAACAAATGATGAAAAATCGTATCTGGCAAAACTGATTAAAAACATATAACTAGCCTCACACAAGTTATTTAGTCCTTAATAAATTATATATGATTAGAATGATTATATATAATTTTTTAAATTATAATCATTATATAATTCTTCTCTGGGTTAAATGTTTACTTTGATCATATAAGCTATATGAGATTTTTTTGTAATTTTTTATATTTTTATATAATACTCCATTCGATATTAAATATAAGAATGAGTTAGCTGATTTATTTTTATTATAAATATGATATCTTAATATATTTTATTTTTTAAATTTATAATTTTTTTAAAAAAAATTATCTCTATTACACATATTAATAATGTTCCTATAGTTTTAATACAATTATTAAAAAAATGTACTTTTGAAAAATTAATATATATTTTTTATAAATAATTAAATTAATTTCTTTAATTTCTATTTTATCTAATGTATACATTTAGAACCAGAAACTATAATTAGATGCATTGTCCATACATTGCACAAATTATAAAAAAAAGGGTATGTGTTACGATAAATCTTATATTTTATATTAATATTTGTTATTGAAATATTGATATTACTATTAATTATTTGGATAAAAATATATTTTATTATATTAGAGGGGGAAAGGTAATAATATTATTCGCTGTTTGGAAACCCCTCATGGTATCCACTGTTCTTCTAAATTGTCCTGCTATTATTATTTCCTTTCAGAACTGCTTAATTGTTTAAATGATGAGATAGGGCCTGGATAGGATTTTGAAAAAGGGCTTATGAAAAAAAAGGGCTTATAGACAACTTATGGAAAAGGACTTTTGGAGAAGAGTTTATGAAAAAAAAGTAGTTTTGAATAAATAGGTGTTTGGATAGTTATTTTTAGAATGACTTTTATGGTGGTAAATTACCAAAAAGGGTATAATTTGATTTAAAGTAAGAGAGAGGAGGGAGTTAGAGAAAAGAGAAGAGAGAGGAGAGAAGGAAGAGAGGAGAAAAGAGAGAGGGTGTAAGAAATAAGAAAAAGTAGGGGTAAGATAGTAATTGGATAGTCCATAAGTACTTTTACTGTTGAAAAAGCTATTTTAAATAGCTTATTTAAAATCATGGTTTTAAACCATGGTTTTGTCCAAAAGTACTTATGGATAAATAAGCCTGTTTATTTTGAAATTTTTCCAAACTGAAATTTGGGCTAAAAGCCTTTTTAAAACCGCGTTTTGGGTGTTTTCCAAACACACCCATAAACAAAACAAAGATAAATTGGGATTCATGAACCGTACGTTGGATGGAAAAGTTTTTTTATAAGAATAGACGTAAATAGAAGTAAAATTAAAATAAAAATTGATTTTAAAATTTTATTTAATAAGATAAAAATAAATATAAAATTAATATATATATATTTTATAAATTAGGATAAAATATTTTAAAATATTTTCTTACAACTTAAAAAGAATTATAATTATTTAAAAATTTTATAATTAAAATAAAATAGTCTAAAAAATTTTATTTTTATTTTTATCATCTTAATTTTTAATTTTTTATAAAATTAAAATAATTTAAAATATTAAAAATAAAAATGAAAGTAACTTTAATTTCATCAACAAAGTTCTATTTCTTGAAACGCTCACAAACACATAATTTGCTTTTTTATAGTAATTAATAAATTTCTACGATTTGTCTTGGGATTTGCAGCCTAAGTTTTATTTTTTTTAAAAAAATTAAGAACTTTTCAGTTCAACCATATTCTCTCTCTCCAGTCTCGTCTTCCAACGTCACCCTCCTTCTCCTCTTTCTCAATTGATAGGTCCCACATCCTACTTATTCCCTCATTCTTTGCTCCTTGTGTTTTTTTTTCGTTTTTACAAATTCAAAATATCTGCTTCAAAATTCATGACCACTCATATTTTATAAACAAAAATACCCTATAAAAATCTTAAATAAAATATAATTTTGGGGGAGTAATTAATAATTTTAATTTGTTTAAAAATGATATACCCTTCTTAAGTTTTATGGAAAAAATTTGAGATAAAAGCTCTAGTTCTATTTATAAAATATAAAAAAATATTATTTTTTTATTCTTAATGTAAAAAATATTAATTAATTTTATAAGATTAAAAAAATTAGTTAATATAATATATTTTTTAAAAATATTATAATTATCTTCTTTGATTCACTCATACTCTCTCTTATTTGATTATTGTTAATAGAGTATCAATAAGTGTAATTTAAAAAAATTGATAAATATAATAAATATGACGTATATTTATAACTAATATCAACTTTCTAATTAAATCTTATATTAAGAAAAGTATTTTTTCCTTATTTCATGTGATTAAAAATTTTAAAAATGATATAACCCTTCTCAAAATGATATCTCATTTAATCAATATTGTTAAGATTTTTATGCTGCATATCTTTTTTTCATAAAATATGAGTGGTCATGAATTTTGAAGGAGATAATTTGAATTTGTAAGAAAAAATAACAGAAGCAGGAGAAAGGAGAAACTTATTACCAATAACCCCTTTGTCCCCATTGCATTAGCCTAATTTTTTAGTTGTTTTCGTTAGGGTGAAACAAATCTTTTAAAGTTGAAAGTTCGAACCCTCTACCTCTATATAAATACGTGAATTATAGAAAAAAAAAAGGAGGAATTCAATTTACGTGTTAGAAGAGAATTTATTTTTATAATATCTTATAAAATATCAAAATTTTTATAAGTCTTATCGTACTTCAAGAAAGAGATTTTAATTATAAAATAATCATCTTGGAATGACTTAAGCTTCTTTTTGAGAATTTTACTGAGCTTTATAAAGATAATTTTTTTTATAGGACTTGAGTGGATTCCCTTAAAAAAAAATCTTTTAGTTCTCTTATTGTTACTATTAATTTAGTATGAGCTTAGTGTGTGTTTAGTTGTTAGATTTAAAAATTGATTTTGGGTAAAATTTCGATTTGAAATAGAGTATTATTAATAGAGTATCAATAAAAATAATTTAAAAAATTAATAAATAAAAAATCTAACGTATATTTAAGATTAATATTAACTTTCTAATTAAGTATTACATTAAGAGGAGTATTTTTTCCTTATTTTTATGTGATTATTTTTTTTTTAAATGACATACCCCTTCTCAAAATGATATCTCATTTAATCAATATTGTTAAGATTTTTATGCTGCATATCTTTTTTTCATAAAATATGAGTGGTCATGAATTTTGAAGGAGATAATTTGAATTTGTAAGAAAAAAGAACAGAAGCAGGAGAAAGGAGAAACTTATGTCCAATAACCCCTTTGTCCCCATTGCATTAGCCTACTTTTTTAGATGTTTTTGTTAAGGTGACACAAAGCTTTTACGGTGTTGTGAGTTCGAACCATCTACCTCTATATAAATAAGTGAATTATTATAGAAAAAGGAAGGAGGAATTTAATCTAGGTGTTATAGAAGATAATTTATTCCTATAATGGGCACGTTTAGATAGATTTTAAAAAAAAATTAGAAAAAAAAATATTTTTAGATAACTTTTAAAAAAAGGCATGTGGAGAAGAGTTTAAGAAAAAAAATAGTTCTAAATAAATTAGTGTTGTGATAGTTATTATTAGAAAGATTTTTATAATTAGTAAATTATCAAAAAGATACGAGATAATAAAAAATAGTAAATCCTTCTACGTTTCTTATTTATTTTCTTCTCTCTTCTTCCTCTCTCTTTCTAACGAACCACAATAATGAGGAGGTGACAGACCACGGCAACCCACGAGACTGACCACGGCACGGACCACAGCAACCCACAAGACCCAAGGCAATGGACTACGGCGTTGACCACACGACCCACGAGACCTAAGGCGACGAACCACAACAATGGAGAAAGAAGGAGGAGGCTGGAGCAAGGGAGAGAGGAGAGAGTAGAAAAAAATAGGGGTAAAATGATAATTGAATAGTCCATAAGCTCTTTTACTGTTCTAGAAATTATTTTTAGTAGCTTATCCAAAACCATGGTTTTAAACATGATTTGGTCCAAAAGCCTTTTTGGACAAATATAACTGTTTGTTTTAAAAAAAAATTAAAACAATGTTTGAGTTATGAGCCTTTTTAAAACTGTGGTTTGAGGGTTACCCAAACACACACAATATCCCATAAAATTATTAAATTATTGACAAGTCTTATAAAATCTTAGGGAAGAGATTATAATTCTAAAATAATCATTTTACCCTTATTTATGTGAAATGACCTAAGGTTCTTTTTGAGAATTTTACAAAACTTTGTAAAGATAAATTTTTTTTGTAGGACTTGAGTGGGATTCCTAAAAGAAAACAAAATCTTTTAGTTCTCTTATCGTTACTATTCATTTAGTATGTACTTAATTATGCAGGAACACATGTTGAAAACATTTTTTTGCATAATGATTTTGACCAAGACCAACAAATTTCTCTTAGCTAAATCAAAAATCGTAATCAATATGTATGGGCAAACGCAGGACCTAGGTTGGGGACATAAGTTTAATGGGTTCAAAATTATAAGCACAGTGAGAGCAAATTTTCAAATCCAATTTACAACATCCTTAACTCCTCCTCCTCAACCCTTAATATAAGATTTATTTAATTAATTTAATTAATTTTAAAAAAATTAGTTAATATAACATAATTTTTTTAAAATATCATTTTTTTAACTCTTTTCTTACTTGACTATTACTGAGAGAATATCAATAGGGTTAATTTAAAAAAAATTAATAAATATATAAAATAAATCTTATATTTAGGATTAAGATCAACTATTTAAGTTAATATAAGAGAAGTATAAAATTATTAGCTTTATCATTTGTTTATGTTTATCATTTTAAATAAAAGAGATATTTCATATTGGGCTAAAAATTGATGCATATACTGCATAGATCAGGCTTATAAATTCTCCCGTTTTCGCCCATTAAATAATATTTAAATACTTGAAAAGTCTCCTTTAAATTGTCAAGTTGCAAATATTTAGTTATCGAGATCTGATTATGAGTTATTAAACGGTAACATGAATAAAACTTTGCAACTTGAAGGGCTATTCCTAAAGGGCCTAATAAATTCCTAATTGGAATTAGAGGATCTCTTTTAATTGATTCTTTTATCACATTGTGATATTTTACACCGTTGAATGGAACCATTTGAAAACAATAACCCGATGACAAAATTATCAAAGATTGGCATTCCTTATTTCTATTCAACAACATACGAATAGTTTCGTGATTTTGGCTAAGTGATTGTTGAATCTTTGCCTTGGAATAAAATGGATTGATATTAGTGCGGTCTGACTCATTATCAGCGATCAATCTTGAACCGGAGAGATCATTACTTTTTCTTATATACGAAATATGGGATTTCACTAAGTAAATTCTTATAAAATCTCGAATCAAACCATTTGTACTTACTTCAACAAAAGAAGTGCGGGTCTCTTCAATAGAAGAAATTTTTTTGTCTCGATCCCAATTCAAGACTAAACAAGTCCGAACTAATTGAATGCTTGTGTCAGAAATTCCATGAATTGGTTTTCCATTTCCATAAAGAATATAATTGATAACTTTAAGTTCCAGATTATCCCTTCCTGCAACAGATCCTGGGGGAAAAATTTTACTAAATTTATATCATCCGCTATTTCATATATAATTACGAGTTGAACTAAAACAAAATACTTTTTCATGGTAGGTGTGATCCATTGGACATAGATCTAATTTTTAATTTTTTTTATTTCGTAGATTTTTTTTTACCGTTTCGAGTGGTATCAAGATGCCACTATGTTGGGATATCTTATCGATCTCTCCAGGAAAATAGATATCCCCAGAAAAGATTTTTAATTTAATCCTTTTTTTCTTCTCCACTCGAACCAATCCGCCTACTCGACTTCTTATATTGACGGTGATTGGTGTATCTACTCCAATGATACTATTGTTCCGTACTATTATGGAAGAAGATTCAGGTAAAATATGCACTTCCTCGGGAATGAAAAAAAATCGATATACTTTTATTTGGTATTTTGTCTTCAATTCTTTGACTCCTCGATACTTAATTAAATCCTCTTTTTTGAAAATGGAATGAACTCCTATAGTCCTATATTTAGTAATTCCTGAACTCTTTTTTCTGTATTGAGGATCATCGAAATAAGCAAGAATACTATTTCTACGAAAAATACCATTGAGAGGTATTTCAATCGAGATACCGGAAGGGGCATTAGTTCTTTGTCTCGTTCTTTAATCGATTGAAATAGAATGATTAATCTATTTCTTCGCCTCTTTGCCAATAAATCCGAATTCTCGTGGAGAATAGCAGGATATATGAAATTAAAATGACCTATGCATAGGATTCGATTAAGCCCTGAATAATCAGAAGTCTAACTTTTTTTTTTATCAGAAGGATTTAAACTAAAGAATTTGTGTCTTACTTGAACTTGATCATTACTTACTACAAGGTTAGAAATATATCTTCTTCCATTAGAAAGAGAATGAATGTTCATTTGATCTTGATCCTTGTGGAGTGAAAAAGAGATTGCACCGGACCTGCACAAACTTCCTGATAATATCTATAAATGACTTGTTTTTGGTAATATATGGATATTACTATATGTAAATTCGGGTACATAGTACACATCGGTACTCCAATGCATCACTCCCTGAGTCGGAATAAATATGTTTTCGAACCCTCTCTTTAAAATTAAAAGAGTATGTTCCCGCGCGAATTCAAGGAGGTCATAATGTACACACAAAACCAATGTCAGTCCTCATTATAATATAGCCGTTCTTGAGATTCGCACCATTTAGATACATTTTTAACAATATAAATTTAAAATTTTTAATTGATAATTTTTAAATAAAAAATTATTTTTTGATAAATTGATAATTAAGAGATTATATTTATTTTAAATTCTTTACTTATTAAAATAATTTTTTTTTAAAAAAACTGGATTTTCTATATTGGGTAGTGATAAGCACCTAAACTTTTTTTTTCTACAAAAATTTTTAAGAAAGGGTTGGACTCACTCATGATCTAAGGGCAAGGCGAAATCTCCTTTCATCCTAAACGATACCAATGTCAGATAGGGCGAGCCGTCTATTACCCTCAAGTATAAACTTAGGCATCTATGAGCTAAGATGTCTCCCAAAGTGCTACGACTAGAACCACAACAATATAATGACTGGGCAAACTTGTTCAATGTCTAGGCAAGTATTAGCAAGGTGGAGATAAATTCGGGCAAAATGGTGCAATATTTGGATAAATTTATTCTATGTCTGGGCAATGGCTTAGATAGGATTTTGGATTGTTTTGGGCAAGTCCTAGTCGTGCCACAACCTGCCTGGAACTCAATTAGTGTTAGACTGCACACACGAACATGGATTTTATATGGGCAGGATCCGGACCCATGGCCGGTCAATATATTTTTACGAAGAAAGGCCTATTCAATTGGTATTGTTCTTTATGCAAATTGGAATACTATGGGTAGTTCTTTATGCAAATTTGTCAGAACAGCGTTCGAGAGGAAATCGTTTGAGTTTAGTGCGAACAGAACCCTGTTATCACTTATACCTAAGAGGGATCATCCTGATGTTATTAACCATTTTAGACCGATCGCTTTATGTACAGTACATTATAAATGTATTACTAAGGTGATTGTGGGCAGATTAAGGAATGTATTGGATGATATTGTATCACCTTTTCAGTCTAGTTTCATAAAGGGTAGACACATACAGGATAATATTATAGTCGGCCAAGAAATTATGCATATAATGAAGAAAGCTAAAGGAAGGACTGGCTTAATGGCAGTGAAGATCGATCTTGAGAAGGCATATGATCGCATACGATGGGACTTTATTCAACAGGTTCTTATTGATGTCGGTTTGGAAGCTTCTTTTGTAGATTTTGTTATGAATTGTGTTACCTCTGTTTCATATAATTTGTTATGGAATGGCTCTCAAACTGAATTTTTTTCTCCTAAAAGAGGTCTCCGTCAAGGAGACCCTATCTCACCGCTTTTATTTGTCCTTTGCATAGACAGGTTATCTCATCTTATTACGGACGCTGTGGTAGCTGGGCAGTGGAAATCGATTGTAATTTCTAGGGGTGGCCCAGCTATATCTCATCTTATGTTTGCAGATGACCTTCTTCTGTTTGGAGTGACTAATGAGAAACAAGCTAAATGCATGATGGATTGTTTAGATAAATTTTGCTTAGCGTCTGGGGAAAAAATAAGTAAAAGTAAGTCCTCCATTTTTTTCTCACCGAAGGTGAATAGCAATACTAGGAGGATAATTAGTGAAATTACAGGAATGCGTGTTTCGGCAGATATAAGGAAGTATCTGGGGTTTCCAATCATCAGAGGGAGGAAACCCACAGAAACTTTTCAATATATAATTGATAGAGTTAAATCTAAGCTAGTAGCTTGGAAGGAGAATACACTTTCGGTGGCTGGACGGATTACTTTGGCCAAGTCTGTACTGAATTCTGTACCAGTATATCCTATGATGGTGTCTAAGATTCCAGTATCAATCTGTCAAGAAGTGGAAAGGATTCAGAAGAATTTTATATGGGGGAATAGTCAAGATCCAAAAGGATTTCATCCTATTGGATGGGATCAAATTATTAGACCTAAACTTAATGGGGGGCTTGGATTCAAGAAATTATCATCTTTCAATTGTGCTTGCGGAACCAAAATTGCTTGGAAGCTAGTCAATGGTGATAAAGGCCTGTGGGTTGATGTTCTATTCCATAAATATATGCTGAGAAATGAAGATAATCTTCTGGATGCAAAGAAGGGTGATTCGGCATTGTGGAAATTTATTTCACAACAGAAAGATATAGTTGAATTAGGCACAAGATGACATATTAGGAATAGGCAAATGGTTAATTTTTTTACTGATAAATGGCTATTTCCTAATATAAATTTGAAAGAAATGTGTACTAGACCACTTACAACTGAAGAGGAGAACAGTAAAGTAGCAGACTGGTGTGTTTCGGGCACTTGGGATTTCCAGAGACTTGCGAATATTGTAACAGCGGATGGCATTCGAAGATTAGTCAGTGCTCTACCACCTTTGATGGAGAGAGGTAATGATGTTATGGCTTGGAACGCAACTAGTGAGGGGACTTTCACGATTAAAAGTGCTTATTTTCTTATTGAGTCTCAATCTTTTAATACATACAACTCCATTTACAAAGATATTTGGAAGTGGAAAGGTGCTGAACGCATTCGTGTTTTCATGTGGATAGCATTTAATAATCGGTTAGCAACTAATGTTTGGAGGAGCAAGTGGGCTTCAACTACTGCAATGTGTCAATACTGTAATAACGACGCAGAAGATATTTTACATATTCTTCGAGATTGTAGCTATGCTAGACAGCTTTGGAGTAGATTGGTTAATCCAAGGTATTATTCGGCATTCTTTAGAATTCCGTTACGAGATTGGTTTGCTTTGAATCTGAAGAGGGAGCTGGGGTGTCATGGCATTACTAATTGGAGTTCAATTTGGGGAGTCACAATTTGGAGTCTATGGAAATGGAGGAATCAACATATTTTTGATACAGACTTCTTGAAACCTCTGGATCCATACACAGTGATTATGAGATCGTGGAAAAGCTTTGTACAGGTTCAAGAGGAAAACTTAATTGGGAATCATATAATGCCAATTTCTGCAAGTTGGAAACCTCCACCTTTGGGATGGGTCAAACTGAATGTGGATGGAGCTTGTAAGACAGATCAAAGTAGCGCAGGATGTGGTGGAGTCATCAGAGATCAAACAGCGAGATGGATTGCAGGTTTTACAACTCAATTGGGCTCTTGTTCTGTTTTGGAAGCTGAGATGTGGGCAGTGTATAAAGGACTTAATCTGGCTTGGGATCTGGGGGTCAAGAAAATTATCTTAGAATCTGATTCAAAGAATGTGGTTGATATGTTATCTCATGGAAATGTTGATAAATGCAATCTGATAGTGCTACAAATACAGAGACTCATCCAACGGTCTTGGGAACTGAAGCTCCGATATATCCCAAGAGTTCATAACAAAGTAGCAGATGTCATGGCTAAAGAAGGTTTGACCACTACAATAACATTATACTCGTGCCCTCCACGTTTGGAGGCTTTGGTTATCTCTGATGGTTTGGGATCTAATCCCCTTCTGATGTAGATTCTTGATATCGGGCACTTAGCCCTTTCTTGTATCAAAAAAAAAAAAAAATTGGTATTGTTTGTTTAAAATCTGATAACTTTGGCAAAAAAAAATCTGAATTTTTTTCTGTTTTTCAAATTGAACAACCAAGACGCACCGTTTTAAGAAAAGAATGAAGAATCTAAGGCATTGTTTGGTTCAACTTAGGGGAGGGTAGGTTGAGTTAATGTAAGGGAGGGTAGGTAAGGGTAAGGGAAGTTATGGGGTAAAGGTAGGGGAGGAGAGGTGATGCTTTTTGTTTGGTTCGGGAGGGGAGGGTAGGGGAGTTAATTAAAAGTTAACAAATATGCCCTTACCTATTTATTTAAATTTATTTATAATATTTATATTAAAATTATTATTTTTTAATTTATAAATCTCAAAATTTTTTATCTCATTTATATATAATGATAAAATTAAAAAAATAAAAAATATGATAAAATTTTAATGTTGTCTCTTATTAATTAATAATTATTATATATATTAATATAATATATAAATTAATAAAATGCTTGAGCAATCAATATGTAAAAATGTCAAAAAAAGAAAAAGAGAGAAAATTGATGCTTGATGTGTGAGGAGAGGAAGAGGGTATAATTGGAATATTAAAATATTACAAATGGTAATTTTGTCAAATTTGCATAAAAAATTTCTCTCCCCTCCAAAAACCTCCACTTTTGGAGGGGAGGTGAGCACATAAGGACAAAAAATTCACCTCCCCTCCCATCTATTTTTTCTAACCAAACACACTTATATCTCCCCTACCCTACCCTCCCCTTCAAAACCCCCAACCAAACAAAGCCTAACCCATTTGTTGAGGAGCGATTGGAGCCGTTTGTTGAAGGTTTGTTTTCGGAGCCTGCGCGTTTGTATCAGAAAGGAGAGTGAAAAGGTTGGGATACAAGAACAGGAGGCGTTCCGACGGCGGAGTTTAATCTAGCATCTGTCCTCTATGCGTCACAGTTAATCGCACTCCTCAGCAGAGCCGCCTCACAGGTCGCAGCATAACAACGGCGACGACGAATCAGTGCACAGCTTCAGTTCCATTGGAAGATTCTCTGTGAGATTGTGTTGTCCATTTTTGGGCCGTTACAAAAAAAATCTCAAGTATCTCTTCGAAATGACTTCTTGAAGGGAGAAGGAAGATTTAATGTAGTTCTGGTGTTGTTTGGGTGAAACGAAATGGCAATGAGAATTCAGGCTAGGTTTATTTGGCATCGTCTCTCTCTGGCGCTTACGCAGTACGAATCAATCTCTTCGACATCACATCCAATTTTTCAGCTTCGAAGCTCAATCTTTCGATCCTCGATCACCGCCATTCTTCGCTCTTACACTACCGGTGCGTTTTCTTTCTGTGTTATTTTGTTAACTTCAGCCCTTCTACTAAAGCACTCTTGTATTATATATTTTTAGGCTAATCTCTTATTTAGAACGTTAAATATACTTGAACAGATTGGAAGTAGTTTGCATTCTTTCATTTTGCCTGTTACAAGGAAAAGAAAAAAGTTAGTAAGCAATGGCTAACCACTTTGATAGGAGGAGGAGGAGTCTGAAATGCGGTGTAGAATTTGTTCTAAGGAAAACTCTTGCAATTTGTGATTCATTCTATTTTACATTTTGAGCAGAAATACTTCCTCCAATGTCTACGGACCTCCTAAAGATAATGGAACAAAGATTGTCAGCCATTGAACACAGGACTGCTTTTCTTCAGAATTTTCTAAATCAGGTGATCCTTTTTAATGTTTTCTTCAGTGTTTTTACTCTTATTCCTTGAAATTCTAGAAAATTTGAAGCATACATCTTTGTATAGCCCTACTCACGTGTGTAAATAACCTTGGACGTCATTAATAATTGAGTTTATTTTCTCTAGTTCAATTTTTGTTGTTTATTGAAGACAGCCAGAAGCATCGCCAACGGAGTATGCCAGAGCTAATAAGGAACTTCGGAAGCTGAGTGGTTCCATGGCCCTTATTAATGAATTGAGAGCCAAACAGAAGGTAATGAGTTGATTGGTGCAGACCCTGTGTATATTAATTCAAAAATTCAAAAAAGAAATAGTATAGCTAAGACATGAAACTGCATTTAGTTTATGATCTCTTAAAAATGTATTGATAGAGGTTTGCTTTCATTGGATTGGGACCACTTAATTTTGTTGCTAAGGTGCCAATAAGACCTAAGTGTTTATTTTAATGAGTTAACTTTGAACGTCTGCTATTTTTAACTTCATTGTGAGAGAGTGTAGCCTTCATAAGAGGAGATGGGGCTTCTGAGAAGTTATACATGTTTTTCCTTTAAGTAATTCTGCATGTCAATTGCTTATATGTTATAGAACTTGATGGAGAGAGAGTGTAGCCTCCGTAAGAGGGGATGGGGCTTCTGAGAAGCTATACAGATTTTTCCATCATGCACTAGTTACTATGATTTCTGTTTTTTTTCCTCCTGTTTTTCATCTGATACAGGCTCCTCACTATCTTCAGGAAATAGATGACTTAAATTCATTATTGGCTGAATCTTCGGAAGATAAAGAGATGGTTAAGATGGTGACAGAAGAACTGGGCCAGGCCATGGAAGAAGAAAGAAGACTGCAAAAGTTGTTACTCAAATCATTGCTTCCCAAAGATGATGCTGATGAAAGGGACTGTATTTTGGAGGTGAGAGCAGGTAAAGTATCCCTGTTGGAAATGAACATCTCACTTTGATGCTTATCAAACAACTGCTTCAACTTTACTTTTTTGCTAATATGTCTATCCGTATTGTATTTCCTCCTTCCCCATCCCCCTGCATTTGTTTTTGTCATTTTTCTAGACTAAGGTGTTTCATCAGGTACTGGCGGGGAGGAGGCTTCCTTATTTGCAATGGACATCTTTAAAATGTAAGATTACATGTGTTTCTTAGAACTAGTTGGAACCTGTTTGCTAAAGCTTTCTGACGAGGATGTTGTGTGATGCAAAATAGGTATGAGAAGTATGCTCACAAAAACTGTTGGAGGTTTGAAGTAGTTGATGTAGCTCAATCTGATCTAAAAGGATACAAGGTACATATTCATTCTTCACTTTTGGTTATACTGTGTTGCATCAGTGGTTGATACTAAAATTGAATGTCCTGATATAGCTGATATATTTTCTGTTTGGACCTCAAATTTTTAGGAGGCTAGTGCAGCAATTGCAGGAGCTGGTGTTTTTGGGAAACTCAAATTTGAGAGTGGAATTCACAGAGTGCAGGTTTAGTTATTACCTCTTACGCACAAGTTGTGACTACTTTCAAAATTACTGACAATTTCTTTTAACAGCGTGTTCCTGTGACAGAAAAGTCAGGACGTGTTCACACCAGTGCTGTTTCTGTAGCCATTCTCCCGCAAGCTGATGAGGTAATTGTCTTATAGATCAATGCATCGTGCTGTTGAAAAAAAAAAGGCAGCGCGTTGGTACTTGAATGTTTCTTTTTTCAAAGAATGTATCATGGTATTTTGAGACAGATTTTCCTTTATAATAACAAAATTTGGCATCATTTTCTACTTAAGCTGTATCTTCTTTTCTCTTTCTTTCTTTTGGTTCTGTTTAGCTGGATTATGAAGTTTATTATTTTGTATGCTCACTTTTATACAATATGATGCTTTCTATCCCTCTCTTTTTGCAATATCTTACATTATCGCACCCCTTTGCCTTGTGTAGGTTGATGTTCAGTTGAAGAATGAAGACTTAAGAATCGATACCTATAGATCCGGTGGTTCAGGTGGTCAGCATGCAAATACAACCAACAGTGCTGTTAGAGTAACTCACATTCCAACTGGGATGGTGGTGGCAATACAAGATGAGCGTTCCCAACATATGGTGAATATTGCTATAAGTTTCACATACCTTACTAGTTGCCAGGCGTTATTTTTTATTTCAGTTCTAGATTTAATTGAAGATAAAAGAATAAGCACAGGAAGTGATATTTCCCTTGATTGACCTTTTAATCTTGTTTATTCACCTTATCAATTACTTCTTCCTTGTTTGTATTTGATAGCCAAAAGGGCAATGTAGCTGTTGTCTTGTATGCTGCACATGTTCTTTTTTAACAATTTCACTCGGTTGAGTTAGCTTAGAGTGAAATTAGGTATACACTTCATGCTCGTGGGACAACATTCGTTTTGAAAATTTGTTTATGGCATATTTTGCACTGTTTTCTGAAAACTTCTCAAAATTTAGCTCGATAATCATTGCTGATTGTGTTTGCTGTAGTTAAAAATATTATGAAAATATACATCCTGACATTTGTTTAGCCGATTTTGTTAATTATAATTATTGATAATGCCATTTTTTCCCTTTTATGTATATTCTATCTGCCTTTTTTTCTTCTATAGATGTTCTCATTGTTCTTCACTTTCATTCTATATTTGCCTTACCATTTCTGCTTTAGAACAAAGCCAAAGCACTGAAGGTACTGTGTGCAAAGCTATATGAATTGGAAAGGTCCAGACTTCAAAGCAGTCGATCAAAAATTCGATCAGAGCAGGTAGGAAGAGATTTTGTTGCTAGCAATGTTAATCATTAGAATCTCTAAATTGACACGAGGCTTTTGAAACTGGACAGATTGGTAGTGGGGACAGGTCTGAACGCATCCGAACATACAACTTTCCTCAAGGCCGTGTAACCGATCACAGAGTCAGCATTACTCACCACTCCGTTGATGATGTGATTCAAGGTGAGAATTTGGATGTCTTCATTGATGCTCTTCTGTTGCGGCAAGAAATGGATGCCATTGCATCTTTCAGTTCTTCTCAGTAATAATGTCTGTGGAGTTTTGAATTGACCATTTACGGACCCTATTGAAATTCATTGCCTCTGATGATGTGCAATAAAGGGGAGGATTCTCATGTAGGAGCTAGCTCTACATTTACAAAATGAATGTAGAAGGTGCATTCAAAGTAGATATAGGGGGGGAAAATCAAGTAGCAAGCCCTATGCATAATTAATTAATTATAAGGTTTGGCTTTGGGCCTCATATACAACTATGTAGTCTTGTGTCACTCTCTTTCGTTTTACACACATTTTATAAATGGAGAGGATTTAAAAGCCTTTTCAAAGGCTACGAGTTGAATTAGAACTGACCAAGAGGCTGAATCGTATAGTCATTTATGAAATTGCAGATATTGTTTTGTGATTTGATTGTGTTTGACAATTGGAATGCATGGTGACCAAGCGAATGCATGTTCTTTTTTTTATTTGGTTTGACAATTGGAATGTATGTTTGACAATTGTATAGTCAACAACATCGTATGATCCATGTAGTTGATTCCACAGTGGGGCTTATTGTTGTTGTAATTGGAATGCATGGTCATTTACTGGATTATGTTGTGTGGTTGAACAAAGAAATAGATTGAGGAAGTATGTTGTAGCTGAATAAGGAAATTGATTTGGATGTTGTCAAGCCAACATGTGAATTGTTGAGATTAGATAGCATTGTTTTTCCTATTTAACATTTTGTTTTAAAAGAAAGAAAACAAAAATAAATTTGACTGTCTTCTAAATAAAGACTTCACAAATTATTAGCAAGTAGTTACTAGTCTCGAAATTGGATAGCTATTAGGATATAGTAAATAGTATAAAAAAATTATACTATTTAAGTTTAGTGAAATTTAGATAATGTAGAGTTGGTACTTTCCACTTATTAATGAATGTCAACATAAAGCTGTATAATTTAAATTTATGATAAGCTGAATTATTCATTAACTGTAGAGAGCCATTTTTCAAATATTGAATGTACAGATGAAAGTGAACAACTGAAAACATGTCTGATTTTTAAAGTTTACATTAGACATCTCTCCAGCATAAAGAATAAAGTCAATAAACTACGTAATCTTCTTATATGATCTGTCGAAATTAAACACTCTTGCTATTTTCGGATGAAACTCGTGTATTTTTAAAATTAAAAAATTACATAATTTAAACGAAATTCGGAAAGGTGTTATAGTTTACTTTTTGTTTCAAGAGATTATTATATATTTTTTAAATAAAAAATATTCTTTAAAAATTTTAGAAACTTATATATATCATTTCGTAAAACATATATATTGCTATATTTATTAAAAGAAAAAATCTAGGCAGTTTTTTTTTTTGTCCATCTGGTTCACCGGAGTTTTGCTCTGATTATATTCGGATCTGACCCGGATGTAGTTGAGGTAAAGTTCCGGTGAACTGGGTAGGCAAAAAAAAAACTATTATGCAAAAGGTGTGGATCAATGAATGTTACCAAAAAAACCATGTAAGGGCAGACTCGTTGGATAAAGGTAAAATAGAGACTTGATTTTTCTATAAAAAAGAAAAGAAACGAAACGAAAAGTGGAGGTTTCAAAAAATCTATGCTGTTTGTTTTAGGCGAAACTATGCAAAAGTTGTGGATCAATGAATGTTACCAAAAAACCATGTAAGGGTAGACTCGTTGGATAAAAGTAAAATAGATACTTGATTTTTTCTATAAAAAAGAAAAGAAACGAAACGAAAAGTGGAGGTTTCAAAATTTGTAAACAGAAAACTTACATTGTATTGCTATTTCTAATTCAACCTAACAATATTTAAATATAAATCAATAATATAAAATACTTCCTCTATAAAAACTAAATTTATAATTTTAAACATAACACTTCAATCTATTTTATCTTTTAAATTTATAATTTTTTTATAATTTTTTTTATTAATTACATATATTAAGAAGATTTTCTATGTAGAGAGAGGTTTTCCATACGAATTATTAGAATGGTTGCTTTTAGAAAAATCAGCGTACATGTTTATTGAGAACTACTAAATAGTTGAAAAAATCTATGCACTAGAGAGTGACTAGAAGCTAAAAAGCTATAGAAATAGATGCTTTTTCATAAAAGGTTTATAAGTTGATTCACATGGGCATCTCTCTTTTACTTCAATCACAGTCCCTATTTTTGTTCCCCAATCACTTTGGGACTGTCCCCTCCTCCTCTCCCTTCCCTCTTCTCCTACCTGTAAACCACTATCTCACACCTTTCATTCGTTTATCCCCTTTTGTCCCCAGTCTAATCTTCTTGAGTGCAAGATAAGATACTATATATATATTCATGAGAATTCTACAAGATCCATTAGTTGCTTTCTCTCTCTCTCTCTCTCTCTAAGAGATGGCTAGAACTTCATCTTTGAATCCTACGAAGAGATCCATTAGAGATAAAAAGTTGTTGAAGAAAGAACATGATGTTTATTTTGTTATTTCCCAAGTGATTGGGGGAAAAAAGTTAATATGTTCAAGATGATTGAGTATTTAAAACATACCATCTCAATTTATCATATCTCATTTTATTTGAGATTGTGATATGGTTACGAAGGATGAACTGGGTAGTTTCAATGGGATTTTATTTTTGAACAAAAATCTATTTTTTTCGAGTTATTTCATCTATTTCATGATTGAAAGAAGGATATACACATTACACCACACGATTTTAACTCAAAAGAGAGACTTCTAGAAATAACATATTTATTCACTATCAATAACTAAGCCGGATATAGTGTATCTTAAGGGATTTTTCTTTTGTATCTATTCTTTAGAATTGTATCAAAAAACAATTTCTAGGGATAAATCGAATATATATATTAATTTTATAAATAAAAGATAGAATCGTCATGATTTTAAAATATTTTTTTTAGTTACCCATCCACAGTTCATCAGAACTTTGCCCTAACTATATTCGGATCCAACCTGCGTTGCGCACCTAACTATAGTGGGTAAGTCTCCCAACAGAGATTTTCTGCATACGCCAAGGCTCGAACTCGAGACCTCATTTAAACGATATCGAGTTGTTTACCACTCGGACTAACTCCCATTGATAAAAAAATAAACATGTTTTTTTGTTACAATCCAAAACATGTTTTTGAGTGAGCAAGAAGAGAGATTGCCCATTTGTATGTAATATAAAGGGCCCACATATTCTTGGGTTTTCTTCATTCACTCTTGAGCTCATCTTCAGACAATTAGAGGAATGGGATTTTGCTTTTGCTTTGTGACGGACACAAAATTAATAACCATTAAAAAAAGGTGCAATCAGTGGGGACATGACAAGATTTAAGGATGGAGTATCCTTTTATATTATTGGTTCATCTAGATTTGACTGTAGATTTTTTCTATGGCAAACAATCATATTTCAGGTCTCCAATTTCAAATTTTAGATTAATAAATGCTTGAATTTTGAATTATTTCTCAAATATTAAAATTAGAATTGATTTTTTTAAAAAGCATTATCTACTATATGATACTACCCATTAATATAGATTTGATTCATGGGGACTCTCAATTAAAAGAAGCTCTTCTAACATTCTTTTTTATTCATAAGATTCAAATTCATGGTTTTAATTAAAATGTATCATGTCCCTTTCATATGCAATTTTGTATAAAAAAATATTTTAATGGATGAAACAAAGTTTGAGTGGATATTTTGTACAAATCCCTTAATCTTGTGCTTGGATTAGAGGACTTTTTGGATTTGAATTTAGACCAAATTCATTATTTGAGTAAACAAAAATTCATGAATTTGAATTTGATCCAAATCTAAATAAATATTACTACCTCTGGCCCTTAATATAAAATCTACTGAACTAATTTAGATAGATTAAAAAAATTAGTTAAATTAGTTATTTGTAATGATTGTGTATTAGTTTTTCTAAAATACTCCTTTAATAATTAGTATTTAAATTACCGTTGATATAAATTCTTTTAATATGTAGAATTATATAGGGATATTTTAGAGGGAAAATTATAATTTTAGAAGATAAAATGTATTAAAGTCTTACATTTATGACTAAAATATACTCTTTATCTAGCTCTCATATTTAGAATTAGAGAAAATATTATTATACTTCTTTAAAAGTTTAAATATTCACTCCTGACCTTTTTATTTTCTTTCTTGCGTAGACCAGAACGCTCTGTTAATCCCCTAAAAAAAGGATTTTAAATATAAGAATTTTAAATGTAAAATTTAAAATTAAATTTGAATCCATCTATCCAGGCACATATTCAAAAAGTATATGTAATATTTAAAACAAATTATATGTAATAATTATGAGTTAAATATGGCCATGAAGTACTGCTTTTTAATCATATGCCAAGTGGCATAAGATGGTTGGAGATTAAACAATTTTAAATTTCAAAAGGTGTGAGAAAGAGATAACAAGTATGTGATGCTTATTTCTTGTGGTCAAATAAATAAATATATGAATAATCAACAAAATTCACAAAAAGGGTTGATCCAATATGATTGGTAGAATCAAGAATACCACACCTATTCATGTATTTCAAAGAAAAGTAACCCAAGAAATATTCACTGTGTAGATTTATAAAAACATAACTAAAAAGTTTTTTTTAAAAAAAAATTGTATTGGGAGATATTTTAAAAAAAAATAGTTAAAAGTACCTATTTAAAAATTTTATTGGTTAGAGGGATTTAATGTAACTCATCTTTAACAGGTATATAGTTAATTAAAGATATATTATACACAGTTAGAGATATGTTATACACAACGAAAAAAAGTTACACACATCTAAGTTTATGTCTTTCTAGCCAATAAGATTTTTAAAGGGATATTTTTAACTAATTTTTCTAAATTTAAACTTTACATCATTTTATGAAATAGAAGTCACATTTTGGGAATATCTTTTGTGATCAAATATAAGTCATTTTGTATAGTATTAAAAATACTCAATGTTATCTTTTCAAAAATATTCATGAAAAATACTCTAAATTATTGAACTTAACTTTCACTTTCATTGAATTTGTTGGTTTTCCATGCAAAACTAATAACAATTAATGATGGGTAAAACAAGCAAACAAGTATTTTTCAGATATCAACTACCTTTAACTATATTTATTGGTCTATGTGACTTATATTTAATAATAGAATGAGTAAAATAGAAAAAAGAAAAGAAAAAAGGAAGCATCATCATTTATAATTTGCTGCTAGCTCATCTCAGATGTTATGCGATTGCAAAAAGCCTACGCTAATTAAATGTGTAAAGAATATATAAAATTATATTAAGTCCAAATAAAATATATGAAATAAATATTAAAAATATAAAAAAAAATAATTTCATGAAACATGAAAAATGAAACATGAAAAGAATTATAACATTTATCCATGACATACACAAGATTTTATATTTTATATTTTATATTAATAACGTTCATGATTAAGTACATTATGAAAAAGCATTGTCGAAGAAAATGAAAAAAGCACACCTTCCATATATACCTATCACTAAATTAAAAAAAAGTATATTAGAAATATCAATATCATTTGATGTGAAACATCCAATAAAAAAATTGGAAATAAATTAAAGTTGCCAATTTAGTTAGGAAAAATAATTAAAGTATCCACACTTTAAGAAGAAAGAACATGGAAATGCATGAATAATTTTGAAGACACATCAACATCATAGTGATAGCGAAAACATTGCCTATTTATTTATAAAATTGAATTATTCATCACTAATTCATTTACCATTTATTAAATTGATTTTTATAAATACCACAAACACTATTTTTTTTCATGAAATTGGAATATCTCTACCTAATGTGCGGACAACAAATTTGGTTTGACTACTATACTAAAAAAATCAAGAAAAATTATTAATATATATAAATATGAAATGGAACAAATATTTTGTACATATTTAGATTATTATTACAACAAAGCCATGTGCTCAAAGTGAAATGAAACATTTGAACAACCAACATGGTGTCATTGAAATAGAATAAAAAGTTTTGCTTTTATAATAAATAATCTTCTAATCTTTAATATAAGATTTATTTAACTAATTTTATTATATTAAAAAAATTAGTTAAGTTAGTTATTATGATATATATTTTTTTTAAATACCCTAATAATTTTTTTACCTCTCTCCTTTCTTTTTTCTCTTATTTAATTATTGTTGAGGGAGTATCAATTAAAATAATTTAAAAAAATTGATAAATATAAACAATATATTTTATGTTTAAAATTAAAATTAATTTTTTAATTATATTTTATCTTAAGGACAAAAGAATAAATAATAAACATCAAACATTTAAAGCAAAATCATGTACCTCATTCTTAATCGATAAGATTTTAATGCAACTAGGGATGTTCGTGGGATTAGGTCGCCCGGATAGGGTGTCATCAAATCAAAGCATTGGACAAAAGTAATACTCCACCTGATTTGACCATAAACACTTCTGATTCTAATTGCCCCTATTTATCTGCACATTTCTTAATCAATATACACACACATATTAATTAATAATAAACTTATTAGTATTTATAATATTAAAACTCAATTTAAATTGATCAACTAGACTAATGAAGTAGTCATTTATTAGATTAAATTAAAAGTTTTAAATAGGTCGATTAAATTAAATTTTATTATGTTTATTTCCTATTGTTGAAATTAAAACTAAGTTAATTTGAGTTAAAAAAAATCAAAATTTTTACTTAATAATTCTTACATGTAATTTATATACAAATATTTTATTTACTTATACATTAACATTTTTTATTTAAATATTATTTTTTTTAAGATTATATACGAATAATTTTATATATTTTAATTAAATTATGATTAGGTTGACTTTAATCAATTATGATTAAATTATTTATCCTTAAACCACTAGTTTCACTGTTTCAATAATTGGTTTGGTTTTCCTTGGTGGTATCTTACTATTGAATTTTCAATTGTGTATAAATATTTTTGTTCAATTCAATTGGACTTACACCAATTTTGTCATTAAAAATTTAGTTTATAAATTTATGTTCTAGTTAAGATTCTATTCACCCTCGCCAATTAAACTAAAATCACTTTTATTTTGCTTTAATTGGAGTTGAATCGCTTTTATAATTCTTATGTTAATAATGAATATTTTGCCTTTCCATTTCCTAAAAGGTTACAACCCTTTCCATAATAGTTTAACATTGTATATTAGGGCTGATAATTTGGATTGGGCTCGCGGGCCAATGCCAACCTGCCAAAAAATAATGGGTTAAGTTATAAATATTATAACTTATTTTGGTGCGGGTCAAAACGGCGGGCTAACCTGCCGGGTTGGCGGGTTAGTCTTTTTTTTTTTTTGCTTTATTTTTTTTACTATTTACATTGCATATTTGCACTTTACTAATTTGAGAGTCCTAGCCGAACAAGGGACGTTACACTTAATTTATATTAACTTTATCTCATTGAGTCATTTCTTTATATATATTTATTTTATTTTATTTGTCATAGATTTATCTATAGATGGTGACAAAGTTGACTAATAAATATTTTGACAATTTTAGACATGATTCAAATCCAATTAACATTGACACATGTAAAAATTTTTTTTAAAAAATAAAAGTTGGTGTATATATGTGAAAAATAAAAAAAAAAGTTGGCAAGCGCGGGTTGGTATTATATCAACCCGCCTTTAACCCAACCAGCGGCGAGCCAACCCATATTCGGTGGGTTGGCCCGCATTACTACCGCTATTGTACATCATCAAATAACAATTATAAACATTGGATTAAGGATGAAAGTATGAATTTTAAATATCGTAATTATATAATTAATTTATTAAAACATTAAATTATTACTTGAAATACTTCAACCATGATTTTAATTTATTGTCTTGTATCTAATATTAATTTTTGTATATGATCCCTTTTACATTTATTTAACTCAAAAAACTAACTAGATACCATGTCCTACCTATAACTTAACCTAAATTAGTCAAAATTTAATATAATTTCCCCATAACAGATGGTTTGATAAAAAAAAATAAAGAGAGAGGTTAAATTATACAAAATTCTTTTCAATTTCATTTCATACATGGATAACATCCCTCATCTTTAAAACTTTATAATACGGATAATTCTTTTTTTTTTGTTATTAGTTATGTTCATTATTTATCTGTATATAATTTAAAATTTAATGGACCATAGGCATATAATTCTAAATTTATGAGTGTTATGTTAAATAAACTAATATTTAATTCGTGCAAATTAAAAATTTTAGAGTGATTAATATTAAGGGAGTTATTTATATATGATTCAAACTTTAAGAGAATTTTGTGAAATTTAAGGCAAAAAAAAATGTAGTTTGATTGATCTCTAGAAATATTGAGAATGATACAAATGTGATTGAAAGATATCATGAAAATAAGATTAGATAAACATGAAATTTGCATCACAAGCATCAAATCCTTTACTTGCCTATTCTATGAATGAAACCCCACTGAGTAAGCTTTAATTTCAAAAGCCGAGATGACTAACCTCAATTATATATATAAGTGCATTATCATCTTTGTCTGTTCATTATAAATAAGGTCACTTCATCATTTTGAAAAAATTAAACAATGAACACAAATATTAGTGATTTTTGTATAAATTAAATTAAAATCCATTTTTGGTAAAGAATTATGTCACTATGAGAAGGTAGTCATGATCAAACTTATTGTAAGAAATTATTATAGTTACCTACAAATGTAAACTGAATTACTTATACCACTTATTTTTCTTTTTGAATTGATTAGAATACAAAACATACGAATAATAATTTTCTTATTTTTTTTTTGCCTTTTATAGCATTACTGAGTCAATAAAAATATTAGACAAGGGATCTTAATTTTTTAGAGAATAATTAAATATTTATCAAATTTTAGAAATTAAATTTAAATAATCCTAATAAGTAAAAAAAACACTCAGGCTCTATCACTTCATATCTTCCATCGCCAAATAAAATAAAAATATGAATTTCCTATCCTATGCATACATGCATATATATATATATATATTAAAAAAACTTTGTTATTGGATACATGCATCATGTTTGGGATTAACAATTAACAATAGAATATAATAAAAAAAAATATCCATATCAGATCATACAAATAAAATAAAATTGTAGTAGACACATACTCTTTTTCTTCATTGGCACATTGCTTTTTGTTTCCCACTTTCATTCAATCTTCTTTTACCAGTATGCTCAGATGCATATTCTTCTTGTCGGTAATTTTTTTATTGGGCTTAGATTATCTTTCATCTTTTTTTATTAGCAAAAATGGATTACCAAAAAGTGAGATATACGACCATTTAAAAAATATTCGATTCTTGAGAGTATTATTTTATTGTGGTTCCAATCACGGTACTTGGGGAGATATTCTAACTCCTGTGTACTTAGGTTTACGCCTGAGGATAATAGACAGCTCGTCCTACCTGACATTGATATCGCCTAGGAGGAAATGAGATTTTACCCTTTAGATCGCGGTGAGCTAAATCCTTTTTCAAAAATTTTCTTATAAAAAAAAAGGATTATTCGACTTTACATGACAAATTAAAGCCATTTGTTTTTACTTTTTCATTCGATTAAACTTAATTTTTTATTACTATTTGGTCAATTTATTAGAAAAGTATTGTTTAATTTTTATTTTTTTTTAGTATTTGACGTTTAAAAAGTGGAGGGCAATAAAGAAAACTTGTTTTCAATTGATAAAGATTTGTGGACAAAAATTTATATTGGTAAATATACATATTGACTGATTTTTACCAAATACAACTTCTTTTCACAATACTTTTTATAAATTTTTTAAAAATAAATATAAATCCATGGAAAATCTAAATCTATATCTAAAATTCATAAGTCATACAAAAAAAAAACTTGACTCAAAATTATATATCATGATTCAAATGTCAACGTGTGATAAGGCGTGTGTTTGGAAAGTATTAAAATTAAAGATTTTAAAAAAGTTTTTTTTGCTCAAATTTTAGTTTATTTTTTTTAAAATAAATAATCATATTTATTTAAAAAAAATTTAGACCAAATCATAATTTAAAACTAAAGTTTTTGATAAGTTATTGAGACTAGTTTCTAGAATAGTAAAAGAGCTTATAGACTACCAAATTACTATTTTACCCTTATTTTTTCTTACACCCTCTTTCATCTCTCCTTTTTTTCACTCTCTCTCCTCTCTCTTCTCCACTCTCTCTCATCTCTCTTCTCCTCTATCTTCTCTCTTTTCTCTTCTCTCTTCTCTCGTATTTTTAATAAAATCATACCATTTTTAATAATTTTTCAATTGCAAAAGTCATTCTGGTAATAACTATCCAAATATTCATTTATTCAAAACCACTTTTTTTCCATAAGTTCTTCTCCAAAAGCCCTTTTTTAAAAACTGTCCAAAAATATTTTTTTTATAAGCTATTTTCTAAACTCTTATCTAAATAAGTCCAAACACTTTTGTATCCGTACTTAAAAAATGTATAATTCAACTATTAGATATTTATTATTTAGTAATGAATATTTTTGTCTAATAATCATGATATTATTCTGTGTCCTTTTAGTCCATCAGATGTTTGAGTTCTTAACAAACCCTAAAAAGATCTTTACATTTCAATCAAATGTGCAGACGGTTATAAAATAAAAAAAAATGCAATAAAGATTTAAGATGAGAGAAATAGAAAGGATAAGAGAGAATTGGAGGGAAAGAGGGGGTGAATATTATTCCATCTATTCAAACTTACATTCACTTGGTGCATATCCACTATTTATAGGCCACAAGTCCTTAAATTCTATTATAAAAATTACACAAAAAATAAATCTATATAATTATGAAACATTATAACATTTGAAGGTTATATGTATTAATAAAAGAAAACTCCCAAGAGGTCATTCATTTGTAGGTTACATAGTTTTAGTGTAGAATTCTAAAAGATAATTTAGGAAGTTATGGATATCCACATTTAATATTGTAATATTCATAACACTCCCCTTGGATATCCATAAATAAATATTATGCCTCATTAAAACCTTACTAGAAAAAATCCTGTGAGATAAAAATCTAGTGAAGGGAAAAGAGTACGCAATATATATTGAAGCTGCCTTATTAAAAACTTTACCAGGAAAATTCAATAGGATAAAACTTTGGTTAAAAAAAGAGAGTACAGCATGATCTTTACTCCCCCTGATGATAACATCAGCTTTTCGACATCACTTTCTCAATAGAGTGTTCTATTTTCTCAAGTAGATTATTTCTAATACTTTTTAAGTATATCTTTCTTAGTCAAACTATACATGATGCATTGTCATCATATATTTCTTCAACATATCTTCTAAATATATTGAATTATTAACACACTCTTCACTTGTTTTATGTACTCAAATCCCAATTTTATTATTCATTTTGTACCTGCAAGAACTTAATTTTGTAAATAAAATTATAACATGCAATACCAACACAATATATAAATATAATAGAATAAATATATAGGACTTCTATAGAAAAAAAATCTAATTATTACAAAATCTTTGGGTATTTAACTCTAAACATTTTCTTTATGTACTTCAAGAATTTTAAAATCCTTAAAAGATTACCATATAATAAATTTCGCTATTAGTGAGCTATATGCATAGTTTATAACAATGTTAATCAGACGTCTATTTTATTTTCTTATACAGTCAGATTAATAATATTTATAAAAATTATTACCTCCACCACAAAATAATATTTCTCTTCATAATTATTATTAGCTTTTGTGAAAATTTTTATTTTCACATAAATATTTCTATACTTTATATTTCATATGTTTGGACTGCGGATCCATAATTTTTACATATTAAAAGAATATAATTCTATTTTCATTGCGTTTTTACCCTTTTCCTTTTTCTTTTGGCCAAACATTTTTTTCCTATCTACTTCATATAACAGATTTATTTATAAGATCATCATTTGATCACGAGATATTATTATCAAAATCGTTGTCGACAACTTTATCTTTTCGATTCTATTTTTCTTATTTTGACATAACTTATTGAGATCTCTTTATTATATTTCAGGTAACTTGACCTCTTTTGAGGTTTTTGTAAATAGTCATATCTTGGCACTCTTCTGGAGTAGCTGTCTCCTCAATATAACTATCTTAATTGCATGTTCCTCTATTTTCAATATTATATTTAGAACCGAATAGTGTTTAATGCTTCAGGCATATCTCACTTTTATTTATACTAACTGAACAATTTTCAGCTGGAATTTTAGATCAGTAATTGAATCTACTAGATATTTTATAATATTTTATGAATACAATATTTGATGAACTTCTGGTTCATATCACTATATTTGAGGATCTACCTTTAATAATAATAATAATATATTCTATTTGTTTCTCTTCTCTACTTACTCAATTTCTCCCTCTCATACTAGGAAAAGTTTGTTGAATGACAATCAACTAATCATGTAGCACAAGCCTCATAAATCTATTTGTTTCATTTAGAGACAAACAAGAAAGAGGTTCTTACCCAACATTGATCTCAACTTTCTTTAAATATCCATCTATGTGCATTGTGGTGGATCAATATTTCAATATATATTACACATTTAAAATATATGACTTTTGACCAAAAGCCATTTTTATTAGAAGAATTTTATTGGTTTGATACGTATATGTGCCGTAACATATCAACTCAAATATGCCAACAATAAAATATAAATTTTGTTCTCATAAGCATTGATCCAGTTACTTATGGAGGTATTAATATATAATTCTCATATTCTGAAATTTGTGCACTCAACATAATGATTATATTTATTCAAATAATCTTACAAACTTCTTGTTGCAAATCCATAATAATCTTATATATAACCATATTATAGATGCATCTATCAAATTTAGTAAATTTTTATATAATCTTACAAACTTCTTTTTAATATAAATAACTTCAGATATTACTAATTTTGTATGAAGTAAATTAATAGCCAATAACTCAAATAATACACACTATTTTTTTTAATATTTGTTTGTATCAATGATTAAATTAGTTATCAAGTATAAAAATTACCTTCAACTAATGGTCATTCACTCAAAATCCTTACATGAGTAATGTTACACTAAGATCAACTATATCCAAAAGAATTAAAAATATATCACTTACCATAGATAATTTCTAGAACTTGAATAATGAGATTAACAGGTAATAATTCTTAGGATTAGCATTTACAAATATTAATATCCATAAAATAATAGATTGACTCCCAATGTATATAGTTTATACACATTATATAAATATTTTACTAAAAATCAAAGCACCATCAACTACTTATAATAAGTTCTCATTCAAATTTAACATAAATATATGATTTTTATTTTTCTCTTAAATGTCATAAAAAAACCAAATTTAATTCTAACATGTATGCCCAATAATTTATTATTTTAAAAATAAAAGTTAAAAACACCTCTCTTGAGATTAGAATAAGATACTAATAACATATATAAGTATATAATTATATTTGAATCAATGCAATATTTATCATAGTTATATTTAAATCAATGCAATATTTATCACTTATCAAATCCAAATATAAAAAATCATTTAAAGTGAATTTTTGAGATACTATATACAACTTATTTACAGTATTCAAAATATATTACATAGACTAAAATAAATTCAAACACTTAAAATTGATCACCAATGAATCACAATAAAATCAAACTAATATTGAATAACATCGTACAAATAAATGAAAAAAAATATGTATAATATATATCATCCATTTAATTTATACATAAATAAAATAATATGTTAATATCACAATATGACCAATAATAATTTCTCTCACACAAATTAATCACAATAAATTTAAACAATAATAAAAATTAAATATCATATATAAATATTATATAGTCCATATCCTTCTGGGTTTATATTATTTTTTTTGGTAGTTTCTCTACAACTTATTATATTTGGAGTATAAAAATCTCATGGTCATTTTGGTATCATTGTCAATTTTGACATTTAACTTTAATAAATTGATGCATATTTGTCCATATAATTTTTGGTCACATTTTAATATTTGCCTCTTGTCTATATGACTTCTAGTAATATTATAAAATTTGTTTCCTTTTCTTTTTTTTTATTTGACTTCTGATCATATTATAATATTTTTCTTTTGTCTATATGACTTCTGATTAAAATTACGGTTCAATAACCAAGACAAAGTATTATCGGCTGTCAATTGTCAATCTCTCCAATATAATGTGATAGTTATTATCACTCTTATAGATGTATTTTAATAGCACATCATTATCAATTTCTCAAAATATTAGTCTTCTAGACTATAACAAAAATTTTCAAAGCTATAAAGCTCGAATAATTAGCCTTCAGGGTTTATATAATTATTACATTATCAAATTGTCATAATAGTTATTTTACAATATTAATTATTAAAATTAAAAGATAGTCATTTACCAAAGAAACATATCAATAGTGGCTTCTGGCCATCTAATCAAAAAATTAAGAATATTATGGCTACTGGCCATTTAATAATATAAAATTATAATCTCTATGAAGAAAGAGGCGATATATAAAAGAAATAAATAAATCTATTGAAACATAAATTAATATATATATGTAGAGAGAGGGCAATATATAAATATAAATACATCAATTTAAATGAGGGCAAGAATAATATTAGAACAAAATAAATTAAATAAATTTAATCTCATAATCAAATAATATAAGGAGCAAATAAACCTAAAATCATATAAATTATATTATATAATCATACATAATACTATATATTATGTATCATACACACATATACATACAAATATATATATACATATACATATATATAAATATATATAAACCAAACAACATAAATACAAACCCAATAAAATAAAAGAAAATGGTAAATAGCATAAATTATGTGTGTGTCAATTATAACGCTATGAACATGATAATAGAAATATAAAAGATAATATAAAAATAAATAATAAGATAAAAAAAATGACAATAAAAAAAGATAAATATATATAACATAAATAAAAATAATATAGAACAATAGATAACGGATCTGTTTGGGTTTACCCCAAATCATGGTTTTAAAAGCTCTTTTGGGCAAAATCTTGGTTTGAAATTTTTTTAAAACAAACAGTCATATTTGTCCATAAGTGCTTTTGAACAAAACCATGATTTTTGAATAAGCTATTAAAACTAGCTTTTTAAACAGTAAAAGAGCTTATGGACTATCTAATTACTATCTTACCCCTATTTTTTCTTACACTCTCTCTCTTCTCTACTCCTCTCCTCTCTCGTCTCTCTTCCTTTCTCTTTCATTTCTACCCTCTCTCTTCTCTCCTCTCTCATCTATCCTCTCTCCTCTTTCTTACTTTTAATTAAATCATACCCTTTTTAGTAATTTACTAATATAAAAACTTATTCTAAAAATAACTATCCAAACACTTATTTATTCAAAATCATTTTTTTCCATAAACTCTTCTCTAAAAGCCATTTTCCATAAGCTGTATATAAACCATTTTTTTTCATAAGCCCTTTTTTAAAATCCTATCAAAACACACACAACATAAAAATAGAAAATATATAACAAATAAAATAATAGCATAACATGAGACAAAATACGTGATATATATAGATAATAAAATATAACAAAAATAATTAAAAAATAATAATCAACATATTCAATATAGTAAATATATATAAAATTAAAGTTGTATATGATAACTGAGTAAAAGAAATATTTATATAAATAGAGTATTATCATATACCACAAGAACATGTAAATATATAAGAAATTCATACCTTAAATTTTTCAAGCGGACTCGTGCTGATAACGTGTTATAAAATAAAGGAAAATGCAATAGAGATTTAGGATGAGAGAAATAGGAAGGACAAGAGAGAATTGGAGAGAAAGAGGGGGTGAATATTATTCCATCCATTCAAGCGTACATTCACTTGGTGCATGTCCACTATTTATAGGTCACAAGTCCTTAAATTCTATTACAAGATTTACACAAAGAATAAATCTATATAATTGTGGAACATTATAACATTTGAAGGTTATATGTATTAATCAAAGAAAACTCCCAAGATGCCATTCATTTATAGGTTACATAGCTTTAGTGTAAAATTCTAAAAGACAACTTAAAAAATTATGAATATATATATTTAATATTGTAATATTCATAACGAAGACATTAAAATACTAATTAATTTATTTGAAGAGAAATTAAGAACCATATAAATTGTATTTTCAACCTAACTCCATCCCAAGGCCCATATATAAATCGCTAAAGCAATAAATGAGCCTTCTATAGTTAATTTATAGACTAATTTTGTATAATTATACTTTATAATATTAACCGGATCTTATTACTAAGTATTTTAATTTTGAAATTCGTAGTTGTTCCCCTCAACATATGTGTTTTCTCTAAGAATTGATTATGAGACTTAGAGAGATTTAACGAGATTTTATACCATTAGAAAAAGTCTATATTAATCCTTATATACTTTAATAATAATAAAATTCTTGAATCGCTAAGTAGCTAGCACTTTTCAAGAGATATATTGACTTAGTACAATGCTTTATATACTTTAATAAAAAAAATTCCTCAAAAAAGTGTTATTTTTTTTATAAAAATAATGATACTATATTAATCAATCAATCAATATAAAATTTAAATGAATCCGCATGATTCATAATTTGTTTTTTAATTTTTATTTAAGTTCATTCTTAATAAATTTCACAATTCATATAATAATTTTTTAAAAAAATGTTGGCTTTTGGATAAGCATGGATATTTTTATTCAATTCAAATTGGCGCAAATGATAGAAGCTCGTTACTGAAATAATTGGTCAATAATTTAAATCTCAATTTTTGTGTATGTAACAATTTTATTAGGAAGACTTATCCTTTATATTCAGCACATTGGGGGAGACTATAGTCTCTACGTCGACACAGATACACATACTCTCTATGCCTAGTAATAAAAACAAGCATGGGTACAAAAAAAATAAATAAAAATTTATATTAAATAATTTATATATTGAAAGTACCAATTTGAATTAAGGTCTTTTTAACTAATAAAATTTTTAAATAAAATTAACATATATTAGTCTAAATAGAAAGAATTTTAATCATAAGTATAAAGTCTTAAATTTGAGTTATTTTAAATATAGAAAATTCTTTTAGATAAATTATCTTTAATTGAGCTCAATAATATTTAGATTTAACTCATTTCATATAATATATTAAAAAAAATTAAATAGATTTTCTGCCAATTTTTTTTCTTGTATTTGGATCAGAATAATTTTTTTTATTACCCACCCGATTCATCGGAGCTTTGCCCCGACTCTATCTGGATCCGACCCACGTCGTGTACCTGGATATAGTGGGTGAGTCTCCCAATAAAGATTTTTTGCGTACGTCAAGGCTCGAACTCGAGATCTCACTTAAATAATATTAAACCGTTTATTATTCGGATTAACCTCTATTGGTTGGATTAGAATAATTGAATAAACGTAGGTATAGCTTAAATATGTCTTTTTGGTGTTTGTTAATTTGAAAAATGCGGACGTTGTTAGTTATTAACCTAATCCTTTCATAATCTCTCTCCAAGTTTTGGTATCTCTCTCCAAGAAGCTAGCTTAAATCAACAACAAACACATCACTCAATGGTGGTTAAGGTTAAGGCTAATTCCCAAGGTCTCCATCATCTTCCTGCAACCCCATACGCCATTTTCATTCTCACACCTTTCCGCCTCCTTCTCCTCCTCTTTGGACCACTTAAAGTTGCAGACTTGTTCTCGATTGATTTTCAACTGTCAGACTCACTAAGAGAGAGAAATCTAGAAAGAGAGAGCGAGCTCAATTCCTTCTCTCTTTTTAACTTTCTGAAATCCAATTCCTCTCTCTTTACGTTATTCCTATTTATTTCCTGACTTCTCTCTGACTTGCCTTTTATTCTAGCCTACCCTTTGTTTACCTTGTTTCAAGCTATTATATTCTACAGTACAATCAATCCATCATCCTCTTGCTTTTTCAAATCTGGGTGTGGGTGTCTGGTTCCTAGTTTTTCCCAAAGATTGATCGAAAATGGCAGTCGAACTTTGCTCTGAGAATTGTGGGGTTTCGGTTTCTACAATGAGTCCGAGGATTTCATTCTCGCATGATTTCTCTCAATCAGATGTTATCCCTGTTGAGCAAACCCCTTTTAGATCTAACTCCTCTGGTTTGAACTCCAGCTTTGATTTTGATGTCTGTGTTCGTGAAAGCTTGGAGCAAGAGTCATCTTCTGCAGATGAGCTCTTCTCTGATGGGAAAATGCTTCCCACTGAGATCAAGAAGAAGAAGAGGATGAAAGACCAGTCACCACCACTTCATCAAACCCAGTTGGTCCCACATACAGAAGCTGTTCGTGAAAATGACTCAACCAGCGAAACAACAAAGAACAACGAAAGCCTCAAAGAGATGAAGCATCAACAACAACAACATGTAGTGAATAATAAAGATGAAGTGGATGAGAAGCAGAGTTCTTCTAATAATACTAACAAGTCGTTCTGGGGATTCAAAAGAAGTAGCAGTTGTGGTAGTGGTGGCTATGGAAGAAGCTTATGTCCTTTACCACTTTTATCAAGAAGCAATTCAACTGGTTCTGCTCCTACATCAAGTGTTAACAAGAGGATGCCACTTTATTCAAAGGAAGGTCCCAACAACATGATGAAGCAAAAGCCCCACCACAAGCATGCTCCCACAACAAGGCCTTATCAAAAGCCTCCATTGAAGAAAATCCATGGATCTTATGTTCTTAATGGTGTTAGAGTCAACCCTGTTATCAATGTTCCTTCTGCAAATTTATTTGGTTTGGGTTCTATCTTCTCCAGCAACAGAGATAAGTCCAAGAAGAAGTGAATCCACAGAAAGTTCCATAAAGGGTATGTTCAAATTGAGGAGAGTGATTCACTTTTAACATTTCCTTTTAAATGTTATTCTCCTCAGTCTAAACATAACCAGATAAGTATATATATATATATATCTATATATATAAATAAGAACAATTCGATTCCTCTTCCTTGTCTCTCTCAAGTCTTCTTGAGCCAAAAATAAAAAAAAATTTGCCTGAATCTGCAAATTAACTGGTCTCCATGTTCCTTGTACTTTCTGGGTGGGTTTGATTTGACTATGATGTGGTTAGGAAAATTAGGTAGGTAGAGGTAAAATTTTAGAGAGGTAAAGAAAAAGGGTATGAAATTTGAAGGATCAAGGAGACAAGGAGAGAGAGATGAAAGAAGGTCAGGAATGATATAATGCAGGCACATGGTATGGGGCACAAAAAGACAGGTAATGGTAGCTTTCATGGCTGTCCCTTGCTTGTTTGTTTGTTGCTGTACTTTTGTTATTTGGTCAGACAATGTGTAAATACGTTGATTTTGATTCAGGTTTCTTCTTCTTCTTCTTTTTTCTTTTTATTATTTTCTTCTTGTTGTTCTTCTTCTTCTCTGCTGATGCTGCAGTCTCTGAAATAAGAGAGTGATAGAGATTAGAGAAGAGAGAAGCTGCTTTTGTGCAATTTTATGATGTAAGAGATTGGCTTGTTCATGTTCATCTTCTTCTCTGTTCGGTTGCTTTTGTTTTGTCCTTCATTGATTGTTTCAATAATATATTCTCTTTCAGTGAGATACTATCTATCTTCTTGTTAGCCAGGAATGTAACTCTGACCTTATTAGAAATAAATTATTATTAATTTTTTTTAAAAAAATTAGAAAAAAATATATACGTGTGGATAGTTTTTAATTGGCAAAATGCACTTCTCATAATCCAACTTTATAAAAAGTCTTATTTTGAAGCCTTAATTTTATAATGTATTTTCAGTTTTCTAATCATAATGTTGTTAATTATATTGAAATTTTAACTGTTGACAAAATATTATTGAATGTTGTTATATTAAGTTTAATTTTAAAAAATAACAATAATTAATATATAAAATATTATCATTTGATACTAATGGAGGGTTAAATAACTAAAAAAATACTTTATAAAATTAAAAGGATAAACTTAAAACATTAAATAAAGTTAAAGGATTAGAAGTAGACTTTTGCCTTTTTTTTATTAATTTTTTAAAATTTACAATATAATTTCTAAATTTTTCCATGTAACTATTAGCCTATCACATTTTGTTAATAAAATAATTGACCTCAGTTATGTGTACAAATGTAAGGTTTGAGAGAATTTATTAGTAAATAAATAAAATAAAGATGATGATAAACCACATTATTCTTGTGATTTGTAAATAGAAAATCATACCAAAAATATATATAATTCCTAATTATAAATAACATGACTTATAGATACACGATTTTAAATTATTTATATATTAACATATATCATAAATGAAAAGCTATTATTAATAAAACCATGAGTTAGAGAGAGAGAGAGAGTTAATTTCTTATTTTATTTGTTGGTAAAAAAAAGTTAATTTCTTTTTTTTAGTTGCCTACCCGGTTCACCGAAGATTTATCTCGACTACATCCGGATCTGACTCGCGTCGCGCACCTGACTATGGTGGATGAGTTTTTCAACGGGAATTTTCTGCATACGCTTAGACTCGAACTCAAGACCTCATTTAAAAGATATCGAGCCGCTTACTACTCAGATTAATCCCGTTAGTAAAAAAAAAAGTTAATTTCTTATTTACCTGGCTCACCACTCTAGACTATACTCAGTAGTCAGTAGTCCATGCAAGAGAGATTCAGTTCATAAATGCTTGTTTTTCTGCAGATACATGACTCAAATGGCAAGTACCACTTCTTCCTTGAATGCTCCAAAAATTAATTGCACAAAACTAATTTTAAATTGTCAATACTTAAAGTCTAATACAATTTTCACTTTATGACTTATAAGTCATGATTTTAAATATAGATAGATTTATATTTTTTATCTTTTAAACAAAATTAATAATTTAGTCATTTCTTTTTAGTTTTGATATATATATAGTTTCTTTTTTAATTACAACAAATCATAGTTCCAAACCCCACGCCAACACATGCTAAATATTACTAAAAACAATTGTACATGACTCATCTAATCTTTAATATAATATATATTTAATTAATTAAATTAAATTAAATTAGTTAGTTAATATAATATATTTTTTTAAAATGCGATAACTATTTTCTTCAATTCTCTTATTCTCTCTTTTACTTGATTACTGTTGATAGGGTATCTATAAAAGTAATTTAGGAAAAAATAGATAAATATAAAAAAATATTTTATATTTAGAATTAAAATTAACTCCCCAATTAAATCATATTAAGGACCAGAGAAGTAATATATTTTTTACTCTTTCTATTATAAATATAAGACCTAGTTTATAACGTAAAATATACTATAAATTAAATTTTATATTTAAAACTGAAAAAATTATTTGTTCACCAATATTTGGTTTAACATACTCTACTACTTAAAATCCGACTTATCTCTTTTTTTTTTATGTGCCATGACAAACATTTTTAAGACTTTATTAATAAGGTGCTTGTATGCATGTGTTTTTACTAAGTAGAAAATCACGGGTTCAATCTTATAACCTCATGCCATTAATACTTATTCTTTTAAATAAATAGTAATAATAAATATCTTCAACAATACTCACTAAACTTTAAAATAAATATCTTCAACAATATTCACTAAACTTTAAAATATGTATAATAGAAAAGTAATAAGTAAAACTACTATTAGTAAAGTTATCTATATAAATATAAGACTTCTGAAGGATTTACTGTACAGTTTTAAAGCTTAAGGAGGCTAGTTATAATTGGGGTAAAATTAAGGGAGTTATGTATAATTTCACGCAGAAGCAATTGCATAACTGATTGAAAAAAGGAAAAAGGGAGAAAGTTATGTCCTCAGCCTTGTGTTATTTTTTTTTTAAAAGTCTAAACGGTAGCCCTGATAACTTTTTTTTTTTGGTACAATGTAACCCTGATAACTAAAGACTAAGTCTTGTGCTATTTACTGTTAGGTTTTCTGCTTGGAGCTTTAGGCCCAATTTGTGGGAGAGTTTCTGAGTTTGGGCTTCTATTGGGCCTCTTCTGACTCTTAGTGGATTCTTGGAGGGTTTTTCCACCCACACTTTGTTATTGGCATGGATTAAAAACCAATTAAAAAAAATGAAAGACCAATACTTTGTTGGAGTTGAAAAGTAGAATCAATTGGCTCCAGCTATCGAGTTCGAGCCTTGGCGTACGCAGAAAATCCCCGTTGGGAGACTCACCCACCATAGCCAGGTGCGCGACGCGGGTCGAATTCGGATGTAGTCGGGGCAAAGCTCCGGTGAACTGGGTGGGCAACCCAAAAAAAAAAAAATTGGCTCCAACTATGGAATAAATAATGGGCTTTTTAGAGGTCTGAGGCAAATTAGTTTTTTTTTATACAAGGCATTATTTGAAGTTTAGAATGTGTTTTGAGAAATAAAAAAGTGCCATTTAAATTTCTTACCTATAAGGAAAAAAATTGATTCTTTTTGTTATATATATGAAGCTTTGTAGAAAGAAGGCTTAACCGTTTGGTTGTGATGAAGAGAAGCTAGAAATTAAGCCTAAATTATTTAATGCATTTTTATGTGTTATATCTCCAACGTAACCCATCCAACAATGTGATTATTAAATAGATTTTTATTCATGGTAAATATTTGATTATTAAATAAATTGTTAGAATTATTCAAATGTTCCAACACTTTATAGAAAAATTGGAGAAAATTTCGTGATTAAAAATCTCTTTGATAAGAAGGACATAAATCATAGTATCAATAGTCTATGTGTATAAAATTTATCGAGTATTAATACTTTTTAAATATAAAATTTTATCAGATAATTCTCACTAATAAAATTTTTAACGAGTGCTCCTAGTTTTATTGCTCTAAGTGTCTCACTTAAACAATTAAACTTACAAATACAATATTTTAAAAATTGTATAATCAAATCTAATTGCCAATATAAGAATATAAGAATTTTATCAGGTAATATATAATTTTTTTTAAATAGTTTTGAATCTAAGATATATCTTGACTTCAGTGAACTCAAAGACTAACTCGTCTAAATCTTTTTTTCCTGTTAATGAACATTAACGTATAGCCTGATGACATAAAAATTCCCTTATAAGTGAAAAGTTATAAGTTTAATCTTATTTATAACCTAAAGTTATTAGTGTACTGTGGCTGTATAATTTAATAATAATAACAATAATTTTTTCCATTAAATAGATCTATGAATTTCCTTTTGCTTTTTGTTCAGTCTCTATCTGTTTTTTTTTTCTCTCTTTATTTTTGGGGGTGTGTTCTGGAAAATGATAGAAAGGGATGTTAACTTCCTAACACTTTGTAATTGATGCCTTTTTTACAATGATATAGATGTTCATTAAAAAAATATTTAAATCCTATTCAAGTGAATATGACATTTATAGACTCATAAATGGCATTTAAATCCCCAACCTTATTCCCTAGGAAAATACACCTACTTCAAATTTATGAGCCTGATTTTTTTTGGATAAAATAAATAAAATTTTCTAAATTTTAGGTCAATTATACATAATTTTTAAAATTTTAAATTAAGGATCTTAATATTTTATATTTTGATAATCAAGCTCTGTTATTCAAATTGTTGTTAAAGTTAATAATTTTTATCATGTCATAAGTTTTATATTTTTTTATTATATATCATTTCATTTAAAAAATAACATTCGGCACATACATATAATTTTAATTTTTTCTAATACTTAAAATAAAATACTTAAATATAAAATATTTAAAAAACACTTTACATTTGAAATATAATTTAAAATATTTTCTAAATTTTTAAAAAATATAAAATACTTAAAAATGATTTAAAATATTTATTTGACCATCCTTAAATAAAAAATATAAACTATTTAAAATTATATGTAAATTATCAAGTATTATTTTTTTAAATGACATGATATATAATAAAAAATATAAAAATTATGATATAATAAAAACTATTAACTTGTATAGACTTATTAATTAAAATATAAAATATTATGCTCGTTCATTTCAAATTTTAAAAATTAGAAAGGTTATTTACAACTTATTTAAAATTTAGGGATTTTATATATTTAAGTTTTTTTTAAAAAAATAAGAAATATTTTTGGCGTAATTTTTCAAAGTATACCAAATTCAAAGGAATGTAGCCTACTTTTTCTTCATTCCTTTTTTTTTTAAAAAAAAAGAAAATTGAGAATAAGAAAATCCAGAAAGTGAACAGATAGTTCAGAATTATAATTAAAATTAGCGTGTGTTTGGAAAAAACATAAAACTAACATTTTTAAAGGGATTTTTTATTTAAACTTTAATTTAGGAGAATTTCAAAATAAATAACTATATTTATCTAAAAGAGTTTTTGGACAAAATGATAGTTTAAAACTAATATTTTGGATAAACTACTGAGACTAGCTTCTAGAAGAGTAAAAGAGTTTATGGACTACTTAATTACTATTTTACCCTTATTTTTTCTTACACCCTCTCTCATCTCTACCCTCTATCCTCTCTCTTCCATTCTTTCTTCCTTCTTCTCTATCCTCTCTCCTCTTATTTCTTCATCATCTCTCATCTCTCTTATTTTTAATAAAATCATATATTTTTTAGTAATTTTCTAATTACAAAAATTTTTCTGGTAATAACTATCCAAACATTCATTTATTCAGAACTACTTTTTTTTTCTATAAATTCTTTTCTAAAAATTATCCAATTTTTTTTTTATAAACCCTTCTTTAAATTATTATCCAAACAGACCCAATGTCATCTTAAATATTCGTTGTTCTTTACGTGGTCCAATTTTCACCAATCCTCATCAGCTCAACTTGGTTCAGTCAGTATCCAGAAAGAAGCATATTCTCTGTCTCAAAGCTGCCATTTTCCCCCTTTAGTTTGCTTCTCTCACCCCAAATTTGGTCCCCCTCTTTTCTTGATTTGTGATATACTGGAGTCATGATTGGTACAGATTTTGTTTTTATTTTTAATAAATTGTTAAACAGGATCTCTGCAAGCAATCATGTAGCCAAAGAGAAAATAGACGTTTGAAAAATTAAAAATTACAAAAATATATGGCTGAATGACTCAAAGTAGGTTTATTTTCTGTTGATTCTGGGGATTTTTTGGGATAAATTGACAGGATTAGTCTCTCTTTTTTCCTTAATTTTATTTTTTTTTAAATGATACACTATTTACTCCTTAAACTTTCTCTTAATTATTAATTTAATACCTAAATTTCGATTCGATACAATTTAGTTTTTCTAGTTTATTATTGAATTTAAATATTATATAAACTAAATTATACTGAATCATACTGAATCAATGTTTATAAATTAAATCAATAATTAAAAAATTTTAAGGATTAAAAATTATATTCTCCCTTAAAATATAGATAACCCCTAACTCTTTCTAAATAGGTTTATTTCACGCATAAGAGTTGAAAATTAAATCTGTAATTACTTATTTGAAAAATAAGAGGCCTTACTTTTCAGGTCAACCCAAGTTATTAGTTGAACATATAATTTTTTTATTTAAAAGAATAAATATTAACAATCATATACTAATTTTTTTATTTAAAAAAATATATGTTAATAATAACATGAGGTTATAAATAAAATTAAAATATGACTTTTCACTTAGAGAGAAAAATTTACATTTACATGCCCCTAGAGGGTAACACCGTTAATTAATCGTAGATATAATATTTTAATTTAAGAGTTTTGTATGTGGACATGAGGGGTCATATAGTGTCTATGGTTTTCAAGTGATTGTTTTCTTAAAATTGTGATGATTGTATTTAGAAGAGGGAGCAAAGCATGTGGGGGCTTTGTATGATTAGTGAGAGAATATGAATTTTCCCTCTCACCTTCCCCACCTAATGTTTACCCATTTGGATGAAACTCCGGGAGGCAAATAATCTCTCCAGATCTCTTTGCTTTTAATTCTTCTTTTTTCCCATTTCATTCCAATTTTTTTATGCCCCCCCCCCAAACCAAGGCATCTTATAAAAATAGAAATGCATAAATAAAAATAGAGTTTGAAAGTAAGAAACAAAATAAAAATTAATATTTTTGTCTGTAGAGTTATCTTTTATTTATAACTCAGATTTTAAATTTTAATTCGATACAATTTAGTTCTTATAATTTTGACTCGGTTGTAACTTAATTCTTTTAATTTTGACTCAAAATAACTTAGTCCCTATACTTTAACTATTTATAAAATTAATTTTTAAAAAATAAAATTTTAAATAATTAAAACTATAAAGATCAAGTTATCATGAGTTAAAATTTAAAAATATTTATTAAAATGTAAAACTTAGAGATTAAATTTTAATTAAATTAAAATTATAAAAAATAAGTAACAACAAGTCAAAATTTAATAAATAAATACAATCTAGTCAAAAATATATCGATGAGAAGATCAATTCTCCCCCTTTAATAGAGTTAAAAATAATTTGTTTTTGAGAACCAAGCATGTGATATGTCCTTAATTATTCTCTCTGTACCAATTGGGGATGAAAACGATTTACCTTTAGGAGATAAAATAAAGTCACTCAATACAAAAAGGGAATGTGAAGATCGTCAAGAGGTAATGATAATAATGAAAAGGAATCTGTTTCCTTTTTGAAGGAGAAATAATGAAAGAAGGGAAAGGTGCATAAGCTGAAAAGGGAAGGAGAATAATCTTTAAAGTAAAAAAATGAGGCAACTTTTTTCTTCAAATGGTTCAACCAAAGTAAATATAATGACTACAAAATCACCTGCTTACTTAAGATGTGACCCCTCTCCTCCCTGACCCTTTTAGGCATTTTACTTTACTCTCACTTTTATCCACTCTCTTCTCCATCCCCACACACCTCTCAAATAATCAAAATACTTTTTCAACATTTTTTTTTTAAAGTATCTAATCAATAGGTTAATATCATACTGTAGGTCTATTGGTATAAAAGTTTAGAAAATAATTTATAAAAAAAATAAATTTTTGGACAAATTTTAGAGAAAAGTTGATAGAAAAAATTTGTTATAAATAAATGAATGTTTGGATAGTTATTACCATAAGGATTTTTATAATTAAAAAATTATTAGAAATTGTATGATTTTATTAAAAATATTAAAGAAAAAAGAGGGTGAAAAAAAGATAGGAAAGAGAGTGGAGAAGATATAAGAGGAGAGAGGGTAGAGAAAAAAAAGGAGAGAGGAGGGAGGAGGGATGATATAAGAAAAAGTAAGAGTAAAATAGTAATTGAATAGTCTATAAACTCTTTTACTATTTCACAAGTTAGTCTCAATAGTTTATCTAAAACATTAATTTTAAATTATAGTTTTGTTCAAAAATTCTTTTAGACAAATATGACTGTTTGTTTTAAAAATTTTTTAAATTAAAGGCTAAAAGCTTTTTTAAAACTTTAATTTTATATTTTTCTAAATACATACTGTTTATATAAAAAGAATCTTATAATTAATATTAAAGCTTTTTCAAGAATCCTATGGTAAGGTAATTAATTATTATTTTCGACAATAGATATTTTAAATTTACTAAAAAAAGATTAAAATATTTTTCTGTTTTAATTAATTTAAATAAATTAAATAAAATAAATAAATTATTTAATTATAATAAATATATCATAATTTCTAAAAAATATTTTTATTTAATATTAAATTATATATTAATTTATAAATTTAAAAACTTAATTTTAAAAAATAATAAATATTAAAAATAAAATAAAATAAATCTTATATTAAAAATTATAACAACCACCGTCATGAGATAAATTATCAATGCTCATCGGGATGATGATGAGCACCATGACACTCATGGTTACAGTGGTGGTATCTGTAAAGTTTAAATATAATTTTAATATTATAAATTTAAAATTTCTAATTATTTTTTAAATAAAAAATTTATTTTTTAAAAAATTGATAGTTAAGAGATTATTCTTATTTTAAATTTTATATATATTTAAAATACTTTTTTAAAAAATAAACCATTTAAATAAGATTCAGATAATGCACAATAACCGATGAGTTCTTAGTGTTCATAAGTTCCCTTAGCAACGAAATTAGTTCCATAATTAAGTACTCCAAATTTAATATTATTTTTTTATTTTAATATATATAACTTAAAATAATGATAAATTTTTTAACATCAGTTTATTCAAAATAATTTTTATTTTAAAGTTTTCTAATTAAAAAAATTAAATTAGGTTTAGATGGTTGCATTATCAAAATAATTAAATAGTGCTCAAATCACACCCAATATTTATAAAGAAGGGAGAGGTTGTATACTTTAGCGGTTTACATCTTATATTTAAGTTCCACGCACCATCAAAATCAATATATTCCATTTGTACAACAAAAAATCAATAAAAATGTCACATTCCTCATAAATTATAATTACTTTAACTTATTTTAAATTGTATTTAAGATACAATGCATGTAAATAGTTTATTTTATAATACAATGAACTAAACCTATAGTTTTAAAATAGATTTTTTGCCTAAACTTTGATTTCAAAAATTTTTAAAACAAATAATCATATTTATTTAAAAAAAATTTAGACTAAATTATAATTTAAAAATATAATTTTAGATAAGTTATTAGAAGTAACTTCTAGAACAGTAAAAAAATTTATTGACTACCTAATTATTATTTTATTTTTATTTTTTGTTACATGCCTCTCATCTCTCTTATCTCTTTTTCACTTTCTCTTTACTCTCTCTTTTTTACCCTCTCTCTTCTCTCCTATTTTATATCTCTTCTCTCTTTTCTATCTTCTCTCTCTTCTCTTATTTTTAATAAAATTATACTCTTTCTGATAATTTTTTAATTATAAAATTTTTTCTAATAATAACTATCTAAACAATTATTTATTTATTTAGAATAATTTTTTTATAAGTTATTCTTAAAAATTCTTTTTTAAAATTATCTAAATTTTTTTTTTCATAGACTAGGGCACGGACCACCTTCATCGCTAGACCTTGCCGCACGCTGTTATTTTTCCCAGGGGACTGGGCCCCACCTAATTTTGCTAAGTTACATCAAGCCGTCCAATTTTATACTTCGATTTTTTTACTGCAAAAGTGCAAATTTGATTTCCTAGTCTGATTTTATATAAGATGCTAACTTTAAAATTTTAAATATCTGGTCAGTATTTAAAATTTTAATGTTACAATTTTTTACTAATAAAATTAATTAGAGTTAAAGAACTGAAACAATACTTGAACAAACTAAAGTATTAAAATTAAATTTTATATAAAATTAAAAGATTAAATGTATAATTTAAATTTGTTATTCTTTTTTATCAAGTCAAGTAAAATATTTGGCCCAAAAAATTGAAACATATATAATAATTAATAATAATAATAATTTCTTTTACAATAATTATTAGGTTATTAGGTTATTTTTATTTTTTTTATTTAACAAAGAGTATATAGTCCTCTCGAAGTAAGGTTTGAAGTGCCACAAATTTCACTTTTTTCTAACAAGGTGTTTTTTTTAAATTTAAATTTATATTTTTTCTTATAAAGAGATATAGCTTTTTATTATTATTCAATGCATTCTATTTATTTTATTATTTTAAAATATGACTACTAATATTATTCGTATTAATTTTTGTAGTAATAGTGAGATTAAGAAGCCCAATAATTTATTTCGTTAAATTTCAGCATAATATTTATTTATCAATTAAAAAATTACATTTTAATATTTAAATTAAGTCCTGATGAAAAATTATTATATAAGTTAAGAAGATGACAAAACATTTATTGAGGCATTGAGGTTTGAAAGACGAATTAATAATAGTTATATAATTGATAAAAAATATATTTATATTTTATAAAAATATAAATTTAATTTTGATTGTCATTAAGTCTATTGATAAGTAATTTTATAAATTTTTTATAAATAATTTTTGAGCTTTAATACTATATCTTAAAATTGATAGGAGATTAATGTTAAATTTATATAAATTTTTTAATATAAAAAAAAAGAAATATGATAAAGACAAAAACGTTAACAGTTTCCAAACGGTAGATAAACACAAAGGTAGTCAAATTCACGTGATCTTTACCTATTTCAACTGCTCCCAATATTTTATATTTTATTTTTTGTATACTTAAATTGGCTTTAATTTCATAAATAAAAATATAATTTTTTTAAATTATTATATTTTTTGTTGAAAGTAATATTAACATTAGTAGTAACTACAGGTTAAGTGGGCATCCTCTGGTAAAGAACGTACGTTGATAAAAGAATTTTTGGTAAAAATATAAATTGAAATAGAAATAAAGGTAGAAATAAAAATAAAATAAAATTAAAATAAGTTTTAAAAGTTTATTTTGTTAGATATAAATAAGTAGAATTGATGTATATATTTTTTATAACTTGATATAAAATAATTTAAAATATTTGTTTATAATTTGTAAAGAGTTAAATTTTTTTAAGAATTTTATAACTTAGCTTAAAATAATCTAAAATATTTTACTCTAACTTTTATCATATTATTTTTTAATATTTTTTATAAAATTAAAATAGTTTAAAATGTTAAAAGTGAAGGTGGATCCGACTTCTATTGTATTAAATAATATAAATAGAAGACTCCACCTCTCATTTCTCTTCCTTACTTTTATTTCTATTATACCAAACTTACCCATGGTACATTTGGCAGAAGAAAAGATATTTTGATAAAAATAAAAGTAAAAATAAAATTATGGTAGAAGTAAATTTTAAAAATTTATTTGTTAAGATGAAAATGAGTATACAATTTTTATATATTTTTTTATAATTTAGGATAAAATTGTCTAAAATATTTTTTTATAACATGGAAATGGTTAAAGTTATCCATAAATTTTATAATTTAAAATAAAATATTCTAAAATATTTTATTTCTACTTTTATTATTTTATTTTTTAATTTTTTAATAGAATTGTAATCAATTAAAATATTAAAAATAAAAATAATTTTTATTATACCAAATAAATAAAGTAAAAAATTACACTTTCCCTCCTAATTTTACTTTCCCGTTTCCATTTCTATTATACTACCCATGCCTTTAGTAACTTTCAGGAATAATTAGGCATGAGAATCTAAATCTAACTATAATGAAATTTATCGGTATGTTCTGAGTAATCATACGTTATATGATTATTTAATATTTAATTCACTTTATATCATTAAAACAAAGTGATTGAGTATTTAAACAGGATAGGGTTTGCCCAGAGAAAATTACATTCAATAATTCAATTTAAATAAAAAATCATATTCAATATTTGCTACTGGGAAAGAAATCTATTTAGAGAATTATTAATAATTATTTTTAATTTTATCAAACCTCTATTAAATAAGGAAAGAGATAAGATAAAATATATAAATTTATAAATACATTATTTAATAAGTATAAATTTCAGAAAATATATAAATTTAAGATACATTTAACCGTTATTTTTTATTAAAAAAATTAGTTAAAACTGAGTTGCAAAAATATTTGGTTAAAAAAAATATAAGCTTGGAGGTGTTACAAAATCAAAACTAAGGAGTCATATTATTATTGGGATTTATTATAAAATACCAAAAGGTTACAATAAAAATTTCAAAACATAATATATTTATAATTTTATATTTATTTTTATTAAATAATACATTTCTTAATAAATCTTTTTGGTGAATTCTTAAAAAAATTGTTTAATAAATCTTTGATTGAAAAAAATGAAATACTACTATATATGTATATGATTAAAATGGCGGGGCCTTGGTAGAGTAAAGTTTAAGAATTTATTACTTTAAATTAGTTCATGTATATGATTTAATGTGTGCCGGTGAGTTCTGAGTTGACCAAGCTTCGATGCGCGTGGGGGTCCATTTTGTCTCTTTACGTTAATACTTCCAACGCGCACCTAAATACACGCGCTCACACGCACTATCACTACGGCTAGGCCCTCCATTAGATGTTGCCACAAGAAGAGAGGAGTCATAAAAAGCTCGTTCCGCTGTCAATTGCAGAGTCTCAAGCTGAATCTCTCTCTTGGGGTTCGCAAAAATTACATCGAATTGTATGATTCTCAATTATCCCAGTGCTATTTTTTGGCAGAGCTTTTGATGCTTTTGATTTTTGGCGTCCTCACAAGGGAGCCTTGTTTGTTGCATTGTACCCGAAACGCTATCTGTCTTTTGCTTGTGCAACTATAGAAAGAAAGCGTGACGGGTCTTTTATGTTCTGTTCTTTGTAAGTGAGTGGGTCCGTTCTTTCTCGCTCAAGTGTTGCTTTCTGCTTCAGACTATCGTGGGGGACTCAGGGATTTTGCAGGGTGTTTCATGTCTTTTGCGCATGACATTATTGTACAGAGTTTCTACAAGGGATTTAGTTGTTTGGGGTCCTGAGGTTCGGAAATGCGGTGCAATTTGGGGTAAAAAAATGTTAGGTTGGAGTTTTGGAGTTGGTTTTGGAAGAACGAAAGATGGGTTTTCGTAGTTTTCTTTTGATAATGTAGAACAAGAAGTTTTCCGTGCATTGTGAGATTTCTGGAGCTTTATAACATATCTGTTTTTTATCAAGGAAGGTGATCGTTTCTCGTGTTAGCAAGTGTTTCCGAAATGAATGATTCTTCTGGAAAGTCATCTTCGTGTTTGGCAATCACTGAGAAGAAGAAGAAGCAAAGACCCGGAGGTTGCGTTGGTCTTTTCTTTCAGCTCTTCGATTGGAATGGAAAGCTCGCGAAGAAGAAGCTCTTCTCTAAGAAACTTTTGCCTCCTGGTTAGTCTCTTGTAGTTGGCATGAATTGCATTTCTTCAGTCCATCTTCTTCTTATTTCGTTTTTTTTGGGGTCTCTTTCTCGTTCTTACTGGGTATGTGCTTCATGTTTTGTGGAAAGTACTGATAAATTGTTTGATCTTTGCTGTTGAATTATCAGCTCGTGCAAAGCAAACTTCTAAAAAGTTTAAAGGAGATGAAAGAATGCCGAATTCCAAACTCCACTTGGTAAGTGCTGAAAGAATGCCAAATGCCAAATTTCGTGTTTGATCTTTTTTGGTCTTTGTATTGTTACCTTTTGTTTTGTTTTATTAAGTGCTGAACACATTTTGATTGGTTATATTTGGATTATAGATTGCTAATGAAAATAGAGGAGGCTTCCCAAGTGCCAAGAAAGGTGGGACTCGTAGCTTAGATTTAGAACCAAAGCACGATTTGCGAGTCCCAGGTCTGGTGGCTAGGCTGATGGGTCTGGAATCTATTCCAGCTGCTCAGCGAGACAAGTCCGAGAAAGCTTCTTTTTCTGGTCCATGTGCTGACGTGAAGGATGAATCTCTGGGTAATCATTGTGTGTCAGATAGGCCCGTTAGTAATTTGGAAATGAGAATCGCGAGACATGATTCAAGACCTCAAAAGCTTCAGAAAACGGGGAAGTGTGAGAGAAAGGCAATGGCTAAGTTTGGAGCCGAAGCCCTGCAAATTAAGAGTGTTTTCTCACGAGCAAGAAAGCATAATAATAGTTATCATCATCACCCAAAGCTTGCTCCTCATTTGAAGGGTCCTAAAGTTAATTCGGGAAAGAATATGTCTCGAAGCTCTAGGTTAATAGGAGCAGCAACTAAGATTTTGGAACCTGGGCTGCAATCTACGAGCAGAGCAAAATGCTCTCTTGCATATTCAAGTTCCACATATGATCCCAAGAATGACATGGTGACAGATAGAGTAGGGACTAAGTCAGCAAATGTACAAAGTCAATCTGTGTATGATTCAAATGCATCCGAGCTTTCGATGGGATCAATGGGGAAGGCTTCTTGCAAAAAATGTGGTAATTTGCTTGATGTAATTGACTGCAATCTGGATGCTGAGGAGCATCCAACTGTTCCTCCACCTACCTTTTCAGAAGTGATCACTACCCCCTCTTTGGCAGCAGAACAGAGGAAGATTAGATCACTTATGACCCCTCATGAACAACACAGTGATGTAGTTCTTCTAAGGCCTCAACGACATATTGCAGAAGATGAAAGATGTAACACTCAGTCTGGTCATGAACCCGCTACAAGAAAAATGCCTCTGCCCCATGAAGATCCTGTACCATGGAATTCATTGCACCGACCATGCAGGACCCTAGAGCATGATGCGTCTTCTGTTTCCTTCAGGCACAAATCTCAAACACAAGAACAGATTCTAAGCAGTGAAAGAACTTCACCTGGATCTAAAGTAAGTAGGACCAAAGACTTTGTTGCTTTGAACAGAAGCCTAAGTGGCCAGAGTAGATTGAGGTCTCCTACCAAAATGGAAGCTTCGAAGTTTGACCTAGAGAGGAAACCTTCTAATAGACAGGTTGATTCCTTGCCTCGTGTGAGGACAATGGAACGAAAAAGAGGGATCCCTAGTATTGCCCAAGTTGAAAGTACAGCTTCTGTTAATTCAGCTATCATGAAGCAGAGAAATGCTCAATGTGATGCATTGGGTGGAAAAGGGAGGGACATCAGTGCTTCTTCCTTTGACGGTACTAATGATAAATTGAAACAAGGAAGTCAGGGAAAATCATACAAGTCTCCTGACAAGGTCAATGATGTAGTTTCATTTGCATTTAATTCCCCATTGAAGCACAGGACAGGAATTACCACCAAAAAGGAAGAGGCAAGCAGAAAGAATGAGATAAATACACATTCCCAGCAAGCTTTACATTTGAGAGGAGATGTTTTAGCTGCTTTTCTAGAACAGAAATTGAGGGAATTGACCTCTCAAGAAGATGAGAGGTTGCCTATTGGTGGTCTACCCAAAAAATCACCTGCCGTGATTCTTCAGGAGCTGATATCTACTCTAAGTGCGGCGCAACTGACCTGTCATTATGGTCATATCGTCAATGTTAACAAAGGTTTCTTTGTAAGTCTTCTCTTCCTGTTGCTATGCTGTGGTTGTTTCTTTTCTGACTGTTTGTATTATTACTGAAGGGCTTGTTTAGTTTTTATCCAGTTGCCTCTTTCATTTTGCACGCTGATTTTTTTTTTTTAAATTACACAATGCTCCTACATTTTGAACATGATAAACTATAAGCATCAATGAGGTAAGAGTTGATAGTCGTACACTTATGCAAGTCTTCCATGTATAAATATGCACATATTTCATGGAAGACTTGCATAAGTGTACGACTATCAACACTTACCTCATTGATGCTTATAGTAAGATATAAAGTCAACTGTGCTGATAAATCATCTCTAATATGCCTTCATTATAGTACAAATCAAATGCCGTGGGAAAATTTATGCAGCTCCACTATAAATGTTTGGAGAGAATTATGATTATATGGGTGGCTTTGCCTTTGATGAGACCCTTGGTCATGAGTTTTCAAATCGCATCAGCTAGTACTCATTGTGTGCACAAGTAAATCATATATGTTGTTCTCTCTCATAGAACAACACATAACCGAATCATGTAAGAACCTAGCCTAAAAAGTGAGGGTATAAATCTAGTGCCAATGATGCTATCAGCTTTATCAAATGAAAGATATTTCTGATAGTGTCTTCATTTGGTGATTGCAAGGATGTTGGGCATACTTTGATCCATGAAATAATGCATAATATCATTGATACCTTGCCATTAAAGACTGCAGTAAGGATGTATAACCATATGTCTATTGATTTGATATGGTGTGCTTTTTGATAAAAAGTCAAATAGCTTATTTTCATGTATATGTTGGGTTGAATATATAAAGTTATTTTTCTCTTGACTGATGTAATCTCTCATCAGTCATTAACCCACCGAATTGCCAAATTTAATGAGTAGCTTTCTGAATAATGTTCCTGGTACTATCACCTGTGCTAATTTATTATTTGATTTGGAATTTATAGCTGAACAAGAATTAAAGCGCTTTTAAATATTAAAGGATTTTTTTAGTACCACTTTCACAGGCCCTTGTGTTCACCTTCTCAATTGATTGATTTTCAAATCACTAATTTTCAAATGGATCTCTTTCCTTGTATAAATAATGCCATCACCTTCAAGCTCAGCAATAGGATCTCATGGCTAAATTGACTGACACTTCTCACTTTTTATGTATGATGAGGCCATATTTATTATTTGAACTTAATGAAGTCGATGACTGGTGTAGTTTACTTATCAAATTATTTGGATGAAACCAGCATTGTCATCCTTGATTAATGAGTACTGAATTGGCTTGAATTTTGAGAATTGTTTTATCTTTTCATTGTTTTCTTTCCTTCCTAAAAAATTTATAGCCACATTGGCCGATAACTATGCTTGACACCATCTTCTGTTTCTCCTCTGATCAGGGTGGGGCACAAAAGGAAAGTTTAGAGGAAGCCTCTTGCAATGTTAATCATCTTAGCCCTGAATCTGTTCTGGAAGCTTCATTTTCTTCCAGTAGTCTGGATGAAAGCTCAGGTAAATAGATTTTTATCTTTTATTTCCTTAAATTTCTATTTGTAATTTCATCTGTTTAACCTCTCTGTTATTTCGGTCATCAGTATAATGGATCTTATCCTTGATCTTATTCCAGGGCATGATCTTCACATAGAGTCTATGAACTGCTCATATGATCAATTGGAATATGATTCTCAGCTTTTAGACTCTGTAACATCATTGAACAAAGGGAAGATAGGTAGTGAGTTATTGCATGTGATTGTTAATCAAATTTCTATGATATTACAAAGTCTAAGCTCATTTGGGACAACATTGACAAGAAGAAAGCTTGATCATGTGAAAGATGTTATCCTGGATGCTGAATTGTTGCTTGGAAGCACCACCACCATGCACAGTGAAGATAGTATGCCACATCTTTTTGTTTCTCGCTTTCTCCTTGATAAACTGGATGCCATGGCTGCTGACGACGATGCCCTGTGGGTTGATTTTTACGGCTCTGTGGGTTATCAGAATTCTAAAGAGAGAAGCCAATTCAAGGGATTTCTCCTTGACAGTGTCATAGAATATCTTGAATCAAATTGTTGCACATATTGTAATTGTGGATTCAGGACATGGACCAAGCTGCCTTTCTCCATGAATGCTGGGACGTTGGTTCAAGAGGTCAAGAGGGTGATCAAGAAGTGGGCATGCATGACTGTAATGATACCAGATGAAATAATAGAATGGGAGATGAGCCACTCCAGAGGGAAATGGACTGATTTCAACGTGGAAGCATTCGAGGCCGGTGTTGAAATCGATGGGGAGATACTTCAAATTTTAGTCGATGAAATTGTTGACGACCTTGTAGATTGTGGAGGGGTGTTATTTGAAACTTTACCTAGATGAACCTACTGAAATTCTCTCTAGTTTTTGTCCTTGTATAAATGGAAAGATGGTATTTGTAATAGGGCCATGTTGACCAAGGATATATGTAATCATTCCTAAGACGGTCCACATATATAAATAGTCTTTTGATTCTTGTCTAAGCATATTTTCATTCATATCAGCATTATCTTTAAAATATTGATTCTTATCTTCTGCTTCACTTGTGTTGTAAAGCATTAGAATTGGCAAACCAAGTTGGCTTTAGAGATAGTTGTAATTGTATTGTATGGGGATTAATGCTATCATAGGATGAAGATAAAGTAATCCTCACATGTTAGTAAGATGACGTCCATATTTAAAACTTCCTCCTATCCTGAGGAAGTATTTAACTATTTATTACCAATTTTCAATCTTCTTGTTTTTTTTTTTTTAATTTGGTTCATTTTCTTATTAAAACATGGGTTTTTAACACAAGCAATAATGTGATTCTTATAGTTTGTTTTTATTTTGATTTTGATTTTAATAGTTTCAAACTACTCCTCTAATTTTTAATATAATACTTAGTTTATAATGTAAATTTTGGTCTCTCATTTTGGTTTTGATCTTTTTTAGGAGGCATGAGTTTAATTATAAGTAAAATTGAAAACTTGATTCATTTTCATATAGAGTTAACGAGTTTACAAATTTTTAGGTGATTATATTAAAAATGCTTTTATAAAAAAGACCATGAAGTATCAATTAGATGTGCAAAATAATTTTTATTAAAAAGAATGATGCTATTGTTGTGAAGTATGCTTCTCATAACATCACTATTTAAAAGAAAATTGAATTGAATGAAAACATGACAGACAAAATCTGGTATTAAAAAGACTTTTGATAACTCACCGAAGTTTGATTACACACATGTTATCAAAACACGCACACATCTTCATTTTCATCTTCAAAACAAAAAATCTGCTATGTAACAGTAGTGTAGTGAATATAAATGCCCAGTCCATATGTGTACAAATTATAGCTGTACAGATACAGACTACTGTAAATTCCCCAAGCAACAAAAAAAATAAATTTGCAGACTGAAAGAATCAAAAACACCATAACGCAGATCAAATGAAATAACTATCACCATTAATCAGTTACCAAATCCAAAATTAAACAAACCATAAAATCAATATTGTCTGTAACCCAAAACAGTCTTTCCGATCACTCTGCTGCCGCCATAACCATTGCTCCTTCCTCCTCTGGCTTCGCCGTTAATGGCGTTCGCAGCATACGAAGACAAACTCGTCAGGTCATCTATGTTCGCATAGCTCTTCCTCGCCATCAGAATCCTTCCTCCACCACCACCACCCTTCTTCTCCCCTGCGCTCGCCGATTTTCTCCCTCTCGAATTTGACAAAACCCCGTTTTTCGCCTTAGAGAAGCTCTTCGCCGGCGGTGTCATCTCCGACAACGAGGGAAGCGTGTTCGGCGGCTTCCGGTTCTCTTTCCACAACGCAGCAGAGAAATCCGGCACCGATTGAGCAAGAACAGAGGACCCCTTTCGTCCTGAGGCCAAGTTAGTCTGAAATTTGACCTGTTTTCTCGGTGGGGTTGCTCGTTTCGGTTCTTCATCTTCTTCGAAGTCTCTCGCATGCTTCCTTCTCAGTTTCGCTTCTCTCAGTTCGGCGTAGGCTTCGTATCTGGGACCTCGCTCCATGATGAAGCCATCGGTGGTGGTGAGTTTCAGAGGATAAGGGTGATCGGAGTTCGAATTCTGATTGAGTATCAGAGAAATGGGGTCGAGGACGTGGAAGAGAGCTTGAAGAGAGGGGTTTGATTCGTGGGATTGTTGTCGTTGTTGCAGAGAGACGCTAATCTCTGCCATTGTGGAGGGATTTGAAGCTTTTTTTTCTATGTGGCAGAGGGATTTAACAGGTTTGGCACTTTCTGTGGACGTAAGGTGTGATTTTTTGCAACGGTCCAATGAATAATCAGTTCAGCGAGGGAGGGAGAAAAGAGGCTTTTTCTAAGTTTTACGTGGCAACGTTCTAATTGGAGGTGGGCCCCATAGTTAGAATCTAAGGAGTCTAATAAATGGGCATGGGTTTCTTTATTAACTGTTCAATTATTTTATTGGGTTTACTAATATCAATGTCAATTAATATTATTTTCAGGCCAAAATCACACATCAATTATTAATAGTAGTATTATCATGATCAATTATTAATTATTAATGTCGAATATAATATTGATAATAAATCGCACTTTTCAACTTTGTTAAGTACAATTTTTTGAGTCTTTAATTATCTATGGAACTATAAGCATGAATCCTACAATTCATAAATAGTAGTATAGTATTGAAATGTTGGCAAAAAAATATTGAAATAAAAATAGGATTTTAGTTATTGAAATAATACAAAAAAACTTTTGAGGGATTTTTTAGGAAAAAAATAAATAAAGTCCTTTTGAAATTCAAAAGAATAAAAAAATATCTGAATTTAAAAAAAAAATAGATGGGGTATAAGTCTCAATTTGTCCTTTCAAAATTTAGAGGAAAAAATAAAATTGCCCTTTAGTCATTTACTACTCCTACAATAGAATTTACGAAGCAATGATTTTCATAATTTTTGTTAAGATATTTATTACTCTCAGTAAGAACTGAGTTGCAAGTAATTGTTTTACTTATTTACTATTCCTACAGTGAGATTTATAGCTTGAGCATTAATTTTGACCACTTTAGCTAAGATATTTACTATTCCTGCAATGAGATTTATAACTTAAGCAATGATTTTGATCACTTTCGCTAAGACATTATTACTCACTGAGTAACTGAGTTGTAAGTATTTGCTTTAGTAATTTACTACTAATGTAATGTGATTTACCACTTGAGTATTAATTTTGACTACTATCATACCCTCCTACTCATTGTTCATCTTTTTTCTTACTGTTCATCTTGCTTCTCTCACCTCTCTCCCTCCTCTTGCCACTATCTTGCTTGCCCTTGCTGTCGATGTACACGCCAGAGTTTTCGCCATTCCTGCTGTAGATTGTCTTCCTTGTCTTCAAAATATATATATAGAGAGAGTAACTATAAGAAGAGAGAGAAGGAGGGAAGCAAAGCATTGAAGTTGCTAGAGAAGATGACTGGAAAAGGGCCAAGACGAGCAAGATGGTGGCAAGAACGATGATCCAATGCGTAATGTTTGATGGTTGAAAAATAAGGAAGAAGATGAATAGTGAGGAGGAAGGTCTGATGGTAGTTAAAATTATTACTTAAGTCGTAAATTCTATTACAGAAGTAGTAAATGACTAAATCAATTACTTATAACTCAATTGTTACTGAGAGTAATAAATATCTTAGCGAAAGTTGTCAAAATTATAACTCAAGTTGTAAATCCTATTATATGAGTAATAAATAGTAAAGGGCAATTTTACCTTTTACCTCTAAATTTTAAAAAGACATATTATAACTTATGCTCAATCTATCACTTTTAAAATTAAAAAATTCTTTTTGTTTTTTTAATTTTTAAAAGGTCTTTATTTATCCTTTTTTTTTTACTTTGTCATATTCATTATACTCACAAAAATAAGATGTTGCTCTAAAAAAGATTTTTTTTGGTACAAAATTTTCACCAAGTTGAACCATTATCTTGAGCACATGTTAGGCTTGGCACGAGGGGAGGACAAGGAAAGAGAGTGCCCATGATAATTACAATAATTATTATATTATTAAACTCATTAATAGAAAAACAGTACAAGGATTTTCACTTAGCTTATGCCATTATTTTGATCAAATATATATTTTATTCTTTTTCCAGAATAATCTCCTCAAACTTCGGTTTATATGTTCACAAACCCTAAACTTCGTGTTATAAACTTGAAGTTATGTAAATTCAGGTAAACAAAACTTTTGTAAATAAACTTCATGCAATATTATATTATTTTAGTGAAATATGGGATAAATTAACAGCAAAAAAATTATTTACACAAATATAAAAGTGTAAGAGGATTTATCAAGATTCAATATAACTTAACTTAAAATAAGAAAAAACAGATTATTGTACTAAGCAAACTAAAAGACTACAATTAAAAGTGATTGTATTTGTAAGCACTTATCAGGGACTGTTCGAATCCACAAATACATGCTAGGTTTTCTAACTTGTTTGATAGCATCTGATCTTTTCCATGTAAAAAGAAAATATAACAAGTCTATTTCTTTTTGAAGTTATGTAATTTTTCTTAAAATATTGAGAGGATAGAAGATTCTACCAAGTAACTTTGACCCTGAACGATAAAAACTGTAGGGATATATACAAGAAGGATGCAAATTCCATCTGTCTTGAAAATGATTAATTATGAATTTGATAAAAGAGTTGATTTCAACTAAAATATTTGAGAAAAATTTAAACTTTGTGGTACTTATACTTCTGCCCCAGATTGAATCTATTGACATGCTGATTGAACCCATTGAGAACTAAGGTTCTTACGGCTTCAACTCCTTGCTCCAATGCATCATCAATCTGTTCATTAAAGCAGCGAAACCAAAGTAAAATAAACAGAGTCACAGAAAAACAGATGATATGCAGCAATCAAACAGTACCCACAAATCAACAACAAATTGGGGTCGCTATATAGATCGCACGGTACCAATATGCTCTATCAACAACCAAATGGATAAATTGTTAACCAATAAACATATATCAACATATAGATAAAATCTATTGGAATCCATCTTATTCATAAAATATAGGATCCATGTGTTTAGTTTGATGTAAAAGCTCAATATTTTTTTTAGAAAAAAAGTTACCTTCCTTTTAATAAATTGGATTCTCAGCTTATTTTAAAGATGAGAAAAAAGGGTGTTCATCTTTAATCCAGACTGTTCATATGTTAAACAAAATGAAAAAAAGTCTTCTAATTGCCAAGTAAAAAAAAAAAAAGACGATTAAAACTTAAATAATAAGAACAAATAATCTGAAATGTACACTATTTAATCCAGATAAAATCTTGACCGTCTAAATCTTATCTCCAAGATAAACACAACGTAATTATTCTTGCCAGAAGGTATCACCTGTTTACGCTCAACTGAACTGAACTTTTGTAGAAGAAAAGCTTTCATATCCATGTTTCCAGGGGAATTTCCAATTCCTACAAATGCATAACCTGATAAATCCAATACTGCTGAAACTACTACGAATACAGCATTTTTCAGTAATAGAAAATAAGGAACTTACCGATGCAAAGTCGAGGAAATGCACGAGAGCCGTCCAAATGACCAGTTACATTCTTAACTCTGTAACAATATAACACAAGTTACATAACTCTCTAGTATGATTTTGTGGTAGTTGAGAAGAATTTACAAATAGCACATTTAAGTTATCATGACAAGATTTGCAGCAGCATACCAATTTAAGGCAGCAGTAGAATTTATATCAGCACTGAATGAATGTCAATCGATCTCATATTCAAGCATTCAATCAACTATGAGAACCCTAATCAATGCAGTTTGTTTGAAGCTGCTAACAATTAAGCTCTCTCTTTTTAATCAGATTGCTATGGATTAAGCTCTATCTCACAAACCACCTGTCCCTCAGGTCAATAAATTTAGAAAGTCTTGTTTCAATGGGTAAGTTAGGATTTGTCACATGGACAATTCTTCTAAAATATACTTCCTATGTCCCTTAATATAAGTCCAAATTTTGAAAACCACATGATGAGAAATTGTAATAAAACATGTTCTAGGCAATATAATATTACCCATTGTGATGGCCATGTCCTCCTTTAGGTTGAAGCCTTAAAACACCATTTGGAAGGCTCATCTCATCATATACCTATATTGAAAATACCACACACTTTGTAAACTGTCACTATTTTAGTAAACACAATTTTGATTGTCGCAAGGTACAGAGAAACATACTAGTAAAATATGGCGCAAGGGTACTTTATAATATGCGGCAAGTGGTCCGACCTTTAAGTACAGGACAAAGAAGATTATGCCAGGGATACAAATTAACCTAAAAGCAACAGGTCAAATATTCTTCATATGATAAGAAATACAAGATGGAAAACAGACCGATTCCCCACAAAAATTCATGTATGTTTGAGGCTTTGCCAACAAAATTGGTACTTCTCCTATTGAACCTGTACCGATCAAAAAGAAAAATCTGAATCAGTAAATTGGGAGGTAAAAATAGGAAAGAAACTATAAACACATACACATAACGGAAGCAAGTAATGCACCTATTCCAATCAAGGCTTTAGATTGAATTGTGTTCATCAGAACCCCTTCTGCCTGGGAAATTCTGTCAACCATTTCAAATCCAACCTAATAGAAGAAAGAAAACCATAAGACCCAACACATACAAAAAGTACAACAGAACAAGCAGCATCTTAGATTGGCTAATAATTACATTATGCCTAGTGCCATGGTATTTATTTCCAGGGTTACCCAAGCCAACGATGAGCCAAGGAGTATATTCCACTTTAGCTCCATTGTTGTTTTCCAGCACTGTAGAAGGAACTGAGCACCTAGTTGCAACTGAACGCTTTGTTATGTAACGAGGACAATGCGGTTTGCCAGGATAGTTTACACAAAAGCTTGGGGCAGATGCTGCATACAACATTGACCTAACCTACAATGAAAAGTACAATGGATGATCAAAAAGCATTTGATCAAGTAGTTCAGATCCCTCTAAATTACACTACACTGAGACATTCCAAGCTGAGAAAATTGAGTAATACATAAGAAAAAATAGAGTTTCTGGAAGCATATGGGGCAGACCTCTCCAAGTACTGCCCTCTTTTTTTATTCCCCAACCTATTGGCAGCTTCATTTTAAGGCGAATCTTAATTTCATCCAAAATGTTATATTTCTTTCAATCAAGCCCCATTTTCCTACAAAAATTGCAAATTTGTCCTGAACCCTAGCTCTGTCATAAGCACTAAGCAGAATTTGATTATTCAGATCCTATGTAGCAAATCAATAAGTTCCACCAGGGTACATTGTATTCAATTTCTTACCACACCAGAAACAACTTCCTAAATTAGCTTCAAGATTGTCAGCATGGCCTTACTTCTTCATTCCAGAGTTTCCCTTGCCATCAGCTTACCTTAGAATTGATTTTCTCTCTCACAGATTCATCACATAAAACACATTGGATTGTCCAACTGGACAAGTTTCTCACTCCTGTGAAGCTAAAAGATCCTCTTTCCTTTTAAGTTTGTATCTAAATTCCCAGCTTTCTGATCTGAATCATCATTGAGCAGAATAAAAAGCAGGTAGTTGGTAACCCGAACACAAATTATATCTCCATTTTCAGGATATACTTCTGAAAAAGATTATCAGCAACCCAAGCATTCTCCAAAGGCTGCCATTGTTGTCAGCAATTTGTAATGCTTCAAATTCTCCACTTACTCCATTATATTTTAGTTACAAATGGTTTCGCATAGGCTCAAATTCAAAATGGCGTAGTTTTATTATTTCATTCGTTTTAACCTCTTTAAATGTACGAACTTCAAAGAACTATTATGAGCACAAACTCAAAAGGGAAGACTGTAAATGGAGAAAGTTGGGGCTAGTGCTAGGAGAGAGCCAAGAAAATGTTAGAAAGCATGGACGCTATGACACCCAGGACCCGAAGGTAAAACAGACACGAAAACTTGAAGTGTTCATATGCAATTTAATGTGTCGTAGTAAGTCTATGAAATTACAACTAACACAGCGACATAACCGAAATTTGAAGTGTCTGACACATTGAACACATTAGTAGCTCCATTCTTTCTTTCTTTATCTTTTTTCCAAGTCTCCAAGCTTCACAGCTTCCTACACATTCACTCAAGATTTGCTTATCCTTTAGAGCTTCAAATATGCTTTTGCTGGAATATCGAATATCGCCAAATAAGCTATCTCGAATTTTACTACCTCAAATAAGCAAGATGTTTGGAAGAAACAGAAAGCCTCAACTAAAGAAGAGTTTAGGGATTTCAAGACAACACTGATGGACGCAGGTAAGGTTTAATAGTAATACGCTATGCAACAGAGAGATTAGTTTTGAATTCTCAGAATTAACCATAAATTACCTTCAGCAACTCCTACAGGAGCTGTGTTAAACACGAAAGGGAGGAGACTGAAGTGAAAATGAAAAGGAAGATGCTTTCCTGATATGGAAGATGCAAAGATTGCAGCTTTCTGAAACTTCCTTGGGCTTTCCCGGACTCTTTTGATGATAAGTTTGAGCAATTGAGAAGAAGGATTAACTTCAGCCGACGAGTGAGGGAGTGAGGGAGCACGAAAGGGGATCTGCTGCTGCAAAATCGGCATAGTGCTTTAATATCCTACGTATAACGTATTATTAATTTATTACAATATTTTTAGAGTAAATTATTTACACTAACACCCTTTGTTTTAAAATTTCATGTAGACAATTTTATAAAACCACACAAAATTAAGGAGATATTAGTTCAGTTTGAAAACTTTTTAAACTAAAATTTTAGAAAAACTTCAGTCCAAATTTTAGTTCAGAAAATTTTTAAAACAAATAGTCATATTTGTCTAAAAAAATTTTTGGATCAAACTAAGATTTTAGATAAACTATTGAGACTAATTTCTGAAACAGTAAAAGAGCTTATGAATTATCAAATTATTACTTTACCCTTATTTTTTTTACACTCTCTCTTCTTTCTTTTTCACCCTCTCTCCTCTCTCCTCTCTCATATTTTTTAATAAAATTATATCTTTTATCATAATTTGTCAATCATAAAAATCCTTCTAATAATAACTATTCAAATCTTATTTTTTCAAAACCATTTTTTTTTATAAACTTTTCTTCAACAACTTTTTTTAAAAGTTGTCAAAATCCCTTATTAAAAAAGTAAATAAAAATTTAAATTATGTAAGTAAAACATGCCAGTCAAATGAATTTTATTTTCTTATTGTTATATTTTTTTTAAAAAAATGATGATAGTAATTATAATACTAGTGGTGATTAGGTTAAATGAAAGAAACTCAATCCTCTTTTAAGAGAAATTAGGATTCAAATTTTATGAATAAAAAACTTATCATCAGAGTTGCCCCAAACTCAAAATAACAACTTTTTCAACTCATAAAAAGGTTATATATTTTTTTATTTTAATAAGCCTGTTTTTTGATCGCTTCTTCTTCTTCTTCTTATTGGCTATATTCCTAATGGAGGCCAATTAAAAAAGAAAAAGAGAGCGAGAGAGAAAAGGGTGAGGCCAGTGCATGCTAATGCTAATATCTTCGTTGGAAGAAGTTCTTCGGCTGAGATGAGTTGGTTTGCACTAATGTTCCTGAACTTTTTTTATTATTACAGAATGGAAAGCTAGAAGTAAAAATTGTTGAAAAAACTTCAATTGTAAACTTTATTACACAAAAATACTTGAAATTTGTTTAAAAATTTAAATATAAAGTTATAACTTTTCAATCATGTGTAACATTATTTTTAATTTTATGAAAAATTGAAGACGTTGATTTTTCCTCTCATTAACTATCCAAACACCTTACTCTCTTGGCTTTTTGTAACTAATAATGGACCTGTTTGGTTTAAAATAAAATCATGGTTTTATAAATGTAAAAATTTAGTTTAAAAAAATTTTAAAACAGCTATATTTGTTCATAAATACTTTTAGGTAAAACTATGATTTTGAATAAACTACTGAAACTAATTTTTAAAACAGTAAAATAATTTATAGATTATCCAATTACTATATTACCCCTATTTTTTCTTATACCCTCTCTCATCTCTACCCTCTCTCCTATTTTCTCTCTCTTTTCCACCTTCTCTCCTCTCTCTTCTCTACCCTCTCTCCTCTCTTTTCTCTACCCTCTTTCCTCTCTCCCATTTTTAATCAAATCATACATTTTTTAATAATTTACCAATATAAAAAATTATTCTAAAAATAACTATCCAAACACTTACTCATTCAGAACCACTTTTTTTTTATAAACTCTTCTCTAAAAACTTTTTTATAAGCTATCCAAAAACTCATTTTTTTAAATTTTATTCAAACACTCACAATAAATAAATGTACCTTTTGGTTCTTTAGGTTTGGAATAATCCCAATATCCTTTTAATGATTACAACATCGATCTAATACTCATGATTCTCACTAGATAAATCTTAAGAAATAATAAATATACGCAACTTTACTCTTAAAAATAATATTATTTTTAAAATTTAAATTCCTGTCACATGTAAACAATCTTACCTTATTACTAAAGTAATCTTAATTAATGAACTAAAAAAAATAAAAAAATAAACTTCCTAAATGTTGTATAATACTCTTCCATTTTTTAATATAATACATAATTTATAGTACAATTTATACTATAAATTAAATCTTATATTAAAAATAAAAAAAACTATCTAGCTTTCTTTCCATGGTAATATTAGTCCTTTTGATGTATCATTTTTTTGGCCAGCAGTCCTTTATCAGTATCCAACACAAAATCTTCCATCTTATAAACATTCTACTTACCCCAAAAACAAAGATGCTCATAATTATATGAGGAAATCTACGTTAAGTCCAAGAACATGGACAATTGTTGCCGTTTCCTCCATATGCATTACATATGCAACGCCATCACTTTTAGAAGCTCTGTGTCTTCCACCCGAGCTCCAACAGCCATTTTCAAAACACAATTCAAGTCCGTTCATGGTTTCCCCAGTCCAGTTCCATAGTGATATATCTACATATATTACATGTTGGATTTCCTTTCCCACCTCTCCTTGGTATCAAGCCTGCAAAATTAACGACAACGATTACTGTAAACTCACATTAGGTATAGAAAATCCAACCCACACACAAACCAAACTACTAAATTATAAGTAATTAGTAAGGGCCCTGTGTGATGCATGGAGTCTAAGAAATAAGCTGTACTATGTTGGCTCATGAATATAAGGTTTTTTTTTTTTTTATAACAAGAAAGTTTAGGTAAGTTGGGTCCAGGAACTCATCAGGACTAGGGTATGTCTTAAAGTTCAAATAGCGCTTATAAAGATACTTATAGATTCCCTACCAACAAGGTCCTTACATTAGCAACAGGATTTAAACCCATGACTTTGTGGGTTATGAACTAACTCTTTACCAACTAGACTAATCTTTGTTAGCTGAATAACAGGGTTTGTTAAAGGTTTTCATATTTCAGCCAGACAGACGTTCCAATTTTGATCCAGGGCAGTAAGAGATTCAACGCAATAACTGTTTTCAATGTAGTAAGAGAACATATGAAGGGTTATCAAAACATGCACAGCATGTCAATGCATTAATGTAACATAGCCATACACATTTCATGTATTTCAGCAGACTCTTATTCGCCATATGTCTCCTTTCAATTAGTACGTGCCTGGGAAGTTGTCCATTAGTCTTTCTTTGTAAACTTAATAGGCACCTTACACATGCATTTGAGAAGGAGGGATAATGATGGGAGGTACAAGGTCTCCAACCCGAATCATGGTGGAATATTCGATATGAACACCAGAAAGACACAGGAGAGACCGGTCCTTACATGTGCATTAAATTGTAATGCTAGAACAAACATATTTAATTCTAATCATCTAGAAAAAGAGTGCTAATCGATAAAAGGGGAAAATCAAACAAGGTCAAGTAATACCCACCCCCAATGCAATTTCTGTCGCTTCTTTGATGTGTAATCCATAGATACATTATCCTGCTCTAAGGAGGATTCCTTTTTGTTATCAAAGCCTTCACAATTCAAAAGACTTGGTTCTTTGCTATCAACATTTGAAAATTCAGAGTCTTGGATGTTGAAGGCATTGCTTTTGGATGTTTTGGTATCATCTGCAAGACACAAAATTTCACCTGGACATTGAGGACCTCTCACTGGAAGTTGAATAATATTAAAATAAAACAATAACAGCAGCAACTAATATAACACAACCAGAATAAACTTTGCCTCTTGTTTTATTCGTTGACTTTGACTTTATTTGTAAGCGCCTCTTGTGCAGTTCCTATCACATTTAATTTTTCAGACACTATCAGTGAGGACGATCAATAAACATATAAGTAAATGCATAAACATATGGATAGAATTCACTTACATTAAGCCCAAAAAATGAAAACAAAAATAATTTTCAAGCACCGATTAAATTTTCACAGCAGTAAATACCTAGATTCCTAATCAAAATTTGCATGTTGCACTCAGACATTCAACATTATAGTTTACAGTCAATAACAGGAATCTAGCTATATAACAGCAACAGCTACTCAGCCAAGACGTAAAAAAGGAACAGACATTTCCACCCTCCAAGTCACCTAGTGAACTCAAATTTTCTTTGTCTAGGCCTTTTGTCCAAGAGAATTATTCTGCGGAACAGACTGTTAACACTTTTTGGGTCGCATTGAGTTTGCCTCAACACTAAGGTGCAGTTTCTCTTTCTATGATTATAATGTTTTGGCAAGAAAAAGAAAATGTTCAAGGCAATGTGTAACATCTGCAGTTTTTCAGTATATTTTTTCCGGTGAAAAGGGAAGTAACATTCAGACTAAATTCAAAAAGAAGAGTTTCCGGTATATTTGGCTGGAAAAAGATGATGAACTCTCTAAGGACATCTATCTACCCTAACACTTATGTGTTTGGATGGTTTCTATGGCTAACTTTGACACCCTGGGCATGACTTTTAGGGAAATCTCTCTTGTTCATATGAAAAGAGACTTGATCATGCCTGAGCTATTGTTGCCTTTTTCTGTTCTTTTATTTCTTGTTTTCCTTGTCATTATGCAGGATAATTATCCTGCCACAAATTTGTGCCTTTCAGTTCAGGAGTACAATTAATATTTCTCTCGCAGCAAAATAAGGGTTTATTGCATATGCTTTTAAAAGCCCACAACACAAACCATTTTGGAAGTTCCATCAAACTATTGGAAGCAGAAAAATCATTAACGCCTATAAGAGATCATTTCAATGAAATAGATACATGTCGCACTCAATTTCAATATAAACATCAAATTTGTTTTCCGTTCTTTGTTTTCTCTATTGGGTTCCCACAGCAACAAAATGTATAAAATTTCCCGAAATTTTCAAATATTGAAAATTCTGAAAGGTAGAAAAACTCAATTAAACTACCCAGATCACAGAAACATCGCACATATGAGAGGATTATTAATTTGAAAACATGAATCATGAGAAAGAAAATAAAGTACTCGGAACTTTGAAAGCTGTTCGGAACTGAGTCCTCTGGATTTGAAATTGGGCCGTAGACACGGTGTTGATGCGATTGCCGCTTCTCTTCTCCAGTCCTCTTCTTCCTTTTCCATAGGGCAGTTTTTTCACCTCCGTCGGAAAAGGCATGACCGACTCATAACAGCAAATATCGCGAAAGAAAAAGGAAAAAAGAACAAATCCAGGAAACGGCGTCGTCTTGAAGTTTACTTTTGCATTCTCGTTTTTTCCCCTTCTTTTATACAAGTTTAACAGGAATGGACCGCTTCAAGCCGGCAGTTGAGCCGGTAACCGGGACGGATTTCTAAAAACCGGGCGGATATTGGCAACATTTCCAATAACCTTATAAAAAAAAGCATGTCAATCTGTATTCTTCACCCTCGAATCCGGAATCAGCAATCACAGAGACACCAGAGTCCTCTACTCCTCTGCATGTGAGCATTGTATTGAAGTATCAAAGAAGATCCCAGGTGGCAAACAATGTTTGAGATGTCTTGGTTTTGTTTAAAACAAATGTTTTAAAAGAAATTTTTGCCCAAATTTTAATTTAATTTTTTTTTAAAACAAACAGTTAAATTTGTCCAAAAAGATTTATGGACTAAACCATAGTTTAAAACCATGACTTTAGATAAGCTCCTGGTAATAGTTTTTGAAATAGGAAAAAAGCTTATAGATTACCTAATTATTATTTTATCTATTTTTTTCCACACCCTCTCGTCCCTCTGCCAACACCCATATTCTCTCTCCGCCGATGATCTACGGAGGAGTCACTGGTGGTGGTCTATCCTCTCTCTCCTCCCCTCTGTCCATCAGTCCTCTCTTCTCTCTATCGCTAGTGTTTTTGCTTGGTCGATCTCTATCAAATGTCGTGACTAGTGGACTGTCTTCTTCCTCCGTCTTCGTCTTTGACTTCTTCTTCCATCATTACTTCTCATCTTCCTCTGTCGGTGCTTCTCGTCATATGTCGTTTGAGAAGATGAGAGAGAGAGATGATGCTGATAGGGCCAGTGATGATAATTATTTTTTTCTCTATTTCATCCTTTGTATGATAATTTACCAATCACAAAAGTCATTCTGATAATAATAATTCAAACACTTATTTATTTAAAATTATTTTTTTTAATAAATTTTTTTCTAAAAAAATTTATCTAAAAGTATTTTAATAGCACGTTTTTTTTAATAAACCTTCCTCTAAAAACCTATTTAAATAAACCCTATATTGTCTAAAGGAATTTGCTGATGGAGGAATTCATAATCCAAAGAAGCTTCTCCTTCCCTGGTCCAAAACCCAAGGGAGAGCCAATTAAGTGTTCAATCTCCAAATATATCTCGACTTCGAAAAAGAAAGGCGGGTGGAGATGTAAACGATTGTTTTTATGTATGTTACTTACTAATTTAAAAAATTTGGCTATTTGCACCATTTTTTTAAAGATATTAATGAAGAAAGAGGCAACAAGATTGAGGCAGAGGCAGGATGCTCTGGGGTTGGAGGGATTGATTTCGAATCATTTGCCCAAGAAGATATTGATAGTTATAATGTATATGCTCAAAGATTTCTTGCTCGGCTTAATGAAGATCCAATAATGCGTGGCAAGTTATGAAGTTATCGTGTTCTCGTAAGCGTGTTGCGTTGACTTGTTATTGGTATTTGGTATTGTTGACATGTTCTTTTTTTTTTCACTTGGTTCACTGGAGTTTTATTTCGATTATATCCGAATTCGATCTGCGTCGCGCATCTGGCTATAGTGGGTGAATCTCATAATAAAGATTTTTTATATAGGCTAAGGTTCGAACTCGAGACCTCATTTAAGTGATATCGAGTCACTTATTACTCACATCTACACGTTGATGGTTGACATGTTCTTATGTTACTTTCAATATCAATGATTTCGTTGTGTTGGGACTTAGTATATGGGACAGATGTTGTTACATGTGGGCTTGCTTATGTTTATTTTCTAGTTACGTCACAATTTCATATTTATTTCTTATATTCACATTATTATATATTTATATAATCCTATATCTAATTCTTAACGTAAAATATATTTAATAAATTTAAATAGATTAATAAAATTAGTTAAATTAATTATTTGTAATAATTATTATTAATTTTTTTAAAATATCATATTTAAAAAAATTATAATTTTAAAAGATAAATTAAATAGGGGTCTTATAATTCAGATAAAATTAAATTTTCTCATCTAATTCTTATAATTATAACAAATAGAATATTATTTTTTATTTAATTATTATATATTAGTTTGATTATCAGTCTAACCAATCGAACAATATAAACTATGTGCCGTTGTCCTTTGCCATTCGATATAAGTCTTTTAAGTTTACTTGTCGCAAAGGACGGAGAGAGGTTGTTAATTTCATGTACCTATAAAATTGGTGAATATATGCTTTTCATGGTAAATGATCTTTCAAATAAAGGGCCAATTCATGAATTTCCAGATGCTGAAATAATGGTTTGTTTGAAAGAAAATCGTTGAAAATAATCTTTTTGCTTTTGAACAAATTTTATAGGCTTTTAAAGAATCCTTGAAGAATATGTAAGTAAATACGTGCAGAAAATAAAATCCCCTATATTAACTTTTAGAGTAAAAACTAATTTTAATAGAGAATAACTTAAAAAAAAATCTGTTTGAAAACTATAGTTTTACATCCAAAAGTACTTTTTGAAAATTTTAGAATGTTTCACTACCATATTTTAAAATCATGTTTTATCTTCTTAAAAATACTTTGTTTAGGATTATTGAAACGCACCCTTATAAGATATATCCAAGACAAGAGAAAATTGGAAAGGAAATAAGAAGAAAAATTTTCACATTTTTTAGATTTACAATCCTTTATACATTACCCCTATCTATAAACTTTACAAATTATCTCAAAGGTTGCAATAGAAAAATATGAATATCCATATACTCTTTCAGTCTTTAATATAAAATCTATCTAATTAATTTGATTAGATCAAAAAAATTAATTAAGAAAAAAAATTGTATTTAATTCCTATATGCAAGGACTCTAATTGTAAAGAAGTCCAGAAAAATCATCAAATGACTGTGAAGTTTCACGGGATTTGGGATTAATTTTTTTGAATTGTGAAATAAAGGAACCGCCCTTGAAAAAAATAACTCAAATAATAGAAATAACAACTCCATGAGAAAAAATAACAACTCAAGCAATAAAAATGACAACTCTCGAAGGAAGGAATAACAACTAGAGGCCAAAAAATAACAACTGAGGCATTTTTTTCTAATAGTAGTTTTGTAATTTCACAATTCGAAAAAAAAAATAATCATAGGTCACATGGGACTTCACAGTCGTTTGATAATTTCTTATGACTTCTCTACAATTAAATTCTTTACATAGGATTTAAATATAATTTTCCTTAGTTAATATGACATGTTTGTTCTAAAACACTCTGATCATCTTCTTTAACTCTTTCCTTCCATCTCTTCCTTGATTATTGTTGAAAAAGTATTAATAGGGGTAACTTGAAAAAAAAATGATAAATATAAAAAATAAGTTTTATATTTAAAAATAACATCAACTCTCTAGTTAAATTATATATTAAGGATATCAGGATTACGTAATTATATAATACTCATGTAATATTTGTAGATTATAGGATGGGCATTAACCAAGAAAATCTATGTGAAAGTAAATAATTGGAAATGGATTATATAAGACATGAAAGTACAAGAGGCAAGAGTGGGGATCCATAATTTATGGCATTTGCAATGCCTAAACTAATTTATAATCATAAATATATGAATATGTCATACTTTTTTTTTTTTTGCCAAATGATACAAAAGTGAGATAAATTATTGTTATTTTACTGCTTATTTATTGTATATTGTTATGATTAATAACCATTAATTGCTTTACTTTTTTACATTTCATATACTTTTTTATGTGACCACATGATATCTTGATCCTACCTCTTTTAACCCATGGATTTCAGAGGGCTCAAACTAATCTAGTTTGGGCTATGATATAACTCATGTGGATAGTTACCTTACCATTTTACACTGCTATATTTTTAAATAAGAACTTGAGACTTTTAGTGAAGTTGATATAACTTCTACTCTAAGCTTTAGGTGGTTTGCCGTATTATTTTAAATACAGTCCCCTTGCATGTGCATGAAAGTTGATGCTAGTTATGTAAAAATAGAATACAATTACTATTTTTTTTTTTTAGGATATTGTATGTGTTTTTCAATTCCATAGAATACATATGTTAAAAAAAAAGGAAAATTATATTTAATCTCATGTAAAGAATTTAATTATAAAAAATTATTAAGAAATCATTAAATGACTACGAAGTCCTACGAGATTTAGGATTAATTTTTTTGAATTATAAAATGACAAAACTATCATTAGAAAAAATGCCACAGTGATTATTTTTTTGTCCCCACTTATTATTCCTTCTTTCGAGAGTTATCATTCCTGTTGTTTGAGTTATTTTTTTCTTCTTACTTGAGTTATTATCTTTTCTTCATGGAGTTGTCATTTTTATTACTTCAGTTATTTTTTCTCAGGAGCAGTTTCGTTATTTTACAATCTAAAATTATTAATCCCAAATTTTATGGGATTTTACAATTATTTAATAATTTTTTAAGACTTTCCTATATTTAATTTTTTTTATACGAGATTTAAATATAATTTGTTTAAAAAGAAACTCTTAGTTAAGTAGAAAAGAAGAAGAAACTCCTAAAAAAGTCCCATATAAAACACAAGCGATTATTCTAATTTGACATAAAAAATAATAGAATAATTAATTATATTTATTTTAACGATGGAATCAAAGAGAGTGGGTATTCTTAAAATGAAATTAGAAAACTATGTTTTCTTGCCGACAATATTAGAAAACTATGTGCACCATATATTAGTTATAGGGCCTGTTTAGTTTTATTTTAAACCATAGTTTAAAAAGGGTTTATGGCCCAAACTTTAGTTTGGGAAAATTTTAAAACAAACAGCCATATTTATCCATAAGTGTTTTTGGATAAAACCATGGTTTTGAATAAGCTATTGAAATTAGTTTTTGGAACAGTAAAAGAGTTTATGGATTATCTAATTACTATCTTACTCCTACTTTTTTTTTATACCCTCTCTCCTCTCTCCTACTTTTTCTTACACTCTCTCTCATCTCTCCTCTTTACTCTCTCTGCTCTCTCTTCTCTTTTCTCTACCTCTCTCCTCTCTCTTACTTTTAATCAAATCATACCCCTTTTAATAATTTATCAATATAAAAAGTTATTCTAAAAATAACTATCCAAATACTTATTTATTTATAACCACTTTTTTTTCATAAACTCTTCTCTAAAAGCCCTTTTCTATAAGCTGTCCATAAGCCTTTTTTTTTCATAAACTCTTTTTTAAAATACTATCCAAATAGTTCCATATATTGAATGATCAATGGTTATTGTGTACATATGCATTTATATTACTGAAGACATGTACGTACAAAACAAATTAGAATTGTAGCTAGAGCTGATAAAACGCGCCCAGCCTGCGGGCTGGGCCCGTTTTACCTTAAGGGGGGCGGGCTCGGGCTGGCAAAATGCCAGCCCATTTTTGGGCGGGCTGCACAGCCCGCCCCCCCTCAGCCCGCCACTTTTTTTTTTAATATTATTATTTAACATTTATTTTACTTAAATGTTATTTTGAATACTCCTATTATCGAATATTAGTAAAGATAATTACTTATTTGTTACTATATGTTTACATATTATAATTGATTAATATTATGTTAATATTTATTTAGATTTATAAATATCAAATTTGAGATTTTTTTATAAAAAATAGAAATTTTTAAGAGTATAACATGAGTAATTTTTTTATTATACTAATATAACATTAGAAATTTTTTATTAGTATTTTAAAAATGTTAAAAATATTTTTTTTAAAAAATTAAAAAAAAAAGTGGCGGGCTGCACAGCCCGCCCCGCATTTTGGCGGGTTGACCCATTTTTAGCGGGCCAACCCATATTCCCAGCTCTAATTATAACCGTTAACCATCACGTGAATGCTTACCTAATGCAAACAAAATTTCTGAATAATATTTAAGGATGTGAGTCACAATTCTTACATAGTACTGTTAACAAAGTGCACCCGTGAAAACTAATCCTCTCTCTGTACATAGAGACACACTTTAAATTAACAAAAAAAGAAAAAAACAAAGAGAATGAAGATGTTTACTTTAACAACTACTTTAATTCTCTCTAAGAAAAAAATATTATGTAGAAATTAAATAATTATTTTATAAATATTAAAAATTAGTTAAATTAATTACTTGTAGAAAAATACTTACATACTCTAGAAGTATCTTGTTATCTAAATTCTATCCAATTAAAATATACTAATTCAACACATTTTAGTTCTAATTAGTTGATGATTCATCTGAAACAGTTCATATTTTATGTTGTTTTTAAGAAAATAATAAACTTCTTAATTTGGTTAAGATAATTTTTTTATTTTTTAAAATTAAAATATTTATTTTTTTTAAAAATAAAATATATTGTGAAATTTTTAAATGAATTATTAGTTAAGTTGTTATATTTTGATTAAATAAAGTTAAGATAATATGTCACTCTTGAAATATGTAAATATTTCTCTTGTTGGTAAAAAAATGTGGGTTGGATTTTTTTTTTAATTTAGTTAAATGAAAAAGCCTTTCAAGGTTTAAACTTAGGTTGATTTTTGTAAAGTACTCTTTTTAACTATAAAAAATTATTATTTTGATGAAAAATATTTTTAATATGTAAAAAATTTGAAATAAGTATTCCCTTTTGAGTAGGAAAACTCAGGTGAAAACGAACGGTATATTTAGTTAGATAGAAAAATTTTTGATAAGAGAAGTAGAAATAAAAATAGGTTAGAAATGAGTTTTAAAAATTTGTTTGGTAGGATAAAAATGAGTATAAAATTAATATATATTTTTTTATAACTTAGGGTAAAATAGTCTAAAATATTTTTTTATAACTTGAGAAAGGGTTAAAGTTGTCTAAGAATTTTATAACTTGGGGTAAAATAATTTTAAATATTTCACTTCCACTTCTATCATCTTATTTTTTTAACTTTTTTTTAATGAAAGTGAAATGACCCAAAATGTTAAAAGTGAAAATAGAAGTAGAAGTGATATTGTACTAAACAAGGGAGGTGCATATTCTACTTTCAATTCCCTTATACTAAACATTAAGGGTGTGCATGGCAGGTTATGGGTGTGCACAAGCCTCTATGCTCGATCCCCAGGAAAAATTACCCAACTCAGCCCTAAAAAAGTTGTCCAAAACATATTTGGACAGGGCCGGGCCAGGCCAAATGTCGGGCAGGGCAGGACAGGACACTGGGCAAGGTATGCCGATCTGCCCATTTGGCCCGGCCCTTTATATATATTTTATTTTTTAAATCTTATTTCTTTTCTTAGCTTATTCTATTTATAATTCTGCACTTTTCACTTTAACTGATAACTCTCCTTATGATTTTTTAAAGTATTTAACATAACTCTTATATTTACATAGATACCAAGTTGCTCCTATGCTTTATTTGCCAGTATTCAATTACTGGTATTGTAATATCGCTACAAATATCTGACTCCTACAGATTTCAATATTTATTTTTTATATATGTAATATACTTCAAGATTTTAATTACTATCTTTTTATTACCTTATTCTTAGTGGATTATAGATATTATTTAACTCTTAAAAATATAAATATAATATTATTTTATAAGTTCATAATTACAGATTTTTTTTCTATAATATGAGCATAACATCACGATTTGGGCATGCCTAGCCCGCCCATACCCAACCTGAAATGGTTAGGGCTTTTACCGGATAGGGCGGGGCATCGGGCTGTATTTTGCAGTCCATACTTTTTTAGGGCAGGCACCGGGCAGGGGGTTGCCCTGCCCATACGAAAAAAGTATGGGCTGCATTTAAAGCCCGTTGCCTGGCTTTACCAGGTAAAAGCCCTAACTATTTTGAGTTAGGCATAGGCAGGCTTGCATGCCCAAGTCGTGATGCCCAGCTCATATTGTGAAAAAAATATGCAATTATGAACTTCTAAAATAATACCATATTCATATGTCTTCAAGAGTTAAATAATATCTATAATCTACTAAGAATAATGCAACAAAAAGATAATAATTAAAATTTTAAAATTTATTGCATATATAAAAAAGTCTTGAAGTTTAAGTAGTTTACAATTGTAACTTTGTATCAATCTTCCTAAAATTGATAAAGATGAAGCATCTGAAAAAAAATATAACGGTTAGCAATTTTTTTTTAAAAAATAAAAAAATAAATCAATTTAGTTATAAATTTTGAAGGATGCAATTACCTACTTGACTACTCATATTTGTAAAATTACTATTTAGTCACTAATATCCATCATATTCATTCTATGTGAAATACTATAATCTATAAATTTTAATATATAAAAATAGTAACCAACTGGGCAGGGCCAACTGGGCAGGGCAGTAACTCTTACCCGATGTCAGCCCTACCTAAAATTGTCTATTTTACATTATGCTATTTTTTATTTAGTTAGGTAAAATATTTTTTGTGCAGTCTCGAGCGAGCTGCGCTACACACAGCCGGAAAAGTTTGAGCTGGAAAAAATTGCAAAGGTGAGGACTTTACACTAATATGAACATGTTTGATCCGGTTCGATTAGTTGGTATAAATAACGTGATTTATAAAAAATAAAAACCAGTTAGTATGGTTTATCAAAAAAAGAAATCAGTTAGTATACAAAGAATACTACATTAAACACAATATGCAAGTCTCCTAATTTTATTTTATTTTTAATTAGGTTCTTGTAGGGTGATTTTATGTCAGAATATATTTAGATTAATTTTATCACATAAATTTAAATAAAATAAAATTAATTAGATTATATATATTATATATGTAAGATGTTTATGAGCGTAATATTTATTTATTCTTATTATAGAGAATAATACTTATAAGCTAAAAAAAACTATAAGAATCAAATAAAAAAAAAGAAAAAAATTATAAGGATTTAATTAAAAATTAGATAAAATTATAAACTATAAATGCTAAGTAAATAGTATGAAGTTTCTGTCATATCTTATACCTGAATTTTTTATTATATGTTATTCACGACTTTTTTATAATTATAATTTTTTTTATCCTAAGATGATTTCCCCTTAATTTTTTTTTACAAAATAAAAAAAAATCAAGGAAAAAAATATTAAAAAGAAGTTTACTAACTTTACCAAAAAAAAAAAAAAAAGAAGAAGCCAGGATCTGCTACTGCTACGGTCACCACCGACGTGGATTATAATAAACCGATTCCGTTTCGGTTCAGTGTTGTTCACTTCGTTCGCTCTAGTGAGCTCAATCATGGCGCCTCCTATGGCCCTGGACGACGGCTCAAGCGACTATCGTCAACTCTTCGTCGACGACGCCGACTTCTACAACCGCCTCCTGCTCGGCACTCTCTTGCCTGACTCCATGTGGGCCCCGTTTCCTCGCTTCTTCCAGACATGGCTTCGCAACTACATTGGGGGAGTCCTCGTTTACCTCCTCTCTGGCTTCTTCTGGTGCTTCTACATCTATTACTTCAAGCGCAATGTTCATGTTCCTATAGGTATTTCATTTCTGTTGCTTTTATTCCAGCTCTTTCTCTCTTCTCGTCAATCTCTGGGTTCAGATTCCTCCTCCTCATCTTCTTCTTCTGGCGAAGGTCGCATGGTTGTGACGAGTTTACTGGTTCTTTATCTGAATCCTTCTGTCATTGTACGGAGCCGCTATGAGCTTTTTCCGTGTCGTTACGATCTGCGCTTCTAGGCTGAAAATGCCAAGTTCAACTTAGAGGTGTTTTTTTTTTATGGTGTGATTTTATGTGGTTTTTCTTGTTTTGTTCTTATCTGGCTATGATGCTGTCTATTCATAAATTTTACTTTTCTTCTACTTAGAGTAATTTAATTTATTTCGTTTTCCTATCTATTTCTTTTTTGAAATTTATGGTACTAATATCTTTTGGTTAATATCCTGGGTCTGTTTTCTTGCCTTTTCTTTTCACTATTGTAATATCGTCAAAAGTATGGTTGAGTTCCTCCAGGCTATTTATATAGCATAGATAACAATAATAGTTTGGTTTTGTGAGATTTCTCTTCTCTTGTCGATATTAATGGTTTCTTGTTTGTAACTTGCAATATAAGACTACACAGGGACTTGTTCCTGGGTTTTCCCTTTTAAATATGTGCATAAGGTTTTACTGGGATTACAAACACCTTTCAATATTTGCAAGTTTTTCGATAACTAGGGATGAAGATATAGGATTTTTTTTTTTTTTTTAATTTTTCTCTGTACAGCGTCAAGCAATTGTTATTGTAAATCTAGTCCTGTTCAGGGCAAAATCATTGAACCAATCATCATGATGTCCCCTTGAAGAAGATATATAATTTGTTGAGCTTCTGTTGTGATAAAGTTTCTCTAGAGGATTTCATTAGATTACTTTGTCATTCCAATCTCAAAACGTAATTGTTTACTGGTTGCAAAAATCAATCTGAATCCTGTTCCTCCTTTGAAGCTTACTTGCGGCTTTTTACTCAGCATAAACATTTCAACGTAGATTCTAGAAGAAGCCTCATAGCACCGCTTGATCAATTGGAGTTTTCATGCCACTCCAGTTCTTATTACAAGTCACTTGTAGGTTATTAATGACTATTTTCCAATCGTACACCCATTTAAGAGAGAGGCGAGAATGATTTGCAAATGTATAAAGAGAGAAAATTTTAATAAGGGAAACTTAGAAAATTTTATCAATTTAAGCATATTTAATGCATCTTTTAGTATGCAAGAATGAGTTGTAAGTGACTTATAATAGGAACCAGAGTAGTACTGAACATCACATGTATATATCTGTTGACTATATTCTCATTTCAACAATCCTTTGCATTTTGGCTAAGCCTGTTTTCTTTTCCTTACCTCCTAATCAGTAACAGTAATTTGGCTATAGAAGGGCAGTTTCAAGTTGGTTGGCACCTTGTCCATTGTAGTTGGGTGGCTAGTTCGAACATAATTTAATAGATTATCCTTTACTATAACTTGAAGACCTTCACATAGTTACTTTTCATCATTCTTAACTAGATAAGCCGATATCAATATGTCTGTATTCCTGATGTAAATCAAATTAACCTTGCTACATGTTTACCAGTTGAAGGATGAAGTAATCTCTTGGATCATTGATGACAAATAACTTTAAATACTTTTCACCTGTACTTGGTTGGCTCTAGATTCAATGAAGTTTTCATTGTCAGCATATATCAAATCTTAACCAACCATGTCATTTTTAAGCACTGTTCAGGATCTAATTTATGCATAGAGCCTTTTGTAATGTCTTTTTTCACTCAATATATTCGAAGGCTTTTTTTATTGCAGATGCCATTCCCTCTCGTAAAGCCATGCTCTTGCAAATATCTGTTGCGATGAAAGCAATGCCTTGGTACTGTGCACTTCCAACAATTTCTGAGTACTTGGCAGAAATTGGCTGGACGAAGTGTTTCCCAAGATTAAATAATATCAGTTTGCCTTCCTTCCTTGCATATTTAGCCATTTACCAAATTTTCGTGGAGTTTGGCATTTATTGGGTGCATAGAGAGTTGCATGACATAAAACCGCTTTACAAGTATCTTCATGCTACCCATCACATCTACAACAAACAGAACACTCTTTCCCCATTTGCTGGTAAGAATATAATATATTCAAGAGAAAATCACTATGAGGTTCTAATGAAAGAATGTAATAACCACATAATCCCACAATAAGTTAGCAGCATGTAATGATAAGTTTTGGTGTAGGAAATGACAATAAGTCCTTGGTGTTTACTTGTGGTTTTTGTGATTATATTATTTCTTTGGGACCTCATAGTGATTTTCCCCTATATTCAAAGTAATATTTGTTGTTTTGGGTAGGTTGTGGGAAGATATGGAAGTTTCTTCTATGTTGTAGCTAGACTCTGGTTTTTGTTTTGTAGTTCAACTTCATATCAGCTGGAATATGCAAAAACAACTTATTGTCTTGTTACACAGACACACACATTTGGAAATTTTGAGCACACTATTTCTCTTAACATTCTTTGGCTCAGAATCTTCTTATTTTGAGATACACACACAACCCAAACATGTATGAGCTGCATTGTCACTAACATTTACTAGTTTCCTCTGCAAGGCGTCCATATGATTTCACAAGAGGGAGGGTCTGACTGGTTATTTTGTTCTCCGAATCTTAGGTTTGGCATTTCACCCTCTTGATGGGATCCTTCAGGCATTACCACATAGTCTTGCTTTGTTCATCATTCCACTTCATTTAACTACACACTTAGTAGCTATATTCATCGAGGCGATTTGGACCGCGAATATACACGACTGCATTCATGCCAACTTGTGGCCTGTTATGGGTGCTGGATACCACACCATTCATCATACCACATATCGCCATAACTACGGCCATTTCACCATTTGGATGGATTGGATGTTCGGGACTCTTCGTCAACCCGTGGATGATGGAGGTAAGGTGATCTGATGATTTTGGTTGTCATCAATCGCCTAACTGCTGCTGTAGTGTACATTGGGAGAATTTCAGTCCACAATAAGTTTTTGTAGATCAAATTAATCATGAATGAACATACAAGCATTCAATGCTTTTTTATTCTTGAATGTTAATCAATCACTGCTTTGGTCTATCAATATTTTTTTAGAATGGGTTGACTTAGAAATTTCTCCTTCCTTAGGTATTTCTGTTGGATTCTTAGAATCTGGTTCTTCTCTTTCAAAGCATAAGGATGTTCTTTGTGTTTATGATATTTCTGCTTTTTGAAGAATCCATTACAAGGTGACTATAGAAATTAAAAAGGCAAAGGTGCTTATTATCACAAGTGGGACCTACTATTTACTTTACTTTCTATATCTCTCTACATTCAGTTGAAGTGCACATTAGTAGATATAATTCTGGGTCTGAGAAGATTATTAATTCTACGAATGCATAATACTCTCTTCAGTCTTATTTCAAAGATACTTTTAATTGAATCATATAGCTTAAGAAAAGTGGTTTAATTTTTTTTTTTAAATGATCACAATATACTAAATTACTCTTGATTGAAGTTATTACATGGTGTGTGGGGTTTTCTTTCTTTGTTTTTTACTCTCTCATAAATGCTTCAAACATTTTGTTAAGTGGTTTATACTAAGGATTATGAGATATTTTTATAAAGTGTCTTATAATTTGGTTCTAAGAAAGAACTTTTGATTGAGTTTTGCACCAAAGTAGAATCGTGAAAATAGCATTTCTCCTTTTGAATAATTTTTAGTAAGATTTATATTACGAAAATTAGATATTGATCAAGTACAAAAAAGATGGAAATAATAATAACTGGGGGCACTTTAAATTGAGACTTGTAATGTCTTCCAAAATAATTTAAATATTTACTTTTTTTTTTTTGTAAATTGAAGTTGCTTAATAGATCAATGACTTGTAATTGTTTGACTTTTCAACATTTATGAGATAATGATTTCGTTTATGCGCAAACGTGTTTATTGAGTTTATTGAATGTAAATCTAAACAATTATAAAGTCTACCAATTGATTAACCAACTTTTTTGGGTTGAGGGGTGGGTAACCAACTTATTAAGTTTATAGAGTCAGCTTCTTATGAAAGCATCCTCTGAGCTCGTTAATTAAAAAATGTATACTTATTATTATTATCATTATTATTACAATACAAATTTAATTATGGAACATTAAAAACTGTTCAAGTAATTAACCTCGATGATCACCATAGAATAATTTGAATTCTCTTTGAATTTATTTCATTTTTAATAAATTATTTATAACAAGCTGGATTATTATATATATATTAGTTTTGTTTCATGCAAACTAATTGATATATTATATTTTTCTGATATTTAATATAAAATATATTTAATTATTTTAATAAATTTTTTAATTTATTTTTTTTATTTTTTATTTAATTATTATTGAAAGAGTATCTATAAAATTTATTAAAAAAAATAAAATAATATAAATAAAAAATTTTATATTTAAAATTAAAATTAGTTTTAATTAGATTTTTATATTGAAAATAAGAGGAGTAACTATTTAAAAATATCTATTTTTTATTTAAATAATGAAATTTTCCTATTTCGTAATCATGCTACCTTCACAAAATATAAGCTTCTCGAAAGAGAGAACTGAAAATATCAACTGCAAAATGGGATAAGAAGTGTAAGTAACAAACCATAGTCCCATCGTCGTCCTCAGTTCTGCGAGTGAAGCAGGCAAAGAACTCTTTCACGTCTTACTCATGCCTGCCATGATCTTCCTTTCTCTTCTTCCTCAGCTATCTGGTAATCCTAACATCACATTTTACTCCATCTCTTTACCATATTCTTCCACTAATTCTCCATCCTTCTCTCCTCTGAATACTCCCAAAACCCCCGTCAAAAATCACCCCTTCAATCTTTTTCCAATTGCCTCCACAGCGAACACAAATTCCTCTGTCTCCTCTTGGTCTAAGTCGCTTCCTGATGCTCCCATCAAAGCCCCCACACCTCCGTGGATGCAGGGTCCTCTGCTTCTTGAGCCTCATGAAGTTCTTGACCTTTCTAAGCCTAATGTCAAGAAGAGATTCAAGAAGAGCGAGGTGGAACAATCCGATAAGGCTTTGACTGCGAAGGAAAGTGGCGTCAGAGGGAAGAAGGCTATGAAGAAAATTGTCCAAAGCATTGAAAAACTTCACAAGTATCAGAATTACTCAACTGATGCGCAGATAGGTCCCGCGGAAGCTGAAATTGGGGATACTTTAGAACGATTAGAAAAGGACAGCGATTTCAGAACTCGGGGTAGGATGCCATGGGAGAAAGATGACAGGATTGAGTTTCGGAGGACGAAAAGGGAAAAGTCAGTGACTACTGCGGATTTGACGCTTGATAAGGCATTGCTTCGGAGGTTAAGAAGTGAGGCTGCAAGAATGAGAACTTGGGTGAAGGTTAAGAAAGCTGGTGTTACTCAAGCTGTTGTCGATGAAATTAAACGCATTTGGACTAGAAATGAGCTTGCTATGGTTAAATTTGATATCCCTTTGTGCCGGAATATGGATAGAGCTCAAGAAATTGTCGAGGTTAGGCTTGTCAATAATGTTCTCTATATGTATTTTCAAAGCGGTGCATTTCAAAAGTTGTTTTTTAGAATATGTTTTAGTTCTATGTGAATATGCTTCCATACTGAACTGAATTTAAGAATCAGTGTGTGCTGCGTACCTTGAATGAACTGTGGAGATGGGAATCTTCTGGCAGGAAATATACTGTTCCTTGATACTTGTTTGGCTGGTTAAATGTTTTATTTAGTTCAGTGTAATTCCTTATCTTTAAAAGCCAACAATTGTAACCTGACGCATTTAACTGCGTTTACAGATGAGAGACAAAATTGAACTAATCCGAGATGTTTAATAGAGAGAAGCATTATCATGTCATAATATTCCTTTGACTTATAGATCATTACTTCTGTTCCATAGTAAATTTGTTTCTAGTTAACTAATCCAATGTGTTTGTCCTCATTTCCTATGTGAATAGTTTAAGACTGGAGGCTTGGTTATCTGGAGTAAGAAAGATACTCATGTCATTTATCGAGGGCACAATCATCAGATCACCCCTATAGTTTCTGGAAAGATTTATACAAGATACTTTCGCAGTCAAAATGCAAACCATCATGGAATCAATTTGTTGCAGTCAGAAACCAAGGACAATCTTTACCAGTTTAACTTCCATCAAAGTAGTGCTCATGATCTGTTGAGCTGGAAAGCTGATAGTGGAGACTCTATAGAAACTGATATCCATAACAAAGAAGATGTGAATTTCCAACCTTTGGTTGAATCATTGTATGAGAGAGAAACCGATAGGTTACTGGATCCCTTAGGACCTCGCTTTGTTGATTGGTGGATGCACAAGCCACTCCCAGTAGATGGTGACTTACTTCCGGAAGTGGTTCCTGGATTTGAGCCTCCATTTAGGCTTTCTCCACCTTATTCTAGTCCAAAACTGACTGATAATGAATTTACATACTTGAGGAAGCTTGCTCACCCTTTGCCGGTCCATTTTGTTCTTGGTACTCTCCTGGTTGATGTAATCCATCAGATTACTTTTATTGTCACTTTCTTTCTTTTTTTTTTTTTTTCATTTTAGACATTTTTTAACCTGAGAAATGATAATATGTAATCATTTTCTTTCTTTCTTCATAAGAATTAGTTACTTCAGTTTGTTTCTAGTTCTAAATCTATGACTTTTGGTGTCATTTCAAATTCACACCTAAATAAACTCAGTTACAAATTGAAAACTTTAATTAAATGGAAATTAAGGTACTTATACATGGTATGGTGAAGCAGTCCATGTAACCGTATGTAACTGCTTCTTGTAGGGAAAACAGTGAATCTATTAAATTTTTTTATTAAAAGAAAATTTTGATTGGTTGATTATAAATTGATCATAAGTCTATCAGGAAACATATGTGGGGTACCTCTGTTCTTGCTTATCATTGCATATATGAGGTTAATGAATACATTTTCTCTATTTTATGAAGGTAGGAACAGAAGACTACAGGGCTTGGCTTCTGCTATTTTAAAGTTGTGGGAGAAGAGCCTTATAGCAAAAATTGCTGTGAAGTATGGAGTTCCAAATACTGACAATGAACAAATGGCTAATGAGCTGAAGGTAAGAAGTTTACTTTGTGATGTGCATCTGAGACCACAACATTCCAAGTTTTAGGAGGATTTTTGGCCTTCTGTATATAGAAAGGTTGACTCATTGAGTTTGGATTGAATTAAATGAATTATTCTCACCAAACTTCAAGGTAGAACTTGACACTTTGGTTGTCCTCACTTGCAAATTAGCTTTCTTTTGTGATGTTGAGCAATTTTTTGAAGCAGGAATGGGAACATTAATGCCTAACATGGTTGGGCATATAATGGTTTCATTTTGAATCTTATACCTGAAAGCCAAGCGAAAATTTCTTGTTGTCCAACTTTCAAATTCTCCTCCGTAGCTTGTATGCACATTCAATGTGTTTGTTCTGATTCATGTATGTTGTAACAAGTGTTGTTAACATTGTTATCTGCAATCCAGCGTCTCACAGGAGGAACTCTGTTGCTGCGTAATAAGTTTTATATAATACTGTATAGGGGCAAGGACTTCCTTCCTAGAAAAGTTGCAGGTTTGGTGGAAAGGAGAGAAGAGGAGCTTAAAGGCTTTCAACTTCACGAAGAAGTGTCCCGGCTGAAAGCAGTTAAAGCTTTTTCACCAATTGATGAACCACAAGAGAACACTAGTACAAGTGGGACCTTATCAGAGTTCAAGAAAATCCAAGGAACAATTTGTGATGCTGAAAACATCCATGTAGATTTAAATGTTCAACTGGAGGCTGAAATAGTCAGATTGGAAAGGGAATTGAAAAAGGGAGAGCGCCAACTGTTCATTGTATGACATGACTTGTCATCTTTTTCATTTTAAGTTTGAATTATACAAATATTTTGTTTATTATCTTTGTGAAATCTGCAGCTTAATAAGAAAATAGTGAGCTCAACAAAGGAATTATCAAAGTTAAATGCTGCTTGGACACCTTCTGAGAAGGATGCAGACCTGGAAATAATGACAGAGGAAGAGAGACAATGCTTCCGGAAGATAGGACTGAAGATTCGTAGTTGCTTAGTGCTTGGTAAATAAATTGTACTTCTTGAATCTTGTTTCCTTTATAGGCTGCTTTCCCCCTCTGCTGTTTTATCTAATCCGCAATCGTGATTATGTATATGAGAGTTTGCTTTGAGTCAAATGGGATATTTGAAGACAAATAAAGAAATATACATTATTTCACTTGCTTGTGAGCCAGCAGACCCAGATTGAAGCATCCAAAGTGGCATATGCTGATGTGGCTACAATTGTCAATTACAGTTACTGATGCTGTTATTGTTACAGCTTCTCAATGAAGTCTTTTATTGCTGAAAATACCTTTGTTTTTATTTTTTCTGGCTCTTAGAAATTCTATTAAATGGTGACTGCAGGCAGGCGTGGGATCTTTGATGGTGTACTGGAGGGCATGCATCAGCACTGGAAGCACAGAGAAGTAGTAAAGATCATTACAATGCAGAGAATGTTTGGGCGGGTCATCAACACAGCAACATCTCTTGAGGCAGAGAGTGGTGGGGTTCTAGTTTCTGTTGATAAATTAAAAGAAGGCCATGCAATAATTATTTACCGTGGAAAAAACTATAAACGGCCTTTAGAAAAGGGGACAAAAAATCTTCTGACAAAAAGAGAAGCGTTGCGTAGGTCTATTGAATTGCAGAGAATGGGAGTAAGTGATTGCTTTTTTTTTTTCCCCTTAGCTTCTGGCATTCCCCTAGTTGTCTAGAGACAATTATACACATTTCTTTCTATGCATTTGCTTCTATGTGTATTCCCTTTTCCATGTGGGTCTGATTGTCTTATTATTGTCTCAGTCCCTGAAGTTTTTTGCACATCAAAGACAGCAGAGAATCGCATATTTGAAGCTCAAACTGGTAAATACAAGATTTTTGTTTTTGCCTGAAATTAGATCATGTTAACAAAATTAATTAATCATAAATCTGTTTAGTTGTTGTTTCTATATGACAAGAAAAGTTAGACTTCAACTTGGATTTTTCAGGCAGATCTCCAGCACAGAAAGGAAGTTGAGCAAGGGGATAAAGAAAGTTAATATACAAATACACACGTCACACTGGATTGCTCTTAAGTTGTCTGCAAACAGGGGGAAGACAAGAGACAGGAAAATTTCTACAAGCATCAGTGAATAGCATATTTTTGCAAGTAAGTATCTCGAATTTCTTATTCACTGTTTGAGTTGAGTCCTAGGAAGAGAGAAAAAAAAAAATCAATATCTGGAATTCATCTGCCATTGGCGATTTGCCCTTATTTATGGGCAGTTCATTTTTTAGCAGATTTCTTTTAGAGAAGATTCATGATCCCTTTCTTAGAGTGATCACAAATGGGTTAATAAAAATGAGGAGATGAGAGGTATCTCACAACATTCATGATCCCTTTCTTAGAGTGAGGAAAATGAGTGTTCATAAATATCCTTTTGTAGTACCTTTTTATAGTCCCTCAGAATCAAAAGATACACTGACCATAGAGACCCACCTTCCATTTTCTATTCTTTTTCAATGAAGGACAATTTTGAGAGAGATGTTAAACTAAACCCTTCCTTTTTACTCAAACCAAATATTAGATTTCGAAAGGAAAAATAGACCTGTTGGAAATCATTTAGATAATGCTTCTTATATTTATGGACAAACAGGAAGGAAGCAATAGCTGGAAATTATCCATAAATTAACCAATACAATTCAAAGTTGAATTGTCACCAGCAGTAGGTAGATTATATCAGTTAACTGCTTATTGAAATTGTCTGAATCGTTTCTTCTGACGATCCATTTGATAATTGTACTGGCAATTTTGTAGGAGATTCAAGGGATGGCTTTGGAGGAACCGATAAGGATTGAAGGGTCCTTCTAACATTTCTACCACTTTACTCATAGCCGGTCTATCTAATGGATTTGTTTGAATACACCATAGACTCACTAAAGTCATCTTCCTTACCACCTCATCATCTTCCACTGTGACTACTAGAGAACTAGCTGGATGATTACCGCATTCAAGATCCTTATAAATCCAATCTGGAAAATATTGTTCATCGGTATGAGATCCTCCACTGTCATAATTCTTCCTTCCCCCAACCATTTCAAGGACCAACATACCATAACTATAAACATCAGCTTTGTGAGAAACACCACCAAATGCTCTGTTGAATATTTCTGGTGCAATGAAACCGACTGTTCCTCTTGTGCCCAGTATTGACACAATACTCTCTCTCTTTTGACATATTTTAGCTAATCCAAAATCAGATACTTTTGGGCAAAATTCATCATCCAAAAGAATGTTTTGAGGTTTGATATCAAGATGCAAAATTCTCGTGTTACAACCCCTATGCAAGTACTCGAGCCCACGAGCAATGCCAATAGCTACTTGGTACAACACATTCCATTCCAAAGTACAAAAAGCATTTGGAGATCCTCTTTTATAGATGAAATTATCTAAGGAACCATTGGACAAGTATTCATAGATTAGTACTCTTTTGTTCCTTTCATAACAAAATCCCAAGAGAGTGACTATGTTGACGTGCGAGGTTCTGCTGATACTTGCAACTTCATTTATAAATTCTTCTCCACTACCTTTAGATTCCCTTATCACTTTAACTGCCCCAAGACGACCGTCAGGTAGGCTTGCTTTGTATACAACACCATACCCTCCCTCTCCCAATTTGTTTGAAAATGATTTTGTCATTCTTTTCACTTCTGAATAACTATAGTTCCTTGGGGCCAAAGAGCCATAGTTTCTCATGAAGGATTGAAGGTTGTAATCATTATACGCTCTTGTCTCCTTGAAGATTTTCCCATTTTCTGTTCTGAAACGCTTCTTGCAAATATAAATAGTCAAAATCGAGATTAGAGCAAGACCACCAACTCCTGCTGGAATGGCTGCATTTGTAGAACACAATGACTTAAAATCTTTGAAATATTAATTGTGGGAGCAATTAAAATGAAAGCGTTTCTATATTTTTTACCTATAGCAAGTCGTGAACCCAGCTTCTTAATTGATCCTGCAATTATAACATTGATTTCGAACAAATGAGTACTACTTACTTGATGGGCAGAAAATTATTATAAATTTCACATTATATCATTAGATTTATCCTGTCGCAGCAGAGATTCTTCTCATTCTGTTAAACTAGCGTAGCTACAACATTTAATTGTGGAATTATTTTATAAAGAAGTGCACTTTTCAGTGGCGCACACAAAAGAATGTGAAAAAAATATATTTTAATGAAGAGAAAAAATATTTTGGCAGGGAAGATGTGAAAACCTAAACCCGGTTTGATTATGTCAAATTGCCAGGGAGCTGAAATGTTATACAAACACACTAAAAGTCAAACAGATCCAAAAGTTTACTTGTAAAGCAATTGCAGACTGTTGGAATTGGGGGAGATCATGTGAATGGAGGGTGTTTATGGTATTTCATATTTGACAGTTAGAGTATATAATAGGAAGGTGGTTTGTTGTAGAGGGGATGGAATTGGCGAGTGAGATTTGGTAGAGCCAATACCTCTCGAAAGTATAGGTGGAGTTCTTTGTTCTCGTTCTTTCTTGTTCAGTGTTTCCTCCATTAGAATATACTCTGTGGAGCAGTTTTATCATTGAATAATACGTTTTCTGGAGTTAGTTTCCATCACAGACCCTTCCTATGTGGCTGATATGGGGTCCGTTTGGATAAGCTTTTGGGAAATGACTTTTGTATAGCTTTTGGGAAAGGGTTTTTAGGGAAGAGTTTATGAAAAAAAGTAGTTCTCAATAAATAAGTGTTTGGATAGTTATTACTAAAAGGACTTTTATGATTGGTATACTAGGAAGGGTATAAAATAAAAAAAATAATTCCCTCTTTGAAATAGAGACTCACGTTTAAGGCTAATCTTTTGTGTATGTTGTAGCATTCGATGGTGAGAGCGAGATTGAAGCTTCTGATAACGAGAGTAATCACGCCGTCCATGTAAGAGTGAGCCACACTATCGGCGGAAGCTATGCCGACGAGAGGGAAGAGGAAGAGTGGGCACATGGAGGTTCACGGTGAGTGGCATCGGCTTTGTCATCCACCACGCGAACACTTAGGCGATCATGGCCAGCATCTTCCCGCTTTTAGCCTTACCCTTTCCAGCGATAAGGAAGTAGTAGCATCAAAGACCATCGTCGCCGGAGATCTGACGACGAAAGAAGTAGCAGCAGTAGCGATGGACCACCAGCAACGAACCAGCGGTGATGTGGGACCACGACCTCCCAGCGACGACGACGAGGACCCTCCTCCCTCCTAGCGACGTCTCCTTTCTCCTCCGGTGACAAAGACCCTCCTCCCTCCCAGCGACGACAATGGCAGAAATGGCGACGAAAAGGGAGAGAAGAGAAGGGGGAGAAGAGAAGAACGAGTGTAAGAAAAAGTAGGGGTAAAATAATAATGAGGTAATCTATAAAAATTTTTATTGTTCCAAAAGTTATTCCTAGAAATTTATTTAAAATTATCGTTTTAAACCGTAATTTGGTCTAGAAGCCCCTTTAAACAAATATAGCTGTTTGTTTTAAAAATTTTTCAAACTAAAATTTGGGTTAGGAATCCTTTTAAAACTTTGGCAGGAATTCAAACAGGCACATGGTTAATACTTGGTAACAGGAAACCTTCAGGTAATGTGCACCGAAAGATCTGCTACAGCATGCATGTTCTTTTTAAAAGGTGCTAATCACTCTCTTACGAGGCTTTTTTGGTAATTGGTGAGGGTGAGATGATCCATTAAGGCAATTCAGAGAGCATTAGATATAGGTTTCATCAGCCCTATTCACTTCTTGTTTGGGAACCTAGGCACAAGCATACGGCATGTATACTTGATAATACAGAAATATATTCTGTTCTGTATCAAACATAAAACGACAATTGAATTAGTACCATGACACATTTATGATAGGGTCATGTCCCATATCCATGGAGAGGCTACAGAAGAAACACGGGATTATGTTAAAGTAACAACATACCTAACGGTTTTTCTGAACATGAAGTAATTCGGGATCCATCTTTGCAGAATATATATATATATATATATATCACTGATTACGAATTAAATAGCCAAGTCCATATATATAGAGAAATATCAAATATATATATATATGTACGGCATCCAAATTGGAAGGTTTTCCAAATCCTAAGGAGTGAGAGAAGTGGAATTAGATGGAGACACTTTAAAATCAACTGTCTAAACTGAAATAAACGGCTCGCCTTGCTCGATGTTAGTATCGTCTAGAAAAAAATGAGATTTTGCCCTGCATTTAGATAGTAGGTAAGTCCAACCCCTTTCTAAAAATTTTTGTACAAAACAAAAACTTCAAAATGAACTGCCTAAACTGAAAAATGACAGTTATTTAATCATGAGGAAATGGGACCTAAATGAAATTACGAGTTGATAGTAATACGATATAAAAGGGATGTTTGTAAGTTTATTAGCAGTCAGGCAAAGTTGGTTGCCTATATTTTAAAACTAATGTGAACAGCCTATGATAGCCTGGCGCCTACCTAATAATGTCTACCTACCACCAAGAAATACTCTAAACAAGACTCTAGTTGGTGTATGAAAATTAAGTAAATTAAGCCAATCGTAGAGAAACATGTAGATTGAGTTCCATCCTAGTTTGGCGTAGACACATCTCATTAGTCCAGTGTCCACCTAAACCGAAGAGCTTTGTTTGGAGATGAACCCCAATCAGATGGTTGTTGCAGAAGTCAGGAATTATTCTTGAGGAAAATGGAGGAATTATATATAAACAAAACTATTTATTTTTTCTTGGCATGGCTTCATGGCTAAAGTCTATCAAGGTCCTATCTGCAGAAAAGAACAGGGAACATGTCGGCAAGTCCTCAGACATTTCTGAACTATAAGTCTGTAACTATCTAAAAGCAATAACTGACGAGGATATGAATAAGCCAGTATTATCTGATATAACCTATTGAAACTCAAAGCATATCCATCGATCTAGGTTCACCGAAGCCACTAATTTCTCAAACTCCAATCTATGAAGTACCAGGGCATCAAAAGAAGGCTTGTATAGACACATCTCTTCAAATTGCACGACATTAAATGTTTTGTCGTGTTGCAATTCTGTATTGTGCATCTGTGCACACGAGTTACTAGAACATTGGTACTTACTTGATTCACATGCAGATGGAACAGGTCCGTCTCTACAATAGCAAGTGAATTCACTTGAAGTTGGGTTATAACCGCATTGCCCACCAGACTTTCGACAGCCAAAACACAGGCTATCATTTGCCTTCCATTTCAATCCAAAGCCATTATTAATAGCAGTCTTCAGGTTTTCCTCACTTGAATGTTCCTCTAGAGTTCTGACTTGTGACTCCAAAATTGGAACGATGACAGTAGAATTGCAGGTCCCTGTTTGATAGTTCCCATAAATTTCTGAGACCCCGGTAAGGAAATAGCTGACCGTTTCGGTATTATTGATATTGCAATTAAACTTAGTGGAAAGGATATATGGGAGAGAAAATGGAGGAGAAAGGCAACCGTAGTACAGTGTCAGGTCACGATAATCCGAACGGTATTCAAAGAAAGTGGAATTTATGGAATTGTTCCTGAAATAGGTTGGGCAAGGATTATTCCAGAAGTCAGCTCTCACAACTCTAAGACTATAATCAGAATAATTGACTTCAAGAACTCGATATCTCTCAGACATGATGGTGATTTCTGCATATACACCATCGCAAACTAGTTCAAATTCTGGGTGGCCACAAAATTCTTCTGTTTCCGATCCCCAGAAGGGATAGCCAAGGTTTTTGAGATTTGCACAATGAAATGAAGAGCTGCAGATTTCCTCATAATCAACACAGAAGCAAATTGGAATTTGATATAGGGTAATCGAAATGAGAAAAAACGAAACACAGACGCTGAAATGAAGCTGCATCTTGAGAAAGAAACAGAGGATGGAAGACACAGAGGTTTGCCTTCAATTGCACAGAAGATCTAAACACATGATGAAGATAGAAGAATCAATGCTCATGAATTGGAATAGTGGAAGGATTTAACTTGCGATTGGCAAAGATTTTCAAAGAGACTATTGAAAGGTACTGATCCCCAGCTAATGCAAATTTAGGTCACTTAGCAAGTAAGAATTTCCCTGGGGCTTTAAGTAGGGAATGAAAGGAGCAAAACTCTGATAAAGCACTTAAAAATGTGAGATTAATAAGATGGATCACTGGACATGGTCAAAAAGCCGAGCCTATATATGCCAAATTATTCTCCAACTAATGAGTACATCAAAAGTCAGTGACTTTTCGAGCGTGAGACACGTTTAATGGATTTTTCTATTTTTTAAATAAACTTAATATCTTATTCCCGAATGATTCACCTGCGTTTGAATTTTCGAGGAATGATTCAAACTATAAATTTAAAATGACTCTAGACGGTGAGGGATAGAGACTTTTAAATCTTTTAGAAAGGAAGTTAGTTCTCCGAACACCTAAATACTTCTTTAAATAACTTGACTTCGACAGAAATTGCATTCTCATTCTCACGCCTATGTGATAGCTTAACGAAAAGAAAGAGACTCCGCTTCATATGAGCAGAGCATTTATGCGTATTCTAATTTCTGCCTAAAGAATAGTCAATCAAATAATTATGATGAAGCTATTATGGCAGGGAAGGTGTAAAAACCTTAAAGGGGGCATGATTCTGCCGCTGGAATATCAAGACATTTGTTAGATGGGAAATTGCCAGGAAGCTGAAATGTTCTAGATATATATATATATCCTAAAAGTCAAACATAGTCCAAATTTTAGTTCTCTAGCAAAGCAATTATAGAACCTCCTATTTGGCTGCTGTGGTTCTAAAGGGAAGAAGAATCAAAAGTGTTAATACTTGATAAAAGTAAACCCCATGAAAAGCCAGGTAAACAGCACTGGAAGATCTGCTACACCATTCATGTCCTTTAAAAGGTGCTAATCACTCTCTTCCGAGGCTTTTTTTTTTTTTTTATTGTTTTGGGAAATTGGTGTGGGTGAGATGATCCATTAAGGCAATTTAGGGAGCTTAGATATAGGCTACATCAGCTCTATTGACGTGTTGTTTGGGAACCTAGGCACAAGTATACGGCATGTATACTTGGTAATACTGAAATATATTCTGTTCTGTATCAAACATAAAACGACGCTTGAATTAGCACCATGACACATTTATGATAGGGTCATGTCCCATATCCATGGTTCTAGGCTATAGAAGAAACACGGGATTCTGATAAAATAACATACCTAACGGTTTTTCTGAACATGAAGTAATTCCTTGTCCATCTTTGCAGAAGCAGGAGAATCGTCCATCATCATAGCCGCACTGGCCACCAGATCGAGAGCATGTGTCACAATCCTCATTATTTACTGTCCATTGCAACCCAAAACCTTCTTGTAATACATCCTGTATAGCATCTACAGCTCGACCGAGGTTTGCTTGATATATCGGCATAATAACACTAATTTTGCAATAATAACTTGAATACGATTCCGGAAGGTAGTAGACTGTTATATCTGTACCATCAGCTCTGCTACAGTTTTTATTGAAAACATTTGATGGAAATGGAGTAGGACTAGAAGTAGGGCAATCATAGAGAAAGGTCACATGAGCAAGCCCATCTACATACTTGAACGGTGTATCATCAAATGTGCTGTTTTTGTAATCAGTTGGACAGATAGTTTCAAAATAATCATCGCTAGCCACTACAAGAGTCTTTATATCCGAGTCCAAATGAAGAATCTGATATTTGAGGGACCGTATGGTAATCATTGGGATATTGTCTTCGCATATGAGCTGGAAATCAGGAAGACCACAATAATTTGCTCTTTCTCCTCCCCAAAAGGGATATTTTATGAGGCTTTGGAACATTCCGCAGCTAAAAGAGGTACTTGAGCAGTTTGTATACCGACCATCATTGGCGCCACGGGATGCTGGAATGTTGACAGAGATCAACAAAGGAACCAAAAGAAAGAACATGGATGATGGATTAAGGGGTGGTTTCATGGTGGAAAGAAGATGAGATGAGGTTGATGAAGCTGCCATGTAGATGAATGAAAGATGACTACTATATGAGCTAATGAATTAGCATGCAGCCATGGCCTTTGAAAAGGTCCATATTTTGAAGTTCGCTGGAAATTTGTACGAAATGGCCGATGCTGAAATTGAAAACACCAAACAAGGAAATTTCCGCATAAATATTCTGATGACTCTATTCAGTACTATTCCGTTGAATAGTCTAACTGATAACTTCATAGCATCTTAATTGTCAAACCGCGTGAGCGGAAGAAAATGACAGATTGTAAATGCAATGCATGTAAACGACACTTAAAGCAGGAAAAAATAATCCAAAACTCACTCAATATTATTCATTTGTAATTGGCATGATCCCTCAAGGAGGGGTGGGGATTACTGCCAAGTATTACTTGTAGATAGTTTACTCTGGACATGATTTGTATAAGAAACTACCAAATCAGGCCTTCATTCCTGCTTATAATTCGAGCTTTATCTGCTATTTTCATTTCTTAAACTTCTCAAGATGGCTATCTAACTGTTTCTAGTCGCTTCTGGAAGATCAGCAACCAATTCAAGTGTATCTAAAGTTCCACTTTCAGATTCTTTGGCAGCATTGCCTTGATTCTCAGATTTTTTCTGCTGTATCCTTTTCCTAGAACAACCATTTGCGGTTGCTTTAGATTTGCCATTTGTCTGTACAAATTACTACTTTACATGTTTAATGAATACTGAGTAAAGCTCTGGATCACAAGATTACAAATTTACAACGTCCCTACACCACTTACCCATAAGGGTATAAGGATTCGTATTTTTCCAAGGGAAAAATCTTTAATTCATAGAATAGACATGAACTCGTTAGAAACATTGATCATTGGGCAAAGAAAGCAATTTCCTCTAAAGTTAGAAATCTTTAATCTTATATTTATCATATTTCCTCAAGCTTATTTACTTAACTTAAACTGATATATAATCTAGTGTTACATAGAGATATTTTAGATAGATCATGTCACATTTGTTCAAATTAATTAATTAATTTTATTTTCTTAATTTATATAAATTACTTAAATAGTTCTTATACTTAAAAGTACTTAATCTAACGGTGAATAAGCTATATTACAAAAAAGGTGAACTGAGTTCAAATTCACCTTGTTCAAAAAGACCTTTGGGGAGAGGCATCTTAATCGCAAAATCTTGATTCGGATTAGTCAGTTACTCGAATACTTAGTTGTAAAGAGGTAATGGTTATTGTTTTATTTTACAAAAGAGGTTATGGTTTTTAGACAAAAAGAGTTCACTACCTTTAGAGACTTCTACTCATTTTTATTTTGGGCTTGGGCCCTAATCCAATAAAGGTGGACTAGGTATAACCCAACACTTTGTCTTTGAGGTAGAAACAAGAATGGTTTAAAAATTTTAATACTTTCAACGAAAAAAAAATTTAATACACAATTGTGAGAAGCAAGCACTTGCAAAAACAAAGAACATGGTTTACTAGGAAGTGTTTGAGAACCTTCCATATTAGTAAGTATGTGCTACTTCTACCAATCGTCCGTGAATTCAGTTGACGAAGGGTAGTTGATAGATTATGTTGCTCAATATTAATATCACCTAAGAATAATGGAGATTTTGACATGCTATTAGATCATGGGTGAGCCTAATTCTTTTTAAAAATTTTTATACCATAAAAAAAAAGTATGTGCTACTTCTTATCCCCAGATAACTTTATTGAATGCTCTTTCTTTTATGTGTTATTAATCTACTTTATGTTTAACAATATATTCATTATTTGTTTCCTGATGTAGTTTCTTCTTGTGACCGGAGAATTTGATTCCATGACCTGTAAAATAACTTATAATCACAAGTGAGTCAAGTTTTGGGGTTGTTTTGAATCGAGTAAAAAATAGGAGGAAAATAGGAGAGATTATCAGGAATGAAGGAAAACTTATAAAAATAATAAATAGATTCCTACCTTTTGAAGTTTTTTTTCCCGTAATATTCTTTCATCTCTAATTTCTTCCTTCCAAACGAAGGGTTATTATGGTTGTTATTAACACTAGAGTTGCATGTAGGCACTGCAAGATAAAGTATGTCCCCTATTCAATACCTAGCCTAAAATATGAATAGATTGTATTTTATAGCCGGTTACTTGGTCCTGCCTAGTTGTAATACCCTATCCATTATATCATATATGAAGAAAACTCCAATTGAAACTTGATCAATAATATTTTGAACATTAAATATATTCCATAATTCCACAACTTGTAATGCTAAAAAAGAAGAAATATAAATATTAATAGTTGACATAAACTCCACAATAATTCCATAGTCACACACATCACAATACCTTAACACAATATCATTATCCTTACTAGAACAAGAAATAAATAGCATCAAATAATCTATAATCCATTAAAAAAGACAACAAAAAGAATATAATGACATAATATGTGTCTATATATATATTATTTTTAATAAAATAATTATATATTCTGGGTAGAGTTGCATATCGAGCCTAATGCCCAGTCTTATTTGACAAGTAGCCTTACCTGAAAATATCCTCTCTTTTCTTGTCAGGGTTAGATATTTTTCTATCAGACTTAGGTGAGCATAGCGAGCTACTAACATAAACACCTCTAATTAAAGCAATATTATGGTCTGTTTGGATAGGATTTTAAAAAATGATTTATGAAAAAAAGGGCTTATGGACAGCTTATGAAAAAGGGCTTTTAGAGAAGAGTTTATGGAAAAAAGTGATTTTGAATAAATAAGTGTTTGGATAGTTATTTTTAGAATGACTTTTTATATTGGTAAATTACCAAAAAGGATATGATTTGATTAAAAGTAAGAGAGAGGTAGAGAAAAGAGAGGAGAGAGGGTAGAGAGGAGAGAGGAGAGAGGGTGTAAGAAAAAGTAGGGGTAAGATAGTAATTAGATAATCCATAAGCTCTTTTACTGTTCCTAAAGCTAGTTTTAATAACTTATTCAAAACCATGGTTTTGTCCAAAAGCACTTATGGATAAATATGGCTGTTTGTTTTAAAATTTTTCTAAACCAAGGTTTGGGCCATAAGCCTTTTTCAAACCATGGTTTCATATCAAACCAAACAGGCCCTATAACATAGTATATTTATATTTATTTTGATTCATCTTCTTACTTCTCTTAAGTTGAATGATTCAATTTTCTCTATTTAATGTCTACGAGTTGTAGTTTTGATAGAGATTAAGCTAACCAGTTAGTGGCTGATTCATTTTAATTCAACTAATCAACTCTTTATAATTTGTGGACAATGAATGTAAGGTACTCTCTAAGGGAATACACTTATTATAAATTTATAACATCATCACCAATATTAAAATCATAAATAGTAGTATTAAGATTTAAATTCATAAGTTCATCAACATGTTTTCTCCCAATTCACTACATTAAATTGTTAACTTGTGGTTCAAAATATTGCTAGTAAACTTAACTCTATTTAAACTTCTTATGAATCGACCTAGGCTAACTCAATTCTACTATAGGTTAGTTTAGTTTCTTTTGATAAATAGAACGATGTTTATCATTATAAGTGAACATATTATGCAACACTTGTGAGACTATTTGTCAAACAGTCAAAATTATTTGACTCAACAGTTGTGACATTTTTGTACCATTTAGAAAACTTTATGTATATTTTTGCATCATTTTCTTGACTAACATGTTTGCTATTGGTCAATGTTAGTTGACTTAAAGGCCATGACATTTTTGCACCATTTAGAAAATTTCATATAACTTTTACATTCAAGAAAATATTATAGTGTTTGGTGCACATGGGGTAACACTTTATGGGTAAATTTGTATTTTAACCCTATCTATTAAGAAAGATCATAAAAATGGTAATTATTTAGAACTTTCTGACCAACCCAATCCACAATATAGGAGTGCTACATTATCTAAATTTTATCCAATTAAAATATAACAATTCAACACATTTTAATCTTAGTTAGCCGATAACTCATTTGAATAATTTTTTTTTTGCTTTTAAGAAAACATAAACCTCTTAATTTAGTTCAGATGATTTTTTTTTTCAAATTAAATTTTTATTTTTCTTAAAAATAAAAGAAATTGTGAATTTTTTATATGAGTAATAAATTGAGTTGATATATTTTTATTTACAAAAGCTCAAATGAAGTAACACTCCTAGAATATACAAGTATTTCTCCTATAAATAAATTATTGAGAATAAATAATAATGAATTATATATTTTAATTAATCAGAGTATAGATAAGATAGTATTCTTAAGAGTATATAAATATTTTACGCATAAAAGATGCTTTGTTGATTGAATATGGAGCCAAAGAAATAATATCCCGATGAAAAATGCATTTTACTCTATTATTTTAATTTCCATTATATTTACCCGTCCAAGACTGATTTTATATCTATCGTCTTCCATATCTATCGTCGCCTTCTAGCTCGCCATTGTCTGTGTTTGTTGTCGATGTGCTCCATGCTTCTGTTCTGTCACTGTTTCTGTTCTGCCGACGATGATCTGATATGGGAGAAAGGAGGTGGACGGGCATATTTTGTTCAAACCAAAAAACCGTCCACAGTGAAGCATGTTCTGTTCGCAAGAATGGAAGGGAGTGAACAGTAGAGGAGAGAGAGAAAAAATAAAAAATAATTTTTTTTAATAAAATCACACTATTTTTAATAATTTATCAATAACAAAAATTATTCTACTAATAATTATCTAAATACTAATTTATTCAAAATTATTTTTTTTATAAATTTTTCTCTAAAAACTTTTTTTAAAAATTATCCAAAAATCATTTTTTTGATAAATATTTTTTTAAAAATTTATCTAAATATATTTTTTACCTAATTCAATTGACCGACTCGGCATCCTCACATGAACCGGAGCTGCAAGCCTAACGCTATAAAAGAAAAGTAACCGTAGCTTAGCAAGCTGCATTCATAACAAGAAAGTAAGAATAAATGGAAAGGGGAAATACTTATGTTATTTTAGAACGCCCCCTCGTATATATTATGACTAATTAAAATATATTATTTATTATTATTAATTATTAACAATTTATTTATATTTATTATTATTTTAATTATAAAAAAAATTCTAAAAGGAACAAAAAGTATAAACTAAAATTTAAATCAGATAAGTAATTATATTTTAATTATTCAGAATATAAATAAGATAGTATCATAGGAGTATGTAATTAATATTTATCTCATCTACATGTATTAGTATTCTAATTGTGAGTAATTTTTTCTCTTTTTTTTTTTAAAATAAAGGTTACCAAATTAATTTAAATAAAATAAATTATTATATATTAATTAATTGTAATATAAATAATGTGACACTACATACTTTCTAGGGCCTTCAGTGGTCTCAAAACTAGTCAACTAGGGCTTCGAGGCCATTCCTATGCTCATAATTCTGGTGGAGCTATATTTGTAGGATAAGTAGAATAGATAAAGGGCTGATTTGGTTTTTCTTAAAATCGTGATTTTAAAAAAAAAAAATTTAACCTAAATTTTAATTTATTTTTTTTTAAAAATAAATAGCGATATTTATTTAAACGGGTTTCTGAATCAAATCATAGTTTAAAACTATAGTTTCAGATAAGCTGGTCAGAGTAGCTTTTAAAACAGTAAAAATTATTTTTAATTACTCAATTACTATTTTACTTTTACGTTTTCTTACACTCTTTCTCTTCTCTCCTCTATCTTTTCCACTATCTCTCCTCTCTCCTCTATCTTTTCCACTATCTCTCATCTCTCTTCTATCTTCTCCACTCTCTCTCCTCTCTCATCTATCTTTTATACCATCTCTCATCTCTAATCTCTCATACATACATTTTTAATAATTTTATAATTACAAAACTCATTTTTATAACAATTATCCAAACACTCATTTATCAAAAATATTTTTTTCTATAAGCTCTTCTCTAAAAATATTTTTCCATAAGCTGTCCAAAAGCCTATTTTTTTATAAACAATTTTTTAAAATTTTATCAAAATACACACAAAAGTTAATGAAACACAGGCTAGATCGCTGTTATTGATAGTCATTTTCCTCGCATCTACGAGTCTGCTTTATCACAAACTGAAACTGAAAATAACGGACCAGTGTAAATGACTAATATCAAGCAACCAAAATTTCCAGTTTCTAATGCGCCTCCCTCTATAGTCATTGGTAACGTCTCAATCTCAATGTTTTTTCCTTTTCTTTTGTTTTTATTATTAGATTTTTCATAAAGAGGTAACCGGTATAAAATATAACTCACATCCCCTATACATTTAAATATCATAATTAATATAATAATAATTTTAGATATATACAAGTCATTTTATTATTTATTATATATGAATATATTTATAACTTTCCAAATAATATAGACTATACTATATACAATTATTTATACATCTCAAAAAAATAAAAGAGAACAAAAATTATGCTTATAAACTACATGGAGCATCTATAGGTTTTAAAAAACCATGAGAACCTTTTCTATTTCGCTAGAGGTGCAAGGTCGGTGATGCTATCTAAAGTCAAAATAATCTACTGATGAATAACGTCATATTAAAAATAATTTAAAATATGAAAAAAAATAATTTAAAATATACTTAACTGTGAATAATAAATGTTGTCGATGAATCTAAATTTCTAGAGTATAGAATCACAGAAATAATTAAACTATATAAAAATTATTAATTATATCAATCCAAATATCTAGTAAAATATTTTATTTAAAAAAATCTGTTTAAAACGATAACCTTCAAATCTCACTTTTCTATAAGACTTTAACAAAACAAATAACAAGCATGGATACATAATCCACGAGGATAACTAACCAATCAAGCGCGGCTTGAAGCCACGAAAACAAGCGTAAGTACGAGACCCATGAATAAAAAGCGCATGAATGAATCTCACGAATAGCCGGTGTGAGTATTATGCTCACGAATATCAGGCAAGCTTGAATTTAACCATAGTGCACCAAGGATTAACAGTACTACTGATATTAATCAGCATTCTATATTCGGTCCTCTCCAAAAACAAGCATGAACAGTGTCAACTTATCATTTATAAAGAACAAGATCTTTCAATACCAAAATCTCGTAACAATATTTCATATTCAAGGACCCCAGCATATAAATCAAAATAGAATATCAATTTCTTTAAATTTATATGTAGTAAAACTCTTTTCAAATACTAGTTCATATAAGAATATATAAGAATATTTCAGAGTGAAAAATCTTCTCAAAATAAAAGTTTACAAAATATATTTCAAAATTTTCCATTCGAAAGAAAAATCAATGACAATAATCAAAATCCTTACTTCATATAAATATATTTTTAACAAATCATATTTAAAAATTGATACTTTAAATAACATGTATTAAATAGTAAAATATTATTAAAAATATTATTATCATGAGACGATATTTACTCACCTATTGCTCTACCAAATATTTGACTTACTCTTACTTAGCCGCTGCCCAAATACATATCATTTTCTCTTGTTCATTCGCATTTGACTTACTTTCCTAATATTCTAAAACAAAAATATTATTACTCTGATTATAACTTCATGTAAAATATATATAATATCTCATTTATTATGATTATTAATGCTTTGATTATATACCTCATCCACATTCCAATTTTTCTCAAGGCAAAACTATTGGCATCACTTTCATTGAATTATGAAACTAACTTCGACTATATAAGAGCGTATCCACTTAATTCATGCCCACTACCTCTAGATCAATGTCTTAATATTCTAACTCAAGTTTATGTTCTCTAAATTATTTATAAATAATTTCTATCATCTCAATGAACACAACTAAACACCACATACGCATCCCACTGTTAACATAAGCACAAGCAACTTATGAAGTTACAACGTTTCTAAATTTATTTTTTTAAGCAAGATTTAAATCTTAATCAATCTAAAATAGGATCTAATTTCATCCCAACCAAAACACCATAGAAACACATGCCTAGATAAACATTCTTTCCTTTCGAACATTTTAATGAACATCCTATGTGCATTGAACACACCAACTAAAAGTACAATACCACAAACCACTTAAAACTAATCCCTCATCAGCGTATTAAGATATAAATAGAATGAATCCATCCTCTTATAACTATCACGTTAACAAAGAAATGCCAATTTGAGTGGACTTCCTCTGCAAAAGCTATTGCCAATTAAAATCCAAACATTATCATCACAACAAGAGTATAAATTTAGGCAATATCCATACTTCCCCAAGCTTCAATAGAATATCTAAACAATCTTAATATAACCAACTCCTTTTTTCCATTTATTTTCGCGAACACCGTGAGTGCAAATACAGGACACAGCATTATCAAATTTCTCACTCTTCCACTCTTACCAAACAACTCTCGAGCATAAATATATGCATTTACTATGTGATCCAACTCCAATTTTTTTTCCGTCTCTGTTAGTTTATTTATCATATTTTTTTTTTTTCACAAGGCTTTGATTTTTTATCAACCATAATCCCAAATCGAAGCAATCGCAGAAAACTCACCTCTGCCAAACTCTTCTTCAGCGCTTGACGACCGGCCTCTCCCTCCTCCAGTGACGCTGTTATTGAACGGAATAAAAGAAAAGAAAGAGCAGAGCTTCCCAAACCAGCGGCAGCCCAAGCTCTGAACGGAAGAGAAGAACGACGGCCGACGTGCGACGATAGTAACCGACGACAGCAGCTCAGTCGACGGAAGCAAAATGGAGTCACAGTAGCAGTCGAGATCTAAGCCAAAAAGAAGAACGACAGCGGATGAACCACGCCGGACGGAGATCACGGCAGCAGTGGGTTCTCAGTCAGGAATCGCGAAGCTTCTTTCCCTTCCTCTCTCAGTCGCTCTATCAGAAAGCAGAGAAGGAAGGGAGATTTGGTTTTAAACTCGGTATTTTAATAATTTCATGCAATGGGCTGAGAAAAATAAAAATCCCTTTCATCGCCATTAAACATCACTTAATATAAGTGCAAAATTTATTAAAGTAGAATTATTTACCTATTTACTTTTTAGAACCATTACATTTATCATCAAGCACAATTAAGGATTGTGATACAAATTAAACAATTCTCTTCAAGTCTTTGTTCAATTATTCTCAAGTATGGTATTAAAATTCAAACCAGGTCTATGGATTAAATAAGGGACTTAGTAAACGAATCCCATAACCATGGTCTAGTCAAATATTTTGGGTAAGATCAACTGTGTTGTATTTAATATTTTTCCCTTTTGAGTCTAGAATGATATGGATAACTCATATATTTGTGCTTTAATAAACTATGTTTATAAGATGATGTGTGTTTTATATATAGATATTTAATTTATTTATGAATTAATTTATTTTTATTTAAATATAATTTTTTTTAAGATTATATATAAATATTTTTATATATTTTAATTAAATTACATTATTTTAATTATGATTATGTCATTAAATATTTTAATGACGCCTGTGCCAGGGGACAAATAATGACGTTACTGCTATTCCTGGATAACTTTATTGTCCAATGGTTTTTCTTTTGTGTATTACTCCCTCCTAGTAAAATAGTTTATTTTAATTTTAAATATAAAATTTTTATTTATTTACTTTGTATCTTAAATTTGTAATTATTTTTCTTAAAATGTCTTCTTCTTTTTTTTTAGAAACTAGATTATATTTTCTAACCGATAACTTAAATACTAATTTTTCTAATACGTAGAGATCATTAAAATTGATTTTGCCTTTTTTAACAAAATATTTTTCATATGCACTACCTAATTTAAATATAATATATTATATTTAAAGAATCTAACTATTGTCAAGCTTTGTTAATTAATATGTTTTTATTTTATTTTATTTTTGTTACAAGAAATTTTTAGAAAGAGATAGACTCACCTACAATCCAAGGGTAGGGCGAAATCTTCCTTCTTCCTAGGTAATATATTGTTGGGCAGGGCGAGCCGTCTATTACCTTCAGGCGTAAACCTAGGCACCTAGAAGTTAGGATGCTTTCTCAAACACCGCGATTAGAATCACAACAAAATACTATTTTTTAATTTTTTTTGTTACAAAATTTTTATTTTTTTGGTTGCCCACCCGGTTCACCGGAGTTTTGCCCCGACTACATCCGGATCCGACCCGCGTCGCACACCTGGCTATGGTGGGTGAGTCTCCCAACGGGGATTTTCTACATACGCCAAAGCTCAAACTCGAGATCTCACTTAAATAATATCGAGCCGCTTATTACTCAGACTAACCCCGTTGGTTGTTACAAAAATTTGTTGGTAGAGTGTTCTCCTCAATGCGGTCTGGCATGTATGGGCTTAGTCTATATGAGCTTGTCCCATTGGGCCTAGACCTAAAAGCCCGGTTCACTATATGAGACATTGATGCTGAAGCCCGACCTGTTACGCATGAGCTTACAGGATTTTTTAGGGAGACCTCTAGTAGAGAAAGGACGTAGAGCATATGGAGAAAAAAAGTTACTATACAAATGCACGTGTCCTATCAACAAATTTGAGTTTAACAAAAAAATTAGTCTTTCGTTATATAATAAACTAAAATTTAAATTTCACTAGGAGAAGTGCTCAAATTTTATGCCCGATAGTATCTCAAATAATATTATGGGCATGTTTGGATATGATTTTAAAAAATAGCTTATAAAAAAAAAGGCTTATGGACAGCTTATGGAAAAAAGGCTTTTAAAGAAGAGTTTATGAAAAAAAATGATTATAAATAAATAAGTGTTTGGATAGTTATTTTTAGAATGATTTTTTATATTGGTAAATTACCAAAAATGGTATGATTTGATTAAAAGTAAGAGAGAGGAGAGAGGTAAAGAAAAGAGAAGAGAGAGGAGAGAGAGGAGAGAGTGTGTAAGCAAAAGTAGGAGAGAGAGTGTAAAAAAAAATAGGGGTAAGATAGTAATTAGATAATCGATAAACTCTTTTACTGTTCCAAAAGCTAATTTCAATAGCTTATTCAAAACCATGGTTTTAAACCATAGTTTTGTCCAAAAGCACTTATAAATAAATATGGCTGTTTATTTTAAAATTTTCCCAAACTAAAGTTATAGCTTTTTTCAAACTATGGTTTGAGGGCAAACCAAACAGACCCTATCTCTATACTTATACTTAAAAAAAATACATGTTCCTATACTAGCTTGCTCTTAAATTGTATCCAAATTGGAGGGATACATACAAGAGATAATAAAATTTCTAATAGCATAAGTGAATGGCATATTTTTGCAATAAATATCCCAAATTTTTAATCACTGTTGTGTTGAGTAAAATGAGTGTTTATGAATCCTTCTTAGTTTCTTTTTGTGTCCCTCAAGAATCAAGATACATTGACCATAATTAGAGCAAGCAAAATTGAGGGGCAAAAAGAATGGAGCTTTGCCCGAGGGACATAGAGATGCAAAATCGCTGCTTCAATTCTAATTTTAAAAAATATTATTTTATCAGTCTTTAATATATAATTTATTTAATTAATTTAATTATATTAAAAAAATTAATTAATATAATTTTTTTTAAAACACTTTAATCATTTTTTTTAATTTCTTTCCTCATTTTCTTATTTAATTATTATTAAAAAAATTAATTAAGGACCAAATGAGTACTTTTTTCCCATCCTAAATAATTTTAATTTATACTTACCCATGTGAAAGTAACGTCACATAAGTAATTTTAGAAAAAAATATAAATATAAAAAATAGTTCATATATTTAAAATTAAAATTAATTTTCCAATTAAATATACATTAAGAACAAGAAGAGTATAATAAATCCAAGTAATAAACGTCAATCCCTTCAGTTCCAAGGTGAATAGTGGCCTATTATTATAAAAAATGAGAGAAGATGGAGTTAGAGAGAAGAGAAGAAATAAAAAGGTAAGAAATTGAAAGGGGAGATAAAGGAGTATTCCTCATTTACTTTTATATTCGTTAATACAAATACCTTGTGCATGGCCTCTATTTATAAGTCACAACTATTAAAGATTAAACCTACAGTTACAAAAGAATAAAGATGAATGTGATGACATTAATAACAATAAACTCTTCTCAAGTAATTTATTAGGAAGGTTATAGGTTTATGATATTAAAAGAAGAAAGAATCCTAAGAGAAACCCCAAGAGCTAGTAGTTATATGGACATCTACACATACATACAATATTTATAACACTCCCTCTTGGATGTCCACGATAAATATTGTGTCTCATTAAAATCTTACTATGAAAAACCTATTGGGATAAAAATTTAGTGAAAAAAAAGTACACGATACTTATTTAGGCTACATCATTAAAAACCTTTTCAAAAAAATCCAATGAGAAAAAAAACTTGAAAAAAGAGAGTACAATAAGTACTTATTTACTCCTCTAATGTCATCGTGAATTTATATTTTTGAATCTACTCATTCCAATACTATATACTAATGTATGAGTATGTACAGGAAGCATTCAATTACTGTTTGAAAGAGTAAATTGCAATTTGAGTAGTAGCCACTAATTATTGCAATTCTTACTTGGACACAATTTATGTGATACTTTTGTTATTTACTTAACTTGTCAGTATTAGATTGATATCATCTACGCATCATTAAACTTGCAAGATGGTACTTCCAATAAGAATTGCTAGTTCAGTATTAGGACTTGAATCATGGAATATATAATTCACTTAACAAATAATGAGATTAAGGAAATAGCATGATGATCTTTGGTAAATGGTAATGTGAAAGCTAAAATAAAGTTCTCAAGAATGAATTTTTTTCGAAGGAAAAGTTTGATTCTGTATGTAGTCATGTGGTTTTGATCTGTTGTTCAGTTTCTGTGAATTTAGCTTATGAATGATGATATTTGGCTGGGAATTTGGTGCATTGCAATGGTTATGTGTTGTGGATTATAATTAAAATTATTATCATAGGCATGCATTGATCAATTTATGGGCTATACAAGACCTAAGACTTGGGTTGATCAATTTGAGCTTAATAGACCGACAATGTTTGTCATAGCTGGTAGATCGTTGAGTCCCTTAAACATGATATCTGAGTTCGAATTAGGTTATGCGCATAGAAAAAACTTTTGTTGAGAGAGACAAAACCTACTTCGGTGATCTCTATGCTTTGAAAAGATTAGTCTCTAAGTTATCGGCTAGGGGACACCGCTTGATTTAAAAAAAATGAAAGTTAAGGTTAATAGTATAATTGATACTCTATGATGCTAAATTCTTCATGTAATTGGGTTGTTCTGGAACTGTTAAATTGCTGGAAAATATGCTGAAAGGCAGCTTTATTGGTGGCTCTTTTAGACTTTTGAAAGTTTAAAAGGGATTTGAAATTATGGAGTTTGTACATTTTTTTTTGTATACAATTTTTTTGAAAAGGGTTGGGCTCACTCACAATCTAAGGGCAGGGCAGAATCTTCCTTCTTTCTATGTGATATTAATGTCGGGCGGGGCGAACTGTCTATTACCTTTAGGCGTAAACCTAAGCATCCAAGAGGTAGAAAACCTCTCCAATGTCACGACTGGAACCACAATAAAGTGGTACTTTCTATGGTTCAAATACACTCTAAATCATTGCATATTTTATCTTTTTACTAGTTAAACTTACGGACGATAGGTATGACGTTTGTACATATAATTTCATGTTGGGGATTGTTGAGCACGGGCCGTAGTTCACTTTAGGCAGAAGAAAAAGCCCAACCCATGAGCTTAGCACAATTCATGCGAAGGGGGCTTTATTGGGTATTCCTATTAGACGGTTAGAGAAAGAGAGGGTGCGCATAGAGAGGGAATAATCTGTTGGGAATGCATGGGAACAACTGATTGACGTCTAGGAGAGTACCTGTGCCTCTCGAATGTGCAGGGTGGTGCTACTTTCTTTGTTTACTTCTGTGTAATCCTCCATAGACCTATATTCTGTGGAGCTGTTCTGTGATTGAATAATACTACCTGAGCTTGTGTTTCCATTAGTGATCTAGTTTGGTTTAAATAAATATCTTCCTTTCAAGTTTCATTGGTTTGTTGAGTCAAACTCTTAGGGGAAGGGGATGAGAGAGAAGAGAGAGCAAAGAGAAGAGAAGGGATCAGAAAAATAGGATTTTTATTTAACATTCAAATCTAAATATAACTAATGAACTATAACTATATTTATAAAGTCCTAGAAATAATAAAATAACAATAATTTAAATTTAAATTAATCTAAATCTAAATTTTAATCAAATCCCAATATTAAAAGATAAAAATAATCAATAAAATGGTAATTATAGAATAATCTAGATATCTATTTTACTGTGATAATATAAAATATTAAAAAATAAACTAATAAATTTTAATTCTGATGGATATATATCCTTATTTAATATCCCCTAACCATAGATATATAAATTAAACCCTAATTACCCATTATCCCATATTTCACCATTTAGTTTTTCATTTTTTATCAACATAATTTAGTTGTACCAGTAGTATTTATTTTTTTTATCAACATCATTTAGTTGTCAATGTGTCTAAGAGTGTGGTTTTAGAAAAAAAACCATGGTTTTGAGAAAAAATTATCTAAACACTTCATAAAATTATCTATGTTAAAACCATAGTTTTAAGGGTAAAATCATGTCTTTCCATTAAGCTAATTTTTTTTTTTACCTTTTCAAAAGTTATTTTATGCTAAACTCACTTTTATCACTTTTTTTAAAAGTTATTTTCTAAAAACTAATCTAAACATACCCAGAATTTTTCATTTTTTATCAACATCATTTAGTTGTACAAGTAGAATTAAGACCTAATAAATTATGGTGTAATATGGCTATTTGAATGCTTTTGTTTGAAGACCAAATTATTACACTGTAATTTCTATTTATTGATGAGTGTTTTGTTGAACAGAAGGCTAAATTATCATATTGTATTTTTTTTTTTGCTGATAAGGGGTTGATGAATACAAGAGTTTAGTTCTGGATGATGCTGAAGAGGTGAATATTTAGGAGAAAGTTTCCTGGAAAGTTGTGAGATTTTGTACTGTTTATCTTGTTATGGATTAATAATTTCAACTTTTCCATCCTAGATTTATTTTATAAATGAAAACATCACATAGACATGTGGAGTTCTTACTATTCATATGTTTGGGGCAGCAAGTGGACCCAACCAGCTCATGCATGTCTAAGCTTCATCTTTTCTCTTGAGCCATGGGAACTCCACTCTTGTGCTTTGGAATGAAGATTTGTTTATGTGTACCTCTTTTGTTCCAGGGGTGGTTAGATTGAACTTTGGCATCCGTACAACATATCTGTGATGTCTGAATTATGTAGCACCAAAATGCAATTTGCTTATATTCTTTCATTTGATTCCTCTGAAAAGTTGATTGTTATATGACTCAAGTATGTTTCTTGCATATGAATATGCAGGAGTTGTGAAAGAATAATTAGGAGGGAGAGTGTTACTAAAGGAAAGCTGAAGTTTTGTATTGATAGAGGTCAGGCAATGCAGTTAGGGGTCCCTGATATATATATGCAAAATGTAACTTATGATGTTTATGTATCTGAAAGTCACTTTTTATACATGTTAGTGGACACACCTAGAGTTAGTGAATATACATGCCAAGATACATATCCACTTTTACCCCATCATATTATTTTGACAAAATTGGATATGCTGTTACATATCCACTTGCTCGGATGTTTGGGTGCAAAGTTATGTGCTACACACATTACCCTACTATCAGTACAGACATGCTATCTCGTGTTTGTCATTGCAACTTGATGTATAACAATGATGCCTTAATTACAAAGAGGTTTGACATTGAGTTTGTTTATACTTCCCATTTTTTTCCTTTTATTTTTCTTTAAAAACTTTAATTATTACTTCTTTAGAAGTTGCTCCAGTCCTCCCTCTAAACCTGGAAAATGATGGCAATTGTCTCCTTCTTTTGATAAATCAGATTACACATAACCACCGACTAAATGGAGGGAGAGTTAAACGAGAGTTGGGAGGGAAGTTCTACAAAAGTAGCTGCATTTAATGCTCCTGTTCTGCTTTATCTTTTATATAATTTAATCACATCATATCTGTTTGTCTAACTTGAGACTTTTACAAGGGGAAGTACACCTTCAGTGCTGATTCTTTTGCATTTGCTTTTCCCTTCATCTCATACAAACAACTATACCATCATATGAACTAAATCCTTGGGTATTATCAGTGTCTAAAATTTAGAAACTTCATGGTTTGCCTTAATGTTTTGGATTTACTGCAGCTGTTGAGTTATAACCTTTGAACTAATATAATTTGTTGGAACTAATCTTCCATAAAATTTGAGAATTTCATTGCATCAAATTTTCACCTGTTTGGAACCTAACAATATTTTTCTTGCAATATTTGGCTTTCTTGGTGCAAATTATTCTATTATACACTGATCAGCTGGATGTATGGGTTTGTGGGATCTTTTGCACATCTAGCTATGAAAACTCCACATGGACCCAATCCCATATTGAAAAGCTTTGGGGAATTTCAGACCGCATTAAAAGAGCATATCGTCCTTGTGATACTTCAAGGCTTCAGGTTTGTGATTTTGCTATTTCTTGTCTTCTGCAAACACTGTCGGTCTATAGCCATATTCTCCTCCTTCCCTGTCTTGCTATGTGTCAAATTGGAGAACTAGCTTGGATTGCAATTTGCAATATGTAGGTCCAATGCTCCCTTCTCTTTTGTTGCCTCCTTGAAGAACACTTTTACAATTTGTTAAGATCTCGCTTTTTTTCCCTCAAGCTCGGATTCAATCTTATCTTTTAATAATTTTTTCTTGCTTATGGTAATATCAGCTTAATCACTTATCACAGTATGAGACGTTATACTCATGTTTCAAAGCAATTTGAACAGGCGCTTCCTTTGGAGAGACCAGCTGAAAATCCAGTAAAAATATCTGTTGCACAATTTCGACATGAGAAGGTGGGCATATACATAATAATCTTGTGAATGGGAGGCACAACTGATATTGGTGGCTCATTGGGCCCTTATTGATTGTAGAAAGTTTACATATTTCTTTTTTATCTTAGGCTCACAGTCTCCAACTTGAAGCTTTTTCAGCTGCAACTAAAAGACTAGATTCTAGCATGCCAAAAACAAAGCTCCAGTTTGTCGGTAGCTGTAGAAATAACTCAGATGAGTAACGACTTCAAATGTTAAAAGAGAAAGCAATAGAGCGAAATGTGGACAAGCAAGTGGAATTTCACAAGAATCTAACATACAGGTTAGCACACGCTGTTTTATTTCCTGATATCTGTTGTTTTTCTTCTAAAATGATAAAATTTCTCTGTAGAATGCATGTCTTTTACTTGGTTGATGCATTATGCATCTGGTCCAACGACGTTTCTATTTTCTTTTCTATATTGGAATTTACATTATATTAATTGCTGTTTCTTATCTTGTTTGTCTAGCTCATTACAAAGCAGAATTACTAAATGCATTGTTCCTGTAATCTCTAATTATCACCTTGTTAGTGGGAGAAGATACGGTGCTATTTAACATTAAAATTTTTGTCTATTGGAGTTGATACCTATAATAAGGCAAGTGGTGCTAGATACCTCCTCAATTGGTTAAATTGATTTCACTTATTAACCTTTTGTAATAATTTGTATCTTCGGAAAGCTAGGGTCTTTTCATTCATGTTTTCTTTAAACTAGAAGCCCTTGGTTACAAAAATTGTTGTGGGATAGCTGAACCCTTAAACTAATTCAAATGCTTTTAAATCCTCTTTCACAAGGTGATCCTTTGAGAAAGTTAATTCTTTTTCCTTTATTTTCACAACCATAACGTTCCATATCACTCCCTACCTACTGTCATTCTGGTCTAGTAGCACAAGATGTGCCCTTGGTGGCACCAGGCTTCATCAGGCTCTCTGTCTGCCGTCCAAATCCAAAATAAATAGATTATATTAGGAAGTAACGTTTTGGATAGAAGAAACTATAGGGGACCAAAACTAACAATGGTATTAACCTTTTTAGTCATTTGACTAATTTCAGTACACCAGGCAAACATGTAGGTATTTGATTGGACGTTTAGCAAGTGCTGTCGTTGGCATCCATTCCATGACAGATGAGCATTTTGGCATAAGTGTTGTAGAATATATGGCTACTGGTGCCATACCAATTGGTGGGTTGGTACGTGATTCCACTTTTGGATAACAAAGTTCAATCTATCTATTTATTTTTATCTCTAATGAAAATAAACACATTTATTTAATTTACAATGTTTTCCCCCTTGTTTTATCAGCTCATAATTCTGCTGGCCCAAAAATGGAAATTGTATTAAAGAAGATGGACAGAAAACAGGATTTCTTGCTTGCACTATTGACGAATATGCAGATGCTATTTTGGCAATTGTAAGGATGTCAGAGATGGAGAGGCTTAAGATTGCCTCCGCCGCGAGTACACGAGCAAGGAGGTTTTCTGAGCGGAGATTCTACCAAGATTTAGTACGCCCTATTCTCTGTCATACATCTAAATGATGATCTACCAACTATTCTAACCTGAAGTGAAGATTTCCTGTTGTGTCGTTCTCTGAAGCTAACCTACTTTCCATATATGATTGACCCAGTTTTTGGCTAGAGATATAGTTACACTTCGATTTCTATTTCCTTTCGTAGTTGAAGTTATTTTGTTGCTTTTATTTCGTGTTGGTAGTTGGTACAGAATGGTTCAAGTATGTTGGAGGCTGAAAAGATTAAAGATTGCCTATCAAAAACCATAATCATTAATTGGCATTCAAAATTACAAATGCTTGCATTTATTTGAAATTATTCTCGTCATGAAGCTTTGAAATGATTATAAGTTGCTTGGATGTCACCATCAGTTTGGAAGTAGCGAGTAACAAATTCCTTAGCAGTGAAGGGTTTGTAGATTGCAGGATTGAGTTCATCAGTAACAGCTTGTGCTGGTTTTATAATACAGTCATCTAACGCAGTCACAAAGAATCCAGCTGATGTTCGAAACTTGCTTGCATTTGTCACAACTCTGTGTTTCACACTTTTTAGCTTATCATTGCTGATCACCTGCAAGAAGGTGCCCACGTTGACCACAAATGCATGAGGATTAGGGTCAACGCCAACCCACTTGTCATCCTTGAAGATTTGAAGACCGTACACATGGTCTTGAAGCAAAATGGTAATGATGTTAGCGTCAACATGGACACGTGTCCCAAGAGTCAAACTTGGGTCAGGACATGGTGGATACTGGTGAGCGCTCAGTATGACGCATTCGCTTAATTCACCCTCAAAATATCCACTTGTCAAGCCGAGTCCTTCACCCATGAGTCCCAAGATCTTAGAACTCAATTTCTTCACTTCAACTGAACACGCCCCAACAATCTCTCTAACAATTAACAACATGAAGAAATCAAGTGACTATATAAAACAAACCCATAATCAACCAAACTCCTCTAACTAATTACTTTTAACTAATAATATATATATATATATATACCGGTATGAAGGTGGATTTTGAGGCCAAAATTTTTGCCACTTGTGTAGAGGATGACATGAATGTTTCAAAAAGTCTCGCCATTGATGAACCTTCTCATTTCCATAATTCATGCAGCTCGTGAACAGAACGCAATCACTGCTAAACTCCTCGCTATACAACTCTTTCTTTGCCTCATCTGCCGTCTTGAACAACTCCTTCACCACACTTATTGTTTCTTCCATCAGATTCTCTGAAACCCCGTGATTTATAACCTATATATATGTATGTGTGTGTGGGCGCTCAATTCACCGCATATATATCATCGAAACAATAATTAATAAAAAAATGCTCTAGTTATATAAATAAAATGAACCTGAAAGAATCCAAACTCTTGAGAAGCCTTGAGAATTTTTTGAATTGTAAGTGTTCTTCCATGATCACCTTCCTCGGCTTCACTGAGATCAATCACTGGGATGCCTTCACCCATGGGAACATGGAACTTCCCTGGTCTTGTTTCTGGTGGAAATATGTAATTCTCAGGCACACTTTCAACTTTATTGTACCAATTTGAAACAAGTTTCTCCATGCTTTTGGTGAGTTCAATTGAAGGAAGCCTACCCAACTGCTTCTTTTAAACTATAAGTTATCAAGTCCATATCATAAATCCAATAATGGGCATGATTTTAATTATTATCTGTCACTATTTTCTTCACTTAAAATGTATTAATTCGTACATTTCTTGAGAAAATTATATTTTCTTTCATGGACGTTATATTTCACCTAACTCTGTTTGGTATATGCTACTTGGGAGTTTTCAAATCAGATGGCCAAGTAAGGACCACTTACGGAGGGACCGCGTCGTCTAATGACTTTAAATAAAAAAAAAAAAAATTAAAGATCGGATATGTGTGTATATATATATTTGAATAATCATATAATATAGAATAGGGAAAACATAATTTTTGTCCTTTGTGATTGATATTTATCAAGGATCTTCTTCTAGTTTAATTTTTTGTCCATTAAGAAATTAAATTAATCTTTATAATTATGGTTAACTAGCCTTAGTTCCTACCGCTTCCAACAAGGTTGTTGAATGCAAGATTTTAAGTAGGGAAAATTGTATCTAAGTTTCATGAAATGAATTAAATTATAAATTTTTTTTGAGAAATAGTAAAATTATTGTGAAGTTACACGAGACTTAAGATTATTTTTTTTTCAATTATAAAAAGACATAACTACCCCTAGTATTTAAAAATATGCCCCAGTTATTATTCCTTCACCATGAAGTTATTATTTTTCCAGTTGTTAAGTTGTTATTTATTATTGGTAGAGTTGTTATTCCTTCACACTGGACTTGTTATGTTATAGTGGTGGAATTATCATTTTTTCAGTTGTAGGGGTGGTTATTTTACTAGTAGTTGAGTTGTTATTCCTTCACTATGGAGTTATTATTTCTTTTGTGGAGTTGTCATTTTTCCAATTGTGGGAGTAGTTATTTTTCCAGTGATTGATTTTTTATTCCTTCACCATAGAGTTGTTATTTCTTAGTAGTGAAGTTATCATTTTTTCAATTGTGGGGATAGTTATTTTTCTAGTAGTTGAGTTGTTATTCCTTCAATATAGAGTTATTATTTCCTGGTGGTGGAGTTGTAATTATCCCCCCCCACAATCGGCTCTCATTAGGTTCATTCTAGGTGTTGGTATGATATGCACTCATCATTTCTTATCGGTGAAGTTGTTTTTTCCTATTCCCATAGTCTTAGTTTTTTTGTTCATTGCATGTGTTGAACTTTTGTGTCTAGTGAATTCCTGTGTCTCCCAAAATCCTTCCATGAAATATGCCCCGGTTGTTAGTCATTCACTATAGAGTTATTATTTTCTAGTGGTAGAGTTGCTATTTTTTCACCCACTTAGGAGCTATTTTGGTCTATTGTAGGTCTTAGGATGCCGTCACCAATGCATTATGTGAGTAGTTATTATTATTTCACACACCTGTATTCATTTTTTATGTTACAGTTATCAAATTCCCTAGCTAACCAATCAACGAAACGGTACACCACATGATTGAACAACATTAAATTCTTTCATTAACAATATAAAAATATTATATTTCTTAAACTTGCTTGATGTCACAGTTTGTTAGTAATTGTCAAAATCCTAATTACATAGAAGTAACTACTATTTTCTTGTTCGTGTTAGAGTATTTGCCACCTGGGATGGACAACACTTGGTCTCGATATGAAGAATGATTTCGTAGTAGCTTAACATATGCAAATAAAGGGTTACAATTGCAACAGTTAAGCAACAAATAACTGAAATAGTTCTAGAGATATATTTTCCTATTGTCTTTGTTGAATGGAATCATCTGGAGGTAAGGTGATATCTGGAGCAATATATGATTTTTGAAGGTTCTTGTTTCTACTTGTGAACCCCCAAAAGAAAAACAAAAGGCAAAGAAATCAAACAAATAATGGCTAGCTAATAGTAGCAAAATCTATATTCACTTCTATATCCCTACAAATATAAGCCAAAATTCAGGTTTCAAACTTGGGATAAGAGGTATTAAGGAGATGGTCACAATCAAAGATCTCTCTAATCCATGGTGAATACATTGATCAATTACCTAAGAAGAAATGTTCCCAAATTGTTATTCATTTATCATGGAGTTGTCATTCTTTTATGGTGGAGTTGTTATTTTCCTTCCCAATTATATGTTTTTGGTTAATTCCAGTTATTGGGAACCAATGCCCCTCAGTTGTTATTGTTTTCCTCAGAGAGTTGTCATTCTTCTTGCTATAGTTGTTATTTTTTCACTAAGGAGTTGTAATTGTTTAAAATAATGTAAATTATTTTTCAATCAACTAAGAATAAAAGCACCCAAGTTGTTATTCCTTCACTAGAGTGTTGTCATTCCTTCATATTTGAGTTGTTATTTTCCCACCAAGCGGGCTGTTTTGGGTCCCCCACTAATTTGGGAACAAATGCCCCCGTTGTTTGCCACTACAGCATATGATAGAACTTACTTATAAGGCAATTTGAAATACTTCTCAAGTAGAATGTTATTCTCCAAATCCTTACCATAAAAATAAGTCAAGCCAAAAAGAAAAAGAAAAAGTCTAAAGAAGAACTGAGTTGTGTTCAGTTTTAAAACAAGTATAATGCTTTTGAAAAATTTTCACGTTTAAATATGATACTTTAGTATATAACAGGGATCATTGGTGCAGTGGCAACCAATAAAAGAAAGCTCAGCCATGAAACATGTTGCAAATCATAACATAACCAACTCATAAGTGCCCCAAACCAATTTATTCCAAAAGCATAATATGTAAATTGTTTAAAGTCCATTAAATCACACAAACAAATGTAACCAACAAAGGGAAGATGACATAAGGGACTGAACAAACTTACTAATTGTCACGTGCTCAAAGAAAACTCCAATGCACCAGCAACAAAATCAAACTACTGTTACATAATATAACGCCTTAAACCTATAAAAGAAAAAAATGCCATACACAAACACATTTAACAAATATAAATGATTGGAAAGAAGGTTTTGTTATATGTATAAAATCAAAACCTTAGAAACTTTCCATTTTTTGATAGTATATTACATCAAACTTGATGTAAAAAGGTTTCACCCTCTAGAAATGGTAATCAATACCAGGAATAAGAGAAGCTATGAAATAAAATTTAACTACAAGAAATTGAGGCAAATAATAAAATGACAAGCTTACCATCCAAAGGGTCATTCTATGGCCAATTAACACATTTAAGCGACTTCTATTTTCCTAATCAATTATCGTTACAGTATGGTTACCACTGCACATGTCAAACAAAAAAACAAGCTCAACCACAAAGGAGCTCAAATTAGCAAAAGAAGGAGGAGGAGGAAAATACAATTTACTATGTCGATGCAAGCACTTTGCCATCTGGACTAAATACATTTGCAATAGTAGATTGTGGGGAGGCAAAAGGGATAATATTTAGTTGATAAATGCTGTAATGACTCTGCCTCAACCCTGAAAATCATTGTTAGAGATGTTATTCCTCAAATTTTACTGTCTTGAAGAAAGAAAACAAAAATACACATCTTGAACAAATTTGCTTTTCATTCAATGAGATTTATAATCTACAATTGTATAATTACCATGAGAGGAGACTGCGTTTTGAATTGCTCACTGCATCATTTTTAGGACGAGGGCAAGAACCAAGTTTTTTGGTTTAGAAGCTTCTACCCTAAAGCTTCTCCTTAGTTCAAGGGCAATAATAGTGGTGAGATAGTAGCGCCGAAGACCAAGAAACAGAGCGAAGAAGGCTGAGAGACCGGTGATAGATGTGAGAGGAAGGAGAGAGCGCCTTTTTTCCTTTGGGTTTTCAAATGACTGAGGAGAGGGTAGTTATATCTTTTTATAATTAAAAAAATTAATTTTAGATCTCATGAGACTTCACAATAGTTTTGTCATTTTGCAGAATTTTTTTGCATTTTAATTCTTTCCACAGGACCTAAATGTAATTCTCCCTTTTAAGTAAACCAGTGTAGTAGTATGAAGACAAAATGTTAATCACTTAAAATTCAGACATTTGATTCAATAATTATATAGGATAATTTCGTAATTAATAATTAAATAGGATGAATATGGTATTTTCTTCTATGTTATAAAAGTAGGTTGCGTGGTAATCACACAGTATAATCTCATAGACAAATTACAACATAGTATCAAGAATAAAGCATCAAAAAGCTTTCAAAAGTATAAATATATATAAATTAATTATCAAAATTTTAAGTTAATATATAATATGTAAATTCTAAATTTAAAATTTGAAATTAATTCAAATAATTCAACCAATAATTAAATGTCGTATAGTGTTGAAGGGTTTCAGCATCTTTCAACCAAAAAGATTTTGGAATCAAACCCTGGCTCCATAATATTCCAAGAAAGGTAAAAAAAAAAAAATTCAAAACCCACGTAGAAATGTGCAAAGCCTTCATTGTCAACATCTTCCCAAATGTAAGCCTAAAATAACTCCATTGAAATTGAAAATAACTTTGTTACCAAGTAAGCCTCCAGAATAATTGTTGGAGCAAAGATTATGCATATATATATATTTATATATTTAAAATCACATTATAAATTAAAAAAAGCATATTAATAATTATGATTCATGAATATGAAATATGAGGACATCTTATCCTTAATTACTAAATCATTGAAGGTTAGAGAAGGAACTGTACCAAGGATCTCTAAAGAAGAATTTGACCAAATTAATGAAATTCACTGCTTAAAATTGTATCTCCATCCTCATAACTGTAAACAAAGGTAACAGCAAAGACGCATCTCCATCCTCAAGCAAGATTCAGATTGCACCACTCACAAATTCAAGCTAACATGCATGAATCCATGAATATACTCACCTTTTAATATAAATCATTTAAATACATAGGCAGTTTCGGATGTGTGAATACTTTTTTAATTGGATATATAATAAACCCAAAAATTAAAGATAACCGCCCCAATAAAAAAGTAACCGAAACAGAATTTGGCCTTCATTTATTAAATAAAAAGAGGCATAGTTCAATTAGGAAGGATTAATAATATATTATTATAAAAATGAGAGAATATGAAAATTTAGAGATGAGAAGAAATAATAAGATGAGATATTGAAATGGGAAGGAAGGGAGTATTTCTCATTTACTTTTATGTTCATTAGTATAACTGTTTTGTGCATGACTTCTATTTATATGCCATAACTATTAAAGACCAAACCTAAGATTAAAAATAAATAAAGATGAATGCAATGGCATTAACAACAAAAAATTTCCCTCAATCATTCATTGACATTAAGAGAATAATGAATTCTAAAAGGAATCCCAAGAGTTAGGAGCTATATAGATATCCTCATATGCATGCAATATTAAGCAATGGATGTCCTTGTGAATTTTTAATAATTCTTCGTATCATAGTTGATCCAAAATGGCCTAACCGGTCATGCCAATCAATGAATATGTTTTTATTAGTAAACTTCTAATTTACTGTAGCATTTGTTTCAATTATACTAATATTTCTATAGTACAAATCAAAAGATAATGCAGTTATTTTTTCAAGGACACATTTTTCTCTATGTCTAACAATTGTAATATATAGATATTTAATATTTTTCTCATCTATAGCTTCAATATGGTACCCATTTCGACAGATATCCTTAAAACTTAATAATTTTTTTTAAGATTTAGAGGAATATAAAACATCATTAATAGCAAAATTTGTCTCTTTGGATAATATTATCATTGCTCTTTATGAGTCTTCAATTAATTTTATATTATCCGCTATAATATTGATGCTTGCACAATTATTGTCAAATTAAAAATATTTTTTATCTTCGAGTATAGTATGTGTTATAACATAATCTATGAGACATATATTTTTATTCTTATGCTCAATAAAAGAAAGAGAAACATCTATATTCTTCACCAAAAGAAAAGAAATGCATCAACATAAATTCAACATACATTATAAGCAATAATGCTCTTAAAAAAAGAAAATAAAAATAAATATAAATAAAGTATAAAGCATAAACTAAATTAGGAAAATATAGATAAAACATAAAATAAAATAGTCTTATTCTTTTTCTGATAAGTTTGTTTGTCTAATCATGATTCTCAAATAAATCAACCACCTCTAAGTGTGCCATAGCATCAAGACCATCATCTAGCTCATTGGTATCATCATTCTTATTTGCAAAATTTGTCTCAACATCATCTTTTTGGAAAATCATATTTGTTTCAATATTTGTTAAATTCCTTTTTATGAAAGCTTGATAAAGCTTTGCTAGCTGCTTAAGCGTACGATAGGTACGCGATTAAAATTGACTTTTTACAAGTAAAATTTTTAATTTTTAATATAAGACTTAATTAACTTTTTTTGAAGAGATTAAAGAAATCAAATAAATCAGTTAATTATGATAAATTTAAATCTTAAAAATAAATTTATATAATATATTTTTAATCTACCTAAATTAGTCAATCAACTTTTATATTGATTCTAACTAATTAATTTATTTAATATTTTTAATCTATTTAAAAAAGTTAATTAGGTCTTAATAACGAATGAGGAAAACAATATGGTACTACATTGTGAATTTGTGATATCCAATTATTTCATTCCAGATTCTCCTCTAGGACTACGTGTCTTACTTTTCAGTGTTGTATCACCCCACACCGTCTATGTATAATATAATACTGTATTCGTCACTGTAACAACTGCCCTGCAAACTGCATTAATGCAATAAATTCCAAATGCATTTTGATAGCTCTTGCGATGGCTCTTGACATGTTTCTAAGTCAATGGCGAAACTGAAAATTATGAAGCAACTAAGTTCCCAGAAGGGATGTGATGAAGTGGATTCAGACTGCGAATAACAAACAATCACTAAATTATCACAAAGCTATGGAAGGCCAAATGAATTTTGAAGATCGCCATCATAGTTATGCTCAAAATTCCACTTATCAGGTTCTTCCTCGTCCTCCTCTTCTTCTGGCGGGTAGTTTTTTAAATTTTTGATCTTTTAGTGATATCCAGAACTATATGTTTGTTTATATTACTCTTCTCGTCCTGAACTAGTTGGGGTCATTCATTTTCATGCTATAAGAACTCGAGATTTTTTATATTTATCTTTTTCTATCAAAATAACTTATCTTACTTTTATAAACTGATATAAATATAATAAGCTATGTGAATATATCAATACGCTATAGAGATAAAGATAGCTCTATCTAGTTCATTTGCTTCAATTTAGTGACCAGCGCGAGACTTTAAATCAATCCCAAGTACATTAACAAGATCTTGATTTCATAACCTATATACTCACTCCGATTGTTACTTCATCCTGTATTTAATATAGAATTTTATTATGGAGTTAATTTTAATTATAAATATAAAAAATATTTTTTATATTTATCTATTTTTTTTAAAGTACCTCTATTAATGATCCTTAACAATAATCAACTAAGGGAGAGAGGGAGATAATTAAGAAAGATAGTTAAACTGTTTTAGAAAAAAATATGTTATATTAATTAATTTATGTAACTTCATTAATCTAATCAAATTAGTTAAATAGATTTTATATTAAAGACCGGAGGAATATAAGAGTTAAATAATTAATTTGCGGGTATTCAGAAAATTAATTTAGTTAATAAAAATAAATTTATGTTAATAAGAAAATTAGTTAAGTTAGTTAATAGTAATAAATTTATGTTAGTTTTCCTAAAATAACATTTCTAATCATGTGCGTTATAATTATTTCTTGATGAAAACTTCCTTACTGGTATAGTCAATAGGGATACTTTCAAGAAAAAAATTATAAATTTAGAAGACAAAATAGATTAAGGTATTATATTTATAACTAAAATAAATCTCATGTCTATCTCATATATTTAGAATTGAAAGTAATATAATTTAATGTTACATGATTATTTTAGGAAGATAAGGACAATTTTATTATAATTAATTAACTAATTTATTTAATTTTACTAATCTCATATTTAAACCGTATCTAAATGATAAGTTGCCTCATACAAAGCTAATGAAGCTTGATCTTATTTGGCAGAGAAGAGGAACAGATATTACCAAAATCATTATCAAAGACACCATTCTTGAGAAGCTCCATTTGCGAACACGTTTGCAGAATTCCTCTCTTAATACTTTCCGCATAGCAGATTTGGGGTGTTCTGTTGGACCTCACACATACTTCGCTGTTCAAAACATTATAGACTCCGTCAACCTCAAACTTGAATCTTCTCAAGAACATCATCATGATTTATTAGATTCAGTTGAATTTCAAGTGTTCTTCAATGATCATGCTGCTAATGATTTGAACACACTTTTCAAGTCTCTTCCTGGGAACAGGCAATATTATGCAGCAGCTGTGCCTGGTTCCTTTCATGGAAGATTGTTTCCAGAATCAAGCATTCATGTGTTTAACCCATCTTATGCTCTTCATTGGCTCTCAAAGGTACCTAATGAAATAGTTGACACTCTTGTGCCTATAATAAAGGTAAAATTTACAAGTGAAGAAGCAAAGAAGTTGCAGAGGCTTATTGTGCACAATTTGAAAGAGACTTTGAAAGCTTCCTAAATTCAAGAGTCTTAGAGCTTGTTCCTGGAGGTATCGTGATTCTCACCATTCTCTGCGTCCCACCAAATTCCTTTAACAGCTTCGAAGCTTTTGTTAATATAATGGGCAACGTTCTTGTGGAGATGGCCAATAAGGTAAAAAACAAATAAAGTTACTCTCTATATTTTATATCTCTATTTATATGTTTATGAGATGATTCATGATTGTGTTGTCAAGTCCGGTCTAATCCAGTCTACCCAATCTAGTGGACATCAAGGTTCTCCACCGGGTTAGACTGGGCTTTGGGCTAGTATCTTAGCCCAAAGACCATGTCATACTAGACTACAGGCTAATACCCAGTCTGGCCCGATCCATGTGCTGCCCTAATTGTCCTAACCAAGAAAGCAACAAAAAATTGCTGAAGTTTTGGACCAATGATATGTTAAATGATATAGAAATGATTATTTAGCTATTAATCTTCATCATTATTGATTTTGATTTGTGATATAAAATGATTATTGATAATTAAGTTAGCAAGTCCTTCAAATAATAACTTGTTTTGCAAATGAATGAAGGGCTTAATAAGCGAAGAACAGGTAGATTCATTCAACAAGCCTATGTACGTTCCAGCATCAGAAGAGGTGAAGGAATTGATCAAGAAGAATGGGAATTTCAAAATTGAGAAGTCAGAAGTATTATGTCATCTATTTAAGGATAAGCAACAAATAGATGCTCATAGTGCTAGCATGCACATGAGAGCTATGTGGGAAGGAGCTTTGAAGGGACACTTTAAGCAAAAGGTTGTGGATGACATTTTTGTAGAGTTTGAGAAGAAATTGGCATCAGGATTCAACTTCCTTACGGACACAAGATACAAGAACTTGGGAGAGTTATTTATCATCAAGCGCAATAATTAAGCATTGAGAAACAAATTAAGCAATTCTCTTTTAAGTCTCTGTTTAATTTCCAATGATATTAAAATCTAACATAGCGGACCGGTCAAACTAGTGAATTGGTAAACTAGTTATTTAGCTATGATCTCTCTAGTGAAGTGTTTTGGACAAAACAAAATCGATCAAAACAAATTTTATATTTTTTCTTCCTTTATTAAGCCTAAAACCATGTCAGTTTGAGTAAAAAAAAATAATAGTTCATCCTATTTGTGTGTTAGTAAACTCTATTTGTTGGATATTTGTGTTTTTTATGTAGATGCTTTATTTACTTATAGATTAATGTATTTTTATTTAAATATTATTCTTTTTAAAGATACATTTAAATATTTTTATGTATTTTAATTAAAGTATATTATTTTAATCATTAGTAGTTTGATCCTGGTTGAACTACATATAGGTGACCACTAACTTTTGAACTATAAGTTAACCGTTATTATGAATAATCCAGTTTTTAATATTTTGATTCTTAGAGAATGTAGTAACGTTGACAAAATTCATAGAATCATCATATTCTCATAAAATTTTATTTAAGAAAATTATCATATTCATATTATATATCAACTGGGAAATCATTGGCTATATTTTTTTTTTGTTACAAAATTTTTAAAAAAGCATTAGGCTCACTCACGATCTAAAAGTAGGGCAAAATCTCCCTTCCTTTTAGGCGATATCAATATCAGGCACGACGAGCCGTCTATTACTCTTAGCCATAAACTTAAACACCTAACAGCTATAATATCTCCTTAAACGCCGCGACTAGAACCACAACAAAATAAGATCATAAATGATAAAGCTTCTCAAAGGATTTCACATGGCATTATTTATAATGATAGTTTACTAGGAGTATCATTTCAATGCCAACGTGTTTTCTTGAGTGTTGAGCCAGGCATTTTGTATGGGCAACCAATTTAATATATGAAACCCCATATCTGATTCAATTAGAAAACAAACTTCAGTAGAAGATATAATATTGCTCACATTAAGGAGCACAACAGGTAAGAAAGATTAATTGATTAACAAAGGATTTCATCAGCACATTAAAAAAATCAAATTGGCTAGATGATTTCTTATGTCCCCTCAGCCATAGTTCTTTATACTAAATCCTCATGAAAAGATACATACCTGAGACAATTTGAAATTTACAGAACAAATTGAGCTTAATAATTGCATTTAGATCAAGCTGTTGGTATTACAAAACATACAGATACACATTACCCTCAATCATTTAACATACATACAGCAGGATTATGAACCTAAAGCAGGGGAAAAAACATCCAAATCTCACTCAATATATTCATTTAGAATTGGTATGATTCCTCAAGGAGGGGGAATTAGAATAACTGCCAAGTATTACTTGTAGATAATTTATTCTGGATATGGCTTTGTATAAGAAACTACCAAATTAGGCCTTTTTTCCTCCTAAACCTATCGACATGGTCAGTGCTCATTCGAGATTTTTCTGGTTTGTTTGATTTTTTAGACTTCTCGAGACGGCTATCTAAACTGTTTCTAGAAGCTTCTGGAAGATCAGCTACCAATTCAATTGCATCTGAAGTTCCAACTTCAGATTCTTCGGTAGCATTGCTTTGATTCTCAGTTTTTTCTACCGTATCCTCCTTCCGAGAACCATTCGTGGTTGCTTTAGAATTGCTAATTGTCTGTACAAATTTCTTTAGATGTTTAATGAATTCGGGGAAAAGCTCTAGATTACAATGCCCCCCACCACTTACCCACAAGGGTTCATACTTTTCCTTGCAAAGCTCCCAAAGCTGCTTCCCATGGGAACAGTCCACAACTTCATCTGTTGTTCCCTGACCATAAAAATAAAATATTGTTTTTTTCACTAGTTTATAATTATAACAAAGCCCCAATAGAAAAAGAATCTTCACAAAAAATGAAGAAAGGAGAATATGGAGGAAAAAGCCAGCAAATGGTATTATTGGAAGAACAAATCAAGTAGAACATCCTAACCTAATAGATAACTAAGCATGCTCTGCCATGACTCTGGTTAAGAACTTCCTTTAAACATAAATAAGGCATGGAATCTAGTGTTTCAATTAGTTGATAACTGAAAGGAAACCGGATACATTAACAACCAATGCTTGGTAGAACACTGGAATACTTGTTTATCTTAAATTGTTGATCTAAGAGACACAAATACTTATTTGCCACAAGCAAGGCAGAGAGTGCTACTTACATGTATAACCAAAACAGGACAGTTGACCATGCCAATTTTCTCAATATTCTGAATAGAAAAACAAATTGCATGAGTCTCCCATCTTGGGAATAAAACAGATTGGAATATATTCAATGTGATAAGTTTACCTTGTAAATATCAAACCAGTATGTTCGTTTTACAGGATATAGTACTCTCAGCCCAGACAAAATTGGACTGTGCAAGACAACGCCTCTCAGCCCTGGTAAGCGTGAAGCAAGATCAACTGTGGGACCACTCCCAACAGACTGACCATACAATATCATTTGTTCATCTTTCACACCATATTTCTCTTTTAAGCATTTATAAGCAGCATCAATATCTGCGTATGTATTATATTCAGTTGGCTGTTTCAACAGAAAGGATAGCTGTTAACTTACAGGCAAGAATGTAAAACGGGTTTCTTCTTGTCGTTGCAAAATAAACAGAAAATACAATAGTCAGACAATACAATATTCCTTTAATCAAGACATGGTAAAGCAACAACTAGGTAGAAACACAGTTATCACGCAGCTTCCACAAATTGTTTCCCCATCAGAGGAGTTAATAAATCAAAAGAAATGTCAATGGTGAAGGAAAAGAAAATTACTTCTGTTAAAGCAGCTTAGCCACTCCAGATGTCAAACAAGTTTTCGTGATTATTGAGATAATATCCACAAAAGAGATGACCCTCAAAATTATGAAGGCTCGTCATAAAGTGGATTAAAGCATATTTGTATGCATTTTGTGCCATTCATTTTAAGACAGAAATTACAAAAGCAAATGTCAGCCACACTGACAGCTCTGATCTAATACATAACATACCAAATAGACAAAAATACCACCATGATGAGGCTATTGTATTTCATAAACTAGAATAACCCAGATATTTCTTTCGGCCAAAAAAAAGCCAGATATTAAAACATGTATTTTGCAAAAGAATCATTCTGCAAATGACTTTCTTAACTGAATGCAAGGATGTGGTGGTATTGCCCACGGCTTAAAATCAAGAGTAAGGAATCAATCCAAGGCAGATCAACAGTAGATAAGGTAAAAGAACTCTACAGATCTCTAAATGACTATTTATTTTGACAGGCTTTCCTTGGCCAGTTGGCCCTATAGGCACTTTTAAGGTTTTAAAAAAATTCCAACTCAAATTTGTGGATTTCTGCAAAACCAAAGATGGCGTGATGATGATTTAATAATTGTGAAAATATCAAAATAACAGAGATAGACATAATACTCATCAGATGGGATCGGATAGCAATCAGAAAATAGGGAATCTCAAGTTGGTGACTACAATAAGCCTTCTGCAGACTGGGCTGTAGTGAAGGCGCATTATGAAGATAGAAATACAGGGGTGGAAGAAGAGACAAACAAGAAAATGAACCACATATATTATCACCAAATATTGAAATTTAGTATAAAATCTCTAAATAATAGCAATCATAGATGATACTCTTTTTTGCAGGTCAAGAGATACAAGCTTATTACTGGAATAGCCCTACTAGGGATAGGAAAGCTTATTTAATATGAAAATTAATCAAATCAAATCCACATTTACTAGAATCTTAAGTTCCCAATAAGAATCCTAACTGCTAAATTATTAACATCTTAGCTTTCTTTATGGATTTACCAATCAAAGGAAGACACATAGGAAGATAATGGTAAAAATAATAATGTAAAAAACAAAGAATTTATAGAGAACTGGTAAAGTCATGAAGAACACTGGTACCTAAAGAACTAATTTCCTATACTTCAAGGCATTGAAAGGGTTCAGGAACCTACCTTTCCCGTTGCCTGTCCATAGCCAGAGTAATCGTAACTGCAGAAATAGCAATATGAAGAGTCATAAATGATCTGGGAGGGGGGGGGGGGGGAATTAGTACTGGCGATTATATGATGCTTCAGAATACATGATACATTTGAAAATAAGAAGAACGGTATTTCGCATTTGGAAAACAAGGGTGCAATAGGGGAACTTATTTTCCAACCAAGTAAAGTAACCAAACTCTGAAGTTTGGCCAAATTACAGTTAATACCCATTTGTTAGACAAGTTACATTCAGCAACCTTGACATCTTGTCATATTTTGCGGAAAACTCCCCTCCAATGTATTTTTTCTTGAAAAATGTTTACTTCTTACATAATGGGACTGCGATTTTATTTTTAACATGGGACAATGATTATATACTTAATATTATAGTAAAAACATTCAAGTAATTTTATTTTTGGCAAAGATGTATGCTGTATACAAATTTAACTTTACTGACAGAACATGAATCAGAAGCTTATTGTAATCTTCAAAGCAAAAGGGGTATCATGAGTAATCCAGCCAAACTTTAAAAGGTTAATCTAATTTACTCTTCCCAATATTATTATTTAAAAAAAAATTAGGAAAATACATATTTTGAATCATTAAACTAGGTCCTCAAAATCTAACTAAAATGACTTGAAAGAGATGGAAAAATAAGGAGGAGAAAAACACGAATATAGATTGCAAGCTTTGTAGTTGCTCCCTACAACTGATATCATAGACAAGAGTATGCAATGTCACAAATTTACAGTTAGAAATATTGTATATCAGTCTGTTGAAACAAACAAAGCTCAACAGTTAGACAAAAGGGGTTCAGTTGAAACAAACAAAGCACAAACTTGCCTTCATGACATATTGTGTATCTATCTATTATTGGCTCTAATCTAACCAGGCTAGCAAGGCCATTTACTAATTATTTCAAGCTGAAAAAGTTGCCAGACAAAGCAAAATTTTGCTTTAACACATCAAATTTTTCCTATAAAACTCTCTTCAGCATATTAGTTTGGCTACACAAAAGCACATCCTTAATTGAATGACATTGAAAATAATTGTTTACATCTGACCTATCTGTTTTAGGGGCTAAAAACATTAAATCTCAAAAGCCAAATTGAGATTAGGAATGTTTGCAAGGATGTTCTATCAAAACATGAAAACACACACAAACTATCCATGCTACTACAAAAAGTACGCCACTTAAATGGTCTTACTACATTTGTGTTAACTTCATCTCTCCTCTAATAACCATAGTCCAGATTTGTCCCCTGTTTTTCTTTGTTCTCAGATTTAGTGACACATAATAGAAATATAATGACATATACGCTTAACAATTAACAAACAATCTCAACCTTCCATAAATGATATAGGAAGTTCAACTGGCTAATTTCAAGTAATGTTAGCACCTATAAGCGCATCTACTACCAACCTTACAACAAAAAATTTCTAAATAAGAAGTTAAGAACGTAGCAAAATATAAGCAAATCAAAGAAGCACTAGCACTCCTAGCAAGTTAAATGATCTACCAACACCAACAGGTACACTATCTAAGCAGAAGCAGCCCAACGCTCCTAGCAAGCCCCCAGTAGTTTATAGGATAAATTGATAAGTCTGGCGTGCATGCGGTCCAATATCACGTAGATCAGAGGATGTAAGAATCCATGGCTAATGTAATCATGTCTTTCAAGTCACCCGTTGCTTCTTACCACATCGTTTCAAAGGAAGTTTTGCCATAGCATTCCTCTAGTTCGGAGCCAGCATGAGGATTCCATGCTCAAAGATAAGATGTTCATTTGTACGTTTATCATATAGAAAGAGTAAGAGGTCACGATTTATTTATAAGAATGCAACTGAACTTCCAATTTCAGACCCAGGTTCAAGTAGACAAGGTAATCCTTGACTTTTAAAGAGCTTATAACTTCTTTGACTGTATGTGTAGCACAACACGGAGCCGGAACATACCACAATTTTTCACATTATTGCCCCAGTAATAGTCTTGTAATTATCATTTATCTAAAGATCCTAGAACCCTGCATGCTACTTCTTTCATTAGCAGAGAAATCAAACACGTTATTTCGAGCTTAAACCACATAATACTTGCATTTTAAACAGGAGGAACCGATAAATCCAAGCGTAATTACAGGACGTACTCCTTTCCAAGGCCATTCTAGCACAGTACGATATTCAAGACATCATTAAAAAGTGAAATTTCAAAACGAGGCAATCAAGCTAACTCGTATCTTTAGGAGCATCTTTCATCTTTCCATGAACCACCCAAGAAATATTATCCTAGTTCTTCCAATCTAGAGTAAAAACTAACAGGTAGTCAGATACTGAGGCAGAGAAAGCGAGCTTAAAATTCAACATCAAAGAGAAGTACCCCATAACATTAAGACGAAGCCTATTACTCAATTCGACAAAGAGCTCGAACATCTGACCCAAATCAGCGGCATTCCCATGCGAGTAAAGCATAGTACCAGTCGGCTTGCGATGCTTGACATAAACAGCCACGATTTCATTTCCACGACGAGTCCGAAGCTTAAGCACGTCAACGTTATCCTTCTTGGGAACCTCTGGAATAGATAATCGACCTTCAACTTCGCCGTCAGCGATCACGGTATAAGAAGGAGGGTTAGGCGGAAAGAAAGCGAACTTGGAGGCAATTGACGAAGTGACTCCGCCCATATCTTCTTCTAGAGACACATAGACAGAGGATCGCTCAATCCTCACCCTCTTCAGAAACTCTGGAGACACAAGGAGATATAAAGAGAGAAGAAGAGAGATGTGACGGAGATGGTGGTAGTGGTGGAGGAGAAGAGGGCGGCGCGTGGAGTTTGGTAGGAGGGAGTGAGAGGGAAGCGGATTTGGATGGGGAAATGCAAATCAACTCTTGAAATGGAGGAGTCAGAGATTTCAATTGTCGAGTGAGTGATAGTGTCTTCAATCTGTCATATAAAGTTGTGAAATGAAATTGACATATTACTATTTCAGTATTTCTATTGCTTTTTCCAGAGTAGATTACAAGTTTGAACAGAAGATGCAAGTTGATTCGTGTTTGTTGGTGAATAACTGAATATATTCTTAGTACCAATCCAACGGGAAGAGTTGGATTCTCTTTAGATACTCCCAAATGTTCTAAATCTAAAAGTTAGTGAGGAATTACCTTAATCCCATCGTACAAAAATTATTATATTTTATCTTTTAAGTTTATATTTTTTTAATTATTTTTATTATAACACATATTAAAAATATTTTCATTTCAACAAAATTGTTAAACTCATAAATTTAGATATAAATTTAAATCATAAATAAGTATAGCTATTAAAAGTATAAAATTAAATAATTAAAATATAATAAATAATAACAAATTTCTTAAATATATTTTAAAATTAAATATATTAAAATTCATAATTTATAATATTTAATAAAAAAATTATATATGAAATCATAAATATAATTAAATTTAAAAATTAATATGAGTTTAAAAACGAGTTAACTAAATTTATAAACTAGAAATATATAAATAGTAAATCTAGAATAAACTCATAAATTTAACTGAGTTTATAACTAATAAATTTTATAATAATACATATAAGAATAGTTTTAATATAAATAATTAATGAAAATATTTTTAAAAAAATAACAAATATTATTTATAAATAACCAATCTAACTTCTATATTTATTATAAAAAAATTACATTAAAAAATTGGATGGTGTAAAGTATTTGTCAGAATAAAAGGGTGTGTAAAACGTGTAAAGATTAACTAGTTAAATGAAGTCTAAGATTAAAATTTTTTAAGAGAATGAGAAGAATATTCATGATAACGGCATCAATATTATTTGGTGATATTAACGGGTCAAAGAATCAGTGTGTTAGCTTGACTTGAATTTAGGGAATGAGGGAATGAGAAATTATTTAAACTTTTTTTAAAAGATAAATAAAAATTCTAACCATTTTTAAACGAGCATAAACGTTTTATTTTTTTAATTTTAAATAATTTAAATAAATATATTATGTATAATAATATACTTTTTATCAATTATATAGTAATATATTAGGAGACAGTAAATTGTGATTTTTAGCACTCTATTTATTTATTTATTTTTGGATAGATCCCTTCGGTATCACATCCTCCAAAGAGGACAGACTAATCTGGAGTCCCCCGGTCTAGAGGGACTTCCCAGGATTTGAGCTCATGCATGGTAGGTACGAGGCACCTTGTCTCCCCCGTTTTCGACCAGCGGACCAAGCCCTCCTGGGCTTAGCACTCTATTTATTTACCTGATGGTTAATCCATGGATAATAAGGTGCTTAATTACAATGGTAAAAAAAATGGAAAAGGGTTAGACTCACCCACGATCTAAGGGTAGGACGAAGTCTCCCTTCCTCTTAGGCATCACTAATGTCAGACAGGGTGAGCCGTCTATTACCTTCAGGTATAAACCTAGATACCTAGAAGTTAAAATACCTTCACAAGCGTAGCAACTGAACTATAACAAAATAGTACTCCACAAAGATTAAATACGTTTTAAATGATCGTATATCTCTCTCCTTCGCTAGTTAAACTAACACAGGTGATATAAATGAATGAACTGTGAAGTGTAAATGTTTATATTATCGGTTTATCCTTTTTTTTTTCTTAGGAAAATGCCAATGGTACCACATTTTAAAAAAAATTAAATTATTATTAGTATTTCAATAAATGAAATGTTGAGGGAATACCTTGGCCAACTTGAATACAATTAATCAAGTCTTCTGGATAAAATGACTTAATCTGAAAATAGGGGGAAAGAAGAGTTTATCATCAGCTTTTAACCATGATTCTCCCTCTTTAAATTAAATTGACAGTTTGGAAAAGGTTCATTTAATTAATTATATTCTTTTTGTACGTCAAGTCATAATAATTATAAGTTAAGTATATTCTTCTAGAATGAGTTGGAGTACGAATTAATGAATGAAAAACGAAAACTTTAAGTGAATTAATTTTCTATTCATTAATTTGAAAATGCCCAAACAAATTAATTGTGAGTAATTTAATATTTTTTTTTGCAAATGAAATTAATTTGATGTAATTAATATTCCTTTATTTCACATAGATATAATTAAGATTTCCTAAAGTATCAGAGGATAAAATGGCAAAAACAATGATTTATTTTAAAAGACTTTGGGCCTGTTTGGATAGGATTTTGAAAAAGGGCTTATGAAAAAAAAGGGCTTATAAACAACTTATGGAAAAGGACTTTTGAAGAAGTATTTATTGGAAAAAAGGACTTTTGAATAAATAGGTGTTTGGATAGTTATTTTTAGAATGACTTTTTATGGTGGTAAATTACCAAAAAGGGTATGATTTGATTTAAAGTAAGAGAGAGGAGGGAAGTAGAAAAAAGAAAAGAGAGAGGAGGGAGGGAAGATAGGAGAAAGGAGAGAGAGTGTAAAAAAAAGTAGGAAAGAGGAGAGAGGGTGTAAGAAAAAGTAGGAGAGAGGAGAGAGGGTGTAAGAAAAAGTAGGGGTAAGATAGTAATTGGATAGTCCATAAGTGCTTTTACTGTTGAAAAAGCTATTTTAAATAGTTTATTCAAAACCATGGTTTTGTCCAAAAGCACTTATGGACAAATAAGCCTGTTTGTTTTAAAATTTTTCCAAACCGAGGTTTGGGCCAAAAGCCCTTTTAAAACCGTGGTTTAGAGCCTTGCCAAACAGGCCCTTTGTTATATCTTGAAAACCATTGTTCCAAAAAAAATTGATTAATTATATATCTGAATTTATTTTAACAAAGAAAAATAATATTTGGGTCCCTTGTAAAAAAAAATTATTAATTCTTCGATTACTTAAAATAATGACTTTTTTTTTTATTTTGACAATGACAACTATGATATATTGTATCAATATTTTGTTAAAAAGGATCAAAATAATAACAAGATTTAATAACAGCTTTGAAACAAGGAACTTAAATGTTACTATCCATTTTTTATAAAAAGATGAATTATACCTTCAACGCTAAAAGTATACACAAATCGAAATATAATTTGGTTTAGTAGTATAAAGTTATATTATATCTTAAATTTGATTCGATTATTAGATAAGACATCTATATTACGAGAGAAATAGTTATAAACTTTAAAATTATGATACATGATACTGCTCCAAGCATACGTAGATCTTCCTCTTGGCTATAATCCCCAAATTGCCATCATTGCAAGAATTTCCAATTGCTAGCTCTCTTCACAAGTTTATTTTTATACAAAAAAAAATTTGGAGAAGAGTTTGGCTCACCCACAATTTAATAGTAGGGTGAAATCTCTTTTTCTCTTAGATGATACTAATGTCGAGTAAGATGAGCCGTCTATTATCCTCAAACATAAACCTAGGCCTATAGGAGCTATGATATTTTTCCAACCACCGCGACTAGAACTATAATAAAATAGTATTCTTTAATGATTAAACAATAAATGATCACATATTTTATTTCTTCGTCAGTTAAATTATAAGTTTTTCACATTCTATTTATCTTTATAGATTGAAATAGGCCCGTTATGATTATATATATGGTCCCCAAAAATTTACATCCTACATGATACCTACCCCAATTTAAATGGTTTAGATTAAACATAAGCTCTATTAGTCAAATGGAACATCTACTTGTAGGGGTCTTATACGTTATGAGCCTAGAAACTACATAAAATGATTCACAAAATATTTTAAAGTCAATCCTAACATATAGCTAAACCTTCCAAAATTCTTCAAGGGATAAACAACTTCCTAAGGTTATTGTTTATTAATTGAGCTTCTCATTCTCATTCATAACCAAAAATTCTAGAATCATCATTCTATTAGTTTGTACCATAAAATTGAGTGATTGTTTAGACTTGTGACTTGTGAGTAATAAATACGTTCACGTAAGTTAAAAATATATTTTTTCTCTCAAATACTTATTTTGTATATTGTTGAATCACGATTGAAACATTAAATTGGGATTTCAAATCTCTAATATAAATACTATAGCTAAACAAAATATTCATAGCTGAATACACCTACTTGAGCCTGGGGTAAATTTTCTTAATTTGGACCCGCTTAAAATAAACCTATAATAAACGAGCTTATTATATTATACGAGCAGACTACGAGTACACTATTGGGTTTCCTATGTCCACCATATATATATATATTTCATTATTAGTAAAAAAATCTTATTTTATCGTAATAACAAACAGTCAAACACAAGGCAAAAAAGGGTTTTTAGATTCGTGGCACTGGGCATTGGCACTTTCTTTGCTTGCTCTGTGACTCATTTACTGTGCTTTATGATTCGCTACGGTGCGACTCGTCTCCAATCTTCCAATCCACTGCTCCACCTCCATCGACGAACTGGATCTAGAACTGAAAGTAAACTCTTTGCCTTCATTTGCTCCACACCTCCACCTCCACCTCCACCTCTCACGAATCGTCCGCGTCGGGTCTAAAATTGGAAGCACCTTCTCATTTCACTTTTCTCCTCCTCCTCCTCCTCCTCTTTTCCCATTAGTTTTTGGCGTGAATTTGTATCATCTGTGGGCTTCTGCTGGTAATTAACCTGCATTATTTGCTTACAGAATCGCTGCTTTGGTACCTTGCCTTATTTTAAAATTTTGGATTGACCGTGAATTGCACCTTTACAATAATCTCTTTACATGCTGCAGAATCTAAACCATGGATGGATAAATTACCAGTATTGAAGATGGTGGCGTCTAGAAATGGATCATCCGCTGGAATATTTAAAGCCTTTGCTGATCCACCTACAACAAGTTTGCAGCGATTGAAGGTGAAATTAGTTTTCAGAATTACTTGCATTTTTGTCATAGGTACTTACCTTTGCACTGCCTTGTGGATATAATAATTTTCGTAGTTTTTTGGGCCTTAGACCCTTTATATTGTGTTATCTATTGATTATGATTAGAATTTTAAACGAGTTTAAATATAATTATTTTTTTTATTTTTAATAAATAAGTTGTCTATATTTATTGAAACCTATACAAGTTTAGTTTAGGTTAGTATACAGATATAGATTAACCCGTACTTAATAAATATTAGATGGGCCAAGCATAAATTAATTATCAATCCACCTCATTCATTACTCACCCCTAATAAATAGGCACTCAAAAGTTTATTGGAAGAAATTAGATCTTATTGTTTTTCATGAATTTAAATGTAAATGTATTAAAAACACAAAAAAGTTGCCCTCCAAGAATGGGAAGGGAAGAACGTTGGGCCCCAAAAGCATAGAAGATGCTAATAGATTTTGGCGGGGCCCGCACTGAGATATGAGCAAGCATTCGTCGACGAGAAGGAGTGCAGTCTAACGTGGAAACCGCATCGCGTTGCGGGATGATAGGGCCCACACGAGGGGGTGACGTGGACCGAAAATGTTGACGTGTCTTGGGTTAATGCAATGTTTGGACGGTAGGAAAGAAAGAGATGGGAGTGAAAGAACATGTGAGGTGTTTTCGATTAGTGGCATTGTGGGGGCGTTCCCCATGAGTTATACCTTCCTTGGCGCTCATTTTCACACCCCACCACCCTCCACTCCCACGCTCTTTCATTCTCCACGCGCCACCATGTCTTATGGCTTGTTTGGAATAGCATTAGCAATCCTCAAAAGTTGGTTGGGAGAAAAAAAAAAGATAGTTGAACCATCATATATTAATCTAATTGAAAAGGGTTTTGGTTAATTAACCATGAGGTGTCTAGTTTAAATAGTGTGAATGTAGCAAACTATTTTATTAGAATTATTCTTAATGCTTCGAATATTACCTAATTAAATAATTATATAAAAAAAATAGTTGGATGAAAAATGATATTTGACCTAGGGTAACTGAATCTTTACCTAAAAATTATTATAAAGTTTAAATGACATTTTCTAACTTATGTGTTTTGACTTTTGGCTTCGTCTTTTCTCAAATTTAGAGTGGTTTAAGGATTAGTTTTTAGAGAATAAATTTTATATAAAATATATTCTTAAGATAGGGATTTGTTTGTTTCTATTGTTTTTTTTTTCTCAAAATAGTTTTTAAAAACAAGTTTTGGAAAAACAAAACTTGTTTAGATAATTGTTCTTAAAAATCACAATTGAGAACAGCAAAACAAAATAATTACCAATTAATTTTAGAAACCAAACCAAAATCACATTTGTTTTTACAAAACAACAAAAATTGTTCTCATTTTTCTATTTTTAAAAACAGGTTTCTGTTTATTTTTTAAAACACTTAACTAAAAATTAATTAGCAAACATATCTTTTGTTTTTTAAAATTAAAAAAAAAAGACAAACAGACTTTAAATTTTGGATAAAATAGATTTTCTGAAAAAAATAATATTGAAAGTTAGAGATATTTAGATAATTATTATCAAAATTATTTTTTATAAGCAAATACTAAAAACGACGTAAGCTAATATGATAATTACATAAAATATAAATTTATTTTTATGTAAATAATTAATAAATAATACATATATATGTTAGAGAAATTAATTAAAAATAATTAAAAATTTTATATTTAAATTTTTCTTGTTTTTGTTTTTATGCAATTAATTAATAATTTTTAATTTATATTGTATGTGAATAACTTAAAAGATTATATAATCATTTAAGATATATATCGTAGAAACTAAAAAATGGTTTCATAAATATAATTATTTAATTTATTAATTGTTGCAGAGGGTATATTTTGGAAAAAAGTCCACTGAAATGGCTGATGGGCACCGATTATTAAAAACCATGGTTCAAGGATCAGAATCCATTGTCTCCCCTTTTTTTGGCTGTTTGGATGAATTAACTCTAAAATTATGGTTTGACTCTAAAAGTAATTTTTTAATATATCATTCAAATTTTTTTTTATCAAAATGATTTTTTATAAAAATATATCTAAATATATATTATATCATATTAATTAATTTTTACTCCAAGTTCAATTTATAAAAATCTTTTGAAATAAAAGTTATTTTTATCAATGTTAATCCTATGGTTTTATTTTTTTTAAAATTATTCATATTTTTCATCTTATTTGATCTTTTAATTATTTTTAAGCACTATCAAACGAAAATTTCTACGCTTGCTTTTGGGGTTAAGATCATATTTTTACTCCTTTAAAGATTATAAAAAAAATTTGACATCAGCTTCAATATACAAATACAATGACCTGTTTCTTGCATTATAGTGTCTCTAGAATGGGATTTGTTAAATAAAACAACACCATTTATAATTAATCATTAGTATAATTTGTTATAATTTATATAAATCGTTTTATATAATACATGGAATCTTACACATCATTTAGCAATTAGCATGCCATATCATTCCTAAGTTCTGAACAACGATAGTTTGGGCCAAAGTGAACAATGAGGATTAATATAAATTTTAGTTGTATCAATTTTTAAATTTATATAAAATTAAAATAAATAATTTAATATAATGTTTTTACTCGTTGGCAAAAAATACTTTTTTATTCATTTTTAACATTAAAATATCTCTCTCTTTTATAAAAATTAGACAATATCCCCTAACTGATAATTTAAAGACTAATCATCCTTAGGCATAGAGATTATCGAAGTGATTTTTGTCTCTTCTAAGAGAGTATTTTTTTTATGCGTAAAAATTAGTTTAAACCCAAAATATCATGTTTAAATAACTTAGTCATTTACTAGTGCCAAGCTTTGTTAGTTAAATCTCTCTCTCAAGCTTCAAAGTATATATGTATTCATTCCCTGATTTTATAAGAAGATATCTTTTGTACCAAACAGCCCCTAAATATCAACCTTATCCAACAATTATAAACATGAGTTGAGAAGAAGATATCCTTTCAAAAAAGAATTAGTCTTGTAGTAGTATATAAGAAAGCACCTTAGACATATTATTTCTCCATTTCTAAAGTAAATACACCAAAAAATACCAGAACCTCTCATTCTTTTTCCTTCAAGGATTCCTCTAAAAACCTGTTCTTTGATACTACTGATATGAAGCAAGCTTATTGAGACGTGCATAATTATATCAAGGCCAAATCATGAAATCACCATATAGAATCAACAGAAAATATATAAATAAATAAATATATTATTAAAATTAAATAATTAAACAGAAATTAGTTCCTTGATACTTTGTTCATTTGTTACTTCTTTGACTCAACCTCTCCTTTTGATACCGACAGTTGGTTTCCCCCAATGGCAATATCCTGAACCTGTTTGTTACATTGACTTTAAAAGCTTACCTAATTAATCACCTTAATTAATTAACTAATTAATTTATTCGTTATATAATTTTTTATTACATTAATTAGTTATCCAGATTCTCTTTTAAAGTTGAAGAGATGTATGAGTTTTAAAAATTTGTTCGAATTAGTTTTGTTAATAATATTTTTCTCTTTATTAATTTGGTAAATTTTATTTGAATTCACGGACCTTCAATTTTAGATGACATGTTCTCTCATTCTTTAGCACAATTTTTAGTCGCGGCAAATTTAAGTGAATGGACTTATTTATTATTTATTATCAAGTGAATGTATTTATACTAAAGAATATATAAGCATAGGAAAAATCAGATTTTTTAATTAATTGTATCATGATTTTTTATTTTTATCTCTTATCTCTATTTTTTATTTTTTTGAATTTAAATTTGAATTTTAAATTTTTGTTCGAATCAATATAAAATTAAACCAAAATATTTATACTGCCTCCAATAAAAATATAAGTCATTTTTAACCACTTCACCAAAACTTAAAAAGAACTATTAACTCATTAAGTCTATTTTAAATTAAAAAAAATATCTAACTTTATTCCTATTAAAAAATGTGCATTCTCTTTCACTTCTGTTATATCTCTTTATAATTAAAGAGGATTTAAAATTATAAATAAATATTAATTATTCTTCAACTAACTTATATTTGAATAAAAAAACTTAAAAAAAGGTAAATTATATTTTGCTCCAAAAAGAATACCATTTGTTTAATAGAAACAGAGGGCAACATCCCAATAAAATTGAAATTAGTTTAAGTGGGTATTAGATCCTCTATAACTTTTGTGTAACAAAGTCTGTAAACGAGACGGACACACATATTTTTTTTAATAAAAAAAGTTTAGGTGGATTATATATCGGTCCTCTATTAAGGTTAAGGCACAGTCCTAAAATTTAGAGAGTGCTTATAAGAATTTATGAGATCGCCTATCAAATGAGTCCTCACAATGATAACAGAAATTGAACTCATATTTTTATAAGATATAAATTTATTTTTTATTATCTATACTAATTTTTATTAGTCACGGATACACATCTAATAATCAGGAGAAGCTTAATACTTCTTTGGCAAATATAGTTACTAATTACTAATTTTTTACTTTTGGGACCTGTAGATGTAAATTACACCGGCAACAATTGCCAGGCCTCTGTACTTTTTACCTGTTGTGTTATGAATGCCAAAAAAGATAAAAGGCCTTGGTTGGCCCTATTGGTCATCTTAGTGCATTAATATTCCTAAGCTATATACTATATAGGGTATTAATAATATATTAAGAGGTCAAACGATCCTTAACTTTTTAACTGCTTCTACCTACCTCTTTACATGTAGACATTTTTTTATGTTTATCTTGACATCCACTTATCATATTTTGTATGAAAAAAAATTTGAGTGAGTTAGGTCTTAAAAACTCATAATGATCATGGCATGTCTCTAAACTCAAAAAACATTTATAGAGGTATTTATAAATTGTTCATCAATAATATCCTTATATTATGAGTAAAATTTGAACCCACGATATTATAAGTATTCAGATATCGCATTAATCATTAATGTATGAAACATAGATATTATGTGGGTTTATACAAATGTAAACTATGGTTGAGAGGAATCATTTATTCTCATTATAATATTTTTTAAAATAAAAGATTTTTCAGTCAAAATAATTTTGCATTATAAAAATCAACCCCATGCCTATTGTTTTCTTCAATATTAAGGGAAAACTATGATAGTAAAAAAAAAAAAAAAAAGGTAACACGATTTTAAAAGTAGGAAAATAGAAAAAGAAAATAAAAATGGTTTGGTAACAATAGTGGGAATCAGTAAGTGCAATTGGGTTCGGTCAAACAATTAGGTAAAAGTTAATCAAAAGCTAAAACAACCACAAAAGAGACCTTAAGTTCAAAAGGCAAATGATCAAACATGATAGTATTGATCTTTGAATTTGAGTTTCTTGATTTATACTCCATTTTAAATATAAGATGTATTTTAAAAAATATCGTATTTCAATATAAGATATTTTTGTGAATTTTAAAGAGCAATTAATTTTTTTAAATGGTCATCATAATAATATATTAAAATTATTTACCTCCTTTAATTAATATATGATTCATTTCTTATGCATTTAAAAAATAGTAAATTTAAAAAATTATAATCTTAACTACCTAATTGTTTCTCTTTATTTATTTATATATGTGTGTGTGAATATGCGTTAGATGAAAATATCTTATATTTAAAATGGAGATAATGTTATAGTAGTATAAAAAAAAATTATAAAGGGGAGGTCGTTTATAATATTTTAGCATGTGTCTCTCTAATTTTTTTTTTTTAAAATAGAGATAATAAAATCTAGCTTCATATTCCATATGGAACTATACATTTCTAGGCTCATTCCAATAATCATCTAATTATCTTAAGTCAAATATTTTTTTTTCTACCTGATTCATCGGAGTTTTGCCCCGACTACATCTAGATCCGACTAGCGTCGCGTACCTGACTATAGTGGGTGAGTCTCTTAAAAGAAATTTTATGTATACACTAAAACTCGAACTCGAGACCTCGTTTAAGCGATCCCGAATCACTTATTTCTCGGATCAACATTCTTAAGTCAAACATTGAATCAGCGACCTAAAAAGAGATGCAATGTCGACGGCCTTTGACCTATTCAAACTTGACCTGCTTGAGTTTGAATAAGTTGAGAGTAATTAACAATTAATATTTCTCTAAAATAATTACAATAAAAGGTTTAAGGTCAAAGGCTATGTTTAGTTTTTTTTATTTAAAAAATTGAAAAATTATTGCCATATAATTAGTAATAATGAAAGTTGTGATCTTTTTTTTACAAGTTTAGGGTGTTACGAATAAATAAATCAAATTAATAACTGAAGGTTTGGCAAAAAATATTTAAAACACTAAGTTTAGGGGAATGTTTTTGTGACCAGAGTGGTTTGGGGTAAATCAATTGCTTAAGGGCAGCGTTGATCATGAAATTTATTTTAGGGATAAACACAAAAAAAAATCATCAAGATAAATAAATCTTAAAATAGACTCGCCAAATAAATAAATAAATATATTTATAAACTAATTTTATATTTAAAACTAGAAAAATATTTTTAAATAAAGCAGCCATTCATCTCCAAGCCACCAATAAAACTTAAAACTTTAAAATTGCATTTGCCAATTGTCCTTGCTTAAAATTTGGTTGTCATTTCGTATAGTTAAAGTTGTTATTTCTTGGAGGGAATTAGTTACTGTTTTCCAAACTGCCCCATGCTTTTTAACATAGGGGTAGTACGGTAATTTGATAAAAAAATTAATTCTAAATTATACCATTTATTTTATGGTATGAATTAATCCCAGAGTGTGTAAGGGACCCACATTTAAGCTATGAGGGACGGCTGACGCAACAAATATATATATATTTTAAACATTACATGCATGACGTTTATTTATTGTCTAAAATATTTAACAATATTAATATTTGAACTTCTCTTATCTTGTTTTTTCCCCTAAATTCATAAAATTTGAACTTAAACCTAAATATGAGTAATTTATTCTTAACCTGATTGCTATTATTCAATTAAACTATTTTTATTATTTCTTCTTTTCATTTCCCCATTCCTCTTCATAACATAAAATAAAAAGGCACTTCCGTTAATTTTATCTATTTGAATTAGACCTAATTTAGGTGGTAGGAGTGGTTTGAGAGTAATACAGTTTTATAAAATATAATATAATTTTGTAGTTAATTACATATTTTTTATATTTATTATTTTTTTTAAATTATCCTTATCAAATAAAATAGGGAGGAAAGAAGTTAAATAATATGATTAGGGTATTTTAAAAAATATCATATATTAAATAACTTAACTAATTTTTTTAATCTAATAAAATAAATTAAATATGTCATATATTAAAAATCGAAAGAGTAGAATAACATAAAAATAATATGTATTTTTTAAATAAAATTAATAGACAAATTTTCGCATATATACGTGAAAAGGTATTAAAGAAATGTTAAAACATTAAATGAAGCCTTACAAAAAAAAAGGTTAATGAGTAATAGGTAGACAGCAATCTGTTTTTACGCACAAAATTAATGGATTATTATTATTCAATAGAAATATAATAAATATTACCCTCTCCACTCTTAAATTTAAGACCTAATAAATTAATTCACAATTTTTTTAAAAAATAAAATTGTTAAGTTGATTACTTACCATTAGTATTGTATAAAAATGTTTCTCAAATTTTTTTGGAAATATCTGCCTTTTAATGAGAGTATTAAATGTCAAAAATAAAGAAAGTACAAAAAATTGTGAAATTAATGAGAGTAATTTAAAAAAATAAAATAAATGATGGAGATAAAAGAGAACCGGTTCCATATTTAAGAAGAAAGCATATCTTTCAATTAGATTTTAGGAATGGAAGTGGTATATATTTTAGTTTTATACATTAAAAAGCACTTTTTCTTTATTATTATCCAACTCTCTAAAACAACCCTCAATATAAAAAACTCAGCAGATTATGTCATCTAATGAAATACGTGTAATAAAAAATATTAGTCTTTTATAATATAATAAATTAATATTTAAATATTTATTAAGAGAAATATTCATATATATATTTATAAGAAAAAAAAAAACTCTACAAATTTTGGTCGTGTTATACGTCCTTGAACATATACTGAAAATAATGTTTTTTTTTTCTTAGGAAATATTACGATGGTCGTTTTGGCTTCATACATGGTCCCTATGCAAAGAAAAAGGGAATAATGTTTCTTTAAAAACCAAACACAATGATAAAAGGGAAGGGCATGCCTCCCCTTCATGTCCCTATTCTTTAGAGACTTATTCAAACATATCTACAATACATTATTACCTTCAAGCATTAATGTGCTCAACATCATCATTTTAGCAACTCCCTTAGTTTAATCTCAATAAAATATTTTAAAATCCATTTGCAAGTATTCATTTTTCGTACCATGGGGCCCACTTTATACAAGTGCCAAAGAATTATTATATTTTTATGTCTTTGTACCAATTCTTTGCTCAACGTGGCACGTAGTACACACCATATGACACTAGAAATAAAATACTTCCTTAATATATAATTATTTCCTGATATCAAAACTCAACTCAGATTAAATTAATCAAACCAGTGAATCGGCAAAATCAATTTCTTAACCAATCGGTCAATGATTATGAATAGTTTGATTAAATTAAATTTTATATTCTTTTTTTTTTAAGTTGAGTTTAAAACAACATCTTTTGAGTAAAAAAAAAAGGCCATCAAACTTTTATTTTAATAATTCTATTTATTAAATTATATATAATTTATATATATAAATATTTTATTTATTTGTAGATTAAGAGCAGTTTTTATTACTTGTTGCATGTAGGCACATCACTCACCAAGATGCTTTGCAAGCTAGTGAGCAATTTTTTTAATATATTCAGGGATTAAAAATCATACATGATCAATTAATGGATTTATTGAAGTTAAATGGATTTAAGAAAATCCATTTGTACACTTTTCCAAACTAGTAAAAAATTTAGACATAAAAAAAAGTTTTTTTGTCCAAAATTTTTTAAAAAAAGTTGAACTCACCCATAATTTAATGGTAGGGCGAAATCTCCTTTTTTCTTAGGCGATATCAATGTCGGGCAAAATGAGACGTCTATTACCTTCTGACATAAATCTAAATACTTAAAAATTAAGATACTTAACCATAATAAAATAATACTTTTTAAAAATTAAATACGTTCTAAATAATCGTATATCTTATTTTTTATTAGTAAAATTCACACACAATCGTATGATAGATATCATGAAAAAGGCTAACTCCACCAAGATCCCTCTACCATCTCTTGTCTCTATTCCAGTCGCTACATATCTTGGAAGATTGCATCCGACTTTTAGCTTTATTTTCTTTTTTTGACTTTATCAATATCTCATTTTATGACAACAATAGACCAAAATTATAAAGTTACAGTATGATTTAATAGAGAAGAGCTTTAATTATTTATAAAAATCACTCAAGCTTAATTTTTCTTCATTGTTATCAACTAGAGGTTTCTTAGGTTATTAAGTATAATAGGCTTAATTTCTTTTAAACAAGATTGATAATTTCTAGTCTAGTTATTGGATACTCCCTCCGGTTTTATATAAGACAAACATGTTATCTTCATTTTTATTTTTGCCTCCATTAATTATTGGTTAATCTCAATGCATTATTAAATATTTAGAAAATAAGTTATATTTTTATAAATTTATTATTTTTAACTAATTTTAACTAACTTTATAATCCACCTAATTAGTTATTTATATTTGGATAAAATAACATATAAGATATTGATATTATTTTTTAGTAGCATCCATAATCTTAATGTTATTTATGGTTTAAATTGATAGGTGCTCTATAAATAAAATTAAGGTGTTGAAAACATTATAAAATAACATCATAGTATTGTATGCATTATAAATGAGATTATAATATTAAATGTTATTGAAAAATAATATTAGGTGTTAGATATTATTTTACTTTTTATATTTTATAAAAGGGATAGACAATTTTATAAACAATTTTCTTTTGTTTTTTCTTGTGTGGCCGCATTGTATTAAAAGAACAAAGTATTAAATTAAAAAAATTAGTTAGTTAAAATAACTCATTCAATGTGTTAAAATAACTCTTTTTTTTTTTGTAAAACAAATAAATTACCTTATTTAATACCAACATAATTTGGTCTAAATGGGATTAATCATCACAACGTAATAAATTAAAAATAAAAATTATCACTATGAGAGTGTCAAAATTTAATAGCTAAATTATTTTCAGCAAGAGAATACGTATTCTTGTAAAAATAAATTGACCTTATTTAATCAGTTTTTAGATTTAATCCCAACATTTAAATTTAAAATTACATTAAACGACTTTAATTAAAATAAATAAGTTAAATCACTTGATAATATGAGATGATCAATACTACAAAAAACCAAAAACAAACTCTTGCAAATGAGACAAAAGAAGGTGAAAACTTTTACGTTTTCCCCTTTTCTTACTTCACGATTGTCTTTATTTTTTATTTTTTTTGTCATTCTATCGAATAAATAATTAAAAATTATATACTTATGTAGCGTTTAATCTCGATTCTTCAAAACTATGACACAGTAAAAAAAAAAACCGTTAAGATTTATTTATAAAAATAAAAATAAAAATGTTCAAAATCCATATCTACAAACTGGTAGAGGCTACGACGTCGTAGAGCCAACGTATCTCCCTGGTAACAAACTACAAGGCTGGCACCTCACCCGTTTTGCTCCCGTTTTCCTCGCAGGTAAAACGTTCTTTTGCAGGTGCTTACGTTAGCACCATCAACAATCCCGCGCACGTTAGCATCAGTACGGCGGCGAGGCGTCAAAACTCAAAGCCGTCTAATTTGACTAATTTTGAGTATCTCCACCGCTACGCTCGCCGCCGTGAAAATTATATTAACATTTCCTAAAAACAAAAATAAACAAATAAAAAAATTCGGGAAAATTTCGATTTATCTCCGTATAGTTTTCACAGTGCCTACTCAGGGATAGTGACGAGCACAGGTCGCCAAGCTCTCTTGAGGAATCTATACCGGAACGCCGAAGTGAGAGGTCTGAGAGAGGTGTTTCCGCCGCGTCGGAATGCGGAACCCGCTCGAAATCTGCTGCTGAGGCCGGAACTCGCTACCGCCGGCGAGAATACCTCTTGTTCTCGCCGTTCTTCATCTTGGCGTCTCTTTTCATCATCGACCGGCGGTGGAGAAGATACAAACAGATCTTTGAGCTTCCGGCGAACTCTGACCTCCTTTTCGTTCATTTCCGTCGGATCTTCATCGTCGAGGTCTACAGGAGCGTCATCGCGACGAGAGAATCGGCGGCGGTCGGGGCGGCTGAGGAACATGCGGAGGGTCTTGCGTCGGCGGAGGTGGATGACGGGGCTAGTGGTAGGGCTGCGAGTGGGACTGCCGGCGACGGCGCACTGGGTGGCTAAGAGCTTGAATTTCTGGAGTGTGCCCATTGAAAAAGCGGAGAGAGATTGGATTAAGTAATGGAGAAGGGAAGAATTGCTTGCTAGAGAGAGAAAGCGAGATCTGAAGCCATTCGATTCGATTCCGATTCCGATTCCGATTCGATCGGCTTTTGAGCTTTATCCCTCAGATGTTGCAGAGAAAGAGAGAAAGGGATGGGAGGAGGAAATAAAGAGGAATACTGAGAATACGAAGGGCTTTCTCGGTGGAATATGAATGCTGAAAGACACGTGGCTCTGGTGCCTGCATTTTTCTTTTTTCTTTTTAGAAATCAGACAGAAAAAAAAAGGAAAAATTGGGATAAGAAAAATTAATTGGGGAATGAGAGTAAAAAAGATTTAACATGAGGTCATTTAGGGTAAATAAGTAACCACATAAAAATGACAACTTTGTCTCCTGATCCTATATCTCTCTACTCACTCTGATTCACAGCCTCCATCTCCCTCTCTTCCGGTGACGGCAAGCTTGTGATGGGAAAGATCTACACAGAGATTTCTATTTGATCTTCTGATGGGAAAGGAAGGAGTTTATGATAATAGTGGTAATAAGGAGAGAAGCAATCACAGGATTGAACTCATAACATAGCAGAAGGGAGGCCGAGAGATTCAGCCACAACGGTGGCCCAAGGGATGAACGGATTGCTGATGAGGCAATTCACCAGCCGGCCCTGGTCAGCATGAGCCTTGAGCATACGAGGTAGAATCTCCCTACCGATGAGATCAAGTTGGGGAAAGATACTGGTCCAGGTCATGGCGTCTGGGCTCGTCCTCAGGTCAATCGTCGTCAAATGACTCAAACAGGAAGAAGCTGTTTCCAATGGGAGCAAGCTTGCCGATAGAAGGTGATGAGGAGACCCTTGGAGTCAATGCGCTTGCCGAGCCTGAGAAAAGGGTTAACATGACCTTAAACAGGGAAGGATACCAAGAAAACATGGATAAGAGACTCAACCTATGTTTGTGGTGTACCTTAATTTCCTAGAGATAGAAGAAGAAGAAGCAAAGAAAGGGAGAGCTATCTAACGTTGGATGCGGTAGAAATGGAAGAGAAGTTCGGTTCATTATATAGAAATGGAAAAATCTACGCTATGTTGTGATTTTTGTTTCTTATTTCTTATTAATGCCGTCCTTGTTAATGAAGGAGATGTCGTCAGAATAGATATGGAGTTCGCTGTTGTTGCTGTCCTTTGCCGTCGCCGAAAGAGAGGGAGATGAAGGACCTCATGTTTTACCTTTTTCGAGGTCCTATTATCCAATTAATTTCTCAAATGCCAATTCCCTCTTCCCAATTTAGGGGCACGATATCCTTCCCTCCCATCCCCAATCCTCAAACTCTTTATTTTTTTTCTCCGAAATTCTGAGCTCCAACAAATTGATTGTAAATATGAACTAGTTATTTACTGCATCAATAAATACTTCATAGAGCCTCAAACTCTTATATCCTCCAAATAATGAAATGGAAGCCTTTCTCCAACTTATTGATAGAGAACAAAATGATCAAATTGATCTTTTGGTTAAATGCTCATGATAGAGCAAATGGCCTGAAAGTGTTCAATTTAGAGACGTTCTAGCTGAAGGGAATTGGAAGACACGCAGCGGAAATTAACTTTAAAATTTTTTCCATTCCCAGCCAGGATCTACCGAATGTATTTAAGTCAAGGAGAAAGAAGTGTTACCTTCGGTACTCGACCTTTGGTCGCGACCTCAGTGTCCACTAGTCACGACTCCTCGCCTCTGGAACTTTCAGTCGCGACCTCCTCAGCTTCTAGTCGCGACCTGTCGCCTCTGGAGTTTATAGTCGCGACCTACTCTGCTTCTAGTCGCGACCTGTCGCCTCTGGAGCTTTTAGTCGCGACCTCTTCAACTTCACGTCGCGACTTGTCTCCTCTTTTCGGATTTCTGACGTTCAGATGCCCGTTTGGTCGCGACCTAAGTGTGTTCTGGTCGCGACCTTTCTTCGTGTCTGGCCGTATCGTAGAAGTCGACAGCTCAGATCGGCTTCCTCTACCGGTATCCACACGAACAGCGTTCCAATTGCGAACGACGTGCTAGCGCCTCTTGTCCCTCTAGGGCTTTCTAGAGATTCCGTCCTCACCATCTCTATCTCGGCAGTTTCTTATGTGCAAACCTTTTGCACTCTCCCTGCCCCCTCTTCTCACGTCTGAATGTGTGTGTAGAGATCTATATTGTGTGTAGAACCCTAGCTCCTAATGTCAAATATATAGGAAGCTATCGGGCTTCTAATAGGGCCGGGCTTCAGAATTAATCTTATATTAATTCTGAATTAATACAATATCATATATTGCATAATTTAATAAGAAACTGATTAAATAAATATGGTTTATATTAAATCCGTCCCACAGATTTAATTCACCTATTTATTTAATTTAAAATAAAGATAAGACAGAATTATATTTGATTTATTCTCATAAATCAAATTTGAGATATCTTATCAATTTGAATTTCAAATTCAAATAGATCATATCCATTTAAATTCAAATTCAAAAATGATAGAGATTTAATTTATCCTTATAAATTAAATCTTACAAATATCTCTTATATTATATATATAATATATATAAACTAATTTATATATATATATAAAATATATATCCACCCTAGATTATTCATTGAATCTAGACATCTCTTAGATTCAATGAATCTGGACATCATAACTCGCATTGGGCTGTTTTGTGTGTGACCCTGTAGGCCCATATGAAGTTGGCAGTGGCCCAGTTACTATACTGACCCACAAGTCGTAAGCGGTCTCTAGCAAGGCATTACGACTACCCAAAACATATGAGGATCGATAAACGATGTAACCTTTCATACAACCATATCACGTCCCTTTTGTCACATGATATTTCGGTCAAGGATGAGGCATGGAGAACGTCATCCTCCTATTCCTGACCGTTACTTTCTCGATCCCTGAGTAGTCTGAATATAGAAATGGAACTACCCTTCCATTCCAGTATGGCCATACATTTCTCAAACTCACTCATCGAGGGGCCCAGTAATATCTCTCTACAAATGTGAGGGACAAATTCCATCTTGACCATTCACATTCCTCCGCATGAAAAACCACTAAGCCCGAGCATAGCTTTTATGATCACTCGGTCAAAAGTGACTTTTGACTAGGTCAAAGCTGAGCGTTTGTCATGTAGGAATCCATGATGATCTCAGGTCAAAGGGCATAGTGACATGGCTTGTATATGAGAGGAGCTTATGACTTGACCCATGCAGCTCTCTCATAGCGGGTCGGTCCAACACCCTGTACTCTTACATGTGCTTATGACTTTGATTTATATCTCTATATATCTTCAAAGTCATACTGGTCTTATTTCATCTCTGCTCCCACATAGATGACCGACCAGGGACATTTAGGATAAGATCACGAGTTATCCAAGGATTGTCATCATAGTAAACATGCAAATAATATGATAACATAATTAAGAAATTCATAAATCAACAATGTTCATAAGATAATGATTGGCCCCTAGGGCACAATCTCCAACACTAGCTATCTTATTCCACTCTTTAATTAGAATAGAGGCTTTAGTTTTGCTTCTTGTCTGTTTTATTATGTTGTATAGAAAAATGAAAGCTTTTCTAAAAATAAAACATCGCAAGTTCCATCCTATTTGCAATTTAAATTGTTGGCTTATTTATACAATTCTAGAAAGAAAAAAATTAGTTTCTAGAGACACACAAGCTATAGGGAAAAATGGTATTTAAAAACAATTAAGTGATATCATATATTATTCATGATAATAAAGCTAAATTCATGCAATTTTTTGAGAAAAGTTTATAGAATTTAATCCCTGCTATCCCCAAAAAAAAAGTTATATTTAACTAATTTTTCCAACACTAAGGAAGGAAGTGAACAATTATGCTAACTAGTTAACTTGAATTTGTTAAAAAGGTTAAATTTAGATAAGGGTAAATTAAATTAGAGGAAAAATTTTAATGCTCTAGATATTATCTAAATTAGAATTGGATCAGAAAAAGAACTTATAGAACATGAATTATATTTTGGATTACGGGTGGGGTATGAATAAATTAGGGCATAAATTAACACAATGTCTCTAAAGAGATTTGAAGGACACAACTTTCAGGTCAGTTGGTATTTTTGAGAAAATATAAATTTTAAAAAATGCTCATTAATTTCTCTCATCCTTTTTATTATAAATAAAAAAACTAATTTATTAGGATTAAAATTGGTTAGATTTATAAATATGTTACATATGTAAATTTCATTTTAGAAATACTTTGATTACAATTCTCCTTTTTAATGAGACTACGAGAGTCTAACAGAGATATTTTCATAAATGCATCCCATAAACTTCATATATTATATATGAGGTGAGATATATTAAGTTTTTTTATACAATTATCTAATTTAGTCAGATTCGAGTATTGTCGAATCTAATTAAAAATATTTTTTTTAAAAATATTTTTTATATTCATATATATTCAAATTTAATATTTATATTTAAATAGTTAAAATTCCTTTTCATTTGAACCGATACATATTGGTGGTGAGCTATATTATTTATAGCTAATGAAATGTGGCTTCCTATTATTAAATTACATGTATTTGTGTGTATGCATGGGAGATAAAGTGATGGGTATAAGATAAGCTATTTTATATTCGTTTTCTTGGGTTAAATTCTAACTTATACAAATCAACAGTGGTGCTCTCGAATGTAAAGAGGAGCAAAACAATTACTTTTTTTTATTTTTAATATATATAAATAATTTATATATATTAAAAATTAATTAAATTATTTATTTATAATAAATATGTATTGATTTTCTTAGAATATCATTTGTCTAATTATGTGTATTATAACTATTTTTTTTATAAATTTTTTTATTATATACAATTAATAGAGATATTTTAAAAAAAATATAAATTTAAGAAATGAAATATACTAAAATTTTATATTTATCATCAAAATAATTTTTTTATCTGATTTACTTGCCCTTGACAGTAGCTTTTGTCCATAAACGGAATCAATGATAATGAAAGGAACGGACAATTAAAGTAAATATTAAATTTGATTAGTCATTAAATGAATAAATTTTGTTTTGTTATTTTGGGCAAAAATTTATTGTGTTTATTGACTTTCGTGGTGACCAACATTCGATGTCGCCTGAAGAAGAAGAGAGACAATCCGTCAAGTATGAGAAACAGTGAATACTTTTTATCACCAAAAAAAAAAAAAACAGAGAAGAAACACTGAATACGCCATCACGTTTTGACTTTTGAGTACGTGTCCTGCACCTTTCTTTATTGTTTTTCTTAATAAAATGATCAATTATATTGATTGGAAAAATTATACAACAGAGTAAATAATAGGGTGCAGGGAACGGGGAATTAATAATACACATCACTTTTATGGAGGAAGTGACTAGGATTGAGACCACAAATTTATATCCTTTTCTAAATATTTGAATATATTTTTAATCATCTGAAATCAATCTTTGGAGAAATATTGATACAAATTTGTTACTTGTTTTAAATATTATAGAAGTCCAAACAATCATAAATAAATATTTAAATATTATATATATATTTTTTTTGATACAAGAGAGGGCTAAAGCCTAAATATAAAATAGATTATACTATTGAGGAATTTAATCCTAAACACTCTGAAGCCACTAATCCCCTCAACTTTGCAGGACACATGTCAAATATGTTAGATGTAGAAAGACCTTCTTTTGCAAGGGTATCCGTAACCTGATTAGCCTGTCTCGAGATAAACTGTAGTTTTAAATCTTAATGTCTACTCATGAACTCCTCAGTCTGCACAACTAGCAAGCTGCCTCGCTGTTTTATAGTATTTTTCCCCAACATTTGAAGCAGATACTTTGCATCAGATTCGAGTATAACCTTCTTGTATCCTTGGGCCCACGCAATTTGAAGCCCCTTAAAGATAGCCCATTCTTCTGCATCTGCTGCACTGTATAAGCCAATGAAATGTGTGAAACTATATAACCATTTTTCTCTATGGTCTCGTAAAACCCCACCACATCCAGCTATATTATTAGCCATTGTCATTGTCCCATCCACATTTAGCTTAATCTACTCCATAGGTGGTGGTTGCCATTTCATATTATCTGCAAGGTCAAATGATGTAATATGTCATTATAATTGACCTGTGCGTACTTTTTCTACACTTGTAAGATAAGCAGCTCTGGATGATCTGGTTTCGTGGCATCTGGATTAAATACAATCATATTCCTCCAAAGCCAAAACTTCCAAATAGCCACTCCCCAAATAAGGTTCCAATTGTCTCCCATATTGTCCGATTGTCTCTTTAGATTTAACGCAAACCAATCAGTAATGGATGTTGCAAAAAAAGCCACAAGGTGTTGTGGAGCTAGTAGCTTAAGCCAAATACGCCTTGCATACATACAATCTCTCAAGATGTGTAAAGTATCCTCACTTGCCAAATTACAATCTGGGCATAAAGCAGACGCAGAGGACCACTTATTTCTCCAAACATTATGAGGTAGTCTATTATTAACAGTTATCCACATAAAAACTCTAATTCTCTCTACTCCCCTCCACTTCCAAATGGCCTTATAAACTGAAGTATGAGATGTTGGCCTGCTTTCCTCTAGTAGACAATAATCACTTCTTAATGAAAAAATCCCATTTGCAGTGGCACTCCAAGCCATAACATCCGGTCCAGCTTCAACCCGTGGTGGAAGCATTGTGATAAGTCTTTGGAAAATAGTACTTGGAATAATGGTAGCCAATCTTAAGAAGTCCCATGAACCATCCACTAGGGGTGTGCATGGGCAGGGCTGGGCAGGGCAGCCCCCCTGCCCGGTGCCCTGCCCGAAAAAAGCATGGGCTGCATTTTGCAGCCCGATGCCCGGCCCTGCCCGGTAAAAGCCCTAACTATTTTGGGCTGGGCATAGGCGGGCTGGGCATGGGCGGGCTGGGCATGCCCAAGTTTTGATGCCATGCTCATATTGTGAAAAAAAATCTGCAATTATGAACTTATAAAATAATACCATATTTATGTCTTAAAGATTTGAAAAGTATTTATAATCAACTAAAAACAAGGCGACAACAAGATAATAATTAAAATTTTGAAATACATTGCAATTAAAATGATCTTCAGTCATCAGCAGTCATCATATTCTCCCTTCCAAGCATAGCATCTAGAGAAAAAGAAAGGAAAACTGTTACATATTATAAAGTAAAATATATAATACAATTTATGAGTTTCAAAATAAAAAATTACCTGCAAGTTGAATGACATTTTCCGTTTCATCAAAATTATCGAACTCTCGAAGCTTATCAGCTAAATCATTGATAGATTGGCCAGCTTGTAGCCAATTTTGGCTACAAATCAGTGCTTCTGTCATTTTATAAGACAAAGAGCTCCTATAATGATCAACTATACGTCCCCCAGTGCTAAAGGCGGACTCAGAAGCAACTGTAGAAACCGGAATAGCCAATACATCTCGTGCCACATGGGAGAGAATTTTATATTTTTGAGAATTAGCTTTCCACCATAACAGTATGTCAAACTCAGATGCAGAAGGGATTTCATCTCTTGAGTCAGTTACAATATATCTATCTAACTCAGTTTGAGGATCAGTTGAAGTTCTTATTTTCATGGATTTTAACCACTTATGACCAGGATCATCATCATCATCATCATCATCATCAAAAGATGGCAATGAAGTTGCACTTGTTGTACCTGTTGAAAGAATCCCCAATTCAGAAGAAACCCTTGTAGAGTACTCATCAAACAATTGATACAAACAATCTTTGACCCTCTCCTTCATAAGTGAACATACTTCAGGGTCAATGTAAAGGACGTCAAACATATGATTGACATATGCTAGTTTATAACGAGGATCCAAAATTACAGCCACAAATAGTAACGGATTCATATTATCTGCTTGACCCCAATACTTGTCATATTTTGCCTGCATACTGATGCTCATATCTCCCAAAAAATTGTTAGCTCTGTTCATAATATTCTTTTGCAACATTTTCTGGACACGTGCAATCTGGTGGAAACATTCATTTGATGTTACAGAAAGAGAGCTTGAAAATTTCAATGTAATGTCATAAAATACCTTCAAGAATTTGATGAAGATCTTGGCATTATCCCAATCATCACTAATCGGACCAGAGAAGTCATCTTGGCCATGCCTAGCACCACGCCTAGAGCTTGAAGTGCTTGAGTTGAAGTGGAAAATGTAGTCATTGTCTTCATCAAGCATCCGGTCAAACACTTTTTGAAACTTTATCGCAGCTTCCAACATCAAGTATGTAGAGTTCCATCGAGTGTTCACATCAAGGCAAACAAGGCTTTTAGTGTCTATTTTTTCAGCTTCAGCCCAAGTTTTGAATTTCAAGAAGCGTGAAGGAGAAGAACGAACATATCTAACAGCACTTCGAATGGCTTCAAAGCTATCCTTCATCTCTTTGATACCTTCATTAACCACCAAATTAAGAACATGGGCACAACACCTTAATTGTATATAATCCCCATCACAAAGTAACCCTTTCCAACTCCTTAAACGCCTCTTCAAATATACCAAAGCTGTGTCATTAGCCGAGGCATTATCCATAGTTATGGTAAAGATATTTTCAATCCCCCACTGCAACAAGCATTGTTCAATGGTCTTCCCTATAGTATCACCTCTATGATTTTCAATCATAACAAAATTCAAGATCCTCTTGTGAAGCTTCCAATCCTCATCAATAAAATGTGCTGTCAAACACATATAATTGAAATTTTGGCATGATGTCCAACAGTCTGTGGTAAGGCAAACACGCTTAGCACTTTGCTGTAAGAATTTCTTCAATAATTTAACTTCTCCAAGATATAACTGCCACACATCCCTTCCAATTGTTGTTCTTGAAGGGATTGGAAAGCGGGGCTCAAACTCATTCAGCAATTTTTTAAATGCAGGCTTCTCAACAATTCTGAATGGTTGTTCATCCGATATAATGAATTCAACTAAAGCTCTTCTACATCGCTTCTCATTATATAGATGTGCCGTCACCGATCTTCCTTGACCACTCGACCCCCCAGATAAGAGAGTTAACATAGATTGTCTTCTATCTGTAGTGGCCTTGTTTGGGTTTTGTTTACATTTTGGGATATGCCTTAACAAAGAATGTGTCCCATGGCGATTTGGATCAGCCTTATAAGTCATATGGCAATGCTTGCAAGCTGCTAAGTGCTCCCCATTAGTTTCTTCCAATGGCAATCTAACAAAGTGATCCCACACCTCTGATGTGTGCTTGGATTCTCTTTCCTTTCTCTTTGTACCCCTAGCTTCGACATTTGTTTCTTGTGTGACAAATTCTGTTTGTGTTTGGGTTGTGGGAGTAGGAGCATGAGAAGTAGGAGGGTGGGGATGGGGGAGGAGAGATTGAGAGGTAGGTGGAGGAGGAGGAGGAGGAAGAGGAGGTGTAAGAGTATTAAGACCTTCACTTGGTGATGCATTAGAATTTTTAAAAGAGGTTGAAGTTGAAGTATCTTCAAGAGACAATGGCGAAACATTAGAAGCTTGATCATCCATTTAACCTGAAATTAACTATTAAAATATTAAAATACAGAATAACATATGTTAACATGAAGGGTGTACTCTAACAGGTAAGGAAAGGAACAATAATATGTCAATTCCAGGTATCATGCATCTCTTTAGGTTATGACATTTATGAGGACCACCATGATATAAAAATAGAAGAGAGTCAATTTAAGATTCTTTGCCGCAGAGATGAAGCACATGTAAAACTTGGATAAGATCAAACAAGGTTAGAGGGTATCTTTTCAGTTAATTGAGAGAATAAATAGATAGTCAAAGTCAAACATACGTGTACGTATATGATTCACATGTGGCTCTGACTTAAGCAACCGTAATGATTCCAAACATATGATTGAGCAAAGAATGCATTTATTTATTGGAGGCCTAAGTTTGAAGTGCATTATTCAACTTGCCATCTGTACTCATCAAAACAAATAAATAGAAAGAAAACTAAACTAAAAAGGAGAGGAAAGGAAACTGTACAAGGATCCTAATTTGAGGAATTTATAACTCATTGTACAATTTATATGAGAACCTCATGCTTATTGCTATGAAGAAATCTAGACCGTTTAAATTTAATTTAGACAGTCCAGATTTAAGTTAAGTCATTTGGATTCTATTTATTTCAAAAAAGCAACATATCTGTAACATCACTCTCGAATTATTTCCCATCTCATCAGAATACGAAATTAACACGAACTAAATTAAAACAAGAAGCCAATAATCTCTTCCTTAATAAGATAACACTATCTTTTTCACATTAATAATAAGCAGAGATTGAACTTTATGCGCAACAACCAAACAGAAAACAGAGAAACCAGCCATTAAACTCACAGCAAGGGTAGCAGTAGCAACAACAACAAAGCCCTCATTATATGAAATGGTACAGAAGCATGGATGTATGCACTACGCAGCCCCTTCAGAACCAAAACATACAGAATCATGAAAAAACATGGATACGTGCAGAAACATACAGAATTTGTGCAAATACATGGATGCATGAAAGATGTTGCACTAAAATGTTAAATAATGTGCAGAAACATGGATACGTGTGTAGAAACATACAGAATCAGCAAGTGTGCAGAAACATCAGCAATTTTAAATAATGTTCCCATGTTATCAATTCAAGCCGGAAACTTGACAAATCAAGAAGTCCATTCCTCACACATACACAGAACAACACTTCCATGATAGTCCAGATTTTTCAGCCTCAAGTTTCCAGCCAAAACATCGTAGAATCAGAATCCAAAATAATAAGTGATCTTATTTTACGAGTTGCAGGGAATCCAAAATACAAATCAGAAACCAGCTCGTAGTAACCGGTGGCCCATTATCAAGATTGAGGAGGGATATACCGATATAGTACCTGAAAAAGCACTCCGCGATTAGAAGGAAATGTGTTGAACTGAGCTTGGTGATTAAGTCTTGCTAAAGTGCTGAACTGGAAGGCGGACCGCGGAACTGCAGAAGTGAAATCGTTACTGCAGTCTGGACTCTGGAGATATGGCGAATCGGTGATCACGATTTGTGAGCTCAGGGAGAGAATTGATAGCCGAAAGGAGAGAACAGGGAACCCTAACCGAAGCCCTCTTTCGTGCAATGCTTGAAGAAGTCTGAATGAGTGAATATAAGTGAAGCTGATGTGTAATATTGTAATAACTGGGCCGGGCTAAACGGGCAGGGCAGCCACCCCTGCCCGATGCCCAGCCCAGCCCGACTATTAGCCCTGCCCAAAAATGCCCATTTTTTTTTTGAGTATTTTTAACCGGGCTGGGCAGGGCATTTTTTGGCCGGGCCCGGGCGGGCGAACCGGGCCACGGGCATTTTGCACAGCCCTACCATCCACAACCCAATCTACCACTGTATTTTCTGCCTCTTCATTCGTTAAGGGTCTAAGACAAACTTCTCTAATCCTCATATTAGGAAATAGCCAACAGTCCTCAAAAAACTGTATCATCCTCCCATCTCGAATCATCCATTTAGTTCCTTTGTTTATGGTATCCCGTTGTTGTGATATGAATTTCCATAGGGCCGAGTCTCCTGTACGCGATGATAACAAATTGACTTCATTTCTTGCCATGTATTTCTTCCATAGAACTTCAACCCATAATCCTGTAGTACCAGAAATCAGATTCCATGCCATCTTTGCACCAAAAGCCCTATTAAAAGATGAAAGCCTCTTGAAACCAAGTCCTCCATTTTCTTTAGGCTGCACTAATTGATTCCACCCAATCGGATGAAAGGCATGAACATTTTGATTATTTCCCCAAATGAAGTTTCTTTGCAGGCGTTCTGTTTCCTGACATACAACCTCTGGAATCTTTGCCACTTGCATTGGATATAATGGAATAGAACTCAAGACCGATTTAGCTAATATAATTCTACCTGCTGTTGACAAGCTACGCTTCTTCCATGAAGCAAGCTTCGACTTTACTTTATCAATAATGTAATGGAAAGTCTCTGTTGATCTCCTTCTCCTAGAAAGTGGAAAGCCTAGATATTTCCCTATTTCTAAAGACACAGCCATCCCAGTAATACATTTTATGTCCCTACGGGATGCTGGGTTGACCTTTGGAGAGAAAAAAAATTGAGGATTTAGTCCTGCTAATTCGAGCCCCAAAAGTAGTACAGAACTTAGTCAAGCATTCCATCATACACTTAGCTTGCTCTTTCGTTGCCTCGCCAAAAAGTAGCAAATCATCAGCAAACATAAGATGAGAAACCACCGGACCATCTGTTGTCACCTTAATGGGTTTCCATAAACCATCATTGACCACATCACTAATTAGATAAGATAATTTATCCATACACAGAACAAAAAGAAGAGGTGATATTGGATCTCCTTGCCTGAGTCCCCTCCTTGGCCTAAAACAATCAGTCTTGGTACCATTCCACAACACATTATAAGTAACCGAAGTCACACAATTCATTATTAAAGAGAAAAAATTAGGATGAAAACCAGCCTCGAGTAACACTTGTTGAAGAAAATCCCATCAAATCTAATCATATGCTTTCTTCAAATCTATCTTTAGAGCCATTAAACCTCTCCTCCCTCTACATTTCTGCATCTGATGCATTATTTCCTGCCCCACAATTATATTATCTTGAATATGGCTGCCCTTAATAAAACTTACCTGAAAAGGAGAAATGATCTTATCCATAATACCCCTCAGTCTAGCCGTGATGACTTTAGTTATGCACTTATAGTGAACAATACACAACAAAATAAGTCTAAAGTGATGCACAACCTCAGGATAGTCCCTCTTAGGTATCAAGGAGATGAGAGTTCTGTTGGCCTCCAGTAGAGAAATTTGATTTTGAAAAACTCCCTGAACAAAGGAACACAGCGCACCACCCACAACATTCCAATTGGACTGATAAAAGATAGGACAAAAGCCATCAACTCCAGGTGCCTTGTAAGATCCCATTGAGAACAATGCACTTTTGATTTCCTCCACATTGGGTGCACTATGTAAAGAAAGAGAACATAGAAGTCTCCTGTGGAACCTCTGTCGCCTTCATCTTATTCGGGCATATTTCAGGTCTATGGCCATAAATTCCACAATGGGTGCACAACATATGAAGCCCCTCATACTCCAGGTAATAATCATCCCCGCAATCTCACCCAGACAGCAACCCTATCAATGGTGGCTTTTTGAGGATTGAATCTGGGTTCCCATGGTCTGACGGTGAGATAATGATCATATAATATCCAAGGTCTCCCTGTAAGTGCATTGAAATAATCCTCTCTATTTGTCAGCTTCACCACATAGTATCCATTGCCAACATTGACGAGGGAAATTACCCCTCAGCTTAGCCCACATAGTCTGCAGCCTTGTGTATAAAGCTTTAAATCATATGTTTCTATCTAGTAACTTGACAATGAGAGCTTTACGCCATGCACGATACAAACATTTCTTAAATCGTCCAGCAAAAGTAAATGTAGGAAAATTCCTTACCGGGTCTTCCACTGCTCTAAACAAAGGTTCCTCCTTCTCTTGCTCCGAAACATGTCCAGATCCCTCAGACATCGAATCATCAGAAACCAAAGTATCTTCCTCTTCTGAGTCACCATCATCATAATGCGCTACACCTTTGAGCTTCTCAGCAAAGGATTGTCCAGATGCACCTCCAACATCTTTCCCAGTCAACTTAGGCCAAGGGCCATGCAAAATATTTTCCCCACGACTCTTGCCATTCTTAATTTTTTTAGAGCTTCTCATCAATTGATCATCCTCCTCTTGAGTAGGAGGACCTAGCGCTTGACGTTTTCCAGAAAGTAAGATCGCCATTTCTCTCTCTCTCTCAACAATTCCAAACCACTTTTCCTCCTAATATTATATATTTTTATTTGAATTTAAATTTCATATAGTTATATATTCAATCATGATTCACTTGCAAAAAAAAATTAAGATTGACTTGTTTTACATTTTTTGTAAGGAAAAAAAAATGAGCCTGACTAAAATTTTAACTTGCCCAAACATCAGCAGAAGAGTGAAACAGCAAATAAATAACCAGATTTGATGGGAAAAAGGGGGAAATTGGGGAAAAATCTCCCATTAATTTTTTTAGTAAAAAAGACCTAAATTAGAGTACCGATTCTTGATGTGTACAAAATTTACAAAATACCAGTACTTTCTGTGTGTAAAAATTTATCATATCCATCTTTACGGATAAAATTCCCCAATTTTTTTACAAATAAAACAGATTTACTAATTAATACATGAAGCAGATATTTGGGTACATTACCATATATTATATACACACCGCGCAAATATCAATGTGCATTATCACTTATATATTTTTACCTCATCTCATTTAGATCAACAGCGAAAAGACAGAGAAGTTACAAGGAACTAGAAGTAGTATTAGTAGAGGAGCTAACACAGTTGTTATCGGCAATTGAATCTGGTGAAAATGGAGGAGGATCATCTTTATTCAAAAGCACAATTTCATCCACCCTGTGATTATTCTTCTCTCCTACATCTTCATGTCCACCATAGCCTTCTTTCTGAATTCCTCTCAAGATTTGCAGTACCTCATCCATGGAGGGTCTCATGGCGCCGTCTTGCTGCAAACACCTAAAGGCCAATTCTGCCACCGCTGTTGTCATCTGCTTCAATGCATTGTCTCTTTCAAACCCTAGAAGAGGATCAATCAAGTCGTGCACTTGATGATTCTGAATCCTGTTGATGGCAAGATTGGCTAAGTTTATATCATGGCGGTGCCTGGTGATGTCCACGGCCTCTAAGGACGATATGAGCTCGACTAAGACAACTCCAAAGCTATAAACATCGCTTTTATTGGTGAGTTGGTAGCACTGATAATATTCAGGATCAACATAACCAGGTGTTCCTTGTGGGGCAGTTGACACATGAGTAACATCATTTGGGAACAACCTTGAAAGACCAAAATCAGCAACCTTAACACGAAACTTATGGTCTAGGAGAATATTATTGGTTTTGACATCACGGTGTATGACATCTGATTCATGGAGGTAGGCTAAGGCCTCAGCTGTTTCTATGGCGATGTTCAATCGTGTACACCAAGGCAGCAAAGAAGACTTAGATCGATTCCCATGGATATGATCTGACACTGTTCCATTAGGAATGTATTCATAGACAAGGAGAAGTTCTCGGCTGTGTCTAGAGGTGCATCCATAAAGTGCAACTAGGTTTGGATGCTTTAGTCGAGCTAGAATTTCAACTTCATTCCTGAATTGGTCGACGCGTTTCAGATTGCTTTCGTAAAGCCGTTTCACTGCAACTGTACGTCCATCTTTCAGAATGCCTGATCAACAATCAGAGCAGAGTGGTTAAGGGAAAATGATGGCGAAGATACAATGATGTAGTGTTTGAGAATCCTAAAGATAATTATGAAATTACTCCCTCCGGTCCTCATTATAAGGTAACTTCTAGAAAGAATAGATGATCCTTATTATACATCACAAAATGAGGTACTAATTATAGTTTTCAAGATTGCCCCTATTTAAAATTTCATTAACTACACCTTCTATGCCTTCTTGGATGCAAGTCATGATATTAAATATGGGTAAACTTGAATTTTATCTCATTTTCAGATCAAGTTAATGACTTAACTATCTTTTTTTAGTTTTGATGAGGTGGTTAGAAGTATTTTATAATAAGGACTAGAAGGAGTATATTCTTACCATAATAAACAGTGCCGAATCCTCCACTACCAAGTTCCATGGAAGGATCAAACCTTTTAGTGGCTTCCTCTAGTTCAGCATAGGTAAACACCTTAACCCCACAGAAGAAACTATGTTGCATAGATTCAGACTTTGAGGTAACGTAAGATGGGACACTTTGAGATGAATTTGTTGTAGAGGTAGCAACGCCTCTGCTATAAGGAGCCATGAAGAGGTCCTTTGTTTGTGACTGTTCTGCAATTCTTTTCCTTCGTCTTACCATAAATAACACGCATAATCCAAGAAGAATTAGAAAAACTGCTGCTGCAGCACTACTGCCTGAAGATAATTCAATATATTCAAGAAATTAGTAGAATTATGCCAAACTGCTGCTCCTTAAGAAAACTAATCCCGTACGTGATCAAAATAGAGGCTACCTGCTATGATGGCTGTTCTTTTAGGTCCATTCTCTGTAAAATACAACAAAGATAAATGTCAAAACTCAAAACTCGAATGACATGAAGACAAACAAAGGAAAGACAGGATTGTCAGCTAAGAGTTACTCTCAAATAGAAGAACATAATCAATAAGGGACGAATAAAATTATCCTCTTTCCCTTGTCTTAAATTAAAGGGGAGAATTTGTACAAGAGAAACTACATATTTCACTTTTAACATTTTGTTACATAAAAGTTGACCATCTGATAGATGATTATCAATTACAGTTCTCCAGCTAGGAAGCAAAACATTATCGATATTCATTAATGAAGGTGAAAATCTAGGAATCAGAATTGAAAATGAAAGGCGAGGGGTTCTCAAGCGGCATGTTCACCCAAAAATGTTGTGATAATCAATGAAAATCGCACACACCTGGGGAAGGACACAGGTGATCACCACAAATGCAAATTGGTTTCCCCGAATCGTAATCATATCCACATTGGCCATCAAAATCAACGCATTTCAAGCATTCATGTTCATAAGGAGTACTATAATTCACACTAAAGCCCTCCATCAACACCTCCCTAAGCAACGACCGATTACTCATGATCCTAGTGACTTCACTTTGAAGAATGGGCACCACAACTCGAGTATCACAATGAAAAATATTAAGAGCAGGGTCCTCCGGTAACGAACCAATCAAAGAATAAGAATCGCTTCGAATCCCCTTAAACTCACACTCAAACAGATTCTCTGTCTTTACATTAATCTCATAAGAAGAACCACACCCATAGACCAAATTGAGATTCTCGTTTCCTGAACCGTACCTAAAGTTGGTTTGTTCAAAAGTGGAATTGACAAAGTGGCGAGTACATGTTTCGTTCCAGAGGTCTATACGTGCTAAGGTGAGAACACGCTCGATTGGGTCGAGCTGGCGGACTCGGTAACTCACCGAGGAGATGTTCAGCTCGGGAAAATCGCTCCAGCAGGCGAGATGGAATTCGGGCGGGCCACAAAAGGAGGGGCGGTCGGCGCCGGTGAAGGGGTAGGGGATGTCATGAATGTTGCCGCAGTTGAAGGTTTTGAGGCAAAGAGAGAGTGGGGGCGTTTGAAGGTAACGACGTCGTAGGGTTGAGAGAGGAGAGGATTATGAAGGTGGAGAAGATGACGAAGAATTTGTCGTTCATTGGATTGGGATTGTTGGTGGGAGGCGGTCAGGCGGGCGGGAAGATTGGTTTTTGACTGAGCAAGAGAGATAGTTAGCTTTGATTTATAATAATTAATAATACTAATAATATTATTATTACTAAAATGGAGTTATGATGAAGCAAGAGCCAAGATGGATTTATTTGACTTGTACTTTATATATTATGTGAGGACGAAATATCATGTCATTTTCTTAAAACTTTCTTTAAGTATGAAATTGTGACTTCATATAATAAAAATGACATTTGAAGAATGTGTTTGTGTAAGTGGTGGCCCGTGGGAAGAACAAAAACATACGTTCTGTTACTACTAAAAAAAAAAAGAAGCTTTTTTTATATTATTATTTTACTTTGTAATATTATTAGGTTTAATTAGAATAATTCACCTAAATATATTTTTTATATTCACATAAAATCGAATTCGATACCTTGTATTTAAGCAACCAAAATCAATTTCATAAAGAACTAACTATTTTTTTATTAAATAGATGTATCTTCCTATTAAAGATAATCATATCTAAAATATCGTTAGATATTAAATATGGACAACTATCTTAATAAGAATTTAAACTTTAGTTCATGATATTATTTAACTCTTTTTTAACTAGATTTAACCTTGAATTTAGATCAACTTTTTTGTTTGCATGTGCTCATTGAAAGAAAAGGGGAAAAAAGAAAAGAAAAGATACAGGCTGACTGATTTAACGGCCATGTCTCAAATGCTGAGATCGGACGAGATTGGCCTAGTTCAACCTCCGGCAAGAACACTCAACATCTATAACTAGAGACATGGTTCCAGATCAGAGGAGAGAGCAGTTACAAACAAGAAGAAGATGGAAAAAACATTCACGGAGAGCGGGGGGAAGAAAATAAAGAAACCTTTTGGATGAGTAGGTATGAATATCCATCCAAACCTACCAAACGTTGAAGATGATTACTAAAAGCAAAAGATTCAATATCTTGCTTATCATCTTCATGTCGAGTATGTTATATATGATCCAGCTTCAACAAACCTTCATCCATTGAACGAGGGTTTATATATATACATATATATATATATATTCGGCTCACCACAAAAGGATTAAAAAAAGAAGCCTAAGCTCTTTCGGACAAAGTCATATACGAGCCACCACAAAATTACTGCTCACCATCCAAATAGCTTGATATATATTAAGTTAGATGCCTAGAAAAGGGTTAAAACAGAAAAGACAAGTAAATCACAAAGTAAAGACCCAATATTTACACAACCTAGATGCATAGAGAGATCGAACTATTCTGCGCAAACTTGTATTAAGCCATAAACTCACTGATCACGGATTAAATAGCAAAGTCCATATATATGGAGAAATATCATATATATATATATTTGTGCGTGTGTGTGTGTGTACGGCATCCGAATTGGAAGGTTTTCCAAATCCTAAGAAGTGGGGGAAGTGGAATTAGATGGAGACAACTTCAAAATGAACTGCCAAAGCTGAAAAATGATAGTTATCTAATCATGAGGAAATGGGACCTAAATGAAATTATAAGTTGATAATAATACGAGCCAAAAGGGATGTTTGCAAGTTGATTAGCAGTCAAAGTTGGTTGCCTATATTTTAAAACTAATGTGAACAGCCTATGATAGCCTGGCGCTTACCTAATAATGTCTACCTACCACCAAGAAATACTCTAAACAAGACTCTAGTTGGTGTATGAAAATTAAGTAAATTAAGCCAATCCTGGAGAAACATGTAGATTGAGTTCCATCCTAGTTTGGCGTAGACACATCTCATTAGTCCAGTGTCCACGTAAACCGAAGAGAAAAACTAAAACGACTTTTTCTAGCTTTGTTTGGAGATGAACCACAATCAGATGGTTGTTGCAGAAGTCAGGAATTATTCTTGAGGAAAATGGAGAAGTTATATATAAACAAAACTATTTATTTTTTCTTGGCATGGCTTCATGGCTAAAGGCTATCAAGGTCCTATCTGCAGAAAATAACAGGGAACATGTGGGCAAGTCCTCAGACATTTCTGAACTATAAGTCTGTAACTATCTAAAAGCAATAACTGACGAGGATATGAATAAGCCAGTATTATCTGATATAACCTATTGAAACTCAAAGCACATTCATCGATCTAGGTTCACAGAAGCCACTAATTTCTCAAACTCCAAAATATGAAGTACCAGTGCATCAAAAACAGACTTGTATAGACACATCTCTTCAAATTACACGACATTAAATGTTTTGTCGTGTTGCAATTCTGTATGTGCATCTGTGCACTTCATAGATTGTTACGAGTTACTAGAACATTGGTACTTACTTGATTCACATGAAGATGGAACAGGTCCGTCTCCACAATAGCAAGTGAATTCACTTGAAGTTGTGTTATAACCGCATTGCCCACCAGACTTTCGACAGCCAAAACACAGGCTATTATTTGCCTTCCATTTCAATCCAAAGCCATTATTAATAGCAGTCTTCAGGTTTTCCTCACTTGAATGTTCCTCTAGAGTTCTGACTTGTGACTCCAAAATTGGAACGATGACAGTAGAATTGCAGGTCCCTGTTTGATAGTTCCCATAAATTTCTGGGACCCCGGTAAGGAAATAGCTGACCATTTCGGTATCGTTGATTTTGCAACTAAACTTAGTGGAAAGGATATATGGGAGAGAAAATGGAGGAGAAGGGCAACCGTAGTACAGTGTCAGGTCACGATAATCCGAACGGTATTCAAAGAAAGTGGAATTTATGGAATTGTTCCTGAAATAGGTTGGGCAAGGATTATTCCAGAAGTCAGCTCTCACAACTCTAAGACTATAATCAGAATAATTGACTTCAAGAACTCGATATCTCTCAGACATGATGGTGATTTCTGCATATACACCATCGCAATCTAGTTCAAATTCTGGGTGGCCACAAAATTCTTCTGTTTCCGATCCCCAGAAGGGATAGCCAAGGTTTTTGAGATTTGCACAATGAAATGAAGAGCTGCAGATTTCCTCATAATCAACACAGAAGCAAATTGGAATTTGATATAGGGTAATCGAAATGAGAAAAAACGAAACAGAGACGCTGAAATGAAGCTGCATCTTGAGAAAGAAACAGCGGGTGGAAGACACAGAGGTTTGCCTTCACTTGCACAGAAGATCTAAACAGATGATGAAGATAGAAGAATCAATGCACATGAATTGGAATAGTGGAAGGATTTAACTTGCGATTGGCAAAGATTTTCAAAGAGACTATTGGAAGGTACTGATCACCAGCTAATGCAAATTTAGGTCACCTAGCAAGTAAGAATTTCCCTGGGGCTTTCAGTAGGGAATGAATGGAACAAAACCCTGATAAAGCACTTCAAAATGTGAGATTAATAAGATGGATCACTGAACTTGGTCAAAAAGTCGAGCCTATATATGCCAAATTATTCTCCAACCACTCTAAACCACTCTATATTGCTTGTTATGCATGAATACATCAAAAGTCAGAACTTTCGAGAGTGAGACACGTTTAATGGGTTTTTTCTATTTTTTAAATAAACTTTATATCTTATTCCCGAATGATTCACCTGCGTTTGAATTTTCGAGGAATGATTCAAACTATAAATTTAAAATGACTCTAGACAGTGAGGGATAGAAACTTTTAAATCTTTTAGAAAGGAAGTTAGTTCTCAGAACACCTAAATACTTCTTTAAGTAATTTGACTTCGACAGAAATTGCATTCTCATTCTCACGCCTATGTGATAGCTTAACGAAAAGAAAGAGATTCCGCTTCATATGAGCAGAGCATTTCCACGTATTCTAATTTCTGCCTAAAGAATAGTCAATCAAATAATTATGATGAAGCTGTTATGGCAGGGAAGGTGTAAAAACCTTAAAGGGGGCATGATTCTGCCGCTGGAATATCGAGACGTTTGTTAGATGGGAAATTGCTGGGAAGCTGAAATGTTCTAGATATATATATCCTAAAAGTCAAACATAGTCCAAATTTTAGTTCTCTAGCAAAGCAATTATAGAACCGTCCTATTTGGCTGCTGTGGTTCTAAAGGGAAGAAGAATCAACAGTGATAATATTTGATAACAGTAAACCCCATGACAAGCCAGGTAATCTGCCCCGAAAGATCTGCTACACCATTCATGTCCTTTAAAAGGCGCTAATCACTCTCTTCCGAGGCTTTTTTTTTTTTTTTTTTGGGAAATTGGTGTGGGTGGGATGATCCATTAAGGCAATTTAGGGAGCATAGATATAGGCTTCATCAGCTCTATTGTTGTTTGGGAACCTACGCACAAGTATACGGCATGTATACTTGATAATACAGAAATAAATTCTGTTCTGTATCAAACATAAAACGACCCTTGAATTAGTAACCATGACACATTTATGATAGGGTCATGTCCCATATCCATGGTTCTAGGCTACAGAAGAAACACGGGATTCTGATAAAATAACAACATACCTAACGGTTTTTCTGAACATGAAGTAATTCGGGGTCCATCTTTGCAGAAGCAGGAGAATCGTCCATCATCATAGCCGCACTGGCCACCAGATCGAGAGCATGTGTCACAATCCTCATTATTTACTGTCCATTGCAACCCAAAACCTTCTTGTAATACATCCTGTATAGCTTCTGCAACTCGACCGAGGTTTGCTTGATATATCGGCATAATAACACTAATTTTGCAATAATAACTTGAATACGATTCCGGAAGGTAGTAGACTGTTATATCTGTACCATCAGCTCTGCTACAGTTTCTATTGAAAACATTTGATTGAAATGGAGTAGAACTAGAAGTAGGGCAATCATAGAGAAAGGTCACATGAGCAAGCCCATCTACATACTTGAACGGTGTATCATCAAATGAGCTGTTTTTGTAATCAGTTGGACAGATAGTTTCAAAATAATCATCGCTAGCCACTACAAGAGTCTTTATATCCGAGTCCAAATGAAGAATCTGATATTTGAGGGACCGTATGGTAATCATTGGGATATCGACTTCGCATATGAGCTGGAAATCAGGTAGACCACAATAATTTGCTCTTTCTCCTCCCCAAAAGGGATATTTTATGAGGCTTTGGAACCTTCCGCAGCTAAAAGAGGTACTTGAGCAGTTTGTATACCGACCATCATCGGCGCCACGGGATGCTGGAATGTTGACAGAGATCAACAAAGGAACCAAAAGAAAGAACATGGATGATGGATTAAGAGGTGGTTTCATGGAGGAAACAAACTATGAGAGAATCGAGAAGAACGGGATGCAGCGTCAAAAGAGCTGTAGTAGATGAAAGATTATGAGATAATGAATTAGATTTCGTTCATCTAGCACGCAGCCATGGATAGTTCTTCAAATGAAGGCCTTTGGAAAAGTCCAGATTTTGAAGTTTCCTCGAAAGTCGGAACAAATGGTCAATTTGGATGGGTGAAAGAAGCATGGTTTGGCATATATATTGCATCATGCACGTAATAACTTTGGATTTTCGACTTCCAAAGTAAATGAAAATATATGGTTGGGATAGAAGCTTCACTTATTCAAGTCCTAGGTGACTTTAAGGACCGATTCAAAGACACAGTAAATGGAACACGAAACTAGGGTGAAAAATCTCTGTCAGAGGATATACTTTTGAAACCTTTATATGGTAAGTTAGAAAAGTCGATGAACCTTAATTAAAATGGCTTGATGGAAAGGATATATTGTAATTGTTAGAAAGAGTTAGCTAAGAGACTGGTTCATCTATAGATTTGTTGGTAAAAAAAAAATCAGCTATAAATTTGTAAGATTTTGTTTTTTGATAAAAAAAAAATATCTACGTACGCAGACTGCTCTGAAGGTCAAACCTCAAAAAGGAGAAAAACTAGTAATAAGGGGCTGAAATAAAATAAAATAAAATTTAAGATAAAATGCCTACAAACCATAGAATAAATCAACAATCTGATGCAAGCATGACCTTGACGATAAATTAAAATAAGCCATGTAGCCTGATTAGATAATGAAAGGAAGAATATTAAAAGAGTAGAATTCATAACATTGGCGTGAAAGGATGGTAGATAATATTAATTAAATATTTTAGACTTTAAAAATTGATTTCATTTTGATTGTTTCTGCAGGGTTCTCTAAAAGAATAATTATTTCAAATAAATTGTACTCAATCAATTTATTTAAAATAATTAAAATGATTAAGAATATATATTAATGTTTAATAAAAAATTCTCTCAGATCAACTGAGCTATTAAAATTTATTTACAATATCATAAAATAACTTAGGTCATAAAATGTTTATAAAACAACTAAGATTATGAAAAGTTTTTGTCAATAAGGAAAGCTACACAAGTATCTTCCAAAAAAAAAGGAAAAACAAACAAACAAGGAAAGCAACGCAAATATTAAATCATAGGGCATATTTGGTAGGTGGGAAATAAAAATAGAACTAGAATTTTTTAATTTTTTTGTTTGATACGATAGAAGTTACTTCTACTTCTAATATTTTAGATAATTTTAATTCTATAAAAAATTAAAAATTAAGATAATAGAAGTGTAAGTAAAATTTTTAGATTATTTTACCCTAATTATAAAATTTTTGGATAAATTCAACTCTTCCCAAATTATAAAAAAATATTTTGGATCATTTTACCCCTAAATTATAAAAAAAAATATACATCTATTCTATACTCATTTATATCATGCTAAATAATCTTTTAAAATCAATTTTTACACTAATTTCACTTTCATTTCTATCTTTATAAAAAAAACTCTTCCCCCAATCAAATATATCAATAATGTGCACAGCTAAGGCGGCGTATGTGTAACTCTCCTCAGTATTAAACTTTTTCTGTACAAAAAAACGAAAAAAATTTAAGATATTTCCAGCGTGAAGAATAGTAAACTAAGAAAGATAAGGGAGCGAGCCTCTCATTTTTATCTCTCTCCTCATCGATCATCATCACTTTCCTTTTTTATTTTACTTTCTTTATCCGGTTCCCAGAAATATATTTTTTAAAAACACTTTTTTTTTTAAAAAATGTTTTTTCTACAACCACTTTAAAAGGTGTTTTTTAATTTTTTTTTAAAAAAGTGTATTTTTTCTATTTTTTTTTAAAAAACACTTTTTTTAAAAAAAAATGTTTAAAAAAATACTTTTTAAAACCCTTCTTTTTTTAAGCAAATTGATAAGGGAGGAGGTAAAGTGATAATGAGAAATCACGAGAGAGATAAAAATAATCTAAAATTTTAATTGGAGAGTAGGTTTTTGGTCAAATCATCCTGAGGGAAAGTTGAAATTCATCATGTGATAAGTTTTATGATAACAAAATTCTAAAGATACCATAATAATTAGTAATAATTTTAAGGAAAAATTTTCATTTTAAGCAGAACTTTCTGCCTCACTGCTAAGAACATTTTTTGTTTCATTTTCATATCAGAAAATCACGTTCATAACTCATGAAAAATGATTATTGTTTGACAAAAAATTAGCTAAGCACTTGTTTTGCTCAAAATAAATGTCTACTTGCAAGAAATAAACAACTTATACTTCCCAAATAAAAAGTCAGTAGATACTGTGTTTGAAAGGAAAAAAAAACAGAGGTTTTGGAAAGAGACAGTTGATTTCTAAGAAACCTTAATCAATCTCAGCCGCACGATGCAATGTTGAGGAAGTGGTCGCTTTCACGCAGATGTAAATCATTCAGTGATTCAAGAGGAAAAGTTTTTTCTAGAGAAAGATTAGGAAAATTTGATTAAAATATAAAATTGATCCCCACCTAATTTGAAAGTGAGACTAAGGAAAATATCTTCAAAATCCTACAGGTAGCATTTGTCTTATCCCCTCCCCTCCGTTTTTCTCTTACTTGCTTTCGTCTTCTACATTCAATGACTTTGTTGGGTTGTGTTTTCTAATAAAATATGGTCAAGCACCAAAGCTCACAATATTCCCCAGAATTTCAAAGCTAATAACGCCGCCATGACTAAAAACGCCACAAACCTATGAGGCTATTGCTTTGAATAGCCAAATCACATGGAAAAATGAAAAGAAAGAAAGAAAAGCATTAGCAATAATCAACACAACTCAACAAACTAGTGTCTTGCCAAGACAATTTAATCAACTCACTGTCCGGGCATAATAGCCAACGAGCTGATGTAGCTCATATGGCAAAGCTTGTAAAATAGATCTCAATCTTACGTAAGCCACTTAATTGGATCTCATTCTTTCTCTGTATCTTATCGGGTATAAAATATGCAATTGGCATCATGTTATAGACGTACCTGAAGTCCCCTGAGGCTGAGGCGTTGAGTTGCCTCTTAGGTAATTGTAATAGCAGGTAGTCTTATTTGAACCCCAATCATATCCACAGACTCCACCTCTTTTCTGGCACTCATCACACTCTACAATTCCAGCTATCCATTTCATTTCAAATCCATCATTAAGCATCCCTTGCACTACCTGAATATCAGCCAATGGCGTTGGAGCTTCAACAGGAACAACCACGCTTGTAGAGCATAACGCAGAAATTTCAGGAATATTATCCCACAGTACATAGCCATAACTACTATCAAACCCATTTTTGGGACAATAAAATTGTAGTGGTTTGTCGGTTATCAAACCCATTTTTGCTAAAGGGATTGACGGCGGACAACCATATAGAAGAGTAAGATTTTTTGTTTCAGGCACATTTTCAAACAGCTGAAGGTCAAGGCTTGTGTTGAGAAGCTGATTTTGGCATATGTCTTTATTGTAGTCGAATCTAGCGATTTTCAGAATATGTTGGTCTGGATTGGCATCCAAAACCAGGTATGTGACCCTTTGGATTGTTAAGAAGGTCAAATCTTGAGAACAACTGAGACGCAATTCAGGATAGCCACAACCTTCTGGACGGCCTCGTCCCCAGAAAGGAAACCCGACCTTTCTAATCTTCCCGCAATCGTACAGATTACTGCAAGCTTCATAATAATCGTCAGTGATCGAATACGAAGGACTGTGAAGGAATAAAGAAAGTGTTATGAAAGAAAGAAGAAACCGAGGGGTGAAGAAGGAAGACATCGGCGAAGAAATGAATTGCAGTGAGAGAAGAATCACCGTTTGGGTGAAAATAAGTGACATATTCAATAGTATAAGTGAGGGAACGGAAATCACTCCCTTTCAGGTCAATTTCCTAACCAACGAAAATCAGACTCTCACTGCTACATAAGAGTCAATGACTTGACCATGTCCAAAAATCTTAGGCCATTTATTTATTCATCCACTTAATCCAGGTTTTGTTGAGTTTTCCTTCGGTAATTATCTATATTTCTTTTCGTGTTAGAAGCAATGGACTAGGTTTTGATTCAGACGGTTCATATGACACTATTGTCAGAGAATAACTTGGAACATTATTCGGACTACTATCTTTACTGTTATGCATCATTATTATCATGTATATCGTGCACATATATATTCGCTATAACTTTCCTACTTCCCTCACTTCTCTCCAAGAATCTCTCAGTTCTGTTGGCACGTTCTCACCGCCAAACCTATGTAAACCTACATGCATGTATATATATATATATGAAACTCAGGAGGCACATTGTTTGTGTGTCAGCAATATACCTTTACACACAATACGCTCTATCCTTATTCTTTCTTGGTATCAGAGCCGGACGATCATCATGTCTACAATCTCCTTAACTCATGAAACCGATACGTCGTCCACTCCTATTCTTAAAACTTACTCCCTGTTCAGCTTGTTGGCACAAACATCAGTGATCAAGTTGGATCGCACTAACTTCCTCGTAGGGGAGTCTGTCATTCTCCCTCTCATTGAAAGGAACCGCCTTGAATCTCACATCAACGGCCTCAAGACAGCACCACCGCGTTTAGTCTCTGATGATGCAGGGACACGAACGAATCCTACTTTTGATGAATGGTACTCTGTTGATCGTCTCCTTGTTGGCTGGTTACGCAACATAATGTCCCAGGATGTGGGAGCACAGCTGCTTCACTGCACAAGTGCGGAAGAGCTCTGGTCCGGTGCTGGGAGGTAACGTGTGCGTCGACCAAAGCACTCGTTATGGTATTCAAAACGGAGCTCCATAATACTCAAAAAAATGACATGAAGATGGCTGAGTATTTGGCCAAAATGAAGAGCATTGCTTACTCTCTCACTCTCGCTGATTCTCCAATTGCTACTGATGACTTTATACTCCACACATTGAACGGCCTTGACATCGACTATAATCCAATCGTAGTTAAACTCTCTGACCAGGACAGTTTCTCCTGGGTTGATGCACAGGCCTTCCTCCTAGCCTTTGAGAGTCGTCTCGAACAATTGAATCAGTTGTCTTCTCTTGCCATCCAACCTTCAACTAACACTGCAACGTACGATGGCAATGGCAATACACACGGTCGGGTGGTCGAGGGGTTCGTGGACATGGTGGCCATCGCGGTGGACGTGGCACTCCCAACAATAACAGCAACCGCCCCTACTGTGGTCTCTACGAACATCATGGACATAAGGTAGCTAACTGCTTCCGATGCTTTGATCGTTCCTTTCAACCGCCCACCTATCCACGTCCTCCTCCCCAAGCGTTCTATGCTACTCTAGATACAGTGGCGGACCCCTCTTGGTACATGGATAGCAGTGCCAATTATCATGTCACTCCTCACTTTGAACACTTAGATCACATCATGCCAACAGGTAAATCACATATTCATAGTTGTTTTGGTAAGAAAAATAGTGTTATAGGTATCGGTACAGCCTCTTTTCCCTGCTCTCAGTCTAAACTCTTGCTTAAGAATGTCTTACTCGTGCCATCAGCCACTAAAAGTCTCATGAGTGTGAATACGCTAATTGAAGATAATGCTGTTACTGTCAATTTTACTAATTATGTGTGCACTGTGAAGGACAAGAGAACAGGCCAACTTCTGATACAGGGAACTCCCAGACACGGCCTCTATCCAATGATAAATGAATTTCGAACAGAGCCTCAGGTACACGCTGCCCAATACACACCAAGCACTAAGGAACAATTCATTAGATAGCACCACACCTTTGGACATCTTAGCAATAAGACGTTGCAAAGCATTATGAATAAGTGTACAATGAACTTTACTGTCAATGGACATTTTGTATGTGAGGCTTGTTAGTTTGGCAAATCGAAGCTATTACCTTTTCAAAAATCTACTTCTCATGAGTCTTCTCCACTGGAGCTCATCCACATAGACTTGTGGGGTCCCGCTCCTGTTCAATCCTCTAGTGGTTGTAGGTATTATGTTCACTTCGTTGATGATTTTAGTCGTTTCACTTGGTTGTATCCTCTAAAATGCAAAGGAGAAACTGTCAACGCTTTCAATCATTTTCGTGCTCTTGTTGACACTGGCACTGAATATAAACCTCTCGTTCCAATTGCTCAAAAAGAAGGAATACTCCTGTGACTCACTTGTCCATATACTTCACCACAGAACGGAAGAGCTGAACGTAAACATCGGCATATTGTTGAGATGGGACTCACGCTACTGGCTCAGGCCAAAATGCCTCTTAGCTACTGGGTTGATGCTTTTAATATGGCTTTATATATCATTAATTGTCTGCCAACGAAAGTTCTCAACGGAGAAACTCCACTTTCTCAGTTGCACAAGTCTAAGCCTGATTATAAACTCATGCCACTGTTTAGATGTGCTTGCTATCCCTGCCTCAAACCTTACAACGAGCATAAACTCCAATATCATAGCCAACGATGCGTTTATCTTGGACTATCTTCTCACCAAAAAGGACATAGATATCTCAATGCGTCTGGGAAAGTGTTCATCTCTAGACATGTAGTCTTTGATCCATTTTTCTTTCCTTTTACCACAGGATTCCTAAACCGAAGAGGAAACAGCAGTAACACTCAGTGCATTGTTCCCTTTGTAATTCCACAGCCTTCGAGTAGTAGGGTGAGCATTGGAGACAGTGCTGATACACCAAATAGTGCTGATGAATCTAATGACCGCGTGTCACCTGAGCCCTCCAGGCGTGAGGACCCAGATCATAATGAACGTGTGTCTATAACTAGTGACGACAATAGTAATTTTGATGCTCAAGCAAGTGGCCATGACTCACCTCTTGAACCAGTGAACACTCATCATATGATGACAAGGTCCAAAGCTGGTATTCACAAACCAAAATACCCCTTTGTGGGTCTCATGTACTCTGAAGATCCAGCCTCGCTCACACATTGTACTGCTCCTGTGTCCACCAAAGCCGCTCTTGCCTCCCTATACTGGCACAATGCTATGAAAGAGGAATTCTTACACTACAACAAAATTAGACATGGGTACTGATCTCGTATGTGTCTCAGAAACTGGTAGATTATAGGTGGGTGTTCAAAAACAAATACAAACCTAATGGCTCTCTTTTAAAGGCCAAAGCTTGTCTTGTCGCTAAGGGTTTTCAACAAACTCCAGGGGTCGATTACGGCGAAACCTTCAGTCCAGTTATTAAGCCCATAACCATTCGACTGGTCCTTACCATAGCCATCACATTCAACTGGGAAATAAGGCAATTTGACGTGAATAATGCCTTCTTGAATGGCTATCTACAAGAGGACGTCTATATGCGCCAACCTGAAGGCTTTGTTGATCAACAGAAACTCACTCATGTATGCAAGCTTGTTAAAGCCCTATATGGCCTCAAACAGATCGATAGACTAAAGATGACGTTGCTCAAGTGGGGATTCAAGAACGCCAAAAGTGATGTCTCGCTATTTATGCTTCAAACTAGTCGCCTCACTATCTTTGTGCTTATCTATGTCGATGACATATTGGTGACAGGTAACAACTCAGCATACTTACATGATTTTATCCACAGAATGAATTCCTTGTTCTCTCTCAAAGATCTAGGTTTGGCTTATTACTTTCTAGGATTGGAGATTCATAGAGACCACACAAGCTTATATCTCAGTCAAGCCAAATATGTCCTTGACATATTCAAATGGTTTAACATGCTCAACTGTGCACCTATACCTACTCCTATGGTCACTGGTCGACAATTTTCTGTGTACGACAGAGACCCTGTGTGTAACCACTCTCTATATCGACAGATTATCGGCTCTCTACAGTACCTCACCTCCACAAGACCTGACATAGCGTATTCAGTCAATAAACTCAGTCAATTCCTATCCTAGCCACGAACCACTCACCTTTAAGCAGCAAAGAGAATTTTAAGTTACTTGAAGGGGACATATCGGCTCAGTTTACACCTGAAACCTTTTAAGTCGCTACAGCTGCAAGTATATTCTAACGCAGATTGGGCCATAGACGTTAATGATAGAAAATTTGTGGCTAGTTTATGCACGTACTTAGGTGGCACACTAATCTCTTGGTGTTCTCGAAAACAGCGAGTTGTGGCAAGGTCTAGCACGGAGTCTGAGTATAGAGCTCTTGCTGATGGAGTTTCCGAAGTTGAGTGGGTTGACCCACTTTTGTTTGAGCTTGGCTTTTACCTAAAGTGACCCTCCATCATGTGGTGTGACAATATCAGTGCTCGGGTTCTCGCAGCTAATCCTGTCCACCACACAAGAAGCAAACACATCAACATTGATGTACATTTTATTCGTGATATGGTTCTCTCTGGACTCATCGATATTCGCTATGTTCCTTCTATTCATCAGGTGGCAGACAGTCTAACCAAGCCTCTGTCATGGTCTCAGTTTCAACACTTCTGAAACAAACTCGGGCTGCTGGTCACACCCTCTCGTTTGAGGGGGCATGTTACAGAATAACTTGGAACATTATTAGGACCACTATCTTTACTATTATGCATCATTATTATCATGTATATCGTGCATATATATATTCGCTGTAACTTCCCTACTTCCCTCACTTCTCTCCAAGAATCTCTCAGTTCCGTTGGCACGTTCTCACCGCCAACCCTATGTAAACCTACATGCATGTATATATATGAAACTCAGGAGGCACATTATTTGTGTGTCGGCAATATACCTTTACACTCAATACGCTCGATCCTTATTCTTTCTACTATTTTCTTTTATTGAATTTTAATATTTTTTTAAGAAAATATGTTGCAAAATAATAATTACTCCCTCCAACTATTAATATAAGAACTAGTTTGGGGTTATATTTAGTCCTAAATATAATACCTTAATTCACTTTGTCCCACAAATATAACTAATTTTTTTAATTTACTGAAATTAGTTATTTAGATCTTATATTAAACACAAGAGGTCGTATTTAATAGAGGTGGGCACCACCTGTATGAAATCGGAATCCGCTCTAGAGTGGAATCCTACTTACTCTTAGACTACTCTTCTTTCTTGATTTTTGAGCAGTTAGCAATAAACTTAAGCAAACAATCCACTCGAGAACTTTCACTTCTATGCAAAAGAACCTCCCTTCTTTACCAATTCTGTTACAGACACACATATTGTCTCCTTACTTAGCCAGTAGGGTATTGGTTGTTGCACAGTTTACTACAGGGAGGAGGTCAAGGTCATCTCTGTTGACCTATTTGAAGAAGCCTACAGTTTGTTTCAGTAAGGAGACCATTTGGCTTTGAAGATTTTAGGAAATACTTATTTACCTCAAATCCTATTGAAATTAATTATCGAGACTTGATGCAAGAAAAAGCCCTGAGAGTGACCTTATGGGATTCAAGGGTTAAGGCTCTCCCTAGGTAGCTGCCTGTTGCTATAATACATATGAACAAGCTCTTCTTTTCAATCGTACAATATGATAATGAAATAGCTAATGATCCAATTTGATATGAGTATGTGATTAAAAAGTATAGTAGTTAGGATGGTTCTATCTATTCCAGATTCATACAAACTAGACTTATTTTGTGTAGAGAGGACAAAACTAAAAAATTAGAAGAGCGTTGATCATTCAAACCACACAACACGGTGATGGCATAGAGGTTGCTTTTTAGATATATGTATGTGAATTAGAGATTAAACAAGAGGTATTTTTCCACTGAGAGGCTAGGGAAATTTAATCCACACGCCTAAACTTTGTGGCAAGACTAAGTAGTTAATCCACAAAATTCTTCATGCATTACTGTTCTGTTTAATCCTTTGTTTGCCTTGCATCTTCGATCATCAATTTCATTGTGTTTTCTGACAAAATATGCTCGTATAAATTACAAGGGACCACAGTCATCTAAAACAAAACTCAAAGATACCAAAGCCAACATGACTACTCGTGTCAGATGATAAGAAACTACGGTCGGAATAATTAACACAGCAAACTAATCTTCAGTCCGCGACAAAGAAATCAAATTGCTTTTGGTGTTTAACCAATGGGCTTATGTTAGCTCAAACAGCAAAACTTTCAAGTTGAGGTGAAATTGGAGTAATTGGATTAGAATCTCACACGACTCTGTTTTTTTCCCATGAACATGAACCTTACCACCAGAACAAAAGCACTGAAAAAATCTCATCGTATACACTGAGAGGCAACATGGAAGCCATTTATTCAAACCTTAAGCAATGCAATCAAGTTCTACATGGCATTTTATCTCACAACGTCCAAAAATTGCAACTCACTATAAATTTATCATTTGATACTGATATGTATATATTTCAAATTTGATTGTGTCATCATCATATTTGTATCAAGGTTTATTATTCCTACTCTCTCACCAACTGGACCTAGCTATACTGCTACATGTAAAACCTCTACCCTTGTAAACTTTTCTTGCTTCGTACTCCAATGTCCAATGTCATGAATTGTCCAAGTTTAAAACTAAATAAATAAATTAGCTGTGGATGCATTATCGTATAGAGTATAGACATACCTGAAGACCGATGAGTTGCTTCGTAATACCCTGTTACGGAAGAGTAGGTTGAAGATTCATCTTTGTAGTAGCAGGAATTGTTTCTTGCATCCCAATCATACCCACAAACTCCCCCTGATTTCTGACACTTGTCACATTCATCAGTACCAGCTCTCCATTTCACTTCAAATCCAATTTTGATTGCCTCATGGATTTTGCCCAAATCCAAAATATCAACCAGTGACATAGAAACTTCAATAGGAACAACTACGCTTGCATTGCATAACTCAGAAAAGCCAGGATCCTTACCCAACAGAACAAATCCATTTTCATCATCAAATCCATTTTTGGAGCAAAAAAATTGTCCCAACTTCACAAAAGGAAACACTGACAGACAACCATATCGAAGTGTAAGATATTTTAGTTCAGGCACATATTCAAACACCTGAGAGTCAAGAATCGGGTTGATAAACTGATCAGGGCAAAGATCCTCCATGTAATCAAACCTAACAATTCTCATAACTTTCTTGTCTGGTTTAGCATCCAAAACCACGTATCGGACGTTTTGTATCGTTATGAAGGTCGAATTTCCAGAACAATTGAGTAACAACTCAGGGTAGCCACAAGCTTGTGGACGAAGTTGTCCCCAAAACGGAAACCCAACGTTCGTTATCTTCCCACAACCATACAGATTACTGCAAGCTGTATGATAATCGTAGGCTCTTGAGTAAGAATGAATCGTCTGAAGCAGTAGCGATAGCGTTATGCTCGAAAGAAGAAAGGCAATGGTGAAGATAGAAGCCATAGTGACATAGACGAGAGAAGGAAGAGCTGAAGTACAGTGAGAGAAGAATTCTCCGTTTGTGTGGAAATATATGAGAAATTAGACGATAGTTAATGCTTTGATTCTGCGAGTGGAATGGAGAAATATGATTAAGAGTATGTCAATAAATACAACCACCAAGTGTCATCAGAAGGAAACAGAAAAACGGAGAAGATAGCTATTAATTAATGTCTATTTCCTAAAGCATTAATTTTGTATTTTTGTTTAAGAATTTAAAAAAGTAGAAAATTTGAACTTGAATTTTTAAACTGTAATTACTTACTTTATTCTTCTCAAATTTTTCATTTTGAAATTACTTGTAAAATTTAAAATTATTCAATCTGAATATTTAAAATTATTCCATGCCGCCAACAAGCTCGCTTCCTGCCATGCGCAGGTCTGGGTCTACGAGGTCTGCGAGCAAGCCCTTGCTCATGTGCCGGAGAGATCTCTGAAGAGCTGTAAGAAGATGAGAGAGAGAGAAAGAAGAAGACGCATGCCGAAGGGACGAGTTATGCTGCATAGTGATGATGATAATTAATTTTTTTATTTCATATTTTTTTTAATAATAATTATTTAAATATTTATTTATAATTATTTTTTTTATAATTTTTTTTAAATTTTATCTAAAAATATTTTTTTATAAACTATTATTTAAAAGCCTATCTAAATAAGCCTATAATAAACTTTAAAGGTTTACTGTTTTGTTTATTAATGTTCAGTTTGTTTTTATAAAAAAAAAATTCATTCTTTAATTTTCTATAACAAAGAAAAACATGTTTATTTAGTATAAGATTGTGATTATGAATAAAATATACATTTTTCTATTGTATTTTTTAAAATTTTAAAAATAAATTATATTATGACTCATAACTTATGATAACTACAACTTAAAAACTTTTCCTTGCATATTGAACAAAAATTAAGAAAACAAGTATAACAAAATACCTAAAAGAAATTATATTTATTAGAAAGGATTTTAAAAATTATAATTATTTAGGATTAATAATTTATATATAAATTTAATTGTTCAAGACTTATAATATAAATAGTTTTTACTTTTTTTAACAAATATATTTTTTAAAATTTAAATTTATGTTATCTTTTTTATATGGTGAAACTATTTATTACTTTAATTAACAGTTTATTAATTTTATAATATAATTTCTAATAGATGTTATATTCTTTAGGTCTTTTGCTATAATTTTTTTCCAAATTCAAATAATGAATCAAATTATTTTTAATTTATGAACAATATGACTCACTATATATTTGTTTGCAAAAAAAATTAGTTTTTTTTTTATATTATGTTTGTATATGTATATAATATTCTATCTGTAAATTATAGTATTTAATGGGAGTAGTTGAAGCCCAAAAGGGTAGTTATTAGGTGACTTAGATATCTCACTGTATAGTTTGACTTGGCCTTCTTAGAAAAAGTCTATTAAATGCCAGATTGGAAGTAGAATTCAGTCTATTTCCATTAACAATAGAAACATTATTACACCAACCCCCAAAAAAAACTTTCAAACAAATTAATTATAAAAACAAAAAAAAAGTAATTTCAAAAAAGATAAAATAAAATCCAAAATATATAAATTACTCGTAATATTTCATTTTAATTATTTTTATTGAACAAAATAAAATAATTCAAAATATAAATTACTAATTTATTTTTATAATAATTTCTTTTAATAATATTATTCTTAGTATTTTTTTATATAAAATTTTTTGAAAAAGGTTAGGCTCACCCACGATTTAAAAGTAAAGCGAAATCTTTCTTCCTCCTAGGCGATACTAATATCGGGTAAAGCGAGCCGTCAATTACCTTCAGGCTTAAATCTAGACACCTACGAGTAGGGCTGGTACCAACCCGCCAAAAACTGGCTGGTTGGGTTGCAAAAATTGCAACCCACTTTGATGCGGGTCTTTTTGACCCGCACCCGCCAAGCCCGCACCCGCGGCGGGCTAACCTGCCGGGTTGGCTGGTTAGCCCGCTTTTTTTTTTTTACTTTTTTTTTTTTATTTATTTATATTACACATTTATACTTTACTAATTTGAGAGCCTTAGTTAAACAAGAGACATTATACTTAATTTATATTAACTTTATCTCATTGAGTCATTTCTTTCTTTATATATATTTATTTTATTTTATTATAATTTTCTTTGTGATAGATTTATCTATAGATAGTGACAAAATTGACTAAATAAATATTTTAACGACTTAAGATATGATTCGAATCTAATTAATATTGACATATGTAATTTTTTAAAAAAAAAAGTTAAAAAAAAATTAAAAAATTATATATAAAAAATTAAAAAAAAATAAAAAAAATTGGCCCGCCAACCCGCCATGGCGGTCTCGGGTTGGGGTTTCCCCAACCCGCCTCCCCCCCAACCCGCGGCGGGCCAACCCGTTTTCGGCGGGTTGGCCCGCATTACCACCCCTACCTACGAGTTAAGATGTCTCCCCAAGCGCTACGACTGGAACTATAACAAAATAATATTTCCTATAGATCGAATATGCTCTAAATAATCGTATATCTCATATCTTCATCAGTTAAACTATGGACGATATGTTATTATTATTAGTATTTTTTTTATAAGAAATGAGGGTTGTTGCCCAATATAAATAATTTATACTAATGGAAAAATTAATCTTAAACCCTCAAAATTTAATAATTCCCTCAAATAGAATAGACGTATAATATATATTGATGATTTATAAAATTTTTCTTTCACTAGTCCATCTGTCATCTTATTCTTCCTCCTTAGAATGTATTTTATTAAATATTTAGTTGCCCTGTCAACGTCCTCAGTAGTCAGATTTCACTTCATAGTCCAATGTGACAAGCCATCATTAAGATGAAGTAAATTAAATTTAGGCCCACTTTATTTAGTGTGGGCTCCAAATTTGTCCCTATCTCTTAAATATTGGGCATTGAAGTGGAAGAATCTGGTTTCAACGAGCATGAACATCCGAATACCAGAAATGACTAGATCATATTCATAGGAATAGAATGATAAATACATTATTTTTTTTCCGAGGAACAATAATACTCAAATTAGTTACTTGATTATAAAATTAATTTTTATCCTAAATATAATATTTAAATTTATTTTATTTGTAATATTTATAATTTTTTTCAAATTAATATATTAACTTATAAACTAACATGGGAGTATAATAAGATATTACAAATAGGTATTTTAAAAAAATTGTTATATTTATTATAATTAAATAATTTATTTAATTGTTTTATTTACTTCAATTAGTTAGATAACTAAGGATAGGAGGAGCATAATGTTAAGATTTATTGTGAAAAGAAAATTAAAAATAAAACCAAAAGATATATCAAAAATAGAATATGGAACAACAAAATTTAAAGGTACCGAAGTAAGTTTTGTATCTCCTAATAAAGTTTTTTTTCATACACAAGACTTGATTCGAACTCAAAATATTATGTTTAAGAAATATAACTATCTACTTGATATGCCAAATTTTGTTAACGTCTAAATTGAGGTTTGGAAAAACTCATCTTACCTTCAAATCTTTTTTTAATATATAAAAGTTTAAGTGGATTCAGTACTGGTCCCTTACTAAAGTTAAGATATAGCTCCAAGGCTTAAAGAGTATTTATAAGGAACTTACAAAATCGCCTACTAAAAGAACTATCAGAATGACAGTAAAAATTGAACTCGTATCTTTATAAAAAAAATAACTTTATTATTTATTATATGTGTAAACTCTCATTTGCTCTTACCTTCAAAACCTTTGTTTTTTTGTTCAAATCTTGTTTGGCTACCAAAGCCTATGTTTCATAAATCGGGGTATTTACTTGTTTTTGGGAGAGGTTGGGCTAGGCCCATCTTCATGGGCTAAAAGTAAAAGGTTGGGCTTTTGAAGCAAACATCCCAAAGCATATGCTTCTGCATATTGATTCTGAGAGAGCTACAGCCATGTTCACCTTCTCTAGCTGATCATTCTTTTTTATTTGTTTATTTAAAAGGGTATGTATTATTGGTATGAGATTATAAGCAGGATTAAATTTATAATATTTGACTTACAATGTGAGTTGTATGCGATTGGACTGCAAAACCATTGGCTCAAACAAATCATTCTAAGAGTGAAGGCTATGATTAAGGTAGATTTATTTATCATAGTTTATTTTTTTACAAACTAGTCCTATTAATACCCATTCAACAATAATTAAAAATAGCAATAACTTTATATACATATATGATGGTATTGAAACTTGCAATCTCCTATTTCTTTCAATGCCTTTGGTCATTTAGTATCTGGCGCTTTTTTTAGACTCTATTACCAAGTGTCGGAGCAATTAACTAATCTTGATTGAGCACTTATAAAACCTTTCGGATGGTAAGCTCTCCTAACAAGATTTAAAGCTACTGCATCTATAGCTCAAACCCAAGATCCTGTGTATGCTGGTTGGACACCCTTACCAATCCAACCAAGCGCTTATTGATAATCTCCTATTTTTTGTGCTAAACATAGGTATCATCTTATTGGAAGTAATCTTATTTAAGGTATTATCAAATATTAAATGTGAGCATATTTTCTAAAAAAAATTTAAATATTAGTTTGTTATGTTGTAGCGAACTAATTATTTCTACCATGCCCAATTCCCGTGCAATCTCTTACTTTTAAGAATGAAATTATTGAACCAATCGCCCAATCTCAATCGTCATTATTGACTAATAACTTTTATTTATACAATCAATAGGGGTTAAGTATAATGAAAAGGGTTAATCTCACATAACATAATAAATTAATATTTAAATTTTTATTAAAAAAAGTATTCACATTTAATATTTGATAATTTTTTAAATAAAATTTTTGATATATATGTTTGAAAATAAAAACTTTACACTCATACATTTATATATTTGAAGGGAAATATAAGTAAATTCCTGCAAATGAGTTATCGGAGAGAAAAAGACACAAAGGTGCGTGAAAGGTCCCACCTCCTCGTGTGGGGTCTCTCTCTTCTGTGACCAATAAAAGATACACACTAGAATATTCCGGTTTTGAAAAGGATCCGATATTGCTTTTTTCTGTCGTCTTGACACCTGTTGGCTTCTTTTTTAATGAAACTGTTAATAGGGGCAAAGTTCCATGTATAGATCTGCTTGAAATGTCAAGGAAGGAGAATGAGAGAGAGAGAGAGTAGTACCAAACGTCACTTTCATTGAGAGGATCAAAAGGGAGAACATGTATACAACAGAAGAAATCAATGAGGAACCCTATATTACAAGATCCTCGTGAACCCTCAGAAAACCTACTTTGCTTTGCATGGCCTCCCAACGACAGAGAAAGGAACAAGAGAAAGAAAAAAAGGGTTATGACCCAACAACAAAGCCAATTATTGATTGACAAGTTCATGAAACTTCTTTTCCAACACCTCAGAACATATTTGACCCTGGTGTGATAAAAGGTCAAGAGGTCAGATAACTGTTCCATCGTCAATTTTTTCATCACATTTCTTGCCATTCTCTATCTTTCCTCGTTCAGTTTCAGCCTCTCAATGTACGATCCTGCATTCCTAACTGTTGCTCCCATCTGCTTTAACCTCTTCTCTTGCTGTACACTCAACGCTGTGTTTGACTGCATAATAATAACCACCAAGCAAAACATAAATTAATGTCACAACACAAAATCTCTGAAAATCATAACTATGTTCTGTTCACATTGTTTTTGGCAAAAGCAACAAGACTATTGTTTGTGGAGATAATTGGGGAAAAGTCCCCATTAAAAATTTGACTGATAGAATAATTTAATAAATTTTTTATGATATAGAGTAGTAATATTTTACAAATTTTATTTATAAGGAGTACCAGTATTCTAATTTAAATTCTTTTCACTTATAAAATTTTCAATGGAGATTTTCCCCTAACTTTCTCTTGTTTATGGCTAAACGTGATTTTGGATCTCAGCGGAAGAGAAAATCGTTCATGAATCTGGGGATCAGATCTAACGCATCTGCATTAAGTTTCAGTATCTAATCCTAGTGGCAAAATCCTTTGGAACACAGATAAACAAAGGAGGCAAATCCTTTGGAACGCAGATCAAACAAACAAGTTGGTAATATTTATTGTGAAAAGGTTGATACCTCAAGGAAATCTGCTCCAACTTCAAGTTCAGACTCCTTGGAAGAGTTCATCCCTTTGCCTGTGTTGTACATATCTTTGGCAAGTGAGAAACTTCTCACTATGCTCTTCCTCTTATTCTCCATCTCCTTGTTCAGCTTTATAGGCCTTTGAACACATTTTATACTATTCAACTTCTTCTGGTAAGCAATGACTGCCTTCACAAATTCCTGTAGTTAAAAATAATCAGTGTCAATTGATTTTAATGTGACAAGATCAAAATTTACAGGTGAAACTAAAGATTGTATAATATTCAAACCTTATAAGCAAATGGGCATCCAGGGTAATCAAATTCGTCAGAATCAGGCTTCCTCATTCTCTCAGGATGAAACTGTAATCCCATGATAAACTTTCCCTCTTCAGGGTTATAAGCATCTGGGTCATAAAACCCTTCAATCAAACCATCTGGGGCAAAAGCTATTGGAACAAAGCGTTGTGCCAATCTCCTAACCCCTTGATGATGATAACTATTAACCAAAATCTCCATTTTATCTTCTTCCAAAGAATCCTTAAACCAGTTATGCAAAGGTGTGTTTTCCACTATTTTCACCTTATGCCTATGACCATCATAGTCATCATAGTTTATGTGTACCACTCTCTGGCTTTCAGGACACTTTCTAGAAACCTCTTTTCCTATGTCCTGAATAAGGGTACCCCCACATGCAACATTAAGAACCTGTGATCCCCTGCAAATTCCCATATAGGGAATGTTCCTCTCAAGGCAGAGCTTGGCGAGTCTAAGCTCAATTGAATCTTTTTCTTTATCAATTGTTGTATCACTAGCATGAAGCCTTCTGATTTCTTCAAGTTCATCCTGTGAAAGACCTGATGTATCTTCTTCGTACCAAGATGGGTCTATGTCTTCCCCTTCACAGAGAAGCACGCCATGAATGGGCTCGAAGCTATGTAGCAGCATGTGAACCCCAGAAACACGATGCACAATCATAGGTACCGCACCATACCCCACTATAAGATCAAGATGATACTCCCCTGAAAATCAAACCAACAACAAATTCAACCAAAAGAGCAAAATCAACATTCGCTTAAAAATCTAGCCATAAGAAATCATTCTAACAATTGGGGTTAAATTCATGGATTGCTCTGAACACAAGAATTGATCCCTTAACCGAAATACATATATACAAGCATAAATCTCGGCACTATAATGATAACAAGGAAGCTAGGAAAATGGAGGAAAAGAAAACGAACCGACGAAATCGACGAACTTGTTCTTGCGAACACTACGTCTAGAAACGATAAGAACACGAGGGAGAATAACAGAGAGATCAGAAGACATTGTGTTGTTGTGGCCGTAAGAATTGAAGATGAGATTGAAATTGCAAATCAAATTCAATGTGAGGCGGTTGGAGTGGCGAGATTGAAGAATTTATATAGGAGAGAAATGGCAAAGACAGTAAATAATAATACGTAGGTGATTAACTTAAATTAATTTAGTTTGCAACAAACAAATTGTGATCATCTTTACCAGGGGTTTTGACTGGTGTGGATCTTAGGAGAAGAGAGAGCAGAGAAGTATGGAAAACGATAGTCTCCTGGCGCCGCGTAACTTCCAGAGCGTTTCAACAGTTTCAGGGTTTTATTAATTAAAATTAACGGATAGGATAAGATTTCAGATTTCATTAATAAATTAGAGATTATATTATACTCAATTGAGCACGAGGAATGAACTGGATTTTCTTTAATATAATTATAATATAAATGGTAGATAAACTTTTATATGAATTTATTGAATATATTATGTAGATGATGTAAACATAACATAACTAAGAAATTATATGTTTTTAAGAAAAAATTAATTTATTAGTCCTTATAAATTTACTTAATTTTTAATTATATGCATATAGATTTTTTTTTTTTTTTACTTTTATTGAGTCTTTACCGTTTATATGTTAAGTAGGGTTGTTATAGATATTAACTAAGTGACATATAAATTGTCATAAAATACAAATAAAAATAAGTTCTTTTAAAAAAATAAAAATAGTAAAATAAAATTTATTTATTATTAAAATAAAATAAAAAATTATTATGCTCTCCTTCTATTTATATATAATTTATAGTTTAACATGGTTTATTTTAATTTTATTTAAATTCATATGGCAAAATTAATTCATGTATATGGTAGGTGAGAAACATATCATTTGCTATTAATATTGTTTGACTTATTTCTCTGACAAATTATGAGTATAAGGATCAGACCAATATCTATAATAATGTAGGAAATTATAAAGACCTAATAAAAAAATAACAAAAATTTAATTAAAATAAAGTAAAATTATTGGGACGTACATATTAATATTTTGATTTTATGATAGTATACTCAACTGAGCACGATAAATGAACTGAATTTTTTTATATGAATTTATTATATAGATGATGTATACATAGGTAAGAATTTGTTCTATGTATATTTGAAGAAAATCTCATATATGTTCCAATACAAATAAATAAATATTTACGAACCAAAACAATTTAACACTTTTTTTGCTTACACGTTTTCATGGTGAAGAATGTTTTATTAATTGGACAAATATGTGTTAGGTGGATTACAAAATATAAAGAAAATTGCAATCGAGCAAAATAAAACATGCACAATTTTTTTTTCTCAATCTCTAAGACCCAAATCTAATTATGTATGGGGAACAATAATTATATTTGTAAAAAGAAAAAAAAGAAACATTAGGAGTAATTTAACCCTTTTTTTTTTAAATAATAATAAGAATAATCAAAATTAAGATTGAATTGTATGTAACTCTCCTCAACTTTTTGTTAGTATAGTAATCTCTTTAAGCTTTAAAACTTTATAATGAATCTTCTTAAATTTATATATACATATACACACACACAAATAACTCCCCTACTAATAAAATATAATATATAAGTAATATTGAGATATTAAAAAAATTATAGGTATATTAATATGATAAACAAAAGTATTACCCTTTCCCTCTAAATTCTTCCAATTTTAGAGGGGAGGTTAAAGTTAAGAGGGAAGAGAAAATTTTAAAAAAATTTCTCTCCACTCCTAAAATTTTAAGATATCCAAATAAGGGGAGGGAAGCAAAATTCCTCTCCTCCTCTTCCCTCCCTTAAAATCACTCATACCAAACGATGCCTAAGAAACTAGTTTTATTTTATTTATTTTGTCAATTCTATTAATTAATTTTAATATTCAATAATTAACAAAAAATTGAAAACTAACACTCATTTTGGTACATGCAAAAACTAATAATATGTTTTATAAAAGTTAAAACAAATTATATTATTGTATTTCAAATTACACAAACATATTTGTTTGGGAATTATACTTAGTTCCCCAAAAATTAATTTGATTAATGACAATTGGGTATTAAAATATTTTACTAAAAGATTAGTTGCAATTATATGAACTAATATATCAAAATATATTCACAAATTATCTTTTAGCAAACTTTTTTTAAAAACCTACCCCTTTTAATATTGATTTATAAAATTAAAAAAAATAAAGATGTATTTAATATAGATAAATTAATATTTTTAATATTTAAATAGAGTTAATAAATTTTAAGAGTGGAATCGAAATCGAAAAGAACTGGCCATTAAATAAATTGATTTGATACCATTTAAATGTGATTCTTTTTAGCTAGTCTACTTTATAAAAATACTATTTAAATTTTAAAATTTTAAATCAATTTTATTTTCTATATTTTAATGGATATTGACTATATTTTGACAAACAAATAACAATATATTTGTATAAGAATGTCTAATGTTAGAATTTGAAATTCAAGTTTTGTGGGATTTTTTCATAATCAATATACTAAAAATGGTACGTTGTCATTTTCTGATGGATGAGAACGTACGTGGAGGTGCTGATGGGAAGGCCATGCAAGTCATGCGTGGATGACTGTTTCGCGTACATTTTGTTGCCAAGAGTCAGACTTCATCTTGTTCACAACTTGCTCTCTCTTTCCCAACCATTATTGGGCCTGTTTGGTAAGTTATCAAACTGCGGTTTTAAAAGGACTTTTGGCCTAAACTTCGGTTTGGAAAAATTTTAAAATAAACAGGCTTATTTGTCCATAAGTACTTTTGGACAAAACCATGGTTTTGAATAAGCTATTTAAAATAACTTTTTCAACAGTAAAAGCACTTATGGACTATCCAATTACTATCTCTCTCCTACTTTTTCTTACACCCCCTCTCCTCTCTCCTACTTTTTCTTACACCCTCTCTCCTCTCTCCTACTTTTTCTTACACCCTCTCTCCTCTCTCTTCTCTTTTCTCTAACTCCCTCATCTCTTTTACTTTAAATCAAATCATACCCTTTTTGGTAATTTATCACCATAAAAATTCATTCTAAAAATAACTATCCAAACACCTATTTACTCAAAACCATTTTTTTCCCATAAACTCTTCTCCAAAAGTCATTTTCCATAAGTTGTCCATAAGCCCTTTTTTCCATAAGCCCTTTTTCAAAATCCTATCCAATCAGGCCCATTATTTATAAACCATAAACTCTTTAAAGATTGAGTTTTTTGTTGCTGTTAGATCTAGGTAACATACTCAGGTAATAGCTACTAATTAATTCTATTAAGACGTACAGATTAGTGAAATAGGATTTACCTCTTTCAATAAAATATTTTTTATGTATACAACTTTGATTTAAATTTAGAATATTATATTTAAAGGATCTGACCATTTACTAACTATGCTAAAATTAAAGAGTTTATAATTTACAAAAGGCTAAAGTATTTATAAAATGTTTTTTTACCATTAGTCTCAATAACATAAAATACCAATTCAGTAAATTTAAAAATGTAAAGTAGCACACGATATCTTGATCTTATTTTTTATATACGATCAGTATCCTAATCTCATTTGTGGTATAATTTTATCCGTAATATTTTTTAATTCAGTGCAATTTCACCCATAATAATTTTAATTTGGTACAATTCTTAGTACTTAAGAAATAAGATTATGGATAAAATTAGAAAGATTATGGGTAAAATTATACCACAAAAATTAGGATATATACTAGTAGCATATGAAAAGTAAGATCAAGATATTGAGTTCTATTTTACCTAATTTAAAATTAGGATATATACCTAAAACCAATTTAATTAAAATTTTGTAAGTTGAAAAATATGTAAAATAAAATATAACCAGGATATATTTTAATGTCAACAACTCATCTTTAAAAATATAACAATAATATTAAAGGATTAATTTTTTAAGCCTACTCTTTCAATATATAATTGTATAATTACTATTTAAATTTATTGAATCAAAATTTGTTATTAATGAGATTAACAATATTAATATTAATATATTAAAATTATATTTTATAAATTTAAGGACTCACATATATGTTACTCCTTACAAAATAACTTACATGAAGATAGAGTAGATTGGAGAGGAGGGGCAAAAATAAAAGATGATGAAAGTTACCTTTCGTCTGTGGGTTCAACTGATAAAGGGGAGAGACATATGACTATTTAGAGCGTGTTCGATCTCTAGGGAGTGTCACTTTATTGTGATACTAGTCGTGGCGCTTGGGGAAGCATCATAACTCCTAGGTGCTTAGGTTTATGTCTGAGGGTAATAGATGACTCGCCTTATTTGACATTGATATAGCTTAGGGGAAATGAGACTCCACCCTGCCCTTAGATAGTAGGTAAATCCAACCATTTTCTAAAAAATTGTGTAACAAAAAAAATAAAAAATAATGAAAGTTGAAAGCATGTAGTTGTTTTATAGCGTGAGAATAAAAATAAATGTGACAAATGAAGAAGTGCTATGTTTTAGAAAATTTATTGCTAAATAAAATTCATCACTTAAAATGAATTTATATTTTAATTTTTCTCTTCACTTGAAATTGTCATATTATTAATTTGTTCTATTTTTTTATTCTAGATCATCAATAATATTATTTTAAAAAATATTTTTTTATTACATAAGAAGGATTTAAAATTTTGACCACTATTTACACCCCATCTACATTTTTGTCATATAAACTACCTCCATACAAATACTTATTAATTACTCTAAAAATCCCATGTCATCTGTCTATTTAAAAACCATGTCACAAGTTATTTGATGGTTTTATGGTGAGAATACACATTTTATAAGGAATCTCTCTACACTTATGAGTGATGATAATCAAACAATTTGAATACATACATTACTCTTTGATAAAATAAAAGAGATAGAAAAAGAAGAAAAGAAAGATAGCAAAGATAGAAAAATGAGTGAAAATAAAATGAACACACTCATAAAATGTTGGTAAAACCATAACAAAAAGTTTTATTTTTTATAGTTTTTATGAATTTAAAGTTAATTTAACATTAAAAAATTCGAAAATGGATGGGGGAAAATGGTATAAAATGTGGATATTATCAATGGAGTGAAGTTTAAAAATTAGAATATAACAATAAGATCTCAAGAAAAATATAACCACTAACAAATGAGCGGTATGAATTTATTATTATTTTTTATATTAAAATTTATTATTATATATAATGCTACTACTCCGTACTCACATGGTAGTGCCTTTTTTTCTTCCATGGAAAATCAAATATTCTATCCAATCTTCATTAAAAAAAATTAGTTAATTATTTTAAATAGATTAAATAAGTTAAATAAATTATTTAATTATGAATAAATTTAACTCTTAAAATAAATTTATATTATATATTTATTAATTTATCTAAATTAATTAATTAATTTTTATATTAATTTATTAAGGAAGTATATATTAAAACAGAAAAATAAATACAACAAGTACATATATACACGTGATACACATATGCAACCACGAAGAATACAATACATGATAAAGTGGGTGGGACACTTTTGGACCAATTCCTACATAAAACAACAACATGCCTAGGCCCCGCTACAGAAGACTTAATAATGTTAACGTGTATACTCACCATTGACTGTATTCTAAACCCTAAACCATAAATTTATAAATCTACATCTTGATATTTCTTAAAATCATAAGTTTTTAGAGAAAATCATGATTTTAAAAATAACCATCTAAACTTATCATAAAATATAATAATTAATTATCTATGCTAAAATTGTGATTTTAAGGCTAAAATTATAGTTTTCTATGAAGCAAATTTTTTCCTACTTTTTTAAAAAATATTTTTTAATATATTTAGATTAGCGTTTAGAGAATAACAATTAAAAAAAAGATAAAAATAATTTTAGTAGAAAATAGTTTCTAAAAAAATAAATAAAAAAGATTAATAGAAATTTTAATTTTGAAACAATATTTTTAGTATAATTAATTATTACATTTTATGAAGTGTTTGTATAGTTTTTCTTTGCTTGTTCAGTCATTTGAGAGCCAGAGTCATTCTTTGATAAATGATCACTATAAGTCAAAACTATAATTTTAAAATAGCGTTATATAGCATCTAATATTTTGATTTTATTTTTTATATATATCTATTATCCTAATCTTATTTATGGTATAATTTTACCTATAATCTTATTAATTTAGTACAATTATTAGTACTTGAGAAATAAGATTATGTGTGAAATTATACTAAATTAAAAAGATTATAAGTGAAATTGTATCAAATTAAAAAGATTATAGGTAAAATTATACTACAAATAAGATTAGAATACTGGACACATATGAGAAATAAGATCAAGATATTGAGTACTATATAATATTATTTTTTATTATATATCGTAACTATTTTTAAATTAACATTAGACATAGTACAAGATATAATAGAACGCATCAATTATGAAGTCAACAATAACGTGGACTTATATATTAATAATATCTTTGTGGACTTAACCATTATTTCGTGTTTGTTAGAACACAATTATATATTCATAATCGTTTTACCCATATTTCATTTCAATATAATACATATCACACGCTCATTAAAAGATATTATCATTACGAAAAGTGATTGAACTATGATGTTAAATACTTTAGTTAATCAATTTCTCCTTTTTTGTTTTTTTTTGTTTTTAATTTCAATTTATGGTTCACAATTTTATTATTCTAAAGTCAAAGATGAGCATTTTCCGGAAAGCAAAAGTTTTTGTTCACAAAATTTCATCCAATTTATAACTAGATCTCTATGCTTTTTTTTAAACATATGGGGCAGATTTAATGATTAAGCATTATCAATTTATCATATCTAATTGGCTGGCTATACTAAAAACACTAAGCTAAATTACATAAAATCACACTGAATTTGTGATTTTTATTTTTAATATAAGACTTATTTAACTAATTTAATTAAATTAAAAAAATTATTTAAGTTTGTTAATATAACATATTTTTCCTAAAATACCATACTAATATTACTTAACTCCCTTCTGTTAATAAAGTATTAATAGAGATAATTTAAAAAATTTAATAAATATAAAAAATATGTTTTATATTTAAAACTAATATCAATTCCTCGATCTATATTAAGGACATGAAGAGTAATATATCTTCCTAAATTTTCATGTTTATGCGTGTAACCTTAATATCTCCTTAAACTTTATTTTTCTATGCATATAATACCCTCAAATTTTAAATTATATCCACATGTTAAGTTGTGTTTGAATTAATAATGAATAAAATTAATTATAGAATATACATAAAAGTTTAGTTCAGGGAAATTTATTATAAAACTTAAAACATTAGCGAGTTTATCTATAACATAAAATTTAAGATGTTGCGTGTAATTCATCAATAAATTGTTATTCAAAGTATACGATTAAAATATTAAAACATAAAAACTGACAACAATTTTATTTAAATATATTTTAAATTAAAATAATTAAAATTAAATTCATTTTATCATATTCAATTAATTTTTTTATAAAAATTATATTTAAAATCATTAAACATAATCAAATTCAAAAAGTGTTTAACACAGGTTTAAGAGCGACTTAACACAATTTTATAATTGTTAACACAACAATATTATTAGTAAGCGAACTTATGAGTTCAACCAAATTTATTAATAGTACAGCTTTAATAAAAATTTAACATAATTTTGTAAGTTAAAAAATATAAAAATGATAAACTCAATGAGTCAACTAGATAAATTCTTGAAGAATAGTATCCCGCTAGTATTTAATATAAAATTTAATTAAGAAGTTGACTATAATTTTAAATATAAGATTTATTTTTTATATCTATCAATTTTTTTTAAATTATCTTTATTACTACTCCTACAATAATAATTAAGTAAGAAAGTTAAGAAAAATAATTAGAGTATTTTTAAAAATATATATTATATTAATTAATTTAATTAATTTTTTTAATTAAATTAAATTAATTAAATATATTTTATATTAAATAATGATAGAATGAAGTAGTAGTTGACTTGGAGAGTGGAGTTGTGGTAATTATAAAAAATGAAAGTATGTGAGGAAGGTGAGATTCTGGGAAGGCATTGAACAATTAAATGAACTGAGATATAGGGAAAGCAGTGCTTGACGACACGAATCCACAAACAGCCATGCATCAACTCTTGTTTTCTTTATTATTCTTTAACTAACTAACTCCATTGGAGGTAGTAATGCGGTTAAAGTCGCTGAATACAGATTGGTTTGCCGTGGATTAAGGTAGAGGCGGATTGGTATAACACCAACTCAAGACCGCTATGGCAGGTTGGCGGGCTGCCAGCTTTTTTTTTTTTAATTTTTTATATGTATATGCTAACTTTTTTTTAAAAAAAATTACATATGTCAATATTAATTAGATTCGAATCATATCTGAAGTTGTCAAAATATTTATTTAGTCAACTTTGTCACTATCCATAGATAAATCTATCACAAAGAAAATAATAATAAAATAAAATAAATATATATAAAGAAATGACTCAATGAGATAAAGTTAATATAAATTAAGTGTAATTATTTTTGTTTAGCTAAAACTCTCAAATGAGTAAAGTGTAAATGTGTAATATAAATAATAAAAAAATGTAAAAAAAACGGGCTAACCCGCCAACCCGACGGATTAGCCCGCAACGGATGCGGGCTTGGCGGATGCGGGTCAAAAAGACCCGCATCAAAATGGGTTGCAAATATTGTAATCCAACCCGCCAAAAATTGGCGGGTTGGACCCGCAGGCCTAACCCATATTATCAGCCCTAAACTCCATCAATATTGAATTTCCCATTAATTCATTAATTAATAGGAAATTTGTGGCTATTATTAGAAGAACGATGGCGAAGTTCAAATAAATTCACAATTCTCAAATAATATAAACTACATCATAAGGTAGCAACCTGCCCCAGATTGAGTGAAACCCAAATAGATACTCTCCCTCCATTCCATATTTAATTTGTTTTTAAACTTTTATTTCTTCAAAAAAATTTGGCGTTTTGGAAATTCAAAGCTTAGTCAAGGCTTTTTATTTCTTTCTAAATATATAAGGAATTTCACTGATTTTAAGGAGCAATTAGTGTGCTTTTTACTAAAATGCCCTGTAAAAATATAAAATTTACTTCTTTTTTTACGTTATTATGCTCAATTAATGATTAATATTAAATAAGTGTAAAACTATATGAAAAAAAACTTTAGATTTTAATAACTTAATTGTCCATATTCACTTATATCATATGTGTTTTAGTTAAAAACAACTTATATTTAAAAGGAAGGTAGCATATTCCATTAATTAAAAAATTCCTAAACAACCAACGGAGCTAATCCAAATGGTAAGTGGCTCAGTATCATTTAAGCGAGGTCTTTAGTTCGAGTATTAGCGTATGTAAAAAATTTGTATTGGGAGACTCACCCACCATAGCCAGGTACGTAATGTGAGTCAGATCTAGATGTAGTCGGAATAAAATTTCAGTGAATTAGGTGGGCAATTTAAAAAAAAAATCCTAAACAAATATGGAATAGGAAGTAGAAGGGGTTTTCTTAAGGAATCTTTTTGTGTAAATGTTGAAGCCAAGCCAGCATTGGAAATTTATCTCAAAAAAGTGTCCTTCCCAAAGTTTGCGGCAACATTGTTGTTTTATGGAAAATATGTCTTTTGGATTCATCAAAAGATCTTGTTACTAATAAGAGTTAATATAGATAATAAAGAATATATTTGTATCATATAAAGACGCGAGTTCGATTTCTATTGCCGTTGTGAAAGCTCCTTTAGTAAATGATCTTGTAAGTTTCCTAAAAACGCTCTCTGAGTCCTAAGACTGTGTCTTGACCTTACTGAGAGACCGATGTCAAACTCACCTAGACTTTCTTTATATATATATAAAAAAAGAAGATGTTCCCTGTTCCAATGCATATGGATCCATCAAACTCTACTTTTGTCACCAACTATATTAATTATTGGTGGGGTTAAATAATATTAAGATTCAAATCTTATTAATGAAACAAAGAAATCACACTAAAAATGCTACATTCATTTAAATTTGTGAGAATGGTTTAGTAATAAATACTCTATCTAATATTTAAATATAAAGGTTGGCAGGAGGTTTTTTTTTATTTTTCTCTAGAACTATTCCTATTTATATTTTTTTAAAATAATAATAAAACATAACAATAATTCATGTATTTTAGAGAAATTTTAGAAAATCTTTTTTCTTACAAAATATAATTTATCTACTTTAATCTATATAAATAAATGGAGTATAAAATAATTACACACACATTCTAATTAATTAAAGTCGTCATTTTAATTTTTCGTAAGGACCTTCCCTGAGTCTCACCTTCCTCACATATCTTTACTTCCCTTAGTTTGGAGTATCTTTTTATCTTCCCACAACAAACAGAACTTTATTTAGCACTCTTCAAATCAGATTTCTCAATTATGCACGAGACCAAACGACGTTCACCTCTTTTATAATTTTTCCAATTTTGAATTATGCTTACTATATAATTTTAAAATAGAAACAAAATCACAATATTAATTTCTAATAGGTAATGAATGATATTAAATGTGTTATTTAAATCTATACGACATATTCTTTTCTTTCCTTCTTGTTTTCTTTTCATTTGCAGTTTTCCTTTCATCTTTCTTCTCGTCCAATGCATCTTTCTCCATCTCCAGTCGGTGGTGGTGGTGATGATATATGTATATGTCTATATATATATATCAAGAAAATTACTGGAAAATTTTGCATGGCAGAATTTATTAGTTAAAGGCATCTAAAATTTGTTTAAGGACACATGTAAAATTTATCTGTAGTAAGTACAATTCTTTTTTGACTGTGTGTAACCTATTTTTACCCATATATAAAATAAAAAATAATTGTACATAGATAAATAAAAATTATACGTATTAAAGATAAGTTGTATCTACTCAAGAACTTAAGTTTATAAGTATTATGAGAGAATACATTTTATAATGAGATTTATTTTCTTCAATTAGAATAAGAACATTGTCATCTTCTATGGAAAACGTGGCTTTGATCCCAAAACAATATTTTTTTCAAACAAGGAATATATATCTCTAAAAATAATCCAAATATTTATACATATAATTTAGTCCCTGAGCATAGATTTTTTTTTTAATTTAAAGTAACTACTGTCACCTATCTTCCGTGGATTCAACTAAGAAAGAGGTGAGAAATACGACTATTTAGAACATATTTGATTCCTTGGGAGTACCACTTTATTGTGTTTTCATTCGCAGCGCTTTGAGAGGTATTCTAACTCCTGGATACTTAGGTTTATGCTTAAGAAAAATAGATAATTCGTCCTACCTGATATTAGTATAGCTTAAGAGGAAGGAAGATTTCGCCCTACTTTTACATCGTATGTGAGCCCAACTATTTTTTAAAAATTTTATAACAAAAAAAAAATACCTACTATCAAAAACAACTACTAATCCTCAAATATGTAGACTTTCTCAAGAAGTTTTAGTGTTAGTCATGAAAGTCTCTCTCATATGTGGAATCCAAAAAGAATTAGTACATTTTTAACCTACGCTTTAGTTTTTTAAGTCCATAATGTTTGTGTTAATAAACAATAATAAGCGCCAGCCATGTCCCACGAATCTTGAATGCGAATAATGGATTTGGATGCAATATTTGTATATCTTAGTTATCAATTTTTCTATAATGAAATAAAAACATATAATTAAATCAAAAGCCAGTCTCGTTTTCAAATATCCCACATTAGAATATTAGATAAGCTTATCAATTATCATATGTTGATTTAAAAACTTGATAAAATTATTAAAATATTTTTTTGACTTTTTAATCAAATATTATCGTATTCATAATTTCTACGTTTGAAAGGACCATTGATAATTTTTTTTGTTCGTTTTAATGATATAAAATGGAGTATATTAAAGATAAGTTTTAATTTTCCAAAATTATATGATGTTTATTTATTGGAAAAAAAAAATAGTACACACTTAATTTAATTTCTGATGTCCTGATAAGAATACCTTTAATTTCATTAGTCACATAACATATTTTATGTGAGGATATTATAATAATTAAAGTTTTAAAATGACAATTTTATCATTTTTAATTTCTACAACTTTTAAAATTTGAGCACTATTTTAACATTCTGAATTGCTAAATTCTGGTTTAAAATATATTAATGGGAACTTGTTTAATTTGTAACTTTTGGTGTTGTGGAATCTGATATAAGTTTTTATGACTATGAAACAAATATTTTATAAATGAATTTCAATTAGATTGTTTCATGGAAATTATAGAATGATAAATGTGGAACAATATATTAAAAATGATAAACAAGTTTGATGTTCCATATTTAATGTATACACTGATTATGGTAGAAATTGATTGAAAATATAAAATTTTAATATGATATGCTTAACTGAATCATATTTCTCCTCAAGTCATGTTATTTAAATATAACTTGGATATAAATGATAAAAAAATTCCATATGCATGAAAAATATTTTATATTGTACTAAATCTTATCATGTCATGCATATTGATAAATGCAACTTGACCTAACTACATGATCTTAAAAACAAGCTTTATTGGGAGTTTTTTAAAGAAAATAAAGGGTATCAGATAGAAGAAATTGAACTTATCGACATCATGCATCAATTAAAAAGATTGCAAACATAAATATGAAGACAGGAGGCTTCAAAAACTAAAGAACTTTAGAAGATCAATACTTGGAAGTTTGGATGCATCAAGATAGCCTCTCGACTTTAATAGTTATATATATTCTTGGTTAGTACTCCTCCTATCATTAATATATTAATATATGACATATTTAACTAATTTAATTAGATTAAATAAGTTAGTTAAATTAGTTAATATGACATATTTTCTCTAAAATACCCTAATTATCTTTCTTAACTCCACATTCTTCTCTTAATTAATTATTGTTAAGGGAGTACTAATAGGGATAATTTAAAAAAAAGTTGATAAATATAGAAAATATATCTTATATTTAGGACCAAGATCAACTCCTCTATTATTTCATATATTAAAGACTAGAAGAGTAATATTTATGTCAATGATTGGAACTTCTTCTTTTTTTTTTTAGGTTCTAGAATAGCTTAGGAATAAGAAATCTAGATTAAACCTTCAATTGAATCATATAGAAGTAAGTATTCAGTTGTTAAACAACTTGATTTGCTTTGAAGATAGGAATATAGTCTTATACCTACATACCTAATATAGTCACATTAGACTCGTGCTTAGTCTGATTAAGTACTCACCTGAGGATTTAAGGGTTAATTTGAATGTTCTTAGTGGATCAGAATTTGGCAGGCTGACCTACTTTCTGAGCTCTAGACTTGGCTCTCAACTAAGCCGTAATCATGTTGAATTGCCAAGGTGCATATTTTCCTGTTCTAATGGATTTAAATAGCCATGTGACTCGTGTTTTCTTTTATTGGAAATGAAACCTTCTTTAACTTTAAACCAGGCTCAGATACAGGAGTAAATATATAATGATTGCCATGCACAAATCAACTGAACTCTACTTTTTAACATTAAACCTCTGAGCCTCCAAAATGCATACATTAAAACCCTGCTACTTCAAATTAGACATGCTTCTGGTTATCCTCCTAAAGCTGAAGTCAGCAACATCCTCAGATTTATTTTGCTTGCCAACACTTGATCTAGTGTATTTTTTCATTTTCTCCGATGAATCCGGGGTTCTATCAGTTCTTTTTCCACGAAGCCCTTCTCTTCTTGACTTGAAGGAATTCATATTCATACCAGATTGAAGACTATGGTTTGGATTCTCACCTTGTGCTTCAAGTATAACATCTGAGACGCCATTTTCAATATTGTGCATCTGGTTATCTTGTATATTAGAATTGCTTAGAATTGGAGATCTTCTAACTGGATCACTCATTTTTGAAATGCTTCTGGTTATCCTTCTACAGTAGAATTTAGTAACATCCTCTGATTTCTTCTGCTCATGAACACTTGATCTGGGGTTATTTTTCTTTTTCTCCGAGGAATCTGGGGTTTTATCGGTTCTTTTTCCAGGAAGGTCTACACTTGACTTGGGGGAATTCATATTCATCCCAGATTTAAGACCAGGGTTCAGATTTTCGCCTTGCACTTCAAGGATAACATCTGAGACACCATTTTCAGTATTGTGCATCTGGTCATTAGATGTCCCAGGAATTGTATCCTCCGTACCTTGGCATTCATTGGCATTCATTGTAATGTTACGTTCCCGGTTACAAATAGGCTCAGATTGCTCAGAAATAGTTTGCGGAGATGTTCCTACTGAATCATTTAACAATTTGTTCAGCAGCAAAGAACGATTCAGATCTCCTTTATTGGTTAATAGATCTGCAATCTCGCCACTATTTTTCAGTGGACAAGTACTTAAATCATCAAGCCCAGCAGTATTCCCTTTGTTATGTTGTTCGCCACCGCCATAGGATATGTACTCTTCCCAGTCATGTGGAAATCCCAACAGGAAACGTCTGCATACCTGCAACAAGTTCAAAGGATCAAAGGAAATTATCCAGGCAATGTTAATAAAAAATCATTAATTAAGACAGCTATTGACCATCTGGATAAATCCCATTGACTTTTCTTAATATGTTGGAGTGGCATGGAAACAGATGCTACATACAAACTATAGGTTTAAGACAGCTATTCTAATTAAAATTTAACATAGCATACAATCATGTAAAGAGGAAAGGTTAAGTAATTATAATTTAAGTGACATTTGGTATGCAAAGGTCTTACTTTTTCAAGTTCTTTCCTCGGACGGTAATTTTTCTATACACTTGAAAGCCCAACTTGATAACACACACATCAAGATTCCGATATGATACATATACATACATATATATATGTATTTGTCACTTGTTAACAAGAAATATCAAACAAAAGTCTACATACCTCAAATGAAAAGCCATTTTCATTTGTGCGCGACTTGTTTATCAAACCAGAGATAATAAATGTGATCCCATCTTGTGTTTCAAGGACATTGGTCTCATGTCTCTTTGCAATAGGTGAAGAGGAAATGACTCTTTCCCCAAGCCTCCTGTAGTAGAGGGGAAAATATAAGAAGGCTTGATCACAATGCAACCAAAATGCAATACAACAGTTAAAGTTCCTGCACAGGAACTTCACAAGAGGGAGTTCAAAAAACATTACAGAGGAAAGAAACACAGAAATGCATGATACTCGTATAATATAACCATCTATTCCACACACACACAGAACTCCACTTGGGGGGAAAACTGCAGTACTCTATTTTTCTCAGATTGTGGTCATCTAGTCTATTTCATTTCTACAAATAACAGTATAACTTGTTTCCACAAGCGGTTTGTCTTGATAGTAAGGGAATGATCTGATTCTCAGCTGTATGTTACCCAAGCTGCAATATTAATCCAAGTCCTGATTCCATACAAAGACTTCTAAGTCCAACAAGGGATAGAGTTCCTAGGTTGTTCACTTTTCTAAATTTCATCTTTGAAGACATATACTCCTTAGGAGCATATATATGCAAACGCACACGCACACGCAAGCGCAAACACATATATATAACGAGTGAAATTAACTCTTACTCCATTGAAGCAACTCCTCCCACAGCTAAACCTTTGCCTTGAGGTTTCACCAGCCACCAATCATGTAAGAAAATCTTGAAAAATGAACAATAAATAATTAAAAATCCAAAATAGAAAAAAGCAAAAAGGAAAAGTGAGAAAGAAAACAGCTTCTTAGAATATTACATAAGTGGAAACAGATCGGTTCATACAGTTTTGTATTGTGAGGAGGGAATGGTCTTCTGGTTAGAGATTGGGGATGCAGTTGCATGGGCTTTAAGGTTTGAGCTTGAATCCAAATTGGGTGTTTTTGATGTAAACACTGGCAGATTCGGAATTCTCTTCCTCGCCATTCTGAAGTAAAGAATAAAACAAATTCAGGCGTTAATAGAAATTCCATTTATTGAAAAAAAAAAAAAGCAAGTCAATTCCAAGTAAACAAACCTGAAGAGACAGAATAAATGAGGATTCAACAGATCCTGAGAAAAAGTGAAGAGACAATTGGCCGTGAACACAATGCAGTATCGCTTCCTGTATAAAATTCTGAATGTTTTAATTTATAAGACCCACGAAGCTTGAAATCCAGAATTCCTTCCACCTTGCACAGTCTCTGTGATTAACACATTGGTTTACAATCCCTAAAGACAATTCAAAATAAAAAAAGGAGGAATCTTTATAAAGATTAGCAAACACTTCCATGTCCATTTTGGTTCTAATAAGTAAATTGTAGTTGAAAGAAGTTAAAGGAAACGGCAAAAGTTAACACTTCAAAACTGTGGGTTTCATCATTGCCAATGACATATTAGAGAACTCACAAAAGCTATGCATTAAACCAAAAAGCAATTGCGAATTTCCTTGAATTGTAAATCTACAACAAGATGAAATTGTCAGTGAACAACCGCAAAATTTAGCAACGGCCAACTTGAAGCCTTCGATTGCTTATAAATGATACTTCGAGCTCAGCCTTTCAATGTTGAGACACTCATGAGAAAATCAAATGTGAATTTTTCCTAACTACATACAAATTCTCTAAAATATCAAACAAAAGCAACTGTTCAGGCTTCAGACCACCGTACCTTTCTCTTATCTAAATACTGGAATAATCCAAACTAATTTATTTCCACAAAACCACCAAATCGATTCAAGAAAGAACACAGTCAAGAAGGAATACCAAAAATCATTCCCTCAGGCATGACAAGGAACCAAAGAAGGGAATAGCGTTGACGAAAACAGCGTAAATAAACAAGCAGAAGCATGAATCTTGAACGGAGAACGAGTCACTAGTCATGAATCAGAGAACGATGAAATTAACTCAGTCCTGTATCACTAACAAGTCGCTATATATATATATATATATATATTGAATGGAGAACGATGAATTAGAGAACGAGAAGGAGAAGATTAACTAACCTTTTTAGCGATGCCGAGGTGAGTGAGAGCGAGGGAGTCGTACTGAACGCCTGAACGGCGAGGCAGCGCCGGCGACTTCGAGTCTTCGATTAGGAGGAGGGAGGCCGGAGGCCAGAGAGTGAGATCAATGAAGAGTAGAGATGGGGCGACCGAGAACTGTGCAGAGAAGGCATGACCCGCCAAAGAGCGCGATGTGAATTGGCCGGGTGGCGGGAGAGAAGAAAGAAAGTAATTGGGTCAATATAACTCGAAAGATAAAATTATTCAGATTTTTCTTAAATTACAGAGTTAAATGTTTTGGAGAAAAATAAATTTAAGGACTAAAATAAAAATAAAACCAAATTTAAGGAATGAAAGATTATATCAACCTAGAATAATTTTAGGGATGAACATGAAAATCATTATTTACTAAGATTAATAAAAATTATATGATGAAAAAATTACATCCACACTGAATTTATGTACTCAAAATTTTACAAGTAAACTTGGTTTTCCACCACCTTCATGGCTGTTTGGTATAGCGTGAAACTTAAACAAATCTGTTTGATTTTAAAAAAGTAATTAAGAAATATGTTTATTTTGTTTGAATAATTTTTTAAAATCCCAATCAATTATGATTTCAGCAAATAATCCCCTATAGACTTTGACAATAAATTTCCCCCCAATTTACTCTCTTTTCTCATAATAATACTTAATAATTGTTAATAAATAAATTTAATTACTATTTAATATTTAGTAGTAGTATTTTTAATAATTATTATTAAAAAAAATTATATTTAAATATTTTTTAGCTTATTAAATTATATTTAATAATAATTAATTATAATTATAGAAATGTTAAAAACTTTATAAAATCATAATTATAAACTCGTACGTGATTTTAACAAAAAAAAATTCAAACATAATCAAAATTCTCACAGTGACTTATAAAAAAATTATCCAAACAAAAATTATGATTAACTAACATCACTTATGAGACTAGTGTTACTTATAAAAATTATGATCACTAAAATTATAGTTGTTTACCACTAATTCAAATGATTCGTCCTACCTGATATTGGTATAACCTATGAGTAAGGGAGATTTTGTCCTATATTTAGATCGTGAATGAGCCTAACTATTTTTCAAAAATTTGTATAAAAAAAATAGTGTGATAATTTAATTGCTTACAAGTGTTGTTTTAAAAATGATGATTCAATAAAATACTTAATAAAGAATCAAAATAGTAAGTTAAAATGTTATTTTGTTCGTTTACAAGAATAAGAAATACTATGAGCTTATTGAGTCTTGATGTTTATGGGTGTGTTTGGATTAGCTTTTAGAGAATAGATTATGGGAATAATAGATTCTGGAGAATAGATTTTGGGAAGAATAGATTTTGGGAATAAAGATGTTTGGATGATTAGTAGTAGAATCACTTTTTTATATTGGTAAATTACTAAAAATGGTATGATATGATTAAAAGTAAGAGAGATGAAAGATGATAGAAAAGAAAGAGGAGAGAGAAGAGAGTGTAGAGAGGAGAGAGGAGAGAGAAAAAGAGAAATAAGAGAAGAGAGAGGAGAGAGAAAAAAAAAGAGATAAGAGAAGATGGAGGAGAGATGATAGAGAAAAGAGAGAAGAGAGGAGAGAGAGTGTAAGAAAAAGTAAGGGTATAATAGTAATTGGATAATCCAAAACCTAGGTTTCAAACCAAAAGTTATTTTCAGTGGCTTATTCAAAACCTAGGTTTCAAACTGAGGTTTTGTCCAAAATCAATTCTCAACAAAAATTACTGTTCATGTAAAAAATTTCCAAACTACAATTTTGCCCCAAAATTTATTTTTAAACGCTGTGCTAAACAGGCACTATGTATAATTTCTTATACAGTATTGTCATTCCAGCGTGGGCAAAAATTTTAAGAGACTTTTCCCGTTATGTTGGAGATTTTTCCGCGTAATTGTACCTTAGGCAAAATACCATAGGTAAGGAAATGTCTGAGCGCGGGTTCGAACCGGGGACCTATAGTGTGTGAGACTAGCGTGATAAGCAAAATACCATAGGTAAGGAAATGTCTGAGCGCGGGTTCGAACCGGGGACCTATAGTGTGTGAGACTAGCGTGATAACCAACTACACCACCCAGACCCCTTTGATGCAAATTTAAATATTTTTATTAATAACTAATTTCAAAATTCATTTGGCTCTTTCCTTTCAAATGACGGTTTCGGTCAGCATTCTTGGTTTCTTCATATATAGTAAGATATATATGAATACATATTCATTATACATAATAAATTTAATTAATTTTTTTAATCTATCTAAATTAATTAAATAAATATTATATTAAAGACCGAAATTACTAATCAATATATGGGAAAAGGTGTGTATTTTCCATTAGCATTTGAGAAAGGAACTGAAAACCTAGACTAGTTATTAAATGGGTTGACATAATAATTTAAAGGTTAATAGTTTAACAATAGTTAAATTTGAGTTAACACAATCATGATTAAAATTTAAAATAATATAATTTATTCAAAATATATAAAAATATGTTTATATAATTTTGAAAATAGTAATATTTAAATAAAAAATATTAATCTACATAATTCAACAAATATAATATTTGATGGATTGTATTTTCTTTTTCTATTTAGTGTGTTTTTGGTTTGACAGAAAACTATGGTTTTAAAAGGTTTCTTGTCTAAATTTTAGTTTAGAAAAATTTTAAAACAAACAATTATATTTGTCCAAAATAGCTTATAGACCAAACTATGGATTCAAACTATAGTTTTGGATAAGCTCCTAAGAAAACCTTCTAGAATAAGAAAAGAGCTTATGGACTACTAAATTACTATTTTACCCATACTTTTTCACATCATCTCTCTTCTTATCTTCTCTCTCTTATTCTCTTCTTTGTTGCCTCCATGTCGCTGTCGCTGTGCCTTCGCGTCCACTATCTTCACTTCCAGCATCACATACACGGTCATTGCTTTGCTAGTCGTCAATGGTGAGAGGAGGTCGTTGAAGGTCGTTCGTGGTTTGGGGAAAATACTCCTTTAGTCTTCGCCTCTGTCAGCCGTCGCTGCTCTATCCGATGGTCGACTGTGGAGAAAGGATGGAGGAGATGGTCATCCAGATTTGGGGTCGTTGAAGGTCGCTACTTCGCCTGAGGGATGGAGGAGGGAAGAAGAGGAAGAACATGAACAGTGGACAGTAGTAGAGATGTGACGGGATCTGCAGAGGTGAACAGTGATGGACAAAAATTAATTTTTTTTATCTCATACCCTTTCTGCTAATTTACCAATTATAAAAATTCTTCTCGTAATAACCATACAAACACTCATTTATTCAAAATCATTTTTTTTCTATAAGCTCTTCTCTATAAGAGTTTATCTAAAAATCTTTTTTTTCTATAAGCCATTCTCCAAAAATTTATCCAAACGGGCCCTTAAAATGATGTCATTTTAGGTTCAGCAGGGAAAAAAATATAAAACCCAATTGATTAATATGTCTAAAACTCTTAAACAAACCAATCAAATCATAACTTGCTCATCGGTTAGCAGGTTTAACTGAGTTACACTATAATACTATACTTTAACCTTAATTTATATCATATCTTGAACTTGAATGATTAAGTTTGTACTCCTTCGATCTTTAATATATGACTTAATTAAGAAGTTAATCTTGATCCTCAATATAAAATATTTTTCTCATATTTATCAACTTCTTTTTAAATTATCCCTCTTGGTATTCTTTTAACAATAATCAAGTAAGAAAGTGAGAGAAGGAAATTAATAAAAATAATTAGAGTGTTTTAAAAAAATGTATTACATTAACTAATTTAATTAATTTCTTTAATCTAATCTAATCAGTTAAATATGTCATATATTTAGAATCGGAAGATAATTATATTTAAATTTATACAACATTAGTTACAATTTAATTATATACAAAATATCTAATATAAAATTTGGCTGCAGTACCCCACTTAAATTTGACCCATTAACATTTGAGTGCAATTCATAATGTACCACGAAATTAATTTACCATCACGCCACAAACCTAAATTTCCATTATCTTTGGGTTTCTTTTTCCTGTTTTCATATTAAGTTCCTGAATTTGCTACTTTTTTCAACGCTCTGGTGAAGTTTATGATTATATATGATTTTTAGTATCGGGCAAATAAATCTTCTTTGAAAGATACGTTGCTCCTGTATTTGGTTTTCATTGGTATTATGGAACCAAACTGATTAAATATGAGTGAAAATTAGGGGGAAATTCCTATTGAAATTTTATTGTTAAGAAAGATATGATGAATTTTTATATAGAAAAAATAATGATATTATACAAATTTTGTGCGTAAAAAGTACTGATAGTATGATTTAGGTAAATTCTCATAGAAAAAATTTCAATGGAGGACTTTCTCAATTTTTCCTAAATCTAAATCTGAATAGTCCAAAATTTAATTAGATGATTTAGATTTAAAATTTTTAGTTAATTTTGCATCTATTAAAATAAAATATTATTGGATATCAACAACAACAATAAAAATAAGCTTTAATTTATCCCAGTAGATTATATTGGTTACATAAATCACATAACGCTATTTTATTCTATTAATAATAAAATCTTTGAATAAATTATTAAGTAAAAAGTTTTATTTTATACTTTCGTTGAGTGTTTTTTTCGATCTTTCTCTATCCATTTTAAAAAAATTCCATATCGCTTGATCTACCTTTCTTATTGGCACATCTAACAAACTTTTTTATACGTGTCTAAATCGTCTCAAATGATTTTTGATCCACCACTTAAACCACTTAGCTTGAATCTATCAATTTCCATGTCTTTTTATATAATTGTTGATCCCAGATATTTAAACTTTAATAGAAAAAAGATAATAAAATATCTCTTAAAATTTAAAAGAACAAAAGAGGCATCTAAATTTTAAAAATAATAGATTGGACTTTCTACCTAATATGTTTTTTGCAAATTTATGGTAAGAGACAAAATTGTCCTTTGGTCATTTACAACTTCTATAATAGAATTTATAACTTTAATAATTAATTGCTTTCGGGTTTACAACTCTTCTAATGGTATTTACAATTTCAGTAATAGTTTTAACAACTTCAGTTAAGATATTTATAATTCTGAAATTATAACTAATTGCTTTCAGATTTGTAACTTCTGCAATAGAATTTATAATTTTAGTAATAATTTTGATAATTTTTCCTAAGACATTTATAGGTCTAACAACGTACTTGCAATTGCTTTCGGATTTGTATCTCCTACAATAAAATTTACAATTTCAGTAATAATTTTCATAATTCTCCCTAATACATTTATAACTCCAGGTATAATTTGGTCTTTTCACTTAAATTTACAAGGGACATATTAGACCTCTTACCCAATCTCTCTTTTTAGATATTCATATACATGTTCTATCATTTTTAAATTCACATAATTTTTTATTGTATTTTTCTTAACTTTAATTTACCACTTAGTGGAATGATTTGATATTTCACGTTAACCTCCAGATAATTTTTATCATACTTCTTAAAGAAATTGCAGGGCATATATAATAAGTGGTTCATGCTTATAATTATAAGGAGCATGGAATGTGATTCATATGATTGTTTTTCTCCGTTTTATAAGATTTAAATTTGAAAGTTGAAACCTTTACAAAGGGTATTAAGCCCCTTTCAATGGATAGACACACACACACATATATATTATATTTATAATCACATTATTTTATTTTAGTTTTTTAGGTTTGCAATATATATATATATATATATATATATATCAGTTTCATTTTCTCCTTTTTGCGAGTAGCCACTATGCATTACGTATATTCAAAGCGGTCCATTTGAATAACTATGAAAAGTAGCTATGATTTTATTTTATTTTTAATATGATCAATAAAAAATAAAGCAAAAAATTTTAAAACCAAAAAACACATAATTGTAAATTAACCAAACTTTCTTCTACTTTTACCTTGTTACGACTGTAACATAATACAATCAACACAATTTAATATTTTAGAGAGAGAAAAAAAAAGATGCCAAATGCTCCACAAATTTAACATCTCAGAATAAGATAATGACACTAATAATTATTAAAATAAAAAAATATGACTCTTAAACTACATGTTCCACATAATCATTGTTCAAACTACAACCAACTTGAATCTTGAACACAACATAAATTAAATATTCCCCTAGCTAGGGAATATTTCCTCTGAAATTATTCCTTACACATTTATGTAGATACTAATGGATATTAATCACACTTATTACAATAAATTTTTTATTTTTTATAAGAAGGGAAGGGAACTCCACAGGAGGAAGCCACCTTCTTGGCGCCAAGAGAGTTAACATACCACTGCCTGAGAGCCGGTTTCTTGAGGTACCCAAACAAACATGGCTTCTGCTCCTTTAGCTTCTGGTAGCACTGGCTCGAGGGTGGAGATGACGACGATATGGCTCCCATGCATGGACTCAGAGCCCCCGGACTAAGAGTCATCGCCTCAGCCATGCGGGGCAGGTCCACCGCCACAAGGATCACCAGAACCACCACCATCACGTACCATCAGACTACCCATCTTCTTCTTCATTGCCTTTCCTCTGTGATTCACACTGTGTTTTTGGTGTTTTGTGAATTTTGTGTAGTGATGATGTGGTGAAGATAGGAGTGATTTATGGCAGTTTATATAGAAAGTGAGATGGCGTGTGGGGTTTGGTTTAGTGCTGTGGACACTTTCCCACTTTCTATATATTTCACTCCCCACAAAACAACAATTATGATTTGACGAAAATGTATCTTTAGTCTTTAACTTTCAAAAAGGCTCTATTATGCTTTCTTGATTTCTATTGTGTTTTTCAATATTCTAACCTTAACATTGTTAACAAAGATGCTAATATTAAAATTTTAAATATTGATAAAATATTCTTAGATGCTAATATATTAAATTTAATTTTAAAACATAACAATAATTGATGCAAAAATTCATTATTTAAGACTAACGGTGTTAGGATCATAGGATTGAAAAGATATATTATAAAATTAAAGGATGGAATTAGATTAATGTTTTATAAAGTTAGAGAATAAAAATACACTTTTCACTTACATTTTTTTTTGTTTTGGTTTGATTGATGTAAACAAACTCCCTACATTTCAAAACGTTATGTAAGACTTTGTTAAACTTCGATTGTCTTTATAAAGAATCCCTTTTATAGATTAATGAGAATTTATATTTTCAATGAGGGTATATTGGCAAGCTATTAGTTGAAAAATTGTATATATGCATTTTACTAGAAAAAATGTCATATAAATTGAACATAGTCTCAAAAAGAAATTGATTGATGAAGGTTAAAAACAATTGAGTGCAATTGAGTGTTATATGTATATACTCCTCCTCCTCCATTCTTTAATGTAAAATATATTTAATTAAATTAAAAAAGTTAGTTAAATTAGTTAATATGACATATTTTTTCTAAAATATTATAGTTATTTTTCTTAACCTCCTCCCTCGTTCTCTTACTTGATTATTATTTTTTTTTAAAGGATGGTTTTGGTTTGCATTCTTGGTTTCTTTATATGGTGGGGACTTGCAATATTTTTTTTTAGTATAAAAAATATTGAAAAGGGGTTGGGTTCACCCACGATCCAAGAGCAGGGCGAAGTCTCTCTTCCTCCTAAACGATACCAATGTCAGACAGAGCGAACTATCTATCACCCTCAGACGTAAATCTATGCACCCAAGAGCTAGGATGCCTCCCTAAGCGCCACAACTGGAACCACAATAAAGTAATACTCCCTAGAGATCGAACACGCTCCAAATGATCATATCTCTCACCCCTTCGCCAGTTGAACCCACAGACAATGGGTACATGCTGTATTTTTTAATAAAAATATTAGGCAATTTTTTTTTATACAAGCAAGGGCTAAAGCCCAAAAGTAAAATAAATTACACTACTGAGGAATTTAATCCTAAACACTCTGAATTGACTAAGTCCCTCAATTTTGCAGGACATATGTCAAATATGGTAGATCTAGAAAAGTCTTCTTTTGCAAAGGCATCCGCAACTTGATTAGCTTCTCTTAAAATAAACTTCAGTTTTAAATCCCATTGTCTGCACATGAACTCCTCAATCTGTACAATTAACAAGCTGCCTCGTATTATTTTTCCCCAACATATGAATAAGATACTTCGTATCAGATTCGAGTATAATTTTCTTGTATCCTTTTTTCTACACACTTTGTAGCCCCTTAAAGATAGCCCATTCTTCTACATCAGCTGTACTACATAATCCTATAAAATGTATATAACCATTTGCCATTATGGTCTCGTAACACCCCAACACATCCAGCTATATTATTGGACACTGTCATTGCCCCATCCACATTAAGCTTAACCCATCCCATAGGTGGTGTTTGCCATTTTTGATTCTCTGCCAAGGACAAATTATGTAAAATATTATTATCATTTACTTAGGCATACTTTTTCCATACATGTAAAATAACCACCTCTTGGTGTTCCCCATGGCATCAGGATTAAATTCAATAATATTCCTCCATAGCTAAAGCTTTCAAATAGTCACTCCCCAAATAAGGTTCCAATTATTTTAAGGACAAAACATTCAAAATGGGCATGATAAATAAAAAATTGTTTGGGCCAATCCAATTAAAATTTTAAGCCCATCAAAGATTTGGTAATTCAAAGTTTTTATTATTTGATAAACTATGAAGTGCTAATCAAAGACAGAGAAGTCGTTGATGAAGAGTCAAAAAAGAAAAGAAATGAGAAATTTCAGTTCAAAAGAAAACAAAACAAAACAATGCAACACTCTAAAAGGAAAAGATTTTTTTATATATGAATGTATCATTTTATTAATTATATTTAAAAAATTATCAAGAACTAAATATAAACATATTTTTTAATATTAATTTATTATTTTACGAAAGACTAACATTTTCTTCTGATAGACATAAGGTGCGGTTGGGACCAAAATCAAAATATTTGTGGGCACCATTAATTATTGCAGAGCAAATTAGGTTGCTATTAATGTTTTGAATACGGAACAAATTTAATGGGGAAAGAGTTCCCTTGCAACGCTCAACTCAGTATTATCTTACACCTGGCAAACCTTGTAGGGCCCACTCCTCGGACTTAACGAAATCATGCCTACTTTTACGGGTTGGGAAATATTTGAATTATTTTTTTTCCGTTGACGGCTAGAAATACTTCTTAAATATCTGTATCCTTTAATTTTTTATAAATATTTTTTAAATTCTATTTATAAATTATTTTTAATATATTAAATTATAAATTAAGTAAAATTTTATCTTTATTAATATATATTATATCCAATAAAATTATATATTTATATAAAAAATTTAATAATATAACTTACATATAGAATAAAAAACATTATTTTTTTTCTATCCTATAAATAGGACTAAAGGATGAGGAGTACTTCTTAGATATTTATGGATAAATTTTTTTTAGATAAAGTTAATGGCTTAATCATTTTTTTTAATTCCGATAAAATAGTTTGATGTGCCTTATAATATAGGGACCAGATGGAGTATTTATATAATTATTTATATTATAAATTTTTAATGTGCATCTTTATAGGTATATTATTTTTTTTAAAAATATTTTTTTAATTTTTATAATAAAAAAATTCCATCCCTAATCTGTTATTATTAGTAATGAAAATTAGTGACATACATAAATCCATCACTAAACCAACAATTTTGTATATATGGCATCTGTGCATGTTTTTTGTATTTAGGGACAGGTTTAGGTTTGTCTCACTGGGATTACATTAGCAGTATATAATATCGCAGAACAATATAATGAGTTAATGACTATATCATAAATAAATTATGGAAAAATAACACTTTTGAACATCTAACTTTATACAAAATTTTAATTTAATTCTTTAATTATATAAAATATTTTTTAAGTCCTTTCACTTTTACCCTAATAATATTAGTCTTGAATGATGATTTTTCAGCAACAATTATTATTATTATTTTAAAAATTAAACTTAATATATTTGTATACTAGAATTTTTTTTTTAACTTTTAAAATTTGAATTGATCATTTTTTTATTCACAGCGTAAGTGTTAAAAGACCTAGTAAAAAGAAAAATATTAAGATACAATAACTCATTATTGGATTAAGTATTATATGATCAACTACATGTTCCACATGATCATTAATCGTTCCAGCTATAACTAGCTCGAATCTTGAAACACAAAATATAAATATTCCCTAGAGGGAATATTTTTCTGAAATTATTCATTAAACACTTATACAGAGACACTACTCAATATCGATCCCACTTACTATATAATTAATACTATTTTTTATGTATTCATCAACAACTAGGGAAGGGAATTCCACAAGCGGAAACCACCTTCTTAGCGCCTGGAGAGTTAACATACTGCTTGAGATTAGGGTTCTTGAGGTACCCACACAGACATGGCTTCTGCTCCTTCAGCTTCTGGCAACACTGGCTCGACGGTGGAGTCGACGACGTTATCGCTCCCGCACACGGACTCAGAGCTGTCGGACTACAAGTCACCGCTTCAGCCGTGCGTGGCATGCCCACCTCCACAAGGATCACCAGAACCACCATCGCCATCAGAGTGCTCAGATTCATCTTCTTCTTCATTGCCATTCCTCTGTGATTCACACGTGCACTTTGTTTTTGGTCTTTTGTTGATTTTGTGTAGTGATGTAGGAGTGTTCTATGGCAGTTTATATAGGAAGTGAGATCAGAGGAGAGAAAATGGAGAGGTAGATTGGTTGCAATAAAGGGAAATTAAAAGATGTCCCACATCGAGAAAATTAAAGAGACATTAAATATTGCCTGTACAATAATTTAATATAAGCAGTTGTGGGTTGAGAATAGACATTGTGAAAGTGAACCATTATCAAATGTTTACTGGCCATATTTTTCTTATCCTCCTTCTGATACCATGGTGGCAAAATTAGGTTTGCTTTTATAATCTCACCACTTACCAACCATGGTTGAGACGCCCCTATTTAAGCTTAAGTAAGGATAGCCTTAAAATCTGACCTAGGTCGTCCGGTCAAATTAATAAATTAGTAAATAAGTCCTTTAGTTGATTAGGTCAAGAGTTCTAGAAATTTTGATCAGGCTAGATTTTATTAATAAATAATAATTAAACAATATAATAAGTGTTTTGTGTTTTGGGAGAAGAATAATTATTTATTAATAATTAATAATGAAAATTCTTAACACATATAGTTGAAATATAAAAAATTATTATTAAATTCCAAATATTGGAAAAAATTATGTGTAGTTTAAATTTTAAAGTATTATATTTAATTTGATGAAAAAAATACTATATGGTAATTAATTTCAAAAAGTTGAAGAATCGTTGGCTCCCTTATATCCTATATATTTATTGAGAAATGAAAGGGATAATTACTTATTGCTTTAAAATATTTGTCTCATATGCTTAAGTGGGTACATATCATTATCTCTCACGTGGTAACATATCTCATTCTTTTTCTAATTTGTTCCACTACCCTGTCCCAATGACGCAATTCCATTTTTTCTTTTCGTTTGCAAAAATAAAAAAAAAATCCTTTGTTTTTAAAATTTATAAATTTTTGGTCAATCTTGGTCAATATTCTCTTCAAGAAGAAAGTTCTGGTTATGTTGGAATTATTTTAAATTTACGTGTTATTAGCATTGACCGTATTTTTTACATTACTTTACGTACAATCCACTCCCTTCAATTTTAAAATATAAAAACTAGTTAAATAATTTATTTTAATTATAAATATAATATTTTAATATATTTTATTTTTTAAATTTATAAATTTTTTAAATTATTCTTATTTATTACACATATTAAAAAAATAGTTTTTAATACAAATGATTATAATATATAAATTTATAAATAATTAATTTAACTAATTTTTTATTTTTTATAAATTAATTATCTAATCCTACATTTAAGATCCACTAACAAGCAAGGAATTTTACACTAGTTTAAGGTTGAAAGTGGAGGAAGCATGAATTAATCAATTTTGGAATTTTTCGATAGTATTCTACGGCGCAACCGTAGCACAACCATTGTAGGTAGATAACCAAATACTCAAGTACTATTTAATTAATTTAATTAAATTAAAAAATAATAATTAATTTAATTAATATGATATATTTTTTTAAAATATCCTAATTATTTTTTCTAATTCTTTTTTATCTCTCTCTCTTTTACTTGAATATTGTTAAAAAATATTAATTTTTTTTTTAAAATTATCTTTATTAATACTCTCTGAATAATAATTAAATAAAAGAGAGAAGATAAAATTAAAGAATATAGTTATACTATTTTTAAAAAATATGTTATATTAATTAATTTAACTAACTTTATTACCCTAATTAAATAGGTTATAAATTACATATTTGAGAAGTATTTTAAAATTCTTTCACTTTCTACATGTGATATTTTTTACCACCACCACCAGCGGAGAAATTTCAACTCTGGTTTTATTTTGAACCAGCGTAAAAAGTAAGTAGTAAGACAATTTATTACAAAAATGCTACCAGCTTATTTTTTACACTGATTCCTTTGTAAAGATGTAAAATATAGGTTCAAATAAAAAACAAACATTGGCAAAAAAATATAGTTTCAAATAAAAAACATTTATGAACTAATGAATTACATGTTCCACGTACATATCATTGATCAAACTATATAACCTTCAACTTGAATCTTGAACACACATGGATATATATTCCCCAAGAGGTAAAATATTTTTTGAGATTTCACTAGAAAATAGACTTTTAATGATAATTAAAAGTAAAATTTTAAAATAATTTTAGGAGTGACGTGAATTTTAATGTCGTTATATGTCTATTTTTTAATGACATTTATATATGAAAAAGTTAACGACGTAAATTGTTTTATTTTTATAATGATTCTGACTAAAACTGCCATAGAAAACTCGATTTTTTATTTTTATCTTTTCTCGACTTACACCCACAATCAGTCACCTTGATCACATCTATCAAAAATATCAGACTATATAGAGAGAGAAGAAGTTAAATACCTAGTGAAGAAATTGAAGATCAAGAAATTTTTTCTATTGAAACTCTTCGAGCTCCTTCCATTGAAACTCTTCGAGCTCCTTCCAATAAAGTCTATATGTCACCATGCACTGTTAGCCATCACGGTCAGCCTCACTAAAAGTATTAGACTCTATCTGAAGAAGAAGTTGTAGATTTGATAAAAAAGTTAAAAATTTAAAAAGATTTTATTATTAAAGTTCTTTAAGTATTTTCTGACATAATAATAAAGAGATTTAAATAAATACGAGGTTAAAAGAATAAAAAAAATATAAATAAAAATAAATTTATAAATTTTTAATATAAAGATAATAACATGATATATTATAATTTATAAATAATAAATAATTAAAAAAATAAATAAATATTAAAATTAAATGATGATTTATAATTTTTACGTCGGAGAATGACAATAGAGGTAAGCACTAAAAATAAGAAAAAGTGATAGAAAATGACATTTGCGCAATTGTGACGTGATGATGAGACAAAGGAACATGACCTACGGCCGTAAAGAAAATGAAAATAAAACTATAATAAAATTGAAATTTTTAAATTTTTGAACTTATTTTTCAAAAAATTATCGTTAAAAATAATTATATAAGGCTTTTAACAATAGATTTTTTAAAAAAATTAATAGCAATTTTATAATCTTTAACGGTAATTTTTATACTTTTAACAATTTTATTGTTTACTTAAAATTTAAAAAATTGATAATTAATATTATGTGACTCAGATATAATTAGTATAAAATTTTAGGAAATTATGGGTAAAAAAAAATCATCAATAGGTCTTGTCCCTTTCACCAATTCCGTACCCCATCTCTGATGAGTTCACATGACTTGGTCCCTTATTGCTCTCTCTCTCACATGACTTGACCCCCCTATATTAATACGTGGCACCCCTCCATGCCCCCCGCTTTACAAATTGGTCCCCATATTGAGTTGGTTGGGTTTGAGTACAATAGAATAATAAAATAATAATAGTGATGAGGAGTAAAAGGGCAGATTTTGGTGCGTATTTGAATGCATTATATTAATTGATGTCTCTTATTTCTTTAGTTTTATTATTATAATATTCTTTTATTTTTTACCATTGCAATTTTCTAACCCAACAGTATCTCCGGTTAGTAAATAATATTTATTATAAAATTGATAATTTATGATGGTTCAATACTCTCTCTCTCTTATTTTCTCATACCTTATTTATTTTCATTCAATCAACATATTCCTTATCACTTTTAACGATAATTTTTTAAAAAATCACTATTAAAAATACTTTTCACAATAATTTTAATAAAATTGTTATGAAAAATATTTTAAAATAGAAATTATTTATGAAAATGTTATTCTTTTTTTATGATAATTTTATTTATAACCACTATAAAATAGTAATATTATAATTATTTTTTGTAATAGTGTTTATTCCTTAAACACTGTATGAAACCTTATTGGCGCCAGGAGAATTAACATACTGCCTGAGAGCAGGGTTCTTGAGGTAACCACAAAGACATGGCTTCTACTCCTTCAACTTATCGCCACACTAGCTTGACAGCGAAGAGGACGACGATATACCGGACTGCAAGTCACTGCCTCAGCCGTGCTTGGCAGTTCCACCGCCACAAGGACCATCATCAGCACCACCGTCACATAAGACTCACCCATGCATATTCTTCATCGCCACACCTACTTTTTAACGAAACTCACACGTACACTTTTTGTGTACCATGTTAGTTTTGTGTAGTGATGAAGTGTGAAGATGGGAGTGATATATGGCAGTTTATATAGAAAGAGTGAGGATGTGAGGTTTGGTTTGGTGCGTAGAGATGAAGAGTTGGATTGGTTGTGATAAAGCAAAGAGGCCCCATATCCGGAAGAGTATGCAATAATTGAATTTAAGCCATTAGAGGGAAAAATGGAAAATCTATTATTTATAGGTAATATTTTTTTTGTGGACATATATTCTCCTATTAAAAATAATCAAGTTTAAGATATTATCATGTATTAAACATTGACACCTCTTCTTAAAAAAAATTTAATATTGATTCATCACAGGGACTAATCCTTTTAACTAAACTCAATTTTTACTTTCGTTAGTTACCTATAACCAATTTTAGTAATCATAGTAAAGAAGAGCACCATGATGTTCATCAAGGTAATAAGATTTACTTTGCACTGTTTAAATGTAATTTTACTAGTCTAAGTTTAAAAATATTAACTAGTGTTTTTTGAATTAAAAATTATTTTTTTAAAATCTAACAATTAAGAGATTATCATTATTTTAGATTTTACATATATTAATATAAATTAAAAAAAGGAAAAAAAGAAAAGAAATATACAGTGCAGATTCTGGTTCTTCCATTATTATGGCTAGTGGCCATTATTCTAAGTTCTAACCCACCATTTCACGTTATCCCACAATGGCAAAACAATTATGATATTTTTTTAGAGTTAGTAAAGATAGTAAGAAATTGGTTCGTATCTCATAAGGACATGAGTTCGATTTCTGTTATCATTATAAAAGTTTATTTAGTAGACGATCTCGTAAATCTCCTGTAAATATTCTTTAAGCCTCAGGACTATGCCTTGATCTTGGTGAGACACCTGTGTTAAATCCATATAAATAATTTTTTTTGTACAAAAAAAATTATGATCATTTTCTTGAAGAAATTGATGGTCTTATAATTAATTATTTTTTAAAAAATTTACTCTTATTTTTAGCTTTTTAGATTATTTCTTAAATTCATGTTTTAAATAGAGGTAAATTTATACATTTTTTATTCCAAGCAATTTTAATAATTTAACTATTTTTCTTAGTTTTGGTGAGGCAAATAAAAGCTACTTATATTTAGAATTGGAAGTAATAGTGTCATTGATGATAATATATTTGACCAAATATATATTATATGGTAATTAATTTCTGAATATTGAAGAGTCGTAGACTCCATTATCTCCTGTATTTAGAAATAAAATGATAATTACTTGTCGCTTTGAAATATCTGTCTCATGCTTATTCCTCATTATATCTCACATGGGATCATATCTTATTCTTTTTCCACTTTTCTCACTACTCTATCATTTACACGTAATGACGCAAATCCAATTTTTTGGTTATTTTTTAGCCCAAAAATCTTATAGCACGTCTATTTTCTATTGGAAACAATATCCGTATATTTCATATAAGAAATATTTACAAATTAAATTACTTGTATGTTTACAAGTTGAATTAAGTTATTTACAAGTCAAACTAACTAGAGATTTCTCCCTCGAGTTGCACAGGAAGTAAAAAAATATAATTAATTATTTATAATTATTATAAATTATTATTATAGTTAGAAATTTAAAATAATATATAATTAATTAATAAAATTACTTATTAATTATTATTGTAGGACTCAAAATCTTTCAAAGATCAAAGTAGTTTGTAATTATTATAAATTATAATTATGGTAAATTTAAAATATCATAGGATCAATTAATAGAATCATTAACTAATTACAATTATGGGGTTTAAAATTTTTTAAAGATCAGAGTGAGATTACTGATTGAGATTATTGATTACGGATTGTACAAAAATTAAAAATATTGAGTCGAATCAAACTAAACATATTTTTAACTAAATTAAGTATTACAAAAGTTTAAGAGTATAGTTGATGATTGATTGAAATTGAATCCCTTAGGATCTATTAATATTAAGTGAAATTCAAAACTCTTATATGTATTTAATTTTCTTTCCTGGGACCTATAAATATTTTTTCCTATTTTCCGGAAAAAGCCTTGGTCAATCTTTGGCCACAAGTTATAATAAAATTTCCAAAGTTAGACTTCTTGTTGAATCAATAAAAATTTTATGATTTATAATTCATTAAGTTAACTGTAATTAAAAATATTAATTACAATTTTATTTACTTAATTTATTCGTATTCTCATAGTAAAAAGAAAGAAAAATAATTATTACTATATTTTAAAATATTTTATTTCTAATGATATAATATCCATAATGTGCTGCTGCCATAAGTTATCTATCTGGGTTCAGCTATTATTATTTGTGCTTGAAAGGTCTATTATATTGTATTATTTATGATATATAAATAATAAATTGTTTTATAAATATATCGTTTAATTAACTAGCTAGAATGAATTTTAAGAATAAAATCGTATTTCTAATAAATTATGTAAGTGATGCAATTTATTATAGATTTTTTTGCCAAAAAGATTTTATATATCATATTAATATCTTGTTTGTGAAGTTTGTACATGCATGATACACCAACTCACATCAATCTGATTTTGTTTCTCATTATATATATAATCTAACTATATTTTAAACAGAACACGATTATTTCTTTGATTGTTGAAAATTAAAAGAAGACTTTGGAATTGGAATTTGTCTCCTTTTTGGTAAATCTAGAGGCAGTTATTAATAGAATTTTATAATTTTAATATTTTTTAATCAAGTGCTTTACTATATGCAAACTTGATATAGTTATTTTAAGTGTTAATTTTTTTAATTAAATTATTTTTTATTTCAGAACATGTGCAATAATTCTTTTATGAAAATGGTAGAATGAGACTTGCAAGTTGCAACTAAGTAAATGAGACTTGCAAGTTGCAACTAAGTGCATTATATTGATCTTTTGTAGTTTTGTGAGAAGGGTTGGCATGGGAAAGTGATGCATAACCAAGTGACAGTATTAATTAATAATGACGGTGTTCGTTTAGTTTAGCTGTGAGAGTTCAGATAAGTCCGTTTGAGGCTAAAAAAGTGATTATAAAACTCATTTACTTTGTTTGGGATTTTTTTTTAAAATAAATCAAAATTGATTTCAATCCCTTATAGAACTTTTAACATAAGTGACAATAAGATGCTTATGCGATTAAAATAATTTTGATAGAATTTTAGCAATAAAATTTTTCCCTATCCACCCTATGCTCCTTTCTCCTCATCATCATAATAATTAAAATAAAATTATATTCGAATATTCATATAGTTTATTAAAGAATTAAAAATCCATGTAATGAGGATCCTAGAACTTGAAATACAAAGTGACAAGTTAAAATTTAAAAATATATCCAATAAAATAATATAAATCAATTACTAATATCAATATATATCCATATAAAATATAAAATTTATAACAAATTGTATTATTGAAAAGTCATGAATAATGTGACTTAGGAGATTAAATCATGATTAGCATAATACTTTGGTTCAAAGAATTATCTGTCTCATGGCTATAATTTAGAAATCAGGTGAACCCAACCCTCTTCTAAAAAATTTTATAAAAAAAAATCTCCCAACAATTACCCACAAGGATATGACCAACAACTCACTCATTGATGTTTCTATTAATCCTTTTGGTCGGAATATTTTTATTCACAAATTTAAGAAAAAGGAAATTTTTTTATTTTTAATTTTAAAAAAGTTTTGAACAATATTTTAAAAAATAATTTTGAAAATTATATTCATTAACCATTATTTTAGAATGAATAAACTAAAGAAAAAGAATAAAGATGGGAAATCTATTTCGATATCACATAAGATTAACTAGGGTTCATTTGGATTTAGTAAAATTGAAAGTTTGTATGATTTTAAACTATATTTTATTCTCTCAAGTCTTAACTGTAAGAATTAGATAAAAAAATTATTTTAATTTTAAATATAATACCCCAATTTATTTTGTATAATTTTTTGCTTAAAATAATCCTATTGATTATGCGTATTAAGATAACTCCTAATAAAAGAATAGTTCCAAGACATATGATTAAATATAATAATTTAGAGAAATCAAGATAAATTTATTATAAATAACTAATTTAATTAATTTTTTTAATATTTATAAATTAGCGATCTAACTTTTATATTATATTAAAAATAATATGTAATATTATTTTATTGTAAAAAGCAAGAGGAGGAGAAATAAGTTTTTTTTTGTATACAAAGGATAAATAGGTTATCATTTGTCTCTATTGAAGCATATAGCAAGCCCACAGAAAAGAAAACTAATAAAAAAAGGCCCAATAATTAGAGTCGGCCCAATATAGTCCAGCAGACATAGTTATTTTTGCTAGGCACACTATACTATAGATTCGAATCTTAGTTTATCATATTATAAGATATTAGCTCATTCTACTAAAACTAATCCCTATTAGTAACAGGCTTAATTGTTCTGTTATTGCTTTATTGTTGCTCTATTCTAGATATTGCATCAGCTGTGTGTTCACTTTCTGTATCACTGCAAACTTGAATATATTTACAATGAAACTGTTAATTTATAATTTATAATTCATTAAGTTCATTGTAACTAAACATAGTAAATATATATATTTCACCAAGAAAATATATATTATTTAATTTATTTGTATTCTCTTAGTAAAAATGAAGAAACATAATTATTAATATATTTTTCTATATTTTATTACTAATAATGATATGAAATCCACAATGTGCTGTTGCCATACGTTATCATGTCTATGTGTTCAGCTATTATTTCTGTTTGGAAGGTCCACATTCATATTATGTTCTCTTATCTTTTTTATTTCTTTTCTAAAAAATCTTATTACTCCGTCCTATAATAAAGTTTGAGATGTACAATATATTATTATACTAGGGTCTAATGGAACAGTAAATCTCTCGTAACGTGACGAACTAAGGTTTAAATTCTCGTTAAGAGAGGTGTCTATATTTAACACTTGACAATGCTTCAGAATGATTGTCTCTAAGAGGATAATACATATATTTAGAAAAAAAATATTATTATGATTTATAAATAATAAATTATTTTCTTAAGTAAATGATATTGTATATTGATTAATTAGTTAGATATGAGTCATCAGTATCACATTAAATTTAAGAATAATTCGTATTTTTTAATAACTTATGATTAATGTAACGTATTATAGATTTTATATTTTTCTTACTAATATTGTTTGTGAAGTTAATGTACAAACAATATAGCCAATAATTTACTCTCTTCTTGTCATAAGAATTGCTTTTACAATTCTCTTATTGGTCTTATTTATAAGAAACAACAATCGATTGACTAAAACATCTATTAAAAATTTTATTTTATACTCTCATTAAAAAAGTAGTATTTGTTAATGAGATCAATTAAAGTTACTAACCAATTATTAAAGGGTAAAGTAGCATTTAATATTCTAATCTTATTTTTCCTATGCAGTCAATATCTTAATCTTATTTGTAGTACAATTTTACCCATAATTTTTTTAATTTGATTCAATTATTGGTACTTAAAAAATAAGATTGTAGGTAAAATTGTACTAAATTAAAAAGATTATAGATAAAATTACACCGAATTAAAAAGATTATGGATGAAATTGTACTACAAATAAGATTAAAATACTGACTACATATAAGAAATAAGATCAGGCTATTTGGTGCTACTTTACCCATTATTAAATGAGGCTATTTCTAAAAAAAGTTATATTTTTAACATATTTATTAATTCTACTAGTTTCAACTACTTTTTCTAATAATTATTTGTCTCTTAAAAAAGTAGCCGGTGGGAGTTTAAGACAATTACTCAATTTGAATATTTTAAAAGGCTCCATGATTACTCTTTACTCTTCAACTTTGGCATTGCTTGATAGTCAAAAGAAGGGGAAAAACTTTAGCCTTGCTTCTATTATGGAGAAACTTTAGGCCAAATAATTGAAAGAAAATCGCTGGGAAGTCTTAATGGCTTATGTACTGAAATTTATTATTGTATCTTGCTAATTACATTGTTTTTAGGATCTCATAGTAACTTTTTCAATAATTTATTTTTATGGAGCTTTCTTTTTTTTTAAAAAAAAAACTAAGGACATGTATAATTTTTAATTAAAAGTTTAAAAATAAAATATTTTCTTACAAGTTAAAATAATTTGAAATATTAGCTTGGTCAGTTTCTTCTTTATACACAAGAAGTGGAGAATGATGAAGGATATCTTAGTAGTAACACGTAATTATCTCATGTAATCTGGTGCTTACAATCTGTAAAAAAAAACTATTTTTCATCCTTTTAGACCAGTTATAGAAGATAAGAAAATAAAATTTATTATTTTAAAATTATCCTACTCTCTATACCATCAGCATAAAAACTACTTTTAACAAACTAAAATAATAAAATAATTTATTTATAAAAATGTTACTGTCTCTGCTTTTTACCCCTCGTTTCTTTTTGACTGGTGTAGAAAACACATATATTTTATATTAATGAATTACAAGTTGCACATAATCATCGATCAAGCTAGAACCAACCTGAATCTTGAACAGTACACAACATGAATATTCCACGTACAAGAGGTAATATATTTTCTGAAATTATTCCTTAAACACTTATGTTGGTGCTAATTAATTAATTAATCGATATTGATCACACTTAATTACTATAAAAACTATTTGATTCAATCAACAAGAAGGGGTGGGAACTCCACAAGAAGAAGCAACCTTCTTGGCCCCAGGAGAGTTAACATACTGCCTGAGATTAGGGTCCTTAAGATACCCACACAGACATGGTTTCTGCTCCTTCAGCTTCTGGCAACATTGGCTAGATGGTGAAGACGATGAGAATATAGCGCCCGCGCATGGACTCAGAGCCACAGCACTGCAAGTCACTGCCTCAGCCGTGTGTGGCAGTTCCACCACCACGAGGACCATCAGCACCACCATCACCATCAGACTCACAACCATCTTCTTTATCGCCATTACTACTCCTGCAATTTACCTACCTTTATGATCTATAACTCACGTACACTTGTTAGTTTTGTGTAGTGATGAAGCGTGAAGAAAGGAGTGATCCATGGCAGTTTATATAGAAAGAGAAAGGATGTGGGGTTTGGTTTGGTGCTTGGAGATGAAGAGGCGTATTGGTTGCAATAAAGCAAAGAGGTCCCACAATAATTGAATACATGCCGTTGGAGGAGGGTAAAATCAGTGATCCATGATTACTAAGGATATAAGCAAATCGAACTTATGATTTTATATTTATAAAAAAAAATTATGTTACTAAACTATAAGATAATTGGTGTTAACGGTTTCTAATCCACCATTTCAACATTTTCCTCTACTTCTTATATTAACCATTAAATGCAAATTTATGCAGTTCGGATTTAATATTTTATAAAATAATTTATTTTATTGTAGTTCTAAACTTTTCTTACCAAATTTTAAGACTTTGAATTTATTTATTTAGTTTTTTAATAATTTATTTTATTGTAGTTCTAAACTTTTCTTACCAAATTTTAAGACTTTGAATTTATTTATTTAGTTTTTTAATATTATAAAATATTAAATTTAAATCATTCAAATTTTGATCCAACGATCGAGAAGAGGAGTGGAAAGAGAATCCAAATCCGTATGCTAGAGTGGCAAAATAATTAGGTTGAACTATACGGATTATACTCCATCATTTCCTGGTTCTATGATCATTTTCTTGAACAAATTGGTGGTCTTATAATTAATTATCTTTTTTTAAAAAAATACTCTTAGTTTTTGCCTTTTAGATATTTTTCTTAAACTTGCGTTATTTTTAAACAGGGATAAATTTAGATTTTTTTTTTCAAATCATGTTAATAATTTAACTATTTTTTAAGTTCTGGTGAGATTAATAAAAATTACCCATATTTAAAAATGGAGGGAGTAGTGTCACCAATGTTAATATATTTGATCAAATATTATGGTAATTAATTAATTTGTAAATGTTGAAGAGTCTAAGGCTCCCTTATTTCCTATATTGAGAAATAAAATGATAACTATTTGAAATATTTGTCTCATGCTTAAATGGTACCCTCATTATCTACCATATGATAATTTAAGCCTTAAGAGACGTATATGTAATTTTCTTATTTAAAATCTATGAATAATTTTCAAACTTAGACTTCAATTTGTTGAATCAATATAACTGTTTATTTATTATTTATAATTCATGAAGTTCACTGTAATTAAAAATAGTAATTAAATATTTGTTTATTATTCTCACAGTAAAAAGAAAATAATAAATATTAATATATTTTTAAATATTTTATTACTAATGATATGATATCCATATATAATGTGCTGCTGCCATAACTTATCCTGTCTGGGTTCAGCTATTATTATTTGTCCTTGAATGGTCCACATTCACATGTTGTTGCCCTTTTTTTCAATAAAAAGTATTACTCTCACCATTAAATAAAGTTTGATTCATTTTGTATCATTTATGATTTATAAATAGTAATTTTCTATAAATCTTATATTATATATTGTTTAATTAGCTATATGTACTTTTCAATTTTTATTATTTCTTGATATGACTATTTGATTGAGTCAAGTTCGAGTATATTGTCGGGCCTAACTGTGATAGCTCTTTTAAAAGTATTTTCAGCATTCATACAGATTTGAACTGGAAAACTTATGCTTAAGCAACCAAAGCCACTTCCATTTATATCAACTTGTTTTTAACTTTGAACAACTTTGGGTGACAATGTTTCTTTTCGTGGTATATATATATATATTTTAAATGAACAAAATTTATGTATAATTTTTTAATTAAAAGTTTAAAATATTTTTTTTTAAAAAAAAACAAGTGCATTATTTTTTGAAAAGTTGATACAGGTATTTTAAGTTTTAATTTTTTTAATTAAGTTATTTTTGCATTTCAAAACATGTGCAATATATTCTCTTATGAAAAGGGTAGAATGAGACTTATAACTAATTGCATTATATTCTTTTGTAAGAAGGGTTGACACTAGAAAGTGATGCATAACCAAGTCACAAGATTTTTTATAGGATATTAGTGGTACATATTAGAGAAATGACTAATATAAAATTTCAATATTATAAATCAATCACTAATATCAATATATCGATATAAAATATAAAATATATAAAGAATTGAGTTATTATTGATAAGTCATGAATAATCTGGCTCCGGACTTTATCTTCATGTAATTTTTTATTTTTACAATCTTTCTCCACAAATTTTATAAAGACTAAGGAAATATGTGTGTGTTTCTTTTTTCAGTCATTTTCTAAATGTGTCTGTGTTTAAATAGACTACTAGAGTTAAATATTAGAATTTTCGATTTTTAAAAATATATTGAACTATAATTTCTCTCAAAAATCTTACATTGGCCTACTTATTGTTCCCAAAAAATTGTGGCGTGTTTTGTACTTTCAAAATTAAGATTACGCTATTAAAATTAAAACTTAATACATTTATCTCAACTCTTAAATTTTTAAATTATTTTTTATTTAAAAAATAAATTTTTAATTTTTAAAAATTTTGCAACAATTTTCAAAATTATATATCGATAAATTATTCTTTAAACTTCTACTAGTATTTTAGAATCAATAAATTAAAAAAAAGAATAATGATAAAAAATCTATTTAGATACCACCAAAGATTATTTTCAAAATTTTTAAATTAATTTTTTTTGTAGTTAAGAAAAAAAGAACATTTTAATTTTTATTTTTTTACATTTTTAACACAATTTTCAAAAATAATTTTGAAAATCATATCGACAAACTATTCTTTAAACGATTATCTTAGAATCAATAAATTAAAAAACTACTAATGATAAAAAAATCCATTTAGATATCATCAAAGATTATTTTTCATGTAAAAAAACAAGAAATCTATTTAGATATTTTATCTCTCATATGATTAATGTTTGTGAAAGGTGATGTGAGATGATGAGTTTGTCCTTTCATCTTATTTTAATAATACTCGTGAGTGCTCTTAAACATAAGAGTTAATAAAAAGATTTATTTTAATCTTATTAATTGCTCATATAAAAAAGTTTTTCAATCAATAAATTAGTTTTTCATACAAATAACTAGAATAAATATTTTAAAAAACTAATTAACACCCATTTTATTTTACAAATAACAATTTAAATAATTATTTTAATCTCTATAAATTAGTTATCTAATTCTTATATATACATAGGATTGGGGAGAGTAGTATGTTTCTGGCTAGGAAAAAAACTATTTAATATTTGATATAATCAATTATTTCATATTCAAGTAATTTTTTTGCATAAAGTCAAAATGATATTAGTAAGAGAATAAACTTACATAATCCCTTTTATAATATGGACATAAATGGAATGAAAAAGGGAGGAGAGGGCTAAAGAAGAGGAAATATTAAAAAAGTTTGACAACGTTATTCTTAGATCTTACCAAATGACGGATTGATAATGATGGAAAAATGCTATATTAAATTTAAAGCTCTTCTTTTTCTTATTGATACAAATGATTTCAAACAATGTTACTCTAAGGTGATAGCCAGGTAGCCTATTATATAGTTTTTTTTATTTTAAAAAATTGAACCCTTTCCAATCAATTATTTAATTATCATTTAATTGACCTTGTTATTTTATGACATGAAATATCACATTTCTACATGCTTCTCTCATTCCAGCTCTTCTTCATGGTTCATACACAAAAACACATTTCATGATATAAAGACCATATATAATGTGCTGGCCTTGCCTTATCTTGTCTTTCGATTCAGCTCTTGCTTCTCTATAGGGGTTTTCATATTGTCCTATCCTGATCCCAATCGTAATGAAGACAAGACAAACTAGAATGGGACAAACATGGGGTTTGGGATAGGATAGGATAGGATAGGACGGGGTATCTCGTTCTCGTCTCGTGTTGAATATATTTATATATGTTTTAAAAATTTTTAATTATTTATATTAATATATATTGTATAATATTAAAATTAATATATATATTCCTATAACCAATTTTGAAGATAATATATAAAAAAAATAATATATATAATTTTTTAAGTTAAAATATATTTAGTTTTTAATTTATTTATATTAGTTTTTTAAAAAAATATTATGTTTGGATGTCCTTGTCTTGTCCCGGTCTCAGTCGAGACCGGGATATTTTTGGAATAGGACAGGACACAAGATAAAAATCTCGTCTCATCACGGTTTATTAGGATCGAATTGGGATAGGGCTATCCCAATCCAATCCCGTTTCATCTTGTAAATACTCCTACTTCTCTATTTAAAAGATCCACGTTCTCATTATTAAATTACAGGAACTAAAAACACAACATAATTAAAGTATGGGGATGATGGAGTGATATTTTTTATTTTTAAACATACATAATAGGGTTATGTCTTGTTTTTTCATTTTTTTGATCGAGAATGAAAATTAAGACTTGGACTTTGACTCCTTAATTACTCAGAAGCCAACTTGTTTTATTTTCCTCATACTCAGTGGCCAATTTACTTTTCAACGCTTTTGATTATAGCCTTGCTTCTATTGTGGCGTAAGTTATGGTATTTTTCCAAATAAACAAAATTTATGTATAACTTTTTGTTAAGGACAAAATTTAGATCAATTTTTTTATATTTATTTATATCGAATTATCTAATCTTATTTTATTATATGTACTAATTTTTTTAATATCTTCATTTAATTTATACTCACGTAAAAAAAATAGTTCGCATGGCAATGTCCGAATGGAGAATTTAACATAACGTATATAAAAAATTTAGTATAAGTATTCTTCGTTTTGAAAAGTGGCATTGGGGTAGCTTGCTCATAGCCGAGGAAAACATGCAGATTTAGCTTGGAGTAAATTTCCCCATTTTTCCCAGAATTATATGATACAAAATTAGAGTAAAATGTAGAAAATTTTTATAAATTTTGTTGAAAATATATAAAGATAATAAATATTTTGAAACATACATACATATATAAATATATTAAACAATACAATAGATATTTTTAATAAAAAATAAAATAAAAGGATTAGCAACTGAACTATTAGCTGAATCTTAGCAAATTTTTTACTATTTTTATTAAGAATTTTGGTAATTTAAAAAAATTATGTATTTTTATCAGTTTTTTTATTAGAATTATGTATTTTTTAATACTAACATTATCATTGACCTACCGTTTAGAGAAACAAATATTAACCGTGTTTATAATGTTTAGATTTAAAAAATAAAATATTTGGAATAAAATTGGCGAGATTAATAAAATATTAAAAAACATATTAAACATTAAGACACATCTAATTTTCTATACAATTACATGTATCGATTTTAAGTTAAACATATTGACAACATAATTTTTTTTATTTAAATTTATAAATTTCAGTTAACTCAAACTATGGGTCTATTCATTATATAAAGCATGTTTTAAATAATAAGCTTATGCCATTAGAAATTAAAATTGATAAAGTCGTTTCAATTCTTAAACTTTATAAAGTAAAAATACCATCTATCATTAGCTGATGGGGGGCATTTGTGTCTTTATGATCTTTTTAATCTAACAAATAAAAATAAATTAGTTTATATGGTCCACCCAGAAAAATTTAAGATAATAATCATTACATTATGATCCTTCAAATAGGTTTATCTGCAACTTAACAAACTACCTCCTACTTCTACACGAATAATATCTTTGAATTTGACTAAAGATTTTGTCTCATAGCAAAAAATATTGAAGAATTATGTATATATAACTCAAATTTTAAAGTTGTTTGCATAAAATGATTAAGAATACAAGAAATTTATATTTTTACAAGTTTTAAAATTTAAAAAGATTGGTATGGTCAAGTTTTTAAGACTAATAGAGTTGTTTACATATATATATATATATATATATGACTCAAAATTTATAGTAGCTAGTTTATGTGATTTAGCTCATCAATTTTTTTTAAATAATTTTAAATAGTGAAATCGTAGATTTACTTTAGAAAAAGTCAATGTAATATACCTGGAATATACAAGACTTTAATAATTAATCGCAAGAAAGAACAATTCTAGAAAAGTTTGGTGTCTACATCAATAGGGGGAAAAAAAGAATCAACACGAAAATTAAAAGGTGTAAATTATGCAAGGTCGGACGAGTCGTATGCTTACATTGTACGGATTATACCCTTGGATTTTTAAAGGACCACATAAATTATTCCAAAAATATAAAGAATTATTTTATTTTTTGCCAGAAAAATCTAAAGAATTATTCATTTCCTTACTTCTCATTCTGTAAATTCTCTTTTACATCAATTATTTTTTGTATGAATATGATTTTGTATGTTAAACATTCACCCTTTTATTCATTATTTTTAGTCTTTATTATAAGATATACTTAACTAATTTAAATATTTAAAAAATAATAAAATTGATTAAATATTATAAATATAATTTGATTTCTTTAAAATATCTATGTGTCAATTTTTGAGTTAAATAAATTAGTTTAAAAAAAATAAAAAATGTGGGAGTTAAACAAAATGGATTTGTTTTCTATTAAAATAAAGATAAGTAAATACAAAATCCAACATGATGTCCAGAAAAAAGGCCAACAAACTAACAAAAAAAAAAAAGCATAAATCCTAACCCTAATAGAGAGAACTCCTAAAACACCCACTCTTCAATCTAGATTGGGACTTTGGACTACTCTTTCTAATTTTAATTATAAGAGCTAATTGATTTTTTTAAATAAATATAAGAAGGTAAATAAATTATTTTATTATTATTAAATTCAATCCTTCAAAATGAATTTATATTATATACTCTTCAATCTATCTAAATTAGTCAAGTAACTCTTACATTATTTACAATTAATTGATTTATTTAATTTTTTTAATAAAAAAATTAATTAGCTCTTATAATTAAGAGTGAAAGTCGTATTTGGTATTATGATTTTCACGGAAACTTTATAGGCTATATTTATTAAAAATATATATAAGCTATATTTATTATGTTGACAAATTTTAGAAAGCTTTATGATTTTAATGGCATTGGATAAGATAAGATATAAGATAAAATAGTAAGAAAAAATAATTAAAAATTTTGAACCCCACTTCTCTAATTTTTGAAAATCGAATTCAGACAAATTTTCCCTCTCATAAAAATTAATAATAATTCATATGGAACTTTTGTGTATAAAAATAATAATTTATATGCACTACTACAAAAAAAGAACAAAAATAAAGGTGAAGGATTATTTTAAGTTGTGTGTGAACAAATAATGAATAAATTAAAACTAATCATATGGGAATTATATTCATATACATAAAAAGTTTAAATAATTCATTATAAAGTTTTAAAAGTGAAGGAAGTTATCCGTACCTAACATAAAATTTAGAAGGATTACGTGTAATTTACTTTAATTTAAATAAATATTACGAAGCCATCATTTAAATTGCTAACGGGTATATATATAATTATATATCCCTCTAGTCATTAATTTTAATATTAAATATAAATTATATTTTTTTTATATTTATCAACTTTTTAAATTATCTCTATTGATATTTTTTTAATAATAATTAAGTAAAAGAGGTCAAGAGAGGGAGTTAATGATGATAAGTTATAAATATGGGAAATAAAATAAATTGAGGTGTTATAAATTTTTTTTCTAAACTCTCTATTTTTTTGGTAAGACCTGCGATCCCCTAACTAATAGCTTAGAGACTAATCCTCTTGAAGCATAAAGATTATTTACGTGAGTTTTTCTTCTCTCAACAAAATATTTTTTTATACCCACAGTCTAATTTGACTAAACTCTCTATTACTATCTCTTATATTTAGAATTATTGGAGAAGATATTTTAAAAGGGAGGTAGTTTTTGTGACAATGGGTCCTGTGTTAAAATAAATAATATCTGCTTCTTCGATAGTTCATGCATTTTTTACTAGTGGCCAAGTTGAAGAGCTTAATTATATTTTGCTTCCTAACATGAAAAATACAAATTAAAAAAGAAAAAAGATCATTTAATCAGATATTCTTCGTATCTAAGAAAGTTCTATATTCTTTATATATATATATATATATATATATATATATATATATATGCTTTGAGGGTATCTTTTTTCTGTAACTGTTATATGAGCTGTTTTCTCCTGTGGACACATCTAGCATTGGATTCACACGCAAAGGTTGGACGCAACGAAGATTCTAAAGCTAATTTATAATTCGACATGACTTGTGTTTCAATAATTACAATAAGATGAAGAAAATCTGTAGTTATCTATATATTATCCTCACACACACACACACACACACACAATCCCTCTTAGGAAAAAAAATGCCGAAGGTACTGTGTCTTATTTATCTGGCTATTCTTCTTCCTGGTCCAACTTTAATCTGTGGTTCCCAAATAGACAAATCAGTAAATAGTAATTCTTGTTCATTTTGGCTAGATTCCTCATGCCAATTTGCACTTGATGATACTACAAGTTCGATGGAACCCTAATTATAATGCAATACAACATCAGTAACAAGTCTTATTCAATTAGACGGGCTTGGTTATATGGATGACACGTATGACGTCATTTTACTCTAGTAACAACTAAATCTTCAAATATATTATTAAGCAAAAAATTATGTTTAATAACTTCATTAAATGCTTTTTTTTTTATCTTATTCTACTTATTTTTAGATGACTCCATATTATTCGACATATTTTTCTTTTCATTGGTGCCTCCAACAATTTTTTTTATACATGTCCTAACTACCTAAACTTTTGATTGTATGTGTTTATCATGAATCTTATCTTTTTTATGTGACTACATATCCATCTCAGCATTCTTATTTTTGCTATTTCAGCTACTCTTGTTGTTGTACCTTTACAGCCTCACATTCACTAATCATAATGGACTGGATCCAATCAACAATTTGTGATACATATTCTCCACTGCCAGCAGCTTATAAATGAGCAGCCATATCCATCATTCTCTCTGCAGCATCCACATATACTTTTGCTCACAAAGCAATAATTCATTTTGACTGGTTTGTTATTCTTCTTGTGCTTTCAAGCAATGTCTTCATCGCCGTCTAGTTCATGGAGTGAAAAGGACAACAAAGCCTTTGAAATGGCTCTCGCTGTTTATGATAAGGAAACACCAGATCGTTGGTACAACGTTGCTCAGGCTGTTGGCAGCCATAAAACCCCAGAAGATGTGAAGAAACACTACCAACTCCTTCTAGAAGATCTCGACCGTATTGAGTCCGGCCAAGTGCCCCATCCTCCTTACAAGTAGCCAACATAGATTACGTGCGTGCGTGCGCGCGTCTGTGTCTGTGCGAACTCTAAAAATAGACTTTATTTACGTGCAAACGGTATGCATCTTTTGTCACCTAAGAGACTTGTGTTTGTGCATACTGATATGTATGATGAGCTTCATCCGATCCTTGTATGGTTGTTGTTATTCCGTGTTGTACTAAAAAAAAAATTGTTGCATAGCCTGCGATGTTTATTTGGTGTCCCTATTATGAGAATTGAAATATTGAAAGTAGAGGGAAAATAAGAATCCCACTTGCACTCCTCTTCCTCAATTTCTCTCAAGTCGCACAATCGCTGCTCTTAGATCGGCTCCTCCTCCTCCCATTATCGCTGCCCGCCGCTCCTCCTCCCTTATAGGTGCTCATCCTCGTCCTCGTCCTCGCTCTCTCCATACTCTCACAGTCGCAGAGAGTTTGTGCAGCGAGCTTTGAAATCTCAGATACGCACAAATACGAAGGGTTATTATCATCTCTTTCAAGTTCTCTACGAATAGCTCATAGTTGCTTTTTCCTTGACCGGAAAGTTAATTGCACCGTTTTAGAATTACAAAATGTTGATACTGCAAAGTATCAACATTTTATTGTAGACTTCCTTGAGGACGCAACATTAGAGAGTTTGTAATTTCAGAAGAAATTGGAGAAGATTTTAAAATTTTGTATCATTCTTTATACACTAGCTAGTTTTAAATCAACTTCACCGAATGTCTTATAGAAAGAATGGTGAGATCACATTAAACCCTTTTTGGAGAGATTACTGAAAGTTATTTTAATTTAAAGGTACTAAAAAAGTTATACCCTAACTATTCCCATGGTAATTGGGTTCAAGTGGTCGCTTTTTCTGATGGAAAAGCCAAACTATTCAGCATGAAATACATAGAAAAAAAAATAAACATGTTGAGGATTTAGAAGGATTATTTCATCTTATTTGTAATATGCTCTTCTGTGCATCTCCTCATGATATTGATAGTACTGCACAATTATAGTCCGTTTCATCAAGGCAGAAAAAAATATACCGAAGCAAATAAAAGAGCGGGGAGATGAACATGGTAGTTCATGAACCGGTTTGCTGTAATACTATACTATTTTTTCTGGTGCAGACTTTGCAAGGTTCACGGTGGATATGCAGTTTGTGATTAAAGGTAAAGAGAAAGTACATATATTATACAGGCCAATGTTTTGGGAGAACGAAAGAAGAGTTAAGCTTTTACTTGAGCTATATGATATTACTTGGTGCAACAGAAATTGTATATGCAGTAGAGGAGTGAGCTTAAAACGATGTATGACAATTGGAAGTGGACTGAGCTTGTTCCCAGGAACTCTTACAAGTGTTTATAAGTTTCTTTGGATAAATCTGAAGCTAAGGCTCTCTTTTTTCCCCAATACTTTCACTCGTTCATTTTTCATATAGTATCAGAGCTAGTCATTATGACAGAAGGAGAAGAAGAAGAAACGCATCAGTTCCTTCTGTGACTATTTTTTTACGTCGGCTATGTCTCTACCTCACCTCAAGTTTGTTGCTCCAGTTCTTGTATAATTATTGGCTTTCACATCGTCACCTACCTCCATCCTGTACCAACAGAATAATATTATATGTTAAAAATGTTGTTGATTTTTTTAAGTTACCTCATAATTTGTATTAGAAACTAATCATTTAAAGATTTAATAACGAAACCCCTTAAAATGCAATATTAACATAGAGAATTTAGAAGAATAAGTATAAACTTGAATGATCAGAGTATTAATGTCTTACATCTAAATCAAATCCATTTACTAGTCTTTAAATTTAAGACAGGAAGTGTGATAATAAAATATAAATTATATAAATAAAAGAAAATGTCGACATTAAATTTAATATATATATATATATGTAATTTGGAGGGGAGTGTTTGGGATTACAGGACAAAAAGACTTGGTTAGGCAGGTTCTGGAGAACAAAGGCAAGGATTTAGAAGGTGGTCCCTAACTTCGAGAAGTTACGAACAAAATTTGGATTGCGTTAACGAAAGATCCAAATTAAACAGGGGGATAGAATCTTGCGATGTCTCCAATATCAGCCATTCATTGGGTTTCCCTCCCTCCTCTCCTTCTTCTTCTTCGTCGTCGTCTTCTACTTCGTTCGCCTTTACACCCTTCAACTCTTAAACACAAGACCCAAATTCAACCTCTGTTTCACTCTCTGGTACGTATGGTTCACCTTTTCTACCTTGTAGACTCTGTTCGATGATACTATCACTAGCTTCCTCTGTTATGAACTCCAGTGCGTTGCAGTGAAATTCTGATTATAGATACTAAAATCCTTCGTTTGGCAGATTTTTGTTGAGAAGGATAAAGGGAAATGAATGGGTCAGAGATTGATAGAACAAGAAGAGTGGGGTCAGTTAACTCTTCTATGAAGAAACCCTACGCGAATTTCTCAGCGGTAAGTTCGGATTTCAGAGCACTGTAAATCCCTCTTAGATTTTTTCGAAATTTTAATTTACTCTCTGTCAACGGCCATTGTTCTATATATGTGTTGCATGATCAATACAAACTTATCCAATTCATTTAGGTGACAAAAATTTATTAATATATACTAAATTAAGGGTTTTTAAATTATAAGGATAAATTAAAAACTTCTAAATACAATGACTCAGTAGAAATTGAGTGAAAATCTGAGACCTACTGTGTAATTTGACTGTTGCTAATTTTGATAGTTCTTTTTCTTCGTGTAAGAAACTTAGAATATTGTGTAAAAGGACTCTTTAAAGTTTACTCTCTTTTTTCTGTTCTTTATTTGAAATTTATGGAGAAATTTACAAGGAAGAAATTCAGCGAATCCAAATTCATTTTCTTTTGAGTTTTGGTTAAGTTAGATTTATTGAAAGGATTACTAGGCTGTTTGTTTGTGGTTTCTTCACTGACACAATCTAGCTTTTATACACTAAATTATCGCTTTGTTTTGTTGAACCTGTCTGTGTTTGTCACTCAGAAGCCATCTCCAAAAGGAAGAGAAACCCAAAAAGCAAGAAGGGATATTGATCAGAACAAACAGAGAATATGGGCTGCAGAATCTGAGCGAGCTAATGCGAAGAACACAATGAAAGGTCTCTCTTCGAAGATCGGTGAATCGAGCTCGAAGGCAAAGGCTTTGGTTGCGAGGGAAAACGAGAGTAATGATTATGTGAAAGTCATGAGAGAGTTGGAATTCATTAAGCAGCAATTGCAGAAGCTTAAGCTTGATGTAGCTTCTGTTATGGAGGAGAAATTGCGAGCTGAGGAGGAGATAAACGCATCGAGATCGAAGATTCTGTCAGGTTCAAGAGCTGCAGAAGAACTTAGGAAGGAGATTGCGAATGCTAATGAAGACCATGTGCTTGCAGAATTGGCCAGGATTGAGGCTTTGAAAGAATTAAGAGATATTGAAACTCGTAGAGAAAAAGAAGAATCTCAATTCTTATCTAAAATGGAAACCACTAAGAGAAAGATGAAGGAGGCGACTGAGGAGTTAGAAAAGTCGAAAGAGCTCGAAATGAAACTAGCTGTGACAATATCTGATGTTGAAATGTTACAGAATGAACTGAAGTCAGTAAGAGAATTGGATGAATCAAGAGGCTCTTCTTTGTTACAGAACATAACACAAGAACTGGAAGCAGCAAAGAAAGAATTGGCTTCAATCAAAGAAGAAGGTTTTCAATTTATGGCCTCCATAGATGTCATAAGAAATGAGCTAAATCATGTGACTACCGAGTTGGCTCACGTGAAGAAGGAGGGGGAAAAAGTGGAGTCGAAAGTTCAGAATCTCAACTCGAAGCTTTTGAGAGCGAAATCGAAACTGGAGTCTGTATCTAATGCCGAAGAAAAAGCCAAATCAATAGTCATGAGCTTATCGGTTTCCCTCGACGAACTAAAGGCGGAAACAGAAGTAGCGAGAAAAGAAAAGGAGATTATTACTCAAGAGAATAGAACCAGCAAAGAAGAAATCAAAACAACTGAGCTTGAGATTGATATGACGGACGAAAAACTACAGGCTGCAATGCAAGAATTGGAAGTGATAAAAGCATTAGAAAGTGAAGCTTTGGAGAAGCTGAAAACTCTCACTGAAAATACCATGAGAGAAAGAGCTTTAGCAGCTAAGCATAGTTCTTCAATTACTATCTCAAAATTTGAGTACGAGTATTTAACTAATCATGCGGCAGTAGCTGAAGAACTTGCTAATAAAAAAGTCGAAGCAGCGCATGCATGGATCAAAGCTCTCAAAGCAAGTGAGCATGAGATATCAGTAAGGACTAAAATAGCTTTGAGAGAGATTAAAGAGACAAAAAAGGAGGAAGAGATAATGGAGGTTAATGCGATGGAGAAGGAGAAGATGATTTCAAAAAGAGTCGGTAGAGACGGGGTGGAGAATCCGGCGAGAAAACGCGAGAAAAGTTCAAACAATTATAATTTGCAGAGATCAACATCTAGAAAGAGCAACAAATTATCCAATGGCACTATGGCTCCTGTCAAGCAAGCTAAGTTTCAGAAGTCAGCTTCACCAGCAGGTAGGCATGTGAGTCCTTTCACTATGAGGAAGAAAAAGATGGTAATCACACATTTTGCCAGCTTTTTTAGAGGCAAGAGAAACACAAGGAATTCATACAAGGGAGAAAATGAGAGAAATCAATAGGAATCTGTATAATTTGCTTAAAATGTAGCAGAAGGCAAGAGAAAGGTGAGGTAAACATGTATATTCATCTTCATTCCCTTCTCTTTTTCATTTTTCCACTTTTGATCTATTCCCACAATATTCATCTTTCATCTTCATGAATCATATACTTCATCCATGAATCATGTGATTTTATTACCTTTTCTCTTTGATTAGACTCCAATTTAAAGGTGAACGTAACAAAGAATAACATTAAAAATTAATTTTAATTTCAATTCTCATTTTCCCTCAACTTATTTTAAACACAACCAAGAAAAAAACAAAGTCATCATCAAAATGTTTTCCTGCACCGTCACAACTCATTCGTTCTCTGCACTAGAGGTTGACTACAGAATGGCAACAAATTTGGGAACAAAAACCCATATGAACAAGAATTTTGAACAGCAGATCAAGTCAGAGATGATACACAGCAACTATTTTCTCACACTCCCACATTCCATTTCATCCAATGTTGCATCATGATGTTCCCTTTCCATAGACAAACCCACACATCCAAGGCAGCTTGGACCCTCCTGGTTCTCCTCATGAGCTTCTGTAGGCTGCGCATGGCCACAATTTTGATTTTGACCAATCGGAGTTTGAGTAGTAGCACCTGTTTCCTCCAACATACTAAAGTAAGCATAAGGTCCCCAGCCTGCAGAAATCATATCCAGAGCATCAAGCAGATTCAGATTCCAATCATCATAATTAGAAGGACAGATACTAATAACTTAAGATTATAAATAGGATCGAACTATTACCTCCTAATAGACGGGTTTGTATGCCTACGGACTACAAGGACATTAGCAAGGACCAAATCATTTGATAAGTACCATATCTATGCCATTCTTGTTTGGCTAGTCTTCTGACCCCATATTTAGAATATATATATATATCTATATATATAAGGTTGGATAATATGTGTAAGTTTTGATTTCGAGCACCGCTATTTTGTCCAATGAAAAATTAATTTATTTCAATTGAGAAACTCCAATTTCCCAATTCTTTCATAACAGAGAAAAGACTCTGTCGTAAGTAATTAAAAAAGAGTTTAATATCTTGGCCAAACTCATATCAGCTAAAAAAAGGAACATTAAATAAAAAAAATGAATTTCTTGTGTTCCATAGGAAGGAGAAACAGGTTCCAACATTGAATAAACTCAAGCCTAAAGTGATTTTTCGCACCCTTCTTTCCTGAGCAGTAGTAAATGTCAACTCAAAAATTTCGAAGACGAGCATTAAAAGCAGTCATTTGTTCCTCAGATAACATAGCAATAGCAAAAAATTGCCTTTTTCAGAAGACTCTCACTCCCAAATAAAGCTACCTGTTTGGTTATGAAACAGTACTACACCTCCAAAACTAATTTAATTTGTCTACTTTTCCAGAGAAAACTACCAATATATACAATCTGAAAATGAACATAGATATACAAACATAAGCCAATTATATAATTTGCATTGAAGCATACCTTCATGGTGATAAGGAGGAGGAAAAAATTGCAAATAGCAAAACGTAGCTACTGTAAGCCCTGGAAAGAGAATTCAAACATATCAAGCCATGTAATGCCCAAATGACAAATTTATGCTTTCAATTATCATTACTAAATCTACTACAAACCTATAAGCCCTCCAGCAAACACATCCTGCCAATGGTGCCAATAGTCATCAACTCGAGAAATGCCGACAAGTGATGCCATGAGCAAAGGGAGAAAAACAATGCAAAGCTTTGCAACATGGCCTGTACGGTCAAATGCTTTTATTTTACCAGATAAGTAAAGAGATAAGAAACCCAGACCAGCAAAGGACCCTGCATATAATGAGACAAGCAACTGATGAAGCAAATTTTAGAAATTAAGCAACCCATGTATGAGTTAAGCTGAAATTCAGCATTTCCTCGAAACTAAATTAAGGAAATTATAAGCATGGCAAAACTGGATTTGAATTCCCTGCAGTGCGTTTCATTTTTTTTTTTTTGTGCAGTGCTCATGTGTGACCTATTGGGAAAAAGATAAATCTATTATAATTAAATATATATCATAAAAGTGTTACCTTTGCAACTACATTTAAGCACTACACTATACAAGGAACTACAGGGGACCTATATCCTGGAAAAACCTGCCATTTTGTTCTATACAGAAGAGAAAGAATATGAAAGTTATCAGCTCGGCAAAAGCTGTAATTCTGTTCTACACAGAAGAGAGAATCTAAAAAATGAGCTACCTACATGAAGTATGGCCACTTGGGAAACTCTTGTGTCCTTCCTTTATGACATTCTTGTCACCATGACATATGACGTTTCCCAATTTGTCATAAACCTAACAAGAATCAATCAATCATTGGATATTACAGCTGCTAACAGTCAACAACTTGGTTTTATCACTATACAAAATCAGTTTTATAACATAGATCTCTCATGCAAACAATAATTAAGGAAAAACCTACATCCTTTCCATCAGGAAAACAACGCCAGAAGAAGTCTGGTCGAGGCCGACCTACAGCATTTTTTATTGCATCAGTAATTACTGCTGTTACTAAAACAGAGAACAAGAGGCCTGCATCAGCAAACAACATAGTGTCACCCACTGTAACTGTTTCCTTTCAGCTATTTGCACTATATGCTTTTTGAAATGAATACATGAGGATTTTTCAAAATTTATTACCTAATATGGCATGATGAAGATCATAGACATCTCTCCTTCGAATATAGACAAAAAGAAATATCAATATAGGCAATACAACTGCATACATCTGCCAATAAAAGAAAACACAGAGCCTTCTTAGTATAATAGTTGGGGGCCAAAAAAAAGCAGAAAGAATCATGTATTCACAAGTAAAATCCAAAGTAGTAAACTTACAGGAACAGCCCAAACAGGAACAGTATTACTCTTCAGGGGATATTTGAGATCAGTCATCATATCCTTCGCAACAAAGCGATAGAAAGGATGGATAACATATAGAATGATCTCAAATAACACAAGGAGTAGGAGTATGAGCCAATCATGCCTGTGTGTTCTTGCAACCAAATACCCATGAGACCTCACTGTATGTGAACCGAGCTGAATTTCCCTCATCCTGAATTGCTAGAGCACACAACAAAACACAACAAAATTGAGAATGATTATAAATGGGAGTGTTCAATGTTTATTACAATCATCAATAAATGTCCATGACATCTATATGCCAAATCAATCTGCAACCAAATTGAAAGGGTGAACCCCTATGAAAAATTTTATTGTTTAGCTGTGTTGTTTATCCTTGTATGATGTTAGAAAGTAGTAAAGTCGATATATCAAAAATTTTTAATTGTAAAAGTCCATCAAGAAAGTAACTTTCAAGAAAGCAGCAGTATAGTCCGAGAATGCTTTCTGTTGTAAAAGTTTAGGTAATTTACTCTCCCCTCCCAAAGAGATGCTTAAATTACACATCATCTGTCCTCTTAATTATAAAAATATGAGCAAACATTTCTTAAAACTAGTAGATGATCAAATACACACAGGGAAACTATTGATTTCTTTTATAAAAAAATATTTTATTAAAATACATATTTTTTAAATTTTATTTTAATGTTATTTCTTGTGCATTGAAAATTTTCAAGTTTATTATATATTTAAAAAAGCGAGTATTATATACTGGTCAAATTCATATTTGATACTTGTTATGTTATATAAGAAAACTATATTTTGGTTAGAATAGATATAATGTAACTTATCTTTCAATGCAAGAAAGCCAGTGTAGCGGGTAACGAGGCTAAATTTTCAATATAGAGCAAATAATTGTACAATTAAAGCATTTTTCAAGGGAGTAGAGTGTATTTTACTCTAAAAATAATAGGCAGCTCAAAAATAGCTAGCACTATACTTTTGTAGAAATTGGAAACATCTCGGTTCTTGACAGAACAGCAACTCATGCACCAATAATCTAGTCATTTCCAGCCTTTTTAAACAGCTCTATGCAAGTAGCACATATTAGATGCTACTAAATCCCATCTATACTGATATCACGGACATAAAACTAATAAATGATAAATTTTTTCAGGAGTGTCAAACAAGATGACAGACAGTGTGTATACTGTACATAACCACATGAAAAGCTCCAGTATGAGACACATGAACCAAATTATACACAAATTTCCTTTTTTTTCTAATTATTATATGCAGATCTCTAACATAAAGGTCATTTTAATTTCTTTCTGAGAGGAGCAGTAATGGCTCAGGACCGCTTGATCAATAGTATGTTGCAACAAAAGCAACTAATAGAAGGAAAACTTCTAATGCCTTTCTCCTAATCTCATTCTTTTATTTGTTTTTTTATACTCTCCTAATCTCATCCTCTAGTATGCAGGATTTATTAATTTAATATGTCTGGTAATGGTTTGCATTGGTATAATGCTACTTTTAACCAAAACATGAAGAGACTGAACAATAACAAGATAAATACAAGCTGAATTAGATGCTTTAAGCTGTTATGACAGATGAATTTCAACTAATGGCTACAAAAGAAGAATGCACTTCCCTATTCTCAATGGATTATTATAATTTATATCAAGATAGAAAGTGAACTAGGTCTCTTCAAATAATATTAGTATTTCTGAGCCAAAAAATCCTTTTTATTCAAAGGAAATCTTAGTCAATTTATATACCTCTTTATTCTCTTTGTCTATCAATGAAATATTAGTGGATGAAAAGTGATCACCTCTCACAGAAGAGATTCCCAGCCTCCTGCTTGATAAATCCTAGGTAACCCCAAAGAAAGCAATTTAGCAGACAAAATATAATAAATAGGCCCAATTTGCTTTTCTTCCCAAATGTCTTAGCCTTTATCTGATCTTAAAGACAAATGAAATGCACTAAGGAAAATTAAGCAAAGCTGTAAGTAATCCAAATTAGATTCCCTGTGAGGACTATCTTATCTATTCCTGTACCCAATGCAACTATCTTAACCATTCCTAGTTCCTGAAGTTTAAAACCTCAGCACAAAAGGCCAACATTTTATAGCTCTCTATGCAAGTATGCAAGAGAACGTATCCTCAAAAGTAAGCAGTTAGTCATCACAGTAAAACAATAATTAGGTTTTCAGTTTAGGAAAAGTGCCACAGATCAACATAAACGACTAGTAAAACTAAGCCAACAATTGTGGGAAAGGTTTCCATGTACTAATGAGTATCCAGAAATATGAGGAGCTTAATGGGCAAGATTCTCAATTAAAAAGGGGCAAAGTGAATTCTAATTTCATGAAAGAGATGGAGAAGCTAAAACAATTTACCATCCACATCTAAGAATACAAACGTACATTCAATATTAGTAAACCACTGCTTTAGTTCAACTAAACAACAAACTGCTATAACTGGACCAACAGATCATTGCTGTATAGGCCTAACTTTCTTATCCGAAAATCATAGCACAAAAACTAAAAGAAAACCGATTAACCATTTATTTTCCACTCTAATGAGATTATATGGTCAAAAAGCAGGTATTGTCAACAACGGAAATTTTAAAACAATTGGGGGGAGGGGGTGTTCAGTGATCATACGGAAGTTTTCAATCTCTTTGCAAGTCCAACTTCAGAATTAGTTGGCATGGTACCAATCTTGAGTTGAACAACAAATAGAGACCAAATGGGCGACACTATCCAAAAAGAAGGGCTATGGAAAATATGTTTTTTAAACCCTGCTAAAATTATACTTGGTTCTTCATTCTGTTACCAAGTTTATCAAGCTGGCACAAGAGTATTATATACTTCATTTGAAAACCTAATCAGCTGATAAAAGCAAAGGAATAACTCAGTTTTTCCTTTGCTCGGGAAGAATCATGAGGCAAAAATTAGAGCTTTACTTGCTCAAAACCATAAACACAGCTCAAAAAGCTCATTCACAGTCTCAAACCATGTCCGAGCAAGATGCATAACATCAGCATTCAAATAAAAGATATTCATTTCTGAGATGATCAAAAGCACATAGGAAATTATTCATCCATTTTCAACATTATCCGTTTAAGACCGACCCTGCTTCTAGTCGATTGAATATTTTACTCCCAAATTTGTACACAAAAAAATTTGTTTTGAACTCTCAAAGTATAGATTAAACAATCATCCATTACTCATTGTTTCTGAATTAGAGACTCTCAATTTTCACAGCAGTAGCGTGCTCCAAGAATCTGAATATTGCACAACAGAAATGCTAACTCCATTGAATATAGTAAAAAGCAACTAGAACAGTCAACAATCAAGAACAAATTCCAAACAGCAGTATTCATAGCCCACTAACCTGAAATAGACTCCTAATATTTTGAAAGCAAGAGGGAAATCTTGAATTCCCCCAAGCCATAGTGTGAACTAACGAAAATTAATCAACAAAGAACAAGAATGGTAACTTCGTAAGCTTATAATCGTGTCCAAAATACGAGCAGGAAAATAAGTAAAAAACTGAACCCGAAAGTTCATATATGCAGCAGCAAGAGGTCAAGCCAAAAAGTATAAAGAAGAAAAAGCAAAAACATGAGGTAGAGGGAGGGAAGCTTCATTACCTCGGGCCAAGATGTTTTTGGAGAGAAATATCTGAAATTGCGAAGGAGAATCAAAATTTGATGGGGGCGTCGTGGGTCACATCAGCAGATTCTAGCATTTGTGGATTTAACGAAAATGAAGCCATGTTTAAATTCACTAAGCCGTCATTTCGAAAGTGTTAAACTGCGGAAATTTCGGTTTGTAATTGGAAACTTGAAAGACTTTCGAGGGAAAAAAAAAACTGAAAACAAAACAAGAAAACAAACAAAGTCAACTGGCCGCCGAATAGGAAAAACAGAGGAAAATTTTTATATTGGTGCAAACATATTTTTAAATTTTAAAACAAATTCAGTTATAAACATTAGCCTTTATACTCCTAATATATTAATTAAGGTAAATATAGATATTAACGATACGTTATATAAGTTGACACAAAATATAAAATAAAAAAGAGGTTTTTATAAAAAAGAAATAATGGAATAAAATTTATTTACTACTAATATAAGAATAAAAATATTTTATGAAAGTCAAAATGATATTACTGACATAATTCATGCATGGACCTACATAATTAGTAAGAATAGAATAAAAAAAGGACGGGAGGGCTAAAGAAGAGGAAATATTAAAAAAGTTTATCAGCATCGTTCAAAGATCTTGATAGATGTTAAGAAAAGTTAATATAAATAATAAAAAATATATTTATATCTTATAAAAATGTAAGTTCGATTCTTACTGTTATTATAAAAAAAATTTTAGTAGACGATCTCATAAGTTTCTTGTAAATGCTCTCTAAATTTTAGGATTATACCTTAATTTTAATAAGGGATCGGTATTAAATCTATCTAACTTTTTTTTATAAAAAAAAATATCCTACCAAATGATTTACGAGTGACAATAGAAAGGTGCTAACGAAAAAGTTAGTTTCTTCATTTAAGATTAAAAAAATAACTAAAAAATGGTAGTTAAATATACCAGACTTTTACTAATATAGATATATGTATTTTTATCTAACAAATAAAATAGTTATTTTTAAAATTTGAACCCAAGGAAAATAATTGAAGATTAAAAAATTATCCGATTGAGAAATATAAGTTTTGGGTGGTGAATATATGTATAACTTTGACCATTGTGAAAATGTGTGACATTTTCCTTTTGCTTGAGCAAGATGGAGAAGTGAAACTGAGAAAACACACTTTATTTTTACTTGCAATAATTCATAATTTCCTGCTTCTTCTTTTTCGGCCAACGATAATTCTTCTTAAACTATATAATTATTTTATTAGTACTCCACATATTAATTTACAGAGAGTTCATTGGTACAAGATTCCATATGGTTGCCAGGTCGTACACTCTAATAGTCTTGGACATATTCAAAAAAAATGTTTAATTTAAATCAAGTTGTATTTATATTTTAGTGTGTGTTTGGATAAGATTTTAAAAACGGATTTTTAAACAACTTATGAAACATAGCTCTTAGAAAAGAGATTATGGAAAAAAGTGGTTTTAGATAAATGAGTGTTTGGATAGTTGTTACAAAAAGGGATTTTGTAATTGAAAAACTACTAAAAATTATATGTATGAGATAGGAGAGAGGAGAGAGGAGAGAGGGTAAAAAAGATAGAGGAGAGAGGGTAGAAAAGATAGAAGAGAGAGGAGGGAGGGTGTAAGAAAAAATAGGGTAAAATAGTAATTGAGTAGTGGAAAAGTATTTTAGTGTTCTAAAAGTTCCTCTGACCAGTTTATCTAAAACTATTATTTTAAACTATAGTTTAATTTAGAAATTTATTTAAACAAATATAACTATTTATTTAAAAAAAAAAATTAAACTAAAATTTTGGCTAAAACTTTTCCGGCGGTTTCCACATGCCCTTAGTAGTTAACCAACTTCATGATATTCACGTCATGTCTGCTTTCCCCCCCCCCCCCCCCCCTCTTTTTATAGCATTATCTAATATTCAATTTCATCTGATCATACACATATAAAAAATGATTATAACATATTATATTTTATGCATATCATTGTCATGTGAAAAGCCATCATAATATATATAACCAAATACATTCTTTATCTAACTATATATTAATAAGGTTTTGATAAAAAATATATATTAATAAAGAAAAATTATTTTGCAGATATTTACACTACTTTTTTTTAATTTTTAATTTAGTATATGTGTATTTTTTTTAATTTTAAACTGTTAATACAATTAACTCCAATAATTTTACCCTGTTAGCCCTTATATAAGAGTTAATTATACTAATAGAGAAAAATTAAATATTTAATTAAGAAAGAAAAATACACATATAATAAATTAAAAATTTAGAAAAAGTATTAATACCTCTAATATGATTTTTTCCTATCAATAATAAGGGAAGTTTTTTCCTCTTTACCTATGTTTTTTTAAAAAAATAATGCGAGAATGAGAGGCTATGACTTGATTAAAATAACCTTGTGCTTTATTTTCCCTCTATAATAATGAATAATAGATTGAATGTTGAAAGTTTGAACAATATATAATTATATATAGGCTGACCCATTGGTTGAACAGACTAATTTTGAATAACACGCGTCATTCATATAATTGTTTTAGTAGATTAATCTTTTGGCCATTGGTTAATTAAAATCATTATTCAAGAGTCAAGTATTTTGAATGCAATGATAATCATATTTATGGATCAAAGAGTAAAATATATATGATCCAGTCAATTAGCTTATAAATCAAGAGAAATGTCAAAGTGATTGCAGATAGTATTTTCTACACTATTTATGCACATAAACTCTAGTAATGAACTAATGATTGGTTGACTAAGATATAATTAATATTATTGCATATGAAATCTAGTAAAAAAATGTATTTTTGTCAACTGAACCAACATTTACATTAATATAAAATGCAAAATTTATATCAACACTCGTTCATCCTAATAAAATAGGATTTGATTGTTTAAATAAAAGGTTTGAGTTTGAGTATGTGAGAATATAAAAAAATCTTTTAAAAAAAAGTACCCTTAATTAAATTCAATAATACTCGAATCTAATTTAATTAGATAGGTTCTTGTAAACTCGGTCTATGAACTTTTTTATCTTAAATTCAGGCTTCTTAAGCTTAATTCTAGTCGACTAGATTTAAGGTTGAGCATGAATATTCTAATAACTTTTATTTAAAAGAATCAAGTTTTTCATAAGATTAAGAAAATGTCTAAAAAAGTCGATTAAATTATAAACTTAATAATACAAATATATATAATTAACTCTAAAAGAACAAAATATAAATTATTTTAAAATTTAAATTTTAATATAAAATTAAATAAAATATTGACTCTTTGAAAATAGGTCACGTTTTTAAAAAAGAAAAAGAAAGAAAAAAAATATAAAGGGAGAATTGGGGAGAAAGACTAAAAAAAAAATTATTAAAAATGATCTTAAAAAGTGTATTTATTTAAAAAGATCAAAAATTAAAATATAAATTTATAATTACTAACGTGCTATCTATTAAGAGGGTATTTTTGACAACTGCTTCCTCCTTCTTTTTTCCTGTTTTTTCCCATTTGACATCCACCTATACAGCCTCTGAACGTTAAATTACTTATTTCCTCACAAATTCTATGAATTTTCACATTGCATCAAAGCTTAATTGGCAATTATTTAGAATGTTTAGTTTTAATCTTTAATTTTTCAATAATGTCATTTCCTTAATTTTTTAGTCAAATTTTTATTTTCTTATATCCGCTCAACTCAAATGCTGTAAAACTATTACAACACTGAAATCTATAAAAAAAATAGATTAGTAAGAGATTACTAACCGTCAAATTATTGAGATTAATAGGAGGAAATGTAGGAGAGTATAGGAAGAGATAATTTAATAATTATAAATTTTTATTTTTATTTTAATTTTTTTAAATAATTATAATTTTAAAAATCTTTTTTAATAAATATTATTTTTTATAGGTTCTTCTCCCTAATTCACCCAATTTTAAACAGGCTGACAGTATTATTGAGTATTGACTCTACTCAGGCCACTACCAATGTAGCCCACTTCCTGTAAAAGTGGAAGCCTTAAAGTGGATGGCATAATGATGGACTTAAGGATTTTTTTCCATCAATCCTTTTTTTTTTTCCTTATAGCAATGAATCCATTTTTTTCTTAAGAGATAATATGAGCAAATTTTAAAATATAGTCATTTGAATAATGGATCGGATCCGAATATATTCGGGATAAAATTTCGGTGAATCGGGTGAGCAAAAAAAAATAATAACGGGTTGGATAAAATAAAAAGAGCTGAAGTATTAATATTTAAATTTTTGCTAAAAAAATATTTACACTTAATATTTGACAGTGTATCAAATAAGATTATATCTAATAGAATAATATATGTATTTAGTAAAAAACATGTTTTCTTATTTTTCATTTCAAGCCAATGAGAATAATTAAAAACATATAGTATTAATAGTAAATGTTTTACAAATTTCATTAAATATTCTGATATTGAAATCTTACTTTCTCTTTATAATCGAAACTATATATTAAGAGAAATTTTTTAAAAGAAATTAATACTCTAATAAAAAAATTAAACTACATTAAAAAATCATATTTTTTTTAAATATATACATTCATTTAAAATATTATTAACAATACCTAAAATAAGTAACAACTTACCATAGCTAAAAAAAATTTCATAAATTAAGATTATTTAAAATTTTATATAAAATCGCCTAAACTCTTTATAAGATCAACTATGCTATATAGAAATAATGAAATATATATATTTATTTAATAAAAAATATCTCTAAACTACTCTAAATTTAAAATTAATTTTTTTCATGATTTAGAACGTAAAAAATTTTAAATTTTTTTAATAAATATGTTTTTTATTATTTAAATTTAAATTTTTCTTTTTACTAGCATGGGGCCACTTATACTACCTCAATTAATATTTTATTAGTATAATAAAATAATATTTTTATTGAGAGTAAAAATATTTAAATTATTCAACTGATAATTTTTTTTCATAAATATTACGAAAGTCAGACAACTATCATACAAGTACAAGTATTGATGAACATTGAACAATATTACATCATATTCCTAATTCATTCAATGATGTTTACTAAAAAGTCCAAATATTTCTAGAAACTAGGTGGGTGTAGTCTCTATATCAGTAATTAGGACGAAAGAAAAGTGCAACCCTAATATATAATCACAATATAAATATGATGAGAATGACAAATATGATAAATGGATGAAGGTGACGACTGCGATGACGATATCAATAAAAATGGTTTATAAAGACGCTTCAACATACAAAGCATGAAACTGCACCGTTTTTATATTTTTCTTTTTCTATTATTTTTTTTAATATAAGATCTATTTAATAAATTTAAATAAATTAAAAAACTAATTAAATTAGTTAATATAATATATTTTTTTTAAATATCTTAATTATTTTTTTTAATTTTCTCATTATTTTCTTATTTGATAATTATTAAAAAATATTAATATTAGTTAATTTAAAAATAATAATAAATATAAAAAAATTATCTTATATTTAAAATTAAAATTTTAATTAAATTTTATATTGAGTGCAATTTTTTTTTGTCAGTACAATTATTAAGTTTGATAGATGCACAAAGTTATTATCCAAAATAACCTCAAAACCGAGACTTATTTCATAAGTCTTCCGAGTAAGACAGCCAGCACATTTTAGAATTTTTGAATAAGAGTGAAATATCTCGAGGGTTTCAATTAGAAAATATGACGGATCTCAACTACTGAATTTCATCTCTTAAAGGATGAGATTATCCTTTTTCTATGATCATTAGAACATAATTTTTTTTACTACTAACATAAAGTTAGTCTAATAATAAAAAATTCTATTAGATTTTTTTTAGGTTTTAAGTTCAATTTTTTAAAAAAATACCTATATTGATAGAGATAGTCATAAACCTAAATTAGAATATATGATAATATGATCTAGTTAATCTTATAAAAAATATCATTTTTATATTAGAGTTTAATGTCAAAAAGTCTGTTTTAAAAAATTAATACAACAACAACAACAACAAAGCCTTTTCCCATTAAATGGGGTTAGCTACATGGATCATACGACGCCATTGTGTTCTGTCAAAAACTAAATCCTTAGATAGGTTATTGACCAGGAGATCCCGATCAATGACCTCGTTGAGCGTTCTCTTTGGCCTTCCTCTACTCCTTTTAATCGGACTTCATACTATTTGATCCACCCTTTTAACCGGACTCCATATTAAAAAATTAATATGATATTAAAATTTAATATAGTTAATAAAAATAATAATAAAAATCACTTGCATTTTTATAACAAATTTATTGGTATTAACGTTTTTATTTTGTACATATAAATTAGTTGAGAATGATTTATATTTAAGACGGAGAAAGAGTAAATGGGTAGTGTTTGGATGGAGTAAAAGTGATTTGTTTTTCTTGAAGTAAAATTGAGAATTTTTTTGTTAAATATAAATATTCTCGACTCGAGGTATTATCAATTTATTAGATATTAAATATAAATATATTTTTAATAAGAATTTAAATTTTAATTTACTATTTATGAGGGGATAATTTTTTCCATTAGACCAAATCGTTAGTGTAAAATTGAGAATTTGAATGTTGTAGATAAATACAATCAAACTAGGTAACTTATCTTACTTCGATCTAATAATCATTCTCTTTCTAAAATTATTATTTTTTATATAAATAAAAAAGATTAGTTATCTTATTATCCTCCAAGAGTTTTAGTGAAATAGTGGAGATTTCTTTTATATAAGAAAACGGTGAAATTATTTGAACTTCTTTAATGCTTGTATTTGAGTTTCTCTGTTTTTTTTTTCCTTTCATGCGTCTAGATGACCTTGCTTAATATAAAAAAAGTAAGTAATGGACAAATGAATATTTAAACTCATATATTAATAATATATATCACGCATTAATTAATTAAATATTTACGGTGTGATGTTGACCACAATGTATTAAATAATTCTGAATTGAACACCATGTAAGTGTCCTTACCTATAAAAATATAACTAAATTAACATATCAATTAATCAATTTAATATTTTAGCCTTGAATTCAATGTACTGAAACACAAAAAACATAAAAAATGAAATATTTTAATTTCTGCCCATAAAACATGGACTGCTGAAACACACAATATTAATTTTTGATCAAACCTACTTTGTTGACTTTGATCATGAAAATGAAATATTCCTCATATCTTTGAAGTCTATCTCCCGTGCACGCCATGTAGAAATTATTATTGCACCGTTCTTTGTGTGAACGAAGAGGAAAATTTTATTTTTATTATAACATATATTATAAAACATTATTATGGACTTGGATTGTCAATTTTGTAGAGGTTGAACCGAAGAAAAATTCTTATCCTTTTACATAACTTTAGAATAAAGGATTTACGCTCTTGTTAAAAAGGTAAAATCTCTTTACGTTCAAAGTTTAGAAAAATATTATATATATTTTAAACTAAATTAATATATATAGACCCTTTGACAGTTTATGGTATTCTTTTTGAAAAATAAAGCAATAGTATTTTATTTAATAAATTTGGAAATTTAGAAATTTTTTAATTATTTAAAATAAAAGATGTCAAATTTAATAAAAGACATTTTTTATACATAGACAATTTTATTTATCATAGATAAACTGATACATATGTAAAATAACATTTAATTTAAAAAACCTCCAATGATGAGGTAAAAAGAGTAGCGAATGGAGGCTGAGAAATTTAAGAAAAGACATGAACCATTTATAACTTTATATATATGATAAATCAATCTATTGAAAAAGAAAAGGAACGTAGAAAATATAAATCCATAAGTTTCATATATGCATTTAATATTTTTTAAATAAAGAATTAGATAAACTCTAGCTATATTTTATAAGCTAATCTTATCCCTCCATAAAGTATCAGGGTTATATTATATCTTCGATAGCCAACACAAAACTATTTTAGTTAATATCGATCGTCTGTAGATTTATCAATTAAAGGGTCGGATACTCTTACTAAAGGGAGAAAGTTTGATTTTTGAGAGCATTATAGCGCTTGGAAAGGCATCTCTACAGTTAAGTGAAGCGATTGTATTATTTAGGATTAATGGAGTGCATGCACGTTCCTACTTAAACCAATCTCTATGAATTATGAGTTAGGTGCCTTGTACTTGTATTGTATGTAAGTCTAACCTATTTTTTAAATTGTAGTTACTAGAAAAAAACTCTTTTAATTAATAATTTATCTAAAAATTTAATTACTAATAAATCACAAGGACAATATACAATATATAAAGTTAATTTTATTTAATGGGATAAAGCATAAAAAAAGAAAAAAAAAAGAAAGAAAAAATCCAAGCACCAGATTCCTCTCATGAACGACAACATTAAACAAAAGGTCAATCAATTGAAAATTGAAAAATCAATGAACCTCCCATCCTTAATTTTATATATAGTCATACTTTCACAATCTCTTCCTCTAAGTCTACTCTATTCACTAAACTTCATCACCCTTCTCTCTCTCTCTCTCTCTCCTTTCCCCCCTCCCCCCCCCCCCCCCCCAAAAAAAATGGAAACGGAATCCCTCCTGCCAAAGTCAAGTTCGGGCGGTTTAAAGGCAAACTGGCGGCTGATGCGGTACCGGCGACTCGGGGGTGGTGATGTGGCAGGGAAAGGGAAGAAGAAGATCATCATGTCGAAGATGGTTCGGTTGAAAGGATCATCACGGAGGTATTGGAGGATAAAGGCGATTCCAAAGCTGAGTTTGGTGGTGAGGTCGCCATTGAAGCTATTGAATAAGCTAAAGAATGCTTATATTAACTTTATGTTGAAGTTGTCTGGAAAAGTAGGAGGAAGCGTGAGTATTGACGTTGGTGATGGTGCGTTTGGACAAAAGAGGATTCCAAAAGCTCGTCAAGTCACACACAAATTTTCCATGGATGAGTTTGAAGCTAGGCTCATCTTTGAGATTTCCAAGCTCTTGATTGCTTCTCGTGAATTAAACCCTGCCATGTAATATATGCATTCATCTTCTTCTTCTTTTTCAATTTCTGCATAATACATGAGGCTGAATATGTTATGAAAGATTGAAGGAGCCTTGTGAATTAGTAATCATGTTCTTAAAAAAGTAATTAATCATCACAACATGAAGCACAATCAATTTGTTTTCATCACACAAAATAATTGAATCCACAATCCTCACATTATTGAAGAGGTTATATTTAATATTCAGTATAAATTTATTAACTAAATTACACAAAACACTTATAAACTTTGAATTATGTACAAATAACTCATGGTCATTAAAAATTAAACCCATCTAAACTTTTTAATTTTGTACGGATATATAAACTACAACTATCAATTATATTCCCTCTTAAATCATATTTTTCCGTTTATATAAATCTCCACGAACTTTGAATTATATGCATATAAGTCATCTAGACTTTAAGATATATATGAGTATTGAATAAAACTACTTATAAAGGATTATCTGCATAAATATAAGAGTTTATAGGGATCTTTTGGCTGAAAAAGAAAAAAACAGAGAGAGAGAGAGTTTAAACTTTAAAGGGATACATTATAAAGTTTCAAAACTTAAGGAGGGTTATCTTTATTTAAAGTAGAATTTCTTTCCAAAATCCCATTCATACTTGATCTTCAACAAGTTTTCCCATAATGATGTCTAAATTTGTAGAATTATTGAATTTTCTTCACAATTTAACACGCACCAGCTTGCTATCATCACACAATTAGACTTGCACCATATAGTCAAGTCAAAACCACATACCTCATACATCTGGGTTTTCTCTATCCAAGGTCTCAAGACAATTCAATCTATATACGTCTTTTTCACTCTCTCATGATTTTCTTTTAAAGAAAAAATTGCTAGTTAATACGAAGAATTAATTGTCCAATAATATTTAAATTTTAAGTACCGATATTTTATATATATAAAAATTTTAAAATACCGATACTTTCTATTATAAAAATATATCAGTTACTAGATAATTAATTCTCCAAGCATGAATTTATGCACAATTTTCCTTTTCTTATATTTGATTCAATTCTATTCGATATAAGACTTTTTCTTAAAATTCACTCGCACTTAGCTTCGATTTACAAGATCAACTAGTGTATTTACTACTAATTTAGGGTATTTAATTATTAGATTTCTTTAATCTGTGTGAATAATTTGAAAAATAATATTTTGGAATGGAAGGAGTAATAGGACACAATTAAAAATATTGGGTAGGTACATTATTTGATTGAGGCACGTAAGCCATGCTTTTATATAATATTAATGAACTTATTATTGTAATCTATCAATCAATACAAAGATCTTAACAAATACACATTCAGACATTCAAAGACGGTTCACGATCTTGCGATGCAAATCCCATTCATAAATAAGAAATATTAATTAAGTTGCTAATGAACAACTTTTCCTTTAAAACCCATATAATATTATTCATAATATTCATTTTCCGTTGGCAAAAGAACAAAAAATTCTATCCATTTTCCTTTCTTTTCTTGTCCTCTTTCTTATTCCAAATCTTTTTTCTTAAAAAAATAAAACAGCATGCATTTATACAAAATGAGCCCATATTATATAGGGAGGCAGTGAAAAGTATTGGGCGAGGGATAATTAATTGGACTGAAATAGTAGGCCCATATCCCTCACACACTAATTGGGCATTTCATTGATTACCCTCACACACTAAATGGGACTATGCTGGGAATTGGATAGCGGGATTTACTCATGCTATTGGTCCTTGTACTATCATGGAGGCGGAGCAATTGGCAATATTAAAGGGTCTTTCATTGGCATGGGATTTGGGTCTCAAGAAGATCATATTGGAGTCCGATGCAAAAAATATAGTACATTCTATCCCGCTTATTGAGAATAAGCATGGGTACAGTCTCTTGATGTTACAAATTCGGTCATTACTGAGCCGGGAATGGGATGTTCAAATTCATTATATTTCAAGGAAATATAATCAAGTTGCTGATGCATTAGCAAAGCATGGACTGTCCATATCAGGTTTTTTGGGAAGTTGCCCCCAAGCTTGGAGGCATTAGTAGCCACAGAGAGATTGGAAATTGTTTTCCCATAGTTGTATTATTGTAATTTGGGTTTATCCCTCTCTTATATAAAAAAAAAATACACAAAGCGGCTCGGTATCGCTTAAGCGAGGTCTTGAATTTGAGCCTTGGCGTACGCAGAAAATTTCTGTTGGGAGACTCACCCACCATAGTCAAGTGCGCCACGCGGGTTGGATCCGGATGTAGTCGGGGCAAAGCTCCGGTGAACAGGGTGGGCAACCAAAAAAAAATACACAAAGTATACCTATCGTCCGTAGGTTCAACTAGCGAAGAGGTGAGACATATGACTATTTGGAGCGTATTCGATCTCTGGGGAGTATCATTTTATTGTGGTTCTAGTCGTGGCGCTTGAAGAGTCGTCCTAACTCCTGGGTGCCTAGGTTTACGCTTGAGGGTAATAGACGACTCGCCCTACCCAACATTGGTATCGCCTAGAAGGAAGGGAAACTTCGCCCTGCTTTTGAATTGTGGATGAGTCCAACCCCTTTCTAAAAATTTTTATATATAAAAAAGCACAGTATATTGTAACAAAAAAAATACACAAAGTATATCGTACCCGAAAAAAAATACACCAAGTATAATATGATTGAGTTTAGCATAAGGCATTAATTTCTCACAACGTGATGAATTAATATTCGATTCCTCATTGAGAGATGATCCCATATTTAGTATTCGACAGTGTCTCGAATATGATTATCTCCAATAAGAGGATAGTTATACTTAAAAAAAACCAAGCATAAGCCCAAGATAGAATAACCGAATAACATTTTGGCAAAGTATTAAAAATCGAACTGATCGTTGAACCGATTAAAATAGTAATTTAAAGGCCAACAGTCTAATTATAGTTAAACTGTGATCAATCAATCAGGATTAAACTAATATAATATAATATAATTAAAACATATAAAAACATTCATATATATATATATGAAAAAGTAATATTTATATAAAATAAATATTAAGCCATAAGTAAATGGAATATCTATGATGTAATATTATTTTTTTAAAATTTAAAATGGAAAAAATATAAAATTTGACATAATTGATTATATCTTTCATTGGCTTAACTGGTCAAGTCAAGTTAAATTTTAATAGCATGTATTTTAGGATCAAAGTTTGTATTAAGTCCAATCAATTAGTAAATTTGACTTTGATCTTAGAATTATTTTGTGTGATCATCTAGAATTGTGGCTCACATCATAAAGACGCACTTCCTAGTAGACTTATTGCCTGTTTAGAAACTCCCAAATTAAAATTTTAAAAAAAAATTTAGTCTAAATCTTAATTTAAAAATTTTTTAAAATAAACAGTCATATTTGTCTAAAAGGGCTTTTGAACCAAACTAAGATTTAAAACTAAAATTTTGAATAAGCTATTGAGATTAGCCTTTAGAATAGTAAAAGAGCTTATGGACTATCCAATTACTATTTTACCTTTACTTTTTCTTACATCATCTCTCTTCTCTCTTCACTCTCCTCTATCCTTTCTGCCCTCTTTTCTCCATCCACCCTCACTCCTCTCTTCTCTCTCTTCTCCACTCGCCCCTCTCTCATATTTTTAATAAAATCATACAATTTCTAATATTTTTTTAATTATAAAAATCCTTCTAATAATAACTATTCAAACACTCATTTATTTAAAATTATTTTTTTTTCATAAATTTTTCTTTAGAATCTATTTTTAAAAACTATTAAAAAAATTTTTATAATTTTTTTTAAAATTTTATCCAAACAAGTATTTATATAAAAAAATTTGGAGTTAGTAATAAGAAACCTCGGTCATGTGGTCTTCTTAGAGAAAGTGCAAAACGACGAACATATTTGTTTTCACATTTGCTTGTGTTCTAACTCGTGCAATTATCAAAACTTTTGAGAGAGGATGAGGGAAAACACACCGTTGATACAAAACAAATCCTTATTTTTTTTAAAATAAATGATGAAATGATATTAATATAAACAGTACCCTACAGTTATATCACTAAGAAGGAAAAAGAACAAAGACAAGGATAAAAGAAAGAAAGAAAGAAAGTAAGAATATCTACAAATTCGTAAGTGAGAAAAGAAAAAACGTTTCAACAAAAAGGATATAGATCTTGCTCGATTATATTATGATTTTCACCAGAGAAATTTGAAGGAGATAAAAACCGTTTCTTAATGAAGCAGACTGTGAGGAAGTTCTTTTCTTACGAGTCTCGAGTCATGACTTTATTTTGCAGAAAAACGAAAGCACTAAGGACCAGAAGAGTGTACTAAGCTGATCCTCTTTTCAAAAGAAATCTCTACAAAACACATACTGCAACTATTGATCTAGAAGCAAAAATTATTTTTAATAAATTGAAGGAATCTTTTTAATATTTCTTGAGTCAAACTTTCTACAGTTAACTTGAGTGAAAAAAGGAGGAGCATGACGTCAAAAAGTCTAAAGAAATGACATGAAGAATCTCTTTACGTTTTCCTTTGCCTGTTTAAATATAATTATCTCTAATAAAAAGATAATTATATTTAAAAAAAAATATCAAGCATAAGCCAAAAGATAGAATAATCAATAATATTTTAACAAAGTATTAAAAACTAACTTGATCATTGAACTAATCAAAATAGTAATTTAAAGATCAATAATCTAATTATAATTAAACTGTGATCAATCAATCAGGATTAAACTAATATAATATAAGTAAAATATATAAAAACATTTATATATATATATGAAAAAATAATATTTATATAAAATAAATATTAAGCAATAAGTAAATGGAATATCTATGATGTACTATTATTTTTTAAAATTCAAAATGAAAAAAATATAAAATTTAACATAATTGATTATATTTTTCATTGGTTTGACTGTTCAATTTAAGTTAAATTTTAATAGCATATATTTTAGGTTCAAAGTTTGTATTAAGTCCAATCAATTATTAAATTTGACTTTGATCTTAGAATTATTTTGTGTGATCATCTAGGATTGTGGCTCACATCATAAAGACGCACTTCCTAGTAGACTTATAGCGTGTTTGGAAATCCTTAAAATAAGATTTTAAAAAAAAATTTAGTTTAAATATTAGTTTAAAGAAATTTAAAAACAAACAGTCATATTTATCTAAAAATACTTTTGGACTAAACTATAATTTAAAACTAAAATTTTGGATAAACTATTAATACTAATTTCTGGAATAGTAAAAGAACTCATGAACTATCCAATTATTATTTTATCTTTATTTTTTTTACACTATCTCTCTTCTCTTCTCTCTCCTCTTCACCTCTCTCCTCTTCACCCTCCACCATCTCTCCTCTATCTTTTCCACGTTCTTTCATCTCTCATCTCCACCCTCACTCCTTTCTCCTCTCTCTTCTCTCATATTTTTAATAAAATCACACCATTTCTAGTAATTTTTTAATTACAAAGTTATTCTAATAATAACTATCAAAATACTCATTTATTTAAAACTATTTTTTTTCATAAACTCTTCTCTAATTTTTTTTTAAAATTATTTAATTTTTTTAAAAATTTTATCCAAACATCCGTTAAAAAAGAAAACTTGGAGTTAATAACAAGAAACGTCGGTCATGTGGTCTTCCTATAGATAATGCAAAACTACGAACATGTTTGTTTTCACATTTGCTTGTGTTCTAACTCGTGCAATTATCAAAACTGTTGAGAGAGGATGAGGGAAAACACACCGTTGAGACAAAACATATCCTTATTTTTTTAAAAAATAAATGATGAAATGACATTAATATAAAAAGTACCTTACAGTTATATCACTAAGAAGGAAAAAGAACAAAGACAAGAGGATAAAAGAAAGAAAGAAATAAAGTAAGAATATCTACAAATTCGTAAGTGATAAAAGAAAAAACGTTTCAACAAAAAGGATATAGATCTTGCTCGATTATATTATGATTTTCACCAGAGAAATTTGAAGGAGATAAAAACCGTTTCTTAATGAAGCAGACTGTGAGGAAGTTCTTTTCTTACGAGTCTCGAGTCATAACTTTATTTTAGAGAAAAACGAAAGCCCTAAGGACCAGAAGAGTGTACTGAGCTGATCCTCTTTTTCAAAAGAAATCTCTACAAAACACATACTGCAACTATTGATCTAGAAGCAAAAATTATTTTTAATAAATTGAAGGAATCTTTTTAATATTTCTTGAGTCAAACTTTCTACAGTTAACTTGAGTAAAAAGGAGGAGCAGGGCGTCAAAAAGTCTAAAGAAATGACAGGAAGAATCTCTTTACGTTTTCCTTGGCCAACTGTAACCAAATTGTCAGATTTGAAAACCTTGCCGACTGGTCCGTTTGGTTATCAGCTAGCGAAATTATTGATAGGTTTTATGTTTTATTGTTATTTACATGTAAATAGATTGTGAGCTAGAACCACGTTAGATACATAGAATTAGAAATATGTTTCATTTGTTGGGAGCTGTGATTGATGAAGTGATGTTAGAAAGTTGAATTAGTTAGGTGATTAGTGTTAATCACTAGTGTCTAGATGACCCTAAGTCTATATAAATGATCCTAGTCTATTGGTTAAGTGTGTGGGATAGTGAGATTCTCACCATAGTGAGGGAGAGGGTAACTTGGGTCTCTCCTCAAAATCTCCAAGTGGGGTTGATTTATCTCCCTCAAGTGAGGGTAGATTAGTGAGAAAACCCAAATGGGTTACCATAATTGTAATGAGCATGTTGCTCAATAGTTAATGAATATGAAGATCTAGGGTCTTCGTGGACTTCGAGAGGTGATCGAGTTGATTTCTGCTTCACAGAAACCTGTTCTCTCCCACAATTACCTTGATGATTGTGCGTTTATTCATTCAAGATTCATTGCTCCCCTTCCTCCTAAAGTGAACGAGTTTATAAACTCTTTCCGTTCGGTTTTCTCCCATGTAATTGATGTGAATCATATGATGAAGAAATTTGGAGCCATGAGAAATGTGACCAGCATATCTGCTGCTTTATTGTACTTGAAGAATCATTTTTTGGCATCCGTCGAGTTTTTAAATTCCTGCCCAAGATACTATAAATGAAGGCAAGATTGATGGACTTGATGCATTAAGGATATGCTATTTCTTTACGAAGATCTGCTCTATATTGAAAATTTCCCCATGTATTAATGAATCTAGCCATAAGCATTTGGCCCCTGAGCTTCAAGACTTCACCAACATATTCCATCCCTGGACAACTGATTCCAAAGAGTTGGTTGGTGAGAGCATAAGCATCTGGGCAAATAATACAAGAAATGTTAACTGTGAACATTTGGTTTTCCTACGGGGAGTTCAGTTCAGGATCACAGCAAGCACGCTGAAGAATCTACTTCAAGAATCCCATAGCATCTTTTCTGGATAGTTTGATGTTAAATTGGTGGATAAAGATTGTGCCATTGTTGTTTTCTGGCAACGTGGGTTGTCAGAAGCTTTTTTTGATGCAATGAGTAGTGAAAAAATTTTAATATTGTATTTTATAAAATAAAAATAGTTTGGTTTAATTCACCTTACTCCCTTATGTATTGTATTGGCAAGTTGAACACCTAGAGTTAAGGGGTGTCAACTTGAGCGGGGGTGTTAGAAGGTTGAATTAGTTAGGTGATTAGTGTTAATCACTAGTGTCTAGATGACCCTAAGTCTATATAAAGGGTCCTAGTCTATTGGTTAAGTGTGTGAGATAGTGAGATCCTCACCATAGTGAGGGAGAGGGTAACTTGAGTCTCTCCTCAAAGTCCCCAAGTGGGGTTGGTTTATCTCCCTCAAGTGAGGGTAGATTAGTAAGAAAACCCAAGTGGGTTACCATAATTATAATGAGCATGTTGCTCAATAGTTAATAAATATGAAGATATTATTCTCTACTTAATTTTGTTAACAAGTGAGATTACTCGTTTATTCTCCAACTGGGACGTTGAGATTCTCCATTCAAAAATAGGGAAGTATTGAAAGTCATAAGATTATTTGGTTATTCTTTTTTTTTTTATATATGCAAAAGTTTTACTTCTCCGGAGTTTATTAAGATTATGATATATATTTAAACTTAATAAATATTTATAAATTATTTATTAATAAAATTTTTATATCAGCGACAGAATATAAATTTTGATTTTAAAAATTATGAGCTAATTTTTTATTAATTAAATAAATTTTTATTAATTTGGTTATGAGCTAACACCCACAACTCGATCACTGGTTAAATTAACTCATCATCAGTCGATCCAATTTTTTTTTTTTTGATACACAGTCGATCCAAATTTGATAGTGTGACATATGAGTATTATCGTATATATTGATTATTTTTTTTTTAATTTTTGTTTCATAAATCAAAATATGTTCACGAGCTGCATAGCATAACAGATTGCCCCACATAAGCCTTAAAATTACAAGAATGCGCTCGGCTTAGCTGGCTTACTGACTGGCTATAAATACAAGAGTGACTAAATAAATACTTCACTCATCGTGTTATCTAGGGTTTTAGCTGGAATCATTCGGAATTCAGAAAGATGCTGAAGCTCAAGTATAGAACAGGGAATGGGAGATCGGGTCTGCCAGAAGTTGTAGGAATGGGCGGCTTGGGAAGAAAGAAACAAAAGCGAAAAAGAAAAATTTCGCTATTATGTTTTCTTCCCAATGCCGCCCATTCCGATGATTTCTAGTGGCTCCTCCCTTTCCCTCCGCTTCTATCTCCCTCCGATTTCGATCCGACGCTTTCCTCGTTAACTGGTAACAGAAATTTCCTTCATTGATTTTCTGCACTTTTCCTCACTTAGTTTGACATCAGATCTGTGATTATTCTCTATTTGGTTCTGTTTTTCTCGAAAATAGATATTTAAACAGGCCCTTATCGACTTTATTCCGTTCGTTCTATTGGATTTGAAGGTATCTCAGTTTTCCCTTTCCTGTTCTGTTGCCGAGAGTTTCATTTTTCTTGATTCGAGCGGATCGATTCTGTTTCTCAGATTTGTGCTGTAAAATGTTCGTTTAAGTCTGCTGGCGCTCCGAGAATAGGTTGTAGATTCTAGTTCCGGCGAGCATGATTTTTGAATTAAAATTAAATTAATAAGATTTGATCATCCAGTTCAAATTGAAAACTCTCTAGAGAGATCTGCAAGCCGACCACATTCCCGGAATGAACCATTCAATTTGCATGCTGATGGATCTGGTGGATCTTGATTCCAAAGCATGGGCTTGTTGGAGGTGACTGTTCATTTTCTTTCTCACCTTTTCATTTTTCAGAAATTTTCTTGTTCACTCACTTCTGGCTAAAAATGGAGGAAAAAAAGGGGAAAATATCTTCGCGATTTTGGCCGTACTTGTTTAAAAGAAAAATCATAAAAACAATGAAAGAGAATTACTGTCGAAATGGAGAATTTGACACCAAGGTAATGCATGCAAACGGGAAAATAATAAAGCCGCACATATACGTTTTGTTCATTCATTCAGTAAAAGATTTTGGAGTAGAAGAATCTCTGGAAGCAGCAAATAGCAATCCACGTTAGGATGACGCCGTAGGTCTTTAAAGACCAAGAAAGATTTTGGACAATTTTAGTAGCAGTTCTTAGGCCCAAGCCCCAAAAGTAGCAATATCTAGGACACAGTAATAGAGAATGAGGATTTTATTATTAAAAAAAAAAAAACAGAGAGAATCAAGATTTTCCTTTCCTCGATTAATATAAAAATTATTTAATTAATTTAATTATATTAAAAAATTAATTATATTAGTTAATATATTATTTTTTAAAATATTTTAATTATTTTTTTAATTATTATTGAGAAAATATTAATAGAGATAATTTAATTATTTTTTAATAAATATAAAAATAAATTTATATTTAAAATTTAAATTAATTTTATAATTAAATTATATATTAATTGAGGGAGGTGTAATTAAATAGTATATCCAAAGACAATGCTTACCCCGAGTTGCTTAGTAATTAAATAGCATAATACTTACCCCGAGTTGCTTATAACCAGTTCCCCAATCAACAAGTGCCACTTGGATCGTTTTAACATATCATCATACATGTCGTTGACGGTGATCACCGTCTACTGCTTTTGCGCTGCTGGGTACAGGAAAGAACACCCTATTTGTCGTCAAGGATAGGCATCCAGTGTCCCACATGGTTCATCACGGATCTAAATGCAGAGCATTACCCCCAAAAAAATAAATAATAAAACTCAAACAAAGGGCGTTGATATGCAGTAACTAAACAATGAATTGAGCTATAAAAAATATGAAGTTTTGAGCTGGTGTCGTCAAAGGTAAATTCGATAAACTGCAAGTAATACACAATATTTGAAATAAAAAGTATAAAACTATAAATTAAGGAGGAGAATTGACCCTAAGAAACTCATATTTACAGATACAATCTTGAGGTACTAACCAAAAGTAACAGACAAAATATCCACTACAGCAATTGGGAAGGCCTTGTACTTTCTCAAATCTGGATTTAATTTATATAATTTTTACTTCAGTTGAAGGCCAATACAGATGCTTAAGACCCATTTCGTCCCCAGATTCAACAAATCACCAAGTCACTTGGTTCAGAATGAAGTAGAAACCGAGGAGAACGCCACCAATCATCCACTTGATGAAGAGAAAACCTGGATGTTGCGCCCCTAAAGAAATCACCCAAGAAGCTGAGAAGCTTCATCGACGACGAAGACTGCTGATGAAGATGCAAAATGATAAACTGATCCTTCCCAAAAGCCCAACGGAAGTGGAGAGGGATGTTCATCGTTTTTGCTGCGACTCCTTCGCGGCAAATACGATATCCATCCTGTTCTTTCCTTTACCCAGCGGCGCAAAACACGTTAACAGAGATTACCGTGAACGCCGTTTATGCTGATATGTTAATACGATCTAGGTGGCACTTGTTGATTGGGGAACTGGATGGACTTGTCATAAGCAAATGGAGGCAAGTATTGTCCTATCTCCAATAGCTGAACAAAATTTTCTGCCTAAAAATGAGGCATTCATAAAAATTTGTATTTATTTAAATTTAATTTAAATATTTTTTTTGGTATAAATTTTTTTAGAAGGGGTTAGGTTCATCCACTATTTAAAGGCAGTATTAAGTTTTCATTCCTCCTAAATTATACCAATAATAAGTAGAGCGAACTGTCAATTATCCTCAGATATAAACTTAAGCATTCAGGAGCTAGAATGCCTCTCTAAACATAGTGATTAAAACTATAATAAAGTGATACTCTATATATATCGAATATGTCCTAAATAATCATACGTCTTACTCTTTACCTATGGACTACAGGTTTAATTTAAATATTTTAAATGTAGTGGATATGAGCTTTTTCTTACAAGCCCAACACAAAGAAAACCCAAGACAACTTAAAAAGAAAAACATCAACTCAATCCACAACATAATTTACAAAAAAGACCTTTTCTCGATTTGTGCGGATCATCCTTGCCCAGGGGCTATACTAATCTTCTATGTATCGTTCCACATTTAATTAGTGATGCAGTGAATGAGGGCCAGTGGAAACCAATTCAGGTAACTATCAACGGTCCGATTATTTCTCATCTAATATTTGTGGATGACATTCTTCTTATTGGAGTGGCTACTAGAAAACAAGCTATAATTATGATGAATTGTCTTAATAAATTATGTCTGGCATCAAGAGAGAAAATTAGTGAGAGCAAATCCTCAGTCTTCTTTTCTCCAAAAGTGCATGGTAATACAAGGAAAAAGATTACAACATTACATTAATAGAAGTTTCTGAAGATATAGGGAAGTATCTGGGTTTTCTAATCATTAGAGGGAGAAAACCCAGATATTCTTTTCATTACATTGTTGATAGAGTTAAGTCAAAACTTGTAGATTGGAAAGAGAATACTCTCTTAGTGGCTGGCAGGATCACCTTGGCAAAATCTGTATTAAGTTCCATACCGGTGTATCCTATGCTAATTTCTAAAATACCAAATTCAATTTGCCAGGAGGTGGAGAGACTGCAAAAAAATTTTATATTGGGGACTAGCCAAAGATCACATGGATTTTATCCTATTGGATGTGAACATATTGTTATGCCTAAATTAAATGGTGGTCTTGGGTTCAATAAGTTAACTTCACTTAATCGTGCGTGTGGAACCAAAATAGCATGAAAACTGGTTCAAGGTGATAAAGGCCTTTGGGTTGATGTGTTATTACACAAATATATTATGAGGAATGAAGACAATCTATTATATACAAGGAAAGGATATTTTATATTATGAAAGTTTATTTCCTAGCAACAAGATATTATAAGTTTAGGCACAAGATGTCATATTAGAAATGGACATCTAGTGAATTTCTTTAATGATAATTGGCTATTCCCTAACATAAACATGAAGGAATTATGTCTCTAACCACTTACAAGTGAAGAAGAAAATAGTAAAGTAGTAGATTGAATAGTTTCAAGGACATGAGATTTTTAAAGACTTGTTAATCTTTTCCTAAATAATGCTTTTCAAAGATTATTTAGCATGCTGCCACCAATATCAGAGGTTGGGAATGATTTAATGGCATGGAATGCTGCTATGCATGGTGGTAATTTTACTATTAAAAGCGCATACTTTCTAATTGAGCCTCAATCTGTCAACACATTTTAGCTCAATCTATAAAAAAATTTGGAAGTGGGGGGTACTGAGAGTATTTAACTATTCATGTGGATAGCCTTCAATGACCGTCTCTTAACTAATACTTGGAGAAGCAAATGTTCATCGATCAGTGCAATATTGCAATTTTGCAGTACAAAAACAAAGGATATCTTACATATTCTTCGGGATTATATCTATGCTAAGCAACTTTGGCTTCGGTTAATTCACCAAAATTATTATTCCGCTTTCTTTAGAGTTTCTTTGCGAGATTGATTTACTTTAAATCTCAAAAGAGAGGTGGGAGCGGATGCTATTGACAATTGAGAATTAATCTGGAGAGTTTCAATTTGGAATCTATAAAAGTGAAGGAACCAAGCTGCTTTTAATGAGGATTATGTGAAACCGATGGATTCTCACTGGATTATTATGTAAACATGAAGAGCTCTATACAGGTTAAGGATGATTGTTTAATTAATAATTTAATGATCTCAAGTGCAACTAATTGGCAACCTCCCCCACCTCCCCCACTCGGATGTCTCAAGTTAAATGTTTATGGTATTGTTACTATTGGATATAGTAGGGCAGTGTGTGGTAGTATTATTAGAGATCATGCAGGTAGCTAGGTTGTTGGGTTTTCGACTAAGTTAGGATCCTGTACTATAATTGAAGCAGAACATTGTGCTATTTATAAAAGGCTCAATCTTGCTTGGGAGTTAAGATTTATAAACATTATCTTGGAAATAGATGTGAATAATGTGGTGCAAATTCTATGTAATCAGACTACTGATGCATGAAGCCTATGGCTCTAAGAGATAAAGAAGCATCTACATCTACTATGGAATCTATAAATCTACCATATTTCTAGACATCAAAATAAAGTGACGAATGCTCTGGAGAAGGATGGGTTGACTACAACATTAATATTTTATTATTATCCTTCATATTTGACATCCTTTGTTAGTAATGAGTCTTTGGGAATTAATCCCCATATAGACTAGTTTCTTTGTGTTTGGGTGTTAAGCCCTCTCTTATAAAAAAAAAATAAGAATTTACAAAAAAGAAGAAGACATTATTTAATCCACGATAACCCAACCCAATGCTTCAAGGTCCTTCATCTTGAGAGTGATCTCTTGCAAAAAAGAAATTAAAGAAATTGCGGTTTGGGTATAAAGATGAGCACCAATGATCATCTATCTATATCGTTTAAATTTGGACGGTCTAAATTTAATATTTTTAATTGATTATTTTAAATAAAAAATTATTTTTTTAAAAAATGATAGTTAAAAATTATTTTTAAATTTTATATCTATTGAAATAATTTTTTAAACAAATAAAGATAAAAAAAATTAAAATTGAACCGTCTAAATCCTAAACCGGTGGCCAATTTGCCACTCATACCTACTCACCCCTATTAGTTACTGGCTAGAAAAGCTCCTTTGTAATCAACTTCTTAATCAGAAATAGCCCACAAATTAAACCTTCCTTTACATTACATTAATTTAAAACTAACACGTTTAGGCACTCGTTACCTAGACATTTTATTCATTTTATCTACCTTCTCAACCTTCCTTTTCTCTTCTCAATGACTTTGATTGAGTTCCCAAGCAAATTAATGCTAAAATTGATTTCTTATCCTCCTTCATTCCCCTTCTTCTTCTTCCTCCTAGCTCAACCACCTTTCTAGTCTAGTGATGTTCTCTTCCTTAATTAATGAACAATTATAGGATGCTCCAGTCATGTTTCATCCTTATCTTTACACAACACTGTTTATTTTTTCTGTTTGGTTACATACAACGTTTTCTAACCATTTGTTCTTTTGTAGGTAAATCATTATAGACAATGAAATTCCTTAACCTCTTCCACTAGGATTTAATTAGTGTGCCCAATCCTTTGTGCTAAGGCACATCCATTTTCTATATTAGATTTCATTACCTTTATATCCTCCAACTATATATGCATCAAACCCGACCCTCTTACTTGACCCTCCTCAAACTTTGACCTTTTTGTTTTATTCCCTTTTGTTGGCCTTGAGAAATTCAAGCTACTATTAGGAAAGTATGTACCCTTAAGATCATTTAGGACTTGTTTGGTACTAGGGATCTAGAGGGAAAGGAAAATTTTTCTAAGTTGAATTTTTAAAAATTGAAGAAGTAGGGTTATAACATTTTAATAAAGAGAATGTGTAAGATAAAATGATATGAAAAATTAATTAAAAACTCTTAACCCCACTTCTTTAATTTTTTAAAATCTAACTCATACAAATTTTCTCTCCTTTCCAAATCCCTCGTACCAAACAATCTTTTGGGAAATATAAATTTTTTCAAGCAACCTTAACAAGAGGGGATTGATTGTTCAAATTAAATAAATTCATAAACCCCAAGTCACTTGCATGTTTAAATCTACTATAATGATGCCCTCTCTGTTGCCTTTATGCTCCATTTAGTAGCTTTTGCTTCATTCTTATCCTTCAGCTCCTAAAGAGCTCTTCCACAAACGAATACACCAATTAAGGGGCGGCTCAATGCACGATACTTCCAATAAGTAGGATCTAAAATGAGAAATATATACATATACATATATAGCTTTGTCGTTATAAGCAGACAAACTATTTTTAAGACTTGAATTTGTGACCTCTAAGTCATATATCAGTAATCTTACCGATATGTCAAAGCTAATGCTCAACAAATAAATACATCAATATTTATCAACATTTAAAATATGGCGGCTTAGATGATTTACAAAACACCCCTAACATATCCTTCAATTTCAAACAATTAACCTTATCAACTCTACCCAATTGAAGAGCATTATTGGTAAATAAAGAGTGATAGAATATCTATTACATCTCCAAGCCATCTTTATCCCTCTTAAACCTCCCTAATTGAGATCTACTAATATAACTAGATATGATGACAAAGGATTACCTTGTCTAAGCTTCCTACCTAAAACAATAATATTAAACTTAATTAATACGTCTAACACACTTCATGAACATCACATCCCCCCCTAAACGCACTATTATGCTATATCATAAAACTTCAGGGAAAACTTATTTTGTTCCATTCTCAAGGTAGTGGAAGGCCATATGAGCTACTCCTCCGGTCCTAAATATAGGACATAGTTAAGGAGGGGGTGAGTTTTAGTCTTGAATATAAAATATTAATCCAATTATATTATCTATTTTTAAACTAATTTACCTAACTTATAAATTAATATATAATATAATATTATACAAAAATATTTTAGGAGGATAATGTTACATAATATATTTGGTTTAAAGTGAGAGAAAGGAAGGGGAGAGATGGAAAGGAAAGGGTAGGAATGAGAGGTTTAATGTTATTTTGTTTAGTTTTATTAGAAGGGAGGGAAAGGAGAGAAGGGGAGGGATATATGTTATAATTAAATAATTTATTTAATTCTCTTAATTTTTTTAAATTAGATAAATAGTTCTTACATTAAAAATCGGAGGGATATGTCAAGATGTTGTTTTGAATAAGTCTTCCAACTACAAAAACCCTTATTAGATTCATAGTAAAAAACAGAAGTAAAGTTCTACTCAATATATTGACCACAATCTTATCAAGTTTGCAAAATCGCAGAGAATTATAGGCCTAAGCTAAGCAGCCTCGTTGTGCTTATTGATCTTAGGAGTGAAAAATAGGTTAGTATAATATTCAACGCCCCTAGAGAAACCTCTTTCTCAAGAAATGTTTTCACCATAGCGCAGACTTCATCTTTCACTTTTGCCCAAGTGCTATGGTAGAAATGCCGCTTCGGTTATCTGATCTCCTGCTCACCCATTAACAAGTCTACATTCTCTTAAGTAATAACATGCTTCTCACCAACAAAAGCCATCTTGAGTTTAAATCATGTGTAAAGAAAAAATTTCGTTAAAAAAAATAAAATCCACTTTAGTGATCTATGTCTTGGGAAGATTAGTTTTTAACTATCAATTGGGGATACTTTATGGACCCTCTAAAAAAAATGCTTCTCTACCAAATTTAGTGTTCCTTCTCTTTCAAAATTACTATTTCAATGTACACAAACAATTAACGATCTTCATAAAGGACGAAGTTTATGTGTTATTGCTCTTTAGTCTGATCTCTTGTTCACTATTTTGTATATATATTACTTGCTTCGATTTTATCCGACTAATAAGTAAAATTTTGTTCATTAAATTCTAAATAATCACATATTCACGTCTTTTAGGTGAATTTTTTCATCCAATTCATGAATTTATGCCTCATTTTGTGTGTCTAAATTTACTTTTCCACATCCCATGTTGGATTTTGTAGCAGGAAATTAAAAGAAATAAATACTTTATGTTGAATCAATGAACTAAAAAACATATAGTTAGAAATACGAAGCTTAAAAAAAGTGGAGGAGATCAGATATAGTCCGCGAGTGATTAAATTTTAAAGAGAATAGAATAAAGCTAAAAGCCAAGGATGCTTTCAAAACTCTTCCAGAGAAATTCTCTGGCCATTAATTTCAAATTCCACTCCCAATCATTGAGCACAAGTTCTAGGGGAGTGCCACGTTTGGTTATTTTAACCTAATTCATTCAATAATATATATATAGTGTGTGTGTGTGTGTGTGTACATGGATTTACTTGTGTGAATTCATCCTAGTATTAATTGGAGTATAAGTGTTCCAAAACTTAACAAAAATACTCTCTCCAGTGAATACAAAAGCTAGTAGATAGGTTTACTTTCATCTTATATTTAAAACTCTAATTTACTTTATCTCACAAATTTATAATTTTGTCCTAAAAAAGTAGTATTAAATTCAATTAATTAAAATAGATACTTTAAAAAAATTAACACACATTCTTTCAAAATAATTAATTTAATTAATTTGTTAATATATATAAATTAGTTATTTTACTCCTAGATTTAAAAACGGAACAATAAAAAGATAAAGGGTGAGACTATCACTTATAAAAATTATTAAATTGATCCTGATTATAAGTCCCTCATTAGGTTCTAAATATAAGTAAACTTAAAGAGTTATTAATGATTAATTTTTAATTTTATATTCAATTCTCGTTGGAAAAAGAAAAGGAGAAGAGAGAGGGAAGATAATGATTTATAAATGTAGAGAGAGAAAGTTTTAATAAGAGCAAATTTAAAAAATATTATCAATTCAAGACATATTTAATTAATGACTAAACTATCTTCTTCAGTATGTGAGAATATAATTAGTTAAAATGAACTTATAATGAGAACCATAGTGGTATTTATTTATTTTGAAAAATTTCATTTCTCTAACATAAATAATGAATGTTACAAATTCTCATTTTAACATATAGGAAATTTGTTTAATATTAATTAATTAAGTAATTTATATGAAATTGTAGATATTACTAAAAGTGGAAATTAGATGAAGAACCTAATCGTGAAAAAAGTAGGGAGAAATCCAAAATGAGAAAAGTCTAAGGTATTGATATTTGCTGACAAACAATCATACATAATGAATAGGGAATAGCATACCAATAATAGCCAGCCGTCTACATAAGGATTCTCCCACTTTATGCCTTCTCAATCTCCATCACTTTTTAATTATTGGTAGGGTGACAATGCATATATGTATATATATAAACTATAAACAAATTAATTCTTAGAAATAAATAATAATTTGATATATATTTTTTGACTAAATAATATATATATTAATTTTAATAAAAATTTAAATGAATAATTTAAATTTAAATAATAAAATAGTAGAAAGAAAAGGTAAAACTAATAATAATAATAAATAAATAAATAAAGATTTTCAAGAAGCCCAATACAAACCACATTGTTGATGTGATTTATGAATAATAAATTGTAGAGAGAAGAAGTTCTATTTATAGTTTATGAAAATTGAAGCTTGTAAGATTATTTTGTAAACGTATAGGTGTAGATTTATAAGAAGTTATATTAGTTCATTTTGCAAACTATATAACATATATATATTTTTAAAAAGCATAGAAGTATGGAGATACAAAAAGAGAGGAATTACAGAATACAAGTGACGCATGGAGCACTCACAGTCAGGGCCATGTGCTTTCACATTCGCAATTTGTGGTTACATTTAGACACAAACAAAGAAAGAGATAGGCTTCAATTTGTGTGGTGGGGAATCTCTTAATCTAACTTTTTCCATTTTATTTTCTTTTCTTTTGATATGATATCTTACTATATTAAATTTGTAAAACTTAATTGAAAATAGTTTTCCCCAAACTTTTGTTTGCATTAACTCGGATTTGAATTACTAATGGGGATTAGTCCGAGTGGTAAGCGGCTCGGTATCGCTTAAGTGATGTCTCGAGTTCGAGCCTTGACGTATGCAGAAAATTCCCGTTGGAAGACTCACTCACCATAGCCAGGTGTGTGACGCAGGTCAGATTTGGATATAATCGGGGTAAAACTCTAGTGAACTGGGTAAGCAATAAAACAAACTTAAATTTAAATTCGAGGTTTCGTGTTTAAGTTATCAAAACCCCTTCCACAATATATTCTCCTAATTTAACCTTTTTCCTTTTATTTTAATATAAAAATTAGATGATATATGTGTGTGTTAAACAAAATGGCACTTTTAGTCTTCTAATTTTCTATAATATTTTTTATTTTTTAATAATTAATTTTATAAAATATCTTTTCAATCATTTAACTATAATATTGTTAATTTGAGATGATATATTCCATCTTAAGGGACTTAAAATATTTGTTATAAACTTAAACACTGTAAATTTAGATAATCAAATGTATAAACAAAGTTCAACAAAAGATGCATAGAAAACCAAATTATTATGCCGTCGTAATTAAGTTGAAGCAAATCGAATAATTACCAACTTAAATTCGATTCATTAATTTAGTAAACAATATTTATCAAATAATTCAACTATGATTTGTCTCTTTCAGGATATGGTTTGACAGATCTTATGACTTTGTTGCTTCATTTCGTTCGATAGAATTTCCAAAATGAAACAAAAGTGAAGTGAGACTCCTTCTCTCACATAAATATGTGCTCATTCCATTAAGGGAAAGAAGCATGGAGGAATATGTACTTCAACGATTACTACTAGCTAGAATATTATGTTATTTTATGAATATTATAAAAAATGTCTGCCATATAAATATATTTTTTTAAAACAAATAATGACGGTATAAAATCTGGGAACGACTATTCTTGAGCCACATATATTTTTCTTCAATTTTTAATTTAATACTTATGTATTTTTTCTCTTTAATAAATCTTTTAATTGTACTATGTTAATATCGTTAACTCTCATAATTTTATTTTGTTAACATTATTAACCGTTGTATAGAAGCTATATAATTGTGTTAATAGAATAAAATTAAAGGATCTATTAAAGAGAGAAAAAAATTAAAAAAAATTATAAAGATCTTAAGAATAGTTTTTTTTCAAATATAAATACTAAAGTGAGGAGTAATATGAGACCTTGTTGAATAGAATATTACTAGCTAGCTAGCACTACTCCACTTCCAAAAATCAAAAGGATATGAAAAAGAATATTTGTTATATTTTATAATATGTTCTTACTCCCATTTGTAGCTAAATAGCTTTATTGATATTTAATTTAAAGCTTAAATATATAAAAATCTCCTAACCATTGGGTAAGAGGCACATAATCTCCCTAACCTTTAAAAATTTAAATTAAAAATTTTAATATTTTATATTTTAATTATTAAGTTCTTGCTGTTAAAATTATCGTTAAAGTTAATAATTTTTATCATGCAATAATTTTTATTATATAGCACATCATTTAAAAAAATAACGTTTAGCAATTTACATATAATTTTAAGTAGTTTTTATTTTTTTATTAAATAATACATTGTCAAATAAATATTTTAAATAATTTTTTAAGTATTTAAAAAATGCTTTAAATTACATGTCAAGTGTGTTATTTAAATAATTTTATATTTTTAAAGTATTTTATTTTAAGTATTAAAAAAATTTAAAATTATATATCCAATGGCAAATCTTATTTTTTAAACCACGTACTATATAATAAAAATATAAAAGTTATGATATGAGAAAAACTATTAACTTTAACAGAAGGGGTTTAATAATCAAAATATAAAATATTAGAGTTTTTAATTTAAATTTTAAAAAATTTAGAAAGTCATGTGCAACTAACTCGAGGATTTTGTATATTTGGACCTTAATTTAATGTAGGAATGTTTGCCTCATTGTCATATTACACGATTACTGAAATTAAAATAATGCCATATTTGGTGCCTTGTTTGGTTTACATTGTCAAAAGTGCTTTTAGGCCTAAATTATGGTTTGAGTCTAAAAGCATCCAAACAACTATCAAATGTCTAGAAGTATTTTTTAACTAAACCATAATTTTTAGGGTCCAAATCTATGATTTCAGATAAGTTTGTTGGACTAACTTCTAAGTGGAAAAAATTACTTTTAAGCTGTGTAATGAATATTTTACTCTTGTCTTTTTTTTCTATCATTTTATACCATGTTATTTTTGATAATTTACTTATAAAAAAAGTCATTCTAGTAATAACTATCCAAATAATTTTTTCTTTAGAATAACTTTGTTTTTAAAAAATATTCTCTATAACTACTTTTCTCTATAAGCTTTTTTCTAAAAATTAAACCAAACGACAATTGATATTTATTTTTCTCATTATTTAACAGATAGCAATCGTCAAGTATTTAGATGTCATTTATACCTTGAACCTATATTTAATGATTTTTAATTATCAAATAAGGGGTTATTTATTTGACGGTTAAACAATAAAAAATGCCAAATAATAAGGTTACAATGTTGGCTTGGGATATTGCTACATTATATTGACTGGAGAACTTAACGGTTTTTATAACAAAACCGTCAAGTACATGCTGCAATATATTTCAAGGTTAAGCAAGTAAAAGCTTCAATTAATAAGGTACCAGCTTTGGTCATTTTTGCTGTTTTCACTTCCTTGATTATTTTTTCTGAAAACCGTTAAGTTGACTTTCTTGATGGGTTTTATAACAATAACCGTCAAGTAAATTATATCCTATATACTTGATACTTATATGTACCAAATATTAATGCCAATATTTTTTTTTATCAAATTGATATTAAGTTTCAGGCTTCTAGCTTTGTCCGAAGGCACAACAAAATATTATTGATTTAATTATTAATTTTTTCTTTTTTTAAAACAAAGCAATCCCAAATAGGGTAGTGAGAATCACATCACATCATATACAAAATAAAATATACAAAAATATGAACTATTTTATAATATGAATAATTCAGTTAATATTGGAATCCGCATAAATGTTTTATTCTTTCAAAAAAAAAAAAAAACTGAAGATCATGCATTGGCCGTTAGTTTTCCCTATAAATAGGTCCTTAGGTATTACTTCCATTCTCAAGAGCCCCAACACATATATATTACTTCCTTCTATATCTGAAAGTTTTGTTCCTAACTTCTTTTCCAATATATATATATATATATATTGTCTTCTAAATCTATCTTGCCTTCAAATTCTTGCAGAGAGACTTATAAATCGAGCGGTGATAAGGAGATATGATTATTTCTTTCATTCATTCATCATTTTCTTCATAATCTTCTTATTCCTTTTCCTTTTTATTGTTGAATTACTCATTTTGAATTTGACGAAGAGTTCTTTATAAAAGGAGCTGAAGGCGTTGGTGATGTTGCTGACAGAAGATAGAGAGCACAGAGGTTGATATGCACAAAGGAATAGTTAATGGCATCTCACTCCTTTGTGCTCTTTATCTTCTGTCACCACGCCCTTCTGTGTCTTCACTTCTATTTTGTTTAATTCATATATATATATATATATATAATATCATTCCCATATTTTTTAACTGCATAGCTAATGAATAACTTCAATTCTAGGTTTCTTTTTTCAATTCTTTTTACTTTTTGGTTTTACTGAAATAATGGTAGATCAGATCTGACTAACTTGTTTGTACTTGTGTTTTAAGCTGTTCAAGTATAAGTTTTCTGTATTAATTCAGATTTAAACTCAAGATCTTATGTTCACGTGAGCTATTATTAATCATATATGGAGCGAGATAAGTATTTCGAAATCGTCATATTTTGTTGTTGCTTAAACATGTGGAATAAAATATTCTAATAAAAGAACTTCAATTATATTGTGCGTCTGCGATATAATATTGTATTGATCCATAAAAGATTTATATATCAAGTGATTCATGGTAGTTTTCCATATGTTTTCTTTATTTCTTTCTTGTTCTTTATACCCTTAACCTGTTATCCTTGTCTCTTGTTTATCACGTACCGTTGATTTTTGTGGTGTTGTGGTTATTTTTTTATTTTATTTTGGTTATTGATGAACTAGAAACCACATATTGCTAGAAGATTCTTTGAATTTCTTTTCCCAATAAACGCGTTAAAATCATTGCAGAGTCAAACTTAAAGTTTTCCAGAAAACCACGTTATTAATGTTAGAGATTGACACGTTAAGATTTTCTTGAGTAAGACGTTAAGATTTTTACAGAAAGGAAACTTGAATTCTTTGAAATGAAGTTTAAGAATTAGGATCAAACTTTTCAAACCATAATTAACATGTTAGAATCGAAAATAACACGTTAAGTTTGTAATAGAAAGGGAAAACAAGTTTTTCAAACAGAGATTGACGCATAGTGAGAATTAATACGTTAGATTTTTTACATACAGAAACAACTTAACTTCAAAATCTATGATTTTAACATGTTAATATTGAGATTAACACATTAAGACCAAAATATCATGTGTCAATAAAGCACAATATATATGACGCTTTAAGTTGTAGGTACAGAAGGAAAAACAATTTGAAACATTTTCTAACACTTGTAAAACTTGATGAGATGCGTTAACTTCTTTCTAAAAACCTTTTAAAAACCAAGTCCTTAAGATTAGATTCAAAGTTCTCTCTACCCATTTACATGAGATATTAAAGAGTTGTTCTAAAATTTAAGACTTAAAGCTCCATTTTTCTTCTTGTATCTCTTCAACTTGGATGTTTTGCCTCAAGTTAATCAATCAGTGATCCCTGCAAAAATTCCTTTCTCTCTAGTTTTATTATCATAAATAAAACAAGGGTATTCAAACACTCCTTCAAGTTCGTCATGAAGATGTTGTCTATGGGGGGGTTTGAAGAACTAAAGGTGGAGCTATTCCTAATGGAACTTGGTTTGGATCAATTGAAGAATTCTCAAGGAGTCTCACAGAGGCAAGTTCTTGAATTAGACTCTCTAGGTGTGATTACATAGGATTTTTATTTAGTTGTGCTAGAGAGTGATTTTTCTACGTGTTATATATTTTTTTTGTAATAATGTGTGTGCTTGAGAGGAGTTTAATTGGTGGGTTGTAGTCAATTTCCATGTGAATTTCAATTATTACTGATTGAGTCTTGAGATTTTACTTTTTTATTTATGTATTTTCAAGATATACAATTAAATTTGATTAAATGATTGTTCTTTCGAATACTTTGCTTGCTGGAAATTATATGGATTTGGCCAAGAATTGAGATTCTAATGATTCCTTTGAGATGTTAATATGATATCTAAGTGAATATATTTGGAATAGCTACACCGTTGATTGAGTTAGCTAGTTGAACTCAATGGAGAATTGAGGGTCGAAAGTTGCGATAAAGAGGTCTCCGCTAGGAATGTGTGTAGGAAACCCGATTTAGGATTTTTAGACAATTTGAACCCGTTGCTTCAGCTATTTGAAAGTTCAGTAGATGGGGGATTTCCATGACTCTTGAATATTTGGGGCTTTTCATTTGCTATTGGTAGGTTTTTCTTATTTGGCTATGTGTTCTTAATGTTTGCTATTAGATATATCTTCATTCTGATTGAGAAATAGGGATCAAAAGGATACGGCATACACCTTTCGGTTATGCATTTGTCCTCTTTAAAATATCTCATTTTCAGTTGCAATAAGGTGAAATCCAAGTCACTACAACCATTAGTCGGCAGATGCTGGTTTTTATCCTTTTTGGAGTTGACTCCTTCAGCACATCTTCATCAAACTACCTTGTGGACGTCTGGCATCTAGCCACGTTAACTCGCAGAGCTAATATTAGTTTGGGCATCATGGAGACATGAATATGAAGAAGATCTGCTAATATTTTTGAGTGATATCCTTTGTCCTTTGTTTAGCAGATTATTGTTATCTATATGTTCAGTTGTTATTCTTTACGTTGTCCTTTATATTTTTGTATGCTTGTAATTTTTATTATTTAATGTATAATTGATCATTTATATATATATAAGCTAGTTCTCAAAATTTCTTTTCCCTTCAATTAAAAATTCGAATTTTCCAGTATAAATTTCATTATATTAGTAGAGCATTTAGTGTCTGGGCATTAATTTATTGTATTTGAGGCTAGTAAGATAGAAGATACCGATCACATTTAGGTACGTAATTTTATATACTATTAATCCTAATAATTTTTTTAAATAATTGTCCTTAACACAGATGATCCTTACAAAATCTAAGAAACATCTAATAATTTTTTTAAAATGTGTTAATAAATCGTCTGTACTTGAAAGGGTCATATTTGATTGTGGTATAAAGGTTAATTAAAAACTTAAATCAAGGGTGATTTAATGTCATAAGAAAATTCTTGACAAAATAAAAAATTATTTTAATTAATTTTATTGGGGATAATTTAGTTAAAAAGGTACTACTTAAATGGGATTGAACGTAATTGTATGGCCTAATAATTTTTAGCAGTCTATTCCTTTGACCATTCAAAAAGTTGTTAAGTGCCCTAATTATTGGAAGTCAAAGGGCATTAATTATTCATGGAATTTTGAAGTTTGAGTGTTTGCCTATAAACCACCCGTTTATTTGGACTACAAATGGCAAGCATATCCTTATCTTAATAATAGTATAAAATTATTATTCCCTCTAGTCATGATTATAAAAATAGATAAAAGATTTAATTTGGTTAGAATTATATAATATTTCTATTCATTTTATCTCTTAAAATTATAATTATTATAAATAACTAATTTAACTAATTTTTATAATATACTCAAATTAGTTAAGTACATCTTATATTAAGGACATGAAGTAATAATATTTTATGTGAAAACCAGATTAAAAGCTCAAAATGATTATTGTTTCAAAATACTCCCTCTGCCCCATATGAGAAGACTTTTTTATCCTATTTTATCTGGTGTTATATAGTTTAGTGGGAGAATTATACCTAAAACATATATTCACAAATTTTTTTTATCCGCAAAAAGTAGAAATTACAACTTCTTTCCATTAATTCTCACTGTTGATATGCGATAATTATTTAATTTTTTCGTGAGATTCAACAAACCATATGTTAAAGGAGGAGGGGAAGAAAATCAAACAAGCATACAAAAGAATACCATTTTTTTGTAGTGTTCGACATCTGCTAGGATGCCCTCAAAGTATATATAGTTTAATTAATGTTATACATACAAATTTAGACTGATACACATAATATTTTTATTAATAACAGTTAATTCATATAAAACTAATTCTTGTATTATTAAAAATTTTAAAATAATATTATTTACTTAAAAATATTTTAAAATAAATAGATTAATTTTCATAAATATAGTATTTTTTGGGTACATTGTTAAAAAGAAATTATCTATTTAAGACAACGATGCGGGAACAGAAGTCATCATTGTGAAAACGCCAATTTGAATATATCTTAGGGTGTGTTTGGATTAGCTTTTAGAGAATAGATTATGGGAATAATAGATTCTGGAGAATAGATTTTGGGTAGAATAGATTTTGGGAAGAATAGATTTTGGGAATAAAGATGTTTGGATGATTAGTAGTAGAATCACTTTTTATATTGGTAAATTACTAAAAAGGGTATGATATGATTAAAAGTAAGAGAGATGAAAGATGATAGAGAAGAAAGAGGAGAGAGAAGAGAGTGTAGAGAGGAGAGAGGAGAGAGAAAAAGAGAGATAAGAGAGGAGAGAAGAGAGAGAAAAAGAGAGATAAGAGAAGAGAGAGGAGAGATAATAGAGAGGAGAGAGGAGAGAGGGTGTAAAAAAAGTAAGGGTATAATAGTAATTGGATAATCCAAAACCTAGGTTTCAAAGAAAAAGCTATTTTCAGTAGCTTATTCAAAACCTAGGTTTCAAACCGAGGTTTTGTCCAAAATCAATTCTCAATAAAAATTGCTGTTTGTGTGAAAATTTTCCAAACCGAGATTTTGCCCCATAATTGATTCTCAAACCATGGTGCCAAACAGGCACTTAATACAACTTGATCATGACCGGTTACGTACTCTAATCAAATTATTATATTTACTATTATCAGAAATTTACAATTATTCTTTAAATAAATAAATGCCTCACCAATATATGTAAGTTATTTTTGTCTTCATTCTCCGTAATAAAAAAACCTGTACGTATAACCAAACAAGCATGAAACAACTTAAGTTAAGTCCAACATTACTTTGGAATTATTTTAAAAATTAAATTAAAAATGACGTATAGTATAATTTTAGGTCATTTTTTTAGGAGCTAAAATATAAAATTAAATTTCTAAATAACTAAATACAATATAAATTAAGCTATACAATAGGGTTTAGATTGGTTGACTAATAATTAAATGCAATGAATTAAAAATAAATTTAAATAAAATATTTTTAATATTTTCTATAAAATAGATAATGAATGTAAAATGGATACGAAAGTGATTAACAATGAGAAAAATAATTCTCTAATTTAATATGCAATCATAATTTTAATAGATATAAGAGTTATAAATAATGAATAAAGAATTATAATCTAACAACTGAGTTACCTCAAATTGTCATAAAATATTTTTTAAAATCCTAATTTATTAATTGCCACTAGAATAATAAGATAGGAATAAAAATATTAAAAATTAATACTCAATTATAACTCAATAATTTATAAAAATAGGATTAAAGTCAGCAAAAGATACAATAATTCAATAATTCAAGTTACCTTGAAAAATTAAAAAATATTTACTAAATTTTAATACAAAATCTTGACCTAAAACAGAATAATAAAATTAAATTATAATTAATTCAATATCAAATGCTAGTAATTCAATTACAAAAATCTTTAATAAATATAAATAAATTATTATAAATTTTTTTGATAATTATAAAAATATTTTAAGACCTAATAATTATGTAATAATTATTAACTGAATATTGGAGTAATTTAAACTCTCCTTTCAAATTATAAACTCGTACCCTTGTCACTTAATTGGAGGATTTGGACGCTTAGCAATGTATGGACGCCATATCTGCTTCCCCGAGAATCAATGAACATTCAGCCATGGAATGATGGATGACGTCGTTGTGTGTAGGGGTGTACAAGATGCCCATGTCCCAATGAGCCTGCCCGAGTCTGCACAAAAAATGCCCTGCCCAGCCCAGTGAAAAATAGCCCAGTGTAAAATGGGCAATTTCGGGCAGGGCCAGTATTCGGGCAGGGTTTGCTGCCCTGCCCAGTTAGTTACTTTTTTATATATCAAAATTTGTAGATTACATTATTTCACATAGAACGAATATGATAGATACTAGTGACTAAAGGGTAATTTTACAAATATGAGTAGTCAAGAAGGTAATTGTATCCTTTAAAATTTATAACTAAATTGATTTCTTTCTTTATTTTTTTAAAATTTGCTAACCGTGATATTTTTTTTCCAGATGCTTCATCTTTGTCAATTTTAGAGAGATTTATGCAAAGTTACAATTGCAAACTACTTAAACTTCAAGGCTTTTTTTTTTTTTTATATGCAATGGATTTCAAAACTTTAATTACTATCTTTTTGTTACTTTATTTTTAGTGGATTATAGATATTATTTAACTATTGAAGATATATGAATATGATATTATTTTAGAAGTTTATAATTGTAGATTTTTTTTCACGATATGAGCAAGGTATCATGATTTGGGCGTGCCCATACCCAGCCCGAAATGGTTAGGACTTTTACCGGGTAGGGCCGGGCATCGGGTTGCAAAATGTAGCTCATACTTTTTTTAGGCAGGACACCAGGTAGAGGGATTGCCCTGTCTAACCCTGCTCACCCCTAGTTGTGTGTGTACGTGACAATGAATAAACGCTTAAGGAAAAAAATTAAGAAAAGCTAATGGGCCAAAACGTAAAGTTTGACCCATAAGTCACTATAATTTGTAAATCTATGGTCATTGATTATTATTTATAAATTTTAGTTTTTTTAAATACTTAAAATATAAATTATAATAATATAATAATTTTTATTTTAAAAATAATTATTTAAAAAATTTATAAAAATATAACAATTATGTCCCTATTAAATATTAATTCAATATAAGAAATATTAATCTAATTAGTTCATAAATAATATAATTAAAGATTAAAATAATAATAAAATTTTATCAAAATAATATGTATAAATATATAAAAATATAGGTTTGTTATGGTAGTATCTGTGTGCTGCCAAATTGGAACAATTGTATCTGCTAAATGTCAATGGATATTAATTTTTTAAGCAGTTTCTCATCAAGTACACATTAATGGTATTTAATTTGATGAGCTCAAATTCGTAAATTTGACTTTTTCCTAATAAACCAAATCAAGAGATAGGCGCACAATCTTTACTAAGATTCTATTTCTTGGAAAATCAGCCTCTACCACCTCACAAATTGTAGAAAAATAATATTACTCCAATTTCATATTATATAGTTGTTCTTTAAATGGGAAAAATATACTTATATAGGATAATAAGTTAATAAATACCGCCAGTGAAATTTCAAACGCATGCTCTGAATTCTTCCTCTTTCGTTCTTTATGACATATTATGCTTATATGATAGATGAATTTTTCTTTCAAGAATCATATTCAATATATATATATTGTTTATCAATATTTATTAATTTCTATCTTGCAAGTTATTTGACATTAATTACTATGTCAAATGTCTAATATTTTATTCCAATTTTATAGTAACAATTATTTTGAGACAAGCTTGAAACTCCAAAAATGTCTGCTTGCTAAAAATCTCAAGCATCTTGGCGTTGAATATTATTGTTCTTTTATTGGGATTTAAATTCATTTTTCTGGATCAGATCCATCGAGCTCAGGACAGACTCTTCAAACCATAATCAATCAAATCAATTAATAGCTCATCCACAAACTTTAATTTTGACCCAACTACTACACACACACACATATATATATATATATATATATATGTACTTATATATTTGACTAACAAGCTCCAATCACTTCTTAAACACCCTCCCTCTCTATTTATGTGTGTGTGTGTGTTCCTTCAGATTAGAGAGTTCAGTCCATGAAAGGATCATAACAATGAAAGAAGTCGAAGTAGAAATCATTTCCAAAGAAGACATAAAACCTTCGAGTCCAACACCTTTCCACCTAGGAATCTTAAAACTCTGTCTCTTGTATCATCTCATTCCTGCTCCTTATGCTCCAATCATCTTCTATCCTTCATCATCACTTACCCTGTCATCAGAAAACCCTAATAATAATAATCACAGCCTTCGCCTTCTGAAGCAGTCTCTATCAGACACACTAACCTTATTTTACCCTCTCGCCGGAAAAATCAAAGACGATTTCTCCATTCACTGTAACGATGAAGGAGCCAACTTCATTAAGGCTAAAGTCAATTGCTCTCTTTCCGAATTCCTCACCCACCCTGATCTTATCTCACTTCATAAACTTCTTCCTTGTGAACTTAAAATTTCAAAAGAATCATACGTTGGAACTTACGTTTGTAACATTCAAGTGAATGTGTTTGATTGTGGTGGAATCTCTATAGGTTTGTGTATTTCACATAGGATTCTTGATGGGGCTTCATTGAGCAGCTTTCTGAAAACATGGACGAATAAGGCTACTGATAAGCACAAGGAAGTTGTGAAACCAGGGTTATTAATGGCGTCTTCATTGTTTCCAATGAATAGTGATGATGATGATGATGGTTTGTGGCTTAGAGACTCGTCCATGGCTATGTAGGGTTCCATGTTTAAGAAAGTTTGTGACAAGAAGGTTTGGTTCAGTAATTCTACCATAGCCAACCTTAAGATTCAGATGGCTAATTCTTCATACATGGTGAAAAATCCTACGCGTCTGGAGATTGTTTCTGCAATTTTTTGGAAGTCTTTTATGGATGCGTCCAAAGCACTACAATCTGGTAAGTGCTGAATGTTTAATTTATCAATTAGTAGATTTAATCGATTTAATTAATGCATGGTTTCATTTTTTTAAATAATTAAATTGTGCAAGCCATTAGGATTCGGATTATTTGAAAATCAACTCTCCCAAAAGGCTATTTGAGCATATATGAGAAGCATGAGTCATGAAACCTAAAAATATTGAGGAGATATATTATGCTAATTGAAGGGTTGTGTGATATTTTAAGTAAAATACACACATGCTAACTAATTACACAATAGTAACAAACGGCCCCACTGGGATAAAACTTGTTGATCTTGTGTGTGTGTAACTTGGTGAGAATCTTGTTTTTATTTCAATGCCCTAGTGAAGATAAAAAAGTAGAGCAATTAGATTCAGAATTTTGATCCTCTCCCAAATAATACAATTTATCCCAAATTTCATGTAAAGCATCATTCCCAGGTTCTATTGTATATACTTTTTTATAGAAGAAATTTTTTAGTCCTATTTATAAGTCATATCATTAAATTTTTCCCATGAATATATAATTTTATTTTTTATTTAATGTTGTGTTGACTTTGTTCTTATGAAATATAATATATACTCCCTTTGTTCCTTTTTATAAGATACAATTTTTTTATAGGCATGTTTTTTTTTATAAGATACACTTTAGAGATATCTAAACATTTAATTTTTTTTTTTTTTTTTACCTTCAACTAATTACATGTTTCTCTCATCTCTTTTTTTCCAAGTACTCTCTCTAATATATATTTCACTCATTCTCTCTCCCACCGACCTTTTCCATAAATAAGAGTATTTTTGGAAAGAAAGTTACAATTTTTATATTTTATCGTCTTTAACTAATTTTAACTTTTCAAACAATTTTATTTGTTATTTGTATCTTCTAAAAAGGAATAGACACTACAAGAAATTGAAGTTTTGGTGATGACTTTTCAGAGGCGACAAAATAAATCGCCGCTGAAAGTCCTGAGTTTTTGGGGCGACACAAAAGTCGCCGCCTAAAGTGAGACTTTCAACAGCGACTTTTGTGACTTGTCGCCGCTAAAAGTCTCCATGCAATCCCCCCCCCCCGGCATTTGGAGGGGTTTTAAGCAACTATATAATATATAGAAATAAATTATTGAATAATATCATTTTTAAATAATAAATAAAAGAATTTTACATATTATTCTAATAAGAAGATATTATACAGATAATAATGTGATGTCTGTAAAAGAAGGAGGTGAAGCAGGGGTATGTGTATGAGAGATATATTATAAATGTGTGTTAATGAGCATGAGAGTTAGTATGTGTGTGTTAGAGATAATGTGGGGAGGAGATAGAGAGAGGGAGATGTGTGTGTGAGAGAGAGAGATATAAGGAGAAAGAATTAACGTAAAATACATACATATATACATTCTTAGTTACTGTTGTATATGCCCTCTGTTACTACATTTCATGTAACATCCCAACTTCTATAAAAATGATTTTTAACGTATTATTGAGTTTAAAAGTGTTGTTTTGAAATTAAAAAGTCTCAAAAGTAAAATTTTAGAGAAAGAATAAATGAAAGAAGAATCATTAAAAATATTTTGGGGTTAATAAAAATTAAGAAAAAAATCATAAATTGAGTATTTTGGAGGCTTATAAGATTATGAAAGAGTCTATTTCCCGAAAGAGACCAAAATGATTTAATAGCTATTTTTTGGGAATTAAAGGCCTACTTTCTTAGAAAATTTAAGAAAAATAGTTAGAGGTTATCATTTGCCTAGAAAATTTTATAAAAATTTCTTAATGAATTAAAGAAGCTATTGGAAGAAAAATATTATTATTTTATTAAGAGAATTATTTCTTAAAAATAATTTGGTAAAAGAAAAGCTTTCAGCGGCGACAATATAGTCGCCGCTGAATGTCTACTTTCAGCGGTGACTTTTTTTTGCCACCGCTGAAAGTTTGATTCAACTTCATTTTTTCAACCCGCGCCCAAAAAGTGAAAAATGAGGAGCCGCGCAAACCCTACTTCCCCTTTAGTCTTCAGAGTTAGCGTGAGAGACAGCGAGAAAGCGAGAGCGAGAGTGAGAGTCTAAGTTGTAGTCGGAGGCCGTCATCGTTGGAAGAGAGGTCAAAGAGTATAGGCAACAGATTCAGACTCACCAGTGACCGTATTATGATTGTCCGCCTTTGTTCATCTGGCTGTGTGTACTGTAGCTATCAGAGAAGGAAAAGAGATAGAGAGTCAAAGGATGCTATCGGTGAGATTATTGAAGTGTAATTAAGCCTCTAAAGCTTCAGAATGTTTTGTTCTTAGTATTATCGTGACTCTTAATTTTGGGGCAAATTTCTTACTTAACTTCATCCAATATTTGCACAATACCTTCCGTGGTTGTTTAAAAATTCAGACTGAGTGGGAAAGATGGCAACAGCTATTCCTTGGGCCATTTGATGGGATTCTTGGTAGCACTTTAACCTGTCAAAGCTGTTCATCCGAGGTTCGCGATGCTTTCCTGAATGCAACTGTAGTTGTAAAGTATGCATGATTTTTGGTCAATGATATGCATGGTATATGTTGCAATGTCCATGCATGATTTCTGGGTGGAATAGTGATCCATGTGTTCCTCAGCAACATCCATGGACCGGAGCAGATTGTCAATTGGACAGAAAAATTGGCAAATGGGTCATTGATGGACTGTATGTTCTCCATTTGTTTAGGCTTTTATTTTACATCAGTTTTGGAATTATTATTAGAACATATCCCTAGACTTCCTAACAGCTTAAGCTTTTTTAATGAAGTGGTTTTTGACAATTTGACTGTATTTCAGCATTAATTGGTATTCCTTCTCTAAAGTTATTTAGTTGTTTTTGCGTTCTCATAATGTTATCTTTTACTTGATATTTTGATGGACAGGGGTCTTGACAGCCAGGGTCTGAAAGGTTTCTTGCCAAAGGACATATCTGGACTGCATAACCTGCAAATCTTGTGAGTTCTTGATAGTTTCCCGATGTCCTCAGTAATTCACATTGACACATTGTCTTAATGTTTATGCAAATGCGTGTATGCCAATATCATGTATGAAGCATCGTTGATAACAAAATATGCGTGTATGCCCATATTAACCCAGTTAATGCACTATACTAGCAAGATAGATTCTTTGAGACCATAGGTGCTCTTTTAAATTTCATGCTCAGAACTTAGGTTTAACAGTTCTACTTTTTCCTGCATGCTTTGAAATTCCAAATTGTCCTTTCTTTTACTGAGTTATCCCGTTAATGGTTCCTTTTCTGCAGTGCCCAAATTGTTTTGTTGTTGGCTATGGGTTGGATTTTGCTGAGCTGTATAGGAACTTGCCTTATAATGGTGTCTTGAAGCCTGAACATTACAGTTGATGCTATATCTCATCTGCCACATGGTTTATGCATCTGTCTAATGAAGTTTCCTCAACCTCCATCTCTTTGATTTAACTGGGTTGTAGATTTCCATTCCTTCTGTGATTTTTCTGAAATATAGTGATATTATACGATGTTCTTTGAAGATTTATTTATTTACTAAACAAGTGTTTGGAAGTTGTTGAAGTTGAGAAAGTAGGAAATTGTTAAAGGTAAGAAGAAATGGCTTCTAACTATTGCTATTTGATTTGTTATTATCGTTTACCTACAAGTACTGGTTATCTAAATCTTTATATTCTTCTAATCGTAGTATTAGTTCTTTCATATAATATTTATGTTTCAACTAAATATTTTTATTTTATTTTTAAATATATTTAAGTAATTTATGTTCAAATATGAGGAAGGCCAAATTGGGAGAAGGGTTTATGGAAGTAATTGTTTAAGTAATTGATATTAATTTAAAATTGTTTAAGTAATTTATGTTTAAACTTGAGTTATGGAGAAATACTTTAGAGTTGAAGGGTTTTCGTCTGAGTAGAAGTAAGACTGAATATATGCATTGTAATTTTGATAAGAGGCAAGTTAGAAATAACTTGGAGGTCAAATTGGGAGATCAAGTTATTCCACAAATAGATAAGTTCAAATATTTGGGATCAATTATACAGAAAGATGGTGAAATTTTGGAGGATGTTAATCATAGAATTCAAGCTGGGTGGTTTAAATGGAGAAAGGCTACTGGGGTTATATGTGATCGGAAAGTACCAGATAAATTAAAAGGAAAGTTTTATCGTACTGCTATAAGACCAGCAATGCTTTATGGAAGTGAATGTTGGGCTTTAAAAGGATAGCAAGAGCATAAAGTTGGGGTAGCTGAGATGAGGATGTTGAGATGGATGTGTGGACATATAAGAAAAGATAAGATTCGTAATGAACAAATTCGAGGAAGAGTTGGAGTGGCATCTATTGAGGAGAAAATGGTAGAGAACCGTCTTAGGTGGTTTGGACATGTACAAAGAAGGCCAAGGGATGCGCCAGTGAGGAGGGTGGATCAAATTGTATGAAGCCCGGTTAAAAGGAATAGAGGAAGGCCAAAGAAAATGCTCAACGAGGTCATTGAGTGGGATCTCCTGGTCAATAACTTAACCAAGGATTCAATTTTTGATAGAGCACAATGACGTTGTATGATCCATGTAGCTGACCCTATTTAATGGGATAAGGTTTTGTTGTTGTTGTTGTTGTTTAAGTAATTGATGTATTATGATATTTTAAAGGATGATGTGAATTATTCATTAATGTTATTAGATTTTGGTTCATTTAGTTATGTATTATTTTATTTATATATTTATAAGCCCATTTCATTTAAAAAATTAGGAAAAAATTTTAAATTAATTATTGACTTGTCACCGCTGATTCCATATTAGGCTAATTGTCAACGCATAATCCACTTTCAGCGGCGATATTTGTTGCCGCAGAATTCACTTTCAACGGCGACATTTGTCGCCACCTTTACTTAACTTTTAGCGGCGACCAGCTGTCATGGCTGATTGTTGACTTTTAGCGGTGACTTTCAATTGTCGCCGCTAATGTTTATAGGCGACAGTCTCATAGGTGGTGACAAAAAGTCATCGTTAAAAGTTTTCAGCGGCGACTTTTGTGTTTTCAACGCGACTTTTGTCGCTGCTGAGAGCTAATTATTTTGTAGTGACATAGAGTATTTAATAGGGATAAAGTTGAAAAGTTATTAAATTTTAAGGTAAAGTTAATAAAATTTAAGATTTTTCTTAATATATGTGAAACGTACTGGAAATGACTTATAAATAGGATTAGATGAATATCTTTTAATCCTATCACCGATTAAAGTTTTTGTTATGAGTTCTCATGACCTTTTGTAATTATTTTATGAATTGATATGTTAATTAATTAATCACAATAGTTAAAAAATTGATGCTTAAGAAAATTCATATTGGGTTATTGTATCAAGGATAAAAAGATAAACTTTCTATGAGGAACGAGTAGTTAATTAAAGAGAGAGAGAGAGAGAGGAGAGTGACGACTTACATATAAATAAATCGCACGCTTGTTCTGTTTTGTCTTTTCAATTGTGTACAAGAAAGGTAGCCGATTATTGCATCTCGGAATAATTTATTTTTTCTTTTATAAAAATAATATATTTTAAAAATATAGGAGTTAGTTGATAGATTTATTTTAATAATAAATATAAGAGTTTAATCTATTTTATATATCTTAAATTTATAATTTTTTTTAAATTATTCTTATTAATTAATTTAACTCATACAATCAGTATCATAGTGTATATTGATCTCATATGTATCCTAGTATTGTGTTTTTTTACTTCTAGTATTCACTTCCATCATTTATTCCCATTGAGATTGCTGCAACATTAGTACCCAATCACAATATTATTTGTATAATTAAATTGCGTGTTTTATGTTTTTTCTTAAAAAATCATGTTCACCTTTTTTTTCTTCTGAACATTTATTTTTATATAGTACGTATTTTGGTAATCTCTAAAATTTTAATTTTAAAAAAGTTTTTAGACTATTTTTTTTAAATAAATAGTTATATTTATTTTAAAATTTTTTTAGACTAAACTATATTTTAAAACTAAGATTTTGAATAAGTTATTAAGATTAACTTATAGAATAATAAAAAATCTTATAGATTATTAAATTATTATTTTATCTTTGCTTTCTCTTATACCTTCCCTCCTCCTTTCTCTCTCCTCTTTCATCTCTCTTCTTTACCCTATCTCATTTCTCATATCTCTTTTCTATCATCTTTTCCCTCTCCTATTTTTAATAAAATTATAAATTTTTTAATAATTTTATAACTAAAAAAATCTTTTTATAATAATTATCTAAATACTTATTTATTCGTAACTATTTTTTTATAAATTATTCTCTAATTTTTTTAAAGTTATCTAATTTTTTTTTATAAATTTTTTTTCAAGCAGGCCCATACTCAGATTTCTTCAATAGTAGCCAATTGAAAAGGGTTTCTTTGGTGAGTCACCTAGTGAACCTGCGTAAAAGAATAAAAGACAAAGACGACAACGACAGCCTGTGTCGTTCTGCAGAAAACGCCATTGGAAATCTTCTCTGGTTAGCTTTTGCAAAGTCCAACATCATGGCAGACTGTAACAACTATAGTGTGTATTTGGATAAATTTTTTTTTTTTAAAATTATAATAAAAAAAATTTAGATAATTTAAAAAAAATTAGAGAAGAGTTTATAAAAAAAATAATTTTAGATAAATGAATATTTAGATAGTTCTTATTAAAAGGACTTTTATAATTAAAAAATTATTAAAAAAATATGATTTTATTAAAAATAAAAGAGATGAGATATGAGAGATAAGAGAGGGTAGAAAAGAGTGAATAGAGAAGAGAGAGGAAAGAGGGTGTAAGAAAAAATAAAAGTAAAATAGTAGTTAAGTAGTCCATAAATTCTTTTACTATTCTAAAAATTATTCTTACTAATTTATCTGAAACTATAATTTTAGAGTATAATTTGATCTAATTTTTTTTTTAAAATATGATTATTTATTTAAAAAAAATAAATTAAGATTTTGTTTCAAACATGCCCATTAATAACGAGAAAAGATTAGATGGGTTGGCGAAGAAACTAAGGAAAGCATTATCCACAATAAACGAGAAGTTCATTGAAAACATGCGAACTACTACTAATAACTTTACTAGGAAGTCAACAATGCTCAAGTCTCTGAACATCAAATCAATGGCAGATGATGATGATGAAGAAAAAGTTGACAGATTAGGGTTTACCAGTTGGTGCAATTTAGGGTTCTGTGAGGTTGACTTTGGTTGGGGCAAGCCCTTATGGGTTAGTAGCATTGGTTCGTGTAATTCTGTGTTTATGAACCTTGTCGTTTTGGTGGATTCAAGGTTTGGTGATAGAATTGAAGCTTGGGTTATCTTGGATGAGCCATTCATGGCTCATTTGGAAACAAACCCTCAGCTTCTTGGTTTTGCTATAATGAATCCAAGTCCTTTGGCAATTTGTAAACAACTAGATCCCAGGTCTTGGCCATCTCTCTATAGGTTCAGTTGGTAAAAGGGTGAGACATACGATTATTTAGAGTGTATTTGATCTTTAGGAAGTATTATTTTATTGTAGTTCTAGTCGGAGCGCTTAGGAAGTTATTCTAGATTCTAGATGTTTAGATTTATACCTAAAGGTAATAGACGATTCGTCCTGCCTGACATTGGTATCGCTTAAGAGAAAGTGAGACTTTACCCCATCTTTAAATTGTAGGTGAGCCTAACTCCTTTTTAAAAAATTTTATACTAAAAAAAAATCTCGAGTCTTGGGCTTTGTGCAAGATCTAATATTATAAATGATGCATTTTTCATAATTCATGAATACTATGAACTTTCTACTCTCTATAATTTTATATACTCTTTTAGTCTTATTTATAAGATAGAGAGATAAAATTTATTTTAGTTATATTTATAAGGTAAAAAGAGAAAATTTTTATATAAATATACTATTTTATCATTAATTTAATACTATGTTAATTTTATTTTTATAGGGTATAATATATATTAAATATGAGTAAAGTTAAAAAGTTATTAATTTTTATAAGATAATTAATGATGTTTAAGATTTTCTTTAATATGTATAAAATATATTAAAATTGAGTTATCAATGGAGCCAACGGAGTATATTGATATTTGGTACATTTGTCATTAAGTTTCTATACTCCTACAGAAGTTTTAACCGGATTCTTATAAGTTTCGGTATGATATAGCGAAATTTGTCCTTAATGTTGTCAGCATATGACAGGTTGATAACTTTTTTTCTTAATAAATAAAGAGTTTATATGAGTTGAGTCCTAAAATTTATTAAGGTCAGAGTATATCTCTAGATTCAGAGTGTTTAACAAAAGTACTCGCATCCTATCAAATTTTTTATATCAATAGTGAGATTTAAACTTACGACCTTATATATTATAAGTTAATTTTTTATCAATTAGATAAATTTTTATTAATAAATGTTGATAACTTTTTTAGTTAGTAAATTAAAAGATTATGTAAAGAGTTGTAATAAGGGTGAGTCAAGTCTTAAAAAAATAGATTTTTTAACGTCTTTTTTTTTAACTTCATTTATATTTTCACTACAAAAAAATATATCTTTGGCTACGACTACAAAATAGATTATCTTTCACTTCAAAATAGATTAATGTCGTCCCTGAAAGTAGGACTTTCAGCGGCGACTTCCTTGTCACCACAGAAGCTCAAAATTTTATAATTTTAAATTCAATTAATGTATTAGATAGATTGTCAACGCTAAAAGTAATTATACATTTTTTCTCATTTGAAGTTATTTTAAACAACTATATAATATATAAAATTAAATTATTGAATAATGTTATTTTAAATAATAAATAAAAGAATTTCACATGTTATTATACTAAAGAAAGATTATACAAACAATAATGTGATGCATGTGAAAAGAGGAGATGAAATAGGGATATATCCATGAAAGATATATTATAAATGTGTGTCAATGAGAGTGAGAGTTAATATGCGTGTGTTAGAGATAATGTAGGGGAGGAGATAGAGAGAGGGAGATGTGTGTGAGAGAGATAAAGAGAAATAATAGACGTAAAATACAAACGTATATATATTTTTAATTACTGTTGCATATGCCATATATTGTTACATTTTATATAACATCCTAACTTGTATAAAAAGAATTTATAAGGTATTATTGAGTTTAATAATATTTTTCTGAAATTAAAAAGTATCAAAAGGGAAACTTTAGAAAAATAATAACCGAATGAATAATCATTAAAAATATTTTCGGGTTAAAAAAATAAAAAAAAATTATAAAATAAGTATTTTGAGAGCATAGAAAATTATGAAAGAGTTTATTTGCCTAAAAGAGATTTCATAGCTATTTTTCTAGAATGAAAGACTTATTTATTTAAAAAAGTTAAGAAAAATAGTTAGAGGTTATTATTTGCTCAGAAAATTTTATAAAAATTTCCTAATGATTTGAAGAAGATATTGGAGGAAAAATTTTATTAATATTTTAAGAGGATTATTTCTAAAAATTATTAAGTTAAAGTAAACCTTTCAGCGGCGACATATGTTTTAGCAGCGACAAAAAAGTCGCCGCTGAAAGTGTTTTCAGCGGCGACTTTATTTTGTCGCCGCTGATAAATTTTAATATTTTAGGTTTCCCCTTCTGTTCTTTATTTCTCACCGTCGTGATTCTGCTTCAGACGAAAGGCGAAACATCGAGAGCGGGAGAGGGAGAGCACGAGGGAACGACTTGAGGATTGTGACATTGGAGGACCGACTAGAGGTCAGAGATCGAGCTTAGGACATCGTCAGACATCAGAGGTGAGTTCTCCGAGTCCGTCTTCAATTTCTTGCATCTGTTTTCTCCTCTGTTTTCTTCCGATTATGGGGTGGGTCACCGATTAAACTCAAAATTTTGAGTAGCTTTTGGTTGATTCAGTGAAAATGAGTAAATATTTGAGTTTTCTGACTTCAAACCTAGCCAAAATCGTTGAACGCTGGGGTTACTGGCAGATTTACTGTGTCAATGCGTTTTAGGGTTTGTAAATGTTGAAATTTGGGTTTTTGAGATTAAATGTCTGATTAAGTAATTAATGAAGCTTAAAAATGTGGAATGAAGCTTTAATCTCCCAATGTCGCTGCTGTATGATGTCAAACATGTCTGAAGAATTTTATCGAAGGGGGAGCTTCTGTCCAGAAGATGGAAATTCGTTCTTGGCTTCTAAATTTTCTTTATTCATCTGTCTTCATTTGTCAGTTTAGCTCTTGTATCATGGTTTCTGTCCAATTTCGTTCTTCCCCTGGTTTTTTCGTTCAATTGATGTGGTCTGGCAGGAATGAAATGGTACTGTTATGGTATTCAAATTGGAACGGAGCTACTGTTATGTTATAGTAGTTCAATTATGTAGTTCTTATATTAAAGATTTGAGGCCTAATAACTTTTGAATTATACCCAAAGAAATATATCATACATGCATGTACACACACTGTGTTTGATAAGCTTGATTAAGAGATTAACCATGTATATGCTATATAGTTGAAGGATTTGATCTAAATTTTGATAAGTTTTTACATAAAAAAAGTATAAGATTTAAGTAATTCAGCAAGTAATTTGATCAAAAGTCTAAACCACTTATAGTTTTCAACTTCTTATGTATGTGTTCTCAACTTCTTATGTATGATCATGTCTTAATGACTTGGTTTCAATCTGTTTTGGGGTCCAGAGTACTAATGACTCCAAACATGTCATTTCAGCTGGGGAAAAATATTATTTCTAAGTGCTAACTGATTGTGTAGGCTTCTTTCCCTTGACTATTTATATATATATATATATATATATATTTCATGGTATGAAAAGCTACTTAGCGATTGAGGCATTTGTAATATTTTCTTTCTACTTAATTACTCTATATAACTAAATATTATCTTTTTATGCCTTTATTCTATTTTTATTACTTATTTTCAATTTTCAATTTTTAAATTTAAATTTGAATGAAGTTGCTAATTATACAATTTATATTTATTGAGGTTTTAACTATGGACTAAAAATCTTAATGAATTAGTTAAGTCTTTTTGTAATTTTCTCTTTAAAGATATTTAATTTATATTTTGACATGTCTAAATCAAATACAACTAAAAATCCAAAGGGAATTTTGTAAATTTTTTTTGAGAATGTCATCATACCAACTCGTTTAATACACTTTCTTCAGCTATTGATTATTATTGTTTTTGTAAGCCCACTTCAAAATTGCTCCTAATAAAAATTATTAGTAAAAAAGTTTTATATCTAGATGTGATCTTAGATAAAAAAAATTAGTATATTGGATAGAACATGTTATAATTAATATCAATATGTAATTTTTAAAAGAAAGAACCCAGAAAAACAACTTGATATCCTATTCTGCTTGGTTCAAGGAAATAGTTGATTTTTTCCCCAATGTAATAATAATGATCATAACATAGCTGTGTATATGAAAAACAAAGAGGGAACACGTAGCTCCTTAAATTATTTAAGTTTTAGGTCGCTCTTTATTGTTTATTGTCTGCACGGGAATCTTCTGCATTTAATAATTATATGAGGTTGAAAACATTCTTATGTTCATGGTACACCACTTCTCACTCCCTCTTTTTATAGCTTCTTTATGGTATTTCAATATTAAAAGTTATTATTCTCATTTAATGTTATAAATTGACTCCTGGTTTAACTTTTTAAGGAGTATAAATGGATAAAAGTTGGTTACATATTAAAGATAGAGGCAACCTATCATATATTAGAGGAGTGGATGCTTTTCTAGAATGGGTATTTAGTCAACCTGGCATGGTAAATCAAATACGTTGCCCTTGTAAAAGATGCATGAATGTTATATTTAAAGCGAGAAGAGATGTTATGACAGACTTATTGAGCAAGGGTTTCTGGAATAGTTACGACGTGTGGGAGTTGTATGGGGAAATTAGAACATTTACGACTGAAGAAGAAAGTGACATAGAAACTGAAATAGAAGAAACAGATGAATCAGAAGACATTAGCTTAAGTGATAGTGCGACGGAAGATTCAATTGAATGAAATTAATTGATATGGTACATTTTATTAATATCTACATTGATTCTTGTTTGATTGATTGTTATTTCTTAAATGAAATGTATATTTTTGTAGGATATGTTAGTATTAAAGAGAGGTCGAGGTGGGAAAGGTATTTCTATTACATCTAATGACAACACAAATAGCCGAGGTACATGCTCTACACCTCAATCAAGACCTGCTATTTCACCGCTATCACTGCAACAACAACTTGAGAAAATGCCTATCAACTCTCCTGCTACTCCCCATACTCAAAATAGTAGTGCAGGTAAGCTTGTTTCAAATTTATAATAATTGATTTACATCGCATGTAACATTTACTTGTAATTAAATTTTAATGATAGGCTCTTCTACTGCAATCAACAAGGGCAGAGGAGTTTATAAGTCTATTAACGTTAATTTGAGGACTGCACAAGGAGCAAAGATTCGAGTCAAATTTTCAGATTCCATGTCAAGAGCAATCGGTGTAGAAGCAAGAGACTTTTCTAATTATTGTGGTCTAACTCTTAGAACACAGTCTCTTTCAGGGATGGTGGAGGTAGCTGAAAGAATATTTTTGAAAAATATGGTCATGATATGATTTAAAAAATAAATGTATTATTTATGTCAACTTTTTATACTATTTTAGTTTATTTATTTCATTATATAAAGTGTTTATGATTATTTGTTTCAGGATAAATTTGAACCTGCTGATGCAATTACTGAAGAAAAGTTTTATATTGCTATATCAATTATTTTACAAAATGCATTCAGAAATTGGAAGAACAATTTACACTCTCACTACAAGAAATATGAGACTGATGAGGATAGGTTGACCGATCCTCCTCAAACTATTAGTTTTTAAGATTGGGAGTGGTTATTAATATACTTTAAGTCTGACATGTTTAAGGTATCTGACTATCCTTCTAAATAAATTATATTTTTCGTTTCAATGATTAAATTCTTATTACTTACTACATTTTGTTGTAGAACAAAAGTGCAAGAAACACGATAAATCGAGAAAAACAAATGACTAAACATACTTGTGGTCCTCGATCATTTGCAGAGATTGAGTATGATACAGTAAGTTTAATATATCACTATTATAATTTAAATTTTCAATCCTTTTTTTTTATTAAAAAATCTATTCTTTGTATTTTCTTGTATGTTATTATTTTGTAGAGAGATCCTACTACTGGAAGAGTTCAGTTATTGAGAGTGTGCGTGCCCAATTATAGGAAGAGTTTGATAAAAAATTTGAAGAGGAAAGAGAAAAAATGGAGGCTGAGCATACAAAGATGGAAGAAAAGCGTGCAAAGATGGAAGAAGAGCGTGAAAAGATGCAACAAGAGCGTGTCCAATTCGAGCAAAGACTAATGGAACAAATGGAGCAAATGATACAAGCTCAATTCGTTGCCTTGATACAGAAGGGGCAATAACATACGCCTACTTCTTCTAGTCATAGTATTGATTCTTCTATATACAATTTATGTATAAACTAAATAATTTTATTTTAATTTTAAATATGTTTAAGTAATTGAACTAATTTGATATTGTATATTTATCAATGTTATTAGATTCTGATTTATTTAGTTATTTATCATTCATTATTTGTTATTAAATTATATTTTTTTATATCACATAAATTATATAAAAAAATTAAATAAATAATATTAAGGACTCCTTGCGTAAGCTGATTATGAACTTTCAGCGGCGACATTGTGTCGCCGCTGATTCTGGACTTTCAGCAGCGACAACACATTGTCGCCGCTAATGCGAATAGGCGACAGTCTCATATGCGACGACATGGCGGCGACAAAATATCGTCGCTAAATGTATTCAGCGGCGACTTTTGCCCTTTCAGCTGCTACAAAAGTTGCCGCTGAAAATTAATTTTTTTGTAGTGTTTATGTTTATTTAAAATAGAATATGATTGGTTCAAATTCAATTTGTTAAGATAATATTATGATAACATTAACAAAATCAAGTTTTATTTAAATGATATAAATTTAAAAATTAAAAATTAAAACAAAAATAAAGAAGGGAGAGATAATGAAATAAAAGGAAGAAATAAAGAAAAAAAAGTCAAAAGTCAATGTTTCTAGGTATGTAAATAGGCCTATTTAGGGGCCTTTAAGAGTTACTCATTTTGGACCTTTCTTCTGCCACAAAGTTTAGGCCTATCTCTGCAAGACTTTTACACTGTATTCTAAATGTCACCAAAATTATAAATAGAATTAGCATATATAATAAAGAATTAACTCATATCCTATAAGAATATAAATTCAATTACTATTACCGTTATGAGGACTTCTTTAATAGGCGATCTCGTAAATCCCATGTAATTATTTTCTGAGTCCTAGGGCTATACCCTAGTATTAGTAGGACACCGATGCCAAACTTATCTAAACTTTTTTATAACAAAAAAAATGTCACAAAAATTCCAACACCATTAGTTTTAGCAGAAGGAGCTAGTCTCTCATAACGTAACAAATTAAAATTTAAATTCTCGTTAAGTGAGATGTTCTCATTTGGTGCTTGGCATAAGATTGTCTCTAATAGAAGGATACATATATCTACAAAAAATATCACAAAAATCAAACGGAATTGAATTTAACAGAAAGAGTTAATTTCTTAAAATGTAGTAAATCAATATTTGAATATTTATTAGGAGATGTACCCATATTTAATGTTCGATAATACTTTAAACATAATTGTCTCTAATAAAAAAATACATGTACCTATAAGAAAATTAAATGTAAAAAAATTAGAGCAAAAAAGGAAAAAAAGAAAAGGACTTTACTAAAAAGAAGTAAGGCTAAAACTTATAATATGTATGGGGTAAAGAATAAATTAACATTCATGAAGGTATATTGGTGCTACTAGGCCTTTGGTATTTTACGTAAATTATTATGCAAAAATATTGATAATTATTATTTGGCTAGGAAATTCTTTTTAAAAGGTTCAAATTCAATGAGCCCCGATATTCAGTTTATATGGGGCCAACACGTTTTCAGCCTTCTAGAGGTTTCATGGCTTCACACGCTATACCAATCAACATTCTTAATTAGAAACCAAAAACAATTTAACTTTATACTGTTAATTAAGGATGGATATAGAACTGATAAAATTGTCCCTAAATACATGTTTATAGAATTAATTGCCTAATAATATCTTATATATTTATATATATAAAGTATCGGTACTCTAAAAAATTTTATATATAAAAAATATCAATACTAAAATTCAGGTATCATTGGACAATTAATTCTCCAAACTAAGCATTTATATGGACAATTTTTCCTTATCAAATTTTGTCTCACCAGCAAGCAATTCCAGTTCAACAAAATTCATTTCCAAATTCCCTTTAACTATCTGTAAGTACCCCTTTAAGTATTTTTTGAGTTTAGAGATATGTCTTAACTTTAGTAAACCCTTAAACCCAGCTCACCTAAATTTTTGTGTATATAAAAAAAATTATATGTCAATTGTAATCTATATAATATGTACTAACAAGATTCTCATATCAGCAAGAGAATTTGAATTGAATTCACCATTTTATAAATTATGAACTAATACCGTATTAACTGAACCAATATTTGTTGGTACAATTGACATATAAATACATGTTTATATGAAAATTAGTAAATAATTACACTAGCTATCACCATTTGAATACCTCAACCTTGTGTCCTTTGAATTGTCTAATGAGTCGGAAACTGTTGAACATAAATTTGGCCAATTAATGTCATATTATATTATGTAAGAGTTGTATTTGGTTTGGAATTTTCTATCTATATATCTTATCTTCCTCTTTGAAATTAAGCAATTTCATTCATTCAACAAATAGTCAAACTCTAACTATAAGTCCTTATATTTTTTCCAACAACATCTCATCTCACTATCTACAACTACAACCTTCATGAAGCTTCTGGGGCTTTTCTCATCATCTTAAATACCACCCAAGCCCCTTCAAATCCTAGCCATAACACCAACATATACACTCTTCATCAAACTAATACTACCAATTGTTTCACATTTCCAGATTTTGTTAGGTCATCGATCATATGGATCCCCACGGTAGGCCTCCTCCGCCAGGTCCACCCGGTCCACCACCACCAGGTCCACCCGGTCCACCACCACCAGGTCCACCTGGTCCCCCGCCACCACCAGTTTTTGATCCTCCACCACCTCCGCCTCCTGTTGCATACCCACCACCACCTGGTCCAGGTGGTCCCCCACCTCCAGGCCCATATGGTCCTCCACCGCCAGGGCCTCCTGGTCCTCCTCCACCACCTTATTAATTACCATGCATGTACGTATGATGCATATATATAATTATAATGTTTTATTTATATGACTAGCTATATGGATTAATACGGCAGTGTAATATCAGTCAAAATTGAATCTAGAGCTTGTAATGTTGTATGGAATAATGTTGATGGCAAACATTTGTATATTGTACTGTTACAGATTTCTTATCAATCTAGCTATTAGCTTAAAGTGTGTGGACTGGAACTTATTATTAATTACTAGCTTATTCATTCGTGTATCATCAATCAGAATCACCAGTTTCTAGCGTCTTGCCTTTTCATTTCATTTTCGTGTGTGTACTTTTAATTTGCAAGTGTTTGCCTTCTCTTTTTCTTCTTCTTTGGATCGGGTTATGAATATGAGTAATTCATTTTTTAGAAAAAGTAGTAAAGAAATTACGTCTTTTTTATATAGGAGTATTTTGTTTAAAAAGTTTATATATATATTAACCTAAAATTTTTTATAATATTAAGTGAGCATATATGTATATATAAATATAATGATTTCCTTCTTTAATTTTGGAATCAACTGAAACTAGGGTGTTCATGATGTCCCGTCCCGGTTCTCGTCGCTATTGGGATAGAATAGTCCTGTTCTAAAAATTTTATCCTAATTCCAAATTTTATCATAAATTATTGTTAGGTTTTGTGCACATGCGTAGTGGAATTAAATTAATTTTTTTTTGCCAAAATCCCCAACGTAGCAACATTATTTAAATCGAATTAGAAAATGAGATTTATTAATTGAACTTGAGATCTGATCTCTAAGAATCTATTGGTAATCTTGATAACTAGTACTGCTTGTCGAACGAACATGAACGTATAGTGTGCTTAATTCTGATCAAAAGTGCTGCTCCTCGGACGAACACCTTCACTATATCCACACAAATAGGGTTGTGAACGTGAACGATATACTAGCACCTTTAATGAATCATGACTGGTTCTTACTATATAAAAATGTCACACCTATCTTAGTTATGTGACTCAAGTGAAAAATCACCCATAACTCTTTTCATAGTTCTCTTTCGGTGAATGATTTTTGATGATTTTTTGACTCTCAAAGAACTTCTCGTCTCTCTATAGGCCAAGTCGATCAACCAAATCAATGAGATATGCTATTATTTAACTTAAATCTCATATTTAAATTAAATAATAAATTATATATATAATTCATTCATGATCAATATAATAGAGATATTATGTTTATCTTTATTAAAATATATGTTTGAAAATGATGTATATCATATATACATTGATTTTCAACTACCAATATCTTTAATAGGATTATTATTCTATTTAATTTAGGATATATAGTCTTCAATATAAAATATTCTAAAGATATCATATTTTAGAATAAATCTCTTAAAGAATTCAAATATTAAATTAAATATAATATTATTAATTTTCTAAATAATAAGATAATATTATTTCACTATAAATAAAATTATATTTAAATTATTCCTGGGGAGTCAGACCGGCCAGGTTGTTGAGGTCATGGGTAAGTATTTTATTTAATTATTTCAATTTCATATAATTTTAATTAATTTCTCAATTAAATGTTGTAGCCAGTAATAGGAATAGGACTAGAAGGAGGCTGAATAAAAAGGAGGTCGCCTTGTTGGAGGCTGGTCTCCGTGTTATAGTGCCACTTAATGAGTTGAAGCAACCTGTCCAGGACGGTGGCCAACTCTTGAACAAATTCCTATGTCTAATAGGTAAGCAGTATAGTCGGTTCACCATAGATGCTCGTGATTGGCGAGGCATACAAGCACAAGCAACGAGTGATACTTGGAAATTGGTCAAGGTATTGAATTAATACGTAACGTTTATATTCAATTTGTTAATTTAAATTAAATAATGACTTGATTAAATGTTTATAATTAATTTTTTATTGACTTATTTACAAGTTAAATTTGCTGTCAGCGAGAAGATGAAGTCGTATGCCTTGAAAAGAATGGTGGAAGCCTAGAAGAATGACAGAAGCCTTATGTTTAATAGTAGGAGAGGGTTGGCGTACGCAGAAAATTTTTGTTGGGAGACTCACCCACCATAGTTAGGTGCGTGACGCGGGTCAGATCCGGATATAGTCGGGGCAAAATTTTGATGAACCGAGTAGACAACAAAAAAAATAATAGGAGAGGCGACGGGACGAGGACAACCTATGATATACAAGAGGATGTGCCCAATGGCATCCCTCCTTAGGACTGGGCAAATTTTATCCATTTTAGAATGTTGCCTGAGTAGAGGGTATAAAACTATTGCATTAATTAGGATATTTTTATAATTTGATTAATTCTGTTTAAGTTTTGTTCAAGCAAATTGCTTAGAGAAACGCTGTGAGCACCAACAGTCAATAGACTACGGGTGCCATACGTCCAGCTCTATCTCATTTGTTATCGCATATGATGAGATTGTAAGTACATAGTTTAATTTTATTAACTAATGTTATTTTACATAAATTTTATTTCTAATTATTATTTGTTGTGTTAACAATTTGCTCAGAAAAGGAAGACCCAACAAGAGGAATGATACACATCTTTTTTGGGGCAAATGTGGTCTCAACTCCAAAGGCATCGTTGAAGAAATTGTTTTAAGTAGTTCATCAATTAAATTGTGAATGTTTCATATTTTCATGCTGATATTGAAATTTTAATTTAAATAAAATATTTTGACAAGTACGGATGATTCTGACTAAGACGGAGCTCTATGAGTCTTAGGTGCCTGCCTTAAATTGTATCGCCTCATTGAGAGCAGGGCATGGCCGACTTGAGTAGCTTGACCGAGTTTAGGGAATTGGCCTTAGGCCTACTCATAAATCACTTTAATCTTTGAAAGTTTCAAGTTGTATAATAATAATTAATTATTAATTCGATGAAGTAATTTTATGATATTTTAAATTTATAACTATAATAATAATTTATAATAATAAATAATTAATTATTTATAACATATTTTATTAAACTGAAAATAGTAATTAATATCAAAATTTAATTTCTCAATAATTAATAATTCTCTAGTCGTAGAGCATTGATACCCAACAATGGCCGCTGGCCAATTATATATATATATATAAACATAAATAATTTAAAAAAAATTATTAAATAATTTTACTGGATCCACTAGCTCATTTTTTAAATTATATTATTAAATATTTAAACAATCGACTAATCTAATCCCATTTAATGAAGGTCCACTTAGAGCTGAGGAGTCCCGACAAGAGTTTTCTCTATATACAAAGATTAAACATGATATCGTCTTATTAAGGGGCTAAGGTACCTAACACTACCCAGGGACTAAGGTTTATATTTATGTAATATTTTATATCTTTATTTAATATTACTATCGATCTTTAATATAAGAATTATTTGAGAATTAGATTTAGTACTAAATATAATACTTTAATCTATTTTATATATAATTTTTATCATTTTTTAAATTAATTTACCTAATTTATAAATTGATAAATAATATAATATTATATATAAATATTTTAAATATATCATATCATATATTATAATTAATTAATTAATTTATTTTTTTAATCTATAATAAATTTATTTCATTAAATAGCTATAACTCTCACAAACTAAAAAAAAAGCTCATTGGAGGATTCAAATCCACAGAAAAACACAAACTTTTGTACCAAAAAACTAAATAAAAAAACAACAACAATGACACAACCTTAAGGCTGAAGTTATCAGAAAACAATCAATTCATTCAACAAACCGTCAAACTCAAACCGTAAGTCCTAAGAACAACGACAAAATCTCCATCTACTCCCTTGAAGCTTCTAGTCATCTTATAAATACTATCTTCCACTTTCAACCCTCACTGTAACACCAATATGGATCGCCATTGGCACTACCACCCTCCTCCTCCAGGACCACCGCCACCCGGGCCACCACCGCCAGGTCCTCCGCCCCTGCCTTCTTACTATCCTCCGCAACCTCCGGCTCATTTTGCACCCCCACCACCTGGTCCACCTGGACCCCCACCACCGCCATATTTCTATCAACAGCCACCGCCACCGGGGCCTCCTGGTCCTCCTCCACCACCAGGATGGCCACGCCCTCCATCGCCTCCTTACTAATTAGTTAGCATATGATAAGGTTTTTTAGGTGTATGTCTGTCTGGATTGATGATGGTAGTAGTATCAGACAAAATCCAGAGCTTGTATGCAATGTTATTTATGTTCATAGCATATATATATATATATATATTACTTGTGTTACAGATTCCTGATCTCTCTGTTAAACTCTGCGGACTGGAATTTAATATTGATTACTATTGAATTCATTTATGATATTATTAGAATCATCAGATTCTGGTTGATTGTTTTCTTAGTTAGTTTCTATTTGTAGTCTTGAGCGGTGAAAATAACAAACCACTGAACTAGAACTTCGTTTGTTTGGGAAAAAAAAAACAGAAGAGAATATATTCGGTCCTGTTTCATCCTTTTATAGAATCGTGTGCTCGAAACAATAGCTGCTTCAAAAATAGCTTCTGCGTTAGCTTTTGGAGAAAAGTGAAAAAAATGATTTTAGAAGAGAATAACTTATATGATTCATTGTTCTCTGGATGAAAATTGATGGAGAACTTAGTAGTAACCGTGGGTTTATCAAATGATATGTTCCTTTGAACCTTATCAATCAAAACCTTATCACAAATATTTGATGGGTCTGGTAGATCTGCCTGTACAATGGCAACAAGAATTTGCAGATCACATTGCAATTAGAACGCAAAATCCATGAGTAACAATTTTCATGGATCTTGCCTGCGAATCTGTAAAATACAAGCAGACGAGTAGACTTTCTAGTAATTAATCATACGTTTCATCCTTAGCAGATCCAACATAATTAAGCTCCCATTCCAAATCTTTCCTCATATGACATTCGTGTTTATATTAGCTTTTGGGGGAATTAATCACTTTGAAAATGCTGTATCAGTCAGGTTCATGCCAAATCATAGTTGAAGGCTTCAAATCGATTTTGAGGTTTCGGATTGATGTTTGGCTTTCTTTGTATTTTTTATAATTTTTTTTTAAATTATATTACTAGATATCTAGTTTTAAGGTTCGTAATTGTCCCTCTCATTTATGCACATAAAATCTTTCTTTAGATGACAAAGTGCTTTTTAGTAGCTCTCCCAAACCCACGAGACAAACAAGCCTTGTCAATTTCAAAATTGAGTAGAGAGGGTAAAATAATGGTATAAATGAGAGAAGTAGAATATTAGGAAAGAAAATCTAACAGAAACACCCCAAAAAGTTCTTTCTTTCATGGATCAAAGCAGCCAAAAACTTATGGATATACCAGTTTGTTTCACGGAAAGTGATTTGTAAAACACATTTTCAACAATCTATTGAATGGTGTATTGCTAGATAAATAAGCAAAGAGTATACTACATCTGTTACTTAATATAAGACCTAACTGACTAATTTAGAAAAATTAAAAAAATCAAATAAATTACTTTAAAATATTTATATTTATTATTTTTTTAAATTAATTTGCCTGATTTCTAAATTGATATATAATTAATCTAATGATACTTAAGATATGCTATAATTGAGTTATTTATTTAAGTTTTTTAGTCTCTCTAAATTAGTGAACTAGATTTTATATTAATGAACGGAGTGAGTATTATTTTACTTTAATCGATGAATCAAAGCTAGCAAGTGAATGAAACAACATTACAAGAGAACTACACAACACATTAAAATACAAGATATCTTATGGGATGTATAAGTTTCCAGGGAAAATCAATCTTACATAAAGATCAATTGTAATAAAATACTGCCCATGGGAAGATGGGAATTTTTTCACACTATATCATGCTAGTTTCAATTCAATGATTTGTGCATTAGCATGAGCTACTATCCCAATTTAAGGATCGTATTAGACTGTGCTAGTTCAGCATTTATTCTATTAAATTATGAATGAGAAGTTGAGAATGTTTTCAATATATATTTTTTTTACAAAAAAAGTTTAGATGGATTTGGCACCTGTCTTCCACTAAAGTCAGGGCACAGCCCCAGGGTTCAGAGAAGGGACTTACGAGATCGCCTACTAAAGGAGCTCTCACTACGGTAGCGAGAATCAAACTCACGTCTTTATAAGATATAAATTTGTTCTTTATCATCTATCTCAACTTTCATTTAGTGTGTTCAATATATGATGGTGAAGTGATTTGACCACAAAAATCAACCGTATGAAATAGTTAAGCCCAATTAACCGAGAAGAAGCATTTTGGCACAAAACTTCCAAGATAACGAGGGGAGAACAAGGGAATTTATGGAAATTATACTTAGTTAAAAATTAAAAGAGCTAATAATATAGAGTTAGTTTAATAGTATAAGATTTTATTAAATTTTTTTAGATCCCGAATTCAATTTTTAGAAGAGGCCCCCATAAAAAGAAGAACATAAGTTCAAAACGCAAAAAGAGTTCTTGCAAATTATACTTAGAAATGTTTATATAAATGCTGCAACAGGAAAGCCATAATCAGTGGTAATATATTTTTTTGTATAGATTAAGAATTTTTTGAATAAGCTATAGGAAGTAAAATTGCAATATATTCCTCGTGAGAAGAATAATCTGGCTGATTTTCTTACAAAAGAATGTCTCACTAAGTCTTCCATATTTAATATATGCCTAACGCTTATGAAAAATTTAGTAGCCTTGAGTGTTTGGGATTAAATTTCTCTTTAGTGTAATTTAGTTTACTGGGTTTTATCCCTCGTTTGTAGGGGTATTCATGGGTAGGGTTGGGCAGAGCAACCCCCTGCCCGGTGCCCTGCCTGAAAAAAGTATGGGCTGCATTTTGCAGCCCGATGCCCAGCCCTGCCTGGTAAAAGCCCTAACCATATTGGGCTGAGCATGGGCGGGCTGGGCGTGGGCGGGCTGGACATGCCCAAATTGTGATGTCATACTCATGTTGTGAAAAAAAATCTGCAATCATAAACTTCTAAAATAATATTATATTCATATATCTTCAAGAGTTAAATAATATCTATAATTCACTAAAAATAAGGTAAAGAAAAGATAATATTAAAGTCTTGAAATTCATTGCATATGAAAAAATAGTCTTGAAGTCTAAGTAGTTTATAATTACAATTTTATGTCAATTTTTCAAATATTGACAAGGATGAAGTATCTAAAAAAATAAAATAAATAATTATAATTTGTAATATAATCATATTATGATTAGTAAATTTAAAAAAAATTAATATAGTTATAAATATTAAAAGACGCAACTTACGTACTTAACTACTTATATTTCTAAAATGATCATTTAGTCACTAGCAACTATCATATTCTTCCTTCCAAGTGTAGCATCTAAGGAGAAAAGTAAAAAAAAATAGAAAAAGATGTGCTCATGGGCAGGGCAGAGCAGGGCAACCCTCCTGCCCGATGCCTAGCCCGCCCATGCCCAGATTTATAGGGCTAGGCAGGGTATTTTTTTCGCGGGTTCGGGAGGACATACCGGGCCGCGGACTTTATAAACACCCCTACTCATTTGTATTATAAAAAACAGCAAAGTCCCGATGCCTTGCTTTCTGCATCCATCGTTCACCGAAGGATGAATGGATGCAGATCCTCTCATAATCCTCTCCCTCCTCATCCCTCATAATCACACCTCAACACCTTTGCCTTGCTTTCAGCATCCATTCATCCTCTCTAGTCTCCATATACTTTAATAATATGAATTAGAGAAACAAACTTTTGACAAATTTTTTCATAATGAAGGTAGAACAAAAATAATTTAATAGTTAGATCTAAACAAAATAATAAAATAAAACTAAAAAAAATTATTTCATTTTGCTCTATATTAGCCGATTATGGAGGTAAGAGGATGTGGGTTTTTTCAATTTTTGTAATTGTTGCTTGTAGAGGAAGAATAAAACAGAAAGAGAGAGTATGTATGGTGTGTAAAATTAGGTTTTGAATTTATATATAAAAAGTTAGGCTGAACAAATATTAATTAAATTTTTTAAATTCAAATAGCATATTTTATTAATTTAATCCGACCTATTTTTTAAACAAATTTAAAGTATGTGTAAGGGGTACAGGAGATAGGCTAGCCAACGGGAGGGACGGTCACCCCTACCCTTGCCTTAGTTTATCTCTGTATATATCTTTTTATTAGAAATAATCCTATTCAAAGTACTATCAGATATTAAATATGGGAACTTCTCTTAATAATAATTTGAATCTTAATTTACTATATTATAAGATATTAGTCTATTTTGTTAGACTCAATTTTCCTAGGTATAGGTATCAAATTTAATCACAATTTTTCCTAGGCAAATTGAATTTAAAGTCTCAAATTTTAAGGTTTTTTTTTCACATAAATTTCTTTCTTCTTTTTTTGATAAACTGTTTTCACATAAATTTCTACTCTAACCCTACGTATAAAATTATATGTTCACATGTATAAAAATAAATTATATGTTCACATGTATAAAAAAAATTATATATTCACATCTTTATACCAAAAGATCCTTAAAGATCAAGAAATTAACTCTTCATGGCCGACTTCATTATCCTATAATAAGTTATATGGTCTTTGTAATTGGAAGAGGGCGAAGTCAACCCGTAAAAGAAAAGAAAAAAAGACCGAAACTGTCTTTTAAAGTAACCTCAAAGTCCATGGGTTCATTTGAATATCTTCTTCTTATTTATTGTTTTCTGTTTTATTAAAATATGAGAAAGCATATCAAGAAAATTTAATAATATAGAAAGACGACCGAAAATGATACAAAAAAACAGAAAGGAAAAAAGATAACTAAAACTAATTGAATAATATACACACGTACATATACGAGAAGGAAGAAGACATCAATTCACTCTTTCTTAAAATTATATTTTTCTCTCTAAAATATCTAGATAGTTTCTATTAAAGATAATTTAAATATATATAATTAAAAATAATATTTTAAAAAAATTAACATATAATTATTATAAATAATTAAATTAATTTTTTTAATTTATCTAAATTAGTTAAATAAATTTTATATTAAATATCGGATGTAGTATATATTATTATTATTTATATGTTAATTGTGCTTGAGAAACCAAGAAACAAAGCTAACTGGTGCAGAATTGCTTGAAGTTGGTCCAAAGACCCTGCTATGACACAAAAATGGGAGACACATGAATTAGGAAGAGCATAAGAGGCAGGTAATTGGGATGAGAAACTCAAGCAAACACATAACGGAGATAAGAAGGAAATGTCTAAATATTGTATGGAAATAAAAGTGTTTGATTAATGGTCTTATCCCATTAAAAATGTAAAAAATAATCATCATCATCGGTTTCTACAAAAACGGGACAATCTAGAAACAAACAAACAATGGTCTACTACAATAAGAACATTTACCCAGGCCATCACCCAAATCTTTCCCCTGACATGCATATCTAGAGTATTTCCTCGATTTTTAATAGAAAAATTAATTAAGTTTTTTAATAAAATAAAATAAATTAATTATAATTAAATCTAATCTATCAAGGCAACTACATATTATATGTTGATTAATCTATTTAAATTAATTAATTAATTTTTATATTAGTTATAATTAACTGATTTATTTAACTTTTTTAATCTATTAAAAAAATAATTATCTCTTATATTAAGGACTATGAAGTAATTTTTAAGTGTAGAAATTGTTAAAAAGCATATGCACACGTCATAATGGAATATACAAAGATGAAACAATATATCCACTCACTTCTGACTACAAAGCATGTCCGGGACAATAACATTCCTATGCATGATATGTAGTAATTACAACTCAGCGTATCAATGCATAATTAGATTCAACATTGAAGCAACCATGTCCAATACTTATCAAATTACAGATACACAAGCACGTGATAAAATAAGACCCAATTTTTAACTCCATTGTAGAATTTGAAAAAAGATGAAGGGCTGAGATTTTACCAGGATAATCAAAAGTCAAAGCGTCAATACTCAATTCATTAGGAAGAAAAATATTGTTTTCCCGTTATTATTTTACCTTGACGTCTGAAACAATCAACTATGTAAATCGCCCAACAACCTGTCAAATTCACATTAAGCTTGAGACCTTGGAGCTTCTGGCCATATTATAAATACCACCAAGGCTTTTAACCCTAACCATATGAAACACTTGTGAAAATTTCTAGGATTTGTCAAGTCATGGATCGCCGTTGTCCTCCACTGCCACGTGTGCCACCGCCTCCAATTTTCTGTCCACGCCGCCTCCATGTGCTTTTCCACCCCAACCACCTCCATGTGGGCCCCCATCACCACCTCTGTGTGTTTTGGTGCGCCCACCTCGCCTGCCTCCGTGGGTTTATCACTACTAAAAAAAAAACTCTACAACAGCGATTAAAAAATATATTTTATGACAGTTTTTTTTACCAGCGTAAATTTTATTATTGTTGTAAGTATATCTTTTGACGGCGGTTAATAAACCGCTATGAAATATAAAACTTTAATGGGTTTTTTAAAAAAAATGTCATTAAAGTTTCATAATGTTACGGTGATTTTCTTGAGAACCGCCGTTACAGTTTATAATTTTAATGACAACTTTGTAAAAAAACGGTCGTTAAAAGCTTCATTTTAATTTTTTTTTCCTTTTTTATGTTTCATTTATTTTTTCCTTCAATATCTCCCTGCATTTACCATAATCAAGATAGACTATAGGTAGCAAAGTATAAAGTAAACAATATAAAAATCTAAATTAAATATTAATAAATAGTAATAAAGTAACTTAAATTCTTAATCATGTATGCAATGAACCAAATATTGTACAATCATATATATATATACACGGATATTATACAATCATATATACATAAAAATGGAAGATTGATTAAGGCATGTTCAAAAGTATAGCTTTTGTCAAATCATCCATCATTGAGTGGATTAGCTCATCTTCATAGCTCATGTTATTTTCTAACAACTGCAAATTAGAAGTAATAGGTAAATATTCAAGATATGAATAGATTAAAAAGGTCTCTAAATATTAATCACTTCATACTTCATGTAAACTATCATTAATCCATATCTCAATGATATCGTGCATATAACAGATTACATAATATCTACACTCAACACTGCTAGGTTGACAGCGGTACTAACAACATAGAAAAATAATAACCACATTAGTGACTAACTTTATACATAATAAATTTAAGAGTATATTGAAACTTAATTATTTAAAAATTACTTGAGGATAAATCCATGTAGGATTATTACCAAGTGGATGGCTTTTGAAGAAGTAGAAGCCTTGCATAACCCTATTTCTAATTGGAAAAAAAGATATCATATAACTTACTAATTTTTTTGTGTTAATATAAATCTATGAAGAAAAACTCACATGTTGACGATAGAAACAATCTCGTGATCTGACCGGCCAAACAATGAATCAAACCAGTACACCACATTATCTTCTGGGGCAATGACAAGCAGAGTCCAATACTTCCTATAAAATATGAACAACGTTATATATGAATGTATTATCATATGTATGAGTGTGCCAAGTATAAGGAGTATACTAAACTTTTAATGTAAGGTGCAAAATATATCTTCCTCTTAATGCAGGTTATGATATCAACCATGTACATCATCCTCGAGTTCCTATCGATGCCTATCTCTTAGACACATTACGGACATATGAAGCCATATGTGTCTCCTTTTACTTCGTTCAGGTATCTCCGATAGAAGTGACTATTGTTAACAGAGAAAGAAGTCAGTACTGCACGAATAATAAAACATAAAATATTAAAATAAATTTGCAACTTATAATATGAATAACTGGATGATAGCTAAGTCTAGCTCTTTAAAATTTAGGAATTGCACTATCTTATTCCTGTCCAAGGTGAATTTATAAAGCTCCTGTGTGGTCAAAATCCCAGACGGAATTGTGAAACTTAGTGCTTCCTCCAATCCTTCTGCCATAGCGTGAAGAGTTGCCATACTCATATATCTCGAGGATATGTTCTAAAGAAGAGATTTGAGCTTGTCTCCTTTTGCCCTCTTAACTGTTGGTTTCTGTTGCCATTTTTTGGTTCTGGGTCCTTCAATGTTGGCTTTTTTGGCACCTTCTCTAGTACTGAATCCGGTGTGACCTCCTTTCTCAATTTGATCAGATGTGTTGGCCACATAATAAACTATCCTGGAGCTTCCTCCAATATGTAGATCTCGTTAGTAGGGTAAGGAACCGATGCAGTGCCTAAAGCTTTCTTTATGCGGTGCACCATGACCTTGACTTTGCCAACAGGAATTGTTTTCTAATGAATTGTTATGGCACCTATGTACACGTTAGCATGAAAGACGAAGGTTGTAGTCCCTTTGTGTTAAGCAATGTAAAGACTATACTCTTTCCCACCGTCGTCAGTATGCTTAGGGGTAGGGTCAGATGGTTGGGAGACAAACTTCTCCTTATTGGCCCTACCCTTCCTACTTGTCATCATTGGAGAACCCTTATAATATAAACAAAATTAGTCAAAATAAAATACATGTTAAATGTCCCTTGAAAATAAGTAAATGAATATTTTTTTAACTCTAAACTTCGGCCGCTGTGGGGTAGCCCATCATCATCATGGCCTACTAGAGCCTGGCATCCATAAGCTCATTGACGCTAGCATCCATCTCGTAGGCATCATTTCCAACTTCCCTTGATGTTGTGCAGCAAGTTCATCTTGAACTTTTTACAACTCATCTCTATACACCATATCTACGGAGGTGCTCTTCTTCTTCTAGAGGCAGAGCTAAAAATATCTTTATGAATCACTCCTTTGGGGCCCCCTCTTACTTGATTTAGGGGGTCAGAGGTCCCAATAACTATCTAAAAGATGTCCATTCCTTTTTTAGGAGCGAAACACCCTTGGGATGCCTGTTGCTCAAGTGCATCTTACAACATATACAAGTAATCAAGTTAAAATAATTGAAGAGTAAGTAATAATGTATAAATTCTTAGTATTTAAATTAATTACTTACAATCCTCCCAGTAACCTTAGCAACCTCTGGAGTGATGTATTGTCCCTTTTTCACCCTTGTAGCCTTCCATTTTATTTGGCAAGATAGATGCTGGATGGATAAAGAATGGTCTGATGTAGTAGCTTATTGTGCAGCCTATAACTGCTCTTGCATCATTTTCCACTCGAGGACATTGTACCCCCTTGAGACATATAATGGTGGTACACTTTCTTCTTGGCTATTTCTTGATTTCTCTTACAAATAGCCTATGAAAATAAAACAAAATTAGATTAGTTGATTAAAATGTATATTCATTACTAACTAAGTTAATTAAAATCTAAGTTTACAGCACACATCAAACCTTATAATCAGCCTATTCCCACTGTTGATGAAACAATGTCAACGCTCCATCACTAATATTAGAATATATGTCCTTTGGGTGTTCTCTCATCTTACTAGGGGTGTTCACGGGACGGGTTAGGACCAGGATAACCCCATCCTGTGTTCCGTCCTGATACAATACACGGGATATATTTTGCGTCCTGTGTCCTGTCCTATCCCAAGAATATCCCATCTCAAACGGGACTGGGACAGGTTCAGGACTGGACGGTAATTCTCAAATTTTATTTAAAAAAAATTAGACTACTAGATATTTTATGCTCATTCTGTCTATCAATAACATATAATCAGAATGCAAAAAATAATAGAAGAAATTAAATCCTCCCTAATATGATTATCAACTTAAAACAACAAATACCATTAATTATATTACAAATACCATTACTTTTTCAATTTTTCCACTTCACCAACTAAAGTTACTGCTTTATCAACAAAGAAACAAAGACCTGTGACGAAGAGAAAAATAAAATCATCTAATAAATAAAATAAATAATATGATATAACCAATACCATTTTCTATTTTCTATTTTTTTACAAAAAAATAAATATATTTTTTATTTTTTATTAAAAAATATGTTCGGGTGGGACGGGAGTCCTGGGGGTTAGACCGTGACCCGTCCCGTCCCGACCCTTCCCTTTGTCCCGATATGATATATTTTAGTCCTGGTCCTTCACAGGACGGGACAGACCCATCCTGAAATACCCAAGACTGGGTCTGGACAATCTGGGACGGAAAATTTTGAACACCCCTACACTTACTACCTCAGACGTAGTCTTTTGTAAAGTTCAACTTAAAGTCCTTCCACCATTCATCGCATTACTTTAAAATGTGATGCTTCATGCTTGAAGTGGCGGGAATATCGAAATTTTGCTGCATTGAAGTACAAAAAATAAATAAGATGAAGTTGCAATAAGGGACAAAAATCATGAATAACTAAAGTATATAGGTGGAACATAGAATTAGAAATATACCAAAATATCCTCCAAATCATATCCTTGTCTTTAGAGTCGACTACCTTCCAGTTGGCGTAGGCGATGCTAATCTTAGCATGTACTATATGGCTGACATAGTTGTTAAACCATGGCACATTTTCACCAGTTGCCTTCATGTCAGGATCAAACTTCGTAGGAAACTTTGGGGATGTGTCCCCTCATTTGTCTTAGAGACCTATTTCATATGAGTCAGGCCTCTTCCCCTCTTCTTCCCTTGATGACTAGAACCTGAACCTAAACCGTCTATGCTCTTTTCAAAAAATAATAAATAAAGATAAGAATATGATACAACTAACCAATGATCAAATTTGAAAGGGGCAAACTTCGTTAAAGAGATAGAGACAACTATATAATATGTCAAAGTTGGATCAATCGAAAACGAGTTGAGGAATCTGAACTTTTTTCTTTAAAAAAACAAGGAACTTTTGTCACCAGAATTACAAAATGAATTTCTAAACAAGCCACATGCACATGCACATTTTTATTTTTTTTTTCCTTCTAAAATTATTATATCATTACTCATCTTAGTGGCTATTATCCATGAGGCCGTGAGTTGTGCCGTTTCTTGCTTTATGGGCACATTCTTCTAAATTGTATGAACCATTTCAGGAAAACCCTTGGATGGCTCAAATAGCTCAGGACAACAGAAAAAATTCTTCTTCTTCTTATACATTTGCTTCAACAGATACAACTATGTAACTCAACTCTTAAAGCCCAGAAAAGGCACTTACAAGAACCAACATACTTGCACAGCCAAAAAGCCTCACAAAACTCTTAACTTAGTACTACTAATATTAACATTAATAATGAAGAAGTTAAACGGTAACTTATAGCTTTAAAGATGAGAATAACGACGGAGGGAGTTAATGATGACGGGGATAGTGAATGACGATATAGTGCATCAAAAATAGGTGAAAAATGACAGAAAATGTATTTCGTCCAAGTCTGTGATGATAGGACAGAGAACGGGACCACAAGCGGCTGTATGAAAAGTAAATTTGAAACTCACCAGGGATTAGGATTTTAATTTTTTTCATGGGGTTTTTACAGCAATTTTGATATAAAACTACTGTTAAAGATACTTTTGATGGTAGGATTTAATAAAATTGCCATTAAAAGTCTGACATTTACCCGTCCAAAGGTTCTGTGAAAGACTTTATATGGAGGTTTTATTAAAACAACTGTTAACTCGTGCTTTTTCTATTTTCTAAAAATTGTCAGTATTTCCCCTTTACTTTCTTACCTCCTAAACATATAAACGATTAGATATGAATTTGATAAACGATTAGATATAAAGGATTATATTTTACTTTCGTAACTCATGGGTTATATTTTTTAATTTATGAATTTGTAATCTACTTAGTTAATGGAGTATTGTTGACATTATTGAGATACATATAAAATATAAATGATTTCACTGGGAAAAAAAGCAATAAACTGAATGAGAATTAAAAAATTGGTTTCATTAATAAAAATAAAAAATTAAATATTACATAATACAAAAATAAAAATGAAATATCTAATCATTTTGTGAGTAATCTGGGCCATCTGCAGTTTTGTGAAGCCTTTCAATCAGATGAAGCAGAGTCGTCATCTGAGTTTTGTGAGTCATCTGGGTCATTTGCAGGGAGGTGGAAGTGCCACTGGTTACGTTGGCGGCAGAGATCAGAACGGAGACTATTAAACCTTTCTTGAAGGTTCTATACTTGAAGGGAGAGCTCTTCAATCGAGTTGTTCAAATTATCTATTCGGATTTTTAATTCTTCCAGACATTTGAGGAGGTTTAGAAACGGTGAAGGCATCGGGTCAGGGAGAGAATGCTTGTCCTCAAAATCATCACGTGATCTTTTGTGGGAAGGAGACGAGCCAAAAGATGATGCCATTTGAAGAAAGATGAAAATGAGAGTAAGACACAGACGATACAAGGAAAATGAAATGGAACAAAACGTACAATGGAAGGTTATTTAAGATTGAGGAAAAAACGATTTGTAAGAGGAAGAAGCAGACTATTAGCCTTCTGTTGGCCTTCCTTCATGATGGCTAGAGATGTTGGGAATTGAAGAGGCAAGAGATGTACATTTTCTTTTTGCAGATAGAGCATGAAGAGGAAAAGGCGGGGAGTCAAAACGATTGATTTATAACGGCTATTTTTCTAAAATTCGTTGTTATAAGTTCTCGGTGTCACTTTTAACAGCGGTTTTATGAACAACCGCTCTAAAAAGTTTCTAAAATGCGAATTTATTTACTAATATGTCACCGCCTTTTTTATGGCATTTTTCTTTTAACTTCCGTGAAGTAGCACCGTATAAGTGTTTTTTCTAGTAGTGTATCCGTTACCTCCTTCTCCTCCACCACCACCTTATTGTTAGCGTGTAAGATACCTGTATGACTATATCAATGATCCCATCACCTTGCCTGCTTTTCTAAATAAAATAAAGAGTTTGTATTTTTTATATTGTATCAATTCGTGAATCAAGATTTGTACATGTGTATAGAGCAAAGTGAGATGTGAGAGCTTGTGGGTTTGATACCTTCTAAATTCTAAATGAAGTGTGATTACTGGTATATTAATTTATATACCATAAGAATCATCAGTTTCTAGCTGATTGTTTTCTTATTCCGTTTCAGTGCCTAGTTGTAAGCGTTCGCTAAGTTGTAAAAAATTTGGTGTTGTGAGGTCAAAAAAAGAATTTGGTGTTGAATTAATTTGATGTCTGTTATCTTATTGAATAAAAAAAGAAAAATTATTCTTGAGACAAAATCTCTAAACTATTGTTAAGTCATAAGGGACTTGAGCGTAAAAGATTATAATTATGAAAAAACACAATTACCTTTACTTTCATTGATGAGTGGGAGAGGTTTGGTAACTTAAAGTAAAACAGTTTATAAGTGGAAGGGTCTTTGTTAACAAGTAGATATTTCTATTGACAATAAAAGTTATTAACTAACATCTTTCCAATTGTTAAATATCTCATTTCCTTACTTGTCAATAAAAGTAAGAATAATGGTGTCCTTTTACAATTAAAATATCCTACTTATCCGTTGAAACTTGACAATAGTTTAAAAAAATTTAGGATCTCTGAGTAATAAATGGTTTTACATGGGAGAGAATAATTTTCCCAATCGATATGTGTGTGTGTGTGATTGTGTATATATCTTTCTTTCTTTGAGCTGGGAAAATAGCAAACCAATTATGACCCAGAACCCCGGGGTTGTTTGGGGAAAAAAATAGAACTAGAGCCTGTTTCATTCTATTGTGAAATCGTTGGTCTTTTTCTTTTGTCAAATGTTGCGACATAAAAGTCAGTATTATGGTATTATATTTCTCAAGCCTTTAATATAATATATAATTAATTAATTTAATTAGTTAATATAATTTTTTTAAAAACCTATAAAAGCTAGTACTTTTATTGTTGTTATATATATTTTATTTTTAATATAATACTTAATTAACTAATTTAACTAGATTAAAAAAGTTAGTTAAGTTAGTTAATTTGACTTTTTTTTCTAAAACACTCTAATCATCTTCCTTAATTTCCTCCTTCCTTCTCTTTTTTATATTTAATTATTGTTGAAAGAGTATCAATATGAATAATTTAGAGAAAAATTAATAAATGTCAGAAATATATCTTATATTTAGAATCAAAATCTACTCCCTAATTAAATCATATATATTAATGATAGGAGAAGTATATATATATTGTCGGTGAGAGAGCTTACTGTTATAAGAGAAAAAGGATTATCCACACCAAAATAGAATCTATAAAATGACAAATAAAAATTAGCACATATGATAAAGAACGGCCTTATATCTCATAAAGACAGAAGTTTAATTCTTTCTTCCGTTATGAGGGCTCATTTAGTATATAATATCGTAAGTCTCTTGTAAATACTCTCTGAACCTTAAGACCCTGTCCTAGCTTTAATAGAAGATCGATGCTGAATTCATTTAAATTTTTTTGTATAAAAAAATCTATAAAATGGAACTGCAAATTTTGTGCTGAAGAAAAATATAAAATGTAAGATACCCGACTAGTCTTAATCATGGTAAGCACGAAACAATAGTTGCTTCAAAACTACTAGCCATTGCCTCAGACTAAAATAATGAATCTTCGAATCTTGGATCAAACATGTCTCAACTATACGTATACGTGGAGTTTTCTGTAACATTATAAGCTATTAAGTCATCTTATTTTTTATCAATTAATTATAATTAAATTTAACTAAATAATTTCATAACGTGAGCTTTCCTTAACCAACTGACCTTACTTTGTAACCTTAATGTACTTTCTTTCTTACTATATCATAGGTCTTTGCCACTTTAAACGGGCGCTCCACCCTTTCATTTTTGAATTAGAAAAGGAAGGCGAGCTTACTTCTTATTCTTGTGTTCGTGTTCGATCTCTTCCTCCGCTACTAAGCTTAAGAATTAAGAAGCCTTATAGCAAAAGGCATTTTGCCAACTCGAGGGCAGGCTAACCCGCCTAATTTTTTTAATAGAAAAAATCCATTTTTTTAGAAACCAAAAATAGTAAAAATAATTAGAAAATTTTCATAAAAATACCACTTAAATTTTAAAATCTCATGAATTTCTATGCAAGTGTTAGTATTTTTTTTATCAAGCCCAGTCAATAACTATTACAGTATATGAAACAAAACTTCTTTAAAATTTTGAATTTAATATTTTCGTCAGATTTTTTTAAAATAATTATCCTAAAAATACTAAATAATCTTTGAAAGCACTTGCTTCAAATGCTACACTACCTGCATGTGACTTAAGTTACTGCTCGAAGAGCAAAGATGGATACTTGGCATGTGAATTGTATCCAGTACAATAACGGCGGTAGATGAACGAAAACTCTAAGAAACAGCATTGTTCAAATTTTAAGTTTGGTATTATTATTATTAACAACCTTATAATTAAAAACTAAGATAAGCCCTGAGAAACAACATTGTATTGCAGATTGGGTTATAATTATCTATTTATGTGAGATAAATAAACCTCTCTTACAACTAGGTTGCTATATGGACAAGGGTTGAGTTTCATATCTCCAACCCTATTACTTATGCCAGCTGCCAGCCTAAGTTGGTTGTGCTATTGCATCTGTCTATGTACTTGTATGATTTCTTCCATAGCCTTCTATTTTTGGGAAAAAAGAATGCTGATACAAACAAAAGCAACAGGCATATATTATTATCAATCTCCTAACGGATTACATAGCTTCCTTTTTACAACTTCCAGTAAGAAATTAACATTTGATGAATAAAACCTTTGATAATAAGCCATGCATCTGCAATATCGCATCACTGTAACCAATGCTTCATTATTGATTCCATCGAACAGGCAGATGTAAACAAAACCAGAGCAAAAGAATACTGAAGAGAGACTAAGATTCAAAATACCCAAATAAATGTGCATTTATCTAGTCATTGAGATTGAGTTTCAACAATCAAAACCAAAATGAAAGCACCACAGGGATTCATTATAAGAGAAACTGGGCTTCAAAAATCACAACCAAAAGTAAGGCTGTGTATGTTAATCATCAAATCCTAAATGTCTCATCCAATTTCAGATGGTTGGGCAGCTATAGAGAAACTCAAGCATCCATCCATGTTAATGGCAATCTTGGTTTGCATCCTTCAGAGTAAAATTGTGAAGCTCAAAACAAAATATTTCTCTGTACTTGTAAAATTCAAGATTCATGCTCATCTGGTTGAACATGATCATCAGGGGGAGCAAGTTGCACCTCTCCATTTTCATCAATTTGAGATGGGTGCTCAGTTGGAGGAGGTTGATCAGCATTTTCATTGTTCTCTGGATGGAAATTGATGGGGAACTTAGTAACCCTGGGTTTATCAGATAATATGTTCCTTTGAACCTTATCAGTCAAAACCTTCGGTGGAGGTTCTTCTCTTAGATGCTCATCCTCATAGTCATTGTTCACATAATATCCCACTCTTATAAATTCCTGACCCAAATAAGAGCAGGTCAATAGGAGCACTGTGACACCAATAATATCTTCTTCACGAATCTTTGATGGGTCTGGTGGATCCGCCTGCAAAATATGAACAAGAATTTACAGATCACGTTGCAATTAGAACACAAAATTCATGAGTAAGAGTAGTGCGCATGAAGCTTGCCTGTAATACAAAGCGGTAGTTTCCAACATTTACAGGACCGACAAGTACACTCTCAAGCAATTGATCATATGTTTCATCCTCAGCAGATCCAACATAAATGAGTTTCCATTCCAAATCTGTCATCAGGCGACAGAACAAGCCTTGTTAGTTTCAAAATCAGAGTAAAGCGGGTAAAATAATGGTTAAAAAGAGTAGAAAAATATTAGGCAAAGCTAACAAAAACTCTTGCTTTCATGAATCAAAGCAGCAAACATAAAGATATGATAGAAAATCAATAGTTACAATAATATTAATTATAATTGTTAATATGATCTACAATTGCATGATAATTTTTAATCAGTGTGTTTCACAGAAAATGACTCAATGAAATACATTTTCAATAATCTGTTGAACGGTGCATTAGTAGATCCATCAGCAAAAAGTACACTACTTTCCTTTGATTGGTGAAGCAGGGCTAGCAAGTGAATGAAACGACATTGCAAGAGAACTACACAACAAATACAAGATATCTCAAGGGATGTATCATTTCCTGGGAAAATAAAATCTTACTAAAAGCTCAATTATAATAAAACACTTCCCTTGGAAGATGGAAGATTTTTTATATTATCATGTTAGTTTCAATTCAATGATTAGAGCATTAGCATGAACTACTACCTAAATATAAGGATAGTTTTATGTTGAGCTAGTTCAGCATTACTTCTTTTAAATCATCATCGACTTAACAAGTCAAAATAAATAATGCAAAACAAATAGAAAGTGTAACAGATACTATGTTGGAGTTTAGGATTCGAAATTTAAGCATTTATGGAGTAACAAACTAAATCTTCGATGTTTGTATCTAAGGTTCATTATGATTTGTTCATGTTAATTAAGAAGAAGCCTATAAACTAAGCCCAAGTGTAGGAAATGACCCAACAAAACTATTGACATTTTGAAAGTTTTAGGTTTTCTTGGTTATTTTTCTATCATGTTCTGTATCAATCATATTGTCCTCATGCTCTCACTTAAGCTCCATTGTTATGTTAACCAGCACTATCATCATTTATCCAAAACTAGTGCACTTTAAGAAATCTCAAATCCAAAGACATTACACTAAAATATTCTAGCAAGTTTAAGACAAGGAATTTACACCTGTTTTGCAATTCTAATAACAGATAAGATTCATTAATATATAGAATCCAGGCCCCTAAAAAACTTGTTGCATTTATCAAAACAATAATGTCAACTAAACAAAATAAGCTATCTGATATTCGGGTAAACAGGAAATAGTGATATTTGCTACAGAGACCAATCTAAAATATCTATTAACTACATTTATCCACTAAAGTAGGATAAAAGCTACATTTATCAATTATTCTTCGCTTTAGAGATCAATCCAAGATATCCCAAAAGACAAACTTCTTCAACGACCAAGGGCGAAACCCTAATCATACATTTCGCGACAGAAAAGACATGAACATCTCCTCTGGAGTCATACAACAAACAAGTCACTTTCTTTTTATTTGCTCTTCAATGTCTCTAAGGAAGAAGAAAGCAAATTTCAAACCAAAACTAACCCTAACCCAAACTTATTGTAGATCCAGAAAGATTCTTGTGTTTGAAAATTATGGACATTTTGAAGCGGCAAAAGGATAAGTGAAAAAAGAGTACCGTCTTTGAGAGGAGTCAAGCACTCATAGGAAATCTCGAACTGAAAAGGTGTTAAGAACGAAGCGGGATTGTCAAGGACAGTCACGTTGGTGATGTTCACGGCACTCATTGCTCCAAATCAGACATAGAAGAAGAGCATGCCAGAAAAAAGCATGAAGGTTCAGAAAACGCTATCAAAACCTAGATAGCTTCAATGAGCAAAGATCATCACAAAGGAAATTCAGGAACTGGAGAAGTAGAGGGATGAAAGAAGAAGGAAACGGAGGGAATCAAAGATTGAACTTTTTCGTTGAGATTGGCGAAACTAGGAGAACAAGAGAGAATGTTGAAGTGAAATGAAGCAATGGGTCTTAATACTGGATGGTGACCGGAGATAGACGGTCACCGTCATCTGGCGGGAAGTTTCGAAACTACTGCTTCCGTGGAGGGAAAACTTCATTTTTACAAGGTTTGTAACGGGCATGTTTGAAAACCGGTAAATTTATAATTTTAAAAATTTGTTTAAGTAAAATTTTAGTTTAAAAAAATTTAAAATAAATAGTTATATTTATCTATAAATATTTTTAGGTCAAATTATAGTTTTAAATAAGCTACTGAAACTAGCTTTTGGAATAGTAAAAGAGTTTATGGACTATCTAATTATTATATTACCCTTACTTTTTCTTATACCCTCCATCTTCTCTCATCTCTCTTTTCTACCATCTTTCATCTCTCCTCTCTCCTCTCTACACTCTCTCCCCTCTCCTCTCTTCTCTCTCTTCTCTCTCTTCTCTCCCCTCTCTCATCTTTCTTCTCTTTCCTACTTTTAATCAAATCATATCTTTTTTAATAATTTACCAATATAAAAAGTCATTCTAAAAGTAACATATAAACACTTATTTATTCAGAATCACTTTTTTTTTATAAACTCTTCTCTAAAAACCATTTTCCATAAGCTATCTAAAAACCTATTTTTTTTCAATAAACCCGTTTTTAAAATCTTATCCAAACACACATAATAAATAAGTACTAGCGTGTGTCCAAATCAATAGTTTAAAAGAGTTTTCAGTTTAAACCTAACTTTGAAAAAAGTTTAAAATAAATAATCATATTTATTTAAAAAAAAATTAGATTAAATTATAGTTTAAAACTAAGGTTTTATATAAACTATTAAGGGCCTATTTGGGAAACCCCTAAACCACGATTTCAAAAAGGCTTCTGGCTCAAACCTCGATTTAGAAAAATTTAAAAACAAACAATTATTTTTGTGCAAAACCTCGGTTTGAACTAAACCATAGGTTCAGATAAGCTGGTCAGAATAGCTTTTGAAACAGTAAAAGAGCTTATGAACTACTCAATTACTATTTTACCCTTACTTTTTCTTACATTATCTCTCATATCTCTTCTATCTTTTCCACTATCTCTTATCTTTCCTCTCTCTCCTATCTTCTCTATACCCTCTCTTCTCTCTACTCTCTCTCATCTCTCTTCTTCACCTTCTATTATCTCTCCTCCTTTTAATAAAATCATACCTCTTTTATTAATTTACCAATACAAAAAGTCATTTTAAAAATAACTATTCAAATAATTATTTTTTCAAAATCACTTTTCCCCAAAATCTATTCTTCCCAAAATCTATTTTCCAAAAGCTAATCCAAATAGGCCCTAAAACTAGCTTTTGGAATAGTAAAAGAGCTTATGGACTATCCAATTACTATATTACCCTTACTTTTTCTTATACACTCTCTCCTCTCTCATCTCTCTTCTCTACCCTCTCTCCTTTCTCCTCTCCCCTCTCTCTCATCTCTCTTGTCTTTTCTCTACCATCTCTCATCTCTCATACTTTTAATCAAATCATACCATTTTTAGTAATTTATCAATATAAAAAATTATTCTAAAAATAACTATTCAAATACTTATTTATTCAGAACTATTTTTTTTCATAAGCTCTTCTATAAAAACCCTTCTCCATAAACTGTCTAAAAGCTTTTTTTTTATAAGCCCTTTTTCAAAATCTTATCTAAACACAGACTAAAACTAATTTCTGGAACAGTAAAAGAGCTTATGAACTACTCAATTATAATTTTATCTTTATTTTTTCTTACACTTTCTCTCCTCTCTCTTCTCTATTCTCCACCCTCTCTCATCTCTCCTCTATCATATTTTTAATAAAATTATATCATTTATCCAAACACTTATTTATTCAAAACTATTTTTTTCAATAAACTCTTCTTCCAAAACCCTTTTCCAAAAGCTGCCCAAAAATCTTTTTTTTTTTATAAATTTTTTTCTAAAATCCTATCCAAACACAAACTATATAACATTTAAATAGTTTAGATTTTATTTAGATGTCTTAAATTTTAATTTTTTAATTAATATAATTTATTTATTTTTACTTTGTGTCATTTTTTATCAAAAAATTAATTTAAATATTATTTTGGAGCTTGTCATCCTTTGTTATTTTAATTTGGCTCCTCAAATTTAAATTTGTTTTAAAATAGTCTCATCAAAAATATTTTAAAAGGAAACTAAAGTTAAACCCAAGTAATAGTATGAAGCTAAAACATATTACATATATTATTTATACCTTATAAATAATATAATTTTCAATACTTATTATATTTAATATTCAATAAGGACCTTTTTTCAATGGGTGTTGGGTAGAGCTGGTAAAACGGGCCCAACCCGCGGGATGGGCCCGTTTTACCTTAAAACGGGCTGGCAGTTTGCCAGCCCGTTTTGGGGCGGGTTGCACAGCCCGCCCCCTGCTGGCCCGCCAGCCCTTTTTTTTTTTAATTATTAATATTATTATTTATTTTACTCAAATATTATTTTGAATACTTCCATTATCAAATACTAGTAAAGATAGTTACTTATTTGTTGATATGTGTTGACATATAATATTTTGTTAATGTTTATTTAGATTTATAGTTATAAAATTTGAGATTTTCTATAAAAAATATGAATTTTTAAGAGTATAATATTAACAAATTTTTTATTATGCTAATATGACATTAGAATTTTTTTATTAGTATTTTAAAAGTATAAAAATAATTTTTTAAAAATATTTAAAAAAAAAAAGGCGGGCCGCGGGCTGCCCCGCCCCCAAAACGGGGCGGGCTCGGGCTGGCAAAATGCCAGCCCGCCCGCCCCGCCAGCCCACGGGCTGCTGGCGGGCTGGCCCATTTTTAGCGGGCCAGCCCGCATTACCAGCTCTAGTGTTGGGGCAACTATCCCTACGATGATTTTATTTTTTTCAACTATTATGTGTAAAAATTGCTTCAATATTACTTATCTCAATCAACTTGTTATTTCATAATTCAATAAATCTATAAGTTGTACATGTAATTTTATTTTTTTTATTGTGCTTTATTATAATTTGTAACATCCTAAATTCTTTTTTTCTAAGGGTTATATAATACCTAATATCCTGATCTTATTTCTTATATGTGTTCAATATTATAATCTTATTTGTGATATAATTTTACCTATAATTTTTTTAATTTGATACAATTTTATCTATATTTTTTTTATTTGGTACAATTTTTAGTATTTGAGAAATAAAATTATGTTAAAATTTTATCAAATTAAAAAATTATAGATAAAATTACACCAAATTAAAAAGAGTATAGATAAAATCACACCACAAATAAAATTAAGATACTGAACGTATATGAAAAATAAAATCAGGATATTAGATACTATAGAAAATAGAATTTAGGATGCTACATATTACAATAGTATTAAGGCTAGACAAAATAAGTTTGTGAAGGATAAAATTTAGGATTCAGAATTTAGCTTCACCCCATAAACCATAAAGAACAAAACACAAGTTCAAAATCCTGAGAAAGAGATAAAAACTTCTATGTTCTAAACCTCAAAACAGGATACCTTTAATAAAATAAAATAAAAAGAATTTAGCTTATATCTGGCCCGATTAAGAGGGCAGCAGCACCAGACAGAAGGTGTAAGGGCCGGATAATGACTTGGTCGGAACTAGTTTTGCCGGTGCCGGTGCCGGTGCCAGTGCCAGATATGATTTCGGATGCCGGATGTAGGGTCATCTTACCCAGAAATTGTGCCTCAATTTGACATCGTCATCGTCACTGCTGCTGATGCTGCAGTTGTTAAATTATTCGGTCATTACTTTTTTTTTCTTATTAACAAACCACCAGAGTTACATTGAAGTCGGATCAAGCTGGGAATTTACTCTTGATGATTACAACGACTCCTTTTTCTGATACGGCCATAAACTAAAGATAAACGCAGGCGTGACCTGATTTGAAGACATAATCATTTATTTCACCGATTCTAAAGAGTAGCTGAAATGCTGAGCCAACGTTATCTAATCAACGGGAGGGCTGCAGAACAAACTTTCCTATGAACTACCAGATTTCTTACTAGGGTTTCTCGGGAAAAATACACGGGAAACCATCCTGATTCTAAAGAAAAGAAGCAGTGGAGTCCTCCACTATGGAGCAAAATTTTCAACAGAATTCTGTACCTCAGAACTGTCCTGGGTGATGATTATAACCAAAGTTTCATATGAGAAGTTTGGAGCAAAAGCCTTCAAATGAACTTGAACTTTTCTGACAAGTTTCATCCTTTTTAATGAAGGCGCCTAGAAAAATTAGACAGCATGAGCAACAGGTTCAGATGCATCTGCTTCTTCCCTGTGAAATTGGAAGATAAAAATCAGTAAAAGTAAACTAATAAAGTTTGCTAGATATTAACATTATTCAGTTATTATTGGGAGAGGAGCATATGCAAAGGACGTAGGAAAGAAAAATCTTTACCATAACAATTTGGTCATTCAGGCATGAGGAGAAAGAAAAACATGCTATGAAAAATATCACTCATGTTAAGAATTTACTTGAAAATGCACTCAAAGGTACGAGTGTCTGTATTTTGCTATCCAAAATGAAAATCTTGTGTGGCGAACTGGCGATGCTATTCATTTAAATGAACCTTAAGGAGTCAATACCACTGTGTATGTGGCAACATGATTGAGTCATTCTACATTGCTTTAAAGTTTAGACATGTTTTCAAGGAAGTATTCCATATTATGCGTATTTGGGAAAAGTTCGATGTTGAGTATATTTTATTCTTGATACACTTTTGCTTGATCAAGTTCGTACGAGTTATGCATTTAATTGATGTTGCAATGTGAAATATATTATAACAGTTGATTGAAATATATTGCTAAGCCATATAATATTGCATTTGCTTATATAGAAGTACAAAACTAAAATATATAACAATGAAATTAAAATGCCAAAGAAGGTACGGATTTTACCTTCCAATTCCTTCTCCAACTTCCATTCTGAAAAAGCTTCCAATCTTCACAGGTGAACCCACTTCTTTGGATAGATTATCCAGCACCGCCTGCAGAGTGATAAACATAAAAAATGGTCAAAATTCTTTTCTTCTCTTGATGGATGCTTCTCATATGATATATATCCTATGTATTTCAAATATAGGGAACCAAATATAGAAAGATGTAAATAATTCCACCCAATATACTTCAGACAAAAAAAAAAGTGTCAGATCTGGAAGCCTAAATATGAAACTCTGCATCTGACAAATAATTCACTTGAATCAAACAAAATATTTACTAGCATTGCACACAAAACAGATCATCTTTATTTGCAGGTCTATGATTTAAACACTTGTCAAGATCTTCCATGAGATTATTAATCTTAGCTCGGCTGTAATTTGTGTGACCCACTAACTTGATAAGGGTTCTTTACATTTTGGCCAAAAGCTTATTACCAGAATCTAACGGCATCTTTCCCTCATTAATTTTTTAATAAAGGGAGGAGATTGATTTTTCTTGCCCGCCACATAGGTGTAGAGACTTTCTTTTTTCCACCAATCAAAATCATTATATTGAACAATAAACGTTGCCATCATAATATTAACTTCTTCACTAATAAATGAGACTTAATTCAGTGGAACTTTGCATACCTTTACATTCATAGCATCATTTATGATAAACTTTTGCTCCAAAAGCACAACTTCCTCAAAATATTTACGTAAACGTCCTTCTACCATCTTGTCTATGGCCATCTGAGGCTTCCCGGAGGCTTCAGCCTGAAATGTTAAAGGCATAACCCAATAAAAATTGAAAAACAGTTGTTTTAAAATAGGGTAAAGAAAGTGACATCACAGGACTATCACAATTTAGAAAGCAAACATTGGAAAAATACATAGCAGATTGCATCAAACGCCTAAAGAAGAATGTCATGAGCAGCATTTGCTGAAAATTTTACCTTGAGTTATGAACTTGTAAATTCTAAGCAAAATTGATATTCAAGAAATTTTGTTAGATATTCAATTGAAGCTTTAGCATTGAATTTAGTTACAGAATTCCACTTAGATTTTTATAATAACAAGCTCAGCAGCCTCAGTTGAAGTGACAAGAGCACCAATTGTTTCTGCTTCTCGTATAAACTAGTTTAAATCATTAACTGAATGTTATTATACCGTATGAATTTAAGTGCTTGTGTCCTTGCTTCTTTGACTTCAGTAATTAGGAGTTAGGACTATAACCCATTTATTGGCACTCCAACTCGTTAGAAATCTATTTAAGAGAGACATTTAACACGCATATTTATTTAATTATTTATTCTGCAGATTGTTAGATGGGCGGTTCAGATTGGAGAATAAAATTTATGCCCACCGTGGACTGATTTGGTTGGCTATTCATCATGGTATAACGTTCACTTTTGCAATTAATCACTGATTAGTTCATCAAGGAATGTCATTATGTAGTTTTGATTAGACAGATTGGTCATATTAGGAGTGAATGTGATTAAAATATTACAAACTTGCCATGAGCTAGCTCAAAACTCATAAGTTGACTCAGATTCACAAGTATGACAACCATGATAATGGGACTTATTATTCTAGTGGTCGGTACACTAGGTCTTTAGTTAAGGAGACTTGTTCAAACTTTACTTTTGACATGCTTTCTGTAAATTCATACCAATACTTCAGGGGCTTTGGTTTAAATGTTGGAAATTGGAATTAGCTAGTTGGTTCCATTTCACAAAGGAGGAATGTGAACCAGACCAAAACCAAACTGTAAGGGTTAAGACACCAAGCACCCATGGCAAATTATAAGCCAGCTTAAATCAGCCAGACCACGTTAACCGATTGATCTTTTCCTTGAACTGCCCAATGTCCCCCCACCCACCAAATGAAACAAGGACTTCTTGGGGAAGTCAGCATAAGGTCAGCTGCATCTATGTAATTACAATAAAAGAGACAAGAAATTTAAAGAAGGACAAAAAAATTCATAACCGAGCAAGGCTCATTCACAAAATCACAAATTTCATTATAATTTGAGAATAATGTATTTTCAGAGCACTGTTTAAAGATAAGAACCCAAGCTCAGGCTTTTATGTTTGTAACAATAGCGCTTAATATAGTCTGAAAGCTTGAAATAAATTAATAAATAGATGAAAATATTTAACCCAAATTGTTTCAGCAACTTATTTTATATGTTGATCATGGACACAAGGTCTCAAACATAAATAGAAATGACAGTACCTGAGATTTAAGAATCTCGCGCTCATTTTCTAATGCTCCAGAAGAAACAAGTTCCTTTGATAGGAATAATGGTTTTGCTGCCACTACATGCATGGCCAATTCCGATCCTACCCGCTGAATTGCATCCAATTGACTTTTAATATCATCTACTTCAAGAGACAAAATTCCAGCAATGCGACCCAAACCTATTGTTAGCAGAAAGCAAGTCAGGATCCTTAGTGTCTTAAGATTCTGGGAATTGCAAATGATTAGCCACTTGAAATAAGACTTTGTTGCAGAAAATAATAATGATTAATTAAATTACTATTCTGATGAATGCATAAATAAAAGGAATTGACTCAACAAAGTTATTTCACCTGGTTGGGGACTGGTATGGAGGTATGTAGATATAACACCCTGAGATGGTGTTGACATCACAAAGCCTCTTCTAAGTTTTACATTCTCTCCCATTGTTGCAGCCACCTCAGTGATTGCACTTTGAACAGTTGTTTCTCCATTGATCTTCGGATGCTCAAGATTCAACATCATGTCCTGGTGAAAGCATGACTTAAATACAGATCTCCAACAAATTCATTTTACAAGAGAAGTAGAAAGACAAGAATGTAAAAATGTCATCTTACAGCAAACTAATTTACTCTTTAAAATAGGGCCAGTCAAAGTAACTATTTATAGATTTATAGAATGAATGTATAGCAAAACACACATTAAATTAATTGTTCTTATCACGAAAATCATCCTCACAAAATTTAACATATATGTCCAATATTGGTATATACACCGTCAATTATAATCTAGAAATTAATGTACACGATATATTTCAAATACAAAAGGTTCTGCCTATTTGTTTATAAGCTTTATAATATAATATTTTAATAAAATTTGATAAGAAAGATTGACAAAGTAATTACTTCTAAAAAGCTTAATCAATGATAATCACATCCTATAGTTAATTCTTAAAAGGTGTAAAAGTCTCAAATCTTACTCTGGTGTCAATTGATCTCTCTACAGACACACAAATTCGTGCATAAGTGCGCATTATTCTCAAAATAAGACGTGAATATCAGATGAAGACAGAGATCTAGGAAGAAGTCCTATACGCATGGGATCAACATTAGAATCACCATTGGCGTAGCTGAGGGAAATATGAATCAATTTACCTGCAAAGATTCTGGTCCAACTTGAAAGCCACAAGAAGCCTGCTGAGAAGCATTTTCAACCAACAAAGCTTGCTTTGCCAAAGACAATGCCTATAAAGATAACAATATTGCAAAATTACAAGCAAAAACAGGAAGAACTCTGTAATGAGCAATAGAAAGAATATATAGATTGAAAAGAGCTAATAGTGAGGTTTTCACTATTCATAGATTTGAAAATAAATTGGAGATGGCTAAACTAACCAAGTACTGAAAAATCTCGTTTCTAGCAACAAAGTCAGATTCGCAGTTAAGTTCAATAACAGCAGTCTTGTTCTCGTTTTGAGCCAGGGCAAGCAAACCTTCTGCAGCAGTTCGAGATGATTTGTTTGAAGCCAGAACCTTTCCCCTCTTCCTCAGTTCCTTCTGAGCCAGCTCTGCATTTTCAAGTTGTCAATTTTGAATTTTTCAAGCTACATCCAATGATCTTTGACTCAATACGCTAAATGATCTTCGACTCCCACTTGGAGCCAAAAATAAATCAAAATTTCAAGCTATGAAATTTGGCAACAACTCATTGATAGGAGCAAAAAGAAGCACCAATAATATATATAGATTTGAGGGAGAGTCCAGTACCCAGGTCCCAATTGGAATCAACAAGAGCTGCTTTAACGTCTTTGATAGGAGCGCTTGTTCTTTCTCTCAGTTGCTTTATAAGATTCGTTTGGTCTGAAGCAGTGATGCTGAACCTTCTGAGAAAAATTCCTATACCCAATTGCGAATTGGCGTCACCAGAAATAAATGAGGTTTCGGAGGAAGCTCTTTTGCACGCCGAAGTAGTAAAATGCCGCCCATAACCACTACTATTAACCAACGAAAGCTTTATACAGAGCCGCCTTGCACCTCCAGAGAAAGCCATAATAAGAGACAACCAATAATCTTCGACCTAAACAGTCATTACTTTGTTATTAAAACCTAACAAAAGTTGAACATGAAAAAAATGTCCAAAGAAAAGCAACTCCATTCTGATACTTTTATCTCGGTTTCTCGGAAGATGAACATGAGAATATTCGGAGAAAAAGCAACCGTAATGAAACTGAAATCAGAAGCTACAAACTTACAGAGCTAAGCTGAAACTGCTTCAATGGAGTAAGCGGAGGCAGTTGAGAAGGAGAAGATCCAAATTTCGAAAGGAGGTTTGTGAGCCTGTAAAGGAATATGCCGGGAAGTGATTTCGCATGACCCGACCCGCGAGAGAGGTTTAAGGGAAAATTTTACTATGAATTTAAAAAATGTTTCTACCCTATAAATATAACGACTTTTTTAGTGTAAGTGTATATATATACACATATGTATATATATATATATATATATATCACGATCTTTTGAAGCTGGAAATTCTATTGTAAAAACTGAAAAGGTTGATGTTTTTATAATATTAATATTAATGATATTTTAATTTTAAAATTCGTAATTATTTTTTTATCTATAAATTCTCTTAAAAAATTAAACGTAAGATTTAGAGGAGTCTAATAAGATTATATACTGTTAAATTAACTCTATATTATTACTAAAAATTTGATGATTAATGGCACACTTTATACTAAATAATTTAACTTAAATATAATTTTTATTAAAAAGAACTAAACTACAAAATTAAATTTTACTACTAGAAGTGTTAAAGGTCAGGGCTTAACTTGAAATTTTAACTATCAAGAAACCCATGAAATTTATTTTTTTATAGAGAACGTGTGACCATAATTTAGAGATTAATTTTTTCAAAATATAAAAAATAAAAAAATTAGTTTTAGTTTTCCCAATAAAACTATGAAAGCATGAAACTTTTACTAGTAAAAATAAACAAATAAGTGAGAAAAGTATTAAAACTTCACAGCAAAATCACTCCTAATTTATCAATCAATTTTTCTTAAATTTATGATTAGTTGGACTTCTTTTAGGCCGAAACTTAGACTTACTATCTTGGGTTGGGCCTCCCGCCGAATTTCGGCCCTATTTCATCAATTTTTCATTTCCGCATTAATGGGTTTAAGGCCTTTCAACTAATGAAGCATACATAGGGCAGGGAAGTTTTCAACAGAAAAAAAGAAGTTTTCAACAGATGGCGATTGTTCTCTATGAAAAAACTCAAACACACCAACGGGTTTCTCGATTCAGTATTGTTTAATTAAAATCTCAAATTTAAGTTTGGCATATGTAAAAAAATTGTTAGGAGACTCACCCACCATAGCCAGGTATACGACGTCGGATTCGGATATAGTCAAGGCTAAGCTCTTATAAACCAGGTGGATAACAAAAAAAACTCAAAACACTACCAACGGGGTTGGTCCAAATGATAAAGGTATCGCTTAAATGAGATTTTGAGTTCGAGCCTTGGCGTATGTAAAAAATTCCCGTTGGGAGACTCACTCATCATAACCAAGTATGCGATACGGGTCGGATCCGAATGTGGTCGGGTAAAACTCTGAGTGTGCAATAAAAAAACTCAAACACTTGTTCCTCCATCTGAGGAGGAGGATGATCAATTATTGAGAAGTTCAGAGAAGATCAAGAACACGAATAAGGGTTAGGGGGATAATATTCTGGATGGACATAGGCCTAAGCTCGACGGTAAAAATTTAGGAGCAAGTGCTGGTGGTCCTTCCTTTGCGGTAAAGCCCAAAGGTTTAGATAATAGGGATACACAAGCTGATGGTGATTTAGATGAGGATGATTTTTCGGCATCAGATGATTTTATGTCTAAGGATTCTAATCATGTATTAGAACAAGGAAAGCAGGAACCACTTCTCAAAACAGTGGAAGATCCAAGAAGAAATTTTCCAACGTTCACCTTTTCTAGGAAACTGAGGAAGAGATTATATCTGTGTATGGAGGAAGGCGATTATTGTTAAGTTAATGGATAGAAGTATTGGTTACAAAGCTTTACAAACGAGACTTCAAGCACTGTGGGTAAATAGGGGTGTAATTTCTCTTATAAACGTTGGCAATGGCTTCTTTATGGTGAAACTTACAAATAGAGAGACTATCTTCATGCTCTGACAGGGGACCTTAGATGATATATGATCATTATTTCACAGTCAAACTTTGGGAACCCAAGCTTAATCCTCAGAAGGCAGAAGGCGACTATTGATACGGTAGCTGTTTGGGTAAGATTGCCTAAAGTTTCTTTGGAGTATTATGATGAGGAAGCACTGACTTTAATCGGAAATAGGATTGGAGAAACAATTGAAGTAGACATGAATACTTCCTGTCAGCTGAGAGAGCATTATGCAAGTATATGTGTGTTGGTGTATTTGCAAAAACAGCTTATGCCTAGGCTCAGATTAGATGGGGTGGACTATTACTTGGAATATGAGGGTCTTCATTTGCTAGGTATCCCACTGTGGAGTTTATGGCCATAAAATAGAAACATGCCCGATGAAGAAGATGAAAGAAGCAGAGTTTCAGGAGGTCAACGCAAATGAGAATGGTGATGATAGGGAGTGTGCAATAAATATGGATAATATCTCTATGGGTTTTCAAGGGCAATGGCGGGCGGTTCAAAAACCTCGTACGTACCGAAAGCCAAAGGAGAGCAGGGGCGAGCAATGGTTGCCGGCAAATTGTCCACAGTTTGTGTGCTTGCTGAGTTGCCGGAGCAAAAAGAGCAAGAATGAGAAGGAGAAAGAGTAGGGGATAACGCTAGACTTGACATGGATCCGGATTCATTAATGGCTGGAAGCCTGGAAGAGAGATCATTGTTCGGGCTGCAATTGGGAGGAAAAACTGGAGGAAAAATGTAACTGAAGGTACTGTGGAATATGTGAATAAGGACGAGGAAGTTAGGGTGATGGGACATGATAAAAAATATTTAGTAGGAGAAAAAAGTTTTTTATAAGAATAAAATAAAATTAGATTATAAATGAGTTTTAAAAATTTATTTAGTAGGATAGGAGCGAGTATAGAATTAATATATATATTTTATAACTTAAAATAAAATAATCTAAAATATTTTTTATAATTTAAAGTTATTCAAAAATTTTATAATTAGAGGTAAAACTATTTAAAAAATTTTATTTACATTTCTATCATCTTAATTTTTAATTTTTTTAATAGAATTAAAAGAATCCATAGAAATAGGGTGTGTTTGGATAAGATTTTAAAAATGGGTTTATGGAAAAAATAGATTTTTGGATAGCTTATGGAAAAGAGTTTTTAAAGAAGAGTCTATAGAAAAAAATGATTTTGGATAAATGAGTATTTGGATAATTACTACCAAAAGGAGTTTTGTAATTAGAAAATTACTAAAAAATGTATGTATGAGAGATGAGAGAGGAGAGAGTGTAAAAAAGATAAAGGAGAGAAGAGAAAGGGTAAAGAAGATAGAGGAGAGATGGGATATAGTGAAAAAGATAGAGGAGAGAGGGTGTAAAAGATAGAAGAGAGATATGAGATAGTGGAAAAGAGATAGGAGAAAGTAGGGAGGGTGTACGAAAAAATAAGGATAAAATAAAACTCTTTTATTGTTCCAAAAATTATTCTGACCAGTTTATCTGAAACTATAATTTTAAAATATGATTTAATTTAAACTGAAGTTTAGATAAATATGAATGTTTATTTTAAAAATTTTTCCAACTAAAATTTAGGTAAATTTTTTTTTTAAGATTTAAATTTAGAAAATTTTCAAAAAATAAAAATAATTTCTATCTCATTAAATAAAAATAATAAAATATTTCAGTTTCATTTTTATTCCTCCCACACTTCCCTCCAACCAAACATGCTACAAGTGATGGGACAAGTGGAGAGTGGGACCCGCGAGAGGGAAAAAAAGGTCAAGGGAAATAATGAGGAGAGAGGGGTTTGATGTGGAGATTTCGAGGCAACTAATGGAAGATGAAAATGACGGGACGCATGATGAAGGCGATGAAAGTAAGTTTGGAGGTGGAAATGGAAATTGAGGCTGGTGGGCCTTATGGATTAATGGACCATGATAAAGCGCAAGAACCAAATTTTCAAGACATGTCATTGCGCCACCGCATTTGGGATTGGACATGGCGCAACAAGGTAGCAGATGTTATAACGATCTTACTACCTCATTAATTCGAGTAGTTAACGATTCGGTATCACTTAAATGAGGTCTCGAGTTTAAGTTTTAGTGTACGTAGAAAATTTCTGTTGGGAGACTCACCCACCATAGTCAAGTACGCAACGCGGGTCAGATCCGGATATAGTCGGGGCAAATCTCCGGTGAACCAGGTGGACAAAAAAAAATCAACATTATATTTATACCTTCCACATTTAGAGTCACTGGTTCTAATTGATAGTTTGAGATCTAATCCCTTTATGACGTAAATTTTTTGATATCGGGTTTTAGCCCTCTCTTGCACACACACAAAAAAAAGATATGGCGCATGATATGGGAATTGGGTCTGCAGGTGATTTAGCAAATGGGCCTGTGGTTATGGACTCTTTGATTTGCAATGAGGGTGCCTACGGTGAAAAAACTGTAGTCCATGAGACCCAGTACAAGGGTGAGTTCTCGGTGGGCTTATGGTCTGGTTTTATGATTGTCTTTATGGATAATATTATTTATTAGAATACAAGAGGGGCTTGTAATAATGACCTCAAAAATTTAAAAGCAGTATGTAATGAATCTAAAACCAATTTAATTATCATGGTTGAAACAAGGTGTGATAAAGCAAATTGGTTTCAATCTCTTCTGTTGCTGGGTTTTGATTGTATCAAAGTAATTCCTAATAAAGGAAGATCAGGAGATATGGTAGCAACCTAGAAGAGTAATTTCATTAAGGTGAATTTGCTAGAGGAGGATAGGCAATTTTTTATTTGGAATGCTTGTTACCGGGAAGACTTCCCTTCAAGCTGACGGTGGTATATGCTATTCCTCATTCAGGCTATCAAGATATTTTATGGGACAAGATTTTTAAGCTATCCGCCTCCATATCTTCTCCATGGATAATGATGAGTTGTCATCTAGAAGAAGAGGGGGTGCGTCTTTCACTAATTGTAGGATGAATTGGTTCCATGTGAGAATTATGGCTTATGGGGTAACAAATATAGGATTCAAGGGACCAAAGTTCACATGGAAAGGTCCGAAAATGGCTAGGTGTGCTCGACTGTTTGAGAGATTGGATCAATCATTAGCAAATATTCACATTATATCTCAGCTACCATAGTGTTTTCTTACTGTACTTCCTTGAACTAATTACTCCAATCATAATCCTATTTCTCTGCAGTTTCAGGGGAGGATAAAGTAGGGGACATGCTAGGCTATTTCATTTTGAGGCAATATGGTTAACCCATCATAATTTTAAAGATTTTCTTAGAAGTAAATGGATTAAGGATTTATCTTTGAACCATTCATTGAATAATTTGCAATATGATCTTATTGAGTGGAATAAGGAAGTTTTTGGTTTAGTTGAAAAGAAAAAAGAATTTGCTCATGGCCATATTAGGTGGTATCAAGAAGCCTCCTGCTTATCCTCATTCTGTGTTTTTGAGTAATCTTGAAAAGGAGCTACAGGATGAATTGGAAGCAATCTTGAGAGTAGAATAAATTAAGTGGTTTCAGAAAGTTAGAATTACATGGGTTACAAAAGATGATAGGAATACAAGGTATTATCATCTGAAAACAAACTTGAGAAGAAGAAGAAATAGAGTGCTAACACTAAAAGATGAGATTGGTATGTGGATAGAGGATGAATTGACTTCAAGGAACTTGCTTGTAAACTATTTCAAAAATTTGTATACTGAAGAGGTTGAGAACTCTTATTTATTACATACTATTAGCTCCTTTCCTAGAGTGGACAACTCTATCATTTCTAATGTCCATAGTGAGCCTACTATGGCAAAAATTAAAACTGCTATGTTTTCAATAGGATCTTATAAGGCTCCTGGAATTGATGGGTTTTACCCTATATTTTATCAGTCTAACTAGAATGTCGTGGGGGATACTCTATGTTCTTTTGTCAAAGATATTTTTTAGAAGAAAATTAATTTAATGGAGGCTAACAAGACTCTTATCTCTCTAATTCCTAAGAGGGATTATCCAGAGTTAATTCATCATTTCAGACCTATCTCCTTATGTACTGTTCATTACAAGTGCATAACTAAGGTAATCACTGCTAGACTTAAGGAGTTTATAGATAAAATCATCTCGCCTTATCAGGTTAGTTTTATCAAGGGCAGACATATTCAAGATAATATTATTATGGGCCAAGAAATAATACATCAGATGCAGAAATGCAAAGGAAGAAAAGGATTAATGGCTCTTAAGATATACTTGGAGAAAGCATATGATCGAATAAGGTTGGATTTACTTAAACAAGTTTTATTTGAAGCTGGATTTCCTTCAGATTTTGTTTCATTGGTGATGACTTGTATGACTTCAGTTTCTTATAATATGTTATGGACTGGTGACAGGACTCAAGATTTTATCCTCAAGAGGGGATTAAGGCAAGAAGATCCAATATCTCCGCTCCTATTTATTTTTTGTATAGACAAACTGTCTCATTTGATTAGTGACCTGGTGAATAATGGTTCATGGAAACTTATTAAGGTAACCTCAAGTGGGCCTGATATTTCTCATCTTATATTTGCTGATGATCTGCTCCTTTTTAGGGTGGCATCGACGGACTAAGCTAATTGTATGATAGAATGCTTAAACAAATTCTGAATGGCTTCTGGGTCTCACGTGAACAAGGATAAATCCTCAATTTTTTTCTCTCCAAGGTTGAATCCTGCTACTAGAAAGGTAATTATAGGAATTATTGGGATGAATGTGTCAACAGACATAGGCATTTATCTAGGGTTTTCAATCTCCAGAAAGAAGAGACCAACAGAAACTTTTTATTATATTGTTGATAGAGTTAAAGCTAAACTTGCATCATGGAAGGAGAATAGTCTATTCATGGCGGGGAGAATTACATTGGCTAAATCGGTTTTGAGTTCTATTCCTTTGTATCCAATGCAAATTTCAAAGATCCTAGAGTCTATTTGTCAAGAAATTGAAAGATTACAAATAAACTTCATATGGGGAAAGAGTCAAACCTCTCATGCTTTTCACCCTATTGGATGGGATCAGGTGGTGCAGCCAAAGGCGCAGGAAGGGCTTGGTTTCAAAAGATTATCATCTATGAACATGGCTTTTGGTACGAAAATTGCATGGAATCTAAATTTCAAGTTCTACCGAGCTTGGGTTGAAGTGTTATGGCAGAAATATATTATAATAAATGAAGAAAATTTGTTAGCATCGTGCAAAGGAGATTCTGCTTTATGAAAATTCATATCACAACAGTAGGATATTATGACTAAAGGAATAAATTAGATGATTAAAGATGGGAGTTCGACTAATTACTTTGAGGACCGTTGGTTTTTTCTTGATAAGATGATTAGGGAGATTTGTCTTAGACCTCTATCGATTGATGAGGAAGCAACTACAGTTACAGATTGGATTATGGATGGATAATGGGATTTGCAAAGACTGGCTAGCGTAGTTCTAAGTACTATTTTCCAAAGACTCATCACGATCCTACCCTTGCTGGTTGATGTTGGACCTGATATTATGTTTTAGAATGCTACTGTAAATTGGGCCTTTACAGTAAGGAGTGCTTATTACCCCATAAAGGAAAATTGCTCGTCTGCTCATAGTTCAGTATATAAGGCCATCTGGAAGTGGCAAGGTGCAGAGAGAATTAGAGTTTTCATGTGGATAGTTGTTAATGATAGGCTTCTAACAAATGTTTTGCGAAGTAAGTGGTCCTCCACTTCTCCTATTTGTCTAAGTTACAATTTGGCTGGTGAGGATACTTTACATATCTTGAGAGATTGTAATTATGTAAAGCGAATCTGGCTAAAGCTATTATTATCTCATCAATACTCTGCTTTTTTTGCTGCACGACTTTATGATTGGTTTGGCTTAAATCTAAAGAGACAATTGGGTAATATGGAGACCACTTGGAAGCTTATTTGGGAAGTAACTATCTGGAAGCTATGGCTTTGGAGGAACATGATTGTCTTTAATTCTTATGCCACTAGACTTGAGCAACCTGAGTTGGCTATCTTGCAAGTATGGAAGCAGTATGTTCAAGTTTGGGATAATTCTACTTTACAATATTTATCTCTGACAGACAATCTGAACTGGCAGCCACCACCTATGGGCTGGGTCAAAGTTAATGTAGATGGAGCCACGTCTTTGTCCAATAATAAAGCTAGATATGGGGGGTATTCAGACACCATAATAGTAAGTGGATATATGGGTTTACCCATTTTATTGGTTCATGCAGTGCAGCTGAAGTTGAGGAATGTGCTATTTTTAAGGGGCTACAAAGTGTATGGAATAAAGGATATAAAAAGATTATACTTGAATTTGATGTAAAGTTTATCATTGATTTGATGGGGAACATTAATTCAAGGAGAAGAGCAAGTTTGTTACTCTTACATATTGACAATTTCTTCAATAAGCATTGGGAATTAAAAATATATTTTATACTAAGATAAGCTAACAAGGTAACAAATGTGCTTGCAAGAGAAGGTATTGCTAGATCTGAGATATTGAGCACATGTCCTATAAGATTGCAGTATTTATTGGCTTTAGAAGATTTAAAATTTAATTCCTCCATAGTTTAATTAGTTAAGCTCTCTCTTGTATCAAAGAAAAAAAAGTTTGGTCATATGTGTTCTAGGCCAGCGTTTGTTTAATTGTTTATTTCTTTTCTGCATTTGGATCTTCAGGATTTAGACCCCTTTATTCTATTCCCCCCCCCCCCCCAAAATGTTGGGCTTCTTCAGGCTGTCAATCATGATTTTTTTTTGTTATAAAATTTTTAGAAAGGGATTGGGTTGACCCACGATCTAAGGGCAGGACAAAGTCTTATTTTCTCCTAGGCGATACCAATATCAGGTAGGGCAAACTATTTATTACCCTCAGGCATAACAATCATGATTCTTGTTGGCTTGAATGAAAAATTTAGTTTAGGCCTTTAACAAGATACTTCATGCTCGCAAAGTTTTTGAATTAATCAACCCTGTGACCAACTTAGGTTTGATCTGAAAGAAAATTTTAGTCTCTCATAATATAACGAATTAAAATTTAAATTTTTATTAAAAAAGATATCTATATTTAGTACCCGATAGTATTTTAAAAATAAAATTACTTCTAATAAAAAAATACATATACTTAACAAAAAATTTAATTTTAATATTTGTTAATTTTAAGACCTAATTTAAGTTTGGCTTAAGCTCAAAAACTGCAATTATACATGGAAAAAATTACCCGTATATCTAAGGTAAGAATAATAAACAGTTTCCCAAATTTTGTTCATTTAGCTCCTTATTATATATTTCTCCGATCCTCAATATATGTCATATTTAATCAATTTAATTATATTAAAAAAGTTAGTTAAGTTAATTAATGATATATTTTTTTTAAAATACCCTAATCATCTTTTTTAATTCCCTCTCTCCCTCCCTCTATTGATTATTATTGAAGGAGTATCAATAAGGGTAATTTAAAAAAAATTGATAAATATAATAAATTTATCTTATATTTAGGACTAATATCAACTCCTAAATTAGGCATTTTACTAAAGATGGAGTAGTAGTTTATATTTCTCCTTATTATATCTCATGCTCGAGTCTTTAATTTCTATGTCCTGTAATATGCCTTTTTATTTTCATCAAACTTCCATTTTTTGTCCTCTTACTCTTGCATTTTCATATTCATTTTCAATCACACTTTAATACTAGCACTTTGAGGAAATTTTGTTAGACGTCACCACTTCTATACTCACATTAATTAGTTTGTTTGATTAAAAGTCAGATCATGATTCCGATTTGAGGTTCATACCTTGGGCTCACCAGCTCCACTTGACCGATTCACATAAAAAGTAGCCTACATTGAATATTGATATATTTAATTAATTTTATATTTTTCTTAAAAAAAAGAAAAGTAAATAACAATGAATGCTTTTTTTTAGAATCATATTACTAGGTATTCAGTTTCAGGGTTCGTAATTGCCCCTCCCAATATAAAATTCTCCTTATTTTATAACTACTATTAATTACTTAGACCCATTTTATTCACAATATAAATCAATCATAGTGTAACCCTAATTATAAATGAATTCCTTAGTTTTAAAAGAATTAATTATGATAGAAATTTTTTTACTAAAATTTAAAATAAATCTTACTATGGTTATAAAAGACTTTTCTTAATCGACAAATAATCAGATAGAAAAAGAAAACCATCCTTAAAGTATTATCATAGTTGAAAGAGTTTAACTCATTTCAAAAGAGACATTTATGATAGAAAATGATTAAACTTATATTAGAAGACTATCATGGATATGAAGGTTTCACTAAATTACCAAATCATTATCTATGATAGAAAATGAATAATGAATAACTTAGAAGAGTTTATCATAGATATTTAAAACACTCACCACCAATCAAACTTATATATATTTTAAAAAGAAACAAACTCAACTCTAGAAGTTAACATGGATAAATAAATTTCGCATAACTATCGCATGTAAAATCATGTTAAAAATTATTCAACTTTGTTAACATGGTTATTAGAGTTTGGGCATCTGGGTATCTGGGCATCAAACCCAGGAATAACTCATATAAACACACTTCACAACCAAGATCCTGGATAATACTCATTCATAAATAGATTCTCAATATCACATGTATTCTAAAAGTGGATCCACAATCAACAAATCACAATTAACAGCCTAGGGCCTCAAGCATACTACTAGCACGTATTCCTATAATCAAATCCAAATAAAATATTATATCATATTATAATTTGCAAAATGAGCTCACTGTGAAAATATATAACTATTATACACATAAATCAAAAGGAGAAGGCTATATAATTGATATAATGCTAATGAAGTCTCTGAAGCTCTCCCTGAGGTCCTAGCATAACACTATCACCTGAAAAAATGTTAATAAACACGGGTGAAACAAACGACTTAGTAACCAGTAGTTCTACTAATCATATATACCAATATGTGCTTGTGAGATGCCAAGTGGGACAAATATACAATAATATCATAATTAACAGTAAATAAGTAATTTTCAACACCATGATGCAAATGCAATCATATAACCACAATCCAAGAACCATTAAGATCTATTCACACGCAGGAGGACGAAAGGAGCTATGAAAGGTCTATTCCTATGCAGGAGGACGAAAAGAACCACTAGGACCTGCCCCACGTAGGAGGCAAAAGAGCCAACTATCATGCATTAATGAAGACCTCATCACGTGATGATAATCGACACAATCTACTCACCAAATCCCGTTATATACATCATGCTCAACACTTAACAAGTGGTCAATTTCAAATTCCTTAATTATTTTCTAAATCACAATTCTCATGATTCCAACATAATATTATAAATTCTAAGAATGACATTTTTAAAACACAAGTCCCACAAGATAATTTTATTTTTATATATAGTAACATAGTTTCAAAGCATTCTAATAGTTCAACAAACTAAAACTACTCACAAGCAAGACATTAACATGTATAATAAGTGAAAAGTGGCTACCTCTCACCAAAGCAAATAATAATTACTACAAGTCCAGTGGCCCCATGTACAATAACATCAATCACAAACAATCTGGTATTTTAACAAAAGTTACTATAAAACCTCAATTATAGAGTAAAGAGAGAAATTGGACGGCAATAGAAGTTAGGGACTAGGTTTAAGGTGCTTATATATTTAATTCGTAAGGTTTAAAATTCTAATATTATATAATCTGATCTTATTATTTTTTAGTATTATTATTGTCTTACTTCTATATTATTGTTAATATTATACTTAAAAAATCTTACTGGGTGGAGGAATAATTTTAAAATAACCAAAGGGTTTAAAGTATTAAAAAATCTATTCAGATTCTTAGATTATTTTGTTTATAATTTATCACCGTTTATTTATCCTTATAGATATATGTACATATTCCCTATATATATTATTCGGTGGATGAATAATTTCAAAATAACCAAAAGGTTTAAAATATTCAAAGATCTAATTAGATTCTTAGATTATTATCTTTATAACTCATCATCATTTATTTATCCTTATAGATATATATATTCTCTATATATATTTATACTATATTATCATTATAGCATAAATATGTATATTTAACCAAAGATATATGTATATTATTATAGATATATTCCCTATATATTCCATGTATCTACCTATGGGCCTGTTTGGATAAATTTTTAGAAAATGACTTATGAAATAAAAGGCTTTTAGACAGCTTTTAGAAAAAAAGCTTATGGAGAAGAGCTTATGAACAAAAGTATTTATGAATAAATGAATGTTTGGATAGTTATTACCAGAAGAACTTTTGTTATTAATAAATTACCAAAAATTGTATGATTTGATAAAATAAAATCAATTTCTTCCCTTTTTTCTTCTTCTCTCTCCTATTTTCTCCCACCACCGACAGTCGACGCTATCTTTCCCCACGACGATGCTGACGATGCCTACGCTAGTGAGCCCCGATGACGATGCTGACGCCGACTCTTGTCCTTCATCGTCTACTTCTCCTCGTTCTAGATCCGCGACCCACGATGATGACTTCTAGATCTGAAGGGAGAAACATGACCCACGACGATGCCATCCTCTTTGGCAGCAAAAAAAGTGATAGAGGAGTTTCTATGACGATGGCGAAGGAGAAGAGAGAAGAGAGACAGCAGAAAAAATAGGGCTAAAATAGTAATTGAGTAGTCCATAAGCTCTTTTACTATTCTAAAAGATATTCATAGGAACTTATCTAAAACAATAGCTTTAAACCGTTTGGTCCAAAAATACTTTTGAACAAATATGGCTAGTTGTTTTAAAAAAAAATTAAACTAAAATTTAGGTCATAAGCCCTTTTAAAACCCCATTTTTGAGGCAATCCAAGCACACATTATATAGTATACCATTGACTATTTATGTTGATTATTGATTATTTATTTACCTTTAAACTCCTATAATTTCTTTAACCTTTTATAGTATATTCCCAACAATTGATAATTTAATTTTCTCTTATTTTCATTTATTCCTAATTATATATATGTAGATATATATACATATATTCTTCCTAGGCCTAATGCTTAATCCTATGACCTTCTTAAGGGCAATGCTACCACTTTAAGTCCTACAAGAATTGGGATGTTACACCCAACATAAGTATCTCCTCTAAGAATCGAACTCGAGACCTAGAGAGATCTAACAGGGCTTACACCGCTTGACTAACTCTATATTGCTAAATGACAATGAATGTAGCCTAGAGACAAAATGCTGAGCAAAACACTTAATTAAAAACTAATTAAGAAAATAATTTTTTGTTTTAAAAAACAAAAAACTATTCTGGGAATAATTAAGGAATCAAACATGGTCTTAATAATCATGAATGTTCCTCATGAGCCACTCTCTTGAAAGATTACAATCACAAGCTTTTATTAGCCAGTTACTCCTTTCCAGTTTTCTGGCTCCCTTTTATTCAAAAGAAAAACAACCTACTTGAATAATCATGCTGTTTCATTCAAAGTACAAAAACAAAATACTTTTATTCAAACAAGATGGGCAGAGAAATCAGACCCAAATACACAAACAAAAGCTTCTTCTCTTCTTGGTACAACACAAACTCTTATTCTTGAATAATCATGCTGTTTCATTCAAAGTACAACAAAAGTGCGCTTCATAACAAATAATCCTCCCAAGTCTTTGTAAGCTGGATCTGAAAAAACTGAAAGTATGTTGGATTCTGCCAATTTCCTCTCATATTGAATAAAAATCTCATCCACAATCCCTTCTTCTTCAAAATGCTCCTTGAAAAGCCCTTCCCACACAGCTCTCATGTTCATACAAAGCGTATGGTGAGGATCTATTAGTTGGTTCTTGTCAAAATGTTGCTTCTTATTGCCAAATAAGCGAAATAATAATTCTGACTTCTCAATTTTGAACTTGCCATTTTTCTCAATCAATTCTCTTACCTCTTCTGATGTTGGATTGTACATAGGTATGTTGAATGAGTCTATCAGTTCATGGCTTATCAAGCCCTTCATTCATCAAAATCAAAGATCCATATTAACAAAAGAATAATTAACTCAAGAATAATAAGAAGGGTTAAAGTCCAATTTTACCTTAGAAGTTTTAGTGTAAGAGCTATGGGTATTCAGGAGTTTTTATTTTATCAATTTGCCCTAGAAGTATTAAAAAAAAAAGAGCAAAGTCACTCTAACTACTAAAAAATTAACGTCGAATATTAAAAAAAATTAATATTGATCGTTAATATTTTTAATAGCTAGGAATAATATTGCTCATTTTTTAATATTTTCGAGATGAAATTGATCCAATAAAAATTTTCAAATACCCACAGCTCTTGTAGGAAAACTTTCTGAGGCAAAATAATACTTTAACCTAGATAAGCAATAAAGTGGATTGTGTGAATTATGAATCTATATGGAGAGAATACTTTGATTCTATTTCTCTGGTGCAATAGCACGGTGCCTTAAAGAGATAGACACATGGAATAGGTGAACGAGTCTTTATTATTTACCTTATTGGCCATCTCCAAAAGAAGATTTTCCATGATATTTGCAATAACTTCAGATGAGTTCTTAGAATCTGGTGGGACGCAGGGAATGATGAGAGTCATGATACCTCCAGGAACAAGTTCTAAGGATCTTGAATTTAGGAAGCTTTCAAAGTCTCTTGCAAATTGTGCAGAATAAGCCTCTGCAACTTCCTTGTCTTCATTTGTAAAGTAAATTTTGCCTTTATTATGGGCACCAGAGTTCTTGTCAACTATCTCTTTAGGTACCCTTGAGAGCCAATGAAGAGAATAAGATGAGTAGAAAACATGAATGCTTGATTCTGGAAACAATCTGCCATGAAATGAACCTGCCACTGAAGCTGCATAGTATTGCTTGTTCTCAGGAAGGGACTTGAAAAGTGTGTTGAAATCATTACCAACATGATCATTGAAGAACACTTGAAATTCAAGTGATGAGTCAAAACCATGTTCTTGAGATTGAGATTTGAGGTTCATCACAGAGTCTATAATGTTTTGAACAGTGAAAAATGTGTTAGGTCCAACAGAACATCCCAAATCTGCAATGCGGATAACATTAGAGGAATGAAGTATTTGAAGATCAAGCATCTCAAGAATGGCATCTCTTATAACGTGTTTGGTAAGGTCTCCTGCCATTCGCTGCAAATTAAGATTGAACATCAAACTTTGCATGAAACAAACTATTGTCTCCTGTTCTTAATATAAAAGTTAGATAACTAATTTATGAATATTAAAAAAATTAGTTAAGTTGGTTATTATTTGTAATAAATTTGTCTTGATTTATCTAAACTACCATATTTAATCATATATATTAGAACTATTTCTTAAATGAAAATCACCGTAATATATGTAATCAATAGGATATTTTAGCAAAAAATTATACATAATATATTGGGGTCTTATATTTAAGACTACCATGAATATTTTATCTAACTCTTATATATATAGGAATGGAGAGTGTAGTTAAAAACTAGGCTAGGATTATCCTTTACTTGGTGTATCGAGAGCAAATGGTAGATCCCTTTGAATTGAGAATACTCTATATATTAAGGTTGTTTGGATGGAGATAAAAGGGAGAGAAAAATAGAGGGAATGAAATATTAGGAAGAAAAAATTTATAAAAATGATAAAAAATTATTATTTTTAAAGGTTTTTCACCTGTATTCTTTACTCCCTAATTTTTTTCCATTCAAACATAAGAGTTGGGAACCAAACTCTCAATTCCTAATTTAAGGGATGAAAGCATTGCCACTCACATCTTTTGAATTTGCTTTGGCTAAAGAAATCTTTTGAATTGAAGGAGAAATGGTTGTGTTAAGTTTATATTTTATATTGAAATCAAACAAATTTATTATTTTAGAAAACACGTTAATATCATAGACCAACATTTTCAAGTTGTTGTGAAGAAAAATTTAGTTTGAAGATGATTATAAAATTATTACCTTTAAAAAAAATATAGAAATAAAAGAAGAAAGTGGGAAAAAAATTAAGTGGTGAGATTGATCAAAAGAACCTGATGGTTAGAATTTTGAGCATAACTATATTGGCCTTGGCCACCATTCATTGGGAATGCTTCATAAGATTGAGTGCCTCTTTTCCTCTCCATCTTTGTTGTATCTTTTTAAGTGTTTCAAGAGACAAACATCTCATAAAAATCTATACTATATATACTGCAAAAAATCATTAATCAATGACTTATAAATAAGAAGTCAATGACTTATAAATAAATACAACTCGCAATAAGCTACATGTTTTGTTTATTTGTATTAATTTTTTTGAAAAAAGAATATTTTATTAGTAATTGTAATTTATCCTGTCCGTGGGACTCCCACATTTGTAGGACCATCCAAGTCAACTTTTCAAAATATACTTCATATATATATTCTATGCAGTGCATGAAAACTTATTCAACATTCAATATTTGGTTTCTTATAATCTAATATCAAGTGCATATATATATATATATATATGACAGAGTCATGTCATCTTATTTTAATTCTATTTTAAAAACAAAATGTTCCTTGAGGCTGGCTTTTTTTTTTTTATTTAGAAGACAGGCCTGATAAAGGGCAGGGAATGGCAGAACCAAAAATTGAGGACTAGAGGAGTGAATTTTTAACATTTTTTTAGACAAATAAATTTGTAACCATTTTTTTTTAACTAATTTTTTTTCAAAAATTACAAGTCAAGGACCATCATAGTTAATTTATTCCCAAAAAATCCCAAAAAAATCCGAAATGTCATTACAGTCTAGGGGTTGAACTGAAATTAATTTTATAATACAAAAGGACAGAAATACCCCAACAGTGGAAAAAGAAGAATAAGGTATTAGCAAGGCAAATAAATGTTTAAATACGAACAATATAGGCATTAACAAGACGAAAAAGGCATTAACAAGATCTCTATTTGTTTTGTTAATACTCTTATTTATCTTATTAATACCCCTATTCATCTTATTAATTTTTATATTTGTCTTGTTAATATTTTTTTGTTCTTGTTAAAGCGCTCATTCTTCTTGTTAATACCCTTATTTGTCTTATTATTTTTTTTTATTATTCTCATTAAATCCACGATTCTTCTTTCTTCTATTAGTGGGGTATTTCTATCTTTTAGCATCACAAAATTAAATTCAGTTGATCCCCCTAAAATACAGTGAAATTTCAATTTTTTGAGGGCCTTTGGGAATAAATTAACTACAATGATCCTTTTCTTTTTCATCAGAATTTCGGCAGATGAGAGAGGTGACCGCCCCCTCTGCCCCTCCCCCAGTTCCACCCCTGGTAGGAAATCAAAACCCAGACTTAGTGCTATCAAGGGCACATTTTGTGCCACTAGACCAAATGGTCTTCAACGGCTCGTTTATTTATTTATTTTGATAGAAGGAGAAAAGTTAAGATTAGTTAGGTCTTAAGAATTCACTAGGGTTAAGGTATACCTCTAGACTCATAAAACGTTTAAAGAAATACTTATAGATAGTCTACTAATAAAATTCTCATATCGGCAGTGAAATTTGAACTCATGATCTTATGAGTTATGAGCTAACTTCTTACTAATTAGATTAATCTTTATTGTCTACTTGTTTATTTTTTTAAAACACAAAGCTTTTGTCATTTGCAGTTTCCCAAGTCGTCGTTTACGAGGATAAACGAAAAGCATATTTAAAGGCGGCTTAAACAACATTCAAATTAATTATATCAACTAAACAACATTAATCATTATATAATAGGAAGTCAATGACTTATCATCAATTATAGAGATAAAATTTGATAAATACAACTTGCACATTAAGCTACAATATACTTTGTTTATTTGTATATATTTTTTTGAAAATTTTTATTTTATTAGTAATTGTAATTTATTCTGTTAGTTGCGTGGGTCTCCCACATTTGTAGAACCATCCCAGCCAACTTTTTTAAAGCCATCTCTATAATTCACAAACCAACAATCTATGATACAGCTGTGTAATTAACACTTTTCTAAGACATGGGGTGAGAGTACAACTTAATTTGAATAAGCTCTTGGAACTGTTTTTAAGGTTTGTTTTTGCTAGTCAAAACTATCTTTCTATTAAAAGCTATTTTATTTAAGATATTATTAGTCATTAAATATGGGTATATCTCTTAATAAAAATTTAAACCTTAATTTGATATATTGTGAGAGATTAGTAATTTCTGTTAGATTCAACCTATATTGATTTTTTTCTTTCTTTCGGCTATTGTTGGTGATTCTAAACTTTTGATACTCCTTTTCCGATTATTAATGTCTGACATATTTAACTAATTTAATTAGATTAAATAATTTAGTTAAGTTAGTTAAATTAGTTAATATAATATATTTTTTTAAAATATCATAATCATCTTCTTTAATCCCCTCCCTCTCTATCTTATTTGATTATTGTTGATGGAGTATGAATAAGGGTAATTTAAAAAAAAATAGGAAATATAATGCCTAGTTTATAGTATAATTTACAATACAAACTAGATTTTATATTTAAAACCAAAAAAATATTTAGAATTAACATCAACATTTCAATTAGATCCTACGAAAGACATAAGGAATACAATGTTACGTAATCTTGGCCAAAAAGTCAAATACAAAGTTATATAAGGACCATTTTATTATCTTACTTTTCATCATCAATATATCACATGCATATCTTATAAATAATATATCTTAAATTTCAAATTTCTTATGTTAATGTAGGGAAAATATATTTAGCATTATTTATATAACTATATATGCCATTAGAAATATAACTTATTCTTCATGTGCAAACATTGAAAAACTTATTCTATATACAATATTTAATTTATTTTATACTCATACTGATACCAAGTACATATACAAAATATATGACAGCGTCATATAAATTATCAATTATGAAAAATTTGTTATAGATAATGGTATTTCATTTCCATTTCAATTAATTTTGTCATTTTCTTTACACAAGGGCACTTTTGTCATTTTCTTCGCCTATCCCTTCCTCTTTTCTCGTTGGATTATAGATATGGCTAATCTAATTAACATCATGGCTTCGCCAAATGTGCACTCTCCACTAGCTGAGTTACGTTCTTCGGCGCTTTATAATTGAAAATGCATAATAATACATTTAAGTTAAATAAACACAAAAATGTGAACATAACAAAAGAATTATACTAACATACTTGAGTGCTACATAATATAAACTATATCTAATTAAAATATGATAACTTAACTGATAACTTATAAAAAATTTAGGATTTATTTTATTTTTAAAAAAATAAACATTTCAATTTAAAAAAATAAAAACTCATCTAAACCAAATTAAAAGATTTATTTTTTAAAAAATAAAATAAAATAATTTTTTTTAAAATGAGTTATTAGCTAACTAAAATTAAAATATGTTGAGTTATTATATTTTAATTGGATAAAATTTAAATGAAGTGTTATTTCTAAAATATGTAAATATTCTAGCACGAATGGTTGGAAAATTGGGAGATTGATGAATCATATCTCACTCATTGAGAATTAATGAAGATTAGTTCTTATTTTCAGTGCGTACAAATTTTGCACACACGAATCTTAAATTGAAAAAAATCAAAATTTATTATTTTATTTTGATTTTAAAAAACTAAAACAACATGCTTTCTAGGTTAGTATTGACGAGAAATTACCATAAATAAAAAATTACATAAAATTATTAAAAAATTATTTTTATTTTTATACTTGTCCCTAATAAATACCATAAATTTTTTAAAAATATATGTTGGCAAATTGTTTTTAAAAAAATAAGGTTGAAATAAAGAAATTAATACTCCATAAACTTTTACAAATTATGCTGAAAGGATCAAAACCTATAATTTAATAAAAATTTAACTATTTTACCAAAACCAAAATATATTTTAAAATAAAAGATTGTATTAACTTTTTAATTAATATAAATTTTATCTATAGAATATATATGATCGGTAGAGAAAAGTCAGACCTAAACACACACAAATGCTCATCTTATTCTTGGTACAACACAAACTCTTATTCTTTAATAATCATGCTGTTTTATTCACACTACTAATTAAACAAGATTGCGTTTCATGACAAATAATCCTCCCACCTGCTTGTAAGATGGGTCTGAAACAGAAAATAAGGTTGATTCTGCCAATTTCTTCTCATATTGGATAAAAAGCTCATCCACTATCCCTTCTCCAAAATGCTCCTTGAAAAGTCCTTGGAACGCAGCTCTCACGTGCATACACATATTATTAGCATCATATTCTTTCTTCTTATTATCGTCAAATGAGGGAAATAATAATTCTGACTTCTCAATTTTGAACTTCCCATTCTTCTCAATCAATTCTTTTACCTCTTCTGATGCTGGTGTATAGATAGGTATGTTGAATGAATCTACCATTTCATGACTTATTAAGCCCTTCATTCATTGAAATCAAAGATCCATATTAACAAAAGAATAATTAAATCAAGAATATAATAAAGAATTAATTAATAGTGTATATCATGAATTATGGAATCATATAGCTAGAGAGAATACTCTTATTCTATTTCTCTATTGTACTAGCACGGTGCTCTAAAGAGAGAGAAACACGGGATAGGTGAACCCCACATGTTAGATTATCTCACACAGCAACCACCTATCTATCTCTTGGAACTAGTTTTATTTATAGTTGAAAAAAATTAAATCTGGATAGTCTAGATCTATGGCACTGTATTGTTATAGTAGAGAATCAAGGTCTGAGAATATTTGATATTACCTTGTTGGCCATCTCCACAAGAACATTTCCCATCATATTTACCACAACTTCAAATCCGTTCTTAGAAGGGATGCAGATAATAATGGTGAAAGTCATGATACCTCCAGGAACAATTTCTAAGGCTCTAGAATTCAAGAAGCTTTCAAAGTCTCTTTCAAATTGTGCAGAATATGCCTCTGCAACTTCCTTATCATCGTTTGTGTAGTAAATTTTGCCTTTATTATAAGCAGCAGAGTTCTTATCAACTACTTCTTTAGGTACCCTTGACAGCCAATGGAGTGCAAAAGATGAGTTGAACACATGAATGCTTGATTCTGGAAACAATCTGCCATGAAATGAACCTGCCACTGCAGCTGCATAGTATTGTTTGTCCTCAGGAAGGGACTTGAAAAGTGTGTTGAAATCATTACCAACATGATCATTGAAGAACACTTGAAATTCAACTGAATCTAATAGATCATGACGATGTTCTTGAGATTCAAGTTTGAGGTTCACAGAATCTATAATGTTTTGAACAGCGAAGAATGTGTTAGGTCCAACGGAACATCCCAAATCTGCTATGATGAAAGTATTAAGAGAGGAATTCTGCAAAAGTGTTTGCAGATCGAGCTTCTCAAGAATGGTCTCTTTGATAATGTTTATGGTAATATCTAGTCCTCTTCGCTGCCAAACAAGATCAAACTTAATTAGCCTTGTATGAAGCAACTTATCATTTATATACGATTTAAATATAAAAAAAAAATTAAATAAATTAGTTAAAATTGAACAGAGACTTTTTACACTGTTTAAAATTGATTTTTTACCCTGCTTTTAGGAACTGGTGTAAAAATAGCTAGAGGTGTAAAAAAGCTAAACTTTCTACACCGGTTAAACAATAATTAGTGTAGAAAGCTCAGACTAAACTTTGGTCAAGAAATTATGTTTTTCTACACCGTATTGGTTATTATTATAACCAGTGTTGAAATTTGTTTTCTTACAGTGGTTATAGTTTATTAGTAAAACTAGTGTAGGAATTCAAAAATATTCACCACGTGTAACCAATGCAAAAGCCTAGCTGTTAAAATGCTCTTTTACACTGAGTATACTCAATGCATGAGTTAGGAATCAAACTCTCAATCCCTTTATTTAAGGGATGAAAGTCCTTACCACTCAAGTTAACTTGATAGAATCTACAATTTTTTTATACATATGGAAACTTTTGAATTGAAGGAGAATTGTGTGTTTGTGAATATGCAAATATGATAAAATTGTTGGGAAGAAAAAATTAGTTTGATAAAATTATGACCTTAATAAAAAAAATATAGAAACAAAAGAAGAAAGTGGTGAAAATGAAGAACCTGATTTTTAGAATTTTGAGCATAACTATATTGGCCTTGGCCACCATTCATTGGGAATGCTTCATAAGATTGAGTGCATCTTTTTCTCTCCATCTTTGTTGTATTTTTGTAAATTTAAGCGTTTGAAGAGCGAGACACATATCTCTTATAGATATATATATATACTGCAAACAATCATTAATCAATGACTTGTAAATATGAAGTAAATGACTTATATAATAGGAAGTCAAGGCCTTATAAATAACTTCAACTTGCATTAAGCTACATGTTTTGTATATTTGTATTAATTGTTTTGAAAAAATATGTTATTAATAATTGTAATTTATACTGTCTCCCAATACATTTGTAGAACCATCCCCGCTCTCTAAATTACGTAATTTGAAAAATTAGTTAAAATTACTTAAAAATAATAAATATATAATAAATATAACTTATCTTTTTAAAACACTTTTATTTATAATGGAAAGGGTGAGTGGGGGAAAGGGTGAGTAGAAAAGAAGACGAGAGAGAATAAGTAGAAAAAAGGTACCACTCTATTTTTTATTATAAATCACTTATACCCAAAAATTTGTTCTAAAATATAAGTAAATTTTACCTATGTTGACTATAATATAGAGGATAGAGAGAGTTATAAATGTAAGGAGAGATAAATGAAGCATGTGAAAGAAAATTTGTAATTTCCTTTCTCTAATAAGGGTAAATGTGAAAATTTTCAAATTTAATGTATTCTTTGGTATGTGAGTTTAGGGTACAAGTGACTTATAATAAGAAATAGAGTAGTATGATACACACATATAATTAATTAGAGATAAAAATAAAAAAAAATATTAAATGATCAGATAAATCTAAATTGAAGCTTATAAAAAAAAAATCATACCACATCACAAGTTTAAAACTTATATTTCAAATTGGAGGAGTATAACTTTTTGAATGGGCATGTTCTTTTTTATAAGATACATTTTAGATATATGCTAAACATTAAATTTATTTTTTCTATTTTTACCCTAAATTAATTATACATATATCTCATCTTTTTTTCACTTATTCCTCGCACCCACCTCTTTCATAAATGAGGATACTTTTGGCAAAAAAATATTACAATTTTTACATATTTATTGTTTCTAATTAATTTTAAATAAGTTTTTCAATAAATATTATTTAGTTTTTATATACAATTATCTGAATCATATTACTAAATATTTAATTCTAAAGTTTATGGTTACCTTTATGACGTTATTTAGTTATATGTATTTTATAAATAGGAAAGGAGGGAATATATACCTGTATAACTTATTCTGCATATTTTATGCAATACATGAAAAACTTATTTAACATTCAATATTTAGTTTATTATAATCTAATATCAAGTGCATATATAGAATATATATGACAGAGTCATGTTATTTTAATTCTATTTTAATGTCAATATGTTCTTGTTTATTTTTTGAAACACAATTCTTTTGTCATTTGCAGTTTCCCAAGTCGTCATTTACGAGGATTCAATAGAAAATTAAAAAGAAAACGGAGACGAACAAAATCAGCGGCCAAGAGTTGAAACTCTGATCGGCGACTGCTCTCCTCACCAAAGTAAGCACATGTTTTCTGTAGGAAGAGGGAACGGGGAGGAAAATAAATATAGCGTAGCTCATTTTCCTTGGTGAATCCAAATTATCCAGAGGTGCCAAATCTTCCAAGGATGCCATTTTTCTGCGAGAAATATAGAGAGAGAGAACGGAAATGAAGAAATTGCACACCACCACTATAAGCCTTTAATCTGGCACTGCTCTTTATGCCCTACAAGCTTTTCCTCATTTACGCTCTCCCCCCCCCCCCCCCCCTCCATTTCTCACAGAAAATATGTGCTTGGTTTGGTGAGGAGAGCAGTCGCCGATCAGAGTTTCAAGTCTTGGCCGTCGATTCTGTTCGTCTCCGTTTTCTTTTTAATTTTCTATTGAATCCACATGGAGCTTAGTTGGAAGCCATGTAGGATACTAGGTGATGATTCAAGGTGAGTCATGTATGACAGCAGGATTAATTTATTAAATAAGAGAAGACTGAGTTTTAATTGAATTAAAAATTAAAGAATTAAATTATAATTGAATTACAATTTAAAAGAATAAAAAAATAATTTTCTTTAATTATATCAACTAAACAATCATTAATCACTACTCTACCTCCATTTATTTTTATAAAAAATAATTAACTTAATCACATCAATATAAAATTTGATTAAAATTAGTTGGAAAAAAATAAATTTATAAAAAATATCTCTTTTTCTAAAAATACATTTATTGATATGGAAGAGAGAATGTGTGACGAAGAGGTAGAAATTAAATCAACAGTGTAAATTAAATACATTGATATATAAGAAATATGAGTAATTAAATTAGATAAAATAATAAACTAACACAAAATTTTTGAAATATTTTTTAAATATCTTTTATAAAAGGAAACAGGCGTATACTAAGCGATTGTCTTTTATAAAAAAAATAGAAAGAGTATATAATAAAAATTTATATTTATATTTTTTTATAGAGATAAAACTGTTTATTATTTTAATTAATAATGTGTTGGTAGCTTGTTTATTTTTTAAATACGAAGCTTTTGTCTTTTGCGTTTTACCAAGTCGTGGATAAACAAAAAGCATATTTAAAGACGGCTTGAACACAATTCAAATTAATTATATCAACTAAACTTAATAATTAATAAATATGTAATACGAAGTCAATGACTTATAAATTATAATAATAAAATTTGATAAATGCAACTTGCACATTAAGTTATATATTATAATTAAATTATTTATTTAAATTATTTAATTTATTTAAATTAATTAAATATATTTTATATTAAAGAATGAAGTATAGATAATAGTATTTTACTTTGACGAGAATACGTTCCTTGAGACTGGCTTGCTTTTTAAACAAAAAAGCCTTTGTTATTTACTAAAGGGAACTTTTGTCATTTTCTTACCTATCCCTTCCTCTTTTCAAGTTGGTTTATATAAGAGATTTGGATAATCTATGGCTTTTCCATTTGTGCACTCTCCATCAAGAAGCTGAGTTCTTCTACATTTTTTTAATTGAAAATGCATAATAATACATTTAAATAAAATATACGGCAAAAAAAATTTGAACAGAACATAATTAATGAATATCGTTCCAATCATTGACTGCTTCTCACATAAGATAAGCCTGTATGGTTGGAAACTTGGGAGATGGTTGAATCTCACTCATTGAGAATTAATGAAGATTAGTTCTTACTATTTCCGAAAGCATTCAAGGAAAATTCAACATTTGAGGTTCTATGCATTTTACTTTTCCTATTTATTCCATAAATTGTTTCAGTTTCACTATACCATAAATGATAAAAATAATACTCTACAAATAAACTTTTGCAAATTTTAGGGACCATAATCCGTACCAAAGAGAGTACCATTTTAATACACAATTTATTTATAGAATATTTAATGTCAATATCTTAAATATGATTATTTTTAATAAAATAATATATATATTTTAAAAAAATTATCTATAGAATATGAAGTTAGACCCAAATACGAACACAAACGCTCCTCCCTCCTCCTCGGATGGATAGAGACACTCGAGATCTACAAGACAATATTCGGAGACCTTGAGTTTGGATTCTAAAAAATTAAAAACAAAAGTTAGACTCTTGTTTGTCTAAGTTTTTATCACCCTAAGATAATAGGAAAAGTTAAAAATAAAAATATGATTAGTTCAGATTTATGCCAATTCGGTGTACCCGTTTTTCGTTGGTGTTGATGCCCCTTTATAAGCGCCTCAGGTTATATTTATAGAACAAAAATGAAGGAAATATTTTTATCCTATTTATAAATTATAGTATCAAATTTTTTATATAAATATATAATTTTATTCTTAATTTATTATGTTATTAATTTTATATAATATATATTAAATATAGATAAAATTAAATTTAAATTTTATAATAATCAATAAAATTTAATTTTTTTAATTTATATAAAATATATTAAAAATAATAAATAAATAAGATTAGAGTACAACTTACCAATAGGTGGCAGGGGAGTAGGTATTTCATATTATACCAATTGAAAATTTAAACTCTATTTTTTTTTAATAAATTTAAGATATCTATCACTAAAGATAGTGATTAATCTCTTGTATTATAAATTCTAAAAAGGCATGATAAACACTCTTTTTCTACAACGATGACTTGGTCATCTAATTTTTCTTGTTTTGACTGATAATTTGGCACCTACTGGTTCCGCCCAATATAATACTCCACTCTTAGTTAAAAAATATTTATATATTTTAAAAATATTGTATTATATAAAATTTATCTAATTAAAATATAATAATTTATTAATGACTTATATAAATAATTTATAATTTATTTTATTTTTAATAACATTAAATATTTTAATTTAAAAGAATAAAACCTCATCTCAACCAATTTAAGAGATTTAGTTTTCCTTAAGAAAAATAAAATATTATTTATTTATATGAGTCATCCACTAATTAAAACTAAAATATATTAAATTATTATATTTTAATTAAATAAAATTTAAATAATATAATACTCTTTTAAGTATTTATCGTGTTAGTCACTCTCGCACATGGATATTATCATATATTTATATATCATCTAAGCACGATATATCCAATCTGGATATCCTTAATATTTACAAAAACTGAAGTCATATAATGTTTTTAGGGAGAGATTACGGGAAAATAATTAGCATAAAAATATGATAAGAACATTATCAATTTTCTCTGTAGAAAGAAAGGGACGTTGAAACAATCCTTGAGTCATTATTGTTGCCGTAACCATGCTACACAATCCCATTAGCTTTAACAGAAATAACATTACACTCATTAGATCCTTATTATATAAATTAATATATATGTAAATATAATAAATATTATTATGATATAAATTTAATAGAACATGAAAAATCAATCTATAATCAATTTTTTATTTAAAATTACCACCTGATTCAAATTTCTTTACAGCTTTTATTATTGTTAATAATTTTTTCTAATTTAAGTAATATTTATTCATTAAACTTTCCCCTTCCCCTTGTGTATTTTGCTATTTCTTCATTTTTTAAAATTATCTAAATGAACAATTAAAATCGTTAAAAGAATTTGTTATTGTTTATAATAATGATATTTTAATATTTTCTTAGAATTATATATTGATCATGATTAAGATAATACTACTCTGATTTTTAATATATGATCTATTTAATTAATTTGATAAAATTAAAAAAGTTAATTAAATTATTTAATATGACATAGTTTTTCTAAAATACTTTAATAATTTTTCTTAACTCTATCGCTCTATCTTTTACTGGATTATTGTTGAGGGAGTAGGGGTGTTCATAAAGCCAGCAGTCCGATATGCCTACTCGAGCATGGGAAAAAAAGGCCCTGCCCAGCCCGATAAATATAGGGTAGGGCTGGGCATCGGGTTGCAAAATGCAGCCATACTTTTTTCGGGCTAGGTACTAGGCAAGGGGGTTGCCCTGCCCTGCCCAGCCCATGAGCACCCCTTTTTTTATTTTTTTACTTTTCTCCTTAGATACTACACTTGAAAAGGAGAATATGATAGTTACTAGTGACTAGAGGGTTATTTTAGAAATATAAGTAGTTAAGTACGTAAGTTACATCTTTTAATATTTATAACTATATTAATTTTTTTTAACTTTACTAATCATAATATAATTATATTATAAATTATAATTATTTTTTTTATTTTTTTAGATATTTCATCTTTGTCAATATTTAGGAAATTGATGTAAAGTTGTAATTACAAATTACTTAGATTTCAAGGCTTTTTTATATGCAATGAATTTTAAGACTTTAATTATTATCTTTTTGTTACCTTATTTTTAGTGGATTATAGATATTATTTAACTCTTGAAAACATATAAATATGGTAGGTATTATTTTAGAAGTTTATAATTACATATTTTTTTTCACAACATGAGCATGATATCACAATTTAGGCATGCCCAGCCCGTCTATACCCAGCCCAAAATAGTTAGAGCTTTTACCCGGCAGGGCCGAGCATCGGGCTGCAAAATGCAGCCCATGTTTTTTTCGGGTAGGGCACCGCGCAGGGGGGTTGCCCAGCCCAGCCCATAAACACTCCTATGAGGGAGTATCAATAGGGGTAATTTAAAAAACAATTGATAAATATAAAAATTATGTATTATACTTAGGACTAATATTAAATCTTTAATTAAGTCATATATTATGATTTAGTTAAAATATAAATAAGTATTCATATTTAATTATGATTTCTAGTATTAATGTACTAATTCACCCGTAATGTGATTTTGCCTCATTAATACATCAAAGTTACAGCATATCAATCTATAAATTTTGCAAATTTCACAGCCATATGATATATCAAATTTCAGTGCGTATAAATTTTGCACACACGAGTCTAAAATTATAATCAATCAATCAACTATCAACTATACTCTTAAAATATTGTAATACCTAATTCAGTTGAAAATAAATTTCAATTGATCCGAGTTAATATTTTTAATTCTTTTATCTATAAGTCGCAATCAATAATCTCAATCAAATCTCACTTTAATTTTTAAAAAAAATTGAATCTGTTATGGTAATTAATTAGTAATCATATTAACTAATTCTATTATATTTTAACCTTTTAACCATAATTATCATTCATAATAATCATAAATATAATAACAAAAATCTTTTACGATTTTTTAACTTGATGTGGGCTCTAGACAATTCTATGTGTATAGATCCGAGTCAATACTTTCTAAAAATATAATTAATGACTATATATATACCTAAACTTTTTTGTACCATATATATATATATATATATATATATACTTTTAGATAATTGTTACTAAATAGATTTCCCATATCCTTATAAACGGTAATAAAATGCAATTTAATGTTTAATGCTATTCATTTGGTGTGTTATTCAAAAAATTGAGCAAAAAATTATTTTTTACATTTAATCAAAAAAATAATAAATAAAAGTCTAAAATGTTCCTCAATTAAAAACAGAAAAACTTTCCTTTCAAGATTTCTCAGGAGTGGTAGCGGAGATGGCAATAATAGTGGAAGTAGCAGTGGGTAGAAGGAGATGATCAAAACAAAAACAAAAGACTAAAGTGTCAACGTGATTTTTAAAATATGCAATAAATGATAATGAGTATTTATATGGGAGAGTATGAATGGGGATTACCAAATTTTGGTAATCATCATTACCATAGTAAACCCTATTACCAAGCTAAAATACAATCAAACATCCAGTTATTAGTAATGCAATGATTATTATCATTATATGGGGTTGAACTGTGCTCCTATTTTTTTTAACCGCATAACACATGGGAGAAATCTCTAGTTGAAAGAAGAAATCAAAATGTATTATTTTTATTTTCATTTTTAAAAAAATATAAAAAAAACATGCTTTCAATTTCAGGCTTAGTATTGACGAAAATGCCATAAATACAAAATTACATAAAATTATTAAAAAAATTAGTTTGATTTTTATATTTGTCCCTAACTAATTTCTGCTCCTCTTCTCTGCCAAAAGAAGATCAAACTTAGCTTTAATTGTATGAAGCAACTTATGATTTAGATATAACCTGACAGGTGGAATTTTGAGCATAACTATGCTGGCCATCTCCACCATTCATAGGGATTGCTTCATAAGATTCGGAGCCTTTTTGGCTTTCCATAGCTTTGTAATAATTTAGTGAATGTTTGTGTGTCACGCTGTCGTATTTTATGAACACATCTCTCTATATATAGTGTATAGTTTGGGGGGAAAATGTCTCCACTAACATGTTGAAGCAGAACTAATTGTTACAATTAAGTGATATTTTAAGAAAACAAAATATAAATGTCTCCACTATCTCTGCATATATATAAATGCATCCAAGGATTTATTACAGATGGTGGATGGAAGAAGAGGCTACCGTGAAAGGAAATTAATAATTGTATTTGGACAAAATTTAAATAATTTTTTTTTTATATTTATTATGTCAAGTTCTTCAATCTCATTTTACCATATGTTCTATTTTTTTAATATCTTAATTTAATTTAAACCTATATAAAAAATAATATACATATGACAATGTGTAATTGGAGAATTTGACATAATAAATATAAAAAAATTAATATAAGTATTGTGGATTGTATAAGCCATTGTTGATGGATCATATGTAGTTCAAATAAAACTTGATGTCTTGATTGAGCTATAGAACAATATACTCCTTCGATCTTTAATATATGATCTATTTAACTAATTTGATTAGATTTTAATGAAGTTAGTTAAGTTAGTTGCTATAACATTTTTTTCTTATAACACTCTAATCATCTTCTTTAATTATCTCCCTTCCTTTCTTACTTGATTATTATTGAGGGAATATCAATAAAGATAACTTAGAAAAAATTAATAAATATAAAAAAATTATATTTAAAACCAAAATTAACTTCATATTAAGTCATATATTAAGGACTAGAGGAGTAATATATATATATATAGCCATATGTATTTTTTATTAACATCATGCGCTATCAATAAGTTAGAAATAGAATGGCTTATATGTATAATATATATATATATTGAAAACGCTATATATGTGCTCATACCTAATTATAATTTTAATAAAATGGTTAGTCATCTTGGACAAAAACTTATATGTGGGTATATATAGACACACTTTGTTAAGTTCTAGTTTCATGAATTAGGCCTTAGGATTTAATACTTAGCATTTAATATCCATATCCTTTTTTTTTTTTTTTGCCGCCATTTAATATGCATATCCTTATTCATTCAACAACAATGTAATCCTTCTTGAAGTTCATTATTACGTGGATACTTATTATAAGATCTACTTAATTAATTTAAATAAATTAAAAAAATAATTATTTATAATAATTATGTGTTAATTTTTTTTAAAATACTATATTCAATAATGTACATTTGAACTATTTTTTATAAAAATTCTCCTAATATTTACAATTATATAGGGGTACTTTAGGCCAAAAATTATAATTTTAGGAGATAAAGTAAATTAGAGTATTATATTTATGATTAAAATAGACTAACTCTTATATTTAAGATAGGGAAAATACTTTTTAACTCTAATGTTCTCCAACTGTAAACCTTCGACTATTTAAATTTCCTCAAAACTTAAGTCAGCTTTACTTCCAAATTATTGCTTTACTTCCAAATTAGGAGTTATAACCAATATAAGCTTTAATGTAGTGTTTAATTATATGTAGTTTTCTCTCATAGAAAATTTAATAGATATATATATATATATATATTATAGATATAAATATATTTGTATTAGAGATAATTCTATTTAAAATATTATCGGATACTAAATATTATTATATCTTTTAATAGGGATTTGATCATTAGTTCATCACAATTTGAAGAATTAGCTTATTATTCTATTAGACCCAATCCAATGAATAGAATTAGCTTATTATATTCTATGACTTTTATTCTCTCTATCTCTTTAATTATATTATTCCAAAATTTGCAAGATATGATCTTTTTCTATACTAGTGAAAAACGACTTGGGAAACTGCAAATTAACAGGCTATTTCTCAACACACTCAAGAGACACATAGGCATTGAAATAGTACTCCTATTGTAAACTATGATTATTGAATTAAACCACCATCGTATTCATGAGCTGTACACCATAAACTCTTGTTATATTCATGTACAGTGTCATAGATAGGCCATATAATTAAATATTGCTAACTAACAATGATTTCCACAGTTGACATTGACTTTCAGGATATAATATTACGTATATTATAATATTTTTAAAAGAAAATTATACAATGCTACAAGATCAACTTCATTACCTTCTCTGAGAATTGAACAAAGACTTGAAGAGAATTATTGTTTAATTTGTGTCACAATAATCCTTAATTAATTGTATCTTGGGTCTGTTATTAGAAAGTTGAATACGGATGCCAATTTCTTCTCAAACCGTACAAAAATGTCATCCACAATCTCTTGCTCATCAAATTGTTCCTTCAAAACTCCTTCCAACAAAGCCCTCAAGTGCATGCTAACACCATGAGCATCTATTTGATGATGCTTATCCTTAAACAGATGACATAATAATTCTGACTTCTCAATTTTAAAATTCCCATTCTTCTTAATCAATTCCTTCACTTCTTCTGTGATGTTGGAACGTAGATAGGTATGTTGAATGAATCTAGCAGTTCTTCGCTTATTAAGCCCTTCATTCATTCGTAAAATAAGTTATTATTTGAAGAATTAACGGCTAAATAATCATTTCTATATCATATCATTAATTAATCATCTCATAAACCTATAACAGATATACAATATAGATTATAGAGAGTAACCATATTTATATACTCCCTGGGTTTTAAATATAAAAATTAGATAAAAAATTTATTTTGGTCCTAAATATACTACCACAATTTATTTTGTCTCCTAAAATTATAATTTTCTCCCCAAAGTATCCCTATATAATTGTATATATTAAAAATATTTCTATCAAGGATAATTCAAATATAATGTACATGATTAAAGGAAATATTTTAGATAAATTAACATATAATCATTACAAATAGCTAAATTAATTTTGTTAATCTGCCTAAATTAGTTAAGTATATCTTATATTAAGGACTTGAGGTAGTATATTTACCTTATTGGCCATCTCCACAAGAACGTTATCCATGATATTAACACAAGCTAGGAAGCTGTTCAAGGAATTTGGTGGGACACAGAATAATAAGAGTCATGATACCTCCAGGAACAAGCTCTAAGACTCTTGAATTCAGGAAGCTTTCAAGGTCTCTTTAAAATTGTGCAGAATAAGCCTCTGCAACTTCCTTGTCTTCACTTGTAAAGTAAATTTTACCTTTATTATAGGCACCAGAGTTCTTGTCAACTATTTCATTAGGTACCTTTGAGAGCCAATGAAGAGTATAAGATGAGTTGAAGACATCTTCCATGAAATGACCCAGGCACAGCAGCCGCATAATATTGCTCCTTCACAGGAAGAGACTTGAAAAGTGTGTTGAAATCATTAGCAGCATGATCATTGAAGAACACTTGAAATTCAAGTGAATCTAAACCATGATAATGTCCTTGTCGGGATTCAAATTTGAGATTCACAGAATCTATAATGTTTTGAACAGTGAAGGATGTGTTAGGTCCAACTGAACAACCCAGATCTGCTATGCGGAAAGTATTACGAGAGGAATTCAGAAGAAGTGTTTGCAGATGGAGCTTTTCAAGAATGGTGTCTTTCATAATGTTTTTGGTAATTTCTGTTCCTCTTCGCTGCCAAACAATATCAAACTTAGCTTTAATTGTATGAAGAAACTTACGATTCAGATACGATTTGAATACTAGAATATAAACAAACACATTGTTCTGGTATACACTAAAATATTAGAATTTAAGTATATCAAGTTGCCCTCGGGGACTCTATACATCTTTCCAGTTGCTCGACAAATAAATTCAGTCTGCATAAAATTTTAAAAATTACAAGAAGAAGAAGAAGAAGAAGAACCTGATGGGTGGAATTTTGAGCATAACTATGCTGGCCATCCCCCCCATTCATTGGGAATTCGGAGCCTTTTTGGATTTCCATAGCTTTGTGATCGTTTAGTGATTTGTTTGTGTCACACGTTCATAATTTGATGAACACGTCTATATATATATATATATGGTGTAAGCAGAATTAATTATTATAATTAAGCAATATTTTTAGAAATCAAATCTTTTGGAAATCCAACCCATTTTATGAATAAAATGTGACTAATTAACCAAACAACAAAACTACTTGTTAGAAATAAAAATTGGTTGTTGCATCAAAATATATAAATGTTGACTAATATGATTATGATATTTTGATTAAAACCCCTCTAGTCATTAATATAAGATATAATTAACTAATTTAATTAGATTAAAAAAGTTAGTTAAATTAGTTAATATTCTAATATATATATACTATATAGGGTGTGTTTGGAACGCACCCAAACCTTGGTTTTATAAGCCCTTTTGGGCAAAACCTTAGTTTGGGGAAATTTTAAAACAAACAGCCATATTTGTCCATAAGTGCTTTTGGGCAAAACCATGGTTTAAAACCATAATTTTGAATAAGCTATTAAAAATAGCTTTTTCAACAGTAAAAGAGCTTATGGACTATCCAATTACTATCTTACCCCTACTTTTTCTTACACCCTCTCTCCTCTCTCCTACTTTTTCTTACACTCTCTCTCCTCTCTCTTACTTTTTCTTACACTCTCTCTCCTTTATACTCTCTACCCTCTCTCCTCTCTCTTCTCTTTTCTCTACCTCTCTCCTCTCTCTTACTTTAAATCAAATCATACACTTTTTGGTAATTTACCAATATAAAAAGTCATTCTAAAAATAACTATCCAAACACTTATTTATTCAAAATCACTTTTTTTCCATAAACTCTTCTCTAAAAGCCTTTTTTCATAAGCTGTCCATAAGCCCTTTTTTTCATAAGTCATTGTTTAAAATCCTATTCAAACAGGCCCATAGTTTTTTTTAAACGCTATTTATGGGCTCATATTTAATTATAATTTTAATAAGAAAATATGATTCTTTAAAAATATGTTAGTTGTTATTTTGTCACACATAATAATAGTTGTAATTAGTAATAATAATAACATAATAATTAATACAAATCTACAAGTCGAATTATATGCCTGCCGTGATGCCGTCGAGATCAAGTCTCACCCAGTTTTTTTATTAGAAAGCACATGTTTTGATCAAGTCTAATTTATTCAACATTTGGCCCAAATTTTTTTTACCCAATCTATTCATTCATACATATTGTGTCACAATACCTTACTCTAGATCTATTTCTTAAAGGAGTTTTATCTTATTTGAACCAAAGAGAAACTTGAAAGCATTCTAAAGAATGGGAATTTTTTAGACTTTAAAATAACTCAAGCAAGGTACTTCCTTTGGTAAATAAATAAGGCTTGGCTCCTCTCTGGTTCCTTTGTCTCATCACATTTATAATAAAACTAAAATCTATACTTTTTTCTTAACCTTTCAAGTTACCAGGTCTCACTTCATAAATCTGTAGCTTTAAATCTACTTAATCAAACATGCTAATCTATTTGCATCTTTAAAATTTAAAAGTTATAGCTTTGGCATGTAATTTCGCAGGGCACGACGCATGCATTTATCCTTGTTACCAAACAGATTATATCTACTAGTCTGCATATATATAATATCAACTGTAACTACAAATCATAATATGTAAGTATACGTTATCTTCGTGGATGGCACTTACTTGGGACTGTTATAGCCTGAGCTCTCCTCCTTATAGAGAATATGCACATGCCAATATATACACACACACAAACACATGCATGCATAACTAATTTCTTCATCAAAAGTGAAGTATAACTTGACATAGAATCTTAAACTTAATTAAATACAAAATACAAGCTCCATTAGCTCCATCAGCCTTCAAACTTTTTCAACCACTACACACCTTGCTCTTGTTGTATATCATGGAAGAATGAAGGAGTGAGATTCAAAGAATCTCAGTAGTGATAGATTTTTTTCATGTTAATCATGCAAAGCTACAAAACTAAGCATGTAAAACAAACCATAGAGAATAATACCTCCCATTAATTAAATGATGCGCATAAACTTTGCAGATGATTGAAGTAACTAACTATTGCGCAAATATTGTGCAGAGTGCTACATTGCATATATGGCCATACAAGGATGATTTTACATGTCCACATGTTTAACTACAACAAAATGGCACAAATAAACAAACAATGACCAAAACACAATCACATGAAAGGAAAAGAGTTAATACCTCTTATATTTTCTTCCAAGTACCTTCTACCTGCTTCTTTCCTCGGTTATTCCTTTGTAGCTTTGGGCAAATATAAAAAGCCTAGCATATATATATGTGTGTGTGTGTAAGGGTAGGTTAACGGTTATAACATTTAATTTGTAACTTAACCGTTTCTTCTTAATTAAAATCCCAGCTTAAACAAACTCTACCCTTCATATGTATATATATACACTTTGCTAAGTTCAAGTTTCATGAATTAGGCCTTAGGATTTGATTCTTAGTATTTAATATCCATATCCTTATTCATACAACAACAATGTATCTTGAAGTTCATTACCTTTTAACTCTAATGTTCTCCAAATATTTAAATTTCTTTAAAACTTAGGTCAGCCTTATCCTTTTCATGAAATTATTTCCCGATTTAAGCAATACCCTTGGGAAACACATGATTTGTTTTATGTCCAACTAGGTTTTCTTATCTCGATCAACTGATTTTCGAGAGGATTCCTAACACAATCCTAAATTTCATCCAAAAAAATAAAGAAGATTCCATCGAGAGAGAAAAAAAAAACACAATCCTAAACAAGCCTTTATTAATAAATAGTTACCTTTTGAGTAAAACGAAATGGGAATGAGAAACAAGATACTTTTACGAACACACACTCAAAAAGAACTCTCTTTCACAAGCACACATACCCATTATTCTGGAAAATTATTGTTTTATAGCCAATACATAATTATAAACCTAATCTTCTGCAATATTTTTCATAGCTCCATGGTCGTTAAGTTCGCTTGATGACAAATAATTGTCCCATAGTCTTGAATGATGGGTCCAAAAGGAAGGTGGATTGAGCCAATTTCTTCTCATAGCCATTAAAAATCTCATCTACAAGCTCTTCATCTCCAAAGTGTTCCTTGAAGACACCTTCCCACACAGCTTTCATGTGCATGCATGCACTGCGAACATCTGGAAGTTTCTCGTTCATCATGAGGCCAACTAATAATTCTGATTTCTCAATTTTGAATTTCCCATTCTTCTCTATCAATGATTTTACTTCTTCTGATCCTGGCATGTACATCGGTATGTTGAACGAATCTACCAGTTCTTCGCTAATTACACCCTTCATTTGCAAAATATGTTGCTTAAAATTCATTTAATGTCAAATTTATATCACAAATCAACCATCAAGTTTAATATATACTAAATTGTGAGCTCATGTTGCGCAAATACACACACACACACACACACTATATATGAATAGCTTTCTATCATATTATCTTAAATATTTTGCCCCCATACAGATATGTAGTTGGGCCAATGTTTATTTGTGAGATGCATTTTTGTATAGATATATCATTAAATATTCATGGTAGTTTGCAATATTTCTTATATTTGATAACAAAGGATTTTCCTAATAATGTGTTGCTAAGATTTGATAATGGAGATAGTACCTTCAATCAAGGTATTAAAAAGCCAACTGTTTAAGTGTCACTAGTCCAACTATGGTTGAACTGAAATCAACCTGATTATGATTAAATTAATATAATTTAATTAAAATATATAAAATAATATTTATATATAAATTTCAAAAAGGTAATATTTAAATAATAATCAACAAAAAAATGGAAGATTTATATACAAATCACACATAATATAATAAAACAAAGTTACAAAAGTATAAATATAATATACATATATTTTTTTAACTCAAAACGGCATCACTTTAGGGTAAGCAAGGGGAGAAAAAACTATAAAATCTAACTCAATCAACTTGTCTAGAATTTTTTATGACTGGCCTAGGTTGGATTTTAATATCATGCCTTCAATAGGAACTGATGGCATGGCATGGGATTAAGAAACCATATATATAGAGAGAGTAATTGTAAATTACCTTATTGACCATATCCACAATAACATTCCCAATGATATTTGCATTAGCTTCAAATCGGTTCTTAGAATTTGGAGGGACACTAGGAATGAGAAAAGTGACGATACCTCCAGGAACAAGCTCTAAGGCTCTTGAATTCAAGAAGCTCTCCATGTCTCTTTCAAATTGTGCAGAATATGCCTCTGTAACTTTCTTGTCTTCACTTGTAAAGTAAATTTTGCCTTTATTATAAGCAGGAGAGTTCTTGTCAAGTATCTCTTTAGGCACTTTTGAGAGCCAATGAAGAGCATAAGATGAGTTGAAAACATGAATGCTTGATTCTGGAAACAATCTTCCACGAAATGAACCAGGCACAGCTGCCGCATAATATTGCTTCTTCTCAGGAAGAGACTTGAAAAGTGCGTTGAAATCATTAGCAGCATGATCATTGAAGAACACTTGAAATTCAAGTGAATCTAAAAAACCATGATAATGTCCTTGAGATTCAAGTTTGAGGTTGACAGAGTCTATAATGTTTTGAACAGTGAAGAATGTGTTAGGTCCAACTGAACAGCCCAAATCTGCTATGCGTAAAGTATTATGAGAGGAATTCTGCAGAAGTATTTGCAGATCAAGTTTCTCAACAATGGCTTCTTTGATGATATTTTTGGTGATATTTGCTCCTGTTCGCTGCAAAACAAGGATTAATTTAACTTCAAGCTTCGTAATGAAGCAGCTTATAATTAATTATTTAGATCTAATAAGAATGGAAAATTAAACCACAAGTTCTATTAGTTACCTCAAATTTTAAATCAGGTCTTTATAGTTTATATTGTTTAAATTATATCCTTATTTTTAATATTTACTTGATCCGATCATTTTAATTTATAGCCTTTATGAAATTTTATTTGTAAAAATGTACATATATTAAAATGATGTTAAATGAAATGAAAGAAATTCCTTCATGTTAGTGAAATTTTATACTTAAATTTAACAGTTTTTACCCTTAAAAATAAATGTTTAAAATAGATCAAATTATAAGGATCTAATTCAAATAAAATAATTAAAGAGACCTAATTTAAAATTGAGAAGAAAAAAAACATGTAAGGACTCGCAGATTTAATTTCCCTGAAAACACTAATAAGAAACCTGATGGTTGGAATTTTGAGCATAGCTATCTTGGCCTTCTCCACCCTTCATTGGGAATGCTTCATGATTGTTAGTGTCTCTTTTGCTTTCCATCTTTTAGAAACGTTTGCTCAGTATTCTTCAGAGACACACGTACGTATATGATTAACATTATGCCCTATATATATACACACACACGAGCGCACAAGTGCAAACGTCATTGTTAAATTATTCATTAGTATAATGTTGCGTGAGATTATGAGAAAAAAAATAGTTGGAACTTAATTAACCAAGCATATACGATCACACTAACATACAATTATAATACTTTATATGTGAAATTCAAATGCGTGCTACATCAGGCCAAATGATCGATCTAGTAGTCTGGACTGCAAGTGAGCATATATATAATATTTTATTGGATTAAAGTTTAATTTTATCCCAACAATTTTCACTTAAGATATGTATTCGGATATCGCTCCAGAAGTTTTTAAAAATAAGCAATGTCGCCTTGGCCTATTAAAAATGTTAATGGTTTATTTCTCCTCATATTTTGGTCCTTAAAAAACATATATTCCCTCTAATCCTTAATATAAGTTATTTTGGTCCCTAAAAAATATATTCCCTCTCATCCTTAAAAATAATGTTTTATAACTCATTCCCTCAAATCCATTTCTTTTTGGAGTAGTATAGTATCTCCATTAGATGAAGACTATATCCAAGTACGTGGTCATCATTAGATTTTTGCTCGTCTTCAACCACTTTCATGAACAAAATATTCATCTTTCATAATCTTAAAAAAAATCAAATTATCAATTTTTGAGTTATGCTCCATTTCTTTTCTTTTTTTTCTATAAAACACCTCCAGCATTATTACTGAAATTAAAAGGAGAATTTAAAAATGTTAAATTTGTCTAAAAATTAAATAATCTTTCAATTTCCTTATTTTAAGTCTATATGGTATAACTTTGTAAAAACGACCAATATTGTATATGAGTATAATATGAAAAAGATGTAATAAAAATAACCAAAAAAATTTCTTTCAAGTGTCTTATAAAAAGGATTAAAGAAAATAATTCAAATGAACAGAATGACATCATGTATAGGGCTATTACACTAAAACATTATTATTTTAAGTTAGCCAGTAGCCACTTATTAAAATTAGTAATCAAGTTTTGTAAGTTTAGACCATTAGCTCATGGAATTATCATATTCACTCCACAAGTTATCGTTAACTTGTTTTTTATCACAATATTATTTTATTCATAGAACAGCCTCAAATTCCACCAAATGAATACCAACATCAATATCAATAGTAATGTATAAAATATAATATAATAAATTGTGCTATTTATAAATCTTGAACAATACTTTATTAATTATTTACTTGTTTTTCAAACACCGAGAAACGTAGTCTAGAATCTCGTAGTATCAACAAATGATAAAATATAGAAGAAAAAATGCAATATTCCCTGTATTTTTTTTCTTAGTCCTGTAGGATTTTAGCTAACATTTTAACCTTAATAACTTCATTGCATACATACTAATAAATTAATTAATGCACTAGTCAAAGATATTGAATAAGCAAGAGACATGTTCCATGTCCAAACGAGTACGAAACTTTTTCAAAATCTTTTTTTTTTACCTTCAAAATCTAAATATCTCTAGGATAATGAATCCACAAAATCACAAATATGAAATATTATAAGCATTATTTTTTTTAGTAACAGAAAGTTTAGGGAAGTTGAGTTTCAAAAGCCCATCAGAGTTAGAGTATGTTTATAAACTTAAAAAGTACTTATAGAGGTATTTCTAGATTACCTACCAATAAAATTTTCATGTCAACAGCAAAATTTGAACTTACGACCTTGTAAGTTATTAACTAACTTATTACCAATTAGACTAATATTTATTAGTACTGTAAGCATTATTAAAATTGAGACTAGTTCTTTTTTTTTTGCCTACCCGGTTCACCGGAGTTTTGCCCCGACTACATCTGGATCCGACCCGCGTCGCGCACCTGGCTATGGTGGGTGAGTCTCCTAACGGGGATTTTCTGCGTACGCCAAGGCTCGAACTCGAGACCTCGCTTAAGTGATATCGAGCCGCTTATCACTCGGACCAACCCCCGTTGGTAAATTGAGACTAATTCTCATTCTAATAAATATTGATACCTACTCCACTTAAATATTTTTTGGGTAACAAATGAAAAGGTGGAGTCAAAAAGGAAGAAAGGGTGAAAAGTATGGTTGGAGTAGTTGAAAATGGCCCAATGGTTGCAATTAGCCGATTGGAGTGAAAAACATTTTGTTTTTGGACCAGCAATTGGAGTGAAAAACTTTATTTGTTTATTTATTTTACTTTTCATATTTATGAAAAGTAAAGAACATTGATTGGGCCAGTGTGGATGATGTTCATTGATTGGGTATTGACTCATTCAAGAAGCCCAACGTGTAGAGTATCATCTTTTCATATCAGGTTTGGTAACACCCATTTAGATTTCTGCGGTTTAATTCCATCGGAGATTATTACATGTAATCTTGATGCAATAGAATGATTTAGGCGATTTGTTGGACTTATGTAATGTAAAGAGGATTGCATTTTATAATCCGAATTACCTCATGTGATGTAAAGATTATTACACTGCCAAAACATATGAATATAGATTATAATATGTAAGAATTTAGAAAAAAAAATACATTTACCCTTATCTATTTTATAGTCTTCCTCCACTTAATCACACGTCTACTATTGCCTTCCAACCTCTTCCAACAACGCGCCGCAAATAGAAAATCTCTTCAGCCACCGTCCTCCTCCGACACAATGTCATTACAAAAAGATATTATAAAATAATATTTCTTGTTATAATACATTAGGCTTATTAGTTTAGATCTAGATTTATATAGAATTGTATTAGTTGTTATACAAATTTTGGTTTACTTTAATTCAATTATACATGTTCTGTATACAAGTTAATAAAAGAAAAAAATCATGAGATAAATAAACAATCCGATTGTTGTAAATATAAACAAAACTAAGTTATATATATTGTATATAGATAATTACTTTTTACTTATTTATTTAGTTTCAAATTTATATAAAAATTATAGCAGTTATTATAAATATATATTTATATATAAACACAATTTTAATTAATAAAATTTTCAAATCTTCATTGTACATATGGACTAGAGTAATTTTTTTATTAATTTATTATATATATGGAAAGGTTTATTATATATTTTGGCAAAAAATACACCATTTTAATTTATTATATATATTGATAATGGTGATTTTGTCTCTTGATTTATTATTATTATCTATTCCCATGTTTGTAGTAATCCAACCAAACGTTTTTATGTTTATGCATCATCTTTCCTTAATAGCATACCAAATAAATTTATGTAATCATTATTATATTACATTCTATTATGTTGCATTATATTCCATTACATTGCCTTTGATTCATAACAATAATAATTAACTTTAAAAAATATTCTATTTTACCTATTTCTTATAAAATATTATATTAAACTATTATTTATATTTTACAAAAATATATCCCATCCGCATGCCAAATGCCAAAAAGTATCAAAAAAAGGAGATGGACGTCGAAAGGTGTAAAACCTTTCAACTAGATGATGAAGCAGAGTCGTCTGGGTTATCTGAAGGGTGGGGGAAGTGTCAGTGGTTATGTTGGCAGCAGAGATCAGAACGGAGACTATTGCCGCTTTCTTGCAGGTTTTCTACTTATAGGGAGAGTTCTTCAACAGAGTTCTCCAATGTATCCATTTTGTTTATCAATTCATCTAGACGTTTGAGAAGGTCTAGAAATAGTAAAACAGGTATCGGGGTCTGAGAGAGAATGTTTATCCTATAAATCATCACGCATTCTTTTCTGTGAACGGGGAAGGAGAAGAGCCTGAAGATGACGTCATTTTAAGCAAGCTGAAATGAGAGTAAGACAAAGACAATGCAAGAGGAAACAAATTGAGAAAATTAAAGTGGAACAAAAAGTACAATTGAAGGATATTTAACATTGAGTAAAAGACGCTTCGTAAGGAATATTTGTTGGCTTTCCCTCAAGATGAGTAGAGATGTTGAGAATCGAAAAGGCAAAAGATATACACTTTCTTTCTGCAGAAATGGCGGGGTGAAGGGAAGGCAGAATGATTGACTGATAACGCATGTTGTCCTAAAAACTGCCATTATAAGTTCTTGGTGTCACTTTTAACGGTGGTTGTATTAAAACCGCTGTAAAAAAATTTTAAAATATGGATTTATTTATGGATATACCACCGCCTTTTTTTATGACATTTTTACTTTTAACCGCTGTGAAGAAGCGCTGTGAGAAATATTTTTTTTAGTAGTGAGTGAACTAAAGGGGCTCCTAGTTTTTATTGCTTTTTATAAGATTTGAATACCCCACCTTTATGAAATATGAATTGCATGTTTTTTATTTAGAGAGGTAAGCATAAATGGTATGAGGTTATAAGTAAGATCAATCTCCTATTTTAGTAGGTTACAAGGTTATTAGCTTAATTGTATTTTCACAAATTACATATTTGCAAGAAGCTCCCACATGTATGTTTATCTGATCATTTCTCACGAATTATATATCTCTTTAAGAAATTCTCATGAATTAATTTGTGAAAAAATATTTTTCACCAATTATTCTTATTATTTATTAAAGAAAGTTACCATTTACTCGAAAAAAGTTCTAGGAAAGAATTTGATGTGGTGATACCCATTTTGAAGAGGGAGAATTTCAGTAAAGTCCTAAAAAACATAACTTTTAATAGTTCTCAAAAAATTTTGAAATTTCAATAAAGTATTAAAGAACAAAAATGAAATGTTGTTTTTATAGTAGAAACTAAACAGTATCACATAGCCGATAGCTTAAAGATTAATCATCTTAAGATTTAAAAATTACTGAAATAAATTTTGTCTTTCCCAATAAAATTACTTTTCATGCACATGTCTTAATTCAAACTTAAAACATCATGTTTTGATAATAAATGATAAAATATCCTTCCTTCATTTTTTAAAAGAGCCCACTTAGCTTGAGTTCCACTAATTCAAACAAGGTGGCTAGGAAGAGGTTTAAACCCATGACCCTTACGATATATTTGGTAGGATGGAAGATATTTTGATAGAAGTGGAAGTAAAATTAGGTTAGAAATAGATTTTAAAAGTTTGTCTAGTACGATAGAAATGAGTATGTAATTGATATATATTTTTTTATAACTTAGGATAAAATGGTCTAAAATATTTTTTTTATAACTTATAAGGGTTAAAGTTATTTAAAAATTTTATAATTGGAGTAAAATGGTCCAAAAAATTTTACTTCCACTTTTATCATCTTAATTCTCAACTTTTTTATAGAACTAAAATAGTTTAAATAAAATATAGAAGTGACTTTTATCGTATCAAACTAAAAAAATAAAAAATTTACTTTTACTTCTCTACCCTTATTTTCACTCTACGAAACATACCATTAGCCTCGCCAAAAAGTTTACGACCACCTAGCCATCAAATCCGTCGAAAAATTGTTTAGATCAACGTATGTGAAAGTGACTCTATCCCAGTTAACTTTTGTAAACAAACGTTTTGGTAAAAAATAATTAGTGTGATGTTATTTATATTTAGACATATTTTTGTAAACTCAAAAAAGAGTTAGTTTAATAAACTAAAACTTATTTAAATACTTGATGTAAAACAAGATGGAGAAAGGGAAGAGATTAGAATGAGAGAGAAGAATAGAAAAGACGAGAGGATATAGAGGAGAGAAATTAAAAAAGTCGAAAGAAGGATAACTCTCAATTCAAAATTCATTCAAAATCTCCGTAAATTGGAAAAAAAATTAAAACTACTTATAAAAATAATAATATTCCTAATTATAATAATAATAAAACTAATAATAGCCAGAGTCTAAAATTAATAAAATAAAGATAAATTAAAATAATCTTAAAAAAAATTAAATATAAAAACTAATTAGATATTATTTTATCATATTCTTTATCTCATATCTCATCAACAATATATGTAAAATGATTGAAAATGATATGAGTTTTATATATAGGCTAAAATATATAAAATCTCTAAATTTTGAATTAATTGCATATAACATCCTTGACTATCAACTTTTCTTATGTTAAAATTAATAGTTTTTATCATGTCAAAAAAAATTATTTTTTATTATATACTATGTTGTTTAAAAAATAACACTTGACATTTGACATATAATTTTAAATATTTTTTATTTTTTATTTAAAAAACATAATCAAATAAATATTTTTAAGTATTTAAAAAATACTTAAAATTTTATGTTCATTGCTAAGTGTTTTTTCTTTAAACGACATGGTATATATATATAAAAATTTAATACAGCAAAAACCGTTAACTTAAGTGGTAGTTTTTATTAGTCCGGCAGTTTTATCTAAAAGAGGTGGTGAATTGAGTGATATTAAGATTTTAAAAATTTTAAATGAAATTAAAAGATAAAGTATAGAATGATTTTATCAAAAGAAGCTGGAAGAAAATAATGACACAGTCAATTTATACTGGTTCAATCTAACCATTTAGTCTACGTCCAGTCTTCAGAATCTTTCTGAGTATTTCACTAATATTCCAAGATTATTCAGGCTCTTAGTGCCTCAGTACATCAATCATAAGTATCTCTCTCACTCCCTTTTACTACCCCGTCAAATAATAATCCCACTCAAGAGATTCTCTCTTGAGTATCTTTGAGAATAAATGAAAAGACAACTCTTTGATAGAGTCATTTTACTAAGCTTTGAATTACAAAATATCTCAGGATTTCTCTCACAACAAAATTCCTCTGTTCATATAAAGTAAAACATAGTAAAATAGAGGATAATGAATGTAAGAATTAAAGTATGAATAAATGCACTTTGATCGCTGTTGGTAAGCTTCTTAACTCCGGCATTAACTTTAGCTTCTTTTACACTTGAGCTCTTCATAAATCAGTTAGACACATTTAATGTTACTGTTAAAGAAATAAAGTCGTTGGTTGGTTGCTGACGGTAGTTGCATTTAATGTGTTTTGATATATTTTGCTTTTTGCCAAAACTTCTTCATTTAATGTTCTCTTTGTCTGAGAATGATCTAGAAAGATATACTATAAGAGATATACAAAGAGGTTAATCATATATTGATTTAAATTGAAACATTAAATTCTGTTAAAGTTAGCTTGAAATTCTTTTCAAAAATTAGTTAAATTTATTAAAATATTTATCGAAAAGGACTTCGATAAATATCAAACATATTTTATTGAAACAGTTTTAGTTCTTATCGAATAGAATTTCGATAAACAGCATTATCGAATAGTTCTTCAAAAAATATCCTTTTTATAATATAGACTTTCTGACTTTCAAACTTCTTTTGATGTTTAATCTTTTTTTAAATTTGTATTATTTGTCAAGCAAGATTTCATAAAATCATTTGAGAAGCAGATAATTACAATTTATAAAAATAAGTCATTAACAAAATCATTTAACCGTTTAGTGCTTCAGTACTCTTAATAAATTAAAATTTTTTCTATTTATTGAATAACTTATCGATAATTATCTGATTAATACTTAGATAAAAGAAGTTTGAAATATATTTCACATTAAAAATATTTATATTTATCGAATAGTTTTTTAATAAATATCTTTATCGATAAATGTTTAAAAAATTATTTTAAAACATACCAATGTGTGAGACTTAAACAACAAATTATATTTATGGAAATCTTTATCAATAAGTACTTTAATCGATCAATCATTCGATAAATCATTTTCTAGAAATTGATTTCATAAACTTAGTCTACATCTTACTTATCGAAATTTTTATCAATAAGTGTCATTATCGAATAAATTTTCGAATTTTTTTTCTAAAATAGTGACTAAGACTTTCATAATACTATGTTTTATAGAAATCTTTATTGATAAGTAATTTTTATTGAATAAGGCTTTAAAAAAATACTTTTCATAAATCAGTCTTCCATAACATAATTTCTTTATTATTTATCAAAGAGTTTATCGATCAATACATTTATCGATAAGTTTATCGAAAAATACGATAAATTAAAATAATTTTTAAAAATTATTTGTCATCATCAAAATATTTAAAAAATATTAAAATTAAAATTATAAAAATAAAAAATTAATATATTATTGAAAAAAATTTGTAAATACTAAGAAACACTTAATTACACATATTCAATAGATAAAAATGTATATAAACTACAAATCATAAAAACGTTAATCTTTTAACAAAACAATATTATATAACTAAAATTAAAATTATTTTTTTATTAACCTAAAACTCAATATTATAACTCGTTTTTTTCACTAGCCTAAAGTTCTTTAAGACCCTTTCCTTCAACCAAAATAAGAATAAAACAAATGGTTTCACAGCTAGGTTGACAAGCACAATAAGATAGACATTATTTATGGGACCACCTCATCACAAAAGTATCAAATTTGGCTTTAATTTCAGCTGAATTTTTAGAGTAGAAGCAAATTATTGATAAAAACATATAAAACATTAGTCTTGAGCCTAAAATAACTTTTGAAGCCTTGGAGTCTGTTTAAGTCACATTACCGTGACGCCAAACACACAATGAATCATGTAGCACAAAAATTTATAGATGTAATAAACTTAACTTTTAAATGTGTATTTAGGTAAAATTTTAAAAAATAGTTTATAAAAAAATTTGGACAGTTTATAAAAAATAATTTAAAAAAAAATATAAAAAATAGTTATGAATAAATAAGTATTTGGATAGTTATTTTTAAAATAATTTTTTGTATTAATAAATTATTAAAAAAATATATGATTTTATTAAAACTATGAGAGAGGAGAGAGGGTAAAAAAAAAGAGAGAGTGGAGAGAGGAGAGAGAGTAGAGGATAGAGAATAGAAATGAGAGAGGGTATAAAAAAGGATAAAATAATAATTAAATAGTATATAAATTTTTTTATTATTTTAAAAATAAATTTTAATACCTTATTTAAAATTATAATTTTAAATTATAATTTAACTCAAAAATATTTATTAATAAATATAATTATCTGTTTTAAAAAAATTTTAAACTAAAATTTTATCCTAAAAAACTTCTGTAGTTTTATCCAAATCAACAGCCCTAAACCTAAAAAAAAAGCCAGCGGAATACCGACGGAAATTTGTTACAAGAATTCCGTTGCTAATCATCAACGGAATTAGCGTGATTAGCAACGGAACTAAAATTCATTGGAATTATTGTAAACTTACCGGAAATGGAGAACAAGTCGCAAGGCAAGAATGGAGAGCAAGAAGACGTGTTGAAGACCCAACAATGGCCGGCGGACAAGCAAGATGAAGAAGCAACATGACCAGAGATTGAAGGAGACGAGACGAGAGGCAAATAGATTTCTAGGGATTTCGTTCCTTTTTTCTTAGTGCCTGTTTGGGAGCAGCGTTGGAAAATGAATTTTGGGCAAAACCGGGGTTTAGAAAATTTTTAGACAAACAGCAATTTTTGTTGAGAATTGATTTTGGACAAAACCTCGGTTTGAAACCTAGGTTTTGAATAAGCTACTGAAAATAGTTTTTTCTTTGGAACCTAGGTTTTGGATTATCCAATTACTATTATACCCTTACTTTTTCTTACACCCTCTCTCCTCTCTCTTCTCTCCTTCCTCTTTTTCTCTTTCCTCTCTCCTCTCTTATCTCTCTTTTTCTCTCTCCTCTCTCCTCGCTACACTCTCTTCTCTCTCCTCTTTCCTCTCTATCATCTTTCATCTCTCTTACTTTTAATCATATCATACCCTTTTTAGTAATTTATCAATATAAAAAGTGATTCTACTACTAATCATCCAAACATCTTTATTCCCAAAATTTATTCTTCCCAAAATCTATTCTCCCCAAAATCTATTCTCCAAAATCTATTCTCCCCAAAATCTATTCTCCAAAAGCTAATCCAAACACACCCTTAGTTTGGGACTGATTTCACGTCGGGCATTTGTTTTAGTTTTTAAGTTTTTAATTTTTAGTTTTAATTTTCAGACTTTCATTCTATATAAAAAGAAGGATAAAAGGATAAAAGTATACCTAACATTCAAGAAGAATAATTAGTATTTTAAAATATTTAAAAATAAAATTTATATTTTAATCTAATTTTAGAGGTACGATCAGTACTCTAAAATATTTTAAATTGGTATAATTTTATCATTTTATTGATAAAAATATAAATTTTTATCCAATACATATCATATAAATTTTTTATTTTAATATATTATCATTTAAAACGCTATATGTGTCATATTATTTAAAAAAATACTAAATAAACTCTAAAATTAATATTATATAACTCATATGTGATTATTAAAATTTTTTATAATTTATTAAGTATAATTTATTAAATTAATATTACACATGTTATTTTTTAAATAATAATATATCAGAATAAAAAATTTATTTGACATGTATCAAACAAAAATTTATATTTTTAGTAATAAATAGGCAAAATTATAACAATTTAAATACTTTAAAATGTTAATTATATCTCTAAAATTAATTTAAGATGTTAATTATATTATTAAATATTTTACAGTATTAATTATATTTTAAAAATAATTTAGGATGGTGATTACATATTTACTTTAAAAAAAAGGTAAAACAATATCGTTTTGGTTCGACCAGAGAAAAACAATAACCGAGATAACCCGCCCGAGTCGACGGGTTACCTGAGTAAAGGCTGAGTTAATCCATGTCAATTTTCCCCAGTTTTGGGGCTAAACCAGACGGACTATGATTCGGGTCACCGTTTTCTAATATGATCTGGTTTTTTAAACCATGACCTAACTAAACCAATATGTTTAGGTACTATAAACTTAGGAATTGGGACATTACTTTTCAGCCATTCCTTACATATAGGAACAAAATAATACCATAAGGAAATTAAGATATTAATAGTATACTCAATCTTATCATTACATGCTTCTTGTATTAATCTATTTTCTTATTAATTATCTGCTTGCATAGGGAATGGCGAAGACTCACTCAAGGATCGTCCATTTTCACATCTAAGTCATCTCATTTCATAACCAACGTTCAAGCAAGTTTCCCGTGTGGCCACTGTGGGGTGTGGGGTTCCTCGGGAACTAAATGCCTCTAATAAGTCCTAATCACTCAATCATGAAGATTTTGCTATAGATATGATGTTCTATAGGTATGTAATCATGTTCTTAATTAAAAGAATATCATAACAAGTGATCGTAGGTATAAAATTTACTTGTTCAGTGGAAAGTTATAAATTATCAAACAATTCTTCAATTAACTTTGACCACCAACAATACTTTTCTAATATGATTGTTTAAACATTATGCAATGTTAAAAAAAAAATGACTTATCTCATCTAAAACTAGAATCACTTTGCACAAATTGCCATAGTTGAGAGGCCTCTCCAATAATCTAAATCCTTCGAGTCCCCAAAAGGTATTTTGAAGATTTCATCAGAACCCATTGTGTCACTCATCATACGAAGAGTGCGGAGCAGCCGTGCAACCGGGGTCGAACGGGTCTTCAGACCCACAGCAGTGCCAATACTGAAAAACTTTACCAGAATCAGGAGTACTCATGGTGCCACCTTTATACACACTCTCAAACTTCCTCTTAGTTTCTCCTGCAGGAAAGAGGGAACAAGAAAAAAAGAAAAGTAAATCAAAGACACCTTACTCCAGGACCAGGAAGTAATATAAAAGAACTACAAACATTAAGTTGCATATATTTTCATCAGTAAGAATTGAAATAGACTCACAAGAAGGCACACATTTTGTGCAGAAAAAGACTAGAAACGATTTGCTTCTGTTTCAGTTTCAGACTCACTGGCTAAAACCTTCACCACAATGGTAATATGACTAGTGTTTTAATCTAAAATCTCAACTATCTAAAATACTATTTTTGAAATCCATTTTATGAGTTGCATTTACTAATGCATGAGTCAGATAAATGAACCTTCAAGCTTTGTTAGCAGACATATATATATGTTGTTGACCTGCAGCGTGTGCTTTGTATATCCTAATTTTCACTCTCCTATCCTATAGCATTAAATTTATACTAGTTCTATATCAAATGCATCCAACCATATAGATGTCTTTGATAACACGATAGAAACTACTCCCTCGGGTTCTTAATAGACTTAATTGACTAATTTACATAGATTAAAGAAGCTAAATATAAACTAACAAATGTCACATGATCTTCCCAAAGTATTCATATATAAAATTAGATTATATATATCAGTTTATAAGTTAGATAAATTAATTTTGAAAAAAAATAATAAATATTAGATATAAAATGGATTAAGTTCATATATTTAGGACTAAATCCATCTTTCCAACTAGCTCCTATCTTAAGGACTGGAGGTAATATAAGATATCATATTCACAAGCTCCCTCATGATTTTGCAAGCCAGAATAAGTAAGAACTAACTAACAGCCTCGATGAGAAGAATATAAAGAATACTTCTAGCTGTGTTCAGGTATCAGTATCAGTTACTTAACAAAGTCACGTAAGAAAGTTAGTTTTAGCTAATTGAGGTCAATTATTCCTGTGGCATTATTGGGCATTTCATGCTTGAGTTTAATGAACATATCTGAAGTTGTTAGGACAAGAAGGATCCCACTTCCACATCCTATGAAGCATAGACATAGTTACACAGGCTTGACATAGCATGTACATCACCATGATGTCAAACTTCAAAATATATAGAACATGACACAACAAACATATATATATATATATGAACTTTCTGTTCGTAATACACTTCTAGAGAAAAACAAAACTGGCTTATACCATATTCTAGCTATCTTATATTATTCTTTTCTATTAAAAAAATCTACTAAATCAAAATCATAAACATACATTATTCAATTTTATTCATGCACAACACAAAACATTAGAAAAGGATATATATATCTCATCATGGTGGGTTTTCCATTTTTTTATTCTACCTTTTCAACTATTCCCCTTTTCTTGCGCTCGACCACATTTGACTCAAGACTGAGCCATATTTGGCAGGTTGAAGCCAAAATATATTTTTTTTCTCACTTTTACACATCTATATGCATGTAAGAAGATTATCGATAACCTGACATGTCAGCATCTATCTCGAGACATACAGACACAACAAATCTGAAAACAGGTGTGTCCAAGCTTAATGATTCATATCAAATGTGAGCACCCGAATTGATGGCCAGATTAAATCCCAAACGAGAAATAGAAACAGAACTCACAACAGCCTAAAACTATTATTTCATGATTGCAACAGATTTGAAGGGGTACTCATAATGCATAAATTTTGAGGTACTATACTACATGCAGGTTTCATCTTCCCAAGTAATTTTGTGTCATGGTGAACTTATATACTCCCTTTTGGTTCTAAATATAAAAACTAGATAAATATAAGATCCCAATCCACTTTATCTTTTAAAATTGTAATTTCCCCAAAAGTATCCCTATATGATTGCACATATAAAAGGAGTTTCTATCAAAGAGTAATTTAAATACACATAATTAAAGAGGGTATTTTAGAAAATAAACACACAATTATTACAAATAACTAACTTAACTAATTTTTTTAATCTATCTAAATTAATTAAATAGTTCTTATATTAAAGATTAGACGTAGTATTTTGGATTCTAGGAACAAGGATCTAGAATGGTCGGATTGGAGACCTTTTAAAAAGTAAATTACTACTGTTACTCTTTTCGTTTTCACTACGTAAGTTTGCCAGTGCATTACATGGATATTATTTCTGAAATGGGTATCAATCACATATCGGACAGATGAGATTTTTTTTGAAGTATAAGGACTTCAAAGGTAAAAGTATCATGAACGACAAATAAAATATTGGTGTAAGTATTAGAAGCCCTGACCACATTCAAGGAAATTTCGGAAGCTTCAGAATATTAATTTATCTAACTGTCTTTGGAAATTAAGGGGAACGATTTCAATAGACTTCTAACTAAAACAAGCAAGCCATCAAAACCAGAACTGAACCTTATCGCTTTCAAAAATGGTAAGATTCTTCCTTCAGTTCTTTCTTCTCTATAGTATAGTTTCTCACGGATAAGAAATGAGCAAAACTAAATGGGCAACAAATCATGCAATTTTCCCAATGGCATATGTATAAATCCCTCAGAACGCAAACCAATTCTGATATAAGGAAGAAGGAAAACAAAAACTGAAGCGAATTCTGATTACCTCCAAAATGGGCAGTGTGAAAACGACAAGCACGAGGGTGATTGACTGCAGGGTCGTATTGGGTTTTGCAATTCTTGCAAGTTCTGAGGGAACTGCTGGATTTTTCGTCGAAGCTTGAAGTAGAGCATCGAATGGAAGGGAATTTCCGCAAGTCACTGTTGGCCTTCGATAAAGATATGTTTTTGAAGAATTGCGGATCCCGACGTAGTTTCAGATGATGCATAGAAGGGTGAGAGATCGACTGAGAAAAAGAAAAAGCCATGGACTTGAAAATTCTGTTGAACGAATCCAAAGTGGAATAACAAGTCACGCGAGCAGCGAGCTGAAAACAAACACACACTTGTTTGGTTTATTATTAAATATTAATAATCTATATTTATATTACACAGACTAGGGCAAAAACTATCCTATCTCTCACAGCCTATTTATAAGAAACAAATGACTGATGAGGTAGTAATTTTTTTATCTGGTCTATGACTTCAATTTTGAAGCTACTTTTTGCACCAGAAGTTCTTTAATTTCAACGCAATTTCAAACAAATATTTGAGGTCAAAAGTTACGTTTTATCCGTGGGAAGTGTTTGAACCCCAAAACATGATTCCTAACATCCTCAATTTTTATTCTATCTAAATCTTCTGTATTTCTTTTTTTCATTATCAACACTATAGTACCACACGTGAACCCTAGATACATTAGTCTAATTATTAATGCATCATATGGAGAAATTTCTATTCATTATAATGATAAAAAGCCAACATTCCACCTCACATAAGTTCCTCTTCTTGATATTGGGAAGCTAAGCCTCAATATATATATATATATATATATTCGCCATTTCTTTTTAAGTTTTACATCCATACAGATTGAATCCTGGACATATATGTACCCCACCTCACTCTTACAACTCAACTCACTCTAGGTGGCATTAAACCTCAAGATAATTCAGTCACTTTTTGTACTCAAATGACAAAATAGTTTACAGTTGAACTCTAATCATCCTTCAACTTCGTTCAGACTTCATAGAACATCAGCATGAATTTGTACTCAGCAATGACTGTCACTATCAGGTGCATGACTCATTTTGTCCTTCCAGCCTATAGGAAAGTATCCTCTTGGATTAAATGTATCAAAGGGGTCAGCCAAAGCAGTGGTTAACCAATTTTATATCATCAAATGTTTTACTTATGAGATGTTATCTATTCAATACAAGCACATCTCCTGGTCATTACACATACAAAAACCTCAACAAAAGGAGCAAAATAAGCATAAACCCTGATCATGGGTCTAACAACTTAAAATGAGCATGCGAATATGGTGATAAAGTTACCACATTTCTGAATTTTAAACCAAACAAGGCAGCATTGTGAATATATAATTGGAACAAGAATCATAATGAAAAAACTTTTGGCATATACCTGAATATAAGCATCAGTCATCACATTCCTTCAACCAGCGTCAGCAGCAAAATTGACTATGATTCTATTCTAGACTTCTCAGAATCAGCTAACAAATTTTATGAAGCTACTAACCTTTTGCCAAAAATAGAGTGGACCTCTTGCATTTGCGCAAAGTACAAGGTAAGATGTACTGTTCACGAATTATGAATAGTGGATTCTTGCAACTTTTATAGATATATTGATTGACTATATAAAATCATATATTCTTTGGGTTTTTACTTACACGTCATCTTTCTCAAGTTGAAGAGAGTATCATAATGCCCTTTCACAGAGTCGGTAAAAAAATGGATCATTCTCTGCCATAATCCACAGGAAAAAGAAATGCATAAATAGCCTTGATCTCATCATCATATCCAAAGGATCTCATTTCTTGTCATCTTTGCATAGAAGTTCCCATAGGAATTCTGCAATCTAAAGAGGTTTTATATGTCCTTTGAGAAACAAATATCTTTTCCTCGAAAGATCTTCAAAACAGATAAACCCAATTCCAAACATTACCAGTAGTCTCCACATGAACATAAACCACCTTTGAAGTGGTGAAATCGGTTTGAATCCCTCACAACAATGTATCTTTGTTCAACAAGTGATATTAACTTAATAAAATTATGACAATCTCCACAGACTCTAAGATTTTTCACAATTTGAATGGGAACTTCCGGAACAGTAGCTATTAACCCAAAGGCAATGGCCAACCTTTCACTGTGTTGAGAAAGAATGGCTTCTTTGTGTTCATCCTCAACATCATGAAACACATAGTTTGTATCAGGTTGATAACCTGCATCCTTCAATCGGATATTTAAATCGGCAAGTTTTGAGTAAATTTGGTCCGACATAGTATGTGACAAATCACCCGCCAGGAATGAGTATGTCTTATTTTTTACCTCAATCCAGCTATACCCTGCTTCCTTTTTCACTCTTCTCTTCTCCATTAGCTTTCTCACGTTGGTTCTCTCTTGCCACTTTCCTGCTGCAGCATACATATTGGATAGCAAGACATATGCAGCCGAGTGTTGTGGTTGAAGTAAAATGAGATTTTCTGCTGCAAGTTTTCCAAGCTCCATATTTCGATGTACTCGACAAGCTGACAAGAGAGTGCGCCACACAGTTGTGCAAGGGGGAAATGGCATTCCATTTATAATATCCATGGCTTTGCCCAGCAATCCTGCCCGGCTGTATAGATCAACCATGCAAGAATAATGCTCCATTGTGGGATTAATGTGATGATCATTGACCATTATATTAAAATAACGTTGACCTTCATCCACCAAACCAGCATGCGTACATGCAGAAATGACACCAATGAATGTTATAGCATCCACATCCATGTTTTGATTTTGCATTTTCTCAAATACCTCTAAAGCTTTATTTGCATGACCATGTTGCGCATATCCAGTGATCATTGAGTTCCATGAAACCAAGTCCCTCTCCCCCTGCCTATTGAAAACTTCATGCGCGCTTTCAATATTGCCTCTCTTTGAATACATAGTAACAAGGGCACTGCTTACACACAAAGCATTATTTAGTCTCATTTTGATTGCACAAGCATGAAATTGTTTTCCCTGTTCAACAGATGCCGTTGAAGAAGCACAGGCATTGATGATGCTAGAAAAGGTAAACTCATTTGGTTTAATTCCTTCCCTTAACAGCTGGAGGAAGATCTTAGCAGCTTCTTCAGTTTCACTTGTTAGTGCATGTCCTGCTATCATTGCTGACCAAGCTATTATGTCCTTTGCTTCAATAACCTCAAAAACTTTAACAGCATCATAAATATTTCCTCTCTTAACATAAGCATCTAAAAGTGCAGTTCCAACTGAAGATGATTTCTCGTAGTTAGCTTTGATAACCTCTGCATGTATTTGGCAAATGGAAGCGGCATTTTGTACTTTAAGCATGGTAGAGTATGTGAAATGATTTGGTTTGACACCCTCCCTCCTCATATGGGAAAACAAATTCACAGCATGCTCAATGTTGCCATTCTGCAAGTATCCATTAATCATAGCAGTCCACAACACCACATTCTGACCCCCACTCACCAGGGACAAAAGATCAGAAGCATAATCCATTTCCTTGCATTTGAAGTATGCATTCATCAGTGCAGTCAGGATACTTTGGTCATTTGAATACCCACTCTTCAAAGTCCTACAATGTAGCAGTCTTACGAAAGTCAATTCCTTAAGATTGGCACATGACTTGATTATGCTAACAAATGTAATTTGAGTAGGCTTAACCCCTGACAATTGCATGCGATGGAACATTTCCAAAGCTTGCAAATCATGTCCAATTGTCACTTGTCCTGAAATCATACTATTCCAAGAAACAGAATCCTTGCTCTCCATACTGTAAAAAATAGCTCCAGCGTCTCTTAACAAGCCTGACTTTGAATACATATTAATTAGAGAATTGCACACAGGTGATATAGTCTCAAAACCATGTTTTACAACCATGGCATGGATTTGAATTCCTACCTCCACTACATCGTGGTTGGCCAGAGCTCCAATAATGGTAGAAACAGTATAATGGTTAGGCATATATCCCTCAACTCTCATTTGACAGAATAGCTCCAATGATTGATCATTATATCCATTCCATGAATAACCTGAAAGCAATGAAGTCCATGATACCACATTTCTCTCCTCCATCTCGTCAAACACCCTCCTCCCGTCTCTTACACACACATTTTTCATATACATATCAACAAGCGCAGTCCCTACACTAGAATCCTGCAAAAATCCAGACTTTATACATTGACAATGCACTTGCTTACCCACCAGGCCATCAAAAGAACTTGCACAAACTTTCAAAACGTTAGACAAGATGTGCCCTTCAATGGGTAAACCAGAACGACAAAGACGCACAAACAAATGGAAAGCATCCCTGGTTCGGTCATTGCGAGAGTAATAGAATAGCAATTGGCTATATTCTTTAAGGCCTCTAAGAGGCATTTGATCGAACAGTTTATGTGCACTCTGAGAAGAATCGTGCTCCGGTCCCCATGAGAATCCGGGATCGACGGCAGCCGCATATGATTGAAGTAGAGGCCCAGTATGGTATTGAATATGGTTTCTTCCAGTTCTAAATATTGGGTTTATCAAAGTGTTTGTGAGTAGTCTCGAAGAGGGATACAAGGTCATGTTATTGACTCTGAAGCCTTGGATCGAGTTTGGCCAAAAATAAAAAGCTTCCGAAGGAGCTGGGGCCTCAACAAGAAACGACGTCGCACATTAATTAACCCCTTCTTTTGATCCTTTTTATTAATTATTTTCATGAGATTAAATAAATTAGTCAAATTTAGTTAAATATAAAAAAATTTAAAATTTTTAAAATTATTTTAATTAAATTAAAATTATTATTTACCATAATGTTATATTTTTAATATTGTACCTAATTTATGTTTCAATTTTAATGGTTTAGGATACTCGTTTAGTTAGTTAAATATTCGTAGCTAATTCACGTTTAAATGTTTAACAGTTTTAAAATAATACTATTTTTTTATTTTGTACATTAAAAAATAGTGGTAATTTCTTAATATCAAAATTAACTTTTCATATTTTTTGAAAATTATATTATTTTACATTTTTTGCATGTGCATTAAACAGCTTGTCCTCTGGTGTATTGCACAAATTCGCAATATATGGATCCATGATTGAATTGTTAAGTTTTATCACAAATTGAGAGAAACTAATTGTTGTGTATTTGATATCATGAATATTCCTCTTCTAAAATAAACTATTCCTTTAAAGGATTTTAGTATTGTGCTTCGTTTAGCCAGCAAATCTCTGCCTGCTTTTTATGTAGCCATTTATTAAAAAAAAGCTATTTATTATATTTGTCCAACAAAATAAATAACGACTTATCTTGTGATTGAGGTCTCATTTATTGATTTGTATAAAAAAAAGAGGTCTAATTTATTGATAAAAAAAAAAATTGAGGTTCAATTTTATTCTACAAGTTTTCACATAAGACCTTTAGACACATAGAATTTTTTTTAGATCAATAATATTATAAAAATATTTAAAAAAAATAACATTATCCTAATTATTAAAAATATTAATAGTTAACATTATTTTTTTAATATTTAAAAAGATTTTATTTATTTTTTAATATTTTTAGTATAATATTAATCTAAACTCTTAGATACGCATAATTCAAGTTAGATTTATGTTGGTTTACACATTGTTAAAAATTTAAAGCTGTTTGGATTAGCTTTTGAGAATTGAGAATAGATTATGGGAAGAATAGATTTTAGGAATAATAAATTTTGGGAAAAATAGATTTTAAAAAAATAAGTGGTTTGATAGTTATTTTTAAAATGACTTTTTGGAAAGGTAAATTATTAAAAAGGGTATGCTTTTATTAAAAGGAGGAGAGATGGTGAGGAATAGAGAAGAGATGAGAGTAGGTGAAGAAGAGAGAGGAGAGAGAGGAGAGAGGAAAGATGAGAGAGGATATAAAGAAGAGAGGAGAGAGGAGAGAGGGTAGAGAGGAAAGATGAAAGATAGTGGAAAAAATAGAGGAGAGATAGTGTAAGAAAAAATAAGGGTAAAATAGTAATTGAATAGTCCATAAGTTATTTTAATGTTCCAAAATTTATTCTGACCAACTTTTCTGAAACCATGGTTTAACCCAAATTGAGATTTTGAACAAAAATAGTTGTTTGTATAAAAAATTTTCAAACCAAAATTTTACTCAAAATCAATTCTCAAATCACACACCTAAACACACATTAAAAATATAATAGTAACATAGATATAATAGTATAAGATTTTATTAAATTTTTCTTAATTTTAAATTTATTTATATTTTTAAAAGAGATATATATAATAAGAGAATAATTACGAATTTTAAAAGTGAGTAAAATGAATAAGACAACGATCAAACTATGACCAAAATATTTTTCATTCCTCCACTTACCGAAATCGGATTTCGTTTTCGTGCCAATTTCTGACATTAGGCGGCACCCTTCCTTCAGCTCCAGTAAATAGTATTCAAGAAAAAAATATAATAAATAAATAATTTTAATATTAAAGCGCCGTCGTTTCCACTAGTCATATTTGCGACCAGACCGAGCCGAGCGGAGCCGAGCCTAACGATATCGTCGTCGTCGACGCAACCTAAAAAGATCAGGGAAAGGGCGATAAAATTGTCAAACAACCCCACTGAATCCGAGACCTTCGAACCATCGACACATAGAAGATGGAAGTGTCTGTAACGTATGCGACCTCAACTTCAAGGCCTGTGTGCTTCAACCGTGGTCTATTACACTCACAAATTCGTTCTTTTACTTCCATTAAGTCCCCGGATTGCATCGCTACCGGTCGCAATTGCAAGGGAAGAAGAAAATCCATTTCTGTAGTTAATGCCTTTAATGGCTCCACTACCCCCAGACACGCCACCTTGTCAAGCAATTGGGATGTTGACCTTTGCCAAAATTACTCTGCAACTGCAGCTCCATGGCTTCCAAGATTCGAAGAGCTAGATACTACTAACATGCTTCTCCGTCAACGAATTGTCTTTTTGGGTTCTCAGGTTGCGTTTTTTATTTCTTGCTGTTCCTTTCTTTATATATATATATATATATCTATGTTTTAATAAGAAGCATTGATACGTCATGATACTGATACTGGAACTCGACAAGATATTTTTTTCCCCAGGTTTTGGTGTTTCTTAGTTTATTGATTGGTGATTTATCGCTTTAGAGGAGAGAACTTGTGTTTTCCACAACTCTATTTTCCTTTAATGATACTGATACTTGTATGCTTGTTTTGGTATATTATAGTTATATCTAGAGAGTTTCACTAGCCAAGCCCTTTCTTCCCTTCCCCTCAGAATAAGAGGAAACAAATATTAGAGACTAAGCATATAAAAGGAACTATCATATAGTGTTTGGTTATTCATTTGAGCAGGTGGATGACATGACGGCAGATTTTGTGATTAGCCAACTGTTGTTTCTGGATGCTGAAGATCCCACGAAAGACATTAACTTATTTATAAATTCACCCGGGGGCTCTGTTACTGCTGGTACGTCAACTAAGTCTTATACTCTTGTTCAGCTCTCTTGGACCTTTGCTTCTGTGTCTATTCTTATCCCTCAATTTCTTCAATTTAGAGTCAAAATCAATATTTTCATGTAATATATTTTGAACGGTAACCACTATTTGTAAGATTTTGTAAGATTTAAGAGACTTTGTTATATAATTGTAGAAAGAAAAGGGAAATAGAGAAGAATAGAAAAAGAATAGAAGAGAAATTGAAATTATACTGAATAGTTAAGAGTTCAAAATATAATTAAAGCATATCCCAATTAAGACTCATGATCACCCTTATTTATAAATGATGGGAAATCCTAATCTTAATTAAATATCTAATACTAATATATCATAATATCTAATTAAGATATATATTATAATATCTAATCCTAATATATCATAATATATATTATGATATCTAATCCTAATATCGCAGAATATCTAATACTAATTCTAATAGAATAATAAAATTACTTAAATTGCTTATTTATATTTTACGTATCAGACTTTTTCATGAGCCGAATATTCACTTGACCTGAAGTCAAGTTTCAATTTGGTAGCTCGCAAATTCTAGATTTGGTTTGTACCAGACTTGAGTCGATCAGGCTCAAATGTTGGTGGTTTGTTGCTTGTGAAAGTTGTGTGCAAAGACGCTTCATCAGTAGTCTGCTGAAAGAAATTTACATAAATCAAGCTTGTTGACTAATCTGTCAGAAATGCTAAATCAGATTCGGGGAAATATGTACTTATGTAGCTCATTATATCATGGATTAAGTTCTTTTGACAAAGAAGAAATGTATGAAAAAATAAGGTGGGAATTAAGTTTTTACTGAAATGATGACTTTAATTTATTTTCTTTTTTTATGTTTACTAGAGCTAGCTAGATATTGTGCAACAGATTTTTGGTAGCCTAGGAATGGCTTGTTAAGAGTTTGATGAGTGAGGACAAGGTTGGTCTCTTAATGAATGACAGGCCCAAAATGCAATCGTAGATTAAGTATGAGACTGCTAACTGATCCTTTTTGTGAAGGAATCATTTAAGATTTAGACGAGTGCAATGTCTTGAAGAATTTAACAATTCTATAGTTCAGGTCAAGAACATGATAACCAAGCATTAGTTTATAGTGGAATGAACCTAGCATAACTCTCAAGCTTATAGCGGTCTTCAAAAACATAAGCGAAGTCCAATCACGGTGATTTATGAGTCATTTTCTCAATTCTAGAAAGGGCACACTGCTCTTGTTTTAAAGGGAAACCATTTTATTTCAATTACTCTGTAATTAAAAGGCATATCTTACCCTGTCAAATTGTGGGTGGTATTATAGAATTCTAGCTAATAACCTTTACGATGTCCTTCTGTATACGAGGTTGGTCAACAAATCATGATCAACTTAAACAAACTCTATGGTTGAGATTAAGGTAGTATGGGAAGCCTAATTTTCGTATGGAGTAATATGTGATACTCTATGAGATATTTAATGAGGTTAGTTCTCTCAGCTCAATAGTTTCTCATCAATTGGTATCGGAGTTGGTGGTCAATAATTCCAGAAATGGCTATTTATGAGGGTTTTGACTGATTGGGTGAAGTGTTGTAGAGCGTAGCTGCTAAGTTGTTAACTCTCCAAGGGGGCCAATTGGTGGGGACTTAAATGATATGGGATGTTTTAAGTCTCACATCAGGTAATACTATACTCTATAGGATTCTTAAGTGGTTTGATTCTCCCAATCCCACCTCAATAACTAGCTTTTCAAGGAGGGTTCTCCATTGCTCTTGAGTATCCATCACTCTATAAAAAACATTTGTGGCCATTTCAACTATATAATTTATGTAGGTTTATTCCATCTGATGATTCTGAAATATATGTAGGTCTTCTGCTGGTATAATTCCTCTGACCTCATTTATCACTACATGCAGGAATGGGAATTTATGATGCCATGAAGTTATGCAAGGCAGATGTTTCAACCATTTGCCTTGGGCTTGCTGCATCCATGGGTGCATTTATCCTTGCTTCTGGTACTAAAGGGAAGAGGTTTTGCATGCCAAATGGAAGAGTAATGATCCATCAACCGCTTGGAACTGCTGGTGGAAAAGTAAGATCACTTTCGCTGGAGCTTTTTTCCATTCATTTTCAGTGAAAACAGAAAAACATGGCTGAAAAAGAATCTGGTCACATTTAAAATCAAAATCTCTTGAAATAGGAAATCAGATGCCAGAGAAACATTTGTTGTATTTCCGGACCAGTAATAGTAGAAACATTGGATTATATACAGATTGACATATTTTGTCCCCAAAATAATATACACGTATCCAAGTATCAAACAAGTAAAAACCCATTCAACCTGTAATATATATAAAAAAATGTTACCTTGAACATGGAACACAGAAGATTTATTGGGAGAAGATATTCAGCTTTAGGAACAAAAAGTATTTCTGGGAGAAGCTTCCAAGAGAGCTTGGTTATTAGATTTGCCAACCAACATATAAAATTTACAAGTGTTAATACAATGTTTGGTCCTTATAGTTTGCCCTCATTTTAGTTTTTGTCCCTATAGTTTCAAACCATAGGTTTTGGTCTCTTAAAGGTAAAATGGTCCAGGTTTTTATCAAAATATAGGGGCTAACATTTTAGAGAGAAAGAAACTTGGGGACCAAAACCCATGGTTTGAAATTATATGGACCAAAACTAGAATGAGCGCAAAATTTGGACTAAACAATGTATAAACCCAATTTATAATTTCAATTTGAAAGCATATGCAAAAGTTTTAAAAAAAAGAATCTAATATAAATAATGTGTTTGATTACATTTTACCCATCAGCTTCCAAAAATAAAATTAAAAAAGAAAAGAATTGAAATAGCAACTTGTTTTGGTAAGAGAGTCTCATATCTCATGTGAGAATCATTTACTTCCTTTGAAATTTGTGCTTTTTTAATTGGAGTATGGGCAGAAACGTTATATGTTAAGTTATCATCTATGAAAATTTAAAAAATGACAAACCAACAAAAAACAAAGAAAGAAAAAGAAATCTTAGCTTGCATTCATTTGGCAAATCATGGCAGGAACTGAATTCTGTCAATATGAGAATGTTATGCAATAATGAATGGTGTTGCTGCAAATAACTATGAAATTGTAAGGATAGTAGTGATTGAACGTAGATAAGTGTCTCTGGCTGATTGCTAAATAATCATAAAATAAATTGAAACCATCAAGTTTTTAGGAGTAAAAATTTATGTTTAGACTTTTTTGGTCATATTTGTCTTTAAAGGGATTTGTAAGTTTTCTGGCCAATGGCAGCTACAACATATCAATTAAAAACAATATACCTTGAATTATGTTCATCCTATAATGATAGCTACAAAAGCTTATCATATTTCAAATTAAGCCTCTTGCATTATTTTGCATATGTTGAAAGGGAGACATCTTTCTTGATCTTGAACAATGAAATCGTAGATTCACATGCCTTTCTTATTGGTATATATGGCATTGGATGGGGCACAAATTTGATGTAATTGGACTAATAAAAACCTTAAGTTACTGATGATATTCTGGTTTAATGATATTGCAAAAGCGGCCCAGCATAGATACTTTCTTCCTTAATAGAAGTATTTTATTTTGAATTCCTTTTTTTTTTTCAAACGTTCCCTTGTATCCCCACTAAATGGTAAATGCAATTACAGGCTACAGAAATGAGTATTCGTATAAGAGAAATGTCATACCACAAGATTAAGATAAACAAAATCCTATCAAGAGCGACTGGGAAGTCTCTAGAGCAGGTTAGTTATCAACCACCGCATCTTATCAGTAATTTTGTTCAATATCACATATTTTCGACCAATTCATTCTTTTAATCTACAGGTTGAAGTGGACACCGACCGTGATAATTTCATGAATGCTTGGGAAGCCAAGGAATACGGATTGATCGATGGGGTTATCGATGATGGCAAGCCGGGATTAATTGCACCAATTGCGGAAGCATCACCTCCACCGAAAACGCGTGTATGGGAACAGTGGAAAGTCGAAGGAAGCAGAAAAGCAAGAAAAAATTTGCCCTCAGAGCACAAGTTTTTGCAGAATGGATATAAAGGAGACCAGGGAAGTGATGGTGATAAAGGCCCAGAACAGGCAAAGGAAACACCTACAGCAGTATGAGTTTGAGAAAGATTTTATCTTGCTCTGTACCCTGTAGCTCTCCTTAAATTAATTTGTATTCGTTATCTCTACATCAGAATATAAATGGAATTTCAGTTGCCCTGGATGCGAGTTCTAGATTTGTATAATAGTTAAGGGGAACTTTTCTGGGTACTTAAGTTGATTCTTTAGTTTAGATGTTTTCTTAATGCGTATAGTCTTCTTTTGTTCTGTGCTGAATGATGCGCTCAGTCTTGTTTTCCCGTTTTCCAGAGTTTTGTTGCTTGGCAATCTTTACTCTGATAGATTTAAGTAACCTCTGAAGAAATTTCGTAACGGCAACATCTTTTTCTTCTTCTTCTTCTTCTCTTCCTTTCGATTGTTTTCTTTTTAAGTAGGGAAGATAAGTAACATCTCAAGTATATCATATAATGTTAAATTATGCAATTAATCAAGGAATGAACGTAATTAAGGTGTGATGAATAAGTGTGGGGTGATTTGTGATTTCTCCTTTACCATATATTTTTATTCTAAAGGTGACGACATCTTTTTTTTATTGGACCTCCTAGTATCTTGAACCTACTCAATTTCGACCAGAGGATTTAACACAGACCAATTTAATTCGGATGAAGCCGGGTAGGGCCGAAAAGGGCAACAAAGCTCTTGCCAAATATTTGACTTATCTGTATTCTCAGAACTCATACTCGAGACTGTTGATTAAGCCGATACAAGTCCATGTTAGTTCACCAACGGGAGTTGGTTCGAGTGGTAAGCGGCTCGGTATCGCTTAAGCGAGGTCTCGAGTTCGAGCCTTGGCGTACGCAGAAAATTCCCGTTGGGAGACTCACCCACTATAACCAGATGCGCGACGCGGGTCGGATCCGGATGTAGTCGGGGCAAAGCTCCGGTGAACCGGGTGGGCAACCAAAAAAAAAAAAAAAGTCCATGTTAGTTCAACCAAGCATTTGGAAGATTTAGTTGACAAACTATATCATCGACATCAGGCTAATTGAACAACTTTGCTTTTTCATTGGCCAAAATTGAACAAAGTTACTAAGCATAAAATCAAAATATTGTCTCTGGAATTCCCCTCTAGAATGGACAGTTTGCTACGTTCTTATTGGGCTGAATGGGCTTACTACTTAGGCCTTTTAAGTAGGGAATTTGCTATTGCTAATAAGAAATTAAAGCCCAAGAAACCTGCCTTCTGTGTATATGTGTGTGTATATATATATTGCCAACTAACCAACGAGGGTTAGTCCAAGTGGTAAGCAGCTCGGTATCGCTTAAGCGAGGTCTCGAGTTCGAGCCTTGACGAATGCAAAAAATCCCCGTTGGGAGACTCATCTACCATAGCCAGGTGTGCAACGCGGGTCGAATCCGGATGTAGTCGAGGCAAAGCTCCGGTGAACCGGGTGGGCAACAAAAAAAATATATATATATTGCCAACTAGCCAATTAAAGTTGAAAAAGATAGTAAAGAACTGATTCATATCCCATAAAGATACGAGTTTGATTTCCGCTGCTATTGTGAGGTCTTCTTTGATAGACAATATCGTAAGTCCCAAGTCCCCTATAAGTGTTCTCTGAACCCTGGGATTATGCCTTGATATTAGTTGGGGACCGATGCAAAAATATATATATATATTGCCAACTATATATATGTATATCCTAATTTATGATCTAGCATAACTTTTTATATTATATACTACTGTTGTTATGATAATGGTAACTTATACTTTAGTTGTCTTTATATATCAATATATTTCTTCATTTTTTATAAGACAATTTTATTAACAATTAAATAAAATATATATTAAAAAGAGCTTCAACAATTAACATACCAGCATATGTCGCTGGGAAGCCTAAAAACAAAAATCAACAGAGAAAATTAGGTATGGAAACAGGCCAGGCCTTGGCCTTAACAGACTAGGCCTGTTAAATGACAGTTTGGCCTGAGCCTGGCCTGTAGCCTATTATAAGCTATTTTTTTTTATATAAGCCTGACCTGGCCTGAAGCCTGTTAATATTTACTACATCATAGCAATAAAATATAAGTTATAATATATAGAGTAACAATAAAAATAATAATAAAATGAGTTAGTTCAGTGGTTTAATTATTATATTATATTTAATAGGTAGTGAGTTCAACACCCACTTATTACATATCTATATTAAATATATTTTGATATAGGCTCAGGCCGCCTGACAGGCCTAACAGGCTTTTTAAGAAATTTGAGCCTGGCCTATTAAAGAAAACAGGCTTTAATACAGGCCTGAGCCTGTATATTTTTTTAAACAGGCCAGGCCATAGGCCCCTGACAGGCTGTCTGACCTGTTTCTATCCCTAGAGAAAATAAGTACAAGTGAAAAAAAAATAGAACAATAAAACAAATTTTTTAGGCCCAAACTCAAGCTAGTAAAATCGCAATAACTCAGCCCAGGATTCAATCTTTTTTTTTTTTACAAGAATTTTTGGAAGAAGTTTGGGTTTACCGCACGATCTAAAAGTAGGACGAACTCTCTATTTCTCCTAGATGATACAAATAGTAGAAAGAGCAAGCAGTCAATTACCGCAAGCATAAACCTAAACATCTAGGAGCTAAGATGTCTCCCCAAGAGCTGCAACTAGAACTACAACAAAGTAGTACTTCTTAGGGATCGAACAAACTTTAAATAGTCACATGTCTTACCCTTTCGTCGGCTGAACCCACAAAATGGGTGCCCAGGATTCAATCTAAACCATCTCCAATTCCTTCACGCATTGTACTGAGTATGATGAGTACAATGTACTAGTCAAGATTTAAATAATAGATCTTGTTATTAAATTTGATTGAATTTGTTGAACTCATTTATAATGATCACATGAATGCCTTTCACTTATTTACAATCTGTATGGAGTCATAAATCAATAAGTACTGAGGAATGAGGATGCTATATGTGCCAATGGGCATAACGAAGATGAATCATTTTTATTGGCAAAGAAAGAACTATATTAATTAAAAATTACATTTGTCCGGAAATAAATCATTATATAAAAATAGTTACAAGTATCACTTTCTGCAATTAATCACTAATCAACTCCTGTATCAAAATAAACAGAAGTCAAATTAATCACCCTTGTTAATTAGACCAATACTTTGCTTTCTTATTAAATAAGTTTAAGGCCTACATATTTGTAAGAAATCAATCAATTACCGATATCAATAATCGTCCTAACCCTTGATTTAATGTGTCATCAAATTCATATTTATATTCACTTACCATCGTCTCACAGTCCCTTTAGAAGAGAAGGCAAATAAGAAGCTCTCAGGAACTGAAGAAGGTCCAAGATATCATATTGTACTATTACTTAAACACACTACTTACTTACTGCAAGCATATATAAAAAAAACCACAGGCATTTATTTGATTAAGACGAATTACACTTCTGAAGCTCTTCTGCTATACATATAGTTCTACACAGAAGAGAGCATACAATACATACATACATATATAAAAGACTCTCGAGACTACGATTAATGCTTCATAAAAGCTTCTAGACTTCCTTCAATATATATGTGAAGCTTGCCTGCAGAAATGAGGAAGGTGAATGAAGAAACACACAAGGAATAAGATATTAGATATGGCTCTGTGTGTGTGTGTGTGTGTGTGTGTGTGTGTGTGTGTGTGTGTGTACCAAATCGATGTAAACAGTGATAATCTCACCCTCATCTGTATGAGTTACTTGTCAATGAGGATGAGGCCGCATTTCTCCCAGGTAGACAAAACTTCCTGCTGTGTAGTGCTGTAAAGTGTTCCGTCTGGATCATAGTAATACTGCACAATCATATAATAGCTTCATTAATTCAACGCATTTCAATCCTCTTTATTAATTCACTTCACTATATATACTTGTTAATATATATATATATGAACTGCAAAAACAACCAAATATATATATATATGTAGAGCCTACTTTCTTCAGATTCAAAGGATGATTGAGAAGGGCAAAGCAAATGCAGTTTTTCTAAGACGATGATGCAATATATGCTCGCTAGGGCAAGAACTACTGTGAGATAGTTTCAACAAAGTACGAAATCTGGATAATAGAACTTTATTAGTTTTGCCCATGGAATTTCTGGTTATACAGATTTTTGGATCTAAACGAAAAAGAAGAAGAAAACCAAGTATTGAATGAAGAGCTTCGCATATGATGATGTTAGAAATCTAGATGCGCAGATGGTATCTGAATGACTTTTCTCAAATTGAACAAATCTTATTGTGAAAGTTTTTTTCTTTGGGAAATGAACAACAAAAAATGTCTGTCAAGATTTCAACTTCAACGCTGAACAGATCCAGCAAATCAAATCAAGAAAAAATGTTTCCGATGTCATTAGATCAAACAACGAGGAGATCAGAGATAAAGGATAAAAGGGCTTTGAAGGAAAAGGTTGGAACATTTTCGATTGAACTCTTAGCCGTTCGATTTCCTCTATGAGAATCTCAAAAATCAGACGATTTTGATATGAAAATTTATAACTGGAGTCGATCTGACAGCTAAGAACTCAAGCTCAGAAGAAAATTTACAGAGAAAATGATAATTAATCAGAAAGTTGTGTGCTGATGGGAGATGATGATTACCCTGTAAACTCTTCAGTATTTCATCATGCGTTCTTCACAGAGCCAGCCTAGAATCAACAATCCATAGCCAGGCGAGCTATTATCATGGAGAGTGATATTGGCGTTTGGGCGCAACCGCCGCCGTGAGTGCCTCATGACCTTCTCCACCGTCGCCATTGACGACGGAGATATCACTTGACATTCTGGGTCTGTTCCAAACCATGTTTTTAGAAACTTTTGGGTAAAATTTAGGTTTAAAATTTTTTTAAAATAAATAGTTATATTTATTTAAAAAAAAATTTAGATTAAACTATAGTTTTAAATAAACTAACAACAGTAGCTTTTGAAACAGAAAAATAATTTATGGACTATTCAATTACTATTTTATCTTTTTTTTTTACACCATATTTTTTCTCTCCTCTCTCCTCTATCATCTATCTTCTCCACCCTTTTTCCTCTCTCCTCTTTACTCTCTATTCACTCTTTTCCAATATCTCTCTTCTCTCTTATCTCTTTTTTAACTTCTCTCCTCTCTGTTCTTTTTAATAAAATTATATATTTTCTAGTAATTTTTCAATTGTAAAAGTCCTTTTGGTAATAACTATACAAACACTCGTTTATCTAGAACTATTTTTTTTCATAAACTCTTATTCAAAAGCTACTCAAAAGTCTTTTTTTTATAAGATATTATTTAAAAATCTATCTAAACACACAATATATATAGTTTGGCCAAAATGTTACTTTTGTCGTACTTTTTTCCAAATGTAATTTCTTCATTGAGATATAAATTCAATCAACCTCTACATCTTATCTATATATTAAGGCATAATAGTGTGACAAGAATTGGAACACATTAATCTTTTATTTACATTTTTTATTGTGATAATTTTCTTTTGGCCATGAATTTTGAGTTATAATTGAAGTTCAATTCATCCTTAATCAAAGCTTTCCTTGGGCATTATGTATAATACATAATGACGTAATTTCACACAATAAAATTGTTAATTCCACTCATGCAATAAAAGCTAGATAAGATTTAAATATATGCTTTATTTTGATATATGCTATATATTTCAAGATTATACATATATATTTTAATAAATTAAAGCAGAAAACGTGTAAAAGACAAATATGATGCAAGCAATAGGAAATAGATTAAGTATAAATAATTGGAGAGAAATGATTAAAGAAGAAGAACGTGAGAGATGTGAAGGATACATGTAAAAGAAGCAACTCACTATTATATTCAATTTTAATTATTAGAGGTAATTGATTCTTTTAGATATGTTAAGAAGATAAATAAACTAATTAATTATAATTAATATAAAAATTAGTGGATTAATTTAGATAGATTGAGAAGTATATAATATAAATTTATTTTAACAGGTTGAATTTAGTCATAATTAACTGATTTATTTAGTTTTTTTAGTATATTTAAAAAAATCAATTCACTTTTATAATTAATACCGGTAGAAGTAATAGACAATAGTGGTTCCATTTGTGAATATGTAAATCTTGAAGGGGGGTGGTAATAGCTAAAAAATTTGAGACCTAAAATGAAACTGAATTTGGATTTTCTCAAGGTAACCGTATATTTCCCATTGGTCGAAAGGCCAGTGTTTTACATGTGATCGTAGCCGTTGCTGAATATTGGAGCTTTGATCCTCTACTATGCAGCACCAAGGGTTACAATGCATACTGTCCAATCAGATTGTGATTCTATATTCTAGAGCCTTCACGTACACGTCGCCATTGGGATAGGAAAATAGATATGAAGTACGGGGGGTAATGCGGGCCAACCCGCTAAAAATGGGTTGGCCCGCCGCGGGTTGGGGAAACCCTAATCCGAGACAGCCATGGCGGGTTGGCGGGCTAGCCCGCAACCTGCCAGTTTTTTTTTTTTAATTTTTTATATATAATTTTTTAATTTTTTTTCAACTTTTTTTTTTTTAAAATTACATATGTCAATATTAATTAAATTCGAATCATGTCTTAAGTCGTCAAAATATTTATTTAGTCAATTTTGTCACTATCTATAGATAAATCTATCACAAAGAAAATAATAATAAAATAAAATAAATATATATAAAGAAAGAAATGACTCAATGAGATAAAATTAATATAAATTAAGTATAATGTCTCTTGTTTAACTAAGGCTCTCAAATTAGTAAAATATAAATGTGTAATATAAATAATAAAAAAAAATAAAAAAAAAAAGTAAAAGAAAAAAAAAGCGGGCTAACCCGCCAACCCGGCGGGTTAGCCCGCCGCGGGTGCGGGCTTGGCGGGTGTGGGGTCAAAAAGACCCGCATCAAAGTGGATTACAATATTTGCAACCCAACCCGCTATTTTTTGGCGGGTTGACGGGGGCCCAACCCAAATTATCAGCCCTAATATGAAGGGTGAACGTCATAAATGAGGAGTGTTTGTCATAGGGAGAGGGGAAAAAATCCTAAAAAATATATTATTTAAATTTTAAAAAATACATACAACTATATAAAAAGATAAATTCAGCACGTCCATTTGACAATTTAATAGGGGAGGGGGAACGAATGTACATTTAATTCTTAGATCTAATTTTGTATGGTTTACATTTTATTATTTGTATTCAATTTAATATTCTTCCTTTTAAAGCAAGGCAATAATAAAAATAGCCTTTTTACGGTTACTTTTAAAAAATAATGATTTAAATTAATGGATAAAAAATAATAAAAAAATTTAGAATGTATGTAATAGTGATACTAAAATTAAGTTTAATGTAAACGTGTATATATACATATATTTGTAAGAAATCAATCAATTACGGAAATCAATCTTCCTAACCCTTCAAAATAATGTAATGTTGAAAAGTCCAACCCTTCTCTTGTCATATATCGAATGTGATTTAGGAGATTGGTTCACCTTTTTTTTTATTTATTTAGTGAAGGTATCGTACCTTTTGTAGATTTAGAGTAAAAAAATTTACCTCTTCCAATAAGTATGTTATAAAATTAAAATCACTTATTAAATAGTTTTTTTGTTATAAAAATTTTTAAAAACGGGTTGGACTCACTCACGATTTAAGGACAGGACGAAATCTTCTTTCCTCTTAGGTGATACCAATATCAGGCAGAACGAGCTGTCTATTACCTTTAGACGTAAATTTAGACATCTAAGAGTTAAGACACCTTTTTAAGCGCCACGACTGGAACCATAATAAAATAATACTCTCTAAAGATCGAATACGCTCTAAATAATTAATCACATATCTCACATTTTAGCGAACTGAATAAAGCAGGGACTGTTAGGGGATTGGTGGTTTCACTTATGGAGTTACAGTTCCATCTCTCGGTCCCGCAAATTCAGTACCAAAGGCCCATCATATCTGACCGTTTGGACAATCCAAATCTGATTTGTTTAAAAACACTACTGCTGCAAGCATATATAAAACCACTGGATTACACATCTGAAACTCTTCTCCTATATATATAATTCTACGCCGAAGAGACAACATACATACATACATACATACATACATACATACATACATACATACATACATACATACATACATACATACATACATACATACATACATACATACATACATACATACATACATACATACATACATACATACATACATACATACATACATACATACATACATACATACATACATACATACATACATACATACATACATACATACATACATACATACATGATAAGATACTTTAATTTAGAAGTCTCAAGACTCCTATTAAAGCTTCATAAACGCTGAAGGAGATTAAAAGTTGACAGCAATCCAGACACACAGCTTCTAGACTTATGAAGCTTGCCTGCAGAAATGAGGAAGGTGAAATGAAGAAACGCACAAGGAAATATATTAGATATATTTCAAGAAATGAATTGTGTGTGTGTGTGTATAAAAAATCTAAACATGAATACTGATTCTCTCACCCCTCTCTGTATATCATCATCAGTTACTTGTCGATGAAGATGAGGCCGCATTTCTCCCACGTAGACAAAACCTCCTGTTTTGTGCTGTATAGTCTTCCGTAAGGGTCATAGTAGTACTGCTCAATACCAAATCTTAATTAGTTTGCTCCCTAGGAATTTCTGGTTGTACAGATTTTGGGATCTAAACGAAAAAGAAGAAGAAAACCAAGTATTGAATGAGAAATCCACATGCAGAATATGGTATGTGAATGATTTTTTCTCGAATTGAACAAATCTTTATCAAAGTTTGTTTCTTTGGGAAATGAACACCACAATTTCTACCAAGATTTCAACTTTAACGCTGAACAGATCCAGCAACACAAATTGCAAGAGAAAACTTTTCCGATGTCTCAAATCAAACTAGTAGATTAGAGATAATAAAGAATAAAAGGGATTTGAAAGAAAATGTTGGAACTTTTCCAATTTTAACTCTCGGTCGTTTGATTTCCTTGCTGCAAATCTCAAAATCAGATGAATTTGATCTGAAAATGAAGGACTCCAGTTGATCTAACATCTGAGAATTGAAGCTTAGAAGAAAATTTACAGAGAAACTGATAATTAATCAAAAAGTTGTGTGATGATGAGAGATGACGATTACCCTATAAACCCTTCCAGAATCCATCACCCGTTCTTCACAGATCCAGCCTGGAATCAACCAATCATAGCCTAGTGACTTGTAATCATAAAGTGCGATCTTGGTGGTAGGGTTCAACCACCGCCGTGGGCGCCTCATGACCTTCTCCGCCGTCTCCATTGACAACGGAGATGTCACCTGACATTCTATCTTCCTGTTATTCCCACTTTCGTTGTTGTTGTTGGTGGTGGTGCCGCCGTTGTTGTTGCTGCTGCTTGAAGCCTCCATAGTTGGACCTAAGAGACTGCAAAATTAGATAATGAGAAAGAGAATTGAGTAACGCTTAGTAAAGCAGCTTACTTCCTTATATGATAAGGGAAAGTAGCTAGTTTCTCTATGCAAACTATATTATTACAAATATTTTATTTTATTTATTGCATAAAATCTTATATAGAGATAAAGTTTTCTATATTCTTTGAGGCCTCATTATGCAAATTTTTATTTATTTTGTCCCTTGTTATATAGAGGTATATTTATATTCTTTGGTCATATTTACAAAAAATAATTTCTTTATTGAGACATAAACATCTTATCTATACGTTAAGTTATAATAGTTAGTTTTTAAAATTCTTATAGTAATGATGAAATATTACATTAATTAATCACATTTTACCCTGCATATGTCGACGTATATATTTCAAGCGAGCCATGCAATCTAGTCAGCAAGCCATGCAACATAGTCGACTTCACTCATGGAGTTTTAATTATTATTTTGTAAATGGAAAATTAATCATATTAATGTTTTATTTTAATGTAAGGAATTTTATTGAACATGAAAGAAGAATATTTTCTTTTTGAATTGCAACGTTTAAAATTTTTATAATATGCATCATATAATAAATAATAATAATTAATCAAGTACTTATGCATTAAACACATTAATCTTTTATTTGCTTTTTTATTGTGATAATTTTCTCTTTGGTCCATGAATTTTGAGTTATATATAGTTAAAGTTTAATAGATATCCTTAATTAAAGATTTCCTTGTGTCTTATGTATATATATCTTAGGTTACAAACCTCAGTGTATGTAATTTCATACTATAAAAATTGTTAATACCACTCATGCGATAAAGCTAGATTTGTGTGAATATATCATTCCATAAACAGTATACAATTTAAATGTATCAGTACTTTATTTTATTTTTTTATGAAAATTTTGATATATAATTGTATATATCCAATTTTTTTAAGAATTATGTGATTTGATATTTCCGTTTAATATGCTATAAGATTAAAAATAATTATATATATAGTAATAAATTAAAGACGAAAACGTTTAAAAAGACAAACTTGATATAACGCGAGAAAAATAGATTGAGCGTAAATAATTGGACAGAAATGATTAAAGAAGAAAAAAACTATGTACGGGTGGTTCCATTTATAAATATGTAAAATTTGAAGGAGGATATAGTAATAATTAAAACTTTGAGCCCCAAAACCGTAGAAAGGAAAACTGAATTTGGATTTTCCCAAGGTAAACCTGGATTCTCATTGGTTGAAAGGCACGTGTTTTCATATGTTCGGGGGCCGTTGCTGAATACTAGAGCTTTGATCCTGTACTATGCAGCACTAATGGTTACGATGCATACTGTCCAATCCGATTGTGATTCTGGAACCTTCACGTGCACGTCACCATTAGAGGATGAAAATGGATATGGTCGAACATTACGACTAGAAGATAGGTAAAATTAAGAGAGTGACGACAATTTCTTTTCTGGCAAAAAAAAAAAAAAAACAGAGAGGGACTACATTTATTGAGATAATAAAACAGAGTGCACATTTTTATCCAATTTCATGCTTCATATTTAATTCACATAAATATGATTCATTCCTTATACCTTTTATAAGATATAAATAACTAAATAAAATTATCTTAAAAATTAGTTAAAATTAATTAAAAATAATAATATATAAAAATAAATTTTAAAAGTACCCTCACTTATGAAAAGGTGGGTGAAAAAAATGCATGAAAAAAGATATGAAAGATAATAAATTAGAACTAACATGAAATTGGTCTAACGATATAATACTTTACTATATTTTTGTTAGTCTCAAATTTGATTCCTACACTAGATAAAAAACTTATGTTAAGAGAAATAATCATGAACCTCAAAATTAGATACATAGTAATAAGATTTAATTAATATTATTAAAGAATAAGTAAGAAAAATATATAAGAGAGACATGTAATAGAGTAAAAATAAAAAATAATGTATTATATGTTTAGAGATCTTTAAAATGTATCTTATGAAAAAAGAATATGCCTATTCAAGAAATTGTATATCATAAAAAGGAAAAGAGAGAGTAGCATTTTGAAAGTTAATACACGTTGAAGTATTTACTCTTGATAAATATAAAGTTATGTCAATAATTGTATAGAAAGTGAATAAACTTTTTATAATGGTTGTTGAAATATTTTTTTTTAATCAATGTAAAAAAATATTCCTATAATAAGTAATATGGTTTAAAACTCAGAAAAAGTTATTAGATCGAATTTAGATTTCTCCTAATGATTGTGAATAATCACTTCGGCCTCAAAAGGTTACACAATGACTCAGTGGATTTAGTTGACAAAAATACGATATATGTGATTATTTGGAGGGTGTTTCAACTCTAGAGAGTATTGTTTTATTATAGTTTCAATCACGACGTTTTAAAAGGTATCATAACTCTTAGGTGTTTAAATTTACTTTTAAGGATAATTGACGATTTATCTTACCTAATATTCATATTGACTAAAAAAATTTTGTCTTACTTTTTAATAATAGGTGAACCTAAAGAAAAAGTTACACAATAATGGCTAATCGATTGATGGTCGCTTTATTCTTGTAAGTTGTAACTAACGAAAATCACACTTTAAGTAATAGTTTTTATGGTTTAAATTGTAAGACTGTTTGTTACTAAAAATATATATTCATTGTATTTTGTTTATAAAAATTAACAATATTGTACAAGACTTATAAAAATAGGCTAAAGTATACTTTTATGGTTATGTGAAATTTTATTTTATACTTTTAAGTTTAAAAAGTATAATTTTAATTTTTTAAATTTAACGCCATTAACTTTATTAAAGAAAAATATTGAGTGCCTATTTGGGTTTAACCTAAACTGGGGTTTTAAAAAATTTTTTTACCTAAACTTTGATTTGAAAAAATTTTAAAACAAATAATTATATTTGTTTAAAAGGGCTTTTGGACCAAACCATTGTTTAAAACTAAAATTTTGAATAAACTGCTGAAAATAACTTTTAAAATAGTAAAAGAGCTTATTGATTAGATAAATACTATTTTACGTCTATATTTTCTGACACATTTTCTCCTCTTTCCTCTATACGCCATGGAAGAAGACGTCCGCTGCTCTTTATGGTCGCCATATGCTTGCCAGAAGAAGGAGAGGAGGAAGACGGTGGTCACATCTCGCCTCAAGTTTCACTATGGAAGAAGGCGTCGCTGGCCGCTAGTCTCGCCATGGAAAAAGATGTTGCCGCTGGTCTTGCCCTGTGCTCACTGGTCTTCATCACCGGTAGAGGTCGGTTTGTGACTCGGTGGAGAGAACAGGAGAGAGGGAAACAAAGGAAAAAATAGATTTTTTAAAATAAAATTATATTCTTTCTGGTAATTTGTTAATAACAAAAATCTTTTTAATAATAATTATCCAAATACTTATTTATTTAGAATACTTTGTTTTTATAAATTCTTCTCTAGAAACCCTTTTCTAAAACCTATCCAAAAGCTTTTTCTTTTTCCATAAACCATTTTTCAAAAGTCTATCCAGATGATCATTTACCCATCAAACTTAAGTGATAACAATATAATTAAAGGTTAACAAAAAATCGTTTGTATTGTAATTAATCATTTTAAATCATGCTACATTTTATATTAAAAATTTAAATTTAAATATATTTTATCAGTATTCAATTACTGAGTTATCATTTTAAATTTGTTGAATCATATTTTTTTTTCATTAGTAAGTTAACGGTATTAAATCTAAGACTAAAAATATACTTTTAAAATTTAAAGAATTAAAATGAAACTTAACTTATAAATAAAGGATTAAACGTATACTTTAACCTAAAAAAATAATATCGAGTAAAATTAAATTATTAAAAATATTTTTATATTTTTATATTTTCTAAATACTTAAATTTAAAAATATTAATCAATATTTTTTTTGTTAAGTACATGTATTTTCCTATTAGAGGTAATCATGTTATAAGTATTGTTATGTATCAAATATTGGTATCTCTAATAGTGAAAATTTGAATTTAGGTTTTGGTTTTTCCAACAAAACTTTTTCATGGGCACTCCTTGGTTCAAACACATGATATTATATTTAAAGGATCATATTCAAACACATGACATCATATTTAAAAATAAATTGAATACTCTCTCCAATCCTAATTATAAGAGCTAGATATATAGTTTATTTTAATTCTAAATATAACATTACAATTCACTTTATCTTCCTAAATTTTAATTTTTCTCTCAAAATATTCTTATATAATTGCACATATTAAGATATTTTTATAAAGGGTAGTCAAATGTATATAATTAGAGAAGATATTTTAAAAAAAACTAACACACAATTGTTATAAATAACTAATTTAATTAATCTATCTATAGATTGTAGGTAGTAATATTTTTTTTATACAAAAAAGTTTAGGTAAGTTTGGCACCGATTTTTTATCAAAATTAGAGTATAATCTCAGAGCTTATAAAATATTTATATAAGACTTATAAGATTATTTATTAAGAAAATTTCAAAGCAAAAATAATATATTTTTTTTATACAACAAGGGAGGTAGTACTTTTTTTGGTAAAGACTTTTTTTTTTATTAATTTTGTGAGAAGGATGGATAAATAAATATTGGGCCCAGCCCAAAATGGAAGGCGGAGGAGACACACAAAAGTAACACGTGAAAGGCGCAGTAATCGACGTAACCGCGTTCGTTCCGTTTCATCCAGCAGCTCCAATCCCTGCTGAATGCTGATGGTAAAAGCGCGGGTCGTACTTCACATCACGCCAATTTGGACTTGTCTGGTAACCAGTTGGCAAAAATTTATTTACCGACAAAATTAAAATATTTTTTTTCTCTTAATTTTCTTATTAGGAGATAATCTAAATGTATCTCCATAAGTGTTTTTTATTCATAAGATATGTCTTGGGGAGCTTGAGACTTAATTCACCCAAAACCTTCTGGTTGTGAAAAGATAATTATATATATTTTTATTTTTTTTATATACATGTCATCTGAATGTTAATAAAATTTTAGGATAAATGAGTTTTTCAGTTTTTTACCCTCCTAGTCTCGAGTTTTTCAAGGGCTTTAGGATTGGGTGAGCCTATTTGGCCACCTCAAGATAATATAATAAGAAGTATCTTTTCACGTAAAAAATCACTAAGACATATTTTTTTTTATTATTTGTTTTAAATGATAATAAAATAAAACACATGAACCTAAAACCAAAATTATAATATAAAGAGAACAGATTCGAAGGATTCTTTAGAAAATGAAAAATAAAAAGAATATGGTGTTATTTTAACGTTGAGAAAAGAGAAGTATTTGGAAGGGGTGACATAAGGGTTACCTCATTTGATCTATATATAAAAGAGAAAAGAAAAGCCATTGGAGGCTTGGAGCACACTAGAGGCATGGACAATTCTAAACGGATACGCCAACGGCTTTTGACTCGCCCAGACGACGCTTTGGATTCCTCCCATCCCATTGAATCCTATTCCCCCTCCTCCCTCAATCACGCTCTTTCCTTTACCAACCTTCGTGGGGCCCACCCTCCTCGTTCCTTCCTTCTCTGAATCTTTCCCTTCCCTTTCCACGTTCAAATTCTCTCCTTCAATTTTCATCTCAACTCGTTTTCCTCTTACCCCCACATCAGGATTTGTATAATTTTTTTTATATTATTAACGGAATTATTACTATATATTTAATTTTAAGATTTATGATTATTTCTCTTAAATATCTTATCTAAAAATTTAATTTGAGACCTATAAAAATTTAGCGAGACATTAAACTACTAAATAAATTATATGTTAATTAGAATTTGTATAATCATTATGCTTAAATACAAGATTTGTTAACCGAATAAAAATGAGAAAGAGCAAATGAAGGTTTTATATTTAAACAGATTATAACTTACCAATTAGATATATTAAAAATAACTAAATAAAACCGAGCACTATGTAGTACGTAAAATGATGAGTATATTATGTTTATACCAATACTATCTTATTATAAATATTACTCATATAGTGTTTAATATACTAACTATTTATTTAATTTTAAAAAATTAAATAAAATTATTTAATTATAATATATGTAACATGGTCTTTTTAAAATAATATTATGTAATGTTAAATTATATGTTGGTTTATAAATTAGATAAATTAATTTAAAAAATAATAAATATAATAAATCATAAATTAGATTATAATATTATATTTAGAATTAAAATTAATTATATAAAAAATATTATATTTAAGATAAAAAAATATAATTTATTAGAAATTATTAGATTGTGAATATAATTTTTGTAAGAAGTCTAAGAAGAATTATATCATTCATTATTTATTAAAAATGCGGTGAGTATTATATATAGATAGATTAAGGAAGAATTAGAATAAAGGACCTATAATAAATAATATTTATTAAAAAGTACCATAACAGTTATAATTATTAAGAAGGACCAAATATCAAAATAAAAATTTACAATTACCAAATTGCCCCTTATCAAACTCCCTATATTTTCTCCAACATTTTATTTTTAAAACTAATATGAATTTTTAAACCTCCTACATTGTTTCCCATATTCTCTTTTAAAATTATTATAAATTCTATTTTTTACCAAAATTAAAACTCCCAAAATCATCCATGACGGATTTTTTTAAGGGCCATACCAAAAAGAAATTATATTAAGATGTTAAAAAAGATTTATTTCTAAACAAACACATTATTTAGAAATTATATTAATTTTACAGATTATATTAAAGTTTTTATTGACAATATCTTCTGGGCTTATAATCATGACTTTCACTTTTACATAAAAAATATATTAAATTATTTAGATTTTAATAAAATATATTAACATTACATGTTTTTTACTTTTTAAAACTCATAAATTTATTCTAAATAAAAATAAATTATTCAAACTTCTTTTAACGGTTTAACTATGAAATTTTTAAATTTTTTAGATATGTATAACCTTTCTTTATCATATATAATAAATTATAAAAGATTTTAAGTTTTTTTTAAAGTTATATAATTTTTATTTTCAATTAAAGTCTGTGTCAATTTTAAAAATAAAATTATAATTTTGATAAAATTGAACAATTTTTTTGTTATTTTTTCAATTGATATTTACATAAGTTGTAAACATTGAAAAAAGTTTTATTTAATTTATTAAAATTTAAAATTTTATATTAATTTTACAAATAGAGTGTGGGAAAAATATGGAGGGTTTTGGTAAGGGATAATTTAGTACTTTTAAATTTTTATTTTGATATTTTGTTCTTCTAAATAATTATAACTATTATGGTCATTTTTAATAAATATCATTTATTTTAGGTCCTTCATTCCAATTCTCCCATAGATTAATCGAGGACTACTATCAATTTAATTGGTGGGTAAGTACAAAATGAGATTTACATATCTTGATAAAAAGATAAAAGTGCCCTTCAGTTATATTTCAAAAGAAAAGCTAAGGAAAAAATGTTTCTGAAGGTTTAGTCGAATACCTTATCATTCTCGCTTTTGTTATCGCCATTATGTCATTCATTATTTGTCTATTTAAAAAACTCGAGGACTAAGATTTTATAACAATTTTTGTTTAAATTTTAATTTAATTTTTTAAAATAAATAGTTATATTTATCTAAAAAAAATTTAGATTAAATTATAATTTAAAATTAAAATTTTTTATAAGTTATTGAGACTAATTTTTAAAATAGTAAAAGAGTCTATAAATTATTCAATTATTATTATTTTTTTATTTTTTTTACACCCTATTTTCTCTCTCTTCTCTACCCTCCTCTCTCCTCTCTCTTCTCCATCCTGACTCAGTGACTCCTTTCTCTCCTCTCTCATATTTTTAATAAAATCATACATTTTTTTATAATTTTCTAATTATAAAATTTTTTCTACTAATAACTATCTAAACACTTATTTATTCATAATTTTTTTTTATAAACTCTACTCTAAAAACTCTTTTATAAAAGCTATTAATTTTTTTTTATAAATTATTTTTAAACTCTTTATCCAAATGGGCATGAATAGAGAGGCACTTTTTTCTTAAAAAAGTATAACTACGGGGCACTTTCATTTTTTACCAAGATATTCAAATCTCATTTTACACATGGCCACCAATTTAGGATTTATCATATTCAAAATATTATTTTAGTTTTAAGAAATTTTAAGGGCATTTTATAAAGATTTTCCCTTATAATAATAATAGGAACATGAAATGATTGTATAAAAATATAAAATATATATTACAGACTCATGCCCGCTTACATTAATGTTATATAATCAAAATACAATTCATGCAGAATCTCCATTCTCCTCTGTCATCCTCTTCTTGAACAAATCTCTTCTTAAAATGATTGAGATTTCATTTATAATATTATTAAATTGAATTAATCACATGCCTTACATTTCATTTTATAAGTTATATTGACTTCTCTTTTCTTTTTTCATAAACGAGGCTACCCAATTAAAAAAAAAGTTGGTTAATTTTGAACATTAAAACGAATTCAAAAGGTTCAATTTTTAACGTTATAAACTTTCTATTTCACACAGTAATGAGATTATTAGTATTTAATTTTTTGTTGTAGATTTTGTATTAATTATGGGGTTTGGGTCTCATCTATTTAAATATGTTCAGTTAAAAAAAAACTTATAAATTTTTTTTTCTACCCGATTTATATAAATTTTGTCATGACTATATACAGATCTAATTTGTGTTAGGCACCTAACTATAGTAGGTGAGTCTCATAATATAAATTTTTTCTATATACCAAAAATTAAAATTTAAGATATCACTTAAATGATATTAAATTATTTATCACTTAGATCAATTCTAATTCTAATTGTTAACTTGTAAACTAAATACTCTCTGTTTCAACTCTCAAAATTCAAACTATAAATTAAAACTATAGACAAATCTAAGTCAATAAATAGACCCCATGATAGAGATCTAGACCGGCTCACTTCCACTATGTATCGTCTTTTTTTATAAATAATTAAAAACACGTTGTATTTTATTTTAATTTTATAAATATTTATTTATTTTAAATTCCGCTTCTGCTATATATTCCCTTTTGCGCGTGAGCCTTGGCAAGAACAAACCAGAAACCATGGCTGCTTCATCTCCAATCTCAGTTGTCTTCTTCGTCTTTCTCCTCCACCTTGCTACCACCGTCTCCTCCATCGGCGTCAACTATGGCACCGTCGGAGACAACCTTCCGTCACCGCAAGCGGTGGCGAATTTCCTCAAGACCAAGACCACCATCGACAGTGTTAAGATCTTCGATGTGAGCCCTCAAATCCTGCAAGCTTTCGCCGGAAGTGGCATCTCCGTCACCGTCACAGCACCTAACGGAGACATTGCGTCGCTAACCAACTTAGATTCCGCTCGCCAGTGGGTCGTTACTCACATCAAGCCGTTCCACCCTCAAACTAAAATCAAGTACATCCTCGTCGGCAGCGAAGTGCTCCATTGGACCGATTGGAACACCATCAAGCTTCTCGTACCCGCCATGAGAACTCTCTACGGAGCTCTGAATGCCGAGGGAATCAGAGACATCAAGGTATTCATTCAAAATCTGCTAGTTTCCCCTCCTTTTCCGCTTAAATCCATCTTTTCCCCTTCTAATTTCATTCACATTTCAATTAAATCTCGTTCTATTTTTTCAAAAAGATTCAATTCTGCCCAGCTGATCTTATGATTTCTTTCGGATTGAATCGTTTTAGAAGGTAAATTGAAGCTAATTGATGTTAATTTCTGAAACATTTCAGGTTACAACGGCGCATTCTTTAGCCATAATGCACACGTCTATTCCACCAAGCGCTGGGCGGTTCAGATATGGATTTGCACGATATGTGTTCGCGCCATTGTTGAAATTCTTGAGGGAAACTAAAGCTCCTTTTATGGTAAACCCATACCCATATTTCGGATACAACCCGAAGAACTCAAACTTCGCTTTGTTCAGACCGAACCGGGGCTTGTTCGACAGGAACACTGGGCTAACCTATACGAACCAGTTCGACGCGCTCATGGACGCGGTTTACTCCGCCATGAAGGCCATTGGGTTCGGTGATGTTGATATCGCCATCGGCGAAACGGGTTGGCCGACGAACTGTGATGGATATGAAGCTTGTAGTGTGGCCAATGCGGCGTCGTACAACGGCCAGCTGGTGAGCCACGTGGGGTCCGGGAAGGGGACGCCGTTGATGCCGAACCGCCGGTTCGACACCTACATCTTCGCCTTGTTTAATGAGAACCAGAAACCCGGCCCGACCGCTGAGAGGAACTGGGGCCTGTTCCAACCCGATTTTACTCCGGTCTATGACTCTGGGATCTTGCGCAACGGACAGGTTTAATATTTTTTTTTTAAAGTTTAGTACAGAATAATTAAAGTGATGCATTATTGTCTTTTCGCTTTGAAAAATTTTCCTTGCTTTTTATATTTTACTAGGATTCTTTGGGGTGGGAAATTTAGAAAAACCATGGCAGATGATTATTTATATTCCTGGGATTCTGAAGATTTTATCTGAAAACGAAGCCACGCCCATATGTTCCCAAGTCCGAATTTCTATTTTATTTCTGGTGTTTAACTTTTTCTTTAATTAGATTATATATTCACTTTTTCTTTTTAAGTAAAATCATTTAATTTAATTATTTTACACTTCACAGCAAACATTTAACGCCTTAAACAAAAAGATTGTCGGCGTTTCTCAATGTATTTCACATGCGCATCTACCCTATTTTGTCATCTTGAATATAGTATTTGATTTAATAATATAACCTCAAGGAATACTCATGGAAAGGATTGAGTTACATTTAACCCTCTGGGATATTTTACTACTTATTATCTTAAATTAATGTATGATTAATTTAAAATTCTAAATTATTTTCTTAATACGACTTAATATCTTAACTTTTGAGTATTTAGTACCTTTTGAAGAAAAATACTCAAAAAATAAAATTATATCACTAAAAACTTTCAAATATTATGTATTAGATGACGACAAATTAATTTAGGATCTTAAATGCCATTCAAAAAATACTTGTGTATTGGATGCTTCTTAACACATAACTAAAAGCTCAAGTAACAGTGAATACTGGGTGTTATTAAAAAATATTTAATAGGTTAGATTATTCATAAATTGGATTAGCGTTACTAATATACTACTAATAGGAAAAAATATTTTAAATAAAAAAAGTTCAAATAATACTAATATTTTGTTTTGACTCTCGTTGTTGTGTCATGATTACAGCTTCACAAGTGTACATCTTTGCATCCGCGTACTTATCCTTTTTTGTGGGTTGATGTCAACAAGTGATAATTAAGAAAACAAAGTGTTCCTTGATTAAGAACTTAATAAACGTAATTAGCAATACGATGTTTCCAGTTAAATGAGAGTCACTTTTCAGAGGGACAGATGAAGCTTCAAGCGACAGGCGGTAGGTTTCGGGAGACATGATAAAGTGTGATCTGGCATTTATGTTTGTACCGTTCATCCATGAGGGGTCAATTCTTTGATAGTGATATTTAGCTGGGGTCCATGTTGACTTTCAAAGTTTATGATACTTAACAGATGCGCCATCTTTTTTTAATCTATAATTTTATATTTATAATATTGTATCATTTCAAATTGTCTTTATTTTTTTAAAAAAAATTAAAATTTCTAAACTTATATAGATAACTATACAATTTTTCTTTCTTTCTTTTGAAGCATTGCATACACTCCTTCTTAGGCTAAATGTAAGAATTAGTATAGATATTTGCTTTAGTTCTAAAAATAGAAGACATCAATCTAATCTATTTTTCTAATTTATAATTTTTTTTCTTAAATTCTTCTTATTCATTGTATATATATTGAGAAGGTTTTTTCAACTGGAGTAATTTTTAATATAAATTATTAAAATAAATTATTTTAGAAAAATTAACATATTTTTTATCAATAACTAATATTTTCTTATGCAAATTAATTATTTAACGTATTATTTATGGCTTGAGAATGATGTAGGTTCTGTATGTCATGCTGGTTTAAGGAGGAAAAAGTTTGATATCGATTTTTTTGATAATGAACTGATAGCTAATATTTTTTTGTTGGGGTACATACTGATAGCTAATATTTATCTGTACTAATGCAGGCAGTACCAGTGACACAAAATCCAGGCCAAAGCCCAAGCCCAAAAGGCCCAAGTGAAGGTGGGCAGAAATGGTGCATACCGAAGCCCGGCGCGAGCACGCAGGCCCTACAAGCGAATATACAGTATGTATGCAGCCAGGGAGTGGACTGTAAGCCGATTCAGGCTGGAGGGGCCTGCTATGACCCAAACAACGTGAGGCAGCTCGCCACCTACGCCATGAACGCCTTTTATCAGACCAAGGGTCGCCATGACTTCGATTGCTACTTCTCCAACTCTGGCCAAATTGTCTCCTCTAATCCCAGTAAGTGCCTTCACCTCTTATCACACACACACACACACACATATATATATATAGACACACACACAAACTAATAAGTTAGTTGAGTTGGTAAGTAATTTCATTTCTATAACGAGAAGAATATATGCTCGAATTCTGAGAAATCTATTTGTTGGGCGCATTAAGCTTCCAAAGAGATTAATTTTAAGGCTAAAGTGGCTTGGAGATACCTTAAATTAAATCATATATATATATATAAAAGAAATCATTAGCCTTTTGTTATTAATGAAAAATGTGGGATAAGAAAAGATGGAGTGACAATGCATTATATATCTGGATGTCATTGACAGGTGATGGAAAATGTAGAATGTAAGGGGGAATTTCAGAAGAGAGCAAGGACTTGTGATTCGCAGATGTTGAACACGAACGAGTACGAATACGGCTAAAGACTATTTTAACTCATAATCATGATGTATTCATTTATTATTATTATTATTATTATTATTATTATTATTATTATTGGTTATGTTAATGTTACCTTAACCAATGTAACCTAGACATCATCTACACGTCGTGAAGACTACGACTACGCTCTGTTCTGTTTGTGAAATATTATTACGAACATTATTCTGTTGCCGCTGCTAAAGTTTATCTTTTTCTTTTTTTTTTTGTTACATTGCTAAAGTTTATCTTTTGAAATTGAATGACGCTAGCTCACCCAAATTAGTTTAGGTGGCCTGCGTTTGAAACTGAAATTATTTTTGGGAAGTCATTATTTTCTATTACTGTGTAGTTTCCATCTTAATAGGACTTCTATAAGATTCTAAAGAATAGATTTAATTATTTAAAAATTTAATAACAATTAAAATGTGTATAATGATAAATTTTAGTATAGAAAATAATAATAAATTTATATAATTCACTTGTCTTTATAATTTTTTTTAGTAATTAAATCTCTTTTTTTTTATATTTTCTTGAAAGGGCTTGATAGTTAGCAAAGCTCTTGCGTTGTGTTGACAAGGAATTGCCAAATTTTTTCTTTTGAAGAGAAAGGAAGGGGCTAAGTCCAATACAATTACATGTTACTCGAAGGTGGGGATGAATATGCCAGAATATCATTATGCACAGTGCTCTAAGCATAATTAGGAGTCATATCAATGAAGTAAAGTAGTATCTATTTGGAGACTCTACTTAGCAATAATATCAGCAACCATCTTGATATTGATATGATAGCAATAAATAGATATGGATGTTGGGTTTTACCGATACAAAGAGACTAATTGAATGAATCTAGTAATAGATCATACTATCTAATCTTATTAATCTACAAGGCCATTTTTATGCTTTAATAAAAAAGTACATGGTGATGGCAAAATTGGTTGAATGGTATGGATTGATGATTGGTACTTGTGGGGTGTGAGGGATGTAGTTGTAGTTTTTGGTAAGCCATGATAAAAAGTTCATTCAACCATGTAATTGTTGGTTTGAGGGATGTAGCTATAGTTTTTGGTAACTTCTAAATAAAAACAAATAGGGTTGTGCATAGTGCCCTTGTGTCTGGTCTAAGAAAAAATTGCCCACCCTAGCTCAAAAAAAGTTGCCCAAAATATATTTAGGAAGGGTCAAGCAGGGCCACGTGTTGGGTAGGGTAGGACACAAGGCAAAGTATGCCGCCCTGCCTATTTGGCTTGACCTTATATATATATATTTTTTTTTCTTAGAGTCTTATTTTTTTCTTAATTTCTTCTATTTGTAATTATACTTTCAAAGTCTTAAACATAACTCTTATATTTACGTAGATACCGAAGTTGCTCACATGCTTTACTTACCAAGCATTCGATTATTGGTGTTACAATACCACTACAGATATCTGACCCCGTTATAGATTTCAAATTTTTTTATATATGCAATTGACTTCAAGACTGTAATTATTATCTTTTTGTTACCTTATTCTTTGTGAATTATAGATATTATTTAACTCTTGAAGATATAAATATGACATTTTATAAGTTTATGATTACATATTTTTTTTCTACAATATGAGTAGGGCATCACGATTTGGACATGGAAGCCCGCCCATACCCAGCTCAAAATGGTTAGAAATTTTATCAGGCAGAGCCGAGCATCATGCTACAAAATGTAGCTCATGCTTTTTTCGGGTAGGGCACTGGGCAGGGGGCTACACTGCCCAGCTCTACCCATGCATACCTATATAACCATCAGTAGTTGGGTATATCAGGAGTTATCTTTCACAATACGGCGAATCAATGTTTGAATTCCTCTTTGGATAGGTATTCATATTTAGTGTTTAACAGTGCCTCAAATAAGATTATTTTTAATAAAATGATATCTATACTTAAGTATTTTTTTAAGAAAATAATCAACTTTTAAAATTGTTTTTATGTATTTTATTATTTAAAGATTTTTTAGTTGAGCTAAATAACCATAATCTTTTCAATAATTTGAAATTTTAAAAACAAAAAACATAAACAACACGCTCCTAATTAATGTGGATAACTATCACTTCAGTTTCGTGGGTTTGTACTTCTCTTCTAAGGTAAACTAGCTTTTGATATGTTTATTTAATTAAAAAATAAGGTTAATCACCAACTAGACCCTAAAATCACAACATATGGCTGAGGATTACGATCAACTCAATACCTGTTAAACAAAATCTACAATTTGAGTCTTGAAAATGAAATATAAGAGTCTGCTATGCAAGTTTTATACTAATCTCTCAAGTAAAATTGCCATGACTAAATGTAGGTTATTTTTAATATTACATGGAGCTTGAGGAACAACTTTTAGTCACTCCGATCTTTATATGAGCTAGTTAATTAATTTAAATAAATTAAAGATAAATAAATAAATCAACTTACTCTTATATTATTTATAATTAACTGATTTATTTAAATTTTTTAATTTATTCAAATTTATCGACTATCTCTTATATTATTCAACACTTATGAATTATACGTCTTCTTATAAATTTTATATTATATATTGATATTGATACTAACTAATTAAGCTCACCTAGAAATACCACATATAATCCAATCATGTAAAATAGTGACATCCTTTGTCTTTTTCATTGCTTGAATAAGTTTATTGTAAAGAATTTCAAAATCGTTTGTTACGTACATAGAATAAAACATATTCCATATTATTAAATAAAAGAATAAATAATTATTGAAAATTAATTAATAAATAAATATTATTTTATCTAAATTCTTTTGACTTACCACATATATCTCAATATTGGAAATGTGTGTAACACTAATCTAGTCGTCTCTGGATATTCAGTTTGTGAAATAACAAGAGATGAGATGTGACATGGATATTTCATCTTATTTAATTTATCGTCTCTCTAATTTTCCCCCCATCTTAATCCTCTCTATAGTTACAAGAACTAGAGGATAGAGAATATATATTAAATAATTGGTCACAGCCTAGTTCAAAGAACCTAATCTGCCCGAAAACTAATAATGAAAGATACCGAAAATGTGTTCATGTTAAGAGGATTGATTATAACTTGTTAGGTTTTGTGTCAATTTATAAGGAGCAAGCGACAATGTTCCCAAGCTTTCTGATCAATTAATGAGCCTTTGTGATTGATTAATGAAGAGCAATTATCATTTTTGTTGTTGAAACTTTCTGTCAACTTTCTCATCAATATAATTCTGGTGTATGTGAATGTCATTGACCGTTCAACAAACATAATTAAATCTCCAACTATAATACTATGTTTTTATGGAGAGAAAAGTAAAGAAAAATAAGGGTAAGGGAAGAGAATATTATGAAGAAAAAATTTATAAAATGATAAAAAAATTATTAGTTTTGAGATTTTTTCTCCAAATATGCTTTTTTTTTTTTATAATTTTCTTCCTATCCAAACATAAGGTTAATATTATTAGAGAATATTTCATTTTAATTTTGATTTAATTGTTTTCTTTCATCATTAATGTTATTTGCATTTAATTTTTTAGAATATTTTATTATTAATTCCTAGGGTTATGTTGAATCCTTTAAATAGCACATCAACATATTTGTTTTACACGTCTTACGATTTGAATGAACTGATTATTGAGTTTCTTGCTTCCCTATATTCTATCGTTCCTCTTTTTATCTGATTTTTCCGCTTCTCCTTGTTGTCCTTCCTTTTCACTAGTCTCTTTATCTCTCTAATCTCCCTTTCCTCTCCCCCCGTCGGGAATCAAGTTTACTTTAATTTGTGACCTTAAATTAAAAGAATTTCTTCACATCTGTCGTTGAATTTTGTGAGAAAGTATGTTCGTTATCATTGGATTAGAGACCAAAATAGCCTTACCTTATCTGTGAGTCACATATCAAATGAAATTCTTTTAAAAAATAAAAGCACAAATAATATTAATTAAGAGATGATCAACTTCAAAAATTTCAAATATTAATCCTGGTAATAACCTTGATAGAAAGAATAAATTAAAATAGGAGAGTTACTACCTATATGTTTGGAATCTGACAACACTCTAATATTCCAAAATAGTTGGTGGTATATAGAACATCAAATAATTGTTTAACAAAAACCAAATATTTAATACGTTTAACTAACGTTAAGAGATCAATTGCGCCCATACCGGCCACTAACCAATAACTTAATTATCAAAATGGGGTCATTAATTTTAACAAACAGTACTAAAATTATTCTCAAATTTGTGCTCATGACACCAATATATATATATATATATATATATATATATATAGGAAGCCACCACAAATTGCTGAAAGAAAATTTGGTGGCCTTTACGGTTGTTGGAAGTATCTCAACTTCTTTTCCATTCATAATATGAATGTGGCCCCATTAACCTGTTAATATTGAACTACTTTGCCGGGTAATATTAATCATGGTGGCGTAAAGCTTTTAATTTTTTTTATACTTGATATACATTATTTTTTTAATATCATATTACTACTGATAAATCGACTACTCTAGTTTCAGAACTTATGACTATCATTTTCAATATTTTGATTTCAGTTTTGTAAATTTAAATTCATGTTGATAAGATTCAGAATGAATATATACAAAAGTTGGCATGAATTGGTTAATTCATGTATAAAGAAGGTAGATCGAATAATATGAAGTATTTTGAAAAGAGGAATAGGAAGACTAAAAAGAATATTTAATAAAATTATTGAATACATTTTTTTAGTCAATATTATATTCAAATATTTGATTATTGATAAATCATAATAATACTGTAAGATCCACGTAACCAATCACACCTAGTAGGGTAAATGCCTGTTGATGTTGTTATTGCTTTTATAAATGTAAAAAATTAAGTTGAGAGTTTTACCTCTTATTTAGAATTTGATCTGGCTTTATACAAGTCAAAATATAATACCAGATCCCCACAGATTTTCATCAAAACCTTATGAGTATAATTGAGCATAATATATAGTTGATATACTAGATAGGCGCCATGGGTTAGGTTAGGTTAGGTTGCATGACATGATCACAAGATGGATTAGTTTTTTATATGACCCATCATAAAGGTTATTTTATTCTTGGAAATTTATAATTCAAAACTAGGATAAATTATATATATATTCCAAAATATTAAAAATCAGACTAATAGTTGAATTAGTTAAAATAATTGTTCAATGGTTCGTGGTATAACTGCTATTGAATCGAGTGAGGGCAATCCAATCATGATTAAAATAATATAATTTAATAAAAATGTATAAATATATATAATTCTTAATAAAGTAATATTTAAAATAAAAAGATATTAATCCACAAGTAAGTGGAATATTTTATGTATAAATCACACATAATCTAATAAAAGAGAGTTACTAAAGCATAAATATGATGAATTGATATTTTTTTCTTTTTAAAACTCAAAACAATGTAGTTTTAGATTTAACAATGGGGAAAATATATAAAATTTAACCCAATTGATATGTTTAAAAGTTTTAATCGAACTGACTAATAAACTTGTTCATTAGTTCATTAATTTGATCGAATGACCCGACTTAGATTTTAATACCATATTCTCTTCTCCCATACTCCCTATAATGTATTCATTGTGGTTATAATATCCTCTCATACATGAAAAGGAATAAAGGGACCAAGAGAAGTTTCAATTATAACACACACTAACAAGGTCTTATCTCTAACACCAAAACCTTCTCTTTCCACTTTCTCTCACATATGGTACTACGACCTGTAGCCATGGAAGAAGAAGAGAAGAAGAAGAAGAAGAACAACAACAAGCAAAAGCATCATCAAGCTTCCAAGTTATTACAGTCATCAGATTTCTCATTCAAGCCAAGTTCAGAGGTAAAGGGTCTCCGATTTGGAGGCCAATTCATCACAAAATCCTTCACAATCCGACGAGCAAGAAACCTAGAGCTTCTGAAACTCCTCTCTCTTCCACCACCACCACCAACCAATAATAATAATAACAAGCCCAGAAACAAGCTTCTTGTTCCTTTCTCTTCAACCATAGCCTTCATCCCCACAAACTTCACAATCTTAGCTTACCATGCTTGGCATACTCTCACGCTTGGCCTCGGCACGAAGAAGTCGAAGGTGGTGTTGTTCGTGTTCGAGAGCGAAGATATGAAGAAGAAAGTTGATTTGATTTGGCCATTAGAGATATCACTTGGGGAAGTGAACAAGAAGCTGATAAGGGGTAGTCTTAAAGGGTTGGAGATGGCGAGGTTTAAGTTCAGAAAAGGGTGCGTGACTTTCTATGTTTATGCTGTTCGACAAGTGGGTGGATTAGGGTTTTCCAGTGTTGAAGATCTGAGAATTATTTTGCAGTCTGTTGTTTCTCTTAATGATTTCTTGGATCATACGGCTATGCATGCCATGCCAAAGCAGAGATGTATCATGAGTTTCTCTCACCCTGTAGCCATGGCTCATTGATTAATTAGGGCAAGTTATATTCATTTGTATTAATTAATCCTCTTCATTACTCATAATCTAGGTTTGTGTTACCTAATTCTATATATATGTCTGTGTGTCTTCTCTAAGAATATTATTTTGCTTTGTTTATGGGTTAACTTTTCTTAATATTCTTACTGTTGTGGACATTTTGGAGGGCTAGTTTCATCATTTGGGAAGAATATGAATCAGCTTTTATATATATATATATTGTTAAAAGAGAAAGCAATAAAGAGTACCCTACATTACATTCAGAAAATAAAAGGGGGTCTTCAAGATACTGGATTGAAGACTAGTAGGGAACGTGAGTGCTCATTTGACAAGAATATATATTTCATAACTTTATATATAGGGTTTATATTTTCGGTGAGGTACAATAGTTTAAATTTTTATTAAAATATAAGGAACCACATTTTAAATATAAGAAATAATTTAAGAGATCAAAATATATAGTTTGAAACTATATGGATCAAAATGAAAAAAAGAACAAATTATAAGGATAAAATATTATACATATTAACCCATATATATAGTACCATATTAACTGTGTACTTTTGAGTATGCTTAAGTAAGTAAGGTCTTGGATTTAAGTCTCATGAATAAAAAAAAAAACACATTGATAGAGTAATCTCTTGGGACTAAACAATGTTCAAATTTAAATTTGTCAATATACTTAATATTAGATAATTATTACCAAATAGTCAATGCGAATCTATAAAAGGCATGCAGAATTTTAGAGATGAAAAACATGGTAATAATGTGTATTCTCTACACTCTCTCTCTGTCTCTCTCTCACTCACTCATAATAAATACACATATTTTGATATATTATTATATGTTATCTGTCTCAGAGGCCGTGGCGTAGCTTTCTGTGACGGTTAGGATTTGAATGATGATTTAGCTTTGAAGCCATATAATATATGGAGGTTGGTAATCATACCCATCACCAACTTGATGCCCTTAATCACGTAATAATCTAAGTTGGTTGGCCAAAAAATCACATCAAATTGTTGAGCAACGTTTCTTGAAATAATCTTATAATCTTATTTATAAATCTCTTCCACAATAGCTCACACAGATTAATAAAAATTTTAAATTTCATTAACACAATCTTAAAATTCAATAAATTTATAACTTTATCTTTATTTAATATATATATATTATATCATATGAGAATAAAGATAACATAATAGTATATACTTATCATGCGTTTCATTTCAATTTTTTTTTAATAAATATAGCTTTTTTTAACATGAATTTTATCACTAATTTGATAAATGTTCTCTCATGATTGATTCATGAATCATGTTCCTTACTCCATGAGACCACATGATCCCCTGTATATCTTTAGACATATATAAAATACACATTTAGGCTATATTGTTTATATTATATATACTTTTTTCAATCCTAAATATAAAAAGTAGTAGAAATATTATTTTGATCTTAAATATAATACCTTAATTAACTTTATCTCCTAAATTTATAATTTTTCTTTAAACTATTCATATTGCTTGCCCATGTTAAGAGGATTTTTTTATCAATAGAGTAATTTCTCATACAAATTATTAGAAAGGTTACTTTTGGAAACTAATATATATTTTTATAAATAAATAATTTAATTAATCTTTTTAATTTTTATAAATTAAATTAATTATCTAGCTCTAACATTTACAATCGGAAGGAGTATTTATATACACATGATCTTAATTTCATTAATTTTCTTATATATTTTAGTACTTTTACTTGATAAAGCATAGACCGCCAAATTTAATTTGGACAACCTAAATCAAATGAAATTCTCTGGGAATACTTATAATGGAATCCTAATTTCTCCGACACAACAAAACATTTAAAGAATTAGAAAGAATCAAGAAATTAATTTCTATAAAAAAATCAAAACTATATTGATGCTAATATGCGAAACAAAATTCTAAGAGGGATTTTAATTTTATAAGAGGCCTTAACAAAGGATAAAAAGAAGACAATAAAAAATACGTGTAAAACAACAAAATAACAAAAAGGTCTAAAAGTCAAAGCAAAATGAATTTGAGTGAAATTGGGCCGAATCAGATTTTTATTCCTGATAGGCCTGACGCTGGACTGTAACTTATTTTTTTTCGTATCCCAAAATTCAATTTGGGCTAGAAGTTGTATCTTTCGGTAATTTTAGTTCCTTATTTCTTGGGCTTTTATGCATATAGTTTTGGTGGTTCTTCTAGTTGTTTTTTAAGTATAGGTATTATTACCAACGGGGGTTAGTCCGAGTGGTAAGCGGCTCCGTATCGCTTAAACGAGGTCTCGAGTTCGAGCCTTGGCGTACGCAAAAAATCCCCGTTGGGAGATTCACCCACCATAGCCAGGTGCGCGACGCGGGTCAGATCCGGATGTAGTCGGAGTAAAGCTCTGGTGAACCGGGTGGGCAACAAAAAAAAGTACAGGTATTATTGTAACAAAAAAAAGTATAGGTATTATGTACCAAAAAAAAAGTATAGGTATTTTCACTCATCGTTCGTAAGTTCAACTGGTGAAGGGGTAAGACATACGATCATTTATAACGTGTTCGATCCCTGGGGAGTATCACTTTATTGTGGTTCCAGTCACAACGTTTGGGGAGGTATCCTAGCTTTTAGGTAGGGGTGTTCATGGGCAGGGCTGGGCAGGGCAACCCCCCTGCCCAGAAAAAGCATGGGCTGCATTTTGCAGCCCGATGCCCGGCCCTACCCGGTAAAAGCTCTAACCATTTTGGGTTGGGCGTGGGCGGGCTGGGCATGCCCAAGTTGTGATGCCATGCTCATATTGTGGAAAAAATATCAATTATAAACTTCTAAAATAATATCATATTCATATATCTTCAAGAGTTAAATAATATCTATAATCCACTAAAAATAAGGTAACAAAAAGATAATAATTAAAGTCTTGAAATTCATTGCATATAAAAAAATCTTGAAGTCTAAGTAGTTTATAATTATAACTTTACATCAATTTCTCAAATGTTGACAATGATAAAATATTTAAAAAAATAAAATAAATAATTATAATTTGTAATGTAATCATATTACGATTAATAAAGTTAAAAAAATTAATATAGTTATAAATATTAAAAGATACAACTTACGTACTTAACTACTTATATTTCTAAAATAACCCTTTAGTCACCAGTAACTATCATATTTTCCCTTCTAAGTGTAGCATCTATAGAGAAAATAAAAAAAATAAAAAAAAGAGATGCTCATGGGCAGGGCAGGGCAGGGCAACCCCCCTGCCCGCTGCCCTGCCCGAAAAAAGTATGGGCTGCATTTTGCAGCCCGATGCCCAGCCCTGCCCTATATTTATTGGGCTGGGCAGTGCCATTTTTTCGCGGGCTCGGGTGGGCATACCGGGCCGCGGGCTTTATGAACACCCCTACTTTTAGGTGGCTTGGTTTATGCCTGAGGGTAATAAACTGCTCGCCTTGCCCGACATTGGTATCGCCTAGGAGGAAGGGAGACTTCGCCCTGTCCTTGGATCGTGGGTGAGCCCAACCCCTTTCTAAAAATTTTTGTAACAAAAGAAAAGTATAGGTATTTTTCTATTAGAGACAATTCAAATCGAAACATTGTCAAGTACTAAATATGGACACCTCTCCTAGAAATGATTCAAACATTAGTTCTTCTAGATTTTAATGATACATCAAGTTTCATTAACATCATTGACATTAATATATACTCACACATATTCACTTTAGAAGATGCATCTATATTTAGTGTCTAATATTATTTTGAGTATGATTGTCTCTAATAGAAAAATATATGCGTACTATCAAATATATATTGGAATATATATATATATATATATATATAAATGAGGTCTTAGGATCTTTATCGATATCCTCATGTCACAGTAATATGTTATTTGTTTTAGGCTTAAGCGATCTCTTTGTTATCAATACTTATGTGCGTATTCTATAAAAAAAATGTATTTTTATGTTATAAACAATAGGGAGAAGAATAAATAAGGACTATTTAAATATGAGAATCTTTATCTAGTCCCTTAAAATGACTCAATTCTGATGAAGTCTTTAGGGATTATTGTGGAATTGAGCTAGTTTTGTGAAATAATTTAATTGTCCTTATGTAAAAAAAATAACAATATTAAGACAGTAACAAAAGCAACTAAGGTCGGGGAATTTTGTTTTCCAAGACAACAATTAGATCATTTCACAAAAATAAAACTTATTTTAAAATAGTCACTAAGAATTTCATAAAAATTAAGCCATTCGATGGACCTTTTTAGGATTATCATATTTTGATCATTCTTTTAAATTTTCCCCCCTAAACAACATAGCTTACTTCAGAATTAGTATATCATATGAAATAGGGCTGCATATGGGCAGGACCCTATCCATAAAAAGCTCTAGTCTTTGTAGCTTACATTCATGAATGTGTTATATTTTCCATAAACAACATAGCTTACATTCATGAATGTGTTATATTTTGTAACTCATTGCTTGGCCTTATCCACAAAAAGCTCTAGTTTTTTTAGGTTGGGCTGGGTGAGTTTCTCAATTTAAGTGGTGACACATTGCCTATAATATCATGTTTAAAAGAAACTAACTATAAAACTTAGTACAGTTGACGTTTAATTAGATTTTTTAAGCATTTAATCAGAGGTTCAATCTTTGGCAGCATATATAGAGAGGATCTCATGGTCAGTACTAAATCCTCTTAGGAAGTCTGCATGTAGTACGAGGGGACTAATTATTACTTTTGACAATGGATACCTTAGGCTTACTTAAAAAAATATATGCAGGAAACTCCAATTAAGAAATGATGACTAATATTTTGAACATAAAATATGTTATCTATATTTCATAATTTCTACAGGTAGCGCTTATAATATTCCAAAAGAAGAAATATAAATAGTGGTAGGTGACATAATTGCGTAATCATGATGTGGTCGTATATGAATGGTTTTTTTTTGTATATATGAAGGCTAAACGCCCGAAATAAATAAAATTAAACTATTAAGAGATTAAATACTAGGTACTCATTAGTAATAAGAGATATTAAATGTAAAGGACATGAATGTAGAATTGATATGATAGTCAAATCATTTTTTTTCAATATATCTGCTAGTCTGTTTTGCTCTCTAAAAATATGTTGGATCTTCAAGTCCTATAGTAGTTATAAAAGACTTTGTATCTCTTACTGCAACAAGCTTAATGTGTTAATTCTTCGATGAAGCAGAATGTGTACCACATTTTTAGTGTTTGTTTATAGGATAATCTTTTTAAGTCGTGTAGATACCCTAGTAGGTGAATATATATGAATGGTGATGACGAAAACTCTCACAAGTTCTGATCCACCTAGATCGTATTTCATAAAAAAATTAGATATATGCTGTCATGTTTCATTTATGTGTAACCGTTGAGTTTTAAAATTTTAAGCATGCATGGTTTCTTGTCTTTACTATTCAATCACAGCCATAATTACTAAGTCAGCATTTCAGCATCCGATGATCTTAATTCTATGGATTATTTATGCATAAAAAGGAAGCAATATATCGTTGTTTCATTAGGAATATATATATATATATATATATTTAAATAAAATAATATATATTCTCATGGTCATATATGGATAGGGTAAGATGTATTTATGCTTGCCCTTGCTTGTCAATTTTCCACTGAGCTCAAGCGATTGGCTAGCCAGCTACATGAACAACCCTAACATGGAGCTAAGGGTGGTCACGAGACGGGTTGGGACCAGGATAACCCTATCCTGTGTCCCGTCTCGAGTTTGTCCTAGTCCTTACTGGGACAGGGACTGGTTCAGAACGGGATAGGAATTCCCGAACACCTAAGAGCAGCTTGAAACTGGACCAAAGCATCCTTAACCTGAGAAATCCACCATTTATTCCCAAGAACACTTAGGCAATGTCTGGTGTTTTAAGGCATTGCACTTTACCCATTTTCTTTTAAGAAAGCACTTTCATCTTACTAAACTAAACCATCTACATTAACGACGAGCATCGCCATAGATGCGATTATAGGCCTAGCTGAGCACCAACGACAATATGGATTTTAACAAACGGAGCTATTGCATTTTAGGATTTAGTTTGAAAAAACTTAGGCGTCCTACAGAAATTAGCTAGAGCTCAAAATGAAGGTTCCATAATGAATGTCCAATATTTAGCAAACAACCATATGGTTAAATCTTGCGCAATATAAGAGAGCGATCGAATTGGAAAATTTGAAGGAAATACCCGTCGTTTGGAGAAGAGTTCTAGTCCGAGATTGACGCAATATTCCAGTGTTTCAGTGTTAACTTCTGGAGTCTATAAAGTAGAAGACGAAGAAGAAGAGTAGGAAATCAAAAAAGAATGAGCCTTCTTTCTTGAACTTAAAAGAACGGGACTGTGCAGTGAGGTTGAATTGAAGTTCTTCCATCTCGAGAAGTAGAGAAAGTGGTGCAGAGCAACTGCAACCACAGCCATTGAGAAGCTTCACCATGTCACACCACCTCCTCTTCTGTGGATCTATCCTAACCGTCTCTTTCCACGCCATATCCAAACAATCAATTATCTAGCCCTAATTCGAACAAGGAAGGGAACATAACAGAATAAGAAAGGGAAAGTTGAGCAATGAGCAGTGACACTTTTTTTTTTTAAAATATATATATATATAGTGTCGGGATGGGACGAGATGTCCTGAGGGCCTAGCCGAGACCCGTCCTGTCCCGACCATACCCTTGTACCGATCTGAAGAATTCCCTTCTAGATGACGGGACAGACCTATCCCACCACAACAGGGATCAGGTCGGGACAACCCGGTTCGGGACAATTTTGCCCACTCCTACATGGAGCCCATATCTAGGGACCGATTTTGGAGGGCAAACACCCATATCCAGGAACCCCTATGTTTCAAGTTTCTCTTAAAAATTACCCATGAAAATTGTGTCTATTTGAATAGGTTAATTCCTCATAATAAGATAAACTAAAATTTGAATCTTTATTAAGAGAGGTGTCTGCCAATACCTCGAATAGAATTACCTCTAAAAGGAGGATACAATTATCTAGTAAAAAAATCTATGTTTATTATTATTCATGTAAAAATGTTAAAATGAATTTTTGCCCTCCACCTTAATGCAGCTTTACATTTTGGCCCCCATAAGATGAATGTCTAGAATCTAGATTCATCCCCGCCCACGTCTAGTGATAACAAAAGTAAAATTAAAAATTTGAAAAAGCTCAGTCTAAGGATGAATCGAATTTAAATATAATGTGATTTTGATCCCAGTAAAAGATAAATAAATTTTCTATAAATGTTGAGGTCAAAGAGATTAAATAATAAACAGCGTAATCCTTTAATGTCCCTTTGATGCGTCACTTTATGGAGTGAGTTAGTTTCAAGATTTCAGATGGGCATGAGCCACTTAGATATTGACATATTGATTTCAGATTTAGTTATTAATATAATTATATTATAATATTTGTAATGTTTTCAATCCATTTCATCTATTTTTTATCCAAACTTTATAATCAAATTTAATAATTATTTGTTTATGTCAAATATGAATATGAATGAATTAGATATATCCATAGTCAAGTTTAATCAACATCATTAACCTCAGTGTATTCCTTTTTACACTGATGAAGAAAACGTTAAATTTCATTAGCTCTGCATTAAAAAATTGAATAATTTTGTAACTCTATTTCTATTTAATGTATATTATACCTATGAGAATAAAGTCAACACAGTAATAAATAAAAAATAAAATTATATATTTTCTTGTTCTATTTATTAATAAAAAAATCATTTTTTTATTTTAATAATATGACTTTTAAATAGTACTAAAAAATTCTTCCTCTCTCTCTCTGCTTATCAATAGGATTAAAGGAGTAACACATAAATCTCACATCTAGTAATAACAAAAATAAAATTAAAAATTTGTAAAATAAAACTATAAATTCTAAAGCTGGATTCAACTTAAATATAATATATTGATCACAATAAAATATAATAAACGGCATAATCCTTAATGTTATTTTGATGTCACATTATAGAGTGTGAGTTAGCTTGGTATGATGCACTTTGATATATTGTTCTATTATTGATTTCAAATTTAGTTACTAAATTATCTGTAATGTTTCCAACCCATTTCATGTTCTTTTTTATCCAAAATTCATGATCGACAGTCAAGTATTTAACAAAAAAGTGCAAATCTACAATATAATAAATATATATAAAAAATTATATAATATATATATTTCCACGAATGAATAAACAACATCAGAAAAGAGATAACTTTGACTCATTATTTGTTGCTTAAGAATTTGAGATAACTATTCAAAATTAGCTTGGCCGTATTGAAAGACATTTCCTTAAAAACAGATTCTTCAGCAAAACTTGCCTTTTAATTCTCAAGTTCTGTTTTTTTTATTAACTCTAGCTGTAATCTTTCTCCTTCTTATTTTATTCCTACAATAATATTATATATATATATCATTTGCTAATATAATGGATTAGGTGAATCTCTCACCTATGTAGATAATTCTTTTTAAAGATTCTTCATTTTCCTCCTCAAACCTAATATGCCAATAACTCTCTCAAAGAACTCTTCAAACATTATGGATTCTCCTCTCCTCCATGAAATCAAGAAACAAGCTTCTTTCTTCTTCAAGGACAAGATCAAAACTGCGAGGTTAATATTGACAGATGTTACACCAGTTGAACTGTGAGTTTTCATCTCTTTCATTTTCAGAAGAACCAAAACTCATCTTATGATACTCTAATGAGTTAATAGGGTTTTTTTCCTATTGATTATTTGTTTCAAGATGTTGAAACTAGTTAATGGAATTTGATCATTTTCTTTATTTGATACTTGAGAGTTCAGAATGACAGAAGAAGCTACCAGGGAAAATCCATGGCCTCCAGAGACTCGTACCTTGGGAGTAATATCTCGAGCGGCCTTCGAAGTTGATGATTATGAGAGAATTGTGGAGATTTTGCATAAGAGGTTTGTACTTTTCTTTAACCAAAACAAATCACATACTTTTGTGTTTTTTTTTACTATGAGTATCAAGGTATTCTGGTATTGAGTTGAATTTGAAATTTCTCAGTCTTGAATATAAGAGTAATTTTCTCAATATGATTATCTCTCATCTATATCATTTGAGTCTATGATGTTACTTAAAATTTATCTAGTCTTAACAACTCAACCCAACTATATGTTTAAATGGTTACTCCCTCCCGTGGTGGATTTATGAGATAGATAACTAATTTATAGAGATTAAAAAAATTAGTTAAATTAGTTATTTATAAATAATATGTATTGCTTTCTCTAAAATATCATTTTTTTAAATCATTTGTATTCAAACTATCCCTTCATAGGAACTCCTTAATATATGCAATTAATAGTAATAGTTTGAAAAAAATATTATAAATTTAAGAGACATAGTGAATTAAAGTATTATATTTATGATTAAAATAATTTTTTTAATTAAATTGTATATTTAGGAATAGAAGGAGTATCATATTAAAGCCCTTTAAATAACTCGTACATTGATAAATAACACTGTATGAGATTATATTTCCATTAACAAGAAGGGTGATAATTGTATCTTGTAAGAGGTGTTTGAAAATGACTTAGAGCTGCTAAAGTAAATGCAATTTTTTTAATCTTTAATATCCTTTTATCTAGGCTTTGATTAAGCTTGTTCTCAATATCTGAAGAAAATGTTCTTAAAGTTTGATATAATGTTATGGGAAAACAGGTTGCAGAAATTTGATAAAAGTAAATGGAGGGCCTCATACAAAGCCCTGATTCTTTTGGAACATCTTCTAACCCATGGACCTCTAAGAGTATCTGAGGAGTTTCAAAGTGATGAAGACATTATCAAAGAGATTGGACAATTTCAGTACATTGATGAGAGAGGGTATAGAAGTTTTAATAATTCTCAAATGATGTTCCTGTCTCACTAGTCACTAAGATCATATCACAATTTTTACTGCAATGAATTTAAGTTAATGTTTTTCATTTCACAGGTTCAATTGGGGCATGAGAGTTAGAAAATTATCAGAAAGATTAGCAAAACTCCTGAAAAACAAGGAGTTCTTAAGAGAAGAAAGAACAAGAGCTCGACAACTTTCTCAAGGGATCGAAGGCTTCGGAAGCTTCAGCAATCGAAGTTGTGCAATCAATGGGAGCTTCAGTGCCTTCCCTTCTAAGAAATATGAAAAATCTAATTCTTGTTATGGTTTTCGTGAAAGCGAGGGGCAAGGTTTCTTGAACTTAGACAAAAAGTTTAGTACTGAAGATGGAAACAGAGAAAAGCAACAAGTTCACAAGAAACTCCTAAAGCAAGAAAACAAGACAAATTTGGAAGAAGACTTCAATATTGATCATCCCTTTGTTGAAAAAGAGAACTTCTCTCAAGCATCATTGCTTTCTGTGTAATATACCATAAATTCAGGCATGTATATACTTATGGTGTATGACTTGTGCTCTAGATTTCTCTTGTCCTGTTCCAGAATAATTTGGCCACAGATTGCATTTGAATCAATGAGACTCTTATAAGTGAAACTTCAATAGCATGTAATGTTGAATAAAAACAGTCAAAAAGGAAAAAAATGAAAGACAAAAAACCCTCGACATCTTAAAGTCGTCATTCTAACATGATAACAGCATGAAATCACAAAAAAAAAAAAAAAAAAAAACTAGAATGAAAGAGCTGCAAGATGCACTTCTTCCCGAGGATGTGTCACAGTAGTCTCTTCCTTGAATAACCCTATTCTGAAACATTTTAGAAGCATTTTCTATGCACAATTGATGGTCCAGACTCGTCGTACTCTGCCTTCGCAATCCACATCTGCACTCAGAAAACAATGTTCGTTTACCAATCACACGGAGGCGACTCTGACAATTCCAAGTAACATGCAAGAAAATAAAGAACAGAGCAAACCTGTTGGAAGGTGCTGAGAGATGCCAAGATAGAACCACCAATCCAGACACTGTACTTTCTCTCGGGTGGTGCTACAACCTTGATCTTCATGCTGCTTGGGGCTAATGCAGAAATCTCCTTGCTCATTCTATCAGCAATGCCAGGGAACATGGTTGAGCCTCCAGAGAGGACAATGTTACCGTACAGGTCTTTCCTGATGTCGACATCACACTTCATGATGGAGTTGTATGTTGTCTCATGAATGCCTGCTGCTTCCATTCCTATCAAGGATGGTTGGTACAGGACCTCTGGACATCTGAATCGCTCTGCACCAATGGTGATCACCTGCCCATCAGGCAACTCATAGCTCTTCTCCACAGCAGAACTGGTCTTGGCAGTCTCTAGCTCTTGTTCATAGTCGAGGGCGATATAGGCCAGCTTCTCCTTCACATCTCTCACAATTTCCCGCTCTGCTGAGGTGGTAAATGAATACCCACGTTCAGTCAGAATTTTCATCATGTACTCAGTAAGGTCACGGCCAGCAAGGTCAAGACGAAGGATGGCATGTGGGAGAGCATAACCCTCGTAGATAGGGACTGTGTGGCTGACTCCATCACCAGAGTCCAACACAATACCTACATAGGAATAACAAACAGATTTAAGATTAACAAGCACAGTTATATCTGTCCCATTGTCTCCCTGTTCAGACACAGAAGTTCGCCATTTTTGAGTAGCATGTTAAGTGAAATCATATAGGAAAACAGCAATAATACTCAGTCTTATCCTCTGTTTCACAACAATGGCACTATGAAAATTCCAGCTTTTGGTAAGAGTTACCAAACCAGTGTCTAGATGTCAAATGGGTAAATGGATGTTAATCTTATTCCAAATGTTTGGGAATTCCCATGATAATAAGTTAATGATAAACTAGATAGGTGGACCCTGTGCATTACACAGTCTATGGATGAATGACATTGTTCATAAATTGTGAATAGTGGCATAATGCAGCTTCTTGGAGATTATATTAATACAGAGTCAGAAATATAAACTTACAATATTTCCATTATAGATTATTTTCAATTTCATCAACGTAAAAAGGTATAAATGAAAAAATAATGGGGAAGGAAGCAGTTATAAAACCTTCAAGTCTACGTGAAAATTGGGAGTTGAGTGAGAAGGGTGGAAACCATCCTAATACACCCAAGCCTAATAGTTTTAAAACATATAGAAGATGTTTTTATCTCTTCTAATATATACTTTCTCACTCAAATCCCAAAATAAAATAAAATGTAAAAACAAAAATAAAAATAGAAAAGGTTCAAACGTTCAAACTAAGGCTTGAACCACATCAAACAATTGAAAGAATTGCTTACCAGTGGTACGACCGCTTGCATATAGTGAGAGAACTGCTTGAATAGCTACGTACATAGCAGGGGTGTTAAAAGTCTCAAACATAATTTGAGTCATCTTCTCACGATTGGCCTTGGGATTAAGGGGGGCCTCAGTTAGCAAAACTGGATGCTCTTCAGGGGCAACACGAAGCTCATTATAGAAGGTGTGATGCCAAATCTTTTCCATATCATCCCAATTGCTGACAATTCCATGCTCAATGGGATACTTGAGGGTCAGGATACCTCGCTTAGACTGTGCCTCATCACCAACATATGCATCCTTCTGGCCCATGCCAACCATCACACCAGTGTGACGGGGACGACCTACAATGCTGGGAAACACAGCACGCGGGGCATCATCTCCTGCAAATCCAGCCTGAAAAAAATATGCAATCAGCTTCACCAAATAACAGCAAATATTAAACAGCTCCGTAGAAGAAAATAGTGTACAACTCTAAGTTATCCCAATTTGAAAAAAGTTAACAACTTAAAAGAAGATCCATTAGTACCTTAACCATTCCTGTTCCATTGTCACAAACGAGGGGTTGAATATCCTCAGCGTCTGCCATCTTCTAATACCTACTGGATCAAACGAGTCAGCACAAACCTATCAATTCAGTAAAATGAAACCATTAAACATAGAAGTGGCAAGGGGTGAGGCCAACATGAAGTGGAAGGTAAAACCAAATTAAAAACCAGCATCAATTGTTAAATATTGCTATTCAAATTTGTGTATTGGGAAAAAAATTCATGCATCAAAAATAAAGAAATAGCCAACGCCCAACAGCAAGGACTTATTGATAGTATGAAAGATTATACAACACACATTGTGAATTCAGTTTCATACCCTACATATGAAAAGATGCTCACAAGGTATCATCAGACTGATGCTCAAGAACAGACAGGCTAGTGAGATACCAATTACAACAAGATAATTGGGAGAAAGCCTAAAGGAAAACTGGAAAAATAGACACCAGAAGCAAAAGTGAATACATGATACGTTTACATGACACTCCATCCCAAGACAAACGAACCTACACCTGCTCACTAACGATAAACAAAAAAATTTCCCACGCAAGAGAAATGCAAACCTCAATGGAAAAGAAAAATAGAAGATAATTAATCAGACGCACCATGAACTACAATAATGATTCAAATGCGGTTAACGGACCATTGGAATCGTTGAAAATATGAAAAAAGATGGGTGGATATGCCGACCACTTTTCACATTTCCTACTCAATTTCATCATCTGATTAGAAAAATTTTACACATTTTACTTTCATTTTCGAATGCAAGTATTGCATCTTACGTTCGGTCAACATCTAACATCCAGAATAATTAAATACAGATCAGATTCTTTTCTTCAGTCAACCAAGAACAATTTTCAATGAAACAGTAATAGATCCAACCCATTGACCATATCGAAAACACTAAAACAACATGACAAGAGAACATAAGCAAGCAGACAAACCCACTAAGATAAATCCAGCACCCAGAGACTAAATCAAATCCAAGATCGATGAATCAAAAACTAAAACCGAAGGCAAATCATTCCACATCCCAGTCTCCAACAACAACAAAAAGCCGGAAAGTATCCATTTTAAGATCAAAATAAAGCCGGGGAATTCGAACAAACAACGGATCGATAAAGAAATGAAATGCAAGGAACAGATCTAAGAAGAAATGAGGAAGAAGGAGGAGTAGACCTTGGAATTGCCGGGGGTAGGGGGTAATGGGGATGGAGAAGGCGAACGACCGATAATAACTAGGGTTGGTAGAGGGAGAAGAGACTCTGTACTAAGGAGACGAAATCAAGAATGAAGGAATTTAAAAGAGAAGGAGAAGGAAGGAGAACCGTTGGATGAAGAGGTGAGAGAGAGAGGGAGGGAGAGAGATTTTGTGATTCAAAAATAGTGAGTGACAGAGGAAAAGAAGGCGTCCATTAATTTTGGATGTCATGAGCTTTCGTGGCCACAGGTCCCTCCTGCTTCCCTCTTTTCCACAATTTTTGTTTCTGATTTTCCCTTTTTATATTATATCTATTTTTTAAAAAAAAAAATTGCATGAAAAAATTAATTACTATGTGAGCCAAAAGTATTGACAGAAATATTTGGTCCCCATTTGGTTCACTACAAATAATCACTTTTGTCACAAAATTTGTTTCATATATTTATTTTATATAGTATAAAATCATTTAAAATAAAATAATCCAAATACATACTAAAATAAGTCTTTAAACTATATTTTCGCTTTAAAAATAAGTAAACAGTAAATATTTAAATCGACTAGTTATGAATTATTTTAGCTTAATCAGTAATCTCATATTTGAGTCTTTTATCATTATAATAGCATAAATTTACAAATCAAACAATTTTTACCACTATTTCTATTTACCACTTAGATTGCATATATTTGTAAGTAAAACTCTGAATTCACTAATAGGGTAGGGGTCCTTAGAAATAAAAAAAACTTTTGAATTTAGTCTTTGCGAATATTTTGTTCTTAAATTATACTGTTAATTAATAAATATCATGTTTTTACGAAATTTTTAGATGCATTGATTTAAATTAATAGTATTAATATAAAAAAAATCTTAAAAATTTGTCACTTGAAACTAACACAAATGATAAGAGTAAAGGTAAGAAGTAAGATTAGGCTTAATAACCAACAAAAGTAATTAAAAAATTTAGTGGGAAGTAGTTTTAAATTAAAATAACATTTAGGAACCTAACCAAAAGAATAGTTGTATGTAGAGAAAAATAGGAAAATAGAAAATAGCAAAAATATTAAAGAAAATATAATTTTTTTTCATGTCATGAGGCCCCCATCTTTTCTATATAGGCATTATTATAAAATTAGTCACTTTATCCCTATATTTGCTACTGATTACTTTTTTACCAGCTTCTACTAATTATGTAGACATAAGAGGAAAAAAACATTTTTACGTATTTTTCCCTTCCTTCAATTTTCTATTATTATTATTATTATTATTATTATTATTATTATTATTCAAGCAAAACATTAAAAACATATAAAACGAATTAATGACACTTAAAGGAAAAATAAAATAAAATTTCTACCACGCCGCGCCAAAAGTTGCCATTAAAGTTTTTCAAAATGGAACAATTAATTACTTAGCCGTTAACTTCACATCATTGTTTACCGCGGTTAATTGTCTTCCGTTTTGACCTAAAGAAACGGAGTATTTCATTGCTGAAAACTTCATACAAACACTGACAAATATTTCTAAGGGTATGTTTGGCTCAATGAAAAGGACAAGAGGAGAGAGATTTTAATGAAAGGAAAAAAAAAGAAGGGAAGATAAGAAATTTTATTATTATTTTATTTAAATTAATATTAAAGGAGAGGATGAGAGGAATTTTAATATTATATTATTTAGTTTAAGAAGGGAGGGAAAAAATATTTATATATGAATAAATTTACCCTTATATTATTTTATAGAATATTTTAATAAAATATAATATATAAGTAATGTTGGAATATTAAAAAATTATAAACATATTAGTATAATAAAATAAAAATATTATCCTTCCCCTCTAAATTTCTCCAATTTTAGAGGAGAAGTTAAAGTTGAGAGGGAAAGCCCTCCCTCTTAAAATTTTAAGATATTTAGATAAGGGGAGGGTAAATCACTCATACCAATCGATAGCGGAGGGTGTTGCTAGCTCTGTTGTAGTTTGTTTTGAAAGTTTTTAAAAGAATGAAAGGTAGTCCCATATAAAATATTTTTAAAGGGAAAGAATTTCCCTGCCTCCTTTTTTTCTTCCTAACTTCCTCTAAAAAAGTAGAGTTTTTTTTATAGGGAGTATGAGAGAATTTTTTTTCCTAATAATATTAACTTTAATAAAATTATATAATACTTCTTTTATCCTTTAACTTTTATATTATCTTATAACGAGCCTTCTTACTAGAACATAATTAATCCCATCTTCCTTCTAATCCCACGCACAACCCATAGAAGCAACAAGAAAAATAGGTACAGCTGAACATATCCACACACAGCAATAATAATGAAAGAAAGAGCAGCAAACTAACTTATACCCATGGCAGCAATTAGTACAAACACAGACCAAAATGTATGAGGAAGGAGAAAAGTATTTGGAAATTTTCAATACCTATAGCAGCGACAGCGACGTGGATGACAGGGCTGGAGAACCAAAAAAGAAGAATATCCAGAACAGCAGCCGAGCTCTAAACGGAAGAGAAAAATGACGGCAAACGTGTGACGATAGTCACCTGCGATAGCAGTTCAGTCGACATAAAGGAACTGATAAAAAAATTGGTGAGATATGACTTCACATTAAACTGACAAGTAAGAGCTCAGGGTTGGGGAAAGTAATGTACCAATGAAATGAACCCTAGAAGCCATATTTCATTCGTGATGGGGATTACTTTGATATGTAAAAGGTTGGAAGGGGTTACTTTGTATGTAAAAAAATTTTGATATGTAAAAAAATTAACCATCCAAGCAGGGTCAAATAGTTAAAACAACAATCCCTATTCGATACTTAACTTTACCTGAAATTGCCTATTTTTTATTGGGCTATTTTTTATTAAATTGGACAGAATATTTTTTGGACGGCACAGGTAGACTTATCAAGCCATAAGCTTCTTGTTCACCCCTACTTATGCTTGTCATCATTCAACACAAAGCCGAACTATTTTTACCATAAAAAAATTAATTATAAATTGTCAATACTTTTCTAATATAGTGACATAGAAGCTCTTTGACAAATGAAAAATCACATATTTAATTTTATTTATAACTTTAAACTTACTTGGGTTATTTTAGAGTGATTTGGTATAGAATTAAAAATAAAGAATTATCATCATTTTGATGTGAAAAAAATATCATAAGCTAATATCCACATATAAAATTTATAAAAGCATCACACTATTGATAAGATATGAATAATGTAGTTATCTTAAATGTCATGCAATACACAAGATCCATATCAATTATTTTAATTTTTTTAAAAAAACATTGTGGTACATTAACAATTATGTCTTTGTGTAGTGTTTGATAAAACTCATAATTTCTATATATGTCAACGTCTAACCCTAGGCTTTTAACACCTTCAAGTAACTATTTTTGGCATAGTTAGTGGATAAATGTGTATAATGAATAGTGAATGTGTTTTAGGGGTTTTATGTGTTAATGTGTGGATTTTATTGATAATGTAACTGATAAAAGAGTTTTAATATTGAAATAACTGTTTTTCTATTTGTAAATATATGTGTAGGTATTTTTTTATATAAAAAAAAATTAAAGTGGATTCGGCACTAGTCTCCTACTAAAGCCATGACATAGTCCCAGAGTTCAAAAAATATTTATATAGGACTTATTAGATCGCCTACTAAATGAGCCATGGCAGTGATAATCGAATTCGTATCTTTATAGGATATAAGCCTATTTTTTATCATCTGTACTAACTTTTATTGGTGCGTAGGTGAATTTTGGCATGTAGAATTAACTAATGACAGCCAGGGACCAACTTTATGCTGCTAAAGGATCAAGGAATCGACAGAATAGGACCATGAATGTGGGCTCAGCCCAATCATCTATATACATCACACATTAGTGGGCTACTTATATTGTCTTCATAAACCTAATGAGAGTCAACAATACAGCCCACGGTATCAAGAATTACAAAATAAACCTTTTCAAAAAGTCTATAAGATGTGAAGATTAGTTATTACTTTCAGCACTAGATTTTTTAGGCTTACATATAAAAAAAGAATTGCAAAATAAACTATGAGGCCTAACACATTTGACATTTAGTTGGTTCCTTAAACATCTAGTCAAGGGTTCGATCCCTAGCGGCATGTATGAAGAAAATTTTATGGTTAGTACTAAAGTCTTTTTGAAAAATCTACAGTATGATGGGAGACTGTTTTCAATGGTGGATACCCTAATCTTACCTAAAAAAAATTATAAAATAAATATTGGGAAATATGATTACTTACCCCATCTTAATAGAAAGTCAATTTAAAAGTTTTGATTTATTCTACATATAACATATCATTTTTTCATATATTAAATTTCCCCCCCATAATATCCTTATTTATTAGGCATTTTTGTCTTTGTATTAAATTTTTAACATTAAATGCCATATGTATCTTTTTATTAGAGGTAATTCTATTTGAGACACCGTATAGAAATTCAAATATTAGTTAGCTATATCCCTTTTGTTACAATCGATTCCATTGATAATTATATATGTTTTTTGCCTTTTAAAAAACTGTTGAATATAATGGACATCTTCGATTGCAATAAATCTTGCTGTAAGAGCTGTTGCTACTAGAATATTATGATTTGTTCACTAAATAATTCAAACAACACATTTAAATAATCATAAATTTAAACTAGGTAATTCAAATTATATTTACATATAATTTGTCAAATAGGGATGTCAAGAATATTATTTAATATCTTGTTATTATGTTGTAATATCCATGATTTAATTTATATAGATGACATCTAGCAGCATCCATATATTTAGAAGTTATGAAGGAGAAATATTTTTGACAAGTATTTATTTGTTACTTTTGGTTGTAATAAAATATTTTTTAATTGCTAGAATTTGATCAACTCATTGCGGTGTTTACATAGCTAGACAAGTTATTCTAGGATTTTAGCTTATCACTTGGAAGCAAAAACAGATAGGTGATACATTACAATAGAAACTAGCCATTGGAATTAATCTTGGAACAACATTCTCTTACTACGCATGATCAAGTAGATATCATCATGGACGACCTAAGAAATAGGAATATGTTGTCTTATGTTGACTTCAATGGTACTCACGGTCAGTGACAGGGCAAAAAAACCAAGCTTACACTTACTATCTTTAATAACTCTTTCTTTTTATGTAAGTTGCTTCGGTCTCCCATATAAATTTTTTTCTACAATCTTATAAGGTACATATGACTATTTATTTTTTATTTCTAATTACAATTAGTAATATTTTATAGATGGTAAGAGGTTATAAAAATCAACTTATCTATTTTTTTTGAATTTTAGAAATTAATTAAAAAACTTTATACTTAAGATCGGAGGAATTTATAAGGCTAAAAAGTGGAGTCTGTTTTGTTCTATAGCGATGCAGCCAATTCCTATTAATGGCAATCCAATTATACAAGAACAATCTTCCATGGGAGGCTACACTCTTTTGGGCGATGCATAAAAAGTAAAAAGAACAGATTTTATGCTGGCTGGGAACATGTATAAATAATAATCCAACAAAGAGAACGATTTCTCATGAGTTTTGCCTTTCAAAGAAACTCTCGAATGTAATAAACATCTTCCATTGCAATAAATCCTGCTGTAACACTGGTTCCTATCACCAATACCATGATCTGTCCACCAAATAATTCAAAAGACAGTTTAAACAATCATCAACTTAAACTAGTGTACTTGTATCTATCAATTCAAATTATATAATGTAATCATAAATCTGAACCAGTGTGGATATATATATATATATATATATATATATATTTAAAATGGATTCACTCGTTGAATTAAACCTATCCCTACTGTATAGGATATTAGTAGCATGATTTAATTTTTACAATAACCTATCATTATATAGGAAATTAGCTAGCTAAGGAAAAATCTGTTGCTAATTAAGGGAAAAAAACAATCACAAAAATATTTTAAAACAAATCATAAAGTAGTCACATTTTTTTTCCGATGGAATTTTATTATTATTTTTTCATGTAGTAAATCAAAGTAAATTAAAGAATGGCATGAGATTTACCCTCTCCACAAAATCAAGCCCACTGCTAAAGCGCTTTCCTGAGTCCACATTGAAGATTAAGAGTAATGTTCTAAGAAGGTTATATGCTAACCCAATAACTAATGTCACGATCTTCAATCTGTAGTTTAAAATAGGATAAAACTTAGATCAAATTCTTTACATCTATTTTGTCAAAGTTCTCTAATCTCATATATATATATATATATACACTTCAATTCTATTTTTGAAACCTATACTATCTTATCTAAACAATATTAAGATATATATATATATATTAATGATAGTGGAGAAGTTTGGATAATTTACCAAAATTCAAGTCGATAATTTACTTTTTATTTTTGTAAAAGTTTTTGTAAGTTTTAAAGCAATAAGAATTAAGAAATCTATACAAATTCAATGCAGAACACACAAAAACCCGCATGATTTGCTACGTAAAAATATTATAGAGTGCTTGAATTAATAAAGAAAAAAGTATCAACTAAGAACTAAAATCAAAAGTCTATCGATCAATCCATAATCGAAAAAAAGGTTCATATTTTGATCGATCCAAGAATCTCTCTGATGAAAACAAATCGCTAAACAGATTAATAGTTACGTACTGATAAGAGGGAAGATCTTTGAGCTTGATTTTAAGACCATAGCCATATTCTAACACTTGACGTTCTCTATCATTGGAAATGAAAAAGATAACAATCAGAAGAAGCGCACTGTTTATAGCCCTCAAAACCAGACGATGAGTTCTTGAAAGCGTTGAAGACGATGATGCTGAAACTGAGCTTTCCATTGCAGGCTTGATTCTGCGAGGAGAAACATGGTGTGATATATAATTTGTGCGCCATTTATGACCTATAACAAGTCACAGTGAGGATTATTAATATATTAAGATTCCATAATACTATTAAAATGCTAGCACTATTCTTAAATACAAGTCACTTATAAAATAATTAATAATATTTTTTAATACTTTTTTTTAACAATATGTCAATGATACATTAGAATAGTTTACTTTGAAAATAGTTTGCTGGATCGAGTTGGAACTAGATTGACCCAAAATTTGTGGTCGAGGCAGAATTATTAAATTTGAAAGCTGGCTCGTTGCTGTATGGAATCTGACAAGATAATTATATATGGCACCCAAAAATAAAATAGGTAATGTAGCTAGTTTAAATCTAATATACGATGTCCAAATTAAATATTATACTTTTTATTGACTTTTGCTTATATAAAGGGCAAAATGGGAAGCGTGTACACTACTACTAGAAAATATAGTTTTCACGATACTACTTTATAGCAGTTACATGAGCAAACACCATAAAAAAAGATAGTATCATTTTTATAATTAAATTGCTAAAAATTTATTTTTAACATAATTTTTTAAAAAAATGCTATAAAAAATTCTTTTAACGACAGTTATTTTAAAAAGTCCTTTAAAAAATTTACTTTTAATGTTATTTTTTTATAAAACTGTCGTTAAAAATAAAATTTTTAAAGTATTTTTTTTTATAAAACTATCGTTAAATATTTTTAAAATTTTATAATTTTATTGTGATGAACAGTTTTATAGTTACTCAACCCTATTCTACTCTAAATCTCAATGATAATTAAAGATTGATAATTTCTTTCAGTTTTCAGCATCACCACCCCCTCCGTCGCCATCGTGCTCACCATAAACATTTGTCAATTTTCTTTCCTCTTCACCTTCTTTCTCATCATTCCTTCAACCCTATATTTCTTGAAATCTCTTAACCATCTTATCAAGAGGAGCTGGAAGATTTTTAATGATAGAAACTTTTGGATCTTCAACTTCTCTACCAGATCTTCGACTTCCTCTAGATCTAGTCCGATACTTTTCGTGAGGGTGGCCATAGTAGCTATTGGTGGGTGGTGGCTTACGGACCTTATCGAAAGGAGCTTAAAGAGTTTCAAAGATAAAAGTTTATAGATCTTCAATTTTTTTACCATATCTTATATTTTTTGTCTAGGTCTGGTTTGATACTTTCAATAAGGGTGGTCAAGGTGACAATGGATGGCTGACAATAGTTGTTGGCCTAGTGACTTGTAATAGCGGTTAATAATATAACCGCTGTTGAAAGTCACTTTCTACATTTGGTAGTTACAAAATCGACATAAATTTTTTTAACTTATTATAGTGTTAGTATTGACGTCGCTCTTAAAACCACTGAGAAAAATCTTTTTTAACCGCCGTAAATTTTTTTTTACAGTAGTGGTACTTAATGCGCATAATTGAGAGTATTTTTTGCTTGTATCTGAGACCAAGAAATACCTTTTGAGTCTAGAGAGAGTACTATTTAAAATTTATAAATTATATATAAACAGTATACGCTATAGATAAACGTGTACAACTTTGGCGCATTTGTAAAACCGTGCCTGGCATTTAGATTTCACATTTAAATATGTGTATAGATATTTTTATACCGTGTTGATATTATTGATTTGGATTAACGATAGAAAGCTCCATCTAACTTTTTAATCATAATTTTATAATTTACAAGATAAAAATGTGATATAAGTTTTGTGTTAACTTGCGTAAACGTGTTTATCAATTATAAATCAAGCTGCAAGATATTGCATAATATTTACAAAAGTGGACCGTTTTCTTGTGCACTGTATAAGTAAACAATGAATCGTGAATATACTCTTCACATCTTATAAAGAGCATATAACTTTTTTTATATATTATATGCTTTATATTGATAGTTTCTTGTGCCAGCATTTTATATTAATATTTATAATTAATATCTAACGATATTAAATATTTAATATTGATTGATATTATGTTAAATTGATATTGATAATATTAATTATTTAATGACAGCATTAGTATTAGGAAGGAAAAATTATATTTGATCTTGATCAATTTTGCCCTTACCAACTCAGTTCTTAGCTGCCATATCTTTTTTTTTGGTTAAATAGCTGTCATATCTTTTTGTTACTTTATTCAAGCAATCTACATCGATCCAAGGAGACATACAAAAGCGAACCTAATGTTGAGTACTATAAAACATCATTATATCATTTATCCATTGATATATTTAAAACAAATACAAATTACAAACAATTTTGTATAAATTAAAAAATATATATATTATGCCACACTTGATTGATGATATACATCACTGAGAAGATTATAGGGAACGGAGAGAAAAAGAAACAAAGAAGTAATTAGATGAATTAATTAATCATGTTGTAGAAGAATTAATTTATTTAAGCGTTTTTGGGCAAAGCATAGGAGGTGTAAACAGAAGCTATGGCAGTGAATAGAAATGCAACAAAGAGAAGACTTGCAGAAGCATTTCCCATATCAAAGAAGCTGTCAAAAGGAAGCCCTATTAAGTCTTTAAAGGCACTGTGCACATCTAGGGTTGCACCAAATCCTGCTGCTGCTCCTGTTGCTAATAGGTATGATATCATCTGCCCACAAAAATAATAATATAAGAATTAATAATGTTATTGATGTTGAATCATGTACCATTTCTAGAATCGATTCAAATAGATAATTCGACCAGTGTAAACTAATGAACCAGACCTTGATCTGATTCGAAGCACTTTCAAAACTAGTCTAGTTGATTAAATTGGCAAGGAGTAATCAAGATTGAACCAGAAGAACCAGTGAAAATTTATCAAGAACTTGTAAGATTTGTTTTTTTTTTTACTTTTTTGTATAATAATTTTATAGGGAAATGTGTACCTTGATTTGGTGTTTTAACTTTGCATAAGGCTTTACTTTTTATTTTTGGCCAAAATATAAGATTTTATTTTAATCCTTAATTTTATATGGTAAGTTTAAGGTCCTTCAAACCTAATAATATTAATTTTTCATTAACAAAAAAATACTGACATTAAAATTTGAAATGTTAACAAAATATTTACAAATATTGACATATTAAGTTTAATCTTTTAAAATAATAATGATTGACAAAAAAAAAATCAAATTTAGATTAATGATATTAGAGCTAAAGAACTAAAAATATATTTTTTAAAATTAAAAGATTGAATTAAAATTTTGTATAAAATTAGAGAACCATAAGTGCATTTTTACCATATAAATATATGTGCGCGTTTGTGTATATAGAAATCTAAATTGTTCATAAGCAGTGAATAATGTGGCTTATCATATATTTAATTAATTAATTTAACTAATTATTTTTAGAATGAGATGTACTATTATTACCTTATCACCAAAAAAGTCAAGTTGGGAGCCAAAATCACTACTTATAAGACGCTTTCCTGAGACAACATTGAAGATTGAGAGTGCCATTTGAAAAAGGTTATATGCAAACCCAATCACAATTGTGGCGATCATGTATCTACAAATTACAAAACAAAATCATTTAATCAATCAATTAATTAATTAATTAATGCTTGTTCATTACAAAGAGTAACATCCAAGGAAAACTTAATGAACTACTCGTATATATACAATCAATACACGTCACTTACTTTTCAAGTAAATAACTATTAATTAATTAGTATTACTAATTAATTATGATAACATCAAATTCTCTTAATCTAGACATGCTTGCCTTAAGTTACAGCAACGATTTGAAAAGCAATCCTAAAACATTATCTACCTTCAATTTTTTTAAACATTACAGAGAGTTTCTTTCTATTTTTATAAACTATACAATCCTTTCTAAAAATAGAGAGAAGATAATTTTAGGAAAGCCTATGTGGTTTGAACTTCAATAAAAGTCACCGTATGTTTCAAACAAATCAAATTTTACAAATTCTTAAGTTTAGATAATTTCTTTTTGCTAAATATAAGTATATAAATTTTATTGGAGACAATCATATTCGATACATTATTAGCATCTCTCTCAATAATGATTCAAACTTTAATTCGCCAAGTAATGAGAGACTAGTCATTTTTTGGTAGATCCAACCTTTGTTGATAAGTTTAGATAAAATTACATGGACTTTCTTTCTATTATTATAAACTACACAATCCTTTATAAGAAATAGAGAGAGAAGATCTTTATAACTTTAGAAAAGCCTATGTGGTTTTAACTTCAGTAAAAGTCATCATATGTTTTAAAAATAGTAAGAAAGTGTATATAATTTCAACGAAATTCCTAAAAAATCCCATGTATTTTAATCTAAAGTGACTGAATTAATAGAGACTGATTTTTTTTTTAAAACAAAAAATCTAATATCGACAAAGAACAAAAATAAAAGTCCATCCATCCGTCAATAATCCATATAACACTAGAACACAAAAGTATTTATACAACATGCCTTTTACATCAGTTGTTATGGATATGGTGTAAAAAGTGGATTTTTTTTATATGGTTTGGTTAATCTTTTCTACACCAATTAATAATAACTAGTGCAGAAAAGTCTTTTTCTACACCAAAATTTTCTACATTAGTTAAAAAATTAGTGTAGAAATCACTTTTAACCACCGTAAAATGATATTTTTTTTCTAATACTTGTGTAAATTAATTAAAGACTTGTGCCCTGTTCAGACTAATTAAGAATCTCTGACAATAAAATGCATGCTGTAAATAATTAAGTACGTACCGATAGGTGTGAAGATCATTGAATTTGATTTTAATATGATCGCCATTTTCTAAAACTTCAGATCCCTTATTGATGGAAATGAGAATGAGAGCTATGAGAAGGAAGACAAAGGTGAGAACCCTCAAAACCAGAAGAGCAGTTCTGGAAATGGTTGTAGACGATGGTGGTACTGATGATGACCCTTCCATTGCAAAAAGCCTTAATTATAAGTTTGCTTTGAATATTTCTACAAATGCTTTTATTTGATTCTGAACACACAAGCTCGGGGGTGTTCGTTCCCCATTTATAGGCCAACTAGTTCTCAGGCCATCGTTTACTTTTGTCACATATTAAAAAAAAAAAAAAGTCAATTCACAAGTGGATCTGTCTTATAAGATTTCCTAAGATTAAAATAATACAATTAATATTACTTTGGGATGGTTTACTTAGAAAATTGTTCCATCACAACGTGCTTGTCTAGTTGGTCGACCCAAAATTTGTGGACGAGTCAAAATTATATTATAATTAGAAGGATATCATTCATATACTATCAAATCCAGATCTTCCCTTAGTTATTTTTCTTATTTTCATCCTATCTCCATCTTTGAATTAACAATTTAATTTAATGATTGATCTTGAGATTTGATATTTTATAAAACCATCATTATTATTAGTCTACAGTTACGAACTAATAAACTATTCAAGTTTAATTTTAACAATTTAGATTTATTTTTAATTTTTATCGTAAGATCTTAAATGTAAAAATTAAATAATTAATTTATATATATTAAAAAAATTAATTAAATTAATTATTTATAAAAAATTTGTGTGTTAGTTTTTCTAAATTATAATTTTAATCATTAAATTGAAAATTACTCCCTTAATAAAAAACCCATTAAATATGTATAATTAATATAGAGAGTTTAAAAAAAATATAATAAATTTAGAGATATAAAATAGATTGAATATTATATTTAAAACTAAAATAAATATTTTTATTCGCTCTTCTATTTATGACCCAATAGAGTATTATAATAATAGTTTATAAGATATTAAATTAACCAGAAAAAATAGTTTAACAATAATAATATTTTTAAATTAACCGTAGTAAACACATATGCCAACTCATCAGTTATTAGTTGACAAATCATTTGGTGGATTATTTAAGGAATCTGTATTATTTCTTGATCAATAAGCAATAAACAATAAACAAGATGATTAAACTAAAGTATATCAGTTCTAATATATATAATTATTGGCTGTCATCATCACTTGCTGACAATTAATTCTGAACGAATGTAAAATTTAAATTTGAAATATATTTGATAAATGCAACCTCGATAGTGCAAAACTAGCCGGGATCAAATCAAACAACCAGAGATACGTACATAACACACGTTCCTTGTATATGAATAACGAAAGTTGAATTCATATGAAAGAAAACTTATAATTAAAGTGAACATTATAAATTTATAACCCATTGACTAATAGCCAATGGGTACGTAAAGGGTTATTTTCGTATGTTTGTATTATCTTTTGAATAGATTGTGTAAAAAAAATTCATTTTTGAGCAGAAGAGATTATGCAAAAGAAATTGATTCTTAAAAGTTATTCACTCTAGTTTATACCAAAATTATAGTTATTATAGAAAAATAGATTATGGGCTTATTTGGAGAGGAGTTTAAAAAATAAATTATGAAAAAAAAAAGGACTTTTGGATAGCTTTTAGAAATGGATTTCTAGTGAAGAGCTTATAAAAAAAAGTAGATATGAATAAATAAGTATATAAATAGTTATTAATAAAAAAAGGTATGGTTTTATTAAAAATAGAAGAGAGGAGAAATGAGTGAGGAAAGAAGATAGAGGAGAGAGGTTGGAAAAAAGATATGAGAGAGAAGAGAAGATGGAGAAATGACATGAGAGATGAGCGAGAAGAAAGAGTGTAAGAAAAAGTAAGGGTAAAATAATAATTAGGTATTCCATAAGCTCTTTTACTATTCCAAAAACTATTCTTAGTAGCTTATATAAAATCTTAATTTTAAATCCCTAAAGGATTATTTTCAATATGTTTGTATTATCTTTTGAAGAATAGATTGTGTAAAACAATTCATTTTTGAGGAGAATAAATTATATAGAAGAAATTGATTCTTAAAAGTTATTCACTCTAGTTTATACCAAAACCATAGTTATGATAAGAAAATAGATTATAGAACAAAATTAGTGTTTGTATGGTTTATTAGTTTTAGTGAAAAAATTAATTATAAAAAATTTGGGGTATTTGGATTATTTAATAAAAAACTATAGTTATGTGACTGTTTAGATAAGAGTTTAAAAAAGAGTTTATGAAAAAAAAAATTTGGATAACTTTTAAAAAATTGTTTCTGAAGAAGAGTTTATAGAAAAAAGTAATTCTGAATAAATAAGTGTTTGAATAATTATTATCATAATGACTTTTATGATTAATAAATTACCAGAAATGATATGATTTTATTAAAAATATGAGAGAGGAGAAAGGAGTGAGGAAAGATGAGAGAAGACAGAGGGTGGAAAATAGATATGAGAAAGAGGAGAGAGGAGAGAGGAGAGGAGGTGTAAAAAAAGTAGGGGTAAAATAATAATTGGGTAGTCAATAAGCTCTTTTACTGTTCCAAAAACTATTCTCAGCAACTTATATAAAATTTTAATTTTAAATCCGTAAAGGATTATTTTCAATATGTTTGTATTATCTTTTGAAGAATAGATTGTGTAAAAAAAATTATTTTTGAGCAAAATAGATTATATAGAAGAAATTGATTCTTAAAAATTATTCACTCTAGTTTATACCAAAACCATAGTTATGATAAGAAAATAGATTATAGATTTATAGAATAAAATTAGTTTTTAGATAGTTTATTAGTTTTAGTGAAAAAATTAATTGTACAAAATTTGGGGTGTTTAAATTATTTAATAAAAAACTATAATTTTGTTTCCATAACCATAGTTTTAAAGGCTATCCAATCACACACTTTATTATTCTACTCTAACACAGTGTTTTTTTCACATTCATCCAACTTTTATTCTTACTCAAAGGGAATCATAGTAATTTGTATTTGATCCTATTATCATCATTAATTTGATTATATAATCTATATATAGAAGAATTTATATTTTATGCATGAGTTTATCCCCCAATTATATAAATAACTTGTTACGTGGGTTAAAGTTGATATTTTACATCTGATTTGGAGACCTTTTCAAACCCTTTTTGTAGAAAGTGGGCTTTCTACCCCAATTAATGAGACACTATGTGTGAAACGTCCATTTGCAAAAAAAAAAAAAAACTTTTTATATCGGTTTTATTTACAATAGTGTAGTAACACCTTTTTTTAAAAAAAAAAAAAGATTTTTTTATTGGATGTTATTTCCAATCCAAAAAAATGCCCCTATATTTTTAATTATCATTATTACATAAATTCTAATAGATCTCATAATCAATAATAAATTTCATAAATCCTAATTATTACATACTAATATTTACAACATTCAAGACCTGTCCTGCATACTCAAAAGAGACCCGCACAATGTATTTCAAGACCCTGAAAAAAGTTCACTGAAGTACATTTATATACCTTTTGAATTGGCTTGACTGTTTTCTTGCAAGCAACACACTTTTCTCGAGTTCCACCTAAAAAGCTTGAAACTTAACTGTTGATTTGGAAATTAAATCAATGAACCAGTAGAAAAATTCATTTACAAGCATCAGTTAACATCTTTTTTTAAGGATGATCTGTCAATTCTAATACTTCTTGGAACACCTACTACAAGTGACAAATATAAAAGTTAATGCTATGAATTGGGAAAAAATAGGTATACTGAGGATGAGTCCGACATGGCATAAAGATCATGACTCTACTTACACACTGCACACATTGTACACTACTATTAATAATACATAATTTCTTTTTATTAATAAAAATGCATTAAGCATAAATTTAATAAAAAGTATACTTTCAATTATTATATATCTCAAGGTTAAATAAGGCACACCATCATCTAAGTCGTCATATATGAAAATATGAACCAAACCATATTCATCTTATGCTCGAATGCTACATGTATAACATACCCCACTCGATATCAAGCTAAGGCTTGGCTTTACAAAAGCGCGCGCGCACACACACACACACATATCAACAATATAAAATGTGATGCCAAGCACTAAATGATTAGCTGGACTGTATCAAGTACACATGTATTTAAGAAAATCACAAAATAAAAATTAACTAACCCACCAAGTCATATCAAATGCAACCACAACTACAAAAAGAAGTCAACCCACTACCATCTCAAGAGACAGAAGCAACTGTCACATGATCTTGGCTCTCTTGAGCTCTGTCATCTCACGCTCGTACTCATCAACTTCAGCAAGCTGTTGGTCATCAACCAGCTTGGAGGCTCTTTCAATCGCATCCTCAATCTTCTTCTTGTCAGCATCTGAAAGCTTTGAGCTAACCACCTGATTATGCACTGCACTCTTGATTTTATATATATAGTCCTCCAAATCATTCTTTGCTTTAACTTTCTTCTTGTACCTCTCATCATCAGCCTTGTATTTCTCAGCTTCTTGAACCATCCGTTCAATCTCTTCTTTTGATAGTCTTCCTTCTCTATTGGTTATTGTTATCCCATTCTCGTTCCCAGTTCTAGTTTCCCTTGCAGAGACATTTAAGATCCCATTCTCATCAATGGAAAAGCATACTTTGAACTTAGGAACACCCTTAGGCTCTGGGGGAGTGGTTAGGTAAAATAAATCGAGCGAATTGTTATCATTTGCCTTTGCTCTTTCACCCTGAAAAACATGAGAAGAGGTTGTTGTTTGGTTGTCCCTCACAGTAGTACAATTATCAACCCACATCTTTGTAGGAATAGTAGTGTTCCTTGGAATTACTACTTGCATGATATCACCATGTGTCTCAAACCCTAAGGACAATGGGGTGACATCTCTCAAGACAATGCCCTGTAAATCTTCGTTTCCTTGCCCACTTAATATGGCAGCTTGAACAGCAGCACCATAAGCAACAGCCTCATCAGGGTTGATGCTCCTGCATAGATACTTCCCATTTAAGAAGTGCTGTAATAGCTGTTGAACTTTAGGAATTCTAGTAGAGCCACCAACAAGGACAACTTCATCAATCTTGCTCTTGTCCATCTTAGCATCCATGAGACACTTCTCTGTAATTTCCAAACACTTTTGGAAGAGGTCTTTGTTCAATTCCTCAAACCTAGCACGGGTGATAATTGAACAAAAGTCAAAGCCCTCGTATAAAGCATCAACCTCAACTATTGTATCGACAATGGATGCAGATGAGAGTGCTCTTTTTGCTCTCTCACAAGCAGTTCTCAACCTCCTAAGGGCCTTTGGACTCCCACTAATGTCCTTCTTATGCTTCCTCTTCAACTCTTCCACAAAGTAGTTGACCATTCTATTGTCAAAGTCCTCTCCCCCGAGGTGAGTGTCTCCATCAACTGCTTTAACTTTAAAGTCACCCTTCTTTATTGTGACAAGAGAAACATCAAAGGTACCACCCCCAAGATCAAAGACAAATATGTTTCTCTCTTGGTCATAGCTATCTTTCTTGTCAAGACCATATGCAATTGCTGCAGCAGTTGGCTCATTGATTATTCGCATCACGTTAAGGCCAGCAATTGTGCCTGCATCTTTGGTTGCTTGACGTTGGGAGTCACTGAAATATGCAGGCACAGTGACAACTGCATTCTCAACTGTTGCACCAAGATATGTCTCTGCAATCTCATGCATCTTTGCTAATACCATGGATGAGATTTCTTCAGGTAGAAATTGCTTTTCTTGGGATTTAAAATTTACAACAATTTTGGGCTTATCATTTTTACCACAAATGACCTTAAATGGCCAAAGGTTTATATCACTTTGAACATGGGAATCATCAAATCTTCGACCAATCAATCTCTTTGCATCTGCAAAGTATTAATATTGTAAATAAGAATAAATAAGAACTTAACTACAACCTCCAAAAAGAAAATGGTCCTAGACACTAGCCAAAGCTTAGTAACTAGGAAAAAGCAAAATCCAACCATTTTTTTTTATTTTTGTTGCTTTAGGGTTACCAAGCTTTTACTCAACCATTAATGAAACAGAACATAGAAAAAACGGTAAGGTGAATTACCAAAGACAGTGTTAGCAGGGTTATGTGCAGCCAGATTTTTGGCAGCATCACCAACCATTCTTTGACTATCAGTGAAGGCAACATAAGACGGCGTCGTTCTGTTCCCTTGATCATTAACAATGATCTCTGCTCGACCATGCTGCCATATTGCAACACATGAATATGTGGTTCCAAGATCAATTCCAATGGCAAGTTTCTGTTTCAACCTATCACCCATTCTCTTCTCTTTCAGGACAACCAAGTTTTGGGAGAATAAATCTGAGAAGTTGGAAGATGCAAGATATAAGAGGCTATCCTTATCATAAGGCAACCAAACAAACAATCTCGGTTCAATTTTGGTGAACTATTTGGAGATCAAAGAGGCAAAGATTAAAGTTGAAGAGACAGACGTGGGAATCAATGCAGCGAAATCAAGCGTCTATTCCTACAAACAGTCAGTTGGCTCTATCATTTAATATCCTACCAAATTTTATTCACTCCTATTCCCTAAAAGTGTTAAACCAGGATGCATAGATAACATAAAATAATATAAAAAATACAGGAATTTATTTAAAGTATAATTTATAATCTTGAATTTAATCTTCCTTACTCCATCAATAATAATTAAATAAGAGGGATAGATATTTTAGAAAAACAGTCATATTAACTTACTTATAGATATTTTAGAAAAACAGTAATATTAACTTACTTCCTTAATCTAATCAAATTAATTAAATAAATTTTATATTAAAGATCAAAAAATACCTTTTAATAATTTTTTTAATTTAATTAAATATATCATATATTAAAGATCTAATAAATTCTCACAATTATTTTTAGTCGTAAATAAATAAATTATCATACTTTTTTATTAATGGTGCGTAATTGGGCAAAGCTCTTTTAGGTTTGATTTTCTTACAATACTCGTACTTAAGACCTTATTTAAAATATAATTATTTATAAATAGAAATATTTTATAATTATGTAAAGATTCATAATTTATATTGGATTTAATAATCAATATTAGTTTAGTTTATAACTTATCTTTACATAATTATAAAATATTTCTATTTATAAATATTCGCAATAATGATGATAGCATGATTAATTATATTTATAACTCAAATTATAGTAGTTTCAATTTAATTTAATTAATAGCATAGTTATATTCATAATTCATAATTAATATAATTAAGTATCATTTTAACTATGAATAATGCTCAAGAGTTGACATTCTCAATGGTCCAATAATAAAGTTCAAATCTTAGCCAAGTCACCTTAACTTATAATAATTAATTAATGGTTAATTTAAATAAATTATATAAGCATGTTGTTTTTGTGTGTGTGTGTGTGTGTGTGTGTGTGTGTGTTTTATGTATATAATTTTGTCAACCATTTGCACCCAAAAGTCAATAGCCTCAATGTTCCAGGTCAAGGGGACAAGTTAGAAAAGGCGTTAGGCAATTTATTTTCCACCTAAATTATTTTAAAAGAAAAACAATTCCGGTATGGGAACATTCGAATACACAATGGCCATCAATGTCATCTCCACATATAACAAAACAATACCAGAAAAAGTAGCCTAATCTATCAACCTAAATGGAACCAAACTCAATACAAAATAAGGAACCCTTGAGGGGGGTGTTTGGGTAATTCTAAAAAAACATTTTTAAGAGTATAAACCATGGTTTTGAAATAGGTAGCCAAACATCCTAAAATTTCCATAAAGCACTTTATGATAGAAAACCATGGTTTTCAAGAAAACAATTTCTGCTTTTTCAGAAACTCTTTTCCATTAAAATCATTTTTATCACTTTTCTCCAAAAATCATTTTCCAAAAGTTTATCCAAACACACCCTTGGTCTTACCAAAATCTTACTTCCTATGTCCCTCAATATAAGTCATAATATTGGAAAACACACAAACAAAAGAGGTACTAAAATCTATTTGTAAGAAAAAAAAATATATATATATAGTTTTTTCTTTCCATTTTTACCCTTTATTTAATGTCACTATTTAAAACCTCAACTGCCTAGGAACAAGTATTAATTATAACTAGAAGGGGTATTCTTGGAAATGAGTATTGATTATACCTAGAAATCTGTATTTTAGGACTTATATCAAAGGACAGAGTAAATAGCTATGTATCCTACAAAATCAGGTTTCAAATTGCAGCCCAATTTATCATCAAGCTACAACATTATGTGATCAGGGACAATGTTATGCGTTAGCAGATTCTCAATAAATATACAAAAGCTATGAAATCAAAGCACGCAAGAAAACTAGCACTAAATTTTGGAATAAAATATGTCATAAACACTAATTTTTTTTTTGTTGCAGACTCGGTTCACCGGAGCTTTGCCACGACTACATCCGGATCCGACCTGCGTCATGCACCTGGCTATGGTGGGTGAGTTTCCCAACGGGGATTTTCTGCATACGCCAAGGCTCGAACTCGAGACCTTGCTTAAGCAATATCGAGCCGCTTACCACTCGCATCAACCCCCGTTGGTTGTCATAAACACTAATGAATATTGATCAAATACCCATGCTTTCACTGCAAAAATTTCAAGAATTATTGAATATGCTAACAGATTCAAAATGGCCTGCAAGTTAACAAGCGACGTGGAAACAATTATACACGCATCAGGTGTAATGCAGCAGATTTTCAAAATGGTGATCCCATCTCCACTTTATGCCAAAACTTCATCTCCCTCATTTGCAGAAAGTTTCAGAACATTACTCAACAAAGCTTAGATCTTTATGTAAGGTGACAAAAATTTTCAAAATGGTTAAACTTAGACCAATAACTTCTATGTTAAACCTCCTAGTATTAGGACTATTATTTGAAACCGAAAGAAGACAACTTAGCAGTTCCCAGAACTAGAATGTTTTTTATAATACCAGCTGCACAATCTACTGATATGCATGCATTACTTTTCCTATAATGGCTATGTAAAAGTACATAGGAATTCAAAAGCTTCAATAAAAGAAATATCTTTGAAAGAAACGGATCAATATGCACATGCAATTCCTATAATGGTGTTAGGCATATGCGTGGCCCTGTATCCAATTGCCACATATGCACCTTTGGACATAAATTGGTGGACTCTCCTACAAAGAGTGGTTTAAAGCCACGAGTTAAGCGTAAGTACGAGACCCACAAATAATAAGTGTGAGAATGAATCCTATGGATATCTAGCGTAAGTACTGTGCTCACGAATATCAAGCGAACTCGATTTTAACCATGGCGCGCTAAGGACTCACAGTACTGCTATTAATAACCAGCATTCTGTATTTAGTCGTCTCCAAAAGCATTTTCAAGCATGCATGGGGTCAATTTATCATTAATAAAGAACAAGATCTTTCAATACTAAAATCTCACAAGGAATATTCTATAATCAAGGACCCTAGAATGAAAAATCATTGCACAAAATTTCCTTTAAATTTGTAAAAATAAAGTGATGCAAAACACTTAAGTAATTATCATCGTTATTTCAACTAAACATTCAGATATCAAATAGCAACTATACAATGCCAATAAACATAGTTTTAGCAAATCATGCTTAAAAATTGATACTTTAAATATAATGTATCAGGCTGCAAGATATTATAAAATATTATTTTTACCAAGGGACGTTATCCACTCACCTGTTAAGCTTCCAAAATAAAACTTATTCTTCCAAGACTTCCTAAGATAATTGCCTTAATAACAACTCAAACACCTGGAGTCCCTTCTTCCAAATTACCTTCTCCTGTTTTCCTTTCTATGTTTCCTTGGTGGCTTGGGCAAACATCAAAACCTATATTAGTCATCCATGTATGGTTTATTAGTACTTAAAACCTTAATACATAACATTTGCATAATAAATCCCCATTTCACACCCAAACTCTAAACCCCTTGTTATTAGCTCTCTAATCTTTCCATTTTACTTTAGCTTCTTTTGTACTTGAATTTCTTCGTTATACTTACCTTACACCTTTGCCTCTTTAAATACATTCAAGTACCTAACTTCAATAATAAAAAAAAAAAAAATCCATTTCTATTATTGTTGACCGTATTCCAAGGACTTCTAGACGTGGCATGTGTCTAGTAAGATAATTTAGAACAAATAAACCTCAATTTTACATTTCAACCCTAGCATTTTTCATGAATTTTAGCTTCTATAATACAACCAGACAATTGTTCATTCCCATACACTAAATCAACACAGCTCCTACCTTATTTGGACACTTTATCTTCATTTAAAACCTTATGCTTATACACAACCTTATATTTTAATCTGAATTTTTTTTTTCCAGATTTAAGATAATGCACCCATCATCCAAATTCAATGGGCATCCATCCTCTCTTCATCCCAATAACAATATATTATATTATCTTATTACTTTTAAAAGCCAATATCTCCCTAAAGAAGTTTCAGACAGCCATTATATAACTTCAAAATTCCAGCTTTAACTAAGACCGAAAGGGCATACATCATAAAAGCGATTAAGGTGTTAAAATCATCAACCATCACACCCGTATGCCATCGAATGTGTGTGTGTTATGTTCTTTCCTTTTCTTTCTATCTTAATCAAATGACATTCCCTTTTACTTCAAAGACACTTTACATAGCTACTTAAAGAAACCCAACATTCCAATTACAAAATCAAGTTTGGACTTCATTTTCAAACACTCTCTTCAACTCAATACGGTAACAAATTCACACATGTATACATATTCTTTAAAAGCTTCAGTGATCTTTTTACTCTTTACCTCTCTAACCAAAAAGCCAACACCTTTTAATACAAAATAGGGACAATAAAATTCAAGATGAGCTTTCATTCTTGGTATAGTCAACTAACATGATGCAAACCAACTCAAACAGACATTTAATCATCCTTAATCCTCTTATTACAATAAAAAAATATATGACCACCGAAACCAGAACAGAACCACCAAAAGTTCAATTTTTTCCCCAAAATAAAATACCCATAACAAAACAACACAGGCAACACTGATTATTAAATTCATTGACTTTATTTGTTAGAAGATTCGAAGGCCCACACGCAAAACGATAGGTCTCTACTCTCGGAGACCATAGTCCAAAACAGGGGAACACATACAACTCCGATTAAGCTCGATTTAGGGTGGGTTTAGTTTTGAAAAGCTTTAATCTTCACTTTCCTTCACTAGATCGGCAGTTACGCCACCCTCAACACAGGCTTCAAGAGACCAAACCACCCCCAAAATGTAGCAATCGGAGAAAACTCACCTCAGTCGAACTCTTCCCTTACAAACGACAACCTGCCTCTCCCTCACCTCCATCGACGCAGTTGCAGCATAGAACAGAGAAAAAAAAACAGAGAAGAGCTTCCCAGAACAGCCGCTGCCCGAGCTCTGAGCGAAAGAAAAGACGACAGAGAACGACGCCACAGTCCCCGGCGACAGCAACACGGACTACGGAAGCAGAAGGAATCACAGAGCGGTAGGTTTCAGGTGAGAGTCGCGAAGCTTCTTCTTCTGCTCTGTTCGGTCGTGCGATCGTGAAACAAACAAAAGGGAAAGTGCTAGTTTAAAACGCAGAAGGGCAGTTTGGTAGTTTCGCTAGAATAAGATGGAGAAAAATAAAAATTCCACTTTGGAAAGAACCGAGATTCGAATACGGGAAACCTAGCTCGTTTCACTTCCTCAAACACAGCCCAATCTCTAGCTTGTTTCTATTACAAAACTGCAAGAAATTATAAATAGATTATTAATTTATGGCCACTACAATTTAATTAACATATTACTTTAATTTTAATAATTTATAATTTATGTGTAAATTTTGGAATTTTATATTTATAAACAAATTTCATTACAAATATCGTAACCCTAGTGGTTAAGGTAAGATCTATGATTTCAATCAAAATAAAAGATCTAAGATCTACTATAATTTAGTTGGATTCAAATTTTAATGGTCCATTTTTATTATTTAACATTTTATAAAAAATATTAGTATAATTTTATATTAAAAAATATGTAAACTTTATTTATGTATTTTTTAAGTAAAATTATACTAATATTTTAAGTAAATATTTTATCCTAAAATATTAATCCCCTGATATGCGGACTGACGGACTCCATAAGCTGGTAGGTACTTCCATTGACTATATTTCAGTGGCTTCACCTTTGATGCCATCCATAGTTTCCTACATTTTTTAGTCTTAGAGAATGTTTATATACGTTTTTAAAATAAGGTAGAGATTTGTGTAATTAAATAAAAGAGCAAATTTAGATTAAGTTTGTCGAGGCCATTTCATTTGAAGTCTTCAATCTCACTTTACAATGGGTATTATTTTTGGCTAAAATACTCATAACCCCCTTTAATTTTAGTTTTGTTGCGGATAACCCCCTATCTTTAAAAGTTTAAAAATAAAACATTCAACTTTCATATCTTGACATTTAACCCCGCACTGTTAGAATGTTCGTTAAATCTAACGGAATACATGCCACATCATATCATTTAAAATGTGTTGCCAGATAACATGTAATTTTTATTATTTTATTTATTTATCTTTTACTAAAAGGCATTTTGGTGATTCAATGGATCGTCCTTGGCTCTCTCAGTCTCTCCAAATCGTAGGTCCTCTGTACCCTATCATTCCCAAGAACAATTTCATCATAATCTGCAGAATCACGAGATTTTGCACAAATACATTATCTTCACGTAATTTCACATATATGAATATTTCTCTATCAATCCCTTACAAGATAATGTTAGCCAAAAAAAGCTAACATCATATTCTCCGTGGTATGTTTGCAAAGAATCATCTGTAGGGGAATTTGTTGCACAAAAGCACTGGTAAGCACTCCCTTATGAAGCTGTGTCCTCGTTGCTTTCGTTTGCTGTTTTTCTTTCCAATGAAGCTATGAAAAAGAGATAGTGATATGTATCTTTCTATGTTTTATGTACTTGTCTCTCAAATTTAAGTTGATGAATTGTCTCCAATTTTGTGTTACTGTGAAATTCTGTTTTGGAAAATAAGGTGAATTTATCTTATCTATTTAACAATTAAATAAATCCCATTAAATCGTTTCAGCTAAGAAGTCATGCATCTTGTTTATGTTTGATTGAACTCATGCCCAGCTTTTTAATCATATCAACCTGTCTTTTTCATCTGTGTGATATGAGATTTTCTTTTAATATATATTCTTTCATTTCTGTTAGATTACTGTGATGTTGAGAACAACCATAAAAGAATAATATGGCTAATAGACAAGAGGATCCAATATATGAGGAGGAACAAAGAGTTGAAGAGGATGAGTTAAACACCCAAATTGATTTGAATGGGTGTGAATTTATTGACAGTGATAATGAGCAGCAAGATTTATTTTTTGAAAATGTTGATGGAAGGACTGAGGTAGAAGTTAATCAATGGTTGCATGATAACCAATTAGGGGGGTCTAGGAGAAGAGGTATGAGGAATGACAGATGTGACTGTGATGGACAAGTGCAATCTGATTATGATGATGGAGAGGAGTTGACCAGTCCAGATGGATCAAATAATGAAAAACAACAAATAGAAATATCATATAATGAGTTTAATGAGAAGACAGATTTTAAAAGATCTATCAATCTTGAAATTGGTATGAAGTTTGCAAATTTCAAAGTTTATAGGCAGGCATTAAAACAATATGCCATTGAGAATGGCATTGAATTCAAATATATAAAAAATGAAGCATCGCGAATCAGGGTAAATTGTAAGCATAATTGTGGATGGGTTATACATGCATCAAGGACTCATGCTGGAGATGCATTTCAAATTAAGTCATTCCACCAAAAGGAGCACAATTGTGGATGGCAAAGAGAGAATAAAAGGGTGAGCGAGAGTTGGTTGTCAAATAGGTACATTGAACACATTAGAGACCAACCAAATTGGAGTGTAACATCATTTTCAAATCAAGTGCGAAGGGATCATAATGTTGAAATCTCAAAATTTCAAGCATATCGAGCTAAAAGAATGGAATTAGAAGTGATTGAGGGTCGTGACGCAGAGCAATTTGCCAAAATATATGCATATTGTGGAGCAATAATAAAATTTAACCCTGGGAGTACAATAAGGGTCAAGGCACAAGGGTCTCGATTTAAGCAACTATATATGTGTCTTGGTGCATGTAAACAAGGGTTTGTAGCAGCATATAGACCAATTATATGTGTAGATGGTTGTTTTTTGAAAGGTAGTTTTGGAGGGCACCTTCTATTGGAAAAGATGCAAATGAGAACATGTATCCTATAGCATATGCCATTATGGAATCTGAGTGCAAAGATAGTTTGAATTGGTTCATGACATTGCTATTTGAGGACATTGGCTCATGCCCAGACAAATGGTGGGTCGTGATGTCAGATATGCAAAAGGTATAATGTTTGTAGATATGTTTAATGTATTTCTATTTTTTACAAATAATAATTTATTATTCAATTTTCATATATAAATATATATTATTTGCAGGGATTGCAAGAGGTGCTTGATGAGCATAGATTTTGTGTTAGGCATTTATATGCCAATTTCAAGCTCAAGTACAAGGGAAAGAATTTGAAAGATGAGCTTTGGAATGCATGCGGGGCAAAAACTAAACAAGAATTCAACCCTCATATGAAGCGACTAAATGAGCTTGACTCTAATACTGCTAGTTGGTTAGATAAGTATGACCCTAGGCTTTGGAGTAAGCATGCTTTCTCAACATATGCTAAATGTGACATTGTACAAAACAACATTGCAGAGACATTCAATTCTTTTATTTTAGCTGCAAGGGACAAGCCAATCATCACAATGTGTGAAATGATTAGAAGGATGTTAATGAAGAGGATTGTTGTAAAGAGAAAGGGCATGGAGAGATCTCACAATGAGATATGTCCTAGAATTATGGATAAGCTTCAAAGAGCAAAGAATGAGTCAAAGAATTATATATGTTATATGACTGGTGATGGGAGGTTTGAGCTAGAAAGTCCATGGAAGAGGGAGGTGGTAGATCTTAAGATGATGACTTGTACATGTAAGGCTTGGGATTTGACTGGCATCCCTTGTGGACATATTGTGGCTGCAATTTATCGAATGAGAGGGGTACCTGAAGATTATGTTTCTTCATATTATAGTAAAAATTCATTCATGAGAGCTTATGCTTTAGTAATAGGTGCAGTGCCAAGTGAAGAACAATGGACACAATCTAAAGTGACACCCTTACAGCCACCAAAGTATAATAGGGCACCTGGCAGGCCCAAAAAAGCAAGGAAGAAAGCTCCAGATGAGAAACAAAACCTATGAAAGATAAGTAAAAAGGGGGCTACCACGAAGTGTGGTAATTGTGGGAAAATAGGTCACAATGCACGGGGTGGTAAGGCTCCTCCTAATCCCAACAAAAAGGTGTACAAGAAGAAGGAGGATGAGGACGTGACATCAAGCCAAACAGAACATACACTTGTATTTTCTTTAATTATAAAATTTAATTTATTTTAGACTTATACTAGGTAGAATAATAACTTTTCTTTTGTTATTTATGCAGGATAGCCAACCTCCTAATACTCAAGGCTCTAGTTCATACTTGCCATCCATCCTTATGGTTTGTTTTTGTGCTTATTTCGATATTTGTTTCATTTACTTTGTGTTGCAATGTTATATTTAGATTGATGAATATTTCCTTGTCATCCATGTAGGTCAGCCAACCCCCACCTTCCTAAGTCTTAGCAGATAAATGAATGAAGTCAAGTATGTTGTTTTGGATATTTTTAATTTATGTTACTTCAAACTTTTGTTGTTATTATTATATTTTAGTTCATATTCTACATTTTCTTTAGCAAAAGTTCATATTCTACATTTGAACTGATATGTTTTATTTTAAAATTTTCAGGATAAGAGGAGTTACAGTCGTGATTCTATCTTCATTATTGACAAATCTTTTCACCAATAGTATTACATGTTCTTTTTATTTTTTTTAAATATCAAAGGACAAACGAAGTGGTAAAAGTAGAAAACTATTTGAAGATATATTTAGTCTATATTAAATTAAAGGTTATCATGTTTAATGTTATTAGTTTGGATATATTTTAATAGGCTACTATACTTTATTTCTTTACTTTCTCAAGAAAGTAGCAAATGGTGAGACATCATCATACAATTACTAGGCATTGTTTACTCTTAACTGATATAATCATATAAACCAAAGATACCAAGCAATTAGGCTAACACAATTACATCAGCAGTAACCCAATGTGCTCCGTATTTAAAGGAAAAAAGAATAATTTCACAAAAAATATTCCAAATTTAAAGAAAAAAATATGATGAAGATGATTCTTGTTATAAAGAAGATTAGAAGATGAATCAAATCTTATAAACGGGAAGGACTAGCAAGCTACAGAGACTAGACACTATACGTTTACGAAAGTCGCTAACTTGGGTACTAGGGATTATATGTTGAATCGTCAAAATGCCCTTTTAATGTAAGATAAATAAATAAAATAATAAAATTTACATGTCATGTGACAACTCATTTTAAATAATATGATGTGGCATGCATTCCGTTAGATTTAACGAGCATTTTAACGATGAGGGGTTAAGTGTCAAGATATGAAAGTCGGGGATTATCCGAAACAAGGCTAAAGTTAAAGAGAGTTATGAGTATTTTGGCCTTATTTTTTTTATATTTTCATTTAACTCAAAGCTAGGTAAAAAAATAATACATATAATAAAATATAATTGGAAAACTTAATATAATAAATATAAAGAATTTGATGTAAGTCTTTAAGTGTATGTTTGGATTCACCCGATACTAAACTTTTAAAAAAAATTCTGGGATAAACCTTAGTTTAATTTTTTTTTAATAAACAGTTATATTTGTCCAAAAAGGTTTATGGACCAAACTATGGTTTAAAATCATAGTTTTGAATAAGCTCCTAAGAATAATTTTTAGAACAGGAAAATAGTTTATAGACTGCCAATTATTATTTTACCCCTACTTTTTTTAGTACTTTCTCTCTTCTTTTCTCCCTCTTCTCTCTCTTCTACTATTCTTCGTCGCCATCATTGTGCCGTCGCCTCCACTGTCTTCGCTTCTAAGGCCACATACATGGTCGTCGCTTCTCTACAAGTTGCCATCCCTGGTTTTCTCTTCAGTTGCTCGTCGCCAGTTGAAGAAGAAAACGCACGGGATGATGAACAGAGTTTAGCGCTGGTCGTCTAGATCTGGCTTTTCTTTGTCACGCTTTCTCCGTCAGCCGCCAGAGCTAGGGTTATTGGTCTTCTTCTCTTCTTCTTTACATATTTAATTATTATTTTATCTCATACCTCTTTTAATAATTTACCAATCACAAAAGTCATTCTGTTAAAAAATATCCAAACACTCATTTATTTAAAATCACTTTTTTTTTCATAAACTCTTTTCCAAAAGAGCTTTTATAAAAGCTGTTCAAAAGTCTTTTTTTTATAAGCCATTTCTAAAAGCCTATTCAAAAGTGCCCTAAATTTTATAACAAGCTTGCATTTTAAATTTATTATAAAAAATTCGTTGTTGAAAAAGATTATTGATGCAAGGTAGATAAATTTTGAGTAAAAACAAAATAGAGTAGTGTTTGCGGATGGGGTCAATTTTGTGATATCATCCCATTACAATTCAAACCAATTGATTTTAATTGAAAACCGATGTTTTTCACATTCCAATCGGAAATTGAATCAGTCAACTTACTGTTTTCGTGTTTCAATAGTGTTTTGTTTTTGGCCAAAAGCTTCAATAGTTTGATTGTTGTGGAATTGATCGTAATTAAATTAAGATATATTAAATGCTACATATAGTGGAATCAGTCAAGATACTGAACAATTTTCAGTATTAATCGATATATTAGCTTCATTTACTTAACATTGTATATTTTAAATATTTTGTTAGTTAATGTTTGTTTCATTATTTTCTCCTATTGCTCTGTTGATGTTATTTCATTCACTACTTTTTCTAGGTTCATTTCTTCCTTTGTTTGTAATTTATGCTTTGGTAATTTATAAGACCTTTTAATCTCTTAATGTTATTTTATCTTTTTATAAAAGAAAGTTAATTTTTTTTTTATTTAATCAAATTTAATTTCAGTCAAAACCTCATTCTTTTTAAATTTTTTTTGTTCATTATCTTCAATTAATTTCTTAATTCGGTCAATTAGTTAAGACATAAGCTCTTTCAAAAAACAATCTAATCTATAGTGTATAAATCCTAAACTTAGTTTAGTTTTGATATTATTCATTTTCCTCCTTAATATAAGAGTTAAATAATAAATTTATAGATATTAAAAAAATTAATTAAGCTAGTTATTTATAATAAATATGTGTATATTTTCTTAGAATAACCTTTTTAATAATATGCGTTGTCACTGTTTGATCGAAACCTCAATTATTATATGGAATTAATAAAGATATTTTGAAAGTTGAGGACAAAATATAATTAGACTTTATATTTAAGATCAAAGTAAACTCCTGTCTAACTCTTATATTTAAAAGACGAGAGGTAGTATTTTGATAGTAGTGTACTTAATATCGGTAGGATTTATATATAATATAAAAAAATAATCCTAATGCATACAAAATCAAATAATCTGAGATAAAATGAACCTAATATTATTGGAATAGGAAACCACACCAAATGATAAACCTCCAGTTAGTGATCCTAATACAACCGTAATATAAATAGTAATTAAATTACATTAACACACACACACACGCATCTATTGATAATGGATCATTTGAAAATCTGCCTTGCATCAAATATTGAAAAAGATTGTTTTCTTCCCTCTATATCACCAAGTAATATTTAATTTAAGCATATGCAAAAAGAGCTGGCGGGAAAAACAAATGCAAAAAAAAAAAAAAAAAAAGTAAAAGTCCAAGCTGTGGCAAAATCTCTAAAAGCAATTAGAGATATTTAAGTTGCATCACCTTGTACGTAGTTGAGATGCTAGATAGAGATGTCAACTACTAAATTAATTATAACCAGAATCTATCAATCTTATTACATATAACTAAAACTCACAAAACAGAAGTTAGCTAAACCTAACACTAAAACGGAATTAAGGATGCCCTCAAAACCTCGTTCATCTTTTTGCTCATACTCATCAACTTCAGCAACACGCTGCAACATATATAATTGTCAAAACTCATCAGTCTAGATCGATTATCTCAAGTTTTGGCTCATCCTTCACAATCCTCTTTTGTTTCTTATTGCTTGAACCATCACTAGTAGTACAAGATGCTGAAGGACGCACATTATCATTCAAATCTTGACTCATCTTCAACCTAATGGTATTAAAGATTCTTTCGAGCTCTCTCATCTGATGCTCATACTCATCCACTTCAGCAAGCTCAAGGATCAACCAGCTTCAAGGCTGTTTCAATCGCAGCGTCAATCTCCTCCTTGTCTGCAGCAGAAAGCTTTGAAACAATCTTCTCATCATTTGTAATGGTCTTGATTTTGTATATATAGTCCTCCAAAGCATTTTTTTCTATAACTTTCTTTTTGTACCTTTCATCATCAGCCTTGTATTGCTCAGCTTCTTTAACCATTCTTTCAACTTCTTCCTTTGGTAGTCTTCCTTTCTTGAGTATGGTTATCCCATTCATGTTCCCAGTTCTAGTTTCCTGGCTAGAGACATATAAGATGCCATTCTCATCAATGGAAAAGCAAACTGATAACTTAGGAACACCTCTTGGTTCTGGGGGAATTATTAGGCCAAATGAATCCAACCAGTGGTTATCCTTTGCCATTACTCTTTCACGCTGAAAAATTCCAAAAGGGACTAACCTCTGGTTGTCCGCTGCAGTACTAAAATTATGAACCCACATATTTGTTGGAATGATACCACCATATCTCTCAAAACCTACGGACAGTGGGGTGACATCTCTCAAGACAATGCTCTGTAAATTTCTATTCCTTTGCCCACTTAATATGGCAGCTTGAACAGCAGCACCATAAGCAACAAGCCTCATCAGGGTTGATGCTCCAGCAGAGATCCTTCCCATGGAAGAAGTCCTTTAATAGTTACGTTGTTGTACTTTAGGAATTCTTGTAGAGCCACCAACAAGGAGAACCTCATCAATACTATTCTTGCCCATCCTAGCATCCATAAGACACTTCTCTGCAATTATCAAACACTTTTGGAAGAGGCATTTGTTCAATTCCTCAAACCTAGCACGAGTGGTTTTTTAAGAAAAGTCAGTACCCTCATATAAAGCATCAATCTCAATGGTTGTGTCAACTATTGAAGTGGATGAGAGTGTTCTTTTGGCCCTTTCACATGCAGTTCTGAGCCTCCAAAATTCCCTTGGACTCTTAGTAATGTCCATCTTATGCTTCCTCTTCAACTCTTCCACGAAGTAGTTCATCATTCTGTTGTCGAAGTCCTCTCCCCCAAGATGTGTGTCACCGTCAACTGCTTTAACATTGAAGTCACCCTTGTTAATTGTGACAAGAGACACATCAAAGGTCCCACCACCAAGATCAAACACAAATATGTTCCCCTCTCGATCGTGAAGATCTTTCTTATCAAGACCATATGTGATTGTTGCAGCAGTAGTGGGCTCATTGATTATTTGCATAACATTGAGGCCAGCACTTGTCCATGCATCTTTGGTTGATTGACGTTGAGAGTCGTTGAAATAGGCAGGCAATTACCAAGATACGTCTCTGCAATCTCCTTCATTTTCGCTAATATCATCGATGAGATTTTTTCTGGGAGAAAATGTCTTTCCTCATATTTGAAATTTACTACAATTTTTGGCTTATCTTCAGCACCCCGGTGCTTTTAAATGGCCAAAGATTCATATCACTCTGAACAAGGGGATCATTAAATTTCCTACCAATTAACCTCTTTCCATCTGAAAAATATTAATGATATAGATTAAAAAGAAATCTATTAAAAAACGTTATTATTGAACTAATTTTTTTTTCTTTTCATTTTCTTACCTCAAGAGTTAGAAAGATTTTACGCAACAGTTAATGAAAACTAGAAGATGAGAAAGGATGAGAATCACCAAACAGGGTTAAGTGCATCCTGATTCTTAGCATCACCGATCATCCTTTGAGTATCAGTGAAGGCAACATAAGACGGCGTCCTTCTGTTCCCTTGATCGTTCACGATGATCTCTGCTCGATCATGTTGCCATACTGCAACACACGAGTATGTGGTTCCAAGATCAATTCCGATGGCTAGTTTCTGGTGCGATGTATCACCCATTCTCTTCCCTTTCAAGTTTTGGGAGACTGAGTCTTACAGATTCGAAGACCAAGAACAAAGACGTGAGACTCAAAGGGACGAAATCAAGAGATTACGGCAAATAGGTTAGGAAGCAACGATATTCATCTTCGTTTATATGCAACCTAATTTTTATTTTCTAATACAGAATTAAATTATTCTATGAAGATTTCTTTTGTTTTTGTTTTTGTTTTTTCTTCTTTTTTTCACACTAAGAATCTTACCAACTTGTGCAGTTGTTGTAACCCCAGGGATTTGATATGTTTCTAAATTCTTTTTGTTGGCCTGAGATATGTTCCTAAATTCGATATTATGATAAATATAATTTGAAATAATCCTACTCTAATATAGCTGTACTTGATAAAGTAAATATATTAAATTGTTGATTATGCATTTATGCAAAATGTTTATACATGTACAAATTTTATTAATATTTTTATCCAATGTGGCTTCAAAAAGCATGTAAGTTAGACAAGTCTCTTTGATTGTGGGTTAAGAAAAGGCCCCAAGGACTTGATTTGTAAATAATAGCTTAGGAAAATGATTGAATACAGATATATCTTAAAAATAATATATATAAAAGTTAAAATTGTATATTTTGTTTTATTTACAAATTAAATTTAGCAATTTACTGTTATCCATTTACAAATGGAGTTGGATCATCAATTAAATTTAAACTGAATCAATCAATCATCAATAAAATCAAATTAAATCATCAAATTCAAATATGCTACTAAAATTGGTAGTTTCATTTCTATCGGTATGCCAAGGAAGAAATATTGAGAGGATAAAACAGTTTAAGCTTGGCAAATTTATATCTTAGGGTAAATTTGATAAAACAGTTTTTTAGTCCTTGTCAAAAAACTTCTTTCCTTGGTCATAATGAAGAAGCCCTACTTCCCTCATTTGAGGGAAGCATTACTTCCTTGGAATAGAAGCTTGAATAATTTGTGCCAAACAATAAAAAAAATTCTCTCATTCTCCCTTTTTTGAAACTCCTTTCGCGCATACCAAACATGATCTAAGTGATGCGAAGGTTGGTTAAACGTGCTTAATTTCTACAACAAATTTGATAAAAAGGCCTTTCAATATATAGTGAGATACTATGAGATGGCTTCTTTCAATTAGCTCCCTTTTTTTTAACTTGACAAGGACTTGCTCTAATTGGACCTAGTTTTGGTACAATTCTGTGGTTGATAATATTGCATTTAAATCAAGTTATTGAATGTTTTGTCTTGACATTTTAGATTGTGCTTGGTAAAGAGTGAACTAATATTATGTTTGGTTTACGTTTTGATTACACCAAAACGTGGTTGTGATTCCACCAAAACGTGGTTGCGATTGAAGTGTCCAAAGCCCTGTTTTGGTGGCACCAAAACAGATGCTATAATATAAGTTGGTATGCTATTACTTGAATTTCTTATGATTTGTGTCTTTTTCTCTCTTATAAGTTGGCACCAAAAACCTGTTCTTGTAGATATATAATACTTAAATAAATGGTTTTTGTGAAGAAAACTTAGCAAATCAAATTGACTCAAAATAATAATTGAGGATGAAAAATATAAAATAAAAAAAGAGAGGATATAATCAAATACTTTTGACAATGAGGAGACTGATCAAATTCAAATTTTCAATCGCTAAAACTAGCTACCATAAGCAGGCATCATACAAAAGTGAATATAATGTTGAAATTATGCAACACCATTATCATTATTCATTAACATATCAAAACAGTTACAGTTTCTGAAAATCAAAAGATCTTAGATGAATCCAACACCAGAAGTAGAATCTAAACATGTTTGGGCAATGCATAGGAAGAGAAAACAGAAGATGTAGCTGTGAATAGAAATCCAAAGAAGAGAAGGCCAGCTGAAGCACTTGCTTTGTCAAAGAAACTGTCGAAATGAACGTTTATATCAGATAAGGTACTATGAACATCTAGGGTTGCCCCAAATCCTGCTGCTGCTCCTGTTGCTAATAGGTATGATATTATCTGTACAGCAAAAATGTTACAAATTATTAAGGCTATTTAACCAACATAATTCCATTGGCAAAAGATTTTAAACATTATTAAAAACAGGGAGAAAGAAGAATAAGAACCACTAAAATACGGGAATCCTAAAATGGTCCCTCAAAATGGCTTATTTCCTGTGAAGTCTGTAGGGATTATTTTAGAATCAATTTTTTGTGAAATGGCCTAATTACGCTCAATGAAATTAGTTGTCACTACTTTAATTACCGTTGCTATCTGATAAGTTAAATTTATTTCTTGTTAAATCGTCAATGTTGTTTCTTCAAATTAATGGTATTTTGGTAATTCTGTTACAAAATTTAATCTCAGATTAGTCCCTAAAGACTTTAAAATAATTAGGTCATTTTGGGGGCTTAAATTGGGATTTGCATATTTTGAGGGATTTTTGTGTCTTTCTCCCTTTAAGATAATCAAACTAAAGAAATCAATGCAAAAATCAATTTATAGAGTTTGAACCGTTAAAAATATAAAATAAAATAAATGAAATTCATTATTATAAATGGTTTCATCACATTTCACAACCAAACGCATCTAATGACTTCATTTTTGGTTGCATTTAACTCGAATATATAATACCTAATAATTTCATTAATTAAAATATCAACTTTAAATATACTCTTAAAATTTTATAATATCCAGTTCAGTTAAGAATAAATCTGAATCGACCTGATTTAGTACGTTAAAATTTTCTATTTGCAAACTGCAATTAATAATCTCAATTAGTAATCAAATTTTAATCTTTAAAAGATTTTAAGCCATAAATAATAATTCAATTTTTTTAAAATAATAAAAATATATAATAATCATAAATAATTAATCAATTTTAACCTATTTTTCCTACCTCCGCACTGAGTGAAATCTCTAGTTTATATATATATATTAATAATGGCATGATATATACCTCATCACCAGAAAAATCAAGTAGATAGCCAAGAGCACCCTTTATAAGGCGTTTTCCTGAGACCACAGTGAGGATTGCGAGAGCCATTTGACAGAGGTTATACACAAACCCAATGATTATTGTAGCCATCATATATCTGCAATTAAAAAAATTATAATTATAATGTACTTGTCCAATACAACGACAAAAATATTGAAAGGATCAAAGAGAATTTAAATAAAGCATCTTTTTTACGAGTAAATAACAATTATTTATTATGTAGCTCAAAAATCATGAATACATGCTGGCCTCAAGTTTCAGGCTTTCAGCAATTGTATGAAAATCAATTCCTACACATTATTTTATTAGTAGAGATTTGTGTGAGTTTTTCAACCAGAAGACATATCGTGTATCACCCAAAAAGAAGAAGAAGAAGAAGAAATATTGTGTAAAGTAATTTTAATTTTTAATGGAAATTTTAATTTCTAAGAAAATGAAAAAAATATGATTGTCATTATTAGACCCGGCGATGATTTACATTTTAAAATAAAGTGACAAAATTTCTTAAAAAATACCTTCAAAAAACTAAATTAAAAATCCTTGGCGTCGTAGCTTTTCAGAAAAAGTCTTTGCAATTTTTGAAAATAACAAAAAATGTATAACATTTAAACAAATTAATTTATAAGTCTTTATAGTTTCATCTAATTTTCAATCAAGTTCATATATTTTGTTTATGGGATCTTTACAATTTCATCAGTTATAAGTATAAAATATAAAATAAAAATATCTTTTAAAAATAAATTATGTAATAATTTTTTTTATTATTAACGTACAAATAAAAAATATGCTAATAATTTCTCCTTGTATTTATATATAATTTATAATATGATTGATTTTAATTTTATTTAAATCTATATGACAAAATTAATCTAAATATAATTAACATTGTTTCTCTTACAAATCAACAAATTATGAGCATATAGGCTAATGTTTATAATTAAAAAAAAACTATAATGGCCAGTAAAAAAAGAAAAAAACTATAGAAACTTAATTCAAAATCATATAAAACTATAAAGAATTACAGATTAATTTTTTAAGAAAATTATAAAAGAAATTCCGTGTAGTATACTCCTTAAAATTAAATAAGTAAATTAATTGAAAAAAGCATGTTCGAATCATCAACTAATTATTTAAAATTAATTAAAAATCCATTGATGATTCAATATTAATTAATGGAAATAGAGCTAGTAGCTAGTGTTTGCTGTAAATAATTACGTACTGATATGAGTGAAGATCACTGAACACGATTTGATTACGTCCACCATCTTCCGCCGGCTCACTTCCCTTATCAATGGAAATGAGAATAAGAGCAACCAGCAGAAACCAGAATGTCAGAACCCTCAGAACCAGAAGAGCAAATCTTGAAATTGTTGAAGAAGACGATGATGGCGATGACGATGGTGCTGCTGCTGCTGAGCTTTCCATGGAAGAAGCATCCTTGTTATTAGTTTCCATGTTGAATTATCAAAAGCTTTGTTCGTTCACAAACTGATCGGTGTTCGTGCCCCATTTATAGGGTGTTAATTTAATTTGGTTACATATAAGACAAGTTTTAATTGGCCAAATGAATGAGTATGAATATTTTGCCTTGGAAAATAACAAGTACAATGCAATAATGTCTTCCTTCAAAAATAGCTCCGTCATAACTTGGCATTCACTCATTCATAGAAAACCTCGATAGCAACTCCTTTTAGGAAAAAAATTAATTAATTAAACCAATAACGCATATATATATATATATATATATATATATATATCGTTGCCATCGAAGCCACAGACAACTATCGATTTCTCTGTTGTTTTCTATCTGTCAATAAACTCCTATTTATCCAAAGTTTTAAAAATTGAACCCGATTTGGAACCTGAAAGGGAAGCGATTCATAGTTTTTATATGGTTTAATTGATTAGACTAGTGATCGAATCAATGATATAGTAATTAAATAAAAATAATTATATACATATAATATATATATAAGAAATAAATCTATAACAAGTTAAATTGTCAATATAATAACACCATAATAAATAAAATTTCAATAAAATAGTACTATATATCTACCAATGGTCTGAAAATATATTAGGCATTTTGAAATGGTCAATTTTTTTAAACAAATTTTTTAATAGGTTTTTTGTGTCAAATCCAAAACTCGTCTGATATTATAAAAACCAGTTTTATCTTAATAGTGTTTCAATTTCAGTCCAATCCAGTTTAACTATAAAAATAGTTTTTTAGTCTAAATCAAGTCGTTAGTGAGTCTTGCAATAGTTCGACTAATCAAACCATTTGGTTGGGTTCTTTGATCCCTGATTGTATCATAGGAGTTAAAAAAATTAAAGGATTTTTTAATTTCCTTCTTTCGTATACTTATAGTTATTACTTATTATCATAAATTAGAAATTTTAGACAAGCACACGCATTCAATTGGAATGCGTCGTTCAAGGTACTTCGTTCGCCTTTGCTTTCAACAATGATTTGGAGCGTCATTTTACCCTTTGTTGTGATGTTGTTTAGGATATTGTCATAAGGATTGAAAAAATACAGTAAATAACTTAGTGATAACATTGGGGAAAAGGCAAAATTATTTAAGGTAATTTTACTAAGTGATGTGGTTTTACTTTTTTTTTTTAAAGTAAAAGGCAAAATTATTTAAGGTAATAATAACAACAACAAAGTTCCAATAAAATGATGAAAGATAAAAAAAATCCCTAAACCTATTAAAGTAACCAACGTCTTCTACCCTACATGAAAAAGAAGTAGAAGAACTCAGAAATTAAGAAACTAATATCTTCATGGATAACATTGGGGACATTCATGAAAGTAGCCTTTGGATCAAATAGTAGACATTGGATGCCCACACTCTCCAATATTTGTTGATTTAGTCGAGGAATGCCATATCCAACTTAATAATGTACGTAGATAGCTTAGAATGAAAGTACGACCAAGAGCATTAATTTTTTTTCAAGTCACGACGCTTGGGAAGGTATCCTAACTCTTAGGTATTTAAGTTTACGCTTGAAGGTAATAGACAGCTCGTCCTACCCGATATTAGTATCACCTAGGAGAAAGAGAGATTTCGCCCTACCCTTGGATCGTAGGTGAGCCCAACCTTTTTCTAAAAAATTTTTATACTAAAAAAAAACTTTCTTCCAAGTGAAATATTGCATTGGACAATGATTATGATAAATAAAGGCATGACGAAGGATACTTCTATCCTGCTTTTTCTTGCAGAAGTGATGTAGTTTTACTAAATTACTCTCAATTTTCATATTATTTGTATCTTCTCTCTTTTCAACTTTCATTGTAACCGCCTTTAAAACTACACAATAATTAATTATTTGTTAATTAATGATCGAATTAGGGAAAAAATGTTAACTTCCACCGATATTATAAAATAATGACAGTCAACGTTTAATAAAAAAAATTGGTTAAACTGACAAGATATTCCAAATGATTTATATCTAACAAAAAGCTGGTGTGCCATATATATCACCAAAAAGATATGGTTGAAAATGATTTAAAGTAATTTATACATGTGCAAGAAAAGCCACTAGAGACATCGTCCATAAGGACATACATTTAGTGCTTGCTTAGATTAATCGTGCAGAATTAATTTTGCACTATAGATAAATAAATATGTAAGAGAGTTTTATTTTATAAAACGCAAAAGTAATTTTTTTAGTGTCCCCAAAGTGATATCGTTGCGTAATTTATAGTTGATCTCACTTCCTCTACGTTTGGATAAGAACAAAATTAGGGAGAAAAAAATATTATAAAGAAAAACTTCCAAAAATAGTAATTCTCTTACAATTTTTAAAAAAAATTCTGGATATTCCCTTTTCACTATTTTAATTTCTTCTCACTTTTCTTTTCATCCAAACATAGCCTTAATGTGACACTCACAGGACTTAAATTGACAACAAAATATCAAACTACTTGGTAGAAGAGTGAAAAACAAAAGTCTCTATAAACGTTTTTTTAATTTTAAAATATGTCCTGACTCTGATGATAACCTTTTGAGACTCAACTTAGTTAATTTTTTGTGCATAAAAGAAAAAGAGTTAAAGCGGAAGCATAAGAAAGGCATTAACCTTAGTAATATCATCATCGTTATTCATTGATAAATCAAAACAAGTACAATTATATTGGGAGATAAACTAATATAAAGCCACATATTGAGGAACATACAAATCCAGGTTGTGTTTCCACAGAGAGATACTACTATCATTGAGCATTATGATTATTTAGAACAAGAGGCTGATCAGCTTTTTTGTTATGAGGCAAAGAAAAGGAAGCAAAAACAGAAGCTGTGGCTGTAAATAAGAATGCAACAAAGAGAAGAGCAGAAGAAGCATTGGCAAGGTTAAAGAAGGAGTCGAATGGAAGGAATAGTAAGTTGGTGAAGGCCCTATGCACATCTTCGCTTGCACCAAATCCTGCTGCTGCTCCTGTTGCTAGTAGGTATGCTGTCGTCTGTATCCACACAACAATATTTGCATATTAATAACAACATTTAATTCAGACATTTCAGTTACTAATTTATTCAAAAATTTAATTGTTGATAAAATACAATAATATCGTTATAACCATAGAACTGACCCACTAAGTAGGAATAAGACATTTAATTAGTTAGTTATGCTTAATCCAATTGAGTTGTTTCTGGGCAAATTACAAGTCAAATACTGATAACAGGTTTACTTTAGTTTTAAATAAAAGAATTTAATTAACTTTATTTCTCAAATTTATAACTTTTTTTCTAAAATATCCCTATTGATTATAAATACTAAGAGAGTTTCTATCAAAAGTAATTGTAATACACTAAAGATGGTATATTAGATAAATTAATATAGATTTATTGTAAATCACTAACTTAACTAATTTTGTTAATATTCATAAATTAGTTATCTAACTTTTATATTAAAGATAGCATACTACTAATTTCTTTTTCTAAAAAAAATTATTATAGTCTTATTATTGGGAAATGAGGCTTACCTAGGTTTCAACAAATAATTATTAAATGAAAGTGAGGTCTCAAAATATTTTGTTAAAAGAAGAGTTGCAAGTTAACAAATGTTGATCTAATTGATAAAGAGTTAACTTATAATCTATATGATTATGAGTTTAAATCTTACTCTTGATATAAGGACTTTGTTAGCCTTAGGAGCCACCGAAATCCAATTCATTTAAACTTTTCCATATTAAAAAAAGAAAAGATTTGCAAATATCTATTCAAAAATTAAATAAGTATAGTATATGGGGCGTATCATTTGTAAATAATACATTTAAGTCTTTTAGATTAGTTATAGTAATTGGCAATTGATAATTTCATATTTGCAAGTTATCTCTTAGACGTGATTGTTATTAAATTGAAATCTTGAGACCCAACTGTCATTTCGCCTTTTTTTGGGTTAAATACTTCACAACAGATTAACACTGAAAACATTTATACTCATATTGCCTAAATAAAGTCATATTTCATTCCATTTAATATGAATAACACCTATTAAACTTAAGTAATTAATTTTTTTTAACTAATGGGAGGAGATGTACCTTGTCACCAAAAAAATCAAGATGATAGCCAAAATCGCCACTTATAAGGCGCTTTCCTGAGACCACATTGAAGATTAAGAGAGCCATTTGAAAGATGTTATAAGCAAACCCAATGGCTATTGTAGCCAACATGTATCTACATTCACAAAATTATAATTACAATTAAATAATGCTCCATCATTAATAGAAGAGTTAAAGTGCGCTCAGTATCCTAAAGTAATTTATAGTGCACTCAATACTCTAAAGTATTTTCTCATGTGCGTATAGTATCTTAAAGTAATTTATAGTGCACCTAATATCCTGAAGTATTTTCTCATGTGTGCTCAGTATCCTAAAGTATTTTCTCAGGTTCCCAGTTCTATCATTTCATAATTCAAAAAAATTAATCCTATTTCCAGTGGAACTTCACAATAATTTGATGATTTCTCATAATTTTTTTACAATTAGATTCCTTATATGGAATTTAAATATAATTTTTTCTTTTTTAAATGAATCATATTCTACTATTATCAGCTTAATTGAAAATAATTCTCTTAAAAAGGTTTTTATAATTAGTTTATATTTAAATAGCTAAAATTCTTTTTATTAGAAACAAGTACGATGGGCAGCATTCAAATATTTTAAAATAGAGAGAATTATGCAAACGTCTAAACTTTATTTTAAAAAAGCGTGAGCCCGTTTATACATGTAGGGCCTGTTTTGATAGGATTTTAAAAAATGACTTATAAAAAAAAGGGCTTATGGACAACTTATGAAAAATGGCTTTTAGAGAAGAGATTATAGAAAAAAAAAGTGGTTTTGAATAAATAAGTGTTTGGATAGTTTATTTTTAGAATGACTTTTTATATTGGTAAATTACAAAAAAGGATATGATTTGATTAAAAGTAAAAGAGAGGAGAGAGGTAGAAAAAAGATAAGAGAGAGGAGAGAGAGTGGATGAGAGAGGAGAGAGGGTAAAAAAGAAGAGAGAGGAGAGGGGTAGAGATGAGAGAGGAGAGAGAGTGTAATAAAAAGTAGGGGTAAGATAATAATTAGATAGTCCATAAGCTCTTTTACTGTTCAAAAAGCTAGTTTTAATAGCTTATTCAAAACTATGGTTTTAAACTATAGTTTTGTCCAAAAGCACTTATAAACAAATATAATTGTTTGTTTTAAAATTTCTCCAAACTAAAATTTGAGCCAAAAATCATTTTAAAACTATAGTTTGAGGCTTTACTAAACAAGCCCGTTGCCTTATAGAAAGCTAAATATGTCGAATCAAAATACTATTTATGATAATTAAGTTGGGGCTACCTATGTTATTATAATATATATATTAGATTGCACAATCTTTTCGCTATTTTTAAAATTAATCAAACCTTTCTTAACTTTTGTTAAAATTATATGTTAAAGCAATATTTAGTGTGCAGAATTTTTTTTTTTTTTAAATGTGAAAGAGTTTATTTTAGAATCTAGACAGTATCTTCAATCGATAGTTAAAAACTAATGCTTTCAAAGTATAAAGATTATCAAAATGAATTAAGTTAAACTTAAATTTTATTGTCAAGTTTAATTAAAATAATTTTTTTAAAAATTTATTTTATATTTATAATACATGAATTTAAACTCAGAGACCTGTGTTTAAATTCACCGAATGAACACTCGGCAGGAATTAATGTACTCTTTTATTTCGTTTTTAAAAAATACTTCACATCCCAAACACTGTTTATTAGGCTTTCACTTCCCTATTATCAAAGTCAACACAGGTATAGCTCGATCATTCAATAATCGAACTAGAGTGTTTTCTTTAATCAATATCAGAATATATATATATATATATATATATATATATATATATGTCTGATGAATTACGTACGTACCGATAGGACTGAAGATCATTGAACTTGATTTTAAAACCATCATCACTTGAAAACACATCAGTTGCCTTATCAACGGAAATGAAAATGAGAGAAATCACGAGGAACACCAAAGTGATAATCCTCAAAACCAGAAGAGCAGTTCTTGAAACTGTTGAAGAAGACGACAACGACCATGGCACTGGTGCTGAGCTTTCCATGACAACCTTATTATCGTATTTTTCAAATTTCAAATGTTTCGTTCTGTGCACAAACTAGGTGTTACACCATTATTTATAAGACAAGTCAATTGGCCAAATATAATACATGATCAGTATTTCTTTTCCATGGGAATAAAAATAATTAATACATTCAAATGGCCTTCTTCGAAAATAGCTCCGTGACAACTTGGCGTCCAAAGACTCATCATGCTTACACCTCGATAGCAACTCCTGTTAAAACAAATACCGCATTGATATATTCGCTGCGGAAGCCACAAAGAACTTTCAACATTCATTATTTTCTGTGGATAAGCACCAGTTGTATATAGGAATTACAATAAAACAGTTTTTCCATTCTAACACTAGGTTACAAGTCCTCAACATATTCTTTTTTTTCTTTTGATTTAAGGGTAGGTATTAACTGTAAAATATTTATTATTATAACTATTTAAATATTAATTAGTATAATTAATAAATATTTTTTTAGTGTAGCTCGTAGTCATGTAGACCCAGTTTAAGGTGGGTTATTGACTCAGTTTATTAAAATTAATTTTCTGATGGTGGAAATTAAAAACGTAACAATTTTATCATGTGATCTTTTTTTAGTCCTACAACGATAACTTAATTTCTTAGTTCACTCTCTAAAGGTTTCCCACTGGTGACAGTAGTATACAATTTGTTATCACTGTGCCTAATCACCAGCTGGAAGAACATGTTTTTTTATTTAAAAGTGTTCTCTGATTGATAGGTCTCTGAATTAAAGTTCCAGTTCTTCTCAGATCAATTAAACTAATAGCGAGAGGTATTTATAAGTCTTTTGTTGGCTTTCGTTACCTTTAGATCCTTGGAAGTTCCAAAGAGGATGTAATCCATAAACACTGATATACACCAAATTTAAGTGTCCTAAGATGGAGAAATGGGCAACTTTCTTGTTTATGGTTGACATGACTGTGAAAATAGAATTCTTGGAGCACTTCGTGTTAGGAAGAAAGCATTCATTCTGGATTAATAATGATTCAGATCACTCTCTGGAACAAGTAGGACTCAGAAAATTCCAGGGTATTACACATATATATGGATCGGAATATAAGTTCTATGGTTCTGTGTAATTTGTTGTTGTGTATGCTTATGCATTTTCCTTAGCATTCATTGCAAGATTTCTCATCAGAGAGAGCGACATACACTCAATGGCTTCTTCCAAAAATTCGAAGACAGAACACAAGAGTGAAGTGGCAGACAGCTCCAAAACAGCAAAGACTGCTGCATTGCCGGTTGTTCAACAGTTTTTAAAATGCATGCAGAGGGGATGCTCTGGAATGAACTAAAAGGCTGTAGAACCTGCCAACCTTAGCTCATCAGAGGAGGCAAATATATGAAAAATAAAAGACAGAAAGATTAATAAAAGAAAGCTTTATTAAAAGAACATAAAACTTACAAAAGGAGAGGGGATAGAAGGAGAGGAGAAGGAAGGGAAAGGAGGAGTCTTAGAAAGAAGGAAGAGTCTCTCTCTCTAAGCAGGAGGGTTTGGTCCTAACTGAACCTTAGATTTAAATTATTCTGTTCAACAATGTTTTTGATATCAGTTGAATCAAAAGGTTGATCAATATTTTTAAATCTAAAAGGTGCAGCAAGTACAGGTTGACCTTGATCATCCTTAGCTTGAGGAATCTGCGCAGTTTTGGGAGGAAGAAATTCAGATGATATATTTTCTCCTTTGGAACTTTTCCAATGTTTAATAACATCAATATTTTGATCAAATGGATAATCCAATTTTGAAGTTTTAGCATATTCGCTAAACTAATAAAAAAATGGAATATTCACTTGAGCTCTTTCAAGAAATCTGTAGAATTTTTCTTGAATTGATTTTCTAACAGATCCTTTAAAATTTTCTAAAAACCATTTCCTCTGTAGAGCATATTCATCCGAGTAAAATTGTTTTTGTAAAGTTTGTTTGTCAATCTGAAAATCATTTTCAATGACACCAATTTCAAGTGATGAATAAGTTGGAGACTCAACTGATTCTAAGTCCCTATCTTTTTCATACACTGTTTGGAGAATGTTTATAGAACTATCAATTCCTTGGAGAGAAATATTGGTAGCAGTCGTTTGAGGTTGGGTGACTACTGAGGGTGTTTCGGATGCCATTCCATATATGACAGAAAGCGGTTTAGGAATTAAAGAACAAGAGAATCTAGATGATTCAGTTTGGAGAGATCTGCAATCCTCATATATTGAAGATTCTAATCTGTTTGTTTGCGAAAAAGATCTTCTTGATCGATCAAAGGATAGCCTAACAGATCCATCAGATGTTTGGGTTATTCTGCTTAACTGAGAAATAGGTTGTGGTATAGGTAGTGTTGCTTTTTCAATTACCCATTCTTCTGGTAACTTAACATTTTCCCACATAATTGTTTTTGGGATTGTTAAATTAACATTTTTGAAATCAGTTAAGAAAACAATTGTTTGATCTTTTTCAAAAGGAATTTGAACGAGAGAAGTTGAAGTGTTTGAGACCTTATACTATATCCTGTAAATTAGGGTAGCAGGTATAGATCCTGGCTTCATGTTCAAACCATTTAGTTTAATTTTAAGTTTAATACATTCAAGGACATGTTCATCTTTTAATTCAGTCATCCGATCGGGATAACAGTTAAAATAAGCAGGTCCATCGTGAAGGCCAGTTTCTGCTACTACAAGAATAGCATCTTGAAATATATCATGCCTATTGTCTAAAAGACACAATAAACACGATACATTTAAGCCTTTATGAAAGAGTGGTTTAATAGCAATTTGAATACAATCGATGTGTAAGAAATTATATTCTTTTTGGTGTTTTCAATTGACTTTTTTGAAAGAAGGTAAAAATCTTCTTTTTTAGGTTGGATAGAAACTAATTCTTCTACAGTCCTGATTAAATAATCAGACTTAGAAAACCATTTTCTATCTTCTGTTTGCACATAAAGTGCGTTTGTGGCAACTGGCGGCAAAGTCCAATTGTTAATGTTTTGGTTTATGTTTTGAAAAGAAATTTCTTCTTTGAAAATTCTTTTGTTTGAAGAGTTGCTTGTTGCAGCATTTAATTCCTCATCGTTTAAGGAAGAAGAGGTAGAAGAAGAAGGATTTCCACTACTTCTTTTAAAGGAAAAAGAACGAAATAAAGACATAACTTAAAAAGTAAATAAACAGAAGAAATAAAAGAAACAAGAAAGCGATAAAGCATAATGTAAAGAACAGAAAGTAAGATGTACAGATAAGAACAAGAAATAAGAAGAAAGTAAAGAAAGAAAAATACGAAAGCTCAATATTCGTAATTCTCCCTTGTGTCAGTATCTTCACCTCCAGATTCATAGTGGTGAGATAAATAAAAATCTATCTATCTTTATGAATCAAGAAATTTGTTAGGTGATTAGCATAACCAGTCATACTGCTATCTTCTAGCCAGCATCAGATGCAAACTATCTCTAAGCCATTATGCACTGTTATACGATGTTCCACCTACCCTGTCCGTCAGGTCTGACAGTCCATTTTCGTATGGAAGGTCTCATGCATAATAGCTTAGATAAGCGCGATGTGCTATCTAAGAGATACAGTCTTAATCATGCTAATAAGCTCAACAAATACCTTGATATCAAAGAGATAGATTTGAATTTATTTACCACATCTCTACTTCACCTTCTGGCTTTGATATCAACTTGGGGGAGGACCCCGAGAGGACCGAAGGGAAGGAGGAGAAAGGGAAGAAAGGAAGTAGAGCACTGGAAGGACCAGTTAATGCATTACAGAAATTTAAAATGCATGCAGAGGGGATGCTCTGGAATGAACTAAAAGGCGGTAGAACCAACCAACCTTAGCTCATCAGAGGAGGCAAGGATAAGAAAAATAAAAGACAAAAAGATTAATAAAAGAAAGCTTTATTAAAAGAACATAAAACTTACACAAGGAGAGGGGATAGAAGAAGAGGAGAGGGAAGGGAAAGGAGGAGTCTTAGAAAGAAGGAAAAGTCTCTCTCTCTAAGTAGGAGAGTTTAGTCCTAACTGAACCTGTCTGAAGAAGGGAAATGAATCGACCTAAATAGACAGGCAAAGTTACTGTTTGAACAGTGTTTTAACGAAAGTTAGTACTGTTTGTACAGTTCCTGTTAACACTGTTTGCACAGTATCTGCCGACACTACAGTATTCTGTTGACACTATAGTGACTCACTGTTTAAATAGTACTACTATAGTAATTTTACTATTTGAGCAGTACTTTTGAATAATTACAAAGAAAACTTAGGACAGATTACTTGATCAACTAAGTTTTCTGATAGTTTAATCTTCATCCAAGTTTACAATAAATTCTTGTTCTTCATCTTTGTCCGATGTTAGAGTAGAACTTGTCTAGCTTGTAGAAGGGTCTTGCTCCTATTGTTGGAGGAGTTGGAGCATGGAACTCAGCTGGTTGATAAGGCTGACATTATCGTTTGTAGAGGCGAGGACGATCTGTACACTAATCTTCTGGTTTAGGAACTTGCTATGCTCCGTCATGCAAAGATTCTGGGGATTCTGTTTAAACCATCTCTCAACAGCTATTGTGTTTATTCTTGAAAGATCAAATTTAGCCCACCATTTTACTGATGGAAGTCTTTGTAAGATTGGTAGGAATCTGGATCCTTCAGTGTCAGAAAATATTTAATTCCATGAGAAAATCCATGAGACAGATGAGTTTGAAAAATAATAGAGTTCAACAGGAAAAGGTTTTTCTTCGATGTTGAACTTTCGTTTAAAAAGATCAAAAGCTTGAACTACTGTTGGAGGAAATATCTCTGGTAATGGTCCAAAGAAATCCCACCAGTGTCCAAACCATTGAGAAAAATTATACTTGATTTTTGTTTTGAAATAAATAAACCAAGTGTGTTTGAAAAATTTATTTTGATCCCAGAATACATAGTACCATGCATCTACATAGTCCCAGTAATTGTATCCAATAGGATTGTAGTTTATCCTAAAAGTTTTAGTTTTAAGTAAATCTTGTCCCCACTGGGATGGGGTAAGGACTTTCAGAATCTGCAAGGTAAAATGAGTTATTAATGACTCATCTGTTTTATCAGCATTCTTTTTAATGGCTGCTGACTCAGAGTGAATCAAAATTAATTCATAATTTTCCCTGGTTTTATTTAATTGTTTTGGCCTAAAATAAAATCTTTTGGGGAAAACGTTTAAGGCCACTTGGTTTGGGGATTTGTGATAGAATTCTGGTTCTATCTGCAAGATATTGATGGCCCTGTTTAATTTTGGAAAGGCCGGTGTATCCGCTTTTGGAGTGATAGAAGCAGAGACTATCTATTTTTAAGAAGGGTTGATCTGCAAAATCTCTAGTTGTTTGTTAAGCAGATCATATTGATTTTTGGTTAATACCTTCGATGGTATTGGCGAAAGAGCCAGTTGTTAGGGGAAGGTTTTTTCTGGAAGAGCCTTCTGGGCATAACTCTGGGCATATGATTCCAAAGTCTTTTTAGAAGATGCTCTCGTTTGTATAGGCTGGGTTGATGACCCAGACTAAGTAGATGACTCATATTTTGTTTGGGTTCTTTGGGCTGATGGCCCAACTATTTGGGGTTTCAGGATGGAAGATCCAGATGGAGTTGAAGACTCCGTTTGAGATTTATGGGCCCTAGAGGAGCTCCCATATTGTTTCATCACCGCTTGCACGATGGCCTCAAGCTCATTGCTTGATATTGTTTGGCTTTGGGCATCTTGTAGGACACCCTTTTGTTTATCTTCCTCACTGGGTTTCTTTTTTCTGGGCATTTTACCTACCCTGTAAAAATTCACGGGTGAGAAAGTCTGGAAGATAGTTTGAAGTGCCTTTGATAAATTCAATATCAAAAAAAAAAAACTTAAAATGGCTTGCCATCGGGCAAAAACCTGTTTTGATGCAAGATTTTTAACATCCTTTTGTAAAACATCTTTTGCGGATTTACAATCTATGCGGATTAAAAATCTTTTGTTTAATAAATCAGATTTAAATTTGGAAATGCATAAAACAATTGCCAAAATTTCTTTTTTAATGGTGGAATAGTTTTGTTGAGTGTTATTCCAATGTTTAGACGTAAAAGAAACAATTTTCTCTTTTTCGTCAAGACGCTGTTTGAGAATGCCACTGTAACCTATGTCACTGGCATCAGTTTCAACGATTTTGAAGGCAGTAGGATTAGGAAGGCTAAGACAAGTAAGTTCCTTAACCTAGGATTTAATCTGCCTTACAATGTTTGAATGGAGGTCAGTCCACAGAGGCGAACTTTCCTTGAGTCGCTGATGAAGCTGTTTAATGAAGTTGCTAAGATGAGGTATAAACTCTGCAACATAGTTTAAACATCCCAAAAATCGTTGAAGTTGTGTTTTATCAATGATTTGATCGGAGAATTTATCAGCAAATTGAATTTCCCTTTCAATTGGTGTAATGGACCCCTGATGTATCCAATGACCCAAAAACCTGATTTTAGTTTAAAATAAACTGATTTTTGGTTTAGAAACTACTAAACCGTTTGTCTCTGCAATTCTAATGAATTTGGAGATATGTCTGAAATATTGATCTATAGAATGACTATAGACTAATACATCATCAATGTAAACAATAATGTATTGACTACTATCATTGAAGATCTCATTCATGATTCTCTGGAATTCAGAAGGAGCATTTTTTAAACCAAAAGGTATAACATTCCACTCATACTGACCGAAGGGAACAGTAAAATCAGTTTTATACCTATCATTTTCAGAAATTTGTATTTGCCAAAATCAAGATTTCATATCAAATTTTGAAAAGATTTTTGCAGAATACAATCATTTTAGTATATCAAATTTATTTGGGATTGGATATCTGATCCATTGCAACGCTTCGTTTAAAGGTTTGTAATTAATTACAAGCCTAGGTGCACTACATTCTATTTCTGCATTCTTATTAACATAGAAAGCAGCACAAGACCATGGGCTTCTTGACTTGCAAATCAATTTTTTATTTAAGAGATCTTGAATCTCTTGTTTACAAGTTTCCAAAAGCTCCGGACTCATCTGGATGGGTCTGGCCTTTGTCGGTATTTTCTTTTTAGAAAAATCTTTTTCATATTGTAAGTCCACCACATGTTGTTTTCTTTTCCAAAAAGCGTTTGGTAAGTTAGAACAAATAGTTTTATGGATTTGTTCAAGACAACTTTGGATTCTCTTTTGAACATCTTTTTGACACAGCTGCCTTTCTAAATGTTGAAAAGAAATCTCTTCTTTTAAAAAGTTGATTTGTTGTTGTTTAAAAGTCAAAAGACTGAGCTTTCTAACTTTTGGTTTCTGAGTAAAAGGGAATAAAATAGTTTTACCCAAATACTCTTTTGAAATTCCATTTTCATCAGTCATGTACGGAAATAATAACCTCGTAAAAGGCGCCCCTAGAATGATCTGGGTTCCCATGTTTTTGACCAAAATAAACGGAGTTTCAAGTCTCAAGTTTTCATTTTCAACAACAACGTTTGAAACTTTGTAACGAACATCTAAGCGTGAGCAATTGACGCCGTTAAACCTTTCGATTGTTTTTTCAAAATATTTTATGGGAATGATTCCTTCATTAAAACAATTAGAATCAGCTCCTGTGTCAAATAAGACAGTTTGTTCCAGGATAAAATCATCATGAATAATGATTTTAGCATGGATGTAAATTTTTTTAATGGAAATTCTTGAAATGAGATTTAAAAAAGTGTCTTCTTCTTTGTTCTCATTATCATCAGAATTGATGTCAAGATTTTCTGTTTTAGATGCAATCTGTATATCTTAGATTTGGGATATAGCTTCTGCATGGATAGTTTGTTGGAGTTTAATCTTTTGGACCTCAGTTTTAAGGTGATGTACCTCTTGCTGAAGATCCTGGATGGTGGTTGGTTTAACAGAATGTTGAAATTTGTTTAAAACATTCGTTAAATCATATTTGTTTAAAGAAAAAGGTGGTTTAGGTTTGGAAGATGAAGGTTGTTGATTAACCAACTCTCAAAACTTAAACAAATATTCTCCTTTTTCAGAGTCTAGAAGTTTATCAATGATATCAAGAAGTAAATCTTGTTCCTTCGTAATAACATTGATAGAGGAGGATTCTGGGATATCATCATTTTGAATATCCTCAGAAGAAGAATTACTCCTTATACTTTCAGTTTCTGAACTAGAAGTTTCTTCAATCACAAGATTGTTTATTTGTTCAAGAAGAGGCTCATCAATGCATCGAATCTTCTTTAGTTTTCTTGTAAAGGCACAATATTTTGAAATATGACCTAATTTGCCACATTTAAAACAGTTTACCTTATTTTATTTAGGAAAATTGACCTTAGGTTTGGATCTAAATTTCTCTGTAAGTCTACGGGGAGGTGTATCATGTTTATACCTTTGGTAGACATGTTTTTTCTTCTTTTTATGATAGGAAGGAGGTTTCCTATGTTTCTTGGTTTGTTTATAGGCTGGAAGACCGAATTGTTCACAGAAAGTCCCTAACTCTCTACGGTTAACGGTTTTCTCTTTGGCCAGTTAATGTTAGATGCTATCATCCTGACAAATTTTAAGAGCAATTTTTTGAACATAAGAGATTAATTCTCCATATGTCAAATGCTCATAAGGGATTATGCCATCGTTTTGGTTTCTAAATTTTTCTCTAACTTTATCACCCAATGATTTAGGTAATCCAGCTAGGAATTTTTCTTTCCAAAAAGGTTGTTTGGCATCTTCTCTTGTGAGAACTCGAGCAAGGAAAGTATCCCTATACCATCTGAAATCAGATAGGGTTCTGCACTTAAGATTTGACAGTAATTCAGCTGATCTATCTTTCCAAATAGACGGATCGCCAACAAAATATTTAACAATTATAAAAATCAAAGTTTGGACAGAATCTGGATAAGGTTCACCATTATAAAGAATAGGTGTTCCATCAGACTCAGTTTGGATAGATGAAAAAATAATCTGTTTGTCTTCTGGTATGAGATAATGATCCCACCAGTTTTTCAGTTGACCTGTAAAACCGGATACCAAAAGATTAGTTATTTGTTCATCTGTGAAATTGTTTTGTGTTTGATACACAGTACACAACATTGTCATCTGCTGCATCGTTTGAAGGATACTTGCTTCGTTTTGACCATCTATGTTCCACTCATAAACATTGTCTCCACTGAAGCATTTGAAGTTTTGGGAAACTCTTTCTTCAACCAGAATGTCTGAAGGGCTGGCCCTAGGGTAATACAGTTTAGAGGGTTGTTTCCAGTGTTGGTGGTTGATTTGGAGTTGTGATTTAGAAGAATCGTTTTGAGAGGCTTTATCTATGTGGTTAAGTTGCCTAGATGAGGTCAACTCTTATTGTGGTGACTCTGGGATAGTCATGGTTTGGGAAATTTGGTGAATCCTTTGATTGATTTTATCAATCAGGTTGGATCTATTTTGGTTATAAATTTCAGACTATCTATTTTGGTTATTAATGAGATTTTGCGCTTAATGACTATTTTTCTTAAAATTGTTCCGGATTTTTTGCGTTTTTGGGCCATTTGTAAGTTTTTTGAGAAGCAGATTGGGCCGACGCGTTTTTTGGGCTATTCAAACAATTGTTTGTTGACTGAAGCACGCTGGGCCTTCTGTCTTGGGTTAAAAATATTTTTTTTTTGTTTCTAGAAAATACTTTGGGCCTAGACCTTTTTATTTTGTTTCTGAAAAATATTTTAGGCTCTGTTTTGGACTTTTGTGTATAGGCCATTTGGTTTTATTTTCAGAAAATTATTTTAGGCCATTTTATTTGATTTTCCAAAATATATTTGTTCAAAATAAATTAAATTCTTTTTAATTTTAATATATCCTTTTAATTACTATTACATGCACTACAAATGTTTAAATAAAAAAATTAATTTCTTCATTATTTTGTCACTTGAAAAAGGAGTTTACAAATTTTAATTTTTATATTATTTAATTGCTTATTTTATACATTAATTTCTCCTTTGGCAATTAAATTAACTATTTAACTTTGTAAAAACCTTTTGAGTTGAAATTAATTTATTAAATATTTTTTGGATACATGAAATAGTAGGAGAATTTAAATTAAATTATTTAGTCATATTTATTGATTAAATTAATTTATTAAATATTCTATTAAGTTGTGCATATTTAGATTTTAAATACATCTTAATAATATTTGTAATTAGTGTGCAATTCTTTAAGGAGTAGCCACATCATCCTTGTTTATTGAATTTGTTGCATGCATTAATTAATCACATATAGATTTAAAATATTAATTATAATTAAATGTATAGCTGTGATTTATCTTTACTTATAGGTAGATATATCATAATTGTACATTTAATTAGGGTAGGATAAAATGACCTTGTTATTTTCTAAGCAACCCACAGGTATTGAAAAAGTACAAATGCATTCTAGTTCCATCATTTTGAGTTAAATACATGCTATGATAATGCCTTTACCCATAGGTAGACATTGGTGATACGTATTTATACTACTTACATGTTACATTTGTGCTAAGCATGCATATATGACACAGTAAATTATGATTGCTTTAAATTATAACTCATGAGCTTATTTGTACATTTATTTATTTTATTTTACAGATCCAATTGCTACCCCTAAGATTATGGCTGATGTAAGCAACAAAACAATCTTAGATGATAGCACTAACTATTCTGATTGGAGAGATGATGTTTTGCTGCAACTCTATTTCTTGGACTTAGATTATGCCTTGAGGTGTGAAAAATCTCTGAGAGCAGAGGATGGCTCCGATAACAGAGAGGCAAAGGAAAGGTATAATATGTTGGAGCGGAGTAACCACTTATCCCTTCTATTTATACAACAAAGGATCACCAGAAGTATTTCGGGAGAAATCCCTAAGTGTGACACAGCTAAAGGATACCTGGAAGCCTTAGATAAGCAATTCAAGCCGACAGACAAGAAGATGGGTTGTGCCATTATGTCTGAATTATGTGCTAAGGCTTAAAGGTATTGGCGGTGTGAGGCAACATACAATGAAGACGGGAGGTATGTTTTCATTCTGTGTTACTTTTAAATCTAAGACACTTGGTGGATTGACACTAGTTCAATGATCCACATTTCTACTACCATGCAAGGCTTTCTGACAAGCAGACCTCCACATTCCAATGAAAAAATTGTCCTTTCAGATAGTGGGAGAGGAGATCCTGTGAAAACCGTTGGAACTTTTTGCATAACTGTTTCGAATAAACATGTTTTAGAACTTTATGATTTTTTTATGTTTCCTCTTACAAGAGGAATTTGATTTCTATATCAAAACTAATTCTATTTGACTATCATTTAGTTATTTCTAAGAAACTTATGACTTTATCAAAGGATTATATTTTAATTGCAAATTAGTTATGATTGATGGTTTATTTAGAATTGTTTCTTATTTACCTCAATCTTTTTATGTTTCGCATGGTACTAAGAGAAGTGTCATCAATGAGAATTCTTATAGCCTGTGGCATAGGAGATTGTGACATATCTCCGTTGACAGAATCAAAAGGTTAAATAAAGATGAAATTCTTCCATCTTTAAACTATTCAAAATTTAATTCTTGTGTAGACTACATAAAGGGAAAGCAGACCAATAAGTCACATAAAAGGGTTAAGAGATGTTCTGAATTGCTAGAAATTATACACACGGATATTTGTTGCTCTGATATGATTGCGCATGGTTAAAAGTACTTTATCACCTTATTGATGATTACTCACAATATATCTATGTCTACATGCTTTATAATAAAAGTGATGCACTATATGCTTTGAAGGAATATAAAGTAGAAGTAGAAAAATAGATTAGAAAACTAATCAAGATGGTGAGATCAGACCGTGGTGGTGAGTATTACGGCAGATACACTAATGAAGGACAAGCACCAAGTCCATTTACTGATATTTTTCAAGAGCAAGGTATAGTAGCCCAATATACCATACCTAGCTCCCCTGACATGAATAGTGTAACAGAAAGAAAAAATAGAACCTTACTGGATATGGTTAGGAGCATGATGAGTAGCTCAAAATTTCCAACTTCCTTATGAAAGAAAGCACTCAAGACAACCACATACATATTAAACAGGGTTCCAACAAAGGAAGTATCTAAGACACCCTTTGAAATCTAGAAAGGCTAGAAACCCAATTTAAATCTTTTCAAGGTATGGGGTTGTACTACTGAAGTAAGAGTGTACAATCTACAAGAGAATAAGTTAAACCCTAAGACCATTAGAGTTTACTTTATAGGCTATATAGAAAGGTCAAAGAGTTATAAGTTTTATTGTTCCTCACCTTCTAAAAGGTTTGTAGAGTCTAAAAATGCCAAATTTCTTAAAAATGATGTGATTAGTAGGAGTGATCGTCCGTAAGATGATCATATAGAGCAAACCACTGACATCATTCATGAGGGAACATCAATAGTTAATGATCATCCCACTATTGGGATTGACATTGGACATGATATAGACCTTGTAGCTGAAGTTGACAATGCTGGACAAGATGAACACATATAGGATGGTCAACCTATCACACAAGTGGAACCACCATAAAATGTGATAGAGGATGTCCCAATTCAGAAACCTAGATTAACCTAAAAGGTTAAATTAAGGAGGTCAACTAGAGAAAGAATAGCGGTATTACCTGATGACTACATAGTATATTCTGCTCAAGTTGACTATGATATAATTGTTGAGAATGATCCTTTAACATTCACTCAGGCCATGAAGAGCGTGAACTCTAAGTTATGGCTTAATGCTATGATTGATGAAATGAATTTCATGGCAAACAACCATGTTTAAGAACTTGTAGAGTTGTTTAGTGGGTCTAAGGTTATTGGCTATAAATGGGTTTATAAAACTAAAAGAGACTCGCAAGGTAACATTGATAGATACAAGGTTAGATTGGTTGCTAAGGGCTTCACTCAAGTAGAGAAAATCGATTATCGTGAAACTTTTTCACCTGTATCTAAAAAAAATTTGTTCCGTATTATCATGGCATTAGTTGCCCATTTTGATATGGAGTTACACTAAATGGATGTGAAGACTGCATTCCTCAATGATAAACTAGAGAAAGAAATCTATAAGAAATAGCCTGAGGGGTTCGTTGCAGAAGATAAAGAACAATTGGTATGTAAGCTAAAGAAATCAATATATGGTCTAAAATAAGCTTCACGACAGTAGTACTTCAAGTTCTATGAAGTGATCACATCATTTGATTTTGTTGAGAATATCATGGATGACTGTAAACACCATAAGGCTAGTGGGAGTAGGATCATATTCTTAATTTTATATGTGGATGACATTTTACTTTCTACCAATAATCTAGAACTATTGCATGAGGTGAAACAGTTTCTCTTCAAGATCCATAGAGAAATGTCATTGGTATAAAAATCCATAGAGAAATGACCCAACGTCTTATAGGTTTATCTCAAGAAGCTTACATTGAGAAAATTCTTGAATGATTCAGAATACAAAACTGTTCATCTAACGTAACTCCTATTGAAAAGGGAGATAAATTTAGTCTAAGTCAATGTCCTAAAATTGAGTTTAAAAAGAAACAGATATAAAAGGTCACATATGCCTCAGCAATAGGAAGATTGATATATGCACAGGTTTGTACAAGACCTGACATCGCTTTTACTATGGGTATGTTGGAAAGATAGCAAAGTAATCCTGGGGAAGCACATTGGACAGCTACAAAGAAGGTGTTCATGTACCTACAAAGCACTAAACACTACATGCTCACATATAGAAGAACAGACAATCTGGACATAATTGGATACTCAGATTCAGATCTTGGAGGATGCATAGATACACATCTAGTTACATCTTCCTATTGGCATAAGGAGCTATATCATGGAGAAGCGCAAAGTAAACTCAAACAGCTCATTCTACTGGTGATGATGAGTAAATTGCGTGTTTTGAAGCAAGTTCACAAGCTATATGGATAAAAAATTTTAATGTTGGACTCAAGATTGTGGATTCAATCTCTAAGCCAATCAGAATGTATTGTGATAATGCAACTGCGGTGGCCACAACGAACAACAAAAGGAATAAAAGTCGAAGCAATTTTGTCAAACTTAAATTCATATGCTTGAGAGAAAGAGTTCAGGATGATCAAGTTTCTATTGAACACATTAGTACATTAGATATGTTGGTTGATCCTTTGAAGAAGGGATTGAAGCCGAACATCTTTGTCACACATATACCTCATATGGGACTTCGTTCTTCTTTTGACTAGCAAATGTATAAGCAATGAAATCAGATTTTGAGGTTTATCATTTCAAATTTGTTATTGAGATAGAAACTGAATGAACATTGAGTTCATGTATAATATGATACCCATTAAGTAATGATACTACTTGTAATATATGAAAGGTAATACTCAATAAAAGGGACTTATCACAATTATTCTTGTAGTATGACATCAGTTTACCTTGACAGGGCAATGACATAAAGTATACGGGCCAAGTGGGAGAATGAGATATATTTATTGTTATTATAACTATTTAGATATTAATTAGGATAATTAATAAATATTTTTTAGTGTGGCCCGTAGTCATTTGCGCACAGTCCAAGGTGTGTTATTGACTTAGTTTATTAAGGTTAATTTTCTGTTGATAGAAATTAACAACACAACAATTTTATCGTACGATAATTTCTGAGTCCCAGAGCGATAACCTAGTTTCTCAGCTCATTCCTTGAAGGTTCCCTACTGGTGACGGCAGTACACAAGTTGCTATCACTGTGCCTAATCACCAGCTAGAAGAATATGTTCTTTTATCTAACAGTGTTCTCTGATTGACAGGTCTCTGAATTAAAATTCTAGTTCTTCTTATATCAGTTAAGCTAATGGCGAAAGGTATTATAAGTCTTCCGCTGTATCTCATATAGGTTTTATACTTATATATGTTATACTCTAAATTAATTATATTATGTATAAAATGTTTTTATTCTAACATTAACGGCCTAAAAATATAAATAAGATCGAATCCATGGCCTTTCACTTATACTTATGGGGAGTTCCAAGCCATTAGGCTTCAAAGTTATTGGCATAGTAAATCTTTGTTCAATTATCAAAATATCAAACCCTAACATTTTTTTAAAATTTCAACAGCACCCCCCTTAGGGTTTTTCATATTAATTCTCCCTGAACTTCACAACCAAAAAACTTTCATTAATTTACACTTACCTCACTTGTTTCACCTGAATCACTTCTTCTCTCCCACCAACCAAAGTTGATCTTGAGAAGGTTAGGGTGTTAGAAACAATATAAAAGGAAACTTTATCTAAGTGACGGATTTTTATTTTCTTACTTTTGATGACACTAAGTAAAGGATTAAGCTTGGGAAAATTACTCTCTTGCTGCTGAAGAACCGAAAATGAGAAAGAGGAAATAGAGAAGTGTGAGGTTAAAGTTAAAATATTACCTACGTTTAATAATTTTTTGGTTCCTTAAATATCCCCCCTTCGTTTTCCCTTTAATTTTGGACCAAGTAAATTAATAAAAATCTTAAAATGGGGCTTGGATTGGCCTCTTACCAATTTTTAATCTTAGAGTAGAAATTTTGGACATTTTCTTCACCTATCAGAATTAAATTTTTATAATTAATTTTTTGGGCCATTGGTAACCAAAAAAATTGGTATAGTTGTTCCAAAAATTTCTTCTTTTCCTATTACAATTTCTTGGCCTTTATAATTTTGTCTTAATTTGGAAGAATTAGACTTTCTCTAGGCCCAAACAAATTTAAACTTAATATAATTAAATTTATTGAGGAGTCAATTTTTCCATTAATTACTCCAATCCTTAAATAATTATTCCCTATAATTATTTACTTATTTGAGGCTTTTATATAATTTTAAATCATAAAATTTTGGCTGACTACTAAATAATTAATCAAAATTAAGGTTTTAAACTTAATATATTTTCCATTATGTAATTTTAATCTTTAATACCTCTAATCAACCTTAAAAATCATTTAGGATTTTTTTCGTATTTTTTATTTTTTTTTCTAAATTATGTTTTAATTTTTAGATTTATACCTAAAGACTCAAAACTTTTAAAAATTATAATTTTATCCCACTATGGCATTTCCTTCATGCATTATTTTAATTTTATCCCTAAAATCTTCATTTAACTCTTTTAGCCTTAAAAGTTAAAATTCTCAAAAATCCCGGATATGACAGTTTTTACCATAAATTAGCATATAACTAATTGGAAATTGCATGTGGGATGGAGATGGGGAAATCAGTTTGATTGTTGAATTGTAGACTTTTTTTTAACCAAAGTGAAAATGTAGAATTAAAAATATACATGTTACTTTTAACCCAAAATATCATAAAACTCGTACTAGCTTCTAATAGGCTGAGATTACAAATAGAATGAAACATACGTCTTCCTACATATAGGGAGATTTTGTTCCACTAGACTATGATACTATTAAAAAATAAGATCTAAAGCCTTTGTTTGTTTGCTTTTTTTGTACAAAAGGCCTAAAGCCTTTCAATCAATCACACATTCACAAATGATATAAAGTTTGTTGGCCCAAGATGAAAAAAATTGCTTTAAGTCTTTTTTTTTGTACAAAAAATTTTAAAAATGAGTTGGGCGCACCCACGATCTAAGGGTAGGGCAAAATCTCCTTTCTTCCTAGGCGATACCAATGTCGGGCAGGGCAAGGTGTCTATTACGTTCAAACGTAAACCTAGGTACCCAGAAGTTAGGATGCCTCCTCAATCGTTGCGACTGGAACCACAATAAAGTAGTACTCCCCAAGGTTTAAATATGTTCTAAATAGTCGCATGTCTTACCTTTTCGCTAGTTAAACTCACATACTATAGGTAAATTGCTCTAAGTCTTGTGAGAGTGTTCCACTCCACTGAACTTATCAGATATCAAAATTTCTCGGAAAGCCCAAGCCCCAATGATTGGGCTTTATAGCCCAAAACCAGAGATGGAAAAGTACTTGAATAAGGTCGTGTATGGCAATATTTTAGAAATTCCGCTTCTTGTTTTTTCCAACTTTAATAGAAAACATATCCAAATATGTAATATTACTTCTAATTTTTAATATATAATTTAATTTATAGTATATATTATACTACAAACTAAATCTTATATTAAAAATTAAAGGAAATATTTATTTTATTTTTATAGAGTATTAGCTACTGGCAGGAGAAACTAGTGTCTATGAAGTCAAGGTATTGAGAGCAAAAGATGGAACATTTACTTAATTGTTTTGTTTATTATTTTTTATTATAAATACAAAATATGCTCCATTCATAAAATCATTTTTCATTTTACACTACATCAAAATTGGTCTTTGCTAGATGCATGATAGAGTTAATTACTCAAAATTTTATCGAAGATGGTATTTTTATTGATCTCCATTGAAGATTGTATTGATCCTTCTAAGTTCTAATTCATAGAGAAATTTTTTTCCATTGAAAATATCATAACTTTTTGAGCTATACAATCGAAGAGTAACTGTCTGTTTGATTGGAAGGAAATGGAGGGGAGGGGAGGTTTTGCTCCCTCCCCTCATTTGGCATTGTAAAAATTTAGTGGGGGAGGAAATTTTTTTTAAAATTCTCCTTCCCATCCCCTTCTAACCCTTCCCTCCAAAATTAGGGAAATTTGGAGGGCAAGGGTAATATTTATCATGCTTTGTCAATTTTACCATTGTCTTCTTTTCTTCTTTCTCTCTCCTTCCAGTTCCAACCACGCTCCCCATGTCAAGCTCGCCTTCACTGTCGCTTCCACCACCCACAGCTCGTCATCGCAGTGGTTTCTTCTTGTTCTCTATCGATCGCCGTGAGCTTGTAGCATCGCTGTTGTTTGCCCTTCTCCAGATTTTACTCCTCGATCTCCAAATTTTGTAAAGTTTGAAAAATATAAAAAAAACAAGGTTAAAGTTGTCCGCATCAAAATAGTTTTCCTTCATTTCCCTCTTAAGTCAAACAAGGTAATATTAAAATACCTCCCATTCCCTCTCCTTCTATTAGTCCAAACAAGATAATATTAAAATTTATTCATTTCCTTTCTCTCCACTCCTCTCCATTAAAATCCCCCTCCCTTCCCCTTTATCGAGTCAAACACACCCTAAAAGCTAATAAAGCCTCATTTGAGAGCTTTACAACCCAAAAAAAATAACCTTATATATATTATACAATAATTATTTATTTATTTTATTTATGGCACACAATAGTTTACATTTATAAAAATTAACTTTTTATTTTATTTTTATGCTCTTCTGTATATTTAAATTTCAAACAAATGAACCATATAAACGTACATGTCATTATCAAATTCCATTTTCTTATACAATCTAAATGAAATTATTAGCATTGATATTTGATTAGACAAAACGCTTAGCTGTCCTATTCATTCAAATAATCTATTGATTGATTACGCATATATAACCTTGCTTGAAAAATCTTAAGTATGACCTTTCATGGAAAATGCAAAGGCTTGATATTTCCATGTCCATGGTAAAGTGCATGCTTGATTTAGAATAAAGTCATCCACTAAATGGAAAACACAATGTTTCTAGATTTGTAATATCATATATATACTTTAATTAAGTTTAACATGTTACATGTGTGTGTCCTACCCTCTCCCCCCACAAGAAAAAAAAAACGGACATGTTTAATTTTCCCATATATTATAGTTTTAAAATAATTTTTTATATAGCTATTTGATTTAGACATATTTAAGTATTATTGAGCCTAATTACAAGTAGCTCTCCCAAAGGCGTATTCTGCATTTACATAGACTCAAACTCGATAATAATATATGGAAGAATGTTTCTAGGTATGTATAAAAGAAAACTATATCTTTATTTTACTAACAAATTATTAGTTAAAGTGTTAAATGGCTTCATCCCGTAAGGAAGAAAATATAAATTCGATATAGATCATATGACGCTGTGTATTCTATCAACAATAAAAAATTTTGATATATTGTTAATTAAAAAGTTTTGTTTAATAATTTTAGTGAGTGTTTTTTTTTTTTGTCTTCTTTTACATCTTGAGGGCTTCATATATGATAAAATAATTAAAAAAATAAAATTAAAAATTATTTATACTATAAAGATTTGTTTAGAAATTTTATAATTATCATAAATAAAAATTGAATGAAATTATAAGCACAAAGAACATAAATATATATAACTATCCCTAGCTATATAAATGTAATGTTTTTAAATTATATAAATCAAATTAAATGTTGAATAAAATAATATGAATCAATATACACACATACACTCTTCCCCCGGTTGTGTGTGATGCAAGCTAAAGTACTATATATCTTTTCTTTTGATTTGAAAACTCATTGCATGATTCTAGGAGGAAAGGGGAAATAAAAGATCAATATTCTTAATTAATTAAGGACAAAGTAACATCCAATATCTTAATCTTATATTTTATGTGCGATTAGTATCCTAATTTTATTTACTGTATAATTTTGCCCATAATATTTTTAATTTCATACAATTCATAGTATTTAAGAAATAAGATTATGGGTAAAATCATACTAAATTAAAAAGATTATGGATAAAATTGTACTACAAATAAAATTAGGATACTTGCCACATATAAAAAATAAGATCAGGATATTGGATGTTATTTTAACCATTAATTAATTAATCACAAAGTAAAGCTTTGATTATATTCTAACTCTAGGATCTTATCAACTTACATCATCTGTCCAGCTAAACTTATAAAAGAATGCCAAATAATCTAAACTATTGCAGCCTATAATCTAGAAAACTGAAATGGGAAACAATAGTAAAAGGTGTATATATGTATTAAGTATAGAATAATTAATTAATTTCATATGAACTGAAAAAAAAAAAGGTGTAAAGTAAGCACATAAAAATAATTACTAAATAATGAAGAAGCTCATACAATACATTATACAATGACTTTATCTTTGAAGGAACCGACCAAGAAAACAAAGGTACATCCGATTGTGACACTTCCACCCAAAAGACCACCCCACCATCATCCCATGACTCTTTACCTTTTTTTATTTAAAATTCAATATTTAATATTCATTCTCTTTTTGAATACCTCAATCCTTATTATTATTATTATTATACTCAAAATTAGATTTAATCTTAATTAATTAAGCCGCCTATGACTTCTCTACCTATCTATCTATGCATGCATATGGTTTATTTGTTCTCAAAATTAATATTGTTATTTGGACTAATTCTTTCTGCTAATGAATTGCTCTCTTAGAGTTTCTTTTTATAATGTTATTTAGTTTTGAAATTTATTACATGAATACCTAAGTAGTTAAAGTTAGTTTGATGTATAACTTTTTTGCTCCTTTTTAATTCTAAGTCCCATTAATTAAATGTAATGATTTACATAATTTCAAATGCTCTTTTATTATAGTTTAATCATTTATGATGGATATATTCAAAAACATCTTATACTTCTTCTTGACATTGTGAAAAGGGGACACTAATTAAACATTAGCACTCAGCTTACTCTTATAAAAAGAAATGAAGGGAGTACTAGACTAGATTATTGGTCAATAATAAAATTAGCTTTTAATTCTTACATATAATTTAATTACTGTTGGAATATGAGACTAATAAATTTGAAGTAGCTACTTTTTCCTCTAAAACTAGTTCCTTCCCCGATTCAAAGGCCAGTGTGATTTTGAAGGCAATACTTAATTTATACACATATCCATTTTTCATATGTTTAATTAATATTGGATGGGCTAATGTTGAGAGACACAGTAAATTAAAGTAAGAACTTGATGGTGTCGTGCAATCTCACAAATTTTAATAAAAAAACAAAAAGTAGAAAAGTAAATGAAACAAAAACCACAGGAAAAATAAATAAACTTGAATCCAAACACAGCCTTTCCTTTCTCTCGTTCTCTCCCCCACCCACAGACTTCTTTATCTTTCCGTCTCTCCTCTCTCTCTCTCTCTCTCTCTCTCCAATTTCTCTCTGCACCTTCTCATGTGTTGATGTGATCCCTCCACCAACACACCCTCCAAACAAAGAACCCATCAAAACTTTTGCCAAAATAGAGAGAAAAAGAAGAATCATAAAGCCACTTGTTACTCTCTCTAATTAAGAAGCCATGGTCTTCTCTTCCATTCCAGTCTTTCATCTAGATCCACCACCCAACTGGCCTCACCACCAGGTGATCATTAATTCTAATCTTCCTTCTTTAATTTCTTCTTTTCTTTCCCTTCTAAAGCTTTGTTCAAATCAGAATTGTTCGTATATATATTCCTTCCTTTATTCATCTTGTTTTCTTCTTCTATCTTGAATATACCTCATATATATTATCAATCATAATTCAGTTTCTTTTTCTGTTTACGTTTCTTTCCCCTTATTTTCTACACTTCAGCAACTTGATCAGCAGCCAGAAGGAGGACTGATTCATGCCCAGAATTCCCAGGTTCCTCCTCCTCCGCCGCCGCCACCACCGGTTGCTGATGCCGGTGGTGGTGACAAAGGCTCGACGACGAGGTCAGGATCCATGGCGGATCGAGCTCGGCTAGCGAAGATAGCACAGCCTGAAGCTGCAGTGAAATGTCCACGGTGTGAATCAACCAACACCAAGTTCTGTTACTACAACAATTACAGCCTCTCTCAGCCTCGCCACTTCTGCAAGACTTGCCGGCGATACTGGACCCGAGGCGGCGCGTTGAGAAATGTCCCTCTTGGAGGAGGTTGCAGAAGGAAGAACAAAAGAAGCAAAGGAACTAACATCAAATCATCAAAATCTCCCAACAAAGCAACATCAGGTTCCATTATTTCCAACTCTTCTGTAAGGGCAAATAATTCCTCAAGTAACTGTTGCCCTAGTAGTGATCATCATCACTTGATAGGTCATCACTTACCATCTTCATTACTCTTCCCTCCTCCTCCTACTACTACATCTCATAGTTACAGTGACTACGACGTCGTTTTTGGGGCAACAAACATCAATCATGATCCTGAATTTCAAATTGCTTGTAATAACAATAATGGGTTTATTACTACTACTGAGCAATGGAAGCTACCAAGTCTTCTGCAGCGTCATCAACAATTTCCAGCAACATTCATGAGTAATCTTGAGGAACCAGTAAGGTTATATCATCAGTTTCAAAGATCAGAAAATGTTGAGATCGAACCTTCTTCAAGGACATTATTATATTCTGCTGGTGATCATCATCTTCATCGTCGTCAGCTTACTTCTACTACAGTTAAAATGAAGGAAAATATGGATCAAGTTGTGGGATTATCCAAGACTCTTGCGGGTAACTCAGAAAATAATAATAATGAACAATTCTGGGAATTAGCAAATAATAATGGCGGCAGTGCATGGAATAGCAATAATAATAATGTTTCTATTAGTTTCGCTTCTTCTTCTTCCATCACCCATCTCCTGTGATTTTAAATCCTTGATCTGCTGTATATGCTATTACTCCAAAATCTTTCAAAAATTTCCTTCTTCTTCTTCTTCTTCTTCAATAGATCATTGTCATTATCAAAGCTCAAATATTCAGACTCTATAATATAGTGTACTTTCTCACTTGTGCTGACTTTACTTGGGAAGACGAATAGATCACGAAGACTATCATCGATCAGGCGATCGAGGACATGATAGGTGACTCTTGAAGCTATTGTTATTGCTCCATTATTATTTCTCATTCATGATTTCCCTTCTTCTGTTTTTGGGTATTGTATTTTATGTATTTTTAACATGGTAAGAAATCGGCGTATTTCTTTTTATATTATGTCTCATTATGACTTTAAGGGTTATATATATTATAGCTAAAAGATAGAGTGCAACTTTTTATATTAGAACACTTTCATGAGATTATGTTATTTTTTTCATTATCTTTTCTTCTTATTTTTTTTTTGTTTTTGTTTTTGTTTTTGGACATTCGACTAGGAATAGAAGTTATGTTAGGCTCTGAATAATTCAAATTGAATTAAGTTAGATCGTACATGAATATAAAGCCTTTTCAATACTAGACTTGTACCTCAAAACAAATTCACTAATAATTAAAGAGTACCAAATCACTATAACCAACAGCATACCTCTTTTCATTCAATATGACTTTACATAACTGAGTTGTACTATCAATATAATTAACTTGTTATACTTTAGTTACTTTTCTCTCTTACCCTTTTTCTTTCTACTACTGCGGACATAAACTAAAGAATCATTTTCCAGTTCTCTTCGTCAAAATATCACAGTAGAAAAATTATTCATTTCAAGAGACTATAATAAGATAGCTTTTTATAAATATTTCTAGCGACACATTACGAATAGAGCTGAGTTACTTGGAGTCCTACCGCATCGAAGTTCTAAAAATAATAAACTTATATACTCCTCCAGCCCTTAATACAAGTTTTAATTGAAGTGTTAATTTTAATTCTAAATATAAGATATATTTTTTATATTAATTAACTTTTTTTCAAATTATTTTATTAATACTTCCTTAACAATAATCAAGAGAGAGTAAGGGAGTGAGTTAAATAAGATTATTAGAGTGTTTTAAAAAATATGTCATATTAACTAAATTAACTAATTTTTTTAATATAATTAAATTAGTTAAATAAATCTTATGTTAAGGAATAGAGGAGTGTGTATATATATTTAGCCAAACACACTATTTTTTAAGCATATATATCATCATTTGATAGCAATCATATTCAATAAACTGAGCAATAAACTTGGACATTTCTTTCAACTTAGATTTAAATTTAATTAATTCACTATATTGTGAGAGATTAATCTCTTGCGCTAAAATCAACTACCATTGTTAGACAAACACACTGTTAAATTTTCATTGTCAGGACAAAGCTAGAAATTTCCATATTTGGTGGGTTCATAAAGAGTGTAAATTGTTTGTAGCTTGTGTTTGTTATATATTTTCATGAAAAAATATCTCTTTCTTACCCATGCATAATTGCATATGTATGTTTTGTCTCGATTTAATTATGAGCATCTTTAATTTCTATCTAGTACATCTACCTGACTTCTTTATTCATCTAAAATGGAAACTTCAAATTCCCAGACTTCACTTGAGCTCTTATTTTTATATAAGAAAGTCACATTTTATATTCACGAGAATATATAACTTTTGGTCAGTGTACTTTTCTTATTTAATTTTTAAATTTTGATTTAATACAACTCAACCTTTTTAATTTTTTGAATTGATATAACATAGTTCCTATAATTTTTTAACTCAAAAAACTCTAAGGACAAAATTATATTGAGTAAAAGTTTGACAAAAATTTATATTATCCTCTATTTTTATTTATTTATGTTTTGTTCTTTAGCTTTTCTTTTTTAACCCATGAGATTGGCTGTTTTGCCCTTACAAGGAAAATAAAGCTCTACATTGGGACCCACTTCAAAGGAGAATCTTCTTCACTGCACAGAGACAAAGGAAGACCCTTTTTTTTTAGGGAGTAATACGTATATGTACTACATAATTTGGTGGCCAAAATGATTATCTAATTATAAGGAAAATTTGACCAAATGAAATGAAATTGTACTTGTTGAATAGGTGAAACTTAGTGTGCGATGCTATCTAGATAGGAATATATATTCAAAGAAACGCCAAAATTCCTCTCAAATAAAAAATCAGTATTCAATGATATTAACAAGTTGAAATAATACCACACATATTCTTTAATCTTTGAACAATATGTGAAAAACCATGTATAGTTTTAAGGAAATAGAAACCAATACAATACAAATATTGATAAATGGTAATATAGAATTAGGGGGGGGGAAATGAAGAAGAAACAGAATCATCGTCATGATCTTGCCATCTTTTGAATAAATTAAGATAAACAAGAAAAAACACATAGAAATCATCAATAATGTATTATAACCTAAGTAATGAGTACAAATAAGGCATATGTTATGATGTGATATTGTTAAGAGAATTCAATGGTGGGGTTTTGAAGATGGGAATCTATGGGGTTTCTGTGTTTTGCTTTTTTGCTATTATCAAAGCTTGCTGATTGCCTGTTTCCATGGAATAAAGCTATTCCAGTCACAAAAACAGAGTCAAAAAAGTGAGTCTGTGTGTGTGTCGTTAAAAAGAAAACAGCGAATGAAGGCTTTTGTTGGTCGGTTGTTACAAGTTCAATGAAGAGAAAAATGATCCCAATATTGTCCATTAGGGTTTCTCATCATAAGAAAGGCCAAAGTTCACTGCGCAATTAATTACTCCACTTTTTTATGGGGAATTAATTACTCCACTAATTGTGTAGGCATACTACGTACACACACGTTTTATGGTATTAGTTTAATTTTATCTATAAATTAAGTACATATCTTTGTCTTCGGTTCTTGTAGCCTAAAATTCCTCCTTTAAATCCTTCTTAAACATGAGATGGTAAGTTTGAAATTCCTATAGCTGTAATGGATACGTGAGTATGATAAAAAAAACCTACTTTAATTAGGCCAAAGAAGCATACCAATTATGTGTATGTTTAGATAGGATTTTAGAAAATAGTTTATAAAAAAAAATTTGGATAGCTTTTAAAAAAGAACTTTTTAAAAAGAGCTCATGGAAAAAAATAGTTTTAAATAAATGAGTATTTGGATAGTTATTATAAAAAAAACTTTGTGATTGGTAAATTATGATAAAGGGAATAATTTTATTAAAAATAAAAGAAATGAGAGAGGGTGTAATAAAAAGTAAGGATAAAATAATGGGCCTGTTTGGAAAAAACTGAAACAATGGTTTTAAAAAGGCTTCTAACCCAAACCTCGGTTTGAAATTTTTTTAAAACAAACAGTCATATTTGTCCAAACATTGGTTTGGACCAAACCATAGTTTCAGATAAACTGATCAGAGTAATTTTTAGAACAGTAAAAGAGTTTATGAATTATTCACTTACTATTTTACCCTTACTTTTTCTTCCACCCCCTCTCCTCTCTCCTTTATCTTTTCCAACCTCTCTCATCTCTCCTCTATCTTTTCTACTATCTCTCTTTTATTTTCTTCACCATCTCTCCTCTCTCCTCTATCTTTTTTACTCTCTCTCCTCTATTATCTCTCATACATACCCTTTTTAGTAATTTTCTAATTACAAAATCTCTTTTGGTAATAACTATCCAAACACTCATTTATTTGGAACCACACTTTTTTCCATAAGCTCTTCTTTAAAAACCCTTTTTCATATACTGTCCAAAAGCCCATTTTTTTCGTAAGCTATTTTTTAAAATCTTATCCAAACACACATAATAATTTGGTAGTTCATAAGCTCTTTTACTGTTTTAAAAGCTAGTCTCAATAGCTTATTTAAAATCTTAGTTTTAAACCATAGTTTGGTCCAAAAGCCTTTTTAAACAAATATGACTGTTTATTTTAAAATTTCTTCAAATCAAAGTTTAGGCTAGAAACCCTTTTAAAACTTTGGTTTAGAAAGTTTTCAAGCATGCCTTATATATAAGCAAGCTATCAATTTTTTTTTAAAAAAATGAAAATTATTATATTCTGTCTTACTTTCTTCAAATTAATCCGGATGATGTAGGGATCGGGATGTGCAAAAGTATAGATGATTATGATTATGATTATATATCATGATAAAAGATGTTGTTTTTCCCAAGGAAAAAAAAATAAACATCGTTAGCTTTCACCAAGGCATGTATGAGAGTACAAGTGTACAACATTAATTAATTTTTGTCCAACGAGTTACTTGTTCAAATATAGAATTGATCCAATAATTTTGTTTTCTCTTTTACTTTGTTAGAAAAGAAAGAAAATAAGATTGTTGCAACATAAACAAAAATTGAGAGAAACTCTTTAGGTTCTCATTTTGGACAGAAAGATCAGACTTTGTAGGTTTGACAGCCTTGGATTTGTTCACTCCTTCATTATCATTCATTTAATAATTTTCATTAAAAATTTTACCATATATTTATTTTACTTTTATCTAAATCTAAAGTTTAATTAACACTAAACCTTATAGTTCGTTCATTAAATTTGATATTTGAGGGTATATAATGGCCAATTGGTGTTTTTCCCCTTCAAATTAATTAATTATTGATATTGGCTCTATAATTCCTTCAATATGATTAATCTTACAAAAAATATTCAAATCCAACTCACAACACGTGTGGATTGGTAGGTTATACGGGCCATTCCACTCCATCAATTTACACAATTTTTTTTTCATGCATTATAAAATTAGAAGCAATCATATTTAAAATATTATCAGGTATTAAATATGAACATATTTTTTAACGAAGATTTAAATATTAATTTGTTATATTATGAAAAATTAGCCGTTCAATTAGACCAATCCCCATGGGTCAATTTATACAAATTTTTTCTCATAAATTTTAATAATTTATAAAACCTAAATATAATCTATATAACCTATACTATATATCAACCCACATATTACATTATCTATGTTAACGTCATCTAATCTTATTTTTTTAAAAAAAAATAAACATAACACAAGTTAAATTGTTCCCAAACAAACAGAGGAAAAGTACACAGGTTAACCGATGGATTACATACATGATTAGCTAATAGATCATAGCTTACAGGTTAAATAATCCAAGCTTAAGAAAAACCGTCTTCAAATCTTGTTTAAACTACTACCACGTACTAAATACGAGTACTCCTCCTAATAGCATTAAGTTAAACTTTTATTCAATATGTTGTAAGAGACTAATCCTTCAATTAGACCTAACTTCTATTAGTTGAGTCAATCTATTTAACTTTGCCCTTAGGTATTTCCTACCCTACCCTGTCATACTGTTTGGCCCAATCCAATCAAAGCATATATAAGATCATCATAGGTTGGAGTAGATATGCCATTATGTGTTGGAAAATTCGAGTTAGGGGACCAACTATTTAAACTAAATAGATATAATAAAATAAATATTATATATATAAAGAGGATTTTAATTATTTGTGATGTTGATGCAAAACAGTTGCTAGAGAGCTCGGAAATCCAAGCAAAGAAGGGTGAAGTGGGGGAACATGTACAGGCGTGAATGAATATGCTGTGTTGTCTGTGTGTTCTATTGTTTCCTTTGCAGCTTTTGCTTTATTAAGTGAAGTCCTTCTTCTTCCCTTTTGATTCCCTCACTCAATCATTCATCATCTCTCTCTTGTATTGTATTCTACTCTTCCTTATACTTCCTCCATCATCATTTCTATTCTCAAACATGAAAAACTTGTAACATTATTAATGCCAATTACAGTGAAACCCTATAAATGGAAAAATACAATAATTGATGTTAGCTTAAGTGACTATGGATTGGTAATTTATGGTAGCAGTTTAGTGTTTGTGAAGATATTAGATGATTTCGTTATTAATAGATAATGTAATATGTATCATTACTATACTATCAGATATTATTTCATAACCGATCTCAAATTAAACCTAATTATATAGGTAATCATTGCCTGCAACTCCTGTAAATTATAGGGACCTCAAGATCTATTTTCCCATAAAAGAATAAATTCCTAATTTTTTTTTGTTGCCCACCCGGTTCACCGGAGCTCTGTCTCAACTATATCTGAATTCGACCCGCGTCGCGCACCTAATTATGATGGGTGAGTTTCTCAGGAATAAATTCCTAATAGACCCACCCACAATCACAAATATGGTCGGGATGAAAAATTAATCATGGACAATGGGTCCAGCCCTTTTCGTTTAATTGGGCCTAGATATGGATCATTTCCTGGGCCTGCAGTTAGCTAGTAGGACAAGCCCAAGGATGACAAGCATGGCCCAACTTATATTCCGCATTATACCTAAAAATTTGTTGGCCTATTATTCTCTTCACCATCTCCTCATTATCTTTTCACATTTGACATTTGCTATCTTGAAGCGTATTGTTACGTTCTTGGAATAGATTCGTACATTGAGAATCAATTGCCTCTGAAACAATGCTTGTTGGAGACATCAAAGCTTCATCTCTGTCTTTGGTTAAATTGGTTAATGAGTTTAGTGTGTGAAATAGTTCAATCCTCACCTAGGGAGAGAGGTTAACGTTCATCTCTCTCCTTAATTCTAAGGATACCCTAAAAGGGTTTATTGTATCTTTGTTGATGATTAATGACACTTCATTCTCTTTTCTTCCTTTACAATGCTCTATGGAAACGGTGGGTGATAATTTATGCAATTCACCTTTATCTTGGAATCTTGCTTGGTTTGGGAGTTCTCTTACCACTTACGCTCTCTCAAAAAATTCCCTTACCAGTGACGGTTATTCTTTAATTATTATCAATGTGCATGCACGCTACTCAGAAGATTCTCTGACAAATTTATATCTTTTGTGTTCTTTGATATTTGGTTGTCTCTATATTGTAAATATTGTGGATCTCTGCTTTAAATCATCTAAGCAATGACAACAGGTATTTACGTAGAAAACTCTCCTTGGAAGACTCACACACTATAACTAAGTATGCGATGTGCGTCGAATCCGGATATAGTCGGGGTAAAATTTCAGTGAAGCGGGTGAGTAATTAAAAAAACAAATATTTTATAGTATTCCACGGTCACTTTGAAATTGTAGGATTTCTTTATGCTTATGTGTAGCCTTTTTTTAATTTTTTATAAAAAAAAAAATTTAGGTAAGTTTGACATCAGTCCCCTACCAAAACCAGAGCACGACCCTAGTATTCAAAGAACACTTATAAGGGACTTACGAGATCGTCTACCAAAAAAGCCTTCACAACAGCAGAGAGAATCGAACTTGCGTCCTTCACAACAGCAGAGCCTTCACAACAGCACTTATAAATCTATTCTTTATCATATACACCAACTCACAATGGCTTATGTCCTACATTCAAAATTCATTTTCATTCTCTTTCTATTTTTTTTTTACAAAAAATTTAGGTGGGTTCGGCACCAATCCCTAACTAAAGCCAAAGTATAACCCCAGAGCTCAAAGAGTATTTACAGAAGACTTATAAGATTGCCTACCAAATAAGTCTTTACAACGGTAGAAGGAATCGAACTTATATTTTTATAAGATATAAATATATTTCTTACTATATGTATTAATATTCCTTTTTCCCATCCCATTTTTAAGGACCTAGCCCTCATTTTCATTTTCATTCTCTTTCTGTTTGTTTTTTCCCTCCCCATACTCTTTTCCCATCCCATTCTATCAAAAATCATTCTAGAAAACCAAACGGGCCCAAAATGTTATGGGCAAGATTTATCCATATAATAATTTCGGTGAGGATGTGTTTAACGTACTTTTTATGTATACACTTTTAGTTTCATTGTGATGGTTATATTACATTACTGTAATGAAATTTTTGAGAAAATTGTCAAAAAAAAATCATTACAAAATTTTTTGCCCAAAAATCCTTGAGTAACTACGACTATTCTTTAATTGAATATAACATATTTTTAGTTACGTATAAATATTTTTTATTTTATACATAGTTAAATATATGTTATACACAGGTAAAATAAAATTTTACTCACTGAATATAAGTTACACCTGGATACTTAAAAATATTCTAGGTATCTTTGGATAACAAATTTTATAATGAGATTTTTTTTCAATAATTTTTTCTAAAATAAATGCATAGCTCTTAGTTTTTTATTAATAAAATCTTTAATAATAATATGATTAATTTTTTAACACATTCAACAAAATTTGTAAATAATTATATATAAATTAGTCATTCGACAATTTGTATAGATAAATGAGTTTTTTTTTATTTGGCATTTTAAATATCAGAATCACGTTACAATGGACAACTTTAAATGCATGGCCTTGTCGACAAAAGGTGACAACATCCATAGTTTAGATTTCTTGTGTTATGCCCCATGATATTAAAAGTTTAATATGTTGTGAGTGGTTCCAGTCGTAACGTTTAGGGAGGTATCTTAGTTTCTAAGTGTTAAGGTTTATGTTTAAGGGTAATAGACGACTTATCCTGTCCGATATTGGTATTGCCTAAAAAGAAATGAGATTTCGTCATACCCTTAGATCATGGGTGAACTCAACTCTTTTTTTTAAATTCTTATAAAAAAAAGAATTTCAAAAATACAAGATAAAAATGTAAAATATAAAATAGAAATGGTTGAAATTTAAAAATAGTATAATAAAGCAAGAAGTACTATGCACAGCTAGAAGCGTTTATAGCATACGGACGAAGAAGCCAACTTTCAACTGTTCAATAATTCTTTTTTATAACATTTTCAACTCTCTTTTGTTTTGGCGCATCTTAGGAAGTTTTAAACGTTAGGAGACATTTTGCCAACTACCAAAGGGTTGCCCCCACAATTTTAAATTTGTAAAGTTTATTCCTTGTTAAATGCACCCTTATTAAATGCACCATATTTAGACACTTTTGCTCTCATTTGTAATCTCTTACTCTACTCTATTAGAAAATTGTGAAAGTGCAAAATTAGAATAAAAGAATTAATAGCTTAACAACAAATTATTAGTTAGGATAGTAAATAATTTTCTGAAAAGAATATAAATTTAAATCTAGAGACGTGTACTTGTCGACAAAAATAAAAAAATTTTATATTCTAAACTTTAAAAGATATTATACTTTTGATTAAATTAAAAAAAATAATTACTAGTCTATCCTTTTATGCAGAGTGACTTGTATAAGAATGGCTATCAATTTTTTTTTAAACATAATTTATATATAAGACCGGAATAGAGTATATAATTAAATTTTTATTGAACATATTTTAAATTAATTCATCCACATATGGGCATTCGTGCATCGTACAAAGGGGGATGAACCACACTATTTTGTTAATGGCGTGGCTTTCAATTTATTTTTATATTATATAACCATCTTATATAAATTATATAAGATTTAATAGATCCAGCATCCAAATTTAAATTCGGCATTTTTTTTTATTTTTTGTGTTATGCCCCATGGTATTAAAAGTTTAAAACTTGGTCCGAATCAATTGGTCAAACTAATATGTTAATAAAGCTAATCTCTAATTAGGTTGATTAAGTGTTTTGAATAGGTCAATCCGGTTAAACTATTTTCTCTTTTTACTTAGTCTAAAATAATATTATTTTAAATTAAAAAAATAATAGCAGTCCATTAGGTCTATACTTTAATAATTATATTTTATTAAATTAAGTATAATTTATACATTAATATTTTATTTATTTATAAATTATCTTTTTTATTTAAATATTATTTATTTTTAAGTTATACATGAATATTTTTATATTTTTAAATTAAATTACATTATTTTAATTATAATTCAATTGATTCTAATTCAATTATCAATTCAATAACCTATCTAATTTTTACTAGCTTGGTTACGCCAAGTTGAGACATACGGAAAAATAGGAGAACTGGCTCCCCTAGCATCACATGCACATAAATTTGGTGGCCTAACTAAAAATTATGGCTCATCTACTGCCAACAACTTATACTGCTCACTATCATAATACTATCCAGTGACTTCATTTTCAAAACTACTACTATCTATTTTTAATATATGATCTAATTAGAGAATTGATCTTAATTTTAAATATAATATTTTTTTATAATTATCATTTTTTTTAAAATTACTCCTACAGATATTCCCTCAATAATAATCAGATAAGAGAAATAAGGAATGAATTAAAAATAATAGTTAGGGTATTTTAAAAAAATAATATTATATTAATTAATTTAACTAACTTTCTTAATATAATTAAATTAGTTAAATATGTCTTATATTAAAGATCGGAAGAGTATTCATTTTTAGGCGAACATTTTCAATTATTGATAACCAGATTCAATATAATACTAAAAGTTTAAAATTAAAAAAAATCAATAATAAATAAATAAGTATGACAAATACGTATTTTAGTATAACTATCTACTCAAGACAAGGTTTAAGCTAAAACTGTGTCCATTAACAATACAACATATATATAATTATCACTAGCAGCATCATGAGTGAGAATATCTCTTACAAATTCTGTTGGGGATTCCAAGTCTCAAATCACTTTTTGTGAGAGCCAAATCCCAAAACCAACATCAATCAATCAATTTATAATATTACATAAAATCTTTAAAAGAGTACTCCTTCTTTACAAAAACCAACACAGAGAAAGCTACAAAAAAACAAAAAAAAACAGAGAGGCAGTGAGTGAAAAGGCATTGTTTAATTATTGTGTAATCTGACCTGTGATGATTCGCCAACATGGTCGTGGTGGTAGTGGTGGGGTTAGCACCAGAGAGGCCACCTTTCCAACACATTCATTCACGGGCTCTGCCTCACCTTCCTTGTTCTTTAGCTAATTCCCCAAATGCCAAACGTATCTTATCATCCCTCTTTTACCATATTCATGTAGCTAGAAGTTTTGTGAGATGTTTTAGATAAGAGAGAAGGGAAATTTTCTAAAAAAATCCCCATTATAAAATTTATTATCTAAAAATATAAAAAACTTTAAATCTTTAAGCGGACATAACTTTTTTTTAGTTATCTATAACTCTTATTAACTATATACAAATATCTTTTATTTTATATTTAATTGAATATAAGCTGCATATAGGTAAATTTTTAATAATTTTCTCAAAAGGAAATAGATCTCTTTAACCATATATATATATATATATATATATATGCGCGCGCGCGCGATCTCTTTTCCAATTAACGTATATATTACTCTACAATATCCCCTGCAACTATCAATATCAATATAAATATTAATATTAATATGTGCAGTGTACAGAGAGAAATGTGTTGTCTTTCAAAAGTTATATCCCCTTCAGGTATCACGTAATATCATTGCCTTTGATAATGGGACACTCAACAAGGTAACTCATGTTTTTCTAAATAGGTGAAAAATGTATCACATGAGAAATCAAGCAGTTGGAAGTGGCATCTCTGTGAACAGGATAATGGAGAAAATAATATTAGTTGAAGAGGTATTACTATTTAGTTTTGAAAGCTGATAAAAAATCTCTATATATTCCTTGAATTACCCTACACTTAATGTCTTCATTAATGTCTTCTTCGTCTGATTCTGAACAGACGGTGGATGTCAATTCATCTTGTACTAAAACATGCCATAAAAAAAACAGTTCAAGAAAATAAGACATGTCACAGTGCTGGTTTCAGATATGTCGTCTCATTCATAAGCAAATCAAAAGGAGGGAAGGAATAGTGAAACTCTCTTTTGAAAGTGTTCTTGCAATGCCCTTTAGACTACAGCATGAGTTGTGGAGTAGGACCATCTTTTCTTTTTTCACTCCAAAGAAATAATTACAGTATCAGAAATACATCAGGAAAATGGAGATTTTTTTTCATATAAAAACAATAACCCCACAATTTTTCCTGTTTGCCTCATCAGACCCACCATTCAGACATTTCTCAGCAGAAAATTGTTGTGTAATGGACCACAACTTTTGAACATGGACAATACAGTTACAGTGCATAGTGGGTCGGCAGATCAAACTCTAATTTCATCCCAAAACAACCCAAAAGGAGTTAAAACTAATTAAACCCCAATACAAAAAAGGGGAAATTCATCACAATCTAATTAGAAAGGTCAGGAAGAGAACTCTGGTGTTAAATGGTTTCTAATCAGTGTCAAGAAGCTAAGGGAAGAAGTACCTGCTTGAAGTAAAAGAGAGCTATGAACAATTAAGCTCTCTCGCTCTCTCTCTCTCTCTCTCTCTCTGTTTGTTCTTTCACTTATCAACAACAATGGTGATGAAAGAACCACTCACATCATTTCCCTTTTCCTCACCACCCTCTTGTAATTTTCTTCTTTGTTTCTCCTCTGCATCCTGCAAGAACTTGAATTTTGGTGGTGGAGATGACTTTATTCTATTGAACTCTGCATCAGTCGCTGATTCAAAGAGAGGGTTGAATCCTCCACGCTGGTTGTTATAACAAGGGTTCATAAGAGGAGTAAGAGGAGGAGTGAAAAGAGATGGAGAAGCCATAGGTGTCAAATATGGAGTTTCCACTATGAGAAAATCATTCAAGCTCTTACCCCTTGATTTCCCATCCTCAGATTCCAAATCCTCCTTTGTTTCTTCCACTATTGTGAACAAGAACCTTGGAGGAACAAACAGGTCCTGCTGATCCTCTCCATAGGGTTTGAATAGAAAATCCTTGCTTGCTTGAGCTTGAGCTTGACCTGCTTGCTCAGTATGAACAAGGGCTTCACTGACTCTCACAGAACAGTAAAGCTCTTGAGTGTGCCTCAATGAAGAAGATGAAGGCTTTTTCCAACAAAACATATAGAATAGCTCTTTCACAGGGCTGCTATAATCATTCTCAATCTCTGATCTATGATTTATCATCTTCTTCCACCATAACAAGTAGAAAAACTCAGCTACAAGAGCCAGCAAAAGACAGCCAAAAACTACACTCAGACCAAGACCTACACGACTCAGAGATTTCATCTTCACCCCAAAAATCACATCGAAAGCAGTATATCTAAGAATGCTCAATCTCCAAACAAATTAATACCAGAGCAGAGAAACTTATCTAAAAGATGTATATGTATGTCTCAACTCTCAAACTCAATCCAAAAGAATTCTGAGTAATGTCATGAAATAAATATATCTTCTCACCAGAAGAAGGAGCTGGGCATATCAACAAACACTTGAGCTGCAAAATGCAAAACCTCCAATGAATGGCCTACAAAAACCAAAAACCTATCTCTCTCCGGAAAGCGAAACTAGAAAATCATGAGGTATAAGAAGTAAAGAGAGGCTTTTACTTTAATCCCACAAGAGATCATGAAACACATTGTGGTGGGATTAGACTAATGAAATGATGAGTCTCAAAGACAGTATAAGAACAAAAAGGGAAAAGAAAGAGAACAAACAAAGATCCACAAAGAAACAAAATGAGAGATTTGAGGAGGTTCACGGAAACAAAAGGGGTCGGAGTGAAAGCAATAAAGGGTCGGCACACACCTCCCTGGGTTTTAGTGGGCCGGAGGTCGCTTCCTTCGAGAGAAGCTCACATGGCTTCCCTTGAAGAAAGATAAGGAAAGGAACGTGTCACTAGATTTTTCTGTCTTGTTTAATTTTTGTTTTACTCTTATTTCTGCCCTTTTTTTAGTGAGAGCATAATGCCATAATGTGGGCAAATTGGGATCCAGATTCCTTAACATAGAAAATTAATTATCCCATGACCGATTATTTTGTGAGAAATATTTAAGGAGTTTTCAAAACTAAACTATATCCAATTAAAATATAATAATTTAGATAATAACTTATTTAAAAAACTTAAAATTAATTTTATTTTTTAAAAAATAATATTATAATTTAAAAAAAAATAAAAAATTATCTGAACTAAATTAAGAAGTCCATTTTTTCTTAAAAATCAGATAAAATATGAATTATTTTATATGAGTCATCGGCTAATTAAAATTAAATTGTGCTGAGTTATTTTATTTTAATTAGATAGTTTAAATACCCGTGATACTCTCAAGTATTTCTCCTTTTTCCTCCAAAAACAAATGCAAATTGTTTTTTTTTTCATACAAAGAAAGCATTTTTTGTATTTTCTTTTTAAAATACAAAATTTTCTCTACTACAAAAAAAGGTCAACAAAATTTTCCTAATTCATATATGTATTTCTAACTGAAATTTTTAATAACTGTTTTCATTGTAATAGATAAATACCATGTAATGCAAACTTTATATATTTTTAAAATAAAATTTAAATATAATATTCCTATTATTTTTAATATAAAATTTAATTTACAGTGAGTAGTGTATTTTATTCAAACTATAATTTTATGCTACTTTGAAATTGTCAATTTAACTCTTTTTCTTGAATTGTGTGATAACGCTCAAGCAGAATTATAGAATCGGATACCATATCGGCCTATAAATTTTGAATACTTAAAATAGAACGTTTGCTCAATCCAGATTTATATTGGCTAGTTGATTTACCTAAATTTCATTTATAAATAAATTGAGTTAAATATAGGGCCAGGTCAAATTTAAAACCAACCCCCAAAATAAACAAATACTTCTTTAAAAGAAGCCTAAGGGGAGGGAAAAAATTTTTAAGTTGAATTTAAAAAAGATTAGGAAAATGGGGTTAATAATTTTTGATTAATTTTTTTTTATTATTTTATTTTATATCTTCTCTTTATTAAAATTTTATAACCACATCTCTTCAATTTATTTAAATTCAACCCAAAACTATTTCTCCACACCTCCGTTCAAATCTTTCATACTAAACAAAACCCTAAATGAAATCATTTTAATTTTTAATTTTTTTTATATATAGATTAGGATATCTATGTCAGTAATAATAACTAATCCTCTCATCACAGGGCCTTTATTTAAGAGTAAACGATTGGCTACAAAATATTTTCTATACCTGATGATAATATTGAAACCTCCACCACTTGGTTAAGGGAGGTGAATATAGTTTAAAATATAGTTTTGGACCATTGGAGTTATATATGGAGACATGTTCCTTAAAGGAAAAATGGCAAAAAAAAAAATTTAAATAATGATAAATTCTAAATCTGGTCTGTTACCCGTATCAAATCAAGTGTTACTAATAATAAACTAAGTATTACTAACATAATATTCTATTTTAATATTTATTATTTTTTAGAGTATTTTTCTGTCATTTTCCCTTCCTTAAATTGTTCTTGAAGATGTTATATGACATCATATTGAAAAATGGTATTAAATTGTTCTTAAAGATGTTATATGACATCATATTGAAAAATGGTATTAGTCTTTATAATCATATGCTCGTATATGGTTATAAGTTCAAATGTTAGTACAAACAAGTAATAATATAAAATTAGCTATCTTAAAAATTTATTTGTCAATATAAATTATATATTTGATCTTTTATATTTGTATAAAATTTTATTTTAGGCATTTAAGTTTAAAAAGTATACTGTTTATCTTTTAAATTTAACACCATTAATTTCACTAATAGAAAATATTAACTCGATGAATTTAAAATAATAATTGTGCAATTAAACACTAATAAAATATATTTAAATTTTAACATCTTTAATATAATATTTTAATTTTAATTTCATAATTAATATTTAATTATATAATTATCATTTTAAATTTACTCAATCAGTACTTTTCGTCAGTAAAGTTAACGGTGTTAAATTTAAAAAATTAAAAGTATAATTTTTAAATTTAAGAAATTAAAATAAAATTTTAAATATAAAAAATTAAATATATACTTTAGCCTTTTTTTATTATACGTCGAGAGAATTTATTTCTAACCCCAACTGCATATGCGAAGAGCACTAAAATTATCATTATATATTATATTAATGTTCCATACTTTAATTTCTATTTTTACTATTTAACAATTCCTTCTATATTTCATCACTTCAATATTTTATACATATTTGTTTTTAAATATATTAAGAATAATTTAATATGATAGTAATACATATTATATAATTATAAAAAAAACTTGAAAACCTAGGATTGGATTACAATTGTACTAGTGTGTTGTATCTAGCTAGTACCTATATAAATTAATATTATATTATAGTAAATATAACTTATGAAGTAATTTTTTTAGGATATAATTAAAAAAGACTCATTTCCTAACTCAATTGGTTGGTAGGAAGTTCACATAATCTGAAAGTTTCATAATCTTGATTTCTGATGGATAATTTCTCTTTTGAACACTTTGTTTGCATGATTTTCTTTTTGACCCCAAAAATCATTTAAATGCTAAGCAACTTTGCATCCTAAATTTCATGAATCCATTGGCAAGCAACAATAATGGTACATTTAGTGGTGGGGTGAAAGAGTTTTTTTTTATAAAAGTGGAGGTAGAAATAGAATTATATTAGAAATAAAATTAAATTAAAAATATATTTTAAAAATTTGTTTGATAGGTTATAAATGAGTATATAATTGATATATATATTTTTATAATTTGGGATAAAATAGTCTAAAATATTTTTTTATAACTTGGAAAGGGTTAAAATTATTTAAAAAAATTATAACTTAAAATAAAATTATCTAAAATATTTTACTTTCACTTCTCTTATATTATTTTTTAATTTTTTTTATGAAACTAAAATTGACAAGTTGTATAGAATGTTAGAAGTAAGAGTTAGTTTTACTGTACTAAAAAAAATACTTAAGTCTACTTACAATTTTATACTTCCAAACATGCCATAAGGATTTCAGTGAACAATATCAAGTTGAATATATTTATACTATTAGATAATATGGGTTGAATAAATAAGGTTAACAACCTACACAAAAAAACTATCGGGTTGAATTAAAAAATGGGAGCCCCATAAGATGTTCATAGATTTTATTTATGAAAAATTTCTCTGCTAGAGGTAAAAAGTTAATCACTCGTTTACTACTACTGTTGACATTTAGATGTAATCTTTTATGATTAATGAATCATCATTTATTAAAAAAGTACATGAAAAATTATTCAATATTTATTAGAATAAAAGAAAACTTAGAAAAGAAAATAATTAAAATTTCTCCTTTGAAATTTGGCCAAAAACATTCTACTTTCAAGATTTTAAGCTGTACGAAAAGCTGTTTGGTGAGAGAATTACTTGCTCGTGAAATGAGTGGTGTCACTATTGCTCTAACCTCAATTTATTTTCTTATGTCATTTTACTATTAAATATTGGGGAAATTTTTTTTCTATTGACTAATAAAGCTTTGGTGAATTGTCTATTCCGGGTAAAAACAATAACGGTACATTGTATCGTAATTAAGAATTATAAAATTAAAACTTACTTAACTTAGGTAGATCAAACTGGTGAATGGATAAATCAGTTTTCTGCCCAATCTGATCAAAAAATTTAGATAAATTTATCGAATTTGATTTTATATTTTTTCCTTCTTATTAATCCTAAAATGATATTGTTTTGAATAAAATAAAATAAAATATGAGTTTGTCTCAATAACTCTTTTTTATTATATTATATATAATTTATAAATAAATATTTTATTTTTTATAAAATTTAAAATTTAAATGAGATGGACTCCATCTTAAAAAGGCATATAACATGAGAATTGAGAATTTTTTAAGAAGTCATCCATCCTTATATTATTTTCACTTTAAGTATGTTTAATTGCAGAGTTATGATACGATCCGATTTAATGTTGATATGATCACACCTCATGAGTATTTTATTTACTTGTACACTAATATCTTTATTTAATACAAGTATTACTTTTCTTAAATTTATATATAAATATATTTATATATTTTAATTATATTATATAATTTTGACTATGATTGAGTTACAAAACCAAGGACTTTTAAAATCAGGGCCTCAAAAGATTTTAGGGCCAGTTTAGGTTTACCCTAAACTATAGTTTTAAAAAATTTTTTAGGCAAAATTTTAGTTTGAAATTTTTTTAAAATAAACAACCATATTTATCCATGAGTACTTTTGAGCAAAACTATGGTTTAAAACCATAATTTTGAATAAGCTATTAAAACTAGTTTTTTGAACAGTAAAGGAACTTATGAACTATCCAATTATTATCTTACTTCTATTTTTTCTTATACCATCTCTCCTCTCTCCTCTCTCTTCTTTTCTCTCTCTTTTCTACCCTCTCTCCTCTCTCTTATCTTTTCTCTACCTCTCTCCTCTCTCTTACTTTTAATCAAATCATATCATTTTTGATAATTTACCAATATAAAAAGTCATTCTAAAAATAATTATCCAAATATTTATTTATTCAAAACTATTTTTTTTCATAAACTCTTATCTAAAACCCTTTTTTATAAGCGGTATATAAGCAATTTTTTCTCATAAACCCTTTTTTAAAATTCTATCCAAACAAACCCTTATTTGTCAGGGCCAAAAACGAAAAGTTTTTTTTAATAAACTTGAAAGGTTTTTTAATACCTTGCTAAGAGCTTACTAGAAAGCCTGGCATGTTTAATTTATTGCTAAAAAAATAGTTCTCCAAAAAAAGAATTGGATTATATAGTATAGAATATCTTAATTTTATTTCTCATATGTATCCAATATTATTATTTTATTTGTGGTATAATTTTATCCATAATATTTTTAATTTGGTGCAATTTTACCTATAATTTTTTTAATTTGATGCAATTCTTGATATTTGAGAAATAAGATTATGTGTAAAATTATACCAAATTAAAAAGATTATGGATAAAATTGTATTACAAATAAGATTAAGATACTGGACGCATAGAAAAAATAAGATCAAAACCTAAAGAATATATAAAATTTGTTGAAATTATTGAATATTAAAAATAATTACTTAAAATACTTATTTCAAAGGATCTATTATATTCCACTGTAAAAGGTGGAGAGGCTTTTGTTTTTCTGTCTTTATACAATGAAAGACATGACAATTAGGCGCTAACTGGTTCAAACTTAAAAATTTCATGTGAAATATATTTTTTGTTTGAATATTTTCTTTTTATTTATTTTTGTACATTTTCTTACTGGATCGTAAAATAATTATTTTAATTAACAATGTGCCATGGAAACTGTATTTCGTTAACATTATTTTAATCTGAAATGAGCAAGATAATCATCAACAAAACTAAGCAATAATGGGACCAATAAACTGTTAATTAACATGATAAACGGTCATATCTCTACAAAAAGAAAAATATAAGTTAAAGTTTTAGGAAATATATTTATTAGAAGAAGTAAAAATTCATTGCGCTCTAAATCTTGTAAGCATACCCTTGGATAATTTTTTTAAATTAATATCAATCTTTATATAATATATATTATATATCAAACCATATTATTAATTTAAGTTATAAAGATAATAACTCATTCTTTAAATTTCGTACAATATATAAAATTCAACAATAACATTAATTAATGGAAAAATCACAATCTAATTTTTTATAATTCATAAAGCTCGAATTCAATAATTGCTTCAAAAAAATTTGAGTATTTTTACTGTTAAATCCATAATTGATTAGTAGATTTTGTTTCTTTCAACAAAATATTTTTCATGCACACGACTTAATTCAAATTCAAAATATCATATTTAATGGATTCGGTCATCTACTAACTGTGCTGAACTTTTTTTGTTATTGAGACCCCATTTATCTTTTTTTATATTTTTGTAGAAACTAAGCGGTATTTCCTAGTCGATAACTTAAAAACTAATCCTCCTGATGTGCTAACTTAACAAAAAATTTTCTATACACTAGTTCAAATTTAAGATATCATATTTAATAAACCTAACTATCTAATAGCTGTGCTAAGCTTTGTTGGTGACCATACTTATCTTTTAGTGGAAAAACAAAACATTCCGTCTAATTAACTTCTTCCTACTTGGTATCGCTTAAGTATCGCTTAAGCGAGGTCGGTATCGAGTTTGAGCTTTGGCGTATGCAGAAAATTCTCGTTGGGAGACTCACCCACCATAGCCAGGTGCGCGATGCGGGTCGGATCCCGATGTAGTCGGGGTAAAGCTCCGGTGAACTGGGTGGGCAATAAAAATAAAAAACTTCTTCCTACTTTTTCCAAAGGGGATGGTCATGTTGGTACGGTGCGCCCTTATGCTCGAGTAGCAACTAAATTTTGGTCGAAGGTCACGCGCAAAGATATTATAAACTTTATTCAACAATTTAATATATGCCAGCAAGCTAAATCTGTCTAAACAACTCCTTATGGACTTCTACAGCCCTTACCAATTCCTACTAAGGTATGGGAGGATATTGCAATGGATTTTATTATTGGACTGCCTTCTTCTAAAGGATTTATTGTTATTTTTGTGGTTGTTGATCGGCTCTCAAAGTTTGCACATTTTCACCAATGAAAACTCATTACACGGGTGAATCTTGGCTGAGGTCTTTGTGAAGCATATTGTGAGTTTGCATGGTATACCAAGAACTATAGCCTCTGATCGTGATCGTGTCTTTATTAGTCCTTTTTGGAAGCATTTATTCCAATTATAGGTACTACTCTTTGTATGAGTTCTTCTTATCATCCTCGAACTGATAGACAATCTGAAGTTTTAAACCGTTGCTTAGAAATGTATTTGAGATGTTTTCTACATCAGCAACCAAGGTTATGGTCTACTTATTTACCTTGGGCACAGTATTGTTACAATACTTCCTTTCATACTTCTCTTGGTATGACACCCTATAAAATTATTTTTGGTCGTGATCCTCCTATGCTTATTCGCATTGATCGATCTGTAAATACTCCTGTTACAGTGCGTGATCAATTGGATCTTCAGGACTCCATATTATTGCAGCTGAAAGAAAATTTCCAAAAGGCACAGGATCGTATGAAGTTTTATGCTGACCAGAAACAAACTGATATGGAATTTCACGTTGGTGATTATGTTTTTGTCAAGCTTCAGCCATATCATCAGCACTCTCTTCGTGGCCATCATAATCAGAAGCTGTCTTTAAAGTATTTTGGTCCATTTACTATAGTGGAAAGGATTGGTAAGGTTGCTTAAAAGCTACAGCTACCATCCGAGGTTAGACTTCATCAAGTCTTCCATGCTAAAAAAATGCTATGGCAATCCAAGGAGTCAATATAATCCGCTTCCTCTAATTAAGAATTTTTAGGTCCTGTGCTGATTCCTAAGGCCATTATGGATTGCAGTAAAGTCAAGATCAGAGATACTTGGGTTCCACAGTTGTTGGTACAATGGGAAAATTCTTTTTTTTTTTTTTGGTTACAACAATGGGAAAATTCTGATTCACCGTCTTGGGAAAATAGAGCTTCTTTCAGTCAACAGTATCCTGATGTTGGTACAATGGTGTTGTTGGAAGGGCCCAAGAGGTAATGGACCTGAATCCAAGTGAGGAGCCTGATGAAGAAATAACAGAATGCGCAGGAACCAACGGGGGTTGGTCCGAGTGGTAAGCGGCTCGGTATCGCTTAAGCGAGGTCTCGAGTTCGAGCCTTGGCGTACGCAGAAAATCCCTGTTGGGAGACTCACCCACCATAGCCAGGTGCGCGACGCTGGTCGGATCCGGATGTAGTCGGGCCAAAGCTCCGGTGAACCGGGTGGGCAACCAAAAAAAAAAAAACAGAATGCGCAGGACCAGGGTAACAAAACGTGGGCCTAGAACACAGCTTTCAGCCATTCCTTCATATAGATGAGAGCCTCCAACAAGGTGACGAGTTGTGGAATCTCTCTCTACTATCAAATATCTTTTCTCTCTGAATGGCGATAGTTCTCTCGGAAAAAAGGAAAACTTTGATTCCTCCTACTTTGGAGGAAGATGATCAACTGCTAAGAAGTGCGAAGAAAATTAAGAACGGGGAAAAGGACGTTGAAGGAAATGTCTATAAGCAACAATGGCCAAAAGTTGGAACAGAGACAAATGGTTATTATGTAGGGGGCCTTCATTTGTGGAAAAACTGAAAGGCATCGACGGGAATAATGCTCAATCGGAAGAGGACAGTGATGAGGAGGAAAGCATTAACTCTGATGATTTAATGTCTGAAGAGGGTGATCAGGATACAGAAAAGGGTAAGGAAGAACCTCTGTGCAAGACAACTGAGGATCCGGTAAGAAATTTTCCCACTTTTACATTCTCTGGAAAGATGAAAAAATGCCTGTTTAAAGCATGGAAAAAGGCGGTAATTGTTAAGTTGCTTGATAGAAATATTGGATTCAAAGCTTTACAAACAAGGTTACAGGCTTTGTGGGCTAAACGGGGAACTATCAATCTCATTAATATAGGACATGGATTCTATGTTGTTAAGTTTCCAAACAAGGAAGACTACTTTACTGCTCTTACAGGTGGTCCGTGGATGATCTATGACCATTATCTAACTGTTAGACCTTGGGAGCCAGAATTCAAACCGGAAAGAGCAAAAATAGATAAGGTGGCGGTTTGGGTAAGAGTACCCAAAATGCCTCTAGAATATTATGACGAGGAGGCATTGACATATATTGGAAACAGGATTGGGATTACGCTTAAAGTTGACATGAATACTTCATGCCAACTGAGAGGGCATTATGCTCGGTTATGTGTATTGGTAGATTTAGAAAAGAAGCTAATGTCAGGATTTAAACTGGATGGTGAAAATTATTATCTTGAGTATGAGGGACTCCATGCGTTGTGTACTTACTGTGGTTATTATGGACACCGGGGAGAAGGTTGTCCGATGAAAGCAAAACAACCTCAAAATATTAGTACCAGTACTAATGAACAGACAAATGAACAGAGTAAGAGCACCAACAATGACAATAACTTCACTGCAAACACAGAACAATGGAGAGTGGTTCAGAAGCAGCGACGACAACGGAAAACAAAAGATAATAGAGCTGGAGTTTTACGGCCGGAGGAGAACAGGGGATCAAGGTTTGACGTCCTGGACGAGGTGACTGAACAAACAAATGATGGGATAGGAACTGAGGAAGTACGGAGAGATAGCGGTAAAGAGCAGGTACCATCATTTCTGGATCAAGATGGGAGTAGTGCACTGTGTGTAACGGAAGGAAGGAAAACACGCAGACCAAATAAAGTTAATGTAAAAAATAGGAGCATGGAGGGAGTAGGTCTGCGGGAGATGGGGGTAATTAATGGGGAGACAGACAAGAGTGGACTGATAAGGAAAGAGAAAAGAACGAGAAACGAGGTGACTGTTGGGGAAAAAATAATGGTGGAGGCGGAAGAAGGTGCTGACAGTGGAAAAAAAGAAAGGAATGACAAGGAAGGAAGTGATATGGGTAATGGAATTGGGCTTTACGTGGAAGAAGACCAAATGGATAAGGATAAAGCCCATTATAGAATGGAAAATGAAATAAAAATGATGGTTGGGATTGATGAGCTAGATCCAGGAGATCATGGGCCTGGAGGATTGGATTCAAGTTCAATTGCAATGGATAATTGTATGAGTGATATGGAGAGAGACTCAATGGTTGCAGAAACACAATTTCCGCAGGGAAATTAATTGGATATGTGGTATGGAGCTAGCTTTCTTTAATTATTTCTAATATTTATGGATAGCTTACTATATTGGAATATTAGAGGAGCTTGTGCTAATGGGCTTCTCAGAAATTTAAAGGCGGTATGCAGTAATCCAAGGCCAAGTCTTATTATTTTATCTGAAATAAAATGTGGGAGATTATCTCGGTTTCAATTTCTAAATTCTTGGGGTTTTGATATCATCAAAATAATTCCTAGCTCAGGTCGTTCTAGTGGACTTCTTGCTGCTTGGAGAAGTGATGCAATCAAAATTTCAGTAATTTTGGAAAATCAACAATTTTTCCATTTTCAATGTGAGATTCGAGAAAGACTACCCTTCTTTCTGACTGCGGTCTATGCCATTCCTCACTCCAACTTTCGTCAGGTACTTTGGAATGACTTAAAAAACTTAGCTGTTAATATTTTTAGTCCGTGGGTTGTTATAGGAGATTTTAATGATATTCTTAAACCTACGGATAGAATTGGGGGAGTAGGTTGTCCACATAATAGAATAAATTGGTTTCAAGATAGAGTAAGGGAGTGTGGCCTTTCGGATATAGGTTTTCAGGGACCAAAATTTACATGGAAAGGGCCTAGAATTTCTGGTTATTCTCGTTTATATGAAAGATTAGATAGAGCTCTAGCAAATTCCCAATTTTTACATGCACAATCAGATTGCATTTTAAAAGTTTTTCCTAGATCTCAATTTTCTGATCATAATCCCATTGTTTTACAATTTTTAAATCAATATAGTGGAGGAAGAAATAAACCTTTTCGATTTGAAGCTATGTGGCTTACACATGAAAATTTTAAAGATTTTCTATCAACTGCTTGGATTGATTTAGATGATTTTGACAAATCTTTGGAAAAATTGGGGGCTTCCCTATCTGATTGGAATAAAAATATTTTTCGATTTGTAGAAAAGGAAAAGAGAATTTTGCTAGGCCGTTTAAAGGGTATACAAAGTTCACCGGCCTATACTCACTCGGTGTTTTTAAATTCTCTTGAAAAGGATTTACAAGTTGAGTTAGAGCATCTTTTGAAATTAGAAGAAATTAAATGGTTCCAAAAGGCTAGAACAGATTGGATTGCTAAAGGAGATAGAAATACTCGTTATTATCATTTGAAAACTAAGATGAGGAGGAGAAGAAATAGAATCATAATTCTTAAAGATGAGAGAGGAAATTGGATAGAAAATGAATCTGACCTAATTAATATGGTCAAGAATTACTTTATGAATCTTTATAATTGGACTGATAATACTCCATGTACTTTACAAACAAAGTCCAAATTCCCGATTGATGTTAGAGCTCGGATTTCTAATATGGCTGAAGTGCCTTCTGAGAAGGAAATAAAAGAAGCTCTTTTCTCTATGGGACCCTACAAGGATCCAGGTATTGATGGATTTTCTCCTACATTTTACCAAAATAATTGGAATATGGTAGGGAATTCTTTATGCAAGTTTGTTAAAGCAGCTTTTCAAAACGGCTCATTTGTTGATACTACTAATAAAACTTTGATTTCTCTTATACCAAAGGTAGAGCATCCTAAACTGGTTAGCAATTTTAGACCTATTGCATTATGTACTGTGCACTACAAATGCATTACTAAGGTGATTGTCAATAGATTGAGGAATGTTATGGATGATCTTATTTCACCATTTCAATCTAGTTTTATAAAAGGCAGACACATTCAGGATAATATTATAGTTGGTCAGGAAGTCATGCATATAATGAAGAAAACTAAAGGAAAGACTGGTCTTATGGCTTGGAAGATTGATTTAGAGAAAGCCTATGATCGGATCAGATGGGACTTTATTCAACAGGTTCTTTTTGATGTTGGTTTTGAGCATAATTTTATAAATCTTATTATGGGATGTGTTACTTCTGTTTCATATAACTTGTTATGGAATGGATCTCAAACAGGATTTTTTAAACCAAAAAGAAGGCTCCGTCAAGGAGATCCTATCTCACCTTTTTTGTTTGTAATGTGTATGGATAGGTTATCGCATATTATTAGTGATTCAGTTATTGCAGGCTATTGGAAACCAATCATTGTATCTAGCGGGGGACCAGCTATATCTCATCTCATGTTCGCAGATGACCTTCTTCTTTTTGGAGTAGCAACTGAAAAGCAATCGGAATGTGTGATGAAATGTCTAGATACTTTTTGTCTTGCATCAGGAGCAAATATCAATAAAAATAAATCATCAATATTCTTCTCTCCAAAAGTACATGGAAATGTTAAGAAAAGGATTAGTGACATGACAGGAATGGGTGTTTCTATTGATATAGGGAAGTATCTTGGTTTTCCAATCATCAGAGGGAGGAAACCTAGAGATACATTCCAATATATAATAGATAGAGTGAAAAATAAGTTAGCCGCGTGGAAGGAGAGTACATTATCTGTGGCTGGTAGAATCACTTTGGCTAAATTAGTTCTGAGTTCTATACCAGTGTATCCTATGCAAGTGGCTAAAATTCCTGTTAGTGTGTGTCAAGAAGTTGAAAGGGTGCAAAGGAACTTTATATGGGGGCACAGTAATAGCTCACATGGATTTCATCCTATTGGATGGGATCAAATTACTATGCCTAAATCAAATGGTGGTCTAGGTTTCAAGAAATTAACATCATTTAATCAAGCTTGTGGAGCTAAGATTGCTTGGAAATTACTGAATGGTGAGAAAGGATTATGGGTAGATGTGCTACTTCATAAATATATGTTAAGGAATGATGAGAATCTTTTGGATGTTAGAAAGGGAGACTCTGCAGTATGGAAATTCATCTCTCAACAGCAAGGTATTGTTAATGCAGGTACAAGATGGCACGTCCGTAATGGCCAACTAGTGAATTTTTTCACTGATAAGTGGCTATTCCCTAATAAATCTTTACAGGATTTGTGTCTTCGGCAAATTACATCAGAGGAAGTAAATAGTAAAGTTGCTGATTGGAGCACTGCTGGGACTTGGGATTACCAGAGACTTGCTAATATTTTTCCAAGTAATGTCTTTCAAAGGTTGTTTAGTATGATACCACCTAGGGAGGATGCTGGTAATGATGTGATGGTGTGGAATGCTACAAATGATGGTACTTTTACTATTAAAAGTACGTATTATTTAATTGAGAAACATTCGGCTATTGCATATAACTCAGTTTACAAGGACATATGGAAATGGAGAGGTGCTGAGCGGATTCGTGTATTCATGTGGATAGCTTTTAATAACCGTCTTCCGACAAATGCTTGGAGAAGTAGATGGTCTTCTACTAATGCAAATTGTCATTACTGTAATGAGGAACCAGAAGATATCTTACATATCCTTCGTGATTGCTCCTATGCTAGACAACTTTGGAATAAACTTTTACATCCTAGATCTTGTTACTCTTTCTTTAGAGCCTCCTTACGAGATTGGTTTGCTATGAATCTCAAAAAGGAGTTGGGAGATAATGTTAATTGCAGTTGGAATTTAATTTGGGGAGTGTCAATTTGGAGTTTATGGAAGTGGAGGAATCAGTCTATATTTGATAACGATTTTTTGAAGCCATTAGATCCTTACTCATTATTAATGCAAACATGGAAGAATTTTATACAAGTTCAGGAGGAGAATTTTACTAATCATGGCAACCCGTCAACCCCAAATGATTGGCAACCTCCTCCCTTAGGATGGGTCAAATTAAATGTTGATGGAGCTCTCACTATATCCCATAAAAGGGCGGGATGTGGAGGAGTTATTAGAGATCATTCAGGAAGTTGGATTGTGGGATTTACGACTTTGCTTGGATCTTGTAGCGTCATCGAAGCAGAACAGTGGTCAATATATACAGGGTTAAAGTTAGCTTCAGATTTTGGATTTAAGAAGATTATTTTTTAATCTGATGCTAAAAATGTGGTTGAGATGTTATTGAATTTTAAAGATGACAGGTGCAGCCTATTGATGTCTCGGATACATAACCTTGTCAAGCTATCTTGGGAATTAGATATACGTCATATATCTAGGGAACAAAACAAACTTGCAGATATGTTGGCAAAGGACGAATTGAATAATACGACAGTGTTACATGAGTGTCCTCGACATTTGAGAAATCTTGTGATTAATGAGTGTTTGGGATTTAATCCCCTCTTAGTTTAGTAGTTTATTTTGGGTGTTTGACCCTCTCTTGTATCAAAAAAAAAAAAAAAGAACAGGACCACATGGAAAATACAGGAAAAGACTGAATAAGAGAGGGAATGGGAAAGAGTAGAAGGAATCAAGAAAGATTTCGTCAGGTTTTCTCTCTGATTATTCTCTGTTTTCTCTCTGAAATTTCTCTTCATATCTGTTATCTTCTTGTTAAGTTGCTATGCCAACTTTTATCATTTCCTTGAATATTATATTTTGTTGATGTGATTGAGGATTCTCTATAAATTCCTTGTTATCGTTTGGGTTATTGAATAATACAGAGATAAATTACATTTGATTTTACACTGATTTATTTCAGCGTGTATTTCCTTTTATGAATTTTATAATTTACATTGATAATTATATTAACGATGATATCGATATTAATGATAAAGAAATTTAATTGCCATCTAATTTTGCAACAAATTATCAATATCATCGATATGTAAGCATATAGTGGTTTTGTGTTATGTCTTCATTGCTCGTTCTTAAGTATTTTGAAATGAATATTTTGTGGCGATGCAAGTTATTTTTGTGGTATTATCGTGAGATCTTATTGAGTGTTCTAAGCATAATTTTAAGTATAAAATAATATTCAATATCTTGATCATATTTCTCATATATGGCTAGTATTTTAATCTTATTTGTAGTGCAATTTTACCTATAATCTTTTTAATTTGGTACATTTTCACCCATAATTTTTTTAATTTAGTACAATTCTACCCATAATCTTATTTCTCAAATACTAAGAATTGTACCAAATTAAAAAGATTATAGGTAAAATTACACCACAAATAAAATTTGGATAATCGCCGTGTACGAGAAATAAGATCAAAATATTAGGTATTATTTTACCCTAATTCTAATTTTCTGCAGGCTTCTATATTTGAAAATATTTTTTTCATTAAAGAAGTAAAAGAGGCAAGTTGGAAATGGACCAAAATTTAAGAGCTTTTTTTCTTTATTTTTTTCTAGAATAAAAATGTAACAAACACATTCTGTAGTTAACTCAACACCTTAGATTTTACTCGCTTCATTTTTTAATATAAGAATTAATTAATTTTAAAAAATAAAAAACTAAATAAATAACTTAATTATAGCATATATATATTAAATATCATTAGACTATATATTAATTTATAAATCGGACAAAAATAGTTTAAAAAATAATAATAAATATAAAGGCCCATAGGTCATGTATTCAAAATAATTAACCGTGTATTTTCTACTAACGTGGGTTAGGTTTAGTTAAAAGAATTAGTCCATTATAATTTAGCAAACCAAAATTTAAATCCCCATTAAAAAATATGTTTATATTTAGTACCCAATAATATCTCGTATTTTTATATTATGTCTCCATTACCTATTCTTCAATATTTTAGATTGAATATTTTATGACGAATTAGGTTAATTTTGTGGTATTATAGTGATCTAAGCACAATTCTAAACTTTTTTTTGCGGACTTTTGTATTAGAAAATAATTTTATCCACAAGTTGTAAATGGATCAAAATTTAAGAGACTTTTTTTCTCTTCATGTTTTTAGGGGGAAAAAATGTGACAAGCACATCCGGTAGTCAAGTCAACACTTTAGATTGTAAATTGGGAGAATTATAATGAAGTATAGAGAATATTTAATTCTAGAAAGTCCCAATAATAAGTAGGTAGCATAAATATATTATCATTTTTTTTATTTGCCATTACAAGTATATCCTAATCGCTTGTGCTACGGTTTTCTCTTAGCCCTCTATGCTAGGGTTTCTTCCGGAGAGCTTGTCTCCATCATTCTCCTAAGGTAACCTTTAGTTTTTGTTCTTTCTTTTTGATCATCCCTTCTTTGCGGCATTTGATAGAGAATATTAGGATGGTGCTTGGGAATTGGCTAGGAGCAAGCGATTGGTGATGGGCTTTCAATGAAGGTGATGTGAATGGCGGCAATCGATAAGGAGACTAATGTGGGAGAGATGATGAAGACGATGCAATGATCCCCACTTCAAGTTGCTACAACCCATCTTAAAATATCTTGTGGAAGTTGTTAGAACAACCTTTGGTGGCTGGGTTACAGTCACCCATGAACCATGAGTCCGTCTTCTTGGAGTTGCAGATGTTAGGGGCCTTCTAGCAACACCTCCTAGTGCCTTGTTTCCCCTTTTTGATTTTAGAGTCTATCTTTATAGGAATTTCTCTCTGTTATTCATATGTTTTATGTTATTTTGTTTCGTCAATAATCCTATCATTTAGACTAATTTTAATTATGGCGAAGGTTGGTTTATGTCTGCAATGATTTGCTTAGCATTAAAAGTTTTTAACTTTCGGTTGTTTTCTTCTTCTCCCTCCTATCAATGCAGGAGTGTTTAAGCTGCTTGTTTTGCACATTGGTATCAAAGATTGTGGGCTTCTTTGAAGCTAGTCCTTGGACTACCACTCTCTAATGCCTTTTCTTGGATCATAGAAGATAGAAATTATTCATTGCCCTCTTCAATTCAATCATGGGGTTTAGGTTATATTTGACTTTGCTTTGTTTCTGTGTTTTTTAGTATCTTCTGGTTTAGTTTTTGTTTACTTTGTTGCATCTACTTGATACTTTGGTATTTGTATCTTATTTCTTCATAATAAAATTTACTTTTCCCATACAAAAATAACTTGTCATAACAAGTTATTCAATTTTTATTAGATTTTACGGTAATTAAATCTGATCTATAATATCTCAATGTAATTGTACTTTTTAAATTTGAGGTTAACTCTCAAGTTAAAAAAAAAGGGTTAACTCTTAATCTAATAAACTCATCTCATACAACTTATCCTTAACAAATTAAATAAAATAAAAAATATGCTTATTTATGTTTTGCTAAAATGATTTTTGCTTGATTAACAAGATGCTCTCTCAAGGAAATAAATCCTTGTTCCCTGAAATCGTGTGGTGTCGTTCTTTTTCAATACTATCAACCGCACTCAAGCTCGAGACAATTCATCACACAAAGTAATAACAAAAATGGCAAAGTTGGATTAAACACCTCCAATCGTTGTATATATTGAGCCATTTTCAACATAAGAGAGAATATTATAAATCATTCAAAAAAATAAGCCCTTATCAATTATTTTTTTACTAAACATAAGAATTATCCTACTAGAGACAATTATATTTGAGGCGTTATCATGTACTAAATATGAATACCTCTCTTAACGAAATTTAAACTATAATTTATCATAGTATGAAGGATTAATTATTTTTTTTAGATTTAACTCTTGTTTGTATCAATTACATATATATATATATATGCTTGCATAATCTTCAATGCTAATTTCCTATTGGACTTGGTCCTGATGGAGACTTGTGAGTGTTGTCGTTCGCCACTGTTCCTCCCGACTTGCTCTTTTCCTTTTAAACAAACATCAAAAGCAGCAAAAGAAAAAATAGTGTTAATCTCACAAGAGACATAAAAAAAAAGTCGTGTGATGCAGATAACTTGAAGCTCAATATGCACACATCTGAATCCTACCTCAGAAAGTCTCACAAACAAAGTATAGTCAATAAACATTCATAAAGCTTATCTTTTAACATTTCAAAACGGTTTTGGGTGCTCAATTATCAACTACTTCAATCACACTTATCAAAATTATCAAATTAGATTTAGAGAGAAGTAAATATCTGATGAAGAAATTAAAGATTCACAAGCTTCTTTCATTAAAGCTCTTCGATCTCTTTCTATATAACAAGGTGTATCTGTCACCATCCACTGTTAATCACCATAGTCAGCCTCACTAAAAAGTTGAAAGTTTGACAAAAAAGTTAAAGATCTAGAGAAAAGTTTTAGATCTGGCAAAAAAGCAAAGAAAAAAAAACAAAGCAAATAAAGAAGTTAAATGGAGATTTATAACTTTTATGATGGAGAACGACGATAGAGATGATGAAGAACGACATTAACGACGATTAGCACAAAACTAAGGGAGAAACGATAGAAAATGACCTTCCTCATAATCTGTGATGGTAGAGAAGAGAAATGAGACCACATATAGCTGTAAAAAATGAAATTAAAACTAAAATTGGGTATATGATTTTTAAAATTTTACTGAAATTTTTAAAAATACTACTGTTAAAAGTTTCACCTAATGACTTTTAATGGCGTTTTTTATAAAAATAGTCATTAAAAATTTTTAAAATTAAATTTATTTAGGAAAATACTGTCGTCTCTTTTTAATGGCGATTTTTTATATAACCACCATAAAGTAGTACTGTGATAAATATTTTTTTTAGTCGTGGGAAAAGAAAACAAAGAAAGATAGAAAGGAAAAAACCATGGTTCTGCATGGGTTCAATAGAAAAGAGTGTGTGTGTTTGAGAGAGAGAGAGAACCACGAAAGGATGCAACAAATTAATGATGCGGAAATTACTTGCATCTTATGAAGCACTGGAAATTGCATGGTTGCTTCATTTCCTCTTGATCTAGCATGATCTTCAGAGGCAACTTTAACTGCAATACAACATATTAAAATTAAAATCATATATATATTACCCCAAGATAATTAAGCAAACCCAGATTTAATTTAGCAATAGTACTTGCCTGGTTTTGCAGCAACAAATCTAACAGTGTGAGAGCAGTAACACTCAGCAACCAAGAGGATCATGATGATTCCCAAGTGAATATTTACAATATTCTCACTCACTCCCTTCTTCATCTCTTGAGTTTCTTAATCTACTAAATCTGGTTTTGGAGCTCTCTTATATATATGACTACGTACACACACACATATATATATGTTCAGAGTATTCATAGACAGGTTTGAAATTTGGGTGTTTTCTTGCAAGAGATGTCCAGGAATCCTATGCCACAGATTCGGACGATATTGATTGCAAAAGTTGAAAATGTGTCTTTTCATTGTCTTAATCTGCTCTAGTTCTTATTCAATCCAGCACATGTATGTTATCATGTAAAAAATTATACTGATTAGATCCAACAGTCAATAAATATATAAATCTATAGGAAAAATTCCTGAAAAAAAAGGTTTTGTAAATTAAATCCTAAATTGAAATGCTATATATTACAAATGCTAGAGAATTATCAGGATCCAAATTAAAATTTTAAAGTTCAAAATCAAATGATTAAAATATTTATTTTTTATTAAAAAAGTTAATCAACCCTCTCTGAAGACCATCCTTCTCCAGCTTGTCAGTGGCGAACAATGGAGCTCCAGTGCCGATGGGGGCTATGGGGCTAGGCGTCACAAAGGGTGGTATCTAGTGAAGGTAGATTAACTTTTAAAAAAAATAAAATAAGAGTCATTTTCGTCATTGGGATCTGAACTTTCAAAATTTTAATTTAATTCTAATACTTTTCTAACATTTATAAAATTTAGAATTTAAATTTAAATTTTATTGATTTCTAAAATATTTTAAAGAGATTTTTCCATAAAACTTTAAACTATTGTAAAGAGATTTTTCCATTATAGTAACATAAAACTTTAAAAAATAGCCTTGTGTATAAACTATATAAACAGTGACTTCAAACTTTGAAGGTAAAGAATGATAGAGAAAAAAAAAACAATAGAGATAGGTATTAAAAATAAAAAAAATAAAAAATAACCTTTGTATAAATTTTTTTTATAAGATAAAGGAATAGAATCTTAAACTATTGTAAAAAAATAAAAATAAAATTATAATCAGGTTAAAATTTCTAAATTTTAAAGAGACTTTTTAAGGATAATTTGATGCACAAACAACGTTAAAAGCTACTCTAATCATTTCAAAATGATTGATTGATTTTAAGAACTGTTGTTTGACAATTTTATTATTTCTAATTATTCATATATATATATATATATATATATATTTAGATCACGCACTCATCAAATCAAATATAATCACATGACATGAGTGGTCTCATCAACTGGGCATTAAACAATATAAGAAAGAAAAGTTTCTCCATAAGTGGTCTTGTCTGAAAACTATTAATAGCAGAAAGTGGACGAAGACGACACAAGCAGGGGTAGGGAAGGGTATAAAAGTGTGTATAAGGAGTAGGGGATTATGTTATAGGATAGGTGGGATGATTTTTAACAGGGCATTATGTTAAAAATTGTGTTCTAGGATTAATTATTATATTATAAATACTACTGATTTATAAATTTTTTATTATATTATTATATTATTTGTATATTTATTTTGATGATCATCTTTAGATAACTAATGATCTTATCTTAAATGTTTCTAATCGGTCATCTATGCTGGAGCAGAGATAAAATAAAATCAGTATAACTTTAAAGATATATAGAGATATAAATAAAAGTCATAAGCACATATAAAAGTACAAGGTGTTAAACCGACTCGCTATGAGAGAACTGCAAGGCTTAAGCCATAAACTTCTCTCATATACAAATCATGTCACTATACCCTTTGACCTGAGATCATCATAGATTTCTACATGACAAACGCTCAGTTTTGATCTAGTCAAAAGTCACTTTTGACCGAGTGATTATAAAGACTATGTTCGGGTTTCGTGGTTTTTCATGCGGAGGAATGTGAATAGTCAAGATAGAATTTATCCCTCACATTCATAGAGAGATATTACTGGGCCCCTCGATAAGTGAGTCTGAGAAATGTATGGACATATTATAATCGAAAGGTAGTTCCATTTCTATAGTCAAACTACTCAGGAATCGAAAAAGTAACGGTCAGGAACAGGAAGATGACGTTTTCCATGCCTCATCCATAACTAAAATATCATGTGACAAAAGGGACGTGATATGGTTGTATGAAAGTTAACATCGTTCATCGATCCTCATATAATTTGAGTAGTCGTAATGTCTTGCTAGAGACCGCTTATGACTTGTAGGTCAGTATACTAACTGACCCACTGCCAACTTCATATGGGCCTACAGGGTCGCACACAAAATAGCCCAACACGAGCTATGATATCCAGATTCATTGAATCTAAGACATATCCAGATTCAGTGAATAATCTAGGGTAGATATATATTATATATATATATATAAATTCGTATATATATTATATATAATATAAGAGATATTTGTAAGATTTAATTTATAAGGATAAATTAAATTTCTATCACTTTTGAATTTGAATTTAAATTGATATGATTTATTTGAATTTGAAATTTAAATTGATATAATATCTCAAATTTAATTTATAAGAATAAATCAAATATAATTCTGTCTTATCTTTATTTTAAATTAAATGAATAGGTAAATTAAATCTTTAGGACGGATTTAATATAAACTATATTTATTTAATTAGTTTCTTATCAAATTATATAATATATGATATTGTATTAATTTTATAATTAATATAAGATTAATTCTGAAATTCAACCCAATCAGAACACCGATGGAATCCTATATATTTGACATTAGAGGCTAGGGTTGTGGATGAGACAAAAAGGGGCAAGGAGAGTGCAAAATATTTGCAGATAAGAAACGGCCAAAATAGAGACGGTGAGGACGGATTCTTGAGAAAGCCCTAAAGGGATAAGAGGCGGTAGCACGTCGTTTGTGGTTGGAACGCTGTTCGTGTGGATACCGGTAGAGAAAGCCGATCTGAGTTGTCGACTTCTTGCGATCGAGAAGATAGCACCAGGTACGACAACAAGTTGCGACTAGTAGACACTTAGGTCGCGACCATACAAGCGTCCTGAACGTCAGAAAATCGAAAAGAGACGACAAGTCGCGCCTAGAAGCTGAGGATGTCATGACAGAAAACTCCAGAAGTGACAGGTCGCGACTAGAAGCCGAGTAGATCTCGACTGAAAACTCCAAAAGCGAAGAATCATGACGAATGGATCCGGAGGTCGCGACCATAGTTCGAATACCGAAGGTAACACTTTTTTCTACTTGACTTAAACACATTCGGTAGATCTGGCAGAGAATGAAAAAAATTTTAAAGTTAATTTCCGCTACGTGTCTTCCAATTCCTTACACATTAATCATATTTTTTTCTTTTTTTCTTTTATGACCTCTTTTTAAAAAAAACTGCCATTTACTTTTAATATTTTTATTTTATTTAAATTTTTTAAATTATGATAGAATATTTTTTATGATGACTTTTTACATAATTACTATTAAAAGTATTTTTTATAATAATTTTAATAAAAATTATCATAAAAAATATTTTAAAATAAAACTTATTTATAAAAGTGTAATCCTATCTTTTTTTACGATAATTTTGTTAATAATCATGGTAAAATAGGGTTGTAATAAGTATTTTTATATTATTATAAATTTAAGAATTAGTTAAATAATTAATTTATAGAAATTAAAAAATTAATTAAATTAGTTATTTATATATAATAAATATATTAATTTTTTTTAATTATTTATATTAAAAATTAATTTCTTTTAAAAAAGGGGGTGGTAACGCTTCTTCAATATTCCTTCCTCTTTGCAACCCTCTCTGCAGCTTCGAATACGGTACATGAAAACATCATTCTAACTCACAATAAGTGTTACCTCTTTCTTTCTTTGCATTTTTTTTTAGTAGTGTCTTCAGTCAATAAGATTGTTTAAAAAAATAATTATAAATTTATGAGATAAAAATTATTAAAAATTGTATATTTAAAATTAAAATAAATTACTCAACTAGTTAAGTCATATGTTTAGAGGGAGTATATCTTAAATAAAATATTATTTGTCTTAGATTCCAATTTATTACGAGGACCACTCGTCTCATACTAATTTTAAAATTGATACCGTCAAAAGTTTCAGCTATTAGTTAAAATGCAATTTTTTTAATAAAAATTCATGTCCCAAATTTAAACTCATGTCAATCTAATTTAGGGCATATTTAAAAATACTCAAATTTAGATTTTAAAAGAGCTTTTGACCTAAATTTTAATTTAAATTTTTTTTAAAACAAACAATTATATTTGTCTATAAGTATTTTTGGGTTAAATCATTATTTTGAATAAGCTACTGAAGTTAGCTTTTAAAACAGTAAAAGAGCTTATAGATTATCCAATTACTATATTATCTCTACTTTTTCTTATACCCTCTGTCCTCTCTCTTTTCTACTATCTCTCCTCTCTACTTTCTCTTATATCTCTTCTATTTTTTCTATCATCTCTCGTCTCTATTACTTTTAATCAAATCACACCCTTTTTAGTAATTTATCAATATAAAAAGTCATTTTAAAAATAACTATCCAAAAACTTATTTATTCAGAACTACTTTTTTTTTCATAAGTTCTTCTATAAAAACTATTTTTCATAAGCTATCCAAAAAAAAAATTATAATTTTTTTTAAATTTTATCCAAACACACGTTTAAACTCTCTTGGCTTAACTTAGAGGAGAAGTCAAAGGTCTTCATCAGTGGAATGAACTGTTCTTGATATATATATTTAACTATAGTTTTTTTGATAGAATATAAGTAGCATTCTCTATCTAATAACTAAAAATTAATTTTTTTAAAATAAAAAATTATTAAAATAAATTTTATATTTTTTAATAAAATATTTGTTATAATACACAAACTAATTTGAACTCACGTTTGAAAAGTTTACCTATCTAACAAATGTATTGGTTTTGTTGATATGTTTAGTTTTAGCTAGTATGTATATATATGGGCCTATTTTGATAGGATTTTAAAAAAAATTATAAAAAAAAAGATTTATGGATAGATTATGGAAAAAGTTTTTTAGAGAAAAGTTTATGAAAAAAATGATTATAAATAAATAAGTGTTTGGATAGTTATTTTTAGAATAACTTTTTATATTGGTAAATTATCAAAAAGGGTATGATTTGATTAAAAGTAAAAGAGATGAGAGAGGTAGAGAAAAGAGAAGAGAGAGGAGAGAGGGTGTAAGAAAAAAATAAGAAAGAGGAGAGAGAGTGTAAGAAAAAGTAGGAGAGAGGAGAGAGGGTATAAGAAAAAGTATGGGTAAAATAGTAATTAGATAATCCATAAATTCTTTTATTGTTCCAAAAATAAGTTTTAATAGCTTATTTAAAACCATGATTTTAAATCATAGGGCCTGTTTGGATAGGATTTTGAAAAATGGCTTATAGAAAAAAATGGCTTATGTACAACTTATGGAAAAGGATTTTTGGAGAATAGTTTATGGAAAAAAAAGTGGTTTTGAGTAAATAGGTGTTTGGATAGTTATTTTTAGAATGACTTTTTATGGTGGTAAATTATCAAAAAGGGTATGATTTGATTTAAAGTAAGAGAGAGGAGGGAGTTAGAGAAAAGAGAAGAGAGAGGAGAGAGGGAAGAGAGGAGAAAGGAGAGAGGGTGTAAGAAAAAGTAGGAGAGAGAAGAGAGGGTGTAAGAACAAGTAGGGGTAAGATAGTAATTGGATAGTCCATAAGTGTTTTTACTGTTGAAAAAGCTATTTTAAATAGCTTATTCAAAACCATGGTTTTAAACCATAGTTTTATCCAAAAGCACTTATGGACAAATAAGCCTGTTTATTTTAAAATTTTCTCAAACCGAGGTTTGGGCCAAAAGCCCTTTTAAAATCGCGGTTTGGTAACTTACCAAACAGACCCATAATTTTGTTTAAAAATACTTATAGATAAATATAATTGTTTATTTTAAAAAAAATTTAAACTAAAATTTAGACTATAAATTTTTTTCAAACTATAATTTAAAAGTAAATTAAACAGGTCCTCTCTCTCTATATATATATAGCAAGCCTAGAGGTCAATGCAACTATATATGCCGACGCAGTAATATTGTTGCAAGAGGGGATCGTTTGATTAGCGAAAGGAGAGGAATCTAAAGTGTTTGTACAAGTCAAAGGAAAAGAAGTGGGTGTGACAGGGCAATGGCAATAATGGAGCTTCTTTGTCTCTGATTAATTCGTACGTAGCTATAGTGAGACAAGTGATAATAATCATCATGTTGACGGTGATAAAGACTAAAGATTTCCCTGCTTGGGTTATTATAGCTTCATGATTCTCTTGAAGACTTTCTATTCTCTCCCTAATCAACTTTTTTTGACTGATGCTAACCCATCATTTAGCTACTTCTTGTGGTTACTGTAATGCTTGTGCAACTGAGTTGTTACATCAAATTTATTTAGATAAAAATTTAAAAAATAACTTATAATTTTTTTTAATAACTTTAAAAAAAAATTGAAAAAAATTATAAAAAAATAGTTCTAAAAAAATAAGTGTTTAAATAATTATTAGTAAAAATATTTTTGTAATTAATAAATTACTAAAAAGGATATGACTTTATTAAAATTAGGAGAGAGAAAAAATGGTGGAGAAGAGAGAAGAGAAATGAGAGAAAATAGAGAGGGTGGAGAAGAGATGATGAATAAGAGAGAAACGAGATGAGAAATGAGGGAGGGTATAAGAAAAAATAAGGGTAAAATAGTAATTGAGTAGTTCATAAGCCTTTTTACTGTTTTAGAAGCTAATCTAAGTTGCTTATTTAAAGCTTTAATTTTAAACCATGATTTAGTCCAAAATTATTTTTGGATAAATACGATAATTTGTTTTAAAAATTTTCTAAATTAAGATTTAGGCCAAAAATTCTTTTAAAACAGTATTTTTAAAATTTTCTAAATATACATATAAGATAACGAGCTTGCTTTAATTTGCAATTATATATCCCTAAAAACCCAAAAGTAAGTCTCACTAGTTAATTACAATAATGTTGGGTTGCGTTAAATTTAAATAGTTGGTGAAGAGAAATATTATAAGCGTACCTTAGAACCTGACGGAGTAATCTAACCTGCCCATGCGAAAAATAAACACTGTTCAAACTCAGCTTATGTTAAGAGGAGAGAGACGTAGATAAAGAGTTTCTATCTTCCGCGTCTTTCCCTTTGATCACCTATGCATACATTTACATAGAGACGGTTTTTTTAGTTGTGAACCGTATGTCCCGACCAATTTTATTTTATTAGAACAAGAATCTATCCAGGGAAAATGACAAAAAAAAAAAAAATCATTTGAAATTCAAAAGGATAAAAATGGCCAATAAATTTTTAAAAAGACAGATTGGGCAGGAGGCCCAATCTGTCATTTTTAAATTACTGTGCACAGTTACAAATACCATTATTCGAGTTGCAAATACCATTATAGGAATTCAAATATAACTTGCAGAGTTGTAAATACCATTGAAAAAGTTGCAAATACCATTACAAGAGTTGCAAATACCATTGACAGAGTTGTAAAAAATATAATTTCGTTTTTTATTTGCAACTCTGCTAATGGTATTCGCAACTCCCATAATGATATTTGCAACTGTGAACAATAATTTCTAAAATGACAGATTGGGCCTCCTGCCCAATTTGTCTTTTTCTAAATTCATTGGCCCTTTTTGTCCTTTTGAATTTCAAATGGTCTTTTTTTATCATTTTCCCATCTATCTATAGACTGACATTTAATATAGATATTTTTTTAATATAAATTTAAATTTAAATTTTAACTCACTATATTATAAAAGATTAATTTTTTTATTGGATTCAATCTTTATCTGCCATTTCATGTATATCATATGTTCTCACCCATACTTATTTTTTCTTATGGGCTCAAGCTTTTCCATTTGGGGTGGGCTGGTGGGCCTTTTTTTTGCCCTTTTTGAATTAAAAAGGCATGTATTAACATCATGAAGCTACTAACGGAGGTTAGTCAGAGTAGTAAGCGGCTCGGTATTATTTAAGCGAGGTCTCGAGTTTGAGTCTTGGCGAATGCAAAAAATCCCCGTTGGGAGATTCACCCACTATAGCCAAGTGCGCGACATGGGTCGGATCCGGATGTAGTCGGGCAAAACTCTGGTGAACCAGGTGAGCAACAAAAAAAAAATATCATGAAGCTATAAACAGAAATTTGGATTTTACCAAAAAAAAATAGAAAAAGAAATTTCGACAGTATTCAATTTTTAGAAAATATTACTTTATTGTAGTTTCAGTTCTGGTGTTTAGGAAAGTATCCTAACTTTTGAGTGTCTAAATTTACGCCTGATGGTAATAAACGGCTCTGCCTGCTCGATATTAGTATCGCTTAGGAGGAAATGAGATTTCACCCTATCTTTAAATCATGTGTAAGGTCAACCTCTTTCTAAAAAATTTTATACCAAAAAATAAAATAAAATAAACAAAAATTAAAACTATAACTTTTTATTTACAAGAGATCTTATATATCACTAAGTTATAAAATCGTTAGTAAAAGTAGGATTTTTCGAACAAGTATTAATGTCTTATGATAAATGATGTGGACGCTTACACAGTCTATTACTCCCTCCCCTCCGTTAACTTTTATGAGGCACGTTTTAGAAGATTTTAAGATTTCATTTTATAAAATGCTATGAAACCGAAAGAGTCCAGATCATGATTTTGCAATTTTCTTACAAGACCCTACATCTATCACCATGCACAAGGATTACCTATTACAACAAACAATTAATATGGGAGAGCTTCCCCAATACATCCGAGTGCCAAGGTTTGCAGCCGCCTTAAAACAAAAAACAAACTAAGTTAAGAGGAATTTTATCTCATACAATCTTTCTCCACAAGTGTTGAAAAATTCGAATTTTAAAGAAATTAGTTACTTCAACTAGCCCAACCACATTAATTTATTAACATAGTTTTTTTTTACCCACCCAGTTTACCGGAGCTTTGCCCCGACTACATCTGGATCCGACCCGCGTCGCGCACCTGGCTATGGTGAGTGAGTCTCCTAACGGGGATTTTCTGCATTCACCAAGGTTCGAACTCGATACTTCGCTTAAGCGATACCGAGTCGCTTACCACTCGGATCAACCCCCTTAATTTTATTAACATAGTTTATTCTTCGAAAAAACCCAAGCACAAAAATGACATGAGCCCAACAATTCATGATTTAACCTTCAAAGAAAAAAAAATTCCTTTGCTATAAATATATCCTAAGGACAATTGTATTAAAGTCTAGTAGATAATTAATTATAAAAGAGTCCCATAAAATTATTAAATAACTAAATAGTCCTAAAGAATTTAGGGATACTTTTTTAAATTGTAAAATGACACAATTATCCTTGCTATGATAAAACATGTTCATTCTATAAGTGACAGGGTTTAGATTTGATTATATTAAAGAAAATTATATCATTTCATAATTCAAAAATTATCTTTAGGCCTTTAATTATTTGATAATTTTATAGGATTATTTTATAATTAATTATCTTCTACTGAACTTGAGTACAATTCTCCCTATATCGTATGCTTCTAGATGTATCAAAGATTAAGATCATATTTCCAAACCATAGGAATTGAAAGATCATTGGCTAGGTTTCCCAATCTCTTTCAAATCAAGATTCCAATAAGTGAAAATTAAATTGAAGAAAGCGAAAAAGAGAGCGAGAATATTATACAATTACCCTGATAATTTGAAGTAAGAAATTGAGAGGAAAATGTTCCAAATATCTTCTTAAACCACACTTCTCCTTCAAGTTCTCCCAAATTAAAACCCGTTTCATCCATCCTTGATGTTTAGAAATGATTTATGGCTTTTCCTTTATAAAACTTTCTGATATTTCGTTGCAGCCAAATATATGTTAGTTAATTATGGCCAAATTATGTATGTCTTTGTCACTTAATGTGAAAGTTTTCTAAAGCTAATTTGAAAATTCATAATTTAGGTTTTAGATTTCTAAAAGCATGACTTTTTTTTTCTCTTACCAAACTGAAAAGCATATGATGATGATTTAAGGCTTCATATATAGAAAGCTTGAAATGTCTACAAGTTTAATATTATCTGATATTTTGACTTATTTTGAAATTCATAAATTTTCAAAACTACTCTAGCATAATTCCAATACCCGGTAAGGAAAGGGACTGAAAACCTATAATCACTTTGAATTTAATTAATTAAACAAGCTTTAATTATATGGGATGTTACCCCTATCATCCACATGGTCATGTTGTTCCATATTCTTGACGAAAATTTAGTGAATGGTCACCATTTTGTTAATAATTACTTATTCTTTGACAAAAATATAAATATTATAAATAAAATAGATTGAAATCTTATATTTAGAATTAATATCAATATTTGATTATAATTTATTTATTTAGATCAAATTAGTATTTATTAAAGTAATGTTATCTCTTAAGTGTCAAAATGGTTGTAATCAATGCCATCTTTTGGCTATTAGATATTGATGTTAACTACTAACTTTAAATTAACTATAAAATATTTATAAAAGAGCAATTAACTCCATAAAATTTTAGAAAATTAAATAGATAATGAAGTATATTACATGAAAACATGTTTTAGCACATTACTACATTTTTATTAGCTATTTACCATGCCTATTAAACAAATTACGTTTTAGCAAATTATTACACTTTGATAATTTAATCTAAAATGCTACTGTTTCAAGATACTAACAACAATTCATTATTAACTATTTATTGCACTTCATTAGCCAACTTTATCACAAAAAAAATCCTAGCGGCCAACTGGGGTTTGATTTTCCTTTCTTCTTTTTGTTGACAATTATGAAAATTGCTTTTATTATCTATCCAAGATAAATAAAAAAATTAATCTGCAGATTTTTATTGTTTATCTCAGTTTTAAATTAAATTTATGTATTTTATTTTTTTTGAATTAAGTTCTCATAGTAATTATTAAGTGTAGAATTAACTAAAAGAGTTAAATAAGATTGATAATACTTATATTTAACAAACAAAATTATTTTAAAGAATTTTGTGTACTTTATGTAATTTTTTTTATTTTAGGCTTGTTTGAATAAGAGTTTAAAAAAGGGCTTATTAAAAAAAGAGATTTTTGACAACTTTTAGAATTTATTTTTTGAATAAGAGCTTATGAAAAAAAATAGTTATGAATAAATGAGTATTTTGATAGTTATTATTAGAAGAACTTTTATAATTAAAAAATTATCAGAAAGAGTATAATTTTATTAAAAATAGGAGAGATGAGAGAGGGGATAAAGAAAAGAAGGTATAAGAAAAAATAAAAATAAAATAATAATTAGATAATCTATAAGTTCTTTTACTGTTCTAGAAGTTAATCTCAATAGCTTATCTAAAATTTTAATTTTAAACCATAATTTAATCTAATTTTTTTAAATAAATATAACTGTTTGTTTTAAAAAAATTTAAATTAATAGTTATATAAGAATTTTTTTAAAATCTTAGATTTGAGAGTTTTGATACTTTCATTCAATATTGGTTTAATAAATAATAAGGATCGAATTCAAATAAAAACACTTTTGGGAATCTGATTCAAAATTGAGCTAAATGAAATTTTGGTAAATGAATAAATAAATATATGTAATGCCTTGCTCTGCTTTCCCTCCTCTTGTTTCGGCGACCCTCTCTCCCTCTCCTCCTCCTGCAGCTCATGGCTGCGTCTCAAGCCAGCCTTCTCCTTCAGAAGCAACTCACAGGTTATTAGTATTACTGAAACCCAAATCTCGGCTTTTTTTCCTATCCTGTTCTATGTTTTTTTTTTTCAAAAGCCCTTTAGGGTTTTGATTCTTGCTTGAGTTTTTGAATTGATCAACTGATGATCATTATTGTTATTGGCAGATCTTTATAAAAATCCAGTCGATGGATTTTCGGCGGGTTTGGTGAACGATAACAACGTATTCGAATGGCGAGTCACCATCATTGGGCCACCCGATACTCTTTAGTGAGTTATCTGATTCCTTCATTTCTTTTCTTTTGGGGCCAATTGTGAGTTTTCTTCGCGGTTTGTTTGAAGGCTATCAAATAATAATACTCAGACATGGCAGCATCTGAATTTTGTTTAAGTCACATAATTTGAAATTTTCTTTGACCACTTCTTAAAAGAAATCGAGGGGAACATCCAACTGAAATAAGGCTAATTTACAGAGTATAAACTATAGAGATTAGTTGTACAATCAAGCATCTCTTTATTTTCTGTTGTGTGTGATTTAGAAGTGTCTAAGCCCTTTTATTGTCATAGCAGCATAAATGAAATTTTATGCATGAGCTATGAGGTTCATGATTTTGTTCCCAACATTAGTAAGTATATATATTATCAAAGAGTGGGTCGCAAAGAGAAGGCTTTGCATGGCAGAACACCATAGATATGGTGAAGTTGTCTAGGTGACTAGTGTTCATTTGTATTTTTTTTCCAAAAAAAATTATTCCCCCCTGTAATTTATTTGGCAAATTAAACCATGGTACACTTACAGAAAAATATGGACACTTCTGTGCATCTAAGTATTTAACTGCATGCTAGGCTTTTGTTATCAACTTCTTTTTGGATTAACTCCTTATAGAGTTTTTTTTTTGGGAAAATATCTAGATAAACTTGTCATTTGAAATTTTGAATCATGGTGCTTATTATATACCTTTGTGTCTGGCCATTTTTTGCAGTGATGGAGGTTTCTTCAATGCCGTCATGCTTTTTCCTCCCAATTATCCACTTAGTCCACCAACAGTGAGATTTGTCTCCGATATGTGGCATCCTAATGGTGATTTCACGCTCCCTTCACAGCTATTAAAATTGTGTGGCTTTCATAAATTTTTGCCTAATTTCTTTGTTGTTTCTATATGGACTACAGTTTACCCAGATGGAAGAGTCTGTATTTCAATTCTTCATCCCCCTGGTGATGATCCAAATGGCTATGAACTCGCCAGTGAGCGCTGGAGTCCTGTCCATACGGTATGGTTTAGACGAACAAAGATGCATTTGTTCATGATGATATGAGGCTTGGATTTTTCTTGCTCTTTAATTTTACTTGCATAATTACTGATGGCACAAGTTACTTTATGATACCTTGGCTTGTATTCTGAAATACCGTCAAATATAATTGAACCACCTGGTTTTCAATGTAAACTATATGTTTTCAACCTATTTGCTCATGGTTCATATGTTTATGCTAGCTTTGTGAGTGTGGGTGGGCACGCCTGCAATGTTCAGTATATAATTGCCATATGATTCTGTTATAACACGCATGTAGTTTGGAATTCCAAGGTGCTTGACTAGTAAACCACTTTTATCGTAATTGCTAACAATGTGTTAATAATAACACAAGTAATTAAAGTAAATAATAAATACAGATAACAATTACTAAAGTTCTCAGGTCATAGTTGAGTGTAGAAGTGTAACCTTCTAAGTCTTGGTACAATGCATTGTCTAAGTTTGGATAGCCTGCATTTATTATTGTCTTTTATTGGGACACTTTATCCTTTGTCCGCTTATATCTGAATATTAAACAGATGAAAGGATGCATTTGGTTTGCCTCGGGTCAGTCTGGGTTTCTAAAGTTTGTAAGGTAATGAAAAGAGAAGAAGAAAGAGGGAGACTAAAAAGGGAGGAGGAAGGAGGAGGAGGACAAGGAGGAGAGGATGAGAAAACAAATCCAACAAAGATACAAAAACAAATCAACCAGACTCAGCAAAGAAAAACCAAAGAAGCTTAAAATGGAAACAGAAAATCACAAAATTGCAACAGATTGAGGCAACCTCGATTGAAGTTCTCATCATCACCAAGGAACTAAAATCTGAGGGATAGAGGCAATGAGAAGCTAAGAGGAGGAGGAGAACTATCCATCGTCACCATGGTTCTGAAATCTGATAGCCACTGGCTTACCTGCTTTTGTGGTGGATCTAAAATCTGATCATGATGGAAGGAAGGGATATGTGATGGGAGAGTTGAAGCAAAGCCTTCCTGAACAATGGTACTTCAACATGTGATGTGAGAGAGAGCCTAGAAGGGACTTTAGATGCAAGATAAAAAGGGATGAATGATCTGGGTTAGGGGGCGCATTGGATTGTGCGTATGTGTAACAGTCTGGATTGGTTGGAGTTGTTGAGCCATCCTGCAACATGGGCCAGTTCAATGACTTCGGCCTCATCACTTCTGAGTTGGGCTGTTCTTTTAAGTTTCAACTCAGCCCAATTCAGGTCATCTCAGTCAGGTTGGGGTGGTTTTTTTTGGACTCTGAGTTGTTGCTCACTCCTAGCTCCTACACTGGGGATATTATAAGCCATTTAAACTCTTTTATTTTTGTTGATAGCATATAATAGAAAGAAAACCATGATAGATTTAATGCCAGCAATAATCTGTCTCATTTGCAAATTTATATCATATTTTTTTTGTATCATATTATACTATTCTTGGTGAACATTACTAGTAATAATCTGATCTGGTATGCAGGTTGAGAGCATAGTATTAAGTATTATATCAATGCTTTCAAGTCCCAATGATGAATCTCCTGCAAATGTAGAAGCTGCGGTATGTTTTAATGTAATAAACAAAGTAACATTTAATTGCATAATAATTTTCTTTTTTACCCATGCCCAATATTATTGCGTGTGAAACCTGGAAATGTAGATTACAAACTAGGGACTCTTGTAAAGTATATTTGACTGGGAATAGGATGAGATTAACCAAGATATATGATGTTCTTATCTTCTATATGACTAAATAATAGAAACTTGAGGTGGTTTCTGCATATTGTTGGCTTAAAGCCTGGTTCAATTTTCTTTTTTCGCCATATTGTTCTTGTACCTATAAGATTTTCAGCATCATTATTTTGAAAATATAGGAGTTTTGAAATTTCAAATGACTACCCACTAACCATAGCCCATTTTCCCTACTTTTAATGGTAACATTTGTATTTTGTAGAAAACAACTAAAAGTTAAGCCCATGTTGAGCCATATTTGATTTTCATAGATGATAATACTTCAAATTTGCATGATTGATTGGTTGAGCTTGAGCTTTTATACGCATGATATCAGCATTCTTTAGGCACCAATTTGGTAAAATTCTTGGATGACATTTTTATCGTTTACTACCTTACTTGCAGGTGATGTGGAGAGACAGAAAGGATGAGTTCAGGAAGAGGATAAGTCGCTGTGTGAGGAAGTCTCAAGAATTATCATGAACTTCTTCTATACATTTTAATCATGCCATTACAGTTTCTAGCATCCTGTTTTGTCATGAGTGGATTGTAGCCATGTTTTGTTACTCTGATTAAAAATACTTGTTATTCTCAAGCCTTAGACTAAAGGGAATATGACCTTGAAGTTGTGTAAGATTGTGGGCCTTCTATAGTTCTTCTTTGATAATAGAGCTTTCTATAGTTTTCTACCATTTTAACTTTTCCACTCTGATTGTCCTGAAAATTTTCTTTTTCCTTTTCTTTTTGCATTTTTATTGAAAAAATTCTCAAGACTGCATAACTTTCAGTTATTGAAGACTATTAAATAACTGACAAAAGACTCTCCCTTGTCTTCTATCAAACAGGAGTTTTTCTCTTAGCACTATCACAGTGGGTCTTGATCTTTGCTACTATTCCTGAATTAAACGAGTTACTTAAAAAATTTATTTTAATCCTAAATTTAAAATTTTAGTTTATTTTATCTTTTAAATTTGTAATTTTTTATTAAAATTATACCTATTAAATGTACGTATTAATTGAGTTTTTATCCAAAATTAATTTTAATATAAATGATTAAAGAGAATATATTATAAAAATTAACACGTATTTTATAAATAATTAATTTAACTTAATTTTTTAATTTTTATAAATTAATTATCTAATTTTTTATATTTAGGAAGTTAGTTAATTTTTTAATTTGATTAGATTAAGGAAGTTATTTAATATGATATATTTTTTTAAAAATAATAAAGTTATTTTCTTTAATTCTCCTATCTCTTTTTTATTTGATTATTGTTAGGATAATATCAATATGAGTAATTTGAGAAAAATAGATAAATATGATCAATAGGTATTATATTTAAAATAAATATTAATTTTTTAATTATATTTTATATTAAGGATTACAGGGGTAAGAAAAATCTTACGTTAAATATAATTGACATGCATAATAAAAGTATAAAAATAAAAATAAATCAGTTATAAATTTAATATTTTCTGATTTTGTATTAGTTTCACATATGTATTTTAATTCAATGTAAACTAAAGGAGAATCAACAAAATTTCCAGAATTTCTTAAACTACAATAATAAAGATAGAATTGACCTTGGAAATAACAGATGCAAATATAAGTTATAACATCAAAATATGAAAGTTATAGATGATAATTTAAAATCATATTACTCGTTTAGACTAATTAGTTAAACGATTAGTCTAATTTAATTAAAGATTTTAAATTTAAGATTTAAGTACGCAATAAGCACATGTAATAGGATAGCTATACGAAAGTATCTTTCAATTCTCAATTTAGATTAATTTAAAATTTTTGTTGTGTATCAAAGATGACTTACCTTAGAATATCAAAGAAAAATCTAAAAAAAATAGTGTATCGACTATCATTGCAGATTGTATTTGTAAGAAGATAGTAGTAATCTAATTATAAAGTTCAAAATAAATGTAATATACAATATTAATATTTTTATAATAATTATATTGATGTTTTTAATATGTAGAATCTTCTATTTTCCCATACTAATGGTGAAGCCATATCTTTTTTTCCCCTTGAATAATAAGCATCTTCTATATTTTATGTGTATAAATAATTAGTGAGTATTCAAAGGCCATCCGACATAACCTGACAACTAGATTAATTGGTTAGAGCTATTCTAATTTAACTATAGGTCTTAAATTTAAAATGTGGGTAAGTAATACCTTAAGAGCCAAATGCATCAACCTTAATATTTTTTGTCATGTCTCAAATCTAAATTAATCTGGCTAGTTGAATTTCCTATAATAAGGGATTAGTTTAAGATAGCATGCAACTAATTTATATACAAATCAAAATATTGACAATTCTTATCTCATTGTGCAGGTTTTGTGTTACAGTAGATAGATAGAAGAATATTTGATCAAGGTAGAAATAGAAGTGGAAGTGAAAATGGAGGTGGAAGTGGAATTGGAAGTGAAAATGGAAGTAAAAATAAAAATGAGTTTTAAAAATTTATTTGGTAGGATAAAAATAAATATAGAATTAATATATATATTTTTTATAACTTAGAGTAAAATAGTTTAAAATATTTTTTTTATAACTTATGAAAGGTTAAAATTATCTAGAAATTTTATAACTGAAGTAAAATAGTTTAAAAAATTTTATTTTTATTTCTATCATTTCAATTCTCAACGTTTTTTATAGAACTAAAATGACCTAAAAATTAAAAATAAAAATAACTTTTATTATATCAAATACGCTTCCCACCTACCAACGGGGCATTATTTTTTGGTAAAAACACGTTTAGTTTACAATAGATTTTTAAAAAAATATAAAAAAAATATTATCAAATAATAAGGACTTATCATAAGTTTTTCTTTAAAAAATTTACTAATATTTTAAAAATATTTATTTATAATTGTAAATTTATCTTAATTTAAAGCATATTTAATTTATGAATTAAATATACTTCTCAGAAATCGTAACTTTTATTAAGTTTGAATTCTTAAATTAATTTTTCCGATTCATAAAAATACTCCATATTGGATGATTGGAAAAACGAAAAAGAAAAAGCAAACAACTGCGATCCTAAGTAGCACCACCAAATACCTCACACCCGTCGATTCCACTTCATCAACGTCCAACAACTACCTAATGACAAAGCCACGGATCAATATACACAGCCGTCGATAAAATAATAATCCAACGGTCCTCATCAAACCACATTCACATTCCCCAAAATTCACAATCTTCCGCTTCAAGATTGCTTCCTCATAAATACTACCCTTCAGTTTCAAAATCTCCACAATAAAAAATTCTCTTGAATCCTATTGTATCTGTTTCAGAGTCATCGTCTTTTTCATCAATCAACAATGTCGGGTCGTGGAAAAGGAGGCAAGGGATTGGGAAAGGGAGGAGCCAAGAGGCATCGCAAGGTGCTTCGCGATAACATTCAGGGAATCACGAAGCCTGCGATTCGGAGATTGGCAAGAAGAGGAGGCGTCAAGCGAATCAGCGGTCTGATTTATGAGGAAACTCGTGGTGTGCTCAAGATTTTCCTTGAAAATGTGATTCGTGATGCTGTTACTTACACGGAGCACGCTCGTAGAAAGACTGTTACCGCCATGGATGTTGTCTATGCCCTCAAGAGGCAGGGAAGAACCTTGTATGGATTTGGAGGTTAAATAAGGTGTTTTTCTTCTGCTGAATCTAATTGTGAAGTTCTGGGACAGAGAATTAGAATTAGAAGTACGTTTTGGTTGTGATTCATGAAGTAATGGTTGTAATGTGTTTCTGGGATTTAGGTTTAAAAATATGAATGAATGTAGAATTTGATAGTTTAATCTGTCACTTTTGTTGAATCAAAATTTGTATAATATCTCTGCTGCAATTACCCATTTGTGCTTATTTAGGTATTTTATCGGTTTCTGGGTATGGAATTTCTTGATTGTGGTTAGGATTTTGAGTTTTGGTTGATATATAACTGAGGAATGAGGAATCTTTCATCATCGTAAGAATTATCTGAATCTTTGATCTTTCAAATTTGAGAGATTTTTTCATCGTAATTTTTCTTACTATGATTTGTTGTATGTTGGTCTGGTTTTTGCTGAGTGGAAAGGAAATGTGTCTGATCAATTTGTTTTTAATTCATATTCAAATTTAAACTTGTGAAATTACTCTGCTGAATTAGCTGGGTGGTCTTTTTGGGTTTTGATTGGGCTCAATTTGTCCAATTGAATTTGGGCTGGGTCGGGTGACGTTATACGGTACTGATGCTCTGCCCATAACTCAATTGGACCATATGATACTAACAACGGTTAATTTGAGTTTGAATTTTGGCATATGCAAAAAATTTTTATTGAGAGATTCATTCACCATAACTAGGTGCGGGATGTAAGTTGAATTTGGATATAATTGGGATAAAATTTCAGTAAACTGGATGGATAATTAAACAAAAAATTGGACCATATGATGCAAGCTTGGCTTTTACATTAAATATTTTGTTTGGTTTTACGAACGGAGAGTATTTATAAGAGAGAATTATAAATAGAGAATTGTCACTGTTTGTGGATTTAACTAATAAAGAGGTGACAAATATGATTATTTGGAGTGCGTTTAGAAAAATATTTTAACTTTTGAGTATTTAAATTTATGTTTGAGAGAAATAAATAGTTTATTTTGCATGATATTAATATTTTCTAAGAGGAAGAGATATTTTATTTTATCTTTAGATCGTGGGTGAGTCTAATTTTTTTTAAATTTTTTTTTTGAAAAAAAAAGAGAAAGAGAATTGTCATAGGGGTGTTCATAAAACTCGCGGCCTGATATGCCTATTTGAGCTTGAGAAAAAAAAGTTTTGCCTAACTCGATAAATATAAAGCAGGGTTTGACATAGGGTTGTAAAATGTAGATCATGCTTTTTTCGGGTTGGGTACTAGGTAAGGGAGTTGCCTTGCCCTATCCATGAGCACTTTTTTTTTATTTTTTTACTTTTCTCCCTAGATGCTACACTTGGAAGGGAGAATATGATAGTTACTGGTGACTAAAGGGTCATTTTAGAAATATAAGTAGTTAAATACGTAAGTTATGTCTTTTAATATTTATAACTATATTGATTTTTTTTAACTTTACTAATCATAATATAATTATATTACAAACTATAATTATTTATTTTATTTTTTAGATACTTTATTCTTGTCAATATTTAGAAAATTTATATAAAGTTGTAATTAGTAATTACAAATTACTTAGACTTCAAGGCTCTTTTTTATATGCAATGAATTTTAAGACTTTAATTATTATCTTTTTGTTACCTTATTTTTAGTGAATTATAGATATTATTTAACTCTTGAAGACATATGAATATGATATTATTTTAGAAGTCTATAATTGTAGATTTTTTCTACAACATGAGTATGGCATAACAACTTAGGCACGCTCAAACTGCCCGCCTACACCTAATCCAAAATGGTTAGGGCTTTTACCGGGAAAGGCCGGACATTAGGCTGTAAAATGCAGTTCATATTTATTACGAGCAGGGCACCGGGCAGGGGAGTTACCCTGCCCAGCCCTGCACATGAACACCCCTAGTCATATAAGAACGTGTTTTTTTTATATAATTTTTAGGGAAAATTTTAAAAAAGGACGGAAATTACAATAGCGTAAATTGAGATTTTAATATTTATAAATACCAAAAGTGCGAGGATTTAATCTGACATTTTGAAGTCAAAATATCACTGTTTTTTATGAAAATAAAAGTAATCCATTTCAATTCTTCATCAACGTCAACGCCAGCCACCTTCATCTCCGGCTTCCACCATCTTCATCTCATTGCCTTCCACCATGAGAAAACTAAAAAATGCTCTTAGCCCTGTAATCTCCTCATCTTCGGTCTCACCCACGAAACTCTGTTATGGAAAGGCCTGAACCACAGTGGCAGGACAATGTTCATCGACGATTCCAGAAAACAACTTCAGTGGCAACGGAGAGAGGCAACTTCAGTGGCAACAAAAACAATTTCAACGCAGAATTCCATTTTCTTCCACAGCATGGAAACTGTAATTTCTTTTAGTTTTCGATGAGTCCTAATTAACTTTCAAATTCAAAAAGCAGACTTTACAGTTACTTTCGATTATACTATTAGCCATGAAAATGAGATATGAAGTTGGTTAAGTAGTTTTAATGGGGGAAAGTGGGAAACAAAGACCTGCAAAGTAATCGCCAAGCAGAGCAAGTGAAATATTTTAATTTGCAGGCTCTTCACGAGAAAATAAGCAATGATTTTTTCCCCCCCATAATAAACAAGGGGTATTTTAGACATTTGACTCTAAATTTCAAAATATCAGATTGAGTCCTCACAGTTTTTTATCACTTACAAATTCGAGTCTCAATTTGAAATATTGTAATTTCCAAAGTGTTTTTGGGGATTTTCTCTTATTTTTATATATTTAATTATAATATTGTGATTTGTTTGCGTAAGTTAGCATTGAAGATTATCTTCGGAATGTCTTGAATGTATTTCCTTTTTCTTTTCAATGAGTAATAACTAGAGAGAATGATACATATAAAAAAGGTTTTGGAAGCTAATAAATCAAGGTAAACAATTGTGAAGAAAATAAGAAAGTTAACAGAAAGGAAAACAAATGAGAAGCGCCCAACAAAAATAAAACAAGTACGAGAAAAGAATTACTAACATGAAGCACATTGAAAGAAAATTAGAACCCCTGGTTGATGGAGTCCTCCAAATAAGTTCTACTATAAAGGGATATTCTAATACCTCAAATTTAAATGATTGTATTTTGAAATTTTATTTTAACAAAACAACGTGTCTGATCTAATAACGTTTTCTTTCCAGTTTTTGTGCATGTTTGGCAAATAAGAAAATTAGAATTTTAAATTTTTTTTTGATCTAAATCTTAATTTTTTTTAAATAAACAGCTATATTTGTCTAAAAAGATTTTTGTTGACTAAATCATAATTTAAAATTAAAGTCTTAGATAAGCTACTGGGAGTAATTTCTGGAATAATAAAATAACTTATGAATTATCTAATTATTATTTTACTTTTATTTTTTCTCATACCCTCTCTCATCTCTCATCTCTCATCTCTCTTCTCCACTCTCTCCTCTCTTCTATTTTTAAAAAACTCATACCTTGATAATTTATTAATTACAAAATTTTTTCTGCTAATAATTATATAAATATTTAGTTTTTTAGAATAATTTTTTTATAAACTCTTTTCTAAAATTTATTTTTTAAAAATTATCTAAATTTTTTTATAAGTTATTTTTTAAAAATCTATCTAATCATGTTCTTTACTTCCTTTGAGTCAACAGTCCAAAACCGTCATTTTCTCTCAAGTAAATTGTGGAATATGTTACACTACATAAGTTATAAATAATATATAGTTGTTTTGAAATAAGATTTGACTATTGATAATGAAATTCACATGAAAATGAAGTTTTGGTGGTAAGCTTGAATTTCGTATTTGGTTAACTGAATTAAGGCTCAAATTTGACTCTAATGAAGTTTTCATGATTACGTTTGTCGTCCTTGTTTAATAAATTAATTAATTTATTTTCACTTTTAAATGTCCTTTAATAAGACAACGTTATTGTCAACTTCAGATGTTTTGTCTCCGTGGAATCCCAATGGTTTTGTCTGCCAAGTTGGGTTTGTATTTAATATTTTTTTAGTTTTTTTGAATAATATATAACGTTATCCTCCTCTCAATCATTGGCAGCACATAGCTTCTATATTGTAATATACTCCATCTCATCCTAATCCTAACTATAAAAATTAAATAAAATATTAAATTTAATTTTAAATATAAGATTATAATCTATTTTATCTATTAAAATTATAATTTTTTTCTAAACTATTTTTATATAATTACACATATTAAACATATTTTTATTAAGGATAATTCATATACACATAATTAAATGTATTATTTTAAGAAAATTAATATACAATTGTTATAAATAAATAATTTAATTAATTTTTTAATTTATCTAAATTAATTAAGTAGATCTTATATTAAATATTAGAGATTATATAAATATAAAAATGCCACAAATGGCCACATCTTAGTTCACAAGTAGCTTCATTATGTCCATAATTTCATTATTTATTAAATGATGCTTTCTTTAGATTTGAATATAAGTGACATTTGAAGGGATTTTTTTAATAAAAAACTAATCATATTTATAAGGCAAAAAAAAAAATTATTTTTATTCTATTTATAAGGTAGAGATAACATATTTTCATATCAATGTATCAATACTCTTCACTTATTTATATTAATTGGGTGTAATATATATTAAATAAGCATAAAATTAAAAAGTTAGTTAAATTTTGTGGCATAATTAATAAAATTTAAAGATTTTTTTGATTTGTGTGAAGTATGCTGAAAGTTATTTATAAATAGCATAAGAGTAGCATATTGCTTTTCTAAATTGTTGGATCATTCAACGACGTTTGTTCTTAAATATCCTTAATTAATTTGGATTAATAAAGATTTGAGAGACCAAAAGGAAAATATCAATATTTAATAAAATAAAATAAAATTAGGACCATGAGCTCTCAAGTTAATTACCACCATTATTTCACTGTCATCATTATAGTTACAACCACTCTTTACTGTTTCTCTATTTTTTATCAATATTTTTTTTAAAATAATAAAAGCAAGATGCTTGATGCATTCTGTTTTTCCCCCCTTTTTTCAAAATTAGTCAATTTGTGTTGGCATAATTAATTATTTTTTTTACTGTGTTATTGATACTTGAGAGGTGGGGTGGTGGGGGGAATTGTGTTTGAATTCTATGTTGTTAAAATAAGTTATGCAAAGAGATATCTTGATAATAAAATTTTGATTCAAATTAATAGTTATTCAGATATATGATAATATAATATAAATAAAATGCCAAAAACTCATAACTTCCCCTATAAAAAGATGCATGTGGTACTAATTGAGCTATAAGGCACTTGACAGACATTAGTGTTTCATTAAAATTGTTATTAATGAAGTATAATCCAGTAATATGTCATATAAAATATAATGTTGAATTTGATGGTATACTTAATAATATTTTTTTTAATTTATATAAAATATATTAAAAATAATTTATAAATAAAATTAGAGGAGTGCTATTGTTTTTTCCCTCAACCATTCTAGTATAATATATGTAGAATAGGTCTAATTATAATATTAAATATTAAATACGCTATCTTTATTAAATACTAATATGGTGGGTGGCAAAAAAGAACTAAAACTAATAGAAATTAGATTGAGTGAAATAGAAAAAAGAAAAACATTTTTTATAATTATTGTACGAACTATGAAGGTACAAACTTAGTGTCATTTATTTTATCAATATGGCTTTATTTTATAAAAAAAATATGATTTCGTGCGAATTAAACAAAATGATGCATTGTGGCCGCCATTGGAGTCTGACGTGGACGTGAGAACTCATGGGCCCCCCTGACACACCCACCACCCAGGCGTCATCACCATATATTATCAATTGCCACCACATTTACAAATTCAGTTGAGATTTCAGCCTTCTCGGAACCATCCCTTTCTCTTCAATCCAATAATAAGCCTCGCCGGAGGGCCGCCGTGAGCTCCCGCGATGTGATTCCGGCAGCCTTGAACATCACATCTCATCACATCGTGCGGAGCTTCTTTCGCCATGGGAGTACCGTTGGACGACCTCGTCGTGATCCAGCCTGGGAAGAACTCCGATGAGCCCTGTGTCGTTACGGTGAATTGTCCTGACAAGGCTGGTCTCGGTTGTGATCTCTGTAGAATCATCCTCGAGTTCGGGCTTCGCATTACTAGGGCAGGTATTTAATAGTTCGAGGTTTGCAGGAAATGGGGATGGCTGCGCTGCTATTGCTCGCTAATAATCATAAATATGATCGTTGCCTTAGCAACTTTAGTGGTTTGGATATATTTCGTTCCATTGTTCTAATTTTACCTGGAACTCTTGCAAATCAGATCAATCTATAGTATTTTCTCATGCAGGAGATAGTGAAATTTTGATGCCTTATTCACAAACTCGCAAGTAGAAGCTGAAGCCCGAAGCACGTGTCTATTGCATCTGCGAATTTAATTTTTTAGACTTAATGGAATAATTAGGATCGTTAAGAACAGTGTCAATTTATGATTGTTTTTCATTTTTTCCTTCTAAACGGATAAAATAGTTAATGAAAGAATCTGTTTGCAAAGCATTAATTTAAAAATTCGTTCTTCTTTTGTTGGTTCACTTCATTTATTTTCCTTCCATTCTGGTTGGAGTCGTGTCTTTTGTTTGATGGGATTTCTTTTGTTGACTCTAATGGTTGTAGATATTTCAACGGATGGAAGATGGTGCTACATCATATTTTGGGTTGTTCCAGATCCTCAATCACAAAATGTTAATTGGGAAAGCTTGAAGAACCGGCTCCTTTCATCTTGCCCTTCATGCCTTTTTTCTTACGACTTTAATCAGAACTCTGGTAGTCCCTCACCAGCTCCAATATACCTATTGCAGGTTTGGGTTGTTGATCAGAAAGGACTATTACATGGTAATTTGCAAAGAGAATGTTATTCGCTTCATTCCTTTTATCGAATATGAACGTCATTGGCTGATGCTATTTTCCTTCGTTTAGATGTTACTGAAATCCTCTGCAACCTTGAACTTACTATTCAAAGGGTGAAAGTGATGCCAACACCAGATGGAAGGGCCCTAGACCTGTTTTTTGTTACTGATGGCATGTGAGTATAAGTTTGTTGTTTATCAGATTAGCACCAGTTTTTTTGACTCCATCTGCATAACACAGTCCTCTCCATAGTACAAGCACACTATCATGCAAACAAACATGCATATTGGTCTTGTTTTCTGTTTTAGCGTGTAGTTGAATACATGCTTTGATTCCTTTTTGTCAATGGTGTACATTGTTCAATTGATTTTCTGGACGCTGTCAACCTGTACCCATTGTTTAGGCTCTTCACCCTTTAGGTCTAATTCCTTGACACAGTTGAGTTATCTGAATACCAACACACTTGAAAATTGATTCGATGGTTTTTTATTGGATAAAACAGTGAAATTGTTATGGGCATTTTTCTTGATATCCTTCTTTAACTAGAGTGAATTTCATGCATTTGAATAAAGCTTGAAATGAGTCACATCATTCACAATTAGTGAACAATGAGGCTTCCTACTATTTTTATAGATATATTAATATTGATTTCTTTGTCGTCATCTAGATTAGCAAACATGTCGGATTGTATAAGTAGATATGTTGATATTGGATTCTCTGTCTTCTTCTGAATAAGCAAACATCTTCGATTGTACAAGAGTAGAACATTGAACCAAATTGTGTTATGTTACATCATTATTGTAATGACTTTTTAAGAATTGAAGAAATTTGGAGCCATTTAGTGTGTGTTTCATTCACAGTCTACCAAAAGTACATTTGCTAAACTGACTTTCAAAACAGTAAAAGCAACTCCCACTTGGGTTTCCCAAATGGACTTTTTCATGGCTTTTAGGTTACGAGGATGAGCTTTAAAAAATAAAAAAGTTTTCTGCCCAAATATCACTTTAGTGAAAGTTAGTTTTTCAAAAGTGGTATCTTAACACCCCATTAGTTATCCACTAAAATAGATCAAAGTTAAATATCAATTTGCTTCTGCATTCTTCTCAGCAGTCAACAATATATCAGTAGCTTATGCAGATTAATTGTACTGCATCTAATAAGTTATTGTTAAAACAGGGAGCTATTGCATACAAAACAGAGACGAGATGATGTATGTGATTCTCTGATGGCTGCTTTAGGAGAATGTTGTATCTCCTGTGAACTTCAGTTGGCAGGGCCTGAATATGAAGGTTTGCAGGGGTTTTCTTCCCTTCCATCAGTAGTTGCTGAAGAGCTATTTAGTCCTGAGCTGTCAGACAAAGGGTCTTTTCATCCTCTGAGCCCAGATATGAGCACACTGAAGAAACCCACCGTTGTTGTGGACAATTCATTGAGCCCAGCTCATACCTTGCTTCAGATAAAGTGTGCTGATCAGAAGTGCTTGTGTTATGATATTATGAGAATATCAAAGGACTCTGATATTAAGGTATTCACTTATAAGTATTCATTTATATCAGGACTTTCTTTTGTGCAGCATACTTAGTACACCAAAAGGAAGAAACCTTGTGGCTAAATTAGCATTGAATTTGGTAGAACGAACATACTTTTAGTTGTTTGTTATTGATTATCTTCTATTCAATAGTTCTAACTTTCATTTTCTATATCCATTTGTTGCCTTATGGTTAGGTCAAGCATACCGATATTTTTTTGGCCATGTATATATACTGATTTGCCATTTAATAGCTGATGCCAATTTGTTTTTGCCGTAAAAAAACAGGTCACTTATGGTCGATTCTCTTCAAGTGCAAACGGCCTTCGAAACATTGACTTATTTATCCAGCAAAAAGATGGGAAAAAGATCATAGATGCTGAAAGTCAAGCTGCTTTGTGTTCTTGCTTAAAAGAAGAGATGCTTCATCCATTGCGGGTGAGTATCGTGAGCCGAGGTCCAGATACAGAACTACTAGTTGCTAATCCCGTTGAGTTATCAGGAAAAGGAAGGCCCCGAGTATTCTACGACGTCACATTGGCCTTAAAAGCATTGGGAATAATCATCTTCTCGGTGAGAGATTTTAAGTTCTTCAGCTTATTGTAAAATTTTCCTGTGGTTTTTTTGAGGAAGTCCTGTAACAATCTTAAAAAAGTCTCTTTTTTTCCACTTGACTGTAGGCTGAAGTTGTGAGGCATTCAACAGAGAAACGCCAGTGGGAAGTGTACAGGTTTTTATTGGATGAGAGTTGCGAGTTGCAGTTGGCTAGCAGTCAAGCCAGAAGTAAGATTGTGGACAAAGTTAGAAGAACAATTATGGGTGGTAACCTGGTTTCCTGTAAGACGAGAAGCTTGGCTTGACCATTGAGTATTTATGCATTTATTAACTTCACAGCATTATGTAAGAGTATCATATAAATTTGGTTAGTGGGTAGTTATTCTCTGGCTCACTGTAAGAAAATAATCCCGAAGCATTATTATTATCGTGTATATAGTGTATAATATCGTGTATATAACGTTGTAACCTCCCTCACCTCTCTCCTAGAATCTCTTAGTTCTGTTGGCCCACTCTCACCGCCAACCATATGTAACCCTACATGCATGTATATATATGAAACACAGGAGGCACGTCATTCCGTGTGCCGTCAGTATACCTTTGCATTCAGTACATTCAGTTTTTATTCTTTCTTGGTATTAGAGCGGGATGATCACCATGTCTGCCATCTCCTCAACTCATGAAACTGATACGTCCTCTACTCCCACACTGAAAACCTACTCTTTGTTCAACTATCAAGTTAGACCGCACTAATTTCCTTGTATGGGAGTCTGTCATTCTTCCTCTCATGGAAGGGAAACGCCTTGAATCTCACGGTCTGATGGTGCAGGGACACGACCGAATCCTGCCTTTGATGAATGATACTCTGTTGATCGTCTCCTTGTTGGCTACTTATGCAACACAATGTCCCAGGATGTGGGAGCACAGCTGCTTCACAGCACGACTGCGTAGGAGCTCTGGTCTGGTGCTCGGGATTTAACATGTGCGTCGACCAAAGCACCCATTATGATGTTCAAAACAGAGCTCCATAATACTCAAAAATATGACATGAAGATGGCTGAATATTTGGCAAAAATGAAGAGTATTGCTGACTCTCTCGCTCTCGCTAGTTCTCTAGTTGCTACTGATGATTTGATCCTCTAAACATTGAATGAGCTTGACTGATTACAACCCCGATCGTGATCAAACTCTCTGACTAGGACGGTCTCTCCTGGGTTGATGCACAGGCCTCCCTCCTGGCTTTTGAGAGCCGTCTCGAACAGTTGAACCAGCTGTCTTCCCTCACCATCCAACCTTCAACTAATGTTGCAACGTACGATGGTAATGGCAACTCACACGGCGATAGTGGCCGAGGAGGTCGCGGACGTGGTGGCCGTGGTACTCCCAACAATAACAACAACTGACCTTACTATGGCCTTTGTGAGCGTCACGGACATAAGGTAGCTAACTGCTTTTGACGCTTTGATTGCTCTTTTCAACCGCCTACCTATCCACGTCCTCCTCCTCAAGCGCTCTACGCTACTCTAGATACAATGGCTAACCCCTCCTGGTACATGGATAACGGTGCTAACTATCATGTCACCTCTCAGTCTAAACTTTTGCTTAAGAATGTCTTGCTAGTGCCATCAGCCACTAAAAGTCTAATGAGTGTGAATAGGCTAATTGAAGATAATGGTGTTACTGTCAATTGTACTAATTTTGGGTGTACTGTGAAGGACAAGAGAATAGTCCAACTTCTGATACAAGGAACTCCCATACATGGTCTCTATCCAATGGCAAATAAATTCTGGCCAGAGCCTCAGATACAAGCTGCCCAGTACACATCAAGCACCAAGGAGGAATTCATCAGGTGGCACCACACCTTTGGACATCCTGGCAATAAGACGCTACAAAGCATTATGAATAAATGTACATTGAACTTTACTGTCAATGAAAATTTTGTATATGAGGCATGTCAGTTTGGCAAATCCAAGTTATTACCTTTCCAAAAATCCACTTCTCATGCGTCTTCTCCATGGAGCTCATTCACATAGACTTGTGGGGTCCTGCTCTTGTTCAATCCTCTAGTGGCTGTAGGTACTATGTTCACTTTATTGATAATTTTAGACGTTTCACTTGGCTATATCCTCTAAAAAATAAGGGAGAAATCGTCAACGCTTTCAATCACTTTCGTGTTCTTGTCGAAAATCAGTTTAATGCTAAAATCAAAGCAATACAATGTGAAAATGGTACAGAAACAAACCACTCGTTCCAATCGCTCAAAAAGAAGGAATACACCTTCGACTCACTTTGCCCCTACACTTCACCATAAAACGGAAGAGCTGAACGTAAACATTGACACATTGTTGAGGGACTAACGCTACTGGCTCATGCCAAAATGCCTCTTAGCTACTGGGTTGATGCTTTTAATATGGCCGTATATATCATTAATCATCTGCCCATGCCAGTTCCTAACGGAGAAACTTCGTTATCTCGGTTATACAAGTTTGAGCTTGATTATAAACTTATGCAACCATTTAGGTTCTCCTGTTATCACTGCCTCAAACCTTACAACGAGTACAAACTCCTATCTTATAGCCAACGATGCGTTTATCTTGGACAGCTTCTCATAAAAAAGGACATAGATGCCTTAGTGCATATGGGAAAGTATTCACCTCTAGACATGTAATATTTGATCCATTTTTCTTTCCTTTTGCCATAGGATTCCTAAGCTGACGAGGAAACAGCAGCAATACTCAGTGCGTTGTTCCCCTGGTAATCCCACAGCCTTCGAGTAGTGGGGTGAGCATTAGAGATAGCGCTGATACACCTAATGGTGCTAATGAACATAATGACCTTGTGTCACCTGAGCCACCCAGGCGTGAGGACCCTGATGATAATGCACGTTAGTCCATAACCAGTAACGATAATTGTAATCTTGATGATCAAGCACGTGAGCCCTTGTCCAGTACCCAACCATATATGATGACGCCAAGTGGCCCTGACTCCCCTCCTGAGCCAACCAACACTCATCACATGATGACAAGGTCCAAGGCTGGCATTCATATACCAAAATAGCCCTTTGTGGGCCTCATGCACTCCGAAGACCCAACTTCACTCACACAGTTTGCTACTCCCGTGTCCACTAAAGCTACTCTTGCCTCCCTATACTGGCGCATCGCGATGAGAGATGAGTTTCTTGCACTACAACAAAATCAGACATGGGTATTGGTCCCGTATGTGTCCTAGAAACTGGTAGATTGTCGGTGGGTATTCAAAAACAAATATAAACCTGATGGCTCTCTTTTAAAACCTAAAACCCGTCTTGTCGCTAAGGGGCTCCAACAAACTCTAAGGGTCAATTATAGAGAAACTTTCAGTCCAATTATTAAGCCCATAACTATTCGACTAGTTCTTACCATAGCCATTACGTTTAACTGGGAAATAAGGCAATTTGTTGTGAACAATGCCTTCTTGAATGACTATCTACAAGAGGACGTCTATATGTAGCAACCAGAAGGCTTTGTTGATCAACAGAAACCCACTCATGTATGTAAGCTTGTTAAAGCCCTATATGGTTTTAAGTAAGCTCTGAGGGCCTGGTTCGATCGACTAAAGATAACGTTGCTCAAATAGGGATTTAAGAATGCCAAGATTGATGTCTTGTTGTTTATGCTTCAAACCAATCGCCTCACAATCTTTGTGCTTATTTATGTCGATGACATATTGGTGACAGGTAACAACTCAGCGTACTTGTGTGATTTTGTTAACATAACGAATTCCATGTTCTCTCTCAAAGATCTAGGTCCAGTATATTATTTTCTAGGATTGGAGATTCACAGAGATCATACAGGCTTATATCTCAGCCAAGCCAAATATGTCCTTGACTTACTCAAACTGTTTAACATGCTCGACTGTGCACCTGTACCTACTCTCATGGTTACTGGTCGACAACTCTCTGTTCACGATGAAGATCCTGTGTGTAACCCTTCTCTATATCGCTAGGTCATCGGCTCCCTACAGTACCTCACAACAACAAGACCTGACATATCGTATTCAGTCAACAAACTCAATCAATTCCTATCCTAGCCACGAACCACTCACCTTCAAGCAGTAAAGAGAATTCTAAGGTACTTGAAGGGAACATATCGACTTAGCCTACACCTGAAGCCTTTAAAGTTGTTACATCTACATGTATACTCTGAACCAGATTGGACCACGGACACCGGCGATAGAAAATCTATAGCTGGGCTATGCATGTGCTTAGGTAGCACACTAGTCTCTTGATCCTCTAAAAAACAACAAGTTGTGGCAAGGTCTAGCACGGAGTCTGAGTATAGAGCTCTCGCTGATAGAGCTGCCAAAGTTAAGTGGATTGACTCACTTTCGTTTGAGTTTGGTCTCTCTCCAAAGCGACCCTCTGTTATGCGATGTAACAATATTAGTGCTCGAGCTCTCGCATCCAATCCCATCCACCACACAAGAAGCAAACACATTGAAATTGATGTACATTTTATTCGTGATATGGTTTTATCTAGACTCATCGATGTTCGATACGTCCCTTCTACTCATCAAATGGAAGACAATCTAACGAAGCCTCTGCCGTGGTCTCAATTCCAACACTTCTGGAACAAACTCGGATTATTAGTCACACCCTCTCGTTTGAGGGGCATGTTAGAGAATAATTCGGAAGCATTATTATTATCGTGTATATCGTGTATAATATCATGTTTATATATTCGTTGTAACCTCCCTCTCCTCTCTCCTAGAATCTATTAGTTCTGTTAGCCCACTCTCACCGCCAACCATATGTAACCTTACATGCATGTATATATATGAAACACAGGAGGCACGTCATTCTGTGTGCTGTCAGTATACCTTTGCATTCAATACATTCAGTTTTTATTCTCTCTCACCATTCATAGATTTTTGTTGATATATCTTTTCTCTTGCATGAATGACTATTACAGTTCAATTACCTTCCTAGGGTTCTGTTGCATCCCAAGAACCATATCAATAGAAACTAAATTAGGCCCATCAAGGTTGGTGATAACAAATCATCTATATATAACATTACAGATAACATCAAATTTAACCAATAGTTATGTTTAGTGAAAGGGATTAGTTATTCACAATATAAATACCTAATATTTGAATCTTCTTCAAGAGAAATATCTATATTTAGTACCCGGTAGAGACTTGAATATAATACTTATACTTGGTGGGGGAAAATTAAATAAGCCATGTTATTTATAATTCATGAATAATGTGGCTTATTATGAGAGGCACAATCTAGTGTAGGTAAATTCAATTTGTTAGGGGTATGTTGAAATCACGAATGAGCATACAAGCATGTCTCTGAGGTATTAGTCACAATAAATAATGCTCCACATTTTTGCATATTTTGATTTATAAAATTTATTTTCTATATTTATTACACAATTTATTTTATGTTTCAAATTGAGAATTCAAAATTCTCATAACAAATCACAATTCCAAACTAGTACTCCCTCTAATCCTATTTATAGAACCCCATCAATTACCCTCCGCTTGGATGGGAAGAAAAATTAGGAGGAAAGAAAATAGGAGAAGAGAAAATAGAGAAAAAATATAATCACTTATGTTGCTTGAATGTGCGAGAGAAAATAGAAAGGAAAGAAAATAAGTCAACATTTGAATGACCAAAATATCCTTACCTCTTTATTAAAATGTATTATGTTTAAAATTAAATTAAACATCACAATGACCAAGTTATTTTAATTAATATCATCCAATAATTTAAAATGATAAATATATATTTTAAAACAAAATAATTTAACAAAAATGTTATTTTTAGGTAAGAAAAAAAATAAAAATTGATAATTTTTAAAAATTAAATATAATTAATAAATAAATAAATTATATATTATCCAATATTATTAAAAAAATAAATAATATAAAAAATGAAATAGTTAAAGTGCAATATAATAAAAAATATAAACACGTTTTTTGGAAAAAATAAACATACAAAAATTAACAAAAACAACTTTTTTAAATAATTTTTTTTTAAAAATATCTTCTCTGTTGCTGAAACCCCCCCCTCATTCTCACTTGTAAAATTACGCAATGCATCTTGAAGGATAATAAAACAAACCACAACTTCTCTTCACTTTTTTTTCTCTCGCCTATTTTCTCCTCCATCTTAAAAAGCTCCCTTCCTCCCCCATTTCCACCCCACCTTTCTTTCCCCTCCCATTCTCTCTCAATCCAAACAAAGCATTAGTTTCCTAATACAATATTATTTACAAAATTTGATGAAATAAAAAATACACTTGTCCCTTTCATCTCACCCTGAATAATCACTTTAATTTGATTAAGGGTAATTTTGAAGAAATTATAAACTTTTTTGTGTTTAACTAACTTTAATTAAATTCTTTATTTTTCAGAGAAATAGTTAATATAGTATTATAAACAGGACATGGAGCAACATTTTTAGAGAGAAAAGTATAATAAGATCAATTTTTTTTTATGCAAGATTTGATATTCACACTCCTAATCAACCAAGTCATTGATAAAAGTGTACATCCATTCTATAAGAAACTCTGACTCCACGATTTTACTACTTAGAGTTCAAAAACAAATTGGTATTTCAACTCCAAATTTATAAAATCTCCCAATAATCAAGTATCTAAGACTCAAGAAAGCTTTTAACACTTTCTTGCATCACTTTAATCAACCAAGAATTGAACCAACAGCTCATTCTCCGTTTATCCTACTAATTCCATGGTGAAAAAAAATACAACAATAACAATAATTTTATTTCACTAAATGGTGTCGTTAAAAAAAAGAGAAGGATAAAAGAAAAAAAAGTACTCATCCGATCTTAAATATAAATTACGTCTTATATTTAAGATTAGAAGAATATAACATTATATATTTTAGTTTCAAGGCGTTCAAAAAATCACTCAATCACCTTCACACCTTCCTTGGACTCAACCAAAAGTATTTTTTTCTCTCAATAAAATGGACAGTAAGTCTTAATTTTTTTATTAACTCCTTCAATTGAATATTTTTAAAAAAAAAAGGATATGGCGTGAAAATTGGAAAGACATGGAGTAATTCAAATTTAGTCAGATAGGAAAGATGCCATTATGAAATTTGCATGTACAAGTAACCAAGATACAAAATAGCTTTCCAGGATGCATGCACACATTTTGATGTAGGGTAGTCTTCTCTTCATCCCCTTATTCTAAATAAAAAAGTCCATTCCAATACATATATGAAAAATGCACATCTACCATAATTGTATTAGTTATTTTTAATAAATAAATATTTATTAAGTATTCATGCTAATTAATTTAAAACATTTTGTGCTTTATTTTTTATAAATTAATTAAAAGAAACTTAAGACTATATTAATTTAGTTAATATTGCTTTCTTTTTCACGGGGTAAGGCTGCTTATTATAACAATTAATAGATTGTTGGTTAATTTAATTAACCATGGGCAAACTACTTTCCTTTGAGCAAGAGTATTTATTGGTTTAATGAGATCTTACAAGAGTGAAAAATAAGCAGGACGTACTTCTAAAATTTCAAAACTACAGGGGCCCAAAGTTTGATTTTCACAATTTGTTTTCCTTCTGTGTTTTCGCCACCTCTGCAATTGATACTTCAACCGTTCAACGTTTAAACCCTACTAAACACTCTCGTCTCAGGCGTACGCTCGCACACAAAGGGCGGGCCACTTCAGCTTCAGCTTGTATCGGAAAGGGAGAAGAAAACTCTGGCATAGTTCTGAGCCTTCCCAATGAATAATTTGAAGCTATTCTCCGAGGTCCCTTTGGGTCTTAAATTGCAGTCCAACTCTGAAGCTCTTCGATTCTCGGCCTTTGATATCGAGCGGAACCGCCTTTTCTTTGTGTCTTCCGACAACTTAGTGTATACCGTTCATCTGTCTTCGTTCCATGTATGTTCTATCCTGTTATAATGAGTTTGAAATTTTGAAACTTTCTGTTATAATGGTTTCTTAGGCTTGGAAGCCCATTGGAGTGTTGAAGGATGTGGGAAGGAGAATGAAATGAACGGTTCAATTCAAATATTGGGGTGTTTCTTTAGTGTTATTGACTTGGGGAAGTCAGGAAAAGGAGTTATTGAACTGTTAAATATAAACTTATTCTTTGTGCTCGAGAGTTTTACGTAGAAAATCAGGAAGTTCTTGTGAAGTGATTGCTGAAGTATTGGCATTGGATGTAGATAGGTTTGAGACGTGAGTAACTGAAAGAAGACAACAATGCAATTGTAAATTGACAATAGGAAATGTGTCCGAGTGAATAACTTGTTTAGGATATATATTGGAAGAACTAACCTTGGAATTAAATTTGCTTTTGAAAGTGGGATTTGCCAAGAGTTCGAGTGAATCAGTGATTATTCGCTTGTTTTGATTTTTTCTCTTCCATTAGAAGGTTGTTGGTTTTCATTGGCAAGCGATTAGTTGATTATGGGGATTATGGGGCGCAGTATCTGTCGCATCGTTCGTCATTTTCTTTTTCATGGATTTAGCAAGTTCTGAGTAGGTATTGAATAACTTTGAGGAACATGATTTTTATTGTCTAAGTGATTCAGACCATGTGCTTTTCCAACCATTATGTTTGAGCATTTGCCCAACTTAATTTATGAGGTTTTATTTGCTCTTAGATCTAAGTTCCATTTTATAAATGATGACGTTACTTGTTGGATTTAAATTATACTTTCTCATAGTCATCAAGGAAAAATTGACACTGTAACTTATATGAAACATCCACATGTTCTAGGATGATGGTACGGTTATGACAATGGCAAAATCTTAGTAAAATTTGGCCCTAATGTGCAAACCTTCTTGTTATATTTGAATGGTATAATATTATGGGAATATAAGGGTTTGACAAAAGTAGAAAAAAGTCTGACAGGGGCGTTATTAATATAATATTGTATTTATTCATCATGATAACAAATAATATTATCTTACTTGTTTAAGAAAGCATGTCCTATATTACTCACTGTCAGGCGTTTTAAAATTCGATTGCTGGAATGTTTTTTTGTCAGTCTATTTTGTTCTGCGTAAATACATTTGAGGACATTTCTTATAATATAAGCACATTTCATCTTGTGTATGGTGAGTCAAATACAGATGCATGGAATGTTTGTACCATATCGTTATAGCTTTTAGAAGCAAGTATCTATGCTTCTTAGTTCAATTTTATGATGGTTCAGTAATGAAAGCATATTTAAATAAGCAGTGGTTGAATTTTCTTTATGAAAAGCTTGATCTGAATAGGGATTTAAAGACAAGATGTGAAGTATGTAATTTACTTATTTAATAGTTGCTACTTTCTGGTTTCAATTCACATTTTTTATTTTTTAAGTGGTTTTGCTAACATAAATTTGAGTCTTTGGTAGGAAAAAAGAGCTTGTAGCAAGGCCTTGGCATCTGCAGATATTGACATTATTGCTCTGGAACCAGGGGACTTTATTACTTCATTTGATTATCTAATGGAGAAAGAAGCCCTCATTGTGGGTACTTTAAATGGCCTTCTGTTGCTCCACAGTGTGGATACTAACACAACTGAAGTTGTTGGCCAAGGTGGATGGTGGGGTCAAGTGTATCTCCCCTAGTCCAGATGGAGAACTGCTGGGTATAATTACTGGTTTCGGACAGATATTAGTAATGACTCATGATTGGGAATTGTTATATGAAACAGCACTTATGGATCTTCCTGTAGGTCTGGATGTAAGTAATTATAAGGACTATTCTGGTGATCTTAATTTATTGCATGTGTTCACAAACGATTAACTTTTTTCATGGTGAGGTGCTAGTAATTATTTCTTTCCTTTGTTATATGCTGATTTTGAGCTTTTTTTATATGATAGGAAGGCATAGATCATTGATGCAATTCATGGTTCATAGTTTTATGTTTGATTTGGAAGCATATACCAGTATGAAAGATTAGCAATCATGACTATTGTTTTATTATTAGATGTTTGAATTTTTAATCCAGTTGTTTGGATGTTGGAATGTTATATCGTATTGTAGGATTACAGTTTCATTTCCTGTCTGAACTAGAATATTTTGAGCCTTAACTTTAGATTGCTTTGGATTTATGTTTAGGTTTATTGTCCTTGTGGAATTTTGTTTGCTTGAGCCTATATAAAGGCATTTTATCTATATTGAGATGTTACTTTTTTACTTTTTCATGTTTGTTACCTGATTCCATTTCCCCTTCATCACACATAGTAATGTCTTATATATTATTTACATGTTTGGTTGTATAGAAGTACTGTCCTGTTGATTGTCTTGTATAGTGATGAATTTTTCTTTTCAGGTGAATGAACATTTTCTGCCGGATAGGTTTGAGTATAATATTTGTTGGAGAGGAGATGGAAAATACTTTGCAACAATTAGTGAGGTATGCAATTCAATGGCATCACTTAAGGAGCTGAAAGTTTGGGAACGAGATTCAGGGTTATTGCATGCTTCTTCAGAACCAAAAGCTTTTGCTGGAGCTGTTTTGGAATGGATTCCCAGTGGTGCAAAAATTGCAGCAGTTTATGACAGAAAAGTAGAAAATGAATGTCCCTCAATTCTTTTCTTTGAGAAAAATGGATTAGAAAGGAGCAAGTTTAGCATCAATGAAGGAAATAATGCAAAAGTAAAAGAGCTGATGTGGAATTGCAGCTCAGATTTGCTTGCTAGAATTGTTGAATATGAAAATTATGATGCTATAAAGATATGGTTTTTCAGCAACAACCACTGGTATGTGAAGCATGAAATTAGATATGCAAAGCAAGACAATGTCAGGTTCATGTGGAATCCAACAAAGCCTTTGCAGTTAATTTGTTGGACCCTTGGTGGTCAGATCACAGTTTGCAACTTTGCCTGGGTCAGAGCTATTACAGAGGACTCAACTGCACTAGTTATTGATGGATCCAATATACATGTGACCCCAGTTTCTTTATCATTAATGCCTCCTCCTATGTATTTATTCAGCCTGAAATTTCCTTCTCTTGTTCAGGGCATGTCTGTATATTGCAGAAACTCAGAGTATCATTTATCTGCATCTTTGTCAAATGGTAGCTTATGTATTGTGGAGCTTCCTGCTGTTGAAACCTGGGAAGAACTAGAAGGGAAAGAATTCAATGTTGAAGCCTCTCACTCTGAGATGGCATTTGGATCTATTTTGCATGCTGTATGGTTGGATTCCCATACACTACTAGCTGTTTCACATTATGGTTTCAGTCATAGCATGGACTTTTCTAAATCTTCCCTTAATGAGGGAGGATCTCGAGGCTTCTACTTGCAGGAAATTTAGCTTGAATGTTCTGAGGATCTAGTTCCAGGAATATTGACATGCTCAGGTTGGCATGCAAAAGTTTCAAAGCAAAATTCCCTTGAAGAGGTGGTTATTAGCATTGCCCCTAATCCTTCTAGTAAACATTCTGCATATATTCAATTTTCTGGTGGGGAAATCTTTGAGTATGTAACAAAGTTTGGTGCCAATAGGGGCTCTCTAGAGCAAGAATTTCATCATGCCCTTGGATGAATGTAGTTCTACCTGTTAATGGTGTGGCATCAAAGCCATTGCTTTTTGGATTGGATGAGATTGGTAGGCTGCATGCCAATGGGGGGATTGTCTGCAACAACTGCAGCAGTTTCTCATTTTACTCAAATCTGGCAGATGAAGTGATCACACATATAATTTTGACAACTACGCAAGATTTACTTTTTATTGTTGACATTGTTGATATATTGAGTGGGGAGTTAGACACGAAGTATGGGAACTTTGTCCACGTTGGCACCAGAAAAAGAGAAGAAGAAAGTCGAAACTGCATAAATATATGGGAAAGAGGTGCTAAAATAGTTGGAGTTCTTCATGGAGATGAAGCTGCTATTATTATGCAAACTACTAGGGGAAACCTTGAATGTATTTACCCCCGAAAATTGGTTGTGGTTTCTATCATTAATGCCTTGGTCCAAAAGCGCTTCAAAGATGCATTACATATGGTAAGGCGTCACAGGATAGATTTCAATGTGATTGTCGATTACTGTGGTTGGCAAACATTTTCACAATCAGCTTCTGAATTTGTCAGTCAGGTTGGCAATCTAAGTTACATAACAGAGTTCGTATGTGCTGTGAAGAATGAAAATGTTATAGAGAAACTCTATAAGAACTATGTAACTGTTAGTTGTCCAGGGGGTGCTGATGGTATGCAAGTAGGAGACCTCCAGCATTTCCCTGCTGATAACAAGGTTTCTTCTGTTCTGATGGCCATAAGAAAAGCCCTTGAAGATCATATAACAGAAAGTCCAGGTAGAGAGCTTTGCATTTTGACTACTCTAGCTCGGAGTGATCCCCCACTGCTTGAGGATGCTCTGAAGAGAATTAAAGTTATCCGTGAAATGGAATTGTCACATGCTAATGAGCAGAGAAGATTGTCTTACCCTTCTGCTGAAGAAGCTCTGAAGCATCTTTTGTGGTTAGCTGATTCTGATGCGGTCTATTAAGCTGCTTTAGGTCTTTATGATTTAAATCTTGCAGCTATTGTGGCATTGAATGCACAAAGAGATCCAAAGGAATTTCTTCCTTTATTACAAGAATTGGAGCGTATGCCCACTCTATTAATGCAATACAATATTGACCTTAGGCTAAAAAGGTTTGAAAAGGCACTCAGACACATCACTTCTGCAGGAGATGCTCATTTTGGTGATTGCATGACACTCATGAAGGAAAATCCTCAACTCTTTCCATTGGGACTTCAACTTATTGGTGATCCTGCGAAGAGGATGCCAATCCTTGAGGCATGGGGGGACTATCTTAGTGATGAAAAATGCTTTGAAGATGCTGCCACAATTTACTTGTCCTGTTTCCATCTGGAGAAGGCTCTAAAGTCTTATCGTGCTTGTAATAACTGGAGTGGGGTGCTTACAGTTGCTGGCTTCCTTGGCATGGGAAAAGAGGAGGTACTGCATCTTGCTCATGAGCTTTGTGAAGAACTTCAAGCACTTGGTAAACCCGGGGAAGCTGCCAAAATTGTTTTGGAGTACTGTGGAGATGTTAATGGTGGTGTGAATCTTTTGGTTTCTGCACGGGACTGGGAGGAGGCTACAAGGGTTGCTTTCTTGCATAGAAGACAGGAGTTAATTAAAGCTGTAAAGGATGCTTCTTGGGAATGTGCAGGTGCACTAATCAGTGAATATGAGGAAGGCTTGGAGAAATTGGGGAAGTACCTGGCACGTTATCTGGCTGTTAGACAGAGAAGATTACTTCTTGTGGCAAAGATCCAGGCAGAGGAACAGGCACCCAGTGATATTGACGATGACACTGCATCAGAAGCTAGTAGTAATTTTAGTGGAATGAGCATGTACACCACAGGGTATGCTTATTTACTTTTGTCTCAGGTGTTCCCCTTTTGTTTTAGTAGGTGTAGCATGTCAATTTATCTAATATATAGCTAGTATTTTCTGCATGTTATGGAGTATATATTCTGAACCAGTTTTCTTAGATTCTGTGATGATGGATACGTCCTTATAACATGTTATATATCAATTTCATCTGATGATGCATCATGCTGCTTCCATTCATTTTGGGTACATCAGTTATAATTACCATGTTTTGATTCTTTGTGAGGACTAGCATTGAGATCAATTTTCACTTTTTGTAACTATGATCAGTTAATACGGTCAGATTCATGATTATTAAATCGATGAAATAGAGTTTGCCTCATCTTCATTCTGAATCATTTCTCTTGTATTAGCATGAATAATTTTATTAACATAACTGGAGAATCCTTAAATATTACATTGAAGATAGAGGAAGATAGAACAGTGTATTTTGTTGAGTTATACTTTCAGTATCTTTTGGGTATAATCGGGTCTTCTTCATTTCACAAACAGGACCAGAAGAAGTTATGCTGTTTCTGTTACCTCAAGTGCAACTAGCAAGGCAAGAGACTCTAGGCGTCAGAGGAAAAGTGGAAAAATCCGCCCAGGGAGGTAATTTGACATCAAAGTTACCTATGTCCTCCCTTCCCTTCAGAGTGGGATCCTCCCACATGAGAAAGTCTCATAACACTGCCATTTTTATTGCATCTCGCATTTTCTTTTCAACTTAAAGTAAATTGACAATTAACAAGATGTCATTTCAGTGACAAACAAAATCTCCAATGTTAACAGTAAAAACAAAATCAATTTTTATCTCAGTTATGATTGGTGATTTTGTTTGTCCTTTAATGGGCCATTGAGTTGCTTTTAATTGAAAGTAAATGATGAGGTTGAAGCAAAACCACAGTGATATGTGATATCTTCAGGATCCCTATCCCTTCACTTCCTTCCCTTCCTCTTTTTTATTAGAGTCTGGATCCTCTAAAGTTTTTTATTACTCCCTCTGATCCTTAATATAAGAGCTAGTTAACTAATTTAGGTAGATTAAGGAAACTAAATAAATTATTTAATTATAACAAATGTGACATGATCTTTCAAAAGTATTCCTGCATAAGATTAGATTATATATTAGTTTATAAGTTAGGTAAATTGGTTTGGGGAAAAATGATAAATCTTAGATATAAAATCGATTAAGGTCTTATATTTAAAGACTAAATCTAACCCTCAAACTAGTTCCTATATTAAAGACCAGAGGGGAATTAGAATCCAGAAAAAGAGAAAGAATTGAGTGGGAGAGAAAAAAGGGTAGTCAGCCCTGTACACACTTCTACTCTTTATTTTACTCACTGTCTGGCCTCTATTAAGACTTTATAATTAAAAATTCTAGAGGATCCTTATATACTGTTTGTTAAAGTTTTTAGTTAGTCACTTCCTGAAAAATGAAGTGATGTTATTATACTTGCTGTTGTAGTCCTGGGGAGGAGCTGGCCTTAGTGGAGCATATGAAAGGCATGTCTTTGACAGTGGAAGCTAGGAATGAGCTAAAATCTTTGTTGGTTTGCCTTGTGATGTTTGGTGAGGGAGAAACAGCTAGGAAGCTACAACACATGGCAGAGAACTTTCAGTTGTCTCAGATGGCTGCGGTTAGATTAGCTGAAGGCACCATGTCCAATGATATAATAAATGAGCATACACATACTTTAGAGCATTACACACGAAACGTAAGAACGGAAATGCAAAATTCAGAGGCTTTCTCTTGGCGGGCTAAAGTTTTTGTTTCTTAATCAGCAAGGTTAGCGAAAATTAACCGGATTTATTGGCTGTTTATCAGCAAGTCAATAAGTTAGTATATGTTTAGCCTTTCACTGGGTTATGCATTGGGGATTAAGAACATTGTTTTATGTAGGAGTAGTGATGTAACTTTAGATTGTATGATGTACATATTATGTTGCCCATGTTGCTTATTGTTTTTGGTCAGAAGCAGGGCCTGTTTAAGTTTTGTTTTGTATTTCGATCCCCTGTAAAAATTGGCATTATCTTTTCTGGGGCTGGTGATTGTTGTAGTGATCTTTGTGATTAATTAATTAATGGAAACTTTGAGATAAATGATTTGTTATAAAAGATTGGGTGTATTAATAAAGGTGTTAACATGGCTGTTTGATGGGCTGTTTGATGGGCTGTTTGTTTTTCGTCACAATTTTGTTTTCCCAGTCAAATGACACAGGCAATGATTTAAGGGTCAATGATTTAAACTATTGTCAAGTCGGACCAATCATGATTATAATATAATTTAGTTGTAATATATAAAAAGAAACATTTAAATAAAATATTAATTCATAAGTAAATAGAAATATTCATATATAAATTGTACAAATAGAGTTAATAAAGTACAAATATGTTAGACTAATATTTTTTTTTTAAATTCAAAATAATGTCATTTCAGGCTCAATAGTAAAACAAATATATATATATATATATATATAATCCAATCAGTATATGTAATGAGACTGCAATGTGACTAAAAGTGTATGGCAAGTAGTCCTCCTTGTGAATCACATTGGGATTTTTTTTCTCATCTGCAGAAACAGAGGTGAGGGAAGAAGTGAGTCTGTGTGGGAGAATGATATTTTGGGACCATTTGTTGGATATTATGGAAGAAACAACACCAGTAGCAGCAAAGTAAGAGGAAACCATTAATAGTTTTGCTTTAACACTGATACATTCATTTATATTACCTAAACGTACAAGGTTCTGATTTGTCTTCATCCAGTAAAATTGGTTCCATATTTTTCAGGTTCTCCAAAAACAGAGGAAGGTAAATTTGTTCCAAAGACAAATTGACAATAAAAGCCTCAACACATATTGTGATTTATAAGAGGGAAAAAAAATTGAGACAGAAGGGCCCTACCGGGTTCGAACCGGTGACCTCTTGATCTGCAGTCAAATGCTCTACCACTGAGCTAAGGACCCTTAATGCGCAATAATAATAATATTATATTATATATAAGTAAAAATATAATTGAAAATAAAAGGGCCCTTCCGTGTTCGAACCAGTGAGGCGGTGACCTATCTTATATGATTGAGAAATGATCTTTGATTTAACAATTGTCCAAAATATTAATATTACATACATTCATACACACACACACCCATCTATGGGCATGTTTGAAATGTTGTTAAACCATGTTTTTATAAATTTTTTTAGGTAAAATTTTAATTTAGAAAAATTTTAAAACAAAAAGTTATATTTATCCAGAAGTACTTTTGGGCTAAACCATGGTTTAAAACTATAGTTTTGAATAAGCTACTGAAACTAACTTTTGCAATAATAAAAAAACTTATGAACTATCCAATTACTATTTTACCCTTACTTTTTCTTATACTTTCTCTCCTCTCTCCTCTCCATAATCTCTCCTCTCTTTTCTCTACCCTCTCTCCTACTTTTAATCAAATCATACACCTTTTAGTAATTTACTAATATAAAAAGTCATTTTAAAAATAACTATCAAAACACTTATTTTTTTAGAACTACTTTTTTTCCCCATAACATAAGCAGTCCAAAAGCCCATTTTTTTTATAAGACCATTTTTAAAATTTTATCCAAATACACGTAAGTATGTATATATTAGAGTATACTACATAGGTTAATAAAATATGATGTTGAATCAAACCAAAAAATTAAAGTAACTAATTTTTGAATGCAAACATTAATCGTTTGAAGTTAAAAACATAATCAAAACCGAGATTTCTTATTTATAAAAAAATCTTTTATGTTACTAGATTATAAAATTAGGGTCAAATTAAAAGTTAGACTTTAGATTGGTGAAGATATTACAATTGTTTTTTTAAAAAAAATCAGAAATTGAACACACAAAAACAAACCCAGATGAGTCAAGGTTTTTGTCAAAAATTTATGGACCTAACCCTTCGTTTGGATGGAAAACTCCCATTTTACTATTTTTGTTAGTTTTCTTTCCACTCTATTTTTCTCCCACTTCCTCCTCCATTCTCGCTGTTGTCTTGTCTGTTGCTATCATTGCTGGGGGAGTATTTCACATCCAACCTTCTCCCTTTCTATACACAGAGCGTAATTATCCTATGTTGATGCTTTGTGGTGATGGAAATAGCAATAAATTGAGACTATTGATTACATTGAAATGAATTCTCCCTGCGCATCACAAGGAGTCGTCCATGCTAGTTTTAGGTAAGACAAAATTTGCCCATAAACCTCCATTTCACTTTGAAACAACCATTAACATGATTATCCATTTTGTATTTAAGCTAAATTCACATTTGATAAATCTAACACTAACGCACCCTAAATGTTATGTGCATATAGCTATTAATAAGGGCAGAACTGACCCTTAAGGGCTGGCCATTCGATAATCAAAGACTGAGCCAGGTTGGAGTAAACAGCCCTTGTATATAGAAAAGCCTGACTTTTTCAACCATGAATCCAACCCTCAACGTTATAGGGCTTGCTCTTAAACCTTGACCTTTTTCTTTTTCTTTTAAAGAAAACATACACTTTATACAACATTACAATCTAAGTTTAAACATAAATTCATATTTTAGACAATTCAAACAATTCAAGGTCCAAACATGCTATTATATGTATGTATGTGGTTGCATTGTGTATATAAATGGAAAGAATTTAGGATTTCATAGGAGGATGTCTTGATATTAAATATTAGAGAGAAGCTCCATACAAGGCATATACCACAATTAATAATTTAAAAAACAAGCTGTAAATGAATATTTATATATATATGTATTCCATATCTCTAGATGAAATTAAACATACATTTGAATGAGATTAGGAACTTGTGGGCAGCTTATAATCAAATCTCCTTGAGATAGCATTTGGATGAATCTGATCCTCCTTGGTTATTACTTTCTGAGTTGTTACTGATGAAATAGGAACCAAACAAAGTCCTTTGCTCCTTAGGTCAACCTCTCTCTCCCCATAACACATCTGAATATATTTTGCAAATAATTGATGAGCCAAACAAATGCTGAAACATCATATCAACTTAAATTTTCAAGTTTATAAAGTTCTTTTAATGAAGTTTAGAAAGTCATTTTTTTAGTCATAAAGTCTTTTTTAAAAATCAATATATCATATAAAACCGATATACAGCTGGCCGCATTACTACATGAACCATATATAATTCTCCTTATACTCCATATAATGTAGGGGAAAATGTAGTTACCTGTTTATGATGATTGACTTTGACAGTTTTGCTGTATGAGAAACTCAGCATTTGACACAAATTCTGCTCCATCCAAATGAAAATGAATTAAAGTAATCTCATAAGCTTGCATTGTTTGAACCAAACTTTTCTTGTGATTTAGTTTCACCAAAAGCAATTATATAGGACATTAATTTTATGAGAAAATCATTATGATGAAATCCCAGGGAAGGAACATCTTTATAAAAAAGTCTCATACCAAGTAAACAGTATTCAATGCAAGTTTTGATGTAAAAAATAATAACAGGTCCACGTTGCTCATTTTTTATAAATTTTTTTGGTAGTTAAGTTCCTTTCTTTGGAAGTTATTTTTTCAAGTTTTATTATGGTATGGTCTAGAAAGGTGATTTGGATTCAGCATAATTCGCTCCTTTATACATATTACTATTTTTGCGTGTACAAATTTAGAAATTGAAAGTTTGATTTCCACTTTTATTGATCTTTAACAAATAGTGAGATGATTTCGTATAGTATAATTTTCTTTTTCATGAGAATTCAAACAAAAGCTTTCAAGTACTATTAAACAAATATGTGATGTTAAAAATAAGTGAAATTCATTATCTGCTAATTCTATCTGTCTCATAAATTTTCATTGCAATTTTCACTTAATAAAAATCAAAATTATGGTATATATACTCTTTTGGCAGTCCTTAATATAAGTCATATTTAACTAATTTGATTAAATTAAATAAATTAGTTAATATGACATATTTTTTCTAAAATACCTTAATTATCTTCTTTAATTCCCTCTTTCTCTCTCTTACTTAATTAATATTGAAAATTTGACTAAAAAAAATTAATGTTAAAGGGGTATTAATAGAGGTAATTTAGGAAAAATTGATAAATACGAGAAATAAGTCTTATATTTAAGATCAAGATTAACTTCTCAATTAAATCCTATATTAAGGACTGGAGGAGTATATACTTATATTTTCTTTTTTATTTTATTCCAAGTTTCGTGTATATTTCTCTTTGCTTGAAGTATATATTTACCAGGATTTCCTCATGAAGAAACTTGATATAAAGAGAAGCCTCTTGAAGAACTGAAGCAGTGTCAGTCTGCAGATTATCCACAAATCACCCAATTGTCAGTTTTTAATTTCTTAAATGATAATTAAGAAGAAAAAAGTTAACAAGAAATTAAAATCATGAATACCTTTTCTTTTCTTTTTTGCTAATTTTGAGGTTAACATTCAATAAGGACTTACCTTGCCAAACGGCGAAACCATCTTTTGTAGAGTTGTGATTTTATCACTGAGCTTTTGATTTCTCCTCACAGGTGGACGCAACTAATAATAATAATAATAATAATAATAATAATAATAATAATAATAATAATAATAATAATAATAATAATAATAAAAGAAAGCAATGGAACACAATCTTACAATTCAATTTGACAAATTGACCAATATTTCATTAATTTATTACATAAATTTTGTTGTTTACACAATAATGAACATGTTTGAACATGCATAATGATGACTGCCTTATATATAATTTTAATTTAGATACTTCTTAGATTATATTTATTTTAAAATTGTTTTTTATTTCATTCTTACATATGTTTCCACATCAACAATAGCTTGCCTTTTTTTAATATATAGTTTATTAATTAATTTCATTCTTCGTAATAATAATAACAAGTTTCTCAATATTAATATATAACATACAAGGTATAAACAAATTGTATTATAAATAAATTATAAACATTATATATGTACCAATTCATAAAAAAATGTTTAGTTTCAATAGAATAATGATCAATAGGAATAATTATTTAACTAAATGATCAGTTAATTATATGTATAATGTAAGAGTTTTGTAAATCAGACTAATATAATAAATAAAAAATAGTGCATTTTATTTCTCACACAATATATAATGAATAAGTCCATATTTATTATTTTGTATATTGTCTTTGTATAAGTTGTAATTAATATCAATTTAAATGAAACTAGATTATTTTTTTTTACTTTGGTTTTTTAATCCACTTACATTGTTCTTCGGAATTTTGTGTGAAGTGTCTTTCAAATTTGTAATGTTAGTTTCAATGTTGTCAACTTCCTCAAACAGACGTTTTCTTGCACTTCCTCTGATTATTGCCTGCAGGTCACACCATAAAGAAAATTGAAGAGATTCTGATCCTTTTAAGCAATTTTTTTTTAACTACAAAAGTTCAAATTAAAAAAAAATAAAAATGAGCTTAAAATATGTTTATCATATGTAAAAATGGAATTCTCCTCTTTCAATCAACAAGATCAAGAATCTTCATGTTCATGAACATTGTGCCATTGAGGAAAAAAAATATTTTTATAAAGATTAAATGATCTTTTTTGAAATTTAATATAGAAATTTGAAATAATATGATCTCTAATTTAAATGTGTGTGTATATAAATATTTAGATGATTAAATAGTTTCAAATAAAACTTTACCATTAATCTTGTCTTCGTTAAACAAAAATCCTCATTCCCATCTATCTCCATGCAAAATAATCTCCTATAAAATATAATTTGAAATAACCGTAATTTGAAATAACAATTTATAAAATATAATTGCATATAAACTGTTTGTATTAAATAATAAAAATCCCAATTCTCACGTTTTATAAAATATTATTTTTCCAAATAAATATGAATGATCAAACTCAATTAAAAGATAATATTTTACTTCAAATGATCAGATTAGTTGGAATTGAAAAAATAACATTATTTATTCATCACAAAATGAGGGATTTCATTAACAAAAAATTACCTCTAGATAAGTAAATATCATCTTACCACATCATATGAAGGATCTGTAGGTCTCTTGGTAGGCAACTTCTGTGAAATGCCTTTGTTGCTTGGTGTACCATATAGGCTTCCTGCCCACAAGACCCCCTCTTAATTACTCTATAATTATTGCATTGATTCATATATATAAAATTCATTTTTATACGTATTTTAATTTTAATTCAGTTTGAATTATTAGGGAAATATTTATCATCTTTATGGATAAAAGTGCAATTTCGTGTCCTAACATTACACATGGTTCTAGTTTTCTCTCTTGATTTTATAATGTGCTATCTTAGTCCTTTATAATCCTCACACCCTGCTGTTCTTATAATTTTCAATATTGACAAAATATTCTTCCCAAATGTTAACATATCGAGTTTAATTTTAAAAAATAAAAATAATATTATTAAAATATTATTTGATAATCCTTTGTTGGCATTTAAAATTGCAGTATTAACATACCTTGTTAATGAAACTACAGTGCCGATGATATAAGCCTAGAAAGATATTTCATAAAATTAAAAGACCAAATTAAAATTTTATATAAAATTAAATAATCAAATATACACTTTTACCTCTAATTAATACATGTAATTAATCTTTATTAATTTTCTTTTTGCTGGAATTAATCTTTACTTATTCACCAATTGGATTAATCCCTTTTTAAAACTAGAAGACTTGGTAAAACTGAAATTATTATTTTGTTTTTTGTGCGTGTATGTGTGTAAAATAAAGCAAACCTTGTTGAATAAGGGATAGAGACTGAGATTGGGTAGGCATGTTTGTAGATTCCATGTACAATCCGTTGTTGTGAAGTTGACTGCTAAATAAATATTGGAAACACGAACTATTAGAGTGTATATAAATATATTAAAATTATAATTTTTTTTCTTATTAATATATTAAAACACGAACTATCATATCTTTGTTTTTGTTAAAAATTTGATTTTGTTCTTATGATCCATTCAAATGCAGCAAAAATTATACTATTTAAGTAAAAGATAAACTTTCGAACAAGTAACCAATTTAAAAAATATTTATATAATGAAATTAACCAGCAGATAGTGGATTAATAATATTTGAAGGGCGAAACTTATGAGATAGCCCAACCTATATATATATATGAGTTTAAATATATATATTTATAAAATATCTTTTCAATCCTTTAACCTTAATATCATTAATATTAAATAATTATTTTTTGTTAATCATTGTTATTTTGAAAAAAATTAAATTTAATATGTAAGTTAAGAATATATTGTCAACATTTAAAATTTTAATATCATCATGCTGTTTTTTTTTATTAATGAAACTAATGATGTGAGGGTTAGAGGATTGAAAAAGACATTTTATAAAATTAAGGGATTAAAATGAAGCCTTATGTGAAGTTAAATGAAATGACATTTTCTATTAATATATAATAGAAAAATTAATCTTTTGGTCCCTATAGTTTTATTTTGATTGTAATTCAATTCCAAAACTTTGACTCGGTCAACTCAATTGAAATTTAGTCTTTAAATTTTAATTTACTGTAACTCAGTCCTTATAATTTTAACCATTTAAAATTTTATTCTCTAATTTTCATGAAATATATATAATATTATCTTCTAAAATATAGGAATGTCTGATAATTTGAATGGTTAAATTATAAGGATTGAGTTATATCGAGTGATTATAGTTCAGGGATTAAATTATAACCGAATCAAAACTATAAAGTGTGAGTTATATTGAGTTAAAATATTGAGATTGAGTTATAACTAAATCAAAATTATAAGAATAAAAAAAATTAATTTCTCCGTACAAAATTTATAATGTATCTCTATTTCTTGCACTCGTGTACATTCACATAAAAATGCCTAGTCCAAGATGATGTATGCATGCCCTACACACATATATGGACAGAAAAGCTAGCAGGCCATATTCTTAGTTTAGTTTGTTCATCACTTCATCTACCTCAAAATAATATATCCAATTAATTATTTACTTTTAATGTCATCAACTACCACCATATATAAAGACAGGTCATCAATGATTCCTTTATTCAACATGTCAGAAGAAATAAAATACTAAGTCAACCGTATAGAACACTTGTACTATTCTTTTAATGTTCTTAATATATATATATATATATATATATATATATCCACATTTATTGACCCAGGATAAATTATTGAAAATTATTTGAAAAAAACAACAACAGAAGGATTACATCCTATTCGATCATCTCATGTACGACTATTGCATGCAAGATTTAAATAGAAATTTCAGAGTGCATAAAATGTGTGTAAATATCACTTTCTCTTAGGATGTTTCAGAGTGCATAAAATGATCTAAGTTGCTTAGTATATTTTACTCACATTAGGTCCTCCATCTGCATACGATTAGCTGTAAAATTCTCCAATAGAATTTCATTGATTCCTGAAAAGTATTCTAAATTTAATTCATATAGATTAGACCTCAAAGGACAAATAATAATAATAATTAGGGTTTTGAAACTCTTACCATATTGAAGATGTGAAGACATGCAGTGTTGGTAGAAGAGCATTGCTCATCTTGAGCTATTTCAATGGGGATCTGCAGGCACGTTTCTAATTAAGTCCAACATATATTAATTATTGTGAAACATAAATATTTTAAAAATAAAATATATCCTGCAGTATTTCATAATATTTCTGAACTGAAATGACGACTGGGTATTTAACAGAAGTCTTAAATAGAAATTAGAAATTAACTGTGTGAATATCAGCCTAGGGATTGCTTTCCCTTTTAAAGAAAAAAGAAGGGGGGGGGGGGGAAGCACACAATTGTGGGATGAAACTTAGCATGATGGTGATTACATATAAAAGCAAATGAGAAATCCTTACCTCTAAAGAGAAAGTCTGCAAATAATTTCATTCAAAACGAAGGCTTCACAAATGAAAATTATACGCATACCAGATCTTGGTTATGTAGAAGAGAAGAGAGAGAAATAGAGAGAAGGAGAGAGAATTAATGATATAATTAATGGTACTTAGTAAAAATGGTGAGAAGAGAATGGAATCATTTGTTGCATGAAAGGGATATGAAACGACCGTGCCAGGTTAAGGAAAGGGTCGGTTTATCTTCAATTATTTAGATTTAAAATTCTACTTGAAAGCATTGCACATTAATTATATCAAGTTCGTCATTAGTTTCATTTCGCTTTCAAATTTAAGTTTTGTTGCTTCTCATTTATTATTAGCAGCTAATGAAAAGGCGCGGTGGTTCATATTACATTTTAATTAAGACTGCTTGATGGTTATATATCTAAAAAAAAGTCAGAAATATATATATATATATATATATATATATATATATATCTAAAAAAACACTATTAAATAAACTTGAACTATTTGATCACGGTTGTTTAAGAAAAAAATTGTCAAATGGCTTTGTAGTTTATGAAAATTTATAAAAATAATACAACTATTTAATGATTGTTTAATACTATCAAATAATTGCTCATATTAAGCGTGAAATAAACCTAGTTCTCTAGTAATGTATAATTCTTAAATCATTTAAATGTCGTATTGTATTCAATTGTGTAAGCAAAATTACTTGTGATATTGTAAAACACACACTCACTCTTATTTATAATTATAAATAAATTATAATGGAGTAAGATAGTTAACGAAGTGAAGACAATTTTAAATTTGAAGTCTCAAATAAAATTTTGCATAAAAATTACTATAATTGCTTTAGTCAAAATGCAATTATGAACTCATAATTTTGTTCCAATTTTTTTTTTAAAAATATCAATATTATACTCAATGCAATGGTGATGAACTCATCATTTTGTCCCATAACTGTTGTCTTTTTATGTTCCGGCCACAAGAACTTTCCTCATTTATAAATTGGTAACAATGGTCAATCGTTTAATTGGTTGACGTTAAAGAAATTTCATACTTATATAATTTTGGATTGACTTTGTTACAGTCATCCATAACTTTGAATTAGACTCGGTTTTCTATGCTGTTTTTTTTTGCCATCCAGTTTTCTATCTTATTGATTTGAGCTTCCATTAAGAAATGCAATTATTTCAAATCTTCAAACCAAAATAACAAAGCGTTTGGTTGATTATACTTTAATCAATATATTATAATCCTCCATCTGTTTTTTATTAGAAAGACATAATTTACTTAATCGCATAAACCATGAAAACAATTAAGTGTGTGTTTGGATTGCCTTAAAACTAATAAGATTTTAAAAGGGGTTTCTGGCCCAAAATTTAGTTTAGAGGAATTTTAAAACAAATAGCTATATTTGTCTGAAAGAGCTTATGGATCAAACCATGATTTTAGATAATATTATAGGAATAGCTTCTGGAATAGTAGAATAGCTCATGGACTACCTAATTATCATTTTGCCCCCATTTTTTCCAATCTCTCTCCTTTCTCCTCTCTTCTCCGTCGCTCGCCTCTTCTCTCGTCTTCAGTCTCCTTCTCCTTCTCCGTCATCAGAGAAGCTCCTCTATCACTTCTCTCACTGTCGTTGTGGGTCGTGCTCCTCCCTTCAAATTTGGAAGTAGTCGTCGGTCGTGGGTCGCGGATCTAGAGCTAAGAGAAGTGGACGATGGAGGAAGACGAAGGATAGGAGTCAGTGTTAGGGTCTGGTAGGGATGAAAATAGGCCAGGCCTTGGCCTTAACAGGCCAAGCCTGTTAAGTGACAATCTAGCCTGTGCCTAACCTGTAGCCTGTTGTAGGCTAATTTTTTAGTCTAAGCCTAGCCTGTAAATATATCTGGCCTGGCCTGAAGCCTGTTAAAATAGCCTATTTTATCAAAATTCATTGTCTAATTATTATTATAAAAAAATAAAAATAAAATTTACAACAATATGTGTTAGCTTCATGGTCTGATTGTTGTATTATGGTTAATAGGTAGTGGGTTCGACACATACCTATTACACTTTTATACTAAATATATTTTAAATAACAGACACAGGCTACGTGACAGGCTTAACAGGTTTCTTAACGAGCATGAGCCTAGCCTTATAAAGAAAACAAGCTTTTATATAAGCCTTAACCTGTGTATTTTTTACAACAGGCCAGGCCAGGCTAGAGGCCCCTGACAGGCCACCTGGTCTGTTTCCATCCCTAGCGTCAGGGCTCACCAGCGTCGGCGTCGTTGTGGTAGAAGATAGAGTCGACTATCGGTGGTTTGAGAGAACATGAAAAAGAGGGGGAAAAGGGAAGAAATTGATTTTTTTAATAAAAACATACAATTTCTAGTAATTTACCAATTACAAAAGTCCTCATGGTAATAACTATCCAAACACTCATTTATTCATAACTAATTTTTTTTCCATAAATCTTTTTCAAAAGTTGTCCAAAAACCCCTTTCCAAAAGTCTATCCAAACGGAGTCTAAGTTTAGTTGGTGTCTTATTTTTTTGTTGTTGCTTATTTTCAGTTTTTTCCTTAATTAAATGTCATCATTTTCTCAATTTTAATTACTTTCAAAATTTAAATTTTAATAATTTATTAGGGCAATTTCAGGAAAAACTTTTTTTTTTTGCCAAAAGGAAAAATTCATTAATATTTTTTGATTTGATTAATTATTCTTAAAAATTTGTAAATGGTCTTTTATGTTAGGGATATCACAAGCATAAAATAGCACCTTATAATTAGAAAAAGAGAGATTATAAAATTTATAAAAAGGCAAACCATTGTAAATTATTAATACGCAAGTTACCTCAAATTAGGCCTGAACAAAGTGCTTACCGCCCGGTATATCCGCCTGAGTCTAACTTAATTTTTTTTGGTTTGGGCCCGCCCAAATTATGCCCGTAATGGGCGGGCTTAAATAGACAGATTACATATATTATATAGGTGGACGACGGCACACCATCGAGCTTCTCATGTCCGCCCGGGTATATATATTTTTTTTGTTGCTGCTGTGCAGGTGATAGCAACAACAAATATTGCAGATAATAATTAATCTATATTTTGTACAATTGCAAGTCAATCATGAGGACTTTAATGAAGGTATCATTCAAGTTCAAGCAAAGAAGAAAGCGAGCTTGAATTATTATGCTTAAGCTGGATTCTAGAAAAGAAGTTTCAGTTCGCAGTTCGCAGTTCGCACAAAGTATTGCTTGTACCCTATAGCTCGCGGTTACTATCCCTTTTGGCCGTCCAACATTTTTTTCCTTCCAAAAAAACTTAATATTGTTGATAATTTGTTTTTTTTAAATTAAAAATTACTACTATAAAGTTTTCTTAAGATAATATTTATTACTATTATTGTTGATAATTTGTTTTTTAAATTTTTATTATAACTGTTACTTCGTATCTTTTATTTTTTTTCTTTTATGTATTATTATCTTACATGCTAATTGGGGAAAATTACTGAAAGTTTTTAAAGAAAAATATAATTAATAAAAAGTTTCACATGTATTTTTTTTATAATAGTTTAATCATTATATATTTATTTATAATTTTTTTTTATAATTATATTATTTTATAAACGGGCTGCCCATGTCCGCTTTAACTCAAACAGGTTCAATTCAACCGGCTTATTACTGGCTGGTGCACGGGTATAGATTAACCCGTGCCCAATTAAAATTATACAGGCGAGACACGGGTTGACTATTAAGTTAGCCTACCCTGCCGATTGCTCAGCCCTGTCTCAAATTGGAAAACAATTCTAGCTAGGGTGCAATTATGAATGGTCAAGGAAGCCACTTAAAGGCCTGCTAAATTGCTAATTATAGAAATACTTATTAATTCTGTGGGTCTCTGCTTTTGGTTTTCTGACTTATTGTTTCCATGTGATAATGATTAACAGTTTAACGCTGGTAATTATAGTGTGAATTGACCGTTTTTAATATTTTTACTATCAGTTTTTCCTTATTAAAATTTCTATTTCTATTTATATAGTTTTATTGAGTAGATTAAATTATATATCTTATGCAATTTAATTGATTATGTGTGTGTGAAAAAGCCAACTAAATACTTTCGAAATTTACAAAATCACAAATCAGTCCAAAAGTACTCATGGAATTTCAGAATTTGGTGAATTTACTTTACTACCATTGATAGCCGTTCTCAGGCACTAACAACTGGAAATTTTTTTGCTAAGGTTGATCAAAGTGAGATTTGATCCTACCATCTTTTGGGAATCAAAAAGATATACAGTTATTAAGCCACCACTAAAACTTCTAATATAGTGGAAACTAGTATATAAAATACGTACATCTAACACCTCAAAAAATTTTATAGGGTAATTAGTACTTTGAAGTGTTAAAAGGGGAGCAATTAACACCCTTAGTTAACAGCCGCAAAAGTCCGTTAGAAATGTTTTCTTCCCTCTGCCCCTACATATCATCTCTCCCCCTCGTTCCATAAAGTGATTCAAGTTCTTCTTCCCCCACCCTTTCTCTCTCATTCATCAAGCCGGTGAACACTTTTCACATGCTCAACCGGTTTCTGAAAGGCATCCTATCAATATTCAAACAAAGCAATGGGTTTTCAAGGTTTAAATCAATCTTCTCTTAGAAATCTCTTTGTGCTTGTCAATCAAAAGAGATGGGTAAAGCAAAAAAATGCCCCAAATTTGCAGTCATGAAGAACCTCATCACCGCTAAAGTAACAAAAAAACCCATGTGCGAAGACCCATGAGCTCCGTCTTGCAACAACACGTCACCTCCTCGCTCGGCTGCTGCATCGCTTTGACGACGCTTTCCTCCTAAGGGAGGTTACCTCCCGTTTTCTCCCCTTCAATCACACTCACATGTATATCTCGCTCTCCTTATTAGCTCCGTCATCTGGTTTGTTGCTGAAGAAGACGATGATGATCCAAATCTCATATGAAGATGAATAGTGAAGACAAACAAATTGAAATTCATGAACCAACAAATACGAAAACCGTCGGGGCTGAGAGTATTGTAACAATAAAACCCTAAAAGCAACTAATGATCTCCATTAATATTCATTCTTAAACCATTTATGCAGTTTGTTTTCAAATAAAACAATACTGCAAAAAGAAATGAGGGAAAAAACACCAAAAGCCACTAAAGCAAACCCAATCCAAAACTGGCTATGAAGGAGCGAAGGGGATAGGACTAAAATCTACCAATTTTCATTGGAGCTATTTGATCTGCAAAAGAATGATGTAAACCCAAAAAATTAATTCCCTTTGGATATAGATATCTCAGCCATGTTATTGTTGCACGTGATTTCATTCTTGTGATTGCTGTTTGGGTCTAGCTCAAGAACGTTTCTATTACCCATTTATCGATGATGATGAAGACGGCGCGCAATGATGAACCAACTTCATCAGCAATGATTGGGAGAGACTCAGTGCTGATTGGAGAGAGGGCCAAGCTAAGTGTGTGTGTGTGTGTGTGGAGGGGGGGGGATTGGGGATAGAGAAAATGGACGTCATGCTCCGTTAGGTTGGAGGTGCTGATTATACTTAAAAAATTATTTTAACACCCTTAAATAGTTTATGGTGTCAATTGCAACAAAATTATTTTAGGGTACTAGATACTCCTTAACCCTATAAGATAATCATCAATATTTGTGATAAATGAAATGTCTAAAGCGAATAACAATAACTTACTAGTAATTACAAGTTAATTATTAGCAAATGACCATACCAACCCAAGGAGTGACCACTATTTTCGTAAATACTCATTAATTTAATTACAAGTTTAATTATGAATGATTAGAACAATATAACAAATAGCAATTGAATAGCAAATAATAAAACTATTTAAGTGAGTGACCACTATTTTCACAAATACTCATTGGTTCAATCATGAGTTTAATCATGAATGACTAGAACAGTATAGCGAATAACAATTAACTAGCAAATGACCATACAATCTGAGTTAGTGACCACTATTGTCATAAACACTCGTTAGTTCAATCACAAATTTTATGCTTCACTAGAATAGTATCCCAAATGATAAATGACTAGCAAATGACCATATATCACCATAAATGACAATGCCACTGGCTTCTCAAAATCATATACCTCATCTTCATCTCCTTTTGTCATTAGACATGAATTAGCTTATTCTTCATAACTGTTATTTCCTCATTTGAACTATCACCCCATATGGAGGATATGTAGGCTTTCAGCTTTCAGCTTAGGCTTTTCCCTATCTTCTTTGCTCCTTGAGGAACTGTGGACATTCCCATTTGATGTAGCCGAGAATGTAGTAATAGCTGAGGATGTAGAAAATTTTGAAAGCTAGGGACATTTTCAATGGCTGTGATCTTCCAAGTGCAATCAGCTGGTTCATAATGCGAGTGGATATGATAGCAGCAAATGATATATCCCTTCATGGTTCAGCCAAACTGCCCTACATAGCAGCAACTGAGCTCTCATAGAAGCTTCTCTTGCTTCCTCAATGGCTGTGATCTTCCAAGTGCAATCAGCTGATTTATAATGCGAGTGCATAAAATTTTAGAGCCCTTGAGTATTATACTAGCTGATACCGGTCAAGTGGGGAAAGGTAAAGAAAAGAGCTTCATATTCAAAAGGCTATTGGAACCCAACTCAACATATTAGAGGCCCAAAACACAAATACACATACACACTTGGATGAGTCAAATTGAGCTAAAATCTTATTTAGGGCCATATCTATGCATTATTAGAATATTTAGAAGAAGAAATCCCACATTCATTAATTAGAAGGATGATTAATGGTATATAATGTCAAGGAAAATCCCATCAAATTTACTTAAGTTATTTTAATAGAAAGACAATCCTAATATATATTTCTAATATAAAAAATTTAATATTATGTTGCAATGCACAATAGATAATCTCATGAAATTAAATAGTGTATGGGAGACTGTTAATGGGCTTAAAGGTAGGGGGCTTGCTTGGAGCTACAGAGACATTATTTGAAATCATTTAGGGCTATATCATTTTAGATATATGAATATTTGTTTTAATCTTTAAATCATTTAGGGTTAGAAATATAGCCTTACCAAGTTGAATAATGAGAATTTTATTTTGACAAATTTATGCAGCTAAGGCACATCAGTTGATAATCAGAGCTAGGTTACTTGGATGACAAATCTCATCTTTCTTAATTATTTTCTTCATTTTTTTTTTCTTCCTTCACGCTACATTCTTAATTTTTTTCTTTTGGCCTTCACAACACCTCATCCTTGTATTTTTCCTTATTCTATAAATCCGTCTCTTCCAATTTTCTTATTTCAATTTTAATATCTAGAATAAATAAATAAAAGAAGGTTTTAGAAAAAGAAAAAATAGCAGAATATTATGTTGGTTTTGTTTTTCTTTTTGCTTTCGTAACACCTTTTATGAGTTTTTAAAGTTGGCACATTTATTAGTGGTTTTCAAAATAAAAAGGAAATTAATTAATTGATACACGACTCATGTTTTGTGAGAATTCCTTTTCTCTAATAACTAAACTTGTTCATAGATAAAGGCAGTGATTAAACACCAGATTGGATGGTTTGATTGATATAACCGTTATTTGAAAAAGGTATGAATTAGAACCAGATCGCTTAGTTTGATTGGTTGAACTGTTTCTTGAGAATATTGCTAAAAAAATCCCTCATTGTACAAATTTAGTGTCCAAAGGTACTTGACATTTTGTTTAAATCTAGGTACAATCTATTTTAAATGAGTACAACCTATAATGTGCAAAACATAAGACATTTGCATATAGTTGAATACATGTTGCATATAACTGAATAATAGTTATACCTACTAAAGATAAATTGCACCCGCTCAATGCCAATTAATTGATTGATACACGATTTATGTTTTGTGAAAATTCTTTTCTCTATTAACTAACTTGTTCATGGATAAAGACCGTGATTAAACACCAGGTTGCGCGGTTTGATTGGTTGAACCGTTACTTGGGAATATTACTAAAAAATCTCCTATTGCACAAATTTATTGTCAAAAGGTACTTGACATTTTGTTTAAACCTAGGTGCAATCTATCTTAAATGAGTACAAACTATCTTTAATTGAATATATGTTACATACAACTAAAGAAGAGTTACACCTATTAAAGATAAATTGTACCAGCTTAAATACTTGAGTTCCCTATTTACTTATTACTTTGTGATCTTGTTACTTGGCTAATCAACTCATTGTGTACTTTTTTTAGCTAAGGATAAATAACTTTCTTTAGGGTTTTAGCCAATCATATTTTCATTTATATTGGGTAAATTCACAATCAAATTACACATCCTTGAGGGTGGAGGAAGCCCCAAGATTAGGTCCTATAGGGGCATCCAAACTATCAAACGGAGACCAAGCAAAAGAATAATAACAACAAACAAACACAATGATCTAGTAAAAACAATTATAAGAAAATAAAGAGATGAGAGAGAGTGTACTAGAGTACATGCTCAAATCCGGATGAAACCGTTAAAGCTCCGAAGCAATCACGCAAGGTTTAGCGACTAAAGCCTAAACCTCAATAACATAATAGATGCAGCACACAGGAGAGAAAGAGAGAAAAAAAAGGAGAGAAAGCCAAAAAAACTCAATGGCTAAGGCGAGGAATAAGTGAAGGAGACACCCTCCATTTATAGTATCAGGTCAGCAATATTTTAGGAAGGTGCAATCCTGGTAAGTAATGCAATATCCATCAAATTATATCTTAATTTAATTTATATATTTTTATTAGGTGGAGATCCTAATTAAAATGTCGTGGCCCATCAAGGGAAAACTTGAACCAAAAGTTTAACATCTCTTACTCACACTTAATAAGTCTACCATTAAGCAACTATCTTATCTCTTTTTGCTTCATACTAATGTCTGTCGTGCTTGAACATGACGTCTTTGCTTTGAATACTAATGTATTAAAAATCCCTAATACGGGATCAGCACATAAATAAACTATATATTTATACCTGTAATTTAGTTTGCATGCTATCTTGAATGCCCCAGATTCACCCATAAACATTACTCATGGCATGTGTAATCCTCTCAAGTAAATTTTGTCATTAACTTAGATTGTCTTGTCATGTGCACAATATCCACACTCACAAGTTATTCAAATAATTAGTAAGGCATCGATCAAATATACTAGTATAGTTATGTATTTTAGGGTAAATCTTCCTCCTGACTAGTCATCACTTAGGTCTAACCTGATCGTTTTTCTAGTATTTGAAACCTGTTAGATTGAATCATTCGTGAACATAGGGTATAAGCTAAAGTAGTTATCACCATATCAACTCTTTATGATGTTGTCTAAGTCTTAAGCGCATGAAAATATTTTCTCCTTTCTAAGACTCACAATGTAATGGAAACATGGATCTTTCTATTCATATTCCTTGTGGCAGTTCATATAAGTACATGCAGTATGGATTGCATGCTACAGTATTTGTCTTATCTTATAAGAGCGTATGTTTATTTTGACTTATCAACATCGTATAAAATTGAGTTCCAGATACTCGCACTACGTGAAGCATAACTCTACAACACAACTTCTCACAACGTCTTCAAAGAACAGTTTCTTGTCTGGCAATAGGTATCATGTTCACGAGTATCCATGATTGGATCCAATATATATGTATGGATCTCATCTCATTCTTCATTGAGGAAACATATTTTCAGTGATACTTCTCAACCATTCCACTACTCTCACTAAGTGGTTGGTGATGACACGGTATCTCATCTTCTATGTTTCACACAAACATTAAAGGCGGATGCCCGTGACATAAAAAAAAAAAAATTAAAACCAAAGATCACAGTTTTGCTTGAGGAAGGAAAACACAAAATTCCTCCTTGAAGGGCATCTCATCTTCTATGTTTCACACAAACATTACAGGCGGAAGCCCGTGACATAACAAACAAGTAAAACAAAGAACACAGTCTTGCTTGAGGAAGGCAACCACAAAATCCCTCCTTGAAGGGCATCCACACTTTTCAAGTAGAACATGATAACAAAAATAAAATAGTAAACGCAATAATCAAGCACATCAATCTATTGGGAGCCAACCCAACCCAATCTAGTCACTATCACAGTCAAGAAATAAAAACCACAACACGAAAAAGGATTTGTACAACTAAAAACAAAAAATACAACCTTGAAGTGAGAAGCAACCCAATAACAAATACAATCCAAAAACAGCAACCATAACATGGATCTAACAATCAATTCACTCATCAACAAAGAGGGAACAACAAAATCTTTCCTGTAACATCCCAAATTTTATCCCAAATTTTAACATGGAGATTGAGAATTTCAAGGTTTATAATTCTGTAATTCTTTGAGGAAAATTAAATATACATGCATTAATTTCAGTTTAAGATTGAAAGGAATTGATAAGTAAAGAAATAGATAACTCAAAACAGGGTAAAAGTCCCACGTTGGTAACTTTGAGGGAAGAGGTGGGTTGTAGCCTATACACAAGTCCCACATTGGCTAAAACTGAAATTGAGGTAGAGGTAAGAGCCTATAAATAGGAGGTGCCAAGGAACTGTTAAGAATTCCTTTTAGGTGGCAACTTAATTAGAGTTGCAAGCTTATAATAAAATATTTTTATGTGTTCTTGGGAGCTAGAGAGAATTCTAGAGGTTGAGATACGTGGGGAAGTCACTCGGTCTCGAGTTTTAAGTTTTAATATTATCGAGTTTTAATATTTATTTTTGAATTTATAGAGTTTTAGATAGTCTGGGAATAAGAGCATTAATTATAATTATTTCACACTTTTGGTAAACTCCATTTGCGGCTTCGTTAACTCATCGGGACAAAATTTGGTCAGCATGTCTATGATGTCTTATTTGTCATATACAACGGTGGAATTTGCAATTGGATTAGGCCAAAAAATGAATAGTAGTTTTGTGATGTCCTGCTAGTTGATTTCAGTGGTCCGATTTTAGATTTAATATCTACAATGAGAGTAATTGAATCCAAATTTAATTTGTTTTCCTAGTTATTCCTAAGACAATTTAGGAAATTAATCTCTCATTGAATATTTATCGTTTATTATAGTTTCATCATTGCTAGTTTTGGGAAGGCCTAGGAACGTGCTAGAGCAATTTGGTTTTGAAATAAAAAACTAGGTAACGTGAATTCTTATCTGCTACTTTATCCACTGATGGCTCTATGAGGCTTTATAATAAATAATTAAGAACCTTCTAGGATATATTTAAATGAAATGGGAATAGTGTAACTAGTTAGGATTCATGGAAAATACCTTGTGTATTTTATAACAAGCCTCGGGGGACTCGAATTGGTAAAGAGGAATAGTAGTTTTTTTAGCCTTAGGAATTGGATAAAAGCCTGGATGTTGATTTTCTGCAAGTATGCTTGTGATGTACTCTTTGTCATGGCGAAGGCTTAAGTTCGCTAGGACAAGCTATGTGTTGTGTGATAAGTAACCTTTGATGAACCATGTTATGCATGTTATGTAGAACTTGAACACTTGGTACTTGTTATTATCTAATTGAAATAAGAAATTTGAGGTATATGCTTGTGAATATGCTATGCCATATGCACTACTGTGGAAACCTAAGACGACTATGCGTGTACTATAACCTTATTGTGATAATGAAAGTTATACTATGAGTATTGTGATAATGGGGAGGCTGTGATTAGAGATGTGATCTTATTATCACGTGGTTTGGCCCTTTGAGAGGGCAGTACTCCTCTAGACATATCCTGGGTTAGCATTCCATGAAAGCAGTATACCTAACAAGATATTGGACATTATATCCAGGGCCCTTGTGTGCTATGCCGACTTTGGCCAATCCACATCACACTTGTGGAAAGCTTGCGAGGGTCAGTGATGACGTGGGAGTAGTTATTCCCAAGACAATTTAGGAAACGAATATCTCATTGAATATTTACCGTTTATTATAGTTTCACCTTCGCTGGTTTTGGGATGGCCTAGGAACGTGCTAGAGCAATTTGATTTTGAAACAAAAATCAGGCAACGTGAATTCTTATCTACTTTATCTGCTGGTGCCTCTATGAGGCGTTACAATAAATAACTAAGAACCCTCTATGATATATTTAAATGAAATTGGAATAGTGTAAATAGTTAAGATTCATGGAAAAATACCTTATGTACTTTATAACAAGCCTGGTGGGACTCGATTTCGTAAAGAGGAATAGTTTTTATTTAGCCCCAGGAATTGGATAAAAGCATGGATATTGATTTTCTGCAACTACGCTTGTGATGTACTCTTTGTCATTGTGAAGGCTTAAGTCGCTAGGACGAGCCGTCCATAATTAGACCCCCCTGTTAATTATTTATTGTGTTGTGGGATAAATAACCTTTGATGAACCAATGTATGTAGAACTCAAACACTTGGTACTTGTTATTATCTAATTGAAATGAGAAACTTGAGGTATATGCCTTCTTCTCCTTCGCAGCGGCCATCAGATTCTGCCTTAACTGTTCAACTCTTTCCTTGAACTCCACGATTTACTCCAAATCCATCTCCCCAACTAAGCAGTTCCACTAAGACTCGGATCCACAAATGCTTCTCGTCATCCAACACCTTCATCGCCTTCTCATATTCCCGCCTCAGTGACAACACCGCCGATAATTCTCTTTCACAGTCATGAGCAACCGACGTAGGGTCCGAAGAGGAACAGAATGTGCTAGAGAGGTAGTGACGGATGACGACATCAGGGACTGTGTAACTAGAGGAAGAAGAAGAGGGAAATGAGAGAGAAAGAAGGAAGGACATTTTTGTCTTAAAAAATTTCAATCCCAGGATTGAAAATGTAATACCAAGGGAGGTGGTATTGCCTAATCCCAAAGTTTCCCAATGCTACATACCAAATAGCCCAATTTAGCCAATTTCCTGTCCCTATGCCAATCCCGAGTCCTTAATGCTACGTACCAAATGTGGCATAAAGGTATCCTGTGGCAGCATCCCCGAAGGGTAGTATACTTGATAGGATATTGGACAGTAGATCCAGGGCCCTTGTGTGATTTGCCTACTTTGATTGGTCTGCATCACACTTGTGGAAAGCTTGCGAGGAGACAATTTAGGAAACGAATCTCTCATTGAATCTTTATTGTTTATTATAGTTTCACCGTCGCTGGTTTTGGGATGGCGTAGGAACGTGTTAGGGCAAATTGGTTTTGAAACGAAAATCAAGTAACATGAATTCTTATCTACTTTATCTTCTAGTGCCTCTACGAGGCTTTACAATAAATAATTAAGAACCCTTTAGGATATATTTAAATGAAATGGGAATAGTGTAACTAGTTAAGATTCATAGAAAATACCTTATGTAATTTATAACAAGCCTGGTGGGACTCAAATTGGTAAAGAGGAATAGTTATTTGTTTTAGCCTTAGGAATTGAATAAAAGCATGGATGTTGATTTTCTGCAAGTATGCTTGTGATGTACTCTTTATCATGGTGAATGCTTGAGTTTGCTATGACGAGCTGTCCAGAATTAAACCCCTATGTTATTTATGTGTTGCGTTGTGTGATAAATAACCTTTGATGAACCATGTTATGTAGAACTCGAACACTTGGTACTTGTTATTATCTAATTGAAATGAGAAACTTGAGGTATATGCTTGTGAAAATGCTATGTCATATGTATTATTGTGGAAACTCATGAAACCTAAGATGGCTATGCGTATCTTATTGTGATAATGAAAGTTATATTGTGAGTATTGTGATAATGGGGAGGTTGTGATAGGAGATGTGTGGAGACTTAGTTTGAATAGTCTGATACACTTATTCATAGTCTAGAAATGATTAAATAGGATACAAGAGAATTTGAATTCTAATATCCCGAGATCTTCTCCCATAATACTCTGATTTTATCTTCCTAATATCTCTCCCCATATCTACTAATATCCCGTAATTATATTTTCAATCATATATTATATTACCACACTCCCCCTCAAGTTAGATCATAGATATTGATCATGTCTAGCTTGCCTACAAAGCGCTCAAATACATCTTCTGGTAATCCTTTAGTAAGGATATCGACCAACTATAACTTGGTGGAAACATAGGACAGATCAATAATCCCATCTTCAACTTTTTTCTCTAATGAAGTGTCGGTCCACTTCAACATACTTGGTCCTGCTATGTTGGATAGGATTTAGAGTCATACTCAAGGCTGCCCTGTTGTCACAGTAGAATTTTAGGAGAGAATCAAACTGAAGGTGTGCTGCCTCTACCACTTTCTTCAACCACAATCCTTCCATAATGCCTTGAGCTAGGGCCCTTAGTTCAGATTCTGCACTACTCTTGGTTACAACTCTCTGTTTCTGACTTTGACAGGTCACCAAATTTTCCCATACAAAGGTGCAATAACTTGATGTAGACCTGCTATCATCCTGATCTCCTGCCCAATCTGCATATGTCAAGATTTCAACATTCCTGACATCACATTTTTTAAAATACAGACCCTTACCAGGTGTACCTTTGAGGTACCTTAGAATTTTATAGGCTGCATCCAGATGCTTCTTCTTGGGAGCATGCATATGTTGATTAGTCACACTTACTACAAAGGCAATATCTGGGCAAAGGCAATATCTGGCTTAGTATAAGAGAGATATATAAGCTTATCAACTAGTCGTTGATATTGTCCCTTATCTGTTGCTCCTCATTTTCCTCATTTTTCTTTTTTTTGTTGCTTCTTTTTCTATCTTTGCTAGTTTCTTCTTTTTGGTACACATAGGTACTTTGCTAGGACGACACCCAAGCATTCATGTTTCCTTGAGGAAATCAAGTATATACTTCATTTGAGATACATAGATTCCTTTTTAGGACCTTGCTATTTCCATTCCTAGGAAATATTTCAGTTTTTCAAGGTCTTTTACTTCAAACGGCTTATTGAGAGCTATTTTAACTCTCTCCATCTCCTTGAAGTTATTCCCTGTGAGAATAATGTCATCCACACATATATATATATAATGAGGATAGTTATTGAGTCACCACTTTTTAACACAAACATAGTGTGATCTAACAAACTTTGTTTGTAGCCTTCAGTCTTGAGTACTGTAGAGAACCTGCAAACCAAGCCCATAGATAGGGATGGAAACAGGCCAGGCCAGGCCAAACTTTGATCTTAACAGGCCAAGCCTGTTAAGTGACAATCCATCCTGAGCTTGGCCTATAGCCTGTTGAAGGCTAATTTTTTGGCATAAGCCTAGCCTGTAAACATGTCTGGCCTAGCCTGAAGCCTTTTAAAATAGCCTATTTTTTAATTATACTGACAGGCCTTCATAATAGGCCTTCGTAACAAGCCCCTTAGCAGGCTTTCGTAACAGGCCCCCTAACAGGCCTTTTTGTATATTGCATTCTTAAAAACTATAAATAAGCTTTTCATAATATTAACCAGTCTAACATTGAAAAATAACTCAATTCAAATTATGAAAAATATCAATCCAAATTCCTAAAAGAGTTAGAACTACCCTCAATAATATAAGTAGCTTCTTTAAGATAAACATTCAATATGACAAAAACAAGGCCACCATCAGTCCATCACAATGTCAGCATACCTCTGTTACCATGACAAGATAGACCGATTCCAAAACCCATTGTTACACCATCCATAAGACTTATATATGGCTTCTTGTACTCAGAAATTTTGCAAATCAAAGAATACTCAGCATTAAACACCTGAAACATGCATCATAACAAGACATAATTTTCACATTATACTAACAGAGTAACAGGTAATGCAGTAATGCAAGATGCAGGAAAACACAATTGACATGTTGTTAACAGAACTTTAAAGAGATCCAATTTTGCAATTTCCAATCAGAGGTAAAAGGATGAAAATGGGAGGAAATTAAGAAAGAAAAGATTACCAATAAACTGATGTTCAACTTGTCTGATGCTCTTGGTCATTTCAAAGGGAAAAAATATAGGAAAAGAAGACAAATACAAAGTCAGAATAAATAAACAAATAAAAGTCAGAGATTACATGAAACAAAACTAAAATATCTCTAAATGCGAATCTCCTCCTATGTCTAGAATAAGTTCCATCATTTTGATGTAATATGGATTAGAAGATGACTACATATATAGACTACTAAACAACTATATACACAATGATGCACAAATCATCATTGCAATCACACGAAGATATCTGAATACGCTTGAGGAGAAAACAATAATGAAACCTTTGGCACTAGAGGAGTGCCTTTGTCCTTTTGGATTTCAGCAGCAACACCTTTGATATCCATTCCTGCATAGATAAACTAACTCACAAAAACCACACCTATCATTCAACAACCAATGACATGAAATCTCAAAATAAAACCAATAATAATTTTAAACCTCTTGCAAGAAAAGCTAACTCAGTAGAAAAGTTAACTTCGAGGTATGTTAAACAACATAATATGCTTACATAAAATATTTATTAAAACAAAAAAATATCATGATTTTCTAGATCACTCAATCGTACCTGCAGAGATGCCGTGGACTGAGCGACGCGGTTGACCCAGCGATGCCGTGAACTGAGAAGGTGAAGTAGAGAGCGATCTGATTGTTGTAGAAAGCATAGAGTGAACTAAGAAGTGAGAAGTGAGAACTGAGGAGGAGATACCTAGACGGGAAACCAAATCTGAGCGACCTGGTGCACTGAGCTATGCCGACGACACAGCGACGCCGTAGACTGAGCGACGCCGTGGATTCAGTAACGCCGTGGACTAAGCAACGCAGTGGAATGAGTGACGCCGAGGACTGATACGAAGCCGTGACCTGAGAAGGTGAAGCAGAGAGCGATTCAGTGAAGTCGAGCTTGGAGATCAAATCTGAGAAGTGAGAACTGAAGAGGAGACAGTAGACGCGATGCCGATGGACCACTGGACATTTAGGAATTAGGGTTAACATTGAAAAATTCCTCGGGTAGTTATTGTTATATTAAAAAAAAAAGAATAAAATTTACAATAATATATGTTAGTCTAATGGTCTAAATGTTGTATTATATTCAATAGGTGGTGGGTTCGACACCCACCTATTACAGATTCATACTATTATTTTAAATAATAAGAATAGGCCGCCTGACAGGCCCAACAGGCTTCTTAAAGAGCCTGGGCCTGACCTTTTAACAAAAACAGGCTTTAATACAGGCCTGAGCCTGTGTATTTTCTTAAACAGGCCAGGCTAGGCCAGGCCATAGGCCCCTGACAGGTCGCCTGGCCTGTTTTCATCCCTACCCATGGAGATTATTTTAAATCATAGATTGATTTTTTTCAGTTTACATACCTGACCATTCTTCTCTTTTTCAAAACCAGGTGGAAGACTTATGGAGATCTCTTCCCTTAATTCACTATTCAGAAATACATTTTTAATGTCAAGTTGTTGGAATGGCGAGTCAAGGTGTGTTGCAATGGAGAGTAGAACCCGAATAGTACTTAGCTTAGCAAATGGGGAAAATGTCTCATTGTAGTCAATCCCATAAGTTTGAGTGAACTCCTTGCCAACTAGCCTTACCTTGTACTTGTTTAATGAACCATCAACATTAAACTTTGGTGTGAATACCCATTTGCACCCCACTAGTGTTGCTCCTTCTGGTAGTGTAGTGAGCTCCCATGTCCTATTCTTTTCTAATACTTTGATTTCTTCCATTACTGTATTTTTCTTCATACATAGTTTTAGGTACTTGAATTTGATCAAGGTTAGTAACAAAGCTGTAATGGTTCTGAGAAAGAGTGGAATAAGACACATACTTCTGAATAGGATGTTTTGTGCATGGCCGAGTTTTCTTCCTTAACGCAATAGGGAGTTCTGCCTCACTTGTCTCTATTGTTTCTGCTACCCGATTATGCTCATTATTGTTTACAGGACCTTTCACCAGGTCTAGGAGTGGTACATCCTCAGGTATGTTGGGCCCAACTACTTGTTTGTTTCTACGTGAGTAAATGTTATCTAATTGTTGATCTTGGACCTCCCGCTATGGCCTAACACTTAGCATAATATTGGATGGATCAGAAGGGTTCGTATATAGCTGAATAGGGGCAGATGGGGGTATGGGTTCTGGAGGATACTCAAGCTAAAACTCACTCCAAATCTCCCCCTGAGTTGAAGGTTTGGTGAAATAGGGCTCATGTTCTGCAAAAGGTAACATCTCGGCTGACAAAGAGATGTTTAGTGATAGGATCATAGCACCAGTACCCTTTTTGGGAGTTTGAGTAGCCTAAGAACACATACTTGACAAATCTGGGATGAAATTTAGATGGGGGGTGATGTTGATGGATAAAGGCAGAACAACCAAAAACTCTAAAAGTAAGGTGTAGTCAAGGTGAGTGACAGTATGAGTTTCATGGAGTTTATCCAAAGAAGCAATATAGGACAGAGTTCGACTAGGGAGATGATTAATTAAATGAGTAGCAATATGGCATCTCCCCAGAAAAAAATTGCGGTATGACATGTACATAACAGTGCACGGGCAACTTTAAGGAGACGTTTGTTTTTTTGTTCTACAATCCAATTTTGTTGAAGACTATAAGGACAACTGCTTTTGTGCACAACATCATTAGCTTTAAGGAAACTGTAAACGTTTGGTTGAAAAATTGTATCCCATTATCTATGTAAAAAACTTACACTGTGGTGTTAAATTGATTTTTGACATAGTGAAAAAACTCAATAAACACAGAGGAAACATCTGACTTGTCTTTTAATAGATAGACCCATACATGCATATGTGATCATCAATAAACGTAATAAAATACTTGGAACAAGTACGATTTGGGATACGAGAGGGACCCAGACATCACTGTGAATAATTGAAAATGGACGAGTGGACTTATAGGCAGAAGAAGAGAAAGTAGGACGATGGTATTTTGCTAACTCAAACCTCACAATGGGAAATAGTACTTTTGTTCATAGGTAAATGTGGCAACAACTTTTGTAAGTAAGAAAAGTTAAGACGACCCATCCTTTTATGCCATAATAAGATATCATTGTTATTAGAAGTCGAGACTAAGTGATAGCAGCCCAACACTGAGAACTTACTCTAGAAGACAGAAATGACCTCGGGAGAATGCTGCACCAGAAAATTAATCCTTTCCGTCTTATTACACTTTCTGTCTATTTAATTCGTTAGTTCTGTTAGTTACAATTTAGCTTGTTTCAGTTGACAATAAGTGGGATACCCACGACTAGACGCGCTAGACACACGACTAGAAGCACTAAGCACGTTAGAGTAAGTTTCCTATTTTTTGGGTCACGTACGCATATCAGAAAATACCAAAAAGAATGCTCTGTAACTCATTATAAATGGCCAATAGCCCGATGGAATGATATGAATGATTCTACAGAGTAAACTATTGAGATCTTCTTAGCTTCTAGCTTATTTTATGTACGAGATTCTTGTAGAGAGTGTGAACAGGAGAGAACAACACTTACCAAATTGGTATCAGAGTGCAGGATGGTAGAGACAAGATCTTCCACCGCTAATCCAAACACCAACCCAAATCCAGGAGGCCCTCACGCACCTGGAGAAGATCTGCTAGCAGTCATAATAGAAAAGCTTGACATGTTAGAGGAACTGAGAGATAAGGTGGCATCTCTGGAAGTACAATCCTGACACAACTCAGCAAAGAAGGTACGGCACTAGGGTGAGGAGTCAGAAGAAGAAGTGGAAACATACCCTTAAAATAGAACACCCTTCGCGAAGCTAGAATTTCCCAGATTCTTTGGGGGTGACCCACGAGGATGGGTATTAAAGGAGGAAATTTTTTTCCTGTATTACCAAACACCGGAGGATGATAAGATTAAGATTGCAGCGATATACCTTGAAGGTGATGCCCTTGATTTATTCTTATGGATAAACTCAGAAATGACAGTGTTGTATTGCGAGAAATTAATCAAGTTACTGAATGAGCATTATGGACCACCAGAGTTCTTGAATCCTGATGAATACCTCTGTGGTATCGGCCGGACCACTATCTTCTCGGGGTATTTTTGAATGGCCTGAAGGAAGACTTACGATCAAAAGTAAGGCTGCACAAGTCGCGGATTGTCTACAGAGCGTCCAGCCTCGCCATTGAATTGGAGAAGTCTTCCGTGTTAGGATGTGGAAACAAGACGGTTTCTCTCCTGGGCCCAACTCAATCCAATACCTACAGTATAAGAGGCCCAATACCACATATCCAAGCAAGCATGGGAGCAAGCTCGTCTTCTCCAGCAATCTCGCATACTATAACACCAGGACCAACACGATAGTTCAACGGGGACGCCATTAGACGATAGACATGGGACAAGGGCCTCTGTTTCAGGTGTGGGGCTCCTTTCCGGCCAAGCCTCCGCTGTGATGCCTTCACCCTCACACTGATGACCGTCGACGATGACAACGACATTCCCGTAGATCTAGAGCAAGCAATGGAGGACGAAAGAATTGATGACCCCACGGTTGAAATCTCCTTTAATGCCATCCTGGGTAGATCCTCGGTGTCAACTATGAGATTGGAAGGGAAATTATTGGAACATCGGGTGATTATCTTGGTAGATAGTGGCTCTACTTATAATTTCATCTCAGAGTCTATTGTCCGTAAACTTCATTTACCAACACAAGCAACTCCACCCTTCGGGGTCCAGATTGGTGATGGTAGGACTGTGAAGTGCAATCATATTTATAATTAGGTCGAGGTCCACATTACCGACCTGGTGATTAAATAGCAGTTCTTTCCGTTCCCATTAAAAACTACGAATCTAGTGTTGGGAATTAAATGGTTAGCCTCTTTAAATACAATTCAAGCTAACTGAGATGTTCATGATATTCTAGGTAGAGGAGAAAGTATAAAATTTAGGGGATTAATCCACAATCCAGTCTAACCATCCAGCTCCAGAGCATGCAGTGTGATTCAGAAATCTTCTCCAGAAATAAGATGGCAACACATGTGAAAGGCCTCTGTCAGTAGTTCCAGGAAATCTTCACAGAACCAAGGACTCTACCTCCTCGCCGTGGACCCTATCATGCCATCCCATTATTACCAGACTCCATTCCCCTAAATCTAAGGCCATAACGATATCCTCACTATTAGAAGGATGAAATTGAATCCCAGATTGTAGACTTACTAGAATGTGGGTTAATCCACCCTAGTTCTAGTCCTTTTGCAAGTCCAATGTTACTATTGAGCAAGAAGGATGGATCCTGGAGGTTATGTATCAACTACCGTCATCTCAACAAAATCACCATCCCAAATAAGTTTCCAATTCCTAACATTGATGAATTATTAGATGAATTGCATGGGGCAGTATATTTTTCAAAGCTGGATTTGCGTTTGGGTTATCATCAAATTCGTGTTCTTCAATCTGATGTACACAAAACTGCATTTAGAACTCATTCGGGATATTATGAATTTGTAGTAATGCCTTTTGGCCTCACAAATGCACCAGCCACTTTCCAAGCAGCCATGAATGACTTGTTCTATTCTGCCATCTGATGTACACAAAAGATTCATGATGTGGCACACTGGCCTACACAGACTTCAGTAAAAGAATTGCGAGGATTTTTAAGAATCACAGGCTACTACAGGAGGTTTGTAAAAAGATATAGTATCATTGCCCGACCCTTGACTGACTTAACAAAAAAGGACTCCTTCTTGTGGACTGAAACTGCTCAGAGAGCTTTTGATGCTCTGAAGATTGTATTGACAACCACCCCCGTCCTACACTTACCCAACTTCCAAGTCCCCTTCACGGTGGAATGTGATGCTTCAATGGAAGGTGTAGGTATTATCCTCATGCATAAAGGCCACCTAATCGCTTACTTTAGTAAGGGGTTCTCTTTTTCCATTCGGTACAAATCTGTTTATGATCAGGAACTACTTGCCTTGGTACTAGCTCTACAAAAATGGTGACATTACCTGCTGGGACACCATTTCTTTGTGCAGAAGGATCATTATAGCCTACAATTCTTGTTGGATCAGCATACCCTCACTCCATCCTAGCAACGTCTTCTAATCAAATTACTCCCTTTTGACCTCACGATTTCCTACAAGTCCGGCAAGACCAACTCAGCAGCAGACACTTCTAGGAGGCCCCAATATACTGACTTTTACCACCTGGCCTTCCCCATGGCAGACAAACTCCTCCTCTTACCTCAAGCTCTCCTAGAAAATGGTGAAACTAGGAACATCATTGAAGAAGTACAACTGGATCCTAGCTCCTTTCCTCACTTCACGGTGGTACAAAATAGATTGTATTACAAGTCTCGTTTGGTCATTCCCAACCATACTGCAATCAGGGCTAAATTCATCGAAGAGGCTCACGCAACACCTTTAGGAGGCCATTTAGGGTTCCTCAAGACCTTGAAGCGACTAAGTGAGCAATTGTACTGGCGTGGTATGAAAAATGACGTCAAAAGATACATCCAACAATGCTACATGTGTCAGTAAAATAAGTATCAAACACTAGCACTGGCAGGGCTCCTGTAACCGCTCCCAATTCCTGAAAGAATTTGGGAAGACATCTCACTTGATTTCATTTGTGGGCTACCTAAATCAGGGGGTTTTGATATCATTTTAGTAGTAGTGGATCGCCTTAGCAAGTATTGCCATTTGATGACCCTATCTCACCCTTACTCTGCTAAGACAGTAGCTACAATATCCTGTAAGGAAGTGGTTAGATTACATGGCCTACCCCGCTTTATAATCTTAGACAGAGATCCACTTTTTCTTAGTGAATTTTGGCATGAACTCTTCCGTCTAAGCCAGACCCGTCTAAAGATGAGCACGGCCTATCACCCAAAGACAGATGGGCAAACTGAAGTAGTCAATCGCTGTCTCGAGACTTATCTCCACTGTTTTACTCATGAACAACCAAAATTGTGGAGTCATTTTCTTTGTTGGGCCGAATACTCATTTAACACCAGCTTCCATGTGGCGGCAAACACTACCCCCTTTAAGCTCATATATGGCTAGGACCCCCTCCTTTGTCCCCTATTTTAAGGGGAAACCAAGGTAGCTGACCTGGAGGAACAATTGGAGTTACGTGATGCAATACTCAAAATCTTACATTAAAACTTGCTAAAGGCTCAAAACAGAATGAAACTCCAGGCAGACCAGAAGAGAAGGGACTTGCAGTTTTCTCTGGGAGATTTGGTCTGGTTAAGGCCACAACCCTACCGCCAAAAGACCCTAGCCAAAAAGAAGTTTGAAAAGCTCTCCCCCCGGTTCTTTGGACCTTATAAGGTAATCAAAAAAATTGGGCAGGTCTCTTGTGAACTTGAATTACCACCAGAGACTAAGATTCACCCAGTATTCCACATTTCTTTGCTAAGGTCGGCAATAGGGCAGCCACAGGATATACCTCCAGCGCTACTACCCATCTTTTCTGATATAGAATTAATGCTCACCCCATAAAGTATCTTGCATCACCGCTGGTCTACCAACAGCTACTTGGAATTATTAGTCCAATGGGAGTCCCGTCCACTCAAAGATTCAACTTGGGAAGATTATGATCTCCTTGCTGCACAATTCCTTTCTTTTCGACTTGAGGACAAGTCTTTTTTCCAAAGGGGAGTATTAATAGCAGCCCAACACTGAGAACTTACTCTAGAAGACATAAACGACCTCGGGAGAATGTTGCACCAGAAAATTAATCATTTTTGTCCTATTACACTTTCTGTCTATTTAATTCGTTAGTTTTGTTAGTTGCAATTTAGCTTGTTTCAATTGACAATAAGTGGGATACCCACGACTAGACGCACTAGACACATGACTAGAAGCACTAAGCACGTTAGAGCCAGTTTCCTATTTTTTCGGTCACTTACGCATATCAGAAAATACCAAAAAGAATGCTTTGTAACTCATTATAAAATGGCTAATAGCCCGATGGAATGATATGAATGATTCTACAGAGTAAACTATTGAGATCTTCTTGGCTTCTAGCTTATTTTCTGTGCGAGATTCTTGTAGAGAGTGTGAGTAGGAGAGAATAGCACTTACCACTAAGCCACTTATTCTGCAATATAAAGTACTCATAGTAGAAGCATCAAGATAGTAGAGCCCCTTATATTCTTTAGTTGTGCCAATCGTCATCCCTAATGAGAGATCCTAAAAAATATAATGAGATGGAAAGAAATAAGCAGAGTAATTGATTTGTTTAGTCAACTTACTGATAGATAGTAAATTACAAGCTAAAAATGGGACATGTAAAACAGAGTCAAGATGTAATTTGTTTGACAGATGGATAGTCCCAGTGCCAGCTATAGGAGACGAAGAACCTGTAGCTGTCTTAATTAATTTACTTTCAGTGAGAGGAAAATAGGAATCAAACATTTTAATGTCTGAAGTCATATGGTCAAAAGCCCTTGTGTCAACAATCTATTTGGTAGGGACAAAGATATGTAAGGTAGTGGCATAATTACTCGTAAAAAATGATTTTTCTATCACTGGTAGAAACAAAGTTCTGCAGGCGTACTAGGCTCTTCACTGGATTGGGGAACAGAACTGTCTTGCAGGTGTATTAGACCTTTCAAGTTGGGTTTAGAACTGGGCTCGTCTCGCTACTATGTTCACTAAAGGCTGGGGTGTTGGCATAAGTTCAACTCACTGGGCTGGTCACTGTGTTGCTAATGGGTCTGCTGGCAGAAGTCCAACTCAATGGGCTAAAATATAGGGCTTTGTTATCTCTTGCTCTATGCGGACTCTTCAAAGTTTTAAGGGTATAGCAGGTTCATACAAGGTGGTGACATCATTTTTATCAGCAGGAAAGGATATGGCAACAGGGTTTTTAATTATTGAGATTGACGGAAATTGAATATGAGAGCATGGAGGAGGGGTCATCGTCACTATCAGGGTCGTCAGAGGTGGGAGCTATCTCGCTGTATTGGAATCTTCCCACAGCACGTCGCTGACTAAAAGCTACCAGACTGTGAAGGCGTTGAACAGAAGATGCTGAACAGAGGACACTATGGACACTGCTTGACGCTGTCGTTACTCACTAGGCTCGAACTACAGTGGCTCATAGAAATAGAGGACGACATGGTAGCTTGGCTTCCAGTCACACGTCGCTGACTGGAATCAGACTACGGTGGCAGTCTTTGGGCTGGCTCGGACAAAGGATGCCGTTGAGAAACTTCACTCGTTGGACCAGAAGCTCTCTGTCATACTTCGCCAACTTGCTGTCAAACTATGGTGGCTTTGATACCATGTGGAGATTTAGAGTTTGAATAGTCCGATATACTTATTCATAGTTTAGAAATAATTAAATAGGATACAAAAGAATTTGAATTCTAATATCCCGATATCTTCTTCCATTACATTCTGATTCCATCCTCCTAATATCTCTCCCCATATCTCCTAATATCCCGTAATTATATTTTCAATCATATATTATATTACCACAAGATCTAATCTTATTACCACGTGGTTTAGCCCCATAGAGGGAAGTACTCCCTCATTGACGACACTCTAGAGGTATCTTGGTCAGCATCCCCCGATGGCAATATACCTGACAGGATATTGGGCAGTATATCCAGGGCCCTTATGTGTTCTGTCGACTTTGGCTAATCTGCATCATACTTATGGGATGCTTGCAAGGGTCAGTGATGACGTGGGTAGTAATTAGCCTCTGGGTTCATGTTAGCGGAAATAAGGAGGATATAATGTTTGTAATATCCCAATTTTTAGGCCCAGAGACTCAGAAAGTAGCCTGAAATATAGGCTACCAGATCCCTTTAAGCAGAAGTCCCAGAAATATACAGAAGATTTTTAGGGACTAAACTGCAAATAAGTAAAAGTATATGGACTTATGTGTAAATAGTAAAAATTCCTAGGGGCATAATGGTCATTTTAGAAAAGAAATGGACTAAAGTAAAAGTTTAAAAGTTCCATGGTGCAAATATGAAAGTAGACACAAGTTGTGGGCCATTAAGCGTAATTATGAAAAGTTAAAGGACTTAATCGAAAAGAGGAAAAGTTTCCAGGGGCAAAATGGTAATTATAGAAAGTTGAGCTGAAAGTGGCTTAAAACTGCCCGGAAGCATTTCAATCCCAAATTTCATCAGTAGATAGAGAAAATGATGCTGGTTAATCTAGCCTAATACAGAAATTTTATTAGAGTTTCAGATAACTGAAATTTATCTGAAATTTTTATCAGATCTCCTGGACCTCAGATATGAGTAAAAAGTTATAGGAAGATGCGTCCTGTGAAGATAGAGGTCAGGAAACTGACGGAGTTCCGAAAGGAGATCTGTAAGAAAAATTATTTACATATTAGTGAATTTTGACGGGAGTTCGTGAACGCCCTATATCCGATAGGGAACTTAAGTAGTAAGCAAACTGGGACTGAATGAACCCAGATGATGTCATGGAGAGGCCAATGATGACGCCAAGAGAGGCTCAGACCCATGATATCAGTTCATCGGATAAAGGGGCCAGTGTCCAGAAAAAGGTGTAAAATGACGAAAATACCCCTATGTTGTAAAATAATTAAAGAATGACTAAAGGGTATTTTGGTCATTTGACTAAGGTTAGACAGTCAAGGAAGGTTATCTGAATAGATGACCGGGGCCAGGGAATACTCTAGTAAGGTGTGAAAGGACAATAATGCCCTAGACTCGTTAAAGTAAATAAAGAGGAACCAATGGCATTTTAGTAATTTGCCAAGGGATGTTTCTTAGGAATTGAGTCATCAGAGTACTTGAGCTTGATCGGAGACCCAAGATAGCATTTCAAGAGTCCAAAAACGTGGCCCAATATTTATGTGGGTCCAAGTGGCATTAAAATATTTTAGTACTTTTCAGTAAAGTTACCCGATTGAAGTGGTAACCGGGGAATTGATCGGATAAAGCTTGAGACTTGTCCAAAGTACATTAGGTGGCATGAAAGGTGTCCTCATGGGACCTATAAGGTGCCACATGGCATGAGCATAGGGAAAGAAGAAAAAGATAAGGACACGTGGCACGATCTCAGCCGTTTATTCTGGGATAAGATTATGGAATTCTCTGGAAGCGTTGAGTCAGCTGGTGAGGTGTCACAAGGGCCCCACCATTGCGCCACCTAAGCATGTGAGGTGTCCATGGAAGATGTCATTTTGATGAGTCATTGAGGATGATGATGTCATCGCGATGATGTAGGCGAAGCTTCTTGAGGAAGCTAAGCGATCGGAGCCATTCATCGTGATTTGATCTGAACCATCCATTCCACCTTGCTCCACCTATAAATACCCCTCACCCCCTCCCATTCCAAGGCACACCCACAGCAAGAAGAAGAGAGAGAGAGAGAAACAGAGAAAGAAAGGAAGAAAAAGAAGTTCTAGCTGAGTTAGGAGCAATCCAAGGAGTTTAGGGACTCAACAAGTTTAGGAATAAGGTAAGTAATTTATTCTAATCCCTGCTCTAATAAATTTAATAGTTAGAATAGAGAAATATCTCTCTATAAGGCTAGCCGTGGATAGAAAAAAAGTTAGGGGATTATTAGAATAGGGGTATTTCCTCAGGATAAGCCTAAATTAAGTAGAGTTATACTGGATAAGATAATAATGAAATATTATTATGCTATGTATAGGCTCTGACCTATGAAAAGGTGGAACCTCAGAGCAAAGGTTAAGGGTTAAGGAAAAGTTGCTTGACAGGTAGTGAACTTACCTATTCTTGTATGCGTGATGTATATGCTTGTGTATTAATATGATTATGATATGTGATATATGCTCTGCCCTTTATGAGTTTGTGGTTATGCATGGTAGTGATAGGCATGAAGTATGATAGTATGCAAATGGAAGCTAAAGAAGCATAAAGGAGACATATCATGCACTTGTATTCATCTTGTATGCATTGAATGGTACCGTTTGCTACTGAGATTTCTCCCGAAATCTCACCCTTACCTTTTCCAAATATAACAGGGTACTGGTTTGGAGATGATGAAGTTAGCAAAATGAGAATGTGACAATGCTGGAATTAAACAATGAATAAATAGTAGTAATATGATGATTATGGTTATGCCTACTTTACATATGGCTTATGATGTTCTGTTGTATATGTGCTTTGATTATGATTATTACTGGATTATCTAATATGTATGTTTGGGGTAATAAATGATTGGTTAACTGTTTAGTCCCACCCGTTACAATTTACCATTTTCAGGTGAGAATAGCAAAGAACCCACAGCGAGGAAGGCACCGGAAATGTTCACAGCATTAGTGATCATGTTCCATAGTTTATGTTTTGATTTGCCACCTAAGGATTTGAGCATATTGTTCAATTATGATTAATGCACTGTTCTCATTAATATTTGGACTGTTGACTTTGTTGGGACTTAGTTGGTCTTCAAAGAATTATGTATGAGCAATTTGTTATGGACAAAATGTGAATGTTGTTGTCAATTAGTTATTCTTTGTAGAGTTATACAATTGTGTCAATCAAGTAAATTAGAGCTTATATAACATGTTAGTGACATGTTGATTTCTTTTTCTAACATGGTTATACGTGTAGAGGTAAGTAAGGTTCTTTTATAACCATGATAGCCCTTGAGTGAGGTTGTGTCTTTCTATCATGCTTATAGTAGATGTGTATCGTAAGTGATTTCATTTTTATCATGCTTACAATTGTGTCAATCAAGTAAATTAGAGCTTATATAACATGTTAGTGACATGCTGATTTCTTTTTCTAACATGGTTATGCTGTAGAGGTAAGTAAGGTTCTTTTATAACCATGATAGTCCTTGAGTGAGGTTGTGTCTTTCTATCATGCTTATAGTAGATGTGTATCGTAAGTGATTTCATTTTTACGACCATGATATGTAACATGTATAAGATGCTTCTTCTATATCATGGTTATGGTATGTTAAATAAAATTTTTAGTTTGTCCCTTTTATTACCATGGTAATTTGTAGGATGTTAAATATAAGAGATCTTAGGTAGGATGTTAATTTCCCCCTGAAGGTACCTAGACTTTCCGGCTGACTTCAAGCAAAAGATTGATTGCGGTAACAAACACAACAATATGGTAATAAACACGGTTCAACAATCGCCACCAAAACATAAAAACAAATGTCTTATGCAACAAAAGCATAAAAACAAAAGATGAAGAGGAAGGTAGCCTAGTAACTGATCCATTTTAAAAAGCTCACTTCTATAGTTCTATGCACTATTACATTAAATTCAATTACAAACAATTCACTCATTAATGAAGGGGGACTACAAAATCCCTCCCACTTGAGGGCACTCAGATTTTCAAGCAGACTACAAGCAAAATAGTTATTACAATAAACAAACACAACAATCTATTAACAAGCACATTTCAAGATAAGCAACGACAACATAGAAACTAACAATCCACACATCGATGCTGGGGGAACAACAAAATCCCTTCCCCTTAAGGGCACCCAGACTTCCAAGCAAACCACAAGCAAAAGAGTCTTATGCAACAAACAACACAAAGAATGAAGAGAATTTCAGAAAGCTCACTTCTACAGAGAATATATTCCCTTCTATAGAGAATTTCAGAAACTTTCAAGCATACCACAAGTAAAAGAGTGATTATATACAAACACAACAATCTAGTAACAAATGCAGTCCAAAATTAGCAACCACAACATGGAAACTAACAGTCAATCCACACATTAATGAAGGGGGAACAACAAAATCTCTCTCCCTTGAGGGTACCTAGACTTTTAAGTAAACCGTAAGCAAAAGAGAGATTACGATAAACAAACACAAGAATCAAGTAACTAACACAGTCCAACAATACCAACCACAACATCAAAACAAATGTTTAATGCAACAAAAAACTAAAAACAAAAAATGAAGAGAAAAAAGGCAGCTTGGTAACTAATCCATTTTAGAAAGCTCACTTCTACTGAGAGTATATTCAATATTATAATCAATTCACACATCAATGAAGGGGGAACAACAAAATCCCTCCCCCTTGAGGGTATCTAGACTTTCAAGCAGATTGTAAGCAAAAAAGTAATTACGATAAACAAACACAACAATCTGATAACAAACACAATCCAACAATATAACAACCACAAAGTGAAAACAAATGTCTTATGCAAAAAAAAAAACTAAACAAAGGATGGAGAGAATGGTAGCCTGGTAACTAATCTATTACAGAATGCTCACTTCTACATAGAGTATATTCTACTACAATCAATTCACACACCAATGAAGGGGAACTACAAAATCCCTCCCACTTGGGCATTGTTTGGTTACGTGGTTTTTGGAGGAGAGGGAAAGGGGTATGAGTGTTTTGCTCAGAAAATCGAGTCGAGGGGAGGGGAGGGGAGGGGAGGGGAATTTTTTCTTTTTTTGCTCCCTTACCTCCTAAATCGGGGGTTTTTAGAGGGGTGACAAAATTTGCTCCAATTTTGACAAAATTGCCCATGGCAATTTTTGGATATTCTAGTGCTACCTTCCTGTCTATTTCATCGTTCATTCCCTTCGGCCTGATTTGATCCTTCATGCTATGTCTACGTCGCCTGATCTGATCCTTCTCACATCGTTTGATCCTTCAGCCGCTTGAGTTCTCGCTGAAGAGGTTTCTAGAGAGAGGGCGCTGACGTGGACGTAAGGGGTTCTGATTTGCTACTCTAGAATAGAATGGTGTGAAGGTGATGATGCGTGGGGGTGATGGAGATGGAGGAATGGGTGTCAGCCTTGGGGTGAATGGGTAAGGAGAGGAGAAGGTGACGTCGAGATGATGATGATGGCAGCAGCGCGAGGTCTCTATGTTCATGGCTAAAGAAGAAGAGAAATAAAAAACCTAATGGGCCAAATTGTGTGTCCTTATGTGATGTTTCTGAATTGTGGTCCTTACGTGATTTTCAGTCGATGGAGGGATGCTTGTGATTTAGGATGAAGATGGACAATCCCTACTAAGATGGCAGCTGCTGCGTGGCTGCGTTCCCTGACTTGGCTAAATTATAAAGATAAAATAACAAGAAAGAAATTTAAACAAAATAATAAGGGTATATTTGTCAATTTATAATAAGCTCCCCTTCCCCCCTGAACCAAACACGAAACATCTCCTCCTCTCCCCTACTTACATCCCTTACCCTCCTCTACCCTCTCCTAAATTAACCTCCCCTACCCTCACCTCTGTTAAACCAAACAAAGCCTTGGACTATTTTCAAGTATAACACAAGCAAAAGAGTGATTATCATAAATAAACACAAAAATCTAGTAACAAACGCAGTCTAAAATCAGCAACCACAACATAAAAACTATTAATCAATTCACAATCAATGAAAGGAGGGGGGGCTAACAAAACACAATGGAAACCACAACATGAAAGCAAATGTCTTATGCAACAAACACCTAAAAATAAAGAATGAAAAGAATGGTAGCCTGGTAACTAATCCATAATCATTGAAAGAAGCTAATAAACCAAAACTATATTATATATATAACGCAATTATTGAAAGAAACAAATGAAAAAATTACACATAGCAAAAGAGTGATTATCATAAACAAACACAGTCTAAAATCAGCAACCACAACATAAAAACTATTAATCAATTCACAATCAATGAAAGGGGGGGCTAACAAAACACAATGGCAACCACAACATGAAAGCAAATGTCTTATGCAACAAACACCTAAAAATAAAGAATGAAAAGAATGGTAGCCTGGTAACTAATCCATAATGATTGAAAGAAGCTAATAAACCACAACTGTATTATATATATAACGCAATTATTGAAAGAAACAAATGAGAAAATTACACATAGCAAAAGAGTGATTATCATAAATAAACACAAAAATCTAGTAACAAACGCAGTCTAAAATCAGCAACCACAACATAAAAACTATTAATCAATTCACAATCATTGAAAAGGGGGGGGGATAACAAAATCCAATGGCAACCACAACATGAAAGCAAATGTCTTATGCAACAAACACCTAAAAATAAAGAATGAAAAGAATGGTAGCCTTGTAACTAATCCATAATGATTGAAAGAAGCTAATAAACCACAACTGTATTATATATATAACGCAATTATTGAAAGAAACAAATGAGAAAATTACACATAGCAAAAGAGTGATTATCATAAACAAACACAAAAATCTAGTAACAAACGCAGTCTAAAATTAGCAACCACAACATAAAAACTATTAATCAATTCACAATCAATGAAAAGGGGGGATAACAAAATCCAATGGCAACCACAACATGAAAGCAAATGTCTTATGCAACAAACACCTAAAAAGAAAGAATGAAAAGAATGGTAGCCTGGTAACTAATCCATAATGATTGAAAGAAGCTAATAAACCACAACTATATTATATATATAACGCAATTATTGAAAGAAACAAGTGAGAAAATTACACATAGCAAAAGAGTGATTATCATAAACAAACACAAAAATCTAGTAACAAACGCAGTCTAAAATCAGCAACCACAACATAAAAACTATTAATCAATTCACAATCATTGAAAAGGGGGGGATAACAAAATCCAATGGCAACCACAACATGAAAGCAAATGTCTTATGCAACAAACACCTAAAAATAAAGAATGAAAAGAATGGTAGCCTGGTAAATAATCCATAATGATTGAAAGAAGCTAATAAATCACAACTAAATTATATATATAACGCAATTATTGAAAGAAACAAATGAGAAAATTACACATAGCAAAAGAGTGATTATCATAAACAAACACAAAAATCTAGTAACAAACGCAGTCTAAAATCAGCAACCACAACATAAAAACTATTAATCAATTCACAATCGTTGAAAAGGGGGGGATAACAAAATCCAATGGCAACCACAACATGAAAGCAAATGTCTTATGCAACAAACACCTAAAAATAAAGAATGAAAAGAATGGTAGCCTGGTAAATAATCCATAATGATTGAAAGAAGCTAATAAACCACAACTGTATTATATATATAACGCAATTATTGAAAGAAACAAATGAGAAAATTACACATAGCAAAAGAGTGATTATCATAAATAAACACAAAAATCTAGTAACAAACGCAGTCTAAAATCAGCAACCACAACATAAAAACTATTAATCAATTCACAATCGTTGAAAGGGGGGGGATAACAAAATACAATGGCAACCACAACATGAAAGCGAATGTCTTATGCAACAAACACCTAAAAATAAAGAATGAAAAGAATGGTAGCCTGGTAAGTAATCCATAATGATTGAAAGAAGCTAATAAACCACAACTAAATTATATATATAACGCAATTATTGAAAGAAACAAATGAAAAAATTACACATAGCAAAAGAGTGATTATCATAAACAAACACAAAAATCTAGTAACAAACACAGTCTAAAATCAACAACCACAACATAAAAACTATTAATCAATTCACAATCAATGAAAGGGGGGATACCAAAATCCAATGGCAACCACAACATGAAAGCAAATGTCTTATGCAACAAACACCTAAAAATAAAGAATGAAAAGAATGGTAGCCTGGTAACTAATCCATAATCATTGAAAGAAGCTAATAAACCACAACTAAATTATATATATAACGCAATTATTGAAAGAAACAAATGAAAAAATTACACATAGCAAAAGAGTGATTATCATAAACAAACACAAAAATCTTGTAACAAACGCAGTCTAAAATCAGCAACCACAACATAAAAACTATTAATCAATTCACAATCATTGAAAGAAACAAATGAAAAAATTACACATAGCAAAAGAGTGATTATCATAAACAAACACAAAAATCTAGTAACAAACGCAGTCTAAAATCAGCAACCACAACATAAAAACTATTAATCAATTCACAATCAATGAAAAAGGGGGGATAACAAAATCCAATGGCAACGACAACATGAAAGCAAATGTCTTATGCAACAAACACCTAAAAATAAAGAATGAAAAGAATGGTAGCCTGGTAACTAATCCATAATCATTCAAAGAAGCTAATAAACCACAACTGTATTATATATATAACGCAATTATTGAAAGAAACAAATGAGAAAATTACACATAGCAAAAGAGTGATTATCATAAACAAACACAAAAATCTAGTAACAAACGCAGTCTAAAATCAGCAACCACAACATAAAAACTATTAATCAATTCACAATCATTGAAAAGGGGGGGGGGATAACAAAATCCAATGGCAACCACAACATGAAAGCAAATGTCTTATGCAACAAACACCTAAAAATAAAGAATGAAAAGAATGGTAGCCTGGTAACTAATCCATAATGATTGAAAGAAGCTAATAAACCACAACTATATTATATATATAACGCAATTATTGAAAGAAACAAATAAGAAAATTACACATAGCAAAAGAGTGATTATCATAAACAAACACAAAAATCTAGTAACAAACGCAGTCTAAAATCAGCAACCACAACATAAAAACTATTAATCAATTCACAATCAATGAAAAGGGGGAGGGGATAACAAAATCCAATCGCAACCACAACATGAAAGCAAATGTCTTATGCAACAAACACCTAAAAATAAAGAATGAAAAGAATGGTAGCCTGGTAACTAATCCATAATCATTGAAAGAAGCTAATAAACCACAACTATATTATATATATAACGCAATTATTGAAAGAAACAAATGAGAAAATTACACATAGCAAAAGAGTGATTATCATAAACAAACACAAAAATCTAGTAACAAACACAGTCTAAAATCAACAACCACAACATAAAAACTATTAATCAATTCACAATCAATGAAAGGGGGGATAACAAAATCCAATGGCAACCACAACATGAAAGCAAATGTCTTATGCAACAAACACCTAAAAATAAAGAATGAAAAGAATGGTAGCCTGGTAACTAATCCATAATCATTGAAAGAAGATAATAAACCACAACTATATGATATATATAACGTAATTATTGAAAGAAACAAATGAGAAAATTACACATAGTGAAAATTGTCATAGAAAAATGAGAGAAAGTGCAACGAAGAGAAAGTAGGAGTAAGTTTTACTGTCAATTTGAATTAGAGATCCAGTAGGAGGAAAGATCTTACTGGGAAAATAGTGATGGAGAGAAGCTTATCGGTTTTTCTGTTGATTTTGAGTAGCCACAAGATGGAAGGTTCTTCCCTTCCTTCCTCTTGCTTTGTTACCCAGTATATTTTGTACCACATCAAAAAAAATTAACTATACTATGCAATTGTAGAAATTATGTTTTGTCCAACATCAAAGGGTTACTTTGATTCAAGTCCATTAAAGGAATTACTATATTATATAGATAAAACAAATATTGAAAGAAACAAATGAGAAAATTACTCATAGCGAAAATTGTCGTAGAAAAATGAGAGAAACGAAATCACAAGAAAGTAGGAGTAAGTTTTACCGTCAATTTGAATTAGAGAACCAGTTGGAGGAAATATCTTACTGGGAAAATAGTGATGGAGAGAAGCTTATCGGTTTTTTTGTTGATTTTGAGTTGCCACAAGACGGAAAGTTCTTCCTTCCTTCCTTCCTCTTGCTCAGTTACCCTTTATATTTTGTACCACGTCAAGAAAATTAACTATATTATGCACTTTTAGAAATTATGTTTTGTCCAACATCAAAGGGTTACTTTGATTCAAGTGCATCAAAAGAATTCACTAAATAACAAAAGAAATATTGTGTGTTTGGATAAGATTTTAACAAAAGACTTATAGAAAAAATGGGCTTTTGGACAGCTTATGAAAAAGGGCTTTTAGAGAAGAGCTTATAGAAAAAAAGTTGTTCTAAATAAATAAGTGTTTGGATAGTTATTTTTAGAATGACTTTTTATATTGGTAAATTACTAAAAAGGGTATGATTTGATTAAAAGTAGGAGAGAGGAAAGAGGGTAGAGAAAAGAGAAGAGAGAGGAGAGAGGAGAGAGGGTATAAGAAAAAATAGGGTAATATAGTAATTGGATAGTCCATAAGCTCTTTTACTGTTCTAAAAGCTAGTTTCAGTAGCTTATTCAAAACCATGGTTTTAAACCATAGTTTAGCCCAAAAACACTTATGGACAAATATGACTGTTTGTTTTAAAATTTTCCCAAACTAATATTTTGCCCAAAAGGGCTTATAAAACCATGGTTTTGAATTATTCCAAACAGGCCCATTGACAATTTGAATTGACGTGCAGTCTTCTATAATCATCAATCTAGTCCCTATTACAGTAAAGCAAAAAAAAAAAAAAAAAAAACACAACATGAAAAAGAATTTGCACAAACACATTCCAAAAACAGAAACCATATCATTGAAACTAACAATCAATTCATTCATCAATGAAAAGGGAACAACAAAATCCCTCCCCTATAAGGGTACCCAGACTTTTCAGCAGACCCCGCAAGCAAAAGAGAAATTGTATATAAACAAACACAAGGATGTATGGATAACAACCGCAACATGGAGAATCACTTAATACTAGAAGAATACATTCACTATTGTACATTAGGATGTATGGATAAAAAATGGAACATGATGAAATAATTGCTAATAATATAAGAACCAAGAGAGATGGAAAAATGAAAAATCAAAAGCAGGGAAACTTGAGACGGACATCCTCTTCCAAATTTCATGAATCAAGATCAAGTGAAATAAGCCTCATCCAAATATTACACAAGGATGCAAAGAAGAAAAAAATGGAACATGAGGAAATAAAGCTCATGATATATGCTTTGAAGAGAAAACGTGGAAAACAAATAAACACGAAAATAGTGGTAGAGAGGGAGAGTGGACAACCTGTAGGAGGATAGATCTTACAGAATGTCTTCCTACTTCCAAACTTTAAATATCAGTTACAGTGTCACAACCTATCCACTGAAGTGATTCTCTGAAACCAAACGCATCATAGCAACGGCAAAAAGTTCAAGGGTAGAAGAAGTAGAATAAATCATAACTATATTACCTAATATAGAGAACACAATTATTGAAAGAAACAAATGAGAAAATTACTTAGCAGAAACTGTCACAGAAAAATGAGAGAAAGTAGGAGTAAGTTTTAGTAGGAAAATAGTGAAGGTGGAAATAAGCTTACCTGTTTTGTTGATTTTGTGTTGCAACAAGATGGAGCGTTCTTCCATTCCTCCCTCTTGCTCTATCAAAGAATTAACTATACTATACAACTTTAGAAATTATGTTTTGTCCAACATCAAGGGATTACTTTGATTCAAGTCCATCAAAGGAATTCACAAGATAATAGTAGAAATATTGACAATTTGAATTGGAGAGTCTGTTAGACGTGCAGTCTCTAGAAATCATAAGTTCTTTGCAATAAGTTGTGGTCCTGCACACTCTATTGCAAGAGACTTTCATGCAGTTTCAACAAGCTTATCTCCTTGACAAAGTGCAAAGAGTAGTATAATATAACCTAATACGTTAAATTTATATTCACACGTGTCAAACAATACATTATACACTTGCACTTCATCAAACCTAATCTATAAAGGAAATCAGAAGAGTAATCATTAGATAATACAATTCGCTTCAACAATCAACAAATAACATGATATCCAGTAAAAAATGAAGAGTCCATAAAACAACCACATCAATGGTACACACTCCATAAAGAACAACCACAACATGGAAACTAACATATTATGCAACAAACAACTAAAACCAAAGATGAAAAAGGCAACCTAGTAACAAATCCATATAAGATAGCTCACTTTTATCTATTCTAATCAATTAACACATCAATGAAAGGCGAACTACAAAGTACCTCCTCCCCCTTGAGGGAAACCAGACTTTCAAGCAGGTCCAACAAACAAACACAATCCAATAATAACAACCCCAACATGAAAATAAATGTCTTATTATGAAAAAAACAACTAAAAACAAAGAATGAAGAGGAAGGTAGCTCGATAACTAGTCCATTTCAGAAAGCTGACTTCTACTGAAAAAGTATATTCAGTGTCACAATCAATTCACACATCAATGAAGGGTGAACCACAAAAACTCTCCCCCTTAAGGGCAACCCGTAAGAACGAAAACAAAAAAGTAATCACAAAAAACAAACATGACAATCACAGTCTAGAAGCAGCAAGCGCAAGATAAAAAGCCATGACATAACAAACAAGTAAAACCAAAGAACACTGCCTTGCTAAGGAAGGCAACCACAAAATCCTCCTTGAAAGGCATCCATAATTTTCAAGCAGAACTTGATAATAAACAAAACAGTAATCACAACAAACAAGCACATTAATCTAGTAGATATCACAGTCAAGGAAAAAAACAACACAAAAAATTTGTATAATTGAAAACAAAAACTACAACCTTGAAGTGGGAGGCAACGGGGTAACACAATCTAAAAACAGTAACCATTACATTCAAACTAACAATCAATTCACACATCAATGAAGGGGGAACAACAAAATCCCTCCCCCTTGAGGGCACCCAATAAACAAACTGTAAGCAAAAGAGTGATTACAATAAACAAACACAACAATCTAGTAACAATCACAATACGACAATAACAACCCTAACATGAAAACAAATGTCTTATGCAACAAACAACTAAAAACAAAGAATGAAGAGGAAGGCAAAACTGTAACTAATCCATTTCAGAAAGCTGACTTCTACAGAGTGTATATTCACTATTACAATCAATTCACACATCAATGAATCGGAACTACAAAATCCCTCCCCTTGAGGGCACTCATACTTTCAAGTAGACCGCAAGCAAAATAGTGATTACAATAAGCAAACACATTAACCTGGTAACAAACACAGTCCAATAATAACAACTACAACATGAGTAACAAACAAAACAGTAATCACAAAAAACAAGCACATCAATCTAGTCACTATCACAGTCAAGAAATAATAATCACAACATGAAGAATCACTTACTACTAGAAGAATGCATTCACTATACTACACCGCGATGTATGGATAAAAAATGGAACATGACGAAATGGTTGCTAATAATATAAGAACCAAGAGAGATGGAAAAAGGAAAACTCAAAAGTAGGCGAACTTGAGAGCTACGTCCTATTCAAAATTTCATGAACCAAGACAAGTGAAATAAGCCTCATCCAAAGACTACATCAGGATGCAAAAATGAAAAAATTGAACATGAGGAAATAATGCTCATCATATATGCTTTGAAAAGAAAAAGTGGAAAACAGAGAAACACGAAAATAGAGGTATAGAAGGAGAGTGGACAACCTATAGGAGGATAGATCTTACATAAGGTCGTCCTACCTCTAAATTTCATTTATCAGTTACAGGGTCTCAACCTATCTACCAAAGCGATTCTCTGAAACCAAACGCATCATAGCTACAACAAAAAGTTCAAGGGTAGAAGTAGAATAAACCACAACTATATTACCTAGTATAGATAACAAAAATATTGAATTAGAGAGCCAGTTGGAGGAAAGATCTTACAGGTAAAATAATGAAGATGGAGAGGTTTAGCAATTTTGTTGATTTTGAGTTGGCATAAGATGGAGAGTTCTTCCCTTCCTCCCTCTTGCTACGCTAATGCGTATAGGACAACCTAGGTTGATCTCTTTGTGGAGTCAAAGCTAATTAAGTCTAAATTGAATTAGGACAGCAAACAAACATAGGCAAAATGGTTTGATTCGGATTTCTATCTATTTGGGAATTTAAAAGACAACAGTAATTTTTATGGATTTTTTATTATGATACTGGAAATTGTAATGGAATTGTAATCTATGATGAACAATTCCTAGCAGATGACTAGGTTGGCTATCCTAGTTCCTCTTTTAATTAAGTCAGCCCCTTCGTTAGGTGTAAATGAACCTAAATAATCCTCCAGGTTAATGAAATTAAGACCCTAAAACACCTCTATAATCCTAGACAGCATCTAGCCCCTTAATTAGCACTCTAAGCACCCCTAACGTGTATTAGCTTAATGCCACGGATTACCTCTCTTATGGAAGCCTAGCCAACCGTATTATCCTTCCATTATGTACCAATTTAATCATATCAACAATGCACAATCAAGTCTTACAAGCTACTATACCATTAAATTCATAAAAGAAGAGAGGACTTAATATACTAATAGAAATTCCAACATCAATCCAATGTATCAAAACCACAATTACAAGCCTCGAATTTAGTATTTGATCAAATACTGCTTAATTAAACTCTATAATAATCAATGCTATCCAAGAACTAAAGATCACAAAAGGAAAGTTGATATCCAAGCTAGGGAGCAATGGACTTATCATTGAAGAGCAAGAACTCAAACCTTCCTTCTACTCTTGGTAGAAGGAAAAGGACAAACCGACAATGTATAGTGATGGAGGTGGAATCAATCCAAGAATTCCAGACGGTGGAACCAATTAATTAATTAAGGGTTCAATAGGAAGATGGGTTTTGGGGTCTGGTGATAATCCTAGGTGACTAATTGAATGGCTAGGATCTAGTGAAAATTAAGAATTAAGAAATTAAAATAAGACAAATAAAATCCTAAAACTAGATGGAAGTCTCATTAAAATAATTCTAAAAGAAAAATAAAATGCTCAATACTAAATACTAAAATTCTATTGAAATAAAACTAAGTGGAAATTAAAATGACAACTAATAAAGCACTATTAAAATAAAGCTAAAAGAAAATAAAGATCACAACTATATAGAAAATTCCATGTATGTCATAAAAATTAATCTCCTTACTCTTGTACATTTTTGGCCCTTGGAGCAATCATAATTCTCCAATTCTTCAATAAGTTCTGTCCAAGCATTCCAATATCACCTATACATAAAAATAATGCCATGTAATATCATATTTTGAAGGAATTAAGATTTTAGGAATTAAAATTCACTAAAAATATATAATTAAGCACTAAAATTCCCAAACTATCCCTCGGATACAAATATGCATAATTAAGCCCAACTAACTCAATTGAAGTGTCAAAAGCCCAAGATAAAGAATGAAAACATATGAAAATAATGGGATTTATCAATTCCTACACACTTGACTTTTGCACTCCTGGGCAAAATCACTCTAAATAGGAATAGGGGAGAGAAGGATCAAGAGGAAGAACAAAGATAGGAAGAGAATGACAAATTGAAACAATTGGAGATTGCAAAAACTTAAAGAAATGCAACCTAGGAGCTAAGTCCACAATCCAAATCACCAATCCCAAATAAAGATGCTCATATTAAGATACAAAGTTTAGCAAGAGTGAATCAAAGTGAAATAGCCACACAAGGTTAGTGTATCACTCAACTCACTAGCAGTGGGGTCATTTGCCCTCAATTCACTTGCTCAAATTGCCCTTCCATAAGTTTGTAATGATTCTAGTTCTCCACTACTAATAACATATTCATTCAAGAGTCAAGAGGACTCTTAGGTTTGTAATGTAAGGGTAGGAACAAAAGTGCAAGAATGCGTGTAACAGAGTAGAATCAAACATACGATGACAAATTTATAATTCAAAAACATTAGCAATGCTCAACTAGAAGGTGACTACACAACTTGAATTCCTAGGATGCCAGGCTTTATTTCTTTGTACTTTTAACTTCTTTTCCTTTTTCTTTCCTTTTCTTTTCCATTCTTTTCTTTCTTCCCTTTTCTTTTGTTTGTTTGTTTCTCCTTGTTCCATCTCGGTTTTCTTGCCTTTTATTTTTCAAGTCATTTGCTTTTGCCTCATTGCACCCTAGCTACTACTAATATGTACAACCTCAATCATACCGGTGTAAACAATGCACAAAGTCAATCCATCAATTGAATCATTGAAATTCTAGTGAATTACAAGACAAACAATTAGAATGGGTGAATGCAAGAATTTATAATTTCAACACATTTATGCTCATCACAACAATCTTCCAAGTTACCTGTGCTACACAATCTGAAGATTGAAAAATCATGTCATCACAAGGAGTCCTAATACTTCCCTTTTTGGCTTCAATCCCCTTCTCCTTGGTTTCAAGTATTTGTTCTTTGGAATGACATTAAAGGCTTTAGAGTGCTATTGCTTTTCTTTCAAGTGCCATGGCATTAAGCTCAATTTTCCTTGATTGTCTATTTAATCTTATAGGCTTGAGTCAGAAGTATTGTATAAAAGCGTAATAATATATACAAACCTGTGTCATTCCTCTTAATGTGTATCATTTTGCTTGTTTGTCCACAAGGAAAAATATAGTTGCTGTAAGAAAAGGATATGAAGTAATTATGCAATACTTTTCACAATCAATCAAAATTTTTGATAAATTTCTCATTATGTTGTAATTATTGATATTTATATAAATATAACATTTCATCTAATTTCTAGGCATTGAGAGGATTCTTCCAGAACCAACAAGAACTGATTCGGAATAATCCTTAAGCTCATGACTCAAAAATAGTGAACAGTCAATTTATTCTTAAGAAATAAAATTGATATTTTTAATGCATTAGATTTCGAACACCGAGTCTCAATCCATATCAAAAAGACGTACTGCTCAATAATTCCAAAGAAAAGGGGAAGTATTGTTGCCATGTTTCAATTACAGGGCAAATCATAAAATGAATAACTAATGAAACCATTCCATATGGGCGAAAAATGAACACAGCAAAGGGAAATCTTCACTTAACAGAAACTCAATGGAAGAACCATTGAAGGAAGGAAAAGGAAAGAAATAGAGAAAATAGATACAGAAAAATCAAATGAACTAAAAATAAGATCACCGATAATATCAACTTAGTGGACTCTGGATTCCTAATCTGTCCTTTCTTCGTCATGGAAGGAGAAGAAAAGGAGAAAAGGAAAAGAAAAGAGAAGAACACTTGTTTTAGTGGTATATTGAGTAGGGAGACAATTAAATTAATCTCCTGTTTTGTAAGAAAGATTAGAAAAACAGAGACAAGATTCAAAATCTGTAAGAAAGAAATGTGATGGAACCTGTCTATACTCAACTAAGCACGCAGAATCCCCTTCATCATTCTATTCAATGTAAATTGCATTAAATTTATATGACAGATTTCAACAGATAATTAACATATTCAACAGATACTTTGAGAAGAGGAAACAGTCAGACCGATTATATCATAGGGGTATTCTATATTCATTATGATTACACATTTACACTATAGTACTTCGCTGTAATTTAAACTTGATGTATCCTATAAACATAAGAAGAAGAAGAAGAAGGACGACACTTTACGGGAAAACGGAGTTAGGTTCTTTCTACTTCATGAAATTTTTGTTTGTGAAGCCGGTGCTATATTCATGTGAGTGATAATGATCTTTTATGATAATATTCATTCATATATTCAATTAAATTCAGACAAATCTTAGTAAAAAATAATTTGATATCTTAAGTCTCAATGTTTAAGAAAAGGAGTTGGCAAGAAAAAATTTAAAAAGAAACAAGTAAACAATTGTGCTCGTGATACTAAGCAGTGAGCCGAGTCAATTAATCTCTTGTTTTATTTTCTATTTTTAAAGGATTATTTAAAATTAAAAATTAGTGTAAAATAAAAGACTGAAGAGAGCATAATTCTCACATATGATAACTTTGCCGAAAATTACCTCATATGATTATATTATCATAGACAGCCTCATTTGTTATTCCTCTCATTGGGTATGTCTCTCTACTGCTGGTGTGTCTACAAATGAAAACAGTTACCCAAATAAAATGAAATGAAGTAATTATTGATATTGAAATAAATATAATAGAATGTCTCATCTAAATCTCTTCAAAATCGAGAGGATTCTTCTGGGATCAACAAAAAAATATTTCAAATAATCCTAAGTCTCATCACTCAAATAGTAAACAGTAAATTTAATACAGATTTTATTCATTAATAAAGTTGACAATTTTAAATGCATTAGATTTGGAACCCACCCGCTTATCATAGTACATATCAAAATGAAGTACTGATCAATATTCCCAGAAAAGGGGGAAATATTAAAGCCAGATTTCAATTACTGGCCAAATCATATAATGAATAACTAATGAATCCCAGATTATCCAAAAATAATAGAAAAATGAAGGATACGAACGGAAAATTTCACTTAAACTAAATGGAAGAACCATTGAAGGAAGAAACAGAGAGAGAGAGAGAGAGAGAAAATGAATTAGAAAGACGGGATTAACTAATCTCATCGGATTCGTCTCCATACAATTAAGGGCTCAGAATTCCCTTCACAAAACAGTTAAGGCGGTAAAATTCAGAGATATGAGAAGTTTATCGAACTCAGCCCTAAGAAAGTAGGAAAAATTCCAGAGAAATTAGAAACTGAAGAGGCGACTCACCTATACAAGAAGAGTGGAAAGAGTACTTGAGTGATGATTTCACAGAAGAAAGAGAGGTAGCTTCCGAACCGCAGGGCCTGGATCATCAGAGAGAACGAGAAGCGGAGAGCGTGAAGGAAAATTCAGACAGAAAATTAGAATTATGTAGTCTTTGAAATTGAAATAACCTGTGATATTAATATCAAGCTTATTTCAGCCTTTGGCGAAGTTCTAACGGCTATTTTCTGTTTTTTTTTTCTTCCCGGAATTTCCGGTCATATTTAATGCAATATTTTCTTTTTCTTACTTTTTATGAAACAAAACAAAGAAATAAATAGGGGTCCATGTCCGAAAATCTTTTTTTTTTTTCAATTTTCATTAATTTGTTTCCTTGTTCATTAAATAATGGTTTTATATAAAAAAAAAAGACTAAAAGCAAAAAAAAAATATTTCCAAGATAAATAATGATTTCATTTTCCAAGATTTCGTTTGTTTTCCAACTATATTTGATTAATTTAAAATTTTTATTCAATATAAGTATGCTCAATTTTCGTCCATCATGATCATATTATGGAAATTTGGTATCCTTATTATTGCTAATTGCTAGTCATTACTTTTCTTGTTTCATGAAGTAGCAAGAAAATCTTATTTAAAATTTATATTATATAAATTAATATTATTTATAAATGCGAGACTATTATAGTAATGTATCAGAATGTGACCGTTGATTAGATTGAATAGACTTTTTTCTTTTTGCCGTCGATAATATGTATTTTTTTAAAGTTAATATCTTCTCATAATATAGCTTCTAACAAATAGTGATGACATTATTAGAATTTAAAAAAGCCAATGATAACAACACACTATTAATAATATAAAATATATTTAGAATACGAGGCTTGCTATAATTAGAAACTCCTCTAGTCTAAAATATAAATTTAAATTTTTTTACATATGCTTAAAATATTATTTCTCTAAATTTTAATATAAAATATAATTAAAAAATTAATATTAGTCTTAAATATAAAATATATTTTATATATTTATTAATTTTTTATTAAATTATTTTTATTAATATTTTTTTAATAATAATTACATAAATAAATAATAGAGAGAAAGAGTTAAAGAAAATAATTTAAATATTTTAAAAAAATTATCCCAGTTGTACTAGTTGAACCTGGCATCTCTGGAGTTACAGCTGAAAAATTCCTCAGGAAAATTGGATTGTCTCGGTCATACAGAGTGGAGGCCAACGGCTTCTCAAGTGGTATTTGGGTACTCTTGACAGATGGTGTCGACACTCACCACCAATTCATTCACCGCCGAGTCACAGTTAAAGACACTCTGAAGCACTTCCTCTTCACTGCTATTTATGGCACTCCCAACCCCCAAGCGCGAGTAAACCTCTGGCACGAACTCTCCATTATTGCGGGCATCATCTCCTCCCCATAGATTCACTGCCGAGTGGATTGCAGGAGACTTTTTTTTTTTTTTGGACAAAAATGAGGGACAAAACCTAATAAACTAAATTATATTAAAGGGAAATTTAATTCTAAATATTCAAAAATACTAAATTTCTCATATACGCTCTGAGTATATATTAAATATAAAAACTATAAAAAATTTGATGAGACCCTCTTTTATAAAAGGATTAGTCAGATTATTCTTTTTTTTTGTTGCCCAATTTACCAGATTTTTGCTCTGACTATATTCGAATCCGACCTGCGTCACGTACTTGGTTATGGTAAGTGAGTCTTCCAATGGGGATTTTCTGCATACGGCAAGGCTCGAACTCAAAATTTCGTTTAAGTGATATAAAACTGCTTATCACCTGGACCAACTCGATTATTCTTCTATAGAGGAATATATTGCATTCTTGCAGGAGACTTCAACGCCACCCTCACGTCTAAAGAGCGTCTGGGCTCGAATGGTATTTTTTTTTTTAGTTGCCCACCCGGTTCACCGGAGCTTTGCCCCGACTACATCCGGATTCGACCCGCGTCGCGCACCTGGTTATGGTGGGTGAGTCTCCCAACGGGAATTTTCTGTGTACGCCAAGGCTCGAACTCGAGACCTCGCTTAAGCGATACCGAATCTCTTACCACTCGGACCAACCCCCGTTGGTGCTTGAATGGTATTTGACGAGGCTACTCTCTCTTCAGATCTTTTTTTTTTTTTTGGTTGCCCACCCGGTTCACCGGAGCTTTGCCCCGACTACATCCGGATCCGACCTGCGTCGCGCACCTGGCTATGGTGGGTGAGTCTCCCAACGGGGATTTTCTGTATTCGTCAAGGCTCGAACTCGAGACCTCGCTTAAGCGATACTAAGCCGCTTACCACTTGGACCAACCCCCGTTGGTTCTCTTCAGATCTTTTGTTCAAGAAAACGAGCTCATCGATATGGGCTTCTCAGGTCAACAATTCACCTGGCGCCGAGGCCTAACATTCGCTAGACTGGATTGAACCCTTTCTAATAGTCTTGGGTTCCCCACTTTCTTCCTCAAAGGTCCAACATCTTCCGCAAATATGCTCTGACCGCCGTCCCATTTTGATAACTTTTGGGCTTAATAATCTAGGGTCCAACAGGCCCAAAGGCTTTAAATTTCTTACTACCTAGACCACACATAGTGTCTTTCCACAACTTGTTAAAGACAACTGAGTCAATAATCTACTTATTGTCAGTAGATTCAACGGGTGAAAGAATAAAATATATGATTATTTAAAACGTGTTTGATTCCTGGAGAGTACCACTTTATTATGATTTCAGTCGCGGCGCTTAGGGAAGCATCCTAACTCTTAGGTGCTTAAGTTTATGCTTGAAGGTAATAAACGACTCGTCCTACTCGATATTGGTATCGTGTAGGAGGAAGGGGGATTTTGCCCTACCCTTAAATCGTGGGTAAGCCCAACGCCTTTCTAAAAATTTTTGTATAAAAAAAAAAATGAGCCAGTAACCTTACTCTCTCTGAGAATATTAAGAATTTTTCTCACGCAGACACCTCCTGGAATTTTGAGGTCTTTGGCTCCGTTGGCAAAAACAAGAAAAGGCTTGGAGCTCGCATTCAACGTGCTCTAGAGGAATATTCCTTCTCCTCTCACCTCTCCCAGCTCGATCATCAGCTTTGGTTCGACTATGAAGATGCTTGCCTACAAGAGGAGCTTATATGGCTTCAAAAATCTCGAAGCGACTGGATTAGCCTGAGGGATCGCAATACAGCTTACTATCAGACCAAAGCTCGAATTCGTAGACGTCAAATTCGGATTACCTCACTTCAAACGGATTATGGTTGTTGGGATAATGATGATGACACTCTTCACAGCATGGCTGGGCAATATTTTTCATCGCTTTATTCGGGGTTTACGGAGCCTCACAAGATATACCTCCATCAAGGTATGTTCCCTTCCTTACCAAATTCATCTTGGTCAATGATGTCTGCTTTACCTGAAACAGATGAGATTCGGCGTGTCCTCTTTTACGTGAAACCTCTTAAAGCTTCGGGTGCCGATCGATGGTATTCATGCTCTTTTTTACCAACACCAATGGGAGACCGTTTGCAGCTCTCTTTGTGAGATGGTCAAACAGGTATTTGCAGGTGGTAACCTTGACCCCATCCATAACAGAACTCTAATCACTTTGGTGCCTAAGATGGATAGGCCCTGCATGTTGAAGGAATTTCTACCAATAAGTCTCTCTTCAATGGCCTACAAAGTAATCACCAAAATTCTTGCCAACGGGCTTAAGCCCATCATGCCAGATCTCATCTTTCCTTACCAATCCAGCTTTATTAGAGGAAGAAACATCACTGATAATATCATCATTACTCAGGAAGTCATTCACTCCATGAAGAAGAAGAGTGGTAAGAAAGGTTGGATGGCTATTAAAGTTGACTTGGAGAAAGCTTTTGATCGTCTTAAGCAGTGGGCCCCTTAAGCGCCTAGCTTTCTTTCCTCTCAGTAGCTCTTGCGTTGAGAAACTTATCGTTGATTTTGTTAATAACAATGGTTGATGGCACTGGGCCCTATTTCAAGATACTCTCCTCATGACTATTAATCAACTCATTGCTCTAACACCCCCCCCCCAACCTACCGCAGCTGATAGTGAGGCGTCCTGCTCCTAGAGTCTTACTGCCAATGGCTCCTTTTCAGTGTCATCAGCTTATAAGGCGAAGGAAGAAATCTTTTGGCATGAAGAAGAGAAATGTTGGAAACTCATCTGGAAGTGGCCTGGTGCTCAGCGTGTAAGATCCTTCCTCTCTCGCTGGCCTTCAAGAACTAAACTATTAACTAACTGTGCAAGAAGAAGATGACACCTAATCACGAACGCCACATGTGAGTTATGTCGGTTAGCAATTGAGGATGTTGATCACATCTTTCGGAGTTGCCCTCTAGCACTTGCTTGCTGGAACCTTCTGATCCCCCAGTCCACTTTGGCAACCTTCCTCTCTTCTCCCTTGCCGAACTGGTGGCTGGAAAATATTAACCCCAGCCGTGTTTCATAGTGGATCCTTACTTTTGGAGTGCTTACCTGGAAATTGTAGGATGCCCACAACAAGCGTTTATTCGCGGGAGCTTCTTTCTTTCAGGCCACGGGAGATCTTAGCTGCCACTGCGTCCTTGGTGTCCCATACTGATAAAGCTTTAAACCTCATTTCATGTATAGGCTCACAAGGCTGGTTTCTTCTTGCCTCTAGCTGTTATTTCGTTGTAGCGTACACCGGAATTTTCGATTCTTTGAATGCAATTCCTTTTCCACTCAAACAAAAAAATCACGTTATATTAAATAATTTAAGTAATTTTTTTAATATAATCAAACTAATTAAATAAATTATATATTAAGAGTCGAAAGAATATTTTAGCTAATTTAATAAACTTAAACTTCAAAATTTACTAAATAAATAAGCATAGCTAAAAAATAAAATATGAACTAACAACTAGTTGATTGAGGTAGTAAGCGGACTCATCCTGTAAAGAAGAGAACACAAGTTTAAATCTTAAAAGTTGTATTTGTTAGAAGTGGTTAAACTTTTTTTATAATGGATTATACATTTGATTAAATCAAAAAATAAAATAAAATATGACAAACGAAGTTTAAAAATATATGTATTAAAATCATTTTTTAGCAACCTAAATGATTTTTAAACATTTATGTTATAATAGATGTATTTAGTCTAAAATATGTGTTTTAATGGTGAATCAATGTTTAGGGGGATAGAAATATAATAATAAAAATAGTAAAGAAATATTAGATTTAAATTTTGAAACAGTTTATGTAGACTTTAGAAATAGAATTGAGATTTCTATAATTAAGATAAAATAAAGAGAAAGCCATTGTATATGTTTATCAATCACACATCGTAATCATAATAAATTATAAAATGTACACATATCTATTTTAAATCACTCTTCCAAACATCAAAATGTACAAGTATTCTCATTATTTTCTACGGCATACATTATTATAAAATCATAATGTCATTCTGCTATCATTCAGCCTTTCTTTTCACTCTAACAAACATAACTTCCATGTTTCAAGTTCATCCAATTCAGATTTATCATAATGCCCATTTTGGTAGCAGGGAATTGGAGGTAGGGAACTAGAATTGAGATATTTGTGTTTGGTTGGCTTGCACTTCCCTATGGAACTCAGTTCCATCAAAATATGTGGAACCCACCCTTCCATCATAGAACTGCAACTCTAACCATTTTGCCCCCTCACCCTTCTTCTTATCCACCAGATTTGGCTAAAACTCATCATAGGCTTGTTGATTTGGATGAACTAGGTCACGATTTCTGCTTCTGCTTCTTAATTTGTTTTATTTTTGTTGTTGGCCAATATTATTTGTGCAAAAGTGTATAATGGTTTATTCAAACTTGAGTGAAGGATGTTTGTGCGGGGATTGATTTTAAAAAAAAAAAAAATTGGATGGGGGTTGGGCTTACCCATGATCAAAAGGTAAGGCGAAATTTCTCTTCTTCCTAGGAGATACCAATGTTAGGCAGAGTGAGTCATCAATTACCCTCATATATAAACTTAAGTACCCAAGAGTTAGGATATCTCTCAAGTGTCGCAACTGGAACCATAATAAAATTATACTCCCTAGGGATTAAACGCGCGACAAATATTCGCATGTCTTATCTCTTTGCAAACTGAACCCACAGACGATAGGTGCCGGGGATTGATTTTCAATGACTTGGGGTGATCAGATTTTCAAGTGGAAGGATACAAAGTCATTTCACAATATGAATAAATATATTAATAAAATATATATAGCATAATTTTATAAGTATATTAAATAAACTTTTAAATTTCAACAGTAACTTCAATTTCATTTAGTCTGAGATTTAGAATGTACAAAATTTTTGTCTCTACTAAAATGCCATGATTCAAATTTGTATCATCTCCTTCCTATTACTCAAATAAATATCTTTATTTTTATTTTCACTTTTACTTTTATCAAAGACTCTTCCTCCATACTAAACAAAGCATTAAGGCGCCTATATTCCAGAGCCAGAAATATTGATTCCTAAGCGACTAAAACAATAACATTTAGACATTGTTTGATTTTTTTTCAGAACAATTTTATTCTTTATAAGCAAAAATAAAACAAACCTTGATAATTAATTTTTAGTTAAATGTTTTGCAAACCAAAAATTAGCAATATGTTTTCAAAAAAACAGAACAACTTTTACCTTTGATATTTTTTATTTTTTGAAATTGAAATAAAAAGCGGAAAACAAGTGTTTATTTAAACAATCATTCAAATACATTTTTTTCCCTTCCCAAAATTTATTCAGCAAAACACCTTCATAAAACTACTCTAAGAACATAAAAACTAAAAACATAATCAAACTAGGCTTTAATCTTCTCAGATGTAGAGATTTTCCCATAATCTACCCAAATCTTGTCAATCAAAATATCTTTTCGACTTAGATTACAATTAGAAGGGGAAGCACATAAGCCAGCAGCAACAAATTCCACAAACTAACCACAAACAACTTTAAAATACTTGAGTAAAAAAAATACTGGAATTACAGAGAAACAACTACATATGTGCCAATTTCCGGCGTCATCAAATAACTGTAGATACCATGCCCAGCTACCACGCCCGGCATATATTTGCTTCAGCTAAAATTAACCACAGCAAGCTGATTTCTGGGCAGCTTGATCACCATTGGCTGCTGCATCTGGTTGATTTATCTTGATTGTCTGAGGCTGAACCACCAGAGAACACAAACAAATCAATATTTACGTAATTGATATTGGTATTTCAGACGAATCTAATGTCCGACAATATAGAAACTGTACAGATAAAAAAAATCTAGAATGGTCCGTGGCCCCATTTGAGGGAGGAAACTCAAGGTATTTAAACTTGTATACTTTTTTTTATTTGATCAAGGGTATCTCAAGCCACTTTGGACTTAAAACTAATCCCTTTTGAGGCTTAGAGTGTAAAAAGTTTTCGTCTCTCTTAACAAGTGCACTTTCCGGAATTCGAACTTATGTTCTCCTTATAAGGGTGAAGCAGTTTACCACCTCAACTAACATTTTGTTAGATAAACCTAAATACTTTTATATACTATTTTCCAATAAGGGGGTTTTAAATTTTTAAAAAAAGTTAAAAGTATTAATAACAAGAGTGAGCTAGAAGATAAATCATGGATATGAACATACACATTCCTAATTTGATCGAAAACAAGTACCTTTAAAATGTAAGGTTAGGCACCTAAGTTTTTTCTTTTGAAGAAAAGGTGAAAATATCATTAGTCTACAGTATTTATTCCTTATTATTTTTAAAAGGATGAAATGATCATTCCTCACCCAGGAATCACATTTTACATTTACAAGGATGCAATGATCATTTTATGTGCCAAATGAGCTTTGTAACAGACATACCTCAACTTTAGAGTCTGTTTCTGCAAGCCTTTGCTTGATGTCTCTTGCTATAGAAAAGAAAACCTCTTCCACATTCATGTTTGTCTTTGCACTCTACAAGCATGTTTTTAACACAAATATTAACAGATTCCCAAGTACTTTAAGAAGATCGTGGTCAACACCTAGAGGCGGCTACTCACAGTTTCAAAGAACTTGATACCATACTCATCCGCAAGAGCTTGACCTTTTGAGGTAGGCACAACCTATAAAAATAAAAGGAACATCATTTGTCAACATAAATAGAAAAAGGCATCTCAAACACAGATTCAAGCTCAATCAGACAAAGAATACTTTATGAGGTCGTTTCCTTAGTGGTTAACATGCATAGCGAGGCATGCCTGCTTAAGTCACAAGGAACCGTCTAAAGTAGACTTTCCCTAGAAAACAAATAGAAGGCTGAGCATGGAAACCTTTTTGAGAAAGTCATGTACCAGCAAGTTACCAAATTAATTACATTTTAACCAGAAATGAAGTATTGGAAGGTGAATAGGAAAGGAATACCATATATACATGCATACCCTTTTACTTTCATCCATATCAGCCTTGTTGCCCACAAGTATCTTGTTGACATTATCAGATGCATGTTGTTCGATGTTGCGAATCCAATTCCCAATATCTGAAGAAAAATGAAAACTACATCAGAATTAAAAGAAAGGGGAATGATGGAAATAAAATACAATTTGATGGGCCAAATATAGCCGAATTGAAAGCTACAAAATATACTCTGAAAAAGATGAGTGCATAAATTCATCATACAGGAAGGAAAAAGAATTATTTAAACATCTACAAACTTCAAATGTTGAAAGCAAGGGAAGAGAGTAGTACTATTAAAAGAAGCTTCATCAGTAACATCATAGACCAGCAAGATGCCCATGGCACCACGGTAATAAGCTGCAGAAGTGTATAAAATAGTAAGAGACCACCATCAAATCGGAGAATATTATCAAAACCAGACCATAACTATACGTCCAATTATTGTAGAAATTGATAACCTTTTTAGACAATTTAAAATGGTTTGTTAAACTAAAGAGGTTCAGCTTTGTATAAAGCGGTCTATAAGCCCTTTAATCACTTTTTTTTTAAATGATGCTAAAGCCCAATATTTACATCGAAGAGAGGGGCCTGAGGCCCAAAGCTGTCCTTCAAAGCCAGTCCTTCTAAGTAGGCTAGGAAAATTACACATAAATCATCTTGCCCTCTTGATCCCCAAGTGGGCAAGGGTGTCAGCTTGCATATTTGCATCTACCAATATGTTTTATGGTAACATTCCTTTACCGTTTGACCCAAGTTTTGATGGCTAGGACTGTAGAGCAAGCAGATCTCACTTAATCGCTTGATGGAAAGCATACTTTCTTCAACCTTCTTGACTGGTTCTTAAACAAGTATATTCTATCACAAATTCTCAGATGTCAAGACTTAGTCATAGCCAGGAACTGACAGCTCATTATATAAGAAATACTTATTTCAGACAAATAATTATTTGAGCTATCCACTAGAATATCTAAGAGTTGATTTACCTACATATACAAATTCAATTAATATGTTTAAATTAATCAATTAAATTCCACTGGTTAAAGTTCATTAATCTCCAAGGAAGAAATTTATTAGCCTTGTGAAAATCTCCCAACCTTCTAAAGCTTCTCTACCGTACTGCTACATTTCAATCATTCTAGTTATATACATCAAGCCTGGCAACTATGATAGCACTGCATCTTGTAGACCCAAAACTGGAACAAGTGAATGTATAAGAATCTATTAATATTTTCCCTCTACCAGAATCTGACATCAATGTGATGACAGCCTAATGCATTATGCATCATAAGAAGTGATGTTTATTTGGTCATGTAAAAATGTTATTATTATTTTGGAATTAAGGCTTGTGAGCCATGTTGTAAAGGAGAAAACACATACCTGTCGTGATTGTTCGAAATCGCTCCTGACCAGCTGTGTCCCAGATTTGCAACTTAATGCGTTTGCCATCAAGTTCAATGGTTCTTATTTTAAAATCAATCCTGTAAAATAAAGCATCACATTAAGAACTTATTATTTCAACAGAGACATTGGCTTGCACAAAGCACAAGTATCAATGTGGACACATACACATATAGACAATTTGGTGGTACCCAACAATGAACCGATGTTTATATTAAATATGAGCTTTTCTAAGTAACTATACACCATACAAACACTGCCTTAAGTCCAGTCCACCCCTGCAATGTTTTCCAAGACATATTAAAAGGAAATAAGAAGAGTGGTTTGGCAAGCTTTGATAATTACTTTGTAGTAAATGGAAACACTGATATGAACATTGAAATATCCTGAACATAAGGTCAAAAGTATCAAAGTTTTTACAAGAGATCATATATAACTCTCTGCAAATACTCACCCAATAGTTGTGATAAAACTGGTGGTGAAGGAACCATCAGAAAACCGCAAAAGCAGACAACTCTTCCCCACACCTACAATAGTTCAAGTCAGAAGGTTGAATAATCAAAATAAAAACTCAAGTAACTAAAACAGAGAACTACAACAAGCAGAAATACCCAATTACTTGAGTTCTCACACCAGAACACACAAAAGAAATGATAGCATCATAGGGATATGGTGGATTTGGATCCCCCCTCAATTGAGCTTCAAATTGTGATCAAAAGGTGTAAAGTAAATACCTTTATTTATTTTATAAGAAAATAAATTTGTAACTCCCTCCTCAACACCATCCTCAACACCATTAGATCACAATCTGAGGGTCTATATGTCTCAATTGAGGCTCAATTGGGGGGATCCAAATACAGAGAAGATACATTAAGGTGTGTTGATATCAGCAGAGAAAGAAGGATCTCACAATTAGAAATTTATCAACAAACTACAGAGGCCCTCATAAGAATAAGGCCAAAAGAGGGAATGCAGGTCAAGAAAAAGATGAAATAACTTTTCAACTATCAAAACTGACATCTGATAAAGATGGTCTCTTGCTGGCTGTGTATACCGCAGATATTCTCCAGACTAGACTGAACAGAAATATCCTGATCCACAAGGTAAACGCCATAAAAGAAAAGTATACTTCAAAATTTGCAATTCAACCATCCCCATTAAATACTGGTCCTGACTCCCAGCTGAAACAAAGGGTCAAAATAGCAACTACAAAAGTTGAACTTCTACTCTAACCAAAGCAGTACAATCCAAATTCTTAATGCTGGACCAATTCAACCATCATCATAGTATTGGGGTAAATGGATCTTTACACGTCAAAGTTCTACCTTTTCAGGCATTTTATTTTGAGATGCCCAGAATCAACAAAAAGCAATTGCCAGCTGGTTAACTAAGTCACAATATCAATCAACAATTACTTTCCCAGTTTCTCCAAAAAAGACTATATTCAGCTATTATTTGTTCTAAATACTCACCAAGGATTTTGCAAAGGGGGTAGTCAGATAAGAGAAAGAACACGTGAAGCAGTAAATTGGTGGCATTGTCAAGTTGTAAGAGTGCAGAGGAAATAACAATTTTCATCTGGCTTTAAATTACGACTAATTACTCCAACACCAATATAATTAATAAGCTCATTACTTTATTGCATAAAAGATCATACCATGTACATCGTCCATATCAAAAAAAAGAAATATGATATGCTACTTTTGGATATAAATAAGTATTGACTGGTGAACAAATAATTCCCAGTCTTTGTCAAAGCAGAAACTTACAAAAGACTCGTAAGATTAAACTAGGAATTAAAGATAGTATGACATAGAGCAAATACCGCCTTTACTTTAGCTACCTTTATAGTATCTAGAGTATAGACTATCAAAAGTCAAAACAACTAACAATGTGTAGAAAGATACGACTGATATGATTTTGAAAATTAAATTAAAACGAACCCTCCTAAATGTGCAGTTCACCAATCTGATGGAGAGATTATGGCTCAACGAACACCCACAAATAGCTTAAAAAGTCAAAAATATAAAAATCAAGCGACCCTTCCTTATCCAGACGATTGGAAAGGTGAACTCATAATTTAAGCAACACAAAGACATAAAGCAAGATAAATTCATCATTTGAAACCGCATAGAAGACCTACAAATATAATCAATCAGTATCACATTCCATTTCTACATAAACCAATTATGTAAACCCCAACTAAAAATCAAAAGAACAATAAGACAAGATTAATATCTGGAAATTTAACCCCCCATTTGCTTTCCTTCAAAATCCCAAGCAAAAGAATAAAAGTTTTGGAGATGTGGAAGCAATAACAAACCGCTGTCGCCTATAAGAAGAAGCTTAATGAGGTAATCGTAATCGGCACGAGCCCGTGCTGGTGGCGCTGCCATCGATTATTATTTCTGAACACAAATTGAAAATCCTCACGCAAGAGTCTCTATCAATCCCTTTGCGCACAGACGTAAAAGTGTCAAAATTGAATCGGGTAAAAAGAGATCACAAGCGAGAAAAGGGGGGGAGAACATTGGAAAGCATATGGAAATGATACCTTCAGCAAAAGGTTACCAAGTCGTCGTCGGGGACATGGGAAGAGATCAGAGAGAGTTTTTGGATCTTTCTCTCTCCTCGTATAAGCAAGACTTCTCATGTGTGTGAAGTGGACGCGACGACCTCTTAAAATAGTCTTGGCTACACCAGATTCCTAACTGTTTTTTTTTTTGGGGCCTTTGCTTCAAAGGATGATTCTTGATTGCTTTTAAGATTCATGGAAATGTTTGTTTACCTTATTTAATTATTCTATTAATTCTTGCCAATATATTTAATCTAAAATTTATTCAAATGCTCTTTTTTTTATTACATAATTTTTAAAAATAAATTAGGTTTATTCACGATCTAAGAGTAGGACGAAGTAATCTATAAATTTTTTGTTTTATAAATTTTTTTATTACATAAATTTTTGGAAATGTTTGGTTTGCCAATGAAGTATATTTTATTAAGGTTTGCTTGAATAAGCCTTGGCTCCTAAGTAAATTTTCTTATTCATAAATATCTCTTAAATTATTATTAAAACAAAAGGACGATACTTTTAGTGAAAAATGTATGTTTATCAATGGCATGTTTGGTAATAATATTAAAATGTATTGTACTTTTTATTTAAAAGATATATGTATTTTTAAGATAAAGATGAGTTCTTAATTCGATCATCAATCAATTAATCAATCATCAATTTTATATACAAAATATTATAATACATAGTTCAATTGTAAATATGTTAATTAAAATCTATCAATCATATTTAGATCTTTCTACAATGTATTAGTGGGGTATTAATATCCAATTAATGTCATGATTCTTTTTTAAAACTTCATATTTAATAATTTAAATTTATAATGTCATTTGTACATAAATAATTGAAATATTATATGTAAGTGAAGATTCTAGTTTTAGTAAGTTTAATTTATGGGATGGGGTATTTTTTGTCAATTAGACTAAAATATTTTACAGGACAACCTTATCAAACATTAGATCGCTTGATAAATACTCTTTCCATTCCAAAAATAACTCTAAATTTATAAATTACAATTGTCTAAATTAATATTTACAACTCATTTAAAAAAACAAAATTTGTCGTCATCAATTCCTTCTTTTATTAGAACTTAAATGACATTTTGTCCCTAATGAGTATTGATCGTTTGGATTTCTTCCTCGTGTTAAATTGCCATTACTAACAAGTATTACTATTATTTTTTTAATATGTTTCAATTATTTGTTAAGCAAATATATATATATATATATATATATATATATAAAGCCTGCCATTTTTTTAAAAAACAATTTATGTTAGAAAGGTTTGAATCTTTGGCCTTTGCCGCAATCCCACATTCCTCGATCCATCGTTGTGTTAGCTTTAGGTGACTATTTTTCACATTATTTTTAAATATGACCCTATATAGTTAAAAAATGTTCAAATCACCGTCTCTTATAAAATCAATATTGTATAAGTATTCTTTTATTAAAAATAATTATATTTAAAACGTAATTAGATACTAAATATATATATCTTAAGAATTCGTATATCAATTCTTCAGATTATAATATATTAGCACATTATATTATATTTAACCCATATCAATATATCAAAACATATCTTTTATCTCGCCATTTTCACAAATCAAATTAGATCAATAAAACATTAGTGCTAATAAATTATCAATATTGGATAGAACATGATTAACTCACGTTCTTGTTAACATAGTTCATAAAAAATTGACTTTCAACGGCAAAAGTTATTGCTAAAAATTTTTAGCAACGACTTTTTGTTACTGCCAAGTCGTCACCTATGAGACTGTCGCTTATAAGTATTAGCGGCGATAATTGAAATTCGCCGCTAAAAGTTCAACAAAAAGCTCCAATCCCGATGTCGCCACCAAAGGCAAAGTAAAGGCGATGACAAATGTAGCCGCTGAAAGTAGAATCAGCGGTGACAAAATTGTCGCCGCCTAATGTGGAATCAGCGGCGACAATTGTCGCCGCTCAAAGTTAATAATTGCTTTTAAATTTTTTTTTCTAATTTTTTTAAATGAAAACCTATAATGGGCTTATAAATATATATATATAAAATAATAAATAACTAAATGAATTAAAATCTAATAACATTAATGAATAATTCACATCATCCTTTAAAATATCATAGTACATCAATTACTAAGACATATTTAAAAATAAAATAAAAATATTGATCAGAATCTTTCAACAATTGAACTTCAATCATTTGAAGGGGCTTTTTAGCTTCAACTTCATTGTCCTTTACTCTGACAACATCTTGGTTATCTGCTGGTTCTGCTTTTTCAGACTGTTCTGCTTCCTCCTCCACATCAGCTTCATCTTCTTCAACTTCTTTTGCGGCATCTTTCACAGCTTCAACATCATTCAAAATTTCAGGAGGCTGAGGTTTACCAGTATCAATTGGCTTTTCATGATTATTAGTCATGGCTTCTCCCAAGAAGCGACGCTTCCAAAATTCTGTATCTCCTTCATATAGCTTTATTCTTGAAATTAATGCATCCAGCTCTTCATCCACCTAGAAAACAAACCACATTTAATTTTACACATCATATGCTGGTGATCAATGTAGGAATAAATTAAAAGGTAATTTTTTAATATGTGTGTACATGAATACTAGATAAAGGATTTACCTCTTCTTCCTCCTCCTCCACAGGAGGAACCCAAAGGGGCTGGCCGCGAGATCGATTTATTCTCCTTGCTTTCTGCATACGCTGATAAATAACATTTCTAGTTCCATCAGTTGGCAGACCTTGTGCTTACAGTTCTTCCTTCAATTCAGACACTATCATCTTACTAGCAGCCTTAGGCTTTAAAACATTCTGCTCAGGACCCTTTATAATTTTCTTTAACCTCTCCTCCCCTTTAATGTAATCAAATTCAGATGCACTGTCACCTAAAGTAGAAAGTCCTTCATTTTGCAAGGTCTTTAGAAGTTTTCGATGGTGAAGTTTCCACTCCTCAAGACATCTTTGTTTAACGGAGGTTTCCATAGGGTTGGAATATATAAATCCTACAGCATCAGGATATAGAGGCATTTTTCCTCTTTGAGGAACCCATCGCTTGCGCTCTCCAGTAAGGCCACCCTCTGCAATATACCTGTTAATGGAATAGGAAGAATGCTTTTGATTATTGCTGGCACCTACCTTAAATAGAGGGGACAAGAAAAAAGGAAACCAGAAAAAATACGCTAAAAAGTAGTACAAAGAAGCAAGAAACCTGGTGCAGAGAACCAAAGAATTCACGAAGCATCAAGCTCAGTACCATCATTACAAGCTTTCCTCTTTTATCCACTCTCTCCCCAACTAACTACTTGCAGCTCATTCCATGTAATCCCAAACATACCCCTCTAACAGATTCTATTACCACTAAAATATACTAGGCCCCCTTTACTACATAACCACGTATCAAAAAGTTATTTGACTATAGGAATTAGGAGTTACTTGTAACCAATATTTAGAATCTGATCAACCTACTTTGCAGGTATATTGTATTAAAGATGTAAAATATAGAAACACACAGTTCATCCCATGAGATCAAATGACATAATTTAAATTCAAACTAAAAGTTCATAATTATAACAGTCTCAATTAGGGATTCAGTGCCCAAAGTCAAGGATAGACACTGTCTCACACACACATTAAAACTAGGAATGCAGAAAAAGCATTCCGGCAGAAATAATACCTAGCAATGTAATCAATCTCATAACCAAGTTCAGCCTCTTTTTGCAAAGGTTCAATCCATGAGCTGACCAATGTCCTGTATTTCCTGCTCAATATCATTGCTTGAGGTGGAATTACTTGCTTATCTTTGGCCATAGCTTCCAAAGTTTCAAGCAATTCAACAATCCTTCCTGAATTTAAAAATGACTACAAGCTGAGGCCATCATTTGAAACAGTTTTAAGAAAATTCAGGCTAGAAATCCTTCCAAAATTAAATTTCAACTCTCCTTCCTCAGTAAACCGTAATACTTAGGAACAACCAATATAAATTTATATAAGATGGGTACATAATTAATTTATATAAATTATAATTCAAATCCATCACTTTTTTCAACACATGATAAAAGAGGTTTTCCAAATGACTGACATCAAGCTTCTTCATCGCCGTTGAGGACATGGAAGACTATCAAGCCATGAAAGGACCTAGGACCTGGGCTGAGGTCAGCAGCAATCATGTCGTAGATAACCTCGGATACACCGACAGAGTCGTGGTTCCGGGCTCCTCAGATTCCACTACTGCAATGTCCAATAACAGCAAGTCTACCAGCAGCCCTAACGTTGAACGATTTTGGTTCAGTTTGAAGTCAAAAAACTCAAATACTTACTCATTTTCACAGAATCAACCAAAAGCTACTTAAAATCTTGACTTTAATCGGTGACCCACCCCATAATTGAAAGAAAACAAAGGAGACAGATTGAAGACAGAGTCGGAGAACTCACCTCAGATGGCTGACGACGTCATAAGCTCAATCTCCGTCCTCTGGTCACTCCTCCAACATCATAATCCTCTGGTTCTTCCCTCGTGCTCTCCCTCTGCCTGTCACTCTCGATGTTTTGATGGTTCTCTGAAGACGTCGACGCAGAGGAATAAGGAAGAGAAGGAGATCCCTAATGAAATATTAAAATGTATTAGCGGCGACAAAATAAAGTCACTGCAGAAAAGTCAATGCTGAAAGTCTTACTTTTACTAAATATTTTTTAGGAAATAATCCTCTTAATAAAATAATGATATTTTTCCTCCAATAGCTTCTTCAACTCATTATGGAATTTTTATAAAATTTTCTGGGCAAATGATAACCTCTAACTATTTTTTTTTTAATTTTCTAAAAAAATAAGTCTTTAATTCCCGAAAAATAGTTATTAAATCATTTGGGTCTCTTTTAGAAAAATAAATTCTTTCATAATTTTTTAAACCCCCAAAATATTCATTTTATGATTTTTTTCTTAATTTTTCTTAGCCACAAAATATTTTTAATGATTATTCTTTCCTTTATTCTTTCTCCAAAATTTCACTTTTGAGACTTTTTAATTTCAGAAAATATTCTTAAACTCAATAATACCTTATAAATCTTTTTTATAAAAGTTGGGATGTTACATGAAATGCAGTAACAAATGGCATATGGAACAGTAACTAAGAATGTATGTATGTATATATTTTACGCCCCTTATTTCTCTTTATCTCTCTCTCACACACACACTTCTCCCTCTCTCTATCTCCTTCTCCACATTGTCTCTAACACACACATACTAACTCTTATGTTCATTGACACACATTTATAATATATCTCTCATGCACATATCCCTGCTTCATCTCTTTCTTTCACAGACATCACATTATTATCTGTATAATCTCTTCTTATTACAATAACATGTAAAATTACTTTATTTATTATTTAAAAATGATATTATTCAATAATTTAATTTTATATATTAGATAGTTGCTTAAAACTTCTCTAAATTGAAAAAAAAAGTGTATAAAAACTTTTAGCGGTAACAAATTTGTAACCGCGATAAAATGTGTCACCATAAAAAAAAAATTTAGCAGCGACAAAATAAAAGTGAGAATAAAAAGAATAAAACACAAGTGAGAGAGAAAAAGAGCAAATAAAATATGGAAAGGACTGATCTTGTAAACAAGAAAAATACTTCAGAGTTACAGCGAGTGAAAAGATCTGAGGTACAATAGCGTGTATGAACTGGTCTCCCTTTTCGGGATCAACCCTTTTCCTTATACCTAGCCTCCCTTGGTTGGATGGAATCGTCACCCAGCGAGATTCTTAGGGACATTTAGGGCTATCCATCTGCCTTATCCAGGATTCTGATGTGGACTCCTTGTTCTGACAGTTGGGAGAGCCAACTGGTCATGATGAGGTCAGGCTAGTTGGGAGGGCCTAGGTTCGGAGGAACACTCGGGGAGTGACTTGGGTCGCCGTTAGATTAGGTTTCTGCTTCTGGGCAGAGCAACGGGAAAGGTGCCCTACATCTTTGTTTTTTCAGGTGATGTAACAAAATCACACCACGTACCTCTCTTTTTATACTCTCCTCAGTCTAGAATATAAGTCATCTTTAGAAGTAATCTTTAGTCAACAGTATAAGTCGTCTGGATAGTAATTGATGCTTATCACTATGTTTTGATATATAAGTCAGTTTTAGGATAATTAATAATTTTTTTTAATTTTATCTCTATTGAATATAGGTCATTGAGTAATTAATAGTCTTTTTTCAAAACCTTTTCTTTAATAAGAGTAAAAATAGAAAATTCTATCAATTTAATGCATTAATGAGGTACAAGTAATTTATATATATGACGAGAGTGGTATTTGCCAATTTTATCCCTTCTTCAAAAGAGAGAGAGAAATGTGAGAGGGAAGGCACATTCTTTAATATAGGTGAAATTAGATTTTTTTTTAATTTAAGACATATTTAATAAATTAACTACTCTTTCTTAGTTTTAGGAAAGTAGTTGAAAGTGACTTATATTTTGGATTTGAAAGAATAATAACTAATTCATGAGTAATTTTATTAGTATTGATATTAATTTGGATATGCAATTAATGTCTTAAGAATTTTATTGTTTTTGCATTTATTGTATAGGATTTCAAGCCTCCATACATTTAGGTGCACATTGATTAATTGAATATCTTTTTTATTCATGCATTTAGAGAGATAATACATATGAAATGAACTATACGTGGGCCCCCATTATGTCCATTGTCTCTTATCTCTCTATCTTTTTTCCTAAGTACTCCCTCAGTCCTAAATATAATTTATAAGGAAATAATGTATTTAAGATTGTTATTTAATGATTATAATTTAATGTGTAGAGAAAAAATTAAATTAATAAATAGAGATATCATGGGTAAGAAAAACAATACAAGAGACAAGAGAGAATGTGACATTATATAAGAACAAATCAAAACTTTAGTCCAGATGGACTACTCCGGTCCTATATATAAGTTATAGATAATCAAACTATGTAAATTAAAATATTAGTTAAAATTAATTAAAGATAATAAATATGTATAAAAATATTAATTTTAAATACATCTTATTCATGAAGATGAGAGAGAGAGAGAATGAGTGAAAAAAAAATGATAAAAAAATTTACCAAAAGAGATAGACTTGTTCTATCAAAGAAATTCCTAGTCTGATAATTAATGTAAAGACATCATCAATTTGCGGTAAAAATGAAAAAGAAAAGCAAATAAAATTTTTAAACAAATATAAACTATAACTTACTAAAAAGACTAGTTCTATCCAAAAAATTATACCTTACATACCATTTTAATCCTATATATTTAAGTCACTTAAAGAAAAAATTTAGTTGGGTAATTAATATTAACTTTTTTCTATGTTTACCTTTATTGAATGTAAATTACTTGTAGGACAATTAATGATATTCTTTTCAATACAATTTCTTCAAAAAGGGAAATGTAAAAAATTCTATCAATTTAATATATTATTTGATATACGAGAATAAAGTATAATAAATTTATATATAGGATCAAAGCGCTATAATTAAGACAGGAGGGATCAGAGAGTAGTTTGATTTCATATCAATGCTATGAAAACCTTAGTAAATTTGACACACATAAGAGAGATATGGATATAAATTTATGTCACCTATAATGATTATTAATTACATTTAAAATATGTCTTCAATGAAACTCTGAAATGTTGGTTCCATTCGGTAAAACACCCCCAAGAAGAGAAGAATTCCAAGGATAACAATCGCCGTCTTTGCAAGGACCAGAATCATTTATCTCCCAAGAACACACATTGCATCTGTAGTCTCTTGTCTGTTTGTAAATGTCAAAGTAAACAGCCTTGTCTAGTCCATACCACTGAAACGAGCAGAAGTACAAAACAACAGGTAGAAACACATTTACATGCACAGTGAACTCAAACATTTTCTCATATTCAATAGTTTGCTTCCCAAGATCATGATCCTTATCTTTGCAATGAACGATCAAATCTTGCTCTGCAATTAACTTATTAATGATTTGCACTTTTGCTTTAAAAGGGTTGGAATCGCTACCTTTGGGCATTATTGCAACAATAAGTATTGCTACCACAAGAATCAGAGATTTGATATATGAAGCCATATCTTTGCCTCTTTGGATGATAATATTGCAACAAGATGACACCACACACATATATGTACACCTCCCTTTTTATAGATCAATAATTAATTCATGAGTAATTGATATATTAATGATTTGGATATGCAATTAATGTCTTTAAGAATTTTATTGTTTTTTAATATAATTTATTGTATAGGATCTTTTTTCTATTCATGCATGCATTTAGAGAGATGTTACATATAAAATTAATAACTACATGTGGGGTCTCCCTCATATTTCTATGTCCATTGACTCTTCTCTTGTCTCTACGGTTTTTTTTAGTTACCCACACTGTTCACCAGAATTTTGCTCCGACTACATCTGGATTCGATCCGCGTCACACACCTGGCTATGGTGGGTGAGTCTCTCAACGAAGATTTTTTTCATACTCCAATACTTGAACTTGAAACCTCGCTTAAGTGATACCAAGCCACTTACCACTCGGACCAACCCCCGTTAGTTTGTCTCTACATTTTTCTAGACACTCCCTTTCAATCATTAATATAATTAAGGTCTTCTTAGATTAGTTCATGGAAAAAGTGTAAGGTGGTTTAGTTGTAATTAATATTTATTCATTTTATTACTAAATGTAAGAGTTATTTGAGAGATTTATTTTTGTACTAAATATAAGATTCACGTTCACTTTATTTTTTAAATTTATAATATTTTCTAAACTATTCCTATTAATTATATATGTTTCTATCAATGGGATATGAGAAGTTTCTTATATATTATTAGAGGGGTACTTTAGAAAAATAAATACAATTTTTTTATAAATAAATTCACTAATTTTCTTAATACATGTGAATTTATTATCTAAATTATATATTTAAAAATGTTAGGGATAGATAATTTGTGACACTTTTTAAAAATACCATTCTAATTAATGGTTATAATTTAATATGTAGAAAAAAATCTCTAATAAAGAGGGATATTACATATAAGAAAAATTTAATATAAGAAACAAGAGAGAGAACATGACCTTACAGTATTTAATACTAAATTAAAAATCTCAAATGCATTTACTTTTGTGAATATTGAAGAAAAGTATTAATTGCATTTAGTTGATATAAATGCAAAATGTATCCTTTGAAAACAAATAATAAATAAAAACTTATGAATGAAAAATATCTAGGTAGCTGGTAAAAAGATGTCTAGGTATAATTATGACTGATGTTTTCAAAGAAATAATTTTTGGATCTGAAAACAATTTTCAACTATTATTGTACATAGAAGAAAAATTCATTAACTTATATTTTTTAGAAATTTTTACAAAAGAACTATAGATATTTAAAAGTTGTTTTTGACCCAATGTCATCCTAGAGGGGTAAAACAAAATGCAATGTCGCCCTACTTTCTTTCTTGTCATTCTTAAATATTCTAATCTTATTATTTTTTTTTTTCTCTCCATTCTGAACCTCTCTTCCTCCTCTTTATTTTCTTTCTCCTCTTTCCCTTTCTCCATGTCTATGCTTATAACCTTTCCGATTTTTCTCAAGCCGTTTCGGTCCACTGCTTAGTGAGTTCCATCTCAACCCCCGATTTAGGACAGCTCAACATGGCTCAATGTCTAAATTGGATTAACGTCAGGTCCAATCTAAATTTTAAATTATTGGTTTCGACTTAAGTGTGTGTTTTTAAAATAAAACGAGCTCCATGTAATCAAGAGAAAAATATTAATGAGATTAGAAAATTTTATTTTAATAATTATTATTAAGTTAAATTAATCATATTCAGCTGACATAGTTTTCTTGGCACATCTCATCTAATAATGAAAGGGTTTTTATTAAATTAAGTACAATTATAGATTTTAAACTAAAGATAATTACATCTTTCGTATTTCAAAGAGTATGTGTATCTTGTCGGCTTTAAACAGAGTATAAAACAAACCTAAATACAACAGGTGGTGTAATTTCCTTGCACCACTTGTTCTGGTCTCAGCGCGTACTTCTTGTCACAAATAATGTGCATTTTCAAAGTTATATTTATAATATATATACACATACATTCATATAGTTCTTAATATGAGGTATTTAATTAACTTAGATGATTTAAAGTAGCTAAATAAATTATTTAATTATAATCATTACTATAAAAAAGACTTTTTAAACCGGTTTAAAATAGTATTCTACACTGGACCACGATCTGGTGTAGATACAAACCGTATAGAAAGGATACACTTTTTAAACCAGACGGTATACCGGTGTAGAAGAAATCTTTTTGTAAATTGGTCTGAAAATGAGGTGTAGAAGACTTATTTTCTTAACATTTAAACTAGTCCCTTTTAATATTATGTGTAGAATTTGCTAATATCTACACCGATTTTGATTACATCCGTTGTAGATGAATGAATTTTATACACCGGTTGTGATTACGTTCGGTGTAAATGATTCATTTTCTACACCTCACCTTTACACAACTGGTGTAGATGTTATAATATTTATATATTGTTTCTACACTTGACGGTATTCTTTGTCAAATTTAATTTTTTTTAAATACGACCCATTCACTGTTTTATCTCATCCTCTGAAGCTTCATAAATAAATTGTCCAAATATACGACTCAAAGAGATAGCAGCAGAGACAGAGTTCAAGATGGCAGAGACAAAATTCAATTGCTCATTATTCATTTAATAAAATTCAATACAAAATATGCAACAATTTAAATAGAAAATAAAAAAATATATTGAGTGAAACATAAATACTATTGAGAAGAAATATATTGAACAAAAATCTCAGCCCAACGATTGCTCAGTCTTCAATATGTTGTTTAGGAAATAGGTCAGGTTTATCAAACATCTAAAATATCAAATTAAAATCAAAAAAATTAAAGCATTACTAATATATATTAAATTGACAAGAAATATAAAATTATTGAAAACACAATTTTACCTCCTCAGTTAGGTCAATCCTATTTGACACGATAATATTGACCATATGTCTAACTATGTATAAGCCGCACAAGTTGCTTTCTCTATGTTGCCTTCGACTCTATAATATTAACATGATCAAAATTATTTGTTATCATCAAAACGTGGAGTCTAACACTTAATGCTTTAATTACCTTCGGTATAATCCATTCAGGGTCCCTCACCGAGTTGGCGTGCTTAAGACCCTTTGCAATTGTGAACGTCCTCATAGCCCTATGACCAAAGTTATAAAGTTAGTAACACATTTATTATAAAGACCATATTTATTACAAAGACCATTATTCTGTAGAAGAAAACTCATGTGTTCATAATCTTCTTAACATCACCAGATGGCTTGTAATGGAGGGAGCATAAGAAGACAACTTTATAACTGTGTTTACATAGGATGACCAATTGCTAATGGTTGCTATAGAAATTAAAAGAGAATGAGTATTATCATTAAGCAAATACAAAAGTAGTATAAAAATAAAATAAAATATTATTATTCTTACTCATACATATATGGTGCGAAGAAACAATCAATATCGGTTTCACTAAGCCTCCTTAAAATGTATTGAAGTCTCAAAGTTTGAGAGGTCCCTTTTGCATAAATCTGAATTAGGCATAGAAATCCAAACTTACCTTGTTTGCCCTTAGAAACCAACTCAACTTGCATGTACCTACAGTTAAAGCAAACACGACATTAGTTATAAGAGTTGAATTTTGTTATTACATATATTTTATATTTAAATTAAAGTTACTTAAAAAACACTTGGATGCACCCGATGATCAGTTGATCCTTATGGGTGATAAGAGACGCCACATCCACACAGTCAAGATAGGTCAGTACCCCCATATTGCCCACAACTGAATCTATAGGCAACGCATCTAGATGGAATATTTTGTCAACTGCCAATAGGATTAAACTTTGCATGGCACTCCAAGTGGGAGGCAAATCTGGCTGATGGGGAGGAGTTAGAAGTTGGCTCGGGGATGAAGCGTCGTGATCTGAAATAAGATACTTTTGCCACAATATGAAAGTTCCCTTTGCCTGACTCACTATCTTCACCTCATCAGTGGGAATTGAGACAGAGCATCTTCAATTACCACGTCTTAAACTGTCACCCTTAATTGATCGTCTTGAATTTGGATGTGGTGAACAGTTTCTCTAAGCTGTGGATGCAACCATATCCAACTAATCGTCTAAGAGGATCCTCCACATATAGATAACAAGGTTCAACATCTAGATCTGGACGATCCTCTGCCGCCAGCCAGGCAATGCAACAACTCCTTTTAGTGCTATGATGGGCTACATGTGAGTGCGTATGGGGGTCACTTGTCTCCTGTTACCTTGATGTCATCGTAGATAACATTTCTTCCTTGAACTTTGTCAACCCCTCTTATAATCGTGACTCAAGTGAAGCTTCTACCTCCACCCTAGCCTTCGCCCTCACAGTGACCAATAATGATTCCAACTCTGTCCTCGGCACCATATGTGGGGAATGTCGTGGAGATGCTCCAAAGTAATCACTTATACCCACACCTCTTCCAACTCCCCTAACACGGTCCCCATGCTCTTGTTTTCCCCTAACAATAGTCAAGATGTCATTCCTACCCTCTGACTTGAAGGATCCTTGGGTCTCTTATTCTTTAAGATCGGTCTATAACATATAAAAAATAAACATAAGTAATAATATAATTAGTCTACTAAAATAAAGTATTAGAAGTAGAACTTACAATTTTTTCCATAATCATGCGAGCGTGATCGTTTGTATATGATCCACTCTTTTTTTGGTGAGCGTACAACCATTTATCTTTGCGACGTATTAGAGATGGGGGAGAAAGAAAAATAGAAGGATCCAACTCAGCGTTTTCTTCTAACCTCTTCCTCTTGGCTGCTATCAAGTCTCTTTCAGCCTTTGCGTAACCCCATGAGACATTGTGTGGAAGCAATCATTCTTGAGATTGTGTTCAATCGCTTTTGCCCTTTTTACCTACAAGAATTGAAATAGTTAAATCAATACACATGATAATCTATAATGGGAATGAACTTTAAGATGGATCAACTTACCATAGTTGCTAGAGTAGTCCGAAGCCTAAAAAACTCTTCCTAACTAGCTTCGTCAATGAATTGATACTTGCTGCATAGAGAAGGATGATGCTGAATGTAATATTCTCCTTTACATAACCATAAATTAGCCACCTTAAATATTTTTTACTAAAATGAGTTACAAACTAACCATGATGGAAATAAATTTTGTTAATCATTTAAAATTTATCATGGCTAGAGAAAGAAAACTTTACTTCTAAGGAATTAACCATGATAGAAAAAGACAAAACCACCCTCACGCACTATCATGGTTAAAAGAGTTCAACTTATTTTTTTTTAAAAAGGTTATCCATGATAGAAAAGAATCAAACTTATATAAGAATATTATCATGGATATAAGAGTTTCACGCACCATTCACATAAAATCATATTAAAAGGATTCGGGTTGAAGCCCTTGATTAACACCAATATCACAATTATTCTCACAACCATCTCAAATTGGCCTCTGAGCATTAAACCCAGGAATAACATCATATAAACCCACTTCACAATTATAATTCTTTATAATACTCGTTGATAAATAAATTCTCAATATTTCTCATTCTAAAAGTGGATTCAAAATCAACAAATCACAAGCAATAGCTTAGGGCCTCAAGGCCACTACCAGCACACATTCTCAGCTTCAAATCTAAATAGAGTATCTCGTTATATCAGAGTATGCAAAATGAGCCCTACTGTGACAATATATAACTATTTCACACATAAACCAAGAGGAGGAGGCTATACAATTGATATAGCACCAATCAATCCTCTGAAGCCTTCCCTGATGTCTTAGTATGACACTATCACCTGAAAAATATTAATAACCACTGGGTGAGACAAATGTCTCAGTAACCAACAATCCTACTCATCATGCATACTAACATGTGCTCGTGAGGTGTCAAGTGGGACAGGTAATAAAATACACGAGATAAAAGAATAATACATTATCATAATATGAGCAAACCGAAATACCATCTCAATTCCTCCCATCAAACTAACCGAACCGCCTTATATCTGCCGACCGAACCCATGGGCAAGTGATAACAACCATATGACTGGCCACTCAAAAAGCTAACCGGTCGAATGTTATGGATCGGCCAAAATCCACAGAGCACAAGACTGGACCATGGGTTCATTCCCCCTCGATAAACTGGTGGGGGTGTCGCAGCCTCTCGGTAAACTGATGGGGCAAGTCCCTCCGTAAACTGGTGGGACAAAAGCCAACCATCGAGCTCTAATGGAGGCTATACCACGTGGTAGAAATATAACTCCATTCTCACCAATCCCCAATGCATAATTCTCAACATATTCATAATAATCAAAATCTCAATAGCTCGATAAACAATAACTTCAATCAATACCACAATAGGATTTTTCTCAAAATAATAACTTTCTCCAAATTCCAATCTCAAGATATAATAAGTTTTTAATCTCCATTTAAACTTTTCAAATTACTTTAAGTCCCACGAAACTATTTTCAATAAAATCAACAATCAAATTTTTCTCAATATGATCATATCATTATCAGTATATTTATATATATTAAATCACTCACAAACATCATATTAGCACACACAATAAGTGGAAAGTGGTTACCTCTCACCAAAGCGAATAAAGGTACCATAAATGAGGAGCCCCGTGTTTAGTTCACAATTCACTAGTCAATCTACAACATTTGTATAAATGTGCATCAATAAGTTATTAATTTGACACAATATATCATTTAAAATAAATACTCACATTTATCTACTAACTTTATTTTATTTAAAAATTGTTAAATCAATACCATAACTTAATTTTTCTATCCCAACCACACATCTATTTACCAAATTATCATTCTAATGATAATCCTATATTGTCTTAACTTCATTCTACTTATATAAATTCTCATTTAACATCAAACTCCTTAAACAACTCTAAAATCCCAATTTTATAACCCTTAAAGCTTCACCTTTCATAGTCAATCCTCAAAAAATCAATTCATTTAATCCCCAAAATACACTCCAATAAGTTAAAATAAATCATTAGATACAAATTTAACAAACCCAATATCATAATTCATAATTTCCAATCAACCTCTAACTTTAATTTACTTAAATTAACCACTAACTCCTCTAATTATACAAAATCCTCAAATCCCTTATATTATAATTAACACAATATACTAAACCTTGAGTTTCATCATCAATCAATTTGCTAAACAAATAATAGATTTAATTTCATAAGTCCAAAGTTTCCAATTTTAACTCTAATTTCTAAATCTCACTCACAATATCCAAATCCTCATTTCAATATTAAATCGTATCATTTCTACATTTCAATAACTCATTTGCACTATCAATTAACCCATAATTATTTAACTCAACCAAAATCCCTAAATTTCTCCAACTTAGGGTTCTCACAAAATACCCATTTTCAATTTACAAGCTCTAGTCATAATCTAAACCGATTAAATATCAATTACACCTCCAATAAACATAACCCAATCATTAAACCCAAATTAAATCAACAACATTTTCATATTAAATTATCTTTACTCTCTAACATTTAAACCCTAATCCTAAACCTCTTAAATAATGTAAATAGAAAAATTATCAACCGATTAAATGTAAATATTTACTTATCTCTACAACTCTATGGTTCTTATTTGTTAAAAAATCCATATTTATTCCAAACCCTAATCCTTAAACTTCTTTACTCCTAACAAAAATTATATTTATAAACAACTCTCTTAATATAAAAAAATAATTAGGAAATAAATATGCTAGTTAAAGGATTTTATGAGAACAAACCAGAGCTCAAATGGATCTATCATCAATGGAGGCGTTAGGAGCTGCTGGACGACAGAAATGGCCACTGGAGAAGAGAAAAAGACGAGGAAGAGGAAAAGGAAAAGAAATGGACTCGGGGAGGGAGAGGGAGGAGTGTAAGTAATATTATAATAGTGTGGGTCTCACACCATTATAATATATATATTTTTTTTTTCATTTTTCCTTTTCTTTTTCTTTCTTTCTTTCTTTGTTTTTTTTCCCTGAACCACCACGTATATCTTTTTCCTTCTTTTTTTTTCCTTTTTTTTGTCTATTTATTTTGTTTTCTTTTTAAATAAAAAAATAGTATTATTTTTTTAAAATTCTCTTAACTTATATAATTAAATAAAAATTTTATCTACTATAAATTAATTCTTTTTAATACTACTTAAATCCTAAAATAAAAATAGGGATGTTACACTGACCATCTTTGTCCCAACCATGCATATAAGTACAAGCTAGTTGTGTCTTGAATGTCCTCCAATGCTCAGCGTAATAAGACAACGTCTTATTCTTCAAGACTTCATTGTGGGGAACATCATAAATAAACTGCAATAATTGCTATTGAAAGTAAAGTTAGCAACAAACATTTGTGTTTTTAGGTATTGCTCTCCATATAATAGAAAATAGTAAGTTTCTATACCCAGATAGTATCCCAAATTTGATTCTTCACACGATCTTCAACAACATCCCAAGTCTGTATGGTGATATTAGGCTTGTTGCGTACTAGGAGGCTGGCATAACTTACGTACTTGGTCATCTGTTCACCAATTGGGTTCCAATATCTATTAAACTCAATCGGTAGCCTTTTCCCTTCCTTCTTGTCTTTAGCAATGTCTTTCAATCGCGTCGTACTTCTGCCCCTCCTTTGTGTAGAGTGGCTTGGAGTATCGCTAGCCTCATTCTGATTAACACTACCCCTATATTCCTACATACGCAATAACAAAATCAAACATAATAAACAGAATTAACCCTTTTTCTATCACCCCGTCAGAATACTCAACACTTATTCCTTTAGAATTTATCCATGGAATAAAAAAGAAGTGCAAGCATTTATCACATGAAAACTAGAAAACCTAGATTAAACGAACACATACACTTACACAGTGAGGCACGTACACGAGAACAGAGGTGTTGAGAACACGTACAAAAAAGATAACAAAGAACACGAGCATGGCGAAGCACGAGCATGGTAATAAACTGGACCTACACAATAACGGCTTAAAAGGTTTTCAACTTATTTTCAAAAATGCTACAGTCATTTTTTGAATTTAAAGTGAATTTCAGAAGACAATATACACCTGATAACATGGATATCAGGTGTAGATATGATAGTTCTAAACGTGTCTTACAAAATAACCGGTTTAAAAAGTTTTCAACTTATTTTCAAAAATGTCATCAGTCATGTTTTGAACTTAAAGTGAATTCCAAAAGATAATTTACACCGAATAACATGGACATCCAGTGTAGATATTATAGTTCTAAACTGGTCATTATTTACAACAGGTGTAGAAAGTGTTTAACTTATTTACAAAACTGCCACCAGTCAATTTTTGTATTAAAGTGTAATTCAGAAAAGGTTCTAATCTACACCCAATGTTGACTTTTAAATCTTATAGTTTTATTTTTTTCCTACACGCTCTTTTATTACCCTATCCCTTGAAGCTACAACATATATGCAATTTGAACAAGAAACTTGCATTATTACATCAAAAACATATATGCAATCAAAATAAGAAAGTTACATTATTACATCAAAAAAATATATGCAATCAGAACAAGAAACTTACATTATTACATCAAAAAGATAAAAACTCATACAAATCAATTAGAATCCACTCCATCTTCATTCAATTTTGGTAAACCTACTGAAAAAGAATGGGTCTCACAAATCGAATTATCATCATCAGCAACCCTTTTTTCTTGGAGCACGGCAGACCATCTTTTATTTGCCGGATCAATGATATAGAACACTTGCTTTGCTTGATCTGCCATAATGAAAGGCTCATTCCCAAAACTTAACTATTCAAATCAACTAGTATAAATACTAACCGATCGACCATAACACTATTGTTTACATTAGCCCACTTGCATTTAAACACAGAACTGTGAATTTGGAGTAGTCCAATTCCCAAATCTCTTCAACAATGCCGTAATAAGGGATGACTGCTAATTTAGGATTGTTGTCTTTTGAACTAGAGATATGCATAGCTTCAGTACTAACATAATACCACTATTTTGTATACTACTTTTATCATCTAGGGACTTCGTATAAAAGGAATACCCATTGATATCAAATGAATTCCAACATATCACATCAAATTCAAGATCATATGCCAACCATTTAACTATATCAGAAATAATCCTCATTTTTAACCTTTTGTTTGAACCAATATGTAAAAGATTTATTGTGTTCTCTAATCAACTTTTGCTCTGTCATTCTATTATTTTCTTTCATGACAATCTCTTTATGAATAGCTATATAGTCTTAAACTTCATCAATGTTATTCAAGATATGTAAGTGTATTTACTGCAATTTATTACGATCAACACTCTTCACCATCATTCCGCGTTGACCCCTTATTTGGTAGAGGGTTTAGGGAGATCGGTAAGTCTTACTTTAGATAGGTAGTGTTAACAAGAATCTATAGCTTCTTCATAAATATATTTTTGAACAATGGATACTTAGGACCAATTTGGATTCTTTATAATTTTAGGATTTCATATATTTTTCAATTAGGTACATCCATCGTAAGTATACAAGGCCACACAGTTTTATCTATCGCATTAGATAAACAATGAGGTTACCATGATGTCAAAAAAGGTAGGAAGAAACAGTTTTTCAAGTTGACACAAAATAACATAACCCTCGTGCTCCAATTCATCTACCTTTTCAGTCTCAAAGATTTGGACACATATAGCATTGAAGAAGAAGCAAAGTCGGGTTACAACGTGTCTCAAATCATCTTGAAGGATGCCTCGAATAGCTACTAGGAGTAATTGTTACATCAAGACATGACAATCATGAGACTTTTGATGAGTACTAATTTCAAAAACTCCTTCACCCTGTCAGAATACTCAACACTTGTTCATTTAGCATTTATCCAACTACGATCCATATTTGTGGAAGACTAAAAAGCTAGAAAATAAGAAAACTTAGCTTAAAGCTAATTCTGATAGAGAATATATCACGCACAAGTGGAAGAACTCACCAATTCAAATAAGTAAATGATAGCAATGAATCCACACAAATAACAACAAAAGCTACTAGTAGTACATAAATTTTTAGTTCTCGAGACCAGGAGTTCAAAACAAAACTCACCGTGACATAATGGCCGAGAAGACGTACACGCACGAACTAATGAAAAATGAGACATGAGAGGTACGAAGGGTGTTTCGATTAAATTAAAGTGTATTTTGGAAGCAAATCTACACCGGATGAAAAGGACAACCGGTGTAGAAAGATGTCGCGGTCATTTTTTAATTATTCAAAAGTATTTCAGAAGCAAATCTACATCGGATCAAATGGACAATCGGTTTAGAAAAAACTTTTTTCTAAACCGGCTATAATTCACTTCAGGTTTAGAAAGTTTTCAACATTTAATCAAAAGAAAAATGGTGTAGAAAGATTTCACGGTCATTTTTTAATTATTAAAACTTATTTTAGAAGCAAATCTACACCGAATGAAATTTGCATATGGTGTAGAACATGTGATAATCTACACCTGACATTGGCATGTCCAGTTTCAATCTTTTGTATTTTTTTTAGTTTTTGAAAAATAAAAGGAATACCATATCATCAGAACAAGAAACTTCATTCATTCAAACTTTACTTATAACTTTACATCCAAAGTTTGAAATCTCAAAAAAAAAATCTATTAACCTATATATAATATATTCTCTCCTTTTTGTCATTACATCAAAAAATAAAAAAGGAGGGGCAGATAAAGGTGCAGGCTTTCACTCCCCAGAGTCAGAGTTTTAGGAGTCAAAGTGGGGATCAATAAGATTATAAAAGCTATCATTATGTTGATGGCGGTCAACTTCAGATCGAAAGGCTCTAAAATGGTCTTTCAGTTTGTCAAGTTTTAGAGTTAGTTCTTACACAGAGTCTTTCAGGCCATTGAAGCGTACGATGATGTCCTCAAGGCGCACCATCAGAGTGACAACCAGGGGAAGAAGAGAAGGAACTGAAGGTTGAGGGTCATGATGTTTGTCTTCAAAATCGTCTCTGTTTCTTTTGTGCAGTGGAGAAGGAGATGTGCATGAGGAAGAAGCCATTGGAGGGTTCAGATAGAAGCAAAGAAAAGAAAATAGAGATAAAGTGATAAGACGAAAAGTACTGATCATAGGAAAGGTATATATATAAGATTGACGAATAAGAACGGTTTCAGAAAAGAATATAGAAGAATATAATTGGCCTTCTATCATAATGACTACAAACGTTGGGAACCAAAGAAGTGAGATGAACTATCTAAAGAAGTTACAGAAAAGAAGCAGAAAAACATAGACAAAAAACTGAATAGTCACAATAGGACGAAGCTAATCTACACCTAATGAAATGATATCGGGTGTAGATAGAAATATCTAAATCGTACCTAAATGCAACCAGTGTAGAAAGAACTTTTTCTAAACCAGGGACATCTACACAACTGGTGTAGAAAGTATATTTTAAATCGGCTATAGAGGTATCCGGTGTAGTAATTTTCTTCTACACCTGTCACGTGTACATCTGGTGTAAAGATTTCATCTTATTTACAAAAATGTTACCGGTCATTTTTTTAAACCATCTCCGCATGAACCGATTTAGAAATGGGGGCTTTATAAAGCCTATTTTATAATAGTGAATAAAAGTGACTTGATCTTATTAAAATACTATTGTATAATATTAAATTATGGGCCTGTTTGGATAGGATTTTGAAAAAGGGCTTATGAAAAAAAAGGGCTTATGGACAACTTATGGAAAATGACTTTTGAAGAAGAGTTTATGGAAAAAAAAAGTGGTTTTGAATAAATAGGTGTTTGGATAGTTATTTTTAGAATGACTTTTATGGTGATAAATTACCAAAAAGGGTATGATTTGATTTAAAGTAAGAGAGAGGAGAGAGTTAGAGAAAAGAGAAGAGAGAGGAGAGAAGGAAGAGAGGAGAAAGGAGAGAGGGTGTAAGAAAAAGTATGAGAGAGGAGAGAGGGTGTAAGAAAAAGTAGGAGAGAGGAGAGAGTGTGTAAGAAAAAGTAGGGGTAAGATAGTAATTGGATAGTCCATAAGTGCTTTTACTGTTGAAAAAGTTATTTTAAATAGCTTATTCAAAACCATGGTTTTAAACCATGGTTTTGTCCAAAAGCACTTATGAACAAATAAGCCTGTTTGTTTTGAAATTTTCTCAAACCGAGGTTTGGGCCAAAAGCCCTTTTAAAACCACGGTTTGGGTGTTTTCCAAACACACCCTATATACTAGTTTATGAATTAGATAAATTAATTTAAAAAATATAAATATTAGAGATAAAATAAGGTGAGGTCTATTTAGGATTAAGAGTTAAAACTAATTTTCTAATTAACTTTTATAATTATGAGAGGAGGAGTATATTGTTATAAAACTTTTGAGCTATATACTTAATCATTTTATAGAGCCTAGGTTCATCTATAGCAAGAATTATTCTATTAGATACTAAGAAGTAGATGGGGAGATGCCCCTAGACTTTTTGTGCATAATATTTACTATATATATAGAGGACGGAGAAGTATATTACATATATATATAAATAAATTATATACTTAATTATTATTAATTAAATTTTTTAAATAAATTATTTGAATAAATATAGCCATAGCTACTGTTGTTTTGTTGTTCATATCTATATATTTTTAAAATATATAGATATATAGGTTTTTTATTTTAATAGAAAGAGCGATTAAATCTTTCTAGTCACAAAGATCATATGGAGTTGAGAAAAGTAAATTACTATAAGAATTAACAGTAAGAATAATATAGAAAAACCTTATCTTAATGTTGGTGAGAGTAAAAGACCACATCCCAAAATGAAATTTCACTATTACCAAAATATTAAAATGTTCAAATACTCTAATAGCGAGCTAATGACAAATACTCTAATAGCGAGCTAATGACCTTATCTTATCTTGTTGTTGTTGTTCAAATACTCTAATAGCGAGCTAATGACAACAGATTTCACTTAATACTAAAAATCATTAATTGGTCCATTGTATGGAAAAAAAATCTAATAGATACATATATAAAATAAAGGCTTAAATACAAAATCTCCCTGAACTTTTGGTAAGTTGTTCATCATATCCCTAACATTTAAAAGTTTAAATTAAAGACCCTAATATTTTATGTTTTGATTATCAAACCCCTACCATTAAAGTTAACCATTTTTATCATGCCATAATTTTTATATTTTTTTTATTATATACCATATTATTTAAAAATAACACTTGACAATTTACATGTAATTTTAAATAGTTTATTTTTTAAAAAAAATACATGGTCAAATTAATATTTTAAATGAAAAGTTTATTTATATTTTTTAAGTATTTAAAAAATACTTAAAATTATATGTCAAGTGTCAAATATTATTTTTTAAATGATATGGTATACAATAAAAAATAAAAAAATTATAATATGGTAAAAATCATTAACTTTAACGATAAGGGGTTAATGATCAAAACAAGAAACATTAAAATCATTAATTTAAACATTTTTAGGTTAAGGAGGTGATGTGCAACTCACCTAGGATTCAAGAAAATTTTATGTATTTTACCCTAAACTAAAAGAGCAAATATACCTCTAGAAAAGTAATATCCTTGAACAAAAGATATAACCAAATGTATATAAAGTAAAATTGGATATTTAAAATTTGGTCCATTAGTAAAATCTAATGACCCAACACATCTTTCATTTTAATTTTTTTCCCTTTCTTTTCAGATTTGAAACATACATACATACAATAACAGTTACATTTAATGATTATCTTTTAAAAAAATGGTTATGAAATGAATTCTTTTGCATTTGCTGAAGAAGTAGTGAAGATAATTTCTAGACTTCACAATAAATTTCATTGAATCAATTATTTACAAATAAAATAATAAATAATTTTGATGATCTTTTTTATTAATTATGAGCCAACATCTTATCCAATAGACCAATCATTATTGGGGATTTCATGAATAAATATTTTTCAGTAAAATTAAAAAAATAGTTATTTCTTTAACATTGTTAGTTTTTATAAGAATTTTGATTATCAAAATACATAAACATCAAAGATCAAATATGACCTTATTACCAAAAAAAAAACAGAATCAAATATGACCTATGTTATAGGGGGAAAATAGTACTTCAATATAGGATTTAATTGATACTCCATCAATAATAATTAAATAAAAAAGTGAGTTAAGGAATGTAATTAGGATATTTTAGATAAAATATACTATATTAACTAACTTAATAAATTTTTTTAATCTAATCAAATTAGTTAAATATATCATATATTAAATACTAGGAGTATAACCTCTCGTTTAGGTAGATTATATTGATTTTGAAAATAGACTCCGCGTTTCACTATATATGTAAATAATAATTTATAGATTCTTTTTATAATTAATGATGATGTTCATTGTTCAATCTAAATCAGATTTTATTATTTAATTTTAGAAACTTATAATCTCATTGAATTATTTTTATTTAAAAAATAAATTAGAATTTCTTTCAATCCATAGAAAAGAGAGAGAAAGTAATAAGAGAGCACTCTGATCTGTTGGTTCCTAAAGACTGGGAGCAAGCGTTGGCACAGAAATAGCATCAAAGGACTCAACTTTCAAACTCATATCACTTCCCAGATATTAGGGTTTAATTTACCTGCAATTTTTTCCTCCGCTTCAGGTAATTCATTATTCTTCAATTATTCTATCGACTTGATGTGATCGAATTTAAATCATCATATTACCCTGTATTGGGTTTTTTCCTCTCTTTGAAAACAAATCATCAAGACTTGAAATTTGTGAGCAGATGATATAGATATTCGATTTTACGAATTGTTTTTAGTTAATTTCTTGACCAACAATTCCTGTTTTTCATTAAGCATTATATTTTGATTCAATTCAATATTTATTCAATCGAATCCCTTAAATTGCTTAATTACGTTAAGTTTTTGGATCTGGATTCTCTTATCTGATTCTTACTTTTTCAAAACAGTGTATCTAAGATGTCTAATTGTCATTTACGATTATTATTCTGACAGAATTTATGGGTAATATATAACTGTTTCTTTTTCTTGCACCTAAACCAAAGTAGAAGAAAATCTTACACTGAATCTATTTGTTTTATTGGTTTAGTCTCTGATAATAGGAATGTCAGATTCTAGGTTTTGAAGATTGTTGAATCTTCTGAGAGCCACCATGGCATGGTTTAGAGGTAGTTTCAGCATTACAAAACAAGCAATCATCAAGAGAAGTCTTTATTCTAAAGTCAGATCATCATCGAATTATCTTCTGACAAGAACGACAAGATTCCTTCCATCACAGACCTCCAGATTCTTTCACACCACAGTTTTCAAGTCGTCGGAGGCCGGAACTGGTCCTCGGGTACCTCGCTCCGTCCCGCTTTCCCGGCTAACCGACAGTTTCTTAGACGGCACGAGCAGTGTATACCTAGAGGAACTTCAAAGAGCTTGGGAAGAAGATCCAAACAGTGTTGATGAATCATGGGACAATTTCTTCAGAAACTTTGTCGGACAAGCCCCGACTTCGCCGGGGATTTCAGGGCAAACGATTCAAGAAAGCATGCGTTTGTTATTACTGGTAAGAGCATATCAAGTTGTTGGACACATGAAAGCAAACATTGACCCATTAGGGTTAGTGAAACCGGATCTCCCTAGTGAATTAGACCCTAAAATTTATGGCTTCACTGAATCGGATCTGGATAGAGAATTCTTTCTCGGTGTATGGAACATGTCCGGATTCTTGTCGGAAAACCGCCCTGTTCAAACCCTAAGAGCCATCTTAACAAGACTTGAACAAGCATACTGTGGAAGCATAGCGTATGAATACATGCACATATCAGACAGAGAGAGATGTAACTGGATAAGGGACAAGATCGAGACTCAGTCAGCGACGCAATTCAGCCGCAATCGCCGGGCCGTTATCCTCGACAGGCTCGCCTGGAGCACGCTGTTTGAGAACTTCCTGGCGACGAAATGGACATCGGCAAAGAGATTCGGCCTCGAAGGAGGCGAAACCCTAATCCCGGGAATGAAGGAAATGTTCGACCGGGCTGCCGATCTTGGCGTAGAAAGCATCGTAATGGGAATGGCACACCGAGCAAGACTAAACGTCCTCGGTAACGTAGTTCGCAAGCCAATCCGTCAGATATTCAGTGAATTCAGCGGCGGACAACCGGAAGACGAAGTAGAATGCTACACAGGAACTGGCGACGTAAAATATCACCTAGGAACATCATATGATCGTCCAACAAGGGGAGGAAAAAGGATCCATTTATCATTAGTTGCAAACCCTAGCCACTTAGAAGCAGTAAACACAGTAGTTCTGGGAAAAACAAGAGCAAAACAATACTTCTCAAATGATTCCTCAGAAAGAAGCAAGAACCTGGGGATTTTAATTCATGGAGATGGAAGTTTTGCGGGACAAGGAGTTGTTTATGAAACTTTCCATCTAAGTGCACTTCCGAATTATACGACCGGAGGAACTATTCACGTTGTCTTTAATAATCAAGTCGCGTTTACGACGGACCCGAGTTTTGGAAGATCTTCAAAGTATTGCACAGATGTGGCTAAAGCTTTGGATGCTCCAATATTTCATGTTAATGGTGATGATGTTGAAGCTGTTGTGCATGCTTGCGAACTTGCAGCTGAATGGCGTCAGACTTTTCATTCAGATGTTGTTGTTGATTTAGTTTGCTACAGAAGATTTGGTCACAATGAAATTGATGAACCATCTTTCACTCAGCCAAAAATGTACAAGGTTAGCCCATAATTAAAAACACACACACAAATGTATGTGTTATCTTGAAAGATCATGTTTAAACTATTTAGTACTTCTAAAGACCTACAAAATCAGCATATGATAAATTGGTCCTTGGAAATTCCTTATTCTCATTGCAGTTCTTAATTAAGGAGTTGTTTGGAATTCAGGTTCTTTGTCAAATGATGATATTACCCTTAAATATTCTATAGAGGGAGTTTTTTTTAATATACAATGGCAAAATCGTCATTTGACAAGAAAACTTAATTCTAAATGAGTATCTAGGGATTGCAATGAAAATAATGTATTTTGAGGAACCACTGCATCTTATATGCTGATTTCTTGGGTCCTTATATGTCCTTTAATTTTCCCCCTTTTTATAATATTACAATTTCAACTATTTGGTTCTTAAAAGTGCAGAAATTTTGAAATAAGCAGTAGATCCTAAATAAAGCATGTAATAAGTAATGGGGGCTGGTGGGTAGAGGCTCAAATATTTCCTCTTTTTCTAAGGCCTGAATATTTAAGAACAAGATATTGAGACTTATATATATGGACTGAATTGGGTGTTTATGAAATTCAAGATCATTACATAGTTGAGGCATGACGCATCTTTTGTGACTGAAAATTGCATTTTGTTTTGTTTCCTTTTTGGGAAAATTTAGAAGAAAATTACTTGTAAAGACAAAAATTAAATTTTAAAGATCTTTAAAGTTTTGATTACTCATATAAATACGGAAATCTACACTAAGATTTTCGGGAAGTTAATTGCCAAGCTACTAATTAAATGTAACTTTCTTAAAATATATCAGTAACTTCTTTTAAAACTTGACTATATATTTTTCTCAAAATTTAATCAGATGAGTTGAAACAGGTGATCCGAAGCCACCCAAATTCCCTGGCAATATATGAGAAGAAGCTTCTGGAATTAGGGGAAGTGACACAAGAAAGCATTGACAAGTTACACAATAAGGTTACTTCAATTTTGAATGAAGAATTTTTGGCTAGTAAGGATGCTGTTTCAAAAAGAAGAGACTGGCTTTCATCTCATTGGTCTGGTTTCAAGTCCCCTGAACAACTTTCTCGTATCAGAAACACCGGGTACGTGTATATACACACACACAAAATCTTCCCTTTAACCCTTTAAAGTTTGATACAATCTTTCCTTTTTGCTTCTCAAGATATAATTATGGTTTTAAAAGTGAGTAAATTTAATACTCTTCCAATCTTTAATATATGACCTATTTAACTAATTTGATTAGATTAAGGAAGTTAGTTAAGTTAGTTAATATGATATATTTTTTTTAAAATACTATAATCATCTTCTTTAACTCTCTCCCTCTCTTACTTAATTATTGGTGAAAGAGTATGACTAGGGGTAATTCGAAAAAAAGTTAATAAATATAATAATAAGTTTTATAATTAGGATTAAGATCAAATCTCAATTAGATCTTATATCAATAATCAGAGAGGAGTATTTGTTTTTATTTTCAAACAAATTTATAGTTGGAGATGCCTTATAGTAATGACCAGATGTAGTATATTAGTGCACATTGATTGGTTAGCTTGACTCACTGTTGATTCCAATAATGCAGTGTGAATCCAGAGATATTGAAAACTGTGGGGAAAGCAATCACAATGATACCAGAAAAGTTCACAGCACACAGAGCAGTGAAGAAGATCTACGAAACACGAGCCCAAATGATCGAAGCTGGCGAAGGAATCGACTGGGGATTCGCCGAGGCTCTCGCATTCGCAACGTTACTAGTTGAAGGCAATCATGTTCGATTGAGTGGCCAAGACGTTGAAAGAGGAACGTTCAGTCATCGACATGCAGTGATTCATGATCAAGAAACTGGGCAAAAACACTGCCCTCTTGCTCATGTAACGGCTAACCAGAATCCGGAAATGTTTACTGTTAGTAATAGTTCGCTTTCGGAGTTTGGTGTGTTAGGGTTTGAGATGGGATACTCAATGGAAAACCCTAATTCTCTGGTGATTTGGGAGGCTCAGTTTGGTGACTTTGCTAATGGAGCTCAGGTTATATTCGATAACTTCTTGAGTTCTGGTGAAGCTAAGTGGCTCCGTCAGACTGGTCTTGTTGTTCTTCTTCCTCATGGGTATGATGGTCAAGGACCCGAGCATTCTAGTGGAAAATTAGAACGCTATCTTCAGGTATATATATATACACACACATACACACGCACATGTACTCCTCTTTAATGTAATTAACATATGGTCTCTTCAATCCTTAATATAAAAATTAGTTAACTTTTTTTATAGATTAAGAAAGTCAAATAAATCAATTAATTATTACCAAATCAAATCCCTTATTCACTCGTTAATCTATTCAAATTAGTCAATTAGCTCTTATATTAGTTATAGTTAACTGATTTATTTAGCTTCCTTAAACTATCTAAAAAAGTCAATTAGTTCTTTTATTAAGGACTAGAGTAATATTTAATTAATTTGAATATATATCTCTATGTAATATCATATTATATATCAGTTTATAAATTAGGTAAATTAGTTTTAAAAAAATAATAAATTTATATGAGACTGAGCTTTTAGATTTATGATCAAAACTAACAACTAATTAGTTCCTATATGTATAGGACAAGAGGAGTATAAATTGTATAGTACATATATAAAATACTTTTTGACTTTTGTGTATAAAAACATATTATGTCTAACCATAGACTTTTTATTGATTTTTTTATAATAATATGATGTTACATAGGGGTATATTTTCTAAGTATTTTAAAGAGACAAAGTCACATATTTATTATAATTAGTTAATTTATTTAATTTTTTTAATTTATCTAATTAATTAATTTAGGTCGTTCTTGCATTTAGAGGAGTATCTATAGTCATTCTCTTGATTGTTTGATGAAGTAATTAAGTTGATATGATGTGGCAGATGGCGGATGACAATCCGTATGTAATACCAGAAATGGATGCGACACTGAGAAAACAGATTCAGAATTGTAATTGGCAGGTTGCCAACGTCACCACTCCTGCTAATTTCTTCCACCTTCTTCGTCGCCAGGTCATTTTATATAATGAAACTGACTCATATAATATATATATATATATATAATATCTTTCCATCTTCCTTTACCACTCATTGTTGTTGTTGTTGTTGTTGCAGATACACAGAGAATTCAGGAAACCACTGATAGTGATGTCACCAAAGAACTTGCTTCGACATAAAGACTGCAAATCCAACTTATCTGAGTTGGATGATGTTCAAGGACACCCTGGTTTTGATAAGCAAGGAACCAGATTCAAACGTCTCATTAAAGATAGCCATGATCATTCCAACCAAGAGCCCAGTATTCGACGTCTCGTCCTCTGCTCCGGCAAGGTCTGTCACTTTCATTTCAACAACACTTTCATTTCAACAAATTATGTAGCTTTCTCTTTTATAATCTATGGCTTATAAATAGTGCAATTTTCTATACAACAACATAATATCTTATCACATTAAGTGAATCGGCTATATAGATCGTACGCTATCATTATGCTCTATTAATAACCAACTATCTTTAAATATATTGTTAATCCAGTCTCATTTAATAATTTTATTGAGTATTGAATTCAATCTTGCCTTATTCATTTTTAGAAAACTCTATATTATCTAATCTATCTTTCTCACCGATACTTCTAATGACCTTTTTTGTACGTGTCTAAACTATCTTCAAATGATTCTAATATTTTCTTTTCAATAGAAACTACATCAACTTTTCCCCATATATATTTATTACGAATATTATATATATTTTCACCTATTATCACATATTCATCTCAACATCCTACCCCAAATTTAATGCTTTCATTGCTTCTTCAAAACCAAACATTTATTACAACATAGCATTGTTGGTGTTGCAGCAGTTGGATAAAACTTCACTACCGAATAGGGCAACTTGCTAAGTCTATAATATTTTGACACATTTTCCCAAGCACTGTATAAAGTTTGAAGAATAAACCATGCAGCTTACTTTATTATTGATGTATTCATATATATTGATATGTCTATTTCACTCAGTAAAAGAATACATATGCATCTGGTGGATTTTATGACAAATATGAACTTGATGATATATGTTTACTTAATTACAAGAATACAGATATATTATGAACTTGAAGAAGAACGAAAGAAGGCAGAAGCAAAAGATGTGGCAATATGTAGGGTGGAACAGCTTTGTCCTTTCCCTTTTAACCTTATCCAGCGAGAGCTCAAACGATATCCCAGTAAGGATATATATTTTCTGCATCTAAATCCATTCTCATTTCTTTATTTTGTAATGAAGTAAAACTTGTTACATAAAAACAAGCACAATTAATATTTTTGTCGCATAATATTGTATTATTATGTTTCTGTTGCTAGACGCTGAGGTTGTTTGGTGTCAAGAAGAGCCAATGAACATGGGTGCTTACACCTACATTCTACCCCGACTTGTAACCGCCATGAAGGCTGAAGGCCGGGGAGGGTACGAGGATGTCAAATACGTCGGCCGTATGCCGTCAGCTGCCACGGCCACCGGGTTCTACAAGGTTCATCTGAAGGAGCAGGCTGGGATTGTTCAGAAAGCCGTTCAGCCTCAACCCATCATCTTCCCATACTGAGAAAGGAAGCTCTCATTATGAATAAATGGTTGAAATGTGGCCTGCAAATTAAGGTGGGGAAACGTTTGGTAAGCTGAATGAATATCTTGGTGCAGACTTTTGCTTAGGGTTAGTCTTATGATCATGATGATTATGATGATGATGATGAAGATATTGATATTTTCCCCCACGTTTTTTCATATTTTATTGTATTTTTTCAATAAATTCTTTTGGCGAACATTTTCAATAAATCGTTTACATGTAATATGGATTGTTAATTTAATGTATTGCCAAAAGGGATATGTATGAATAATCAATAAAATATGTCTTATTTATTATACTTTTGTCATTATATTATTCGATCATATATTTTTGTTATCATTATGTGTCTGTTTATCTTATTGTTTGTTTTCTAATAGGTAGACAAAATTCATTTCTTAGTGGTCGTTCGAGCAATAATAGGCATCATCATGATGAAACTAATCAACCCATTTTAATGTTATAATGATTACAGATTATTTATTTAATTGGTATGCCATAAAAAATTGTGGAAGGAAATTTATAATTTATCTATAAAAAATAAAAATAAGTGATCTTTTTAACTCTATTAAAACTAAAAAGAGATTGTACAAATATTTAAATGTTAATTCATTGAGGATATAGATATTTATATGTTCATTCATGTAAGATTGAATCCAAATTATACGTTGTAAAAATCGTCTAATGGGGATTACTTAACTTGTTGTGATATGTTGTAATTAGTATTACATTAAATTATTTTACTGTGTCCACCAAACACTCTGAATCAACAGATAGCATCAGGTAATCTTCATGCATAGAATGATCGAACGATTGAAATGCACTTGACAGACTAATTTAAATCTAAAAGGTAATTAAAGTCATTGTAATCATCACATTTTGTGTGAAAGATTAAAGTCCTCTTTAGAATTATAAGCACCACAGCCCATCCGTGGGTTCAACTGGCGAAGGGATGAGACATAGGACTATTACTATTTGAAGCTTATTCAATCCCTGAGGAGTACCATTTTGTTGTGATTCCAGTCACAGCGCTTGGAGAGACATCCTAACTCCTAAGTGTCTAGGTTTAAACTTGAGGGTAATAGACGGCTCACCCTGCCCGACATTGATATCACCTAGGAGGAAGGGAGATTTCACCATACCATTAGATCGTGGGTGAGCCCAACCCCTTTCTAAAAATTTTTGTATTAAAAAAAGAAAAAGAATTATAAGCACCACAAAACCACTTCATGTCAAAACCATATAAAGAAGCTCTGATCATTTAAAGTGGAGAGAGAAGAAGGGTTTCAATAACATACCTGACATGTTGAATGAGATAAAATTATTTGAATGAAGCACACCACATTTAGTGACAAATCAGGATAAGCTTTGCTCACTTTCCACTCAATTTGAAGATAAGTTGAATTTTCAGAGTGCTGAGATATTATTGAGTTATCATCTTTCTTATGTGCTCACGCACACGCGCACACAATTGAAGAAAGTTTTTTTTTTTTGGACAAATTGAAGAAAGATCAAATTTTTAAGTTTAGAATGTTTAGAGAAAATTAAGGGAAAATATTTAATAATTCATACAAATTAGTAAAAGATGTGTTATCTTTAATAAGTCAGATTTCATTTAAACAAATAAAATATCAGCGCTTCCAAATTAATCCATATAATATATCAATATAAAATATAAAATTAACTAAATTAACCACATAATTAATCGTATATCATATTATGCGACTCATTTCTTATACTCTAAACATATTCACAAAATATAAAATCTATAAAAAGATACAGTCCACAAAATTGATAATAAAAATAGAATGGATCTTCAAAACATCACAGTACACCAATTTTAGCTGTATTCTAAATAAATCATTTTGAAATAGAACGATTATCCTATTTGAACTCACTGATTTAACCCTTTGGTATACCATTTTTGTTGAAAATAGAAAAATCATAATTACGAAGAGTTGATTGAAAGTTTCAAAACTTCTCTAAGAACCTAAACTAATTCAGGAAAATTATATCAAGTAATGTGGTTGCTTTGCACCAATGAAAGCAACAAGAGATCTACAAAAATGAAGGACAAAGAATGAAACAAAAACCTTAAAGAAGATCTTTCATTACCATAATTAGAAAGCAAAATCCTACAAGAATGCATCAGCTTAAAACTTGATATTTTTCATGGAGATATAGTCCAAAATAACTGCTAAGTTCCTGTGCACTATGAACAGATCACATAACCATTGTTTTGAACTTTTTGAAAAGCAGAAACCAACTTTAAGTTGGGATGACCACTTCATCTTTTCCATATATACGTTGAAGCTCCCGAGTAGCAGCTTGGTATGAAGCTGATAAGGGTAAAAGCAATATATAAGAGAAAGCAAATATAGGAATGTGAGAAAATAATTAAAGCAAGAATATAGAGTTCATCAGAGTTCTAAACCAAAATGTCAACGAGAAAGTCTCGATACCTTTCCAGACTCGGAAATTCTTTTGGTTGATGGTAGATCCAGTAACAGTTTGAATTGCATCAAAAAGCATCTCCTGAGGAGTGTTCTTCAGCTCTTGAACAGCAGCATAGATGGTTTTCCCATTCTCAAAGTAAATGTGATTATTTGGGTGTTTGGTCTTGGCACCAGCATGACGCTCAAACTCATACGCGTTGAGAGCCTGGATGACATAAACCAATTTATGACAACATTATTTGGATCATTTGGGGTAAACATTAAAATGATCTTTAGAAACTAACCTTGGACTCCTTGCATTCATTACAGAAGCACAAATACCCAGTCCCTTTTATGACTCCTTTAAGATGTTTCTACCATGCAGAATATGAAACACATTTTGAGTAGAAATGCTTCACAGATGGCCATAATTTACGGAAACAACAGCAGCACAGAAATGAAGCAAGATAAAAACTTAAGACTGTTTACCTCCCGTGACCAAGAAACATAGTTTACGGGAACACCATCGAAAATTCCAGTTGATAACAGACTTTTGACATTTGAAGGGAAGTTGTTAGAAGGAACCCTCCTTGTCTTCGGTTCCTTAATCTTAATGACATTATCAGTTTTAGAATTAGATTTTGGATTGCTATTTACAACTGGTTCAGGGTTTGAGTCAACTAGATCATTCTGGCCATCCAAACCATGAGCTGAGTTCTGGTTGCCCATCAACAAATCATAGCCACTAATGATCCCACCTGAGGGATTTGGCTCTGGATCATCATTAAAGCCTCCAAAAGATATGGTACAGCCCTCATTCTTATTGTAGTTATGACCCACTGGCAAAGAGTTGGAATCTCCTTTATCATATGAAGGGTTTGTTGATACCATGTTTGAATTCACCTTGTCAAATGCAGGACCCACTGACACGATATGATCAGTTCCCTTGTCATAGGAAGGAGCAATTGAAATGAAATTTTCTCCGGATTTACTGTAGGTTGGGCCCATTGGCATGAAGTTTTCATGGCCCTTGTTATATGAGTTGCCCAGTGATATCAAATTGCCATCCTCCTTTTCATATGACTGACCTATTGATATGAAATTTCCATCTCCCCTGTCGAAGGGCTGACCCATCGATAAGACGCTTTCATCTCCCTTGCCATAAGTGTGACCCATCATCAAAAAATTTCCATCTTTATTGAATGCATCACCCATTGAACCAAGATTGTCATTGGCCTTAGTTATTGCAGTGCCCGCAGAGACAATATTCTCATTTACGTTGTTGTAAGTCTGACCTAATGATATATTCCCATCATTCTTATTGTAGCCAGCAACCACCGAAATTGCACTATCATTGGCCCTACTATAGGAGTGCCCCATAGATGCAGACATGCAATTGTTAGTATCTCTAACTTGATTAACTTTAACTTTTCTGATACCACCGAAATTGATACAAGATGAAGGGTCCTCAATAGTACGAGACATTGACAGCCCCACTGATGGATCATTTCCATAATTGTTCTCAAAATCCTTCCTTCCCATATTCAGATTTCCACTTCCCATTGACGGCATGTTCTTATCAACCAAATTGAAAGTCCTTACAGGCTCAGATCCAAAGATACGGTCGGAGAATTGTCCTGTAACTGAGTGAAACCCAGGATTGTTATCCCAATGAGAAACATCCAAATGTGAAACCCCTGAAACTGGCCTGCCACCGACAGCTTCAATAGCTTGCTTCTTATTGTTGCTGACAATTTCAGGTTCACCTGTTTCCACAAACCATTGATGACCACGCTTTGGTTCAATTCTGGAAGAATTCTCATATTCCATATTTTCAGCAGCTAGGCATCCTGCATCCCTTGGCATCCAAAAGCTTTTATGCTGGAAAGACTGTAAAACCATATAACATATTTAACTCCTTGACAAAAGATGTAATATTAAAAAAAAGAAAGAAAGATCAAATGTAGTAAAGAATTAGAGTTAAAACACGAGAGGTTCCGTTGATGGCAGAGCTGACAAACCGATACTGAAATACTTGCCAATAATGCCAAAGCCAAACTACCACAATCTACATGGTAAAATTCAACAACTCTTAACAAAAAATAGTGCATCCAGGTGGTTGTATTGGAAAAAAAAATGAATTATTCACACAGTAACATTACTGTCCAAACAACATATGATGGCACATGGAGGCGGCTTCACTCCCTACATGCAAAAGAAGAAAAAGATAAAACAAAACCAAAAACAATTAAAAAAATATGAAATTTTCCTTTCAACCTACTTTGCCCATTAACATAACTTCCCCTTTCATCCTACCTTCCTTCTTCCCAAAGTTATCCCTTTCATCCTACTTTCCCTCTTTCATATTGAAGAAGAAATTGCTCCAACATTGAAACTGTTCTAAGTGTGGGACAGTTTATGTGTTCCAACTAGAAATGTGTTTCATGATGCTCTATCAATCATAGCAGTATGCAAAGATTTAGGAAGATTTTTGTATGTCTTCAACTTGTCTGTATATGCTAAGCTTTAATGTCTGCAACCTCTCAGTCAAACTCCCCACAACTTTCAATGCCTATGCAAGAAGAGGGGCAAGAATCAAAGCAGACAAGGGCTGATTGAGAGATGAAGTGAATAGTGGATTTAAGAATTTTCTTCTTTCAATTTTGCAGGAGTTTGTCAGAAATAGTGACAAACAAAAGGAGAGACTTTTATTTTGTTTTGGAATCCACATGTGAAATTTATAGTCTAGCCCTTATCCACATAGCTGACCCCACTTAGTGGATAAGGCTTCATGTTATTGTTGCTGATGTTCTACTGTTTACCCACCTACATTTGTTCGGTCTCTTCTAGATTAAGATAAGAACCAACATGCTGAAAGGTAATAAGAATTATGTCCCAGTAAATCAGGGAAATACTTACTTCTATGGCACACAAAGAAAAGGGACTATTATCATTTTTGTTGTATAAATAGAGACTAAAAGACAAGTTACACACACCAGGGGGTCGAACCAGAAAACAAAAATGACAAATATCTGAAAACAAAGCATGTGTATGTATGAATGTCAATAATAGAATGGTGGATAAAACAATGACCTAGCAATCCTATATCCAGGCACATATGCATCAAAAGTTCAACAAAAAACAAAAAAAACAATCAAAGTAAATGATTATCCAGTTGGCACATGCGCACTAACATGCTTGGATACCAGTGACTTTAACAATATTTATGAATATGAGGATTGCATGGACAAATCAAATTAAAATCTCGCCCACATTAATGACTCACTTTCAAAAACATGCTAATAAAACTAGAGAAAACTTAAAGCTTGCCCACATTATTTATGCAGATTCAAATTGAATTGAGTGAATTGCCAGAGACTTTAACAGTATTTATGAATATGAGGATTGCATGGACATGCACAAACATACTCTTTTATGAAATCCAAAGAGCACACTGCTTCATGCAGACAGCACAGCCGGTAACTAAATCTAACAACAGAAGTTAAAATTTTACGAGTTTAGATCAATTGCACTTGATTGCTATCAAATTATTTCCTGATATGACCAGGTATCTAAAGAAAGTGAGTATGTAATAAAAAGTAACCTTGCCAAGCCAGCCATAATCAACAAGATCTTTCAATGGACAACTATTTACTCTTTATAGTCCCCTACGATAATTAAAAAGCAGAAAATTCCTTCTATTAAACTGCATATTGAAGGCAAGGTCCTTTAAGAAAATCACACACAGCAACCAAAGAGAGATTCCATTGTTTCCACTAAAGGAATGGTTAAGTAGGCCTTTGATATGATACAACATTTATAATAGGAATGAGAGTTATAGTTAGGGTTGTTAGGCTGCTTAGAAGCCATTAAAGGCTGTTAGAGACACTCCCGCTACCTCTCAAGACTATAAAAAGGGTAGACATGCTATTTGATGTAGAGTTCTAGGGCTTTTCTCATATGGCTCAATAAAAGCACCCTTTACCATTCTGAATATATTCTGTTTTGTCATCATCATCAGAAAAGATTATATTAGGAATATCCCTTAGATTTTTCAATTATCTTGTTTCCTATTTTGTCTTGTAGGATTGAGAATCCAATGTCTCATAGCTGCCTTTCCTATATATACTTTTGGGGGATGATGAATGAAATAGAGAACAGAAATTCTGGAAATTCAAACCAATTTACTGATGAGAATTGAATGAAGGAGTCTTTGGACTGGGAATTACGCCCCAAGCAGTATCAAAGCTGGGGCGATCCCACAGGAAGGAATTTTTGGGGGAGTTCCAGACAACAGAGCAGGAAATGCACAAGACCTAAACATATTCAATGTTAAAATAATAGAAAGTCTCGTAATGTCATATGCTGCCCACACAAAAAGCACAACCAATCAACTAATTTCTTTCTTGATGGAACGCATATTTACACATATGATGGTGAAGTTTGAGTTTTCCACAAGCAAAGTACAGCATATTTAAAAAGTGAATTCTTGCCGGGAACAGAGAGAGTCCTTTGACATCTCTGTAGCTGGTCAAACATGCAGCTCAAACTGCCTCGGGTATGGCAACAATGGGCTGGTTTAACCTAGAGGCAATTATGGACTTAGCTGGCAGGAAATTATGCCTTTGGTCATTAGAGGATCAGAGTATGAACCTTTTAATTTCTTCATGGTATGATAGCCCTGCAAGCTTATCACCTCATGAACAAATATGGTCAGGCCAGGAGTGACAAACACTAAAGAGGCTTCAAAGAAACCACTTCAGAGCAAATCACGGCATCAAATGACAAGAAAGGTGACACTGAAATCGCCATTCCAACCAATTCTGGAGTAAGACTACCCCAACTCACATCTCAGGGCTTGCCTTAAAAAGATATTTTGTAATTAACCAAAGAAGATGTTAAAGTAGCTCGAAAGATGAAATATTGCTCAATCAAACAATTTAACAGCTTTCAGCTCAGTTCTTAAAATTAATCCCTAGATAGTGTATTCAGAAGACACAGACATATAGCAGGATTTGGCACCTAGGAGGAAGATTGGTAATACTACATCCAAGTGGCATTCCCAGCTTGAATGGAAGTGTTCAAAATCACATGTAGTACGTGAACATTTATTGCCAATAACATTTGGTACACGAGAATTATCAGGCTTTAATGCCATTACTTGTTTCGTAACTGTTAGGCTTTAAAGCCTTTCTTAGTTACCTTATTTCATTTTTTTCTTTTTACGTAATTGTAATCATACCTTAGCTCTTTTATTACACTTTTTTTCCTTTCATCAAGGGTGTGAATGCATTCGGTCCTCTCTACATTCTGTGCCTCCGTTTAGACTTGGATGATAAGAGAATCAGAGCATTAATCCATAAATTCCTACGAAGATTAATGATATAAAGAGAAGAGACAATAGAGAGAAGGAAACACTTCTAGAAAAGAAATACTCCCTCATTAAATGTCATCCAAAAACATGATACAAGAAACATCACCCTTACCCCAATGAAACAGCTATCTTCCAGGAATCATTTAATAACACTATGAATGACACTCCAATGCTACCATTACCAGACTTCTCCAAGCCTTTTATGTCTCAAACAGATGCCTCCAGTCAGGGAATTGGCACCATACGCATGTGAGACAGCAGGCCTATAGCTTTCTACCCCAAGGCCCTATCTCCCAATCTTGGCAGATGACACTCAATTAAGGGCAGTCAGTCATTTCCCATTTAACTCACAAAGGAGACCAACAAACAAAATACTCAACGGATGGCAACACATTGAGAAGAAAAGGAAAAATAGTTGTCGGGGATGATGATCTTCAATGGACGACCCTAATTTCATGGATGCATGAGTCACTACACCCATTCAAGCGTTAGAACCACTCATCACAGGAGTATGGGTCACTTTCAGTTGAAAGAAGGAGGGGAAGATAGAGGGTGAAGACGTTTATGTGAAGTACGTGCAAGATGTAAAGGAGAAATCATTTGTAAACCAGATATCCTACACCCTTAAAAGTCCCTCCGGAAGAATGGGTGAGCTTAGAAATGAGTTTTAAAGAAGGGTTGTCAAAATCTGAGTTCAAGGACACCTTATTGGCAGCAATTTACAGAATGAGTAAATATGTTCATTTTTATCGCACAAAGTCACCCCTTTACAGCAGCTGAAGTGGCTCAACAGTTCATTGACAACATAAGTGACAATATCCTAAACATCGCAAGATTTTGTCAAAAACAAGTCGCCGCTGCTCAAATGATTAGAGGGGAAAGAAGGCCATCTCCACCATGTACTTTAACCGGGAAATCCACAAATGCATAAGTAAAGAGGAGAAGCACACATTGCGTTAACCCCAGAAAGACTATATAAATTTAAAGCAGGGTTTTGACTGATTATTTAAATAGAAAAAGAAAAAGGAGATGCTAAACATCATAAGCGCAAAAAAGATAAAACCCCTTAAAATACAGACCCAGCATTTGCATGACAAAAGTTTATCAAGCTCCAAACCTACCATTTCCTCGATGATATTCCAACTTCACCAAGGTTAGCTGATTGATTCCACACAGTCACTATGATGGAGCGCAGTCACTGAGAAATGCAAAAGACCACCCTTAATCAGATACTCACAAACCCACCACCTTTTACTCCACCGCCTCCCTCAGAAAATCCATGGTTAAAGATCACTATCGAATCGCCTCAAAATAAAACTCGAACTCGACAAAGTAATCTGCAAAAATGATAAGAAAAAACAACCAAAAAAATCTAAAATGAGAAACCCAGAATCCAGCAATCCCGTCTCGATCATGCCAAAGATTCCTTCAACGATTCAGACGGAAATAACAAGAACCTCTTTGAAAAAGAAAAACATAGACGTAAACAGAGAATATAAAATCCAACCAAAACTTATGCAAGCATGCCCACATGAGTCATATGATTCAGCAGATGCGAGTAAACCCTAATGCGGCGAGCGATGAAGGTTCAAAACAGAACCGGGTCGCCGGAGCGTTCGCCGGAGATTTTCCCCGGCCGAGATACACTGAAGATAGAGACACTTCAAAACGTATGAAAATGACCGCCCAGTAGCTCTCATACACTCCTCACTCATGAGATGACGAAATAAGACCAACCCAATAAAAAAACGCAAAGCCTGGTTTTTGAGAGTGAGCAAGACGAAGATATAGTGCGGAACTCCACAAAATTACCTTTTAAGCTTGCCCAATACTACTCCTACACATGTCACACTTCTAAGTTGATTCGCTTTACGCTTTGGTTTTATCGACAGAACATCGCGGCCGTTGAATGTTTCACCCAACGAGTGGCGGATGATGGTGCAAAAAATGGAGCTCATATGCATGCAAAGTGCCACGTGGCACTATTTTCTGGGTAAATGTTGTGGTCACGTGACGATGTTCGTGATCTCCGGTGATGATTTGCTGACGAACTGATATGGAAATCAGGTGAGGGAAGATTAATAGAGAGCCCAAAAAATGGTAATTATTTTATGTCATTAATATACTTTATTGCTTTTGTTTTCATTAAGAAAATAAAGAAAATTAGGAAAAAGTCTTTAATTAGTAAAAAACTAAATCAGATTATTACTATGTACAAATTTTGCAATTATTAAATTTTAAATTGAAGACTTTTCCCCAATTTCTCCCATTGTTTTTAAATTATATTTAGGTCATGTAAAAACATTATGCATCATTTTTATTTTTAATAAATTTTATATTTATCCCCTCTTATTATAGGGAATCTTCTAGAAGATGTTCATGGCCTTATTTAAGAGTTATTAATAGTTTTAAAAAGTATTAAATATTTTTTTAATATATGTCTATATTTAATAAGGGTTTTGAGTTATTCAAATTAATATGATGTTAAAATTTAATATAATTATTAAGAATAATAATAAAAGTCACTTAAATTTTATGATAAATTTTTATATTTAAAATTTAAGAAAATATGTGCATGCAACATATGCAAAATAATACGAGTTAATGATATTGAACTTGATTTTGCTCAAAAAAGATATTGAACTTGATATTTATACACATGCTAATTATAGAATAAATAAAAATTTAACGGGATAGTCCAATATCTTTCTAGTGTTAATTAGTCTGGTATTTTATTCAAAATAGAGGAAAAGGGAATTTAAAAGAACGCACCAAAAGAATTAAAAAAAAAAATTGAAGCATAGTGTGAAAACACTAATAGTTAATTTTAGTTATTGATGATTGATGATTTGTCTATAAAATAAAAAGATAATAATAATAATAATCTAATAAAAAATTATGTCATTAAATAATATCCGCTGCATAGATCATGAAATGTTATTGAACTTTATTGATAGACAAATATTTAGTCTAAATATATTATCATGAGAGTCCATTTATAACAATTTTTTTAAGTGTTCTTAATCACCTTCTACGTATTGTTATTGGGATAAGGGTTTGGAAAAAAAATAGTAAATAATTTTGGTAAAAACTTTAAATATTTATTATTTAAAGAAAGTACATTAATTTGAGCTTGATGAGGGAAATTTTGATAAAATAAGGGCTAATTATTCTACAGTGTAATACAACATTTTGTTTTAAAGAATTTTATGCATCGGCCTATTCATATTAGACCAAAAAAAACAAAAACAAAATCAAACATGTTTATATAACTTAATATTTTGCTAATGAAATTTGGCACAAATTATAAGGAACGGACTCATATCTTATAAGAATGTGAGTTTAATTTTCGCTACCATCGTGAGAACTCTTTTGGTAGACGCTCTCATAAGTTCCCTGTAAATGTTCTCTGAGCTATAGGGCTATGCTCTGACTTTAATGGGAAACCAGTGTTGAATCTATCTAAATTATTTTTGTAAAAAAAAAACTTAATACTTTTAGATTTTATTGAACCAACTCCAATTATATATACTAATGTTTTGATGACAACTATAAAGAAAATTCCTCATTTGTTACGTGGAATAGGATGGGAAAAAAGTGGTTTTTATGGAATGAAATTAAATTGGGAAAAAGTAAATAATATAAAAAAACAGTGACTTTTTTAGATGTGGAGGTGAAATATCATTTATATCCCAAGATAAAAATTGATAATAAAAATAAATGGATTTTATTAAATAATGATAATGATTATAAGGATATAACAAATATTTGATATCTTGATTAACATGCAATGGAAATGATTACCTTTCCTTTATTTTAATGCATGTTTTTTTACCTAGCATTTTTTAAATATATATGTATTGAATAAAACAAATTATGATAGATAATCAGCTAGTGGTGTGTGCGAGTATTTACATTGCCTGTAATAAAAAATAATACAAACTATGCTTTTAATGAATAAATTAATTTGATGGCATATATATAAAAAATAAATTATCTTTTATCTTTTATATATATAAAATAATTTGATGGCGTGTATATATATAAAAAAGAGTAAATTATTTTTTTGATACAAAAAAAAAGAGTAAATTACATTGTATCAAGAACCTGGTCTTTTTTTTTTTTTTTGTTACATAGAACCTGGTCTTTAAAACCAATTTGGGCACACGTTTGAGATGAAGCAGCCTAACCCATGAGACCCCTGTGGACTTTAAATTTAAACCTCAATCCAATTTTATTTTTTTCTTGGGTCAAATTAAATTTGATTTGGGCTTTGACTTTGTATATAAGCCCAATAAATAAAATAGGGTTTTTTTAGTTGCCCACCCGGTTCACCGGAGCTTTGCCCTGACTATATCCAGATCCGACCCGCATCGCGCACCTGACTATGGTGGGTGAGTTTAAAATAGGGTATTTTAAACACACATATTTTAGTCCAAAAAATGACAATTTACTGCTAATCATCTGATCCAAAAAAATTCACTTCATTTTTTATTAGGTTATTGTATTTTGTTTATTTAGTCCTTACAATTTGAACAATTATATATAGATGCAAGTACACAGTTATAAATATAATAATTACATTATTTTAGGAGGCATCCTAACTCTTGAGTGTCTAAATTTACTCTTGAGGGTAATGGACGGTTCATCCTGCCCGATATTAATATCACCTAGGAAGAAGGGAGACTTCACCCTACCCTTAGATCATGGGTAAACCCAACCCCTTTCTAAAAATTTTAATATAAAAAAAACATAATAATTATTTTACATTAATAATAAATTAACTATGTTTTATTTTGATATAACTCTTTTATTTTGTATTTTCTAATAATTTATTTGTTATTTAGTCAATATACACATCAACTCTAGTTAATAGATTATGAGCTTACTAACTAATAAGAAATTGACCTAATAATAAAAATTATACGAGTCTAATTACAAAATTAGGTAAAATTATACAAATTGAAGAATTAATTTTTGACCGTACTAACAAAACCTTATGGTTAACCACATAATTATCACATTCACACAGCCACATTGCGCCAAAACCTCTCACGGGGGACTTCATCCCCTTAAACTTCCAGAAGCTGCATTTATTTGGTAATACACGAATTTTCTAAACAAAAAAAAATGGATTTAATTATTTTAAGACCTAAAAATTTGAATTTTAATGGGCTTAATGAAATTTAATTGAGCTTGAAAAAAATTAATTATTGCTCTGAGAAAATAGTAGGTATTTGGTCCAAACAGACGCATGCATAAAATTCAAATATTACAAATTTTAAATTTCAAAAATGGGACTTGAGTGTGGTTGCTTGATCTTTTTCAAACTAACTAATTATTTTAATTATAATTATAAATCCATTTAAAAAAGTGTAAGGTATTAAACATTTTTTAATTAATTTTTCTAATCCTACAACAGATAAGTTGACGTTAGAGAGTTAAGCATATATTGGTTAAGCAAATAGTTTATGAAATTATTCTAAAATTAGTTTTGTGAAATAACATAATTCTCCTTGCTGCCTGAATGACAAATAGCAATTTTGGTTAAACAAATAATAACTTTATGAAATTATAAAAATAACCAAGGTAATAATACGAAGGCAATTAGATCATTTAAAAAAAAATTAAGTTTAGAATAGTCTCTATATGCTTTTTAAAAATTAAACCATTTTAAAATTCCCATATTTCAGTGGTTTTTATATGTTTTTCTCCAAAAAAATTTACTTTTTTTAATTTTGATCATCATGGCCGTTTAATTATTTAGTTTATTTCAATTATTTGCATCTTGCTTGATTTTTTTAATGTTCTTTTTATATGAGAAATACGTTAAGGTTGGGTTATTTACCACACTATTTTTTATAAACTTTATGAATTTTCAAACAATGGTTTTTGGACAATGGATTGTGGGTGCATGGTCTTTTTCAAGCCGACTGTACTTTCTAATTATAATCCTGAACCCGTTTTAAAAATGGGGAAGTATTAAATAGTTTCTTTTTTGAATTGATTATCCCAATTTCCAACCATATGATTTGACATTTATATTTAAGTGGTGTAATTAATTTTTCCAACACTATTTTTGACTAGCTAATATAATAGTCCTTTAATTTTGGTTTGTTTGCTTGTTTTAATCAAAATTTTGGTAGTTGTGGTTGATACCAACCTAATTTCCAAAAAGTTGACTTTATTAGTTCACTCTTAATCATGCTTACAAATATAATATGTGATAGTATAAAAATTGAGTTTAAACTCGCTTATAGCGTAGATTATATGCAACCCATTCTATTTTTAACGTAAAATTTATTTATTTGATTTGATTGAGAGAGATTAAAAAAATTAAAAAAATTATTTTTATAATTTTTAAAATATAGTCTAATTAAAAATTGATATTAATCTTAAATATAAAATATATTTTTTATATTTATCAATTTTTTTATAAATTATTCTTATTAATATTTTTTAATAATAATTAATTAAAAAAATGAGAATGAGTTAAGAAAGATATAGTTAGAGTGTTTGGGAGAAAATATATTATATTAATTAATTTAAATTAATAATGTAGAATATTCATTCAGTTTGAACGGAAATAAGTAATTACGTGGACCAGAAAATTTTTATCCAAATGGGAGCCACGAGCTCTAAGCTTCCATCTTGGCTTCCTTAAATTTCAATATCCATATCAACGACGATTAAAAGTCTCCCCCCCCCCCCCCTTTTCTCACTCGCTCTCCCTCCCTCCCTCCCTCCCTCCCTCCCGCTCTCTCTCTCTCTCTCTCTTGCTTTCTCCCTCCTTCTCTCGCCCTCGTTAGAGCTATGCATAAAGCCTATAGCCTGGTATATCCAGCCCAACCCGTACTAAAATAATCTTGTCCAGCCCGATAAATATAGGGCAGAGCTGGGTATCAGGCTACAAAATTTAGCCCATACTTTTTTCCGGCTGGGCACCGGGCAGGGGGTTGCCCTGCCCATGAGCACCACTTCTTTTATTTTTTTTACTTTTTTCCCTAAATGCTACACTTAGAAGGGAGAATATGATAGTTACTGGTGACTATACGGTTATTTTAAAAATATGAGTAGTTAAGTAGATAAGTTGTATCTTTTAATATTTATAACTATATTAATTTTTTCTTTTTTTAACTTTATTAATTATCATATGATTACATTACAAATTATAATTGTTTATTTTATTTTTTTTCAGATGCTTAATATTTGTCAACATTAGGGAGATTGATGCAAAGTTACAATTGCAAATTACTTAGACTTTAAGGCTTTTTTTTACATCCAATGTATTTCAAGAATTTAATTATTATATTTTTGTTGTTTTATTCTTAGTGAATTATGGATATTATTTAAGTCTTAAAGACATATGAATATTGTATTATTTTATAAATTCATAATTGCAGATTTTTTTTACAACATGAACATGGCATCAAAACTTGGGCATGCCCAGCTCGCCCATGTCCAGCCCACCCATGCCCAGCCTAAAATGGTTAGGGCTTTTATCGGGCAGAGCCGGGCATCGGGCTGTAAAATGTAGCCCATATTTTTTTTGGGCAGGGCACCAGGCACGGGGCAGCCCTGCCCAACCTTACCCATACACACCCCTAGCCCTCGCTCCCTCTCTCCCCCTCTCCCTCTCTCTCCCTTGCACCCTCTGTCTCCCTCCATCCCTCTCACTCTCTCTCTCTCTATATGAATTAATTAGAGTAAAATACTTTACCATCCCTCAGTTTTCTCTTATCTATTTTAAAAACATATAATTAAATCTAAATTGTTAATTTCATTAAGAATATATCTTAAATTAAAATTCATATTAGAATAAATTTTATTTATTAATTTGCCATTTATGATACTAAATATATCCCTAATTGACAAATATACATGCGTTTGAAAATTATAAATAATAAATTTAAATAATTTATATAATTCTCTCAAACTTATATACATCATTTATACTATACCATGAACAAAAACATGTGTTTGAAATATGTTTTTATATGTTTAAACTTTAAAAAAACTAGAATAAATAAGTCAATAAATAATATGATGAAAAATTAAAATCATAAAGTTTTATAACATACTTAAAGTATGAAAATGTATATATTATAATTTTTTTATTATATAAAAAATATTTTTTTTGACAAATAACAGTCTTTAAATAGTTCTTATTAAACATAGGTAAAAATATTTTGGTTAAAATAAAAATTTAAAAGTCAAATTTAATCATATAGATGAAAATAGAATCCCATTAATATATAAGGACGTATAATATATATTTTAATTTTAAGAGAGGTTTATATATACTTTTAAAATAGAAGAAAGATTTTAGTAATTTAGATAAAATAAATTAATAGTTGGTATATTTTACTCTATATTAATTACTACTACTATTATTATTGGTTAAAGTGTAAAAATAGTCCTACACGTTTTTTTAAAAGTGTACCCAATATTATAGATTTTTTGAAGGGGTAAAAATATTTATAAATATTTAAAATAAAAATAAAAATATTAATATTATTAAATATAACTTAACACTATTATTTTGTTATAGTAGCTCCCACACTGTTGTTATGGAAACATCAAAACACCCCTAACTCAAAATTTAAAAGTGTAAATGTAAAAAATTACACATGAACTTTTACTCATGATTAAGTGTGCAAAGTAACTTATGAATATATGAATAAAATAATTCTTTTAGTCAGATTAAATAAAATTTTTTATTAAATTTTACTACACTGTTATAATACTAACAATATTATGATTAATATATATATTTAGTCTTTTAAATTTAAATCAAATTTTAGTTTAATTATTTAAATTTATAAAATATATTATAGTCTTTTAATAGTAATATTATTGGTCTCAACCCAATAAATTTAAATAGTAACTCAAATTAATTATTGACATATTAAAATATTTAACTCGTCTGATAATTTATCTATCAATATATAAAAATATTATATTAAATAATTAAATTAAATATATTTTATTAATATTTAATTTAATTATAGTGTTGTTATTTAAATTTGTTAGGCAAATATTTTCTATTAATATTATAAATTAAAAATACACTTTATACAGTTCAGGATTAAACTAAAATTAATGGAGCTCGGCGATGGAGGAATAAATCCAAGTTTTCAACATAAGATTGTTTTTTTTTTTTACCCGGTTTATCGGAGCTTTACTCCTACTATATCTGGATCTGACCCGCGTCGTACATCTGGCTATGGTGGATGAGTCTCCTAACGGGAATTTTCTGTGTAGTCAAGGTTCAAATTCGAGACCTCGTTTAAGCGATACCGAACCGCTTATCACTCGGATTAAAGCTGTTGGTAACATATGATTGTTTTTGAACTCACGGACTCGCTCTGGAGCCTATCGTTGTCGTTGTCAAGAAGGCTTTCGCCCCCAATGATATTCTCGGCACTGCCGTGTAATTTATTTTTCTGAACCTTTGAGGGACTATATATGATTATGCAACGGATGTTTATTCTTTCAGTAAATTTAGAAATTGAATCGATTGATTTTTTTGAACTGAATAATACTTTCATTAAGATACGAATCAAAAGAGTCATCTACAGAGAGTGCAAAGCAAGGTAGGAAAAACTAAACAGAAGCAACAACTACAACAAACTGGAAAAAGAAAAGGAAAGGATGAAAAATAGCAAAATCAACCAGCAGCTCCCAGGAGTGTTCAAAGACGTCATCAGCAGGCAAGACCCTTGTGGAGCTCCCAGATTTCCATTATCGATGCAGGAGAGAGAGGTGAGAGAGTGGGTCGCCGGTGAGAGGTATGAGGGACCGAGAGGAGAGAGAAATAGGTGGTGGAACCCACAAAATACAAGTTAACGTACGTTTTCGAACATTCATCGGAAGTGGTGTTTTTGCCCCTTGTAACTTTTGTTTATATTTTTATACCAACAAAATTTAATGGTGTCAGACGCCCATAATACATAACTTCGTTGTTAAAATTATACATTTGTGCTTAATTTATTTGTATTTTATGAGTACTTATATGATTTTTGCATCTTTTTACTTTTTAGTTCTTTGAGCGGTAGATATTTTGATCCTTTTATAATAATAACGAGGGGTTTTACAATAAAAAATAATATTGTTAGGTTATATTTAACGGCCATAATATTTTTATTTTCTTTTTTAATATTCATAATTATTTTTGTGCTTTCAAAAAATCTGTAGTGTTGGGTGCAAAATTTAAAAAAAAGTGTATAGGTATTTTTATATATTAACCCTATTATTATTATTATTATAAGGTCATTAATTAGAAGCTTCTATTCTATATCCACCTTTTGAACACTACTTAACGACGACTGATAAGCAAACAACCCTAGCTACTACGCCACTCCAAAGTATGAAAACATTGCTATGTACTGGCTCTGCCGTGTTTGGCTCAGCGACGCCGTCATGCTTACGTGTGTGGCGTCTGCTGAAGGGCGATTGTTCAACGAATCCAAACTAAGCCTAACCATTATCAAAGTCACTACTCTAGAAGGTATATTAATTAGCAGTGTGCGACGTAGTGTGGTTACTTTGATTGTATTGTGCCCGTCAGTCTCGCTTACTTGTTTTACAAGAAACTTGTCTTGTATATATCCTTCCCACAAGTCTCTCACTATCAAAGTCTTTGACAATTTAGCCTTTTCCTTCTTTTTTTTTTTTCGACTTTTACATGTGTCTGCTACTCCCCAAGCTAACAAAACTGTACACCAACTCCTTCATCATTTTTGGTTTATGGGTGTTTGTTTTATTAATTAAATTAAAAATAACAATGAAGTATTTGAAAAATCATATGGTGTTCCACAACAAGCCAACTCTTCTTGTACTAATGGTAAATCACTTTTAACATGTTTCATCTATATTAAAGAAAAATTTAAACTTTTTTAACTTTGACTTAAAATTCAATAATTTTTCAATTTCGTCCCTATTTAATTAATATACATCATATAATAAGAGAACAAAATTAAAATAACAATAATAAATGAAAGGTAAAATTATATATTAATATGAAAATTTTAATAATGTGACTTATAAATCTGACTAAAATTTTTCTTTCTCTACCTTATAAATAGGACCAGAGGAGTATAATTATATGATATCTAGTATTATTATTCAAGTTGAAATATGAACTAGTCATTAAAATAGTTGAGATAATAACTAGTTTAAGGGTTAGTAGTCCAACTATAGTTGAACTGAGGTTAGCTTAAATCATGATTAAAATAATATAATTACTTATAATATGCAAAAAATATTTATATATAACCCTAAAAAGACTAATATTTAAATAAAAATGCACTAAAATATAAATATGATGGAATTCTATTTTTATAACTAAAAATAACATCATTTTAAGCTAAGAACCAGGTAAAAAAACATAAAATTTAACCTAATTTTAAAACTCTTGACTAGACTGGATAAGGGACTGGTGTTACTGGTTCACTAGTATGATCGGCGAACTCGGATTGAGTTTTATAATATTAGGTTAAAAGAAATCACTTGTTCGAAATTAATAAATTAAATAGAATTATTAAATGCTGAAGTTATTATTATAAATAGCCATGTATTTAAAGCCGCGCACGCAAATTAAAATCTTGTAGCACACAATAATTTCTTGATGTTCCCATCTATAATAAGTTTATGATGAACTCATTTTCAATTTGTTGATATGTATTGAATCTATTGATTGATATGTAGCTCAAACATGACGTGTACAATATGTGTCCACCAAGCAAAATTCCAACCCTAACCGCCTCTTATAAATATACCAAACCTCCCTCAAGTCTCAAATTTCATCATTTTCCCATCAATTTCATACTTGCTTTGCTTATCATCATCATCTTCTTCTTCCTTATATATTTCAACTTCTGGGTTCTTTTATCCTCCTAAAATTATCTCATCATCATGAAGAGGGAAGGAGATCATCATCAGGTTCTCGATCACAGCATCGCCATGGCCAACTGTTTGATGTTGCTTTCTCGTGGAGCAGGCCACCAATTCGCTCCGCCGATCATCGCCTCCTCCCATGACGCCGACGTCGATAGCCACCACCGCGTGTTCGAGTGCAAGACTTGTAACCGGCAATTCCCATCATTTCAAGCTCTGGGCGGCCACCGGGCGAGCCATAAGAAGCCGAGGCTGGCCATCGCCGGACTCGACGGTGAGATGCATGTGCTTCATGACGTCGCCGCCAAGCCTAAGACTCATGAGTGTTCCATTTGTGGTGTGGAGTTTGCAATAGGGCAAGCTTTAGGTGGTCATATGAGAAGGCACAGATCAGCTGCAACTACTTTGAATAATAGTGTTCAGAAAAAAACGATAAAAACGACGACGTTGAGTAGCAGCAGTGATGGTAGTAGTAGTTGTCTTGATTCTGATCATCAGGTTCATAGTTCTGGAGAAAATAAGAAGACAATTTTACTTTTGGATCTCAATTTAACACCTTTGGAGAATGATTTAGAGTTTTAGTTAATTTGAAATATCAAGTTTATAGCGTTTGATTATGAAGTTAATTATTCATTAGAGGGATTAGGTGAACTTTCTTTTTCTTTCTTTTCCTTTTTTCTTTTTTGTGATCATACTAATGTAAATTTGTTCATTTCTTTGGTTTAAATATATATATAAAAAATATTATTCAGAGTTATTTTGATTCATTGATTTGTTTATGTTTTTTTTATTGTCACTTCAATAAAGTAAAGCAAATAAAAGGTGTGAATGTGATTGTTATTACTGATGATGTGATGACTTTAGCAATAAACTTATTTGTAAATACATCCATTAATGGTCTTTGGTCTTATTCAGTGCAACGTGACTCACTTAAATTAGTACTGGTATTTCAAAAATAAGTAAAGAAAACTATGGGCATGTTTATTTTCTTGTTTTGAAAACAATTTTTTATTTTTTTTTAAAAAACTTGTTTAGTTATGAATTTTTAATTAAGTGTTTTGTAAAACAAAAACTAGAAATATGTTTTTAACACAAAGAAAGCTCAAAACAACTCTGACATGTTTTGTTGTTTTCTACTTTTTTTTTGTTTTATTATTTTTAATAATTCTCTTTTTTATTTGCAGTCATGCTTCCCATTTTGTTTCATACACTTATCTACATCATTCTTTAGTCTTTCGACTCTTCATATTTTGTTGAAGTATTATTTACTTTATCTCTCACATTCTCTTAATTTTTAAAATTTATTTTAAGAACAATTTCTCCAAACATATTTCTATATGTTTTTGTTTTTAAATGTAATTTTTTTAGAACAATTATCTAAATAATTTTTTTGTTTATATTTTTAAAATTTGTTTTTAAAAACTGTTATAAAAACAGAAAACAGAAACAAACCGTCCCCATGATGTTTTCGTTTTTGATAAAAAATTATGATTATTTTTCTACGCAAAGGAGTGTAGGAGATGATCCCAACTCATAAGCTTTGATATGAAGTTTTTCTTTCATAATATATATATATATATATATATATATATATATATATCATACAGGTTTCCTTATAATTACAATATGTAAAAATCCTGAATCCAATCAACCCATGATTAGTTTTGCATTTTAAGTTAATCAAATATATATTTCACATGAAAAAAATTCAGTGATGGTTCATATATTATTATCTGTATCTATAAATATTTGTAAAATCTTTCTATCGATTGCATCCCCTATTTTTATTTGGAAAAAAAAAATATAGTTCACGTAGATTTTATACCTTAACCCGTGGTATTAACGAGAAGTCTATATTGAGTAAAAGACTTATGTCATTGGATAAAGAGCAATCCAATGGCTAGTATTTTATTCAAACGTATAAAATCATAATTCTGGATAATATATATATAGTCAATATTTCTTGGTCACATGATTTGATCAATAAGGGAAATCATAAGAAGTTTCCTAATTGCAGTGCCGTGCAGTTCAATACAAAAATTCTTTAAATCTTTAAATTATTCAACTTTGAGCTAGGCTGTCATCTAGAACACCTTTTACTATAATTACTTTATTGTTTCATTCAAACTCTCTCCCTACACACACAATGCTCACAGTACTACTCTATTTTTATCCTAAATATAAGAATTAAATAATTAATTTATATTAAAAAAATTAGTTATCTATACAAAAACGTGTGTTATTTTTTTTAAATATCAATTTTAATCATTTGTAGTGTAACTGTGTATACCATTGATGGAACTCGTCATTCAATATATACAATCAATAAGAATAGTTTAAAAAAATAATTATAAGTAAATTGAAGTCTCATATTAAAGATAATTTTTTTAACTAATTCATATATTAAAGATTAAATGGTGTACTACTCCCTCTGGTCCAAATGATAAGAGGTTTCTAAATAATTTACAGGTAACAATTATCTTCAACTATCATAAATTTGTTTATTAATAATGTGTAAACCTTCAATCTTCCTCAAAGAAAATTGAATTCCTCCCACTTAATTCAGCCAACCATATTGACACTACTTTAAAGGGTGATAGTCTTGCATAACACACACATACACTCACATGAGTAATTAATCTTTTTAGATTTATCCATTGAGATTCGACGTTACTAACAACTGATTAATCCAGTTCATGAGAATATAAGTCTATATATAATAGGTAGAATATCATTACCTTTAAGTAATTATTGTGGCTACATACCTAAGACTCAAATGCTAGATATTAGTTAAGTTAAAACAACGTATATCCAGTCAATTCAAACGTTTGGTTGTTAGACTCTACTCATTCTAGATGTAGTTATCATGCGTTTCACATGTTTTAATTTTCTTTCAAAATTTCTTAATTATTTTTGTATCTAGACTAAGAAAATGACTTATATTCGTGTTTGTTTTTGGATGAGATCTAAATTATATATATTTATGTTATATATACATATGTGATGTGTTAGTAATAGGATATATATATATATGTGATGTATCAAAGAAAAATTATTTTCAATAAATATATCAAACAAATCGGTCGATCACATGGCATGTTTCAGGATAGAAAAGTATGGTTCATGTAACACTCTTTTCCAAAATTTACTCATATTAAAAAATACATAGATACATCACCTATGATATAACTCACGTTATCCACATGACACGTCATCAATATACTACTATTATATATATATATATATATATATATATAAGTATGTATGTTCTACGGAGCTCTCAGATAAAAAATTAATTATTCTCCTATTCTAATTCTAATTATTTGTAAATATAATAGTATGACTTGTAAATATTCAAAATTTTAATTTATAAATAAGACTGATAAAATAATTAATCTTTTATTCAATATATATATATATATATATATATATATTTGTATTCATTCCCCTGAATTCCAATTGAAGTTAGAGTATTCACACACAATAAGAGCAGAAGATTTTCCAAATGAGTTTTAGGATGTGTACTGTTTGACCAACAAACAATGTTCACACCAGGTTCTCCAGAAACTATAAAGAGTTAATATATATATATATATATATATATATATATAAATGAAATTTACAATGAATTGATCTTTGACTTGAATTATTCAACGCGTCTAAATAAATTAATTCATGGGAGAATTTTTTTTTCTTATAAGAAACTTCAAACAATGATAATAATGACAGTAAAATTTCCTTATAACTTAATATAAAATTTAAGCTGCGTGATAATCGTATTATAAATTTTAATAAATTTGTCGAAATAAAAAGTTCGATATGCAGTGCCACACATGTAAATATTGAAAATATGGGGTCATTATTTAATTAGTTCTAAATAAAGTGGTCTATATATATAAAATGAAAATTATAAGGTTTTGTGATATAGTTGTTATAGAATAATGGAATAAAAGTGTAGAAACCATGGTGGTATTTTCAATTTGGTGAAGGGTCAAATTGTAAATATCACAAGCTTAACTTTATAAATGGGAATTGTGGTTCTCCGATTAAAAGTACATTATTGCAGATAAAACCTTTTAAGTCAATTATTTAAAGAAGTTTCAGAAATGAGAAACAATGTAAATGAAAAAAAAAACTAGGCGGTTCTGATTAAAAAAAATAACGACTGGTGTTTCCATCTATTAATGATCATGAACTTTTTGAATCTTCAAAATGATTTGATTTTTAAAATCTTTTCTTATAAATTTAAAAAAAAAATCCATCTTGAACATAATTTTTACTTTTTATTATTGAAAAATAAAATATGTGTTCTTATATTCTAAGTCACGTGTATGTATATATGTATGCATGTGAGATAAAATTTTGAGTGACATCTATTGTTAAATAAGTGCGTATTTAACTTCTTGTTGAAATTTTTTTTAGTGTGCACTCTCAACTAGTTTGGGTGCTCATCATCATATTTAAATTATTTGGATTTGATCTGAAGATTTAATTTATTTTAATTAATATTTTTAAATAAAAATTATATTTAAAAGATTATCTTTATTTTAGACTATATACTTATTAAAATAATTTTTGCATAAAAATAAAGATACAAAAATTAAATTTTGACTGAAATTATATTTAGATAGTCTAAATCTGATGAGCTTTGAGACTCACGGTGCTTACTCGATGAACACATAACATCTTTAAATCACTTTGGATTTAATCCTACTTTCTATCCAATTGGGAGAGTCAAAATTAAAGTTGAGATTAAAACCGCTTCTCATCTTAATCAATAGTTTATAGGTAACTTTTTGTTAAAAATTACCAAAATAGTTATCAAGACTCTAGCTAGTTTTGAAATAATTTTGCTATACATATCACCAATTGATATGTATATACTCTAGATACAATTGATAGATAGTTGGTATATAAATTTTTTTATTAAAAAGATAAAATCTAATTTAATAACCTCTACGAATTAGCTTTTGGATGATTCAAGCAAAAAACACTACACGTATCATATCCGTAATGTACCCATACACATATATAGTATTGGGAAAAAAGAGGAAAAAACTAGTGAGCGTAACTACCCCACAATGATATGTTTCAACGTACGAATACGAACTAAAGATGTTCAAGTAACTCAACTAACTCCGTACGGTGCGGTTATTTTTGGGCCAAGTCAGACAAATCATTTTGAAATGCTTCGATTTAAATTTAGGTGAATGCAAAAAAAGAAAAAATAATTTTAAAAGAATTATTTTCAATTAAACCTATTGATATTGTTTAAATCTAACTTAACAATACTGATTATTAAATAATTAGTAGATTGGCAAGAAATGTATAAGAGGGAGTTAAATAAGTATTTTCTTCATCCCTATTTACTTATCTTAATTTGAATTTTTAGATGGAGTGTATTAAATAGAAGTAGTTAAGATTTAAAATAGTGGGCACTTAAATGAAGGTAAAAAATTAGAAAAGAAAAACTAATTCTTACATAGTACTCTTTTTGGCCCGGAATGTAAAAATTAGTATATGTGTTTGTTTTGATTATACATGTAAATTTTCAATTGACTTTATTTTTTAAATTTATATTGATTATACATATTAAAAAAAATTTCTGGTAACTGTTTCGATACTTATTGGAATGATAAGGACTTTGGTAATCATCACTACAATGAGATTTATAACATCATTTATTTAAAAAATTGATAATTAAAAGATTGTCTTTATTTTAGATTTTAAATACATTAAAATATTTTTAAAAAAAACTAAACCCATTTTGTATTAAGGTATTTTTAATGTAAATGATTAAAATAAATATTTTAAAAAAACATATATAGTTTTTTATAAATAAATAATTTTTGTAATTTTTATAAATTAACCATCTAATTTTTGTATTTAAAATTAGAGAGAATATAAATTTTGGTTTTTTTAAAATTGTATATTTTCTCTTATAACAAGAAGTAAGTACGGATGAGGAAGAATAACATTTCACCATTTTGATATGGTCCACATTATATAGTTTTCCCATTCTTATTTGAAAAAAAAGCATCAAATCATCACCTCCCACAGGAGAGGGAGGGTTAAATTGTCTAAAAACATATCAAATATAAGATAGGATGAGTTATAGATAATAAAAATAATAATATAAAAATAAAAAGATAAAAAACTGAATCATAAACGAGTTAGGAATTTAGAACTAAGTGACACTGGTTATAGTTTTGAGTTCCAGTTATAAAAAAAATAATTTTTTTATAAAATTAATTTGTAGAAACTAAAATGAAATTTATAATTTATTGATGATGAGGAAGTTTCCAATGTTCACAATTTTAAATAATAATTGAACAAAATAATATATATATTAAACAATATAATTTGTTGAGAGGCCAAATTAAATTAAACAAAAGAAGAAAGAACCAAAATAAGAGAGAAATAAAGAAAACTAAGGGTATGTTTGGCTCAACGGAGGGGAGGGATTTTAATAGAGGGAAAGGAAAGGAAAAGAAAGAAAGGAAAAAAGAGGGATTTTATTATTACCTTGTTTGGATTAACATTAAGGGAGAGGAGGGGAGGAATTTTTATATTACCTTGTTTGGTTCAAGAAGGAAAGGAAGGGAAAATACTTTTATATAGACAAATTTACCTTATATTATTTTACATAATATTTTAATAAAATATAATATAAGAGTAATATTAGGATATTAAAAAAATTATGGGTATATGAATATTATATAATAATAATATCATACTTCCCCTCCAAATTCCCCCAATTTTGGAAGGGAAGTAAAGTTGGAGGGGGGAGGGAAAATTTTAAAATTTTTTACCTCCCCTCCTAAATTTTGTAATGAGCCAAACAAGGGGAGGGAAGTAAAATCCCTCCCTCCCCCATCCCTCTCCCCAAATACCCCGTGCCAAACAAGCCCTAAAGGGGTAAGTTGGGTAGGTAGCTTTTAGTTTAGTTAGCTGAACCCCTTAACTGAAGCAGTGTAGTCACTAGTCAGTCAAATTTCCCTTATGAAGCATTGCTTCCTTCCTTGGTCAACCTTCAAAATACAACTTGCCCCTTTTTTCATTATTTTTATTTTTTTATTTTAAAAAATTGAACTTGTACCTTTATTCAAATCTCGCACAAGCCACTTTAATTCTTTAAATTTATTTGGCGTATCCATGATGAGTAAGAAAATCTCATGTTAAAAAATATAATTTTTTTATGTTAAAAGGGTGAATAGTAATAACATAAAGTTATAACATGAATGAAATCTCTAACATCCTATTTGTAAGAGAGTTTACATATCATTAAGTCGTAATATTATTAATATATTAATTACAACACTTTTATTATTAGTCAAATTTCATATATTCATTAAATCATCAATAATATTCAATTAAAAACAACAAAAGATTTGTGACTAAAAACAACTCAATATCACTATTGCAGAAGATATGAATTGTTCATATCCCATCTAAACAATTTAGATTTTATTTTGGTTATTTTTATTCTCAATCATTTTTTTTAAAAAAAAAAGTAATTTTTGCAATCAAAAGACTACTTTATTCTATAATTTCCTTCATTTTGACATACAAATTGAAATTGTTAAAAAAATATAATTAAATGTAGATAGTTTAGATGCTCCTTGACAAAGGCAATAATATAATGAAAATAATGTTAAAGCCCTTGAAGTCCCCCCTAAGAGAGAGAGAGAGAGAAGAAAGCCGAAAAAAAAAAAAAAATTACACAAATTTTGAGTCTGGGGCCCACTGCAGAAGTCGTAACCCTCTCAAGTTTGGTGATTTATAAACTAGATTGGTCATTAAAACGGTCTAATTTAATAGTTAGTATTTCAATTGTAGTTAAATTGAGCTTAATTTAATTATGATTAAAAAAATAATTTAATTAACATATATAAAAATATTAATATATAGTTTTGAAAAGAGTAATATTTCAACAATAAATGAAATATTAATATATAAATCATACATAACTTACAAAAATACATATTGCTATTTAAAACGACGTTATTTAGCTTAAAATAACGTGTTTTAAATTCAAGAAGGAGGAAAGAAATATAAAATCTAATTCAGTGGACCCATCTAAAATTCTTAATTAAACTAACTAAAAGATAGATTTATTGATTCATTGGTCTAACTGATCGACTCAAGTTAGATTTTACTACTACGATACTGGCTTAGGTTGCTCTGGTAGTAAAAGTAAGATAGGATATAAGTGATATTCCAACATTCAAAATTCTCATAAACCCCAAAAAGAAAAAGTCAAGTGAAAAGCAGTAATTGATAACTTTAGGCAAAATCCAAGACCTTCACAATGTTACCATAAAAATGGCAGCAATCAAACTAAAACTTGTCAACAACACCACTCCTGATTAAATGAAATGAAAAAGCCTTTGATATAAATGCTTATCTGTTCAATCATTTCATTGAGAAGTTAAAAATAACACTAGAACAACAACAACAAAAAGCAGCAGTAAAATTTGTTTTCACCTCCTTCAGCTTTTTGCAACACACCCACCACCATTGGAGGATTCAACAATCCTCATATATGTCAAGTTGGCAATTTGCTTGATAAGTACAGAGAAAGCTTTTCTCTCAAAACAGAAGCAGTATTGTCTACGAATTCACAGTTTTGATCGCGATATCCCGAATCATGCTGCTGGCTCGAGGGAGAATCGCCATGTACGGTATCCTCCATGTCAATGACTATATTATGCAGAATACAACAAACAAGAATGATCCTTGGTAATTTGTGCTTATCAGGCTTCCACATAACACCATGAATTATTCTCCAGATCTCTTTCAACCTTGCCAGTGCTTTCCTGGCTACAGTTGCACCGAGCCGTTTGTTAAACTCGGCTTGATCAGGTGAAAGGTTTTTCCCTTTGTAAGGAGTGAGAAGCCATGGTAAGAGGGGAAAACCAGTGTCTCCAATTAGATACTCTGACAACACTGTTCCATCTAGGAGTGTCTTCTTAAAACCATTCAACCTCTTTCCTTCTTCTGTTAGTTTGAAGAAAGATGAGCTTCTAAGCACGAGGTCGTCACTCAGACTTCCCGGCCATCCGGCAATTATGTCACGGAATCTCAGATCAGGATCTACAATTGCTTGCAATAGCATGCTACAGTTCTTCTCGCGGTCAAGCCATACGTCATTCAAAGAGTCCATTGAAGGCAAAGTCATCATTACGTGTGTGATGTCAATTGCACCACTACAATTAGGAAGGCCCTGCATTTTCTCAAACTTTGTCTTTATCTCGTCCATTTCTTGTTCAGTTGAAGGCCAAGTAAGATGGCGAAGCCCTCGTTCTTCCATGGATTCTACGAATCGCCATGTGATTTGGGAAACTGTGGATTGGTTCATTCCAAATGAGTCACCAATGGTTGACAATGACTCACCAGAGCTAAGCCTCCTAAGAGCAACCGCTACTTGATCATTCAGACACAAATGCTTGCCATTTATATCCATGAAATTCGAAGATCTGGCCCGCATATCTTCTTCCACAAGAGAACATATGTAGTCGAATGTCTTCCTCGAGATCTTGAAAACAGTTTCAAATTTTTCTATATTTTTTGTTTGAGATAAAGGTCCTAAAAGTAGAAAAATTGAAGCATGAGCATATATCTACTGGAAAATCTTGATCATGACTCTGAACTTCCACAGACAAAAGTATATATTGAAAAACATAACAATGATGGCATATGTTGCTGCATCACAACCGAGTAAAACCGACAAAAAGTTAGATTCGCAGTTTCTTTGCATGAGTGAGTTCATTGAAAGTACAGTTATGAAACAGACGCGTAAATAATGCTCTTCTCTTCTGCTACACAAACTACTCAAAAGCATCCATGAAGAAACAATAATTATGTGTCAATAATGTGTCTGCAAAGTTGAAGTGTACAAGTAATAGTGACAGCAAGATACTGAAATAGGCGTAAAAGCACAAATGTCTCACCATTTGAATCTTATGATGATGACCATCTCTTATATACAGCCAAGTCCCAATAACGCAGAATAATTAAAAAAATGCAATGCCATGTCAGTACCAGGGGAAATTGGCAAATGCATTCCTTTGCAGTTCTGTTTCATTCTTTTTAGATTTCTTCAGCTTTTATCCTCATTATCTTTTCCTCGCTACCATTTTGGGTAGAAGTATTTTGATTTTTCTAGTGCTTTAGCTGATTCACAGGGAGACATCACATTATAAGGTATGTATTAACTCCACCTATGTTTTATAGTCAATCTCAAACCCGGATAAAGGAGGAGAGTTGTTTTAGGCTCTCGATAACCAACATAAAACTTTGTCAAACCTCTTCTCAATATGGACCAACTAGTAGTAAGGAAAAAATGATAGACAAAACATAAGGTGCCTTATTTTAACTGACTGTAAGAAATTCAAAACAAGAGGATGCAAAAGACTCAAAAAAATTTCCATAAATATCTTGAAGTAGCCAAGGGCCTCATATTCTCTTGTGACGACAGATAAACTAAACAAATGGAAATATATATTGTGATAACAGACAAAGGAGGAACTCCGTTAGTTATAGCAGCAATTACTTTTGAGTGATAAAGAAGATCTAAAATGATTAAAATCCTTTCAAGAGCTGCAAATGCAGGTTAAAAATCTCATATGAAAGTTAATTACAATTTGAATTTATAAGATAAGATATGATATTTCCCAATAATTTTTGGATCAAATTCATTGAAGAAACTTGTATATATCCATTTAAGCTTTCTTTATACCATATGAATTTAGACTATAGAACAAGAGCAAGGGTCCTCCTTTTGTTTGATTTCCCCTCTTTAGAAATATAGAAAGAATAGAAACAAGGCAAGATGGTTTCCTTTTAACACAAAAATAAGAAGTTGAGTAAGATACTATTGTTCTGAACACAATCTTGTAAATTTATATGTAATCAGGAAATTCAGTTATACAATCCTCAATGCTCACACTTCAGGTAACTAGTCAATCTATATGATTCCTTGAAAGTAGAAGTCAGAGAGAGATAGAAAGCAATATTCTGAGACAAAATGTAGTAAGATGTGGGAATTCATTCAGTTTTCTTTAACCAGTTGAAAAGAGTACAATTTAATCATAAAAATCAAATTGCACAAAGAAAGGACAGTACACAGTTCATGTGAAGATAACCACAAGATATCAAGTTTTAATGTTCAGAGTGAATACATTCAAAGTAGCAACCAAAGGAAAAGATAATAGAAACCAAGTTGATGCAGCAACTCGGATCAATTGCTTCGAAATGCTTGGACAGAGAGAAGATGGATCAGTGCAAGTAGTAACTTACAGCAGGCACATTCACAATGAGTACCATTAAGTTAACAAAACTTACACACTTTCAAGGAGATGTTTGTGTGTGAAGAAGAATATTTCAATATAGACAACGTTCCTTATTTGAGAAATCAGTTTCTTCTGAGTACAAAGATAATCGGGTTAAAGCAGCAAACCAAGAAGTATATGCTCATCAAGTGCAGCATCAATGTACAATGTCAACAAAAAAGTTCAACATACAAATAGCAGCTTAGCATAATATACAACACATAACAAGTGCAGAGCAAAAGCGGACATCATTTACAATATAAAGTATTACTTAGAAACTTCGTTCATGGCCATATCTCTGAATATAACCAATGATCAAATTCCCAGAATACAGAGAAAACTCAATTTTCTAAAGGTTTGAAACATCACTTTTTTCATTAAAAATCTGACATTTGAACATTTTCTTAGCATCTCATTTTTCACCTAAGTTTAGTTATAAAAATATATAGACGAAATGTCAAATCGACCAATACCTGTGGTGGTTGAGACGTTCATTTGACCCAACTCATACAAACCATTGAAAGCTTCAAATTTCAACTAATACCCCACTCAAACAAAACGAGAGTGATGCAAAGAAGAAACAGTATCAATGTATAAATTCCACCAAATCTAATGACAAAGAACAGTTAGCAACGAGTATTGTGTATAGAAGCAGGTACCTGTAATTCTCTGGCAAAACTGTTGCCACCAATCCAAGGGCTGGGGTTGAAGAAACTGCAATGGAGTTTCTGAAGCATCGTGTTCATCCTTACTCTCGGCCTTCTTCCTCTTCTTGATCCCTCTTATGGAACCCATGTAAAGAATAATGCTTCGAAAGTCCCACCAACAATAAAAGCCAAGAAAATCAAAACAAGCTCCAAGAAGAGAAACCCATTTACCATGAACCCCGATTTCAAATCAATGGAAGCAAAATCAGATGAAGCCCAAAAATGATGAACATGTTTCAATTAAAAATGGGGTTGTACCAGTGAATTCAAAACTTGATATGGTAAGTTTAAGGAAGTGAAAAACGCGGATACGAGAGTGATGAAGATGGGAAGAAAGATGCAGAGAGGGGAATCAAAGAATTAATGATAACATAAAACATGAGCAACGCGAGCTATTTATCTATGAAAAGGAAGGAAACGTAAGCACCTAAAGCAGAATGAATAATACTTCGCCAAGCAAAAAGGACTTTGTGTTCTCTGGACATGAACAACGAAGATTTCCTTGTTTCATAGTCTTTCAAAAATTTCGAGACATATTTAAAGCGCAGTAAATTTTATTTTTCTTTGAGGGAAAATGTTTTTTTCTATTTTTTTTAATTAAATTATACTTGGGAGAAATAAGATTTGTAAGAAGATAAGGTAACTGTTCTTTTTTTTTTATTTATTTATCTAAAGAGACTTTGAAATCTGGTAATTACTCATATTTTACCTCACTTTTATTATTATTTTTTATTTAAAAAATAATCAACTTATGAAATTTTCAGTCTGAAATATCAATTTTTAGGGTTAAAGGGTATTTTTACCCTGAAAATATTCTATGAGGAGCTAATACGTTTTGAAAGTTTTATGAAAGGCAATATCGCCCTATAATTTTGTTTGGAGCAATGTTGCCCCGTCGTTACCCAAAATTAAATTTGACCGTTAGTTGATAAATATGTTGATATGATATATTGTCGTAGGATACATGTCATCTTTTACTGTTAGTTAATGTGTAAATTTATTTAAGAAGTTTTCACTCGGGAGTGCTAGGTACCCTAGAAGTTTTTTTTGTTCAATGTTGTTCTAACCATTATCCAAATTCAATTTGATTGTTAGTTTAACCAAATATATTGAATTGACTAGTCCACGTATTATTCACTTCATTTTTTTAGAAGTTAAATTTATACATAAGAAAAACTTAAAAAAATATATTCCTCAAAGCCATGTTATTAGCATAGTATTACTCTAAAGAGATTATATTTTATTTTAGAAATAATATGTTATTTTTTGAGAGGTTGCTAGAGTATAGTTTGTTGATAGCGATCATTTGATAACGACGTAGCTTTGAGGGATATATATTTTTTTAATTTTTTCTTTGTTTATAAATATAACTTAGGAAAAAATGAAGTGGATAACATGTGTATAAGGCTTTGAGTGAAAACTTCTGGAACAAATTTACATGTTAACTAACAGTAAAAGATGACGTGGATATCATGTCAATATATTAGTCAATTAAAAGTTAAATTTAATTTTAGATTATGATTAGAGAAAAATGTCACGTTTTTTAACTTTTGGGATGACATTACCAAAAAAAAATTATGACATCATCCCATATAAAATTTTCAAGACGTATTATCTTATCAATAAATATTTCTGACATAAAATTGCCCTTTAACCCATTAAGAGTTGGCCCTTTAATTTCTTTTCAAGTTTCAAAGAATCAAATATGGAAGTTTTTTTTAAGAGCTTATATTCTCTATCAGGGGATTCGTTCAATAAAAGTGTTCAGTCATGTTTGATCATATAAAAATAGTAACAAAATAACCTCAAACTAATTCGTCAAAAATATGGTTAAAATATTATTCAATAGTCATTTGCTAGATAGATCTTCTATATTAGAAAATCCAAACTCTTAATTGAAAAAATTAATCAATTGGAAGTTTTGTTCAAGAGTAAACTTTTATTAGAATATATATATATATATATATATATATAATTCACCATAAATGTTTACTCTCTCAAACTGAAATTGTGGAACCCTAATTGATTTTATTAGAATTCCAATTTTCTTTTCATGTTTTTATATTATTTTTTTATGTTATCTCAAAAGTTGATATTGAGTTGAAGATAGCAACATTCATGATCACTTAGGATGTTTCCATGTATAGATATTGTCTCTGTTATATTCTTTGGAGTTCTATTGTTTTTTAGTAATTTTGTCTTTGACTTGACCAAACAGGTTTGGATGACTAGGATTATAGTATTAGTTTTTTTTTTTAAAAAAACTCATAGGTGCATGCTCAAATTGAAGATTGTAAATTTGTAATTAATGAATTGCAATAATTTGGTTACCTTTAACAAGATTAATTTATAATATTATAAATCTTGTTAAAGATTCCAATATCTTATCTAAGTGCTATTAGTATTTATTTAAATGATTGTTATTGCATACTAATCCAAATTTCAACAAAAAGTTGTTCATTGTTAAACCCAAATAAAATAGTTCTCTCTATGGTATGAAAACTCAATTAGTTTAATGATTATATTAGTGAATTGATGAACGAGTTTTTAATTAATTTTGGTCAAGAGTTTATAACAATCCACTATATTTATACTTTTTAATTTTTTTTGTCAAATTATATACGATTTAACATTATTAGTTTATAATTATGCATGAATATTTTTATATATTTGAATTAAATTATATTATTTTAAATGATTGGCCTTATCTCAATTCAACTAATTCATTAATTTATACAATTTTCAGTACTTTAGTTGTTTCAATATAGTGGAATCACTTTCACTCAATTCAGTTTTTGCTGTTATTAACTGCCATGTATCTCATATCATTCTTATTATCATTATTATTTGACTGTGTTTGTTTTTATTTCTTTCTTTTAGGAAAAGAATATAGAAAACTAACGGCTAGAGGTTAAAGATGAGGTTAATTCCCTCAAGAATCCAATAACACAAGTGAGCTTTGAAAAGTATCCTTAAAAATAAGAATAATTCTAAGAGGGTCAAAATTAGCAGCAAGGTTTTGGTTCTAAATTTTAAAAATCTCCTTTTACCAAACCATTTGTTGGATTTAATCTACACGTATCTATCTATCTCTATAGTTTTAATTAATGTTTAATCAAGTTTTTATATATTTTTTTATAAAGTTTTTATATAATTTTACCTGATTTTAACTATGTCCTTATAATTTTTTCTTTCCTCTCTGTCAAACCTTTATAATTTTATTTAATTTTTAATCAAATAATTGTAGTTGTTTTCCTTTTTATGAGCCATTACTTAAAATTATAAAGATCTAATTAAAAATAAAATAAAATAAAATTATAGAGACTTGTATATTATTTTTTCTTGTGATCCACTACTATAAAATTGTTAATATTTGACAGTTCTGAACTGTCAAATAATGATGCGTTATATTTTCTAAGCAACTATTTGACAGTTTTGAACATCAAATATTGGAATAAATTTGACAGTTCTTTCTTAATAACTATCAATTAATGCCGCCTTATTTGACGATTCTTTGTGAATAAAAATGTTCAATAAGGTCCACATTTTGATTTCTCTATCTTAAATATAAAAACTAATTAAATATTAATTTTAATTTTAAATAAAATATCTCAATCTATTTTAATTTTTAATATTTATTATTTTTTAAATTAATTTATCTGCATAAATATTTTAAAAAAATTAATTTAAATTTATTTTATAATTAGATAATTTATCTAACGTACTTAATCTTAACCAAATTTGTTTGGGTTGAACCCAAAAAGTACTTTTGGAAATAAAAAGTATGGTTTTGATAAAAGGTGGCCAAATAAGCTAATTTTTTTTAGAAGCACTTTATCCTTGGAAACTATAGTTTGAGGTGAAAAATTATAGTTTTTCATAAATAATTTTTTTTAAACTATTTTTTTTAAATCACTTTTCCTTATATACTATTATGTAAAAACTAATGTAATTAGACGTTCTAATTAATTAATTAATTTTTATATTAAAGATATCTTAATTAATTAGTTAACTTCGAGGAAGATTATTTCAGTAATTGTATTAATGAGAGGGTAGTTGGTTGAATGCTCGTTAATTAGTTGAAAATCACATAGTTTTATGAATCCAAATTATAGATGCTCATATTATTATGTTGATGCTCTTTCTCTTTCATACTCACAAATGATGAAGCTTTTTAGATGAAACACATCTGATCAACTGTATCAGAACCGTGGAAGCCGTCATCATCCTCCCACCACTTTGATTACTTTCATTCTCCATTCTCCAATTTTCTCTTATATTACTTGATGATGATTATGATGACGACTCCTTAATATTATTCCCAGAAACTACTGGTAAAGCAGTGGCCCCACCATTACTACTGATGATCTCTTCAACAACAACAACTTCTTCATCATCACTTTCATTTTCCTTTTCCTGATTTTCTTCATCAGTCTGAGTGGATGCATTGATTGCTGCTAATTTCCATGGCTCCTTGGTCGTGGTCTTCATCTTCGTCATCGTCTTCTTGGTGCTCCCGGTGTAATCTGTATCAGTGCTGGAGCTGGTAGAAGTTTCAGAGGAATATTTGGAGCTTGGAGAAGATGAAACTTGAAGGAGTTGTGTGCCTTTGAGGATATATACTCGTCATTGTGAGCATTACAAGGGTATATGAAATCGTTTTCGCTCAAGTCTTGCCACACATACCCTTCTTGTTACTACTGCAACACCAATACATCATAGGTTCACTTGTGCAAAAAGTTATTTTCACAGCGGTTCAAATTTTTTTTTTTTTTACATTAATTTTGTAACTGGTGTAGATCACTGTTTTCGGTTCTAAGAATTTTCTACAGCGGTCTAATTTAAATGGTGTAAAAAAGAGAGGTTATCTTCACTTTCTATTCGTTATTACCCTTTTTACATCGGTGGTAAGCAGAATTAGTGTAAAAAGAGATAATTTTTCTAAAAAAATTAAATAATTTAAATTAAATAACTATATATCTAGTTATTTTTTTAACTAGTGTAAAAAGTGTTTTCTATAACGGTTTCATTATCAACTAGTAAGCAATTTGAAGTTAGATTAACTAGTTCTTAATCAATTTATTTATCTTAAAATTATAATTTAACAAAAACTGTTAATTTTAAAAATAATTTTAATAACAAGAGATTGATAATTAAAATATAAGATATTAAGGATTTTTAATTTAAATTTTTAAAAATTTAAGAAGTTATATACAACTGACTTAAAATTTAATTTTTTTTATATATTTAAGATTTCTCTATTTTTGAATTATAGAGATTAGCTTAAGCTGTTTAAGATTACAAATAGATCTAAAGCTTAGTTATTTTTTTTGTTAAATATAAATATTTTATTATTGATAAAAAATTTATTTAAAATACTATTATATATTATATATTAAATATGTGTATGTCTCTTCCTCCCAATTCGTACGTTCATTGACTATTGTCTTCTTTACTTTTGACTAAACCAAATCCACCACAACTACCCCATGCCAAGGGAAATCCTTGGCCACTAACCCCATGGATCGGGTGGCGGTCTGGCTATCTTAACAATGGTGGAACCAAGCCTTTCAAGCTCGTGCAAATTATATTTTAAAAAATATAGTAAAAAAAACTTAAATACAAAAACATCTAAAAAAATTATACTCTTATGCTCTTTAATATATGACATATTTAACCAATTTAATTAGATTAAAAAAATTAATTAAATTAGTTAATATATCATATTTTTCTTGGTACACCCTTTATTATCTTCTTTAACATACTCCCTCATCCTCTTATTTGATTATTGTTGAATCAATATTAATATGGATAATTTATAAAAAAAATTAATAAATATAAAAAAATATATCTTATATTTAAGATCAATATAAATTCTCTGATCAAATTTTATATAAAAAACTGGAGGAGTATTTACAAGTTAAATTTAATAATTTATCTTATAAATCAAATTTTTATATTTACAAGTCAATCAAACTTGTAAAATATGTAAAAACTTGAATTTATTAAGACATTTCTGTTTTTAACTTTCATACCTGGGATCTATCATCTATTATGAGTAATTTCTCTTATATTTTTCATCATACAAAATTACAAATTTCTCGCTTGATTTTTTTTTAAGAATACATGGCTATCAAAATTTCTTATAATGATTTTGCCCATCTTAATTTAATATCTCCACCTGTTAAACTACCGAGTTTGTTAAAAATGACTATTTTAATTATTAGACAAAAGGAAAAATAAAGATAGTAATCAAAATCATGTACTTTCTGCAAATAGCGTTGCCACATTTGGTATATTTTACGATATTTCGGTACATTAACTTTTTCTTTTAAAAAAACTCTTAAAAGCACATAATTATTTAGTCATATTTCCTTTTCTTCTTTTATTTAACTTTTTTCTAATGTTATTTGTTCAAGGACTATACTTATATTAAAATTTTTGGATCTATTTCTTCAAATTTTTTAATTATATTTGGCTATACATATTATTTTTTTAATAGTGTTTAAATTAAATTAAAATATTAAAAAATAATAAGACATATGATAAAATAAAATTTAAAAATTTGACAAAATAAATATACGTAACTTTATGTAAATTTTATTCTGTTTACTCAATGTGCTTTAGATCTTTGTAAGATTTTAATTTTTTTAATATCATTTTGTTGTTGTTTTTTATAAAAAAAAACTCTTCAAAGCACCCAATTATCATAGCGAGAAAGCTATTGGAAATTAAATTTAAAATAAATTATAGGTTGAAAGTGACCCCTATGTAGGATGAGATGTCATAATCATCGTCGCATAAATAATCTGTTAAAAATCAAGTCCACAATTTAATTATTAAATTTCATGTCAATTTCATAATCGAGACAAAATTAAATGAATTAGGAGAGAGACCTATTAATTAACTTAGACTCAATGAAATAATATACTCCTCTTATTCTAAAAATTACAAATTAAAGAATTAATTTATAAATACTAAATAATTAATTAAAATAATTATTTATAAAAAAATATATATTATTTTTTTAAAATATACTATCGTAATGTTATATATATCATTAATAGAGATAATTCAATAAAAAAATATAAATTTTAAAAATAAAATAAATTAATATCTTATATTCTAAAATTAAAATATATTCTCAATTAGTTTAGACATTTAAAATCAAATGAATAATACTTAATTTTTTAAAATCCGTGCAATAATTTTTTAACAATAAATGTTTGGTGAAAAAATATCTGCCACACTCACTAATGGTTTACTAGTGTTCGACTTTTACAAAAGGACAACTATACATAAGTTTTAAAAGATTATACGCCACATTACATTATAATTTTTTTTACCCATCTTTTCTGGGTTCAACTAACGAAGACAAATAGGTGAGGTATACAATTATTTAAAACATATATGGAGAGTACTACTTTATTATAGTTTTAGTCACAGTACTTAGGAAGACATCATAACTCCTAAGTAATTAAATTTATGTCTAAAAATAATAGACAGCTCGCTTTGCTCGACATTGATATAGTTTAGGAGGAAAGGAAACTTCACTTTGTCCTTAGATCGTAGGTGAGTCCAACCCCTTTCTAAATTTTTTTTTATAAAAAAAAAACTTTATAATTTTTTTAGATGCCTATAACTCCATAGGAATACTTCTGAAATTAGAAAAGAAATTTAATTTTGACGTTTTTATTTTTCATTTTTATCCTTCTTATTTCAACTCAAATTTTTTAGATCACAAAAATGTTCAATATCAATATTATGATATAAAACCTATAACAAATTATGTCAAAGATAATGCATGCTACGTACCTTTTTGCAGACCATGAATAAGAATGAGCCATTCCTTGTACACGGAGTAAATCCAATCTATGAATCACATCTGATCACAAACAAATTTAAACAATGATTATTATAAACACAGATCATATTAATTAATTAAGTAATTTGCTTAAGTTTGTGAGAACAGAGTACCTTTGAGAGAGAGCATTGGGTGAGAGGAAGAGAGAGGAACCTCCATGAGATGTGGATGCTCAAGCTGGCCATTCCTAGCTATGTAGTATATCACACTCACTACTTGCACTTTTTCTTCTTCTTCACAACTCCAAATTCTGCTCTTCACACCACTTTCTTCTTTTCCTAACATTTTCTTCGCCATCATTCTAGTAAAGTGCTAGAAGTATTAGATTCTTCTAACTAAATTTGCTTTATATATATATATATATATATATATATAAGAGAATCAAACCCGAATCTCTTGCTGCTCATATCAACCTGAGTTTCTTGCTCTTCTCATTTGCAAGCAAGGTATGCAAATTCAAGCTATTCTGATTAGGAGTGTTCTCCACAGCTTAGCAAAGATTACTACAATAACAACATAAGCTTTACTTATCTTATTAGGTGTAGTCGGCTATCTGAATCATATAACATCATTGTATTCAATCACCAACCAAATCTTTAGATTTGGTTAATTCCCAACTAAGTTTACTACATGCACAAAGATATAGAGAATCAAATCTCCTATCTCCTACCACTTATCTTTATCTGAGTTCTTCTTCTCCTTCTCTGAGACCAAAGGTATGGAAATGCAAGCAAAATTCTTCTCCTTCTCCTTCTGAGATAAAAATTACCAATGCATGATAGCAATCAATATAAAGGGGTATGGAGTGGGGAGATGAATGGACTCAGTTTTGTTTGGTTTTTGAGCCTGTGAGGCTGTGACTATGAGGTTGCTAAGCCGTACTAATATGTTGATGGAAGAGTCTGCAAGATTTGAGATATCACTGGTGGAAAATTGGCAATCGAAATCCCCATTTTTAAACCGGTCAATGCAGAGACAGTTTTAAAAAAATGAGCGGTGGCATTTTTGTAAATAAAATGAAATATTCACACCGTATTTACTCGTGACCGATGTGAAAATATTTAGTCCGGTTTAGATGTTTAATTTCTACAGCGGATGTTATGGAGACCGATGTGGAAATATTTTGTCCGGTTTAGATGTTTACTTTCTACAGCGTGTTTATATTGACCGAGGTGGAAATATTTAGTCCGGTGTCTGTTTTATAAAAAAATTAAATTTTTACACCGGTTTTAAAAGTAATCGATTTAAATATAAACACCCGGTGCAGATTAGCTTCGTCTTATCTGTCTCTTCAGTTTCCTGTCTATGCTTTCCCGCTCGCTTTCTTTATTTGTCAGACCGTTCATTTCACTTCTTCGATTCTCAACGTTTGTAGTCATTATGATAGAAGGCCAATTGCATTCTTCTATATTCTTATTGATCATGAACGTTAACCATATATATATATGTATACCATTCTTCTGTTTTATTTTCTTTTCATCTATCTGACTCCTCCAATGGCCTCTTCTTCACGCACGCCTCCTTCTCCGCCCCACAAAAGAAACAAAGACGACTTTGAAGACAAACATCCTGATCCTCACCCTTCTGTTCCTTCTCCTCCTCCCCTGGTTGTGACTCTGATAGAGAGCCTTGAGGAACTCATACTACGCTTCAATGGGCTGGAGGACACCGTGGAAGAACTGAATCGCAAAGTTGATAGACTGAAAACAAGTTTCAGAGATTTCCGCTCAGAAGTTCGCCGCCATCAACCCCGTGATAGCTTCTTTAATCCTGTTGATCTCACCCAATCTGATGACTGCCAAAACTCCGAGTCTGACGAGTAGTGAAAGATTGCAACTTTTATATATTCTGATATATATATTTTTTTGTGTGTAAAAGTTGATGACATATATCACTTGAAAAAAAAACTGATATATTTTACATCGGTCCATATATATTGACCGGTGTAAAATATACTCTATACAACTTTTATATGTATATCTACACCGGTGTAACATTTTGTCCGGTGTATATTTTCTTACAAAATAAATATATTTTTTATTTTTTTACTAAATATTCTTTTATTTGGTACATTTCTCGCGCCTTCCATCTCTCATTTTTCCCTGGTTTGCGCGTTAAGACTTCTCGGCGCTTCACAGACGGTGAGTTTTGTTTTGAACTCCTCTCGAGAACTGAAAATTTATTCTCTCCATGCATTAGCTGCAACGTAATGGTTTAATTTCTTATTTTCTGCTTTTCTAGTTCTTATAGTCTTCCACAAATATGGATCGTAGTTGGATAAATGCTAAACGAACAAGTGTTGAGTATGCTGAGGGGGTGAAGGAGTTTTTGGATTTTGCTAAACGGAATGGTGATGATGACAATGGAAGGTTCTATTGTCCTTGTGTGAGTTGTTTGAATGAGAGGAAATAAAGTCCTGCTGATATTTACACTCATCTAATTTGCGAGGGGTTTTGCAAGAGTTACACGGTATGGGTATGGCATGGTGAATAGGTGGAACAGACCTTTGACGATGACATGGATACTGATGATAGAGTAGAGGACATGATTCGTGATGTTGGAGAAGATACTTTTATGCGGTCACATGCATATGGTAATATGTACAATGATGCAGAAAATCATCTATACCCAGGGTGCAGAAAATACAACCTGTTGAATGCAGTGTTGAGATTGGTAAGTGTGAAAGCTCGGCATGGGTGGAGTGACAGTAGTTTTTCAGAATTGCTTGACTTGTTACAGGACATGTTTTCTGAAGAAAATGCGTTACCCAAACGCTATTATGATGCAAAGAAAATAATAGGTCCTTTAGGCATGCAGTATAGAAAGATTCATGCATACCCAAATGATTGCATATTGTACAGGAAAGAGTTTGAAGATGAGGAGAAGTGTCCAATATGTAAGACACCAAGGTACAGATCAAACAACTCTCCTGCCAAGTTGTTATGGTATCTTCCAATTTTACCAAGGTTTAAGCGACTTTTTTCTAATGAAGATGATGCAAAGAAATTGTTATGGCATGCAAATGAAAGGATTAATGATGGAAAGATTCGTCATCCTGCTGACTCTTTGCAATGGAAGAAGATTGATGACTTATTTCCCGAGTTCGGCAATGAACCACGAAACCTAAGGCTTGGACTTAGTACGGATGGAATGAACCCTTATAGTAGCCTTAGTAGTATACATAGTTCATGGCCCGTCCTTCTGGTGATTTACAACCTATCTCCCTTGCTGTGTATGAAACGGAAGTATGTAATATTGTCTATGCTGATCTCAGGACCAAAATAACCGGGAAATGACATAGACGTTTACCTAACACCCTTGATCGAAGATTTGAAGAAGCTATGGGAAGGTGTGGATGTTTTTGATGCTGTTAAGAAGGAGGTCTTCAATATGCGGGCCATGATCTTTTGTACAATTAATGGCTTTCCTGCATACGGAAATTTGTCAGGGTATAGTGTTAAGGGCCATAAAGCATGTCCGATTTATGAGGAAGGGACTTGCTACTATCAACTTCGTCATGGAAGAAAGACAGTCTACCTAGGTTATAGGAGATTTCTAAGACAAGCCCACCCATACCGTCGACTGAAGAAGAAATTTTATGGCGGCCAAGAATTTGAAAATGCTCCAAAGCCATTGACTGGCGAACAAGTTTATGAAAAGGTGAGAGACATCAATGTCACTTTCGGTAAGCTTACCAAGAAAAGTGAGAAAATGTATGGAAAAAAAGATCTGTGTTCTTTGAGCTTCCTTATTGGCGACATCTTCATGTAAGGCACTGTCTTGATGTGATGCATGTGGAGAAAAATGTGTGTGACAGCATTATTGGAACACTTCTGAACACACATGGTAGTTCCAAAGACGGTTTGAAGGCAAGATTGGATTTGGAAGAAATGGGAATACGGGAGGAGTTACATCCGAGGCCAGATGGTGAGGGGAGCTATCATGTTGAAGAGACTAACATTTTGTCCAAGGCTGAGAGAAGAAGTATTTGTGAGTGTTTGCAAGGAATCAAAGTTCCCTCTGGGTACTCATCTAATCTTAAGAGGATTGTGTCCATGAAAGATTTGAAATTAGTAGGCCAAAAGTCTCATGATTGTCATGTATTGATGCAACAATTACTCCCAGTGGCTGTTCGAGGAATCCTTCAAGATGATTTGAGACACATTGTAACCCGACTTTGCTTCTTCTTTAATGCTATATGTGGCAAAATCTTTGAGACCGAAAAGTTGGAGGAATTGGAGCACGAGGGTTATGTTATTTTGTGCCAGCTTGAAAAACAGTTTCTTCCTTCCTTTTTTGACATCATGGTACACCTCATCATTCATCTAGTGCGAGAGATAAAACTGTGTGGCCCTGTATACTTACGATGGATGTACCCATTTGAAAGATACATGAAAATCCTTAAAGGGTATATGAAGAATCCAAATCGGCCCGAAGCATCCATTGTTCAAAAATATGTGGCCAAAGAAGCTATGGATTTTTGTCAACAATACCTGTCTAAAGTAAGACTTACTGGTCTCCACAAACCCATTGCCAAACAGGGGGGTCAACGCGGAATGTCAGTGAGGAGTGTTGATCGTAATGAACTGCAGCAAGTACACTTACACATCTTGAATAATATTGATGAAGTTTAAGACTATATTGCTGTTCATAAAGATCTTATCCGGAAAACAAATAATAGGATGACAGAGCAAAGGCTAATTAGAGAACATAACAAATCTTTTGCACATTGGTTCAAATTGGAGGTTGAAAATGAGGATTGTGTTTCTGATACAGTTAGATGGTTGGCATGTGGTCCTGAACATAATGTGATCTATTGGAATTCATTTGATATCAACGGGTATTCCTTTTATACGAAGTCCCTAGATGATAGAAGTAGCGTGCAAAACAGTGGTGTTATGTTAGTGGCTGAAGCTATGCATTTCTCTAGTTCAAAAGACAACAATCCTAAATTAGTAGCCATCCCTTATTATGGCGTTGTTGAAGAGATTTGGGAGGTGGACTACTCCAAATTCAAAGTTCCCGTATTCAAATGCAAGTGGGCTAATGTAAACAACGGTGTTATGGTCGATCAGTTAGGATTTACACTGGTGGATTTGAATAATATAAGTTTTGGGGATGAACCTTTCATTATGGCAGACCAAGCAAAGCAAGTGTTCTTTATCACTGATCCTCAAAATGAAAGATGGTCGGTCGCGCTCTAAGGAAAAAGGGTTGTTGACAATGATGATTCTTTTTATGAGATCCCTTCTTTTTCAGTAGGTTTACCACAATTAAATAAAGAAGAAGTGGATTCTGATTAATTTCTATGTGTTTCTTGTTTTTGATGTAGTCTAAACATGCAATTTTAAGTTTCTTGTTATGATTGCGTATATGATTTTGATGTAATAATAACAGAGACAGATTATTGTTCTGATAAGAATGTTGTGATGCCAAGGATGGGATGATATATGATGATGTAGTTTAAAAAAAAACTACAACATTAACACCGGTCTTAAGTGCTATCCGGTGTAAAAAGTCAATACTGACAATTTGTAAATAAATTATAGTTCGATTTTACACCGGGTTATACTTTATCCGGTGTTATACTTTATCGGTGTTATTTTTTACACCGGTTGTAAAAATTATCCGGTGTAAAATGTATCAATTTTACATCGTTTATATTTTTGTCCGGGTTAGAATAATTTATACCCGGTGTTAAATGTTTATATTCATTTTTTAAGCCCGCCCCTTGGCGCGATGACCTTCATTTTCCTTTCTCACGTACTCTTTCATATCGCCGCTCGTCGTGCTCTGTGGTTCTCGCGAGGCTTCTCCGTGCTCGATCAGTCGTTCTTCTCTGTTGTTTCTCTCGTTCTGCTATTCCGTGTACGTGTTCTCTGCATTTTTTTCCCTGTGTACGTGCGTTGCCGTTTTTATGTTCATTTAATCTAGGTTTTCTATTTTTTCTGATGAATGCTGGCACATCTTTCCATTCATAACTGCTAAAGGAACAAGTTTTGTGTATTATGACGGGTTGAAGGAAAAAGGGTTAAGTCTGTTTTCAATATTTTTGATGTTGTTATTGCGTACATAGGAATATGGAGGATAGAGTTACTCAGATTGAGGCTAGCGATGCTCCAAGCGCCACTACGCAAAGGAAGGGCAGAAGTGTGACTCGTTTGAAAGACATTACGAAGGACAGGATAGAGGGGAAACTGCTTCCGATAGAGTTTGACAGAAACTGGAATCCAACTAGTGAACACAGGATAAAGTACGTAAGTTTTGTCAGCCTCCTAGCACGCAACAAGCCTAGCATCACCTATTTGACTTGGGATGCTATGGATGATCGCGTGAAGAATCAAATTTGGGACACTATCCGGGTATAGGAACTATCTAATATTGCATGCAGAGCAATACCAAATACACAATTGTTTGTTGATTACTCTGCTTTCAATGGCAAACATTGCAGCTCACTTACGATGTGCCCAACAATGAGTTCTTGAAGAAGAAGACGTTGTCTTATTGCGCTGAGCGTTGGAGGGCATTCAAGACACAACTAGCTCGTCAGTATCTGCATGGATAGGACAGAAGTGGTCATCCTCAACCTTCTCCATGCAGCAAGTATCAATTCATTGACGAAGCTGCGTGGGAACAATTTGTTAGGAATCGGACCACGCCAGTAGCAATGGTGAGTGTATCCTTTTGTATGTGGTTGCAGAAAACGTATCAGAGTATCATATATATTGATTTTAAATACTTCATGTCTTGTAGGAAAAAAGAGCAAAAGCGATTGAATACGCCCTCAAGAATGATTGCCCCCACACAATGTCTCGAGGGGGTTATGCGAAGGCAGAAAGAGAGTTGTTGGGGGCCAAGAGGAAGAGGCTAGAAGAAAATGTTGGGTCGGATCCTAGGTTCTTCTTGACCCCCCTCTCCGATACGTCGCGAAGAAAAATGGTTGTACGCTCGCCAAAGAAAGAGCGGAACTTTTACAAGCGACAATGCTCGCATGATTGCTGAAAAAATTGTAAGCACTACTTTCATTATTTTGTGTTAGTAGACTATATATAATTATATCATTTTCCTTATGTTTGTTCTTTCTATGTTATAGAGTGATCTTAAACAACAAGAGGGACTTTCATGTTGTGGCCAAAGCATCTTGTTTCGGATCACGTCGCCTCATCCCCCGGCCAACTTCCCACCCCTCCCACTTTGAATGCCATGCAACGTGTGATCCTAATGGCATATGACAAAATGTTCCATATGGACGCGTTGCTTATGGATTCAGTTGTGGGCGACATGGGGGCACCGGCCTTCCTGGACCATGCGGACGTCAAATCTCTGATCACTCCCAAGGAAGAACTGACCTCCGGCTGCATCCAAGTGTTTTTGATGTAAGTATAATTTAAATGTAAATATATGTAATAACAAAGTTCAAGTCTTACAACTAATGTCGTGTATGCATTGCCTGTAGGTACATGCAAGCTGAGTTAGTTTCCTCCAAGGGCAAACAAAAAAAGTTCAGATTCCTATGCCCACTTCAGATTTATGCTAAAGGGACCTCTCAATCTTCGAGGCTTGCATACATTTCAAAGAGGCTCGGTGAAACCGATATTGATTGTTTCTTCGCACCATATATGCAGGAGTAAGAATAATAATATTTCATTTTATTTCATATATATATACTAGTTTTGTATTTGCTTAATTATAATACTCATTCTCTTTTAACTAATCTCTACAGCAATCATTGGCAACTTGTCATCCTATGTAAGCATAGCTATAAAGTTTTCTTCTTATGCTCCCTCCATTACAAGCCCTCGGTTGATGTCAGGAAGATCATGAACACGTGAGTTGTCTTCTATACACAATGATCTTTGTGATAAATGGGTTACTAACTTATTAACTTTAATTTGGTCATAGGGCTATGAGGACGTTCGCAGTTGCAAGGGGCCTTAAGCAGCTAATTTGGTGAGGGACCCTGAATGGATCACACCGAAGGTAATAAAAGTATATATTGGGTATTAGCTAGGTTCCCCGTTTTGATGATGAGAAATAATTTTTATCTTGTTAACATTACAGAGTCGAAGGCAACCCAGAGAAAGTAACTTGTGCGGCTTCTACATAGTTAGACACATGGTCAATATTATCTTGTCAAATAGGATTGACCTAACTGAGGAGGTAAAATTATATTTTTGATGATTTCGTATTTCTTAATTCTCAATCTAATCTTTATTAGTAATACCTTAATTTCTTTGATTTTGATTTCATATTTTAGATGTTTAATCAACCTGATCCATTTCCTGACCAAGATATTGAGGACCTGCGTAATCGGTGGGCAGAGTTTTTTGTTCAATTCCTTCCTTCTCAATAGTATTTGTCTTTCACTGAATACCTTTTTCTACTTGTCTGTTCAAATTGTAGCATTTTTGTATTTAGTTTTATTCAATGAATAATATAATGAGCAATTGAATTATATATATATGTCTTTGGCATCTTGAACTGATGATGATCGATGATTGAGTCGTATATTATATTTGGGCAGTTTATTTCTGAAGCTTCAGGCCAACGAAATGTATTAAATATAAATTTAATAACATCTACATCGGAGGTATATACCTACCGGTGTAGAAAGAACATATATCATAATATATAAATTAAATTTAATAACATCTACACCGTCCCAATATTCAACCGGTGTTAAAATTTGAATAATCTACACCGTCCCAATATTTAAACCGGTGTAGATGTTAAAACATAATACACCGGATGTAAATGTGAACCGCTTTAACATGTAGACCGGTGTAAAAAAGTATACATTCTACACACCGTCCCATATTTAACCGGTGTTAACATTTGAATAATCTACACCGTCCCAATATTCAACCGGTGTAGATGTTAAAAATAATACACCGGATGTAAATGTGAACCGATTTAAAATTTAGTCCGGTGTAAAAAAGCAAACATTCTACACCGGTTACGTGACCGGTGTAAAATGTCTCACTTTTTACACGGTCCGTTTCTACACCGGTTGTGTGTGCGATGTTGAATGCCATTTTTAACCGGTGTTGAACTACTTTTTTTCAGCCATGTATGAAGGATAAAATAATGGGATAGTGGTACAAGATGCATACCAGGTTCGACATACATATATGTGTGTGTGTGTGTGTGTGTGTTGTGTGTGTGTGTGTGATGATACCTCAGTGATCAGAGATTCACAGATTCACGAGTTGGGTTTTCTGCTACTTGCAAACTGTGGTGAGGTCCAAATGCTAATAACATCATCGTTCTCGATTGCGTAGTACTCTACCAGAACGCTCACTGACCTATGTATGTTACTCACGACAAAAATCTCACACTTTGTCGTTGTCGTTGATTTTTTATTGTTCACTTGATAATAATATGAAATTTCAGAGTTTATAGTATGTTTGGTTGGAGGGAACAGGGGTTGGGGGTTGGGAGGTAGAAGTAAAAGTAAAATCTTTTATGTCTCTCGTTTTAGATGGAAGTGGAAGTGAAATTTTATAGACTATTTTACGCCCAATTATAAAATTTTTGGATAACTTTAACCATTTTTAAGTTACGAAAAAAAATATTTTGTACTATTTTACCCTAAGTTATAAAAAAAAATACATCAATTCTATACTCACTTCCACCTACTAAACAAATTTTTAAAGCTTATTTCTAGTATAATTTCACTTTCACTTTTATTTTTACTTCTATCAAAAAGTTTTTCATCCTACCAAACATACGTTTAGAATTCAAGAGAAATGCTAAGCTGGCTTCAAGAACGTTGTTGATGGATCTGTCAATCATACTGCTGGGGAGGCTACATTAGAAGTTTGAAGAAGAAAAAGAAGAAAGAAACTTTGGCTACAATTCTTGTACTGTAGCCGAGACAAGTGATATTCTTGAAAGACTCATTGGAAACCAGGCTTTTGTAAAGTTATTATTGCTTGTGATTTTGTAATATAATCAATGAAGATAACATTACAAGGCATCAAGGGAAGAAATTAGACCCCTCTTGATAATCAAGATTAGAATGTTACTATGTTTCATATATATATATATATAAGTATATGAAATTACATTATAATCTGGCTAATTTATATTTAAGTCAGGCCAAGCTTATAATTAGGGGTAGATCTTCTAAAGACATTTTTTTACATTCACACAAATTTAAACTTAAAATTGCATGCTTAAACAATTATAACACTTTGTGAGAGGAGGACTAATGCCTATTGGTATAATTTATACATTTATTTTTTAGAACAAATATACTAATTGAGTTGCCAAAGTGATTTATATCATTTAAGGTAAATATATTTTTTTTGCTAAACATATATAGTTTTATCTTAGAAGTAGTCATATTTAAAATATTTTTAGGTATTAAATATATACACTTGTCCTAATGAAGATTCAAACCTTAAATCGTTAAATTAGAGACTAATATCTTCTTTTAAATTTAACACCGTTAGTCAAAATATTGATTTTAATTGAAATACCAAGTGTACTCTATTTTTTGTTGTCTCTCTTAGTAAAATCGATCAATCTTAAAATATAGGCACTAGTGCACTACCTAGTTTGGGATCTCGCCATGCTAAAAACTCAACTATTTTTTCTATATTAAAAACAAATAGTTTTTCTAAATTCTAATGTCTGGTGAAGTCAAAATTAGTCCCGTGAATCCATCGAACCGAAAGCCGAGACAAATGGATAAAGTCTACCAGCAGCTAGGCTCTAAGTGCGGAAACCGATATGCTTCAAAAGGAAAATCGCAACTATAGGATCAAAACACAAACGTCCAAAATTTCTTATTTGCTAATCTTTTACATATTTTTCCCACCAAAACTTGATCAAATCATCAAATGAAAGTGGTAAATATAAGCTAACAGCCACTTTTTCCAATATATATATATATCACTTTGCTACATGGCTTTAGTAAAGTCAACTTGAGAAAAAAAATACAATGAAATCTCTTCAACCACTAACATTTTCTTAGCTTGTATTTGAATCAGCATTCTGTCTCTTTGGGCATGCAGAAGAAATATGTCCCTTTTCACCACACTCAAAGCATGTCCTCCTCTTCATTTTGCCACTTCCAGTAGAGCTTGACTTCTCACTTTCGACTTGGGTGTTCGTCGTAGTAGGCGCAGCATCGGTTGTTGCTTGTTTCCATGGCTTCTTCAAAGGAACTGCACAAGTTATCCTAACGGGTCTCCCACACATCACCTTTTGGTCCAAGGAAAGTGCTGTTTTCAGCGATTGATTGTTGGTGAAATTCACGTGGGCGTACCCTCGGAATTCTCCCGTCTCCTTATCCATGCCGAAACGTATGGATGATACACTGCAGTTGGAGAACAGAGTCCTTAATTGATCCTCTGTTATGTCCCATGACAAATTTCCAACATAGATTCTGTTGTAGCCCTCCACAGGTTTTGGGGCAAAATCCGACGCTTTAACGCTTCGAGTTGTTTTATATGGTTGGATTTTAAGAAAGAGTCCTCCCCTGAGATAAGTTAAAAATGTTTGATGAGCATGACATGAGAAATGGACAAGAAGAATAAAGAATCCCTGGAAAAGAGGAGATCGCCAGTAATACTAACATGTCAGATCCATCAAGAGCCAACGCTCGTTTAGCAGCAGCTTCAGTCTATGGAAGAAGTAACAAGATAGGGTCAGTTAATAACGAAAAGACTCAGATCCATAGTCCATAAACAATAAATTAATCCTTGATAACTTTCAGAACTTCCTTACTTTGCTAGGGTTAAGTTGTACTTAGTAATGTATAGTATTTTTTCAATAACACTTAGTATTCTAAAATAATTTTAGGTACAATTTTGCCCTTAAAATATTTTCTCAGTAGCATTCAGCAACTAAAATTAATGCTCCATATTTTTCTTTACATTAAGGGTGTTCAATGATACTGAGAAAATACTTTAAAGGCAAAATTATCAAAAGAAAAGTATAGGAATCAAGATGCGCACCCCAGGGAAGAGTCAAAACTTTTAAACAAAAACATGGAAATCAGAATGAATAACAAAATAACAGCAATGTTTCTCATACGAGATACATACTTACTGATGATTTATTGATCGATCGATCGATTCATTTGATATGCCAGCTAAAATTAATGTAGCTGTCTAATATGTCTCACAGGTTCAAACATGCGCAATATAAATAAGTCTGTAATTGTCACTGACCTCAATGTCATTTTAAACCAATAATTAATGGCTTATCTCAAAATCTGCCATAGCATCTAATATTATAGCAATTTAACATAAGCTCAAAGAAAGAAAAGAAGATGCTTTGCCTACATTATATTTACCACATCTCCTTCATATTATGTTAAATCTTCACAAACTTGGTATAATTGTATCACTGTTTGACCATATAAGGTCATAAATTGATTACATCCGACAAAACTCATTACCAGAGGCACAACAGACATCAAGAAAAGGAAAAGGAGAAACCAATGAGGTTCTCAGGTCAAGTTTCCTATGGTCATTAATCATCGTGCAGCTATGGATATCTAGCCACGTAATTACAAGTTTAAGGGGTTGCGGATTAGAAGTAGAAAAAAAGGAGTTGGAAAATATGCAATAGTTAAGAAAAATGGCTGGAAAAAAAATGGCAAAAATTGTAGCTCTTTCCTGTGAATAACTTATTCTCTTTACTGGAGTAAAATCTGATCCTCCATTTTAAGGATACAAGTTTAAGTTTCTTAGACGAGCCTGTGAATTGGGATAAGTTGGGATACTTGGTACTTAAATTCTTCCCTTAATTCTAATATAGACTCCCCTGTGATCTAGATCAAACTGGACTATTACTTCTTTCTTATTTTAAACCACAAGGTTCGTCATAAAAATAAGAACAGCTTATACTGATGAAGATATTTACATTACTCACAGCAAGGTCAAAAAATAGTAATCCTCCACAATTAAATAGCACAGAAAATACTTGCTACTTCTGGTCATCTTATTACACTATTGCATTAACCTCCATGTCTGAGTTATGAGCCCAACACTATATGGCAAAACAGAAATAACACTGGATAGAAGTTGAAGAATGGCCAGTCTCCATCAAAGTAATCCTGAATCAAAAGAATAACAGAGGGCCCTCTCCCGCACATTCAAGGTAGCTAGACTCCTACCAGAAGACAACTCCGAATTCTTTGAGCAGCCTCCTCTCCTCCAGCAACTCTAATTCTTTCTCTTCTCTCTCAACCCCATGCATTTTCTCTACAAAGCCACTAATTGTCTATTACCTCCATCGCTTGACTCATTACAAGGTTTCCCTCTCCTTCACTCATCCCCTCTCTGGGCTATAGTTAAAAGAGTTTCTAGGCAAAAAACCCCTTTTACACACTTACCGAATTAGGGGTCCTAACAGTATGCTATACAATATTCATCTCAGTAGGAATGGACAGATTAAGAAGCATATGGAATATTTTATTCAAGCATCTTAATAGTTTTCATCTCTGATACCTGCATTTAAGACCAATACAATTCTCATTCTCTGAAGCATAACCAATTTGCAACTTATGATTTTTATGTTCGTATTTAAACTTATCAAGGACAGAGTAGCAATCAATTCTAATTGAAATAGAAGCCAAAAGAGTTGCAAGACACAAGTTAAAATCATATTAGGATCCCTCATCGTCACTGCTATTCAGGAGTAAAAGGAGAGGGGGAGAATAGAAAGAGGGAACCAAAAGAATGATATTGCTTTGCTTCTTACCTTAAAACTGATAAGGGCAATTCCTCTAAACTTCCCAGTCTCAGGAAACGTCATGCAATCAATTTCAGTAATTGTGCCACAGCCTTCAAAATAGCTTCGAATATCATCCTCGGTTGAATAGTAGGGAATTCCTCCAACATACACTTTTGTAGGAACATCAACAGTTTGTTCACTGATATATAACAGGAAAGACAAAACTCTTCAAATATCCAAATAAAATCACATTATATCAAACAACATAAAATTAAATAAACATTAACATCCTATTAACTCATTCAATAACCAAACACTATAACCAACTACAAATACAGGCTTTATATTATTTCACTGAGAAACTGGGCATAATTCTATATTACCTGCCATTACTCTTAGTTAACTCTGAAATCTCTAGCTTCTCGTCTCCAGGATTAGCATCCTTTTCCTTGTCCGTTTTGAGCTTTTTCTTGTTCTTCTTCTTCTTGTCACGTTTCTTCTTCGATTTCTTCGCATCCTTCACATCCCCATTTGCCACACCGTTGTCCTCAGCCTCTCTCTTCCTCTTTTTGCCCTTCTTCTGTGTTCCCTCGTCTTCTTTACTCTCATCCACGCTACGACCATCACCACCTTCTTGGGTAGTCTCTGGTTGTTGCAAAGAGCGAACCTTTCGGCGCTTCTCTCTCTTTGATAATCGGATTTGCTGGGTCGCAGCAGGGTCAATAAGATTTTTGAAAGAAGAATCTGGATTTGCTGATTGAGATTGAGTTAACTCCGCTCTAAGCTTTTGTTTAAGCTTCTTGTTGGAGAGAACCATCCCTGAAGCTGGCAGTCACACTCTCATGTAAACGGCTTTGGCCAAGTAGGGATTATCTGGGAAGGAGGAAGGTCTGCTTTGGTCGGGGGAAGCAGCAGAATACATTTTGGTCAATTAGTTGCTAGGTTAAGCTTGGCCATAAATAAATCAAAAAATTGTGTCCATTACAAACTTTTTATAAAAATTTTGTACATATATAATATAATATAACTTTTATTTTTTAAAATTATTTATTTTTAAAAAAGTTTTAAATTTTACATGAGTATTTTAGCTGAAAAAATATTAAGTAAACATTTTTATGGAATTAAAAATATTATTATTAATTCTTTATGAAGAGTATTTTTTTTGTTATTATTTTTTAAAATTACAATTTTTCTTAAAAATTAAAATGTATGGATTTTTATTAAATTGTATTAAAATTATGTAAAGATTTTTGTTAGAAAAAAAGACAATAAAAGACATTTTAAAATTTTAAAAGATAAAAATATCATTTGAATTTCAAAAAAGACAGATTAGATCTCTTATTCAATCTGTCATTTACAAATTTAGGATAAAAAATGAAATTGTCTTTTGGTCGTTTATTACTTTTGTAATGGGATTTAGGATTTGCAAGTATTTACAACTTCCCCTAAGATATTTGCAAGTAATTGCTTTCGGTTTACAATTCCTGCAACGGGATTTACAACTTGAGCAATGATTTTGACAACTAAGCCGTCATCATTTATTTCATGTTCACTCGTCCTCCACCCCTCTCTTCCGTCGACGGTGAGCACAGAAGTAGCAGGAAGAAGCGTCGCCGTTGTGCCTTACTGCCGTCGTCGTCATGCTCTGTCGGCGCTTCTTCCTGCTGCTTCTGTGCTCACCGTCTAAAAAAGAGAGGGGTGGAGGAACGGTGAACAGGAGATGAATTATGATTGCTTAGTGTGATGATGAGTAATAGATCCTATTGCTCAAGTTATCAAAATCATTGATCAAATCGTAAATCTTATTATAGGAGTAGTAAATGATCAAATGGTAATTTCATCTTTTGTCCTAAATTTGTTAACGATAGATTGGGTATGAGATACAATATGTTATTTTTAAAATTTAGATGCATTTTTTGTCTTTTTGAATTTTAAAATATTTTTTATTATCTTTTTTTAATAAAAACCTTTTTTTATTAACATGAATATGTTTTTATTGGAGGTAATCATATTCAAAATATTATTAGACATTAAATGTTAATGATAAATTTCTAAAAGTATAGATGAAGCATAAGAGGTTGGGAGGGAGAGGGTGGTTTTGTTTTTTTAAGTAGGGGGCATTCTAGTTCTTTCACATTGTAATAGGACACATTTGGGCAATAGCATGGGTTCATCATAAAAGTAAATGGAATGTTAGGTTATTTTAAATATTGTGCTATTTTTGCTATCAGTTTAAATATTCATAAGTACTTTTGCATCTGAAAAAAGTTTATGGTATTTAGTACACATTGAGTAAAATTTTATAGATAGATTTATATACATGAATAAAATATTGTCTAAAACTATATAGACTAACCCATTCTATAAAATTCTTTTCTAAATAAAGACTAACAACTAAATATTTATAATATTACTAACAATATAAAAATTAATAATATTAGTATCATCAATATTTTTTTAAAAAATAAATAAATAAAATGACCTAAATGGATTAGCCTACAACTAAAGGGTCGATCGTGTAAACCGTCATCTTATCAAGATTGGCTCTTATTAACCTGATTACCATTTAAAGATCTAAATTCTAAATTTCGTTTTTAGCAATTTTCAAGCATCTAAATGGACCAACTCATATTTTCTCGCTTTAGTTATAAGTAAATATATTTGATTATTTACATTTAAAAAAACATTTTTTGCTATGTGAAGCATTGTTGAATTTTTTTTTTATTTTTTTTAGAAAAAAGATAATAAAAAACTTTTTAAAATTTAAAATGACAAAAAAGGCCTCTTAATTTTAAAAGGGACATATTGGGCAAGAGGTACAATCTGTCCTTTATAAATTTAGGATAAAAGACTAAATTGCCCTTTAGTCATTTATTACTACAGTGGAATTTTCGACTTGAATAATAATTTTAACAATTTTCTCTAAGATATTTACTACTCCCAGAAGACCAAATCTGAAGTAGCTGAGATGTTTTGACTGGTGGATGTTGCTGCGGTGGCGACAGCGATTGACTGTGACTATACAACGAAATTGCTTAACGCCAAGGGGAAGGATCATCATCAGGAGCCGTCATTTGTGGATTTGTTGGTGGATTTCAACGTACTAGAGATCTGCTTGTTGGACTTCTGAACTCGGATTTCTCATACATGTGAGACTTTAGTAACAACAACAGTGTTGATGGCGGTGACTTGTCCCCATCTTCTGACCAACTCATAAATCCCAGAGAGTGCACCTCGACGCTGAGGGTTAGCAGGAAGATGAACAGTCAGGATAAGGGTATAATGGTGTTCAAAATCATTACTCAAGTGGTAAATCTTATTGTAAGAGTAGTAAATGACCAAAACAATTACAACTCAGTTGTTACTGGGACTGGTAAATGCCTTCGCGAAAGTGGCCAAAATCATTGCTCAAATCGTAAATCACATTGAAGGAATTACAAACCCGAAAGCGATTATTTGTAATTGCATTGTTACATAAAGTTGCAAATGTCTTAGAGGAAATTATCAAAACCCACGGCTGGAAAAAAGGCTTTCTAAATCGGTTGAAAATAAAATTCTACACCGGACTTTGATCCGGTGTAGAAACAACCCGTGTAAAAAATTTAATATTTTACACCGGTTGTATATGACCAGTGTAAATAATCAGCTTTTTTAAATCGGTTATTCCATACAACCGGTTTAAAAAGTAATGTCAAAATAAAAAAAATTAGAATAAAAAAACTCTAGGTCCGAAATTATTTCCTTCTTCGTCACAAATCTGAAGGAGGAGGAGAGTGATGAAGAAGAATAGGTACCTGTAAAATGCAAGCACATAACAAAAAAGAGGAAGAAAGAAAAAGCCAGAGAACCCAGAAATGAAAGAAACAAAAACTTAGATATATGCGCAGAAATGAAAACCCATAAACGTCGTCACCTAATTGAAGATATTACAAAAATATCGTCACAATTCCTTTTGCTTACCTGCTCAAAAGCAAACAAAAATATATTTAAACAGAACCCAGAAATGAATGAGACAAAAACCCAAATATATATACAAAAATGAAAACCTAGAAACGCCGTTACCTAATTAAAGATATCACAGAAACATCGTCACAATTCCTCCGACTTACTCAGTTAAAAGTGAACAGAAATATATTTAAACAAAATCGAGAAAGAAAGGAACAAAAAAATAGACACCCACCATCGCAGATCTGTGTCTTCTTCTTTGGCGAGCTTTAGAGGCTACAACGACTGACTTCAATAATAGAGAACGACCAGCACAGGTATGGGTCATCGCATATCTAGGTCTTCTTCTTCGGCTAGCTTTAGACGGTGTGCTACGAAGGTGGAGCTTCCTGTCACTATGTGTTCTCCATTGTCTAGTTTTCTCTATGGACGACGATATGATTTGTAAAGATAGGGAATCGTAAAAAATTAACGCTTTTTGTTAGATTTTTAATAGCAAAGACATTCTACACCGGATGTAATTCTATCAGCTGTAGATAAAAATAGTTTAAAAATATACTTTTTAAAGCCCCATTTTTAAATATTTCATCTTATTTACAAAAATGCCACCGGTCATGACTTTTTACAGTGGTCCTATTTTACGACCGGTGTAAATATTTTATCTTATTTACAAAAATGCCACCGGTCATGACTTTTTACAGCGGTCATATTTTACTACCGGTGTAAATATTTCATCTTATTTACAAAAATGCCACCGGTCATGACTTTTTACAGCGGTCATATTTTACTACCGGTGTAAATATTTCATCTTATTTACAAAAATACCACCGGTCATGACTTTTTACAGCGGTCATTACTTTTTACAGCGGTCATATTTTACGACCGGTGTAAATATTTTATCTTATTTACAAAAATGCCACCGGTCATTTTTTTTAAATTGTCTCCGCAGTGACCGGTTTAAAAATGGGGCTTTAAAAAGTCTATTTTCCAGTAGTGACCATTACTCACGTTGTAAATCTTATTGTAGGAGTTGCAAATCGGAAAGTAATTACTTGCAAATACATTGTTACCGAGAGTTGTAAATGTCTTGGGGAAAGTTGTCAAAATATTGCTCATATTGTAAATTTTATTGTAAGAGTTGTAAACTCGAAAGCTATTACTTGCAAATACGTTATTATAGAGAGTTGTTAATATCTTATGAGAAGTTGTCAAAACTATTGCTCATGTTATAAATATTATTGCAGGAGTTGCAAACCCCAAGCAATTACATGCAACAACATTGTTACAGAGTAGTAAATATCTTAACTAAAATTGTCAAAACTATTACTCAACTCGTAAATCCTATTGTAAGAGTATTAAATGATAAAAGGACAATTTTATCTTTTGTCCTAAGTTTATAAATGACAGGTTAAACAGGAGGTCTAATCTATTATTTTTTAAATTCAAAGATTATTTTTGTCCTTTTAAATTTCAAAAGATTTTTTATTATCTTTTTCCCTCTTTATTACTGTTTTTTTATTCATATAACTTTTTAATCCCAACAAAATGCAAGCTTTTCGATTGATCCTAAAACGTTTAGTCGTTCAATATTTATGTTTCTTTTTTTTTTCAACCCAACCTACTTAAGAAAATGGATTATTTGAGCCAGCTTATTTTTACCAACCCATATTTTTAGTTTTAGATATTTATGTCCTTACATAAAAAAATTATTATATTTATTTTAAAAAATAATTTTAAGTTCTCAAGAAATGTAAACTTTCTAAAAATTATACTCCTATGATCCTTAGTATAAGAACTAATTGAGAGATTGATTTTGATTTTAAATATAATACCTATTTTTTATATTTATAATTTTTTTTTAAATTATCCTTATTGATAATTAAGATATTTTAGAAAAAATATGTTATATTAACTAACTTAACTAACTTCTTTAATATAATTAATAACCCGGGAGAATAATTTGTTTGTTACATAAAGATTTCATGAGACTAATAACTTTTTTATTTTTATATCAGAGCGATACACATTAACTGCTTAAGCTTATAAATGAATTTAAACCCACGAGTTACAACTCATGAACTTCCCATTTAGAAAAGATTTTTTATGCCCCTAAACTATAAGGCTATTGATTCATGAGACTAATTAATTGTCCAATACTTTTTAGTTCATACTCTTTTGAATAGTTTTTTATTAGCAAAAATAAATAAATAAAAAAGTTTAACGTGCTAGGAAGAAAAAAGTCAAGCCCCATTTTCATATCCAAAAAGATTTATAAGAACACAAAAATGTGTTTGTCATATTATTGAAAATAACTGAATTTTATTTTTTTATAACATGAATTGTACATTTTTCAAAAAATATATTTTTTATTTTTAAATATAAATAAATATTGAAATTAATATTCTTTTTCAAATCAAGACATGCAATTCTAATGACCTCAAAAGAACATGCTGTTCTAATGATCAGGCATGGTAGAAATGATATATGTATATTTAAGGTTCAATGCAGTCATATTGCTGGTAAGAATGGGCGGAAACATATACAATGAGATAAGAATTAAGATATTGAATGGCATTAAATTAATTATAATTTTCATTTCATAGAATTAGGTTTGCTTTGATATTATAAATTTACTTCTACTTAAGATTAATGCAGGGAGGAACAAGTCTGAAACATTCATGGCATAATATCCTGAAAACCTTAATCTTCATTAACATATCCTCTTTCTTTATATAATAATCCAAAGAAACAAATTAACAATGAATAAATAATTTAAGAATAAATTAAAATTAAGTGGAGAGAAAGAGAAATAATTAATTAATTATAAAATAAAAATAAAAATTAAGAATATCTTCTTCAACTCATTTAGGATTTTAACTAAATTATAATTAATACTTATAAACCAAATTCTGGCTCTACCCGATGCTTCATCATATAGTCGGATGATCTTATCCTTCAACCTCTGTTAATGGGTTGGTAAATCCTGATTTGTAGTGGACAATTTTCTCATAAATATGATACAAATCAACACATTTCTCTCCACATGTTCCATGAGGAATTCCATGAACATTAAAAAAAGAACACTTGGAGATGAATTGAAGAAGTTAACATGTTTCAATGATGTTTACTTTTTGAGTTTATACTCATTATATCATTCTTGATAATCAGAATTTCTTAAAATTTATTCTGAAAGAATCATCTTATAATCAGAATTTACATGTATAGTTCGTGAATTCTTTGAAAATAAATGCAGATAGTGTTAAGAAATATTGTCAATTATGGATCGATTGAAGAAGAATGCAGATAGTGTTAGTAAACATTGCCAATTCACGTACGCTTTTATAGTAATATGAGGAATATATATATATATATATATATATATATATATATATTTGATAACTTATTTAGCCCTCATTATTTTAGTTTGATTTGTATCCTACTAAATTTAAAGTTAACAATTAGACTTGATTTCAAATTGTTTAAATGAATATATATGACAAAATAGAAAGATGAGTTCAAATTTTCTACCTATGCTATCACCATTTCTTTTTATAAGCACTTTCTAATTAAATTGGACAAATTAGAAAGGTGATTAAAATTATTTAAGAATCTTATTTTTTTCTTCAAAATTTAACATAACATTCCAAAATTATCAAAAATTAAATTCATTAGTATCTATTTAAAACCTAATTATATCACTTTAATTCTCACACTCTACGGGGTATTTTAAAAAAAATCATAAATAGTTCAAAATATTTGATAAAAAGAGTTATATTAAGAAAGATAAAAAAAAAAACTTTAAAAGGATCCCCTCATATATAGCAATTGAGGTATTAAAACTGTTATAATTTTCATTTCATGTAGTAAACTGGTAAGTTTTTATTTTGATATTATAAATTTACCTAGAAAACTTATGAAAAACATTTTTATACAAGTTTAGAGTTGAGGGGAGGGTGTCTCCTTTTTCCTTTACCACCATTACATTTAAACTTTAACAGTTTAGATTTAATATTTTATAAAATTATTATTATATTTTACATAAAAAGTATATAAAAACATTTAAACTATTAAAAGTTTATTAAAATAGTTTATAATTGTAAACTATTATTAAACTATTTTATAAAAGTAGAGTTTTCTACTTTTTTTAAGATAGTTTTAAAATGTTTTTATTTAAATTTTAATTGTTTAAATTTATTTGTTTACCATATTTTTGTATAAAATTATGATAATATCTTTATAAAATGTTAAATTTGAAGTGTAAAACTGTTAATTTAACGGTGGAGGGAAGAGAGGGGAAAATGAGGAGAAGAAAAAAGAGACCCTCTCGCGATCTCACTCAGGTGATGTGAGAACATCAATATGTTGGGGTCAAACTTTTTTTTTTTTTTTAATTATTACATATATAATTTTTGGTAAAAGTGGGAAAATATCCATAAGTTTTTAATATATAAATTTCTTTGTAAAATACCTAAAATATAACTATAAAAGTTTTATTAAAATGAAATCATATATTTTTTTGATAGAGTTCATGTGGTATCCTCTAACCGATAGTTAGAGACCTCTTAACCCTAAATATAGAGATTACTAAAGTAGATTTTATCTCTCATACTAATTTTTTTTTTTACATAAAACCTGATTCGAACTTAAGACACAATGAAATCATATATTTAATATATCAGTTTGAAAATAAACTAAAGAACACAAAAAAGCTTATATTAATAATTTAAGTAAAATATTTGGATAATTTTTAAATTTCATATAGCATAAGTCAATATATAATATAACTATAAAAAAGTAGTATATACTTAAATATTTAAACTATCAATTAATATTATCTACGAATTAAATAGTGAAAATTAAAATATTCAATTAGTTATTCCCCTTTTATAGTAATGATAGAGATAGATAATTGATATGCGTACATGTTGATAATACATACATATATATATATATATATGTATATAACATTATGTATGTATGTATGAATTCTGTGTGTGACTTTTTTTTTCTCTTTTGATTTTTCTATTAATTCTTTAGGGATGGGTCCAAAAAACCCCATCTCTTTATACTCTCTTTTTTGGAGAAATTCTCTAAAAACACATTTCCTCAAATTTTGTCAATTAGAAAGTCGCTATTTGTCGTTGTGGCATCAAAGCCATTGTTAATATTATCAAGCCATGTAATTAAGCATAATGCATTTGGAGGATTAATTTACAAAAAAAAAAAAAGTTTAAAGTATGAGGATTAACCATATAACCTATTTAAACAATTGAGATGAATTTAAAATTTTCTAAAGAGCATGGATTAGTGGGAAAAAAACTCAGGATAATACAGAAACCAATAAATTAATTTTCTCTATTAGTTTTGTCGCTATCTTAATTTTGATATAAAAAGTTTGAATTAATTTATGGGAAAATTTTAATGATTATGATTAAATGAAAAACTCAATGTATTACAAAAATTATAATCGTCTATGAAATTTTGAATTAACTATTTTTTAGATTATTTATCTCATAATAATGGAAAGAATCCATAGTATTGGGCTTTTGTAATTTTTTTTAAAAAAATTATGTGTTATTTTTAAATATAAATGGATATTAATATTAATATTCTTTGTTAAATCAAGACATGCTATTCTAATGACTTCAAAAGAACATACTATTCTAATGATTAGACGTAGTTGACATGATATATGCGTATTTAAGCTACAACTTGGTCAGTTTTGTTTTCAAGAATAAGTGGCAACATATATAATGAAATAAGAATTAAGATCCACATTAAAATCATTATAATTTTCATTTCATATACCTAAAAACATTTCTACAATGTTTAACCTAATAAAAAGTGAAAAAGTTTTTATAATACAAATAATTAAGAGTATCTATATCACATTGCAAATCGTAAATCACATTGTAGGAGTTACAAACCCGAAAGCGATTACTTGCAAGTGCATTGTTACATAGAGTTGCAAATATCTTAGAGAAAATTATCAAAATCATTGCTCATGTTGTAAATTTTATTGTAAGAGTTGTAAATCTGAAATTAATTACTTGTAAATATATTGTTACACAGAGTTGTAAATATCTTGGGGGAAGTTGTCAAAAGTATTGCTCATATTGTAAATTTTATTGCAGGAATTATAAACCTAAAAGCTATTACTTGCAAGTACGTTATTATAGAAAGTTGTTAATATCTTAGGAGAAATTGATAAAACTATTGCTCATGTTATAAATATTATTGCAGGAATTGTAAATCCCAAGCAATTACATGCAACAACGTTGTTACAGAGTAATAAATATCTTAGCTAAAATTGTGAAAACTATTACTCAAGTCGTAAATCTTATTGTAGGAGTATTAAATGATAAAATGATAATTTCGTCTTTTATCCTAAATTTATAAATGACAGGTTAAGCAGGAGGTCTAATCTATCATTTTTTAAATTCAGAGATCATTTTTATCCTTTTAAATTTCAAAAGGTCTTTTATTATCTTTTTTCTTTTTTATTACTGTTTTTTTATTCATATAACTTTTTAATCCCAACAAAATGCAAGCTTTTCGATTGATCCTAAAACGTTTAGTCGTTCAATATTTATGTTTCTTTTTTTTTTTTCCAACCCAACCTACTTAAGAGAATGGATTATTCGAGCCAGCTTATTTTTACTAACCCATATTTTTAGTTTTAGATATTTATGTCCTTACATAAAAAAATTAGTATATTTATTTTAAAAAATAATTTTAAGTTCTCAAGAAATGTAAACTTTCCACATATTTGACTTTCCAAAAATTATACTCCTATGATCCTTAGTATAAGAATTAATTAAGAGATTGATTTTGATTTTAAATATAATACCTATTTTTTATATTTATTAATTTTTTCAAATTACTCTTATTGATGATTAAGGTATTTTAAAAAAATATGTTATATTAATTAATTTAACTATCTTTTTTAATATAATTAAATTAGTTATATATATCATATATTAAAGATTATGGGAGTATTTTTTAAAAAGGAACTTGCCTAGAGTACTTTGAACCAAAAGAGGACTTCTATTTGTGAGGAGATTGTTGTCACAGGTTAATGATTGGTATATCACCTGATCCTTGCACATGCATACAAAGGATAATGAATAGCGGATTGGTTGGCTGATTAGAGTTTTAAACAAGCTAATACATGGGTTTCATTTAGCCACCACCACCCCAGTTGATCGAGTAATTTTAGTATCCTAAATAGGAATTTGTTAGAAGGTTAAGTTGATACTAAATATAACATTTCAATATCTCTTTAATTTATAAATTTTTTAAATTATCTCTATTGATATTATACATTAACTAGATTTCCATTAGTAGATAATTTCACTATAAACAATTAAAAATGATATTTTAGAGAAACTAACATATATTTTTTATAAATAACTATTTAATTAATGCCCTTAATTTTTATAAATTAATTATCTGGTTCATACATTAATAATCCGAGAGAGTAATTTATTTGTTACATAAAGATTTCATGAGACTAATAATGTTTTTATTTCTATATTAGAGCGATACACACTAATGACTTAAAGTTACAAATGAGTTTAAACCCACGAGTTATGACTCATAACCTCCCCATTTAGAAGAGATTTTTTATGCTACTAAACTAAAAGGCTATTGATTCATGAGACTAATTAATTGTCCAAGACTTGTTAATTCGTACTCTTTTGTATAGTTGTTGGTTGGCAAAAATAAATAAATAAAAAAGTTTAACGTGCTAGGAAGAAAAAAGTCAAGCCCCTTTTTTTCATATCCAAAAAGGATTTATAAGAACACAAAAATGTGTTTGTCATATTATTGAAAATAACTGAATTGTATCTTTTTATAACATGAATTGTACATTTTTTCAAAAAATATGTTTTTTATTTTTAAATATAAATAAATATTGAAATTAATATTCTTTTTCAAATCAAAACATGAAAAGAACATGCTGTTCTAATGATCAGGCATGGTAGAAATGATATATGTATATTTAAGGTTCAATGAAGTCATATTGCTGGTAAGAATGGGCGGAAACATATACAATGAGATAAAAATTAAGATATTGAATGGCATTAAATTAATTATAATTTTCATTTCATAGAATTAGGTTTGCTTTAATATTATAAATTTACTTCTATTTAAGATTAATGCAGGGAGGAATAAGTCTGAAACATCCATGGCATAATATCCTGAAAACCTCAATCTTCATTAACATATCCTCTTTCTTTATATAATAATCCAAAGAAACAAATTAACAATGAATAAATAATTTAAAAATAAATTAAAATTAAGTGGAGAGAAAGAGAAATAATTAATTAATTATAAAATAAAAATAAAAATTAAGAATATCTTCTTCAACTCATTTAGGATTTTAACTAAATTATAATTAATACTTATAAACAAAATTCTGGCTCTACCCGATGCTTCATCATATAGTCGGATGATCTTATCCTTCAACCTCTGTTAATGGGTTGGTAAATCCTGATTTGTAGTGGACAATTTTCTCATAAATATGACACAAATCAACACATTTCTCTCCACATGTTCCATGAGGAATTCCATGAACATTAAAAAAAGAACACTTGGAGATGAATTGAAGAAGTTAACATGTTTCAATGATGTTTACTTTTTGAGTTTATACTCATTATATCATTCTTGATAATCAGAATTTTTTAAAATTTATTCTGAAAGAATCATCTTATAATCAGAATTTACATGTATAGTTCGTGAATTCTTTGAAAATAAATGCAGATAGTGTTAAAAAATATTGTCAATTATGGATCGATTGAAGAAAAATGCAGATAGTGTTAGTAAACATTGCCAATTCTCGTACGCTTTTTATAGTCATATGAGGAAGATATATATATATATATATATATATATTTGATAACTTATTTAACCCTCATTATTTTAGTTTGATTTGTATCCTACTAAATTTAAAGTTAACAATTAGATTTGATTTCAAATTTTTTAAATGAATATATAACAAAATAGAAAGATGAGTTCAAATTTTCTACCTATGCTATCACCATTTCTTTTTATAAGCACTTTCTAATTAAGTTGGACAAATTAGAAAGGTGATTAAAATTATTTAAAAATTTTATTTTATTTTTCAAAATTTACCATAACATTCCAAAATTACCACAAATTAAATTCATTAGTATCTATTTAAAACCTAATTATATCACTTTAATTCTCAGATTTTAAGGGGCATTTTGAAAGAAAAATCATAAATAGTTCAAAATATTTGATAAAAAGAGTTATATTAAAAAAGCTAAAAAAACTTTAAAAAGAGCCCCTCATATATAGCAATTGAGGTATTAAAACTATTATAATTTTCATTTCATGTAGTAAACTAGTAAGGTTTTATTTTGATATTATAAATTTACGTAGAAAACTTATAAAAAACATTTTTATACAAGTTTAGAGTTGAGGGGAGGGTGTCTCCTTTTTCCTTCACCCCCATTACATTTAAACTTTAACGCTTTAGATTTAATATTTTATAAAATTATTATTATATTTTACATAAAATATATATAAAAGCATTTAAACTACTAAAAGTTTATTAGAATAGTTTATAATTGTAAACTATTATTAAACTATTTTATAAAAGTAGAGTTTTCTACTTTTTTACGATAGTTTTAAAATGTTTTATCAAAATTTTAATTATTTAAATTTATCTGTTTACTATATTTTTATGTAAAATTGTGATAATATCTTTATAAAATATTAAATCTGAAGTGTTAAACTTTTAATTTAACGGTGGAGGGAAGAGAGGGGAAAACGAGGAGAGAGAAAAAGAGACCCCTCGCGGTCTCGTTCACTCAGGTGACGTGAGAACACCAATATGTTGGGGTCAAACTTTTTTTTAAATTATTACATATATAATTTTTGGTAAAGGTGGGAAAATATCCATGAGTTTTTAATATATAAATTTCTTTGTAAAATACCCAAAATATAACCAGAAAAATTTTATTAAAATGAAATCATATATTTTTTGATAGAGTTCATGTGTATCCTCAAACTGATATCTAGATACCTCCTAACTCGAAGTATAGAAATTACTAAAATAAATTTTATTTCTTATAACAATTTTTTTTGCATAAAACCTGATTGGAACTTAGGACACAATAAAATCATATATTTAATGTATCAGTTTGAAAATAAACTAAAGAACACAAAAAAGTTTATATTAATAATTTAAGTAAAATATTTGGATAATTTTTAAATTTCATATAGCATAAGTCAATATATAATATAACTATAAAAAAATAGTATATACTTAAATATTAAAACTAGCAATTAATATTATCTACGAATTAAATAGTGAAAATTAAAATATTCAATTAGTTATTCCCCTGTTATAGTAATGATAGAGATAGATGATTGATATGCGTATATGTTGATAATATATATACACATACATATATATATGTGTATATATATTATCAACATATACGCATATCAATATATATGTATATAACATTATGTATGTATGAATTCTATGTGTGACTTTTTTTTTTCTTTGTTTTTTTTTTGTTACAAAATTTTTGGAAAGGGGTCGGGCTCACTCACGATCCAAGGGTAAGGCAAAATCTCCCTTCCTCTTAGGCAATACCAATGTCGGGTAGGGCGAGCTGTCTATTACCCTCAGGCTTAAACCTAGGCACCCAGGTGTTAGGATGCCTCCCCAAGCGCCGCGACTGGAACCACAATAAAGTGGCACTCCTTAGAGTTCGAACACGTTCCAAATGGTCGCATGTCTCACCCTTTCGCCAGTTGAACCCACGGACGATAGGTGACTTTTTTTTTCTTTTGATTTTTCTATTAATCCTTTAGGGATGGGTCCAAACCACCCGCCCCCCCCCCCCCCAAAAAAAAATCTCTTTATACTCTTTTTTTTTGGAAAAATTCTCTAAAAACACATTTCCTCAAATTTTGTCAATTAGAAAGTCGCTATTTGTCGTGGAATGAAAGCCATTGTTAATATTATCAAGCCATGTAATTAAGCATAATGCATTTGGAGGATTAATTTACAAAAAGAACGTTTAAAGTATGAGGATTAACCATATAACCTATTTAAACTATTGAGATGAATTTAAAATTTTCTAAACGGCATGGATTAGTGAAAAAAAAAAACTCAGGATAATACAGAAACCAATAAATTAATTTTTTCTATTAGTTTTGTCGCAATCTTAATTTTGATATAAAAAGTTTGAATTAATTTATGGGAAAATTTTAATGATTATGATTAAATGAAAAACTCAATGTATTAAAAAAATTATAATCGTCCATGAACTTTTGAATTGACTATTTTGTAGATTATTTGTCTCATAATGGAAAGAATCGATAGTATTGGGCTTTTGTATTTTTTTTTAAATTATGTGTTATTTTTAAATATAAATGGATATTAATATTAATATTCTTTGTTAAATCAAGACATGCTATCCTAATGACTTCAAAAGAACATATTATTCTAATGATTAGACGTAGTTGACATGATATATGCGTATTTAAGCTTCAACTTGTCAGTTTTGTTTTCAAGAATAAGTGGCAACATATATAATGAAATAAGAATTAAGATCCACATTAAAATCATTATAATTTTCATTTCATATACCTAAAAACATTTCTACAATGTTTAACCTAATAAAAAGTGTGTTTTTATAATGCAAATAATTAAGAGTATCTATATCCTGCCACAGACTTGATTACATGCATTAGCCCTCGGAGATACATGGTTGGCATCTGCAGGTCTCAATTCAATGGAGGAGCGTATCACTGACCATATAGGTCATCTAAAAAAGTATTGACAATTGCTCTTTTCAGAGGATGCATCACATCTATCCTAGATGCTAAATAAGTTATCCCAACAATCTTCGACTCTACGTTGATCATCAAATCAAATGACAGGTAGTTCAGAATAGTTCAGAAGCGAATACATCACTGCTCAATAGAAGAGGATCCACAAACAGAATATGAATCATATCAACTTGGTTGCACATAATGCACCAAAGAATCATACCACAGGTCCAAATTTCAAATTTAAAAGACAAATTGATTTGTCACAAACCTAATAGCACATCTATATCAATGTGAAAGAATTAGGTGGTCTTGCATCAATGTGATTGTTTATGTTTTTGTTATTTTTTTGAGGTTAGTCTAATCAAATGAAAAAGCAATTCAGTATGTGATCACGAAAATCAAGGCCGGCGAGCAGATCCTTGATAGTTGAGGAATGCCAACTGTTGAAGTGGATTTGTACACTAACAAGGATCTGGCTTCTCTCCTGTTATTTCTTACCACTGCCCTTTTACTACCTCAAACCCACTGTTTTCTATGCCAAATAACACACGCTCTCTCACTCTTTGTGCTCTTCAATGCACAGCAAGTGAGCAAGGCATCAAACCAATTGTATACTTTGGTTTTGGGTTCTTTGAAAGGCTGCACTCATATCTGAAACTTTATATTTGTGTTTGATTTAATTAAATATTAAGAAATTAAATTAGGTTAAGGTGCATTCAACACTAAAAAAGTAATTTTTTAAAGAACATTCAGTACCTTAAATTAAATTAGGCTCATGATTCATATTAACTTATATGTTTGTTAAATGTACCTCTTTTGATCTTCTCTTCACAAAGAGTTTCTGTTACATCATAATGGAATATAATTGGGGTGTCTTTTTGCATATACTAATTTAAGTAGATTAAAGAAGTTTGATATATTAGTTAATTATAATGATTATATATTAATTTTCTTAAAATACTCCTATTTAATTATGTATATTTAAAAATCCTTGATATATGCCTTCTTAATATCTGCAATCATATAAGGAAAATAAAGTGGATTGGGTTAAAACCCTTTTAAAAACAAATTTAACTCCTATCTAACTCTTATAATTACGAATAGAGGGAGTATTAAATAAGAAAGCCCCTCCAACAAGAACCCACTTGCATTTAAATATTATAACACGGAAGAAAAAAATTCTTGGTAAGAAAATGAAGGTTGGTTTTCCCATTATTATCAACTTCGTTTTAATAATCCAGTAGATATTGGCATGGAACTGAAATCACTATTATATCCATGATAGAGATATTGCCTATGTGGTAAAACTCAATTTTCTGTACCTCATTTACATGAATTCATTGGATGCTAATATTTTTAAAGTTTGGAAATTCTAATTCTACGAATTCAGTAAGAGACATTGTTGTTGTAATTTGTTCTTAAATAATTTTTTACTATTTTTCAAATGAGATTTAAATCCACTTCCACATCCTTTGGATGGCATATCTTGGGTTTGTTATAGGAAACTAATGCAAACTTGGATGAAGTGATGGTGGCCCTTGCTAAATAGCTTCAGGTAATATGACAACCAGATTATTTTTTTTCTTAATTTTCTACCATATAATCTTACATTTATATGGTTACTTCTTTAGCTAATGGAAAGCTTTTGAGAATTGAAGGGGATGGAGATTTTGGTGTAATTTCCTCCTACACCATATCTTGGGTAAGACAAGTGAAAGTGTATTTACTAACGAGTTAAAGTGCTACCATTAATAAGTGAGGGTACAAGAAATGAAAACTCTTTTTATATTTAGAATATTACATTATAATATTATTATAATATCATATATTTGTTATTGACAATTATATTAGACTAACTATATTAAAAAATATCACGGTATAAATTAACAACCAATGTCAACTTATTTCATATACTTTTTATTGACAATTAAACTAACTATATTAACAACTGTCATGACATATATTAATAACTAATATAAACTTATATCACATACTTATTATTAATTACAGCTAAACTAATGATATTAACAATTGCCATGTCATGTATTAATAAATAAACTCATCAATGAGGGAGCTTGATAATTTTACAATTAAATTCTTTAACTTGTGATTTATTATTTGAATTAGGAATTTGAGTTTTAATACTCTTCATGTCTTTAATACAAGATCTATTTAACTAATTTAGTTAAATTAAAAAAGTTAGTTAATATGACATGTTTAATATATATTTTTAAAACACCCTAATATTTTTCTTAATTCCATCTCCCTATTTTACTTAATTATTGATAATGGAGTATCAATAGAAAAATTTTGAGAAAAATTGATAAATATGTTAAATAAATCTTATATTTATGACTATGATCAACTCTATACTAATGTTTTAGAAAATAATCTATTCATTTGAAACTTTAAAAGGTCGATTTAGATTTTAGATAATAATTTAATTTATGTCATATTTGTTAATATTTTTGATAAGATAATAGTATTTGTATACTTATATAACTTATGAACTTATGATTTGAATTAGGAATTTGGGTTTTAATATTTAATTATTTGAAATTATATAAGAAAATTACTTTCAGTCTCATATAAGATAATTTATTACTCAAAAGTTTAACAAAACCTCTGAACTATTATAAATTCTTAAGTGACGTGTGGGTGATTTGAATTGTTAAAAGACACTTTTACTCTTAATCTTATTGACAAATGGGAGAGCATTGCTTAATATACATTTGACAAGTGAAAAAATATTCGTTATTAATGGTTTCATGTTAAGTTATCAATGAATACTCTTTAACTTGTCCATAAGAGTAAGGATAAGTGTGTCTTTTTATAATTGGAATCTTCAACCCACATTTCCCTTGGACTTGACTATAATTTAGAGATCTTATATGGGACTTGTGAATAATAAATTATTTTGTATGAAAATTGAGAGTAATTTTTCCAATTATATATAAGTGTGATGAGGGGTTTGAGGCCCATGTATTGATGGTCATGCTATGCTTCAATTTTTGAATAAGCTAGATTTGAAGTCTAGTATTTTTAGGCCCAAGCCTGTGAAAAGTCAGCTCTTTAGAGGTGGGTCAACTTGTTTTTCTTTTATTTTTTAAAACGAGAATAGAATATGCAAATTATATATATTTTAAAAAAGTACAATCAAATTATTGATGCTTGGGCTAAGCAAGGAGTTTCTCTGTCATCTTTTTTGAAAGTTTGCCCCCTAATCTGGAGGCATTAGTGTCTAAAGAAGAAATGAGAATTGTTTCCCCTTAGTTTAAGTTTCTTATATTTTAAGTCTAACCCTCTCTTATATAAAAAAAAATTATTTTTTTTATACTATTTATTAAATCTTATTATTAGATATCATATATCCAAATTTTAAAATTTGTGGTTACTCCTCCTAGTAGAGGTGCTTTCTCTAGAAATCGAACTCAAAATCTAAAAGAATCTAACAAAATGTTATACCGCTAGACTAACTCTATATTAGTGGTCTAGTTTGTTTTTCTAACTCTACCTATAATTGCCTTATGTTATAAGGTAGTATAATTTCTTATTTCATTTTTAGAAAATACATTTTCATGTACCAAATATTGGATTGAGTTTGAGTGGTGTGAGAAGCTTTTCTCATACGCTCCAATTGAGAAAACTCAGTTTTTTTTTTTTAATTTCCATAGCAAATCCTTTCACATCTTTTATTTTGTGAGAAATTCTCTAACACATTCCTATTAGAAAGTTGTTATTATGTTGTAGGAGCATAAACACTAATTTAAATTGTTAACCATGTAACATATATGTAAATTACTGGGATGAGTTTAGAAGTTTCTAAAACGCAAGGATTAGTATAAAAACTCAGGACAACAGGAGTCCAAATTAATTGTCCAATTTTGTCTCTATTTTAATTTTAATTTGAAAAATGATTAAATTAATTTGTATGAAATTTTAAATGATTATGGCTAAAATCATAAACTAATGATAATATTTCCTGCCAAATTATGATAGAAAGATGAGAAGCATCATCATGAATATGGATGAAGGCTTTATGGACACAGTTGAGGGTTAACATTGACTTGAATTCTGCATTCATCAGTTCTGAGTTGTAAATCCAGAAAAGTGAAGCATGAGGGAGGGTAGTCCTGAAGCAGACTGATTCTTTCATAATAAATCCTTCATGGAAGTGCCACAACAACATATGATTCCTTGACAATAATGAAGCCTAACCTTTTGTACTTATAGAGAAAAATATCCCAATCCTCAGTATTAAGAGAAATGAAATATTTTCATGAAATTTTGAATTTAACAAAAAGGGATCTAGGTCATGTTTTTATATTAAGATACGTGAAAAGACATTGTACGCTATAAATTATTTTTGCTTCTATTTTATCTAAAATTAAAAAAATATTTAAAATATATCTTCCTTCACCATCTAAATTGGATTTAATTGATTGCACTGTTCATATGTTATTAGATGAAGGGTAAGTGTGTAAAAATACCTATAATGTTTTACCCAAGGAGTGCTCAACACCATATATATTTTTTTTTTGTCAAAATTAACCATAATATTATAAAATGAGTGTAAAAATATCAAATTCTATTAATTGACCATGATAACTTTTGACTAAAAATATTGACATGAACTTAGATGTGATATAATTATATTTTAACTAGTATCATCCATTATTATTTTTAAAATTTTATTAAAAATAGGGATGATTTAGAGAAAAATTATAAATTTAAGGGATAAATTAGATTGAGGTCTTATGCTCATTCTTAAAAAAAATTATTTTTTAAAAGTAATAAATTAATATTAGTTAGTAGATGATTGATGATACCGACTAAGTCATAATTATACCATATCTACTTCCATATCAATATTTTTAGTTAAAAATTCTCTTTTTAACAGTTAACTAACCGAATTTATCATTTTTACACCTATTTTATAACATTATGGTTACTTTTACATCCGAAAAAATTATATGATATTAGGTGACCTTAGAATAAAACTTGATAAGTATTTTTGTATATTTATCCTTTTACCCTTAGATGTATATACTAAGCCCAACAAGTAGGGCATGGTTCGAATTGCCCACGGGTAAATTAACTAAAAAGATAAGTATACGCTAACCTTATTTATTTTAAATTTACAATGGGATATGAAATAATGGTTGATTATGATTTTTTGGCATTTAACTTTATTATAAAAGATTTAGGAATATTTTGTTTTAATTTTAATTTATTGTTATCTTTAACATTTATTATGGATTGTCATCTTTTCAGTTAATTTTAGAATTTTTAGAACATTTCGAATTTAATTTCTAAAATTAGGTTGAAGCGTATCACTAAATACTTCTTTCCCATACCAATTCCTTCCCTCCCTCTTCTTCACATAACACAGATCACTCTGTTCTCAGATTAAAAAACAGAGAACTCTGTTTCAATCCATTCACATGGCTGCAATTGTGTCATCAAGACCTCGCACTCCTCTCCAAAACCCCATTCATTCACCCTTAAAAATTAGTTTCTCAGATTCAAACAGCAAAACCCAGGAAAGGAACAGCAACAAAAATGAAACCGATTCAGCATGGAGCTTTCTTCAAGCTCTGTCCAATGTCTCGCTTGTCTCCAAGGAATCGACACAGAAAGAAAGTGTCTATGTTCATCCTCAGGTGAAGCAGTCTTCGACTAAGATGAGTCAGAAGAGTCTTGAACTGTGTACTGAGAAGTTAGGCAATGAAACGGGGAGTGACATTGTTGATGAGAATAATGGTTATGACATGGATTTGCTGTGTTCATCGTCATCGCCGAGAAGGGAGAAGCAGGGAGGAAGGAAAATGAGAATTCAAAATTTTCCTCCTCCTTTGACGACCATGAGGGGCTTTGAATCTCTGAGAGTAAGAAGCCACCGTGAAGCTGGGAGATTAGTGGTGGAGGCAATCAGGGTTCCACAAAGTGCTTCATGTTTTCAAGCAGAGAGAAGTGATGGCCGCCTTCGCCTCTGTTTTTGGAAAATCACGACAACTTTTTTGACCCGGAAGAGACACATGTGAGCGATGGGAATGAAGGGGTTGAAGAAGAAGCGAAAGAAGAAAAGAACTGGGAGAAGCAGAAGAAGAAGGTCATGATGAAGGAGAAGAAGAAACAGAGGAAGGTGAATAAATGAGAAGGAAAGAAGAGTACGAGAGGCCAAGACGGTGCAGAGAAAGAAGAGAACATGAAGATAATGAATTTTTCAAATAATTTGGGAGAGCGTCCCTTGGTGGCTATTTCCTAATCCTCTGTTATTTTGTTCTTGTTGTTTTGGATCTCTCTCTAGAATTTTCAATATCTCTTTTTTTCCTCCCCCAATTTTTGCTTTTTAATTTGATTATTTATCTATTAGATAAGTTTACCTGTTAGATTTAAGTATTTTCAGCTTTCATTAAGAGTAACTCTACCAGTATAACCAGAATTTTTGTTGAAATATATTATGACTGGCTTAGTGGTGTTGTTTTCATCTCATGTAGTAAAAGTTATGGTTTGTTAAATTAAACCAAGTTTGTCGTCATCATCATCAATCCACTGGCACTTTTGGCTCCCGAAGTTTACTCTGTTGAGAAATTAGTTGTAATTATCTTGTATTTGCCATTTGAAAAAAAAATGAAAGTTATGATTTGTTAAACCAAACTTGTCATATATATTTAACAATCTACTAAGTTTCAAACTGATCCTTTGGTGAAATTGTTTGTCATTGGTTTAATTGTTGTTATTTCATAAACTTGTCATTCAATATATTTTTTGATACTATTTACTATATCTTATTACTAATTATTTAATTTTAAGATTTATGATTTTTTTAATATAATTTTATACCACTAAATTAATTTTATATTTGTGTCATTCAATACTTGTAACACGAAAAGTCGTGATTTCGATTTTTAGAATTTAACTTAAGGGCACTTAAATAATTTTGTTATAAAATTTAATCTCAAACTACTAATTCACAATTATTAGGTAATTTTGAGATTTTGAATTGAGATTTATTTAAGAGATATTTTTATCCCTTTCTAAAAAAAATTAATATACTTTCGAGTTCATGGGATCAAATCCTTTCATACCTTTTCATTTTGTGAGTAATTCTCTAAGACCTTTCCATTAGAAAGTTGCTATTATGTTGTGGGAGCTTAACACTATTATAAATTGTTAGCCATGTAATCCATTTAAATTACTGGGATGATGAGTTTAAAAGTTTGTAGAAAGCAAGGATTATTAGTATAAAAACTCAGGACAATAGGAGTCCAAATTAATTCTCTAATTTTGTCTCTATTTTAATTTTAATTTGACAAAAGTTTACATTAATTTGTATGAAAATTTTAATGATTATGGTTAAATGAAACTAAACATATAGTGGTTCATGAAATTTTGAATTTAACAGAAAGGGGTCTTAGGTCATGTTTTTATATTAAGATACATGGAAAGACATTGTATGTTATATGTCTTTAATATATGATATATTTAATTAATTTAATTAGATTAATAAAATTAGTTAATATAAAATATTTTTCTTGTAATACCCTAATCATATTTTTTTTACTTATTTATTCCCTCTCTTACTTAACTATTATTGAAAGAGTATTAATAGGGGTAGTTTAAGAAAAAAATAATAAAGATAAAAAATATATCTTATATTTAAGATAAAGATTAAATCTTTTAATTAGATTCTATATTAAAGAGCGGAAGAGTATACATATATAGATGTAGAATATTTGTGTATGACAATTAGGGCTGTGCATAATGTCCATGGCCTGGTATACCCAGCCCAGCCCGCAATAAAATAGCCCTGCTCAGCCCGATAAATATAGGGCAGGGCTGGGCATCGGGCTACAAAATCTAGCCCATGCTTTTTTCGGACTGGGCACCGGGCAGGGGGTTGCCCTGCCCTGCCCTGCCCATGAGCACAACTTCTTTTATTTTTTTTACTTTTTTCCCTAAATGCTACACTTAAAAAGGAGAATATGATAGTTACTGGTGACTAGAGGTTCATTTTAAAAATATGAGTAGTTAAGTATGTAAGTTGTATCTTTTAATATTTATAACTATATTAATTTTTTCTTTTTTTCTTTTTTTTTAACTTTGCTAATCATCATATAATTACATTATAAATTATAATTGTTTATTTTTTTTTTCAGATACTTAATCTTTGTCAATATTAGGGAGATTGATACAAAGTTACAATTACAAATTACTTAGACTTCAAGACTTTTTTTTACATACAATGAATTTTAAAAATTTAATTATTATCTTTTTGTTGCTTTATTCTTAGTGAATTATGGATATTATTTAAGTCTTAAAGACATATGAATATGGTATTATTTTATAAGTTCATAATTGCAGATTTTTTCACAACATGAGCATGACATCAAAACTTGGGTATGCCCAGCCCGCCCATGCCCAGCCCACCTATGCCCAGCCTAAAATAGTTAGGGTTTTTACCGGGTAGGGCCGGGCATCGGGCTGCAAAATACAGCCCATACTTTTTTTAGGCAGGGCACTGGGCACAGGGCCTGCCCTGCCCATGCACACCCTAATGACAATGATACAAATATTCACATAAATTAGGACTGTGCTGTGTCTCAAAAGTAATTTTTTTATCTATCTAATTTACTATAATCTAATTTGAGATGTGTGTAACTGAAATTTTATAAGAAAAATGATAAAAAAATAATAAATATTAAAGTAGGACATTTATTAACAATAAATAAAATATTACCAGATTAAATATTATCAATATGATATCTTACTTTAGCATTTATCTATTTTTATAATATTTTTCTATTATTTTATTAGTTTTATACCTTGTTTCTTTTACGAGGAATGAATATATAAACACTTTTTGCCCAAAAAAAAATTTAAGACGTGTTGCGCCCAAATCTCGATTTTCCCCAAAAGAGGGGGAAAAAAGGAAGTTGCCATAAATTTTTTTAAGGATTAATTATATAAATCTTTCAAAAGAACATAGTCTACAAAAACCGAATAAGATAATTCAAGGTCTTGTTAGACAAAGCAAAGGTGTTTTTTATTTTCATTCTATAAGGTTTAATTTTTTCCCCTTGATGACTCAAAAATATTTCTTAATTCGGAGCCAATCATCATCAATACCTTCTTCTTCTTGTTTTTTTTATTTTTTTCTCCTTCATGATTCAAAACAACATTTCCTAATCCGAAACCAAATCATCTTAACAAGATTTTTGCTTTTTTTATTTTCGATTTTATTATTTATTGTGAAAAGGGTATTTTCCAAATTGCAAAAATCAAACATGATATTTTTTAATTATTTTTGTTTATATTATTTTTCTTCCTCCTTAATGACTTAAAATATCATTTGTTAATTTGACAGTCGAATAATCTATGAGATTTTTCTTTTTCTTTTCATTATTTATCACAAAGATGAATTTTCAAGCTTAAACTATAAATATCTTCCGCACATTGCGTGAGTAGAAAAGATGTTATAATTAAACGTATTATTATAATTAATTTAAAATTTGAAATATTATATAATAAGTTAATTAGATTATTGATTAATTATCATATTGATTAGTCAGTATCATATGCCTCATAATCTTTGAAAGATTAAAATAGTTTATGATTATTATGAATTATTATTATTGAAATAAATTTAAAATATTATAGAATTGATTTATGGGATTACTAATTAATTATTATCATTGGGATCAAAATCTTTAAATTTTAAATATTAAAATAGGATTATTGATTGCGACTTATAAATTAATTAATTGAAAGTACATAATTAGATTGATTAAACCCATGTTTAACTGAACTGAGTATTACCAAATTTTAATAGTAGGATTGATGATGATCGATAATTGATAGATTTCAAGGAAAAATCAATCAAAACTTTTTTTTCGCATTTATATTTTATTATTATTGTTATTTAGAAGGTCTGGACCAAAATAAGTTGTTCTTAGTATGAATAAAATAAAGGGTTAATATCATATTTTATCTTAAAAATTTACACATTAGAGCTATGCTCCCTTGAAAGTTTCTAAATTGTAACAATTTAGCCCCGATTGTATCCAAGTTAAATTTGATCATTAGTTAACTAAATGTAATGAGTTAGCAGCAGTCTACGTGTTATCTATGTCATTTTTGTTTAATATGTAAATTTACATTAGAAATTTTTACTCAAAAGTAATGTCGCTTTAGAAGTTTTCAAATTATAATAATATTGCACTATCAATATCTAAGTTAAATTTGATCGTTAATTGACTAAATATGCTTAATTTATAGAGTGAACAACACTAAAAAGAAGCTTTAAATAGCGGAGGAACTCACGTTAGTCACAGAGTAATGAGGAAGAAAATTCAATTACTATATGCAAGATATGATCAGGGAGATTGCTTAGAGATTAAAGATGTCAGAAATCCTCTGTCGCTATACTCTATCAAACTGAGATAGGCGGATACCTCTTTGATTTTCTTTTCACATAATAAGATACTTCTATATTTTTTTAATTTCTCAAATCCCAAAGTCGGGGGATGTATTTTTTTAATTTGTTTTTATAAATCTAACTTAAAAAAATAAAGTGGGTGACGTGTGAATGTGCAAGATCATTAAATTTAGTCAATTAATAGTTAAACTTAACATGAATAATAAATAAGACGAAATTGTTATGACTTGAAAACTTTCAGATATCCAGTTCTCCAAAATAAAAACTTCAAAGGCCAATTTGTACATTAACCCAAAATAAAAATAACATGGATGACATATGGACCGCTAGCTTAGTATATTTAGTCAACTAACATTTAAACTTAACTGGGATAATGGTTAGGATATAATTGCTACGATTTGAAAACTTTCACGATGACATTGAACCATAAAAAAACTTTTAGGGTAGCATAACTCAAATTTATAAACTTCTAAGCAAAATAGGCCTTTAAGCCTAAAATAAATAAGTTAAATTAGCTGGGCTTTTACTTCATGTCCTTAATCTTTTTAATTTTCAAATTTGAAATTAAATTTTCACTCATCTTTAATTTGTTTATTTTTCATTTAAACTCTTTTAATTTGATCATGTCCAATTCTAAGTATCTCACACAGCCCGTAGGTCAAAATTATAGTTTATATAAATATCTTTAATGAAAAAACTATTTAAAAAAGTTCAAATAATTTGGTAGATAATATAATATTTGCTTATCTCTTAATAATAAGTTATCCTTCTTGCCATAAAAAAAAGTTTTCCTTCTAATAACAATACACTAGAGAATTATTATTATTATTATTATGGCATAAATATACAACTCATGATGGAGATGTAAGATAAATTTTCAAGAGGGTTTGTCAAAACTAAAAATAAAAATATAACTTGAAATAACAACCTTTTGAAAATTAAAATTGTAGTTAGGGGTTGGCCTTTTTAATATAATTATTTAATACTCGGTATTATTATATCACATTCAAATGTTAATGAGTCCAATTTAAAGTTATTCTCTTAATGTATTTTTTTTTCTAAAGTATTAGTAGACTTTTTAAATTTTTATTGCGTGCAACAAATTTTTAATTAAAAATATAAATTAAAACACTTTTTCCACTAAAAAGAAGAAATTTTCACATATTTCTTTTTTTAAAAAAATCACTTTTCTCCCTCCTCTTCTCAAAAAAAGTTCATTTGCATCCTCGGAAAAAAAAAATCATTTCCCCTATTTAACATTTTAAAATGTTAAACACACACACATATTTTGTTGACTCAACCACTCACACACACATATATATATAAAGTTTAAACCTATAATTTTCATTAAACTACAATTAATTAAGATAACTTTGCGGTTGTAGACAAACCACAGTTAAACTACTAAAGTCAACCATGAGTTTTAGAATTGTAGATAAAATGACAATTTATTTAATCTCGCAAACTATTTTGGTTGATTTTAATATATAGTGATAATGGCATTATATATCCTCTAGGTTGCTCTTTTTTAATGTATGTTGGCTAAAATGTGTTTTTCATATTATTATGTTATATATATTAATTAAAAGAACTGATAATACCATTTACTTTTATTTGTAGAGCTTTTTTATTTGTTTTAAATCAATACCTGCTATTTTAATGATCAGGCACTGTAGAAAAGATATAGGTGTATTTAAGGTTCAATGTATAGTCAGCTAGATTTGTTTTAAAGGATGAGGAGCAATAACAATATATATAATAAAATAGTAATTAAGATATTGGAGGGTATTGAAATAGTTATAATTTTTTTTTCTATTTAATGAAATTTATTTTAATATTATATGTTTTCTATTATTTAATGCATGGAGTGGGACCTTTCAAAATACATAAGACAGGTGATATTATCTTGCTTTGTGTACTTGTTAAATATATAAATAAAAATATAAACAAAGAATTTAGAAGTAAACTGTTACAAAGAAGAAGGAAAAATGACTAAAAAAAACTCTTCAAAAAATAGGAAAGTTAAATTGAGATTCTAATATTTATAAATAATATAAAAATATAATGACCTATTTTAACATTTTAAAATTTTAAAAGAGAAAGACTAAAATGTCCTTCCTCTCCTCTACCTCTTCTACGACAGTTTTCCATCGTCATCTTCCTCGAGAAGAACAAAAGCAAGAACAAGAAGCAGAAGTACCCACACTCCAAACGACCAATCCTCTAAACTCTCCTATTCATCAAATCTTTCACCGTCCGTTGAGCTAGACCCCTCGAACTCATCAAACTCCTTTCTTACTCCTCGGCCCCTAAAGACTACCACCACAATAAGCTCCTTCCCTTCCCTTCCACCACCGCCTACTTGCAGGCCAACTTTACCATCCTCTCTCACCAAGGCACACCCTCACGCTCGCCCTCGGCACTAACAAGTCCAAGGTGCTTCTCTTCGTCTTCGACTCTGAAACTATGAAGGCCACCCTCTTAATGTTGATTTTCAGGGGATGGTGTCCACATTGTTAAATTTGGAGTGAAGCAGAAATGGGGGAATGGCCTTCCTTGTTCTTCTGATGTACTTGACTTCTCCGATATACTTTGTATAATCTCTGAAGAGGACAGAGGTCTTCGTTGAATCTTTCATTATAACTTTTTTTTTTTTTTTTTGCAAGTGAATTTTGTTAACTTTATTAGAGAGAAATAATGAGAAGAGAAATGAACAATCATATCATATTCAAGAGTAACATATCATGGAAACCTACTTGGGTTTACACACTAATCTACCCTCACTTGAGGGAGATAAACCAACCCTACTTGGGGACTTTGAGGAGAGACCCAAGTTACCCTCTCCTTTACTATGGTGAAAATTACATAATCTCGCACACTTAACCAATAGACTAGGACCCTTTATATAGACTTAGGGTCATCTAGTAACCAAGTGATTAACATTAATCACCTAATTAATTCAACCTTCTAATACCCCCGCTCAAGTTAACACTCCTTAACTCTAGGTGTTTAACTTGTCAACACAACACACAAGGGAGTAAGGTGAATTAAACCAAATCACTCTCATTTTACAAAATACAATATGAAAATTTCTTTAAAAAACTCTCTTTTCGATGAATATTTAAGCAGCAATTGCAACTTTCTTGATATTGACAATTTTTCAGTTTTGGCTGCTGCCCTTAGAAGATCTGTTTGACGACATAAGAATGCTGGAATCTGAATAATGTCTGCAACTTTGCCGTTATAGGTAAGACCTAAACAACATTCTGGAGCAGTGAAAACAGGAGTCCCAGGTGATCGGCGAAGTTCATCATTATCATCCTCAAAAGCCTGGGTGACACTGAACTCCCCAATCTTTACTGTACCATGACGAGTAACCAACAGATTATCAGGTTTAATATCCCTGTGCACTATATTATGAGCATGAAGGTATCTTAATCTTGAAACTATATCACGCAAGTATTTCCTAGTAGTCTCCTCACCCAAGCTACAGGAAGGACCTGACCCCTCACAAACCCATTTGCCTTCTACATATTCAAGTACCATGTAGAAGTGATCTGATTCTGGGTCATCAATCACCTCAATGAGATTGACTATGTTTGGATGTTCCACCATTTTCATGATGAGTACCTCCCGTAGAACATCAGTCATGGCAGTCTCTGAGGGTGCAACTCGAAGCTTCTGTAAATGAGACTTATGAAAGGCCTTGATTGCATAATGCTTTCCATCTGCACAACTTCGGTATAAAACCACTTTCCCATAACTACCAGAACCAATCTTGTGCTCCCGAACATATTCATTTACCATCTTGTTACCATTTTCATCCTCTCCTTATGGAGGTCTCAAGAGGGGCTCAAAGGTTGAACACCATGATTGATACATGGTCTAGGGATATGAGATATGATGGAAGGTCAGGAGATATTGCAAAAGATTTGTTGAAAGGAGCTCTTGATCTCCAAGAATCTCTAGTCTTGCTTCGAAAGTTGCAAGAAGCTTCGCAGCACAAGTCCTGTCTCGCCCTTCTGCTGATGGTTCTTCAAGAAATTGCACAGAGGATCTTAAGAAAGTGATCAAAGACAGCCTGATTAAGCAAAATCTGTTTACTATGCCAAGTTCTGAAGGATTAGATTCAGCATCTGAAATTCCCTCAACAAGTTCAAGCCAATCTTCTGGGGTTCATACTGATAGGCTTTCTGATTCATCTTTTTCATCTTGCACTTCAAAGGTGAGAGGAACCAATCTAATTGCAAAGCTAATGGTTTTAGAAGAATCCCCCTCAAGACCATTTCCAGCCGCTGCACTTAAACAGTTGCAGGGTGAAAAGATTCTGAATCAAAAGAGACCTACATTTGAGATAGATATCCCCAAGTTGAAAAAGACTGGTTCTATAATTGAGAAGGTTGATCCGGAACGAAAGAAGACCCTGAGTGAAATTCTTGAGACTATTCATTTCAAAGGACTATTGAAGAAGAGTTCTATCCTTGAGCCTAATCTTCGGATTCGTCATTCTGATGAACATTAATCACCTAATTAATTCAACTTTCTAACAGATGAAGTGGGATAAAGGATGCTTTTGATGTTGCTCTTGATGGGGTTCTGAGAAGGTTCAAGGAAGAAGAAGAATCAGGTTTCACTAGATGGTAACACGGAATAAGATAAAAAAAGCCCAACTTGTCGATTATTGCTGATGAAAAACCCAACTTCCCTGTTCTCATCTTCTCAGCGGCAGCACACAACCGGTGCTGCTCTAAAGCCTCTCGTCCGGTCTAGAAGCCACAGAAGTATCACAGCGTAGTTTAAGGTCCTTGCTGTGTTTAATTTGTGCTCTTTCAAGTTAATATATATATATATATATATATATATATGATGTTCGTGAATTGAAGATCCATTATGTTTTTCCACGACGATGATGTTTGTAATTGTTCAAGTGTATATGTATATTAATTTGCTTTGTTTAAATTAAAAAGCTAAATTTGTCTGCGTGGTGTAATAATATTAAAGAGAAATATAGTCTTTAATTTTCTTGTCATACTTTAAGGCTGGTTTAACTTAATTTTATAAGTTTCTTGTCGATTTGTTAAGCTCTTCTCTAACTATCAAGGTCGGTGAGAATACCAAGGTCTTCCGGCAAGGAACCAAAGATGTTGTCGTGGTTGAAGTCGATGGCTAAACTAAAGTTGTTAATAGTTCATGTTTTGTTATTAACATGAAACTAAATTGTTTCTATTCAGCTTATGGTTCAAGATCTTCTTGAAGTTCCTACCACAGAGCTTGAAGACAATAAGGAAGAAACACTTCCCGCTTGAAGAGCATGGCGGCCAAATGAAGCAAGAAAATTTAGGAGATAGAAGCAAAGAAATTTGTTATTTAATTCAGAGAAAGTTGTTATTGTCAGAGTCATATTAGTTTTTGGTCAATTGTTAAATTAAACTTGTTAATAGCTAATCCGTTTTTATTAGAGATAGCATGTTATGTTTAATGTGCAAGTCGGTTATGCTCCAATTGTGGAATGCATGAGTATTATGTTCAATGTATGAGTATTAACCACGGAATGTTAATGTTATTGATTGAGTTAGCAATAATGATATTAATGAAAAGTTGATTAATGTTTCAATAATTGAGTAGTTTGTTAAATGAGTTATCGTATTGCCTAAAACTCTCTGGCAAATAACTAAAACTAGATATGTGCTAAAGAGAATGGAGTCCATAATAACATATTAACTAGAATGGAGTAGAATTATCAAGTAATTATATTGAATCCAATAATTAAATATATTATCAAGAAAATAAGTAACTATTTTTAACTAGAATGATATAAATATTAACTACAATAGAGTAGGCGTTACCCACAATAGAGTAGGGCTTACCAAGTCATTATATTGAATCTAAGAATTAAATATATTATCAGAAAAATAAGTACGTATTATTAACTAGAATGATATATATATTAACTACAATAAAATAGGAGTTACCCACGATGAAACAGGGATTACCAATTCATTTTGTTGAATCTAAGAATTAAATATGCTATCAAAAAAATAAATACACATTATTAATTAGAATGATATAGGTATTAACTACAATGAAATAAGTGTTACCCACAATAAAGTAGATATTACTAAGTCATTATTTTGAATCCTAGAATTCAATATACTATTAAGAAAATAAACACGTATTATTAATTAGAATAATATAGGTATTAACTATAATGAAATAGGAATACCCATAATGTAGTAGAGACTACCAAGTCATTATTTTGAATCCAAAAATTAAATATATTATTAGAAAAATAAATATGCATGATTAATTATAATAATATAGATATTAACTACAATAAAATATGAGTTATCCACAATGAAATTGATATTACCAAGTCATTATTTTAAATCCAAGAATAAGATTTCTTGTGTTAACCTTTTTATTAAAAAAAATAAAGTGAGGGCATTTTAGTTATTTCAGCCTGAAGTTTAAAATACCAAGTTGGGTCTTCATCTTTTTCTATCAATTAAAAATTTTAAGTCTCAAATTGGATTTTGTCATTTACCAAATTCTTTTTTGTCATTTTCTCAAGAAAGAAATATCAAATAATTAATATATATTTAGGGATATTTTTTGAATTATTTTAAAATTCATATGACATTCATGATATATGAATTGAATAAGCTAACATATTACAATAATGCTTTTTTTTTTTTTTTTGAGATTATACTCAGAACATCGTTTTTTATAATCAGGATTTTTTGGAATCTATACTCAAGGTATCATTTTTTATAATCAAAGTTCCCATATACAGCCCATTTAGTTCATTGAATCACAGGAAACATAATGGGATATAATGTAATAATATTTACGTTAACTTGTTTGGTATACCATTAAAGAAAGGTATACATAGGTGTAAAATTATTTGGTTGGATTATAAAGAATAAGAGAATAGACAGAAATAATATATCAATAGACAAAATTACCCCTGCCTACATATACATTTACATACATGCATGCATACATACATACATATATATAATGAATAAACACTACTAGAAAAATACTTATCACATCGTTACTTTACGGCAGTTATAAGAAAAATGCCGTTAAAAAAATAGTAGTATTTTCATAAATAAGTTCAATTTTCAAAATTTTTAACAGCATCTTTTATAAAAACTCGATTTCAGTTTCAATTTTACTTTTCATAGTCGTCTGTGGTCTCGTTTTTCTTCCCCACTACATAGACTTTGACGAAGGTATTTTTTAGCATTTTTCCCTTAGTTTTGATATCTATCTTAGTCGTTAGTGTCGTTCTTTATCGTTTTTATCCTCATTTTCTATCGTAAAAATCTTAAGTCACAGTTCAACTTCTTCATCATTTGCTTATTCCTTTTGCTTTTTTGCCAGATCTGCAACTTTTTCTCTATATCTTCAACTTTTTCACCATACCTTCAACTTTTTAGTGAGACTAACTGTAGTGCCTAACAGTGGATGGTGGTAGATAGACTTTATTGGAAATAGTTTGAAGGGATTTAATAAAAGAAGCTTATGGATCTTTAAGATCTTTGACTTCTTCTCTCTAGATCTAGTTTGATACTTTTGATGAGTGTCACCGAAGTGGCTAATGGTAAATGTAAGCCGAGGAAAACAAAAAAAGAAAATCAAGCCATTAGCGTGGTTTTTTAAAAACTGCCATAAAATGTTACATTTAATAGCGGTTATAAAAACGTCATTAAAAGGTAAATTTATAATGACGGTAGAATTTATGGTGCTCCTAAGACCACCGTAAAATACTATTTTTAACCGCCGTTATAAATATTTTTTTTAGTAGTATAAAATGGTCTAATTTTCCAAATTTCTTGATATACATCCAACAATGGGAACAGAAGAATCATCTGACTTTGAATGAGAACGGATAGCACGAAACATGGCATCCATTTGAGTAACCCTATCAACCATGTTTTGTATGTCAACGAACCAAACGGGCTAATACAGTTTGAGCGTGGGTCATTTGAAGAAGAATGTAGATCGTGTTGCGGGAACGTTGCCAATTACCATGCGGTTTGTATGGAAAAGAGATGTGTATATATATTTGATAACCTATTTAGCCTTCATTATTTTAGTTTAATTTGTATCCCTAATAAATTTAAAATTAATAGTTAGATTTGACTTCAAATTTTTTAAATGAATATATACAAAATATAAATATGAGTTCAAATTTTAACCTATGCTATCCCCAATTCTTTTTATAAATTATTTTAAATTAAACTGCACAAATTAAAAAGGAGGAAAATTGGTTAAGATTCTTATTTTTTTTTATTTCAAAATTTATCCTAGCACTCCAAAATTACCGCATATTAAATTTATTAGTCTCTATTTAAAACTTAACCACGATTTAAAATTTATCCTAACACTCCAAAATTGCCTCATATCACTTTAATTCTCCCAAATTATAGGACGATTTGGGAAAAAAAAGAACATAAATAATCCACAATATTTTATAGAGGGTATTAAAACTGTTATAATTTTTATTTCCTACTGTCAAGTTTGTTTTTATATTACAAAATGTATAAATAAGTTCAGAGAAAAAACTCTGAATCATTCATGATATACAAAACATCATGCACCCAGACAAAAAGCACTTATAAAAAATATTTTCATTAGACTATACAAGTTAAGAAATACTTACATACTCTAAAAGTATATGTTATCTAAGTTTTATCCAATTAAAATATAACAACTCCATTTTAATTTTAGTTAGCTGATGACTCATTTAAAACTATTCAAATTTTATTTTATTTTTAAGAAAGGATAAACTTCTTAATTTGGTTCATATGAGTTGTTATTTTTTTTTCAAGCTAAAATATTTATTTTTTTAAAAAATAAAATAAATCACGAATTTTTTAAATGAGTCATCAGCTGAATTATTATATTTTAATTAGATAAAATTTAGATGATATACTACTCTTGAAACATGTGAGAACCCAAGTAAAACCAAAAGAGCAGTGATAAAAATAGGTTAGGCCAAGTTAAGTTTTAGTTAAATAGGCATGAGTATGTAACAGGGCTCTAAAGCGTGAGCCTATATATATATATATATGTGTGCGCTTTTTTATGCTTAAATTTGAGAAAGAAACCTATTTATAATTTAGGCAGCTAAACTAAAGGAAATAAAAGAAAAGGGAGGGAAAAAGAAGTGAACCTTCTAAAGAAAGATGGGCCCTTAACTGTAATTCTTCAAAAAATTCAAGAACAGAAGGAGACAAACAAGGTTATACCGAAACATGATTAAAGAGCTGGAGTTATTAATTGTGATTTGCTCTGAAATCTAAAAGGAAGATACCTGGTATTTAGTTGTAATTTGTACTAACATCCACGTGTGTGTATATATATATAATTCTAGCCAATATAAATCACTAAATTTTTAAATAGGCATAGAATTTAGCCTATTTGTTAAATATGTTAGGTCTTATCAGTTTTAACCAGTCTAATTTTTTTTTTTATTAAAGGTATGACCTATTTATATAAAATAAATATATTTCTAAAAATATATAAAAAATAACAATAAAAAATTTCAAAAATATATAAAATGAAATCATGTTATTAATTAATAGGGAGAATTAGGATTAAGGATTTAAAGAAAATAATATTTATTTGAGAGAACCATAAAAATTGAAATTATTTAAAAGGACCAAAACTTAAAATACAAAACTGCCCCCCATGCGCATCTCCGTCTTCTCTTTCTTCTCCCTCGTCTCCTTCATTCCATGTGAAGAGAAATCATAAATCCATACTGACGTAATTCAATCAGAAGTAATCGAATGAGAATGCGAAAAAGAAAACGATGGGAAAAGAAAGATTCAAGGAGTGATGGGGGATCTGCTTTTGCGAGCGATATCTCTTGAAAACGATGTGCTTTCTTAAGGAGTTTCTAGATTCACATGACTATGATTTCCATTCAGCCTTGTTAGTTCAAATATTTTCTTTGGTTTGCAATTAGATTTGGAGCTTTACCCCAGTTTGCGAGTTTGAGATGCTTGCTTCACATGAAATGAAAGAGAAGACGAAGGGGATGCACATGGAGGGCAATTTTGTATTTTGTATTTTTGATATTTTAAATAATTTTAATTTTTATGGTCCTCTCAAATAAATATTATTTTCTTTAAGTCTTTAATACAAATTCTTCCTTAATAATATATCATCAGTTTGAAAATAAACTAAAGAACATATAAAAAAAGTTTATATTAATAATTCAAATAAAATAATAGGATACTTTTTAATTTTTAAAGTATTAGGATTAACCATTTAACCTATTTAAACTATTGAGATGACTTTAAAAACAATTCTAAATAGCAGGGATTAGTAAAAAGAACTCAGGATACTATGCAAGCACTCGGTATGTAGAGAGCATATAAACCTGTTGACTTAGCTTCTACTCAACCCTCATTTGTTAATCAGATTATGTAACTTACTAGCTTTTTCGCTTTCTATTTATATTTTATCTCATTTTTCATTAAAAAATAGTAGATTATTTATAAGTGAGGAGAAATAACGGTTTCTTTAATTATATGATAAATATGAACTTAAAAATATCCCTCTAGATCTTGTGTTTAATTTTTAGAAGAGATGCCTATATTAAGAGGAATAACCACGAATTCTAAAATTAGAATACTTAGTAATATGATCATGTTAATATTATAAAAAATAAACTTAAAAATATCTTCTTGAATTAATCTAAGGTTTTAAATTAATCATAATTAATATTTATAAACCAAAACCCTAACTCTACCTAAAGTTTCATCATCAAATGAAGTAGTCTATGTCTATCTTTAAAGTTAGAGGTGGTAAAACGAAAATAGTCATCCCGTCAGTTCTTTTTTTAAAATTATTAATATTATTATTTATTTTATTTAAATATTATTTTTAATACTCTTATTATTAAATACTAGTAAAGATAATTATTTATTTATTGATATATTTTCATATATTATAATTGATTAATATTATGTTAATGTTTATTTAGATTTATAGTTATAAAATTTGAAATTTTTTAATAAAAAAAAATTTTAAGAGTATAATATTAATAATTTTTTTATTATACTAATATGACATTAGAAATTTTTTATTAGTATTTTAAAAGTTTAAAAATAATTTTTTAAAAATATTAAAAAAATTATAACAAAAAAAGAGGCGAGATGCCAACCCATTTTGTAGTCAGCCCTCCCCCAGCCCACAGGTTGAGGCTGGTTGGTTCGCTTCCCAAGTTTTAAAGTCTAGTTTGTAGAATTGACAATTTTCTTATGAAATTCAATCAAAATTTACCCATTTTTTTACAAAGTCTTTTATGTGGTCTCTCATAGATTTTTTTGAAAAAATAATTCCGCATAACATTTTTTAAGAATTTGTTAACATATGAGAAATATCACAAATTTATAACTTTTTGAGAAATTTCTCACAAATACAGAGCGCATAACTATATTCTCTTAGACACTGAATTGTTTAAATAATTTCTTAGAAGTTATTATATAAAATGTGTGTTTGGAGGGACATTTAGAAAATGAATTATAAAAAAAGGATTTTTTGTTAACTTTTAAAAAAGAGCTTCATAAAAAAAAATTTATTCTGGATAAATGAATGTTTGAATAGTTATTACCAAAAGAACTTTTGTAATTGAAAAATTACTAAAAAGCGTATGATTTTATTAAAAAAAATGAAAGATGAGAGATGGTGAAAAAGAGATAGGAGAGATGAGAGATGGTGAGAAAAAATGAATAGAGAAGAGAGATGAGAGAGGAGAGAGAGTGGAAAAGATATAGGAGAAATAGTAAAATAATAATTGAGTAGTCTATAAGCTCTTTTACTGTTCTAAAAGTTACTTTTACTAATTTATCTAAAATCATAGTTTGGTCCAGAAATCTTTTTAAACAAATATCACTATTTATTTTAAAAAAACTTTAAACTAAGGTTTTGCTCAAAAGAGTTTCTTTTTTTTTTTTGTTGCCCACCCAGTTCACCGGAGCTTTGTTCCGACTACATCTGGATCTGACTTACGTCACGCACCTGACTATGGTGGGTGAGTCTCCTAACGGGGATTTTTTGCATACGTCTAGGCTCAAACTCAAGATTTTATTTAAGCGATACTGAGCCGCTTAAAACTCGGGCTAACCCAAAATCATAATTTAACCTTTTTCTAAACAGGCCCAAAAATTTCTTACGTAATTTTAATTTTTTGAGACTTTGTCACTGAAAATATAGCTTACTTTAAAAAAACTATTATACAATGTTTCACATAAGAAAGTATTTCCTAAAGGAAAATGATTAAGAATACCACCTTATGTTATAAGGCAATGCAATTTCAGTTTACTTTGTGTTTTAAAAAAAAAAAAACTATTTTATGCACCAAACATTGCCTTAAAAAACAAAGTAAATGTAACCTATTTAAATTACTTTCTAAAAAAAATGTAAAAACTCATATGGGTTTGAAAAAACAAGTTTAAATGTAGCAAATCCTTTCTAAAAAAAACATGTAACGTATTTAAATTACTCTCTTCTTTCCTTAACTTTTAGTTTAATACTCTTTTCCATTCATAATATAAATCATTAAAACTAATTTATTAATACAAAAAAGTTAATTATAATCCCTCTTGTATTTAATTAAATTAATAAATATATAGTATAAATTTGTTTTTAAAATTTATATTTAGTCATAATTAATTTATTTAATATTTTTAATCTATCTAAATTATTAGTAAACTAACTATTATATTAAAAATTAGAAAAATATTATTAAAATTGTCTAAAAATCATTCCAATTTTCATCTGTACCCTAATAAATACTGTAAATTTAAAAAATATACATTCTCTATTATTCCCTTATTGAAATTTGGGGAGGAGGATATATTTAGAATAAAGCCATTAATGCTATACAAACTCCTATATAAAGTGACTTATATTTAAGTTCACATAGTTTTTCTAGAAATTAATAATTTAATAACTATATTTGTAGTTCCAGAATATTTTAGTTTATGCTGCAAATCCTATCTATAATCAGTTTAATGAGGCTACTGAAAAATATTTACTCAATCGGCAAGGCATAATAATAAAACCTAATTATTATTAGTAATAATGAAAAGTTGTAAACTAATTTATTTAACTAATTTTAATTAATTTTTTTAATTTTAGAAAAATAATCAAACAACTCGTAAATTAAAATATTCTTGTGGTAAAAGTATCTCCCAAAGGTGGGATTGAAATCAAAGCATTATACAAACCAAAAGAATCCAAGAAAAAGTGATAGAAAAAGCTGAATCTTCTTCTCACTATGACCACAAGAACAAGCTCTTAAAAAATGCCGGATATCTGTTTCTGATAAGCCCAGTTCTGAATCTTATGATCATCTATTATCAAACATGGTAGCTTCCTCAATCTCTCTCAGTTGCTTTTCGCCATACTTATCGAACAAGGTTTGTCCGTAACCTAAAATAATTTCCGATCTTCGTTCTTTGATTTTCTAATTGAATGTATATATCATTCTGCATTATTATTATTATTATTATTATTATTATTATTATTATTATTATTATTATTATTATGTTTCAGTTGAACTACTTGTCGTCCCATTTGAATGAATCGCCTCGCAATACTGCGATGTCATCTTTCAGCAATGCCGTCCTTGCCGCATGAACAGAGACAACCTCCGACGACGAAGACGGACAAAGTAAGAACCTAATCGTTCTCATTATGCGACTGAAAATGGAGTTTCTGGAACATTGTCGCTAGGTTTTCGGATTAATTTCTGATGTTGATGAAACAGAAGGGTGTTTCGTCATTAATCCCAATTCATATTCATACAATTAGAAACACGACTTTCCTTTGCTTCTCTCTGTTTCTGAAATGGTATGGATTTGATCGAAATTTTTGCTATTGATTAATTTTTAATTGGTCTTTTTCTAATTAATTCTGTGGATTTAGTGACTCATTACTCATTCTTCAAGTCTAATTATTGAATTCAATTTTTTAAGAATAAAAATATAGCAGAAGGATGAGTTTGAAATTTCTGAGCGTAATATTAAAGTAAAAATATAGAGGAGAAAAAATAATATACACATGCATATATGAAGAGAGAATTGCTTTCATAGTTTCACTTTTATACAAAAATTAATTAAAATTAGAAGTTCACTTGATAAAAATATCTTCATTTAGATTTTATATGTCATTTTGAAGTTGCAGGACACTTACAGAGAAGGCTTCTATTATTGGGACTTGGAGGAACACTAACTGCAACTGTTCTCCCTGCAAATTCCCTTAAAGCTGAAGGTATTTATTTATTTTCTTCTTCTTCTTCTTTTTTGATACATGAACTTCTCACCCGTTACAAATTCAAGTTATATTGTTTAAATCAAATTTGCATAGTTTATATAACATTAATGTTTTTTTACCTAATCTAAATGACTCAGATAAAATGTGTACCATGCACATCTCTAAAATCTTATTGAACATATAATTCTGCAGAAATACCAGCCAGGTATAGAGAATTTGTGGACTTTACAGATGGCTATTCTTATATCTATCCTCAAGATTGGAAGGTACGAAGAAATTAAATCATGTTAATTAATCAATTTATGCAAGAGAAATCATATTTGAAATGCACATATGATTATGATTTTCTCTGAACAGATTTAGTATGAATGATCTCCTCCTTCCCTTGATTCCTAGGACTTTGACTTCAGAGGGCATGATTCTGCATTTAAAGACAGGTATTTGCAGTTACAAAATGTGAGGGTGAGATTCATACCATTTCAGAAGAAAGATATCCATGGAAGAGGTAATGCTAGAGTTATTATCAAGTCAAAATTATAATAGTTCTGCGTATTATATAGAATTTGATAAATGAGTAAACACAGTTTATAACTCAAATATTATGATGCAAAGAAGATCTTCTGAAGAGAAATAAGAAGATAAGAGTGAGTTTTACTACTGTAGGATCCACATGTACATAAATAAAACTCACTGATAAGAGTGAGCCCCGCTACTGTGGGATCCACATTTATAGAAATGAAATTCACTTATAAGAATGAGTTCCACTACTATGGGATCCATATGTTCTAATTTCAAAGGATCCAAAACAATGATCAATTTTAAGTTAAAGTTAAAGGAAGAAAATAAAAATGCATTCCCTAATTGGATGCTTCACCAATGTATACAATAACTGTGAAGCAGGTTATAAACAATCTGGTGAAGCATGTATATGCTGCTCCAAACCAAAGGCCAACAATATATAACATGCAAGAGGTTCTCTTCTCATTTGGTTTCTTCTCTAATTTTTTTTTTAATTTGTTGAAGTTTCAGTGAGCAAAAGTTATTAGAATGAGAATATAACAACCACACACACTGAATGAATACAATGCAGAGAAGGGTAGATGGGAAAAATTACTACATAATTGAGTATGTGCTCATATCACCAAATTACTCAAGTGCCTCATTTGCAACAATTGGTATAGGAAATGGTAAGTAACCTTATTATCTTCTCAATCTCTTTCTGTTTTTTTTTTATAATGCTATCTTCTCAATCTATACTCCATGAAGTTCATAACTATTGGTATTGATGAAAATGATGAATTCGGTGTTTACATATTTAAGGTACTTTATTCCAATTGAATTAGGACAAATGAATTTTTCTATGAATTATTTATTCTATAACTAACTTTATTATTAATACTATTAACTAATTTTTAAATTTAAAATCCATATGTTCTTATTTGATTTGTCTCAAGTATATAAAGTACTTAAACCTTCCCTATATATAATTTTTCCTTTGTGGTAACATAAATTAAAATAGGCAAAAATGCATCTCCAATCTTTTAACTTCACATAAAATTTCATTTTGATCTCTTAATTTTATAAAATGTTTCGTGAGTCCTCTAATCATGATGCCATGAACAAAAGAAAAATACTGATATTAAAATTTTAAATATTGACAAAATATTTTCAAATTCCACATATTAAGTTTAATTTTAAAAAAATAATAACGATTGTCACAAAAAAAATCATTTATGACTGGTGTTAGAGATAGAGGACCCAAAAAAATACTTTATAAAATTAAGAAACTAAACTAAAATCCTACATAAAGTTAAAGGATTAAAAGTGTATTTTTGTCATTAGAATATATAATGAGTGTTAGCAGATTGAATATTGTTTTCGTGAAATGTCATGATGGTTGTAGGAGATATATGAATTAATTAAGAGGGATTTTAGGAATTAATTAGGCAAGATTATAGGAATATGATCTGATTCTATTCATTAAATGTGTTCCTTGATTATGTCCGTGTATTATGCTCTTTTGATTATGTATTCAAGTGTATATATGTGTATTATGCATAGATGAAAATGTATAGAACATAATTACCGTTCCTTCCATTGCTTTCTGTAAGTGTTCTAGCTCGTCCCCTCTCCTATAGCCAAGCGCACAATTGACGATGTCATCCTCCACCGAAGTCGACTCAACCGTGTCTGATGGTGGGCTGCGTCTCCCAGCCTGGGTCGCCGGCCAAGGTCCCCGAGCATTTGATCGGTGAAAACTATGTTGAGTGGGCCCAATCTATGTAATTGGCGCTTGATGGGCGTGACAAACTCGAACTAGTCCTAACTGAGCCGCTATTAATCGATGATCTCGTCTCTTATCGTCGGTAGAAGACTAACAACTCTTTAGTGGCATCATGGCTTCTCAATGCCATGATGCCCGCCGTCCGTCGCAGCTTTATGTTCCTCCCGACCACCAAAGATATCTAGCTAGCAGTGAAGGTAGCAAACGTCCGACAACCTCCCTCGTGTTTGATCTGCGTTCTCGGCTGTAGACAGTCCGCCAAGGAGATCACCCTCTGTATGCTTATTACTTGGAGAAAACCAACCTGCAGCAGGAATTGGACCAGCTAAAGCAGAGGGTCTAGAGACATGTTGAAGATGCCGCTGCTTATCGTCAGGATCTTGAAGAAGACAGATTGTTTGAATTTTTGGTGGGCTTGAGCCCCATCTATAAAGATCTCCGTGGGCGACTTCTTGGACGGGTACCTCTTCCCTCCGTTGTCGAAGTCTTTGCACTCTTTAAGGATGAGGAGACTCGACGGCAGGTGATGCTCGTGGACCTTATAGCCTCTTGACCCTCGGGCCACGAAGTCTCCGCCATGACAGCTCGCGTTCCAGACTCCAAGCATGAATGCCCCTTCTGTGAGCACTGTTGGAAGATGGGCCACACCAAAGAGAAATGCTAGGAACTTCATGGGAAGCTAGCTGATTGGAGGCCCAGACAACATAGGCCCAAGGGAAACATGGCTGAAATAAATTCTAATGATGCCCAACACACTACTAGTCATGAGGCCTAAAACGCTGCTGGTGTCCATTTAGTCTCTGGTTCAACACAGGCCCACATTGCTGCTGGTTCTGCACACACCCAAGGCCCAGATCTGTTAGCCCTCATCCTAGATCGTTTAACTACACTTGAAAACTAGTCCCGTAAGCAATCTATTGCTACTGTGATGCAGTGAGGTAATTTTTCTAAAGCCCTTACTAGCGGTAAATGTGAGTATACAGGCTCTCATTGGATAGTAGACTTAGGTGCCTATGATCACATGACCAATGATCCTCACTTTTTTCCAAATATACTCCTGCCCAATCACATCTTACAGTTAAAATTGCTGATACCTCTTATTCTTTAGTGGCTGGTAATGGTACCATCCATGTTTTTGCTACTCTGACATTACACAATGTTCTCCATGTTCCAAAATTAAAATGTAACTTATTATCTGTGAGCCAACTGACTAAGGATGAACGCTATCATGCTAATTTATTTGCTACCCACTCTATTTTTCAGGATCTGCTCGTAGGGACGATGATTGGTGTTGCTAAAAAGCTCAATGGGATCTATTACCTGGATAATTGTCATAAACCGGTATCACATTTATGTAATAAAGTATCTCTCCCTAATACTAGTGACTTGGAGTTATGGCACAAGAGATTAGGACAACCGAACTTTCAATATATGTGTAAGATGTTTCATTCAATCTGCTCTAATAAAAATTCAAAATTTTCTTGTGACTCCTATGGATTCGCCAAACATTATCGCACTTATTTCTCAAGTATCCTATATCGCCCATCTAAACCTTTTTCTATTATCCATAGTGATCTGTGGGGCCCATCCAGAGTCACTAACCATACCCAGTCAAAGTTGTTCATGACCCTTATTGATGATCATATCCGTATCAGTTAGGTTTTCCTTTTAAAAGATAAAACTGAAGTGTACCAAACCTTTGTTAACTTCTATTAAATGGTTCTTACCCAATTTGATACAAAAATTCAAACTCTCCATATCGACAATGACACTGAGTATTTTAACCACCCACTATCTAATTTCCTTAAAGAACACAGTATCACCCATAAAAGCTCATGTCCTTACAGCCTCTAACAAAATGGGATCATTGAACGGAAAACTAGGCATATTCTAGAGACTGCTAGAGCTTTTCTCTTTAATAGTCACGTTCCCAGTTTCTATTAGATTAATGCTATCCTTATGGCTACTTTCTTAATTATTTGCATGCCGTGTAAACCCCTGTTATTCCAAACTCCTCTCTAGGTACTCCAAAATAATTTTCACCTACCTTACCTGGAAAACACCCTTTCTCTCAAGAGTCTTCTGGTGCATTGCCTTCGTTCATTTACACCATATCTACAAACTTGATCCTAAAGCTGTCAAATGCATTTTTCTCAGACCTGCAAGTACCCAAAAGGGGTATATATGTTTTGACCCTTTGGCCAAGCGTCTGTATGTCACATGCAACATCACCTTTCATGAGACTATATCCTTCTATCCCTCATCTTCGGTTCAAGGGGAGTTTTAGAGTGACCCTCAGAAATATCACACTGAACTTGAACCCCAACCTCTATGCCTCTACCAAGAACCGGATCATATCTATACCCTTGACATACCAACACAAGAGAAACTTGAGGAAGTTGAAGGACAAACTAGTTCAGGGGGAGACACTAACAAGTGGGGACAAGTGTATAATTACAAGAACATAACAGGTAATGCTTCTCAAGCCAATAATGCACACCAAGAGTCTGAACCAGGTGCAGGTTTTGAATAACCCCAAGTCTATAATGATGTCTTGAACTTCCAATAGCAGTTAGAAAACCACAAAGGGCATGTACTAGGCATCCAATAGAGAGGTTTGTCTCTTACCAGGCCTTATCATTTGAACATCATGCTTTTGTCTCACATTGATCAACTCAGAATACCAAAGAATATACATGAAGCTCTAGCGAAACCTGAATGGAATAAGCAGTCATAAAAGAGATGAAGGAACTAGAAAGAAATGAAACGTGGGAAGTAGCTGAGTTACCAAAAGGCAAGAAAGTAGTTAGTTTTAAATAAGTATTCACCCCAAAATATCTTGCAAATGGAAGCCTCGATAAATATAAAGCACGTCTAGTGGCCAAGGACTTTACTTAAGTCTATGTTATGGATTACACTGAGACATTTACACCAGTGGCAAAATTGAACACCATCATAATCCTACTATCGCTTGCTGCTAATATGGATTGACCACTACATCAGATGGACGTCAAGAGTGCATTCTTAAATGGGGAGTTGAAGGAGGAGGTATATATAAAGATGCCTCCCAGATTTCCTAGAAAGAAGGAAGGTCAAGTATGCAAGTTGAAGAAGTCACTGTATGGATTGAAACAGTCTTCTCGAGCATGGTTTGAGAGATTCACTAGAGTATTGAAAGAACAAGGCTACATACAGGAACAAAGTGATCACACTCTGTTCTTCAGACATGAAAATAGGAAACTTGCTGTATTAGTAGTATATGTAGATGACATCATCCTCACATATGACAATCCAATGGAGATTGATAGAATTAAAAGGGCTCTTAACCAAGAATTCCAAGCGAAAGATTTAGAAAAAATGAAATATTTCTTAGGCATGGAAGTGGCCAAATCTACGAAAGGAATCAATATCTCGCACAAAAACTACATACTGGATCTCCTAGAAGAAACATGTATGCTGGGCTGTAGACCTAGCGATACTCTTATTTGGGTTGACAAGATTAGAGATGATGAAGATTTGTGAAAGGAGGTAGATATGGAAGATATCAGCGTATAGTAGGAAAACTGATTTACCTATCACACACGAGGCCAGATATTGCCTATGCCGTCAGTGTTGTAAGTCAACATTCTCATAACCCCAGACATAAGTATCTAAATAAAATTTAGAGAATTCTCAGATATCTAAAGGGCTCACCTGGCCTAGGTCTCCTATTCAAAAAATCTGATAAGAGAAATGTAGAAATACTCAGATGTTGATTAGGCAGGTGATCAAGACGATAGAAAATCAACCTCGGGCTATGTTACTTATGCATGGGGAACTTAGTCACTTGGTGCAATAAAAAATAAAGTGCGGTCGCTAGAAGCAGGGCAGGAGCTGAATTCAAAGCTATAGCTCTAGGAATATGTGAAAGCCTATGAATAAAATGAGTACTAGAAGAATTGGGAATGCTTACAAAATTATCTATCTGGCTACACTTAGACAATATGACAGCTATCAATATGTCACACAATCTAGTCCAGCATGACAGAACAAAGTATGTGGAGATAGATAGACACTTCATAAGAGAGAAGATTGATGCTGGGACAATTGAACTAAAATACATTCCCTCCAAAGAACAGACAGTAGATGTGCTCACAAAGGGAGTGACTTGAGACAAATTTGAATATCTACTCATCAAGTTGGATGTAATAATTCTCCTTTAAAAACAATAATTAACCACCTTAAATTATTTTTACAAAAATTGGCTAGAAACTAACCATAATGAAAATAAGTTTTGTTAATCATTTGAAATTTATCATGGCTAGAGAAAGAAAAATTTACTTCTAAAGAGTTAACCATGATAGAAAAAGAAAAAAAATACTCTCACGCACTATCATGGTTAAAATGATTTAATTTTTTTTGAAAAGGTTATCCATGATATAAAAGAGTCAAACTTATATAAAAATACTATCATGGATATAGGAGCTTCGCACAATATTTGCATATGAAACTATATTAGAAAGGATTCAGGTTAAGCCCCCAATTAACACCATTATTATAGTTACCCTCCTAACCATCTCAAACGGGCCTCTGAGCATCAAACCCAGGAATAACATCATATAAGTCCACTTCACAACCAAGATCTTTTACAATACTCATTTATAAATAAATTCTCAATATTACACATTCTAAAAGTGGATCCATAATTAACAAATCATAAGCAACAGTCTAAGCCTCAAGCCCACTACCAGCACGCATTTATAGCATCAAATCCAAATAGAGTATCTCATTATATCAGAGTATGCAAAATGAGCCTTACTGCGGCAATATACAAGTATTCTACCTATAAATTCAAAGAAGGAGGCTATACAATTGATATAGCACTAACCAAGCATCTAAAGCCTTCCCTGAGTTCTTAGCAAGAGACTATTACCTGAAAAATGTTAATTACCACGGGGTGAGACAAATGTTTCAGTAACCAACAGTTCCTACTCATCATACATGTCAATATGTGCTTGTGAGGTGCTAAGTGGGACAATTAACAAAATACACAAGATATAAACTATTACATTATCATAATATAATCAAATGGATAAACCACCTCAGTTCCTTTCATTAAACCAACCAAACCGCTTTATACTTGTTGAACGAACCTATGGGCTAGTGATAACTACCATATGATTGACCACTCAAAAAGCTAATCGGTCAAGTATTATGGATTGGCCAAAATTCACATAGCATAAGACCGGACCATTGGTTCATTCCCCCTCGGTAAACAGGTAGGGTGTCGCAGCCCCTCGGTAAACTGTTAGGGCAAGTTCCTCGGTAAACTAGTAGGATAAAAGCTAACCATCGAGTTCCAATGAAGGCTATACCACATGGTAGAAATATAACTTCATCATCATCAATCCCCAATACATAATTCTCAAAATAATCATATTAATCAAAATCTCAATACCTTGATAATCAATAACATCAATAAATATCACAATGGGGTATCTCTCAAGATAATAACTTTCAAATTCCAATATCAAAATATAATAAGTTTCTAATTTTAATTCAAACTTTCCAAATTAAGTTTTAAGTCCTACAAGACTATTTTCAATAAAAATCATCAATCAAGTTTTCTCAATATAATCATATCATCATCAGTAGATTTATATATATCAAATCACTCACAATTATCACATTAGCGCACACAATGAGGAAAAAGTGATTACTTTTCAATAAAGCTAATAAAAGTACCACAAATGATGAGCCACGTGCTTAGTTCACAATTTACCAGTCTGTCTTTATTTATTCTCCTCTTTTTCCTTCCTTGGATATTCATTGTCCCAGTCTTTAACTCCGGTTCCATAATGTCCAATGGTCCTAAATAAGCATCAAACATGAATTGCTAAATCCATTAGAATAATTGAAGTTATTAACTTCTCATCACTATTACACTTTGTCTCTTAAACCTCAACTTTACATTTTAAATTATAATGGGTTCAAGGGTACTCTAGGACCATTATCCCTCATAAAACAGTCTTCTAAACTCATGAAATAATATCTCCTCTAATATTTTCATAACCCACATATTCCCTTTTATCTTTATTAACTTCTTGACTATATTTGAACATTTACTGGTGTGTATATATATATCAGTACCTACGTCCTCCTCTTCTTTCTTTTCTTTTATTTTCTTTTCTTTTCTAAACTAAACTATAACAGCTTTTATACATCATACATATATATATATATATGCAACAACCATGTCCTACTTCAATACTTCAACTTCTCCACATTCCAATCATCTTCAAAATACATATGTACCTATGTCCTCTTCTTCTTTCTTTTCTTTTCTAAACTAAACCATAACAACTTTTATACATCATACATATATATGTATGTATGTATGTAACAGCCACGTCCTACTTCAATACTTCAACTTCTCCACATTCCAATCATCTTCAAAATACATATTCATCTCTCTTCTTTTAAAATAATCACATCAGCACTCTTCTACACTCTCTCTCAACAATGAACCCATACTGCAATATCATCTCTTCCACTCCCTCGCGACAGCAGCTCATATATATATTTAAAACAACACTATAACAGTCCACAAAACAAACTTATGCATATACATATCATTTCCATTCAGACCATAGCTCCTAAAATCCGATGGCTAAGCTACTGATTCTCTCTTTTCTTTATTTTTAGGTAGCTACAGTATCTCGTGATTCAAAAGCTTATAGATCGTCGGAAAAATGGTGGAAAGATATTGAGAGAGCTGACCTCTATTGAGATCCACTATGACGTACTCTATTCGACGTCTCCTCTTCCTCCGACGTCCTCCACTGCCTCCTTCGCTGTCGTGACTCTCTCTCTCTCTCTCTCTCTCAAGCTCACATCGCCTCTCAAGCTCACGGTCACCGTGGCTCTATCTCTCTCACACTCAACCTCTCTCTCGCTCTCTCGCTCTCTCGCTCTCAACCTTCACCTTGCTCAGTTCTTGTTCTTTCTTTCTTTTTCTGATGCCTATTCCTGCGCCTCATATGTCAATTCATTTAGGGGGCAAGACAAGAAGGCATAAGCTAAAGGCACGTGGGTGAAACAGAAATATCAATAGGATACTCATTTTTCCCTTCAGCCTTATTTATTTCTAACCTCACTATTTTCTGAGACATTTAAAAATTCCTAAAAATTAATTCTCAAAATAGAATAGAGATTTTCTTCCTCCAATAGATTCTCTATTTCATAGGATAATTTCCATTAAATTTTTAGGATAAACGATAACTTCTAACTATTTTTTTTTTAATTTTCTAAGAAAATAGGCCTTTAAAATCTTAACATTAGCCATTAAATATTTTAAGCCTCTTTTAGGGAAATAAATTCTTCCATAATTTGTTAGGTCCTTAAAATATTTATTTCCTAATTTTTTTAATTATTTTTTTTAGGTCCCAACTATTTTTTTAATGATTATTCTTTCTTTTATTCTTTTCCTAAAATTTCATCTTTGGGATTTTTTTTAATTTCAAAAAAATATACTTAACCTCGATAATATCTTATAAATTACTTTTATGAAATTCAGGATATTACATTGTATATAATCAATATCTATGCTTTAATTTGAGAAGGAGTGTAGGAGATATCTGAATTTTAATTAAAAAGAATTTTAGGAATTAATTAGGCAAGATTATGGGAATATAATCTGATTGTGTTCATTAAATGTGTTCCCTGATTAGTGTATATGTGTATTCTGCATAGATGAAAATGTACATAACAGAATTACCGTTTCTTCCATTGCTTTTTGTAAGTGTTCTGTCTCGTCCCCTCTCCTATAATGGTACTAATGAATGGCAACACTACACAATTACACCTTAATTGTGGGAGCACTTGAAAGGAGATGGAGAAGAGTAAGAGATAAGCTTAAAGTGGTTGCAGATCATCTGAAATTATAATGTTCTAATTTGTTTATATATTGAATTTAAAATTTGTGCACATCACAAGCAAAATATTAACCTTTTCGGCTATCATACCATGGGAAAATTTTCAAGTTGACCTATTAATATCCTAGTTGTTCTATGAATTGACAGATTCATATTTAATTCTCTGTAAAAATTAATAATACCTACTATTAGTTTTAGAAACCGAAGGAAATAATAACAGCTTTTGTGGTCATGGTGATCATCTTCTTTTTACTTACTTTGTATGAACGTTGATATTGGTTTCGATGGCTTTATCTTTGCGATAAAGGTCTAAAAACTTTACGTCCTCCATCATTTAGTCCACAAGAAAGATGTACAAGTATCATTAAAATATGAGAATCTTAAAATGACTTAATTCCGATGAAATCTTTAGAGACTATTTTTCAAATTAATTTTTTGTTTGAAATGACATAATTGCCCTTAATAACTACTACACTCTTAGGAGATGGCTGGAGCTCTTGCGACCGATAGTGGAGAGTTTTTTCTTTAATTTCATACTAATCTTTTTAAAGACTTCATAGAAATTAAACTATTTTGAAAGACCATTTTGTGATTTTCATATTTCAATGGTGTGTTTCTCCTAAATTTATATACATATAACACTTCACATAATTTGTCTAAGATTTTTAGTTCATCGATCCGAATTCGGAACAAAAATAATGAAAATAAAAAATCAGGATATCTATTCCATTTTTTGTACCCACCCCTTTCCTATAAATTTCCTATAAAGAAGAAAAACCAGAGAGCTTGAGTACTCACAAGTCTCAAGTCTTCTCTTCAACTGACTTTTCAGTACAATACTAACCTGTTTAAGCATAAAGAAACAAACAAACGATATTATACTGCAGAATCACAATATAAAGTAGTTGTGAACCACTTTACTAGTGTTTGTTCTTTCCATAATATACAGAAAAGAGCAACGAGAAAATCCACCATGAAGTAGCTATAAGAAGCGTAGTAACCATTTACACTGAAATCAAAAACACAATTAAAAACAAGCTGCAGCAACAAAATTGCTTCCATGAAATTCACTAAGCATTCCAACAACAAAAAAATTAGTAGTACAAAAGATCATACTTGTATAAAAAACCAAATCCCATCTTTACACTTCTCTCTTTTCTTTAATTCCGTCGACTGTAGAGTTCTATAAATATTTTTGAAAAAAACAAAGGGATGGGTTAACCCCAGCATTACTAGAATGCATGCAAGGGTCCCACTACAAATGCAGGATGCAATACGTGTTATCATTCATTCATACAGTTCTGTGTCATTACAAGTCAAAAAAAGATTGAAACAGAATCAAAACAACCGAAACCTAAGTTTGACTCGTAAAGAAGAAACTCTTGGATTTTTAAGAAAAAAAAGGAATACCTCAGGCTTCTAAGCTATCATCACTATTTTATATACAAAGGTTACAACTCTTCCACCTAAATTTTTCTACAAATTTCACAAATGGGAATATAAAAATTACGGCAACAAATAATAATAAGTCCAACATCCACGCACGCTAGTCAGAAGAGTGAAACAGAAGTTCAACGAAGGAAATCAAAACTCACATTTTCAGTAGGGATTAGTATTTGATTGATTCCACCCTGCCTTCTTGAAAAACAAATTAATATATCACGGAGACAAACACCGCCCAGTCTAAAATGCTTTGCCTCCAAAAGAATATGCATCCAACCCAAATCCTCAGACCAACCAGACTCCAAAATCCTATCTTCAAAGTCTACATATCTATCATCACAATAATTTCCCCTTCCCTATAGCCTGCCAATGCCGACAGCTGCCTGAATGTTACAAATTCTTCGCCACTCAAGAGCTTCCCACCTGATCTTCAACAACATATCCATTGAATCATCATGAGTCATTCGATTCAAAAATATCACGAAACTGTTCTTGTGACCCAAAATTAGTAGCAATTACTGGCATGATCCCTAAAGAAGTCGATGCTGACGCAATGCCTTTCCAAAGTGAGGTTGCATTAATCGGACATACAGGCCATTTTTTGCCACCAATGAATCATGGCTTCCTTCCTCTACTATTCGTCCTCCATTTAGCACTACAATGTTATCAACGTGCCTCATCATTGCAGCCCTATGTGCTATTAGGATGGTGGTCTTGTTTCCCATTATAAGAGTGTCCAGAGCTTCTTGCACCACTCGGCTTGACTCCGATTCAATTGATGAACTAGCTTCATCCAACAACAAAATAGGTGCATTCTTTAGCACCACCCTTGCTATCACAATTCTCTGTTTCTGTCCAGGCGTCAAGTCGACACCTCTCATTCCAACATGAGTATCATAACCATGGGGCAAACTGCTTATGAAATGGTGAGCATTTGCTATTCTTGCGGCCTCTTTCATCTCAGCTTCACTGGCATTATGCCTTGCATATATGATATTTTCCCTTATGGTAGTTGAGAAAATAATAGGTTCCTGCTGAACTAAACCAAGGTGGCTCCTCAACCATCTCATATTATATAGCTTCAAATCCCTCCCATCTAGTAAAACTTGACCAGCCACTGGATCATAAAATCTCTCAATCAAAGATATTATAGCGCTCTTTCCTGACCCCGAAACTCCAACAATTGCAACTGTTTGGCCCCCATTGACTTTGAGACTGAAATTACTCAATACCAAAACTTCAGGACGAGAAGGATAACAAAAATCAACATTTTTCAACTCAATGCTTCCATATACATTGGGTGGCTTCAATGCTGAGCTATCATCAGGGTCAATTTTAGGTACACGGTCTATAATTTCAAACACTGAAATGAGAGATTTACGCCGTTTAAGTATGTAAGGAGCCAATCCAAAAGGCTCCACAAGTGCAAATGTTGCAAATGAGAAAACCATATATTCCTTGAGAGCAGTAGGTGGATCCATATAACTGTTTTTTATGCATATGGCAGTGTACCAAAGCAAAAGGGCATTACAAGCAAAAAGTAGAAACTGTGAAAAGCCAAATGCAAAACCAATGGCCATCCCATGCAAAAAGCTCTGCTTAAATATTTTCTTCAGCTGCAACCTATAGAGTTCCATTACCTTATTGCCAGCACAAAATGCTACAACAGTGTAAATATTTCTAACTGCGTCTTCAAGAACCAAAGATGCCTTTCTGTGCATTTCCTGTATGCCCCTTGAAAATCCAGCAAGCCACAATTTCTGCAATTTTGAAGTAGGTTCCCTTAAATTAATACTAGTTAAGCAAAACACGACAGAGTGAAGGATATAAATGGCCATACAAATATATACACTCACAAGGTTTTCAAAACCCAGCCATATTACACATAATAAACTCATTTGGCTACTTAAAAATGGAAAAATACATTAATGTTCCTGCATAGCCAAAAACATGTTCAGTATTAAAATATGTTTAAACGATCACAACACTACTCTGCTTAAGTATAATACATACGTTAATTTTTGGTTCAGAATAATAGATGCACATGAAATTATTAATCTTTCTTTTTTCAATCACTTCCATTTTAATAAATATTGGTAATCTCATATAAACCTAGATATTTTTGGGTTTTTGAATCATTCTTGAAAGTAACGAAATGCCTATCATAAGATAAAGTTATGGACATTATTCAGGTTTTGTAGTTAAAAAAATCTAGGATCCCATTTGGTAGCCTGAAAATGCGCCTATGGAGAGGGAAGCCAGCCTCGCTTCCCTCCTTCAGACTTTGGTAACCAAAAACTTGTCTCGCCTTCAAGCATTTAACAGAAGGCCTCTTCCCTAAAAAAATTGAAGCCTTCTTCCTTCAAAGGTTTACCCATTCAACTCTCCTCAGAGCTTGGTGTCTACTAAATCGACACTCAAGATGTATTCACAATCCTCCTCATCCTCACTTGCCTCTATCTTCTCCAACTTCACTGATCTTCTATTTTGATTGGTTTGTCAAGTTCGAATATGTGGCTCTCACCATCTCAGGCCCTCAGCATCTCTCCCTCCAGAACCTTCACTTTCATCTTTGAACAGCACCAGTGGCTTTGCATCTCTTCCACCTTCCAACTAAGTCTCTAGATGGCAGAAGCTTCTTTTTCTTTAAAAAAATCAATCTGGATCATATATATGATCACGTATCTTTGATTGTAAGCCCATTGAGTTTCCATGAATCTGTGATTGTATATTTGAGTTTTTTTATTTGGCCAAAAGATGTGGCATATTTGATTTTGACTGCTTGATTTTGTCATTTTCTTTCCTTTTCATTCAAATACATCCTTTCTACTAAGCAAACCTAAATGGGAGAATGTGATAAGGAAGAACCAATCAACATTATTTCAGAAATACAATCATACCCTTTAGAACAAGCACATGATTTATTCTTCACCCACACCATAGAAGTTTCATGAAATGGCATTTCATATCACTTATTTTTGCAAAAGGCACAAAGGTCCATAAACTCATTTGACAAGAAAAATACATGGAATATTAACCAAACTATCAGCAAAAATTGATAATATTGGAAAACTAGAAGAACAGGTGCAAACCTGGGCAATTGCAGAAACACAGAGAATGGGAAATGTTGCTAATGCCACAAGTGCTAATCGCCAGTGCAGCAATGCACCAATAAGAACAGCAACAATAACTGCAGCACTGTCCTGTATAAATATGGAAAGACGGTTGCTAAAAGCAGCTCGTACAAATGTAGCATCATTGGCCAAACGCATGGATAAATTGTCAGCACTGTTTTCCTCTTCATCAAACCAACCCACTTCATTGCGTAGCATGGCTGCCATATCATGGGAATAAGTTAGGCACAGCCCAGAATTCTGCAGCTTAAAATTCATTTTAAAAAACTGTACAGCAAAAGGAGTTACTCACCCGAGAACATCATTCTCCTAACTCTTTCAGTCATTTTCTCCCCCATAATACCAAAGTAGAAATGTTGTAAGAAGTTGGCAACAACTGTCACAATGCCCATGCAGGCAATAATCAAGCACCACTTATCTACCTCCTGCCGGAGGTGATGAACTTCATCAATTCTATAGTAAGCTGTCACCACCAGACCAATAACATATGCAAGAAGAGGATTGAAAGAACCAAAGATGGCAGCACCTATGCTTCCTAACACAGCATAAAGCCACTCTGCAAAACTAAGTTTAGCGAGTCTCCAAAATGATGGAGGTTTTCGATGCTTTGTATCTTTTGGTTCTCTCAGTTTCAATGAAAAATCATCAGAATCACTATGGGGTCTACTAAAAGTCTGTGAGTGGGAGCGCTCATTCTTGGGATCAGACGTTAAAAGAGGTGAAACAGGGGATTCTGGGTCAGAACCATTAGATTTTTGTCGATGCACAGACTGGACATCAATTTTGGGCAACTCTGGTAGCCTCTTTTCAAAACTGTCCTGCCTTCTTATTGAAGGCTCCTTATCTGCAGCATCCATAGACTGACCATTCATCTTTTCTGGTGGTGGGCTCCGAACATGTGGTGATTCCTGTGAGTTATAGATGCCATCTGACGACCGAAATACATTAGAAACTCTCTGAAGGGAAGGGGACTTCATCATTTTTGGGGATGATGGTTCTTTAAAGCTATGACTTGAGGGTGAATCCTTCTCAATTTGGAAAGCTGCAGTCTCCTTGTAGTTTCGAACAGGCATCCTGCATATTGAAAAATGAAATAGTAAGTAATGCTCTATATACCAGTGCCAAAATTGCACACATAACCAAAATACATTAAATAATAAATTATATAGTAGGTAGACATTCCGATGCACTTAAGGAAGTTCTAGCATTTGCCAAGGACCATCTCAACTGAAAAGCTCAATCTATTGTGTGAAAACATGTACTTCCGTATTGTACTCTTAACACATTTCACACAAAACTCATTTCAGCTTTAGTATGGACATAGCGGAGGCCCAACATGCCTTGTACTCAAAATATAAGTTTATTAACAGTTTTTATGATCATCTCTAACAAGATTAATGCTTATATTTATTATGAATGATCATTTAACAAATTCTTGTCACTTCTGATATTTTGATATTTCTTATTTAAAGAAAGTCATTATATTCTTGCAATTAAATGACAACCCATCAACAGATTGGTGCTTGTAAAAAACCTCTTGGGAAGTTTTGCTGCCTCTTCACATCGAAGGAGCTCTGCATATAAGCCATCCAAGGTCAATAATTCATCATGAGTACCCATTTCAACAAGTTGACCTTCCTCCATAACAGCTATATAATCAGCATTCCTTATAAGACTAAGCCTTCGAGCAATTATTATTGTTGAACGCCCCAACATTAGAAGATCCAAAGCCTCCTGAACAGCCCTTTCAGCCTCAAAGTCAAGGCCACCAGTTACCTCATCAAGAAGAAGAATGGATGGATTTAAAAGCACAGCTCTTGCAATAGAAAGCTTTATCTTCTGTTCTTCTGTCAAGGCTAAGCCAGCCCTTCCAACCTGAAAAACAAGCCCCGTGTACATATCAAAATGCAAAAGTGATTGAAAGTGAATAAAAATATAAGCATACAACTAAGCAAGAACTACTATAGTCTCCATAGAGTCATGTCAATGAAGCTTCACCTGTGTGTCGTAACCTTTCCCTAATGAGCTGATGAATGTATGCGCATGGGCTATCTTGGCAGCCTCTTCAATTTGATCCATAGTGGCATCCCGACCATAAGCAATGTTGTCTCTTATACTCAAGCTGAGCAAAGCAGGCTCCTGGGTGACTAGTCCTATTTGGCTCCTTAGCCATTCCAGTTTCAGATTCTTAATGTTCTCACCATCTAAAAGAACCTCCCCTGGACAAGACATTGGAAAATCAATTTAAATCAGTCAATGACCCATAGAAGGCTTTAACGTATCAATAATATTACACAGGGGAAAAATCACCTAATGTGGGATCATAAAACCGCTCCATGAGTGGAATTATACTACTTTTTCCAGATCCATTTCTGCCGACAAGTGCCACAGCTTTCTTAGCAGGAACAGTCAAATAAAACCCACTTAATATAGGGATTTCAGGACGAGATAGATAGCTAAAATAAACATTCCTAAACTCTATATTCCCTTGCACAAAAACTGGGGCAGTTCCATCATGATTAACAGATGAGGATGACCTGCTTATCATCTCATACAATCTATAAGCAGCTATACGTCCTTGATCAAATGAGTAGAAGTTTGTTGCTGCCTGATTCAAACCCCTGATTCAAAGTAGCAGAAATAATATGTAAAATGGTAGACAGAAAAAAGAGAATTTAAAAGTTGAAAGAGATTCTCACAGGCCACTTAAAATTACAGCAAAGAGAGCTGTTATGATTTCACCACCATGAGCTTTGTCATGCATAACCAAGAACCTTCCTACCCAGAGTTGTAAAGCACACGAGCATATTGCAAGCCCATACGTAAATCCAAGACCAAGCCCTTGAACAAGACTTATTAAGATACCATATCTAAGAGTAGCTTGAAGTGATGTCGCATATGAATACTTAGCCAATGTTTCATTTGTAAATGCATACAATGTCCTGATATAAGAAACCGCCTGTATCACAAGGAATAAACCACATGAAAATTGCTTTCCCCAAAATGCTTCACTATATAGTTAAAACTTCATCACTCTTCCTTCCACTTTATTAAAAGAATAAAAGATAATGAAATAAACAATAATAAAACCCCATTGTTGCCTATCTTACTAGTAAAATGAAGCAATAAGAGTTATGATATTTTGTTCCTTCCCTGGTTTAAAGTTTTGATCACAAAGTAAACCACAAAAGTATTTGATGCATAAGCAGCCAAATAATAAATTAAGGAGTTTGGTAAACAAACAGAAGCAAGGAAAAAAAACAAAATACAATCTGAGACTGTTAACGATTTATCAATAACCTTTTACAGAAAAAAGTTGCAAGGATTTTCAGGCACTCTCTTTTGCACAAACCATACAATGCACTGGAACATTGTTTTGTCCTCTCAATTGAGGAGACCAAAGAAGATAATCTAGCCCCAACCAGAACCAATTATTAGAGAAGCCATATAAGCATTGTGTGAAAAATATGTATAAACAAAACAAAACAAACGAATACACACGCCATTGTTCTGAGTTCCACACCGAGTCTGATTTTTGTCCTATGTTCAAGGAAAAAGGGTTCAATTTGACACCACCCAATTAAGATATTTTAAAGACATTTCTCCTGATCGGGGGGCCAAGTTACAAAATCTTTGAAACAATTGTTTGTGAAGAATAAAACAAAGATAGAGAATGCTGCTTAGAAATATATTGATAACGTGCATCCCTAGCAGCTACTAAGGGCTTGCTCTAATCTCCCCAGAGCTCTAACACCATGACAACAAAAGAGAATGCTTCTAAGAGCATTGATAAAGGGAGCCTTGAGTTATATATCCATTATTAAGAGAAGGTTGTTTGGTTTGAGATGCAAACTGATGTAGACTTACATAGTGTGGCTAAATCATGGAGAATGATGAACTTACAGATAAAAAACAGACGTTCAACTTATAGTAATAACTTTGAACAACAAAATTGACAAACTGACATATTGAAGCCTGAAGCTTGCCGCAGGACACTGAATGCAATTAGAAATAATATTTTGATTCTCATGATCACTGAGGTATATTATTTACAAGAATATGAAATATTATCTATGATATTAGGACCTGATTTGTAGGGATCACATAATAAATGAGAATAAAATCAGGTCATATAAAATCTCCCTAATAATATTATCCTATAATATTTCCACTAAACTAGGGATTTACTATCTACAAAGCCACTTGGTTCATTCAATCATATTGAGGACATATTTGTTTAACATATTTTTAAAAAACAAAGTATTTAATGATCATTCGTGTTCCTAGAAGTAGTTGATGTGGCAAATGAAACATCAGAAAGCAACATACAAATTCTTAACGTAACAGCTAGAATTATCTATAGTTAAGTGTTTAGGGTAGAGAACCTCAATAGAACAAGAAGGAAGAATAATATATTCACATATCACTACAGCAAGGTACATGAGCTTAGTCAGAAGGCACTAGTAATAATTATAAATTGTATATTGTTCCTTGTCGATTTGACGTTTTTTAGACTTGTGATTTTTTAGACTTAGGATGAAATGGCTAAAGAATGTTAGGAAGGTCGCTAGAGCAATTTTAGGTGAATCAAAAACATTTTCGACCAAGAGATAAAGAATCTTGGTGGTGGAATGAGTATGAAGGAGGAGGTCAAACACAAACAAAAGAGATTGCTTTAAAGTCTTACATTTGTGCAACAAAGCCGAAAATTGAGAAAGGCATCAAACAGTTAGAAAGGAAATTAGAAAGTAGTGAGTGAAGCTTTTGAGAATAGGAAAAATAGGGAACCAAATATATACAAAATTGCAGAGAATAAGAAAATGAAATCAAGGGATTTGGAGCAAGGAAGATATATTAAAGATGAAAAAGGTAACATTCTGGTTACAAATACTAAACGGGAGGGTTACTTTTACAAGCTTTTCTATGATGGATTGAGGACAGTTCGTGATATGGGGGATTTAACAACCCACAAGTGTGAACAGAATTTGGCTTAACAAATACAATACAGAACCTGGTAATAGCACTACATTGATTATCACGCAAAGGAAACTTGAAATTACAGCTCCCTTTTTTCTTGTATTTATGAAACTTGAAAGAAGGCCAATGGAGTTCCCTATTCCACGTAGAACTACTAGAAAGCACATGATTTGAACGCCCCAAGTTACACAATCTAGAAGGAAGGTTTTTTGAAATAAATGGATCCACAAAAACTGGAGAGATGAGAACACACCGTGAAAGTCACACCACTTGACAAGTCAATTTTAAACTTCTCCAAATATCAAACATATTTGATATCTTATACCGACTAGACCATTAAAAGAAATAAATCATGTTTTGAAGATATAAAACAAAAGTGTACACAAATGGCACCCAAACCATTCACAACCATTCAATGGGCAAAAGGAGTATTATTTGTTCAGGGTAAAACAACAGTAACCTGTTCAGCAATACTAGCAGCTTCAGCATATGCATCTTGAATATTCTCTGCCAGCCTATGAAGGAATATATTTGATATTCCTCCAGCAGCAACAATAAATGGACCTGTGGCTAATGTTATCAATGCAATCTGCCAACAGTTGATAAATCCAATAACAAGTCCACTGAAGAACGTAGCCATATTGTGAATATAATTTCCAACCTGTATTTATAAGCCAATAAAGATATTATATGAGACATGCCTGAAGAACTGGGATATCTTATGGGAAGAATATAAGTTTTCAATACGCTGAATATTTGCCACGTTCAGGGAAAGACATACTTTTTCACTAAGTGCAGACTGAATGAGCAGCACATCACTTAATACTTGGCTCACGATATCTCCATTATTCCCATATGTATCAAAAAAACTCATATCTTGGTTAAGCAATACTTGAACATATTTTGATCTGATAACAGCAGTCTGCCGTTCTCCAGTCAAAATCCAGCATGAAACCTCTATAAAACAGAAAAACAAAATTAATATTGCAGAAATTAGTAAATGTCTCTCTAAGAAAAAACATTCCTATTAAGTGAATTAAGTGGTAATCAATTTCAGGAAACATGTTAGTTTACCTATCCAACCAGCAGCAAAAACACCCGCAGCGATATAAACGACGGTTAAAGCAAGCTGTAGAAGAAACAATGAGAGTAAATAACCATATTCTGGTTCACAGTTTGAATGGCTTGTAGAAAATAGAAGAAAACTTCTTAGCTGACGATGATTTAAATAACAAAAGAAACATAAAAAAAATTCAACAAGACAGCACAAATTAAAAATAAGTTACAAGGGGGTTTGATTATATAATGAAAACGGGAGTACAAACTAATCACATACATATCTAAAGAACAAAAAACGAATACAAGAATATATCCTTAATTTCAAGCATCATGCATTCTATCTAAAAGGACAGATTCATAAAGTACACAAATTAAATTGGAAAACCTTCTAAGCCTCATTTTTCTCTCCTACAAAGACTAAACCCAAAAAGCATTAAGGTGGACATGGTCATAATGCAAGATTGAAAGATAATAAAACTATTATGCCCATATTTTAATGGATTTCTAAAACTAGTTACGGGCAATAAGTAGCACATTAGATATGATATTATCCTTTGGCATATATCAAATCAACTAGTAACTCCCCCAATTGTGTTAGTTTCGGATGGCCAATACACAAAGCAAAAGAATGGTAAAATTAGGAAAGACAGAGTCAACAAATCTCCAAGAAAATTGAAAGGACTGACATTCCTCACCAGGAATTTAGAAGGTTATGCCCTGCTAAAGAAAGAAGTTATATAATCAGGAAATAATGGATCATCCAAAATGCTTATCTACAAGAAGACATGATGTGGAATCAAGCTCAAATATTGAGGTCTTTGTATGGTGCATTGTTCTTCAAGCTTCTCCATGCACACACGAATTCAAATGTCTCTAGAAGAACTCCACCACTAATGGCTACTCAGATAGGAAAGCACCAAGTCTGAAGGAGACTCATATAACGTCACCACTTATCCTCCATTTGTTCATATTTCTTTTATCTAAAGCCTGATCTTATATGCCTTACAGTTAGCAAATTATCTATTTGATTCAATTCAAATAAAAGTGGAAGTTCTTGTCAATGCTGACAGATACTTTAAAACCTGAAAACATATATCATCCTGAATCTCAGATAGTTAGCTGTACGACAATGATTTATTTTTTAGTTTAGTTGTATTCGAATAGCCATCTGAGTCATTTTAACCAGGAAATACTCAGGTTCAAAATCAACGGATTTACAAAGTTAATATTTGATACTGCCAGTGTATAGTACTAGTCCCTAAGATTCAATTCCGATAGACTTGCAAAATCAGTTTTAATGCTCAGTGTACAGCAGTAGTTTAAAATCAATTTTCGATCAATTTCAGGTAATAATTTTAAAAAGTTGCAAACCTATGCATAACAACATGAGTATGATGCTCCCATTAATGCTCCAATGTTGGACTGTCAAATTCTAACTTTCGTGAATAAAAAGTTTGGCAAGAAGGATGCCTTGAATTTACAGATTTCATAATATAAGGTAAATTTCATCTTTCAATACTCGAAGTCTGTAAAATGTTTCTCTATTTTCATCTAAGTATGATCACTAGCAGGGTATCAAATACTAATTTTAGAGTAAAGAAGATCATTTCAATTAAGAAACCTCTAAAACTCGTGGCTTGAGGGAAGATGGGCCTAGTTTACCAAAGCACAGCACAACAACCAATCCAATCAAACCAAAACGAACAGAACCCAGCAAATCTGTTTCAGCTCTCATATTTCAATGCAATAGATGAACTAAGGAAACTAAGAGCACCGCCTATCACCATGAACAATTTTCAAAAGCAACTAAGTCTATAACTAAATCAACAGAACTAGAATAATTATCTTCTTGAAAACCTAATTGTCCAATCAGATTAATTCAGATAGTCTAAATTAATCTAATTGAACAAAATTTGCTGATATAGTCTTAACTAAACCCAATTGTCCAATCAGAATAATTAACTAAACCTAATTGAACAAAATTAATAATTCAGATAGTCTTGCAAGAAATATATAACCATTATTAGAATGACCAATAAGTGAATGTAGTTCATAGTTAACAAGTGTTCCCTATGTTATTTCTGGCATGAGATTAGGGAACTTATAAAACTGGAATAGGGTGTCCAAGAGCGAACCAAAACATCAGACTACACATATCGATATACGTAGCTTAAAACTAAAGAATCACTTAAATTAAGAAGAAAAGACCTACGTGCTTCGCTTACGGGTCTGCCCAGTCTACTTACAACTAAGATCGTCCAAAATATCAGGAAAGGAATAAATTTTCACGCTTAGTATCTCATAGAAAACAAAGAAAAAATAAATTTGTCTGGAAAAAAATGAATCAAAACCAAAAACTAGGGTTTTGTTCAGAAATTGACAGCTAACCTCCTTGAACTTGTTGAATTGCTCGTCCGACGGACCTTGCGAAGGATCCATCCTCAACACATTAATGATCTTCGCAAAGTAGTGTAAATAAACTACGAGTGCAGTACCATGAGCAGCTGCTGCCAGGGAGCCCACGACCATCAGAACCCAATCGAGCCGGTCGGCGCAAGCAAAGAGCCTGGAGAAGGGCACCGCAGCGGGCGGTGGTTCAATCTCCTCGGGCTCCTCGATCTCCTCCTCCATTTCAACCTGGTGGGAAGCAGAGGTCTCAGCTCCAGGGTCTAAGTAAGGCGACGGCGACTCTGGCGGCTCAGATACCTCCGACACCGGCGTGAGCGGCTGTATATGGGGTGGGGACCATCCGAACAGCCCCCTCGATATCATCATCTTTTTTATCCCACCAACTACAACCCCAACTCAAAGAAACCAAAACCCTTCTCCGAACACCCCTTTCCCTCACTAAAATCAGCAGATCCACCCAATTCAGAGCCCAAATCCCAGGACTAATTTGCCCCCTTCCTCTTCGAATTATTACCTGCTACTTTCTCATAATCCCACTTCCGACAAAAAGAACAAACCGAGAGAGAAAAAGAACGACGTGGTCCTCCTCCACCTCGTAAAACGGTGGTGGCGCGTCGTTATGACTGAGTCAAAGACGGCGTACGTAGAGGAAAAATACTAGTGTTAACCAGAGTAGAACGCGAAACATCTTAACCCACCACCGTTTCCTCCACCTTCTGCTCCTTCTCGTTCTTCTCCTTCCTTGAGTTGTGTATTTGGACAGCTAATTCGCTTTGGTTTTTGTTAGGTTCAACGGTCAAACGCCGGCGATACGTTTGAAGAATTTTTATTTGGGAAGAGTTAGCTATTGCTTTTTATTTATTTTGATTAATTCACCATTTCAGTTTCAGGTACTTTTGCTTTTTGTTTTTTAATTTTAATAATGTAATGCTTTTCTGAAGGGATACAGTGAATGTGTGCTGTAACGTCTTGAATTTGTATACAGTAAAGCAGCTGGGGGGAAAATGAGAAAGATGAGGAAGAAGGAGGGGCTATTTGGTAAATTCGTTGTGTTGGTAACTGTGTGAACAGCTAAATAATTTATTTGGCCCAAAAAAATAAAAACAGCTGGATAATTTTTATTTTTTGGGCAGCTTTAATATGGACACGTGTCAAATGTCTATATGTATATTGTTGGTGGCACCATTTATTTGAAAGTTATTTTTTACGGGAAATATTTTAAAATTCTTAACAAGATAAATAATTTTAAAAATATTGTATACTCTATAAAAAATAAGTTGTATTACTTATTATTTAATACTTATAAGTAGTGAGACTTATTAAAATTTTGTACTATATCTAAATATGTAAATTAATAAATAAATTTTAGGTCGATTTACTTACATCAATTGCAATTAATTCTCCAAGTAAATCTCAATACCTAAATTGTTTTATAATTGCAAATATAGTTATATTGTATTCTATTTAAGTAAATAATGAATTGAGGAAAAAAGGCTCAAATATTAATATATGATGAAAATATTAGTTGTAATAGACATAAAAAAATGAACCTAAATTAATTAAATTGTATGCATATCATATTATTATTATTATTGTATTATTAATAACATATTTTATTAAATTTAATTCAAAATTTGAATGACAAAAATATTATCTTTCTTAATTTTAATTTCATTTCCATGATATTCGGATTAATATTTAGGCTCATCAAACGTGTTAAACTTTTATATTTAAACAATTTATGTATTTAATATATAATCATTTATTTTAATACATTTAAATATTATAAAATTTTGAAATAATTTTATAAAAGATATTTTGAAAGGTTTTTAATTTTTAAATAAAGAAAATTTTAAATTGAAAAAAAACACGTCCATATATAAATTTTTTAAAAATAATAATATATTATTTAATACCTAGATATTATTTTTTAATAATATCTAATATTTTAATTTTATTTATAATATATTTAACACTATAATATTATTTTTTTAATACATTCAATACTCTTAATATCATCATGAATTCAATTAAAAAATAATATTAAAATATTAATTATTATTTTATCCTTTAAAAAATGTTCTGGCTAACATATTTTTATACTAATAACATTTCTGACTTCTTATCCAAAAAAAAATTTCAATTTCCCTGATTTATTTAAAAAGGCTATTTGTATTATGTTCCCATGATTTTTATGTATACGAAACTTGAATTTAAGATAATAAAAAATTAAAATATTAAAATATTTTGATTTCATGTCAAGGGAAAAAAATGAAATTACAAGTAAAAAAAAACAATAATTTAAAAAATAAAAAATTGTTATTTAAAAATTTTATTAATTAAAAAATATAATATATTTTTATACATAAAAAAATGTCGATACTTGAACTTAAATTTTTCTAATCAATAAAAATTTTAAACAATACACTAATTTTTTCTTTAAAAAATTAACTACATTTTTATTTTTGACAATTTAAAACCCCCTTTCTTATAGAGTAGAGAATCCACACACGCCTTATTTTTTACTATTTAAATTATAGAACCCACGGACTCTTCCATAAGATATACAAATTATGAGTTTATAAATATACCTTTATATATACAATAAAATTCATGTCATTATATAACTAAATTATATATATAATATTGTATATTATATATAGAATATTTGTATGGTAAAGGTAGTTATTAATTTAACGTAATGAACTCTTCCACCTTTCCATAAGATAAGGAAGCCTATAAAAATACTTATTAGTAATTTCAAGAATGGAAGGCTATGATAATAGAAGAATGAGATTTAATTGTATATGGATTTAACTAGTGAATAGGTAAAATATAAAATTATTTAAAGCGTATTTAATTTTTAAAAAATATTATTTTTTTATGGTTCTAGTTGCGACTTTTGAAGAGGCATTCTAATTTCTAGGTACCTAAGTTTACACCTGAGTGTAATAGACGGCTCGCCCTACCTGACATTAATATCGCCTAAGAGAAAGAAAGACTTTACTCTGCCCTTAAATCATGGATAAACCTAACCACTTTTTAAAAAAAATTATACAAAAAAAAAATAAGAATAATAAGATTTAAGTCTCAACAGAATAATTCAATGTTTCTTGGATTTCCAATAAAATTGAAAAATAACTTATAAATATCAATTCAAACATTTACAAATAAAAAACTGAATTATAAATTATAAATTATATTTGAAATTTAAATATTTTTATGAACAATTAAGACTTTTAAGTTTATAATTGTGTGGATCCTTTTTTAGTTTTTTAGAACTTAATTTTCAAAAAAAAAATTATCAGATCTAAACTGTCATTAAAATTTAAATCAACCTTTTGGGATTTGATTATCAAATTCATTTTAAGAATATCTAACTCATATTTCAGATTATTTATATTAAAATTTAAAAAATATTAAACTAATTTTTTATCATCCTATTATAAAATTGAAGTTAAAAAAGAAAAAAGAAAAGGACTAAATGGCCAGACAAAACGGGAAACACAGCATGAAATGAGGAGGCAGGGCAAGAGGGACTGAACTGAGGGAATGTCAGCAAAGGGACAGTGTGTGACCTTTTTATAATTATCACGCCCCATGCCAGGCCATTTGATCTGTTCTTCTCTTTTCCTCCGATGACGTGGCCTTCCTTTTTATATTTCAAATATTGATAATAATATTAAATATTAATATGGATATTCGTTCATTTGCATGAATGACTACCAACCAAATAATAATAAATTTGCTTTTGGAAAAGTTGAGTGGCCGATGGATCTCACAATTTCTAAAAGTTTAGTCAAAAATATTATTATTTTTTAAACAATTGCAATAAAAGATTCATCATGGTAGTGGAATGATGTGTGATTGATTTCTTTAATACATGAAAATTTAAACTGCATTATTTATTTTATAAATAGTATAGATTTAGTTAGGCATTGAAATTAAACTAAAACCAAAATATTTTTAGAGATTCATTAATTTTATACAATTTAAAACCTGAAGTTGGAAAGTTCATTGGCCTTTTTTTTAAAAAAAATCAAGTAATATTAAAAAATATATTAAACTCCAATTAATTTAAATTATTGAATTGAGTTATTAAGTATTAAATGGTGATAATTCATTCAAAGACATCTTACTCTTTATTTATGTCATGACATCATACCATTAACATTTTTTTTATTTAATATATTTGAATCTTTAATTTTACTTAAAAAACTTTGCTTGATCCTCTCCTTCTTCACGCTAATCATCCATTTGCTTGTTGGAGTACTCGTCCACTTCTTCTATTTGGACCACCACATTTACAGTATAATAGAATGAAAATTTTTTTAATAAAAATAAAAATAGAGTTAGGCTAAAAATAAATTTTAAAAATTTATTTGATAGGATAGAAATGAGTATATAATTTATATATTTTTTTTATAACTCAGAGTAAAATGATTTAAAATATTTTTTTATTACTTATAAAAAGTTAGAGTTATCCAAAAATTTTATAATTTAGAGTAAAATTGTTCAAAATATTTTACTTCCACTTTAATCATTTTATTTTTTAGATTTTTAATAGAACTGAAATTATAAAAAATATCATAAATAAAAATAAAAATAAAATTATTATACTAGATAAAAAAAATCTATTTCTATTTTCAATTCTTTTATACTAAACATATCCTTGAAAATATTACCCTAAAGTCGAGAGTTGATACCGCTTTTAAGAAGGTTTTGTTCTCTCAATGCCTGTTTGGATATGATTTTAAAAAATGACTTATAAAAAAAAAAGGCTTGTGGACAGCTTATGAAAAAAGGTTTTTAGAGAAGAGTTTATGGAAAAAAAGTGGTTTTGAATAAATAAGTATTTGGATAGTTATTTTTAGAATAACTTTTTATATTAGTAAATTATCAAAAAGGGTATGATTTGATTTAAAGTAAGAGAGAGGAGAGAGGTAGAGAAAAGAGAAGAGAGAGGAGAGAGGGTAGAGAGGAGAAAGGAGAGAGGGTGTAAGAAAAAGTAGGAGAGAGGAGAGAAGGTATAAGAAAAAGTAGGGGTAAGATAGTAATTGGATAGTCTATAAGCTCTTTTACTGTTTAAAAGGCTAATTTTAATAGCTTATTCAAAACTATTGTTTTGGCCAAAAGTACTTATGGACAAATATGGCTGTTTGTTTTAAAATTTTCTCAAACTAAGATTTTGCCTAAAAGAATTTCTAATATTATAGTTTGGGGTGTATCCAAACACACCCTCAATCTGATAAAGCCATTCGTACATTTTTTTTTTAATCCATTCGATTTTATCGAGGATGTAAATAACTACCAGACTCATCACTAAAGAAGCTTTGGCAGCTTCCTCATGGTTAGTTGTATGAGAGCGTAGGTAAATTCAATGCCAAGTACTTCCTAAATCTAACCCTAAAGAACACTGTGCTTAATTCCCCATGGATTTACTTGATGGGTAGGGGTACTCACAGGACGGGTCGGGACCGGGATAACCCCGTCCTGTGTCCCATCCCGATACAGTACACGGGACGCAAAATGCGTCCCGTGTCCCGTCCCGTCCCGTCCCGAATTTGTCCCGGTCCCAATGGGACCGGGACGGGACGGGAATTTCCGATTTATTTTTTTTTTTAAAAAAATATTATAATAAAATTATCTCAATAAATTATTCCATATAAAATGCCATAGCAACTTCCTCTAAATACCAACATTCTTCCCTAATAGAAAATAATAACTTACCCATATAAGAAAAAAAATAATAGTAAGAAAGAATAAAAATATCAATATAAAAATATCTGTATAAGAATAAAAATATCTATATAAGAGTGAGAAAGATAGGATAATGTAATATTTAAAAAAAAAAATACTTCGGGACGGGACGGGATTCCCGAGGGACGGCCCGAGACCCATCCCGTCCCGAACCTCCTTTTGTCCCGTCCCGGACCGGTCCCTTTCGAGACGGGACGGACCCGTCCCGAAATCATCGGGACCGGGTCGAGACACCCCGGGACGGGACAAAATGGACACCCCTATTGATGGGGAACCGTAAGGAGACTCACCACTCATATGGTGTTGGACAAATCTACGAGTTTTTCTAGGGTCGCCCTTGCTCACTAGATTTAGTTTGTGTTTGGGACTATAGTTTAAAAAAAAATTAGGTAAAACTTTAGTTTAAAATTTTTTTAAACAAATAGTCATATTTATGAATAAGTGATTTTGGACAAAATTATGGTTTGAAACTATTGTTTTGAATAAACTACTGAAACTAACTTTTAGAATAGTAAAAGAGCTTATAGACTATCTAATTACTATTTTACCTGTATTTTTTTAAATTCTCTAGCATCTCTCATCTCTCTTCTCCATCCTATCTCCTATCTCTTTTCTCATTTTTTTTCTACACTCTCTCCTCTCTCCTCTTTTTTCTCTACCATCTCTTATCTCTCTTACTTTTAATCAAATCATACTTTTTTTAGTAATTTACCAATATAAAAAAGTGATTCTGCTACCAATCATTTAAACATCTATATTTTTAAAATCTATTCTTCCTAAAATATAGTTTTTTCTAAAATTTATTTATTAAAATCTAATTTTTTAGAATCTATTTTCTAAAAACTAATCCAGCCCTTAGTTGCTGAGGTAAATATAAAGAATATTTCTCCCATGCGAAAAATGGTGGTGGAGTTAAGTGAGGAAGATGTCTCTTTCTTTGTTATTCTTTCATATTTTTTATGGTGATGATTTTTATTTTCTTTAATTTTTTGAATTATTTTCTAACATTTTTCACCCCCATTTGATAGCTTGCTAAATTGTTGAAGGTTCCCTTTGAGAGTCCTGGAAACAGATTCTCTCGTGATCATTTTTTTTTTCATTTTCTCTCGTTATCACATTCTCACAATAGAATTGAAAAATGAATAGTTGAAATATAATCATTTATAAAAGTATTATTTTTCTATTTTAAAATATTCTACTATAGTAAGTTGTAATGATCAAATCTTAATATTTTTTTTTTATTTTTATGTTTTATAAAATTTAAATAGTTAAGATTTATTATCTTATAAAATTATATTATAATATTACATTAAAAATAAAAAAATAAACTATAAGAAATCATCCCGACAATTTTTAATTAAAGACTATCATTTTATAAAAGAATGTAGAGAAAAAGATAAAAAAAGATATTTTAAAATTCAAAAAAAGATAAAAAGGGCATCTGAATTTCAAAAGGATAGATTAGGCATGAGGTCCAATCTGTCATTTGTAAATTCTTGTGTAGAGTTACAAATATTATTGGCAGAGTTGTAAACAATCATTTACAAATTTAAGACAAAAGACGAAATTGTACTTTTTGCAACTCTGTCAATGATATTTATAATTCTTATAATGGTATTTATAATTTTACCAATGGTATTTATAACTCTGTCAATAGTATTTATTACTCTCATAATAGTATTTACAACTCTGCTAATAGTATTTACAACTCATATAATAATATTTATAATGCCTATAATGATATTTAGTCTCTGTATAGAAATTTATAAATAAAAAAATTCAAAAACCTTTTTTATCTTTTTAATTTCAAAACGTCTTCTGCCTTTTTTCTAAAAATGGATCTCAATAGAAAATTTCATCTACGTGGAAAATTAGGCAATCTATGCCGTAAATCGTAAATAGGAAGCAGAATCTTGTATTCGTAGATTTTATATCGTATTTGCTTCAGTTAAGGATGGGAAATGCTACTGGGATAATAATAGGTGCCAAGAAACGGGTTCACTAGAAAATCTTTTTTTTTTTGTTGCCCACCCGGTTCACCGGAGCTTTGCCCCGACTACATCCGGATCCGACCCGCGTCGCGCACCTGGCTGTGGTGGGTGAGTCTCCCAACGGAGATTTTCTGCGTACGCCAAGGCTCGAACTCGAGACCTCGCTTAAGCGATACCGAGCCGCTTACCACTCGGACCAACCCCGTTCCTAGAAAATCTTTATGATAGCGTTGCTAAATCCAAAGATATGCATTTCCTGGATACGGGGCATTCCCCATTCGATTTCCCTAACGAGGGTTTCATGAGGGGACTTGACACTGTCTTTATGGTGTTAGATAATTTCCAAATTACTACAGGGCTCCCTTCTTCATCTCTACATCTGCTTGTCAAGTTGAATATAACGGATATTTCTGGTTTGCAGGAAAGAAGGGTGAGGTTTGGCGATGTGAGGCATGTGTCTTTATTGATTCTAGTGATGATTTTTACTTCTTCTTTTTTTAATTTTTTGGTATTATTTTTGTAATATTTTTCTCCCCATTTGATAACGCACCAAATTAGACTGGTATGTTATTTTTAATTTCAATAAAAATTAGTTTTCATCCAATTAAAGTAAATTAATGACTAATTAATTATTTAGGTTAGGTTTTCTTGCCTTAACCCTGTTTCCAAGGTCAATTTTCCAACACTGATTCAAATGGTATGTTCTCTAAACATTTTTGGGGAGATGGGCTTTTTTATGTTTTGATTAATTTTGGATTGAAAATTGAGCTTATGTTTCAATCCAATTTCAATTATCTCATAAATAATTGATATATGATTCTGTATTTCAATTATACTTTAAAAAAAATCATTTTTCCAACACTAATTTAAATGGGTCTATGAGATTTTAATAAAATCAAATAATTCCCAACTTTCCTGAAAAAAAATCCACTCACTAATTTGAAATTTCTTAATTACTGACCCTATACCCAATCTAAACAACATAACAACCCAAGTGTTAGTTTTAAGCACTTACTAATTTTAAATTCCATATGTTACAATTTGAGGGGTATTCCTAACTAAATATTTGTATTGTATGGTTACTGACCTAATGGGTTAATTTCAAAATACGAAATTTAGATCTTTCATATTTAATTTTACATTTTTTTATATATTTTAAAATAATTCTTAATTTTAAATATATAAACAAAAATATTTTTCTAAGTATTATTCTGTTAGAAAATAAATTTATTGTTTAATAGTTATAAATTAAAAAAAAACTTTAGATTTGAACTATTCAAATCTAATTTAGATAATAACACTATAGTGCATCAAAGCTAGACCTCGGAATCAATCTAATCAATATATCATATAGTTAGATATATCAATATTTATGAGCCTTTATGCAACGTTTGGTATGTGAAAAAATGTGTTTTTAGAAATGAAATAAAAAAGCACTTATCTCGCTTTTCTTTCCAAGAGTATTTCTCATTTTCTTTCTAAAAAGTATTTTGTTTAGTTTAGGTACCAAAATTTAGCCTCAATGTGTTCTTGAGCTATGCATCAATTTAGCTTCACAATACTTGCAGGTTCCAACGGGTTTTTATGATAGGAATTAAACGGTATCTCTTAACTAATAGTTTAGAGATTAATTTTTCTAATAGTTCAAAAGCTAATTCTTTCAAGGCGTAGAAATTATTAAAATAAATTTTTCTTTTCCCAAAAACTTTTTTCTCTGATACGACTTAGTTCAAATCTAAGACATCATATTTAATATATCTAGTTATCTATTAATTGCTCTAAGCTTTGTTGGTCAGCTTCCAACGTTCCTATATTGTTAAACTTTATCATGGGCTAGTGAATCTCTTCCCGGCCCATTAATTAATTAACCTTGCACCACTCAGGCCCATTTCTTCTTCTTCTTGTTCTTCTTGTTTTTTTTCCCCTGTATAACAGGCCCATATTTCTTCTTTAGTGTAACATCGTATCCAAATTCCCAACTCATGCATAGCACAGATAATAATAAACGAGTTTATATTTTATAAGGATATGAGTTTAATTCTTATTACTATTATGAGTTTTCTTTCAATAGACGATATCGTAAGTTCCCTATAAATACTCTATAAATTTTAGAGTTATGCCCTAGCCTTAGTAGAGCACCGGTGCTAAACCCACCTAATTTTTTTTGTAAAAAAAAAAATAAAAAAATTCCCAACTTACCTATCTCATTTTTCAAAGTATATTAACAGACTTGCCCAACCCAAGTCTCTCTTAATAGATTCTTTATGATTTCTAACCATTCTTTTTAATTCACAGTTAAATTGCAACACGTAGATTTATTACTAGAGAACACTAATTGTCCTCATGTTAAATACTCCTCCAAAGATGTAAGATATGGTATAAAGCCTTAATTCAAATTATCTATTATATTTATTATTATTTTAAAACTAATTTACCTAAATTATAAATAGGTATAATTAATTAAATAACTTATTGAGGGGTGTTAGGAAGCATCTTAGAAAAGCAATTGTGCACTTTACAAGATAAAACTTCCTTTCTTTATTTAACTCATATAGTATAAAATCACTTAAAATATCCATACACCCATTATTTAAATTAGATGAATAACTCTTATATTAAGAATATGATAAATATCTTTTTTTAAGCATCTGCATTTTTTTATTTGAGATAATCCTATTTAAAACACCGTTAGATCATAAATGTAATCACCTCTTCTAACAAGAATTCGAATCTTGATTCATCATATTGTGATAGATAATATTTTTTTTTTCTTTTTCGGTAAACAAAAGATTATATTAAACCGATCATAACGTAGCACAAAGTATATAATATTTAGGGGATAAGAGATACGCATAACAACTTCTAAGCATATATAATATTTATATATATTTATGTACACACACATATATATATCCATATGGAATCAAATAAATAATGGTAATGTGGCATATATAATGGCATTAATTAATGAAGGATATATTTGATTCTTTCTTAAGCTTGGTATTCCAGAGAAAAACACTTGTCAAAGCATTACTACACTGCAGAGCAGCCTTCAACAATTGGATGCCCTAAAAAAAAAGGATCATTAGGGCAGTGAAGAAGAAAACAGCAGATCAAAGTAAACTGATGATGAAGAAGAGCCAAAATACAAATATATAATTCAACTTATAAAAATAAATAGTACTCCTCCGGTCTTTAATATGTGATATATTTAATTAATTTAATTAGATTAAGAAAGTTAGTTAAGTTAGTTAATTTGATCATATTTTTTTAATGTGATATATTTAATTAATTTGCTTAACTCTCTCCCTCTATTTTTTACTTGATTATTGTTGAGAGAGTATATATAAATATAAATAATTTAAGAAAAAATTGATAAATATAAAAAATAAATATTAAATTTAGGATAGAAATTAACTTCTAACTATATCCTATATTAAGGAGAACATACACATAAAGATGACTCATGTTAAGATATGGTTCCCTATTTATGTCGTGTATAAATAACTTTTCTAATTATCTATTATATTTATTATTTTTTTAACCCTCCTAAACTTCTATGTATATATATGTATATAATTTTCCAATAATTAATTTTGTGCATTACTTATTCACACTTAACTTGAAGTTTATGGGTCATATGCACACAAAAATAAAATTTAAGGGAGTATACATAACTTTTAGCTAGAAGTTATCTGTATACATTTGAAAATCAGGTCATTTGTACATGATGATTCGAAATTTAAGGGAGTTATATATATATATATAATTTAACCCCTATTTTTTAACATACAGGGTTTTATGCATGCAAGTTGTCCTAATTAGCAAACTCGTAAACCTAATTGAGAATAAAACATAAAGATCTTTGGGGAAAACACACACATATACTCATTCAATTCTTAGTATAAAATCTAATTGTAGAGTTGAATTTGACCCTGAATATAAAACTTATTTTCTATATTTTTTAATTTTCTCAAATTAACTCTATATTGATATTTTCTTAAGAATAATAATCAAGTAAAAAAGTAAGAAAGGAAGAGAATTAAAGAAGATAATTATAGTATTTTAGAAAAATTATCTAATATTAACTATTTTTTTAATATAATCAAATTAAATAAATAGTTACTGTATGTATGAGATAATAATTGCTCAAAAGCCATGCATGTGTATATTAAAATTACCTCCTGTATTCCAAACTCAACGACCATTTCTTGTAGTGAACTAACATCTTTGACGTTGAACTTGTTGAGCAAAGCGATACACGAAATAGAAGACATAGGTTGAACCACAAGATCATCCATAACCATATACGTCACAACTTCCTTCACAAACCCACCTTCGCCGCATCCACCGCCATAACCTTTCACTTCCATTTCCTTCTTCCCCACGTACGTCACAGAAATGTTCATGGAAGTTTTGCAATACGAACATGGCGTGTTTAGAACCGGAGTCACAGAATACGTACATCGGTTCCTGCACATGTATAGTTTCGGAGGCTCGATTTCTTCTTGTTTAATATTCGCGCCGTCGTAATTTGCTAGCAACAGAAAGCTGCCAGGAGGAATTAGGGTTTTTGGCTTCAACAAGATTTCTTTGTCTTGGTTCTGGTGAAGAAGGTAGGTATTGTTGAGATTCTCAATGCTTTCATAGATTTTGCCTATGGAACCTACCATGTTGTTTTTTGTTAGGAGCTTCGTGACAACGCCGATAGGTAGACGGTGGAGGTTGAAGAGGAAGTCTATGAAGTCTTTGGATGCTTCAGCAAAGAGAACTCTCTCAGCTTTTGTGTCTACCAAAAGCTTCAAGCTCATTTTTGTTGTTGTTGATGATGAAGATGATGTCGTCATTAATGTCAAATATGAATCTGTATAAATAATATTAGTATGACTAATTACTCTTTTGGGTTTTGGCCAACGTATAATAATAAAGATCAATAGAAACTCATTGTTGCGTTATACTATTGAATTTGAATTTGAAAACTCTAATCCAATCTTAAGGAAATGAAACACAAAAAAGGGGAAAAAAGAATATACTTGTTTTTAAATAGGTCCCACGTCTGATGGTAATATCAGTGAAAAGAACAGCAAAAATACAAAAATGAGATCCTTTGTGGTTTAGGCAGTTAATTTGAACTATTTAACTTAAATTATGTTTTAATCTCAATTCAAAACGGCGCCGTCTTTTAAATCTCTTATCCATCTTACACGGATCATATAAAAATTCTAATGCTTAAACACGAAATCTATTTCTCCCTTCAAAATATCTCTTTCATCAATCAAGAATATGTATACTTTCGAACTGAAACAAACAAAGTTTTATTCTTTCCTACCATACGTTTGTACCTTATGTGAGGTTTTTGAGCTGCGGGTGATGTTAGAACGACGACGTACGTCCTCTTCCGGGGATCAGATCGATAAGAAGGAATCAACAGGAGAAAAGGAAACTTAATTAGTGTTGACATTTGAGAAATTTGAGGTTTATGAGAGGAGGTTGCCTCATGTCGTTTTGCCGTCACACAAGATATTCTTGACTTTGCTTAATAAGTTCTATATAGGTAAGATTCTTTGGAGAAGAATATAATTCATTCTTTGAGTACTCTTTTGGTACTTGGGTTTCTTCTTTTTGAATGAAATTAAAAAGAAAAAAAAACACTCCCTTACATAATTAATTTATATATTAAAAATTTTGTTAAGCTACTTATTTATATAAAAAAATATATATTAATTTTCTTAAAATATTTCTTTAATAATTTGTATTAAAAACTACGAGCCTACTTGTTTCTATTATCTTTTTTTGTTCTCAAAACAATTTTATAAAATTGTTTTTAAAAATAAGTTTTAGAGAAAAATAAATATATTTGGATAATTGTTCTAAAAATTTATATTTAAAAACAAAATATATAAAAATTTGTTTGGGACAATTATTTTTAAAACTAAAATTAAAAATTAAAAGAATGTGAGAGATAGAATAAAAAATACATAATGATAGACAAGGAGTTAGAGGATTGAGTAAAAAATAATTATTCTTACCATCAATTTAAATAATAGTAGACAATGGTCACCCACGGTAGAAGTCATCAATGGTGGTGGCATTTATTAGTAGTCGTTAGTGGTGGCGAAGGTTGTTAGTGATGGTGGTGGCCATCACTGCCTATAGTCGTCGACAGTGGCTATCAACAACAATAGCATGTGTCAGTGGAGGTCGATGGCCGTGGTGGTTGTTGGTGATTGCCATTGATAGTAATGGCAATTATCAATGGTGGTAGTCGTCAACAACGACTGACAACAATGGCGCACATTGGTAGTTGAGATTGTCGACAGCAGCTAACGATGGTGAAAAGTCATCATTGATAGGTGGTAGTAACGGCCGACAGGCAACATATGGCTCTAAAAAGATATTTTTTAATAGTTGGTCATTTTTTTAAAATAAAAAATGTAAAAAACAAAAAACAGAAAAGAAGAAAACATTTCTACAAAACATTTAAAAGTTTTCTTATTTTCTACTTTTAAAAACAATTAAGTAAAATTAAGTTGCCAAACAATGTTTTTCTTTTTCTATTTTTAAAAACTACAAAACTGTTTTTTAAAAACAGAAACAAACAGGCCCTACATCATTCATAGAAATTCTTTTAGAACCATATATACATCAAGTTTCTTATACCTATTTTATCAAGTTCTCAAATTTCATTTTATCATATTTTTCTAATATCTCCATTTAACTTAAATCCACATAAAAAAAAGTAGACATTATAAAATATGAATAGAGAACTTGACAAAATAAATGTAAGGAATTTAATTTAAATTTTCTCTATTATTTTAATGTGTATATTCAATAGGAATAATTTTAAAAAAATATTATAAATTTTAAAAATAAAATAAATTAATATCTTATATTTAAAAATAAAATAAACCCATCAAATGACTCCTATATACGAAGGTGGTATTAATTTTAATTTTAAGGGTATATATCAATTGAACTGAATCATCAATATTTGTCTCTCTCCAATACCAATAATTTTTTTTCCTTCCCCCGTAAATATTAACATCGAATATTTAAAATGAACCTAAAAAAAAATACCAAAATAATTAATAACTCATCAAAGATTAATAATAATTTAATCTAAAGAGAATTATTATAAGGTCCAAAATAAGAGATTTAATTAATCAAAAATCTAATGATAATTGAAGAGTTAATAATAATTAAATAGCTAGCAATATTAAATTTTAGTTATATATATTTACAGGAGGGGATAGGACCAAGATAGGGTCATCCTGTGTCCTATCTCATAAAGAGACATGGGACAACTTTTTTGTGCCATGTCCCACCTTATCCCAGTCTTATCCTGATCTTGATCAAGACGAGTATGGGGCCTATTATTTATTTTTTGGAATTAGATATAATCTTACAAGGGAATTAGATCTTAGATAAATCAATATATATATATACATATTATAGTATCAAAGAAAACACACACACATGTACATTATAATCAAGTATAATTGATCACTTATTATTTTACTATTTAGTATATTTATTTAGTTTTTCCATATCGTACATTTCAACTTTTAATCAAATAAACTTACTCATCAACATATTAAAAGCTTATTTTTAATTTAGATAAAAAATCATTGCATAAAATCTTGATTCAAACATAGTCTATAAATTTAAATCAAAATATCACTATTCAAGATTTTCCTATAAAATAAAATAATATAAAACTATTAAATATAACATAAAAAATAAAACATAGGCGATACATACTAGGATGGAATAGGGTTGTCCTGCATCTCGTCTCATCCCAAAATTTTTTGGGACAAGACCGTCTCACCCCTATTTGATCAAGGACAGGACAAGTTGACATCAACCGGGATGAGATCAACTTGAACACCCCTACTTCTAGTCTAGGAATTAGTAAGTTTATGTTACTTGAATTTTTTCAAAGAGACCAAAGTCTCTTCTTTAAAACTTTATAGAAATTCCCCTTTAACCTATCCTTAAACAAACAGATCAATATGAAACCAAACATGCACGAAGTTATCTATAAAAACTCCAATTTCTAAGAGCATGCTATATCTAGCTACAAGATGAATCTCAACTTTCTCATGCAATACGCACCCGCATTAGGAAGCACCATCTTCTTTAGGTCTTGTAGCTTTTGCAGGTTCTACGAAAATCAGCCTTCCATCAATTATCTGCATGAGGAAGATCAATGCATTTTTCATAATGAGCTTTACCAAGTAATAAACAGAGATTTCATGACAATAGTAGACGTTTTCGAATCCAAAAAGAATAATCATCATATTTTTGCAAGCATAAGCAAGCAGGGGATGTGAGAATGGTCAGAACCTGTTCTTCAATACTCACATGGTGCAATAAACCCATGCAATCTTGAAGTGTGTGCATACTAATAATGTGTGTTAATAACGTCAGAGTACAATACATAATTCTATACAAATGCTTATTATGAACATTTTACTGACTATATAAAGATTTATAAGTCAGAATTTGGGCCAAAATAAATTTCATAAAGTTCGATCACAAGTATATATCTGATAGGAATTTCATGCTAGCTTCCATGTTATGTAAACCTTGGTAAGTGATCAGAGCATTCTCAATGATTTCATTAGGATTCTTTTCATGGCATCTGCCTACCCAAAATAACATAGTTGGAGATCAATATGTTTAAGGAAGCAAGTACATTTTATCTCCTTATGATTTTATATCCTTAAAAGAAGCCAATAAGAACAAGCACATTGGAATCATACAAGACCAGAACAGAGAAGTTAAATTAGAAAACTGATCGATTTTATACATGAATGAGATCTCTTACTTATTCTCAACTAAAAAAAATTAAGCTTATGATACCATCTGTTTAAAACTAGGCATACTAATAAATTCCCTTTCAGTCATTACTAGCAACACAATACACAATAATACTTTGTAGAAGTTGTTTTCCTTGCACCTAAATTCACTGTTGTGCATTTTTGTTTAGGGCTAATCGAGTAAATAGCAACCCTTTAAAGCTTCTTAAATAAATTCATGTATCAACCAACAATTTAGAGTCTTACCCTGCCATTCATGGTGTTCATAGCTTTCTCTGCTTCAATTTCTGACTCATAGGAGACAAACCCAAAACCTTTGGGCCTTTGAGTTTTTGGGTCCTTCACTAGACTAGCTGCAAAACGCAGCTTTGAGAAGATCCGCAAATATGGGAAAAAATAAAATAAAATATCCAAATATTCAATAAGAGAAAACAAATTACCTTCCGTAATTCTTCCGAATGGAGAAAACAGATTTATGAGGTAGCTCTCTGTTGTGAAGAATGATAATCCTAGAAAATAAGACAACTCAAAGATTAGGGCTTCTGAGCGATTCTTATATATATATATATATATATATATATATATATATATAGAAGTTCAGTTAGAAAGAGGGAAGAGAGAGAGAGAGAACGAACTGCTCACAAAGAGTCGAGTCCCAATTCTTTGTACCATCTCAATTTCTCAGAACAAAATTGAAGAAGAAAATGTCTCAGCTTTAGGAGGCACTGGGATGGCCGGAGCCGTGGAGCCTGAAGATGAAGGAGGGGAAGGGAATCAAGCCTTGGGGAAAATGTTGCCTGGAACAAATTTTAAAATAAATAAAGCCTTGCTAATTAATTCATTAAAATTGTACAGCTCATGGATTGCAGAATCTTAAGCAAAGTCAAAGAAAATTGGAGAGGCGACGAATCTGGAGGCCGAACTCCGGAAGGTCAAAGAGGGAGAGGCCACCGCGGTGGGCGAGAAGCACACGAAGAATAGAAGCCGATGCTTTGGGCAAGAAGCTTGAGTCGCAGCGTACCCGAATAAGGAAAAGCGACTGCAATTCTGTTTCAAATTGTTTCAATAAATACATTTGGGCTGTCAAACAAACACTAGCTACTTGTACCAGGTCCAATTGAGCAGGCTAACCCGTCCAAACGGGTTTGGGTGTGTCTTTTTTTTTTGTTAGAAAATAAACATCTTATAGACAAAATAATTATTCTAGATTATACCAACGGGGGTTGGTCCGAGTGGTAAGCGGCTCGGTATCGCTTAAGCGAGGTCTCGAGTTCGAGCCTTGGCGTACGCAAAAAATCCCCGTTGGGAGACTCACCCACCATAGCCAGGTGCGCGACGCGGGTCGGATCCGGATGTAGTCGGGCAAAGCTCCGGTGAACCGGGTGGGCAACAAAAAAAAATTATTTCAGATTATAACATACACAAATATAAAATACAGCGAAAACTTAAAAGTATCTCTTACCATTAGCTTTACTGATCTGGATCCGAGAAGAATTGGAATCAATTATAAACACCTGTCAATAAGGAAATACCGTTAGATAAACGACAAGTTCTTCCAGTTGGTGATTAGGCACAGTGATGACAACTTGTGAACTGCCGTCACCAGTGGAGAACCTTCGAGAGGGAGTTGAGAAATTAGGTCTTGCTCTGGACTCAGGAAACAATCGTACGATAGACTGATTTTTCAATTGTTGTTTTCCACCATCAGGAAATCAACCTTAAATAAACTGAGTCACTAACCCACCTTAGATTGGGCCCAATGACTACGGGCCACACTCAGAAATATTTATTAATTATCCTAATTAATATCTAAATAGGTTATATAATTATAATAAATATCTCACATTCTCCCACTTAGCCCTTATACTCAATGTCATTGCCCTGTCTAGGTAAACTGATGTCATGCTACAAGAATCATGGTGATAAGTCCCCTATGATCGAGTATTACCTTCCATGTATTACAGGTAGCACCATCACTTAATAGGTATCACAATATACATGAACTCAATGTTCATTCGGTTCCTATCTCAATATTTATCAATTTTAACAGCACAAATGTATACAATCACAAGTCACTGTGCCATATATGCATGCTTATCTCAAATGTAGCACGCAAGCAATATAAATACGTATCACCAATATCTACCTGTGGACAAAGACATTGGCATAGCATGTATTTATCTCAAGTGATGGGATTATAACGCATTTGTAATTATCTAATACCTGTGGGCTACTTAGAAAATAACAAGGCCATTCTATCCTACCCTAATTAAATGTACAATTATAAAATATATACTTGTGGGCAAAGATAAATCAGAGTTACACATTTAATTACAATTGATATTTCAAATCTATATGTGATTAATGAATACGTGCATTAAATTCAATAAACAAAGATGCTGTAGCTACTCCTTAAGGAATTTGTACACTAATCACAAATATCATTCATGTGCATTAAAAATCCAAATATGCACACCGTAATGGAGCAATTAATTCTTCCTTAATTAAATGTACAATTATGAAATATCTACCTGTAGGCAAAGATAAATCATAACTATACAATTAATTATAAGTGATATTTTAAATCCATATGTGATTAATTAATGCATGCAACAAAATCAATAAACAAGGATGCTGTGGCTACTCCTCAAGAAGTTGCACGCTAATCACATATATCACTGACATGCATATAACTCTAAATATGCACAACTTAATGGAGTATTTAACAAATTAATTTAATCAACAAACATGACTAATTTAATCAATAAATATGACTAAATAATTTAATTTAAATTCTTCCACTATTTTATGCACCCAAAAGATGTTTAATAAATTAATTTCAACTCAAAAAGGATTTTATAAAATTAAACAGTTAATTTAATTGTCAAGGAAAAAATAAATATACAAGATAGGTAATTAAATGACGTAAAAAATTAAAATTTGTAAACACCTTTTTTAAATATTAAAATAAAAAGGAAATTAATTTAAACATTTACAGTGCATGTAATAGTAATTAAAATATTATAGAAAATCAAATTAAATGGCCAAAAATAATTTTCTAGAAATAAAACAAAATAGCCCACTCACAAAAGTTTAAAATAGGGCTAAAAAATGTTTTCCAGAAACAAAAAACAAAAATTCAGGCAAAAAAAAAGGTATTCCCAGGACCAACAAAAAAAAAAACAATTTTTGTCTCAACCCAAAACAGTAAGGTGGCCCAGCACACTTTAAAAAAAAATATCTGTAGCCCAACACGTGAAGGCCCAAAAACTGTGCGACCCAATAGCATTTTAAAAAAAAAATTATTTCTTTTCTGGCAACCCAGAACGCAGTACGGCCCAGCAAACAAAAAAAAATGCAGGCCCAAAACAGGAGTCGGCCCAATCTGTAAGTTTTTCAAAAAAAAAAAATTAATAAGAGCATGATGAGTAGCTCCAAACTACCATCTTCTTTGTGGAAGGAAGCACTCAAGACAGCCACATACATATTAAACAGGGTTCCAACAAAGGCGGTGTCCAAGACACCCTTTGAAATCTGGAAAGGATGGAAACCCAGTTTAAATCATTTCAAGGTATGGGGTTGTTCTGCTGAAGTAAGAGTGTACAATCCACAAGAGAAGAAGTTGGACCCCAAGACTATTAGAGCTTACTTTGTAGGCTATGCGGAGAAGTCTAAGGGTTATAAGTTTTATTGTCCTCCACCTTCTAAAAGGTTTGTTGAGTCTAGGAATACCAAGTTTCTTGATAATGATGTGATTAGTGGGAGTGATTGTCCACTAGATAATCACATAGAGCACACCACTGGCATCATTCATGAAGGGATATCGATAGTTAATGATCATCCTACAGTTGAGATTGACATTCCTATTATTAGGATTGACATTGAACGTGATGTAGACCCTATAGCTCAAATTGACGATGCTGAACAAGATGGACATATACCGGATGGTCAACCTATCATACAAGTGGAATCACCACAAGATGTGATAAATGATATCCTTATTCAGTAACATGAATTAACCCAAGAGGTTGAATTGAGGAGGTCAACTAGAGAAAGAAGACCGTCATTACCTAATGACTATGTAGTGTATTCTGCTGAAGTTGACTGTGATGTAAGTGTTGAGAATGATCCTTTATCGTTGACTCAGGCTATGAAGAGTGCGAACTCTAAGTTGTGGCATGATGCTATGATTGATGAAATGAATTCCATGGCAAATAACCATGTTTGGGAACTTGTAGAGTTGCCTAGTGGGTCTAAGGCCATTGGCTGTAAATGGGTTTACAAAACCAAGAGAGATTCACAAGGTAACATCGATAGATACAAGGTTAGGTTGGTTGCTAAGGGATTCACTCAAGTGGAAGGAATCGATTACAGTGAAACCTTTTCACCTGTATCTAAGAAAGATTCTTTTCATATCATCATGGCATTGGTTGCACATTTTGATCTGGAGTTGCACCAAATGGATATGAAAACTGCTTTCCTCAATGGTGAACTGGAGGAAGAAGTCTATATGAAACAGCCTGAGGGGTTTGTTGCAAAAGAGAAAGAACATTTGGTATGCAAGTTGAAGAAATCAATATATGGTCTGAAACAAGTTTCACGGTAGTGGTACTTGAAGTTCCATGAAGTGATCACATCATTTGGTTTTGTTGAGAATATCATGGATGACTATATATACCACAAGGCGAGTGGGAGCAAGATCGTATTCTTGATTTTGTATGTGGATGACATTCTACTTGCTACCAATGATCTGGGTTTATTGCGTGAGGTGAAACAGTTTTTGTTTAAGAGTTTTAATATGAAAGACATAGGTGAGGCATCTTATGTCATTGGCATAAAGATCCATAGAGATAGAACCCAATGTCTTGTAGGCTTGTCTCAAGAGGCTTACATTGTCAAGATTCTTGAACGATTCAGAATACAGAACTGTTCATTTAACGTGGCTCCTATTGAAAAGGGAGATAAATTCAGTCTAAAACAATGTCCTGAAACTGAGCTTGAAAGAAAACAGATGGAAATGGTCCTATATGCCTTAGCGGTGGGAAGCTTAATGTATGCACAAGTTTGTACAAGACCTGACATCGCTTTTACTGTAGGTATGTTGGGAAAATACCAAAGTAATCCTGGGAAAGCACATTGGACAGTTGCAAAGAAAGTGTTCAGATACCTACAAGGTACTAAACACTACATGCTCACATATAGGAGAACAGACAATTTGGACGTAATTGGATACTCAGATTCAGATCTTGGAGGATACGTAGACACGAATAAGTCTACATTTGGATACATCTTCCTGTTGGCAGAAGGAGTTATATCGTGGAGAAGCGTTAAGCAAACTCAAACAGCTCCTTCTACCGGTTATGCTGAGTACATTGCGTGTTTTGAAGCAAGTTCACCAGCTATTTGGATAAGAAATTTCATTGGTGGGTTTAAGATTGTGGATTCAATCTCTAAGCCAGTCAGAATGTACTGTGATAACGCAGCTACGGTGGCCATAGCGAACAATAAAAGGAATAAACAAATAGCGAGGCATGTTAGAAAATAAACATCTTATAGATAAAATAATCATTCCAGATTATAACATACACAAATATAAAATGCAGAGGAAACTTAAAAGTACCTCTTGCCATTAGCTTTACTGATCTGGATCCGGGAAGAACTGGAATCAATTATAAACACCTGTCAATAAGGAAACACCGTTAGATAAACGACAGGTTCTTCCAGCTGGTGATTAGGCACAATGATGGCAACTTGTGAACTGCCGTCACCAGTGGGAAACCTTCGAGAGGGAGCTGAGAAATTAGTTCTTGCTCTGGACTCAGGAAACAATCGTACGATAGACTGATTTTTCAATTGTTGTTTTTCACCATCAGGAAATCAACCTTAAATAAACTGAGTCACTAACCTAAGTTGGACTGTGCCCAATGACTACGGGCCACACTAAAAAATATTTATTAATTATCCTAATTAATATCTAAATAGGTTATATAATTATAATAAATATCTCATATTTTTATAATGAATAATGAATTCGCTCCTTCTTTTTGGACTCTTTCTCCTTCTCTTTGCCTTGGGCTCTTTGCCCTTGCTTCCAAATTCAAATTCCATAATTATATATATCGTCGATGAATTTAACAAGGAAAGAATAAAATATATTACTATTTAAAATATATTTAATCCTTAAAAAAATATTATTTTATTATAATTCTATTCGTGATATTTGGAGAAATATTCTAGTTTATAGATGCCTAAGTTTACATCTGAAGGTAATAAACAGCTCATTCCACTTAATATTAGTATCCCTTAAGAAGAAGAGAAACTTTACCTTACTCTTGAATCGTAATGAGCCTAACCCCTTTTAAAAAAAAATTATATAAAAAAAAAAGTTCCATAATTAATAGTATTCCCTTCCCTTCGTAATTAATCACCAGAATCACATAACCCCCCATCCCCGTAGTATACTGTGAACACGTGTACGGCCCACAATCAATCTGGAGATATGCTCCTCCAAACACGCGACGAAAATCCCCCTCGTTTATGTCCAATCCAATCAATACACAGTTCCCCTCTCTCCCCTTCGTATACCTCTCTTCTCCCTCATGCCTCTCTCTCTCTCTCTCTGTAGCACACACACATACATATATACATTACACATACACGTGCTAGTCAACTGCCATGCATGGATTCTGTAGGGCGGAGATTCCCCTACGCTTCCTTCCAATCATATCTGGCATCTCCACTGTTCATATATATATATAGACATGTTTAGATAGAATTTTAAAAAAATCCTTATAAAAAAAAAGGGCTTATGGACAACTTATGAAAAAGGGCTTTTAGGGAAGAGTTTATAGAAAAAAAGTGGTTTTGAATAAATAAGTGTTTGCATAGTTATTTTTAGAATGACTTTTTATATTGATAAATTACTAAAAAGTGTATGATTTGATTTAAAATAAGAGAGAGGAGAGAGGTAGAGAAAAGAGAAGAGAGAGGAGAGAGGATAGAGAGGAGAAAAGAGGGAGGGTGTAAGAAAAAGTAAGAGAGAGGAGAGAGGGTGTAAGAAAAAGTAGGGGTAAGATAGTAATTGGATAGTACATAAGTACTTTTACTGTTGAAAAAACTAGTTTTAATAGCTTATTCAAAACCATGGTTTTAAACCATGGTTTTGCCCAAAAGCACTTATGGACAAATATAGCTGTTTGTTTTAAAATTTCCCCAAACTAAAGTTTGGGCCAAAAACCCTTTTAAAACCATGGTTTATAATCTTACCAAACAGGCCCTATATCGTTTTTGTATTTCACTAACGGGGTTGGTCCGAGTGGTAAGCGGCTCGGTATCGCTTAAGTGAAGTCTCGAGTTCGAGCTTTGGCGTATGCAGAAAATCCTCGTTGGGAGATTCACCCACCATAGCCAGGCACGCGACGCGGGTCGGATCCGAATGTAGTCTGGGCAAAGCTCCGGTGAATCGGGTAGACAAAAAAAAAAAAATAGGCAATTAACTAGGTTATGTTTTCACCCTGTGAGCAAGGGGGGATGAAGGGGCTCGCGACCCACCCTTTGCTTAAAGATCAAACACATGCCTTGCTTTAGGTTCACACAAACAGTATCATTGGGTAAAAGGAGAAAACAACATGCATGCGTAATGAGTGTTTATGCATACATTTAAAGATGAAAGAGTGAGCAACATTTGTAGTCGACCACGTCATATATGGAGTGAGTATAACGCACTTATTTAACTGTTTACTTGGAACTATGTTATATAAAAGAGATCACATTTTGTAATTAATCATGATTACTTTAAGTAATGTAAAGAGGATTACATTACTTAGACATATGATTGGGGATTATAATCCGTGAGATTCTGAAAAAAAAATTATTTACCCTCACCTCTCCATAATATTATTCTATTTAACCACACATCCTCTATTATTTTTCAATATCTTTTGACAATACTCCGCCACTGGTAGATCTCTTCAACCACCGTCTTTCTCTGACGACACGATGTCATCAGAGAAATATATATAAAATAATACTTCTTGTTATTATATATATAGACAATTTTAATTAAACAATATGTATTATATTTTAATTTTTTGTATAATAGACACATAGTTTAAAAAAAAACCTACATTATACCTTAATTTATTATTTTATATATATAAGATTCAACTTGTTAGTTCTCATATATAGATTTATATTAAACTTATTGGATCATTTATAGATATATAAAAGTTATACTAATTATTATAATATATATAAACACATTTTTAATTAATAAAAATTTCAATTTTTCATTGTATATATTAACTAGGTAATTTGGCCTATTACTGTATTATGTATATATATATATATATATATATTTGTAAACAGAGTTATTATGTATTTTGGCTAAAAATACATGATTTTAATTCATTATATACATATATATTGATTGGGGTAATTTTGTCTTTTGATTTATTATTATAATATATTCCCATGTTTGTGGTAATCCAACCAAATGTTTTTATGCCTGTACATCATCTTTCCTTAATAATAATTCATATAATCATCATTCCATTCCATTCTTTCCCATTCTGTGAACCAAAAAGAACCCAAGATGTTAAGATTCTTTTCTGGTCAAAGAACTATCATCTTCTAAGAGCTGTTTCATCACGATCCACTGGGATGAAGCCTACGGAACTCATTTCCATAACTGATAATATCAGCCCCCAAATGGATTACTCTGGACAGTACCTATATCCTGTGCCAAAGGAATAATCTGTTGAGTAGCCAATAACATGCTGGAATTACAAGTAAACAATGGTATTTTGTTTGGATGAATTCTCATAAAGGGTCAGAGAAGGGAATGTCTAATTTAGATCCTTGATTTAGATATACATTAACACATCACTTCCTTTTTACTTCATCTTCGTTTCCCTTGATTCAAACATAACCTAGAGGACGGAATAATCAAGCGGACAAAGACTTGGAACCTTGACTGGAGCCAGTGTCAGTAATCCAGCTACTCCCAGCTTCCTTAAATAACCCTTTCGTGCTCATGATATTTCTCTGTTCATTAACACAATCCCACCTTCCAGTGGCTGCATAATAATTTGATACAAGAACAATATTGCTAGCTTTACTGGGTTCCAACTCTAAGAGATGTGTCGCAGCGAATTCATCTCTTTTAGCATCCATGTTAAGACTACAAGCATTCAACAATGCTATCCATACTCCTGCAGTAGGCTTAGTACCTAGCTTAATCATTCTGTAATATACAGACCATGCTTCATCCATTCTACCAGCTCGACCTAGCAGATCTATGAAACAGGCACAGTGTTCTGGACCAGGTTCAAGACCGTATTTTACCATCGCCAAATGGAAACATTTTCGTCCTTCCTCCACCAACATAGAGTGACCACAAGCTGATAAAACGGCTAAAAAAGTTACCAAATTTGGCAATACCTGGGTTCTATCCTCGCTCATCTTTTCAAACAGCACCACAGCTTCATGCCCTTGCCCATGGTTCCCATATGCATCAATCATACTTGTCCAAGAAATAGCATCTTTTCGATTTATTCTATTAAACAACGATCGAGCATGCAAAATCTTACCACATTTTGCATACATGTCCAGCAGGGCATTGCATAATTGGGTATCAGAAGTGAAATCTTTACGTATTGCAACACAATGTATCTGTTTACCTATCCACAAATCTGAATTCTCAGAGCAAGCTGCAAGGGCACTGGTGAGAGAAACTCCATTTGGTTTCATGATACGCATGATAGAGAAAGCCTCTTCGTACCTTCGATTCCTTAAGCATCCCGAAATCGACGAGTTGTGCATCATGTCATTTTTGTACAATTCAAAGTATAAAAAACTTTCGAAGCTTCGGTGATGTTCCCAACACTCAAGTAAAAGTCAATAAGAGCGGTACTTAGTGCCACCAAATCACGACCCATGGAGACCACCAGATCATGAACTTGCTTGCCCTGCTTCATACCGCCTCAAGAGAAGCACAAGTTTTTAGCACAGAACACAAAGTAAACTCATTCAGTTCCATGTTCTCCCCTTTCATTGCTTTCAAAACACCCAGTGCTTCACGAGGAAGATCGTGCCGTAGAAATGTCGAAAGCAAAACGTTCCAATTCATTACATCCTTGTATTCCATCTCTTCAAAGACCTTCAATGATTCGCCCAGAAGCCCATATTTGGAATACATGTCCATAAGAGCAGTTTCGATCACAGTTTCAGAATCAACACCCATTTTGATCATCAAAGCATGGACTTGCTTGCCACGGTCTTGATTAGGCAACATAGAACAGGCACCCAAAACAGGAGTGTAAGTATAAACGTCAATGTCAGAACACACCTGACGCATACGATGAAAGATTGCCCAGGCTGTGGCAGCATCACGTCGGCGAACATATGACGTAATAAAAGAGTTAAGTGAAGGAAGACAATTTTGAAGCATTTCATTGAAAATGTTCAGGGTGTGCGCACCTGCGATTCTGAATATGCTTGTATTTGGTGATGTGGCTTGTATAGAGGAAATGAAACAAACATTTTGAAGGTTGAAGTGCGGACATGGAAGAGTGTTTAATAACGTCTAAGTACAATGCTTATTGTGAATATTTTACTGACTGTAGAAAGATTTATAAGTCAGGATTTGGGCACCAAAATAAATTTCATAAAGTCCGACCGGTACATGGGGAAACTCCAACATAAGTATACATCTGATAGGAATTTCATGTTGTTACATTGATAATACCATGTCATGCTAGCTTCCATGTCATATAAAACTTGGTAAGTGATCAGAGCATTCTAAATGTTTTCATTAGGGATCTTTTCATTGCATCTACCTGACTACCTACCCAATATAACATAGTTGAAGATCATTATGTTTAATCTCCTTAAGAGAAGCAAATACATTTTATATCCTTATGATTTCACTTGGCCGCCCCTTCAGATAGTTAACCAAGGACATCAAGACCCTTCTCTGGTACTCGTTCGATACCTAATGTAAGAGCTATTTATCTTATTTGAATAAATTAAAGAAGTTAGATAAATTATTTAATTTTAACATATGTAACCTCATCTCCCTAAAATACTCCTGTGTAACATTAGACTATATATTGATTTATAAGTTAAGTAAATTAGTTTAAGATAAATTGAATTAAAATCTTATATTTAGAACCAAAACCCTCCCCTAACTAGATCTTCCATTTAAGCTAGAGGAGTATTAGGCAGCCACCAGAGTAGGATGACACTGACTTTTTGTTCACTGAAAGAGAATTGACACCAACTTACCATAGTAATTTTGTAATTTTTCCAAAAGCCAGTCAGAACAAGCGAATTGGAATCATACAAGATCAGAACAGAGAAGTTAAATTAGAAAACTGATCGATTTTACACATATGAATGAGATTTCTTTCTTATTTTCAACCCCAAAAAATTTAAGCTTACAATACAATCTGTGCAAATAACGTTTATATCAATTAAGTTAAAACTAGTCATACTAATAAACTCCCTTTCAGTCATTACTAGCAACACAATACACTAATATTTTGTCAAAGTTGTTTTCCTTGCAACTAAATTCACTGTTGTACATTTTTGTTTAGGGTTAATCAACCATCAATTTAGAGTCTTAACCTGCCCTTGATGGTGTTCATATCCTTCTCTGCTTCAATTTCTGACTCATATGAGACAAGCCCAAAACCTTTAGGCTCTGTTTCGCGAAGTCGGCTTCGATGTCGCCGATGGCAGTAGTGGTCATGTTGAATTTGGGATAACAAGAGAATTAGGAAAACAGAGAAGAAATTGATCGGAGTTGGAAGAAAAAATAAGGAACAAAATAGACACAGTGCAAGAGGGTGAAAGCTGAGCAGCTGAGACAATAGAGAGAATAGACAAATTTAAAATATTAAAAAATTAGTAAAAATAATTTAGTCAGGATTAGACATAGTATTTTTTACCCATCTAAAAACTCCTAAATATAGAGGGGTGAGAGAGTGGGAGAGGGAAATATAAAAAGATAAAATTTTAAACCTCCTCTCCTTTCTATTTTTTCTAACCAAACATACTTATACCTTCTCTCCTTCACCTTCTCTTCTAAAAATTCCTGACTAAACAATGCCATAGGCCTTTTGAGTTTTTGGGACCTTCACTAGACTAGCTGCAAAACGCAGCTTTGAGAAGATCAGCGGGGAAAAATAAAATATCCAAATATTCAATAAGAGAAAATAATTTCATGAACAATACCTTCTGTAATTCTTCCACATGGAGAAAACAGATTTATGAGGGGGCTTTCTGTTGTGAAGAATGATAATCCTAGAATACAAGACACTCAAAGATTAGGGCTTCTGAGGGATTCTTATATATATAGAAGTTCAGTGAGAAAGAGGGAAGAGAGAGAGAACGAACTGCTGACAAAGTAATAGGGTTAAGTTATTTTAATGGTTGTATTATTTGTACTCTCATTTTTTAAGTTTATAAATAATTTTATACTTCTAAAAAATATATACTGTTTAATGTACTTTAAGTAAAAAAAATTTGGGTATTTTTACGTTTTTACCCTAATTTATATGTATCAATCGTGTTCTTCAGGAAATATATGGCACATGTATATATATATTGATGAGATTGATAAGACGTTCATTTATAACATACACAAAATCATGAGATGAATTGCCAAAATATATATGAACTTAAATGATGGAGAGATCAATGGAGCTGTTAATAAAAATGAGTTTATTTTTTGTTACGTAATAAAAGAATTTTTTTTTAGTTATCAACTCAATTCACAGGAATTTTGCCCTGATTATATCTGGATCCGACCCGCGTCGCACACTTGACTATAGTGAGTGAGTCTCTCAACGAAATTTTTTTGCATACGCTAAGACTCAAACTTAAGACCTATTTAAGTGATATCGAGCTACTTACCATTCGTACTAACCTCAATTGGTATATAAAAAAAAAGCTGTGAATCCATATATTCGTCATTTAATCCATTAAACGGGCTAACCCTTTTGGGCTAGGAGTTGGCCCATTAACCCAAATTTCTTTTTCTCACCTTAAACACACACAAACCCTAAAGTCTAAATCCATATATTTGTACCAACGGGAGTTGGTTCGAGTGGTAAGTGGCTCGATATCGCTTAAGCGAGGTCTCGAGTTCGAGCCTTGGCGTACGCAGAAAATTCCCGTTGAGAGACTCACCCACCATAGCCAGGTGCGCGACGCCGGTCGGATCCGGATGTAGTCGGGGCAAAGCTTTGGTGAACTGGGTGGGCAACAAAAAAATAAAATAAAATAAATCCATATATTTGTGGTGGATCATGGATGATAAGCATGTTACATGAATGCCCTTTATCTTTTGAACAAACAAAAATGCGCTTTATCTTTATTTCATTCCCTAAATGAATGTAGTAAATTCTGTTTTTTTTTTCTGGAAATAATTTAGAATAAATGTGTGTATCATGTAATATGTAGGGTTAAGTAAAATATTTTACACTTTACAGAACCAATTGGTAAGACACCTTAGAGAATAATGCACGATACTATATATATATATGTATATATATGACATAAAGGCTCCAACGCATTAAAAAATGCTTCTATATAAATTAACTTTATTACTAAAATGAGATTGGCCATATATAGATTCCTTGAACGTTTGAAAATAACAAAATGCCCATGGGGACTAAAATTCAAAGAAGATAAAGGCCAAAAAAAAGTAGAGACTAAATTGAAAATTAAAAAAGTTTTAGTTTTTCAAATGTCATTTAAGTTGTGAAAATTTCCTGGGCCCTGAAAAGAGCCTAGTGAAAGGTGGCTGATTACCCATGTATATTAATGTTTGTTTATTTCATGAAGCCATTGATATATTCTTAAGAGACGAAAAGTGTGTGTATATATATATATATATAAAAGGGATAAAGTAGTTCCTAATATCTTAATATTATTTTTTATATGTGGTTAGTATCCTAATCTTATTTGTGGTATAATTTACCTATAATCGTCTTAATTTGTATAATTTCACCCATAATCTTTTTAATTTGGTACAATTTCACTCATAATTTTATTTCTCAAGAACTAAGAATTTCCTTATGAAAGGAATCGTTCAAGACAGTCACATACATATTAAATAGAGTTCCAACAAAGGCAGCGTCCAAAACACCCTTTAAAATCTGGAAAGGTTGGAAACCCAGTTTTATTGTCCTGCTGAAGTAAGAGTATAAAATCCACAGGAGAAGAAACTAGACCCCAGGACCATTAGAGTATACTTTGTAGGCTATACAGAAAGTTCGAAGGGTTATAAGTTTTATTGTCCTCCTCATTTTAAAAGATTTGTAGAATCTAGGAATGCCAAAATTTCTTGAGAATGATTTGATTAGTAGGAGTAATTGTTTACTAGATGATCACTTAGAGCAAACTACTGACATATTCATGAGGGAACATCAATAGTTAAGATCATTCCACTGTTGGAGTTGACATTGAACATGATGTAAACCCTATGGCTCAAGTTGATAATACTGGACAAGATGAACACATACAAGATAATCAAATTGTCACACAAGTGGAACCACCACAAGATGTGATAGAAGATGTCCCTATTCAGCAGGTTGAATTAAGGAGGTCAACTAGAGAAAGAATATCAGCATTACCTGATGACTATCTAGTATATTTTGCTGAAGTTGACTATGATATAAATATTGATAATGATCCATTGACATTCATTATGGCCATGAAGAGGGCGAACTCTAAATTGTGGCATGATGTTATGATTGATGAAATGAATTCTATAGCAAACGACCATGTTTGGAAACTTATAGAGTTGCCTAGTATGTCTAAAGTCATTAGCTGCAAATGGGTTTACAAAATCAAAAGGGACTCACAAGGCAACATTAATAGATACAAAGCTAGATTGATTGCTAAGGGCTTCACTCAAGTGGAGGGAATCAATTACAGTAAAATATTTTCACATGTATTCAATAAAGATTCATACATTATCATAGTATTAATTGCACATTTTGATCTATAGTGGCACCAAATGGATGTGAAGACTGCATTCCTAAATGATAAACTAGAGGAAGAAATCTATATGAAGCAACCTAAGAGGTTCATTGTAGAAGGTAAAGAATAATTGGTATGCAAGTTAAAGAAATTAATATATGGTCTAAAACAGGTTTCATGACATTGATACTTAAAGTTCCATGAAGTAATTACATTATTTAGTTTTGTTAAGAAGATCATAGATACTGTATATACTGCAAGGTTAGTGGGAGTAAGATCATATTCTTAATTTTATATGTAGATGACATTTTGCTTGCTACAAATGATCGGGAATATTGGGTGAAGTGAAATAGTTTTTGTTCAAGAGTTTTGATATGAAAGACATGTGTGTAACATCTTATTTTATTAGCATAAAGATCTATAGAGAAAGGATCCGTCTTGTAGGCTTATCTCAAGAAACTTATATTGGCAAAATTCTTAAGCAATTCAGAATACAAAATTGTTCATCTAACAAAACTCCTATTGAAAAGGGAGATAAATTAGTGTAGATAAATGTCCTGAAACTGAGCTTAAAAGAAAACAGATAGAAAAGGTCTCATGTGCCTCAACAGTAAGAAGCTTAATGTATGCATAAGTTTATACAATATCTGACATCGTTTTTGTTGTGGGCATATTGGGGAGATACCAAAGTAATCATAGGGAACCACATTGGACAGCTATAAAGAAGGTATTCAGGTACCTACAAGATACTAAATACTATATGCTCACGTATAAAAGAACATAAAATTTGGAAGTAATTGGATACTCAGATTCAGATTTTGGAAAATGTGTAGATACAAATAAATCTACAACTGGTTATATTTTCTTATTAGCATAATGAGTTATATCGTGTTTAGAGAAAGAGTTTAGAATGACCAAGTTTCTGTTAAACGATCAGTATATTAGATATGCTAGTTGATCCTTTGACCAAAGGATTGAAGCCGAACATCTTCATCACATATGTATCTCATATGGGACTTCGTCCTTCATTTGATTAGTGGAGGTATGAGCAATGAAATCAAATTTTTAGTTTATCATTTCTAATTTATGATTATATATATTTATGATATTAAAATTGATAAACATTGATATAGGAATCAAATGAACATTGAATTTATACATAAAGGGATACCTATTAAGTGATGATGCTACATGTAATATATAGAAGGTAATACTCGAAAGAAGATGACTTATCGCCACAATTCTTGTAGTATGATATCAATTAACCTTGACAGGGCAATGACATTGAGTATACGGGTCAAGTGGAAGAATGTGAGATATTTATTATATTATAACTATTTAGATATTAATTAGGATAATTAATAAATATTCTGAGTGTATGATAATTAATAAATATTTTGAGTGTGGCCCATAGTTATTTTATGCACAGTCTAAGGTGGATAATTAACTCAGTTAATTAAAGTTAATTTTCTTATGGTGGAAATTAACGTGAAACATAATTTTCTGAGTTGAAGAGCGATAACATAATTTTCTTTGCTCTTTCTTAGCGTTCTCACTTGTGACAGCAGTATACAAGTTGCCATCTGTAATATCCCTAATTCTCGGTACTGAATAGTATGTACAATTTGTACGTAATATATGTGAGATTTTCTAAGGAAAATGTGGCCATTTATGTAAAGAAAGGGATTAAATTAAAAAAGGAAGAAAATGCAAGGACTTAAGTAAAATTACAAAAGCTTTATGGCCAAAAGAGAAAGTAGACAAAAATATGGGGTCTTTTCGTGTAATTTTAGCCAAATTTGAGGGACTTAATTGAAAAGAAGAAAAGTTCCAGGGGCTAAATTATAATTAAAGAAAGTTAGGCCACAAGTGGTTTGGACTGCCCGAAAGTATTTCAGTCCCAGATTTCATTAGTAGATAGAGGAGAAGATTCTGGTTAATCTGGCTTAATACGAGAATTTTATCAGGGTTCCAGATAGCTTAAATTTATCTGATAATAAAAAATTTATAAAAATTATTATCGAATCTCCTGGACCTCAGATATACGTGAAAGGATTATAGGATGATACGTCCAGTGAAGATGGAGGTCAGAAAATTGACAGAATCTCGAAAGGAATCCTATAGAAAAAGTTATTCACTTTTTAGTGAATTTAGAAGAGAGTTTGTGACCTCCTGGGATTCGATAGGGAGATTTAACAGTAAATAAACTAGGACTAAATGAAGGGCAATAGGTGCATTGGAATCACCTATTTTGATTACACAAGGGCAATAGGTGCATTGGAATGCCCTTGTGTAATACTAAGGAGCAATAGGTGAATGAAGGGCATTTTGATCATTTTAGACAGGCCAAACTGCCAGGGAAGGTACAGGAAGGGTTAGTCCAAGACAGTATATGCCCTGATAGGGTACAAAGAGGTGTGAAATGACAATTATGCCTTTAGGGTTAATATAGTGCAAGGAAGCACCAAGGGTATTTTGGTCATTTTCACAATGGATGGATATCAGATAAAATTTGATAGTAAATTCTTATAATTAATATGAGAATTTATGGAGTTGACAGAAGTCAAAAAGGAGTCCTGTAGAATTAATTATGGAATTTACGGTGAAAAAGGACACAGATAAATGGTTAAAGGAAATATATGCAATTTTTATTAGGACTTCTGGGTCTCAAAAAATTATGAAACTTTGCAGAGAATTTATTTTATATTATAATGAATTTCTAAAAATGTTAGAACAATTAAAAGAGGTGTTTACCATTTATTCTAAAATCAGGGTAATTTAAGGATATCGGTATAAGGAAAATGCATTAAATTTGTGCCAAGTAGCTATTGGACCTAAAAGAGGCCCAAAATTTTATCCTAGGCCAACCCAATAAGTCCCAAAAGTTATCTTGGAGCCCAAGTCTAATAAAGAATAATTTATGGATTTTTGAAAAAAAAGAAATAAAGGAAGAATTATGATTTGCATATGGTGGGACCCACAAGGCCTTCCACATGGTGTCCAAGACAAGGGGAAGAGCAGATTTTTGTCATGTAATCTTATCTCAACTTGGCTTGGTGGGCAAGACAAGATCCAAGAGCAAATATGAGCTATTAGATCAAATAGTGCACAAAATGATCTTGACCTTTCATTTCCACCCAAATTTGTCTATAAATACCCCTCTATTTCAGATTCATTTCGGCATGCATGAGAACCATAGGGAAACTCTTGCAAAATTTCCATTCAAGCCAAGAGAAAGCAAGCACCTTGGAAGAACTATCAAGGTAATTAATCCCCTTGATCCTAGACTATGTTCTAGTAGATTTGCTCTTGAGTTTAAGTGGTTTTTGAGGCATAAATCTTGTGGAGGTGCTGCTGGAATTTCTGTGTATGTGTGAAAAGAACATGAGTTTTATGTTATGGATAGTTTAGACAAGCTTAAACAAGCTAGAATCAAGTGGTAATGACTTGTGAATCCAAGTATGCTTGTGAATCCAAGATTATGTTCTATTATGTACAGCACAAAATCACTGTTCATAGGTTGAAATTTCATAGTTTTGATGCTTCCAATGTGTTTAGAATGGAAAATTGTGTGGGGATATAGTAGAGAAACAAGTATTGGAAGCATTGGAATCAAAATGATAATTTTTGGAAAATTGGAATAGCTTTTCGGTTCTGTACAGCACCTTGGGAAGCAATTGGATTATGAAATTTCTAAATTTATATTTAGATTCTACATGAAAAATTATGTGGAAATGAACCATGAGAGTTTAGTTTAGAAAGATGTAATCATAAGTCACAAAGTAGAGAAAGAAAGGGACTTAATGAAACCCTAGCCTTGAGATTGGATTGAAATTGAGTTGTAACTTGGTAATTGCTTTATTATGCCTAGGTTTTGACATTTGTGGGAAGGAAGGATCAAGTCAAGAAGGAACTTGCAAAGATACATAAGAGGTAACAAGAATACCTAACTATAATTCTATGTTGTTGCTTGTATGCTTGCTTGTTATGTATGATTGTTGGTTGAGCTTGAGATGATTTATGATGATGATGATGAGATATGAATGGTTGCAACTCTTTGTAATGAATGTCATGACAATATGCATGTTAGAGGTTGCTTATGTATGTTTATGAAGTAGCTCCCATGTCATTATAACATGTTAAGCATATATTCAAGCATGCATGTTATTATAGTTTGTATGACTTGCTATTGGGATTTTCATGAAATCTCATTCCTTTCATATGTATATAATCATGCTCTAGGTGCTGGAACTTCTCAAGGAGGAGGGTAAATGTGGATGAATAATTTGTATATGACCTAGATAGTATGTATTTAACTTAGAAGATATTGTATGGGTATGTAAAACGCATGCACTCACTGGATCCGATCCGAGGCAGAACATTTCCACCGATAGTTTAAGTGACCTATCCAATGATTTTTCGTATGAAATTTGGTATACAAATATATAAGATCTATAGGTTTAATTGGACACCAAGAATTCCTAATTTGGCTAAGTTTTCAAATTGATATGATTTTTTAAAATTGGACCTAGAATCTGGATCAATATGAGACGAGTCCTGAAAGGCAGTAATGTTCATGCGCGGTTTTTATATATCAAATGAACGACTTTTACTATGAGATTTTACGAGCTTAAATTAAACATATGGAGTTTTAAATCCATATATAACACGCCTCATTTGGATAAGTATACGAAAAGAAATGAATTTTTGAAAATGAGGCAAGAAAACTGGAACTTCCAGATTTACCAAAAGAATAGTGATTTTTAACGAATAAACTGATTTCATTTGGATAAGGAAATCTCATTTTCATATTTTTTACTCAAATTTAAATTAAATATATTTCATTAGAAATTGGAACCACCTCATTTTGATTTTTCTAAATTTAATTATGAATTTCCAAAGTTCATGGTGTAAACTGGAATTACCAAGTGAACAGTACCCCATAGTCTAACTTTTGGAAATTCATATTTTTGAGGTAAAATGGTATTCCAATGATCTAAGATACTTCCAATTAAGTATAGTTAAGAATGAATTTAAGGATGTTACACCATCATTGTGCCTAATCACCAGCTGGAATAGTCCCTTTTCATTTTATTCTAATTGTGTTTTCTGATTGACAGATCTTTGAATTTAGTTCCAATTTTTTCTCAGATCAAATTAACTAATGGCGAGAGATAACTATAAATTTTCTGCTACATCTCATATATACTTCATACATATATATGTTATAATATGGAGTGATTAAATTATATATGAGATATTTTTATCTAATATCAACATCTTAAACTAATTTGTGGTTTATTCAGTATCCTAAAATATTTTTCTTGTAACACTAAGTATCCTAAGTTACTTTTTCAGTAATTTTTTGTGTATCCAGTAACCTAAAGTAGTTTTTTAATAGCATTCAATATCCTAAATTTAGGGTACTCATTGTTACTGATAAAAATACTTTAAGAGTAAAATTATACTAAAAATACTTTAAAATATTAAGTGCTACTAACAAATATTTTAAAATATTATATGAACTACATATTAATATAAGATAGTGAGTGTTACTTAAAAAATAATTTAAAGATACTGAATGAATCTTAATCTATATCAGTTAACAATTTACAATAAATTGATCTAAACTAAAATAAGATTTAAACAATACTAGTAAGTGGTAATTTGAATCAACGTTGGAATAATATATACCCACACACACACACACACACAGATATATATATATATATATATATATATATATATTATATTTGCCTCGTTTCGGTCCACACCAACTTTTGAAAAGTGTATTTTTATTATGAATATTAAAGAATATATGACTATAACTTTAACTTTTATGATTCATTTTTTCTCAATGTCTTTAACTTTATAGCCTCCTCAATAAATTACTTAGAAGAGTTTCTTATTGTATATGTTACTATTTATTTCATTGTAATCTTTACATTAGTTTTAAAGATTGTGGGCCTATAAATAGAAGCTATGTACAAGGCATATGTAAGATGAAAAAGACACAAATATAAATAAAAAATACTCCCTTGCTCTCTCTCCTAATTCTTGTTTTGACAATCATCTTTTCTACTCTCTTACTGTCTTATTTTTATAATACGTTATCAACACGAGTTCATTCTAAAAATATAAGATATGAACTTTTTATAGATTTATGTATTATTATATGATGTATAATAGTGTTTTATATTAGCTTTTCTTTCTCAATTATCTCCTACCCAATTATCATTTGCAATTTTAATTTCCTATATCGATACAATATATTATGTTATTTCTTTTATGTTATTTATTCTATAATTTTTCTATACATTTTAATTTGAGTTAGAAGCTCCTTATAGATTGACATATTATACGCATAACTTGATATCTGGATTCCAATCATATTGTCATTTTTTCTTAGTTATTCATATTGTCATGGGTTTCTTCATTGCAACGCACAATAAACATATTTATGTTATTTTTCTTTATGATATATTATGTAATTGTATATAATATATAATGTGATTTATATGATTGTAGGTTTATTTATTATTTATATTTGATTATGGAATTTAATTTATTTAATTTATTTTATCCAGTATTATTCTTGTCATGATTTAAATTTCTGAATGTATTTCCATTTATTTATATTGTTTAAATTTCTATATTTATTTACATTGCTAATTTCCCCCCTCACTCTATATATAAATTTATATTTTAATAGATTTATTTATTATTTTTATATTTTGTCTCTCTCTCTCTCTCTCTATGTTGATATTAAAATTTCATATTATTAAATGGCTAATAACCATAATATTTTTGTGATAAATGACTAGAAGTCATATCTTTTGATAATGATTCTTTGATAGAAGACCATTTTGTGGTTCTTATGGGTGGCATGATAAACTAAAATATTATGATAATTTAATGATACAATGATTACAAATATCAAAGCCCTGAAGGTTAATGATTGAAATATTTAATTATATAAAAGAGCTTGTAGTTTGGAAAATTTTGTGTTATGGTCCTCAAGATCAATATCTGAAAAATTGATTATGTGCTATTGAAAGCAAGAGAACATAACTATGAGGATGATAATCCTATGAGAAAATATTACAAGATGATCATAAGTTATATAAACAAAAAAATGTTATAATATGACTATAACTCATATGGAAAAAAAATAAATGTTAAAATGTGACCTGAAGTCATATAGACAAATATACATCAATTCATTGAAATTAAATATAAAAATTAGTAATGATACCAAAAGTACCATGATATTTTATAGAAAATATCAAAAGTAATTGTGACTCCCAATGCAATAAGTTATGGAAAAAATGCTAAAAGAAATAATCATAAGCACATAAGGCTATCCTATTTGATGCTAAATTTTTATTAATGTTTAAATTTACTATGATTAATTTGTGTGAGAGAAATTATTATGAGTATTTGATAAATATAATTATAGTTTATGCGTATGGATCACTAAAAAGTAAAATTTTTATAAGAATATTTTAAGAATTTAAAATGCCTAAAGCATATAAAATATCCTAATGATCTTAAAATTGTTAGTTTTTTTTGTTATGATCATTTTGTATACAAGAATATATTAATTTAATGGATCAAAAGTTCTATATATTTATGTTAAGATAATATTTACATATTTTATTGATATTTTATGTTATAATTTTATTGGAAAAATTAATTTTTTTACAGATGCAAAAATGAATAATGAAACTAAATTTGATATGACTATTACATATAAGATCATTTTATTTAGACCTAATTGAATATGTTGATACAAGATATAACATTGTGATTTTTAGGATAATTTTTTCATTTCCATAATGCATAAGGCAAGTGAAGAATATGTTGATAATTGAATATTAAGATATGTTAAAGAAATATATATAAAAATATCATATAATGATAATGGATTATTAATTAAATAATTAGTGTAAATTTATAAATTAAATAACTAATTAAAACCACGAATCATTAATTAGAATTGTTCGGGAAAAATATGGCAAAAGAAAAAAAGAATTGTTCGGGAAAAAAAAATAGACGAGAAAATAATGCTTTTGTATAGTTCCTAGCTCCTCTCCTCCAAACATTTCAAGCTTTTGTAATTTTTCAAAATTATTTTTATTTTATACTTCCTCTGTTCAAAATTATAAGACATTTTTTTAATCTTTAATTTCTGTTTACAAAATATAAGGAATTTTTGTGTTTTTTTATGAATAATTAATGAAGTTTTCCCCCCTAAAAAATGCTTGTAATGAATATTTGAAATTAATGAGATTTTCATATTTATTTGTGGTTAAGTTATCCTATTAAATAATGGTAGACATGAAAAGAGTATGTGTTATAAAATAAGAGAAGATGAAAAAGTTAAAGAGGAGAAGAAATAACAAGACAAGAGATTGAAATGAGAGGCAAGGGAGTATTCCTTATATACTTGTATGATCACTTGTACAAATGCCTTCTACATGGCCACTATTTATAGGCCACAACCATTAAAGACTAAACATAAGGTTACAAATGAATAAAGATGAATAAAATATCATTAACAACAAGAAACTCCTCTTAAGTCATTCATTGAGGAAGTTATAGGTTTATGATATAAAGAGATGAAGGAATCCCAAGAGGTAGAAGTTGTATGGACATCCACATATACAATAATATTTATAACACTCCCCCTTGGATGTCCATGACAGATATTGTGCCTCATTAAAACCTTATTAGGAAAAATCCATTGGGACAAAAACCTAATGAAGGGAAAAGAGTACAAAATAAAAAAAAATCTTAAAAGAAAAAGAGAACAGTAAGAACTTGTTTACTCTCCCTGATGACATTGTAAATTTATGTCTTTGAATCCGCGCATTCCAATACCATACACTAACTTCTCAAATGGCTTAGTTGGCAGTGTCTTGGTAAACAAATCTGCAAGGTTGTCACATGATCGAATTTGCTGAACATCTATATCACCATTCTTCATAAGATCATGAGTGAAAAAGAATTTCAGAGAAATATGTTTTGTTCTATCTCTTTTGATATATCACCCTTTTAGTTGAGCTATGCATGCCGTATTATCTTCATATAATACTGTTGGAATCTCTTGTTCTGGAAGTAGGCACTCATTCTTTGGATATGTTGGATTACTAACCTTAACCAAACACATTGTCGACTTGCCTCATGAACTGCAATTATTTCTGCGTGATTTGATGAGATAGCTGATAAAGTTTATTTTATTGAACGCCAAGATATAACTGTACCTCCACAAGAAAATAAATATCTTGTCTGAGATCTACCTTTATGTGGATCTGATAAATCAATTGTGATCCAAATTCATTAGAATAAAATAATCCCATATCAGTTATTTCTTGAAGGTATAGAAATATATGTTTGACTCCATTCCAATGTCTTCTTGTTGGGGAAGAACTAAATCTTGCCAATAAACTCACAACAAATGCAATATCAGGTCGTGTTGAATTAGCAAGATATATTAGTGCCCCCACTAAGATATGGTACTTCTGGACCAAGAAGTTCTTCATTTTGCTCTTGAGAGCAAAAATGATCTTTTGCTTTAACTAGCGATCTCACAACCATTGGAGTATTTAATGGATGCATTTTATCCATATAAAACTGCTTTAATATTTTTTCAATATAAGCTGATTGATGAAGAAAAACTCCATTTGTTAAGTTCTCAATTTGTAAACCAAGGCAAAACTTTATTTTTCCAAGATCTTTTATTTCAAATTCTCTTTTTAAACAATCAACTACTTTTTGAAGCTCTTCAGGAGTTCCAATTATATTCAAGTTATCCACATAGACAGCAATTATAACAAATTCTAATGTATTCCTTTTTATAAAAATACATGGGCTGATTGAGTCATTTTTGTAACTCGCCTTTAACAAATATTCACTTAAACGGTTATACCACATTCTTCCAGATTGTTTTAATCCATATAAGGATTTATGCAAACGAATTGCATAATTTTCTCTAGAATTCTTATATGCTTCAAGCAATTTAAATCCTTCAGGGATTTTCATATAAATTTCGGTATCTAAAGAACCATATAAGTATGTTGTAACAACATCCATCAGATGCATATGAAGTCTTTCATGCACTGCCAGACTAATTAGATATCTTAAAGTAATTGTATCTACTACAAGAGAATATGTTTCTTCATAATCAATGCCAGGTCTTTGCGAACAACCTTGTGCCACAAGTCGTGCTTTATATCTAACAACCTCATTTTTCTCATTTCGTTTTCGCACAAAAACCCATCTATACCCAACTGGTTCAACACTATTCAGTATTTGGACTATAGGTCCAAAAACTTCACGTTTTGAAAGTGAATTCAATTCTGCTTGAATTGCGTCTTTCCATTTTGGCCAATCATTTCTATGTATACATTCTTCAACTGACCTAGGTTCAAGATCCTCACTTTGATTAGTTATTTCAACAGCAACACTGTATGAAAAAATATCGTCGACAATTATATTTTCTCGGTTCCATCTTTTTCCCGTAGTGACATAACTTATCGAGATCTCTTCATTATTTTCAGGTACCTGGACCTCTTCTGGGGTCTTTTGATTTATTACGTCCTGGGTCTCTCCTATAAGACCAGTCTCCTTAACTTGACCATCTTGATTGTTTACTCTTTTCTTTCTAGGAATTTTATCTTTGGAACCGATAGGTCTACCACGCTTCAAACGTAGTTTAGTTTCATTTGCACTTGTTACTTGTCCTGCTAGGACATCAATTCTAATTGGGGTATTTTCAGCTGGAATATGAGATTTGGTAATTCTCTTGGGGTCAGTAAATACATCTGGCAGTTGATTTGCAATATTTTGCAAATAAATTATTTTTTGAACTTCAAACTCACATTGTTGTGTTCGAGGATCTAAATGAGACAACGATAATGCTTTCCATGTGATTTCTTTATCCAGCTGCTTATTATCTCCCCCTAATGTTGGAAAATTTGTCTCATCAAAATGACAATCATCGAAATGTGCCGTAAACAAATCTCCTGTTAGTGGCTCTAAATACTTGATTATAGAAGGAGATTCATAACCAATATATATTTCTAACCTTCTCTGAGGTCCCATCTTTGTGCGTTGTGGTGGAGCAATTGGGACAAATGTCACATATCCAAAAATTCTAAGATGAGAAATATTTGGCTCCTGACCAAAAGCCAATTGTTATGGGAGAATTTATGATAACTGGTTGACCTGATACGTATAATTATTGCTGCATGTAAAATTGCATGTCCCCAAGCTGAAATAGGAAGTTTTGTTCTCATAAGCATTGGTCTAGCAATCAATTGGAGGTGTTTAATTAATGATTATGCTAAACCATTTTGAGAGTGGATATGAGCAATAGATTTTTCCACTGTTATTCCAGTTGCTATGCAATAATCATTAAACATTTGAGATGAAAACTCACTCGCATTATCAAGATGAATTGTCTTAATTGCGTATTCTGGAAACTGTGCTCTTAATCGAATTATTTGAACAAGTAATCTAGCAAATGCTAAATTACGTGTAGATAACAAACACACATGTGACCATCTTGTAGATGCATCTATTAAAACCATAAAATATCTAAATGGTCCACATGATGGATGAATAGGTCCACATATATCCCCTTGGATACGTTCTAGAAATGTAGGGGTTTCTACCCCAACTTTTGTTAATGAAGGTATTGTAATTAGTTTGCCTGAAGAATAAGCAACACATGAAAAATCTTTAAATTGAAGAATCTCCTAGCTCTTCAATGGATGTCTATGTGAATTTTCAATAATTCTTCGCATCATAGTTGATCCGGGATGGCCTAACCGATCATGCCAAACAATGAATGTATTTTTATCAGTAAACTTCTGGTTTACTGTAACATCTGTTTCAATTATACTAATATTTGTATAGTACAAACCAGAAGATAATGCAAGTACTTTTTCAAGAACACATTTTTCTCCATGTCTAACAATTGTAATATGTAGATATTCAATACTTTTCTCATCTATAGTCTTAATATGATATCCATTTCGGCGGATATCTTTAAAACTTAATAAATTTCTTTGAGACTTAGAGGAATATAAAGCATCATTAATAACAAATGTTGTCCCTTTGGGTAATATTATCATTGCTCTTCCGGAGCCTTCCGAAGCCAAACAATGAACGTATTTTTATCAGTAAACTTCTGGTTTACTGTAACATTTGTTTCAATTATACTAATATTTGTATAGTACAAACCAGAAGATAATGCATGTACTTTTTCAAGAACACATTTTTCTCCATGTCTAACAATTGTAATATGTAGATATTCAATACTTTTCTCATCTATAGTCTTAATATGATATCCATTTCGGCGGTTATCTTTAAAACTTAATAAATTTCTTTGAGACTTAGAGGAATATAAAGCATCATTAATAACAAATTTTGTCCCTTTGGGTAATATTATCATTGCTCTTCCGGAGCCAAACAATGAACGTATTTTTATCAGTAAACTTCTGGTTTACTGTAACATTTGTTTCAATTATACTAATATTTGTATAGTACAAACCAGAAGATAATGCAGGTACTTTTTCAAGAACACATTTTTCTCCATGTCTAACAATTATAATATGTAGATATTCAATACTTTTCTCATCTACAGTCTCAATATGATACCCATTTCGGCGGATATCCTTAAAATTTAACAAATTTCTTTGAGACTTAGAGGAATATAAAGCATCATTAATAACAAATTTTGTCCCTTTGGGTAATATTATCATTGTTCTTCCGGAGCCTTCAATTAGTTTTGTATTACCCGCTATAGTATTGATGATTACTTCATTCATTGTCAAATGAGAAAAATATTTTTTATCTTTGAGTATGGTATGTGTTGTAGCACTATCTATGAGACATATATCTTCATTTTTGTGCCCAATAAAAGAGAGAGAAACATCAATATTTTTCATTAAAAGAAAATAAATATATTAAAATACATCTATAGCAATCATGCTCTTAAAACAAGAAAATAAAAGTAAACATAAATAAAGCATAAAGTATAACTAAATTAGGATAAAATATAAATAAAACATAAATTGCATTAATCTTATTCTTTTTCTGCCAAATTTATTTATCTAATCATGATTCTCAAAGAAATCAGCCACGTCTAAATGTGCCATAGCATCAAGGCCATCATCTAACTCATTGGTATCATCATTTTTGTATGCAAAATTTGCCTCAACATCGTCATCTTGAAAAATCATATTTGCTTCCATGTTTTTTGAATTCTTTTTTATGGAGGCTTGATAAAGCTTTGCTAGATGCTCAGGCGTACGACAGGTAAGCGACCAGTGCCCTTTCACCCACACCTATAACATAGATTTTCCACAGTTTTTGAGGGACCACCCTTATCTTTTTTCTGCCCTTCATTATGCTTCTTCTTTTAGTGGGTATTCGGATTATAATTACTCCCCCCACCATGATGATGGTAAATGCCATGTCCCCTATCACGGCCACGGCTATGGTCACGACCACGACCATAGGCATAAAAATTAGTACGTTCAGTCATATTCGCTTCAGGGAATGGAGCTGATCCAGTGGGACGGATCTCAAGATTTTTCATCAATAGTTCATTATTTTGTTCAGCCACAAGAAGACATGAGATTAACTCATAATACTTTTTAAAACATTTCTCACAGTATTGCTGCTGCAGGAGCACATTTGAAGCATGAAAGGTTAAAAAAGTTTTTTCTAATAAGTCCTTATCTGTTATTTTCTCATCACACAATTTTAATTGAGAACTTATTTTAAAAACAACTGAATTATATTCAGATATAGATTTAAAATCTTATAGCCTCAAATGCAACCATTCATAACGAGCTTTGGGCAAAATTACCGTCTTTTGGTAATCATATCATTCTTTTAAATTATTCCACAACTCTAACGGATCTTTCACCGTTAGGTATTCAGCTTGTAGCCCTTCATGTAAATGGTGGCGAAGGAAAATCATGGCCTTAGCCTTGTCTTGACTGCTTGCTGTATTTCCAGGTAAAATAGCATTCCCTAGACTTTTGGCATCTAGGTGGATTTCAGCATTTAAAACCCAAGACAGATAATTTTTTCCCGAGATATCAAGAGCGATAAACTCGAGTTTGGTAAGATTAGCCATGGATCAAACTAAAATAATAATAATAATAATAACAATTAGAATTATGATAAAATTAATTGAAAAAAATGATAATAAAAACATAAATCAAATAAACATTATATATTAAAAATAAATATAAATTCAATAAAAGTAACAAAATATAAATGGCATAAATAAAGAAATAAAATAAATAAATAAATAACTAATATAAAAATACCTAAACAATTAAATAAAAAAATACAAAATAATATATAATTGGAACAACAAAAATAATACAGAGAAAATAATGCTACAATAGAAACAATATAAATAAAATAAGTAATATAAATAAAATAAACATGAATATATAAATGTAACAAAATAAATTAAATAATATAAAGAAACATGCATAAGTATAAATAACATAAATAATATGTTACAATATATAGAATCAGAAATAATATAAATATAATATATAAATAGTAACATAGTATAAGTAATTTAATGAATATATGGGGAGGAGAATTGGAAATGTAAATAACATATAGGAAAGGGGAATTGAAAATAAGAATACACACCCATATAAATAAAGAATCAGTCATAATAATATATCAAAAGAAGAAGAAAATATATAATATTTTATATAAGAATAAATTATAATAAAGATAATCTATACACCCATATATATAATCTAACAACATAAATTAAAATGAATATAAAAGAATAACATAATAAATAACAGTAGAATATATAACAAATGTATATAAAATAAAATTTACCCATAATAATTAGGTAAGAGAAAAATCGTGTAATAGGGTAAAGAAAAATATTATATACTATTAAAGCATATTAACATAACATATGGTAAAGAAAAAAATATATATGATAATTAGATAAAGAGAAAACTAATAACATTTGTATATAATTGAGCATAATAATATACGAATTGACAAGAAGTTTATACCTTAAATTTTTCATAACAATATTATGCTGATAATGTGTTATAAAATAAGAGAAGAAGAAAAAGTTAAAGAGGAGAAGAAATAACAAGACAAGAGATTGAAATGAGAAGCAAGGGAGTATTCCTTATATGCTTGTATGATCAATTGTATAAATGTCTTCTATATAGCCACTATTTATAGGCCACAACCATTAAAGATTAAACATAAGGTTACAAAGGAATAAAGATGAATAAAATGTCATTAACAACAAGAAACTCCTCTCAAGTCATTCATTGAGGAAGTTATAGGTTTATGAAATAAAGAGATGAAAGAATCCTTAGAGGAATCCTAAAAGGTAAAAGTTGTATGGACATCCACATATACAATAATATTTATAATAGTATGTGATTTTTAATGATGTTAATTATTTTCTTGGGGGTGAAAGCATATACGTAGTTAAAAATACTTTATAATTTTGAATGAGAGAATATAATTTTTATAAAGCATTAATTATTTTTTCATCTTACCTTTCATTTATCTCTCTATTTAATAAAAAATATTCAACATAGTACTCCACTAAATTAGTAAAAAGAATTTTAAAATATAGACCTTTTCCTTTTGCCAACAAATTTTAAAATATTTTGGCCAAAAAATAAAATAAAATATAGGCAAAACTTAGGTCCATTTGTTTATAGATTTCTATAATCAAATCTTTTCATGTGTCAATTTTTATAATCCTCCAATCTTAAATATAAGATATAATTTACAGTATAATTTATACTATAAATTATATCTTATATTTAAGACTATAGGAATAATTAAGATAAATGCATGTGCTAAGATTTTTTTTTAAAAAAAAATTAGGTGAGTTTAGCACCAATTCTCCACCAAGGTTAAGGTACAGCCCTAAAATTCAGAGAGCGTTTACAAGGGATTTACGAGTCGCTTACCAAAGGAGCCATCATAACTGCAATAGGAATCAAACTCATATTTTTATAATATACGAGCATATTTTTTACTATCTGTTAACGCATATGCTAAGATTTGATTGGAGTAATAGACCATATGGATACAAGCAAATGGCCTAACTTTTATGCTTAAAATTTTACCTTATATAATTATTTTTTTGGTCTATAGGAAAAATGCCAAAGTGACAAACATTTAAAAAGAAAGTTGTACAGAATAGTTAGAGAAAATGACAATTAGGAGTTTTCTTACGTTATTAATTCCAACCATAGATATTTAATTATTGAAATTTTATTAAATAACTTGGAATTAATAGCTTAATATGAAAACTATTTTAAGGGTACCTATACTTTCCTTTAATTTTTAATTTGATACTTATATTATTTTTTTCCTTAATAAATTCTTTAAGTTTGCTTTATCAGCACAATTAATTTTTGTATAACTATAAGGATTAATAGTTTAACAAAGGAAAGTTACAAAGATTGATAGTATTAATAGAATAAAATTAAATAATTTAATAAAAAAAAATAACATATATATTTAATTAAAAATTGAGAGAAAGTACACGTAGTTTATTTTCCCTTATCATTTTTCAAAATAGTTATGCTACTTAAATGAGAGAATAATATTTTGACTAAGATAAAATTAATAAAATTCTAACCTTTTTTCATTTTCCTTTTACCAAGAATATTATTACCTGTTATATGTGTGTATTTTTTTTATGGATAAAATGAAGTCGCATTACATTTTAAATTATAATCCTAGTATATTTTCTAAAAGTATTTAACTTAAAAAGTTTAAAATTTTATTAATAAAATTTTATTTAAAATAGTAAACAGTCTCATTTTATATATAAAAAAAATATAAATTTAAATATTAAAAAACCGATTGTTAAAGAGGTGATATATTTTCTGATTGGTTTTAATACTGTCGTCACTCGTCAATTCCCACGGGTCACTAAATTCAGGGCACCAAGTTTCCCTATCCCTTTTATTTGATTTTGTGCAGACTCTGACGCTTGATAAATGATAGCTATTTCTATCCTTACCAAAAAAAAGTCCAAATTCTTTATTTTTTTTATAGACACAAAAAATCCGAATCCTGTACACTCCATCACTCTTTAATATAAAATCTAATAAATTTTATTGAGAGGTAAAAAAATAAAATAAGTTAATTATAATTAAATTATATCTCTTAAGACGAGTTTATATAATATAACCCTTAATATATTTAAATTAGTCAACTAACACTTCTTTTGATTATAATTAATTAATTTATGCGTAAAATTGTATCTAACACCCTAAACTAATTTTAGAGGAGCAATTAACACCATAAAGTATTTAAGGGTATAATTAGCATCCTGAACTAATTTTAGAGGTGCAACCAGCACCCTAAAGTATTTAATTATGCAATTAGTACCCTAAACTAATTTTGGAAGTGCAATCAGCATCCTAAAGTATTTAAATTAGTACAGTTCCATTTTTTCACATACAGAAACATAAATTTTTATCCGATCCATGTCACGTAAATTTTTTTTTTGGACATATTATTATTTAAAATATGACGTGTTATATTGTTTAAATAATAATACTGAATAAACCCTAAAATTGACATTGTATATAATTTGTATGTGAAGATTGAAAAATTTTATGGTTTATTTAGTATAATTTATTAAAACAATATTACACATATAATTTTTAAACAATAATGTGTCAAAATAAAAAGTTTATGTGATATGTATTAAACGAAAGCAAGTGATTTTGTTAGTGAAGAGGCAAAATTATACCAATTTAAATATTTTAGGATGCTGGTTATACCTCTAAAATTAGTTCAGGGTGCTAATTGCACATTTAAATATTTTAGGGTGCTGGTCACACCTTCAAAATTAGTTCAGGGTACTAATTGCTCCTCCAAAATTATTTTAAGGTGCTGGATGTACCTTTACTCTTGATTTATTTTATTTCCTTAATATATCTAAAAAGTTAACTAGACGTTATATTAAAGACCAAATGAGTAGTATGTAAGAAGAATTTTACAAGAAATATTTTTTTGGTAATATAAGACTCCATTGATTTGTTTAAAAAAATTAAAAAAACTAAATAAATTATTTTAAAATATTTATATTTTTTTTACTAAACTAATTTATTTAATTTATAAACTATTCATTTCAAAAAAATAAACTAGCATATACTATAATTAAGTAATTTATTTTTTTATTTTTGTTTTTAAAATAAATAAAATATTATATTAAAGATAAAAGAAATAGTATTAGACAACAGAAATAGCTTTACTTTAAGTAGTTCATCCAACTGTTTCACAATACTGCCAACTAATTATAACTCAATTTATACTCTCTCGATCCTATTTATAAATTTATTTTTAACATATTTTACTAAAAACATCATTAACTTTATCTTAAAACAAGATTGATAACCCTGTACGTTACACAGTAAGTATGTTTAAAATACCTGTACATAAATATTGTGACAATCAAACAATAATTAGTATTATTACTAATCTTATAAATTCTTTAAATGTAAAAATACTTGTCTAATTAAAGAATTAAATTTTATATAATTTTAAAAAAAATAAATACCTTCCCCTCTCATTTAAGAAAATTTCATCCCCACCCACCCACGCACCCACAATATTAATAACCCCCGATACTAACAAGAAACCAAAACACATCTTTAAAAAATAAAATTGTATGAAATAACAGAGCCGTGTAGCGAACTATTCTTTCGCCTTTTACTAAAAAAAATTATATGAAATAAAAAAGTACTTATTAATAACACTTTCCTTTTAACTAACACCAAAACTTAAAATACTCTAGTCATTATTTTTTATCCAAATTTTTTTCATACCAAACATATTTGTTATGTATTAACAACACATTGTCATATATACCAACAGGAGTTAGTCCGAGTGATAAGCGACTCAATATCGTTTAAATGAGGTCTCGAGTTCGAACCTTGTCGTATGTAAAAAATTCCCGTTGGGAGACTCATCCACCATAACTAGGTACGCGACACGAGTCAGACCCGGATATAGTCAAGACAAAACTCCGATAAACCGGATGAGCTAACAAAAAAAAAAAACTTGTCATATATTATTATTCCGTCACCCCCCAAAATATTAATAAAAGAAGATTACAAGATAATTCATTAGAAATTTTATTCCATAGTCAATACCTCAATAAATAGTACAAAAAACTCAATACAAATTTTATAATTAACAAGTGGATTCAAATTTAAATTTAAAAACTAAAAATTGAAAATAAGCAATAAACACATGAAGATGAAGGAATAAGGATATAAAAAAAAAATGTTAGGTTAAGTACAGTAATTAAGTGGAAAGAGAAGATTATAAATGACCCGATAACTAAGTAACTAATATATTTCTAAAGATATATTGATTGATTTAATAATTTTTTAATTTTATCCTAGTTAATATACACTCTGCCCAAAAGAAAAAAAAGTAACATAATAATAAATTAAGAATAAAATTATAAATTTATATAAAAAATTTAATTATATTATTTGTAAATAAAAAAAAACTTTTCCCTACCTTGAGCGTTTCAAGTAACAAATTCACTGAAATCTAAGGAAATTTCTATATTTATGAAGAAGAGGGCTTTCATATTCCTATATCAGCTCCAGCCCCAAGATATCAATATCATTTATTACAGGTGACTCGTATAATTCTTAATTTAAGAGTGTTTGTTTTCATTGTGAAGACCACCAAAGCAAGCCTGAACCCAACCATGCTTTAAATCCCTTGTTCTTGAACTTCTAATTCTTCCTTTGACTAATCTTTCATCATCAATCTTAATATTCACAATGCACAGGAACCAATAAGCATTCTTTATTCTAAAAACCCAACAAAAAAATTTCTAGCTAAAACTCTTGAAGAATTTCAAACTAGTTCCAGCAGCTAAATACTCGTACCATCCAGTTTTTCTTTCAATTCTTAACTACGGAACTCAACTACAACCTAATGAACCTCCTCTACAATGTGATCAAGAGAATGGATGTGTGATCTGAGAAATAACTTGAGGTCTTTCAATTGTTTTTCTTTTATCATTATAGAAACTGATGCCATTTTGATAACAGGTGAATGTTCAAGTAATTTCAGTCTGAAACATAAAATTTTAGATTGAGTGTTAAAAGCCCTGTACAATCAGCTGAGCTACGATGAATTTCACAGCATCCTGCAGGCAAACATAGAACAAAAAACCAGTTTTAAAAATGAGATCCAGGTGCAAAAGGATGAGATCAAAAGGAAAAGGGCATAATCTTGCATAACATTCTTCTTAAACAATCATTCATGTAGAGTCCTCATTTAGCTTGAAAAAACTACATCTTTTTCAGACAATCTGATCTATGAGGATGCCAAAAAGTAACATTATATAATGATGTCAAAAACAAAAGATTATATAATGCCCTTTCTTGTCAATGGGGATTTGATGTGATTTCTCAGACATATAGCTAGTGATTGAAAAATCTGAATATACAAAACTTCAAACATGCATGAAATTTCACATCTAATTTCCAAAAGTTTGTAGTAGAATTTGTCGATAAACTTCCTCAAACTTTTTCATGACATCAAAAGGCCGAGTGATCTGGACAATGAGGGTACTTGGAAAGATTAATGGACATGAAAGATGCCATCTAGCTTAAGTTTATTTAAATATTAATATTTATTATAATGTCAAAAAATTATCAAAAAAAAATACTGAGTTTAAAAGCATATTAAGATACTTTCAAAGAGATAAATTAGCCAAACATGATCAGAAAAGCTATTCGTTTTGTATGAGGCATGCAACAGCAAATGTAGTTTATTACCTCGCTGGTATTTTCCCCGAGGTTAGATGAACTAATGCCTGAAAAGTTGGTCAACAGAGACAGTGCGAATGCAAGAAAGGTTACAGAAGATGCTTGAAAGCGGGGATCTCCTAAGCTTGTAGTGCTACAATGTACTCAGTAAGGCAAGAAACTCTGCTGGTTCTTCATTCTCTTTAACAATCTGTTCATATAAAGGAGTCAATGATCATGACAAGAATTTGATAAATCAGAACAATACACAATCCACATTTGCTCAATTCAATCTTATGACAGGAAAAACAAAGCATTAACAGAAAATACAACAGTTAAACAAGTGCTAATGCAAAGAAGCTAATCAAGGGAAATGGGCAAATAAAATCCTTCTTGGATTGAATATCCAGCAAGAGGCAAATAAGAGAGGAGAATGAACAGGCAAGTTATGGAAAATCAAGTTTTAATAAGAAACGAGAGAGGATTCTGTGGTATTGCAGATCATACTAAGATAATCAACAGACCATGTCCATTGTCTTGACTTGACAAATAAAATTCCTAACTAAAATTGCTAAAATACCGCCTATTCAACAAATTAACCTCAAATTTAGTCTTCCCCTTTTCTCAAGCAACTACCATCACTGTTGCTTTGTAAATAACAAATATATGAAATCCAAGCCGACATAAAATTTTAAGGGAAACTAAGACTTATCTTAAATTACTCCGTCCTCCCCTAAAAGATAACCTTATTAGATGTGCCTTCCATGAAAACAGAAGAGAAGCTACAACTAAATCCATTTTGACCCAAAAATCTTTAAGTGGGTAAAATAACAAGTTATATTGTTTACCAAAACTATAACTACTGTCAGGGTATTTTGGCCAAAACCAAATTAGCTCTAGCTGAACTTTCTGGTTTTAGGGGAGAACGTTACAATTATTCATAAAAGTAGGGAGGGCTGTGTGATTATGCATTTTTCACATGAAAGGAAAATAACATGCGGTAAGCTTAGTCCTCCAATCTAACCTTGCATCATATATAGATCTGGAAACCCATTGTGGACAACTCAATATGGCATGCAAATTTATACATTCCGTTGGATATGGGAAGGAGAAGACAATACAAACCCAATGTAATAACAAAAAATTTAAAAAGGTAAGGGTGAAATGTAGGAAATAACTTGTTAACAAGGCTGGTTATGAAAGTCATTATGCCCTACCATGAGCTTGAGGTTAGTGTGGTTTGATCATCAGGAATATTGAATGAAGAAATTTTGTGATCTCAACTTTCAAGTTTAATTACATGATCTGAGTGGGAGCTTAAGAATAAAGAAAACACTTGTTCCAGGCACCATGATTTACAAAGTAGATGGAAACCAATTTTTATAAAAAAATGGTTGAGCTAGAAAGGGTATAATAGCATCAAAATCCCTATGTTATTTAGGACATATGCATAATCCAAATATTAGCTTTTTTGTTACTGATAGATTTCCAATCACATAGGGCCTGTTTGGATAGGATTTTGAAAAAGGGCTTATGAAAAAAAAAGGTTTATGGACAACTTATGGAAAAGGACTTTTGGAGAAGAGTTTATGGAAAAAAAGTGGTTTTGAATAAATAGGTGTTTGAATAGTTATTTTTAGAATGACTTTTTATGGTGGTAAATTACCAAAAAGGGTATGATTTGATTTAAAGTAAGAGAGAGGGGGGAGTTAGAGAAAAGAGAAGAGAGAGGAGAGAGGGAAGAGAGGAGAAAGGAGAGAGGGTGTAAGAAAAAGTAGAAGAGAGGAGAGAGGGTGTAAGAAAAAGTAGGAGAGAGGAGAGAGGGTGTAAGAAAAAGTAGGGATAAGATAGTAATTGGATAGTCCATAAGTGCTTTTACTGTTGAAAAAGCTATTTTAAATAGCTTATTCAAAACCATCGTTTTAAACCATGGTTTTGTCCAAAAGCACTTATGGACAAATAAGTCTGTTTGTTTTAAAATCTCTCCAAACCGAGGTTTGGGCCAAAAGCCCTTTTAAAACCGCGGTTTGCGGCCTTACCAAACAGGCCCATAGATTAATTAAATGCCATCTATCAAAAACAAACTTATAATTTTAAGAACGTGCAGGAGTACATATGAATCAAAATACATGAATTAAATAAATATACTAGTTTATATGTTCTACTGACGTCTTTATGGAGGAGAGACACCCCAGTTATGTTGCCTAGGGGTCATGACCTCAAGATTTGTAGCAACAAAATAGAAAGAATGGGGCAGAGAGAAGAAAGAGGTAGAATATAAAATATAGAATATGCCATATAGAATTTTGCAATAGAATATGGAATCACCGAGAACTTCAAATTTAGGAACCAGGAGAAACTCTAAACATTGTTTAGAACTGAATTCAACCAAAAACTGAAATAGGGCATAAAAAAAAAACTTCATTCAACAACTTAAAAGGATTCCTATATTCACATGGGCATATTATAATGAATTAAATTTTGTATATCAGTATGAAACAAGAATAGTTGCAGAAAAAGGGCATCACAATTTCAAAAGTGAATTATCTGAATTTAACACATTGTAAAAATATCCACAATCCTATCACGCAACATAGAATGAGAGACAGAATCTCATATTCCACCTCCCAAAAATAGTCACTGATCCCTTCCCAGTTTTATAAGAAACAAATTTTCCTAAATTCTTCACAGTTCAACTCACAAGCACTGCAGCATTCTCACTTACCCAATAGGCAAGCCAAAACCAACTAGCACGAGAAGTGGTAAAGATATTCCATACCTTGATGATAGTGTCATTTGGCAAACCAAAATGAGCAAGGATATCACAACCAACTTGATTCCAGTCGACTCCTCCTCGACAATCTATCTCTCTGTTATGATCTAATCGAACCTGAGATGCAGCACAGCTGAAAGAATTTCCCAGCCAAAAATATAAAATGTTTCTTGCATGTTTACCAGAACTTGTACTTGAAGAGAAAATAACAAAAGCTCCTTTAGAATCCAAATGATTTGCACCGAATGTCACAATCTTCTCTAAGCTGGGCCATTGATAAACTAAATTTTGTTTATTAGATTGTAGGAGACCACTTCCATCCATTCCATTTGATGAAATAGGCTTTATGTCTTCCCTTGAAGAGCTTCTCACCCAAGAGTCACTAGAGTTTCCAACAAATGAAGCTTTGCTGTAGTCAACACTATCTGCAGCACCTGGACATAATAATACCTCGCACAGTTGAGTTGAATCCAAACCTCTACCCTTGACATGGTTGTTGAGATCAGATGAATTTTCTATACTATCTGATTGATGCAAATGGCTAGTGCTGCCATTCATGACAGCACCATCTTCTCGAGTAGCATTAAAAGTTGATGATCTATTCATCACCAGTGTTTTATCATTCATCAGTGGTAACTTCAAAGACTTTGACAGACTGCCTCTGCGCTCAGCAAGAGAAGTTGATGGTTTTTTCAATATCAGGGATGCTGACTGATGACAGGGCTGTGATGCCCACTTGACACTACAAGTTTCCGCACCTTTTGTAACTGGTTGAGAAGAACAACTAGATGAAAGGAGGGACAGGTTAGAGAAGTTAGATAAAGATGAGGATGCAGGCGTAGAAGTCAAAGCTGCATAAGGAGAATCAAGAGATGTTTCAGAACACTTTGAACTATTGCTCGAATCAGAAGTAAAGGAATCTGGTGAGAGATAAGGAGATGAAGAAGAAGACGTAGTTGATGACAGTGATGATGATGGAGATGACTTTACCAATGAATGAGTACTTGACACTGAATCCAAATAAACCCTTGAATATGATAATTTAGGCTCTGAGACAAATTCTTTCATGTTGGCAGAGGCAAACTTACGCCTTAACACACTCCAACAGCTCTCCCTAGCAGGAAGGTGGGTTTCAAGTTCATCCTCTGCTGAAGCAAATGGAGGCACAAAACCTCCCATGATAGCTTTCTGGAAAACTTCAAAATCAACATTATATGAGTCCACTCTCCTCTCACCAGAAGAAATATTTCTAACTGATTTGCCATTTTCTATTCTATTATCAGATTTTTCCATCAAAGGCAAAAACTTAGAAAAGGCATCCCAAAAGAAATCCGGTTCTTCACCTTCCTTGATTAACCAAATCGAACCTTGCACTTTCTCATAGCGAACAATCTGACACGCAGCCCCTCTAGCATCCCTTTCCATGATGGCCTCACAATTGGTACCAATCCAAACATATATAGCAGAAGGTATATGTATGATAAATGCACCTCTAGAATCCAGTGCAGATGGAGAAGGATTTGTCAACATTTTGGGGACAAGATGCAATGGATCATAAGGTGAGTGTGGGGCTATTCTATACATTCTCAGCAAAGAACTTGGGCTAAGCGGGAATGCATGAACCCTTTTTTGACATTGCAGCAATTGGCAAGCAAAACCCATATTTGGATCAGCAATACCTCTTGCTGCCTTCACATACTGAAAAGCATCATCGAAACTCTGCCCTTCCCTCCACATAAGGTATGCAATCACCAGAGAGGTGGACCGAGATACCCCCTGGCAACAATGCACAAACACCCTTCCATTTCGTTCCCTAACATCCTCAAAGTAGTCAAAGACATCATACAGAATACTAGTAATATCTTCCGTCGGACTATCCTGCAACCACAACGTTCTATATACAAAATCAGATTTGAAGTACTCAGGACAAACAAAGCCCACACAGTTCAAAATATGAGTAATCCCATTTTGCTTCAATATATCCCTATCCCTAGCAACAGCGTCTCCTCCAAGATAAATATGTTCAGCCACTTTTGAGCATTCTTTATCAAAGTATGCAATCTTATCTCTTTTCACAAGCCCAGCATTCTTATCAGGGTTTCGCTGAATCGATGATAAATCAAGCTTCAACCTCTCTCCATTACCTCTTCCACTAGGAGTTGGGGGATGAGGCCACTCACCGATATCATCAGAACTCGCTTTCGGCCACTCATCCAAGCTCCTCCGAGCAATTGAAAGCGGCTGTAACGGGGGCAAAAAAGACCGTGCTTTGCAATTTTGCTGCGATCGAGGGGTTAATGGAGCGGGAGGATACCTACGAGTTTCGCCGTTGATATTACCAACACTCCCATCCGGATCTACGAAGTCCTTTCCGTCGCCGACCGGATTGTGTGCGGCGGAGCGAGACGCCGACCAAGAGGCCGACCGCCAGAACATTTTTCGAGTGTCGTCTTTACCCACCATGCCCACTTCCAAAATCCCTTAACTCAAAATTTCCCAAAACCTAAAAAATTGAACTGACCTAGCTTTCCTTCATTAAGAACCCGAAGCACACATGGTAGATACTGACCAAAATTTGCGAAATCGAACCCATATCAAGATCAAGCATGAATTGCCCACTGTGACAAACCCATATAGAAAACGTGCAGGACGCAACAAATCATCACAGAAAAAACTGACAACGACAACTATATGTCGAGAAAATAAGTCGAAAACAATTCAGTGACGATTTTGAATCTCAAATTGAGAATTTATGAATTAAACAAACAGGTTAAAAGAAGAAACTTTCAGTCATCTGAAGAAATACACATATTCGAAACACAGTGAAGAAGGAGAACCACGAAGAGAGCAAGAACCAAAGGAAATTACAGAGCAAGAAAGCTATGGAGTGCAAGAGAGGTTAAAGGGGAAGCGAGTTGCGGAACTGAGCAACGGGTAACCAGAGGAGAGAGAGAATACTGAAGAAGGCTCTTTCGGGTAACCAGAGGAGAGAGAGAGTACTGAAGAAGGCTCTTCGCTTCTCATTAAATTTAGTCACACAAAAAGACATGTTTGATTAACGTTTCTTCACAGGAGATCCTGAATGCCCCGTACAGTCAACCAAATCCCTTAATTATTATTATTAATGGTAAAACATGAATATTATTAAGGAAAAAGATCAGAAATAATAATATAAATTTGGAAATAACAATTTGAGCATATGAATATCTAAAAAGATAGATTGAACATAAAATTTGATCTGTCATTTATAAATTTAGGTGAAAAGACCAAATAACCCTTGGAAGTATTTAAAGAACAAGCTGGAGAATGAAACTTAAAACAGAACGAAGCAGGAGAAAAAGTGAGAGAATGAAGCGGGAGATTAGGTTCCAACTTTCATCGAACATTGTTCCAAAAATAGAATTTCGGCCAGCGTTAGCAAGGGTATTAGCTATCGTTTCAAATACTCTGCCACCAAAGTTGAATTTCACCCTATCCAAACAAATCCCTATGATTGGGTTTGCTGAAGAAAACAAACAAAGCCAGAACAAAAAAGAATCAATCGAATTGGAGTTGTCAGGAAATAAATTCCCAAAGAATAGAGGATGTGAATGAATGATTGATCCTAGAATAACAACAAAAAAATATGGGAAAGTTGGATTAAAGCAAACTAGTGGAAGAAACAAGTAATAGAAAATGAACTAGGAAGGGGATCAAAATCTAGAAAATGAAGGAAGGTTTTTAAATTTGAGAGATTTGGTGAAGAGGGGAGAGAGAGGTTAGGTTTCAGAAACTAAAGAATTGATACAGTTTGATGACTGATCCTCTTCTCTCTTTGAAATACTCTGTTTTTCGACGTCATTGTTGAAGTCACAAATCCCATTATTGAAACTGTAAATCCCATTACAGGAGTTGAAAATCCCATTAGCAGTAGGTTACAATTTTAGTTGTAAATGTCATTGTTGAAGTTACAAATCCCATTGTGAAAGTTACAAATCCCGTTACAAGAGTTATAAATCACATTAGCAATAGGTTACAATTTTAGTTATAAATGTCATTGTAAGAGTTACAAATCCCATTGTTCAAGTTGTAAATTTTATTAGACGAGTTGCAAATGTCATTACAGAGTTGCAAACCCTATTAGCAATAGGTTATAATTTCAATTGTAAATGTCATTGCAGGAGTTGCAAATCCCATTGTTCAAGTTGTAAATGCCATTAGACGAGTTGCAAATGCCCTTACAGGAGTTGCAAATCCCATTAGTAATAGGTTGCAACTTCAGTTGTAAATGTTATTACAGGAGTTACAAATCTTATTGTTCAAAATGTAAATTCCATTAGACGAGTTGCAAATGTCATTACAGGAGTTACAAATCCCATTAGCAAAATATAGTTTCAGTCAAGTATTTTTGTGAATGTTCTTCTCAAATTACCCTTATATCAAATAGAAGACTTACAGAATATACTACCTACAATATTTACTTATCAACAAGCAACTGCTGAAGCTTTAACATAATTGCAGAGCATTCATCTTGAACTCACAAACACACCAATCATATAACTATCATAGAAACTTACCAAAATTCAGAAATGTACTTCTAATACTAATATGACATATCTTTATTAACATATATATATATAACAAGATCTCTGTACAATACAAATAACATAAACTTCAAAAGGCCTTCTTCTGCTTGTACTATGTGGCATAGACTAAGTAAGTCAACAAATTTAAGAGACTAATTCCAGCAATAAGACAGAAAAAGTAATGGAGATGACTCTCATTTAAGTTATCAGGGTTTACAACTTTAATGGTATTTGTAACTCCTTTAAAGAGATTTACAACTTCAACAATAAGATTTATAACTTTCCCTAAAATATTGACAACTGAAATTGCAACTCATAAATAGTCATAACCTACTGCACAATTTCATTTAATGACATTGACCACATTACTTATGGCATTTGCAATTGACTACTCTTTTTATAAATTATTGTCATGGGTCAGGATGATCTTTTGTAAATAACATAAGTAAAGTGGTCCATGTCATTGAATGAATTTGTGCAGTAAGTTATGAATATTTATGAGTTGTAATTTTATAGTTGTAAATGTCTTTATGAAAGTTGTAAATCCTATTGCAAGAGTTGCAAATCTTATTGCATAAGTTGTAAACCCGAAAGTAATATCTTGCAATTTCACTTATGAATGTCTTAGAAAAAGTTACAAATATTATTGCAGAAGTTGCAAATCCCATTCCAGGAGTGACAAATACCATTGCAGGAGTTGCAAACCCAAAAGCAATATCTTGCAATTTCACTTATAAATATCCTAGGGAAAGTTACAAATCCCATTGTTGAACATAGTCATTATAAAATGTTGTCATAATCATTACAAAGTTTAATATTACAAAAGTTGAACACTAAAAAGTGATTACCTAAATTTAAATATTAGTTGGTCAATAGTTGAACATTACAAAAGTGGAACATTACAAAAAAATCAATGTAATATACATTAGCTTTATATACCCTATAAGGTGTGGCCGACCATTTTAGCCACACTAATTGTTTCTATAATCCTACATATTCGACCTTAGAGTAAGATTTTAAATCATCTTTTCCAAACAAAAGGATAACTAGAGGTGTATACTAAGTGCCCAAGCCAGTAAGAATTTGAGTATGAAGGTCAGATGGAGAAATTGGGCTTCCAGCAAGAGCAAAGTTATCTGCAAGTGTCTTTATCTTGTTGAGATATTCCTCTATTTTGAGTGCACATTTCCTCGTTCTTTGAATTGTGAAAATAGTAAAATGTTCCAGGCACAAATATGAAGCCTCCAAGACATACTAATAAGAGATTGATCCGAACTTAGATTTTACTGGTAAAATATTCATATCAGCAAAAATAGGTATGTCAAAGCAAAGTCACATTTTGATCAACCTTACTTTGTGGCGACTAAATAAAGCTTCAAAACTATACCACATTTATACCAACCATGTTTACATTCCATAAACAATACTAGCAGACTTGCAAGCAAACTTTATTATTTTAAATGCAAACAGCATCAAGTCAAAGCCAGACAATATAATCCAATCGAACCAAGTCGAAGCCCCAGAATTTTTAACATTAGTATGCTGAAAAATCAAAGTTGGAGAGTCAGATAATTATTTTCTTAATGATAGCAAAATATTTAAAGCCTAGGGAGTATTTAAAGGGATTTGCAACTCCTGCAATAGAATTTGTAACTAGTCTAATGAGATTTACAACTTTAACAATGGGATTTATAACTTCCTCTCAGAGATTTTCAACTCATAAATAGTTGCACAAAAAGCAATGGACTGTAAGACACAAAAGGCAATGGACGGAAAGCAATGGATTCGCAATTTCTCCTACTTCTTTCTTAAACTAGTCGAATCTACAGTAAAAATTACAGTATTTCTCCCAAGGTAACCGTCAAAATCAACAAAACGATAGTGATTATCAGTAAAAGAAGAAGATTTGTGTCAAAAATTTACTTATACTTCCTCCTTTCCAGTTTCAGCTCAGCCAAAGATGTTCCCCGCAAGTTTTGTCTCCCATGCGCGCTAACAGTTCCTTCTTCAGTTTGATGTCTTAGTTATACATTTCATTTATTTTAGGGGTAATTTGGTATTCTCACCCAAATTCGTAAAAGACAGATTAGGCCTCCTATCCAATTTATCTTTTTATATATTCATATGCTCAAATTATCCTTTTTAAATTCACATGGTCTTTCTTTATCTTTTTCCCATATTATTATCATATTGGATTGTTGAATTGACAAATTTTTAGATCAATTTCTTATTTCTTTTTGCCAAAACTATATACTTTTACTTTACTTTCATTTATTGTTTATTTAAAAGATAGTCTAAGATCCAGAAAATACTGAAAATTATTTCTTATTATCAATGTTTTGTATTGATTAAAACATTTTTTTTTAAAAAAAAACTACCCTTTTTGGTCCCTTAATTTTAAATAAAATTCTATTCTAGTCTCTTAATTTTATAAAGTGGTTTTTCAATTTTTTTAACCTTAACATCATTAGTTTTATTTAAAAAAATACTACAATTAAAATTTTAAATGTTGAAAAAAATTCTTAAATACTAATTTGTTAAGTTTAATTTTTAAAAATAATAAAGATTGGCGTAAAAAATCATCATTGGATATTAACAATAGTAGAATTAGAATACTAAAAAATACTCTATAAAATTAAAAAAATTAAATGAAAATATCATATAAAGTTAGATGACTAAATGCATATTTTTGCTACAAAAAATATTTATGTTTTTTTTATTAAAAGACATCTTTAATCTTATATAATTAATTAATATAAATTTTTAATTAAATTAAGATAAATTTTAAATTAAAAAGGTTAAATTCAATTTTTGAGTGATTAATACGTATGTATTTGAAAAGGCAATAAAAATAAGCATATGAGTCTTCGAGCTTCTCTCCTATGGATTTAGGGGTATTCTTTCCACTTATCCTGAAAAGAAAAACATGTTGCAGATTTGGTATATCAGTAATTTTTTTACTTTTTTTATTTATACAATTTTTCTTAGTTTCCCATCAAAACTTAGGGCCTGTTTGAGAAACCTCAAATTTAAATTTTAAAAAGTCTTTTGACCTAAACCTTACTTTGAAAAATTTTTAAAACAAGTAGTCATATTTATCCATAAGTGTTTTTGGGCTAAACCATAATTTAAAACTATAATTTTGAATAAACTACTGAAACTATCTTTTGGAACAGTAAAAGAGTTTATAGCTATCCAATTACTATATTACTCCTACTTTTTTTTATACCCTCTCTCCTCTCTCCTCTCTACCTTCTCTCATCTCTCATCTTTTTTCTTTACCCTCTCTCTTACTTTTAATCAAATCATACATTTTTTGATAATTTATCAATATAAAAAGTCATTTTAAAAATAACTATCCAAATACTTATTTATTTATTTTTTTTTATATAAACTCTTCTCTAAAAGCCTTTCTCTATAAGTTGTCTAAAAGTCTATTTTTTTTATAAACTATTTTTTAAAATTTTATCCAGACGCACGGTTAATTTGCCCCCATTTTAGTTATGTTTCTTTTGGTTCCCGGTAAGACTTTGATAATATTATTAATATATCATTTTTTTCTTTTGTTAAAAAAAAAAGATGAAATTTAGAAGATAACATGTTTTAATGATTGAAAATTTACATATAAAAAAATAATTTGTGTAAGACAAAAAAAAAAAAGCATCTGTATGTTAGGCATAATGCGACTTGGTCAAAAGAACAAATGACTAGAAGAATAAAAAGTATCTTCTTTTTTTTGACTGAAAAACATGGAATCTATCATTCCTAACGATTACTTGCGAATATTATTTTGGGTGACTAAAAGCAATAAAAATCTAACAACCAAAATATCATGAACTAAATTTGCTAGATATAAATATGGATTTAAATCTTAGATATGACATAATATCATACTTTAAATATAACATTTTAAAATTTTAAAATAAGAATTCGAGAAACACACACACATATATATATATATACACACACGGTTAAATTTAACCTATAATTTGGTTAAAAATATGTGTCATATCATACTAGTCAGAATTATTTGGCAAATTACATGAATTTTTTAATGGAAATTAATTGAATATATAATTTTGTTTAAAAGGTAATTTTGTCATTTTATCAATGACAATCCTTAATCCCCCTTTCATCAATACATTCGTCTCTCTCTCTCTATCTCATTGTCACTTTATTTTTTGCTGTTTATTTCAGCTTTTGGAATAGTGATCACCAATCTCCACCATCTTCTTCATTCAAATCTGATAATGTTTTTTTTTTCCTGTGAAATTTCATCATGCTTACAACGAATACAACATGATAAGTGGTGTATTTAGAAAGTAATAAAACTAAAATTTTAAAAGAGTTTTTTTATCTAAATTTAAATTTAATTTTCTTTTAAAATAAACAATTATATTTGTCTAAAAGGATTTTTGGACTAAAGTATAGCTTAAAACTAATATTTTGGATAAACTACTGAGACTAGCTTCTAGAATGCTAAAAGAGCTTATGGACTATCTAATTACTATTTTACTCTTATTTTTTCTTACATCATCTTTCCTCTCTCCTCTCTTCCCTACCCTCTCTCCTATTTTTAATAAAATCATACCATTTCTGGTAATTTTTCAATTACAAAAATCCTTCTGGTAATAACTATCTAAACACTCATTTATTCAGAACCACTTTTTTTCATAAACTCTTATCCAAAAGTCATTTTCTAATAGCTATCTAAATTTTTTTTTTCATAAGCTCTTCTCCAAACTCTTATTTAAATAAGCCCATAATATGACATGCATTGTGTTAGATTTAATCGTTTTTAAACATCAAGGGTTTAATGGTTAAAATATAAAAGATCATAGGGTTGGTTTTAAACTTTTTAAAAAGAGAAAATTATATTTAAGTTCCATAAAAAAAATCTAATTACGAGAAATCCTAGGAAATCATCAAAAATTATGAAGTCCCATAGGACTTGAAATTAATTTTATAGAATTATGAAATGACGAAATTACCCATGAAAAAAATAATTCAAGCAATAAGAATTACAACTCCATGAAAAAAAATAACAACTCAAGTAAGAAGAAAAAAATAACAACTCGATCAAAAGGAACAACTCTTAGATGAAAGAATAACAAGTATAGGCAAAATAATAACAACTAAGATATTTTTTTTTCAGGGTAGTTTTGTCATTTCATAATTCAAAAAAATTAATCCTAGGTCTCGTGAGACTTCACAGTCGTTTGATAATTTCCCAAGATTTTTCTGCAATTAGATTCTTTATATGAGATTTAAATATAATTTTTCCTTTTAACAATGGGAATTATATACAACTAATCTTTGAGTTGAGGGTAAGTGTATTTTTGCCTATAATAATTATGTACATTTTCAATTCTTGACCTTCAAATGGCTTAATTATTGTGAAGTTTTTAGGAATTAGGTTGAGATTAAATTTCATAGCAAAATTACCTAAATATCTGGAGTTTGAAATTTTATATGTGAAAGATTGAAATAACAATAACAATTTAAATAGTAATAATTTTAACTTATTAAATGATAGCAACAATTAAAATAATGACAATTAATTTCATAAAAAAATCATTTTTCACATTGACAAATGTTAATGGTTGTCAACAATAACAACTTAATGAATAACGATTTTAATTTATTAAATAATAATAATTAAGATAGTGACAATTGAAGATATTTAAATAATTCTATTATAGAATTTAATCCCAAACTAGTTTCTAGAAAGTTTTCAATGATTAAGCCATTTTAATGTCTGAATTGTATTTTGCAGATTTGGATATTTTTGTCTTTTCCCCCAAAATTTATACCTATCTGTAACCATTTTCTCAACTCTCTAGTTATTGAAAAGGACCACTCTACATGATTTCAAGGTCTATTGGTTATAGAAGTTGTGAGGCAAAATATATGATTTGGTGTAAATTTGAATTACATCTCTGTCATCACATCTAAGAAAAGTTTGTTCAATGATCTTCTTGTTCACTCTAATTTCAACGACACTTTAAAATATGATACAGATTTGCTCCTTCAATATTTTTTTAATTTGTCTTTTTATAAAACTGATGTGCTACTAACTTCCCTTTTCCTAAACCTTGTTATATCAACTTTAGTTGTATAACTATTTTTATTTTTTTATAATTAATCATTTTATAAAAAAAATAATTTTCTTTAAATTTTTCTAGTTCCGAATCATTTGGTTACAAGTGTCCGCATTAATTTACTAATTAAAATGCATTTTTGCGCTAAAGTTTTTAAGGTTATATTTAGGGTTTAGGTTTAGAATTTAATATTTAAGATATTTTATAATTATCTCTGTTTTTTAATATAAGATCTAATTAGAAAATTAATCTTAATCCTAAATATAAAACCTATTTTTATATTTATTATTTTTTTAAATTAGCTCTATTAATATTCTCTCTACAATAATCAAGTAAGAGAAGGAGGGAAGAAATTAAAGAAGATGATTAAAGTATTTTAGAAAAAGTATATCATATTAACTCACTTAACTAAATTTATTAATTTAATTAAATTAATTAAATATATTATATATTAAAGATAGGAGAAATATTATTTATAGGTTTTTTCCAATTATATTATTTATAATTGTTATATTATTTATACTTTGTTGAGAATGTGTTAAAGTGAACTGAGGTTTTGGTAGTTAGAGTCTTAGAGATTTATTGTTAGACTCATTGACTAGTTGATGGCAGAAAATTTTTCTATAACAGGTCCTGTGTTTCTTATCTTTTACCTTGGAAAAAAAAATTCTAAGTTAATTGAAATAAAAAGGAAGCGAACAATGCAATACTTGAAAAATTATTTTTTAAAAAAAAATTGTAATATGAAAAAATGATATATTTATAAATTATCAACAATTATATTTTACTCATTATCATTTTTCTCCATATATTTCATCCATCTTAGTGAAAAAATTTCATTTATTCAACTTCAATATTTGCTAGAAAATTTAGTATAATTAAAAAAAAATAATATTATTTACTATATATGGCACAAAATCAATAGTACTTTAACTTGAAAAATTATAAAAATAATTAGTCCATCAAATAGTGCGTCAAATCTAAAGGAATCATTATGATTCGCTCAAGATCCAATGCATGGAAGCTATTGTAGCAAACTTTTACTTTTAACCAAAACTAAAACAACTACTTTTGACATTTTTAACATATTACTGTTTTTCTTTTGTTTTATTATAAAGGGACACCTCACCACTTGAAACCTGACTTCTTCAACATAGATTAAGTATTTGACTAATTGACTATTCCATGTTTAAAGAGTGAGAGTGTATTATTTAACATATTATCTTTTCTATCAATAAGTGATATTTTTTTTTGTTATAAAATTTTTAAAAAAGGGTTAGGCTCACTCATAATTTAAAGGTAGGGCAAAGTCTCACTTCCTCCTAAGCGATACTAATGTCTGGCAGAGCGAGTCGTCTATTATCTTCAGGCATAAATCTAGGCACTCAGGAACTAGAATGCATTCCCAAATACCACGACTGAAATCACAACAAAATAGTACTCCTTAATAATTTAAATAGTCGCATGTCTCTCCAAGTATTATTTATGATATTCAAACTTCTATTTTCCTTCTTCAAGAATGAGACAACTTACCATCTCTACATATTATCTCCTCTATTAATAAGTATTATTTTTAATATTTGAACTAATATTTTTTTTCTTTAAGAATGATACCATTTACCATCTCCACGAATCACTTATTTTTTTAAAGAGGCTATTAAATTTCAACTTATCATTTTTATACGAGACATAACATCTGATTTATTAGTCAAATCAAACAAGTTATGCTAACATCCTTTAAACTTTCCTCAAAGTCATGAACAAATAAACCATCTATCATGTTAACTACTATTTAACATGTTACATTTCATTAGCCAAAAAAGAAAAAGAAAAAGAAATTAATGGTGAGAAAGTTATTGTTTAAATTTGAAAGACCAATAAGTTATCTGCATATAATTCAAAATTTGGGTGTTATATATAATTTAACCTATTTTTTTAATAAAAACATGACATAGTCATCTCATATAATTGAACATTATTAAATATTTTACTAAATTTCATTGACATGCCATATATTTATATCAAAAAGCTAAACTACATACCCTTTACTAGTTTTACAGAACTTTGATCCCCTTTTTCCTATCAAGAGCTTTATGTGTATGTTAAACTCAACCATCTCCCAAATTCATGTGTAGAGTAAAATACACCATCATCTTATCTTATTTATAACAAAACCATCTCTTTTATTTTTAAAATTCATATAAGCATTCCATGAAATTAGAAGTTACACAACACAACCCTTCCCTTTACTTTCAAAATTCTATTTCCATTCACCTAATTATTAATTATTAATTGACTGTTAAATTGCATATTTTGGACCAAAATATCTCTCTTTTAACCTAAATGTTGTTTAAAAACTATTTTAAGTTAAAAATATGCAAACTTATTTATTAAATAAGTTTTTAAAGTCTAAATACATAAGTTTGCTAAAACAATATTTTAAACACACAAGTAAAAAAATAATGAACTAGGAATTTTAATATCATAAAGGATAAATTAGTCAATATAATTTATACTTAATTTACAAAAAAAATTATTAATTTTAATTTGATAGTGTTTTTTAAAATATTTATTTAAATATCACAATACTTAATTATTTAAAATTCTTTAAATTGGAGAGAGATAGGTCATGATTAAATTATGAGGATAAATTAATTATTTTCAATTTTGTAACAATTTGCATTAACAAAATTAAGTATTTTAGATTTTTTTAATGAAATATTCTTAACAACATTAAAAATTGAATTAAAGTGTTTGCTTAAAATAGAAATGATGTCTCTAAAATTACAAAGTGAATTTTTTCCCCAAAGTGAATGAAGGTTATTGCTATTAATTTCAAGTTGTCAACCACAAATTACATATAATTCTTCCGAAATCCATTCTTATTTTACCAGAAAGCTCAAAGGGATAAATGGAGGTTGAACATGAAGCTTGAATTCTAGGTGATAAGCTAAGCATCTAAGTTGAACACTGGTTACTTTTACACTATGCTAGACCTGGAAACATTATTTGCAGCACTCATTAATGGACTCCAGCAACAAGGCCAGAAAGAAAAGCATTACTGCTCATAGCATGACCCTGGACCAGAAGGAGCGTTTCTAGCAAAATAATTTGTGACAGGAGCGGCCGGTATCCCTCGTCGATTCAGGAGACATCGGAAGTATTGTAGCCGGGCCAATGCAGGGAAGCTAACATCTGTTGTAGAATCTTTGGGACTCCATAAGCGTTCTGTCGTGAAAAAAGTAGTTAGTCTTGCATTCTCTAATACATGGCAGCTTTTAGCTCCAGTAACATATCAAACCAATGGGAAACATGATGAAGACAAAGAAGGCATGTCTATATAAGGTAATTATGACTGGTTTATGAACTAATATAGGAATCTAAATCCTTGTATAGAAGATTAACAAGCAATATAGCACAAGAAATGTGATTATTTCTGATCCTTACCTATAGAAATCAATGTCAACCTTATACTCCTTCCAGTCCTTTCTATAAGATACAAATAACCGAATTATATAGATTAAAAAGTAGGTTAAAATTGGTTAAAGGCAATAAATATGTAAAAAATGTAACTTATTTTTCATAAACACCCTTATTTAATGAGAAGGTGAATGAGAGAGAATGAGTGGAAAAAAAAGATGAGAAAGACATGTAGTTAATTGGGAGTAAAAATGGAAAAAGTTCATTCAAATTTCAGACATCTCCCAAGTGTAACTTATAAAAAAGATTAGTCCTATTCAAGAAATTGTAACTTATAAAAGGGACCGGAGGGAGTAGATGATACAGTCATAAAGTGAGCCCTAGCAGTGATCAAGATGTAGACACTACAAGAATCCTAAATAGATTAGCATAGACATGACAAGTTAACCTGCGGCGGCAGCAGCTCGAGGCCAAATTGTTTGCAGAACATCTGATGTATCAACTGTCTCACCCCACATGCAAACTTCTCCTCCAAGGACTAGTTTTTGCTTTTCAGCATCTCTTATTCCTTCTAGTGGCTCAGCATTGTAGACGTCTTCCCAAGGTACATTTAGATGGTCCAAATACCAGATTTCCTGATTACTGAAAATACACCTGAAACCCTTTTCAACAGCATTTGGACAAACCCCAGATCTTAACCTACAGTAATTGATTGAAATATTAGAATTTGAAACTAAGATGTTTGATTTGGATACCATAGTAAAACTGCTTCTAGTGCAGGAAACTCACCAGTTGTGCACCACAGTCTGAGGAGAGAGCTTTTCAGGGAAAGCATCGAAGGTTTCTTCCCTGAGAATTCACAAAAATAATTCCTCAATTTTAGTACTGAAGATGATAATATGAACGTAACTATCTTAAAGCATATTCAAGCTATTAGTATGATGTGAAATCCTCATGATTAAATTTGTCAAAACTTTAATGTCCAAAGACTCCAAGCACAAAGAAAGATAAGGGAGGGGAGAAAAGCAGCCAGGCGTAAGAGACATGGACATTATACCAGGCACATAAAGAGCATCTGACAATACAATTCACGTATGTAATATATCATACCAGTTCACAGGAGTCCACTTCTTCGATAAAGCAATTTGTTGGGCCTGCAGTACAAAATATTGATAGGCATCTTCAACAGTCATGTTTTGATCCTTGAGCCTTCATTTAACATAGTCAATAAATGAACGTCACTTAAGGTCATCTGAGCATTATGCCCGCTACAAAAATAAGATTCATTATGCTTAATTTAGGGAAAATGAACACCTCATCACTCAAAAGTCAACCCCAAAACTAAAAAGTTGATGAACAACTGCGAATGCTTTACCAGCCCAAAAAGGGGGGAACATGGCAGAGGCATAAAATGATGAGTTAGCTATGCGAACAGGAGGAGAAAGAATGAGTTGTAGCTAATGGTTATTGATGGCGAGCTTAGGGTGAAATCCAGTTGAGTGAGGGGAGGAGATGCGGGTTGGTAATAATCATCCAGATGCTCAAGACTCCAGCTCCTAAAACACTTCCATAGATCCCTCAACTCTAATAAGCTAATGACAGGCACAAGCCAGTAATAGACATCAAGAAATGGAAAAAACTTGAGATGAATAAAACATTCTCTGAATAACTAAAACAGAGGGAACTCAAGACAAACCCATGACCCTTTTACAACCAGATACAATATTACAAACTAACTAACACAGGAAACAAGGAGCAAATAATACAAAGCACACACCAGATACCACCAACTCAACAGAAAACACAGAATCACAAAACACAACAGATTTGCCAAACTTTTGAGAGGCTGGCACTCTCCACCCATTAGGCCAAAGCCACACTTCCAACTTTTTCTCTGCTCTCTCCACCTTCCCTGCTCTCCTTTCTTGTACATCCCGCTGAGAGGTCACACAACACATTCCCACTCTTTGCTTTTAGGGTTTTTCGCTTTTGTTCCAACTATGACATTGTGCAAAAGTTTGCCGCAGCAGGTCCAATGTGTTGAGTCCTATCATTTCAAGAATGGTTTAGATGCACCTGCAGACTCGGTATAACCATTTTACGAGTTGGGGAACTTTCCACGAGTTGTTTCCTTTCAATCCTGAGGTGTGAGTAAAACATAACTAACATGAGTCAAGTGAGTTTCGTCAAGATGGGCTATTGGATCGAAGGATTTAGGGAATTGTGGTGGGAGAAGCATGGACTTGTTCAACAATTATGGGTCTTCTACTTGTCGGGTTTTAGAATCAAGCATATGTGAACAGTAGCAATGGACTACGGGATTGAAGAAAGTTTGGGCCATTAATTTTGTTTTCAAACTGGTTTTCTTTTACATGTCTTGGCAACTTTTATTTTTGAATTCTTATCATCTTACCGTGTATTGATACTTGAGGACAAGGATCTTGTGTTAGGGGGGGTGTAATTGATACGTGGCACTAGCTAGGATTGTTATTGGACTTGTACCTGCTTTAAGTTAAACTGAAATTGAGCGTTCTTTTAGTCTTCCTCTACCCCTTTTCAGAGGACTCCACTATGAAATGATTTTCTACCATTTCATCTTTATTGAATATCACTCCAACTCTTCCTTATATATGTTCATTACGAATCTTATCTTTTCTTATATGACCCACACATCCGTCTCAACTACCCCCTCCTTTATGCTCTTGTTGTCCCTTTGAAAATATCTAGCCTTACAAGTTACAAATAAGTTCTCAAGACCCAAAGAGGACCATGATGTTTTAACAACTGAAGAAAACGTCATCAAAGCCCTTTCTCTGCATCAGGTGTGGCAAAGGAAGACACCATCAGTACTAATGGCTTTAGAACTATGTCTTTTAAGGATTGTAGGTGAAAACACAGATATCAAAGAGGCCAAACCAGTAGATGAAAATCACCTTGAAGGTTCTGATGTTGCCCATGAGATGATGGATTCAACAAGAGGAACAAAATCCGTAGCAGGCGTTCATAAGCCTACCTCAGATACTTGACAAGTGACAATTTGTAGCAGTGGATTATGAGGTTCCCCCCACCCCTCCGCCGGGGTGGGGGGGGGGGGTCACCATCATGATCCTAAAGCAGAATTTGGCCAAATCAAAGCATGGAATGAAATGGTACAGGCTCCTAACTAAAGGAGGTCTGAATGGGAATGGGAATTTCAGTTGGGGGTGTCGTTTATCTACACCTATAGCCTTTTCCCAGGACTGTCCTTAACAATCCTGCCCTGCAGAAACTAGCTGCCAACCCTATAACAAGGTCCTTCAAAGGATTCAATTGCCTAAATAACAGCAAAAGAAATAGCATCCAATCACTTTATATTACCATCATATTCTAACAAGCAGAACTATTTCAAAGATGTACAGCAACAAGATATAGCAATTTAGTCATAATGTCTGAAGAATACATGCATAGCAGAAAAATGTTCAGAGATATGAGCTGCGACAAATATAATTAATAATACTAGTCAATTATGTCAGAATTTGCATTTTGAGATGAATAAAGGATTCAGAAAAACGGTATCAAAATATGACAATATGGGTCTCAAAACAGGACTAGATATTCAAAATAGAACATTTTTCTTCTTCTTATATTTAGCAAGACAATTGAGATCCCCAAAGAAGGGCGCCCTTCCCCTAAACATGACAGGCAAATGAAAAGTTATAAGATATCTTTTGCCGCCAACACATACATAAGACAACCTAGACAGAAACATGGAAAGGGCAAGATGCCTTTTAAGGATCAGAACATTGACCTAGATATTCCTACTGAATTGGAGAAAGGAATATAAGTTTAGCTGACTGTAGGTTCATTGTTTAGCTGTTACTTTTGGGCTGTTTTGACTTTTGAATTATTTTGGGGTCTGTGCTACGGACTTTTGTAATATTTAGATTGTTGGGATCCCTAGGAGGGTATGGAATTTTTTTGGTTGTGAGGTTAAGAGTGGAGAGGCTGGACTCTCGAAATACCAGAGAGGGGCTCTGCCTTGTGATATTTGAGGGCCATTTCTGTGCGAGTTTGGCTTGTGTTTTAGGTGAGGTTTGTTCAGAATCACTGGTGCTCACTTGTAACTCTGATACTGTTTAGATTTATTAATACTAAACCTCAGTATGCAGATTTGCTGCTTTCTGCTGCTATATTTGCCATCTTCAGAACAGGTTGTATCAAAAAGCAATGACTGCCAATAAATAAATATCATCAAAATGATTTCCTGAGAGATCTTTTATTTAATAGGACCAAATTTCGTCCATTTTTTTATATTTCCAAAAAACACCTTTTTCTATTTCCTTAGAATGTCTTTCTTTATGGGCACTTTTTCCCCTATTTTGCCCCAAGACAAGGAGAGGTGAAAGTGAGATATGGGGAGGCATAATGCCATCATTTTGGGCACCCTACTCCAGCCATCTTCGTCTATGCCCAGGAATGATAAAGAGGCAACCAACTCCTTTTCACAGTGCCATATTGATTGTTCAATCCTTTTCTCCCCTTCTAAAGCTACCTAGAATTATTGAATTACTCAAAAACGTAAATGTGGAAACTAGTCGATGCAAAGGAGACAAACAAACCAGGCGCATATAGAATCACATACGCATAAATACTTCAAACTATAAGAAAATGAGTGATTTGATCAAGAAATTAACTGTTACTGCTTAAGCTTTGAAATTAAATAACTTCTCAAAAGCACACTTCATGCGAAGTCCATCAACCATTACAAGTTTGTTTTCTAGTTTCCACAGCTAGATATACTAAGTTACTTTAGTTGATAATGTCATTATATAACTGAGGAATGAGTCAAGGTCGGTACCATTTATCCACATGAGAAGTATTGGTCCAGCAATCTGTCAAATAAATTGAAATTTCTTATCAATTAGCATTGATGAAACTACTTAAGAAATTACACTTTATCACTCAAGATATTTTATTACAGTTGTTACTATTATAATTTTTTAAGAAGTCACATATATGCTCAACGTTATAAATTACTTCTAAAGAGACAGAAACCCTGTATTAATCACTTTGAGACTCCTTAAAAGTTACACGATACATAAGATTGTTTTACAAGAACTAGGACAAAGACTTATCCCGATTTGAATTTTGATCCCCTGAAGAAGGCGTAGAAAACAGATCAACCTAAATTTATAAGTTACAGAACCTGGATCCCCTGAAGAAGGCGTAGAAAACAGATCAACCTAAATTTATAAGTTACAGAACCTGAAGTTAATCTTATTCCAAGGATATTTAAGAATTACACTTATACATCTCGATAAATTATCCACAGCAGTGACTCTCATAGTATCTAAACTTGCATTAATTCTTTCATGAGACAATATTATTGACATACTATTTGAATCACCATTTTAAAACTTGCACAGAAGCATGTGCTTATAACATCAGGTGTCAAAAGAAGTATCAACGGAGGTAACCACCAGAAGTTGGCAGCAGACTCATCCAGCGGTATTTAATCTTTTGTATTGCTCTGTTACATCTTTTACAACTATGGTAACTGACTAACAGTGGTACTAATTATAAAACCCATTATTAGGCCCTTGAAAACAGCTTAAGCCTTTAAGTCAAGTGGTTCTCATAAAAAGCACCCATACTGACTAACCTGTATTAACTTCATCACCACCCAGGTGCAGCAGCTCAAAGGGGAAAATCTTTCTCATATCTGTAAAGTTTGGAAAAAAAAACAAAGAAAACACCAAAAGAAAAAAGAAGCTAAATTAAGACGTTGATACTTTTGCAAATAGTAAAAAGTACAGCTCTGCCAGACTTAATATGATATGTTCTACAGTAAATGCGCTGCGCATATTATTTAAGCTAGAGAAAACCTTTAAAAAATCTATAGATTTGAAAAGGGTAAAATTATTACTTTTTGATTAGTTATTTACTCCACAATCAAACTTTCTATTGAAAATGTATGAGATTACACTGCATTTTCAAAAATATTATGAGTATCATTTATCAAAAAGCTATATATATCACTTTTAGCAAGGGTTGGTACCATAAAAATAAATTTTACGAGATAAAAGACTTTATGCATTTCCTCAGTCCTTAGTTAAACAATAAGATACAATGTGTCAATAAATTAAGATGACACCTTTGTGCATATATTTCACATAAGATATAAGTTATTTACCGAGATTGATCAAATAGATGATTTTCATAAGAGAGAAAAATGCAAAGGAGTGCAAAAATGACAAATAACAAGGACTTTGCTACTCAACAAAATGGTTTCTCTTTAGTCAATGTCAATATTCAATTTCTTTTCGGCAAGAGAAATTATCATAAATCTATTAAGTCTATCACCAGGTTTCAGCATAGAAAAAAAGTTACATTTGATACAAAAATATTGCAAGAAATGAACTACCAAAGGGTTAACTTTTCATAGGAACTAAACCTGTCAAAATACCAAAAATGATGTCGAAAGTAAACTTCTTTGACACATCTAGCGGCTCCTTACATGAAGGAGATGGCCAAAGTTCAGGATATCCAGCACCCCTGAACAGGAAAAAATGTGTAAATTTTTGTCTACGACACCATAGTTGTCAATACATGGCAAATATAACACCTTGCAGAAGCAAAATAATAAAAATAAGAGAAAGGTAGTAGAAAAGAGTGGTGCGGTTATCACATGGATTGGGTTCAGTAAATTAAAAAGCACTATTGCTCTCCTTAGGTTAAATGTGAATTATATCTGATAGCTCTTAGACCCCTTTTCCTTTTTTATTTTTATTTATTCATTTACTTTGTGGTAGGGGAAAATTTTTTTGAACTACAACCACACAACCGGTTGATTTATTGGTGGCAGTTAGGTCAATTCAAAATATATTGCGGAGGAAAACAAAATACACTAATAATCCACAATTATCCATTGGAGGACTGATACATATCATGTCCTGCTATGTTCAGTACAAGAGAATGCTAGATATAGAAAGCGAAAAGGAATGGAAGAGATAATGTAATGCATGAAAAATGACCCTCATACTCTGCTTCAGTAATAAAAGTAGATAGGTACAGTTGAGTGATGATAGAGTAACAAAAAGGACAAAATAGACATCTCCCATCAGATTGTCAAACTTCCACCCATTCTCTCCAACTGATTCCCCTGTACCAATCATAGCCCTCAAGAACACTTAAGCAACCCGACTCACAAGACCCTGAAATATTTTTCCTCATGATGAACAAACTAGTGTGCCCCCAATCACGAAGGTGCAACCTTGTAGGATGAAGAGAGGGGTATTTTATAAAACATAGAGAGCATGCCCTGGGTTAAATAACAGAAAGAAGGAAGTAAGAAGTAGTATCTAGAGGAGAACTACATTGAAGGCTAAGAGGAATTAGTTAGGCTGGAAAGGATAAGGGGAGGATAGCACATTGAAGAGCAAGGGAATTTTTCTTTCTCAAGGGTGGCAGAAATGATGGTGTTGATATGGATATGTGCTCGTATAAAAACGATATTATACACAATGATCATATAAGAGGACAAGTTGGTGTGGCATCTATTGAGGAGAAAATAGTAGAAAATAGTTTATGATTTGATCATGTGTAAAGAAGGTCATTAGAAGCACCGGCAAGGAAGGGTAAGCAAATACTCTTTAGCCCTAGGAAGAGGTAGAGGGAGACCAAGAATAAGGCTCATTGGAAGAATTAGTTTCAAACAAACTCCACTTGATGGAATAAGGCTTTTGTTCTTGTTTCATTTTGAAGTTAATATGCCAAGTTCCAAGTAGAATCTCAGTTAACCACAGAACACTAATTAGCCAATCTTTCTAAAACGAAATATCTATGGTAACTTTCAGAAGTCCAATAAGTTTCTTAATTCTCAACGTGATGCCATTATGAAGCCATTAAACATCATAAACATACTATCATATAAGCTTCAGAAAAAACTTGTCTGCAAATTATTTTACCAGGATTCCGCATGGCCAGGGACATCCACTTCTGCCATCACATTAATGCCTGTGATAAACCATACAAATAATCAATCACAGAACATTTATAATTTAATTGATACAAAATTTAACCTGATAAACATTTACTTTATGAACCTGTTTTGCATTATATCAAGAAAGATAAGGCAAAGGAAAAGATAAGCATAGGTGAAGAAACTTAAAAATATTTAACTACCAAGGATGCTAGCAAAACCTTCTAAAGGAATTTGAAGATGCCTCACCTCTTCTTTTGGCGAAGCTTTACATCAACGCATGGTGATACATGCAAAGAAACAAAGCCATTGCTAATGATAAATTAAGAATGCCAACTCACAAAGAACAACATCATAACAAGCAAAAAAAATTGATGAAACGACTGGCTAAGAAAACCTATTTTGGGATTACTGTGATTGTATTAGCAATCTGGAGAATAAAACAGATATGTATTCATGTTCTATATGCACTGATATATACACGGGGGAAAGGGAATCAAGGGAATCAAGGCAGTAATGATGTCCTGGGATTACAATGAATTCTAATCAATAATGAAATCAAGGCAATACAATCTAATCCCTTAAATCTCTCTCTATTCCTATAATTTCGGTTATCTACATCCCCCTCAAGTTGGACCATAGATATCATACATGTCCAACTTGCTAATGAAGTATTCGAACTTTTCTTTCCCTAATACTTTTGTGAGTACATCTGCTGTTTGATCTTTCGAGGGGATATATCTAAGTTCAATGATTCCTTCGTCAATCTTTTCTCTGATAAAATGCTTATCGACTTCTACATGTTTCATTCGATCATGTTGAACTATATTGTGAGATATGCTTATAGCTGCTATATTGTTAGAACGAAGTGTAATGGCCAAGTTTGTAGGTAGTTTCAATTCCTCTAGCATTCGCTTTACCCAAATTCCTTCGCAAACTCCAAGTGCTATGGCTCTGAATTCAGCTTCAGCATTGCTCCGGGCTACTACATTTTGTTTCTTACTTCACCATGTAACCAGGTTTCCCCACACAAAGGTGAAGTATCTAGAGGTTGACTTTCTATCCTCTTGGTTACCCGCCCAATCAACATCAGTAAATATTTCTGTAGATCTTTGTTCTAACCTTTTAAATAGTAGGCCTCGTCCTGGTGACCATTTCAAATACCTAAGAATCCTATAAACCTCATTCAGGTGCTTTTGCTTTAGATGGTGAGAATATTTACTTACTACACTGACGGCGAAGGCAATGTCTGGCCGGGTATGTGACAAGTAAATCAGTTTTCCCACTATTCGTTGATATCTCTTTAGATCTTCTTCCTTTCCCAGGTCCTCATCTTCCCTTACTTTATCAATTCTTATTGGGGTATTACTGGGTCTACAGCCCAAGATTCCTGTCTCCTTCAAAAGATCCATAATTTACTTTCTTTATGAGATGTAGATTCCTGTCTTTGACCTGGCGACGTCCATCCCAAGAAAGTATTTCATTTGTCCCAAATCTTTGACCTGAAAATCCTGGTTCAACACCCTTTTAATACGTTCAATTTCCACTAAATCATCCCCTGTAAGGACAATGTCATCCACATATACTGCTAGTATGACTATTTTCCCTTTTAGGTGTTTGAAGAACAAAGTATGGTCACTCTGACCTTGAGTATATCCCTGTGTTCTCAAAACGCGGGTGAATCTTTCAAACCATGCTCTAGGAGACTGTTTGAGCCCATATAGGGATTTCATGAGTTTGTAGACCTGATTTTCCTTCTTACTTGGAAACCCTAGAGGCAGCTTCATGTAGACTTCTTCTTTTAGTTTCCTATTCAAGAATGCAATTTTTATGTCCATTTGATGTAGCGACCAATCTAGGTTAACAGCCAAGGGCAATAAGATTCTAACAGTATTCAGTTTTGCCACTGGTGCAAATATCTCTGTATAGTCCATACCATATACCTGTGAGAAACCTTTCGCAACTAGGCGTGCTTTGTATTTGCCTAAGTTCCCATCAGCAGTGTACTTTGGTGTGAAGACCCATTTACAACCCACTGGTTTCTTTCCTTTAGGTAGTTCAACAACCTCCCAAGTGCCATTCATTTCTAAAGCTTTCATTTCCTTTAGGACAACCTGCCTCCAATGAGGGTTGACGAGTGCTTCATGTATGTTATTGGGTATCTCAACTTGGTCCAAATGAGAGATGAAAGTACAATAGTAGGAGGCAAGAGCCTTATATGAAACAAACCTCTCAATGGGAGGTTGGGTGCATGTCATAAGCTGTTTTCGTAATGCAATGGGTAGCTCAAGATCATCTTGTGTGGACACATCTTTCCTTACTTCTTCTAGGCCTATTTCTGGTTCAGATTCATGAGTTGCATCATTTGTCTGAGAAGCCTTATCTATCATGCGTCGACGTGTGTAGGTTTTACCCTACCTGTTTGTATCTCCCCCTGAACTAGTGTTCTCTTGACTCTCAGGTATGGGTGTTGGGTCAATTATGATGACAACTTCAAGATCTGAGTTACTAGACGGTTTAGGTTCAGATTGTGATTGAGATAATGGGTTGGACTGGGGCTCAGGTTGTGACATCTGAAATTCTCTCCAGTTCTCCCCCTGAATTGAAGACGGAGGGTAATAAGGTATTGTTTCATGAAAGGTGGAGTCACAAGTAAGGTAGAGGCGTTTGGAGATAGGTCATAACATTTGTACCCTTTGTGTGTCCCAGCGTGTCCCAAAAAGATGCACTTGGTGGCTTTAGGTTCTAGTTTGGTGGCTTGATGAAGATGGACATGGTGCACCCGAATACTCAGAGGGGAAGAGTGTTTTCTAGGTAAGGATGGTTTAAGTGGGCCTGTACCGCCTGTAATGGTATGAGGAAGGAGAGTGGTTTGCTAGGCATACGGTTCATAAGGAAGGTAGCCTGAACAATTGCATCGCTCCAGTAAAATGAGGGGACATTGCTACTAAACATCATGGCTATAGTTGTCTCAAGAAGGTGACGGTTTTTTCTCTCAGCAATGCCATTTTGTTGAGGACTATGAGGACAAGAACTTTATGTAGGATGCCATGGTCGGTCAAGAAGGTGGAGTGTCTGATTAAAGTATTCAGTCCCATTGTCAGTATGAAGGATTTGAATTTTTTCATAAAATTGAGTTTGGATCATGTTGTAAAACTTAATGAAGTTTGTAGGACTTGGGTTTTATCGGTTAAAAGAAAGACCTGACTGACACGGGTGTGATCATCAATGAATGTTATAAACCACTTAGATTAGGTGCGATTTGGGACACAGGATGGACCCCATAAGTCGCTGTGGATTAGTGAGAATGGTTTAGAAGGACAATAGGAAGTACTAAGAAACGAAGTGCGGTGGTGTTTGGTAATTTCACAAGAGTCATAATGAAAATTGAAAGGCTTTTTATTATTGCAAATGGAAGGAAGCATAGTAGTCATGTAATAAAAATTAAGATGTCCTAATCGTTAATACCATAGTTCTATTTCACGAGTCTGAGGGAGAGACAAGGCCTTACAAGATTGAAAAATCCGATTATCACAATCATTCAGATAGTATAGCCCCTCAAACTCTTTAGCAATGCCAATCGTCGTCCCCATGGATAGGTCCTGGAAAAAGCAATGAGTGGCAGAAAAATTAGCATGACAATACTTATCTCGAGCCAATTGGCTAACAGGCAACAAATTGCACTTTAAATTTAGAACATGTAGAACTGCATTCAATGTTAAAGAATCAGTGACTCTAATATTCCCAATACCTGGAACAACAGATGTGGAAGCATCGGCAATTTTTACAATAAGCTGAGATTTAGTAGGGACATATGTGGTGAACAAGGAGCGATTATCAGTTATGTGGTCTGAGGCGCCTGAGTCAACTATCCAAATGGGACCAGAATTCATACCTTTAATGGTAGCTAAAGCTTTAAAAAATTTACCTTGTTGAACCACACTAGCAGTAGACTGCTTATTTTCTAAGGCTGCCAACCTTTCTAAAATTAGAGTAAAATGGTCAGTGGCAGTAGAGGAAGAAGCCACGTCATCCTGCTTAGTTACTTCAGCCACATGTCCTCTCGGTTTACCTTTCTTAGGCTTCCAATCCGAAGGCTTTCCATGAATATCCCAGCATGTCTCCTTAGTATGCCCTATTTTCTTGAAATGTTCACAAGTAGGGCGATCTGAGTAGCACTGGGCATTGGCACAAGTCGCGAGTCCAAAGGCTTCAACCTGTGCTGCCTGAGGTGGGTCTGGGAGCATAACCCGTCGTCGAGATTCTTCATATCTCAGGGTGGCAAACGCATCGCGGACAAAAGGCAGTGGTTCTCGGGCAAGGATCCATCCTCTGACATCGTCATACACCGAGTTGAGCCCAGCGAGCAACTCATATAGTCGTTCTCCTTCATTTCTTTCTTGTAGTAGGCGGCGTCATCGGCGCACTTCTAGGTTTTGTCCTTCAATTGATCTAGCTCCTGCCACAGCGCCATTTTTTCAAGTCAGTTCTCGTTGAACGATCGAGTTCCCTATTTTTCCTGCCACAACTGTGATCGAAGGTCAAAAATTACAGAGGAGTTAGCCTTATTACCATAGGAATCTCTAACTACCTCCCAGATTGCTTTGGCCGATGGTAGGAACATGTAACTCTTCTTGATGCCCGGCGCCATAGCATTGATAAGCCACGACGACACGAACGAGTTATCGGACTGCCACCTCCTCTACGCCTGAGTGTCGCCAACTGCAGGAGGTTCAATGGTGATGAAGTCGAGTTTGTTTTGACCATCGATGGCCAGTTTCATTGACTATGCCTATTCCATATAATTTTCGCCAGGGAGCTTCTCGGACACTAGCACTACCGACGACGCGTCCATGTTGACAACTTTCGAGGACCCATACCTAGGGACTCCCTCGGTGTGATCGTGCAACACCATAGATGAGACAGATGAAGCTTCCCAGATTTGCTCTAATACCATGTGATTGTATTGGCAATTTGGAGAATAAAACGGATATGTATTCATGTTCTGTACGCACTGATATATACACGGGGAAAAGGGAATCAAGGGTATCAAGGCAGTAATGATGTGAGCCTGATATCCCGGGATTACAGTGAATTATAATCAATAATGAAATCAAGGCAATACAATCTAATCCCTTAAATCTCTCTCTATTCCTATAATTTCGGTTATCTATAATTACACTAACATATTTTCCATTCATCACAACTCTTCCTTATTCTACATTATCACCCCTTGAATTTCTTGTGCATTACTGCTTCCATTGTTTTCAGTACAAGATTGGCTAGGATTTCAACGCCATTGATGGGTTTTAATTAAACACTTTTTTCCTTGTTGCAACATTAAATATAGTTAAATAATTTGACTGAAATAAGGAACATTAATGGACTTAACAGTAAATTTCTTTCAATATGCACATGTGAATCAATTCCCTTATTAAAATGTTATGGATGACATGCATGGAAATCTTTAAAACCTAAATAAGTAGATGAAATAAATCGAGTCTTACTTGACAATTTCATATGCATCCTCTACAGTGTAACGCTCCCACTTAGTATAAGAACCATTCCATAGTTTTGGATACGTTGGCACCTCAAGAGGAAACGACTGCTTATCTATGATGTGCCAATGTAGGACATTCTACTGAGTATAATGTTTTATATCCGCATTACATGAATGACATGAATTAGAATAATAAGACATACTAGTTAGAAGAATTCATTGGTTTCCAAATTTGACAAAGATGGAAAAATTAAAAGAAACTATAAAATTTATCTTACAAGTTTAGCATAGGCCATGGATTCAATTATCTGCTTAATTACATCAATTGGAAAATAGTGCCTTGACGTATCTGTAGAATATATATAAAATAATTATATAGATATCAATAACTACAGCATGTAATTGATCACAAAAGAATTATCTTTCCATCAAACTTTAGGCTCACCTAACAGAAGCCCACGGTATGCAAATCTGGGCTTATCTCGGATGGACCAAGGTGCATTGTGTATTTGAACTGTTTTGCTTGCATAATTAAAAGAACATAACTGGCTGAATGTCTGGTGCATCATAGAAAAGAGAGGAGGAAATTGACAGAACTAGGTCATGCATAGCTCAAAAGGAATAACAAGGTCAAAATGAAGGTAATAGAAGCATCACCATATTAAATTGCTGAATACCACTTAGTATACATGAACAGAGCAGAGTAGTCAAGATCAATAATGTAAGGATACAAAAAATGAAGTTTCTTTCTATTAAGCTCACAACTTCCTAGTCCAAAAGAACGAAAAAAACAAAAAAGAAAAAAATGGAGGATGAAGATTAGTCTCAAATCTTATTTTGCTACTTTTCCTTTCTCTAATGACATTATTTTTTCAACCTAAAAATAAATACACGTTTGAAAAGTGATAATAAAGAATCAATATCATAATTCACCTAAAGTAGTTTTAACCCCTATAATTAAATCAGGAAAGAAACGTCATGAATGAATCCCATCATTTTGTAGACAGAAATGACCATGATTTTAAACAAATTTGACCGTTCAGTGATCTGAATAGTTTAGATCTATTCAGAATATTTGTTTAATATTCCTGACGAGAGAAATCCATTCAAGTCAATTGAACAATCAAGATTTAAACAAAACGTGTCATTTTCCCACCAAGAAAATGAGAGAACTCACAAAAGTTTAGCCTTAAATAAGAAAAGCCACACAAAGACCCCAAACATCACAAATTTATAAAATAAGTATTTTTTTTCTCTGCTTTTTATTTTTCTGCTCACTTATTTGTACTTCTTTCCTCTCTCCAAAACATCTCCTTTACACCAAAGAAAATACATATACCAGAAGCTATAGTGAAGACTAAAAATCATATTTTTATCCAAAAATTGTGTAAATACCTCTCATCATACCATGAAAACAAGGCAACAAAGTCCAAAGCATCACAGATTTAGCTTCAAAAAAGAATAACCTACTCTCCATTTAATTCTCCTTCTCTACACCATCACCCCCCAGACCCCTCCTACACTTCAACACCCATCCCCCCCAACAAAAACAAAAAAAACAGAGAGATGGGGAGAAGTTTGAGACGGTGAACTTGCAGGACTGAATTGCAGAATGAAATTCAATGTATATACATACCTCTAATGCACGCACTGCACCATAAATAGTATTTGCCTACAATAAATGAAATGAAAAAAAAAATAGTGGATGACCATCTGGCAATTATTATATTACAGCACATGGTGTTATGGGTAAAGCTACAGAATAAAACACGTGTGGCACTTAATCTCTTTATCAGTTTGTGACTCCAATGTCAAGAAGTGAAGCATGATTCTACCTCATCATTCGTTAAAATTACTCCATCCAACTAGCGCTTAAGTAAATTACTAATAATCGAAACATGCCAGCCAAAATGGTGAACATGAAACAGGGGCGTTATACATCATGCAAAATAAGAAAATGACTTGCTCTTGATAGAGGCAGGAAAGTATGGCATTCAAGAAGGGAAAAAGAAAACTTATTTTCAAAAAGGAAGGGAAATATTGCTTCTTTCCGGTAAAAACGAGGGAAAGTATAAACCTGATAACTACAACAAACCAACGGTTCTCATTAATAGTAATCCATGGAATGCATCAACAACTGAGAAATTTTGATCAGCAAATACAACTCCAGAATAACATTTGAAGGAAGAAAAACTGTTTGATGTCACTGCATCATCATATACAAATAAAATTCTCTACCTGGGTGTCCATGAAGAATAGTTCTAATACCATTTAAGAGAAAATTAAAGTAAACACAAAAAAGCCACAATAGTGATTATTAATATGGTACCTCAATCGTCACATTCCCATGACAGGACTGCCCCACGGCCTGTGAGACGAGCAAAGTATAGCTTTCATCAACTCCAAGTTGAAGCTGCAAGAAAGGAAACCTATCATAGACTCGAAATCATTTTTAAAACAATATAAACCCATTACCATTAGCAAATGTAACCGACCTTGTCACTGTTGGAACGAACAGTAATCTTCACTTTATTAATATCATAAACAACTTCCCTCAATTTTCTACGATAACCAGTCGAACGGCCAACAATGTTCTTGAATATAATCTTTCTATATCTATCAAATGCAGCTCTAACAAGACGAGAGCGACCATAGCCGGCTGCAGGAAGAGAGAGACCAGGATTCACAGAAAGCACCTTATCCCCAAAAGTGAATTCCGCAGGCAGAGGCCAAATGTATATCGGAGACTCATTTGGTTGAGACTTGGGTCCATCTTCATCCTCCATAGCTTGAGAAAAGCAGAAAGCATAAGAAATGATGAAGAATAAGTACGGAATTGCAGAGAGCCATCTGGGAATGCAGAGAAACATGGCTGTGATAGTGAACTTCAGAGGAGAGGAGAATAACCAAGAGATGAAGCGTTTGTTATAGCTACTTAACGTGAATGTGAGGGCGATTGAGGAATTAGAATCTTAAAATATGAAGAGGAATGAGAAGAAAGAAATGGTAATTTACACATTAGGTGGGTGTACATGAAAAATAAAGAATAATTTAAGACACGAGACAAAGAACAAAGGGAGTGGGCACCACTATCTTTTTCCGCTAAAAGCCCTACTTTTCGAAAGAGGAAATTAACTTCTTCCACGACGTTTCTGAGTGTAGCCAAATGGAAAAGGCATCTCTTTTAGCTTCTTATGATGCATCTTGTGCCACAGACGCTTATGGAAAAGGTTAATACAAATACAAATAAAGGAATGAAAGAAACAATGAGAATCTTCCGTTCAAAAGAAAAAACCAAGAGAATAGATAATTACGGACAATAAATGGGTTTTGAGAGAGGGAGAGGGAGATGTAGAAACTGCAGAAAAGATGAGAGATGCGATCGAGAAGAGAAAAATGAAGGAAGAAGGAGAAGAAGAGGCGGTGAATGAAAAGGTGAAAGAGTGGAATCTCCATCCTAAGCAGCGCTTAGAACGGTCACCCACTCGTTGAACAAGAAAAACAGGGATGAAAGTGCGGGAAGATGAATAGGCAAAACATAAATAAAATAAAATAATAATTTATTTTATTTGAACGAACGGTCTAGATTACATATCATTGGATGCTCCAGATTTATCTTGTTAAAACACATCGTTTTGAATGTCTAGATCAACGCGTGGCATTTTGAGCTTTTCAAGGGCCGTGATTCAGGTTATCCTAGCCATCTTCCATGTCAACAATTTTGTCCTCGTACATGTCATCACTTTGCCATGTCAATGTCATAGTCATCCACCATGTCATCGTTTTCGTCCTAGTCATCCAACATGTCATCGTTTTCGTCCTAGTCATCCAACATGTCGGGCCTGTTTGGATAGGATTTTAAAAAAGGGCTTATGAAAAAAAAGAGCTTATGGACAACTTATGGAAAAGGACTTTTGGAGAAGAGTTTATAGAAAAAAAGTGGTTTTGAATAAATAGGTGTTTGGATAATTATTTTTAGAATGACTTTTTATGGTGGTAAATTACCAAAAAGGGTATGATTTGATTTAAAGTAAAAGAGATGAGGGAGTTAGAGAAAAGAGAAGAGAGAGGAGAGAGAGAAGAGAAGAGAAAGGAGAGAGGGTGTAAGAAAAAGTAGGAGAGATGAGAGAGGATGTAAGAAAAAGTAGGAGAGAGAGTGTAAGAAAAAGTAGGGGTAAGATAGTAATTGGATAGTCCATAAGTACTTTTACTGTTGAAAAAGCTATTTTAAATAGCTTATTCAAAATCATGGTTTTAAACCATGGTTTTATCCAAAAGCACTTATGGACAAATAAGCCTGTTTGTTTTGAAATTTCCCCAAACCGAGATTTGGGCCAAAAACCCTTTTAAAACTGCGGTTTAAGACTTTACCAAACAGGCCCGTCATCATGCTCTCATACGCTCATACATACCACGGATCACAATTTATTTTGTACTTAATTTTTTTAAACATCCATATGAAATATCAATCAACATATTTTTTTTTTTTATAACAGGTGAATGTTCAAGTAATTTCAGTCTGAAACAAAAAATTTTAGATCGTGTTAAAAGCCCTGTACAATCAGCTGAGCTACGAGTAATTTCACAGCATCCTCACTGGTATTTTCCGAGGTTAGATGAACTAATGCCCGAAAAGTTGGTCAACAGAGACAGTGCGAATGCATGAAAGGTTACAAAAGATGCTTGAAAGCGGGGATCTCCTAAGCTTGTAGTGCTACAATGTACTCAGTAAGGCAAGAAACTCTTCTGGTTCTTCATTCTCTTTAATAATCTTGGGGATAGTGTCATTTGGCAAACCAAAACGAGCAAGGATATCACAACCAACTTGATTCCAGTCGACTCCTCCTCGACAATCTATCTCTCTGTTATGATCTAATCGAACCTGAGAAGCAGCACAGCTGAAAGAATTTCCCAGCCAAAAATATAAAATGTTTCTTGCATGTTTAACAGAACTTGTACTTGAAGAGAAAATAACAAAAGCTGCTTTAGAATCCAAATGATTTGCACCGAATGTCACAATCTTCTCTAAGCTGGGCCATTTATAAACTAAATTTTGTTTATTAGATTGTAGGAGACCACTTCCATTCATTCCATTTGATGAAGTAGACTTTATGTCTTCCCTTGAAGAGCTTCGCACCCAAGAGTCACTAGAGTTTTCAACAAATGAAGCTTTGCTGTAGTCAACACTATCTGCAGCACCTGGACATAATAATACCTCGCACAGTTGAGTTGAATCCAAACCTCTACCCTTGACATGGTTGTTGAGATCAGATGAATTTCCTATACTATCTGATTGATGCAAACGGCTAGTGCCGCCATTCATGACAGCACCATCTTCTCGAGTAGCATTAAAAGTTGATGATCTATTCACCAGAGTTTTATCATTCATCAGTGGTAACTTCAAAGACTTTGACAGATTGCCTCTGCGCTCAGCAAGCGAAGTTGATGGTTTTTTCAATATCAGGGAGGCTGACTGATGACAGGGCTGTGATGCCAACTTGACACTACAAGTTTCCGCACCTTCTGTTACTGGTTGAGAAGAACAACTAGATGAAAGGAGGGACAGGTTAGAAAAGTTACATAAAGATGAGGATGCAGTAGAAGTCAAAGCTGCATAAGGAGAATCAAGAGATGTTTCGGAAAATCAATATATTTTAAACTGATTATCAATGAAATATGCGCCAATGTTACATTTTGGGTAGATATTTTTTATAAAAAAATATTTTATTTATTCTCCTTCATATTAGTATTTTTTCTAGTGAGAATGTTAATTTATGACCAATTCCTTAGACTGTTCAAATAACAAAAACTCTTCCATGATAATTTGCTGTTTCATTTGCACAAAGTTTGGAGAGAGCTGTTTAACTTGCATAAAATTTTTGCACAAATATTTTGTTATGAATAAATATTTTTTTATATTTTGATAATAGATAGGATGCTCGTATAATTTCAATAAAATAAAATAAAATTTTTGTAACTTGTTCATATTTTTACATGTTACATTATTTATTGAAATTGAAAGTATAATACATACCTAAAAAATTTATTGAAGGTCGTTTCATTATTTTTGGGCTTCAAATACCTAAGTGTAAATAATTTTTAACTCAATCTTTAGTTAAAAGATTTGACATATCAGTAAGATTTGTAATTTATATACATTTTTATTCATTTAATATATCTTATTAAGTTTTTTAGTATTTACAATTTTTTGCCAATACTAAATTAACTCTTTATTTTTATAATTTTAATTTTAATATTTCTTGTAAAATTATAAGATTATATACACTATATATATACATATTTAATAAAATTAATATCCTTTTCAGTCATTTTGTATCTAAACTTGTTCTTCAATTATATCATTCAAACAAGTTTTAGTCAAACTAATTTTTTTACAAAAACTTATCCAAACCTAAATCATATTACACTAACTAACTTTTACACCAACTTCAATTTGTAAAATCAGTTGAGCTAAAAATTACTTTTGTTTGTCACAATCCAAACAAGCCCGCCAAAAGAAATGACTGAATCACAATATTTAAAACCTTGCACAAAAGCATGAATTTTGAATATCATGCGTTACTAGATATCAGTGGGTGCCTTGATTGTGTGTATACCAACCATATTGGCCAATATACAAAAAAAAAAAGTTACACGTCACCACTTACTTGGATGTACTTTCAAGAAGATCAAGATTTTTGCATTTCCTTCGAGTATGCCCAAGCTCTTGACATCTTGAACAATGGTAAACTTTCTTTTGTTGAAATTGAGACTCGCGCCGTCTAGTACTCTGCACCTGTGGTCTACCTGCAGAACGAGTAATCAGGGGTGGCTTTAAAAAGGTTTGCGACATTTGATCATTCGTTTCCCGTGCATTCAATCTTGGCATGTCATTGATCTCAACTGGAATCATTGTGCTACTGTATATTTTCTGCTGTGAACTCAATAGGTAGCACTCCTCAACATAGGCATAAACATTACCATCTACTTTTTTTATGGCTGCACATGCGTGTAGACACGGTATTCCAGACATTTGCCATGCTTGGCAGGTACAATCTCGAGATTCAAGATTCACACTAAAATTTGTTAATCCAGTTCGCACTGACATTGTATTTGGTCCACAGTTCTCTGCTTCCATATTTTCAGCCATCAATACATTCGCATTCAATTTTGCCTCTATATTTGGACCCACTCCATTTTTCCAATCCGTCGTTGCCTCCTTGCGAGCACACAACTTCTTAGCCAACTTTTCTTGATGCTCATGTATCAATACACATACATTATAATCTATCTCCTTAACAAGCCATATATTGAATGATTCAGCAAGATTAGTGGCAATATTGTCCCACCTACGAGATGTAAATCGTGATAGCGCCCATCGATCAATATCACCATTGGTTTCAAGCCATTGTGCCATGCTTGGAGAAAGAGACCTCAATTTTCCCATAGCTATGTCAAAATCACCCTCAAGTCTTGCACAAGCAATTGCATCAAGCAACTTTAGCGTATCGTCCACGTTAATACCACAATTCCTTCCCATACCTTTGTTAAAGTTTGTAACCTCTAACCTAAAATCCTCTCTCAAATGCCAATAGCAATAGGCATGTCTCTCATCCCCAAAAATTGCTTTCACAGCATCAATTATTGCACTATGTCTATCAGAAACAATAGTCACTTGTACCGAACCTATTATCTCTTTCACATTATCCAGAAACCATGACCACTCATCAAATGTCTCTCCACAAACAATTGCATAAGCAAAGGGAAACAACTCATTGTCAGCATCATATGCAGAAGCTGCCAAAAATGTCAACTTGTAATGACCTTTTAAGGGGCGTCCATCAAGATACAATATGGGTCGTGATCCAAGCAAAAAACCATTGATACAACATGCATAAGCAATGAAAAACCTCTCAAACCTATTGTCAGTGGAAGCCGACCATTTGGCAACAGTTTTAGGGTCGTTCTCCATTAATCTTTCACACATCCAAGGAACTAACATAAAGGTATGTTTAGAAGGCCCATGCATTTCCTCTAGTGCCCTCTTTTTTCCCCTCACAGCTTGACCATAACTTAAGCTCACACCAAATTCTCTAAAGAAGTCACGTCTTATTTCATTTGGAGGTTTTTCCACACTAGATTTGATTTCATCAATAATGATTGATGATGTCAAATTTGATCTTGCCATGTGAGAAACAATCAGATTATCTTGTGCCGAATGGATGTGCTCATTGTGGAAACTTTTTACACTCAACAAGGAGTCCGTTTTAGCCATTGTATATGCTGTTATCTTCCATTTGCAGCCATCTATCTTACACTTGACAATCATCTTTTTTGAAGTATTCTTCACAAAGATGTAGCTGAATTTGTGAGCAATGCTATACTTATATAATGCTTGTCTAAAAGCGACAGCATTGTCAAAAGTCTGCCCAACTCCCACAAATAAATCCTTCCATTTTGCTGTATTCAACCCAAGCATTGGTACAGACGCACTCTGTATTGCACAGGATATAGATTCAGGTTCAGGGCTAGATGGAGAGCTTGCAATAGTATTTCTAGATGAACACATTAATCTGCATTTAGAATCAATCCCATTTCATTAGTATGCATTACTAATAACATATTTATTAATTATGTGTAAATCTAACGACTTACAATCGAGAAGACTTTCTCTGTATTGGTGCAGGAGCACTTAGTATTGTACAAGGTATAGCTTCAACTCCAGCTTCAGGTTCATGGCTAGATGGGGAGCTCACACATGCATTTCTAGATGAACACATTAATCTGCATTTAGAATCAATCCCATTTCATTAGTATGCATTACTAATAACATCATTAATTATAAGTAAATCTAACAACTTACAAACGAGAAGACTTTCTCTGTATTGGTGCAGACGCACGTTGTATTATAGCTTCAAATTCAGCTTCAGGTACATGGCTAGATGGAGAGCTCGCAGATGCATTTTCAGGTGAACGGTCTAATCTGCATTTAGAATCAACCCCATTTCATTAGTACGGATTACTAATAACATCTTCATTAATTATAAGTAAATCTAACAACTTACCCTTGAGAAGACTTTCTCGAAGTCTCTCTAATTTGATTTCCCTTTTCAACAATGTACACATGAGCACAATTGTCATTAAACTTTATTAATTGTACAACTCCTTCATCATCCTCAAGGTCTAGAAGTGTACTAGAATCAAATTTGACGGTGTACTTCATCTCAGCTCCATTTGATTGATATTCCATACATGATGTTATAATTCTTATCAATTCTTCATGTGTCATGCCTTCCTTAATAACTCTACCTTTTGATCTGCCCCCCTCATAATGCATTTTCCCTTCTGCATTCTTCACAAATTGTCCCCCAATATGAAAATAACAAAATATTTCTTTCAAAGAAGCACTTGACATCCGTGATTTAAGCCTGGACCAAAGAAAATAAAATATTTTACAATATTGTTAATAATATATACTACCTTCGTTCCTTAATATAAGAGATAGTTGACTTTTAGGGTAGATTAAAAACACTAAATAAATCAGTTAATTATACCCAAATCCAACTCCTCAAGATAAATTCATATTATATACTCCTTAATCTACCCAAATTAGTCAACTAGTTCTTATATTATTTCTAATTAATTGATTTATTTGGATTCTTTAATCTATCAAAAAAGTCAACTGGCTAATATATTAAAGAACGGAGAGAGCATTAATTAACAACTCTCCTTTCACTAATTTACAAATTTCAGTGGTGTACCAACTGAAAGTTGGATCACCCCAAAATGTCATTAACATTAATTATATAGTCATACAAAATAAGGGAGCTCCACTCTCATTCTATATACATATAACATACAGAAGATGAGCTACATATACTATGGCATGATAAATCAAAATACATCGAAACAAATTTGCTCGCATGAACTATGCAATGCTCACCAGGTAGCAAGCTAGTCTACTTTATGATGCAGGACAGGTGCTGGGTCAACTCTACTATCTGAAATAGTAAATAATTTAATAAGTATATAACATCCCATAGTACAACTTACTGATGAAGTATAGAGTGAGTTCTTTGATCACAAATTCAGATTCAGACACACCCCTATAGCTTCCTACATATCCAAAATGAAAAGAATATAATTCCTCCACATATCAAATCATGGAAAACCATAATAACCTAATTGACTTGGTATTAATGGTTTAGAAATTTCTATTAATTAACCCCATTTTAAATTAATATTATAGTGCTTAATACCATCATTTGTAACATATTGTTGACCTTGAATTTCCGCAAAAGAGAAATGATAAACCAAGAATGATGAAACTAGCATATATCACGATACTTGAACACTTATTTAAGCATATATTAGAAGAAAGAGATAAGAATTCCTTTCCTAATCAATACAAACCTCGACTTATGCTCAAACTTCCACTTAAATTCTATTTTAACGAACTATATTATATAATTCTTCATTCCAAAACCACTTATTCAAATCAAGAGGATTCAATAATTTTACCAACAAAACAGTTGCATCCAAGCATCCAATATTTATAAGTATGGAACATACCAAACAATCCAACCATCCAACTTAAACATAACTCTTGTGCACAGATTGTTCTTATTTCAATACTTACATTACAACCATTCATTAACATACTCAATCTAATTCAAATAGCTTTATCTTCTCCAAAATTTACAATAGAGCTTAAAGAGCACGTCCTTAACACTTAAATACTAACATGAAGATTGAGTGACGCACAAATTAAAGTCAAATCAAAATTACAGTTATAATTATCAGCTATCAAGTACCAAATTCAATTATAGCTCCCTTTGCCTTTCAAGCATTTAAAGAAGACTGTACCCTTAAACATTATCATAGAATAAGATCAAAAGCATATAAATCTTTTCCCACCCAATATGCAAGCATCAATAAATTTAAACGAGACTTTAAAAAAAATCAATTTCAGCAATCAAATTAAAATCCTCAATTTCTAATTCATCTGACACTAAAGAAAAGGAGAAAAGAAAATGAAGGCATTGGCTTGGAGTTGAAATCCTAGGCAAAAGGGCTAATGATGAATGTAGATAGTGAGAAAGAGCCCTAAATGACTCCAATTTGGATCCAACATCAATGTAATCCTCTCCCCTGGTCATAGGTAAAGAACTAGCGAGGAATGCAAGTCAGAAGGACCATTCAACATTATCAACGGAAGAAGAGATTTTTAGGTTGCTTGAAATTCAAAGAAAAAGAAGGAAACAAAGAAGAAAGTTGCTAATCGCACCAGAGGGTCTTACTCGACGTAGCAACAGTGAAAGAAGAGAGGAGAGGAAGCTGGAATGATTCTGCCAACCAAACACCACACCAGGAACGCGACAGGAAGTGCGAGGCTGATGAATGCAACAGGCACAGAACGAGATTGTGCGATTCGAGAGCAACACTTCTGCGATTTTTTTTTTCTTTTACCCTATCATTGGGACGGCTCTGGATTGATGAATGAGGACGATGATATACCAACTTGTTAGTTTGAAATGGCCAATAGAACCAAGACATGGAGGGTATTTCGGATAATTTACAATGAAACAAATGAGTTTCTATAATTAGTTAATTACACAGATTTTTATTTTTATTATGAATTTTATAGTATTTATTCAATATTGATATTAATTAGTATGGCTGATAGGGTCTGTTTAGTAAGAATTTAGAAAAGGATTTATGAAGAAAAAAAATTTGGACAACTTTTAGAGAATAACTTATAAAAAAAAGTGATTATGAATGAATGAGTGTTTAGATAGTTATTACTAGAAAAATTTTTGTAATTAGAAAATTATTAAAAATAGTATGATTTTATTAAAAATATAAGAGATGAGAAAGAAAAAAGGAGAGAGGAGAGAGGGTGGAGAAAAGAAATGAGAGAGGAAATAATAGTAATTATGTAGTCTATAAGCTCTTTTACTATTTCAGAAATTAGTCTGAGTAGCTTATCTAAAATCTTAATTTTAAACTATAATTTTACCCAAAAATATTTTTAGACAAATATAATTATTTATTTTAAAATTTCTCTAAATCTAACGTTTACCTAATACCTTTTAAAACTACAATTTTCGTGGTTTCCAAATACATACATAATGGTTTGGTTTTTGGTATATAATACAAATTTTAAAAATGAAAATGAGATCATAAGAGAGTAATGGATTACTTTAGAATAATTCTAAAACCATATGAACTCATGCAGTTAACCTCAAGAAGACTGAAACCGACTTAATATAAAATATCTAAAATCAAATCGAATTTATATCAGACTAAATTATAATTAGTCAAAAAATAACATATAATTTAAATTAATATTAAAGAATAATCGCAAATCTAAAATAGATCCGTAAAAATTTTGAAATAATTCAAAAAAAATCAAATATAATATATTTAAAGTAAATGGTCTCAAATCTAAAATGCCTAAAATAAATTCATGAAAATATTATTTAAAAAAAAAAAATTTGATAACTCTTACTCAAAACGGAAATGGGCTATAGGATAATGTGGTGGGTTCGTTGATACACTAGAGATACTTTTTTGCCAAAAATATTGATATTCATTTACAAAAATATTTTCTTCAATGGATTGATTAAAAATTCAAAACTCCACCAAGGTCCGGGGCATTAAAATTTAAAAAATAAGTAAATTTTAGATTGTAAAAACTTTATAAAAAATGAAAATTATTTTGCATAGTTACATTCATAAAAAATTATTTATTATCTAATAATTTTCTGATTTTATGATATGTGTATCATCTTTCAAAAAAATTAATTTACTTCTTAATTTTAAATTGTGTGATAAAGGTATCTATCTAATTATGTTAGATTTAAACATTGTCGAATTTAATTAGAGATAATTTTTTTAAAATTATTTTATTTTATATATTTATATTAGTTCGAACTTAAAATTTTATATTTAAATGACTAAAACTCATTCTACTATAATTATTATTATAAGCTAGCCCAGAAGGCTATCCTATGTTATGTTTAAGTTTTATTACTGTTTAAATTTATTGTCTTAATTTGTAAGAAACAAATTATTATAAGTATTGTGATATTGATAAGAATTTTAAGGGTCGTATGAAACCCAATAGACCAAATTAAAAAGTAGTTATTGGTTTGAGACAGTGATATATTATACCAATTTATTTATAAATTAAAATATATGAAATGTAAATATCCTTTTATATGAATTTTATGAGAAAATTTATTATAAATAATTTATGTTGATTTTGATTTGTCCGACAAAGTTCGTTTCATGATGTGTGTAAACTATATATGCATTGCTTTACTGCTTGAGTATTACAATTATGATGAGTGATTAGGTCCATCAAATGTACCTTTCTCTTCAATCAATTCAATTTATTATTTCTGCAAGCAAATATTACGAAGTAGAGCCTTTTTTTTTTCTGTTTTGGAATACCTCAATGTCAAATAGTTGTGGAAAGCAAACAATGTTCAGGAATGTAGAAACAATGCCAAAATTCATGATTGATGGAAGTTAGCTAGGTTTAGGAGATTAGTTTCAAATAACGAATTGGAATGCCAAAGGAAATAACACAAAATATAAGGCTAGAGATTGTTATATGCTCACTTTGATTAAATTGCATGAGTGAAAGCAATTGAAGATTTATAAGTGTTTTTCTATTATGGTAAGCGGCTCGGTATCGCTTAAGCGAGGTCTCGAGTTCGAGTTTTGGCGTATACAAAAAATTCCCGTTGAAAGACTCACCCACCATAGCCAGGTATGCGACGCGGGTCGGATCCGAATATAGTTGGGGTTATAAGTAACTCTTATTCATGATGCCATAACTCTCATGCTATGGGCTGCAAAAACTAACTATAGTATATATATTTTCTTTCTAACTCTAGTCTCTGTATTCTAATGGGTGTGAGTTTATTCTCTCTTCTTTTCCTATGTGACGATGTATTTGTTGTGTGTTCATAACCTTGTTTAACTGTGATCTAGTTTAGTATGGATATTTGAGATAATATATCACACTCCAGGTATGCCCATTTCCTCACACTTGCAAACTCTGTTCCTTAAATTCTTATTGTCACCCCAAAGGTTCAGGGTTCCCTACGGCCATCATAATAGCTTTTGGTTTTTCTTTAAATAAATTGTCTCTTGAAAAATAATGCAAATTTTATTTTATTTTTTATAAAAAGTGAGGTGATGGCGCAAACAAAATTATTACACAAGTGGGGAATTTAATCACGATATCTCAGAATCTAATTGATTTCTCAAATAAAAAGGGTAAGTGGTATGTATCCAAGATCTGGAGAGTCCTTCTTTTGCTAAAGCATCTGTTATCTTGTTCATCTATCTTAGGATGTATGTTAATTGCACCTCCTACGGCCTACTAATCAGTTATTTGATCTATATAATGAGTAAATTTGCAAACTGACAATTTGATATGTAGACATAGATGCTAACTTGGTTAGATACAATCACACTCTATTCACTGAACTTCAGCTTCAGTTTCCTCACAAGTTATGCTGGATCTGACGAAATTACTGTTCAAATTGAAGGCTCTTTACTTCTTTAGCATGTTAGAAACAATGAACTATTAATAATAATAATAATAATAATAATTTTAATCCCTTTTCTAATAGCTTTAGGTTAATCAGTTGGGTTGAAGTGTATAAGAAAAGTTTACTTCCCATTTTTATACTAGTTGCCAGAGTTTTACTTCCGACTTTTATTTAAATTATTTGAGAAATGTTCATAATTTGCATTTCCCCCTTTATACACAAAGAGAATGATGTTATTTGAGATTATTTCAAGAATTAATTACTTGCAATTTGGTTACTCTTCTTAACTTCTGGATTCAATTTATCATCGATCTATCTGTATATTATGCATTACATAAAATATAAATATATTTCATATTTTATAGTTTCAGTTATTTTTTACTTGAAGGGAGAAATACTGTTACAAACTTCCCTCCAAATTCTTACTCAGAGGAATGAGCTGGTAAACCCTACTACTTTTTATTAGAAGAATGATTGCATCTGTTCTCTTTAGCTATGACTCTGGACATCTACAACCTGTACACATGGATTATGAATGACTAAAATTTCATTGAATTTACACATAAAAATGAAATAAATAGTATGTTCATGATCACATATCTATATTAACCTGATTTCCTACTGTAACTTTTTTTATTTAACAATAATAATGCATTTTATTTAAACCTTGTCAATTATATTAGTCACTTGTATTTATCATAGAAGTATGCTACAAATATATTCATAATCATCACTTTTACCTTTTTTCCTTAGTTAACTTAACTCTAAAAGTTTGCTTACTTTTATCATTTGAATGCTTAAATGGCCTTTACTAACCTGAATCCTATGCAGGCTGCAAAAAAATAGAATGGGATTGCTTCTGTCCAATAAAAATATTGGAATAACATCCATTACTTATGTTTATGTTTTCTTGACAAAGTAGACGTGGAGGGTGCTTTATTTTTATTTTATTATTTTTTTTAGACAACAATTTTTGGAAAGAGGTTGGACTCACCCACAATCTAAGGGCATGGTAAAATCTCCCTTCCTCCTATGCGATACTAATGTTGGGTAAGGCGAACTGTCTGTTACCTTCAGACGTAAACTTAGGCACCTAGCAGTTAGGATGCCTCCCCAAGTACTGCGATTGGAACCACATCAAAGTAATACTCCACAGGGATCGAACACGCTCTAAATAGTCACATGTCTCACCCTTTCACCAGTTGAACCTACGGACGATAGGTCGTGGATGATGCTTTAGAGTAAAAATATAGAGTCATTCATACAAGGCTGTAACAATAAACAATAAACATAGAATGACACCTCAATCTTGAGGACCATTGCTTACCACTATGCGTTAAGAGGAAGACAATGTGCAATTCATTTACATTTTATTTTCTTGTTGGATAAAGGTAAAGAAGGAGAATGGAGGGAGAAATAGAAAGAAATTGAGAGAAAAGTAGATGGCAAGTAATCTCAACTTTATTCAATTCGTCAATAGCTCTAACAAATGAAGAAACTCTGGCTAGTTAGAGTCCTAGTTACAAATAATAATAATAATAATAATAATAATAATCTCAGTTGATTCTATATAAGATAGGGTGAGAGATAATGAAATCTAAAAGATAACCTATATATCCTAATAAAGTAATTTTACTTAAAAATCCTAATTATCTTATCTTAATATAAAGATTAAGCAACCCTGATCCCATTTCCTATGGCTGTGACGTGGAAAATAAGTTATGGTGGGTTTTATTGAAATTTATGTGTGTTGGGTTATTTACACTACTATTCTCAAATTCATTGCAAAATCATCCACATGCTACTTTCTTCTCTAAAGAAAAACTTTTAATAATTTCACTATTGTTAACAATTTTAGCCTTAAAATTTATTAAATATAAAATATTAGAATTGGGTTTTGCAAAACATGGACTAGAAGGAAATATTAAAATTTATTAAATATAAAATATTAAAAATTAAAGCTTTATATGTATTGTTTTATCTTCTTATTAAATAAATTGTTCTTTATAAAAAAAAAACTTTAAAATGAAGAGCTAGAAGGAGATTTTCTTCTTAGAAAAAATATGTTTGGTCTTTAAATTTACATCCAATTTATATTTAGTCTTTTAAATTTTTTTCGACGATACAAAACAAAAGAAAGAGCATTAACAGACTACATCTGAGCTACGAATACGCAGAGGAAGTTGGGAGGGGTGCAGAAAAACGTAGCTCCTCTTATAGTACTTAGGCCTATTTGATACGTAGTTTAAATTTTGATGGATTATGATTGGAATTGGTAATAGAAATATTAGTAGGAATGATGCTTTAATTTTATGTTTGGCACGGAGCTTCCTTCGCCAGCGCATCCATGGCACAATTAGCTTACTAGCCCCACTTCGAGATGATCCTCACTCCAACTATCCACGATCCCCTCCACAAACCTCAACTCTCCGCCATTGCATGTCCTATACTCTCTTGAGTCCCCATAACACTGCCCATAATTCAGCATGTAAACTCTAAGTTTAAATTTTTAAAGAGTATTTTTAATTCTTTAATTTTAATATCATTAATCTCATTTATAGAAATGCTAACAGAATAAATTTAAATAATAACTCTATAATTAAATACACAAAACACACCTAAAATATAAAAATATAGTATTAAAGTATTAAAATTTACGGTATCATTTAAATTTATTGAGTTAGTATTTTTTATTCATAAAATTAAGTAATTAACAGTGTTGATATTAAGAGATTTAAAATATACTTATAGATTTAAGTGATTAAACTAAAAATTATTGTAAATTGAGACAACTAAACACTATTTTAGCTAAAGATTTTGTCCAATAAAATCTAATTTAAGTAATAAAATTAAATTTTAAAAACTAAATCAATAATTGAAATAAAATTGAGGAATTAAAAGTTTTAGTTTTATAGTGGCTTATTAACTTTTTCATTCAATTCAAGTCCTGTCAATATCTGCTAATAATTTGGTGGCTGAACGTCGTTTTCCCAATGATGCGAGCAGCCACCATTCATTTTGAACGTTCCCGAAAGCAAGTCTAGGTTCATCACGATCTCTCTCATATTGAATTTTCAGATTATTATTACTATTATTATTATTGTGTCGGTTTGAAAACCTTCTAAACCTTGGTTTGAGAAGGGCGCCAAAATTGAATATTGAGCTCTAGCTGCAACTGTGGCTGAAATTTATTGGCTTATAAAAGCTAGATTTCCCTAAAACTGAACAACAGGGATTTCTATTAAAAAGCCTGGTGGGGTTTGGGTTCTAAAAACTCTCGAAAACAACGAATCCAATTCACTCTTTTCTTTCAAGGGCATTGGGAATCCCAGTGGGAAAAGGTATTCCAACATCGTGCGCATTGATGACAAGCAAGTTGCCCTGAGGGAATCTTCACAGACTAAGACGAGATCGCCCTTTTCCACATAAAAAGGGAGAGCCATTGCTTGCGGGCTCTCCTTCTTCCTTTCCCATCGAACTCCGCACACCTTTCACTAATACTCCCTTCACAGGCTCCAGTGCTCGTCTCGCTATAGCGTGCTTGTTGACTAAGAACATATGATCAAGAGACTAATGAATGTGGCTTTTTGGAACCATGGCCAGTAGGGCATTTCTTCTTGTGACCACCTTCCGTATAGGGTGGGTTGGTTTAAGGGCTCCAAGGTATGCCTGTAGACTCAAAAGGAAAGGAAAGGCACAAAAAGAAAAAACCGTCTCGCCGGAAGACCGAAACTCAAAGGAATTGATGAGGCCTGCACAAGCAGTGGAGAACTGAGGTTTAGATGTATACATAAACACAGCCGTGTGCAATCAAAAATGAAAGAACGGCTTGGGGGGATTTTTTTTTGTTTTATTGTTTAATTAGATTAACAAACAAATTATCTACTCCAACTCACTAGTTTCAAGCCCACGCAACCTATTCTACTTGATATATCTAAGTCATATGTATAAAAATATATATAAATTTTAGAAATTAGATTTTTTTTTTATTTTCTATGAAATGAGGTAAAATAAAATGAGAATTTTGAGCAATATATAAACTGGAATTTTAGCTAAAAGTTAAACAAATAGCTTTCAAATATCCACAAGAGCTTATAAACCAATTCATAATTTTGAATAAGCTTATAAAAATAATTTTTGAGTAGGGGAAATGACTTATAGGCTGTTTAATAACTATTTTATCTATATTTTTTTATACTCTCTCTTATCTCTATCGTCTTCTTCACTGGTCTCACTCAACGCCGTCACTTTGTACTCGTTGTTGCTCTCTACTCACCGTCGATGTCTCACTCGTCGTCTTCTTCTCTTCTATCCATATTTGTCTGTTGTAGCTTTTTCTTGTTGCTGTCGTCATCGCTTCTTTAAATGGTGGAGGAGGGATGATGACAATGACAAGGGAGATAAACATTGATCCTATTTATTTATTTAGTCATATTATATTTTTTCTGATAATTTATCAATAATAAAAATTATTTTAGAAATAACTATTTAAAACTCATTTATTTAAAATTATTTTTTTTATATTTTTAATTTTTTTATAAATTATTTTTTTAAAAATAAACCAAACGGGGGCATTATTATTATTTTTCCGGCAAAATTCTAATTTTAAATATCACCAAAAACAAGTCTAGGTTCATCTCTATCACTCTAACATCGAATCGAATTTTCAGATTATTTTTAGTCTATTATTATTGATTATTATTCAGCCACCCTCCAACTTGACAAGATTCCGTGCCTCCAGGGATATCACACGTGCTTGACTGCTCCTAGTCAATTATGAGTTATGAAATTTAATATATCTTTTATATTTTAAATAAATTTTATTTACAAAATTTAAAATAAAATAATATTTTAACTTATTAACTATCATTTATTTTCAAAAGTAATCAAACATAATAAGAACTTTAAATCTAATAAAGGCTAAAATATTCATAACTCCCCTTAATTTTAGTCTTGTTGCGGATAACCTCCCTATTCTTTAAAATTTTAAAAATAAAATCTTCAACTTTCATATATTGACATTTAACCCCACACCGTTAAAATATCCGTTAAATCTAACAGAATGCATGCCACATCATATTATTTAAAATGAGTTGTCAGATGATATGTAATTTTTATTATTTTATTTATTTATCCTATATTAAAAGAGCATTTTGACAATTCAACATATAATAATCCCTAACACTTAAGTTAGTGACTTTTGTAATCGTATAGCGTTTAGTCTCCATAGCTCGCTAGTCCTCCCCATTTACAAGATTTGATTCATCTTCTAATCTTTTTCATAACAAGAATCATCTTTATCATATTTTTTCTCTAAATCTGGAATATTTTTTGTGAAATCATTCTTTTTTTCCTTTAAATGCGGAGCACATTAGGTTACTGCTGATGTAATTGTATCACCCTCAATTACTTAGTATCTTTGGTTTATATGATTATATTAATTAAGAGCAAACAATGCCTAGTAACCATATGATGATGTCTCACCATTTGGTACTTGTTTGAGAAAGTAAAGAAATAAATTATAGTAACCTATTAAAATATATCCACACTAATAATATTAAATAGAATAACCTTTAATTTAACATAGACTAAATATATTTTCAAGTAGTTTTGTAACTTCTTTTATCCTTTGATATTAAAAAAAATAAAAAGAACATGTAGCACTATTGGTGAAAAGATTTGTCAACAATAAAGATGGAATCACGACTGTAACTTCTCTTATCCTACAAATTTTAAACTAAAATATATCAGTTCAAATGTAGAATATGAACTTTTGCTAAAGAAAATGTAGAATATGAACTAAAAAATAATAATAACAACAAAAGTTTGAAGTAACATAAATTAAAATTATCCAAAATAACATACTTGACTTCATTCATTTATCTGCTAAGACTTGGGAATGTGGGGGTTGGCTAACCTACATGGATGACAAGGAAATATTCATCAATCTAAATATAACATTGCAACACAAAGTAAATGAAACAAATATCGAAATAAGCACAAAAGCAAACCATAGGGATCAATGGCAAATATGAACTAGAGCCTTGAGTATTAGGAGGTTGGGTATCCTGCATAAATAACAAAAGAAAAGTTATTATTCTATCTAGTATAAGTTTAAAATAAATTAAATTTTATAATAAAGAAAATATAAGTGTATGTTCTGTTTGGCTTGATGTCACGTCCTCATCCTCCTTCTTCTTGTACACCTTTTTGTTGGGATTAGGAGGAGCCTTACAACCCCGTGCATTGTGACCCATTTTTCCACGATTACCACACTTCGTGGTAGCCCTCTTTTTACTCATCTTTGATAGGTTTTGTTGCTCATCCGGAGCTTTCTTCCTTGCTTTTTTGGGCCTACCTGGTGCCCTATTATACTTTGGTGGCTGTAAGGGTGTCACTGTAGATTGTGGCCAATGTTCTTCACTTGGCACTGCACCTATTACTAAAGCATAAGCTCTCATGTATAAATTTTTACTATAATACGAAGAAACATAATCTTCAGGTACTCCTCTCATTCGATAAATTGCATCCACAACATGTCCACAAGGGATGCCAGTCAAATCCCAAGCCTTACATGTACAAGTCATCATCTTAAGATCTACCACCTCCCTCTTCCATGGACTTTCTAGCTCAAACCTCCCATCACCAGTCATATAACATATATAATTCTTTGAGTCATTCTTTGCTCTTTGAAGCTTATCCATAATTCTAGGACATATCTCATTGTGAGATCTCTCCATCCCCTTCCTCTTTACAACAATCCTCTTCATTAACATCCTTCTAATCATTTCACACATTGTGATGATTGGCTTGTCCCTTGCAGCTAAAATAAAAGAATTGAATGTCTCTGCAATGTTGTTTTGTACAATGTCACATTTAGCATATGTTGAGGAAGCATGCTTACTCCAAAGCCTAGGGTCATACTTATCTAACCAACTAGCAGCATTAGAGTCAAGCTCCTTTAGTCGTTTCATATGATGGTTGAATTGTTGTTTAGTTTTTGCCCTGCATGCATTCCAAAGCTCATCTTTCAAATTCTTTCCCTTGTACTTGAGCTTGAAATTGGCATATAAATGCCTAACACAAAATCTATGCTCATACTCCATCTCCTTAAGCACCTCTTGCAACCCCTGCAAATAATATATATATTTATATATGAAAATTGAATAATAAATTATTATTTGTAAAAAATAGAAATATATTAAACATATATATAAACATTATACCTTTTGCATATCTGACATCACAACCCAACATTTGTCTTGGCATGAGCCAATGTCCTCAAATAGCAATGTCATGAACCAACTCCAACTATCTTTGCACTCAGATTCCACAATGGCATATGCTATAGGATACATGTTCTCATTTGCATATTTTCCAACTGCAGAGAGAAGGTGCCCTCCAAAACTACCTTTCAAAAAACAACCATCTACACATATAATTGGTCTACATACTGCTACAAACCCTTGTTTACATGCACCAAGACACATATATAGTCGCTTAAATCGAGACCCTTGTGCCTTGACCCTTGAAACAACCTTTTCGTCCGATGTCGCCTTGGGGTTACTTCAAAAATTTAAACCAAGGATTGCATATAGTGCAACCTCGAGTCGTTCTCCTTGAGGAGCCAAAAATCAAATTGAATTCCTAAGTAACTAAATGCAATGTAACTTAAGCTAGAAAATGGGATTTGTTTAGATTCACTAACAACTAAATGCAATGAATTGAAAATAAAGTTAAATGAAATATTTTTGGTATTTTTAATTTAAGGAAAATGTTAATGAATGATAACAAGTGAATGGAATGAAAGAGAAAGAGATTAATAATAATGAAATCAATCCTCCAATTCAATAACGCAGGCAATCATAACTTCCACAGATATGGGAGTTATAAACAATGAATTAAGAATTTATAATTAAGCTTTTAATCCAACAATCGAGCCACCTCGAATTGTCACAAAATATTTTCCAAAATCCTAGTTTATTAACTGCCACCAGAATAATAAACTAGGATTAAAGATGTTAAAATCCAATGCTTAATTATAACTCAATAATTCATAGAAATATGATTAAAGCCAGCAAGAGATATAATGATCCAATAATTCAAGCCACCTTGAATTATCACAAAATATTTACAATAATTTCAATACCATGTCTGACCCAGATCAAAGTAAATAAAATTAAAGTTAATTAAAGAACAATATCAATTTGCCAAACAATAATCCAGTTACAGTAATCCTTAATAAATATAAATCATTATAAGCATTCCCAATAATTATAAAATTATCCTAAGACCTAGGAATCATAAAATAATTAATGGATGAAGATTAGAGTAACTTAAACTCCCCTTTAGATTCCAAACTCATGCCCTTGTCATTGATTAGGAGGATTAGGATGAACTAGCCACGGTTTGCCATAGAAGTCAATGCCACCATCAAGCTTTTACGGATGCCCATGGTCAGTGCTGTTGTACGCTCACCCACTGGTATGTACCTTCGCTGCTGCCGCTCACATTGTTGTTATGTACTGCCGTAAGTCGCTGCTCCGTTGCTGCTGTGTTGCTTTCACTGCACGTGCTGGCTTGGGCAGAATGGAGGAGTGGGGTGAAGGCTTGTGTGTATGTGAGAGGCGGAGGGAGGGAAAGGTGATGGAGGGGTGACGGATGACGATGGAGAACTAGGGAAGTTGACGGTCGAAAGGGGTATGTGACGGCAGGTGCTGCTCGGTTTGGATGATGGATGAGTTGGCGGTTGAAGATGATGAATGATGTGGAAGGTTCTGTGATGTCGCCGCTGCACACCTTGCGTTCTATGTTGTTGTTGTCTCCGACGTTCTTTCTTGTTTCTGCGTCAGTCGCTTGCGGCTCCCCTGGGCAAGTTATCTCTCGACGTGAATGGAAGTGCTGAAGGTGCCTGCTGCGTCTCTGCGTGTGTGTGTTATCTCTCGGCGTGAAAGGAATGGAAGGCTGAAGGTTCTCCGCGGCAGCGTGAAAGGAATGGAAGGCTGAAGGTGTGTGCAGCGTGAATGGAAAGTTGCGTGCATGCATGGTTAAAAAGGTAACCTAATGGGCTAAACCGCAAGATTTGGCCCATTGGGTCTTTTCATGTAATTTCTGAATTTATAGCCCATTGTTGTCATTTGTAAATTCTAATTTCTCCTAAATTCCTGAAATATAAAATCATAATAATGTAATACATTTTATTTCAAAAATAATTGTTTAGGAGAAATAATAAAAATATGATAATTATGCCCCTATTAGACACTAATTCATTATAATGTTCAATAATTCAATTGATGCACAAATAATATAATTAAGGCCCAAAATAATGACAAAAACCCACTAAAATGATATGAATAAATATATAAAAATATGGGTTTGTCAACTCCCCCACACTTAGTCTTTTGCACTCCTGGGCAAAATATCATATAAGTCAATCCACAGTTAAACTCAATGCAAATAAATATAAAACTGACAAGGCAAGAATATGCAATTAACTCAAATAACCTCTATCTCTAATCAATCAACAGTCATAGAATGCTTCGGTGCAAAGAAATTAACACAAGAGAAATAGCAAGATAGAGGAAGGGGAACATAATAGAGCTCTCATAGATATAAGTGTCTCACTCAACTCTCAAATATAGGAAGTTTTCACTCAATCCACCTAGATTAGTACCTACCATAGGCTTGTAAAGATTCTACTATCTCCACTACTAACATACCATAGATTCATGATCAAGGGGACTTTATTTGGTTGTAATGTTGGTGAAAGGCTAATGAAAGATAGAATGAAATGTAGAACAAGTTTAATGCATGAGTATTAAGAAATAACTCAAAGTAAATAAAATGAAACTAGCAAATGAACACTAATCTTTAATCTTCAATCACCACATGATGCCTTATTTCAAACTTTATTCATTGTTGCCAATTTTTCTTTTCTTTTCTTTCTCTCTCTTTTTTTTTTCTTTCTCTTCTTTTTTTTCGAATTTCTTTCTTGGCTTTTTCTGCACATTTTCTTTTCTTTTCTTTTCTATTTCTTTTCTCCTTTTTTTTCTTCTTCTTTTTTTTTGGCAACTTAACATAAAATGATAAAGATAGCAATATCAATAGTACACATTCAATTATGAAGAACGTAATGTAACTCATGCAAAATACTTGTTCAAAATCAATGGAATGAAATGAAAGTGATGGGCTCAAAGGGGTGAACAATGGTCAATTGATATGGCTTGTGTTTAGATGAAGGGTTTAGAAATGAATGCCCCTATCATGCTCACAAATCTAGGTATTAATGCATCTTTAATTTGAAAAAGAATCTAAACAAGTTCTAGAGGTTAACCAAAACTAAGTGGAAATCACACAAGATAAGAAAGAACATTAAGGCTCAAAAATCCTTCCATCAAGGCTTTCTCTAAGATGTTTCCTCCCTAAGATCAAGCTATGAAACAAGGTTAATAACACTGCACTAAAGACACTCCACTATGCTAATCAACTAAGAGTAAAGATTACTCAAATTAAAATGCATCCTTACCTAGACATGTCAATATTCACATGCATAAAGCAAAAATGATTTAAAAATAAAGCCCAAGGATTGTAAAAGTCAAGTAGAAAATGGGGATCACAGCAGCAATTCGCTCATATAACAGTGAAAAATCCAAACAATTTAGGCTCAAAAGGTTCAAAATTTTTGAATTTTTCATATTATGATGATTCAAACAGTGGCAAAGCAATTCAGTAAATGCATCCCTCCCCTACACTTAAACTATGTGTTGTCCTCAACGCATCACTAAAGCATATATCAAAGGGAGGTAGTTCAAAAGTTATGAGCTAAAGGGGAGATTTATTCAAAGAAAAACTAACCTAAAACTAAGAAATCTTTAAAATGCAACATATTCTAAGAAATTGTTAAAAGACATAAAGCAAATAAATCTAAAACTACTGTGATGGTTTCTCCCCCACACTTACTCCTAACTATCTTAGCAAACAAATATCACCAGCAATACAAAAGAAAGAAAAGGAGAAAGGTGGAAAGGAACGACCGTGCAATTAGGGAGATCTCTGATTCTTATGGTAGTGCTTAAGCAGATGACCATTGGCTTGTGAAACCTGACCTGTTGCTTCATCCACCATCTCTACCGTACCAAAAGAATACACCTTGGTAACTCTAAAAGGGCCCTCCCACTTGGTGACAAACTTTTCGGGCATCAACTTCAACCGGGCCTTGAACTTTAAAACCTTATCACCTTCATAGAACTGTTTCCTCAGAATCTGTTTGTCATGAATCATTTTCAGCTTATCCTTATAGATTCTGGCATTATCATAGGACTCAAGTCTCATCTGTTCAAGCTCTTGGAGTTCATCATCCGGTTTTCAAGTGAAGATTCAAGGTCTGCATCACATGCCTTGATTGCCCAATAAGATTTGTGCTCAATCTCTATAGGTAGATGGCAAGCCTTACCATAGATCAACCTGAAAGGAGACATGCCTATCGGGGTCTTGTAGGCAGTCCTATAAGCCCACAACACTTCCTCAAGCCTTTCACTCCAATCTTTACGAGATGGTTTCACAATCTTTTCTAGTATCCGCTTCACTTCTCGATTGGATACTTCAGCCAAACCATTTGTCTGAGGGTGGTAAGGAGTAGCTAGCTTGTGATTAACTCCATGTTTAGCAAGTAGAGACTTGATGGTCCTATTGCAGAAATGTGTTCCTTGGTCATTGATGATTGCTCTTGGAATGCCGTACCTACAAAAGATATGAGAACGTAAGAACTTGGCAACAGTGGAAGCATCATCTTTCCTAGTTGGCACTGCCTCTACCCAACTAGACACATAGTCTACTGTAAGTAATATATATGAAAATCCAAATGATGGAGGAAAGGGACCCATAAAATCCATGCCCCAGACATAAAAAATTTCACAAAAATGCATAGGTCTTAAAGGCATTTCATGCTTTCTACTTAGACTCCCAAACCTCTGGCATTTATCACAAGACTTACAGAAAATATAAGCATCTTTGAATAAAGTAGGCCAGTAAAATCCACATTCTAAAACCTTCCTAGCAGTCCTATTAGCACTAAAATGCCCCCCACAAGATAAAGAATGTGCAAAGGTAAGGATAGAGTGGATCTCATTATTAGGAACACATCGTCTGATGATTTGGTCACTGCATTGCTTCCAAAGAATTGGAGCATCCCAGATATAGTATCTTGTTTCCCTCTTCAGCTTATCAACCTGAAACTTAGACATAGAAGGAGGTGCAAGATTAGTGACAATATAATTAACAATGTTAGAGTACCAAGGCTCCTGAACAGCCAAGGCAAAAAGTGTAGAATCAGGAAAGGAATCAACAGTAAGTTCAGAGGAGTCAATTCCCTCAGTTCCTTCAGGTAACCGACTAAGGTGGTCAGCCACATGATTCTCTGCTCCAGCTCTGTCTCTAATTTCAATGTCAAACTCCTGCAGCAGTAAAGCCCATCTCAGCAATCTTGGTTTAGACTGGGGCTTCTTGAACAAGTACCGCACAACTGTATGATCTGTAAAAATAACCACTCGAGAGTTTATTAGATACTGTCTAAACTTATCTAAAGCAAAGATTATAGCAAATAGTTCCTTCTCAGTGGTGGTATAATTCACTTGAGCAGAGTCAAGTGTCTTGGAGGCATATGCTATTACTCTAGATCGCTTATCATCCCTCTGACCAAGCATAGCACCCACTGCAAAGTTAGAAGCATCACAAGATAGTTCAAAAGGCAAATCCCAGTTAGGTGCAGTGAGAATAGGAGGTGAAACAAGCAAGGATTTCAAAGAGTCAAAAGCATGTCTACATTTATCATCAAAATGAAAATCAACATCTTTTTTCAATAGAGTAGAAAGGGGTAATGCAATTGTACTAAAATCTTTTACAAAGCGTCGATAAAACCCCGCATGCCTTAAGAAAGACCTCAAATCTTTAAGATAAGTAGGATAGGGAAGTGAAGAAATAATTTCAATCTTGGCTCTATCAACCTCAATCCCCTTTTGGGAGATGCGGTGACCTAACACTATGCCACTATCCACCATGAAATGACAATTTTCATAATTCAAAACCAACTTTTTCTCAATACATCTATCAAGAACATGTTCAAGACTAAGCAAACAATCATCAAAGCTATCACCATAAATGGTGAAGTCATCCGTGAAAACCTCCATATTGCGCTCCAGTAAATCACTGAAAATCGCCATCATACACCTTTGAAAGGTGCCTGGAGCATTACACAACCCAAATGGCATCCTTCGATATGCGTAGGTGCCAAAGGGACATGTAAAAGTAGTCTTGTCTTGATCTGCAGGTGCAATCGGTACCTGGAAATAACCTGAAAAGCCATCCAAGAAACAATAGTGAGATTTACCAGATATTCTTCCCAACATTTGATCAATGAAAGGTAATGGAAAATGATCCTTCATAATCGCTTCATTCAACTTCCTATAGTCTATACACATTCTCCAAGAATTTTGAACTCTTGTTGGAATAAGTTCATCACTCTCATTTTTCACTACTGTGATGCCGCTCTTCTTTGGTACTACATATACCGGGCTCACCCACTAGCTATCTGAGATAGCATATATAATTCCTGCACTCAATAACTTAGATACCTCCTTTTTAATCACATCATGAATAAAAGGGTTTGACCTCCTTGGTGGCTGCTTAACTGGCTTTGACCCTTCAGCTAAAAGGATCTTGTGCGTGCAAACCAAGGGATCGATCCCTGGTATGTCCCCTAAAGACCAACATATAACCCTTTTATTTCTTTTCAACACAGAAACTAGTCTCTCTTCTTCAGAACTACTCAGAGAAATGGAAATAATAACAGGCAATTTATAATCATCAGTAAGAAAGACATATTTCAGGTTAGATGGGAGGGGTTTCAATTCTAAATCAGGGGGTTGCACAATAGAAGGAACCAGTCTTGGTATATCAAGTGCATTTAGTGTGAGTGGTGTGTCCATATGGCTTAGGGAAGGAGATATAAGCTCAGTGTGGTGTATATTTTCTCCACTTCCTGACTCAGTGCCACCAGCAGATGACCTAGAAATATGAGAGTTAGGGTCAGTCTGATCAAGAGAAAAGGAAAGTAAATTAGAAGTGAGAGTGAGATTAGAAGGGACTAAGGTAGTAGCAGAATCGTTGTTGTCCTCTTCTAATGTTCCAGCGCCACTCAACGAGGAGTCTATATCCATGGCTCGTGAATCATGAGTAGAAGAGAGCCAATTGTCTATCTCTAAACAATAGACACATGATACACCACCCTCACATGCACAGAAGTGAGAAGGATGGAAAGGAGATAGACAAGTAAAAATATCATCATGATTCACAACTATGTCATCCCAGTGAGGTTCATGCATATCAGTCTCATGTAAGTGATCCAGATCATTATCATGACATTCAATCGAACTATTACCTAAATAAGAACAATCTTCATAACCATGATTCATAGCTTCTGAAAGATTAAATTGAACTTCTTGATCCCTAATCCCCATAGTGATAAGACCTTTTTTCATGTTAATTATTGTCTCAGCGGTTAGAAGGAATGGTCTACCTAGAATCAAAGTACTCTCAGTGGGAAGGTCATTAGTCATATCAAGGACATAAAAGTCAGCTGGAAAAACAAGACCTTTGACTTGCACAAGAATATCCTCAAGTATGCCTTTGGGGTATCTCACCGTCCTATCAGCTAGGCCAAGCACTACACTAGTGTCTTTCAAAGCTTTAATACCCAAGGTCTTATAAACAGAGGTAGGCATGACATTAATTGCTGCACTTAAGTCAAGTAGGGCATGAGAAATTGTAGTTCTACCTATGGTGTAAGGGATAGTGTAAGAACCTGGGTCTTTACATTTAATAGGCAACTGTGGCTTAAATAAGGCACTAACACTCAACCCCAGTTAGATTCTCTCACTATGCCTATACTTTCTCTTGTTTGTACATAGGTCTTTCAATAATTTAGCACACTTAGGCATCTTTTTAATCAAATCAAGTAGTGGCACATTAACCTCAAGTTTGCTAAACATTTCAAACAATTCATCATTATCTTTCTTTTCAACAATCTTTTTACTAACCAAGTAAGAATTTGGAAAAGGCAAGTCATGAATATTTACCTCATCACCCTTGGAGTCGGAAGGTGATCCTTTCTCCACAGGTTTCTTTATGATAGTTGTTGCCTCTTCCTCATTTTGCACCTCTGGTTGTTTCTGACATTTCTCCAAGAGCTCCTTTTCTTGTAGGCTTTCAGATTGGGTGGAAGCTTCTTTCTCAGCTTGGGAAGTTTCTTGAGTAGTTTTGGCAGGAGGAGACTCAACTTCTATTTCCTCATCAACTGTCTCTTCATCCTCTTCATGTTCTTTGAATTGCACATTCTTGGCACAAATTTTTTTACCACTTCTCAGTGTGATTGCATTCAAAGATTTAGGATTTATCACTGTGTTGGAGGGCATAGAACCACTACTCCTTGCTTGTTGTTCACTCAAGTTGTTGGAGAATTGAGTAACAAAAGCATTCAAATTTTCATGCTTAGTCTCCATTTGCTCCAATTTAGAGAACACATTTTGTAGACATGAGTCCACCTTATTCTACATAGCATGTAACTTAACCTCAGTTTGTGACTTCTGATTGTCAAGCTTTGAGTTAAGTTCAGTAATACCTTTCACAATCAAACCAAGTTCATTACCTCCAGAAAAAGAAGATGATACCCCTTGACTAGACACCATTTGATTTGAGAAATTTCCCTGAGGGTTGCCTTGATTTCCACCCCATTTAAAATTAGGATGATCTTTCCACCCTGGATTGTAAGTGTTAGAGTAGGGATCCCTCTTTTGATACTGAACATTCCTATTTTGATAAAGGGCAGAAACCTCTTCATATCGAGAACAAGTATTAGAGGCGTGCATCATTGACCCACAAAACTCACAACCAGTGACTATAGCTTGAGAGTGACCCATTGAATTAACCTGCTTGGCATTTACATTATTCTCCAAAATACTGAGTCTTTTCTCCATTCGATTTCCCAAAGCAGCAATTTCAGCAAGAATATCCTGGGAAGAAACCGAAGAGGTATTATACACTTTCCTTGTGTCTCCAGATTGAGGGTCATTAGTAGCCATTTTTTGAAGCAGGTCCCATGCAGCATTAGGACTTAATTCTCTGAGAGAACCATTTGCAGCGGCATGAATTGAGGGCTTATAATGTGGAAGTAGCCCTTCATAGAAAGAGTTGACCAGATCATTCTTTGAAATATTATGATGTGGACACTGAGCTAGAAGTGTGATAAATCTGGTCCAATACCCATGCATGGATTCATTATCCCGTTGTACAACACTAGTTATCTCCTTCTTTAGCCTTGAAGTTTTAGAGGCAGGGAAATACTCATCTAAGAATGCTCCTTTCAACTGATCCCAAGTCAACGTGGTAAAATGTTGAGGCAGTGTGTAAAGCCACTCCTTGGCCTTGCCTTCTAAAGTAAAATGAAATGCTCTCCTCAATACATCTTGAAGATTAGCCGTCGGTGGTTTCATGGAAGAGCACACCATATGCATAGTCTTCAAATACCTGTGTGGATCATCACCTGCAAAACCATGGAATCTAGGTAAGGAAGAAATCAATGCTCCTTTAATTTCAAAGTTTACATCATCAGTATAAAAGCCATAAGGATCATAATCAACGTTAGAATTATTAATCTCCCTCATGCTTATATTATCCTCACCATTATTCCTAAAGTTGTTTTCACCCTGTCTGTTATTTCCATTAAGCCCATTGTAACCATTATTACCATTAGCACCATCCATGGTTTCTGGTCCTAATTCAAAATCACTAACAGACACGTGTTCACTAGATGACAAACTTGACTCTTGTGAAATATGCCCCTCTTCAACAATAACTTGATTTGTACCCTCTATTCTCCTATTTCTTCTAATCTTTTTCACAGACTTTTCAATTTCAAGATTTAAGGGAATCAAAGGTAAAGCCCTATCACTCCTAGGCATAAACAGTAGCAGTTCAGATGAAAAGAAATAAAAATGGAATAAAAGAAAAATTAAATTAAATGAACCCAAATTTTTTATTTTTTTGTTTTAAAAAAAATGCAAATGCAAATGTTATGCAAACTAACTAAGAACCAATTTACTCAAAGTTACATAACACTTACTTACTAGAGAACCAATCTCTTGGCTCCCCGGCAACGGCGTCACTTGAAACAACCTTTTCGTCCGATGTCGCCTTGGGGTTACTTCAAAAATTTAAACCAAGGATTGCATATAGTGCAACCTCGGGTCGTTCTCCTTGAGGAGCCAAAAATCAAATTGAATTCCTAAGTAACTAAATGCAATGTAACTTAAGCTAGAAAATGGGATTTGTTTAGATTCACTAACAACTAAATGCAATGAATTGAAAATAAAGTTAAATGAAATATTTTTGGTATTTTTAATTTAAGGAAAATGTTAATGAATGATAACAAGTGAATGGAATGAAAGAGAAAGAGATTAATAATAATGAAATCAATCCTCCAATTCAATAACGCAGGCAATCATAGCTTCCACAGATATGGGAGTTATAAACAATGAATTAAGAATTTATAATTAAGCTTTTAATCCAACAATCGAGCCACCTCGAATTGTCACAAAATATTTTCCAAAATCCTAGTTTATTAACTGCCACCAGAATAATAAACTAGGATTAAAGATGTTAAAATCCAATGCTTAATTATAACTCAATAATTCATAGAAATATGATTAAAGCCAGCAAGAGATATAATGATCCAATAATTCAAGCCACCTTGAATTATCACAAAATATTTACAATAATTTCAATACCATGTCTGACCCAGATCAAAGTAAATAAAATTAAAGTTAATTAAAGAACAATATCAATTTGCCAAACAATAATCCAGTTATAGTAATCCTTAATAAATATAAATCATTATAAGCATTCCCAATAATTATAAAATTATCCTAAGACCTAGGAATCATAAAATAATTAATGGATGAAGATTAGAGTAACTTAAACTCCCCTTTAGATTCCAAACTCATTCCCTTGTCATTGATTAGGAGGATTAGGATGAACTAGCCACGGTTTGCCATAGAAGTCAATGCCACCATCAAGCTTTTACGGATGCCCATGGTCAGTGCTGTTGTACGCTCACCCACTGGTATGTACCTTCGCTGCTGCCGCTCACATTGCTGTTATGTACTGCTGTAAGTCGCTGCTGTGTTGCCGTCACTGCACGTGCTGGCTTGGGCAGAATGGAGGAGTGGGGTGAAGGCTTGTGTGTATGTGAGAGGCGGAGGGAGGGAAAGGTGATGGAGGGGTGACGGATGACGATGGAGAACTAGGGAAGTTGACGGCCGAGAGGGGTATGTAACGGCAGGTGCTGCTCGGTTTGGATGATGGATGAGTTGGCGGTTGAAGATGATGAATGATGTGGAAGGTTCTGTGATGTCGCCGCTGCACACCTTGCGTTCTATGTTGTTGTTGTCTCCGACGTTCTTTCTTGTTTCTGCGTCAGTCGCTTGCGGCTCCCCTGGGCAAGTTATCTCTCGACGTGAATGGAAGTGCTGAAGGTGCCTGCTGCGTCTCTGCGTGTGTGTGTTATCTCTCGGCGTGAAAGGAATGGAAGGCTGAAGGTTCTCCGCGGCAGCGTGAAAGGAATGGAAGGCTGAAGGTGTGTGCAGCGTGAATGGAAAGTTGCGTGCATGCATGGTTAAAAAGGTAACCTAATGGGCTAAACCGCAAGATTTGGCCTATTGGGTCTTTTCATGTAATTTCTGAATTTATAGCCCATTGTTGTCATTTGTAAATTCTGATTTCTCCTAAATTCCTGAAATATAAAATCATAATAATGTAATACATTTTATTTCAAAAATAATTGTTTAGGAGAAATAATAAAAATATGACAATTATGCCCCTATTAAACACTAATTCATTATAATGTTCAATAATTCAATTGATGCACAAATAATATAATTAAGGCCCAAAATAATGACAAAACCCCACTAAAATGATATGAATAAATATATAAAAATATGGGTTTGTCAACCCTCATTGTACTCCCAGGGTTAAATTTTATTATTGCTCCACAATATGCATATATTTTGGCAAATTGCTCTGCATCACGACCCTCAATCACTTCTAATGCCATTCTTTTAGCTCGATATGCTTGAAATTTTGAGATTTCAACATTATGATCCCTTCACACTTGATTTGAAAATGATGTTACACTCCAATTTGGTTGGTCTCTAATGTGTTCATTGTACCTATTTGACAACCAACTAGCGCTCACCCATTTATTCTCTCTTTCCCATCCACAATTGTGCTCCTTTTGGTGGAATGACTTAATTTGAAATGCATCTCAGCATGAGTCCTTGATGCATGTATAACCCATCCACAATTATGCTTACACTTTACCCTGATTCGTGATGCTTCATTTTTTATATATTTGAATTCAATGCCATTCTCAATGGCATATTGTTTTAATGCCTACCTATAAACTTTGAAATTTGCAAACTATATACCAATTTCAAGATTGATAGATCTTTTAAAATCTGTCTTCTCATTAAACTCATTATATGATATTTCTATTTGTTGGTTTTCATTATTTGATCCTGTTGGAAATTGTGCCCTAGGGGCCAATCATTGTCTTATAAATATTATTATTTTATGAATTTTTTAATTATGTTATCACATTATTTGCATGTTTACTGTGATGATCATCCTTGGATAACTCATAATCTTATCCTAAATGTCCCTGGTCGATCATCTATGCGAGAGCAGAGATGAAATAAGACCAGTATGACTTTGAAGATATATAGAGATATAAATCAAAGTCATAGGCACATGTAAGAGTACAGGGTGTTGGATCGACCCGCTATGAAAGAGCTGCATGGGTTAAGTCATAAGCTTCTCTCATATACAAACTATGTCACTATGCCCTTTGACTTAAGATCATCATGGATTCTTACATGACAAACGCTCAGCTTTGACCTAGTTAAAAGTCACTTTTGACCGAGTGATCATAAAGGCTATGTTCGGTCTCAGTGGTTTTTCATGTGAAGGAATGTGAATGGTCAAGATGGAATTTGTCCATCACATTCGTAGAGAGATATTACTGGGTCCCTCGATGAGTGAGTCTGAGAAATGTATGGCCATACTGTAATGGAAAGGTAGTTCAATTTCTATAGTCAGACTACTCAGGGATCGAGAAAATAACGGTCAGGAATAGGAGGATGACGTTCTCCATGCCTCATCTATGACCAAAATATCGTGTGACAAAAGGGACGTGATATGGTTGTATGAAAGGTTACATCGTTTATCGATCCTCATATGATTTGGGTAGTCGTAATGTCTTGCTAGAGACCACTTACGACTTATAGGTCAGTATAGTAACTGGTCCACTGCCAACTTCATATGGACCTACAGGGTCGCACATAAAATAACCCAACACGAGCTATGATGTCCAGGTTCATTGAATCTAAGACATGTCTTGATTCAATGAATAATCTAGGGTGAATTTATATATTTTATATATATAAATTTGTATATATATATTATATAATATAAGAGATATTTGCAAGATTTAATTTATAAGGATAAATTAAATCTCTATCACTTTTGAATTTGAATTTAAATTGATAAGATATCTCAAATTTGATTTATGAGAATAAATCAAATGTAATTTCGTCTTATCTTTATTTTAAATTAAATAAATAGGTGAATTAAATCTGTGAGACGGATTTAATAAAAACCATATTTATTTAATTAGTTTCTTATCAAATTTTGTAATATATGATATTGTATTAAATTCAGAATTAATATAAGATTAATTCTGAAACCTAACCCAATTAGAAGCCCGATAGCATCCTATATATTTGACATTAGGGGCTAAGGTTCTACACAAGAGAAAAAGGGGCAAGGAGAGTGCAAAAGGTTTGCAGATAAGAAACTACCAAAATAGAGACGGTGAGGACGGATTCTTGAAAAAGCCCTAGAGGGACAAGAGGCGCTAGCACGTCGTTCGTGGTTGGAACGCTATTCGTGTGGATACCGGTAGAGGAAACCGATCTGAGTTGTCGATTTCTTGCGATCGAGAAAAGAGCACCAGGTACGACAAAGTCGCGACCAGTTGACACATAGGTCGCGATTAAATTGGCATCTGAACGTCAGAAATCCGAAAAGAGATGACAGGTCGCGACTAGAGATAGAGGAAGTCGCGACTAAAAACTCCAGAGGCGACAGGTCGCGACTAGAAGCTAAGGAGGTCGCGACTGAAAACTCCTGAGGCAAAGAGTCGCGAATACAGCTCGAATACAGAAGGTAACACTTCTTTCTCCTTAACTTGAACACATTCGGTAGATCCTGACAGGGAATAGAAATCTTTTTTAAAATTAATTTCCGCTGCGCGTCTTCCAATTCCCTTCAGATCCATCTGGACTCGTCAACTCCTCATACCTCTACTCCTAGACCCCCCTAATTGGTTATCATGTAACTATTGAGTAACTTCTACCTCAGTCCTTCCATCAACATTTTCAAAAAATAAATCTTGCTGCTCATTATCACTGTCAATAAATTCACACCCATTCAAATCAATTTGGGTGTTTAACTCATCCTCTTCAACTCTTTGTTCCTCCTCATATATTGGATCCTCTTGTCTATTAGCCATATTATTCTTTTATGGTTGTTCTCAACATCACAGTAATCTAACATAAATAAAAGCATATATATTAAAAGAAAATCTCATATCACACAGATGAAAAAGACAAGTTAATATGATTAAAAAGCTGGGCATGAGTTCAATCAAACATAAACAAGAAGCATGGGTTCTTAGCTGAAACAATTTAATGGGATTTATTTAATTGTAAAATAGATAAGATAAATTCACCTTATTTTCCAAAACAGAATTTCAAGTAACACAAAATTGGAGACAATCCATTGACTTAAATTAGAGAGACGAGTACATAAAACACAGAAAGATACATATCACTATCCCTTTTTCATAGCTTCATTGGAAAGAAAAACAGCAAACCGAAGCAACGAGGAGACAGCTTCATAAGGGAGTGCTTACCAGCGCTTTTGTGCAACGAATTTCCCTTGCAGATGATTCTTTGCAAATGTACCGCGGAGAATATGATGTTGGCTTTTTTTGGCTAACATTATCTTGTAAGGGATTGATAGGGAAATATTCATATATGCGGAATTGTGTGAAGATAACGTATTTGTGCGAAAATCCCGTGATTCTGCAGATTATGATGAAATTGTTCTCAGGAATGATATGGTACAGAGGACCTATGATTTGGAGATACTAAGAGAGCCAAGGACAATCCATGGAATTGCTAAAATGCCTTTTAGTAAAAGATAAATAAATAAAATAATAAAAATTACATGTTATTTGCCAAGGTAGCGTGTGTTCCGTTAGATTTAACGGATATTCTAACGGTGTCGGGTTAAGTGTCAAGATATGAAAGTTGAGGGTTTTATTTTTAAATTTTTAAAAAAGATGGGGGTTATCTACAACAAAGCTAAAGTTAAGGGGGGTTATGAGTATTTTAGCCTATAATAAAATAAGAAAAAGTTAATCTACTTAGTTCTATAGTTTTAAATTAATTGTAACCTTACCCCGATTTTTTAATATAATTTAATTCTTATAGTTTTAATTTAGTTAAAATTATATTTTAAAATTTTAACTAACTATAACTTAATTTTTATAGTTTTAATCATTTAAAATTTTAATATTTAAGCTTCATGAAATATATAATTTTATTTTTAAAAATATAGGGATTGATTTTTTAATGATTAAATTATAGGGATTAACTTACAACAAGTCAAAGTTTAAGGATTAAGTTACAACTAAATTAAAACTTTACGAACTAAGTTATATTAAGTTAAATTTTATAGATTAAATTATAATCAAGTCAAAACTATAAGATAAAAAAATTAAATTTTTTCATAAATTAATAATAAATACATAATATTCGGACCCATCATCATAAGCTCCATATTAAAGGCATAGTAGTTTTTTTTATTTAAATTTTAATAATGAAAAAATAAAAAGTAAAACACAAAAGTGAAAAACATACCATTAGAAATTTTTATTCCATACAACTTTTACATAATTTCATAATTTAAAAGTTCGAGAGCATGGTGCCCCAAAAGAAGTGGCAAAAAAGGTCACAATTTGAGAAAATTATCTTACATTCTTTCTTTTAGTACAAAAAAAAATTTAAAAAGGGATTAGACTCACTCACGATCTAATGATAAGGCAAAGTCTCCCTTCTTTCTAGGCTATACTAATGTCAGGTAAGACGAGTTGTCTATTATTCTTAAGCGTAAACCTAAATACCTAGGAGTTAGGATGCCTCTCCAAGCGCCGCGACTGGAACCACAACAAAGTGGTACTCCCCAAAGATCGAATACGCTCTAAATAATCACGCATCTTTCCCCTTCACTAGTTGAACTCAGGGACGATGAGTTCTCATATTCTTATTTAGTTCAACAGAAAGGAGCATGGGAGATCCTAGTTTAGTTATAGAGAGAGAAAAAAATCAAATAATTTTTTTTTAGAATATAAGAGTTATTAGAAAAATTTATTTTAATCCTAACTATAAGACCTTAATATATATCTCTAAAATTTATAATTTTTTAAACTCTCCCTATTAATTATTTATATTAAAGGAGTTTTTAGTAAATGAGTAATTTTTACGTAAATGATTAGAAATTATACTTTAAAAAAATCAGAATATATTTTTTATATACTTTAGAGGCTCACTCACATAATCATTAACCATTTTAACTACCTTTGGAAAAAATAAGAATATTTTAAAAAAACATATTATGTTTATCATAATTAATTGAGTTAACTAACTATTTTTAAATTTAATGAAAATAGTTATATAATTTCAATATTTTTTTTTGGTTGCTCACCCGGTTCACCAGAGTTTTGCCTCGACTACATCCGGATCCGACCCGCGTCACGCACCTGGCTATGGTAGGTGAGTCTCTCAACGGAAATTTTCTGCGTACGTCAAGGCTCAAACTCGAGACCTCGCTTAAGCGATACCGAGCCGCTTACCACTCGGACTAACCCCCGTTAGTATATAATTTCAATATTAAGGACCGTAGAAGCACAGTTTTTTTTTTGGGTAAGCCCAAATTTTTTTGTAAGCTTAGGGCATTTATCATTAGAAGTTGTGATATGAAATTTTAGTACTACCATGAGATTCTATTTATACATATCATTATAGATCAAACTCCTGATTATATATTTAAAAAATTTAATTAAATATGCAGTTGCATATATTATATAAGAAAACGTAGAAAACAAAAGAAAAGAAAGGAAGAAAGAAGAAAAATTGTTCACTAATTCAAAGATGAAACGTGAACGGCAGGGGCACCGATCACCGTTTGGTTTAAAAAGTGACAGAGAATATAATGTAATGAAATAATAATTACATTACATAGGGGTATAAATAATTTATCTAAAATTAAAATAAATAAGTAAAATGATTTTTTAACTATATTAAATATTTTAGAGAGTATAAATATCTTAAATGTTGATTTATAAAAGATATAGATATGTTGATTTATAAAAGATATAGACGTTCTTATGTTGATTAAATTTGGATTACATAATAAAAATTACAGTTAAGATACCCCTAGCATCTTGAAGTATTCCTTCCGATCTTAAATATTAGAACTAGATAAAAAATTTATTTTATTTTTAAATATAAGATCTCTATTTATTTTGTCTCCTAAAATTATAATTTTTTTCTCAAATGACTACTATATGATTGCACATATTAATTTTTTTATCAATAGTAGTTTAAATACACACGATTAAAAGGGATATTTTAGGTAAACTAACACACAATCATTACACTTAACTAATTTTCTTAATCAATCTAAATTAGTTAAATAGATCTTATATTAAGGATCGGAATATAATATTTTTTTAGTAGCACTCATTATCCTAAACTAACTTGTGATTTATTTTTTTATATATATGACTATTTAACTAGGTCACACATTCAAGGATTGTCAACCCAAATGGAGATACCTCTTCCAAATATGTTTTTTGCATTTACACGACTTAAATTTGAGATAGCATACTTAAATGGCTAAATCCCATTTCACATACACTAACATAGGTTGATAATTTCTGGTTCATCTAACACCATAAAATATTTTTTTCATTATTTTTTTTTGTCAATCTAACATACTAAAATATTCCCTCCGATCCTATTTATAATTATCCCTCTTGTCATATTTGTGTTTGTCTAAATATTTATTGTGTTTTTTTTAATTTTAGTTTTGATTAATTATATGTCTCTCTCATGTCTTTTTTTCAACTCATTCTCTTTCATATATTTTTTCACTCATTTTCTCTCCCACTTATCCTATTTATAAATAATGGCATAGTTGAAAAAAAATAATTTTTATATATTTATTATTTTTAATTAATGTTAAATAATTTCTTGATCAACACAAATCAATTATTTGAAACTTACAAATAGGATAGGAGGGAGTATTTTTCTAATAACACTCAATATTTTAAATTTAAAATACTTATTGCTAGTAAGAAAAATACTTTAAAATATTATATGCTATTGAAAAAAATACATTAAGATATTAGATGAATTATAAATTAGTTTAAAAATTAAAGTGTAAATTTATCTATAAATATTTATTTAATGTGGGCCTGACACCATAAATATTTTTAGGGTGTAAAAGTATTCATAAACGTTTAAAATCAACAAAAAAAAAATGACAAGTCTTTCAAAATAGGCTAATATGTCTTGTAATGGGCCATGCTATTTTTATAAAAATATAAAAAAATCCCAACTCGAAAATAATAAATGTATAAAAATATCTATAAATTTTTATTTAAAGTGCGTCAAACACCATAAATTTTACAAAAGTGTAAAAATGTCTATGTACATTTAAAATAGAGATGAAAGTACCAAAATACCTTTAACTAAAATATATATATATACACACACACTTGGCAATTATATTTGATGAAATTTATTTTCATATATTTGCTAGATTCATTTTTAAATTAAGTTAATCTTGTATCCCAGCCACCTTAATTATTATTTTTTCAAGACAAAAAATAACATGTTCGTCCATAATTATTTTCATGTAGATTTAATCTACACCAAAAAAATTTAATTTCTTAAAAAAATTAGAAAAAATTAAAATATAAAATTTAATTGTGTTAACTTTTTAAATTAATCTGACGCCTTCCTCAATTTGCATATTTTTTATGTACTTTAGTTAGTATAATACGCATTATCATGTCCAATTGCTAAATTAATCATGAATCTTTAAAACTTAACAGTAATAACTCATAGATAAAATGTAAGACTAATAATAAATTGTATTATTTATAAGCTCATGAGGTCTTATTTATAAGGAAAGTAGAGAATTTTTTTATCCTATTTATAAGTCACGTAATTAATTTTTTTATATAAATATATAATTTTATCTTTCATTTATTATTATGTAGATTTTCACATACTATTTATAAGTCACGTAATTAAATTTTTCACATAAATATATAATTTTATTTTTATTTATTATTTATTATTATGTAGATGTTCATATAAATTTTACCCTTTATAACAATAGTGTGGAATTTGAATGGCTGGATATAAAAGTTTTTTTTAAGTTGGGGAGTATTTTGAAATTTTCATCTTCATTTTGTACGTTCATGAATATTTTTGTATTTCTAAAAAATATATGATGTTTGGTGTATTTTAAGTAAAAGTTTATAAATACTTTTGTACCTTTATTATTTTTGAGTTGGGGTAATTTTATACTTTTATAAAAATAACATGGCCCACTACAAAAAGTAACGGACTTCTCATTTTTAAGCTGATATTAAATATTTATACGTATTTTTATACCCTAAAAATATTTATGGTGCTAGGTAATAAAAATTTGTTGATTAATTTACATATTTATCCTTAATTTACTATACTAAGTATTATTGAAAAAATATTTTAAGCTCATAGATGCATCTAAACTTGATTTATTATAATATATTTTTTCTATCCTAAATATGAGATTTAATTTATGATATAATTTATATGATAAATTAAATTATATATTTAAAACAAGTTGACTATTATAATTAATAAATTACATTAAATTGAAATTGAAAAGAGTTTAAACTAAAGTTTTAAAAGAGTTTTTGGCTTAAATTTTAGTTTGTGAAAATTTTAAAACAAATAGCTATATTTGTTTAAAAAGACTTTTGGACCAAACTATAGTTTAAAACCAAAATTTTGGATAAGCTGAGACTGATTTCTGGAGTAGTAAAAAAGTTTATGGACTACCTAATTACGTTTACTTTTTTTTTTCTTACACCCTCTTTCCTCTCTCTTCTCCCTTATTCACCTTCTCTCCTCTTTTTTTTTTCTTCTCTCTTCTTCACACTCTTTCTTCTCTAATCTCTCGTATTTTTAATAAAATAATACTTTTTATAATAATTTTTTAATTATAAAAATATTTTAATAATAATTATCAAAATACCCATTTATTTAAAATTAATCTCTCGTAAACTCTTTTCTTATCTAATTTTTATTTTAATAAATCCTTTTTAAATTCCTATGCCCAACGTGTACCAGGGAATCAGCTGCACAACGTGTGTTACAAGTTGCGTGTAATTGAATACAACAACTTATTCCGTTATTATTTGCATCAGCTTATCATTTTCAGCTGTGGGTCCCGTAATCTCCTTTCATTTCGTCTCCTTCCTTCTTCCTTGTGATTGTGATTCGTCTCTCATTACCAGAAATTCGCAAACTTTGAGCCACGAATTAACCGCGCGCATGCTCTGCTGATATGATCGCCGCCGGTGCTCATGGATATAACATACGCATCTCCAAGTGGCACCAATCTCGCCGGCGATTCCTCCCCCATGTGGACGTCGGCGTCGGGGTCGCCCACTCGTTCTGTGCGGGTCATCCCTTTGATGCACCCAACCATTCCGTCGTCGTCGTCGTCGTCTACTTCTTATGTCAATCTTGTGTTCTCCAGATGGACCACGAAGCTCGGGCGAATGACTTGTGTTGAATGGATTGAGCTCTTCCTCCCTTGCTGTCGTTGGATTCGGACTTACAGATGGCGCGAGTATTTTCAAGTCGATCTCATGGCTGGAATCACAGTTGGTGTCATGCTTGTTCCCCAGGTGATTCATGGTTCCTATACTTAAGCTGCCGAGAGGATATAAGACATCGGATTTTCTTTTCGATTATGTTGTTGCAAGGTGCTTGATAGAGCCTGGGGGTCTGAAAATCTCATATTCAGGAATTGCGGGAGTTTTTATACTGTTTTCTGGGGATTAAATAATCATTGAACTTCAAGCGGACTTCCAAATTTCTGTTGAATTAGTAGAAATTGAATGAACTAACTGAATTCTTACTATTTCGGTTGCAATCGTTTTTTTAAAAACCAGTTTCTCCGTTGAAAACTGATTATTGAGTTGGAGGAGTAGAATATTGTCCCTTTGTAGTGTATATATAATATCAGTAGTGTATATATAATATTAATCTGTTAATTTTTATAATTACAACCACATATCGTGCTTCTTTTTCCTATTCTTTCTTTTCCCCAAATTTTCATTCGTTTTCGCACATCATGATCGTCTCTGCGAACATGTAAACATGGAATATTGTCCTTTTACTTATCGAATAAATGTTGTGCTTGTTAATTTAATGATTTATTGTGATTACATTTTTATGCTGATTCGCTATAAGTTTGTAGGCACCTGTTTTCCTTTATTCATTATTTTATGGCTTGTTGAACGAGCAGGGAATGTCCTATGCAAAATTAGCTGGACTTCAACCAATATATGGACTTTGTAAGTTTTCGAAATTGTCATCCTGTTCATAAATTATAGTTAAGCTCCCAGCCACAATTACGGCTTTTGAAATATTATATTTTAGTTCTTTTTCCTGATAATACTTGTTCTTTTGATTTTTATGATAATTTTTGACTAAAATGTACTTCTAAATCCTTTTTTTAATAGATATGCCAACTTTATCCTTAATGCATCAGAGATGCAATCATTAGTTCTATAATTCTTAAGATTAGAAGGTAAAAACCTACGCTTTATCTGCCATAGTTTATACAAATCGAGAAGGACACCCTAAGAGAAATCAAAGAATTCAGCACCATGAGAGAAATCCTAATTTATGTAATGATAGATGTCCTAAAGTTTTACAGTTTCACTTTCTCAAGAATGGTCAAAGCATCGTGCACTCAATCTCCTTTGCAGAAGGAAGTAGTAAAAATAAATCCAAGAAGTAGCAGTAGACGAAGAAAAAGAAGGAGAAGCCGCAAAGAGGAGCTTATTTGTTTAGTATTTTAAAAATCTGTTGTTTTTAAAAGAAATAAAACAAAAATGATTTCAGCACACTTATTTTGTATTTTCAATATTCAAAATCTTTTAGTTATTTTTGGCATTTCAGAACAGAAATCGATCTGCCCTCTGTTTTCAAATTTGTAGTCTTATTTTAATTTAATTTTTTGTATTTTGATGATTATATATAAAATTATAATAGTGTTACAGTTAAATTACTATTCATGTGATGATCTGCATGCATAATAGAATACACAACCCTGCATTTTTATTTGAGATTAACTACACTGTGGGACCTATGTTTTGCACATATGAGGTAAACTGTAATATTCTTAATTTATGAATAGTACAGCTTCCTACAAATTTTATATTTTTTATATTGACATGATATTTTATAAAATGGGATTTCACGGTGAATGATATATTTGAACAGTCAGTTGTTGATACAGTTCAGTGGTGTCACACAATCTATATAGTTTAGTTCACTTTGTGCGATAAGGCGGCTTGTTGTATATTGATTTTGGTATTCATATGCAAGTTAGGTTATAACAAATGTTATACTCGTATTTTTTATTAGACAATTTCCAATCCACATGACGTTTAGATCTGGGCATAGCTTCTATTGCTGGCTTGTCCGCTTTTCAGAATAAGCTTTACTATAAACATTTTCTTTTCTCTGACATTCTGAAAGTGTTTCAGGAATAGATATCCAAGCGGATATATCTCATTTTGAACCTTGTTCTCAAAATTATGTTCATAAGTAACATTTTTTGTCCATGGCTTCATGCCATGTTGATGTTTCATAACTCAGTTGTGACTAAACTCCCTTTTGAACTTAGAAATTTTCTGCTAATTTGCTATCATGCAATGTACTCTATAGGTTGTTTCTCTGCTTCAACAATCTTTTACATTTCCCAGCTCTACATTATATCTCACTTCTAATCTTTTGTTTGGTTGATTTCCTTTGCAAGGAAGACTCTGGCTTTGTTCCCATTTTTGTATATGCTGTATTTGGGTCATCTCGTCAGCTTGCAGTTGGTCCTGTAGCGCTAGTTTCTCTTTTGGTCTCTAATGTGCTAAGTAGCATCACTGATTCATCCAGTGAATTATATACAGAGCTGGCAATTTTATTGGCTTTTATGGTGGGGATACTGGAGTGCATAATGGGGCTTCTAAGGTAGTTTTGCTTCTCCTTATTTTAACGCCTATAGGAAAAGCACGTTTATTTGGCAATGAATCTATGAACAAAACTTGGCCTTCTTCTTGCTGTCCCTCCCAGGCGATACTCCAACTAAACTAAGGCCTTTAATTGGAAATGTTGTGGTTTTGGATGCTTTCTTGAGGGAAAACGACAAATTAATGTGTGATAAAATTACTTTAAGGTGTATCTTCAAGTCCTTCTCAATCAAAATGCTATTTCCAGCAACTCATTGTTTACCTAACCATGTTCTAATTGTTCCTCAACCTAGTTATCAAATGATTATTTTGATATGAAATTAAACATGGCTGTGCGCGTTAACAATAGTCCTAATGACTTTACAATGTGACTTATTTATCTCCAGAAGAAGAATTGACTGTTTATTGGGGGGGAATTAATTAGCTGCCATCCCTGTTGGCCCCCACCATCAGTTTCCTTGTAAATTGGCTTCTAGCGATGAGCTGCATTCCGCTTCTTGGAATTGGCATACACTATATAATTCCATGTAACATTCATTTTTTGTTTTTGGGGTTTTCCAGGCTGGGATGGCTGATTCGTTTCATAAGCCATTCAGTGATTTCTGGCTTTACAACAGCTTCAGCTATTGTTATTGGTTTATCCCAGGCAAAATACTTCTTGGGTTATAGTATAGCACGAAGTACCAAGATTATCCCATTGATTGAGAGTATAGTAGCTGGAATCGATAAGGTATCTTTATTGATTTCTTTGAATTTGTTGTTATTCAATGGATATCTCTTTTGGGGTGGTACAATTACCAATTATTTTTTCCCAATATTGCTAACTTATGTTGGATTTAATATCACCACCCCTTAAAATTAATTCTTAACTGCCTCTTTATGAGTTTTTTTGGCTTGGTTAATTGAACTTATGGTAAATGTAATTTACATGCTAATGATAACTAAAATGAAATGGTATGGGAATTAGGATTTATTAGGCTGAAAGTAATCTTGATTGAATTAAGGGTGGAAAGGTCATGATTGAAAGTTACTTTCTCTTGATTAAAAAGTGATTGGAAGAAAGAGGATCGTGTTTTAGGAGCAATTTAAAGGATGTTACAGTGCATTGAACAATATATGTGAATTTGGAATTTGCGTTTTGATGTTTTCAAGGGAAAATTCCAACAGGAACCATGAGGTTCAAAGCAATGAACTGAATGATGTATAGTGCTGCTTATTAAAGAAAATTAGGTATGAGAAGGTTTACAAATTTAGCAAAATAAACTAGAAATTGAGAAGTAGAAGAAAAGCAACCTGGATCCCTAAAACACAAAAAACTGACTATATGGTGAATTTGAAAGGAGTGGATGAGTGTAATAATGAGATGTAAGCCCCCTGTAGAGCTTGAACAATTTTGTGATGCCGTAAAAGCTACTCTTATATTCCAGCAAGGGTTACAAACTTTATAGGCATAAACCCTAGATATAATGGGCTAGGATATGCTGAGATTACAGAGCATGGGATAAAACAGAAATCAATCTCAAATCTTCCTAAATACACACCAGATAATTACATTAAACAAGGAAATAATAATTAGGCCAAATCAAGGGAAATAGTGAGAGAGTTTTCGGTTCAATGGGCCCTATATCATGCCAAAGGAGCTAGACACATTCTCATGTATTACCCTCTCTTGAAATACATACATGAATTTAGGGGATTCGATGTAGAAGAAAATTAACCTAGGTATCATACGTTGGGTTTGGTTATGTCACTCATGCAAAATAACAATTTTCTGATTAGCTCATGAAACTGATCATAATATCTGAAAGAAAGAATTCAAGTTGAGTTCTAAGCTGATTAAGGAATGGGGGTGGAGTTCAAAGCTATAATGATTGAGGCTGTTCTATTAAACCCATAAAGAAAACTTATGTTGAGAAACGCAAAACAAGTTGCCCTGTGGATTGAACATATAAATTTTATAAAAGCAATGGCTTACTTGTCCTAATTTAAATTGTATGTGTGTAAGTAAGAATGTAGGATCTCTAAAGTATTAAGTTCAAGTGGATTTTTGGGAGGAACAAGGAGCAGAAAGTCCTTTAGTTGAGTGCTTTATTAGGTGGCTTGAGGTGTCTATAGTTTGAACACAATTGTAAGTATTTTCAGTCGAATCTTCTTTGGTAACAATTGTTTTTTTTTTGGACATCCATTTAGGTTTCAAGTTTCAAAAAATGGCTTTTTAGGGTGGCGTCCCTTATGGATTTCAAATTTTTTGTTTTCCTTGGTTTGAGAGGATTCTTTCAGCACCATGGTCATAAGAATAACATAAAATAGAGATCATGTGATATCTCCTACTTGGGCTATCTTGATGCTAGTGTCCTTCATCATGATAGTTAGAACAGTGAGTTTGCAAATTGTGTTTTATATGTTCTGGTCTGTGCGTTTAAAACTGGGACAGAGTCAATTTTGTTTGGCTTCTTTTCACATTCTGAAGTCTTAGATGTTTGTTGAAAAACGGAATTGTAAACATAAAACGCAAGTAAATGATGATATTTAATGTGTTGATGGGAAACTTCCTTTTGTGGTTCATTGTGCGTTATTACCCTACCAATTCAACATTTAGGCAAAATTAATTTGAGTGTCTTATTCTCATACTAAATGTTGATGTAATTTTGAGTTTAATTTAACCAATGAAGGTTCCCTGTACTATGCATAATATATTAATTTGTAATTTTGTTGTTATTTCCTATGTCTTTCTAATGATTTCACCTATCAATTCCTGTTGACTTGATATATACAAGTTTTTCCCTTCTGTAGTTTTCATGGCCCCCTTTTGTGATGGGATCCGTGATTCTAACAATACTACTTGTAATGAAGCACCTGGTATGATCCATTCTTTGGTGTTTGTGGAACATTTATGTTATCAGCATTCTTCTCATATTAATGTTCTATATCCAGGGGAAATCACGGAAGTACTTGCGGTTACTAAGAGCTGCAGGCCCTCTCACAGCAGTAGTTCTGGGAACAGTTTTTGTAAAAATATTCCATCCATCATCCATTTCTTTGGTGAGAATCACAGCTAAGATGCACTTTTGTATATATGATACTAACCTAGGGAAAACTAGATGGATAATAGAAGAGGAATGATATTTACACTACCTGGTACCATCAATCAGATATTTGCAATTTTGTACTCTACAAAAACCTTTTTCTCTTATTCATATCATGACAAGTGTGAACAGTTTTACTCTGGTCTAGCCATTGATTTCTTAATGATGTAAAAGTGATGGTAATTGCTATAATATGATCCTTGCTCCTTATTTTGTTGCTCTTTTCATACATGATTTTGTTTTATAAATGAGAACTTGTATGTTCAGGGTTGGTAACATGTCCACAAGGCTGATAAAAACTTGTTAACACGTTCATGAAGCTGATAGAGACTGAGTCCAGAAAAGCTGATAAGTTTACTGGCTGTTTGATAGGTTGGAGATATACCTGAGGGCCTGCCAAAATTTTCTTTTCCCAAAGCCTTTAATCATGCACTGTCCTTAATTCCAACTGCATTTCTCATTACTGGTGTGGCTATATTGGTAAAGATCTTTTTGCCACAACTATTTTAGTTGGTTCATTAAAATTGTTGTTTGGCAACTTGTACACCATTTGTATATACTTTCAAACTTCAGGAATCTGTGGGGATTGCCAAAGCTTTAGCAGCAAAAAATGGGTATGAGTTGGATTCAAATCAAGAGGTATGTTTCTTTCCAAGATACAACCACAATAGCCTGTTGGTTGCTATATATTTACACTTACCTACTGACGTGGAATTACATGATGCATATGAAACCTTGAATAGACTCTTGAATTTTAAAAGGCATAAATAACTCCAAGGATTGAACTCTAGCTGAGAGATACAGTACATTTTCCCCTCTTCTCTTTGTCCAGGACAGTCCGCGGTCCTCCTTCTGATAAAATTAAGTACTGTATATATCCTACCTAGCCCTTGAAATAGCAACCAACTCTTGAGAAATGCTTGTTTAGAAATAGAAGTTACAGCTGAAGAAGCTCATAAATTAACAATTGGGGGTGTCTGTTAAATGGAAAGAATTCCCATAATTTGAAAATTCTTGGGAGGATGCTGAAATGATTTTCAAGCAATTCCTAAACTTTCCCCTTGAGGACAGTGAAGATTCTAGGCCTCTAAGAGAGTGTGGTGCGCTGCAAATTTTTATAAGACATATAGTAGACCTTCAAGGAAAGTCAATGAAGTAGAGAGGCTCAATTCTACTAGTCAAGAAGCTTGTACTCCTCTAAAAGAGTGTGATGCGCTGCAAATTTTTATAAGACATATAATAGACCTTCAAGGAAAGCCAATGAAGTAGAGAGGCTCAATTCTACTAGTCAAGAAGCTTGTACTAAGGTTTATAACCAAGAAGAGGAAAAAGTGGTGTATGGGCAGTGTGGGAGTAGTTGTAGCAATTGTTTGAGTATAGAACCTCCATTCCACGAGAGGAGGTATTAAGTTTTTGTGAAAGAAGAGTGTGGTGAGGAGAAATATGGCCTCTCGAAAGCCAGTAGCTCTGTGCCTGTGTTGTGGTTGCTTGTAATTGTGTTAATTTCTGTTGCTGTTCTGGGTGTATTGGAGAATAAAGTTATGACCAAACTCAGTAGTCATTTTTGGAACAATGATTTGGTTTCTTTTTGGTTATAAATATCAAAATCTCAGAAGTTCCTCTTCATTCACATTAGCTATCATTATTTCTGTACTGTTTTTCTTAGTATTTTAGCAGGTCCCCATAAAAAATCTCATAACCAACCTTCTGGATATTTTTGGTCAGTTATTCGGTCTAGGTGTTGCCAATGTCCTTGGTTCATTTTTCTCAGCATACCCCACAACAGGTAAGACTTCTTATTGAATTTGAGAACTTGAATAAGGTTGACTTTTTATATAAATTCAGAAGTCAGTTTCATTATTGTAATTTTAATTATATTGAAACCTGCAGTGAACTAAAAGCATGCATATTTAGAGATTTTTCATGCTTTTGAATGAGAAATGCAGGATCCTTTTCAAGGTCAGCTGTCAATCATGAAAGCAGTGCAAAATCTGGAATATCTGGGATAGTGACTGGAATCATAATAACCTGTACACTTCTCTTCCTGACTCCACTATTTAAGGACATACCTCAGGTTTGTGTCCATGCCTCTACCTTGTACGCCTCTCATTTATACATACAGGGCTTCTTGCTTAAATGGTTGGTTCTACTCTCCATTTTATTGATAATTCTTGCCAGGATTTGATACATACAATTTAGGATGATATTAAATTGGAAATGATGTTAAGAATTAAGAATTTAAGCATTTTTTTCCATGGAATGCTGACTATGGTTTTTATGATTTCAATAACCAGTGTGTTCTTGCTGCCATAGTGATCTCTGCTGTGATTGGTCTGGTAAGCATTTTCCTTCGTGGCAACTGATTCTGTTATGTAAATAAAAATAATATTAGTTAGTGACAGTTACTGATAGGTAAATGATATTTACTGCTATTAGTTATTGTTATTAGAATGTAATGTAGCCGTTACAGATAGTTATGGTAGTCTATAGGCTATAAATAGGATCCTACATAACATTTGTATTCAGACTATGCTTTGATTAGTAATATACAGCGTATTATTCAGTCATTGCTATCTTCTACCCTCTGTCCCTGTCTTCTCCTCTCAAATCCCTTTGTTTCCCCAAGATCTCCTCTCTTTTCCTCTTTCTCTCTCATTCTTAGGCTCCTAACATACCAGATTCATTTCATTGTCAAAAATCAGGGCAGTAGTTACTTGATGCACTTTTGTAGTGGAAGGGTTGATCTTAAAGTAGAGTTTATTGTTGTGTAGAACAGACTTTCATGGGTTATAACTTGATGATGTTGGGTTCGGTTAATTTCCTTGGATTATGAAATCTAATCCACATGAGACTTGATTGTTTTTTATATAGATTTTAGTCGTTAGATATTAACTTTGCTTTACTAATTATTATATTGTTTTTTGAAATATCCTGTCCATGTTAAATTTGATTACTTTTATAATTTTTGAATATTCTGTTGAAGAGAGGTCCAACTTTAGCCTCTAAATCCCATTTAAGTTGGTTGTATTGCTTTGCTTATCTAAACTCACTGAAAATTTTGTTGATTTTCGTTTATCACTTTGTTCAAACAATAAAATATAATATTTTTTCATTTGGCTTTATTATTCAGGTGGATTATGACGAAGCCATTTTCTTGTGGCGTGTAGATAAAAGGGATTTTCTTCTTTGGACCATTACTTTCATTACAACGTTGTTCCTGGGAATTGAGATCGGTGTACTTGTTGGGGTGAGTACAAGGTGAAGTTTGCTTATAAGTAATGGCTTTGTTATATTTGGAGAAATTTGCTTTTCTTGAAAGAGGCTGAATTCTTTAGTTGATCTAAGCGTATTCATTATATGATAATGCTTACTGGTGAAAACTTGAGCCATTTAGTGCCTGGTATTTTATTATGGGAAAATTGAGGAGCTAGTTTTGCAATATTGTTTAACTATAAACCATGGAGCATGATATCATTGAATTTCAGTTGCAAAAGTTGTGATTTCGATGCTGCCCTTGAGATAATCCCTTATATGCCTTTATAATGTTATCAAATTATAGGTGGGCGCTTCGCTTGCTTTTGTCATTCATGAGTCTGCAAATCCACATATTGGTAAGTCAGTTTGTCAGTTTCGGTAATTGTGGAAGATTTCGATTATTTCAGTTTCATTTCTAGGAATGAAGTCAAATTGTATTATAAACAGTATACTCCACACCTTAATGGGATCTGAATCATGTCATGCTGTAAACCAGAAACTTTAGATGTTGAAGGTCTAACCAAATGAAAGTTTGAAACCAACCTTGCTCCCCAAGTACTAAGGCTAAATCACCATATTGCCTATAATTTGAAATTACACCAGAGCTCAATGGGAAGTTCCATATAACGATTGACAACTTTGATTATGACCAATGACAACTATAATTTCCGAAGTGACAACTACTTTTCATAAATAACAACTTGGCTTCAAGTGTTAGAATTCAATGACAAGTTCAGTGTGATAAATAATAGCTTTTATTATAAGTAATGACAGCTACAATCCCATTTGTGACTGTTATTTCAGATGAATAATACTTGTACTTTATTGATATTCAGAAGGGATATATATACACACAATAAAAAATCCTAGATAATCCTAGATACTAATAAAATAATATCATATCTTATCCAATATATTAATTATAGGATATTTAAATATCTTTTAATATCTCTTATAATATCTCTACACTCCCCCTCAAGTTGGAGTATAGATGTCAATCATGCCTAACTTGTTACAAAGATATTCAACTCGAATCCTATTAAGAGCTTTGGTAAAGAGATCACCCAGTTGATCACTGGATCTGACATGTTCTGTAGAGATAAAGTTTTTCTTGAGCTTGTCTAGAATAAAATGACAGTCGATTTCAATATGTTTCGTGCGTTCATGGAATACTGAATTAGAAGCTATGTGTAGGGCCTCTTTATTATCACACCACAGCTTTGCTGGTAACGAGATTTTAATGCCAACCTCCTTCAATAACTGATATATCCAGACTATCTCACATACTGATTGTGCCATGGCTCTGTATTCTGCTTCTGCACTCGATCTTGTCACCACATTTTGTTTCTTGCTTCTCCAATATACCAAATTTCCTCCTACAAAAACACAATATCCTGTAGTAGACCGTCTTGTGGCTTTTGATCCACCATGATCAGCATCACAAAACACTCAATATCTATGTGACCATGATTCTTGTACAATATCCCACGACCTGGAGATCCCTTCAAGTAATGTAACACATATTCTAAAGCTTCCCACTGTCGGACAGTTGGCGAGACTATAAATTGGCTAAGGACACTCACTGGGTAAGTGATATCAGGCCGAGTCACCATAAGATAATTCAATTTGCCAATCAATTTCCTATACCTCTCTGGGTTCTCAAACGGCTTGCTCTTAGCAGCTTCAACAGGATTTTCATACGGTATACTACCATCAGCATCAAGTAGAGGATTATAAATCATAGGGAAGCTAGTTGGGGCAGCTCCTAGTTTTTCAGTTTCCTTTAGCAGATCAAGAACATATTTTCTCTGAGTCAATAAGATGCCCTTCCTGCTCTTCCCCAGGAAGTATTTTAATGAACCCAGATCCTTCATCTGAAAGTGGGAGTTAATGAATAACTTGAGTGATGAGATTCCTGAGGTATCACTCCCCGTAATCACAATATCATCGACTTACACAACTAGTAGAATCATGCCAGAACTTGTTCTCTGATAGAACAAAGAATGATCACACTTACTCTAGCACAGGCCAAAGTCCTTCACAACAGTACTAAATCTATCAAACCAATCCCGAGGACTTTGCTTCAACCCGTATAGAGATCTCTTAAGGCGACACACTTTACCACGCTCCCCCTGAGCAACAAAATCTGGTGGTTGCTCCATGTATACTTCTTCAAGAAGATAACTATTTAAGAAGGCATGTTTGATATCCAGTTGAGAGATAAGTAGCTGCTAGAGAAATGAAGAGACAAACAGATGAGAGCTTGGCCACGGGGGAGAAAGTCTCAGAGTAGTCAACACCATACTTCTGAGCAAAGCCTTTAGCAACAAGACGTGCCTTAAGACATTCAAGTGTGCCATCAGCCTTAATTTTAGGGGTCAACATCCATTTACACCCAATGGCTTTCTTTCCTGTCGGTAAATCCACTAAGGTCCATGTGCCAGCACGATCAAGGGCCACCATCTCCTCTTCCATAGCAGAACGCCAACCCAGGTGGGACAAGGCCTCAAGAAGGGACTGAGGTACTGAAATAGTGTCTAAAGAGGCAACGAAGGCACGAGAAGCAGTGGAGAGGTGGTTATAGGAAACAAAAAAAGAAGTAGGATAGGCACAAGTACGTTTACCTTTTCTGAGGGCAATAGGCAAATCAAGGGAGGGATTAGGATCTGGAACAAGAGGTGTCTCAGAGTCAAGAACTGGATCTGGGTCTGAGTCAGGCTCAGAGTGAGTGATGCTCGCTGCAGGATTTGATGAAGAAGCAGACAATGGCGGAGCCGAATCTAGCGCAATAGCAAGATTGATTTCCTTCAAACGTCTAGTATAAACCTGAGACAAAGGTGGTACACCAGGTGCTGCTACAGGGGTTGGGGCTAGTGATAGTGAGGCAATAATAGAATATACCAGAAGAGTGTCCTCCTCCACAAGTGGAGAAGGAGAAGCGGAAGTGTTAGGGGCAAAATATGCAACTGATTCCTGAAAAGTAACATCTGTAGAAACTAGATAACGATTAAGAGTAGGAGAGAAAGACCGATAACCCTTCTGAACTCGAGAGTAGCCAAGGAAGACACACTTGAGGGACTTAGGATCTAATTTAGAGACAGTAGGACGCACATCTCGAACAAAACACAGCCAAAAATCTTAGGATCAATGGGTAACAAAGACTTGGAAGGAAAGATAGTAGTTGTAGGGAATGTGACTATCAAGAACAGATGAGAGCATGCGATTAATGAGAAAGCAAGCAGTAGAAACCGTATCTGCCTAAAAGGGTTTTGGAACCTGCATTTAAAATAAAAGTGCACGGGCTACTTCTATAAGTGGCGATTTTTTCTTTCGGGAACACCATTCTGAGCCGGTGTATCCACACAAGAAGATTGATGTAGAATTCTGTTTTGAAGCATGAAAGAGCGAAATGATTCAGAAAAATATTCTTTAGCATTATCATTGTGCAGGGTATGGATAGGAGTATGGAATTGATTTTAATTTCGGCGGTAAAGGCACAAAAGTGAGAGAACAAGTCAGAACGACTTTTCATTAAATATAACCAAGTAGTGTGGAAATAATCATCAACAAATGTAACGAAGTACTTGAAATCAGCTTTGGACTCAATTGGACATGGACCCCAAATATCGGAATATACTAACTCAAAAGGAGACGAAGCCAGTTTATTGACTCGAGATACTAAAGGAAGACCATGATGTTTAGCAAATTGACATGACTCATAATCTAATGATGACAAATGTTGAAACTGAGGATAAACCTTTTCCACTGCACGAGACCCTTGATCATCAAGAAAGTAATGACCGCTAGATTCGTAACCTCTACCAATAATCTTCTTCATCAAGAGATCCTGAATCAAGCAGTGATGAGGATAAAATGAAACACAACAATTGAGATCACTGGTAAGCTTGCTTGGAGAAAGAAGATTAAATGCAAGGTCAGGTACATGCGGCATCGAAGGTAATTGAGTGGAAGGAGTAAGACTTACTATGCCAGAACCAATGACACAGGAATAGGAACCATTAGCAATGGTAATACTTGATGGATTGGCATGAGTCATAAGTAGAGAAGAGATGACGATTACCTGTCATGTGGTCAGTAGCACTCGAATCTATGATCCATTTAGAAGTAGAAGAGACCAAACATGTCTCACTATTACTTTTTGCAGTAAGACTACTAACATTCAGAGTGAAGTGCTTTTGCAACTTGCCGTATTTAAGAAACTGGGCATACTTCGAGGCAAATATTATGAATGTGTTATCACAGTTATCATCCATAAAATACCATAGGAGAAGATTTAGCAAACCAATCTCTATATCCAGATCAAAAAAGCTTAACCAGATGTCATACCAGGGACAAATAATCAACAAGCATCCAAGCCAAGAACAATATACTAGAGAGAGCAATAGCCACACAAGGGGCTTTGTCACAGAAAATACCAAACACAAAGGCATTACACGAGACATTACGTGATATGATAGATAGCCAATTAGTACTGAAAGCACTTAATCAAAGTAAATACAGCAACCAAAGGCCACTCTAGGGACCAATCAGCAAGAAAATATTAACCAAGGTGCTAAAGTTGTCTCACGGGGACAGAGGAAATCGTGAATCGAACAAACAGAGATGACATAACCTGGAAACGTCGAACTAGAATGCAAAATTAATAGGGGTAGGCTAGATTCAGTGAGTCGATGCCGGAGAAGACGAACGCTGTCGAAGAAGGCATTACACGCGCTGCCACGGACCGGAGTATGAAACTGACGTCAGAAACTCGTGGTTGCGCTTGGGAATCATGTGTTGCTCGGATGATGACGAAACTTCAGGGGAGCCACCGATTGTAACCTTCCTCTGATACCATGTTATTTTAGATGAATACTATTTGTACTTTATTGATATTAAGAAGGGATATATATATACACAATAGAGAATCCTAGATAATCCTAGATACTAATAAAATAATATCATATCTTATACTATATACTAATTATAGGATATTTAAATATCTTTTAATATCTCTACAGTGACCGCTACTTTTAAAAAATTCAATTTCTGGTTTTTAAAGGTTAGTAGTCACCTGTAACTCTGACAAGTTATATATAATGATTAACAACTTTGATTATTACTAATGACACCTACAAGTTCTGCCATGACAGCTACTTTTGAGAAATTTAGCTTCGAAGTTTAAATGGTTAGTAGTGACTTGGAGCTTAATGACAAGTTCAGTATAATGAGTAACAATTTTGATTATAAGTAATGGCAACTACAAGTCAGCAGTGGCATCTATTTTTTACTTATGATGCAGGGGGTTAGTATGGTAATTTGGCAAGAAAAGTTTAATGTTAGAAAAGTCCCTAGGGACTGCAGTGTAAGACTTATATACCTTATTTCAGTGGACCTCGTGTCATTCTCCCAAGTTTAAGAGATGAACTACTTTAGCCTGCATTCGATTTTGTTGAAATTATACAGATCTCCCATGAATTTTATGAAATATATATATCTCCCTTTTATTTTCAAACCAATGCAAATATCTCTTAAATTTCACTTAAATTATATAAGATCTTATCTCTATTTTCAAAACTCACATAGACCTCCTCTGAAACAAAAAATAAACTATACAAATCTCCCTTGAGTTTTGTTGAAATCATGAAGACTCCTCCATGAAATCTTGTCAGGTTTTTCCATAGTTATTTCAAAATTCTATACAAAGTTTCCGAGACAATCCTGTGTTAAGTACCCAACACCAGATAATGCATTTAAAAACTTTAGTCCTCTATTTTGCAGTATGGACCTTCATGGTTGAGTGTATACTGGTAAAAAAGACAAATTGGAACTTGGCTCTATATAAAAAGTAGTTAGCTTATGATTTACTTAGTTGCTTTTGGATACGTTATTGGATGATTGTTTCTAACGAGTATATGCTGAAGTTACTGCCTGGTGTGTACTGCAGCTGTTTTGGGTCGTTTGCCAGGGACAACTGTTTATAGAAATATTAAACAATACCCTGAAGCATACACTTACAATGGAATTGTGATCGTTCGTATTGATTCTCCCATTTATTTTGCAAACATAAGTTACATAAAGGACAGGTAATAAAAAGTTTAGTTGTAGTTGATAAATCTTTTATATCAAGAATCTTGCTTGATTTATTAGAGTTTTTCCAGGTTGCGGGAATATGAAGCTGATGTTGATAGATCTACAAAACGTGGACCCGAGGTTGAAAGAATCTATTTTGTGATTCTAGAAATGGCTCGTAAGTCATGCTTGATATGTATAATTAGAAGCATATATTGTGTTGTATATAGTTTATGGCATAATTAAATTAATAGCTACCTAGCATGCTTGGATGTTGTCCATTGATTTTTTTTCTTGAATTTTTCAGTTTCTAATTTAATGTTGAACAAACTTCTAGGAATTTTCAAATGTGCAAACTGCAAATTTAATTTTCTTGGAACTGATTCAATCCTTCTAGGTTATTGAGCGGGACCTTTTGATTATCTAAAGATTTAGTTTTTGATAGAGCATAATGACATCATTTGATCCATGTAGCTAACCCTCACCTAGTGGGATGATTTCTTCTTGTTGATTCAATCCTTCTCTAAATGCAATAGTCATACGCCACTTAGCATCCACTATTTTAATATAAGTGCCTACCATTTTCCACTAGTTATGATCTAGTAGCTATCTGCTGAAGCCAGTAAAGAATTCCTCTTTTCCACTCACCACTGCTGACATCTGAAGTAGTCCTCTGATTTCAACAATTTTCACGCACTACTAGTTTGCTATATAATGTCAGGGACCGACTTTTGTACCAAATATAGGAAAATGATCTGAAAAACTTTTCTGAGAAAATGTCTAGAAGCCACTTTACTCAAACATGTTTCCTTTAAAACTAAGGACTGGAATTAATTTCAGCCATAAAACATGTCCGTCTCATTTTTATCCGCTTCTTGCAAAGATATGGTCAATATTGATGTTTGCTGCATAATGTCGCTTTCATTAATTCTATGTTAAATTGCTTCACTATTCTCTGGATTTGATGTAATTTTCCTTAATGAACAATCTGAATTTTTTAGTTGAACCTTTTTCTGTAAATAACATACCAGAATATCAGCATTGTGTGTTAAACGTATGGTTGTTATTATTGCAGCTGTGACCTACATAGACTCTAGTGCTGTTCAGTCTTTCAAAGACTTGCATCAGGAGTACAAACTACGTGGCATCCAGGTATGATGTGATTTTAAATTACGCCACCTCGATTCATGCATTCATGCATTTGAAAGGAGAGTGACACACAAATAAAAACATGACTATGTGTACCAACAAAGCCCCCAACACATTGATAGATGACTAAGTCTTTTAACATGATGTCTTGGGTTCGAATTAGGCCGTGTGCATGGAAAAAACTTTGTTGGGAGAGGAAAAATCTATTTCGGTGATCTCTACTCCTACGGAAAGGTTAGGGTCTAGTTATTGCCTAGGAGATATCGCTCTACCAAAAAAAACATGACTATTTGTGCTTATCTTCACACCTATTGTCTCTTTCCTCACTGTGTCTCCAAATCCAAATCCACTATTTGTGCATGTAATGGATTCAAATTGGATGTAACTTGGCTATTCCACATTTTGAAGTCTTTAAACCATACCAACAAACTGGGTTTTTCTTGCAGATTGCAATCTCCAATCCAAACCCACAAGTTTTGCTTACGTTGTCCAAATCTGATGTTGTGGAGCTGATAGGAAAAGAGTGGTACTTTGTGAGAGTACATGATGCTGTTCAAGTTTGCTTGCAGCATGTTAAACAGTTAAAAGACGAGTCCAAGACTCCACAAGCTTCACCCTCACTGCCAACAGATAATCCAAGTTTACTTGAGAGGCTACTGAAACAGAGAGGAGATTTGGAGTCTGGTAATGGCAATCCTCCTCCTCTTCCCAAGGACACAGATTCCCCATTGGAGCCATTGTTGTCAAGAAAATCTTGACTTGAATTCCGTCTTTTCAAGAACACCACGACCACGACTACAACGACGACAATTACAAACTCTATTTTATTATGTGGGGTCGGTTATATAAATTACACGGTGTAATCGTGCTCTATTTAGTGGTAAATAATTCTATTTTTGCTTTAGCCCATTCTTTCAGACAGCTATCAAATGAATAGACTTCATTGTAACGTACAATAGACCGCATTGTACTTTGATGGGTAGGAATTTTTTTTTTTCATGGGTATTGTATTTTGAAGGGTTCGGGTTCGAGTTTGGGTGTGAAATATGTTGTCTCTCGTACTTGTATGCACATGTATACAGTTATATAGATAAAAGTATGATGTATCATAAAAAAGTAAAAGTCATGCAAATAAATATTTTATCGATTTTGAATTAACGATACTCCTCTTATATTTAATATAGAAATTATTTAATTAATTTTGATTTTGAATCAATGATAGTTTGAAATCTGCTTTTTTGTTATAATTTTGTATAAATAGATGTATGAGTCTTATCTTGCAGCTGAAGTTTTATCTTATTTTTCATCTTATTTCATCATAAGATAAAATTAAATAAATACTTTTCACTCTTAAACGTAAGTAGGAGTTAGATAATTAATTTATAAATATTAATATTAATAAAATTAATTAATTTATTTATTTATAACAAATGAGTTGGTTTCCTCAAGATGTAATTTTATGAAAATTATCGTAGGGATAACTTAAGAATTGAGAATAAATTTATAAATTTAAAGGACGAAATATATTGAAATATTTTATTTCAACTAATTTCTACTTTCTACATCTAGAATAGAAATATATTCTTAACTAAAATTGTTGTCTCTATCTTAACTAAAATGTTTTAAAATTGTTTCTAATAAGGAGTTAGCTTATAACATATAAGATTATAACTTTAAATCGTGTTATTAATGTGAGGATCATGTTGATAGTTAATATATAAATACTTCTGTAAGTGTTATTTAAGTCTATAGCTATACCTTAACTCTGGTAAACTCCTATAGCCCAATTTACCTAAACTTGTCCTAGAATAACAAAACTTTTTTTTTATTCAATATCAAATATCAATAATGGTCACTGAAAATACAGTACCAAGGCATAAATTCTGGTAACCTCCACGAGAGATGGAGAATCAGATGCAAAAGAAACAGCATTTGAATCTTTGATTCCACTGATTTAACTTTTAAAATAGAAAAGTTTATTAATATTAATAGTATTTGAATATTTTTCGCTTTACATCCTTTCTTACTTAAAAGTCAATTATAGAATATGAACCGAGTGTTTTTTTTATACACGAAAGGGTTAAAATAAAAAAAAAAATTAAACTATTAAGGAATCTAACCCTAAACATTCTAAATTATTAAATATCGCAATCATATAGGGCATGTGTCCATTCTAACAGATCTAACAAGACTATCCTTTACAAGCTCATTTATAACCCTATTAGCTTGTCTTGATAAAAACTGAAGTTTTAATTCCTATTGCTTACATATAAAATCTTCAATCTACATAATTAATAAATTTTCTTATCTTGAATTATTTTTTTTCAACATATCAATAGGATATTTTATTTCTAATTAAGTATAACATTCTTATATCATTTGTCTCGTGCACTTTGGAACCGAGTGATTTGGTACACGAAAGGGATCTGGAGAAAGAAAAATATAAAAGGAATAGTATTTTTAGTTGAGTTGTGTTGGGTAAATAAGGAAGCGGCCTTCTTGAAGGCATATTTCCTTTGCTATAGAATTTTCATGCAAAATTTATATAAATATAATCTTATCAACTCAACCAAATAAACTGCACCCACCGGTCTTAAATACAAGAATCGATTATAAATATAAGAGCTAAATAAAAAAATTATTTTGATCCTAAATATAAAACTCTAATATACTTTATTTTTTAAAATTATAATTTTCTCCCCAATGTACCCCTATATAATTGTACGTATTAAGTGAGTTTCTATCAAAGTTAGTTTAAATGCACATTATTGAAGAGGGTATTTTAAGAAAATTAATACACAATCATTATAAATAACTAACTTAATTATTTTCTTTAATTTACCTAAAATAGTTAAGTAAATCTTATATTAAAAACAGAAGCTAGTAAACAAATATACAAGTACAAATATATCAATACCAAGTTTGAATCTAGAACCTCTAGAATACGAGGCAAAAACGCTTGCAAAAAAATATTTTTTTATTTGTTAAGCATAGGCGGTATCCTCGTATTAGAAGTGAACATATTCAAAATACTGTTGGATAGAGCTGGTAAAGAGTGGGCTCGGGTTTTTATGCCCACGACCAGCTTGGTTTTTTTAATTATTAATATTATTATTTATTTTACTCAAATATTATTTTGAATACTCCTATTATCAAATACTAATAAAGATGATTACTTATTTGTTGATATGTGTTGACATATTATAATTGATTAATATTATGTTAATATTTATTTAGATTTATAGTTATAAAATTTATTTTTTTTATAAAAATAAGAATTTTTAAGAGTATAACATTATCAATTTTTTATGATACCAATATAACATTAATTTTTTTTATTAGTATTTTAAAAGTTTACAAATAATTTTTTAAAAAAAAATTAAAAAAAAGGTGATGGGCTAGCGGGCTAACCCGCCACTTAAGTAGGGCGGGCTTGAGCTGACAAAATATTAGCTTGTTTTGTGGCAGGATGTCCTGTTCAGCCCGCAGGTTGTGGCGGTCTAACCCGCAACCTGCGGGCTGGTCTATTTTTTCTCCTCTACTGTCTGACATTAAATGTGGACACTTCTCCCTATTAACTGGGATTCAAATCTTATCACACTATGAGCGACTAACTCTTTTACCTTCCCATAAGCGTTGCCAAAAAAATGTTTCAAGACATGAATCGAAAGTTTGCAAATTAAAAAATCTCCATAAAACAAGTAGACGAAGATTGATGTATCCCACCAGTTCCTAGCATTATATTGTCTCCAATTCTAACTATGGTCTTCTTGTTTCTCAAATTTGTAGCATTGAACTTTGTTGGAATCTCCGATAATTAATGCATGTCCCAACTCTGATATGTAAAGTAAGAGAAGAGGCTAAGGTCATAAAACAACAACAGGGAAGGTAACTAACATGCACAACACAAACATGCCTTTGAGCTGGTCTAAATCAATATAACCTTTCCTTGTGTTTCGTCTAAAATCAATTTAACCCATCCAAAGATTTCATTGTTGATTAAACATAATAATGATTTGGTGTAATTCATGTAGTTGATGTTAGACTCTAATGTTAATATTTTGATGATGACAAATAATTAAGAAAATTTTAAAAAGTATTTTAAACTGATAAAGAGCATTTATCGATAAGCTTATCGATAAGATAGTTATCAATAAATGAGAAATGACTTTTGAAGGAAAATATAATTTCTGAAAAGTATTTATCGATGACCTATTCGATAAGGTTTCTTATCGATAAAGATTTCGATAAATCAATCAAATTTTATTTATGAAAATTTTGAGTTCTTAGTCTTAAAACTGAAATTATTCGAAGCTTTATTCGATAAGTAAATTTATTGAATAAACCTTCGATAAATTTTGTAAACACTTAGTTTATTAAAAGATTTTATAAAGGGATTTATCAAAACATTGATCAAACATAATATTTACCGATAAGATCTTAAATCAATAAAACATGATTTTCAAAAGAAGCTATTTGGTTTTCAAATACTTATTTATCGAAAGACTATTTAATAAGGGGATTTATCGAATAACTCTTCGATAAATAAGATTTTCTTTTTAAAAGTACTGAAAAATGATCTTTCACATATTCTTACTATTTGCTTTTGATTGATAAATTAATATTATGTTTATTCCTTCTCAAAATAATTTATAACTTGTGATTTCAAATCTAAAAACGATTAAAAAAATTGCTCTATCTTTCCTAAATAATGATTTTAACAGTGACTTAATGGTTTTTCCTTTTAAATTGATCTTTAGAAATTGTATATGAGGACCCATGGGTCAAACTGGCCCATTAGATTTTTTTTTTATTTAGCATTTAATCACAGCAATGTGCACACGAGAAGTGAGGGCCGCGACATCACAGAACCTATGAGATTTCGGTTGCGCGACACCATATCCCATGCTGTCGTCACCCCCTTCATGCCAACTTCACTCCATTCCATCATTTATCATACCTCTACGCCAGTGGCCACACCGCCACACACACCAAGCATCAGCACGCTGCCGTACGCCAACTCCATTCCTTCTACACCCATCCGACCTCTGCCGCGACTCCTTTCCATCCATTCACGCCAACGCATAGGCGGCTGTCCACCCCACGCCATTCCATCTTCCAACACATCAGCAATGATGACGCAGTAACAACACGGCACAGAGGAGACACAGATAGCAACCAGAATAGAGAGGAGCGATTCGCACACAGAACCACAACGAGAGAATAGTAGAGCGGCACAGCAGCAACAAACCTCCATCAAAATCTCCACTGTTTATTCCCCTCTTCACCGTCTAACCATGGGTGGTTGTGAGAACTCGCTGGTGGCAGTGTCTTTTATGGCAAACCGTGGCTAAGCGTCTAAATCCCCCAATTCAATGGCAAAGGAAAGAGTTTGAATTACTTTAATTCTCTATCTATTAATTATCTTATAATTCCTAGATCTTAGGATAATTTTATAATTATTAAAAAAATTATAATAATTTATTTATATTTATTGAGGATTATTGTAATTGGATTAATAATTAGTATTTGATATTAAGCTGATTATAACTTAATTTCATTACTCTACTTTGGGTCAAGACTCTGTATTGAGATTTTAGTGAATATTTAGTAATTTTTTAAAGTGACTTGAATTATTAGATCATTGTATCTCTGCTGGCTTTAATCCTACTTTTATAAATTATTGAGTTATGTTGAGCATTGGTCTTTAATATTCTTAGTCTCAACTTATTATTCTGGTGACAGTTAGTAGATTGAAACTTTGGAGAATATCTTATGACAATTTGAGGTGGATCAGTTGTTGGATTAAAAGTTTAATTACAATTCTTAATTCATTATTTATAACTCCCATATCTGTTGAAGTTATGATTGCAAGTACTATTAAATTGGAGGATTGCTTTTATCATTGTTAATAACTTTTTATCCATTTTCCATTCATTATCCATTTTATCAAAAATACCAAAAACAAGTCTTTTATGCTTATTTTAGTTCATTGCAATTTTAGTGATTATTAATCAAATCAAACCCCATTTTATAATTTAGGTTGTATTGCATTTAGTTACTTAGAAATTTTATTTTATTTTTAGCTCCTCAAAGAGAATGACCCGAGGTTGCACTATACGTAATCCTTGATTTAATTTTTCAAGTAACCCCAAAGCGACATCGAATTTAGGTTGTTTCAAGTGGCGCCGTTGCTGGGGAGCCAAGAAATTGGTTCCCTATTATCTAAGTGTCAAGTAACATTGACTTGGGTTTATTTGTTGAGCCTTTTGTCTTAGTTAGTTGTCTAGTTAGTTTGTGTTAGTATTTTAATAGTAAATTGAGTTTTTATTTTATTTTTTCATCATTTGTTGCATTTTAGTTAGTATTGCATAATTTTTGCATTTGCTTTTAAAAAAAAGGGGGCATTTACGTTCGTACTTGCATCGTACCTTATTATTATTGAACAAGAACCTAGTGAGATAGCTACTTCTAGGGAACACCTGTTTGTTAGTGATTCTGAATCAGAAAAAAAAAACCATGATTAGTTTTAATGGTAATAATGGATATAATATGTTTAATAGGAACAATATATATGGTAAGAATAACTTATGACATAATGGTGAGGATAATAGAAGTATGAGAGAGATTTATAATTCTAATGTTAATTATGATCCTTATGACTTTTATACTGATGATATGAATTTTGAAATTAAAGGAGCATTAAATTATTTCTTATCTAGATTCTATGGCTTTGCAAGTGATGATCATTACTCTAATACGTATAACTCAAGTTGGAGAGATCACCACAACTTTAGATGGGGTAGGGATCAAGGCAATACTTAAAGAAATGTTTCCAATCAAGTGGTGTTTAACCAAGGGGCATCTTCTTCTTTTTCAAAAGGTGATGCATTTGCTATGATTATGGAAGGCATTGCCAGGATCATTTCAAAATTAGACAACTGGGAGACATAAACTGAAGCTGAGCTGAATGCTGTGGAGAATAAGACAGACTCATGTCTACAAATTGTATTCTTTAAGTTGGAGTAGGAGACTAAGAATGAGAATTTGAATACTTTTATTACTCAAATCTCTACCAATTTACCTCCCTCTTAGGTAAAATAACAATTCTAATATTTGGTATCAGAGCAAAGCCACTTGTTAAAGGATCTAATGATCTTCAAGTATAAAAATCATGGCTGTAGTCGATTGTGAAATGTTATCTGAAGGTTTTGATATCACTATTCCTCATATTTTAAAAAATTCTGATTTTTTATATTGAAAATATCGAATAACCATATTTTTTAAAATTCTTGATTTTGATATGTTGAAAATCCTTTCAAACGATTTTGTTTTTAAACTAGGAAAGGATTGTAATGTAAATGAAAAGAAATTGTTTTCCCTGAACCTTAGAGCAATAAAAATTTATACAATGATTTATCTAAAAATAATTATTTAAAAATCAAATATTGATATAATGTTAGAGATATTTTTAATACTCTTGATTCCTTCTATTCCTCTAAGAATTGTGTTGAAGATTATATTGTTGATAGTTCATCGGTACCTGAAAGTTGTAAATCTACTATTGATGAATAAATATAAGATGGTGCTGAAAAATGAGAAATCTCCAAACATCTTTATGAAATGGTCAACACTGGAAAAGAAGAGGAAAAATATAATCAAGAAGAGCTCAAAGTTCATGAATTTGATTAATCTTTATTCAGAGCTCAAAATGCATCAACGGTAAATCATTTCAATCTTTATTGTGAATTTAGGAAAAATGATTTTAAATTTTTTCATGATATTCTTTTTCAACCAATTATTGATTCTGTTTTAAAAAATAAAAATTTATATTTCAAATATGATTATATCACAAATAGGAAAGAAAATTTGTATAGTGATCATAATATGCTTCCACTCGACCAACATAATACATGCAAATATACAACAAAAGCGTATCATTTTGTTGTCTGCATTTATTGTGGTAAACGGGGTCATGTTTCTCACACTTGTTATATTAGAAAAAATTCTAATGTGAGAAATAAACTTATTTAGGTACCTAAAGGACAATCAAGGTCTAAAATTAATGATCAAGGATCCAAAGTTAAATGGGTATCAAAATGTTCTTCTAGTGTTTCAAATATGCAGGATAACATTAAAAGGAATGGATAAGGTACAAGGAGAAAGGGGCACCCAAGAGATTCTCGTACATCAGTGAAAGCTACATCACTAAGGAGAACTCATAAAAAATCTATTGTAGCGATGTCAAAATCAATTCATAAGAAGCAATGGAAAAAAATCCAAGGAATACGTTATACCTTAAGAATAGATTATCACATTGTACCATTCAATTATCTTGAGGAGAACAGAAGAAGGAGGATATCTCATGCTTCAAAGTCCATTGCAAGCATCTATCAAAAGAAATTCAAAGATGCAATAGATATGTAAAGGCAATCCTTCTTCTACAAAGAAAGAAAAAGGTACAATGGTAAACATCTCCCCTCTTTATTTTTGACATAAGGTTTATATTTGTGTCTTTAGAAATGAATATTGCAATTGATTTTAAATTCTCTTTATATACTCCTAAGAAAACTTGATTGACAAATATTTTGTAAATGAGTAAAAGACAATGTTTAGTAGCTTAATTTCTTTATGCGTATTTATTCCTGAAGAATGAATATAACTCCTCTATATGCATAAAGTAAACATGTTCAAATGTTCAAGATTGTTCATATTTTCTTAGCATGTGAATTGTTCTATTTCCTACAAACTAACTATTAACGGATCCACGCAAAGTTTGATACCTGGAAAGAAAATTAGCTCAATTGTTTTGTAAGGAATCTGATTAATAAGGTTCATATCAAGATTTATGACTACAAAGAAAGATAATCCAAATTTTGATGAAGATGAACCAGCGAAGCTTGAATTTTGGTGCTAAAATAAAGTCAATGCCAATTCACTAAAATTCAGAAAGCTGCCATAAGGACAAGAGAAAACATGGTGAAATCTAATCCTTATCTCTTTTAATGTGATTAATTGAATTGTAGATTAGATTATTAAATACTTGTCCCTTATTCAAAATTCTTTAGCATTTTATTCTTATAATCTAAATATGTTTTCAAAATGTTGAATGGATTACAAAATGAATTGTACATGTTTACATTTCCAATAATTGTTTTATGAATTTCAATTATAAATTGATCTGGATTTATAAATATACTTATTCATGACTTCAAAAGATCTCAAACCTCTGCATCAAATATTTTAGTTGCATACAAATGACTTTAAAGATATTTGGTTTTGAAACATGAAGGCATTAATGTTGAAGATCAATACATTTGATTGGAAATTTCAAATTTCTCAAAATCTATTTGACAAAATCATTTCTTCTGAGCTATCAATTGCTTGCAATTTTTAACTTTAAAAATTTACTCAAAGTTCAATTCTATTCAGAAATAAAATGACTTCAAGATTACCAAAGTCTTATGCTTAAAATGTTTATTCTCTGGAATAAACTTTGCTACTCTGGTTATTTGGATTAAAGAGTAATATGCTTCATTTTAAAATAAATGAGCAAAATCCTTGAACAATTTATCTTTCCAATCTCCTATATGACTTTTGCTCATACAGAAATTCCAAAACATGTCAACCTTACTGTTTAACATGTGATCTTCCAATGTCTTCACAAGGCTAAATTCTTTAAACGTACATATTTTTGAAATTTTATTCTTGTTCTAAAAGAAGCATTGTTCTTCAGGATAGCATAACATGTTATTTTTAACTCACTCTTCTACATCCCCTGAGAAATGATATGTTTTGATGATGAGTTATACTTGTATGATCTAACATATATATAGGGAAATTATCCTCTTTATAATCATACTAACCATTCTCCAAAAAAGAAAAGAGATTTGCATTTATAATAGGAAAATAAAGATATTTCTCAACAAAGATCACAGAAGATACATTAAGCTTGTGATTTGATACAGTGAGCACTGGAGTTATAAAGCTCAATTGGCAATTAGCTTAAAGAATCATCATCCACGCCAATGCTCAAGCACAACAAAGAGAGGAAGGCCAAGGAATTTATGATAAATTCATCAGGCCAAAACTGAATAAAGATTTCTAAACCCTCTCTTTATAATTGAATATTTTTGGCTACCTTGATAATAATATTTCATGCTTATGTGCTTTTGAATTGATACATCATATTTTAAACTATTTTTGAAAGTTTATGTTTTTCAAATTATCATACATTTTTTTAGTCATGAACTTATCGAAAAAGTTATCGATAAAAATTTCGATAAAAATATATAATGTTTTTGCATTCATTGAACTAAAATTTTTCAAAAATCTATTCAATAAAGTCATTTATCAAATATGTATTTGATAAGAATACATTGTTTTTCATATTGTTCTGTTTTATTTTTCATCGATAAATTCTTCGAAAAGAACACTTATCAAATGTTATTCGATAAATTTTGTAAAAAAATGTTAAAATATATCGAACAACTTATCGATAAGGTTACTTATCGAAATGCTATTCGATAAGAAAAGTATTTATGAAAAATAACTAAGTTTTTGATCGAATAACAACTTGATAAAGGTATTGTTTTCAAAGGGTTACTCAATAAATTTTGTGTGATTTATGTGAAAAAGGTACATACTTATCGAACATTTTATCGATAAGGGTGCTCATCGAAGAGGTATTCGATAAATTTTTTATTGTTGTTTGAAGATTTATCAATGAACACTTCGAATAAGACACTTATCGAATGACTTATCGATAATTTATCAGCTATTTATTGAAAATATGACTGTTATTATTCAGTTCATCGAAACCCTTTTTAAAAAATCTATCAGATTCTCTCGACTCAAAGCTCATAACCGTTCCCATAACTCCCACTTAGCAATTAAAACTGTCTTAATCTATTGCCCCAACCTTTCAAGATAACTCTCACATCCAAATCCTCAATCTACCTTCCTCGTCATCGCAAAATCTTCACTACTTATCATCTTTTCTATCATCACCGGGCCAAAAGCATGTTCAAGAAAGTCCTGCCTGACAAAGTTCCCAACACCTCAAAAAGAAAAAAAAAAGAATGAGACTTCTCCTTAAGGTAATTATGGGTTCTCATCTTCAAATTTTGCCTCTCTTCCATTAATATATGGTAATTTGAATCAAGGAGTAGATAAAGCAAAGTTGAAGGCAGATTATGCTCACAAGAATTTTTGTCCTGTCATTATTATAGACCTAAATTATTTAAAGCACAACGACAAGACTAAGTTGGATTTAAGTAACCCTATGAAGCACTATAAAAATTGGTTAGGAGTAAACCTCTCTTATTGCCCTGAAGTAGTTAGAAGATTTTATTGCAATATAAAAGTGATAGATGAAGCTGATGATAGTGAATTGGTGAGTAATCATCTAATAACAGAGTTAAGAAGAAGAGAAATAAGGATGGATTCAGATATAATCAATTTGCTGCTAAAAGCTACAAACTTTGAAGAAAGGCTAGAGCTATCTATGAGACATATTTATGAGATTCTGATATTAAAGGACAACTTCTTGGGTGATCTAAAGTTTATTCCCAAGGAAACGTGCGATTATCATATGATAATTCACTACATATATTCAAGAAGTATGGTCAACAAGTCAAGGAGTTTCATATACATGACTCAAGAAGATTATGGGATGCTGGCAAGGATAATCAGTGGGGAGAAGATCAACATTGGAGATTTGATCTACAACGAAATAAGAAATTTCTATTTCTCAAAATCTAAGTTCACTCCAATGTCTTATCCTAAACTAATCTCTCTCTTTCTTCAACGCTACAACATAGAATATCTGGAGAAATGAGAGAATGAAGTAAAGGTACCAAGATTTGGGGCTGAGTAGATCCATCGAATGATGATTTCCTTGCCACTGACAAATGGAGGGAAAAAGCCACAGAAAGGGAGGCAGCCTATGCAACAAGATGAAGCTAAATCTTTAGCTGCTCCTTCTACTATACCTTCCTTTGCTCAAGCAACTATGCATCATATAGTTCAGAAAGAGCTTAGAAGTTTTAAAGAAGATCCACTTGCTCAAGTTAAGGAAAGCATGAAGACATCTAATTCTAACCCTAACCTTTCTGAGCTGCTCAAATAGTTTGGACAATCTTTGGAGAATAAGATGGTCTCAGAAGTTGAAAAAGAAATTCAAGCTAGCAAGAATCATTCAGCCACTTTTCTTAAAATAATTATGCTACAGATATAGGCCATCATATTTCTGAGACAAGAGGTGACTGAATTGAAGAATCAAGTTGCATCTATCTCTTCTGGTCCTCCTAACCCAATTCATCCATCAACCTCTACCCATAGACCTACCTACAACTCACCTCATCCACAAGGTTCCATTTTTAGGATTTCAGGACCTGTTTTTTATAGATGTCAAAAAGGGGAGAATAGATGAACTGTTTCAGTTTGTTTGTGTTTGTTTTTTGAATCATTTGTAATTGTTTGAAATGAATGAAAACTTATAATACTTCTCTATGTTTGTAATTGTTTGAAATGAATGAAAACTTATAATACTTCTCTATGTTTGTAATTGTTTGAAATGAATGAAAACTTATAATACTTCTCTATGTTTGAATTCTCTGTGTTTGTACATTTGTGCATTTAGCTAATAATATGATTGTATCTAAGTGCTTTTTAAATTACAAATCAATAATTTTTCAAAGCTTCTCAATTAAGTTTTGACATCATAAAAAAGGTAGAGAAATGTTATACTCCAATGTTAATGTTTTGATTATGATAAATAATTGAGAATAATTTTTCAAAAAATATTTAAACTGATAAAGAGCATTTATCAATAAGGTAGTTATTTGATAAATGAGAAAGAACTTTTGAAGGAAAATATAATTTCTACAAAGTATTTATCTATGACCTATTCGATAAGATTTCTTATCGATAAAGACTTCGATAAATCAATCAAATTTTGTCTATGAAAATTCTGAATTCTTGGTTTTAAAAATGGAATTATTCAAAGTTCTATTCGATAAATGGGTTTATCAAATAAGCATTCGATAAGTTTTATAAAAACTTAGTTTGTGAAAAGATTTTATAAAATGATTTATTGAAGCATTGACTTAATAGAATATTTATCGATAAAATCTTCGATCAATGAAACATGATTTTCAAAAGAAGCTATTTGGTTTTCAAAGATTGATTTATTGAATGACTATTTGATAAGGGAATTTATCGAATAACTTTTTCATAAATAAGAAAAGAATTTTAAAAGTACTGAAAAATGATCTTTCACATATTCTTACTATTTTCTTTTGATTGATAAACTAATATTATGTTTATTCCTTCTCAAAATTATTTATAACTTGTGATTTCAAATCTAAGAACAATTAAAAAGGTTGCTCTATTTTTCCTAAACAATGATTTTAATAGTGACTTAATCATTTTTCCTTTCAAATTGTTCTTTGGAATTTTATGTTACAAATTTATATAAGATCAATTTGGAGAAAGAAATGATAAGATATTTTAAAATTCAAATCACTTGAGTTTCAACTTGAGAAATGTTTTGATTGCTTGAAATGATGATGATTCAAGTGCTTATAATGTTAATTAATCTATATGAATCATATATGGTTTGATTGGACTTAATTTATAGTGAAAATATTATTTATGAAAGATTCAAAGTTTAATTCATTATCCTCTTATCAATCAAAATATTTTTTGAAGTGATATTCGATAAGATCCTTTATTAAGCTTAATCTGAATTATCTTAAAATGTCTGATTGGTTGCGAATATATTTGTTGAGCTTATGAATTACTTGGATTTGATTGATTGATATGCATGAATGTATAGCTTATTCATATTTGCTGAAGGATCTTTATAAGCTCATGATTTGTTTCACTCAATATTTTCTTTTCACTAGAGCTTATGATTCTGTGTGATTTGCTCTATTGTACTAAAATGATAAATCTTGTAATATGTATTGTTAAATGATCTTTTGAATATGTGTTTCTGATTATGCTACAATGTTGTGAAGATCAAAGTTTGTTGGAAAGTCTATTTTTGAAAAGTTTGAAAAAGAATGCTCTTTAGCATTTATCGATAAGCTATTCAAAGTATCCATTTATCAAAGAACACTTCAATAAATGATGTATCATGAAATATATCAATAAGTCTAAAAGTATGCATTTTGAAATAATATTTTTCAAAGAGTTTATCGATAATGACATTTATCAAAGAAATATTCGATAAATCACAAACCATCTCTTTATAATTTATTAAAAATTTATCAAAATCATTTTCGATAAAGCTAATTATTAAAGAATTGCTCGATAAAATTTTAACTGTTTCAAATTTAATTCTTCAACAATTTATCGAAGACCTTTTTGAATATAAGGGTATTCTTCGATAAGCTCTTCGATAAGTAAAGTCATTTTATGAAAAGTGTTTTAAACCAGACTTTATCATATTTTGATCTTAAATTCTAAATCATTTGGAAACACTTGCTATATGCTTACACTGATTATATATATTTACTAAAGCATGTTTCAAGATTATTTACAGGTTGAATCAAGATTAACAAAGAGATCAACTAAAGAGTCAAATTATCCACGTCAACAAATATACAACGGCTATATTTGATAACGGCTACTTCAATGCTTCAACGGAATTTTGAAGAACCAAGTATAAAAGAAGAAGAAGTCAAAGTGAGAAAGCTGAAGAAGTTGGGAGACTTAACAAGATATGCTTACAATAAACTACGATAATATATAGTGATAATCTCTATTACACTCTGTTTCTCATCTTTTAATTCAGAACATATCATTTTCTTAGAAAAGAGAAACATGAGAGCTTGAGCTTAAGTGTATATCAAAATTTATTCTATTGAGAGAGATTTATGATTGTATTAATTACTTGAGCTTAAGTGGATTCTTGAGTGACTGTAACCTTACGGGTGTAAGGGGGAGTGAGAGGGATTCTCACAAATTCTAACCTTACGGGTTGTAAAGGGAGTGAGAAGGGATTCTCACGAGAATATACTGAGACACCAAGAGCCCACGGAGTCTTGGAGATAGTGGAACACTCAGAGAAGGATCCTGAGAACTAGACGTAGGCCAAGTGGATTGGCTCGAATCAGTATAAATCATCGTGTGCAAAATTTCTCCTACAATTTTTTCCTTCGGTAATATCATTATAAATTCTACTATTTAAATTCATTCAAATATCTTTAAAATTTTTAAAATCACTCAATTCAGCTCTCTCTTGGATGAAACAGTCATTCTAACAGTTGAACCCTATCATCTAGTGGAATATGACTTGCTTTTATTATTGTTTAGTGTTTCCTAAATTAGTTAAAAATAATAAATAATATATATGTAAAAAATATTGTTTTTTCTTTATTTATAAGGGAACAAGTAAGAGAGAGAAATAGTAAGAAAAATGGTGAAAGAAAACATATTTAATGTTCAGACAATTCGAAGCTGCGTCTTATGAAAAAGACCAAGCATGTTATAAAAAGGACTTGAACACTAAAAGATAAGAGTATTCCTTCCTATTTCTTAAATCAAACTAATTTTTATTGAAAATAAAAATAGAGAACATACCGGTTTGATCCTAGAAAAACATCAGTTAAAACACTGGTACTCTTAACAAAAGCCTTCAATACTTTGTGGTGCTATCAAATTGGGGAGAACATGTTAGAAAAAAAAATAAAAAAAATAAAAAATCAAAAGTAAAAAAGAGACTTCTTCCTCTCCTAACTCGACCCCACCCTTATTTGTAAGACAGAAAGATCCATTATATTTGCCTCAGCAAGCAAGAAGATGTAGACACGAAAGAGTCGGACAACCCTAGAAGAACTTCCAAATTGTCCAACACTCCCCTTGTTCTTTAGGGCTGGATTCAAGAGAGATGGAAGATACTCGGGAAAACATAAATTAATTTTATAAAAGAGTGATGGGTGATGAAGTTAAGATAGTCGGGCATAATTCTAAATCGTCCCATAAATCAGGCAATTACCAATCCAGAGGAAGAACTGAAGAAGATTGAAACTAACTGATGGACTTTGGGTTAATTGTAATGGGCCCAATGTACTAGTATGGCCCAATCTATAGAGTCTGTAATATATATATATGTGAACGTATCAGTAAACTGTGCTGTATTCTTCCAATTACTTTATCAATAAAGGTGTGAATATTGGGTAAGATTCTGAGCTTATCAGCCCAACATGGTATCAGAGCCAAGTCGGGATCCAAGAAGCATATCAGGAAAAACACAAGACTCACGACAGAAAAGCAAGAAATACGCAAGAACTCGACAGATTTCAGATTGAGTGGCGAGGGCGTCGACTTAAAGACCAAGACGCAACCACCGACTTGATGAAGCGACCCTGATTAACATCAGTCTACCATCAGTAACGAAGCGTCACTCGCAGGCTTCACACGAGACGCACAGTGATCACGTTCTCGGAAGGCCCTTGCGCAGATTCTAGAAATCCAATCTGCATCCATTGAATCGGTAAGAAATACGCCGATTAAATCACCAAGAAAGACGCACCCATAGAGTCGATGGGAGATAAACACACAACTGGGGAGTTAAGGATCGAATTCGCCCATCCTTTGTATCTCCACCCCTCAGACACACAAGGAAGTGCGATTGTTCCACATGTACTAACTGGGAGGAAAATTACACCATATGGAGCCGTGCCATGCGAATTGCACTAAGGGGAAAACGGAAACTCGAGTTCGTCGATGGGACCTGCAACAAAGAATCTCAAGAAGATGCACTGCAGGAGCAGTGGGAGCAGTGCAACGCTGTTGTGCTCGCCTGGTTGCTTAACTCTGTTTCCAAAGAAATAGGTAATAGCGTTATATTCTTCCATGAAGCAAGCATGGTCTGGAAAGATCTTCAAGAAAGGTTTGATAAGATCTCCGGGTCACGCATTTTCTCACTCCCAGTTACTGATCTCCAGGTCTGGAAAGGTTTGATAAGATCTCCAGGTCACGCATCTTAAACACAAATCTGATGTTACTGATCATGTGAAAAATTTTGTATCTTACATATTAACTCAGTTTGATGTTAAAATTAAGAAGATAAGGAGTGATAATGGAACTGAGTTTACTAACCATACTTTGAGAAATTATTTGACTGAAAATGGGATGGTTCATGAGACCTCCTGTCCATATACTCCAGAACAAAATGGAATTGTGGAAAGGAAACATAGAACCCTGATGCAAATTGCTAGAAGCCTCATGATCCAATCTGGAATGCCAATTGCGTTTTGGGGGAAGTGTGTGAAAATGGCAACCTATTTGGTTAACAGGATAGCATCTAAAGTGTTACAGTACAAAACACCATTTGAAAAGGTATATGGGAGCAAACCAAATTTAGATCACTTAAGAGTTTTTGGTTCATTGGCATATGCTACTGATTTGAGTTCTGCAGATAAATTTCAGCCTAGATCTATTCCATGTGTATTTTTAGGATATCCTGCTAATCAGAAGGGGTATGTATTATATAACTTGAGAGATAAAACAATTCTAGTTAGTAGGCATGTCATGTTTGTAGAGGACAAATTTTCCTTCAAAGACCACTCTTTAGATCAAAGGGGAGTGAGCAAAGATATGAGGGAACTCTTTCTATTTGATGACGAAACTATTCATGTCCAGAATCCCGTAGAGGTAGGAATTGGAAAGGATCTAATAAATGACAGTGTAACTGTCAACCAACCTAATCCCAGACCTGTTAGGGACAGAAAACCTCCCATTTGGGCTAGGGACTATGTTTTTAATATGGCTGAAACTGATCAGGAAGAAAAACATAAAAACTCTTGCTTATACCCTATGCAGAAACACATAACATATAATAACGTGTCTCCTTATCATTTATGTTACTTGTGTAAAATTGACTCTGTTAGTGAACCCAGAAATTTTGAAGAAGCAGTGAAGAATAATGAGAGGGTGAAAGCAATGAGGACAGAAATGGAAGCCCTTGAGGGGAACCAAACATGGGAAATTGTCCCATTACCCAAGGGGAAGAAGCCCATTGGATGTAAATGGGGCTTTAAGATCAAGTATAACTCAAAGGGTGAAATAGATAAATTTAAAGCTAAATTGGTAGCCAAAGGATATAATCAGAGGGAAGGAGTAGATTATCATGAGACTTTTTCACCTGTTGTAAAAATGATAACAGTAAGGTTGATTATCAAAATGACTGTAATGAATGAATGGAACTTGTATCATATGGATGTGCACAATACTTTTCTGCAGGGAGACTTGGAAGAAGAGGTTTATATGACCATACCGCAGGGTTTTGAGGCCAAGAAGGATAACATGGTTTGTAAGTTGAAGAAATCATTGTATGGGCTTAAGCAAGCCTCTAGGCAATGGAACTGTAAATTAACACTGTCATTAATTGCAGGAGGATTTACACAATGCAAGAGTGATTACTCTTTGTTCTTTAAGCATTTTTCAGATGCAGTGGTAATGATACTTGTTTATGTTGATGACTTGTTAGTGACTGGTAGTTGTGAAAACAGAATAAAAGAAGTTAAACACTACCTGCACAATGCATTTAAAATTAGGGATTTAGGCTTGGTAAAGTACTTTCTTGGGATAGAAATGGCTAGATCTAAGAAAGGAGTGATTTTATCACAAAGGAAATATGTTCTGGACTTACTTGCAGATACAGGGCTAAGCGGCTGCAAGCCAATCAGTACGCCAATCTCTCCAACTTTAAAGCTTAGAGCATTTGAAGAAGGCAAAGATAAGGATACAAATTTACTAAGGGATCCAGGGAGCTACAGAAGATTGGTAGGATGATTGATCTATTTGACAACAACATGTCCTAATATTTGTTTTGCTGTGCAGGTGTTGAGCCAGTTCATGCAAACACCAACAAAGACTCATATGGCGGCAACAATAGGAGTAGTAAGGTATCTGAAACAGAGGCCAGGCTTGGGAATCTTGATAACTCCATATACAAACACTTTTCTGGACTGCTACTGTGATTCTGATTGAGCATCCTGTGCAACTACTAGAAGATCAGTAACAGGATACTTATTGAAGTTGGGAGATTCTCCCATTATGTGGAAAACCAAGAAACAAAGCACAGTATCCAGATCCTCTGCTGAAGCTGAATATAGAGCGTTAGCAATGGCTGTATCAGAAATCGTGTGGATAGTAGGATTAATGAAGGAATTAAATATCGATATGCTGAGTCCAGTAAATGTTTATTGTGATAGTAAATCTGCTATTCACATTGCAAACAATCCTGTATTTCACGAAAGAACTAAACATATAGAGGTAGACTGTCATTTCGTCAGGGACAAATTGCAAGAAAAACTCATTGATATGAAATATGTAAGATCATAAGATCAGGAAGCTGATATATTGACGAAAGCAGTAGGTCGTGATCTACAGAACAGACTTCTCAGCAAGTTGGGAGCTATTGACATTTTTAGCATCCAACTTGAAAGGGAGTGATGGACTTTAGGTTAATTGTAATGGGCCCAATGTACTAGTATGGCCCAATCTATAGAGTCTGTAATGTATATATATATATGTGAACGTATCACTAAACTGTGTTGTATTCTTCCAATTACTTTATCAATAAAGGTGTGAATATTTGGTGAGATTCTGGCTTATCAGCCCAACACTGACTAAATATAAAATATCTAAAATTAATTCGAAAGAGAAAAATAGGTTGGTTCAGGTCTACTAATTAATAATAAATACACGTTATTAATCATTATTCCTATTTTCCTTTTTTTTTATTTTTTCATATTTGATTCATTAAGCAATCCTATTTGGAAATAATTTGATTGTTTAGTAAATTTCCTAATTTCCTCAAAATGTGATTCATGCTACGGAAATAATAAATGTCTCTGATCAATGATACTTGAAAATAATACTCTATATATTCTTAACTCAAATTTTTGCCCTTTTTTTTCAGGAGAGCATATTGCCAGCTAAGTAAATTGGTAATGGCAGTTGTGTTCAATTTTCTTTTTCATTTTACAAATATATACATATATTTTTATTTCTTATTTTTTAAGATGGCGCAAAAAATATAATAGTAATATAAATATATATATATTTTATTTATCTACTAATATTTAGTGCTATAACAACTAACTAGCCCTATTCACAGAAATATAAGCCCACAATAAAAAGAACCTCACTACTTCTAAATAATTATTATAACTACAGTTTAAATACAAAATTACTAGTTAAACTAAAATAATTCACGGCCAATCAATTCAAACACTTGATGGTAATATATTTAGTTTTTAAAATTTATTTATTTTTACCAATCTTTTTGAAAAAATGTTATTGATCGGGATCCTTATTCACCAGACGGGTTGTCTTGGTCCTTTGAACACCCCGTGCACAAAGTGCGCGACATGAATCATAATTTTACAAATTAACAAGATCTCCGTACCAACGGGGGTTGGTCCGAGTGGTAAGCGGCTCGGTATCGCTTAAGCGAGGTCTCGAGTTCGAGCCTTGGCGTACGCAGAAAATCCCCATTGGGAGACTCACCCACCATAGCTAGGTGCGCGACGCGGGTCGGATCCGGATGTAGTCGGGGCAAAGCTCCGGTGAACCGGGTGGGCAACCAAAAAAAAAAAAAACAAGATCTCCGTAAAACAAAGCACATACAGATTGATGTATTGCACCACTTCAAACTTCTAATTCTTGTTTTTTTTTCCAATTAGTAAAAATAGAGTCGTCATTGATAAATATCCTCAACGATGAAGAAAAGTCAAAATTATTAGAAAATTAGCATTCCCATAGGTCTTCTTTCTCACGTTAGTAGTATTATGTGTATGTTTGGATAAGATTTTAAAAAAATGCTTATGAAAAAAATAAGCTTTTATACAACTTATAAAAAATGACTTTTAGAGAAAAGTTTATGGAAAAAAAAAAGTAGTTATGAATAAATAAGTGTTTGGATAGTTATTACCAAAAGGGATTTTATAATTAGAAAATTACTAAAAAGGATATGTATGAGAGATGAGAGAGAAGAGAGGGTAAAAAAGATAGAAGAGAGAGGAGAGAGGGTGAAGAAGATAGAGGAGAGATGAGAGATAGTGGAAATGATAGAGGAGAAAAGAGAGAGGGTGTAAGAAAAAATAAAGGTAAAATAGTAATTAAGTAGTTCATAAGCTCTTTTACTGTTCTAAAAGCTAGTCTGACCAGTTTATCTGAAACCATGGTTTGGTTATGGCTTTTTGTTTTAAAATTTCTCTAAACTAAAGTTTGGGCAAGAAACCCTTTTAAAACTATAGTTTTATTATTTTCCAAATAGGATATATATAACTTCATTGCAATCTCCTATAATGCATGTCCCAATTCTGATACGTAAAGTAAGAAGAGAAGAAGCTAGATAAAAAAAAGAAAAAGAAGAAGAGAGAAAGTAACATGCACAAGCCTTTGAGCTGGTATAGATCAATTTAACCTTTCCTTGTCTTTTTCTTTAAATATTATGTTAATATAATTTTAGTTCTTTAAATTTATATAAATTTTAGCTTTAATCCTCAAGTTTTAAACTATAGATTTTAGTCCTTCAAGAGTAAAATAGTCCAATTTTTCTTAAATTATAGAAACTAATATTTTAAACAGAAAAAAACTCGAGAGATTAAAACCTATTGTTTGAAATTTAAGAAATAAAAGCTAAAATAATAACAAATTTAAGGGATTAAAAATTATATTAGTCCTTAAATATTTTATAACATCATTTGTTCTTAAATTCGAGGGGCAAACACTCATAGCTTGAGGTTATAAGGCAGATCAAATTTTTCACTTCCCACTTACAAAGGAACATTCATGCCGCTAAACTATAACACTACTAATAAATATTTCGTATTTTGAACAAATGTCAATGGATGACAAGGTACCCACGGTGATAAACACAGAACAGGCCATACATGCATACATATGTGTGTGTGTGTGTGTGTGTAGGAGGAACAATCCACTAAAGGGTATAACATAACGCATAAGAGTTATCCTTCCCATTTCTTAAAACAGTTCTGCCACACATGTGATATTATTTATTAAAACTCATAATTTAGTGCTAATTCAGGCATTGACCTTTGGTGCCCATCCTGCGATAACATATTGCTCGGCAGGCTTCGTTTTCTGAAATGATTCCCTCGCAAACAGCAACTGCAAAATTAGATCATAACACAAACACAATCATTCACCAGCCACGGTCCAAAAAATGGTGGGTGTAAAGATGAGATGGGGACACTGCAATAAATTACGATCTTTTTGGTCACTCTCCAAAAAATTCATAAAGGACCGAATTTGCATCGGCCATCCAATTCTTATATAGCTTCTCTATTCAAAAACCACCAAGAACAAGGGGGCAAGTTTTCTAATCAAACAAATAATAAAAGTTTCATTAGACATGTTTTATATAATAACAGATAAAGAAGTATTCTTCTATTTTCCTTGTTGCCTAACCAGTAGACCAACCCTTTCAGCCATCCTTTTTTCCCCAAGTATTCATCACAACACATTTTATTTGAAGATTTTTACCATCAACAGAAGTATGAATCTAAGAAAGAAAATATGCTAATTGACACATGCTAAATTATTTTTACCATACAGTAAATAGTCTCATGATCCTGCTTTGACACTTGCTAATTGAAGAGAACAAAGAAAGAAGCAAGTATATCACAAAAAACATAAACCCTTAAAATGTAGAGAGAAAAATAATCATTTGAGGTTTGAATCAAGAGAACATCTAACTATTATGATGCAACGAGTAAGCAGGAGGCTTTTCTAAAGCACAAAATTCTGCTAGAATCTCCTAAGTCAGCCTGTCCTATGAATGAAAGTAACCAAAAGGAAGAAGAGGAAAATGAATAATCCCATCATGAAATGGCATGCAGAGAACTGAAGAAAATCAAATTAGTACCTTTGTGTAGTTGTGCACATGAGTCAAATTTTCAGGGATAGTCCATTTCTTGAAGTGACGAAGTGCAACAGTAAGATGGAAAAGTTTTGGTGCCAAACTCAAATCAACAGCAGTGATCTTATCCCCAGCAACATATGGGCCCTAACAAATTCTCCACCATATTAGCAGAGACTAAAAATAACACATAAAATGAAAAACGGAAGTTTCTTCACAACAAATCCATATGCATACATGCGCCTGCAGATGTTCATTCAAAGCCTTCAATTCATTAAGTAATGCCTGCTCTGTTCCATCATTTGGATCCTTGCTCTTCAGGAAACTCACAAAAGCCCCAAATATCTTTGATCCCCTGCAAGCGAGAAAGGATTAAATGTGATCAAATTCTGTAGTACGAAGTAAGAACTCCTCTCTTGATCAAATCATATCTTTAATAAAAAGTGGAAAACAATTCAACCAATCCATCTCTCACATCCACAGTCTATTAATCAAATTATATCCTAACCATTACCACGAAAAGGAAATGAAAAAGTGAAAATAGTTTAGCCTCATTATACGCACGAAGGCATACCATAAGCTTGATCTGGCACCCATAACCAGCAGGCGGGTATCAGCATAATTTGTTTTTTGTCAGTATTTGAAATTAAAGAAAAATTGAAGATAAAAAATTATGCATACACAGAGGCGAATTCAGGAGGGGTGGCAAGCGGAGGTTCAGGATATTTTTCCTCCAGAATCCCCACAATAACGTCAGAATCAGACACCCATTTGTCATCAATCTTAAGAACCGGAACTTTCCCTTCAGGATTCACGTCCAAAAACCTGACAACAACACCAGATCAAACAAGCCCACGTTCGATATCACCAAGAAACAAGGGTAATAATGAGAATAATAACCCAGATACGAGCTCATTTCCAAGAATACCAACCATTTGGGTTTGTCACTAACATTGATAAGGAGAGTCTTGTGGGGAATATTCTTCTCCTCCAAAGTTAACAGCACCCTTTGAGAGAACGGACCTGAAAACAAATCGAAGCGCCAAATAAACAAAGAAATTGCTAAAACCCAGAAACATGGTCGAAGATACAAGAAAAAATGACAGAGAAAGAGGAGTGGTGAGGGAATACAGTCTCCGAGAATATCAGGGGCACCGACGGCGGCCTTCACAGCAACTTCGAGAGCCATTGAGCGAGAGAGCGATGGCGATGGAGTGAAGTGGAAGCTGAAAGTAGGGGGAGACTGGTAAGCAAAGAAAAGCACGAACGTGTCACGCCAAATCCATTACTTATGGATCGAGCTGGACCGGGACCATCCCGGTCGAATCCAATCATCATAACGTAATTATTAGTTATTACATGTAACGTGCGGTTCACACTTCACAGCAGTTACACACTACTGGAACCTTCTGAGCTGATTTTTTTTCAAAAACAAATAAACGGTTAAAAATCTATACATTAAAATATTGATTATGATGGTTAAAAATTTTGAATTTTAAATATTACTTTTTAATAAATAAATAAATAAATAATCATAATCATAATATATAAAAGAATAGATATTGAATATTTAAACAATGAAAGATGAAATATAAAGATAATACTCATTTGGTCTTTAATATAAAATCTAATTAAATAATTAATTTTGATCCTAATTATAAGACCTACTTCATATTTTTATCATTTTTCTCTAAATTGCCCCTCAACAATAATTAAGTAAGAGAATGATGAAGGAAAATAATTAGGTGTCTTAGAAAAAATATACCATATTAATAATTTAACTAACTTTTTTAATCTAATTAAATTAATTAAATAGGTCATATATTAAATATTATGGGAGTAGAAAGTAATAAGCGAATCAAAATATTGTACAAATTTAAGTGATCTATAAGAAACATTCAATGTCTAATTTATACAAAAATAATAGATTAGTTTTTAGATAATAGATTATAAAAAAAGGTTAAAGGGTATTTTTTTTCTAAAAGTATTTAGAGAGGAACTAATATGCTCCTAGAAATTTTATGGGGGACAATGTCGTCTTGTAACTTTTTTTTTGGGCAATGTCATCCCGCCGTTATTTAAAGTTAAGTTTGACCGTCAGTTGACCAAATAGCCAGACGTGGCATAGTGATGTGGTATCCACGTCATCTTTTATTTTTGGTTAAGGTACAAATTTGTCATTGAAGTTTTTACTCAGAAGCGCTGGGTATCCATAATTTTCTTAGGTTTAATATTGTCCCAATTGTTATCCAAATTCAATTTGACTATTAGTTTGACTAAATATACTGAACTGACTAGTCCAAGTGCTATCCACTTCATTTTTTTTAGGTTAAAATTTTAAATAAAGAAAACTTAAAAAAATACATTCATCCAGGCGCTATCATTAACAGGGTATCACTCTCGGGAGATTATACTCAATTTTAGAAATAACATATTATTTTTTTGAAAGGTTACTAGAGTATAGCCTGCTGAGAGAGGTCTTTTGATAACTATGGATCTTTGAAGGATATATTTTTTCTATTTTTTCTTATTTATAAATATGATTTATGAAAAAATGAAGTGGATAATATGTATACTGACCGATTTAGCATTTGGTCAAATTAGCGATTAAACTGAACTTGGATAATGGTCAAGGAATATTGAACAAAAAAAAAACTAGTCAGTATACATATCATCTACTTTATATTTTTTTTTCAAGTCATATTTATAAACAAGGAAAACAATTTAAGAAAATGCATCCATCCAAACTCTATCATTATTAAAGTATTGCTCTCAATAAACCACACTCTGACAACATCTCAAAAATACCTTTTAACCCATAAAAAAATTCAAAATAATGTATTTTGTAAAAAATAAAGTGATTAGTGAAAGTTGTTTTCTCTAATTTATACAAAATCATGATTTTCTTGTCAAAAATTAATTATAAAAAAAAGGGTGTTTAAATAGTTTATATAAAACTATAATTTTGATTAAAAAATTGATTATGAAAAAATTGGGAGTATATGGGTGACATTTTCCTAAAATATGGTTTTAACAAAATAAGTGCTAAGGTTTAAAAATTTATACCTTAAATTTGAAAAAATTGCAAAAATGTTTCCTATTAAAAAATTTATTTATAAAAATAACCTAATAAATTTTTATACAGAAAATAATGATACTTTACAAATTTTATACTTATAAAGTATTTATATTCTAATTTAAGTTCTTCTCATCAAAAGTTTTTAACAAGGAACTTCTCCCCAATTTCTCCTTTATTGATTGTTAAAAATTTAAAATTTAAAATTTTAATTTCTTTTATAAAAGTAAATAAATAATAAGTACTTGATTGATAATTATTATAGATAGCTCTCAAATAAATAATAACTACTCAAAATTTTTTTAATATTCCCTTTTATTGATAGTTCCCCAATTTCCCCTTATTGATAGGGGACTTTTAATTACTTTTATAAAATTAAATATATAAATTGTATTGTTTTAATAATAATAAGTATTATATTATTATATATGTAATGAAAACATGTTTAATATATAAATAGAAAGTGAAATTATCTACTTAATTTTTATTTAGGGAAAAGTAATTTTTTATGGAAAGAAATCTTTTGATGTTTCAACTTTTATTAACATGGTTAAAATTTAGTTCTTAATTTTTTTTAGGAGAATTAGAATAAAGGACCTATAGTCAATGATATTTATTAAAAAAGACTGTAAAAATTGTAATTATTTAGAATGACTAAATATTAAAATAAAAAATTAAAATTACTAAATTATCATTTACCAAAATTTTCTATATTTTCTCCCACATTCTATTTTTAAAACTAATATGAAATTTTAAACTTCAATGAATTAAATAGAATTTATCTCAATATTTTATAACTTACTTAGATATCAATTGAAAAAATTAAAAAAAAATAGCACAAGCATTGTTTAATTTAATCAAAATTATAATTTTATTTTTATAATTCACAGAATCTTTAAGAAAACTTGAGAATTTTTGTAATTTATCATATATGTTAAAAAAATATTATATATGTTTAGAAAATTAAAAATTCATAGCTTTAAACCATTTAAAAGAAGTTTAGATAATTTATTTTTATTTCAGAATAAATTTGTGAATTTTAAAAATAAAAAATTCATATAATGTAAATATAGTTTATTAAAATCTAAATAATCTATTATATTTTTTATACGAAAGTTATAGTCATGATTGTAAGCCCAAAAAAATATTGTCAATAAAAACTTAATATAATAAGTAAAATCTATAATGTATTAAGTAATATATTGAAAAATATGATTAGGATGATTTCGGAGGTTTTAATTTTGGTAAAAAAAATTATTAGTTTTAAAATAGAATATGGGAGACATTGAAAAAAAAGAATGTAAGAGGTTTAAAAATTCATATTAGTTTTATAAATAAAATGTGGGAGAAAATATAAGGAGTTTGGTAAGGGGTAATTTAATAGTTATAAATTTTTATTTTTGTATTTGGTCATTTTAAATAATTATAACTTTTATAGTTCTTCCCAATAAATATTATTTAATATAGGTTTTTAATTCTAATTCTCCCTTTTCTTTTTAATAAATTAATCTTTATCCTCCTCTAAATTATCAAAAGACGTTGCTAACTGCTAACACCATTAAAAAAATGTGGCTTCTAAGTAAACTCCACGTAGATTCCCTAAAATATTAACAAAACAAAACTCCGCTTATTTATATTTGTTGATTAGAGAGTTGGTCTAGTTTAACAAAGAATCTTAAATTCGAGATTTAGGTACGCAGTAATATAAGTTGTAGGGTAATTATTCGAAAGGATTCTTCAATTTTCAATTTAGATTAGTTAGAGATTATTGTTATGTATGAAAGATAGCATAATCTAGGATATCTAAAGAGAAATTTTAAAAAATAAATAAATTATTAGATTAAGAAGGCAAAATGTACTTAAACTAACAAGGAAGACTAAGAAAAAGCGGGTTTCTGCTACCCTGTCCCTTAAATTTGAACAAGTTCTTAAATACCTTTTTTTCTTATTTCTTTTTATAATTACATTTTACATAAAATTAATAAAAATTTAATATCTTAAAGATAAAACAAAATGGTACAATTTTTAATATTTTAATATTTGTTTAAAAATTTAATACTTTAAATTAAAAAAAAAACTACGCGTGTAGCCTAAGATTGTAAAATCTTTAAAAAATCATAAAAAATTAAAAATTACATTATTTTTCTGTCTATAAAATATTAAAATTTTACTTATTTTATATAAAATTTAATAATAAAAAACAAAACAAAAAAGCACTTGGAAACTTATTAGGACAGGACAGTAGGGTGACAACAAAGAGGGGGCAATTGACTCCCCTCCCTCCATTTAACCGCATATCTCCCCGGATCCCTCCAAATCCATAATCACTAAGAACCATTTCTTATGTGAATGAACCCCCAACCAAGCATTACCACCCTTGTGGAGCTTACTTGGAAACCACGTCAGCAAGTTTTAACAATATCAGCAACCGTTTTTGATGAATGGTGATGATAAAGATTTAATTAATTAAACAAAAAAAGATTAATGACTGAGTTCGAAATGAGTTAAAGGTTCAGAGATTGAGTCATACCAAATCGTAGTTGACAAAAGCAAATATATATGCTACTTCCTGTACTTAATATAAGAGCTAGTTGACTCTTTTGGATAGATTAAAAAAGCTAAATAAATTATTTATTTACAACTAATATAAGAGTCAGATGACTAGTTTAGGAAGATTAAAGAGTATATAATATGACTTCATATTGATAATTAACTAATTTATTTGACTTCCTTAATTATCTTAAAAAAGTCAAATTAGCTTTTATATTAAGCTCCGAAAGGAGTAATACATATAGAAAAAGGACCAAAAAAACAATGATAGGTGAGAAGATGAGATGTTTACCCTGGAATCAATTACAATCTTTTTTGTCACTCTCCGAATTCATAAGGACTGAATTTACGTAGCTTTTCCATTCAAACCAGCAAGAACAAGGGACAAATTTTATAATCACATACTTTTTACGGTCCTTAATATAAGAGTTAATTGACTAATTTAGATAGATTAAAGAAGTCAAATAAATCAGTTAATTATGACTAAATTCAACTTCTCAAGACAAATTCATATTATATACTCCTTAATCTATCCAAATTAGTCCAAGTAGCTCTTATATTAAGGGCTATATAATAGTGGTTTAATCAGACATGTTTAAATAAAAACATTTTATTTGAAGATTTTTACCATACAACAGAATTATGAATCAAATAATCTCTTCTCAAGGTTCACATTCCATGATGATCCTGCTTTGACACAATATAACAGATAAACCATAAAAATGTACAGAAGATAATCATTTGAAATTTGAATCAAGAGAGCATCTAACAATTATGATAATGCAATGAGTCAGCAGGAGGCTTTTCCAGAGAAGAAAATCCTGCTAGAAGCTCCTAAGTAAGTCTGTCCTATGGAGGTAACCAAAAGGAAGAAGACGAAAATGAAGAGCACTGAGGAAAATCAAATTGGTACCTTTGTGTAGTTGTTGACATGAGTCAAATCTTCAGGGATAGTCCATTTCTTAAAGTGGGGAAGTGCCACAGTAATATGGTAAAGCTTCGGTGCCAAACTCAAATCAACGGCAGTGACCTTATCCCCAGCAACATATGGTCCCTAACAAATCCTCCATCATATTAGCAGAGACTAAAACTAACACATAAAATGAAGAAGGAATTTATGTTTCTGCAGATGGTCATTCAAAGCCTTCAATGCATTAAGCAATGCCTGCGCCTGAGGTCCATCGTTGGGTTCCTTGCTCATCAGGAAACCCCTAAAAGAACCAAATATCTCTGATCCCCTGCAAGTGAAAGCATTACATGTGATCAAATTCTGTATTAAGAAGTAAGAACTACTCCCTTAATCAAATTATATCTTTATAAAAAAGGAGAACGTAATTTAACCAATTCATGTCCCTCGTCGGCAGCATATATAAATCGAGAATGAGATGGGAAATCTTTATGATTAACATGAATGGAGCATAAAATAAAATTGGGAGAATTATTTATATGGAAAATAATTTATTACTAAAAATTACGTGAAATCGTCACATGATTAAATAATCCCAAAGAATATAAGGTGATATATTCGATTTGTGCTTATAAATTTAATGGGGCACAAATAATAAATTACTAAGCACGCGATGATAATTTAATGAGACACAAATGACAATAGGGATAATGCGATGACAATTAAGGCATGTGATCACATCCTCAATTATCATTTGTATCACGTTAAGACCCCCTAAAATAATAATTACATAAAACGAATATATCGCCTAAAAAGCAGTTGGGATTATTTAATCATTTGACAATTTCACATGAATAATTTCTTTTTTACGTAACTCTGAATAATTCTACTTATAAAATTCCTTACAATATTTGAAAGGAAAGGGAAAAAATAGAAGATAAAAATGCGTGCATAAACAAAGAAATTGCTAAATCCCAGAAACATGGTCGAAGATACAAGAAAAAATGACAGAGAAAGAGCAGTGGTGAGGGAATGCAGTCTCCGAGAATATCAGGGGAACCGACGGCGGCCTTCACAGCAACTTCGAGAGCCATTTGAGGGAGAGAGCGATGCTAATGGAGTTGAGTGGAAACGGAAAGAAGAGCAGGGACGTGTAGTGTAAGTTGTAACGCCTGGTGTAATACTTATGGATCGAGCTGAACCGGTGACGATCCCTGTCGAATCCGGTTCGCACCATTAGTTTGTGTCATAAATTCACAATCACAATAATTATTATAAGCTTATTACGTGTAACGTCCGGTTCACACTTCACACTTCACACTTCACACGTTACTGGAACCTTCTGTAATGTGCTTATTTTGTTTTTTAGAAAAAAGTAATATGTACCAAACAAATGGAGTACTAACGGTTAAAAATTTATGCCTTAAATTGTTGCTTGGTTAAAAATTTGAAATTTAAAATGTTAATTTTTGTAAGAAAATAAATAATAACAATTATTATTATTATTATATTTTTATTTATAATAAATATTTTAAATATGTAAATAAAAAATCAAATTCTCTGCTTATTTTTTATGTATTAAGTAAAATATTTTTAAATTTTTTATTTTAATTAATTATAGGACAAATAATAATTTAATTTTTAAAAAAATTATTCATATCTAATATAAGAATTAGTTAATTATAGTAAAAAATTAAAATTTAATAAATAAATTTTAAATTTAATCGTGGTCAAATTTAAATTGTAAAATATCCTTATAAATTATCATGTGTAAAATATTTAATTTTTTTTTGTAAAGGCAAGAACAAAGCTTGAAAGATAAAACTTACTACACAGTACTAGATGCTGAACAAGTAATCCCAGGTCTTTCAAAAGAAGGCTAGTATGTTAAACTTATTTGGAGAAACTCACTTACTAAATGAAACTAATAGAGATATTTTGATAAAACAACGATAAATTTGGGAGTAAAATAGATTGAGACACTTTCTCCGATTCTTAATATAAGAGCTAGTTGACTAATTTTAGTAGATTAATGGAAGTAGATAAATTATTTAATTATAAATAATATAAGAGCTAATTGACTAATTTAGATAAATTAATGAATACTATAATATGAATTCGTCTTGAGAGTTAAGATTTTATTCTAGTATAAGGATATATGTGCTTAGCGGAAATTTTTTTTTAATAGTATATTATAGTTATAAATTTTATTCCAATATTTTATACTCACTCTGATCTTTAATATAAGACATAATTGGCTAATTTATGTAGATTAAAAAGCTAAATAAATTAGTTGATTATAACAAAATATAATCTCCCCAAAATATTTATATATAACATTAGATTATATATTTAAATAAAAATAATAAATATTATATATAAGTTATTTTTTATTTTTACCTTTCTATTTAAATAGGAAAAAGGACACCTTTTGTACTTTAACTTTATTTATGGTTTTAGTTTGATTTTTTAAATTTATAAAATATCTTTCTAATCGTCTAACTTAACATTGTTAGTTATTTTTTGTGCCAATCATTATTATTTTAAAAAATTAAATTTAATATGTTTTGAGAATATTTTGTCAACATTTATCATTTTAGTCCTAGTATTTTGTTAACTAAACTAACCGAGTTAGAGTCAGAAGACTAAGAAGATATGTAAAATAATTAAAGAACTAAAATATAATTTTAGATAAAATTAAAGCATTAAAGATAATTTTTACCATTTAAATTTAAATATTATAAAAAAGCTGTTTTCATTGAATGTTGACGCTAGCATATGTTTTTAAGAATGGGTTCTAATAAATAGGATCTGAGAGAGTATTTTTTTTTTTAATATTTGACATTTTCAGTTGAGGTTTATGAAAAGTCATAACCATTGGTGGGACTGGGGGGAGAAAGAAGTGAAGCCTAAAGATGAGGGAAATGACCCTCTTGATCTTTAATCAAAAAGCGCAAACTAATGTTCCATAAATAAAATGAGATACAGAGCCACGAGAGGGATGTGTGGGGGTTGGGGTTAAAGGAGAGGGAGTGTGGCTGATATGTAACCCAAAGATACAAAGCCAAGTAGCCACGGGTTAAACCATTTAAACCTAGGGAACAAAATCAAATATAAAATTAAAACCAGATATCTCACCTCATTGGGTTTTGGGATAAATTGATTTAAGGGTTCGACGCAAGCTCAACCAAGATTGGAGATTGAGAAGGAAGGTCGATTAAAATGAAATAAATCAGACTCCTCAATACATTTCATACGACGTCATTTGGTCAATATTTTTTTTTAGTATAATTTAAAAAAAAGTTAAATTCACCTATAATATAAATGCATAATAAAACCTCATTTCTTCCTAAATGATACTAATATTGGGCAAAACGAGCCATCAATTATCTTCAAGCGTAAATTTAGGCACCTAAGAGTTAGAATACCTCCCCAAACACCGTGACTAGAATCACAACAAAATAATACTTTCTAAAAAATATTTATATATCACATTTTTCAGAAATACAGTTATCGTTGCTCAAACTGACCAGCATTGGCCCCCATTACAAAAATCTGAAGATTCTCTCACCACTAATATAGAATCTGGTTCCCCCCACCCCAATTTTTTATTTTTATATCGACGATATCTTCTTGAAAAAATACACATAAATACTACCTAAAAATATTGAAAACCCAAATCAGTACACTAATTTACAAACCATAAGGACCCAATTCATACAAAATAATGTCCAGTTCAAACTAAATAAAAATAATGCAAAAAGCAAAATTCAAACAAAATAAGCTATAAAGACTTAATTTAAAATTGAAGAAAATTATGAAAACCTACCGTTTAATTTGCCATTTATTAATTACCATGCCTCTTTTATAGCTCTCTCTTGATGGCACGAAAAATTTGGTGCAATTCAGAGAACAGTTTTTGGCGCAATCCCTGTTTTTGCACCGTCAAATAGTACAAAGAGGGAATAGAAACTCGCCAAAAAAAGGATGTACAAATGGATCCACCGATTTCAAACACCATTTATTCTTTTTTTAATTAATTCTTTTTTAATTAATTCTTTTTTAATTAAAGTATACATTTTGATCTTTTATATTTATATTGTATTTCATTTTAATTTTTTAAATTTAAAAAATATAAATTTAATCATTTAAATTTAACGTTAATTTTATTAATAAAAAATACTAATTTAATAAACTTAAAATGATAACTATATAATTAAATACTAACAAAATATATTTGATTTTAAAACTTTTAATAAAATATTTTTATTTTAATTTTACGTGTTTAATTTTACAATCATTATTTTAAATTCGTTGAGTCAGTGTTAAATTTAAAAAATTAAAAATATACTTTTTAAAAGTTAAAAAGAACTAAATGTATACCTGACTCACCATTCAGCCAACCAATAGGTTAATATGCATTTATTTTTCTCTTTAACAGGAGGGCTACATAGAGTTAGCACTCCAAACAAAAATAATTCAAGGTCAGCATTCTATAAATCCTAAACAAATTGTGATCTCATTCATCCTCAGCAGACTCCAAATTTTAGTCCGCCGAACAATGATTAGATCGAGTGGGGAAAAAATCAATATTCGTTAAGCAAGGTTAAAAATTCAAACCTTATGGATAGTAAAAACTTTTTTTTTTTGTTGCCCACCCGGTTCACCGGAGCTTTACCCCGACTACATCCGGATTCGACCCGCGTCGCGCACCTGGCTATGGTGGGTGAGTCTCCCAACGAAAATTTTCTGCGTATGCCAAGGCTCAAACTCGAGACCTCGCTAAAGCGATACCGAGCCGCTTACCACTCGGATCAACCCCTATTGGTATGGATAGTAAAAACTATACTTGAAGAACTACTCTCATTTGAGACCAATAAAACTCAAATCTAATTGGTCGTCAGCACTGGATACCCAATAGTTATCAACAAGAAAAAGAGAAACCCAATGATGCTAGTAGCAAAAGCATCAAACTAAAGTAAGAGTGGATCAATAACTACAACAACAATAATAAGTTTTATCTTACTAGGTAGGATCGGCTACATAGATTACATGATACTATTGTGCTCTATTAAAAACCAAGTCCCTGGATAAATTGTTGACAAAAATATCCTGCTCAATAACCCCGTTGAATATTCTCTTAGGTTTTCCTCTACCCCTCCATATTATTTGATCTACCCTCCAAGAGTGGATCAATAAGTAAATTCGCATAATTAACTTACGAAGGATCACATGAGAATAACACTCCAGGTACAAAGTAGATGGTAAGCACTGGAGACATATGCTCTTACGAAAATAAACGAAAGAACCTGTAATAGCAGGCACGTTGTCGTTCAGTTTGATAAGGCATCATAAGAGCAGGTTCGGAGAACTGTGTCATCATGTCAAGGGGTCCGTCTAACCAAAAACAGATAGTTCCTTATTCACCCATTAGTTATTCACCCATTAGTTATAACTACAAGGCCACAGGTAATCTAGGTTTACAGAAAATTTAAGTTCTTTGGGTACTATATATAGTAAAGTTCTCCAATGTGAACTGACTTTTCCCCCTCTAAGATGCAATTAAAGTGTTAAGCTTAATAGAAATTCACAGAAAAATAGCCGAAATGGACTAACTCGACTGGGAGACTTGCTCCTCTGATGTTCCAAAAGTTGCCCAGAAATTCTCCCCACAATATAGGTTTACAAACCCACAAGCCCAAAAATTGTGATGATTGCAATTCATCGTCCACGCCCCCGGCCACGGCCCCGCCCCCGGCCACGACCCCTTCCCAATGGCTTCCCTGGAAATTCAATCAATATATCAAAGTTAATACTTGAACCCACCATATTAACAGTCAGCATGAAAGCCAAAAGAGTATGGATGAAAAAGTTTGCAGCTAAAACTATATGCATACCAGCAGTTGGCTTCTTAGGCTTAACCCTAGGTGTCTCTTCAACAAGCAACGTCTCGAGATTCAAGCTGTCAGGGAGGATATAGTAACGGATATTGTTACCCCTCACACTGAGATGATCAAGAGTCACTGGATTTTTCCCTTTCAGAGTTAGTTTGACTGTTTTTAGATGGGTATTCATACTAATGTCCACACCTGTAGCACAAGCAGTCCAATAGTCAGTATAACTAAGGCTTCTTAATTCCATGATACTATCTGCTCTATAAGACGTGGCGATAAAAATTCATTTGATTCTCTATTTGGATGGTTAGAAAGAATATACACGCCCAATTTTAAACAAAGGTCTCGCTATCTTCAGAAGTAACGTTCATTCACACATTTCATAACTGACAAAATACCATGTTCAATAGATATACGTTTAGCTAAAAGTTCCAAAGTTTAAACAATCAATCCATGCCAAGACATGCTATATGCTCACGACATGCTCATATTTCCTTCATGGGACTGAGCTGAGGTCAAATTATTTATCAGTTCAATAGGAAATTCCATGAAAATGTTCACTCACATAATGCACTAACAATGTGAGGATTTCAATCTAGAAGAAAGTTTAATGATGAAGTTACTGTGCATTTCCTTGCCATATAGATAGAAACTACTCCTAATTCCTCTCATAATAATTGTCAATAGACATTTATAAAGTGTAGTTTATAAAAAAGGATTAGACCTATCTAAAAAATTGTAACTTACAAAAAAAGATTGGAGGGAGTATTTGATATTTTTAATTTTTTTGCCAGGCATATTTGATATTTTTAATTGATAGCAAGATTATATAAAAAAATAGAAAAGAGTATATGTAAAAAATGTTGTGAAGAGACCCAATATTTTCTAACCCAATAATTATTATTTCAGCTTCGTAATGTGTGTGTGGGTCTTTTTCCTCCTTGAGAATTTGAGATCCAAACCCCCTGCACAGCAGCAGATGGTTTTACACAACATTCATTATTGATTTCCATTGTCATTTTCCACTTGAAATGGTGCGCTTCAAGCAGCACACCATTAAGGCAGTGGAGAGAAGCCACTCCCCCAAAGAAGAGCCTACTCGTAATGAAGCATAATCAAATATAGTTGATGTTGATAGTGGTGAAGATGAATATGATAATCATAATGCTGGTGTTGCTGCTGCTGCTGCTAATGTTTAGCTGTTTGGTTTGTGATTTGTCTGGTTTATTTAGTTTTGGTCCTTTTGGACAATAGTTTGCCTTCGTTTAGTTTTATAAGTTTAGACAATAATTTGGCACTTCAGTTTGCTAATATTTATTATTTGAATCAGGAATTTTAAGAGATTTATTGTCTTATTTTTAGGTATTTCAAAATCCTAAGTCTAGGCTTCCATGTAAGACTTGGTTAAAATTTAGAAAATTACTACTTCAATCTAATTAAATAATAGGATTCAGCAACAGATTGCATTATATAATAGGATTCAGAAATAAATTCAGTGTAAGATACATTTTTTACAATTGTAAAGGAATACCATCTCTCGAATATGTTGCTTTAGATAGGGCATCATTTTTTCTGGTCAAAAAAAGATAGGCCATCATTTAAATCATGCTACCGGTTTCTATAAGCAAATAATGAAACAATGGAATCAAAATTTAATAGTTCTACATCTAAGCAGTTGCTTATAAAACCATAAGGTCCAGACATGTCTGACAGATGCTATAAAAAAATGAAATATGTTTACCACTACCTCGAATCCTTAATATATGAGCTAGTTGGGAGGTTAATTTGGTCCTAAATATAAGACCTTAATCTATTTTATCTCTCATACGAATCATTTTTTTTCAAACTAATTTATTTAACTTATAAACTTATATATAATCTAATGTTATATAAAAATACTTTAGGGAGATCGTGCCACATTTGTTATAATTAATTCATTTATTTGGCTTTCTTAATTTACCCAAATTAGTTAAATAACTCTTATATTTAAAACAGATGGGATTAAAATTTAAACCACTAAACTAAATATCCTATTGAACTATGCCGCTAGACAGCATAGATATCCATTAGGATTGGCATAACTTTTACCTACTACCTTCCAAAAGTCCATGCTAAGGGTTCTAACACTAAAGATAGTAATTCAATGACAGTACAGAGATATTTCTCACAAAATAATAAGCTTAAAGTCAGGGTTCAAACAAAACCATAAATGAAATAACTTTAAAAGTTGATGAAAGTAGTGAAAGAGTGAAGAGGAACAGAAAAAACCTGTAATGGTGCCATGAACAACAGTGCCGTTCTTGAGCTCGATTGAAACAGTTTCATTGTTCAGCTTCATTAAAAACCTGCCCCAACATTCACATTTCATATTAACATGTATACCAAAGAAAATAAGAGTAAGAGAACAGAATATTACTAAAGCAAAGGAAGAATTAGAAAGACGTATAGAGAATCACCTGACAAGCTTCATTTTAGGTAAGGAAAGCAAAGACGAGCAAGGGCTAGGAGCAAAGCAAAGCAGAAGACAATGATTGCTACCCTCTCTATTTTTTGCCTTTGATTCTGTAAAAGACAGCAAAGAACCGTTCAGAAGGCAAAAGTAAAGTAAGTGAAAGTCTCAGAGAACTTGGACTTCAGCATCTTCAGGTAAGAATGTACAATACTTCATGGAGTGTGAATTTTTTCATTCTCAGTGATCACAAATGACCTATGAGGAGAAACCAAATTTAAAGTTTATATTTAACTACCAATAGCCATTTTAACAAAATGGAGGGAAAATGAAAATTTAAGTAAAATTGAGCAGAAAAAGGACTTCCCAGTTGTTCACATCCACAGAATGAATTCTAGTTCTATAACCAACAAAGTTATGCCAGTTATCACTCTTAATTCCCTAAATTACAAACTACAAAGATATCGGATGCAAAAGGTCCTCATCTGATCACAACTAAAACCTGTCAGAGCATTCTTCTCCACCAGGAGATGTTGAATTTCAAAAGAGTTAGAAAAAAGCACTAGGGAAATTAATTTTCCTCTCTCCTTCTCATAAAGTAGCATGTTTCCAGTGTTCACTAAAACTACAGAACACATCAGCATGATATGACACCAAAAGAGATATTTACGAGACCCTTGGGTTGAGAATGCTTTGCTTGAGTCCCCTGCGGCCTCATGTACGATTCTAATAGGAATATCTCCTTCCAAACTAAAATGTGTTAAATCTTTCCAAGGTTATCTCTCTTTGTTCTGTTTCACACGTCAATCTCCCTAGTTCGCGAGTATCTCGTAAACATCATTCTTCGAACATCAATAAAGCTTAAACAACAATCTCAGAAGAAGAAGAGGAAGAAGCGGGTCTTACCGGTGGCGGACGGCAGGTTGGCACCGACGAGAGGTGGCCAGTGGTCGCGCGGGAATGGCAGTGAACGCTTAGGGCATATGAAAAGACGAAGGAACTAGTTTTTGTAGGGCTTTTCTTATTTGGAAAAAAAAAAAGAGAAAAAAGAGAAACATGTTGCCATGTTTATGTTTGTGTTATAACGTAGATAAAAGTTCTGTATCTCTTAATAAAATATTTTTTTATACATATAATATAATTTAAATTTTAAAAGATATAATAATATATAAATTATTATTTGAATAATTTTTTAAAAAATGACTTATATAAAAGGAGAATTTTTAGACCGTTTATAAAAAATAATTTTTAAAAAAAATTATAAAAAAAAATTTAAATAAATAAGTGTTTAAATAGTTATTTTTAAAATAATTTGTTGTATTAATAAATTATTAAAAAATATATGATTTTATTAAAAAGATGAAAGATAGTAGAGAGAGGATAGAGAAGAGAGAGGAGAGATTGTGTAAGAAAAAATAAAAATAAAATAGTAATTAAATAGTTTATAAATTCTTTTACTGTTATAAAGTTAGTTTCAGTAGCTTATTCAAAACTATGGTTTTAAACCATGATTTAGCCCAAAAATACTTATGGATAAATATAACTATTTATTTTAAAAAAAAATTAAACTAAAATTTTATCTAAAAAAAATTTCTAAAAATATAGTTTGATAACTTACCATGCCCTAAACTTTGTTATGGAATTCACTTATAGAATTTTTTTTATCATGTTACTGAAAGAAATGTTGGAAAATGGGATGTTCCCAGTCCATTCGCGTACCAAAAACATGTTGGGCTGAAACATTTTAACCCACTTAAAAGTGGGCCTCAAGTTTGCAACCCATCTTTAAGAAAAGAAAATATAAGAAAACAAAAAATCAAAATAAACTCATAGATAGACTAGCAGTTTTATTTTGAGCCTTTAGCCCTCTCTTATATATATAAAAAAAAAAGAGATTAAAATAAAAGAAAAATAACAAAGTATTAAAATAGAGTTGATATAACGGTATATGATCCTACAGAATTTTAAATTTAGAGTTTGATTTTTAGAGAATATATCTATATTAAGAATGGTGGTTATAAACATCAAAACTAAGATATTTGGTAATAAGATTCGGTAAATATTATTAAAAAAAAAAGAATAAGGTTAAATCTAATGAAAATGATTAGTTTCTCACAATATGTCGAATTAGGATACAATTTTCATTAAAAGATATACTCATATTTAATACCTAACAATACTTTAAATAAAATTATCTCTAATAAAATAGATAGATATATACTTTTGTCATAAAATAAAATAAAAACTATTTTTAAAAAAATAAAATGCTGAAATAAATTGATTTATTATCAACATAAAAATAAAAAGTTATTATATTCATAATCATCTCCTAACATCTACATATATAATATATAATTTAGTTGATTTTAATTTTATTTAAAATCTATGTAGCAAAATCAATTACGTCATCAACTATAAAAATTGTTTCTCTTAATATAGGGATCAACATATATAATTAAGAAAACTATAAAGGGACAATAAAAAAGGGAAAACATTGGGAAAATTGAAATAAAAGACCAAAAGAATTAATATTTAATTAAAAAATCATGAAAATAATATTTATTTAGACGTACCAACTCCTAAACTATTAAATTAAAGAGACTAAATTACCCTTATGTTTTATCGAGTATCTTCCTCCTATTATTAATTATCATTACCGCCGAGGGGAGGATGTTGAAAAAAAGCGAAGGTTCCGTTTTGCCTCTTTTACCATCCAGGAATTTAGAGCACAATTGGAGTCACGAAAATGAGCCGCAAAGCACCTACAGGGGTTAAGGGTAACAAGAAGGCAGTGACCTTCGTGATCGACTGTACGAAACCAGTTGAAGATAAGATCATAGACATCGCTTCTCTGGAGAAATTCCTTTAGGAGAGGATTAAAGTAGGTGGCAAGGCTGGTGCCTTTGGCGATTCTGTTACTGTTAGTCTGGACAAGAGCAAGATTACCTTCACCTCTGATAGCAACTTCTCCAAGAGATATCTGAAATACCTAATTAAGAAGTATTTGAAAAAGCACAATGCGAGGGTTCTCGTAAGCTTTTATTTATCCCCTCTTATGGGATTATTCTACTATGTATGATTTATATTAGATTAGTTGTTATCTTCCTTTCTTCTTTTTCTGGGTCGGGAGTGATTATTATTATTATTATTATTTTGCTGTTTTCGTTGCTTAGCATATATTGAAAGATGTAAGGCATATTAAATTATTTTAGTAGTTGTTCTAAAACAAGTCAAATGAGTAGTACTCTGATGTTGATGGATATCTAATTTATGTCAAAACTTTTTAATCCAACGATTCGAATAGTTTCATAGGATTACTATTTCCTATTGGGCAGCTAGTTATTGACTGATTAAAACTGACTACAAGAGGGTTCTGCCCCTTCCCCTCTCTTTTAATGTACTTTGCAGGTTCATTTGCCATCCATTCCTGCCTATATTAAAATATAAGTGCAAATGGTTCATTTTGACTACATGTTAGTAATTGGTTTATGAATTCTGATGACCATCAATATTATCACATTTGATTGCCCCTGTTTTAACGAAAGGATTCAACGGTAGCCAAAAAAAACAAAAAATATTTAGCCCATTAAAGTATTTCATTGTGCTAAATCCTTTCTTAAATATTCATTGTCATTAAATAATGCTCTCCAAATTTGATTCAAATCAATTTACTCACTTAAAATACACAATTATTTAAACTTGGACCAAAATTAATAGTAGGAGTGCTCAACTCATTCTCATTCTGACTGTCCCAACCTAGTCCTGAGAGTTTTGGGACGGGTCCGTACCGTCCCGATAAGGATCAAGATAGAACGAGATTTGGCTAGACTCTCAGGATGTCCCGTTCCTTCTCAAGGAGCATTATTATTTTTTTTTAAGAAAAATCAATATGGCTTGGCGCTTGCTCTCTTAAAGTCGACTCATCCTATCCGACTATCACCTCATTTTCAGTATCTCATTACAGCCCTAATAGACCTCCAGCAACTCTAGTCACTCAGCCAATCACCCTCACGAGTCACGGTGTTGCTCGCTACTATGTTCTATCTCCAGCACTCCACCATTAGCTGTGGGTCGCCTACTCCTCCACGCCACTCCATTCTGTCTCCGGTACACCAACACCACCATCAGTTGCGCGTCGCTTATTCCTCCGCGCCCGCGGCACACCAGTCATCTCAAGCTCGTAGTGTTCAAGTAGACTCGCTCACTCCTCCTTTTTAGGTTTCAATTTGTGCAGCTCTACGTTTTGTGGGTTGCAACAAATCAGATTTGTCTATTTATTTGCTCCTTCAAAATCACAAGTCCTTGTGTTTTGCCTTTTCGAAAGCTCCTTTAATGTGGGGGGTTCTTGTACTAACAAATTATTTTAAATTGAATTGCTCTATTTAATTACTTTCATTTTTGAATAGTTTAACATGACCCGATGACTGTAAGCTTCATTGATATGGTTTTATTTCTTTGGTTATGGATATTCTTGTAATGGATACTCTTTCATTTTCTTTCATTCCTTTGGTTGTTATGGTTTTATTTCTTGTACCCACTGCCAGTCTGCCATTGTGGGTGTTGCAGGTGATGGATATTGAGCTTCATTGAGCTTATTCCCTGATTATCTTGCAAGCTTTGAGGAAGTAAAACAAGTAAATATTATATCAATGAACTGTTAATTAATATTGTTTATTGCTTTGAATATTATATTGCTGCTTATTGATTTGTAGTTGTGGATATTATTTTGGTTTTCTTCCGTGCTTTGAATATTATTTTAGCTTTTCTATTGTGTTTTTAATAAATAAGAATTTTAGGAATTCTCATCCCGTCTTGTTCCTAATCATCCCTAATAAACATATACAAGTAAGTTGAAATCATGAAAATCTATGCTAGATATGCAAATTCAAATATTTAGAACTATATATGGCATGTTTACAATAAAAATAAAAAATCATTTATCCGTTTTGTTAACTAGAAAAATAAAATCATAAAATCATAGAGAACAATTTAGGAGATATCAAAGTGGACAAATTTTGTCCATGAATCATAAAATAGAGAAAATAAGGGAGCCTCTTCTATTATATATATAGTCTAAGAAATAAATTTTATTATCTATCACTTTTACATAATGCATTTTATCACATATTTTTCAAAATCAAATTTACAATAAAGTCTAATAAAAAAATACCAACACATACAGTTTGCATATTAACTAAATAATATATTTATATTTAAAGTTGACAAAATGAATTTTTAATTATTTAAAAATTTAGGATGCAATGCATGTCGAATTAACAACAATTCTCATGATTTGTAGTATTAATAAATTATTATCGGATAATATAATTGTAGAAGTAATGAGAAAAAATAATGCTTATTATTTTTTCTTTTATCGGATATAATGGACAAAATGATCATTAAATTAAGAAAGTGTTATAATGAAGTAAAAGTAACTAAATTAAAAAAAAAACTCTGCGAAAATCAAAAAGCAAAACGAAAGAAATTGTTACAAATTTTGAAGTAAAAAAGAGTCTTCAGTAGTGCCAAATTGTCCCTTAAATTATGTTTGTTTTCTGTTTAATGAGAGAAGGAAGGAGGACTTTTATTTGTTTGCACAGTAAACCATTTATAAAAATAAATTAATTTGAATTGATATTTATTTATTATTAACTATTAAACATTTGCAGAGAAAATATAAAAAATTTGACTAGGGACAATTTAATCTCTTTAATTTAATATTTTAAGAGTTAGTCTGTTTAAATAAATATTATTTTTATGATCCTTCTAATTAAATATTAATTTTTTTAAGTTTTTTATTTTAATTTTTTTCAAAAACATTTTGAAAACTTAATTAAAAATAAATTAAAATTATAGAGACTTGCCTATTAATTTTTCAATTAATTGTTAATGATGTTTGGGTCTTTCAACATAATTGCAATTTTTCAGTATAATTTTCGCCTGGGTACTTAAATATATTTTTTCCAAAAGAGAAAGCGAAAGGGAAAAGAAAAAGCATCGATGTTGACCCAAACTGCATCAAAGTTTGAAGAATAAAATTGACATCTCCCAATATCTGGTCTTTATTTTAGAAAATTAAAATAATATTCGGTCGGAGAGTGGAGACAACAAAATATTCAAAGTTGAGAGTTTTGCCAATTTGCTTGCTTCCACCGCCCGCTTCCCTACTTCCAAACACCTTTGGGTTCTGAAATTAAAAAATTAAGGGCCCACAAACATGATTACTGTTGCAATTATAATAATAAATCGATTAGATTGTTTTTCTTACTTTAATCTCATTTACATAAGATATTTATTCCAAACATGATCTCATACAAAATTATTTTTTGTTGAATGAAATAGTTCAATTAATTATCACTGATACAATCATTATCAAGGATGATCATATTGCCTTTCAACTTGTCTAATACTATAATCATTTTGAGTTAAATTAGGGTAAATTATTTTAAAAATATTGTACATGGAGTAATGATTAAATATAGTATTTTTAAAAAAATTAAATAATATTTATTATAAATAACTAATATAATTAATTTTTTTAATTTATTTAAATTAATTATCTAATTCTTATATTAAATATCAGAATAATAATTTTGAGATTGCCAAAATCACTTTTAACACTTGTTTAATACTTAGTTTTTACAAGGAAGAGGAGGAGATCTATACTGCTTGTTTAGCTTAGAAATTTTTTAAAAAGCTGTAACAACATTGCACTATTTAGCTCATTTGGCTCAAATATTCTTTTAATGGAGAGTGTGGAAAACAGCTCCTTTTCTTTAATTTGGTTAGACCATTTTTAATTACCTTATTCTTTTTGTTTAAAAGTGGATTTTTTTAAGTGAGGCTTTTAATGAGAATATTTTTTGATAACATCATCTTTATAACGATATAAAACTTGTAAATTGCTTTGGGATAACATGATTTTTTTTATGGGCGTGTTTATATTTTACTTGGGCTATATATTCTTCCTTTTTTTAATGCAACTGAAATGTGAATTCTTATAAAATCAGATTTTATTCTTAAAAAGAAATTCATTTAAATATTTATAATCAAACTACTAATGAGGGTTGACCTTAATGACAAATACCTCTGCCAATTAACAAGCCAGTTGTGACACTCAACCCTTTAGCTCTTGTTTGGTTTGAAAGTAATAGAGGGGAGGGGAGGGTTTAAATTTCCCTTGTTTGGTTTGATTGGAAGGGAAGAGAGGGAATGTATTTTTAATAATCTTTTGTTTGGTTAAAAGAGAGAAGGGAAATGAATGATATGGTTAATTTATCAATATACCATTTGTTTAAAACTAACAAACTTGTATGTGTAAAGAGGGATTATTTTAGGAAACTTGACTTGTGTAAAACGATGAAAATCGAGTAATGGTGAAAAAATAGAGTTTAATGAACTCCTATAAGTACTCATTTTTTGTTAAGGAACTCAAGTTTTAACGCTATCTTGGACATACATTTAAATCGAATTTTTCCTCAAACTCGATTTTTAATATAAGAATCGATTTTTTTAATCTAAAATCGCCTTGTCCAGATTAGGTTACCGAGTTTAAAACCCTATTAACTGCAGCGTCATTTGGAAACTCGAGCTATTTGCCCACTGTGTGCTCTGATCCTCTCTTATCTCAACCGACACTCTGCCTTCCCACTTCATCTATCGAATCGTTCAACCTATTCTAGCTGGCATTTTTAGTCACGTAACCCTAGAATAGCCCGAACGAAAGTGCCTACGATGAATACGCCATCTAAAGCAATGACTAATTCTACACAGATGAGGCAAAGTTGAAGGCTGAGGAAGGATGTAGCTAAACCTGAAGGGTCATAGAAGAAGAGAGAGAGTATTAGGGACAAGGACATACAGAAAAAAGGGATGACTTCTTTGTGAGTAGGGTTCAAGTCTACACAAGGGCATACGATAGTTTCGGGTCTGATAACTCGAAAAAGAAAAGCCGAGGAAGTTCGAAAAGGGAAGGATGTTTGTGGAAGTGCATCTGTGGAGACCTATTCGATGGCTCTCATCACAGAAACTACAAGCTATGCGCATACCTCTTCTTTTGAACCACATTTTGGAGGCTATGCCAGAGCAAGACTACTGAAGAGACAGAATAGCAATACAGCTCGAAAAATCACAGATAGCCAAGAAACTTTTTCAGCTGGCCCACTGGAAGATGTAGACGCAATTTTCAGACATAAAAAGTTCAACGTAGGGGTTCAGATAGATATTAGAAAATTAAAATCTAAGTTCAACTTTGATTTATTAGACATCTTATGACCATATGAGCACCTCCTAAAATTGAAATTGCCATATAATGAATCAGTAGTGAAAGTATTCTATGGGAACTTGGAAGTGGATAAGAAATCCAAGTATGTCAAAACCAAAGTCAGAGGAAAATAAATAAGGATAACATAGGAGCTTATAATGGATTTGTTGCAGGTTGATTTCGCTGTTCATACTGAGCCATCCTACTTTGACAAGGATATCTTCTTAACCCTCTTGAATTCCCCTACTGTCCCCCATAAGCCCCCCTTGAAGCCTGCTAAATTACCTGATTACTATAGAATTCTGCACTATGTATACAGTAGGATTTTTATGACTAAGGGTGGAAATTTCTCCATTATGACTTCCAAAGACATGCAGATGCTAACTGCAATGGTGAAGAAGGAGCCATTGAATGTCAGGAAAATCATGCTTGATGAAATGCTGTGGGTAGCTATCTCTACCAAAAGGCAGACCTATCTCCCCTATCCTATACTGATATTATTTATCCTGAAAGCCAACAAGATATGGTATCTGAAAGATGGTAAAGAGGTCAAATAGATGGAGAAGTTTGGGAAAAAATAATTGCACTACATGCATATTGAGCTAAAGGGTGAATAGTATGCCACTTCTCAGTCCAAGGGGAAAGAAAAGGGTAAGGAAGCTAAGTCGGCGAGAGGTGAAGACGAAACACAATCTGATGCACGTGGCATTGCTCCACCATCATTCCTTAATAACAACTTAAAGTTGATTATCAAGGAATGTATTGAACAAGAGTTTAAAAAATTCAGGGCCTCAGTGCTGGCTGGACTAGAAACTGTGGGGTAAGTCATGGATACCAGATCAACCACTTTGGTCAAAAGGTAGATGATATGGAGCAGAGAGTGTTTGATCTTTCAGTTTGGTTAAGCAGTTACAGGTTTCTACTTCATCGCCTAAGGCCCATGCTGGTCATTCATTTTATCCTCCTCAGACCAATTTTCTAGAGTCTCCCATCCACACTCCTAGTCACTCACCTGAATATCTATCGAACTCTCCTACTCTATCTATTCCTAGTATGATTATTGACTTGGATCCTTTGTTGGACCATGTCACGTCTAGGTCTCTAATTCTGCATCCTACACTATCCTAACCACCACCAACTCCTGCACGACAGTCCCTTCTAGACATTCTTCTTGTGTCTATCTTGCCCAACCTAGAGTTCATGACACACCTTCAAACACATAACTTGTTTGACATGTTCCCTTCCACCCAATCCTTCCAATCTCTACGCCATGTGCAACTACCCCTTACTGATGCTAGCTTGAAGAGAGGTGCTGGCTCCAAGAGGATAAAGAAGCTCTCTCCAAAAAGAAAAGCTTAATTTGAGTTCCTATGGTTGTAATGGTTAAAAAATATGTTGAAACTAATTTATAGTGTGTCTTAACTATTGACCTAATAAGTGGTTTTGTAGTTTAAGTGGTTAGATTTTCTTGTTGTTCCATGTATAACAAGCTGAATGTCCATATCTAATTTGGTGTGAAACCTAGTCAACCTAGTTTAAAAATTAAATTTCTCCCTTTGGAAAATATGTTTTCTTCTAAAACTCGAGTTTAACAGTGAGTTAACTCGAGTTCATCATAAAATCTGACTTTATATAAATTATAATTTGGCAAAGTCGACTTACCAATGCATAATCAAGTGTAGTTGTACAATTTGCTTATGAATGATAGTTTATGTGTCCAGATATCATAAAATCACAGGGGAAATCCGAGTTCCCCTTACACAATCAAGTTTGAAATCTGACAACTTCTACAGGTAGCACCTAATGTCTAAAGATCAAATGTTGTTACAAGAGAAACTCCAATTTATACAAACAATTCAAGTTTCATAGGACATGCGATGTTGAACCCGAGTTTGACATATGAAACTCTAGTGTTCTTTTATCGCTGAAACTCATTTTCCAGACACAAAATTGAGTTTATATGGTTAGAATATGTTAAACAAGAGTTTGACCTTTAAAACTAAAGTGTCAATCAGTCAGTAAAATTCGTGTTCACATAACAAAATGGAGTTGACATGATTACGAGATTAACAACTAGAATTCATGTCTAAAAATCAAGTGTTATTACTAGGAACACTCGAGTTTCCTTTACAATTCGAGTCCTGGTGGTTAGAGTTCTACAACTAGAGTTCTAGTGGTGAAACTCAAGTCACTTGAGCATAGAACTTGATGTTTGCTGTCGAAACTCGACTTGTCTGATATAACTAGAGTGGTGTATATGTAACATTCATGTTATAAACATAACTCGATTGAAATAAAATCCGAAAACCATTTTACCCCCAAAAACATATTTGCATTAACATATATACTACTAACAGTCATCACTAATACAGAAAAGATATCACTTGAAAAGGTACACTTGTGTAGACCATCTATTAACATATACAAAAAAGATAGATGCTGTAACGCCACATTTTTTAGCATATTCCAAAAACGCATACATCAGTATGTAATGCTTAAGAGACCATCTAATGAGAACTATGCATCATTGTCATTATCAATTGCTTCCTTGCTGGTTGAGGACATTGAACCACATCCTTAAGCCTGTCAACATCACTCATGAGAAACCAGTATATTTCATATATTCTTCTAGCATCAAATCCACATTCTTCAAGCATTTTTCAAACTTTTTCACCCGATAATTGTGGCACAGACAACTTGGTGGTGGTTAATTTTTGTAGAAATACATTTTCTTCAACAATTGAATTATTCCCTTTACTAATTGCCTCAGCCACTGCACACATAGCCCCTATTAGTTCCTTAAAGTTATGTTCTTGCTCTTTACTATGCACCCTGTTTGTCCTCTTGCTAGACACACTATTAGCATGAGCAGCATGTAAGCGATCTTCTTTTGGCGATTCGCCCTATCCATAAAGATCAAGATCAACCTCATAATCATTATTCATTTCATGTAATCCTTATGAATCAATGTTTTCTAGGTCATCCATAGTGTGCGTGTCCTCTGCTTCGATGTCTCTTCAACCACTCACGCATTGTCTCCCTATCATCTCCACTAGCTCTGTCTACTCCATATAATATCATGATATTTTCATAATTTGGGAAAGGCTTACTCCTCTATACCGTTGCTTTAAATTTGGACTGAAAATGAAGACATAAAGGTAGCATATTCCATAACAAACGAAGTACAAGTAAAGGAAAACAAATCAAAGCAGTGGATAAGATATTAACCTCAATCAAAGAATTCCAAACTTCAGGTTCAGCATCCCACAATTGAGTTGTTGTGTTCCAAGCAAAGCCACTCAGATATTTAAAAATGTCACTCACATTAGAGAAGTTTCTCTTCAAAGTCTTTCATCGATTCTTTATCTTGTCCTTGCCAATTTTTTCACCAAATAATACACATAAGTACTTAATTATATTGTCATAAGCTCTAGGTGTGAAGTTGCCACTAACTTTGCAGTCCTCATTATATTCAATCATGAAAGCATCAATCAGTGCATCGTCTATAATTTTTGTCCAATTCAGTATTTTTTGGTGCCATCTTATAACATTATAGCACAATAGCATAACTCAGTTTATTTTCAAATCCATATAAACAAACCATACAACCATACATCACATACTATATACTGAATACATCAAAGTCATTAAGTAATATGGCAATCTCATGACCATAGGACTACCATGAAAGTCACATATCCCTTATTCAAATTAATACAGCAATGAATAAGTAATACACATAACATAGAAAAGTCCTTATTGCTCTGGAGGAAAAAAATCCAATCCTGAACATCATCTTCAAGCATATCCCCAACAACATCCTCAAGTTCATCCTCAACACTATCCTGAAGAGAATTATAATAATCTGTCCACATTTTAGTGGCTATATTGTCTCTAAGAAGTTCGCCGCCCGCAGCTTCATTGTTGTCACTCCTTAGAGCATGTACATTGTCATTGGATATATTTTGTTGACGGATAGTGCGATCAACCTCTCTTATGATATCTTCATCAGGGTCAACACTTATGAGGAAGTTATGAAGGATGGTACATGCATATATTATCATTTTTTTAGCTTTGATTCCATATGTAGGTTCCGCTCTATTAGACAAAATTGTGAACCTTTTCTTCAGAACACCAAATACTCTTTCAATTGCATTACACAACTTGCATGTCTTAGGTTAAATAGCTCCTTATAGTTTAAGGGTAGATTTCTTCTCTAATACTCTTTCAAATGATACCGAACTCCTTGATAAGGTGTTATGAGTTCACTTGTTAACATGAATCTAGCATTCATAAGGAAATATTTACCTATAATAAATGAATATGCTTACTATGTGAACTCCACTAATGTAAACTCTACTAAAATTGGTAAAACTTTTACCTTCAGGAATGTTAAGGTTATCTTTCATTGACAGTGCATTCTTAATAATTCTAGAGTATGATGCAGTGCCTTTCCATCCAGGAAGTACGTAAGGGAACTTCAAATCAAAAGTACAAGTTAACACATTATGTGTAGGGAGTTCCTTTCGACCACGAAATCTAGGAGCATCTAGAGGAGACTCCCTCACTCATATATGTATTCCATCTATAGCACCTACATAGTTTTTAAAGTATGGAAAGAACTTTTTCTCATTCAAAATCTCATGAGGGATAATAGACCCATCAGGTTGCACTATAAATTTCTCTCCTAACCCAATGATAGTTGCCAAAAATTTGTGAAGATGATGGCTAACTATGTTACCAGAACGCCTAAATAAAAAATTAACTTCTCGATTTCTCATAGTATGTGTTAGTATGTACAGACTCTTTGAGACTTGTTCTTCCACACTTGACCAACAAGTGGGTCGCAGACCACCCTCCCTTTCTAACATGCCATACAATTCTAAGAAAGCTCTTAAAGTCATTCTAATGATATTTCGACTAGATGGACAATTACTTATTCTGCTTATTATTTCATCACGAACCCTTTCCCTCTTGCCACTCAAACTGTAACCTATTCTTCTAGGACAAAACTGAGTGATATATACTTGTGCAACAACATATCAAGTAATGTTATTGCTTTTTGACGCAATTCAAGCCATCAACGTGCCAGTACAAAGTATTCAATTATAAAGTCTATCTAATACAACAAGGCAAAAATCATATATCAACAAATCAACATTCAATAGAAAACAACTATATGAACTATAATGCTAAATCGTCTAGCATGAAAGTAATGTCAGGCTAAAATGCCACCTACAATGCTTGAATCTGGATAACATGCTAGGTGTTAGCCATGAATATGCATAAAACGCATCTCAAATTGAAGAACATGAGGATGTAGTTAAAGAAACCTTTACCTTTGGAGAATACATAGGTGATAGCGATGACCAGCAGAAACTTCCATAGCGAACCCACCCGGCAATTTGATGGAGATAATGGTGTGAAGAAGCAACACAACCTTCGAACACAGAGGAAGCTAATTACACGCAGGATATAATTGTACCAAATTTAAGCGTCCATCCAAAAAATCTCAATTTGGAGGAACACAAAATCTGGGAGAGGAAAGGGATGGGCGCTAAATTTTTGCCTCCTCCCCCCGAAAATTTACAAACCGAATGGGGGGAGGGGCTCATTTTCCCTTCCCTTCCCTCTCCTTCCTTCGAACTGAACAAGGCCTTAAGCGGATCTCTGGGGTTGGATTAGCTAATTGCTTAGATATCAATATGATCAAGAAAAAATGCTACATACTGATAATTCTATCAGAATAAAAAAATCTCTATAGTCAAATTATGTTTAAAATTTAAATTATACAAACAAGACCCCGCACCAAACTAGCTAACCTGCCAAGCTTCATGCTTGCTGACAAGGCTTGAAAACTTTTTTATGTAGGCTTTTAAATAGATCTCTATATTTGGAAGGGAAGAAAATTAGGGAGGAAAGAATAGTATGAGGAAAACTCCCAAAAACAATAAATGTTTTTACCATTTTAAGAAATTTTCTTTCCTAGTATTCCTTCACCATATTTTTCAAGACTTAAGCTTTAGCCTAAAAAGATGCCTACATATAGGTTTTCCCCAGGCTTTAGATCTTTGTTGGTTTAGCCTATTTTTATACCTACTACCCTTAAATGGAAACTCTTTAATGTTCACAATCAATAGAGATACTTCAGGAAAAAATTATAAATTTAAAGGACAGAGTGAATTGCAATTTTATATTTAGAACTAAATCTAACCCTAACTAAATTTTATATCAAGGATAGGAGGAAATATTAAATTAGATAAGTTAAAGACATTTAGTCTTAAGAAAAGAAGCTCAGTGCAAAATCACAACGATCATGTAATTAAACTTATATTTTTTTACCAAAAAAAAAATCGTCCCAAATTCATTATTCATATTGACCAATTTATAATTTAGCATCAATATTCAACAAACTAATAATAGTTGTTTGACTTATTAACTTTGACCTTTTTGAACTTGACCTAATTAGGCCAACCAACAAATTTATTGATCAAGCGGGGTTGTTAATAGAGCTAATAAAATAGCTAAACCCGTTTTACCACAAAACAGGATGGGAAGGCAGCCCGCTTTTATTTTTTTAAAATTATTAATATTATTATTTATTTTACTCAAATATTATTTTGAATACTCCTATTATCGAAGACTAGTAAAGATGATTACTTATTTGTTGATATGTATTGACATATTATAATTGATTAATATTATGTTAATATTTATTTATATTTATAGTTATAAAATTTAAGATTGTTTTATAAAAAATATGAATTTTTACGAGTATAACATTAACAATTTTTTTATTATCTTAATAAAAAAAGGTGGTGGGCTGTGGGCTAGCCCGCCACTTAAGTGGGGCGGGCTTGAGCTGGCATTTAGCAAGCCCCTTTTGCGGTAGATTGTGGCGGGCTGGCCCATATTCCCTGCTCTAGTTGTGGACCGTGTTATTTATGATGGTAGAATGACATTGACTTTATTCTAACCTAATTCTATTAGTAGTTTTTTTTTAATTATAGGGATTTATGTGAAAAGTTTATTGTGGCAAAATTATGCATAACTTTCTGTATTTTATGTTATATATAAATATATTTTAATTTTATAAAATTTGACCATAAATTATCTTAAACTCTTATATTTATGCTGATAACTACGGTACGAGTAATTTTGTTTACAGCTTATTTACAAATATATTAAAATTTGAAGGACTTATATGCATATAACTCAAAATTTAAGGGGGCTATAAAGACAAAAAAAAATTTACGATAGTATATAATTGATAATTGGTGTTTGTTTATACATAGTGGAATGTTTAAGTGGGTTTCTTATTAAGTTTTAAAGACAAAAATGTTACTTGTAGTAATTTAAAGTTTAAAGAGAGTTTTGTATAATTTCGTTTTTTTTTTAAATAAAATGACTTTATTGAAACCCCTCCGCTTAAATAGGTTATTTTATTTATCTTTCTCCATATACATCCCTTAGAAGTTGAATGATATGAAGGATACCTATTGCACTCTCATTTAACTTTTAAATATAACTATATATTTCTCCCTCGTATGTTACACATAAAGTAAAAAAAAAAATTAAATTGATTAATTATTTATGATTATTATGAATTACTACCATGATTAGAAATTTAAACTATTATATATATAGCTTAAAATTTTTTAAAAATTAAAGTGAGTTCAAAATTTTTTAAATATTAAAATAAAATTATTGATTGTAGTTTATAAAAAAATAAATTAAAATTATTAAGTTATATCAAACTTATGCCTATTTTTAACTAAATTTGTAAGTGAGATTTTTTTTAAAATTGTCAATAACATTATTTATAACTTATCTTTTAGGAAAGTGTATAAAAAAAATCCTTATGTTTTAGAAAAATTTCCGTAAACCTAAATGTTGTATAAAAAAATCCTTATGTTTTAGAAAAATTTCCGTAAACCTAAATGTTTTTAATTGTTATTTTGTGTATTTAAATGTCATTCTCTAAAATATAGGATCCTCATATTCTTGGAGTGGACTAAGCAACAGTGTGGAGTGGCGATAACAATTCCAAACAGTTATAATCGAGAGACCAACTGTGTTAGTTCGAATGGTAAACAGTTCGATATCGCTTAAACGATGTCTCGAGTTCGAGTCTTAGCGTACGCAGAAAATCCCCATTGGGAGACTCACCTACCATAGCCAGGTGCGCGACGCGGGTCGAATCCGAATGTTGTCGGGCAAAGCTCCGGTGAACCTTGTGATAAAAAAAAAAAGTTATAATCGAAAGCATTCTGGCGCCAAACAAGCAAACAGAACAATCATAATTGGCGCGTAGATCCACAACGTGACAACTGACAACATAACAAAATAAAAAAAATATTAATTATTAATTAATTAAATAAATAAAAGGAGCCCCGACTTCATCGTCATAATTGCTTATTATTTTCTCAATCATTTCTTCATTCCCGTCTCTCTCTCTTCACTATTCGTTCTCTTCTAAACAACACAATCGTTCAAAATCCTTGTTTGTTACTTCAGATTTGCTCAGAAATTTCAAATTCCACTTGCGTGCCCTAATTAATTAAGTTATGCGGTAAATCCATTGCCATTTTGACCTAAAAGCTTCGCTGTAATTTTCTGCCTAATTTGGTCACCACGTCGGCTTTGTCTTTTTCATGATCTTGCATTCAATCTGATCCTATACATATATTATATTATTTTCCCTAGACCAATAGGTTTCTTTGGGAAGGAACCGATTCTTACTGGCGGCGTTGTATGAGATAGAGATATAGGATTATATTTATACTCAGTGTAAGCCAAAAAGGGCATAGTGTTGCAGAGACTTGTCAGAGAAAGATCTTGTATTGTTTTTCTTCTTATTCCTAGTTTCTTTTGGCTTATAATTTCAGGGCTGCATTTTCTTTTTCTTCTTGATGGTTTCTTGCTTTTTTCTTTTTTGGGTTTAATTTAGAAAGTCAATGATTTTGTTTTGCGTGTGCTTATGACAAAGCGAGCCTTGTTTCTAGTGCGAAGAATGATTTTGTCTTCTTATTTGGGATAAATGCTAAGGGGATTGTTGGTTCTTGTCTGTGATATCATGCAAATGTTCTGGAATTTTTCTTCACGATTGTCCTTTTGTGATAATCCTGATCGTGCTTCCTTCACTTAATCACTTTACACAAGTTTCATTGCTGTCTGTCAATTATAATACGCAGTTCAAGTTGATCAAATGATTTAATTTTTCCTGTTTATCGATATGTTCAAGCTTTTATGCTTTTCTTCTTTTGTTTTTCAGATTTTCCACTGGGAAAGCCCAAATCCTAATTTCTCCATCTCTTGGGATCTATAGAAGCCTTATATAGCGGGTGGGGATTGTTCGTATTTAATATGTAAGTAGTTGAACAGCTTAAATGATACGGTCCAGTTATTGATGTTTCTCATCTAAGATTTTTCTTGGTCGAAATTGATTTTTCTTTCTTACCTTTCTCTCTCCCTTTCTTCCTCTTTTTCTTTTTCTTTTTCTTTTTCTTACTTTTCTTTGATAGTCATTTGCTACCCTGACTAAAGCATCATGAAAAATAATTCCAGAAACGTTAAAGGTGTTGGAGCTTAGGCGGCCGGAGATTCAAATCCACAATCAGTTAATCCCCTTGGTTTAACCATGGAGATGTAACACAGGTTGGCTCTTTTTTGTTTTATTAGGTTGGGATCGCTAGTCTGATTGCTTGTTTACTTTGTTGAGTAAATAGATTAAAGGGATTGTAATTAACTATGTTGGGGTTATTTGGATGTATTGACCAAAATCTCTGTTATTTGGTGTAGGCTAATTCATTTCTATTCTAGGAAGTGCTCGAGTTCCATTGTTTGAGCCTAATTTTAATTATAACAAAAATGGAATCGAGCCACAAAACCCCAAGTGTGATGGCCAAATTGATGGGTCTTGATAAAGAGCCTTCCCAGCATCCTGCCAGAGAAAAACAAAGAGTGCTCTCTGAGAAGTATCTGCAAAATGTTGCCTCTATTGGTTTCAGAAGGAAACGTTTGCCTTATCAGCATAATTCCTTGAGAATCAGTAGTGATGAAAATGAACAATGCGGAGAAGCTTTAAGAGCGTTCAAGACAGTAAAGAGAGATGAGAACCATAAGTTGTCGACAGAAAATAGAAACAAAAGCCTGGATTTGTTTGAACCAAGGATTGTTGGTTTGGAACAGCAGATTTTCAAGCGTGAGACCTTGATTGATCCCATCAATGCCTTTGATATTGAAAAAAGTGTGAAGCAAGGGAGGACCGCCGAAAAAGGAAATCTGCAAATGCTTCAGGAAAATGATAGCGACCTGCAAAGAAATGTGAATAGTGAAACTAGACTCTGTGAAATATTAAGGTTTTCAAGATCTCAACTTGAATCAAATGATGGAACTTTGCCTTCAAGAACCCTTGTTTTGAAACCCAATGATGGAAAGGGAGAGAGCAGTTTAAATTACTTCTCTTTACCTTCTGTAAATTATCCTTTGGTTAATGGGATGCTCAAGGACTTTTCTAGTCATGAAAGTTCAAGGTCATTTCCTGGAATCAAAAACAGAAAGAAATTATCCGATCACACAGAATCTATTGACCAGAGCCCCACAGCTTTTAGCAAAGTTTCAGAGGAAGTTTTTAGTCAAACAGGAGATGCTTCAAGCGGAGTTATGGATATGAGATCAGGTTCATTTTTCAGAAAGAATGAAACTTGCTGCAGAAGTTCTGAAATTCTGAAGCCTGTCAGTTATGATGATCCAAGGACTGAGACTAAGGGTATACTTCACCAATATTGGGGTTTGAGGAAGGATGCATGCCTGAATTCTTCACTGCATAAGTTGAAAAGATTATTAGGGAATAACATGTCAGAGCAGAGGCCCACACTTCCTGAATTGTCAGCATCTCAGCCTTCTTTTTCTTACAGTGACAGTCAGATCATATATCAAGCATGCTTAATCAAAGATGAACCAAGGGACAGTAGGCTTGAACACGATAATACTTCTAAGCAAAATATTGCTTCTCATAATTCATCAAATTATGGTCAAGTGGCTGATGAAAAGACTGATGCTTTTGGAAGTCCCTTTGGAAATCCAAAGATTCAGCGGTCTGAAACAACAGCGTGCATTTTGTTTGAGGATAGTGATTCTTCTAGTCACACTTCATATGCTTCAATTCAACAGGTAATTTTTTTTAATCAGAATTATTAAGTTTATTTATTTTTTTCAAATTTATTGTTTTTTTTACGATCGAATTGTTCAGTTTACAATTTTAATGGTAAAGTTAGGTAAATGATGGACTGTGGCGTTAAAATTTCTGTCATACATTTTTTTCGGTGAAAATTTGTCATACATTTTTCTCGGTGAAAATTTCTGTCAGACATTTTTGCTGATATGATTGTATTGTGAAATGGGTCAGAATTTGCATCTCTGGTTGTAAACACACATGAATGATCCACGAAAATTATGTGGTATTAGATTTACTGTTTTGGGGCTAGTTTAGATTTTATTGGATCCTCTGCTGATGTGCAAATTGTAGAATAGAAATGGTTTGAGGAATTCAGATCCTGAGAGGTATAAGTCTTGAAAGTTACATTATTCAATAGACTTCATGCTTGTGTATGGGTGGTTGGGTGGTGGGGATTGGAGGTGTCAAAAACTTGAGTTTCATCTGTTGGAAACTCTCAAGGAATATTCCTTGTAGTCCTATAAAGATAGAAAAACAAAAACTAGATATAAAGGAAGATACATAAATAGAGGACAAGACACTCATTATAAAAGATAAAAATGTGCAGTTTTAATAGTGTCAAGTTTGCTGGGTGTCAATCCACATGTAGCCCAGCAAAACTGAGAGAACAGGATTACATTGTGCGTCAATACTTAATTGTAATAATCTGGTAGATAGAAAACGGATGTGGTTTTATTTTTCTCGTTTTGTTCCTTTTTTGCATTTCATTTGATTTATGGAGAATATTATTATTCGTACTGAAGAAAATTTTGCTCCAAGTCCCCTGACTTAGCTAAATGTAGGTGGTAAAGTGAATAATAGCTTCAGTTGTGATAATTCTTCAGTGAGTTTGTTTATTTTGCCCTCAATGTTTAGATTTGATGATTATTATCATCGTTATTGTGTCGTCATCATTACCATCATTCTCTGTAGCTGTATTGTGTCTGATATGTTAAGCTATCATTTTTGCCCCTTTCAAATATGGATTCATTATGATGAAGAACATTATGCTATATTCTAAGTTCATAGTTAATGCAAAGTACGATGGTAAGTTCATAACTAGATTTAATTGTGAATTTGTTTTATTTTTATAATTTATAATTGTTTTTAGAAAAAAATAATCAAGTTTCAGAATACTTCTGATCTTTTGCATTTCATCTGAATGATCTTTAATCATAAATCTCAAAATGTAGATGTGAACGTCCTCAATGAATGTACATGGAAGAATCCTAGCCGGTGCAATGCCTTTGATTTAAGAATTTACTTCCTGTTATGCTAAGTTGTCATTCTTCTCATGTAATGGCCATAAGATTTATTATGTTAATTCTGCAATAACATCTTGAATTCTCCAAAGTCATTTTGAACACGATTATAAATTTGTGATTACTGTTACATTGATGCAATTCTCTGTTTATGCACGGTTTACTGATGCCATATTGCTCCACTACACTATTTTACAATTGCAGGAAGAATCAGAATTCCAAGAAGATGATTCTATTTATTCAGTTTGCTCTGAGGCAAAGTCAGATTCTATTGGTAGCTTTGGGGAGGCTTATGAACCTAGTCCAATCTCAGTTTTAGAGCCCCCATTTGGAGAAGACGTTTCATTTGGCTCTGACTGCTTAAAGTTTGCTGGTGATGACTTATATGGTACATAACAAGCATTTTTAAATTTTTTTTTGTGATAACAGGCATGATTAATCATTATATAAATCAACATAATCCTTGAAAAGAAAATCATTTTGGTCCCTGACAGATTGTAAGACTTTCATTTGGATCACCAATATTGGAAAGAATAATTTAAAATTCTAGTTTCATGCTTTCTTTTGAAATTTCTAGGGCCGTGTCTTTTTCCAGATTAATGTCCCTAGAATGCTATATTTTCATGTACTCTGTTATGGGACGGAGTAATGACCAAAGTCCCACATCGGGTAGCTTAGGCTGCTCGCTGGGGTATATAAGTGGTGTGGTTCTTCCCCCTTACGAGGTGCCTTTTGAGGGTGGGTTCCCCACTCCGCTTTGTATCATAACAGATGGTATCAGAGCTGGCACCGGCCTCTGCCCGGGTGGCTCCGTTGGCTTGTCCCAGCGGCGACTTCTGCCTGGCGTGGACGCCGGCTCTTCCGGGGAGGGCCACTGTTATGGGACGGAGTAATGACCCAAGTCCCACATCGGGTAGCTTAGGCTGCTCGCTGGGGTATATAAGTGGTGTGGTTCTTCCCCCTTACGAGGCGCCTTTTGAGGGTGGGTTCCCCACTCCGCTTTGTATCATAACATACTCTCACTAGAGTGATTCTTGTATTGATTATTTAATAGAAGTCATGCATGTATCTATTCCCGTTGTATGCCTATTAATACCCATGTACAATATGACGTAATACAAGAAAGCAAATTGTAAATAAAAGTAGGTTTCATGACCCATAGAAGTCCTAAGTGAAGGTCCATCCATCTGTCAGGGACCAAAACGGGATTTTCTTACACATGCTATTTTAGCTTTTAATATTTTAGTATAATGACAAATGCATCGTTATTTTTGAAACCAGATTCCTCAGAAATGGACAATGAAGGACTAGGTTTCAATGTTTCAAGCGATGAAGATTGTGTGGACGGATCTACAGGAGACTTGGAAGAGAAGCAAGATTTTGTAGTATTTTTGAGAGCTGAAGAAAGTAGGGAGTTCTCCTATGTTGTCGAGGTCTTAACTGAGGCGGGTCACGCTAATGCGAGCCTCTACACAGACTTCTGTACATGGCACTCTCCACAATGCCCTATTAGCCCTTCTATCTTTGAAAACCTTGAAATGAAGTTTGGCAAGCAGCCATTTTGGAAGAGATCAGACAGGATGCTTCTCTTTGATCGAATTAATCTAGCACTATTGGAGATTCTCCAGCCATGTATGTGTATTCCGGCATGGGAAAAGCCTGTATCCAGAAGGTTGAATGCCGAACCAAACTATAACATGATGGAGGAACAGCTATGGGAATTGCTTCTTGTGCAAGAAAAGGAAGCTAAGAAGGAGTCAGCAGATAAGATGCTCATAGAGGGAAACAGTTGGATAGAATTACGTTACGATATTGAAGATATTGTTAGACAGATAGTTGAGTTCTTAGTAGAGGAGCTTGCAGAAGAGGTTATAAGCTTCTAGATTTTTTGTAGCATTTGCATTTCTTTTTCATTTGAGGGATTAGAATTTGCATTTGCATACACAAGAATGTTACATGTATATAGCATGATTTTGAGGGAATGGTGTTTTTTTTTTTTTAGTTAGGATTTAGGTATGGTCTCTGCTGTTGAGTCATTTTTTTAGAGTCCAAGTATATAGGCTGTTGAGTTATTCATTCATGAGGAGAAACATTCATTTTGTATTAGGAAGAAAACCCAAAAAAAAAAAAAAGAAAAGGAAAGGAAAAAAGAATACCTTGGCATGATCTCATAGTATCATGTCATATGTCTGTACTTGTGTCAGAGTTATGTCATGACAATGGAATATGAGTTTTTGTCCTTTTTTGTTGTTTTTACCCCTTAAACTTAATTTCGTTTATTTTGTGGCTATAGTTTTGTAGGTTTCCATAGATACCTCATTCAATGATTCTCCTTCTTCAGGGTTGACAACTTTTCGAAGATCATCTTTATCATAGTGAGAAATAGCATAAGCATTTATTTATGGAAGAACCCATATATTCCTCAAAGTCCAAATTTGAAAATTCTGGCAGATGTTTATTTATGCAGCTTTGGAGAATTGCACAGTTTCAGATCTGACGTGATGGGAAATGGATGTTATTTGGATTAGTTTGAAGAGAATAGATTATAGGTAGAATAGATTCTGAAAGATAGATTTGGGAAGAATAGATTTTGAGAAAAAAATGATTTTGAAAATTAGAGATATTTGGATGATTAGTAGCAGAATTATTTTTTTATAAGTAATTTACTAAAAAGTAAAAAAAAAGATAAAAGAGAGAGAAGAGATAGTGTATGAAAAAGTAAGGGTAAAATAGTAATTGAATAGTTTATAAGTTTTTTTACTATTTTAAAGGTTATTCTGACCAGTTTATCTGAAACTATGGTTTTAAATTATAGTTTAATCTAGAAGTCATTTTGAACAAATAAGGTTATTTGTTTTAAAAAACATTTAAACTGAGGTTTAGGCCAGAAGCCCTTTTAAAACCTAGGTTTGGAGGTTTCCCAAATAGGCTCTTAATGAACCTTGGCTTTCAAGTTGTGAGATTCAAGTATGTTCCTATTTATATACTCCCTCTTCCTATCATAAATATAAGAACTAATTAAAAGATATATTTTAATTTTAAATATAAAGAATTAATTTATTGTCTCCTAAAATTATATATTTTTTTAAATTATCCTATATGATTGTACATATTTAGGATGTTCCTATAAAGGGTAGTTCAAATACATATGATTAAATAGGGTATTTTAGGGTAATCAACACTCAATCATTACAATTAACTAATTTACCTAATTTCTTTAATCTACTAAAATTAGTTAAATAAATCTTATATTAAGGACCGAAGGTAGTACTATATATTCCTTCATTCTTAATATAGACTTAATTAAGGAGTTGGTTTTAGTTTTAAATATAAGACATATTTTCTATATTTATCAGTTTTTTTAAATTACTCCTATTGATACTTTTTCAATAATAATTAAATAAGATAGAAAGGGGATGAATTAAGAAAAATTATTAGGGTGTTTTATAAAAAAAATATCATATTAACTAACTTATTTAATTTACTTAAATTATTTAAATAGATTTTATATTAAGGTAAAAGATTATTTATTTTACATTAACGTATATGCTATATATCATAACAATATATATATATATAGAACAATAATTATTTTATACAATATATATCACTCTGGTCCCCTTAGAGATGTATTTTATTAGTACATTCTAATGAAGGAAGTACATCACCTTAATGTTGACAATTTGACATGCTGATCATGTATAGTATCCCAAAAATGTTAAATAGTTTATCTTTATTAATTGTTATTGGTTAAATAATTGGTTGTAAACAATTTCAAATAAATTATTTATTAGTTCATCAATGACAATTTATCGTCATCCAGTTACACATAAAGAATTGGGAACATGAAAACTCAAACAAACCAAATTCGACATTTTACAAGTTAAAAATCACTTAGAGCTAGAAATTAGGGCTAGACTGATTCTATAGGGCCGCCCTTGATACGCCCTCGACCCTACAGGGCTAACCCTGTAGGGTTTATTTTTAAAATTTAATTATTTTTTCAAAGCTCAGCCCTAGAAAATGAGGGCTTAAGGTCAGGGCTTGAAAAAAAAATTATTATTATTATTATTTTTATTTCTTTTTTAAATAAACAAAGATTAAACATAACAATTCATGATTTTAAATATAAGCAAATTAAAGAACAAAAAATAATCTATTAGAACTTAGAAGATTGTCATTCCTTTATGAAGTTTGGAAATGCGAGAAGAGGCGACTAGCGAGATCAATGGCAACTAGTCGCATGCAACGGGGAAATGAGAGAGTAAGAGGAATAGAGTTGAGAGAAAAGATCAGTCAAGAAGTAATAAATGAGAGGCTCAAAGTCAAGAGAGGGCAGAGAGCCAGAGAGAGGGTAGAGTCGAGAAATGATAGGCTCATTACGGTTGTGAAGTGACAATGAGAGAAAGGAGAGTTTAAGGGTTTTTTTTTATGTTAAAATATTATTGGTAATTGTAATAAATTAAAAAGAAATAATAAAAGGGTCTAAAAGGGTTGGCCCCTTGGCCCTAAAAGGCTTACCCTTATAAGCCCTTAGCCTTATAGAGTCGGTCCTTATATGCCCCTTACATTTTCAGTATTAAAATTAGAGCCCAACCCTACCTATTTTTGGGCCTAAACAGTATGGCTCTATAAGACTTAGCCCTTTTTCCCTACGTTACACTTGAGCAAACCTTATCTTACTATTTTGAGCAAAGCAAACTAGTCAACGACATTGAATTAACTGCTATGAATATAAATCATTCATAACCTATCGTTTGTAGATTCAGCTGACGAATAAGTGAAACATGTAATTATTTAGAGTGTGTTCAATTCATGAGAAGTACAATTTTTTTATGATTTCAGTCCCAGCACTTAGAAAGATATCATAATTCTTTGGTACTTAGGTTTACGTCTAAGAGTAATTGACAGCTCGTCCTGCCCGATATTAGTATCACCTAGGAGAAAAGGAGATTTCGCCTTACCCCTAGATTATGGTAAGCCCAACCATTTTCTAAAAATTTTTGTACTAAAAATAAGAAAATCATTCGTACCATGAGTAACTCTCTTGGTTCCCATATGCCCCCAAGATCAACATGTATTTATTTCAAGACAACCGAAACATATGACAGGCCATTAAAAAACCAAAGAAATGAGTACATCCACCTTCCAGCCCCATTCGTGAAACAACCACCATTGAAGGGAGAACTAATAAAACATCAGCTGCTCTAAGCTTGGCAAGAACTAAGAGCATTAAGAAAACATATCAAAGTGCTAAAAACCATGCAATCTTCTAATAGTAGGGAAATCATTGCTCTGCATCCTTTGTGGTCTGCTTGTTAGTGCTCTCACCTGGTAGATGAAAATCAACGGGGGTGAGATTTATAATCTTAGTAACTAAGGGTTATGTACATGTAATCAACCATTCAAATTAAGGATAAGTACATTGCCATTTAGTTGGTGGTTGTGGCAGTTTACTGTGGTGAATTCCGTTTTCGTCATGGCGGAAAGCACATGGTCGAGCTCCCGGAGAGAGTTTTGGGCCTAATTCTCTCACCATCGTATCTCCCAACCTTTGATTGTTTAGTCCAATAATCTCTCTCCTCATATTAATAGCTTTAGATTAGTTTCAAAATCTAATGCTAGAAGAAGAATTTGTGAAATTACAGGAATGACTATTTCTGTGGATATAGGGAAGTATTTAGGTTTTTAAATCATCAGAGGGAGAAAACTTAGAAACACTTTCCAGTACATTATTGATCGGGTTAAATCAAAGCTGGCTACTTGGAAAGAGAATACACTTACAGTGGCTGGCAGGATCACTTTGGCCAAATCTGTTATGAGTTCTATACCGCTATATCCTATGCAAGTTGCTAAAATTCCGGTTGCCATTTGTCAGGAAGTAGAGAGGTTACAAAGAAATTTTATATGGGGGAATAGTCAAAGAGCTCATGGATTTCACCCTATTGGATGGGACTAGATTCTTCGACCTAAATTATATGGTGGACTTGGATTTAAGAAGTTAGAATCTTTCAACCGTGCATGTGGAGCTAAAATAGCATGGAAGCTAGTTAATGGAGACATAGGTTTGTGGGTAGATGTGCTTCTACACAAATATATATTGAGAAATGACGGTGATTTATTTGACACAAGAAAAGGGGACTTTGCAATATGGAAGTTCATCTCCCAACAACAAGATATAATTGATTTAGGTACAAGATGGCAGATCAGAAATAGGCAATTAGTGAATTTCTTTACTGATAAGTGGCTATTTCCTGATAAAAGGTTAAAGGACATGTGTCTTAGACCACTTACAAGTGAGGAAGAAAAGAGTAAAGTGGCAGACTGGGTGGTTTCTGGGACTTGGAATTTCCAAATACTTAGGAATCTTATTCCAGGAAATGCATTTCAAAGGTTAATAAGCATGTTTTCAGCTATGGCAGAGGCGGGTAATGATGTAATGCTTTGGAATGCCACAAATGATGGCACTTTTACTATTAAAAGTGCCTATTTTCTTATTGAGAATCAATCATAACACAATTTCAGCCCAATTTACAAAAATATTTGGAAATGGAGGGGTGCTGAACGTATTAGAGTTTTTATGTGGACAACATTTAATAATCGTCTGCCGACCAATGCTTGGAGAAGTAAATGGTCTTCAACTAGTGCATTGTGTCAACACTGTGGAGAGAATACAGAAGATACTTTGCATATTCTCCGTGAGTGCGCTTATGCTAGACAACTTTGGCATAAATTGATCCAACCTAAGTTTTATTCGGCATTCTTCTCTACCTCTTTAAAAGATTGGTTTGCTTTAAACCTTAAAAAGGATCTTGGGGTTCATGGTATTGGTAATTGGAGTTTAATCTGGGGGTGTCAATTTGGAGCTTATGGAAGTGGCGAAATCAAGTCGCATTTCAACAAGACATCTTGAAACCAGTAGATCCTTATCTGATCATTATGCAAACATGGAAACGATTTGTGTAGATTCAACAAGATCAGTTGGATAATGATTTAGTTTTACCAAATTCTACTGCTTCGCCATCTCCCACTTAGCAACCTCCTCCTTTGGGATGGTTCAAGTTAAATGTTGATGGAGCTGTTACTGTAACCCATGGTAAGGCAGGATATGGTGGAGTGATTCGGGATCATTTAGGAAGTTGGGTTACTGGATTTGCTACTCAATTAGGTACATGTAGTGCGATTGAAGCAGAGCAGTGGGCGGTGTATAAGGGACTAAAAATAGCTTGGGATCTAGGGTATAAGAAGATTATCCTTGAATGTTGTTAATATGCTATCAAATATGTCTGGTGACAGATGTAGTTTATTATTATCACAAATACAGGTTCTACTAAAGCTACCATGGGAATTGAAGATTCAACATATAGTTAGAGATCAAAATAGACTTGCTGACGCACTTGCAAAGGAAGGCTTGAATTCTACGGCAATATTATACTACTGTCCTTTACATTTAAGGACGCTTGTTGTTTCTGAGAGTTTGGGAGATGATCCCCTTTTAGTTTAGATTATTTATTGTTTTGGGTAGTTTAGCCCCTCTTTTATATAAAAAAAAAAGATTAGTTTCAAAAGATAGTGAATTCAACTAGTGAAGGGGTGAGATATGGACCATTTGGAGCGTGTTTGAATCCTAGGGAGTACCATTTTATTGTGGTTCCAGTCGCGGTATTTGTGGAGATATGCTAACTCCTAAATACTTAGGTTTACGCATGAGGGTAATAGACGACTCGTCCTACCCGACATTTGTATCGTTTAAAAGGAAGGAAGATTTCGCCCTGCCCTTAGATCGTGGGTAAGCCCAACCCCTTTCAAAAAAAATTTGTACTAAAAAAACAGATTAGTTTCAAAAACCTTATTAACTAACTCTAAATCCATATTCAATATTGCTTCAATTTATGTCATCTCACTTTATTTTATTGTCCATACCATACCATACAAAGTCAATTTCATTTTTATAAAACGAAAATATTGTCAACTTCATGTCATAAATATATATTTTGAATATAATTAATTCTAAAATAAAAGAAAAATACTTAAAAAAGGCAAGAAAATCTGTACAAAAACCAAAATCTATTGTAATGTTGTTTGATATTTTGATCAAATATTGAATTTATCTGTTGTAATTACGTTCTTATAATTAAAAAAATAAAATTTTAACAATAACTTTTTAATCCATAGAATATATATTTATAAAAATTATATATTTAAAAATATAAAAAATACATAAAATTTTATTGGAACATTCCAGGTCTCCGAATATGGAATTGACATTTTTCTCCTATTGTCGTCGAAGGTATGACGCTCGCCTTGTCCATATATGAACTGCAGAAAAAAAAAGAAAAAGAAACGAAGCTTAAAACCCCAATTTTTTCGCTCCTAAAATATCTTAAACCCCAACATCTTCTTACCCATAATCCAAAAACTTCATTTTCTTGCCATTTCTCTGTATTATCCATGGCTTCCATCAGAGCTGACCTTGCAGCTTCCTTCGCTGGCTTCGCTTTTCGAACCGCAAATCCAAATTCCAATCGCTTCACCCGAATCCGAAACACCCTCTATCCTATGTTCTGCACTTCCAAGAGAATCCGTACTCAAATTCTCTCCTACTCTTCCCTCAATGTTGCCAAGCCCAGGAGATGTTCTCGCAGGTTCACGGTTGCTGCAACCTCCACGACCACGCCCCAGAATGAGAGTTCCGATGTTACCACTTTGATTACCCCCGATAATCGCATCCCAGCTACTATCATTACTGGGTTTCTGGGCTCTGGAAAGGTTTTCTAGTTTCGTCCCAATAAGTTTTTTTTTATTCTATTTATTTATTTTTGATTTTACTGGCTTTACGTCAAAGAGTATTTCTTACGATTTGAATATATAGGGAAATTCATTCAAGCAAAGAGAAAAGAGAAGAAAAAGGAATGACACATAGTTCGTTTACTGATTTTGTGAATGAATGGATTCACTTTCTGGTCTTTAATAGTCTAAAATAGATATTTGGAGTTATTTACTGGTCTATGATTTAGTGGCTTTTAATGTAAAAAAGAAAGAATACATTTTTTTTTGTAATTGTCGATAATGGCTTTCTGGTGGAAGCCATGACAATTTTTTGCGTTTCAGGCTTTTGCACTACAGTATTTGAACTGATATTGATATGATTTCATGTGAAAATGAGCAGACAACATTACTGAACCATATTTTGACTGCGGAGCATGGGAAGAAAATTGCAGTTATTGAGAATGAGGTGTGTGGTGGAATGTTCGTTATTCTTCATTTATAACGTGAATGCATGTGGGCATGTGCTTGCACAGAGAAAATGGATATAATTTTTTGTTCACATGTTTGTTTCTGCATGTAGTTTGGTGAAATTGACATAGACGGTTCATTAGTGGCCGCAAAGACTACTGGGGCCGAGGATATTGTAATGCTAAACAACGGTTGCCTTTGCTGCACTGTAAGGGGTGATCTTGTGAGAATGATCGGAGAATTAGTCAGTAAGAAGAAAGGGAAGTTTGATCATATTGTTATAGAAACTACAGGTAAAAATAAAAAAGCGCGTGGCCTAAGTTGCATTTGTTCGTACCATTAGAATTGGAACTTTTTATTTATTTGATTATTGCCTTTGGAATTAATAGGCTTTTAAAGCTATTTAGAGTTTCTTTACTTATGAATAATTCTCTGTTCAATATAGATATGTCAGACCTCCTCATTACACTTGTTCTTAAAATGATTTGTTTGTATGTCCGCAGGTTTGGCAAATCCATCACCAATAATTCAAACATTTTATGCAGAGGATCAGGTTTTTAATGATGTGAAGTTGGATGGTGTTGTCACTTTGGTTGATGCTAAGCATGCTGGTTTTCATCTTGATGAGGTTAAACCTAAAGGTGTTGTAAATGAGGCGGTGGAGCAGATTGCTTATGCTGATCGTATAATTGTAAATAAGGTATTGTATAATATTTTATCATGGAGCAGATTAAGTTTTATGAATCAGTTAAATCTCAAAACATTTGAAGTCTTCCAAGAATGACCTATCAACTTTTCGTCAATTAAGCACACCAACTAATTGATAATTCTTCTTTTATTTTTAATGTAGGTTTCCCTAATCAATCCTTATGTTGGAATTTAGAGTTATTTTTAAAAATCTTCATGTTGTACAAATTACTATTTATAGAGTTAACTTTTAAGCTGATATCTCAGGCATGAAACGTGAGATACAAGACTCCTTAACATGTTATATTGGATTTTGCCACCTTAGCGTGTTAACCACTATTGATTTTTAATTTAAAAATCTTCATTTTCAATTTATATGACTGTTCCTTGTTTTATTTATAGATCTTACCACCTTAACATGTTAACCACTATTGATTTGTCAATTATGAGAAAGCTTTTTTGTTAATGGTGTGTTGTTTGTATAGGCTATGTACTTTTGGAATGTGCTATTGTAGTTTGGAAAGCAACATTTTCTTTATGCCTGAGATAAAAAAGGCTAATATTCCTATAATTGTCTGCATTGCACCAGACTGATCTTGTGGGTGAATCAGATATTGCTTCTTTGGTCCAGCGGATAAGGGTTAGTGCCTTTCTCTTCAGATTATATGTAAACGTTTTGAATCTTGAATTTGCTTCCATTTCATTAGTTTGAACACATTGTGAATGTTAAGTTTTTGTCCATGGTATCAGAAAATAAATAGCATGGCTTATTTAAAGCGTACAGAGTTTGGGAAAGTTGATTTGGATTATGTCCTTGGCATTGGGGGCTTTGATTTGGAGAGGTAACTTCTTGTATTCATTTTTTAATTACTGGGTTTGCATTATCCGTAAGATGATGGGAATTTTAGGCTCATATGCAATTTTCATCAAGGTATTCATTTATATTTTGTCGCAAGACTCCTTGCCTGCATTTACACTTTCATTTTATTTATCATGACCACTTTCATTTTGAGTGTCCCAAGACTCCTGCTTGCATTTACGCTTTCATCATGTCTACTTTTGTAACTTCATACTAAAACTATTCTTCTTTTGTAGTTGACTTTTGATAGTTGCATCCTCATGTATTTTTCTGTGCTGTTTATGGATGCATGTCTTGTGAGATTTTTAGTGTTTCTTTTCTTAATGCCGGCAGAGCTATTAAGCATCCATACCCCTGCACTGTCTTGCTTCAATGCCATGCAATTCCAAATTTTAGTTGATGTTTGGATATTCTTGTTTTATTTTTTAAATCTTTCTAACCCATCCATTTAAGCCTTGTTAAGTTGGAAGCTTGTGTATTCTTGAGTATACAACTTTGTTGCAATTTTTATATCTTTGTTATTGTTTTTTCAAAATAAAAGCAAGACAAGTTTATGACTTTATGGATGCATGTATAGGTTTACATGTCAACATCACATGATTAGGTCTTCAAAGAAATTTCATGTGTTGGTGTTTTATCAATTCACATGTCATATTTTATTGGAGAACTTATAAGCAAAGATATAAGGAACCTTACCCTTGTCTAGTCCTTTACTTTATTTGACTTTAATTTTATTTCCAGGATTGAGAGTGCTGTCGAAGCTGAAGGCTCAAAGGAAGATCATGATCATAGCCACGACCATGATCACCCCCATAGCCATGACCATGAGCATGGTATCTGTTAATTTATAATCTGAGCCAATACTTGTTACCTGACATGCCATTCTCGTTTAGCTGCGTTTCCTGCGTGCCACATGTGTAATATTAGTCTTAATTAAGGAGTACAATGTATCCAATCCGCATACCTGAGTTGATGCTGTAGATGTAAATCATAATTTAGTATATTTATGAGTAAGGGGTGCTGGTAATTTAGAGTTACTTCTCTATTCTATGTTTGACAAGTTATATTGAAGCAGTTTATAAAAAAGATTTTCTTTACTGTGCAGTTGTGTTATGGAGTAAAAGAGAAATCCTTTTTTTATGAATGTGCAGAGCACCATGATGGGCACCATCACCATTCGCATGATCATACCCATGATCCTGGTGTTACATCCGTGAGTGTCGTTTGTGAGGGAAGTTTAGACCTTGAGAAGGTTTGTACAAGCATCATTCTCTCGTGCTTGTGGCATGCCTTGTATTCTAGATTTTTGTCTGTCAATTGAATGATTGGCGATTGATATGAATAGGATTGACTTTGCCTTTTCAGGCTAACATGTGGCTTGGCACATTGTTGTTGGAACGAAGTGAAGACATTTATAGGATGAAGGGCCTTCTATCTGTCCAAGGAATGGATGAGAGATTTGTCTTTCAGGTACTTTTAGTTCCCTTACCATGAAGAGATTTTCCAGAGTTTATCTTCCTAGTGACTGATAACTGGATGCTCTATTTTGTGTAGTAGTAGTTGATGATGATAAAGATGGTGCTTCCATTAAAATTTCTGCATGCATAGCATATTATGTTAGCAAATTAGGCATTCCTTGGAGTGAGACATTTTGGTGCATTATTTCTATTTTTTTATATCAAATTATACAAGTAACTGCCTGGTAAAAACCTTTTTCATTTAGCTCTTTATTGATGTGATGTCCTGGGCATGTTTGAATTTTATTTTATTGCGTATTTGTAAGATCCATTATGCATATTTTGTGTTTCCCCAATTTTCTTTGGGCTACGTTCGGGGTTTGGGATGAAAAGGGAAGAAAAGTATTCAATGAAAATAGAAGAGAGAAAGAAGCCAAATGGATGGTTGAATGTTATTTTTTCTTTGTTTGAAAGAACTTTCGTTTCCAAAATCTCCCAAATTTTCCTGGTATCTTGCATGTATGAATGAGTCACTGTTATAGTTTGTAAACCCCCTAAACAAGAGTAAGATATAAACCTTTCTTTATACAGTTTTAACTGCATTCATTATGGATATGATGGATGCAATAAGAGCGCTTAAAGTCTTGTTTGATGGAGCCATTGAAAATGAATTCTTTTTACTGCACATATGTAATGTTTGAAGGGGTCTACTTTTTTGCTTCTGTACTTTGAGGTAGATCAGTTTTTGTTACTTGTGGAGGATACTCTTGTTTATGCCAATACTTCACCAATAACAACAAGTCTTATCTTACTATGGGGTCGATTAGATTTCATAGTCAATCCCATGCCTAGATAAGGAGGAAGGTTGTGTTAGGCCATCGATAGCTAACATAAAATTTTGTCGAATTTTTCATAAACATGGACTTGTTTTGTTGTTCATACCGATATATGAGTGTGTAATTTTGCAAACTCTTGTTATCACTACTCAATATCAAACAATTTTTTATTACTTTTGCTTAGGAACAAGATTTCTTTTCATTCATAAAACCTCTCTCTCTCTCATTATATTTTCCTATTCATTCATTATTTTTTGCATACCAAATGGCTCTTATGTATGCTCCTTTGTCATTTTATCTTCACATATGACCGCGCACGCGCACAATAGATAGCTCAATTATCACTATTAACCCCCCAAAAAATGACAGCTCAAGTAGAGGCTGCTTTTGCTCCCTTTCATGGTATATACATGTAATATGATGGTTTTGCTGAAATGGTCCTTTTGTGGTTGTGGCAGGGGGTACATGACATATTTCAAGGTTCACCGGATCGGTTGTGGGGAGCGGATGAAGCTAGGGTTAACAAAATCGTGTTCATTGGAAAGAACTTGAATGCTGAGGAATTGGAAAAGGGCTTCAAAGCCTGCTTGCTTTGATCCTAACAATTTGATTCTAACGTTAGATTTCATCCTCTCCTTCGGCTGATTGCGTTTTGGGCATTTTAAGATGCGAGTCTCTGCATCATATCGTATTCATACCATTTCTATGTACAACTCTGCACTCATTTGGGTTATATAAATAAATATATGGAAAGTTACACAAAATTGGCAAGTTATAAGGAAAGCTTCTGTCTTTTCTGGCTTTTTGATTGTATCGATATCAGAGATTGTGATTTTTTGCAACCATCTATTTTTTTTTTATTGATAAAGAAAATGATGCAAAAAAGTGAGAAATAATCTTCGTAGGTTTATATGTCCCTAGATAGCACAACGGTATTGCAGACGCATTAGCTAAGAAGGGTATATCCTTTTCCTCTTTCTTAGATGCATGTCCTCCACAGCTCCAGCCTTTGTTGGACACAGATTGTGTGGGAATGAATCCCCTCATTGACAACCTTTAGGCTATGTTTGGATGGATAGAAAATTAGAGGGACGAGAAAAGGGAGTGAAACTAATTTTCTCTCCAAGTTTAGAGAGAAAATTTTGGGGTGAAAGCATATGGCCCCATACCTATTTTTTCCCTCCACTTTTCCTCTTCCCCTATTTTAGCTCCTAATCCAAACAAGGTAAAATCCATTTTTCTCTCCTATTTTCTCCTTCCCCTACTTTTCTCTCCTACCAAACACACTGTTAGTTGAATTGGGCTTCAGCCCTCGTTTCTTACCAAAAGACAAAAGGCTTTGAGTGATACAGTTCACTCAAACTTTAACCAATATATTAGGGGACATACTTTAACCCATGGACGATGAGTGAAATAATCTTTGTACGTTAACAGATACATAGTTTGAAACCAACGGGAGTTAGTCCGAGTGGTAAGCGGCTTGGTATCGCTTAAGCGAGGTCTCGAGTTCGAGCCTTAGTGTACGCAGAAAATTCTCGTTGGGAGACTCATCTACTATAGTCAGGTGCGCGACGCGGGTCGGATCCGGATATAGTCAGGGTAAAATTTCGGTGAACCGGGTGGGCAAAAAAAAAAGATATATAGTTTGAAGTAAAAAATAATTTTGTAACGGCTACCTTTTCTATTTAAAAAATTAGATGTTAAAAAATTTTATTTGAACAATCTAAACTGAATTTGGTTGATTCAGATTTCATCATTACAATGATGATCTCCCGTTTCTTAAATGATTCAAGTGCGTGTTTGGTTATCAGGTTGCAGAATCGATTTTATGGGTAAACCACGGTTTTGAAATATTTCAGCCAAACACCCCAAATTTGGACACAATCCCGTTTCAGAGCAAACCATGGTTTTGCTCTTCAAAATCATGGTTTGGGCAGAATCTGGGGGCAGCAGCTTTTTTCAGATTTTGGGTGTGTTTATTGTTACCGTTGGGCATTTATCTCTCCATTTCTCTCCTGCCGCTTCTCTTTCTCATTTTCACTTTCCTCTTCTTCCTTCTCCTGCGCCTCTCTCACACTCACGGCTGTCGCTTCCTCCCACCTGCGCTGCTGCTTCTCTTTCGTGAATCCTGCGCCTCACTGCGTCACAACTCTCTCGCAACCTGCGGCTGAGGAGCTTGCGTCTGTTCCTTGCCACTGCCGAGCTCGAGTCCGTTCCTGCTGCCACTGCCGAGCTCGCGTCTACTCCTTCACTGGTCTCTTTATATATCGATCTGCTCTCACAGCGCCATCTGAAGACATTCTTGGCAAGTACATCTTTGCGGGAGGTCGTGTCGTGCCGTCGTCGTTCCTTAACACTCGACCTCTCTGCTTAAAAATCTTGCTGTGTTGTGTGGTCGCGTGGGAGTTGATCTCTGCCAATACCCTACTTCCGTGGTCAGGTGTGGTGGTCGAGTGTGTGGATCCGCACGTTTGAGCCATCATCATCGTCCCTCGGTGTCAATCTCGTCCTGTCGTCCGTGACGCACCGACGCCCTATTTTGCATACCTCGCCAACTTCTTCAGGTAAAGTGAAGTGGCAGATTTATGTTACTAGGTGCTTTCAGTCATGGTTAATGGGTCATTCAGCTTCTGTTTTGCATGTTGGTCGAAGATTCATTTTTTTCAATCTGGTAGTGTTCCACTCTTGACCTTCTCTTCTGTGCTCTGTGCTTCCCACATTGCGTGATGTTGTTATCTGCTGAATTGCCTGCGTAGTGTTGGATTTTTCGGCATGATTTACCTCTACGTGCTGTTGTCCGTTCTGATAGGCCGACTAGCATGATTTTTGCACTTGGCCATTTTGTTCATTTGACCGTGAATGAAGCTGTGAGTGTGTTCATATTACAGCATCTTATGTTCTGTACTCACAATGTGATCCGTTTGTTGACGTAGAACTGAAAATTTCCATGTGTAGCCGGCTTGTACTCTCTCCCGTATAAGAAAGCCCTCCTTCCATGTATGCTTGATTTCTGTAAAAAAGCCTTCTTTCCGTTTGTTGGCTGATTTCTGTACTGCCTTGTACAGAACACACATAATTGTTGAATTGGGTCATTTGTATCAGTGTATGCTTGATTTTTGTTGGGGCAAAAGTCATCAGTATGAATGTGATGTGAATATTGCAGATGGTTGGTGGCGCGTGTGAGTGCGTTGAAGGAAGGAAATTGCAGTATTAGGAAAATTAATTGCTTTATTTGTGTATAGGATAATGGTGAAGGACAAATGTAAAGTTTCATGGGATGCTAGCAGTACTAAGGTGTTTATTGACCTTTGCATCGAACAACTTCGCAAGGGTGAAAGAAAAGGTACTGTGTATACAAAGAAAGGATGGGCCAATATTGCTGACGGGTTCACAGCACAGACTGGGAAAGTGTACGAAAAAATGCAGTTTAAAAACAAATATGACTCGATACGAAAGGAATGGCAAGCGTGGAACAAATTGATTAACGAGACAGGGGTAGGATGGAATACGGAAAATAACACAGTAGAAGCGCCAGATGATTGGTGGGAGAAGAAAAAATTGGTATGACAATGAGATTTGATGATACGATATGTGTTCAACCCATGTCACATATGATTGTCATTTATTTTTGTCTTTATGTCTGCAGGAGAATGCACAGTACGACAAATTCAGAACGAAAGGTATATCGTTCCGGGTAGAGCTGGAGGAACTCTTCAGTAATGTGGCAGCCACAGGCCCAAATGCATGGACACCATCATCCATGACACTTCCAACAGAAAATACATTAGCATACGACAATGATGAGCCCACTGATCTGGAAGAAGGGTCAGGAGATAGCGAAGAAATTTTGCTGGCTCCCATTGGCATAAGTGGGGATATCAATCGAATGGCGTTCAACACATCTCAAGGGACCAGTGGTGAAGGTAGCGTGCGGGGGAAGGAGCCAGTGTCTGGTTGCGGGTCATTAGGGGTTAGGAAGAGGAGGGGAGGGATGAAGAAGAAGCACAAGGGACCTGCATCAACTAGGATAACAGATTCACTTAGTCAAATTGTCGATTTAACTAGGGCAGAGGTGGAACATGCTCACAAAAGGGCAGATGAAGCATCTGCCAACGTACCATCCATTACGGAAGTCATGAAACACCTAACTCAACTTGATGAAGTAATCGCTGATGATGATTGGTATGTACGATGCACAAAACTGATGCTGGATCCCGCAATGAGGGAAATGTATCTTCACAAATGGGAATGAAGAAACAACTGTTACTATTTTTACGGCATTATTGTTACGCAAATTGAGACTGTTTTCACGGCATTAATGTTATGTAGATTGAGACTATTTTTACAGCTTTATTGTTGTTGTGTAATCGGAATGCTCTCCGTGCTTCTGTGTGGATTTAGGTTCATGTTATTATATCGATGGACATATTTGTTACCAAAAGTTTCTTTATATCTGTTCATATTAATTTGTTTTCAGTATATGCTTTTCATTTCGTCACCGATCACCTTCTTTATTGACATTTAAAATTAAAAATTAATGTCTCCGTGCACAGGTTAAAACAGATGGGGGACGATAATAGAAACTTGACAGAAGATTACAAGCGATGGGTAAAGAGGATTAAACAAGTGGGCATATTGGTTGCCAGTTATGCAGCACAATATTTGTCTAAAAACCCAATGCGCACTAGTGATCTCATAGGGTCCAAATGGGTTGATGAAGTATTGTATGGTCATCCAAAGCGTTGTTTTGAACAGTTCAGAATGGAACCACGTGTGTTCTTCGAGCTTTGCATTGCATTAAAGCAACTAGGTCTTAGGGAAAGTCAGAACGTTTCAATACATGAAAATGTTGCGATATTTTTAAATATTGTTGGCCATGGGGAGACCAGTAAGATGATGCAAGAAAGGTTTCAACACTCATGAGAGACGATTCACAGACACTTTCATGATGTCTTGTTGGCTTGTTGTGGACTTGCAATATCACTCATCAAACCCCAGGATCCAACGTTTCAAAATGTGCATAGCAAGATCAAGCTTGACCGTCGATACTGGCCATTTTTCAAAAATACGATTGGAGCAATCGATGGCACACACATTCCTTGCATTGTACCTGCCAATGAACAAACAAAATATATTGGTAGAAAGGGGTTCACGTCACAAAATGTAATGGCGGTTTGTGATTGGGACATGTGCTTTACCTTTGTCTTGGCTGGATGGGAAGGTAGTGCCCATGATGCCCGCATATTCAGTCATGCATTGACAACTCCTTCCATGAACTTCCCTCATCCGCCTCAGGGTATGTTTCTGATACATTCAATCGGTTTCTCTTCATATGTGAGTACAAATATTGAAAATACTAACCTCTCTTTCATGTAGGTAAATATTATTTGGTTGATGCTGGTTATCCAACACCAATTGGATATCTGGGTCCATACCGGCGTGAGCGTTACCATCTCCCTGATTTTCGACGTTCATCTAGACTGGTGAACCCTAATGAAGTGTTCAATTATGCTCATTCAAGTTTGAGGTGCACAATAGAAAGAACTTTTGGAGTATGGAAAAATAAGTTCGGCATTTTACAACGCATGCGCAGCTACGACTATCAAACGCAAGTTAAGATTGTTTGTGCAACGATGGCGATACACAATTTCGTTAGAAGAACCTCTATTATTGACCCTGATTTCGCGCTACAAGACGAACACGATGATGAGCCAACGCAAGATGATGACGGTGAGGATGAATATGACTCTTCACGAATACCTGTATCCATCACCTCTTCATCTGAAATGGCTTGTCGTCGTGATTTCATACGAGATCAACTTATTTATTATAGACAAGACCAATAGTTTAAGATTGTACATTTTTCTGATGCACCCGGTATTTTCCAAGTAATGAAATGTAATTTGACCTTATTGTTAACCTCAAATCTTCATGTTAATGAATCATAATAGTACATATTTTTAATTTATATATAGATAAATTCTCTTCTACATTTTTAAATTATGCACATAAGTTCTAAATTAAAAAATACTATTTAAGTGGGGGGAAATTTAAATGAAGGTGAATATTGTAAATTTTTTTCGTGCTCCAACACATATGTGTATGTTTTATTGTTAAATCAATTAAATAAAAATTTATAAATAAAATTTATACCTTATATAATTATTACACTTGTTTATATCCTTTTTGGTAAATTGTCAATAAAAAAGTTATTCTGCTACTAATAATCCAAACACTTATTTTTTTAAAATCATCTTTTTCCTAAAATTTATTCTTCCAGAATCTATTCTCCAGAATCTATTCTTCCCAGAATCTATTTTTTAAAAGCTAATCCAAACATATCCCAAGTCGGCTTGAAGACTCTTCACTGTCAGCACCAAAAAGTGTTGAAGCAAAGAACCAAAAAATGAAAAAGTTGACCTAATAATGATTTAACAACATTTTATAATGTGTTCATTGACCTACTGATAATTTGTACTTGTTATTGGGCTATTCATTATCATTTAACGTTGACAAATGGCTTTGTTCATTGACGCTTGTCATCTTTCAATCACCAACCGTTAGTATAGAAGAATTTTTTATAGAAACGGGGATAGAAATAAAATTATATTAAAAATATATTTTAAAAATTTATTTGATAAGATAGAAATAAATATATAATTAATATATATTTTTTTATAACTTAAGATAAAATGGTTTAAAATAATTTTTTTATAACTTAAGAAAGATTGAATTTATTCATAAATTTTATAATTTAGAGTAAAATGATTTAAAATAGTTTACTTTTATTTTTATCATCTAATTTTTTAATTTTTTTGATAAAATTAAAATAGCCTAAAATATTAGATGTGAAAATAATTTTTATTGTACCAAATAAGATTTTCCACTCCCACTTCCCTTATACGTATAAGATGCCCCAAGTTCTTTTATGACAAAATTTTTTAGTGAATTAAATAAGATTTATAATTATAATTTATATTGTTTCTAATTAGGATTTGCTTTGAATATAACGACCAATAATACCAAAAAGAAAACAAAAAGAAAAATATAGACTACTTTCTCCACTCTCATACACACACACATATATATATAGGGTATCTTTTAAAAAGCTACTCCCTTTTTTGATCTTAATAAGATTTTATTTGTAGTATAAATTATACTACAAATAAAATTTTATATTTAAGACCAGAAGAGAAGAGGTGTTAGTGATTTTTTTTAAGAAATATTTAGGAAAATTATTTTTAATGTATTTGTAGTTTCCTTCAAATTTTAATTTGGTACCTATATATTTTTCTCTCTTCATTCAAATCTTTTAAGTTCACTCTATTAGCAAGTTAGCAAATGTAACTTTATTTTGTTAGTATTATTAGCTCTTGTACAGAAGTTACTGACGCTAGCAGAGTACTCCCCTGATCCTTATTCTAAGTCACTTCTAACTAATTTACACATACCAATAAAAATAGTTAAAAGTATTAAATTTGCCAAAAAATTTATATGGTTTCTAATATTATCATAATTAACTATAATAAATTTTAACACCATATCAATTTTTACTCTCTCCTACTATCTTTATTAAATATGAGCATATATGGAAAGAATATATTTAATACACCTTGAAACTAGTAAGTGCCTTATATAAAGGACTAAATTTTTTTTAGTCTATATCTTATAATAAAGACTAGAGGGAGTAAAATTAAATAATTTAATAAAAAAATTAAATTAAAAATTAAAAAAAACTATAGGTACATAAAAATAGTTTTTCCTAAATATTTTTCTCATATATTATTTTAAAAACGATAATGATTGACACAAAAGATTATTATCTAACATTAATAGTGTCATAGTTAAATGAATGAAAAGATATTTTATAAAATTAAAGTATTAATTAAAACTTTATATCAAAATTCGATGGTCAAAGACGTTAGGATACAAACTTAGCCTACGCTCACAGTTATTTGCTTCTGCCCATACTTCATCATCATACCTGACAATGGAATGCTATTCGAAGAAGTTTTGGCTAATAGGGAAAAAAGTTAAGAAAATATGTAGGGCATTAAAGTTTAATTAAAGTGTATAATAAATTTTGGAAAAAAGACAATAAAAGATTATATGAATTTGGAAATGACAATTTGAGTATATGAATATCTAAAATGACAAATTTAGCAGGAGACTCAATCTGTATTTTGTAAATTTAGGTAAAAAGACTAAATTATGCCTGTAAGCGTTTAAAGAAAAAATAGGAGAATGAAGCTTAGAACGAAGTGGGAGAAAAAGCGAGTGAAAAAGTAGGATTTTCTGAACCAAGTAGCTAATGGCCTTGAGAAAGACAGCATGTACATATATTGTCTTCTCCTATACATTTATTTCCTTGTGAAGCTCTGATTTTTCCCCCCTTAATGTTATATAATTGATTTTCATTGTTCTGCTCATGTACATATAGTGGGAAGAAGAATTGGTACCAGAGAAAAATATAAATGGATCCAATTTTGACACGTCAGATAGTGCTAGACTTCTTGTTCTCTGACTCTATAATCGTTGGGTGGTTGCTGCAGGTGGCTTCTCCGACTCCTTAGCGCTAACCTCATTGCTGTCGAAGAGTGTCAGAGCTAACTACAGCACCATCCAAGCTCAAATCTGACACACGCCTTGTCACTGTCGAAGCTCACTATGCAGACCATATATAGAGGAATTCCTAATACAATGGTGTATTATCAAGGCTAAACTTTGTATCCTTGATCAGTTAGCATGCAAATCAGACATGCTGTAACCTTAGAGTCTATTGCAAATAGCATGAAATTCCTTCTAATGTTCAGCACCAATTAGTTGATAATGTTGAACGAGTTATAGTAGGCAAGTTGTGATGCATATACGATATATTTGCAACTTCTGCAATAGAATTTACAACTCAACAATAGGATTTGTAACTTTTCCTAAGACATTTACAACTGAAATTATAAGATATTGCTTTCAAGTTTGTAATTCCTGTAATAGGATTTATAACTACTCTAATGGTATTTGCAACTTCAATAATAGAATTTATAACTTTTCTAAGATATTTACAATTAAAATTGTAAGATATTACTTTTGGGTTTACAACTTCTTTAATAATATTTATAACTCTTCTAATGGGATTTGTAACTTCAACAATGGGATTTGATGTGCACTGCTCAGAAATATATTTTATCTTGATTTATATGTGGCTTTTGCACAAAGAATAAGAGTAAGTAAAGCTTAGATAAAGTTTTGTTGGATGTGAGATGCATGTAGAAGATTTTATTGGGAAATCCATATTAAATTAACAATTCATTTGTATAGTTTTGCTTTTGAGATTGTGAATGACAAAAGTATCACAAAAAAAAAAAAAAAAAGAATAAGAGGTATGAACTGCAGTAAGAAAATATATAGATGATTAAACAAAAATATCTTCTTTGAAGTGTGAATCATAATTTTCAACTGATAAATAATAACAAATTGATTATAAGTTTAAGACTTATGTACCATTCTTAACATGTAACATTTTGTATAATGCTATTTTATAACTATTACATTAAATGGCATGCATTTTGTCATGACAACTTTGAAATTAAGTGGCTGGGATATATGCAAACCTCTTGACAACTTAGATGAAACCTAATGTGGTGGCTAGAAAATCATGAGCTCAACTCAAGGCAAGAATTTGCATTAAGCTTACTTCAACCAAGCAACACCACCATATTGACCAAATGAAGTTTCAATTTTTGCAATGTTTAACTTCTGTAATGTTAAATTTTTGTAATATTCAACCATTGACCAACTGATTATAACCACATTTTGTAATGACTATGTATAAATTTTCTGTTACACATTTACAATTGAAATTGCAGAATACTGCTTTCGAGTTTGCAACTCCTCTAATAGTATTTGCAACTTCAACCATGGGATTTGTAACTTTCTTTAAGACATTTACGACTTAGTAACAAAGTAATTGCAATTACTTTCGAGTTTTGCAACTCCTTTAATAGTATTTACAACTCATCTAATGGGATTTATAACTTGAACAATAGGATTTACAACTTTTCTTAAGACGTTTACAACTCTCAAATTGCAATATATAGCTTTCAGGTTTGCCACTTTTGTTATAGAATTTGCAACTTTTCTAAAGATATTTACAACTGAAATTGTAACTCATAAATAATCATAACTTACTACACAATTTGATTCAATAATATTGACCACTTTACTTATGATATTTACAAAAAATTATCCTGCCCATGACAGCAATTATATTACATATGATCAAATGATAGCAATGTATAACACACGTCTACCACTAGCATTAAACCCTTTTATAAAAAAAATCATCCTGCCCATGACAAAAAAAAAATCATCCTGCTTATGAGTCATGCGAAAAGTAAGGGACTGCTTTTTCACTAATGACTACTCTTTCCCGTTCAATCTGATTGGGTTGAAGAGGAATGCCCCAATGTGTAAATCAATTGACTACAAGATACAAAAACGTCGTCATTCATATTAACTATATCTATGCTTGCCCCATAAATGCATCGAGTTGTCAATGGCTTCAAACATTGTCTGGGACTAGAATGTAATCTCAGACAGCGCATGAAATATTCTTTCTCAACAGATTGGTTCTAGATTTTCACCTACATATGAATACAATGGCGAGATTTCAACACATGAATAATATAATTCTTTCTTTTAGTAAGGAAAATGCTACTTTTGTATTCAAAATAATGATATGTTTTTGTTCCTGAATGTTGTCTTTCACGTTTCATTATCCAATACCTTAAAGTGCTCAAAGTTTTTTAACTTCTTATTTAATATTCCTAAAAATGTTCCTCATCTTCAAAAGGTGTAAATTGTGTTTCTAGCTATTCCATTTCTAGTACCAAAGGATCAATACCAAAATTAAAGCTTAAAATTGGCATAAGATTTTATTCCCTTCCTCATGGTTATATGAAAAGAGGCATAACTTACCAGTTGCATATAACAGCATCGAGTGTGTTAAGAAGCCACTTGCAGCAACCCCCCAACGACTATAGAGCCAAAGAACAAGAAGTCTAGCACTATCTAACATGTCAAAATTGGATCCATTTCTATTTTTCATTGGTACAAATTCTTTTTCCAATGAAAATTAGTTATATAACATTAAGGAAAAAAATTCAGAGCGTCAAAAGGAAATAAATGTATAGGAGAAGGCAATATATGTGCATGCTGTCTCTCTCAAGGCTATTAGTGACTTAGTTCAGAAAATCCCGCTTTTTCTCCCGCTTCGTTCTAAGCTTCATTCTTTTACTTTTTCTTCTAATGTTTCTAGGGATAATTTGATTTTTTTATCCAAATTTATAAAGGACAGATTGGGTCTCCTGCCCAATCTATCATTTTAAATATTCACATACTCAAATTGTCATTTCTAAATTCACATGGTCTTTTATTATCTTTTTCCCATAAATTTTCATCAAAAGAAGTGTATAATGATTTTTTTTTTATTAAAAAGAGGTAAAATTCTAGAACGTATATATTAATTAAAAAAAAGCAGTCACAAAAACTCATAGTAATTTAAACCATGTTATTATTTAAATGTAAGCATCAATTATAATATCAACATCAATTAATATTGATCAGTATTATTAGTTTCAACATATTGATATATAAAATTTATAAAAAAATTATTTATAAATCATAAATAATACTTGTATTACACATTTTTTATTTTATACTTATTCGTTCTTAAATATATAACATATTTAACTAATTTTATTAAATTAAAAAGATTAGTTAAAATAATATATTTTTCTAAAACACCATAATAATCTTTCTTAATTTAGAAAAATATTGATAAATATATTAAATATATCTTATATTTAGAATCAATATTAATTCTCTAATTAAATCTTATATTAAGTATCGACAAGTATCATTTATGGGAAACCTACTTGAATATATGTGTTGTACTTTATTAGTAAGGTCAACTTAATTTGCTATTAAATTGGCCAAGTAGTTTAAAACTTATAAATATAAAGAAGGTCATAAAATGTGCCGATGAGGAGGGTTAATAAAGTAATATAAAATTTTATAAAAATATTAGAAAAAAACTAAAAAAAAGTTTAACAAAATTATTGAGCGATACTTCTTAATCAATAATTTATCTAAAAATTTATTAATTTTTTATAGAGTATAATAACATGATATGATATATATATATATAATCGATTTTACATAATAAGACAAGATTTATTGTTGTGTGTGTATATAAATATCTCATCATAGAACTCATAGATCCCATGGGAAGAAAATCCATGTGAGAAAATGTTAAATAGATTATGGGGTCAACGGCATTTGCTGTGCGTTAAACTGCAAAAGCTTAATTAGTTGCGTCTTATTATTAATTTTTGTCTTTAATTATATAATTAAATTGCATTTTTGTTTAGGTGAAATGACATTTGAGTCCTAAAAGATAAATTTAATAATGATTAGATCACAACAAATTTTGTTAAAAAGTGAGATACAAATATCAAGTCAAATAATGATAAATATGCGAATTTTAGTTACAAATCATTAGAAAAATCTGTAAAATTTAAGCGTCTAATTTGTAACCGAAATTTTCATATTTTTGTAATTTTTTAAATTAATATTTGTAATTTATATTTTAATAAAGTGTTTTGGACGGAACAAGGCATGTGTTAAAACAACTGGAGCTTTGTATTCACTCAACAGAGTTTTGATTAATTTCCAGCTAATTCAACACGTGCCTGCACAAAGATTTGTTTTATTTTGAATTATTCTTCTTTTCAAATGTTATTTTCTTTTTTCCCAACCTTTTTCAAATGTTATTATTAATGTTTTTTATCATTTAAAACTTTTAATTATAATTTATTAATTATACAGATACAGAAAATTATGAATATATCTTGAGAACTGAAAATATAATATGTATCTAGAGATTAAAATTAACTGGTTGATGATTTAGCAAAGGATGCTTTAAGAACTATAGAAGTGCTATATTCATACCCTACTCATTTTAAAGTTATTGTGATTAAAGAGTATTTATAAATTAATTTTTTTTAATTTAGGGCACGTTAGCCCTCTCTAATAAAAAAACTAATAAAATATTTTTCAAAGTCAATAATTTTAAACTTGTCTTCTAGGAAATGCTGAAATAATTTAAAATTTCAAAGTGTTTCTTTTTTTGCAGGCCCAAAAAGTCAATTTTGTTATTTTTCTTTTTTCCTTTTTTTACTTCTCAAACAGAGCATCTTCATTCATTTAGTATGCTTTTTTTTTATGCCAACAAATAAACAGAACATTTATTTGTTGGCAAAAAAAAGCATAATAAATTCATTTAGCATTAATGTGTAAAAATTAATGAATTTATATATTAATACTAAAAATGATAAATTGTACATTTTTAAATATTGTTTTAGTAAGTGAGTTTATTGTTTTGAAAGCATCTTATTTTATTATTTTTTAAATTCAATTATTAATATTATATGGATGCTAAAGTATTTTTAAAAATATGTATTATTTTGAGGTCATAAAAATAATTCTATTTTAAATTTCATATTACTTAAAATTTTCATTTTGTTCTTTAAATCTATATAGGAACTTTTTTTTATAGATATTATAAATTATAAATTATTTTTTATGATAAAAAACAATCTATATATATATATATGGTTATATACAGAAAATTATTAGGCCCCGTGTATTTTTTTTGGGAGTTGATGAAAATCCAAAATAACATTAGTGGGGAAATTAAAAAAAAAATGTCCATTTAATTTATTTATACTCACCTAAAAAAATCGATATCAAGGAGCAATTATTAAAACATAAATTTAGTAGTAGTACGTAACCAACAACGAATTACATCACCACCAACTAAATACCTAAAATTTTCCATTAACAAATAGCTCATGCCAAGATCCAAATCCACAAACAAATAAATTAAAGGAGTTCATCTTCTTTATCTTTTTTCATTTTTGTCCACTTATTTAATATTCTTACCAATATTTCAAAAATTAGGTTTTTAACTAATTTTTTTTATAAAATTCCCAATTAATTACCACAAAAAAAAAGAATCTTTCATGAAATCCCCAAGCAATCTAAATTGAATATACTTCCAACTCCAACACGTTGGCGTTTTCTTTAATTTTTTTTAAAATAATTTAAATCATAATTTAATAATTTGATTTCAAAGATTGAAGGAGACATACAAACCTTTAAATCTATCAAAGTTATTAATTCTTGTTTGTCAATCCAACATTTTAAAAATATTTATTTACACAATTTGAGATAAAATATTTCTCATATATTTACTTTTTATCTGGTATAACATAAAAACATTTAAAATAATATAAAAATAAGTAAATTCAAATAGACCCTTAACTAACCAAGTGAAACATAATCATAATCCAAACTCTGTTTATATTACACAGCAAATTACATTGGCCGGAAGAAGAAAGTGAGAGTTTTTGTGAAGTAACAAAGAGAGCACGTTTGCCACATGCATGATAACTTTCCCGTGTAAATCTCTTTTTAAATAAATGGGTTTATTGCACATATTTGTCCATATTTTTCTTTATTTCTATTTGTGCCCTGAAGGGTAGACTGATAGACCTTTTTCAACAAAGATCCAGTCAGCATCACAAAAAAAACAAAAACAATAACCTATATTGTAAGGATAATTAAGAAAAATTAATATTCAATCCTGATTAAAAGGGATAAGAATATATAATAATATATTTTATTATCCAAAAATAAACCTTAATTAAACGGTGTAACATGGATAGGAATTTGCATATATCGTATAATAATTAACTAATTTGAAATATTAGTTATCTGTATCCAACTTAATCCCTATCATATCCCACACATCAAAGGTTAAAATAAGTCATTATTTAAACAATTAAGATTTTTTTATGGCTATATATATATATATCTCTACCGTTACCTAAAATCTCATTCACTCTCATCCTTCTTTGAATATTCAACCCAATCGTCATTCTCTATTTCTCTCAACAACATCCTCATGGTCTCCCCCTCTCTCTCTCTCTCAATTTGTGAAGATCTTTCTCTCTGATTCTGTTTGTAACTTTTGCTTTTGGGTTGATTTTCAGGAAACTAATAGAACAGATATCAGATATGCAGAGGTATATATGTTCTATATCAGCCTATGTTATTCAGCTTATTGAGAGAAATATACTTACATACATATATTGGACTCAGGAAGTTTTTACATAGAAGCTTTGCCTCGAAAAGGAGAAATATCATGTTTCGGTGGCTTTGTTCCTTTTTAATACTTTTGTTTTGGGATGATATTGATCTAAAAAACTTCTTTAATACTCATAGCTTATAGATGAAAACTTTCGGGAAAAAAATGAACTTTAACTATATAAAAATTTATGCAAATTTTATATTATATAAGCTTTTCAATCTTGGTCCGTATGATGTATGTATATAGATATGATCAGGAGTTTGAAATGAATTCAAGAGGAATGAAGCTGTTGACAACGAGATGGGTTCCAAAGGAAAGAGAACCAAAAGGCCTCATCTTTATATGCCATGGTTACGCCATGGAATGCAGCATCACCATGAGCAGTACGTCTATATATAATGATGATGATGATATATATATATATATATATATATGAAGCTTGAAGATGATGATGATGCAGGCACAGCAAGGAGGCTGGCAAGGGCAGGATATGGAGTGTATGGGATTGATTACGAAGGACATGGCAAATCAGATGGTCTTCCTGCTTTGATCTCCGACTTCGATTCTCTCGTTCATGATTGCTCTCAATATTTCACCTCCGTTTCTGGTATATCCTCTCTCTCTCTCTCTCTCTCTCTCTCTCTCTCTCTCTCTCTCTCTCTATATATATATATATCTATCTATATATATATATATATATATATCTATATATATATTATATCTCTGTGCTTAATTATAAAAATTTATTGACCTTTTTAAAAATAATATTATATAGGTGACTTTTTAAATAATCATGTTTTAAAATAAAAAATTTATGTAATAGGGATCATATAAAAGTTTGTGTTTTTTTTAATCAAGAGGTAAAATTGTATCAATTTAAATATTTTAAAATACTGATTATATATTTAAAATTAATTCGGGTACTAGATGCACTTTATTTAAATCTTTAAATGGTTTATTTCACAATGTCTAAGCCTATAATTTTTTTTTTTTTGAATTAGAAAACACCGACTAACTAACTGGGGAGCGCTTCTATGCCACCAGCTATTGCCTCAAGTCTATATGAAATTTGGACCAAAAACACAATCCTTTGGAAAATTCCAACATTTGACTTTTTTCTGGTTTTGATTTTCCTTTCAAACAATCAAAATAAGTTAACAAACAACAAAAATCAAAAGATTTAAAAACCAATCACTGCCGTCTATTGTTTTATATATCCACCAATTAATTGTTATTTATTTATTTATTGAGACCCATTCAAATTTGACATCCAAGTTAGTAAAATATTATTCAGTATTTATATACAAAGGATTGAATTCATTTTTTAATAAAATTAAGTAAAAAATGTATTTAAAACATTAGAGTGATGATATTAATTTGTGTTAAAAAAATTACAGAAAAGGAAGAGAACAAGAAGAAGATGAGATTTCTTTTAGGAGAATCCATGGGAGGAGCTGTGGCTCTTTTGCTTCATAGAAAGATGCCTCACTTTTGGGATGGAGCTATTTTGGTTGCTCCTATGTGTAAGGTAATTGGCTTTTAATTTTTTTTTATTAATATAATTATTTCATATCTAATATCATCATCCATTATAGGTAAATTGCTGGAGATAATAATTTCCTGATTTGATAATGATTAATTGTTTTATTTTTTTCTATAAAATACCTTGTTTTCCTTTCTTTCTTTTTCAATGTGAAATATATTATAGTATTAATATACATAAAAAAATTACAAAATTTTATTCTTTTGTTCTCTGTCTCTGTCTTTTTCCGTTTGGCTTTTCTTGTTTGGTTGATCTTAATTAGAATATATATATATATATATATATATATATATATAGATAAAAATCCTGGGATTACTTTTTCTTGTTCAAGTTGAGGAGAATCCAGCAATAAGAATTTGATTTTTTGAAGAAAAATTGAATACTTCAAAGATTTATATAAAAAAAATATTTGTTTCTTATTATACACATAAATTTCAAAATAATTCCACTATGATAACTTGGAACATTTTCTTTTAAGGAACTTCTGGTCTATTTCATCTCTAAATTAATAAATATTAGTAATCTATGCATCATCCTTCTATTTTTAATTTCAATCAAATATTTTAATGTATGATATTAACTAATTGAAGAACTGATCTCTTGCAAGTGTGTGCATTAAATTAAAATTTGATAGATAAATTTTATATATTATAATGTTGCCATTAATTATATATATGATCTAAAAGAAAATAAACTTTTTTAGGTTAAGTAATTATCAGGGAATTATTAAAAATAGAATAATGTTTGCATTTGTTATTTGCCTTCACGCAAAGGTGGTTTGAACCTATTATCTATTTTATTATAGTGATTAAACTAAATCACATACATATAGACTTCTAATATTTATAATTAACCTAAACTAACTTCTTTTTCATTTGATTAACATATATAAATCTTAATATTCTTTTGTTTACTTTGACATTGACATGATCACATGATTATGTGCTTGTGTTTACTTTGACTATTATAAAAACAAACAATCATACTCATTTTTTATAAAAAAAAATGGTGAAAAATCTCTGATTAAAAATTTTATTTGACATAATTTTTTTTAATAATAATACTCTTTGTGTATATATAAATTCTTTAGAGGACTGATACTTTTATGTATAAAATTATATTAGATTGTTCTGATAAATAAAATTTTTAAATAGATATTTTTTACCGATTTTTTTTATATTTATTTATATTGATAGGTCTAATATTTTGAATTTTTATTTTATATGATTTGATTGGGGGAAAATATGGAGTAATTATGAGATTAATTACTTGCAGATTGCAGAAGAAATGAAACCAAATGCAGCAACAATTAAAGTATTGACATTACTAAGCAAAGTGATTCCAACTTGGAAAATAATCCCAACGCAAGACATCATTGATGTTGCCTTTAAAGTCCCTCAAGTCAGAAATCAGGTAAGTACCCTTATTTAATTTACAGGTTAAATTTTAATGTGTTTCACTAATCATGATTATAAATAAATATATGAATTAATTAGACGATAAAAATGATGATTAATTATATATGCTAATTAAATGTAGGTTAGAGCAAACCCATTTTGCTACAAAGGGAGACCACGCTTGAAAACTGGCTATGAACTTCTAAGGGTCAGTTCAGAAATTGAGAGCACACTCCATGAGGTAATTTTTTATTTTCACAATTCCAACCTATAATCGTTTGGGTTAACTCTCCCAACGTGATTTTTTTTAAAAGATTTTTTTTTGTTTGTATATAGTTTTAATTTGATTTTAATTCAGTTACTAAAATTTGACTTAGTGCAAGTTAATCTCTATAGTTTTAATTAGATTATAATTGAGTCACTAAACTTTAACTTAATAAAACTCAGTCTTCATAATTTAACTATTTAAAATATTAGTCACTATATTTAAAAAAAATAAAATTATACACTTCATAAAGTTTGGAGACTAAATTTTTAAATAATTAAAACTATAGAATTGAGTTAAATGAGTTACAATTTAGGGACCAAATTTCAACTAAATTGAAAAAATTAATACAATCTTTGGGGATTCAAATTTATCCTCATTTTAGTTTTGATCCCTAAAATTTCATACTATAGGTTTTGATCCCTCAATTTTTTCCCCGTCTAAAATATTGCTCCCTATAATTTAATAAAAACCTGAATCATTTTACCTTTTGAGAGACCAAAACTTATAATTTGAAACTTAAAAAATAAAAAAAAAATATATTAACTCAAATTAAAACTATAAGTACTAAGCTGTATAGAGTCAAAAGAAATCGAATCCCTTCTATTTGATTGTAGCCACCACCATTGGCATACTGCAACAACTTCACCTGTCCAAAGTTGACAACTTGAAAACTTATCAGTGAGTGGTTACAGGTAACACTGCCATTTTTGGTATTGCATGGAGAAGATGACAAAGTAACAGAGCCATCAGTGAGTGGTGAACTGTATGAAGTAGCATCAAGCACAGACAAGACATTGAAGTTATACCCTGAAATGTGGCATGGTCTCTTGTATGGTGAGCCTCATGAGAATCTCAACATTGTCTTCTCAGACATCACCTCATGGCTTGATCACAGATCTTCATTCTCTAACACCAGATTTGAGAGGGAGCTTAAACACCTCAATGAACCTCTTGTTAAATGAGTGCTTATAGGTTCTTTGTAATGAATTTGTTAGATAAAAATTTCATACCATACAATAATGTAGACTAAATTTTTATTATATTATTATGTTGATCTTCATAATTTGAAATCTATGGACAAAAATCCATGTTCTCCACATTTAGTGCCCCTAAGTCCCCTAAGTGAATAAAACAAAGTTTAATTTACAGTCTCATTTTTCCTTCTTGACTAGTGTCACTATCATTTCAAGTCCCTTTTGATAATTAAAAAACTGAGAGAAAAAAAATGGTAAAAAACCCCATTATAAAAATTTATTGTCTCAAATTATTTAAGAATCCATATTCTTTAGCTAGTACAACTCTTCATGCAAATTGAAAATATGTCATACCTAAGTCTTTATACAAATTCCAAGTACTTTTAAGGGTTATTTGGTATCAGAGATTTGTAGGGGAGAAATTTTTTTTCTAAATTGAATTTAAAAAAATTGGAAAAACAAGATTATAAAATTTTAATAAAGAGAGTATATAAAATAAAAAAAAAGAAAAATTAATTAAAAATTTTTCCTAACTCTTTTATATCCAACTCACAAAAATTTCCCCCCCCAACCCCCATAGGCAATAAATTTTGATTTTTCAACAATTTTCTCTTAAAAAAGCCATTTACTCTAAGAAAACTCCTTTCAACAATAATTCTGTCCATAACTTCAACAAACCACATAACCACGTGAGAATAGCAAGAACTTTGGTTTGGTTATCCTGGGGTTGAAAATTTTAGTAGGTATAATAATTACATTAACTTAGTATCAACATTCAAGTTTTGAAGTACAACAGAAATGCCAACTGGGCTTATAAACAATGCTCAACTTCTTTCAGCTCTCTCCCTCCAGAAACTAACTTTAGAACAGGCACGAAATCACTGCTTCACCTATGAATGAGAATCCACAAGTTTCTTCACATTGTTAGTGGCTAAACTACAGGCAACGCCCAATAGACATAGCTCTACCATGACCTGCAAATAAATACCAAATATGAAGCATTGGTCAAGTCCAATGTTTCAAACATTAATCCATTCAGAAACAAGAAAATCAATGGTCATCATTTCACAAGTCAAAAGAGAATCACTGGATCAACATTGAAACCAACAGACAAACTGACGAGTAATTCAAGGAAAAGACAAGACTAGCTTTTACTTTGTCAATCCCTCCATTTTACACCTGTTCTGACCATCCCAAAATCAGGGAAAACAAACCAATTTAAAGGTTTCTCATAATTGCTTTCAACCAGCAGGAGGCTTCGTGTAAGCAAAAGAGTGCAGATTGAGCATGTGTGGACAGAGAATGATAATAAGTCAGGCATCTAGAGTCAAAGGTTGATGAGGGTCGGGTTCAAATAATAAGACAATATTGCCAATTTTGCATTTAAAATGGTAACGCAAATCAACCAAAATAATAAAAAGCCTATAAATCATGCCAGAAAAATAATTTTAATGCAATGAAATTTCCCTTAGCACAAGTCAAATTTGTCACACTTGACATTTATCTAGTTCAAGCCTAGGAAAGGGGCCTACTGCCACGTGGGGCACCTTCACCTTTAATTGTCTTGTCTAAAGAGTAAAGGATAACATTCATCTCTAGGTAACAATTTCAGTAATAAACATAAAAATGGCGCTATAGGAAGGCTAAAAAAATTCACAAAAATGGGATATATCACACCTTGTGGTTGATCATCTTTCAAATAATTTTGTTCCGCATTTCCTCAAGCTTCTTCAGAATCTCTCCAGGGGTTCGGTCTAATTCATCAGCAATTTTTCTCTGCAAGTCCATGGGCAATGTCGGGAACTGCTCACATAGATCTCCATCAATCACATCCTACATCATCATGTAGACCTCTCAGAACATTGTCACAATTATTGCATTGAATAAGCTAAAGAATCTTTAATTTATATCAGCAGTAGACACAAATAATAGCATCCAGCACTCTCATCATAAAGGCCCATGAAGATACAAAGTAGTCCCAAATCTAGAACAGATGGCATATGGCATCATGTAACTTCTGATAAAGGTTACGAGAATATAAATGACGTAACAAAACTTACCTTAACAGGAAAATAGGCAGATCTATAAGCCATGTGGTCTCTACCACACAAGGGTGGATGATCCTGCCTCATATGCATCTCCAAATGAGAAAAGAAATCAACATCATCACGGGAAGTAAAAGCATGCAATGCCCCTACACTTCCCATAACTGTTCCATATATGATGCTCTCTCCACCCCCTGGTATAAGAGATGCTTTCTGCAAACATGTAACCACATCACCAACATGAAATTGTACAATTTCTTCCACCTTATTGGGAGCTCCATTCAGCTTTCCCTGCTCCCACTTAATCCTCCCACCAGTAGGATCTTCCTCTATCTCATCTGAAACATCTTGTGGTAAGCGGACAAAATAAACGTTTCCAAATTTGTCTGCACCTGCCATGGTGTCAAAATCTACATGGTAGGATGCAGTAACCCATCTTGGAACACAATCATCAGCAAATATATAGAGTTGATTTTCATCCCGCCTATACTTGCAGTAATGGAAAGACTGGAGAGAAAACACAACAAAATTAACAGAAAATTGGAGGATCAAAATGACACATGGAAGATAATAGCACATTAAAGAAAAATATAACTCAATACATAAATTTAGTCAAGATTTTATCTGATTTGAGAAACCCCCGAAGGGTTTCTGACAAAATCATCAACAACAAAATTTCACACTAGAATTGGAGGACAGGCACATCCCTGCCAAAGGCCATAGCCATATTATTGGAATACCCAAATACCTAGATGTTCACCAAATATAAATATGTATAATAGAAAAATACCTCTTGGATGTCACCGACATAAATGCGATCACGATATGCATGGATTGAGACAATTGCATTGGGGAATAGTTTATTCTCACATTTCCTTAACAATCGTCTTTTCCCCAAATCATATAGCCTGAGCACTGGCCCTATTCCTGCAAGCAATCTTCCTTGAAATTGGCATAAAGCAAGTGGAACACCTTCAACCTGAGTTTTGTGCAGAAGTTCAAGGGATCTTCCATCTTCTACAAATCTATAAATATGAATAAATCCAGCACTTAAACTCCTTTTGGGCCAAAACTGCAGTCCCTTTGCTGTACCAACAGCTAAAAGAGTTCCATACTCCTTATCGTGGAAATTCACTGTGCATACACTGAATGCAGCCTCATTATCCTGAAGCTCCAGAAGACAAGTAGTATTTCCTGTTCTAGGATCAAGAACTCTTATGCAGGAAACCCATTTCTCTGATTCAGCTTTCGGATAACCATAATGCTCATCAGAGAGCAGATAATCTTTATCTTCATCCTCACCACCATTCTCCATTTGGTCAACATTACCATTTTCATTTTCCCCTGCTCCAGCAGCCTCAAAACATTCTTTTCTTGCAGCCTCTCGCTCTTCTGCTGTGAATGCTCCTTGATCACTCTCAATCATAACCAAAAGCTTTTTTTTGGGTTGCAGCACAAACTTTCTTGGTGTGTAACGTAATGGAATTACTGTCTCATTAAATGTTTCCCCAAGCCTTTCAATTGTAAAAATCCTCAATGCCTCCCCAGCCACAGCAACTATACCTTCCACACATTGGTCAGATGAAAATGATGCAGCATATTCAAGGGTTTCATATGAAAGGGGAGTTAAAAGGAAGTGTCCCTGGTGGATGTAACCAAGCCAGGGTCGACTCGACAAGCAAAGCATTGCACGCTTGCCTCTTACAATGATGGGAAATAGCTTCGGGGCTCTCAATCCTAAGAATCGAGAACGAGAATCAGAAAGCTGACCAGTAACCATATCCACAACAGTTCTAAACAAGACACCATTCTGTAAACCAGCATTCAGGAAAAGGCTAGCAGGATGATCTGCACCATCCTCACCACCAGTGGATGCCTGAACTTCAAGAAACAGAAGAGATTCCGGGGCTGAAGAAACACTTTGCACACTAAGAATCTGCATACAGTCATCAGGATCCAACGATAAGATACGGATGGTCTTATCATATGAACCAACAGCGAGAAAACGAGATCTTTGTCTGCCTTCAGGTACTGCTGCTATATCCAGACATGCAACATCTCCAGACATTTCATGCTTCTCCACCTCCATCAACTGACCTGTGACATCCACCTCAAAGTAAATCAGTTCACCTCCACTAAGTGCAATGACTACTTGAAGTCTATTTGAACCAACTTTTGCAATTGTCCTCTTTCCAGGAGTTCTCCACTCATTAATACGGCCATCCTCCCTGATATGTCTGATGCCATTGGGGTGAACCTGCATGAGAGAATCATCACCTATCAAGGAAACAGCAAGAGAAGGTGTGGTATCAAGAAACCCACTGTCACTAACTTCTTCAACTGTCTCACCAATGGAAAGAACAAGTGTTGCATTCGTGAATGACACAACAATATATGCATCAAACTCATCATTTACATTCTTCTTCACAGTCCAGACAGCACTAGGTATACCAGGAAGCTTTGACACAGCCATCTCACTAACTGCTAATCCGGTTCTCAAAATCCTCAAAGATGAACGAGGACCACGACCACACAGTGTAAATATTTGAGGAGTTTCTTCTTCAAAGAGATTTGAGACCTTCATATCCATTATTGGCATCAAGCTCTCAACATGATCAATCCTAACAAGGTTCTTCAGTCTTCTGGGCTGGAAAAACACTGGCTGAAAACCTTCGTCAGTTTCCATTAGTGTTGCTGATGAAGCTTCAACATCGGCATCATCCCCTATTGCCTTAAACTGATATAACGCATGATTTCCAAACTCTGAAGCAGAAAATAAGAATCCTGATTTCAACACACACATTGAAGCAGTAACTGGAATAGTGTCAAAATACTTAATTTTCAATTCCAAGACACGATCTCCATCATGTTCCAGAGTAACCTTGAAAATGTCCCCATATTCTGTCTGCAAAAGGAAGAAGAACATGGATTTCAACTTATGCATAGCTGCTGAAACTATAAGAACACCACGTTCAGCAGGCAAGTCTGCTCGTCTTGGAATCACAGCTCGGACTTCTGGGTGTCCCTGATTCTTATAAATAACAAAATTTTCTGCACAAACCAGCACACCGCTAGGCCCATCCCCACCCCCAGGAACAGTGACAAGTAGATTTGCACCATTATCGACCTGTTCTGACCACTTCCTAGACACATGGTTCAGCCCCAAATCAAGTTCATAAAATGTTAAATGTTTCTGAGCCTCACTAGCTGCTTGACCTGTTGAATCCTGATCAACCTCTGAGTAATCCAATTCAATAGCGGCAAATATTGGGTTCTCAAACCCGCAGTCAACCCCACAAATAGAGTACACTAAAGTATGAGACTTATGCGCTTCTAAAGGAGAGGATATTGTCAACCTAGCTGCAGTATCCCTATTTAACACATAGACAAGCTTTTGCTTCTCACAAGCCCCAGTCATAACCGCCCTACCCTTGGGATCTATGGCCAAGTATTGTCCTGGAACAATCCGACGGCAACCAGATTTACCAAAAGTCTCCTGGTGGATTTTATCAAAAACGTTTTTCTCCTTGTTGTACTCAAGAATTACAAGTCTGCCAGAGTCAGAGCCCACAACGATATAGTCCTTCTGAGCCCCAGTAAGCCTAAATTGAGCTAAAGACCTTATAGCACCGAAAATTTCAACAGAGAGTATAGTTTGGATCCTACCATTATCGTCAGGGCGGAGAAGATCAAGAACTTTGCCTCTAGCAACAACGATTTCTTGCATTTTGCCACCAGAGAAGCTCCCATTAATGGCACACACTATGCCAGTAGGTCGCTGGAGAGTAAGACTGTAGAGATACATGGCTCAACCCCAGAGAAGCGTGACAAATGGGTTTGTGGCAATGAAGGAAAGAAGAGAAGAGGCGATAAATGGCTTTAAAGTTTCTGAGAAGCTTAGTCAATGGTCCATTTCATCACTGGAAGTGGAAGATGCTAGCAGAAAACTGAGAGGACCAGTTTGGGGAGCGATTGAGACACCTTTGTTAGGGGTTGATTTAGAATCTTGGTCTTCCAATTAAAATTGACAAGGTACCTGTAGAAAAGTTGAAAGAAAATAATACAGTAAGAGACTAAAAAAGCAAGAACAAAATCTGCAAAAGAAAAAAGGATTGGGGGTTTAAATTCTGCAAATATGTACTATGTAAATAGTATTGTTTATGAGCAACTGTAAGAAATAACACAATTCGGTGATAACACCATAAGGGGCTTTCAACTAGATGTATTTATGATTTCAATTGTACTTTACAAATTTTTGTAGTTGCCTTTTATGACAGGCATCTGCTTAACTTTTACACAGATAAAAAATAACAAAATAAGTTGACATGTACAACTGAAGCACTACCTCTTAGCAGAAAAGATGATACAAGTTTAAGCAAATTTGATCTACCAATTTCCAGAATAATAATATAAAATCATTCCTCTTGTCCTTGTTTTCCCTTTAGTTTGTTATTCTTTTTCTTCTTTCTTTTTCCAATTTTTTCTGTTGTTTTAGATATCTTTTAAGCATGTAGAGATCTGGGCTGCAACTATCTGTCAGATTCCTTAAACCATTGAATGTGTATTTTTCAACAGTAAAATACTTTCTTGATATATTACTAATGTACATTCAGTCAATTTTAGACTAGCTATTGAGCAACACTAACAAAAAAACTAGATATCTAGAATTGGACCTGAATAAATTTTCATTTATTAAACTGTTAGTGTTTAATCAGGAAAGATTGATCTGTAAATCCAAAATTATAACACTCAATTGTATGCATCATGCATGCCCAAATTGAAGTCAACCTAGGCAGACGACGACAAATGCTATCCTAGGCAATACAACACAACAGCTGAAGTGGGGCAAAGTTTATAACTGCAGCCACCGCACATAAACACTAAACACTTAATTAGAACTAACCACATTTCTTTAAAATGTCAAAGCCAGGTATAAATTCCATTATTTTTCAGCGACCTCATTCACAAAATGTCTTTTTTTGGCCTACTCAATCAGGGCAGTCTTAGCAGAGAAATCCTGAACTTGATACTTATTACTGAGAGGTAAATGATTGTAATATTATATTGTAATTGGCTTCGAATTTCAGGCAGTAGTTTGTTTCATGTACTTAAGCTTACAGTTATGAAATTGCTATTGAAAATATGAATTGCAGAAAAACTCTAGCAGATACCACGAAAGAAAATGGTTACCCAAAGTGTTCTTCAACACGGCGGAGAAGTGAACGGAACTACGACTGCGACGACAATGGACGCGGAATTTGAGTTCCAAGACGAATTGCAATGGACTGCGACAGTGACGACCTCGGAAACGGACGCCGAATTCGTGCTTCAACTCAAGAACGACTGGTCGAAAACGGAATATGGGTAGGTAGACGGGGACTGGAATACTCGAGCTCGCTGAAGAGAAGTGGAAGAAGTAGGAGGCGCCGAAGTCACTTGGGGTTCCAAACTTCAGAGTTCAGAATGAATAGACGAAATCGAATATGTGAAGCAGGGAGGGGGATGCCCAGAATTAAGAAGGCCCTAAACGACGTCGTCCGCAGCATGTGGCATAATCTGTATATAAAAAAATATATAACATATATTATTCCTTGGACCGGACCCAGGCTATTTGGTCGAAAATGGTAATTAATAGCCCAGCCTTGCCCAACCATTGGGTTCTGACCCAGTCTTGTCATATTGTTTTGGGGGAAGCTGTTTTCTTAGACTGGGTTGGGTCGGACAGGGTTTGGGCTTTGGATTGTTTTTAAGGGGACTTATCTTGAGGTCCTAAAAAAAAAATTTAATTACTAAAAATGTCCTATTGATAAGTAAGCAACAAAAAATTATTATCAATTTCTAAAATTTATTTTTGTTAGTTTCTCAGTAGACTTTTGGGCAATTCTAACTTTCTTAGTGTGTGTTTGGATATCAATTCTAAGAATTAATTTTGGCTAAAACCGCGATTTGAAAATTTTTTACACAAACAGTCATTTTTGTTGAGAATTGATTTTGGGCAAAATCTCGGTTTGAAACCTAGGTTTTGAATAAGTCACTGAAAATAGCTTTTGGTTTGAAACATAGGTTATGAATTATCCAATTACTATTCTACCCCTACTTTTTCTTACACTCTCTCTCCTCTCTTATCTCTCTTTTTTTCTCTCCTCTCTCCTCTCTACACTCTCTTCTCTCTCCTCTTTCTTCTCTATCATCTTTCCTCTCTCCTACTTTTAATCAAATCATACCCTTTTTGGTAATTTACCAATATAAAAAGTGATTCTGCTACTAATCATCCAAACATCTCTATTCTCAAAATATATTCTTCCCAAAATCTATTATTCTCAAAATCTATTCTCCAAAATCTATTCTTCCCAGAATCTATTCTCCAAAAGCTAATCCAAACACACCCTTATTTGCCTCTGGCATGTTTAGGTTGTGGATTACTTTGACTTTCTAAAGTTGACATATTGTCCTAAAAAGAAGTGATATTTGCCAATTGTTAGAATATCAATTCACTAAATAGGGGATGAATTGGGTGATATTAATATTTTAAACTTAAATTGCAAAATAGAGATTGAGTTAATAAGGGGATTACTAAAGAGTAAGGAAGCGGATAAAGAATATAATGCACAGAGAGTTTATACTAGTTTAGCTTAACCACTTGGCCTATAACCAGTTCTCATTGCTCCTCTAAGTATACTATCCTCTAAGTATATTATAATTCTCCAAGATTCATAGGGCATTTTGTGCCTCACTACATCAATAAGAAAGGACCTTTCTCACTTCTCCTTACTTCCCGTAAGGTTACAATCTACAAACTCAAAAGACTCACTTTTAAGTATCTCATATGAAAGAATAAAGTAGAGTGATAGTGATAAACATTGAAGATCAAATGCACTGCTTAGAATATGAAAAATAGAGTAGAGTATATTATAAATGAATGCAATAATAAATACTCAATAAATGTTGTTCATTGTTCTCTGTCTTTTGCATTTACTGTGGCTTCTTTTATAGTTGAGTCTAAAGATCAACTCGCTGAGTAGCCATTGGACTCATTGAAGTAGCAGTTGAAGAATAAAGCTGTTGATGTGTGACGGTTAAAGCATTTAATGCGTTTGACACAAATTTATTTTTTGATCATTTTCTTCATTTGATATTATTTCAGCATGGAATTGATCTTGAAATGTATTGGATAAATGATATAATAAAAGTTTAAACAAAGATCAATTAGTTCCCAACAATTTAGATTGAAATAGCAAAGTTTGGTTTGAAAATCATTTTGAAGAACATGTAAATTTATCAAAAAATACTCTTATCGAAAATAGCTTCAATAAATATTCAAACAATGTGTATTTAAACCAAATCTACTCTTATCGAATAATACTTCAAAAGCTAGCCTTATCGAAATGTCCTTCGAAAAATAAACTTTAGTTACAGAGGCATGGTTCAGGCTTATCAAAATACTTATCGAGAAGAAGTCTATTCAAAGCATTTATGTCATAGACCAGAAGAAACAACTTATCGAAGTGTTGTTCAATAAGTGGCCTTATCGAATAACTATTGGATAAGATCCTAATGTTTCAAAACAATAGTCTTTTGAAAAATATTTTGTTTGAGATTTTCTTTAATTTTTCTAATCTTCATCACAAATGCTATGGAATACATTTTCAAATTAAGGTTTTATAAGATCATTTTCTAAAGCAATCATAAGATCATTGTTTAAAGTAATTACATATTTAAATATCACTTAATTGTTTCAGAAATTGGTCCAAAAACTAAAACTTCTCTATTTATCGAAGTGCTTATCGGTAAACTACCTTATCGATCAATTGTCACGCCCCAAAAATTAAGGGGTGACCGGCACAGAATATGAAGAATTCATATTCCTTAAGCCTCTAACAAATAAATAGAACACCTGATTTAATGATTATAATATATATTTTGTCATGATCAAAAAGCAAGTTATTTGTAGAAATTTTAGCAGAGTTGTCTTATATATACCAGACCTTCTAAAAATTCTACAATAGTCTACAAGATTTCCAAATATTACACGAATCTCTAATCAAAATAATATTTACATTTACTCCATCAAAAGGACAAAAGAGGACCATGATTATATCTATAGATTAGGTGGAGCATCTAACTTCCAAAAAGTAATATATAATTTTATAAATTTATATTTATATTTTGTAATAGTTATACAAAACGGAGCAATAGCTTCGAAACAATAGAGAGGCTCTTCGCTCTTAGCTACAGGAACAAGGCTAATGGTGCTATATGAAGCTAAAATAATCTACCGGTAAGTAACGTCCTATCAATATAAATAAATAAATTATGGAAAGAAATAATTTAAATATATTTAACTTTGAATAATAAAGCTTAATGATAAGTCTCAATTTCTAAATTATTGAATTATAATAAAGTTAAAGCCTTTAGCAGTACGAGGCAAACCAATGATAAAATCCATGCTTATATTTTTCCCATTTCCACTCAAGTATTTCCAATAGTTGGAATGGTCTTGTAGGTTTATGATGCTCCGCTTTAACTTGTTGACACACCAAACAACGTGCAACAAAGTTTGCTACATCATTTTTCATACCATGCCACCAATAAACTGTTTCAAATCTTGGTATATCTTGGTTATTCTAGGGTGAATAGTATAAGCGAAATGATGAGCTTAACAAAGGATTTGATCGAAGATCTCTTTCATAAATGACCTGATTGAATAGTTTATCGATAAGAGCATAATGAATCTTATTTTGAATTTTTCATCTAATCTTCACAATTTCAAAACTAATCAAACAAAACCATATATGATCCAAATAAATTAATCAAACACTATAAGAAATGAATCATCATCAAAATATTTCTAATAATCAAATCATCATAAGAAACATTAGTCAAAATTAAGATTCCAGTTATTTGAATTTAAAATATCTTGTCTTCCCCCCCCCCCTTTAATTTGATCTTATAAATTGTAACTTAAGATTCTAAAGATCATTTTGAGAAGAAAACAATTTAATTCAATCACTATAAAGATTATTTTATCAAAATGATTTGGATAAACTTAAAAGCATTTTCAATGATTAGATTTTAAAACTATAAAATTTTTATTCCTCTAATCATAAGTTTTGGTAAAACGTTTTGAGAAGAAGTAATCAAATGACATCTTTAGATACAACATGACCTAAGAAAAATAACTTTGTTTAATTAGAATTCACATTTGGAAAACTTGGCATAGAGATGTTGCTCCCTCAACTTTTTTTGTAATACCAATGCAAATAATGTTCATACTCCTCCGTATTCTTTGAGTATACCAAAATATCATTGATAAATACAATTACAAACTTATCAAGAAATGGTCTGAACAACATATTCATCAAGTCCATGAATGTTGCAGGAGCATTTGTTAATCCAAAGGACATTACTAAAAATTCCTAATGACCATATCGGGTTTTAAATGTTGTGTTTGGAATATCTTCCTTCTTGATTTTTAATTGATGATAACCTGAATGCAAGTCTAACTTTGAAAAATACTGTGCTCCTTACAACTCGTCAAAGAGATCATCGATGTGTGGCAACATGTACTTATTTTTTATTGTCACTTTATTAAGTTGCCAGTAATCAATATAAAGTCTCAAAGACCCATATTTCTTTTTCACAAAAAGAACTGGTGCACCCATAGAGAAGTGATGGGTCGGATGAACCCTTTTGTCTAACAATTCTTGTAGCTGGGTCTTCAATTTCCTTAACTCTGAGGGTGTCATCCTATAAGGCAGAATTGATATTAGCTGTGTGCCCGGAATAACATCAATACCAAATTCTATCTCTCTATCTGGAGGTAATCCAGTTAATTTCTCAAGAAAAATATCAGGAATTTTCTTTACAATTAGATTTGATCTAGAATGATAGTAGACTTATTAACATCCTTCACTATAGCCAGAAATCTTTGACAACCCTTTTAACAATAATAGCTAGGCTTTTAAAGCAGAAATTAAGTTAGTTGGCCTTCCTACTTCATTCCCTTGCAATATAAATAATATCATTATCACCCAACTGTAATCTTGTAGAAATCTACCAAAATCTTTAAATAAATTTCCAGCTTTATATTTAACATTCTAAAGCCCTTAATCATATTGTAACACTTGAAACACCAGTTTGACATTCATGAATCATCAAGACAGCAATTGATAATCAGTTTCAAGCTTCAATAATTAATAATTCAGACCCTAAAGCTATCAACAACATCCATCAAAGTAATTTGTACCATACATCACCTTTTAGCCTTTAGGTGTTCACTATGTTTTAGTTCATTTTTAAATACACTTGCAACACATGTTTAAACATTAAAATAGTGGGTATTTTCGATGCATTTAGTGTCAATTAACCAATTGCCATATATAAAATACTCAAACAGTGAGTATCCCTTTTTCTTCTTCTTTTCTTTCCATTTTCAACAATTTTAAATAGCACCTGCCCAAATTCTTTATTTATTTATTTTTTTAACATATTTGATAGTGTTGTTCCAATAATTTCTTTGAAATCATAATAATTGACTTCACCTAAAAATTCCCTTCAAAATCCCATCTTAAAGCTTTAGTATTTAAAATATTTTATACCCTTCACTTCAAATCTAAAATCAAAAGCTATCTATCCTAAACCATTTAACCCCTATTTCAGCCTTAACTAACCAGGGGTAATCAACGCTTTATGTCACTAAATAAACATTTAAACACCTTTATACCACGGACTTGATATATGTATTTAAACAAATTTTATTTATTTTAACTTAACAACTTAAGACTTCATAGAGTTTTGAAATCAGTTCCCAAACTCTAAACTTATAGCCTTTAACATTCCAAAATACTTTCCAGAAAAACCAAAATCATAATAGCCAAAACACAAACCATTAGCTTAATTTCAAATAACCCAAGCTTCAAAATCTAACCAAAACAAGTCTCTTATACATGCACGCTATGCTTTTATATTCCATTCTCTATTTTCCCTTAAATCAACCAACTTCAGCAATCAAAGAAAATTTTCATTTCTTCCTTCCTCACAGTCTCGTCAACTAGAAAAGGGAAGGAAATCAAATCGTCCAACCAAAGCTAACAATAATCAGTAGAGAGGGAAAGTCTGAAGCTTACCACACACACACGGTGAAACCTCACAAAATCAGGGGAGAAGGAAGATAGATATTTCTAGTTACACAACTGAGCCCACGGCCGTATGCTGAAGATAACGTGGATGACAGAGGATGAATGGCAGCGCGACCATCGGCCTCTCCCTCTCCTCCAGCGACGCTGTTGAAGAACAGGACAAAAGAAAAGAAAGAGTAAAGCGTCTTTGAATGGAGGCTACCCAATCTCAGAGCTAACCCAAACGACACAGTCACCGACTGCAGCAGCTCGTCAACAAAGAAGAAGCTGAGATCTACGCAGAGAAGAAGGACGATAGCGGACGATGACATGGTCATCGGTGAGCATCACAGATGGCGAGAGCTGAAGGAATACATAGCAATGGTGGCTTCTTAGTCATAGGTTCGTGAAGCTTCCTCCTTTGCTCTCTCTCTCTCTCTCAGGCCGATAAAAAATGCAGAAGAGGAAAGTAATATAGGTAGAGGGGTGTTTCAATAATTTCACTCAATAGGCTAAAGCAAATAAATAAAAAAAATCTACTTTGGAGTCAGCTAGGATTCAAACTCGGTAACTTACACTCATTTCACTGTATCTAACCACTCAACCGCCAACTTCTCTTTGTTACAATTGCAAGAAATAATATATATTGTAAGGGGGTATTATTTATCTATTTTTTTTCTAGGGCCATTATATCAATGCTTTGATAAATGTTATTTAGAAACTGATTTCATAAACAAACTTTGTTTTCATTTATAGAAGGGCTATAAACACCCTTCTCCATAAATGTCACTTAGAAATATATTTCACAAAATGAATTTTGTTCTTGTTTATCGAAGTGTTTACCAATAAATACCTTTTAAAAACTAATTTCACAAACTGAATTTTGTTCTTATTTATCGAATAGGTTATCGATAAATACTCTTATCGATAAGCTTATAGAAAAATAAGCTATGTTAAAAACATAATCAAAGTTTTAATCGTTTGTGATCATCAAAACATAGAGTCTAAAACCAATTATTTCCTTTACCAATTTAGCAATCTCTATCTCCTTTGCAATCTACTTTGATGGGTGAAAATGGGAGAGAAAGAAATAGTGACATGGAAAATGGGGTAGGTCACACCCTATTTTCCACATAAAAATTCTCTCCACTCGTGGAGAGATTTGTGGAGGATAATTTGTCGTCCACAACTAGTCAACTGCCCCAACCATATGCCTCACTTGATCCTTGCTTACATAATTGCATGTTTTCTCTCATATGAGTTGTGGTATGTTTTTTATTCTTTTGAACGTATTGCATGATTATATTACTCCATCTAGTACTTGTTATAAGTATATGTTTTTTATTCTTTTGAATGTATTGCATGATTATATTACTCCATCTAGTACTTTTTATAAGTAACAACTACTTAAATCACACGGATTAGAGTGTTGGTTAAAATTAATTAAAAGCAATAAATATGACTTATTTTTCAAACATACCTTTATAAGAATGACGGGTGGGAGAAAGAAAGAATGAAAAAATATGAGAGAGAATGAGTGGGAGAGAGACATGTAATCAATTGAAGGATAAAGATAGAAAGAGCGCATTAAATTTTTAGTCAAACTCAAATTGTTACTTATATATAGGATCACCCTTATGAAAGAGAATATTGCTTATAAAAATGACCAAATAGAGTACTTTATAATAGTCATAACATACCAATAATCATTCTATAAGAAACACCTCTGTCAAAATATTCAAGCTGTCCAAGGAAGCTTTGAGCAATTTAGTATGCTATTAAATTGCCATAACAATATTATAAATATGATACTTGAAAAAAAAAACTAAAACTCAACGACAGAATACGGAAACGCACCTCATTGTTACCAAACCTCATCACCTTTTTCTCCACTTTAGAAATACCAGTGATGTTCATCTTCATCATGTTGAGATATTTGTTAGTTATTTAATTACCTAGAGTTAAATTTGGATATTATTTATGATTATATTTGAATATTATATTATCATATTTTAGGAAAATAAATCTAAGATTACATATATAAAGGCACATTTCTATTCTCATTCATTTAAGGATTAATCATAATCAAATATTCTTATTTCCCCTTTACTTTTAATCTATGGTATCAAAGTATAATATTCTAATTTTTAGGTCCAGAAGCCCAGAAAGTAGCCTAAAATAGGTAGGCTATCAGGCTCTTTTGAGCAGAAGTTCTAGAAATATACAGAGGGTGTTCAGGGACTAAACTGCAAAATAGAGAAAGTATAGGGACTATGATGTAAATATGAAAATTTCCTGGGGTAAGTATGTAAATAAAGTCAGAGGGTCCAAAAGAGTCTCCTGGGAACAGAAAAATGAGAGAGAAAGAAATGACTAAATTATAAAGAAGGGAAGTTCTAGGGCTTAAGAAAGTAAAAAGGGACCAATAGTGTCAATAAAGGTTCCTTAGGTCAAAAAATAATGTAGACATAAGATGAAGAGACTAAAGTGAAAATTATAAAAGTCTAAAGGCCTAAAATAAATGTAGAGACAAGTTAAGGGCCTTAAGTATAATTATAGAAAATAAAGGGACATGGATGTCATTTTTCAAAAGGCATGATAGTAATTTTTGAAAAGAAAAGGACATGGATGGAATTATGGAAAAAGATTGGGACCTAAACGTCATTATTGGAAAAGATTAGGGTATACCTTTAAATCTATGATCTGAAGGTAGGATTAGACATAGGAGATTTTTTTGATCGAATCTGTGTGCTACAGAATTTTAATTTGAAGTCCCGATTAATTGAGATAATTTTTTGAAATAATTAAATATTCAGTAAAGGTTTTTCTACTAATATTGGATCATATATCCAATAAAAAATATAGATCTAGGTAGGAAATTATGCATATTAAAATATAGGTGTCAGTGCCTAGAAATATCTTGAAAAGTACGAAAAGATGAAAATGACCCTATGTTATAAAAATAAATAAAAATGAATGGAGGGAAGTTTAGTTATTTAACCAGGTCAAAAAGTCAAAGGGGTTACAGGAATAGTTAACCAGTGTTAGGAAATATCCTGATGAAGTGTGAAAAGACAATAATGCCCCTAGAGTTATTAAAGTGAATAAATGTGAACCAAGGGCATTTTGGTCATTTTTCAAGGGCCAATAATCAAATTTATACCCAGTATAAGAATGTCAATGGAAAAAAAAAATCCAGACATTGAATCTAATGTCAGAAAATAAATAATGAAATTTTACAAAAATTAGATTAAAAAATAATATGATTTTTGGGAATCTGCAGGGGCTGGTACCGGGTTAGACTAGATTTTTCTCATGTGAGATGCCACCTTGCCCATGATGTCATGTGAATGATGTAAGTAAAAAGGAGATGATGCAAGCAAGGTTGGATGGCTAAATCTTAGCTATTGATTTGATCTTGTAATTTCTTATAACTTAGAGGGTAAAATAGTAATTTGGCCACCAATACAAGTCTTTAACACCTCCCTATCAGATGCAGCATGAAAAGCTTGAGAATGCATGGGAAACCTCTTGTAAAATAAAAACTCAAGCCAAGATTAAGGCAATTCAAGGGGCAATTAAGCAAGGATCTAAGGTAATATCTCTTCCTAAGTCTTTAAGCTTATAGTTAGGAGGATTAATTATTAGATTAAGTGGTTAGAAATCATCTTATTCCTCCCTAAAGCATGCTGGATGAAATCTGGAAGTATGAGGGAAGGAAGAGATTCATGTTAGAAATTGGGAAAGAAAGTTGAAACAAGCTAAGATTAGGTAGTTTAAGCTTATGGAATCCATGTAATCTTAGAATTTTCTCTTGGACATGCTTTCTGCCACTACACATTCTTGATAGAAAAAGGAATTTGATGATTTTGATAATTTCAATGGATTTAAAATGAAAAACTTTGTAAAAATAATTAGAGAAATAAGTATTGAAAGCATTGGAATTAAAATAGGAGTTTTTAGAATTCCTAGAGGTAGCTTTCTGTTTCTATTTAGACTTGAAGGGGGAGTTTGATTTTCAAAATTCTAAATCCATAATTGAATTTTATATGAAAAATTATATAGGATTGGACCATGGGAATTAATTTTAGCTAGAAGAAACCAAGAGTTATAAAATAGAAAAAGAAAGGCTAAGTTATGTAAGCTAGTCTTCCACTTAGTGTAAGATCATGGTCCTAATGAATTATATGATGAATATGAATGTGTTTAGGACCTTGAGACATCCAAGACGATTTTGGGAAGTGGTTGACCAAAAGTTTCATGGTTGGGAAGTCTAGGGAGCAAGTGTAAGAACAAGAAAGAAAGCTTAAGCTTAAGGTAGTGAACTTACCCTTCTTGTATGTATGATATTTATGCTTGTGTGTTGATGTGTTTTATGTTATGAGATGATGATATGTGACTTATATGAATAAGATATGCTTTGCCCTATATATTTTCAATGGCAATGTATGATGATATGAAGCAACAAGTATCATAACATGTCACTATAAGCACAAGAAAGATAAAGGAGTCACGCCATACACTTGCATTCATCTTGTATGCATTAAATGGTAATATTTACTATTGAGATTACCTAGAATCTCACCCTCCCATAACCAACCATAATAGATCAACTATGATGGAAGACTTATGCATGATGGAGGAGCTAAATAATGGAAAAAGGAAAGTAGACAAATTGACGTTCTAGCATATGTTACATGAATTTCTCATGTATGTAAATACTATGCAACGGAGGAGCTAAATAATGGAAAAAGGAAAGTAGACAAATTGATGTTCTAGCATATGTTACATGAATTTTTCATGTATGTAAATACTATGTAAAGTGCCAATTTATGTGATAAAAATATATGAAATAATTATATCATATTTATATGATATATATATGAATATATGGAAAGCCAAGTTAATGGTTTATGTATGTAGAATAATTTATGAGAATTGTGAAAGAAAGTAGAAATGGTTAAAACGTAGATCCTAGAGCAGTCTTATTTTGACTTCAGTTTGACCTAACAGATGAATGATTTTAACCATGAAATTTGATGGATGTAGTACACATCATAAGCTTTAAATGTATGGATAATATGCCTCAATTGGATGTGTGTAATAAGGGAAATGAATTTCCAAGGTTGAGGGTTAGAAACTGAAAGTTCCAAAAATAATCATATGAATAATAAATTTTAACGAATTAACTGTATTGAATGGGCAATCAAATGTCCAGATTTATATTTTTCTTTTAAAGAGCAATGAATGAGTTTAAAAAAAATTGGAACACCTCCATATAATTTTCTAGAATTAATTATAATTTTTTGAAGTTGAACTACCAATCTAAAAAATAAATAGTAAACAATACCCAAGGATCAAATTAAAGTTTTAATTTTTGGGCTAAAGTAATACTTCCGCTAATTAAATACGTTTCTGAATGTGTACTTTAAGAGATCAAAAGTAAGATGTTTCACAAAACATGGTACCAGATCACAAAATAGGAGATCCAGATATGAAGTCCCTAGCACTGAAGTGATTTCTAAATTATCTGATACCATGAAAACCTGTTAGCTTCCCTCACAAATCCCTTAAGTGGGAAATCGATTGGGGAATGGAGTAACATTTTCATCACTCCATCTTCTAGGAAATTCTTATCTTCCAATTTTGTCACATTATCATAAACATGGCAGCTTCCATTCTTAAGCGAAGAAGATAAAGTATAAAATCTATGAGCGGTTACGTAAAGAACCGTTTGAGAATTCATATCAAACACCACTGTCACTTCAGTATTCGTGAATTGATCCATGGGAATACGAAGAACCAATCTCTGGGAAGAACAAGTGCAAAGGACAATCGGAACAAATTTCCAAATACAAGAATTCAGAAGAAGAACTAATTTCCATGAATTATCGGGACTATCAGAACCAATTTCTAAATTCAAGAACTTGGAATAGAAGAAGAACCAATTTGAAAAACACCAAAAAAAATAAGGCGGACTATACTTTTCAAATCAAAATAAAACCTATAAACAATTTTTTGCCTTTTTTTTTGTTTGTTGAAATAATTACTTTTAAAAATTTTAATTTATTAACTCATTCCTATCAATTTTGATTTTTCTCTTATGATATACATGATTATATTTTTATTCATCTTGATTTAATCAAAATAATCTATTAAAAATAGATTCGATAATATCTTAATTTAAAAATTAACTAATTAATTAATTTTGTTATGTTCATATATTTTTTTCTATGTTATATCTTTTAACAACTTTCCTTTTAAGAAAAACAATTATTAGGAGGAAGGAAATTGATGAATGGAAGAATAAAAAGTCAACAATGAAAAATATCTTTATAATTGTGTCCGTCTCCAATAATATAATAAAATTAATCGATATTAAAGGAAGTTTTATAAAGTAAATTAAAAATGATTACTGATATAGGAGATAAAGTTTTTTAAAGGTAATTATTGTGATATGATTTAAAGTTAATTTAGAAATACTAATGAAGAATGAATTTTATTTATGTTCCATAGAATTAGAAAAAAGTTTAACTTTTTTTTTTACTTCAAAAGAAAATCAATTAAATTATACTAATGATTTTTGTGTTATGATTAAAATTATTAAAATTAAAATTTAGTAAAGAAATCAATTAAATTTTATGATGGTGAGTATGATGACCACCTCAATCTACGTCAATAAATTTATTGACACATTAGTTTAGATTAATAAGTTGATTATATATTTACGTAATCGATAAAATGGTCTCTTAGAAGTCTTGGACTTTTGGATAATCATCAAAATTGATAAACATATTTAGCTCATTAAATTTATGCTGTCCATTTCCAAATTTAACTTTTTTATCTTTTATTTTTTTAAAATAATATTTTAATAGATAGAGATCTAAAATAAAGATATTTCTCAGCTATCATTATCTAAAAAAATAATTTTTCCACTTAAAAATACCAATTGAAAAAATATTAAATATTAGAAAAATATTAAATTTAGATTAGATTTAGATAATTCAAATTTGATGAACTAAGAGTGATGGGTATCGAAACAATCGTTAAAATCTTGATGTAAACCAAATAATTTGTAAGATTCTCTCAAATTTTTAGAAAAAATTCAAGAACAATGAGTTCTTAGATAAATTTTTAAAAAGATTATATTATAGGTATTTATATCTTTTTTCAATTTTTAATTAGATTTTAAATCTTAATTAAGTCAGTTAAAAATCTACATTGTGTTTTAAATAAGCTTTGATGCTAGAAAAAAATTACATATGATTTAATTATTTAAATTTAAATTTATAATAAAATAAAAAATTATATTCGTTACAAGTTTATAATAATATAGATATAACAATTTATTTATAATAGTAACATAAATAAATCCTAAAAATTTATCATGATCATACTAAATAATTTTAGACTTTAATATAATATCTTCTTTGTTAAATGACTCCTACAAAATGAATAGTTATTAACATGAAAGAGTGTGGAAAAAAAAATGTGTAATGATAATAATTATTAGAGTAAGTAAGGATAAGAAAAATTAATACTGGATTTTACCTCTTTTACTTTTAAAAGAGATATTTTAATTTTAGTAAAAAAATTAAATATGGTCAATGAATTTTACTAAACAAATACAGAATATCAATATATTTTTTAAGGAATGTTAAATTAAATTATTTTATCATTCATGGTATCGATATTATATATAACGAACAAAAGAACTCACCGTGCCGACCTGTGACCTAGGGTTTATTTCACAGGAGGGGAAGAAGCGCCGCTGCGAGAGCTTGGAAGAACACAGCGATGGGTATATTTTTACCCATATATACTTTTTCTATTTGGATCAATTTTCTCATCTGTTCCTAATTGCTCTGTGACTGATTTTGTTTTTGATGTGATCTTGAATTACATTTTCACCATCAGCGAGAATTAAGGTTCATGAACTGAGGCAGAAGACGAAGGCCGATCTGCTCAACCAGCTCAAGGAGCTTAAGGCTGAGCTTGCTTTGCTCAGAGTTGCAAAAGTGACTGGCGGTGCACCGAACAAACTTTCCAAGATGTAATTCTCTCTTGCTCTTGATGGGTTTATTCTGATTACATTTTCAATTTGATCCCTGAAAAATATACTTCCTCGCACTTAAGTCTTAGGTTTATTTCTCCATAAAAAAGTTAATTTTGTTGGTTTTGTTAAGTAAACAATTTGGTCAAATGGAAGGGTTAATATTCTGCAAGTTACAAATTTTGAGAGACTAAAACTAAAATTGTGTGCATTTCCTTTCCCCCCTGTTTGATTATCTATAGGGTGTTTGTGTTTATGTTTGTTTTATCATGGGGTGCAGTAAGGTGGTGAGGTTGTCCATAGCTCAGGTGTTGACGGTTATATCTCAGAAGCAGAAGGCTGCGTTGAGGGAGGTATACAAGAATAAGAAGTATTTGCCTCTTGATCTGCGTCCTAAGAAGACTAGGGCTATCCGTAGAAGGCTTACTAAGCACCAGGTAACACTATTATTTGGTAATTTGTTGCTTGTTTGTTGTTTTGTGCTCAGACGTTACTTTTTGGTTCCCCTGCTTCCTCTTTCACTTCAGTTTTGGTTTATTTGTGATTGAAATTTTTTTCCAGCGTTGTATGAGGATTTAATTTGCCGTATTACAATATCTAATATGCCTAGTGGACATAGAAATTGAAGTGAAGCTAACAGAACCTGCACTTGTGCGTTTATGTGTTGTTAGGGGTTTAAAGATGGAGACTTAACTGAGTTGTTTTTGTTTTTGTTTTATATTCATGTATTCACATAAGACTATATTTTTTACTTCACATATGTTTAAAATATCACAGTATTTTGCTCAATGGTCTACGAAATTATGTGAAGTTAGTTGAACCATAATTTATGCATTTATTCGGTTTTGGAGTCTAAATGTATATAGACATGACTGCTTTTGTTTCTCTTAATATGTATTTGCTGGAAGGTTTTACGGTTTGTAACTTTATCCACCATAAGCCCCCCATAATTTTTCATGTTTTATTTGTACATTTGTTTTGAAAATGGCCTGAATTGCATTGCTACCTCGAAAAGTACTACATAACATAGTTTGCAAACAAAACCTACTATTCTGAAGTGAAGCAGCCAGTTCTGTCTGGTTTGCTCACCAAACTGGGTCTAGTTTTGGAAACAACTATACTCATCAAATATGTTTAGATTTCATGATTTTTAATTGGTTTGATTCAGGGGAACCTGATATATCTTGATTCTAGTGGATAGCTAAGTGATCTTTTCCTACCGTTTTGCTATATTTAAGTATTGTGATTGATCAATATCATTGGAGTGAAGTAACTTTGTAATCTTTAAGCTAATCTTTAGACTTTTTGAAGATGAGCTGTACTGAATCTTGTTATGACGCGTCTCTATTACTGTTTATGCAGGCATCATTGAAGACCGAAAGACAAAAGAAGAAGGATACATACTTTCCTGTTAGGAAATATGCCATTAAGGTGTAGGATGTTTGGGCTATCATCTGTATGCTTTTTTTTTTCTTGATTACAAGTTTTGGTACTTCAACAAATAGTTTTCTGTTGGTGGTATTGAGTTCATGTTTTGTTATATGAGTTTGTTGAGACTTGATGTTCCCTCTACATGCTGCTAGGTTTGCTAGAGTGTTCATATTCTATGAATAGAATTCAGTTCAATTTTGATGCATATCTTAATGTTAATTCTATTTCATTCAGCATAACCTCTGATCAAGAAGCAAGGGGATGACACAAATAATGAAGGTTCTTTAGTATCTTTTGAAAGATGTTTTTTAGATTGGAAATGGAGGTGAAGGAGGAGGGATATATGAAAACCTTTCACATGTTTGGGAAAGGGAAATGGAGGAATTTGATTGATCTTCCTTCCTTTTAATCTTTTAATATTCTTCTACTTTAAAAGCACTTAGCCTTTTACCAAAAAAAATAAAAATAAAGTACTGTTAGTGTAATGCCGTACTTTTTTTATGCCAACCCCAATTTTGATTGAATTTAATCGAACATCAATCTTGAGCATCTCAATTAGCTTTTGTTCATCCATTTCTTTGGCTTACAAACTTTATTGAAAGCCAAATTTAATCCTTAAAAGATGATGTTGCCCCTGAAAAAGTATCGTAAGCATCTCTGTACGCTATTAATATGGTATACTGGTTGGATTAAAACGAGATTCCTATATACAGGCCCAGACTCTTGAAAAACCAAGATGAATAAATCTTTTGGAATCACCCCATTAATTTTTTTTGGTAGAGTTTAGTCGGTATTGTTTAATTGATAGTTTGATATTAATCTTTTTAAAATATAAAGATCATGTACATATATATATATATTTTTTTTTTAACAAAGTCTTTTATATCTTGTTTTGAATCTAAAATATCATCTTTAAGAGATTTACTCATCTATTAATTTTATCAGGTTTTGACGGTAATCACGCCATTAATTGAATCCGACGTTTTGTTACGAGTATGAATAATTTATTGTTAACATTTTCATTAGTACATACATAGGAAATATACTTGCATAATAAATATAAAACTACTCTTTTATAAGATCCATATATACACACACACTCGCATACATTTTTTATGCTTTTTTTCTAGTACGATTTTATGACATTGGGATGATTGTGATAACTTTTTTCTACTTTGCACACTTTCATGAGAAAACATAAACAGCTCTATAACCAACGGGAGTTGGTCCGAGTGATAAGCGACTCAGTATCGCTTAAGCGAGGTCTCGAGTTCGAGCCTTGGGGAATGCAGAAAATCCCTGTTGGGAGACTCACCCACCATAGCCAGGTGCGCGAAGCGGGTCGGATCCGGATGTAGTCAGGGCAAAGCTCCGGTGAACCGGGTGGGCAAAAAAAAAATAAAAATAAAAAATAAACAGCTCTATACCCTGCGTGTACTTAGGAAAAGTGCAAGGCAACATTATGCAGTTTTCGTTATATATTCTGACTCAGATAGCTATTTAAAATAAAAAGGAAAGAATCCCAGACAACCAAAATTAAGGTTACAAACCCGGCATATTTGGTCAAGTTTACAAAATAAAATAGTGATGTTAATACTAAACTATTAGAAGAACGAAAAGTCTTAATTACAAACCAATATAATGAATAAAGAAGTATAAGGAGCAGCATTATTCATAAATTATAAGTGGTGCAACTCATCACAAGTTATGTATAAATACACAGGCCGCACTCTAGTTTTACTTTATTGTATGTTAATGAAGACTCTCAGACCAGAAGGTGAAATCCAGCAAGGCATTCTAATTCAGACAAGGAGAGAGTTCCGTCGGCAGAGGAATAGATTGCCAACCTGCACATATTTGCAGAACATCTTTAAAGGAATCTGAGGGTGCTTCCATAGTCCAAGTTGGATAAAATTCAGAAGGGTGAAACATGCATCCTTCTGTGTCTTGTGTTTGTAAGCATTGTTGTGCACCATTCAGAAATATGTCTCCTTCAGATATTATGGTGCCAGATTTCTGCTCCTCCTTATCAGCAGCCTAGGATATTGTTAATATTACAAGTTCATTGCCATTAGAAGTTGTAGTAAATGTCTCAAGAGGATTTAGCAAAAGAGATAGTGATGTGAAAAGGAGGCCGGGAAAATAGGAATACTTTTATTCAATAAATCAAATCCAAATACAACTGAGAAACCTTTGGGCGGCTATTTATAAAGTCCTAGCACAATAAAAATAATAATAAGATAATTCAAATTAAAATTTTAATCTAATTTAAATCTAAAAAATAATGCTAAGATGATCTAGCTAATTTAGATATCCTATTTTATCCGAGATAATGCTAATTATTAAAGATAAATGAAAACAAATAATCTAAAAATTAAATATATCATGTTCCCTCAGATAGTTTAGGTACACTACCAACTAGGAGTTTACCAAGTTCTCCAACAAAAATAACACAGGTGGATACATTTTTCACAACTCAGCGCCACATTGATTGGCAGTTTAAAATAACACAAGTGTAATGTTGTCCTTAAGTAAATTTGCTGACCAATACAACAAACTTGATGCATAGTAAATGTCAGTTTGTATTATGGAATTTTGTTCATATATGCATTGAAACTATTCCCTATTTTCCCATTAATATGTTGAAAATTGTGCCCTAGGGGCCAATCATTGTCTTATAAACATTATTGTTTTATGAATTTCTTAATTATGTTATCACATTATTTGCATGTTTACTGTGATGACCATCCTTGGATAACTTATGATCTTATCCTAAATGTCCCTGGTCGGTCATCTATGCGGGAGCAGTGATGAAATAAGACCGTATGACTTTGAAGATATATGGAGATATAAATCAAAGTCATAGGCACATGTAAGAGTACAAGGTGCTAGACCGACCCGCTATGAGAGAGCTGCATGGGTTAAGTCATAAGCTTCTCTCATATACAAGCCATTGTCACTATGCCGTTTGACCTGAGATCATCATGGATTCCTACATGACAAACGCTCAGCTTTGACCTAGTCAAAAGTCACTTTTGACCGAGTGATCATAAAGGCTATGTTCGGGTTTAGTGGTTTTTCATGCGGAGGAATGTGAATGGTCAAGATGGAATTTGTCCCTCACATTCGTAGAGAGATATTATTGGGCCCCTCGATGAGTGAGTCTGAGAAATGTATGGCCATACTGTAATGGAAGGATAGTTCCATTTCTATCGTCAGACTACTCAGGGATCGAGAAAATAACGGTCAGGAATAAGGGGATGACGTTCACCATGCCTCATCTATGACCGAAATATCGTGTGACAAAAGGGACGTGATATGGTTGTATGAAAGGTTACATCGTTTATCGATCCTCATATGATTTGGGTAGTCATAATGTCTTGCTAGAGGCCGCTTACGACTTGTGGATTATTATAGTAACTAGCCCACTGCCAACTTCATATGGGCCTACAGGGTCGCACACAAAATAGCCCAACTCGAGCTGTGATGTCTAGATTCATTAAATCTAAGAGATGTCTAGATTCAATGAATAGTCTAGGATGAACTTATATATTTTATATATATAAATTTGTATATATATATATTATATATATAATATAAGAGATATTTGTAAGATTTGGATAAATTAAATTTCTATCACTTTTAAATTTGAATTTAAATGGATATGATCTATTTGAATTTGAAATTCAAATTGATAAGATATCTCAAATTTGATTTATGAGAATAAATCAAATATAATTCCGTCTTATCTTTATTTTAAATTAAATAAATAGGTGAATTAAATCTGTGAGACGGATTTAATAAAAACAGTATTTATTTAATTAGTTTCTTATCAAATTTGCAATATATGATATTGTATTAATTTCAGAATTAATATAAGATTAATTCTGAAGCCCGGCCCAATTAGAAGCTCGATGGCATCCTATATATTTGACATTAGGAGCTAAGGTTCTACACACAATACACAACACAACTCACAAGAGAAAAAGGGGCAGGAGAGTGCAAAAGGTTTGCAGATAAGAAACTGCCAGAATAGAGACGGTGAGGACGGAATCTTGAGAAAACCCTAGAGGGACAAGAGGCTCTAGCACGTCGTTCGTGGTTGGAACACTGTTCGTGTGGATACCGGTAGAGGAAGCCGATCTGAGCTGTCGACTTCTTGCGATCGAGAAAAGAAACCAGACACGAAGACAGGTCGCGACCTATTGACACTGAGGTCGCGACCATACGGGCATCTGAACGTCAGAAATCCGAAAAGAGGATACCGGTCGCGACTTGAAGCCGACGAGGTCGCGACTACAAACTCCAGAGACGTCCGGTCGCGACGAGAAGCTTAGTAGGTCGCGACTAACAACTCCAGAGGCTACAAGTCGCGACGAGAAGATTAGGAGGTCGCGACTAACAACTCCAGAGGCGACAGGTCGCTACTGGAAGCTGAGTAGGTCGCGACTAAAAGTTCTAGAGGCGAGGAGTCGCGACTAAAGCTCGAATACCGAAGGTAACACTTCTTTCTCCTTAACTTAAACACATTCGGTAGATCCTGGCTGGAATGGAAAAATTTTTAAAGTTAATTTCCGCTGCGTGTCTTCCAATTCCCTTCATAATATTCCTCCAAAGGAAAAGCAGTTGATGTTTTATGAAGCAAGGTTTTCATATATATAACAATGTTTGTCTTTCAGAACCATGCCATTCATCTTAATTCTGAATTTAATTTCTAGAAATTACAATCCTTTTAGCATATTTGTGACAACCATGACAAATCTAGGAGTAGTCAAACCTAAAATATGAAGGGCAGTATTTAATTATAAACAACGGCATATAATGAAAGTTCATGATAGGATAGTTACTATGAAGGACTGGTAATGGGCTAGGTACGTGTTAACAGCCAAGTCTACAACACTTCAAATCATCAAACATAAAAGCAAGTATAAAAATGGGCTTTATACAGGATTATGTGTTTTCAGGAATAGGTATGTGTATTAATTTTGTATGGAGCTAACTAAAAATGATAACTGATGTTTAAGGTTGGACATGATTCACAAAGAAAACAGCTAGGTTGACACTTGACATAACCGCTGCACCAAGTCCCAGCTCCCTCAATAATTTTGAACTAGAGTAATATTTTCTGTCTTATATTGCAGAGGCATGTGATGTTACACGTCAATGCAAAATCTAGAACGATATCACTAAATTGGCTAGACTGAAAACAACATTGGATCAGTTACATATTTGGACAAAGAATTAGAAGTGAGAAAAACATTACATTATTTAAAGCCTGAGATGGCACAATGGTTAAATAATAGATGCTTTAACCCATTTTGAGGTCAAAGCTGAGTTCAAAGAGAGAAGCCACGCCAAAAAAATTCATTTCGAGCATTTGATAGACCACATAAGGATAAGGCCCCAATTAATGAATTTTAAAAGTAAAACTAGAAGTAAAGAGACTAATATTCTACCTTCTCCGTATAGAATTCAAAAGTCTTTTTCTTAGTGTCTGCTTCATAAATATTGCACTGAGAGTATATCTGTAGAATGTTTTCAAATCATTATTTACATGAATAATACCAATAGCCTGCATGCAAGAATAACAGAGAAAAAGACATGATATAAGACAAGTACTTACCTGGGACTCGACACTAGCACAAACAGCATATATAGCCCAGTTTCTGGTGTAATTGTTGTACAGATGAACTTTTCCAAATCTAACACGAGGTTGTCTTTGTCGTGTCCCATCAAAGAAGCAGTGATGAATTGTCACCCGGATGCATCTATCGCCGATGTGAGTTGGGTCAGCTCCAATTAGCATTGTCTTATCATGCTGTGCAAAGTAACATCTGATGACAAGAATGAAATAACTCAGTGATAAACAACATATATGACCAAGTCATCATTGCAGCTTATTTTAAACATTTAGATTTGCACCTACCTAGATACAGTAATATCTGTGCTTTGTCTTGTAATGTCTATAAGCCCGTCATCATAATCACGAAGACTGCAGCGGTCAATCCATATGTTCCTAGAGTTTGGTTTTATTTGAATGCCATCAACATCATGACCCCTACCACCTTCAAACTTAAGGTTGCATACAATTATATTCTCACATTCTTTCAGCCTTAAGCCCTTTCCTGTGAGCTTTATGCTCTGGCCTCGGCCATCTATTGTCTTGTAAGATGACACACTCAAGTATGATGAAAGATTAATTGTACCCGAGACTTCAAAAACAATCCAGAGTGGCTCCTTTCTACGACATCCTTCCCTAAGGGATCCAGGACCATCATCTGGAAACAGATTATGGGTAACAGGAAGTTTAATGATATATTTTTTACATTTTTGCATGGTTTATAGCCTCTAATGAAACTATAAGTCAGCAACTGCTCCTCTGATAAACAAAAACCTCAATGGTTCAATAATTTTTCATTATATTATTGTCTATATACATTCATATCACTCAACAAAACCTTTCTGTTCTTATAATAGTAAAATTGTGAGTCGCCAAATTCACAGTTCAAAACAAATTATTGCGGAAATAATCTAGGAAGGCCACCAAAATGACTATATCAATAACATGGTGGTAATCAGAAAATCTAACATCCTCATACCAGCCTCATCGCCAAAGAATATCAGAGAAACAAATTTATTGATTGATATGACCGGTATTCTCCCATATATCCGACTATATCAATATACCCAGACATATCCAAAGTCATCATCACATTTCAATCCAGCGATTAATTTGGGTTAAGAAATGAAAGAAAAGAGGCAAATGAAAGCAATTCCGTACTGAAATGAATTAAATAGACCAGAAACTTGAAAGCACAAGTAAAATCTGTGAACCCAAAATGCAATTCCAAAAGTTAAAATTACCCCAGTAAAATCTAAAATGGGAGCAAGAACACCATTTATAAGCATCGTAAAATCCCAACATTACTATAAAACAGCCCTAATTTTCAGAATAGATCAAAAGATGAAGAAGGAAGGAGACAAACCAGCGAGGGTGGTGACGAAATAGAGGGCGCCGTGGAGGCCACCAATGGCGTTGCGGCCAAATCCCTCAGCGTGACCGGCAATTGCCCTCAAGCTAAAATCAACGTCGCCGTATGGTAGCAGAGAAGCCATATTTGTCTCTGTTTTAAAGATATCAGCTTCTGATCGTCGTTTGTTTATATGGTGATGATCATGATTCATGCCAAAACTAGCGCCCGTTGGAAACGACTGTTATAAATAATTAATATTTTTTTAAAACAAATTAACAGTTTAATTGGGAAAATGACACGTGTCTGGCAAGGGAATTATCACTGCTCGGCTTCCAATGTTGTCCCCTAATTAGTAATTACATAACACAATTACTCCCTTGTAAAAACATATATTAGATTTATTATCGAATATATATATTAAAAAAAGTTTAGTGTTGTTTTTTTCTAAAATGGGGGAAATTCTTACACATCTTTCTCGTCCTTTAGGCTATGTTTAGTTCAACGAAAGGGAGGGTAGGTTAGGTTAATTTAAGGGAGGGTAGGGAAAGGTAGGGGAGGTTATAAATGTGAAAGTAGGGGAGGAGAGATGATATTTTTTGTTTGGTTCAGGAGGGGAGGGGAAGGTAGGTTACAAAAAATTTATAAATATACCCTTATATCTTTATTTAAATTTATTTATTCTTTATTTACGATATTTATATAAAATTATTATTTCTTCATTGACCCATCTAATCACACCTGCATATTGTTGTCTTCCTGGGAAATTCGATCATAAGCTGCACCTCTCGTTCCTCTTCTCCTGCTTTACTCTTCTTTCCTGGCTCTCTTTTGCCTCCAGGCCTTTTTCACAAGGAGCTTGTTTTGGAGGCTGCTGAAGAAATCTCTCTGGACAGGTTTTTGGGCAAGGAAACCCGGATCCTAGTCATATGAGCAGACCTTCAAGAGTAAGTTCTTCTATCATTTCCTTCTCTATCCTCCTTCTGATCTTTCTGCATTCTCCGTTACTTCCTGCAAAGCTTGGTTGTGCAGAGCGGAATTTTTGGAGGAAGATCAAGAATTCAAGAATACCGACTTAGAAAGTATCTGTAAGAACCAAGTTCTGTCAAGATCTGGGTTAGAATTCAAGAACACAGTCGTCCGCAGATGAAGGAAGGAATGAACAGAGGGTAACATTGGAATATTTAAAAATTACCTTGGGCAATTTTGTCAAACAATGGGCAAAAGTCTCTCAACCCTCCAAACCCCCGATTTTGGAGGGTTGAAACAGTGAGGGAGGGGACCAGTAAAGGACAAAAAAATTTCCCTCCCCTCCCCTCCATTTTATGAACCAAACAGCCTTACTCCCTACCCTACCCTACCCTCCCCTCCAAAAAACCCCAACCAAACAATCCCTTAACCTCCAACTATCCTCTACAATTTAAATAAATTTGATTAAACAACAATCTTCTATGGTCTCATTTGTAAGATAGAGAGAAAAAACATTTTTGGATCAAAATCATAAAACATGTCATCAATTTTTTTTATCACTAGTTCCCCTTTTATTCCTAATTAAATGTCAGTGTATGCTGTTTAATATTTAAGGTATATGTGCATATATTTAATAAAGATAAAATTAGACACTTATTAAATTTTTAGATAGAGTTAATAAATTTTAAAATTTCTTTGGTTTCAAAAATATATGTTAAAAGTAGCTTATAAAAAGTATCAGATGACTAATATATAGTTAATTTAATAGTATAAAGTGAACAGATCCTCTAATTCTTGAGTTCGACTCGATTTTTAGAAAAAATATCTATATTAAGAGGGGTAACTATAAACCTAAAAACTATTATACTTAATAATAATATCCAATTAATATGTATCAAAACGATAACTACAAAAGGAACTAAATTGAAGAATTATTTTAAAATTTATAAAATGTTTTACATTTTGAATTAACTCTAGTGGGTAGAAAATATTTTATATTTAGGATTTGATTGGGTAATTTACAAACATCAAGAAATAGTTTATGTCTGAGTTTTTTTTTTATTTAGTCTTACTCTCAATTTCACCATTTTCTTTATTATTTTTTTGCCAACATCATTTTTCTTTATTAAGTGGGTGGTCAGCTCATTTTATTTATTGTTCAGTAACATTTTAGAAAAAAATATTTTAATATTTTTATCTTGTAAGTTGGGTACTAATATTACTGTAGAACTGCACTAATACAATTTTTTTAAATTTTTTGTACATTTTACAAGTTAGCAGAAATTGGAAAAATGTGTGACAATAATGAAAAAAAGATGTGTGTGGGACCCATAATGAGAAATAGATGGTATGTGGAAGTTAGGCAGAAAAAAAAAAGTAGGTGTTCATCATCTAATAAGTTACAGACTTAATTTACACAAATGGTAAAAGGTAAGTATGCAAGCTAGTGAAAAAATTTCTTTGTTTCGAATTTTTAATTTACACATAATAACAAACTCTAAACAAAATAATCTTACTTGTATTTTCATTTTTTTATGATCAAGGTTTTCTTATAGTTTTTATATGTATAAAGTAATAAATTGTATAATAAAATAAAAAGAAAATAACATCTCCGTCCCATATAAAAAAATTAATTATAGATAAATTTTAAAAAATAACATAAAGACGGTTGTGAAATTCTCTAAAATTTTAGATTAATTTTTTTTAATTATAAAAATACATGACTGGCCTCCTTTTCAGTGTAAAACCAAAATTTTCACTGACGAATTAGATTCACATAGACGACGAAATGAAGATGAGCAAAGACTGACAAATTATAAAGCCGTATCTGGCGACCCGCAGCATCTCTATCCTCCTCCGTCTCCTTGGCAGCAATGTCTGCCACCTCAGTACGGTACTTTTCAAGGTGTCTTTTTAAGCAGAGATAGAGAGAGAAGATTTGAGCTTTGAATACTTCTCCCTCCTTCTCCAAGCGGCGGCTACACTACGCGCCTCTCTCTCTCTCTCTCTCTCTCTCTCTCTCTCTCTCTTCGGTACAATGCTGAAGGAGGTTACCATTTTCAATTGCAGTTTCCCATTTGAAGGCCTTAATTGCATTTGAAACTCTTCTTTCATTTTTTCGATTTTGATCCGACAACAATCCATCTCGTTTCAATCAGACTTCCGCGTCTGATCTCCCGCGAGAAAATGGCTTCTTATAGGGCAGATGATGATTACGATTACTTGTTCAAGGTGGTGCTGATTGGCGACTCCGGTGTCGGCAAGTCCAATCTCTTGTCTAGATTCTTCAAGAACGAATTCAGCTTGGAATCCAAACCCACCATTGGGGTTGAATTCCTACCTTTAGCGTTCATGTCGATGACAAGATTGTAAAGGTGCAAATTTGGGACACAGCCGGTCAAGAAAGGTATTCTTCTGTTTTTTCTTGTCATTTCTTTTGGGATTTGATCTGGTTCTTTGCGTATAGCATGTCTCATTTGATGATTTGAAATTCATGAAATTGAAATATTGAAATATGTTCGTATGGTCTAAAAGGTGGTTTCTTCGCATAAATAAATTCTCATGGTTTCATTAGTTTTACGTCGAATTTGATTCCCCAGCGATGCAAACTGCCTGATCGTTTTGATTATATTGAGATTCTTGCTTTGGATTTGGAATTATGGATAAAGAGGTCTCTCTGGAACACAGAGATATGTTCTTTTATTAATTTTCTTCTTGTCTTATATCAATTGAAACAAATTATTGTGTGACACCTTTATGAAGGTTACATGATAGAGGGACACCCACCCATTTGTGGGTAGCTGGCATTAGTCATCCTTAGATTGAGTCATAAAGCAAGTTGAACAGCGATTGTGTTGATTTAATGAATGGGTTCAGAACCACTTTCTTTAGACACCATTTCTTATTTCTTCCTTTTATTTCTAGTTCAACCCATGGAAAAGGCAAATGGAAAAGCAGGATTGTTTCTTTAGGATATTGTTGCTGTTGAATGAAAATGGTGGGAGGAAAAAAAATTGAAGTTGAATACATGATTTTGTTGAAGTTTGTCCTTCTCTCTGACCTTGATGTCGGTGCTTATTTGAAACTTATAGATCTAGAGCTTATAAGATTATTCTCCTGTTTTGTTTAATATTTTGGATTAACAGGTATTTGGATAAGCAGAACGAGTTCCTTAGGGACTCCTATATGTTAATGTTTCAGGAGCTGCAAAAACTCCAGGTTTTTCCATCTTTCTTTTATTTCTCGTATAGATTAATGGTCAATTTTATTTTATTTTTCCATTATTGCCACAAAATACCTGCAAATGATCAAAGTTACTCTTTCTCTTCATTACAGGATGTCTCTGCCAAAGCAATTACCCTTAGAACTGAATTCAGTGCTGAATGTAGGACATCTAGTGGATCTGACCTTACATTGTCCAGTTCTGGCAGCAGCTCAGGACTAGATACTCCCAAAGATCTTGGACTAAAAAATCCTAACATCCATCAGCAGCCACATCATTTGGTTTCATGCATTGCCCACACCTCATAGCCTCAGAAACCTGAAAATACTTCAGCATTAGTACATGATGAACAAAAGATTAATCTGGGACTGTTCAGCTGGTTCGAAACATGGTTTGAGTAAAGATGATTCGACAAACGGTTCTCATGATGCACTTCCAAGAGAGAGGTCTCGATAGGCATCAGATAGGGAGATTGAAAGACTCAAGGCTGAACTTTCTTCTTTAACTCATGCAATCAAGTTGAAAATTAGTAATTAAGTTAACAATTAGTAACAACTTATATAATCGAATTTAAAATAATTTAATATTTTTATGTTGTTCCTTATCCATTTTTTATCCATACAATCATGTAAAAAAATAACAACTGAGAGGCATTTGTTCCCAAATTAGTGGGGGATCCAAAACAAACCACTGGGTAGGAAACTAACAATTTAAATATGAAGGAATGACAATGCCCTAATGAAGGAATAACAATCTGGGTGTTTTTTATTCCCAGCTAATTGACAAATAATTTATATTATTTTAAACAATTACAACTCTGTAGGGGGAAAAATAAAAACTCCAGAAAGAAAAAATGACAACTCCCTCAGGGAAAAATAACAAATTAGGGGCACTGGTTCTCAACAGCTGAAATGAACCAAAAATATACAACTGGAGGGAAAATAATAACTCTACCACAGAAAATTGACAACTCTATGATGAAAGAATAACAACTTAGGCATCAACGGGGGTTGGTCCGAGTGGCAAGCGGCTCGGTATCGCTTAAGCGAGGTTTCGAGTTCGAGCCTTGGCGTACGCAGAAAATTCCCGTTGGGAGACTCACCCACCATAGCCAGGTGCGCGACGCGGGTCGGATCCGGATGTAATCGGGGCAAAGCTCCGGTGAACCGGGTGGGCAACAAAAAAAAAATAACTTAGGCACATTATAACTATATATTTGGCAGACCTAAAAGGCATTGGACACGCCAGCTCAACAACTGGAATGAATAAAGAAAACATGATTGTGGGTAAGAAAATAATAACTCCACTATGAAAGAATGACAACTCCATGATGAAGGAATAACAATTTAAGCACATTTCTTCCCAGCTAATTGACAAACGATTTAAATGATTTTAAAGAATGACAACTATGTGTGGAAAAAATAACAACTCCAGCAAGAAGGAATGACTACTCCCTCGTGAAAAAAATAACAACTGAGAGGCATTAGTTTAAAATGAACCAAAAGCATACAACTTGGAAGAAAACTAAAAACTTCAGCGTGAACGAATGACAAATCATTGGTGAAGGAATAATAACTTGGGCACATTTCTTCCTAACAATTTGGGAGACCCAAAATGCACAGAGCACGCCATCCTAACACCTAAAATGAACCAAAAAATAGGATTCTGGGTAGAAAAATAACAACTCCACCAACAACGAATGACGACTTTCAAGGAAAACATAATTTGGACACATTTCTTCCCAACACCATTCAAGTGAGAATATAACTTCATATATATATACTTTACAATTACACAAATTCTTTGCATAAAATATAAAAGCAATACAACCCACATAATCACCTTCATCAAGATCCACTCCATTATCCAAAAAGTAAAAATTGATCAAGGTTACAAAAAATTACAATCATGACTTTCCATAGCTATTTACAAAACAAAAGAGAATGTGCAATGTATTTATACAAAAAAAATATAAAAGCAACTAACATTCCTCAGCTTGGATTTAGATTTTTGCACGTTTTCATTGTGTCCAACCTCATAGCATCTTCTACAATAATAAGTCTTTTTCTGCTGAAATTGAGATTCAATCCTTTTTCTTTTTGGTCTTCTTGGTGGCGTTCCCCACATTCCTACTGAAGTATGAAACCATGACTGTAGCAATCCCAAATAGACCAAGTTTTGACACAGGGTAGTTATCAGCTAGATAGCCAAGATTATAGGCCCGTTTGGATAGGCTTTTGGAAAAGAAGAGCTTTTGGACAGCTTTTAAAAAACGATTTTTGGAGAAAATCTTATGGAAAAAAGTGATTCTGAATAAATGAATATTTGGATGATTATTACCAGAAGGGATTTTATGATTGATAAATTACCAAAAAGGTTAAAAATAAAAAACATCATTGTTCACGTCAGAATCATTTGCTACTGTTCCTCTTCTTCTCCAACAGAGAGCACAGTGACGGAGAGAACAGTGAGCAAGACGGAGATAACTAGTGATGGAGAGCACGACGACAGCTCTAGTCCCCTCCACAGTGACGCTGCCGACGACTGTTCTCCTACAAAGACATCAACCAGAGACCAGCTCCAACGAGCGACCATGAGTGACTACAGAGAAGACTATCAACGACACGGAAGAAAAGAGAGAGGAGGGAGGAGGGAGGAGAGAGGAGATAGGAGAGATGAGAGATAAGAGAGTGCCTGAAAAAATAAAAGTAAAATAGTAATTGGGTAGTCCATAAACTCTTTTACTATTCTAAAAGCTAATTCAAAACCATAGTTTTAAACCATATTTTGGTACAGAAGCACTTTTGGACAAATATGACCGTTTGCTTTGAAATTTTTTCAAACCAAAATTTGGAACATAAGCCTTTTTAAAACCAAGGTCTTAAAGTTTACCAAATAGGCATTAATCAATAAAAATTGTTTTAAAATAATATGTAATGCTAGATGCTGCACTAGGATTCTCAGATGCTAGCAATTGAACTGAAAAATAAATAACATAATAAAATAGATATTTATTTAAACAGGATGAAAAAGTCAGAATTTAAGATAATCGAATTTCACACAGGAATAGAAGTGCGCTAAGCAGCCACCGTTGATGAAATATCACTGCGCTGGTACAGACCAAAATTTATTAAAAATGCCTAGATGCAATTCAGAGAATTATTTAACAGTCATGTCATATGACACCAGAGTAGTAAAAATTTTTAGTAAAATTGCTGAGCTAAATCCTTATAGTTGATTAAAACAAAGCTACAAATGGCAATTTACAGAACCCATGTTTCGAAAGTCAAAACGCCTTCGGGGTTCAGTTTTACATTACAAACCAAATAGAAATGCCAAAGAGAATGGAATAAATATCAAACCTTAAGCGCAGATCTTCTCAGAGACAAATCGCTGCTAACAGGAACAGTTAAAGCCCCCTGCAAAAGATATCACAGACCACATATTCATCTATTAATTAAATTTTGCCAAATAGCTCAGAAATGTACAAAGAAAAAGGAATCTCGCAATTTGTACATCAGAAACCCCACATAGCTCGTCTGAAAATTTGAGCTTTGACATTTAACTAGCAGAAATTTAAGCTCCCTCTAAAACCCCAGTAGAACCCACAAAAAAGTCAAATCCCAATTCCATTTCGACTGGTCATGTATTCTAGTCAGCCAAAGAGAGTGTCAACATCAAGAAGGTAAAGTCACTGGGTTTACCTAGAACACGGCCTAATGAATCATCAAGAGGGGAGGGGCACGTCGTCGAAGCTTTTGGGGGAAACAGGCCCATTGAGCTTCTCGATGAGTTGTGGAGTGGGAGGAGAGATGATAGGAGAGGAGCGAGCAAGGAAGAGCGGAGTGAGCAAGGAAGGTGTCCTGTGGGGGAGCGAGCAAAGAAGAGATTTTTAGAATTTTTTAGTTATATCTTTTTATAAGTAAAAAAAATTAATCTCAGCTCTTATAACATTTTACAGTCATTACATAATTTTACAAAATTTAATTATAATTAGATTTTTTATATAAAATTTTATTATAATTTTTTAAAATAAATTATTCTTTATAATTTATATTTTTAATTTTTTTGTGGGGTTAATTTATATTTAGCATTTGAAGTATTTTTTTAAGTACTCATCATTCTAAATTTATGATACTTATTATTACAGGGAAAATATTATAAGAAAAAAGCTGTACAAATAATACTTTGAGGTATTTGGTGCTAATAAAAAAATATTTTAGAGTACTATATATACTATAAATTATCTATGCTTATTATTTTTGTAGGCACATATATTTTCTTATTAAATATAATTATATTCGAACACTAAATGTGAGAACATCATATAATTTAAATTTTATTTTAGTATATTACGAAATAGTAACCTTTTTCATTAGATTCAAACACATGTGGATAACCAATGGGGGTTAATCTGAGTGGTAAGCGGCTTAGTATCGCTGAAGTTAGGTCTCGAGTTCGAGTCTTAGCGGATACAAAAAATTCTTGTTGAGAGACTCACCTACCATAACTGGGTGCATGATGTGGGTCGAATTCAGATGTAGTCGGGGTAAAATTCTAGTGAACTGGATAGGAAAAAAAAACACCATGTGGGTAGAATTTGCAGGGTGGCTTGTTTGGTCATACACAAGGGAACTGTTCAAGGCCAGTGATTACCACGGGCTTTCACAATTAAATTATTGGTCCAGATTGGCCCAAATACTGTTCTGAGATACTTAGGGCATGTTTGGTTTGCTTTCAAACTATAGTTTGAAAATAGCTTATAGCCCAAATTTTAGTTTGAGAAAATTTTAAAACAAACAATTATATTTATCCATAAGTGTTTTTGGACAAAATCATAGTTTAAAACCATAATTTTGAATAAGCTATTGAAACTAGCTTTTGGAACAGTAAAAGAGCTTATGGATTATTTAATTATTATTTTACCTCTACTTTTTTTTATACCCTCTCTCCTACTTTTTCTTACACCCTTTATCCTCTCTCTCATACTTTTTTTTACACCATTTTTCCTCTCTCTTCTCTTTTCTCTACCTCTCTCCTCTCTCTTACTTTTAATCAAATCATACCATTTTTTGTAATTTACCAATATAAAACGTTATTCTAAAAATAACTATCAAAATACTTATTTATTTATAATTATTTTTTTTTTATAAACTCTTCTCTAAAAGCTGTCAATAAACTCTTTTTTTTATAAGTATTTTTTTTTAAATCCTATTCAAACATGCCTTTTTATTACTTCAACCGATATATTGGGCTTCATGTTTGGCCCAATTCTAATCTCCCAAGGCCCTTCCCTCACATTCCAGTCCTCTCTTTCTCGAGGGTTTTTTTCTTGGTTACTGCTACTCGGGATGGGTGAAATGTGCAATTTGTCTGAGGGTGCAGCTTTCCAAAGGACTCTAAGGGTGTGTTTGGATACACCCTAAACCGTGGTTTTAAAAGTTTTTTTAGGCAAAATTTTCGTTTAGAAAAATTTTAAAACAAATAGACATATTTGTCCATAAGTACTTTTGGGCAAAACTATGGTTTAAAACTATGGTTTTGAATAAGCTATTAAAACTAGCTTTTTAAACAATAAAAGAACTTATGGACTATCCAATTACTATCTTACCCCTACTTTTTCTTACACCCTCTCTCCTCTCTCCTACTTTTTCTTACACCCTCTCTCCTTTCTCCTCTCTACCCTCTCTCCTCTCTCTTCTCTTTTCTCTACCTCTCTCTTCTCTCATATTTTAAATCAAATCATACCCTTTTTGGTAATTTACCAATATAAAAAATTATTTTAAAAATAACTATCCAAATATTTATTTATTCAAAATTATTTTTTTTCTATAAACTCTTCTCTAAAAGCTATTTTTTATAAGCTGTTCATAAAATTTTTTTTATAAATTTTTTTTAAAATTTTATCCAAATAGGGCATAAGAAAAGAAAATTGAGTGCATATGTTATGACCTTTTGTTTTTGGTATAAGATGATATGACACTTTGTTACTTTATGGTTCTTTGGCACGAGGGACATAGAAGAGTAAGGAGGAAAGTGAAAATTTGTCAGAGTTGGATTTAAAAAAAAATAGATAAGTAGGTTTAAAAACTTTTAATTAATTTTTTTACTCTTTTATCTTATACGTTATATTTATTAAAATCTTACAACCCTATTTCTCTATTTTTTTTTTAAATTTAACTTAAAAAAAATTTTCTTTCCCTTTCGCTCCCCTCAAAATCCCACCCAAATATCTCCTTGAGAAATTAAAGTACCAAACTCATCATTATCATCAATGTGCACCATCCCGATCTAATTTGGATAGTTCATGTTGAATTTTTTGACTTTTAGTTTTTAAAAATACTTATTTTAATTGTACATAATATAAAACAAAGATAATCTTTTAATGGTTGATTTTCAAAAAATTATTAATAAAAAATTTTAAATTTGTACCGTTAAAACTGCATTTGAATTGCGCAGATCTCACCATAATGCACAATGAAAGACATTCTATAATTATGTCCAGCATCAAAACTCATTCCAAAGAGAGAGATGGAAGAGAATGAGGAAAAGAGAGAGAGAGAGAAGAGTAAAAAAATGAGATAAAGAAACTTAATCTTTAATTTCATTAAAAAAAAAAAAGCTTGCAAACTAGAGGTGTTCAAACTTATTTATAGAGCATTGATCCTAATCCTAAGTAATAAAAGCAAATCTTTAATAAAGTTAACCTAATCTAGATGATCTAGAAAGATTGAAAAATTGATTTTATTAAAAGATCACATTTATATTGAAAATAGGAAACAAAACAAAGATATTCATAGGTCTGAAGTTCGATTATTAGATGAAAGACTTATATTAAGATGTGTAGTCATGATCCCTAAAATTAGATACTTAGTGATATGATCTAATAAATAGTATAAAGGAAACAAAATAAAGATAACAAAATATTCACCCCATTTTGAAATGGTCTTCAAATCTTTAAAAATCCTTCAAATATTCTTTTTTGCCTCTTATGTATTGACAATAATCTCGATTCCATAATTTTCCCTTGCTTGAAGTAACTCTCCTCTGAACTATTAGAAAACTGGTAGGATTTGAATAGTGTAGGATTGATCAACAAATTTCAGCAATCCAGGTAGCACCTATGTTTGTGCAACTGTGTACTTAACAAAAACATCAAAAAATAATCATAAAGGCTCAAAAGTATCTTGATTAGGAACAAGATTTTATATTTTAAAAATCGAATTGATGAATATGTTACGAGGTAACTGAAGTAAATAAGTGTTAGATCCTAGTTTCTTATGAATGTAAAATGGCCTAGAGATTCTAGCGTTGTTGTTATTAAACTTGTGAGTTTACTTGTACCGGTTTTGCATTTTTAATTTATAAAATGCGCTGATTTTTCTTAAATTTATATTTCCTGTAAATTCAACTAGCAAGTTCACTCATTAAATTTATCATTTTTATATTTCTAATTTATAAAATTATATCAACTCTCTCTTAAATTAGACTAATTTTTTAGATTTGTTTATATTTATGAACTCCATAGAAATTTCTTTATTGAGTATAATACATTATCAATATTAATAGATTTAATTTTAATTATTGTTTTGAAATAAATTTAAACTAAATTGTCGTCATTTCTTTATTTTAATTATTTAATTATATGCTCTAGATAGTTATTTATTGATAAAAACAATTTTTTAGGACTTTACAATTCAAGTTCATGATTCAAGTTTATGTTTATGTGCCTGTTTGGTAAATAAGAAAATTAAGGTTTTAAAAGGGCTTTTGGTCCAAACCTTAGTTTAGAAAAATTTCAAAGCAAACAGTTATATTTATCCAAAATGGCTTTTTGACCAAATTATAGTTTTGGATAAGCTACTGGGAGTAACTTGTAGAATAGTAAAAGAGCTTATGAACTATCAAATTACTATTTTACTTTTACTTTTTCTTACACCCTCTCTCCTCTTTCATCTCTCTCCTCTCTCCTCTTTCATCTCTCTTCTCCACTCTCTCTCCTCTCTCCTTTCTCCTCTCTCCTATTTTTAATAAAGTGCATGTTTGGAAGGGCACCAAACCATAGTTTTATAAGGGCTTTTGGCCCAAATCTTGATTTAGAAAAATTTTAAAATAAACAGCCATATTTGTAAATAAGTGCTTTTAAACTAAACCATGGTTTTGGATAAGCTACTGGGAGTAGCTTCTGGAACAGTAAAATAGCTTATGGACTACCTAATTATTATTTTACCCTTATTTTTTTCTTTCACTCTCTCTTCTCTTCTCTTATCTCTCTTCTCTTCTTCTATTTCTTCTCTTCTCTCCCTTTTCGTTGCTGGAACCTCTGCCGTCGCGGTCGCATTGCTAGGAGGGAGGAAGATAACTGGACGTCGCTGGTCGTTTCACTCGTGCTCTCCGTTGCCGTGCTCTCCATCACTGTAGTCTCTATCGTGCTCTTTGTCACTAGCGTTGTCGCTGTGCTCACCATTCTCTGTGCGTTCTATGCTCTCCATTTCCGTGATGCGATGAAGAAAAGGAAAGAAGAAGATGATCCTGCGATTCTGAAGATGAACAGTGAATGAACAGTGAATAAATAGTGATCGTGATATAATGAATATTTTTTATCTTATACCCTTTTTAGTAATTTACTAATCATAAAAGCCCTTTTAGTAATAACTATCCAAATACTCATTTATTCAGAACCACTTTTTTCCATAAGCTCTTCTCCAGAAGCCCTTTTCCAAAAGTTGTCCAAAAGTCTTTTTTTTATAAGTCATTTTCTAAAAGTCTATCCAAACAGACCCAAAATCGTATCCTTTCTGATAATTTACCAATTACTAAAGTCCTTATGTTAATAATTATCCAAACACTTATTTTTTCAGAATAATTTTTTTTCTATAACCTCTTCTCTAAAAGCTGTCCAAAAACTCTTTTATAAAAATCTATCCAAACAAGCTCTATATCTCAATTACCACTATGTTTGGTATGGGATTTTTGAAGGGGAGGGTGGGCATTTGATACCCTACCTTAGTTTGGCTTAAAAAAATTTGAAGAGAGGGAGGGGAGTTGCTTCCCTACCCTTGTTTGGATAAACAATTTTTAAAGAGAGATGGAGCTCCGTTCCCCTCCTTTTTCCTTTCTAGCCTCCTATCTAGGATAAGGGTTCCCCTCCTTTTTCCTTTCTAGCCTCCTATCTAGGATAAGGGTTTTTTTTTGGAGAGAGATAAGAGAGAAATTTTTTTATCCTTAAATTAACCTCATTAAAATAAGATAATTATCCTTTTATCCTTTAGGTTTTATAATAACCTAATACATTCATTTGGCACTAACATTTGAGATCATCATTTTTCACGCATAACTAGTGGAGCCGTGAGAGAAGTGAAAGCTTCATTAGTGAGTATTCTCCTACCTTTCTTCTCTTCTTCTACTTTCATTATTATCTTTTCTCAAGGCTTTGGTATTTGAACTTTGTTTAATGTATTAACCCTTGCATCTCAACATTTATTTATTTTTAGATGTGATATTTATTTTAATTACAATATGGTACCGTAGACGAGTTTAATATAATATTATTAGCATTTTAAAGTTAGTTCGATTTAAAGGAAATTATAATTATGGTTATTTTTTATAAATTTAGTATAGAATTAGTATTTTTAATTCTTGTATAAGTTTCTTTTCAAATAAGAGATCAAAACTAATTTTTACTATGGTAAATTTGTGATAAATTGTGTCATACATATTTATATACTGCTCAAAAGAAAAAAGGGAACAAGCCACTTCAATTTTGTACGGGTAAAATAATCACTTTTTTATTAGCTCTCCTCTTCTATCCTTCTAAACTAAATAAGGTATCATCAAAATCTCTCCCTCCCTTCCCCTCCAATCAATTTAAATAAGGGATCATTAAAATCCCTTCTTTTCTCTCCATATCCCTCCACTTCCCTCTATATCTCTCCTCCCCACCCTCTCCCACTCTTTCATTGAAAACCCTCCTCTCCCCTTTCGTGCTCTTTGTTGAACCAGACACAACGTACAAGTTTACTTAAACTCATTAGTTTGATAATCTTGGATTGTTTTTTTTTTTTACCAAAACAACCTTGGATCTTGGTATACAACTTTTGGAAGGTGATTTTAGATTAGAACATATATGGGTCATAACATATAGTCAACTTTCATTAAAAATTTGAAAACAGCAGTGAGCATTAATTAATAATTTATATTTATTTTGACTAAGTCATGGTTTGCTCCTAATATGTTAGCATGTACTCTTCTAGTCTTATCTATAAGTTTAAGAAAATATTTTTCTCTATTTATAAATCACGTTATTAATTTTTTTAATATAAATATATAAATTTTCCCTTTATAGTATGTAGAATATATTTTTCTTTTTGAAGAATGTTGTAAAGTTATTACATTTTTAAATAGAGTTAATGGGATTTAAATTTTTTCTTAATTATGATAAAATAAGTTAAAAATAACTTATAAATAAGAATAGAGAACTAATTCTCAACCAATAACCTTGTGCCTACTGACATAAGAGCTCTCCTATAAATAAGATATCATGGAATCGATTCCGCTTATAACTTTAAACCGTTTAGTATCTATCCTCTAATCTTTTAAAAAAAACAAACAAACGAGAAGTAGTTCTCAAAGATTCAAAGTATGACCTATTCTTAAGGGATAAGGCACAATGTTAAAAAAGCTCTTTGAATTAAAACCTTCAACAACTTCAAAAGTGCTTTTGCTCGTGGATGAATTGACAGAACTATTGCAACTAAACTCACAAGTAAGAAAGCTTGTTTATATATGACAAAATCTCTTTAGTAAGCCAAATTATTTGTAAACTATAAAAAGTAGTATCACTCACTTTTTAACTTTTATGCAAGACTCATGAAAATATGTGTCTAGATTCCACCTGTAAGCGTTTTTTTAAAGTTCTAATAACAATTGAGTAACTTGTAATCATAAGTCATATGATAAGGAATAACAATATATTTATGCTGCCACTTGTCATTGACACTTTTTAGAGATTAAATATTTTCTATAGAATCTCTTAGTAATTCTCCTAAAAATTAAAGCAGAATTCTTTTTTTTTTATAATAAAAAAATTAGGTGGGTTCGGCATCAGTCCCCTACTAAGGTTAGGACATAACCTTAAGGCTCAGAGAGCGCTAACAAATGATTTATAAGATCGCTTATTAAAGGAGCCTTCACAATAGCAGTGAGAATTAAACTCGCGTCTTTATAGAATACAAACCTATTCTTTACTATCTGTATTAACTTTCATTAGCAATTAAAGTAGAATTCAATTCCACGCTAAACTGTCATTAGAAATTGAAGTCCTAAACATCAGTCTTTCTTTGTCTAATAAACGCACTTCAAGACTGGTCTGATGGTTCAGTGACACTATCCGTGTGTCTCGGCATTTATATATATTCTTTTGAAGTTAATTAAAAAAACTAAATCCAATTATCAAATATTTTAGTTTTAAAATTCGTTATTAATCTTCCAAATATTAATAGTACAATACATCAATATGCATGTGAGATTTTAAAATTTATAAGGAGCACCAATAGGCATTGTTCATGTGAAAAGAGCTTTAATAATTTAAACATTAGGTTTTAAATTTAATTCTATATAAATATAGAAAATATATTTAGGAAAACTATTTTCTAATTAAGCTAAAAAAAATCCTTGATCTAGCTAAATCAAACGACTACATAAAAAAATATTTATAAGGAGCTACTAAGTAAGTTACTAAAATTTGGATCGGCGATCAAATAATAGAGTTGCTAGTACAAGAGTTATTGATTTTAGCATGATTGATTGAACTATATTGGTCTGATTATCATTAAAGTAATATAATCTAATTAAAATATATAAAAATATTTATATATAATTATAAAAAGTTTAATATTTAAATAATTAATAAATAAGTAGAATATTTATGTATAAATGACACATGATTAAAATTTTAAAATATAAATATATGAAAATAATAATTAGATAGAAAAAAAATTTAAGTATATTTTTAATTTTCTTCACCATGTTTTATTAGATCACTTAGTTTTCTCCTAGCTCCCCTATTTGACTTTTCAACAAAACTAAGGCGGCTAGCTTTCCAATGTCAAGTCTATTTAATCTAAGTGGTTCAAGAATTAATTAGAGTCGATGTTAGTTATACATTGATAAATGAATATAGTTGTGTACCATCATCTATCAAAAGAACAAAAAAGTCAAACTTAATGTTACTCTCTCGTTCTTTTTATAAGAAAATTATCTTAAATTTTTTTTCCTATTTATAAAAAATAACTTTTTGTGATTTTGTCTGAAGTATTTACTAAAATTTTTCTTTTATACTCTCATAAAAAAAGAGTATTTATTATTGAGATCAATTATTAAAAGCAACCAACTAACTATGTTTTGAAAACAAATCTGTATTATTAACACATTTATTAATTCAAGCAACTTTAAGTACACATTTTTATTCTTGAGAATTAGTTTTTCATCTCTTATAAAACTAATAGGAGGAAGTACATCTTTTATCAACCTTACTTAATCTTAATAAAAACAACAACAACAAGAGCATATAGTGCTGGGTATCTAAATTTTTTTAGATAATAATATTCTCACATAAAACTTTTTTAAATTAATTAGGGGTAATGTGTAAATTTGTCTACGAAGTTTTTATTCAGGCCTTTAAGTATCAAGAAGTTTTTAATGTCACTCTAGAAGTTTACAAGTTGTAGTTACGTTATCCTAGCAATTATCTAGGTTAAATTTGATCGTTAATTAACTAATTATTAACCTTTTTCTACAGAAATTATAAGCCTTTTCAAAAATCTGCAACACTTGTTGTAGAGTGAACAATAAAGAATTAGAAGTAGCAGATGGAGGAGGAGCTCATGTTTGCTAGACAGTAATAAAGAAGAAAATTTGATTACTGGATGCATAACACACTAAGAGAGATTACCAACAATAAGGCCACATACAACCCTCCATCGTTGTACTCTAGCTATGACGAGATAGGCAGTTAACTCTTCTATTTTCTCTGTATAAGATATTTCCTCCTTTTCAATTTTCTCCAATCTTTTAGGTGGGATACATTTTTTTAAAATATTTTCTTTATTTATAAATTTGACTTAGGAAAAAAATAAAGTGGATGACACGTAAATTTGTTAGCTTAACATATTTAGTTAACTAACGATTAAACTTAACATGGATAACAATTGAGACATCATTGCTATAATTTAAAAACTTTCGAATACTCATTACTCCTAAATGAAAATTTTCAGTGTAAATTTACTTTTTAGCCCAAAAAGATTATATGGATTACACGTGGACCTATAAACTCAACAAATTTAATCAACTACCAGACAAACTTAACCTGAATAATAACTAAGATGATATTGCTATGATTTAGAAACTTTTAGAATGATATTGAACCACAAATTTACACCTTAACCCAATTACTTAACTTCTTATAAAATTTGGTTAAATTCTAGTTATTATCTCTCTTCATTTCAAAACTTGTGCTGAACACATAAGGCATTTAAAATACATATCAAGACACATTGATTATATATATATCCATGATCTTTCAACTTCCATTTGGTACGCTGGAATTGAGGGGTATGGATAGAAATTAGAATTGGGAAAAATGTTTGTCTAGTGGTATAAAATTGGAAAATTTTCCAATTCCAATTCCACCAGAATGTATGGAATTGGCTTCCATCCTACACCCTATGAAACCCATTCCATTTCCACTTAGTCCATTTTACCCTCTCCCTCTCCGCCCTTTAAGCTTCATGTCGTCTCACAATAGATTATGAATTGATGGCAAAGAACCCACAAGCACCACTCACCACCGCTAGGATCACCGTGCACAACCACGTCGTCGTCAATGGAGAGAGCCTAGTTCAATGGACATTCTGCGAATGCAAACAAAATCATAAAAACGATGATAAAAAAAAATACAAAACATGTTTGAATTCCGTCATCAATCGACATATCTGAATCCAAAAACGGAATTTGAAAACAAACTTCCAACCAACTCACCACCGTAGAAGATCCATCAATGCCTTCCAAATTGGCCTTCGACATTGCCTTCATCTTCCATCATCAACACCATAACATAGCTCTCTCCAATACCTTCATTTCTACATTCATCCCCATAGTAGTTAAGAAATCCAGTTGATGAGATTATGAGAAGAATGAAGGTGAGATTTTTAGTGAGATAAGGTGTAAATTTGCCCCGGAAGTGTTTAATCAGGAGTTGTGGGTATCTAGAAGTTTTTTAGGAGCAATGTTGTCGTACAAGTTTTAAAATTGTAGCAATATATTGATCGTTACCTAAAGTTAAATTTGACCTCTAATTGACTAATAAGTTGACGTGGTATGCCCATGTGGCAATCACGTGATCTTTTATTTTGGGTTAATGTGCAAATTTACTCCGGAAGTTTTCACTTGGGAATGCTGAGTATCCGGAAGTTTTTCTTTTTATTTATAGTCGCTCCATTATTTAGGCTAAATTTGATTATCAATTGGTTAAATATACTTAGCTGATAAGTCCACATGTTATCCACTTCTTTTTTTCAAGTCAAATTTAAAAATAAGGAAAAAAATTAAAAAAAATGTATTCTTCTAGACTCTGCTATTATTAAAGTATCGTTCTAGGGAGACTATAATTCGGCAGCCTCTTGAAAAATAAATAATAGTCAAATATATTATCTTCTTATATTTATAAGATAACATATGCCTATGGTTATTTCTAAAATTGACCCATCGTTCACGCCTTTCAAGAATTCTCATGAGTCCCCTTGCTTGTGTTGTTTTCTATAATTCTTTGATATACTTTTATGGTAAAACAATGTACCAAACCATAATATAGTTTCCCGAAAGTAATACTTTGTTAACAGAGGAACTTGGAGGATGATTTTTTTTTTTATTTTTCCTTAGTTATAGATCCAAATTAAAAAATAAAGTAGATGACGCATGAACCAGTCAGCTCAGTATATTTAGTCATATAACAGTCAAACTAAATCTGGATAACGGTTGTGGGACATTGAACAAAAAGAATTTTTTTTGGATACCCAGCACTCTTTAGTGAAAACTTTCAAGAAAAATTTGCACCTTAACATAGTAAAAGATTATGTGGATCCCACTTGCGTATGTCATGTCAGCATATTGGTCAACTAATGATCAAATTTAACAGTGAATAACGGTTAGGGTAATATTGCTATGATTTAGAAATTTTCAGGGCAATATTGCTCCTAAAAACACTTCCGAATATACACAGCTCTTGAGTGAAAACTTCTAAAATAAATTTGCACCTTATTCCATTTTTATTTGCTGAATACAAAGTTGAATCTGGTTGAAGGATGTTTTTTTCAAGTAAGAGTTTGTATTTTTTATTTAGAAGGGAATTTTGGTCTTTTTAAATAAAAATTATGCTAGATTTCATCAATACATATTTTTAAACCATATATCCATATTCATCTCCATTTCCATTTCCATCAAAATCTATTATAACATATCAAACATGAACTTAAATTGATGTCCACTTGAATAGAGTAGGAGAGAAAGTAACAGATAACCATTATCCCTTCAGTGCATGAAATATTCTATTTTACTTATATGTGAGTTTTGTGTATCCTATGAAAATGTAAGAAATAAATCGCATTATTCATGATGTATAGTTAACTTTAGAGGATCCAATTATATCAATTAAGGGTCACCAACTGTAAAATTCTCCTTATTATAACTGCTATTAATTACTTGGACTAATTTTATTCACAATATAAATCAATCACAATATAACCATGGTTATAAATGGATTCACTACAAAAATTTAGGCAATTTGCGGTGGTCAATTTTTTATATTTATAGCGATTTTAACCGCTAGTAAACTATTTTGCAGTGGTTAGACCAATCGCTGTAAAAACGTTTGCTACAAACACTTTTGTAGCAATTTTTGTAACATATGTGTATCACGATCAAACCGTTGCAAAAAAATTTCGCGGGTTTATGAATTTTGTAGCGGGTCACCCAACCGATATAAATGTACATGTGAATCTAAAGGATGAATTTTTGTAACGGTTCACTCAACTACTACAAATTATGTGGTAGGTTGGCGGGAAAGGAAAAAGGCAACGAAAAATTTAGGCGAAAAACGAAAATATTTTTTATTGGCACCAAACATTTGTAGCGGTTACTAAACGGCTACAAATTTTGGCGAATGCTTCAAAAAAATTTAAAAATCAAATTGTCCCGCAATGAGTGTTTGTAGCGAATGTTCCAGCCTTTGTAAAAAAATAAATAACTCGTGTACTATAGTTAAATAATATACTTTTATTTGATAGGTTAAAATAGTATATAAGTTAATTTAATATATTTTATTTTATGAGAAATATTGAAGATATAGAAAATGTAAAAATTGATATTATTAATTTGGTAGAAAGTTATAAAAGAAGATGAAAGAAGGTGTAGAAAAGAGTTGAAAAGTGAAGAAATTATGTAGGAAATATGATATAGAATTAAATGAATAAATTCAGTAATTTGTGTAAGAAATACTTCAAAAAAAAATAAATCGATATGTTAATAAAAATAAATGTACAAATAAAAAAGAAATAAATTTATAAATTAAAGTGATCTTACAAGGAAAAAAAGAACCAACATAAAGCTGAAAGGATAAGAGAGGAAGAAGCAGCTGATAGAAGGGGAGACGAAAGAAGCAACGAGCAGTGAGAATGGGAGGTATTTATAGACGTTAAGTTTCATTTTATAGCGATTTTGTGAATTTTACAGTGGTTAACTGAGTTTTGTAGCAGTTTACTCCACGAGGAATTTGTAACCGCTACAAAAGTATGGTTCTTTATTTTTTAAAAAACATTTAATTCTTTTGTAATTTTTGTGTACAATAAGAAATGCTACATTAAGCTACATTAAGCATTCCAAACCGTAATAAAACTCATTCATCGCTATCATCACCCTGTCTGAAAAGAAAATTTTGATAATAAAATATTGTTAGGTTTAATTTATAATAAGATTAAAATGGATTAAAAATTTAAATTTGAAGTAAATGAGTTTTTAAGTAATTTAATAATGACAATTGTAAATAAATACGAGGATGAAGATGACACATACCTGATAATGAGTACATTGTTATCACCTTAAGAGAAGAAGATTTCAAAATGTGTCAGTTGGAAGGGCTCACTGTCGTAAGCGGTGATGTCACTATCACCTATGTCAAAAAGATCTCACGGCTTAAGGTGATCCACCATATTCCAAACTTTATGCTTCTCGCCCTCCACATAGTAAACATGTTGCACCTCATAGACCAGAATGAATGGCTCATCATCTTCAGATTCACTTATATGAATGAGCCTAGAAAAGTTAGATGTTATGCCTAAGTTATCAACAGTAAGTCCCCGTGAAGATGTCATGTTTGCCTAGGAGCACTTGAAGAGGTTTACAGTGAAAAGCTTATAATTTAACTCAACAATGTCAATAAACTTTCTGTAACATCTAATTTTTATTTTTATATTTAAATATAATTAATATGTTATTTATCAATAACTGAAGATTTATAATATATTAAACGCATTGCTTAAAGTTTAGAAATATATAAAATTAAGAAACTAAGGAAAAATTAAATTAATAATTGTTGATAATTTTATTATAAAGGATTAAAGAAAATATATGGGTTTAAGGATGAATAGATAATTAATGAACATATTAAATTATTGATGATATAAGATATAGGTAAATATAGGGAATATATATATAATAATAATATACATATATCTTTGATTAAATATATATAATAATATACGTATTTATACTATAATGATAATATAGTATAAATATATGTAAGAAAAAATATAATTTAAATTTTAAATTACTAGATCTAATAGGATTTTGAGGAAGATAATAATAATAATACTAAAAATAATAAGATCATATTAGATAAGATTAAAATTTTAAACATTATAAATTATATATAAACACCCTAAGCCTAATCCTTAACTCCAATTGGCATCTAGTTTCTCTTTTCACTCCCATGAGACTGCCATTAAGATTTTGGAGTAACTTTTGTTAAAGTACCAGATTGTTTGTGATTGATGTTGTTGTACATGGGGCCACTAGACTCGTGGCAATTATTCCTTATTTTGGCTAGAGGTAACCATTTTCTATTCGTTGTATGTGTTAATATGATATTTGTGAATAATTTGATATATATATGTATATATAAATATATTGATATTGATATAATTGTATTGAGAAAACTTGTTTCATAATTTTTATTAAAAATAGTCTTGTGGGACTTAAAGGTTAATTTGAAAAGTTTGAGTTGGGATTATAAACTTGTTATATCTTGAGATTGGAATTTGAAGAAAGTTATTATCTTGAGAAAAACTCTATTGTGATATTTATTGATATTGTTGATTATCAAGCTATTGAGATTTTGACTAATATGATTATCTTGAGAATTATGCATTGGAGATTGGTGATGAGGGAGTTATATTTCTATCACGTGATATAGCCTACATTGGAGCTTGATGGTTGGGTTTTGTCCTACCTATTTACTAAGGGACGTGCCTCACCTATTTACCGATAGGCTGCGACACCTCCACCTGTTTACCGAGGGGTAATGAACACATAGTCCGGTCATGTGCTCTATGGATTTTGGCCGATCTATAATACTTGATCTGTTAGCACTTTGAGTGGCCAGTCATATGGTAGGTATCACTAGCCCATGGGTATGGTCAGCTGGGATAAGGCGATTCGGTTGGATTGATTGAAAAAATTTGGATGGGTTATCCATTTGATTTTATTATGATAATATGTTATTTTCTATATACTATATTTTATGACTGTCCCACTTGACACATCATGAGCACATGTTAGTATGCATTATGAGTAAAATTGTTAGTTATTGAAACGTTTGTCTCACCCTATTTTTATTAACATTTTTCAGGTAATAGTTTCATCTTAAGACCACAAGGAAAACTTTAGATGCTTGATTAAAACTATATCAATTGTAAAGCCTTCTCCTTTGAATGTATATGTAGAATGCTTGTATATTGTCATAGTATGGTTCATTATGCATACTCTCATTATATAATACATTATTTGGATTTGATTCTTGAATTTATCTTGGGAATAATATTCTAAATATCCATAATAGACTCTTCTAAATTATTAATTAATTTTTCAATTTTATTAAAAATTATATAGATTCTTACATTATTTTTATATATACACTTTAATCTAGCTTTTAATATTTTTAAGAATATTTCATAAAAAATTCTATAATTACCGTTTTATTAATTAATATACATGTTTATAGATAAGTGTAATATTTATGTTATAAAATCAAGTCTACTCTAATATCTATCTAGTTATAATATACAACTTATAAAAGATTCAGCAATTTATATGTCATAAATAATTTGACTCATCTTATTATTTTTCTATCATAATTATTTGTCTATTAAGAAAAATCTTTTTATAACCATAGTAGAGTTTCTTTTAGATTTTAATAAAGCTCTTATTTACCATGGTTAACTCTTTTGAAATAAACTAAATTCATTTATACTATTTTTTCATTTATATTGTGTATAAAATAGGTATAAGTTATTAATATTACTTATATTTTAGGAAAATTTTACACTTTTCGTAATAAGTGATGCCTCGTACGTTGTCGTCATTACTGCTACCATAACTCCTAGTCCCAAATGTGCGCAAACCCCAGAGTTTTGTGTCAGCAATCCCTGGTCACGTGTAACCATGTAGAACTTGAACCCGTTAACATTATATGCGATATACCTTCTCGCATGGTCTAACAAACCGAGTGAAATATTTCTAATTCGGCTATGTAAGTTCTGTTATCATTGCATAATCGTAGTGTAAACCAATCAGGAAACTCTCAGTGGACTCTTTTATTAGCCTCAACTGAAGTTCGGTCACGTACTCATAGTTGGTGTTTGACATGACTTCTGTACTCCCTATACAATGAAGTGTATTTTGTTTTATAAGTGTTAAAGATGAATAAATTGAATTATAAGTATAAAAAATAGCATGCGTTTAATTTTTGTATATATACTTACAGGAGGAAAGGTTAAATTTGGCTGCAATTTATCAGAATATATTTGTGTGCCTGCAGTTTCTCTGTGGGAGTGAGTTTGAAGAACTCAGATCCTCCAAAGGGTTTCCCAACATGAGGAAACAAATCACTTGACATGGTAGGACGATGAGAAGAATCATCAATGACACGTGGGTGGTTAAAAGATGTCTCCATGTCATTAAAGTACCTTGAACAAAATGTTAGGACCTCGTCCCCTGAATAACCTTCTGCTATTGACCCCTCTGGCCACTCCTTGTTATGAACATAGGTTTTCAGTTTTTTCCCAAGTATCTGCTATATCACATACATTCTATTAACAACTGCGCATGTTATAGAATCACTAGAATCAAACAAAATATGAAGCGATAAAGTTTCTCATACCTCTCAATAGCGTACATCCACCGATATTAAACTGGGCCAACAAGCTTTACTTCTCGAACAAGGTCGACTGTCAAGTGAACCATGATAGTAAAAAATGATGGAGGAAATATCATCTCCAAGTGACACAGTATAAGAATATTTTTTCCCTACAACTGATCGAGCTCCTGAGGTATAAACACCTTGGCACACAACTTCCTATAAAAAGAACATAGCTCTATCAATACCACAGATACGTCAGTAGGAAATGTGTGTCTCAAAGCTAGAGGGAGGAGCTATTGCATCATAACATGCGAATCATGACTCTTTAACCCAAAAACCTTTCGAGACTGGAGATCGATACATCTTGATATGTTGCTAGCATATCTATCAAGAACTTTGACGTTATTCAGCGTCGAAAGGAAAATAGCCTTGGTTTGCTTAGTCAAGCTGAACTTGGCTGGCTGAAACTTGTCTTTGTCATCTGGCCAAGCCTGTTTGTGAATTCTCTAGGCTTGTAAATCTTTCCTAGCTACAAGATGATCTTTAGACTTTCCGGTTTCGTTAAGCAACGTGTACAGCATGTTATTGTACACATTTTTCTCAATATGCATGACATCCAAACTATGGCGTAACAAATTATGCTTCCAATAAGAAAGAGTGATGAAAATACTTCTCTTACGCTACTGCAGAGGCTGACCGTCAAATATCTCATGAGACTGTCATCCCGATCACTCAGGATCCTCAATATTCTTGCCAAACTCAACATCAATATCTTCTAACTGTCAAAAAATATCACTACTAGACAAAGTGGTAGAAGGATCTCTCTTTTCTTGTTTCCTATCAAAGCAATTCTATTGCAATCTAAATCTGTGTTTTGAATCGAGGAATCGTCGATGTCCCATAAAACACCACTTCTGACTATGCGGAAGGCGACATGATATGGCGTCGAAGTTGCAGTCAGGATAGGCCAACCCAATATGCACGTTCCAGCTAGACAAAGTTCCTAAACCCAGAAAATCACTTGGTGTCTACATCAACACTGGATAGAGATTGAATAGATGCTTCTCGTACGAGTCATACCTCTCGACGCTATTCGTCCACAGCTTTATCAACTCTTGTATCAACAGATATAGGTACACGTCAATATTATTTCCCAGTGCTTTCTTTCCAGGGATGATCATGGAAAGAAAAAATGAGCTCTGCTTCATGCACATCCACTATCAAATATTATATAGAATTAGCACAACCGGCTAGATACTATAGGTGGTGCTCATGTTACCAAATGGGTTAAAACCATCGGTCGCCAAAGCAAGATGGATATTTCTTAGATCATGAGCAAAATATGGGAGCCGTGAGTCAAACACCTTCCAGGCCTTTAAATCCCGTGGATGTCTTAGTTTCTCATATGCATTATGCTAAAAAACATGCCACCTCATATGCTCTGCCATCTTTGATGACATATACATTTGCTGCAACCACGGTTTCAAAGGGAAGTACCTAAAAATTCAAACTGTTACTATTAACCATAAAAAAATTAAGTTACAAATGAAAGTAACAAATAATACCTAAGAATTTTTGTAGGTTTCTTCTTCTGCTTCTTCCCCTTCCGCACTGTCTTGTACCGAGATATGTTACAATGCTTACATATCTCGATGTTCGCGTCCTCTCCCCAGTATAACATACAGTCATTTGGGCATGCATCAATCTTTTTGTAGTCCAATCCAAGCTTGATAATAATCTTTTTGGCTTCATAAAAAGACGGCGGGAATTTAGCTTGGGGAAAGCATCTCTGAGCAATTCCAATAGCATGGATATGACCTTGTTTGTGATATCGTATAAGCATTTAATATAATACATTTTTACCACGAATGAAAATTTAGAATACTTTGTACACCGATGATACAAAGGCTTGTCGACTTAATTCAAAGTTTAAAAAAATTCTCGAGCAATGCCATTCCTCTCAAACTCTAGATCAAGGCCTTGTACTTCATCAGGAGTGTTAACTTCATGAATACCAAACGCATCACACACCGCATCATTCACAGCATCGGGTTGATCCACTCAAACTCCCATTCGTGATATAACCGGAGTTGACTCAACTATCATATTATGTTGTTCTCCATGTAGAGTCCAAATAATATAATTCTGTGGAAAGGGCTTAACAATCAAATAATCCCTAACAATATTTTTTGGATGCTACTTGTTAAAATTACATATAGGGCATGAACATTGAATCTTACTATTGACTGACATATTATTGAATGCAAAGTCCAAGAAAGAGTTGAGTCCATCTAGATATCGCGAGGTCGTATGGGGCACATTGATCCAAGGCTTATCCATTATTGCTGTAGCAATGATCTGGAGAATATGTGAGAGTAAAAGCTTTATTGAAAGTTATTATGAAGTTCAATTGAAGATTCATCCCTTATAAAGAGGAGCTATAACTATAAAATAATTGTAACGGTTTACATAACTGCTACAAATGCACACAACGGTTACAACGTTCAAACAGTAAAATATTTGTAACGGTTTCCATAACTGCTACAAATGCACGCAACGGTCACAGAGTTGGAGGGAACTTGTACTTTGAAAATTATACTTTTGCAGTAGTTACTAACCTCTTCAAAATGTCATGACGCACATCTTCATGGAGGGAGTTTTGAATTTGAAATTTGTACTTTTACAGTGGTTAAAATAACGCTACAAAATATTAGGACGCGAGGGAGATTTGAATTTGAAATTTGTACTTTTGCACTAGTTAATATACACTACAAAATGTCATGACGTGAGGGAGATTTGAATTTGAAATTTGTACTTTTGTAGCGGTTACAAACCGCTACAAAATATAATAATTCAAACAATACAATTTATAGCAATTTTAATAGGATCAAATAAAATTTCTATAATTAAACTAAAATATACTAAAGTTTATGAAATAAACTAAAATTTGTGAAATCATTGAATAAAATAAAATTTATAAATTTAAATTTAAATCTCTAAACTCAGTAAAATAAAATATAAATAATAATATTTTATTAAAAATACAAAGATCTGCTTAGGGATATTGTGCATCATCTTACACATCCTCGATAAGATCTGGCGGCTGTTATGGAGCAGGTAGGGGCGGGGGTGGGGGCAGTAGGCTTGGTATGATCAAAGGCGGCATGGTAAAAGTAGGTATCGGCGAAGGAGTTGTGACGCCTAAAATTTGTGTTAATACAGACCTCATTTATGCGTTCACCTGGCTCATGAAGACGTCAACCTGCGACTGCATGTGGCTATGTATGATCTGCACCTGGGACTACACCTGGGTCTGGAATATGGTCTCCATCTGCTCCTACATCTCCTGTCTGACCTCATCTAGAAGCTAGTCTACAGATACTTCAGTTTAACGTAGGACTCCTTCGTATGTCTAGGCCAGTGTAATATCCTAATTTTCAGGCCCAGACTTAGAAATTAGCTTGAAATAGATAGGCTACCATACCCCTTTGAGCAGAAGTCTCAGAAACATACAGAGGATTTTTAGGGACTAAACTGCAAATAAGTGAAAGTACAGGGACTTATATCCCAATTCTCTGGAAGCGCTGAGTCAGCTGGTGAGATACCCCAAGGGCCCCACCATTGCGTCACCTAAGCATGTGAGGTGTCCATGGATGATGTAATTTTGACGAGTCATCTAGGATGATGATGTCATCACGATGATGCAGGCAAAGCTTTTTAAGCAAGCTGAGCGATCTGAGCCGTTTATCGTGATTCGATCTGAGCCATCCATTCCACCTCCCTCCACTTATAAATACCCTACCCCTCCCTCCATTCCAATCACGGTCAAGAAGAGAAAGGAAGAGAGAGAGAGAAAGAAAGAGAAAAAAGGAGTTCTGGCTGAGCTAGGAGCAATTCAAGGAGTTTAAGGACTCGGCAAGCTTAGGAATAAGGTAAATAATTTATTCTAGTCCCTGCTCTAATAAATTAGAGGATTGTTCTTATAAATTTAGTAGTTAGAATAGAGAAATATCTCTCTGTATAAGGTTAGCCGTGGATAGAAAGAAAGCTAAGGGATTATCAGAATAGGGGTATTGCCTCAGGATGAGCCTTAGTTAAGTGGAGTTATGCTGGATAAGATAATAATAAGAATATTATTATGCTATGTATAGGCTCTGACCTTTATAAAGAAGGGATCTCAGAGCAAAGGCTAAGAACTAAAGGAAAGGCTGCATGCTAGGTAGTGAACTTACCTATTCTTGTATGCTTGATGGACATGCTTATGTGTTAATATGATTATGATATATGATGATGATGTATGATGAATGATATATGCTCTACCTTTTGTGAGTTTATGGTTATGCATGGTAGTAATAGGCATGGAGCATGATAGTATGCAAATGGAAGCTAAAGGAAGATAAAGGGTCATGTCATATACTTGCATTCATCTTGTATGTATTGAATGGTACCGTTTGCTACTGAGATTTCCCCCAAAATCTCACCCATATCTTTTCCAAACATAACAGGGTACTAGTTTGGAGAAGATAAAGCTAGGAAAGTGAGGATGTGACATTTTGGTATTAGAGTAATAGGTTATGGCATAGAGCAGAATTAGTTTTGGCTCAGAGCATAAGATTCTGGCACAGAACAGAAGGTTATAGTTTAGTGATGCTCTGATTTAATTCCCTTAAACAAGTTAGAGAAGGTTTCCTCCCTAAAACACAATAGCTCAATCTTAGTCAGCCGTTACCTCTGAGGTCTCGTGTTTCTTAGCATGATGTGGCTGGACTAAGCAAGATAACGTTGGAGGAATAGTTTCCTTTATTGATAGAGACTGAAGTTGACTAGTATAAGATCAAGGAAGCTACAAGAGTAGCTTGAGGTATCATTCTGTGGGTAAACACAGATGGTGATACATCCAAGTCGGGATATGAAGGTTTATAGGTTGCGACTAGTAGTCATAGAGAACTGAGGTTGTGATGAGAAGGGTCTTATGTCGCGACTAATATGTACGAAAGAGTTAAGGTTGCGACGTGAGAAGACCTATGGTCACAATGAGTAATGTTGCAGTACGCGACTAGGAGTCCAGATAGCGACGGTATAGGAGTTAGGTCGCTACTAAAGGACACAAAAATGTCAGGTTGTGACAAGTAGAGTGTGGTGGTCAAGACTAAAAGTCACAGAGCATGTGAGTCACGACTAGGCAATCCTCAGGTCGCGACAAGAATTAACAGAGGTCGTATGATATAATGAGTTAAGATGAGATAGCTAGAATGAGTTTTCCTAGGAATGATCCTAGCATATGGCCTAAGGCTAGAGATGTGATGGTTAATAGATAAAGAGCTAAGGTTCCCTAAGTAGAGGGATTCCATCATAGAGAAGTAGTAGACCTAGGGTAGAGTGCCCTAGAGAACAAAAATAATAGTAAGAGATAATGAATGAGATCCATATACTCAAGTTAGCCAGGATCAAGAGAAAGACCAATAAGGAACCACAGTCTAGTCAAGAACAGACTGGGACTGATAGATAGAAGAAGCTAAGAGATAGTAGAGAGGTAGCCACAGTTTAAAATATAAAGTGGCTCCCCTATTCCCTATATAAAATAGAGTAATAAAGGGTTAAGTCTATACCCTGATAAGAGGGTAGCGTGGTAGCCTAAGTGAGATAGATAGATGTTTTAGGTTCCTGAATGAATGATCAGGATCTGATAGATCAGATAATGTGATAAAGGAAATAATGTGCGATAGATGGTTGAGCAAACTATGATGATGATATGGCTTATGTTGCCATAAGTTATGATGAATAGTTACATTTCCTTACAGTTGTCTTATGATGACATGCATGTTAGAGTATGCTATGATGAATGAATACTCCCCTTTTCGCAGTACATGCAGGGTAGATTATATATGAGATGAGGAAGTTATAAGAAAGTTATGTTGCTCCCATACCATATGACATGCAATAGGGAATGTATTGAGGATGATAGACAGTCTCAATGAGTGGGACAGTCTGTTACAGTATGACTAGGGGTTACTCAGGAATTTCTATAGGCTTGTGAATACAGTACTCAGGACCATTTCTATTGAAAGGAATGGTATATAGAACGAGCAGCAAATAACAGTAAAGAGATTATTTTTACATCACTCTTCAGATTAGAGTTGGATCTGAAACAGATGGCTCTCAGATAGAGCTAGATTCAGATGAATATAGATCACTCTTCAGATAAGAGTTAGATCTGATACAGATTGCTCGCAGTTAGAGCATAGTTCAAATGGCTCACAGTTAGAGTACAGATTAAAATGAGAAGTTATGATGAGGCCATAGCAGCAGAATGCAATAGCAGGTAGTTAGACCATGATTGCACAAGGTAATAGCCCATGGTAAACCACAGTAAAGTAAGAAAGATGAGAAGGAACTCCTGAGTAAGAGAGGAAATAAGTAAAGTCTTAGTAAATAATATGAGGCTACTGGATGTAAAAAATTTAAATTTTTTTTATTTATTGAGTTATCAACAAGTGGAAGCAGTTAACCTTATAACTTAGTCTGTTAGTTTAAGATCTTCCAGAGATAATGATACAGTATAACAGAATCGTAGTTAGATTCTGGAGGGTCGTAGTTAGATCCTAGCATGGCTCCAGGATCACAGTTAGATCCTAACAGTTTCAGAGTCGCAGTTAGATTTTGAAGAGGCTAACGGTTGATCGCAGTTAGATCCCGAGGTTGTAGTTAGACCTAGCCTAAGGAAAGTAATAAGCCATGAAGATATGAGTACAATGTATTATCTCTGTGAGAAGATGAATGCCAAAGACGAAGTTAAGGTAAGGAAGCTTCACTAGTTGATAAACTCAGCCAGAAAAATTATTTATAATGGTTTTCCTCAGATAGCATCTATTATATACAGACTGAACTTAGTTTTTTCTTAAACGAAGACGGAGTCCAAGTTCAAATCTGAGTGCTGATATTCAAAGTTTTGTAGAAATATGCCTGAGAAACAGAGAAGAGAACCTCATATGTTTTGAGAATATAAAAGTATGAGTAAATAGATCCCCAGATGAGGGTAAAGAGATTAAAAGGCCAGAGAGACCTAGAAAAGATGGTCTAAGATAAAGCAAAGATAGAACACAGTTCTATGAGAAAGAGAATGCTAGGGCCTAAAGCTATACAAAGACTAACCTAGCCCTAACCCAATAGCACGCTTAATTGAAAGGTGCTAAGGCAAGAGTAGCCTAATGATTGGTAAGCCCTGAGAAGGGATAAGAAAGAGTGCAAAAGCCACCAAGTTTGCCATAAATGCATAAAGTTATGTAAAATGAGAAGAAAAGTTTCGAAGAATTAGAAAAGATAGAGAAATTGTAAAAAGCAAGAGAATAGAACCTCTTATGTTAGAATCATAATCTAAATTATGATTTTTGTATCAGGAGAAAGAAAGGCAAAAGAACATTATTTCTCCTGAGAGACTAGTAAAGTTTAAGAGGAATGATGTAGACCCCAGAATTAAATCAAAATTATGAAGGGTAAGATATGAAAGAAATGGACACTATTCATAAGTCTGATAAATTGTCCATAAGCATAAGCAGATAAATAGATGATGTCAGATTGATGAGAAATAGAAAGAAGTAGATTTCAACTCGGATTGAGTTGATTCAGAAAAGAGAACATAAGTAGCACAAAAGATGTAAAGTTTTTATGGATGATAAGAGCACTCACCCAAATGTCAAGATAATTTGGTTAAGGTATTGATTAAATTTCGAGGACAAAATTTATTTTAAGGGGGTAGAAATATAATATCCCAATTTTTAGGCCCAGAGACTAAGAAAATAGCCGAAAATAGATAGGCTATTAGACCCCTTTGAACAGAAGTCCCAGAAACATATAGAGAATTTTTAAGGACTAAATTGCAAATAAGTGGAAGTACAGAGACTTATGTGTAAATAGTAAAAGTTCCTAGGGGCATAATGGTCATTTTAGAAAAGAAAGGGACTAAAGTGAAAGTCTAAAAGTTTTATGGTGCAAAGATGAAAGTAGACGCAATTTGTGGGCCATTAAGTGTAATTATGAAAAGTTGAGGGACTTAATTGAAAAGAGAAAAAGTTTCTAGGGGCAAAATGGTAATTATAGAAAGTTGAGCCGGAAGTGACTTAGAACTTCCCGGAATCATTTCAGTCCCAAATTTCATCAGTAGATAGAGGAAATGATGCTGGTTAATCTAGCCTAATACAGAAATTTTATTAGAGTTTCAGATAGCTGAAATTTATCTGATATTCTAAAAGTTATCTGAAATTTTTATCAAATATCCTGGACCTCAGATATGAGTGAAAAGTTACAATAATATGCGTCTTGTGAAGCCAGAGGTCAAGGAGTTCGTGAACGCCCGATATCCGATTGAGAAATTAGTCGGTAAGCGAACTGGGACTGAATGAGCCCAGATGACATCACATAGAGGCCTATGATGATGCCAAGGGAGGCCCAGGCCCATGATATCAGTTCATCGAAAAAAAGGGCAAGTGTCCAGAAATATGCAGAAAATATGCAAAATGATGAAAATACCCTTATGTTATAAAATAAGTAAAAAATTAGTAAAGGGTATTTTGGTCATTTGAATAAGGTTAGACAGCTAAGAAAGGTTATCTGGATAGTTGACCAGGGTCAGATAATACTCTGGTAAGGTGTGAAAAGACAATAATACCCCTAAACTTTAAAGTAAATAAAGAGGAAGCAAGGGCATTTTGATAATTTGCCAAGGTATGTTTCTTGGAAATTGAGCCATCATAGTGCTTGAGCTTGATCAGAGACCCAAGATGACATTCCAAGAGCCTAAAAACGTAAACCAATAATTATATAGGTTAAAGTGGCATTAAAATAATATTTTAGTGAGTTTTTAATAAAGTAAAGTTACCCGATTGAAGTGATAACCGGGGAATTGGTCAGGTAAAGCTTGAAACTTATTCAGAAGCTGTGAGGTGGCGTGAAAGTACCCATAAGGCGCCACATGGCATAAGCATAGAAGAAGAAGAAAAAGCTAAGGACATATTGCACGATCTCAGCCATTCATTCCGGGATAGACTGAAATTCTCTGGAAGCGCTGAGTTAGCTAGTGAGGTGCCCCAAGGGCCCCAACGTTATGCCACCTAAGCATGTGAGGTGTCCATGGATGATGTCATTTTGATGAGTCATCTAGGATGATGATGTCATCACGATGATGCAGGCAAAGCTTTTTAAGCAAGCTGAGCGATCTGAGCCGTTCATCGTGATTCGATCTGAGCCATCCATTCCACCTCCCTCCTCCTATAAATACCCCACCCCTCCCTCTATTCCATTCACTTCCAAGAAGAGAAAGGAAGAGAGAGAGAGGAAGAAGGGAAGAGAGAAAGGAAGAGAAAGAAAGGAAGAGAAAGAAGGAGTTCTGGCTGAGTTAGGAGCAATCCAAGGAGTTTAAGGACTCGGCAAGCTTAGGAATAAGGTAAATAATTTATTCTAGTCCCTGCTCTAATAAATTAGAGGATTGTTCTTATAAATTTAGTAGTTAGAATAGAGAAATATCTCTCTCTATAAGGTTAGCCGTGGATAGAAAGAAAGTTAGGGGATTGTCAGAATAGGGGTATTGCCTCAAGATAAGCTTGAGTTAAGTGGAGTTATGCTAGATAAGATAATAATAAGAATATTATTATGCTATGTATAGGCTCTGACCTCTATAAAGAAGGGATCTCAGAGCAAAGGCTAAGAACTAAAGGAAAGGTTGCATGCTAGGTAGTGAACTTACCTATTCTTGTATGCTTGATGAACATGCTTATATGTTAATATGATTATGATATGTGATGATGATGTATGATGAATGATATATGCTCTGCCTTTTATGAGTTTATGGTTATGCATGGTAGTAATAGGCATGGAGCATGATAGTATGCAAATGGAAGCTAAAGGAAGATAAAGGGACATGTCATACACTTGCATTCATCTTGTATGCATTGAATGGTACCGTTTGCTACTGAGATTTCCCCCAAAATCTCACCCATATCTTTTCCAAACATAACAGGGTACTGGTTTGGAGAAGATGAATGTAGGAAAGTGAGGATGTGATAACCAGCGTAACTTGTGACAAAGAACGATGGGTCCTGAGACCGGCCATGAGCACTCGAAGACTATCTCAGTCTCGTTGGGTGGGGTAGAGACCAAGTCCCATGATCCTACTTGGGTACTAAGGTGGGTCACGAGCCTCTAGGAGTGATGCAGTGGGATCCAAAATGGACCCCTGTGACTCCCACATGTCTGAATCGATCTGAATCATTCGCGCCTGTCAAAAAAATAGGAAAAATTAAACAACTTAAAAATGTTAATTATTTATTAAAAACACTAAATTGTAGTAATTAAATACATACTGCAACTTCTTTAACCCTTTCTAATGCAAAAGTCCCGTTGCGAGGCCTATACAACTCAGGCCACATCCTGCCTATGGTAGGAGTGTGTCCCCGCTCCCATGACCCTTCTCTCCTGAAAGTTAATTACAATTAAATATGTAAATATTAAATAAGTTTATAGATAGTTAATGACATCTAATAATTTAATTTATTTACTTACGATCTCATTGTAAGAAATTGAGAAGGGTCTCGAGCCACCCTTGTGCCTCATGGTCTAGTGATGAATGCTGGCGGCACCTTTCTTGGACGCTTCCTGAAACGAAGTTACATATATGGTCAATCAAGTGGGAGAAGAATTAAATATTTTGAACTTAATTAACTAAATTCATACCCTCACCTCCGGTATAAACTGCGATCTTACGAACTCCCTCCAATCCTGTGGACACTATCGGGCATATTGTTCTCTATGTCCTCCTCACTCCGTATCCAGTTACCACTTGCCCAATGAAACAGGGCCAACCTTGCATTCCTCCAGTCCTCCTCCAGCTTCTTCATCATGTTCCCCTGCAAATACTCTTCCACACAAACTTAGTCTGTAATTAAGTAAATTAAATGTTAATTTTTAACAAAATATTCATATTTAAATAACTGATGTAGGATTAAAATTAATTACCTTTATTAGTTCACCAGCAATTGTAGGTACTCGGTGTACAGTTGGCCCCTTGTTCGATCGGCTAGTCTATATAGTTTATCGGCACAATCACACACCCCTTGTCATCATGAAGACGTCTATAGTTGTTATCTTGCTAGTTGACTTGAACCCCTGCTCATCTACAAAGTGTAATTTAAAAATAATTATATTATCCAAACTCATAAAAATTCAAATTATAAATCGAAAAGTATAATTTAAATAAATTCTTACCTACGACTTCTGCTAACTGCCCTGTTTGACGCCTTCCATCACGTGGCCCCGCATCTACTTAGCCACCAGCCACTCCCTCATCCCCTCCTTATCAAACATATTATCCTCTCCTCCTCCGCCTGCTCTCTCGCCTGCATCATGCTAGCAGGAAGACTCTCTAGTATGAGGAGTTCCTCCACCAAACAAAGACAACATCATTATGTCATGATCGATTTGGTAGTACACATAATCTTCCACGCTGATGTATAGCTCATAATCCCTATCATTAGCACCAGGAGTAGGTATGTACGACTCTATAGGCTCCTTACCACTACAATAACTCATCCTATTTAAAATGACAAATACACAATGACACATTTATTGATTATAAATAAATAATTCATGACCTTCTCTCCATTTTTATAGGTAAATAATCAATATATAAATAAACTCCAATTTATTAGAAAAATTCATAATTCAATAATCAAAATGTTAAATTCCTAATCACAATCCTAATTAAAAGATAAAAATATTCCTACTCAAACACCACTCTTAAAAATAAACTAATTTATATTCCTAGTCAAACAAGTACTTATAGTCTAATTTATATTCCTTATTAACAAATAAAAATAAAGTCCAACATAATAAAAAATATTCCTAACCATATAAACTACGCTAAATAAATAGTTAAATAACACAAAATAAGAATTTAAGACTAAAATCTCGGTATCTGTGTCAAATAAGAATTCTGATCATAATTTGGCAGAACTTCATTACTCGCAAATGGCAAAATTTTAAAATGAAGGCGCATGGGGGTATTTATAGGTTGCTGAAAGCGTGTTTTTTTAGCGGTTTACCATTTGTAGTGGTTAATTATGACAAAACCGCTAAAAAATGTCAACAGCTTCTGATACGTGTCTATGCATCAGAGTGGCTGCTATTTTGCAGCAGTTCAAACTGCTACAGAATGTCCCTAGAGCGAAATGAGAATCATTATTTTCCTCTACGACGTTTGTAGTTACAACCGCTACAAACTCAGGCATACGAACCGTCTCTAATCCGTGGGGAATATTGCAGCAGTTGGAAAACCATTGCGAACTTCCATTAAACTAACGGTCACTTATCCGCTTGGATTTTTGTAGCGGTTTAGATAGCTGAAATCTATTCACGCAATGTGGCACGAATTTTAGTAGCGGTTGTAACCGCTACAATATTGTTCCTGCCTTATGGCGCCAGTTTGGCACCATATTTGTAGCAATTGTAACTGCTGTAAATGTCTCAGAATATACTGGTCACAGTCAAACAGTTGCAAATATATAGCAGTTCATCATCCAACTTCTACATAATGATGCTTTGCAACGGTTTGCCCTTAACCGCTACGAATCAGTCGCTGTAGCTCTTAGTTGTTTTGTAGTTATTCCTTAGTTTCAAAAGAATTAATTATGGTAGAAAAGAGTTTTACTAAAATTTAAAAGAAACCCTACCATGGCTTTAAAAAGACTTTTTTTACTGGACAAATAATCATGATATAAAAAGACATAACCACTCTTCAAGCACTATCATGGTTAAAAGAGTTCAACTTGTAACATCCCAATATTTATTCTTATATTTAAACACAACTAAGATATTATTTATCAATAACTGAAGGTTTATAATAAATTAAACAAATTTTTTAAAGTTTAGAAATATATGAAATTAAGAAAATAAGAGAAAATTAAATTATTAATTGTTGAGAATTTTATTATAAAGGGTTAAAAAATTATATGGGTTTAAGGGTGAATAAATAATCAATGATCATCTTAAATGATTGATAATATAAGATATAGGTAGATATAGTGAATATATAAGAAATATATCTATAATAATATAAAAATATCTTTGATTAAATAGACATATAATAATATACGTATTTATACTATAATAATAATATAGTTTAAATTTTAAATTATCATATCTGATAGCATTTTGAGGAAGATAATAATAATACTGAAAAATAACAAGATTAGATTAGATAAGATTATAATTTTAAACCTTATGAATTATATATAAGCACCCTAAACCTAATCCTTAACTTCCATTACCATCTAGTTTCTCTCTTCACTCCCATCAGACCGTTATTGAAGTTTTGGAGTGACTTTTATTAAAGCACCAGATTGTTTGCGATTGATGTTGTTGTACATTGGGCCACTAGACTCGTGGCAATTATTCCTTTCTTTGGCGAGAGGTAATCATTTTCTACTCGTTATGTGTGCTAATATATTGTTTGTGAGCGATTTGATATATATAAATATATTGATGTTTATATGATTATATTGAGAAAACTTGATTGATGATTTTTGTTTAAAAAAAGTCTTGTGGGACCTAAAGTTTAATTTGAAAAGTTTGAATTGAGATTTGAAACTTGTTATATCTTAAAATTGGAAATTGAAGAAAGTTATTATCTTGAGAAAAATTCTATTGTGATATTTATTGGTATTATTGGTTATCAAGCTAATGAGGTTTTAATTATTATAATTATCTTAAGAACTAGGTATATGGTGAATAGGGATTGGTGATGATGAAATTGTCTTTTTACCACGTGCTATAACCTCCATTGGAGCTCGATAGTTAGGTTTTGTTCCACTAGTTTACTAAGGGACTTTCCCCACCAGTTTACCAAGGGGCTACAACACCCCTACCTATTTACCGAGGGAGAATGAACCCATGGTTTGATCTTGTGCTCTGTGGATTTTGGTCGATCCATAACACTTGACTGGTTAGCTATCTGAGTGGCCAGTCATATGATAGTTATCACTAGCCCATGGGTTTAGTCGGCGGGTATAAGGCGGTTCGGTTAGTTTGATAGAAGGAATTGAGATTGTTTATCCTTTTGATTATATTATAATAATGTATTATTTTCTATCTATTGTATTTTGTTAACTGTCCCACTTGACACCTCACTAGCAGAAGTTAGTCTTTGTGATGAGTAGGATTGTTGGCTACTGAGGTATTTATCTCACCTCGTGGTTATTAATATTTTTTATATGATTGTCTCGTGCTATGACCTCAGGGAAGGATTCAGAGGTTTGAGTAGTGATATATCATTGTATAGCCTCCTCTTTTATATTTATGTGTAGAATAGTTGTATATTATAACAGTATGACTCATTCTATATACTATGATATGATATAATACTCTATTTGGATTTGATATTATAAATTATCAAATAATAACATATTTTAATAACATTTTCATATAATTAATAATGGGTTTGTAAATATTTAATTAATATTTAATAGAAGATCCTATAATGACCGTTTTAATTAATATACATATTTATAGAAAAGTGTAATATTTATAATATAAAATCAAATCTACTCTAGTGTCTGTCTATCTAGTTATAATATAAAATTTATAAAAGATTAAAAAAATTATATATTTTAAATAATTTGAATCACCTTATTATTTTTCTATCATAATTATTTGTCAATTAAGAAAGATTCTTTTTTTATAACCATAGTAGGGTCTCTTTTAAATTTTAGCAAAGTTATTTTCTATTATGGTTAACTCTTTCAAAATTAAGAAAATTCATTTATAACTATAGTTATATTGTTATTGATTTATATTTTGAATAAAATAGGTCTAAATAATTAATAGCAGTTATATTTTTGGAGAATTTTAAACAACTCATTTTAAAAAGGACATCCATGATAGAAAATGATTAAACTTATATTAGAAGACTATCATAGATATAAATGCTTCACTAAATTTCTAAATCATTATGCATGACAGAAAATGAATTATCCATAACTTAAAAAGTTTATCATAAATATTTAAAACACTATCCCCATAACGTATTTTTAAAATTAAATCTAAATAAAATATTACGTCATATCAAAGTATGCAGAATGATCCTATTCGAGCAATGCATAACAAACAAAATGTGATGAGGCACAACACAAGTATCAAACATTACAAATAAATTTAGATAACATCAATACAAAACAACCTTCACTAATTAATTCTTTGATTCCTTTCTTAAAATGTTTGTATATATGAGCCACGAATGAATTTGGCAAGTATGATATAGTATTGAATTTAATTTTTAAATTAAACAAGTAATTAACGTGAAGACTAAGACACCTCAAATAGGAATTTTCTAGCAATAGTAATAACAAGCATTAATTGTCCAACTATAAGTGAGATTAGTTGCATGAATAGTACATAATACCATTATGCGATACCATCTACTCCCTCTTATCTTTTTACATATATCAATAAAAACAGTTAAAAATATTAAATTTGTCATAGAATTCAAGTAGTTTTCAATATTACTCTGATTACAATAAATTTCAACATTGTATCAATGTATACTCTTTCCTACTACCCTCATTAAATATGGGTATTTATAGAATAAAAATATTTAATGTACCTTGAAACTAATAAATGCCTTATAAAAAAGATCAACAAATTTTTTAGTTGATGCCTTATACTAAGGACATGGGGGAGCAATAGATAAATTTTAAATTAAAAATTAAATAAAAATATATAGACCACTTTCACAGAAAAATAGTAGAGTACACTGTAAATTAGATAAATTTATTTCAAAATTATATTTAAAGATTTTTAACTCGTAACATTGATAATTGAGAAATTTTAAAGTTAAAAACCGTTTTTAGAATTTGATATGTGCCCTGATCGCTTGAACACTTAATTAAATTAAGATTGACTTAATATAGTATAGGTCAATTTTAAGTCATTCTTCACAAAGCAGCAAATTAGATTAGTTTATAGTGTTTACTAATTAGGTATTATTTATAAGTCATTTATAGCATGTTTCACACGAACTAAAAAAAAATTAAAATTTATTAACTTTAGTTTCTAAATTTATCTCTATTTAATATAGTTTATACCACATAATAACAAAATCAATACAATAATAAATAAATGGTAAAGTATAAAAAAATTTAATGGTGTGACTTATAAATAGAAAAAAAAATACATTCTATCTTCACCCTATAGATAGAACTATATGAGCATTTGATAGACCTAAAACTAAATGCAAGGTTTTAAACTAAAGTGTAAGAGATAATGCAATTAATGCGATCTAAATGCAAATCTAAAATGTATGTACCACCTAGATGGATGTAGGGGTGAGCAACAGGCGGGTTGGGTTGGCCCGATGGTCAGCCTGTGTCTCGTCCGTTTATATTTTAATAGGCACAGGCTAGTCTATGCTCGTGCCTCAACCCGTTTAAACCCGTATTAAATAGATTGGGCTGAACCCGTTTGGGCTGAACGGGCATGGACAGCCCGTTTAAAAAAAAATTAAACCTATTTAAAATTCTAATAACAATCAATGCTCATAAATAACATAGTGTACAATGATAATAAATAATAGTATAGACATGATATAATTATTCATCCTAAAATCACAACCCTACAAAATATCTATTCAAATATTCTAAGTTTAACATTATTATTTTAAAAACTTGACCAACCCATAAAATTTTAACCCAGCAAAACTCCGTCCTCTCTAAAAAATAGTGGATAAATATTATAATCTTTGTAATTTAAAACTTCACAACTTCAACAAAAATAGTAAATATTATAATTTATTTAAAAAAATATTTAAATAAAAAATTATTAAAAAAATATATATGTACACATAAACGGGCGGGCACAGGCAACCCGATGGTGTGCCCGTAGCCCGCCTGTTTAACACATCCAGCCCGCCCGTTACGGGTTTAATTTGGGCGGGCCTGGGCGGCGGGCACTTTGCTCAGCCCTAGATGGATGTTTATTCCTATGTTCAGAACATAAATGTTTACATACAATGTGAATCCTAAATTAATTAAAATTGATTATCATAATTACAATATAAATTATCATTACCTTTTTTATAATTATGGTTTAATTAAAATTGTGACAGGATGTTTTTTTATGGGAAAATTGATAAAAAATATCCAATTACAAAATTTATTGTTCAAAAGTTTCTTGACCGAGTGCAACTCAATGTTTGTAACTACTCTTTATCTATATGCAACATAACTTCATCTATATGAATATGTCTTCTATTTTCACACAAGAAAAGAAGTATTCTACTAGCTAAAAATATATTGCCTCTAAATCCTTTAAACATACTATTTCCATGCATTTATTTATATGTTTGTGGAAGTTATTATTTTTATAAAATCTTTTTTTTAGGGATCCCGTTTGACATCTCCCCACTCCCTCGCATTAGAGCTAATAATATAGGTGAGGTTTTAACACACCAAAATATAGCAAGTTGGGTTGAAAAAGTGAAACCCGTTTTTATGCGGGTCTTTTAGGCCCGAGTCCGTTTTGTCCAAACTTGCCACGGTGCTAACACGTAGGTTGTCTAGATGTCAATCTGCATGGATTCAAGTCTAATCTATAACCGACGAATTTATCTGTATTACCACATCTATCTCACATAAAAATGCACCCTTAATATGTACTTAGTGCCGTCCCTACGTTTGTGTAAGTGATGAGAGTCCTCTCGCTCATGCTAATCTAAGTTCCCTTCATCACACACTTGCTAACCATATAACAAATCCGAAACCAAGCTTCCTAATATGAACTACTCCTCGTATATTTAATATATGACTTAATTTAAGAATTAATTTTAATTCTAAATATAAAGTTTATTTTTTAGATTTATCAATTTTTTCTTAAATTATTCCTATTGATACTCTCTCAACAATAATCAAGTAAGAGAGAAAGGGTTGGAATTAAGGAAGATAATTAGTGTGTTTTAAAAAAAATACTTTATATGAACTAACCTCCTTAATCTAATCAAATTAGTTAAGTATGTCATATATTAAAGATGGGAGAAATATATATATATAATATTTATTTTAATTATATTATTTAATTATTATTATAGTTCATTTTAGAACTGTTTATTTAAGAATACAGATTATTTTTACTTGCAAAATCATTTTTTACTTTATTTTTATTTTATTTTATTTTCTATACACAAGAAACTACTCTTTTTATATATGTCCTTAGAGATTAGCACAAGAAAATCTCAAACAAATATCAGAGTGTGAGCATAATACTACTCCCTTCGTTTCATATTAATTGTTATAGAAATAATGATGTTTTCCGTATTCCATAATACTTGTTGATTTTATATTCCAAGAACACATTAAATTAAAAGCCGTATTTATTTGTAGAAGACTGAGAACATTTTAAAAAAGTAGCATGTTAATTTTACAAAATCTAATGCTACTCTGTCATACAAAAAAAAAATCTAATGTTACTTCCTCTGTTCTTTTTTATATATAAAAGATAATTATAGGGTAGGATATGTTGCTTTTTATAAGGCACACTTATTGATTGTTTTAAAACTGTATTTTTGTTAATTTCTTATTTTACTCTCATTTAATTACTTATATTATTTATTGTATTTAATTCTCACAAATTCTCTCTTCCAAGTAAATGAGGGCATTGTTGTCAAAAAAAAGTTACATTTTTTACATCTTTATTGTCTCCAATTAATTTTAACCAATTTTTCGAACAACGTGCTTTGATTGTTTGTTTCTTATACTCTTTTCAATCCTTTATATAAGGAATAACTATTAAAATCATGGAATTCAAAATATTAGTTAAAAATAATAAATATATAAGATATTTATCTTTTTATCGAATTATACCCTTATTTTATAAAGAGGGTGTATGAGAAATAATGAGTAGAAATTTATTGCAAAGAGATAATAAGTTGAGCATTTTAATATGGGTAAAAATAAAAAGATTAATTTAAAATTTCAAACAAAAAAAAAAGATTTGTTCTCTGAATTCAGGACCATCTTTATGAGAGAATATACCTTATAAAAAGGACGGGAGGGTGTAAAAAGGAATTGAGGGAAAATTAAATAATTTGCTAAATAAAAAATTGTTTTTGTGACAATATAAAATGGAGGGAGTACTAAGTCAATAAATGTGTGCATATATATACACACTATATGTTATCTACATAGAGCTTAGTAATGGATGCATCAATGAATGCTTGAAAGAAACCCTAGCTAATAAATGGATATATGGAGGGAAAGTCGTAGCGTGTGGTTGGAGAAATAATTAAATACAATTAATAATGCATATATCACTTAAATGAAAGCCGCATGGGTTGGCCATCCGTCTCAACAAAACAATAACATTATCCCATTTTATTTAATATATATCTGCCAATATGTTTGGATAGGGGATACTCAAACCTCATAGCAATATATAATTTTGAGTTGATATGTTATGCTCACATTTCTTCTTTTAATTCATGTTCACGTAAATTTGATAGAGTTTTATATTAACTAGTGAGGATTTAATACAATATTATTTCTTTCTTTAGTTTAAGATACTATTATATCTATATAGGTCTCAAGTTTAATTTCTAAAGGAGATACCTATGTTAAAAGGGACAGTCACAAATTTTAAAATTAAATACCTAATAATATGATTTTATAAATATTATAAAAAATAGTTAGCATATAAGAGGAAGAATAAGTATAACACCTATTGAATATATAATAATAAAGAATCGTTAAATGTGGTTTGAATATATATAAAAAAAAAGTGATTAGAGAGTATAAATCAAATAGTTTAGAGTATTTTAGAAAGAAGTTGAGGAAGACTGATAAAACACTCAATACTTACCTAATAAGATAAGATTTGATGTTATTATCATCATCGTCTAATATGCTTAGATTGCTAAAATAGTGCCATCTTCCTTCCTCGGCAAGTCAGATGAAGATATTACATGGAGTAAGTTTTAATATTACTACAATTATATTTAAAAGGCTCAACATTTGCAAATGGACCAGTGGTGCAGTGAAGGAGAGAGCTCGCAAGGTGTGATTTAATTTGACCTTTATATAAGAAAAGGCTCAATATTACTCTCAGTAAGGGTTTAATTTCGAGTTTAAATTTTGTAAATAGAAATTTTTTTAATTTTGTGAATAGAAAAATTTATGATTAACACTAACCTCTCTTAAATCCAAACTAGTTATTGGTACTATATATCTACTTCATCATCTTATCTCACCACTTTTTAGAATATTGCCCATACTTAGCTTTGATTGGTTTTTGTCTTTTGTATAAATTGGTTGTGCTATTTGTTTCGTACATTTTTTTTTCTTTCCTTAGTACTTTGACTAGCGTCTTTTAGATTACTAGATCGTTAGGTTGGTAAATGTATTTGTCAACATCTACATCAATCGTAATAATACTCCCTCCATTATTTATTACTATAGGCATTTTTTTCAAAGTCACATGTTTCAATTTACCAGATATTTTAAGAAATTTTAAGAATAATTAATTAATTTTTTATAAAAAAAATACTTATAAGACTATATCAAAATTACTTGCTAATAATTAAAAAAAGGATAAATCCAATTAAATCCAAATTTTTTGTTTATTTTCATAATCAAGCAAAAAATTGATTTCTGAAAAATTGTTAAAACGAGATCAGACTTACATCCCTTTAATTTTCCTTTTTTAACTACATAGGAGCATTTTAATCTTTTAACAACATTTACAAATCCCTAACTAAGCTTCAGGATCTAATTAAGAATTTGTTAAAAATATATGTCTAAATTTAAATTTTGTTATTTGAATGGGATTTAATTGAGATTTTTTTATTAATTAATAGCCTGTGTTAATTTCCCAGCTTCATGATATTATGCGTTGGCAAATAGACCTTTCAAAACAGTAGTTATACAGTTGAATACGCAAATGCAGATATATATATAATAATTAATTAAATTATCATAGAGAAACAAAACTTTTTAAATAATATAATATTAATGTGTGATTGTAATAACACATAATAGTCTCCTTTCTTTTCCTTTTCTTTCTGATAGGGAAATGTTTTGGCCATCTCAAAATATTTGTGAAGTACAACTTCCAACCAAAACTTTCTGTAGAAAATATTGGGCGGCTGTCATAATTAATTAATTAATTAATTGACTTTTCCTTTTCTCCCCCTTTTGATTTAAACGAATTGAATTGAATGCATAACTAGTCTGAATAAAATAGGAGAATTAATTTATAATCCTCTATAATTTTATCTTATTTTTAATGAAATACCTTGTAATATTTTATCTTTTTATTGGGTGGTTATATTTTTTCAATTATAGGTATTTCCATATTAGTTCTTATACTATAATCGGTTAATTTGTCAGAAAAATAATTTTCTATACCGTGTAAAATCCTTTTTTTAACTACGGTAAAAGGACTTTTTTTTTATCAATGAAAAGAAGAATGAATAGATCAATGTGAAATATTAAAAACGTCAAAATATAAATGTGATGGTTTAAAATTGATACTCATATTATCTTATTTTTAAATCATTTCTAATATATTTTACACAGATCAAAAAAATTTTTAATTTTAATTAACTATACCATAAAATTTAACAAATGTTTAACTTTACCCCTATTTAATAAACATTACACCCAATAAAAATAAAGTCAAGATAAATAAATAAAAGATAAAACTATATATTTATATTAAAAAATCCTCTCTCTACGCTAGAAATAGAACCAAAGGAGTATATGACAATGAGACAATTAGCATAAACTAGAGATTTGTTGCACATGGAGCAGGAAAAATATGTTATAATTGATTATTTATAATTACTATAAATTACTGTTATGGTTAAAAATTTAAAATATCATAGAATTAATTAATGAAATTACTTATTAATTATTATCATTGGTTCAAAATATCACAAAATCAATTATAGTTATAAATTTAAAATATCATAAAATCAATTAATAAAATTACTAACTAAATACCATCATGAGGCTCAAAATTTTTGAAAAATTAAAGTGGAATTACTGATTGGGAAATGGAAATATTAAATCGGATTGACCCAAATCTATTTTTAATTAAACTAAGTATTATAATATTTTAATAATATAATTGATTATTTATGATTGATTGATGATTGATGAAAGATTATAACATGCATAACATTAAACAAAAAAGATTAAAAAAATAATTTTATATCATGATAGAACATGATTTTAAGTATAGAAATCTTTATATAAATAATTTGAAAATATTGAATTAAAAATGCCAACTAGTGTTGGTCCTAGTGGAATGAGCTTTAGTCACTTAAATACGAGGTTTCGAGTTCGAATTCATGTGAATGCAAAATACGTCGTTAAAAGAGTTACCCCCCAATTAGGCCATACAATGCTCAAACCTAACCCTATCAGATAGTCATATCAAAACAAAATTAAATTAAAAATTAAGAAACTTTACAATAAAAAATTAATATGAGGAACCAAAATTTCAAAATTAAAAAAGTGTTAATAATATTACTAACTAAACACCAACAAAAAACCTGACACAGTTAGTAAATGATTGGATCTCTTAAACATAATGTCCTAGGTCCCGTGTGCATAGAAAATACTTTATTTGGATAGGCAAAATCTACTTCAATAATTTCTATACTTCAAGAGAATTAATTTCTAACTATATTTTATAATTTTGACAACATACTCCTTTAAGTTTGCTTTTGGTGAAGACAAACTCAAATGTCTTCATCCATGAAAGCTATTCATCTATATCTTTCCTGTGAAAGAGTTTTGATGAAGAGAATTCGGACTTTCAAATGATAAAATTAAAACAATGAACACAAAAAGTCTTCACAAAATCAATGAAAAGATAGGGAAAGGAAACCTGTTTCCTTTACAAGTGGAGATCGATTCAAAAGGATGAATCGATAAATTATTGAGAAAATTATTATGCAAGTAACTATATTTTCTTTTAATTTTTAATTTAATACCTATATTAGCTCCCTTACATAAGCTAATTGTTCCAATAGTTAAAAGATTTATGAAAGAGAGAAAAAAATTATAGGTACCAAATTAAAAATTGAAGGAAAATATATATACATTTTTTCCTAGATTTTTTATTGAAAGGAAAGAATAAAACACACTCTTCTTAAGTTTTTTTTTTTTGCCAAAACACTCTTAAATTACACAGGAAAAAATAGAAAACAAAATTATGGTCAACCCATAAATTAAGCTAGAGAACTCAACTATAATTAAAATAATATTATTTAAATAAAAAATATACAAAATTATTTTTATATATAACTTTGAAAAGAATAATATTTAAATAAAAAAGATATTAATACACAAATAAATAAAATATTTACGTATAAATTACACATAATCTAATAAAATAATACTAAAACACAAATATCACTAACTGTTACGATATGTCTTTTTAGGCTCTACAAAGAGAAAAAATGTAAAATTCATCTTAGCTTACCCATCCAAAACTCTTGCTTAGACTAACCAGAAAATTAGTTTACTAGTTTACTGGCTTGACCAGTAGATCTAAGTATGGTTTTAATATTAAAACTCTTCCGTATTCATGTCCCATGCTTGGTTGTCCATTTGGCTTCTTTTTTCGGTTTGCCTGAAAATGTGTGTATGTGTGTCTATATACCCACACACACACACACACACACACAAACATATATATAGTAGTTGATCTTCCTTGGTGTAGCTTTTAATTTTCCCGTGGTCGTTCAACAACCCTCAACGATGTAATGGTGGTGCAGGCACGCAGTAATGGGAAGCCTTGTTTCTTGCTTTTGTTTTGATTTATTTCTCTTTTTCTATAAAGGCATGGATATCTCGCATGTCATGCATGACTATAAAATGAGAAACAGTTTACCAACACAACTTATCCTTTCCTATTATAGTAATATATGGGGGGCTTTTTATGTTACACAGATCTAAGGGAATATGTTGTTTATAATTTATTAATAATATAATTTTTTTAAAAAAAATAGATTATTATGATGAATGGTAATAAATGAGTTTCATGATTTGAAAAAAAATGTTTTGAGTATAATTTTGGCTCTGATTGACCCACGAATTTGCTTATTACCACTATGAGTTGGATATATGAGCTTACATTGATTAATGCTATGTTTGGATGTTGACAGTTGGAAGGAAGGAAAATGAGAAAATAAAAAATAGAGATAAGAGAAAATTGAAAAAGATAATGTTATTACATTTCTATTTGCATAAATGAGAAAAGATATGAAGAAAAGAAAATAGGCAAATTTCACAATAGTAATATTCTTCTTTTAGATTTATCTACTGATATCTGATGTTACTAATAACCGACTAATCTAAGTCACTAGAATGTAAGCCCACAATAGAAAAATCTCACTACATTCGAATAATTATTACAGCTAACAATAGTAATATTCTTATATCATGGTTTATCATATCTCATGTCATCATTTATTCATTTATAACAACATGATATAAAAATAAACGCTATCAAATTATTTTTAAGTAAAAATATCTTAAAAAATATATATTTTGAAATTTATATATTTTAAAATCAAATAATTTTGTATATTTCAAAATATATTTTAAAAATCAAATAATAAATTGAAAGAAAAAATTAAATGACATATATGTTTTAAAATATTATTTTCATATTTGTATATGTTTAAAAATAAATTAAAAGAAATATATTTTCATATTTGTAAAGGTGACGTGGTGACGATGATGGTAAAGGTCCCTTGACAGGGTTGGTTGAAGTGAGAATAGATCGTGGGGATTGGTGAAATGCATTAGTGAGAGAGGATTTTTCTTCCCAAAAGTTAGAGGAAAATGCAGTGGATCCTATCCATTATTTCTCCCTCTTCTTTCTTCCTCTCATTTTTTTTATATAGTCAATTTAACATAGGTACGCAAATAAATATGTTAAATTGGTCTTTAAATGAAATTAAATATAATTGTACTATCCATCTCAAACACGAAAAAACAAAAACAAAAAAACAATTGTGACAAAACGCATATGAAAACGGATATGAAACAATTGTACATATTTCCAATTTTCTTTAATAGGGATACTGCGATGCCCCCTTCTTACATGTAGGCCCTGTGTGTGTAATTAATGACATTTTTTTTATGTTATATTTCTGTAAATGCACCTAATAGTCTCAGTCAAAACGGATAGGCATGTAATTCATATGTACTTTTCAAAGACGTTTAATTCATTCGAAATCTGCAAAAATACTATATTGTACTTAACTCAGTCCACATTGATACAACATCACAAGGTGGTGGTGGGGAATTTCCATAGCACTTGTAGGGAATAATGTAATGTTATAATATTCACTTCAACGACTAATAAAGTCAATAAAAAAGGACATTGAAAATTTAAGTTATCAGTCACCTCTATATACATGCATGTACTCAATCACATTTGACATTTGAGTCTCTAGCAATGTGGGTTAGATCATTAGACTTTAAATCGAAAAAAAATACTCTTGAGATCCTATTTATCGAGTAAAGAGATAAAAAACATTAGTTAATTATAATGAATATGACATGATCTCGTTAAAATATTTATATGAATATTATATTATATATCAGTCTATAAGTTATATAAATTAATTTAGAAAAATATGATAAAAATTATATATAAAATATATTAAAATCTTATATTTATAATCAAATTTAACCTTCTAATTAGCTCATATATTAAAGATCGAATGTAGTATTAAATAGGGATAAAATTAAAAAATTATTAAATTTTAAGACACAATTAATAAAGTTGAACGTTTTATTGATCTCTATAAAATATATTAGAAGTGATTTAGAAATAAGATAAATAATACAAATAACTTGTTGGACCATTTGAATTAAACGATATTGATAGGTCCATTAAATATATGGGGACAAGGGGACCAATAATAAAAAAATATTTATTGCCTTGATTTATATAGAAGACTTATATAGGAGATATAGTACTTAATAATTTATTGAAGTTCAACATTATATATTTTCATGTCATAAAATTAATCAATAATTAAGTTTTATTTCGCAAGAGAAAATGTATATATGCTATTTGCTAGAAACATTTTTATTTTATTCTTAAGATTTCTAATGATATTTTTATAGTTAAAATTAATTATTGCAATTGAAATTGAATATGATATTGAGTGCCTAAAATAAAAAATGTATTGTATTATTTAACTTATGTGTAACTGAGGAGGATAATTATACTAATAAATTTATTAAAATAAGTAAAATTTAATATAACATTTAAGAAAAAATTAGTTAGTATTGTGTTATACTTATGATAAATGTGTTATAAAAAATGTATTATATGATAATATATACATTACTTGTGATATGTAACATGTAAAAATATTACTTATGATTGTATTATAAAAGTAAATAATATTAACTTACTTTTAAATTTAAAATCTTCATGTTCTAATTTGAATTAAGCATATGATTTTAAATACCTAATTCTTGTACTCTAAAATAAAAAAAAATTATTTATTGTTTATGACAATAATTATAGCAATGAGAAATCTAATATATATCAAGTATACAAAGAAAATAAACGAAAAATTAAATTATCCATTTTCTTTTCAAATCATTCCATGTTTCAATTTACAAAAGTATTATCCATGTAAAAATTACATTTATAAAATTATCAAGTTTCTACAATTGGATTATGGTGTCGGCTAGGTAAATTGATTAATATTGTTGAAAAAATATCAACTATAAAAAATGAACTTTTTCTTATTGAAAAAGGACTCAAGTCCTTCTAACAAAGTACAACTCATTTTTAGTAGTATCTAATATATCTTTAATTATATATAAATATTTTTTATTTTATATATAATTAAAAATAAATTATAAACAATTAAAGAAAAGTTACAACCACAAAAAATATATTACACATAAATACTTAAACAAATTTCAAGTACTTTTAAACAATAAATTTTAATTTGTAATTGAGAATTTTTAACAATTTTTTCTTTTTATAATATTCCTATTATAAAAGAGTTATATAGCCTTGTCATTTTGAAATTTTGGAGTTCCAAAAACAACCTAATTTTTTTTTTGGATCAATTATTAATCAATTGGGGTATCAAAATTGATAGGTGGTTGACATCCATTAATGTCCATTAAAACAACTTCCGTTGACCAGACTTATTTAGGAAAATTATTGATCTAGGTCTGAAGATGTTTAGACTAGTAGAACCCCTATGGCCTATACATTGTATATTATTTTAATTATGTCTATTTTAAAATCATGCATCCTCTATTTCAATTTATAAGATAATTTTTAGAAAATTACCAAGAAATTGAACTTTATTAAATATAGTTTTTTCTTACCTTCAACTTTATTAAATATTGTAAAAAACTTTATTATTTTCAATAAAAGAAGTATTATAGATTTTTAAAATTGTCCTTCACTTAACACTAACCCCTAATTTTTTTTATATGTATTTGGCCATCTGATATCTAGCATTTTTCTTGGATTCTATTGTTAGATTGTCTGAGTAACCGACTAATTAGGATCAAGTATTTATAGGACTCTTCTGGTGATAAATTCTCCCAATAAGATTTAATATTATTACATTTAGGACTTAAACTTTGAGACTCCCTATATGTTGGTTGGACGTCCTAATTAACTCGCACTTAATTGATGAAAGGCACTTTTGGAATAGTATAATTAGTTAATCATTGTTTTCTCCAAAAAAAAATTTATACCTATTACTTGTCATGGTAGGGAAAAAAACACATACTAAGTGGAAAGAAAAGTCTATGTACTATGAAATAATTATTTTTTCTTTTCAAATTTTACTTCTATTTAATGTTTTAACTGTCTCCATTTGTTGCTTCCATCTAAAATGGGTATTATCGGAGACAAGTAACACTTATACCTTGAAATTTAAAATATAACATGTAGTTGGAAATAAAATGAAAATGCAAATCAAGACAAGCAAACAAGGAGAAAGAAAGTATTATGAAACATGAAAGTAACTGCTCCAAAAAAATATTTTATAAATAAAATAGAGAGAGTATTACATAGTTATAAGACTTACAATTTGGATGATGTCAAAAAAAAAATATATAATTAAAAGATAAAATTGAAAAAAATAGTAAACTGACAAGTAATTAAAAAATTTAACATAAAGAATATAAAAACTTTAATGTAAGTATAATTCTTTAAAAATTAAGCACGTTTTCGTGTATTGTATGAGAAGTAAGTCATGTTATTATTAAAATATCATCTAAAGGAGGTGAATAGCTAGTTGTAAAAAAAAATTAAAATATTTCATTGACTAACTAGATATATAAAAGAGTAAAGTAGTATTTAATATTTTAATATTAATTTTTAATAGTATTTAGCATTCTGATACTATTTTTTTAGTGCATTCAATACCTTAATATTATTTTTTAGTTACATCCAATACTATAATTTTATTTATAGTTTAAGGTATTAAATATCTATAAATAATATTAAAATATTGTAAGCATAGAAAAATAACATCAGATGTTAGTTGCTTATTTACCATATATAAAACTTTTGTAACCAACTTAACCTAGCCTAATTATTTATTTCTTTTGTCCTATAATAACATCAATAAATAACTTCAAACAACTAGTGGTTAGCTGTTACCTCAATCTCTCTTTTATTTGTTTCCTGGAAAAGATATATAAGTAATTGTGTGATTAATTTTTTTTTATTTTTAATCAGGTCTCTATAATTATTTTTTTTTATTGAGTTATTATAATTTTAATAAGGTCCTTATAGTTTTCCTCTTTTTATTATGTCCTCGTAGTTTCACCATATGTTTAATCAAGTCCATGTAGTTTTAGGGTGATTGATTAAACTACTGGGATCTAATTAAAAGTTAGGGGCAACTATAAAAACTTGATAAAATAAAAAAAAAATATATAAGGACTTGATTAAAATTAGGTGAAACTATAAAGATCAAATAAAAAAAATACATCAACCTAATTGAAACTATAAATACTTGTAGATTAATTTTCCTTATGATTTATATATAGTATGAAAGTTAATTAAGCACAATGATTTGATAAAACTTGGTTCAAATTAATTAAATCTCTAAATTTGGAAATATTTATTGGTTAATTAAACTTCAATATTATTTATAAAAAAAATACATTAAAGCCTTGGGGCTAAAAGACAAAGTGTGTTTCATAATCTAAAGACACTGTACATAGTCACTCGATCCCTATCGCTCAAGAAAACGATAAATATCCATTTATATGAGGCGTTCATCTTTTATTATTATTTTATTTAAAATTATCATTTAATCATTTATGTCATCATAAATATATAGAGACCTCATCAACACGAAAGTGAACATTAGTTAAGAAAAGATATTACTTATCAACACTACATTTGGACCACATTAAACAACAAGACATGTCTTGTTAGCTAATCAGTTCCAAGATTCAAACAAACTTAAACATTCTAAATATAAATATGTTAAATTGTTTTCATTGAATTTAGATATATAAACATATTAGTTTTAGTAAAATGGTTGAGTAATATAAAATCATTCTCACGATTGAGTTAAGTTGAATCGGAAATTGAAATAATTTAAAAAAAAAACTGAATAGATTTTAGGCTTGATGAAAGAAAATACTGAAAAAATTAAAAGACCTAACTTATAAAAAAAATTTATCCTCTCAAAAAACCTAATTTACTTCTATATATTATTATATACTTAAATAATTATTTTTATTTAATTACTACACTATCAGTTTGACCCAGGTGTAACATGTTAAATCGTAAAATCGAGAAACGTTGATCTTTTCAATTTAACGTTCGGTCTGATTTTTAAAATATTAATTGTAAATTATTTAAATGTAAAAAAAAATCTTTCATAAATATGTATACATAATATTTTAAAGTAACATAATTGATAATTCTATCCCTAACTACTCGGCCTTATCTATTTTACACTCGTATCTCCATCAAATTAAATATATCTTGCATTTATTTGTAACACATCTATATATCTTGCAATTATTACATATTCTATATTTGAGCCACGTTAGGTTTAAAATTGAAAGAAGCTCTTCAAAGTTCATACCAATATATTGTTACATATATATATATATATATTATATTAAACCTTATCTCTTTTTTTTTGGTAAAATATTATTAAACCTTATCTATTTACGACAATTTAATTTACACCAGGTTCGTGTGTTATTCGCTGACTCTCATTTTACTTCACGTGAACATATATCAGCTATACGTAACCAAACTAAACATGAAAACCAACTTTAATTTGGAGGAGTAATTAATTACTAGCCCACCGTGAATTGACATTAATATTTATTATTATTGTGAATCATTTCATTGATATAAAAAAGAGATTTTTTTTCCTGATAAGTAAACTTAATGAGCAAGAATGATTCCATATTCTACATATATTATATATTCCTTATTATTAATTATATAAATATAATACTCTCTTTGTTATCAAATACAATAATACTTTTTCTGGTTCTTCATGTATGAATTAGATAATTAATTTAGAAAGATTAAAAAATAATTAAATTAGTTATTTATAAATAATATGTGATGGTTTGTCTAAAATATTTTATTTAATCATTTGTTAGAATCAACTTTTAATAAAAAATTTCTTAATATATACAATCGGTGAGGATATTTGAGAAAAAATTATAAATTTAAAATATAAAATAAATTAAAATTTTATATTTAAGAGTAAAAAATAAATTCATAAAGTTAATATATGGAGTAAATACTTATGATTTACTACTGAAAGGAAAATACTAAAAAAAAAAGAATTAATATGCTTTTGAGAATGATTGTAGTAAAGCAAAACCATATCTGTAAAGTAATACTATAGTTAGTTTGCAATGGAGGGAAGGGAGTTTATGTGAATTTATATAAAAATAAATACATTTTAATTTTTTGGGTAAAGAATTAAAATTATATGAAGGTCCCTCGTAAGTGGATGAGAAAGAAATTAATTAAATCAACAACAATCTCCAGATAAAAAGTGGCATTAGAAAAAAATAAAAATGAGTAAACTGGAAAATTAATAGATAGAGAGGCTCGCATTAATTGATCCACCAAGAATTTAAAAACTTTTACCTAACTCCCACGAGCATCTACTGTACAGCTCATAATCACAACTCCAAAAAGAAAATAGCTTTTTCATGTCTATAGAATAAAGCTACGAATAGTCACAAGATATTGGAATAAATAATATTTTTTGTGTAAAATAATTAATTAATTATATTATTAATTTTCTTCTGTATCGTTCCTTTCTGTTTCCTGTTCATATCATATCCAATACAGTTATATTTTTAAGAATAACCTATTGGAATAAATAATATTTTTTGTGTAAAATAATTAATTAATTATATTATTAATTTTCTTCTGTATCGTTCCTTTCTGTTTCCTGTTCATATCATATCCAATACAGTTATATTTTTAAGAATAACCTTTTCTATATAGAGTACCAGTTTAATTATAGTTTTACTTTTTCAAAAATTTTCAATTAAAAATAGCTGCTATGTAATTTTTAATGATGAAATAGCATATATGTATGGTTTAAATGAGAAATCATACAATTATTATTATTTGTAAAAGTTATACATATATGTTATATTGTTGTTGTTGTTATTGTTATTATTATTATGGGTTAAGGGGTAAATTTGTTACGAAAGTTTCGCTTACAAATAATTCTGGCATAAATGAGAAGGAACGGGTTCGTATCACATAAGGATATAAGTTTAATTTTCGCTGCCGTTGTGAGAGCTCCTCTAGTAAGCAATCTCGTAAGTCTCCTGTAAACCGCCCTAATCTTAGTGGGGATCGGTGCTAAATCCATCTAAACTTTTTATATACCCAAAAAAAATGTTGCTAGAGAATTATTTTTGAGTTTAATGTCGCCTCAAAATTTTAAAACGTAGCAATAGTATCCCTTGGCGTTACAAATGTTAACGATTAATGTTAATTTTTTAACAAGACAGAGCAAATTGATTTCTAAATAAAAATTTCTATGATAAATTTATATCTTAACCCTATTATTAATATTATTATTGGATTATAGCTAATCATGTTTTAATTAGAATTTTTAACAATAAAAATTATAGAATAATACCTTTTTTTTAATATTTATATACATTAAAAAAATATTATTAATATTTTTAACATTAAATTTTTATGCAAAATTAAAATTTTAATTTTGATAACAAAGCATATGTTATTAATTAAGCCAGCTTGCTGTTGTTTCACGACAAAGAATAAATTGTGCAGATCTTTTATAAATACACACACAAACCAAATATCATAAAAGCTCCCAACTAGATCCTAATAATATATACTAATACGAATAAAGAACACAAATTAATCATTATATATAAATATATCTAAAGAGATTAATTAATATTACATTATATTTCACTACTACTCATTAATTATGTGTAGTTAGAGTTTGATATTTTTGAATTGCGCCAAAAAGAGGTAAAGTCGTAAACCCTAACAATCTGGTCAATTATCTCTGTGTGGGGTATGTTCACAATTTTTCACAAACATGCTATACGCAACTTGCTTGTACAATTTGCACATTTTTCTCCTTTAACTTTCTTCATGTACATATATAAATACATATACATATATCAAGTTTTTCCTCATGAAGCAAACGCAATAACCTTTCTTCTTCTTCTTCGTCTTCTTCTTCATCTTCGTCTTTGTTTTCGTCTTGCTTCTTTCTTCTTCTTCATAGCCATGGAGGTTTTGGTGTCGTTGTGCCTAATACTTCCTTTGTTGTATTCTTTCTTCACCCTTTTTAAGATGATCCTTCGACGGAGAGGCCAAAGCTGCTACATGCTGGCGTACGAGTGCTTCATGCCGCCGGAGGACACGAAGCTGGACACGGACTCGGCGGTGAGGATCGTGACGAGGAACAAGAGGCTAGGGCTGGAGGAGTACAGGTTTCTGCTCAAAACCATGGTGAGTTCTGGCATAGGAGAGAACACGTACTGCCCTAGGAACGTCATCGAAGGACGAGAATCGTCTCCGACTCTCGATGATTCCTACGCCGAGATCGACGAGATCATGTTCGACACTCTCGACGGACTCTTCAAAAAGACTCAGTTCTCTCCCTCCGACATTGACATCCTTGTGGTCAATGTCTCTTTGTTTTCTCCTGCACCTTCCCTCACGGCTCGTATTATAAACAGGTATCAAACAATGAAATTACATTATTTAATTTACTAGTGCATTCACTATAAGTGACACACAAGCCTGATATAGAGAGAGACACACACACAAAAATAACAAGTCAACAAATATTACACGGCACGGCGTTATAATAGTCTATTAACAATAGTTTAAATTATTAACTAAAAATCTCGTTTAATAATTTTATTAGACATTTTGTTGAGTCTTTCTCTACCTCGTGACAATTACCTAACAATCTATCGAATTTATTATGAGCATATATATATATATAGTACATAAAAAAATAATAAAATGTGTTAACCCACGTACGATTACGTTCTTTTGTGTTTTACATATATATGAATATGTAAATAGGTGAACATAGATTATTTAATTTAAATTTTATAATTAAAATAAAGTTTTGGGACCCTAATGTCTTTTTGTACGACCATAGTCTACTCTGCAAGTTTGTTTTTCTGCTCTGTTGGAGCGTTGGGTTCTTATGTAAACCCTATTTATTTCTCTGGAAGGGATGATAAAATGTTAACGTCAAAAATTCAATTTTCAGTTCAAAATGAGACATCTGGCTTTCTTGTTTTAGCACAGTAAGGTCAGAGAGTTCTGAAATTTTGTCTGTACGTATTTCGCCATAGTAATTTCATGCATTTATTGTTTAAATCCTAAAATAATCCACTTACTTTAAAAAAAAAAAAGAAATCTCTGTTTTTTTAATTTCTTGTCGATGAGAGAGCTAATATTTGAATGTTTCATGTTATAAAATAATACTATGAAATTTGAAATTATACAGCTAATACTTTACTTATTCTATTACTATATATTTGTTGTTATTAGATTAAATAATTTATTTAATAAATTAATAGGGTTGATTTGAATTTTTGTATATATATATATATATATGAAGCAACATAACATAAATCAAATTGTTCCATAAATGAAAGTCTGAAGCTAATATAAATGTCATTAAGTTGGTTTGTGGCCTATGTGGTTGGCCCCATAATGGAAACGTGTTGTCATGGTATTCAAAACTCATCATGTTATTTATGACTCATCTGCATATTCATACCCTAACACAAATATGTGTCTATCCCATTCATTATTTCCATTTGAATCTTATGGAATATATATATATATTCCTCTGGTTCTATTCATAAGGTAGAGATATAAGATTTTTTCTCTTATATATAAATCAAATCATTAAATTTTTTATTGAATGTAAAATTTTACCTTTAATTTATTATTGTGTTGACTTTATATTTTTAAGGTAGAGAGTGTATATTAAGTAGGGGTAAAGTTGGGAAGTTGTTACTAATATAGAGTTAGTTTAGCGGTGTATAAGGTCACATAAATCCCTCTATATATTGAGTTTGATTCATAGAGGAAGACATAGAGAAGACACTTATGTTGAAAGGGACAGTTATGAACCCCAAAATTAAATACCTGACAATATAATCTAGAAAATAATATCAAAACAAAGTTGGAAAGTATATTCAAAAGAAAAATTAACAAGTTATTGAATTTTAAGATAGATATAATAAAGTTTAAAATTTTTCTTAATTCTGATAAAATACGTTAGAAGTTTTCTTATAAATAGAAACAGAGGAGTATATATGTAAATATATATTATTCAGAGAAACATACATACCCAAAAAAAAAGAGTGTAGATCTCATATGAAGTTAGAGCTTTAATAGTCAACGTAAAACTCTATCAAATTTTTTCAATAGCATAGTAGAATAATACATGTATTATTGTTGTTGTATGGTGCAGACTAATAATTAGTTGTACCTTCTTATATGTGAATGATGAGGTAAACATGCTTAGGGTTTTTTTATAATTAATTTCCTCTAAATAAACAGGTACAAAATGAGGGAGGACATCAAGGCGATTAACTTGGCCGGAATGGGGTGTTCTGCGAGCGTGGTGGCCATTGACGTGGTGCAACGAATGTTCAAGACGCACCCAAACTCTCTCGCCGTAGTCGTGAGCACCGAAGATCTCGGCGCTCACTGGTACTGTGGCGACAACAAGATGATGATGCTCTCAAATTGTCTCTTTCGCTCCGGCGGCTGTTCCATGCTCTTCACCAATAAGCCCTCCCTGAAGCCCCGAGCCATCTTGAAACTCAAGCACATGGAACGAACCCAATTTGGTGCAAATGATGAAGCCTATGGCTGCTGCATGCAGGTATACACACATAACCCTTAATTTTCATTTGATTTTAAATCTAATTAATTAAATTTATTCAAAATTATATATGTAGAGTAAAATATTAGGTCTCTTTTTCTGGGAATTTGTAATATGAGTGGACTAATAATTGTCAAAATTAATTGTGGCCTTGACTTTATATATCAGTGACAAATTAAGATGGGGCCCATCTCATTTAATTGTTTATGAAATATAAAGTACACTTTAGAGAGAGAGAAAAAGGGTCTCGAAGATTCTTAGGTCCCCCGTAAAAAGTCATTAGGACTTAAATCTGTCTGAAGATTTGTAGCCAGCTAGAATAAAAGTAATATATACCCTCATCTTGCATGTAATATGTTGGTCCCCCCACTCCCTCCTAACATTCAAAATTTATGTAGACAATAAAAATTAAAAAAATAAATTACTTTTTGCCTATCTTAAATATAAAAACTAATAAAAAAATTTAATACCTCAATCAACTCTGTGTCTTAAAATTATAATGTTTGTTTAAAATTCTCTCAATTAATTTCACATATTTTTATTTACCAGGGAAGTAGTTTTTAATGCACTTAGTTTAATAGAATATTTCAAGAAACTAGCATATATTTTTTTTTATAAATAACTATGTTAACTAATTTTTTTAATTTATAAAATTTAGTTATCTAATTTATACATTTAAGAATGGCTAGAGAAGTACTTCATATCATGGAACCAGCTTTGTTGCTCATCACTGTGAGATGTTGCTAGGATGAGATCCACACCATCCAAAATACAAATACAATTTTAATAGTGTATATTTAAAATTTTTAATCGATTGTTTTTAAATAAAAAAATCATTATTTAAAAAAACTGAATATTAAGAAATTATCTCTATTTTAGACTATTTACACATGAAAATATGTTTTTTAAAAAATAAAAGTAAAGTAAAATAAATTAAATCTGGTCTGTCCTGATGTAATTTAGACGGTCTAGATTTCAGTCAGTTCCCTTATTATATATACTAGTTTACAGCGGCCCTTACCGTCCAGTTTTTTGAAGTTGAAAAGCACACACACAAACGCACAATAAGGAAACGTGTGTATTCTTACACCATACATACACATTTCAATTATGAATTTCCTTTGATTTCAGGTTGAAGACGAACTTGGCTTCAAAGGCTTTAAACTGACAAAGAGTCTCGTAAAAGCTGCAGCACAAGCCTTAACTGTGAACTTACAATCAATGACTCCAAAGATTCTCCCTCTTTGGGAACTCATTCGCTTTTTCTCAGCTTCTCTGCATCAAAGCAGCAAAACAAAGAAAGCCCTAACACTCAACGTATTAGGAGGAGGCCTGAATTTCAAGTCAGGAATAGACCACTTCTGCGTCCACCCCGGCGGCAGAGCCGTGATCGACGGCGTCGGTAAAGGCCTAGGGCTCACCGAGTACGACCTGGAGCCGGCGAGAATGGCGCTTCACCGATGGGGCAACACGTCGGCTGGTGGACTCTGGTACGTTTTAGGGTACATGGAGGCTAAAAAGAGGCTTAAGAAAGGTGATAAGATCTTAATGATAAGTCTCGGTGCCGGTTTTAAGTGTAATAACTGTGTTTGGGAGGTGATGAAGGATTTGGAAAACCCTAATGCTTGGAAAGATTGCATCGATAACTATCCTCCAAAGTCTCTGCTGAATCCTTTCAAGGAAAAGTACAATTGGATTCATGATGAGTATCTCAACTTTGTGAGGTTCGATACGAGTAAGATAATGGTGGACTAATTTTGCTCTGTTTGCACCGTCATTTGTCCCTATAACTTTGTTTTATTGGCATTATTTGCCCTTATATACAAGAGCTGATTATGTTAGCAGAACAAAGTTAAAATATTTAATAAAAAAATAAAAATGTATAGGGACCAAATTAAAAATTATGAAATAGTATATGTACATGCAAAATAGTTTTCCCTATTTATAAACTATTTGGTCAGTGTCATAAACAGTGATTATAGATATGATTAAATCTGGTTTTGGTGTGGGGTTGAAATTAAATTAAAGGAGATCCCATACATGTTATATGCTAGTGATGATAGTGTTGGAATAATTTGTCTTTGTTGATTATTATTATTATTATTACCATTTCTGAAATGTAAAATTAAAAAGGAGAGAAAAGATAAAAGCAAGAGAGAGAGGAAAACACAGATGAACTTACACGGACTATATATACTGTGTTAGGATGTTTTTTTCTTGGTTCTGCTTCTTCTTCCTTTTTCTTAGCATAGGAAAATATTTGGTCATCTCAAGGGGGAAAGTGTACTTCAGTTTGTTGATTGTTGTAAACGTAACCTTTGTATTGTGCTATTGATCAAATAAAAAAGGTTATATTTATCAGTAATTTCATTTACAGTTTGTTTCATCAGCAAGAATGGTTTTTTTTTTCAAAACTGTTTACATAAGTTATGTCTTGGGACTTATTAGAGTCAAGGCATACCTTCAAATTCAAAGAGTACTTACATAAGTATTTACTGATCATCTATCAATAAGATTCTCATATAAGTAGTATGATTTGAACTCATGACCTTATGAGTTATGAGTTAACTCTTTACCAATTGGATTAAATATTTTGTACATAAATAGAAAGGTAAAAATGTACACAATACATTTGGTGCTCTAAATATACATATAAGATTTTAATGTAAATCATAATTTTATAAAGTGTCTTTTTTATTCCTCTAACCCCTAACACTGTTACTCTCAAATAGTATTTTTTGTGCCAATTATTATTATTATTGAAAATTAAACTTAATATGTTAGTATTTACAAATGATTTGTCAACATTTAAAATTTCAATATATCAACAATTTCTTTTGATGTTAGGATTAAATGACTAAAAGATACTTTATAAAATTAAGTGTCTAAAATGAAATTTTGTCTAAAGTTAAAGAATTAGAGATGTACTTTTTGGCAAAAAAAGAAGGAAATAAAAATGTTTATGTTAAGGAGAAAAGTTATTAATATTAATTCTTGACATAAACCTACATGATTAATTACTTTGGTTGAGACATTATATTCAAGGGTAGTAAATACTTTCTTGTTATAAAGAAGAAAAAAACGAGGAAAAAGGGTCAAAGTTTCTACCAAGAGTAGATTTGAATTAATAATTTCTGCCATTTACACATGCATATAAGTATTTAATTTTTGCAGTGTACTCAAAATCGTCCATTACTATCATACCCACTAAGATGGTAAAAGCATTAATGAGTTATTCAAACGTACCTTAGCCAGAAACTTGTGTGTATGAGAGAGAGAAGAGAGAAATATCAAGGAGGGTCATCTTCTGGCACATTTATTGCTTTGTTACTTTCATTTGCTGGTTCGTTTTCATTATCTCTATCTTATTGATATTTGATATGTTTTTCTTTTGAATGTGGCTAACAATTCTACAAGTTGATTGGACAGGAACAGAACAACAATTATATGAACTGAATTGGTTTTTAATTCACTTGTTGTTAAGGCAGGCACATATATGTAGTTTTCTGGGCCATTCATGCTGTATTCTTTTTTGGTAGTATATTTAATATCTTAAAATATTTTATCATACGACTTAGTATTTTTTTTTAAAATATTTTTTAGTAATACTCAGTATTTTAAAGTAATTTTGGGTTCAATTTTGTCCTTAAAATATTTTCTAAGTTAGATTTTAAAAAATTAGAAAAATTGAGTTATAAAATTTTAATAAGGAGAAGATGTAAGAAAAAATAATAAAAAATATTTAACCTTGTTTCTCTAATTTTTTTTAAACCCACCTTAAAAAAAATTTCCTCCCCTCCCCACCAAATTCCCCATACCAAACAACCCCTAAGCCACCAATAACTTCCATTACATCCTTTCAACTTATTGGGTAGTCTTATTCACCAAGTTAGGACCCAAAAGACTTGTCTCTCTCCCAATTTCCCCAACAAAGTGAACATTATTTGCTGATATTGCCTTATAATGCCTCACATGGTGTCATGTAATTAAGGGTAAATATGAGTCCTAATTTCCTTTCAATTCAGGCTAAGTACATAGGATCTTTTAGCAAATCCTCTAGAATTTGAATAATCTTTTTCATTATGAATGATAAGTTGCACTAAAATGTAGTATGATTTCAATAGTTCCCTTTAGGGATTTTTAGAATCACTCACTACTAGAAAAATCACTTACCATAATGCTACTTCATGACAGTTATAACAAAAGTCACCTTGAAAAAAAGGCGGTCGCATTTTCGTAAATAAGTTTAATTTTAAAAACTTTTAATGGCAATTTTTATAAAAATCGCTATAAGGACTTTTTACGGCGGTTTTTATAAAAATTGCTATTCAAAGTCATTAGGTGGAACTTTTTATAACAGTTTTTATAAAAATAGTTGTTAAAAGTCTTCATGTGAGACTTTTTACGGCAGTTTTTATACAAAAGGCCGTTAAGTCTCACTTTTAACTGCGATTTTTTAAAAAATGCCGTAAAAAGTCATTCACAAAATTTTAAAAACCCTGGACCCGATTTCAGTTTCACTTTTCACAACTGTATGTGGTCTCGTTTCTCTTCTCATCACCATTGACTTTGACGAAAGTCATTTTCTGGCATTTTTCCCTTAGTTTCAGTGTCCATCTTAGTCATTAATGTTGTTCTTTATTGTGAAAATTGTAAGTAAGGATGGAAACAGACCAGGCTTTGGCCTTAACAGGCTAAACGTATTAAGTGACAATCTAGCCTGTGCCTGGCCTGTAGCCTGTTGTAGGCTAATTTTGGCTTGTAAATATATCTAGCTTGGCCTGAAGCCTAATAAAAGAGTATGTTTTATAATTATACTAACAGGCCTTCATAACAGGCCCTAAACTGGCTTTCATAACAGGCCCCCTAACATGCCTTCGTAATAGGCCCCTTAATAGGCTTTTTTATAGATTGCATTTTAAAAAATTATAAATAAGCTTTTCATAATATTAATCAGTCTAAAATTAATTAATATTTAATCAACTATCAAGACAATACCAAACAAATAGAACAATTGTCATTACAAGAATACAAGTACAACAATTTAAGCCAAATCAAAGTAAAACTATTGGCCATGCATCATGAAATCTTCAATGTAATTTCTTCCTCTTGCTTGAACACCTTGATAAGAAGAAATCAAATGTATATTATTAGATCATAAAACAATTGAACAAATAATAACTAAAAGAAATTGTATTATTTGTACAATACAAAATTTGTACCTTTGATTTCTTCTTTAAACCATACTTGTTGCGAAGCCAATCCCCATCACAAATAAGTACTTCAATTGATTCTTCATTTAATCTTGAACGATATTCATCAATAACTCTACCTCCAGCACTGAAAGTGGACTCTGATGCCACAGTTGAGATTGTAATGGCTAATATATCAGCATCCATCTTGGATAAAATCTTAAACTTAAGACTATTATTTTTTCACCATTCAAAGGCACTAAAAGAGTTAGAACTACCCTCAGTAATGTAAGCAGCCTCTCTAAGATAAACTTCTAATTCTGATTTTACTGGGGGAAGTCCTTGTTTTTCACGAACAATGCTCATGAAATGATCAAATCCAGAAACTTTAGAAGAACAAGGTGCGTTGGCAGAAGAGTTGTTGCCGACGTCAACTTCATTTAATGCATTTGTCTCTTCTTTATAGTTGGCAATATACTCATCATACATAGATTCCAAAGCCTTCACTACTTTATTTATATTGTCAAAAGCCACATAATCAGGCTTATAAATTGAAGAAAAGTAATCATTCAAGCCATATAATTTGCACCTGGGATCCAAAACACTTGCTATTGACTTTACCATATTACATTGCCCCTAATATTTGTCAAACTTTTCTTTCATTGAAGCCACCATTTCTCTTACGAATAAATCTTCATCTTCTATGGCATTATGAATTTCTTGTTTCACTCTCCAAACTTTTAGCATTGCATCATTATAGTTAACATATTTCACACTCTTACGGACATTATGTATAATGTCTTTAATGCTACCAAGGCCATCTTGCACCAACAAGTTTAGTATGTGTGCACAACATCTAACATGAAACAAGTTACCACCCAAAGGTAATGAACTACTAAGTGTTAAAGTGTCCTTAAGAACCCTTAAACAAGAATCATTATAAGCCGCATTGTCAACTGTCACAGAAAACACTTTATTATCAATCCCCCAAGCCTTCAAACACTTAAAAATAGCATTTGCCACATCAATGTCCCGTCTTGAAGCAGGAACCTTCACAAAATTAAGAATCCTCTTTTGAAGATTTCAACCCGCATTAATCAAATGCCCGGTAATAACCATGTATTCAGCTACTTGGTGAGTTGATTTCCACATAATAGTAGTCAAACTAATCTTACTCACACCTTGTAATAAGGCCTTCAAATATTTCTTCTCTGTCTCATATATATAGCTAAACAATCACTTCTAGCTATCTTGCGAGAGATTTTCTGAAACTCAGAATTTGCATATTGGAAGCTCCACATCCAAATTTCATCCTCAACAATGTTAAAAGGATGATCATGCACCAAGATTGCTATAGCTATCATTTCCCTCATCCTTTTGTTGGAATATCTAGCACCTGGTGCCAAAAATGGATTGATGTTCAGATTTGAAGGTTGAAATGGAATGGTTGATTGCCTTTTTTGTGAAGAAACATGCAACTTCCTTTTCAAGCATGTCATGGTATGTCTCCAAAGATGGGTAGTGCTAGCTCCCTTCCCAGAGTACGAAAATATATTTTTGCAATACTTGCATTTACCTTTGACCCCATTTTCAGTTTCAACTTGATCAAAATCATCCTAAATAGCTAAGGTTTTTTGCCTCTTCTTTGTGATAACACAATCATCACCATCATTTTCATCATTAGTTTGTTGAGTAGACTCTGTCCGTATAGGTTGATTAACCTCGACGGCATTAGGAGGAACTGAAATTGATGACATTATTTCACACTCAATTGGAGATGACTTTAACTAAATCTTAGTCATAAAACATATAATCAATTAACAAGTCAGCACATTAGTTAGAAACTGGGATATGGTAGTGTAAAACAAATGCAATAGTTCATGTACACAGTAAACTGAGATATTAGAATAAGTTGATTGAAGAAGAAAGGAGGAGGCAGGAATAAGACTTCGTCCCAATCATTAATCTCTAAAGAGTGATGTTTTGTAGTTACTTCCAAATATCAACATCAACTCTTCCAAACTTCAAACCTTTTTGCCACACAACAATGAATAACAAAGTTCACTCCTTCATGTGTGATCAATGACAGGTTAGCAGCATGAGTGAATGAAAAGGAATGAATGAAAAGGACAGTGCAATCATAAAAATGGTTTTAACTTCCATCGTGATCAATGACAGGTTGCCATAAAAATGGCTTTAACTTCCATCGTCCTGTTCAGATATCAAAGCAATGAATGAAAAGGACAGTGCAATCATAAAATTATATGCTGATACATGCTCATAATCAATCTTATACATCTTTCATGTGCTCAAAATGAAGGAAATCTATAAATAAAAACAACATGCGATTTTTGATTTCTTATTAGGCTCCCTATTAGCCTAAGCCATGAAGTCCGCCAATGACTGTAGCCACTTTTAAAGCTCGAGCAACATCTTTATATGCAATAACGTCTCCTTCATCACTTGTATACAAAATAAAGCTCACTCTTCTCTACCCTTTACTGGACTATGTAAAGCAAAGCTTGCGACTGACTTGTTCAAGGCATATTTGCATATATGTCATTTTCAAAAATAGAGCAGAAGTAATCAGAAACTCTCCCCTTAATTGGTAACCCATTCTGCAAAATCATATTACAGAAGTTATCAGAGGCTAGAACAGAGTTAGAGAGCTCACCTTCGTCAATCAACAGTGTTGTAAACTCGATCTCTAACCTCACCTCCTCCAGCGACAATTCTCAATCTTTTTCTGATCTCTCAGCTTCACGTCACTCTATCTCTCTCTAGCTTGTTGTCACTCCTTCGTCACAGTGGGAACACAATAGCGAAGGTGGAGACGTGACAAGCAACGATGATAGTAGGGACGCTGACTGTGAACTGGCAAAGGTTGGAGGTTAGAACTCTGAAGCCACAAGCCGTGAGAACTTGTTTGAGTGATTTCAATTGTTGAGAATAAAATTATAAGTTAAGAATAAAACTTACAATAATAAGCTTTAGTCTAGTGGTTTAATTGTTGAGTACTATCTAATAGTTGGGGATTTCAACACCCACTTATTACATTATCATACTATATTTATTTTAAATAACAGTCTCAGGCTGCCTGATAGGCTTGACAGGCTTTTTACAGAGCATGAGTCTGGCCTGTTAAGTAAAACAGGCTTTTATACAGGCTTGAGCCTGTGTATTTTTTAAAACAGGCCAGGCCACAGGCCCTTGACAGGCTGCCTGGCCTATTTCCACCCCTAATCGTAAGTCACCATTTAACTTATTCATTTGCTCATTTTTCTTGCTTTTTTTGTTGTTTGTTGTTTATAAATTGTAATACATCATATAACAAAAGCTAACCGTGGTCCTTCTTCATTTGTTGTTTATAAATTGTAATACGTCAGGAGTTTAAAGAGCTTTAATAGCAAAAGTTTTCTAGATATTCAACCTTTTCGCTAGATCTGTAACTTTTTTTCTAGATCTTTAACTTTTTAGTGAGGCTGACCGTAATGGCTAACAGTGTGTGTTGACATATGGACCTTGTTGAAAGGAGTTAGAAGAGCTTTAATGGAAAATCTTATAGATATTTAGTTTCTTCACCAGATCTTTGACTTCCTATCTACAGATCTGTTCTGATATTTTTGATAAGTGTGACCGAGGTGGTTGATGGTGGGTGTAGGTCGAGAAAAGCAAAAAAAAATTAAGCAATTAACACAATTTTTTGAGAACCTCCGTGAAAGGTTACCTTTAATGGCGGTTATAAAATTGCCATTAAAAGGTACACTTACAATGGCAGTAGAATTTACAGCGCTCCCAAAACTATTGTGAAATGCAACTTTTAACTGTCGTTATAAGCCTTTTTTCTAATAGTGACTACTATAAAAAATGTCATATTTATTAGTTTTTTAGGAAACTATAAATTAGACTAATTCGAATCAGGCTATGGTTACGATTTTTAGTTACACTGGAACAACTCTTACCAGTTGATCCAAGTGTTCGGTGGTGTAAAGTAGAGGTACACAAGAAACTCAGAAATCATTCACACGTCAAGGCTTGCCTAAACACAACCCCGATCTAGTAAAAGAAGCCTAAAGCAATACTAGACTGGACCAGGTCTAACCCAATAGTAGGGTTGGACTGGGCTTCAGGTTAGATAGTGTAACATCTTAGTTTTTATTCTTATATTTAACCACAATTATGATGTTATTTATCGATAATTGAATGTTTATAATAGATTAAACGTATTGTTTAAAGTTTAAAAATATATGAAATTAAGAAATAAGAGAAAATTAAATTATTAATTATTGGGAATTTACTATAAAGCATTAAAGAAATTATAGGGGTTTAAGGGTGAATAAATAATCAATAATCATCTTAAATGGTTGATGATATACATATATAGGTAGATACATAGAATATATGGGGAATATATCTATAATAATATTAATAATATACATATATCTTTGGTTAAATATACATATGATAATAATATACATATTTACACTATAATTATAATATAGTATAAATATATATATAGGGAATATATACATATATCTATAAGGATAAATAAATGGTGTTTTATCCTTTAGGGATCATCTACTGTGCCTTTGATTGTATTTGTTATTAAATTATCTTGTGTATTCATCTTTTAGGGCATCGTCTTAAGATAATTTTTATAAAGAGAATTATCTTGTTAATTTGGTATAATCTATTAGCATAATGGGATTTTTGGGTGAATCTGTCAATTTATTATCCTAAAATATTATTTCAAATTGTAATTCATGAAAAATAATAAGATTAAGATTAGATAAGATTGGATATATGAGCAACATAATAATAATATTGAAAAATAATAAGATCAAATTAGATAAAATTGAAATTTTAAACCTTATAAATTATATATAAGCACCATAAACCTAGTCATTGGCTCCCATTACCGTCTATTTTCTCTCTTCACTCCCATCAGACCATCGTTAAGGTTTTGGAATAATTTTTGTTAAAACACCGGATTGTTTGTGATTGAATTTGTTGTACATGAAGCCACTCAACTTGTGGTAATTATTCTTTGCTTTGGCAGAGGTAACTACTTTTCACTTGTTATACATGCTAATGTCTTGCTTGTTAGTAGTTTTGGTTTGTTAAACTATTGTGATACTTTGGAATTATATTAATATATATAAATAAAATTGTCTTGTGGGACTTGTGTTTTAAAAATGTCATTCTTGAAACTTACAGGAATCTTAAGAATTGTGATTTGGAAAATGATTGTGGAATTTGAAATTAACCACTTGTTCAGTGTTGAACACGATGCATATAATGTGAATTGGTGAATGGATGATGTTGGTTACAGTCATGTGACGAGGCATCTATTAATGCATGATTGTTGGCTCTATTGCCTCCTACGTGGGGTAAGCCCTAATGACTCTTTTCGTTCTCCTACGTGAAGATAGGCCTTTCATGGCTCTTTTCATCCTTCTGCGTGGAGATATGCCTTTATAGCTCTTGCATTATGGTTTTGGGATCGCATTTGCATCATGGCATTGAAAATTACTTATTTACAATTAATTAAGATATTATTTATTTGTCCCACTTGACATCTCACAAACACATATTGGTATGTAGGAACTGTTGGTTACTGAGGTTTTTGTCTCACCCCGTGGTTATTAATATTTTTTAGGTGATAGTCACGCGTGTTAGGACCTCAGAGAAGGGTTCGAAGCCTTAATTAGTGTTATATCAATTGTATAGCCCCTCCTTTGAATTTATATGTGGAATAGTTGTATATTATCATAGTATAGTTCATTTTGCATACTCTGATATGATGTAATACTTTATTTATATTTGATTCTGGGAATAGGTCATGGGATGGTGTTTTAAATATTTATGATAGATTTTTTTAAGTTATTGATTATTCATTTTCTATCATGGATAATTGTTTGAAAATTTAGTGAAGCATTTATATCCATGATAGTCTTTTAATATAAGTTTAATTATTTTTTTACCATGGATATCATTTTTAAGATGAGTTAAACTTTTTTAACCATGATAATGCTTGAAGGGTGGTAAAAAATAATTTAAAATAGTTAATTATTTTTATTAGAAAGAGAATTTTATAGGTAGTAGGACTAAATGATCTAACCTTACCCTATGATGATAACTAAATATTTTATTTTTTATATTAATAATTTAATATATTTACTGTTTCCTTTCCCTCTATTAATATATTTATTATTGTGTTTTTATTATATTAATAATTTAATATATTTATGCTAATATTATATTATTCCACAAACCAAAAAACCCTTCTAAAAAGCCAATGATTATAAAAAATTAGCAAGACCATATGAACCGGTCAATGACCCGATAGACCAAATCCAACTCGGTTTTGATCTCAGGTCCAATAAGACGAGGTCGATCCTCGGGTCTAAAACTTTACCTCGATCTTTTTTCATACCAGACTATGGGTTAATATCTAACCCGCTTGTACACAGACTTTGTGTAGCACTAGTGCAACGCATAAATTTCCTGGGAAGTTAAAGGCAAATTTTGGTGTTTAAATGTATTGAGTTGTAGGTAATGTATTTATATATCTAAATGCAAGGATTTTTTTTTTTTGCCATCTATCTAAATGCGCAAGGATTAGCATGATATGGTTGGTAAATTTGCTATAATAGAGTTGGGAATTTTAATAAAGTAGTTGTAAATAATATGATTAGTTGATAGAAATCAAGGTTAGATTTTAATTCTCACTTCTAGATTTCAAAAAGGAGATTATAAATACAATATTCGATCGTTAATATAATACATATTTAACTAATTAATTAGATTAAGAAAGTTTGTTAAGTTAGTTAATATTTTTTTTAAAACACTCTAATCATCTTTCTTAACCCCTCCCTCCCTCCCCTACTTGAGAGAACACCAATCCTAAACTTGTTTAAATTAATATTGTATAAGACATTAAAACTTTGTATAACTATAGATGAATGTTCTATTGATGATTAATTCCTTATTTTTAATTTAAATATACTTTTTTACAATTATATCTGAATATTTTTATATATTTTAAATATATAATATTATTTTGATCATGACCTCAGTTCGAACTAACGATCTTTAGACCACTATTTTAACTAATTCAATAATTAGTTTAGTATTCAAGGTTACATACTGTGTTTTGAGACTATTCTCCATTATTTTTGTGTGAATATACATTAAATTCTCTTTGACTTTTTTTTTTTGGTAATATCTTTGTGTTCTAAAATGGAAAATAATGAATGTCAATTCTTCCAACCACATTTGCAGCTCAGATCAAAATTCTTAAAGCATATGTCTAATAAGAGAAAACCATAAATGTGGTAGGAAGTTGACCCAATTGTATGTTAACTTAATTGGCATTAAACATATATCTCGAGTTCGAGCATTGACATACGCAGAAAATTCCCGTTGGGAGACTCATCCACCATAGTCAGGTGCGCGACGCTGATCGGATCCGGATGTAGTCGGGGCAAAGCTCCGGTGAACCGGGTGGGCAACAAAAAAAAAATATATACAACGCACCACTTCTTTGAAAATAATAAAATTAAATAAAAAAGCCTCACTTCATTATTAATTCTAGTTCATTTGTAAAATTAGATACCCCCTCCAATCCTAATTTGATGTGACTAAAATTATTATATTTTTCTCCAAAAATTCCACCACCCCAGAAAAACCTTGGGTTATTAAGAATTGGGCTAATGACATGTTAAGTGGGCCTAGTGTGGTTCAACTTTCTTATTTTAAGAGCCCATATAATTAAATAAGCATATTTTAATAGCTATCTCACTTTGGGCTAAGCAGTGCTTCTAGTGTCCTTTGTTTCCGATTTCCGAAGAAGAACTAACGGAGCCAACGGACTAGGGATATAGTGGCATAACCTCTAGTCTATGAGCGAAAGGTTACAGATTCGAACATACTGTAATAATGCGTGAGTATAAATTTATATGCTAATATTTATGTGATTTAATTTAACGCTTATAAAGAAGAAGAACCAGTAAAAATGACTAGTTTACCATAATGTAGTGAATCTTTTGATACGCATACCATAATTTGAAGGGAGTGGGCTTGGGACTTGTATTGTTATTGGGAGTGGGAATAGGGGTGGGACTAGAGTTTTAAAATTATATTTGGTTTGAAGTAATATTTAAAAGAATTATTAAGTAATATTTGAAGGAATTATTTGTATTAATTTTAATTTATAATTAATTATAAATTATGAAAATACTATAATACCCTTATAATAAATTTTTAAAAAAAATCTTATAATGTTATTTTAAAAAATAACCCTAGTCTTCTTCGTGTGTAGCAAGGCACACCATCCTCGGAGGCCTCCCTTTCTCTAACTCTAGTCGACCTCTTGTTAGAAATATTATAAATATTATATAAGAGTATTTTAAAAAAAAGAAATATCTTTTTAACATGACTCTTGAGTTTTATAGACATATGTCTAAAAAGTATGTCTTGTGTCATTCTATAATCTATAAAAAGTTATTGTTGAGATCTTTCTCATTTTTTATAATTTGTCTCGCTAAGTTCTATCATCTTTCGCTAGTTATATTAACCTGTATCTTTACAAAAAGAACTCGTTTAATTCTGGGGAGTGTTGCTTCTTAATTTACTGAGGGGTTGTAGAATATCTCTTAAAAATAGTGTCCTCAGTCATAACTCGAACAATATACTTTATTATTTTGTAAATTTTACTAACAATCTTAAGAGATATTGTCTGTAAATTTTTTGAAGTCAAAATAAAGCAATAGAGATGGTGTTTTTTTTGTTACTCCCCCGGTTCACTGGAGTTTTGCCCTGACTACATCCGGATCCAACCCGCTCGCGCACTTAGCTATGGTGGGAAAGTCTCCCAACAAGATTTTTTGGTATATGTCAAGGCTCTAACTCGAGACCTTATTTAAACGATACCGAATCACTTACCATTCATTTAATAGAGTTGGTGTTGGTACGTCGTTCTAAATAGAAAAAAAAAAGTTGATAAATGACTTATAAAATTTTTATCAGGATCGTTGTGTTGCTCATGCGGAGGAACGAGATCATGTTTGGTCTTTGATTTGATGGGTTTGCAACAGTTCACGTAATTATCGGAACACAGTACCAATTCTCTTTCCTCTCTCAATTGAAATTGCAGTTCGTTGTGCCTCTGAGATTGTTTGAACAGAGCGGGGTATATGATGCGGCGATTTTGAGGCCTAAATAATTCAAAAGAAGCGCCCCTTTGTATTGTTCCTCTTCCAGCCACACCTCTCACAATACCACCAGTATTTTATTATATTCTTTCATGGTTTTTTACTTCTTTGCAGTCCAGTTCTTTGACATGATCTTCATTGGAAGTTGAAACAAAAATGGACCATTAGAATAGTTTCAACGATTCTAAACCCCTATGTCTCTTCTTGATTGTTTGTTTAACATTGTACCGTATGGTTAACTGTCGAAAGAAACATTGAGAAGGGGTTACACACTTACAGTCGTTTGCAAATTTGAGAATGTACGTAGGGAAGTAGTGATTTAAATATATATATTATATTATGAACGGATACTCTTCGAAATATGAAACTGGAAGTCTCTAGGTTGTATGTTGATTTTGGAAAATTTGTTTCAGTTACTGACAAAAGTGATAGCGGTTATCATGCCAAAAGTTATTACCGTTGGTAAATTTGGTTTTTGGGTTAATGAATTTTTTTTTTCCATCCAGTGGAACTTTACCCCGACTATATCTGGATCCGACCTGCATCGTGCACCTGGCTATAGTGAATGAGTCTCTCAACGAGAATTTTCTACATATGCCAAGGCTCGAACTCGAAACCTAGCTTAAGTGATACCGAGTCGCTTATCACTCAGACTAACTCCTGTTGATTTGGGTTAATGAATTTGGTATCGATATATGTTTGTGTGTGAAATTCAATATAGTTATAAATATTATAGTTTGTAATGTAATCATATTATGATTAATAAAGTTAAAAAAATTAATATAGTTATAAATACCCATAATGTGAATTGAAAAAGTATAGGCTGTATTTTATAGCCTGATGCCCAGTCCTGCCCTATATTTATCGAGTTAGGCAAAGTCTTTTTTCGTGGGCTCATGTAGACATATCAGACCGTGGGTTTTATAAACACCCATAGTGTGAATTGGGTTTATGAGTTTTAAAACATATTAATAACGTGCTATCATTGCCGTTGACTGTCCAGACCATAAATATCTTTTATAAGATTTTGTTGCAATGGAAAGTTTAAATAGATACTTCTATCTTAATAAATTATTTCCTCCATTGGTGAATTTAATATCTTTTGATAGAGCTTTTATTAGTCTTGATATTAATAAATATATTAAATCAGTTTTTGATAATGTAGTTGACCAGAATTGAGTTCTGGTTATGGAGATAAAATTCTCATCATCGTGATTAAGGATGTGACGATATATTTAAAAAATTTTAGTTCTATTTTAATTGGAATGGAAAAGGATTTATACGGTGAAATTTTGATTTATTTAGAACTATTACTAAAAAGTTGTTAAATATAATTTGAAATTTAAAAGTGTGGGTATTTAAGATGTGTGGTACCTTATAAAATTTATGAGTTAAATAATTTATGGAGATTTTATTTTTTATTGAGTACAAATTTTATGAATAATCTAATTTTAATGTTGCTTAAAACAAATATTTGTAAGAGTATGAAAATTTAATTATTTATCTCAAAGATAAATGTGTTTTAATTTTTATTATTTGTGGGTATGTTTATCTTGGAATAAATGTGTATAATTATTGAATATTTATATTGAATTTTTAATATGGATAGCATATTATAATGTGATCTACTACTTTAAATTTGAGAGTGAAAGCTTGGGTGAATCAAATTTGTTTTTTTGGTGTTGAAATCATAAAAAAATATATCATCTTAAAAAGTATTTTAAAAGTTTACTTAACATATTATTTAGGGTGTTGTTTGGTGAATTTATTTATAAATAAATTATGAGAATTTGATGTATTAATATTAAACCTCAGGTGATATAGTGTATAGTGTGTAAATATTGAGCAAACATATAAATATGCAGTCTCATGAAAAAAAAAATTGAAATATTTCATAGAATCCATAAATGTTGATATCACACCTAGAAAATTCTCATTGTATAAAAATACACATACGCTTAAATTTTAGTTTTATATACGTGAGAAAATATCATGTATTGAATATTTCCATTATATTAAAATATATGGATATTAAGTGATAATTTATACTGACTTTATTACTCTATAGATTAAGTATATATACTTACTATATACACAGTAAATATTAAAATGCTCTAATAAGGTTATTGAAATACCTTAAAGGTATAATGAATTATGGTATATATTATAGTGGATTAATTTCTCACTGTATTAAAATGATACAGTGATGCGAATTAAATTTCAGATTCAGAATGATCACAATTTACTAGTGATTATGTGTTTATTCTTGGTGGTGGTATAGTCATATAGAAATCATTCAAATAAAATTTTTTAACCAAATCTCTAAGGGATTCTTAATTTATTGCTATGGAATTAGCTGCCACTGAGGTTGAGTGGTTGAAAATCTTTTAACAAATATTTTAATGTAAAACCAATACTTAGTGTTGATGAGTTGTGTTTGCCAAATGGCAATAACTTTTGTTGAGAGAATAAGATGTGTAACACTTAGTGTTAATAAATTGTGTTTACCAAATATCAATAACCTTTATGGAGAGAACACATATATGTAACACTTAGTGCTAATGAGTTGTGATTGCCAAATAACAATAACCTTTGTTGAGAGAACAAATAACCAAATGACAATAATCTTTATTGAGAGAATAAAGGCATACAATCGTTTGAGATACTATGAGAATAAACATACTTAAAACTTAAAATTGTGGAGTTATCTGAATCAAATTTTGTGAGGTAAAAAATAGACCTATCAGATCCGTTAACAAAACTCATAGGGAGAAAATAAATTGTTGAGACATCGAAGGGAATAAGACAAAAGCCAGTTTTATTATGACAGCGATGGCAACTCAACCTTTGTAATTGGTGATCTCATGAAAAAGGTTCAATGGGTAAGAACAAGCCACTTGTTAGTTCTGTTAGTACCAAAATATTATTACTGGTCATTTCCTATGGTGTGCGAGAAAGTATTAGATTGTATATTTGAGGGTTGAGCAAAAGCTATTAATGATTTCAAATTTTACAAGATGGTTTATTCAATGCATATATTCTTAAAGAAGTCACCTATACGAATGAGGAGCGTGGGTTGCTCCTATGAGATCGTGGCAAAATCTCTAGAATATTTGTTAAACACCAGGACACGGACATGGCTGCCTAACGAGCAAAACTGCTCGATAAACAGTAAAAATGTGGGGGTATAATCTAACTATTAATATCTTTGGTATACGCCCAAGAGGTACTGATTCATAGTCTATAGGACCACTGTCATCTCTGTGTACTAAGTATTATCGGTCTAAGTCTGGTTCATAGTCTATAGGATCACTGAATATAATGATTATATCTATGTGTATAATTCAGCTAATGGTATTTCTTTTACACACATGTAGGAGATTGTTAGAAATATTGTAAATATTTTATAAGGGTGTGTCAAAGAAAGAAACATCTTTTTGATATGACTATTGAGTTTTAGAAACATATGTCTAAAAGGCATATCTGTGATTACATAATATCTCTTAATAACAATATTCTCAAATACAACTCGATCTATATACTTTATTATTTTATAAATTTTGCATACTCCTCCATCCCCATTCTCGCCTCTGCTTTAGTTATGCTTGTCAACAAGTAGCGATAGTAGGGGTGGTAATATGGGTTGGGCCCGCGGGCCGAACCCGCCAAAAATTAGCGGGTTGGGTTGCAATATTTGCAACCCATTTGGATGCGGGTCTTTTTGACCCGCACCTGCGGTGGGCTAACCCGCCGGGTTGGCCCATTTTATTTTTACTTTACTTTTTTATTATTTATATTGTACATTTGTACTTTACTAATTTGAGAATCTTAGCCAAATAAGGGACATTATACTTAATTTATATTAACTTTATCTCATTGAGTCATTTCTTTATATATATATTCATTTTATTTTATTATTATTTTCTTTATGATAGATTTATCTATGAATGGTGACAAAGTTGACTAAATAAATATTTTGACAACTTTAATTATGATCGAATCCAATTAATATTGACATATATAATTTTTTTTTAAAAAAGTTAGCATATAGCCATATACATATAAAAAAAAGCCGGCGGGTTAACCTGCCAACCTGCCATGACGGGTTCGAGTTGGTGTTACACCAATCCGTCCCTACCCTAATCCATAGCAGGCCAACCCATATTTGGCGGGTTAGGTGCATTGTCACCCCTAAGCGATAGTCACTTCCCAATCGTGAGAATGCCGTCGCCATCGTGGAAGGAGAGAGGGAAGCGTAATATTACTACAAGGATAATTTTGGCTAGAAAATATTCAATTCCAACATTGGTTTTCCAATATTAAGGTGTTGGTGGTACTGAACAAACCTATCTAGAACGGTTTTTTAGCTTCAACATAAAAAACAGTGTCAAAATTCATATCAAATACCACCGTCACTTTAGAATTTGTAAATGAATCCATCGGAACCAATTTTCGAATACGAAGAACTCAGAATACGAAGAACCAATTTCTAGGAAGAATAGGCTCTAAGGACTATCAGAACCAACTTTTAGAATACAAGAACTTGGAAGAAGAATCAATTTCCATGAATTACCGGGATTATCGGAACTAATTTCTGAATCCAAGAACTCAGAATAAAGGAAGAATCACTTTGAAAAATATAAAAAAATCAGGCGGACTATACTTTTCAAAACAAAGTAAAACCTTTAAACAAATTTTTGCCTTTTCTTTTGTTTGTTTAAATAATTAATTTTAAAAATTTTAATTTATCAACTCATCCTTATCAATTTTGAGTTTTCTCTTATGATATACATGATTATATTTTTATTCAACTTGCTTTGACTAAAACAATATATTAAAAATCGATATCTTAATGTAAAAATATACTAATTAATTTTGTTATGTTCACATATATTTTCTATGTTATATATATATATATATATATATATATATATATATCTTTTAACAACTTTCCTTAAAAAAAACAATTGTTGGGAGGAAGGAAATTGATAAATGGAAGAATAAAAACTCAATAATGAAAAAAAAAACTCAGTTGTTAGTTTAGAATGGCTAGTTGATTATAAATATCCGTAATGTATAAAAATGGTCTATTAGAAGTCTTGGAACTTTAGGTGTCCATTGAAATGATGAGAACTCTTAACTCATTAGATCTAAATTGTCCAATCAAATTGAACGGCATCAACTACCAGTCGTGGAGCAAAGCAGTTATTCATGCCCTTACCGCGAAGAAGAAAATTGGCTTGGTTGATTATACTGTCGACGAGCCGTCACAGGAGGATGATCCACTTCTGTTTGACCTATGGAACCAATGCAACAGCATGATACTCTCTTGGCTCACTCATGCTGTTGAACCTGATATTGCCCAAGGGATTATTCATGCGAAGACAGCACGCGAAGTATGGGTTGACTTACGGGATCAGTTTTCACAGAAAAATGCCCCTGCCGTTTTTCAAATACAAAAATCAATTGCGACCATGGCGCAAGGTACAATGACGGTAGCGACGTACTTTACAAAAATAAGGCTTTGTGGGATGAACTTGAGACGTATCATAATCCACTGACTTGCAATCAGCTTCAAGCTCATCTCGAGCAGAGGGAAGAGGACCGCCTTATGCAATTTCTCATAGGTCTAAATGAGTCATATAAGACAGTAAGATCCAATATATTGATGATGTCGTCGTTGCCCAATGTCTGTCAAGCATACTCTTTGATTATCCAGGAAGAGATGCAGCGACAAGTCTCCTTTGAGCCTGCCGAGAACTTTTCAATTGCCGCCGCAGTCCCGGGAAAAGGAGGTAATTCAAAGCAGAAAATATGTGATCATTGCAATCGACCCGGGCATACCATAGATGAATGTCGGACTCTGAAATTTCACTGTAAGTTTTGTGATAAGAGGGGTCACACAGAGGATAGATGCCGACTGAAAAACGGAAACAATACTAAGTCGGGACAATTCAAGGGGAAACGGAATTTCAGTCGGGGGAATCAACCGGTAGCGAATGCGACAGAATCTCAATATGTTTCTATTTCTTCTAGCACAGTACCAGGATTCACCACAGAGCAGATTCAATAATTGGCACAAGCAATCAGTGCCTTGAATCACACTAATTCTGGTAATGCTGACCCATACGCTAATGCCGCAGGTTTGATTCTGTCAACTCTTGTGTCTGTTAATTCTAGTAATACAAGTTCTTGGATTTTGGATTCAGGCGCCACGGATCACATCGTTTCCCACCTATCTCTCTTAACCGAGCCCAAATCTTCAAATACCACAAATGTCAATTTACCCAATGATGCTATAGCACAAATCACACACACCGGCAATGCAGTTTTTAATTCCAACTTGGTATTAAAAAATACACTATGCGTCCTATCCTTTAACTTGAATTTAATTTTAGCTAGTAAATTAGCAAAAGATCTTAATTGTTGTATCCTACTCTTTCCTGACTATTGTATTTTGCAGGACTTGGTTTTGGGGAAGATGATTGACTCGGGTAGACAGCGTGGTGGTCTATACTACATGCATCCGTCAGAAAATAAATCGACTATTTTCCATATTTGTCACTCGTCCGATCTATGGCATTTACGCCTGGGTCATCCCTCAATTTCTCGTTTTAAATTACTGTCACATTTACTTCCTTATGGTCATAAAGAATTAGGGAACAATTGCACTATTTGTCCAAAGGCAAAGCAGACACGTTTACCTTTTCCAAAAAGTTCAATAACAACAAAATTCCCTTTTTCACTTTTACATTGTGATGTCTGGGGTCCTCATAAAGTCCCTACTCACACTGGTTTACTCTATTTTCTCACCATTGTAGACGATTTCACACGTTGTACATGGATTTTTCTCATGCATCATAAATCAGAGACACAAACTTTATTAACCAATTTTGTGCAGTTTGTCAAAACTCAATTTCAAACAAGTGTTCAAACCATCAGAGTGGATAATGGCACAGAGTTTATTCCCATTCGCACTTTTCTTCAAAATAAAGGAATTGAGCTCCAACATTCTTGCATTTACACTCCGCAACAAAACGGAGTTGTAGAACAAAAACATCGACATATTTTAAATGTTGCCCGTTCTCTCATGTTTCAATCAAATGTTCCACTTGAATTCTGGGGGGAATGTGTTTTAACGGCAGTTTACCTCATCAATAGAATTCCCACACCTTTGCTATCCAACAAGTTGCCTTTCGAGGTACTATATAACCGACTTCCTTCCTTTACGCATTTGCGCGTCTTTGGTTGTGAATGTTACGCGACCAATACTCATCCTAAACAAAAATTTGATCCTAGAGCCTCTATTTGCATTTTCATTGGGTACCCACATGGACAAAAGGGGTATAAAATTTTTGACTTAGCCACCAAGAAAGTCTCCGTTAGCCGAGATGTTTATTTTAGGGAACATATATTTCCATTTCATTCCCAATCAATTCCCAATTCGTCAACTCTGCCTATATCTCCATATGTTTCCTTTGATAGCCTTCCCCAGCCGATATTATCTCCAATTAATTCCCCAAATCTTTCCCCAGTCCCACTCTTCCACCAAATCATGATTCCTCACCACCTTTCCCATTATCACCTCCACCAAATCATGACTCATCCTTACCATATCATAATATTCCCGCTTCGTCCTCATCCCCCACCTCACTCGAGTTCTCACCTATGACACCTCCAGTTTCTCCATCACCTTTCGCCACCTCACACAACTCCTCTCCATCACTAGTACCTCCCGTCGATGAGCCTCCTCGTCGTTCCACTCGACAGATTCAACCACCTGCATGGCAAAAAGACTACGACATGTCTTCCCACGCTCATCACTCTTCGACGAAACCAGGTTCTCGCCACGGTACAAGGTATCCACTGTCCTCTTATTTATCTATTTCTCGTTTCTCTCCCAATCACCGTGCTTTTTCAGCCCTCTTAACAGCACGAACAGAACCTGCCTCTTTTGAGCAAGCCGATCGTGATCCACTTTGGCGCCAAGCCATGTCCGCCGAACTTGCGGCACTAGAACGTAACAACATATGGCAGTTGGTCCCTCTTTCTCCGGGGCACAAACCTATTGGCTGCCACTGGGTCTATAATATCAAGTATCATTCAGATGGCACAATTGAGCTATAAAGCGCTTTTGGTTGCTAAGGGTTATACCCAAATTGAAGGTATAGATTATCAAGAGACTTTTTCTCCCACTGCCAAAATCACCACTCTCCGTTGTTTGTTGACAGTCGTAGCTTCGCGCAATTGGTACTTATACCAGCTTGATGTTCACAATGCGTTCCTTCATGGAACCCTCCAAGAAGAGGTGCATATGACTCCACCTCCTGGCCTTTGTCGACAGGGGAGAATCTGGTATGTCGACTTCAAAAGTCCATTTATGGTTTGAAACAGGCGTCTCGCAATTAGTTTTTCACTTTTGCAGCCACTGTTAAGTCAGCTAGTTACATACAGTCAAAAGTAGATTACTCACTTTTTACTAAATCTCAAGGTAAAAAGTTTACTGCCATCCTTATTTACGTTGATGATATCCTGTTGACTGGAAATAACTTACATGAGATCAAGCTGCTAAAAAATCATTTGCTCAAACATTTTCTGATTAAAGACCTTGGTGAATTGAAATACTTTCTGGGCATTAAATTTTCTCATTCCAAAAAGGGTGTCTTTATGTCTCAAAGAAAATATGCTTTAGACATTTTACAAGAAGCAGGGTTGTCAGGTGTGAAACCAGAAAATTTTCCCAATGGAACAGAATTTAAAATTGACAGATGAAGATGGTGAAGTTCTTCATGATCCAAGAAAGTATCGGAGACTGGTTGGCAGACTAATATACTTGACAGTAACCAAGCCAGACATAGTGTATTCTGTACGTACACTAAGTCAGTTCATGAACACACCTCGGAAGCCGCACTGGGAAGCAGCATTACGAGTCCTCCGTTACATTAAAAAGGCGCCAGGTCAAGGATTGTTTTTACTATCTGAAAATAATTTAACACTTAGTGCTTATTGTGATTCAGATTGGGGTGGATGCCGTACTACCAGGTGTTCTGTTTCTGGTTATTGTATTTTTCTCTGATCATCACTTATCTCTTGGAAGTCGAAGAAACAGACAAATGTTTCACGTTCGTCAGCAGAAGCGGAATACAGAGCAATGGCCAACACTTGTCTAGAGTTGACGTGGCTTAGATATATACTTCGAGATTTAAAGGTTGATTTACACGAGTCGGCATCATTGTTTTGTGATAATCAAGCAGCCTTACATATTGCGGCTAATCCAGTTTTTCACGAACGTACAAAACATATTGAGATTGATTGTCATATTGTTCGGGAAAAATTACAGGCTAGGGTGATTCGTCCCTGTTATATTTCTACAAAGATGCAGTTGGCAGATATTTTTACAAAAGCTCTTGGCAAAGAGCAGTTCGAGTACTTGTGTAGCAAGTTGAGAATTTGTGATTTACACTCTCCAACTTGAGGGGGAGTATTAAGGAAATTATATGGTAGTTATTGTGTGCTTATCCTTGACTTAATTAGATGATTGTACAGGAGTATAATCAGGTTTGTAATTGCCATTTTTAGAGCCAAAAGTTTAGGAGTTGATGAGATCAACCTTCTGTATATATGTGCTATATTGATTCAATGAGAAATCAATCCAATCACAACCAAAGCTCTTATTCTTGTTAGATACTTGGAAAAAAAACTAAAAATCAACCAGAGAATAATAAAACGCACCTCATTGTTACTAAACCTCATCACCCGTTTCTCCAAATTAGAAATATCGGTGATGTTCATCTTTAATAGAGTATCCAAAAATGAAGTTCCTAGCACTAAGATAATTTCAAAATTATTTAATACCATGAAAACCTTGTCAGCTTCCCTCACAAATCCCTCAAGAGGGAAATCCATTGGGGAATGGAGTAACATTTCCCTCACTTCAACTTCTAAGAAATTCGAGTCTTCCAATTTTCCACACCGTCATAAATATTGCCCAATGGACTATCTTGCTTATCAATGATCCTGGTGGTAGCTCCCATTCTTAAGCAGAGAAGATGAAGTATAAAATCCATGATTTTAGCTTCAACGTAAAGAATCGTATGAGAATTCGTATCAAACTGTAAATAAAATAGGTAGGCTATCAGGCTCTTTTGAACAAAAATTCTAGAAAGATACATATAGTTTTTAGAGACTAAACTGTAAATAAAAAAAGTATAGAGACTAAGATATAAATAGTAAAAGTTTTTGGGGCAAGTATGTAAATAAAATTAGAGGCTCCGGAAGAGTCTCTAGGGCACAGAAAGAGAAAAGAGGAAGGAATTGTAAAAGAATGACTAAATTATAAAGAAACGAAGTCCTTAAAGGCCTACATAAGAAAGTTTAAAGGGACTAAAGTGTAAATTATAAAAGTTCCATGGAAGAAAGTGAATGTAATGACAAGTTAAGGGAGTATAAGTGTAATTTTAAATAATTAAGGGACACAAGTGTCATTCTTGAGAAAGTCAATGACACCTGGAGACCCAATAAATATAAAGTCAGGAAAAGATAGACGGAATTTTTTTGAACCGTTTGACCGGAGTCAGAATTTTGATTTGAGGCCCCCATTAATTAATATGAATTTATGAAGGAATTAAATTTACAGTAAAAATATCGTGGAATATTAAATCATATATCTAATAAAAGATATAACACTGGCTAAGAAGTCAAAGAGGGTTATAGGAACAAAGGACCAGGGCTAAGAAATACCCTGGTGAGATTGTGGAAAGATGAAAATGTCCCTAGTGTTATAAAAGGGAATAAAGGGAATTTTAATAGGAAGAATATAGACACTGAATCTAATGTTAAAGTATAAATTATAAAATCTCAGAAAAATTAAATTCAGGAAATAGTCTAGATTTAAAAAATCTGATCAAGCTGGTACATGCTTGGACAGAATTTTCCAAGAAGCTTTCTTCTTCCATGGGAGGATGCCACATGTCCTTGATGATATCATGTGGATGATGTAAGAAAATGAGAAGATGATGCAAGTAAGATAGGTGGTTAAATCTTAGCCATCGATTTGGAAGATGCAATCTTGGCCATTCATTGTAAGATTTAATCTTGACTATTGATCTAATATTAGATTTGCCTATAAATAACCTCTTGAGTATGGACGACAAGCATGAGAATACATGGGGAAACTCTTACAAAATGTTCATTCAAGAAAGATCATGCAATCCAAGAGCCAAGTGATCAAGCATATAGGTAAGATCTTCTCCTCAGTCCTTAATCTTGTAGTCCTTAATCTTGTAGTTAAGAGGATCAATTGCTAGATTAAATGGTTATAAATCATGTTATTTTTCCATACATGCTGTTGGATGAAATCTAGAGTGATAAGGGAAGGATGAATTTAATGTTATAAATAGGCAAAACAATTTGGAATAGATAAGATATTTAAGTGGTTATAGCTTGTAGTTGATTGAATTGCATGATTTGGTTGTTATAGGGTATACCATGGCTATACTGGGTTTTATACTTTAGGATGTGATTTTGATGATTATAAGACTTTGAATGGATTTAGAATGAAAAATTATGTGAAACTAAGTTAAGGAAGTGAAGTTAGCAGCATTGGAATTAAAAGTGACATTTTTTGCACCAAGACATGCTACCTCTCGGCCAAGTGCAGATTATGGGGAGGGAATGTGAGTTTAATAAATCCAAGCTCATATTTGGATTCCTGATGCAAAATTGTGTAGGATTAGCATATGAGAGTAATTTATAGAAAGCTAAAACACTAATCCTAAAATTAAGAGAACAATGTTAAGTAAAGTAAGCTAGTCTGCCACATTGAGTGACATAGTGGTCCTAATTAATTGTATGATCAATGTGGATGTGTTTAGGACCTTGAGACATCTAAGATGATGATTTAATGATATTAATCAAAAGTCATTATGGTTAGGAATCCTAGGGAGCAAGTTCAAGGATAAAGGACAAAACTCATGTACAAAGTAGTAAACTTACCCTTTATTGTGTGCTTACGTTTTATGTTTGCGTGTAACATGTTTGGTTGCTTTACTTGAATATGTTAAGCATGTATGTATGAATGATGTTATAGTTTTCATATGTACCATGGTCATTTGTATGATATAGGAAACCATAAGCATGTATGAATGCCATATGGTTAGCATGAGTTCACGAAAGAGCAAGCATGTTATTTTCTAATCATATAGTGGTATGCATGAATGGTATGATCTACTATTGAGATTTCCCATAATCTCATTTCATATAACTAACCATAATATTTAATTGAGCATGGAGAAACTTGCTTGAAGAAGAGAAAAAGAATTGGAAGAAAGGAAATGTGGATTTGTGCTTTGGCAAATCAAAGCTAGTTTTCTCTATTAATGAATAATTATGTAATAAATGTTATACATGTCTATTTATGTAATAAAGTTATATATGATGTTATAGACATGTCTAAATGAATATGAGAAAGTTTGATGATGAGTTATGCATGCTAGAATTAAATAAGGAATTATGAAAGAAGTTAGAAAGGTAAAAATATAAGTCCTGGAGCAGTTTTATTCTGACTCTAGTTTGACTTAGTAAAAGAATGAATTAAATCACGAAATTTAGAGTACCTCTATATAATTTTTCTAAAATTAATTATAATTTTTAAAGTTAGATTACCAAATATAGAAAATGAACAAGGAATAGTACTCGAAGACCAAATTATAAATTTTTAATTTTTAAGTCTAAGTAATATGTTTTCGAATACATACTCTAAAAAGTAAAAAGTAGGATGTTTTATCCCTTGGAACCAATTTCTAAAGACAAGAATTCGGAATACAAAGAACCTATTTTGGGGAAGAACAAGCACTAAGGGCCTATTTGGGTGAGATCAAAACTATGGTTTTAAAAGGGCTTCTAGCCCAAACCTCGGTTTGGAGAATTTTTTTTTTCAAACAGCCATATTTGTTCAAACGGGTTTTTTGATCAAACCATGGTTTAAAACCATGGTTTCAGATAAGCTGTTCAGAGTAGCTTTTGGAACAGTAAACTACTTTTCAACTACTCAATTACTATTTTACCCCTACATTTTCTTACACCCTCTCTCCTCTCTCTTCTATCTTTTCCACCATCTCTCCTCTCTCTTCTATCTTTTTCACCCCCTCTCCTCTCTCTTCTATCTTTTTCACCCCCTCTCCTCTCTACTCTATCTTTTCCACTATCTCTTATCTCTCCTCTATCTTCTTACTCTCTCTCATCTCTCATCTCTCATACATACCCTTTTTAGTAATTTTCCAATTATAAAATCCCTTTTTATAACAACTATCCAAACACTCATTTATCCAAAATTACTTTTTTTCCATGATCTCTTATCTAAAAGTCCTTTTCCATAAGCTGTCCATAAGACCTTTTTTCATAAGCCCATTTTTAAAATCTTATTCAAACACACACATTATCAGAGTAATACGCTTCTGTGAATTATGATTGTATGTTGCAAGACTCCTTTTCAACTTTGTTCCTAGTTAGATAAATATGGCAACCCTCATCACTTCTATTTTTATTCTTCTTACTTTGAAAAAGATCAAGTTTTGCCATTACGCCAAAAAAAAATTACTTTTAACTTCCAGTACATTTTCTTTTTATTTAGTAATTTCTTGATTTTAATTAAAAGAATTGATCTTGTTGCAAATTTTAATCTGTAATAACATTACAATGGAGGTAAAAAAAGAGCACAATCAAAGTAAGGCTTTAGAAAAGCCGGGATAATGTTTATATATATAGAATTATTACAAAAAAAAAAAAGAAGAACGAGTTATCACCTGACATGGGAAAAAATGGAGGGTGACGACAGTCTGCAGAATCATGGTCCTTCCTTTTTGTTTAAGAAATTGAAAGTTGAAACTTGAAACTTAAAAAGATGCAGACGACCAAAAGACATAAGGATAATGAGGGTTTATTTTTATAATAAATAGATATCTTTGTTAAAAAATAAGAAAATATGAAGAAGTTAAAAGAAAATAAGAAATAACAAGACAAGATATTAAAAAAGGGAGGTAAGAGAGTCTTCCTCCTTTACTTATATATTCACTTATATAAATATTTTATGTATTACCTCTATTTATAGGTCATAACTATTGAAGACTAAACCTAATGTTACAAAAGAATAAAGATAAATATAATTTTATTAATAACAAGAAACTATTTTGAAATCATTCATTAGGAGGTTATAGGTAAAGCTCAGCCTGTTTTATTTAAAAATTGGGTAAGCTCAAGCTGGCATTACTCTATTTTTTTTTTAAATTATTAATATTATTATTTATTTTATTCAAATATTACTTTAAATACTAATATTATCGAATACTAGTAAAGATAATTATTTATTTATTAATATGTGTTGATATATTATAATTGATTAATATTATGTTAATATTTATTTAGATTTATAGTTATAAAATTTGAAATTTTTTTATAAAAAAATAGGAATTTTTAAAAGTATAATATTAGCAATTTTTTGATTATGCTAATATAATATTAAATTTTTTTATTAATATTTTAAAAGTTTAGAAATAATTTTTTTAAAATATTAAAAAATTAAAAAAAAAGGTGGAGGTTTAGCTAAATCCCAACCCGTTAGCTTGCCCCCTCCCAGCCTACGGGTTGTGGCAGGCTAGTCCACAATTCGCAGGTTGACCCGCTTTCTCAGGTCTAGTTATAGGTTTATAACACTCATAGAAGAAAGAATCTTAAGAGAAATATTAAAAGTTGGAGTTATATGGACATCCACATGCAATATTTATAACAATTTTAACTTTATGTAAAAAAATATATAATTAATATAAAATTATCATATGCTATGTAGAATTTCTCTATTAATCTGTATGATAATTTCTGTTAAAAAAAATAATTGTAAGTGAATGGGAAGGTGTTTGTGTCACGTCCCAAAATTTGAGCCGTAATCGGCACATAATATGAATAATTTCACATTCCGCAAGCCTGAAACCTTAATAAAACGTTTGAAACAAAAATTATGTTTCTTAAATCAAAAGCAAGTCCTCTGTAGGAATCTCGGCAGGATCGTCGTCGTATGACCGATCTCCCGATGATCCAACCACAGCCTGCAAACGTGCAAAGTTTTCATAATGTTTTTCCAAAATAACCAAAATCTTTTCTAAGAACTACGTGGAGCATTTACCCTTTTATCAAAATAATGTAAGTCTTAATAATGGTAATTACATTAAAAGCAGTCTTGTTCAAAAACAACACTTAGGGTCTGCAACGAGGCTTTTCACTGCTCAGCAGGAGGATTAGGGTCAACTGCGCTATCTGAAGCCAAATAATCTACTCTTAAATAACGTCCCAAAAATATAATTTGAAATACGGCAATAATTGAGTTCAATACGTTTAAATGTACATCATAAAGTTTCGTAATTCAAAATGAATAGTTCGGTAAACGTTTTTCTTTTCAGAAAATGTAAATGAATAATTTCAACATGTTTAAGTATAAATCATAATCTTTCGTAATTCAATGCAATTGTTTCAGTAAACACTTTATTTCATGAAACCATTTAAAAATGATCCTTTCAAATCAATCATTTTTCCGTAGGACTTCGACAGAACGTAACAGGCGTGGACACACAGTCCACGAGGGTAACTGACCAATCAGGAGCGACTCGAGGCCACGAAACAGGCGCAGGTACGAGACCCACGAATAATAGGCACGAGAATAAATCCCACGAATAACAGACGCGAGAATAAATCCCACGAATAACAGACATGAGAATAAATCCCACGAATAACAGACGAGCTTGGGTTTAACCATGGTGCACTAAGGACTAACAGTACTGCTATTAGCAACCAGCGTTCTGTATTCCGTCCTCTAAAACCTTTCAAACATGCATGGGGGCCATTTAGCATTCAATAATCATAACATTTTCATTTTAACAATTTCCATTAAAATCATTCATAATCCTGAAACTTCCCCATCATGAGCATTTTCGATAAATCATCGAAACATGTTTGTCAATCCATATGAACAAGTATGCAATAATGAAATATCCATTTTCAACATTTAAAACCATGAATTCATATGCTTGCTTTTCGTAAATCATACTGAAAATCAACTTTTAAAAATAACTAAATATATTTCAAAATCTTAAAGTTAGGGAACGTTATCCACTCACTTGTAATACTCCAATATAGCTCACTTCAGCTCTATGCTTTGGAATAGCACTCTCTCCTTACTTTCCTAAATTTCCCAAAAATAAATCATTAACATCACAATTCCAATTATAACAGTTATTATAATATAGTATTATAATTCTATATATCCCAATTATTTTCATTCATGAAAATATGACAGTTATCTACCTAAGTTTCTTTTCTTCTAAATATGAAATATGCATTTAATAAATTCGGCTTCTTAAAATTTAGCCCAACTAGCACTTGTCTTCATACATCAAACCACATTTATATCTTCATTTAATCAGTGATTTCCCTTCCTTAGCTTCAGTTTCAATAACTCTTTAACACCTCTCGGAACCCCATCATAAATCTAAAATTTTTACTTAAATCTAACTCTAGCACCTATTAAAATATCAAAGCCATGATCTTTTACAACTTTCATACTTCCAGACTTTCGGATTCCAACATGCAAGCCCAATACTAACTATGTACTATGCCATGTAACACTAATGTGTATATATATAACTTAAGCTACTCAATTCCAGCAGCACCAGCTCATGATTTTGGGTCCAATTTCAAGTCTAAAACTTTAATTCCTACACTTAACTTCCATTAACTTTTAGTTCAATTATTCTTCCCATAACATGGAAGAGTTGGAGTGGCATCTATTGAGGAGAAAATGGTAGAGAACCATTTTAGGTGGTTTGGATACGTACAAAGAAGGCCAAGGGATGCGCCAGTAAGGAGGGTTGATCAAATAGTATGGAGCCCAGTTAAAAGGAATAGAGGAAGGCCAAAGAGAACGCTCAACGAGGTCATTGAGCAGGATCTCCTGGTCAATAACTTAACCAATGATTCAGTTTTTGATAGAGCACAATGGCGTCGTATGATCTATGTAGCCGACCCCATTTAATAGGATAAGGCTTTGTTGTTGTTGTTGTATTCTTCCCATAACAGGGACCACACCTGCACATAACAGTAAGCTCTTATATATATACATATATATATGGGCATATGCTGTCTGGAACCAACAAGTATAGCAGCACATCAACGCCACTTACGAACGCACATATATACCCGTTATGAGCTTTAATCATCACCTTCCTTCTCTAATAATTTCAGTTTCAATTAGACCCATAAACAACTCCAACACACCACGTCCTACTTCCACCCTCATATCATCACAAAACTTCAAAACAACATCTAAACACACACATATATATACACACACACATGCTGTCCATACACTCCCCCTACAGTAGCGACATATGCACATCGACACAGGGACACATAATTTAAGTCACCCACATCAAATACATAGCTCCAAGTTCACGGTGGATACACAGCACAAGTAACTAAATCTCTACCCTCATGTCCATCACAAGCTGGGCAAACAGAGGAAAAACAAAAATTTGTTCATTGAACCGCAGCTCTAAACATTCCACAGAAAAGAGATGGTTCATACATACCACTAATTCACAGCACTCAGTGTGAGATATTTATTATAATTATATAACCTATTTAGATATTAATTAGAATAATTAATAAATATTTTTGAGTATGGCCCGTAGTCATTGGGCCCAGTCCAAAGTGGGTTGGTGACTCAGTTTATTTAAGATTGATTTCCTGATGGTGGAAAATAACAGTTTACAATTCATTATTATTTCCTGAATCTAAAGCGAGATCTATTTTCTCAGCTCCCTCTAGAAAGTTCCCCACTGGTGACGGCAGTACACAAGTTGTCATCATTGTGTCTAATCACAAGCTGGAAGAACCTGTTATTCATCTGACAGTAGGGGTGTTCATAAAGCCCGCGGCCCGGTATACTCACCTGAGCAGGCAAAAAAAGGCCCTGCCCAGCTTGATAAATATAGGGCAGGGTTGTGCATCGGGCTGTAAAATACAGCCCATACTTTTTTTGGGCTGGGCACCGGGCAGAGGGGTTGCCTTGCCCTGCCCATGAGCACCCATTTTTTTAATTTTTTTTAATTTCCTCCCTATATGCTACACTTGGAAGGGAAAATATGATAGTTACTGGTGACTAAAGGGTCATTTTAGAAATATAAGTAGTTAAGTACGTAAGTTGTATCTTTTAATATTTATAACTATATTATTTTTTTAACTTTACTAATCATAATATGATTACATTATAAATTATAATTATTTATTTTATTTTTTTAGATACTTTATCATTGTCAATATTTGAAAAATTGACGTAAAGTTGTAATTATAAACTACTTAAACTTCAATATTTTTTTATATGCAATGAATTTCAAGACTTTAATTATTATCTTTTTGTTACCTTATTTTAAGTGGATTATAGATATTATTTAACTCTTGAAGACATATGAATATGATATTATTTTAGAAGTTTATAATTGTAGATTTTTTCCATAACATGAGCATGGCATCATAACTTGGGCACGCTCAGCCCGCCCACGCCCAACCCGCCCATACCTAGTCCAAAATGGTTAGGGCTTTTACCGGGTAGGTCCGGGCATCGGGCTTCAAAATACAGCCCATGTTTTTTTCGGGCAGGGCACCGGGCAGGGGGGTTGCCCTGCCCAGCCCTGCCCATGAACTCCCCTATCTGACAGTGTTCTCTGATTCACAGGTATTGCTATACTGTTTCCAGTTCTTCTCAGATTTAGATCAGTAAAGCTAATGGTAAGAGGTAACTTTAAATTTTCACTGCATCTTGTATTTGTTTATATGATAATCTGGATTGATTATTATGTGTTTAAGATGTTTATTTTCTAACATGTGATATCAGAGCCTGGTTTAAGATCACCTTGCCTTGTCTATTGATCTTTATTCTTTATGAGTAACCCTCTAGGAAAGAATAAGGATATATGGAACTCTAAAATTATAATTTCTATTTTCTTTTATCCTTTGACCATTTGCTCTATGTTTTTGAGTGTGAGAGTCACAGTTAAAGTCAATGGTGGCTGGAAAACATGAGTCACCGGAAGAGAATGAATTCAGAGTTGCCGTTGAAAGTTCACGGAAAAGGAAACACCCAGACTCTCCTTGAAACCATTTGCTGCAGGTTTCTCAGATCCCCAATTACTTTTATGAAAGTAGCCGTGCCAGTTTTCCGTAAGAACCCCCCGAAAATCGCTGGTCACAGGTAGTCGGCATCGCTGCCGATGAAGAGACACGTCGCGGCTACTGCAGGTCTCTGGGATTGCCATCGTGCTGCCGAGAGAAGAGTTGCCGACCACTGGAGCATGTTGACGCCGTAAAACTTGCCGAAAAACTACCTTGTGAGTGGTCCTCGGGGCCGTATGCTGCAGATACTATCGCGGCGCTGAAATTCTGTAGCAGACGGGTCGCTAAGTCGGGTTAGGTCAACCCGACTCAGTGAGGAAGAGGACCGTTTCATTAACTCTGCTTCCTTTATAAAAAAAAAGAAAAAAAAATCTTTCGCTGGGCCGTCTGCTTTTGGGCCGCTGGGAATTTTTTTTTTTAATTTAGCTTTCTGGGCCGCCACGCGTTTGGACCACCACAGTTTTTTTTCTCTGCTACTTGCATGGTGGGCCATCTTGTTTTTGGGCTGAACAATTTTTTTTGTTATTTCTAGAAAATGTGTTTTTGGGCCAGGATTTTTTGGTTTTTATTTCTAGAAATTAATTTTGGGCCCTGTTTTGGACTCTTGTGTATGGGCCACTTGGTTTTACTTCCAGAAAATTAATTTTGGCTATTTAATTTAATTTTTCAGAATATTTTAATTACTATTACATGCACCGTAAATGTTTAAATTAATTTTTCTACTATTTTAATATTTGGAAAAGGTTTTTTCAAAATTTATTTTTTTTATGTTATTTAATTACCTATTTTTGTGTATTAATTTCTCCTTTGTCAATTAAATTAACTATTTAATTTTTGTAAGAACCTTTTGAGTTGAAATTAATTTATTAAACATCTTTTGGGTGTATGAAATAGTGGGAGAATTTAAATTAAATTATTTAGTCACATTTATTGATTAAATTAATTTGTTAAATACTCCATTAAGTTGTGCATATTTGGAGTTATATGCACGTAAAGTGATATTTGTGATTAGCGTGCAATTTCTTGAGGAGTAGTTACAGCATCCTTGTTTATTGATTTGTTGCATGCATTAATTAATCACATATGGATTTAAAATATCACTTGTAATTAATTGTATGGTTATGATTTATCTTTGCCCATAGGTAGATATCTCATAATTGTACATTTAATTAGGGGATAATTAATTGCTCTATCACGTTGTGCATATTTGAATTTTCAATGCACATGAATGATATTTGTGATTAGCGTGCAGTTCTTTGAGGAGTAGCCACATCATCCTTGTTTATTGAATCTGTTGCATGCATTCATTAATCACATATGGATTTAAAATATCAATCGTAATTAAATGTGTAGCTATGATTTATCTTTGCCCACAGGTAGATATCTCATAATTGTACATTTAATTAGGGTGGGATAGAATGGCCTTGTTATTTTCTAAGTAGCCCACAGGTATTAGATAATTACAAATGCGTTCTAGTCCCATCACTTGAGATAAATATATGCTATGCTAATGTCTTTGCCCACAGGTAGATATTGGTGATACGTATTTATATTGCTTGCGTGCTACATTTGAGTTAAGCATGCATACATGGCACAGTGACTTGTGATTGCTTCAAATTTTTACTCGTGAGCTTATTTGTATATTTGTCTGTTTTCATTTTGTAGATCCAATTGTTAACCCCAGGATTATGGCTGATGTGAGCAACAAATCAATCTTAGATGGCAGCATTAACTATGCTGACTGGAGAGATGATGTTTTGCTGCAGCTTGGTTTCTTAGACTTGGATTATGCCTTGAGGTGTGAACAACCTCCTAGACCTGATGATGCTTTCGATGACAGAGAGGTAAAGGAAAGGTATAATATGTGGGAGCGGAGTAACCGCTTATCTCTTCTGCTTATACAACAAAGGATCACCAGAAGCATTAGGGGAGCAGTCCCTAAGTGCGACACTGTCAAAGAGTACCAGGAAGCCTTAGATAAGTAACTCAAGCTGACAGACAAGCAGGTGGGTGGTGCCATCGTGTCTGAATTATGTGCTAAGAGGCTTACAGGTATTGGCGGTGTGAGGCAACATGTAATGGAGATGAGAGGTATGCTTTCATCGTGTGTTACTTTTGAATCTAACTTTTCTAGCGTTAATGATGGCACTTGGTGGATTGACACTGGTTCGATGATCCACATTTTGACTACCACGCAGGGCTTTCTGTCAAGCAGGCCTCCACATCCCAATAAGGAAACTGTCCTTTCTGGCAGTGGGAGAGGAGATCCTGTGAAATCCTTTGGAACTTTTCTCATAACTTTTTCAAATAATCATGTTTTAGAACTTTATGATGTGTTTTATGTTCCCTCTTACAAAAGAAATTTGATTTCTATGTCAAAACTCATTCCATTTGATTATCATTTAGTTCTTTCTAAGAAACTTATGACTTTGAAAAATGATTCTGTTTTGATTGAAAATTTAGTTATGATTGATGGCTTATTTAAAATTATTTCTGATTCACCTCAATCTTTCTCTATTTCGCGTGGTACTAAGAGAAGTGTCATCGGTGAGAATTCTTATAGCCTGTGGCATAGGAGATTAGGACATATCTCCGTTGACAGAATCAAAAGGTTAAATAAAGAAGGAATTCTTCCATCTTTGAACCATTCAGAGTTTGATTCTTGTGTGGACTGCATTAGGGGTAAGCAGACCAATAAGTCACATAAAGGGGCTAAGAGAAGTTCTGAATTGCTAGAAATTGTACACACGGACATTTGTTGCCCTGATTTGACTGCGCATGGTCAAAAGTACTTTATCACCTTTATTGATGATTACTCACGATACATGTATGTCTACATGCTTTATAATAAAAGTGAGGCACTATATGCTTTCAAGAAATATAAAGCGGAAGTAGAAAAACAGATTGGGAAACCAATCAAGATCGTGAGATCAAATCGTGGTGGTGAGTATTATGGCAGATACACTAATGAAGGACAAGTGCCAGGTCCATTTGCTGATTTTCTTCAAGAGCAAGGTATAGTAGCCCAGTATACTATGCCTGGATCACTTGACATGAATGGTGTAGCTGAGAGAAGAAATAGGACCTTGCTGGATATGGTTAGGAGCATGATGAGTAGCTCCAAACTACGATCTTCTTTGTGGAAGGAAGCATTCAAGATAGCCACATACATATTAAACAGGGTTCCAACAAAGGCAGTGTTCAAGACACCCTTTGAAATCTGGAAAGGATGGAAACCCAGTTTAAACCATTTCAAGGTATGGGATTGTCTTGCTGAAGTAAGAGTGTATAATCCACAAGAGAAAAAGTTGGACCCCAAGACTATTAGAGCTTACTTTGTAGGCTATGCGGAGAAGTCTAAGGGTTATAAGTTTTATTGTCCTCCACCTTCTAAAAGGTTTGTTGAGTCCAGGAATGCCAAGTTTTTTGAGAATGATGTGATTAGTAGGAGTGATTGTCTACTAGATGATCACATAGAGCGCACCACTGGCATCATTCATAAGGGGGCGTCGATAGTTAATGATCATCCTTCAGTTGGGATTGGCATTCCTACTGTTAGGATTGAAGGATTGACATTGAACGTGATGTAGACCTTGTAGCTCAAGTTGACGATGCTGAACAAGATGGACACATACCGGATGGTCAACCTATCACACAAGTGGAACCACCACAAGATGTGATAGAGGATGTCCTTATTTAGCAACCTGAATTAACCCAAGAGGTTGAATTGAGGAGGTCAACTAGAGAAAGAAGACCGGCATTACCTGATGACTATGTAGTGTATTCTGCTGAAGTTGACTGTGATGTAAGTGTTGAGAATGATCCTTTATCGTTTACTCAGGCTATGAAGAGTGCGAACTTTAAGTTGTGGTATGATGCTATGATTGATGAAATGAATTCCATGGCAAACAACTATGTTTGGTAACTTGTAGAGTTTTCTAGTGGGTCTAAGGCCATTGGCTGTAAATGGGTTTACAAAACTAAGAGAGACTCACAAGGCAACATCGATAGATACAAGGCTAGGTTGGTTGCTAAGGGATTCACTCAAGTGGAAGGAATCGATTACAGTGAAATCTTTTGACCTGTATCTAAGAAAGATTCGTTCCGTATCATCATGGCATTGGTTGCACATTTTGATCTGGAGTTGCACTAAATGGATGTGAAGACTGCTTTCCTCAATGGTGAACTGGAGGAAGAAGTCTATATGAAACAACCTGAGGGGTTTGTTATAGAAGAGAAAGAATATTTGGTATGCAAGTTGAAGAAATCAATATATGGTCTGAAACAAGCTTCACGGCAGTGGTACTTGAAGTTCCATGAAGTGATCACATCATTTGGTTTTGTTGAGAACATCATGGATGACTGTATATACCACAAGGCTAGTAGGAGTAGGATCGTATTCTTGATTTTGTATGTGGATGACATTCTACTTGCTACCAATGATCTGGGTTTATTGCATGAGGTGAAGCAGTTTTTGTTCAAGAGTTTTGACATGAAAGACATGGGTGAGGCATCTTATGTCATTGGCATAAAGATCCATAGAGATAGAACCCAATATCTTGTAGGCTTGTCTCAAGAGGCTTACATTGTCAATATTCTTGAACGATTCAGAATGCAGAACTGTTCATCTAACGTGGCTCTTATTGAAAAGGGAGATAAATTCAGTCTAAAACAGTGTCCTGAAACCGAGCTTGAAAGCAAACAGATGGAAAGGGTCCCATATGCCTCAGCGGTGGGAAGCTTGATGTATGCACATGTTTGTACAAGATCTGACATCGCTTTTGCTGTAGGTATGTTGGGAAGATACCAACGTAATCCTGGGGAAGCATATTGGACGGCTGCGAAGAAGGTGTTTAGGTACCTACAAGGCACTAAATACTACATGCTCACATATAGGAGAACATACAATCTAGACGTAATTGGATACTCAGATTCAGATCTTGGAGGATGCGTAGACACGAATAAGTCTACATCTGGATACATCTTTCTATTGGCAGAAGGAGCTATATCGTGAAGGAGCGTTAAGCAAACTCAAACAGCTCCTTCTGCCGGTGATGCTGAGTATATTGCGTGTTTTGAAGCAAGTTCACAAGCTATTTGGATAAGAAATTTCATTGCTGGGCTTAAGAGTGTGGATTCAGTCTCTAAGCCAATCAGAATGTACTGTAATAACGCAGCTGCGGTGGCCATAGCAAACAACAAAAGGAATAAGAGTCGTAGCAAGTTTGTAGAACTTAAATTCCTTTGCTTGAGAGAAAGGGTTTAGGATGGCCAAGTTTCCGTTGAACGTATCAGTACATTGGATATGTTGGCTGATCCTTTGTCGAAAGGATTGAAGCCGAACGTCTTTGTGATACATGTACCCCATATGGGACTTCGTCCAACTTTTGATTAGTGGAGGTATGAGCAATGAAATTGTATTTTGTGGTTTATAATTTCAAATTTATGATTGTATACATTTGTGCTGTTGAAATTGATAAACATTGAGATAGGAACCGAATGAACATTGAGTTCATGTATATTGTGATACCCATTATGTGATAATGCTACCTGTAATACATGGAAGGTAATACTCGATCATAGGGGACTTATCGCCATGATTCTTGTAGCATGACATCAGTGTACCTAGACAGGGCAATGACATTGAGTATACGGGCCAAGTGGGAGAATGTGAGATATTTATTATAATTATATAACCTATTTAGATATTAATTAGGATAATTAATAAATATTTTTGAGTGTGGCCCGTAGTCATTGGGCCCAGTTCAAGGTGGGTTGGTGACTCAGTTTATTTAAGGTTAATTTTCTGATGGTGGAAAACAACAGTTTACAATTCATTATTGTTTCCTGAGTCCAGAGCGAGACCTATTTTCTCAGCTCCATCTCGAAGGTTCCCCACTGGTGACGGCAGTACACAAGTTGCCATCACTGTGCCTAATCACCAGCTGAAAGAACATGTTGTTCATCTGAAAGTGTTCTCTGATTCACAGGTATTGCTATATTGTTTCCAGTTTTTCTCAGATCTAGATTAGTAAAGCTAATGGCAAGAGGTAACTTTAAGTTTCCGATGCATCTTGTACTTGTTTATATGATAATCTGGATTGATTATTATGTGTTTGAGATGTTTATTTTCTAACACTCAGAACAGTGACAGGGAAAAACTCAGAGAACTGTAGCATCTACAGTAATCAAACCACTCATTCTCAGTGAACTGCACCGGAAAAGGAGTCAGATGTCGAGCTGCTATAGTAACGACTGAGGGAATATCTCAGTAGCAACGACGGAGCGTGACAGTGGCGATAGCTTGCATGTCAACAGCAACCCAGACGCAGCAACGTGCAACCACAACCACTTCCAATGGCCTCTCCTTCCTTTCAAAGTTCAGAGATCCAGCGACACTCCCCTTTCCCACTCGCTCTCTCTCTCTCTCTCTCTCTCTCTTGCGTCGGCTCATAATGAAGAAAAAGGGGAGAAGTGTTCCAAGATAAAAGGATAACGGATGAACTTGCGTGCCGTGAACCTCCTTCCCGCGCCGCTCACCGACCAGCCCTTCTCCTCACGCAGCACTGCATCACCTGCTCTGCCATGGATCGCGACACCACAGAAGAGAAAGGAGGAAAGGAAGTCGGGAGTTTGGTAAAAATGACATAGGTGTACTTCCGTAATTTCACGCGTCTGAAAAATAATAAAATCTTGTCTTTCACAGCTGCTAGGGTTCGAACACGGGTCCATGAAGCCAACAGGGTTCCAAAAAAATAGGTTGGAAAGGTTAAATTTAAATTTTGCATTGATCCTATATAAACTGTTTATAGCGTTCTGTATAATTTAACCTTATTATTATTATTATTAGTATTCAAATTAATTTTAGAGGAGCAATTAACACCCTAAAATATTTAATTGTACAATTAATATCCTGAACTAATTTTAGAGGTGCAATCAGCGCCCTATTTTTTTAAATTGGTACTATTATGCCCTTTCATTGATAGAAACAAAAATTTCTACCCGATTCATGTCATATGAGCTCTTTATTTTGATACGTTATTATTTAAAATATCATATGTGTTATATTGTTTAAATAAGAGTACTGAATAAACTATAAAATTAACATCGTATATAATCATATATGAAGATTACAAAATTTCATAATTTATTTAGCGTAATTTATTAAAATAATATTATATATGTATTATTTTAAATAATAATATTTTAAAATAAAAAATTATGTGACATATATCAAATAAAATTTAGTATTTTTGTTAGTAAAAAACTAAAATTATACGAATTTAAATATTTTAGAGTGTTAATTACTCTCTAAAATTAGTTTGAGTATACTTTTAAATATTTTAAAATATTAATTATATATTTAAAGTATTAATTATATCTTTAAATATACTTAAAATATTGATTATTTCTCTAACCTTAATTTTAGATGCATCAAACATGATTTATCTTTCCCTACCGCCAAAGATCGAGTCCCTTGAGCGCCTTTCGTCATTTTCTTTCTTTTTCGCTCCCAAACCAAACAGAATCATTTTACCCAACACCCAATAATCCTCATCCTCATAACAGTTTATTGCAAAATCGTTGCCTTCTAGCTTTTTCATTTTCTGTCTGTTACCCTGTTGAACATTCATAGATATCTAGCTTTTTTATTTTAATTTTTGTTGTTTTCCTAAATTTTTTTCTCTGTTACAAAATTTTGATTTTCTGTCTCGTCCGATGTGCATATGATCCCTTGATTTGGCATCATTGAAGTTGTTACCTTCCCTTTTTTGAGCTCTCCGGAGGTTAGAACAGTTGCTATCTGTTATGAGCTAATTAGGGTTTTTGTGGAATTTGTGTGAATTGCCGTGGGTAATTGATTTTTTTCATAGTCAACCTGTGTGTTTTCTTAATTCTTACGTTGCTTTTGCTTCGGTCGATCAGGATGTTCGCGAGATGACGAACGAAGGAAGTAATACTGAGACCTTATCTCCTGTGGAGCCCCATTTGTTCGAGGTAATGTATGAAGTATCTTTGTCAGTCTTAGTGGGATTGCGGAAATACTTTATTTCATTGCAAAGGTTGTGAACGAAACTGGTTTTGGCATTATTGCAGGGGTTTGGGAATTGTAATGCTAATTAGTGGGTTTTAATGTTTATTTTGAATTTTCATATTTTCCTCCGTATTGCACTGAGAGCTAAAATTTATTATTTTGATAGTTTTCAATGGTTAGTTTGTATGTTTTGAAGAAATTTATGGGACTTTTCTATAAAATTATTTGGATTGCTTTGAGACCTTTAATTGTATCACTGTTCCTACGACATTTTGTCATATATCCTGTAAACACCATCATTCCATGGTCTATGAATAGTTGATCATTTTTTTTGGAGCCATCAGTGTGTGTCTTGCAAAAAGTTACTATGCATGTAATTTATAGCAAATTTTGTTGACTGCAATACTTGTCCATTCCTTTCCTTTATTTAAATTAAGTTTAAAAAGTTGACCATTGTCTCATTCTGAAGTTATTTTTAATGTATGCAATGCGGGTTGGATCAACAAACAATGTGGGTTGGATCAACATGTAGAAGGGGTTAAGGCTAGGCCTTTGCATCCTTATGCACAAGGGTTTGAATTCCTCTGTCAGCTAGTAGTTTAGCTGGGTGGTCAACCCTTAAGGAGATCGCTTGGTAGTAGGGGCCAGTTGGTAGCCTTCTTTAGGGACCTACCTTAGAGCATTCCTCTTTGTTGAGCCATTGCCTCTTCCTCTAGGACCTTAGGCATGCCACCAACAATAGGAAATAATATTTTTGCTACAATTTTTCATCACCCAAAAAATAAGAAAGAATGTTTACTTTCTTGTGATACAACAACAGCAAGCCTTATCCCACTAGGCGGAGTCGGCTATATGGATCACATGGCGCTATTGTGCTCTATCAAAACTAAGTCCTTAGATAAGTTGTTGACCAAGAGGTCCCGCTCAATACAAATATAAATATTGGAAAAGTATAGGGTCCTGTTCTATTCACTAGCCTTGAACATTGTGGCTCATCTTTTGCCCAATCTCTTGGTGTAAAAAAGGTTCTTTCTCTCATTCTTTCCTGCACATCTGTTCTTGGAGAACTCACTGCTTTGTGGAAGTACAAGTGTACCACTGACATGATTTGCAATCATATTTTATGTTTCATGATCCAAACTGTCTTCATAATTTCATCAAAGCAAATTATGGTCTAAGGGACAGGATCTGATAACGACTAAGGTTGATCTTTACACAATTATAAAAAAGCAGTTTTATTGATAGGGACTATTTAGGCACCCCTGAATTTTATTGTAGAAGTTAATGTGTATATGGAACTGATACTGTAAACTAAGCATAATGCTGTGGAAGACCAAACTTTTTAGGTCTTCTTTTTTTTGTATATTATAATAAATATCTTGAATGTCAAATCTAACTGTGTAATTACAGTTCTGAATGTTGTGCTATATTTAATTTGTGGTTTGTTATTTATCTGATTGCATGATCATCTCTAGATGATATAGTTGAGATTTATCTTCCTCTGATAACCCTGTATTTAATTTCGTTTGGACTGCTGCAATACTTAATAGGTTCGAACAAATGATGTGCTTCAAATTTGAAAGCCTAATACAGCTATTTTCCCCCATGTTTGTGTGAAGTATTGGGTTTCAGAAACTCATAATCATTTGTTATTGCATTGCAAAGTAACTTGGCAGATTAGGAATAGGTTGTTTGGTATTTGTCATGAGGTTTGGGGCGTCAAGCTAATATGGAGGGTTTATTAACCGTTAAGTACACTTGTTTTATATGAAATAAGGAGTATAAAACAGGTGGCGGCTTTGGCTAGAATGCGAGTTTCTTCATTCTTTAACTGCTTTAGTTACAATTGAATGTGAGTGTTTAATCAGAAATTTCTTCCTATGCGTCTAATTTGGGGAATTATTTTCTTGCCCTCTGTGGGTTTCAGTTAATGGTTTACTCTTGGGGGCTTCTCTTGTGGGTTTTAGAAAGGTATTTCAGAGCTTTTTTAAGCTAATGAGTCTGTGACTTTTTATCTCTTTGTTTTGGAAGGACTTGTCATGATAAACCAAATTTTAGAAGATTTTGATTTGAACATGATGCACTTGGTAAGATGCATACACGGGGAATGCTAACCTCCACAATCTTTTCTATGGTGTTTTGACCAAAAAGCCCTTATTTCTTAACTAAAATGGATGTATGAGCATTCATGTTATTTCCTCATATGTTAGAGGAGCAATTAACTACCATGATCACAATATAATTTTCAAGATTAATGCAAATTCTGTTGTAATTAACCTTAAATGTTTACTGAACACCTTCTTTGATTTTGGTCTTATTGCCTACTTTCATACTTTTTTTGTGCTTTGACAATATTTGGACTGTAATGCTATGTCATCTTTGCATCAGCTGTGCAACTGTATTTCTTATTGAGCTTCTTGTTGGTTGTAATGTCTATATTTTTGATCTGCGGCTCTTCATGTTATTGATGCTAATTATTGCTTGCCACATATTTTTTCCCAATAGAATCGCCACATCGAAGCAAACCAGCAGCAGTCCTCTTCATACGCCCCTGCAACAACTGGGCCTGAAGCTGTATCTTGGACTGTTCATAGCTCCACAGAAAATGGAGTTTATTCCAATCCCCCCTACCAATATGATCAGCAAACACAGCCACCTGGAAGAAGCATTCAAGATGGTCAAAATGCATCATCAGTTGCTGGTAATTCATCAAATTTGGGAACAGCTAATGTACCACAAGATTACAATGTATACACATCATACCCAAGTTCTTCTAATCCATATGGTTATGGCAGCACGGGATACGCAAACTACTATAACAACTATCAGCAGCAAGCTAATCATACATACTCACAGCCTGTAGGAGCATATCAAAACACAGGCGCTCCTTATCAGCCTATTTCCTCCTTTCAGGATACTGGGTCTTATGCTGGAACTGCAAGTTATCCAAGCACTTATTACAATCCTGGTGATTATCAGACTCCTGGAGGATACCAAAACAGCAGCTATGGAAATCAGACAAATATGTGGAATAATGGCAATTATTCAAGTTATTCATCTCATCCATATACAAATTACACCCCAGATTCAGCAGGTGCTTATGGTTCTGGTACTACAACTACATCACTGCAGTATCAGCAACAATATAAACAGTGGGCAGACTATTACAGCCAAACAGAAGTCAGTTGTGCACCAGGGACAGAAAACTTATCTGTCCCTAGTTCATCTACTTTAGGGTGTCCTATTCCTGCAGCTACTAGTGGCTATGTTACTCCTAATAGCCAGCCTCAGCAACCATATGCCCCATATTGGAGGCCAGAATCTAACTCATCTACCATGCCTTCTTTGCAGGTTTGGAGAATCCGTACCGAGTCAGAAAAAAGATTCTATTAATATTAGTGAATAAAATTACAGACAAAAATTAGCCAAAAAAATACAGATAAATTGTTATTTGTAATATGTATATGATCAATCACACTGTAGTTCATTGCTATGTTATACATGCCTTACAGAGTTGATATTAAAATAGGAGATGATTACTGCAATTGAGACATGACAGTGCACAAATAGTTGCGTGAGAAATGTTTGTGAACATTACTAGACTTGTTTGGCTTTGATGGCCTAGGAAATTTTTCATTCAGTTTTGTTGATTTCGATTGTTTTTTGGTTAACTTACTGACTCTTTTTTTCTTGTGTGGTCAGCCTGGTGCAGTAACTTATGGTGCTCATGATGGTTACTGGAATCATGGGGCTCAAAGTTCTCAAATTCACAACAATAATACTATACAACCAAACTATCAAACTCCTTTGGATTTAAAATCTTCTTATAATAAATTTCAGGATCAACAGAAGACTGCATCTTCTCAAGGAACCGATTTACAATTTCCTTCTCCTCAACAGGTGCCTTCAACTCCCATACAAGCTGCTACATCTATGGATACAAGAAGGGCAAGCAAATTGCAGATTCCAACAAACCCTTGGATTGCTTCAAATTTGACTTACGGATTGCCCAAAGCCGAGAAAGATAGTTCTTTGAATAATGAAGCACCAAAACCTGCTTATATCAGTGTTTCACTGCCAAAGCAACCTGACAAAGTATCCTCTAATGATGCTGTCAATTCTATACTTAAGGTGAGATTTCCCAACTAATGATACTGACTGATATTGATGCTAAATATACATACTTTAATGGCCGTTTACCTATCAATTTATATATCTGTTTTAACTTAATTCTATTACACTTAAAGAACAATGGTAATTAGAAATGCTTGAATGTAGCATTGTGCTAGAAGCCTAGAACCTGATAGAAAGTCGAGCTTTTGAATTTACAGAAGCTGCTTGTGGATCCAATAATCATGTCAATATGCTTGCTAAGTGCCATCTTAATTGAAAATTGGAGAACTAATCTTCGTTGATATGGGAATCTATTTTTGGAAACATTTCATGCAAAGGCTTAGTCGTCATATGGCCAGAGTCTAAGAGCCTAATTTTGTACTGGGAGCATTTTTTTCTCAGGTGTCGATTAAGAATATGATAAATCATGTTGGCACTGTAATCAAGTTAGCAGCTGTGGTTCTATCTTTTGATTAATAGCTTAAAATATTTTCCCTTGCAGCCTGGTATGTTCCCTAAGTCTCTGCGGGGCTATGTTGAAAGAGCTTTGGCTCGATGTAAAGATGATAAGCAAATGGCTGCATGTCAGGCTGTGATGAAGGAAGTAAGTTTTATTTGGAACAAGAAAAAGTTGAATTCTTTACAGCTTCTTGTAAAAATAGCTTTTGTTTTGTCCTTTTTCTTTTATATTTTGCAACATGCTGATACTGAAGCTTGAAGAAACCCAGAAGTTTAATTCGCCTTTGATATTATTCAACTGAATATGCATCATATATTGGAGAAGGTGGCTATTCCTGCTACTTTAATCCGAGAAAGAAGGGAGAGAAAATAGCAACAAACAGATAACAGTAATCATTTCTTAAACGAGAGGAAAGGAAAATAAGCAACTAACTAACAGAACATAACTAACAGTATGGGCCCCTGGTTAGGGCATTAAATCACCAACAAAGATGGTTATCTGATGCTCTTGAATATAATTGCTGAAAATGTTTAAGACGATTCATCACATTTATATAGCCTTCCTTCAACCATATTGTGGTCTGGGACCCTAGTTATTGTGACCAGAAAATGCCAGATCATGTAAGTATATAATTGGTTTTATTTTTTTTTAATATTTAGTGATAAGCTAATTAATAAACATAAATTTATATGTATATGTAAGATGTAGAATGACTGATATTTGCCCTTCTCTCTCTCTGTCCACACAGAGACACAAAAACAAGAAGCCTTATCCATCTAGTTGGTCGGTTACATTGTTGACACCATTGTACTCTACCAATAACCCACACTTTAGATATATATATATTATTTCTTAAATTGACATGAGCAATTGCTAAATCAAAACCAGAATTCCATGTTCCTGACCAGATCTTAGTTTTCTCTATGAATTACCCTCCAAAGTACAAGATATAATTCCTGGTGAGGAGAGAATTTGTTAAGGAGTTGTTGGATCTTGGTCCGCATTTTTCTTTAGTTCCATTCCCCTTCATCCACCTTGTGCATGTGTCTCAATGATCATGTGAGATATTATGGAAGAAAACAAAGTATTGGCTTCAAGTTGTTAGACAAAATTTTAAACTTCAATACAGAAACTTCTTAATGGAGCTTCTGTTACTTGCATTTTGACATCTAAAAAAATTCCTCCTGCTGCTGGCTTTGTTATATACAGCTACTGATACCTTTTTTAATATCATAGTTCTTTATAATATGTGGGATGGGTGCATCGTTTTGGAACAGTTTGCAAGAATATTCAAGTCTTCCTTTTCTCTACCCGCAAATCAGAAGGGTTTTCTTGTTTTCTCTTAAAATTTTTTATTTGATTAGAATAGATTTTTTTCAATAAGATGATGTACTGTAATTTCTGAAGTTAATTTCATATTTGATTTTCTTTGGAAAAATTACAGAATGGGTCCAAAGAGTAGGGATTGGGAAGAGAGAGGTGGGAGAGTAGTGTTGAATGATAGTGAGAGGGAAAGGGAGTGAAAAGAGCAAGGAGGATGAAATTTTGAGATGGAGAGCTGATGCGTTGGAGAGAGTTGTGAAAATAGCTAAAGGAAGAGAGAAATGTGCTGATGTATGTCTGAGAAGGAACAAAGAGGATAGGTGGATCAAGGATAAATTTTAATTAAACTCTTATCAGTTTTTAATTACTAGAATGTTATAAATATTGTCAAATTGAAGGGTACAAAAGGGATAAAGTTTCAAGCGAGTTAAATATTTTTCCCTGAAACCAAACCTGTGGCGTAGCCAGGAAATTAAATTTTTAAAATCTTAAGCCCAAATAAAACCAAAATGTAGCCTTATCCATGTATGATCTAGTTTTCTGGGTTGATATTTACTTCTAGTTTGTTTTCCCTTTATATTGACCTTTATTAGCATAATATACAAACTGATTTGGAAGATTGCTTACATTTGCACTTTGGCTCAATAATCTTAATAGTTTTTTCATCCTCATTGCAGATTATAACTAAGGCAACTGCTGATGGTACCCTATACACAAAAAATTGGGAAATTGAACCACTATTTCCAATTCCAGATGCGGATGCAGTCAATAAAGAGTATTATTTTTATTCCGTTGGTCTTTTTTATCTAGTCGTATGTGCACTTCTGGCGCTTCTAGTTTATGGTTACTCGTTATTGAGGGTTTTATGCATATATCAACCAGTGTTTTTGCCGCCTTTAGTTCTCTTCCTGTATGCAAGTGGAAAACAAGGAGCATTGTGTCTGTAGATTTTTGAGAGAATAATGAAAAGAAGAGGAATAACATAAACTTCAGGCTATATTGTTCTTACTCCCGGTTCTGCTGAATGTAAAACCAGTATTTTTTAGCCAACACAAGGCTAACTCCTATTTAATCACTGTAAAAACACCAATTTCCTAATTCTAGTAAGACTTTAACTCTACAACAAATAATCCATAATTAGTTAGGATAAAATTGTAAAATAGAAAGCTAAATAATAAAACAGGAAAGTTAAAACACACGCAACATGAATTAAAATACACAAGCTGATGTAGGATAGTTGGAAGCAATCACACAAGAACTTTAACACTCATTATTAGCTTGCCACTTAGCTTTCAAACACATTCGTCAACAAATCAATCTCCTGGGACTGAGATGGTGTTTCAAGCATCCCTAGATCAAGCGTCTCTTTTATAAGTTGTCTGTCTAACTTACTATCCTTGGTTCTATCATGATGAACTGTGATCTTCAAAATACTTATGGTTGCCATATAGTCACAAAGAACCCTCGTAGGAGCCTCTAATGAGGCTCTAAGCTTACTTAATGACCTTTTTAACCACAATCCTTAACGACTACATGAGATAGCATCTTATACTCAATTTTATGCTACTCTGAACAATAACGGATTGTTCTTTACTTTTTGTCACTATTAGTTGACCTACTATTAGTCATAGAGAAAATCCAATCAACACCAATTTGCACCTCTGTATTGTGCCTCTCTCAACAGCTTTCTTGAAGTAAATTCTCTTATCAGGTGTCAACTTCAAATATATCAGAATTTTGTATACAATTTCTCTATGCTTTTTTGTTAGTTTGTTCATGTATTGATCAACTTGACTCATAGTAAAGTTCTTGTCATGTTTGATCTGTGACAATTCAGCTCTTTAACTAGCCTTTGATTTGTTGACCAAAAAGAAAAAGTTAACCAAAAAAAACCAGCCTTTCCAAATATTAATTGGTCAACTATCTATACGTATCTATCTTTATTGGTTTCCATAACTTTTGCAGCTGGTTTTACACGTAAGCATGCTAGATTCTTCTAGGAGGTATAAAGTATATTTTTCTTTGAGAGACAACTTTACCCTTTGAATGAGAAGCTTCAATGTCCAAGAAGTGCTTTGGTTTTGAGGACTTTAATCTCGATATTTATCCAGATTATGTTTCAATCTTTATATTTTCTAAAATTTATGTCTTCCTCCAAAGCACCCATAGTAATTATATTGTCAACATAGACTATCAATGGAACCTATCCTGTCATGAAGAGAGAAATTGGTGAACATTTTGTGATGAATTTGTCTTTGAGTATACTCTTGGCCTTTAATGGTTTCTGTGAATTGATCAAACTGAGCTCCGGGAGTTTGCTCTGGGCCATCGGGGGACTCATGAAATTTACACATGAAGACACCTTTCCCTTGTCTCTGGTTATCTCAGATTTTGGAGGGATTTCCATATGCACTTGCTCATTTATTTCACCAAGCGCCCATTGGAACTAGGAATTTAAAATTTTTCGTTATGTGAGGGTTTGGATCATTAACTAATTATTATTCATTATTATATTTACATTATTTATTTTTGGTTTCTAAAATTTCAATGTGGAGAAACTAAATCATATTAATTAATCATCCTAAACCTTATGAAAGAAAAATTTGCAAAATGCATTATGTTTTCTCCTCTTCTTACAAACAGCCTGTCATATCCTGTTTCTTGTTAATGTTAAACAATTGAACTCCCTTAAGCTCAGTCATTTCCTTGCAATTAATAGTATTATTTGTCATCTATTCATACAGTAGTTCAGCGTGCTCCACAAATGATTCCTTAATGCCAAAGTACAAAAGAAGTCCAAGTAGAAGATCTAAAAGCAGGTGGGAGCCATTACCGGAGGAGAAGCCTGCTGACAATCTGGTGCCAAACAGTAATCACACTGAAAAATACAGTTGTTGGGCACATAATGGAAAGGAAAGAAAGGTACGTATTGGCTTTTATAAGTCATTTATGGATTTGATGGTTCTCACTGAAGATTTTTTATTGGTGTGTGCGCCTTATCATTTAGATCTATGATATTATTCTGCAGGACTCATGAATATATAATATTTAAGAATATAATAAAATGTTTAGATTTAATAAATTTAATATTAATATAAAATGATTTTAAATTATTAATATTATTTAATATTATAGAATTAATATACTATGATTTGAATTTCATTTGAATCTGACTGTCATCAGCCTGTGTTGTGTTAATTGCTTTAGCATCTCATGTCTTCTATGCATTTTTTATTATTGTGCTTTCTGTATTAGACATCAGCTTTTTATTTTATTTTTTATTTGAACCTTACTTTTCTTACAGTCTAAATAGTAAATTTTTAAGCTGATAGGTGTAACCTTGTGTAGAGAGACAACTGTTTAACTGAATTGACAAATAAAGCCTCCTTGACCCTTGTTGTCCATAAGTCAGTGAACAAACTGATAACTTTGCCTTCATGTGTCTGATGCTTGTCATGTTTTGTTTTATTTTCTGTATAAAAATTTTGTTTTTATTTAATGGACCATTTTTGAAAGCTCAAGCTGATAGGTGAGGACCTAGACCTAGTGTTGGCTTTATTAATTGGGCGAAGATCATTCAGGCCCCGTATAAGGGAATTATTGATACCTTTTTTCCGGTTGAACACATGACCTTTTTGAGATTGACAACTGTCATATTCTATGTTAACCTTTTGTTTTTAAAGTAGGGACCAAAGTGTTAATATTTCACTTATAAGGTACCCAATATAGAGGCTGCGTATGGAAGCTTAAACTAAGTGTTGATTTTTATCTTGAACAGAAGCTTTACTTTTCTCTTTTTTTCTACAATTTAATTAACCACCTTTGTTTATTAAAAAAAATAGTTCCATTAAATATGTCCTTTTGATGTATAGCATAACATTTCTCATTTTGATAGTCTTGTTCCCAAAATTCATACAAGCTTACATGTGTTTATTAGTGTGCAAGTATTTAGTTGCTTATAGTATGACCTTATTTTCTGAATGGAAAAACACTTTGATTTTATTTAATAAATGCTTCTTAGGGCAATCATGTTCAAGCACATGTCTCACTTGTACAAGTTGCACAGTAAGTCCTTTATTTGATGCATGACATACAGGTGGCAGTGGAGAACAAAGAAAGCAAGGAGGATTGTCTGAGGAATAATAAATGGGCTTCAGTATTTCAGAGAACTTCTAATAAGACTCCTCAAAGGGTGTTTAAGAAGCAGCGTCTTGCTGAAGCTCCTATTCCCTCTGAAAATGGTGATGCATCTAGTGATAGTGATAAGGAGCAAGGTCTGACAGCATATTATTCTGGTGCTATGGCTCTTGCAGATTCACCAGAAGAAAGAAAGAGACGAGAAAATCGTTCTAAGCGATTTGAATTAGGGCAAGGGCATCGTTTGGTGAACAGTCACTTAGGACCCAAAAATGATGGAGCTGGAAACCTCTATAACAGAAGAGCTAGCGCCTTGGTGTTAAGCAAAAGCTTTGAAGATGGTTGCACCAAAGCTGTTGAGGACATTGACTGGGATGCTCTTACTGTGAAGGGTACTTGCCAGGAAATTGAGAAAGGGTACCTACGCCTTACGTCTGCACCTGATCCTGCCACTGTAACTACCTGTTTCCCTCCTGATCTTCTGATCTTCTGATCTCTCCCTGCCTCTGGATAACTAAATATTATGTAATTGTTAAAATGCAGGTGAGACCTGAAGAAGTTCTTGAAAATGCTCTACTGATGGTTCAGAATTCTCAGAAAAATTACCTTTATAAGTGTGATCAGCTAAAGTCAATCCGCCAAGACCTAACAGTACAGCGGATACGTAATCAACTAACAGTCAAGGTATTCTGGAGTTTTATAATCTTGTGCATTATTTCTGCATTTTCTTTTTCCTATTTTTTGTTCAATTACATGGGTGTTGTATATTTGTTTGGCTTAACTCGGTCTATGGATTTGGATTGTTTTTTTTTTGCCTCCTTAATTTTTCCTTATCTTTTCCAGAGAGCTACTTTAGCCATAGCTGTTATTCCGCATTCCATTTTTTATGTTTTTATGTTTTTATTTTGCCCTGTTGTTTTTCATGTACTCTATTTTCCACATTTCTGACTCTTCACTCTCTAATGAACGCATAGGTGTATGAAACACATGCCCGATTGGCAATGGAAGTTGGGGACCTGCCTGAGTATAATCAGGTTATATCTTAATAATTTCTAATTTAATTAAACTTGTCTAAGTTCCTTTTGTCTTTTGATGACTTCTCTCGCTATTTCTTTTAATGGTCAATTATTATCTGTATGTATTATCCCTAATAAAGTCATATACTATTGCATTTTATCCATGGTCTATCAAACTTTTCGGATAACATTGTGGCCATTCATGTGCTATTCTAACTGAGTCTGAACATAGATAGTTGATATTTACCTTGGGGATTGCTATTAGGTTGCTTGTCCTGGATGCCATAAAACTGCCATTGCAAAACATGTTTATCATCTGAGGTGGTCAGCGGGCTTATATACTGATGCAAAAAGTGGTAGTTTATTTTTTAAAATAAAATACAACAATTTTTAAATTTGAAGCAGTGAATATGGCCATCTTGAGTTACTAGCGTGTAGAATTTTAAATGATTTATGGTAACATGCCAAAATTGCAATTAATGGCCTAAATAGGGATACACCTACATTTGTCTTTGATTACTTAATTTGAAGTAAAAGTCAGAAACTAAAGAATGGAATGTCCTTGGTGGAATCAGATAGTTTTTCAGAATCCTTTTTTTAAAATAATATTTTAAGATTCTGTTGATGTTATTTACCTGCGTGGTATTGAAGTTTGTCGTATTGTGTTTTTTTTTTGGGTGTGATATCAGTGCCAATCTCAGTTGAAAACTCTATATGCTGAAGGGATTGAGGGATGTTATATGGAGTTTGCTGCTTACAACTTGCTTTGTGTTATATTGCATTCAAATAATAACAGAGATCTCCTATCATCAATGTCAAGGTTAGTTACATCCCTATTACTGCATAAGGGGTTTGTTGTATTTTTTGTATTTACTATATCAACTATTTTTGCTATGACCTATCCCTTTAGAGATTCATTTAGTATAAAATTCAGTTTGAAGGTAGCCTGGGTGAAGCTGGATTTGCCCCCTAGGCTGTAAAAATAATTTATTGAAAAATCATTGTGGCCCTTGTTATAATGATGCCAAGGCTCAAACTATGGTTCTTAGGTGCTGATCATGTTCATATATGACATCTTCCAATGCATATAGAACACCTAGGATTCTAATGTCAAATGGTTATGATGCCAGATTGTCTGTTGAAGCAAAAGAGGACGAGGCTGTAAAACATGCCCTTGCTGTCCGGGCAGCTGTAACTTCTGGAAACTATGTTACATTTTTCAGATTATACAAAGCAGCTCCTAATTTGAACACCTGTCTTATGGGTGGGTACCCTGTAATTGATCTCTTTTGACATAGCTTGTTCATAACTTCTATATTACAAGGAATAGACTGAAATATTTCTGTCCTTCCACAGATCTTTGTGTTGAAAAGATGCGTTATAAAGCTGTGAATTGCATGTGCCGGTCATACCGTCCTACTGTATCTGTTTCATATGTTGCTCAGGTTCTTGGATTCTCAACTTCAATGGCTACAAATGGAGAAAGTGATGAGAAGGATGCAGATGCTTTGGATGAGTGTGTAGAATGGTTGAAAGTACATGGTGCCATAATTATTTCTGATAACAATGGAGAAACTCTGCTTGATACAAAAGTATGTCTGGCCTCTATCTCTTCACCCCTTAAAAAGTTTGCTAATTGAGATAGCCCAAACCTTGTAACTTAGTAATTGAGCTTTTTTGTTTCAAATCTAGCATCAGTTCAGCAATATATTTACAGGCTTGGATTTGGATCCCTTCGAATGTGCCTCAATTATGGGAGATTAACTGAGATTGTGATCTTTTGACCAAGAAAAAAAAAACTGAGATTGTGATCTAATGGTGTTGGGGACTACTCATCCCTCCACACTATTAGATCTCAATCTGATGGTTAATATCTCTCGATTGAGCCTCAATTGAAGGGAGGATCCAAATCCCTAGGGAGCATTTGCATTTGTGGGGGCATTGAGTAACCGCTTTCTCTTCCCTCATCAATATATTAATATAAAATATGAGATTTACAGAAAGTTTTACTATTCATAAGCTATAAACAGAGCTACTCACCTTTAGACTTTTTGCAGTGGAAAACCATATCTAATTCAGGTTAATCTAAGAGTTAACTAGACTTTTGTATTTGTTGGTGTTGATCCTTTTTAATTTCGAAGTTTTCTTACTCTGTAAACAAACCACATGCTTCAAATAGTGTTTCCTTGACTTGAGAAATCTATATCCCATATAATCTATATATATAATATATAGGAGGCAATGCGATATAAGTGGCTTATGAATAGTGATTGGCTTGTGTTGGAATCGATGTCTAGGTAATGCTCCTCCTGTCAATTTAAGAGTTATTTATTTAATTTGAAGAGATTAAGGAAGCTAAATAAATTATTTATTACTTAATGACAGTATATGTGACCTGATCTCCCTCAAATCCTCTTATCCAATATTAGATTATATATCAGTTTATAAGTTATGTAAATTAGTTTGGAGAAAATTGATAAATATGAGAGATAAATTGGATTAAAATCTTATATTTAGAATCAAAACTTACCTCTTAATTAGATCCCTACATTTAGGACAGGAGGAGTATAATATGAGCTGTAAGAACATATTCTAGTCAATTGATATTTCATTGATTCCAATAATGGTGGTTTTGCAGGCTTCATCTTCTACTTTATTCATGCCAGAGCCTGAGGATGCTGTGGCCCACGGTGACGCCAATCTTGCTGTTAATGACTTCTTAGCAAGGGCACCTTTATAACCAGGTTGGTTATTCAAAATTGAATATAATCATATAATTTTGAGATCCACTCGGTGAGCTAGTGCAAAAATTCTGGTACAACCCTCAACAAATCCAAGATGGTAGAAGTAGGTTGTATCTCAAGCAGACTAGGAAGAGAGGTTTATCTTATGTCTCTCAGCTTTCTTGTAACTTTTAGTCTCAGATCAGATGTGTAAAATAGAGGCAACGATGTTGTGAGCAAAAAAGGTATTGAAATTGGAAAATGAGAGAAAGTTGACTTTGTAAGCTTTTGTAGAATGAAAATTGTAAGTGCTCTGAAATGGTTACCATTCTTTCTTGGTGTGGACAGGACTAATTAATGTAATCGAGTCAAAAAACAAAAAATGAAATAAAGAACATAAAATTGCCTCTATGTTGGGATTCTTGCTTTCTTATTTTCATTTGCAAATGCCACAATCTATGCCTCAAGACACAGAATCGATGTCTGCAGAAAAAGCTTGAGAAAATATTAATTTGATGAAGTTTTTCTTGTTCTTATTCACAAGTCATCCTTGTAAAATCCAAGGAGCAATTAATATACTCCCTCTTATCCTTATTATAAAGTACCAACTAACAATTGTTCTTAGTTTTTTTTATAAGACACTTGATTGGTTTTAAGGAGCATTAATTATTCATTTTCATGCATGCCCATATTTAATAGGGGTAGTGAGAGAGAGTAAAAATTAATATGATGATAAATTTAGTATAGTTAATAAGGGTAATATTAAAAATTATTTAAATTTTAGGATAACTTTAATGTTTTGAACTATTTTTTTTGGTATGTGAGAATAAATTGAAAATGTTTTATAATAAAGACTAGAGGTAGTATTGTTTTAATAGCTCTATAGATATTGTTGAATAATTATTATGAGGGGATGGATTGATATATGAACAAAATTGGGTTAGGATCTATCGTATTTGATTGAGAGCATTTTTTAAAAAAAAAGGTGAGTTATTTTTAAGAACATCAACAAATTTTAGTAGAATTTATTATTTTAATTTATAGGGTTCAGTTAAAGATGACTCAAAGCGGGACTACTAATTATAGACGTTGGCCCTTGAAAGCCTTACCTTTAAGAGAGAGAAAATTTAATTAGTAACTTCCTTCTACTCTTCTACATATTTAATTAATTTAATTAGATTAAATAAATTAATTAATATCATATTTTTTTAAAATACTATAATTATTTTTTTAATTTTATTTTATTTTATTATTGTTGAGAGAATATTAATAAAAGTAATATAAAAAAAATAGATAAATATAAAAAATATATCTTATATTTAAGATTAATATTAATTATTTAATTATGTCTCATATTAAAAACGGAAGGAATACTATATAAGTTCTAAAAAAGTTTGTAACTAATGGTGAATATATAATTTTTGAAGATATGGTGTGATGATACGATTAAGAATATTACATTAAGAATTAATATTTAGAGAATCAATTCTATGATACAAACCGCAAATTTTTGCCTGTTGTGTCCACTTATACAGCTCGTCGATGACCGATCAAATTGTTAGACAATCAATTATTATCTTAATTTGGTATGACTATTCAAATTTATCCTACTCATCTAATCATATAAAAAAACGTTTATATAAGTTGGGTTTTGAAAATTTATCAATATGCTTTTATGTTTAAGAAATATTTATAAAGATATTTATAAATTACTCATTAATAATATTTTTATATTGATAGAAAATTTAAATCTATAATCTTACAAGTTATGGTCTAATTTATTAACTGAATCAAATTTTGTTCAATGTTTTGAATGGTAGTAAATGCAGCACCGGTTCTCCACTAAAGTCAGGGCAGAGAGCTCTTATAGGGGATTTATGAGATCGGCTATTAAAAGAGCCCTCACGATAACAGCGGGAATCGAACTCACACCCTTGTAAGATGAGAGCACATTCTTTACCATCTGTGCCAACTCTCATTGGTTAATATTAGTAAATGAATATACTTCAGTCTTTAATATATGACATATTTAATTAATTTAATTAGATTTAGGAATTTAGTTAAGTTAGTTAATATGAGATATTTTTCCTAAAACACACTAATCATTTTCGTTAACTCCTCCTCCCTTCTTTCCTTGATTAAAGTGAAGTAGTATCAATATGAATAATTTAAAAAAATAGATAAATATAGAAAATATATATAAGACTAAAAATAACTCCCTAATTAAGCCTCAAACGAGTATTTTATAAATTTTATATTTACAGTTTACACACGCTCATTCGTTTCATTAATTGATCTATGACGTTGGCGATGATTTTGGATTTTAACCGGTTAACTAATGTGTACATAAAATTTAAAACAAATTTATCGTATAAATGTTCTGTTTTATTAACCAACGATGTTCTGTGGACGGAAATTGATATATAGTTTTTGGGGCTACATATGCCTGGCAGCATATTTGATTTTACCAATATGTAATATAAAATGTATTAAAAGATATATATTTTTTTAGATAAATTTATAGTATCCACTGTCTATTTCAACTAATTCTCTCCTTTTTTTAAAAAAACAAAAAAATTAGTATTGACATGAAACATAAAACCTAAATATTATTTGTAAACTAAACAAGTGGCTCATTTATGATTAGAGGTTCCAAAATCTATTTTGGTAATCAACTTAATATAAAGTTTTAATTTAATTTTTTAATTTTAAAAAGTATCTTTTTCAATTATCTAATTTTAACACTGTCAATCTTAAATAATGATTTTTTTTATAATGATCATAGTAGGAATTAATATTTTAAATAAAAAAAATAAAAGAAAAAAAATTATTATTTAAAATTTAAAGGATTAAAAGTATAATGAGAATAATTATAAAGGATAACAAAATTGAATTAGCCCATAAAACAATTTTTTAATATTCATGAGGCAGTTATTAATGAATCATATTTGACGCACACAAAAATGTGGAAGCAATTAAAATTTGAGTTATGGTGCATCAGCACTATAAAATATTTTTTAAATATTTTAGAATATTTTTTAAAAAATCCAAAATCTTAAATTATTTTTTTAATTTATTTACTACTTTAAATTTTTAAGAGTAAAATTATATTAAAACATATTTTAAAATATTGATAGTACTTAAAAAAATATTTTAAAATACTTGACTATAAAATAATTTACTAGATAAAAATATTTTAAAATAGAAAAAATCCCAAATAAATAATCATTTAAATTTTAAAATTTTAAATCATGATTTTTTTAAAAAAATTATAAATAATAAATAGCTTATAAAATATAATAAATAGAATTTTAAAATTTAAATAGATATTTTTAAAAAAATTTCCTTTAAAATATTATAAATATATATATCTTAACCTTTAAAAATTTAATTTTTATCCTAATATTATTTGGGATAGAAGCTGCCCACTTTAATTTCTCTTTCAAATCTATATAATATACAAAAATCTGCACTGTAATTTGTAATTTTAGTGACTTATTGGTCTAAGTCAAAAAACAAAATAAAGAAACCCTATAGGCATTAATTATACAATTACCATGAAATTAGACAAAAAGAAATCATTCCTTACGTGAAGATTGAGGCCACACACTGATTTTTTCCTTCTCATACTTCACATAAAGAGCTGCAACTGCCGCCACGAAGTAGATCTGAATCAGCACTATCGCCGGCGTGTGGTAGTTGATCACGCCCTTCCCCGTCGCTAGCTCCACCAGCAACAGTGCCATCAGGCCGAGAATCGCGATCCGACCGTTCAGCCGCTCGCTGTACGGACTGAACCCCAAGTCCACCTTTAAACCGCTCGACACTGGCTCCTTCAGTGGCACCGGCGGCAGGTACACTCCCGATCCCGACGCCGACGACGTCCCTTTCCTTGATTTCTTCACCTTACGCATATCCGCTTTCTTCCCTGTCCCGCTCCGGTACCGGAGGCGGAATTCGTTCATCCGAGTGTCGAAGTCATCGTCGGATGCCGGTGTGGAGGATTCTGATACCGATTTGGATTCGGATTTCGATTGTTCTGATGAATCGGAGGGAGATGGTTCCGATTCGGTGGCTCGGACGGGGAATGAACGGAAGGATTTGGGTCTGTGAAGGGGTAGGGTTTTGATCGATGAAGAAGAAGGAAAATGCAGAGAGGGTTTTGGAAATGGGAGAGATAGAGATAGTGATGCAAGGGTCGCCATTTTCGAGCTTCTTGGTTTCTGCTTGGTTTGGATAAACGCTTCCTTTTCACCAATGATCTTCTTCCTCCCTTCTTCCGTGTTCTTGGTCTAGATTATTTTGAATTTTTTGGCCGAGATAAAAAAAAAAGCTCTTTTGAATTTCTAATTTTAAAATTGTATACTAAATTTTTTTATTAATTAAATTATCTTTTTTTTTAAAATTATACTAAATGCCTAAAGTGAAGGGGAGAATTTCAATAAAGAACCACATAAGTAAATTAATTTAAAATCAAGACCAAATAAATCTGAAATTATACTATAGGACAAAATGACTAAACTAAATTTAGAAATTATTTTAATAAGTAATGATCAAAATGCCTTTTATTTTTTCAGAAAATTGCTCCACCATATTGCCGATTGCTAACCGGAACCCTATTGTTGGTTGCGAGTTCACCCTCAGCCAATTGGCTTGATTGTCAGTGACAATTGCCAGAGCTCTAACGCTTGTTGGGATTAAATCCTCAAAATTGACGAAGGAGAAATTTGAACTCATGATTTATATAAAAAAAATATTTTTCGCTAAGTAGGGCTATGCGCCATGTGAATATAACACAAAACTCGATCCAATCTGCCCTAATCCAAACTAGTTTTGTTCGATCCGACGAAGAGAAAGGTAACTTGATAAGGATATCGGATTAACTAGCTTGGTCGGATTTAGTTTCGAATGAATCCTTCTAACTACTTGGTCTAGTCTAACCTAATATTATTATTTTTAATATATGTGATTTCTTAAATTTAATAAAGAATAAATAAACTTGTTATATTTTAGGCATTATACTAAGAACTTGATTCAAAATGTATTTAAGAATTTAAAATTATCTAAAAATTTTAGACATTATTATATTTTTCAAAGTTTGCTACTAAATTTTATCAAATTATTAGCAAGTCGTGAGTCATAGTAAATATTATAAAAAAAATTGAGGTTTGTTAATAATTTTTTTAATATATTTCTTCATAATTTGTTTATAGCTTTAAAACTATTTATATTTTTTTATATTAAAATTTTAAAAAAGGAGTTGGGCTCACTAACTAACGATCCAAAGATATTTTCTTCTAAGTAATATCAATGTTGGGTAGAGTGAAACGTTAATTATCTTTAAGCGTAAATTTAAACACCCAAGAATTAAGATATTTTTCTAAACTTTACGATTGAAATTATAATAAAATAATATTTTTAATCTAAATAGTTATACGTATCATTATTTTCATTAGCTGAACTCACTCAATGTTTAAAATATTTATGTTTTTAGGTCTTCATTGCTTTACCATTTTTTTTTTTGTTACACATAGCTTTACCATTTTGTTTAGAGCTAGGAGCTAGGAAACACCCTTGTAGCCTTAGCTCATATGGGCCTAGGCCTAGAAGCCCAATTATATCTATTTTATGTGGAAAAGGTAATTTTATATTGTAGGAGATAAATACATGAGAATAACTTTATCTCGTCAAATTAACGGGGGTTAGTCCTAGTAGTAGGCGGCTCGGTATCGCTTAAGCGAGGTCTCGAGTTCGAGCCTTGGCGTACGTAGAAAATTCCCGTTGGGAGACTCACCCACCATAGCCAGGTGCGCGACGCGAGTCGGATCCGGATATAGTCGAGGCAAAGCTCCGGTGAACCGGGTAGGCAACAAAAAAAAAACTTTATCTCGTAAAATATAAAAGTGATTATTTTAATAGGTTTTAGTTTGGGTAATTTATACAAAACCATAATTTTGATAAAAAAAAATTGATTGCAGAGAGAATGAGTGTCTGGATTTCTTTTTTTTTTTTTTTTTGCCTACCCGGTTCACCGGAGCTTTACCCTGACTATATCCGGATCCGACCCGCATCGCACACCTGGCTATGGTGGGTGAGTCTCCTAACGGAGATTTTCTGCATATGCCAAGGCTCAAACTCGAGACCTCGATTAAGCGATACCGAGCCGTTTATCACTCGGATCAACCCCCGTTGGTTGTCTAGATTTCTTTTCACAAAACTATAACTCCTCTAAAAAATCGTAGTTTTCCAAACACATTAAACAAACGGGCCCTAAACCTAATATCCCCAACAATTGGATTCCAAAATGCACCTATACATTTTGGTGAGACCCAAGGGGCAAACAAGAAAAGACTAATTTGCCTGGAGGCACTCTACAAATGACAAATCCTTTCCAATTAAGTTAGGGTGTGCTTGAATTACTTTTTGAAAAATAATTTTTAGAGAAAAGTGGTAAAATTAATTTTAGTAGAGAACTGCTTTTAAAAGAACAAAAATCTTAGACTTAAAAACTATGATTTTCAATCATAAAGTGCTTTTTGAAAACAATACAAAGGGGCTGTTTGGCGACCTTTTCTTTTCTTTTCAAAACTATAGTTTTTACTCAAAAAGTATTTTTTTTTTACTCAAACACACTCTTAGTCTATATAATATATGCACACAAGAGTTTCATTCAAATTTCCAACCACAGCAACGAGGGCTTCTACCACTCATGTCAAATTGAGTTAGTGATGGTCTTTATCTATCCTTTTTAAAAAAATTTAACAAACAATAATAAAAAATAAATATGACGTTCTGTATTCAAACCATGTGTATGGAAAGAGATTTTGTTGGTAGGGGCAAAACTCACTTTAATAATTTTTATATTTTAAAAAGATTAATTTATAAGTTATCAGTTAGAAGATACTACATAGTTTAAAAAAAACAGAATAAAAAGATAAATAGATTTTTCAGTATTAAAAAAGAATGTTGTTCATGACTATGTTTAAGGTTTGAATGGCTATGGGCCATATGCCTTCTAATTAAGGCTATGGGCCATATCCTGCAAAGACGACGCAGCTCACTCTGTACTGTACGAGCCTCCCATAACTGAACACATTTATTTTTTATTTATTTTCATCTAACACTTAACTCGATTGCTCAACCAAACCGTACCTTGTGAATGACATTCAATATATTTTTGGAAAATATTTTATAATAGTTCAATTCTTTACATGTTTTCTTAATTATTATCACCTTGCTTTATTAAATGATTGAAGACCAATAATTGTTTTTTGTCAAATATAGTACCGTTTTACCAAAAGGAAAAAAAGTTTGATTGAAGTTTTTTCAAAAGTATATAATACCTAGGTCTTGCTTTTATTGTTAGAGTGAATTTATGAAGAGTAGAGATAATGTATGAGAATTTGATTTCTTCTTTTCTTTTCTTTTCTTTTCTTTTAATTTTAGGCCATTTTGTAGGTACCAGTATTATCTCTCAATTTTTAATTATACTCTACACTTGCCTCTCTTAAGAGGATCATGTGTATCATCAGAAAGAAATCTGACCTTGTTCCAAAAGTTTAAGTCTTCTGTATAAATAATTTAATTTAGTCTAAGAATTCATAAGTTCTGGATTTAAGAAAGGCAACAGGGCTAGTGATGCTAATAAATCCTTAAGAAAATATCAGTTCTATGAATAACTTAAATTGGGTCTTATAATTTATAAGGAGATCTACCCCTCTTGGTATATTTTTTCTTATTAAATTCTTTAATTTTGTTCTGATAGTAATATTAGCTCTTATAATTTTACTCTGTTAATCTCTATACAGAAGTTAATTGTGCTAACCGAGCAAAGTTAAATAATTTATTAAATAGAGAAAAATAATAGGCACCAAGTTAAAAATTAATTAAAGGAAAGTATTGGCACATATAAAGTAGTTTTCTCTTCTACTTATCCAGAAAATTATAAGACAAACCTTGGTTAAGGAATCAGAAGAAATTTGAATTTAATTAATTAACTGAGTTGATAAAGAATTTTATTAATCAGGAACTTGTTTGGGATTTTTTAATATATATTTTCCCATCATTCAATATATATATATATATATATATATATATTAGTGGAACCAGCAAATTCAAAAACCTAAGCACAAATAAATGTGTGTTGATTGTTGTCCCATAATTAATTATATCTTATCTCAAAGTCTGGGCTCTTTTAGTCCAAGCCTATTTACCTCAAACTTTCAATTCTAAATGTCAAAATAAAATTTCAATTCCTAAAAGTTTTCAAAGTATGATGTCAAAAAAATTTGATTGAAAGAGATAAAACTCATTTAAGTGATTTCTATGTCTCAAGATGATTAATCTCTAGTTATTACTTACGAAATACCACCTATATTCTACCAAAAAAAATATAATATACTCCCTCTAATCCATATTTTAGGACCCATTCTATAAAGAATTTTTGGTCATTTTTATAAGACGAAAATGAACCTAACAGAGCCTTACACTATTAAATTAACTATAGAGGTGATGTTTTGATTTCTTGCCTGGGTAATTAATAACACTAGTCTTTTTGTTGGACAGAATAAATAACACTAGTCTCTTGACATTTATTTGTAATTTTTGAAACTTAATTGATATTAATTTTCTTGCACATACTTATTTTGATGATTTTTTGAGCCTTTTCTGTAATTTTTTTGTTAACTAATGGTCAAAATAATGGATGTTTAACAAAAGAGAGCAACATTGCACCATTTGATCAATGCTGCTGAAATAATAATTTTAGGGTAAAAATACTCTTTAGCACAAGAATTCACAGAAAGAATCTCATAAAATCAATTGCTACCTCCAATCCATAATATAAAAGCTAAATAACTAATTTATAGATATTAAGGTAGTTAATTAAATTAGTTAGTTGTACTAATTTTGTGTTAATTTTCTCAAAATACTCTCTTTAACCATAAACATTTGAACTATTCCTTGATAAAAACCCTCTCAATATGTAACCAATACGGATACTCTAGGGCAAAAATTATAAATTTAAGAGATAAATTTATGACCAAAATAAACTATTGTCTAGCTTTTATTATTAGGACCCGAGGGAATAATACTAATAAAAATACAAAATAATGTATACATGTATATAAAAAAGCACATTCTTTATTTTTGCCAAAAAATTATATTATTTCCTATTTATCAATAAATAGTAACTACTCAAGTTACTAAATAGGAGTTAAGTCTAGTAAAAAAGATTAGTTTCTCACGATATGACGAATTAGAATTTAAATTTTTACTAAAAGATACACTCATATTCAGTGCACGATCTTGAATATAATTGTTCATAATAAAGTAATATCTATACTTAAAAAAATATTTAGCCAAGTTTATAAAATTAAATAGGAATAGGTATTAGTTACAGACCTAGTTCCGTAATTGCAGGGAACTTATACTAATTTGTTTCCTCTTGCGCAAGCAGACAATTTTTTCCTGTTTGCGTTTGATATATTTTTTTTCAAAAAAAAAGTACCTAAAAAAATCAAAGAAATAACCAATTACAAGGTTAGGTCATCTAATCTCAAAAATGCTACTCATATAAAGCAACATTGAATATATATACACGCGCGCGCACGAGAGATTGGTTGCCAACTTCTTCATCCATTTTGTTATTTAGCGTAGTAAAAATATGCATAGTATATCATAAAATTTAAAACGTCACAACCACTCACTACATGGATCGCACGTTAATCTTGGCTTCCCTAAAATGTGCTTAGTATATCATAAAATACTTTTAGGCTCCTTAATTAAAAAATTATTTTTAATTTTAAATATAAATTTATTTTTTATATTTATTATTTTTTTTTAAATTGGTCATATTGATACTCTTTTAACGATAATTAAATAAAAGAAGGAGTTGGAAAAAATAATTAAAATATTTTGGAAAAGCCATGACATACTCCATCTATTTCTAATTATAAGATATACTTAATTAATTTAAATAAATTAAATAAATTAGTTAATTGTAATGATTATGTGTTAGTTTCATCAAAATACTATCTTCAATTATATGCATTTGAATTACCTTTTGATAGATATCTTTTAATATGTACAATCATATAGGAATACATTAGGAGAGAATTTTAGGAAATAAAATAGATTAGAGTCTTATATTTAAAAGTGAATATAATCTCTCATCTAACTTTTATAATTAGGAACGGAAATATTATTAACTAACTTAACTAATTTTTTTAATTTAATCAAATTAGTTAAATATATCTTATAATAAGGACTAAAAAAATATTTAGATATATTATTAATAAAAAATCCTATTTAATAATTTTATTTTCTTCCTTATTTACCCTTTTTGGACGATTTCGTACCGTCTGATCCCCACACATTAATCACCTAAGAAATTTGGAAGAAAGAAAAGAAACCTAGACACATATAAATAGTTCTCAACTTCTTGTTTCTTTTTCCTCTTTAAAAGAGCTAAAACCAACTCACAATTTTCCACTTATAAAAAAACCTACGTGCCTCTATATCATAAGATTTCTCAACTTCTTTAATTTTTTTCCTTTTCCCATTGTTGCACTAACATATAATCTTACAAAAATTTAAAAATAAATAAATAAATAAATATAATGAATTTGATATATATGTTAATGCAAATAAAAAACATAAAAAATATATAAGGATGTGAAAACCTTATTTCTTTCTCAAAGTACAAGGCTTCTTCTTCAAGTATACATACATATATATATATATATATATATGTATGTATATATATTGATAAACAAAATCATCATTATAATCAACAAATAACCACATAAAAAAATACACAAATAAGTTAAGCTTCATGCATCATCATGCAGCAGGCTTGAGCCAAATTAACAAGACATTAATTAATTAATTAACCAATTAATTATTATTACCTTATTATTATTATATCATCATCTAATTAATTATCTTCTCTTGTTCTTGCTTCCCAACAACAACATGAAGTAAAACAAAATCCTAAAAAAGAAGCCCCAAGCCACAGTGACCCACAAGCAATTCCATTTGCTCAAATCCAAAACTCCGTATTGTTGCAATATGTCTGAACCAGTCGTCAAGCATGTTGAGCTCGTTATGCTCACGCCTAAAGTTTCGCTCATGCTCTTCAATAGCTTCACCTTCATCATCTCCGGCACCGACCCTAACGGCGTATTATCGAAGATCTGAACCCCCTTCACGAAGCACTTCATCGGGTCGCCGAATTCGTTCTGAAGAACCGCCTGAAATGGATATTTCACCAGAGATATGTAATGGAACCATATCCAGTACGCCGGAATTCGGTCTCTGTTTATGAAGAAGCCACTAAAGAGTAAGAAGTAGGCTAATATGGCGACAACGATGGTGTAGCCCAACATCACGTGAGGAACCAGGCCGGAGAGGAAGGTGACGAAGGAGTTTCCGGCCCAGAACGAGGCGAGGATGATGGCGAAGTAGAAGGCGAAGCCGGAGAAGCCTCCGTCGAGGCCAACCGCGAAGAAGGTGGTGACGGCGAAGGCTAAAGAGAGGAAGATTAATGGAGGGAAGGCGACGAGAGCGTGAGAGATGAGGTAGGATGATCGCCGGTAAGCGTTGTGGGAGGTTTCTCTCATGAAGATGTGTCGTTCTTGAAGGAACACCGGGAGTGCGTCGGCAGTGGTGTAGAAGGTGGTGGACATGGCGAATGCGAAGAAGCCGAGTCTTTCTTGGATCCCTTTGGGAGAGTTATCTAAATGCCAGAACACGGTGGCGAGAAGGAATCCGGTGACCATAACCGTGCCGAGTCTCATCGCTAACAGCTCCGGCATCCGGCGAGAATTCGTAAAGGATCGCTTCGACAGTGTCACCAGCTCGATCCAAAACGGGTTCGCATATGTCGGAACTATCAATGAAGATGAAGATGATGATGATAATAAACTTGAGCTTGTGTTTGTGTTCGTCGCGCCGGAAACTAATTTCCCTTTAGAAATACTCGCGCTGATCGCTTCTTTCAGAGATGAACTCCGTCCAGGACTGAGGTTATTAGTAGAGCTTGAGTTTTCAATATGCTTCTTGTTCTGCCATGATTTGTTGAACTCAAATAAGCTCTTGGTTCCACCTGGTGAGCGTTCGAGTTCACGAATCAGATCGAGAGCGAACTCGGTTCGGTTCTCGTTTTCCGGTATCGGGTGGCCGAACTCGGCGAAGAAGGTCGGGAGCTGCATGGGAGAGCCACTGTAAACTGTTTTCCCACGCGACAGGAAGATCATTCTGTCAAGGAGTCCGAGGATTCTGTAACTAGGTTGATGAATGGACATGATCACGATGCTTCCGGTTTGAGCAATTCTCTGAAGAACCTTCACCACCATGAAAGCGCTGGTGGAGTCAAGTCCAGAAGTAGGCTCGTCGAGGAAGAGGATGATAGGGTCGTGGATTATGTCAATGCCGATGGACACGCGCCGCCGTTCGCCTCCGGATACTCCACGGTGGCCTTCGTCTCCGATGACGGTATTAGCGGCGTTGCGGAGGCCGAGCTGGTCTATCAGAGCTTGGACTCGCATTTTCTTCTTGGATTTTGAAAGGGTTCGAGGCAATCGGAACTCCGCCGCGAACATGAGAGTCTCTTCGACGGTGAGCATCGGAAATAACAGATCGTCTTGCATTACATAAGCTGAAATCGTCTTAAGAATCCGGGAGTTCAAAGCCTCGCCGTTGAGAGCCACCGTTCCTTTTAAGCTTCCCTTTGCTATACGGTTAGCCAAGGCGTCAATAAGCGTAGACTTGCCAGAACCACTAGCGCCCATCACAGCCATGATCTCGCCGTCGCGAGCCTCGCCCGAGATGTCATCTAGAAGGGTCTTTGTACTAGAGAACAAGCTCTCTTCACCCATGGTATCATCAACAGCAGCAGCACCAAGACGGTTTCTCCCTCGCGAACACAACGCCAAGAAGTTCATTTTCCGGCGAACCTTGACGTTGTAAGTTAGATTACTAAAAGACAGCACAAAAGGAAGAGAACGAGGTTCAAGTCCAGCATGAACAGCTCCGACGTCAAGAGCATGATGCAGCGGCGTCTCGCTGCCGTCTCCAGTTGCTTCCTTGCGTACATCTCCGACATGCTTGAGAAGTTGACCAAGAGTGGGAGACTGATGATGATTATCAGTAGTGGGAAGACTCGCGAAACTGTTGAGCTCAATGGAGCTTAGATAAGACGTCGTATCTGAACTCTCAGGCCCTGCAACCATGCTAGAAGACATGCTGATCAGAGAGAGAGAGAGAGAGATCAGAGCCAAAGCCAATGGAAGAGATAGAGAAGAGCTTGAGGGAAGTAATGAAAATGTGGTTGGAAGAGTTTAAATGGTATTTGGGTTTGGGAGAGATCCTTGATTGGAAGTGTATTTATATGAATATGAAAGGGAAGGTTTGAGAAATGGAAGAAGATGGTATATAGAGAGAGAGGGAGAGAGAGTTGGGTTTTGACTGGTAATGTAGTTGAGGTAGCTGTGAGAGAGATCACCCACAGCTCCTAATTGTTCATTTCTTTGTCTGTTATTGTTTTCTCTCTCCTCTATCTCTCTCTTTCTGAAAAGTCATAATGGGAGAGTGGGGACGGGGACGGTTCTGTTGTTGTAGCATTCAATGGCAAGTAGATAGCGAGTCATTAATTTTTTTTCCTTCTATTTTTATTTAACCAATGTTTTTCCCCCTTTAACCATGATTCAAGGTGGAGGTATTGGTAGATTTTTTTGTATTCCTTTGCCACAAGGGTGCTGGTGGCTTAACTAGTAAAAAATAACAGACTTTAATTAAGTATATAATGGTTTTAGATATAAAAACTTGTTGTGGGGAGTTTTATCCATTTTGTATTCTATATTTAGCTCGAATTTTAGGAAATATCATTTTGTTATAGTTCTAATAGTGATATTTAGAGAGATATTTTAACTCTTGAGTGCCTAGATTTACACCTGAAGGTAATAGACGTCTCGCTTTACCCGATATTGGTATTGAAGGGAATTGGAAGACACGCAGCGGAAATTAACTTTAAAAATTTTTCCATTCCCAGCCAGGATCTACCGAATGTGTTTAAGTCAAGGAGAAAGAAGTGTTACCTTCGGTATTCGAGCTTTGGTCGCGACCTCAGTGTCCACTAGTCGCGACTCCTCGCCTCTGAAACTTTCAGTCGCGACCTCCTCAACTTTTAGTGGCGACCTGTCGCCTCTAGAGTTGTTAGTCGCGACCTACTCTGCTTCTTGTCGCGACCGGACGTCTCTGGAGTTTGTAGTCGCGACCTCTTTAGCTTCAAGTCGCGACCTGTCTTCTCTTTTCGGATTTCTGACGTTCAGATGCCCGTATGGTCGCGACCTCAGTGTCAATAGGTCGTGACCCTGCTTCGTGTCTGGTCGATCGCAAGAAGTCGACAGCTCAGATCGGCTTCTACCGGTATCCACACGAACAGCGTTCCAATCGCGAATGACGTGCTAGCGCCTCTTGTCCCTCTAGGGCTTTCTAGAGATTCCGTCCTCACCGTCTCTATTTTGGCAGTTTCTTATCTGCAAACCTTTTGCACTCTCCCTGCCCCCTTTTCTCACGTCTGAATATGTGTGTAGAGATGTGTAGAACCCTAACCCCTAATGTCAAATATATAGGAAGCTATCGGGCTTCTAATAGGGTCGGGCTTCAGAATTAATCTTATATTAATTCTGAATTAATACAATATCATATATTGCATAATTTAATAAGAAACTAATTAAATAAATATGGTTTATATTAAATTCATCCCACATATTTAATTCACCTATTTATTTAATTTAAAATAAAGATAAGACAGAATTATATTTGATTTATTCTCATAAATCAAATTTGAGATATCTTATCAATTTGAATTTCAAATTCAAATAGATCATGTCCATTTAAATTCAAATTCAAAAGTGATAGAGATTTAATTTATCCTTATAAATTAAATCTTACAAATATCTCTTATATTATATATAATATATATATACTAATTTATATATATATAAAATATATATCCACCCTAGATTATTCATTGAATCTAGACATCTCTTAGATTCAATGAATCTGGACATCATAGCTCGCATTAGGCTATTTTGTGTGCGACCCTGTAGGCCCATATGAAGTTGACAGTGGGCCAGTTACTATACTGACCCACAAGTCGTAAGCGGTCTCTAGCAAGGCATTACGACTACCCAAAATATATGAGGATCGATAAACGATGTAACCTTTCATACAACCATATCACGTCCCTTTTGTCACACGATATTTCAGTCAAGGATGAGGCATGGAGAACGTCATCCTCCTGTTCCTGACCGTTACTTTCTCGATCCCTGAGTAGTCTGAATATAGAAATGGAACCACCCTTCCATTCCAATATGGCCATACATTTCTCAGACTCACTCATCGAGGGGCCCAGTAATACCTCTCTATGAATGTGAGGGACAAATTCCATCTTGACCATTCACATTCTTCCGCATGAAAAATCACTAAACCCGAGCATAACCTTTATGATCACTTGGTCAAAAGTGACTTTTGACTAGGTCAAAGCTGAGCGTTTGTCATGTAGGAATCCATGATGATCTCAGGTCAAAGGGCATAGTGACATGGCTTGTATATGAAAGAAGCTTATGACTTGACCCATGCAACTCTCTCATAGCGGGTCGGTTCAACACCCTGTACTCTTATATGTGCTTATGACTTTGATTTATATCTCTATATATCTTCAAAGTCATACTGGTCTTATTTCATCTCTGCTCCCGCATAGATGACCGACCAGGGATATTTGAGGATAAGATCACGAGTTATCCAAGGATTGTCATCATAGTAAACATGTAAATAATATGATAACATAATTAAAAAATTCATAAATCAACAATGTTCATAAGATAATGATTGGCCCCTAGGGCACAATCTCCAACAGGTATCGCCTAGGAGAAAAGAAAATTTTATCCTACCCTCACATCGTGAGTGAGCTCAATCATTTTTTAAAAATTTTTGTACCAAATAAAAATTTAGACCGCCAATTACTTGCTTATAATTTGTTTAAATTAACTTATTTTAAATAAATATATAATATAAGTACGTGGCCTGAGTTTTTTTCCAATGTGAAAGGCACTTTTTAAAGTGGTTTTTGGAGGTTACATAAGGAGAGCTTCTATCCCTTACCCCTACTTAAGTTGTCGTATCAAGAAAAATGCTCATCGAATTTTAAATATATAAATTAATTAAAAATTTTGTTTTATTTAAAAATATAAGATATTAATTTATTTTATTTTTTAAATTTATAATTTTTTTAAAGCCAGACTTATTGATTGCATACACTCTAGTTTTTATTATTAGTTAATTTTTTTTTTACTATATAAATTATAAAGTAGTTTTTAAAGTAGTTTTTTAAAGTACTCTAATTTTTAAAGTAGTTTTTATTGATTGCATACACTCTAATTTTTTAAATTTATAAATTTATTTTATAAATTATTTTTTTTAGTTTGTCCTTGTTAAAAATTTCACTCTCTACACTCACATCTTCTCTTTCACTCTTTCCAAAAAGAATTAAATAAAAATAAAATTAGAAAACAACAATTAATAACCCTCTTGGTATAATTATATTTATTATAAAAAATTTCTTTCATATTAAATTTATAATAAGGACTAGATTGATATACTAAAGGAAGTTTTCATCAATGAGAATAGTTTTAAATACAAATTATTAAAGATAATATTTTAAAAAATAATATTATTTACCTCTTGGTATAATTATATTTAGTATAAAAAATTTCTTTCATATTAAATTTACAATAAGGACTAGAGTGATATACTAAAGGAAGTTTTCATCAATGAATGAGAATAGTTTTAAATACAAATTATTAAAGATAATATTTTAAAAAATAATATTATTTTTTACAAATAACTAAATTAATTTTTTAATATAAATTAATTAATTATTTAACTTTTACATTAAGGACTGCATATAATAATTTATTAGAAAATTATTGTACAATCTCATATAAGCCATTAATCGTTAAAAAATTTTATAACAAGTTAGTAGTATGGTAATGACAAAATCTGATATAAAAAATATGAATAACTCATGGGATATTTTAATAACTAAATTGCTTATATGTGATTATCCAGTAATTTTTGCTAATTCTTTTCAATCCTCAAAGCTCTCTTATTGGAAAATAATAAATTCGAATGTTTTTCATCGTAAAATGTATAATTATGAGAAGGAAAAACATTTTTCTAAGAAATATTAAAAAAAAGCATTGGTCTATGATTTTTTAAAATACTTTCAAATTTCAGATTTTATGAATTCACATTGACATTAATTTAAACGAAAATTACTTTGAATAACTTTTTCTAGGATTAATTTATTATTCATCCTTAGTTTACAAGTCTTAATAATAATAATAAAGATAAAATTAATGTTTAATTTATTAACATTGTTTCCTACTGACATATACACATACGTAGACAGACAACCCGACAGTTGAACCATGAAGAGATTATTAATACTTGATTATATCATTAAATATTTATCGTTATCACTTTTTTCCTAAATTTTTGTGTGTGTAAATGACTAAATTAGACATAACTCATAAACTTTAGTCCTAATACAGAGAAACTCCATAACCTTTTAAAAACATTACCATCAACCTCCGCATATATACATCACAACATACAATTAATTTTTATATTAATTATCTGTATATATAACTTCAATATTAAGAGATTATATATATCTGCGTATCAATCAAAATTTGAGAGATTATATGTATACAAAAATAAAGTTTAAAAAAGTATATAATTGATAGTTGGGAAGTATCGATGCCAAATTTAAAAAGTTTGTTGATATTTATTATTAAATTTTAAAAATTGAGAAAATTATATATCTATATTCCAAAATTCATGAAAATTTTGTATAATTTCACCTATATAAATCAACGTACAGAAGTTGATAGTATGTGTTTGTGTGTGTGTATAAATAAAGTAAACATCACAATAATGGTAAACGTGTCAAAATCTCATGATTTTGAACATGCATGCTTATCTTATCTTGTATGGGTGCATACAAGAGTTGGGTGTTGGTGCCATGAGCAAATCTAAATGCTGTCAACACCACACCAGATGAAATAAATAGAGCTTGCTTACACATGGAAGAAATGTCATTGAAGCTCACAGCTTTGATATTTTGCTTTCAAATTTAACAAAAGTGTTCGTGAAAATTAAAGCTAGGGTTAGATCTTATTTCTTTATTGATCACATGAAAACATTTTAACGTCAATAAATAATCATAATTAATTTCTATCAATAAATAAAATAAATAAAATAAATGAAACTTCACCAACAAAGCCGAGCACACTTGTGTTTATTGGGACTTTTATATACATTAAATGACTGAGGAAATACTATCAATTACAATTATTGTATCTAATATCAATAAATAACCATGTCTCTTGTGCTGTTTCTCTCTCCTTATACACACAAAAGCTGATTTATAGATGATATGCAATAAATAATTTGCAGAGAAACCAAACATAGTCGAATCCTAGGTTAAGCCAAGTTAGCCATTGAAATGATTGAACGCTATATTTGGAAGATGTTGTGTGTAAGAAACTAAGAAATTAAAGTGTATAAAAATACAAAATATCTACGAAGAAATAACCAACAAGTAACATAAATAAGAGAAAAAAGATAAAAGATTGCAGAAATCGTACGTTAAATACTCTCTATTGAACTCACAATTGCAAAAGTTTGTTTATATCATCATGCAAAGTACACGAGATAGTATATCACAAATAACAATAACGATAATATGATGATGAGGAATCAATAGTAATTAAATATTATATATATAATTTCTTCCTTCTAATGAAATTAATACAATATAAATTATTAGAGTTCGTGGACAATTTATTAGTGATCCGTTTGATTTGATTCCATTTTGATTCCATGAAAGATGATTACCTGATAGATCCCCACATTTATATGCTATTTGGTTGGTCCAATAATATTAATGTAATGGGCATTACATAATAACATCATGATTCCCTTGAAATCAGTAATAAAGATTACATTAAAAAAAATAAACCTATGTTGTAACCACCTTTTCTCTCAAATGCATTTCACTCTTCCTAAGCCTCCATTGTCTTCCTTCTTCTCCTCCAATGCCGACGAAGCGTCGTACGTCTTCGACCAACTCTGACAAACATTTTCCTCATTGACTTGGAAGAACATCTTCCCTTGCTTTACTGTCACCTTTGTCCATCATCTTCTCCGGCCCACACTAGTAAAACTTCGTCCTCGGCCATGAGTTCACATCTCAGTCACGATTTCATCTGCATGAGCTGATAAAGCCCCATACATGTGACATCCTTCAGTACTAGCAACAACATTTTCCTTCTCCAGCATCCTCTTATCCCTTCTTTGAGCTAGTCTGCTTTGATCTAGTCCAAATTTGCTTTGATTTTCTCAAATGATTTTTGTTGCAGATCTGTGTTCAATTCATTGTTGTTCGGATTGTGCTTGAGAATGATGATGAGGAAGGAACGAATTACAAATGAAGGAGGGAGGCAATGTGATGATCTTTTTATGGCAGGGCATTTTTGTCTTTTCAATTTTATTTATAGTTAATTTAATATAAAAAAATGAATTTCTTTTCATTATTCCTAATATTGTACCAAACAATCTCCTTGTAGTCAGCATTACATTACATTATATTTCCAATCATTGCATTCCATTACTTTCCCACTAATTCTACAAACCAAATAGGCCATAAAAGTTCGTAGTGTAAGTGTAAGTATATATATGGTGTAAAACATGGCTTCTCAAAATGCTATATATATGCAGAGTTTATTCATATGTTGTAAATGTATTAAATATTAACAATGGCATATATTTGATTTTTTTTGGTTATTAAGTCTAGAAGTTGATAAATGATTATATGCTAGTGAACACATAAACTAGTTGAATGTTAATTTTGTTGGCCAAAAAGTTGAATGTTAAATTGAAATGTCACTACTATAGAAAACAATTTTCACAGCTCTAATTCACGATAGTTATTATAAAAAAAAATATCATGAAAAAAAGCAATAGCATTTTAGTAAATAAGTTTTATTTTAAAACACTTTTTACGGCGATTTTTAATAAAATCACCGTTAAAAGTTATCCAACCGAGTTTAAAAAAACTTGATTGGAGTAAAAGTTATCACGGCGATTGAAAAAAATGATGTGATAACTACTTTTAGCGGCGGTTAAAATCGCCGTTAAGAGTGATTAGGAGGGACTTTTAATGACAGTTTTCACAGCCGTTTGTGGTCTTGTTTGTTTTCACAGCCCACCACCACAGACTTGGACAAAGGTCATTTTATAGCATTTTTCCCTATTTTTGGTGCGCATCTCCATCATTAACGTCGTTATCTATCTTCTCTGTCATCGTTCTCTGTCTTGAAAGCTGTAAGTCACCGTTTAACTTCTTTATTTGTACATTTTTCTTGCTTTTTCGATTGTTTGTTATTTATAAACTGTAATTATATCATATGGGCTATCATCCTTGCATTAAAGATTTGATTTTTGTAGCTTTTGTTTGTTACATTGGTTCCCATTTGTTTGTGGGTGCGTTTTGCAAAATTTTCAAATTTATGAGTGTCTTTTTTCGAATTATTCGGTTGCTTGTTGTTTATAAAATCATATGGGCTATCTTCCTTATATTAAGGACTTGATTTTTGTAGTGTTTGGACTGTTATATTGGTTCCTATTTATTTATAGGTGTGTCTTTACGAATTTTGAAAAATAACACATTGTTATCGGACTTTTTTGTTGTTAACAAGCTTATTTAATACATTGGTTCATATTTGTTCAACACATTGCCAATTTTGTATGGTGCTTGTTTATTCATTAAGTCATACTTGTTCAATCAATACCTTTAGTTGTTAATAAATTGCTAATTTTTCATTGTAATTTGGTATTTTTGTTTTATTTTTGTTTGAGCAATGTGAGTATTATTTAGAAAAGTTATAAATTAAGTTATTTGGTTAACAAGAAACTTGATTGGCAAGTTTGATGGATTTGATTATCATTTGAAATTGTTTATTATTATTGTGAAGGAATTTAGGTGGATACCAAATAGTATGAAATTAGTTTATTATGTGTAATAAATGTTTATTTGATTATTAAATTGATTGAATGATTACTATTTCTAATTTTTACATTTATTTATTAGTTTTTGAACAAGACATGGACGGTTTAGGTTAGGATGATTCTAATAAGAAATATTCTGGTCAGGAAGGCAATAAAAGAGACAGAGGTCCGACCCGTATGAAATGAGTGACTAAAACAGATGAGGGGACACATCCCACGAAGTTATCGGTGAAGTTTGATTATGACATGAAAGCAATAGGTAAAAATGGGGTATTGCTTAACAGCTATGTCGGACATATAATACGCGCTAAGATTAGCATCGCAGATGCCAATTGGAAGGTGGTAGACTCAAAAGATAAGGATATGGTTTGGGAGGACATTTTGTTACATTTTTAATTCTTTGTTTCCCCTATTTATTTTAGTTATTAATGATTTTTGTCCCTTATTGCAGCTTCATTTTATTTTTTTGTGTACTTCACTATAGCACTATTTTGATATTGCTTCAGTTTATTTGTTTTTTGTACTTCACTACAACAATATTTTGATATTCCTGGCACATCAAGCATGGGGCATTGGATCTTAAAATAGTGCGATGAATGGGTGGAGAGACTTTAAGTCCAACCTTGCAAAGGACTACCTCCAAGAAAGTAAGATGGGAGCGCATCTAAAGGATACATACCCCAATGTTAGCGACGAAGCATGCATACTATTTTATCAATCGCAAGAAGAGACTACTTATAAGATTTGATGTGTGTAAACTTATATTTTAATTAACTTAGTTAGTAATTAATGTACATTTTAATAAACTAATCTAATTATGTTTTATTTTCATAGGCTATAAGTAAGAAGAATCAGGAAATAACCAGAAAAATATGTATCAGCATTACATGTCTCGGGAGGGGGGTACAATGTTCTAGAAAGCAAAATGATAGAAGATCAGTTGTAGACTGTGCAGCAAGCTGCTACATCAGACCTTGCTACATACATCCAATATCAATCTCGCCAACAAAAATGGAAGGTGGCGAGGGTTAAGATGGGATAGTACATCACTGCAAAGGTTGCTACTATTGCTGGGAGGATTGTAAGTAATTAATTTAAATAGGAAGAATTTATACATTATTACGTGCTCTTCAATTATTTTAACTCGGTTACTTGTATGTTATAAGATGCACTAAAGGAACAAGTAATCAAAGGGTCTTTCGTTCCTAAAAAAAGAATGTATATCTTAGAGATAGCTATTGGGAGGACTGACCACCCATGTTGAGTAAGAGGGGCCCCAAAGGAGTTATCCTAAAAGAGTTTTTTGGCCTTACTGCACAACTTATTGCATACAATCAAGTGGAGTTGCAAAGGATGCACGAGGAGATGGATGCCAGACTCCAGTAAGCTATGGAAGCTAGACTCAATGAGGCTATGGATGCCAGAGTCAACCAAGCCATGCTAATGATGGGCTTCCCCATTGTTATCCAATGTTAAAAGGTAAAAAATATTCACTTCTTTTTAAGGGATAACATGTATTTTTCTTTGAGTAATTTCTTTTATATTTTCAGGGTTTTCCTATGGTGACAAGTGGTAAGGGCAGAACCAATAAGAAGGAGAAGTTTGTCTCCCAATCATATGATCCTGACCCTAACCTTAACCATATCGAAGACAATGGGCAAGATGATGGTCTCTTCATTATGACAGACAAAGGGATTACGGCCCTTGTCGCTCATGCTACCATATACCTGGCTGCCACAATAATTCATCATAAGAAAATTCCACATGGTAGAGCGAATGTGAAGATACATGTTATTCATAAAGATTTTGGCACTACACTAGTTCCCTCCCCACTAACGAGGTCCACATATTAGACGATGCTCTATGGCAATTTCTTCTGTGGCCAACAAATTTGAGCAAATTGAGGAAGGGGTCACACCGGAACCAAAACTAAAGAAGGTTCTAGAGAAACAAACATTGAAGGAGCCGGAATCAAAGAAGGTGCCACAGAAGTCGAAGCTAAAGAGGGTGAAAACAGACAAGCTCTAACCTCTTAATCGGAACATAACATCGAGATATGACAATATGAAAACTCTTCATTCTCCAGCAGATGATATGGAGGAAGCATTTAGTTTCACAATTCCACTAGGAATTTTGAGTACAAAGGAGCCTTATAAATTCAACTTGGACAAGAATAACATAATGCAATTCTTTAATTTTCATATGTTGGATTCAGCTATTATCCAGTTAGCTATATTGTAAGTTGTAAATTTATTTTAATACTTTATGTTTTATCATTTGTGCACTAACTCCTTTCTCTTTTGAACAACATCCACTTCTATTGCAAATGCCTAAACGAAGCAAAAGGAGACATATATGGCTTCATGTGTCCACAAAAGGTCTAGGAGACAAGTACTGATAGGAGCTCGATGATGATATACATGGTCGATATCATGACCCGAATCAAGAGGACGATATATTTTACATCTTATATTAAAGGGTAAGTATACTCTTATACTTGGCACACACATATACGTTGTTGATATTTTGTAGTATACATTGGACTCTGCTTGTCATTGCCCCTCAAGACAATATGATGTACTGGTTTGATTCAATTTTTAGACAGCCAAATCCTGAGATTGTATCTATCGTCAACATGTGAGTTTTTCTTTATAGATTTATTAAGCATAAAATTTAGTAAGTTATATGATATCTTTTTTTTTTTTTGCAATTGGCGATAGGGCTATATAAAGCGTTAATCTTTTCAGAGCTCATACACATGGTACTAATCCTATATGGATTTTCCCTACAATAACTTGTTTTCAACTAATTAAGTTTTATTTTTTATAAATTTATTAGGTATAAAGTTTAATATAACCTACTGTGCTATATCTTTTTCCATTTTATTAATGTCGTCAACCTGGGGGTGTTAAATGCGGATTCTATGTAATCCGCTACATTCACAAAATTATTGAGATAGGGCTCACAGAGAACTTACATGAGGTATGAAGATGACAACATTAATATTTAGTGATTATTCAATTTATCCACATATTTAATACTTACCTATTACTTCGAATTTGAAGTCGTTCGATAACAACATGATCTATGAAGATGACCTAATAGACTCAGTGAGAGATGATTTGGTAAGAATAATACTTCTACACATGTCTTGAAAATGAAGTACTTGTCAATTTTTTTGTAAATATTCGGTCAATAGCTTTTTAACTTGTTTAGGATTGATCATTCAACAATTTTCTTCTTGTATAGATGATATACAAAGACCTATCTGATTCATTGCAAGATTACCAATTTGGATTATTTTATTACCATTTGATTTTTCGCATTGCTGACTTCATACTTTGCTACCTAGAAATTGATCTGTCTTGATTATGCTAAACGTAAGATGGTATAGAATAAAAAAATTAACAAAAAAAAAATCTTTTCATAGCAGTTAAACTAAGAACCATCATAGAAATATTAAAAAGAAAAAGAAACAAAAAAAAAGCAAGCTTTCCATGGCAGTTTAGGCAGAACCGTCGTAGAAAACTAACATTTAACGGCAGTTTTATTTGTAACTGACATTAAAGATATAACCTTTCACAGCGATTTTAGGAAAAACCAATCTTAAAAGGTCATACCTTTAACGGCGGTTACAAAACGCCATTAAAATGTTAACTTTTAATAATAGTTGAATTCATGCCATCACAAAACTGTTGTGAAGTATCACTTTTAATTGTGGTTAAATATTTTTTTTTCAATAATGTGTACAATTTGTTTCAAACATTTATATTAGTAATCACAAAAAATTTCAAAAGTATACCAAAATTACTTTTCACAAGTTAATATAGCTTTTAAAAAGTAGGGTTAAAGGATATTTTTGCTTTTACATTATTCTCCAAAAGGCACTAGAGATCATAAATTATTAAGGGGTACAATTTTTTATGCAATTAAATGGTACATTGTCACCCCTAAAGTATATAGTAAGAAGGGGGTGATGTTGTCTGTTCATATTTTTACCTTCCGTTAAACACCCATCATTTTGACGATTAGTTGACCGAGAAAATTATTAAAAAAAATAATTTAAGGGAAAAAATACCCTCAAGCTTTAAAAAGTATTATTAAAAAATAACCCTAAAAAGTATACATTAAATAAAAAACTTAATGCATGTACATGAAGCATGTCATTACAATGACCATATCGATATTATGCATGTTTTTGTTAAGAATTTCAGTTTATAAATGTGAAGTTTTGATGTCACTCCCAATTTGGTTGGAGGTTGGTCAACCATATATGTGTGTGTGTCAAAACTGTTCACAGTTCATACCTACACAAAATCAAAATTAAAGTATCCAAGATTTTAATTAAAACGGTCCTAGGTATTTACAGGAACCCAAAATAAATCATATTTATTCATTACTTGTCAATAGCAGAGCTTTATATGATTTTTATAGATATATAATATATTAGCTTTTTAAAATATTCTCTTCGGCCGTTTTTTATCGCACAGCTGATGAAATGCACAATAAATTATCATATACTTTAAAGCTCAAGAATATATATATATATATATATATATATATAAATAAAAGAAATACATATTCTAGGAATACCACATCATTTAAACTATATATAGGGTGTGTTTGGAACGCACCAAACCTTAGTTTTATAAACCCTTTTGGGCAAAACTTTGGTTTAGGAAAATTTTAAAATAAACAGCCATATTTATCCATAAGTGCTTTTGGGCAAAACCATAGTTTAAAACTATGGTTTTGAACAAGCTATTAAAAATAGCTTTTTCAACAGTAAAAGAGCTTATAGACTATCCAATTACTATCTTACCCCTACTTTTTCTTACATCATCTCTCCTCTCTCCTACTTTTTCTTACACCCTCTCTCCTTTCTACTCTCTACCCTCTCTCCTCTCTCTTCTCTTTTCTTTTTTCTCTTTTCTTTTTTCTCTTTTCTCTACCTCTCTCCTCTCTCTTACTTTAAATCAAATCATACCCTTTTTGGTAATTTACCAATATAAAAAGTCATTCTAAAAATAACTATCCAAACACTTATTTATTCAAAACTACTTTTTTCCATAAACTCTTCTCTAAAAGCTTTTTTTCATAAGCTGTCCATAAACCCTTTTTTTTCATAAGTCCTTTTTTAAAATCCTATCCAAACAGACCCATAATCAAAATATAATGATTCAACTTATGGAGATCTAATGACTAAGGAGGACCCACCAAGAATTCAATTCATTAAGAGATACTAATTAATTTATTTTTATTTTATTTTATGTTTTATTTGTTTATTTAGGATCTTTTTTATATTAGTTTATTTTTATGTTATTTTAGGGCATTTTATATTTAGAATAAATCTATTAGGTATAAGTTGTTAAATAGGGATCTCAACAATGATATTATAGTATCTTTGATTTAATTTAGATAGCTTCCTATCCTCAATATCTTTAGAGTATTTTAGATTATTTGCTTAAAATCTTTAGAATTATTAGGGTTAGTGATTTTCTCTATTTAAAGTCTAAGTTGTATTCAATTTTTTAGATCATTAATAAGAATTTATTTTGAAAGTATTTACTTGTGTTTTTGTATTATTTGTTGAATATGTTTAGGTTGCAAGAGTCCGGTTAATTCTTATGGAGCTTTTTTATAACTAAAGATCTAGAGATGAGTTTCTCTAGAGTTTTAGTCGATAATAAATTTTTATTCTTATAATCTTTATTTTGTATTTCTTAGTTTCTAAAGGAATTCTGTATCATCAACATATTTTAATCTTAGTTAGCCAATAACTAATATAAAACAAATAACATTTTATTTTAAAATAAACATCTTAATTTGGTTTAAATAGGTTTTTATTTTTTCAAATTAAAATTTTTATTTTTCTTAAAAATAAAATAAATCATAAATTTTTAATATGAGTCATCAGTTGAGTTTTTATATTTTAATTGGATAAAATTTAGATAGCGTGATACTCCTAGAATATGTAAGTATTTCCCATATATATATATATATTATCCGTGAATTCAAATGAAATGTACTTCATTTAATAAAATTATTTTATTCAAGCTATATTTTTTAAAATTTTTAATCAACTAATTAAAAAATATATTTTTAATCCTTTTACATTAAATTTCATTTTAGTCCTTTAATTTTATTAAGTTTCTTTTTATCCTTTTATCTTTCAGAACATGGTAACAGTAAATTAACAGTAAAATTATGTGCAATTATATTAAAACCAATTCAGCAGAATAAATCCAACTTACCATTATTAATTTTCATTGATTCATTTTATCTTACTTTTAAAATATTAAAATTAATTATCACAATTTTAAGAAATCCTAGATTTACTATGCACTCATAAAAAAATGAATTTAAAATTTTTAGGTTGTTATTTATACAACACAAGTTGTTATCTATGCATAGATAATTTTTTCTTCTTCTTGTTTTTTTTTTATAAAATTTGTTTGTACTTAATGGTGGCCATTAAACGAAGACAGTAACAAAAGATTGTGGTAGGGGAGATGATGTCGATATAAAAAATATAAAATTTATAATAACTATATACAATAAAAAGTTAAAATGAAATCTATGAAGGAGAGTTGAACTACGATTTTAAGTCTGATAAAAAATAGCAGAGGAAAATTAAGAAAAATACTTAGTAAAATTATCAAACACGACCTTTCAATCAATGATATATTTAAAATAAGAATTGTTGATAGAGCATATTGATGAAGTTTGATCCATATAATTAACCCTACCTAACATTTAATCAAGTTCATTATACTAGTTAATAAACAGTTAATATAGGTTCTCTAGGTTGAATGAATTTAATTTCTTAAAAAGGTTAAATAATAAATTTGGAGAGCTGGCCATTTTTTCTTCCTGATGAATTGGCTTAAAAAAATTGTACTTAAACATTTTCTATAATTAACAGTGTAAAGAAATATTTCCTTTTTAAAAGTTAATTAATAAAAAGAAATTTTATAAAATTTAAGAACTAAAATAAAATGTGCAATAAACATATAAGGAACTAAAATTATACTTTTTAACGATATAAAAATTATGAAAAATCCCTTAATATATGTAAAAAATAAGTAAGAAATAAAGAAGGTTTAGTGTATCTAAACGAAATAAGGAATGTTTAAAAAATTATAAAATTCAAAAATTGAATAAATTGAAATATTATATTTAATATTAAAATAAATATCTTTATTATTTATTATATTTAAAATCAGATGGAGCATTGCTTATAAACCATAAACATTAAAATCACCAATTTAATTTGGTCGGTTATAAGAATAAGTGATTGGTGGGTGTCTTTAATTTGGCCAATCAACTTCAAAATTTTAAAAATTAATTGTTCATCACTTCATTGCCATGTAGTTAAGCCTTAGGTCCTACTACTGTACAATTACAGTTACCTGCTCAATAGATGTTAGTCATAAATATGAATGGGTATATTAATGGTCAATAGAGACTAGACTTTAGGTAAAGTAATATTCATTAACTTCCCTAATAATAATATCATTAAATTATTTAATTTAAATGTATATTTTTATGCAAATTATATTTTTTTTCCCTATAACATAAATGGAATCTTATGTTGAGTTCACATTTTACACTAGTTGAATCTATATATATATAATAAGATACTCGTAGAATATATTGTTACTGAAGAATTATCGTATATTATATAGTTTTTTTTTTTTTTGCCAACGTCTATTATATAGTTCACTTGTATACGTGCCTCAATTATTTTTTCAACATATTATATTATTATGTATTCATATTGAAATTTTAAATTTAAATCTAGCACATTTTAGGGATGACATATATATTATTTATATTTTAGAAGAATGTATATATTAAATTTTAGAGAGATTATGTATAATTTAGCAAAAAAATTGGGAAAATATCTCCTATCAGACAAAAAAAATTGTGAGAAGGACTTAAATTAGAATACCAGTATTCAGTACATACAAAATTTTTAGAATACTAATATTTTTTATGTATAAAAATTTATCAAATTTTTCTTATCAATAAAATTTTCAATGAAAAAAATTTCCCCAATTTTCTCTAATTTAGTATATATATTATTGTGTACTTTATTTCTACATTCATGGTCAAGGACTTATAAATAATATATTATTTTAATTAATTTTATAATATATATTAAAATATTAATTGATTTAAAATTGCCACGTGCATAGGAATATACTAAATCTACAGTATCTATGGATTTTAACATATTACATGATATTATATGAATTTTTTAATGTACGTTCTAAAGAAAAAAGCTCCTGTGCAATTGCAATTGGAAGGATTACTACTACTTTATTTCAAAATTGAAATTTAGTCTGAAAAAAATCATTGGGATGGATTCAGTCAGCTTCTCAATTGACTCATTTTTAATTTTTTATGTAAATTACAAAAGGATCCTTAAGAAAAACGTTTTGAGCAGATCATTAGAAAATAACAATTTATAATAATCTATATATAGTATAAATGATACTCTAAATCACCCTTTTCAAGAGAGATTAGTCTTTAACTCTCTTATCAATTGAGGATACTTCTAATCTAAAAGAAAATGTATGAAACTCATATTATTATGTAAAAATTGTTAAAAAATCCCTTATTACAAAATTTATTATCCAAAAATATCTAAAAACCTAGATCCTTAAGTAGATATAACTCATCTTCAGTAGGTATTTCTCTTGAGCTGTACGCAATATATTTTTAGATATGTATACATATATTTTATTTTACATATATTTAAAAATAAATTAAATATAGTTAAAGAAGAGTTATACTCTGAAGATAAGTTACTTCTAAGTTGTTAAAAAAATTTCAAATACATTTAGACAATAAATTTTCAGCATTTTTCTAATTATTATTTGCATAATGTATGCAACCCATATTATTTTTATAATTTTAAAACTTTTATGCAAATAAATATATTTCAGAAATAAAGAGATGATTAGACCGTGTTAGGTTAACATCATCATCATGGCAGCCAGCTTAGCATTGGGTTTCACTTACTAGCTAGCAATGAATAATATTATCTGTATTAATAATAGCAATAATAGTAATTTTGTTTATAAATTTTAATATGTTATGCAAGATCATCGATTTTTTTAATTAAAAAAATATCATTTTCATGATTTATTAGTTGAGAAGTCATTATAAGAATTGCACAAAAATATTTCTTGCACGTATACAATGCACATGTGCCAACACATTGTACAAAAAATTGAATATAAGATCCTTTCTATACGATGGTTAATCCAATTAATCAAAGCTTATATTAAACCATTTCTTGTTGCCATATAAATCCCATAACTAATCAAATTAATTAAAATGGATATATAATATTTCATATTTTTTTTCACATACCTACTTCTGTCTTATACTAAGTTCATTTACATAAGATTACGTCCAAGTAATCGATACTGAGTTGGTTCACGCTAGAAATTTGATACTTTTCTTAAATAAGATCTTGGGTTAAGGTCTTACAAATAAATAAAAAATATTAGTGTTAGAGTTTTATATTTATGTAATTTAATTCAACTTGATCCAATTAAATTAATTGAGATTGCTAATATAATATTCAAAGTACTAAAATTTTGAATCAATCATTCAATAACAGGTTGAATCAATAGTTCAAGGGTTAGCGGTATTAAACCAGAATTAACTCATTTATGATTAAAATAATACTCTTTCAGTTCATTTTTATAAGAGATACTATATGACTTGTTTCTATTTATGAGAGACACTTAGAGGTTTCCACCAATTATTTTTATTAATTTTCTAGTTTTTCTCCATTTAATTACTTATGTTAATATTTTTACATTTATCATCTCTCTTTTGCACACCTTTTTTTAGTAATTTGCTTACTCACTCTTATACCCTCCGCATAAATAATGGTAATTTTGAAAACAAAATGTTATATTTTTATATATTTATTCTCCATAATTAATTTTTTAATTAACGTTATTCGCTTAATTGTCTCTTATAAAAGGGAATGAAGGGAGTATAATTTAATTAAACTATACAAAAATATTTATACATAAAAAGGTGAGCATTGATATTTTATGTGACTTAGAGGTCACATGTTTAAATTTTAGAAACAATATTTTTCTTTGTGGAGATAATATTGTGTACATCTACTCCTCCTCATTATCAATCTGGGAGTCTCGTTTTAACGGTATCTTTTCAAACTCAACAATGAAAAATGGAAATATAATCCAAGCCAGTTGCCCCTTCAATACTCTTGATTAGACCGATTAGGAGGATTAGCATACTGGTTCAATAGTCTGGCTGACTAGGAAGTGAAAATAAATTTTAGAAAAAAAATATGTCCAAGCATTCAAGATTGAGAGAGATGGCACAGTTAATGATAAATCAAAAAGGTTTGGATTCCCTAACTTGCAAGGCTTCTTGTTGAGATGTGATTTGTGTTCTCCAATTGTCTGATTCATTCCAGTCTGTTATATGCTTTCCATCACGAAATCTTTTGTTCTTATTGCTGCTATATATACACACCCACCTGAATTTATTTATTTTTCCCTATAGAATTGGGGCCATTATAATTATTATATAATCCAAGATATTTTTTCCTCGAATACGATGGATTGAATGGTAAACGAGCCAAGTATGATCATGGATTTAAATATTGTTGTGGACAATATTAAGAGAAATATGTAGTCCTATTTAAGAACAACAATGCTAACATTTAAATTAATTGATAATACTGAATATATCATATTATAATTATATAAAGAAGAATAAAATGTAGGTAATTTTCAACTCATTTATATGAAAATTTCAATGGAGAAATAATAAGAAAACGATAATGAAAATTAAGAAGAAATTAATAAAGAGGGAAAACAATTAGAGAATGTTCTGTGAATTTAAATAAAATGTCAGTTCATGATAAAAAATAAAGATGTCAGTCATAAAAAAATGTTAAATAATGATTTTAGTTTTTTTTTTTTTTTTTGCTTCAAATTTATTTAATAGATTAGATCATTAAAAGGATATTAAGAGTATTAATCCACGATTGAATATAATATTCATATATAAACCACATATAATTTAATAAAATAAAATTACTAAAACATAAATATAATGAACTATTATTCTTTAACTCAAAATAATATTATTTCAGGCTCAATAGGGAGAGAAAGAAATATAAAATTTAACATGATAGATATGTCAAAAATTTTTGATCATATCACTGAAAAGATTAGTTCATCGGTTTATTCTTAATCAAATCACTCAATTCATTGATATGACCTATTAACCTGAATTGATTTTTAATAGTATGCTTAATCATCAATCTCCCTCTATGTTACTTCGGTATGCATGTTATCAAACTTCTATAATTTAATTTTCTTAAAATTATAAGTTAAACATGTTATATATAGTGCCTATTTTGGGATTGTAATAAACCGTGATTTTAAAAAAATATTTAGCCCAAACTTTAGTTTAGAAAAATTTTAAAACAAACAGCAATATTTATCCAAAAGAGCTTTTAGACCAAACAATAGTTTAAAACCAAAGTTTTAGATAAACTACTTATATTAGCTTCTGAAATAGTAAAAGAGTTTATGAACTATTCAATTATTATTTTACCTTTATTTTTTCTTACACTATCTCTCCTCTCTCATCTCTCCTCTCTCTTTTCTACCTACTCTCCTCTCTCTTTTTTACCATCTCTCATCTCTCATTTCTCATATTTTTAACAAAATCATACACTTTCTGGTAATTTTTTAATTACAAAAGTTCTTTTAACAATAATTATCTAAATACTCATTTATTTAAAAAAAAATCATAAATTCTTCTCCAAAAAACTATTTTCTAAAAGCTATTTAAAAAAATTTTTTTTATAAACTCTTTTCTAAAATCTTATCCAAACGTGTCATTGGCAATTAAAGACCACATAATTCTATGTATTCCTACCACAATACATTGATTTCAATATCTTATGACTTGGGATGCACGTAAGAGAGTGAGTTACAACCACACACACACACATATATATAGATGCACACACATACATACACAGAGTATCATTTATTTTTGGATTGTTTGGCCAATCAATTTTTTGGTATCTGTCAATTTGGTGCCGAAAGAAATAAATATTATCTTCACTTGGAAGAAATACAAATAATATTTGAGGAATTTCTTGGTTGGGTTTATCAATTTTTTCATAAAGTTAACTTCATAAAAAATTCTTAGTTGATTACTTGTTTTATTTTTTAACTATCAAGTCTAAACTATTTTTTTCAAAGGAATATAGTATTTTCTTAATGTTAAAAAAGAACTTTTTTGAACTGAATTTTATTTCATAATTTTAAGGGTAAGTTTAAAAATATATAATAAAATACTAGGAAAATATAACTTAGTTAATGGAAAAAAATTAAATTACATCCCTTATATCTATTTCGTCAAATTCTTATCTCATTTTGCCATGTGCCTTATTTTTTTAATATATTCATTTAGCTTTAATTCATATAAAAAATAATATACATAATAAAGTGTGTGTGATTGGAGAATTTGATATAATAGATATGAGAAACTTGATGTAAATATAGTATTTAGTTGAATTCAACTGTATAAATATTACTTCTCTAGCTGTGGGTCAAATTTAATTCAATAGTATTTAATGTCATATAGTGGCATTGGAACATATTTTTTCAATTATTCTCTATAAATTTTATTTAATATCGTGTAACTTTATTTTTATTTCTTCAATATTTCTCTATTAGTAGTAGATATCATATATTTTTATCTCACATTAGTCTTTATAGTTTCACTTAATTTTAAATTAAGTTCTTGTAATCTTTCCTTTTTGGGTTCTTATAATTTCCTCTATTAAAGGTGTTAGCCTTATGCTTATGTGAATATTAACTAAATAATATATAAATTGTCACAAAATATAGAGTAAAAAAAGATATTTTTTAAAAATAAAATGATGAAATAAATTTTATTTATTATCAATATAAAAATAAAAATTATTATGCTCATAACCATCTCTTTGAATCTATACAAAATCTATCATTTGATTGATTCTAATTTTGTTTAGATTCATATGACAAAATTAATATAAGCGTATGTTAAGTGAGAATCATGTGCTACTAACATCATTTCTCTTATAAATTATTAGTATAGAGATTAATACTTATAATTGAGAAAAATTTAAGAACCTAACAAAAAGAGAGAAAAAAAAACACAAACCTAACTAAAAATAAGGTAAAATTATAGGAACTAGCTTATTAATTTTCTTTTTTTTAAAAAAAATAATTTGCCTACCTATCTTGTTTTAATAAAACTAAATGTTGGAAAAATGAATATAAATTTAGGAAGCTTCTAAATTATTACATACATGCATATATATATATATATATAGAGAGAGAGAGAGAGAGAGAGAAGGGGGGGTATGCCCGACACGAAGAGAATACAACTAATTGTTACAAACTGACAAAAATGCTAAATCACGTATACACTAAGAAAACAATTTCTTTATGTAAAAATATGTAAGCTGTTGAAGTGGCGTATGAAAAACAGCTCAATTTTCAAAGCCAGAAGGATCTTTTTGTTAACATATACCTACTTTTATATGATTGCAACCCAATTTTCCATGTTTGTCGTCTATACTTTCATTATGGGCATGCATGCATGTATGTAAGATAAAGTGGTCTGTTTGATTTTCCAACACTTCTCTTCTTTTAAGCTGTTGAAATTTTTTTTTAGAGTTGAACCAGTATTTTCTAACTGAGAGTTAAAAATTAATTCTCCTAAAGCTTAAAAATTATCGAAATGAGTTTAATTTCTCTCAACAAGGTATTTTTCATGTACAAAACTTAATTCAAACCTATGATATCATATTTAAAAGACTTAATTATCTACTGTGTCAGATTTTGTCAGTTAAACTGTAAAAAATTGTATAAAGAGATATATGTTCATACTTAATTAGTTTCTTTTTCTATATGTTTTCCTATGGCCTTTGTATTTCAAATAAGGTTTTAAAACTCAGATTGGACCAATCAGTTTAATTGATTAACTAAAATTCGACTTGGTCACTAGTTTAGTATTTGGTTCGAGCCAGTTGAACAGACAGAAAACTAGTAAATCGAGAATCGGTTTGAACAAGTTAGAACACTTTTGAAATTTTTAAGAAATTGAAATAATGTTTTTAAGATATATTTTATGCATATATATACATTACAAGCATTAAAAGAAAAATTAGTGAGGAAATGTGGGAAAAAACATGTACATATATTATAAAACCATAAATTTTAAAATAATTATATACTTTATATAAATAGTATATCTCGTAATTATTTTTTTTTTACTTTTTTAAATTCTAAAATATTTATTAATTTTCTTAAATTATATTTTTGTAGACCAATAATAACATTTTTGCTAAATTGAAAAGAAGACAACCTCTCACCTTCTTGCCTTCCAATATTTATATACTAATAAAATGATATTTAATAATAAAAAAATATTTAAACTCATCATATAAATTTAATGTTTTAAAATAATATTTTATAAAATTTTACCTCTAATGGTATATCTAATATTATATTTAACATATAAAATTAGAAATATATCAAATTAATCATGGCCAGGATCCAACTATTAATCCTTGAACTAGCTACTGCATTCCCAGTTCAATGATAACCCTATTTTTAGTTCTATATGAAGGAATAGAAGCTGAAATAAAGAATAATATGACACAATTACTTCAATAAAAAATTGAACGAAAATCAAGAAATGCTTGCCACATATAAAGCCATTGCACATATTTGCAATAATATTTGTGTGTTTTGATAGACTTCTAGAAAAAGGTTTATAAAAAAAAAGAAAATTTTTGGTAAATTTTAAAAAAGAGTTTTTAGAGAAAAATTTATAAAAAAAATAGTTCTGGATAAATAAATATTTAAATATTATTACTAAAATTTTCATCGCAATGACAGATTTTGTTATGAATTTCGAGCTGAATCGCAACATTTCTATTTTGTTGTAATGAATTACAAATCTTTCTCTATTAATTTTTATAAAAATCATCAAGAAATTGAAAAATAATTAAATCATTTCCATATTCTTTTTCTTCTCTCCATGTCTCTTTCATAATAGCTAACCCAAGTTTCTCACTAGCTCAATGTAAATAGGAAGTGGAACGTTGAAGAAATTGAGAAAAAACAAATTGCATTCTGTAAGAAACCAAGATGATGTATACGAAGTTTATGAGATACAAGAATTTCTCTTTTCGTTTTCTTTTCGATGAGAAAATTTTCTCTTTTCTTTTTCCTTCCAAAATTTCTTTTCATGTGTACCAAATTTGGCTTGACGTTATTCTCTTAGATAGGATAAAAGTTTTCTTTTATTTCTATACGTGTGGGAATGTTTTTCTAATTTAATCGTTTAAATAATTATTTATTTGATTCAACCGTTGACAAATAAAATATTTTTTAACTTCATCAAATACGTATTTATCTCAATTAATTTTGTTCATTAAAACAGAATATTTTGATTTTAGCTATTGTCATTTTATTATTATTATATAATATGTGATATCCAATACTCCTCGGTGTTTAATATATGACCTAATTAGGGAGTTTATTTTGATTCTAAATATAAGACATATTTCCTATATTTATCAATATTTCTAAATTAACCTTAATATTTTCTCAATAATAATCAAGTAAGAGAGGGGGAAATAAATTAAGGAAAATGATCAGGATATTTTAGAAAAATTATGTCATATTAACTAATTTAACTAACTTTTTTAATTTAATTAAATTAGTTAAATACGTAATATATTAAGGATCAGAAGAGTATTACCGACTTATATTCAAGTATTGTTAGACTTAAAAGAATAATTCTCCTAAAGACATTTATTATACTCACACTCCATATATAGGTATTTTTTATTGGAGAGGAACATCAAATTGAAAAATACCCATCTATACCCGTCCAATTGATGAAGCCAATTCAAGAAAATAAATGGAGAAATATACTTAATCTGTAAAAAACATAAAATTAAAAAAATTAGTTCTATTATGGGCTAAAATTGTAAATATTTCATTCATTTATGCCACATTAGACATGAGTTTTCATTACTGGGCAGAATCCTTTTTAATACGTGGGTCAGAGTTTTGGTGATATTTAAATAATTTCCCCATACTTTAATTTATTTCTATATAAATAATGTTTGCTTAAATAATACTAAATCGTTTGAAGCTTTTATTTCTGTTTGACTTTATTATATACAAACTAGTAAAGTAAGAAGAGACACATATTCCACTTGTGAATTCACACTTACCTAAATTATAAAACAGAGTATGGGCTTTTTTCTGACTTTCCCACGTTATCTGAAATAAAGTCAATCATATCTGATAAATGAGTTCACATATAAAATCTATATAATAATGGGTTTTAAGTCCATATATTTTTTAGGCCAAAAAAATCAACAGTATATTTGGCCAAATAAAACTCAACAATATTATAATTATAATTACTTTCAAATAAGATAGTCAAATCAAAATCTCAAAAGACAACTATGGTTAATGATATTAAAATTTTGAGAAAAAAAACTATGGTTCTTGACATGAATTAAAATTTTCTTGAGTTAATTTTTTTTAGCACTCATCTTCTATATTTTTAATGGACAACTTCCATACTTTTAATACTCAATTTTTTTAATTTTTCAGTAGTCATGTTTTCAATATGAAAAAAAGAATAAAAGAGAATATTAAAACCATGAAAGATGAGTATTGAAAACATTTAAAATGACTCCTAAAAAAATTGAAAATTTGATTATTGAAAATATTAAAGATAAATACTGAAAACATGGAAGATTAATACTAAAAAAATAGAAGATAAATGCTAAAAAAAGTTATATTGTTATTATCTCAAACTAATTTTAATTAATTTTTTAAATAATGTAATTTAGTTAATTGTTTCTTATGAAACGAACTATAGCAGTATCATAGTCCAAATATAGGATTTGCATATTTTAAGGATTTTTTCAGTCATTCTCACTACATATAAATTAATTGGAGTCAAGTCCTAATTGAGTTACCGCTCCCTCCACATGATTTCTATTTTACTTTTAATTTTTATGTACATTACGCTAAAACATAAGTTCATTTCAAAGGTGTTGAGTTATTTTCACAAAAATAAAATACTCCTTCTAGTTTTTTATTATAAGGAACTTTTTAATAGTATACTTTAGTCTATAATATAAATTACTTAAAGAGTCATTAATATTTATTTATTAATTTTACCATAATAATTAATATTTAAATATGACTCTTTATACTTTTTTCTATCCTTCAAAATCTTATTAACAACGATAAATTTAAAATTTTTTATCAATATAAAATAAATTTAATGAGTTAACAATTATTTTTTAGTTTGTGCGAATTAGTTAAAAATATTTTATATTAAAGACTAAATGATACTTCTCATATTTTTCTCTCCTTCAAAATCATATTAATATGGATAAAGTTAAAAAATTTTACTCCCTCCTGTCCTTTTTATCTCTAATAAAGATGATCATATATATAAGTAATAATTTATATTTGTCTAGAAATTTAATGCATTTTTTTCATCTTTACCCCATAATTAATTACATATCTCTCCCCACCCATTCTCTCTCATATATTTTTCCTCTCATTCTCTTTCTCACCCATCATCCTCATAAATAAAGATATATTTAAAAAATAAATTATATTTCTGATACATTTATTATTTTTAATTAATTTTAATCAATACTTTGATTCGCGTGATTTGAGTAATTATTACTTATAAAAGGATTAAAAGGAATATCAATTTAAAATAAATTTGATGAGTTAACCGTCATTCCTTACTTTATTTGATTTAGTTGAAACTGTTATATACTTTCTCTGATTTTTTTATAAGGAACAACTACCAAAATTATGCTGATCAAAATATTAATTAAAAGCAACAAATATGTAAGATATACATCTTTTCTTCTAATTATATCCTTATTTATAAAGAGAATACATGAGAGATGATAAATAAAAAATTATTGTAGAAATATAATTAGTAGAATGTTTTAATAGGGTAAAAATAGAAAAACCAGTTTAAAATTTTAAATGAAATAAATTTATTTTTGATATCTAGAATCACTTCTATAAAAAGATTATTTTTTATAAAAAGAACCCAGAGAGTAATAAGGACTAGAGGGTGTAATTTCATTTGAGATAGAGTGAGATACGAAGGGAGGTAGTTAATGCAGATGGGCTACCACGGGCCACGCCACGGGCACCGACTGAGAATCAAACTCAAAAGGAAGAGACAAAGTCAAAGGCACAACCAACTCATTTAAACTTTGCCTTTCTAATACAAAGCATATCATCATCACCATGTGCATTCCTATTCTTCGTTTTTTATTTATTCCTAAAATATACAAAACTTTCGGTTGTTCGTAATTTTTTAACTTTTAAAAATTTAAATTAAAAATCCTAACATTTCATATTTTAATTATCAAGCTGTTAAAATTATCATTTAAATTAACAGTTTTTATTTTATCATAATTTTTATATTTTTTACTATATATTATGTTATTTAAAAAATAGCATTTTAGCAATTTACATGTAATTTTAAATAGTTTATATTCTTTTATTTAAATAATACCTGATCAAATAAATATTTTAATTTTTTTAAAGTATTTTATATTTTTTAAATATTTAAAAAATATTTTAAATTATATGTTAAGTGTCAAGTGTTATTTAAATATTTTATATTTTATAAGTATTTTATTTTAAGTATTTAAAAAATTTAAAATTATATGTGAAGTATCAAATATTTAATTTTTAAATGACATGATAAATAATAAAAAAATATAAAAATTATGATATAATAAAATTTTTTAATTTTAATAGTAATTTTAACAGTAAAATTTTGATAATCAAAATATAAAATATTAGGGTTTTTAATTGAAGATTTTAAAGATTATAAAGGTTACATGCAATAGACTTAAAATTTAAAAAAAAAATTGTATATTTTAGCTGCTTCTTTTTTTCCAAAACGCCTTTCTTTGTTTGGCCATCTTGTTATCTGTCTTTGTCACCTGCCTTTCCTTCATTTCTGTCCATTTCCCTCTCCCTTTCATATTTGTGTTTTTTACTTCTAGAGATTTTTCAACTATCAATAGAAATCAATCCTTTTTTAATAGGAGTGGTGGAGTTAGAATTTAAGAATGAGATTATTGAGATCTGAAGACACATATATTTGGGGTTAAAAATGTATACTCTTAAATAGAAATTAAATAATTAATTTATAAATATTAAAAAAATTGATTAGTTTAACTTTTTTATGAACCATTATCTAACCTAGGTTAATCTGGATTGAGTTGGGTGCGGACTTTTTTTCAAGTGGCAAGCTCTACCACCTAACTGATTGGATTCCTAAGTTTGGACTTAAGACTTTTATTTAAATTGGTATAACTCTCTTGTCAGTTGAACCAAACACTTGATGATAATTAGTTAAGTTAATTATTTATTAAAATTATATATCAGTTTCTATATAATATCACTTTTAATCATTTATATTAGATACTACTTATATGATGAAAAATTATTTTAATATGAGCAATCAATACGAAATTTTTTAGAAAAATAATTATAAATTTAGAAAATAAAATAAATTAAAATCTTATATTTAAGATAAAAATAAATATATCTGTTAATTTTTATATTTAGAATTAAGATTAGATAGAATACGATCTAGTTTATTCTCTAGATAATTTTTGAACATTTCAGCTTAATTTATTATTAGCTCACCGTTTGGTCAATTTAAATTATTTAGTTTAAATTTATTAAATGTTGTAAAATTGGGTCAATTGGCCGACCCAAAACACGTGGGAGGGAGACCCGACCAGAAAAATGAAACATAAGAACTGTTCAATTGACTAGATGGTCTCGCTTATAAAAAAAAATTTATCCTACTTTTACATGAAGTAAATCTAACCTTTTTTTAACAAAATTTTCTTTAAAAAAGATCTGTTAGTTATACAAACCGTACCCTCTCCACCGAATTCACAACTATTCACATCCAAAACATCAATTTTAAAATCAATCAATGTCAATGTCAATGTCAAACTGTACCCCAATGCTATCTGTGATCCGTCCATAGATATTTGACAATTTTGCATTAACTCCCAAGAGCCTAACATGAGGGACCTTGTTTCATGTTCATCCGGGTTAATGAGCACATGAGATCAGGGGTGTGTATAGGAAGAGTTGGGCAGGGTAACCCTTTACCTGATGTTCTATCCGAAAAAAATTTAGGCTATATTTTACAGCCCGATACCCGGCCCTACCCGATAAAAACCCTAATCATTTTGGGCTGGGCATGAGCGGGTTAGGCATGGGCGGGTTAGGCATGCCCAAATCGTGATACATCGCTCATATTGTGAAAAAAAATCTGCAATCATGAACTTATAAAATAATATAATATATATGTCTTCAAGAGTTAAATAATATCCATAATCCACTAAGAATAAGGTAATAAAAAGATAATAATTAAAATCTTAAAGTCTATTGCATATATAAAAAAGAAAGATTGAAATCTATAGGGGTCGGATATCTGTAGCAGTATTGTAATATCAATAATTGAATGCTTGGCAAGTAAAATATATGAGCAACTTTGATATCTATGTAAATATAAGAGTTATGTTCAGTACTTTAAAAATGAGTAAGGAGAGTTGTCAACTAAAGTGAAAAGTATAGAGTTACAAATAGAATAAGTTAAGAAAAAAAATAAGACTATAAAAAAATAATAATATATATATAGGGCCAGGGCTAAATGGGCAGGGCGGCATACCATGCCCAGTGCCCGGCCTTGCCTAAATATATTTTGGGCGACTTTTTTTAGGCCGGGCTGGACAATTTTTTATCGGGTTCGGGCGGGCAGACTGGGCCCTGGGCATTGTGCTCACCCAGATTAGACTAAATACAGTCTTAATGGTCTAAATTTTAATTTTTAAATTAATAAATTAAGTAAAAATTATATTTTAAAAAAATTACAGTTAAAATATTATCTTTATTTGATATTATATTTCCATTAAAATATTTTTAAAAAAGTTAAAAAAAAAATCCAGACTTTCTAGACTTAATGCCGTAACTAGGTCCCTAACATGAACATATTTTTTTTTGTTAATACAATCATTGGTTCATCAAATTTTTTTTTTATTTTAGTTTTATTGCTTCAAATTTTAAATCATATACTTTAGTCTCTCAAAAGATAAAATATTTCAAATTTTTATTAAATTATAGACATCAATTTAGATAGAAAGAAATTTGAGGGACCAAAACCTATAAATTAAAAAAAATACTTACATACTCCAGGAGTCTCACATCATCTAAACTCTATCCAATTAAAATATAATAATTTATCTTATTTACATTATAGTTGATTGATGACTCATGTGAAAGAATTCGTATTTTTTTAAGAACAATGAACCTCTTAACACGATTTAACAAAATAATAAAAAAAGAATAATAATGAAACATTTTTCTTAAAATTAAAATAAAATATAAATTATTTTAGATGAGTCATTAACTAACTAGAATTAAAATCAGATGAGTTATATTTTAATTAAATAAAATTTAAATAATGTGACACTTAATATTTATAGTTTAAAATTTGATAGACAAAAATTAAAATAAAAATAGATTTGATGAACTAAAAATTATATTAGCACATTTCTTTCTTTCTTTTTTGTGTGGCTTAGGACCGCTTATTAATATTAAGAGTAAGCTATATTAATGTCCTCTTGATTTTATCTTAATTATACAAACTTTTTTATATGCTTAAATATTTAACGTTCTTTAAATTGGGGAGAAGAGAAAGATTAGACGATTATATTAATAACTATTTAATAATTAATAGGAGCAATTTTGGAATTTCATAAATAAAATTTACAAACTTAATAACTTTAATCAATTTTAACAAATTTTATTAATCTTGGTGGAGTGGTTAAAAAGCCCTTACAAAGGATTGGAAAGACTAATCACTCCATTTCAAAATATAAATTCTTTTTAGAAGGAAGTTTTATAAATTTATATATCGATATATAAGTAAGATAAATTAATTTAAATAAAAATAATAAATAATATAAATAAAATAAATTAAAATATTCTATTAAAATTAAAACAAACCCTTTAACCGGTTCATATATTTAATATTAAAGGAATAACATTTATTAATACTTTCCCTATTACCCTCTTATTTCCTTCAATAACATTAACTTATTCAACCCATTAATTAGGGACAAATTTGGCAATATAATCGATATTTTGATGTATTTAACCCTTAAAAATTTGACAGTCAAAAGGAGTAATATGTAATAAGCCATCATATTTATAAGTCATAAAAAGTATGTCATACTTCTGAAATTACGAGCAGCATGTCATAGGCATTATTTTCTTCAAGCGTTTGCTTGCCTTGTATTCTTTAAAAAAAAAAAAATCTACGTAACAACCATAATAATGATGAGAATTGTCATTTTATTTTCTAATATTGAAATTGTGCTTGCAAGAAGTTCCCCAAACTTATGTAGCATTAGCTTAATGATGTATACTATGCGGTCTTAAAAGATTCAAACTGAAGTTGCTGAGCCCCATCATTCCGTAAATATTCTTCAACTAAATTCCACTCCATACATCACATTAGGAAAGATGATAGAGAAGAAAGGAGAGAGAGAAGAGAGTGTAGAGAGGAGAGAGAAAAAGAGAGATAAGAGAAGAGAGAGGAAAGAGAAAAAGAAAGATAAGAGAGGAGAAATGGTGTAAGAAAAAATAGGGGTAGAATAGTAATTGGATAATCCATAACCTAGGTTTCAAACTAAAAACTATTTTCAGTAGCTTATTCAAAACCTAGGTTTCAAACTGAAGTTTTACCCAAAATCAATTCTCAACAAAAATGACTGTGTAAAAATTTTCCAAACCGCAATTTTAGCCAAAATCAATTTTTAGAATTGATATCCAAACACACCCTAAGTCATTTGCACCTCATTCTCACATACTAAAAAGTGTAAACTAATGAAATTTCTTACATTTGCCCCTAAAAAAGGATATTGAAAAAAAAAACATACTGCACATTTTCTCTCACCTATCTCTGCATTTAAAGAAAGGGTAAAATTGGAAAAGGGCTATTAATTACCTTCCAAGTCACTTTAAATATAGGAATAAACTTTTTGCAAGTGACATATATAAGAACATAATACTGATATGGTGAGTAATTGCATTATCCAAGCTAACATTTTACCAGTGAATTATAGATATAGATTCATTGCCACATTTTGGTCATGTTAGAGCATACAACAGACAAGATCAACAGAAAATTACCATATTCCTGGAGAGCAACAGAGATAGAAGCTATACAAATTGGGAAACATGAATATGTGATGAGCGTGACATCCCACACGATCAATTAATCCTCAAGACCTTGAATGGACATTATCACAAATAACTAAACAACGCTTATATCTACCGAATCTAATCACTGGGCTTCAGAAACAAGGGAGCATTTAGCAACTACTATCTTATTTCTTTATAGTCTATCATATAATATGGCAAAATGCAGACTTTAAAACCAATCACTCACCACTAATGAGTCACAAGGCAGATCTAGAAGACAAGATGCTTCAATAGCTTTCAAAATTATACACCATCTTCTACTGCTCTACATAGTTCACTGAAAGGTCCCAGTAGTGACCAACACCGGCATCAGCAAAAATTTTGCGGGCGGCTGCTTCAGTCATGCATTCGTGCACAAAAAATCTATTGAAACTTGGTTTGGAAACACTCCCTTGCCACACTAGAACACACTTATTGACAGGTTTCTCTTCGTCCGATTCTTCATTTTCTTCGTCCTCTTTTGTAAATTCACTCCAATTTATGCGTCGAAGCATAAGTTTCCCATACCTCTTAATTGACTTGCTCCCACCTTCAACTACTACAACACTCATACCATCAGAAATCACCGCACACCCAGTCAAACGGTTCTCCTGAGCATTGACATCAACTCTGAAGCGAGCTTTAGGATGTGAAAGGTCATTGATCTTGTAAACTGAGACAAGTGTCTCCAGAGTATTAGGGTCATCAAAAAGTTTCTTCTCCTTCTTTTCCCTGCGCTCAGCGGGTGTAAGCTTGCGAGCAATATTCCTGTCTATGTGAGCCTGCTCACGCTCAGCAGCAGCACTACGTATTTCCTTTTCGAGCCTGGTAGGATCCTGAGTTGCCTCAGATCCAAGTACTTTCATTAAATTGCTGATCTTCACTTTCGATTTGGGGGGTTCTATGACACCCTGTCGTATCATCTCTTGCCGCTCTTTCTCCTTAGCCAAACGCCTCTGTGTACGGAGTTTCTTTTGCTCTTTCTTTGTCAGCTTTAGAGGTTGAGGTGGGGGCGGAGCAGGCTCAACAGGTGGTTCAATTGGACGAGGATGCTCAACATAAATAGTGACTCTTTCCATCTTTATCTTATCCTCACGTATGGTTCCATCAGCAATGTCATCATAATTTACAGAACGCAAAAGAAGTGTGTCCCTAATCAACACAAAAACGAGAAGTGAATCTTGATTTGAACATATGAAACAGGAAGAAACAATAGCATATATTTACTCCCTCTCGGGATCAGCAGAAAATGAGGCCAGGTTGCCCCGGCAATAATTAGTTTAACCAATAGTCACTATTGTCATTGCTAATGATCAAGTTAGACATACAAGCCTTCACAGTTGTTCTCATAGTTTTTTCAGCAACGAGTTTTGCAATCTAGGGTCATTTGGCTTTTTAAAACTATCAATTTCAACCCAATCGCATCAAAGGGTAAAGGCACTCTCCTTAATGCCTATGATGCTTAAGAGATGGTATTTAGGTCCAGCACCTCTTCACACCATAAGAGGTGCTGCCTTCAATCAACTACCATAAGCTGCCCGGCCCTTTTGGAGCTTTTGCCGTGTTCAAGGTGAAAGTATGCACCTTAGAACCTCTATAACTACAAGCAACAAAAGCTTACGAGTCCAATGCAATAAAATAAAAATAGTGATAAGATAAAATATGAAACTAAACCCAACCTTAGAATCCCAACTCGAACCTCAGAGTTAAAAATTTGGTTTTAAGAGATTAGTACGTCATTTTTTCCAAAATTTATGTCAAATTACATTTCAAATGTTACATGTGTCCATTTTTAATTATATAGCATATTCTTCCTTGCTTTAGCACCATGTTTCAATTGGACACAATTTCTCAGTGCCTCTAGCCTAACGAATTTTTGGTCGTCCAGAGCCTCAAGGAGACAATTCACTTTTAGCTATCTTGCTGTAATATAAAGTTCGCTTCTTAGTCTAATTTTAAAAATATCTTCCCTTAAACTACATCGAAACTCTTCTCAATAGAAATAAAGATATAAGAAAAACATAGTCCTAGAAGATAGAGCTTGCCTATTCATAGGTTTTGGGTTTCTACAAGATTAAAATGAGGCTGTGGGCTAGCCACAAATCACATAGGGGCCATGCAACCCATCATAAAAGTGGGGCAAATATTATAAGAAACAATACAAACATAATATAACTAAAAAATACTTCCGTGCAAACTTAAATTCAGAGTGGGCATGAACAAAAATTAATACGTGCAGGGAACAGAATGTAAGACCTATCAGAAAGAAGTGTTACACAAGTGACAGGATAGTAGCTACTAAGATGTATCTGAATAGGGTGATGGAGAAATCAGAAAATATGCTGCTGAATCTGCATGGGACAGGTTCCTTGAGGGGGCTAGTCAGTTACTAGACAGTTTGAGCTAAAAAAAAAAAAAAAAGCAGATTGCTGACTTGAGAAACGGTTGAAGGACTTGAAAGAGTGCTGGAAGACTCAAATTGCCGGGCCAAGGTTTAATTTCTCCTACAAATGGTTTTTGCTGCAGTTTTATGAATTTTATGTACTGAAACCTAGAAAGGGAAGCTGTTCAGCACTCAGGGCGTAGTACTCTACCATAAATTTGCAAGAGAATCAGAATTAAGTATAAATTAGCAAACTATCCATTAGTGGTGCCATTTATTAAAGGGAGCCATTCAAGTTTCGATCTTCATTACATCAAACAATCAAACAACACAATGTGGCCAAAGGTGCTTGGCCCAGACCAAAGGTGGTGAAGTGAAGGTGGCCAGAGGCTGGATGGAGAAGAGAATCGAAATAAGCAAGAAAATAAAAAAGTGAGTCCTATTTTCCTGGATGGAGAAGAGAATCCAAATAAGCAAGAAACAAATAATATCACAGCAAGGAGCTCCTGAAGATTATGCTTCTAGCTTATCTCCTGTCCTGACATCCTAGCAGCACACACAGCAGAACAGACCGAATATAGGTGTTCTATCTTGTATTACAAGTTTCAGATCTCTTAATAGACTCTGAAGAATTTGATGCCAGAATTCATTGTTTTATTCATCATGGAGGATGATATATATAGATACAAGTTTAGGAATAGGATCTCTAAGATTATGGCAAGATTGTTCCTAGGATTCCTATGATTTCGGAACATTAAAACAGAACAATAATCCCATGATTTCAGGGATTATAATCAGATACAGGAATCAAAATAGATATCAGAATAAAGGCAATAAATGCAAATCTTCTATATCTAGAAATTCACTTATTTTAGCGTCAACACTCCCTCTCAAGCTAGGGAATAGATATCGTGCCTGTTTGGGAAAACCCCAAACTAAGGTTTTAAAACGGCTTTTGATCCAAACCTTGGTTTGGAAAAATTTCAAAACAAACAGTCATATTTGTCAGAAAGGACATTTGGATCAAACTATGGTTTAAAATCAAGGTTTTAGATAAGCTACTAAGACTAGCTTTTAGAATAGTAAAAGAACTTATGGACTACTCAATTATTATTTTACTCTTACTTTTTCTTATACCCTCTCTCCTCTCTCCTCTCTCTTCACCATCCTCTCTCCTATTTTTAATAAAATCATATCCTTTCTGATAATTTTCCAATTACAAAAGTCCTTCTAGTAATAACTATCCAAACACTCATTTATTCAGAACCATTTTTTCCCATAAACTCCTCTCCAAAAGCCCTTTTCTAAAAGCTATCCAAAAGCCCTTTTTTTCATAAGCCATTTTCTAAACTCTTATCCAAACAGGCTCTTCCTTTATTCCCAGCTTGCCTCTAAGTTCTTCAAACTGAGATTTCGCTAAGGCTTTACTGAAGAGGTCCCCTACTTGATGTCGGGATGGAACATGCGTTAATTCAAAGATTCCTTCATCCTTGTTTCTTTGATGAAATGTTATCTACATCCACATGTTTTGTCCTTTCATGGTAAATAGGATTACGAACCATAGCTAGAGCTAACATGCTATCACTTCTAAGTGGAACCAAAGTGTTTAATGCAAGGCACAATTCTTCCAGAATTTTGACAATCCATAATCCTTTACATACACCATGAGCTATTACTCGTAGTTCAGCTTCTGCACTACTTCTAGAGACAACAGTTTGCTTCTTGCTCCTTCATGTCACTACATTCCCCAACAACATGGTGCAGTATCCGGAAACAGATATGCATCTATGTATACGATCAATTCTCGTGACTTCCCTTTTTCAAAACATATCCCCCTTCTTGGTATCATTTTGAGGTAGTGTAGGATTCTATAGACTGCTTCCATGTGTTCCTCCATTGGTTCATTTGTAAACCGACTCACCACACCAACTGCATAGCTTATATCAGGGCCAGTGTGAGACAAGTACAAAAGTTTTCCAACAAGCCTTTTATATATGTCTGCATCTATGGATACTGATTTCTTTTCCTTCTTCTCATCTTTGGTAGTATTTTCTTCATCATTCTGATTGTCGAGTTTACAAGCATATTCCATTGGTGCTTCTGCTGGCTTAGCTCCCAACATCCCTGTTTCCTTTAGCAGGTCTAGAGTATACTTCCTCTAGGATACAAAAATTCCATTTTTAGACCTTGTGACTTCCATTCCTAAGAAATATATGAGACTTCCCAAGTCTTTCACTTCAAATTCCTTTTCTAGTGACTTCTTAAGTCTCGTCAATTCGTCGATGTCATCCCCTGTAAGGATGATATCATCAACATACACAGTAAGGATAGCTATCTTGTCTTTGTTGCGTTTCACAAACAATGTGTGATCTGCTTGACACTGAGTGAAACCAACTCTTTTCACGGCCTTTGCAAATCTTTCGAACCATGCTCTTGAGGGCTATTTTAGTCCATATAATGACTTGTAGAGTCTACATGCTAGCCCCAGAGTATTATATTCAAAGAGTCCTTCTGGGATGTCCATATACACTTCCTCCTCTAGGTCTCCATTGAGAAAGGTGTTTTTCACATATAGCTCATGTAAAAGCCAATCCAAATTAGCTGCTAGGGACAGAAGTATTCGGGTAGTGTTTAATTTAGCCACTGGTGCAAAGATCTCGTGATAGTCAATGCCATAGGTTCAGAATCCCTTTGCTACAAGCTAAGCCTTGTATTTGTTAGTAGAGCCATCAAGGTTGTACTTCTTAGTGAAAACCCATTTGCATCCCCACAATCTTCTTTCCTGGTGGTGGTTTCATGAGTTCCCAAGTTTGGTTTTTAATAAGGGATTTCAATTCTTCTACAATGGCCCTTTCCAATTTGAGTTTGATGGCCAATTCAAAGGTGGTAGGCAGTTTTTCATCTGTTAAGTGGGCAACAAAATTGTGCATAGATGTTACCAATCTATCATAGGAAACAAAGTTGCCAATAGGATGTCAAGTACATGATCTTACCCTTTTTCTCAAGGCAATTGGCCACCCAAGAGCTCCAAAACTAGGAACCGAAGTTGACTCCTGTGACGGTTCAATACCAGAGGGCTCTACATGACCCAGATTTTCCTCCTCCACCATTGTTACCTCGACTATTTTAATGTCTGCTGCCTCTACATCTGTCTCTAGGTCATCATGTAGTGCTATCTCAATGAGGTCAAGAATAGTGTCAAGGCCAGTTTCAAGGTCACCTAGAGTGGGAAAGGTTGCAGTTTAAGTAATTGTTGGTATAGGTGCTGCTAGTGTACCAATAAGAAACTCCCATTCTTCCATGCTCTCCCCCTAAATGGGTGTTTTGGTGTAAAAGGATAGGTAGTGTTCTGCAAAGGTGACATTCATGGTGATGTAGAATTTCTTTTGCGTAGGAAAGTAGCATTTATATCCCTTTTACGTATGAGTACCTAAGGAAAATACATTTTATGGCACGAGGATCTAGATTTCCACCACTGTCATTGTGAACATAAGCAATACACCCAAAGACCTTTTCAAGTAGATGGTTTAGGAGATGGGAAGTCAGGTAGGCTTTCGAGAGGAGGTTAAAAGGGGTGGAATAGGAGAGTTTTTTAGAGTAACCAATTGATTAAGTAAGCAGCGGTGAGGATGGCTTTCCCCCAATATTTTGGAACATTATTTGTCAACATGATGGCACGAGTAACATCAAGGAGATGGCGGTTTTTCCGTTCTACGTTGCCATTCTGTTGTGGTTTGTTAATACAACTAATTTGGCGTATAATATCATTCTGTTGAAGGTAGGTTTAGAGCTGCACATTTGTATATTCCCTCTCATTATCGCTTCTAAGGATTTTTATAAAGGTGTGATACTGTGTTTGTGATATGTAAAATATATATAAACAATTTAAGTAGTTTTATTATTTTATTAGAATTAGTTTTAGGTATTATGTGATATTAGGATTATACATCATAATATATATATTATGATATATTAAGATTAGATATTATAGTATATATCATGATTAGATATTATGATATATTAATATTAGATATTTAATTAGGATTAGGATTACCCATCACTTATAAATAAGGGTGATCATTAATCTTATAAGGATATGCTTTGATTATGATGTAAACCCTTGAGTATTCAGTATAATTCTAGTTTCTCTTCTATTCTCCTATTCTTCTCGATTTCTCTTTTCTTTCTACAATTACATAACAGTTTGTATCATTTCGTGAAAATTTATTAAGATTTGTGTGAATTCAGATTTTTCTTTTATGAGGGTAACCCAAGTGAACCGTGTGTGGTCATTAATGATGGTGACAAACCATTTTGTATGTGAGAGGGTTGGTACACAGGCAGGTCCCCAAATATCATTGTGTACAAGAAAGAAGGGATGAGAGTATTCATGGGAATAGGGTTTGTAGCTATGTTTAGTATGTTTAGATAGTTGGCAGATTTCACAAGAGTTAAAAGATGAAGTTTTATTCATACACTTTTGGAAAAATTCTGGACATGTATTTGAAATTTGGGTGGCCTAACCTATAATGCCAAAGTAAAATTTCTTCATCTAAAAAATGAACATATGTATCATCTGCAGACGTTTCAATCGTCTTCCCCGACTCCAAGTCCTAAAATAAACAAAGTGGCTGAGAAGTCAATATGGCATCGCCTGGATAGGGTAGCTTTACTAACAAAAAGTAGGTTGCACTTCAAGTTAGGCGCATATAAGATATTAGTGAGCATAACAATACCAAACAAGCAAACTTCTCCTATTCCTTGAACTTTAATATATTTCCCATCTGCTACTTTTATAAACATGAGTATCACAAGGTTTAACATTTTGAAGAACATTAAGGTTACTAGACATATGATCATTAGCTCTAGAATCAACAATCCACATTTGATCATTATGAACCTTGGTCTAAAATGCTAAAATAGCATTACCTGTATATCCTATATTACCTGCAGCTATAGTCTGGTTTTTAGCCTCGTGTTGCATCAGTATTTTTCAAAGAACTTTGAATTCCTCTCTACTCAATTTCTCATCAGGTGCAATATTTGAGTCAGAGACAATAGCATGAGCATTTGTCTCATTTCGGCCTTTACCCTTCAGATGAGGTTGTTTACCAACTTCCAGCATTCGTCTCTAGTGTCCTGATTTCTGACAATTATCACACCACTTTCCACTTTTCTTTCCCTTGGAGCCATTAGTACTACGAGGAGAGCCTCTGGATTGTTCTCATTAGCTGGATGTTATAGTGGGGTTGGAAGGTGTCGTCTGCTTTCTTCTTGCTTAGCCATAACGAACACCTTTCTTAGAGAGGTCAAAGTTTCTCGGTTCATAATCCTTCCTCTAATCTCATCAAATGACGGTTGCAAACCAAGCAAGAATTTGTTAACTCTTCTTTCTTCCTTAACTTTCTCATACAGCTGAGCATCCGCGGCACATGACCACTCGAGTGTGTCGTATTCATCCAACTGGTGCCACAAAGGAACTAGTTTGGACCAATATTATGTGGTGGAGAAGTTACCCTGTCAAACTCGATAAGATGGCTTCAATATCAAGGATTGCAGCACGATTTTTAAACACTGCAAACATATCTTGTGCTACTTCCCAAACTACTCGGGAGGATTTATACGTGAAGGTTGCCCTAATCTCTATAGTAATCGAGTTCACGAGCCACGATTGAATCATCGAGTCATCTGCCTGCCACATCCTGTATCTTGGATCTGTTGTTGGTTTCATGGTGGTACCATCCAAATACCCAATTTGGCCTTTTTTAGTGACAAAGGCGAACACCAGAGGCCCACTGCAAATAATTGCGCTCGGAGGCTTGCACTTGACACCGACGACACTGTGGTATTGTGTGCCAATGGGTGCAAGCCGCCCTAGCCGTCGTTCAACCCAAAGCCTAACTGGATCATCTCTTCTCTAATACCATGAAGAATTTGATGCTAGAATTCATTGTTTTATTCATCATGGAGGATGATATATATAGATACAAGTTTAGGAATAGGATCCCTAAGATTATGGCAAGATTGCTCCTAGGATTCCTATGATTTCGGAACATTAAAACAGAACAATAATCCCATGATTTCAGGGATTATAATCAGGTACAGGAATCAAAACATATATTCTCATAAAGGCAATAAATGCAATTCTTCTATATCTGGAAATTCCCTTATTTTAGCGTCAACACTAAGCATGATTTCAATCACAACCCAATTGGGTAAAAGTTATTTTAGCCATCACCATTAGGTCATTTTACTCTCATTTTACTAATTATCATTAGCATCGCCACAAAAACCAGCTAATTGACCATCTAACAAACCCAATTGTGGCAACATAAAGCTGCTTTTGACAACGCTTGTCTATAAGCACTTGTCACTTGACTATCATTACGTTTTAAAATTATCATAAGGATAATTATAACACGTAATGATAACTAAGAATAGAAAGATATCAGGATGGGCCATAATAACAACCTAGACATACACTTCATCTTTTCTGATCACTCAAATTTCTGTCCTACATACCATAAACACAACCACTAGGATTTCTCAAGCAGGTATATTTAAAAACAGATAGTTCAAAGTATCTATCAACTTACCACCACTCAATTTCTGGAATTTGCTCCTTGGGTTTTTCTTTGATTACTACTCTTTCTGTTATTTCAATTAAGTTTGGATTTATATCGGGTGCTGCCTTAGCCTTTGCCAATTGTGCTTGCTTTGCTTTGTGCTCTTTTGCTTGAGCTTCTCCAAATTTACTCTGCATGATTCATATTAAAAGGATCTCACTAATATGTAGATTTAAATAAAAAGGGAAATTCCCAATAGATAAAAGGGGGAAGAACAAAAAAGGACAGAAGAGGTACCTTCAATTTTATTGTTTCGGCCTCTTTTGACCATTTTCCTTCCTCTACAAACTGGAAAGACATCCTCTTGGGCCTCAAGAGTTTTGTTTTGTTGATGCCCATTCTTTCATCAAAATGGGGATTAGACTCGGGATCAACATCCAACACAGGTTTCAGTATTTGGAATGAGTCTTTCTTCAATTTGTTGATGTTGACCTAAAAATTTCAAAATCATCCTAGCATTAACACATGAATCCAACCAGAAAGGGCTAACTACTCAAATATTGAAAAAACCACACACCTTTAATGTGCTAAGGTTGCTTGGCTTAGTCACATTAACAACATTTCCATGTTCATCTATTTCCCTGCCCTGAGCATCAAGACGAAGAACAGGGGCCTTGGTGGGTTTCTGTGGGACATCAATATCAGTTACCACCTGCCCAGGGAACATGTTTATGAGAGGAGCAAACTGAGGATCCTGGCGAAAGCCCATCCTGGCAGCAAGCTCCTGGGCACGTCTGACAGCTTCATAGTTCGGTTGAGTACCAATACCAGCAGGAGCAGCAGATGTAACAGTCGGCAGCTCTGCAGCAGCTGCAGGAAAATTAGAAATATTTGCAACAAGCCCTGCAGAAGCTGGTGTGGCAGTCATAGCTGCCACTCCAGCACTAACAGAAGGCATCTTAGATTCATCCTGTAAACCTAATTGTTTGCTTCCTTCCACCTTGGTAGAACTCTTGTTCAACTACACAACCAAAAGCATAGTAATTAATGCATTCAGATGGATATGTAAAATCTAATTCCCAAAGGGTATTGTAGTGTCCGAGAGTTATAATAGGAAAATATCAAACTAAAAGCAGATACTAATGAGCAGAAGATTTTAGATAATCGCCACATTACCTGAGGAATTTTCTTTAGCTTCTCTGACAACACCTTCTGCATTTGCAAAGCTTTCTTAGCTTTAGCTAAGGCATCAAGAGAGAAGTTTCCACTTTTTCCAGTAGTTGAAGATGACCCATCTGTACTAGATTTTCCAGTAACCTCATGAGATCTGGTAATACTAACGCCCTTATTTTCATTTGTGGTAGAAATCGGAGATACCTTGATAGAAGGGGAAGGACTAGGAACATTTGATGCTTCAGGCACACTCCTTGAAGTGCTAGCATGAGATCCAAAGGTAAAACCCTGAAAAATGAAACAATATTCAGTAGTTGATGGATATTTTGAAAGGAATAAAAGAAAAAAGCAAACTATAATTTTAAGGAGTGAGCAAAACTGGCATTCAAATGATTAAATTTCAAGTTTCAACCACACAAATTCTTGCAATTATGCAAAGAACATGTCTGCAAAACTGACAGTTAACCACCCAATTAAGGAGCAAATAAAAAAGTTTCTTATTCTATACAAGTGATGACAGTAGCCAATTCCAAGAACTTCATCAAATATTTAAAAGTGCCATCTATAATGACATTGATATAAAACTTCGTATCAGGTTAGTAAAATATTGACACAGTAAAGCAAAAACAAATATGCAGGGATTTAACAAGCATTAAACATTTTTCCAGTTATTATGATATAGCAATATAAATAAAGCTATATTCTAGTCTTAAATCTTAAATTTCAAATCCAACACACATACCCATCACGGCATTTTGCAGATTGGGGTTGGGCAACAATACAAGTTATACATAATCATCTAGAAAGCATCCATCCAAAGTATAGACAACACTACGCAACTAAAATTTTTTGGGATTTCAAAGGACGACTAGAGCAGGTTAACGGGAAACAGAAACATTCGTGTTATCAACCTATCATAAAAAGATTAAAAAAACTCACATTTCCGACTGAAGCATTTCCACCAGCTGAATCCTGGGCATTGTCAAACTTCTGATCATTAGGTTCTTCCTTCACTCTCAACTCATTAACCTTCCCTTGTTTCCCGTTTTCATTGTCTTCCAAATCCTCTTCCTTCTTCACTTTATCCCCAAACTTAGCCTTCACTTGTTTCACATCTTCATTGTCTTCCAAATCCTCTTCCTTCTTCACTTTATCCCCAAACCTCCTCCTCTCCCTCCTTCCTTCTCTGCCCCCACCATTCATCTCCTTGCCCTCCACAACCCTGTTCTCGAATCTCCTCCTTTCCATCCTCTCTTCTGAAACCCTAGTTCTCTTTTCCTCCCTATCATCCTTATCCTTATCTTCATTGTGTTCCCTCTCTTTCCTCTTGTTCGAATACGATGAGTGCCCTCTCTCCAACGACTCTTCCCGCTCACTCCTAAACTCACGGTCTGAATCCCTCTCCTCGTATGATTCCTCGGGCTTCACCGTCCTATGCTTTGTCCTCTCTTTGCTTCCCTCCCTCTCACTTCCAGGCTCGTGAGACCACTCACGTCTCCCATCTCTATCGTAAACCCCATCCCTGCTCCCTTCTCGCTCATCGCTCGAATCATACGAAAGCTCGCGCGATCTTTCACGCCTGGATTTGTGCGAGTGCTCGCTCTTGGAATCCTTGTCGGAACGATGATGGTGATGGCGATCGGAATCACGGTGGCGCCTGTCATCGTCGTCGTGGCTCCGGTGCTTATGGTCTCGATCGCGATCGCGTTCTCTGTGGCGGTCTCTGCGATCTCTTTCTTCACGAGTTCTCTTGCTGGATCTGTCCTTCTCTACGTGGGCGTCCATTCTAGGGTTTCGGATATCCCCTCTCCCGCTCCCTCTCTGCACTAAGGCCGTTAGAAGATGATGATAGGGATTTCAATTTCTCGGTTCAGACTGCAGACCCAATTATGGGTTGGATTTTGCTTCGTAAATTTTTCTCATAATATTATTGTTATATTTTTATAGGCAAGGAGCATTCAGTATACTAAAAATTAAAAAAAAGTAATTAATATTTAAAAATATAATTAGTATTTTAAACTAATTTTAAAAGTATGATTAACACCCTAAAATATTTAAAAATATAATAGATATTTTGAACTAATTTTAAAAGTATAACTAGATTTAAATTTATATAATTTTGTCCATTCATTAATAAAAATATTAATTTTCGTTTGATACATGTCACATAAATATTTTATTTTGACATATTAGTATTTAAAAGGTTATATGTGTAATATTATTTTAATAAATTATAATAAATAAACCATAAAATTTTTCAATCTTCATATATAAATTCTATAAAATATCAATTTTAAGGTTTATTTAGTACTTTTGTTTAAACAATATGACACATGTGACTTTTAAAATAATAATATGTCAAAATAAAAAGCTCATATGACATAGATCAGATAAAAATTTATATTTGTCGGTGAAATAGTAGAATTATACTAATTTAAATACTTTAAGATATTGATCGTAATTCTAAAATTAGTTCAAGGTACTAATTATATCCTTAAATATTTTAGGTGCTAGTCGCATCTTTAAAATTAATCCAAGGTGCTAATTACACCTTTAAATATTTTAGGGTGTTAATTACTCATCTAAAATTAATTTAAGATACTAGATATATTTTTATCTTAACTATATTTGATTGTTTGATATATGTTATAGTGAAAGAATAGTTTTGTGGCATTAGTTGTTGAGATGGGAAGTGATCTTAATACATAAAAGAAGAACACAATCAAATCTCAACCAATATATTTATTAAAAGATATAAAAATTATTTATACTTTAAATTTAAAAAAAAAATAAGGATACAATTCACTATATAAAAAAATAGAGGAATTTTGTAGAAAAAAATAAATAAAATTAAAATTTATATTTAATGATTTATGTTTATATTAAATTTTATTTTAATTATTTAAGTATAAAAAATATATTTTTAATCATTTAAATTTAACATTATTATATTTATAAGTAAAAAAATATCAACTCAATAAATTTAAAATAATAATTTTATAATTAAAATAAAAGTATTATATTAAAAATATAAAATACTAACATGTTTTAGTACTGTTAACGGCATAGTTATATTTTAAAATTTTTTATTCTAATATTTTTTATTAATGTAGTTAATAATATTAAATTTAAATTACTAAATATATATTTTTTAAATTTAAAAAATTAAAATAAAATTTAATTTAAATGTAAAAAATTAAACGTAGACTTTCCTTATAAATAAAGAAAGAAGAGCTTTTTCTTTTTAATTTTAAAATGCATCTTTTTCTTGTATTTTTCTATTATTAAATATTTTGTTTGTTTTATTTTCTGTTTTAGAAGTTTGTTCGAATCTGTTTGAGAAAATATAGTAGAACTCCTAGGATATGTTTAAACAATTACATGCAGCAGGATTATCTATAATATAAGGTGTGTTTAAATTAGCTTTTAAAAAAAATAAAAAATAAAATTATTTTGAAAGGGAATAACTTTTAAAAAAAATAAAAGTTTTAGACTTTTCCACCTCCAAATTATAGTTTTCAATATAAAAATAATTTTAGAAAAAAATCACTTGTCTAACATTTCTTTTTTAAAATCATGATTTTAAAATTAAAAAAGTATTCTTTTTCATATTTACACAGACAATAATATATTCTTGAAGGCACTATTCTATTTTACAAAATAGAATAGTACATAACGCTAAAGAAAAATGTCAAAATACAAAGCAACTCTTAATTATATAATTCTACACACGATCAACGTACAACAATAGTGAATGTGGAATTAATTGACCTTCAAATCGGATGGAGGGCAGATATGTGGTTCGAATTCCAACTTGGTAATTATAGATATGTAATTAATGATGATTATAGAAAAAAGGGGATCATCCTAATTTTTTTAAAAAAAATAAACGAAGCTATTATAGGATATATACATGATAAATATAAGTGGACTCAAGTAAAAACTAGGACATGCAACCATGCGCAAGCATTAATAAAGTTCTAAAATAGAATAGTGCTAACGCAATTTGATTTGTAGTGCTAGATTTTGAATATAACATGACTCGCTAAACGACGGGTAAGTACTTTGTCAAAAATAAATTTTATATAAAAAATAATTTAAATAAATTTAATACTGGTGATAAATTCTATAGTTAGCAATCCATATATGGTACATATTATCAAAATAATGCCTAAGCTCACAAAACATAAGAATTTTTAATCATAAATATAAGTTACTAATTTACTCATTAATTATTATTTTTTATTTTACCCTTATTATTAATTGTGATATAGTTTTTCCAAAAAGTCCTCTAAAATCGTTGTACATTTTTTTGTATAATAAAGGCTGATATGCCCTAAATGTAGGAAAACTAATTTTCATAGGAATTAAATTCTAAATATTTCTTGAGTATAATAGATTTTAAATAAGAAAGATATGAAAGTAGTATTGTCATAGTCTTCAACTCCTTTTTAGCCAAAATATCTGCCAAATGATTTCTATCTATAGATACATGTTGTATTCTTAGTTCCCAAGTTAAATTCGTAAGTTTTTTTATCTGTGACGCTGATAAACTATACCTATCTCTAGATATGTGTTGGATTAAAACCGTTGTAGATTTTGGCTACACTTTTCATTCCCTTTTGTATTGATTATTGTAGAGTCCATTCATATAATTTCTCTTTTTCTTTCCATAAACTTCATACTTCTTCACCGTCTTTCTTTATCTCTTCCTATAAACTGTTCATGTTCATTTTTCTACTATCTTTCTCTATCTCTTTTTCACTTCTCTTTCATGGAGTTTGTTCAAATTTTACACAAATATGGAGCCAGAATAAGATTATTTGAAAGAGAAATGAAAGACGAGGACTTGAAAATTTTTGTGTTCTCATCCTTTATTATATTCTTGCCTTCCATTGGATGTAGGAGTTGGACGTTTAAGAAAGAGGAGACAGCTTTGTAAATGCATGATAGAAAGACGAGAGGGGTGAGAGACTACACAGCATATCTATAAAGTAATCTTTTTTTATTTTTAAATCTACATCATCTGAAGGGTAAAGTTGAAAAAAAAATTAATTTAAAATAAATTAAATGACATATCTGTCACTCCTTGGTAGGGGTGTTCATTATGCCCGTGACCCGGTCCGCCCGCCCGAGCCCGAGAAAAAATTGCCCAGCCCGGCCCAAAAAATATTGCCCAAAATACATTTGGGCAGGGCAGGGCCGGGCCAAATGTCGGGCAGGGCAGGGCATCGGGCAAGGTATGTCGCCCTGCCCATTTGGCCCGGCCCTATATATATATACATACATATATATTATTTTTTTATTTTTCTTATAAATTTATTTTTTTTAATTTATAATTTTATACTTTTCACAACTATCTCTACTCATTTTTTAAATTTTGAATATAAATATTATATTTACGTAAATACTAAAATTACTTTCATACTTTACTTACCAAACATTTAATTATTAGTGTTGTAATATCTCTACAGATATCCGACCTTGATATAGATGTCAAATTTTTTTATATATATAATATATTTCAAGATTTTAATTACTATCTTTTTGTTACTTTATTCTTAATAAATTATAGATATTATTTAACTCTTGAAGATATAAATATGGTATTATTTTATAATTTTATGATTGCAGATTTTTTTTCACAATATGAGCAAGATATCACAATTCGGGCATGCCCAGCCCGCCCATGCCCAGCCCGCCCATACCCTGCCCAAAATAGTTAGGGCTTTTACCGGGCAGGGCCGGGCACCGGGCTGCAAAATGCAGCCCATAGGTTTTTCGGGCAGGGCACCGGGCAGGGGGGTTGCCCTGCCCAGCCCTGCCTATGAACACCCCTACTCCTTGGTTGAAGAGAATTAGTTAATAATGCCTATAATAAAGACTGATTTGAGTAATTGCTTAAGTTAACATGTAAATTCCCTATTGCTACTTTTCAATTTCCAAACTTCACTTGCCCTAGGAGTATACTTGTAAATATCCTGGTGTACTTGTTGTTAGACTTCATGTTTTGATGATGACAAATAATTTTGATAATGTATTTTAAAACTGTTTTGCAACAGCTTATTTTTAGTTAAACTTATTGATAAGAGTGTTTATCGATAAGCCCTTCAATAAATAAGAAGAAAATTCTGTTAGGAAAAACTATTTTATAAAAGGAATTTTTTGAAGATTTGTTCGATAAAAGTACTTATCGATAAAGACTTCATAAACGCTTTTTAAATTTAGTTTGCAAAACTTATGAAAAACTTTCTTACAAAAGGAGCTTATCGAAGTATTAATCGATAAAAGTACTTATTGATAAAGACATTAAGAAAACTTAGTTTGAGAAGTCTATAAAAGCTGTTTTCCAAAATGTATTTATCGAAGCATTGATTAATAAAAATATGTATCGATAAAAACTTCGATCAAGGCATTTATCAGTAAGTGAAAACTTAATTTTAAAAATCTTATGAAATCTATTTCAAAAAGCATTTATTGAAGTATAAATGTATTTATCGATAAAGACTTGGATATATCAATCAATTAACTTAGTTTATGAAATCCTCTCTGTTTTCAAAGGAATTTATTGAATAACTTATCGATAAATGTACGAAGCATTTATCGATAAGGTCATTTATCAATAAGTTATTCGATAAATAAGGACAAATTGTTATGAAGTCTATTTCAAACTTTATTTGTCGAAGTATTAATCGATAAAGGTATTTATCGATAAAATATTCGATAAAGACACAAATAGAAAGCTTAGTTTCTAAAATTTTGTGAAGTTTATTTACATTTGTTGAAGCATTTATCTATAAGCACTTCGATAAACACTTTAACAAATAGAGAAAATTCAGTTTTCTGAAATTGTTAAAGATTTAAAGAATAATCCTTTAAAAATTGATCTTATGACTTGCTTTGATAAATGATCCTATGAAATCTTGTTCCTAAATATATTACATAGAATTTGAGAAAAGATTAAACATCAAAGAAAGTTTAAAAATATGTTCTTCTGGCATTTATCGAAACTATTTAAGAGGGACGTAGAGAGTGTGATCTTCAGTGTTTATTATCGTCACTCTTCTTGAGAGAACTACAAATATTTCCTCCTTTATTTTAGATACTCAAGAGACTCTCTTGAGTATAATTGTAACCTTACGAGAAGTAAGGGGGAGTGAGAGAGAGGCAATTTTTTATACTGAGGCACTAAGAGTCCGTGAATCTTGGTGAATAGTAGAACACTCATATGAGTTCTAAAGACTGGACGTAGGCCAAGTAGGTAGGCTAAACTAGTATAAATCGTTTGTATGCATATTTTCTCCTCTCATCAATGATATCTTTCTGAAATTAATCTTCATTTTACAATTTTAGTTTAAAATTTTTAATATCACACAATTCACCCCTCACTTGGGTAAAACAATCATTCTAACACTTTTTAATTTGCTTTAAGTTAACTTGTAATACATACACTAACAATTCTTGTTAATGAGAATGCATAAATGAATTGTCATTACTGAATCCCATACAGCCACAAATTCATGCAAAAGAAAAACTATGCATAAAGATATACCATATTACATGTATTCAATACACATAAATTAGAATTCTAAACCATGCTAACAAATCTCCTACATTGCAAACACAACCATTAACACCATTATATGTAGACTATCCCTACAGAAATCACCTTCAATATGATTCTCTATTCAATTCTTTTCCATCATTAAAGAACACCATTAATTTAATTCCCTTTAATACGCTTCAAATTCAAATCTCGAGAAGTGCAGTTATTATGAAAGGTAAAAGCCCTTTAATACAATTCAAACATTGAAAGGGATTAATCTCAATCCCAAAATAATTTGGAAATAACAATATATCATAACTCATGAATAAGCCAGATAGAGGGGAGCCAGGGATCCTGAGCGACATGACAAATTTCACTAACAATTAACAACCCAATAAATAAAACAGGAGTGATTGAGGAAGATTAAAAATGCTCAAACAAATTATGGGTCATTTATTTCATAGGAATTATTATCATCGATGTCCTTGTGCAATAGAAACTAGTCATTGTTTCAAATTAATAGAGTTAATGACATACTTCTGCAGCACTCTTCAGATTTGCTGAGTCTAATGCCTTTGGATTTCCTCTTTCTTTACATTAATTCTTTTGATCATGAGTCTACTTTATGAACAAGCACATCACAAAGAAATCTCTAAATTTAAACATCACTAAAGAAAGAAGCACCAGAACAACCACAAGCAGCTAGCATAAAAGTTCTTGAAATTTTTGGCCAAAAAAAGAATTTAATATTAGTTATTAAGAAAATTACTGTCCCTAACTTTACTGTCCCTTAATACTCCATTTGGTCCTATTATTTCATATATCCATATTTTTCATGTCAATTAAGAAAAATTATTCAATTATTGATTCAAAAACATCCTAATATTCAAATTATATCCCTATTAATTAAAGGGAGACATCATAATGCCTTCTCAAATTATAAGGAACTTGTTTAATTTATCATGATTAAAATGAAACATCATTTAATACTTCACTAGATACCTTATTATCTAGACCAACTTTTATTTTGAGAACACATCTTATAAAAGGTTGCCTAAAGCCAAAAAAATTACTTTAGTTGTTAAGGAGTTGACTCATAGCTTATATGGTCATGAGCTTAAATCCTGTTGCCGATATGAGGACTTTATTGATTAACAATCTATAAATACCCTTATAAATATTCTTTATGCCCGGAGACATGTCTTAGCCTTAGTGAGCCCTTAGGATCTAACTCATCCAAATTTTTCTTTACATAAAAAAAAGGGTTACCTAAGGTAGTGAAAATGCAACACTTTATTAGTGAATAGAATAAAATTGCGAATTACATATGCCTTGTCAAAAGAAGGTTTGATAAACTTTTTCTTATTGGATACATGTATGTCTCCTCCTAGACCCCAGTGAACAATAAGCTTTTGGGACATAGTTTCCCACTAGTTTAATTTTTATTTCTCGGGCATTAGCCCTCATTTGTACCAAAAACAAGAATATACTCTTGTCTATAATATGAGTTTGGTTTAACCAACTTATGTGGACCATAAATATTAGTTAAAATGTATTTATAACTAAATATGTAAAATTTGTAAAGCTTTCCACATATGGACTTGACAAAATTCAATACTACGTTAATTATAAAAAATTAATTACTTATAAAATTTAATTGCATCAAAGAGTAAAATAGGGGAATAACTATTAAATACTGTAGATATTATCAAACTGGACTTATATTTTGGACTATGACAAGTTGGGAGAGAACAGACTTATAGAATGGAGGAATATGAAAAAGTTGAATTGGGCTTGGGCTTATCTTTTTTGGAACAAAGAACAATTTGGGCTAATTAGTATATCTACGAAAGTTGGTCAAAGAGTTTTAGGTTTGCACTTTGCTTCAATGGACTGTGGAAAAATAATAAAAGGGTAATCCGAACTATACCGTGGAGATCCTATTTTATGATAAAGATTAGGGTTGTGTATTGCGCTCATGTAAGCTTAGAGAAAAAATATCTAATCCAACTTAAAAAAATAGTCTAAAATATAATTGGACAGGGCCGAACCGGGTTAAATTTCGAATAGGGCAGGGTACTAGGTAAGATATACCACCCTGCCCATTTTTCTCAAACTGGCCTTATATATATATTCTATCTCTTTTTTATTAATTATTTGCCTTAAAACCTATACTTGTAATTTATTTGCCCTTTTTTTATTCATTCAGCTTACAGGTAATTTTTTATTTTAAAATTCATAAATTATATTATATATATTACTTCATAATATGTAATGTAATTGTTCTTTTACTTTTTTCCTCTAGATGCTACATTTGGAGGAAAGAATATGATGGCTACTGGTGACTAAAGGTCATTTTATATTATACATATGAGTAGTCAAGTAGGTAAGTTCTATCCTTTAAAATTTATAGCTAGATTAATTTCTTTCTTTCTTTCTTTTTAACTTTACTAACATCATATGATTACATTACAAATTATAATTGTTTCTTTTATTTTTTTTAGATGTTTCATCCTTATCAACTTTAGGGAGATTGATGTAAAATTACAATTGCAAACTACTTAAATTTCAAAACTTTTTTATATATGCAATGGATTTTCAAAACTTCAATTACTATCTTTTTGTTGCATTGTTCTTAGTAGATTATGTATATTATTTAACTCTTGAAAACATAAATATGGCATTATTTTAGAAGTTGGTATTATTTTAGAAATTCATAATTACATATTTTTTCCTACAATATGAGCAGGGCATGCAAGCCTGCCCATACCTAGCCTAAAATTATTAGGATTTTATAGGGCAGGGTCTGGCATCAGACTACAAACTACAGCCTATATTTTTTTCGGACAAAACATCAAACAAAGGGATTATCCTACTTAGCCCTACCTATATATACCCCTAAGACAAGCTTTGGCATAGAGCATTCTATTTCATATTTAGTACTGTATTAGGATAGGTAGTCCTCCTTTTAATCTGATTTTTGCAAACGAATAATAGAAAGTAGGGTCTTGTTTGCATTGACAATATTAAAAAGTTACTTCAAAATGTTTAAATATAAAGAAAAGTCCAAATACAAAATTGAGAAGGGAGAAAAAAGTTATTTCAACATTAAAGTTGCTTTTAGATGAAAGGTCAGTTATCTTTGCCAAACATCATTTTTCATTCAACTTCAGTTTAAAGTGTTTTACATGTCTAGAAGTCATTTTGGGATGGTTTCAACACCATCCCAAACAAAGGTTATGGCAAGTCAAAGAATAGACTAATGGCCCAACGAGAAGTCAACGCTCAATGCATACAGTCTAAGCTTAATTTTTTTTATTTAGTGAATTTTTTTTATTTAGTAAAAGGTTTCCTTACCCTTTTAAGGATGAGAGTGTAATAATTTTTTATATATTCTAACATATATACTTCATGGGATTCAAATTTGTATTATTCTCCTTACATAAGTGAAGCAGCTTACCATCTCAATCAATAACTTATTGTTGATCCCATTTTATTTAATCTTTGAGTTTTTTATATCAAAAAAAATTAGGTGAGTTTGGTCACAGGAGCTCATTAAGGTTAGGGTATATCTTCAGGCTCAAAAAGCCCTTATAGAAGTATTTACAAATTGACCACCGACAAAGTCCTCAAATTGGCAGCGGGATTTGAACTCACAATCTTGTGAGTTGTGGGCCAACAACTTCTTACCAACTTAACCAATCTTTGTTGGTATATTGGAGTTTTTTCTTTGTAGAAAACATACAGTATCTCCCTAGCCGATAGTTTAAAGATTACCTCTTCTGAGCATAGAGACCACCAAAGTGAATTTTACTTTTACCAATAAAATATTTTTTCTATATACATACCTTAGTTCAAATTCAGAATATCATATTTAAGGAATCAAACTATTAAGTTTTGATAGTGGCATATTGGTTTCTTGGTGACATACTGGAGTCATGGAAGCCATTAAAAAAATAAAGAGAGTTGTGAGCTCAAGCCCACTACAGGAAAAAAAAATCAAAGAGAGTCCATCTCCATAGGCCCAGATTGTGCATGGGGAGAAGAAGCTAGACATTAGGCCCAAGATCTTACCACCATCGCGCAAGAGGAAACAAGCAAGTAGAGCACATCTTGTGGTAAGGGTCCACTGGACTTGGATTAGATTAAGCCGAAAGAATTGTTAGAAGCCGCCACATGTTTAATACTACCCATTTATTATCTGTAGGTTTAGCTAACGAAGAAACGAGATATATAACTATTTAGAGCGTATTCAATCTCTGAGGAGTATCATTTTATTGTGGTTCCAGTCGCAGTATTTAGGGAGGCATCTTAGTTCCTAGATGCCTAGGTTTACGTCTACGAGTAATTGACGGCTCGTCCTACCTAATATTAGTATCACCTAGGAGAAAGGGAGACTTCGACCTGCCCTTTGATCGTGAGTGAGTCCAACCATCAAGGACCTACACACTACCATCATATTCATTATCTTCTTCACTCATCTCCCTCACGCTCACTAGGCCCCACCACAGCACCCCCATAATCTCTAATTTCATTCATTATTCATGAGCTTTAGACTTGGAGGAATGGTGTATTTGATGAAAGCTTGAGCTAGCTTAGGAGACAACTTGTGATAAGAACGGAGAAAGTTAGATCCTAGGACTTGCATTTGAACAATCATAGGAGACAACTTGTGATAAGGACTTGCTATCTCTTTAGTTCAAGAGCTTTAGATTTAAGTGATTATCTAAAGTTGTATTGCTTAAGCCAATCTAGTTTTAGGTTGCAAATACTTTGAGATCTTAGATTGGATTAATATTTTGGATTGAATTTGTGTTGAGTCCCGGGTTGAATATGTTTATATACCCTTGCATTGCCAATTGGATTGATAATTGAGTGCTCAATGTGGATTTAATTGTCAATGTGATGTATGTTACAAATTTTGTTTATTCCTCTTGATTGTTCAATTGAATTGGTAAATTATCTAATTGTTCAATTAGATATTTCTAAGTACAATTTTTAAAATTAATTTAGGGTAAAGTAGCACTCAATATCCTAATATTAATTCTCATATGCGCCCAGTATCCTAATTTTACTTATAATACAATTTTATCCATAATTTTTTAATTTAGTATAATTCTTTATACTTGAGAAATAAGATTATGGGTAAAACTATCCAAAATTAAAAAGTTATGGGTGAAATTTTATCATAAATAAAATCAGGATATTATGTGCTTCTTTATCCATTAATTTAAATTAATTATCATCAATTTTAATGGGTTCAATCAGCTTGATTTATATTTTTAACACTTGGACCATTACGCATTTTCATGGATTAACTAATAGGTCATTGTCCTTGAGAGTTTCCTATGTTTCAATTAGGGAATTAAATTTATTAATTCCACTCTTTTATAATTTCCCCTTTAGAATAACTAATTTTTTTTGGTAAATTAGAATAACTAATTTAATTAGGTTATTAACTCCATGTGAACTCTCAAGTTGTCCCTTTCAACCAAATCTTTCTTATTTTTAATATATTAATATGCTTAGCTACTTAACACCTTTCTTGATTTAGTATTTTAATTTTCCCTTCCATTAACCCCTGAATTACATTTGTATTCATCCAGAATAGTTTCATCATCAAATAGATCTTAGTGTCATTTGCATAATCATTGTAGCTTATAAAATGCATTTGAGTAAGTTTTATTGCATTTAGATATTAGTTTTTTGTATTTTAATTTAAGTCAATTCCATTGCATCATTTGGCACTTAAATTTAAATATAAGAAAACTCATAAATTGTTCCTTAAAATTAATTACCTAAATTCATCATAAACTACAAATTATTTTGGACGTAATTTAGTTAAATGTTTTAGCGTATAAGGTGCAATTGAAGTAATACTTTTAAGTGACAGCTTGTGGCCTACCAACAAATTATTGATTAAAATAATAAAAATTCTTTATATTTTAAGTTTCCAAAGTATTAATCACAAATCCAAAATAATTTAAGAATATTCTTAATTAAATAAAAAAAAGTAAGTTGCGGGGCTACTGGTATTTTTTTAAAAAAAGAATTAGTGACCTTTTCCTTTTGAATAAATTTAGTTATTTTTTTGTTTTGTTTTTTTTACTATTCCTCTTATTCTTAATATAAGATAAAAAAAATTAGTGATCTTTTCCTTTTGAATAAATTCAGTTTTTTTTTGTTTGGTTTTATTTATTACTCCTCTGATCTTTAATATAAGATATATTTAACTAATTTGATTAAATTAAAAAATTAATTAAGTTAGTTAATATGACATATTTTTTAAAAATACTATAATCATTTTTTTAACTATGTTCCTCCCTCTCTTAGTTGATTATTGTTGAAGGAGTATCAATATGAGTAATTTATAAAATAAGTTGATAAATATAAGAAAAATTAATCTTTTAATCATTCAACTTTTAACTCACTTATAACTTAATCCTTCAACTATGACTTGGTGCAACTTTAACTTGCTTATAACTCAGTCATTAAACTTTTTATTTTTTTATATTATTATCCTTCTCACTGATTCATCCTATATGGCATCTGAGTTACCTTGTCATCTATAATATTGTCAAAATTGCTTCCACACATTATTTAAAATTTTTTTAATTAAAAAGACCTAATAAATTTTTATAAACAAAAAATATCCACACATTATAAATTTTTGTATACAAAATACTAATACTATACAATTTAGATTCTTCTCAATAAATTTTTTTTTAACGGGGACCTTTCCCAATTTTTCCTTTATTTTATTTTAAGTATTATTTCAATATTTTCTAAGTAACAATATTTTATAATATTTCTTACATAACGAATTGCATGAATGCTTTCAAAGCAACCAGCTGTATGTATTGATTGTTCCCTTGGAGAAAATGAAGAGCCTGTCAATTGATTTTGTAATTAAAATAAAAATATTATCACGTGACTAAAAAAAAAGTTAATATAATTTTTAATTATTTAAATTTGTTTTTATTTTGATTTTAATCTTGAGTTTTATTCTCTCAAATTTATTTTATTTAATTATTAATCTCTCGAGTAAACGGTGTTAAATATGCTTACGTGTCTTTAATACTGTTAATTGATCTTATTTGGCAGACCCACGCTATCACCTCACTTTTATTTTTCAAATGCATTTATAAATAAAACAAAAATTGAGCTTATGTGATCATCATTGTCATCATCCCCCTTACTAGAGAAAAAAACACCGATATCCCCTTCATCGTCATCGGGCATACATGGATGTCAAACTAAAGAGAATGGATTATCAAACAAAGATTAAATCTAAGAGAAGGCATAATACATCCAAAAATCAAAGATATCAAAATGAAATTGAAAAATCACCAAACACAATCAAAACCCAAAAATCGCCAAAACCCAAATAGCTTAAATACACAAAATTTCTTTTAATTCTGTCTCAGTTACACGTAATTTTTTTAAAAATAAAATAAAATATAAATTATTTTAAATAAGTTATTAACTAATTAAAATTAAAATATATTAAATTATTGTATTTTAATTAAATAGAATTTAGTTGATATAACTTCCAATAGACCCTGATTTTTATTACAATTCTTATTTAAGTTTGACTTTGACCATTATGGGACAAAATTTATTTATATTTTATTTCTCTAAAAGTAATTTTTCATTATATATTCCTTTTCCGGCTGGCCCTTTAACAACCCCTTGTCTAATTTCTTAAAGAGGACAAAAAAGAGAAAGTAAATGGGAGAGTTCCACAACATGATCTGATTCTTGACCTTCACTGGGTTTTTTCTTCTTCTTCTTTTTTTATAACAGACTTGGTTTTTTGTTTAGGCAAAAATGGAAAAAAATTAGGAATATTAATGAATTAAAAAATCTAAGACATTCTTTGATTCCTTATTTTTAGAATAATTTTTCGTTTTTTAAAAATAAAAAACTTATTTAATAACTAAATTTTAGTTAAATATTTAAAAAAAAAATACAATGTGCACTAAAAATTAAAAAAAAAAACTCAGAACAAGTTTTAGCAGTTTTGTTATTTACTTATTTTTAGTTATGTGGAACTGAAAAAAGAAAAAGAAAAATGGGAATTCTTGAGAACAATCATCTAAACAGATTTTTTTTCCTCCATAGAACTTATTTTAAAAAAAATAACTATCATAAAATTACTCTAAAAATATAAAAACTAAAAAATAGAATCAAACAAAACCATTCCACTAAAAGAGATAATATCCTCCTCAAGTTAGTGTTCTTTAGCACGACCCACCCTTAACCACGTACTATTTAAAAGTATTTATATAGAACTAAAAAGATGTATTTCTCAAAAAAAATATCACGATTATGACTTAATCTCTCAATTTATCTTATCATGTTGTCAGGACTCGGGCGCTCTAGTTTGGTTCATCCACTAATTTTGTCCTTATCATTTTAAGGATCAAATTGCAATAATTTAAACTTATAAGGCTAAGTTATAATTGAATTAAAAATTAAAAGATTAAATCACTAATTTTTCCATTATTATTTCTTGAAAAGGCAACTTTATAGAAAATGTGTAAAATTGTTCCTGCTATATGATATTAAAAATTTTTACAAGATTTTTTTTTATTTTCAGAAATGTTAACAGACTTCTCTAAATATAAAAAAATTATAAAACAACAAGTTAAATATGAGTCTTATTAATACTCCTATTCGTTTTATTATTTTTATAGTTATTTTTATTAAAATTCATATTCTTTTTGTTAATAACCATATTTATCTTATTAATTTTTTTATTATTTTTATTAATTGCTCTATCCATCTTACTAATTTTCTTAGTATTTTTATTAAAGCTTTTATTCTTCTTGTTAATATTTTTATTTATTTTATTAATTTTTTTATTATTATTATTAAAGCCACAATTATTTCTTTTACTATTAGGATATTTTTATCTTTTACTATCACAAAATTAATTTAAATTGAACTGTAGTGAAGTTTTGAAGTATTTTATGATTTTTGAGAATAAATTAACTATAATGGTGTTTGACTAAATCAACCAGCAGCGTACTTGCTTTGTTGCTTTGTTGCTTTTCCTTGGTGTCAGGATCTCAACATGGGCCACGTCCCCATGTGCAGGCCAGCATGCGTGAGTTGTCATCCTCCTCTTTCTATATTTTAGTCAACCAATTCACGGGTCACAACTTAATATACGATTTAATTTATAATATAATTTTTATTATAAATAAAATCTTATAAATATTTCCCATGGTGTAATATTTAGGCATTTATTTATATTGTTTACAATATATAGGTAAAAGGGCCCTTGTACTAAAATTAATTACATAGATAATGCTTTTATATTCAGAATGAGGGTCCTCCTTGCGTTTTATCTTTTGCATTTTTAGAGTGCGTTGTGCGTTGGTTTTTTATTTATTTATTTGTTTTTTTTAAATATATATCTAAATCGCTATATATATATCATTAGGCTTATTTTGCAAGGCCATATAAGCACAACTAACTGTATTAGTGCCACGTAGGAAAATTAAACATCGTCAAAATTATAAAGATCAATGATCGAAAATAGCGTATAATTAAAGGATTAAAATTTTATATTTAAAAGTTGAGAGACTAAAAAAAATTATATTAATCTTAAAATTAAACAAAAAAAAAAGGAGTGTAATATACTCTTCGGTTAATAAAAGCAACCAACTAATGGCATGCATCAAAGTTAGGTTCTAATTGCTGGTGACAAACTAAACTACAATTCTACAAAATTTTGACTTTCTCTGGTAAGAATGATCAAAGAAAAGCCAAAATGATTATGGGTGTGTTTGGAAGACACCCAAACCGCGATTTTAAAAGGGTTTTTGGCCCAAACTTCGGTTTAGGGAAATTTTAAAACAAATAGGTTTATTTGTCCATAAGTGCTTTTGGACAAAACCATGGTTTAAAACCATGGTTTTGAATAAACTATTTAAAATAGCTTTTTCAACAGTAAAAGCACTTATGGACTATCCAATTACTATCTTACCCCTACTTTTTCTTACACCCTCTCTCTTCTCTCCTACTTTTTCTTATACCCTCTCTCCTCTCTCCTCTCTCCTACTTTTTTTTACACCCTCTCTTCCTTCTCTCCTCTCTCTTCTCTTTTCTCTAACTCCCTCCTCTCTTTTACTTTAAATCAAATCATACCCTTTTTGATAATTTACCACCATAAAAGTTATTCTAAAAATAACTATCCAAACACCTATTTATTCAAAACCACTTTTTTTCCATAAACTCTTCTCCAAAAGTCCTTTTCCATAAATTGTCCATAATCTCTTTTTTTCATAAACCCTTTTTCAAAATCCTATCCAAACAGGCCCTATTACATATTTTAGAATTTTTTTTATTTTACTTTTAGTCCAGGAATGTTCTGCTATTTATCAGGAGTAAAAAATCTAAATCAATGCCTTTCTTTTGATTGGATAAATCAATTCCTTTCTATGTTCCTTTTTTGTTTTTTATTTTTTAATAAGTATATAATATTTGGTATTTTCACCTTCCAGTATTATTAATCATAAATAGAAGTAGCTTATTTCTGGTACAAGGAATTGAGTTTATATAAAATTGAAAAAAAAAATACACATTCATTGCTTTTAATTCTATATAAAATTTTAATTTAGTTTCACAATTTTATAAAATATCTTTTTAATTTTTCACTCCGAACACAGTTAATCTCAAATAATTGTTTTTTGTGTCAATCATTATCATTTTTAAAATTTAAACTTAATATGTTAGTATTTGAAAATATTTTATTAATATTTAAAATTTTGTTGTTAGCTTTTTTTTTATTAATAAAATTAATAATATTAGTGTTAGATGATTGAAGTGACACTTTATAAAATTAAATTGTCAAACGAAAATATTATATGAATTTAAATGACTAAAAATATGTAGTTTTAGATTGTTTAAACATATTTAAAAAGTTTAAATCTCATCATAACATATGCATTATGACAATGAACATTATGATAAACACCCAATTCGACTAATATAGAGTTAATCTAACGGTATAAAATCCTGTTAGATCTTTTTAAATTTTGAATTTGATTCTTAAAAATAGTAAACTCTAAAATTATGATATCTGATAATAGAATTTAGTTAATATTATAAAAAAATATCAATCCTATCCCAAATATAATAAGTCCTATTTACTAAATTCAATAACAGTTAATTTAATAGTAAAGTAATACACTTTACAATAATAGAAATTTTAAAATAGCCTACTCATCTAATATTTTCTCTAAAAAAAAAAAAGTCAACAGCAAACTAAAGTTGACTGGTAGTCTAATAGTTAGACTGCGAGCGCTTATCTTTCGATCAACGCCACTGGTTCCGTTAAACGTTTGACCACCTCACCCACCAGCCCCACATGAATTACATCCATAAAATTAAATTTAATAAAAAAATAAAATTAGGTAAATTATCCTTTAAGAAGGATCTAATATTACTCATAATTTACAAGTAATATAATTTATTAAAAATTTCATATTTTAAAATGAAAATAAAATAAATAAATAAATTTAATATATTATATATAAATTTTTATAATAGTTATACTATTTAATAAATAGTATTTATAATTTGAAAATAAACATTATGATATGTCTTTTATAGAAAGCCACAATACTCATAATAAACTATGATTGTAAAAATAATTTTCCATAATTAAAATTTTAAAATAGTTATACTATTTAGGCTAAAATAGATAAAATTTCTTAAATTTTATATTAGTTGCAGATACTTCTATAACATTTAAAAATTTAAATTAAGAACCATAATAATTTATTTTTTAATTATCAAACATATGTTATTAAAATTATTGTTAAAATTAATAGTTTTTACATATCATAATTTTTATATTTATTTTTTTATATATCATATTATTTAAAAAATAAAATTTAGTACTTGAAATATAAGTTAAATTTTTTAAATACTTAAAATAAAATATTTTATAAATATAAAAAATTTAAATAATACACATGTAATTTAAAATATTTTTAAATATTTAAATATAAAATACTTAAAAAGACAATTTAAAATATTATTTGACCATATAGTATCTAAATAAAAAATACAAATTATTTAAAATTATATATAAATTATCAAATATTATTTTTTAAATAATATTGTATATAATAAAAATATAAAAAATTATAACATGTCTTTAATGGGAGAGATTTGATAATTAAAATATAAAATATTAGAGTTTTTAATTTAAATTTTTAAAAATTATAAAGATTATATGTAAAATTAAACTAATTAATACGCAGTTTAATATATGAAAAAAATAATTATATCATGGTTCTTAAAAATTATTTTTATAGTTATATTTGAGTAATTGTAGTTGTTTTTCAATTAATGTTTTATGGAATATTGTTGATATAGTCTTCAAACTTGTTTTCTCCTGAACACAATGCATTTTAATAAGGGGCATAATTAAAAGAATATCTTAAATAATTTTTTTATATATATATGAATGTGAGGGAGCATTGATTGATATTAATCGAATAGAGACTGGATTTGACTAATTAAAGCTATTAAATTCGTCCCTGAAAACAAGGCATGTGCTATTAATTTTTATCTTTAAAAATAAGATGACTTCATTTTAGACTCAACATGTAAGAAAAAAAAATTATTATAAAATCTTAATACAAAAATTTAATAATCCAAAATTCAATGATAACTAATACTAAATTTTAATTTAAAAAATAATAAATTCATACTTGTTATTAAAAAAATTTATAATTAAATCTATTTCTTAAGACTTTATAATAATTCTTAAAAAATATAAACTACTAGTTGACCTATTTTAAACTAGTTCACTAATTTAGTGTTAATTGGCAAGGAGGTTTAACTTGAGGTCTATTTAGAAATAGCTTAGTGGAAATATCATTACTTTTTTTATAAATACTATTATATTAAATTTAATGGTTTATATTTAATAGTTAAAGTAGGATAAATTACTAATTTATATAATTAAAATTTCATGGAACCATTCAAAATGACAGCGAAAACATAATGGGGATAAATACAATATAAAGAAACCTAACAATTTTACCATCGTTCGTTATGTTTTTATAAAATTTTAAAATTGAACCAAGTTAAAAAAAAAAGAAGAAGATTAAATCATTTTAAGTTAAGTTGGCTGTATAATATATCCGATCATAAATTCGTGTTTAAGAATTTTATTAATTTTAAACAAATAATTATTATATACTATATATAGTTATATAGTCCGCATGTACATTATATATTTTTTAATTATATTTTTTTAAAAAAGCTAAATATCTTCATATAGAAGTTATAATATTAAAATCCAACCAGATACATCATCAAGCGCTTAGATCAAATGATATGAATTATTTCATCTTAATTAAAGGTTACATGTATAATCTTTTGAGAGTATAGCAACGTAGGTGGTTTGGTCAACGTTTGAATAGATTCTATCATGACTCAATTTAAATTAGTCTAATTTATAATATTTTAAGAGATTGATTAGGATATTGAATGATCATTCAAACAAAACCAACCCAATTCATTTGTTAAATTCTAGTGAAACAATCCTCGATTTAGCCAAGAGTTTGGAATTAGTTAGATTTTATATTTTTTTATTTTTTATTAAAAATAGCAGCATGGCAGATTGGTAAATTATGTGTAGTTTAGACTTGGTTATTTAAATAATTAAAAAATAATGACAATTGTTTTTTTTAAAAAAAATCAAAACTACGTAATTTTTTTCTTTAAATTCTCCTCCTGGCCATCGAACTGCCCACATGCCACAAAGTCAAATCCCTCTCTCTCACATTCGTCTACTTAAATCTCTTCATTGATCCTCGTCTCGCCGCTGCTATGGCACCGCCGTCCGTCGACGCCGTTCAAGTGGAGAACATTGAGTTTCCGCCGGCGGTGAAAGCTCCGGGTTCCGACAAGAGCTTCTTCCTAGGCGGAGCCGGAGAGAGGGGCCTCCACATCCAGGACAAGTTCGTGAAGTTCACGGCCATCGGAGTGTACCTTGAGGAAGACGCCGTTCCGGCGCTCGCCGCTAAATGGAAGGGAAAGACGGCGGAGGAGTTAACGGAATCAGTTGAATTCTTCAGAGAAATCGTTACAGGTAACGGAAATCGGATTCTTTCTCCTTCTTCTCGCGTTGCTTTCTATATATGTTTGAGGATTCAGGGATCGGATCCGTCGCTTCATAGTTCTTTTTTCATCAGAATGGCATTTGAGAGTGGGCGTTCTCGTAACTTCACCATTTGACTAATTAAATCACAACCGTACGTTTTCATAGTTCTAAGTTGCCATTTGAGTCTCTCAGTAACGATAAATTCATGACTAATTAAAGAAATATTTTTATATATTATTTTAACGATAAACTCCAATTTAATTACGGTTGGACTACATGTGGACTGGTTCAAAGATAAACTAGCTTTCAATACTTCAGATTTAATTTTTAATAATTTATTTTAATCTTAAATATAAGATTTTAATATATTTTATTTTTTAATTTTTTAATATTATTAACCAGTATCTAGTACTTTTTCTAGATCATATTACTAGGTATCCGAACAATCAATTACTTTAATTTTTGGTTCTTCCCCTCCCAATATAAATATTTTTTTAAGATTCGGATTCAAGATCTAGACAAATCTAGTAGGGTCTTACACTACTAGATTTACTCTGTGTTTGTATCTTTCAAATTTTTAATTATTTCTCCAAAGTATCTATATGATTGCACATGTTAAATAGACTTTTATCAAGGCTAGTTTCAATGCATGTGATTAGAGAGAATAATTTAGAAAAGCTAATACACATTTATTACAAACAATCAACTCAATTATTTTTTTTTAATATCATCAGACATTTTTCTTGTGTTTGACGGAATTGATACTAAAAATATTTTTCTTGGACTCAGGTGGATTTGAGAAATTCACAAGGGTGACAATGATATTGCCATTGACTGGGCAGCAATATGCAGAGAAAGTATCAGAAAATTGTGCGGCGATTTGGAAAGCTCTCGGAATATACACAGAAGCAGAAGAAAAAGCCATTGAGAAGTTTGTTTCAACCTTCAAAGATGAAACATTCCCACCAGGCTCCTCTATTCTCTTCACTCAATCTCCTAAAGGATCTCTCACGGTTAGTCATCTTACTTACTTAATTAATTAATTATTGCCTAAATTTTAAACCATATTTTTCTTAGAATAATTAATTTGCAAAATTAAAATTAAAAAATAAAATTAATCAAACAGGTGGTTAATTGTTTCACAAAAGTGTATAGTATGATATTATTTATAATTCATTTTCAGCCTGTTTTACACCAACAAAAAAAACCTTAAATTTTATTAACCACGTCATAAAATTTAACAAATTCTAACTTTATTCTTATTTAATAAACATTATATTCTATTGGAACAAAGTCAATAAAATAATAAATGACAAGCAAAATAATAAATTCATATAAAAAAAATTATTTACCCTATAAATAATATCAAAATAAATATTATCTCTTTAATCTATATATAGGATTAGAGGAGTATTTGTTCCTATAATTTTACTTAAAATTTTTTCCTAATCTTTTAATTTTATAAATTATCTTTCTAGTCATCTAACCCTAACTTTGTTAATTTTGTTAACAAAAGAAATGATGACATTTTGACAAAACATTATTAAATGTTAACATATTAGGTGTAATATTTTAAAAATAATAATGATAGACATAAAAATTATTATTTGAGATTAATAGTATTAGAGTTAGAAGACTGAAAATATATTTTATAAAATTAAGGAAACGAAACTAAAATTAAGGAAACCCAAAAGATTAATTTCGGAGTCAAATTTTCATGTATATATCCTCCAACAAATAAAAAAAATTGTTTTCAAGAAACTATAATATTCACATATCCCAAAATTTTAAAAGAACTTTATTATTCAGCAATATCATCTTCCTCCTTTCATGTTTTTGTCCTTTATGGTTTTGAAAGGAGCTCGTGAATGGTAGGTAGATCAGGTTAGTTAAGATTATTATTAAGCATAGAAGTACACATTCAAATTTCAATTCGAACGAATTTATTATAAGTTTGAAAAGCATAATAGTTTGGTTGAACAAAAATCATATATATAGATAGATATAGATATAGGCCGGCAATAAAAGTCATATAGATTAGGTAATCATTAATTAATAATCAATATTAGCATATCAATATATATATAAATTTTGGAAAAAATACATACATACAAATAAAATTATAAAAAAAAGAAAAATTAATTTTTTTAATTTCTATAATTTTCATTCAGTTATAACTCAATTCTTAACCTTTAACTTAATACAACTCAATATTTATAGTTTTTGATTTAGTTAAAACTCGATATCTAAACTTTAATTTGTTAAAATTTAATCTCTATAATTTTAATCATTAAAAATTGTAGTTGTTAAACTTCATAAAATATATCATTTTATTTTTTAAATATAAAGACTATTGGAGAGTCCATAGTAATACGTTAAAATTTAGAGATTGAGTTATATTTATTTAAAATTTAAAGAATGAGTTGTACTGCCTCAAAATTTAAAAATTAAATTATAATAAAATTAAAATTATAAAGATTAAAATTAATTTTTTTATAACAAATCATACTATTCTTTACAATTTACATGAGATGCTCGGTACACAAAAAAATGTGTCTAATTCTTTAAGTAATTTATTTAGGTGAGTTTAATTTCATAAATTTTATGTTTTTTTTTTAAATCGACAATAGCTAATATAATTTTTACCAATACCTTATTTTATGGATCTAGTGCTTCGATTTGGTAGATGTACGCTCTTAATTTTAGGTATGCGAGCGTTACATGTGCCATCTTTAGAATATTCTTAATTTACCTAAATTTAGCACTCAGCAAAGTGAGGAAAGTATTATGTTATAAAGAAAGGAGCCCCCACATGACCAATAAAAAAGACCCAAAAATAATACTCATATACCTTAATCTTAAAATCAATATACCTAATTTATTGGTAGGCTGTTATCCGTTAGCTATTCCAAGGAAGGCAATAGCACATGTCTTGCCTCGTTTTCAGTAAGGAATTTAATAGCTTTAATAAGTCAAAATTTTATTTCTAGACGTGATACATGTATGTTGAGTCATGGACCCTAAAACTTAATACCTAATAAAATAATTTATAAAATAGTAAAAAATAAAAAGAGAGTCAAAATCTTGCCTCTATTTGATTAATATCAATCAATACTCTATCATATATATATATATATATGAAAGAAAATTTTAATATTACCTCGCTCTTAATTATAAGAGCTAATTATTTTTTTAAATAAATTAAAAAATAAATAAATTAGTTAATTATAATTATTATAAGAATTATTTGATTAATTTAAGTAGATTGGGGAGTATATAATATTAATTCATCTTGAGAGGTTAGATTTTATATAATTAATTAATTTATTTAATTTTTTTAATCTATCATAACAAACTAACTTACTTTTATATTAATGACCAAAAGGAGCAACATGTACTAGATTTATGAAATTAGTTTAGTTGGTATGGCTTTGACTGATATCGAATAATTGTGTGGGCTCAAATTTTATTATCAATTTAAGAACCTTAATATATATATCCCTATGGTTTTATTTATAAGTAATTTTTAAGTTTCAACATGTTTCATCTGAACTAAAGAAACCTTAAACCTCATTAACTTTATCCATATTTAATATACATAATACATTAGAAAAATAAAGTTTTCACAACAATAAACAAAGGGCAAAAAAGTAGATTATATAAAAAATTTAATGATATTATTTATAAATAGGATCAGAAATTTTTTCTCTTTCTACCTTATGAATAGGATAAAAGAAATAATCTGTAAGTACAATTGTAAATATTTTGAGTAGTGAGATTTACTTAATTTTAGTGAGTTTTTAGTCCCAACTTACCCAAACTTCAATTTAAGAGAGTCTCATAACAAAAAAAAAATATTTGTAACTTTGTTAGTTAATTCATAGATTAATACAATGGTTGGCCTTTATAGTTTGGTGTCGTTATAATTTTGATTTTTTAAGAGATAAAATGGTTCAGGTTTTATTAAACTATAAAGACCAATATTTTAAACGGAGAGAAACTTAAGGAACCAAAATAAAAACGAAGGCAAATTATGATGATTAAATGTTGTATTAACCCTTAATTAATCTGAAACCACACGTCATTACAACTTTTGGCCCCTCTTGAATGTGATGAACAGATAAGCTTCTCAAAAGATGGAGCCATACCAGAAGCTGGGGGTGTGGTGATAGAGAACAAGTTACTCTCAGAAGCAGTGTTGGAATCCATTATTGGCAAGAACGGTGTGTCTCCTTCTGCAAGGAAAAATGTGGCCATTAGATTATCTCACTTATTCAATAATCACTCTGAAAATGGCTCTTCACTAAATTGATGATTCTCTCAGCCTGGTGATGGTCTTCTTGATGTGTACCTTTATTTTAATAATTATGCATTATGCCTTCTCTTTGAGTTGTTGACTTGGTGGTTTGATTGTGAGTGAAGTATGGACTTGTGTTTAACATATACTTCTTTAATATTATATGATGAGCTATCTTTAGTTTTATTTTAAGAGAAGCCATATTTCATTGTATTAATTTTTGTTCCAAACTATATTTCCCTTGGAGCGATTTAAAGATTCAAATGAAGAATAAAGAAAAGAGTTTGTTTAAGATTTTAAAAAATAATTTTAGTTAAACTCAAGGTTAAAAAAACTAGAGCGGACAATGAACTAGTTGAGATACTGATTGAAGGGTTAATGGATAAAGTTAAGGTTAACTCAGGGTCAAACTAGTCATATTAAAAATAATATAATTTAATTAAAAATATAAATATTAAACTATAGGTAAACTTTTTTTCCTGTACAAAAATTTTTAGAAAGGGGTTGGGCTCGCCACGATCTAAGGGTAGGGCAAAATTTTCTTTTCTCCTAGGCGATACCAATATCAGGCAAGGCGAGCCGTCTATTACCCTCAGGCGTAAACCTAGGCACTCAAGAGTTAGGATGTCTCCCCAAGTGCTATGACTGGAACCATAATAAATTGGTACTCCCTAGGGATCGAACACGCTCCAAATAGTTACATGTCTCACTCCTTCGCTAATTGAATCTACGGACGAGAGGGTAAATTAATATTTACCCATAGGTAAATATAGGTAAATTAATAGTTAAATAAAAAAGACCACAAAGACATTAACAAAATATAATATCAATATATTATATAAATCAGAATTAGAATATATTTTACTATGATTTTTTTATTCGTTCATATTTTTTATTTAAAAAATATTTAGTTGAAGGAAAGACGAGTAAAACACTGAAATCATATTTTTTTTTTCTTTCTTTTTGTTAAAAAAAGGAGCTAAATGGCTTCTTTTACCCCATATGAACCAAAAAATAATAACACACCGGACCCATCGAGCTACACTGGTTTTGATCGGGTCATGGCTCATATATTGAACTAGCCCGTATAAGAGACCAGTTCACCAAGTTCCAGGGTTGACCCTGGCATGGTTTGATTAGGTGTTTTTTTATTTTGAACCATGGTTAAACTAAATATAAGGGAGTTGTTAGGATTTAAACTGAATATTTAGCTTATCAAAATAAAGGATCTAATGTACTTCATATATAATATGTTAGGGACGTTTTTTTTATATAAAATTTTTTGAAAAAGGGTTGGGTTCACCCACGATCCAAGAGCAGGCACAAAATCTCCCTTCCTCCTAGGCGATACCAATGTCAGGTAGGGCGAACTGTCTATTACTCTCATGCGTAAAGCTAGACGTCTAGAAGCTAGGATGTCTCCCCAAATGCCGCGATTAGAACCACAACAAAATGATATTCTCCAAGGATCGAACACACTCTAAATAGTCGTATATTTTATCCCTTCACCAGTTAAACTCACAGACGATGAGTAATATGTTAGGGATTTGATGTTTGTGTTGTCTTTGATATGGGAGCCTAATGGGCTCATACTAGAGGGTGAAATAATTAGGATGATGTCCAGGTGTGATTGAACTTAGTCAATGTGTGTAGTCTCGTATCAAATATGATAGAACTTACTAATAAATATATAACAAAGTAGATAGACTAATAAACGCTAGTTTTAAAGTTTTGAGTTAAGATATACTCTTATCCTCTCTTTACCATCTATTTGTTCTCCCCCCTATTTTTGGGTAGCTACTCTATGTTCCTTAGATTATGATATGAAGGCCTTAAAACGCCGAGTTTATGATTTTTTCCCTTTTTATTTATTTTCAGATAAAAAATGATTTTTTTTTTAATTTATAGACTTCGTTTTTAACATTCGACAAAACACATCAACCTATTAAGGACGGCAAGCCTGTTGTTAGCGTCCCCCATGTGATGGTGTTTTCTCTCAACGACGGTGTCTTAAGTATGTGGGCGTGAGCATATGAGACTATGATCACATGAAGTTAACAGAGTATTTAGTATTTTAGTCATTCCGATTTTACTTGTTTAATTATAACATTAAATATTATTTCAACAATTAACATTAATATTGAAGAAAGAGGATAAAAACACCTGTTACAATTAAATACAATTTCTCTATATTACTCTTATCAATGAATAGCTATTAAAAGTATATAATTAAATAATTAAAATATAAAAAAATTATTTAAATATATTTTAAATCTAAATAATTGAAATTAAATTCATAAAAAAATTATAATTTATCATATTCAATAAGGAAATTTTTATAAATTTTATATATAAAGTTACTAAACATAATCAAAGTTAAAAGGTTAATATGAGTTTAAGAGTGAGTTGACATGATTTTATAAGTTAGAAGCGTAAAAACGGTAAACTTGGTAAATAAACTCATAAGTTTAACTGAATTTACTACTAATGAGTTTAAATGCGAGTTGACACGATTTTATAAGGTATAAATATAAAAACGATAAAATCAGAAAGTTAACTCACGAGTTTAACAACAATACTCAAGGTATTGTGTGAGTCCTATGCTGAATAATTTTGGCATTTATGTTTATATTCTATTGAAGTTCAAATACAGAGCAATATATAGAAATTGCAATTTTTATCAATAGTTTTGAAGTACACAAATTGTGTGCAAGTGATATATCTGGTGTATCTAATCCCTATTAGAAAAAATATTTATCCATTGTATCTAATTCCTATTAGAAAAAATATTTATCCATTGTATCTAATTCCTATTTGATAGATTTAATTACTATTTGATATTGTTTATATTTAAGAGAATAATAGATCGTAATTGGATAAAAGTTAAGAGAACCACTAAGGAATATGATGATGGGGTAGAAAAGTTTCTTGAATTTGTTTAGAGGAATGCTTTGAAGAAAATGGATGGGTTATTTTTCTGTCCTTACATCAATTGTTGGAAAGAACTTGAGATGTCATTCTCATGAAAAATAAATAATGGACAATTTCGTCACCCAGCTGATTCTCTTCAATGGAAGACAATATATCAAAAATTAGTTAAATTAGTTAATATGATTTTTTTTAAAACACCCAAATCATCTTCCTTAACTCCCTCATATTTTATTTGATTATGGTTGAGAATTAGGATAATTTAAAAAAATGATAAATATAAAAAATAAATTTTATATTTAAAATTAAAATTAATTTTTTAATTAAATTTTATATTAAGAATTGAAAGAGAATTATTATTAAATTATTAATAGTGCAAGTATAATTAGCTAGACGTTTTTCGGCTTTTTGAAAATTTCATAACCACGCTGCTAATGCAATCAGATAGCATAATAAACTAAGTCAATTCTGTTAGGATACCAATAGGGGTTAGTCCGAGTGGTAAGCGGTTCGATATTATTTAAGCGAGATCTCAAATTCGAGCCATGGTATTTGTAAAAAATCCTCGTTGGGAGACTCACCCACTATAGCCAGGTGCGTGATGCGGGTCAGATCTTGATATAGTCAGGGTAAAACTCCGGTGAATCGGGTGAATAAAAAAAAATCTATTAGGATAATTTAGATAAAAGACAATACTTAGGTCCAATCCCTTAGATCCATTAGGTCCAGTCTCTTCGGTGGCGGCATATAATTGATTTACTGGACCTAAAGGACTGGATCTAAGTTTGGTCCTTAGATGCATCGTTTTGCGTTTTTCAAAGTCTTTTAAATTTAATATGAGTAAACTAATGAGAGTTAGAATAGATGATAGGAAACAGACTTATATCATATAAGATGTGAATTTGATTTCTATTGTCGTCGTGAGAATTTTTTTAATAGACGATCTTGTAAGTCCCCTATAAACGCTTTTTGAGTCATAGGACTTTGCTTTAACTTTAGTGGAAGACCAGTGCTGAATTCACTTAAACTTTTTTATACCAAATTTTTTTTTGAATAATTCAAATTTTATGATTTTTGAAGTTAAATTCCTAAAGTAGCTAAATCTGTCATGTACGATCATTCAAGTTTAAGTGTGTGTTTGATAAACTTTAAAACTAAGATTTTAAAAGGTTTTTTGGTCTAAACTTTGGTTTGAAATTTTTTTAAAATAAACAATCATATTTGTCCAAAAGACTTTTGGACTAAACCATGTTTAAAATCGAGGTTTTGGATAAGCTATTGAGACTAGCTTTTGGAACAATAAAAGAGCTTATAGACTATCTAATTACTATTTTACCCTTGCTTTTTCTTACACCCTCTCTCCTCTCTCCTCTCTTTTTCACTCTCTCCTATTTTTAATAAAATTATACCCTTTCTGGTAATTTTTCAATTACAAATTTTTTTTTGGTAATAACTGTTGGAGATTGTGCCCTAGGGGCCAATCATTATCTTATGAACATTGTTGATTTATGAATTTTTTAATTATGTTATCATATTATTTGCATGTTTACTATGATGACAATCCTTGGATAACTCGTGATCTTATCCTAAATGTCCCTGGTCGGTCATCTATGCGGGAGCAAAGATGAAATAAGACCAGTATGACTTTGAAGATATATAGAGATATAAATCAAAGTCATAGGCACATGTAAGAGTACAGGGTGTTGGACCGACCCCCTATGAGAGAGCTGCATGGGTTAAGTCATAAGCTTCTCTCATATACAAGCCATGTCACTATGCCCTTTGACCTGAGATCATCATGGATTCCTACATGACAAACGCTCAGCTTTGACCTAGTCAAAAGTCACTTTTGACCGAGTGATCATAAAGGCTATGCTCGGGCTTAGTGGTTTTTCATGCGGAGGAATGTGAATGGTCAAGATGGAATTTGTCCCACACATTCGTAGAGAGATATTACTGGGCCCCTCGATGAGTGAGTCTGAGAAATGTATGGCCATACTGGAATGGAAGGGTAGTTCCATTTCTATATTCAGACTACTCAGGGATCGAGAAAGTAACGGTTAGGAACAGGAGGATGACGTTCTCCATGCCTCATCCTTGACCGAAATATCGTGTGACAAAAGGGACGTGATATGGTTGTATGAAAGGTTACATCGTTTAACGATCCTTATATGTTTTGGGTAGTCGTAATGCCTTGCTAGAGACCGCTTACGACTTGTGGGTCAGTATTGCTAGAGACCGCTTACGACTTGTGGGTCAGTATAGTAACTGACCCACTGCCAACTTCATATGGGCCTACAGGGTCACACACAAAATAGCCCAATGCGAGCTATGATGTCCAGATTCATTGAATCAAAGATATGTCTAGATTCAATGAATAATCTAGGGTGGATATATATTTTATATATATATAAATTAGTATATATATATTATATATAATATAAGAGATATTTGTAAGATTTAATTTATAAGGATAAATTAAATCTCTATCACTTTTGAATTTGAATTTAAATGGATATGATCTATTTGAATTTGAAATTCAAATTGATAAGATATCTCAAATTTGATTTATGAGAATAAATCAAATATAATTCTGTCTTATCTTTATTTTAAATTAAATAAATAGGTGAATTAAATCTGTGGGACGGATTTAATATAAACCATATTTATTTAATTAGTTTCTTATTAAATTATGCAATATATGATATTGTATTAATTCAGAATTAATATAAGATTAATTCTGAAGCTCGGCCCTATTAGAAGCGCGATAGCTTCCTATTTATTTGACATTAGGGGCTAGGGTTCTACACATCTCTACACACACATTCAGACGTGAGAAAAGGGGGCAGGGAGAGTGCAAAAGGTTTGCAGACAAGAAACTGCCGAAATAGAGACGGTGAGGACGGAATCTCTAGAAAGCCCTAGTGGGATAAGAGGCGCTAGCACGTCGTTCGCGATTGGAACGCTGTTTGTGTGGATACCGGTAGAGGAAGCCGATCTGAGCTGTTGACTTCTTGTGATCGAACCAGACACGAAGATAGGTCACGACCAGAACACGCTGAGGTCCCGATCATACGGGCATCTGAACGTCAGAAATCCGAAAAGAAGAGGCAGGTCGCGACTTGAAGCTGACGAGGTCGCGACTACAAACTCCAGAGACGTCAGGTCGCGACGAGAAGCAGAGTAGGTCGTGACTAAAAACTCCAGAGGCGACAGGTCGCGACTAGAAGCTGAGGAGGTCGCGACTGAAAGTTCCAGAGGCGAGGAGTCGCGACTAGTGGACACTGAGGTCGCGACCAAAGCTTGAAACCGAAGGTAACACTTCTTTCTCCTTGACTTAAATACATTCGGTAGATCCTGGCTGGGAATGGAAAATTTTTTAAAGTTAATTTTCGCTGCGTATCTTCCAATTCCCTACAATAACTATCTAAATACTCATTTATTCAGAATAATTTTTTTTCAATAAGCTATTCTCCAAAAGCTGTAAAATCCTTCTTCTTAAATAAATAAAAATATAAGGTAAATAGATTTAATTTATTTCAAAATGGTTAACCATGGTAGAAAAGATTTTACTAAATTTTAAAAGCAACCCTACCATGGTTATAAAAGAATTTTTCTTGATCGATATTTAACATGTTAGAAAAGACAAGACTAACGAAATAAAACTTTACTTTTAGAAGGTTAACCATGATAGAAAAAGACAAAATCACCCTCAAGCACTATCATGGTTAAAAAGGTTTAACTTATGTTGAAAAGGATATCCATGATAGAAAAGAGTGAAACTTATAAACGAGACTATCATGGATATAAAAACTTTACATAATTTTTGCAAGTAAAACCATGTTAGAAAGAACTCAACCCTACTAACATGGTTAAAAGATTCAAGCCCCCATTTAACATCATCAAAGTTATCAATTCGAATATCTCCCAGTAACGTACTCAGGTGAACAACACCAATACCCATAACGCTAGCAAAATTTTCAAATAATACTCCTAATATAGTAAGAAATCCTCGTAGGTCCATTAAGTCATATGCATAATCCTAAAAGACTTTGGCCTACTGTCAGCACCTATTATTTAGTACGATCATAGAAATAACAAATCATCAGAATATAAATAAAAGTAGGCCCTATAATGGCAATATACATATACTCAACACATAAATAGAAAGGAGGGTGATGTACTGTTCAACTAGTATAACTATGCCTCCGGCACCTTCCCGTTTGAACCAGCAATTGAACTAACTCCTGAAAAATGTTAATAAAAATAGGGTGAGACAAAAGCCTCAGTAACCATTAATCCTACTCATCATGCATACTAATATGTGCTCGTGAAGTGTTAAGTGGGATAGTTATCAAGTACAATATATAGAAAATACATATCATCATATTATAATCGAATGGATAACCCACCCAAGTTCCTCCCCTCAATCCAACCGAACCGCCTTATTCCCGTCGACTGAACCCATGGGCTAGAGATAATTACCATATCACTGGCCACCCAAAAAGCTAATCGGTCAAGTGTTATAGACCGGCCAAAATCTATAGAGCACATGACCGGACCATGGGTTCATTCACTCTCAGTAAACAGGTGGGGGTATCGCGGCCCCTCGGTAAACAGGTGGGACAAAAGCCAACCATCTAGCTTCAATGGAGGCTATACCACGTGGTAGAAATATAACTCCCTCATCACCAATCCCCAATGCATAATTCTCAAGATAATAATATTAATCAATAATCTCAAACTTGGTAATCAATACCATCAATAAGTATCACAAATAAAATTTTTCTCTATTCAACTTTCTAAATTAAACTTCAAGTCCCACAAGACTACTTTTTTTTTTATAAAATCATCAATAATAATTCCTCAATATAATCACGTAAATACCAGTAAATTTATATATAACAAATAACTCACAAACATCACATTAGCACACACAATGAGTGAAAAGTGGTTACCTCTTGTCAAAACAAGAGATAATTACCACAAGTCAAGTGGCCCCGTTTATAACAATACCAATCACAAGTACTCTGATGCTCCACTAGGAGTTATTCCAGAACCCTAATGATAATATACAAAATTATCACACAAAAACTATCACTATTTTACTTATTAATGCTATAAAATTATTCTAACACTACTCTAGAATTTTGGAGCTTATCGCTAAAGACATGAATTTTTTCTAAATTTACATTCATTTATAATTTAATTAGTTTAATATAACAATAAGTTAAATTGAAGCCAAGGATCCTTTTCGGCAGTTCCTATATAACCACATGCATATTGGAGAAGAAAGGTAAGTACATGCGTAAAGGTTACTTCTCTTTGTTTATAACTATTTCTAATTTAAAAATATTGATTGCATGTTGTTTTTATTTGGTTTCATTTGTCAGCTAGTGATTTTCAAAAGTAGTCTAGGCAACTAAATAAATATATATGCGTATATGTACATGGGTTCCGTGAGGATAGGACAAGGACAATTGATGAAGCATATATATATATATATGTATATATAGAAGATAGACAACTGTACAAGAAGAGAAAGAGAGGAATACATGTTGCACGTGATGTTGCACAGCCAAGTTTGCGTCTTATCGAAGTTATGTTGACGAGCAGAGCAAGGAGAAGATCGAGAGGTACGGCAAAACTGTGTTAGTACTGATGCTACGCACTGAGCCTCAAGAGTTCGGTGGTCAGGGTGCACGGAAAAGGTTATAAAGAGAAGAAAGGAAAGGAAAGAAAAGTTGGCAGCTGACACAACGGAGAGTTGAGAAAAGAATTTAGGTTTAACTTATTTTTTATCTAATATAATTTTATTATTTTATTATTATTATTATCTCTATAATTTATTAGAATCCTATAAGATATGATAATTTAAAATTTAAATCACATCTTTAAAATTTGAATTCATATCTAAATCTGAATATAAATCTCAATATATTCCTAATTAATAACATCAATCAAATCGTGAATTTTAATAAAAATAATAGTAGGATAATTCAGATATCTTTATTTTTATTGAAATTAATAAAAATATCAAATTATAATGATTTTAATTTATTTAATATCTTTAAGTTATTGGTAAATAATATTTTTAATGTGCTCAAAAAATCCAATAAAAATTTAGGATGTTACAAAAGCTTGTTTTTAAAAGCTATTCAAAAGCTCCTTTTTCCCCTTTTCTAAACTCTTATCCAAATAAACCCTAAATCAGGTTTGGGAAAGCTATCCTTTGTTTATGGCTAAAATTAGGTTGATCTAAATTAGTCATAAAAAATCAATTAATTAAATTACATAAAATTCCTTTAAACTTTTGATCATTCACAATAACTTTTTTAACATTTAAAATCTAATAGAAAAACCTCTGTGAGCTTTTAATTCTGTGCAGATAACCTTAATTATAATATTATATATTCTTTAAGCTTCATTTTTTATGCATATAATACCCTCAAACATTGAGTTATAAATGTTTAGGGGAGTTCATTGTAAAATTTCAAAAGTTAGGAAAATATTTGTATATGATATAAAATTCAAGGGCTTATGGGTAATATAGCTAATTAATTAAATTAAAATTTATACAATACAACTCAAATCAAATCAAGATAATTTAAGTAATCTATTATACTAGAATATAGAAATACACACACACAAAGATATATATATATATGTATACTTCAACTCAAATTATCTCAAATCTTACCTTTAAACACCCAATCTTTCCTCGTTTATCTTTCCAGTTCCAAAAACTTTACGTAGTTTTGGTATTGGTTATCTATAAAAGTTAGGGCAAAACCCTATAACTCACAAATTGCTATAGAGAACTTATGAGATTGTCTATCAAAAGAGAGATTGCCTATCAAAGGAGTCCTCACAATAATAACGATAATCAAAATCGTATCTTTATAGGATATAAGTATATTTCTTACTATATGTGTCAACTCTTATTGATATTTTTATTTTTCTTTGATCTTATTGATTCCTTCATCGCCGGTGGACCACCCCATCATGGGGGGAAGCCCAAACCTGAGCCCAAATCTAAACCGAAAGACTAAGGATTTGGCCGGAGTTTGATGGCCTAAGCTACTTTGAGATTGTTATATATACTTGATGCAACTTTTTTCAAGTAGGGATTTTATATTCTATTTTTAGTTTTGTAAGATCATTATAGTTGATTTAATAATATATAGTTCTTTTATCGATCTTATTATGTCGTAATTAGCTTCGAGGTTTTTAAATAATTGAAATCACCTGGTATTTTATCCTCAGGATAGCTATGTTCTGCGCTTTGTTTTCTAAAGAAAAATTAGAGCAAAGACCTATAGAAAATAATATTTATTAAAAAAGATATTAAAAATTGTAGTTATATAGAAGGACCACAAATTAAAATATAAATATATAAATACTAAATTGCCCCTAATCATCATCATCAGCCAAATCATTTTACGCATTAGACCTCGATGCCAAAAATCAAAGTATAATTGGAATTTCTTTAGAAATTCCACAAGTTTTACCACTTTGGTAGATTGTGGCGATGGAAGTTAAGAAAAGTTTCAAGCATGCGAAGCAGAAGTTCATTGCTTCAAACTAAAACGTTGATTGAGTTTAGTCTTGGATGAGAAATTTACAAAAAGACGTAACACTTGAGGAAAGAAAAAAAAATATAGAAATTAAATTATAGGCTTGTTTAGGATATATATATATATTCTAATTAATGAGTATAATTTAGTAATTTATATTTTCAATTAAATTATATTATATTTAATCAATAAATGTGACTAAATTCTCCTACTATTTCATGCACCCAAAAAATATTTAATAAATTAATTTTAACTCAAAAGATTTTTACAAAAATTAAATAGTCAATTTAATTGCCAAAGAAAAAATTAATATACAAAATAGGCAATTAAATAACATAAAAAAATTAAAATTTGTAAATACCCTTCTCAAATAAAAAAATCAATAATAGAGAAATTAATTTTTTCTTTATTTAAACGTTTATAGTGCATGTAATAGTAATTAAAAAGATATAAAATTAAAAAGAACAAAATATTCTGAAAAAATAAATTAAATGGCCCAAAATAATTTAATAAATGATAATTAAATAGAATAAGTTTTGACATAGAAATCAAATTTTTTTTGTAAGAGGGAACATAAAACACATCATAAAGTTTTAAAACATGATTATTCAAAAATGTTATGTGAAAAGTTCCAACAGTTTTCACAGGATCTCCTCTTCCACTACCTGAAAGGATAATTTCCTCATATGGATTTGAAATATCAATATAATTAAATGTATAGCTATGATTTATCTTTACCCACAGGTAGATATCTTACAATTGTACATTTAATTAGGGTGGGATAGAATGTCCTTATTATTTTCTAAGTAACCCATAAGTATTGGAAAAGTACAAATGCATTCTAGTTCTATCACTTGAGATAAATACATAGTATGCTAATGTCTTTGCCCATAGGTAGACATTGGTGATATGTATTTATACTGCTTGCATGCTACATTTGTGCTAAGCATGCATACATGGCACAGTGACTTGTAATTGCTTCAAATTCTAACTCGTGAGCTTATTTGTACATTTGTCTGCTCTCATTTTGTAGATCCAATTACTACCCCCAGGATTATGGCTGATGTAAGCAACAAAACAATTTTAGACGACAGCATTAACTATGTTGATTGGAGAGATGATGTTTTGCTGTAGCTCAATTTCTTGGACTTGGGTTATGCCTTGAGGTATAAAAAACCTCCGAGATCTGATGATGCCTCTGATGATAGAGAGGTAAAAGAAAGGTATAATATGTGGGAGTGGAGCAACTGCTTATCTCTCCTGCTTACACAACAAAGGATCATCAGAAGTATTAGGGGGCAGTCCCTAAGTGCGAGACAGCCAAAGGATACCTGGATGCTTTAGATAAACAATTCAAGCTGACAGACAAGTAGATGGGTGGTGCCATCATGTCTGAATTATGTGCTATGAGGCTTACAGGTATTGGCGGTGTAAGGCAATATATAATGAAGATGAGAGGTATGCTTTCATCGTGTGTTACTTTTGAATCTAATTTTTTTAGCGTTAATGATGACACTTGGTGGAATGACACTGGTTCAATGATCCACATTTCGACTGCCATGCAGGGCTTTCTATCAAGCAGGCCTCCACATCCCAATGAAGAAATTGTCCTTTCATACAGTGGGAGAGGAAATCCTATGAAAGCCGTTAGAACTTTTCGCATACCTTTTTTGAATAATAATATTTTGGAACTTTATGATGTTTTTTATGTTCCCTCTTACAAAAGGAATTTGATTTCTATATCAAAACTTATTCTATTTGATTATCATTTAGTTCTTTCTAAAAAACTTATGACTTTGACAAAGGATTCTGTTTTGATTACGAATTTAGTTATGATTGATGGCTTATTTAAAATTGTTTCTGATTCACCTAAATCTTTTTCCATTTCGCATGGTATTAAGAGAAGTGTCATCGATGAGAATTCTTATAGCCTGTGGCATAGGAGATTGGGACATATCTCCTTTGACAGAATCAAAAGGTTAAATAAAGATAGAATTCTTCCATCTTTAAACCATTCAGAATTTGATTCTTGTGTGGACTGCATAAGGGAAAAGCAGACCAATAAGTCATATAAAGGGGCTAAGAGAAGTTTTGAATTGCTAAAAATTATACACACGAATATTTGTTGCCCTGATTTAATTGCGCATGGTCAAAAGTACTTTATCACTTTTATTGACGATTACTCACGATACATGTATGTCTACATACTTTATAATAAAAGTGACGCACTAGATGCTTTTAAGGAATATAAAGTAGAAGTAGAAAAACAGATTGGGAAACCAATCAAGATAGTGAGATTAGATTATGGTGGTGAGTATTATGGCTTATATACTAGTGAAGGATAAGCGCCAGGTCCATTTGCTAATTTTCTTTGAGAGCAAGGTATAGTAGCCCAATATACTATGCCTGGATCACCTAACATGAATAGTGTAGCTGAAAGAAGAAATATGACCTTGTTGGATATAGTTATGAGTATGATGAGTAGCTCCAAACTATCACCTTTCCTGCGAAAGGAAGCACTCAAAAAAACTATATACATATTAAACAGGGAGACACCCTTTGAAATCTGGAAAGGATGGAAACTCAGTTTAAATCATTTGAAGATATGAGATTGTCCTGTTGAAGTGAAAGTGTACAATCCAAAGGAGAATAAGTTAGACCCCAAGACCATTAGAGCTTACTTTATAGGCTATGCAGAGAGGTCAAAGGGTTATAAGTTTTATTATCCTTCACCTTCTAAAAGGTTTGTAGAGTCTAAGAATGCCAAGTTTTCTGAGAATGTTGTGATTAGTGGGAGTGATTATCCACTAGATTATCACATAAAGCGAACAACTGACATCATTCAAGAGGGGAAGTCAATAGTTAATGATCATCTTACTGTTAGGATTGACATTGAACATGATATAGACCCTGTGACTCAATTTGACGATGCTGAACAAGATGGACACATACCGGATGATCAACCTATCACACAAGTGGAACCACCACAAAATGTGATAGAGGATGTCCTTATTTAGCAACTTGGATCAACCCAAGAGGTTAAATTAAGGAGGCCAACTAGAGAAAGAAGACTGGCATTACTTGATGACTACGTAGTGTATTCTGCTGAAGTTGACTATGATGTAAGTGTTGAGAATGATCCTTTAATGTTCACTCATACTATGAAGATTGCGAACTTTAAGTTGTGGCATGATGCTATAATTGACGAAATGAATTCCATGGCAAACAACCATGTTTGGGAACTTGTAGAGTTGCCTAGTGGGTTTAAGGCCATTGGCTGTAAATGGGTTTACAAAATTAAAAGAGACTCACAAGGTAACATTGATAGATACAAGGTTAGGTTGGTTGCTAAGGGCTTCACTCAAGTGGAAGGAATCGATTACAGTGAAACTTTTCACTTATATCTAAGAAAGATTCATTCCGTATCATTATGGCATTGGTTGCCCATTTTGATTTGGAGTTTCAACAAATGGATGTAAAGACTGCTTTCCTCAATAGTGAACTGAATGAAGAAGTCTATATGAAACAGCCTGAGGGATTTGTTGCAAAAGATAAAGAACAATTGGTATGCAAGTTGAAAAAATCAATATATGGTCTAAAATAGGTTTCACGGCAGTGGTACTTGAAGTTCTATGAAGTGATTACATCATTTGGTTTTGTTGAGAACATCATGGATGACTGTATATACCATAAGATTAGTGGGAGTAGGATCATATTCTTGATTTTGTATGTGGATGACATTATACTTGCTACCAATGATCTGGGTCTATTGCGTGAGGTGAAGTAGTTTTTGTTCAAGAGTTTTGACATGAAAGACATGGGTGAGAAATCTTATGTCATTGGCATAAAGATCCATAGAGATAGAATCAAATGTCTTGTAGGCTTATCTCAAGAGGCTTACATTGTCAAAATTTTTGAACGATTCAGAATACAAAATTGTTCATCTAACGTGACTTTTATTAAAAATGGAGATAAATTTAGTCTAAAACAATGTCCTGAAACCAAGCTTAAAAGGAAAAAGATGGAAAAAGTCCCATATGCCTCAGCGGTGGGAAGCTTGATGTATGCACATATTTGTACAAGACCTAACATTACTTTTGCTGTGGGTATGTTGGGAAGATACCAAAGTAATCCTGGGGAAGCACATTGGACAGCTGCAAAGAAGGTGTTTAGGTACCTACAAGGCACTAAACACTACATGCTCACATATAGAAGAATAGACAATCTGGACATAATTAGATACTCAGATTCAAATCTTGGAGGATGCGTAGACACGAATAAGTCTACATCTGGTTACATCTTTCTATTAGCAGAAGGAGCTATATCATGGAGAAGCATTAAGCAAACTCAAATAGCTCCTTCTACCGGTGATGCCGAGTACATTGAGTATTTTGAAGCAAGTTCACAAGCTATTTGGATAAGAAATTTCATTGCTGGGTTTAAGATTGTGGATTCAGTCTCTAAGCCAATCAAAATGTACTGTGATAACGCAGCTGTGGTGAAACATCCTTACTTTTCTAGCTCCATCTTCTCCAAACCAGCACCCTGTTATGGTTGGAAAAGGTAGGGGTGAGATTTCTGGGAAAATCTCAGTAGTAAACGGTACCATTCAATGCATACAAGATGAATGCAAGTGCATGATATGCGTTTTCTTTATCCTTCTTTAATTTTCATTTGCATACTTTCATGCTCTATGCCTATCACTATTATGCATAACCATCAATTCATAAAAAGGCAGAGCATACATCATCATCATCACATATCATAGGCATATTAACACACAAGCATATACATCAAGCATACAAGAATGGGTATGTCCACTACCTGGTATGCAGCTTTCCTTAACCTTTGATCTGAGGTTCCACCTTTTCATAGGTCAGAGCCTATACATATCATAATAATATTTAATTATTATCTTATCCAGTATAACTCCACTTAACTCAAGCTTATCTTGAGATAATACCCCTATCCTGTTCATTCCCTAACTTTCTTTCTATTCACGGCTAACCTTATAGAGAGAGATATTCCCTTATTCTGGCTACTGAATAATACTCTAATTTATTAGAGCAGGGACTAGAATAACTTACCTTATTCCGAAGCTCTTTAGGCTGCTCCTAGCTTAGCCAGAACTCCTTCTCCTTCCTTCCTTTCTCTCCTCCTTCCTCTTTTTCTCTCTTTCTCTTTCTCTCTCTTCCTTTCTCTTCCCCTCTTTGGTTTTGGCGTGGAATGGAATGGCAAGGGGTGGGGGTACTTATAGTGGAGGTAAAGTGGAATGGATGGCCCAGATCAAATCTCGATGAATGGCTTAGATCGCTTTCTTCCTCAAGAAACTTTGCTTACCCCATCATGATGACATCATCATTCCCAATGACTCACCACTTATGACATCATCAAAGGACACCTCACACGCCTGGTGGCATCTTGGTGGGGCCCTTGGGACGTCTCGCATGCTGACTCAGCACTTCCAGAAAATTCCAGAGTCTTTTCCTGGAATGAGCGGCCAAGATTGTGCCACGTGTCCTTCACCTTTTTCTACTTTTTCTCTCTCCATTAACTCAATGCCATGTGGCATCTTGTGGGTCCCATGAGGATACCTTTTCATGCCACCTCATGGTTCTGGATAACTTTTACTTTATCTGACCTTTTTTCCAGTTCTATCTCTAACCGGGTAACTATACTCTATTAAAATATCATTCCAATCTCTCTTGGCCCATCATAACTCTTGGCCCACTTGATTCCATACGCCTAACATCTTTTATATTCCATAGTCGCGACCCAACTATCATTTCATCTCAACTTCATGCCTTCTATGTTCATTAGTCGTGACCTCAACATCATTTAGTCGCGACCCCATCACTTTTTAGTCGCGACCTCATCATTTTCCAGTAGCAACCATGCTCATTTTGCCTATAAGTCACGACCCACATATCTTCCAGTCGCGTCTGGACCTTTCTGTCAATATTAGTTATGACCAAACTGGTCAACTCTTAACTCTACAACCTTTGACCTTTACATTCCCAAAATGACCCTTCTACCCCTTGGGACTTTCACATATTACACATAAGTCTCTGTACCTTTGCTTACTCGCAGCTTAGTCCCTGAAAACTCTCTGTGTGTCTCTGGGACTTCTACTCAAAGGGGGTCTGGTAGCCTCTCAATTTTAGGCGATTTCTGCGTCTCTAGGCCTGAAAATTGGGATGTTACATGCGGTAGCCATAGCGAAAAACAAAAGGAATAAAAGTCGAAGCAAGTTTGTCGAGCTTAAATTCCTTTGCTTAAGAAAAAGAGTTCAGGATGACTAAGTTTCCATTGAACGCATCAGTATATTGGATATGTTGGCTGATCCTTTGACGAAAGGATTGAAGCCGAATATCTTTGTCACACATGTACTTCACATGGGACTTCATCTTACTTTTGATTAGTGGAGGTATAAGCAATGAAATTAGATTTTGTGGTTTATCATTTTAAATTTGTGATTGTATACATTTGTGTTATTAAAATTGATAAATATTGAGACAGGAATCGAATGAATATTGAGTTCATGTATATTGTGATACCCATTAAGTAATGGTTATCACAATACTCACTCTATTTTGGGGTAAAACAAAATTGAGAAACTACTAATGGATTAGAGATGAACCTTTTATAATACTCACTCAATTTTGGGGTAAAAGAAATAAAAAAAATATAAAATAAGATTGTGCAATTTGACAATAAACTTTTTTACGATGGGTATAGCACCATTAAGTTTGTATATGCATATAAAAGTGTGCACAAACATTACACAACGGAGCAATTATCCCAAAACCATTAATTTTAATAACGTTGACCCATTTTAAGATGGAGAGAGAAAATAATTTGACCGGAGTATATGTTATGCATTAACACACTGAATCAAGCTTTAACTAATCCCATGACTCCCAAAACTTCCTATGACTATGGAACCATGGTAAAATTGTTCTTAAAACTTTAGAATCATCCGAAACTACTAAATTTGGCACTGCCCCTCAAATTCCCAACATTGGTCAGAGGAAGACAATGATACTATTATGTACTAAATATAAATATTAAATTTTAATAGTGAAAAGAATATAATAGATCATGATGACTTGATTAATGCATTCTTGTCAATGGGTAAGAGGCTTCTAATGCCCCACTCTCTAATACTCTTTATATTACCTCAACATTCGGAATGTTTTTCTTGTTTCTTTTGATCATTAAATTCTATATAAAATGAGTGACATTTTAATATCTTATGGGCAAAAAATAGCGTAGTTTTAAATTTTTTATGATTTCTTAAAAAAAAAATCAAAACCGCAAAATTCTAGAGCATTTAATTTTAGAAAATCGTAAAAAGTTCAAAATTCTGTAATGTTTTGTTCCGTAAGATATCAAACGCTACTCTTTTTATGTAAAAATCTAATGATCAAAAGAAACAAGGAAAACACATTTAGAAGGTTAAGACATTTTAGGGGACATTAGAGAGCATTATATCAAAGAGTGGGGCATTTGAGGCTTCTTACCCATGTTCACAGCGTTATAAGAAACCTTGTTCACATTAATATATTTGTGATCAATTCTCACATGCTTTCGGAAGAGTGAGCTATATTTAAAGGATTAAGATTAGCCTGGTGGGGACTTTGGATTCAAGAAAACTGTTTTGGAATCTAATTCAAGAATTTGGTGAACATGCTTTTGTTTAATAGCATTGACAACAATGGCAGTCTAATGTTCCTTCAGATTAAGAGCATGATGCACTTTGATTAGGATTTGAAATTAAATCATATTCCAAGAGAACAAAACAAGGTTGTTAATACATTAGTTAAGGAAGGACTCACTCACTCAACTATGCTGGATCATTGTCCGTCTTATCTTTGGACTTCAGTAGATCAAGATTGTATGGGATTAAATTTTCCCTTAATTATTTAATTAATTTTATGTTTCAGGGCGAGATGCGTTGTACTAAAAAAACTCTCACATGCTTTCTTAGACAAAAGATGGGATAAAAATATTAATGACATAAAGATGGGATTCAGCCTTTTGGAGTTCCAAATTTGTAAAATTGGTCAACTTAAACAAAAGACATAGGTACTATTTTCTATAACCCTATAGAAAAAAAATTAAGAAAGAAATAATACTAAAAACAAAAATTCTAAAAATAGTAAATTTTTATACTATTTTAAAAAAATTCTTCGTATTATTCTCTTCCCCCACCCACCATTTCCTCCGTCCAAACACAGCTTAACTTCACCAACTTGAATTTAGAGAAATCTTATGTTAAGAGTCTCAAATTGAGTTCTGAATTCTCAATTTTGATTATTGACATTAATCTCTTTGAACAAATGAGCTAATCTTGAAGCCAAACTTAGTTTCAAAGCAGGAGAAACAGCATGCTCTCCGATCATTGTCTCCAACACTGTCTCTGAAAGAGCTTTATTTTCTATTACTCCTGCTGCACTTTTTGGTAGTGTGCCATTATCCGAGAAACTTATCTATAATTTCATAACAAAAAAAAAGTTATTTATTACATAATAAACTGTTATATTCATTCGGTTCTTGATGTAAGAACAACTTAATTAATTTAAATAAATTAAGATATTTAAATAAATTAGTTACTTATAATATACATGTGATTTGATATAACATTAGATTATATATATATATATTAATTTATAGGTTGGATGAATTATAGAATTAGTTTAAAAAAATAATAAATATAAGAGATGAAAATGATTGAGATTTTATATTAAGACCACGTGAATATTACACACTAGCTATAATCCTTTTTACAAGAGACATTTAATAAATTTTACACATATTAAAAAAATTAGTTAAAATTAGTTACTCTTATTAAATATATCCATAGTTTCAAACATTTTCCAAAACTACCCTCACTCAATATTTTTTTTAGATTAGTTTTCTCTCTGTCTCTCTCTAATTAAGGGTACTTAGATAAAACAAGTAATCAATACTTCTTGAAATGTGTAAAGTCTCTTATAAAAAAGGCCAACAAAATTCTCTTACAAAAAAAATAAGGACATGATAGAGTATATACCAACTATGGTCATTAATTTAAGAGATTCATCGTAAAGTTTCAATATTTAAGAAAATTATCTATACATAACACAAAATTTAGGGAAGTTATGTATAATTTCACGTAAATAGAATGAATAACTAACCGTTAGAGTTCCTTTTGGAGATTGCAAGTAGAAAACAGAGGAGCCAATAGGGAAGTTGTGAGGCTTGAAGATTTGAATGAACTTATCAATGGCTTCAGCCTCTGCTTCACCATAAGTGCCAACAGCTTTCATATGATTCATACAGCTTTGTGAGACCTTCCCTCCATACGCTGCTCCTTCCAATGGCAATATCTTCGACCCTCTTATTAATTTCTCGTATGGTCCTGCAATTTTTACATTTAACTTTAACAAAATTCATAAAAAAATACTCATATAAAATGAAATGCAATAATCTAGATTTGCATAAATAGGAAAGGCTCTTATCCTTGCTTGGGAGATCAATTTTCAACCATTTTTTATGTAGTAAGTTTAGGAAGAAATATATCCTTTATATGCAAGGTAATCACCAGTCATCGAACCGATAGAGGTAGTAGTTCGAAAGCTAATGGTCTAATTATGATTCAATCAATGTTAACTTAATCATAATTAAAATAATATAATTAAATTAAAATACATAAAAAATATTTATATATAACCTTAAAAAAGTAATATTTATATAAACAGGCATTAACCTATAAATTCATATATAAAATACACATAATCTAACAAAATAAAGTTATTAAATATAAATCTAACACATAATTCTATAAAATAGAGTTATTTTTTTAACTCAAGACAGTGTCATTTTAGGCCCAATAATAGGAGAGAAAAATACAAAATCTAACTCAATCAATTTATTCAAAATTACTCTGGACCAAACTAGTTAGAGAATTGGTTCACCTGTTAACTAGTCCAACTGGATGACTTGGGTTGGATTTTAATACTATGTTTTAAATATTTATTTATTTATTTTTGTTGAGCGCATGCGTTTTTCTATTAGAGGCAATCATATTTAAAGTACAATTAGACACTAAACATATACATTTCTTCTAATAAGTATTCAAATATTAATTTATCATATTATAGGAGATTAATTCATTTTCACTAGACTCAACTATATTGATCTTTCTTACACTTTTATTTTAAAGAGATTAGTTTATCCTCTTGCGTAGAGGATATTCTTTATTTATGATTAAAAAAAAATGAAATGCCTAATGTTAGTACCTTTGATGATATCTCTAAAGAAATCAATGGAATTGGATATTCTTTATTTATGATTAAAAAAGAAAAAAAGAAATGCATAATGTTAGTACCTTTGATGATATCTCTAAAGAAGTCAATGGAATTCACCAATTCATCTTCAGCATGCCTTTCCACTTAGAGGCTAGAGCTGGGAATGCCTTCTCTTCCACGTAAACTCCAATGCCGGTGACCTTTATGAACTGCCCCTCTATTGTCAACCCTCTTACACCTGTCCACCAAATTCAACATCTTCAAATTAATTATATATTTTTATTCAAACCAAATTCGTTCTACCTTATCCTTTTGTTATTATATTTTTTTTATTTAATTAAGGGCATCTCAAGCTTGCCTTTATCCTTTTTAATTATATTTTTTAGATCTTATTATACAAGTGAAGTGGACTAACTATCTTTTTTCCAAGTAAAATAATATATGCAAAATTCGTTCAACCTTATCCTTTAATTATTATATCTTTTTATTTAATTAAGGACATCCCAAGCTATGTTGAGCTTGGGGATGCCTTTATCCTTTTTAATTATATTTTTGGGGTCTTATTCTACATGTGAAGAGGAACGACTATCTCTTTTCTAGGTAAAACAATATATGCAAACTCACGTCGATACATGTTCTATTTTTTTTTTCATTTTATTTCGTGTACATATTTAAAAACTTTTAGCTTTTGAATTTTATTGGAAGGATATATTGATTTGAATAAGATTTAAAAGCTAAAAATATATACACGAAATAAAATAAAAAACCAATAAAACATGTAACACATGAGCTTGCATATATTATTTTACCTGGAAAAGAAATAGTTGTTCCACTTCACGACCTAAACATATAATTAAAAGGGGGAAAAGCATAATAATTGGATGAGGATGAAAACCAAAGCAGTATCAGGGAGAGAAAATAGATCGAATTTGTTGTAAAATTTATTAAATGAAAATTGATTATTTAATCCCCGTAGTTATGAATAGGTTAACTTCTTTATGTTGAGCACAGATTCGGTCATGATAATTCTTGCATCGACGGAGGAGACTTAGTTTTGTTTTCTGTTGTTTTACTTTCCAGCGTATAAAAAAACTAACTTCTTCAAGTTTCAATCATTTAGTAAATTGACTATTATATTTTTAGAAAATATTTAGTCCTCCAAAAATTAAGTTATAATCGAGTTATAAAGTGTACAAGTATAAACCGATAAATTAAATAGTTAAAATTTGAGGGATTGAACTATATGAAGTTAAAATTAAGGAATTAAAATGTACTTTAATTAAAACTATAATGATTAAATAATTAATTAATTTTTTTAATTAAAATTTGAAAAGACCCGGAAAGCGGAAGATAGATAAAGTTTGAGACCCACCCGCTCTTTTTAGTCCTGTTCAGTTTTCTCTTCCAAAGTTATTTTTTTGATGGTTATAAACATTTGAATAATTAAAACCCAAAGAAATGATGAGTTTTATGGTATTACTTTAGGTTGTAAAAATAAAATGATGCATCATGTATGTGTAAAGTTTTAAGACATAAATCCCCCAAATGTAACAAAAAATAGTAAAAAATTTTAAAAAAAATTATTTCTTTCTATTTTCAAATTTAATAAAATATATTGTGAGCCTATATTCCCTCGAACTGGACTAATAGTAGTGTTGATACTAGCGGATAAATTCAAAAATAATTAATAAAATAAAATTCACTCAAATTAAAAGAACTCAAATCCTAAAAATCTAACCCATGAATGGCAACATAACTAAACAAAGTTTTGCAGTGAGATATACACTGCATAAGAAGAAGGGGTAGAGGAATAACCTGCACCACCAAGATAATAGGACTTGCCAGCCGACAACGTCACGGTGGCCGGGTACTCGAGGAACTCCACAGTCACTCCAGTGAGGGATGCCAGTCCTTTCGCCATATCTGAAAAAGGTTGCAATGGGAGAAGAACACTGTGATTTGTGGAGGCAAGATGTGTTTTGAGAAATGAAGGGTTTGGTGATATATATAGGGGAAAAATTCCATCAAACTTTTTTATTTTTGGTAATAGCAATTCCATCTAACATGAAAGAGATGGAAATAGAAAAGTCTCAAAAGGTATCAAACGTAATATGGTTTCCCACGCATCTTACTTTGTCAAATTTGGATGGTCAATTTTTTTTTAATTTTCTAAGTAATTTTTTACCATAAATAATATAGAATATAAAATACTATAGTATCAATCTTATAACTGTAAGCAAATAAAATACATAATATTTTAACATAACATAAAAAAATAAAAATAATACGATTTGAGCGGTTCACATTTCCTTTGGATGGCCTATATCTTTGCTTAAATGAAAGCCAAGTTTTTTTTTGCTTCAAAAATGATCAACTCATTGAACAATGCTCATTAGTCATTTGCATTAACAATTTAAACCATAATTATTTTGAATTAATTAAATTAAACAGACAATTTTTGTAAACCGAGAGGAGGAATTATATTAATTAGTTTGTTGAGATTGAAATTGTAGTTTGACAGTCAAACAGGAATTTTGTATTCTTAAGTTCAACAGACGATGATGGAATATGAAGAAATTAATTACCAAGTTTGAATATGCTTGAAAGAATAGAATATTTAGGTTTCTAAGTTTCCCCCATGATGTCACTGTGTGTTTTGTATTGTTTTTTTTCAATCATTTAGGTTTTTAATTATTTTTCTTAAAATATAGTATTTCTTTTTTTTTTAATGACTATTTTACTAGGTCAAATTTGAGTATTATTGAATCCAATAAGGGAAGAAAGCATTTCTTATTTTAAATAATAATAAAAAAATTAAATGATATTTCTTAAATTTAAGTTATTCAAAAAAAATTGCACCAAGGGTACATCTCGCGAATTAAAAAAAAAGTCCATCTCATGATTTCTTATAGGGAGAGGTTTCTCCTATTTGTATTCAACCAAACTCAAATTCAAATTAATTGATAATACTAAATAGTTTGATATAAAAAAAGAGTCAAATTTCAAAATTGACTTCAAATTTAGGCTATTGTGTGTGTGAGCATCACATATAAGTCTCGCTCATATAGAATGTAAGATCCCTTGCAAATATAAATATATATTATAATAATATAATTTTCAATCTCGTTTAGTCCAATAGGATGATCTAAGCTTTTGAATTTGTTGAAGTGTTAGGTAGTTAGGTGGTTCTTCCCCATACTTACCACAAGTAGTGAATATGCATGCTACATATAGTTAACAATTATTCCCTCCGATATGCAATATAAGTAACTGACGAGCTAGACACACATGTTCGGAAATGATTGTCTTTGAAAAAAAGAAAACTGGTTTTTCTATTTTGGCACAAATAAATATAGAGTACAGATTAATTGAGCAATAAAGGTAATTCTCGGTTCTTAATATATGAACTATTTAACTAATTTAATTAAATTAAAGAAGTTAATTAAGTTAGTTAATATGCTATTTTTTTCTAAAATATTATAATCATTTTTCTTAATTTTCTCCCTCCCTCTCTTACTTAATTATAGTTTGAAAAAAAATTAATAAATATATAAAATATATATTATATTTAGAACTAATTATATTATATCAACAATTAGAGGAATATAATATAAAAGTTTCAGTTAGTCTAAAATAATGATTTTTTTTTGTAACAATAATTGTTATCTTAACACCATATGTTTTTTTGGAGGTGTGAAAGCACCCAGAATTTGCATAATCAGAGCAAAAATGACACTGCTATTAAAATTAATTAACAACTATTACTTTTTATTGTGAGATCTACGTTATTGTTATAAAAGTATCAAAATACTTCCAACTCAAAATATATATATATATATATATATATATATATATATATGTGCAAAAATACCTGTGAACTTTTACTAAAAGTGTGCCTAATACCATATGTTTTTGAGAGGTGCAAACGTACTTATAAAAAATACAAATAAATTAATTCTTTCAATTTTAACAAAAAAAAACTCTATTAAATTTTACTATACTATTATAATACTAATAATTTTATTGTTAATGTATGGGTTTGATCTTCCAAATTTATATCAAGTTTTAGTTTAATTCGCTAAATTTATAAAGTGTATTCACTACTACAAAATAGAGTTTCTAAAGCCCTATTTTTAAACCGGATCTTGAGGAAATGACGTAAAATAAATGAGCGGTGACATTTTTATAAATAAGGGTACAATTTTTACACTGGATATACATATGCCCGGTGTAAAATAAATGAGCAGTGGCATTTTTGTAAATAAGGGTACAATATTTACATCGAATGTACACATGCCCGGTGTAAAATAAATGAGCGGTGGTATTTTTGTAAATAAAGGTACAGTATTTACACTGGATGTACGTATGCCCGGTGTAAAATAAATGAGGTGTGGCATTTTGTAAATAAGATGAAATAGTTACACCGTATTTACACGTAACTGGTGTAGAAAATCTAATTATATTCTGACTCTTCAGTTTCTTGTCTATGCTTTCTCGTGTCTTTTTTGTACCTTCTTCAAACCGTGCATTTCACTTCTTCAGTTCCCAATGTTTGTAGCCATCATTATGATAGAAGGTCAATTGCTTTATTCAATATGCTTTTCTGAAACCGTTCTTATCCCTCAACCATATGTATACCATTCATATGATCAATAATTTTTGTCTCATCACTACTTGATCTTTGTTTTGTTTACACCTCTTCTATCTAAACCCTCCAATAGCTTCTTCCTCACGCACACCTCCTTCTCCACCCCAAAAAAGAAACAGAGATGAATTTGAAGACAAACATCATGACCCTCACCCTGGATTTCCTCCTCCTCCTCCCCTGGTTGTGACTCTGATGGAGTGCCTAGAGGAACTCATCATACGCTTCAATGGCCTGGAGGACTCCGTGGAAGAACTGACTGAGAAAGTTAACATATTGAATGCCAGTTTCAGAGCTTTCCGCTCGGAAGTTCGCCGCCATCAACAGAATGACAGGTTCTATAATTCTCTTGATCATACGCACTCTGATGAATCCGAAAACTCTGACTCTGATGAGGAGTGAAAAGTGTAAATATTGTACAAATATAGAGAATATATTATATATTCTGATATATATTTTTTTAGAAATTTTAAACTTTCGAAGTAAAGTTATTAGTAAAGTTGAATGAATTAAGTTTCTTATTCTGATGAAGACATGGTTTTCTTTTATTTTACACTGGTTGTAAAAGTGATAGGTGTAGAATATAGTGTCCGGTTTAGAAAAAAAGTTATTTCTACATCGGTGTTCCAGTTTAATTGGTGTAGATTTGCACTTTAATTTAATGGAAACCCTCTTTGCGCCTCCCATCTCTCATTTTTAGTCTCAATGATGTTAATACCGTCCCTTAATGTTAATACCGTTAGTCTCAATGATGGAAAACACGGACTTAATGAACTTAAATGGTGATTTTGAAATTACACATTGACATATTAAAATATTTAACAAAGATGTTGTCTAATCTTTAACATCAACAAGCAACCTTCAATATATAAAAATATTATATTAAATAATTAAATCATAAATATGCTTTATCAGCATATAATTGTAAAGTCGTTTAAATTTATACTACTAAAAAAATACCTTTAATGGCTGTTAAAAGTAGAATTTAACGGCAGTTTTATGACCAGCGTAAATTCTACTGACATAATAAGTTCACGCTTTAACTCGCTTTTTAACCGCCATAAAAATAACACTTTTCACAGCATTTTTAAAACAAAAACACCATGCAAAGTCGTACTTTTAACGGCGGTTACCAAATCAACCGCTGTTAGCTATACTCCATTGCCACATTCCTTTTTACTATAATGTTTTACTTTTGAAGGTGATAGTATTAACAATCACTATTAATTGTAGACTTTCCACGATGATTCTCCAGTTAACCGGCATGAAAAGGTTTTTTTGTTGCTTTTTTTGTTAATTTTTCATTTTAGTCTTTCCATAATAGGTCTCTAACTGTCTCTAGGATATCCATTCATTTTTTAGGAACGAAAGACCCTTGTGTTGCTCATTTTTTCTGTGTATCTTATGAAATACAAATAACCAATTTAAAATAACTGAAGCGCACGTAATCATGATAAATTCTTACTATTTAAATTAATTGCTTACAACCCTCTCAGCAACAGTAGCAACCTCTGGAATGATGTATTGACCCTTCTTAACCTTGTCGCCTTCCATTTTTGTTGGTGAGATGGGCGTTGGATGGATTGAATGACTCCAGCAGGGTCTGATACAACAACTTGTTGCGCAGTGTAAAATTCTCCTTCTAATAAAAATAATTAACCACTTTAAATCATTTTAACCAAAATTACCTACAAACTAACAATGATGGAAATAAGTTTTGTAATCGTTTGAAAACTATCGTGGCTAAAAAAAATTTACTTCTAAAGAGTTAACCATGACAGAAAAAGACTAAACCACCCTTCAAGCACTATCATAGTTAAAAGAGTTCAATTTATTTTGAAAAGATTATCTATGATAGAAAAGTATAAAAATGACATCAGAATGCTATCACGAATATAAGAACTTCACATAACATTTGCATATAAAACCATGTTAGAAAGGATCGACCCCACTAATATAGTTATAGGGTTCAAGCCCCCGATTGACACCACTATTATAGTTATCCTCACAATAATCTCAAATGGGCCTCTGGGCATCAAACATAGGAATAACACACATAAGCCCACTTAACAACCAAGATCCTGTATAACTGGGGCTATGCTCTGGTCTTGGTGGGGAACCGGTGCCGAACCTACATAAACTTTTTTGTACAAAAAAAATCCTATATAATACTCATTCGTAAATAAATTCTCAATATCACATTTCAAAAGTGGATCCAGACTCAATAAATCACAAGCAATAGCTTAGGGCCTCAAGCCCATTACCAACACGCTTTCCTAGAATTAAATCCAAATCAAGTATCACATCATATCAGAGTATGCAAAATGAGTCATATAGTGGCAATATACAACTATTCCACATATAAATCAAAAGAAGGAGGCTATACAATTGATATATCACTAATCAAGCATATGAAGCTTTCCCTGAGGTCTTAGTAAGAAACTATCACCTGAAAAATGTTAATAACTCCAGGGTAAGACAAACGTCTTAGTAACTAATAATTTCTACTCATCATACATACTAATATGTGCTCGTGAGGTGTCAAGTGGGACAAATATACAATAATATCATAATTAATAGCAAATCAATAATTTCTAATACCATGATGCAAATGCAATCCTAACACCACAATCCAAGAACCCTAAAGGCATATCCCCATGCAGGATGAAGAAAAGAGCCACTAGGGCTTACCCTACGTAAGAGGCGACAAAGCCAACCATCATGCATTAATGGAGACCTCATCATGTGACGGTAACCAACACAACCATAATCCAAGAGCCATAAAGGTTTGTCTTCACTCAAGAAGACGAAAAGAGCCACTAGGGTCTACCCAATATAGGAGGCGACAGAGCTAACCATCATGCATTAATGGAGGCCTCATCACGTGACGGTAATAAACACTATCCACTCACCAATTCCCATAATATGCACCATGCTTAAAAGCTCAACATGTAGTTAATTTCAATATCCATATTTCATTTACAAATTAAATTTTCATAATTTGAACATAATTATATAAGTTCCAAGGATTGTATTTTCAAAAACACAAGTCCCACAAGACTATTTCACTTCAAATAATTTTATTATATATCAAAATATAGTCCATAGCATTTAATGGGTTCAAGAAACCAAAACTACTCACAAAGAAAATATTAGCATGTATAACAAGTAGAAAGTTGTTACCTCTCAACAAAGCTAATAAAAGTACCATAAATGAGTAGCCATGTGTTTAGTTCATAATGCACTAGTCAATCTACATCATTTGTATAAATGTGCATCAATAAGTTGTTAGTTTGACACAACATGCACTTTTAAATAAATACTCACTTTTCTCATCTAACTATATTTTATTTAGAATTCTTAATTCAATATTATAACTTAATTTCTCTATCCTAATTATAACTCTATCATCCAATAACTTGATAACATCAAAATTTTCATCCAATCATCATAAAATCCCCAAAATTCACTCACTTTAATCTTGAAAAAAATAACTATAATTAAACTATTTCTCAAATTATCATTCCAATTATATCCTATATTGTCTCAACTTTATTCTACAATTTAAAATCCTTGTTTAATAGCAAACTCCTCAAATAATCTAAAAACCTCAATTTATAATCTTAAGGTCTCATTCAAAATCTTTAATATTCACACTTCATCATACACCTCAAAATTAATCCATCAAATCATCAATATCAAATTGATAAACAAATAACCAATTTAATTACACATCTTTAAATTTCTCAATTTTACCTATAACTTTTAAATTTCACTCACAATATCCAATTAAATATTAAATCCTATCATTTCTATATTTCAATCACTTATTGGACCCTTAATTAGCCCCACAATTGTTCAATTTGATCAAAATCCCTAATTTCTCTAATTTAGGGTTTAACAAAAATATCCATTTTTAATTTACAAGCTCTAGCAACAATCTAAACCGATTAAATACAAATTATACTTCCAATAAACACAACACAATCCTTAAACTCAAATTTAATTAATAAAATTATCATATTAATTCATCTCTACACTCTAATGTTTAAACCCTAACTATAAATCTCTTAAATAATGTAACAGAAAAATTCTAAACCGATTAAATAGAAGTATTCACTTACCTTTATAACCTACGATTCTCATTTGTTAAAAATTTATATTTGTTCTAAACCCTAATCCTCAAACTTGTTTTGCTCATAACAAAAATTATATTTCTAAAGAGCTCTCATGACATAGAAAAATAATTAGAAAGTAAGTATAGTAGTAGAAAAATTTTATGAAAATAAATTGGAGCTTAAAAGGATCTAGATATTCATTAATGGAGGCGCTGAAATGGACTGGCGACGGAGGAAGAAGAAGAAGAAATGAACGCGGGTCCTGTATGTGTGTGTGAAATATTATAAAAAGGGGTGTAAGCCCCACTTTCTTTTTTAATATTATATTATATATATTTTTTCTTATTTAAAATTGTGCCACGATCATGTTGCTGCTGCTTATTCTTCTTCTTCTTCTTTTATTCTCTCTTTCTATATTTTTTAATAGAAAAATATTATTATTATTATTATTATTTTATACTTTAGATAAACTTTCTTTAACTTAGGTAATTAAATAAAAATTGTATCTACTAAGAATTAGTTCCTTCTAATGCTACTTGAATCCTAAAATAAAAATTGGGGTTGTTATAACTCTTCTCTCAATTTAGAAATTTTGTCCCCAAAATTCAACATACTATAAACTTTTTTTAGGAATTTTGTCCCTAAAATTAAACATAATATAAGCTTCCTTACTTCCTTTTCCCATTATTCTCTCATGCTATTTCTGAGTTTCACTTCCCTATAACCACGTAAAGTAATTACAATTTCCGGTAGTTTTATGTCACATTTCCGCTATACCACTCTATTCAATTACATGGTTTTCCAATATGTTCGTAACTTTTTTTAAACTATTATCTTTTTCCAAGGCCAATTAAAATTATTCTCAAATCATAAAACTCCTATTACTATTATACCATTTTATTATAATTCACAATCAATTTAATCCTTTACTTTTTAACTTATTTGTGCTACTCTCAACGATATAGTTCGACATCCACATACCCATAATTGTCCTCAATATTCAAGTGTAAGTATCTCTTCCTAAATACAAGAATCTTTAATCCTTTGTACAAATAATATTAAAGAAAGTAAAGTTGATATTATTGCTAAACTATAGAATCAATTCTATACTCCAACACTTGTAATTTTTCACCTATTCCTTATTATTGGGGAACTAAGAACCTTATTTGTTCACACACTATTTATTATTCTTCACAAATAACTCCTGTAGCCATTGAACCTACCTATAATCTCACATCAAAATTTCATAGTTTTTTTCCAATGCAGACAATCTTAATCACGAACTCAGATCATAAATAATTCTTATTCTTTACTTTTGGAATTATCAATAACTCATCTTAAAATCTAATTAGCGAAATCTTATTAAGTAACCTTCTAACACAACTTTCTTATTTTAAATGGATATCTAACAAAAATCAATCAAATGCTTACTCAATTTCTATATCCTCAATCAAAACATCAACTATATATTGACTTATGTTTCACATAATCATTTACACTCATAACCCAACTAACATCTTACCTCAATCATCTCATTCTTTTTAAGTAAGTTGAGAATTTGTAAAACTCATTACTTTAAAAAATTCCTTATAAAAGTAATTTCCTTTTTCTAAAATCTCTTTTCAAAGGCTTTTTGTATTCCCTATTTAAAAAATATTTACAAAAATATTATGAAAGGAGAGTAACTAAATAGTTTTGATAATACCAAGATTCCACGAAATACGAAAAAATATATTTTTGGAAGTCTTTTCCATTTGAATAACTACAATTCACAAATCTTTACTTTTGTAATCACACACAATATCTATTTCTAAAACAAGATTTTGAACACTTTATGAAACTCTTTTTTCTCTCACCTTGATCAAATCATCAAGTAAATTCAACAATGCTTCAAGATTGCAAAATATGGGAAAACCCCAATTTAAGGAAAAGATATTTGTAAGTAGTACATTGCTTGTAAAAATATATTTTGTAGAAACTCTTCACTTAGAGGAAGTAGATTTAAAAAAAAAAATAATAGTCATAAAATCCTTATGTTAATACTTTCAAATTTATGATAAAATCCATCACTTAACACATAATTACTAACCTGAAAATAATCTTTCCTTCAAACTATTTTACTTAATATAATCAAATTAAATCTTCATTCCCAGCCACTAAACATAATTTTTAATCATTCATTTAAGACCTTAAAACATAATCCACTAACATAAAATTCCTATTATAACTTTGACCTCAAGAAACCCAACAAACAGCAAATATTCATGTCAGTTTTCACATTCCAATTTAATCATCAATCATTGTAGAAACCTTAGGAATACCTATTCTTTTCAAAACAACACACTGACTTCCAAACCATAACTTTCACAATTTAATATCTTACAATTCCCATTCAAATTTCATCTTGAAGCTTTAGCATTTAAAATACTTTATACACTTCACTAATAGAATTTGATCTCTACTAAATACTCACTATATGTTTTATTCCTATAACTCAATTGCTTTAATAATTTACCCTTTAAATACATCCTCATATTTCTTTATTCAATTATTGTTAACAATTTCCATATTCCAAAGCTTCTACAGCACATCAAACGCTACCTATAAACACACACATATATCCATTATGAACTTTAATCATCACCTTCCTTCTCTAACCTTTCATGCAAGCCTCATAAGCAAATCTGTATTTTTTTTATTTGAACAATATTTAAGTTTAAGTTTCAGCAAATTTCTTAACACACCCAGGAGTATATAATATATACACATGTTACTTAATTGTTCTACATAGCTCTTTAAAATATTAAATGATAACATCTAAATCTGTTTTCCCACCTCAAGACTTTTGAGCAACATACCTCATAACTAATCCTCTTATATATTCCATTTAAACTTCTTTTAGCCTTACTCATTTGAGGAATCCAACAGATTAAAAATCAATTTTTTCTAAACATAAAGTTCTAATCTTTTGAACTACAATAGACCTCATTCTTCAGCAAATTAAACACTGATTCCTACATTAATAAACAACTTTTACTTCCTTTTACTTAAATTCCAGAGGATCCCGATGCTATACACTTAAAGCAAGCCTCTATTTGCAAAATCATGATCCAAGACAAAGAAATCACATGCGCTGACTAATACTTACAATTTTAGTTAGATTTCTTGTAGAAAAGATTTAATCTTTGCTTGTACTAGCTGAATCGACTATTTTGGTACACAAGCTCCAATTTTGAACAACTTATAAACCCTCAAACTTTAGAGATCGAAGAAAATGAGAACCAAAGTGGACTTACAAGACTCACCTTAGTCCAAATCTGAGGTTGATGAATGCTCACCCCTTTTGATCTCCTTCCCTGGCATCACTTTTCTCGTTCCTCTCTCAACTCTCACTCTCGCTCTCTCTACTCACGAAGACAATGACGATAATGAGAAATGAGAGAAGAGTCAGGCGCATTTTCAGTGAGAGGGCACATAAGGAGGACGATGGGCATGGGAGAAATACCCCTCAGTCTTAATTTTTATTTCCACTTTCAACCATTTCTAAATATACTACCACATTTAAAAATTCCTAATAATTAATCCTTAATATTTTATAAGGATTTCATTTGTTAATTAGCTTCTCCAGTTCATTAGGTAATTTCCCTAAAAGTTTCAAAGCAAATGATAACTCAAAAATATTTTTTCTTGAATTTTCCAATAAAATAGAACCTTAAAAATCAAAAATTAGCTTTTAATTTATTTAAGCCTCCTTTGGGGAAATAAACTCTTCCATAATTTTTTAAGTCCCCAAAATACTCATTTGATAAATTTTTCCCTTAATTTTTGTGAATCCCAAAATATTTTTAATGATTATTCTTTCCTCTATCCTTTTCCTGAAATTTCACGTTTAAGGCTTTTCAATTCTAAAAAAATACTCTTGACCTCAATAATATCTTATAAATACCTTTTATCAAAATTTAGGATGTTACAATATCCTGACAGTATCATTCACAATGATGGTCTTATTCTGCTGATCTTGGGCACCAAATTTTATGTCAAATAGTCTACACTTTATGCGATGATGTTCCACAGTCCTAGTAATAGTTCCATCTAGACTCCCTTTCATTATCTTATAGGTCTCATCTTTATCTATGCCTATGATAACACCATAGTCTTTTTTGCCAAAACATACAATATCATATATTTCAAAACCATTCATCAAACCAGAGCTAGATAAGCCCTTTCCTTTTATTCATTTTCACATCTAACATGTAACTTTTCTCACTGAAGTTTAACATTATTCCCTTATTTGCCACAAAGTTACACTATTTTTAGGTACAAAATGCATAACAATGTGTTAAGTTTCTTAGTTTCATACCCTCTCTCTCTTCCAAAGGTGACAACCCACCATAGTAGGTAAGTAATAAAATATACAATATATATGCCAAAAGGGAAGGATATGGGTGAATAATGTATATTGTCACAACTATGCAATGCAACACATGTAAGAAACCTTGAAACTGATACCAAAAGACTAAACCATAATAGAAAAAGACTAAACCACCCTTCAAGCACTATCATGGTTAAAACAGTTTAACTTATTTTGAAAAGGTTATCCACGATATAAAAGAGTAAAAATTACATTAGGATACCATCACGAATATAAGAACTTCACATAATATTCGTATATAAAACCATGTTAGAAAGAATCGATCCACTAACATAGTTATAGGGTTCATACCCCTGATTAACACCATTATCACAGTTATCCTCACAATCATCTTAGATGGGCCTTTAGTCATCAAATCCAGGAAAAACATCAAATAAGCCCACTTAACAACCAAGATCATGTATAATACTTATTCATAAATAAATTCTCAATATCACATTCCAAAAGTGGATCCACACTCAACAAATCACAAGCAATAACCTAGGGCCTCACGCCCACTACTAGCACGTATTCCTAATATCAAATCCAAATCAAGTATCACATCATATAAGAGTATTCAAAATGAGCACTACTATGTCAATATACAACTATTCCACACATAAATCAAAAGGAGGAGGCTATACAATTGATATAGCACTAATCAAGCTTTTGAAGACTTGCTTGATGTCCTAGCACGAGTCTATCACCTAAAAAATGTTAACACTAATCAAGTAGAATAGGTAAAGTTTGGTCATGTTTAGGAGTTTAAGAGGGAATTGGGTTAGGTTAAGTAGGGAAGAAGTGGTAGGACTAGGAGGAGTATTAGAATTCGTCTATGCTTCAACTTAGTCACTTCCTGTCTGAGAAACTTGATAGCTTGAGTATGCAAATCAATTATATGAACACTTGTCCCTTGTTTACTTGATTACCCTTTGCAACCTTGGAAGTAACTTTGTGCTCCAAAGAGTTTCCAAACTCACTGAGAAACTTGGAGAAATTAGGACCAGAAGATTGTAAACTTTCTTTAACCTGAGCCAACAAATATTCTTTAAAACTTCTAAGTTTTTGTTGAACCAATAGTTGGACTGTAGCTTGAGAGAATGAAGGGGCAGATGAAGGTTATGCAAGGTTTATTAAAGAGTGTTCTTTATCTCGCTGCCTTGAAGTGGTCACAGGTTGTTTGCCTTTCTGAGCTTTCTTGCCTCCAGTTGACAAAGGTAATGTGATCCTCATTCGATGTATCTGCTCAGCCCCAAATCTTTGTATTTTGATCTCTTTTTCTCCCTTTTTCCATATAAGCTATATTATTGTGCTGACGTAAGAAAGATACCGTTAGGGATAGGGAATTTGGGTAGTCTTCGACTTATCAAATTAAAAAAATTTTATTTATGAATATATTAGCTCCCCAATATTCATCTTCTCACTATTGATGATTCTGCCCAACAGCATATAATCCTCTTGAGTGAGATAGGTGAGCTTCCAAAATTATTCACTATGCTTCTTGAGTAAATGTAGTGAATTATCCTATGATAATCACAAATTTTCTTTGGCACAAACTTCAAGTTACCTGTGAAGTTATCACTTTGCATGAGAATTTGGTAAACCTTCTTCAGAGATAATTCAGGACCTTTCTCATGTTCAATGGTTTCAAGCAGGAAGTTGATTATCTCCTTATCTAACTTGATTTCTCTTCCTCTCAAATGAATGATCAGATAACTACTTATCAGCTCACCCTCATTATTGGCCTCATCTACTATCCTCATGTTACAATAAAAATCTTCATACAAATTATGGAATATAAGGAAAATTGATTCCCAACCAATTTTCATAATATTTCATAAGGTTGGAAAGGTCCAATAGAGTATTGTCATTTTACTTCAGATTTTCTGGATCAACATATACCACAGGACAAAACTCTTTATCTGCAAACTCATTCTTAAATTTTCCTTTATCAACCGCTTTGCCTAGATTCCCAGTAAGAAGAGCAGAAGGAGAGTTAGAAAGAAAATCAGGGATACCTTGGGAAGAATAATTTATTCCTTTCCTTGCAGTCTGTTTAACTCTTTGACTTGAGGGAGTAGTAGTGGTTGAGGGAAGGGTAATATTGATTGCCTCTTGAACTACTCTTTTGAGTTTATCATCAAATGGGTATTCTCTAATTCCTCAGTTACTTGAGAGATCAAGTGTCTCTTTCTCTTAGATCCTTGACAGGCACTTTGTCTAGATAGGCTTAGTTGCTCAGTACCCTGTGCTGGCTGTGCCATTGTAGTCTTTTCTTGGGAAAACTCTTGTCCATCCTCACTTTTGGTTTGAACTGAGGCTTCGAGTAGGAAACTTTCTTATTCTCTTGTTCATCATCTGGACATCCTCCGGATACTTTAGTTTTGACCATTTCTTGTTAAAGAGAAAGGAAGGATGCCGATGGGAACAGTGAGGAATGATTGTGAGAATTTGAAATTTGCAGTGTGGGAATATTTGAAGGCGTTGGAAAGGATGTTTCTGCTAGTTTTAATGGAAGAATTGATGTTTTGGAGACGGTTATGGAATCTGGGTTTGAGTGAATCAGAGTATTCTTCGAAGAGGGTTTTGATGAACTGAACAGTAATGATCATATTTTTATTAAATAACTGATAATTTATCGATAAGGTTTTTGATAAGTACCCTATTCAAATCGTTTATCAATAAATTTTTAAGCAACGGTATTATATTTATCAAATAGCTCTTCGATAAGAATTCTTATAGATGAATTATTCGATAAATAACTACCTTTTTCAATCAAATCATACAAAATTTATAGAAGAATTCTTGCATAAATACTCTTATCGAAAGGTTATTCAATCAAAAACTTCAGCTGTTTTCTTTGAAATACTCAATTTATCGAATAGTTTTTTGATAAGTAGCCTTATCGATAAGTTATTCGATAAATTTCAAAACGTTTTCAGAAATTTTATCAAATAACATTTGAATAGGTGTTCTTGTCAAAGAATTTATCGATGAAAATCAACACAGAACACTTCACAAAATTTTCAAAACAATTCATTCTTATCAAATACATATTTGATAAATGACTTCATCGAATAGGTTTTCAAAAAAAATCCAGTTCATTGAATATCTAAACACTTCATGTTTTTATCTTATATTTATTGAAGCATTTATCAATAAGAGCCTTAATTGATAACCTCTTCGATAAATTCATGATTTCTTTCACAAATTCATATGATATTTTAAAAGCATGAAGTTTTAAAAACCATATCTTTTAAACATAATGCATTAGAGGAAGATTTTTATCAAAAATACATAGACACATATATCATGGAATCATTATCAAGATAGCTCACAAATATTTAATTATAAAGAGAGGGTTTGAAAATGCTCATTTTGTTTTGGCAGCTAGATGAATTGATCCTTGAAATTCTTTGCCTTCCTTTCTTATTGTATTTGAGCGTCATGAATTCCTTTTGCCAAATGAACTATGTAATTCCAATGCTCCCTTTGTCTCTGCTAGATCTTCTTATCTCAAACTTGATATATCTACCATGTAATCAATTGAGATATTTTCTTTTATTCTCCTGTTTTGAAAATATAAACCCTTTCTTTCTAGGAGAATAGTTAGAATGGTCATATAGAAAATAATTTACATTTATATGTGACTCTATATAGCAACTCATCATCAAAACATATGTGAATATAGATGAGTATGCTAAAGATTTGATCTTGTAAAAGTTTATGCACATTTAAACTCAAAGATAAAAAAAAATCTATTTTGAAAAAAAAATGCTTCATTTTGAAAAATATGCAATTTTAATGTTATTTTTCAAATATGGACCCTTGAAAAATTAATTTCATGAAAATATAGAAGGTCAGCTTTGGAGAAAAATACTTTTGTAAAAAAATATATTGGTTAACATGTTGAACAGTAATTTTAACATGTTTGAAAATTTTGTAGAAGCAAAAGTCATATAGGATAAGATGTTACTGTGATTCAAAGACTTTGCTTAGTTTTCAAATGATGTTTGAATAATGATGCTCATTAACTCCTTGGTCCAAATGACAAGAGTTACAAGTATATTCTAGTGAATAAATATTTTAAGCATAAGACTTTGATGTTCTGGAGTCTTTCTTAATAATAAGCTTGAACTTCAAGAATTTTGTTAAACAGATGAATATTAAACTCGATGGAGGATAAAGAGTCCAAGCAAGCACATGATAGTATTTTTAAGATCAATGGTGACTCTGGTAAATGGATTTGGAGTATTTTTAAAATTTCATATAGGTATATTAATCTCTAATATTGACGCCCTCACGTTTCAAAAATAAAATTTCAACTCATATGCATGTATTTAAATCAATCAAAATATTTGATGTAAGAATTGAATTTCAACTTTATTCTTCAAATCATGGATTTGCATTAGTATAAGTCAATATGAATTGAAATCCATGAAAACAATCTAAATTATGCATTTGAAAATATGAATATAGAAAATATACACAATTTTATTTTATGATTCATTTAGCAATCTGAAGATATGATATTAAAATATTTATTGCTAAGGAAATACAATAAGGAATAAGTATTCATTACCCAAATTGTGAATGCATTTAAGCGAAATAAAGGGGTAAAGATTAGATTTCACCATGTTTTCTTCTTTTCCTTATAACAGTTAACTTGATTATGGTGAGTTGATATTGATCTTTACTTCAGCACCAAAATTTATGCTTCAGTGATTCATCTTCATCAAGATTTTAGGTTTTCTCTCTTTGTAGCCACAAATCTTAAGATGAACATCATTGATTAGATTCCCTACAAAACAATTTGAAGTTATTTTCTTTCCAGGTATCCAAATTTACTTGGATCCATTATCAGTTAGTTTGGAAGAAACAATATAACAAAATTCATATGCTCTATAGATATAACTAATTTAAATTAACCAAGCATATTTACTTTATGCATATAAAAAATATCTTCAGTTTTAGGTATATGTATGCATAAAGAGTTGAACTTCTGAGCATTGCATTTTTCTCCTTTAAAATATTTATCAGTTAAGTTTTTACAAGAGTATATATATGGAGATTTTAAAAATTAGTTGCAATGTTCATTTCGAAGGATACTAAAATAAACCTCAAAGATATTTCAATCATGATACTGTAGGAGGTTCACCGTTATACCTTTACCTTTTGTGGAAGAAGGATTGCCTTTGCATATCCATTACATTTTTTAATTTCTTCTGACAAATACTTGCAATGGTCTCTCAACTGATATGAACCTTGATGCTGAGAGATCCTCTTCCTCTTTCTATTTTCCTAAAGATAATTGAATGGTACAGTATAATAGTATATTCTTGAGGTAGAACGCATTCCTTGGGCTTTTCTCCATTGCTTCTTATGAATTGACTTTGACATTGCTCCAGTGGATTCTCTAAGAGTTCTTCTTAGTGATATAGCTTTCACTGACCATAAGAATCTCTTGGATGCTCCTTTATTCTTGTACCGTGTCTATTCCCCTGAATATTATCCTGCATATTTGAAACACTGGAAAGATATTTTGGTACCCATTTAACTTTGGGTCCTTGAGCATTAGTTTTGGACCTTAACTATCCTTTTGGAACCCAAACTAAATTTCTCATATTAGAATTTCTTCTAATATAGTATGTGTGAGAAATGTGACATGGTTTACCACAATAATTGCAAATAATAGGATGATACACTTTATGAGTATATGTGCAGGTATTGTGTTGGTAGAGTGGAAACAATATATAGTCATTGTGCATAATCTCTTTCTTCCTATTTGATTTTTAAGTGATATCTTTAGAATGCAAAACATTTTTACTTTTTGAAATAGCAACAATAATTGGTTGAAAAATCATATCATGAAAACTTTTGAAATCATTTTTCATAAATTCACAAGAGGGATTAAAATCGTTTACCACTGATATATCTTGAGCTCTGTATCATGATTCATCAATCTCATGTACATTGAGCTCTTATTGATCCTCTTCTTCCTCTTGTTTCCCTGTGTTGACCATTTCATAAAGATGTTATGTGATTTCTCCTTCTTCAGCATCATCTTCTATTTGTTCATCAGTAGAAGATTTGCAACTTTCAGTTACAAATGAACTATCAACACTATCAACTTCAATATAATTGTCAAATGAATAGATGGAATCAAGGGTTTTAAAAATATCCATGACATTATAGCAAAATTTAATTTTCTGATAATCATTTTTAGATAAAGCATTGTACAAATTTTTTATTTCCCTAAGGTTCAAAGAAAATAATTTATTTTCATTTTCATTCCAATCCTTTCTTTGTTTAAAATCAAAATCATTTGAAAGGATTTTCCTCATGTCATAATCAATAATTTTTATAAATATAGTCATCGGACCTTTCCAATACAAAAATTCAAAATTTTATAAAAAAAAGAGGAATTGAGATATCAAAACCTTCAAATATAGCCATGATCTTTGCACTTGAGATCATTAGATCTTTTAGACAAGTGACCCACTCTGATGCCAAATGTTGATTATGGTTGTATCACCCAAGAGGTGATGAATTGGGTAATTTTAAAAATTTTGAAAATTCATAATAAAATTAAAATAAACTTAAAGAGTAGAGTTTAGAATGATATCACTGAAGGAATAAATTGATATAGAAATATTGCATGAGACGATTTATATTGGTTCGTCCCAATTCACTTGGCCTATGCCAGTCCCCAAAAAGCTCCTATGAATGTTCCACTATTTCCCAAAATTAGCCAAGCTCTTTGTGCCTCAGTACATCAATGTGAGAATTTCCTCTCATTCCCCCTTACAACCCGTAAGGTCATAGACTAGTGAGAATCCCTTTCACTCCCCCTTACAACCGTAATGTTACAATCCACTCAAGAGACTTACACTCTTGAGCAATTTAAAAGATGATTGATACAGATAAAACCATCTCAGTATAGTAGATAAGATAAACACTTAAGCTCAAAACTCTCTAAGTTTCTCTCTTCTAAGAATATGGTATACTATGAATCGTAGAAGAAAAATAGAGTGAAATAGAGATACAAATCATTGAATATAATCAAAGTGTACTGTAAGCATCTCTTCTTTTTCGTCTCCCAAGTTCTTTACCATTCTTATTTTGGCTCCTTCTTCTTTTATAGTTGATTTTTCATAATTCTGTTGAAGTAGCCATTGATAAATATAGCCATTATTGCTGACATATGCATCCGACTTTTGACTTTTTAGTTGATCTCTTCGTTTAATCTTTCTTCAGCCTGCAAATGATCTTGAAACATGCTGTAGAGAAGATATATAATCAGTATAAGCATATAGAAATTGTTTCCAAATGATTTATAATTAAGATCAAAATCTAGTTTAAAAATCTTTTCTCACAATAGCTTGAACTAATGAAGTACTTATCGAAGAGACCCTTTATCAAAAAGGTCTTTGATAAATTTCTGAAGAATTGCATTTGAAACAGTTTAAATCTTATCAAGCAATACTTCGATAATCAGCCTGATCTAAAAGGAGTTGGATAAATCTTCAATTAATTACTTTCAAACAGATCTTAGATTTATAGAATAGTTCTTTGATGAATGTCCTTATCGAAAAGCTCTTTGAAAAATATTCTTTCAAAACATATGCTTTCAGACTTATTGATATATTTCACAATACATTATTTATCAAAGTAATCTTCGATAAATAGGTTCTTTGAATAGCTTATCGATAAATATTGAAGAACAATCTTTTTAAACCTTCAAAACCAACTTTCAAGCATTATGATCTTTTAATCCTTTCCCAAACCATGTAATATATTTAGAAACAAAGATTCAAAATATCATTTATCAAATGAGAACATGCATATGCTCAATTAAAAATATTCTCAGATTCATAAATCAAATCTTTAATGTAATATGGAAACTGATTTCATTTTAAGTAGAAATATCTTATCGAAAAGAACTTCGATAAATGGTCTGATTGAGTAGTTTATTGATAAGAGCATAAATTAGACACTTTGAATCTTTCATGAACAATCTTATCTTTATAAATTCAAGATACTTCAAACCATAGATGATTCAAGTAAATCAACAAAATATTATAAGAAATGAATCATCATTAAAACATCATCAAAAACATTAATCAAATCAAGAGTTAGTGATTTGAATTTTAAACAGATTATCTTTTCTTTCTTACATTTGATCTTATATAAATTTGCATCTCAAGATTCCAAAGATCATTTTAAGAAGAAAGCAATTTAATTAAATCATTGTTAAGATCATTTATCATAACAGAAACTTTAATGATTTGGATAATCTTAAAAACATTTTAATGATCAAATTTTAAAAGTATAAAACTTTTATTCCTCTGATCATAAGTATTTATAAATATATTTGTCAAAACAATATAACATCTTATCAGAAACATGAGGTAACACATATTCAAAATCATTTATCAGTGCTTCTGAAAAGCACAAAATTTTTACTCTTATTTATCGAAGAGTTATTCGATAAATCCCTTTATCGAATAGTTATTTAATAAATGAATCTTTGAAAACCAATGACCTTTTGAAAAACATAATTTATTGATCAAACTCTTTATCTATAAATACCTTGATCGATCAATACTTCGATAGAAGCTTTGATAAAATTCTTTTTCAAACTTTAATCATACTTATCGAAGGCTTTTTCGATAAATCATCTTATCGAATAAGTATTCCAAAAATTCCAGTTATAAGTAGTGACACATATATTTTGTAAAACTAAATTCATATTGATTTATCGAAATCTTCATCGAAAAGAACCCTTATCAAATAAGACCTTAATAAATGTCTTTTAGAAATCAAATTTTCCTTCAAAATTATTTCTCATCTATCGAAGAACTTATCGAATAGATATATTATCGATAAGCTTATTGATAAATGATCTTTATCAAATAAGTTCTCTTTTTAAAATCTTTTATTAATTAATTGTCATCATCAAAATAATGGAGTCTAACACGTTTCTTTTTGTACAAAAATAATTACAAACAAAAATTAATATTTTTTTAAAAAATAAAGAAACACACATTTGTAGTGGTTTAAATAACCACTACAAATTTCAGCTAGGAGTCAACCGCTACAAAATTCCCATAAACCGTTGTAAACTAAAATAGCTAGAAAATATATAAAACTACAGCAAAACCACACATGATATCTACAAATACCTCCCCTCCTCCCATTCTACTCTCATTTCTCTTATTCATGTACTCGATGTGCATCCTCTACGTGTTTTCTCTTCTTCTTTTCTTATCTTGGTTCTTTCTTCACATGGTGATATGATCATTTCAATTTATAAGCTTATTTTTGTTTCACTTTTGTATACTTATTTTTATTAACATGTGTATTTATTATTTTTAGATCCTTCTTATATTTATATATATAATTATAAGTATCATTTCACAAAATTTTTAATTTTTTTTACCATTGCTGCAACATTTGTAGCAGTTGAAAACGGCTACAAATGCTCAATGCTAGAAAAACTCGAGTTTAAAACTTTTTGTAGCATGCGCCAAAGTTTGTAGCGGTTATCATTTTTTGCGCCAATGTGAAAATTTTCATTTCCTGCTTAAATATTTCATTACATTCCAATTTCCTGCCAACCAGCCATGATTAGTGAACCACTACAAAATTTTATTCCTTAGATTGACATGCATATTTATAGCAGTTTGAATTATTGCTACTAAATTACAAAAATTGCTATAAACACTTGCAACATTTTGACCGACATGCACAGCAGTAATGTAAACTGCTACAAGCCTGATTTTACAACAGTTAGTTAAACCACTGCAAATCTTCATTCTAGCGGTTATAACCGCTACAAAGTCAAAAAATTGACCGCTGGAAAATGTCTTCTTTTTTGTAGTAACAATGTCCTGTAATGCCCAAAGTATATTATCCTTATTTTTTTAGGTCTTCTCATAGCTCAAATAATTAAATCTGACTAAATAATTTACAATTATCCAAATATCTAAAAAAGTTTAAAAATTACTCTAGAGGTATTTTCATCATTTGTCATCTCAAATAGGCCTTAATATCACATTTTCCATTTTCTACGAATTTTCTGGAATTTTCATACATTTTTTTCATAATTACCACTATTAGCCTGAAACTTTTTGAAAATTATACTTTTATCCCAACTTTGGCTTAACTTCATATGTTACCCTAATTATGTTACTAGTACTCTTCTAGCCTAAAAAATCTAGGACGTGACAACGCATTTATCTTCTTATATTCCTTTTAGAAGTGTATTGCCAATAGGAAACACATCACTCAACAACTCGAGCAATTCCGTCAAACTAGAATGGGTACAACCATTTCTTCATTTTAAATTCATAAATCACTATATAAATTTTAACTTTGTGTACTCATCTTTACTCTCCAGGTACAATGGCGTCTTAGCATTACTTAGCAAACTTTCACATAATCAGAGAAAATTGTAGAAAGGACTCGGCTCCAATATCATGAAAAATATTTAGAATTCTATCCCCAAAATTATCATGTACAACTTCCTCATTTTCACACAAAGGAGTTCTTCTAATATCTCTGTGTCAAATCTAATTTGTATATCTTAAATTTATCCCATCACATATAAGATGCTCTCTTATATCAAGAATAAATAATCGATTACTATTTAAACAATTGACACAAAGACAAAAATACAACCCATAAATTTTCTTATAAGCATTTCTCTCAACAAATTTAAGAAATATTTCTACCCCATCTTCATATTCTTTAGTGGTTCTCTTAGCTTTCATTTAACTACGATCCATTATTCTACATCATCATTTAGCATAGTTGTCAAATTAAAGGGAATATGCCCACTTTTTATATTTTATAAAAAAATTGATAAAGTTTCCCCTTAAATATAAACAATATCAAATGATAACCAAATCCATCAAATTTGCCAATCAAGTTTCTTATTAACCATAGTTTTTAACTTAATTCATAACTTTCTTAAATAATACTTATATTGCTCAAACAAAAAATAATACAAAAATACCAAACACTACAAAAAATTAGCAATGTATTAACAACAAAAATTATTAGATAAATAAATAGGAGTCAATGAATAAACAAGAACTATAAAAAAATTGCAATGTATTGAACAAATAGGAAACAATAAAGAAACAATGTATTGAATAAGCCATTAACAATAAAATGTCCAATCACGATGTATTATTTTCCAAAATTCGCAAAAATGCACCCATAAATAAATAGAAACTAATGTAACAATTCAAACACTACAAAAATTAAGTCTTTAATATAAGGAAGATTTCACATATGATTTATTATAGTTTATGCACGGGAATGAGGAGAACAAGAAAAAAAAAGAAAAAAAAATGAGCAAATGACGAAGGAAAACGATGACTTGTAAAAATCACCATGTGAACGACGATGACTTTAACGACGAGAGATTTGGCACTGAAAACAAGAGAAAAATGCTAAACAATCAACTTCTTGGAAGTCTATGGTGATAGGGCAAATAAAGGGAACCATAACAGCTGTGAAAAAGTAAAAATGAAATTATAATCGCGATATAGTTTTTTAAATTTCTGGCGACTTTTTATGGCGATTTTCTGTAAAACCACCGTTAAAAAAACTCTTAACAGTGATGTTACATAAAATTGACGCGAAAAATATTTACCACAGTATTTTTTATAAGCTTTTTGTCCAAGCGAATTTTTTTCTACGGCGCTTGTTTATAAAAACGCTATTAAAAGTATTTTTCATGTAGTTTTTTTTTTTAAAAAAAAAGAAGAAGTAAAAAGTGTTCTTAAAGGTAACTATTTATAAAATTGTCATAGCCTTTTTTTAACTCGTTTTTTAGGATAATCGTTGTGAAGTAGTGCCATAAAATTTTTTTTTTTAATAGTGTTAGAGTCAGTATTTTTTTGTTAATGAGACATTGGGCCTGTTTGGGAAACCCCCAAACCTAGGTTTTAAAAGAGTTTCTGGCCCAAACCTCAGTTTGAAGAAATTTTAAAACAAACAGTCATATTTGTCCAAACCTCGGTTTGGACCAAACCATAGTTTAAAATCATGGTTTCAGATAAGCTGGTCAGAGTAGCTTTTGGAACAGTAAAAGAGCTTATGAACTACTCAATTACTATTTTACCCTTACTTTTTCTTACACCCTCTCTCATCTGTCCTCTATCTTTTCTACTATCTCTCATCTCTCCTCTATCTTTTTCACCCTCTCTCCTCTCTTCTCTCTCCTCTATCTTTTTTACTCTCTCTCCTCTTTCATCTCTCATACATACCCTTTTTAGTAATTTTCTAATTACAAAACCCCTTTTGGTAATAACTATCCAAACACTCATTTATCCAAAACTACTTTTTTCCATAAGCTCTTCTCTAAAAACTCTTTTCCATAAGTTATCAAAAAGCTCATTTTTTCCATAAGCCCGTTTTAAAATCTTATCCAAACACACACATTAAGGAATTGAAAATACACTTTATAAATTTAAAAGACTAAATTAAAATTTTTTATAAACTTAAAGGACTAAATGTATGCATTATATAATAATATAATAAAATTTAATAGAATTTTTTGTTTTATCAAAATTAAAATAATTAATATATTTACTACAAAAGTATGATATTTAATTTATTTTGAGTGAAAGTTCATGAATATTTGTATATGTTTATATTTTTCAATTATATTAAATATTCATAGAAGTGTGTGATATTACTTATATTAGGCAACAAAAGTTCGTTACATTTTATTCCTTATATTAGGAAATTGAGTGAGTATTGGCAAATATATTTTATTTAACTACACGTATTAATTATAAGCAACTTATATTAAAAAAAAGGACAATAAATACGTTCAGGATCTTACGTCCATTATGTTCAGTAAACCAATAAAATAGGGTCAACTGGATTATTTTTACATCTCAGCACTTAAATCCATCAATCACCGTTAGCCTAATTTCTTCTTCCCTTGTGCCCACGTTGCTTCACCGAAAAGTCCCCCCTCTCTCCTCAGTGGCTCTTCATTGCCATCACGTCACCACCCCTCTTCTCTCTCTCAACCTTTTGCTTCCCATCAGCTCCATCTTCAGATCGCTCCCTCCCTCCTTCCCATTTTTCTCTATCTTCTCCTTCAGTTTCTTCTGCCGCATTTCCCAGTGATGGCATCCTCTTACTCCAACAAGGATAGGTATTAAACACGTACCAGACCCAATAACTTTCTCTTTCGGCGCTTCTTGCTACGACTTTCAGCAAAAATCCTTGATTGCTTGTGAGAGTAAAAAAAGAGAGCTTTGTTAGACGGAAATCGGATGGCTGACTAATGTGTAGTTCACTCATTCTCAAGGCCGAGAAGGAGATCGGCGTCAATGGCCATGACAGAACAGTCAAGACAGGCAAGTGAAAGGCTGATGTCGGCGGCGGCGGCGATCATCTTGCCAACGCCACCTTTGTTGGAAGTGATAACGACGATTCGAGGATTTTGGGCGGCCAACTGGGATTTTCTGCCAAATGGGGACGAAGAGGGTGGGGGGGGGGGGGTCCTTTTCTGGGAGATAAACGTGGACACAAGGAAGAAGAAATTGGGCTACCGGTGGTATACGAGGTTATTAGCTAAATTTTGGCTTGGATAAAGTTTAAATGGTATTCCTTATGTAAGTATTTTTTAATATTATCACCTAAAATATTAGTTTGTCTAAAAGTTACGCAAAAATAATGACCCCACAATCTCACAATGATTTCAATTGATAAATTACTAATTGAAATTGTCCAAGAAATGAATGCCAATGTGTCCAAATATCAAGTGAAGTTATATATTAATACAATTTTGATCCTCAAATTTTAAATTATAAATTTTTATTGTTAAAATTTTTTTTATCTAAAATATTAATCCCTATAATTACATAAAAATTTAAACTATTTTACAAGAAACCAAAATTCATTGTTTAAAATTTGAGGACTAAAAATTTTATTAACTCATATATAAATATATATACATACATAGATATATATATATATATATATCATAAAACTGATGCAGAAATAAAAAAAAAAATCCCTTAAAAATCCCTTTTAAATTTATAAATCCTAAATCAATATTCCCAATTTTAGAAATCCTATGTAACCAATTTGGTATTTGTAAGTTTCTATCAATTTACCCATATACCCTTCTCCTATTTATCACTTCTCTCTTCTTCTCCACATAGGTCCACCGACAGTTCCACAGGCATGCCGAAGGTCTCCTGCGACAACCCAGCTCCTCACACGGCGTTAGAAGCCACTCGTCTGGCGGCGCTGGAAAGATGTGGGATGAGAATGGAGGACTAGGAGAGCGTTTTGTCTGATTCGTCTGGCCAAAATCAGTCCATCCTGAGAATGATTATAGTTGACATCGAAGACCCATCTGTAGGATTAAGCAAGCTTTTGCAGAGTGGAACTGGTCTCACCAAAATGCCGTCAATTTCAAATAAGGAGGAGGTGGGGCTTCGGTATTGTGGATCAAAGCTCTGTTCTTGACCACAATTTTTGTGCTAATTTTGTAAGCAGCATTAACGCTTCTAGAACTCCTCCTGGAAATTGTTTTGATTTTCCTTTCAATACCATCCATGACATTAGCTTCAATAGTCATATGGTGAGAGTTGGTTCTTCTATGAATCAAAACCACATTTTCCCTCCGTCAACAACTTCGCTTCCTCCGACTATGTTTCATGCCTCTGCAAAGTTACCAAGCTATGGAGTATCTAGAGTCTGGACGAGAAGCCACAAATCCAAATGTTTAGTAAATGCAAGTTTGGAAATTGCAAAACAATTAGTTGTTAATGACATTTTTATAGTTGTTAAAATAATTAGAGGTGTTGGGAATATGATTGTATAGTAAACAACTTAAATAATGACCCCAATTGTATTCCTAAAGTTATAAAAACAGTTGTAAGTAGTATTATTAAAGATATTAAAATAGTTAGAGGTGTTGTCAATGTCATTATTTGTTTTGTAAACAATTTAAATAATATAAAAAAAAGAGTTGTTAATGGAATTATTAAAATTATAAAAATAATTGGAAGTGTTGTAAATATTATTATAAATATAATAAATAGTTTAAATAATGATCCCAATTGAATTTCTAAAATAATAAAAAAATAATTATAAATAATATTGCCAAAGTTATTAAAATAATTAAAAATATTGTCAATATCGTTATAAGTATAGTAAACAATTTAAATAATATAAAAAAAATAAAAAGAGTTGACAAATAGCTTTACTAAAATTGTATAAATAATAGGAAGTGTTATAAATATTATTGTATATACAGTAAACATGACTTAAATAATTACCCCAATTGAATTTTGTAATGATAAAAATAGTTGTAATTAATGTTACCAAAGTTGTTAAAATAGTTAACTGGGTTGTCAATGTTTTTAAATGTATAGTAAACAATTTAAATAATACAAAAGAGTGACATGTCAATGGCGTTACAAAAGTTGTGACAATAATCAAAAGTAATGCCAATATCTTTATAAGCATAGGAAATGATTTAAATAATGATATATTAGTTAAATTCTCTCTAAATATTGAGGTGATTAAAATCAGTTATAAATAATATTATCAAAATAGTAAAAATAATTGAAAATGTTGTCAATAAGTTATTCAATGAAACCTGCATTATCTTCTTTTAAAAAACTCTTAGGGATAATTTTGTCTTTTAGCCCAATATTAAAATTCCAGATTCCTACTATTTCACTAAGGGTAAAGGTGCATCCAGCACCCCAAATTAATTTTGGAGGAGCAATTAACACCCTAAAGTATTTAAAGGTGCAATTAGCACCCTGAACTAATTTTGGAGGTGCAACCAGCACCCTGAACTAATTTTAGAGGTGCAACCAGCACCCTAAAATATTTAAAGGTACAATTAATACCCTAAACTAATTTTGGAGGTGCAATCAGCACCCTAAAAAAATTTAGTGTAATTTATTAAAATAATATTATACATATGGCTTTTAAACAATAATGTATCAAAAAAAATTATGTGATATGTATCAAATGAAAGTAAGTATTTTTGTTAGTGAAAGGGTAAAATTGCACCAATTTAAATATTTGAGGGTGCTGATTGCACATCCAAAATTAGTTTAGGGTGTTAATTGCACTTTTAAATACTTTAGGGTGCTGATTGCACCTCCAAAATTAGTTCAGGGTGCTAATTGCACTTTTAAATACTTTAGGGTGTTAATTGTTCCTCTAAGATTAGTTTGGGGTGCTGGATGCACCTTTACCCTTTCACTAATGTGTCATTTTCCTTATTAGAGTAATTGTTTTTTAATTTTAGAATTGAAGTGGTATTTTAAAGGGATTTTCCCTTTTCCCTAAATAAAGGGCCTTACAAACATTAACATGGTCCATAATATTTGAAACAGAAGCCCTGCAGCGTTGGTCCAACAAGAACAAGCAAATAGACCAAGAAAACATATGTTTAGGCCCTTAAAACTGCTATAATTTTCTTAATAGAAAAAAAATATAATTTTTAATCTTTCAACTTTCTTTCAATTATTAATAAAAAATATAAATTTTAACCTAATACAACTAAATCCTTCTAATTTATTGAGTTACGAAATTACTTTTCAAATAAAAAACTATAAAAATTGATTTGGCTAAGTCTAACAAACTTTAGAAATTGAGTGATTTTAAGTTAGAATTTATGAATCAAAAAATGAGAAAAATTAGGAACCAAAAGTTATAATCTTAATGCGCTCATTGACATAGGCAAAAATCTTTAGTGTTCTAAGCCTTAAAAAGAATTATACCCTTGATAAAAACAAGTTATAATTTTTTATTAAACAATAAATCATCATAATTGTAGTTAACTTTGGTTAAAATTCCTAGTATTACCAAATATAATTGCTACAGTAACAGCACGCCACCCTTAAAGTGTTTGACTACAATTGACCATAATTATAAAAAGCTAATCCCTTAATGAAAAAAATTATGAAGACCTTAATCCAAGTTCATCCTAACTCTTAGAATAAAAAAGCCATATTTTTCCAAACAGATTAAAAAAAACTCTTAATTATCACTTTATCATTTCAGGGGAACATTTATTATTTTTGTTATTGTACCCTTTATAAACTCTAAATTTTATATTGAAAAAATGTAACAGATAGTTAAAAAAACATTCATATAAGAACATTTTGATCAAATAATTAAAATTCTCACGAAATTTGTGGATAAAAGTACACATACAATACACAGTACAATAAGAATTACACAATTAATTAATATAAGAGCTTATTACCATAACAATCCACAACATAACACTCAGTGATCTAACTAGCTAACCCAGATTGAATTTTAGTACTATGATATCGACCCTTTACATCCGACTTTCACCAACTTGAATTTAAAGAGATGATGAGACTGAAATTGAATTCCAAATTCTCAATTTTGATGATTTTTTTTTAGAACAAAGGAGCTAATCTTGAAGCCAGACTTTGCTTCAAAGCTGGAGAAACAGCATGCTCTCCTATCATTGTCTCCAACACCGTCTCTGAGAGTGCTTTGTTTTCTATTACTCCCGCTACACTTTTTGGGAGTGTGCCATCATCCGAGAAGCTAATCTATAATTTCATAACAAACAAACAAAAGTCATTTACATGATAAATTGAAGTGCTTAATTAATTGCTATTTTTTTTTTGCGCACTATAATTAATTTTATTTTTAAGCAACAAAATTTAATAAGCTTGGTATCAAGATCTTGTTACTTTTTAAAGTCTTCAATAAGGACGTCTTACCAACCCTTATACTCTTCTGGTTCTTAATATAAAAATTAATTAGGGAGTTAATCTTAATTCTAAATATAATATATATTTTCTATATTTATTAACTTGTCTCAAATTAACTCTATTAATACTCCTTCAATAATAATCATTTTCGAGAAGGAGTAAGGGAGTTAGAAAAAATAATTAAGGTGTTTGAAAAAAAATACATCATATTAACTAATTTAATTAACTTAACTAATTTTTTTAATCTAATTAAATTAGTTGAATATATCATATATTAAAAATATTATGAGTATTTAATAATAAAGAAAATTAACTAAATGAAACAAATTTCACCATCATCAATGTCAAGGATTAAATAAGTACTAGTCTATAATATATATATATATATATATATTACAATGATAGACCAAAAAGTTTTAAACTTTGATTTCTATCCATACCTCATCTTACTCTTATTATAATGAACTAAATGAAATTTTATTCATATACTCCCTCCATTTCTATTTTAGGGTTGTTTAAGATTTTGACCCAAAGATTAATCAAGAAAGATAATAAAAAACATTTAATATCTATTTGATATGTTTTCTTTATGTTAAATTACACAAAATTTCCCTAAATTTTGGAGTATATATAAATAATTCCCTTAATCTTTAAAACTTAATAACTAACCTCAAGGAACTTTAAAGTATGTAAAGATAACCCTTAACTATAAATTATATACCCTTTTAAAATTTATTTTTGTATGCATATAACCCGTCAAAACTTTGAGTCATATGCAGATAACCCTTAAAATTTAATTTATGTGTAAATAAATAATCAGCAAAAATAATCATAGTGAAGTTATCTGCATAAAGACAAGAGATTGGGGGCTCATTATAAATTTTCAAATGTCAGAAAGATTATCTATACATGATGATACTCCTTTGGCTATTAATATATAACTTAATTTAGAAGTTAATGTTAGTCATAAATATAAGATATATTTTTTATATTTATCAACTTTTTTTAAATTATCCCTATTGATACTCCTTAAATAATAATTAAGTAAAGGAGGGAGGAAGAGAGTTAATGAAGATGATTATAGTATTTTTTAAATATTATGATATATTAACTAATTTAACTAACTATTTTAATCTAGTCAAATTAGTTAAATAGATTATATATTAATGACCAGATGAGTATAAAGCTAAGAATAATTATGTATAATTTAGCCATTTTTTCATTCATATAGTTTGAACTCCAAAATTTTACTTAAAAAATGTCGAGTCTATTCTACTCAATTCCAACAATACACAATTAAATTAAATCGAATGACTAACTAACTAACCGTTAGAGTTCCATTGGGGGATTGCAAGTAGAAAACAGAAGAGCCAATAGGGAAGTTGTGAGGCTTGAAGATTTGAATGAACTTTTCAATGGCTTCAGCCTCTGCTTCACTATAAGTGCCAACAGCTTTCATATGACTCACACAGTTTTCTGAGACCTTCCTCACATACTCTGCTCCTTCCAATGGCAATATCTTTGACCCCCTTACTAATTTCTCGTATGGTCCTGTAATTTTTCATATGTAACTTTAACAAAACTAATAGAAATACTCATATGTAATGTATTGAAAATCCGATGATCATTAAACCAATCAAGACAATGCTTCTAAGGTCAGTAATCGAATCGTAGTTGAATTAGGGTCAACTAAATCATAATTAAAATATATAAAAAATTATATACAACCATGAAAAAGGTAATATTTATACAAAAAGGTATTTACCCACACAAAAATATAATATTTATATATAAACAATAAATAATCAAATAAAATAGAGTTATTAAAGAATAAATCATACTGGATACTAGTTTTTAACTTAAAATGATTTAATTTTAAGCTCAATAAAAAAAAATACATATAAAATTCAACCTGTTCAACCTGTCTAAAACTCTTCCATACCGACTAAAGAATGGGTTCATCATTTTAGATAAGAGACTTGAGTTGCATTTTAAAGAGAGAGAAATGAAATGCAAGATGCTAGTACCTTTGATTATGTCTCTGAAGAAATCAATGGAATTCACCAATTCATCTTCAGTCTGGCCCCTCCACTTAGAGGCCAGAGATGGGAACGCCTTGTCTTCCAAGTAAACCCCAATGCCCGTGAACTTTATGAACTTCCCCTCAATGGTCAACCCTCTTACACCTGCCCACCAAATTCATTATTTTCAAATTAATTATATATTTTTTTATTCAAACCAAAATCACTCAACCTGATCCTTTCATTATTATATTATATATTGAAACATATATTTATAAACATAATCAGTATAAGTGGCCAGGTCATTTAATGGAAATTTGAGATAAGTAGCACTAATCACAATTTGTGAATAATAAAATTCTGTTTAATTTATATTTTATATTGATATCAATATTGATTAGATCTTTTTTTTTTGGTTAATTCATGAAATAAGTAAAAGTTTAATATAGAAATTTTTTTACTGAAGGATATATTTATTGATTTGAATAAAAGTTTAGAAGAGAAATTAAAAATTCTAATTCAAAAATTGTTTTTTTTGAAATAAAATGCTGTTGGTGATGGTGATAGAATAAATTTAATATATAAAATAGATAACTAATTTATAGATATTAAAAATATTAATTAAATTATTTATTTATAAAAAATAAATTTTAATTTTTCTAAAATATTTTTTAACTATTTATTGTATTAAAATTACCGTTTGATAAAAATATATTAATACGTACTGTCAATCAAGATTGTTATAAAAAAATTATAAATATACAAAATAAAATAAATTGATGATATGTATTTAGAATTAAAATAAATCTTTTAAAATAGTTTCTATATTTATAGAGAGTATTATATATATAAATTTGTTTATTCTTGCTCTGAATAATGAATAGTTGACTACCATGGTAAAATCATTCACTAATTATATTAATACAACCTGCACATACCTCATTCTCCACCAACTTCAATAATTTCAATTATTTTATTCAAAACTAAAGCAATCATATTTATCCTTCAATTATTTTACATAGAAAAAACAAAGTTGGGCGTTATGCACTTATTATATACACTCCACAAGGAGAATAAGACCGAAAGATCCTTATCAACTGAAAAAAAAAAAAGGACCGAAAGATAAAAAAAAAAAAATTAAAAAGGGCAAAAGCGAGATTAACGTATGAGGATGAAGTAAACAAAGAGCGAAAAGATACGATGGGGCCCACCCACTTCCTCAATTTTCTTTTTCTCACCTTTCATTATGGTAAAGCAGTCCCAAATATATTTAAAAAAATTCAAAATATAAAGAGTCAGTGTGTATTTGGAAATAATTGGTTTAGGCAGTGATGTCAGAGTAATTTTATCTTGAAAGTTAGCAAAGCCTATTTTTTATAGGTTTCCAAACATATGTTATAAAAAAAAATAAAAATTCCAATAAAAAAATAAACATAACTTTATAGACAAGGTGAAATGAGGTGATATATGTGTAAAGCTTTAAAATTTAAATAATTCTCGGGTAACACACAAAATTAAAAAGAGCGAGTAAAAAAAAATATTTATTTCTATTTTAATTTTTTTTTTAAAACTCAAGCCCCTAAAAACCTCTCTACATACATTTGCTTGAAATCAAATGCATGGAAATGATTGGATTTAGAGTATAATAATAATAAATCACTTGCATTTAATTTTATAACATGCACGAAAAATATTTTGACTGAATGGGATATAACCACCATGTATGTAGGAAAGAAAGTTTTGCAATGAAATATACAGGGTATAGGCAAAAAGGGTAAAAGAAGCGAACCTGCACCACCGAGAAAATATGACTTGCCGGAGTTAGCCGGAGGTGTCACGGTGGCCGGGAACTCAAGGAACTCGACAGTCACTCCGGTGAGGGATGCTGGGGCTGTCGGCATATCTGAAAAAGCTAAGGATGTTGCAGTGTGATTTGTGGAATAGATCGATGGTTTTGAGGAATGAAGGAGATCTATGTGGGTGATGATAAGCACGAGATACATATATAGAGAGAATTCCTGCCAACTTGAAAGAGAAGGAAATAGAATAGTGCCAAAAGGTATCAAACGCGATACAGTTTCCCACACGTTAGTTTTACTTGTCAAATATATATTTTATGTATATATGTAACAAAAAGACAACGAACAATCAAAAGAAACATATGCATATTTTTTTCTTAAAAATATAAAATGATCATTACTATCACAATAATAAAGTTTCAAAATGAACAAAAAAAAAAAAAAGAACATAAGCAAAAGCTAACACAATATCTGGGCGTTTCAAATGAAATAAGTTTACCGAAATTATTTGTGACATAAAATATCTAATAAGCTTAAGAAGAGTTTTGTCATACTACAATAAGACACTTAATCTAGACATATATGTTCAAAATTAGAGTAGGCTCCTAAATTTGAATAAAATCGCAAATTAATAGAACTTTTATTGATTTAGAATAGGGCACCTTTTTAATCTTTATATTCTATATTGGTAATTGAGTATTGGTATCTAATTTTTATAATTATTTTTAAATATTTAAGATCGACCTTTCAAAATAAAGTTTTTAATATAATTTTTTTATTTAGAGTCACCAATCGCAATTTTTTGCATTAATGGAAGTGGTTGCAGTTATGTTATTAATATTATAATATAATTCATTATGATACGAAAAGTTACCACTTTTAAAAAGTCAAAGACGTACTCGAAATACCAGATCAGAGAGTCAAATTTGCCTCCTACATAAAATAATTTGGTAGCCCTTTTTTAAGGGGGGAAAATGAAACTGAAGATAAAGATGGACACCTTGACGATGGGTCCACCGGTGTATCCTAGAACTAGAAGAGTTCATCTTATTTGACTTCTATTTTGATTTTCTTTAATTATAAAAATTTAAGGGAATTTGATCTTGAAATTTACCGGGATCAAGACATGTACTAAGGTTAAAGTTAATTTAGTATCATAAAATATTTTTAATATATATTTAATATTTTAAAATATTTTATAGTTTATTTAGCACATTAAAATATCTTTTATATGCATTAATATCTTACATTATGTTTGGTAAGACATAAGAGTTTTTTATAGAAGGGAAAGTGAAAATGAAATTAGGTGAGAAATAGAATTTAAAAGTTTGTTTAGTATATTAGAAATAAATATAGAATTGATATATATTTTTTTATAACTTGAAAAAGGTTAAAATTGTTTAAGAAGTTTATAACTTGAGATAAAATAATTCAAATTATTTCACTTCCACTTCTCCTATCTCATTTATCAACTTTTTTTACGGAACTTAAATGACTCAAAATGTTAGAAGTGGAAGTGGATTGTATCATACTAAATAAGAAAAATATTTGATTCTACTTTTACTTCCACTTCCACGCTACCAAACATGCCCTAAAGTATTTTATAGTGTAATTTTTCCTTTCGTAATTTAAGTTGACAGTTGGACACATTTAAAAAAATATTTTATAATGTTAGATAAATCACAAAATATTTTAGAATGATAGACACGTCTAAAAACAATACTTTAGATAAGTTAAAGAATTGAAGGTGCGCTTTTGTCTCTCTAAAAATAATTTTAAGGGTAAATTACTAAAAAATCCACCCATTAAAATTTTTATTATCCAAAGATGCTTAAATTTATATAATTAAGGACCTGCACGTGCGTAATATTTTTAGTTGTGTATAAATATTTTCTATTTATTTCTAAAATACTTTGGATAAGTTAAAGAATTGAAGGTGCACTTTTGTCTCTCTAAAAATAATTTTAAGAGTAAATTACTAAAAAAATCCACCCATTAAAATTGTTATTATTTAAAGATACTTAAAATTTATATAATTAAGGACCAGCATGTGCGCAATATCTATCTTTAGTTGTGTATAAATATTTCCTATTTATTTCTAAAATACGTGTGCAACTCTTCTTCTACTTGTTTTTTTTTTTTTAATAACAAAGGAGCCCTTATCAAAGTTCTATATGCGACCTGAATCCAAAATGGGAGCCAGATCCAAGGAAATTTCAGCCATTATATATGAAAACCTCTCATAGTATCTAGTCCTCTATTGGTCAAAAAAATCCGCAGCTTTGTTGTACTCCCGATTCACATAATCGATTATGATGACTTGACAATCACTACAAAGAAGAGTTGCACATATTAATTTTTAATTAAATTTTAGGTATTTTTACACAATAAAAATTTCAACAGGTAACTTTTCAACAATTTTCGATGATTTTTAAGCTTAAGGTCATCATCTACAACATTGTTTCTAGACCCGTTGAAAAGAATTCTGTTTGGTAGGTGGCAGGAGACAAGTAAAAATTCTGTTTGGATTTCACCTCAAGAACTCTAAAAAGACAAACGATTAACAGAAAATGACAGAAAATGATTCTATAACAAAACCTAACTTGAGACTCAAAAATTTTAAAATAGATGAGGACCTATTTTGACATTTTAAAATTCTGTGTGAAATGACTCAAATGCCTTCCTACAATAGAAAAGAAAACACACACACACTCATCCATCCATTTGACCTGTTGGTGCAAGAAGGATAGTAAAGAAAGGAAGAGAGCACTTTTAGAGCTTGTAAGGAGGTTGAGGCAAACAAGGTAAATAACTTCTCACGCCACAATCTTCCTCTCCTCATCTTCTAACATGGTCATGGTGTTTTTGTTCTTCATATTGATGGATAGTGTTTTTGGATGATAGATTTTTGAGTGAAAGATAGATTTTGAGTATAATATATTTTATGAAAAATCTATTTTTTTATTAGTGTGCTTGGATTAGCTTTTAGAAACTAGATTTTGTAAAAAAATTGATTATTAGAAGTAGTTCCTCTAACTTTTTCAAAATCATAATTTTGGGTAAAAAATTGATTGTGAGAAAATATTAGTGTTCGGATAATTTATTAGTTTTGGTAAAGAATTGATTGTGAAAAAAAAATAATATTTTAATAGTTTATTGATTTTCGTGAAAAATTAATTATGAAAAAAAATTACTGTTTTGATATTTTATTAGTTTTGGTGAAAAATTAATTGTGTAAAATGTGAGGCTTTTGGATTATTTGACCCAAAATTATAGTTTGAATTAAAAAATAATTTTTTTATAAAAATATATTATTCTAAAATATATTCTACTTATAATCTATTCTTTATAATCTATTTTCTATAATAAATTATACCTAAAATTTATTATCTAAAATATATTTTACTTATAATCTGTTTTTAAGAGTTTATTCCCAATACCCCTTATTATTGGTCAGCATGTTGGCGTGCGGGTGCTGCCCTGCTGGTTTTCACCAAACCCAATCCACACATGGGCATTATGATGGGGTAGCCCACAAAATTGACCTGCTTTAATTTTTTCCCTTTTCCGTATTTTGTAAACTTGTCTTGTAGTTTTGATGTAATTTATAAATTTATGGATATTATGAAAATCAGATATTCTTTCTCAATAAAAAATAAAAAATTAATTCGCAAGTCTATGTAGTTTACCTCAATTTTAAATTAAATCCATATAATTTATTTTGTTTGAATTTAGTCCTTATACTTTGATAAGTTATACCCATTCATCTTTGAGTGTAAAAATCATGAATTTTTATTTATAAAATTTTCTTTATTTCATTTAACAACATCTTAAAACCCTGTACATTTTAATTAAATGAAATTTCATAAAAGCTATAAATTAAATTTTTAAGATGAAACAATAAGTGCTCAATTCAAACAAAATAAATATAAGGACCTAATTTAAATTGAGATAAATTATAAAAACATGTTAATTAACTTTTGTTTTATTTGTACAAAATAAATAAATGAAGCTCTTTTACCCTATATTTGGTAGAGCTTTTGGATTAGAGAGGAGAAGGAAGCGGAGTTACTCCCTTCCCTTTTGTTTAGTTGGGAAATTTTTCAAGTGTGTTTGATGTGAGGGTAGGGAGGATAAATTTTAATGAGTTAAAATTTAAAAGAAATGGACAAGTGGGGATTATAAAAATTTTAATAAAAAAATGTAAGATAAAAGAATAATAAAAATTATTTAAAAACTTTTAACTTTACTACTTCTCCAAAAAAAAATTAAATTCAAGGTATTAAAATTTCCTCTGCCTTCTCTTGCCATCCATTTCTTTGGTACCAAACAAACTCTAACACTATGTTTGGCTTAATAGAGGAGAGAAGAGGGGAGGAATTTTAATAGAGAGAAATGGAGGAAAAAAATATGAGAGATTTTAATATTATTTTATTTAGATTAATATAAAGGAGGAGAAAATAAAGGATTTTAATATTACATTGTTTAGTTGAAAAGTAGAGGGGAGGGAAAATATTTTTGTATGGATAAATTTGCCCTTATATCATTTAAGTTAGTTGTTACTCTAGAATATTTTAATAAAATATAATTATAAATAACATTTAACATATAAAATTAAAATTGTATAGTTGTCGAAATTAAATAAATTCTACAAGGTTTATACTAGTTCTACATTATATATATATACACTAATACATATAAAATTATAATAATTAAAATAATTATAATTATAAATATACTTTTCAGCCCACAGTTTGTTGTGTGACACTTCACGGTTCAGTACTAGAAAATCTCCTGGAGGCTATCATAAGTGTAAAACTTCATAGTATAGAACTGGAAACTTCACAACATTATCATTCTGTAGACTATTGAGAGAAACCCCAAGGCTACCAAACCAGTATTCACAGCATGAAAATAATGAATATAATTATAAACTTGATTATATGGCATAACAAAATATCATAAGGTATGGTATATAATGTCATCAAATATATCATATGGCCCTACAAAAAGTCACATGACATGCCATAAAATGCTATCATACGGCCCTACAAAATATCACTGGCCATGGCATCAAATGTCATGAAATGGCATTATATGGCTTACAAAATAACATAGACACCATGTTAAATAAGTGTTTACAAAATACCTATAGCAAAAGATAGTATTCCTTCAAAGTAACAACATACTAAGAACCGAAAACTATATCCATAATTACTTGCTTGCGTAATAGAAGTGGACATTAAATTACTGCCTTTAGCTTAGCCACATCATTCATGAGAGAGTAATAAATTTTGAAGATCTTGTCTTCCTCACATCCAGCATTAACAATCATCTTAAAAGTTTCTTCTCCTAAAATTTGTGGGACATCTATCTTTAAATATTCTATTCCCTTCACTCATAACATTTTCAATGAATTACATCTTCTCTACAATTAGATATATTTGAAAAGGATCTTTATCTTTAGTACCACTATTTTTGATCCTCTTATTGCTCTCAATATTTACTGTATTTCCTTCTGGAGAATGGTTATCAAGTAGAATTTTTTTTATATTGATTAAAAAATTCTCCCAAGTAACTTCATTATGGGAGGTTAATATAAGCCCACAAAAGGTCAATGAGCCTCCCTAGAGAGGCCCCATGCACCATCTGGACTTAATTGGAGATTGTTAAGAAGAAGGAAAGAAGAGTCCGACCAGTTGGGCCTAGTTGGAGTTGAATTTTGATCTCATTTCGAAGATACTATTTTATTATGATTCTAGTTGTAATATTTAGGGAGACATCCTAACTCATAAGTACCTAGTTTTATATCTGAGAATAATAAATGGCTCGCCCTGCCTAACATTAGTATTACCTAGGAGAAAAGAAGACTTCACCATGCTCTTGAATCGTGAGTGAGTCTAACCTCTTTCTAAATTTTTTGTAATAAAAAAAAATCAATGAGTAGTAGAGTATAGTGGATCGAATATGATTATATCTATACTTAAAAAAAAAACTGAGTTACACCTTTTGTTTTCTTAATTACGTTTTATTAAGTTTTTTTTTAATTTTAACGTAAACAGAACAATCTAAAAATGTTTTTAATTCCTAACAAAAAATGTTTTTTAATTATATTTTATTTAGTTTTGATACGAATAAAATATGGTTAGTAAAATTTTTAGCCCTTTAAATTTATTTTTATTCTAATTTTAGTATCTAAAATTTTAAATTATATATTTTAATCTCTCTAAGTTAAAAGGGTAAAATGATTCAGTTTTTTTTTTAATCTGGAAATTTTAAATTATAGATTTTAATCTTTTAAAGTTAAAAGGGTAAGATGATTCAATTTTTTTTAAATTATAAAACTAATGTTTTAGACCAAATTATAATCTTAAGCAAATAATTTATATTTTTGTATTTAAATAATACAAGACCAAATAAATATTTTAAATATTTTTGTTAGTATTTTATACCTTTAAGTATTTTAAGTAATCTAAATTATATGTTTAGTGTTATTTAAGTATTTTATATTTTTTAAAATTTAAAATTATATGTTAAGTGTGAAATATTATATTTTAATTGACGCAATATATAATAAAAATATAAAAATTATGATATAACAAAAATTATTAATTTTAACTTAAATTTTAATTACAAGTATATAATAATTAAAATATAAAATATTATAATTATTAATTTAAATATTTAAAAATTAGGGAGGTTCTGACCTAAAGTTTTAATTTTTTTTTTGTATATTTTAGTTTTTTTAACCTTACTTATTTAGTTTTTTAAATTAAATTTATTAAAATCTCTCTTCCACCCCTTCCTTAACTAGTGTTATGTATTTCACTTTATATATTGAAAATATGTGCACTGTCTTTTCACTTTTTTTTTATTCTTTTTCCTTGTTCGGTTCTCTGAAAAAATCTTCCAAACCCCATGGCAACAAAACGACGTCGAAACGTGTCTTTTCTGCACGCTGACCACTTCATCCTCTTCCCCATCTGATCCTTCTTCCTGAATCCCAAAACAAACACACATACCTTCCGTTGCTATTTTCAAACTTCTGTATCATCACCAAACCCTTCAAGCCATTTGGTGTATGCAAGGTCTCCTCCTCCTCTCCCTGCATTCTCAGTTTCTTCATTTTCCTTCTCAAAGTTCCTTCAAGTTTCCAGAAGCGAAACCCGCAAGGCACCCGAGCCATGTCTTGGCTGAGATCTGCGGTGAACAAAGCAGTGGAGGTTGGCAATAAGAACAACCTCACTCGCACTGTTAAGAACTATGCTGACTCTGTCGTTCAACACGCCGGTCAAGCCGTCGCTGAGGGCGCCAAGATTCTTCAACATCGCATTGTAATTTTTTGTATTCCATTTTTCACCGATTGGGGTTTTTGCCACATTTACATTCCTATTTTGTGCCATTTTTTGGTTTTATTTTCAATTTTGTCACTTTGTGCTTTTCAATTTCTCTTGGAAATAGACTTGCCACTTACACTATATCTTTTCGGGAACATTATTATGCAAATTGGTTCTCATATTGCTTAAAGGGTTTATAAGTTTAAGTTTGTGGCTTTTGCGACTTCAGTGGTCCATTTTCTGTTCATTGTCTTCTATTTCCCAGAAAGAAAAAACCTACTTTCTTGACATCAAACGTTTCAAGGGGATAGAATATGAGTCTCCCTTGTCGTGTTAGGGTTTATGGCATTACTTTTACTGTCAAATTAAAGAGGAGGAGCTCATAAGGTCTTCATATTGCATATAATCTAATTGTTCAAATAATCAACAAGTTATTAACTGCTCGTTGCAATTAAAATGCTTTTTTGTTATATTATGTTCATAAAATGTGGTTTATTTTAAGATGATGTGAGCGACAAGGTGATATCATATATTTTTCCTGATGAGTTGATCCTTGTATCTTGCCTACATTTATAGGCTGCTCGGAATTTCAGAAGTGCTGTTCAGACGGCTAAAAGACTGGAAGAAGCTGCTATCTCCTATAAGGGCTCGGAAAGAGTACACTTGCTTAGAAGATGGTTGGTTGTGCTCGAAGAGATTGATAAATTATCTGGAGCTTTGGCTGAAGGTAAAGAGAAGACTTTGGAGCAGCTCGTTGCTATTGATGAAGCAAATGAGAATCCAAGGAAACCATCTATGGTTGGTAGCTTTTTGCATACCATTCTTGTAATATTTTAAGTTTACTCTGATTGATTTTTCGCCACTAAACTCTCCCAATATTCTGGGAATTTGGTTATAACTTCAATGATTTGGCAGTGCCTCTAGAATTGTGGTGGTTGTGGTTCTATGTTCTTTTTATGTGGCTATTTCAGTTTCAACTAAATAAGTTCTGGCTAAGAAGATATGCTATTTAGGTTTACTCGTACAACGGTTGATTGCAGAAAAACTGAATGGGATGGCTCTTTGCAGATGATATTAGGATTCTTGGGATGTTTGCTTATTTCTTTTTCTCCAACTATATTACAGAAGGAGCTTTTCCCTTTTGTTCTGCTATGTGGGAAGAAATGTTGCATTCATTAGCAGTTATGGTATTTCTGTAGAATTTCATCAGTCATGGCTTCTTTTTCTTTTTATCCAATCAGTAGAGATCATTTTATGTTTAGAGTTCATGCACATTATTTTGTGAAGGATGTTCTATGCTGTAACTTGAACACAAAAAGTTTCACGCACTGTAAGAAACTACTTACTATTTATATTAAACATTAAGGCATCCTTTTACCTAAGATGTTTGCCATTGTTGTGCTGTTACAATTTGTCAGATTCTTTATTATGACACTGATGTTGGAGGTGAACCAATAAACTTTCGTGAAGTTTTTCTTCGAAGTCAGGCTTTGGAGGGAATAACAATATCAATGGTATGTTTAAATATGACAATTATGTTTGTGGAGTTATGCAAACATATTTTTGCTTTCATGTACAAGTACTATTTTGTATGTTATTGTATTCAAATGCACTATTAGGCTACTCATGTTGTGTAGTCTTCCAATTGCCTCATTATCTCTATAGATCTTAGTTGAAAACTCATTATTAAAAATGGGAAGCATGGCTGCATGTCCAACTAAAGTGGTGTCATCAAGTAAGTTCCAAATGTTGTAGAAGACAAGTGTTTATAGATATCCAAGGTATATTAAAATGGCCATATTAAGAAGTCTAAGCTGAAGATCTTGCTTCTAGAAATATGTTTGTGTTGAGGCAGAAGTATGTTTGTGATGTGAGGTATGGTGTTAACATTACAAGAGCCTATGTGTAAGCTTAGGAATTAGAATCTGTATGGGCGTCAAGTGCAAGTGGTCCTATTTAAATTTTCTGCTTCTTCTCCTTTCTCTCATTGTGGGCATGGAGGAATTTGGAATTCTATCTTTGCTTATTTATAAATTATAAATTTCCTCAAATATAACATTCAAATATGATACACTTGATTGTGTTTACAATTGGAGGGAAAGTTTTTCCATTTCTTAGTTCTTTATATGTATATGATCAGTCGCTGATCAGCAAGTGTAGGCTGTAGAAAAGTAAGCGAGTGTGTGGATGAAAAGCTTGAAGCTGGTCTTATTAGGTCAATGGTCTTTATTTGCTCCCCGATAAACTCTGATTTATATGGGATGGCTAAATTTGAAATTCAGGCACAAATTAGTGTCTGGTAATTATAATTTTTGTTGCAATAGACAGTTATAGGTTTCATTGCCCAAAATAATTTTAACAAGTACATCTTTTCTTAAAACTATTTTTAGATTGTCATCATCATAATAAAAGAGTGTCTTAACTAATAAATTAGTTTTTAGGGAAAATCTATTGGTCCTTATATTTTGCATCAGTTTTTATTTTTGTCCTTATAGTTTAAAATCTAGATTGTTGGTATCGCTTTACATCTACCACTTTAAATATTAAAATGAAAGAATGTTTCTGCCAATCACAAGCTTGTATATATTGGACACAATTCACAAAAATAACGGAGGCAATAGAAGCTATAACAATTTTCATTGTCATTTTAATGGACTTTTGGCCTGAACAAGGATAAAAGTTTGATAAGGTTTGTTTTATTTCAAAGTCTCCATAGATCAACGCATTCACTTGCTTGTGTTATTTTCCTGGAAGTCAACCCAAAAAAAAAAAAAAAATAGTGTGGCTGTCCTACTATGATATGATTGGCATGTGCATATATAAGTATCTGGTGGTAATGAACATAGAAGGATTGAGAACTGCATTTGTTGGGAAAACTTCATTGGCCTTTGGTGATGCATCAGCAATTTTGGCATGTCCAGAGGGAAGTAGGGAGAAAGTGTGAGAAAATGGAGATGAGATTTATAGAGAGGGAGAGGGAGTTAGGAGATGGTATTGTAATAAATTCTAGCCATGTTTGCCTGGATTGATTTTTTTTTTTTTGAGAAATAATAAATGAGGGTGGATTTGTATGTTACTTTCCTTGTCTTTGACTTTGCTCTCCCTGCTGCCTACAACATGATATGCGTACAAATGATGATCAGTATAGAGATCCTAGAATATGGAAGGGCAAGAGCTAGGGAGGCTTCTAAAGTAGGAGTATACTTGGATCTTGTGAGAATGGGTCCTCTCTTTTTCTGCCTTCAAGATGCTAATTAATCTCCTTATTTTATGCATGTCCATTTTTTTTTTCGCCACATCATCTAAATGCCGTTAATGCCACAGATGAATTATAGGGGTAATTTCCTATGTGGATTGAACTTTGCGGACAAGCTTTTAAATGGTAAATAACTGTAGTGATTGTGATGAGCCTGGGCCTCACTTAAAATATGTTAAGAGAATGCCCAAGGGTAGTTGAGGAAATGCGTTCATTACAGTTAGAGGAGAGAGAGGAGGGAATAGTGTTAAAAGTGGGGGTCTGTTATGAGAGAGGTATGCGTGTTCTTGGTAGAGTCTTGGGAGAGGTCTGTGTCTCTCGAATACATAGAGACCTATAGTTGTGATGGTTTCTTTCATTTGTATTTCCTCCCCCATTAGACGTACACTCTGTGGGGTGATTTTACTATTGAATAACACTATTCAGGGTTTTGTTCCATCAGATGGATTGCAAATATTTAAAGCACCTGTACCAAATTGAAAATGAGTGTAAATTATAAGGACCGATTGAATATTTTCTCTATCTTTTAATTGCTGATTTTGGAGGTTAACCACATGGTTAACTTTTTTTTATGCCTCAGATTCTTGAAGCTCCTAATGATGAAGAGGTTTCTCTTCTCCTGGAGATGTTTGGGTGAGTCTGCTAGCTTTTGCATTTTCTGAGTATCTGATTGTGATATGGAATTTGCTACGTGTATGTGTTATTGTACTAGCTTGACATTGTTATACATACCATGTTTGGTCCCATAGCTTTTGATGTATATAGCATTGGGTTCCATTGATTCTACAATTTTAAACTGCATGTTTTGTGTGACTTATATGTATTTATCTTGTTTGAGTATAATGTTTTCTGTAGATTTGATGAAGACAAGTTTCTTACCCAGCTAATTTCTGAGTTTCTGCAATATTGTGGGAATCTAATTTAAAATCAATTTACAACGGCACATTTCTGTTAAGCCTATCATAGACCTAATCATTTTATTACCATCAATTATCTATAGTCTGTGTCTTTCTGGGGGAAAAGAAGTTCATAATGCCATAGTAAGCAGCATACAAGATCTGGCAACAGCTATTTCAAATTATCAAGATGAAGTATTGGTACGTACAATACCAAAACCTTTTGCTAAATTTTTTGTTTTTTGTTCAGTTGTAACTTTTTGGGATCTCTGAAATTTGGTTGATTACACCTGCCGTTTAAGAACATATTTATAGCAATAAAAATTCTTTGAAAGCATTGTGCCATGAATATTAGATTTAGCTAATTTTGATGATCTCCTGTGTGATTTATTGGTTAATGATTTTTTGTGATTTTACAAACAATATGCCCATGGTTTTAGAAGTGATGTTATCTTGAATAAAGAAGTGCAATATTGGGCATTTGACTGTATCAGCACACAGATAGTTTCCTTGTGAAAGAGTGATGGAGGTCCTTTCATATGCATTCAACTTTCAGAATTTATTTTAAACTTCAGAACCTAAAAATTAGAAAAATTCAATGATTAATGATAGATTGCTGTAGTTTGTAGACGGACCATGAACTTTTTATGACACTACCTCAGAGTCATGAGTAAAATTGATAACAATTAACCTTTGAAATAAGGATACAACAACAAGACTTATCCCTCTTGGTGGGATAAGGATGCAACAGTTAAAAGAAAACAAGAAGAAGCCGTGGGTGATGCCAGAGTGGCAAAACATCCGTGAGCAATATATAGCTTTGTAGCTTGCAGTTATTCTTTTTCTATTCCTTTAAATGAGATTGTTATTATGCAAATATTTACTGTTACTTCAGGTGAAACGGGAGGAATTGCTTCAGTTTGCTCAAGGTGCTGTAACTGGGTTGAAAATAAATTCTGAACTTGGAAGGTCAGTTTAGCAAGGAGTTCTAGTTGTTATTTTCTTGAGAGAGAAATAATCAAGAGAAGCGAGAGATATTGCACTTGGTACTCTCAATCTCAACATTGAGAGTTAGATTTATTGAGCAGATATGGAATGTATTAATTATGCATAAAACAGCAAATGATGCCTATACAGAGTCTGGATAAATAAAATAGAAATAATCGCATGCAACCTATTCTCACAACTAACAAATGCAAAAATAACCCTGCAGTTATCTTATCGTTCTTGCTTCTTCATACTTTATCCCGTGAAACACTCTAGTTTAGATGTCTGGAGTTTATATTGCAATACTGGTGTATTAAAAAGTCAGTTTAATTTTTTTTGTCCTTTTCTCACTTAGTAATAATTTTCGTATGTTGTAAAATAATTTTCAAGGCCCTCCCCTCCTCCCAAAAAAGATTTCTCTTGTCTTCCATATTGCTGTTCTAGGAGCCTGGGGAACTATTTTCCATCAGTATGGGTAAGGGTAAATTTAAGGAATTGGACATTTCTTAAAAAAAAAAAAATACAGGATATGAGAACAGTGAAATATATATAATACATATTCAATATATAACATATGTTAATGATAAATAATATAAGTAATAAGTATCTTAAAATACATAATTAATGAATATAGTTAATCAACTTAATTAACATATTGTTTTAAAAATGGAAGTGAAAATGTCTTGAAATTGATTAAAATTATTCAGTTTTGGGCGTGTTTGGTTGTTGAACCCAGGCAGACCCACAGCGGGATAAACCACCACCAGCAATAAAATTTTGCAACACCATGTAGAGCTTAGCGAGAATACTAGAGAAATCCAGAGTGTTATAGTCCTGCTAAGATAGAATTGTGTAATAGGTTCTGGCTTGCACTTGAGGAGTGAGAAAACTTAAGATACGGGCATGAAGCTTCCTTCTAAAAGTTTCTACCTATAGCCAAATTAAACTGCAATTCAACATTCTCTTTTAATTCACCATACCCCAGCGTTACCCTTGACCAGTGTTTTTGGTATAAGTTTGACTTAACTTGTACCTGCCAGTGCTTTTATAGCTGGGAACATACACATTTGTTGATGATATTCTTTGTTTCTTATTTTATTTGGGGATGATCACTTGTCCTCTGTTTCTGTATTTTATTTATGATTTTCTCTTCTTTTTGTCATATTCTCTCTATTTTTTCCTGGTAAAAAATAGGTACTCTTCAGTTGTTTCTTCAGATGTTTTTTATTGCTATTGAACTTGTGATTCCTGCAACGGATTCTACCTCACATCATTTCTTGTTTTTCTTTCTGACCACAGAATAGATGCTGAAGCCTCTAGTCTTAAGCGAAAACTCAATGAGATGACATCTCAGAAGCCTTTGAAAGAAGGTGATGATAAATCAGCTGAAGAAACAACAGCAACAATAGAGGTCTGTGTGTTTATAGTTTCGTGGTCATTTTGTGTTCAATAATGGATTTTGACAAAATAACTAAGGGCCTATTTGGATTAGCTTTTGGAGAATAGATTCTGGGAAGAATAGATTTTGGGAAGAATAGATTTTGAAAATAGAGATGTTTGGATTATTAGTAGCAGAATCACTTTTTTATATTGGTAAATTACCAAAAAGGGTATGATTTGATTAAAAGTAGGAGAGAGGAGAGAGGGTAGAGAAGAAAGAGGAGAGAGGAGATAGTGTAGAGAAGAGAGAGGAGAGATGAGATAGGGTGGAGAAGAGAGAGGAGAGAGGGTAGAGAAGAGAGATGAGAGAGGAGAGAGGGTGTAAGAAAAAATAGGGGTAAGATAGTAATTGGATAGTCCATAAGCTCTTTTACTATTCCAAAAGATAGTTTCAGTGGCTTATTCAAAACCATGGTTTCAAACCATGGTTTTGCCCAAAATCACTTATGGACAAATATGGCTGTTTGTTTAAAATTTTCCCAAACCAAGGTTTTGCCGAAAGGGCTTTTCAAACCATGGTCCCAAACACACTAAAACATTGAATGGAAAAGTGGGAGTTTTCTGAATCAATTTTAATCTTTAATAAACAAGGAATTTTTTGGGTAAAATCATCCCGCATGAAGTGAGAACTTCCTACCAACCACTTAGTGCATACTTACGTGGGGAAATGTGGGTTTTTAGTCGCCCAATCACATACTTAGAGATGCTTGGGTGACTATTTCTTGTATTTATATGGCCTTTTTGATGTTTTGAATATATAAAACAGAATGTAATCTACTAACCATATTGTAGGCTTTAAAAGAAGCCCTAGCAAAGATTCGAATATGTTCCAGATTGGAAGGACTACTGCTGAAGAAAAAAAATCTGAACGGTGGAGATTCTCCTGAGTTTCATGCCCAAAAGGTACAATCCATTCTTTCCTTAGAACTTCTCGGAGGAGGAGTGAAAATGATGGGTAAAATTCTTATTCTTAGCTTTTTTGCAAGGCTAATAAGAATTGAAGAATGAAAATGTGGATAACAACCTTTAGTCTGCTAAAAGTAATTTGTCTCATTATGCATGAGAAAGTAAAGAGAAAATTGAACCAAGAGTTTCTTTTGTTTTTAAACTTCACAATTCTTCTTTTTTGATTATCATCTAAATAAGAGGTTATGGTTGCAATTTTGTAATTCCACTATTTTTTCTTTTATTTTTCCTATTCTCATGAGATCAGAACAAGGTAAAAATTAGATTCTCTTGTTTTTCCCCTTAATTTTTCTGATTGCGTGTTCACTGATAATAGAACACGCTAAAGATGATTTTCCCCCAATTTCATCTCAGAGAATACATATATATTTGCAAGAAATTTAGAATAAACAAAAAGATGTTTCAACTTGACAACTTGTTTGGTTTGAAGGGTTTGTATGCTATCAACTCATTGCTGAACGGTGCTGTTAGGTGCTATAAATGTAACATGACCTCCTTCTAATATAATAAGTTCAAAGGATCACTAATATTGATTTTCTACTGTATTCACTAATAAACTGGATGGTTATCCAAGCTGGGGCGCCTGTCTTACTACCTCAGTTGGATCTAAACTTATGAGACTTGTTTATGGAGATTATTACTTTTGAATTTGATTATATTGTGAAACTTATTATATTTTTTATTTTTATGTTTTCAGTCATATTTTTAGTTAAATGCAGTTAGTTCTGTATAGTATCTTTACACTTAAATAGTTAATTGGTAAACACCGTTTCATGGGCTATTGTATTCTCATATTTTTACCAATATTGTCATGTGTAGGTTGACAAGTTGAAGGTCTTGACAGATTCTCTTGCCAACTCTGCAGTAAAAGCTGAAAAGCGAATTGCAGACAACAGGTAGAAAGATATTTCATGAACTTTTGCTTTGTGCTTTCTTCCCCAGGATATCGTGTCCTCTGAAATCATGTTTGTTTCAAAATTGGCAAGTGTTCTGGTCAGTTTGTGATGAATGATTCAGTTTCATTCTAAGGGTGACCTTGAATATGCAGAAGGCTTTAACCCCCTTTTAAAATCGTTTTTTAAATTTTAGCATTATTGACATCATTGGTTAGATGTAGGCATACAAACCAAACTAGAGATCACCATTAAGAGCACTCTGTATTCTGGATATAATTCCTTTTACTTTGGTCAATGATTATTTGTGTTCATGAGTTCACAAAGCTAACACCTATTAACACTTCTAGGAATTCAGTTTCTCATTTGCACTGCAATTTTCTTTTAATATCAGACACTAAACTGTATCTCTTGTTTCCTCACAATTTGGCAGACTACAAAAAGAGGAGGCACTAAAAGTTCGTGTGACTAAAGCTGGTGAAGCTAGTGAAAAAGAAAAGGTAACATGTTTAGCCGCAGTGCACTGACCGCGTTAGATTAATAGCTGGACTTTATGGATGAAAGTGTCTCCTTACTCTGATGAACGGGATTTCCTGGCTATAAATGTCTGAATTGGCTGTTGCCATTTTGTATTTCTGCGTTGGCAATATAAAAATGGAAAATATTCACATATTTCCCTTCAAGATTTCAGCCATTTCAAAACATGCTCCCTCAACTTTAAAACCTAGAAAATGAATGGGTAGACCCTTTTGGGATTTAGACCCTAAAACCTATAATCCTTGAGGATTTAGACCCCTATTGTTCTGTCCATTTCCGTATAAAGCTTGCTAAGCTTAGATACCATTTCAGGCTCTATCTTTATTGCTTTTAGATGAATGGGATTGTACCACATGACAATGGTAGCATGTTTATCTGTAATTTGGCCCAGAATTAATAGCAAGCACCCTATGATCAAAGTGTTCAATATTTTATTCAAATAAAAAATTTGAGTTTTGAAATGTAATTTGAACTTTGAAGTAGCCGTAATGGATATTTTAAATCATTTATATTTTTGGCCAAAAAAAATTATTTATTAATTCCAACAGTATTATTGCAAAGTCATTACTGTGCATGTCTTTTTAGTAATTTGATACCTTTTGAAAGATTGGTCAAACACAATAATATTGATAAAAATATTTGTTAGATAATTTTGTCAAACACTAATTGATTCTTTGTTATGAAAACACAAAAAGCAAAAGTCTTAAAATGAGTGGAAATTTAAAGCACCTAAACATGTCCTAAATCCTCGAGGGTCCCCCCCCCCCCCCCCCGCAAAAGTTGAAGAAAGCCTGCAACTCAGAGTTGACAGGATATTTTCGTCACCAATGCCATTGTGATGGTTTAATGGCATCCATATAGTAGCATGGTTGTTTCAATACCTTTGGAAATTGTTATAACTATACAACAACAATAACAAGTTATATCTATGCAATGGTAACAAATAATGAATAATTCTTCTGTGTACATTGATCAGCTAGGTTACATATATACGCATAAGAGAGCTGCCGTCAATAAAGATGATTGGATCTCATGGGATTTACATAATCATAGAATAAAATCAGATTAAGATCCCATCTAATTTCCTATGATCTCTCCTAATTAATTCCTATAATCTCTCTATTTTAAAACTAATATCCTCTACACTCCCCCTCAAATTGGAGCATAGATGTTAATAAAGTACTCAAATTTCTCTCTAGCTAGGCCTTTTGTGAGGACATCTGCTGTTTGTTCTCTAGAAGGAATGTACTTGAGTTCTATAATCCTATCGTCAATCTTTTCTCTGATAAAGTGCGTATCTATTTTAACATGCTTGGTTCGATTATGTTGAACAAGGTTGTGAGAGATATTTATTGCTACCATATTATCCAAATAGAGTTTAATAGGTAAATTCACTAGCATCTTCAACTCTTCAAGTACCCGTTTCACCCAAATACCTTGACAAATCCCAAGAGCTGTAGCTTCGAATTCGGTTTTAGCACTACTCCTAGCCACAACACTTTGCTTTTTTTTGCGCTAGGTGACCAGATTACCCCAAACAAAAGTGAAGTATCCTGTGCTGATTTTCTGTCATCTTGGTCCCCTGCCCAGTTAGCATCCGTGAACATTTTTACAGTTCTTTGACCTGATTTCTTGAACAGAAGACCACGACTTGGTGGTCCCTTTAAGTATCTAAGTATTCTGTATACTTCATTTAGATGCTTTTGTCTAGGATCATGGGAGTGTTGACTTACCATAGACTGCAAAAGCACATAGACTGCAAAAGCTGTGTCTCGTCGAGTGTGTGATAGGTAAATTAGTTTTCCTACCATGCGCTGGTACCTTCCCAAGTCTATAGCTTTTCCCAAATCTTCATTGCTTATTTTGTCAACCCATATAGGAGTGTCACTAGGTCTACAGCCCAACATACCAGTTTCCTTTAAAAAATTCAAGACATACTTTCTCTGTGAGATGTAGATCCCTTTTTGACACCTGGCCATTTCCATTCCGAGGAAGTATTTAATTTCTCCAAGATTTTTAACTTGGAATTATTGGTTAAATGCTCCTTTAATGCGTTCAACTTCCATTGGGTCATCACGAATGAGAACAATATCATCTACATATACGGAAAGTACTACTATTTTCCCTTATAAGTGTCTGAAAAATAGAGCATGATCACTCTGCCCTTGAATGTAGCCTTGTGTTCTCAAGACTGGGGTGAACCTCTCAAACCAGGCTCTGGGGGACTGTTTTAACCCATACAGTTATTTCTTCAGGTTGCAAACTTGACTTGCCTGTTTACCAGGGAAACTTGGAGGTAATTTCATATACACTTCCTCTTTGAGTTCTCCATTTAGAAAGACAACATCCATTTGATGTAAAGGCCAATCTAAATTTGCAGTTACAGAAAATAGGATTATGATTGTATTTAGTTTCGCCATTGGTGCGAAGGTCTCTGTATAATCCATGTCATACACCTGTAAGAACCCTTTTGCAACTAGTCTTGCTTTGTATTTATCGAGATCACCATCTGTTATATATTTAGGGGTAAACACTGACTTACAACCCACTGTTTTCTTTGGGCAAATAAACTATTTCCCATGCATCATTTGAATCTAATGCGTTCATTTCCTCCGTAACAGCTTTTCTCCAATTAGGATCAGCTAGAGCTTCATCAATGTTGTTTGGGATCCTTATATCATTTAAATGAGAGACAAAAGCACAATATTTTGAGAAAAGGGCCTGATATGAGATAAACCTTTCTATTGGATATCTGGTACAAGATCTGGGCCATTTTCGTATAGCAAAAGGCAAGTCAAGATCATTCATCACTTGAGTATTTTCATTCACAACTTGTGTTTCTTTTGAACTTGCTCTCGATTCTGACTCTTGGATTGTGAGTTGTTTGAGGGGCATTACTTGTCATGTGTCTTTGTTTGTATGTTTGACCCCACTTGTTGATATCCCCCCCCCAACTAGTATTCTCTTCACTTGTTTCAGGCACTTCCACACTCATAGGTTCTTCACGAATAGGCTCCTCAAGAACAGGGATAGTGTGAAAGGCAAGTTCTAGTTCAGGTTCCTTTTTAGTCTGAGATTCACTCCAACTCTGAATTGAAGGCTGAGAATAATAGGGAAAATTTTCATGAAAGGTAATGTCACAGGTGACAGATGCGCTTAGAGATTGGGTCATAACATTTGTACCCTTTTTGTTGTGACCCAACTGGCCCTAGGTAAATGCATTTGGCAGCTTTAGGTTCTAGTTTGTGGATATGATGGAGATGAACATAAGTGGTACAATCAAACACTTTTAGAGGTAATATATTCTAAAGATTGGGAAGATTGTAATGTTTGTGAAGGACTTGGAGGGTTGTTTGGAAAGACAAAGGTTTGCTAGGCAGTCTGTTGATGAGAAAGGTAGCTGAAATAATGGCATCATTCTTATAAAAGGTTGGAACATGGCTACTAAACATGATTGCCCTAGTAGTTTCTAAGAGATGTCTAATTTTTCCTCAGCAATGCCATTTTGTTGAGGACTGTGGGGGCAAGAACTTTTATAAAGTATACCGTGATCTCGTAGGAAGGTAGAGAGGGACTTATTAAACTATTCAGTTCCATTATCAGTGTGAAGGATCTGGATATTTGTTTGAAATTGTGTTTGGACCTTATGGTAAAAAACAGTAAATGTTTGGTAAACATCTGTTTTGTCTTTTACAAGGAAAATCCAATTGACCCAGTGTGGTCATCAATAAAACTTTTGAACCATTTTGAGTGAGTTTGATTCGGAACACAAGACAGACCCCACAAATCACTATGGATAGTAGCAAAAGGTTTGGAAGCGCGATAGGGAATATGAGGAAACGGAGTACGATGATGATGTTTAGCACGTTGACATGAATCACAATGAAAATTAGAGGAATCTTTATTTGAGCAAAGTGAAGGAAACATGAGTCATAAAATGAAAATTTGGGTGTCCTAACCATTTGTGCTATAACTCCAACTCACTAGTCCTAGGGATAGACACTTCATTAAAAAAACAAAGAGTTTGATCATCACAATCATTTAGGTTATAGAGCCCATCAAACTCCTTAGCAACGCCAATCGTCGTCCTCGTTAATATTACAGTGGCTAAGGCATGGGAAAATCTACCTCTCTGGACTATAGTGGTAGTAGGTTGTTTGTGAGAGGATTCTAATGCTCCCAGCCTTTCCAAAATTAGACTTAACTTGGTAGGTTGGGAAGAAGAGTTGGAATCCTCACCTCTAGGGTCACGGCCACATAGCCTCGTTTGCTATTACAACGTTTGGGTTTCTAATTCGGTGGCTTACCATGTGGGTCCCAGCATGTTTCTTTTGTGTGCCCCACCTTTTTGCATTGATCACACACTGGACGATCCTTGTTTATTCCTTTGGTCTGTGACACGAGTAGCAAGTGCAAAAGCGTCGATAGGCGCAGGTTGAGGGACTTGTGCTACCTTCAGCATGACCAGTCTCCTTGATTCTTCGTCCATCAATATTGTGAATGCTTCTCAGACAGACGACAGAGGTTCTCGGCTCAGGAGATCATCATATATAGGATTTAGGCCTACGAGGAATTCAAATAGGTGTTCCTCCTCCAGTTCCTTTTTATGGTCAGTGGCGTCTCCGGCGCAACGCCAGACTCGCTCCTTCATCAAGTCAAGTTCTTGCCATAGTGCAGATTTCTTGAGATAATACTCATTGAACATTTGGTTACCTTGTTTGATTTCCCATAGCTTTACATGGACATCGAACACGAAAGATGTGTTTGCTCTCTTTCCGTAAGCTTCTCTTATAGCGTCTTAAATGTCTTTTACCAAGGGAGGGAACATGAAGCTTTCCCAGATGCTTGGGACCATCACATTAATAAGCCAAGAAGAAACAAGTGAATTATCGGACTGCCATCTACTTTGGACTTGTGCATCTTTGGATGTCGGAGTAGCACTACTGATATAGTCGAGTTTATCTCGACCATCGAGGGCTAGCTTCATTGACTGAGCCCATTCTTGGTAATTGTTGACTGTAAGTCTCTCTAGCAAGATCATAATTGCTGACCCTTCAAGGCCGGGTTGGATAGTTTTTAAGGACCTATTTTTGGGGACTCCCTCTGGTTGAACATTTGATTCCATCTTTTTTTGCAGACGAATTCACCGACTCAATTCTGCTCTGATACCATGTGCAATGGTAACAAATAATGATTAATTCTTCTGTCTGTACATTGAATAACTAGGTTACATATATATACATATGAGAGCTGCCATCTATAAAGATGACCGGATCTCATGGGATTTACAGTATCATAGAATAAAATCAGATTATGATCCCATCTAATTCCCTATAATCTCTCTTAATTAATTCCTATAATCTCTCTTTGTTTTAAAACTAATATCTTCTACAATATCCCATTAAGTGGTAGTTGTTTTAACTTCTATATTAATTATACTTTTATTCTGTGTCTTTATATTTATGTAACTTCGGTGTCTCCACATTGTGCTGTGCGTGCTTTCATTTCTCGGGGGTTCCATATTTCATATTTTTTCAACTTTTTTGGGCATACAAGAGTATTTATCCAATATTTTCCCCCTTTTATTTTTGGGGTGTTTAAAAGGGATTCTTGGTTTCTTTCACAAGAACTAAAGTCTTGCTGAAACAATGAATGTATACTTGGTATTCCATCTGTTGCAAAGAGATTGAATTTATGTTTTGTTTATTTTATTCCTTCTTCATTCTCAGGAATTGACAGCTGAGATATCAGAACTTCAACAAAAAAAGGATGATCTTTTAGTTGAATTGAACAAGGTATCATTTCTATGTATTTATTTATGGATTTTTTTTGCCTTTTTTCTTTTGATCTTTCTATTTTGGGTTTTGGGGAGTGGGGGATTAAGGAACCATATCATGTGTGTAATACATGCATTCTTGCGATTTATTTGTAAATGATGTATTAATGTTTGTTGAGGAAACCTTATATGGCCCTGGTCAAAACTTGTGTGTAATACACTATGGTATTAAATTTTGTCCTGCCAGTTTACTTGTAATATCATTAGCTTTTATTTTCTTTAGCGTATTCTTGATATTGATTCCTTTCTCTTTTAATTAATGTCGCATGGTTATCATTTTGGAGCCATAATTCGTTACCTTTATTTCTAGTAAATAATTGAAATGTGATCCTGAGTTGTAGGTCAATACTTCCATGGCTGCAGCTGAAGCACGATTACGGATTGCAAGGGAAGAGCGTGACCAGTTTGAGGAAGCAAACAATCAGATGGTTGAACATTTGAAGACAAAGGTAATTTTAGTTTTACTATTTTGTCTATGAAATTTTTTCACTTATTTGATTGTCTGTGTGCACACTATTCATGATTATTTTCAAGATTTGCTTTATCTATACAGCTCTTACCATTCAGTTCTCTGAAATAATGTTTTGGCTGTTGTTGACAGGAAGAGGAACTTACAAATTCAATTGCCTCATGTAAGAAAGAAGCAGATGTTATAAAAACCTGGATTAACTTTCTGGAAGATACTTGGGTTCTCCAGCGATCAAATGCCGAAATCAATGAGAAGCAGGTCAAGTATGTAATCAAACTGAACTTGAGCAATGTTGACATGTAGTCATGAATGTTATGATATCCTTATTTCAGAAGATTAATATATATCTATATAAAATAAGTCTTCCATTTTGTCTGTTTATTCATGAGTTGTTACTTCTAATTCTTGTGTTTTATAGTGATGAATTGGAGAAACATGAGCAGTATTATGTGAACTTGGCCACCCAACTGCTTGCCAGTTATAAGGTACTTATTTTATTTACTTATTTAGATAATACTTGTAAAATGATGAACTTGGCCATCCAACCTCTGGCCAGTTATAATTAGATAATACTTGTATAATGACTTGATATATATTGTGTGCAGAAAGAGTTGGAGCCTTCTATAAACCATATTGGAACATTTGTGGAGAACCTCAAGAATTTAAGTCCGGGGTAATGATCTCTTTGTTTTATTCTGATCTTGGCCTAATGTTGTCTTTTGATAGTCAGTTGTAAGTTTTTATTTGTGAATACAATTATTTGCAGTTTGAATACAAATTCTTTTTTGAGTGGAGCATACACACGTAAACTTTTTTGCTTGACGATACAGGTCACAGGTGTCATCCAATACAAATACTGAGGATTCAGAAGCATTAAATCCAAGGAAAAATCTTGAGGAGGAATATTTGGCCTATGAATCCAAGGTATTGATGCAACTTGAAGGGATTTGAAATAAATAATTGTGTTTTCATCCATGACCTTGCTTTAGATATCCTCTCTAGGAAAAGTGTGCACGGGCCTTGGTTTATTTTCCGTCTTAGCTTGGCGAATGACGACTACTTTGAAATGCTGTCGCATTTACAACCATACTATTTGATAAACATTACTGCTTCAAGATTTTAGCAATAACCATCTGTTTGAAATTGCATCTGCTGTATGTTTAATTGTATATGAACCAAACGGAAAAGTAACTCATGTTCTTGTACTAATCGGTTGTTTCTCTTTCCAGATTATAACCACCTTCAGTGTTGTGGATAACATGAAACAGCAATTTTATGCTCAACAGGGGAAAATTTCCAGGTTTTGTATTCTGGGTTTGACCCTAATGTGTATTAGAGTACTATGGGTTTGTTTTGCTTTGCCAACTTCTGGATTGGTTGAAGAAATTCTGATGTGTAGATTGAGTTGTAGTTTTGAAATTTCTTTAGAAATGTGACTCCGTTAGGCTTTATAAATTACTAGGGTTTACTGAAATTTCCGAGAAATTGCCATATAAGTTATAGGGAGAATTACTGTATAGTCCCAAGCAATTTAATTACTAAAAAGTCCCACAACAAGTAGCATGCAATCTGTTATAATTTCCTGCAGTAAATCTTGTCATTGTATGCTGTTGACTTTTTGTGGAATTTTTTAGTGATTAAATAGTTTATGTAACATTGCACCATAATTCTCCCTATAAATTAGCTTATTATTTCTCATTTGACTTGCTGAAAAATTATACTTGGGCTTTTCATCCAGGAAAGGTGAAGAAAAGGTTATAGAGCTGTTTGATGCCATCTCTAAGTTACGAGCACAGTTTGAGTCTATCGAGAGGACAAATCTTGAATTAGAGAACCCGGCACCAAAGACAGAGACACCACCCACTGAGAAACAACATGATGGTACATCTGCTCCGGCTCAAGGTGCCGCTGACCCTTCACAAGTGCAGACAGGCAAAAAGCCAAAGTCACCTACTGCCAAGTCAGATCAGGCATTGGACCATGAAGCAGAACTGGCAAAACTTGAATCTGAATTTGGTGGAGTTGGTCAAGAATACTCCACAGAGGAAATTGGTGACTGGGAATTTGATGAGCTTGAAAGGGAATTGACATCTGGTGATTCAGCTAAAACCCATTGAGGTAATACACACACAATTATGGGATATTAATATTAGCTATTGTTGTAGCTTTATAATGATGTGCAAGTGATATATATATATATATATATATATATATATTGCCAAGCTATATTATGTGCCTGTTATTGTGGCTGCACCTGCACGTTTTATGAAGCTGCCTCTAAATATTCGACTCTGAAGAGTATGATTTCTTCATTCTTGTGTAAATTACATGATTTGTTACATGCCGATACCAAATCATTTTTAACTTGGAAGGCAGAGTTTGTATGTAAATTTGATGCTATACACGATGTATATTTTCATGATCTTTTTGTAGGATAAAATGAAACCCCATTCTCCACTATCAGATTACATAATTTATTTATGAAGAAAAATTAGGAGGTTTATGAGTCGTTAAAATTTCAAAGCAGCAAGTTCAGTTTAGTACTCTAACAAAGATGATGTAATGTTACTAAAGGGGATTAGGTACAGAAGGGTACAGAAGGGTACAGAAGGGGCTAATTTTTCTTGATAAACTAAAGTTCAAATTTTTATTAGAAGATGTGACCATATTTAGCACCTAACAGTGTTTTGTATATGATTGCCTTTAATATAAGAGACATATGCTTAAAAAAAAACCAAGATGTAATGTTAGTCTAACTGTATAATCATAGGGTTTGTATGAAGATGAAACCTCTTGGCATTTGTGATTTGTGATTGTTAAATGTATTGCAAATGGATTAAAATTTAAAACAAAATATTAATAAATTGTTAAGATATTTAAAGGTAATAAAAACCATCTGAGCTCAATTTTCAGTTGGAAATACGCTAAGCTATGCTACTATTATTTACATTTTCTAAAACTTCTATTTCTTTTTTTTTTCGCAGATTTATTTCGATTTGTACTTTAAAATTTGTAATTCAATACAATTTTGCTTATATTTATTAGACTTTAAATTAAATTCAATATTAAATGCGTAGCATTTTTTAACGATTGATTTACCACCAAAAAAGTTAGAAAAAGTAGTAAACATTAATTAGTAGTAAATGGAATTATTATGCTTGATTTAATAAAAGATACCCCTCCATCCCAAAATATAAAATCCCTTTCCTTGAATTGACTTGTCCTATTTTATAACATCTTATTTCAATTTGTCTCAATAAAAGATATTTTTTACCCTTAATAAATACTTCAATTCACACAAATAATCTTTTCTACATATATTCCCTCTGATTATTTTACTTATTATTACTCTCTCTCATTTAACCACAATAAATAAGAGTATTTTTAGAAAATAAAATATATTTCTTATATATTTATTACTTTTAACTAATCTTATTGTTTTCTTGAAAAATATATTTTGTTTAAAAGGATATTATCTTTTGGGAGGGACAGAGTCACATTTTAGAAATGACTCCATTCAAATCGAATTGAACTGATTTTTTTTAATGATTCAGTCCATTTAAAAAAAAAAGAAAAATTCTGTTTTAGTAAGACAAACATTACCAAGCATAAAATAATTCAAAACTCCATCTCCAGCCTCCAATATAAATCTGCATCAAAACTTTTTAGACTTCACGTGGCCATAAATTTTGTCCTTTAAAGGAGATTATGAACTATAAGAAAAGAAGCATAGATTTTGATATCAAGAAGGCATTAAAGATATAGAATGAGGAATTTGTCTTATCTTTCGAAGAGCAATATTATTGTGAAGGGCTAGGCTCCATATCTTAGTGGAATTCATTTTTGTAAGCAAAAATCTTATCCAAAGCAGTTTAGTGTAGTGACTTGTGAGAGAGGTTGTTTTGTTGATGTTTCTTCTGTTTTTCTTGTTTTCTTCGATGTTTCCAACATACCCAGCATCTCAGATTCTTCTTTCATGATCTCTTTTGATTCCAAATATCTCTGAGCCAAGCTCTTCTCTCAGCCTTAGTGGATGGTGGGTCTCTCAGATTATAACACTTATGGATATGTTTTTTCTCCATGTTTCAGTCATTGCATGTCTTTGTTTGTTGTTAATATATGGATGTTAAATCATCTTTGCTATTTTTTTTAAATCCCCCCAAAAATACCACTTGAATTTTAAAATCCCAAATCTAGAATTTTACAAAAATGTGTATTATTTTGCTTATCAAGTGTAATTAATAGCTATTAAGATGTAGGAAATAAAGCTGATTTAGGATTTTGAAATTCTTGCGGTATTTTTCTTTTTTTTTTAAGTTGGAAAAACATGTTAAACAAATACTACTATTTGTGTAAAGATGCACATGGACGGATCCTCTTTCTTTTCTGTTTTTTTTTTCCAACAAATAAATGATTTCTTAATCAAAAGATAAATAAATAAGGGATTTACTCACTTTGTGTTTATAAATTGTTATTGAAATTATACGATTTACAATCTAAAAGCACATGTTTGTATATATATAAAAGAGGGTTTGAATCTTTGACCTAGACCTATGTTTGAATCAGCTTCAAGTAGTTAATGTATACTTCAAAAGTGTTAGAATTATATGTTGGACTTGCAAGAATCACACAATTTGTATTAGTTGTAAATGATGATTTTAATAATAAAAAAATTCAAAAAGATGAACTTGGTCTAACCGCAAAATAGGTCTCTATAATATATATTAAGAGGAAAGAATTATATTAGGATAATTATATATAATAAAATCAAACAATACCTTAAATCAAACCAGATAAAATTAAATACTAGATTAATTTGTATAAAAAAATTATATGTAGAGTTTAGCCAACTAAACATAAGCCAAAAGAACGTCAAATAACAATCCCTTGTAATAGTAAATAAGTGTACAAAAAGTAACTAGAGTTGGATCTAGTGGAAAGGGTTAGTATTTCACAATGTAGTGAATCAATGTTTGAATTCTTATTAGGAGAGATGCCAATATTTAATGTCTAATAATATCTCAAATATGATTGCCTCCAATAGAAGTATACTATTTAGCAAAAAAAAAAAAAAAAGAAGTTTACAAAGCACTAAACGGGCAAGAGTCCAAATCACAAAATATAGGTAAAGCCAATAGATGGTTATGTTTGTACCTTGTTGTGTGAGTTTGCAAAGAGACATAATAATGTGAGACGACAATTGGGACATATATAGATATAAAAGAAGAGGAGGCCATGTGTTGTGTGTGGGTGAGAGAGTGACTTCAATTAATTAACATTTAAGAAAGTAAACCCCAAAATATAAGACTGTGTTAAAAGCAAATTAGGGCACACACCAAAGTCTTCCCCTTTGAGAAACATATAATGTGGCTTCTATTTCTCTATCCCACCATCCCTTGTCTCCTCTTCAACTCTCTTTCATCTTTCAATTTTATGGCCACTTCTTCCACTATAATTTATCCCATATTGCATCACTAATTTACTTTTTTTATATAACTGCCACAAACAAAGTTATTCTCACGTGATACTATGTTTGTATTGTCAACTCTAGTCTTATCAATAAGATTTTTTTCTTAAATATTATATATTTTTGGGAAAAAGACAATAAACAACCATATGAATTTGGAAAAGACAATTTAGGCATATGAATATACAAAAGGACATATTGGGCAGGAGACCCAATCTGTCTTTTATAAATTTGGGTGAAAAGACCAAATAACCCTTGAAGCATCTGAAGAAAAAAACAAGAGAATGAAATTCAGAACAAAGTGAGAGAAAAAACGGGAGAATGAAAAGGGAGAAAAAGCAGTTTCAGATTCATGGAAATACAATAGGGCACTCCTCTACTCGTTGTTTAAAACCAAGAGTTTTGAGATGCTTCTAGAGAAGAATGTTCAAAACAAGGTGGAAAAGAAAATCTCCTTCCTCTTCTTGATCACGTAGAAAGGAAAGGGATTGAAAGGAAACAAGGTTACAAATTCCATTAGCAATAGGTTATTTCGGTGAGTTTGGCATTTGATTCCAAATCTGGGCAGATGATAATGATGGCTTTGCTGCTCATAATTGTCTCCTTTTATGCGAGCACCCCTTTTGGCAACAATGTTCCCATTTATGCATCCCAACTTGTCTCCAATTCTTCTATTCATTCTTTATCTCCTGGTAACTTTTAAGAGATTCAATTTCTATATCAAACTAAAGTTCGTTTCTTTCTTTGTTAAACCGATTTTGTCACTGGCGTTTATGTTGCTTTTCTGGGCTTTAGGTTCCTGCTATATAGGACGTGCAATTTGATTCCAATTTCTTGCAATATTACATTTGTCGAGTCCTTTTAGCTAATCTTACAGGAATTTGATTCTTGAGCTATTATGCTTTCCTGGATGCATTTATATTAAAAATTGTGGTTGCTGAATGCATTTGTTTCTGGATTCTCAGCTTTTCAGTGCTCATATGCTTAAATGTCGAAACTATCTGTTACTGGAATGGGGGTTTATAGCAACGACTTATATCACTGGATATCTTTAATTTTTTTTTGTAAATTTAAATATATGCTAGTTTCTATTAATGTAGTCAAATCCAAGTGTTAAATACCTTGCTCTAGACAATATAGAAGATATTTTTTATCAGTACCATTGTTTTGTGCCTTGATAATTTGATAGCTCTGAATGAGAAGAATGATGGCTATGTTAGGATATATAATCAACCAAATATTTACCTAGTTTTTTCCTTCTTTCTCTATGAAAAGTTGAAAACCCATATTAGTATATATCATTTGATGACTTTATAAAACTTTATTGTTTTGATTACAACTAGCTCTGCAACTTTGTGATTTCTTACTCTTATAGGCACATCCAGATTCAATAATAGAATTGCTCTGACTCAGCTCCCCCTTCTTATAAGAAAGATAAAGACTTTCCTGTTATTTGGGGTAAGCTGATAATTCTGACAACAGCAATGTGCCGGAGGCTCATTGCTCAAAAAATTCAGACAACCATATAGATAAAAGATGATAACCCTTCATGCCTCCAGCAAAATGCAGGACAAAAGCTTATAAGAGTATAATCCAACACCTTCGTAATATTTTTTGACAAGGGTTGTGGTATACAACTGATTATTTTGGTATATAATATTTAGGATATATGTTGCAAATGTATAGTACCAGTAATATAGTATCTAGTGTTATTGACAAGAAAATATTAGGTGCACGTGGAATCTTAATCTTCGCTTGTCATTTGATTATATGCATGAATTGCTATCATGGGCAGGATGATTTTTTATAAATGCCATTAGTGGCTTATGTCATTGAATGAAATTGTGTATTATGACTATTTATGAGTTCCAATTTCAGAGTTACAAATGTCTGAAGGGAAGTTATAAATCTCATTGTTGAAGTTGTAAATATCATTAGATGAGTTACAAATTTCATTGCGGGAGTTGCAAATCCCTTTAGTAATAAGTTGCGATTTTAGTTGTAAATGTGTGAGGGGAAGTTGCAAATCTCATTAGACAAGTTGCAAATCATATTGGAGGAGTTGCAAATCCTATTGATGAAGTTGTAAATACTATTGGAGTCGCTTTTGCTTTCACTTCCGTTGTGCTTCATGATTATTGTTTTCAGAAGTCAATTTATTCATCTTCTTTCCATCTTCACTATATTCACCACAATTGATGATTTTAACAGTTACAGTTGGACGCCCATCTTCATCACCCACATCTTCAATTTTCTTCAATATATTAAGTCCTTGAACAAGCTTCACAAAGACCACATGCTTTCTGTTGAGATGGTGATAAGCTTTCAATGTAATCATAAAGTGAGAACCAAGAGTATCATGATTAGCAATTGCCATCGACAGGAGACATATTGCATCATGCTTAAGCCTAGGTGCTTCTCATATCCTCCATGTGATTCGTGGCTCTACATTTCTCAAGGGTTATGTTCACTTGAGTTTTGATTTGTAAAAGAAAGACAATGGCAAAGAAGAAGAATTCCCTGATTTTTATGGATGTCTCTATAGATGGGGACCCTATTGAAAGGATGGTTTTTGAGCTGTTCTATGAAACTGATTAATTGGGTAATTTACTACTCTTCTAATGGTATTTACAACTTCATGAATGATTTTCACAACCAAGATGGCCACACTAGAAGAACATACAAAAATTCAATTCTAATGTGAAGTTGGCTGTCAGTACATGAAGAATAACTTTTTGGTATTCAACTTATCTTTTTTGTACATAATGTTTAGGGTATAAGAAGAAAATGTATAGTGCATGGAATATGATCTATAGTATTAATGGTTGAAAATAGTAGGCTCAAGTGGAATATTAATATCTGTATGTCATTTGTTCATATGTAATATAATTGCTGTCATGCGTAGGATGATTTTTTTTAAGTGGCCTAAGTTAAGTAGTCAATATCATCAATAAAATTGTGCAGTATGTTATGGCTATAAGTTGCAAATCACATTGTGAGACTTGCAAATCCCATTGTGTAAGTTGCAAATATCATAACAGGAGTTGCAAACCTCATTAGCAGAGTAGCATACCAACTGTATTAGTTGCAGACTTCATAAACGAGTTACAGATCCCACTATTAGACTTGCAAATCCAATTGTGGGACTTGCAAATATCATTGTGCAATTAGTTACAAATACTATTATGGCTATCAGTACATGAGGGATGATTATTTAGAGGTCATTTGTGTGTATTATCCAAATACGTTGGCTATCAGTACTAGGTTCTAATCAAATCTTGTAGCTGGTTTGTTGATGACTATGTACAAATTTTACATTAGACATTTACACTTCTAAAATTACAAGATATTGCTTTCGAGTTTACAACTCTTCCAATGGTATTTATAATTTCTCTAATGGGATTTTCAACTTCATCAATGGGATTGTCAACTTTTCCTAATACATTTACAACTTTGTAACAAGTAATTGATATTACTTTCGGGTTTGCAACTCCTGCAATGAGATTTACAATTTCTATAATAGCATTTACAACTTTCCCTATGACATTCACAAGTAAAATTGCAAGATATTGCTTTCGGGTTTGCAACTTATGCAATGTGATTTGTAACTTTCTCTAAACCATTTACAACCGAAATTTCAAGATATTGCTTTCGGGTTTACAACTCATGCAATGAGATTTGCAACTCCTGCAATGACATTTACAACTTGAACAATGGGATTTGCAACTTTCTCTAAGCCAATTACAACTGAAATTGCAACTTCGTTAGATTTGTAAATGTCTTGGTGAAAGTTACAAATTTCATTATTGAAGTTACAAATTCTATTAGAGGAGTTGCAAACATGAAAGTAATTGTAATGCAATTCCAGTTGTAAATGTCTTAGAAAAAGTTACAAATCCTATTAGAGAAGTTGCAAATCACATTACAGGAGTTGCAAACCCAAAAGCTATATCTTACAATTTGATAGTTATAAATGTCTTAGAAAAAATTATAAATCCCATTGTTGAAGTTACAAATCCTATTAGAGGAGTTGTAAAATCTGAAAGCAATTGCATTTACTTCATTAAAGAGTTGTCAATGTCTTAAGGAAAGTTGCAAATATCATTGATAAAGTTGTAAATTCAATTAGACGAGTTGCAAATCCCTTTAGCAATATGTTGAGTTCTAAGCTTCATTCTCCCATTTTTTCTTCAAATGCTTCAAGCTACGCTTTTGAATATAACACTACTCTAAAATTAAATCTGCATCAATACATCACTATTATGGAAGTTGCAAACCCCATTGGAGGACTTGTAAATCTCATTAAATGAGTTGCAAATCCCATTATAGGACTTGCAAATCTCATTAGACGAGTTGCAAACCCCATTACAAGACTTACAAACCTCATTAAACGAGTTACAAATGTCATTGTTGAAGTTGCAAACCTGAAAGTAATATGTTGCAATTCCATTGTTGTAAATGTGAATGGGAAAATATGCACATAAATATTATAAAATGTAGTTGTAGTCATTACAAAGTTTAAGAATACATAAGTCGAATACTGAAAAGTGATTGACTAACTTTGAATATCAGTTGGTCAATGGCTAAACTTTCTAAAAATGTAACATTTCAAAAGTTGGATAGTACAAAAACTGAAACATCATTTGGTCAATATGGCGGTCTCGCTTTATGGAAGTAGGCTTAACAAAAATTCTCGCCTTGAGTTGAATTCGTGATTTACTAGCCACCACTATAGGTTTCGTCTAAACTCTACAACGTATTTGTCATCGTAGTCAAGTGCTATATTCGGATCCTATTTAGTCAACCAAATTAGTACATGCACCTCACAGTCTCGCCTGCATAGACAACCACGCCATAGTAAATTATATAAACAAGTATAGCAAGAAATTCATATAACTTGTTCATGCACGTTGGGATTATATGAAAGATACTTAACATGTTAGTTCATTCAAGGTCTTAAATCCAGTAACTCCAATTTGGCTAAACCTCTAAGTTCCTTGGGAATGAGTCCAGAGAAATTGTTCTTGCACAACACACTAATTTAAAAAAGCAAAGGAAGATTACCATCATAATTCTTGCAGGCCTATACATAGCCTACATCGCTTTTAAGAGCATAAACAACCATATCATCAATGAGACGATGTTCATACCTAAAAGCCAAAAATATGTATTAGAAATTAACTTATCAGAAGTTTTTTATAAGCATGATAAGAAAATTATCTCCCCATATCCCTGCAGCTCTGAACTTAGAACTTCATTAACTATCATAAACTTCCTGTCAAATGTTCCCCAGAGACTCAGCTAAATAGTTCAGAATATGTAAAAGGATTACAAGAACCATTACAAAGATTAGTTACCATTTAAAATGTTCTGAATTGTTCCATTAGGACTCTTCCACATTTTCTTGAAGTTAAATTCCTTGACACGAACTTCATCTACGGAAAGTAAATCCTTTGCAGGAGAAATTTATTTATGCAAGGAATTACTAATTTGAAAGATATGATAATAGAAACACATGCACCATTCTATATAAAGTTAATTGCAAATACCTGGAGTTATAGTGGCACATTTGATTGCCACGTTATAACTGAAAAAAAGAAAATAAGAATTGAAAGGTGAATTTAGGAAGCTTCAACACACAGGGTAGCTTATTAAAAAAACAGAAATTAAGATAGCTGCACATCTTGCCAAAAAAGTTGAAAGACATAACATCGAAAACTTGAATAAATTCAACCTAATTAGATTGATATTCAACCAAATACATCCAACAACGATACACTACATAGAGCCATAGATACAATTTAGTGCATGTTTTATTTCTATGTAATCTCACATGTTTCTTCTTCAAACAATTCAATCTTCTACAATATTGTGCCTAATGTCAAGCATGACTATAATGTCTTATTTAATTTTAAAATATCCTCAACCAATAACAGCTTTAGATCTAAACAAAGCATCTTCATTTCTTTACTTTCTTCGTCTTCTCACTGTATATTTTAACGACATCTCTACTACCAGAATCATTTCTGTGAATACAATGTTTCCTATAACTTGCCTTCTAACAGGAAACTATTATGATAAGGAAAGGTATAAGCAGCCAACATATCACAACAGTAGGAGCATAAGGAAATCAGCAAATATTGGATACCAAGCAGATAGCGTAGCATTGATCACAACATTCAAATGACATATATTTAAGAGTGAAAATATCCAAAGAAATCTTCAAGAATGAGAGTACATACTTGAGAGTAGCTTCAGCATTTTCAATTGGTAACTCTATCATTAGTAGCATCACGATGAGTAAGGCCAAGGTCAAAATACTTAATATCCAACTCAAGATAAGGGAAAATAAGCTGCAAAAAAGAACAAGGGAGAAAGAAAAATGCATATAATATTCAAGATAAAAGAAAGGAGTCTGACTATTTCATGAAGATGATGCAAGACACAACTGCCTTATCTTTTATCATTTTCCAAATTACTCGCGTCATTTCATCTCCTACATGCATAAAAAATGATGTTTAATCACAAAAAGAAAGTGGAAACATCATATTTCCCTAGTAACTATTCAATTATAAGGACAAAACAATAACAAGCTCGATGTTAGTATTGGTTGTCTACAAAGTTTCAGAAATCAGTGGTTCAATTTAAACACATTAAGCTTCCAGAGGATTCAGAAAACATATAAAATATGACTATTGCAAATAAGGCAGAACTTGGCCAGAAAATGGTCACAGGAGAAGCAAATATCAATAATTTGCTCAGTCAAAGCAAAGACAAGCAGTGCCCATAATCATGCGAGTGACACTTTTATTTGCATAGGTTAGTTGATCCCTCCTCATTGATTTAAGTATCAAATCACTAATTGGTCAAACAAAAAGTAGATACGCAGCAATTTGTTGTAAAAATTACCAACCTAACGAATAGCGATGAAGCACTGTTGCTTTGAAACCATAACTTGATTATATATGAGATATGTTTTGGTGGCAGAGTATTTGAAACGAATGCTACTACCCTTGCTAACGCCGGCCAGAATTCTATTTTCAGAGCAATGTTCAATGAGAGTTGGAATCTAATTTCCCGCTTCATTCTCCTGCTTCCTGCTTTGTTCGTAGCTTCATTCTCCAGCTTTTTCTTCAAATGCTTCCAAGGATTATTTAGTCTTTTAATCTAAATTTACAAAGGATAAATTGGGCCTCTTGCCCAATTTGTCTTTTTAGATATTCAGATGCCCAAATTGTCTTTTTGAAATTCACATGGGCTTTTCTTGTCGTTTTCCCTATATTTTTTAGAAAATTAATTCATCAATCCTTAGAGTTTTATCTATTTTTAATTTAATGAGGCTCGAGGCTTTTGTACATGAGCTAATTGTACTAACAAAATAATGTCACAAGGGCTAACAAAGTTAATAAATCATTAAAGGATTTAACAAAGACAGAATAATTATAGGTACTGAATTATAAAAATTGAGAAAAAATATAGATATTTACAAAATAATTTCCCAATAAATAATGTCAAGTGTGCTGCTGTATTTTAAACAAATTATTATAGTTTTAAAAGCAGTGTTTATTTATTTACATCCATGAATGAACTTTTAGATGTACCTGCAATTATAATCCTAATTAAAGCAACTATTTTTTTATAATTTATAATATTGATCATATTCTTAAGTTGTTGGACCTAACGGTATCAATCCCTAATGAAGTTTGGAAATGTCTAGGTGAAAAGAGTGTGATGTGATTTTCTTAGATATTTAATGAGATTCTACGGTTTAAGAAAATGCCAAATGATTAGAGTAAAAGTACTTTACTCTCTATTTACAAGAATAAATGGGATATTTAGAATTGTGCAAGCTATATAAAGATTAAGCTTATGAGTGATACACTGATTATGGAAAAAGGTGAGTATAGGTTGAGATTGGAGAACTTACAATTTTGAGAACTAATTTAGGTTTATGCTGGGAGGTCCATAATTGAAACGATTAATTTACTAAGGGAGTTAAATGAAAAAGTATTAGAGCAAAGGAAGGTTTGCATTTCTAAGGGGTTTTATGCATATTATTTTTGTTGCCATGAAAAAAAAAGCTTATGACTAGTACCAACTTTGAAAAGCTTTAGAAAAGGAATATGTGCATGTTGCTTATATTAAAGTCATACAATATATGATTGATGAGTAACTACTAGTGTAAGAACTCTTGGAAGTAAGACAAAGGACTTTTTCATAAAAAAATGGCATATATCAGGATAATCTCTTAGACCTTATTTGTTTAACCTAGTTAAAGACATTCTAACTAAGCTTATACAAAAAGAAATCTCAAGTGTATACTTTTTGCTGATGATATAATTCTTTTGGTTGAGTCAAGAATGTTTAATTTTGCGATTAGAAGTATATATTGGGGTTATCTTTATATCAAAATGACTTGAGTCAATTTGATAGGATTTTTCTTGATATTATATACCTTTAATCAACTATCTAATTAATCAGCATGGGACTTTTTCAGTCTCAAAAGGCCTCAAGTCCATAAACTTCAAGTTCTCTATTTTTTTTCATCTTTGTTTGGATGTCCCAAATCGAATGGCTCTTGCTATCATATTAAATTTTGAATTTAAAAGTATATATTAGGGGTTATCTATAACTTAAGTCACTTTGATAAGACTTCCTTTGATATTATATACCTTTAATAAACTCTCTAACCAATCAATGCGGGACATCTTTTGTCTATTCTAATAAAGAAAAGAGATTAACTCTAAACTTGAGTTATAGAGAATGACCTTGTAATCAAAGGGTTTTTGCCTAAGTAAGAGCAAAACGTTATATATGTATTACAATATAAAAAATAAGTTAGAAGGGATTTGGAGGCTAAAATATAAAACCAAATAATTCCACAAGTGGCAAAGTGTGTGTATATATATATGGGATCATTTTTTCAAAAAGATGGTGAAATTGATAGAGATATTAATTATATAATTTAAGTTGAGTGGTGCTTTAAATGGAGAAAGAATATTATAGTTATTTGTGATTAGAAAGTACCTAATAAGGTAAAAATAAAATTTTATCTCAACTATAAAACCAACAATACTTTGTGGTAGTGAATGTTGGATTTTAAAGGGACATGAGCACAATGTGAGATAGCTCAAGTGATGATGTTGAGATGGATGTATGGTAATATAAAAAGATATAAGATTCCTAATGAATATAAACAAGAAAGAGATGGAGTGATATCTATTAAAAATATAATATAATAGAAAATTGTTTGAGATGATACAGACACGTACAAATAATACCAATAGATTCATCAAAGATAATTGTAGATAAAGCAATATGGGTCCTATGAAAATGAGTAAAGGAAGACCGAACAAAATAATCTATCTAATGATTTGGTTGTTGATTGAGTACAATTGTATTGGTTAAGTGAAAACAAGCCACAACCATTTGATCTAAGCACTTGGGGGTTGTTTTAATTTTTTAACACTATTTTTATTCCTACTCATATATTATTGAGTCATTGAGAACTGTTCTTGGGTATAATTCAAATCATTTAAAATTCATGTTCCGCCACGTTAAAATATAACTTAACCTATTCAAAATTTTTTCCAGACACAATCCATTCGGGAACATAAGATAAAATTAGAACAATATAAAAAAGATTAGGGTTAATGTTTAATTTTGTCCCAACTGTTGTCCTGTAAGAGCAATTTTATCTCAATTTTTTTTTGAATCAATATCATCTTCAAAGTGTTAAAAAAAAAATTTCACCTTAACTATTAAAAAACTAATGTTAACCCTTAATATTGTTAATCACAAGGGTATCATTGCTCATTTTTAACACTTTCAGAGTGACATTGAAGCTAAAATAACTTATAAGACAACATTACTTCTATATGATAATTTTTAGGGTAAAATTAGACCTTAACCCAAAAGATTAACATGACCCTCACACAAAAATGACACACACAAATGGAGAAATGATTCAAAAATTGTCTCCCTACACAACATATAGTGCAAAAGGAGAAAACATGGCTAGAGAGTAGGCATGGGCCCTAAGGGCGCAAAGGTAGATGGGTGCAAGTGGGTGTATGGAAATATGACTCACCATTATCATCATCATCATCATCATCATTTCTCCATATGATATAAAGCTGAGTTTAGCAAATCAGACATCCCACATATACCAAAAATGGCAGCAAAATTACTTGTCCCAGCAGATGAAGATGAGTTCATCGACATGGAGATCACCTCCTTCTCCAATTTCCTTCTCTCTCAAACCTCTTCTTCTTCTTCTCCAAACCCTAATTCACCAGAATTTGAGTTCCAAATGTCGTCGTCCTCCTCCTCCTCCACCTCCTCCTCCTCCTCTCTCTTTCAACACAGTAGTGAAGCTTATTCTTCAACTTCCCCAGCTGATGAGCTTTTCTACAAAGGCAAGCTCCTTCCTCTTCACCTTCCTCCTCGTCTTCAAATGGTTCGACAACTTCTTCTAAACCAAAAAAATCATTCCTCACCAGTAATTTTTATTGGTTCTGTAAATGATTCAATCTCGAATCATCGAAGCCAAAGTAATAATAACCAGAAAGATTATGGCTTTGATCATGAGTTCTATAACACTCCCTTGATAACTTCATCATACTCAACACCAATTACAGTAACTTTATTTGAATCCTGCAATGTCTCACCCAATGAGTCATTTCGAGTTAGTGATGATCATGAGATGCTTAACGCAGAAGAAGAAGAAGAGCATGATGATTTTGTGGATGTTGCTGGGAAAAACCAGAAGAAGGAGGAGACGAAGAAGATGAAGAAGCAACAGAGGAGGAAGAAGAAGAAATACTTCTCACTGGTTTCAAAGTTGAGGGCTTGGTTTGGAAAAGCAAGCCGCAAATATGAATTAACCTACGTGACAAAGAAAGTTGCAGATGAAAGTTCGGTTTCGAAAGCTAGAGAGAGTAATAATTTGAATCATCTTAAGCAGAATGGGAAAGTGGAGGGGAAGATCAAATACCCATTTGGACAGATTATTCAAAGATCAGATAGAAATAGATTCGGATCCTTGTCGTCGAGAATCAAGTTCAGAAGCATAGATATTGATGAGGAACGAGGAAAGGGTGAGAATAATGGAAGTAATAATAGAATCATAAGATCATCATCATTAGTTTCAAACAAGTTATGTTTCAATGGTTCGTCTTCATTTTCTGGGCTTCCAAACAAGTCCTTATATGGATCATGTCAAGAACTTGAGATTGGGAATTTGATTATGGGAGCTATTGCACACTGCAAGCAGTCTCATCACATAACCAGTACTTCAATTAGCAATTTGTGAAAAATATATATAGTTTTGGTGTTGGAGAGATTCACAGCTCTTAAATACTTACAAAGATATTTATAAATTATTCATAAATGAGGTCTTCGTATTGATAATTAAAGTTCAACACATGCCTTTTTATGAGGCGTGAGATAACATTCAATTTGTGTTATTTTTGTGTTTTGTATTTGCCTTAGGATAGTTAGATTGTGAGGTATTTGTGAAACTAGAGGATGAGATATGCCAAATTGTACATTTTTATGCATCTCTAGTTATTTTGTTTGCAATACATCCATCATCTATCATCTATCATCTATGTATCTATATATTCTCTTCAAGTAATTAATATAAGACTTATTTAACTATTTTAATTAAAAAAATTAATTAAATTGGTTAATATGACATATTTTTTTTAAAATATCATATAATCATCTTCTTTAACTCCTCCTTCTCTCTCTTGATTATTTTCAAAGAAAAATTAATAATGATAATTTAAAAAAAAGTTGATAAATATAAAAAATAAATTTTATATTTGTAACCAATATCAACTTCATATATTATATATATGGTGTATCTATATGTTGTGGTATGTTAGTGATGATACTTTTAAGTTAAATCAAGCAACAACAAAGCTAAATTCAAATATAATACGGACCCTGCAGCTATACGTACACATGGAACAAAAGGTACACTTTGAAGTTATCTACATTTAAATGTTTACCTAATTAAATTATTTTATCTCGGGAAAATTGTGGCTACCTCTTATTTTATTGGTGTATCATTTATGGATGGAATTTTTGTGCTTTGAAATTTTTGGTTTAATTAACTGATGAATTACTCATGGATTTCTTTAGATTTTCAGTCGGTTGATTTTGTTAGCAAGAATTTTGCTCATGTACGCTTTGTTAGTTAAATTTAAATTGGGAGAATTTCAATAGTTTCACAAAAATAATATAATTTTATTAATATAAAGTTAGTCTGGTGGTGTAAAGCTTTGCTAAATTTCTTTAGGTCTTGAGTTCGATTCTTAAAGGAGATATCTATACTGGGAATGAGAGGCACGAATCCTAAAATTAGAATATTTGGTAATAGGATCATGTTAATATTATAAAAAATAACATAATTTTCAATAGATCCTAAAAGATTCTAAAATTTTAGTAAAGTATTTAAGGAAAATAATGAAATGATGTTGTAATGGTACATGGCAAAAATGCCCTTTCTTTGTTTTTGGTCTAAAGACTTATTATGTTACTGATGTTAGTTGTTAAAATATTTATGTACACTTGTAAATTTTCATATGTACACTTATAATTTTTCTGTATAAGCTATTATAATGTAAATTGAGATTTGTAAAGTTTTATATGTATACTTGAAAAATTTTACTATCATTAGTTATAAAATATGTTTATGTACTTGTAAAAAAAAATAAGCGAAGGATATTTTAGTCATTTTATTATCAAAACTTAATTTTATTTTTGCTTTCTAAACCTATTGAAAATTATGTTGTTTATGTGGGAGTTTACTAAAATTCTCCCATTTAAATTTGATGTAATATTTAGTATATGGATATGATTCCTTTTTATTTGACAATATTTTATTTTAGTATTTCTTTATATTATATTATAACATTTGAAAGGCTATCCGGATGGATGGATGGATGGATGGATGGATGGATGGATGGATGGATGGATGGATGGATGGATGTATGTATGTATGTATGTATGTATGTATGTATGTATGTATGTATGTATGTATGTATGTATGTATGTATGTATGTATGTATGTATGTATGTATGTATGTATGTATGTATGTATGTATGTATGTATGTATGTATGTATGTATGTATGTATGTATGCGTGTTAGTTATCTTGTTAAAATACACTGTCTGGCCATTGACGTTTTGGTTTTTTCATTAATGGGTCCCAATTAATTATTTTTTCAAACTACAATTATAATAGATGATTGTGACGTCCTTTTATTGGTGGGTTACAAATGAGATTATGATCAGAAGCATTATGTGTGCATAAAATTCCAATGATGTTAACACAAAATGTTTTCTTTTGGAGAAAATGAAAATAAATGTGGATTATGAATGCTTAATGAATAAGTAGCATGTGTCTGTAAATGTGGATTGTGCTAAGCACTGGTTTTGCTGGGCCAGTATCTCATATCTTAGTTAATAATTCTCTTATTCTTAATATATATGATATGTTTAACTAATTTGATTAGATTAAATAAATTAATTAACTTAGTTAATATAATATATTTTTTCAAAATCACTATAATTATCTTTCTTAATTTCTCATTGCTTTTCTTATATGATTATTCAGTATAATTAGTCCGACTCAGACTCAACCGTCCAAAACGTGATTCGGCACAAGAAAAATTTGGACAAATAAGACAAGATCGGGCTAAACTCGGTATGTCAAGCAAGATCGAGTTTGGGTTGATATAACGGGCTGATATAGCAGGTTGATTTTTGATATTTCCTTTTGAGTTATGTACTTAAGTAGGTTGATGATAATTATCATTTGAATATTTAATATTATGCATTTTTTTATAATGTTCAATATTATGCACTTTTGTTGCTTTATATTTGATATAATGTATCCTTATTAGTAAATTAATTTTTATATATTTAGCTTCACCTTTTAAATAATTTTGAAATTATTTTGTTTCCTGATTATATAAAAAGAAAAAGACTGGATAAGGCCAACTGGACTATGAACCCAATCCAATCTAGTCTAGTCTGCCTAATTGGATGGATGTCGGATTTTTTGCCGAGTTGAAATGACCAACTTGAAGAACATACTATACTAGACTATAGGTTAATGTCCTGCTTGGCCCGGACCGATCTTATTGATTATTATTAAGAGACTATCAATAAGGATAATTTAAAAAAAATTGATAAATATAAGAAATAGATTTTATATTTAAAATTAATATTAACTTTTTAATTAAGTCTTATATTAAAGATGGAAGAGTATCATTATTGAAAATTGAAAAAAAAAATAAGCACAACATAGCCATACGTCCTAATTATAAATGATAGTAAAATACGATGAGATTTTAATTATTTAAAAACCTCGAAATTAGGGCTGATAATTTGGGTTGGGCCCCACCAACGCGCCAAAAAATGGCGGGTTGGGTTGCAAATATTGCAGCGCATTTTGGTGCAGGTCTTTTTGACCCGCATCTACGGTTAGCCCATTTTTTTTTTGCTTTATTTTTTTACTATTTATATTGCACATTTGCACTTTACTAATTTGAGAGTCTTAGCCGAACAAGGGATATTACACTTAATTTATATTAACTTTATCTCATTGAGTCATTTCTTTATATATATTTATTTTATTTTATTATTATTTTATTTGTGATATATTTATCTATGGATGGTGATAAAGTTGACTAAATAAATAAATATTTTGACGACTTCAGACATGATTCGAATCTAATTAATATTAACACATATAATTTTTTTAAAAAAAATAAAAATTGGTATATACATATGAAAAATTAAAAAAAAAATAAAAAAGCTAGCTAGCCCGCCAACCCGCCATGGTAGGTGCGGGTTGGTATTAGCCAAGAGGCGAGCTTCTTAAAATACGATCGCCTCTAACCTAATCCACGGCGGGCTAACCCGTACGAGTTGACCCATATTATCACCCCACTCGAAACTAATTACGGGATAATAAGATTCATAAAAGAACTATATATTATTAAATCAAATATAATGCTATTCCAAAATTAAAAATATAATATAAAATCCGTGCAAAAAAAAGTAACATCAAGTAGATATAATAGTCTCAAAACAGTCTAGGCCATCAAACTCCGGTGAAATCCATAGTCCCACAGCTGCCGTGTGCTTAAAGCTTCAGCCACGGGGCTTCTTTATCGGTTCAGATTTAGGCTTAGGCTTAGGTTTGAGCTTGGACCCGGGTTTGGGCTTGGGCTGTCCATCATAATCGGGTCCTCCAGCGAAGAAGAAGAAATTAGGAAGGCCGAAGACGAACATATAAACATTGTTTCTTATTGTTGCTTTTTTTTTTTGCACAATATTTTTTGAAAAAGATTTGAGTTCACCTATAATTTAAGGATAGAGCACAATCTCTCTTCCTCCTAGATGATACCAATATCAGATAGGGTGAGCCATCTATTACTCTCAAACGTAAACCTACACACCCAAGAGTTAGGATGTATTCCCAAGCGTCGCGACTAGAACCACAATAAAATGGTACTCCCTAAAGATCGAATACGCTATAAATAGTAATATATCTTAACTCTTCGTCAGTTGAACCCACGGATGATGGGTGTTTTTTATTATTGCTGTTTGTTGAATTGTATGTGTGAAAAGGAAAGGAAAGTGTTTAGACTAACTGGTTAAGGGGTTACTCTAATTTAATCAAGTGGGTACAATAGAATTTGAGTTGGATAAGTATATATGTGTATATATATATATATATATATATATATATATATTATAGTAGGATATTTATTATTTTTTAATTAAATATCATCTTATCCCTAGATTACTTTATATCATCTTAGATTTGATTTGATTTGTATTGTATAAATTTTAACTTAATTAATTTTTATTTTATTTTTTCATAAATAAAGTAGAAAGAGAAATAATTATTTTTAATAATATACCATCCTATATTTGGGATCTCATTATATACCAAATAATTATTTTTAATAATATACCATCCTATATTTGGGATCTCATTATATACCCCTAGTCCCTACCAATATAGATCAAGCTGGTTTTGACTATAAATGAAGAATGGCTCTCTCATGGGTCTTGAATGATATAGTCCTTTTTCAATATATGTGAATTAAACTTAGAAATTTATAACTTATCCTATGTATTATTTGCATTAACTTTTCATAAGATTTATTAGTAATATTTAATTTCGGGGACCTATTAGCAATTAAGTCTCTTGCTAAGGTCATTTCAATAATTTTTCCATTTAATATTGAATATATTAAACTTATTTGAATGAAGTAGAATAGACACTAGTATATCTCCTAACAATTCTGTCTTTAGCAATTAATATTGTATATATTAATTTACCAAAAAAATATTGAATATTATTAATATTAGTAGCATTAAGTAGAATAGACTCAAATATCTTGTTGACAATTTTGTCATTGACAATTAATCAATGTGTAGTTTTTGAAAAACATGATATGATAAGGATAATTTACTTAAATTGCCTCACTTGTTTAGTTATTTATTGTTTTTCTTATTTAATATGGAATAAATTATATAAAACTCTCTTAAACTTTGAACTATATACAAATAAATCCCTATCCAAGTTGGACTTTTACATTGGTAAGAAAAAAAAACAAAAACATAGAAACAATTACGATGACAATCCAGTTTCACATGACTTTGTGATCAAATTTGTGTTTAGATTAACTTTTAGATAATAATTTCTAAAACACAAAGTGATTTTAATAAAAAATTACTTCTAAAATAGTAGAAAAATTACCTTCATGGAAAGCCATAGTTTTAGTCTTAAAATTATAGTTTTAATATAGATAGTCAATATTAGATTTTATGAATTGTTTGAATAGTTTTTCTCAAAACTATGATTTTAAGAAGTATCCAAACTGCTTTCCTAATGAAGTTGAAGCTTGATACTTGAAGACAATGAGTGTCCTCAATACAACCAAATTTCAAAATCCACGATCTGCCTAACCTACTCGAAGAGACAAAGGCGAGTGTGTGAACCTAACAGCAACAACACAACAAAAAGAAATTAAAAGTACACAAAAACTCAATAGGTAGCAGCACTGCAAGATGGACTTCTAAATGGTTGCTAATAAATTTTGAGATCGCTATTAGTATCATGCGCAATAATAAAGTCGATAAAGGGCCACTTGATGGACTCCTCTCTCCACGTCTTGTAGAAAAGATGTTCCCATTTGCATGAAAGTCAAGGTAGAAATTTTTGCTTCTCTAGAAGGGAAATGATAATGGAGTTATTGAAGAACAGAAGAAGCGGAATGTAAAGTTGAAGGAAGAGTGAAGTAAAATGGTGGATTGTACATAGACGAAATTGAGTTTAGAGTGCATGAAAGCGCCCATCAATTAATAATTAATGGAGAGAGATTGCATCTCATTATTATAGTTATTATCCTAACCTTTATAGATATGTCTCCTTGCAACTTACTCCAGTCGTTGAGTTTTTCAACTATTCCCTTTTCTCTTTTGTTTATTCTTGTGTGGAGCTTTATTGTGTCACTTCAGTTTAGGTTCTTGTAATCTAAACTTTTATGTAAGTTTCAAGTACTCGATCTAAGATCCGACCTAGTATATTTTTGTCTCTTTATAAAGATCCGACCCATAGAAATGTGCTAGGTCAAATCTTATATCGGGTATAGTTTAGATTATAAGAACATAAATCAGAGTGGCACAACAGAACACCACACAAAAATAAATAAGAGGGAGAAGAGAATAGTAAGAAAACTCAACAACCGGGATAAATTGTAAGGTAAGGAGACTTCTCTATTTATAGGATCAGGATGATAACCATAATAATCTTGTAGGATCTCTTTATCACTTGCAGGGAGATTTCATTCTTTCTCATCTATCAAAAATTAGGAAATTAATAACATTAATTTCCAATAAAATAGTCTGGCCCACTAAGTGCAAACCTAAACCTAAGTTCAATAGTGCATGATTACATTATGTACAAGTTCTGATGTGCAAGCCAAGCTAAAGTCTTGAGCAGCGTGGCATTTGGTAGGGACAAGATGAAAGCCATTTGTTGCCCAAGTCGAAGTTTTACCTTGTGGATAAAGATCCAGTGAGATTTTTCAAATCCTAAGAAAAAAATTTAATTACCAAAAAATCCCAAATAATATAAATTTGTTTGTTAATTCCTATACCGAAATTTATTATTATTTACTCTTCATTTGTCATTTAGATTTTTTAGTAATTAAATACCTTATTTAAGACCTCATAGTAATCGCGTAATCCACAAGATTTAATCAAACTAATGTCGTTATACTGTAAAAAGCATCCCAATATTAATAACATGATGAACCCATATTGGAGCATGAGAAATAAGGACATGCTTAAGTGATGTAAGGCCTGGCCATCTTTAATAAAGAACTAAATTAAAGACAATTCTAAAGATTGAAAGTGAAGCAGAAAATAGTTTCTGAAATATTGGATTATCGTGATGAGAAAGAATAGAGAATGATGTAAAACAGAAGGAAGAAAATCAGAGAAGAGAAGAATAGAAAATAGAGAAGAGAAGTCGGGAAAAAATTGTAATATGTAATTCAATTCAATGAAAATCTAAAAATATTTATATCCTAAACTAATTAAGATAATTAAAAGAAATGAAACATAAAATAAGGAGTGGGGTTACAAGTAAAAAATTAATTAATAAAAATGAAACGAAAAAAATTAAACAGAAATAGATATATCTATCAGAGAATCTGTGGAGGAGACATCTGTAGAGGAGACTAGAGATGAGAGATTGGAAGGAGGACAATTGCAAGTCACTAAGGAAGAACCTTCAGAGAGTTAGAGAGAAAAACTCTCCTTCAGCAAGAATCTATAAAAGTCTTGACTTAGAGGTCGGTTCTGGTTCATGATTGCTATTCCCTTAGATCTTAAACAAAGGAGTTAGTTATGTGTTATTTTTTGTAGAAACTAGCCAGTATCTTCTAACTGATAGTTTAGAGACTAGTCCTCCTAAGACATAATTATTTATTTTAATCTTTAATATATAAGAAATCAATATACTATATATCTTAAATTTATATATTTTTTTTCAAATTATCTTTATTGATTTGATTGTATATGTAAAAGTAGCTTTTATCAATGAGGTAGTTTAATTTCCAAAATGCAAATTATTAGAGGGGTATTTAAAAAAACACCCAATACACATTCTTAACAAATAGCTCAGATCACTTTAACTAATTTTCACAATATTATTTATAAAGTAACTATCTAACTTCTACACTTAGGATTCAAAGGAGTAATAATTAAAAAAGAGAGAGTAGAATATTACATATAAAACAGAAATGAGTCCAAAAGAAATCAATTGTATAAGTGAAAAATAACGATATCCATGAGTATTACAAAAATGATAGCCATGAGTTTATAATTAATTTGTGAGTATTTTATAGATAATTTATCGAATTATGATGACTCTTCTTACCCTAATGAACCACTCGACCAACTTACTATTTCTTTTATAATTTTCTCTTAAAAAAAAAGGCACATTGTCAAGGAACCCAGATTTCAGCTTTATGTGTCATTATTAGTGATAACAAGAAGTAATCAATCAAGACAATATCACGAGATGCTACATTATATTTTTTTTAGGTAAGTTAAGTGTATATATTACCCGGAATAGCGACTAATCCCTCGCAATGTAAACTTCCTAAAAGAGCTTTAATGCTGATTATGAGACGCTCTTTATACACACTAACAGGGATCAAACTCCTAAATAGATATTTAAAGAATTCAGCTAAATGCCAATTACAAGTATCACTTTGTAATAGCCAATCAATAAAAGAATGTATATAATTTATGTATATCACGTGTTCTTGTATGATTAATTTTTTTTAAAAGACTTGTTGCTTATTAATTAAGCCCCTTCTTCTAATAATCAAATATTGAAAATAGCAATTATTGATCACATGCTAGAGGTAGAATTCTATTAATCTCTTACAATTTTTTTTCGGGACCAATCTGAATTGCTCTATTTGTGAGTGCCATAAGTAGGAATTGATCCTAATCAGATTTCTGTTTTCTCAAACAATATCATTTTGAGAGACGTGAACACCCTACTCAAGTTGTTTTGCAATGTTTCTGCTTTCACCGCATCTCCTTCTTTATTGGACACTTTTATTAATCTACCCTTTGGGAGACGGCATTCATCCGTTGATTTCTTCTTCTTCATTTAAATTTAATTCTTCTCCCAACAGTAGGAATAGTTGCCTAGTTGGCTCAATTTAGCTTCCAAAAACTAGTTGGTACTGGATACTGTGAAGTGAAGTATACGTTCATTGGTTTTAAAAACTGAAAATGTTCCTTTGATCAACAAAGGGCATGAGCATCCCAGTTTTTACAGTTGATATTGTTAGAATTCACCCAAGAGGGAGTGAATTATGTAATATTAAAAATTTTAAATTTAAATAGAAATATAAAGATTGAGTTAAGAAAGATATAGCCGATGAAGGGTAAGAAGATGCATACAGACATTTATATTGGTTCAGCTTAACCACTGGGTCTACGTATAGTCCTCAGGGCTCCTCTGAGTGTTCCACTACTCTCCAAAATTCACGAGTTCTTGGTGCCTCAGTACAATAAGAGAATTTCTCTCTCGCTCCCCTTTACTTCCCATAATGTTACAATCAAACTCAAGAGTCCCCCTTTTGAGTATCTCAGATAAAGAATGAAAATTTCTAGCTCTATCTTTACTAGAGTAATGATGATAAATACTGAAAAAAAACTCTATAAGTTTCTCTCTCAAAAGATTAACATACTCTGTTCAGAGAATTAGAAATAGAGTAAAATAGAATAACAATGAATATAGTAATGAATGCTTCACTAATATTGTTCATTCATGTTTGTTGGTCTTTGTCGTGCATCTTGACTTCAGAATTTTTTTGGCTTCTTTTATAGTTGAGTCATTTTGAATATCTATTAGACTCACTGAAGTAGCCATTGAAGAATAGAGCAATTGGTTGCTGACGCATGTATTATGATAGATTTCGCTTTTTGATGAATATCTTAGTTTGATCTTGTTTCTGCCTACAAATCATCTAAAAATATATTTCATAAAAGATATATAAAGTGTTTAAGCATATACAAATTGATTCATAATAGTTTGGATTGAAATATCAAAGAGTCTATCAAAGTCTGATTTGAAGTTCTTTTCGAAGAATAGTTAACTTTATCGAAAAGACGTCTTATCAAAAAGAATTTCGATAAATATCAATATTTTGTATTTAAACAGATTAATTCTTATCGAATAGTACTTCAATAACAAGCCTTATCAAAATATCTTTAAAAAAATAACCTTTTAATAACATAGGCTTGGACTTATCGAAATATTCGTTGAGAAAATTCTTTTCAAAACATTAAAAGTATAGTCAATTTATCGAAGTATTTTTCGATAAATAGACTTATTGAATAGTTTATTGATAAACGCTTGGAGAATAGACTTTTAAACTTTCTTTCTTTAATGTTTAATCTTATCTCAAATGCTATGTAATATATTTCAAAATAATATTTCATAAGATCATTTATCAAAGCAAGTAAGTTATAAGATCATTGAGATCATTAAGATCATTAAGATCATTTTTCAAAGTAAGTCATAAGATCATTTTTGTTAAATCTTTAACAGTTTCAGAAAACTAAATTTTCTCTATTTATTGAAGTGTTTATTGATAAATGCTTCAATAAATACAAACAGACTTCTCAAGATTTTAGAACTAAGTTAACTGACTGATTTATTGAAGTATTTATCGATAAATGCCCTTTATCGATCAATGCTTTGATAAATGTCTTTTGAGGCAAAATTCACAAGATTTCAGAAACTAAATTTTCACCTAATGATAAATGTCTTTATCAAAATCTTTATTGATAAATGCCTTTATTGATTAATACTTCGATAAATACCTTTTGGAAAACATATTTCACAGACTTCTCAAACGAAGTTTTCTTAAAGTCTTTATCGATAAATATATTTATCGATTAATACTTCGATAAGTTCATTTTGTAAAACAGTTTTTTATAACATAATTTCCTTCTTATTGATGAAAAGGTTTATCGATAAATACCCTTATCAATAAGCTTATTAAAAAATAAGTTGTTTCAAAACAGTTTTTGAAATACATTACCAAAATTATTTATCATAATCAAAATATGGAGTCTAACAGATCTAAGTATAGTCCTGTTGCTTGAAGTGTTTCTAGACTTTGACCCCTTGTCCATAGGTTCAGTGGTTGAAGGGTCGGGTTTCTCTAACTGAGGGAAGGGGTTAGATTCCTAAAAATGTCGCGTTGCTAGAGAAGGTGTCACCATACTCTAGAGGTAGCCTTTAAACTTTATAGGCCTACGGCTTGGAATGGTAGTCTTAAGCCAGGGTAGGTGCCCTACATTTGGATTGGGTAAAGCCCAAACTATTAGTTTAGGAAGAAACATTTAAGAGGGGGTGAATTGAGTGTTTTAAAATTTTTAATTTTAATCTAAAAACTTCAATAGAGGATAAATATGAATAATTGCAATAAGATTAGAGATAAGGAAAATTTCACCAAGATGACACCAAACAATTTATATTGGTTCAGACTCAACCTTTGTCCTACTTCTAGTCCCCAAAGACCTTATGAGATTTAGCACTATCTCCAAGATTATAATGGGCTTTTAGTGCCTTCAATACATCAATTCAGCAATTGACTCATTCAATTGCTCTCTCTTACTTCCCCGTAAGGATATGCTTACAACTTAAGAGAAACACGCTCTTAAGCTAACATAATGGAAAGAAAATTAATACAATCTCTCTCAAAGAGTATATATAGTGTTACACACTGAAACTCAATAAATGTGAGATTTTTACAGAGAATGAATATTAACTAAGAATGTAATAAATTAGGATGTTATTGTATTAGTCAGTCGGTCTTCTCTTCATTCAATGTCGAATCCTTTAAATAGCATTTATTTCGATTGTGACCATTAGACTCAAGTTTGTAATGGTTGAGATGAAGCATAGTTGGTTGCTGACGGGTAGGTAAGCATTTAATGCATTGCTAGAAGTAGAAAGTTTCTGTTGTGTAGCTTTCATCATTTCAAATCCGTAGCCTTTTTTGAATATACTCAAACAATAGATCCATTAGTAGTTGAAGTATTAATTGAGTAAACTTGTTAATAAATGACTTGTTTCCAAGATTAAAATTGAATTAAATTCTGATAGCTTTTCAAGAAGAAACAGGATGCTATATTAATCGATTAAGTAATCAATTAATTTGTGAATGATGTATGAGATGAAGAACAAAGCATTATACTAAACTAATTTGTAAAACATAAAGAAAACACTTTCAACAAGGAAAGTTTTCCAAAAGAAGAATCATGAAAAGCATAGGCATATCATCACTTAACTCAATTATTTGAAGTATGAAATGAATTTTGTATTGTAAAATAAAGCTATGTTTCAAATTTTAAAGATTTATGAGATTAATCAATTAAATAATCGATTAGTATAAGTTAATTGAATGCCCACTCGATTAATTTGTTTGGAAAAATAAATGGGAAAGTATTTCATCACATATTAATTGAATAATTAATCTATTAATACATATTAATCGATTAACCAACTGATTAATTGATATATATTTTAATTTTTACAAAATAGATATTTTACCTATTAATCGAATAGTTAACATATTAATATAGATTAATCGATTAATAGCAATATCTTTATTTAAGATAAAATATGTCTTAATAGATTAATTGATTAATAAATTGATTAATTTAAATTAATCGATTAACTAATCGATTAATTTAATAGATTAATCGATTAATAAATAGAGTAATTTAAATTAATCAATTAACTAATCGATTAATTATCTTTTCAATTCAATCATAAAAAGCAAGCTCTCAATATTAATCAATTAATCTGAATTAATTGATCAGTTAATCGATTAATTGACTTGTAAACTCATTTTCAAAAGCCAAATTCTTGACATTAAGTGATTAACTAATTGGTTAATGGGCAACTTTTCTTAATACAGAATGCTGCTTTTTTATTAATTGAATAACTAATCGATATATTAGTATTAATTGATTGACTAATTGATTAACTTGACTAACTTCTTCTTTTAGCAATATTTAAGCACATAAACACTTCTTAGATTACTTTAGAAAAACTTTTAACCTTATAGAACTAATTTAATAGCTTGTTTATCAGAAATATTTTGTGTCATATATATATATATTAATCATGGTAGTATCTTTAAAACATTTTTAGTATTATTGAAAACTTTTCTTTTGATATTTGACATCATCAAAATATATTTTCCAACACAAACCGTTTCTAAAATTTACATTATAAAAAATGTGAGATTGTGACCATTAGACTCAAGTTTGTAATGGTTGAGATGAAGCATAGTTGGTTGCTGACGGGTAGGTAAGCATTTAATGCATTGCTAGAAGTAGAAAGTTTCTGTTGTGTAGCTTTCATCATTTCAAATCCGTAGCCTTTTTTGAATATACTCAAACAATAGATCCATTAGTAGTTGAAGTATTAATTGAGTAAACTTGTTAATAAATGACTTGTTTCCAAGATTAAAATTGAATTAAATTCTGATAGCTTTTCAAGAAGAAACAGGATGCTATATTAATCGATTAAGTAATCAATTAATTTGTGAATGATGTATGAGATGAAGAACAAAGCATTATACTAAACTAATTTGTAAAACATAAAGAAAACACTTTCAACAAGGAAAGTTTTCCAAAAGAAGAATCATGAAAAGCATAGGCATATCATCACTTAACTCAATTATTTGAAGTATGAAATGAATTTTGTATTGTAAAATAAAGCTATGTTTCAAATTTTAAAGATTTATGAGATTAATCAATTAAATAATCGATTAGTATAAGTTAATTGAATGCCCACTCGATTAATTTGTTTGGAAAAATAAATGGGAAAGTATTTCATCACATATTAATTGAATAATTAATCTATTAATACATATTAATCGATTAACCAACTGATTAATTGATATATATTTTAATTTTTACAAAATAGATATTTTACCTATTAATCGAATAGTTAACATATTAATATAGATTAATCGATTAATAGCAATATCTTTATTTAAGATAAAATATGTCTTAATAGATTAATTGATTAATAAATTGATTAATTTAAATTAATCGATTAACTAATCGATTAATTTAATAGATTAATCGATTAATAAATAGAGTAATTTAAATTAATCAATTAACTAATCGATTAATTATCTTTTCAATTCAATCATAAAAAGCAAGCTCTCAATATTAATCAATTAATCTGAATTAATTGATCAGTTAATCGATTAATTGACTTGTAAACTCATTTTCAAAAGCCAAATTCTTGACATTAAGTGATTAACTAATTGGTTAATGGGCAACTTTTCTTAATACAGAATGCTGCTTTTTTATTAATTGAATAACTAATCGATATATTAGTATTAATTGATTGACTAATTGATTAACTTGACTAACTTCTTCTTTTAGCAATATTTAAGCACATAAACACTTCTTAGATTACTTTAGAAAAACTTTTAACCTTATAGAACTAATTTAATAGCTTGTTTATCAGAAATATTTTGTGTCATATATATATATATTAATCATGGTAGTATCTTTAAAACATTTTTAGTATTATTGAAAACTTTTCTTTTGATATTTGACATCATCAAAATATATTTTCCAACACAAACCGTTTCTAAAATTTACATTATAAAAAATGTGAGATTGTGACCATTAGACTCAAGTTTGTAATGGTTGAGATGAAGCATAGTTGGTTGCTGACGGGTAGGTAAGCATTTAATGCATTGCTAGAAGTAGAAAGTTTCTGTTGTGTAGCTTTCATCATTTCAAATCCGTAGCCTTTTTTGAATATACTCAAACAATAGATCCATTAGTAGTTGAAGTATTAATTGAGTAAACTTGTTAATAAATGACTTGTTTCCAAGATTAAAATTGAATTAAATTCTGATAGCTTTTCAAGAAGAAACAGGATGCTATATTAATCGATTAAGTAATCAATTAATTTGTGAATGATGTATGAGATGAAGAACAAAGCATTATACTAAACTAATTTGTAAAACATAAAGAAAACACTTTCAACAAGGAAAGTTTTCCAAAAGAAGAATCATGAAAAGCATAGGCATATCATCACTTAACTCAATTATTTGAAGTATGAAATGAATTTTGTATTGTAAAATAAAGCTATGTTTCAAATTTTAAAGATTTATGAGATTAATCAATTAAATAATCGATTAGTATAAGTTAATTGAATGCCCACTCGATTAATTTGTTTGGAAAAATAAATGGGAAAGTATTTCATCACATATTAATTGAATAATTAATCTATTAATACATATTAATCGATTAACCAACTGATTAATTGATATATATTTTAATTTTTACAAAATAGATATTTTACCTATTAATCGAATAGTTAACATATTAATATAGATTAATCGATTAATAGCAATATCTTTATTTAAGATAAAATATGTCTTAATAGATTAATTGATTAATAAATTGATTAATTTAAATTAATCGATTAACTAATCGATTAATTTAATAGATTAATCGATTAATAAATAGAGTAATTTAAATTAATCAATTAACTAATCGATTAATTATCTTTTCAATTCAATCATAAAAAGCAAGCTCTCAATATTAATCAATTAATCTGAATTAATTGATCAGTTAATCGATTAATTGACTTGTAAACTCATTTTCAAAAGCCAAATTCTTGACATTAAGTGATTAACTAATTGGTTAATGGGCAACTTTTCTTAATACAGAATGCTGCTTTTTTATTAATTGAATAACTAATCGATATATTAGTATTAATTGATTGACTAATTGATTAACTTGACTAACTTCTTCTTTTAGCAATATTTAAGCACATAAACACTTCTTAGATTACTTTAGAAAAACTTTTAACCTTATAGAACTAATTTAATAGCTTGTTTATCAGAAATATTTTGTGTCATATATATATATATTAATCATGGTAGTATCTTTAAAACATTTTTAGTATTATTGAAAACTTTTCTTTTGATATTTGACATCATCAAAATATATTTTCCAACACAAACCGTTTCTAAAATTTACATTATAAAAAATGTGAGATTGTGACCATTAGACTCAAGTTTGTAATGGTTGAGATGAAGCATAGTTGGTTGCTGACGGGTAGGTAAGCATTTAATGCATTGCTAGAAGTAGAAAGTTTCTGTTGTGTAGCTTTCATCATTTCAAATCCGTAGCCTTTTTTGAATATACTCAAACAATAGATCCATTAGTAGTTGAAGTATTAATTGAGTAAACTTGTTAATAAATGACTTGTTTCCAAGATTAAAATTGAATTAAATTCTGATAGCTTTTCAAGAAGAAACAGGATGCTATATTAATCGATTAAGTAATCAATTAATTTGTGAATGATGTATGAGATGAAGAACAAAGCATTATACTAAACTAATTTGTAAAACATAAAGAAAACACTTTCAACAAGGAAAGTTTTCCAAAAGAAGAATCATGAAAAGCATAGGCATATCATCACTTAACTCAATTATTTGAAGTATGAAATGAATTTTGTATTGTAAAATAAAGCTATGTTTCAAATTTTAAAGATTTATGAGATTAATCAATTAAATAATCGATTAGTATAAGTTAATTGAATGCCCACTCGATTAATTTGTTTGGAAAAATAAATGGGAAAGTATTTCATCACATATTAATTGAATAATTAATCTATTAATACATATTAATCGATTAACCAACTGATTAATTGATATATATTTTAATTTTTACAAAATAGATATTTTACCTATTAATCGAATAGTTAACATATTAATATAGATTAATCGATTAATAGCAATATCTTTATTTAAGATAAAATATGTCTTAATAGATTAATTGATTAATAAATTGATTAATTTAAATTAATCGATTAACTAATCGATTAATTTAATAGATTAATCGATTAATAAATAGAGTAATTTAAATTAATCAATTAACTAATCGATTAATTATCTTTTCAATTCAATCATAAAAAGCAAGCTCTCAATATTAATCAATTAATCTGAATTAATTGATCAGTTAATCGATTAATTGACTTGTAAACTCATTTTCAAAAGCCAAATTCTTGACATTAAGTGATTAACTAATTGGTTAATGGGCAACTTTTCTTAATACAGAATGCTGCTTTTTTATTAATTGAATAACTAATCGATATATTAGTATTAATTGATTGACTAATTGATTAACTTGACTAACTTCTTCTTTTAGCAATATTTAAGCACATAAACACTTCTTAGATTACTTTAGAAAAACTTTTAACCTTATAGAACTAATTTAATAGCTTGTTTATCAGAAATATTTTGTGTCATATATATATATATTAATCATGGTAGTATCTTTAAAACATTTTTAGTATTATTGAAAACTTTTCTTTTGATATTTGACATCATCAAAATATATTTTCCAACACAAACCGTTTCTAAAATTTACATTATAAAAAAAAAGTGTTGCTAGACTTTGTGGTGAAGAAATTGCCCCAAAAGTTATATCTTGTAAGCTGATGAAAGAGTTATTCAAGTTACCCTGATGTTGAAAAGCACACCACTCAGCCTTCAAAGAAATTTTTTCCTTGAATCTGATGCAAAGACTGTAATTGATTTGCTACATAACAAATGCAACATTGATGCTTGTAGTTTGGTTTTCCATCAAACTCGTAATATGATGTTATTTACATAGGATCTACAACTGGGACATATACCCAAAGAACATAACAAGGTTGCTAATGCTTCGCAAACGAAGGGTGTTCAAGGTCTTCTTTGTTCGATATGTGTTCGCCACATTTATGAACCTTAGTAGAAAACGAAAGTATAAGATTAAAAATGCCAATAAGAATTAGCACATATAGTAAGGAATGTGTTTGTATCCCATAAGGACGCAAGTTCGATTCTAACTATTGTTGTCAGGGCTACTTTGGTAGGTAATCTCGTAAGTCCCCTATAAAAGCTCTCTGAGCCTTAGGGCTATGCCCTGGTCTTAGTGAGAGACTGGTACCGAACCCACCATAACTTTTACCTAACAAAAAGAAAGTATAAGATTAAATTACCCATAATGTTATCATCAATTTAGGGCGAAAGCCCCCATTTGTACCTTAAAAAAGAAGATTTTTTTTCCTGGTTTACCTTTTCTTTTCTCTTATTTTTAATGAAAATATTAATATTTGTCTAGTGTTTATCACTTTATCTTCCTAGGTACAAGAAGATTTGGAGGCATTTGCATATTCAACTTTCTTTCATTATTTAATCATTGTAACTAGTTTTTATTGTTGTGTTAGCATTTTTTAAAAACATCATTTAAATGTTATGGAATTATGTTTTAAAGGTATGGAATTATGTACCATAGCAAATTAGAGGGTTGCTAGGAATAGATGGAAGATAATCCATGAGTATTTTAGAAATTTAAAAATGTAAATAAAAAGGAATTTAAAGAAGACTACTTGAACTCTAAACACCCTAGAGACCAAAAAAGCATAATACTCATTCTTATCCTAAATTAGGAACTAAGTAACTAATTTATAGATATTAAAAAAATTGGTTATTTATAAAAAATGAATGAAAACCCTCGTTAATTTATGTAATCAATATGAATAATTTAAAAAAAATTATAAATTTAGGAAATAAATAAAGTGAATTTTAGGATTAACAATCCCTATTTTATTATATTTTTTCCTATCTATTTGAGAAAATTTATCATGTTTAATAAGCATTATGATGGAAGTTTTACTCATTTTCCTATATTTTTACTATATGAATTAAATAACTAAAAATGTCATTTTTTTTGTATTTTTACTAATTTTATTATTTTTTTAATCACATTGATATATACCAAGGTATTTTTATCTTTTATAATTTTCAAGAAGAATAGAAAAATGATTAATTATGACTGGAGCCACTAGCATGCAAGAGGAGCCACCTAAGATTAATGAAAGATAAGACGGTGAAAGCACGTATTAATTTATTAAAAGGGAAATTACTATTATCTAATTATATATCCTAATTAGAGAAAAACATTTTATCCCCTTTTAATATATTAGTATGACATTAATATTTAAATTAATCAAAGTGCATCTTTTAAAATTTAAATTAATATCCATTTTGAATATTTTAAATACATTCTTCCAGTATCTTAGATTCAAGATTTGAAATATCTTCTCCCAAATATTTCAAATCGTCACACAAAATATATAAATTCATCTTGATTTATATCTTGCAATTGGATATGGGGATTTAATTTAATATATGGCGCAATGAATAATGGATTAATGTATTAAAATATTATATTATTCTAGGGTTGGATTTGGAGAATAAGATAATCCAAGAGATATTCCAAGTCTTTAAAGGTGACATCAACCACTAAGATTGTTGCATGGCATCACGTGGCATATTGACCACTTTGGAAGAACAAAATGGCGCCGAACGAGTGGAAAATTTTGGGAGAGCCAAATTAATCATGTAATATTCTGATTTTTAGGCATAGAAGTCCAAAAAGTAGCTTAAAACAGGAAGGCTACCAGACCCCTTTGAATAGAAATCCTAAAAATGTACAGAAAATTTTTAGGGACTAAAGTGCAAAATAGAAAAAGTACATGGACTACAGTGTAAATAGCAAAAGTTTCTAGGGCAAGTATGTACGTAAAGTTAGAGACTCTAGAAGAGTCTCTTGGACACAGAAAGAGGAAAGAGAAAGAAATGACTAAATTATAAAGAAGGAAAGTCCTGTAGGCCTACGTAAGAAAGAAAAGGGACCTAAGTGAAAAGTATAAAAGTTCCTTGGGCTAAAAGTGAAAGTAGTAACAAGTCTTGGGATCATAAGTGTAATTATGAAAACTTGAGGGACATAGATGGAATTATGGAAAAAGAAGGGGACCTAAACATCAATTTTGGAAAAGTTTTTAGATTTTAGGAGTAGATAGAGGAGATTTTCATGAGCCGTTTGAGTAACATCAACATTTTTACTTAAGGTCCTGATAAATTGATATGATTTTTTGAAAAAATTAAATATTCAGAAAACGAACTTAATATGTTGATAAATCCGCGGACCTAGAAATTCATTTCAGATGATTGAACCTTCTCAAACTGTTTCAAGTAAGGTTGGATTAGATATTCGACAAAGGAGATAACCTTGAACAAGTAGGTATAAAACTGCTTTTACTGTGCCTTTTGGTCAATATGAGTGGAATGTTATGCCTTTCGGTTTAAAAAATGCTCATTTTGAATTCCCGAGGATCATGAATGAGATCTTCAATAACTACTCAATTAATTATTGTTTCTATTGATGATGTCTTGATTTATAGTCATTCGATATATCAACATTTCAAACATGACAATCATTTTATTAATATTGCATAAACAAATAGTTTAGTAGTCTCTAAACCTAAGATTAATTTATTTCAAACTAAAATTAGGTTATTGGGTTATTGGATATATCAAGGATCAATTACACCAATTGAATGAGCAATTCAATTTGCTGATAAATTCCCCGATCAAATCCTTGATAAAACACAATTTCAACAATTTTTGGGATGTTTAAACTATTTTGCCAATTTTATTCCTCATCTCAGCAACTTCATCAAACCGCTTCATCAACATCTAAAATCAAGTTCGCCTCCGTGGACTGATCTCCATTCAAACATTGTTAGGCAGATTAAATATCAAGTTAAAGAGCTTCATTGTTTTAGTCTTCCTGATCCAACTGCCTTCAAAATAGGTGAAATAGATGCCAATGACATAGTTTGCATGGCATTCTCAAACAAAGTCTTGACATAAAAGAGAAAATTATTTATTTCACGTCCAAACATTGGAATAGTATTTAACAGAATTATTCCACAATTACAAAAGAAATTTTGGCAATTATTTTATGCATTTCCAAATTTCAATCTGATTTATTAAACTAAAGGTTTTTACTTCGTATTGATTATAAATCAACTAAAGATGTTTTACAAAAAGATATTAAAACATTGCATCACAACATGTTTTTGCCATATGGCAAGCTACTTTAAGTGTTTTTTATTTTCAAATTGAAGTTGACAAAGGCACTTTAAACTCCCTACCAGATTTTCTTACCCCTGAGTTTCTACAGGGTAAATAGATTTTTGAGACAAATGCCATGGAAAAAGAAACCTGGTGATCCACAAGAAGAGAAAAAAAGGGTATTCTTTGAGATGTCCAAAGTCAAACAATCTCAACTACTGAACTTGAAGCCTTCATCCAAGCGATGATGAAACAATATGGGACCCAATTAGGGACCAAGAAATATCAAACGGAGTCATTGACACCATCTGGACCTTTAGTTCAAAAACCTCAAACAAAATCAGTGTCATCCACTCCATCTGAATCATCAATCCAGCAAATCCAAACAAGAGCTTCTTCTACCAAAAAGACTTTAGCATCTTATGCTCAGAGTTATGCTCAGAAGATGCTTTCAAATACGACCTTTGCTCAGAAATTGGCTCTTCCTCCAATTCCTCATAAGGTTTTAACTAAACAATAATATGATTTGCTTAAACAACAGTCAAAAGCTTTACAAATCAACCCCTCTCAAAACCAAATGGTTACTACTTCCTCTTCAACAACATTAGCCATCCCAACAAAAATAAACACGCATACTTTTCCAAAAATAAACAAGGCGATGAATATTGTCCAGATAGAACAAGAATTCTATCACAATAACCCAAACCAAGTGGCTTTGAATGTTTTTCTAAAAGATTTTTATTTCAAGTCCAAAGAATTTAGAAAAACACGGGAGTATTATGAACTAATATTGATTTATTCTGAGTTAACATCAATAAAAAGGAATGTTGACAAAACATATGAGTTTTTAATAACTCATTCTACTCTTTAACTTTTAAAAGTCCTTACTCCATCCTAGTGGGGACAAGATTTACACAAAAACAAAAATTGTGGTATACTATTTGATCCTATATGATACAATTATTGGGACTATGTTAACACATTGTACTATGTATTCTGGGATCAAAATAAACCTTTTAAACATACTTGATTTATTTACTTTAAAACTAAAATCAAGTACAACTTTTCTCAATAGTTTGGACATTTGTGGAAATTTTTTGGACCAATACTAGAAATATTTCCCAACAGTAGTTCAAGCCTTTGAACTTTTTAAACAGAAGTTTAACATTAGTGAAAACTTATTCCCGGTTGAACTTTATTATTTTTTAAATTTATCTGTATCCTGGATTGTTTTTGGAGTTATAGGTTTTTAAAAATAGAAGGATCAAGATTCCTATCTATATTACAAAGACTTCCGTTTGTAAAGTGGTGGGCGAAATTCGATCTTTCTCGAATCAACACAACAACAATAGAGTGATGGTTTAAACAGAACCCCCAACATCTCTGTATAATGGAACAAAGCAAGTTCCTAAATTAGAAGTCAAGGGTATAAGCTATCCTTGCCTCAACAAACGATAAGGTTAGTCTTATCAATAAACTGAGTTCAATACTATAACTACTCTAATAACAGGAGCAAACTCCTTCTACAAGTCAAATATGTTCTACTCCACAATAAAAAAAAGATGATGGAGAAGAAGAATTTGTCATTGATTTAAATGAAGACTAAACTGTCGAAGACTAAATTTGATCGAGCAATTTGTCCTAAGCTTTCAGTACCAAATTGTAAATAGTATAGCTATAGAGTCATGACGATTCTTTTGTTCTTCAATTCCTAAACCACCTTCTGTCATATATGGAATGGCAACTGAAACACCCATAGTAGTTACCCAACCACAAACAACTGCTAGTGTTTTGATTCAAGGAGTTGATAATTCTTCAAATATTGTACAAACAGTGTATGAAAGAGATGAAGACTTCAGATCTAAATGTCATTGAAAATGATTTTCAAATTGACAAACTAATTTTACAAAAATAATTTTATTCTAAAGAATATACTCTCAAGAGGAAATATTTTTCCAAAAATATCAAAGAACCTAATAGAAAATAGATTCAAGAAAAATTCTACAGGTTCCTTGAAAAAATACAAATGAATATTCCATTTTTCGATTGGTTTAATGAATATGCCCGATCGGCAAAATGGAACTATCCATTTGCTCAAAACATTATGTTATCAAGCAATGAAAAAGTTTTAAAGGAGAAAATATATCTTCTAAATTTCTCCCCCCTTAAACCATGCAGATTCCTCAAGTAAAGGATGATAATGATCAACCATTGCTTGTTGCCCCTTTTAGATTTACAAATGTTGATCAATCAGTTGATTCAACAAATATAAAAAAGATTGTTGAACAAAATAATTATACTAATTTGTTTCTCCAACAATTAGGTGATCATTTTGTTCACCCATCAACTTCTTCAAACGTTGTTCCAGGACAACCCAAATCTAGGATTGAAACTCCAATCTTCAAATCATTTCAGCTTAGTCCACAAATTAAGTCGAAAATATATAACAAAAATAAATCCAATTTGATTGAGAAAATCAATCAACGGATTAACCAACTGAGCTAACTTCAAACCATAATTGTTCCGGAAACACCCCAATCTGAGTCAACAGCCTCCAGGAAGATGGGATACAGTTTCCCAAACAGCTTCCCAAACTGATTTTTCTGAATCACAACTCCAAATTAACCAACCTTCCAAACTTTATTATCCTATGACTAGCCCTCCAGATATTTTGGTTAAAGAATGAATAAATCAAAACGTCAAATCCTTTAGCGGAGACAACATCTATGAATGGAACATAGATGGTCAAAACGAAGCTAGTAGTATCCTTCAAATGATGGAGCATATGACAATGTTGTATACTTCTTATCAAAGCCAAAACAACTATAAAAATGAACAAATAACCAATCTTTTGGTATCTGGTTTTAGTCGACAGTTAAAAAACTGGTGGGATCATTATCTCTCTCAAAAAGATAAATAAACTATCTTTTCATCTATACAAACTGAGTATGATAAAACACCCATCCTATATGGTATCCAGATTTCACAGGAACTCTAATTTTTACAATTGTTAAACATTTTATTAGAGATCCGTCTATTTAGAAAGACAAATAAGCAAAATTATTGTCAAATCTTAAGTGCAAAATCCTATCTAATTTTAGATGATATAGGGATACTTTTCTCAATCGAGTTCTCAATTCAAACTCTATTTAAATTAGTCAATCAAAAACCCAATATTCCCTCTTATCCTATATATAATTATTTGATTATCCAATCAAAATCAGATCCTGATCAATTCAATCTCCACCCACAGATATATATATATATACATACGTATGTTGTATTGATCTTTGGGAAATTACATAGTTTTAATCTCCAAGCGGTGATTTTGTTTTATCGGATCACAATTAAAGATAATATATTATCCTCTAGGAAGATCACCGCGGCACCTTGATTATATGGAACTCTTTGAGTTTGCGGCGGGATTCCAGGAGGTGGAGATAGGATATTTGAATGAAGATTGAAGATCCAATCAAAATCTCAAGATGGCGCAAGGTAGCTCTCCTATTCTACATGGACTCTGCACCAAGGCACTTTCAAAAGCTACATAAAGGTGTCCAAGGCTCCTCCATTTAACACCCTATCTCACTCACAATCATTCTATCCCTTGTCTCCTCGGTTCTCTCTTGCTTCTAATTTATCATGGTGTCATCTAGCTATATGAGGGGCTAGTTCTCCTCTAATTCATCATGTCTTATTATTTAGGGGTTATAATGGTTTTTACTAAGGTTTAATATTTTATTGTCAAGTTTTAAAATTTTTTGAGCTTTTAGGATTTTGAAGACTTGCTTATAAACCTATTTATTTCTTTTTGAATAAATTTGTGATCATTTTATTAGTTGTATTTTTATTCTTCATTCATATATTTATTCCTCTTATATATGGTCTTATCACTTATTCTTAATTTTTTTTTTAAATTGTGTGGTTGAACATATTTTTAAAAGGAATTCGTTAGAAACCCTAAAAAGAATTTTCGTTGAAAGATTCTTAATTTTCTTAAAGGATAGATCATAACTAGAATTAGGATTATAAGCCAAGTGGTTATTGAATAATTATTTATGAATTAAATCCATTCTAGTGTTCTAGTCATTTTTATGAAACAAATAATTCGATTTAGAAATTTTGTTAAGATTCTACCTTTTGACTTAGCTATTATTTTCTTTTATAACTCCGATATACTATTTGTGAGTAATAATAACTGAAGCTATCCGTCTTTGGGAATCTTCTTCATACTGGTAATCGTTTCAAATCGCTCCCTACTTTGTTTACTTTTAGATATCATCCCCATAATCAAACTAAATTTTCTTCTCTACTCTTATCTCCTCTTTAATCACTTTAATTCAACCAAAAACTTAGCCATACATTGACTCCGCCTTGAGATTGACCTAGAATTACTTCTATAGATATAGGGTTAAAACTAGTAATTAATTTGAACGTTAATGACAAGCAAGATCAAGGATCAAAACAAACCTCTCAACTAACTCTGATATTTATAAGACCGAGCCAAGTAGCTCCTAAGCTCTTGAACTCATTAACCAAACCGGGGGAAATAAAATATCATATATTGCAAACTCAGATTTTCACCTCACATTACAAATCATTACAAAGCTGTGTAAGCATTATGCATGAAATATTTTATTCATCCGTGTTGATTAGCCCCAAGATATTGTTCGAAAATATGTTGTCAGAGAAATCGAAAACAAGATCATTGTTTAATGTCTTCTTTCTGCAAATCACAGTATCAACCCCATAAATTTCATCTATTTACCTGGGCGATGATCAAGATAGACTAGGCTCTGCAATACAGAAGAAATAGAATGAAGACCACAAGCTTGATTCCAATTTTTCATGGTAACACATCAATAAGAGGTTAGAGGATAAACATATGTGTACACATAGCTTCTTATTTCACTCTCGAAGCAGTGATCCGGAGCACGAATCTAGAACACCTGTCACAGTTTTCAGCACGATTTGGTCTGATGCTTTCGGCCGGGATTGCGAATTTGAGATTAAAGGGCGTAAATTCGTTCGACCTCTGAATTGGAGAAGTCGGAATGATGCCATGAGTTAGATCCACTTCTTTTAGCATGCTTCTGCTTCCTCATTGATCTGACTCTCTTGGACTTCACCACATAGTAAGTCATTGTGCCGATAACTCCAGATATAATTACTCCCCCAACTACAGTAACCAGAATTGCTGCCCACAAGTTCTTCTGACCAACGACTATGTAAGAGGAGGCTATGAATGCAACAGAGGTACAAACAGAAGCCAGCCACATCAGCTTGTTAATCACCTCCACCACACGTTTTTCGGCTTTAGTTTCCCCTCTGACCAAGGTAATTTGAACAACCACAACAGCCAAGGATGTAAAAAGTGCAATAGCGTTGAAGATGAAGAAGATTTTAAAAGCTGGGCCGCTCGCTACCACCGCGCTGCCATCATCATCATCACCACCCGGTACAGTAAAAATAGCAGCGAAAGCAACCGTGGCGAACAACACAGCCACAACAGTCACCGAGTTTGTGGCATTGTTGATTCCTTCCCTGTGGAGTTTTCTTAGCTCTTTAGAGATATTATGAACATTTTTGTTGGTTTTCCTGGTTTGTTCAAGCTGGATGTGAACATCTTTCTTAATCTGAGTGACAGTTTTCCTCAGCTCATCTCTTGGTTGGTTGAGCTCATTAGCTCTCAGAGCCCCAAACTTAGAAAGGCAGTCCTTTATGTCCGAGGACTCTTCAGAAAGTGGAAGACCTTCGGCAATGTCAAGAGCTGTTTTATGGTCTCTGGTTAATGCATTAACATTGGTGTCTGGTAGATTTAACAACTCATTCACTATCTGTGAAGGAAAATGAGGAGGCACTAATTAGAATTTTATCTTTTGAAGAACTCAAGCGAATGCTCATCTATCTATCTATATATATATATAATATACACACACAAAGCACGTGATGTTGAGCAATTAATGGCATTACCTCTGCTCGCTTTTTCCTGGTTGCTACATGTAATGCAGTGTTACCGAATTTGTCGGGAAGCATAACAATAGCAGCATCTGCATCAAGAAGCAGTTTTACCACATCGCAACTCTGTCCTTTTACAGCCATATGCAATGCAGTCTGTCCTTTCTTGTCAGTCCTACGTGCCAATTGTGGGTCTTTGCCGAGCAGTGCTTTTACAACTTCTACATGGCCCTGACGTGCAGCTAAATGCAACGCATTTTTGCCATTTGACCGAGAGATTTCCAACAAGCTACCATCCTTCGACAGCAATTCATTTACCACTTCCGTGTGCCCCCTTGTCGCTGCAGATATAAGTGGAGTAGCATTTGATGGACCAATTGTTTTGCTTAGCCCTGGATCATAATCTAGAAGAACCTGGACAATGGCTGCAACCAAACTGCCACAGATTACATTGATGACCAGAAAATATAACACTTCCACTACAAGACAGCAATAAAATATTTGTGCACAAAATTGAAGATATATGGCATTTTCTTTTACCAGATCTCATCTTCTAGATTTACAATTTATGCAGACCCTATCTCATCCTTAATACTTACTTCTAAGAACATCACACTCAAGGAACTAAAAGTTACTTTACCCCCCCAAAAAAAACAAAACAAAGAAAGATCAAGGTATTAAAAGAAGATTTTGGCTTCTCAAATCTTGGGTGGCTGATTTACATATGATAAGTCCAGTGACTGATAAACAAAGCAATGATTTAATATGAAGCCTAATTATTTAGATTTAGCTGATAAATGATACAACTCCACACATATGCAATGTTTGGAAACATTTTTCTTTTCCAGTAATGGTATCTTCTAAAATAACCAGAAAATAACTTATGTTGAGTAGATACACAATTTTATCCGTAAAAACATACTTCCTGTCACACTAGTCCTTGAGTCCTCTACATGAGTTAGACCCTCAAAGTTCCTAACAAAGCACAAGCAATTCTCTCTGTAGAACCAGAGCATATTTTATAAGTTACAAACTTTTAAGGGCTAATTGTATAAAGGAATAAATACAAAGACTAAAGTGTGATAGAGCATTTAGATAATGTATCTACAACCAACTGTATATTTACTCATAACTCTAACACCCAAAACTACTTGAACCAGTGTTAATCATCTGGACTAGAACAACCTAACCAGAATCAGAAAATTTCTCACAATTAGAACAAAAACTAGAAGGGGTTCATTATTTACGAGTTTGAAGAATGAGCTGTGTCGTTCATTACTAGTAAATATATAGATATATGTATAGATCCTTATACCATGATGCCCTTGACTTGCAGCAACATGCAATGGATCAAAGCCTGAGCGATTCTTCTTTGAAACAGTCTCTTTATTGGAATGCTTAAGCAATTCCTTCACAACATCAAGATGCCCTTTCTCTGCTGCTGTGAACAGAGCCGTTTCTCCCAATTCATTTTCTTCATTCACAACAGATGCTCGCACCTCAGCTATCTCTGTGTTCACATCGTCGCCACTGAAAGTCTCCATTATCTGCGAATCGATGTCACCGAGGATCTGCTTCACGGCGGCGAGATCTCCCCGTTGAGCCGCCAAGTGAAGCGTGGTATCATTGTGCCGTCCAGTCACTTGCTTCACGTACTTCTTCCCAGCCTGGTCGATTCTCTTGCCGGAGCTTGACAGAACCAAAGCCGGCGCCGTCGCGGACGACGGGGACGGCGATGGGGATATTTCAGAAAGTGGATTAGGAGTTGAACTCATCGGACCCTTCTCCGTTAACCTCCTATTCAAACCACCAATACACAAACACAATCAAGAACCGAATTATGAAAAATTCAAAAAAAACACCCATAACTGAAATCTTCCATCAGATTATTACAAATCATACACAAAATCTCACGGTAAAAAAAAAAATACTAACGAGAAGAAATCTCAGACGATTGAGCGGTATGCTAGCTAAGAAGAGTATGAAGAACAGAGAAAGCAAGAAACTTGAAAGCTGAGAGACAGTAAAATACTAAAATTCGAAGCAGCAGGTAAAGAGAGTGAAGGAAGGTGAGGTTAGTTAGATGATTGGATGATGTTGAAGAAGGAAAAGTGGCTTGGAGAAGGAAAAGCACCAGAGAGGAAGGTGGAAGGAAGGAGAGGAGAAGATAAGTTGAGATTTTTCCCTGAAAAACACTTGAAATTATAATATTATAATAATAAATGATACATTATTCATATTCTTGAACAAAAATATTTATTAATTCTGTCAATATACTTATTTACATACGCTTGTGGATACTTTTTTTTCCTATTGTTATTCTTAGTCTGGTTATGCGTGTTTTTTTTTATAATTATTCTCGCGTCGTTTTCCTGAGATTCGTTACGCTTCACGTTGCAGAGAAAACATGTTGATTGAGTTGGGCCGGCTTGGTTTTTTTCAACTTTCACTCACACTACACGTTTCAAATTTCTCCTCCTTTATTCAATCTACTGACAAAATTATTTTATTATAATTTTAGTCATAATATTTAAAAAAATATTCTAATTATTGGGTGTCTAGGTTTATATCTGAGTAATAGACAACTCGTCCTGCCTGACATTAGTATTGCCTAAGAGGAATGGAGATTTCGCCCTGCCCTTAGATCGTGGGTGAGCCCAACCCTTTTCTAAAAATTTATATAAAAATAAATAAAAATTCTCTCATTTGATGTTGGGAAAAGAAGTTCCAGTACCCCACATATGGTCATCCACAAGCTCAGCTTGGAATAAATCTTCACAGAAATGAATGACCATATTTTTTAGTTCTATTTCTTCCTCTATCCACCTACCATCTTCGTCTTTTAGAGTTAATACTCTACTCTTTCTTCTTCTTATATTACTTTTTAGATGATAATACATAATATTTCTATCACCTTTAGAAATCTATTCATAATAAGATTTTTGAAACCATTTAATCTCTTCCAATATAAGAACATCATCCAATTCTTTCTGTAATTTAAATTCTAAGTGGCTCAAGAAGGCTAAGTAAGGATAAGCAGTAGATTTTTTTATTCCATTCAAATGAGCAAGAATGTTTTTTTTTTCCTTCTCAACATAACCAAACACATTCATGTTCCACACAGAAATAACATCTCTAAAGCTCACCAAATTATTCTACAGATCATCATTATCAACCCAGTTTATCTTATAAAAATCTTTGAAATTGTCATGGCATAACTACATAGCTTCAAAACGGAATGGTTTCTCCTATCGTAAAAAATCATGGTGAAGAGAAAAATATAAAGAGAGAGGATTATGATATGAGAAGGAGGTTCAGATAAAGCTCCAGGATTTGATGGGAAACATGCCTTCTAATGAGGAAATTCGAAATGCTAACTTCTCAATGGGTCCATATAAAGCTCCAGGATTTTATGGATTTTCTCCAATTTTTTTTCAAATCAATTGGAATATTGTGGGGCCTTCGATATGTAGATTTTTTAAAAGGAGTATTTGCTGGTACTATTTCAGTGGCTGAGGCAAACAAAACTCTCATTTCTTTTATTCCTAACAGAGAAAATCTAGAAATTGTGGGGCACTTTAGTTCGATTTCCCTATGCACATTGCATTACAAATGTGTTACGAAAGTGCTCACTGCTTGGCTGAAGGATATTATGGATGATTTGATCTCTCCTTTCCATGCTAGTTTTATCAAAAGGAGACATATTCAAGATAATATCATAGTGAGTGAAGAAATTATGCATATAATGAATAAAACTAGAGGCAAAAAAGGTTATATGGCTTTGAAGATTTATTTAGAAAAAGCTTATGACCGCATAAGTTGAAAATTCCTATGACAAGTTCTATTTGATGTAGGCATGAAAGCTAATGTTGTCAATCTTATTATGAATTGTGTCATATCAACTAGCTATAATGTTCCTTGGAATGGCTCCAAAAATGAGTTCTTTGCTCCAAAAAGGGGACTACGTCAAGGAGATTCTATTTCCCCTTACTTATTTATGCTTTGTATGTATAAACATTTACACATTATATGTGATGTAGTGAATTCAAATAGATAGAAGCCGATTTTTGTTACTCAGAATGGTCCCTCTGTATCACTTGATGTTTGCTGATGATTTACTACTTTGTGGAGAAGCGACAGAGGCTCAAGTTTCATGTATGATGGAATGTCTTGATAAATTCTGTGATGCTTCTGGAGAGAGTTAACAAAAATAAGTCATCCATCTTTTTCTCTCCAAAAGTGCCTACTACTAAAGGAAGTCGTATACAGGGCATAACAAGGAAAAAAATATCTTCTGAGATAGGGAGATATCTTGGTTTTTCACTTTCTAGGAGGAGGAGGCCAAAAGAAACTTTTCAATATATTGTTGATAAAGTCAATTCAAAGCTTGCTACTTGGAAAACCAACTGTCTCTCTATGGCGGGCAGGATAACATTGGCAAAAGCAGTTCTTAGTTCTATCCCTCTATACCCAATGCAAGTGTCTAAAATACCAACAACCATATGTAATGAAATTGAGAAACTTCAAAGAAAATTCATTTGGGGCACTGATCAAAATAGGTGTGAGTTACACTGTATTGGATGGGAGTGTCTTACTCTTCCTAAGAATCATGGTGGTCTTGGTTTCAAAAACTATCATCATATAATCGTGGTTGTGGTGCTAAAATTGCTTGGAATTTAGTTGTGGGATCAGATGGACTATGGGCAAAAGTTCTAAGTCATAAGTATATGCTGAGAAATGAAAATAATTTAATGACTACTTACCCTAGTGACTCTCCTCTTTGAAAATTTATATGTGAACAAAAAAATATTGTTGATAGTAGCATAAAATGGCAACTAAGAGATGGTCACTCCATTAATTTTTTCAATGACCAGTGGCTTTTTCAAGGAAGGAATATAAAAAATATGTGCCTCAGAGCTCTCTCATCTGAGTCGGTCAACCATAGAACTTAGGATTATAGAAAACTTGCAAATCTTGTTTCTAGTGACGTTATTCAACGCCTTATCTCTTTGCTCCCTCCAATACTTAATGCTGGAAATGATGTCATGTTATGGAATTCTACATCTGATGGTAGATCTATATTAAAGAGTGATTACTATTTAATTGAGAACAATCCTCCTCATCATTATAGCCATGTTTACAAGTCTATTTTGGAAGGGGAGAGGAGCAGAAAGAATAAGAGTATTTTTGTGGTTAGCCTTTAATAATAAACTTCCACCAAATGCTTGGAAAAGTCATTGGTCTTCTGCATCACCCATGTGTCCATGCTGTAATTCTGGACAAGAGGATGTTCTATATATTCTTCGAGACTGCATATATGCTAGGAGGCTTTGGTTATTTCTCATAAAACCCAGGTTTCTTTCTCAATTCTTTTCTACTCAGTTGTGTGACTGGTTTGCTCTAAATCTCAAGAGAGATTTAGGAAGGACTGGGAGTGTAAATTGGAATCTCATTTGGGATGTTTCTATTTAGAAATTATGGTCATGGAGGAATAACTTAATTTTTAATGAAGCTTTCCAAAATCCAAGTGAATCGGCTGTTAATATTTTGCACACTTGAAAATCCTTTGTACAGGTTAATGATATTTTGAAGTCTAATGATAGTTCCTCTTTTAATGTGACAGCGGTTTAGCAGCGTCCACCTCTTGGATGGATAAAAATAAATGTTGATGGTGCTAGGATATCAACAAGTAACAAGGTAAGCTGTGGTGGAATTCTTAGGGACCATATATGAAGATGGGTAACTAGTTTTTTCACATGGTTTGGGTCAATATAGTGATTTTGAGGTTGAAGTGTGGGCAATACTTAAAGGTCTCAACTTAGCTTAGGATTTGGGTTTCAATAAAATTATTCTTGAATCTCATTCAAAAAATGTGATTGACATGCTCCTTGACAATAACAATAATAGTTATTGCAGTTTGGTTCTTCTACAAATTAAATTGATGATGAACAATAGATAGAAATTGCAACTTAAGCATATCTCAAGAAATATTAATTGTGTAGCAGATGCTTTAGCAAAATATGGTTTATCAATAACAGCTATTTTAGCCACATGCCTGACCCATCTATAGATGCTTATGGACAAAAAAACTTTGAAAATTATTTCCCTCCAGCCATAAATTTATTTTATTTTTGGGCACTGCCCTCTTTTGTATAAAAAAAAGTTTCCCCTCATTTTCAGATTGATTGTTTGGCCTCTGCTTGGAAATTAGATAGTGAACAAAATCGTATAATAAACCAAAACAAGAAGAAAATAGCAGTTTTTGAAACCATATGTTTTTACCTCTTTCCTTTTTTTTTTTTTTAATTTAAACATAGTGACACTAATAATTTGATATTACAAATAAAAATAAACATACTATCTCTTACTTATAAGAAAACTTTCATGCTTTCTAATTTAAGATTTAAAGTCATTGGTTTGTTTACTCCTTTTTTTTATTTAATTCTACTTCGATATTATTTTATTTTTCTTAAAATGTAAAAGAAAGATCTATGCATCAGTTATAGTTCACTAATATGGTATAAATTTATTAAGTGACAATAAATTCTATCGTAAAAAATATATAATAAAAATAAATTTATAAAAGAAATTAATATATATTATATATAAGTCTCTATAATTTCATGACATTTTTAATTAGACCCTTATATTTTTTCTTATTTAGTTATTATAGTTTCTTCAATTATAGATATTAGTTTATATACTCATAATTTGTTAATTTATAAAAGAAATTATAGTAGCTAATGAATTGGCTCATGTATGTGGACAGTGTTGAGCATAATAAATTTTTTTATTTTTAAGTTGATAATAAATAAATGATATTCCATTATTTTATTCTAAATAACCTCTTTTTTATTTTGTATCTTGTGACAACTTATGTGTGTCATTTAATCACCATCTGCATCCGTCTTAATTAACCTATTATAAGCATATGGACTAATTTTTGTAACTGAGGAAATTGGATAAGGATCTAATGAAAGGGGGAAAAGACTTAAGTTAAAACTTGGGTGAAACTATAAGGGTTGACAAATTAATTTTCTTAATTTTATTATATAATTTCATACATGATTATTTCTTTTCATATCTATTCATTGAAGGGAACCATCTGTTTTTTATGTTTTGCTAAGCATAATATTTTTTTATTAAAAATAATTATATTCGAGATACTATTAAATATTAAATATAGATATTTCTTTCAGTAAAAATTTAAATATTAATTTATTATATTATAAAATACTAATATTTTTTATTACATGGGAGGGAATATGTTTAGTTTTAGACTTTATAGTAATAAACTTGATGGGCCACATGGAGGGCCATATTTTCCTTCACAGAAATTGCTGAGAAAAGGTTTGTTAGGTTCTTAATTGGGGGGCGCCGGCGGGTTTCCTTTTGTTGGGATATTGCCCCGAAGCTGCGACACAAATTTACATTCATGTCAAAAAGTTTTCATGGGAAAATGACGTTTCTGGGAGTGGGATCTAATGGGAGACGCAACGACGCTTAAGGATGTAAGCCTGGAGTCTCAAGTAATTTTTAATTAATTTATGTATATTAATAAAAATAATTAAAATTATTATATTTATTATAAATTTAAGTGATTATTACTATTACCAATGTTAACTACGAGAAATTTTTTTTGTCATATTAATAAATAATATCATTAAATTTTTTATATAAATATATAATTTTACTGTTTAAACTATTATTTTCTTGAAACTTATATGTGTACATATATATATATTAAATATGAGAAAAGTTGAAAAGTTATTATAGAGTTAATGAGGTTTAATTTTTTTTATTATGGTAAAATATGTTAGAAATGATTTATAAATAAGATGAGAGGAATATTAATTTTTACTCTCTTTCTGACTATCTAACTAAGTCTATTCAAATATTATCAAGTATAATTAGGATTAGCTTTTTTAAAAGTATTTTTTATATTCACATATACTAAAATTTAAGATTTTATATTTAAATAATCAAAAGTATTTCTACTAAAACTAACTCTTTGAAATAATTTCTACTCCCTCCCTTGCCCCTATTAAAATATGGGCATTCATGTTCAATACAAGCATGTATGTTCAAAATGAGTTTACCAATTTTTTCATTAATTTACAAGCTTTGTGTGTTCAACATTATCATAAAATACATTAATTCTTTCAACCACTCACTCAATGACATTCACAAGCATAAAAAAATTGGAACATTTTTCAATGCCTCTTTCTCTCTATCTCCTCTCTACCACTGTGGCGCAATGGGAGGGAAAAGTTGCAATTTTTTTTTTTTTAAATTAAGGGTTGGTCAATTTTGATTTTTTCTTTTATGTTCATGGAATTTTTGAAATGGTAGTGCATAGGTGAAAAAACAAAAGGGTAAAAATACATATTTCATCCTTTAATTTTTCACAAAATTTTATTTTAATCCCTTAATTTTTATAGCGTCTTTATGGCCATATAACAGACACACACCATTAGTAGCATTAAGGGACTAAGTATTTTCAAACCATAGTCTTTATTTAAGCTGGACTAAAGTGTACAAACTATTATACCTCTTTTCTGATTGTATTAAAGCTATTAATTTGTTAAGCAAAGTTTGTGACTCTATACATCCGTTTAATGATGTTGTAGAGGAAGTTAGGCTTCTCATTTCCTAGAGAAGGTATTACTCTGACTGATCAGCTTGCTAAACACTCTCATAGGATTGAAAGAAATTATAATGCCTTTGATCGTCAGCCATCTTTTGGAAGGGAGATGGATAGTGATGAGGGAAACAAGGTTTTTCTTTGTTTGATTGTAATTAACTAGATGCTTTTTATGCATAGTTTGAAGTTTAAAAAATGAATTATATTTTCATAACTTATAAATATGAAGACTTGCAATATATTTTATATTTTATGAATTATAACGTAATAGATTATCCTATGCATTACATAAAGTTTAAAAAATAAATATATAACTACATGACTTATGAATAACATCACTTTTGTATAAATTTTATATTAATATACTAATAATATTCACGATTTAGTCTTTTTGATTTTATATAATACAAAATTTAATAAATTATTAAATTCTTTCAAAATTTTGTTAACACTAGAATGATTGTCTTGTAAACAAAAATGATTGTCTTGACACACTTTAACTCATGCTAGCTACATAAAAAGAAAGAATACAAAGACATAACAAAATAATTTGATTATAACAATTTTTTATTCAAATCTCTGAAAAATAGTTTTCTCCTTGAAAAATAAAAAATTAAAATGATATAATTATATTTTCTATCGAATTTCTTATATGGCCATAACATAAATAATAAATATCATTCACCGTAATATTCTTCAAGATATTGAGAGCAAAAGATAGATCTTTTCTTTTATTCAAAATGTGGTATCAAATACTATCAGGTCATATTTAAAATTATTAAATTCAAACGTGTTAATTCTCAAAATGTATTTTTAGCATTAACATAAATTTAAATTCGAAACATCGCGCTTAAATAGTCATAAAAAATATATTCTATCCCTATTATTTCTTACAAAATTTTAATTTGATCACCATTATTTCTTCTCGTTTCCTCAAAACAATCTTTCCGCTTTACTGTTGTTCTCAATTTGATATTACTGTGAAAATATCGTGGCAAATAACTTGTCAACATGTAATTAAATAATGTTAACATATATAATTTTGAAAATTACACATTTGATTTGGATTCTATAGTTTGTTTAAATTTTAAGTTTAATTACTGTAATTTATTGTGTATATATATCTAATAAATCTACAATTTTATATAAAAAAAATTCATACTATTTATAAATATTAGATGAGATCCTAGTGTAATGCACTTATCCACCCTTAGTTTGTCCAAATTTTCAATTGTTTGTTTCTTCAAATTGATAGCAGAGAAACTTCAATGTTCTTTTGCACGCTCGTGTTGATTTTAATTTTGCCCAATAAATTTAACTGCAAGTTGACGTGAGACGTTTTATCGTACGGTAAACATAAGTTATGACCCAGCTATTTTATCCATATATGTACCAACTTACTACTTCTCCAAACTTAAATATAAGATTTAGTTAAAAATTTATTTTAATTATAAATATAAATTTTTAATTCACTTTATATCTAAAATTTATAATTTATTCTCTAAATTAATCATATTGATAATATATATTAAGATAATTTCTATCAAGAGATAATTTCAATACAAATAATTAAAGAGAATATCATAAGCTTGTGGGATTGATATAAGGAAGTAGGAGAGTGCTATATTTCCACAAGTGAACTCCGAGTGCATAAATACAAGTTATGCCTTAGAATGAAAGAGAATTATAATTTAGTTTTGTTTATAAATAAAGAACCTATAAATAATACAACTATGAATCTTGTGGAGAGTTCAACCCTCGCTTAGGATGAATGTTGGCAGCATGCTTAATACATGCAAGTCGGAAGAGAACTGGTGTTTCTATTGGCAGACAAATGAGCACCATGTAAGAACTTGTCCTTGGGAGGGAAACATCAACTGAAAATAGTTGTTAATACCACGTAGGCTAAGTAGCGAAAAGAGGAATCTACTCAGAGGGCTCATGTCTAATGAGCTAGCTAGTTGATGAGGCACTTGGTAGTGATAATTAGGTACTGGATTGAGAGGATGATGAGTTACATTAGGAATTAGACATGGCCCCAAATTGTTAGGGGAGACAGAAGTGAAATCAACATATTTTTTTTTATAAAAAACTAACTAAATTAATTTTTTAAATATTTATAAATTAGTTATTTAACTTTTACAACAACAACCACAGGGCTATTTGAAAACTTGTTTAATCAACTTAGCGTGAGAAATTAATTCTCTCGCCAAAACATATGTAAAAAGTGCAATACTCCTTTCAGTTTTATTTATAAAATATTACCCATTGGTCCTTAATACAAAACCCTTAACAAAATTTAATGAAACATTTATCACTCATTTTCAAAAATGTCCTTATCCTGGTCTCTTCCACTCTTAGCTTAAATGATGGCTTCAATTTGATTAAGGGTAATTTTGAAAAGTCAAAAAGATTTTTGACATTTAACTACTTTTAACTTAAGCCTATAAAAAGGATTATGGGGAAAATATATAATATGTAATAAATTTATGATTTAACAGTTCAGATTTAATATTTTGCATAATTTTATATAAAATATATAAATAAATTTAAAATAATGAAATGTGATTTCAACAGACCATTAAAATTTAATCTTAACCGTTCATAACTTGAGTGAAACAAAAATTAAAAAAAATTATAATAGTTTATAGTCGTAAATTATATTTTTTTTTCCATATAAAATTTGTTTATATATTTTCATATAAAACTATAATAATAGTTCTATAAAATATTGATCAAAACCATTACGAATGGCATGCTGATGAAAAGCGGAAAAGGAAGGCAAAGGAGAGAAGGCAATTTCGTACAAGTATATTGGGACATTTGAATTTGAACCATAAGTATAAAGCCCCTGGAATGGGATATGCATAGGCACCGCGTGTAAATGCAATTAATCATTGTACGTTTCAAACTTGGCTACTAACATTTGGGTTTTATGAGAATTTTCATATTTGGCGGCCGAGACAGATAGTGACCATTATGAGGTGGATGAATCGAGATTTTTGAAACTTTACTATACTCCCAATTGACAGAATTTTCAAGTTTGTTAAAGTTTAAATTATTTTTAAGTGATTTTGTATTGTACAAAATTAAATATGTGAACAGATTTTTTTTCCCCCTCATCAAAAGCAAAAATGATTTTTGAAGCAGGTTGCGAAACACCCCCTAAGCTTAGCTAGACTAAGACTAAATTCGTTTGTTAGAGTATGCATGAACTGGTCATTGCATGAGGTTCGGGTTGTGATAAAAATTTAGTTCTCATTTTGAAATGAAATCAAATAAGTAACTGGAAATTAGATACTGCATTTCCAAAAACTAATAAAATCCCAAATATTTTCTGGTCAATTTCTCCATTATCACTAGCAATCATATGGACAAATGGCTATAAAACCTTTAAAAGAGAGAGAGAAAGAGAGGAACTGGAAATTAGATACTACATAAGAAATAACTGATCAAGGGAATCATTAGGAGAAAATCCTACTTAAGATGTGACAGGATCATATTAACTAATGTGGGGCCCAGAAATGGAGTCTTACAGTGGAAAAAGAAATGAACCTACAAGCTTTTTCACATTTTCCAGCTTGGAGGCCTTGAACTTCAGAAAACTGCAATGTCAAGATGAACTGCCATAAGTATAGGCACTTCAAAACAAATTATAGGCCTTCAGGATCATGCGGGTTTAAAATTACTACCTCCGATCCTTAATATAGAAGCTAGTTAAAATGTTAGATTTAATTCTAAATATAAGACCCTAATCTATTTTATATCCAATATTTATCAATTTTTCCCAAACTAATTTACCTAACTTATAAACTGATATATAATCTAATGTTAGGTTCTTGTTTTTTTGATAATGTAATCTAATGTTATGTTATATATTAGTAATTTGAGGAGATAATGTCATATTTGTTATAATTAACTAATTTATTTAGTTTTTTTAATCTAACTAAATTAGTTAACTAAACCTTATAGTAAGGACTTGAGAGAGTACTCTGTAAAGCAACAAGTGAAATTAATTAAATTAAGCCTTCAAAGTCACACATACCTAAGCTCAAGATACATCAAATCGAACAACCACACAAGTGATGTTGTCTGAGCTTCCTCTTGTGTAGGCTTCGTTAATAAGTTCTTTGGATGCTGCTTCTGCGTCTGTTATGTTTTGCACCAAAGACACAGCTTCCTGAAAGAAAAGGGAAGGGATAAACAGATTTATTTCAGTTTATAATAACGGAAATATTAATTCATCAGTCTTTGTAGTTTTAATTGATTTTTAATTAGGTCCCATTAGGATTTTTTTTCTTATTGGATCTTTATAGTTTTCTCATTTATAAACATCAGTCCCTATGCTCATAATCAGTTAATTAGGGACTGCATGAATGCTGCTACAAAATACAAAATAAACAGATTTTTTTAAATAAAATGTGGAATAAACTTTATTTATTATTAACAAAATTAAAAAATTATTATGTTCATAACTGTCTCCCTACATCTATATATCATATGTTATCTGGTTGATTTTAATTTTATTTAAATCCACATAGTAAAATTAATCCAGGTGTATGTTGAGAGTGAGCCACGTTATCAGCTACTAATGTCATTTCTTTTAAAAATTAACAAATTATGAATATAGGGACCAATACCTATAATTGAGGAAACTATAAAGATCTAATAAAAAGGGGGAAAAAACTACAAGGACTCATTGAAAATGAGTTAAAATTATAGGGGCATGCATATTAATTTTCCCTATAATAAAATATCAAAACTGTCTCATCCATATCCATGTGTTGCAAATGTGTAACAGGTGTTCCAAATGCTGGTCAAATAGTTCATGCGTAAACACCATAGATGAGAAGAATAAAAGGTAGAGAATTCAAAATTTCTTAGGCTTACATCTGATTCAGAAGTTCTGGTCCATCTATTTCTTCATTGCCCAGCAATAAGGAATATTTGGTATTTTTGGAGAGAATTTGTTGTGTTTTACTACTTTAGGTAAATTCCTAGAAATTCATTTCAAATGAATAGCTAAACACGAAGGAAACAAAATTAGTGGCAACACACCAGTCATGTGGTCAGTGATTTTGTTTGTCTCTGGTTGAAGAAAAATGCCTGCATCTTCTAAGTGTTTTTTCTTTGCCTTTGAATTAGTTATGGGATATAACTCTTTTCATGGCTTCTCTTTGGTGCTCTGCACATGGAATTTCTCAGAGATTATTCCAAACATGAAAAGAGATTGAAATCCTCTCATTTTAGATCAGAGCATAATGTATGGTCTTTTTTCTTCCAAGACTGTATTTGTTTTCTATGTTCAGGGATTTTCTATTATGCAACTTCCTATAATCTTAAGAGGAAGAGCCTCAGCACAACAGTAAGGTTGCTACCAAGTGACCTGGAGGTCATAATTTAAATCTTAGAAACAACCTCTCTGTTTGTATGTAAGGCTACATACACTTGTCCCTCCCTAGGCCCCACCCGGTGGGGAGCCTCATGCGCTAGGCCACCAAAAGAAAAACTTGTAATCTCTTCTATTCTTAACAGAACTTCTTTTGTTAAAATTGGAAAGGAGAAAAAAAAGGGAAAAATCACCATGAGATCCTAAGGAAGAAATGTAATCATTTAAAAGTCCTACAACAAGTGAGTAACATGCAATGACAAATTTCAGTACAGGAAATAACAACAAGTTCATGCTGCTCGCTTATCATTGGGACTTTTTGGTGATTACGTTTCTTCTTTGAAACCTCATAATAATTTTTCCCAAAAAATATAAACAGCATGACATGTGCATGTTTAACAAATTTCTCCAGCTTTACTTATCGGGCCAAGCATTTCAAGCACAACAATTTCTCTTGCTTAATCAAAGCTAGGATTCATTGTATTCACTTCTATCACCTTCCTAATGTAGATGAACTTAGTGTGTACCATCCACCATGTTCCAAGAACCTATATTCCTACTTTTTTTTATAGGGCCCAATTACAACCATACACCCACCCATATTTACATAGGAAGGAAACACACATATCCTCCATACCCCACTTTGGAGTTCAAACCTGCACCCTCCTTGTTACAAGAGGAGCAAAGATGCCATTATGGCACATGAGCCACTGACCTATATTACACAATTTCAAGGACCACCTCAACTGAAAGATCTTAAAGGCTCATTAGCTGAAATGGCCCTTGACATGCCAACGTCCAAGAGCGAGTGATCCAAAGTTCAACTCTTGTCGCTCCCAAATCAATTAACATTAAGTTCCATAATAAGGTATGGTGCATTCAACCCAAAGAGCCCTACTGTTTGAGGATATGTTAGAAATAAACTATTCAATGGCTTTATTTAACAACTTAAGCTTTTTGAACTGAAGCACTCCTTGACGCCACATAATATTGAATTTTCTAATCTAGAGGCAGCAATTCTATAACAAGAGAATTTGAATTTTTAAATACATATATATTGTCAATTTTAAATGCAGAAAAAGATAACCCGCACACCATCTAATTAAGGGTAATTTTGAAATATTGTTATAATTTCCTACGAAATCAAAGTTATATACAAATTTTAACCAATTTTCTTAATCTTTGTGATTCAGTTAAAAGTATCTCATAACTAGTATTGATGGTGGAGGGAGTAATTCACAACATCAAATTCATTCTATTTTCCTTTTTTTAAAAACAACAGAGAGAGATTTAGGGTTTAGCTAATATTAAATAGGTAAGATAAACTGACCTTGTTTGATATGACATTCCAAAGTCCGTCACTAGCTATTATCATAAAATCTACACCGTCAATCTCTTCTTCCTAAGCCACAACAGTAAGAAATTAGCAAATAGCAGATATACGAAAGTACAGGTATAAAAAATGGGAGGTCAAACTTGTAATTTTAGACAACCTGAATTTCTGGATCAGCAACAACATATGGTTTAAGAAGTTTGTCACCGAATGCACGGGAAACAGCTAGAACGCCGCCAACCCGCCATGTGCCTGTTAAGACGGGAGAGTGAGTGACTTAGTATTATCCATGAAAAATCAACTAGAACCAACTCCAGAATTAAATATTAATTACTAATAACTTGTAGATGAAAGACAAGACACAGGTCGGTAGAGCACTGGTAACAACCAAAAATAAATAAATAAAAAGGATACAACAGCAAATATACCTGCCCAAATAACGAATCCCCCAGCCTGTTCAATTCTAAGACGTTCATCAGATCTATCAGGTTTGTGATCAATTGACAAAGGGACAGCTACAACAAAACACAAAAAAATCACATAACAAAGAAAGAGAAAGAAAAGGGGGAGAACAAAAAAAAAACATCAAATCGCTTGTTGATCTTTCTGGGTATTTTATGGCATTTAGAACAGCATACCATCCTAAACTTAAGAACTGAAGTCATCTAAACCCACCTTTGCATGACAATGCGCTATGTTTCCATTGATCAACAAACTAGGAATATTTTCTCCCTAAAACATGCAAAAAACTGAGAAGGCACCAACCTGAACCAGCTCTAGAAGCAACTACTCTGGAATCACCAACATTGGCAACAACAATTCGATCCCCCACCAATACAGCTGTTGATGCTGTGGACCCAGCATCTCTGTGATAACCCTTTTCCTCTTTCAGGTAATTGACATCTGTCTGTTTAAATGCTTCAACTGCAATAAGGAAAAATTATAATAAAGCAAATATGTTTCTTCTTCAAAACAGCCCAGGTAGCAAAACAGCATGGAACAGAGAATGGAACTGATAGCCTCAACCTGTCCAAATAGAACTTGTATTCTTCATCAACAGGTAATCCTACCACTAATTACCCTTATTACCATTATTCAGGTGGACTAGTAAAATCACTTAGTTATTTTAACTAGCTTCCTTCAGTAACTAACTATGGCAATTACCTGCAAATCAATAATCCCATAAAAACTTTGGGTGGGGGAAGGGGGTTGTTTCTCTAAACCATGCTCACAAACCACATTAGCCATGACTCACATGGTGTGCCATACTTTAGAAACCCCCCCCCCCGGGTCTCATATCTCTCTCATTTTTTCTTCTTTTCTCAGCCCTCCTTTTTCTATGATTTTTGTGCATAACATGAGGCCCACCTAATGAAGATAATATATAAATGATGTTCATATGGTCATACCAATAGCAGTCTTTGTGTCTTTGATAAAGTCAGGATGGCTGCTTATATTCTTAAAGAGATTCTTTTTCAGGTATTCAGCGGTCCGAGAACCTCCATGGCCTGACAAAAAACAAAAATAAATAAAAGTAAGTAGAAACATGAATGTCACTAAAATTTAAAAAGGAGAATAAAGGGTGTAGAAACATGAATAAAAGATGTAAAATATAACAATCATGAGAAGGACGGACAATGGGCAGATAGCCACTCAAATTTTAGACATCTAGATCCAAATCCTATTCAACATTCTATAAAATGGGTATAATTCTAATACCTCTACCATAAATACCTAAATAATTTTACAAGGATAGAGCACCAGACATGGGATAGAGAATATCCAAAAGTATTTAACAATTACCCTTATTTTTCAAAATATAATATAAAACATATATTTAAAGATTATAATTATTAATATCCTTATTTCAATAATTGTGTAGGGAGATATTTCCTTGTAAAAATTACCCCAGCTTGGCTCCATGCCTATTTGGCCATTTCAATTTTTAACTTTTTCAAAAGAAACACTACTATTCATAATTCTTTTGATTTTTATACAATTGTTTTGTATCATTCTTTATTTTTTGTGCAACTCATTTTATATTTATGAGACTATGATATTGTATGATATTCCTTTAGACCTTAACATATAATGCAGGGATCAGCAAATAGTCTTTAAATAATGTATGAAAAACATTAATTTAACGGATAAATAGGCAACAAATAAGCCAACAAAGGTTGGTCCAGTTAATAAAAAGTTGGCTCACAAATGAGTTCAAATCATGATGCCAATATGAAAACCTTGTTGATCGGTAGGGTAGCCTATCCACTCAGTGATATAGGATGAATACCAGGTATCAAAAGGTTAAATCTTAATCCACCTACTTTTTTTCCATCAGATTTCAGTCTCTGCTATCTACACCTTATCCAATATTTGACATCTAATGAAAATCGGAGACATGTTTCAGATGAATACCACCTGTTACCCAGAAAACCAAAACCCATTGCCATCCCTAGTAATGAGCTCAACAAGCTTATGAAAAAAATGAATAAAAAGAAATGGAAAAATGAATAAGAGATATCGATAAAATATAGGATACATTCCATTCAAATAGAGATGAAGATAAGATAGAGGTTACATTACTTTCAAATTTAGTTAAATCCAGGCATATTTTCTGGACGTCGCATAAAGTATTGAAGTCTGAGCTGAGTCACATGGTTTCGTTATTTTCAGTTCAAAGATGAGTAAACTTGATAGTAGTAGGTAATCAATTCATTAGACTAGGAGAATAACTGGGTTGTGGGAATTAGTATTTCAGACTTGTTTGCTGCCTTGATTAGATTTTCCAATAATCTATATAAGCTGAAAAGAATGGTGCACAGTCTCTAATTTGAAATAAGTAAATACTAACTTTTATGAGTTTATGATTTCTAGGCTAATTTAGAATTTGTGAAACTAGCTTTGGCATATATCTGAGTTACTTTTAAAAACCCAACCACAACCATGTTAAAAATCTTAGTTCCAAAAGGTAAAACTACACAATGATCCACCTAATTCTGAACTTTGTTGTTTCTTTTCTGAATTTAATAACTTTTAGAATGGTAAGAATTCATCATAAGCTTCTTTTCTGAATTTAATAACTTTTAGAATGGTAAGAATTCATCATCAGCAAAAGCAGGAAGTTTCCTAGCTCTGTCTCAAGCCAAACTTAGCAACCCCTATAATGGAGCATGTAAAGAGATGTGAGATCTTAATTACTGATAAGTTAGTGGCTAAAGATAAATATAATACACAATAGATTATTTATAATTTAGAATTATATATTTTCTGATTTTTTATGTATTTTATACTTTTATTATTTCTATCTATGTATACTCTATGCTCCTATATTAAGCCTTTTGCTATTGTATTTGGAGCAATTTGTGGGAGAATGAATTTGTTGGTTGAGAATTCTGTTCCCCTTTCCCCCTCAGATCTCCCTCTCATTCTTCTGTTCTACACTGCTATAAGCCGAGGAGGACAGGAAAGGGAACACAAACATTTCAGAAAGAAAAAGTAACACATTTTTCTCAATTTCATGCCACAAAATATTAAAACTAATATCATGACACAACTAGATATCAAACTGCATTTTACCTTTTTAACAAAAAAAAAAAAGTTAAAGATGAAGCATGTGTGCTGGAAAACAGGAACTTTCAACATACCATCAAAAACAGCAAAAAAGGCAACCATCTGACCATCAACCTCTGATATCCTAGTCTCATAGAAATCCTCCATTGAAGTCCTTTTACCCTTGAAACTGGAATATCCATAGCTGAATCTTCCATTTCGGCTTCCAGAGAAACAGCTAATAAAAGATAGAATACTTTAGTCTATTACATAGTTGAATTTTTAAGGCCAATAACAACGGAAACAAAATATTGAAGGAAATCCCACAAATCCATGGTGCTTTTTATCAGTCTTAGGAATGTACTACCTCCAGTCCTTGATATAAGATCCCATTGACTTTTATGGAGAGATTAAGGAAGCTAAATAAACTATTTAATTATAGCATATGCTGCATGATCTCTTTGAAATGAGTAGTTTATAAGTCAAACAAATTAATTTGATGAAAAAAGATAAATATAAGTACTTTAAAGTGACTTATTTAGCTTCTTTAATCTCTCCAAATAAGTCAATGGGATCTTATATTAGGGACCGGAGGGAGTATCATTTATCAAACAGAGGTGAAAAAAGAAATCTATCATGCCATCACACTTTAACATGATATCATTTTTCTGTTCAGACAAATCATTTCAAATAGCACATAAACAACTAAAAGTACCTAGTATCTAGTATCTTCTATGATAACGATAGTGAAAATATATTTAGAACCCCCTCAAATTTTGTTTGGGTAGCGAAACCCAAAAGTTAAAAACCAGTTTCTATTTCAAAACTTAGTTTCTTATCAAACAAATTGTTCTGTTGAGAGATTCCATCAGGGGATTAATGAAAGGCAAATTGAACTATTAGGGTGGTAGTCAAAAGTTCAAAACAAATCAACCAGAAGACAACAGCTAGAAGAATTTGTTGAGACAAATTACAAAGCCCAGATGAATGCATTTATTGCCAAACTGAAATTTCCTGGTGAGGCTCCTGGTTTTTAAAGCAGAAAAGTTACTCAAAAAAATTTCCAACAAACGGTTTTTTACATCATGTTTTAACTATAACAACAGGGACACATAAAATAATAGGAAAAAAAAAACATTATCAATCAGTATACTATTCAGTAAGAATAATGTGGCTTCAGCTTCAAGCTTTGTGCAACGCACATGGCCCAATACCTAATTGGTTGGAAAAGCATGAAATACATCAAAAGGGGACAAATAGTCCTCCCAGAGAATTAATAAAACAAGTAAAAAGCAGTAAACAACACTAGCTCAAAAAAGCTTTGAAATCCCTTCGCAAATTCTCTAAGGAAACTCCTCTTGAAAGGCCATTTGTTGACTAGACAGCTAGAAGGAGGCCAAGTTCCTTCATGAAGAACATTTTCCGAGAGAAACTTTTGTTAAAATTTCTAGCTTTCTACTCCAACTACAGACACTACAACCCTGCAGACACAGCACCCTGCCAAAAGACTTTTTGCTCCTTATGACTCCCAAAACCCTTGACCGCAATAGCTTAGAAAGGTCTACATCCACTGGTGGCTTAATTGAAAAATATTACATAATTAATAGATATTTTGAAAGAAGCGAATCAGAAATTCCCCCTCAATTTGTATATTTTTCTAAATCCTTTACCCTTGTGGCATGAAAATTGTATGTGAACTCAACCAAATCATTAAATACAAAATTGAATGATTATCATAACGTGCTTCAAACAAGATTCAAAATGATCAAGCACGTTAAGATTCCTTCATATCAATCAATATATTCAAAATGTTCCTTATAAATCCTTGAAAATTCAACATACAGCCAAGTCATGGACCGAATTCAATAATCTAGGGGCGACATTAAACGAATTGCCATCACCATGATATGCAAACAAGATTTAGGCATAATAAGAGACCTCCATCTCAGTACTCGAAAACCCAATAAGCAGCCAAATCAAGCACAACAAAAAAGGGTAAAAGTGGGGGAATGAAATTGAAAAATTGAAAATTTCAAACAAGCAACAGAATTCAGAGTCCCATGAATAGCGGAAAGTGGCACCCACCTGAAGCCACCACCGCTGAAGATCGAATTGGAATCCTTTGAGGAAATCACAAGTTTCGGCGCCGGTGGCTGTGCGACCTGATCAGCATCGGCGGGAGGCGGAACGGAGGCAGAATGGGATGAAGAATTCGTGGCATTGGAAGAGGAGGAAGGTGAGGCAGAACCTGTGGAGGCCGAAACAGTGGGAGGATCAGGAGGAGGGTCCGTATCTGTGATCATTCTGCCATTTCAGTGTCAGCGAGCGTACCTTTCCTTTGAATTCTTCAGCCTCCCCGTTTTGCTTTGTTCTTCGGAGTTCGGACCTGCTCTGTGGTTTTTTTCTCCTCGTTTATTCCGCTCATTTGTCTCCCTTGTCGTTTTCTGTAAAGTGTAAATTACACTACACCTGTAATTTTGTATTATTTATTGGTTAAAGTGAAATTTTGTCCTAAAAATTTTGTGCGTAGTAAGCATGGTATCCGTCCTGGTCTATATTTACACGCTCCGCTTCTAACTATAACAGCTAAATAAAATATTTATTTTAATTATAAATATTAAATTTTAATATATTTTATCTTTAAAAATTATATTTTTTTTAAAATTAACTCAAATACATATTATTAAAAAAAATTAAAAAAATTAATATATAATCATTATAAATAACTAATTTAACTAATTTTTTTAATCTATCTAAATTAATTAAATAAATCTTATATTAAGGCAAAATTATCTTAACAGTTAAAAAATTAATATTAACAATTAAAAATTTATAGTTAATTATTAATATTTTTAATTGTTAAGAATGATATTGCTCTTTCTTTAATATTTTTAAGATAATATTGATCTAAGATAAATTCGAATACCTACAATTTTTACGCCAAAACTTACAAGAAAAAATTTGCGTTAACCTTATTTATTTTTCTCTTTGGAAGATCAATTTTTTTACCCTTTTTTCCAAAATAAAAATATTATTTTATTTACTTTTTGGTAAAGTAAATTTAATTTTTTTAGTTTTTAGTAATAAAATATTATAATTTAGTCCATGATATTTAATCATGAGGGTGAGAAAATCAAAGAGAATATTTAAAGAAATTATTCCGCAGAATATTTTGATTAATAATTTATATAAAGATTTGATTATTTTTTATATGGTTATCAAATTGAACTAAGTTTAAGTATTATTGGGTACAATTATGAATAGTTCTCCCATAGACATTTTATGTATTTTCACATATTCAAATTCAAAATATCTTACTTAAACAGTTAAAACTCTTTCTATTAAAACTAATGCCTATTGGTTATATAAAGATTTGATTATTGATATAACACAATGATATTGTGTGATGCACATAGTCCACTTCACTTAGTGGAATAAAGTTTATTATTATTGTTATATTGGAACATCAATTTCTATTTTTTTAATATGAAAATAAGGTTACATTTTTTTTATTCAAGACAAAATGATATTAAGTAAAAACAAGTTTTACAAATTACATAAAGTTACAACACCCATATGAAGCATTTATTGACACTAATTGTGAGAGACGATCTGGAGTCAACTTCAATCAGACTAGATTTGTGGATCTAAAATAATGAGGCTCTTAGGTACTTAAAGAGAAAAGTAAGACATAGTTTTGATCAGCTTGTCCATAAGAATTCTTTTAGAGAATCACCCATATGGCAGATAATCCTATGACAATAGCGCTCGTTTAAATTTTTGTATTTGTAACGGACAATATCCCAACCTTTAATATTGAGTGAGATTAAGGAATCAGATTAAGAAGGTAGACCCCTACCCTTACTAAGCATGTATGAGACATTGAAGGACAAAGCGGAGAATGATGTAACTTGTCAGACTTCCTAAATGATGGTCAAAGGAGAATCACAATACTTTAAGAAGGGCCTTATTGTGTTTCCTCCATATAATATTAAGTAGGCAAATAATTTCACAAATGGTGAAAGGAAAACCATTAGAGTGAAGTTGAAGCAAAGTTTGCCTCATGCATCCAAACCAAATAGATATAACTAATGTTGGCGAAATCTGTAAAACACAAAGAATATAGTTCGAGTTACGTATGAGGATATTATCTTTAAAAGATATTCCACGACCCCTAATTAAATTAGGAAGCGGCACTCTCTAAAATTAAACGAACTCTTCCTATAAAAATACAGGGCAACATAACTGGTGAAAAATAAAAGTAATCTCAGAAAATTGGTGTATCATTCTCTCTATTCTTCTCCTTCATTAAGAAGCCCCTTTTATAGATTGTGTAAGGATACAAGATATGTCTTTTAGACATATGTCCTTTAGATTCAAGAGTTATGTCAAAAAAATAATTCTTTCTTTAACACACCCTTTCACAACCAATAGTCATGTCAGAAAGAAATTTCTTTCTTTGACACACCCTTTCACAATATTTAAAATATTTTCAACAATCCCCCATATGTGTCAAAGAAACACCAATAGTTGACTTACACACATAGACATAATTATTGTATTTAGTGATCTTTTAGACTATGAACCAGACCTAGACTGATAATACTTAGTACACAGAGTTGCCAGTGGTCCTATGGACTATGAACTAACACTTCTTAAGTGTATACCAGAGGTACTAACACCCATATTATATCCCCATATTTCCACTGTTTACCACGCCGTTTTGCGTTTTAGGCGGCCATGTTGCGTGTCCTATTTTTAATGAATGCTTTAGAGATTTTGCTATAATCTCATAGGAGCAGCTCACGCCCCTCATTCGTCTAGATGATTTCTTTAAGTGTATCTGCACATAATACACCATCCCGTGAAATTTGAAATCATTAAGAGTTTTTGCTCACCTTTCTCTATACAATCTAGCACTTCATCACACACCATAGAAAATGATCAATAATAATATTTTGGTGCTAGCAAAACTAACAAACGACTTGTTCTTACCTATTGAACCTTCTTCGTGGGATCACCAATCACAAAAGTTGGGTTACCATCTCTGTCGTTATCAACTGGCTTTAGTCCTATTCCTCTCGATGTCCCAATAATTTATTTTCTCCCCAGGGGTTTTGTCAACGGATCTGTAGGTCTATTTTTGACCTCACCAAAATCGATTAAGATAACTCTACAATTTTTAAACATGCTTATTCTCATAGTATCTCAAACGATTGCACCATTGTTCTCTTAATAATGTTTATTGTTATTTCGCAATTATAACTCATTAACAGTAAGTGTTGCTTATCTTTGTTTTCCTTAACAAATGTTATTTTCATTTGGCAAATGTACATCTTTGTTTTCTTTAACAAAGGTTATTGCTATTTAGCAAACAATTCATCAACATTAAATGTTATATATATTTGTTATCCTTAACAAAGGTTATTGCTATTTTGGAAGACAAAGTGAATTGAGATCTTATATTTAGAATAAAAGTAGACTTCCTATCTAGTTCTTATATTTAGGACCGGGAGAGTATTGCTTATGGACAATTGCATTAGTTTATATTTTTAATCCTTAGCTATTTTTATTATTGATTTATCTATTTTGATATACTTTTTATATGAGATTGATTAATTATGTTTTCAAAGAATGCGCAAAGGCTTGAAACAATTTACAGTTTGCAAATTGTAAATCGTGTGTATAATTTGTCATTGTGAACACTAAAGTAATTGGTAGAGTAACTGATTGTGAAGCACTGTTTCTTCTTATGATAGGTAAGAAAAAATAAAGTAAGGGATTGGCAGTGTGTGGATTTGGTTGGGGAATTTTTAGAACTGGAAATCTCAGCAAGTGATTATGTGATTTCCTTGGTTGGTCACCAAGGCAATAGAGCTGCAAATTATTTAGCAGAAAGCTAAAAGATTGTTTCGTACGAGGGATTTGCCTGTACTAGAGGGGAGGAATTTTTTTTAATTGAATTTAAAAAAATAAAAAAAAAATAGGGTTAAAAGTTTTTAATTAAATTTTTTTACTTTTTTATCTTACATTTTTTTATTAAAATGTTAGAAGGTTAAATTAGTTAGGTGGTTAGTGTTAATCACTAGTATCTAGATGACCCTAAAACTCTATATAAAGGGCTCTAGTATATAGGTTTGTGTGTGAGATTATATAATCTTCACCATAGTGAAGGAGAGGGTAACTTGGGTCTCTCCTCAAAGTCCCCAAGTGTGGTTAGTTTATCTCCCTCAAGTGAGGGTAGATTAGTGTGTAACCCAAGTGGGTTACTATGATTGTAATGAGCATGTTGCTCATGAATAATACATATGATTCTTTATCTTTCTTCTCATTATTTCTCTCTAATAAAGTTAACTTGGTATCAAAGCCAAGTTCTTTGGGCCAACCCCCCTCTCTTGAGGTCCATATGCAACCAGTTTGTTACGCAAGTCTCTTCAACTTGAGTGAGTTTTCAGTCTCATCTAAAGAAGTTCTGTCGCCGGAAGGTACAGCAACCACTCCAAGATTCTTCATAATTTCCAGGTTCTTTACAATCTTTTCTCCTAAAGCGATAGTCACTGCATCAGAAAGCTTTCTTACCTAGTAAAACCTGCCATAGTCCTTGGATTTCTTGAAATCTTTTCCTTCTGAAAGAATAACCATTACAGACCAATTGTCAAGGAAAGAAAGATTCCCAAGAAAGTCAAAGGATGTGGGCAAGGATCCTAAGAGAAAATTCTGGGAAAGATCAAGAACAGAAAGGGCTGAAAGTTGACTTAGACTATCAGGAATGATTCCAGTGAGGTTATTATCAGATAAATAGAGAGTGGTTAGACTTGTTAGATTCCCAAGAGTAGAAGAAATTGCCTTGCTTATAATCCTCTCGTGAAAAACCTTAAAATTATAGTTTGTGGTGAAGTTCTGAGAGACTATGGCTGGGAAGGGCGAGGGTCCGGCGATCGGAATTGATTTGGGGACGACATATTCTTGCGTTGGTGTTTGGCAGCATGATCGTGTCGAAATTATAGACAATGACCAGGGTAACAGGACGACCCCATGTTATGTGGCCTTCACCGACACCGAACGGTTGATCGGTGATGCCGCTAAGAACCAGGTTGCGATGAATCCCACCAACACTATTTTCGACGCCAAGCGTTTGATTAGTAGGCGTTTCAGTGATTCCTCGGTGCAGAGTGACCTCAAATTATGGCCGTTTAAGGTAATTGCTGGTCCGGGGGACAAACCTATGATTGTAGTCAATTACAAGGGCAAGGAGAAGCAATTTGCGGCTGAAGAGATTTCTTCAATGGTTCTCATAAAGATGAAGGAGATAGCCGAGGCCTATCTTGGTTCTACTGTGAAGAACGCTGTTGTTACAGTGCCCGCATATTTCAATGATTCCCAGCGTCAAGCCACAAAGGTTGCTGGTGTTATCTCCGGGCTAAATGTGATGCGTATTATTAATGAACCTACTGCTGCCACCATCGCTTATGAACTTGACAAAAAAAAAAACTAGTAGCGCTGGCGAGAAGAACGTTCTTATTTTCGATCTTGAGGGTGGAACTTTTGATGTTTCCCTTCTCACCATTGAAGAAGGTATTTTTGAAGTGAAGGCCACTGCCGGTGATACCCACTTGCGTTGTGAGGATTTTGATAACAGAATGGTGAACCATTTTGTTAAGGAGTTCAAGAGGAAGAACAAGAAAGTGTATGGAGCCCGTGGAGAAGTTTTTGAGGGATGCAAAGATGGATAAAAGCAACGTCCACGATGTCGTTCTTGTGGGTGGATCCACTAGAATTCCAAAGGTTCAACAACTGTTGCAAGACTTTTTCAATGGGAATGAGCTTTGCAAGAGCATTAACCCTGACGAGGCTGTCGCATATGGTGCGGCCGTTCAGGCTGCAATTCTCAAAGGAGAAGGCAATGAGAAAGCACAGGACCTTCTGTTGCTGGACGTCGCTCCTAAATCGCTCAGCAAACCCATCCGATGTGCATGACCATAATTCACCTTACTCCCTTATGTGTTGTGTTGACAAGTTGAACACCTAGAGTTAATGGGTGTTAACTTGAGGAGGGGTGTTAGAAGGTTAAATTAGTTAGGTGGTTAGTGTTAATCACTAGTATCTAGATGACCATAAAACTCTATATAAAGGGCTCTAGTATATAGGTTTGTGTGTGAGATTATATAATCTTCACCATAGTGAAGGAGAGGGTAACTTGGGTCTCTCCTCAAAGTCCTCAAGTAGGGTTGGTTTATCTCCCTCAAGTGAGGGTAGATTAGTGTGTAACCCAAGTGGGTTACTATGATTGTAATGAGCATGTTGCTCATGAATAATACATATGATTCTTCATCTTTCTTCTCATTATTTCTCTCTAATAAAGTTAACATAAAATTTTATAATTATACTTCTCTAATTTTTTTAAAATTCAACTCAGAAATATTTTCCAACCCCTTCCAAATCCCTCATATTAAACAATTACAGGGGATGTGTCCTAAGATGGCTTGCTGAGGCATCATCTGCTTTGTGTAATATCTTGCTTGCTAATATTTCAGGTCTGAGAACTTCTTGGCAGAAATCATGTGTCCTATTTTAAAAATATTATCATTTAATTATAAACTCCCATGAAACAAATAAAAAAACAATAGTTATATGTGATTAGATAACTTGGCATAATAGATATAAAGAATTTGACTTAAGTTTTATTCAATAGTAAATTAGATAATTAAAAATGAGAATAAGTTGACGAGGAAAAAGATTTAAAGATAATTTTTTTTTAAAAAAAAAGGAGTTAAGATAATAAGAGATAAAGTGAAGTAGTGTTTGACCGTTAGCGATAAGGTGAAGTTTTAAAATTTTAAAATTATAGAAAAGTTTACAGAAAATATGATGTGGCTTTCTAACATTGCAATATTTTATAAAATGATCAGCTAACTGTCTACAAATAATAAGTTTTTACTTGATCACAATTTTTTCATAAAAGTTTAATTTATGCAACTCATGATAAATTATATATTTGTAATTAATATATAATTATCATATATATAATTATGTACTTGCAATGATAAATTATTATTAATACGTATAAAATATAAATTTTTTATTAAATCGAATTATTTACAAATCACGAATATTACCATCTTTTTCAAGCTCTACTTAGTATATTTTTTTATTCTTTTAATTCTTTTCGCATATTTTATTAGGTTTTGTGAAATTTGTTTTTCCTCGACAATTTTGTTTTTATTGTCTCATTGTTGGCATAGTTCAAAAAGTTATAAATGTTATAAAGTACTCAAGAAAATCGAAAGTTGTTATCTCTACTATGTACTATTGTGTTGTAAGGCCCTGTTATATTATTTTAGATTTTGAGTTTGATTTCTAGGAGATATATTTGTATTAAGAGAAATAGCTACGAACTCTAAAACTGAATACCTAGTAATAAGATTCAGAAAAATACTATAAAAAAAAGAATTTAATCTATAAGGAATAAAGATTTTTATGCAATATTGTTACTGATTGATTATTTTATTCCAATTATTTTTATAAGATGGAGACTCACTTTTAAGATTGTATTGAATTAACTTAAATCGTTATGTTTAAGTTAACGTTTCAAATACTTTAGTGAAATAATTCATATGAGAAAAATCAGGTTGGTTTATTTTAAAATAATTAATATTATTTTAAGATTTAATAAGATATCAATTTTAATATACTAGATAATTCATAACTCATCTTTAGGAATATCATATTATTTTAGTGTTTCTTTACCAGTCATATCACTTTGTTTGTGTTGACTGTTGAGGGTTCTATAAATAAGAGGTTCCATAGAAGAGAGGTCACACCATATCTAGAGCATAGAGGGAAGACTTGGACTTTGTGAAACTTCTGGTTTCTTAATCTTATGCTTATTAACACACCTCACTACATTCATCTTCCTACCTTGCAAACCCTAAAAGATTTCATCATAATATTTCATACTATTTTCTTTTATATTAAATTTACATATATTTTTATTATTTTTCATAATTAGCCTTGATAAATGAACAATTCAAAAATATAAAAGATTCATAATTAGCCTGGCCTATAAATAGAGGGCTTGTACCATATGTTATAACCCTAGAAAATGAATAAGAGATATTTATTGTGACTTATATTCTCCCTTATTCTCTATTCGTTCTTTCACTTTGTACTCTAATTCTCTATAATATTTTATTTTTCTATTTATTTCATAGCACGTTATTAATATGAGTCTTCAATCAAAGTATGATAAGCTTTGATTTTGGGGTATTATGCTCCATCCAGTTCTCCATATGTGATTATATAAACTAGAATATGGAATAAGAGATCTTCATCGCTGTTTTCACATCGGGTTCCATGCATGGTTGAGATAAGAGATCAGTATCTTCTTTTGATTTATATTACAAATTAATTTCTTTCTGCAATTTTACACTGTTTTGTCAATATATATTGTATTATTGAGTTAATGAAGATGGAAGAAGAACTTGTCATTCTTTTCAGATGACAACATTAAGAGAACATGTCGTTCTCCGATGATCACTTTTAGAGAATCTATTGTTCTCATATGACTATTAATAGAACATGTTGTTCTCATATGACTATTTGGAGAACATGTTGTTCTCCAATGATTACTAGTTACTCAATTCATTGGACCTGAAGATCCAATAATGTAATATATGTTTACTTTCGAATTTAATTTCTAATTAAATATTGTCTTGCTTTTGATCTTTATCATATGACACGAAGTCATATAATTTACCATCTTATGGCAGAAGCCACACAACTTTTATTTTTATCTTATGGTTTGAAGCCATACAACTTTGATTTTATATCTTATTAAATGGCCAGAAACTTTTTTTTTTTAATCTTTTTTCCTTTCTTGAGATTGAACGGCTGGAAGCCATATCTATTTCAATAAGAAATGGCAGGGCGCCATCTCTATTTCAAGGGACCTTTTCTCCTTACCTTATGTTATATTTTATATTTTATCAATTAAAAGTTCAAGTTTTATTCCTACCTTATTTGTTTTATGTTTGGGATATTCAATTTAATGTTATAATTTCACATTTTAAATGGCTTGGCAGCCATATATTCTTGATTTCTTGATGAGATAGCCAAAAGCTGCATCATTTTCTTTTAATAAATGGCATGGAAAGGATAACTTGTGGCATTTGACTCGATTACAAATATTAAAACCCCAAAGGCTTGTGGTTCAAAAATATTGAATGACACAAAGGAGCTTTGTAGCTTTTTAAAATATACATGTGGAGTTTTGAAGACTCTCTTCTCGAGAATGATATCACTCAAAACTAATAATAATAAAGACTAATGACTTGTAAAAAATAGTATTACTAAAAAATAACAGTCATAAAGACTAATAATTTATAGAGAATCGTACCATTAAAAAGTAACAATCTTGAAGACAAATTACCTAATTCAGTTTTGCTAAGATCAAATTTACTAGATGCCTAAATAAATAAAGGCAAATGTTTGGTGATGCGTATTAAAATAATAATATTTTAGCATGATTATTCAAATTATGAGAAAATGTTACAATATGGCTGGAAGCCATATCAAAGAGATTATGATGCTCAAGGCAATAAGTTGAAAGTTGCCCAAAGTTATTGTAACGCTTAAAGGAATAAACACAATAAGTCCAAGAGGCTATTGTGATTAATTTGTGCAAATTATTATAAGTATTTAATATTGTAATATTGATAAGTGTTTACGAGTGATGTAAAATCAAATAAAAAAAGTAATTATTGGTCATCTTAAAATTTTAATATATTATGACAATTTATTTGATTTAAATATATAGTGTGTGAATATTATTTGTATATATTTGATATATTAATTATGTTATATATTGGAATTGGAAATAAGTTTAGGTGACATTTATGGAATATATATTCTGTGTGTATGATGTAGAATTAAATTTTTATGTGACATTTGCGGTAAAAAATAAGTATTATAATGTTAATAATATGTTATATTTTTGCCTTTTTTTTTAATTTTTTCACCCGGTATCCTGGCCAACCTCTCAGGGAATTACAAACCAGACTAATTCAGATCGAGGCAATGACAGGAACCATTAAGGTTGGCGCCCCTGGCCTCTAGGGTGCTACATTCCCAAATGATCGAACCCGTGACCTTTAGTTAAGCTAGAATAACCACAGCTAGCTGATATAACCCGTTGGGGTTGTTATATTTTTGCCTTTACATTCCCCTTATATGTTCTTTATTTCACTTTAGCCCTTAAATATCATAAATCATTATAGAGTGAGATTTATGTAGTTTGATTTTAATCATTATGGACCTCTTAAAATTTCTATTTGAATTTGTAAATTATATAGTAGACATAGCATTTCCTGAAGAAATATATGGTAGATTCTGGACAAAATATATTTTCTATAGAATTAATAACAAAAGGAAAAAAAAAATATAGTTTCTAAAGAACTAATAGCAAAATTGATTGATCCGAAGTTTATTGATCTTACCAGATTTATTATTCGCGTGACTTATTTGATCATTTGAGTGACATATAGTGAAGTTTTGGATTCCTTGAGGCTTTGGGGAATAAATTAACTATGATGGTCCTTGTCTAAAATTTGTTCAAAAAAAATTCATGGTTAAAAAATTGTTATTAAAAGTTTATTTGTCCATCTTATGAAAAAATATTAGAAGTTCGCACCTCTAGTCCTCAATTTTTACTTCTGCCACTGTCACTAGCTATGATTAGGATTAGATATGTCTAGATTTATAATGTATCAAAGATATATATTGGCCCACTAAGACATCATGTGTACTAAACTAGTACTTTATAAATGAAAGATGCATCTGTAAAATAGTCACATGGTTATTTATTATCAATTTACAACTTGAAGTTTGTAAGCTTGTTCAAATAATTACATTGAGTGCATAAGTCTTAGATTTTGTGACTGATATGATTTATGTTAAAATTGCTAGTGATTGTTCTTCAAGTTGACAATAATTATTTTCTTAGTAAAAGCACATTTATTATCTAGCAAAGCTATTTGTCAAACCCTCCATAACTAGTTAGATTAAAATTTATGAGAACGTACAAAATTCCTGCTATAGCATTGGGATGATTAATTTTATTGCACACTAAATGCATCAAGCCAATAAGGTTGTTATAAATTCTCCTACTATAAATGGCTTTTTGTTAGAAACCGAATATTTTCTATCTTAGAATTTTAAATGTGTAATTTTTATTCTACCACAATACACATAGATGGATATTCAAATAAAGTTAGGATAAATATTAGGTAAGAACATCATTCTTCTTATTTGTCTCTAAATGAAATAAAAGGATATTTCTAAAGGAAATAAATGAATTTAGGAGACTTATACTGCATGATTGATTGTTATTGGACAAAGTTTTTCAACATGAGGGGGAGAAAATGAGTAGCTGGAGAATAGAATACCTGAAATGCATGTTCACTATCAAATGTAGATCTTCAAATATAGAAGTATGAATTGGAAGTTCATCAAATATGCATTTATAAAATATTGTAACATATCTTCTAAATACAATTACTGACCAATATGAGAATTTTCAATTCTCATATTCCAGTTAAAAATACTCTAATTATTATAAATGAAAATAAAACATGCCGGAAGCATGAGGAATCTTCGGTTCCAAAAGAAATGTAAAAGGAGAAAATAACCAAAATGATCATATTAATGAGGCAAGACATAACTATTTGTAATGCTCCCAAAAGATATTTGGGTACCTAAAAGTAGTAAGGAAATCTCAATAAGTTATGTTGTAAAAAAAGGGAATCGAGAAAAGACAAAGTTGTCGATAATAGTAAAATTTTGATGATAATATCACATGATCAAACGAATATTTTATATACAAATCTGTGATGAGATATAGATAGAAAGATGATTGGCGAGTAGAAAAGAAAAGGCGGAACATGAAAGACTATGACATGAATATTTGTAACCAAAGCACTCGAAATGTGATGATAGTATCATAAATGGGCGTTTTAAACCATATCTTGTGGTGGATTAAACGTTTATGTCCTATCAATTTAAGAGTATGGCATTATATGAAAAATTTGATGTGTCTATGAAATATGATTACAACTTATATGGCTCACTATACTATGAAACTATACTATGAAATTATGTGTTAGTCTCAGAAGGATCTAAAGCACTATGTGCATATGAAGTTTTTTTTTCTCTAAACAATGATATCCTTATAAAATCCTTGTGTGGATTCAAAACAATCCAATTGATACACATAAATATATTTGAATCAAAATATATAAAAATCCCTGAAGGATTCATGTTGCTAAAAGAAAACAATTCAAATTCTTAAGAATACTATTCAAAAGCAAACTATACGAATTAAAGTAATCAAGGCGTATGTGGTATAACCGACTCACTGAATATAAATTGAATCTTCAATATTGAAATATCCAATCTATATTCATATAATTATTATTTATGTTGATCACATAAATATCATTAAACTCTTGAAGAGTTTTTATTAAAACTCCTGAAGAGTTTGCAAAATTTGTGAATTGCTTAAAGAAAGAGTTTGAAATTAAAGACATGGGAAGAATAAAAGTTTGCCTTGCGTGCGAATTGAATATTTGAGAGATGAATTTTTTGTATATCAAGAAATTTATAGGAAAAATGTCTTAAAAGCATTTTTATATGGATAAATTACATCCATCATATGCTTCGATAGTTGTAAGATTTTTTGAAATGGATAAATATCTTTTTAAGACCTCGAGAAGGTTATGAAGAAATATTTGATTCAAAATTATCATATCTTAGTGAAATTAGAGTATTTATGTGTCTCGCTAGCCACACAAGACTAGATATATCATTTGTTTCAAGAAAGATATAGTTCTTCACTGATATGAAGATGTCGGAACGAAGTTAAGTACATTCCTTGTTACCTTAAGGGTACTATAAACATGAGGTTATTTTATTCAAATGTACTTAAGGTGTTAAGCACATTGAAATAGATCATAAATGAGTTGTTTGTTTATACATGGTGGTACAAACATTTTAAGGCGATATATGAAACAAAATATATAAGTCACATCAACAAAAGAGAGTGAATTAATATGCAGCAAATGCATTCTAGTGAAAATCTAGCTGACTCACCAAGTCATTTCCTACTACAATATATGAGAAGCTTGATTCATGACACTAGACTTCAAAGACTCAGAGATATCAAATGATGCTGTTAAGAGGGAGAGTCAATACACACTACACTCCTTTTCTCTTGACTATGATTTTTCTCACTAAATTTTCCTATCAAGGTTTTTAATAGGTAACATTATAAATGTATCACGAATGTTATATTCTCTTTTTTTCTACTAAGTTTTTGTCCCACGTGATTTTTCTTAGTTGATTGTTTTTAATAAGACACATGTTTAGTCATAGGCATCTAAGGAGGAGTGTTAAATATAGTTATTATGTAGATGTCCATATCCCCCGAATATCTCCTATTATCCTCCCATTATCTCCTATGATTTGTGAATTTTTATTTATTCAATATTGTCAAGTCTTGCCTATAGCTTGTATCATATGTTGTAACCCTAGAAAATTAATAAGAGATAACTGCTTTCACTTATACTATCTCTAATTCTTTACTCCTTCCACTCTCTACTCTAATTCTCTCTAATATTTTTTTTTCATTTATGTCATAACAGAATTTTAGGAATAATTATTTTAGAAAGAAAGAAACTTAGGAGATCAAAATATATAGTTTAAAATTTAAGGGACTAAAATTAAGATGAAGACAAATTTAAAAGATAAAAATTATATTAACCCAAAATTCCAGTCACTTAAAAGAACCATTAGTGTGACTAGTAGCCATTCTCGTAATAGAACCATTTTTCTTGATATCTCTACGTTATGTTATGGTTGAATCGTTGAGATATTTGAAAATTTGATAAAATATACATATCATGTACGAGTAAAAACTAATTCATATTTGAAAATGTGCTAGAGTCAAAGGAGGATATAAGGTTTAGTAAATATTAATTCATATTCATTAATTTGAGGGACATAAAATTTGAATAAAAATGATTTATTTTTTAAAATATACCTAAATATTTTTATGAATTAGATCATTGTATATTCTATTCTTTAGTTATCTGATTTCTTGATGTAAAATCGAATCACATATACGATGAAATATATACAAAATTGATAAAATATGCATCGTGAGATTTTTATTTGCAAATCCTGCATTAAAATCCATAGTCCCTAATTTGAGGGATATTAAAATTCAAGCTAAAAGATTTATTATCTTTTTTTTAAATGAAATTTATTATATTCCTTAATTATATAATTTCTTTTTTATATTATTGATTTATTTATTCCGTATAAATTCATCTTTTGCAAGACCCATGATATTTTCCTCATAGCAAGCGTCCTGATTTCCCGTGGAAATTGAAATCATGATTTGCATCCAGAAAACCACTGAAAATTATTTTAACATCAATTTTAGAGTTATTTCTGTTATTATTTAGCCTAAGATCGGATTCCATGGATCAAGATCTTCTCTAGTGTTTGAGCCTCCTTTGTTCATTACCTTGTGAAGAATTACTCCAAGACATTCCAGAATTTCTTTGCAAAAATTTGCCCAACTATCTCAATGAGGATAACTTTTAACCACTGACATCCCATATCATATCTTATTATCAAGAGACACTCCGACATAATTTTGATACTACCAATCCTCACATAATACTTATAGATTTACCAATAATCTTTCCCTATGGAGAAAATCAAGTTACAATTGAGATTGGTGATGATGATCCTATGTTGGCATAAATCCATCAAGCCATAGATCAATCCATGTAACATCTATCTATAGTTCCGACTTCAGAGAAAGCTATGGCATCACTCAAGCAATTGAAACTTTCTAATGAAGAAATGAAGGCAAACATTGTGTAGCATTTGCATGGAAAAATTTGAAGAAGATGGTGGAGATGTTTTAACAATGCCATGTGACCACTTTTATCCCCATAATTGTATTGTAAAATGGCTCAAAACAAATCATACATATCCATCGTGACACTTTGAAATGCCTAATGAATAATTTTATGTATTATACATTTTCTTATTATGAAATTCCATTCATACAGATATTCATTGCTGAAATATTCTTTTATTGTTTTGGGGTAATTATGGATTTGCATCTCTAAATTCAATATTGTGTTCCAAGCCTGAAGATTTCCATAAAAAAAACTTTTGAATATTTAGCTCAATTAAATAACTATTAAAATCACGTTTGAATTAAAAAAAATATCGATTAGGATTTAATTTAATTTTTTACGATCGATAAATTATTAATCATTAATTAATTGAATAAATATAGACTTAGAATGTCGATAAAATAATTATTGCTTATGGAAAATTCATTAGTTTAAATTTTTAGTCCTTACCTATTTTTATTATTGATTTATCTAATTTGATATACTTTTTAATTTTAAACGAGATTGATTAGTTATATTTTCAAAGATTGTGAGCAAAGGTTTGAAATAATTTACAATTTGCAAATTGTACATTGTGTGTATAATTTGTCATTGTGAACATAAGTAATTGTTATTATGTAACTGGCTGTGAAGAACGGTTTCTTCTTATGACACGGCTGGAAAAAAGCATTTCAACACCGGTTGAATATTGGGACGGTGTAGATGTTATTAAATTTAATTTATATATTATGTATGATATATGTTCTTTCTACACCGGCAGGTATCTACCTCCGATGTAGATGTTATTAAATTTATATTTAATATATTTCGTTGGCCTGAAGCTTCATAAATAAACTGCCCAAATATAATATACAACTCAATCATCGATCATCATCAGTTCAAGATGCCAGAGACATATATAATTCAATTGCTCATTATATTATTCATTCATTGAATAAAATTCAATACAAAAATGCTACAATTTGAACAGACAAGTAGAAAAAGGTATTCAGTGAAAGACAAATACTATTGAGAAGGAAGGAATTGAACAAAAAACTCTGCCCACTGATTACGCAGGTCCTCAATATCTTGGTCAGGAAATGGATCAGGTTGATCAAACATCTGAAATATGAAATCAAAATCAAAGAAATTAAGGCATTACTAATATAGATTAGATTGAGAATTAAGAAATATGAAATCATTAAAAATACAATTTTACCTCCTCAGTTAGGTCAATCCTATTTGACAAGATAATATTGATCATGTGTCTAACTATGTAGAAGCCGCACAAGTTGCTTTCTCTGGGTTGCCTTCGACTCTGTAATGTTAACAAGATAAAAATTATTTCTCATCATCAAAACGGGGAACTTAGCTAACACCCAATATATACTTTTATTACCTTCGGTGTGATCCATTCAGGGTCCCTCACCAAATTAGCGTGCTTAAGGCCCCTTGCAACTGCGAACGTCCTCGTAGCCCTATGACCAAAGTTAATAAGTTACTAACCCATTCATCACAAAGATCATTGTGTATAGAAGAGAACTCACGTGTTCATGATCTTCCTGACATCAACCGAGGGCTTGTAATGGAGGGAGCATAAGAAGAAAACTTTATAGCTATGCTTACATAGGATGACAAGTTGCCAATGATTGCTGTAGAGATTAGTTAAAAGAGAATGAGTATTATAATTAAGCAAATATAAAACTAGTATATATGAAATAAAATGAAATATTATTATTCTTACTCCTGCATATATGGTGCGAAGAAACAATCAATATTGGTTTCACCGAGCCTACTTGAAATGTATGCAAGCCTCGAAGCTTGAGAGGTCCCTTTAGCATAAATCTGAAGTGGGCATAGGAATCCGAACTTTTTTTGTTTGCCCTTGGAGGAAACCAACTCAGCTTGCATGTACCTACAGGCAATGCATAAACGACATTAGTTGTAAGACTTGAACTTTGTTATTACATATATTTACATTTAAATTATACTTACATCAAAAACACTTGGATGCAGCCGGAGGTCAGTTCTTCCTTGGGAGTGATCAGAGATTTGACGTTCGCATGGTCCAGGAAGGCTGGTGCCCCCACGTCGCCCACAACTGAATCCATAGGCAACGAGTCCACATGGAACATTTTGTCATATGCCAATAGGATCACACGTTGCATGGCATTCAAAGTGGGAGGGGTGGGAAGTTGGCCGGGGGATGAGGCGACGTGATCCGAAATAAGATGCTTTGGACACAATATGAAAGTCCCTTTTGCTTGGCTCACTGTCTTCACCTCATCAGTGGGAATTGGGACAAGAGCGTCTCCAATTAGCACGGCTTCAACTGTCACCCTTAATTGATCGTCCTAAATTTGGCTGTGGTGAACAGTTGCCCCTAGGCTATGGATGGAGCCACGTGCCACTAAGCGTCTAAGAGGATCCTCAATATATAGATCACAATGTTCTGCATCCTCTGATAGCGGCAAGCAACAACTCCCCTTAGTGCTTGGACAGACTGTAGTTGAGGGCGGGAGGGGATCAGTTGGCTCTTGCTGCCTTGATGTCATCATGGACAACATTTCTTCCTTCATCTTTGCGAACCCCTCTTGTAATCGCGCCTCAATTGAAGCTTCTGCTTGTGCCCTAGCCTCTCTCCAAGCCTCTTCCTTAGCCTCTGCCCTTATGGTGGAGAGCAAGGATGCCAACTCTGCCCTCGGCACCACATGTGGGGAACGTGTTTGAGATGCTCCAAAGTAATCTCTTATACCCACACCTCTTCCAACTCCCCTGACACGGTCCCCATGTTCTTGTTTCCCAATGGCAACAGTCAAGATGTCATTCCTACCATCTGACTTGAAGGATCCATGGGACTCTTGTTGTTTAAGATCACTCTATAACATAGAAAGAACAAACATAAGGAAAATGATATAATTATATATAGTCTACTAACACAAAATAATGCAAGTAGTGCTTACAATTTTTTCAGCAATCATGCAAGCATTATCGCTTGTAAAAGTTCCGCTCTTTCTTTGGCGAGCGTACAATCATTTTTCTTCGCGACGTATCGGAGAGGGGGGGTCAAGAAGAATACTAGGATCTGACCCAGTATTTTCTTCTAACCTCTTCCTCTTGGCCCCCAACAACTCTCTTTCTGCCTTCGCATAACCCCCTCGAGACATTGTGTGGGGGCAATCATTCTTGTGGGCGTATTCAATCGCTTTTGCCCTTTTTTCCTACAAGACATGAAGTAGTTAAAATCAATACATATGATACTCTGATACGTTTTCTGCCAACACATACAGGAGGATACACTCATCATTGCTACTGGCATGGTCCGATTCCTAACAAATTCTTCCCATGCAGCTTCGTCAATGAATTGATACTTGCTGCATGGAGAAGGTTGAGGATGACCACTTCTGTCCTGTCCATGCAGATACTGACGAGCTAGTTGTATCTTGAATGCCCTCCAACGCTCAGCGCAATAAGACAACGTCTTCTTCCTCAAGAACTCATTGTTGGGAACATCGTAAGTGAGCTGCAATGTTTGCCATTGAAAACAGAGTAATCAACAAACAGTTGTGTATTTGGTATTGCTCTGCATGCAATATTAGATAGTTCCTATACCCGGATAGTGTCCTAAATTTGATTCTTCACGCGATCATCCACAGCATCCCAAGTCAAATAGGTGATGCTAGGCTTGTTGCGTGCTAGGAGGCTGACAAAACTTACGTACTTTGTCCTGTGTTCACCAGTTGGGTTCCAGTTTCTGTCAAACTCTATCGGAAGCAGTTTCCCCTCCATCCTGTCCTTCGTAATGTCTTTCAAATGAGTCGCACTTCTGCCCTTCCTTTGCGTAGTGGCGCTTGGAGCATCGCTAGCCTCAATCTGAGTAACTCTATCTTCCATATTCCTATGTACGCAATAACAACATCAAAAATATTGAAAACAGACTTAACCCTTTTTCCTTTAACCCGTCAGAATACACAAAACTTGTTCCTTTAGCAGTTATGAATGGAAAGATGTGCAAGCATTCATCAGGAAAAATAGAAAACCTAGATTAAACGAACATAAAAACGGCGACGCACGTACACAGGGAAAAAATGCAGAGAACACGTACACGAAAAAGCAGAACGAGAGAGACAACAGAGAAGAACGACTGATCGAGCGCGGAGAAGCCTCGCGAGAACCACAGAGCACGACGAACGACGATATGACGGAGTACGTGAGAAAGGAGAATGAAGATAATCGCGCCAAGGGGCGGGCTTAAAAAATGAATATAAACATTTGACACCGGGTGTAAATCATTCTAACCCGGACAAAAACATAAACGATGTAAAATTGATACATTTTACACCGGATAAATTTTACAACCGATGTAAAAAATAACACCGTTTAAAATATAACACTGGATAAAGTAAAACCCGGTGTAAAATCAAACTATAATTTATTTACAAAATGTCAGTAATGACTTTTTACACCGGATAGCACTTAAGACCAGTTTTAATGTTGTAGTTATTTTTTAAACTCAATCATCATATATCATCCCATCCTTGGCGTCACAACATTCTTATTAGAACAAGAATCTGTCTCTGTTATTATTACATCAAAATCATATACGCAATCATAACAAGAAACTTAAAATTGCATGTTTAGACTACATCAAAAACAAGAAACACAGAAATTAATCAGAATCCACTTCTTCTTCATTTAATTGTGGTAAACTTACTGAAAAAGAAGGGATCTCATAAAAAGAATCATCATTGTCAACAACCCTTTTTCCTTGGAGCGCGACAGACCATCTTTCATTTTGAGGATCAGTGATAACACTTGCTTTACTTGGTCTGCCATAATGAAAGGCTCATCCCCAAAACTTGTATTATTCAAATCCACCAGTGTAAATCCTAACTGATCGACCATAACACCGTTGTTTACATTAGCCCACTTGCATTTGAACACGGGAACTTTGAATTTGGAGTAGTCCACCTCCCAAATCTCTTCAACAACGCCATAATAAGGGATGGCTGCTAATTTAGGATTGTTGTCTTTTGAACTAGAGAAATGCATAGCTTCAGCCACTAACATAACACCACTGTTTTGCAAGCTACTTCTATCATCTAGGGACTTCGTATAAAAAGAATACCCGTTGATATCAAATGAATTCCAACAGATCACATTATGTTCAGGACCACATGCCAACCATCTAACTGTATCAGAAACACAATCCTCATTTTCAACCTCCATTTTGAACCAATGTGCAAAAGATTTGTTGTGTTCTCTAATCAGCCTTTGCTCTGTCATCCTATTATTTGTTTTCCGGACAAGATCTTTATGAACAGCAATATAGTCTTGAACTTCATCAATGTTATTCAAGATGTGTAAGTGTATTTGCTACAGTTCATTACGATCAACACTCCTCACCGACATTCCGCGTTGACCCCCCTGTTTGGCAAGGGGTTTGTGGAGACTAGTAAGTCTTACTTTAGACAGGTATTGTTGACAAAAATCCATAGCTTCTTCGGCAATATATTTTTGAACAATGGATGCTTCAGGCCGATTTGGATTCTTTATATACCCTTTAAGAATTTTCATGTATCTTTCAAATGGGTACATCCATTGTAAGTATACAGGGCCACACAGTTTTATCTCTCGCACTAGATGAACGATGAGGTGTACCATGATGTCAAAAAAGGCAGGAAGAAACTATTTTTCAAGCTGGCACAAAATAACATAACCCTCGTGCTCCAATTCCTCCAACTTTTCAGTCTCAAAGACTTTGCCACATATAGCATTAAAGAAGAAGCAAAGTCGGGTTACAATGTGTCTCAAATCATCTTGAAGGATTCCTCGAATAGCCACTGGGAGTAATTGTTGCATCAATACATGACAATCATGAGACTTTTGGCCTACTAATTTCAAATCTTTCATGGACACAATCCTCTTAAGATTAGATGAGTACCCAGAGGAAACTTTGATTCCTTGCAAACACTCACAAATACTTCTTCTTTCAGCCTTGGACAAAATGTTAGTCTCTTCAACATGATAGCTCCCCTCACCATCTGGCCTCGGATGTAACTCCTCCCGTATTCCCATTTCTTCCAAATCCAATCTTGCCTTCAAACCGTCCTTGGAACTACCATGTGTGTTGAGAAGTGTTCCAACAATGCTGTCACACACATTTTTCTCCACATGCATCACATCAAGACAGTGCCTTACATGAAGATGTCGCCAATAAGGAAGCTCAAAGAACACAGATCTTTTTTTCCATACATTTTTCTCACTTTTCTTGGTAAGCTTACCGAAAGTGACATTGATGTCTTTCACCTTTTTATAAACTTGTTCGCCAGTCAATGGCTTTGGAGCATTTTCAAATTCTTGGTCGCCATAAAATTTCTTCTTTAGTCGACGGTATGGGTGGGCTTGTCTTAGAAATCTCCTATAACCTAGGTAGATTGTCTTTCTTCCATGACGAAGTTGATAGTAGCAAGTCCCTTCCTCACAAATCGGACATGCTTTATGACCCTTAACACTATACCCTGACAAATTTCCGTATGCAGGAAAGTCATTAATTGTACAAAAGATCATGGCCCGCATATTGAAGACCTCCTTCTTAACAGCATCAAAAACATCCACACCTTCCCATAGCTTCTTCAAATCTTCGATCAAGGGTGTTAGGTAAACGTCTATGTCATTTCCCGGTTGTTTTGGTCCTGAGATCAGCATAGACAACATTACATACTTCCGTTTCATACACAGCAAGGGAGATAGGTTGTAAATCAGCAGAAGGACGGGCCATGAACTATGTATACTACTAAGGCTACTATAAGGGTTCATTCCATCCGTACTAAGTCCAAGCCTTAGGTTTCGTGGTTCATTGCTGAACTCGGGAAATAAGTCATCAATCTTCTTCCATTGCAAAGAGTCAGTAGGATGACGAATCTTTCCATCATTAATCCTTTCATTTGCATGCCATAACATTTTCTTTGCATCATCTTCATTAGAAAAAAGTCGCTTAAACCTTGGTAAAATTGGAAGATACCATAACAACTTGGCAGGAGAGTTGTTTGATCTGTACCTTGGTGTCTTACATATTGGACACTTCTCCTCATCTTCAAACTCTTTCCTGTACAATATGCAATCATTTGGGCATGCATGAATCTTTCTATACTGAATGTCTAAAGGACCTATTATTTTCTTCGCATCATAGTAGCGTTTAGGTAACTCATTTTCTTCAGGAAACATGTCCTATAACAACTCAAGCAATTCTGAAAAACTACTGTCACTCCACCCATGCCGAGCTTTCATACTTACCAATCTCAACACCGCATTCAACAGGTTGTATTTTCTGCACCCTGGGTATAGAGGCTTTTCTGCATCATTGCACATATTACCATATGCATGTGACCGCATAAAAGCATCTTCTCCAACATCACGAATCATGTCCTCTACTCGATCATCAGTATCCATGTCATCGTCAAAGGTCTGTTCCACCTGTTCACCATGCCATACCCATACCGTGTAACTCTTGCAAAACCCCTCACAAATTAGATGAGTGTAAATATCAGCAGGACTTTGTTTTCTCTCATTCAAACAACTCACACAAGGACAATAAAACCTTCCATTGTCATCATCACCATTCCGTTTAGCAAAATCCAAAAACTCCTTCACCCCCTTAGCATACTCAACACTTGTTCGTTTAGCATTTATCCAACTACGATCCTTATTTGTGGAAGACTATAAGAACTAAAAAAATAGAAAACAAGAAATTAAACCATTACGTTGCAGCTAATGCATGGAGAGAATAAATTTTCAGTTCTCGAGAGGAGTTCAAAACAAAACTCACCGTCTGTGAAGCGCCGAGAAGACTTAACGCGCGAACCAGGGAAAAATGAGAGATGGAAGGCGCGAGAAATGTACCAAATAAAAGAGTATTTGGTAAAAAAAATAAAACAAAAAGTTTATTTTGTAAGAAAATATACACCGGACAAAATGTTACACCGGTGTAGATATATATAAAAGTTGTAGAGAGTATATTTTACACCAGCCACTATATATAGACCGGTGTAAAATATATCAATTTTTTTTAAGTGATACAGACCATGTCATCAACTTTTACACAAAAAAAATATATATTATCAGAATATATAAAAGTTGCAATCTTTCACTACTCATCAGACTCAGAGTTTTGGGAGTCATCAGATTGGGTGAGATCAATAGGATTAAAGAAGCTATCACGGGGTTGATGGCGGCGAACTTCTGAGCGGAAATCTCTGAAACTTGCTTTCAGTCTGTCAACTTTATGATTCAGTTCTTCCACGGAGTCCTCCAGCCCATTGAAGCGCAGTATGAGTTCCTCAAGGCTTTTCATCAGAGTCACAACCAGGGGAGGAGGAGAAGGAACAGAAGGGTGAGGATCAGGATGTTTGTCTTCAAAGTCGTCTCTGTTTCTTTTGTAGGGCGGAGAAGGAGGCGTGCGTGAGGAAGAGGCCATTGGAGGAGTTAGATAGATGAAAAGAAAATAAAACAGAAGAATGGTATACATATATATATATGGTTAACGTTCATGATCAATAAGAATATAGAAGAATGCAATTGGCCTTCTATCATAATGACTACAAACGTTGGGAACCGAAGAAGTGAAATGAACGGTCTGAAAAATAAAGAAAGCGCGCGGGAAAGCATAGACAGGAAACTGAAGAGGCAGATAGGACGAAGCTAATCTGCACCGGGTGTTTATATTTTAAATCGGTTACTTTTAAAACTGGTGTAAAAATTTAATTTTTTTTAAACCGTCTTCTCCTCAGTGACCGGTTTAAAAGTGGGATTCAGATGAAAAATAAACGGATTATCAGCAACGTATGCAGAACAAGAAACCTGTTAAACTTTATTATATTCATTCAAATTAAGCTTTACTAACTAACTTTACATCTTGAAATCTAGAAAAAAAGACCTCGCTCTATCAACAACAGGATGAAAGAAACTATCATCGTGTTGAAAGGCTCTGAAACGTTCATTCATCCTCTCCACTTTCAGAGCCAGTTCTTCCACCAAGCGCTACAGGGCATTGAAGCGCGGGATGAGTTCCTCCAGGAACTCCACCAGTTGCTGAAGTAGGGGAGGAGGAGAAGGAACTGAAGGGTTATCAGGAGATACGTGCATATGTTTGTATTCAACATTCTGTCTCTGTCTTTTGTGAGGCGAAGCCATTGGAGAGTTAAGATAGAAGAATAAAAGAAATGAATATAAAACAGATATCGGAGAAGGTGAGCATGATGAAAATACTGCGTATGCCTGAGAAGACTACTTGACATAAAATGGCGGGAAAGGATCCTGACGGAGTTCATCTACACCGGATTAAATATTTCCACCTCGGTCAATATAAATACGCTGTAGAAAGTAAAAATCTAAACCAGACCAAATATTTCCACATCGGTCTCTATAATATCCGCTGTAGAAATTAAACATCTAAACCGGACTAAATATTTCCACATCGGTCACGAGTAAATACGGTGTGAATATTTCATTTTATTTATAAAAATACCACCGCTCATTTTTTTAAAACCGTCTCCGCATTGACCGGTTTAAAAATGGGGATTTCGATTGCCAATTTTCCACCAGTGTGATAGGTAAGAAAAAGAAAGCACGCGCCTGGAAAGTGTGGATATCGTTAGAGAACTTTTAAGACTAAAAAAGTAAGTACGATGGCTATTGACTAATCTTTTTAAATTATAAATATTATTAAAGTAGGTTTTGTCTCTCTCAATAAAATATTTTTTATATATACAACCTAATTTAAACCTATGACGTTTTGTTTAAAAAGAACTTATCTGCTGTTCTTTGTTAGTTTTATTTTACATGTTCTCTTTATTAATATTTTATAATCTTAGTTCTCCAATTTTGTAAAATCCAATTCAGAAAAATTCTCTCCCTTCCCGTCTAAATCCCTTATACCAAACAATCCTTATAAGGGGTGTGTCCTGAGGGATGGCTTGTCGAAGCATCATCTCCTTTGTGTGATATCTTGTTTGCTGATATTTCGGGTGTTAGAACTTCTTGGCAGAAATCTCAAAGTGAGGTTGTTGAGAGAAGTGGTATTGGCTTAGGATTGTATGTTGATATACTTATGTTGTCTGGTTCTTTCTATTTGCAGGATTGTTATTGTATTGTGGTTCTTTTTGTGAGTTTTTTTCTTCAATGTGTTAGGTTGTATTCTCAAGTTTTTTTAGAGTTTTTCTTTTTTGACTTCGTCAGTTAGTGTGTGTAATTCCTATTTAGTAATATCATTGAATAATCAAAGAAGACACGAACAAATTCTGTGAACAAGCCACACGTCATAAAGACAAAAAATAAAGAAGTAAGGAAATAGTAAAATTATTGGCTTTAATTTATGCAATTCCAAGCATTAATCCAATTTCACAACAACAAATCGATTAGCCAGTTCAACAACTTTCAAATAAGCTAGTGTTTCTGACATAAAATAAGAATCGGTATCAACTGTATCTTTCCATGCCAGATGATACCTATAACAATTGCACCCAAGCACTCACCCCTTGGATTGAGAGAAAATGAGGGAGGAAAAAAAAAACTAGGAGAGACAATGAGTAAGGAGATAAGTTTTCTCTTGTTTTGATAAGAGAAGAAAAGTGGAAGGAAAGAAAAGTTAGAAAAAAAATGAGGTGTGAGACCGACCTCATTTTCTCTCCAACTCTTCTCTCCACATATGGAGAGAAAATGAGGAGATAACTCATTTTCTAATTATGTCTTTGCACTCCACTTTAACTATTTTATTTTTATATTATATTTTGAGTATTTATTAATAATATTATATAATAATATTATTTATCTATTTCTTTTTATTATATTTAATTTCAAGAAATTATCCACTTTTTTATTTTTTTCCTTAATAAATTACATTTTTTTGTGACAAAAAAGTATTTGGTTTTAAAATATAATAACAAGGATATATATATATTTATCAAATAATTTGATTTTAAATTATTTGATGATGATAATGTTGATATGATTTTTTCATTATGATATTTAATTTGATTTTAAATATAATATATTTTTATATACATATAAAAGTATTTTAGTCATCCAATTATTTATCTATTTTATCTTCTTCCTTTTTTTTTCATTCAGAATGGGGTGATAACATTTTCTTTTTAATTTTTTTTCTCTTTATATTTTCTTTTCCTATATATTTTTATTCCTCCTAACTTTTCTTTGTATCCAAATAGAGCATAAGAGTAGGCTCCATCACCATTAATTTTCAACCAACCACTCTAGGGAGGAAACCAAACTGTTTAGCAAATAGTCAGGGTATAAATTTATCCGAAATTTTATTTATGAGTAATATTATTTTAATTTTTTTTAAAATTTAAAGTTGTTGAAGTGTTAAAATAAGTAATGTTACATTTATTAAAATTAACAGTTAATATTAATTTTTTAATTATTAACGATTAGGTTTTAACAAATTAGTACAATATTGTTACATTTTAAAATTTTTAAGCTAAAATTAAATTTAAAATTTTTTTTGAGATAATATTACTCAAGTTAAATTTTTTAGAATAAATTTTAACTTTAACTAAAATATTATGAGAAATAAAAGGATGATAACTTTACGATTTTTTATGTGATCCCATGTGGCGTCTAAGATGACGTTGTAGCTGGTGTTCAACATAAGATCCAAGTTGTCATCTTACACTTACACGGTAACCTAGTCATACATGGTAGCATATGTGGCACCCAACGTGACACCCAATTCCCAAGTGACATGTGATATCATTTAATAAGTCGCCCAAAGCTAAGTTATTTCCCATATTCTTTAACATAATATCTAATTATTTTTTAATAAAATAAATAAATTAATTAATTATAACTAAATCAAATTTTTTAAAATAAATTTTATATTATATATAATTTAATATATCTAAATTAGTCATATAATTCTTGTATTAATTATAATTAATTAATTTATTTAAAAAAAATTAACTAAAATTTATATTAAAAAATAAATATAATATTAAAGGTGACGAAATCCTAGGCAGGGCAATTTATTTTTCAAAGGCTACAATATGTTTTGATTGAGAGCCTGAATCACCATACTGAAGGCTGAAGAAATAAATATCTGCTTAGAGGAGGCAAATTGAACCATAATCTTACTGGGCTTATTAGGTGCAATGGTTATCCCATAGTACTATTTTATTATAATTTTAGTCGTGATGTTTGAGAAGATATATTAGCTCTTGAATATCTAAGTTTACGCTTGAGGAAAACTGACAGTTCATCATACTTTGACATTGATATCGCTTAAAAAAATAGAGACTTTACCCTGCCGTTAAATCGTGAGTAACAAACTTTTTTAAAAAAAAAAAATTGTAATAAAAAAAATATAGTAATTCATGAGTTGAATGTATTTCAAAGGTTTTATTGGGCTTAACGAAGGATTGGTGAGAGTTACAAATGACATTACTTAAATAACAATAAATTAAGTCCTCATAATCATAATCAGCATTAAATTCTTTTAAAAAGTTTACAATGGGAGAAAATTAATTATAACTTTTAGTGGTAGAAATATAAGTTTATCTTAAAAATTAGAATTAATTTATCTTGTTTAACTAGTCTTTTTCTATTTAATTTTGTAATTTTTGTTTTTTAAGAAGACAAGGGACAAGACTGATAAATAGTGTTTGAGGTGTTATTTAATCATTAATGATATATATAATTTATTTATTTTATTAGGAATAATCATAAAGCCCAATTCATTATTTAAATTTTGAAATAGTACTAAAATCAATCTCAATTTTAAATTTATATATCTTTTAAATTTAATAACTTGATTGATAAGAGTTATTAACAAAAATTAATGATGACTTTAATAAAGAATAACTTTTATGTTAAATTAAGTAAAGTTCTTCTAATATTAATTATAATTACAAATAATTGCAACATCAGCTAGAAATATAGTCTCATCTACACCGTTCATTCAGTTGCCTAGTGGCATCTATATAATCAAAATCTCTAGGGTTTTTGCCGAGCCTCCAAGCGGTCTTTACTCTGTAGAACCAGAAGGGAAGAAAGAGACCGCCGGAAAATGAAGACGATACTGTCCTCCGAGACAATGGACATCCCGGACGGCGTGACTGTGAAGATTCACGCCAAGGTCATCGAGGTTGAGGGGCCTCGTGGCAAGCTTGTCCGTGATTTCAAGCACCTGAATCTGGATTTCCAGCTGAACACCGACGAGGATGGCAAGAGGAAGCTGAAGGCTGATGCCTGGTTCGGGTCTCGGAAGACCTCGGCTGCCATCAGAACTGCTCTCAGTCACGTCGGAAATCTGATCACCGGCGTCACGAAAGGCTACCGTTATAAGATGAGATTCGTGTATGCCCATTTCCCAATCAACGCATCCATAACTAACAACAACAGGTCCATTGAGATCCGTAACTTCCTTGGGGAGAAGAAGGTACTCCTCACTTTTCCTCTTCTGAGTGGGCAATTAATTATCCAGTTGTATGTTTTGTAGTATAAAAAAGTATCCGTTAAAGAATGGGATTTTAGTCTTTACGATTTATTATAGTCAATAGAATCGTATCCATGTGCTTTTTCGTGTCTGGCATCTAAATTTGTTTACTGGTAAAATTTGAATTTCATTCTTGGCTTAGATTGTTCCAGTTCTTCACTTTGTATAGTTTTTATAAATCACCCAATCTCTGTAAAGTTTTCTTCTCAAATGGAAATTCCTCATCTTCACTTCTGTTATATTTCTCCTTAGTTTTCTTAATTCTGGCTATGTAAATGTTACTGTCTGAACTTCTGGTTTGAGGGCTCTAATTAAGTTAGAGTCTGGTATTTGTATCATTCAATTGCCTGTACTATTTCTCATTTTGTTTCGTTGAAACATATTTATATAAGTGCAGTAATCCTGAGTAAAATTGGTGTTTTTGTATTATTCTCTACCGGTGTCTTGCTGTGTTATTGTTTTGTAGGAAGGCCAATGCAGATGTATCATTTTATTTTAACACATGCTCTTAGTCTCATTTATTTGATCCTATTCACTAATCAACTAATCAGAACTTTTTTTCTTGTTCATTATCATAATTCTTTGTCTTAATTCTGGCTTGTTCATTATCATAATTCTTTGTCTTAATTCTGGCTATGTAAATGTGGCAGTCTGAACTTGTAGTTTGAGGGCTGTAATTTAGAGTCTAGTAGTTGTATTTACTTGTTATTGTTCTTTTGAGACAGATTTTGAGGAAAATTGCTGTTTATAGTATTCCCTACCTGTCAGTTTCCTGTTCTGTGTTATTGTGTTTTAAGATGGCAATTGCAATTGTATCATTGTATTTTTAAATACATGCTCTTAAGCCCATATATGTCATCTAATTCATCAATCAACTAATCATAACCTTTTTCCTCCTTGCTGGTCATCCATTATAATTTCCCCTTCTTTTGTGTTCAGAAACGTGGTGTAGCTTTCTGCTTGTTTATATATATATATATATATATATATATATATATATATATATATATTATATTTGTCTAGTGATTGTGATGTTGTATTTGATTTTGGGATTTCATGATTATATTTGATGTTGTATTGGCTTTTGCCATTTTCCAGGTGAGGAAAGTGGACATGCTTGAGGGGGTCTCTATCCTTCGATCTGAAAAGGTTAAGGATGAGCTCGTACTGGATGGGAATGATGTGGAGCTGGTCTCTCGCTCCGCAGCTCTCATTAACCAGAGGTGCCATGTCAAAAACAAGGATATCCGCAAGTTTCTTGATGGAATCTACGTTAGTGATAAAGGCACTGTAGTACAAGAAGAGTAGAATATTTGAATGGGTTTTCATCAGAGGAATTATGAGTATAGTATAGTGCATTATTATATTTTCTATTAGTGATAGATTAAGAATGGACATGAGTTTTCTGGGGTTTATTGATGCGTATTTAGTTTATATTTGATAAAAACTCATTGCACTTGTTAATTTGAATTTGAAGCGGAATTTTACAATAGAGGTATGGTTGAGGAGTGAATTCACATGTTTATATTCATATTTTTGTTGTACAATATAGGGCTTGTTTGGGAACCTTAAACTTAAATTTTAAAAGGGTTTCTGACCCAAACCTCGATTTGGAAAAATTTTAAAATAAACAATTATATTTGTCTATAAGTGTTTTTGGGTTAAACTATGGTTTTGAATAAGCTACTGAAACTAGCTTTTAGAATAGTAAAAGAGCTTATGGACTATCTAATTAATATATTACTCTTACTTTTTCTTATACCTCTCTCCTCTCTCATCTCTCATCTCTCATCTCTACCCTCTCTCCTCTCTTTCTTCTCTCCTCTTTCCTCTTTACCCTCTCTCATCTCTTATCTCTACCCTCTCTCCTCTCTTCTACTTTTAATTAAATCATATCATTTTTAGTACCAACGGGGGTTGGTCCGAGTGGTAAGCGGCTCGGTATCGCTTAAGCGAGGTCTCGAGTTCGAGCCTTGGCGTACGCAGAAAATCCCCGTTGGGAGACTCACCTACCATAGCCAGGTGCGCGACGCGGGTCGGATCCGGATGTAGTCGGGGCAAAGCTCCAGTGAACCGGGTGGGCAACCAAAAAAAAAAAATTATTTTTAGTAATTTACTAATATAAAAAGTAATTCTAAAAATAATTATTCAAACACTTATTTATTCAGAATTTTTTTTTCATAAACTATTCTGTAAAACTTTTATCCATAAACTGTAAGTTTTTTTTTTCATAAGTTATTTTTTAAAATCTTATCTAAACACACTCAGTTATTTTGGGCTGAGAATGATGTAGTGCAAAAATTGGAGGGTTATATTTATCAAAAGAAATTGGAGGGTTATATTTATCAAAAGGTTTTGATTAAATTAAAGTAAGGAGTTCGTTAAATACTACCTTATGGGGTGGTAGTATATTTTTCAAGGCATGCTATTTATGTGATATGGGAAGAAGCCTTTCTTCACAGCCAAGTCGACATTCATTGCAGTATCTTCCAAAGTGATTTGTTGACATGTTTCTAGTGCCATCCCTTTGGTTATGTTCCTTGTTAATTACATAGACTAGATTTTCATGGTGCACTCGGATAGAGAACTTGTGTTCATTTGTAACTTTTGGTGAGTTTTTAAGGGTACGTTTAGTTCAACAAATGGGAGGGTATGTTAGGTTAATTTAATGGAGGATAAAGAAAGGTAGAAGAGGTTATGGATGTGAAGGTAGGGGAGGAGAAATGAGATTTTTTGTTTGATTTAGAAGAGAAGGGGAGGGGAGTTAATTAAAAGTTAATAAATATACTTTTATTTCTTTATTTAAATTTATTTACTTTTTAATTACAATATTTATATCAGAATTATTTCTTAATTTATGAATTTCAAAATACTTTATAACTCATAAATATATATATGATAAAATTAGAAAATTTGATAAAAATTTAACATTGTATCTCATTAATTTTAGAATTATTATATATTAATATGATATATAAATCTATATATACTTATCATGTTATGTCATATAAAATATATTATGAAATAAATCAATAAATTCATTACTAATCTTAATAGGCGATGGTATGAATATTATATGGAGGGAATTAAAATATATAACTAGATTTTTTATTAAATATGCTGTAACTTATGTATTATAAATACATTGCATATGTTTAATATTATATATTATTATCAAATATCATTATATAGTTATGTAGGCAACATCAAAAGTTTTCTTTTTTCCAAATGGTTAGTAAATTTTAAATAATGCCTATGTTAGATCATCAAAAGTTATAAATAATTAACAAATTTCACATAATTCCTAAGTCATATATAACATCTATATATAAATTCTTGGAGGCCACAAGGGGACATTCAACAAATGTGATTAGTTGGTCCATATCCCCCATGAGAACTCTAAATCATGGTAACATGAGTTGGTGTAATGCCATAATCTTGAATCATACTCCATACTTCTTCACCCGAGAATTGTGAAAGCTTTCTAGAACTCTCTCTAATTACTTGATTTCATTCTCTCATAGCTTGTACCATTTCAGATCTTAATCTCAATTAACTCAGAATCATTTTCTTTATTTGAATTCATTTTTTGCTTCTTCCTAGAAGAACCACTTGCAACTCCAAGTGAGTTATCTTGATTGATATTATCAAAAGTTTTTAGATAGTCTATATTGACATTATGTTAGGATACAATATTATTGTTGTTGATATCTTCAATGAAGTCCTCCTCATCAATTGAGTGACGCCTCTTTCACATATCACTAATAGTACGAGTTCTTTCCTATGATGCTTTATCAAAACCATATAAGATGACCATATTGTAATGAAGGGAATTGGAAGACATGCAGCGAAAATTAATTTTAAAAATTTTTTCATTCCCTGCCAGGATCTACCGGGTGTGTTTAAGTCAAGGAGAAAGAAGTGTTACCTTCGGTATTCGAGCTGTAGTCGCGACCTCAGTATCCACTAGTTGCGACTCTTCGCCTCTGGAGTTTTCAGTCGCGACCTACTCAGCTTCTAGTCTCGACCTGTCGCCTCTGGAGTTTTCTGACGTTCAGTTGCCTATTTAGTCGCGACCTATGTGTCAACTGGTCGCAACCTATCATCGTACCTGGTGCTTTTTTCTTGATAGCAAGAAGTCGACAACTCAGATCGGCTTCCTCTACCGGTATCCACACGAACAACGTTCCAATCACGAACGACGTGCTAGCGCCTCTTGTCCCTCTAGGGCTTTCCCAAGAATTCGTCCTCACCGTCTCTATTTTGGCAGTTTCTTATATGCAAACCTTTTGCACTCTTCTTGCCCCTTTTTCTCACGTATAGAACCCTAGCCCCTAATGTCAAATATATAGGATGCCATCGGTGATCTTATTGGGCCAGGCTTCAGAATTAATTTTATATTAATTCTGAATACAATATCATATATTGCATAATTTGATAAGAAACTAATTAAATAAATATGGTTTATATTAAATCCATCCCACAGATTTAATTCACCTATTTATTTAATTTAAAATAAAGATAAGACGAAATTATATTTGATTTATTCTCATAAATCAAATTTGAGATATCAATTTAAATTTTAAATTCAAATTCAAAAGTGATAGAGATTTAATTTATCTTTATAAATTAAATCTTGCAAATATCTCTTATATTATATATAATATATATATACGAATTGATATATATAATATATATCTACCCTAGATTATTCATTGAATCTATACATGTCTTATATTCAATGAATCTGAACATCATAGCTCGAGTTGGGTTATTTTGTGTGCGACCCTGTAGGCCCATATGAAGTTGGCAGTGAGCTAGTTACTATACTAACCCACAAGTCGTAAGCGGCCTCTAGCAAGACATTACGACTACCCAAAATATATGAGGATCGATGAACGATGTAACCTTTCATACAACCATATCAAGTCCCTTTTGTCACACGATATTTCGGTTATGGATGAGACATGGAGAACGTCATCCTCCTGTTCCTGACTATTACTTTCTCGATCCTTAAGTAGTTTGACTATAGAAATGGAACTACCTTTCCATTACAGTATGGCCATACATTTCTCAGACTCACTCATCGAGGGGCCCGGTAATATCTCTATACGAATGTGAGGGACAAATTCCATCTTAACCATTCACATTCCTCCGCATGAAAAACCACTGAGCCTGGACATAGCCTTTATGATCACTCGGTCAAAAGTGACTTTTGACTAAGTCAAAGCTGAGCGTTTGTCATGTAGAAATCCATGATGATTTCAGATCAAAGAGCATAGTGACATGGCTTGTATATGAGAGAAGCTTATGACTTAACCCATGCAGCTCTCTCATAGCAGGTCGGTCCAAAACCCTGTACTCTTACATGTGCCTATGACTTTGATTTATATCTCTATATATCTTCAAAGTCATACTGGTCTTATTTCATCTCTGCTCCCGCATAGATAACCGACCAGGGACATTTAGGATAAGATCATGAGTTATCCAAGGATGGTCATCACAGTAAACACGTAAATAATGTGATAACATAATTAAGAAATTAATAAATCAACAATGTTCATAACATAATGATTGACCCCTAGGGCACAATCTCCAACATGTAATAGTTGAGAAAATGAATATTTTTTCAATTTGCAACTTTAGGCTTGGACTATAAAGAACAAATTTCAAATAATACTTAATGTTAATAAATAAAGTGTATGAGAATAAATTTGTTTGAACAATTTTCTAAACAAACATTAAGATAAACTAAACTCATTAAGTTGATCCTAAACTTGATCTTTTGTCTCCCACAATAGTGTTGATGGGTTATTAGCAAACCCACTTAATCAATTTTTAAAAATATCAAAAATCCTAGAGAAGTTTTTTTTTTAATTTTTTTACTTATTCTAAATCCACCCTTTATCCATTTCAACATCAAGCAAAGCAATAATCTCTTTCACAATATTGTCATATGCAGTGGGTGTGAACTGCCTACTTACTTTGTTACCAATATTATATTGTTCCATGAAGATATCTACAAGATAATCATCTATTGCTCTTATCCAATTCAAATACTATTTATTCTTTAATTTTGGCAGCATATTATTAGAATAATAATAACACAATATGATCAACAAAACATATTAGAATATATGGCATATTTAAAAATATCAAGTCCCAAACAATAAATAACAATACATGAAAGTCAAACTTTAAACTTATAGAATACATGACATACTTAAAAACATGAAAGTCTCAAAAAACAAATAACAATACATCAAAGTCTAACAATATTTAAAAATAACAAGTTCATCAGAACATAACTTCAAATTGATTAGGGTTCATTGCCACCACGATTCATTAGCCTATTTTTATAATCTATCCACATCTCATTTGCTATGGTATCTCTAATAAGCTATCTTCAAGCATCATTCTCATTGTCACATGTCCATCATGATTATTGTCAACAGACTCAGGTAGGCTTGCAAGTTCAAGATCTGCTTTTTCTATGAGATCCTCATTAGGGTTTACGCTCATTAAGTAGTTATGAAGAATGCAACATGCTCTAATGATAAGGGTTTTTGCTTTTATTCCATAAGTAGGCTAAGATGAATAGGCTAAAATGTCAAATTTTAGCAACTCCTTATAATTTTGGGGTGAATTTCTTTGTGAATACTTTTTTAAATGATAACAGACTCCTCTATAAGGTGCAATGAGTCCATTAGTTAGCATGAAGTCAACATCTACAATGTATTATTTACCTTCTAAAATTTTGAGATTATCTTCTCGTGTTAATGCATTTTTCATAATTTTAGAGTTAGATCCTGTACCTTCTCATCTAGTGAGCTCATAGATGAATTTTAAATCAAATGTGCAAGCTGCTAACACATTTTGTGTCGGGAATTCTTTCTTACCACGATATCAAGGATCATCTTTAACACATGATTTTTTGCTTTATGACCTAGTATGTAAAGAGTTTTAACCACTTTTTCTTCCATAGTAGTCCATCTTGTAGGTTTTAATCTCCCTCTCTTTCTAGTAAGACACATAATGTTAGGAAAGCTTGAGGAGTCATACGAATAATGTTATGACTCCTTTCATTAATTATTAACTGACTCATTATTTCTTCACGCACCCTTTCCCTTTCTGAATTCATACTATAATTTATTTTTCTTTTACGGCACCTCCTCCGAATAACAGGTAGACAAAAACACATGTGAGTAATACTATAGCTTTTTGATGCAAAGTCAGCCATCAACGCAAGACTATATTCCATCTAACACACCAAGTTAATCTGCATCCAATTAACATTAGACCACTTGAGACATAACAAACATATTATAAATAATAATAATAGATAAAAATAAATGTCAATCTAACAAGTAGATTATAATTATAAGTAGAGGTAGAGGTTGTAGCACCGGTTACCAATATTTTTGGGAACCATAAAATAATGGGTAAAGGTGCATCCAACACCCTAAACTAATTTTGGAGGAGCAATTAACACCCTAAAGTATTTAAAGGTACAATTAGCACCCTGAACTAATTTTAGAGGTGCAACCAGCACCCTAAAGTATTTAAAAGTGCAATTAACACTCTAAACTAATTTTGGAGGTGCAATCAGCACCCTCAAATATTTAAATTGGTACAATTTTACCCTTTCACTAACAAAAATACTTACTTTCATTTAATACATATAACATAATTTTTTTTTGATACATTATTGTTTAAAAGCCATATGTATAATATTATTTTAATAAATTACACTAAATTTTTTTAGGGTGCTGATTGCACCTCCAAAATTAGTTTAGGGTGTTAATTGCACCTTTAAATATTTTATGGTGCTGGTTGCACCTCCAAAATTAGTTCAGGGTGCTGGTTGCACCTCCAAAATTAGTTCAGGGTGCTAATTGCACCTTTAAATACTTTAGGGTGTTAATTGCTCCTCCAAAATTAGTTTGGGGTGCTGGATGCACCTTTACCCTAAAATAATTAATGCAGTACACACGGGTTAAAAAGAAGACGATCAGAATTGATTTGTTGGGGTACTAGAAAATGATTTTTGATGGGGTCAAGTTTTTGGTTTAATATAAACCCTTTACAATTAATAACTAAATAGAAGGTCTTAAATGAGTCTAAGTTATCCCCATCAGAATCTAATATACAAGCTTCATGCTAACCATCATAAATTAGTTCACAAATTGTCAACATTCACCTCACGTTATTTCAAATTTAACTATACAATATGTAGTATACAAATAAATCTGAAACCACAGCCAACATTTTACTAATTTGGCATAGGCTAAATGAAGAATGACACGCACTCAAACACTTACTTCAACGAAGGTGACGAGGGTGGTTGGAGGAATAGTTCGTGCCGACGACTGGAGGAAAACTGGCTAAGTAGGAATGACACACTACTATAAAATAGACTTTCTAAAGCCTCATTTTTAAACCGATTCTTGCAAAATAAGGGTAAAATATTTACACCTGATGTACACATAACCGGTGTAAAAGAAATGAGTAGTGTCATTTTTGTAAATAAGGGTAAAATATTTATACCTGATGTATACATGACCAGTGTAAAAGATGAAATATTCTACACCTGATGGAATGACATCCGGTGTAGAATGTCCTTACTATTAAAAATCTAACAAAAAATTTTAGTTTTTTGCGCTTCCCTATCATCACAAATCATATCGTTATCCATGGAGAAAACCAAACAATAGAGAACACATGGTGACAGGAAGCTCCACATTCGTAACACATCGTCTAAAGCTCACCGAATAAGAAGACCTAGATATGCGATGACCCATGCCTGTGCTCTTCTTCTCTATTGTTGAAGTCTTTCGTTCTCGCCTTTAAAGCTCACCAAAGAAGAAGACCCAAATCTGCGACAGTGAGTGTATTTTTTTTGTTTATTTCTTTCTGGGTTTTGTTTAAATATATTTCTGTTCACTTTTGACTAGGCAAGTCAAAGGAATTATGATGGCGTTTCTGTGATGTCAATTAGGTGACGACATTTTTAGGTTTTCGTTTATGTGTATATATTTGGGTTTTTATTTCATTTATTTCTGGGTTCTGTTTAAATATATTTCTGTTTGCTTTTGAGCAGATAACCCGAAGGAATTATGACGATATTTTTGTGATGTCTTCAATTAGGTGAAGACATTTATGATTTTTTATTTCTGTGTATATATCTGAGTTTTCATTTCTTTCATTTATGGTTCTCTGGCTTTTTCTTTCTTCCTTCCTCTTTTTTGTTCTCTGCTTGCGTTTTATAAGTACCTATTCTTCTTCATCACTCTCCTCCTCCTTTAGATTTGTGACGAAAAAGAAAATAATTTTGGTGCTTTAATGGGAAAATTAGTTTAGAAGCTTCTCTTATTTGAATCTAGAGTTTTTTTATTCTATTTTTTTTATTTTTACATTACTTTTTAAACCGGTTGTATGGAATAACCGGTTTAAAAAAACTAATTTTTTACACCGGTTATATACAACCAGTGTAGAATATCATACGTTTTACACGGGTTATTTCTACACTAGACTAAAGTCCGGTGTAGAAACTCATTTTCAACCAGTTTAAAAAGCCTATTTTCTAGCAGTGACAAGGGTGGAGATGATGGCTGAACTGAGACAATGAAGAGAAAAAAGGTTTTTAATGAGGATGGGCAAACTTGGAATATCGAGAAGTTAGCAGGGATAATTTAGTCAGCATGAGACATAATGTTTCTCACCCCTATAAAAAATCCCAAATTTGGGGGGGGGGTGAGAGGTGGGAGGTAAGCAAAAAATGACAAAAAAATTCTCTTCTCATACCCTCTATTTTTTTGAACTAAAAAAACCCCTAACCAAACAATGCCTAAGGGTCTTCGGTCAATCAAAAATTGTCTGCTTAAAGGCATGTCTAAGGAGAGACCCTTAAAGAATACAACCTTCGTATAGGAACAAAAGTCACCCTTATGAATTATTATCTCTGATCCTTTATATAAGAACTAGATAACTATTTTGAGTGGTTAAGAAAATTAGTTATGTTAGTTATTTGTAACAAATATAATTTGTTTTTCTAAAATGTCATTTTTCATCTTGATTATCATTAGATTGAACCTCCATAATATGTACAATTAATATGGATATACTTTGGAAAAAATTATAAATTTAGGAGATAAGGTTGATTAGAATTTTATATTTAGGATCAAATTTAATCCTCAATTAACTCTTATATTAAGAATCAGAGGGAATATTATATGAGCATAAACCTCCTTCACAGCCAATGGTGTTTTCCTTGTTACAACATTCTCCTCCACATGTTCTCGATTTACATGAACAAGCAAAATGTTGGAGGTCAGATAGGGATTTTGAAGTTGGGTAGTGAATATTTTTGAAGTTAGAGGGGCTAAGGTGCAAATTTATTTAGGAAGTTTTTGCTCAGGAGCAATGTTGCTCTAGAAATCTTTTTGGGTTCAGTATTACCTAAGAAATTTCAAAATATAGCAATATTGTTCTATTTTAACACTTCTGGCGAAATCTTGAATATAAAAAAACGTCAGAGCAATATTTCTCATGAGTGAAAACTTTCCAAACAAATTTTTCCCTTAACCAAGTGTCTTATTAGGCCTTGGTTGGCGCCATTTTTTGGCATTTATAGGGTCCACCACCTTTATGACACGAATCCCGAGAAATCTCTTCCGGCGGTATTCATCGGATATTTTTGCCATTGTACACCGTTTCTACACCTCCTTTTATCAGATAAACTGATATACTGAGTCTAGGAATCCCTTTGGGTCATAACAGGCATTTGACTAATGTCATCTGAGCTCATTCAGTCCCAATTTGAATACCGATAAATCTCTTAATCGGATACCCGGAGATCACAAACTCCGTCTGAATTCACTAATAAGTGAATAACTTTTTCTAAAGACCTCCTTTCAATATTCTGTCAGTTCCCTGACCTCAATCTCTACTGGACACATCTTCCTGCAGTTTTTCACTCATATCTAAGGTCTAGGAGATCCGATAAGAATTTTTTTATACTTTTAGACTGTCATATAAATTTCAGCTATCTAGAACCCTGATAAAATTCTCGTATTAAGCCAGATTAACTAGCATCTTCTCTATCTACTGGTAAAATCTGGGACTGAAATGCTTTCGAACAGTCTAAACCACTTCTGGCTCAACTTTTTTTAATTACACTTTAACCCCTAGAAACTTTTCTTCTTTTCAATTAAGTCCCTAAAATTTGGCTAAAATTACACTTAAAGACCCCACATTTTTGTCTACATTTCTTTTTGGCCTTAAAACCTTTTATAACTTCACTTAAGTCCTTGCATTTTCTTCCTTTTTCAATTTAATCCCTTTCTTTACATAAATGGCCACAAATTTCTTAGAAAATCTCACATATATTATGTACAAACTGTACATACAAATCAGTACAGAAAATTAAGGATATTACAATTGATAACTATTATTATAGCCAAATTCCACTAACGGCAAATGATTATCCCAGCTTCCACTGAAATCTATGATACAGGATCTCAATATATCCTCAACTATTTAGATCGTTCTCTCTGATTGCCCATCAGTTTAAGGATGAAAAGCAGTACTTAAATTCAATCGAGTACCCAACGCTTTCTGAAATGATTCCCAAAATCGAGAAGTGAATTGGGGTCCTTTATCTGAAATGATAGACATTAGGACTCCGTGCAACCGTAAAATCTCAGCAATATAAATCTCAGCATATCTAGCCGCACTGTAAGTCGTCTTTACTAGAAGAAAATGAACCGAATTAGTTAACCTGTCAACAATCACCCAAATAGAGTCATAACCTCTAACAGTACGGGGCAAGCCAACGATGAAATCCATTGTTATATTTTCCCATTTCCACTCAAGTATTTCCAATCGTTGCAATGGTCCTGTAGGCTTCGGATGCTCCGCTTTAACTTGTTGACACACCAAACAACGTGCAACAAAGTTCACCACATCATTCTTTATACCATGCCACCAATACAACTGCTTCAAATCTTAGTACATCTTAGTTATTCCAGGGTGAATAGTATAAGTCGAATGATGAGCTTCTTCCAAAATTTTCTTTCTTGAATCTTGAACTTGAGGCACATAAATAGCCATTATACCTCAGAACACCTTCATGGCCAATCATAATTCTGTATTACTTCCCTCTTTGACCAAATCTCGCAACTTGCATACTCTCGAATCCAAGTACTGAGCCTCCTTAATCTGTTCATTTAGAGAGGAATAAGCTTGCAAATGAGCTAAAAATGCTCCTCTATCAACAATTTCAAATACAACTCCCTCTTGTTCCACTATATGAATTTCCTACACCAACGGTCTTCTTTCAACATTTATATGTGCCAAGCTACCCATAGACTTTCTGCTTAAAGTATCAGCCACCACATTCGCCTTGCCAGGATGATACAGAATCGTGCAATCATAATCCTTTAACAATTTCATCTATCTTCTCTTTCTGAGATTCAGATCCTTCTGCTCAAAAATGTACTTGAGACTCTTGTGATCAGTGAAAATCTCACAAGTTTCACCATACAGATAATGTCTCCAAATCTTTAAAGCAAACACCACTGCGGCCATTTCTAAATCCTGAGTGGGATAATTTTGCTCATGCTTCTTAAGCTTTCTAGAGGCATAAGAAATTACTCACCCATTCTACATTAATACACAGCCTAAACCAATTCGAGAAGCATCACAATATACTGTGTACCCTACAACTCCTGAAGGTAACCTTAAAATTGAAGCAGAAGTCAAAGATTCCTTTAACTTTTGAAAATTTCCCTCGCACTTATCATCCCAAACAAATTTCACATTCTTCTGAGTTAACCTTGTCAATGAAGTGGCTATTCTTGAAAAATCCTTCACAAAATTACGATAATATCTTGTGAGGCCTAAGAAACTACGAATTTCGGTGACTGTTGTAGGTCGTGGCCAACTTTTGACTACCTCAACCTTACTAAGATCAACGTTAATACCGTCTTTCGACACCACGTGCCCCAAGAAAGTGACCTCAGTTAACTAGAATTCACATTTAGAAAACTTAGCATAAAGCTGTTGTTCTCTCAACCTTTGCAACACTAACCGAAAATGATGCTCATGCTCCTCCATACTCTTGGAGTATACCAAGATATCATCAATGAACACGATTATAAACTTGTCAAGAAAGGATTTAAATACCTGATTCATTAAGTCCATGAATGCTGCAGGAGCATTTGTCAAACCAAAAGACATCACCAAAAATTCGTAATGACCATATCGCGTTCTAAATGCTATCTTTGGAATATCTTCCTTCTTGATCTTTAATTGGTGATACCCTGATCGTAAGCCTACCTTTGAAAAGTACTGCGCTCCTTGCAACTGGTCAAAAAGATCATCAATGCGCGACAACAGGTACTTATTCTTTATGGTCACTTTATTAAGCTGTCGATAATCAATGCGCAGCCTCAAGGATCCATCTTTCTTTTTCACAAACAACACTGGTGCACCCCACGGAGATGTGCTGGGTCGAATAAATCCCTTATGTAATAGTTCTTGCAAATAAGTCTTCAATTCCCTTAACTCTGTGGGCGGCATCCTCTATGGCAGAATAGAAATTGGCTGAGTGCTAGGAATGACATCAATACTAAATTCTATTTCTCTATATGGAGGTAGGCCAAGCCAATTTCTCCGGAAAAACATCAAGAAATTCCCAAACAATTGGAATTTGGTCTAAGCTAAAGTAGGTTTATCAACATCTTTAACTACAGCCAAAAATCCCTGACAGCCTTTTATCAATAATCTCTGTGCTTTTAGAGAAGAAATCAAGTTAGTCGACCTCTCTACTTTATTCCCTTGCAATACGAAAGGAGTTTTATCTGGAATATTAAATTTCACCACTTTCAAGTGGCAATCAACAGTAGCATAACAAGAGGCTAACCAATCTATGCCTAATATCACATCAAAATCAGTCATGTCAAGAATCATTAAATCAACAAGACTTTCTCTTTCCTCAAAATACACTTCACAAGATTTATACACCTGTGAAACTGACAAAGATTCCCCGACTAGGTAGCAACCAAAAAAGGACAATCAAGTTTGACATAATCTTTACCCAACCTTTTTGCAAAATATACTAAAATATAAGAATGTGTCGATCCAGGATCAAACAATGCATAAGCTTTTTGATAACATATATTGATAATACCTGTAACCACAGCATTAAAGGCCCAAGCATCTTACCTCGTCATAGCATACACCCTTGCTTGACCTTGCCCTGAAGAAGGTTGTACCCTTTTCCATGAATGTCTTCCTGATGTACCTCTACTTGTCAAGGTAGAAGTTGCTCCCATAGACGGAGCAACCAAAGTAACAGGGCGAGGAGAAGGTCAAGCTGACCCATAACTCAAAGTGGGCTGAGCAAACGGACATTCTCTCTTCATATGACCCAGTTGTCCACACCCATAACAAACACCTGAGGCCTTACTACAGGCTCCTGAATGATAGTTCCCATAAATAGCACAAGGAGACCTGAAATAATTAGACTGGCTCACAGCAGGCTGAGGTCTAACACCTCCAAATTTAGGTCTTGAATCTGAAGTGGCCAAGGAGGGTCCATAATATCTAAGCACTGGCTGCATAGCAAATGATAGGGATTGGCCCTGAGAGCGATTCCCTTTAAATGAAGACCTTTGGAATCTTCCACTCCCTATCTTCTGTTTCTTAGAAATTCCTTTTTCTTCAATGTGCCTCAACTCAATTCTCAAAGCACAATCAACCACATCAGCATAGGAAGTAAAATGATTCAACATAGGGGCCACAGCATCATGTATATATATCGACAATCCCTAAATGAATATGCCAATTCTATCCCTCTCCGAAGGAATCAATATAGATGCATAAGAAGAAAGCTCGATAAACTTCCTATCATACTCAGTTACTGTCATTCCCGAAGTACATTTCAACAATAGAAACTCTTTGATCCTGGCATCCTTTTTACTTTGGGGAAGATAGTGTTTCATAAATATATCCTTGAAATTAGCCCATTACAATGATGACACTCTATCTCCCTGTAAACCAGGCGCTTCTTTGCTCAAAACATTAGCTATCCTTTCTAATTGGAATAAAGTAAACTCCACATAATGAACATTAAGACATCTTAGAGCTCTGCACCTCTTTTTAATACCTTCCAGAAATTCCATAATTTCCTCTCGAGAATCAAAACTCGTGAACTTAGGAGGATCCAGTTTAATGAATTCTTACAACTTGACTGCTATATTGTCCTCTTCAATTACATGGTATGTCTCTTCTCGAGTCTCGTGTCTAGATGAGGTAGGAATTTCAGGGGATTGTAGATTAGATGGTTTAGCTTCAGATAGGATCTCTTGAAGAGGTCTAAGGGGTTGACCTCCTATAGTCCTAGCTCTCTTATGACCCTGTCTTCTCCCTTTAAGAGGAAACTCACTTTATTGAGCAGAGCCTCTATCCGAAGCCCTATCACTCCTAGAGCTCTTTCCAGGTGGTGAACGTCTAGGCGACATTTAGCTATACATAAAATATAGAAAATATTCAATTTCAAAGGAAACTAGATTCTTGATACAATAAGAAAAGAAAACACTTTTAAATTTCCTAAAAATACCTTTAATGATGCCTAAACTATAATTATGCCCAGGTTCATAATGATAATTGAGACCCCACTAAGCATCATTGCTTCACTTAGCTATAGAAAACTTTTGCTCTGATACCAAACTATCACATCCCAAAATTTAAGCTGTGACCGGCACAAAATATGAATAAATTTATATTCCTTAATAGATGTTTTCAAAAAAAATTAGAATCTTATCTATAGACTAGGTAGAGTATATATCCTTTCCACAAAATAATACAAGTATTTCATAAAATTATAATTACATTATAAGTAGATATATCCAAAAATCAATGCTTCGGATCAAACGTGAGACTCTTCACTGCTTAGCTGGAGGAATAGGGTCAACAGCACTATCTGAAGCCAAAATAATCTACTCGTGAATAACGTCCCAACAATATAATTTAAAAGGCGAAAATAAACAATTTCATCACGTTTAAATATAAATCTTAACATTTTGTAATTAAATACGAATATTTTGATAAACATTTTATTTCAGAAAATTAATTTAAAATAATCATTCCAAAACAATCCTTTTTCCGTATAACTTCAACAGAACAAATACATGCATGGACACACACTCCATGAGGGTAAATAACCATCAGGCACGGCTCCAAGCCACGAAACAGGTACAGGTATGAAACCCACAACTAGCAGGCGTAGGTACAAGACCTATGAATAATAGGCGCGAGAATGAATCCCACGAATATCTGGCGTAAGTATGAGGCCCATGAATATCTATTGAGCTTGGGTTTAACCATGATGCACCAAGGACTAACAGTACTGCTATTAGTAACCAATGTTCTGTATTCAGTCCTTTTTGAAAACTTTTCTAGCATGCGTGGGGTCCATTTGACATTTCATGATCACAATACTTTCCAATGCAACAACTTTTAGTAAGAATACTTCATAATTACGAAACCCCAGCATAACATCGAAACAACTTATCAAAAGTTTTCTTCACTTCGTATGGAATAATTATTCCCATAGTAAAATTCACATAAAAGTATTTCATCAAGAAAATCAATTCAGCATAACATTTACCAAAGTCTTTTTCAAAACTTTTCTTTATTCGTTTTCATATATAAGCATAATCATATAATGAACCAAGTACAAAGAACACCAATAATATAATTCAAAGCCATCAAATCATGTAACCATGTCTTTAGAAAATCATACTTAAAATTTAACACTTTAAATAGAACATTTCAAATAACAATTCATTAGTAAAAATATTATTTTTAAGGGACGTTATTCACTCACCTGCGATATTCTGTTATAGCTTACTCTACCTCTATTCTTTGGAACAATATTCTCTCCTTATGTCCCTAGATTTCTCTAAAATAAAACATTAAAATTCCAATTATAATATACTTTTATAATTCTACGTATTTCAAATATTTCCATTCATGAAAATAGGACATTTATCTACCTAAACTTCTTTTATTTCTCTCCATGAAATATGTATCCACCATTAATAATCTTCAACAATTTCTTTTTTTTATTCCACTTCCAAAACTCCATAATCCAACAAGGATAAAATTTACCACATTTATGTCCATTTCCCTTGACTTGCTATAATCACATCAATTTCCCTTTTTACTCTTTAATTCCAACAATTTACTTCCATTAGTTTCCCAATTCATTTATACATATATATGCATTTTAACAGCAACCACATCCTCCTTTATTCTTCTTTCTTTCTTCTTTCCAAATCAAAACAGCGGCATATATATACATATATATAAACAGCACGTCCAGCCTTCTTTTTCCTTCCCTTCTCTCTTTTGTTTTCTCAACCCCAAACAACAGCTCCCTCAACCACGAATATGCAGTATATATATATCTATATATATCCAAACAGCAGCACAAAGCATTTATATACATACTCAGCTTTCATCTCCTATATTCATTATCCTTCCATCCCTTTTTTTTCTATACGTAGTACCACAGAACACAGCCATCACACATACACATACACACACATATGCTGTCCCAACATTCCCCACACAACAACGACATATAAAGACAGCAAACAGAGGAACACAGAATTTAATCACCTACTTCTCATAACCCAGCTTCAGGATTATTAGAATTCCACGGCACAACACACTCCATCTGTACCCTTCATTTCCAACACTAGCACGGTAGCAGAGAAGAAAGAAGGAATCAGTTTCTACTTGCAGCTGCGAATGAACAATGAAGAGGGAAAGGTATTAACTTACCATACACCACCAACCCAAAACAAACTGAATGGAGGCAGGGGAGAAACTTGGAGAACTGTAGCTACTACAGTAACCCGCCACGCACACACACTAAACTGCACATGGAAGGAGGTTGTATGTTAGCTAAAATGGGAAAAAGAATGTGCTCTACCAGCAGCTCACCAGATCACGATAACCAGTAGGAAGGGGATTGGAGATCTAGGATTTGCTACAGTGAAATGGAAACCCTCGACAACGGTGGTAGCAGTAACAGCTCAGGTCAACAGAGCCCCAGACAGCAGACCACTACTAGCACTGTGCACTTACAGCAGCTCAGACGATGAAAAATGGCGGTCGTAGCAGCAACGAGTTTCACCGTCACGAAGCCTCTCCTCTGAACTCTCACTCTCGCGGTCGCTGGAACAAAATGGCAGGAGGAAGTGGGTTTTCAGAAATAAAAAGTAGGAGGGGTAGTTTGGTAATTTCATGTGTATAAAAAAGAAAATAAATCCTATTTCTAAATGTGTTGGATTTGAATTGGGACCTCCTACTCAACTCTCCTATCTCCAACCACTCAGCTAGCCATTTCCTCTTGGGATATTTCTATCAAAAAAATATATTTATCTTTTAATAAATTATTATCATGTATAAGCATTTTTCAAGGTCATAACACACCTCGTCCCTTTCATCATTCTTCACTTATCTCAACCCCATTCTATTAATGGCTACTCATATAAAAGGGTTTAGTGGTGGCAATCTCTTCCCTATGTGTCGCTAAACTTCTCCTTTGCTCTTGGGATGATTGAAGATGGCTAGAACTCATTTGTGCTTCATTGGGTAGTCTCTTTACCTTTTCCATTTGCTCTTTATACTTATAATTGATAGATCTAGGTTTTGTTTGTATTTTGAGGCTTTGATAGAGATTTTAATCCTTATTGGTTTGGTATATTGTAATGGATTGGTTGATATAGGGTCTGTTTGGATAGGATTTTAAAAAAGGACTTATGAAAAAAAAGAGCTTATAGACAACTTATGAAAAAGGGCTTTTAGAGAAGAGTTTATGGAAAAAAAGTGGTTTTGAATAAATAAGTGTTTGGATAGTTATTTTTAGAATGACTTTTTATATTGGTAAATTACCAAAAAGGGTATGATTTGATTTAAAGGAAGAGAGATGAGAGAGGTAGAGAAAAGAGAAGAGAGAGGAGAGAGGGTAGATAGGAGAAAGGAGAGAGGGTGTAAGAAAAAGTAAGAGAGAGGAGAGAGGGTATAAGAAAAAGTAGGAGAGAGGAGAGAGGGTGTAAAAAAAGTAGGGGTAAGATAGTAATTGGATAGTCCATATGTTACATCCTTATTTTTATACATCTTAGGAACCATTCAGTAGCATTTGGAACCACTTTCAGGGTTATAGAAGTCCAAACTATCAATCTGGAATTCTACTCTTTCGGTACTGTTCACTGTGGCAAATTCCAGATGAGCGACTTGACTTTGAAAAATCATAACTAATTCTAGAAAAATCAAAACGAAGTGGTTCAAAGTGCTACATGAATCTAACTCAATTATATTTCAGGGAAAAATCATTGGTTGACCATTATTTGAACAATTCATCATGGGTAAACGTTTCAAAGTTACTGTTCATCCAGTGATTTTCTCCTGAATCCAGCATTCTGGTTTCATCTTTGGTAATTTATATCCTTTCGTACAGACATCCAAATGGGGCATTCTATATATCAAATTAAAGCTTAGTATATCTAATTTTTCCATAAAAATTTAGTGCATTAATTCAATCATTTACTATTTTTAATGATTTATCAAACATGCATAGGTCCTCACGAGTTACTGTTCACTGAACCTATTTTCAGCATTCAATCTTCACATACACATGCATACAACCATCACATATTAGTCATACATGCCAGATAACAATTATTATTAGATAATCAACTGTTGTATATCAGTGTATGATCAATCCCCTCAAATTTCTATTACATTTTTTCACTGTCTAAAATCCGGCAGCATAACTGCTACAATTCTTCTTTAGAAAGTAACCGATGTTGTACCGATTCGGTAATTCCCTCATGAGAACTACCATTCTACGTAGTACCCAGGAAAGACTGGATGAACCTGCTGGGTCCACTCACTTCCAGCCTCCTTAGACAGCACTACGTACACAGTACGTATCAGTTCCTTTCCCTATTCCTGCTTTCTTGCCGGAATTTTGGCAGCATAACGGCGTCTCTTAAAATTTCCAAATTTCATTTTGACAGAACCTCCCCTGTAATGTTATGTATGGGAATGAGATTCAAAAGAATCCCAGTAGCAACAATCATAACAATATATGTAATGCAGAGTGACGGTGCTTGCTTGTGATTGTGTACAGATAAGTATGCTGCATGCTTCCATATTCAATAACATATGATCATAGCATTGGAATAGAGCTTCAAGCATAACATATAAGACAACAATCCAACCAAACAAAACAACACATCACAAAGACATTACATAAGAGCTAGGATTAGTTACTACCGCAAAAGCAGAGCTTCAGAACTTCCCTACTACTTCCAACTTCACCAGAACTTCCTTACTTCTTTCTTCCTCACACTTTCTCTCTCAAGAACTTCTTTCTACCTCTAAGAATGCTTCTTGGCGTGAAAATGAAGAGTTAGGGGGTATTTATAGTGTTGAGCAATGGCAATCTTGTAATTAGGAAGACTTATGATCCTGTGGTCCTGGTTTTTCCTGGAATTTCCTATTTTCTTTAATTTCCTTTTATTGCATCACCCTGGACACCTCATGGGACACCTCATAGGACACCTCACCACCCATATGCTTCATGTGACAAAATTTGGAGGTTCTGGAAGCTTTCCGGTCCAATCCGGTACCGGCCCGGTCCATCGCCTCGAAAAACGTGCCTTTTTCTGAATCTGATATTTCTGAAGATCCTTTTTATGTCTACTGACCTCACATTTAGTATCTAGACCCTTTATATCATTAAATTTTTAATATTGGGTCCAGACTCAGTTACAGATCCCCTGCGAAATGACCAAAATGCCCTTGGTGCCCTATCTTGTCCTATTTTAACCCTAAGGGCAAAATTGTCATTTCACACCTTTCTGGACCTGGTCAAAGCTTATACAGGCTCTAGTCAACCTTATTTAGACATGTCTTGACCTCTGGGCCTGTCCAGAATGACCAGAATGCCCTTCATTCATCTACTGCCCTTTTTGTACAACACAGGGGCATTTTCGTAATTTCGCACTTTTCCAGGGTTCTGCTGGACACTGGCCCACCTATCAGTCCAAGAGCCTTATTGGGACTCTAATGGCGCCATTTTTTGGGCTTCCTGGGTTCATTAACTATATGGCACGCATTACGAGGAATCTTCCTCTGTCACAGTTCACCAAATATTTTAATTATTATTTACCGATTATACACCTTTCCGGACACCGGCTCCTTTTCCCAGATACAGTGTCCTACTGTGTTCAGGCATCCCTGTGGGTCATAACGGTCATCTGACCGAGGTCATCCGATCTCATTCAGCCCCTTTAAAAATACCGATAAATCTCCTACCCGGATCCCCAGAGGCCTCACACTCCGTCTGTATTTGCTATTTTGTGAATAAATCTTTCTACAGACCTCCTATTGGTATTCTGTCAGTTTCCTGGCATCCGCCCCATAAAGGCGCATCATCCTGTATTTTCTCACTTATATCTGAGATCTAGGATATCCGGTAGGAATTTTTATAAGTTTTGGACAATCAGTCCATTTCTGGCTATCTGGAGTCTTCAAAAATTCCGGTATTAGGCTGGGTTACCCGGCGTCCCCTGCCCTACCTTCTGGTAGAATTTGGGACTGAAATACTGTCGGGCAGTGCAAACCACTTCCGGCCTGACTTTCTTTAATTATACTTTAGCCCCAGGAAACTTTTCTTCTTTATAATTAAATCCCTTTTTATTTGGCAAAAATTACACTTAAGGACCCCACCTTTTTGTCTACTTTTCTTTTTGGCCTTAAACTTTTTCATAATTACATCTAAGTCCCTACATTTTCTTTCTTTTGTAATTTAACCCCTTTCCTTGCATAAATAGCCACTATATCTTTAGGGACTTTCACTATTTACCTATAAGTCCTTGATCTTTGACTTATTTGCAGTTTAGTCCCTAAAAACTCTCTGTATGTTTTTAGGACTTCTGTTCAAAGGAGTCTGATAGTCTATCTATTTCAGGCTCACTTTCTGAGTCTCTGGGCCTGAAAATTGGGGTATTACACCATAAGCTCTTTTACTGTTGAAAAAGTTAGTTTTAATAGCTTATTCAAAACCATGGTTTTAAACCATGGTTTTACCCAAAAGCACTTATAGACAAATATGGTTGTTTGTTTTAAAATTTCTCCAAACCAAGGTTTTGCCCAAAAGAGCTTTTAAAACCATGATTTGGCATGAAACCAAACAGGCCCATAGATTTTAGTGCTTTAATATATGAATGTATATGTTTCCTTTATTTTCATTGATGTTAATATTGCTGTCTAGAACCAAATGCATCAATCATCCATAAATTGTACATTAGGAGAGCTTCATAATGTTTTCATTGTTTAAAGCATTTGACTTAACAATTGTTGAGGTTTTGTATTAAAGAAAGCCTATTGACTTTTGAGGGCCACAAAATTTCTTTTATTTATTTGGTTGTTTTCTTTTGTCAATTCCTATAAAAATACCAATGGCTGAGGTTATTCCTAATGAGAATTTATTAGGTCACAATGGTCACTATAATGGGGAGGAGGAAAGAAGCATTAATGAGATTAATCATTCCAATGTCAACTATGACCCTTATGGTTTTTATACTGATGGATTAACTTTTGAATTAAAGGATCCTTGATTACATCCTTACCTAAATTTCATGATTTTGCACAAAAAAAATGCCCACATCATCATCTCCAATCTATGCATATGAGTTAGAGCACAGGGTTAAAGATGAGAAGGAACTCCTGAGTACAAGAGGAAGTAATTAAAGTCTGGGTAAATAATATGAGGCTACTAAATATATTTTTAAAATACTTATTTATGGAGTTATCAACAGGTGAAAGCAGTTAACCTTATAACTTAATCTGTTGGTTTAAGATCTTTGGGAGATATACAGTACAACAGAATCGCAGTTAGATTCTGGAGGGTCACAGTTAGATCCTAGCATGGCTCCAGGGTCGTAGTTAAATCCTAACAGATTCAGAGTCGCAGTTAGATTCTGAAAAGGCTAACGGTTGATCGCAGTTAGATCCCGAGGTCGCAGTTAAACCTAGCCTAAGGAAAGTAATGAGCCATGAGATATGAGTACAATGTAATATCTCTTTGGGAAGATGAATGCCAAAGACGAAGTTAAGGTGAGGAAGCTTCACTAGTTGATAAACTCACCCAGAGAAATTGTTTTATAATGGTTTTTCTCAGATAGCCTCTATTATAGGCAGACTGAACTTAGTTTTTCCTTAACAAAGACGGAGTCCAAGTCCAAATCTGAGTACTGATATTCAAAGTTTTGAAGAAGTATGCCTGAGAAGCAGAAAAGAGAATTCCCTGTGTATAGAGAATAGAAAAGCATTGGCTAAGAGCACTCAGGGAGGTAGCTTAAGTTGTGAAGCCAATAGCAAGAGAAAGAGGCAACAGTTCAGACAGGGGACTGATCAAAGTAATGATCAGGTTGGAGAGCAGAGATGTCAATGTGGTGGAAAGAGCCATGGCACATGGGAGTGTCAAGCAGGGCAAAGCAGTTGTGGTAAGAAAGGCCACTTTGCAAAAGGTTGCCCTAAGAATGCTGACATCCCTAGGAAAAGTATTTGCTCTTACCACATCCAGAGTCTCCAATATTCCTTGAGGTCGACCCTAAGAATGGTTAAGAAGAACAATAGAGGTAAGGGCGACTGAGCTATAAGGAACTATAGGCCTAGATAATGATGTGGATAATGAAGAGTTCTTTTCTGATATAAAGAAAGTGGTAATTATAACAAGTCATGAGAGAATAAAAGGACAGAGAGACCTAGAGAAGAGGGTCTAAGGAAAAGTAAAGATAGAACGTAGTTCTATGAAAGAGAATACTAGGGCCTAGAGCTATACGAAGAGAGACTTAGCCCTAACCCAGTGGCACGAAAGGTGCTAAGGCAAGAGTAGCCTAACGATAGATAAGCCCTGGGAAGGGATAAGAAAAAGTGCAAATGCCACAAAAGTTGGGCATAGGTGCATGAAGTTATGAGAACAGTTAAGAAAAGTCAGAGAAGTTATCTGGGTTATGATCTCGTATCAGGAGAAAGAAAGTCAGAAGAACAATATCTCTCCTGAGAGATTAACAAAGTGATGTAGACCCCAGAATTACATCAGAATTCTGAAGGGTAAGATATGAAAGAAATGGGCACTACTCACAGGTGTAATGAGTTGTCCATAAGTATAAGAGGATGAATGCCCCAAACCTTAGTCATAAACCAGGAAAGGATATACAGAGGAGCTATATCCAGGATAATTGATTAAGGTACTAAGTAAATTTCGAGGACAAAATTTATTTTAAGGGGGTAGAAATGTAACACCCTAATTTTCAGGCTAGAGACTTAGTAAGTAGCCTGAAATAGATATATCCCTTTGAGAAGAAGTCCCCAAAACATACAGAGGGTTTTTAGGGACTAAACTGCAAATAAGTGAAAGTTCAGGGACTTATATGTAAATAGTGAAAGTCCCTAGGGATATGGTGGCCATTTATGCAAAGAAAGGGATTAAATTGCAAAAGAAAGAAAATGTAAGGATTTAGATGCAATTATGGAAAGTATAAAGCCAAAAAGGAAAAGTAGACAAAAAGGTGGGGTTCTTAAGTGTAATTTTAGCCAAATAAGAGGGACTTAATTAAAAAGAAGAAAAGTTTCTTGGGGCTAAAGTGTAATTAAAGAAAGTCAGGCCGGAAGTGGTTTGGACTGCCCGAAAGTATTTCAGTCCCAGATTTCACCGGTAGAGAGAGCAAGTGACGCTCGGTAATCCGGCTTAATACAGGAATTTTTCAAAACTCCAGATAGCCAGAATTGATCTGATAATGAAAAAGTTATAAAAATTCCTACCGGATATCCTAGATTTCAGATCTAGGTGAGAAAATGCAGAATGATGCGTCCTTATGGGGCGGATGTCAGGAAACTGACAGACTACCGATAGGAGGCCTGTAGAAAAAGTTATTCGCAAATTAGAAAATCCAGACGGGAGTGTGAGGCCTCCGGGGATCCGATAGGGAGATTTATCGGTATTTAAAAAGGGACTGAATGAGTTCGGATGACCTCAATCAGATAACTAATATGACTCACATGGATGCCTGAACACCGCATATGTGTATAAACGGTGAATAATAGTTAAAATATTCAAGGAACATGGCCAGGGGAAGATTCCTCGTAATGCGTGCCATGAAGGTAACGGACCCTGAAAGGCCTAATAATGGCGCCATCAAAGGCCCAATAAGACACTTGGACTGGTAGGTGGGCCAGTGTCCAGTAGAACCCCGGAAAAGTGCGAAATTACGAAAATGACCCTGTGTTGTACTGAAGGGGTAGTAGATGAATGAGGGCATTTTGGTCATTCTGGATAGGCCCAGGAGCCGAGGCACATACAGATAAAGTTACTCAGAGTCAGTATATGCCCTGACAGAGTACAGAAGGGTGTGAAATGATGATTTTACCCTTAGGGTTAAGATAGTGCAAGAAAGGGCACCCAAAGGTATTTTGGTAATTTGCCAAGGGATATTTCTTGGGAATCGAGCCATCAGAGTACTTGAGCTTGATCAGGATCCAAGATAACATTCCCAGAGCCCAAAAACGTAGGCCCAGTGATATGTGGGAAAAGTGGCATTAAAATACTATTTTAATGCTGTTTCAATAAAGTAAAGTTACTCGATCGGCACGATAACCGAGGAGGTGATCAGATAAAGTCTTGGAATTATCTGGATAGCATTGGAAGGCGTGAAAGGTCCCTTCCAGATGCCACATGGCGTCATATTAGAGGAAGAAGAAAAGTTAAGGACATGTGACACAATCTTAGCCGGTGAGTCCAGTTTGTGGGAAATCGGACCGGACCGGTACTGGATTGGACTGGATCTGCTGAGTCAACTGATGAGGTGTCCAAGAAGCTTGCAATTTCGCCATGTGAGAAATGTGCATGATGAGGTGTCCCATGAGGTGGCATGGAGTGATGTCATGCATGATGCAGTAAAAGGAATAAAGAAAAAATAGGAAATTCCAGAAAAACCAGGACCACAGGATCAGATGGCTTCAAAATTACAAGAATGCCATTGACCAAAACTATAAATACCCCTCCTTGCTCTTCATATGCCACGGCCAAGAGCCTTTTTAGAGTGAGAAGGAAGTGTTAGAGAGAGAAAGTGAGAGAAAGGAAGAAAGAAAGGAAGTTCTGGCGGAGCTGAAAGCAGAATAGAGATAGTAGAGTTCTGCTAAGCCTTTGAGGTAGTAACTAATCCTAGCTTTTATATAATGGCTTTGTGATTTGTTATGCTATTGTTTGGTTGGATTGTTGTCTTATATGTTATGCCTGAAGCTCTACTGCAATGCTATGATCATATGTTATTGAGTATGGAAGCACGCAGCATACTTATCTGTACACAATCACAAGCAAGCACTGTCACTCTGCATTACATATATTGTTATGGTTGTTGCTACTGAGATTCCCCCGAATCTCATCCCAATAAGTAAACCATTACAGGGGAGGTTATGTCAAAGTGAATTTTGGGAATTTTAAGAGACGCCGTTATGCTGCCGAAATTATGACAAGATAAAGAAAGCAGCTGATACGTACTGTGTACGTAGGTACTGTCTAAGGAGGCTGGAAGTGAGTGGACCTAGCCGATTCATCCAGTCTTTCCTGGGTACTTACGTAGAATGGTAGTTCTCACAGGAATTACCGAATTGGTACAAGATCAGTTACTTTCTGAAGACGAAGCGTAGCGGTTATGCTGCCGGATTTCAGGCAGGAAAAGATGTAATAGAGATATGGGAAATTTTGTATATACCAGATGTAAAACAACTTATTAATTAATAATAAGTATTGTTTTGCATGTTTGACTGATATATGATGGATGTATGCATATATATGCAAAGTTGATTGCTGGAAATTACCACTGTGAACAGTAACACGTGGTGACAAGGTCATGTTTGATAAATGATTAAAAATAGTAAATGGATGAATAAATGTATGAAATTTTTATGGTAAATAGTAGACATACCAAGCTTTAATTTTATATATAAAATGTCTCATTTGGATGTCTACACATGAAGATATGAATTATCAAAGTTGGGACCAGAATGCTGGATTCAGGAGAAAAACGTTGGATGAACAGTAAAGTTGTGACGTTGACTGACATTGACTCGGTCAATGCATGGTCAACGAGTTATTGTTTCCTGAAATATAATTGAGTTAGATTCAATTATCAATTGGAACCACTTAATTTTTATTTTTCTAGAATTAGTTATGATTTTTCAAAGTCAGGTCACTCATCTGGAATTTTCATTGTGAACAGTACTCGATAAGAGTAAAACTCCAGATTGAGAAATTGGACTTCAATGACCTTGAAAGTGGTTATAAATGCTACCAAATGGTCCCTAAGACACATGAAAGTAAGGATGTTTCAAGGTCTTTCCACTTCACACTAGAAGGAAAAGCCAAGGAATGGCTTTATAACCTTCCTACACATTTCACCACTTTGACTTGGGACTAATTAAAATAAGACTTTCTTGAGAGATTCTTTCCAGCATCTAAGACCACAAGGCTTAAGAAAGAGAGCAACAACATTCTCCAATGTGATGATGAGTCCTTATATGATTATTGGTCAAGGTTTATTGGGTTATTGGCTTAGTGTCCACACCACAACATAACCAAAGTGGATCATGTTGATGTTTTCTATGGTGAGCTTTTACCACACAACAAAGTGTCTATTGTAACATCTTACTTTTCGTACGTCTTAGGGACTATTCGGTAGCATTTAGAATCATTTATATGACCTTTGAAGTCCATTAGCTAAATCTAGAATTTTACTCTAATGAGTTACTATTCAGCGACGAAGTTCAAAAAATTATAATCAATTCTAGAAAAATAAAAAATGAAGCGGTTCAAAAGGCTACGTGAAGTTAACATCTTAAACTTTAAGGTAAAACTAATTCCTTAGACCAATTGATTAGTCAACTGAGTCAACTCTGGCGTCAAATTTTACTGTTCATTTAGTCAAAAATTCTAAAAATATATTCTAGTCCCAAACTTTGAAAATTCTATTCTCTTTATGTAGACATCGGAATAAGGCGTACTTGGTGTCAAAACGAAGCTTGACATGTTAACTAATTACTGGTAAAATATTATACATTTATTTGATCATTTACTATTTTTATAAACAGCTACAACTGTACTACTTTTTAAGCATACATTACATGCATACATCACATAAGTCATAACATAACATAAATTACAATCAATCATGCCATCTATCCCCTAACTCCTCTTCTTGCATCTTCATCTTCTTCTATCTTTGAAGAACCTATTGGTGTTGGGGTGACATGGAGGGGTGAGATTTCATAATATGTTTTCTGATCTTAAATCCAATATCCAGATTCTTCCTATCATTGATATTCTTGGACTGGGTCTAAACTTAATTATTGATCCCTTGAAAAATTACCAAAATGTCCCTTAGTTCTTCTTTATTTACTTTAACAACTCTAGGGACATTATCGTCTTTTGAAACATCTCCAGAGTATTCCCTAGCCATGGCCAACTATTCAGATAACCCTTCTTGACCGTCTAACCTTGGTCAAATGACTAAATTTCCCTATATTCATCTCTTGTTCATTGTACAGCATAGTGGCATACACAGTGGCATTTTTGTAATTTTATATTTTTTTAGAGTCTTTATAAACACTGTCCCACATACCTATCTAAAAATATTATTGGGCCTATGAGGTGCCATTTTGGGCCTTCTATGTGGTCCCCTATCTTCATGGGCTATACTCCCAAGAAATTTCCCCGAAAAGCATTTATCGGGAGTTTTAATCCACTGTAAATTCTATTATAAATTCTACATAAATCCTTTTTGAGTTCTGTCTATTTCATAAATTCTCATGTTAATTATAAGAATTTACTATAAAATTTTATCTAATTATGAGATCCAGAAGATACTGTACTAATTTTCAAATCTTCAAAAATTTATATCAATTTATCGGAACGTCAAATCAAAATTATGTGTTATGTTAAACTGATCATAATAATTTTCTCTATTTATTAGTAAAATTTGGGACTAAAATGCTTCTAGGCAATTTTGGACTTTTTCTGGCTCAACTTTTTCATAATTACCATTTTGCCCTTAACTTTAGGCTCAACTTTAGGCCCTCAACTTTTTATAATTACACTTAATAGCCCAAAGCGTATGTCTATTTCCATTTTTCACCATGGAACTTTTAAAATTTTATCCATTTCTTTTCCAAAATAACTATTATATTTTTGAAACTTTCATTAATTGCAATTTAGTCCTCAGACTTTCACTAAATTACAATTTAGCCCATTTTGCTTTACAACTTTATACCTTTTCTCTTTCTTTGACTTGAAACTTATCTTAATTATTATCTTTTCTTATGATTACCATTCCAATCTCTTTATAACCTCTTTCCCCTTTTAGTCTTATACAAATAGGGAAAATTTGGGATGTTAAATTTCTACCTCTAAAAATAAATTTCGTCATCAAAATTTAATTTATACCTTATTCAAAACAACCTTGGATATAACTTCTTTTTCTATCCTCTTTTTCTTTATGACTAAGTCTCGGGGTATCTATCTCTTATATTCTATCTTGGAATTTAGCGGAGTATTCTCAACATCCGCGGAGCTTCATATCTTTCTCATGATATTATGCTCCTTTTTCCTTAGTCAACTCAATCAGAGTCAAAGTTTGCTTCTTTCTGTTACTTACTTGTCATGAATCTATTCGTTTATGGATGACGTACTGTACTGGACTTGTGAGTAGTGTCCATTTGTTAGAGATTGTGCCCTAGGGGCCAATCATTATGTTATGCACATTGTTGATTTATGAATTTCTTAATTATGTTATCACATTATTTGCATTTTTACTGTGATGATCATCCTTGGATAACTCATGATCTTATCCTAAATGTCCCTGGTCGGTCATCTATACGGGAGCAGAGATAAAATAAGACTAGTACGACTTTGAAGATATATAGAGATATAAATCAAAGTCATAGGCACATGTAAGAGTACAGGGTGTTGGACCGATCCCCTATGAGAGAGCTGCATGGGTTAAGTCATAAGCTTCTCTCATATACAAACCATGTCACTATGCCCTTTGACCTAAGATCATCATGGATTCCTACATGATAAACGCCCAGCTTTGACCTAGTCAAAAGTCACTTTTGATCGAGTGATCATAAAGGCTATGTTCGGGCTCAGTGGTTTTTCATACGGAGGAATGTGAATGGTCAAGATGGAATTTGTCCCTCACATTCGTAAAGAGATATTACTGGGCCCCTCGATGAGTGAGTCTGAGAAATGTATGGCTATACTATAATGGAAAGGTAGTTCCATTTCTATATTCAGAATACTCAGGGATCGAGAAAGTAACAGTCAGGAACAGGAGGATGACGTTCTCCATGCCTCATTCATGACCAAAATATCGTGTGACAAAAGGGACGTGATATGGTTGTATGAAAGGTAATATCATTCATCGATCCTCATATGATTTAGGTAGTCATAATGTCTTGCTAGAGACCGCTTACGACTTGTGGATCAGTATAGTAACTGTCCCACTGCCAACTTCATATGGGCCTATAGGGTCACACACAAAATAGTCCATCACAAGCTATGATATCCAGATTCAATAAATAATCTAGGGTGGATATATTTTATATTTTATATATATAAATTCGTATATATATTATATATAATATAAGAGATATTTGCAAGATTTAATTTATAAGGATAAATTAAATCTCTATCACTTTTGAATTTGAATTTAAATTGATATGATCTATTTAAATTTGAAATTTAAATTGATAAAATATCTCAAATTTGATTTATGAGAATAAATCAAATATAATTCTGTCTTATCTTTATTTTAAATTAAATAATAGGTGAATTAGATATGTGGGACAGATTTAATATAAACCATATTTATTTAATTAGTTTCTTATCAAATTCTACAATATATGATATTGTATTAATTTCAGAATTAATATAAGATTAATTCTGAAGCCCAACCCAATTAGAACACCGTTAGCATCCTTTATATTTGACATTAGGGGCTAGGGTTCTATACATGATAAAAAGGGATAAGGAGAGTGCAAAAGGTTTGCAGATAAGAAACTGCCAAAATAGAGACGGTGAGGATGGATTCTTGAGAAAGCCCTAGAGGGACAAGAGGCGCTAGCACGTCGTTCGTGATTGGAACTCTGTTCTTGTGGATACCGGTAGAGGGAGCCGATCTGAGTTGTTGACTTCTTGCGATCGAGAAAAGAGGACCAGGTATGACGACAGGTCGCGACCAGTTGACACAGAGGTCGCGACTAAATAGGCATCTGAATGTCAGAAATCCGAAAAGAGACGATAGGTCGCGACTAGAAGCTGAGGAAGTCACGACTGATAACTCTAGAGGCTACAGGTCACGACAGAAAACTCCAGAGGTGACAAGTCGAGACTAGAAGCTGAGTAGGTCGCGACTGAAAACTCTAGAGGCAAAGGGTCGCGACTAGTGGATACTGAGGTTGCGACTACAGCTAGAATACCGAAGGTAACACTTCTTTCTCCTTGACTTAAACACATTCGGTAGTTCATGGCAGGGAATGGAAAAATTTTTAAAGTTAATTTCCGCTGCGTGTCTTCCAATTCCCTTCACCATTTCTTTCATACATAATCTTCCAGAAATTTGATGTAATTTTAGGGTCTCTGATAGAGGAGCATGGCATGATCAAGCATTAAAGGAAGACCAAAACATGGAGCGTAGAGCCCAAGCTAAAAGATGGAAGTCCAATAGTCTAAAAGACCCATTACAAGGCATTGCAGGCCCATGCGCAGTCCAGATTGAAGAATTCACTCAAAATACCATGTGACAAGTATGTGCCTTGGAGGAGGAGCATAAGTGACGTCCAAGAATATTCAAGAAGCATCAAGAAGGCGTCTTTATGTATTATTTATGGTTTAATTTTGTTTTTTAAGTTTCCATTTTTATTTGCATTAAATAAGGCCTTTTGGTCAAAGATTGCATAAGAATATTTTAGGTTAGTTTTCTATTTTTAGGTAGCAGCCTTTTTCTCCAAGAAAAGGTAATTTTCCTATTTCCTTTAGCCTTAATTGGTGCCAACTAAGATAGTCAATCATCATTAAGGCACATTTATGACGTAGGGTTTCTTTGATTCTAGATGGTTCTTTTGCTGCCTATGTAAGGCTACATTTTTTTGTAATTGGAACAGATTTGAATGAGTGAATTTTAGAGAATTTTATTTCTCTTGAGTGAGCTTTGCTTGCCGCCTCATATTCTCATGAGAATACTCGACTGTATCAAGGGCTGATCATCCTTGTGGTGTCTCCATGGCTAGGGTTGTAAGAGACAGGTTCTCTTAAGGTCCTACCTTCGATCGTTCGTCTAGTTTCCTAACTTGTTCCTAGCCGATCCGTATTCGTACCTTATATCATTTGGTATCAAAGATAAGGTTTGCTAGAATTCAAGTTCTTTCCTTTTATATATTATTTTTGTTTTCTTGTTTCATCTTCTTAATTCTATCATTTGTCCTTCGTCCCTTGCTTCCATCAATTTGGTTCTTCACCTTTCCACACCCTATTTGTGTTTTTTTTTTGTGACTTTCTACGCTCCTTTGAGAAAAAAAAGAAGCTCAGAAAAAAAAAAGCTGAAAAAAAAATCTGAAAATTCTAGAAAAAAAGAAAAAAAGGAGGAGCTGTAGATTTGAGAATTGCAATGTTAAAGATGAGTTTCCTAAAATTGAGATGAGCTTCCATTACAAGTCACAACTAGTTTCCTAAATCATTAAACTTGGGTGGTAACAGTTCTTATTGCCTCTCTTTACATATTTCCTAATTTTTCGTATTGCTTAATTTGAATTTCTTTCCTTTTTCCTTCAAGTTTCCTATTTGCTTCCTTCCTTCCATATCTCACCTTCCTAACTTGATTTGCTTTTCTTGCAAGGTGCTCAATTTCCTAAATTATTTTCGAGGTAGCACCTTTCCTAAATATTTTCTTCCTTTTTTCCCTTTCTTTTCTAACTCATAGCTTTCCATATTCTCCTTTCTTATCTCTTATATTTTTCTGGTTCTTGCAATTCTGGTTGTGGAGATTACCATTTATTAACATTGTCTCTTGATTTTGTTGAGTTTCAATCAAGAATATTATAGGAGGCAAGTTTGAGTGGTAAAAGGCGAGAGTGTTATTACATCAATTTAAAAGCCGGATTTAAGTTAAACACGAGTGACACTACAATTTCTTGAGTAAAACACGTGAGTAGAGTGGTAAGGTCCCTTCTTACTATTTCATTTCTCTTTGATCACACTAACGTTTCAGTTTGAAGATGAGTGACAGAGAAACCCCTATGGAAGAATTCAACACAGATCCTAAGCTGTTCATGAGAGCCATGAGAGATGAATTTCTCAAACTCAAGTTGGAGCTAGTGGAGCTAAAAGCATCCAAAACAAGTAGTGGTGATGAGGAGGTGATTAGATCTGGTTCTTCATCCTCAAAGAATAGGAGCAGACCTGAAAAACGTGATTTTGACACCTATGACCCAAAGGTCAAGTACCCTACCTTCAAGGGTAATATAAATCCAGATGCATACCTTGATTGGGAGATGAAGTTTGAGCAAATCTTCAGAATGAATGACTGGCCAGAAGAAAAGAAGGTAAAAATTGCTTTATATCAATTTTCTGACTATGCTATTATTTGGTGGGAAGATTTACAGCTTAAAAGGCATCTTAAGGGCAAAGGACCACCTCATACATGGTTAAAGCTAAAGAAACTCATGCGCAACAAGTATGTCCCTAGTTACTACTACCGAGAGCTAAATAGAAAGTTACAACTGTTTGGCCAAGGCTCTATGACTGTTGATGAATATGTGCATGAACTTGACCTTCTTAAAATGCGAGCTGGAGTACAAGAAGGAGAAGAAGCAAGCATGACTAGAATCATTGATGGGTTAAGGCCTGAAATTAGAGACAAAGTTGAGATGTACACTTTTGTTGATAAAGAAGAGCTAGTGCATAAAGCCATCAAAGTTGAGAAGCGGTATAAAGAAAAATACTCCAAATCCTCATCTCATGGTTGGAGGGACTCTAGATCAGCATCGAAGTGGAAGGATTCTAAGGCTAAAGATGTAGCAAAATTCACACCAAAAGCCAAGGAGGAATCCAAGCCCAAGATTGAGTGGAGAACTTCTTCTACTGGTAGCACCTCTTTCCTTCAATGTTTTAGATGTCATGGAAAAGGGCATATTGCTTCCCAATGTCCCAATAAGAGGGCCATGATCCTCAAAGATAATGGCGAGTATGACAGTGTGCATTCTAGCGATAAAAGTGATGATGACATGCCTTCTTTGGTGACTGATTCTGAATTGGAGATTGATAAAGCTGAACCTGTTAAGGGAGAAGCATTAGTGGCTAGAAGAGCCCTAAACACGCAACTAAAGGAAGATAAAGAGCCAGAGCAGCGAGAGCTCATCTTCCACACTAGGTGCTTCATAAAGAATAAGGTATGTAACATGGTTATTGATAGTGGTAGTGTTACCAATGTTGCTAGTACCTTACTTGTTGAAAAGTTGGATTTACCTACCATGAAGCATCCTAAGCCTTATAAATTGCAATGGTTGAATGATAGTGCTGAAGCTAAGGTCACTAAGCAAGTTTTGGTTTCTTTTTCTGTTAGCAACTACCATGCTGAAGTTTTATGTGATGTAGTCCCAATGCTTGCTGGACATCTTTTACTTGGAAGACCATGGCAGTTTGATAGTAGAGCTCACCATGATGGTTACAAAAATTGTTATTCTGTACCTTTCAATGGAAAAATCATTGTATTGAAGCCTCTTAGGCCTAAGGAAGCTTATGATGACCAAGTGAGGATTGAGAAAGAATGCAAAAAAATAAGTGGGTGGAGTGAAAAAGAGAGAGTACAGAAAAAAGAAAAGAAAAGGAATGAATATGAGAAATATGAACAAAAGAAAGAGAGTCTATTTGCTGGAAAAAGTGAGGTTAAGAGAGCATTATTGAGTGAGCAAGTCTTGGTGCTTGTGTGCAAGGATGCTTATTTTTCTACTAACCAACTTAACCCCTATTTGCCTTCTAGTGTTGTGGCTTTGTTGCAGGAATTTGGTGACCTATTCCCTGATGGAGTTCCCGATGGGCTTCCCCCCTTAAGAGGAATTGAGGATGTAAAGTTTCTTAGCCATTTTTGGAGGACCTTATGGAGTAAGCTTGGAACTAAGTTGTTGTTTTCTACTGTGGCACATCCCCAAACGGATGGGCAAACTGAGGTCGTCAATAGAACACTCACTACCTTGTTACGTGCAATAATTCAAAAGAACTTGAAGAATTGGGTCAATTGCTTGCCTCATATTGAATTTGCATATAACAGGGCTATTCACTCTTCCACTTCTTTCTCTCCATTTAAGATTGTTTATGGCTTTAATCCTCTATCTCCTTTGGATATTTTGCCTTTACCTTCTAGTGAACGAGCTAACCTTGATGGCAAGAAAAAGGCTGAGTTTGTGCAGGAATTACATGCTAAGGTGAGGGCCAACATCGAGAGAAAGAATGAGCAATATATAAAGCACGCTAACAAAGGTCGTAGGAAAGTTGTCTTTGAGCCTGGCGACTGGGTTTGGGTACACTTGCGAAAGGAGAGGTTTCCAGAACAATGAAAGTCTAAGTTGCAGCCAAGAGGAGATGGCCTTTTCCAAGTCCTAGAGCAAATCAATGATAATGCTTATAAAATAGGTTTGCCTAGCTCCTATGGTAATGTAAGTGCTATATTTAATGTGACTAATTTATCTCTCTTTGATGCTGTAGATTCGAGGACGAATCCCTTTGCGCAGGGAGGGAATGATAGAGGAGCATAGCATGATCAACCATTAAAGGAAGACCAAAACACGGAGTGTAACATCCCGATTTTTGGTCTAGGAGAATTGGGAAGTAGTCTGATATGGGCAGGCTGCTAAAACCGTAGTCCCAGGGTAGTAATCTGATATGGGCGGATCACTTACCTATATTTTGTAGGATCCGAGGGATGAGCTAAGTCTTTCAGGATGTAAAGATGAGTTAAGTCTTTAACCTACAGAATCGGGACAGTTCGCCTAGGTTCAAAATGAGGAATGTGAGGAATATCCTAAGTCTTAAGCCTAGGAATTCTGCAGGTAGCTTGATATGGGCTGGCTCCTGTGTAAGATAACCTGATATGGGCGGGTTGTCGAGCTTTTCAATTAACGATGACTCCCGAAGAGTTTAAGGGATGAGTTATTGAAAGAGAATTTCTAGACCTTAAGATGAGGGATGAGAAGATGAGCAATGAGGCCAGAAAGAGAGTGTAGGGGCAAAATCGTAATTATGGGAAAGATCGGGCTGGTAGCCGATGAGTACCATATTTTCCAGAAAATAGAGAAAATTATGCTGATCATTTCACTGAACTGGGAAATGTGCATACAAGGTCTCTATGAGTATGAAAGAATTATGGAAAGTTTAAGGACAAAAAGGTGGGGTCCTTAAGTGTAATTTTAGCCAAATAAAAAGGGATTTAAATGAAAAGAAGAAAAGTTCCTTGGGGCTAAAGTGTAATTAAAGAAAGTCAGGCCGGAAGTGGTTTGGACTGTACGACAGCATTTCAGTCCCAGATTTCACCGGTAGAGAGAGCAAGGGACGCTCGGTAATCTGGCTTAATACAGGAATTTTTGAAGACTCCAGATAGCCAGAAATGGACTGATCGTCCAAAAGTTATAAAAATTCCTACCGGATATCCTAGAATTCAGATCTAGGTGAGAAAATACAGGATGATACGTCCTTATGGGGCGGATGTTGGGAAACTGACAGAATACCGATAGGAGGCCTGTAGAAAAAGTTATTCGCAAATTAGAAAATCCAGACGGGAGTGTGAGGCCTCTGGGTATCCGATAGGGAGATTTATCGGTATTTAAAAAGGGACTGAATGAGTTCGGATGATCTCAGTCAGATGACTGATATGACTCACAGGGATGCCTGAACACCGCAGATCGGACAGAAGGAGCCGGTGTCCGGATATGTGTATAAACGGTGAATAATAGATAAAATATTTAATAATTATTAACAGGGGAAGATTCCTCGTAATACGTGCCATGAAGGTAATGGACCCTGAAAGGCCCAATAATGGCGCCAACAAGGCCCAGTAAGACACTTGGACAGATAGGTGGGCCAATATCCGGCAGAACCCCGGAAAAGTGCGAAATTACGAAAATGACCCTGTGTTGTACTGAAGGGGTAGTAGATGAATGAGGGCATTTTGGTCATTTTGGATAGGCCCAGGAGCCGAGGCACATACAGATAAAGTTACTGAGAGTCAGTATATGCCCTGACAGAGTACAGAAGGGTGTGAAATGACGATTTTACCCTTAGGGTTAAAATAGTGCAAGAAAGGGCACCCAGGGGTATTTTGGTAATTTGCCGAGGGATGTTTCTTGGGAATCGAGCCATCAGCGTACTTGAGCTTGATCAGGATCCAAGATAACATTCCCAGAGCCCAAAAACGTAGGCCCAGTGATATGTGCGAAAAAGTGGCATTAAAATACTATTTTAATGCTGTTTCAATAAAGTAAAGTTACTCGGTCGGCACGATAACCGAGGAGGTGATCAGATAAAGTCCAAGACTTATCTGGATAGCATTGGAAGGCGTGAAAGGTCCCTTCCAGGTGCCACATGGCGCAATCTTAGAGGCAGAAGAAAAGTTGAGGACACGTATTACGGTGTAAGACTCTGGACCGGTACTGGATTGGACTGAACTGCTGAGTCAGCTGATGAGGTATCCAGGAATTGTGACATGTGAAGAATGTGGCGATGAGGTGTCCCGGTGAGGTATCCTGGATGATGTCATGCATGATGCAGTAAAAAGGAATAAAGAAAAATAGGAAAATCCAGGAAAAACCAGGACCACATGTTCATATGGCTTCAAAATTACAGAAATGACATCCATTAAAGCTATAAATACCCCCTTCCCCTCCCATTTTATGCATCCCACATTTTTGGCAAGAAAAGAGAGAGAAGGAAGAGAGAGAAGGAGAAAGAAAGAAAGGAGGGAAGTTCTGGTGGAGTTGGAAGCAGTATAGAAGTTCTGGAGCTCTGCTTTTGAGGTAGTAACTAATCTTAGCTTTTATGTAATGGCTTTGTGATTTGTTGTGCTATTGTTTGGTTGGATTGTTGTCTTATATGTTATGCTTGAAGCTCTATTATAATGCTATGATCATATGTTATTGAATATGGAAGCACGCAGCATACTTATCTGTACACAATCACAAGCAAGCACCGTCACTCTGCATTACATATATTGTTATGATTATTACTACTGAGATTCCCCCGAATCTCATTCCCATATATAACATTACAGGGGAGGTTCTGTCAAAATAAAATTTGGAAATCTTAAGAGACGCCGTTATGCTGCCGAATTTAAGACTAAACATCAGAATATGATAAGTACTGTGTACGTAGGTGCTGTCTAAGGAGGCTGGAAGTGAGTGGACCTAGCCGGTTCATCCAGTCTTTCCTGGGTACTTATGTAGAATGGTAGTTCTCATGAGGGAATTACCGAATCAGTACAGTTCAGTTCTTTGTACAGATGAAGCCTAGCGGTTATACTGTCGAAGTTCGGGCAGGAAAAGATGTAATAGAAATATGATAATTTGCTGTATGCCTTGTTGTTTGACATTTTATTATCTAATAATAAATGTTGTTTGGCATGTTCAATTTGTGAATGGGGAATTAAGGGAGAAATTCGTAGGTCTTGAGGTAGCAGTGTTCTGACCTCAGTTTGACCTAGTAAACGAAGGAGTTTGGCTATGAAATTTGGCAGGCTAGTCATACACATCTGGTTCATTACGTGGATAGGTAATAAGCCTCATTTGGATGTGCAGAACGAGATAAATTAATTTTCAAATTAAAAGTCCAGAATAAGGAACTTAAGAGTAAAATTTTGAATTTCTGGGCTTAAGTTAAGATATAATCAAGCTAATATTGCTTCCGTAAGTGTACTCTGAGAGGTCTAAGGGAGGATGTTTCACGGAGCGTGGAGCCCAAGCTAAAAGATGGAAGTCCAATAGTCTAAAAGACCCATTACAAGGCATTGCAGGCCCATGTGCAGTCCAGATTAAAGAATTCACTCAAAATACCATGTGACAGCATGTGCCTTGGAGGAGGAGCATAAGTGACGTAATATTCAAGAAGCATCAAGAAGGCGTCTTTATGTATTATTTATGGTTTAATTTTGTTTTTTTAAGTTTCCATTTTTATTTGCATTAAATAAGGCCTTTTGGTCAAAGATTACATAAGAATATTTTAGGTTAGTTTCCTATTTTTAGGTAGCAGCCTTTTTCTCCAAGAAAAGGTAATTTTCCTATTTCCTTTAGCCTTAATTGGTGCCAACTAAGATAGTCAATCATCATTAAGGCACATTTATGATGTAGGGTTTCTTTGATTCTAGATGGTTCTTTTGCTGCCTATGTAAGGCTACATTTTTTTGTAATTGGAACAGATTTGAATGAATGAATTTTAGAGAATTTTATTTCTCTTGAGTGAGCTTTGCTTGTCGCCTCATATTCTCGTGAGAATACTCGACTGTATCAAGGGCTGATCATCCTTGTGGTGTCTCCATGGCTAGGGTTGTAAGAGACAGGTTCTCTTAAGGTCCTACCTTCGATCGTTCGTCTAGTTTCCTAACTTGTTCCTAGCCGATCCGTATTCGTACCTTATATCATTATCATACATCATACGCATATATCTTATTACGCATCTTTTCTTGTGTATTGGGTATTTCACATTACGCACTGTAAATCTTTCATTACACTTTTCTTTCCACATTCCAGAATACTCTTTTACTTATAGCTTTGCCAGAATCTGAGGATCTTGCTCTTTAGCCTTTCTAACCTCCCTCTAACATAAAACTATAACTTGAATCTTCCCTTTCAGATATTCTCTACTTAGATCTGACATCCCTTACCTTTTTAACTATTTCTAACTTTTCTTAACTTTTCTATCTATTTATCTATCTCTTTCCTCTCACAGTTCCTCTTCTTGACACTGATATAAGGAAATACTCATCATCTAACTATCTCTTTCTTTCTTTACAATCGTTATTTGGAACTGGTATAAGGGAATAGTAGTATCCCTTATTTTCTCTATATTAAGCACTTATACTATTCTCTGCTTATGCTTTTCCGTGCTCATGCTATTCTTTCTTTTTATTATGCTAGCTAGCAATGTTCTTTCTCATTATTCTAGAGCATCTTTTTAACTTTGTGACTCAACACTATGCTTCCTAGTGGGTCACCCATCTCCAGGCTACTCTAGCCTGAGCACCTTTCAGTTAAGCTTGATGTTAGGTTAGGGCTAGGTTACTATTTATATAGCTCTGAGCCATAGCATACTCTTTCTCATATAACTGTGTCCTAACTTTACTATGCCTTAGACCCTCTTCTCTAGGTCTCTTTGGCCTTTTAATCTCTTCATCCTCATCTAGAGGATCTATTTGCTCATACTTGTCTATTCTTAAGACATACAGGGTTCTCTCTTCTGTTCCTCAAGCATACTCCTACAATCTTTTGAATTCTAGTACTCATATTTAAACTTTGGACTTCATCTTCATTTAAGAGAAACTAAGTTCAATCTAGAGGCTAGCTGGTAACATATGGATACTTTTTCTACAGGAGTTAATCCATACCTTGTCCTTGGTGATTGTCTTTTCAAAAAGATATAATGTTGTCTTATTCCTCTTCTTCATGATTCACACTATCCTGTCCTTAGGCTAGGTTATTTCATAATTCGAAATCACCTGCTGTCGTCTTAAGCCTTTTCAGGAACTATCAGATTTTGGGATAATACTCCCCTGTGAATCATGTTAGAATTAATTGTAATTCTTCTGAAAGATTTCAACCAATGAACTAAGTTACAAGGTTAGCTACTCCCCTATTATTGATAGCTCAACAGTTAATTCTCCGGTACGATATTCCATAGCCTATCTTACTTATCAAGACTTCACTTAACCTCTCTTTTACTCAAGGGTTCTTCTCAACTTTCCTTTGTTCTTGTGACTTACCATGAGCTATTGCCATTTGCAATCATGGCCTAGCCATTTGCAAATCACCATCGATAATTGCCACGGGCATTTATTTTATGTTACTATGGTACCGTATAATAACTTTCTCATTTCATCCCATTTGAATATGTGCTCTATTTATGAGTAATATGTATTAATCTAACTATTATCTGAAGAGTGATCTTTACTTATTTGAATCTAGCTATATCTGAGATCCATCTATTTCAGATCTAACTCTTATATGAAGAGTGATATGAAACCAATCACTTTACTATTGTTTGCTTTTCTTTCTGTATACCATTTATTTTGATAGAGTTATAACACTACCATTCTCTTGGTATTTATTGTAACCCTACCATAAGAAATGGTCCTGAGTATTATATTCATAAGCTTGTAGATATACCTGAGTAAACCCCAATCATACTGTAAATGACTGTCCCACTTGCTAAAACTGTCTGTTATTCTGGATACTTTTTAATTACTATCATACTCTAGCTTTCTCATCTAACTGACTCTTATCATTATCTTATCTCAAACTCTTATCTCTATTCCTAAGTTTAATCTAACTCTAATTCTGATCTTAATTTCCATTCTACTCTTAATCCTAATCCTTGAGGATTAACTAACACTAACTACCTTATCTATTTCTCTAATCATATGGAGCAAACATCCAAGTCTGGGATAACTCTATCGTGTGCATGTTGGATATTACCCTTTAAATATGCATAAAGTGTTATCACCTTAAACCAATAGGAGTAAATAGAACTTGAATCACATATTGTATCTACTTAGTGATTGTTAACCCATAATCATTTCTTTGGATTACCTCAGGTGACTTACTTGTCTCCTCTCAGATCAGTGCAAAACTTTCTTCTGTATCTGGAATCTCTTACCTGTCGTATTCTATAAATACTCTCTGGCCAAATATCCCAGCTTGCCACATCTGTAGCAACTTCCTCTACCTGTCAATCAAAGACTATTCATGTGGTCTCTACCACAGTTCTCATATATGGTAGGCTCTGATTGCTTGTTTGCATCTCCTAGCTTACTACTCTTCTACTTCTCAATTTCTTCTTATTACCTCTTCTGAAAACTAAAGGCCCTCTGGAACATCCTTATCGAAAACCCCAAAAGGATTCATCTTTTAGAGTTGCCTTTATCTTTTTTGGGCATCACAAGTTTGTCTCTGTAATCTTGCTTACCTCTACTGCTTCGTTGAAACTTTGCAACTGCCTAGAAAAATTCTTTCTTGCAACAAAAAATTCAATCTATGAGTTAACTTCTTAGTCAATCAACTTTCACTATGCACTTGGATGAACTCGGCTAAGTATCCATCAAAAGGTTCCTCTTACCCTGCTTTAACATTTTAACTTTGCCTCAGGCTTATCTCTATTTGATTGAGGGGAATGCTTCTCATAAAACTACTCAAGAAAAGATTTTCAGGTGAGCGGATCATTTCTGTCTTCATGGAGTAACTTCTATACTTTTCTATAGTTGGATACTATCTTCTTTTTCAGCAGATTTTGACCATCTGCTAGTCCTGGTTGCTCCTTCCTAGACTATAACTCCTTGATGACTTCTCTTAATTTTTAACGTCAAATAATTTACTATTTTCTTCATCATTCCCAATCTTATCGATTATAAATGATAAATATAACTAAATATTATCACAAATTTACTATCTTACGTAGAATCAAACATCAACAAATTTATTTATGTACATAATATTGTCTCAAAATATCATAACAAAATAAAAATAATTCTCCATTAGTTTGCTCTTTTCCTTTAAAGTTTCAATCCCTATTTAAAACATGGTTAACCATGGAAAGAATGAGATTTCAAACAAAACCCAGTAGTAAAATCTATTAACTTCAATATTGATTATGCATGATCATCACAGCTATGCACATTGATATGATAAAAGGAGCCACATTACCTTATATTCATGCAATCTCTAATATGTATATTGTCATGGAATATTAATGCAAGGAGTTTGCAAGTAATCTTATCATCATCATCATCATAAGCTCAACCAAAATCACAACAACATACAAGTATAACAATCAAGAAAAAATGAACATTATAGTCAAGTATTCTTGCTACCTCTTCAAAATATCTCCTAATCTTTCTTCTTGCTCTTGAGTCCTTTCTTCACAAATATCAAAATATAGAATTTCATGATAGAAGGGCACGTTCATGACTAGCTCAATTACATAACATAATACTTGGAAATTCCATTTCCCTTTATATCTTAAATTTTGAGTTTTGATTTCATCTTTCCAAAAATTAATTTTATTTACTATTCATAGATAAATTTTCAATCCAAATATGGGCTAGAATTCTTGAAAATCACACTCTACCTTCCCATTTTCTCTTGGCTGAATGGTTCCTTTTTGGAACTAAATTATGAAATTTAACTAATTCTTATACAAGGCCACTTTATTCATGTTATAATCTATCCTTTAAATCAATTCCTATCATCAATTTCATCTTTCCTTTGATTATGAATTTCGGCCAGCATGTCCCCTTTAGAGATTCAAGAATTCTACTCAACTAAAATCAAGATTAAGCTTCCTAATTACTAGATTAAACACTTAAAATTATGAAATTACCTTATCTCTAAGCTTGCTTGGATCACTAGATGGCTTTTTCTTCTTCTTTCTTGTGAAATTGGAGAGCAAAACCTTCCCTCCCTTGCCTTGCATGAAATTTCAATAGTGATGAGGGTGGGTTGTGTATTTATAATGACCCCAATAACTCTTTGCCCTCCATTTTCAATTTATTTATAATGACATTTAACAAAATCCTATTTGCCCACATGTTAAGATGATTAATTAAAGGGCTAATTTGTCTGAGCACGGTTAACTGTGGAGTTTTGACAAATTCTAGTGTACTGAGAAACTTGTTAGTCTTTACAATATACTCCAAAAACTATAGTAAAATTCTCTAGTTACCATTTGGGGTCGAACTACTTTGGCAAATTTTTAAAGTTTCAAATGAAACCCTAATTGTAAAATTTATACATTAAATATTTTTAAAACTAATCTCTAAACTTGTTAGGAATAAAATTAGTTTTGCAATCTTCTAAAATTCTTACACTATTTTATCCTTATTTTCTTGGATATTTCTAATGTCCAGAAAGTCCAGATATTACTAATTTTAAGCAATTTCCTTAATTAACTAATATTCTAATAAATACTAAAATTATATAACAATTTATTTTGACCTTATTTTCAAATTTTGAGTATATCATGCTGATTTGTTAAGGGTTCCAGACATGTTTTCCAAAATTACACTAACTTGCTTGGAACTTCTTAAAATTACATTTTTGCCTCTAAGCAATCTAACCTCATAAGTTATGTGATCTACTATTATGCTATTTCTTTCTAGACCTTGGCCATTGTTAGAATCCTCATGTATTAGGTAAAAATTTGGGATGTGACACAAAACACCTCAAGCATGTTGGGATTTATTGTAGAGGATGGCAACAAATGACCAGTAATCAAAGGACCCAAGAAAGACCTACTACTTCCTTTAGATCTTCTAAGGAAATCATTACTGAAATAATAGCATGGGGAAAAAGTTGGACAAAAGGATGAACATTCTTGAAAGAGATCTAAATTCAAAGCAAGTAAATGCCATAGGAACTTCTCAAGCTATTGTCACTGGTTCTGATTTTTGTGGTTCTATGATACACTCTTCCAACACTTGTGCCAATCTATATGAAGAAGTTGCTGCTATGTATCAAGAAGACCCTCCTAATTTCTAACAAGAGATTATTCTAATTATTAATGGAAAGGAGGGAATTCTCAAGCTATTACATTGATACAAGCTTTCATAAGCAACAGTGAGATAGCCAAGTTCATTAGAAGCATATATACTATGAACTCCAATTTCAATAGGGCATTAAGGGGATATACTTCAAGATGAATGGGTTCATATCAGCTAGTGATGTAAAGGCTGTAAGTAAGTTATACTACCTTTATTTCTAATTATAAGATCTGCTTAACTAATTTGGGTAGATTAAGAAAGTTAGGTAAATTAGTTATTTTTAATAATTATGTGTTGATTTTCGTAAAATATCCCCTTTAATCATATGCATTTGAACAACCCTTGACAGATACCCCTTAATATGTAAAATAATATAGGATACATTGGGAGAAAATTATAATTTTTGGGAGGCAAAGTGGATTGGGGTCTATATTTAAGAACAAATTCATCCACCAATCTATCTTTTATAATTTAGAATGGAGGGAATATTATAATTCTCTTGTCTATTTCTTGTATTGTTCTATTGAGACAGATTTATAATCCTTAGGATAGTTGCAGTTTCTATATTATTCTCTGTTTGTTGGTTTACTACATTGTTACTCGCTCACTTCCTAAATATAAGAGTTAGTTAAGGGGTTTGCATTAGTTCTAAATGTAAGATCTTAATCCACTTTACTTCTCAAATTTATAATTTTTTATCTAAGTTATCATATGATTGTATATATTAAAAGGGGTTCTTATCGAGGAAGGAATGATTAATTGTGTTATTTTAGGGAAACCAATTCATATTTGTTATAAATAACTAAATTAATTTTCTTAATATTTGTAAGGGTTAATACCATTTTTTGTCCTTATAGTTTGATCAAATTTTAGTTTTAGTCCATGTAATTTTCAATCGAGCTTTTTGGTCGATTAGTTTTATAAGTACTTGGTCTAAGTTAACGCTGTTAAGTATAAGAACCAAAACTAAAACTTGTTAAAAGTACAGGATCAAAATCATAAGACATATGGTCCTTATACTCTTAACATGTTTTGATTTTGGTTGCTATACTCAATGGCATTAACACGGTTAAATTCAGGCTAAGCTTATGAAACTATAGAGACCAAAAATCATGATTTGAAATTGCATGGATTAAAATCAAAATTTGATCAAATTATAAGGACCAAAAAGTATTATAATTTGAAATTAGCAATTTGTTTATTCTCCTAATAAATAAAGGTATTTTTGGGAAGAGCACTAGGATGGGTGACCTCCTAGTAATATTTGTTTACTCTTGGATGAGCTCATCTTTTGCTTATTCAAGAGTAATACACTCCAAGATGTGTCATATTCCTAATTTTCTTATTTAGTGTACATAATGTCTTTATCCTATGTACATGAAATCTAGAAGGAAAAGGTTACAATGTAATGGTAGGAAGGGATTGAATTGCAAAGAAAGAAAGTTCCTCATGATTTAAGTATAAAAGTTTAAAGGGACTTAATTATAAAGTTTCCAAGGACTAAAATGAAAATCCTACAAGTTTTATGGTACAAAGTGAAAGTAGACACAAGTTATGGGAACTAAATGTAATTATGAAAAGTTAAGAGACCAAATGGTAATTATGAGTTCAAGGGCTTAAATGCAATTTTTAAGAAAGAATAAAAAATTAAGACCTAATGTCATTTTTGTAAAAGATCAGGGAAGATCTTTAAATCCATGATCTGAAGGTAGGAATAGATAGAGGAGACTTTTATGATCAATCCTGTGAATTATAGAAGTTTTATTTGAGGTCTAGATTAATTGATATAATTTTATAAAATAATTAAATTTTTAGAAAATATTATGAAATCTGATTAGGCCGGTACCGGATTTGACTAGAATTTTTTTCAATTAGATTTTTTGCCCTAGAATGACGCCACCTTACTTGGGAAATTAACCATGTGACTCATGATGTTATTGATGTTGTCATGTTGGCTTGGTGGCTTGAAGCTAACAAAGGTAATTTCTTCCTCTAGTCTTTGTACTTTGTTGTAGAAAGATCGCTCTTAATTTAAATGGTTTGAATGATATTTTCCGTACTTGGAAGGTATAACATCCCAATTTTTAGACCTAGAGATGCAGGAAGTAGCCTTAGATTGAGAGGCTACCGGACCCCTTTTGAGTAGAAGCCCCAGAAACATATAGAGGATTTTCAGGGACTAAACTGCGAATATGTAAAAGTTAAAGATTTCAGAGTCAAAGGTTGACCATTTTGGTCGCGATGATAAAGTAGTGTGGTCGCGACTAAGTGTTACAGGAAGGTCTAAACGCTACTGAAAGATGTGTGGGTTGCGACTAATAGGCAAAATGAGCCTGGTTGCGACTGAAAAGTGATGAGGTCGCGACTAAATGATGTTGAGGTCGCGACTAATGAACACAGAAGGTGTTAAGTCATGATTGAGATGATATTTTAATATAGTTACCCGGTTGGAGATAGAACTGGGGAGTGGGTCAGATAAAGTAAAGGTTATCCAGAACCATGAGGTGGCATAAAAAGATGTTCTCATGGGACCCACAAGATGCCATATGGCATTGAGTTAATGGAGAGAGAAAAGTTAGAAAAAGGTAAAGGACATGTGGCGCTATCTCAACCGCTCATTCCAGGAAAAGACTATGGAATTCTCTGGAAGCACTGAGTCAGCATATGAGGTGTCCTAAGGGCCCCACCAAGGCGCCACCTAGCATGTGAGGTGTCCCTAGAATGATGTCATGAGTGATGAGTCATGAGGGATGGTGATGTCATCATGATGATACAGGCAAAGCTTCTTGAGGAAGCAAGCGATCTGAGCCATTCATCGTGATTGAATCTGAGCTATCCATTCCTCTTTGCCTCCACTATAAATAGAGGCCTTCCCCTCCATTCTATTCCATAATTCGGTGGAGCAAGGAAGAGAGAGAAGGAGAAAGAGAGGAAGAGAGAAAGGAAGAAGGGGAAGTTTTGATTAAGCTAGGAGCAGTCCAAAGAGCTTGGGAATAAGGTAAATAAGTTATTCTAGTCCCTGCTCTAGTACAGTAGAGGATTGTTCTTAGTAGTTAAGATAGAGAAATGTTTTCCTTTTTATAAGGTTAGTGCTGGAGAGAGACAGTCAGAGGATTGTCTGAGCAAGGATTAAGTTTAAGAAGAGGCTTCATGTAAGGTAGTAAACTTACCTAAACTTGTATATATTGAATATATGATTGATTGTGTTATGGCTTGATTGATTGTTGTTAATCTGTAATTGTTGAAGCTCTGTACTATGATTACCTTGGCCAATTGTATTTCATATGTTACATAGAAGCATGCACATTACATTAAGTTGACACAATCACAAGCAAGCACAAATATCAATCATTGATGCATACACTGTTTAGTACCGTTTGCTATTGAGATTTCCCCCAAAATCTCACCCCCACCTTTTCCAAACATAACAGGGTACTATTTTGGAGAAGTTAGAACTAGGAAAGTGAGGATGTTTCAGAAGGCTTCTGGAAGTGATGATTGAATGATAGAGGAATATGAATTTTAGGTTATGGATGGTTTATACAAGCTTAAACAAGATAGAACCAAGTGGTTCTAACTTGAGAAATCACGTATGCTTGTAATTAGAGTTTGGTGTTAAATTTGCCACTGAACAGAACACTGACTAGTGATTTGAATTTGATGATTTTGATGCTTCCAATAGGTTTAAAATAAAAAATTGTGTAGGGTAAGTAGAGAAATAAGTATTGGAAGCATTGGAATTAAAATGAGAATTTTTGGAAAAAGATGGTGAAACTCACGGGTTCTATACAGATGTGGAGGAGGAGTTTGATTTTTAAAATTCTAACTTCATAATTAGATTCTACATGAAAAATTATGTGGTAATGGACCTTGGGAATTTATTTTGGATGGATGGAAGAACCAACCATAAAATTTAACAAGAAAGGGAACCTAGTGAACATAGTCTTGGAATTGTGTTTTGAATTAAGTTATAACATGCCCTTACTTTGTAATGCTTAGGTTTTGACATTTGTTTGGGAAAAACACCAACCCAAGAAGGACATAACAAATGATCCATAAGAGGTAGCAAGTATACTTAACTATAATATTAATTATGTTTGGTTAATTGCTTACTTGTTGATTATGATTGTTTAGTTAAGCTTGGAGGATGTTTATGATTATGATGATGATGTTGATGGTTATATGGTTGCAACTCCTTGCATTTTATATCATGACAATATGCATGTAAGAGATTGCTTATGATAATTAATGGTTAGATCCCATATCATGATAACATGGTAAGAACTGTAGTCAAGCATGCATTATGTTATAGTTTATATATCTTGCTATTGAGATTTATTTGAAATCTCATTCTTTCCATATAAATGACCATGTTATAGTTACTGAACAATCAAGGGGAAAAGGTTTAAATATGGATCATTGAACTTGTAATGTGGTATACTTATGGTGCTATACATTATGAACTATACCTAGAGTTTGCCATTGATATAATACCTGGAGCAGGATCGATATCTAAGAGCCTTACAAAATGGCTCCAAATGAGATGGCATAACTCAAGAAGCAGATTGAAGAGTTAATTGAGAAGGGTTTCCTCAGACCTAACATCTCACCATAGGGTGCTCCAGTACTATTTGTCAAGAAAAAAGATAGTAGTCTTAGACTATGCATAGACTATCGAGAGCTGAATAAGATCACCATCAAGAACAAATATCCTCTCCTCGAAATTGATAATCTATTGGATTAATTAGCTGGTGCTAAAGTATTCTCAAAGATTAATCTCATATTAGGTTATCATTAGTTGAGGATTAAGGTAGAAAATGTTTCAAAGATTGTTTTTAGAATACGATACGAACACTATGAATTTTTGGTAATGCCATCTGGATCGACAAATGCGCCTTCCATTTTCATGAACTATATGAACTGAATTTTCAGACCATACGTGGACCATTTTATGGTGGTTTTTATAGACGATATTCTAATTTTTTTTAAAGACTCTAGAAGAGTGTGAGCAATACTTGAGTATTATCCTTAGTACCCTAAAAGATAAGCAGTTGTATGCTAAGCTTAGCAAGTGTGAGTTCTGGCTTAAAGAAGTTAAATTTTAGGCCACTATATCTCTCAAGGAGGAGTGGCAGTTGATTCCAGTAAAGTGGAAGCAATATTAAATTGGGAACAACCTAAGTCAGTAACTGAAATAAGAAATTCTCTTGGCTTAGTTGGGTATTACAGACGATTCATTAAGGACTTTTCTTGGGTTGCCCTTCCATTAACTAAGCTCACCAGAAAAAGTCAACCATTCCAGTGGAATGAGAAGTATGAGGCAATCTTTCAAGAATTAAAGTAGAAGTTGACACCTACTCCCATGCTGATCATTCCTGATCCTACCCAGACCTTTGTGGTTTACACAGATGCTAGCAAGCAAGGTTTGGGATGCATTTTAATATAGCAAGGTCGAGTAGTAGCATATGTTTCACGATAGCTTAAGTCTCATGAAGAAAATTATCCCACTCATAATCTGAAGTTGGCAGCAATAGTTTATGTTCTCAAGATATAGAGGCATTATCTGTATGGAACAACCATTGAGTTGTATTGTGACCACAAAAACTTCAAGTATTTACATGATCAGAAGGAGTTAAATATGAGACAACGTAGATGGATGGAATTATTGAAGGATTATGATCTTCAGATTAAATACCATCAAGGAAAAACCAATGTGGCAGTAGATGCTTTGAGTAGAAAGACTATATAAGTGGCATCATTAAATGATCAAGGAATAGGAATTGTTGAAGAAATTCATAGATTGGTTCCCTCTGTATCAGATGCAAGTAATGCATATACTAGGTAGAACCTAAGTAACAGCTATACTCGATGAAGAAATCAGAGAAACACAAAAACATGACCGATTGGCTAAGATTTTCAGAGATAGATGTTGAAAATAGAACTAAAGAATTTTGGAACCTCCAAAAATAGACTGTTGCAATTTAAAGGCAGAACATATATCCCTAAAGCAACTGGATTAAGAGAAAATATTCTTGATAAAACTCACAAAAGCAAGTATATGATTCATCCGAGCATGAACAAGATGTATCATGATCTTAAGAGTTTATTTTGGTGTCCTAGGATGAAGAAAGATGTGGCAAAACATGTGTTAAAGTGCCTTACCCGCCAAAAAGTGAAGGTTGAGCTTCAGAAACCAGTAGAAAAATTACAACCTCTTGACATTCCTAAGTGGAAATGGGATAATATCACAATGGATTTCATAGTAGGGTTACCATTAACCTCAGCAAAGCATGATGCTATATGGGTAGTAATTAATCGGCCGAATAAGTCTGCCTATTTCCTGGAAATCAACAAAAAGGATCCTCTTGAGAATCTGGCTAAGCTTTACATAAAGGATATTGTTAGGCTGCATGGTGTCCCGATTAATATTGTTTTAGATAGAGACTCTCAATTTATATCAAATTTTTGGAGGGCTCTACATAAAGAAATGGGCACTACTATCAGATTTAGTATCCTATTATCCACAAACTAATGGAAAATCAGAGAGGATGATCTAGATGCTGGAAGATATGCTCAGAGAATATGTTTTAGATTTCAAAGGAAACTGGGATGCTCATTTACCACTAATAGAATTTGCTTACAACAATAACAACTATTATTCCAGTTTTCAGATGGCTCTTTTAGATCACTATATGGCCAGAAGTGCATATCCCCCTCTGTGTTGGACAGAGTTAAGCGAAAGGAGAATTTATGGTCCTGATATAGTGGATCAAACTTCATCTCAAATTGATTTGATCAAAAGAAGGCTATTACGAGTCAAAGCAGATAGAAAAGCTATACAGACGTAAAAGAAAGTTGCTAGAGTTTGAGGAAGGTGACCATTATTTCTCAAGATCACACCAAGCATAGGAGCTGGGCGATATATTAAAGCTAAGAAGCTTAACCCAAAGTATATTGGATTATTCCAGATTTTCTCTAAAGTTGGACCTGTGCTTATAAGATGGATCTTCCCCCGAATCTTAGTCAGATTTACGATGTATTCCATGTTTCCCAATTAAAGAAGTATATTCTAGATCCAACACATATGATTGAATATGATGATATTGCACTATAGGACAACCTAACATATGAAGTTGGACCAACACAGATTGTTCATCAAAAGATCAAGTAGTTACGAAACAAACAGATTCCCCTAGTTAAAGTAGTCTAGAAAGGATTAACAGAGAATGGAGTTACCTGGCAAGCTGAAGAAGGAATCAAGAAAAAATACCCAGAATTATTTTTTTAAGTTATGTTGTAAATTTGGAGGATAAAATTTATTTTTAAGGGCGAAGAAAATGTCATATCCCTAATTTTCTTATTCAGTGTACATGAATTCTAGTAGGAAAAGGTTACAATGTAATGGTAGGAAGTGATTAAATTGCAAAGAAAGAAAGTTCCACATGGTTTAAGTATAAAAGTTTAAAGGACTTAATTATAAAGTTTTCAAGGACTAAAATGAAAATCCTAAAAGTTCTATAGTACAAAGTGAAAGTAGATACAAGTTATGGGAACTAAGTGTAATTATGAAAAGTTAAGGGATAAAATGGTAATTACGAGAGTTCAAGGGCTTAAATGAAATTTTTAAGAAAGAAATAAAAGATTTGGACCTAAGTGTCATTTTTGAAAAAGATCAGGGCATATCTTTAAATCCATGATCTAAAGGTAGGATTAGATAAAGGAGACTTTTATGATCAATCATCCTATGAATTACATAATTTTTATTTGAGGTCCAGATTAGTTGATATAATTTTTTGCTATAATTAAATTTTCTAAAAATATTTTAAAATAATATTGGATCATATATCTAATAAAAATATATATATTTGGAAAGGTAATTAAGTAGACAAAAATATATGGGCCAAAGCCCAAAAATATCCTGAAAAGTATGAAATGACAAAAATGCCCCTATGTTATAATATGAATAAGAAATGAATGGAGGGAATTTTAGTCATTTAACAAAGGTCAAAAGGTCAAAGAGGACTACAAGAATAATTGACTAGGGTTAGCAAAAATTATGATGGAATGTAAAAGGACAATATTACCCTTAGGGTTAATATAGTGCATAATTATGAACCAAGGACATTTTGGTCATTTTCCAAGGCCAATAATTACATTTATACACAGTCCAAGAATGTCAATGGTATAAAAATTCCAAACACTAGATTTAATAACAGAAAACATATTTTGGAATTTTACAAAAACTAGAGTTATAAAACAGTCTGATTTTTGCGAAATCTAACCGGGCTAGTACCGGATTGGATTGAAAATTTTTTTAATCAGTTTTTTTCCCTAGAATGACAGCACCTTACATGGGAAATTTTCTATGTGACTTGTGATGTCATTGATGAGGTCATTTTCGCTTAGTGGGCAAGACAAGTTCAAGGAGCAATCTGGGCCTTTTGATTTCAATAAGGTAAGAATTGATCTTGGCCCTTAATTTACCCAAGCTTTTTCCTATAAACACCTGCAAAATTTGAACATTGTATGGAAGCTTGGAGTACATACGGTAAACTCTTGCAAAATTTCCATTTGAGCCAAGGAATAGCATTCAATCTTGAAGCTAACAAAGTAATTTCTTCCTCTAGTCTTTGGACTTTATAGTATGAAGCTTTCTCTTGAATTTGAATGGTTTAAATGGCTTTTTCCCCACTAGGAAGGTTGCTAGACATGATGATTGAATGATGTAGTAAGATGAATTTTAGGTCATGGTTAGTTTACACATCTTAAACAAGATAGAATCAAGTGGTTCTAACTTGAGAAATCATGTATGTTTGTAATTAGGGTTTTGGTGTTGAATCTTGAACTATACAGAAAACTGACTAGGGATTGGAATTTGATGATTTTGATGCTTCTAATGGGTTTAAAATGAAAAATTGTGTGGGGATAAGTAGAGAAACAAGTATTAGAAGCATTGGAATCAAAATAAAAATTTTTGTAAAAAGATGGTGAAACTCACGGGTTTTGTATAGATATGGAGGAGGAGTTTTATTTTTGAAATTATAACCTCATAATTGGATTTTACATGAAAAATTATATGGGAATGGACCTTGGGAATTTATTTTGGGATGGATGGAAGAATCAACCATAAAATTTAACAAGAAAGGGAACCTAGTGAACATATATAGTCTTGGAATTGTGTTTTGAATTAAGTTGTAACATGCCCTTACTTTGTAATGTTTAGGTTTCAACATTTGTTTGATAAAAACACTAACCCAAGAAGGAAAGAACAAAGTATCCATAAGAGGTAGCAAGTATGCCTAACTATAATGTTAATGATGTTTGATTAAATGCTTACTTGTTGATTATGATTGTTTGGCTGAGCTTGGATGATGTTTATGATGATGATGGTTATATGGTTGCAACTCCTTGCATTTTATGTCATGACAATATTTATGTTAGAGATTGCTTATGATAATTAATGGTTAGCACCCATATCATGAAAACATGGTAAGCATTGTATTCAAGCATGCATAATGTTATAGTTTATATATCTTGCTATTGAGATTTCTTTGAAATCTCATTCTTTCCATATAAATGACCATGTTATAGGTGTTGAACCATCAAGGGGAAAAGGTTTAAATATGGATCATTGAACTTGTAATGTGGTATACTTATGGTGTTATACATTGTGAAGTATTTTAGTAACATGCTAATAGAAAAAAAGGCATACAACGGCGGTTACAAGTGACTTTTCCTGGCAGTTTTTTGACCAGCGTGAATTCTACCGCCGTTGTAAGTCTATCTTTTAACAGTAGTTAAAATATATCATGAAATGTCTATACTTTTAATGATGATTTACAAAATAATTGCTGTTAAAGGATTCATTTTATTTTTTTCTTTTTAATATTTCATTTAATTTTCCCTTTACCACCCTGCATTTACCATAATCAAGATAGACTATAGGCAGCAAAGTATACAGTAAGCAATGTAAAAATCCAAATTAAATGTTAATAAATAGTAATAAAGTAATTCTAATTCTTAAACATGCACATGCACATGCAATGAACCAAATATTGTACAATAAGATATACACGGATATTGTACAATCATATATACACGGAAATAGATGATTGATTTAAGGCATGTTCAGTAGTATGATTTTTGTCAAATCATCCATCATTTAGTGGATTAACTCATCTTTATAGCTCATGTTATTCTCGAACATCTGTAAGTTAGAAGTAATAGGTAAATTTTCAAGATGTGAATAAATTGAAAAAGTCGCTAAATATTGATCACTTCATACCTCATGTATGTTATCAGTGATCTCTATCTCAATGATCTCGTGCATATAGCGGATTATATAATATAAACACTTAACACTACAAGGTTGACGGCGGTACTAACAAAATAGAAAAGAACAAAGCACATTAGTAACTAACTTTATACCTAATAAATTTATGAAATTTGAAATTTAATTATTTAAAAACTACTTACTAGAGGATAAATCTATGTAGGATTATTACTAAGTGGATGGCCTTTGAAGAGGTTGAAGCCTTGCACAGCCTTATCCCGATTTGGAAACAAAGATATCATATAACTTACTAAATTTTTATGTTAATAAATCTATGAAGAAAAACTCACATGTTGGCGATGAAAACAATCTCGGGATCTGGCTGTCCAAATAATGAATCAAACCAGTACACTATATTATCTTCAAGGGCAATGACAAATAGAGTCCAATGCTTACAACAAAATATGAACAACGTTATATATGAATTTATTATAATATGTATATGAGTGTGCCAAGTATACGAGTATACTTACATTTTAATGTAAGGTGCAAAATATATCTTCCTCTTGATGTGGGTCATGATATTGACCATGTACATCATCTTAGAGTCCTATTGTTGCCTATCTCTTAGACACTTTGCGGACATATAAATCCATATGTATCTCTTTTTGCTTCGTCCAAGCATCTTTGATGGAAGTGGCTATTGTTAATAGAGACAGGAGTCAGTACTGTGCGAATGATAAAATATAAAGTATTAAAATAAATTTTTAACTTACAAAATGGCTAACTAGATGACAGTTGAATCCATCTCCTCAAAATTTAGGAATTGCACTACGTCATTCTTATCTAGGGTGAATTGTAAAACTTAGTGCTTCCTCTAATCCTTCTACCATAGAGTGAAAAGTTGCCATACCCATATATCTCAAGGATATGTTATTAGGAAGAGGTTTGAGCTTGTCTCCTTTCGCCCTCTTAACTTTCAGCTTTTGTAGTGCCTTTGTTATCGTGTCCTTATTTTTACCCTCAGTTATACTTAATTGGAAGTAGTTTGAACCAATTTAAAACCTCTTTAACTTTGCAAAATTGAAATTTCAAAAATTAAATATATGGGTATTGTTCATTTGGTAATCCCATATTACAAACCTAATTTTAAAAATTCATAATTAAATCTATAAAAATCAAAATAAAGTATTTCAAATTTTTATTGAAATATATTTCATTAAAATTTGAGAAAAAAATATAAAATTGATATTTTATTGTCTAAATAAGTACAGTTTTTCGTTGAAGAAACAATCTTCATTTGGTAAATCTGGAATTTTTCAGTTTTCTTACCTTAAATTGAAAAATTTATTTCTCCTTGTTTACTTATCCAAACGAGGCATGTTAACTATGGATTTAACTCTCAAGCCATTTTATTTAAGTTAAAAAAAAATTGTGGAAAAATTCTTTCATTTGCTATTTGAAATTGTCATCTGAACCTCATTACTTATGGACACTCATTTTACCTCATTCCATATTTTATTTCTAACTTTAAAAAATCATATTAAATTGAAAACTTAACCAATTGAGGAATTTTTAGTGTCCATTTAAAGCTCTATATCATAGCTACATTCGTACCAAATTTAATGTTATAACTCATACGTTAAGTCTCTGAAAATACCACCATAAGATCACTACCTTATACATACACACCATAATGTACTATTACATCCCATCGTGTCATATAACCAAATTATCTTATAATGAAAGTTCATTCATTCACATATAAACTTTTCCCCTTTAAAGTTCTAGCACCTATAACATGGTTATGCATATGGAAAGAATGTGATTTTATTAAAATCCCAATAGCAAGTCATACAAACTATAATATCATTTTGATTAAATGCCTAATATATTTTCATGATATGGGGCTACTTCATGATCATACATAAGCAAACTCTAACATGCATATTATCATGACATTTATTGCAAGTAGTTGCATCCATTCATACATCATCATTATCATCATCACAGCATCATCTTAAGCTCAACCAAAAATCACAACTAACAAGCAAGCATAAAGTCAAACAACCATAAAATTATAGTTAGATATTCTGGCTACCTTTTATGAAATCCTTGTCAAGCTCTCCTTGAAATGGTCTTATTTCCAAACAAATGTCAAAACCTAGCCATTATAAATCAATAGCAAGTTACAACTCAATTCCAAAGCACTTCCAAGACTAGGCTTTCACTAAGTTCCGTTCTTTGCCCATTTTATGTCTTATACTTTCATCTTTCCAAAATAAATTCTCATAGTTCATTTCCATATAATTTTTCATGTAAAATCCAAATTTGAAGTTAGAATTTACAAATTCAAACTCCTTCCTTGGCTACTGTACAGAATCGAAGCCTCCCCTTTTTATTTTAAAAAATTCTCATTTTGATTCCAATGCTTCCAATACTTATTTCTCTACTTTACCTCAAACAATTTTCAATTTTAAACCTATTTAAAGTATCAAAATCATGAAATTCTCGTGTATGGATAGTGATTCGTAGTGGTAGCCAAGAACACAAAACCCTAATTGCATGCATACTTGAATTTCTAAACCAATACTACCTGATTTTAGCTTGTTTAAGCTTGTCTAACTTATCTATAATATAAAATTCATATTCCCACCACATATGAGTAGCATGTCCAGCAGCAATACTAAAGGGAAATTTCCATAAAAATCACTTAAAATAAAGAGCAAACTTCCTTGAATAAAGTCCAAGATCAAAGGAAACAATTACCTTTCTTTTTGCTCCAAGTTGTATGCTTTTTCCTAGGCCAAAATTAATTTTTGTAGAGTTTCCCATATGGTTCATGATTCTACCAAATGGTCTATGAGGGGTTATATATAGAAAAGTTTGGGTGAAAATGAAAGGCTAGGATTAGTTTGTTCACTATTTAATCCAAGGGTCAATATTGCATCTTGAAACTAGCTTGCCCACCAAGCAAAAAAGTGACATAATCAATGACATCAAATAAGAATTTGTTTGGTGTAAGACATAGGAAAATACTGATAAGAAAAATTTTAGTCTAATCAAGTACTGATTCTGTCATATTTTAATTTTTAGGCATAGAAGTCCAGTATGTAGCCTGAAATAGGTAAGCTATCAGGCCCTATGGAGAAGAAATCCTAAAAATATACAGATGATGTTCAGGGACTATACTGGAAATAGTAAAAGTTTATGTACTAAGTTGTAAATAGTAAAAGTTCCTGAGGGCAAATATATATATAAGTTAGAGACTTCAGAAAAGTCTCCTGGGCGTAGAAAGAGAAAAGAGGTTAGTTAGAGGCCTAAGGTTGAGATAAAGATCTCAAATGGATAATTTACGATGTTAAGCCTAAGTAAGGGTAAAATAGTAATTTAGAAAAGTCCCAAGGGCATAATGGTCATTTTGAAAAGAAGAGGGATTAAACTGAAAAGTCTAAAAGTTCCATGGTATGAAATGAAAGTAGACATAAACTTTGGGCCATTAAGTACAATTATGAAAAGTTGAGGGCCTAAAGTGTAATTTTTAAAAGTTCAGGGGCAAGATGGTAATTATAGAAAGTTAAGTCGAAAAAGGCCCACAAATGCCCATAAATGGTTTAGCCCCAAATTTTCCCAATAAATAAAGCAAATTATTCTGATCAGTTTAACGCAACACAGAATTTTGATTTGAGGACATGATAAATTGATATTAATTTTAGAAGTCTGGCAATTATTGTAGTATCTTCTAGACCTCATAATCAAATAAAATTATGTGGTAAATTCTTATAATTAATATGAGAATTTATGAAATAGACAGAAGTCAAAAAGGAGTCATGTAGAATTAATTATGGAATTTATGGTAAAAAAGGACACTGATAAAGGATTTAAAGAAATGTATGTAATTTTTATCAGGACTTCTGGGTCTCTGAAAATTATGAGACTTTACAAAGAATTCATTTTATATTATAATGAATTTATAAAAATATTATAATCAATAAAAGAGGTGTTTAGAATTTGTCTAAAAAATTAGGGCTATTTAAGGATATCGGTATAGGAAGTGCCTTGAGATTTATGCTCATTGGCAATTGGACCCAAGGAAGGCCAATAATGGTATCATGCAGCAGCCCAATAAGTCCCAAAAAACTTTTTGGAGCCCAAGTCCAATAATGGATAATTTATGAATTTTTGAAAAAGAAAAGAAAAGAAATTAAGGAAACTTCAAGAGGAAGATTAGTGTTTGCACATGGTGAGCCCACAAATAGCATGCATGGCGTCAAGCAAGGAGGGAGAGAATATTTTTGGCTTGCAATCTTATCTCAAATTTGGCTTCTAGGGCAAGCCAAGATCAAGAGCAAATATGGAACATTGGATTAAATATTGTTTAAGTGCATCTTGTCCTTTCATTTTCTATGAGATTTTTCTATAAATCCCCCACCATTTTCTACCCAAAACCGTGGCATGAAGAACCCTTGGGGAAGCTATGCTCAATTGGAAACTTAAGCCAAGACAAAGAAGAATTCAAGCACCAAAGTTCAAACTAGCTAGGGATTAAGGTAAGTAATCTATCCTAGTTTATTTTCCTTTAATTTGCGGGCTTAAACTTAGGGTTTTTATAGAAGAAAGTTGAGCTTTACCTAGGATATACGTGCTGTCCAAAATCCTAGATGAAAGGAGAAACAAGAAATTAAAGCTAGAGTTATGTAATTAAAGCTTAAATAAGCTAGTTAGATGATTGGTTATTGAATCAAGTTGATATTCTTAACTTTGCCATAGAAGAGACCTTTTGGTCTGCACTGTTCATGATAAAGGGAGATGGAATTTCAATGATATAATGCTTCCATTGAATTTATATAATAATTTTGTGTAGGATTGGATAGGTTTCGAGCCTTGGAATTGAAAGATGAATTTTTGGAAGTCTTCTCTATTACTGTTCACACGCGTGAACAGTGATTGAATTTTATGATTTTGATACTTCCAATGGCTTTAAAATGAAAAGTTGTGTGGGATAAAGTAGAGAAACAAGTATTGGAAGCATTGGAATCAAAATGAGAATTTTTAAAAGAAAAAAGGGGAGTTATGTAATTCTATCCAAAACAGTGTGTAGTTGCTGGAATTTGGAAATTTTGAGTTCATAAATAGATTCAGAAGGCCAAATTGTGTAGGGTAAAGTCAAGACACCATTTGATTCAAAGGTCAAGTCAATTAGTAAAGATTAGAGAAAGTTATGTTAGTTAAAGTAAGTTGAATGTTCAAGAGAGTTAGATTGTAATGAATGGATGATAATGCTATATTAGGAAAAGATTGGTGTGAGGAGAAGTAAGGCAGAAGAAGCAAAGAAAAGTAAAGAAAAGTCAAGCATATGAGGTAGTAAAATATCCTAAACTTGGATGTATTGGATGTTATGTTTGGTGGTGCTTTGGCTATGTTGAATTGTGTTGCATATGTATATATAATTTAAGCTCTATTTCTATGATTACTTTTGCTAATTGTATTTCATATGTTACATGGAGGCATGCACATTACACAATGTTAACACTTTCACAAGTAAGCATAATTATTTACATTGATGCATACATTGTTTAGTACCGTTTGCTACTGAGATTTTTTAAAAAATCTCATCCCATCCATGTAATTCCAATCTCAACAGGTTCATGAATGATCAAAGAGGATGAAGAAGCATGAAGAGAAGTTAGGAATTGGATAATATAAATGTTATAGGAAGAATTGTTATATGTAATGATGTTATATGACCAATTTGAGCGGTGATGTTCATGATGTATTGAAAAATAGTAAATGATGGAATAAATGTATAAAATTTTATAGACAGTTAGTTAACATGTCAAAATTCATTTTGACATCAAGTAGGCCTTATTATGATGTCTGTACAAAGAGAATGAATTTTCCAAAGTCAGGGACCATAATTTATTTTCAGAATTTTTGACCAAATGAACAGTAATATTTGATGATTAAAATGTATTGATTGACTAAGCATTTGGTTAGGAACTTATTTTTCTCTTAAATTTCAAGATGTTATCTTCTCTTAGCTTTTTGAACCGCTTCATTTTGATTTTTCTAGTATTAATTATAATTTTTTAAAGTTTGTCGCCGAATCTAAAATACCATAGGAATAGTAACTCATAAAGAGTAAAATTCTAGATTTAGCTAATAGACTTCAAAGGTCATGTAAGTGGTTATAAATGCTACCAACTTGTCCCTAACATATACGAAAGTAAGCATGTTACAGATTCTGTCCGTTTTACAAAAATTAGACTATTTTATGTTTCTAATTTTTATAATATTTCAGAATATATATTATATCATGAAAACCAATGTCTAGATTTTTTCTACCACTGACATTGTTAGACTGAGTATTTATCTGCTTATCATCTCTTATCTCTTAGAAAATGACTGAAATGCCCTTGGTTGATTATTTTACACTATACTAACCTTAAGGACATAATTATCATTTCACACCTCTTTACACTTCATCAGGGCATGTTCTAACTCTGATCAATCATTCCTATATCTCCCTGGACATTTTTATCATGTCTAAATGACCAAAATATCCTTCATTCATCTTTTGTTCAATATTACGATATAGGGGCATTTTTGTAATTTCATACTTTCTAGAGTTTTTCTAGACACTAGCCGACATAACTGTTAGGGTATACTACTGGGCCTATGGGATGCCAACTTGGGCCTTTAGATGGGTCCAATGCCTTTGTGGGCTCAATTCCCAAGAAAACTCACCTAAAAGTATTTATCGGGTATATTATTTCACTATAAATTCTATTATAAATTATACAAAACTCATTTTTGAGTTATATCAGTTTCATAAATTCTTATACTAATTATGGAAATTTTCTACAAAATTTCATCTAATTAGGAAGTCTGGAAGATCCTCTAATAATATTCGAACTTTAAAAATTAATATGAATTATTTGGGGTCTCAAATCAAAATTCTAAAAAATATGCATGACCCAATTACCATTCTCTATTTCCTCATAAATATAACTTTACCCTTTAATTTTTACAAATTGTACTTTTAACCCTGAGTTTATAAAATTTCCACTTTGGTCCCTTACTATACCTTTTATAATTACACTTTATGTCCCATAACTTATCTCTACATTTATTTTGGCCTTAGGAATTTTCTAAATTACACTTAAATCCTTGAACTTTTCATTATTTGTAATTTAATCCCTTTCCTCCCTTAAATTGCAACATTTTTCTTATAGAATTTCATGTATATTAGATACAGACTTTACATACATGCTAGGTAAAAAAATTGGGGATATGACATTTGTTGCTTTTGGATCCTTCAATGTTGGCTTCTTTGGCACCGTCTCCAGTGTGACCCTCTTTCTCAATTTGATCAAATGTGTTGCCACATAATAAACTGCCCTGGAGCTTGGTCTAATATGTTGACCTCGTCAGTGGGGTAGAAAAATGGTGCAGTGCCTAAACCTTTCTTTATGCAGTGTACAGTGACATTGGACGTGCCATCAGGAATTATTTTTGAATTGTTATGGCACCCAAGTACATGGTAGCATAAGTGACGAAGGTTGTAGTCCCTTTGTAATATCCCAATTTTTAGGCCCAGAGACTCAAAAAGTAGCCAGAAATAGTAGGCTACTAGACCCCTTTGAGCAGAAGTCCCATAAATATACAGAAGGTTTTTAGGGACTAAACTGCAAATAAGTGAAAGTACAGGGACTTATATGTAAATAGTGAAAGTCCTTAGGGGCATAATGGTCATTTTGGGAAAGAAAGGGATTAAAGTGAAAGTCTAAAAGTTTCATGGAGCAAAAATGGAAGTAGACACAAGTTATGGGCCATTAGGTGTAATTATAAAAAGTTGAGGGACTTAATTGAAAAGAGGAATAGTTTTCAGGGATAAAACAGTAATTATAGAAAATTAAGCTGAAAGTGGCTTAGAACTACCCAGAAGCATTTCAGTCTCAAATTTCATTAGTAGATAGAGAAAGTTATGCTGTTAATTTAGCCAGATATAGAAATTTTATTGGAATTCCAGATAGCTAATATTTATCTTATAGTCTAAAAGTTATCTGAACTTTTTATCAGACCTTTTGGAACTCAGATATAAGTGAAAAGTTACAAGAAGGTGCGTCCGATGAAGCCAGAGGTCAGGGAACTGACAGAATCCCAAAAGGAGTCATGTAGGAAAAGTTATTCACTTTTTAGTGAATTTTGGCGGGAGTTCGTGAACACTCGATATCCGATTACGAAACTTAAGTAGTAAGCAAGTTGAGACTGAATGAGCCCAGATGACATCACAGGAGGCCTATGATGATGCCAAGTGAGATCCAGGCCCATGATATTAGTTCATCGATTAAAGAGACCAGTGTCCAGAAATATTTAGAAAATGTGCAAAATGATGAAAATACCCCTATGTTATAAAATAATTAAAGAATGAGTGAAGGGTATTTTGGTCATTTTAATAAGGTTAGACGGTCAAAGAGAGTTCCCAAAATAGTTGTCCAAGGTCAGGGAATACTCCGTTAAAATGTGGAAAGACAATAATGCCCCTAGAATTATTAAAGTAAATAAAGAGGAACCAAGGGCATTTTGATAATTTGCCAAGGGATCTGTAATTAAGTTAATACCTAGTCCAAGAATGTCAATGGCAGGAAGATCCAGATACTAGATTTAAGATTAGAATATATATTATGGAATGTCAAAAAAATTAGATTCAGAAAACAGTCTGATTTTTGGAAAATTGGACTGAGCTGGTTCAGGATTAGACAGATCAGACTGGAGGTTTCCAGAAATGATGACTCACCAGGTGAGGTGTCCTATGGGACCCACCAAGGTATCACCTAGTGAAACATCCTTATTTTGTATATCTTAGGGACCATTTGGTAGCATTTAGAACCACTTTCAAGGTCATTGAAGTCCAATTTCTTAATCTGGAGTTTTACTCTTATCGAGTACTGTTCACTATAAAAATTCCAGATGAGTGACCTTACCTCCAAAAATCATAACTAATTCTAGAAAAATCAAAATGAAGTGGTTCCAATTGATACTTAAATCTAACTCAATTATATTTCAGAGAAAAATAACTCATTGATTATTCATTGACTGAGTCAACGTTAGTCAATGTCACAACTTTACTGTTCATCCAACATTTTTCTCTTGAATCCAGCATTCTGGTCCCAAATTTGATAATTTATAACTCCATGTGTAGAAATCCAAATGTGACGTTTTATATATCAAATTGAATCTTGGTATGTCTACTATCTACCATAAAAATTTCATACATTTATTCATATATTTACTATTTTTAATCATTTATCAAACATGATTAGATCACCACGTGTTACTATTCACAGTGGTAAATTTCAGCATTTCTACTTTGCATACATAAGCATATATCCATCATACATCAGTCAAACATGCCAAACAATATCTTTATTAAATAATAAGTCATTATACATCAGGGCATGTATGAAATCCTCATACTTCTATTACATCATTTCCTGCCTAAAATCCGGCAGCATAACCGATACGCTTTATCTTCAGAAAGTAACTGATCTTGTACCGATTCGGTAATTCCCGTGAGAACTACCATTCTACGTAAGTACCCAGGAAAGACTGGATGAACCGGCTAGGTCCACTCACTTCCAGCCTCCTTAGACAGTACCTACGTACACAGTACGTATCAGCTCTTTTCTTTACTATTGCCATCTTGTCATAATTTCGGCAGCATAACGGCGTCTCTTAAAATTTCCAGAATTCATTTTGAAACAACCTCCCCTGTAATGGATTACTTATTGGGATGAGATTCGGGGGAATCTCAGTAGCAACAATCATAACAATATATGTAATGCAGAGTGACAGTACTTGCTTGTGATTGTGTACAAATAAGTATACTGCGTGCTTCCATACTCAATAACATATGATCATAGCATTGCAGTAGAGCTTCAGGCATAACATATAAGACAACAATCCAACCAAACAATAGCACAACAAATCACAAAGCCATTACATAAAAGCTAGGATTAGTTACTACCTCAAAGGCTTAGCAGAACTCTACTATCTCTATTCTGCTTCCAGCTCCGCCAGAACTTCCTTTCTTTCTTCCTTTCTCTCACTTTCTCTCTCTAACACTTCCTTCTCACTCTAAAAAGGCTCTTGGCCGTGGCATATGAAGAGCAAGGAGGGGTATTTATAGTTTTGGTCAATGGCATTCCTGTAATTTTGAAGCCATCCGATCCTGTGGTTCTGGTTTTTCCGGAATTTCCTATTTTTCTTTATTCCTTTTACTGCATCATGCATGACATCATCTCAAGGCCACCTCATGGGACACCTCATCGCCACATTCTTCACATGTCACAATTCCTGGACACCTTATCAGCTGACTCAGCACTCCAGTCCAATCCAGTACCGGTCCGGTCCGATTTCCCACAAACTGGACTCACCGGCTAAGATTGTATCACATGTCCTTAACTTTTCTTCTCCCTCTAAGATGACGCCATGTGGCATCTGGAAGGGACCTTTCACGCCTTCCAATGCTATCCAGATAAGTCCAGGACTTTATCTGATCACCTCCTCGGTTATTGTGCCGACCGAGTAACTTTACTTTATTGAAACAGTATTAAAATAGTATTTTAATGCCACTTTTCCTCACATACTTCATGGGCTACGTTTTTGGGCCTTGGAATATTATCTTGGGTCTCTGATCAAGCTCAAGTACTCTGATGGCTCGATTCCCAAGAAATAGCCCTTGGCAAATTACCAAAATACCCTTGGGTGCCCTTTCTTGCACTATTTTAACCCTAAGGATAAAATCGTCATTTTACACCTTTTTGTACTCTGTCAGGGCATATACTGACTCTGAGTAACTTTATCTGTATGTGCCTTGGCTCCTGGGCCTGTCCAGAATGACCAAAATGCCCTCCATTCATCTATTACTCTTTAGTACAACACAGGGGCATTTTCGTAATTTCACACTTTTTCTGGGTTCTGCCGGACACTGGCCCACCTATCAGTCCAAGTGTCTTATTGGGCCTTTGATGACGCCAATATTGGGCCTTTTAGGGTCCATTACCTTCATGGCATGTATTATGAGGAATCTTCCCCTGGCCATGTTCCTTGAATATTTTAACTATTATACACCGTTTATACACATATCCGGACACCAGCTCTTTCTGTCTGATACACTGGCCTGCGATGTTCAGGTATCCCTGTGAGTCATATCAGTCATCTGACTGAGATCATCCGAACTCATTCAGTCCCTTTTCAAATACCGATAAATCTCCTTATCGGATACCCGGAGGCCTCACACTCCCGTCTGGATTTTCTAATTTACAAATAACTTTTTCTACAGGCCTCCTATCGGTATTCTGTCAGTTTCCTGACATCCGTCCCATAAGGACGCATCATCCTGTATTTCCTCACTTAGATCTGAAATCTAGGATACCTGGTAGGAATTTTATAACTTTTGGACTATCAGATCAATTCTGGCTATCTGGAGTCTTGAAAAATTCCTGTATTAAGCCAGATTACCGAGCGTCACTTGCTCTCTCTACCGGTGAAATCTGGGACTGAAATGCTTTCGGGCAGTCCAAACCACTTCCAGCCTGACTTTCTTTAATTACAATTTAGCCCCAGGGAACTTTTCTTCTTTTCATTTAAATCCCTTTTTATTTGGCTAAAATTACACTTAAGAACCCCACCTTTTTGTCTACTTTTCCTTTTTTACCTTATACTTTCCATAATTGCATCTAAGTCCCTACCTTTTCTTTTCTTTACTTTACTATGTCTAGGGGCATTATTGTCTTTTCATATCTTACCAGAGTATTCTCTAGCCCTGGTCAACTATCCATATACCCCTTCTTGACTGTCTAACCTTAACCAAATGACCAAAATACCCTTTACTCATTCTTCAGTTATTCTATAACATAAGGACATTTTTGTCATTTTGCATAATTTTCCCGAACACCGGCCCCTCTTACCGCTGAACTGATATTATGGGCCTGGGCCTTCCCTGGTGTCACTACTGGCCTTAGAAAATACTGTATGGCCTCTGGCCATAGTCCGATCATCTCTATTCGAACTACTCTTCCTTTACCGATTATAACTGTAAATTCCCATCTTCGAGAATTTTTACAGAAAAATCGGGACCTCAAATCAAAATTCTGTGTTGCGTCATTCAACCCAGAATCCTTTTCTCTATTTCCCAGTCTTTTCAGATATTTTATTCGGACCGGGCTATTTTTACCTGAAAGTATGCTTCCGCGCACACTTTTTCAAAAATGACCATTTTACCCTTGGTCATATTTTTAATTCTTTCATACACATAGAGACCTCATATGCACATTTCACAGTTCAGTGAAATGATCAGCATAATTTTCTCTATTTTCTGGAAAAATATGGTACTCATCGGCTACCAGCCCGATCTTTTCCATAATTACGATTATGCCCTTGAATTCTCTTTCTGGCATCTCTAGGCCTAAAAATTGGAGTGTTACACCTAGCATGCAAGGTGTCCTTGATGATGTTATCTTGATGATGCAGGAGAAGCTTCTTGAGGAAGCTAAGAGATCTGAGCTGTTCATCGCGATTCGATCTGAGCCGTTCATCGCAATTTGATCTGGACCGTGCATTCCACCTCCCTTCACCTATAAATACCCCTCACCCCCTTCCATTCCACATAACCATGGCAAGGAAGAGAAAGAAGAGAGAGAGAGAGAGAAAGGAAGGAAAAATGAGGAGGTCTGACTAAGATAGGAGCAATCTAATGAGCTTAGAGACTTAGCAAGCTTAGGAATAAGGTAAGTAATTTATTCTAGTCCCTGCTCTAGTAAATTAGAGGATTGTTCTTATAAATTTAATAGTTAGAATAGAGAAATATCTCTCTCTTGATAAGGTTAGCGGTGGATAGAAAGAAAGTTAGGGGATTGTCAGAATATGGGTATTACCTCAAGTTAAGCTTGAGTTAAGTATAGCTATACTGATAGGGTAATAATGAAATATTATTATACCTTGTATAGGCTCTGACCTATTGATGAGGCTCTCAGATTGTAGCAGTCGGAGACATCAAAATAAAGTTAATTGCACCCAATAATATAGTATAAGGCACAACCCTATCGTTCTTCTCAAGGAGCCTTTCTAAAGGAAACCTAGCAAATTGGATGTCAAAAACAATGAAAACATGAGTAGAGATAAAATGGTTTTTGAGATTTGATTTGCAAAAAAATAAGGGTGCAGAAAAGTAGATATTTTTGGATTTTTTATTAAGATGAAAATTGGTTAGTTTGTTGAAGGAATATGTTATGGAAGACTCTTGATGATGAAAACGTATCTATCCTTGCTCTTAAGTTTAAATTGGAGTTTAAAATTGCTAAGTCTTAAGTAAAACCTTAATCAATCGATTGAGTCCAGAACCCTAATCTTCTTTAAACTCCTTTGATCAAAGCTAGTTTAAAGACTATTAGCGAACTGTTAGAAACAACTTAGCTTACAATTAACCCTAGATTATGGGAATGCCCTCGAATGGTCGTCAATCAAAAATCCTAGATTTCAAGCAATTGAATTGGTTCGCAACGATCGCTGAAAAACAAACCAACTTTCTTAAAATCGAAACTAAAATATTAAATTAAAATCCAGAGTTCAAACATCCAGAATCAAATTACAACAGTCTAATCTGAGAATGATCAATCGATATTCAAAGCTTGTTCATGTGATAAAAACCCTAGATCTAGTAGTAATCATAACGTGACAAGATGCAAATTAGAAAAGAAGAAACTCCCTGGTTTAGTCCATGAGCTCAATATATGAGATCTATCACCAAGAGACTAAGGATTTAGCCTCTCATGACTTTTCCTGCACTGCAATCGTTGTTCAGGTGTGATACCATGAAGAAACGATGAATAGATGGTAGATTGATGGTGTAGAGATGTGTAGGGATCTGTGCAAAGGTGTAGAAGGATGGAATATGTGGCGAAGGTGATTAGAAAGTGCTTGAGTACTGCTTCTTAGCCTAATCAGGTCTAAAACCAGCCTCCCCTTAACAACAGCTTGCCTCGCCCTTTTAAAAGCATCTTGACCTAACCAGAAACGCGTGGCTTCACGACTGTCTTATCTAGTCGCGACCAGGTCCTTGCTTTAGTCGTGACCTGTAAACGCTGAGAAGCTTCCAGAAGAATAAAGGTCGCGACCTGATTACACCTTGGTCGAGACTAAAAAGTGCAGAGACGTGATTTGACTTTCATTGATTTGTGATTTCTTTCCTGGTCCTTGCTCTCTTCCAAAATACCTGCAATTCAACATAAAAGCTCGCTATAAAAGTCCAAATCAGTAAATAACAGTATATGTGTAGCTTAGAAGAGTTATTTTTCCATTTTACCTTTTAATTAGCACATTGCCACGCACAATCATGTAATACATAAAAGTACAATTTAAGGCATGAAATGAATGGTAAAGTTACAACAAAACTCTAAAAAAATGTCATAGAAACCATATACAAAATGTGTCTTATCACCTATGAAAAGAGGAACCTCAGAGCAAAGGTCAAGGACTAAGGGAAATGCTACACGACAGGTAGTAAACTTACCTAAACTTGTATGTGTTGAATGTATGGTTGATTGTGTTATGGCTTGAATGATTACGTTATTCATATGTAATTGTTGAATCTCTGTGCTATGACTACTTTGGCCAATTGTATTTCATATGTTACATGGAAGCATTCATATTACATTATGTTGACACAATCACAAGTAATCACTAATACTAAGTATTGATGTATACATTGTTTAGCACCATTTGCTACTGAGATTTCTCCCGAAATCTCACCCCTATCTTTTTCAAACATAATAGGGTACTATTTTGGAGAAGATAAAGCTTAGTAAAGTAAGGTATGACACCCTTTCTATGTCATAATATAGAGACCACACTCTTTCTCATCATCCTCAGTGTGCTCAGGGGTCAATATCAGATGCTTAGGAGACAAACTTCTTCTTATTGGCACCGCCCTTCCCACTTGTCACCACAGGAGAACTGTAAAAATATAAACAAAATTAGTTAACACAAAATACATGTTAAATGTCCCTTGAAAATAAGTAAATGAATATTTTTTACCTCTAAACTTTGGCTGGCTGTGGGGAAGCCCATCATCATCATGGCCTGCTAAAGCCTGGCATGCATAAGTTCTTTGACTCTGGCATCTATCTCGTAGATCATCCTTTCCAACTCCGCTTGATGCTGTGTAGTAAATTCATCTCGAACATTTTGCAACTCATCTCCGGATACCATATATACAGAGGGTGCATTTCTTCTTCAATAGGAGGAGCCAAAATCCTCTTTGTGAATCACTCCTTTGGGCCCCCCTCTCACTCAACCTGGGTGGTCAGGGGTCCCAATAGCTTTCTCTATGGTGTCCATTACTTTTTTAGGAACGAAACATGTAACATCCCTAATTTCTGTACTAAGTTGTATGTACAGAATGAATAAAATATATGATATTTTTCAGGAAAAGATGTGGACATATTTATGTAAAGAAAGGGATTAATTGCAAGAGGAAGAAAGCCTAAGAGCCAAAGTGCAAAATTATGAAAATGCCACTGTGATGCCCTAAGAAACCAGAAGTAAATGGAGGGCATTTTGATCATTTCACACAATGGATGGATATCAGAGAAAATTTGATAGTAAATTATTATAATTAATATGAGAATTTATGGAGTTGACAGAAGTCAAAAAGGAGTCTTGTAGAATTAATTATGGAATTTACGGTGAAAAAGGACATCGATAAAGGGTTAAAGGAAACATATGTAATTTTTAACAGGACTTCTGGGTCTCAGAAAATTATGAAACTTTGTAGAGAATTTATTTTATATTAGAATGAATTTCTAAAAATGTTAGAACAATTAAAGGAGGTGTTTAGAATTTATTCTGAGATCAGGATAATTTAAGGATATCGGTATAAGGAAAGTACATTGGGATTTGTGCCAATTAGCTATTGGACCTAAAAGAGGTCCAACATTTTGTCCTAGGCCAGCCCAATAAGGCCCAAAAAGTTATCTTGGAGCCCAAGTCCAATAATGAATAATTTATGGATTTTTGAAAAGAAAGAAAAAGAGAATAAAGTAAGAATTAGGTGTTGAACATGGTGGGACCCACAAGGACTTCAAAATGGCACCCAAAAAGAGGAAGGGTTAGGTGTACCAAGAGAGGCCATGCTAGTGATGTCATGGTGGTAAGGTTATGAGTGAAAAGTGAAAAGATATTCCAATATCAAACCTTTAACCATTAGATCAAATAGTTCCCAAGGTGATCTTGGCCTTCAAATGGCACATGACTTTTGCTATAAATACCCCCCTTTCCATTCATTCTTCACACCCAAGAGCTCCTTTAGAAAGAGAAGTGAGTTCTAGAGAAGGAAAGTGGAAGAAAGCAAGGAAGAAGCAAGGGTCTTGAAGGAGCAAGTAAGGTAAGTTGTCTCCTTGCTTCTACCTTTTGCTCTTATGGTTTGTGCTTTACTTTAAGTGATGTTTTAAGCTTAAATCTTGGGGAAATGCTGCTGGAATTTTTGTGTATATGTGAAAGGAATATGAGTTTTAAGTCATAGATAGTTAAGACAAGCTTAAACAAGTTAGTTACATGCTTGGTTGTGAAGTAAGTTGATGTTCTTGACTTTACCATTTCGGTTTGCACTGTTCATACACTGTTCATGATAGAGGGAAATGAAATTTCAATGATTTAATGCTTCCATTGAGTTTATATGATGATTTTGTGTAGGATTGGAAAGGTTTTGAACCTTGGAAACCATTGGAATTAAAGGTTATAATGTTGAAAATTCCTCACGGTCACTGTTCACTCGCGTGAACAGTGATTTGAATTTCATGATTTTGATGCTTCCAATGGTCTTAAAATGAGATTTTGTGTGGGGGAAAAGTGGAGGAACAAGTATGGGAAGCATTGGAATCAAAATGAGAATTTTTGGAAGATTTATGTATGCTTTTCCAAATCTGTACAGAACAGTGTATTGTTGCTAGAATTTGGTTATTTTGAGTTCATAAATGGATTCAAAAGGTGAAATTGTGTAGGGTAAGGTCAAGACATCAATTGGTTCAAAGGACAAGTTAATTGGCAAAGATTAAAGAAAGTTATGTTAGTTAAAGCAAGTTAAAGGTTCAAGAGAGGTAGTCTTGAGTAGTGTTTGAGTTCATGGTCTTAATGGATTATGTAATGAATATGAATGTATGTAGGACCTTGAAACCTCTAAGAAGGTGTTGGGGAATGATTGACCAAAAAGCTTCATGATTGGAAAGGTTGGGAAGCAAGTGCAAGCATAAGAAAGAAAGCTTAAATCCAAGGTAGTGGACTTACCCTAAACTTGTATGTATGTAATGTATGCTTGATTGTGCTATGGCTTGGTTGAATTGTGTGTATATGGTAGATGATTGAAGCTCTGTTATTTTATGATTTCTTTGGCCAATTGTATTTCATATGATACATGGAAGCATGTTCATCACACTATGATAACACTTTCACAAGCAAGCACAAGTCTTTACATTAATACATGCATTGTTTGGTATTGTTTGCTACTGAGATTCTCCCGAATCTCACCCCCCATAACCATGATCTAGGTGCTGGAACATCACAAGGAAGGAGGTAATTGTGGATGTATGAATGGTGTATGACTTGGAAAGCATGCCTTTAATTTATGTGATGATATATTGGTATGTAAAATGCATGCATGCACTGGATCCGATGAGAGGAAGTCTACTTCCAGCGATAGTTTGAGCCTCTTATCCAGTGAGTTTTTATTTGAAATTTGGCATGAACATAGATAAGATCCATATATTTAAATGGACACAAAGAACGCCTCATTTGGTTAAGAACTCGAATTGTTATGATTTTTCAAAGTTGAACTTAAACTCTGGATCAAGATAAAACTAGCCCTACGATACAGTGAGGTTCATACGCGGTTTTCGTATAGTAAATGAATGAGTTTGTCCTTGATATTTGGTGATATTAAATTAAACATTCTGAGCTTTAAATCCATAGGTAATTCAACTCAATTGGATAAGTATACAAGGAGAAATGAATTTTTAAAAATGGGGCAAGGAAACTGGAATTTCCAGATTTACCAAATGAACAGTAAAGTTCAACGAATAAACTGATTTGATCTGGACAAGGAAACCTCATTTTCATATTTTTCTATCAAATTTAAAGGAAATATATTTCATTAGAAATTGGAATCACCTCAATACTATTTTTCTAGAATTAATTATGAATTTTCAAAGTTTAGGCTGTAATCTGGAATTACCCAGTGAACAGTGATGGTGAACAGTACCGTAAGCCCAACTCTTGGAAATACATGTTTTTGGGGTTAAGAGGTATTCCAATGTTCTAAAATAGTTCCAATTGAGTATAAGAATTAATGTTAACGTTTAAGCTCAAAATTTAAGGTCAAAGTTTAAGGATTGAGATTAAGGATATTTACTAGAGAATGCTGTTATACTGGCAGAATATCAAAAGTACTGTGTACGTAGGTGCTGTCTAAGGAGGCTGGAAGTTAGTGGACCTAGCCGGTTCATCCAGTCTTTCCTGGGTACTTACGTAGAATGGTAGTTCTCATGGGACTTACCGAATCAGTACAGTTATCTTCTGTCAGGATTTTTGGCAAAGAGAGATATAATAAAGTTAAGATTACTTCCGTAAGTGTACTATGAGATGTTTAAAGGAGGATGTTTCAAAACACCCTTAGGATACTATTAATCCAGTGTATCCTACAACATATACAAGTAACCAAGTTAAAATAATTGAAGAGCAACTATAACATAAATTCTTAGTATTTAATTAATTACTTACAATCCTTTCAGTAACTATAGCAACATCTGGAGTGATGTATTGTTACTTCTTCACCCTCATAGTCTTCTATTTTTGTTGGCGACATGGACACTAGATAGATGAAGATTTTGAGGCACTAGGGTCTTATGTAGTAGCTTGTTGCGCAGCCTGCAACTGCTCTTGTATCATTTTCCTCTCAAGCACACTATACCCCCTCTAGACATATAATAATGGTACACATTCTTTATGGTTATTTCTTGATTCCTCATACAAATAGCCTATGAAAATGAAACAAAGTTAGATTAGTTAATTAAAATGCACATTTATTACTAAGTAAGCTAATTAAAATATAAGTTTACAGCACACATCAAACCTTATAATTACCTTCTTCTTGCCATTTATGAAACAATGTCACGCTTTATCACTAACATTGGTGTATGTGTCCTTTGTTTGTTCCCCTATCTTACTACCTCAGAGGTAGTCCTTTACAAGGTTTGACTAAAAATCCATCCACCGTTCATCGCATTGCTTTATGATGCTATGTTTTATGCTTGAAGTTGCGGGAATATCAAAATTTTACTACATTGAAGTACAAAAAACAAATAAGATGAAGCTACAATATGGGACAAAAATCATGAATAACTAAAGTAGATAGATGGAATATAGAATTATAAATGTATTAAAATATCCTCCCAAATTATATTCTTGTCTTTAGGGTCAACCGCCTTCTAATTGGCATTCGTGATGCTAATCTTAGCACGTTCTATATGGCTAACATAACTATTAAACTGTCTCATTTTTACCAGTTGCCTTTATGTTAGGATCAAACTCCACTAGAAACTTCGTGGGATGTGTCACCTCATTTGTCTTAGAGACCCGTTTCATACGGGTTAGGCCTCTGTCTGTCTTCTTCCCTTGCTGAGTAAAACATGAACCTGAACCTGAACCTAAATTGTCCATGCTCTGTTTAAGAAACAATAAAGATAAGAATATGAAACAACTAACCAGCAACAGAAGAAGGCTATTTGCTACCTACAAAATTACATACAAATTGACCATGAGGATACACAAATTGACCATTACCTAATATACATGTGCATTATTATTAAGTTATTGCATTTTCACTTTGTGAAAGAGACAGAGACAACTATATAATAAGTCAAAGTTAGATCACTCAGTCGGATACGAGTTAAGAAATATGAACTTTTTAATTTTTAAAAAAGGAACTTTTTCCACCACATTATTCTCAACTGTATATTCCAGAATAACGAAACCCTTGGACGACTCTAATAGTTCAGGACAACCCAAAGGATATTTTATCTTCTTCTACATTTTCCTCAACAGATATAACTATGTAACTAAACTCTTAAAGCCTAGAAAAGTCACTTACAAGAACCAACATATTTGCACAACCAAAAGGACAGAGATAGTGAACGACAATGAGAATGACGATATAGTCCACCAAAAATAGGTGAAAATATAACATCCCAATTTTTGGGTCTAGTTGAACTGGGAGGTAGTCTGATATGGGCATGCTACTAAACCCGTAGTCCTAGGGTAGTAATCTGATATGGGCGGATTATTTACCTGTATTTTGTAGGATCCGAGGGATGAGCTAATTCATTTAGGATGTAAAGATGAGTTAAGTCTTTAACCTACAGAATCGGGACAGTTCACCTAGGTTCAAAATGAGGAATGGGAGGAATATCCTAAGTCTTAAGCCTAAGAATTCTGCAGGTAGCTTGATATGGGCTGGCTCCTGTATAAGATAACCTGATACAGAGGGTTGTCGAGCCTTTCAATTAACAAGAACTCCCGAAGAGTAGGGGATGAGTTATTGAAAGAGAATTTCTAGAACTTAGGATGAAGGATAAGAAGAAAGTGAGATAAGATAGACCCCAGAATTATGCTAAGATTTTATGGGGTGAGATATGAAAGAAATGGACACTGCTTATGAGGACAGTAGAATTGTCCATAAGAAAGAAAGCAGATGTTATGACAAAGATGTATTGGTGAATTTTGGTTGACTCTAGGAAGTATATTGGTCGCGACTAATATTGGCAGAGAGGATTGGTCGTGACGGATAAGGTTATCGTGTCGCGACTAATGGGAAAATGAGCCTCGTTGCGACTAGAAAGTGATGGGGTCGCGACTAGAATATGTTGTGGTCGCAACTAGCGAATGCTGTGGTCGCGACTAATGAACACAGAAGGTGTTATGTCGCGATGAGATGATGGCTAGGTCACGACTAGTGAGCTATAAGTGGTGCTAGCCGTATGAGATCTAGTGGGCCAAGAGTTGTGAAGGTCTAAATAAGATAGTTACCCGGTTAGAGATAGAACTGGGGAAGAAGGTCTGATACAGGAAAGGTTATCTGGAAACCATGAGGTGGACTGATAGACCCACAAGATGACACATGGCATTAAAGCATGGTTCAGTGACCTTTCAGTAGAGTAAAGTTACTCGGTTAGCACGATAACTGAGGAGGTGATCAGATAAGTCTGGGACTTATCTGGATAGCATTGGAAGGCGTGAGAGGTCTCTTCCAGGCACCACATGGCATTGATCTGGAGGAAGCAGATAAAACTGAGGACACGCATTACGAGGCAGGACTCTGGACCGGTGAGTCAGCATGCTGAGTCAGCTGATGAGGTATCCCAGGATTTTTGACATGTGGAAAATGTGCTGATAAGGTGGCTGATGAGGTGTCCCCTGAGGTGGCACTGATGATACAGTAAAAGGAAATAAAAGAAAATAGGAAATTCCAGGAAAAACCAGGACCACGTGTTCAGATGGCTTAGAAACTACAAAAATGCCATTGGAGGAGAGTATAAATACCCCCCCTTGGCCTTTATTTGCTCCACGCATGGCAAGAGTAGTGAGAGAGAAAGATTAGAGAGAAGGAGGAAGAAAGGAAGAGAAAAAGGAAGTTCTGGCGGAGCTGGAAGCAGAATAGAGATAGTAGAGTTCTGCTGAGCTAGCCAGGTAGTAACTAATCCTAGCTTTTATGTAATGGCTTTATGATTTGATGTGCTATTGTTTGGTTGGATTGTTGTCTTATATGTTATGTCTGAAGCTCTACTGCAATGCTATGATCATATGTTATTGAGTATGGAAGCACGCGGCATACTTATCTGTACACAATCACAAGCAAGCACTATCACACTGCATTACATATACTGTTATGATTATTACAACTGAGATTCCCCCGAATCTCATCCCCCTTGTATAACCATTTCAGGGAGGTTATGTTGAGGTAGATTTTGAGAATTTTGAGAGACGCCGTTATGCTGCTGAAATTTCGGCGGAGATAGCAGTAGTGGAGAAAGGATATGATGCGTACTGTGTACGTAGGTACTGTCTAAGGAGGCTGGTAGTGAGTGGACCTAGCCGGTTCATCCAGTCTTTCCTGGGTACTTACGTAGAATGGTAATTCTAATGAGAGAATTACCGAATCAGTACAGCTAGTATAGCTTCTGCAGGTGTGCTCTGAGGAGTCTAAGGCAGGATGTTTCAAAAAACAACAGAAAATGCCATTTGTCCAAGTCTGTGGTGGTGGGACAGAGAACGGGACTACAAGTGGCTATGTGAAAAGTAAATCTGGAACTCATTGGGGATTAGGTTTTTGAAATTTTTATGGGCTTTTTGCAGCGATTTTAATAAAAAAATGCATTAAAGATACTTTAACGGCTGTTTTAATAAAATTGCCATTAAAAGTCTGACATTTACTACTCCAGAAGTGCTGTGAAAGACTTTATATAGCAATTTTATTAAAATCGCAGTTAAAGTAGTCATACAATATTCTAAATAGTTTGATTATTATATTCATTAGAAAATATTTTGACAGACTATTCTTTATATTTTGAAAATTTTATCATCTCATCCTATTTGCCAGAGCCAAAAATGATCAAAAGAAAGGATATGAAAGAAAGGTAAAGCCTTTCAATCAGATAAGCAGAGTTATCGTCTGAGTTTTATGAGTCATCTGGGTCAATTGTAGGGTGGTGGAAGTGATGCTGGTTACATTGGCGGTAGAGATTAGAATGGAGACTATCTAACCTTTCTTGAAAGTTCTCTACCTAAAGGGAGAGCTCTTCAACTGAGTTCTTCAAATTATCTATTCAGATTATGAATTCTTACAGACGTTTGAGGAGGATGGAAATGGGGAAGGCATTAGGTCAGGAAGAGGATGCTTGTCCTCAAATTATCACATGATCTGTTGTGGGAATGAGACAAGCAGAAAGATGGAAATATTTAAAGAAAGATAAAAATGAGAGTAAGGCACAGATGATACAAGGAAATAAGTGGAACAATAAGTACAATGGAAGGGTATTTAAGATTGAGAAAAAGATGGTTTGTAAGAGATAGAAGCAGATTGTTAGCCTTCTCGCATGATGGCTAAAGACGTTCGGAACCAAATAGGCAAGAGACGTACACTTTCTTTCTGCAGATAGGGTATGAAGAGGCAAAGGTGAGAAAGTGGGAAAGTCATAACAATTGACTTATAATGGCAGTTTTAGAAGAATTGCTGTTATAAGTGCTTTGTTTTTACTTTTAACAACGATTTTATGAAAAATAAATTTTATGAAAAAATGCCGTTAAAAGTTTCTAAAACATGAATTTATTTATGAATAAGCCACCACCTTTTTTTACGGTGTTTTCCTTTTAACCGCCATGAAGTACTGCTGTGATAAGTATTTTTTTAGTAGTGTAAGCTTTGACATGTATGTAATATGGAGGCAGTGACAATGTGACATGATCTTGAATGCCTTACTGGATGAGTTATGATATGAAATTTGTCATGATTAAAGTTAAGATAAGGAGATTTAATTGGACGCCAAGAACATCTCATTTGGTTAAGTTTTCAATTTAATATGATTTTTCAAAGTTAAATATAGAATCTGGAAAGAGGTAACTCATGTGTCCTAAGGCTGTGAGTTTCGAGTGACATTTTGAGATAGTAAAGGAAATAATTTACCCACAAGATTTTGTGAACTCAAAGTGCATGTCTTGATATTTAAAACCATAGGTAACACGCCTTATTTGGATAAGTGAGCAAAGAGAAATGAATTTTTAAACTTAAGGTTTTGAAAACTAGAAGTTTCTAGATTTACCAAATGAATAGTAATTTTCAATGAATAAACTGTATCAATTAGCCAAAAAAACTTTAATTTCACATTTCCCCCTAAAATTTTAGTAAGAGATTTTAAAAAGAATTTGAACCACCTCATTTGGATTTTTCTATAATTAATTATGAATTTTCAAAGTTGTGTCTATAATATGGAATTATCATATGAACAGTACCCCGAGAAAGGAATTCTTTGAAAATTTATTTTTCAACTTTAAAAGGTTTTTAAGTGGTTCAAATTGCTTCAAATTGAGCATGAATTAGGTTAAAAATAAGGACACGACAAGATGGATAGGTTTATATAGCTAGTGATACAAGATTCTTTTCATTGGAAAAGAAAATGGAGTAATGGGAGTTGAACCAAGCTAAGTCCTAGGTATTACTATTAAATGTTGCTATCAATCCTAAACAACCGAATGCCATCTCACTTCGAAGTGGCAAAGTAGCGAATCCTAAAGATGAAGAAGATTATGATGAGCAATTGGATGAGGCGATTGAATTTGAAGCTCTACCTCTTACTAAGCTTAAAAAATTTGAAAATGCCAAAGAAAAGAAAGCCTTTGATGAGGAGAAATCCAAAATGGTTGAGGAAGCTACAAAGATAGTAAATATAAAGAAGGCAGGTCAAGTCAACAAGAGGCCTTAAGCACGAAAGCTAATGAGGTAAATTTCAAAGGTCTAGCTTTTCCTCATTCTTATCTTGGTAATAAGAAAAATGTTTGACAAGAAAAGTTGATGAAATGATTGATTTGTTTATAAAAATTGAAGTGAACATCCCTTTTCTCTATGTGATTAAAGTGCTAAAATATGCTAAGGTTTTGAAAGAATTTTGCACACATAAAAAGGTGTTCAAACCTCATGGTAAGGTCCAATTAAGTACTAATGTGTCTATATTGTTTAGGTCCTAATTACCTATAAAGTGTCAAGACCCTAGTGCGTGCACTATTCCTTATACTATTGGTATGACTAATATTGTTGAAGCTTTTCTTGACCCTAATATTGATATTAATGTTATGCCTTATGCTATTTATAATAGCTTAGTTCTTTCTAGAATTAAACAAACTAGTTTAATCCTCCAATTAGGTAATAGGACAACTAGACATCCACATAGAATCTCAGAAGATGTACCTGTTAAATTGAAAGAACTTGTCATTCCTGCTAATTTCTATGTGTTGGATATGTCTAAGATTTCATGGGAAAGGGTACTTCGATATTAGCATTAAAAAGGGGACTATAACTATGTCTGTTAGGGATAAAGAGGTATGCTTCAATATGGATGAACAAATGAAGCAGATTTATGAAATTTATTCTATGTGTGATGTTATTTATATTGATGCCTTGTTTGTTTCTGAGAATGATAATGAAATGCATACTTCACCCACACCTTTACTTACTAATTCTTCTCTCTCTTTACATGGTGATGGCGTGAGATGTCCTAACACTTAACAGTTGGGTTACACTCTTCACATCCCATATGATTATATTATTATTTATTCTACACTTGTGAAGTCTCCTACTAACCTCCATAAGACTGAGAAGGGTCCTGTTTGTTCTTATGTTGTTTCATGTGTTAGTAGAGCTAAAAAGACTTCTAAAAAGAAGCCTCTTAACAAATCCAAGTAGCCGCGAGCCTTGGATGCTACACATGGGCTAGTTGTAGTGCCTTATGTTTTCCATTCCACTACACCTCCACTTCAAGTGAGTCAATTAAAATAGTGGAAGTGGTTGCTGCCATGGACATCTACATGAGGAGGAAGATATTGGACTTAAGGAAACAATCCCTCCAAAACTTTAATTCAAGAAGATGAAACACAAACCTATATCACCCACGCTTGTACTTTCACACTTTCATATCATTAATGTGGGGTATGAAGACCCATTCTTCCCATTGGTTGAAGAGGCTAATCAACTCAAGGTTGGTGACAAAGTGATGTCATTACTCCAAATATACAAGACATCAAATAATGAGAGGTGAGCTAAGTGGATTGGATTATTTGACATCTATTCTCTTTGTCACCATGAGAAAGCCATCTTGAAGGACGCTCAAGCTCAAAAGTGTCAAGCAAATAAAGAGCACTTTCAATTCCTCAAGGAGAGTTATAAGCCTCCACAACTCTCAGGTTGTCTCTTTCCCTCACTTAGCTTTTACTTCGCCTGTTGATTAATTGTTTAATGTTGTTTGGCACTATTTCTTGCATAGTATAGGGGAAGGGACTTTTCTAGTAGTAAAAGGTAGTCTGTCTTTAGTTGTTTTTGTTTGTTATTTAGTTAGTTGTTTAACATTTAATAAATTCTTCTTGTTTAGCTTTTTGATCGCTTGCTATTGGATTTTATTTGCTGTATCTTGCATTTGAGTTTTGTATTGGGGATAATACAAGATTTAAGTGTGGGGGAAGGGTTGCATGTGCTTTATGCTTAATTGTGACAATTTGAATTTGGTTCCTTTTGGTTTGCTAAATTTTATGTGAAAATCTAAAATTTTCATTCATTCTTTTGGATACATTTTTGCCAGATTTTGTTGACTTTTGGTTAAGAACCTTGAGTTTTTAAGATTGTTCTATGCTTTCAAGTTGGGTTTGAGCATTGCATTGCATAACTTAGTAGTTTTTGCAGTATTTTTGTATGATGGATATGTGTTCATTTGCTATGGCAAAACATGCATAGATTAGGGATCTTTAGTTTTTGTGATGTTTCCTTTTTGATTGTGCATTCATTTCCTAAAACTAACTTGTTTTCACCAAATGCATCATGTTTTCATTAAAAGGATTAATTTCTTCCACTTGGATTTGAGTTCCCTTGGTTTTAGAGAAAGATTTTTCCTAAGCTTTTCATTTGAAAAATTTTGGAGTTTTACACATTTTAAGTTCCAAGTTGTGGTTTGATTAATCATATTCTTAAGGTTAGCATTTGTCAAGGTTAATTAAATGCTTTTTGATTAGTGTGGTGTCCAAATAACTTTGAGAATTAGCTTGAGAGATCTATCCCTAGTTAGAAGGACTTTGAGCCTTTGTTTTGTTTCTCATCTTGTGTATTTGTTCACTTAGTATATCTCTCTCTACAACTTGTCTAATTTCATCTCAAGACTTGCATATGCATTCTTTTGATTGAAAATGATAAGGCGTTTATTTTATCACCCTTTTATCCTAAACACAAACCCATATACTTCACCAATTGCCAGCCACTGTGGACCTTAACTTCCATTCATTCTATTGATTTTTGCAAGTACCTATGTATATTGCATCATCTTAAGTTTCTTAGAACCTTTCAATCTTGTGATTAACTGTGTTGTAATATGATTAGTAGGAGAAAAAGAAAGGGTTTTTCAAGAGAAAATAAATGGAAAAAGAGAAGAAAGAGAAGAAAAAATGAAAAGAAAAGCGAAAGAACAAAAGAAAAGAAATAAAAGAATAAGAGCTCAAAAATAAAGTTAAAAATAAGGCAACCCTAGTGAGCTATAAACAAAGCAAGAGTTTTTCATTGGAAAGTTTATTTTAGTGCTATCATTGTTCTTCATTATTTTGCGTGCATGGTACTTGTTCTTTACTTTCCATTCCATTTGGCTTTTATCCAACAATACAACCCTTACACGTCCCCTTGATTCATTAAAATTTATGCATTTGTGTTTTAAAGTTAGAAATTCTACAAGCTTATAGTAGAGCCTACCTTAGGTGGATTTGGAGTGAAATACCCCAATCCTTTGTGAGATGAGTGAAATATTTTTTCCTTGAGTGATTTCTCTCTTATTCATTCTTTTGGTTGCTTTACTTATCGCTTTAATATTCTTGCACTCATTAAACCATAACTTGTGTTTTCTTGAGGGATTTGATTGACTGAGTCATGCAGTCAATTTTCAATGTGTTTAGTTCCTCTTTTATTTAAGTGAATGCTTAGGTGTTTTTGGGTTGTCTTGTCTTTGTTTAGGAGTACAAAAGTTAAAATTTACTATAAAATTTTGATTGATTTTTGTAGCGCTTATATATTCTTTGGAATATAAATACATTAGTACAACACCTATGCAATAGATGTGTAACTTTATAATAATTTACTAAGGAAGTAACATTTTTTCTGAGTATTAGAATTTTATTGTAATTAAAATTTAAGGAATTGAAAAGTCTTAAGTGGCTAAAAATATATATTTTATTGGGTTAAGATTCATCTAGCACCTTCAAATATTTTCCAAGGTGCATCCAGTATCCCTACTATAAAGTAACTAATTGTAAACTCATTTCAAGCACTTTATTCCATGTCATTCTGAGGGTATTTAGTGTGTTTTCGCTCCTTAATTGCATCATTTATACACCAATTATTTTCATAGTTCTTGGTTGATAAAAGTGCTTAAAAAGGGGCATTTTGGTTATTATTTTATGTTCTTTTATAAGTTATTTATTTTGAGACAAATTACTCATACACTTATTTGTTTTGAATTATAGGAAACTTGGATGAAGTTTGGAGTAAAAGACAAGATTTAAAAAATGAAAAAAAAATGACCCAACATTTAAGATCTTCCAAATCCCAAACACTAGCACCACTTTGCTCCCAAAATGTTGATTCCAGTTGCTCCCATGTCTCCAGGTTGAAGACGGCATCCATAATGAGAAAAACCAGGTTCCCTAGGTTATTTATCAGTGAAAAACAAAATTTTTCTTTTTGGGTTCCATTGGGGTGTCGCGGCACTCCTACTTCTGTGACGTGGCACCAGAAAGACTGCATCATTTCTCTGCACAGGATATCGTGGCACTTCCACTATTGTATCGAGGCACAAGAGGGAATATTTCTCTTCCCTGAATAGAGTGTCATGGCATTTTCATTGTTGTGCGGTGGCACTAGAGACTCTATATTATTCTTCTTATAACAGTGTCATGACACTTACCACATATGCATCAGTAAGCCTTCTAACATTTATTTTCCCAGTCATGAACTTCTCTCTTTCTTGAGTATAAAACTTGTTTGCTTCTATTTGTAAAAATCTTGCATCATTTTCTTAAAAAGATCACATTAAAACCCATTTGATGCATTTGGTTAATTTCTCCTTCAAAATCATGTAAATATCTCTTGTTTTATATAGATGAATCCCCAAATACTTCCAAAACATATATCAAATTAAGTAAAAATAGGAAGTCATCAGTTATTATCTCTAGAATGATATAATTTGATAGGAAATTATTGTTTATTAAAATCACGGTGTTAATGAAAATGAGGTATCATTAATTATCTATCAATTATTGAAAGTACTATTCGTAATCAGCTTAAATAATCCAAATTTAAAATTTTCCATTTGGAGTTAGTTTTATCCCTTCGTGAGTAGATAATCTCAATATTGGAAATAAATTATATTGTCTCCCTTAATTAGAAGGGGATTAATTATTTGTAATTTGGCAATTAACAGCTAAATTGGATTTACAAGGTAGGATTTGTTAAATAAGATTCGACTCGAAAAAAAAGGAAATTTTAAAATGTTAAAGTAAGTCTCAACTCTATAATTTCTTTTTGTTTGCAAACTGGATTGATAATAACAAATAGAAAACAAATGGAATACAACATAATAATGGATATCGTGATAGTAATAAATAATGTGATTTTATACAAATCAAAACAAAACCAACTGCCATCCTTCCTTTACATGAGGATAAATTGTCATATCTTGAACAAAAAAAAGGAGAGCTTTTATAACTCTATTAGATTCTTAAGCTGCCGCACAAGCTGGTGCTATCCCTGTAACTATTGGTTTGACATTGGAACATTTAGCAGTTACTTCAGCTCCATTGAATTTGAGATTTATGTTGTTAAGTTGAACATTCTCACATGGTACTCCTCTACTACATATGAGAACTACTCCTTCTGGATTTTGAGAAGTACCTTGGATGTTTGTGAAACTCACATTGCTTATCTTTATCTTTGATGGGGACTAATCCATTTAAAGCATGCAAAAAGAATATAAAAAAACTATGAGAAGCCACTAACACAAGGAAAATAAATGAAAATAGAGAGTTTCAACTACGTACCGATTTGTCGCATTGATTTGATGGGCAATATTCTTGGTCTATGATCACAGGGTTTGAGACATTATTCATAATAATATCTTCAAAATGCATATCAGATACAGTAATAGCCCCTGGAGTGCCTGGCCATGTCTTGATCCTAACACCATTCATTGTGTTAGATATTGTGCAGTTTTTAACCTTGATATTTGCTACTGGTTGTTCGTTGTCATATCTACCAAGGCTTCCAACACTAATGCCATGGCCAGGTCCACAAGTCACATTTACCACAGTCACATTTATGTTACCATCACCTAATGAGACACAGTCATCTCCAGTAGCAATATTGGTGTTTGCTACAGTCACTCCATTTGATCTTCCAATATGGATTCCATCAGTGTTTGGGCTATCTCCAGGTGCACTGATATTAAACCCATCAAAGTTGATATTGTTACATGAAAGAACATTGACATGGAAGTTTTTGCTATCTTTTGAAGTTACACCCTTGATATTTGAATTGTTGATGAAGTTGAAACCAAAGTTCTGTTCATTTGATACGAAACTCGTGTTACTATAATTTATAGAGGATAACACTAGATATGGGATGATTTTGTCCTCTCACATTCTAAAATAATGAGAGACTTGATATAATAATTAACACAGGTAATTATTGAATGATGATTATGTCATTGTAATGTCCTAATCAATGTTTCAACTCATTAGGCAATGCCTCAAACAGGGCTAAAAAATACAATTTCTCGTAGGAGAAGATTCTCCTCCATGTTCATGACAAGTTGCTTAAACAGAAAATGGCCTTGGCCTTTCTTAGGGATTGATTTGGTGCACTTCTTAGCTTCTACTATATTGCTTTCGGTATTTCTTTTACTTTTAACGAAGATAAAATGTTGAATATGCATAAATATTCATATTCACCCTGATCCGTATTTCAACTCAAGTACGTTAGTTTCACCTAACGACTAAAAGTAGATATGTACATAATCTATTGCATAGTTCTTGGGTTGTTCTTTTCTTCTAATCATTAGGTCAAGGAAACATATAATTTTTTTTTTAAAAAGAGAGAATAATAAAATGAATTTAGATAGGATAAGATTTGTTTGATATTATTTACCATGGTAGGCCAATTGCATTTTGAATTTGTCGCACAATCATTTACTTTCCATGCAGCTGGACCCTGGCCATCAAAGGTTCCGGTGCCAGATAATGTGAATGCATTCACATATCCTATTATAACCCATTGGGCTGCCCCTTTTAGGTCCGTAGGGTTTGCTGGTGCTTGAATTAAACCATCAACCTGCAACTCCATAGAAGGAGATGTGCAAGGTCCTTTAAGATTCACTGCATGTAGCGTGTAAGTTCCTGGACCAACCAAAATTTTGCTAGCATCTGTGGCAGCACATGCCTCGGTCCATGCTTTAGTGAGAGCCTTCAGGGACACATTCACAAACATGTTAATAATAAGATTCATTGAGTTATAAACAATACAATTGGTCTTGTGTGTATCATTTGAATATGCAATAGCATTACATCAGTAATATCTCCATTAGGCTTTCCGCCATAGGTAGCTATATCGAAATTTTTTGCTTGAGCTTTAATGAAGGGGCCAATAAATAAGAACAAGGCGCATATGGTAATACTCAATTTCTTGTACATTGTGACTAATTCCTTCTGCATCATGGTTTTTCCTGCTTCGTTTTTGTAAATGTTGTTTCAGAGATATGATCAACCCATTTGGTAGATTGCTATTTATAATCACAAAACATATAGCGTATAAATAGTCAAAAAGCTAAAATTAATTAGAGACCATTATGTTACCAAAATACTTGGAAAGAAGATGTCTGTTCGAGCTTTGAATGCGAAGACCTATAGGACTGAACAAAAAGCGCAATTTTCAATTAGTGCCACATCAATAAATTTGACATCTATTTATGGATGCCCCTAAAAAAGCTACTTCTATTTCTGCAATTATTGTAATGATATGGAAATGCAAAAAGACATACTTTTTCTTTCCTTATTAATAATACTATGCTCCTATTCATATCACTTGAAACAAATAAAAAATATAAACAAAAAATATCCTTGACCATAGTAACCAAAAACAAATCCTCGACTATCTATAGTTGGATGATGTACCCCATAAGCAAAATTGACAATTTCAACCCTGTGGAAGGAAAATAGCATGTTGAGCTAGCCAATTTGGGACTCAATATTGCTAAAGTAAATTTGGATCAATCAATTGAATTGACACTAGATAGTTACCAAAAAAAGAATGAAACTTTCTAACATAATATTAATTTATTTTGGTAAATCAATATAACTTAGTTTATAGAAAAACATTAATAGTCACTTTTTAAACTTTGATGAGACCCAATTGTTCTGTGTTATTTCCTATCATTTTAGGGGTATTTTATAAGATTATTGAGCTTAATTTGCATATATTATAGTTTATTTATGATCTAGGGTCTTGTTTGTAAATTGTGCTTTAAATTTTGTAAATTGTTGTGTTATTTCTTATCATTTTAGGGGTCTTTTATAGGATTATTGATCTAGGGTCTTGTTTGTAAATTATTTTTCTAACCTAATATTAAATTGTGCTTTAAATAATTAATTCAGAATATTTGATACTATTTTTGATTAATTTCATTATAGGATCTTGGAGAATTTTAGAGTTAAGAGAAGATTTGACAAATGCAAGAAAAGGACCTGAAATTTCAGAATTGTAGAAAAGGGCCTAATAATTACTGTCAGAGAAGGACCCCGAGGCGTAATTGCACTTTTTAATAAAATATGTCACTTCGTCATGGTGAACAAGTACAGCAACAGAAAGTTGCTGTTTTGGCCCAAACCAACAACCATATCTTATCTAATTCTCATTTTTCATCCATAATCCGACTCTCTAATCTTAATATTCTTGTTTTTGGCCAAAACACTATCGTACCATCAAACACTCACCTCATCCCCTTTATCATTCTTCACTTATCCCATCCCTATTCCATAAATGACTACTGATATAGAAGGGTTTAGCGGTGGTAATCTCTTCCCTATATGTAACTAAGCTTCTCTTTTGCTCTTGGGATGATTGAAGACGCTAAAGCGCATTTGTGCTTCATAGGGGAGTCTCTTTACCTTTTCCATATGCTCTTTTTACTTATAATTCATAGATCTAGGTTTTGTTTGTATTTTGAGACTTTGATTAAGATTTTAATCTTTTGTTGTTTGGTTTATTGTAATTTGGATTAGTTGATGTAGATTTTAGTGCTTCAATAAGGCTCCTCAAGAGAGACGCCTCAAGGTTGTGACTTGCTAGTATCTTTAGAAACTATAAATCTTTTATTACAAACCCCCAAGGCTAAAGGTAAAAATGGCTCTCATCAATGGCTCAGTTGCTAAGGAGTCACTTTTTACTCCCTAAGAATCGAAGGGTCAATTTTATTATTGACAACGGGTTAGAGCCATAAGGTTGCATTTTAGAGTTAGTTTTCACATTTTAGGTTATATAGACTTTTCACTTCATAGAAAATTTTGAAGAAAAACTACTAAATATCTTGATTTCATGAAGTTTTTTCATTTGTATTTCATACTTTGCTTATCATTTCTCTCAAGTAGGTGCAAATTATAATTGTGTGCACTTGCTGCTAGAGCATGTTCTTACTCTTAGAAAATTTTCTGTACTGTTGTTTCTACATAATTTCATCTCTGTGTTCATTCACCATGGCGAATTGCACTTTTGGCTATGACGAACATAGCAAATTTTTCTAAAACTTGCTCTCTGTGCTCCTTCACCGCAGCAAAGCGCACAACTTTTCTAAACTTTGTTTGATGCTATCTTTTGCTTGATTGTTCATTCTCCACACTTCTTCTTATATTCTTTGAGTGTATAGACATACATATAAACTCCACATACCATACTTTTACATTTGCATCCATTCCATTTCCTCTATTTTAGTTTGAATATGTCTCTTATCTTTGTTTACTTTCTTTATTTTCTTTGGTTGTTTTCTTTTGTTAATTCCTATAGAAATACATATGGCTGAGGTTATTCCTAATAAGAATGAATTAGGTCACAATGGTGACAATAACGGGGAGGATGAAAGAAGCATTAGGGAGATTAATCATTTCAATGTCAACTATGACACTTATGGTTTTTACACTGATGAAGTTAACTTTGAAATTAAAGTATCCTTGATTACATCCTTACTTAAATTTTATAGTTTTGCAGAAGAAGGCCCACATCGTCATCTCCAACAGATTCATGAGTTGTTCTTCGGTGAAACCACCACAAGCCAGATTAGAAGATGTGTTACAAAGATCTTTCCACTTTACTCTAGAAGGAAAAGCCATGGAGTGGCTTTACAACCTTCATACATATTTCACTACTATGACTGGGTACCAACTAAAATGAGCCTTTCTTGAGATATTTTTTTCAGCATCTAAAACCACAAAGCTTAAGAAAGAGATCAACAATATTCTCTAATGTGATGATGAGTCCTTAAATGATTATTAGTCGAGGTTTATATTGGGTTATTGGCTCAGTTTCCACAATACAACATAACCAAAGCGGATCTTGTTGATTTTTGTATGGTGGGCTTTTGCCTCACAACATGGTGTCTATTAATGCTACTACTGCTGGATATTTAAGAGATAAAATTTTACCTCTTCATTTTTAAGGTAAAATAATTTACTATTCTCTTTATCAGTCCCAATCTTATCGAATATAAACGATAAATACAACTAAATATTATCACAAATTTACTATCATACACAAAGTCAAACATCAGTAAACCATGGAAAGAATGAGATTCCAAAGAAATCCCAATATTAAGATATATTAACTTTAATATTCATTATGAGTGATCATTACAGCTTATACACATTGATATGATAAAGGGAGCTACATTACCTCATATTCATACAAACTCTAACATGCATATTGTCATGACATATTAATGCAAGGACTTTGTAAATAATCTCATCATCATAAGCTCAACCAAAATCACAAAAACAAGTATAACAATCAAGCAAACATCAACATTATAGTAAAGTATTCTGGCTAACTCTTCAAAATATCTCCTAACTCTTTCTTCTTGCTCTTGAATCCTTTATTCACAAATGTCAAACCTAGAATTTCATGATAAAAGGGCACGTTCAAGTATAGCTCAATTACATAACATAATACTTGGAAATTCTATTTCCCTTTCTATCGTAAATTTTGAGTTTTGATTTCATCTTTCCAAAAATTAATTTAATCGACTATTCATATATAAATTTTTATGTAGAATCCTAATATGTGCTTAAATTCTTGAAAATCACACTCATACCTTCTCATTTTCTCTTGGCCGAATGGTTCCCTTTTGGAACTAAATTATAAAATTCAACTAATTCTTATACATGATCAATTTATTCAAGTTAAATCTATCCTTCAAATAAATTCCTATCATCAATTACATCTTTCCTTTGATTAATGAATTTATGCCAGCAAGTCCCCTTTAGAGATTCAAGAATTCTACTCAACCAAAATCAAGATTAAGCTTCCTAGTTACTAGATTAAACACTTAAATTATGGACTTACCTTATCTCCAAGCTTGTTTGGATCACTGGATGGCTTTTTCTTCTTTTTTTTCTTGTGAAATTGGAGAGCAAAACCTTCCCTCCCTTGCCTTGCATGAATTTGCAATAGTGAGGGAAAGGGTTGGCTATTTATAATGCTTCCAAAAATCTTTGCCCTCCATTTTCAACTTATTTACGATGGCACTTAACAAAATCCTATTTGCCCACATGTTAAGAGGATTAATTAAAGGGATAATTTGGTATTAAAAAATAATTAAGAATTTAATTAGGTTATGAGTCATTAGATGACTCATGGTTTATCTTATTCCCACCAATAAAAATAAGACAAGAATAGTGCCATGTAGAAGAAGAAGAGAAGTTGGAAGCTTATGTTAATATCCTATCCAATTTGCACTCTGTCATATACTTTTTCTCAATTTCAGTCTCCTAGAAGACTCTACTAGTTACTAGGATACTCTAATCATACTTTGCTACTTATTCTCTCTCCAGAATAACCTTTAACTTTTATCTGATATACAGAAGAATTTCCTAGAAGGTCACCAATAATGAAAATCTCTTGTGTAAGCACGCTTAACTGTAAAGTTCTAACAAAATCTTGTGTACTGAGAAACTTGTTAGTCTTTACAATATACTCTAAAAATTATAGTAAAATTCTCTAGTTACCCTCTAGGGTAGAACTACTCTGGCAGATATTTAATTTTTCAGATGAAACCTATACAATAAATATTTTTAAAGCTAATCTCTAAACTTGTTACGAATAAAATTAGTTTTGCAATCTTCTAATATTCTTAAACTATTTTATCCCTATTTTCTTGGATTTTCTAATGTCTAGAAAGTCCATATATTACTAATTTTAACTAATTTTCTTAATTAACCAAAATTCCAATAAATACTAAAAATTCAATAATAATTTATTTTGACCTTATTTTCAAATTCTGAGCATATCATGTTGATCAGAAGAATTTTCTCTATTTTCAATGATTTGTTAAGGGTTCCAGACATGCTTTCTAAAATTACACTAACTTGCCTGGAACTTCTAAAAATTACAATTTTGCCTTTGATCAATCTAACCTTATAAGTTATGTCATCTACTATTATGCTATTTCTTTCTAGACCTTAGCCTTTGTTAGAATCCTCATGTATTAGGTAAAAATTTAGGATGTGACACAAAACACATTAAGCAAATTGGGATTTATTGCAGAAGATAGCAACAAACGACCAACAATCAAAGGACCCAAGAAGGACCCAATACTTCCTTTGGATCTTCTAAGGAAATCTGTCATGTGAAAAGTATCATGGTGACATGTGAAAAGACAAAAAATGTGAAATCTTCTAAGGAATAGAGGCCCAGGGCTATAAGTATCCTAGTGACATGTGAAAAGATAAAAATGCCCCTAAGTGTTATACAAGTGATTGGAGTGCCTTTTGGTAATTGTTAAGGGTCAATTAATAAAGATCCTTACCTAGTCCAGTAATGTTAAAGGTAGGAAGAACACAGAAATTGAATCTAATATCAGATGATATATTACAAAATGTCAAAAAAAATTAGATGCAGGAAATAGTATGGTTTTTAGTAAATATGATCGAGACGGTACAAGATTGGATGGGATTTTTCAAGACTTCTTCAGGAAGATTTCTTCATTGAGAGGACGCCACACATGCTCTTAAATGATGTCATGGATGATGAAGAGGAGGATATAATGATGTAAGCAAGTGTTAGATGGTTAAATCTTGGCCATTGATTTGTAAGATACAATCTTGGCCATCCATTAGAATATGTAATCCTAGCTATCCATCTAATCTCAAAATTTTCTATAAATACCCCTTTGGGCTACAGCACGTCAAGCATTGGGCTTCCTTAGGGAACCTCTTACAAAATTATTTCTCAAAACTAGAAAATTCAATTCAAGGGCTAATTGATCAAGCATACAAGGTTTCTCTTCTTAGGTCTTTAATCTTGTAGTTAGGAGGATTAATTATTAGTTTAAGTGGTTGGAAATTGTCACAACCTTATTTTTATACATCTTAGGGACCATTCAGTAGCACTTAAACCACTTTCAGGGTCATTGAAGTCTAAACACTTAATCTGGAATTTTATTCATATCGAGTACTGTTCACTGTGGCAAATTCCAGATGAGTGACCTGACTTTGATAATTCATAACTAATTATAGAAAAATCGAAATGAAGTGGTTCCAATTGCTACGTGAAGCTAACTCAAATATATTTCAGGGAAAAATCATTGGTTGACCAATCCTTGACAAATTTAACGTGGGTAAACGTTCAAATATTACTGTTCATCCAATGACTTTCTCCTGAATCCAGCATTCTGGTCCCAACTTTAACCATTTATATCTTTTCGTGTATACATCCAATTTAGACATTATATATATCAAATTAAAGCTTAGTATGTCTACTTTATACCCTAAAAATTTCGTACATTAATTCAATCATTTACTATTTTTAATGATTTATCAAACATGAATGGGTCTTCACGAGTTACTGTTCACTGAGCCTATTTTCAGCATTTAGTCTTTACATACCCAAGCATACAACCAACACATCTCAATCATACAGGCCAGATAACAATTAATATCAAATAATCAACTGTTATATATCAGTGCATGATTAACTCTCTCATATCTTATTACATCCTTCTCTGTCTAAAATCCGGCAGCATAACTGCTACAATTCTTCTCTAGAAAGTAACCGATGTTGTACCGATTCGGTAATTCCCTTGTGAGAATTACCATTCTACGTAGTACCCAGGAAAGACTGGATGAACCTTCTGGGTCCACTCACTTCCAGCCTCCTTAGACAGCACTACGTACACAGTACGTATCAGTTCCTTTCTTTGTTCCGTCTTCGTTGCCGGAATTTCGGCAGCCTACCGGCGTCTCTTAAGATTTCCAAATTTTATTTTGACAGAACCTCCCCTGTAATGTTATGTTTGGGAATGAGATTCAAAAGAATCCCAGTAACAATAATCACAACAAGATATGTAATGCAGAGTGACGGTGCTTGCTTGTGACTGTGTACAGATAAGTATGCTGCATGCTTCCATATTCAATAACATATGATCATAGCATTGGAATAGAGCTTCAAGCATAACATATAGGACAACAATCAACCAAACAAGACAACACATCACAAAGACATTACATAAGAGCTAGGATTAGTTGTTACCTCAAAAGCAGTGCTTTAGAACTTCCCTACTACTTCCAACTTCACCAGAACTTCCTTACTTCTTTCTTTCTCTCACTTTCTCTCTCAAGAACTTCTTTCTTCCTCTCTTTCTTGCTTGCACCGAAATGAAGGGGTAAGGGGGGGTATTTATAGTGTTGGGCAATGGCAATCTTGTAATTTTGAAGACTTATGATCCTGTGGTCCTGGTTTTTCCTGAATTTCCTATTTTTCTTTATTCCTTTTACTGCATCATGCATGACATCACTCAATGCCAACTCATGGGACACCTCACCTCCCACATTCTTCACATGGCGAAATTGAGAGGGAGCTAGAGCCTTCCGGAAGCTTTCCGGTCTACTCCGGTACCGGCCCGGTCCATCGCCTCGAAAAACGTGCTGTTTTCTGCACCTGATGTTTCTGAAGATCCTTTTTATGTCTACTGACCTCACATTTAGTATCTAGATCCTTTATATCATTAACTTTTTAATACTGGGTCCAGACTCAATTACAGATCCCCTGCGAAATGACCAAAATGCCCTTGGTGCCCTATCTTGTCCTATTTTAACCCTAAGGGCAAAATCGTCATTTCACACCTTTCTGGACTCGGTCAAAGCTTATACTGGCTCTAGTCCACCTTATTTAGACATGTCTTGACCTCTGGGTCCGTCCAAAATGACCAGAATACCCTTTATTCATCTGCTGCCCTTTTTGTACAACATAGGGGCATTTTCGTAATTTCGCACTTTTCCGGGGTTCTGCTGGACACTGGCCCACCTATCAGTCCAAGAGTCTTATTGGGCCTCTAATGGCGCCATTTTTGGGCTTCCTGGGTCCATTACCTGTATGGCACGCATTACGAGAAATCTTCCTTTAACACAGTTCATTGAATATTTTAACTATTATTTACCGATTATACACCTTTTTCGGACACCGGCTCTTTTTCCCAGATACAGTGTCCTACTGTGTTCAGGCATCCTTGGGGGTTATAACGGTCATCTGACCGAAGTCATTCGATCGCATTCAGCCCCTTTAAAAATACCGATAAATCTCCAACCCGGATCCCTGGAGGCCTCACACTCCCGTCTGGAATTTTTATTTTGTGAATAACTTTTCCTACAGACCTCCTATCGGTATCCTGTCAGTTTCCCGACATCCTCCCCATAAGGGTGCATCATCCTGTATTTTCTCACTTATATCTGAAACCTAGGGTATCCGGTATTAATTTTTATAACTTTTGGACGATCAGTCCATTTCTGGCTATCTGGAATCTTCAAAAATTCCGGTATTAGGCTTGGTTACCCGGCGTCACCTGCCCTACCTTCTGGTAGAATCTGGGACTGAAATGCTGTCGGGCGGTGCAAACCACTTCTGGCCTATTTTCTTTAATTATACTTTAGCCCCAGGGAACTTTTCCTTCTTTATAATTAAGTCCCTTAATTTGGCTAAAATTACACTTTAAGACCCCACATTTTTGTCTACCTTTCCTTCCTTACCTTAAACTTTCCATATTTGCATTTAAGTCCTTTCTTTTCCTTTCTTTTGCAATTTAATCATTTTCTTTACATAAAGGACCACATCTTTTTCCTGAAACAGAGCTCATATATTCCGTTTATTCTGTACATAGAAACCAGTACAGAAAATTAAGGATATTACATTTCTCTCCCCCTAAAAATAAATTTCGTCCCCGAAATTTACATTACATCTATCCTATACAAATAATTCAGGGTACTTTTCTCTCATCTTTTCTTCTGTTTCCCATGTAGCCTCTTGTTCAGTCAAGCCTTTCCAGATCACTTTAACTAAAGGAATTTGCTTATTCCGCAACTGCTTGACTTTTCTATCAGTAATTCGTACCGGTCCAACCTCATAGGTCAAGTCATCTCGCAGTGTGACCTCATCTTGCTCTATCACATGAGATGGATCTGGAATATACTTCTTTAATTAGGAAACATGGAACACATCATGTATCTGGCTGAGATTTGGAGGAAGAGCCAACTTGTAGGCTACTGCTCCTATCTTTGAGAGAATCTGGAATGGCCCGATGTATCTTGGATGCAGCTTCTTCACCTTAATCGATCGTCCGGCTCCTGTGGTTGGAGTTAACTTAAGGAATACATGTTCTCCTTCTTCAAACTCCAACGGCTTCCTTCTGACATCTGCATAGCTCTTCTGTCTGCTTTGAGCCGTCAACAATCGTTTTCTAATTACCGCAACTTGTTCTGCAGTTTGATCCACTATATCCGGTCCAAGCATTCTTCTTTCGCTCAACTCTAGCCAGCATAAGGGGGATCTACATTTCCGTCCATAGAGTGCTTCAAAAGGTGCCATCTGTATACTAGCCTGATAACCATTGTTATATGCAAACTCTATAAGGGGTAAATGGATATCCCAGCTGCCTTTGAAATCTAGGACAAATGCTCTCAGCATATCCTCTAACGTCTGTATTGTTCTTTCAGATTGACCATCTGTCTGAGGATGATAAGCTGTACTGAATCTGAGAGTAGTGCCCATTTCTTCCTGTAGAGCCCTCCAAAAATTTGAAGTAAATCGAGGATCTCTATCAGACACAATGCTGCTTGGGATACCATGGAGCCTAACGATCTCCTTTATATACAGCTTTGCCAGCTTTTCTAGAGAATCTCTCTTATTGATTGCCAGGAAATGTGCTGACTTTGTCAGTCGATCGATTACTACCCAAACCGCATCATGTCTACTTGGTGTCAAGGGTAGTCCTTCCACAAAGTCCATGGCAATCCCATCCCATTTCCACTCAGGGATATCTAAAGGCTGCAACGTTCCTGCTGGCTTTTGATGTTCAACTTTCACTTTCTGGCAGGTTAAGCACTTAGATACGTAAGCTACAACATCTTTCTTCAGTCCAGGCCACCAGAATAACCTTTTAACATCATGATACATTTTGGTCATACCTGGATGTACCGTATATCGGCTTTTATGTGCTTCCTCCAGAATCCTTTCCCTTAATCCCCCAATATTTGGGATATAGGGTTTTCCCCTAAACTGTAGCAATCCGTCTGGGGACATCTCAAAATTCCTTGTCTTCCCTTTCTCCAGCTTGTCTTTGAATATTGCTGCGAGCTTATCCTGTTCCTGAGCCCCTTTGATCTCATCTTCTATGCAAGCTCTGACATGAACTCCTCCAAAAGGATTCTCCGTCAGTTGCATTTGATATAGAGGGCTCCAGTCGCGCATATCTTCTATCAGTTCCAATTCCTTGATCATCATGTATGCAACCTGCACCACCTTTCTACTCAGGGCATCAGCTACCACATTGGCTTTTCCTGGATGGTATTTAATCTGGAAGTCATAATCTTTTAACAATTCCATCCATCGCCGCTGCCTCATGTTTAGCTCCTTCTGATCCTGCAGATACTTCAGGCTTTTGTGGTCGCAAAACAACTCTATCGTTGCTCCGTATAAATAGTGCCTCCATATCTTCAGGGCATAGACCACCGCCGCAAGCTCCAGATCATGAGTGGGATAATTCTCTTCATGTGGCTTTAACTGCCGAGAGGCGTAGGCTACTACTCGACCTTGCTGCATAAGCACACATCCCAGCCCCTGCTTGCTAGCATCAGTGTAGACTACATAAGTCTGATTTGGGTCTGGAATAATCAGCACGGGAGTAGTCGTTAATCTCTGCTTCAACTGCTGGAAGCTAGCCTCGCACTTCTCATCCCACTTAAACTGCTGATTCTTTCTGGTCAGCTTGGTAAGTGGTAAGGCAATTCGAGAAAAGTCTTGAATGAATCGTCTGTAGTACCCTGCTAGGCCAAGAAAACTTCTAATCTCTGTCACTGTCCTTGGCTGTTCCCAGCTCAAAACTGCTTCAACTTTGCTAGGATCCACAGCTACCCCGTCTCGGGATATGACATGACCGAGAAATTTGACTTCTGAAAGCCAAAACTCGCACTTACTCAGCTTAGCATAGAGCTTCTTCTCTTTAAGGGTACCAAGAACAATCCTCAAATGCCTCTCATGCTCCTCTGGAGATTTGGAGTACACCAGAATATCATCAATAAAGACCACAACGAACTGATCTAGATAAGGCCTGAAAATCCGGTTCATATAGTCCATGAAAATAGCAGGTGCATTGGTTAGTCCAAAAGGCATCACCAAAAATTCAAAATGTCCGTAGCGCGTTCTGAACGCCGTCTTTGGAATATCATCTGGCTTGACCCTTAGTTGATGGTAGCCAGATCTCAAGTCAATTTTGGAGAATAAGCTCGCTCCTGCCAATTGATCTAGCAGGTCATCAATTCTGGGAAGAGGATACTTGTTCTTAACTGTAAGCTTATTTAATTCCCTGTAGTCAATGCACAGCCTTAAGCTACCATCTTTCTTCTTGACGAACAGTACTGGAGCACCCCATGGCGATACACTGGGTCGTATAAAACCCTTCTCCAATAGCTCCTCAATTTGCTTCTTCAGTTCCATCATTTCGTTGGGAGCCATCCTGTATGGGGCTTTTGATACTGGTCCAGCTCCAGGTACAATGTCGATCGCAAACTCCACTTCACGCTCCGAAGGCAATCCCTGAATCTCCTTTGGAAAGACTTCAGGAAATTCATTGACTACAGGAACCTCCTCGATGCCTGCCTCCACTTCTGTTTGAACAGAAAAGAATACCACATATCCCTGACATCCTTTCCGTAGACATTTTTCTGCCTGAGCCTCTGTCACGAAGTTCAGTTGTACTTCTAGACTCCGATCAGTGATCTTTGGACCAAGAACTAGGGTCTTGTTCCTGCAGTCCAATATCACATTATTGGAGGATAACCAATTTAAACCGAGTATGACCTCAATCTCCTGGAAAGGCATACAGATCAGGTCCAGGGTGGTACTGCAGTGCTCATAACGCACCACACTATTTAGACAGGCATCAGATGTGATCACCCTAGCGTTGGTGGGGGTTTTCACCTGTATATCATAACGTAACTTGCTGATCAGAAGGCCTAGGAATTTAGCACATTCATAAGATATAAAGGAATGACTTGCACCCGAATCAAATAGGGCAGTCACAGCATGATCATTGAGATAGATTGTACCTTGGATCATCTCAGATGATCGCTGAGCATCCTCTCTAGTGAGTGCAAACACTCGTCCCGCCGTCCTTGGCCTTGGATCAGTTATAGCTTGAGGACATTCCCTGGAAAAATGTCCAGGCTTTCCGCAGGTGTAGCATACATTCTGGCCCATCAAGCATGGTCTGTCACCATAATTTTTTCCACACTTTTCACATCCTGGGGCCTTTGGATCCCGGTTATTGGATCTTCCGCGGAAATTTCCCCTATTAGGCCTCTTGGTCTGCCACGGGCGCTTTCTTTTCTTATAGCCGCTCCCACTGGCCGCTTCTTGATTCCGTCCGGCCTTATCAGGAGTCGCTTGATCTTTACTCCCAGATCCGGACAGCATTCTATGATTCATGCTGTTCTCAACGATTCGACATGCTTCCACAGCCTTATTGAACTGGCTGTATTGTTGGGGAGTTAACTTCTCCTTTAACATAGAATTCAGCCCTCGAATCATTCTTTCTGTCATCCAGCGTTCGTCATCCACTTGGCGTAGGTAAGTTGAATATTGAGATAGCCGGATGAACTTGGCCAAATATTCGTCAAAAGATTCTTTTTCTCCTTGCCTCAGCACAAGGAATTCAGCCTCCCTTTCATCTCTGACAGATTGAGGAAAATATTTCTCATAAAATTGCTCAAGAAATACTTCCCAAGTAACTGGAATATCTCTTGCTTGGAGAAGTAACTCTGTATTCTTCCACCATCTATCCGCATCCTTTTCCAATTGATAGATGGCCATTTGGGCCTTGGTTTCAGTCGGGCAGTCGAGGACCTTAAAGATCTTCTCTAATCTGCTGACCCAATTTTCTGCTACATGTACCTCAAATGTCCCTTCGAATATGGGAGGATTGTGTTTGCAAAATCGCACCATCCATTGCTGGATGCCAACTGCCTCCTCCCTTGATTCAACCCTTCTCTGGGGCTGTTCCGCCTGCTGGGGTACTTCTTCAGGTTCTCTACTAGTTGCTCCTGAAGGCTCTGGCGGTCTTAAATTATTTACAGCTGCTGCTACTGCCGCGGCTATGGCAGCATCTCTTTCTTGTTCATTTCGTGCTTGAGCAGCTCTCATTTCTTCTATCATCTTTTGTTGCTGTTCTAATCGTTCTAGAATCATTTGATTAAGGTTTCCAGCCTCTCGGGGTTCCTCAGCTGGAATAGTTCTCCTCGTTCGTACCATTTTGTTATACTTAAAAACAGAAGGGAATACGATAAATAACATAATTCCTTTTCATTTCATTTCACACATAATATACATACAGAGTATATGTACATATCACAGTACCATTCTAGTCTTTTATACATTAGAAATATTACTCTAATTTTTCTTAAACTTCATTCTAATATAATCTCCTACTAGGTAGATCCAGTCGGATATGGTACAATATGATTCTCTATCAAAATACTGGTCCAACTCCGATCTCCAGGTAGGAGTCTTCGGCAATACATCATTCATAATTTCTAGCCAAAGCCCCATGGTTAACACATTTGGATCCCAGGCTTGATATATGGCTTTCACCCTTGTGATAAACTCCTGGTAGACCGAATAATCTTGATCTATGTTTTCGAACAGGGTCTGCCTCAACTCATATAGTTGTCGGGCTAATGCTACCGAGCTCTCAAGTTGCTCTCTACTCAGGTTCCTCCCTGGGCCCATTCTTACGATTAAACCTCCCAAATACATTTCTACTAAAGTCACTTCGGGCCTACTGGGATCTGGCGCATTACTCTGAACACGTACTTGACTGGATCCTGAACTGTCTGTTATATTCAAGGGTACCGCACTTATGGGAATGGCAGGAATAGGGCCTTCTGTTATCATCACCTCCTGATCCTCAATTGGAAAGTTTGATCCTACCGAGGAACTATCCTCCTCAGAATCACCAGCTACTGGAGGTGTCCAGAGGTCAGAATCATTGCTTACTATCTCTTCTTCTGAACTATCTGAACTAAAGACCTCTGGTCTTAATTCCCATTGGTTTACTATAGTTTCAGACCCAAATCTATGTCTAGCCATCCTGCAAACACTAACTTAGTGTCAATTATGACGGCTTTATCATGGTATATCTTTCTATAAATCATCTACTCAGAGCATTTCTTAAGCCAGAATCCTTTGCTTTGATACCAAAATGTCAAAACCTTATTTTTATACATCTTAGGGACCATTCAGTAGCACTTAAACCACTTTCAGGGTCATTGAAGTCTAAACACTTAATCTGGAATTTTATTCATATCGAGTACTGTTCACTGTGGCAAATTCCAGATGAGTGACCTGACTTTGATAATTCATAACTAATTATAGAAAAATCGAAATGAAGTGGTTCCAATTGCTACGTGAAGCTAACTCAAATATATTTCAGGGAAAAATCATTGGTTGACCAATCCTTGACAAATTTAACGTGGGTAAACGTTCAAATATTACTGTTCATCCAATGACTTTCTCCTGAATCCAGCATTCTGGTCCCAACTTTAACCATTTATATCTTTTCGTGTATACATCCAATTTAGACATTATATATATCAAATTAAAGCTTAGTATGTCTAATTTATACCCTAAAAATTTCGTACATTAATTCAATCATTTACTATTTTTAATGACTTATCAAACATGAATGGGTCTTCACGAGTTACTGTTCACTGAGCCTATTTTCAGCATTTAGTCTTTACATACCCAAGCATACAACCAACACATCTCAATCATACAGGCCAGATAACAATTAATATCAAATAATCAACTGTTATATATCAGTGCATGATTAACTCTCTCATATCTTATTACATCCTTCTCTGTCTAAAATCCGGCAGTATAACTGCTACAATTCTTCTCTAGAAAGTAACCGATGTTGTACCGATTCGGTAATTCCCTTGTGAGAATTACCATTCTACGTAGTACCCAGGAAAGACTGGATGAACCTTCTGGGTCCACTCACTTCCAGCCTCCTTAGACAGCACTACGTACACAGTACGTATCAGTTCCTTTCTTTGTTCCGTCTTCGTTGCCGGAATTTCGGCAGCCTACCGGCGTCTCTTAAGATTTCCAAATTTTATTTTGACAGAACCTCCCCTGTAATGTTATGTTTGGGAATGAGATTCAAAAGAATCCCAGTAACAATAATCACAACAAGATATGTAATGCAGAGTGACGGTGCTTGCTTGTGACTGTGTACAGATAAGTATGCTGCATGCTTCCATATTCAATAACATATGATCATAGCATTGGAATAGAGCTTCAAGCATAACATATAGGACAACAATCAACCAAACAAGACAACACATCACAAAGACATTACATAAGAGCTAGGATTAGTTGTTACCTCAAAAGCAGTGCTTTAGAACTTCCCTACTACTTCCAACTTCACCAGAACTTCCTTACTTCTTTCTTTCTCTCACTTTCTCTCTCAAGAACTTCTTTCTTCCTCTCTTTCTTGCTTGCACCGAAATGAAGGGGTAAGGGGGGGTATTTATAGTGTTGGGCAATGGCAATCTTGTAATTTTGAAGACTTATGATCCTGTGGTCCTGGTTTTTCCTGAATTTCCTATTTTTCTTTATTCCTTTTACTGCATCATGCATGACATCACTCAATGCCAACTCATGGGACACCTCACCTCCCACATTCTTCACATGGCGAAATTGAGAGGGAGCTAGAGCCTTCCGGAAGCTTTCCGGTCCACTCCGGTACCGGCCCGGTCCATCGCCTCGAAAAACGTGCTGTTTTCTGCACCTGATGTTTCTGAAGATCCTTTTTATGTCTACTGACCTCACATTTAGTATCTAGACCCTTTATATCATTAACTTTTTAATACTGGGTCCAGACTCAATTACAGATCCCCTGCGAAATGACCAAAATGCCCTTGGTGCCCTATCTTGTCCTATTTTAACCCTAAGGGCAAAATCGTCATTTCACACCTTTCTGGACTCGGTCAAAGCTTATACTGGCTCTAGTCCACCTTATTTAGACATGTCTTGACCTCTGGGTCCGTCCAAAATGACCAGAATACCCTTTATTCATCTGCTGCCCTTTTTGTACAACATAGGGGCATTTTCGTAATTTCGCACTTTTCCGGGGTTCTGCTGGACACTGGCCCACCTATCAGTCCAAGAGTCTTATTGGGCCTCTAATGGCGCCATTTTTGGGCTTCCTGGGTCCATTACCTGTATGGCACGCATTACGAGAAATCTTCCTTTAACACAGTTCATTGAATATTTTAACTATTATTTACCGATTATACACCTTTTTCGGACACCGGCTCTTTTTCCCAGATACAGTGTCCTACTGTGTTCAGGCATCCTTGGGGGTTATAACGGTCATCTGACCGAAGTCATTCGATCGCATTCAGCCCCTTTAAAAATACCGATAAATCTCCAACCCGGATCCCTGGAGGCCTCACACTCCCGTCTGGAATTTTTATTTTGTGAATAACTTTTCCTACAGACCTCCTATCGGTATCCTGTCAGTTTCCCGACATCCGCCCCATAAGGGTGCATCATCCTGTATTTTCTCACTTATATCTGAAACCTAGGGTATCCGGTATTAATTTTTATAACTTTTGGACGATCAGTCCATTTCTGGCTATCTGGAATCTTCAAAAATTCCGGTATTAGGCTTGGTTACCCGGCGTCACCTGCCCTACCTTCTGGTAGAATCTGGGACTGAAATGCTGTCGGGCGGTGCAAACCACTTCTGGCCTATTTTCTTTAATTATACTTTAGCCCCAGGGAACTTTTCCTTCTTTATAATTAAGTCCCTTAATTTGGCTAAAATTACACTTTAAGACCCCACATTTTTGTCTACCTTTCCTTCCTTACCTTAAACTTTCCATATTTGCATTTAAGTCCTTTCTTTTCCTTTCTTTTGCAATTTAATCATTTTCTTTACATAAAGGACCACATCTTTTTCCTGAAACAGAGCTCATATATTCCGTTTATTCTGTACATAGAAACCAGTACAGAAAATTAAGGATATTACAGAAATCATTTTATTCCTTCCTAAAGCTCCTGGACAAAATTCTGTATGGATAGGAAAGGAAGAGTTTGATACTAGAAATAGGTAAAATAAGTTGGAATAGATAGGATTCAATTGGTTCTAACTTATAGTTGATTGAATTAGATGTTTAAGTTGCTATGGATATGCCACTGCCTTGACTAAATATTGTACCTAGGATATGATTTTGAAGATTCTAAGGCTTCCAATGGATTTAGAATGGAAAATTATGTGGAATTAAGTAGAGAAAGTGAAGTTAGAAGCATTGGAATCAAAAGTGGCATTTTGGCACCAAGTATGCATACCTCTAGGCCAGCATGATTCATGGAGGAGTGTGAGTTTGATAAATCCAAGCTCATATTTAGATTCCTCATATAAAATTGTATTGTATTGGCCTATGAGAATATTTTTACAAAGCTATAACATTAATCCTAAAATTAAGATAAAAATGTTAAGTAAAGAGAGTAAGTGTTGGCTATGATGTAAGAGAAAAATGTTAAGTAAAGAGAGTAAGTGTTAGCTATGATGTAAGTTAGTGGTCCTAATAGTTGTATGACCAATGTGAATATGTTTAGGACTTTGGACATCCAAGAGGATGATTTAATGATGCTGACCGAAAGCTTACATGGTTGGGAAGTTTAGGAAGCAAGTGAAAAACAAGAAGAAAAGCTTAAGTACAAGGTAGTGAACTTACCCTTCTTGTGTATTGATATATATGCTTGTGTATGTCCATATATTGATTGCTTTGCTTGATTATGTGAAGTATGTATGAATAGATGAAGCTCTATTTCTATTAATATAATGTCCATATATATATTGTATGAAATATTGAGCATGCACATCTATCATTATGATAGCAAGATTTATGGGAAGCAAGCATGTTATACACTAAGCATTAATCTTGCACATGTATGTGATAATGTTTGCTACTGAGATTTCCCATAATCTCTCCCTCCCTTAAACAACTATAATAGGTTAATTATGATGGAAGAAGTGTGCATGAAGAAGAGCTAAATAATGGAAGAATGAAAGTAGACAATTTCATGTTCTAGCATGTGATGTATGATTTTCCAATTTTGTAATTATTATGTAATATGCCAATTGATGTAATAAAATGGTATAGAATAATTATAGCATGTTCCCATGATATAAATGAATGTATGAGAAGCTAAGAGGATAGTTTATGCATGCTAGAATAATTAATGAGAATTAAAGAAAGAAGTTAGAAAGGTAAAAACATAGGTCTTGGAGTAGTTACGTTTCAGCTTCAGTTTAACCAGTAAACGGATGAATCTGACCATGAGATTTGGTGGGCATGTAGTACACATCCCAAGATTTAAATGTATAGGTATCACGCTTGTATTGGATGTGTACATTAAGAGAAATAAATTTTGTAACACCTTACTTTCGTACGTCTTAGGGATCATTCGGTAGTATTTAGAACTACTTACATGACCTTTGAAGTCCATTAGCTAAATATGGAATTTCACTCTTCACGAGTTACTGTTCATATGGTATTTCTAAATTTGGTGACAAACTTCAAAAAATCATAATTAATTCTAAAAAAATCAAAATGAAGTGCTTCAAAAGGCTACTCGAAGCTAACATGATGTAGTTTAAGGAAAAATATTAATCATACCAATTGATCAGTCAACTAATATAGTTCTGCCATTAAAATTTACTGTTCATTTAGTCAAAAATTCTAGAAACAGATTCTGGTTCCTAATTTAGAAATTTTGTTCTCTTTATACAGACATCAAAATAAGACGTACTTGATGTCAAAATGAAGCTTGACATGTTAACTAAATGTATATAAAATATCATAAATGAAGGGAATTGGAAGACACGCAGTGGAAATTAACTTTAAAAATTTTTCCATTCCCAGCCAGGATCTACCGAATGTGTTTAAGTCAAGGAGAAAGAAGTGTTACCTTCGGTTTCAAGCTTTGGTCGCGACCTCAGTGTCCACTAGTCGCGACTCTTCGCCTCTGGAACATTTTAGTCGCGACCTCCTCTGCTTCTCGTCGCGACCTTACGTCTCTGGAGTTTGTAGTCGCGACCTCGTCAGCTTCAAGTCGCGACCTGCCTCTTCTTTTCGGATTTCTGACGTTCAGATGCCCGTATGGTCGCGACCTCAGCGTGTTCTGGTCGCGACCTTGCTTCGTGTCTGGTCGTATCGTAGAAGTCGACAGCTCAGATCGGCTTCCTCTACCGGTATCCACACGAACAGCGTTCCAATCGCGAACGACGTGCTAGCGCCCCTTGTCCCTCTAGGGCTTTCTAGAGATTCCGTCCTCACCGTCTCTATCTCGGCAGTTTCTTATGTGCAAACCTTTTGCACTCTCCCTGCCCCCTCTTCTCACGTCTGAATGTGTGTGTAGAGATGTGTATTGTGTGTAGAACCCTAGCTCCTAATGTCAAATATATAAGAAGCTATCGGGCTTCTAATAGGGCCGGGCTTCAGAATTAATCTTATATTAATTCTGAATTAATACAATATCATATATTGCATAATTTAATAAGAAACTAATTAAATAAATATGGTTTGTATTAAATTCGTCCCACAGATTTAATTCACCTATTTATTTAATTTAAAATAAAGATAAGACGGAATTATATTTGATTTATTCTTATAAATCAAATTTGAGATATCTTATCAATTTGAATTTCAAATTCAAATAGATCATATCCATTTAAATTCAAATTCAAAAGTGATAGAGATTTAATTTATCCTTATAAATTAAATCTTACAAATATCTCTTATATTATATATAATATATATATACTGATTTATATATATAAAAAATATATATCCACCCTAGATCATTCATTGAATCTAGACATTTCTTAGATTCAATGAATCTGGACATCATAGCTCGCATTGGGCTGTTTTGTGTGCGACCCTGTAGGCCCATATGAAGTTGGCAGTGGCCCAGTTACTATACTGACCCACAAGTCGTAAGCGGTCTCTAGCAAGGCATTACGACTACCCAAAACATATGAGGATCGATAAACGATGTAACCTTTCATACAACCATATCACGTCCCTTTTGTCACATGATATTTCGGTCAAGGATGAGGCATGGAGAACGTCATCCTCCTATTCCTGACCATTACTTTCTCGATCCCTGAGTAGTCTGAATATAGAAATGGAACTACCCTTCCATTCCAGTATGGCCATACATTTCTCAGACTCACTCATCGAGGGGCCCAGTAATATCTCTCTACGAATATGAGGGACAAATTCCATCTTGACCATTCATATTCCTCCGCATGAAAAACTACTAAGCCCGAGCATAGCCTTTATGATCACTCGGTCAAAAGTGACTTTTGACTAGGTCAAAGCTGAGCGTTTGTCATGTAGGAATCCATGATGATCTCAAGTCAAAGGGCATAGTGACATGGCTTGTATATGAGAGAAGCTTATGACTTGACCCATGCAGCTCTCTCATAGCGGGTCGGTCCAACACCCTGTACTCTTACATGTGCTTATGACTTTGATTTATATCTCTATATATCTTCAAAGTCATACTGGTCTTATTTCATCTCTGCTCCCACATAGATGACCGACCAGGGACATTTAGGATACGATCATGAGTTATCCAAGGATGGTCATCACAGTAAACATGCAAATAATGTGATAACCTGATACAATGATTGGCCCCTAGGGCATAATTTCCAACATCCTCCCACTTGCACTAGGAACAATCATTAATTTGTCTCAATCCTATTGACCTAACATGACACTCATGTTTTGCTTGCACAAGCGGTTTTGTTAGAGGATCAGCAACATTGTCTTCCCCTGCTACCTTGCATATTTTTTTTATATAACCTCTATCATTGATTTCTCTGATGAGATGATATCGCCTAAGTATATGCTTGGTCATTTGACGTGACCTAGGCTCTTTGGCCTGTGTAATGGAACCACTATTGTCACAGAGCAAAGTTATTGGATCTGAGATGGTCGGTACCACCCCTAGTTCAGTAATGAACTTCCTGATCCAAACAGCCTCTTTAACTGCATCAAATGCTGCTATATACTCGGCTTCCATTGCAGAATCTGCTATAGTGCTCTGCTTAGAGCTCTTCCAGCTTACTGCTCCATTATTCAAGAGGAATATGTATCCAGATTGCGATTTTTGGTCATCCTGGTCAGTTTGGAAACTTGCATCTGTGTAACCAGTTACATAGAGCTCATCATCCAATCCACCATAGACCAAGAATAAGTCCTTAGTCCTTCTTAAGTACTTAAGGATATTCTTGACAGCAGTCCAATGGCCCTCACCGGGGTCCTGTTGATATCTGCTAGTCATACTTAAGGAAAACGAGACATCCGGTCGAGTACATAACATGGCGTACATGATAGATCCTATGGCCGAGGCATATGGAATCTTACTCATGCGACCTCGCTGATCTGGTGTACTAGGACACAAATCCTTGCTGAGGTGAATACCATGAGACATGGGTATGAAACCCCTTTTTGATTCCTGCATACTGAACCTATGCAGTATCTTGTCTATATATGTGCTCTGACTCAGTCCTAGAAGCCTTTTAGATCTATCTCTATAGATCCTAATTCCTAGGATGTAGGTGGCTTCACCCAAGTCTTTCATCGAGAAAGATTTTTCTAACCAAGACTTGACAATCTGCAAGGTAGGAATGTCATTCCCAATGAGTAGGATGTCATCGACATAGAGTACCAAAAATGCAACTGTGCTCCCACTAACCTTCTTGTACACACAAGGTTCATCAATGTTTTGAAGAAATCCAAACTCTTTGACTACTTCATCAAAACGATGATTCCAACTCCGAGATGCTTGCTTCAGTCCATAAATGGACCTTTAAAGCTTGCACACCTTACCAGAGTCCTCAGAACGCACAAAACCTTCAGGTTGTGTCATGTACACATCCTCAAGGAGCTTTCCATTAAGGAAGGCTGTCTTGACGTCCATCTGCCATATTTCATAGTCATAATATGCTACAATGGCAAGGAGGATTCTGATTGATTTAGCCATTGCAACTGGGGAAAAGGTCTCATCATAGTCCACACCATGAGTTTGAGTAAATCCTTTTGCAACCAGTCGTGCCTTGAAGACATTTACATTGCCATCCATGTCGGTTTTCTCTTTAAAACCCACTTGCACCCGACGGTTTTTACACCTTCAGGCTGGTCGACTAAGGTCCATACCTTATTGTCGTACATGGATTGCATCTCAGACTTCATGGCATTAAGCCATTTTTCAGAGTTTGGTCCCACTATAGCTTCTTGATAGGTAGTCGGCTCATTATGCTCAATGAGCAACACATCACGATTGTCAGAAATCAGAGATCCATATCTCTGAGGCTGAAGTCGTGCCCTATTAGATCGCAGTGGGCCTTGCGTGACCTGAGGAGTCTCAACAACTTGTTGTGAGTCTTCTTTATTTTCCATCTGTAGTTCTGTGGTGTCTTGTGGCTCTCGAACTTCTTCGAGGTGTACCTTACTCCCACTGGTTCTTTTAGAGATAAATTCTCGTTCTAGAAAGATACCATTTCTAACAACAAACACTTTGTTATCAGTGGGGTTGTAGACATAATATCCCTTGGTTTCCTTAGGATATCCCAAAAAAAAAAAGGCACTTTGACGATTTAGGCGCTAACTTATCTGAGGCTTGTTGCTTAACATAGACCTCACATCCCCAAATCTTGAGAAAAGACAAACTAGGTTTCCTCCCAGTCCATATCTCATACGGAGTCTTTTCAACTGCCTTAGATGGAACACGATTCAGTGTGAACGCAGCTGTCTCTAGGGCGTGGCCCCAAAAGGATGGTGGAAGATCTGTTCGACTCATCATGGATCGAACCATATCCAATAGTGTTTGATTCCTCCGTTCAGAAACCCCATTCCATTGTGGTGTTCCTGGAGGAGTCAATTGTGAGACTATTCCACAATTCCTAAGATGATCGATAAACTCTTGGCTCAAATATTCACCACCTCGATCAGATCGAAGGGCTTTAATTGTTTTACCAAGCTGGTTTTGTACTTCATTTTGAAATATCTTGAACATTTCAAAAGATTCGGATTTATGTTTCATTAGATAGACGTAGCCATATCTACTGAAATCATCTATGAATGTAATGAAGTACGAATAACCTCTTCTGGCATTTGTATTCATCGGTCCACACACATCTGTATGTATGAGGCCCAACAAATCAGTGGCCCTCTCACTGTGCCCAGTGAAAGGCGACTTTGTCATCTTTCCTAACAAACAAGATTCGCAAGTATCATACGATTCAAAATCAAATGAGTTGAGAAATCCATCTTGATGGAGTTTAGAAATGCGTTTCTCATTTATGTGGCCTAGACGACAGTGCCAGAGGTACGTCGGATTCAAATCATTTGGTTTGATCCTTTTGGCGGTTATGTTATAGATATTTCCATGATTGGGTTGTTCCAAGTTTAATATGTAATGATCAACATGCAAATCACCATGAGCATAGAAAATATCATTACGATAAATAGAACATTTACCATTCCCAGAAATGGAAGTGTAACCTTCCTTATCCAAATAAGAAAGAGAAACAATGTTACTACTCAAAGCAGGAACATAATAGCAATTGTTCAAAACTAACAAAAGCCCAGTGGGCAGAACTAATTCATAAGTGCCTACAGCTAGAGCAGCAACCTTTGCTCTGTTTCCAACTCGTAGGTCAACTTCGCCCTTCTTCAGCTTTCTACTGTCCTTTAGGCCCTGCACATTTGTACAAATATGAGAACCACATGCAGTATCTAATACCCATGTAGTGGAAGTAGAGAGATGAATGTCTATAACATAAATACCTGAAGCGATAGCCCCGCTATCCTTCTTGTTCTTTTTCAGATCTTCAAGGTAGAGTTTGCAATTCCTCTTCCAATGACTCGGTTCATTGCAGAATAAGCAAACTCCTTCCTTTGGAGGCTTTGCCTTCTTTGGTGCAGGCTTGGTTTCGGGCTTGCCTGACTCTTTGGTCTTACCAGATGAGCCATGACCCTTCCCCTTACCCTTGCCTTTCTTTTTCATACCCTTTCCTTTCTGAACCATCAAAACAGTACTGGGCTTCTTCTTAACAGTCGGCTCAGCAGTTTTAAGCATCCCATGCAGTTCAGAAATAGATTTCTCCATGTTGTTCATGTTGTAGTTCATGACTAACTGGTCATAACTTTTCGGGAGTGAGTTCAAGATCAAATATGTAGCTAACTCCTGGCTCATGGGAAATCCAAGCCTCTCAAGGTGATCTATGTACCCTTTCATCTTTAAGACATGAGTACTCACTGATGCACCTTTAGCCATCTTGCAGGAATGTAAGGCCTTAGTGGTCTCATACCTCTCTTGCCTTGCCTGTTGCTGGAACATTTCCTTAAGATGCACAATCATCTCATAAGCCTCCATGTGTTCCAGATCTCTTTGAAGCTCCAGAACCATAGTGGCAAGCATCAAGCATCCCACATCAACAGAGTCTTCCTTATGCTTCGCATAAGAATCTCTCTGAGCTCTAGGAGCATTGGCTGCTGGCTCCTCAGGAATGGGTTGATCTAGGACATATACCTTTCTTTCCTGCTTGAGAACAATTCTCAAGTTCCTGAACCAGTCAAGAAAGTTTGTCCCATTGAGTTTGTCCTTCTCAAGGATAGATCGCAACGATAATGTAGCAGTATTACTAGTCGTCATGATTCTACAATTAAAATATGCAATTTAATTAGCAATCTCCCACTGAATAAAACAACCCTCAATGTAATAATTAGTGGGCTAAGATCCATATTTGGCTTAAACTTGAGTCCGCTTTGGCAGGACGCTCAACTTTAAGTTATTTAGGTAGGTAACAACTTTACCAATTACATCACATGTAACTCTTAGATGTTTATGGGATTCCATCATCATATGATTCGGCATGTTTTAATCCCATCTAATGCCTTGAGACCCAAAACCGTTTTGATAATCTCAATTAAGTCAAACAATAACAAACATAAGAGTAGCACCATTACTCTTGCTTATCTCCCCAAGATAACTCAAATGCACCCACTTTGGTGAAGCCTACAAATGAGCGATCGAGGTTTTGACAAGTGTTCATTAATTGACGGCATATGACTTAAGATTCCTTCTAGAGGGTTTAATTAATTATCTGGTTTGCATGTATCTCGATTGTATCTCATACCAGTATTATGCATATAAAACATACATGCAGTGATCTAATCAAAAGATGCATAATCTTAAATGTGATACAATATGGCTCACCTATCCTAAGTCCCCTCAAGCCAATGAGAGAAGCTGTCTAATTAGAATAGGAAAATTACATAAGGAAACCTCGTTTTAACATTCGAGGGGAGTGAGATGAGAAGAGAATGTACAACGAGAGTCATTAGAGGAAGGCACGACACGCAGGCCGTATTTAGAAAAATTACAACACTTGTAATCTAGAGCCATATTGTTCACCATACCCAAACATTCAAGAATCAAAATTCATGCTATTTGAAGGGCAATAAATGTTTCAAAACATTCATATATTAGGAAAGTCAGTACATATTACGATTATGTTGCGCTACGATTAGATAGCTACGGCGGTCCCGCGACCTCAGTGTTTAAGTCAAGGAGAAAGAAGTGTTACCTTCGGTTTCAAGCTTTGGTCGCGACCTCAGTGTCCACTAGTCGCGACTCTTCGCCTCTGGAACATTTTAGTCGCGACCTCCTCTGCTTCTCGTCGCGACCTTACGTCTCTGGAGTTTGTAGTCGCGACCTCGTCAGCTTCAAGTCGCGACCTGCCTCTTCTTTTCGGATTTCTGACGTTCAGATGCCCGTATGGTCGCGACCTCAGCGTGTTCTGGTCGCGACCTTGCTTCGTGTCTGGTCGTATCGTAGAAGTCGACAGCTCAGATCGACTTCCTCTACCGGTATCCACACGAACAGCGTTCCAATCGCGAACGACGTGCTAGCGCCTCTTGTCCCTCTAGGGCTTTCTAGAGATTCCGTCCTCACCGTCTCTATCTCGGCAGTTTCTTATGTGCAAACCTTTTGCACTCTCCCTGCCCCCTCTTCTCACGTCTGAATGTGTGTGTAGAGATGTGTATTGTGTGTAGAACCCTAGCTCCTAATGTCAAATATATAGGAAGCTATCGGGCTTCTAATAGGACCGGGCTTCAGAATTAATCTTATATTAATTCTGAATTAATACAATATCATATATTGCATAATTTAATAAGAAACTAATTAAATAAATATGGTTTATATTAAATTCGTCCCACAGATTTAATTCACCTATTTATTTAATTTAAAATAAAGATAAGACGGAATTATATTTGATTTATTCTTATAAATCAAATTTGAGATATCTTATCAATTTGAATTTCAAATTCAAATAGATCATATCCATTTAAATTCAAATTCAAAAGTGATAGAGATTTAATTTATCCTTAAAAATTAAATCTTACAAATATCTCTTATATTATATATAATATATATATACTGATTTATATATATAAAAAATATATATCCACCCTAGATCATTCATTGAATCTAGATATTTCTTAGATTCAATGAATCTGGACATCATAGCTCGCATTGGGCTGTTTTGTGTGCGACCCTGTAGGCCCATATGAAGTTGGCAGTGGCCCAGTTACTATACTGACCCACAAGTCGTAAGCGGTCTCTAGCAAGGCATTACGACTACCCAAAATATATGAGGATCGATAAACGATGTAACCTTTCATACAACCATATCACGTCCCTTTTGTCACATGATATTTCGGTCAAGGATGAGGCATGGAGAACGTCATCCTCCTATTCCTGACCATTACTTTCTCGATCCCTGAGTAGTCTGAATATAGAAATGGAACTACCCTTCCATTCCAGTATGGCCATACATTTCTCAGACTCACTCATCGAGGGGCCCAGTAATATCTCTCTACGAATGTGAGGGACAAATTCCATCTTGACCATTCACATTCCTCCGCATGAAAAACCACTAAGCCCGAGCATAGCCTTTATGATCACTCGGTCAAAAGTGACTTTTGACTAGGTCAAAGCTGAGCGTTTGTCATGTAGGAATCCATGATGATCTCAGGTCAAAGGGCATAGTGACATGGCTTGTATATGAGAGAAGCTTATGACTTGACCCATGCAGCTCTCTCATAGCGGGTCGGTCCAACACCCTGTACTCTTACATGGGCTTATGACTTTGATTTATATATCTATATATCTTCAAAGTCATACTGGTCTTATTTCATCTCTGCTCCCACATAGATGACCGACCAGGGACATTTAGGATATGATCATGAGTTATCCAAGGATGGTCATCACAGTAAACATGCAAATAATGTGATAACCTGATACAATGATTGGCCCCTAGGGCACAATTTCCAACAATAAATTTATTCCATCATTTAATATTTTTTATTACATCTCAATTGTCACTGCCTCCCTATGAGTTACTGCTCAAAGTGACAATGTTTCAACAAATAACTTTACATTCATATACATTTCAAACATGCAACTAATCCCTGTCTCTTCTTCATGCATCTTCATCTTTTTCTTTCCATGAAATATCTGTTGTGGGTGGGATATAGAGGGTGAGATTTCTGGGAAAATCTTAGTAGCAAACAAAAATTATACAATTATACAACTATATGTTTGATGTTAATATGTGTGTACTTAATGATCATGCTTGCATAAGGATACTTACATGCTTCCATGTCCTAATATATTTTGTGAAAGCATTTATCCAAGTATTCATCGATAAGAGAGTTGCTTGATAAAGGCTTCAAACAGGAATAACGTTTGTGAAAATATTTCTGAAGGGAATTTATCAAAGAAGCATTCAATAAGTTTTGTAAAGACTTAGTTTATAAAAAGAATTTTATAAAAGCTCTTATCAAAGTATTGATCGAATAAAGAATTTATGGATAAAGTCTTCGATCGATGAATCCTGTTGTCAAAGAACACTTTCACATTTCTAAGGCATATTTATTGAAGGATTATTCGATAAGTGGATTTATCAAATAATTCTTTGATAAATAAGGAAAAGTTTCTAAGTTTATAAAAATATTGAACTAAATGGTTTTTTCAAAGATGTTATATTATTCTGACAAATATATTTATAAATACTTATGATCAGAAAGTGGAAAAGTTTATAGATTTAAAATTTGATCATTGAAAATATTTTTAAGTTATCTAGATCACCAAGGTTCTGCTCTATGATTTTTATAGTAATCACATTAAATTATTTTTCTCAAAATGATCTCTAGAATATTAAAGTTATAATTTATATAAGATCAAATTAAAGAAAGAGAAAATAAGTTGTTTCAAATTCAAATAACTTGAATCTTAATTTGATAAATGTTTTGATGATGATTTGTTTGTTTGAAATGATATTGAAGATTGTTCATTGCTTATAATATTATTGATATGCTTGAATCATCTATGGTTTAATTTTTCTTGAATTTATGAAGATAAGCTTACTCATGAAAGATTCAAAGTAATATTCATTATGCTCTTATCGATGAACTATTCAATCAGGTCATTTATCAAAGAAATCTTCAATAAGATCCTTCATTACACTTAAACTGAATTATCTTGAAATATCTGACTTGTCTACGAATAAATTTGTCGAGCTTATTAATTACTTAGACTTCATTAAATGATTAATCTTCATGGATTTATAGCCTGCTTATTTACTGCATGATTATATGCTCATGACTTGTTCTAGTGTGATAAATCATTTTTAGTCAAGCATATGATATTGCTCTGATGTGCTGACATGCTTAATTCTTAATAATCCTATCAAGCTTATGATCTTGTGATTTGATGTAATTGATAAATGACCTTTTAACTATTTGTTTCCAAGTATATTATTTGAGAAAAGGATTAAAGGATCAAAGAATATGAAAGTCTATTTGAAAGATTGAAAGAATGTTCTTTAGTATTTATCGATAAGCTATTTAAAGAGTCCATTTATCGAATAACACTTCGATAAATGATGTATAGTAAAATATATCGATAAGTTTGAAAGCATATATGCTTGAAAGAATATTTTTCAAAGAGTTTATTGATAAGAACTTTTATCAAAGAACTATTCAATAAATCATGAACTATCTCTTTATAATTTATTAAAGATTTATTGAAGCCCTTTTCGACAAGGCTGATTATCGAAGAATTGCTTGATAAGTTTTAAACTATTTCAAATACATTTCTTCAGCAATTTATCGAAGACCTTTTTGATAAGGATGTTCTTCGATAAGCTCTTCGATAAGTGAAGCCATTTTGTGAAAAGTGTTTTAATCCATACTTTATTAGAATTGATCTTTAATTCTAAATAATTTAGAATCAATTGCTATATACCTACACTGATTATATATCTTTTCTAAAGCATATTTCAAGATCGTTTACAGGCTGAAATAAGATTAAATGAAGAGATCAACCAAAGAGCCAAAAGCATAAGTATAACACCTTACTTTCGTACATCTTAGGGACCATTTGATAGTATTTAGAACTACTTACATGACCTTTGAAGTCCATTAACTAAATTTGGAATTTCACTTTAACGAGTTACTGTTTATATGATATTTCTAGATTCAACGATGAACTTCAAAAAATCATAATTAATTCTAAAAAAATTGAAATGAACTGGTTTAAAAGGATACTTGAAGCTAACAAAATGAAACTTAAAGGAAAAATATTTCCTTGGATTAATTGACCAATTAACTAAGTCAACTCTGACGTCAAATTTTCCCTACTACAAAATAGAGTTTCTAAAGCCCCATTTTTAAACCGGTTCTTGCGGAAACAATGTAAAAAAATGACCGGTGGCATTTTTATAAATTAGGGTAAACTATTTACGTCTGATGTACACATGACCGGTGTACAAGAAATGAACGGTGGCATATTTGTAAATAAGGGTAAAATATTTACACCGGATGTACACATGACTGGTGTAAAAGAAATGAGCAGTGACATTTTTATAAATAAGATGAAATATTTACACCATATTTACACGTAACAGGTGTAAAATATCTATAACCGGTGTTATTATACTTTCTATTCTGACTCTTCAGTTTCTTGTGTAACATCCCGATTTTTGGGTCTAGTTGAACTGGGAGGTAGTCTGATATGGGCAGGCTGCTAAACCCGTAGTCCTAGGGTAGTAATCTGATATGGGCGGATTATTTACCTGTATTTTATAGGATCCGAGGGATGAGCTAAGTCCTTTAGGATGTAAAGATAAGTTAAGTCTTTAACCTACAGAATCGGGACAGTTCACCTAGGTTCAAAATGAGGAATGGGAGGAATGTCCTAAGTCTTAAGCCTAGGAATTCTGCAGGTAGCTTGATATGGGCTGGCTCCTGTGTAAGATAACCTGATATAGAGGGTTGTTGAGCCTTTCAATTAACAAGGACTCCCGAAGAGTAGGGGAGGAGTTATTGAAAGAAAATTTCTAGAACTTAGGATGAAGGATAAGAAGAAAGTAAGATAAGATAGACCCCAGAATTATGCTAAGATTCTGTGGGGTGAGATATGAAAGGAATGGACACTGAGTAGTAGAGTTGTCCATGAGAAAGAAAGCAGATGTTATGAGAAAGATGTATTGGTGACTTTTGGTCGTGACGAGGAACTAGATTGGTCGCGACTAATATTGGCAGAGAGGATTGGTCGTGACGGATATGTATGTGGTGTCGCGACTAGAATATGTTGTGGTCGCGACTAAAGAATGTTGTGGTCGTGACTAGTGAATGCTGTGGTTGTGACTAATGAACACAGAAGGTGTTAAGTCGCGATGAGATGATGGCTAGGTCGCGACTAGTGGCTATAAGTGGTGCTAGCTGTATGGGCTAAGAGTTGTGAAGGTTCAAAAGAGATAGTTACCCGGTTAGAGATAGACCAGAGGCAGGAGGCCAGATACAGGAAAGGTTATCTGGAAACCATGAGGTGGACTGATAAGGGGTCCTCATGGAACCCACAAGATGCCACATGGCATTAGAGTGGTGATTCGATGACCTTTCAGTAGAGCAAAGTTGCTCGGTTGGCACAAAAACCGAGGAAATGATCAGATAAGTCTGGGACTTATCTGGATAGCATTGGGAAGCGTGCAAGGTCTCTTCCAGGTGCCACATGGCATTAGTCTAGAGAAAGTAGATAAAGCTGAGGGCACTATTACGAGGTGGGACTCTGGACCCGTGAGTCAGCATGCTGAGGTGTCCAAGATTTTCAGCATGTGGAAAATATGGCGATGAGTCAGCTGCTGAGGTGTCCCCTGAGGTGGAACTTATGATGCAGTAAAAGGAAATTAAAGAAAATAGGAAAATCCAGGAAAAACCAGGACTGCAGGATCAGAGTTCATAGAAACTATAGAATTGCCATTGAAGGCAATTATAAATACCCCCTTGCCTTCATTTCCATTCACGTATGGGCAAGGGAAGGGAGAGAAAGAAGAGAGAGAAGGAGAAGGAAGGGAAGAGAGAAAGGAGAAAAGGAAGTAAGGAAGTTTTGGCGGAGCTGGAAGCAGAATAAGGATAGTAGAGTTCTGCTGAGCTAGCCAGGTAGTAACTAATCATAGCTTTTATGTAATGGCTTTGCGATTAATATGCTATTGTTTGGTTAGATTGTTGTCTTATATGTTATGTCTGAAGCTCTACTGCAATGCTATGATCATATATTATTGAGTATGGAAGCACGCGGCATACTTATCTGTACACAGTCATAAGCAAGCACTGTCACACTGCATTACATATACTATTATGATTATTACTACTGAGATTCCCCCGAATCTCATCCCCCTTGTATAACCATTTTAGGGAGGTTATGTCAAGATAGATTTTGAGAATTTTGAGAGACGCCGTTATGCTGCTAAAATTTCGGCGGAGATAGCAGTAGTGGAGGAAGGATACGATGAGTACTGTGTATGTAGGTACTGTCTAAGGAGGCTGGTAGTGAGTGGACCTAGCCGGTTCATCCAGTCTTTCCTGGGTACTTACGTAGAATGGTAGTTCTAATGAGAGAATTACCGAATCAGTACAGCTAGTATAGCTTCCGCAGGTGTGCTCTGAGGAGTCTAAGGCAGGATGTTTCATTTTGGTATCAGAGCAATAGGTTCTGACATAGACCAGAAGGGACTCTGGTTCAGAGCATAAGATTCTAGTACAGAACAGAAGGTTCTGGCTCAGTGATGCTCTGATTTAGAAATAGTATTTCCTCGAGTACGAGAGAAGGGCACTCGTGTCGCGACTAATGTGAGTGAAGGTCGCGACTAGAGAATATTGGTCGCGACAAGTATGTTGCCATGTCGCGACGTTATATTGCAGAGAGCTCAAGTTACGACAGGAAAGGTCTTGTGTCGCGACTGAAGAGTTAAGGTTGCGACGTAAGGAGACCTAGGTCGCGACGAGTTAGGTTCAGGTCGCGACGTGAGAGGATTTAGGTCGCGACTAAAGGACGAAGATCTAATTATGAGCTAGTTAGAATGAGGTAGATCCTCCATGTGATACCTAGGAGTAGATCTACATTGTAAAGGTCTTATTCAGCTGGGCTAAACAGAAGACCTAAGAGCTAGAATGAGATAGCTAGCATGAGGTTGGTCCAGGAATGATCCTAGGATATGGCCTAAGGCTAGAGATGTGATGGGCTAATGTTCCCTAGGCAAAGGGATTCCATCACGAAGAAGTAGTAACCTAGGGTAGAGTACCCTAGAGAACAGAAATGATATGATTGAGGATGATAGATAGTCTCAGTTATGGGACGATAAGTTATGATATTCATATAAAGAAGCATTGGCTAAGAGCACTCTGGGAGGTAGCTCAAGTTGTGAAGCCAATAGCAAGAGAAAGAGGCAATAGTTCAGGCAAGGGTCTGATCAAGGTGAAGATCAGGTTGGAGAGCAGAGATGTTAAAGTGGTGAGCCATGGCACATAGGAGTGTCTAGCAGGGCAATGCAGTGGTGAGAGAAAGGCCACTTGGCGAGAGTTGCCTACAAATGCTGACATCCCTAGGAAAGGTGTTTGCTCTTACCACAGACAGGGTCTCCAATTTCCCTGAGGTCGACCCTAAGAATGGTTAAGAGGAACCATAGCTGTAAGGGCGACTGAGCTATAAGGAACTATGTGCCTAGATGATGATGTGGATGAAGAGTTCTTTTCTGATCTAGAGAATGTGGTTATTATAATGAGTCAGGAGAAATAATTAGTAAGATAATAAATCTGTCTTAGCTAAGTGATGAGGTTGCTGTATGAGGGGTTAGGACATGGATAGCTGTAAGCAACTATAACGAGAGATGTTAGTTGCTAAGAATCCATGTGGAAGGTCTGGAACCAAGCTGTTGCTCCTCTAGACCATCACTGGAGTGCGAATAAGACAGAGAGGGATGATCTTACTGGTTATAGATATGACTGCGTTATAAGAATCACATAGCTGTATAGATCAGTAAGAAGTTCTCTTCAGGAAAGATGAGGTATTCCTTGAAATTTTGAGGACAAAATTTCTTAAAAGGGAGGAGAATTGTAACATCCCGATTTTTGGGTCTAGTTGAACTGGGAGGTAGTCTGATATGGGCAGGATGCTAAACCCGTAGTCCTAGGGTAGTAATCTGATATGGGCGGATTATTTACCTGTATTTTGTAGGATCCGAGGGATGAGCTAAGTCCTTCAGGATGTAAAGATGAGTTAAGTCTTTAACCTACAGAATCGGGACAGTTCACCTAGGTTCAAAATGAGGAATGGGAGGAATGTCCTAAGTCTTAAGCCTAGGAATTCTGCAGGTAGCTTGATATGGGCTGGCTCCTGTGTAAGATAATTTGATATAGAGGGTTGTCGAGCCTTTCAATTAACAAGGACTCCTGAAGAGTAGGGGAGGAGTTATTGAAAGAGAATTTCTAGAACTTAGGATGAAGGATAAGAAGAAAGTAAGATAAGATAGACCCCAGAATTATGCTAAGATTTTGTGGGGTGAGATATGAAAGGAATGGACACTGAGCAGTAGAGTTGTCCATGAGAAAGAAAGCAGATGTTATGAGAAAGATGTATTGGTGACTTTTGGTCGTGACGAGGAACTAGATTGGTCGCGACTAATATTGGCAGAGAGGATTGGTCGTGACGGATATGTATGTGGTGTCGCGACTAATGAGTAGAATGATCCTGGTCGCGACTAGAATATGTTGTGGTCGCGACTAAAGAATGTTGTGGTCGCGACTAGTGAATGCTGTGGTCGTGACTAATGAACACAGAAGGTGTTAAGTCGCGATGAGATGATGGCTAGGTCGCGACTAGTGGCTATAAGTGGTGCTAGCCGTATAGGCCAAGAGTTGTGAAGGTTCAAAAGAGATAGTTACCCGGTTAGAGATAGACCGGAGGCAGGAGGCCAGATACAGGAAAGGTTATCTGGAAACCATGAGGTGGACTGATAAGGGGTCCTCATGGAACCCATAAGATGCCACATGGCATTAGAGTGGTGATTTGGTGACCTTTCAGTAGAGCAAAGTTGCTCGGTTGGCACGAAAACTGAGGAAGTGATCAGATAAGTCTGGGACTTATTTGGATAGCATTGGGAAGCGTGCAAGGTCTCTTCCAGGTGCCACATGGCATTAGTCTGGAGAAAGTAGATAAAGCTGAGGGCACATATTACGAGGTGGGACTCTGGACCCGTGAGTCAGCCCGGTGAGTCAGCATGCTGAGGTGTCCAGGATTTTCAGCATGTGGAAAATATGGCGATGAGTCAGCTGCTGAGGTGTCCCCTGAGGTGGCACTGATGATGCAGTAAAAGGAAATTAAAGAAAATAGGAAAATCCAGGAAAAACTAGGACCGCAGGATCAGAGTTCATAGAAACTACAGAATTGCCATTGAAGGCAATTATAAATACCCCCTTGCCTTCATTTCCATTCACGCATGGGCAAGGGAAGGGGGAGAAAGAAGAGAGAGAAGGAGAAGGAAGGGAAGAGAGAAAGGAGAAAAGGAAGTAAGGAAGTTTTGGCGGAGCTGGAAGCAGAATAAGGATAGTAGAGTTCTGCTGAGCTAGCCAGGTAGTAACTAATCATAGCTTTTATGTAATGGCTTTGTGGTTGATGTGCTATTGTTTGGTTGGATTGTTGTCTTATATGTTATGTCTGAAGCTCTACTGCAAAGCTATGATCATATGTTATTGAGTATGGAAGCACGCGGCATACTTATCTGTACACAGTCACAAGCAAGCACTGTCACACTGCATTACATATACTGTTATGATTATTACTACTGAGATTCCCCCGAATCTCATCCCCCTTGTATAACCATTTCAGGGAGGTTATGTCAAGGTAGATTTTGAGAATTTTGACAGACATCGTTATGCTGCTAAAATTTTGGCGGAGATAGCAGTAGTGGGGGAAGGATATGATGCGTACTGTGTACGTAGGTACTGTCTAAGGAGGCTGGTAGTGAGTGGACCGAGCCGGTTCATCCAGTTTTTACTGGGTACTTACGTAGAATGGTAGTTCTAATGAGAGAATTATCGAATCAGTATAGCTAGTATAGCTTCCGCAGGTGTGCTCTGAGGAGTCTAAGGCAGGATGTTTCATCTTGTCTATATTTTCTCGCTTCTTTTTTGTACCTTCTTTAGATCGTTCATTTTACTTCTTCGGTTCCCAATGTTTCTAGTCATCATGATGATATAAGGCCAATTGCTTTCTTTGATGTTCTTTTTTGAAACTGTACGTTCTTATTCCTCAACCATATGTATACCATTCCTATGATTAGTACTTTTTGTCTCATCACTACTTGATCTCTGTTTTCTTTTCTTTTCTTCTATCTGAAACCTCCAATGGCTTCTTCCTCACGCGTACCTCCTTCTTCGTCACAGAAAAGAAACAGAGATGAATTTGAAGATAAACATCCTGACCCTCACCCTATAGTTCCTTCTCCTCCTCCCTTGGTTGTCACTCTGATGGAGCATCTTGAGGAACTCATCATGCGCTTTAATAGCCTAGAGGACTCCGTGGAAGAACTGACTGAGAAAGTTAACAGACTGAAAGACAGTTTCAGAGCTTTCCACTCAAAAGTTCAAAGCCATTAACAGAATGATAGCTTATATAATCCTGTTGATCCTATGTACTCTGAGTCTGAAGAGGAGTGAAAGCCTGCAACCTGCTTTAGTAATGACAAAAAGAGAGAATATATTATACATTCTGATAGATATTTTTTTTTGAAAATTTCAAACTTTAGATATAAAGTTATTAGTAAAGTTGAATAAATGAAGTTTCTTGTTCTGAAGATTAATATTTTTGGAAATTTTAAACTTTTGATGTAAAGTTATTATTATTCTTGTTCTTGTTCATTTGGTCAAATTTCTGAAAAATAGTTTCTAGTCCCAAAATTTTAAAATTTTGTTCTCTTTGTATAGATATCGGAATAAGGCATTCTTGGTGTCAAAATGAAGCTTGACATGTTAATTAAATATATGTAAAATTCCATACATTTATTCAATCATTTGCTATTTTTATAAATAGCTACAATTGTACTACTTTTCATGCATACATTACATGCATACATCAAATAAGCATAACATAAATTATACTCAATCATGCATCTATTCCCTAACTCCTCTTCTTGCATCTTCATATTCTTCCATCTTTGAAGAACCTGATGGTGTTGGGGTGACATGGAGGTGTGATATTTTAGTTGAAATCTCAGTTGCAAATGGAAACTATACAATGTATGCAACTACATACTTGATGTTACTATATGTTCATTTAATGATCATGCTTGCATAATGATATCTTACATGCTTCCATGTCCCTTAATTATAACATATGGCAATAGCATAAAAAGAAACAGAGCATTACCTAATCATACATGCTTCACATCATCAAAATAAGCAACCAAACCATAAAACATCTAAACAATATAAGCATACAAGTAGGTAAGTTCACTACCTTTGAATAGCCTTCTTTCCTTATCATTTCACTTTACCTCTTGCTTCTTACTTCTCTTTAATGTGTGGCTGCCTTCTTTAAGGACACAACTAAACTCCTAACATCGTATAATTATTCATTCATTATAATCTAACTTTTTTAACATTGAGCTTACTTAACTAAAACAACTTTACTTAATCTTCAGTAATTGACTTTGCCTTTAAACCAATTAATATCTTGACCTTACCCTACACAATTTGGCATTTTGAATCTATTTATGAACTAATAATTCTCAAATTCTAGTAGCTATACACTGTTTTGGATAGAACTGAAATGCCTCTTTTTTTCTTTCAAAAATTCTCATTTTGATTCTAATGCTTCCAATACTTGTTTCTCTACTTTATCCCACATAATTTTTTATTTTAAAACTATTGGAAGCATCAAAATCATGAAATATTCCAATAAGTGTTCATGGGTGTGAACAGTAATAAAGAAGACTTCCAAAAACTATAACTTTCAATTCCAATGCTTTCAAGGTTCAAAACCTATCCAATCCTACATAAAATTATTATATAAATTCAATAGAAGCATTAGATCATTAAAAATCCATCTCCCTTTATACAAAACAGTACAGACCAAAAGGTTTCTTCCATGACAAAGTCAAGAATATCAACTTGATTCAATAACCAATCACTTAAACTAACTTATCTAAATATTAATCTCATAGTTCTAACTTTAACTTCTCTCTTCTTTCATCTAGGGTTTTGGCCAGTATGTATACCCTAGAGAAAGCTCAACTTTCTTCCATAAAAACCCTAAGTTTAAGCCCCCAAAATTAAAGGAAAGTAAGCTAGGAAATACTATTTACCTTAATCCCTAGCTAGCTTGAACTTTGTACCTTAGATCTCTTCTCTTCTTGCTTGAGTTTCCACTTGAACAGCACCTTCCCAATGTCTCCCAAACTTGGCGCAAAGTAAAGGAAAGGGAGGGGTATTTATAGACTTGAGAGGTGGTGAATGGATGGCTAGGATTATTTCAAGCACTATTTGATCCAAGGTCCATAATCAATCTTGAAACTTAACTTGCCCACCAATTTTTGATGACATCATCCAGGTATACCTCAAACACCATGTGGCGCAATTCCAAGGGAAGAAGAGTCTAGAAAAATTTTAGTCCAATCCGGTACCTGCTCAGTCGAATTTTTTAAAAACTAGACTATTTTCTAAATCTAATTTTTCTAAGATTTTATAATATATTTTTTGATCTTAAATCCAGTATCCGGATTTGTTCTACCATTAACATTCTTGGAATGGGTCTAAACTTAATTATTGATCCCTTGGCAAATTACCATAATGTCCCTTGGTTTTTCTTTATTTACTTTAATATCTCTAGGGCATTATCGTCTTTTCACATATCACCAGAGTATTTCCTGAATTTGGTCAACTATTATAGGAACTCTCCTTGATTGTTTGACTTTAGTCAAACGATCAAAATGCCCTTCATTAATCTCTTGTTCCATGGTATAACATAGTGGCAACATAATGCCATTTTCATAATTTCACATTTCTTAGGGTCTTTATAAACACTGGCCCTCACACCTATCTGAAAGTATTATTAGGCCTATGTGACACAATTTTGGGCCTTCTATGTGGTTCCCTACCTTCATGGGCTCAACTCCCAAAAAATTCCCCAGAAAAGCATTTATCGGGTACTTTAATCCACTGTAAATTTTATTATAAATTTTACAGGACTCCTTTTTTACTTCTATTAGTTTTATAAATTCTCATATTAATTATAAGAATTTATTGTAAAATTTTATCTAATTCTGAGGTCCAGAAGATACTATATTAATTTTCTAATTTTTAAAAATTCATATCAATTTATCGGGACCTCAAATCAAAATTCGATGTTGCATTAAACTGATCAAAATAAATTTCTCTATTTACTGGTAAAATTTGAGACTGAAATGCTTCCGGGCATTTTTGGGCCTTTTCTGGCTCAACTTTCTCACAATTACCATTTTGTCCCTGAACTCTTAGAAATTACACTTTAGGCCCTTAACTTTTCATAATTACACTTAATATCCCAAAGCTTATGTCTACTTCCATTTTGCACCATGGAACTTTTAGAATTTTCACTTTAATCCCTTTCTTTTCTAAAATGACCATTATGTCTTTGAAACTTTCATTAATTACAATTTAGTCCCTAGACTTTCACTAAATTGCAATTTAGCCCTTTTTTCTTTACAACTTTTTATCTTCTTTCTTTCTTTGGCTTAAAACGTATCTTAATCATTATCTTTTCTTCTGATTACCATCCCAAACCCTTTATACCCTATTTCCTCTATCAGTCTTATACAGATAGAGAAAATTTGTGATGTTACATTTCTACCCCATTAAAATAAATTTCGTCCTCGAAATTTAATTTGTAGCTTAGTCAAAACAACTTTGGATATAACTTCTCTTTCTATCCTCTTTTACTTTATACCTAATGCTCAGGGTATCTGTCTCTTATCTTTTATCTTGGCTTCTAGCGGAGTACTCTCAACATACTGGAGCTTCATATCTTTTTCACGTTGTTATGCTCCTTTTTCCTTAGTTAACTCAATCAGATTCGAAGTCTGCTTCTTTCTATTACTCACTTACTTTTCATGCATCTATTCATTTAATTACTCATATTTTCTTACGTATTGCGTATTTCTCATTACGCTTTGTAAATCTTTCATTACACAATGCATATCTTATTATGTGTTTGTTATAGCATATCTCGAAATAGCATAAGTCTAATCATTCTCCTTGAGTTATAGCTCTGCCAGCATCTAAGGAGGAGCTTGCTCTTAAGCCTTTCTAACCTCCTATTAACATAAAACTATAACTTGAATCTTTCCTTTCAGATATTCTCTACTTAAATCTGACATAAGGGATGTAGTCCCTTATCTATCTATCTATCTATCTATCTATCTATCTATCTATCTATCTATCTATCTATCTATCTATCTATCTATCTATCTATCTATCTATCTATCTATCTATCTATCTATCTATCTATCTATCTATCTATCTATCTATCTATCTATCTATCTATCTATCTATCTATCTATCTATCTATCTATCTATCTATCTATCTATCTATCTATCTATCTATCTATCTATCTATCTATCTATCTATCTATCTATCTATCTATCTATCTATCTATCTATCTATCTATCTATCTATCTATCTATCTATCTATCTATCTATCTATCTATCTATCTATCTATCTATCTATCTATCTATCTATCTATCTATCTATCTATCTATCTATCTATCTATCTATCTATCTATCTATCTATCTATCTATCTATCTATCTATCTATCTATCTATCTATCTATCTATCTATCTATCTATCTATCTATCTATCTATCTATCTATCTATCTATCTATCTATCTATCTATCTATCTATCTATCTATCTATCTATCTATCTATCTATCTATCTATCTATCTATCTATCTATCTATCTATCTCTTTCCTTTCCACAGTTCCTCTTTTTGAAACTAGTATAAGGAAATACTCATCATTTAACTGTCTCTTTCTTTCTTTGCAGTTCTGTTATTTGGAATTGGTACAAGGGATACTGAAGTCCCTTATTTTCTCTACTAAGAACTTATGCTATTTTTTCTTTTTATTAGGTTAGCTAGCAATATTCTTTCTCATTGTTCTAGAACATCTTTCTAACTTTGTGACTCAACACTATATTTCCCAATGGGTCACCCATCTCTAGACTACTCTGACCTGAGCACCTTTCAATTAAACGTGTTGCTGGGTTAGGGCTAGGTTACTATTCATATGACTCTGAGCCCTAGCATACTCTTTCTCATAAAATTGAGTTCTAACTTTACTCTGCCTTAGACCCTCTTCTCTGGGTTTCTTTGGTCTTTTAATCTCTTCATCCCCATCTAGAGGATCTATTTGCTCATACTTGTCTCTTATTAAGACATATGGGGTTCTTTCTTCTGTTCCTCAAGCATACTCCTACAATTTTTTGAATTCCAGTGCTCAGATTTGAACTTTAGACTCCGTCTTCATTTAAGAGAACTAAGTTCAGTCTAGAGGCTAGCTGGAAACACCATGGATACTCTCTCTATGTCATATCCTAATTTTTCCCTATCTGTATAATATTGATAGAGGAAAGAGGTTTGGAAAGGATTGTGATGATGAATGGAAAAGAAAAGAATGATTAGATGAAGGTTTAAAGAAGAGGGACTAAATTGAAAAGTATAAAAGTTTCATGGTGCAAAATGTAAAGTAGACATAAACTTTGGGCCATTAAGTGTAATTATGAAAAATTGAGGGCCTAAAGTGTAATTTTCAAAAGTTTAAGGACCTAAATGTAATTTATCAAAAGTTCAAGGGGCAAAACTGTAAGTATGAGAAAGTTGAGTTGGAAAAGGCCTAAAAATACCCGAAATTAGTTCAGACCCAAATTTTACCACTAGATAGAGAAAATTATTCCGGTTAGTTTGACGCAACACAGAATTTCGATTTGAGGTCCCGAAAAATTGATATAAATTTTTGAAGTTAGAAAAAATTATTACAGTATTTTTCGGATATCAGAATCAGATGAAGCTTTACAGTGAATTCTTATAATTAATATAAGAATTTATAAAACTGACAGGATCAGAAAAGGAATCCTGTAGAATTTTTAATAGAATTTACAGTGTAATAAAATACCTGATAAATACCTTTGGGAGAGGATTCTCGAAATTTGTGCTATAAAGGTAGTGGACCATACAAAAGCCCAAAATGGCATCACAAAGGCCCAATAAGGTAAATGAACAGTTATGTGGGCCAGTGTCCAGAGGAATCCCAGGAAAATACGAAATTATGAAAATGCCCCTAGGTTATAATAATGTACAAGAGATAAACGGAGGGCATTTTGGTCATTCTGGATAGGCCAAAATGCCAAAGCAAGTGTGAGAATGAGTACTCAGAGTCAGTATATGCCCTGATAAAGTATAAAGAGGTGTGAAATGATAATTATGCCCTTAGGGTTAATATAGTGCAAGAAAGGGCACCGAGGGTATTTTGGTAATTTGCCAAGGGATCTGTAATTAAGTTTAGACCTAGTTCAAGAATTTCAATGGTAGGAAGAATTTGGATACTGGATTTAAAGTCAGAAAACATATTATGGAATCTCAGAAAAATTAGATTCAGAAAATAGTCTGATTTTTAGGAAATCGGACTAAGCCGGTACCGGATTGGACTAGAATTTTTCTAGATGCTAACTCCCTTCATAATTTCATCACATGGGCTATGACGTGTCCCTTGATGATGTCATGGATGATGTCATCTCATTGGCTTCTAGGGCAAGCTAATCCAAGAGCAAATATGAGCCATTAGATCAAATAGCGCACAAAGTGATCTTGACTATTCATTTTCCATTGGATTTTTCTATAAATACCCCCATTTTTCTCATGCAAAACCGTGAAGCAAGAAGCCTTGGGGAAACTATGGCAAAATGAAAACTCAAGCCAAGACAAAGAAGAATTCAAAGTCCAAAGTTCAAGCAAGCTAGAGATTAAAGGTAAGCAATCTATCCTAGCTTATTTTCCTTTGATTTGGGAGCTTGAACTTAGGGTTTCATGGAAGAAAGTTGAGTTTTCTATAAGGTGTATATGCTGTCCAAAACCTTAGATGAAAGGAGAAAGAAGAAATTAAAGTTAGAGTTATGTTATTAAAGCTTAAATAAGCTAGTTAGATGATTGGTTGTTGAATCAAGTTGATATTCTTGACTTTGCCATGGATGAAACAATTGGGTTGCACTATTCATGCACTTTTCATGATAGAAGGATATGGAATTTCAATGATCTAATGCTTCCATTGAATTTATATGATGATTTTGTGTAGGATTGGATAGGTTTTGAACCTTGGAAATATTGGAATTGAAAGTTGTAATGTTTGAAGTTCTTTTCTGTTACTGTTCACTCCCATGAAAAGCTATTTGGATTTTATGATTTTGATGATTCCAATAGTTTTAAAATGAAAAATTGTGTGGGATAAAGTAGAGAAACAAGTATGGGAAGCATTGGAATCAAAATGAGAATTTTTAGAAGAATTGTGTATGTTTTGCAAATCTGTCCAGAACAGTACATGGGAGCTAGAATTTCATGATTCTAAGATCATAAATGGATTCAAAAGATGAATTTGTGTAGGGTAAGGTCAAGACATCAATTGATTCAAAGGCCAAGTCAATTGGTAAAGATTAAAGGAAGTTATGTTAGTTAAAGTAAGTTTAATGTTCAAGAGAAGTTAGATTGTAATGAATGGATGATTATGTGATGTTAGGATTTGATTGTGGACTCCAAAGAGGCAGCCACACATCAAGGGAAATTAAGAAGGAAGAAGCAAAGTTAAAGTGAAAGGAAGTAAAGCAATAAGGTAGTAAACTTACCCTAAACTTGTATTTATTGAATGTTATGCTTGATTGTACTATGGCTTTGTTAAATTGTGTGCAATTGTGTAGATGATTGAAGCTCTATTTCTATGATTACTTTGTACAATTGTATTTTATATGATACATGAAAGCATGCTCATTACACTATGTTAACACTTTCACAAGCAAGCACAAGTATTTACATTAATACATGCATTGTTTAGTACCGTTTGCTATTGAGATTTCCCCAGAAATCTCACCCCATCCATGTAATCCCAATCCCCACAGGTTTATGAATGAGGAAAGAGGATGAAGAAGCATGAAGAGGAGTTAGGGATTGGTCAATGTAAATGTTATATGATGTTATGTAAAGAATTCTTGCAAGTAATGATGTTGTATGCTTAGTTTAAGAAATAACGTTTATGATGTACGGAAAAATATAGTAAATGATGAAATAAATGTATGAAATTTTATAGACATTTAAGTAACATGTCAAGCTTCATTTTGACACCAAGAACACCTTATTTTGATGTCTGTACAAAGATAACCAATTTTCCAAAAATGGGGACCAGAATCTGTTTTCAGAATTTTTGACCAAATGAACAATAAAATTTAACGAATAAACTATATCAATGTGGTAAGCATTTGGTCAGAAACTTATTTTTCCCTTAAATTTAAAGATGTTAGATTCAAGTAAAATTTTTAACAACTTCATTTCGATTTATCTAGAATTAATTATGATTTTTTGAAGTTCATCGCCGAATCTGGAATACCATATGAACAGTAACTTGCTAAGAGTAAAAATTTCAGATTTAGCTAATGGACTTCAAATGTCATGTAAGTAGTTCTAAATGCTACTGAATAGTCCCTAAGACATATAAACGTAAGGATGTTACACTCTGCATGAGTTAGTCAACACCTTGTCTATGCTGATTGTCTTATCGGAAAGATATCAAGTTGTCCTATTCCTCTTCTTCATGATTCACATTATCCTGTCCTTAGGCTAAGTTATTTAACAACTCAAAATCACCCGCTGTCATCCTAAAACTTTTTAAGAACTATATGATTCTGGTATATCACTCCCTTGTGAATCTTGTTAGGATCAACTGCTCTTTTGAAAGACTTCAACCAATGAAACAGACTACAGGGTTAATTACTCCCTTTTATTGATAACCTATCAGATAATTCTCCAGCACTATGTTCCATAGGCCATCTTACTTATCAAGACTTCACTAAACCTCTTTCTTACTCAGGAGTTCTTCTCAACTTTCTTTCTTTCTTGCGACTTACCATGAGCTATTTCCATTTGTAATCATGGCCTAGCCATATGTAAATCACCATCCGTAATTCTCTATCGGTAATTGCCATAGGCATTTGTTTTCTGTTACTATAATACCGTATAATAACTTTCTCATCTCAGCTCATCTCATCTGAATCTGTACTCTATCTGTAAGTAATCTGTAACAGATCTAACTCTTATCTAAAGAGTGATCTTAGCTCAGCTGAGTCTAGCTTTATTGAGAGCCATTTGTTTTCGATCTAACTCTTATCTGAAGAGTGATCTAAAAATAATCTCTCTACTATTGTCTACTAGTCTTTCTGTATACCATTTCTTTCCTTAGAGTTATAACACTACCACTTTCTTAGTAGTTGTTGTAACCCTACTATAAGAAATAGTCCTGAGTACTGTATTCATAAACTTACAGAAATACTTGAGTAACCCCAATCATACTCAAATCGACTGTCCCACTTACTAGGACTATCTGTTAGTCTAAATATATTCCTATTGCTTACCTATTTCAGGTTCCTCATCTAACTGACTCTCATTATTATCTTATCTCAAACTCTCATTCCTATTTCTAACTTTAATATAACTATGATCCTGATCTTAATTTCCATTATACTCTTACTCTTACTCCTTGATAATTAACTAACACTAACTACCTTATCTATTTCTCTAATTATATGAAGCAAACAGACCAAGTCTGGAGTAGCTTTATTGTGTGCATGCTAGACATTGCCATTTAAATATGCATAAGGTGTTATCACCTTAAACCAATGGGAGTAATTGCATTATACAGTCATTGCTGCTAACAAATGATTGGCGCCTAAATCACATGTCGCATCTATTTAGCGATTGTTATCCCATAATCATTTCTTTGGATTACCTCAGGCAACTTTCTTGCCTCTTCTCAGATCAGGGAAAAACTTTCTTCTACATCTAGAATCTCTTACCTGTGTCGTATTCTATAAACAGTCCTAGTAAAATGTCATAGCTTATCACATCTGTAGCAACTTCCTCTACCTGTCAATCAAAGCGTATTCCCATGGTCTCTACCATAATTCTTATATACATTAGGCTCTGATTGCATGTCTGCATTTCCTATCTTACTACTTGACAAGCTCAGATTGTCATCATCTAATCCATTAAAATAATGATTGCACCTAATAATGTAGTATAAGGCATAACCCTATCGTTCTTCTCAAGGAGCCTTTCTATTGGAATCCTAACAAATTGGTGGGCAAAGCCATTGAGAAACTGAGTAAAAACATGGTTTTGGGTTTGATTGAACTTTGATGTAATGAAATAAGAGTGCAGTAAAGTAAATATTTTTGAAATTTTGATTTAAGATGAAAATGAGTTAGATTGTGAAAGAAATATATTAAGAAAGACTCTTGATGATGAAAACATAACTATCCTTGCTCTTAATTTGATATGGGAGATTTGAAATCACTAAGTCTTAAATAAAACTTCAATCAATCGATTGAGTCCAGTGCAATAATAGTTCTTAAACTCCTTTGATCAAATCTAGCTTAAAAACTTCTTAATACATTGTTAAAAATCACTTAGTGTGTAATTAAATCAGATGATGATAATGCCCTCAAATGATCATCAATCAACAACCATAGACTTCAAACAATTGAATTAAACATCAACAATCATTGGTAATAATCCAACTATCCAGAAATGAAAACTAAAATATTTATATTAAAATCAACAATCTATCATCCAATGTCAATTACAAATATCTAATTTGAGAATAATCAATCAACATTCAATCCCTATTCATACAATAAAATCCCTAAATCTAGAAATGTTAAAACATGAAATAGGTGCAGATTAAGATAGAAAACTCCCCAGTACAGTCCATGAGCTCAAGATATGTTGTCTATCACCATGACACTAATGTTCTAGCCTCTCATAAAAATGCAAAAATGTGATGGAAAGGTTAAGAGAAAGATGGTAGAAGTAGATTAATCAGTGCAGAAATGTGAAAATATGTGGAAAGATCAATAAAAATGGAAGGTGTGAATGGAAGTTGTAGAGAGAATGTTGAGAGAGAGGGAGCAGCTGTTTCCTGGCCAAATCTAGCAAAAAACTCCATCCCTCATTTGTCTTCATGCTCCTCATTCCTTTAATGGCAGAGTAACCTAAATAAAAACGCACAGCTTCACTAACCGGCTATTCTAGTCGCGACCAGATCCTAATTTTGGTTGCAACCTGAGAACACAGAGAATATCCCAGGAGAAAATAGGTCACAACTAGTGGACTCTTAAGTCACGACTAAACATCACAGAAGCTAGCTTTCACGTTTCAGGTCATCTTTATCTTGTGATTCCTTCTCTACTTCACATTGGGTCCTTAATTCTCTTATAAAACACCTGCAATTCAAAATTAAAGCTCACTGTAAAAGCCCAACTAAATAAAGAACAACATAAATGCAGTTTGGGAGAGTTAATTTACCATTTAACCCTTTTATCAGCACATTGCCATACACACTCATGTATTACCACAAAAGTACAATTACCAGCATAAAATGAATGGTAAACTTCCTATAAAACCCTTGCAAATGTCAAAGAAACTATATACAGTTTGCATCTTATCAACTCCCCCACACTTAAACCTTTGTACTCCTGGACAAAGAAATGAATCACACCTAAGCTAATGCTAGTAAATTTGAGATAACAACATAATCCACAGTAAAACCTTAAAACAATTAATTCACCATCTTTTGGGAATGCAAAAGTGATAATATGAGCAATGCCAAGTAATTAACTACTAAATGAAATCAACCTTAACTGTATGAACGCAATAGATTCTCTATAAGAATATAAGTGTATAGCTCTCTATATCCTCTCATTATTAGGGTTCTTTCACTAAAATACAAATTAGCAAACAACCTACCAAATGTTGTAATGGCTCTAAATCTCCTCAACTATACAACACTCATGCAAAGAATCAAGAGGTCTTTTAAGGGTGAAACGATAGAGATATGGGGGAAAAGGGAAAAGAATAAAATTAAGTGTCTTAATTAAAGATAATATAAGTTAAATTTCATCTAAATACCCCAAACCATATCCTTCAATTACAGATGAATACTTATTTCTCCTTTATTATTTTGCTATAGCTTCTTGACAATGCTAAATTTTCTTCTTCTTCTTCTTCTTTTTTAAACTTAGAAATCAACCAGCTTATATACAATACTTCCAAAAGCTCCTTGAAGGTTATATGGGTTCAAGTAAAAAGATGAACTTGACTTAATTATAATGAAATTTAGACACTAGCAAAAATGAGATAACAATGGAATAGCAATGAAGGTCCAATGGGTAAACAATGGATCAAAATTTATGGCTTGTGTTTAGGCCCAAAGGTTTAGAAAAGAATGCCTCTATCATATTCAATAACATAAATGTGCAAGTAGTTTTCAACTCAGAGCCAAGACAAATTCTAAAGGATATAAACCAATTGAATAATCACTCAATATAGGAATTAAGGCCGAGAATCCTTTTAACTAAGGATTTCATCTAAATTGCTCATACACTAAAGTCTCAAACAATGTTCATTATTCACTAGGCATTACAACACTTATCATAACTGAAAACCCTCTTAAATGATGATTTAAAAGTTCAAAAGTAATCACTCAAAATCATATAATAATCTAAAGTTTAACAGTAAAAACTTAAGTATTTTCAATTCAATTTCCAATATTTTTAAAAATTCAAGTGTGACCTTAGTTTCTATAAAACTATTTATGCAAAAATGTTAGAAACAATAGGGCAATGAATCACTTATACAGCACCTTAGTAGCTCAAAAAGAATCCTTCTATATAGCATTGCACAAGGAAAAGAGAAGGTAAATGAACATTTTTGCATTCTGGTCATGAATAAAACAGTGAAGGTCACGACCAAATTTTACAGTGAGTGCTTGCTCTAAACTTACACATTTAGTCGTGACCACACTACACGGAGGTCGCGACTCCTTTACATATATTCAATTGAAAGTATCTTGTACCAATTGACTACCTCTTTAGCTTAGAAACATGAATTTTCAAGAAAAGGGTTATCGGGAACTGTTTACTGGCACTGTTCATTTAGTAATCTAGAATACAGTTTGAATTTTGAAAATTCATAATTAAATCTAGAAAAATTGAAATAGGGTGGTTCCAATTTTTTATGAAATATATTTTATTTAAATTTGAATAAAAAATATTAAACTGAGGTTTCCTTGTCCAAATGAAATCAGTTTTTTCGTTGAAAAATACTATTCATTTGGTAAATCTGGAAGTTCTAGTGTCCTTACCTTATTTTCAAAAATTCATTTCTCCTTGTTCACTTATCCAAATGAGACGTATTATACATGAATTTAAATCTCCATATGTGTACCTTAATCCCATATAATTTCGTGGAAAAACTCATTCATTTATCATTTGAAATTCACATATGAACCTCACAGCCTCTGGTTGCTCATTTTATCTTGTTCCAGATTTTATCTTCAACTTTGAAAAATCAGAACAAATCAAATACTTAACCTATTGAGGCGTTCTTGGTGGCCATTTAAATATCTAGATCTTAAATATTTTCATACCAAATTTCACGTCACGATACGTTGTCTAAGTCATGAAAACTACCGTCGAAAGAGTACTGCCTCAGAATAGGTGCATAGTATCATACACCATGCATATCAAAATATCATCTTCTAAGGTCAAGTACTCAACTTTAATTCATATAAAAATTCAACCATTCATATTTACCCTTTTTCCTTGACATGTTCCAGCACTTATAACATGGTTATGTATATGATAAGAATGAGATTTCATGGAAATCTCAATAGCAAGTCATACAAACTATAATAACATGCATGCTTGATTAAATGCCTAACATGTTATCATGATATGGGAGCTACTTTGTACACATACATAAGCAAACTCTAACATGCATATTGTCATGACATTCATTGCAAGGAGTTGTAATCATTCATACTTTATCATAATCAACAAAGTATCATCTTAAGCTCAACCAAGAATCATAACTAACAAGCAAGCATACAATCAAACAAACATAAGATTATAGTTAGGTATTCTTGCTACCTCTTAGCTATCTTTGTCACTTTCTTCTTGAGATGATCTTCTTCCCACACAAATGTCAAAACCTAGCCATTACAAAGCAACATCAAGTTGCAACTCAACTTCAAAACAATTCTAAGACTAGGTTCGCACTAGATTCTATTCTTTCTTTAAAATATGACTTATACTTCCATCTTCCTAAAATAATTTCTCATGGTTCATTTCCACATAATTTTTCATGTAGAATCCAAATATGAAATCAGAATTTCCAAAATCAAAGCACATCATTGGCTGCTGCTTAGAACCGAAATGCCTCTTATATTTTCCAAAAATTTTCATTTTGGTTCCAATACTTCCAATACTTGTTTCTCTACTTCATCCCCACATAATTTTCCATTTTAAACACATTGGAAGCATCAAAATCATGAAATTCCAACATATGAACAGTGTTTCATACAGTAACATCCAAGAACACAATATTCTATTCACATGCATACTTGGATTTCCAAGCTAGTACCACTTGATTCTAGCTAGTTTAAGCTTATCTAAACTATCTATAACATAAAACTCATATTCCTTTTATATGAAAATAGAATGTCCAGCAGCACTACCAAGGAAAATATGTCACAAAACCCTCTTAAAACTAAGAGCAAACTTGCTAGAATAGAGTACAAGATCAAGGGAACTTGTTACCTTTCTTATTCTTCCAAGTTGCTTGCTTCTTTCTTGCTTCAATAGAAATTTTGCAAGAGGTTCCCTAAGGTGCCAAGAATGCTGACCCAAGTCTGATTTGAGGGGGTATTTATAGAAAAATTTTGTGGAAATGGAAGGCCAAGATTACTTTGGTTACTATTTGATCTAATGGTCCATAATCCACCTTGCAAGAAGCTTACCCTAGAAGCCTCATTAATGACATCATCCATGACATCATCAAGGCTATGTTTGGTGCAATAAAGTGGAAAATACTGATAGAAAAAATTCTAGTCTAGTCCGGTACTGATCGGGTCAGTTTCCTAAAAACCAGACTGTTTTATGTTCCCTATTTTTATAATATTTCAAAATATGTATTCTGTCATGAAAACTAGTGTTTAGGTTTCTCCTACCATTGACACTATTATACTGAGTATTTATCTGCTATCCATCCCTTGAGAAATGACCAAAATACCCTTGGTTCCCTTTCTTGCACTATATTAACCCTAAGGGCATAATTGTCATTTCACACCTCTTTATACTTTATCAGGGCATATACTGACTTTGAATAATAATTCATGTACTTACCTTGGCATTTTGGCCTATCCAAAATGACCAAAATGTCCTCCATTCATCTCTTGTACATTATTACAACACAGGGGTATTTTCGTAATTTCGTACTTTTCTGAGGTTCTTTTGGACATTGGCCCACATAACTGTTCAATGACCTTATTGGGCCTTTGTGACGCCATTTTGGGACTTTATATGGTCCACTACCTTTATGGTACAAATCCTGAGAAACCTCTCCCGAAGGTATTTATCGGGTATTTTATTCTACTCTAAATTCTATTAAAAATTCTACAGGATTCCTTTTCTGACCCTGTCAGTTTTATAAATTCTCATATTAATTATAAGAATTTACTATAAAGCTTCATCTAATTCTAAGGTCCGAGAAATACTGTAATAATTTTTCCTAACTTCAAAAATTTATATTAATTTATCAGGACCTCAAATCGAAATTATGTGTTACGTCAAACTAACCAAAATAATTTTCTCTAGCTACTGGTAAAATTTGGGACTAATCTGTTCCCGACCATTTTTGGGCATTTTCCGGCTCAATTTCTTCATAATTACACTTTTACCCCTTGAACTTTTCTTAAATTACATTTAGGTCCTTAAACTTTTGGAAATTACACTTAATGGCCCAACATTTTTGTCTACATTCTATTTTGGCCCTAAAACTTTTGTAAATTTTACTTAGGTCCTCAAACTTTCTATTATTTTCAATTCAATCCCTTTTCTTCCTTAAATTGCAACACTTTCCTTAGAAAATCTCATATATATTACGTACAAACTGTACATACATACCAGATAAGAAAATTAGGGATATGACACCCATTAAGTCCAGAATTCCATCAAGCAACTAATTTCCACAGAGACTTCCAATTGATAATTTTCAAAGCCCAAAACATCTTTTACACTGAAACCTTTTTACTAACAACAAAACAGTTTAAAGTGGGGATCCAATTTTTAGCAATTTATCACACATTATGATCAAAAACTAAAAAATTTGTGATGAAAGATTATTTAGCATAAAAATGATATCTCCCCCACACTTAAACTTGATAGTGTCCTCACTGTTAAAGAAAAGAAGTATAAGAAATTGTAAACCTTAGCAGACATTTAGGAACATTAGTCGCTTGCAACTCCAACACAACAATATAACACAACTCAATACAAGTTTAACAATTAAGCTTGCAGTCACATTCGAATCGTACAGAGCAATACAAAGAAAGCAAAGATGATAAGATGGGTAAACTATATCATGCAATTGAGTGTGTGGATGAAAAGATAACGGTATAAAACAAGTAGATTAACAACTGAGGAATTTTATTTAAAACCCTAAATAAAACATTAAGCAAAGAAATTAACTACTACTTGTACCAATTCATCCCTTTCAGAACTTATCAAACCATCACATGCACAAAGATAATAGCATATGAAAAGTAAGATAGAGGAAAGGGATGACTTGGCCTCATGGAGGTGGTGGAAACTCATAAAATTTTGAGAGATGACTGTTTGATTGAAAAATCTTCCCTATTGCCTTCTTTCTCCACCCTAGCATCCCAAAATCATGCACTTTGAATACATTGTGAAGTCCATCTAAGCTTGTCTTGAATTTTCCCAATTTAAACTTGAACTTGCCTAATAGTAGCAACAAACTTGAGTGGTGTTTACTTCACATGCTTTTTATTTCTTGGAGATTGCTCTTATGCAGCTTGTGTAAATTCTCCAATTTGTCTTCTACTTTCTCAAGTGTTGCACCAAGCTGAGGTTGGTCTACAACTGTAACATAATTTAGATCACTCTCTTTCATACCTGCATCATAAGCAAAGTTCAAATCATTTAGAAATCTTAAAGTCTCATATGTAATCTTAGAATGGGAGTAAGGAATAAAAGAGTCAGAATATATTGGCCCTTTAACAAAAATATTGGAATATGGGATTGGAGAAATTTGTAGTTCACTGGTTGCATCTAACATTCCAAGTCGCGACCTAATAGGGCTGTCGGATTGTCATCATCCGGCCTATCATAATAAAGTAATTGCACCCAATATAATGTAGTATAAGGCACAACCCTATCGTTCTTCTCAAGGAGCCTTTTTATTAGAAACCTAGCAATTGGATGTCAAAATCAATGGTAAACCTGACTAGTAGTAAAAATGGTTTTAGAGTTTTGGGTGCTTGATGCAATAAAATTAAGGTGCAAAAAAGTAGATATTTTTGGATTTTTGATTGAGATGAAAAGAGTTGGTTTGTTGAAGAAATATGTAATGGTAGACTCTTGATGATGAAAACTTATCTATCCTTGCTCTTATATTAAATCGGAGTTTTAAATCACTAAGTCTCAAAGAAAAATCTCAATCGATCGATTGAGTCCAGAACCCTAATATCCCTTAAACTCCTTTGATCAAAGCTAGTTTAAGAACTTATTAGTGAACTGTTAGAAACCACTTAGCGTGTAATCAACCCTAGATAATGAGATCGTCCTCGAGTGGTCGTCAATCAAAAACCCTACATTTCAAGCAATTGAATTGATTTGCAACGATCGCTAAAAATAACCCAACTTTCTTAAAATCGAAAATAAAATATTCTATTAAAAGCAAATGTTCAAATAATCCAAAATCAAATACGACAGTCTAATTCGAGAATGATCAATCGATATTCAATCCTTAAACATAGAATGAAAACCCTAGATCTAGCAGCAATCATGACATGTAAAGGAATACAAATTAGAACAGGAAAAACTCCCCGTTTCAGTTCGTGAGCTCAAGATATTAGATCCATCACCAAGAGACTAAAGGTTTAGCCTCTCATGACTTCTACTGCACTGCAATCGCTATTCAGATGTGATGCCATGAAGAAACGATGAAGAGATGAAGGGTGAATGGTGTAGAGATGTGTAGAAATCTGTGGAAAGGTGTAGAAGGATGGAATATATGGAGAAGGTGATCAGAGAGCGCTCGAGTACTGCTTCTTAGCCTAATCAGGTCCAAAAACCAGCCTCCTCTCGACGACAGCCTCCGTCTCTTCTTATAACAGCATGACCTAGTTCAAAACGCGCAGTTCCAACGATTTCGTATTTTAGTCGCGACCATATCCATGTTTTGGTCGCGACCTATAAACATTGAGAATTTTCCAGAAGAATTATAGGTCGCGACCGGCGGACTAAATAGCACAGAATCGTGATTCCACTTTCATTGACTTATGATTTCTTTCCTGGTCCTTGCTCTCTTCCAAAGTACCTACAATTCAATATAAAAGCTCACTGTAAAAGTCCAAATCAGTAAATAACAGAATATATGCAGTTTGGAAGGTTAATTTACCATTTTACCCTTTAATTAGCATATTGCCCCAGACAATCATGTGTCAACACAACAGCATAATTTAAGGCATGAAATGAATGGTAAAGTTATTATAAAACTCTCAAAATTCTCATAGAAACCATATACAAAATGTGTCTTATCACGACCTCTCAGGTTTATCTTCAACTTCTTGTCATGACCCAAATTGACAAAGAGTGTCTCTGAATATTTTGGTCATGACATGATCATCCCCAGGTCACGACCCAACGTCTCGGGAGTCTTTGGTCGCGACAAAAAGATCATCTTATCGTGACTCCGTTTTATAGGGAGTCTCTCCCTCATCAAATTTATATGTAGTCGTGACATGAAGATCTTCACGTTGCGACTTGGGATCACATAAGCTCGACCCTTCTTCATTTGTTTCACTTCCAGATTCCACAATGTCTTGTATTCCTGTAAAGTTACTCAACAATTCCTTTGGAAAAGCATTATCACTTGCTAATGATAAAATTGAATCAAAATTTGATGAGAATGAGAAATATTGAGAAACTGAAAGCATGATATTTACATCTAAATAATTGAAACATGATGCATTATTTTCACAAGAACAAGAAAAAGAATAAACAGAAGAAAGAGATTCAAAATAATCATGATAAGAAATCAAAGATAAATTTGAATCAACATGCTCCTGAGATGCTTCATGGGAATTTTGGGAATTATGTAGCATAGAATCATACTCATCTCTAGTCTCTTCAATAGCATAATCAATAGCATTCAACCCAGCAAAGTAGAATTATCAAAAGGGTATTCCATTGCTTCATTCATATTGAAAGTGACTACATGTTCCCCAACCTCCATTTTAATAGAACTATGTTTCATACTAATGATTATCTTGGAAGTTTGGAGGAAAGGTCTTGCCTAGGATCAAAGTGCTCTCATTCACTAACTCACTGGACATGTCCAGAATATAAAAATCAGCTGGGAATACTAAATGTAACATCCCAATTTTTGGGTCTAGGAGAACTGGGAGGTAGTCTGATATGGGCAGGCTATTAAACCCGTAGTCTCAGGGTAGTAATCTGATATGGGCAGATCACTTACCTATATTTTGTAGGAATCCGAGGAATGAGCTAAGTCCCTCATAATTTAAAGATGAGTTAAGTCTTTGACCTATAAACTAGGGACAGTTCACCTAGGTTCAAAAAGAGAAATATAAGGAATATCCTAAGTCTTAAGCCTAGGGATTCTACAGGTAGCTAGATATGGGCTGGCTCCTGAGTAAGATAACCTGATATGGGCGGGTTGTCGAGCCTTTCAATTAACAATGATTCCCGAAGAGTTCAGGGTATGAGTTGTTGAAAGAGAATTTTGAGAATTTAAGATGAAGGATAAGAAAATATGTCAAAAAGAGAATATAGGGGCATAATCATAATTATGGAAAAGATCGGGCTGGTAGCTGATGAGTACCATATTTTACCAGAAAATAGAGAAAATTATGCTGATCATTTCACTGAACTGTGAAATATGCATATGAGGTCTCTATAAGTATGTAAGAATTATAGAAAGTTAAGGGACTTAATTGAAAAGAAGAAAAGTTTCCAGGGGCAAAATGGTAATTATGGAAAGTTTAGCCAAAAGTGGCTTAGAACTGCCCGGAAGCATTTCAGTCCCAAATTCCATCAATAGATAGAGGAAATGATCCTGGTTAATCTAGCTTAAAACAGGAATTTTATCAGGACTTCAGATAGCCGAAATTTATCTGATAGTCTAAAAGTAGAAAAAATTCTTACCGGATATCCTAGACCTCAGATATGAGTAAAAAACTGCAGGAAGATGCGTCCTGTAGAGACGGATGTCAGGGAACTAACAGAATACCAAAGGAGGTCTGTAGAAAAAGTTATTCACAAATTAGTGAATTGAGACGGGAGTTTGTGACCTCCGGGTATCCGATTGGGAGATTTATTGGTATTCAAATTGAGACTGAATGAGCTCATATGACATCGGTCAGAGGTCTATAATAACACAAAGGGATGTCTAGAGTCAGTATGACAGTCTATACGATAAAAGGGGCCGGTGTCCGGAAAAATGTATAAAATGACGAAAATGCCCTTATGTTATAAAATAGTGAAAGAATGAGTAAAGGGTATTTTGGTCATTTGATTAAGGTGAGACAGTCAAGAAAGGTTATCTGGATAGTTGACCAGGGTTAGAGAATACTCTGGTGAAATGTGAAAAGACAATAATGCCCCTAGACTCATTAAAGTAAATAAAGATGAACCAAGGGCATTTTGGTAATTTGCCAAGGGATATTTCTTGGGAATTGAGCCATCAGAGTACTTGAGCTTGATCAGATACCCAAGATAGCATTCCCAGGGTCCAAAAACGTAGCCCAAGGAATATGTGAGTAAAAGTAGCATTAAAATACTATTTTAGTGTTGTTTCCATAAAGTAAAGTTACCCGGTCGAAGTGGTAACCGGGGGATTGATCAGATAAAGCTTTGGACTTATCTGGAAGTCATGGGATGGTGTGAAAGGTGCCAACAAGATGCCACATGGCACTATTCTAGAGGGAGAAGAAAAGCTGAGGACACGTGGCACGATCTCAGCCCTGTATTCCGGTGCAAGACTCTAAAATTCTCTGGAAACACTGAGCCAGCATGTTGAGTCAGCAGGTAATTATGAAAACCCATGAGTCATCAAGATGACATCACCATGATGATGCAATAAGTTGGATTAAAGAAAATAGGAAATTCCAGGAAAATCGGTGGCCACAAGATCAAAGTTCTTGAGAATTACATAAATACCGTCCATGAAAACTATAAACACCCCCTCCCATTTTCATTCATCCCATGGCATACACAAAGAAAGGAAGAGAAAGAAGAGAGAGAAAGAGAAAGAAAGAAAAAAGGAAGTTCTGGCAGAACAGGGAGCAGTATAGAGATAATAGAGTTCTTCTAAGCTTGTGAGGTAGTAACTAATCCTAGCTTTCATGTAATGGCTTTGTGATTTAATGTGCTATTATTTGGTTGGATTGTTGTCTTTATGATATGTTTGAAGCTCTACTACATAATGATATGATCATATGTTATTTAGTATGGAAGCACGCAGCATACTTATCTATACACAATCACAAGCAAGCACTATCACACTGCATTACATATATTGTTATGATTATTACTACTGAGATTCCCCCGAATCTCATCCCCAATGTATAACCCATTACAGGGAGGTTATGTTAAAGTGAATTTTGAGAATGCTGAAAGACGCCGTTATGCTGCCAAAATTATGGCAAAATATCAGTAGTGAAGAAAGGAGATGATACGTACTGTGTACATAGGTACTGTCTAAGGAGTCTGGAAGTGAGTGGACCTAGTCAGTTCATCCAGTCTTTCCTGGGTACTTACGTAGAATGGTAGTTCTCACGGGAATTACCGAATCAGTACAAGATCAGTTATTTTTAAAGATGAAGTATAGTAGTTATACTGCCGGATTTCAGGCAGGAAAAGATGTAATAGAGATATGATGATTTTGTGCATGCCCTGTTGTATAACAATTTATTATTTAATAATAAATATTGTTTGGCATATTCAATTTGTGTATGAGAAATTATGAGAGGGAAATTCGCAGGTCCTGAGGTAGCAGTGTTTTGACCTCAGTTTGACCTAGTAAATGAAGGAATTTGGCCACAAAATTTGGTCACCCAGTAGAACACATCTGGGGCATTACGTGGATAGGTAATAAGCCTTATTTGGATGTGTATAATGAGATAAATCATTTTTCAAAGTAAAGGTTCAGAATAAGAAACTTAAGAGTAAAGTTTCAATTTATGGGGTTAAGTTGAGATATAGCCGAGCCAACATCACTTCTGCAGTGTACTCTGAGGGGTCTAAGGGAGGATGTTTCACTAAATCCTTGACCTGTACTAGAATATCCTCAAGAATTCCCTTAGGATCCCTAATTGATATATCAGTTAATTGGAGAACTACACTTGTGTCTCTAAGATTATTAATACCTAAGGCTAAGTATACCGATCAAGGTATTACATTAATGGTATCCCCTAGATGTAACATCCTAATTTTTGGGTCTAGTTGAGCTGGGAGGTAGTCTGATATGGGCAGGCTGCTAAACCCGTAGTCCTATGGTAGTAATCTGATATGGGCGGATTATTTACCTGTATTTTGTAGGATCCGAGGGATGAGCTAAGTCCTTCAGGATGTAAAGATGAGTTAAGTCTTTAACCTACAGAATCGGGACAGTTCACCTAGGTTCAAAATGAGGAATGTGAGGAATATCCTAAGTCTTAAGCCTAGAAATTCTGCAGGTAGCTTGATATGGGCTGGCTCCTGTGTAAGATAACCTAATATGGAGGGTTGTCGAGCCTTTCAATTAACAATGACTTCCGAAGAGGGGATGAGTTATTGAAAGAGAATTTCTAGAACTTAAGATGAAGGATAAGAAGAAAGTGAGATAAGGTAGACCCCAGAATTATGCTAAGATTATGTGGGGTGAGATATGAAAGGAGTGGACACTGCTTATGAGAGCAGTAGAGTTGTCCATAAGAAAGAAAGCAGACAGTATGAGAAAGATGTATTGGTGACTTTTGGTCACGACGAGGAAGTAGATTGGTCGCGACTAATATTGGCAGAGAGGATTGGTCGTGACGGATATATATGTGGTGTCGCGACTAATAGGTAGAATGAGCCTGGTTGCGACTAGAATATGTTGTGGTCGTGACTAAAGAATATTGTGGTCGCGACTGGCGAATGTTGTGGTCGCGACTAATGAACACAGAAGGTGTTATGTCGCAATGAGATGATGGTTAGGTCGCGACTATGTAATGGAAGGGTGTTAAGGCGTGTGGGCCAAGAGTGGTGAAGGTCCAAATGAGATAGTTACCCGGTTAGAGATAGAATTGGGGAAAAGGTCAGATACAGGAAAGGTTATCTGGAGACCATGAGATGGACTGATAAGGTATCCTCATAGGACCCACAAGATGACACATAGCATTAGAGCATGGTTCAATGACCTTTCAGTAGAGTAAAGTTACTCGGTTGGCACGAAAATCGAGGAGGTGATCAGATAAGTCTGGAACTTATCTGGATAATATTGGAAGGCGTGAGAGGTCTCTTCCAGGTGCCACATGGCACTAGTCTGGAGAAAGCAGATAAAGCTGAGGACACGTATTACGGTGCAAGAGACTGGGCCGGTGAGTCAGCATGTTGAGTCAGCTGATGAGGTGTCCCAGGATTTTTGACATATGGAAAATGTGCTGGTGAGGTGGCTGCTGAGGTGGCACTGATGATACAGTAAAAGGAAATAAAGAAAATAGGAAAATCCAGGAAAAACCAGGACCACATGTTCAGATGGCATGGAAATTACGATTATGCCATTGGAGGAATCTATATAAACCCCCTTGACTTCATTTGCTCCATGCATGGGTAAGGAAGAGTGAGAGAAAGAATAGAGAGAAGAAGAAGGAAAGGAAGAGAGAAAGGAAGTAAGGAAGTTCTGGCGGAGTTGGAAGCAGAATAGAGATAGTAGAGTTCTGCTGAGCTAGCCAGGTAGTAACTAATCCTAGCTTTTATGTAATGGCTTTGTGATTTGATGTGCTATTGTTTGGTTGGATTGTTATCTTATATGTTATGTATGAAGCTCTACTGCAATGCTATGATCATATGTTATTGAGTATGGAAGCACGCGGCATACTTATCTGTACACAATCACAAGCAAGCACTGTCACACTGCATTACATATATTGTTATGATTATTACTACTGAGATTCCCCTGAATCTCATCCCCCTTGTATAACCCATTTCAGGGAGGTTATGTCAAGGTAGATTTTGAGAATTTTGAGAGACACCGTTATGCTGCTGAAATTTCGACGGAGATAACAGTAGTGGAGAAAGGATATGATGCGTACTATGTACGTAGGTACTATCTAAGGAGGCTGGTAGTGAGTGGACCTAGCCGGTTCATCCAGTCTTTCCTGGGTACTTACGTAGAATGGTAGTTCCTACGGGAATTACCGAATCAGTACAGCTAGTATAGCTTCCGCAGGTGTTCTCTGAGGAGTCTAAGGCAGGATGTTTCACTAGATCTGATAACGCTCCCTTAATATGAACCTTTCCTATTGTGCATGGGATTGTGTAAGATCCTGGGTCTTGGCATTTAACCGGTAATTCAGCCTTAAGAAGTGATGACACATTAGTACTCACCTGAATTCTCTCAAGAGGCCTAAACTTTTTCTTATCAGCACACAACTTTTTTAAAAATTTAGCATACTTAGGGTTCCTTTTGAGGAATTAAACTATAGGAATATTTATTTCTAACTTATTGAAGAGATTATAAACATCTTTTGCAAATTCAAAATCAATCTTTTTCTTTCCAGCAAAGTAAACTTTAGGAAAAGGGAGATCCTTTATACTTACCTCCTTACCTATAGGCATAGAGGCTCCTTGCTTGTTTGACTCCACCTTCTCCTCAATTTGCTTCCCTTTGTATGCTGGAGTTTGCATTATCACTTCCTCTTCTTGCATATTTTGTATTTCCTCTTGTGCTTGTGAGTTCTCAAATCATATCTTAATTTTTCCCTATCTGCATAAGACTGATAGAGGAAAGAGGTTTGGAAAGGATTATGACGATGATCAGAAGGAATGATAAAGGTTAGTTGAGTCTTGAAGAAAGAGAGGGACTAAAATAAAAATTTTAAAAGTTTATGGTGCAAAAAAGAATGTAGACATAAACTTTGGGCCATTAAGTATAATTATAAAAAGTTGTGAGCCTAAAGTATAATTTTGAAAAGTTCAGGGGTAAAATGGTAATTATTAAAAGTTGACCCCAAAAAAGGTCAAAAAATACCCAAAATCATATTAGTCCCAAATTTTACCAGTAAATATAAAAAGTTATTCTGATTAGTTTAACGTCATGCAGAATTTTGATTTGAGGTCCCGAATAATTGATATGAATTTTTGAAGTTTGGAAAAAGTAATATAGTATTTTATGAACCTCAGAATTGGATAAAATTTGGTAGTAAATTATTATAAATAATATAAGGATTTATGAAACTAACAGAAGTAAAAAAGGAGTCCTGTAGCATTAATTATGAAATTTAAGGTGAAATTAGACACCGATAAAAGGTTTTGAGGAAACGTAAGGAATTTTTATCAGAACTTCTGGGTCTCAACAAATTATGAGACTTTGCAGAGAATCTATTTTATATTAGAAGTGAATTTCTAAAAATATTAGAACCATTAAAAGAGGCGTTTAGCATTTATCTCAAGATCAGGGTAAGAAAGGCCTAATATTTCGTCCTAGGGCAGCCCAATAAGTCCCAAATGTTGTCTTGGAGCCCAAATCTAATAATGAGTAATTTATGAATTTTTGAAAAAGAAAATAAAAAGGAATAAAGTAAGAATTAAGATTTGTACATGGTGGGACACACAAAACTTCACACATGGCGTCCAAGGCAAAGGGAAGAGAAGATTTTTGTCATGTGATTTTATCTCAAATTGGCTTGGTGGGCAAGTTTGATGTAAGAGCAATTATGAGCCATTAGATCAAATAGTGCAAAAAGTGATCTTGGCCATTTATTTTCCATGAGATTTTTCTATAAATATCCCTATATTTCTGCATAAACCATGAGCACAAAGAACCTATGGGGAAACTCTTGCAAAATGAAAACTCAAGCCAAGAACAAGGCAACTCAAGAGGCAAAGAAGCAAGCATATGACAAGTGTCTCGGATTGTCGTAGTCCGAGCCATCAAAATTAAGTGAATTGCACCCTAGTAATGTAGTATAAGGCACAACCCTATCGTTCTTCTCAAGGAGCCTTTCTAAAGGAATCCTAGCAAATTGGATGTCAAATTCAACAACAAACCTGAGTAAAGAGTAAATGGTTTTGTGGTTTTGTGGGTGCAGTAAAATAAAGATGCAGTCAAATAGATGTTTTTGTGTTTTTGTTTAAGATGGAAAATGGTTGGTTTGTGAAAGTAGTATATGATGATAGGCTCTTGATGATGAAAAATATCTATCCTTGCTCTCAATATATATGGAGTTTGAAATCACTAAGTCTTGAATAAAACCTCAATTGATCGATTGAGTCCAGAACCCTAATATTCTTTAAGCTCCTTTGATCAAAGCTAGTTTAAAGACTATTATTGAACTGCTAAGGATCACTTAGTGTGTAATTTAAACCAGATGGAAGAATGCCCTCGAATGAGCGTTGATCGACTAACCCTAGAATTCAAGCAATCGAATCAATTAGCAACGATCGTTGACAACAGTTCAACTAACTTAAACTCAAAACTGAAATATTATATTTAAACCAGCATTCAAAACATCCAAAGTAAATTACAATTGTCTAATATGAGAATAATCAATCGATATTCAAAACTTGTTCATATGATGAAAAACCCTAAATCTAGAAGCAATCATAATATGGCAAGATACAAATTAGAACAACTTTACCAATTACATCAAATGTAACTCTTAGATGTTCATGGGATTCCATCATCATATGATTCGACATATTTTAATCTCATCTAATGCCTTGAGACCCAAAACCGTTTTGATAATCTCAATTAAGTCAAACAATAACAAACATATGTGAGTAGCACCATTACTCTTTGCTTATCTCCCCAAGATAACTCAAATGCACCTACTTTGGTGGAGCCTACAAATGAGCGATCGAGGTTTTGACAAGTGTTCATTAATTGACGGTATTATGACTTAAGATTTTATTTAGAGGGCTTAATTAACTATCAGGTTTACAAAATGCATGTATCTCGGTTGTATCTCATATAAGCAATATGCATATCGAACATATAAGTATAAGATGCATAATCTTATACGTGATACAATATGGCTCACATATCCTAAGTCCCCTCAAGCCAATGAGAGGAGATCTCTAATTAGAATAAGAAAATTACATAAGGAACTCGTTTTAACATTCGAGGGGAGTGAGATGAGAAGAGAATGTACAACGAGAGTAATTAGAGGAAGGCACGACACGCAGGCCGTATTTAGAAAAATTACAACACTTGTAATCTAGAGCCATATTGTTCACCATACCTAAACATTCAAGAATCAAAATTCATATTATGTGAAGGGCAATAAATGTTTCAAAACATTCATACATCAGGAAGGGCTGTATGTATTACGATTATGTTGCGCTACAACCAGGTAGCCACGGCGGTCCCGCTAGCCGGTTAGAGGGCGGGGTCTGGGGCAGCGCCCCAAGAATTTTTTTTTTGATAAATAATCAAGAATCTTAATTGAAACATCCTTCCTTAGACTCCTCAGAGTACACTTGCGGAAGCAATATTAGCTTGATTATATCTTAACTTAAGCCCAGAAATTCAAAATTTTACTCTTAAGTTCCTTATTCTGGACCTTTAATTTGAAAATTAATTTATCTCGTTCTGCACATCCAAATGAGGCTTATTACCTATCCACATAATGCCCCAGATGTGTACGATTGGCCTGCCAAATTTTATAGCCAAACTCCTTCGTTTACTAGGTCAAACTGAGGTCAAAACACTGCTACCTCAGGACCTGCGAATTTCTCTTTTAATTCATCATTCACAAATTGAACATGCCAAACAATATTTATTATTAAATAATAAAATGTCATACAACAAGGCATACATCACATTCTCATATTTCTATTACATCTTTCCCTGCCTAAAATTCGGCAACACAACCGCTACATTCCTTCTGTAGAAAGTAACCGATCTTGTACTGATTTGGTAATTCCCGTAGGAACTACCATTCTACGTAAGTACCCAGGAAAGACTGGATGAACCTGCTAGGTCCACTCACTTCCAGCCTCCTTAGACAGCACCTACGTACACAGTACGTATCAGTTCCTTTCTTTGTGAAGGGAATTGGAAGACACGCAGCGGAAATTAACTTTAAAAATTTTTTTCATTCCCAGCCAGGATCTACCGAATGTGTTTAAGTCAAGGAGAAAGAAGTGTTACCTTCGGTTTCAAGCTTTGGTCGCGACCTCAGTGTCCACTAGTCGCGACTCTTCGCCTCTGGAACCTTTTAGTCGCGACCTCCTCTGCTTCTCGTCGCGACCTGACGTCTCTGGAGTTTGTAGTCGCGACCTACTCTGCTTCTCGTCGCGACCTGCCTCTTCTTTTCTAATTTCTGACGTTCAGATGCCCGTATGGTCGCGACCTCAGCGTGTTCTGGTCGCGACCTGTCTTCGTGTCTGGTTCGATCACAAGAAGTCGACAGCTCAGATCGGCTTCCTCTACCGGTATCCACACGAACAGCATTCCAATCGCGAACGACGTGCTAGCGCTTCTTGTCCCTCTAGGGCTTTCTAGAGATTCCGTCCTCAACGTCTCTATTTCGGCAGTTTCTTGTCTGCAAACCTTTTGCACTCTCCCTGCCCCCTTTTCTCACGTCTGAATGTGTGTGTAGAGATGTCTATTGTGTGTAGAACCCTAGCTCCTAATGTCAAATATATAGGAAGCTATCGGGCTTCTAATAGGGCCGGGCTTCAGAATTAATCTTATATTAATTCTGAATTAATACAATATCATATATTGCATAATTTAATAAGAAACTGATTAAATAAATATGGTTTATATTAAATCCGTCCCACAGATTTAATTCACCTATTTATTTAATTTAAAATAAAGATAAGACAGAATTATATTTGATTTATTCTCATAAATCAAATTTGAGATATCTTATCAATTTGAATTTCAAATTCAAATAGATCATATCCATTTAAATTCAAATTCAAAAATGATAGAGATTTAATTTATCCTTATAAATTAAATCTTACAAATATCTCTTATATTATATATATAATATATATATAAACTAATTTATATATATATATATAATATATATCCACCCTAGATTATTCATTGAATCTAGACATCTCTTAGATTCAATGAATCTGGACATCATAGCTCGCATTGGGCTGTTTTGTGTGCGACCCTGTAGGCCCATATGAAGTTGGCAGTGGGCCAGTTACTATACTGACCCACAAGTCGTAAGCGGTCTCTAGCAAGGCATTACGACTACCCAAAATATATGAGGATCGATAAACGATGTAACCTTTCATACAACCATATCACGTCCCTTTTGTCACACGATATTTCGGTCAAGGATGAGGCATGGAGAACGTCATCCTCCTGTTCCTGACCGTTACTTTCTCGATCCCTGAGTAGTCTGAATATAGAAATGGAACTACCCTTCCATTCCAGTATGGCCATACATTTCTCAGACTCACTCATCGAGGGGCCCAGTAATATCTCTCTACGAATGTGAGGGACAAATTCCATCTTGACCATTCACATTCCTCCGCATGAAAAACCACTAAGCCCGAGCATAGCCTTTATGATCACTCGGTCAAAAGTGACTTTTGACTAGGTCAAAGCTGAGCGTTTGTTATGTAGGAATCCATGATGATCTCAGGTCAAAGGGCATAGTGACATGGCTTGTATATGAGAGAAGCTTATGACTTGACCTATGCAACTCTCTCATTGCGGGTCGGTCCAACACCCTATACTCTTACATGTGCTTATGACTTTGATTTATATCTCTATATATCTTCAAAGTCATACTGGTCTTATTTCATCTCTGCTCCCACATAGATGACCGACCAGGGACATTTAGGATAAGATCATGAGTTATCCAAGGATGGTCATCACAGTAAACATGTACAATGATTGGCCCCTAGGGCACAATTTCCAACTTTTTGTTCCTTCTTCGTTGCCGAAATTTTGTCAGCCTACCGGCGTCTCTTAAGATTTCCAAATTAAATTTTGACAGAACCTCCCCTGTAATGTTATATTTGGGAATGAGATTCAAAAGAATCCCAATAGCAATAATCATAACAATATATGTAATGTAGAGTGACGGTGCTTGCTTGTGATTGTGTACAGATAAGTATGCTGCATGCTTCCATATTCAATAACATATGATCATAGCATTGGAATAGAGCTTCAAGCATAACATATAAGACAACAATCCAACCAAACAAAAGCACAACAAATCACAAAGACATTACATAAGAGCTAGGATTAGTTGCTACCTCAAAAGCAGAGCTTCAGAACTTCTCTACTACTTCCAACTTCACCAGAACTTCCTTACTTCTTTCTTTCTCTCACTTTCTCTCTCAAGAACTTCTTTCTTCCTCTCTTTCTTGCTTGTGCCGAAATGAGGAGCTAGGGGGGTATTTATAGTGTTGAGCAATGGCAATCTTGTAATTTTGAAGACTTATGATCCTGTGGTCCTGGTTTTTCCTGAATTTCTTATTTTTCTTTATTCCTTTTACTGCATCATGCATGACATCACTCAATGCCAACTCATGGGATACCTCACCTCCAACATTCTTCACATGGCGAAATTGAGAGAGAGCTAGAGCCTTCTGGAAGCTTTCCGGTCCAATCCGGTACCGGCCCGGTCCGTCTCCTCGAAAAATGTGCTATTTTCTGAATCTGATTTTTCTGAAAATCCTTTTTATGTCTACTGACCTCACATTTAGTATCTAGACCCTTTATATCATTAACTTTTTAATACTGGGTCCAGACTCAGTTACAGATCCCCTGCGAAATGACCAAAATGCCCTTGGTGCCCTATCTTGTTTTATTTTAACCCTAAGGGCAAAATCGTCATTTCACACCTTTCTGAACCTGGTCAAAGCATATACTGGCTCTAGTCAACCTTATTTAGATATGTCTTAGACTCTAGGCCTGTCCAGAATGACCAGAATGCCCTCCATTCATCTGCTGCCCTTTTTGTACGACACAGGGGCATTTTCGTAATTTCGTACTTTTCCGGGGTTCTGCTGGACATTGGCCCACCTATCAGTCCAAGAGTCTTATTGGTCTTCTAATTGCGCCATTTTTTTGGGCTTGCTGGGTCTATTACCTATATGGCACGTATTACGAGGAATCTTCCTCTGCCACAGTTCACCGAATATTTTAGTTATTATTTACCGATTATACACCTTTCCGGACACCGGCTCCTTTTCCCAGATACAGTGTCCTACTGTGTTCAGGCATCCATGTGGGTTATAAAAGTCATCTGACTGAAGTCATCCGATCACATTCACCCCCTTTAAAAATACCGATAAATCTCCTACCCGGATCCCCAGAGGCCTCACACTCCCGTCTGAATTTGCTATTTTGTGAATAACTTTTCCTACAGACCTCCTATCGGTATTCTGTCAGTTTCCTGACATCCGCCCCATAAAGGTACATCATCCTGTAATTTCTTACTTATATCTGAAATCTAGGGTATTCGGTATGAATTTTTATAACTTTTGGACGATCAGTCCATTTCTGGCTATCTAGAGTCTTCAAAAATTCCTGTATCAAGCCAGATTACCGAGCGTCACTTGCTCTCTCTACCGGTGAAATCTGGGACTGAAATGCTTTCGGACAGTCCAAACCACTTCCGGCCTGACTTTCTTTAATTATACTTTAGCCCCAAGGAACTTTTCTTCTTTTCAATTAAGTCCCTTTTTATTTGGCTAAAATTACACTTAAGGACCCCACCTTTTTGTTTACTTTTCCTTTTTGCCTTATACTTTTCATATTTGCATCTAAGTCCCTCCATTTCCTTTCTTTTGCAATTTAATCCCTTTCTTTGCATAAATGGCCACTATATCTCTAGAGACTTTCACTATATCAGTCCCTGGACTTATTTACAGTTTAGTCCTTAAAAACTCTCTGTATGTTTCGGGGACTTCTGCTCAAAGGGATATTCCTCACATTCCTCATTTTGAACCTAGGTGAACTGTCTCGATTCTGTAGGTTAAAGACTTAACTCATCTTTAAATCCTGAAGGACTTAGCTCATCCCTCGGATTCCTACAAAATACAGGTAAGTGATCTGCCCATATCAGATTACTACCCTGGGACTACGGGTTTAGCAGCCTCCCCATATCAGACTACTTCCCAGTTCTCCTAGACCAAAAATCGGGATGTTACATTAATTCAGTTTCCTTAGACCCCCATCAATATTAATTGATCAAATCAATAAATATACACCACCGATTTCATATTCCTTTCGGATTCCTTATACGTCATACATAAAACGAATTCCTTTTATGTCATACATAATTAACATGTTATCATATAAACGGCTAGGAAGTCTAACATACATCACATGTATCAACAATCACACCTAACTTAAACACAAAACGGCATGGCTCTGATACCACTGAAGGGAATTGGAAGACACGCAGCGGAAATTAACTTTAAAAATTTTTCCATTCCCTGCCAGGATCTACCGAATGTGTTTAAGTCAAGGAGAAAGAAGTGTTACCTTCGGTATTCGAGCTGAAGTCGCGACCTCAGTATCCACTAGTCCCGACTCTTCACCTCTGGAGTTTTCAGTCGCGACCTCTTCAGCTTCTAGTCGCGACTTCCTCTGCTACTAGTCGCGACCTGTAGCCTCTGGAGTTGTCAGTCGCGACTTGTCATCTCTTTTCGGATTTCTGATGCTCATATGCCAATTTAGTCGTGACCTATATGTCAACTGGTCGCAACTTCGTCGTACCTGGTGCTCTTTTCTCGATCGCAAGAAATCAATAACTCAGATCGGCTTCCTCTATCGGTATCTACAGGAATAGCATTCCAACCACGAACGACGTGCTAGCGCCTCTTGTCCCTCTAGGGCTTTCTCAAGAATCCGTCCTCACCATCTGTATTTTGGCAGTTTATTATCTATAAACCTTTTGCACTCTCCTTGCCCCTTTTTCTCTTGTTTAGAACCCTAGCCCCTAATGTAAAATATATAGGATGCTATCGGGCTTCTAATTGGGCTGGGCTTCAGAATTAATCTTATATTAATTATGAATTTAATACAATATCATATATTGCATAATTTGATAAGAAACTAATTAAATAAATATGGTTTTTATTAAATCTGTCCCACATATTTAATTCACCTATTTATTTAATTTAAAATAAAGATAAGACAGAGTTATATTTGATTTATTCTCATAAATCAAATTTGAGATATCTTATCAATTTAAATTTCAAATTCAAATAGATCATATCAATTTAAATTCAAATTCAAAAGTGATAGAGATTTAATTTATCCTCATAAATTAAATCTTGCAAATATCTCTTATATTATATATAATATATATATATACGAATTTATATATATAAAATATATAAATCCACCCCTAGATTATTCATTGAATCAAGACATGTCTTAGATTCAATGAACCTGGACATCATAGCTCTTGTTGGGCTATTTTATGTGCGACCCTATAGGCCCATATAAAATTAGCAGTGGGCAAGTTACTTTACTGACCCACAAGTCGTAAGCGGTCTCTAGCAAGACATTACGACTACCCAAATCATATGAGGATCAATAAACGATGTAACCTTTCATACAACCATATCACGTCCCTTTTGTCACACGATATTTCAGTCATGGTTGAGGCATGGAGAACGTCATCCTCCTGTTCCTGACCATTCCTTTCTCGATCCCTAAGTAGTTTGACTATAGAAATGAAACTACCTTTCCACTACAGTATGACCATACATTTCTCATAATCACTCATCGAGGGGCCTAGTAATATCTCTCTACGAATGTGAGGGATAAATTCCATCTTGACCATTCACATTCCTCCGCATGAAAAACCACTGAGCTCGAACATAGCCTTTATTATCACTCGGTCAAAAGTGACTTTTGACTAGGTCAAAGCTGAGCGTTTGTCATGCAGGAATCTATGATGATCTCAGGTCAAAGGGCATAGTGATATGGCTTGTATATGAGAGAAGCTTATGACTTGACCCATGCAGCTCTCTCATAGCGGGTCGGTCCAACACCCTGTACTCTTACATGTGCCTATGACTTTGATTTATATCTCTATATATCTTTAAAGTCATACTAGTCTTATTTCATCTCTGCTCCTGCATAGATTACTGACCATTGACATTTAGGATAAGATCATGAGTTATCCAAAGATGGTCATCACAGTAAACATGCAAACAATGTGATAACATAATTAAGAAATTCATAAATTAACAATGTTCATAATACAATGATTGGCCCCTAGGGCACAATCACCAACACTGTAATCGCTGTTCAGATATGATGCCATGAAGAAACAATGAAGAGATGAAAGGTGAATGGTGTAGAGAGCGCTCGAGTACTGCTTCTTAGCCTAATCAGGTCCAAAACCCAGCCTCCTCTTTGATGGCAACCTCTATCACTTCTTATAACAGCATGACCTAATTCAAAACGCGTAGCTTCACGACTGTCTTCTTTAGTCACGACCAGTAACTTGTTTTCATCTCGACCTGTAAATGCAGAGAATCTTCCAGAATAAAGGTCACGACGGTATGACACTTTGGTCGCGACTAAACAGTGCAGAGACGTGATTTGTCTTTCATTGACTTATGGTTTCTCTCCTGGTCCTTGCCCTCTTCCAAAATACCTGTAATTCATCATAAAAGCTCGCTGTAAAAATCCAAATCAGTAAATAACAGAATATATGCAGTTTGGAAGGTTAATTTACCATTTTACCCTTTAATTAGCACATTGCCCCTCACAATCATGTATTAACATAAAAGCACAATTTAAGGCATGTAATGAATGGTAAAGTCATTATAAAACTCATAAAAATGTCACAGAAACCATATACAAAATGTGTCTTATCAGAATCCAAGGTAATCTTTCTCCCTAAGTGTTTAAGCTTCTAGTTGGGAGGATTAGTTGTTAGATTTAATGGTTAGAAAATGTTTTATTCCTCCCTATATGCTGCTGGACAAAATGCTAAATGGTGAGGAAAGGATGAATTTTATGTTGTACAAAGCTTGAGTCAAGTAGTATTGGCTTGAAAATCCAAGTATACATGCAATTATGGGCTTATGCTATTGGCTGCTACTATATGCATCACTGTTCATATGTGAGAATTTTAATGATCTAATGCTTCTATTGAATTTATATCATGATTTTGTATAGGATTAGATAGGTTTGGAACCTTGGAAGCTTTGGAATTGAAAGTTATAACTTTTGGAAGTATTCTCTGTAATTGTTTACATGCATTAACAGTGATTGGATTTTTATGATTTTGATGCTTCCAATGGTTTTAAAATGAAAAGTTGTGTGGGATAAAGTATAGAAACAAGTATTGGAAGTATTAGAATCAAAATGAGAATTTTTGGATTTCTTAGAGGGTACCCATGGTTTATGTCCAGTTCATGGGGAAGGAGATTGATTTTTATAAATCTAAGCTCTTGTTTAGATTCCTCATGAAAAGTTGTGTGGGATGGACCTATGAAAGTATTTTTTAGAAAGATGGATAGAAATCCCTAAAGTTAAAGTAAAGAGTTAAGAGTTTATGAAGGGCAGTCTTGAATATTGTTGGAGTTAATGGTCCTAATGAATTATGTGATGAATATGAATGTGTTTAGGACCTTGAAACATCCAAGAAGATGTTGGGAAGTTAAGTGATTGACCAAAAGGCTTCATGGTTAGAAAGTTAAGGAGCAAGTGCAAGAGTAAGGAAGAAATCTCAAGTTCAAGGTACTGACTTACCTCTTTATGTGCTTGATGTGGTATGCTTATGTGTTGACATATATATGATGATTGAATGATGTTGTGAAATGATAAATGAAGTTGAATATGTTATGAATAACATGTTTTCCATGGCCATGCATTTTTATGCAAAGTATATAGCATGATGGCATGTCACTAATTAAAGAAAGTTTAATGAAATTACATATCAAGCATTAGCATCCATCTTGCATATTTAACTGGTAATGTTTGCTACTGAGATTTCCTAAAATCTCACCCTCCCACAGTCAACCAATTTAGGTCAAGCATGAAACATCCTTAATTTCGTACATCTTAGGGACCAATTGGTAGTATTTAGAACCACTTTCAAGGTCATTGAAGTCCAATTTCTCAATCTGGAGTTTTACTCTTATCGAGTACTGTTCACTATGTAAATTCCAGATGAGTGACCTGACTTCGAAAAATCATAAATAATTCTAGAAAAATCGGAATGCAGTGGTTCAAATTGCTACATGAAGCTAACTCAATACTATTTCAAGGAAAAATAACTCGTTGACCATTCCTTGTCCAAGTCAACGTCAGTCAAAGTTACAACTTTACTGTTCATCCAGCGTTTTTCTCCTGAATCCAGCATTTTGGTCCCAACTTTGATAATTTATATCTCCATGTGTAGACATCAAAATGAGACATTCTATATATCAAATCGAAGCTTGGTATGTTTACTATTTATCATAAACATATCATATATTTATTTAATCATTTACTGTTTTTAATTATAGATCAAACATCACTATATCACCACGAGTTACTGTTTATGGTGGCAAATTCCAGCAAGCAACTTTACATACATATGCATACATCAATCACATATCAAACAAACATTCCAAACAATACTTATCATTAAATAATAAATCTTTATACAACAGGGCATGAACAAAATCCTCGTATCTCTATTACATCTTTCCTGCCTGAAATCCGGCAGTATAACTACTATACTTCATCTGTAAAAATAACTGATCTTGTACTGATTCGGTAATTCCCGTGAGAATTACCATTCTACGTAAGTACCCAGGAAATACTGGATGAACCGACTAGGTCCACTCACTTCCAGACTCCTTAGACAGTACCTACGTACACAGTACGTATCATCTCCTTATGTTCAGTCTGAAAATCGGCAGCATAACGGCGTCTTACAGCATTCTCAAAATTCACTTCGACATAACCTCTCTGTAATGGGTTATAAATAGGGGATGAGATTCGGGAGAATCTCAGTAGCAAACGGTACTAAACAATGCATGCATTAAAGTAAATACTTGTGCTTGCTTGTGAAAGTGTAAACATTGTGTAATGTGCATGCTTCCATGTAACATATGAAATACAATTGGCCAAGGTAATCATAGAAACAGAGCTTCAATCATATACACATATGCACACAATTCAACAAAGTCATAGCACAATCAAGCATAACATTCAATACATACAAGTTTAGGGTAAGTTTACTATCTTATTGCTTTACTTCTTTCTAATGCTTGCACTTGCTTTCCAAGCTTTTTGGTCAATCATTCCCCAACATCTTCTTAGAGGTTTCAAGGTCCTAATCACATTCATATTCATTACATAATCCATTAGGACCATGAACTCAAACACTACTCAAGACTATCTCTCTTGAACCTTTAACTTGCTTTAACTAACATAACTTTCTTTAATCTTTGCCAATTAACTTGGCCCTTGAATCAATTGATGTCTTGACCTTACCCTACACAATTTTACCTTTTGAATTCATTTATGAACTAAAAATAACCAAATTCCAGCAAGAATACACTGTTCTGTACAGATTTGGAAAAACATACATAAATCTTCCAAAAATTCTCATTTTGATTCCAATGCTTCCCATACTTGTTCCTCCACTTTCCCCCCACACAAAATCTCATTTTAAGACCATTGGAAGTATCAAAATCATGAAATTCAAATCACTGTTCATGCGAGTAAACAGTAACCGAAAGGAATTTTCAACATTACAACCTTTAATTCCAATGGTTTCCAAGGTTCAAAACCTTTCCAATCCTACACAAAATTATCATATAAACTCAATGGAAGCATTAAATCATTGAAATTCCATCTCTTTCTATCATGAACAGTGCATGAACAGTGCAAACCGAAATGTTCTTCCATGGTAAAGTCAAGAACATCAACTTAATCCAACAACCAACCATGCAACTAGCTTGTTTAAGCTTGTCTAAACTATCTATGACATAAAACTCATGTTCCTCTCACATATACATAGAAATTCCAGCAGCATTTCCCCAATATTTAAGCCTAAAAAATCACTTAAACTTAAGCACAAACCATAAGAACAAAAGGTAGAAGCAAGGAGACAACTTACCTTACTTGCTCCTTCAAGACCCTTGCTTCTTCCTTGCTTTCTTCCACTTTCTTTCTCTAGAACTCACTTCTCTTTCTAAAGGAGCTCTTGGGTGTGAAGAATGAATGGAAAGGGGGGCTATTTATAGAAAAAGTCATGTGCCATTTGAAGGCCAAGATCACTTTGGAAACTATTTGATCTAATGGTTAAAGGTTTGATCTTGAAATGTCTTTTCACTTTTCACTCAAGACCTTACCACCATGACATCACTAGCATGGCCTCCCTTGGTACACCTAACCCTTCCTATTTTTGGGTGCCATTTTGAAGTCCTTGTGGGTCCCACCATGTGCAACACCTAATTCTTACTTTATTCTCTTTTTCTTTCTTTTCAAAAATCCATAAATTATTCATTATTGGACTTGGGCTCCAAGATAACTTTTGGGACTTATTGGGCTGGCCTAGGATGAAATGTTGGGCCTCTTTTAGGTCCAATAGCTAATTGGCACAAATCCCAATGTACTTTCCTTATACCGATATCCTTAAATTATCCTAATCTCAGAATAAATGCTAAACACCTCCTTTAATTGTTCTAACATTTTTAGAAATTCATTCTAATATAAAATGAATTCTCTACAAAGTTTCATAATTTTCTGAGACCCATAAGTCCTGTTAAAAATTACATATGTTTTCTTTAACCCTTTATTCTGTGTCCTTTTTCACCGTAAATTCCATAATTAATTCTACAGGACTCCTTTTTGACTTCTGTCAACTCCATAAATTCTCATATTAATTATAGTAATTTACTATCAAATTTTCTATGATATCCATCCATTGTGTGAAATGACCAAAATGCCCTCCATTTACTTCTGGTTTCTTAGGGCATCACAGTGGCATTTTCGTAATTTTGCACTTTGGCTCTTAGACTTTCTTCCTCTTCCAATTAATCATTTTCTTTACATAAATATGGACACATCTTTTCCTAAACATCTCATATATTTTATTCAATCTGTACATACAACTTAGTACAGAAATTAGGGATGTTACAAAGCATGATGGAAAATGTATGCATGGAGAAGAGCTAAATAATGGAAGAAAGAAAGTGAACAATTTGATATTCTATCCTATGATGTATGATCCTTCCTAGTTACGTAAAGTGTCTATTTATGTGATGAAAATGTATGAAATAATTATGGAATTACCCCATGATGTATATAAATGTATAAGGAGCCAAAGAGATAGTTTATGCATGCTGGAACAATTATTGAGAATTAAAGAAAGGAAACTGAAATGGTAAAAACATAGGTCCTAAAGTAGTTTTATTGTGGCTTCAGTTTGACCTAGCAAATAAAGGAATTAATGAGCTAAATTTTATGAGAAATTAGAACACATCCAGAGATTTAAATTAATAGGTAACACGCCTCATTTGGATTTGTATATCAATAGAAATAAATTTTCAAAATTAAGAGATAGAATCTGGAATTTCCAGAATTTGCCATATGAACAGTAAAAAGTAATGATTTAACTGTATCGATTGGAAAAGTAAATGTCCAGATTTATATTTTTTTCCTTAAATATCTATGAAATATCTTCAATTATAAATTTGGATCACCTCCATACGATTTTTCTACAATTAGTTTTGAATTTCTAAAGTTGGACTATAAATCTAGAAATTTCCTAATGAACAGTACCTGAGAAGTAAGTTTTAAAATTTTAATTTTTGGGCCAACGTAATGCTTCCGCTAATCAAATACGCTTCCGAATACATACTCTGAGAGGTTAAAATAGGATATTTCATCTCCTCTTGGTTTGCTTTCTTAATCATAAGCTGTTGTTCTTTAACACTCTCTGATTTCCCAATCTTTATTTGTGACTATGATGTATTTTCAACTTCAAAATCTTCTATATCCTCTTTGGTGTATTATCTTCCTTAAAATAAACTTTTCTCCCACTTCTGAGTGATATAGCATTCAGACCCTTCGGATTAATAAGAGTATTCGAAGGTATGCTGCCACTGCTCCTTGCATGGATATCACTCACTGTATTGAAAACTTGAGTTAAATGACTTGTAATATCTGCATTCTTAGAACTTAACTCCTCAAGTTTCTTGTGTACATCTGTATTATCTTTCAGCATACTTTAAAGAATTAAAGCTATGAAGATGAATTGATCGTCATTCTCTTTGAGCTTGTTATCTATATTAGTCATTATGTCGTCCATGTTGTTCATTTGTGCAGCCATACTCTTCAACAATTGAGAAGTCTCATCTGTTCTTAATACTGCTAACGCATTAGGTTAAGTAGGAACTATAGACCTTGCATTACTTTGGTAGTTGCTTGAAGAAGCACCACATCCTTGGCATTAATTTGGCCTATTTTCCCTATTCTCCCACCTAAAATTTGGGGGGTCTCTCCAACCAGGATTGTATGTGTTGGAGTATGGGTCTATCTTCTGGTATTGATTGTCTCTCCCTTGATACATTGCAGCTACTTCTTCATACTATCTGTCACATGTACTTGTAGCATGCATCATTGAACCACATAACTCATACCCTGTAACTAATGCTTGTGAGGTTCCTACTGCATGCATGAACTTGCTTTGTAGAATATAGCTCTCTTTTAAGTAAATTCATTCTCTTTTCCATTTGGTTTCATAAAGCTTCTATTTCAGCTAAAATCTCTTTTGAATTACCCGAAGATGATGTGGGCATTCTCCTTGGATCCTCAGTCTGATGATCTTCATTAGCTATTTTCTGGAATAACTCCAACTTGCTTGTGGAGTTTTATCACTCAAAGATCTATTTGATGCTGCATTCAAGGACACCTTGTTGTGAGGAAGTAAACCATTAAGGAAAATGTCTACTAAATCAGCCTTCGTAATGTTGTGATGCAGACATTGAGCCAACAAGTTGATAAATCTTTTCCAATATTCATGTAATGACTCTCTATCATGTTGCAAAATGTTTGTAATCTCCTTCTTCATCCGAGTTGTCTTAGAGGCCGAGAAGAACTTCTCTAGAAATGTTGACTTCAACTGATCCCATGTAAGAGTTGAGAAATGAGTTGACAGATTGTGTAACCACTTCTTAGCCTTCCCTTCTATAGTAAAATGGAAACAACTCCTTAAGATGTCATCCAATGCAGTCATTGGAGGCTTCATCGAAGAGCAGATCATATGCATGGTTTGTAAGTGGCGATGTAGACATTCTCCTGTAAAACCATAAAATTTAGTTAAAGCTGCAATCAAAGCTCCTTTAATTTCAAAATTAGCCTCTTCAGTGTAAAAACCATAAGGATCAAAATTTACATGAGAATGATTTATTTCCCTCACACTTCTATTATCTTCCACATTAATTGGTATTTCATTTTCTCCCTGTCTATTATGCCCATGATTCCTATTAGGATTAATCTCAGCCATATTAGAAATTTCTAAATTAAGTCCAACTTCATATCCAGGGACACTAGAGGATGAACTAGATTCTGTTGATTTTTCCTCTTCTTCATCTACAACTTTACTAGTTCCTTTTTCACTAAATTCTCTTCTTAGTTTCCTAAGTTTTCGCTCAATTTCAGGGTCAAAATGCACTAATAGTTTAGTTCTTCTACGTATGCAACACATAAATAATCAGGAATAACCAAACAAGCAATCTAAATCAGACACACAAGTTTCATAGCAAAAAATTCAATTAGGTCGCGCTAAGGGATGTTCAGGTCGCGACACAAGAACACAGAGAGCAAAAGTTCTTAAAATAAATTTCAGGTCACAATTAATAATTCCACAAGTCACGACTAAATTACACAGAGAGCAATTCTTTCAAACTCACTACTGCAAAAAAGGCTTTCTAAATTAGTTGAAAATGGTATTCTACACCGGACAACGATCTGGTATAGAAACAGATTGTGTAGAAAGTGTACACTTTTTAAATCGGGCGGTTCATCGGTGTATAAGGAGTAGAGTTTAAACCGGTCCCTTTTGAAATCAGGAGTAGAATTTAATAATATCTACACGGGGTTATAAAGACATTCGGTGTAGATGAATTCATGTTCTACACCGGTTATTTGAATGTTAGCTGGAGATTAATTAATTTTTTGCACCGGTTGTGTTTACATTCGGTGTAGATTAATCCATTTTGTATACCTCACAATAAAGACAACCGGTGTAAATGTTATAAAATTTATATTTTGTTTCTACACCTGCCGATATTCTTTGTCCGGTTTAAATGTATTTCTAAAAAATGACCCCTTCAATGTTTCATTAACCCCATCCCCTGAAACTTCATGAATAAACTGCCCAAATATACGACTCAAAGAGATAGCAACAAAGACAGAGTTTAAGATGGCAGAGACAAATCTTCAATTGCTCATTATATTATTCATTTAATAAAATGCAATACAAAAATGTAACAATTTGAATAGAATATAAAAGAATGTATTCAGTTTAATGACAAATACTATTGGAAAGGAATGAATTAAACAAAAAAGTCAACCCAAAGCAGAATTATGAAACATCAAATTAAAATAAAAGAAATTAAGGCATTAGTAATATATATTAAATCGACAAGAAATATGAAATCATTAAAAGCAGAATTTACCTCCTCAATTAGGTCAGTCATATTTGACAAGATGATATTAATCATGTGTCTAACCATGTAGAAGCCGCACAAGTTGCTTTCTTTGGGTTTCCTTCGACTCTGTAATATTAACATGAAAAAAAAATTATTTGTCATCAGGGAAAAACCGTGGAGCATAAGACTTAATACTTTTATTACCTTCAGTGTGATCCATTCATGGTCCCTCACCGAGCTGCCGTGCTTATGACCTCTTGCAATTGCAAACATCCTGATAACCCTATAACCAAAGTTATGAAGTTAGTAACCCATTTATTATAAAGACCATATTTATTACAAAGACCATTATTCTATGTAGAAGAAAACTTACATGTTCATAATCTTCTTGGCATCAACCGATGGCTTGTAATGAAGTGAGCATAAGAAGAAAACTTTATAAGTGTGCTTACATAGTATGATCAATTGCCAATGGTTGCTGTGATTAAATAATAATGAGTATTATCATTAAGAAAATACAAAACTATAATAGTATGAAATAAAATGAAATATTATTATTCTTACTCCTGCATATATGGTGCAAAGAAATAATCAATATCGGTTTCACCAAGCCTCCTTGAAATGTATTTAAGTCTCACATATTGGGAGGTCCCTTTTGCATAAATATGAATTAGGCATAGGAATCCGAACTGACCTTGTTTGCCCTTGGAAACCAACTCAGCATGCATGTACCTACAGTTAATTCAAACACTCAGCTTGCACGAATTTTATTATTACATATATTTACATTAAATTAGACTTACATAAAAAACACATGGGCGCATGAGGAGTCAGTTCATCCCCAGGAGTAATAAGAGATTTCACATCTGTATGGTCAATAAAGGCCGGTACCCCCACGTCGCCCACAACTAAATCCATAGGCAATGTATCCACATGGAATATTTTGTCATATACCAACAGGATCACATGTTGCATGGCACTTAAAGTAGGAGGTGTGGGAAGTTCGCTCGGGGATAAGGCGACATGATCTGAAACAAGATGTTTTTGCCATAATATGAAAGTCCCCTTTGCCTGACTCGCTGTCTTCACCTCATCAGTAGGAATTGGGATAAGGACATCTTCAACTATCAGTCTTCAACTGTCACCCTTAATCGATCATCCTGAATTTGGATATGGTGGGTGATAACTGTCGTTTTAATTATCAAACAAGACTAAGTTAACCAATAGTAAAGTAAAGGCTAACCTAGGTGCATTCACAAGGTGCCTAAATGGATGCTAAGTTCTTAATTAATCTAATAAGACAAAAATTAACAAATTAAGCATATGATTTGTGAGATGAGATATTGACTAAATTCTGAAAGTAAATCCTATGCTATTGTTTATGTTTTATGTGTTTATGATGATAAAATGAATCAATGACAAGTGTGTTCCCTTGAAGATTACCTTACCTTCATTATCCACAGATTATTGGAGTTAATCAGTTGAATTAGAATATGTTCGCTAACAACTAGCTAGCTAAATCTCGATCAAGCTACAACTCATAGACAATGATTAGAGAATAATGAATCATTCAACTCAGAGGTAGTAGAATATGAATTAAACAGAATCACTTCAATTAATCACAGCTATGTTCAACTCGATCAAATATGAGAATCAATCAAAGGATCATTTATGCAGAAATAAGAAATCCAACTCGGTTCCCTACTTCTTTCTCATCTACTTCCCTAATTGCATTAGTAATCACATAATTAATTACATCAACTCAATACAATCAAATATGAATTAAAAACACAATGAACTCCCTGTTCAGCTTAAGGATTCTGGTTGAGTGTCATCTCCAAGAGAGCACAACAGCTTAGCCATGCATTGTCTTCTGAACTCCAGCAACAACAGAAAGCATGGCAACAGTCATGATGGAAGAATAAGGATCAAATGAAGATGAAATGGATATGCAGAACTTTCCTCTGTTTCTATTGACTAGAACAGAGGAAGTTGTAGAAGAGAAAATGAAGATGGAATAGCGTGAGAGAGAGATGTCTCGAATGCAGATACGGTGGAGTGTATCCGTGATCTGATTGTGGTGTGAGATTTGTAGAACTGTGAAATCAATGTGTAGATGGCATGTGTGTGGAATGTGTGAATGAGCTGTGCAGTCCAGAAGTGTGATTCTGTTCAGATTAGGTGTGTGAATAGTGCCAACTACGTGAACAGTGCAATGAGAACTTATATGGTGTGTGGAATGAGTGAGGTATATGTATGAGGTGTGTGAGCTATCCAGAATGTGTGATGCAAGGTGTGTCATCTGCATGATAGCAAGTGCTTCCCCTCCATGTGATTTCTATTGCTGCACATGTGCTGAATATCCCACTTGCTCAGTTCCTTAATTCTTGGATTTAGCCCATGTGCTATCACATGTCATCAGCTCCTCAAATCCAGCTGTCATTCTCTATTAAGTCATTCGCTGATTGATTTCTGCATTGATGTTTGGTCGAGACGGTAGGTACATTAGGCCGCGACTACATTGGCTTATGATGGAAAATTAGAATAAACAGATTATTTGTTCAATTAATGATTAAAATCTCATCAATTAATTCCCAATTATTCCAATTCTATTTTATTTATTAATTGCTCAATTATATTGATAAATAGGAACATAAATTAATAATAAACTCTCTTTAGCCACACTAAAATCAGTACAAATATGAGTTTATCAACTCCCCCACACTTAGCTTTTGCACTCTGAGCAAAATTATGGATCAAAACTGAATTTTAAACACACATGTTTAGCAAATTTGGCAAAACAAATTCAGTAGAAGCACTTGCAACCATCAATCTCTTCCCTTCAATTGGCAACAGTTTATGCTAATCTCATATCAATCAAAGTATCTAACTCATGCAAGTAAATCATAGTAAACAACTAGGTTGAGATTTCCTCACAAGGCATAGTATATCACTCACTCTCTTATCAAGGTAATTTTACTCAACCATCTAGGTTAGGCTTCCCATAGGCTTGTAACCATCCTACATCTCCACCACTAAATGCCACAAAGTTTATGAATCAAAGGGTCTTTATTAGGTTGTAATGTTGGAAGGGCTAGATGATGGAATGGAAATGTATGTCAATGATTAATGAAATACTGTACACAATGAAAGTTCCAATCATGCAACTGCAGAAAATAACAAGTCACAAACTATCTTCCTTTAATACAAGTTAACTAACACTTTTTTCATCTGGTTTATGTTCTTTCTTCTTTCTTTCTCTTTTCTTTGTACTTTTCTTTTTCTTTTCTCTGTATTTTTCCTTTGTTATTATTTTTTGAACCAGATAGCAAATATATTGAAGTTCAGAGATTCAATAAGTAGTGCAACTTATCAATTATTTCACAATCAAAGACTTATTATAGTAGCAACTATCTTGTATAGTATTCATTAATCAATGATGGAATTTCAAAAGAAAGTGAAGGTCTCAAAGGGGTAAAGAAAATGATTTAATATTTATGTGGCTACTGTTTGGTCAAAAATGGTTTTGAAAAAAATGCCCATATCATTTCCATAATTCCATGGAGCTAATGTGGTTTTGAATCAAGGATTGAGACAAGTTTTGTAAAGTTACCAAACTAGATGGTATCACACAATGTAAAGGAGTATCTGTTAGAGGCTCAAAAATTCTTCCATCTGGCTTACTCACCCTAATCAACTCATATGACTAGATTGCATGAATTTTAAACAAAATACATGAGATTAATCATTCATGATGCATAATTTTCAGTAGTGAATTAATGAAACAAGCAATTAACACTTCATCAAGCTTGCCAATGTTCAAAATTATATGTTCAAAGTTCAATTTTGAATCCATGACAGTAAATTCCAAAGCCCAAACAATAATCAGAATGAAATAGAAGGACTTTTCAGGAGATGATCAATGTTAGTTGCGACAAAATGGACATCAGGTCGCGATTGTTTTATAAAGAGAATTTTTTTTAGAAAATAGGGAATATTGGTCGCGACAGACATGGACATTGGTCGCAACTAAAAATTACTGAGAGTAAACCTGTTAAACACACATGTTCCAGTTACGACCAAAATTCTCAGAGTTACAGTCGCGACAAAGTTAAGTACAGACCATGACTAATCATCACAGATAGGTAAATATCAGAAAATATGAACTTCTGGTCGCAACCAAAATAAGCAACAGTAGCGACTAATCTTCACAGACAAGAAATTTTGACAATTTGAACATATTAGTCGCGACAAAAACAGCATACAGTCGCGACGAAAGACAAAATCACAACAAATATCTGATTTTCATTCACCCATCTCACTCAATAAAGCTCATCCTCCCCCACACTTAAATTCTACATTGTCCTCAATGTGAAGAAGTGATGAAACACATGCAAAGGCATCAATAATCATTACAACACTGAACCAAAGTTTAAGATTTATTTATGGGAGTATTTATCGACCCTACTGACTTGGTCTCCTCCCCCACACTTAATCAACAAATAACAGCTCAAGTATATAAAAAAACTGATTAAAGCAAACTATTGTAAGTGGGGAAACAAGGAAGGAGACAACCTTAATACCATGGGGGTTTGAAGTTCTTCTTGTACAGCTTTATTAGGTGGCCATTGACCTGAAATGCTATACCATATGCTTCATCCTGCCTTGTTAGTGTAGCTTTTACCCATCTTAAAAGATAATCCACAGCTAGCAAAATATAGGCATAGCCCATAGATAGTGGGAATTATCTTATTGATGTAACTGCTATATTATCTAGCTCTATCCCTGCAGTGAAATTTTCAACAACTGTCTTTTCCTGCAAATTTATTATGTTGGTTATTTCCAAAGCCTTCATTCAAAGGGTCAGTAGCAGTAAAAGACATTTTAGATTCAAGCATATCACCTTTAAGCTTATCAAAATTTTACAGCAACAATTTATGTTAATCTTTAGCCTCTTCTTTATATGCATTAATTGCACTTAAGCCTAACAGTGAGTGATCCTGATGTGGGTGTCTATACATATTAAACTGAATTATGTGCCCACCAAATTCCATTTTAATAATTTCATCTTTTATGCAAATCATGGTGTTAGCTATCTTCAAGAATGGCCTCCCTAGAATAAGAGTACCATCATCAAGAGATTTATTTGTCATATCAAAAACATAAAAGTCCACAAGGAAAAGAAGGTCCTTAACTTGAACTAGAATGTCTTCTAAGATTCCCTTAGGATTTATAAAACTATTATCAGCCAATTGAGCTAACACCTTGGTTTAATAAAAAAAATTAGATTAAAAAAATAGTCTGGTTTTTTGGAAATCGGACTGAGCCGGTACCGGATTGGACTGGAATTCTTCCAAATCTTCCTCCCTTCACAATTTCATCACATGGGCTATGAGGTGTCCCTTGATGATGTCATAATTATTCTTTTTAGAAAAGTTAAATCCAAGATTAAATATGAGCCATTAGATCAAATAGTGCACAAAGTGGTCTTGGCCATCCATTTTCCATGAAATTTTCTATAAATACCCCCAAATTCTGATTCAAAACCATAGCTAATGGAACCCTTGGGGAAACTATGGCAAAATGAAAACTCAAACCAAGACAAAGAAGAATTCAAAGTCCAAAGTTCAAGCAAGCTAGGGATGAAAGGTAAGCAATCTATCCTATCTTATTTTCCTTTGATTTGGGATCTTGAACTTAGGGTTTTCATGGAAGAAAGTTGAGTTTTCTCTAAGGTGTATATGCTTTCCAAAACCTTAGATGAAAGGAGAAAGAAGAAATTAAAGTTAGAGTTATGAGATTAAAGCTTAAACAAGCTAGTTCGATGATTGGTTGTTGAATTAAGTTGATATTCTTGACTTTGCCATAGACAAAACAATTAGGTTTGCACTGTTCATGATAGAAGGAGATGGAATTTCAATGATCTAATGCTTCCATTGAATTTATATGATGATTTTGTGTAGGATTGGATAGGTTTTGAACCTTGGAAATATTGGAATTGAAAGTTGTAATGTTTGAAGTTCTTTTCTATTACTGTTCACTAGCATGAACAGTGATTTGAATTTCACGATTTTGATGATTCCAATGGTTTTAAAATGAAAAATTGTGTGGAATAAAGTAGAGAAACAAGTATGGGAAGCCTTGGAATCAAAATGAGAATTTTTAGAAGAATTATGCATGCTTTTCAAATCTGTCTAGAACAGTGCATGGGAGCTGAAATTTCATTATTCTAAGCTCATAAATGGATTCAAAAGATGGAATTGTGTAGGGTAAGGTCAAGACATCAATTGATTCAAAGGCCAAGTCAATTGGTAAAGATTAAAGGAAGTTATGTTAGTTAAAGTAAGTTTAATGTTCAAGAGAAGTTAGATTGTAATGAATGGATGATTATGTGATGTTAGGATTTGATTGTGGACTCAAAAGAGGAAGCCACACATCAAGGAAAAGTAAGAAGGAAAAAGCAAAGTTAAAGTGAAAGGGAGTAAAGCAATAAGGTAGTAAACTTACCCTAAACTTGTATGTATTGAATGTTATGCTTGATTGTGCTATGACTTTGTTGAATTGTGTGCATATGTGTAGATGATTGAAGCTCTATTTCTATGATTACTTTGGCAAATTGTATTTCATATGATAGATGGAAGCATGCTCATTACACTATGGTAACACTTTCACAAGTAAGCACAAGTATTTACATTAATACATACATTGTTTAGTATTGTTTGCTACTGAGATTTCCCCAGAAATCTCATCCCATCCATATAATCCCAATCCCAACAGGTTTATGAATGATGAAAGAGGATGAAGAACCATGAAGAGGAGTTAAGGATGGGTCAATGTAAATGTTATATGATGTATGTGAAGAATTGTTATATGTAATGATGTTGTATGATCAATCTGAACAGTAATGTTCATAATATAATGAAAAATAGTAAACGATAGAATAAATGTATGAAATTTTAGATACATTTAGTTAACATGTCAAGCTTCATTTTGACACCAATAATACATTATTTTGATGTCTGTACAAAGAGAACCAATTTTCCAAAGATGGGGACCAGAATCTGTTTTCAGAATTTTTGACCAAATAAACAGTAAATTTAACGAATAAACCGTATCAATGTGCTAAGCATTTGGTCAGAAACTTATTTTCCATTAAATTTCAAGATGTTATCTTTGATTATATTTTTGAACCACTTCATTTTGATTTTTCTAGAATTAATTATTATTTTTCAAAGTTCATCGCACAATCTGGAATACCATATGAACAGTAACTCGCTAAGAGTAAAAATTCTAGATTTAGTTAATGGACTTCAAATATCATGTAAGTGGTTCTAAATGCTACCAAATGGTCCCTAAGACGTACAAAAGTAAGGATGTTATAATTTTAGGTTCACGGAATAATTTTGTTTCGTTCCCCTAACGTTATCTTGAACTAACTCTGGTATCTTAGTTTTCTTGATCTTGAATTGGTCAACTTCTTTGACTTTAGACTGGTCAGCTTCTGTCTCTGTCAGTAGTAGGAACTAATTCCCGTCACTGTTCCACTTAGTCCATCCACATTGTGTTAAGAAACATGAGACCTCAGAGTTATTGGCTGACTAAGACCAATCTACCGTTGCATTATCCATCATACTAGCTTGCTATGTCTAACATCCTTTGTGTATCCCAGTCATGACAGTATTGGCTAGTCGTGACTTACATTCTCTGTGAACTTTCGTTGCAACCATCTCAATCTACTCATCACAACCAAACAACTCTATGTTCTTCCGTCGTGACCTATACACATCTTTCCCTAAACATTCACTTCCTAAGATTCATTATCTGAATCCTACTTTAACCAATGAACCAATCATAGGGAGGGGATCATCTTGATTCACCTAAGATTCTGACTTAAGTGATATTAACTTCTCACTAATTATCCTAACCTTAACATAATGTTAACTACTTAGGCTTAGGGTATGGGAATTATCTTATTTAATGTCAGAAACTTTGCTCTGATATTAAAAATATAAAACCCAACTTTCGTACGTCTTAAGGACCATTCGGTAGCATTTAGAAGCACTTATATGACCTTTGAAGTCCATTAGCTAAATATAGAATTTCACTCTAATGAGTTACTGTTCATATGATATTTCTAGATTCAGTGATGAATTTCAAAAAATCATAATTAATTATAGAAAACTCGAAATAAAGTAGTTCAAAAGGATACTTGAAGATACCACAATGAAATTTAAGGGAAAAATACTTTCTTGGATCAATTGACTAGGTAACTGAGTCAACTCTGACGTCAAAATTTACTGTTCATTTGGTCAAATTTCTGGAAAATAATTTTGGTCCCAAACTTAAAAATTTTTGTTCTCTTTGTATAGACATCAGAATAAAGTATTCGTAGTAAAACGAAGCTTGACATTTTAAATAAATATCTGTAAAATTTCATACATTTATCATTTGCTATTTTTATAAATAGCTACAACTGTATTGCTTTTCAGGCATAGATTACATGCATACATCACATAAGTCACAACATAAATTACACTCAATCATGCCATCTATTCCCTAACTCCTTTTCTTGCATCTTCATCTTCTTCCATCTTTGAAGAACTTGTTGGTGTTGGGGTGACATGGAGGGGTGAGATTTCAGGGAAAATCTCAGAAGCAAACAGAAACTATACAATATATGCAACTACATGCTTGATGTTAATATGTGTGCACTTAATGATCATGCTTGCATAATGATATCTTACATGCTTCCATATCCCTTAATTATAACATATGGCCATACCATAAAAAGAAACAGAGCATCACTTAATCATACATGCTTCACATCATCAAAGTAAAAAACCAACACAAAACATCCAAGCAATATAAGCATACAAGTAGGTAAGTTCACTACCTTGGAATAGCTTTCTTTCCTTATCCTTTCTCTTTACCTCTTGCTTCTTACTTCTCTTTGATGTGTGGCTGCCTTCTTTGAGCACACAACTTAACTCTTATCATCATATAATTATTCATTCATTATAATTTCATTTTCTTGAACATTGAACTTACTTAACTAAAATAACTTTATTTAATCTTTACTAATTAACTTAGCCTTTGAACTAATTGATGTCTTGACCTTACCCTATGCAATTTGGCCTTCTAAATCTATTTATGATCTCATAATTCCCAATTCTAGCAGCTGCACACTGTTCTAGAAAGAACCGAAAAGCCTATATTTTTCTTTCAAAAATTCTCATTTTGATTCTAATGCTTCCAATACTTTATTTTCTAGTTTACCCCTCACAATTTTTTATTTTAAAACCATTTGAATCATCAAAATCATGAAATTCCCATCACTGTTCATGTGTGTGTACAGTAACAGAGAAGACTTCCAAAAACTATAACTTTCAATTCCAATCCTTTCAAGGTTCAAAACCTATCCAATCCTACATAAAATCATCATATAAATTCAATGGAAGCATTATATCATTGAAATTCCATCTCCCTCTATATAGAACAGTGCAGACTGAAAGGTCTCTTCCATAGAAAAGTCAAGAATATCAACCTGATTCAATAACTAATCACTTAAACTAACTTATCTAAACATTAATCTCAGTTCTAACTTCAACTTCTTCTTTCTTCTTTCATTTAGGGTTTAGGACAGCATATATACTCACGAGAAAGCTCAACTTTTTTCCACAAAAACCCTAAGTTCAAGCCCCTAAAATTAAAGGAAAATAAGCTAAGATAGATTGCTTACCTTAATCCCTAGCTAGCTTGAACTTTGGTACCTTAGACCTCTTCTCTTCTTGCTTGAGTTTCCATTTGAACAACCCTACCCAATGTCTCCCAAACTTGGCACAAAGTGAAGGAAAGGGAGGGGTATTTATAGACTTGAGAGGTGGTGAATGGATGGCTAGGATTATTTCAAGCACTATTTGATCTGACGGTCCATAATCAATCTTGAAACTTAACTTGCCCACAAAGTTTTGATGACATCATCCATAACATCATCAAGGACACCTTATACACCATATGGCACAATTCCAAGGGAAGAAGATTCTAGAAAAATTTTAGTCCAATCCGGTACCAGTTCAGTCTAATTTCCTAAAAATTAGACTATTTTCTAAATCTAATTTTTCTAAGATTTCATAATATATTTTATGATCTTAAATATAGTATCCAGATTCTTCCTACTATTGACATTCTTGGACTGGGTCTAAATTTAATTATTGATCCCTTAGCAAATTACCAAAATGCCCCTTGATTTTTCTTTATTTACTTTAATATCTCTAGCGCATTAATGTAAACGTTACTTTTATAAGTCTTAGGGACTATTCGGTAACATTTAGAGCCACTTAAATCTCCATTTAAGTTGAATTACAAAATCTAGAATTTCTAAGCTTCACGGGTACTGTTCATATGGAATTCCAGATTAAGTGACAAATTTTGAAAAATCATAATTAATTATAAAAAAATTGAAATAAAGTGGTTCAAAAGGCTACTCGAAACTAACATATTGTACTTTAAGAAAAAAATAAATCTCAGGCCAAATGCTCAGCTAGTCAGTACAGTTTAATTGTCAAATATCACTATTCATTTAGTCAAAAAAATTGGAAAATAGTTCTAGTCCCAAACTTTTAAAAAAATTGTTCTATTTGTATAGACATCAAAAAAAGGCATTCTTAGTGTCAAAACGAAGCTTGACATGTTAACTAAATGCTAGTAAAATTTCATACATTCATTCCATCATTTACTATTTTTATAAAAAGATATAACTGTACTACTTTTTAAGCATACATTACATGCATACATCACATAAGTCATAATATAACATATATTACAATCAATCATGCCATCTATCCCCTAACTCCTCTTCTTGCATCTTCATCTTCTTCCATCCTTAAAGAACTTGTTGGTGTTGGGGAGACATGGAGGGGTGAAATTTTAGGAGAAATCTCAGTAGCAATCAGAAACCATATAATATATGCAACTATATGCTTGAAGTTAATATGTGTGTACTTAATGATCATGCTTGTATAATGATATCTTACATGCTTCCATGTCCCTTAATTATAACATATAGCCATAGCATAAAAAGAAATAGAGCATCACTTAATCATACATACTTCACATAATCAAAGTAAGCAAACATCATATAAAACATCCAAGCAATATAAGCATACAAGTAGGTAAGTTCACTACCTTGGAATAACACTCTTTCCTTATCCTTTCTCTTCACCCCTTGCTTTTCCTTACTCTTTTCCTTCCATCATGGTCCTTGTTTTGTGGTCCTATATACCACATTAACCAAAGCCTAATAAAGCATAACATCATACTTAATACAATCCATTTCTAAGACAATATAACTTACTCACTAATTATTAACCCATTAAGTCTCTATCTTTATCTAATTTTTATTAATTAGTTTGACATTTGAATTAATTGATGTCTTGACTTTTACCCTACACAATTTTGCCTTCTAAATCTATTTATGAGATTAGAATTATGAAATTCTAGCTCCTTCATGCACTTCCAGATAGAAAATAAATATGTCCTCTTTATTTCTAAAAATTCTCATTTTGATTCTAATGCTTCCAATACTTGTTTTTCTACTTTATCCCACACAATTTTTCACTTTAAAATCACTGGAAGGATCAAAATCACAAAATTCTAAACACTGTTGACATATATGAATAGTAATAGAAAGGGTTTCAAAACTTCCCTTTCCCAATTTCAATACTTACAAGGTTCCAATCCTATTCAATCCTATACAAAATCGTCATTTAAATTCAATGGAAACATTAGATCATTGAAATTCTATTTCCTTTTGTCTAGAACAGTATAGTCCAAAAGCATCAAGATAATGCAAAGTCAAGAATATCAATTAAATTCAATAACCAACCATCCAAACTAGTTTATTTAAGTGTCATTTACATACATCTAACTTCATTTAACTCTTCCTTCAATATTGTACAGTTTTGGACAGAAACTTTTAAGCATTAAAACCTAGGTTTTATCCTTCCAAACACTTATAAATAAACTAGGAAGGAGTGCTTACCTTAGGTACTTGCTTATGTGACTTCTCCTTGATCTTATTTTGAGTTCTCTCTTCATTTTGGCATAGTTTCCCCAATGGTCCTCAAGGTGCACGAAATTGTGAAGGAGAAAGGGGTATTTATAGTGAAATTTTAAGGATCCTTGGACTATTTGATAAACTCATATTTGTAGTGATTTTAATATGTTAAAAGGGAGTTTTATTATTGATTTTGCCCACATTTACTATTATGTTGAGCAAATGAATTAATAATATAAAGAGTGAACAATTGGAAATTAATTTTTATAATCTAGTGATTAATTGGACAAATAATCTATTTATTCTGATTTTCCATTATAGCCCAAAACATTAACAGAATGAACAGAAGTAGTTTGCTAGCTGGACTGAAGGAACTAATAACAGAAGCAAGTTGGACTCACACATGGCTGAAACAGATTATGCATGTGTTGGAACAGGGAGGAGCACTGTTCAAGCCCAGCACTGTTCACACATCAGCACACTTCATACCAAACTTAACTCATTCATTTTGTCACCTCACATACTTCACACACCATTCATGCCATCTGAGCTGCCATTCACTCCATTCAAACCACATCACTCATTCCACACCCCTATATATCACACTATCTGCACATCATTCAGAGCCATCATTCATACACCCTAGACATTCACGCATACAGAGAGATCACTCTTCTTACAACTCACTTTATCTACTTTCCATTCAAACTTCACCATCACTCAAGCACACCATCTTCTTCCCCATTTTCATTTTCTCTTCTGCAACTTTCCTCTGTTCTAGTCACTAGAAACAGAGGAAAGTTCTGCATATCCATTTCATCTCTATTTGCTTTTTCTTCTTCCATTATGATTGCTGCTATGCTTGTTGTTGCTGCTGGAGTTCAGAAGATAATGCAAGGCTAAGCTGTTGTGCTCTCTTGGAGATGATACTAAACCAGAATCCTTGAGCTGAACAGGGAGTTTATTGTGTTTTTAATTCATATTTGATTGTATCGAGTTGATGTAATTAATTCTGTGATTACTAATACAATTAGAGAAGTAGATGAGAAAGAAGTAGGAAATTGAATTGGATTTCTTATTTCTGCATAAATGATCCTTTGATTGATTCTTATCTTTGATCGAGTTGAACATAGATGTGATTAATTAAAGTGATTCTTTTTAATTAATATCTACTACCTCTAAGTTGAATTATTCATTATTCTCTAATCATTGACCGCGAGTTGTAGCTTGATTGAGATTAAGCTAACGAGTTATTAGCTACATATTCTAATTCAAATGATTAACTCCAATAATCTGTGGATAATGAAGGTAAGGTAATCTCCAAGGGAACACACTTGTCATTGATTCATTTCACCATCTTAATCACTTAAAATCAGAAACAATAGCATAGGATTTTACATTCAGTCTTAGTTCAACCAAATTATCACATAACTCATCTGTTAACTTGTTAATTTATGGCTCATTAGATTAATTAGATACATTAACATCCATTTAGGCTCCTTGTGAATCGACCTAGGTTAGCCTCTACTTTACTATTAGTTAGTTAGTTTTGTTTGATAATTAAAATGACAGTTATCACTAATCTACCCCTCCTTCAACTAATTATTACAATGGTTTAGTCTTGCATTTCATTGGTTGCTTAATTCCTTAATTATCATTAACATAATTCTTACATTATTTTAATATAATTTATCACATGGGATAATACTTCCTTCATTCTCTTGGTGCCATGTGGTGGATGTGTGGTTCCCATAAGGATACCACATATGTCACCTTGCATTCTCTTATATTTTTCTTTTTTTCTATTTTAAAAATTCCTAAAATATCTAAAAATAAACTTGTGCTCCAAGACACTTTCTTGGAGCATTGGGCCTTGTTGTTGGATGCCATATTGGGCCTAAATTGATTCCAATTGGCTAATTGGGATAAATCCCAAGGAATTTCCTATTCCAATATTCTTAAATTACCCTGATTTTTGAGATAAATTCTAAACACCTCTTTCATTAGTTATAACATTTTTCAAAATTCATTCTAATATAAAATAAATTTTTTTACAAAGTCTCATGATTTTCTGAGACTCAAAAGTCTTGTTAAAATTTTATAAACCTTCTTTAAATCATTTATCAATGTATTTTTTCACTTTAAATTCTCCAATTAATCCTACAAGACTCCTTTTTTACTTCTGTCAATTTTACAAATTTTTATATTAATTATAAGAACTTACTACCAAATTTTATCTGATTTTGATGGCCAGAAGATATTGTACTAATCTCCAAACTTCAGAGATTAATATCAATTTATCGAGACCTCAAATCAAATTTTGTATTGTGTTAAATAGATCAGAATAGTTTTTTCTATTTATTGATAAAGTTTGGAACCAAAATATTCCAGGCAATTTTAGATCTTTTCTTGCTCAATTTTTTCATAATTACCATTTTACCCTTGAAGTGTTAAAACTTACACTTTATGCCCTCAACTTTTAATAATTATACTTAATGGCCCAAATCTTATGTCTACTTTCAGTTTGCCATAGAACTTTTAGGGCTTGCACTTTAGTCCCTCTTCTTTACAACCTTTTCTAATTATTATATTTTCTTTTTATTCATAGTCACTATCCCTTCCAAATCTCTTTCTTCTATTAGTCTTATATAGATACGAAAAAATTGGGATGTGACATTTCCACCCCCTTAAAAATAAATTTTATCCTTGAAATTTAATTAGTACCTTAGTCAAAATATTTTGGATATATCTTCTCTTCAACTTTATGACTAAGGCTTAGGGTGTTTATCTATTATCTTAACATCCGCAGATCTTCATATTCTTCTTGTACTGCTATACTCTCTTTTATCGCAGTCAACTCAATCAGAGTTGAAGTCTACTTCTTTTCTATTACTTACTTACTTGTCATGCATCTATTCATTTATGGACTACTTACTATACTGGACTTGTGAGCAATGTTCATTTTTTTCATACATTATACTTCTCATTACATCACACATCCTTTCTTGCATATTACGTACTTCTCTTTATGAGTTATAAATCTTTCAAGATGCTTTTCTTTCCCCATTCCAGAATACTCTTTGACTTATGGCTTTGTCAGCTTCTAGAGAGGATCTTATACTTAAGCCTTTCTATCTTCCTCCTAATATAAATCTATACTTGAATCTTTTCTTTTAGATCTTCTCTACTTGGATCTGATATAAGGGTTCTAATCCCTTACCTTTTTTAATTCTTTCTAACTTTTCTGTCTATTTGTCTTTTTCTCTATATCCATCTGTCTCTTTCCACTCTATAATTCCTCTTCTTGAAACTAATATAAGCAAATACTTATCATCTAACTATCTCTTTCTTTTTTTACAGTTCATCTGTCTGGAACTGATACAAGGGAATAGTAGTGTCCCTTATTTCTCTACAGAGAACTTGTGTTATTTTATGCTTATGCTCTTTTATTCTCATGCTATGCCTTTTTTTTATTATCCTAGCTAACAATGTTCTTTCTCATTATTCTATAGCATATTTCTAACTTTGTGACTCAACATTATATTTTCTAGTAAGTCACCTATCTCTAAGCTACTCTGGCCAGAGCACGTTTATATTACTTGGATGTTTTATGTGATATTTACTTACTTTGATTATGTGAAGCATGTATAATTAAGTGGTGCTCTATTTCTTTTTATGCTATGGCTATATGTTATGATTAAGGGACATGGAAATATGTATGATCATTAAGTGCACACATAGTAACATCACACATATAGTTGTGTACATTGTATGGTTTCTGTAACACCCCAATTTTCAGGCTAGAGACTTAGGAAGTAGCCTGAAATAGATATATCCCTTTGAGAAGAAGTCCCCGAAACATACAGAGAGTTTTTAGGGACTAAACTGCAAATAAGTGAAAGTCCAGGGACTTATATGTAAATAGTGGAAGTCCCTAGGGATATGATGGCTATTCATGCAAAGAAAGGGATTAAATTGTAAAAGAAAGAAAATGAAGGGGCTTAAGTGCAATTATGGAAAGTATAAAGCTAAAAAGGAAAAGTAGACAAAAAGGTGGGGTCCTTAAGTGTAATTTTAGCCAAATAAAAGGGACTTAATTGAAAAGAAGAAAAGTTCCCTGGGGCTAAAGTATAAATTAAAGAAAGTCAGGCCGAAAGTGGTTTGGACTGCCCGAAAGCATTTTAGTCCCAGATTTCACCGGTAAAGAGAGCAAGTGACTATTAGTAATCTAGCTTAATACAGGAATTTTTCAAGACTCCAGATAGCCAGAATTGATCTGATAGTCTAAAAGTTATAAAAATTCCTACCGGATATGCTAGATTTCAGATCTAAGTGAGAAAATACAGGATGATGCGTCCTGATAGGGTGGATATCGGGAAACTGACAGAATACCGATAAGAGGCCTGTAGAGAAAGTTATTCGCAAATTAGAAAATCCAGTCTTTCCTGGGTACTTACGTAGAATTGTAGTTCTCACGGGAATTACCGAATCGGTACAAGGTCAGTTACTTTCTGAAGATGAAGCGTAGCGGTTATGCTGCCGGATTTCAGGCAGAAAAAGATGTAATAGAAGTATGAGAATTTATCTACATGCCCAGATGTATAACAACTTATTATTTAATAATAAGTATTGTTTGTTATGTTTGACTGATATATGATAGATGTATGCATATGTTTGCAAAGTTAAATGCTGGAAATTGCCACTGTGAACAGTAACACGTGGTGACAAGATGATGTTTGATAAATAATTAAAAATAGTAAATAGATGAATAAATGTATGATATTTTTAAGGTAAATAGTATACATACCAAGATTCGATTTGATATATAGAATGCCTTATTTGGATGTCTACACATGGAGATATAAATTATCAAAGTTGGGACCAGAATGCTGGATTCAGGAGAAAAATGTTGGATGAATAGTAAAGTTGTGATGTTGACTGATGTTGACTCGGTCAATGAATGGTCAACGAGTTATTTTTCCCTAAAGTATAATTGAGTTATCTTAAATTATCAATTTGAACCACTTCATTTCGATTTTTCTAGAATTAGTTATGATTTTTCCAAGTCAGGTCACTCATCTGGAATTTTCATAGTGAACAGTACTCGATAAGAGTAAAACTCCAGATTGAGAAATTGGACTTCAATGACCTTGAACGTGGTTCTAAATGCTACCAAATGGTCCCTAAGACACATGAAAGTAAGGATGTTTCAGTTTCCATTTGCTACTGAGATTTCCCCCAAAATCTCACCCCTCCATGTCACCACCATAACAAGAACTTCACATGAAGGAGAAGATGAAGATGCGTGAAGAAGAGATAGGGATTAGTTTCATTCTTGAAATGTTTATGTATGTAAAGTTAGTTGTTGAAACTTGTCATTGTGAACAGTAACTCATGATGAGGCAGTGGCATATGAGATGTAATTAAAAATAGTAAATGTTCGAATAAATTATGAAATTTTACCAACATTTAGTTAAAACATCAAGGTTCATTTTGACACCAAGAATGCCTTATTCAGACTTCAATACAAAGAGAACGAATTTTTTAAAGTTAGAGACTGGAAACTGTTTTACAGAATTTTTGACCAAATGAAGAGTGATCTTTATGATTAAACTATACTTATTGGCTGATCATTTTGTCTTAAACTTATTTTTCTTTTGAAGTTCAATATGTTAGCTTCGAGTAGCCCTTTGAACAACTTTATTTTTTATTTTTTTTCAAATTAATTATGATTTTTTGAAGTTTGTCACTTAATCTTGAATTACCATATGAATAGTACCCATGAAGCTTGAAAATTCTAGGTTTTGTAATTGAACTTCAATAGATGTTTAAGTGGTTCTAAATATTACCAAATTATCCCTAAAAAGTACAAAAGTAAGGTATTACACTGAGTCACCATGTGACGTGTCCTAAAGGAAAAATAATGGCACCAAGTGTAGAGAGGATAAGGAAGAAAGAGTTTAGACTATGAATTTAATAAAAAAATAATATTAAGAAAAAGATAAAGTAAGATTAAGTTATAAAACAACTAATTAAGAGCTAGATGAAGAGACTAAGACAATTTAATCAGTTAAACCAGGTTAAGAGTCAAAGAAGGCTATATGAATAGGTGACCGAGCCAGGGAAATACCCAGATGAAGTATGAAAAAATTATAATGCCCCTAGTGTTATTAAAGTGATTAAAGATGAGCTAAGGGCACTATAGTAATTTTTAAGGGATCAATAATTAAGTTTTAACCTAGTCCAAGATGTTAATGGTAAGAAAAATCTAGATACTGGATTTAAGTACAGAAAATATATTATAGACTATTAGAAAAATTAGATTCAGAAAACAGTCTGATTTTTAAGAAATTGGACTCAGCCGGTACTAGATTGGTTTGAAATTTTTCTAGACTTTTCTTCCCTCTTGGAATTATGCCACCTAGCATGCTTATGTATCCTTGATGATGTCATGAATGATGCAAGAAATGATTTCATGGATGATGTCGTCTTTATTGGTAGGCAAGTTTAATCCAAGAATCAATCTTGGCCATCTATTTCAATTAGATCTTGGCCATATATTCCCTTAGATTTCTCCTATACATACCCCTCCATCCTCTTCATTTTTGTCCACCTAGAGGACCCTTGGGAAAACTATGCCAAAATAACAAGAGAACTCAAAACAACATCAATAAGGAGCCACCCAAGCAAGTACCTAAGGTAAACAATTAATCTTAGCCTTTAATATTGTGTTTAGGAGGCTTTATCATGAGGGGTTTTTGGCTGGATCTTTGGCAATCTTTTCTCCCTTATGGCTGATCTAAAATGATAAAGAGGAAGGGAAAGAGAAATTAAAGTTACAACCATGTAAAGCTAGCTTAGACAAGCCTAGTATAATGGTTATACCTTGGATTAATTGTATAATCTTGATTTTCCCACATTAAGAGGCCTTTCAGCCTATGTTTGAACTAAAACAAGGGAGTTGATTTGGATGATTTTGATTTTCCATTGAGTCTTGAAGGCAAAATTGTATAATATTGAGCCAAGGGACAAGAGTTGAAAGCATTAAAATCAAATATGGAAGTTTTCAAAAAACCCATAGTGTGCCCATTTCTGTTCTGACAAGTACCCCAAGAAGGAGTTGGAATTTATTAATTATGACTTCATATTTGGATTCTTTGGTAAAATTGTGTGGGATATAGTGAAGGTACAATTTAATTCAAAGGACAAGATAATTAACCAAAATTAAAGAAACATAGAAGCTTACCTGTTTAGGAAATTAAACCAAGTTATTGAAGTTAAGTTTGAGCCTAATTAGAATGGTATTGTAATGAGTGTATTATTATGTTACGTTTAGACCTTAATTGGAATGGATAAGGAATCACAAAGCAAGAAGAAAAGAGTAAGGAATAGCAATAAAAGGTAGTGGACTTATACATAAACTTGTATGCTTGGTGCTTGAGTGTTGTTGATGTGTTGTTGGCTTGACTTGATTATGTAAAGCTTGTATGATTGAGGAAGCTCTATTTCTTTTTATGCTATCGCCATATATTATAAGTAAGAAGCATGGAAGCATATCATTATGAAACATGATCATAGTAAGCAAGCATGTTTAACACTAAGCAATAGTTGCATGCATTGTTTGTGGTACCGTTTACTACTGAGATTTCTCTCAAAATCTCACCCCTTTCCCATGTCAAAACCATCCCAGTAGGACTTTTACGTGATGGAGAAGATGAAGATGCATGAAGAGGATTTAGAGATAGAGAAGATGTTTATTGTATGTTATTGTTATGACTTGTAATGTATATAAATGCATAGTCTTTAGATTCTGGCACTAATTTGTTTCTGCCTTGGAAAAATAGTAAATATTCAAATTAATGTATGAAATTTTATGTAATGAAAGTATACATCCTAAGATTTAATTTAACATAAATAAATCTACTTTTGGATGTCTATACATAGAGAAATAAATTTCCAAAGTCAAGGGACCGAATCTAGAAACAGGGGAAGTGACCAAATGAATAGTACATTTTGAATGTTGACTGGCATTTACTCCATGAGATAGTGGTCAACAAGTTATTTTTCTTTGAAAGAGGCTTAAGTTAGATTCATATAGCAATTTGAACTATTTAGTTTTTATTTTTCTAGAATTAATTATGATTTTTCAAAGTCAAGTCGCCTGTCTAAAATTTACTCAATGAATAGTACCTGAGAAGGTTACAATTTCATATTGTGTAATTTGACTTCAATGACTTTAAAAGTGGTTTTAGATGCAACCGTTTGGTCCTTAAGATGTATGAAACTAAGGATGTTACATTTTTGTATCAGAGCATAAGATTTTAGAACAGAATAGAATAAAAGATTCTGGCTTAGTGATGCTCTGATTTAGTTAGATTGACCCTTCCTAAAAGGGTAGAGGCTTGAATCCTTAGTGAACCAAAGAGATTCCATCCTTAGAGTATGTTACGTGAGATGATGATTTACTACTTAGAGAAGGATTCAGACAAGAGACAGTGACACCTAAATAAGATAGTACACTATACCCTAAACCTTACGGATACACGAGGTAGTGTTCAAGAATACAGCTATGGTATACTGTGTTTCTCAACATGTTGTGGCTGGACTGAGTAGGACAACTTTTGGGGAGCAGTTTTTTCTACTGATAGAGATAAGAGTTGACCAGTCTAAGGTCAAGGAAGATGTGAAAGTTAAGCTCCAAGAGTTAGCTCAAGGTATTGATAGGGGAACGAATCATAATCATTATGTGTACCTAGAGGCAACAACCAGATGCTGCAGAGATGATGAGAATTAAGGCACCAACCATACTAAAGTTTATCAACTATAGGATTGGCACAAGGTACAGGCAAGTTAAATAATGCGATAATTGAGAGACGAATGGTCAGTTTAAGGTTACGTTCAGAAGTAGATCCTTTGTATGATATTCAGGAGTAGATCTACACTATGAAAGACTTTGTTAGGCTAGCCTTTTTTGAAAGAAGAAGTAGAGGTTAGACTAAGACTTGTATAGAGACATGCTTAGCATACATCCTAAGATTAGAATACGATAGTTAATAGACAAAGTTAATATTCCCAAAATGGAGGAATCCTATCGCAAAGGAACTAGTAGACCCAGTACATAATATTTCGAATAGGCTAAAGCAGTAGCAGTAGATGGAAGATGAGATCCAAGTAATTCAAGCTTGCCAGAAATAAGAGAGAGATATTGCTACTGCGGCAATAGAAGTATTGACTGTTGATAACTTGTGACGTACTGAGGAAACAACCAAGAAGGAGTTGTAGTCCGATTAGGAGTAGACTAGGACTGGCAGACAGTTAGGGTCTACTGAGAAATAGGATAATATCTGGTTATGTAAGCATGACCGCCTATATTCAAGGGAATATTCAAGATCTCTAAAGTATTGAAATGTCCCTCAGTGTGAAAGGTGTAGCTAATCATTTACGAACCAGAGAAAGATGTTAAGAGATAGTAAATGGCACAAAAGTTACCCTACATCCAAAGAATAATCTGCTCACCTAGAAGGTTTTGTTAAACTATTTTACGAGAAGCATTCTCCTCATTCTGTGAGAGATGAGCGTGAGGCTAAGTCTTAAAGTGTTAAGGTAGGGTAAGAAGAACCTTTTGATGAACACTTAGACAAGTTCATTTACATGAATTATGAGAGATGAATGACAGAGAAGTTGACCTACGGATTGAATTCTGTGCTGCAAGAAAGAATTCTTCCCAGGTAGTTATAGAGGTTGAATAGAGCAGTAGAGGCATGCAAAATTATAGAGACAATCTTGTAATGCTTAAAAAGTAAAAGGCCAGAAGTTAAGCAAAGAATTGAGAATAGAAGAAGTAGTAAGCTAGAAGGGTAAACATGCAATCAAAACTTAAGATATGCGAAATTTTTGGTAAAGACAGCGGAGATAAGCTTTGTTAGATAGGACGAGGAGTTCGTTACAGATGGGGCAAGTCTGGACATTTTGCTAGGAAGTATCTACAAAATACGATAGGTGAGAGACCTTAGATATAGAGAAAAGTTTTTCCTGACAAGATAAGAGGCAAGGAAGTCTCCTAAAATGATCCAGGAGATGATATGGATTAATGATCGATGAATAAATATGATATTTGACTCAGGCATCAGTCATTTATTTGTAATATATGACTGTATGGGTAAGCTGGGTCTTCCTATTAGTACTCTATCATATGATGCATATGTTTCTAATTCCATTGGCTTAAGTGTGGTAACATCCTATGCATACTTTTGAGCTACTCTAGGCCTGATATGTTTGTCTTTACATAAAATGAATACGATTATAGATTTAAGAAGTAGGAAGTGGAGGAAACAATAGAAGAAATAGCTAGTCTCAGTTAAACCCCTTAGGTGCTAGCATTTACATTAGAAGAAAAATTAGAGTGAGAGATTAAGAACGACACCTGAGATAGGATAGCAATAGATGGTACCCAGAACAACAGACAGTCCTAGTAAGTATGATAGTCAGTTACAGTATCATTGGGGTGACTCAGGTATTTCTATAGGCTTATGAATACAATACTCAGGGCCATTCCTTATGGTGGCTTTATGCCAATTACCAAGAGGTGGTAATGTTATAACTCTATCAAAAGAAAGGGTTTATTTTTTAAAGGAAGGAGTGTACAAATGATGTAATATGAGTAACAGTACAACATGAGTATATAGTATCCCATCTTCTATGGGATTAGCATGACAAAAACAAAAATGAAAGATAACTCTCTCACAGTAAAGCTAGATACAAATTGCTCGAGATAAGGGCTATTTCAAATACATATTGCTCTTAGATACAGCTAGATTCAAATGAGATGAAACAAAAGTTATCATACAGCTGTAGTAATAGAAGGCAATTACAATTACACATGTCAATTGCCTATGGCGAGCCACAACAAAGAAAGAAATCAGAGAAGGAACTCTTGAGTAAGAGAGGGAATAAGTAAAGTCTTAGTAGATAGTATGGGCTACTGAACATAATCTTGGAGAATTATCGGTTAAGTTATCAACAACAGGGGAGTAGCTAACCCTGTAATCTAGTCCATTTATTGAAGTCTTCTAAAGGAATCATAATTGATCCTAACATGATTCACAGGGGAGTTATATCCCATAATCTAATGGATCCCAAAAGGCTTAAGGCGACAGCGGGTGATTCCAAGTAATGAAATAACCTAGCCTAGAGAAAGGATAACTTGAGTCATGGAAAAGAGGAATATGAAACTCGATATTTCTCTGATAACACGATCACTAAGGACAAGGAGTTGACTAACTCATATAGAGAGAGTATCCAAGGTGTTTTCCCCGTTAGCCTCTACACTGAACTTAGTTTTCTCTTAAATGAGGACGGAGTCTAAGTTCAAATCTGAGTACTGGCATTCAAAATATTATAGAAATATGCCTAAGGAATAGAGGAAAGAACCCCATATGTCTTCAAAATAGATAAGTATGAGCAGATAGATCCTCCATATAAGGATAAAGAGATTAAAAGGCCAGATAGGCTCAGAGAAGAGGGTCTAAGGCAGACAGATGGACCTAGATAAGAGGGTCTAAGGTAGAATAAAGTTAGAACATAATATTATGAGAAAAGAATGTTAGGGCCTAAAGCCATATAAATTGTAACTTAGCCCTAACCAGTAGCACACCTTAGTTAAGTGTACTAAGGCCAGAGTAGTTTAGAGATGGGTAACCCACTGGAAAGTACAATGTTGAGTTACAAGGTTAGAAAGAGATTATAGTATACTATGAGAGAATAGTATTAGTTGGTATAAGTGCCTAGTAGAGAGAAAATAAGGGACTCTAGTATCCCTTGTACCAGTTCCAAGTAGAGGAACTGTGAAGAAAGAAAGAGATAGTTAAATGAAAATTAGGGGATTAGAACCCTTATGCCAGATCCACTATCCACATAAAGAGGATATGAGAGGAAAGATTCAAATTATAACTTTGCTTCTGGAGAAAGTTAGAAAGGCAAAAGTGCAAGATTCTCCTGAGAGTTTGGCAAAGTTATAAGTCAAGGAGACTATTAGATTTATAGTATTCTAGTATACGCAATGAAAGACATGTAATGAGAAATGTAATAAAAAGTATAATATAAAGTATGAGGAATCACAGAAACCCTAGAATTACATCAAATTTTGGAAGGGTTATGTATGAAAGAAATGCACACTTCTCGTAAGTTTAGTATAGAGACTGAACTAAGCAGAGTGAAAAGAAGATGATGTTTGTTCTACACTACTAAAACTTCAACTCTGATTGAGTTGATAAGGAAAGATGGCTAGTAGTTTAAAGTAGACATTGAGCCCTTCTACTCCACTAATGTTAAGAGAAAATTGCTAGACTTTGATATAGAAGAATCTTAGTCATAAAATAGAGAATGATATGAAAGAGATATATCCAGAGTTAATTGACTAAGGTGCGAGTTAAATTTTGAGGACGAAATTTATTTAAGTGGGGGAGAAATATCACATCCTAATTTTTTCCTATCTGTATAAGACTGATAGAGAAGAGAGGTTAGGAAGAGATCATGATGATAAGTGGAAGGAGAGATCATGTTAGATTTGGTTAAGTTACAGAAAGAATGGAAGATGTAAAGTTATAAAGACAAAGGGAAGCAAGCATCATTTGAGTAAAAGTTTAATAGAAAAATTCAATGAAAAATAAAAAAGGACCTAAATGGAGTTTTGAGATTTCAGGTATTAAACTGGAATTTCAAAAAATTGTAGTTAGTGACCAAAGGAGAATTTGGTAAATTCAAGGACTAAAGTGTATTTTGCCAAATTCAGGGGCAAAATTGTTATTATGAGGAAGTTGAGTGATGAGTGTCTCGTATTGTCGCAGTCTGAGACATCAAAATTAAGTGAATTGCACCCTAATAATGTAGTATAAGGCATAACCCTATCGTTCTTCTCAAGGAGCCTTTCTAAAGGAATCCTAGCAAATTGGATGTCAAATTCAGCGGTAAACCTGAGTAAATAGTAAATGGTTTTGTAGTTTTGTGGGTGCAGTAAAATAGATATTTTTGTGTTTTTGTTTAAGATGGAAAATGGTTGGTTTGTGAAAGTATTATATGATGATAGGCTCTTGATGATGAGAAATATCTATCCTTGCTCTCAATATATATGGAGTTTGAAATTACTAAGTCTTAAATAAAACCTCAATCAATCGATTGAGTCCAGAACCCTAATATTCTTTAAACTCCTTTGATCAAAGCTAGTTTAAAGACTATTATTGAACTGCTAAGGATCACTTAGTGTGTAATTTAAACCAGATGGAAGAATGCCCTCGAATGAGCGTCGATCGACTAACCCTAGAATTCAAGCAATCGAATCAATTAGCAACGATCGTTGACAACCGTTCAACTAGCTTAAACTTAAAACTGAAATATTGTATTTAAACCAGCATTCAAACATCCAAAGTAAATTACAATTGTCTAATATGAGAATAATCAATCGATATTCAAAACTTATTCATATGATGAAAAACCCTAAATCTAGAAGCAATCATAATATGACAAGATGCAAATTAGAACAGAAGAAACTCCCCGTTTCAATCTGTGAGCTCAAAATATTAGATCCATCACCAAGAGACTAAAGGTCTAGCCTCTCATGACTTCTGTTGCACTGCAATCGCTGTTCAGATGTGATACCATGAAGAAACGATGAAGAGATGAAGGTGAATGGTGTAGAAAGATGGAAGATGAGTAGAAAGTGTGTGTGGAGAGCGCTCGAGTACTGCTTCTTAGCCTAATCAGGTCCAAAAACCAGCCTCCCTTTTGATGGCAACGTCCCTCTCTTCTTATAACAGCATGACCTAATTCAAAACGCGCAGTTTTAGCAATTTCGTACTTTTAGTCGCGACCAGATACATTTGTTGGTCGCGACCTATGAACAGTGAGAATCTTCCAGAAGAATTATAGGTCGCGACCTTAGGACTCTTCGGTCGCGACTAAATAGTACAGAGGCGTGGTCCCACTTTCATTGACTTTTGATTTCTTTCCTGGTCCTTGTTCTCTTTCAAAGTACCTGCAATTCAACATAAAAGCTCACTGTAAAAGTCCAAATCAGTAGATAACAGAGTATATGCAATTTGGAAGAGTTATTTTACCATTTTACCCTCTAATTAGCACATTGCCACGCACAATCATGTAATACATAAAAGTACAATTTAAGGCATGAAATGAATGGTAAAGTTATTATAAAACTCTCAAAATTGTCATAGAAACCATATACAAAATGTGTCTTATCATTGAGCTAGAAATAAACCAAAACTGCCCAGAAGCATTTCAGTTCCAAATTTTACTAGTAAATAGGGAATAGTATTTGGGTTATGTATATTTTTCAAAATTTCAATTTGAGGTCCCGAAAAATTGATATTAATTTTTAAAGTTTAAAAATTATTATAGGACCTTTTAAACCTCAGAATCAGATAAAATTTTGCAAGAAATTCTTATATTAATTATAAGAATTTATGAAATTGACAAAACTCAAAAAGGATCTCTGTATAATTTATAATGAAATTTAAGGTAAAATAGGGCACCCGATAAAGGTTTTCAGGGAAATTTATTGGGATTTGAGTCATCAGAGTAGTTGGGCTTGATTTGAGACCCAAAAAATGTGTTCCAGTAGTTACGTGGACCCAAGTAGAATTAAAATAGTATTTTAGTAATTTTAACATTAAAATAATGTAAGGAATTAAAGTAATAATAACTAGCGATAAATCAGCACGACGAGGTGTCACATGTGGGACCCACACTCCTGATTGAAGGTGCCACATGTTGATTGTCTTGGACAAGATGAAATGTCTAAGCAATTTTAGCCACACATTTATTTAAAGTAAAGTCACGTGACACGATCTTAGCCGTTCATTATAGATAAGACACTGGAGAGCTCTGTAATTCTATGGAAGCGCTGAGTCACCATGTGAGGTGTCCTAGAGGGAACCACAATGGCGCCAAGCGCTCATATCAAGATCAATAGTTTTTAAAAATATTATCATCCAAGCTTTCCATAAACAAAAATTAATATTTTTAAGAAAAGGAAGAATAGTGTAATCAAAACCTTCATATAAATTATGATCTTTGTACTTAAGATCGTTAGATCTTTTAAACAAGTGACTTACTTTGATTCCAAATGTTAGAAAGACTATTTCACCCAAGAGGGGGTTAAATTGGGTGAAATTAAAATTTTTAAGAACTTTAAATAAAATCAAAAGAGATTAAGTTCTGAAAAATATCACTGATGAATGAATATGAAGAAAAGATACTGCACAAAAATAATTTATACTAGTTTAACCTAATTCACTTGGCCTATGTACAATCTCTAGAGCTTCTTTGAGTGTTATATTATCTTCCAAGATTAGTCGGGCTCTTAGCGCCTCAGTACATCAAAATGAGAACCCTCTCACTCCCCCTTATAATCCATAATATATCAACCGTGAGAATCCCTCTCACTCCCCCTTACACCTGTAAGTTAATATCCTGCTCAAGAGACCCACTATTGAGTATCTCAGGAATAAAAAAAAGTTTTACAAACATCGCTTTCAACCAGAGGAATTGTGATAATCATTAAAGTACAGACTTTCTAAGTTTCTCTCTCAATGAATACAACATGCCCTATTTGGAGAATGAGAAACATAGTAAAACAGAGATCATATTATATCAGTAATGATTTTTATTGTAATACATTATGTATCTCTCCTTTTTTCTTGACTCTTACATCTCTTAGTTTCTTTTGTTTGTTAGCTTTCTCTCTCTAGGTTCTTCTTCTTCTTTTTATAATTGAGTTCTTCATAATCCGTTAGATAGTCGTTGGAGTTGCCGTTAGAGAATATATCTGTTATTGCTGATATATGCATTCTAATAGATTTCACTTTTTATCAACTTCTTTGTTTGATCTTCTTTATGCCTAAAAATGATTTGAAATATGCTATATAAGAGATATATAGAGTTTCAGCATATAGCAATTGTTTCCAAATGATTTAGATTGAAACATCAAATTTTATGAAAATCTGGTTTGAAAATATCACTTCAATTTATCAAAGTGTTTATCAAAATATTCCTTGTTAAAAAAGACTTCGATAAATCTTAGATGAATTTTATTAAAATACTTATCGAATAGGACTTCGATAAATAGTCTTATCTAAAAGGACTTCGATAAATCTCAAATGAATTGCACTAAAACAGTTATAGATTTATCGAATAGAACTTCGATAAATAGCCTTATCAAAAAGTTTACAAAAAATATCCTTTTTCTAAAACAATTTTTAGATTTATCGACATATTTTAAAATATTTAACAATACCTAATTTATTGAAGTGTTCTTCGATAAATAGGCTTATCAAATAGTTTGTCGATAAATGTCTTAAGAACATTTTTTCAAGCTTTCAAACAGACTTTGATCTTTTAATATTTTCTCAAATCATGAAATATATTTGGAAACAAGAATTTATAAGACATTCTCAAATCAAAGCAAGTCATAAGCTCATCATTCAAAGAGTCATTCGCTAAATCTGTTTCAAATTCAAAATTCAGAGACTGGATTATAGTTGAGGATTGAAGAAAGACTCAACATTTATCAATGCTTTTGGTAAAACATAAATTTTTCTATTTATCGAAGTGTTCTTTGATAATACTTCGATAAGTGAGTTTAGAAATATGATTTGGTTAAAAGACTCGACATTTATCAAAGAACTTATTGATAAATTGATAAGTTCATTTAAAACATTGAAGCTTAAATCATTTATCAAATACCTGATTAATAATTTCATTTATCGATTAATGCTTCGAGAAATACATTTGAAAAACAAGTTTCATAGAGTTGACTAATTGAAGTCTTTACTGAATATCTTGATCTATTAATACTTCAATAAACACTTTTATAAAACTCTTTTCTCAACCTGAGTCTGTGTCATACTTATAGAAGGCTTCTTCAATAAATCCTCTTATCGAATAAGTCTTCGAACAATTCTAGTTACAAAAATAGTGACTCAGACTTTTTATAAACTAAGTTCATATTAATTTATTGAAGTCTTTATCGATAAGACCCTTATCGAAGAAGTCCTCGATAAATGCTTTTCAAAAATTAGATTTCCTTCAAAAATTCTTTCTTATTTATCCAAGAGTTTTATTGAGTGAATACATTATCGGTAAGCTTATAGATAAATGCTCATATCAGTTTCAATTAAGTTCAAAAACTCTTTTTTATACTTTTATTAATTGTCATCATCAAAATATTGGAATCTAACAATATCTAACATGCATATTGTCATGACATATTAATATCCTATCCAATTTGCACTCTGTCAAATACTTTTTCTCAATTTCAATCTCCTAGAAGACTCGACTAGTTACTGCGATACTCCAATCATACTTTGCTACTTGTTCTCCCTCCAGAATAATCTTTAACCTTTATCTGATATTGATGAATCTCTATTTTATCTGATTATTTCCTATCTATTTTAGGAAATTTATCATGTTTAATAGATATTATTATAGTAGTTGTGGCAATTTTAAACTTGAAATGGTTATATAGATTAAATGATTAAAAATGTCATTTTCTTGTATTTTTATTAATTTTATTATTTCTCTTGATTAAATTGATTTGCATGAAGGTATTTTGCTCTTATGTATTTTAGGAAATTAGGAAAAATAAATAAATGATAACTATAGCCCACATCAACTACTACACAATTATATTCTATGAGGAAGGTTAATTGAGGAATTGCCAAATTGAAAGATAAAATTATAATATCTAATTAGATAAAATCAAAATACCTCTAATAATATTATATTATATTATATTAATTCATTCCTTTAGTATAATATTATATTATATTAGTATTATGTTTATTATATTTAATTCAATCTCATTTGAATTAATTTAAAGATAATTCATTAATATCTAACATTTAAATTTAATTAAAGGATAATAAATAAATGTGTTATATTTTCCTATTTTCTTATTAATTATTTTATCTTTTTTATACTATTACTTTTTATTTAAATTGTTTATAGGATATTTGAGTTAAAAAAATTATCTCTAGAGATATTAGGAAATATGATAGCTTAGAAGGATACTGAAGATAAATAGATATTATCATTATATTTTAGACAACCAATCAGTGAAGAGACACATATCAACAGGAAAGACGCCAAGGCCACAGCCTAAGGCTAAAGTTCATGTTGAATCTGGCTGTATCACCCAAGAGGGGGGTAAATTGGGTGGTTTTAAAAAATTTAAAAACTTTATTTTAAAATAAAATCAAAAGATTAAATTTGGAAGGATGTCACCAATTGTAGAAAGATGAAGGAAGCATGTAAGAAAGAAGTTGAACACCAGCAATTTATACTGGTTTGGTCTAACCACTTGGCCTACGTCCAGTCCTTAGAGCTCCTTTGAGCATTCCACTATCTTCTAAGATTAACTGGGCTATGGGGCCTCAGTACATCAATGTGAGATTCCATTCACTGCCCCTTACAACTCATAAGGTAACACCAGTGAGAATCCCTCTCACTACCCCCTTACGACCAGTAAAGTAATATCCACTTAAGATACTTACACTCTTAAGCAATTCATAAAATATTATTAGAACAAATAACACTCTCTCACAGTAGAGGTATTATGATAAATACTTAAGCACAAATTCTCTAAATTTCTCTCTCTCAAGAATATAATATGCTCTGTACCAAAGAGGAAAAATAGAGTGAATACAGAGACTCTATCAGTGTTTAAGATCATAATGCATTGTTGAGAATTGCTTTTTGTCTCTGACGTCTCTAGGCTTCCTTCACTTCATTCACTTTCCCTCTTCGACCTCATATTCTTTTATAGATGTATTCTTCATAAAACTGTTGAAATAGTCGTTGATGAATATAACCGTTGTTGCTGAGGTATTCATTTTACTTTTTATGAATTTCTTCGTTTGATCTGTAAGTGATCATGAAACATGTTTTAGAGAAGATATATAATCAGCCTAAGCATAAAGCAATTGTTTCCAATTGATTTAGATTTAAAGATCAAAATCTATCAAAGTCTAGTTTAAAAATCTTTTCATAGATTAGACTAATTTATTGAAGTGCTTATCAAAGAGGTTCCTTATTGAAAAGAACTTCAATAAATCTAAAATGAATTACTTTGAAAAATTTCTTAGATTTATCGAATAGGACTTTGATAAACAGCCTTATCGAAAATGACTTCGATAAATGTTAAATAAATTGTACAGAATTGGTTCATGATTTATCGAATAGATCTTTGATAAACATTCTTATCGAAAAGCTTATCGAGAAATATTCTTTCCAAAACATATAAGTTATCGACAAATACTTATTGATATATTTCACAATACATTATTTATCGAAGTGTTCTTCTACAAATAGACTTATCGAATAAGTTATCGACAAATACTAAAGAACATCTTTTCAAACTTTTCAAACAGATTATCAGATATTCTTTTATCTTCAAAACAATGTAATATATTTGTAAACAATAATTCATAAAATCATTTAGCAAATCAAAGAAGTTAAAAACTTATTAAAATCATTCAAATAATCATTAGTTAAAACTTCAGCACATTCACAATCTAAATTTTCTTCTGATTTTTTAAGTGCTTATTGAAAATGGCATTTATCAAAAAAGACTTCGATAAATCACCTTATGGAATAGCTATTCGATAAATAGCATAAGTGCATATTTCAGAACATCTAATTTATTGAAGTGTTCTTCGATAAATAGGCTTATCGAAAAGCTTATTGATAAATACCAGAAGAGCAATGTCAAACTTTCTTCTTTCATGTTTAATCTCTCTTATTTTTGCAAGATTTCTTAAAGCACTGTGAGAAATAGATAATTCAAACAATTTAGCAACATTATAAGCAATAAATCACCATTAGAACCATTTATCAAAACAACACTTCAGTGTTCTTTATAAACCAAAAATTTTCTCTATTTATCAAAGTGTTCTTCAATAAATACACTTATCGAATAATACTTTGATAAATGAGTCTTAAAATATATTTTAGATAAAAGACTTTATTTATTGTCAATCAACTCATTTATCAATTAATACTTTGATAAATCTATTTCAAAACAATTTTCACGAAGCTTTCTTTTTGAGGTCTTTTTTGATCAATTTGTTAGGGAAATACTTTAATAAATGCATTCATATAAAATACTAAGTCACTTTCTAATTTATTAAAGGCTTGCTCGATAAACAACCTTATCGAATAAGTCTTCAAAGAGATAAGTTTCAAATCAAAGACTTAGATTTTTCTAAAATAGATCACGTTACTTATTTATCAAATGCTTTATCAATAAGTAGTCTTATCGAATAGGACTTCAATAAATACGTATCAGAAAATGCTTGTTTTTCCACAAATTTCTTTCTCACTTATCGAATAGCTTATCGAGTAGACCTCTTATTGATAAGCAAATTTCTTTCTCACTTATCGAAAAGCTTATCGAGTATACCTCTTATCGATAAATGATCTTTATCAGTTAAAATGCTTTTTGAAATCTTTTCTCAATTGTCACCATCAAAACATTGAAGTCTAATATTTTTTTCCCTTTTTGATGATGACAAAACTCAATTAGAAAACTGATAAAGATTGAAATAATTAAAACAAAAGCAATAACAAACAGATAGTAGCAAACAAAATAGAAAGATAGCAGTAAACAGAACAGAAAGATCAATTAAGCAAATAAGATAAAACTAGACTACTACTATCTCAGTTCATCTCATCTCTCCCCTTTTTTGTCAATCATCAAAAATTGAATTATAGGAGGAAGATTTAGTAGTTTGTTGTTTATAGCGATGGAGGAGTGGATTTAGGGGAAGGAGGAATTTATGTTGTGGTGGAAGGAGTAGTTAATATAGAAACCAATGGCTCTAAGGTGGAAGAAGGAAGATTAGGTACAAAAGGAGCACCTTGGTTAGTTTCTAAAGGTGCAGTAAGGGCAGTAGTTTGGAAAGTTTTAGCATTGTCTTGTGGAGTATTTAGCAGGTCTTTAACAGAGAAGTAATTGTTGGAGCTTGTGACTTTGTTCTTCAAATCAATAACCTCTTCTCTTAATAACCCAATCATTTGTCTCTGTGAATCAATTTAGGACCTTTCTCATGGTTAGTGGTCTTGAGTAGGAAGTTCATGATCTCCTTATCAAGCTTAATTTTTCCTCTCAAATGAGTTATTAGACAACTGCTTATCAATTCTCCATCATCATTGGCCTCTTCAACTACCTTTATGTTACAGTAGAATCTTCGCACTACCTCTGAATTAAAACTCAGGTTAATTCCCAACCAATTTTTATAGTACTTCATCGGGTTGGAGAGGTCTAGTAGAGTTTTGTCATTATAATTCAAATAGTCTAGATCCACATAGACTACTAGACAAAATTCTCTTTCTGCAAATTTTGCCTTAAGTTTTCCTTTATCTACGCCTTTATCTAAATCCCTGGTAAGTAGAGCAAGAGAAGTAGGGGTTAAATAAGGAGTAAGTATGAAGGTAGAAATAGAGGTAGATGAATTAGATTCTAAGGTACCTTGAGAAGTGTCATCTCTTCCTCTTCTTACCATTTGCTTTCTTCTCTATTCAGAACCAACAGGCACAGATAGTGTAGATTGAGCTGAGACACTCATGTTGTTGCTGGCATTGATAGCTTGGTTAAGAATCTTATTTGAGTGAGTATCCTCAGACTCATGTTCTTCAGCCACAGTGGATAGAAGATGTCTCTTTCTTTTACAAGCCTACCGAGCACTTTGCCTAATTTTTGGACTTGGTGTTTCGGTATTTTGTATCATTGTAGCTTTCTCCTTAGGTGGACTCTTATCCTTCCTCACCTTTGGCTTGTATTTAGGCTTTGATGAACTCTCCTTCTGTTTACCCTTGGATTTTTCTATGCCAACCTTGAGTACTTTGGTTTTTGCCATTTCTAGGGAAGATAAATGATAAACAGAGGTTGTGACAAGAGGGTAATTTGAGGTTTCTGAAAATAAATTTGTTATTGGAATGTTGGGGGAACTATTTCTGAGAAGTTTAATTGAAATTTGGAAGGTATAGAGTCAGATATGATTTTCTGGGTTCAGAGAGAATGATAGATTATTTGAGGAGGAATTCGATGAATTGAATAGTAACGATCATATTTTTTATAAACAACTAATAATTTATCAATAAATCATTCGATAAGTGCCTTATTTAAAGTGTTTATCGATAAATCTTCAAGCAACAGTTATAAATTTCTTGAATAGCTCTTGGATAAGTTATCTTATCGAATAATTATTTGATAAATAATAACCTTTTTCAACTAAAACACGCAAGATTTATAGAAGAATTCTTGAATAAAGAATCTTATCATCAAAGTGTTGTTTGATCAAAAATATCGTTTGTTTTAATAAATATGGCTAATTTATCGAATAACTTTACGATGAGTATCCTTATCAATAAGTTGTTCGATAAATGTCAATACTTTCTCACAAAACTTATCAAATAAAATTTAGATAAGTGTTCTTATCGAATAATTCATCGAAGAAAATAGCACGACACTTTTACAAAATAAGTTAATTTATCGATTAGTTTATCAGTAATAATCTTTAATCGATAACCTTTTCGATAAATTCGTGATTTCTTTCAAAATTTCGTATGATATTTTAAAACATGAACTTTTAAAAATAATATCTTTAAAATAATGCATCGGAAGAAGATTTTTATCAAAAGCACATAGACACATATAGTGTCATATCCTAATTTTTTCCCTATATATATAAGATTGATAGAGGAATCAAAATTGAATACTAATCCTCCCACTCTATTATCTAACTGGTTTACTCTTAAACCAAATACCCGTAAGTTAAAACTGAAATTCGATAAGCCCTGATTGAACATGCGACCTTTTGAAGCTCTCTCAATTGAGCTATCCCCATCAGTCGGTATCTTCATGATGGTAAAACATGATCCTACTAATCCTTTTTTCTGCACAATTTTTTAGTTTTCCAACATCTTTTTCCACCTGATTACTTTTTGTATCTTTAGGGCCGATAGTAGATAAACCTACAAACTAAATTTTAACGAGAAAATTCATCCACAATTTCTTATAATTTATCTCAATTTTGAATTAGGTCTCTTAGTTTATTTTGTTTGAATTAAGCCCTTATTGTTTGATCGGCTAATTTTAATTTATACACTTTATAGAATTTTATTTATAGAAATGCATAGGTGTTGAAATGGTGTCGAATGAAACAAAGTAGATTTAATAGTCTATGAAATTTATATATTAAAATTAACAATTTTTAGCTCAAAGATGAATGTTTAACTACTATAAAATATAGCTTTTAGGACATTACTTTACGGCGGTTAAATGAGAAAGCACGGTGAAAAAAAAATAAGACGGTGACATTTTTATAATTAAATTCTAAAATTTTACTTTTAATGGCGGATTTTACTAAAAAAAATACCATAAAAAATTCTTTTAATAGTGATTATTTAAAAAAGCGTCGCTAAAAGTTTTTAAAATTTTATAACTTTATCGTTACAAACAGTTTCACAATGTCATAGTCGATCAACCATACTATACTCTAGACCTCAACAACAACCAAAGATCGATAATTTCCTCTAGTTTTCGGTGTCACCACTCACTCTGTCATTGCCGTGCTCACTGTTGCCATTTTTATGTTTTCCTTTATCTTTGACATCTTTCTCTTCACTCCTTCAACCCTATATTCCTTGAAATCTCTTCCCTATTTTGATAGAAGGACTTTGAAGAGCTTCAATAGAAGAAACTTCTGAATCTTAAACTTCTCCGTCAGATTTTTGACTTCTCTAGATATGGTCCAATACTCTCGATGAGGGTGGCCGTGGTGGTTGACGATGGGCAATGGTGTACGGACCTTAGCAGAAGGAGCTCGAAGAGCTTCAATGGCAGAAGCTTCTAGATTTACAATTTGTCCACCAGATCTTCGACTTTTTTCTAGATCTGGTCTGATGCTTTCAATAAGAATGGTTGTAGTGGCTTACGGTAGGTGGTTGGCCTAATAACTTTTCAAGACATTTAACAATAAAATCGCCGTCCAAAGTCACTTTCTACGGCGATTACAAAACCGTCGTAAAATCCTTTAACTTATAACAGCAATAATATTCATGCCGCTTATAAAACCGCCTTTAAATGTCACTTTTAACTGTCGTAAAAAAAATTTTTCCTAAATAAACCAAACTATAAGAGTCTAACTTAAACAAAATAAACTACAAAGACTTACTTTTAAATTGAAGTAAATTATAAGTGAATGTGAATTAATTTTTCCAATTTTAATTGATAAGTTTTTTCACAATTACACTTATCTCAAAGTGATACTACCTACTTCCTCTATACCAACATGATAAATGAGGTTGCAGATTTCTGGGGAGGAAATGCAGTCTCCTTTATTTTGAAATATTTATTATTTCTACATAATCTTTGTTCAACTTTTTAGCTCTTTCTGAATATTTTTTTTAGATAACGTTTCAAAAAATTATTTCTTGTTTCTGCAACCGCTAAATGACAAGAATTCTCAAATATGCTTTTATGCATGTATAACAATCACTTGATTTTGTTTAGAGTAAAATACATCAAATTCCCCTTTATTTACTCTAAATTATAGAGATTTACCCTCTATTTTAAAAACCTATATAGATCTCCCTTGAAATCAAAACATATATTATATAAACCTCCCCTCTAATTTTAAGATTCAACTTCCATCCACCCAACCATTAGTTAACATTTAAATCACAACATTGACTACCATTTTGATCAAAATGAACCTCCTATCATATATATTACTTAATAATAATTTAATCACATATCTTAATTCAAAATTAAAACATAATAATTTCAATATATATTTCAAATTTTTTGTAAAACTTTTAAATTGATTTCCATATTACAAAAACTAATTAATTTTATAATCATCAATTTTTATTTTTTTAATAAATTTAAATGTTTGATCTTGTTATTTATTAAAATTTACTACTTATGATGTAATATTTTAAATATGACTAAATTGTTTTGCAATTAATTATATATATGCATTTTTCAATTAAATTATAAAATTCTAAAATGATATAATTTCAAGATCCTTATATTAATATATTATAATTAAACATATGTTTGATAAAAAAAATACTCAAATTTTTATCAAGTTGTTAATATTTTCACAAATTAAAAATTACATAAATTTTGTCTAAATTTAGTAAAATATATTAAATAGATCATTAATAAATATTAATGTAGATAAGTTAGGTAGATGGTATAATGAGGGGTAAATTAGTGAACAAAATTTATTATAATATGGTTTTTAATTAAAAAAAATATACTTTAAGAATTTTTTTTAGAATATTCTTTAATGATGTCAATGGTTTGACTAAAATGTATGTTTCTAAAATAGAGTGGAGGCTTGTGTAATTAAGGTATATGTTTCTGAAATAGAGTTGAGGCATGTGTAATTAAAGTAAAATAGAAGGGTGCTAGAGTATTTTACTTTTTTTATTATTAAAAATTTAAGTGATTTCATAAGCTTATATCATGATATCATCTAATGTGGAGCCTCTTCAAATACATTTTATAATATATAAGAAGGATTCAAACTTTCAACCTCTATTCACACCACATCCCACCGTCAGTAGTTGAATCAATAGTAGGTCATGCTTGGTATTAAGAATGAAATTTTATTATTATATAAATATGTAGATGTTAATCTCCATATGAATTGTATAGAATCTTTTTATTAAAAAGCCATAATATGAGTGCAACTGGCCTTAAGTTTTTTTTTTTTTTTTTTTTGCCAACTAACTAGTTTAGGAGTTACTCCTCATCCTTTTTATAAGTAACATTTTCTATGAGGTGCTCGGAAATAGTTGAACTAGTTGAATAAGAAGATTACTATGATTATAGCTCTTAGTAATCCTTCGTAAGGTAATCTTATATATAAGCAAAATTTATTTTTGTCTAAAAGTTTAATACACTTTTTTCGTCTTTTCCCCCAAATTAGTTATATGGAGTTCTCTTGTTTATTCTTTATCATCTCCTTTTACACTTATTATCTTTCTCACCCATTATTCTTATGAATAAGGGTGTATTCAAAAAACAAATTATATTTATAACATATTTATTATTTTAACTTAATTTTAACTAATATTTTGATCCACATAATTTAAATAATTGTTTATAAAAAGAACGGAAAGAGTATTGGTTAGTAATTAATAGTTAATTCTTTATTATTATTCTTATTATTTTTTATCAATCTCAATTGATGTATCAAAGGTCTTATAACAGCCTCCAGCACTACAATATCAAAAAGATTATGCATATCATTATGACAGCCTTTTCACCACACCATACCCACACAATTCCTAAAGAAAAAAATAGAAAAGACTAAAGAGCATTGATCCAATCACTGTGTTTCAGGGCCCATCAGGTTTGACTTCCCTGCAAAAGAAAGCAATTATCCTCCATGCAAGATATTAAAACCGTGAAATTTGTACGCCCCTATCTTTAATATAAAAAATAATTAAATTAATTTACAGTTTAAAATAATTAAATATATTAATTAATTATAATCAAAATTGAAACTCTTAAAATAAATTCATATGGTATTACAATTGTAATAAATTTATATGATATATTTTTTAATCTATTTAAATTAATCAACTCACTTTATATATTAATTATAATTAATTTTTTTAATTAGTTAATTCTTAGATTAAGGACCAAGACTTCAGTAATTTTGTTTAACTGGATTATATATGTAACTCATACATATACGTTCAACTTTTTCTTTTACAATATTATATATAAATATTTTTATATTTTTTAATTAAATTATATTATTTTAATCATAATTAATAATTAGGTTACTAATTTTTAAACTACTATTTCAATTAGTACAATAATCAAAGTCTAATTTTCAAATACTTACTAGGCATGATGCTTTTCCAGATGATGTTACAGAGAGAAGAGGAGCTCCTCAACAAATCTTTTCACAAGACCATTGAGTATTTCCAATTTTCACAGTATTGGCCCATCAGAAAGCAAATTACTAAAAACAACATTTTGCCTTCAAAGTGTCACTGAGAGCATGTAATTACTAAATTGCTTGTATCAAAAAAATTACTAAATTGCCATTGAATAGCAACTTCCCCAGAGAGCTTTTTGCAACCCGGGGTAAATGTAATCACAAACTGGAGCAGACTGATGAACTCTGGTAAGACAATCTGCTGAAGTAATTATAACAACAATCATTCCCTGATATCCCAAAAACGTACGAGTGCAGAGACTTTGGAAAAAATTATAATCCTAAATGCATTGGCATTCATTTGTGCTCCAATGAATTATAATGTTGCAACCTCTGTTTCACACAATTCCACTCTTTTTTTTTCCCTTTTTCTTTGTTATTCCTTGTTTGTTTTGGGGGGTAAAAAAAAAATCCCCCTTCAATTTGCACATTTTTATGAATTCCATAACCATCACTTTATTTGCTGGTGAGGCCATTCTGCCCTTTGGCTTGAATGAGGGACACATCAAGAAGTCTTCATTCAAACATAAGATAATATTTATGAATCAAAATTAATCTAATATACTTTTCTAGACGAAAATTTTGCAGTACACAGATTACCTAATTATATCCTGCAGGCATTAAGCAAGGCAGATTTTCTAGCTACACAATTAAAATCTTTTTCTCTTGACTCTTGAAATATCATCAAAGCCGTCATCACTCCAAACCTCCTGTCCACTATTCCTGTAATTTGCTTCCTGCTCATCTATATTTCTTGTTCTTCTAGGTGGCATATTTGGTGGTGGCCTGTTCTTGATACGCCTTTCAAAATCCCTGTCTCTCACATTGCTTCTTTCTTGGAATTCTGAATCACCTGCGCAAAATCTGTAGTGTCTAGGCCCGTCGTCTCCATCAAGATCAAAATTCTCACCAACATTACCATCATAAGGAGGCCTAAATGATCTAACTGGTCCCCGTCTCTCATATCTTCTCCTCTCATCACCATTTCCTTCACCGTTTAGTTCAAATTGTCGACCAGAATGCATAGGACCTCCAAAGTACTCCTCGTTATCAGACCTATCTTGGGGATCTACTCCATCAAATCTTCTATTTCTAAACAAAATTCGACCAGATGTACCCCTGTTGGATATGATAGACCTGGGATGACCACGACCCCTTCCAGAATCGAAATCCCTGGTATCATTAGAAGGACGAGACATATATGAAGGAGAGACATGCCTCCTGACCACTCTTCTCTCCCCAGAGAAAATTGGACCATCAGGGGATCTCATTCTGTCAACCCTGTATCGTCGATGGGCCAATTCAGGATGTCCATTATACCCATCTGGTGATCCTCTAGGGGATCTTCTTCGGGGAGATGACCATGGACCAGGTGAGCGACTCCTTGATCTGATAGGAGACTTGGAATGAATTCGAGGTGGACACCTTCTCTGAATGAAGTTCCTAGTTCCCCGTGTAAATCGACCATCTCCTCTCTCAAATGGTTGAGGACGTGAAAACATAGGATCTAGATTATCCTCAGGGTAAACTCTCAAAAATTTCTCACCATGCCTCATACCAACAAAGTCAGAGCCATCATCTCCAACACATCTACTTGGGCTCATATTTCTAGGAATTCTATGCCCCATTTGCATGCTCTCTCTTCCCCCTGGAGATCTTCGCCTCATTGTAATACGACGACCAACTGGCCTCTCATCATTCAAGACCTTCCTACCTAACCGATTGTTACCAACAAAAGAACCGTCATGGACAACATTATTGTATTCTGATTCAGCATCATGAACAGCAGACACAAATTTATGCCTAGGGCCACGAAAAGGACTTGGCCCATTATAAAAGTCACCAGAAAAGTCACGGTCAGATTTCCATTCACCTCGACATGTGTCAATCCGACTATTAATCCTGCCTCTACCACGCACAAAATTTAGTCTTGAGTTTCTAGGTGAAATATCTTGATTCCTTTCTCTTGAAAATTTGCAAGGACCTTCAATGTAAGCACCATGTCTGAAAATCAAAACAGGAAGACAGAAGTGTTAAGAAAAGGAGCAAGGCAAAAGTGTAAGGAAAAGAATTTAGCTATAAACAGTGTTAAGAAAATGAGGAAGACAAAAGTGTTGGTAAAAGATTCAACTATCATCGTACAAGGAAGAAAGACAATAGGATCTAAGCATATACCTTCCTCCATGTAATTTCTCATGATGAAATGCATCAGGTAATACATCCCTTCCAGCTCGTGATGACAGTCCCCTGCCTGGTATGAACCTGGATTTAGTAGGGGATAAAGAACTAGCGGCTTGGGCCAAATTTATAATTCTTCCTTGATTACCACCATTACTAACATCCTTGCTTGCATCATCAATATTTACAGATACCTCCAACTTTGGCAAACCTAAGTCAGCTTTTCTAACCATTTCCAGGTTCTTGACAACCTCATCAGCACACTGAGCAACATCTACTTCATTGTTTCCATTATTGCCTTGGTCAGATAATAATTTGCCCTCTGTGGCATTAAGGACTTCATTCCTCTCAGAATGATCTAACGACCTTATTTGAAGGCCAACAGTTGGCTTTTCAGCTTCCAATGACTCTTGTGGACACACAGTTTTGTCACTGACATTATCATACATATTGATAGATTCACTGTCAATACAATCTTCACCCCAATTTATTTTGCTACGAGTAACAGTTCTATTGTCATTTTCTTCTATATGAGATGATGTGGGACAATCACCACTTAACACTTCTTTCTCAATCTGTTTGCCATCATTACAATTGCTAGAAACAACACGTTCTACTTCTCTTACCTCACAAACAGATTTTTCTGCAACAGAATGCTTTAATGGTTCACGAACCTCACCATCTTCGTAATCATCATCCTCTTCACCATGCTGCTCTATATCCATGGCAACAGTTAAAGAATGAGTGCCATCCGATTCATAATCATAACCATAACAATCATCCTCTAGCGTATCAGCTGATAAAGTTATCTTTTCATCATCACTTAAACCATCTTCACCACTGCACCGTGGATGTAAGGGGAGCTCATTCATGAGTTTCAACCTGCATCCCTCAGCATCATCTACTGCATTTTCGTCATTACCTCTTGCACAATCCTTCATGGCAGGACCACTTAATTCTGCCTTATCAACCATAGTTGTGGCAACTGTTTCTGGAGGAACCTGCTGCTCACCTGAACAATCTCCCTGAGATGCTTTTTCATCAATACAGGCTTCATCAGTAGATGCATGATTTTCTAGATGGTTAACTATACTTGCACTGGCAGTCAACTGTTCTGAACATATGGCTTCCAGTGGAGGACAAGCTGGCCCTGCAGAAAATGGCACTGATTCTAAAGTCTCTAGTTTTTCAAAGGAAGAATGGTTATCTGATCCCTGTAGCAACACTGCACCCATTTGATCTGATACACTCTCCATCATCACGGGTCTTTCCTGATTATTTGAATGACCAGGTTCAGATTTAACAAATTTAGGATCAAGTAACTTAAGATTGCTCACTTCTGAAGAAGTCTTGATAGAATCAACACTGGAACGCTCAACTAATTCATGTTTGACAATGACCCCATCTAATGATCCCACAGGACTAGGTTCAGCCTCCTTCAAATCCCGTTTCAAGTTCTCATCTAATGGCTCTGATTTTACTGTCCTAACACTAGTTTTGTTTCCACAAACAGTAGAAGCTGACACATTTGACAAGATCAAAGTAGGAGTAGCACGGTCTGATTTTTGTTTAACAGATAATCTAGAAGGTTCTCCAGTGTATTTCTGAAGACATGAAGCAAAGCAAAGATTACGAGGGTTGACATATTTATGCTGTTGGCCATACAGTCTGGATGAAATCATGAAAGCTTTGTTTAGATTCTCTGGAGTGGTGTGCTTTAGGGAAGCACTGCCAGTAGGTTCCATCCCAGTGGAACACATGACGTTACTATCATTAAGTGCACTGCCAATAATTTGCAGCCCAGAGCCAGAAGTAGATGTTTTACCTGAAGTGGCATCTCTCTCAGGTTCTTCCCATGCATCCATTGTAGTATTCAGATCCCAGTTTGCCCTATTAGTTTTAGCATCATCATTAAAACTCTTTGAACTACCTTCTTCCTTGCTCAGAGATAACTTCAATGAAACAGACTCTGATTTCCCAGTTTTCTGGAAACTATCACCAATATCACGGCTTGTCACAGCTGGAGATAAGTGCTCCTTAAAACCTAAAGATAAATTAGTACTTGCACGACTCTCCTGCTTATATTTCTCTTCAACACTTTGCATGCCAATCTTGGATCCTATATTAAGTGCAAGACTTTCTTTAGCAGCCAACAAGAGTTCGGAATTCTCCTTCTTCACTTGGGGTCCCCATTTTTCTTCATTACTTTCACAAGTAATCAACTTCCCTTTGCTGTCCTCCAATTCTCTTGAGTGCGTTGCAAGATCTGATTCCTCAATTTTGGGGCTCACGTAATTGGAATTGTTTTGGGCAAAGTTAGCATTTGTAAAATCAGAAGTTGTATTCTTTTCTTCAAATGCAGGGTTTTTATTGGTATCAGATAACACAGAAGAATTGGTAGAAACGGTTGGATCCAGTGTTGTGCTTGAATTTTCCCTATGCAATGCATTGTTTTCTTCTGGTAGTGAAGAAGGTTCTCCCAAAGAAGATGAAGCTTGAATAGAAGGGAGCCTTCTTTTCTTTATTGGTGCATCTGCAACACTAGCATTTGATACAGTTGATCCTTGAGGAGTGCATGAATGTTCTTTCTGTAGTAATTCAGTTTCTTCAGTGGGTGAAACTTGTTCTCCAGACAAAGGTGAAAATGTTGGAATCAAAGGGAACCTCCTTTTCTTGATAGGCACAGCTGCAATTAAACCACTAAACTGCCCATCATAGGATTTAACCCCAGTCTGTCAATAGAAGATCAAGTAATCAATATCCAAAAAAGAACAAATTGGTATGGTTCTCTAATCGTAGTTTGCTGTAAATCAGAAAGGAAATAAACACCTCTTCACGTCCTGAAACAGGCATGATTCCAAAGCTTGCCAAAATGTCACAACCTTCTTTCTAAGGGCAATATTATAGATCAATGTCAAAAGTAACTTTCAATATAACTTTTCAAGTAGATTAATATTCTGAACTGAATATAACGTTGGTAGACATATCTTTCTTCCAAAAGCTCCTCCTAGACAACTAAATTTATTTTCTAGCGTTAGCCACACTTCAAAGTGCCAAAAAAGCAAATAACAAACCGGTAGTCACGAGAACCTGCAAAACATAAAACTGCTATATCAGAAAACAGCAACGCTGAAAAATCAAAACCAAACTAAACATAGAGAGCAAGACAAGTACAGTCCGACAAATCTAAGAGCAGGAATGAGAGCAAAATCTATTAGATCCAAAACTAACCGACCCCACAATCAAAACAGAACGTCTGATCAGTGAATACTTGTACATTGAAGAATCCTAAAACTGTGCATGTAGAGTAAACTGAACACAAATTCAAGGAGAATATCAAACTGAGAAAAGAGTAAAGTTTTCCTCAACAGCGAGGAGACCAAAAAGTAATTAAAAACACAAATCACCACCAAAAGGGGAAAAACGATCTGGATATCATTGGACTACATCAAATCTTATGAAACCACACAGAATTGTAAAACCTAAGTCACAAATAAAAACCGTCGAAAGAGGAAAACAAAAGCTCAAGAACAGCAGCGTAGAGAATAAGAAAACCATCTCAATAGAGAGGAAATCAAATCTACACCTATAAACAAAAGGAGGAGAGCGGAAAGAACGGCGACTCAGCTTAGTATGAATGGTTATTCATGGGGAAAAAATACCTAAAATCACAGGCTATGAGGAACAAAACCACAGAATCGGAAACTTTTCCGATCCCGATTGAAGATGAAGAAAAAGGGGAAGAAGGTGACGCTGATGAAGGCAAAAGAATTACCCAAGAAGAAAGAAAATGTTGAAAGGAATTTTTGGTCAAGCTCTGCAACTTCGAGGAAAGGAAGTGGGGGTTGATGAAAACATGGACACAACATAAGATATAAACAAGTGGGTGACGGAGGAGGAGCGAGAAAGCTAGGGTTTAATTTGTTAATAGATATTATTTTGATTTTATTTCGCTTTTTTAAATGGAGATAGGATTTAATTATTGATTTTGGGGATGCCGAATCTGTTTTCATTGAGAAAAAAAATGATATTTTAAAACTCTATAAAAATATTATTTTTTTTAATATAAAAATTAAATAAAAAATTTATTTTAATTTTAAATATAAAATCTTAATTTATTTTATTTTTTAAAATTATAATTTTTTAATAATATAACTTTATATGATTATATATATTAAAAATATTTTTATCAAAATTAATTCAAATATACATTATTAAACACGATAGGATAAACTAACACATAAAATTATTATAAATAATTAATTTAATTATTTTTTTGTCTATCCAAATTATTTAAATTAGTTAAATAAATCTTATTTAGATTGTTTAGCTAAGAAGGAAACTAAGAAGGCGGTGGGTGCAACTCGTTTTAAAGCTTTTGAGGAATTTTATAAGAAGCTAGGGATAAAGTCGGGAGAACAAAAGATTTATAAGATTGCAAGAGATAGGGAAAGAAAATCGAGGGATTTGGATCAAGTACGATGTATTAAGGATGAAGAGGGTAAGGTTTTAGTTACAGATAGTGATATTAAAGAACGGTGGGAGACCTTTTTTACAAATTGTTTAATGACGAGGGAGGAGGGTCGAGTTATGAGTTCGGGGATTTAACACGATAAGTTGAACCAAATTTAGCATTTTACCGTAGGATCCGTGTTGACGAGGTTAAAGAGGCGCTTAAGAAAATAGAAAATAGTAAAGCTGTTGGAACTGACGGTATTCCTATTGAAGTTTGGAAGTGTTTAGGCGAAGTGGGGGTGGTGTGGTTTGCTAAACTATTTAATGTGATTGTAAGTTCTAAGAAAATGCATGATGACCGGAGGAAAAGTACTTTAATTCCTATTTACAAAAATAAATGGGATATTCAAAATTGTACAAATTACAGAGGGATAAAGCTTATGAGTCACACTATGAAGTTGTGGGAAAAGGTAATTGAACACAGGTTGAGATTAGAGACTGATATTTCTGAGAATCAGTATGATTTTATGCCGGGTAGGTCTACAATAGAGGCGATTTATTTATTAAGGGGGTTAATGGAAAGGTACCGGACCAAAAGAAAAGACTTGCATATGGTCTTCATTGACTTAGAAAAAGCGTATGATCGAGTACCAAGGGAGGTGCTTTGGAAAGCTTTGGAAAAGAAAGGTGTGCGCATGGCATATATCAAGGCAATAAAAGATATGTATGAGGGGGTAACAACTACTGTAAGAACGTCTGGGGGCGAAACAAAGGATTTTTCCATAAGGATTGGTTTTCATCAGGGATCATCATTGAGTCCTTATTTATTTAATCTAGTAGTGGATGTTCTAACCAAGCCTATTCAAGAAGAAATCCCTAAGTGCATGCTTTTTTCAGACGATATAGTTCTTGTGGGAGAGTCAAGAGAAGAGATTAATTTTAAACTTGAGTTATGGAGAAGTACTTTAGAGTCGAAGGGTTTTCGTCTGAGTAGAAGTAAAACTGAATATATGTATTGTAATTTTGATAAGAGGCAAGTTAGAAATAACTTGGAGGTCAAATTGGGAGATCAAGTTATTCCACAAATAGATAAGTTCAAATATTTGGGATCAATTATACAGGAGGATGGTGAAATTTTGGAGAATGTTAATCATAGAATTCAAGCTGGGTGGTTTAAATGGAGAAAGGCTACTGGGGTTATATGTGATCGGAAAGTACCAGATAAATTAAAAAGAAAGTTTTATCGCACTGCTATAAGACCAGCAATGCTTTATGGAAGTGAATGTTGGGCTTTAAAAGAACAGCAAGAGCATAAAGTTGGGGTAGCTGAGATGAGGATGTTGAGATGGATGTGTGGACATACAATAAAAGATAAGATTCGTAATAAACAAATTCGGGGAAGAGTTGGAATGACATCTATTGAGGAGAAAATAGTAGAGAACCGTCTTAGGTGGTTTGGACACGTACAAAGAAGGCCAAGGGATGCGCTAGTGAGGAGGGTAGATCAAATCGTATGGAGCCCGGTTAAAAGGAATAGAGGAAGGCTAAAGAAAACGCTCAACGAGGTCATTGAGCGGGATCTCCTAGTCAATAACTTAACCAAGGATTCAGTTTTTGATAGAGTACAATTGCGTCGTATGATCCATGTAGCCGACCCCATTTAATGGGATAAGGCTTTATTGTTGTTGTAGTTAAATAGATCTTATATTAAAAATATTAGTATTTAAATTTTTGTAAAATTTTTAAATTTTTTTATTTTGTATTTTTTTAATTATGATTATTTTTATTTTATAAAATTCATAGTCCTGAAATGTCATTTTCCCTTCGGGGCCATGCTTATCTTCGCTATTCTATATATTCTATTTCTTTGCCTCCAACATGACGCAAATCAGCTGACACGTGTACACGTGTCCCTAGTCTCTAGAATCTAATATGACGTGGACCACCACAATTTGTTTTAGTAAATAACTACTTCAGTATAGTCAATTGCTAAATATTTATTATAAAGAACATGTTAGAATGGTTAAAGCAATATTATTTTGTATTATTTTATCAATATATTTTAGGAGCTCAATTGTGATATTTTAGATGGCTAAAAGTCTTGAGGCCACTAGCACCAAATCTCTGGCAGCTGACAGAGATGATTGCCCCGAGGTGTTATGTTTTCTTTAAATGAGGGATAGTATGGTAAAAGCACAACATTTATAAATCCGGTTCTCCATATATTGAATTGGCATTAGGTTTTAAAAGTGTTAGTGGTATTAATTTAAAATTTTTTCTATATTTTTTAACAATAGAATCAACCTAGGTGACAAGTGTACTAAAGTAAAATTATTCTAACTCCTTTAACCTTTCAGGAAGAGGAAGAAAACTCTTTTAATAAAAAAAAAATATTCAAATTTGGTGAAGTTAAACATAAATTATTCTTTAACTTCAAAGAAAGAATCTGTTTTGATGTAAACCCATACGGTATAATTTTATACTAATTGCCATCAACATAGGGATGGATTGGGACCATTTGCTTACGGTGAGGAATAATATTTTTATCAGATAAAAGCAAACTATATGTTTATTATACTAATATTTATATTCTATATTGCACAAACATTTAATTACATTTAAAAAATTTATAAAATGTTCTGCTATTCAAAAATCATATACACGAACACATTTTGAATTTTATAATCTTTTGGATAGGCTAGGCTTGGTTATTCTCTAAACTTAAGTTTTTTTACCTAAATTCTCTAAACTTAATTTCAAAGTTACAAAAAATTTCTGTAATTTAGACATATTTTAAAAAATAAATAAAATAGTATGACTTATTATATATCAATATCATTGTCAATATATAACAATTTAGAAAAAGTCATGATATTCAACATATATAAACAACAAAAATATACAAGAGTTTAGATTGGTATCTTTAGTTTATAAAATATATTTTTAATTCTCAAAACCTAAAACTATTTCTCCTACACAATGACTTTTTTTGTCAATCATTGTTATATTTAAAAATTAAATTTAATATATTAATATTTAAAAATATTTTATTGAAATTTAAAATTTTAATTACGAACATTTTTTATTAATAAATATAATAGTCTTAGGGTTTGATGACTGAAAAAAAAAACTTTATAAAATTAGAGAATCAAAATAAAATCTTCTATAAAATCAAATGATCAAAGATACACTTTCATCATTATATATAATATAATATTATTTATATTTTACAATAAGCGGGGCACATATCTAATAGTACTTATCACTCTTTTAATCCTATATATAAAAATTAGATAATTAATTTATATAAATTAAAAAAATTGTATAGACATGTGGGTTTATTTTGTTAAAATATTTTATTTATTCATTTGTATTAGTAATAGCCCTCTTTATGAAAACCCACATAATTTAAAAAAAAATTAAGAGATAAAGAGATTAAATTTTTATATTTATAAAAAAAAAATATTCTACCTAACTCTTATATTTAAAATAAAAAAAATACTTATTCAAATTGAAAAAAATAGAGTCATTGTCTTATACGACTATTACTCTTAATTTGTGGTCCTTGCCCTTTTCTTCTATTTCTTGGATCAGGTATGCGTGGTAGGTATGGATCAACGCATGCCCTTGGATTTGAGACACACAGAACGGCACAAGCTATGTGGATTGCTTAAAGGATAAGTTTGGTGGAGTTTTCACGACCAAGCTTAGAAGGTTGACGATTAAATTTGATACCTATAAGCTGAAACCGAATAATCCTATGAGGCAACATCTGCGAGAGATGTCCACAATGATCCGTGAATTGAAGGAGGCTGGACATAATTTATCTGACGAGCAGCAAGTTCAAGCTATAATCAGGTTGCTCCCTGCCAGTTGGGAGCACATGAAAGTCAATCTGACCCATAATGAGAACATCATCACTTTCAATGACGTAGCTAAGCATTTGGAGCTAGAGGATGAACGTCTGGAGGCTTATAAGGCCACTGGACAAGCCTATCTGACCGAAGGTGCTGGTCCTTCCCAATCTAAGCCTGAATTTAAAAAGGGCAAGAAATTTCAGAAAAATGGGAAGAAAGGCGGTCCTCCGCCTAAGAAAGGCAAGCAACAATATAAGAAGAAGGGAAAGAAAGGAGGCAAGAAAAAGCTAGACCTAAAGAAGGTCAAATGCTTTGCATGCCATAATATGGGACATTTCGCACGTGACTGTTCTAAACAGACTGAGAGCGGAAAGGTAAAAGTGAATTATGTGAATTCACATGTCTCATTTGTTTCTAGTACTATTTTTCTAACAGAACCTGTTTCCTTTTCTTGGATTATTGACTCAGGCTCCACAGACCACGTAAGTCGAGATCGAGGATCCTTCGTGGAATACCGTCGGTTGCCATTTCAAAGCAAGTGGCTTTTCGTTGGCAATAATGCAAGGATCGAGGTTCGAGGCATTGGCACCTGTAAACTTGTTTTGCGTGGTGGAAAGACCTTGATGCTGCATGATATGCTTCATGCTCCTGACATCCGACAGAATTTAGTTTCTGTAATTTGCTTATTGAACTTTGGGTTTAATGTAAACTTTCATGGTAAAGTTGCAGACATTTATAGCAACTCAATATTTGATGGTTCAGCTTTCCAATTTCAAAAGTTCTTTATTTTGGATCTTGCTGGTGATTTTAATGTTCACGATTGCTTTGCTATTACTTCGAATAATCCTGATATGAATATCTGGCATACTAGACTAGGACATATTAATCAAAATAGAATGATTAAACTGGCAAAAGAACGCTTGTTGGGGGTAATCCCTAACATGGATATGTCATTATGTGAAAGTTGTCTAGCAGGTAAGGCTACCAGAAAACCATTCGGTAAGGGAACACGAGCCAAAAATCTATTGCAATTAATTCATTCCGATATTTGTGGTCCAATGAGTGTGAGGGCAAGACATGGAGCTTGGTATTTTATTACCTTTATTGATGATTTTTTACGATATGGTCATGTCTATTTGATTTCACATAAGTCCAAGGTACTAGAGTGCTTTAGACGATACTTAAATGAAGTAGAGAATCAAATGGACAATAGAATCAAGGCATTACGCACTGATCGAGGTCGTGAATACCTTTCGGATCAATTCAAATAGCTCTGTGAAGAAAAAGGGATTATTAGGCAACTAACTATCCCAGGCACACCTCAACAGAATGGGGTTGCCGAAAGAAGAAATAGAACTCTTCTAGATATGGTTAGGTCAATGATGGCTCAGGCAAATCTTCCAATTTCACATTGGGGTGATGCTTTATTGACAGCAACCTTCATACTTAACCGTGTGCCCTCCAAGTCAGTCGCTTCCACACCCTACGAGTTATGGACTAAACGCCAGCCAGATCTAAGCATCCTTAGACCATGGGGTTCGGCGGCCTATATCCATGACAGTTCTCATAGGCATGGGAAACTGGGTCCTAGAGGAAAGAAATGTATCTTCATAAGGTACTCTGAACCCTCAAAAGGATATGTATTCATAAGTGAAATTGAAGATAGAACAGTGACTGAAACAGAATCAAGAGATGTTGTATTCATTAAAACAGAAGTTCCCAGTAGGGGAGATGTTGACCGCACTGTATCTCTTTATGAGAATCAGGAACAGGACAGTGCTGAACAAATTGACAAACTAGGATCTTCCAGGTATGTCAATCTGAGTGGGAGCCAAGAACGGTCAACACAAAGACCGAGGCAAATGAGAAAAGATAAGCAAGTTGCTGTTGCTCCTACCAGAAAGAGTAATAGGGAAAGTGTTCCAAAGAGACGCTTCCAAATAGAAGGCGAAACACTCTTAGTTATTCCAGAAGGGGATGATGAACCCCGCACTGTTCGTGAGGCCTTGGCAGGTCCTGCTAAAGAGGAATGGAAGAAAGCAATGAAAGAGGAAATAGACTCAATGATGAAAAACCAAGTCTGGGAATTGGTTGATCTGCCAAAAGGGCATAAAGCCATTGGGAACAAGTGAGTTCTCAAAATCAAAAGAAAGGTGGATGGATCAATTGACAAATTTAAAGCTCGATTGGTTGCAAAGGGATATACACAACAGGAAGGTATAGATTATGAGGATACTTTTTCACCTGTTGTGCGCTTCAACTCTATAAGACTTATTCTGGCAATAGTAAACAGTTTAAACCTGGAGTTACATCAGATGGATGTAAAAACCGCATTCCTGAATGGTGATCTGGATGAAGAAATCTATATGGAACAACCAATAGGTTTAATTGAAAAAGGGTTTGAACACAAGAAGTGTAAACTCAAAAGATCCATTTATGGATTAAAACAGTCATCCAGACAGTGGTACTTGAGGTTTCATAAGGCAATAACCTCATATAACTTTCAAATGATAGAGGAAGACCACTGCGTCTATGTTAAGCGATTTGAGGGTAACTTTGTAATATTATCCTTATACGTAGACGATATACTATTAGCCGGAAATAGTCTTGACTCGGTGATAGCTATTAAAGAATGGCTTTCATCAAACTTTGAGATGAAAGACATGGGTGAAGCAGAATACATACTTGGAGTCAAGATTCAAAGGAATCGCTCCAAGAGAATCCTCACTCTTTCACAAGAGAGTTATATCAAGAAAATACTTGAGCGATTCAATATGACTGAATGCAATCCCATGGATATCCCTGTAGCCACTGGAGTGGCCTTGAGTTCAGACATGCGTCCCAAAACTGATATAGACAGAAAGCAAATGGAAAGAGTTCCATATGCCAGTGCCGTTGGTAGCCTAATGTACGCAATGTTGTACACAAGACCAGATATTTGTTATGCAGTGGGGCTGGTTAGCAGATTCCAGTCCAACCCCGGTGAGAAACACTAGAAAGCAGTGAAGAGGATCTTGAGATACTTAAAGGGCACATCTGATTATGCGTTGTGTTATCAAGGAAGCGATCTGCGCCTAGTCGGTTATTCCGATGCTGATGTAGGCGGTGATGAAGAAGAACGAAGATCTACTTCAGGATACACCTTCTTGCTTAACAACGGAGCCATATGTTGGAGTAGCAAGAAGCAGACGTGCATTGCTTTACACTCTATGGAAGCTGAGTTTGTGGCATGCACTGCAGCAGCGCAAGAGGCTGTTTGGCTGAAGAGATTTATCGAACACCTAGGATTTGGGAACGAGAGTACCAATCCGGTGTTGATACACTGTGACAATACTGCAGCCATAGCCTACACCAAAGACCCTAAGTATCACAGCAAGACCAAACACATTGATATTAAGTATAACTTTGTGAGGGATTATATAGCACAGAAAATTGTAACTGTACAATACATTTCAACCAAGTGTATGGTTGCAGACCCCCTGACTAAGCCAATAGGCAAAGAAACATTTGAGAAACATGTAACAGCCATTGGCATGCGAAAAATGTAAAGTAGCAGATTGTATGTAATAATTTTATTTTTTTATTAATGATATTATGTCATTTATTATTACTTATATGTCTGAGTAAAAGTATACAATGTCTAGTATGTCGTACAGGTTGAAAAGGGTAGCTCTCTCACACGAGCAACCGCCTTTGACGCTAGAGAAGTGTTCAAAGATGAGACATGTGTTCACCAGTAAAGCAGCAAGAGTGCTGATATGGTAGAGAAGAAACACAATAAATGTCGCCTTGGCTTAAATAGTGCAGTAAGTCAAGATGAGATCCATGAGTATGGATATGGATCGAACAATGGATACCCACATCCATGAAACCTGTAGCCAGATAACAAATTCTTCAAAATTGACGTCATATTATGTGAATAGAGTTGAAGAGTTTGGGTTTAGATACTATAAGTGTCTAGACTTAAGTTTGTACGGTGTGATTGATAGAATCAAAACGACGTACACTCTTATGGGATAAGAGGAACACCGTAACATGTGATTCATACCACATGTGCTAAAGAACCGCAAATGGAAAGCAAGTGAATCAATCCCTGCTTCATTGTTGTGTGAGTTCCAGAAAGGTATCATCCTTTCATTAATGTCCTTTGACTTTGACAGTATTATGGAGGTATGTTTCAACGATTGCTACTTTAGTATATGTCCTATGGTCAAAATTATATATGAACCAAAGGTATTATGCTAGGAAAGCGGTTGATTCATATCAAAAATGATACATGGGCGAAAGAAAGATTGCCAGAATATACACATCCATGCTAGTGTCTGTGACCGGTCCCTTGTGATATTATTTTATTAATTTCATAAGTGTGAATACTATGCATAAGTGGAGACTATCTGAGTTATATACTGACTCAAGAGGGATTAGATTAGCCATAAGAAAGTGTATATAGGTAAATCTAGGACATTCAAGGCAACATAACTTATTCTAATCGAACTGCACTAAAGGGTTGTTTTGTGCTGGTCTCTGTGAAAGGGATTACTAGTACAAACGCCTGGAAGGAGACGTCATGCCTACGCGGTCACGGCAAAGCACCTAGTATGAAAGAAGGAAGAAAATGAGATTGGATCCAAGACATCTAATCCACCAAGTGTGAGTGGGAGATGTAAGGAAATGGGCTAGTCCACCCATGGTGGATTAGGCCCAGATCCATGAAGAGTAAAGGAGGGAACGGTTATAATTTTGAAAGGAAATGGGAAGTAACAGGCGAAGTAACTTCCCCCCCAATATACACACGTAGAAGCAAAAACCAATGAAGAGAGCGTAAGACCTTTTTCCAGAGCAGGGTTGTTTTGCTTTCGGTGGGTGTGTGTATCGGAACCGTTCCAAAAACGTTTGTGCTCTCTCTCTCAGTGTCCGACGCTCTGCATTTTCTTCCATCGGTGTCATTTGCTGTGAAACGTACCAGAGTCCATTCACGGTGCTCCGGTTGCGCGTGGCTACTTCGGTAAACAGAAAAACATCCAAGGTACGCCCGAAAACCTTCAGTATCTAAAGCCATTCGACATGGGATGCCCAAACAAGGGGAAAATAAGAAGATAAAAATGAAGATTATGGACATGTAACATTTGAGATTAAAAAATAAGTACAAGCTTAGACAAAAAAAAAATATTAGAAAATATATTAAAATATATTACAAAAGTCTCATATTGATTAATTAGAGAAAGAATTGAATGTATATAATGTTAAAGGAAGTTATATGAAATTAATTTAAATTATTTTTATAGAAAAATAATTATAACATATATCAATTTCTCAAAAACAAAGTTAGAGTAAATAAGGAGACCAGTGAGCAAATTCTTCTTGTATAAGACGACAAAGATATGGTTCAAGCTGGATGCACCAAAATGATGAGGCAAAATGGAGTATCTAATATACCATCAGTCTCAAACAAGAAGTGCAGAAAATACAATAATCAATCAATTGGGGTTTCACTCATTGAAGACTTTATCCCAGTCCCGTAAAGTAGGGGTAGAAGTTGAAGGGAAAGCATTAATAGGTTATAATTAATAATACCTCTATAGAATTAGTTTACTTGTGTAAAACTCTATTAGATTTTCTAAATTTTAAGTTTGATTCTTAAAAAAGACACATATATTTAGAGGGATAACTATAAACTTTAAAATTAGGAGACCTGATAATATGATTTGGTCAATATTATCAAAAAATACTACATCTAATCCTTAATATAATATTTACTTGATTAATGTTAGTAGATGAAGAAAATTAATTAAATTATTTATTTTTAATAATTGTGTGTGAATTTCTCCTAAAATATTCTATTTAATTATGTGTATTTAAACTACCTTTAATATAAACACTTATAATATGTGCAATCAGACAGGGATACTTTGAAGAAAAAATTATAATTTTAATAGATAAACTAGATTAAAATTTTATATATTTGAGATCAAAATAGATTTTCTATTTAACTCTTATATTTAAAACTACAGAAAATAATTAATTGTATTATAATTATAAAGTATATTCTCTAATATATTATGATTATTTAAGATACATCAAATAAAAAATAAATGTGTAATTTTAGCAAGTAAACAATATTATTTTAAATATAAATTTATGTGAATATAAAAAATATTTTAAAAATTATAATTTTATCTTAAATTTAATAATATTTAAATATAACTAAATAATGTTGGGTGCTAGGTACCATGGGAAAAAAAACTATCTCTAAATTAAAAGCAGTCAACCCATGGTACTTATGAGTTAAAGTACGACTTCTTATCAATCCAAATCAACGTTGTGGTGTCTGAACTCCAACATTTATCAATCACTTGTCCTATTTTCAAGTTGTGATGTTTGAACTCTAAATTTATCACTCTCTTCTCCTCTTTTCAATGTTTTGTTTTGAAGTTTTCAAACTATTCAAAAATTTTCTTAAATTAATATTATTTTATAAGTGTTAAAAAAAATAATATCGTCCTTAATTATTAAAAATATTAACAATTAATTTTAATTTTTTTTAATAATTAATATTGATTTTTTAATATTTAGAGTCATTTTATTTTTGTTTTGTAATACTTCAAGGAGAATATTAATTCAAGAAATATTTTTTACTACCCATAACTAATATACAAAAAATTATGGGATAAAATATCATAATTTTATACAACACTATAACAAAAGCAAGTGTGAATATCTATTTTAATTTTGTGTAAAACTAAGAGTTTTTTTAATACTAGAAATTAATCCTTTTGAAAGTACAAAAAATAAAAATTAGAATAATATAAAAAATATTTATAGCAATAGTCATATATTACCAACAAACAAAATTCACGTACCCTTGAATTTGAACTCACATTTTGGTGCGCATAAAAAAAGTGCAAATTATATCAACATTTCTTTGTGCCGTGTAAATTATTTTGATTTAACTCAAATTAAATATATGCCACCCTAATGTCGCCCTTTGATACCACATAACTAAATCAAATTCAAATTCACACCCTCTCAAACTACAAATTTATCATTCATCTGAAAAAAGTTCGACTTAAACCTATTATGCCCACATAAGATTCTATAATCTCATATCATAAAAACTTTCCTGCCACTAACTTCAAAGTCAACTGTTAATTATATTGTAATTTTCGATAATTATTATAACATTTATAATAAATAATACGGTTTAAAAACCCTATCATTTAGATTAGACTAAGAACATATCTTCTTTTTTTTCAATTTTATGATACTCCTCTTATTCTTAATTTAGCTATTTGATTAATATAGGTAGAATAAATAAACTAAATAAATTAGTTAATTACAATCAAATTCTAAGAGAAATTCATATTATATGTTCTTTAATCTACATAAATTAGTCATATAACTCTTATATTAGTTATACTTAATTTATTTATTTAATTTTTCTAATATATCTAAATTAATTTATTAATTCTTATATTAAAGACAAAAGAAAATATCATTTAATCATATCTAAGCTATTATGTCAAGAGCTCCATTGTAAATAAGTATAAACTTGGATTCTTTCTTTTTTAAAAGTAAACTTGGATGCTTTGGTTGTTGATCTCACTGGCAAAAAGGAAAAAAAAGAAAAAAAAGAGCACTTTGCTAAATCGATTCTCAAAGAATATTCAAAGTAAGAGATTGAAAATAAAGAAAAGAATCATGAACATTTAACTTTTTTTTTTTTTTTGATAAAAAGACAAAATGACATTAATAGAATAAATATCAGAGTTACAAGATCCAAAGCGTAAAGAATAAATAAAAGTTAGCAAATGTTTGATGAAAGGAATCTAAAGAAATGACATGAAAATGATATGAAGAAAAACCCTTGATTAAAGTGAGTATTTCCTGACATGTGATGGGGGAAATGGAGCCACATAAAAAGGCAAGGTTGATGAATTGCTTGCCAACACACATAATATTGAGACTTTGAGGGGGTGTATCCTGCATAAGGTTGTTTTTCTGAATCCAAATCAACGAAGCTCGAAGGCATCTAGTAAGGAAGGGGATCCCTGTGGTGGTCTCATTTTTCCAAATGAATTCTATTAAAGGAGATCCCTGGAAACAGATATAACCTTGACAAAAGTGCATTCTGGATTTCTTAAATTTATGTAGGAAGATACCCATCCAGAAGTATTAAAGAAGTAATCCTTAACCACATATTTGAGTTGACTTGTGGGGAGTGAAGGCAATGAATTTGATATAAGCCAACAATAGCATTAATTTTCGTCATAATGGTGGAAGGATTACCTCGTCTCCCCTGATGAACAGCTGCATTCCGTGTCTTCCAGATAATATGCCCATCAAGCAGATGATTTTGTGAATTGTTAAAGTATTATCTTACTGAAAAAGCTGAAACAAGAATGACGCTAACCAATTCTTAATTTCTTGCGCAAAGTCTGGAATTCTAATATTGACATATCCAAACCATAAAACTCTAGCCAGAGGGAAGGAGAAGAAAACATGATGGACTGATTCTCGAGAGTCACAACCAAAGACACAGTATAGGAGACATTCAAGTGATGGTGCTCAAGGGTGTCACAAGATGAGAATGCATTGTGCATGAATTTCCAGCAGAATAGGATAAATTTTTGGGGAATCTTCAAGCTCCAAATCATTCTCCAAAGAGAAGAATTGTCATAATGTTGTAATGAATTACAGGGAGAGAGGGAAAGCACACCCTCCTGTACACTATAAAATCCAGAGGAATTTCCGTTCCAATATAAGACATCAGGGGCATTAAGTTGAGCAACAGGCAGCCTGAAAATGGCCTCTGAAATATCGTGTTGATGTAATGACCGAACCAAAGGTTTGTTCCAAGTGATACAATTCGAATTAGAAGAGGTATGCAACAATAGATCAGCAACCTTTTGGATATCATTCCTAGGGAGCTAGTCCGACTGCATAGGCCATCATAAATGATGGTTAACTGGAATATCTTCGTCATTGCCAACTCTCCATTTGAGTTTACCAATGGTGATATGAGCATGATCAGAAATACCCTTCCATAACCAAGATGAATTGTATGGTTTTTTAATTATAGAAGGAGAGTTCAGATCAATGTATTTGGGTCGCAGGGTGTTAGCCGAAGTAGGTGAAGAATCTGGATCTATAAGTCTCCAAACTTGTTTGGCTAACAAAGCTTGATTGACAACTTGGTTGGTATGAGACTGAGTCCACCTTTATCAATGGACTGAAATAAATTATCTCTCTTTAAAAGCAGATTTTTCCTTGAATCACTGTTAGAACAACAGAAGAAGCTAACACAACTAGAATTAATCGATTACAGACATAATGGGGCAAATTAACGCAAGATACTTGATGTAAACGAGTGAAGAGGAATAATGGGCTTCGATGTTTGTACCTCACAAGCTAAAATACGACAACGTTTTATACTTCTCTTCTCGCAGGGGTGGATCCATGACCTGAGAAGTGAGAACAGTGGGAGTGATGTATATTTTTTCAAATAAATAATAAATAATATTCATTATTAGTACAAATTAAATATATAAATATATTTTTATGATTTTAGAAATACTATTCTATAATTAGAATTTAGAATATTAATAATCATAACCAATCGTCCTGATCTTGTTTTTTTTTTCAAATATGTTATATTAAAAAAATTACATTTAATTAATTACAAACAGCTGAAATATCACAAATTCATTATCATAATTCAAACATATGTATATAAAATTGAGTAAAATACTCTAACTACCCCTAATTTTACCTTAACTACACAAAGTTCTCTTCTATTTTGAAAACCTATAGGACATCCCTTAAAATTAAAATACATGTTACACTAACCTCCCTTGTATATTTAAAATTCCATTTTCATTCACCAAATTGACTGTTAAATTTGAATTTTTAATTTTTTTTTTACCAAAATGCCTACTTGCTGGCCTGTATTGGTTGAAGTACTCTCAATCCTCTTTATAATAAAATTTAATTAAATATTCATATTCCAAATTTTTTTACATCCAATAACTAATTTTAATAGATGAGTTTTTAATTTTTAAATATATTATAAAATTTATTATTTTGAATTTATTGTAAAATTTTATAATTTTATTTTTCATCATAATTTTTGAATTTTCACAAATAATAAAAATAAAAATCATAGAAAAATATATTTTAATATAAATTTTAGGAATTTATTAGAATGGGGTAAAATAGTAAATAAACATGATTTTAATATGAATTTTAACTAAAAATCATGTTTTTAGAATCTTTTGAGAATATTTTTAATGGTGTTAGCATATTGGATTAAATTATATATTTTTAAAATAGATGAGAGGTTCGTGTAATTAAGGTATAACTAAAGGGAGCTCAAGGGATTTTATTCTATAAAATTTTGATGTTTACAATAATATATTGAAATAAATAAAAAGTTAAATAAATATTTTTCTCAAAAGAACATAACAACTACAGGATAAAAAAAAATATATCAGAAAGAAAATTATAGAAAATGGTTTCACTATCACACAACCCTAATTATTTATGATCCCGCTATTTTGGCCAAAAAAATTCCCGCTATTATTTTTCAATTGAAAAAGAAAATCTGCATGCGGATGTTTGGTAATTCGGGTTTTTTTGGGAAATACACAGATAAATACCTCTAAAATATGCAAAATCCATATGTATGAGGACCCTAAAATGCTAAAATGACACTAGAGATAAATATGGGATTAAATTACGAAACCAATTTACCTACATCATCAACGTACCCTTTTGCCTATTGCTTCCTCACCTCTCTTGATATCTCATCTAGTAACTCTTAAAAATTCAATGTGGACAAGAACAATGATTTTAGTACCGAAGGCAAGAGACCAAGAATTTGGAGATCGATAAAAAGATGGGTTTCAAAGATCCGATAAGAATAGGGGTTTTAGGACAAATGAGAAACGGCAAACTGTTTTGGGAATTTAATTTCTTCCAAAAAAAAAAGGGGGTTTCAAGTAAATACTTGTCATTCTATAGTTTTGGGGCCTGTTTGGATAGGCTTTTAAAAAAAGATTTATGAAAAAAATGACTTTTTGACAGTTTTTAGAAAAGGGTTTCTGGATAAGAATTTATAAAAAAAAATTAGTTCTGAATAAATGAGGGTTTAGATTATTATTACTAGAAGGACTTTTGTAATTGATAAATTACTAGAAATGATACGAAATAAAAAAAATATTATCACTGTAGCATGTCTTGTACCACCGCGTCTTCTCCTATGTAGCATCTTCTAATTCTCTCTCATCTGCATCTTGTCCGTTTCTCTCTCTCATCTTCTCACCACCAACGCTCTGATCCTCTCTCATTTGTGTCTTCAGACATCTCTCCAGCAACAACTAGTAGGACTTGTAGCAATGATGAACAAAGGAGAACAGAGATGACACCACTACAGACCTCTTCTTCCTCTTTATTCTCGACGACAGACTAGCAATGTCTGTTTCCTCAAGGTGCACTGGTATATTTCTTTGTTTTCTTAGTAATGCAATAATGGTTACACTTTCTATTACATAATCTAAACTTTACGTTATCCACTAATGGAATTAGTATTGACAAAATATCAGAACTTAACGATTTGGCAATAGAGGCTGCAAAAACTGATGGTAGGATCGCTAGTTGCGCGATATCAACAAAGAGATTGAAGCTCACATGATGTTGTCTTCATTATTCACCAAATTAATTGCTGAGCAATCTGAAGCCATTCTTGTAAAGATTTCCTAACTTTATATAAATTAAAACTCCTATGTGTCATATGAAATACGATAAATGAGTTGTATTATTTGTAGTTTGTGAATAGTATAGTTTGCTATAAATTTTAGAAGAAATTAATCTTTGCATCCTTATAGTTTTGACTCGGTTGTAACTCTATCTATAGGCCGTTGGAAATTGTGCCCTAGGGGCCAATCATTGTATTATGTTATCACATTATTTGCATGTTTACTATGATAACCATCCTTGGATAACTCATGATCTTATCCTAAATGTCCCTGGTCGGTCATCTATGCGGGAGCAAAGATGAAATAAGATCAGTATGACTTTGAAGATATATAGAGATATAAATCAAAGTTATAGGCACATGTAAGAGTACAGGGTGCTGGACCGACCCGCTATAAGAGAGCTGCATGGGTTAAGTCATAAGCTTATCTCATATACAAGCCATGTCACTATGCCCTTTGACCTGAGATCATCATGGATTCCTACATGACAAATGCTCAGCTTTGACCTAGTCAAAAGTCACTTTTGACCGAGTGATCATAAAGGCTATGTTCGGGCTCAGTGGTTTTTCATGCGGAGGAATGTGAATGGTCAAGATAAAATTTGTCCCTCACATTTATAGAGAGATATTACTGGGCCCCTCGATGAGTGAGTCTGAGAAATGTATGGCTATACTGTAATGGAAGGGTAGTTCTATTACTATAGTCAGACTACTCAGGGATCGAGAAAGTAACGGTCAAGAACAGGAGGATGACGTTCTCCATGCCTCATCCATGACCGAAATATCGTGTGACAAAAGGGACGTGATATGGTTGTATGAAAGGTTACATCGTTTATCGATCCTCATATGATTTGGGTAGTCGTAATGTCTTGCTAGATGCCGCTTACAACTTGTGGGTTATTATAGTAACTAGCCCACTGCCAACTCCATATGGGCCTACAGGGTTGCACACAAAATAACCCAACTCGAGCTGTGATGTCTAGGTTCATTGAATCTACGACATGTCTTGATTAAATGAATAATCTAGGGTAAATTTATATATTATATATATATAAATTTGTATTTATATATTATATATAGTATAAGAGATATTTGCAAGATTTAATTTATAAGGATAAATTAAATCTCTATTACTTTTGAATTTGAATTTAAATGGATATGATCTATTTGAATTTGAAATTTAAATTGATAAGATATCTCAAATTTGATTTATGAAAATAAATCAAATATAATTCCGTCTTATCTTTATTTTAAATTAAATAAATAGGTGAATTAAATCTGTGGGACGGATTTAATAAAAACCGTATTTATGTAATTAGTTTCTTATCAAATTATGCAATATATGATATTGTATTAATTTCAGAATTAATATAAGATTAATTCTGAAGTCCGGCCCAATTAGAAGCCCGATAGCATCCTATATATTTGACATTAGGAGCTAGGGTTCAATACACAACACACAAGAGAAAAAGGGGCAAGGAGAGTGCAAAAGGTTTGCATATAAGAAACTGCCAGAATAGAGACAGTGAGGACGGAATCTTGAGAAAACCCTAGAGGGACAAGAGGCGCTAGCACGTCGTTCGTGGTTGGAACGCTATTCGTGTGGATACCGGTAGAGGAAGCCGATATGAGTTGTCTACTTCTTGCGAACGAGAAAAGAGCACCAGGTACGACGAGGTCGCGACTAGTTGACACATAGGTCGAGATCAAATTGGCTTCTGAACGTCAGAAATCCGAAAAGAGACTACTGGTCACGACTAGAAGCAGAGGAGGTCGCGACTTCAAACTCCAGAGATGATAGGTCATGACTAGAAGATGATTAGGTCGCGACTGAAAACTCCAGAGGCGACAGGTCGAGACTAGAAGCTGAGGAGGTCGCGACTGAAAGTTCCAGAGGCGAAGAGTCGCGACTAGTGGATACGGAGGTCACGACTAAAGCTCGAATACCGATGGTAACACTTCTTTCTCCTTGACTTAAACACATTCGGTAGATCTGGCTGGGAATGGAAAAAAATTTAAAGTTAATTTCCGTTGCATGTCTTCAAATTCCCTTCAGCTTTAACTCAATGCAGTTTAGTCCATATAGTTTTGACTCGACTATAACTCAGTCCCTAAATTTTGACTTGATGCAACTAGTCCATATAGTTTAATCATTTATAATAAATATTAGTCCCTATATTTTAAAAAATAAAATTATATATTTCATAAACCTTAAAGGCTAAAGTTTTAAATGGTTAAAACTAAAGAGACTGAGTTGTAGTGAGTTAAAGTTTAGGGACTGAATTTTAACTAAGTTAAAATTATAGAGATTAAGTTGCACTGAGTCAAAACTATAAGGATCAAAGATTAATTTTTCCTAGATTTTATTGTGTGTGTGGTGTGTATATATTTATATATTGATGTTCAGGTTTACTCAAAATTCTAGGATTTGGGATAATGCCTATTTTTACTGAAATGTTAGGTTACTAGTCAAATTTGAATTTTAAGAGTAAGGAAATTTACCCTTCATGTTGTTTCTACTACTTAAAGAACCTAATTATTCTTGCAGTCATTGGAATTTTCCAATGTTCCTTCCCTTTCTACAAAATTTGCTGTTAGAAGAACAATGGCTCAGGATATCCTAGTTGGTGAGATTCGCATTCTCAAATCTGCTTCTGCTTGGCTTGACCATTACTGTTCTTCTTTGACTGCACAATCTATTCATTGCTAGCCATGAAGCTTGACGACAACTTTGTTTTTCATACAATTAAATGCATGCTTACACACAAACATATCAGCGCCAAGCTCTAGCTTGAGGCCTCATCTAAGCATGGTGGATAGCACTGCTACTAGGGAAACTTCACGTTGACTCCTGACAACATGTTAGGTATGATAGTTAGAAAGAGACTTTCTTGTTTCTAGCTTTTGCAATATTTATAATATCCTTAAGATCATTATTTGATAATTTTTATACCAAATAGATCCTTGCCATTTTTTTATACTTGCTTAGTACCATTTAGGTACTCTTATACTTCATAATAAACATTATGTAGCATTATTTTTCATAAAGAATAGTTTAGAAATTATGTAAGTAAACGTTGAGTTTTAGAATATCCATAACTATTTGTGCAATGGTAACAATTTATAAATAATTCTTTTGACTATACATTGATCTGTTAGGTTACATATATACAAGTGAGAGAGCTACAATCAATAATAGTGACGGGAAAAACAAAATTAGGAAATAAAATCAGACTATGATCTCATCTAATTTTCTATAACCTCTCTCAATTAATTCCTATAATCTCTCTTAATTTTGAATATGATATTTTCTATACTCCCCTTCAAGTTGGAGCATAGATATTGATCATGTCCAACTTTCTAATGAAGTACTCAAACTTTTCTCGGGCTAAGCTTTTTGGGAGGACATCTATTGTTTGGTCCCTAGAAGGAATGTACTATAATTCCATCATCAATTTTTCCCCAGATAAAATGCTTATCTATTTCAACATGTTTATTTCGATTATGTTGAATAGTATTATGGGAGATATTTATTGCTTCCATATTATTCGAATAGAGTTTAATAGGAAAATTCATGAGCATCTTTAACTCTTTAAGTACTCGTTTCACCCAAATACCTTCACAAATCCTAAGGGCTATAGCCCTGAATTCAGTTTCAGCACTATTCCTAACCACAACACTCTACTTCTTGACAAAAGTGAAGTATCCTGAGCTTAATTTATTGTCATCTTAATCCCTTGCCTAGTTAGCATCTGTAAACATCTGTACATTCCTCTGATCTAATTTCTTGAACAAAAGACCTCATCCTGGTGATCCCTTTAAGTATCTAAGTATTTTATGTACTTCATTTAGATGCTTTTGTTGAGGATCATGGGAGTGTTAGCTTACCACACTTATTATAAAAGCTATGTCTGGTCGAGTGTGGGATAAGTAAATCAGTTTTCCTACCATGCGCTAGTATCTCCCCAAGTCTATAGCCATTCCCAAGTCTTCATCATCACCTATTTTGTCAACTCGTATCACTAGGTCTACAATCCAACAAACCTATTTCCTTCAAAAGGTCCAAGACATACTTTCTCTATGAGATATAGATCCCTTTTTGAGATCTGGTTATTTCCATTCCAAGGAAGTACTTCATTTTTTCAAGATCTTTGAACTTGGAATTCTTGGTTCAATGATCCTTTAATGCGTTCAATTTCCATTAGGTCATCACTAGTGAGAACAATGACATCTACATATATGGCAAGTACTACTATTTTCCCTTTCAAGTGTATGAATAATAGAGTATGATCGCTTTGCCCTTGTATGTAGCCTTGTGTTCTCAAGACTCGAGTGAACCTTTTCAAACCAGTCTCAAGGGGACTGCTTTAATCCATACAACGATTTATTTAGCTTGCAAACTTGACTTGCTTGTTTACTAGGGAAACCTAAAGGTAATTTCATATACACTTCCTCTTTGAGTTCTCCATTCAGAAAGGCATTTTTAACATTCGTTTGATGTAAAGGCCAATATAAATTTGCAGCTAGAGAAAATAGGATTTTAATTGTATTTAGTTTTGTCACTGGTGTGAAGGTCTCTATGTCATCCATGACATATACTTGTGAGAACCCTTTTGCAACTAGTCTCACTTTGTACTTATCAGGATCACCATATGTTGTATATTTTAGGGTAAATACCCACTTACAACCCATTGGTTTCTTTTCTCTGGGCAGATGAACTATTTCCCATATGCCATTAACCTCTGATGCATTCATCTCCTCCATAATAGCTTGTCTCCAATTTGGATTAGGTAGAGCTTCATCAATGTTGTTTGGGATCTTGATATCATTTAAATGAGAGACAAAAGCACAATATTTCGAGGAAAGGGCATGATATGAGACAAACCTTTCTATTGGATACCTGGTAAAAGTTTTGGGCTATTTTTGTACAACAATAGGAAAGTTAAGATCATTCACATTTAAGTATTTTTACTCTCAACTTGTGTTTCTTTTGGACCTACTCTCGGTTCAGATTCTTGGGGTGCATTAGTTGTCTGAGGGGTATTACCTGTCATTTATCTTCATGTATAGGTTTGACCCTACCTATTTGATGTCTCCCCTGAACTAGTATTCTCTTCACTTGTTTTAGGCGCTTCAACACTCATAGGTTGCTCACGAATAGGTTCCTCAAGAATAAGGATAATGTCAAGGGCAAGCTCTATTTTAGGTTCAGGTTCATTTTTAGTCTGAGATTCACTCCAACTGTCCCCTAAATTGAAGGCTGAGGATAATAGGGAAAAATTTCATGAAAAGTAACATCATAGGTGACATAAATGCGCTTAGAAATTGGGTCATAATATTTGTACCCTTTTTATGACCCAATTGGCCCTAAGTAAATGCATTTGACAACTTTAGTTTCAGTTTGTGGGTATGACGGAGGTGAACACAGGTGGCATAACCAAACACTTTTAGATGTAATGTATTCTTAAGATAGGGAAGATTGTAGTGTTTGTGAAGGACTTGTAGGGGTGTTTGAAAAGACAAAGGCTTGCTAGGCTGTTTGTTTATGAGAAATGTAGCTGTAAGAACAACATCATCCCAATAAAAGGTTTGAACATTGCTACCAAACATGATTGTCCTAGCAGTTTGTAAGATGTGTTTGATCTTTTGTTCTGCAATGCCATTTTGTTGAGGACTTTGAAGGTAGAAACTTTTATGAAGTATGATGTGATCTCATAGGAAGGTAGAGAGGGACTTATTAAAGTATTCAGTTACATTATAAGTATGAAGGATTTGGATATTTGTTTGGAATTGTGTTTGGATCATATGGTAAAAATCACTAAATATTTGGTAAATATATGTTTTGTCTTTTAAGAGGAAAACCCAACTGACCTGCTTGTGATCATCAATAAAACTCATGAACCATTTTGAGTCAGTATGATTCGGGACACGAGACGGACCCCACAATGAAGGGAATTGGAAGACACGCAGCGGAAATTAACTTTAAAATTTTTTCCATTCCCAGCCAGGATCTACCGAATGTGTTTAAGTCAAGGAGAAAGAAGTGTTACCTTCGGTATTCAAGCTGTGGTCGCGACCTCAGTGTCTACTAGTCGTGACTTTTCGCCTCTGGAGTTTTCAGTCGCGACCTCCTCAGCTTCTTGTCATGACCTGTCACCTCTGGAGTTTATAGTCGCGACCTACTCAGCTTCTAGTCGCGACCTTTCGTCTCTGGAGTTTGCAGTCGCGACCTGTAGTCTCTTTTCGGATTTCTAACGTTCAGATGCTAATTTAGTCACGACCTCTGTGTCAACTGGTCGCAAGAAGTCGACAACTCAAATCGGCTTCCTCTATCGGTATCCACACGAATAACATTCCAACCACGAACGACGTGCTAGCGCCTCTTATCCCTCTAGGGCTTTCTCAAAATTCCGTCCTCACCGTCTCTATTTCGGCAGTTTCTTATCTGCAAACCTTTTGCACTCTCCTTGCCCCCTTTTCTTATGTGGAGAACCCTAGCCCCTAATGTCAAATATATAGGATGCTATCGGGCTTCTAATTGGGCCGGGCTTCAGAATTAATCTTATATTAATTCTAAAATTAATACAATATCATATATTGCATAATTTGATAAGAAACTAATTAAATAAATATGGTTTTTATTAAATCCGTCCCATAGATTTAATTCACCTATTTATTTAATTTAAAATAAAGATAAGACGGAATTATATTTGATTTATTCTCATAAATCAAATTTGAGATATCTTATCAATTTAAATTTTAAATTCAAATAGATCATATAAATTTAAATTCACATTCAAAAGTGATAGAGATTTAATTTATCCTTATAAATTAAATCTTGCAAATATCTCTTATATTATATATAATATATAAATACAAATTTATATATATAATATATAAATTCACCCTAAATTATTCATTGAATCAAGACATGTCTTAGATTAAATGAACTTAAACATCACAGCTCGAGTTGGGCTATTTTGTGTGCGACCCTGTAGGCCCATATGAAGTTGGCAGTGGGCCAGTTACTATACTAATCCACAAGTTGTAAGCGGTCTCTAGCAAGACATTATGACTACCAAAATCATATGAGGATCGATGAACGATATTACCTTTCATACAACCATATCACGTCCCTTTTGTCACATGATATTTCGGTCATGGATGAGGCATGACGAACATCATCCTCTTATTCCTGACCGTTACTTTCTCGATCCCTGAGTAGTCTGACTATAGAAATGGAACTACCCTTCCATTATAGTATGGCCATACATTTCTCAGACTCACTCATTGAGGGGCCCAGTAATATCTCTCTACGAATGTGAGGGACAAATTCCATCTTGACCATTCACATTCCTCCGCATAAAAAACTACTAAGCCCGAACATAGCCTTTATGATCACTTGGTCAAAAGTGACTTTTGACTAGGTCAAAGCTGAGCGTTTGTCATGTAGGAATCCATGATGATCTCAGGTCAAAGGGCATAGTGACAAGGTTTGTATATGAGAGAAGCTTATGACTTGACTCATGTAGCTCTCTCATGGCGGGTCGGTCCAAAACCCTGTGCTCTTACATGTGCCTATGACTTTGATTTATATCTCTATATATCTTCAAAGTCATACTGGTCTTATTTCATCTCTTCTCCAGTATAGATGACCGACCATGGACATTTAGGATAAGATCATGAGTTATCCAAGGATGGTCATCACAGTAAACATGCAAATAATGTGATAATATAATTAAGAAATTAATAAATCAACAATATTCATAATACAATGATTGGCCCCTAGGGCACAATCTCCAACACACAAATCATTATAGATAGTGGCAAAAGGTTTGTAAGCATGATAAGGATTATGAGGAAAAGAGTTATTGAACGACATGTCAATAATGGAGATAGAGGGATGACAAGAGATCACAAACCAGGTCACAATATAATTCTTCTCATATCTTTCACTGTTGTACACCGTTACATATATACACTTAATGAACGCTAATTAAGGCGAGATTTTTGAAGAATAAAATCAAGATATAATCTCTGCAATCTCTCTCAATAAATCCCAAAAATCTCTCTTAGTCTTAACTCTAATATCTTCTACACTCCCCCTCAAGTTGGAGCATAGATATTTATCATGTCCAACTTGCCAATTAAATATTTGAATTTATCTTGAATCAACCCCTTCGTGAGTACATTTGTTGTTTGCTCTTTAGAAGGGATATATTGGAGATCAATTGTTCCTTCATCAATCTTTTCTCTTATGAAATGCCTATCTATCTCCACATGCTTTGTTCTGTCATGTTGGACTGGGTTATGAGACATGGTTGTTGCCATGTTATCTGGGTGTAGTCTTATAAGTAATTCCATTAACATTTTCAGCTCTTCCAATACTTATTTTATCCATAGACCTTCACAGATTCCTAGAGCTATAGCTCTAAACTCAACTTTAGCACTACTTCTAGTAACTACAATCTATTTTTTACTTCGCCAAGAAACCTAGACATAGGTGACGTATCCTAAGGTAGACTTCCTATCATCTTGGTCGCCTGCCCAGTTAACATCTGTTAGCATTTTCACATTTCACTTGTCTAATTTTGTGAACAAGAGGTCTAGCCTGGGAGAGGCCTTTAAATATCTAAGATCCGATAGACCTCATTTAAGTATTTCTGTTTAGGGTCATGTGAGTGCTGGCTTATCATACTAATGGCATAGGCAATGTCTAGTCGAGTGTGTGCTAAGTAGATTAGCTTTCCCACTATAACATCCTAAATTTTCTCTATCTGTATAAGAATGATAGAGGAAAGAGGTTATGAAGGTCTTGAGATGGTAATCAAAAGGAAAGATAATTATTAAGATAAGTTTTAAGCTAAAGAAAGAGAGAAGGCATGAAGTTGTAAAGAAAAGGGGACTAAATTGTAATTAATGAAAGTTTCAAGGACATAATGGATATTTTGTAAAAGAAAGGGACTAAAGTGAAAGTCTAAACATTCCATGGTGTAAAATGAAAGTAGACATAAACTTTGGGCCATTAAGTGTAATTATAAAAAGTTGAAGGCCTAAAGTGTAATTTTTAAAAGTTCAGGGGCAAATGATAATTATGAAAAGTTGAGCAAGAAAAGGCCCGAAAATGGTTTAGCACCAAATTTTCCCAGTAAATAGAGAAAAGTATTTTGATCAGTTTAACGCAACGCAAAATTTTGATTTGAGGTCCTGATAAATTGATATTAATTTTTGAAGTCAGGAGATTATTAAAGTATCCTATGGACCTCATAATCAGATAAAATTTGGCAATAAATTCTTATAAATAATATAAAAATTTATAAAACTGACAGAAGTCAAAAAAGAGTCCTGTAAAATTAATTATGAAATTTAAGGTGAAATCAGACACCGATAAAGAGTTAAAGGAAATGTAGGGAATTTTTATCAGGACTTCTGGGTCTCAAACAATTATGAGACTTTGCAAGAAATTTATTTTATATTAGAATGAATTTCTAAAAATTTCAAAACTAATAAAAGAGGTGTTTAGAATTTATTTCAAAATTAGGGTAATTTAAGGATATCGATATAGGAAGTACCTTGGGATTTGTGCCAAAATTATAATTTGGGCCCAAGTAAGCCCAACATGGAGTCATAGAGGTGTCCATGGAGCCCAAAAAATTGTCATGTGGTCAAATGACTTTTTTAGAATATTTTATATATTTTTAAAAGAAAATAATTCAAGAAAATTCAAGAAGCATATGAGGTGTCCTTGTGGGCCCCACAAACTTTACACATGGCACCAAGAAGAAGAAGAAAGGGTTATGACATGTGATAAAATGGAATAAAATAATATAAGAATTAACTTAATGATGATTAAGGATAATTAATCCAAAAACCAACCAATCAAGTTCAAGATTAAGGAGTTGTAATAATTAGGAAAAGTGGGGTTATTATGGACCTAAGGTGACAAAGTTTTTGCTATAAATACCCCTCCCATTCTTCACAAAAATGTGCCCCCTTGGTTCCCTTGGAGAAACTCTTGTCATTTGAAAACTCAACTAAGATAAAGGTAATTCAAGGTCAAGGTAGTTAAGGCATAAGGTAAGCAATCATTCCTAACTTATTTATATATGTTTTGGAAGGATAAAACCTAGGTTTTATTTATTGGAAATTCCATTAAACCTAGAGCATGCTTGCTGTCCAAATTTTAAGTTGAAGTAGGAAGAAGAAAATAAAGCTATAACTAGTGATTAATGCTTGGATAAGTTAGTTTAGGTGATTGGTCATTGAATTAAGTTGTGATCTTGACCTTACCATTGATGAGGCCATTTGTCCTAGGGCTGTTCTGTACCAAGAAGAATGAATTTCAATGATCTAATGCTTCCATTGAATTTAAATGATGATTTTGTGTATGATTGGATAGGTTTGAAACCTTAGAAGCATTGGAATTGGAAGTTGTAATTTTTAAGTCTTCTCTGTTACTGTTCAATGCATAAACAGTTATTGGAATTTCATGATTTTGATGCTTCCAATGGTTTTAAAATGAAAAATTGTGTGGGTTAAAGAGGGAAACAAGTATTGGAAACATTGGAATCAAAATGAGAATTTTTGAAAGATAAAGAGAAGTTTTTGCTTCTGTCCAAAACATGTTGCAGCTGCTGGAATTTGGGCATTTTGAGTTCATATATGGATTCAGAAGGATAAATTATGTAAAGTAAAGTCAAGACATCAATTGATTCAAAGATCAACCTAATTAACAAAGATTAAAGAAAGTTACTTTAGTAGATAAAGTTCAATGTTTAAGGAAGTTGGATTATAATGAGTAATGGTAATGTATGTGTATGAATATGCAATTCTTAGGATTTGATTTGTGTATTCAAGAAGGCAACCTCACTTCAAGGAAAGGTGACAAGGAAGAGGATAAAAGGAAAGTGAAGCATTAAGGTAGTAAACTTACCTAAACTTGTATGTGTTGAATGTATGGCTGATTGTGTTATGGCTTGATTGATTGATATTATTCATATGTAATTGTTGAAGCTCTGTGCTATGATTACTTTGGCCAATTATATTTTATATATTACATGGAAGCATGCACATTACATTATATTGACACAATCACAAGCAAGCACTAATACCAAGCATTGATGCATACATTGTTTAGTACCGTTTACTATTGAGATTTTCCTAGAAATCTCACCCTAAATTATATCTCCAATCAACAGGAACTTCAAGCATGAGAGAGGAAGATTGTTAGATAATGATATGGTTTGCTTGTATGGTTATATATATAGACAAGTTTTGAAATGAATGTATGTAAAGTTAGTTGTTAAAATTATGCACTTGAACAATAGACAGTTTGGAGCTATGGTACTTTGTCTATAATTAAAAATAGTTAATGATATAATAAATGTATGATATTTTAGCAGTAGTTAGTTAACATGTAAAGCTTTTTTTTGACACCAAGTATGCCTTATTTCAATGTCTGTACAAAGAGAACAAATTTTCCAAAGTTGGGGACCAAAATCTGTTTTTCAGAATTTTGACCAAATGAACAATAAACTTTAACGTCAGAGTTGACTTAGTTGAATAGTCAATTGGTCGAAGTAAGTATTTTTCACTTAAATATAAAGATGTTATCTTCAATTATCCTTTTGAAATACTTTATTTCGATTTTTATAAAATTAGTTATGAATTTTCAAAGTTCATCACTGAATCTGGAATTACCAAATGAACAGTAACAGTAAACTTAAAATTTTTAGATTTTGATATTGAACTTCAATGGACTTGTAAGTGATTCTAAATTCTACCAAATGGTCCCTAAGATGTATAAAAGTACGGTGTTACACCCACCATATGCTGGTATCTTCCCATATCGACTGCCTTTCCCAGGTTTTCAGTATCACTAATTTTGTGAGCCCATATAGGAGCATCACTTGGTCTACAGCCTATCATATCTATTTTTTCTAGAAGATCTAGTATATACTTCTTGTGTGAGATACAGATTCCTCTAGCAGATCTAGCAACTTCCATACTAGAAAGTATTTCATTTCTCCTAGGTCTTTAACCTAGAATTCCCTATTCAGTGCCTTCTTAATCCTACTAATTTTGACTGGATTATCTCTTGTGAGAGTAATGTCATCAACATAACGTATAAGAAGAATAGGGTGTGATCACTCTGTCCCTGTGTGTAGCCTTTAGCTTTCAGAACTTTGGTAAATCTCTCAAACTATACTTGAGGAGATTGTTTTAAGCCATATATAATGACTTCTTCAGTCTGCATACTTATTTTTTTCCTTCCAGGGAATCCTAGAGGCATTTTCATGTATACTTCCTCCTTCAATTCTCTATTTAAGAATGTGTTCTTGATATCCATTTGGTGTAATAGCCAGTCTAAGTTTGCAATAAATGACAATAAAATTTTGATGTTATTTAGCTTGGCCACTGGTGCAAACGTTTCGGTGTAATCCATTCCATAGACTTGAGTGAAATCCTTCGCCACCAATCTTGCTTTATACTTATCAAGACTCTCATCTGCGCAATATTTTGGGGTGAATACCCATTTGCAGCCTACTGGCTCTTGCCCTTAGGTAGGTCAACTACTTCCTATATATTGTTTCTTTTTAGGGCCTCCATTTCTTCCGCTACTGCCTTTCTCTACTCAGGACTATCAAGGGCTTCATATATGCTTCCTGGTATCCTTACTTGATCAAGATGAGATATGAAGGCAAAATGTTGTGATGATAAAGCCTGATGTTAGATATACCTTTCTATAGGGTGTCTAGTGCAGGATCTTGGTTTCTTTCTAATTGCTATCAGAAGGTCAAGATCGTCTTTTTGTATCTCATGTTCAGAACCTGTTTCTGGTTCAAACTCTTGGAGTGTGTCAGTTGCTTGAGGTATATTACCTGTCATGTATTTGTTTTTACAAGTGTAGACTTGACCCCACCTATTAGTGTCTCCCTTGAACTCGAGTTCTCTTTATGGTCCTCAGGCACCTCATATACTATTTCCTTAAAGGTATAGGTTTGATTAAGCTCATACAAGGGTTCAATGTCAGACTAAGTAATCTGAGGTTTACTCAAATCTCCCCTGAACTGAGGATGAGTCATAAAAAGGAACAATTTTATGGAAGGTGACATCCCGGGTGACATAGAGACGTTTAGAGACGGGATCAAAATATTTGTACCCCTTTTGGTTTCCTGCACGCCCTAGGTAAATGCACTTGACAGCTTGGGATTAAGCTTTTGAGTGTGGTGTAAGTGAATAAAGGTAATGCAACAAAAATACGGAGAGGTAAGGTATTCTTGAGGTAAGGTAGGTTAAAGTGCTAGTGCAGGACCTGGAGAGGTGTTTAAAAGGATGGAGCTTACATGTCATCCTATTGATCAAGAAGGTGGCAATAAGAATGGCATCATCCCAATGGTATGTAGGAACAACGCTAGTAAAAAGAAGAGCCCTAGCAGTTTCTAGGAGATACCTATTTTTCCTTTCAGCTATACCATTTTATTGTGGGCTATGAGGATAAGAGCTCTTATAAGTAATCCTATGTTGTTTAAGAAATGTGGATAGCTGATGGTTGAAATATTCGGTGCCATTATCGGTATGGAGAGTTTGAATTTTTGTGTCAAATTGAGTATGGATCATTTTATAGAAATCAATGAATGTTTGGCGCAGAGCTACTTTATCTTTTAAAAGGAAAACCTAACTGACACTGGTATAGTCATCAATAAAGGTCATGAACTATTTTGAGTGGGTACGATTTTGAACACGTGATAGACCCCATAAATCGTTATGGATAAGGGGAAAAGGCTTAGAGGGGCGATAAGACACACTGGGAAAAGTAGTACGATAATGCTTTGCTAGCTCACATAAAACATAATAAAATTCTATATTTTTATTCAAGCAAAGAGATGGGAACATCTTACACATGTTTTGAAGGTTGGGATGTCTTAATCTGTTATGCCATAACTTCATCTCACTAGTCCTAGGGAGAGACACTTTATTATAGAGATAAGGTACTAAATTCTAACAGTCATTTAGGTAATAGAATCCGTCAAGTTCCTTAGCAATACTAATCGTCGTCCCCATAAACAGATCCTGAAAAACACAATAAGTGGCAAAGAAATTAGCATGACAATGTTCTCGTTGATTTAGTTGAATAATAGATAATAAATTGAATGTCAACTTTGGGACATGGAGAACATCATAAAGCGTAAGAGTATCAGAAATTTTTATGGTACCACTCCCCGCTACCAAAGAGTTAGAAGCATCAGTAATTTTTACTGTGAGGTGTGACTGGGCAGGAGTATAATGTGAAAATAAGGAAAGGTCACCAGTCATATGATCTGAGGCTCCTGAGTCAACTATCAAACAAGGGCATTTGTGATTACCTGTAATAGTAGTAAGTACTTTAAAGAAGTTACCTCTTTGTACCATAGAGGCCACAGGCTTGAGTGACTAATTTTTCAGACATTCAAGCATTCTAAAATCATAGTTAATGGATCAGAATGTATTATGCCAAAATGTAATAGGCCTACAGCAATTGGAGTGGACCCATGAGGAAGTGACGCGCTTGGGACTGTGTGTGAGGACGTATTTGGGCCAGCATGTGAGGACACAGTTGGGCTAGCACAGTTGAGGTCCATTGCTTCTAGACCAGAGACTTCAACCAAATTTCCTTTGGGCTTATGGTGTTTGGGCTTCCAATCGGGAGGCTTACTATGTAAATCCCAGCAGTAGTCCTTTGTGTGACCCAATTTTTTGTAGTACCCACATATTGGATGGTCTCTTCTAGAATTTGAGTCAGATGAGCTGACAGTAAGGACATAAGCCTCCGTGGACGTCGCCTGACGAGCTCCATGATCAATCATCATCACTTGTTGAAGAGTCTCTTCATCTCACAAATGGGCGAATACCTCTATGACTGAGGGAAGTGGGACACGACTGAGGAGGCGGCCATGGACGTAATCGTACATAGGATCGAGTCCCACCAAAAATTCAAAGAGACGCTCCTCCTCCAAGGCTCTCCTGTACTCAGCCGCATCCTTAGCATTTTTTTAGACCCGATGTTGAATTAAGTCTAGCTCTTGCCATAATGCAGTCTTCTCTAGATAATACGCATTGAGAGGTCGAGGGCCCTGTTTCATAGTCCACAGACGGGCTCAGAGTCAAACAAAAGGGAAGCATTAGGACACTTGCCATAAGCTTCTTTGACAGCACACTAGATTGATTTCACCTAGGAGAGAAACATAAAACTCCATCTAACAGTTGGGAGCATGGAATTCAGGAGCCATGAGGGGATGATGGCATTATCGAAATTTCACCGTCGACGAGAACTATGATCATTAGAAGGGGCTGGTCATTGTAGATCAGATCAAGTCGATCTCTACTGTCAAGATCAAGGAGCATTGATTGGCTCCAATAGAGATAATTATCGCCAGTAAGATTTTTTGGCACAATAAGGAAAGCCGACCCTTTAAGGCTGACAACCTTGGCGGAGGTCGGATGTGACCCACCATCGGACTTAGTGGAAGAGAAGGGGAACCCGGTACCCATCTCTAATACCATATTGAACGACATGTCAATAATGGAGATAAAGGGATGACAGGAGATCACAAACCAGGTCACAAAATAATTCTTCTCATATCTTTCACTATTGTACACCGTTACATATATACACTTAATGAACTCTAATCAAGGCAAGATTTTTGAAGAATAAAATCCAGATATAATCTCTACAATCTCTCTCAATAAATCCAATAAATCTCTCTTAGTCTTAACTCTAATATCTTCTAAAAGAGTTGTGATGATGTTTAGCATATTCACATGAATCACATTGAAAAATAGAAGAATATTTATTTAAGCAAAATGAAGGAAACATCTGAGTCATAATGAAAATTCAAGTGTCCTAATTGTTTGTCCCATAATTCTAACTCACTAGTCTTTGAGAGATACACTTTATTACAAAACTGAAGAACTTGATCATCACAATCATTCATGTAATAGAGCCCATCAAACTCCTTAGCAACGCTAATCGTCGTCCCTATAACAGGTCTTGAAAAAGACAATAAGTGGCGAAGAAGTCATCATGGCATCTTTCATCTCTTGCCAATTGGCTAACAGATAATAAATTACATTTTAACTTTGGGACATATAGAACATCATTTAGAGTAAGTGTAGTGGAAATTTTAATAATCCCAATACTGCCAACAAGAGAATTAAAGGCATCAACTATTTTAACTGTGAATGGAGTTTTAGTAGGAATATAGGTAGAGAACAAGGATGCATCATCAATCATATAATTAGAAGAACTTGAGTCTACTATCCAACATCAATCATATAATCAGAAGAACTTGAATCTACTATCTAACAATGACCAGAATTCATACCTTTTTTGGTGGCTAAGGCATAGGGAAAATTACCTCTTTGGACTACAGTAGCAGTATGTTGTTTACGAGAGGATTCTAATGTTGTCAGCCTCTCCAAAGTCAGACTTAACTGGTTAGGTTGGGAAGAAGAATTGGAATCCTCACCATCTGGAAGTCTTTGCCATATAGCCCTGTTTGCCATTACCACGTTTGGGTTTCCAATCTAGTGGCTTACCATGTAGATCACATTATGTTTCTTTTGTTTGCCTCACCTTTTTGCAGTGGTCACACACGGGACGCTCTTTATTATTCCTCTGGATCGTGACATGAGTAGCAAGTACAGAGGCTTCTTGGTCGAGGGGCTTGTGCTTTCTTCAGCATATGACCTTTCGCCTTGATTCCTCGTCCCTCAATATTGTGAATGCTTCTCAGACAAATGGTAGTGGCTCTTGGCTCAAGAGTCGACTTCTGAGATCATATATATAGTATTTAGGCTTACCAGTAATTCAAATTGGCGCTCCTTCTCTAGTTCCTTTTTATGGTTAATGGCATCTTCGGCACAACGCCATACTCACTCATTCATCAAGCCAAGCTCTTGCCATATTGCCTATTTTTTTGAGATAATACTCGTTCAACATTCAGTTGCCCTGTTTGATTTCCCACAGCTTTGTAAGGATACCAAACACCGAGGCATTTGCTTGTTTCCCGTAGGCCTCTCTTACAACTTTCCATATGCCTTTTGCCGAGGGAAGGAACATGAAGCTCTTTCGGATGCCTGGACCATCACATTAATCAACCAATAATAAACAAATAAGTTATCAGACTGCCATCTCCTCTAGACTTATCATCAATAGACTTCAGCATGGTACTACTAACATAGCCGAGTTTATCTTGGCCATCAAGGCCTAGCCTTATCGACTAAACCAATTCTTCATAAGAGAGTCTCTTTGGCACGATTATAATAGCCAACCTTTCAAGGCCGGTTGGGATGTTTTTCGAGGACCCATTATTTGGGGACTCCCTCTGGTAGCACATTTGACTCCATCTTGCTTGTGGGAGAATTCACTTATTCTTTGTTCGGCTTTGATACTATGTGCAACGATAACAATTTATGAATAATTCTTCTGATTATACATTGATCTACTAGGTTATATATATACAACTGAGAGAGCTATAGTCAATAATGGTGACTGGATCAAATCATAGGAAATAAAATCAGATTATGATTTCATTTTGAATATGATACTTTCTACACGCTTATTGTAAGATTGGATTTTGAATGTAATTAGATGACAGCAGATAAACTTTTATTTCATAATTATGCCATGTTATTACACCCTTTTTCCTCAATCTCGTTTTCATGCTCTTTTCAATGCATGTCAACTTTTCCAGTAGCAGCGGAGCTGCTGTTGATAGGGACTTTTTCTGGTGGTTATAGTTGAAATTATGTGCAAGTTTATAAGTCCTAGAATAGAAATACTAATCCTAATTAAATCAAAGTATTAAATAAACAAAATAACAATAAATTAGAAATATCCCGAATCCATAATAAAAATATCATTTATCCCATATCTCATCACTCTTAATGTAAGATTTGATTTTAAATGTAATTAGATAAAGATAGATAAACTTTTATTCTATAATTATGCCATGTTATTACCTCTTTTTTCCTCACTCTGGTTTTCATACTCTTTAAAGTACATGTCGCTACAGGGACTTCTTCTTGGTGGTTATAGTTTAAATTTTATGCAAGTTTTTTTAATGAAATTTACAAATCAGACAACAGGAATTTCCAAGTACAACTTCTTAAATTTACTAGTGAAATGCTGTGTTGTGAGAATGAAAGTGAAAATTCATGCAAATTTTGTTAAGAGGAATTTACAAAGTGCAATCAGAAAGTCACAAGTGCAACTTTCCTAGTTCACTAGTTACAAGGGGAGGCTAACTGTCAAAATCTTTTCTATTATTTTTTTTCCAGAAAATTTGCATGGGAGAGGCTGAAAGTGAAAATTTATGCAAATTTTCACGTAACTTTTGCGAAAAAGCGAAATCCATGCCATTTTTCTTTAAAATATAACGGAAGGGATTTATATTTTCAATGACTAGTGAAATTTGGAGGTTGCACTTGTGAAATCTTTATGTCGTGTCGCTAATTTTTTTTTTAACAAAATTTGTATGAATTTTTACTTTCATTCATTCCATGGTATTTGACTAGTAAATTTAAAAAGTTGTACTTGTACCAACAGAAGTTATCACAGATGGACGAAAATGGGTGTCCCTTAACTATCTATCATGGGTTCCATCCTATTAGAAGATAAGAATAGAACTGGCATGTTTAGAAAGGTCATTCTCATAATTATATCTCTATATAACACTTAAAAAATTAGTCTCTTACTTATAGGGTGACAGATATTCTAGAAATAATCCAAAACAAAAAGTTGTACTTATGAATTTGTACTGTTTGACTTATAATTGTTTTTTAGAAAAAGAATTCAACCATAACTATTGTAAGAAGTTGTCGAAAGGGGGAGGAGGGAATTTTTTTAAAACGGAGAATTATAAACAGGTTTTAAATTTACGTCTTACTTTTATATTTACAAATTGTTAGAACCTCTAAATAATTTTACTTGATTTATTTATTTAAAACTTATACACAATTTAAAAAAAAAAAATATATCTAGCACTCTAAATTAATTTTATAGGTATAATTAGTATCTTAAAATATTTAAGAGGGTAATATAGTATTTTTATTGGTGACAACCTTATATAAACAGATACCAGATGAACATTTACCCCAAAAATACCAAAATGTGTAAATACTAAAATACCCTCAATTTTATTTTTTTTATTTTTTGTAAAAAACCCTCCACCATCCCCCAGATGGACCATCTTCGTCCGTCGGAAACTTCTTACCCACCCTCCATCCGAACATTTCACTCCAAAAGGACTCTCTCAAGGAAAAAAAGGGAAACATAAACCTAGATAAAAAACAAAGAACCTGTCGATTCATATGTGTGTGTGTATATATATTGATGTTGTAGGTGTACTGGTACAGGTTTAGTCATTGGAGTCCCATGGGTAATAAAAATGGGGATGATTACGTGGTGGTGGTGGAGAAGAAAACTTGGCGATTCAGATTCAACAAACAGATCCGCTCGTGATTCCAACATAGGTGGTGTAGGCGAAATCTATAAAATATAAAGTTTATAGTTCAAGTCGCATTCGAGGACATTGTCCTTAAGAGATATTACGCGACCCCTCATCAAATTAGGAAGCGTCTCTCTTCAGGATTAAGCGAACTCTTCCTATAAAAATACAGGGAAACATAACTGATAGAAGATAAAAGTAATCTCAGAAAATTGGTGTATCATTCTCTCTGTTATTCTCTATCATTTTTCTTCGTCAAGAAGCCCTTTTTATAGACTGTGGAAGGATATGAGACATATCTTTTAGACATATATCTTTTAGATTCAAGAGTTATGTCAGAAATACTCTTCTTTCTTCAACATACCCTTTCACAACCAAGAGTCATGTCAAAAAGACATTTCTTTCTTTGACACACCCTTTCACAATATTTAAAATATTTCCAACAATCCCCCACATGTGTCAAAGAAACACCATTAGTTGAGTTACACACAGGGACAAAATTATTGTATCCAGTGGTCCTTTGGACTATGAACTAGACCTAGACTGATAATACTTGGTACACAGAAATGCCAGTGGTCCTATGGACTATGAACCAGCACTTCTTGGGTGTATACCAAAGGTACTAGCAGTCAGATTATACCCCACATTTTCACTGTTTACCACGTTATTTTTCACTTTAGGCGGCCATGCATGTGTCCTGATTTTTAATGAATGCTCTAGAAATTTTGCCACGATCTCATAGGAGCGGCCCACACCCCTCATTCGTATAGGTAATTTCTTTAAGTGTATCTGCACATAATACACCATCCCGTAGGATTTGAAATCATTATGAGCTTTTGCTCACCCTCCTCTATACAATCTAGCACTTTATCACACATCATAGGAAATGACCAGTAATAATATTTGGTGTTAGCAGTATTAATAAGCGATTTGTTCTTATTGAACATTCTTCATGGGATCACCAATCACAAAGGTTTGGTTGCCATCGTTGTCGTAATCACACTGGCTTTAGTCCTATTTCTCTTGATGTCTCAACAATTTAATTATTTTCTTTCCCAGGGGTTTTGTTAACGGATCCGATAAGTCTATTTTTGACCTCACCAAAATCGATTGAGATAACTCCATAATTTTTAAGCATGCTTATTTTTATAGTATCTCAAACGATTGCATCATTATTTTCTTAACAATGTTTATTGCCATTTTGCAATTATAACTCATCAACAATAAGTGTTGCTCATCTTTGTTTTCTTTAACAAAGGTTATTGCCATTTGGCAAACACAGTTCATCAACATTAAATGTCGTACATATTTGTTATCCTTAACAAAGGTTATTGCTATTTTGCAAACATAATTCATAAACACTAAATGTTGTACGTCTTTGTTATCCTTAACAAATGTTATTGTTATTTATCAAACACAATTCATCAACACTAAGTGTTGGTTTTACATTAAAATATTTGCTAAAAAGTTCTCAACCACTTAGCCTCAATGCCAGCTAATTCCATAGCAATAAATTCAGAATCCCTTTAGGATTTGGTTAGAATTGTTTGCTTGGATGATTTTTATGTGACTGCACCACCACCAAGAATAAACACATAACCATTAGTAGATTTTAACCCTTCTGAATTCGAGATCCAGTTCACATCACTGTATCCTTCTAATACAGTGGTAAATCCACTTTAATGTGTATCATAATTCATGGTGCCTTTAAGGTATCTCAATAACTTTATTAAAGTATCTCAATATTCACTGCTTGGACAGTAAGTATATCTGCTCAATTTATAGAATAATAAACTCAAGATAAATCATCACTTAACATCCGTGTATTTTAATACAACAAAAATTCACCAGACATGATACCAACAATTATGGTACCCCTCAAATATTTCATTCTCCTCATAAGATTGAATCTTTATATGTGTATGACCAATCCTCCACATAGTATATGTTATATTACAATAGTTAAATTCTCATAATTTATCCATAAATAGATTGAGCAAACAACACTATCAAATAATATGTTATCATCGTAAAGAATAATCACACTAAGGTTCTAAAAATTAAAATTTAAAATACCTTTCAGGATGATATATTCCTTTATGATTTCAATACTTAAAACATATTTGATTGACCAATTCTTTCAATCTTATATTTAAAATGACATAATAAAAATTCAATATATTTCACAATAATAATGTATATTTATTTTGAAATAAATATACCCATAAATAATAAAAAATTAAACACATTTATCTCTCTACTAGATAAATAATTAAATTTTTATATACTCAAAATGCTTGTTTCAAGCAATAGAAAAATTAGATTACTCTCAACGACAAATTTTGATATACATCTCAACATGATATATCATTACTATTCATTTATGATTTTAATTCCTAAAATCATATTTAATTCATCCATGCTTTTAAACTCATATTTGAAGCAATAGAACATTATAATATGTCCTCCACATTAAAAATTCAATAAGTATTCACATCATATATATTTATACAAAGATAAATATATACCCACAAGTAATAATATCATAAAAATTAAACATATTTATCTCTCCAATAGATAAATTATCAATTTTTTATACTTCCATCATAATATTTATTTTAAGCCACACATAAAATTTGATAATCATAAAATTTACTATTAACATCAAATAATAAAGCCTCCATTTAATTTTAATCATAACACACTTCACAATTATAAAATGAGTCTAGTAGACATCCAATTTTTTAACTCAAATCTTGTAAGTTACTCTAAATCTTAAGTACCCCACACTTTTAAATATCAATTTATATCTCAATAACTTCTCAATAATAATTCTAATTAAATTTAAATTTCATATCATATAATCCTCTTTCCATTCTAATTAATTAGAATATTCCACCTAATATCATGTGATAATCCAATAAATAATAACCACAATTATATTTATTTTCCAAGCAAAATCACCACATATATATCTAAGTATAAAATAGCTATTCACATATTAAATATTTTATCAAGAGAATGCCACACACAATAATAATAAATTATTAATATTTTAACTCATTAACCTAAGAAAATAATCGCATTTAATGGTGATAAATTGTAATAATAAAAATGTTGTAACCAGAGTAATCAATTTGGACTAAAGCTAATAAAATATAATCAAGGTATCAACGGATAAATCGAACCAATGTCAATGATATATTCAAAGAACCTTCCATTTTCTACGTAACCGTTAATATCCCTTACTTTAATTTTTTTTTAAATGTATTATATTTCTATTTCTTCTCTTTTCATTAATTGGCACTAGGGAAACGCCATTGAAGAGGCAAGCAATAATGACACCAAAATTCAGTTTCACGCAGAGAGTCATGTGTACCTGTGTAGGGAGATCTAGTCAAGAGTGGTACGCTGATATCTGGGAAAACATGACAAACACATCCCCCGTCTTTGTATAGTGGCAGATCATTCAACTTTTCTCCTTTTCTCTTCTTCCATATTCTGATTAGCCAATTCTCTTGTTGGGCAAATGCAAAGGGCATGAAGGGCTTGCACCGAAGGATCAACACGACTCAGCATCCCAAGCACAAAACAATTTGTCTTGCCAGATTCATTATGCGCTTGCTGAAGTATACGGAGTATCGCCCAATGTAACCGTTTGGATATTGGAATCATCGGGTATGTCCAGAATCTTAGGACTCCTCTTTTTCTCGTTAATTTTTAAAATTTTGCAAGTAATATCTCTTAAGAATGTAGGTGAAATCTGCAAAATATAAAGTTTATAGTTCTAGTCTCGTTCGAGAACACTGTCTTTAAAAGATATTCTACGACCCATCATCAAATTAGGAAGCGGCTCTCTCCAGGATTAAGCGAACTCTCCCTGTAAAAATACAAGGAAACATAACTGGTAGAAGATAAAAGTAATCTAAAAAAATTAGTGTATTATTCTCTCTGTTATTTTCTATCATTTTCTTCATCAAGAAGCCCTTTTTATAGATTGTGGAAAGATACGAGACATATCTTTTAGACATATTTCCTTTAGATTCAAGAGTTATATAAGAAAAACGCTTCTTTTTTTAACACACATTCTCACAATTAAAAATCATGTCAAAAAAATACTTCTTTCTTTCACGCACTTTCTCTATTTAAAATATTTTCAACAGGGGGAGCAATGTGTACTTCGGAATCCCTGTTTTCTCCTACTCCGAGCTGCAAGCAGCCACCAACAATTTCGACTCTTCCACTGAACTCGGTTACACCACAATAACCTTGTCTCCTTCTATGGCTGCACCTACCGCCACAGCCGCGAACTCCTCCTCGTCTACCAATTCATCCCAAACGGCACGGTTGCTTATGGAAGACGTGAAGCTAGAAGGATACGAGGAGTAGCTCGCTGATGTTGGGTGAGAAGATCGCCGACGGTGGAGGTAGGAGCTCGCCGGTGGTGGGGTGTGAAGCTTGAAGGCAGATCTGGAGTCTGAAGCTCGTCGACAGTGTGTGAGAAGATCGCTGACGCTCATGGCTTTTGGGTTCCTCACTCCTTCCTCGAACGCTTGGGGTACATGGGTGAAAGAGAGTGGATAGCAGCGTGGATCGCTGACGCACAGGAAATTCACGACGGAAATTAGTAGAGGATGGCAGAGGATAGCAGAGAGTGCTAATTGTATAAACAAATTATTTTAAAATATTAATTATATTTTAAATAAATTATAGTGTTAATTATATTATTAAAATAATTTTGGAGTATTTGACGCACTTTAACCCTTTTTTTAATTCACTAAGGGTGGTATTTTGGTCAAAATATGTTTTTTGGCGACAAAGCAGCAATGCCATGCGGAATAATTTCATAATTTTGAGTTCTTAAGCATAATTAACTTTATATATTGGTCCTTTAGCATAATTCTCCTGCTCAAATATCCATTACAAATGTGTATGACAAGAAGTTTTATTTTATTATATGCACTCAGTTAAGTTATGGGAATTATATTGTGCTATATCAACTACTTAATATTTGATTAAATTATTAATCTAAAGGTTTTAATCAATAATTTGACGAAATATTTTTTTTAGTCTTTCTCTACCCTTTTTCAAAGCAGTCAATTGTGCTTAATCTACCTTTCTTATTAGCTCATCGATTAATCTTCTTTATATATGTTTGAGCCATCTCAAATGATTTTTAACTATGTTCTATATAATATATATCATTCTAACTTTTTTTCGTATATATTTATTATAAATCTTATCATTTTTTATATGACCACATATTTATCTTAATATTTTCATTTCAATTATTTTCACTTTATACTTTGGTCTCTTTTAAGCCTAACATTTACTACCATATAATATAAAAAAACTATAATTACTATAATTAGCTTTCCGTCTTTTCTTTTTATCTTCTTCAATTTTCTTTTTCCGACTTATATGGAGCATAAAACAAAACTATAATAGCTTGTTTCAGTTTTCATTTTCAAATTGATCCCGTAGTTATTTTTAAATTGCGATCAGGACAAGCATTTAAGATTAAATTAAAACCTCATAAACCATGTATAGAGGACATTGTAGCCTACCAACATTAACACTATCCTATATGGGAAATTGTAGGATACCAACATTAAAAAACAAAGATGCAGTCCTTATACTCCCTCTAGTATGAGAAAATATTCTTACTGAGTCCTTTTCATAAGTCATTTAATACTTTTAAAGATGACAAAATACTTTTCTTTTACATATATCCATATTTAATAAAGGTAATGACAAAGAATAAAACTTAACAATATTAAAATTTAATGTAGTATTGACAGTTTCTTAAATTTTATAATAAATTTAATTTTTAACTGTTTTTATAATAAGAAGTGTGAGTTAAATGGAAATTACTTATATTTAAGATTAGAAGAAATATTATTTATCAACCTTGCCTTCACCAATTTTTTTTTTTAGTTGCCCACCCGGTTTACCGGAGCTTTGCCCCGACTACATCCGGATCCGACCCGCGTCGCGCACCGGCTATGGTGGGTGAGTCTCCCAATGGGGATTTTCTGCGTACGCCAAGGCTCGAACTCGAGACCTCACTTAAGCGATACCGAGCCGTTTACCACTCGGACCAACCCCCGTTGGTCCTTGCCTTCACCAGTTACTACCGTTTGGTAGAGCAGAAACTGGTCCCTTGACATCCCTTGAACACTAAAGTGATTCCATCAATAGAGACTGTCCAGTTGCTTTTTCTACTTCCTTGGGCCCGCACGCACATTGTCTACGTTGAAAAAAAAAATAATACTCTTTCCATTATTAATATAAAAATCAATTAATTAATTTAAGTGTATTAAAAAATTAAATAAATTAGTTATTATGATCATATTTAACCTCTCAGTACAAATTCATATTATTACACTTTAATATACTAAAATTAGTCAACTAACTTTTATATTAGTTATAATTAATTAATTTATTTAACTTTTTTAATATATCCAAATTAGTTAACTACTCATGTAATTATTAATATAAGACCTAATTAAAAAATTAATCTTAATCTTAAATTTAAGACATTTATTATATTTATCTTTTTTTTTTAATTATTCCTATTGATACTCTTTCAACAATAATCAAATAAAAGATAGAGAAAAATAATTAAATAAGATAATTAAAATATTCTAAAAAAATACTTTATATTAACTAACTTAACTAACTTTCTTAATATAATTAAATAGTTAAATAGATTCTATATTGAAAATGGGATGAATAACTCTTATATTAAGGAAAAGAGAGAATAAGTCCTCTTGTGCGTGTATAACCAAGTATGCATTCACCTCAGAAGCATCTATCCCAAGAATTATATCCCAAATGCTTTTGGCATTAACTTGTGCTTCCATAAATCATCCAGCTGCAGCCTCCAAATCACATTTAATTCCCCTTCAATTTCCATTTTTCAATGATTATCATAAAAAATGCACTTTTATGCATTTTACAACCATCATTTTATTTGCTCTGGAGGCTAATCAGCCCTTTCACTTGAACTAGCTAGACATCCCCAAGTCGTGAACCATCAAAAATGATACAGTAAATATATATATATATTAGGGTGTGTTTGGATTAGCTTTTGGAGAATAGATTATGGGAAGAATAGATTCTGGAGAATAGATTTTGGGTAGAATAGATTTTGGGAAGAATAGATTTTGGAAATAAAGATGTTTGAATGATTAGTAGTAGAATCACTTTTTATATTGGTAAATTACTAAAAAGGGTATGATATGATTAAAAGTAAGAGAGATGAAAGATGATAGAGAAGAAAGAGGAGAGAGAAGAGAGTGTAGAGAGGAGAGAGGAGAGAGAAAAAGAGAGAGAAGAGAGGAGAGAAGAGAGAGAAAAAGAGAGATAAGAGAAGAGAGAGGAGAGATAGTAGAGAGGAGAGAGGAGAGAGGGTGTAAAAAAAGTAAGGGTATAATAGTAATTGGATAATCCAAAACCTAGGTTTCAAAGAAAAAGCTATTTTCAGTAGCTTATTCAAAACCGAGGTTTTGTCCAAAATCAATTCTCAACAAAAATTGCTGTTTGTGTGAAAATTTTCCAAACCGAGGTTTTGTCCCATAATTGATTCTCAAACCGAGGTGCCAAACAGGCACTTAATATGAATCTATATGTAAATTTTTCAGCACAGATCAGATTATCCTGCAGCATACTTTCTACTTCTAGTCATACAAACTAAAATCTCTCTCTCTTCATTCTTGAAATGTCATCAAAGCCATCATCACTCCAAACCTGTCCACTGTCCCTGTAATTTGCTTCCTGCTCATCTATATTATTTCTTGTTCTTCTAGGGGGCATATTTGCTGGCCTGCTCTTGATACGCCAATCAAAATCCCTTTCTCTCAAACTGCTTCTTTCTTGGAATTCTGAATCTTCTGTACAATATCTATAGGGTCGAGGCCCATCCTCTGCATCAAAATGAAAATTCTCAGCATTATAAGTAGGCCTAAAAGATCTAACTGGTCCACGTCTCTCATTAAACCTCCTCCTCTCATCACCATTTCCTTCGTCATTTAGCTCAAGTAACCGACCCGTATGCATAGGGCCTCCAAAGTATTCATCATTATCTGCCCTGTCTTGGGGATCTACGGCATCAAATCTTTTTCTAAACATAATTTGACCAGATGGAGGACTCCTATTGGCTATGAAAGACCTGGGATGACCACGACCACGGCCACGACTACGTCGAGAACCAAAGTCCCTCATCTCATTCGAAGGTCGAGACATATATGAAGGAGAGACATGCCTCCTGATCACTCTCTCCCCATGGAAAATTGGACGATCAGGGGATCTTATTCTGTCATCCCTATATAATAATGGCCTTCGATGGGCCATTTCTGGATGTCCAACAAACCCATTTGGTGATCTTCTAGGAGATCTTCTTTGAGGAGATGACCACAGACAAGGAGAGCGACTCCTAGATCTGATTGGAGACCTTGAACGAATTCGTTGAGGACCCCTTCTTTGAATGAAGTTCTTAGCGCCCCGTCTAAATCGACCATCTACTCTTTCAAACGGTTGGGGACGCGTAAACGTAGGGTCCAGAGGCTCTTGAGGATAACCTCTCACAAACTTCTCCCCATTCCTCATACTAACAAAGTCAGAACCATCATCTCCAACACATCTACTTGGGCTCATATTTCTAGGAATTCTATGCCCCATTTGCATGTTCTCTCTCCCACCTGGAGACCGTCTCCTGAATGCGATAGGACGACCAACTGGTCCCTCATTATTCAAGGGCTTCCTGCCTAACCGATTAGTACCAACAAAAGAACCATCATGTGTAACATCATTGTACTCTGGATCAGCATCATGAACAGAAGATGGAAATTTACGCCTAGAGCCACGAAACTGTCTTGGACCATTATAAAATTCACCAGAAAATTGACGGTCAGACTCCCATTCACCCCCACGTGTGTCTATCCGACTATTAATCCTCCCTCTACCACGCACAAAATTTAGCCTTGAGTTTCTAGGTGAAATATCTTGATACCTTTCTCTTGAAAATCTGCGAGGACCATCAATGTAAAAATCATCTCTGAAAATCAAAATAGGAAGGCAAATGTTTTAGGAAAATGATTCAACTATCAGTATATAGGGAGAAAGTGATTAAGATACAAGTATATACCTTTGTCCATGCAATTTGTCATGATGGAATATCTCAGGCAAAACATCTCTTCCATATTGTGATGGCAGTACCCTGCTTGGTATGGACCTAGATTTAGTAGGGGATAACGAACTATCAGCTTGGGACAAATTTCTAATTCTTCCTTGATTACCACCATTACTAGCATCCTTGTTGGCATCATCAGTATTTACAGATACTTCCATTTTTGGCATTTCTGAGTCAGTTTCTCTAACTATGTCCCGGTTCTTAACAACCTCATCAGCACACTGAGCAGCATCTACTTCATTCCTTTCATTGTTGCCTTGGTCAGATAATAATTCAGTCTCTGTGACATTAAGGAATTTCTGCCTCTCAGAAAGATTTAACGACCTCATTTGTGAGCCAGCAATTGGCTTTTCAGCTTCCCACGACTCTTGTAGGCACATATTTTTGTCAGTGACGTTATCGGTGTTATCAATTGATTCAGTGTCAATACCATCTTTGACGCAATTTATTTCATCGTGATTAACATTTCTATTGTCATTCTCTTCAAGATAAGATGATGTGGGACAATCAACACTTAAGACTTCTTTCTCAATCTGTTTGCTGTCATAATTGCTAGAAACAACACCGCCTACTTCTCTTACCTCACAAATGGAGTCTTCTGCTACAGAGTGCTTTACTGGTTCGCGAACCTCACCATCTTCATAATCATCATCCTCTTCATCATACTGCTCTATATCCATTGCATCTGAGTCATAATCATAACCATAAGAATCATAATCTAGTATATCAGTTGATAAAGTTATCTTGTCATCATCACTTGCACCATCTTCACCCCTTCCATGTTGATCTGATGGGACCTCATTCTTGAGTTTCAACCAACATCCCGCTGCATCATCTGTATTTTCTTCATTAGTTACAGAATCCTTCTTGCCAAGACCATTTGATTTTGCATTACCAACCGTAGCTATGGAAACCGTTTCTGGAGAAACCTGCTTGTCACCTGAATAATCTACTTGAGACGCTTTTTCATCAAGACAGGCTTCCTCTATAGAAGCGTGACTTTCTAGATGGCTTACAATACCTACACTAGTACTGAACTCTGTCTCTGTTGAGCATATGGCTTTCACTGGAGGAGCTGTCCCTGTAGAAACTAGAACTGATTCTGACTTCACTGGCTTTTCTAAGGAAGAACAGTTATCTGATCCCTGTAGCAATTCTTTACTTATCTTATCTGATATACTCTCTGTCATTTTGGGTCTTTCCTGATTATTCTCATGACCTGGTTCAGATTTAATGAATTTAGGATTATGAAACTTCATATTGCTACCTTCGAAAGACTTGACAGAATCAACATTGGAATGCTCCACTAATTCACGTTTGACAGAGACCCCATCTAATGATCCCACAGAACTAGGCTTAGCCTCCTTTAAATCATGTTTCAGGTTCTCATCTAACAGTTCTGATTTTACAGTCCTAATACTAGCTATGTTCACATAAACAGAAGAAGCTTGCAAATTTGACGAGTTCAAAGTAGGAATAGCACAATCAGAATTTTGTTTAACAGATCTAGAAGACTCTCCAGTGTATTTTGAAAGACATGAAGCTAATGAGATATTGCAAGGGTCAACATATTTATGCTGTTGCCCATACATCCTGGACAAAACTGTGAATAGTTCGTTTTGACTCTCCACACTGGTTTGCTTTAGGGAAGTACTGCCAGTAGGTTCCATTCCAGTTGAACACATAAAACGTTTTTCCATAAGTGCTTTATCAGTAATCTGCAGCCCATGAATAGATGTTTTACCTGTAGTAGCATCCCTCCCAGTTTCATTCCACGCATCCATTGTAGTATTAAGATCCCAATTCGCCCTATTACCTTTAGCATCATCATTATGACTCTTTGAACTACCATCTTCCTTGTTCAGAGATAATTTCAATGAAAAAGACTCTGATTTCTCAGATTTCTGGAAACTATTATCAATATCAAGGCTTGCCACAGCTGGAAATAAGAGCGGCTTAAATCCTAAAGATAAATTAGTACTCTCTAGAACTGCATGACTCTCTGGCTTACATTTCTCTTGAACATTTAGCTTGCTAATCTCTGCTCCTATGTTAAGTGCAAGACTTTGTTTAGCAGCCAACAAGAGCTCAGAATTCTTCTTTCCCAATTTTTCTTCACAACTTTCACTAGTAATTGACTTCTTTTTGGGGTTCACAATATTCAATGTACTTGATTGAGTCGCAAGATCTGGTTCCTCAAGTTTGGGGAAAAGGTAACTAGACTTGCTTTGGACAAAGCTAGCATTTGTAAGATCAGAACTTGTTTTCCTTTCTTCAAATGTAGGGTTCTCATTTGCAACAAATATGCCAGCAGAACAGACGGGAAGAGTTGAAGCCAATGATGTGCTTGAATCTTCCTTACGTGATCCACTGGTTTCTTCTGGTAGTGAAGAAGGTTCTTCCAAAGAAGATGAAGAAGCTTGAATTAAAGGGAACCTTCTTTTCTTGATTGGTGCATCTACATTAGCAGCATTTGATAGGGTTGGAGTTGAAACTAGAGGAGCACTAGAATCTTTCCGTAGTGATTCAGTTTCTTCGGTGAGCGAATATTGTTCTCCAGACAAAGATGAAAAAGAATTAATCAAAGGGAACCTCCTTTTCTTGATAGGCACACCTGCAATTAAATCACTAAACTGCCCACCACACGTTTTAACCTCAGTCTGTCAATAAAGATCAAGTAATCAATATCCAAGATAACAAATTGGTATAGTTCTCTAATCGAAGTTACTTGCAAATCAGAAAGGAAATAAACACCTCTTCGTGTCCTGAAACAGGCATGATTCTGAAGCTTGCCGAAAGGTACAACCCTTATAAGGACGATATTATAATTCAACAACAAAAGCAACTCTTGAATAAATATTCATCTAAATTTAAGGTTGGTAGACATATATTTCTTCAAAAAAGCTCCTCCTAGACAACTAAATTTTATTTTCTAGCGTTATTCACACTTCAAAGTGGAAAAACACATAAAAGAAGCCGGTAGTCACGAGAACCTGCAAAACACAAAACATAAAGTTGCAATATCAGAAAAACGCTACACTGAAGAATCTAAGTCAACTTGAACACAAAGTGCAAGTCATGAACAGCAACTGTAAATCTATGAGCATGAATAAGGCCAAAATCTATCGGATCCAAAACTAACATGATACACAATCAAGATAGACCGTCAGAATAGTGAATACTAAGATTAAACCCCAAAAAAAAAAAACAGTGCATGCAGAGTAAGCAGAACACAAATCCAAGAATATCATGCTGATTAAGAAAAGACACCAAATCCACCAACAAAGTGATATAAAAAAAGATCTGGATATCATCGAATCCCATGAAATCTTGAAACCTCAGAGAATTGTAAAGCCAACATAACAATTATACACCGCAACGAAAAACAAGAAGGGTCCCCAAAAACAGCGGCGGAGAAAACAAGGAAAAAAACAAACCAAAAGAGAGGAATCCGATCTAAACCTATAAACAAAAGGAGCAGAACGAAAAACGGAGACTCGGCTAAGTACAAGAATGGTGATCGAAGAGATACCTAAAACCACAAGCGATGAAAAATCAAAGCTCAAAATTAGAAAATTTCCGATCTAGATTGAAGATGAAGAGAAATGAATTACCCGGCAAGAAAGAAAAGGTTGAAAGGAGGTTCTTGGTCAAGCTATGCAACTTCGAGGAAACTTAATTGGGCGGCTTGGGGGTTGATGACAACGTGGAGCGGTTTGGGGTTGTTGACAACGGGGACCGGCAGTGCTTGGTTTTATACTTTTACTCTAAGTTTTTAACTTAATTTAATTTTTTTTAAATAAACAATCATATATTTAAATAAATTTTTAGATCAAACTATAATTTTAAATTAAAATTTTGTATGAGCTACTAAAAATAATTTTTAAAATAATAAAATAATTTATAAACTATTTAAGTATTATTTTATCCTTATTTTTTTATATTTTTTCTCATCCCTCTTATCTCTTTCTACTTGTTCTCTTTTCTCCACTATCTTTTCTCTCTCCTCTTTCCTCGTTCATCTCTCATATTTTTAATAAAATTATATCATTTTTAGTAATTTATCAATAACAAAAATCTTTCTAATAATAACTATCTAAATATTTATTTAAATTCATTTTTTTTTCTATAAGTTCTTCTCCAAAAATTATTTTCTAAAAATTTTTTATAAACTATGTTTTAAACTCCTATCCAAATAAACTTATAAATATAAACAAGGGGCAACGCATTTGTCAAGTAATTAAATATAAAATTCGTTTCATTTAAAAAAATGTATTTATAATTTAATTTTACTTTTTTTAAATAAAAATGTCTTTTGTACTCTCTAATCTTAATATAAGAGCTTATTGATATTTTTTTGATAAATTAAAAAAATTAAATAAATTAGTTAATTATAATTAAATTCAACCATTTAAGACGAATATATATTATGATCAAATTTTTTATTTATTTAAATTAATCAATTGGCTCTTATATTAATTATAATTAATTAATTTATTTAAATTTTTTATCTATTTAAAAAATTTAAATAGCTCTTATATTAGTTATCAAGAGAAATAATTTTTTTAACTTTAAGAGACTTTGTGACCCCCCAAGATTACTTCGTTGAGATGTGTATTTTTTACACTAGACTGTGTTTGCTATAAGGGATTTAGAGGGAAGAGAAATTTTTTAAAATTAAATTTAAAAAATTAGAGAAATAAAGTTAACATTTATTTTAATAAAAAGAAGATGTAAGATAAAAAAATTAAAAAAAATAATTTAAAATTTGAGTAAAGGTCATATATGCACTTTTTACAAAAGTATACTCAGGTATTTTGAATGCACAAAAATATCTATAAATATTTTAAATAGGACAAAAATATTAGAATCATTAAATATAATATAACACTGTTACTTTTTATAGTGATACTCATACCATTTTTTTGAAAGTACCAATAACAATATTAGATTATATTTAATAATCCTAGTATGTTGCTCCCATTTTAAATGTCCACAGTTATTTTTGTGCCTCCTATAATGTGTGATGCACCCTTGAAAAAAGTACATGATACTTTTGTACCTTAATTTTAAACCCCATTTCTTAGATCATTTTTTATATCTAACTTAAAAAAATTTCTCCACTTTCTATACCATCCAAATCCTTTATATCCAACAACTCCTAAGGAGGGAGGGAAAAATTTTTAGAATTGAATTTAAAAATATTTAAAAAATGAAATTATAAAATTTTAATAAAAAAAATATAAAATAAAAAGTAAGAAAACTTAACTAAAAACATTTAACCTAACTCTTCTCATTTTTTCAAATCAAACTGAGAAATTTTTTTCTTTCTCTCCTCTATCATTGTACTAAACAATCAGTTACACGCTATGCTATATTAAATAGTTAATTATTTTTTAATTTTTTAATATAAAATATATTTAAATAATTTAATTAGGTTAAATAAATTAGTTAATATATCATTTTTTTTAAATTCTTAATCATCTTCCTTAATTCTCTTCTTCTTTTTTTTACTTAATTATTATTAAAGGAGTACTAATAAGGGTAATTTAAAAAAATAGATAAATAAAAAAAATATGTCTTATAATTAGTACTCATGTCAATTTTTTAAATAAGACCTATATTAATAATACAAAGAGTATTATATTAATTTTATTCTTATTTATATAATTATGTATAATTTAAATTTGTTATAAAATAAATCAATAAAAACGTGAAGTATAGAGAAGATCAAGGATACGAGTAAATGAGACAACTGTTGAAAATTGTGCCCTAGGGGCCAATCATTGTATCAAGTTATCACATTATTTACGTGTTTACTGTGATGACCATCCTTGGATAACTCATGATCTTATCCTAAATATCCCTGGTCGGTCATCTATGCGGGAGCAAAGATGAAATAAGACCAGTATGACTTTGAAGATATATAGAGATATAAATCAAAGTCATAGGCACATGTAGGAGTATAGGGTGCTGGACCGACCCGCTATGAGAGAGCTGCATGGGTTAAGTCATAAGTTTCTCTCATATACAAGCCATGTCACTATGCCCTTTGACCTGAGATCATCATGGATTCCTGTTGGAGATTGTGCCCTAGGGGCCAATCATTATCTTATGAACATTGTTGATTTATGAATTTCTTAATTATGTTATCATATTATTTGCATGTTTACTATGATGACAATCCTTGGATAACTCGTGATCTTATCCTAAATGTCCCTGGTCGGTCATCTATGCGGTAGCAGAGATGAAATAAGACCAGTATGACTTTGAAGATATATAGAGATATAGATCAAAATCATAAGCACATGTAAGAGTACAGGGTGTTGGACCGACCCGCTATGAGAGAGCTGCATGGGTCAAGTCATAAGCTTCTCTCATATACAAGCCATGTCACTATGCCCTTTGACCTGAGATCATCATGGATTCCTACATGACAAACGCTCAGCTTTGACCTAGTCAAAAGTCACTTTTGACCGAGTGATCATAAAGGCTATGCTCGGGCTTAGTGTTTTTTCATGAGGAGGAATGTGAATGGTCAAGATGGAATTTGTCCCTCACATTCGTAGAGAGATATTACTGGGCCCCTCGATGAGTGAGTCTGAGAAATGTATGGCCATACTGGAATGGAAGGGTAGTTCCATTTCTATATTCAGACTACTCAGGGATCGAGAAAGTAACGGTCAGGAACAGGAGGATGACGTTCTCCATGCCTCATCCTTGACCGAAATATCGTGTGACAAAAGGGACGTGATATGGTTGTATGAAAGGTTACATCGTTTATCAATCCTCATATATTTTGGGTAGTCGTAATGCCTTGCTAGAGACCGCTTACGACTTGTGGGTCAGTATAGTAACTGGCCCACTGCCAACTTCATATGGGCCTACAGGGTCGCACACAAAATAGCCCAATGCGAGCTATGATGTCCAGATTCATTGAATCTAAGAGATGTCTAGATTCAATGAATAATCTAGGGTGGATATATATTTTATATATATAAATTAGTATATATATATTATATATAATATAAGAGATATTTGTAAGATTTAATTTATAAGGATAAATTAAATCTCTATCACTTTTGAATTTGAATTTAAGTGGATATGATCTATTTGAATTTGAAATTCAAATTGATAAGATATCTCAAATTTGATTTATGAGAATAAATCAAATATAATTCTGTCTTATCTTTATTTTAAATTAAATAAATAGGTGAATTAAATCTGTGGGGCGGATTTAATATAAACCATATTTATTTAATTAGTTTCTTATTAAATTATGCAATATATGATATTGTATTAATTAAGAATTAATATAAGATTAATTCTGAAGCCCGGCCCTATTAGAAGCCCGATAGCATCCTATATATTTGACATTAGGGGCTAAGGTTCTACACATCTCTACACACACATTCAGACGTGAGAAAAGGGGGCAGGGAGAGTGCAAAAGGTTTGCAAATAAGAAACTGCCGAAATAGAGATGGTGAGGACGGAATCTCTAGAAAGCCCTAGAGGGACAAGAGGCGCTAGCACGTCGTTCGCGATTGGAACGCTGTTCGTGTGGATACCAGTAGAGGAAGCCGATTTGAGCTGTCGACTTCTTACGATCGACCAGACACGAAGCAAGGTCGCGGCATATTGACACTGAGGTCGCGACCATACGGGCATCTGAACATCAGCAATCCGAAAAGAGGAGACAGGTCGCGACTTGAAGCTGACGAGTTCGCGACTACAAACTCCAAAGACGTCCGATCGCGATGAGAAGCAGAGTAGGTCGCGACTAACAACTCCAGAGGCGACAGGTCGCGACTAGAAGTTGAGGAGGTCGCGACTGAAAGTTCCAGAGGCGAGGAGTCGCGACTAGTGGACACTGAGGTCGCGACCAAAGCTCGAATATCTAAGGTAACACTTCTTTCTCCTTAACTTAAACACATTCGGTAGATCCTGGCTTGGAATGAAAAAAATTTTAAAGTTAATTTCCGCTGCGTGTCTTCCAATTCCCTTCAATTCCTACATGACAAACGCTCAGCTTTGACCTAGTTAAAAGTCACTTTTGACCGAGTGATCATAAAGGCTATGTTCGGGCTTAGTGGTCTTTCATGCGAAGGAATGTGAATGGTCAAGATGGAATTTGTCCCTCACATTCGTAGAGAGATATTAATGGGCCCCTCGATGAGTGAGTCTGAGAAATGTATGGCCATACTATAATGGAAGGGTAGTTCCATTACTATAGTCAGACTACTCAGGGATCGAGAAAGTAACGGTCAGGAATAGGAGGATGACGTTCTCCATGTCTCATCCATGATCGACATATCGTGTGACAAAAGGGACATGATATGGTTGTATGAAAGGTAACATCGTTCATCGATCCTCATATGTTTTGGGTAGTCGTAATGTCTTGCTAGAGGCCGGTTATAACTTGTGGCTTAGTATATTAACTGGCCCACTGCCAACTTCATATGGGCCTACAGGTTCGCACACAAAATAGCTCAACTCGAGCTGTGATGTCCAGATTCATTGAATCTAAGAGATGTCTAGATTCAATGAATAGTCTAGGGTGGATTTATATATTTTATATATATATATAAATTTGTATATATATATTATATATATAATATAAGAGATATTTGTAAGATTTAATTTATAAGGATAAATTAAATTTCTATCACTTTTGAATTTGAATTTAAATGGATATGATCTATTTGAATTTGAAATTCAAATTGATAAGATATCTCAAATTTGATTTATGAGAATAAATCAAATATAATTCCATCTTATCTTTATTTTAAATTAAATAAATAGGTGAATTAAATCTGTGAGACGGATTTAATAAAAAACGTATTTATTTAATTAGTTTCTTATCAAATTATGCAATATATGATATTGTATTAATTTCAGAATTAATATAAGATTAATTATGAAGCTCGATAGCATCCTATATATTTGACATTAGGAGCTAGGGTTCTACACACAGAGACACAACACAACTCATAAGAGAAAAAAGGGCAGGAGAGTGCAAAAGGTTTGCAGATAAGAAACTGCCAGAATAGAGACGGTGAGGACGGAATCTTGAGAAAACCCTAGAGGGACAAGAGGCGCTAGCACGTCGTTCGTGGTTGGAACGCTATTCGTGTGGATACCGGTAGAGGAAGCCGATCTGAGTTGTCGACTTCTCGCGAACGAGAAAAGAGCACCAGGTACGATGAGGTCGCGACTAAATTGGCTTCTGAACGTCAAAAATCCGAAAAGAGACTACAGGTCGCGACTAGTAGTAGAGGAGGTCGGAATAACAACTCCAGAGGTGACAGGTCGCGATGAGAAGCTGAGTAGGTCGCGACTGAAAGTTCCAGAGGCGACAGGTCGCGACGTGAAGCTGAGTAGGTCGCGACTGAAAGTTCCAGAGGCGACAGGTCACGACGAGAAGCTTAGTAGGTCACAACTGAAAGTTCCAGAGGTGAGGAGTCGCGACTAGTGGATACGGAGGTCGCGACTAAAGCTCGAATACAGAAGGTAACACTTCTTTCTCTTTGACTTAAACACATTCGGTAGATCCTGGCTGGGAATGGAAAAAATTTTAAAGTTAATTTTAGCTGCGTGTCTTCCAATTCCCTTCAGTGGTATCAGAGCCATGCCGTTTTGTGTTTAAGTTAGGTTTGATTGTTGATACATGCGATGTATGTTAGACTTCTTAGCTGATTATATGATAACATGCGAGGTATGTATGACATATATGGAATCCGTTTTATGTATGACATATACGAAATCCGAAAGGAAACTGAAATCGGTGGTGTATGTTAATTAATTTGATCAATTAATATTAATGGGATTTAAGGAAATAGAATTAAGATTCTTGATCAAAAATTTTTTATTGGGGCACTGCCCCACACCCCGCCCGCTAATCGGCTAGCGGGACCGCCTGGCTACCTAATCGTAGCGTAACATAATCGTAATATGTACTGACTTTCCTGATATATGAATGTTGTGATACATTTATTGCCCTTCATATAATATGAATTTTGATTCTTGAATGTTTGGGTATGGTGAACAATATGGCTCTAGATTATAAGTGTTGTAATTTTTCTAAATACGGCCTGCGTGTCGTGCCTTCCTCTAATTACTCTCGTTGTACATTCTCTTCTCATCTCACTCCCCTCGAATGTTAAAACGAGGTTTCCTTATGTAATTTTTCTATTCTAATTAGACAGCTCCTCTCATTGGCTTGAGGGAACTTAGGATAGGTGAGCCATATTGTATCACGTTTAAGATTATGCATCTTATGTTTATATGTTCGATATGCATATTGCTTGTATGAGATACAACCGAGATACATGCATTTTGTAAACCAGATAATTAATTAAACCCTCTAAAAGAAATCTTAAGTCATATGCCATCAATTAATGAACACTTGTCAAAACCTCGATCGCTCATTTGTAGGCTCCACCAAAGTGGGTGCATTTGAGTTATCTTGGGGAGATAAGCAAGAGTAATGGTGCTACTCTTATGTTTGTTATTGTTTAACTTAATTGAGATCATCAAAACGGTTTTGGGTCTCAAGGCATTAGATGGGATTAAAATATGCCGGATCATATGATGATGGAATCCCATAAATATCTAAGAGTTATATTTGATATAATTGGTAAAGTTGTTACCTACCTAAATAACTTAAAGTTGAGCGTCTTGCCAAAGCGAACTCAAGTTTAAGCCAAATATGGATCTTAGCCCACTAATTATTACATTGAGGGTTGTTTTATTCAGTGGGAGATTGCTAATTCGCTTGCATATTTTAATTGTAGAATCATGACGACTAGTAATACTGCTACATTATCGTTGCGATCTGTCCTTGAGAAGGACAAACTTAATGGGACAAACTTTCTTGACTGGTTCAGGAACTTAAGAATTGTTCTCAAGCAGGAAAGAAAAGTATATGTCTTAGATCAACCCATTCCTGAGGAGCCAGCAGCCAATGCTCCTAGAGCTCAGAGAGATTCTTATGTGAAGCATAAGGAAGACTCTGTCGATGTGGGATGCTTGATGCTTGCCACCATGGTTCCGGAGCTCCAAAGAGATCTGGAACACATGGAGGCTTATGAGATGATTGTGCATCTTAAGGAAATGTTCCAGCAATAGGCAAGGCAAGAGAGGTATGAGACCACTAAGGCCTTACATTCCTGCAAGATGGCTGAAGGTGCATCAGTAAGTACTCATGTCTTAAAGATGAAAGGGTACATTGATCACCTTGAGAGGCTTGGATTTCCCATGAGCCAGGAGTTAGCTACAGATTTGATCTTGAACTCACTCCCGGAAAGTTATGACCAGTTTGTCATGAACTACAACATGAACAACATGGAGAAATTTATTTCTGAACTGCATGGGATGCTTAAAATTGCTGAGCTGACTGTTAAGAAGAAGCCCAGTACAGTTTTGATGGTTCAGAAAGGAAAGGGTATGAAAAGGAAAGGCAAGGGCAAGGGGAAGGGTCATGGCTCTTCTGGTAAGACCAAAGAGTCAGGCAAGCCCGAAACTAAGCCTACACCAAAGAAGGCAAAGCCTCCAAAGGAAGGAGTTTGCTTCTTCTGCAATGAACCGAGTCATTGGAAGAGGAATTGCAAACTCTACCTTGAAGATCTGAAAAAAGAACATGAAGGATAGCGGGGCTATCGCTTCAGGTATTTATGTTATAGACATTCATCTCTCTACTTCCACTACATGGGTATTAGATAATGTATGTGGTTCTCATATTTGTACAAATGTGCAGGGCCTAAAGGACAGTAGAAAGATGAAAAAGGGCAAAGTTGACCTACGAGTTGGAAATAGAGCAAAGGTTGCTGCTTTAGCTGTAGGCACTTATGACTTAGTTCTGCCCACTGGGCTTTTGTTAGTTTTGAACAATTGCTATTATGTTCCTGCTTTGAGTAGTAACATTGTTTCTCTTTCTTATTTGGATAAGGAAGGTTACACTTCCATTACTGGGAATGGTAGATGTTCCATTTATCGTAATGATATTTTGTATGCTTATGGTGATTTGCATGTTGATCATTACATATTAAAATTGGAACAACCCAATCATGGAAATATCTATAATATAACCGCCAAAAGGGTCAAACCAAATGATTTGAATCCGACATACCTCTGGCACTGTCATCTGGGCCACATAAATGAGAAACGCATTTCTAAACTCCATCAAGATGGATTTCTCAACTCATTTGATTTTGAATCATATGATACTTGCGAATCTTGTTTGTTAGGTAAGATGACAAAGTCACCTTTCACTGGGCACAGTGAGAGGGCCACTGATTTGTTGGGCCTCATACATACAGATGTGTGTGGACCGATAAATACAAATGCTAGAGGTGGTTATTCGTACTTCATCACATTCATAGATGATTTCAGTAGATATGGCTACGTCTATCTAATGAAACATAAATCTGAATCTTTTGAAATGTTCAAGATATTTCAAAATGAAGTACAAAAACAGCTTGGTAAAACAATTATAGCCCTTCGATCTGATCGAGGTGGTGAATATTTAAGCCAAGAGTTTATCAATCATCTTAGGAATTGTGGGATAGTCTCACAATTGACTCCTCCAGGAACACCATAATGGAATGTCGTTTCTGAACGGCGGAATCGAACAGTATTAGATATGGTTCGATCCATGATGAGTCGAACAGATCTTCCACCGTCCTTTTGGGGCCACGCCCTAGAGATAACTGTGTTCACACTGAATCGTGTTCCATCTAAGGCAGTTGAAAAGACTCCGTATGAGATATGGACTGGGAGGAAACCTAGTTTGTGTTTTCTCAAGATTTGGGGATGTGAGGTCTATGTTAAGCAACAAGCCTCAGATAAGTTAGCGCCCAAATCTTCAAAGTACCTTTTTGTGGGATATCCTAAGGAAACCAAGGGATATTATGTCTGCAACTCCACTGATAACAAAGTGTTTGTTGTCAGAAATGGTATCTTTCTCGAACGAGAATTTATCTCTAAAAGAACCAGTGGGAGTAAGGTACAACTCGAAGAAGTTCGAGAGCCACAAGACACCACAAAATTAGAGATGGAAAATGGAGAAGACTCACAACAAGTTGTTGAGACTCCTCAAGTCACGCAAGGCCCATGACGATCTAATAGGGCACGACTTCAGCCTCAGAGATATGGATTTCTGATTGCTGACAATCGTGATATGTTGCTCATTGAGCATAATGAGCCAACTACCTATCGAGAAGCTATAGTGGGACCAAACTATGAAAAATGGCTTAGTGCCATGAAGTCTGAGATGCAATCCTTGTATGACAATAAGGTATGGACCTTAGTCGACCCGCCTGAAGGTGTAAAAACCGTAGGGTGCAAGTAGGTTTTTAAAGAGAAAACCGACATGGATGGCAATGTAAATGTCTTCAAGGCACGACTGGTTGCAAAAGGATTTACTCAAACTCATGGTGTGGACTATGATGAGACCTTTTCCCCAGTTGTAATGGCCAAATCAATCAGAATCCTCCTTGCCATTGCAGCATATTATGACTATGAAATATGGTAGATGGACGTCAAGACAGCCTTCCTTAATGGAAAGCTCCTTGAGGATGTGTACATGACACAACCTGAAGGGTTTGTGCGTTCCGAGGACTCTGGTAAGGTGTGCAAGCTTCAAAGGTCCATTTATGGACTGAAGCAAGCATCTCGGAGTTGGAATCATCGTTTTGATGAAGTAGTCAAAGAGTTTGGATTTCTTCAAAACATTGATGAACCTTGTGTGTACAAGAAGGTTAGTGGGAGCACAATTGTATTTTTGGTACTCTATGACGATGACATCCTACTTATTGGGAATGACATTCCTACCTTGCAGATTGGTTAGGAAAGTCTTAATTGAAAGACTTGGGTGAAGCCACCTACATCCTAGGAATTAGGATCTATAGAGATAGATCTAAAAGGCTTCTAGGACTCAATCAGAGCACATATATAGACAAGATACTGCATAGGTTTAGTATGCAGGAATCAAAGAGGGGTTTCATACCCATGTCTCATGGTATTTGAAACATCCTCCTTTAAACATCTCAGAGTACACTTACAGAAGTAATATTAACTTTATTATATCTCTCTGTGCCAAAAATCCTGACAGAAGATAACTGTACTGATTCGGTAAGTCCCATGAGAACTACCATTCTACGTAAGTACCCAGGAAAGACTGGATGAACCGGCTAGGTCCACTCACTTCCAGCCTCCTTAGACAGCAGTTATGTACACAGTACTTTGTATAGTCTACCAGCACAACGGCATTTTCTAGAAAATATCTTTGAATCTTAACCTTAACCTTAACCTCAAAAACATGAATTTTCCATTAATTATTCCAGAACACATAACCAATCTCTTTGGCCTTTCATACATTCATATACATTATGGGGTTATGCCATAATTATTTGATACATTTATTTCATCATTTACTATTATACCTTTTCATCATGAACATTGTTGCTCAACTTGTCATATAACAACATTACATGCAACAACTCGCACATTTATTACATAATATTCAAATCTTCCAATTCCCAACCTCTCTTCATGCCTCTTTATCTTCTTTACTCATTCGTAAACCTGTGGGTTTGGGATTACATGGATGGGGTGAGATTTCTGGGGAAATCTCAGTAGCAAACGGTACTAAACAATGCATGCATTAAAGTAATTACTTGTGCTTGCTTGTGAAAGTGTAAACATTGTGTAATGTGCATGCTTCCATGTAACATATGAAATACAATTGGCCAAGGTAATCATAGAAACAGAGCTTCAATTGTCACATCCTTATTTTTATACATCTTAGGAACCATTCAGTAGCATTTGGAACCACTTTCAGGGTTATAGAAGTCCAAACTATCAATCTGGAATTCTACTCTTTCGGTACTGTTCACTGTGGCAAATTCCAGATGAGCGACTTGACTTTGAAAAATCATAACTAATTCTAGAAAAATCAAAACGAAGTGGTTCAAAGTGATACATGAATCTAACTCAATTATATTTCAGGAAAAAATCATTGGTTGACCGTTACTTGACCAATTCATGGTGGGTAAACGTTTCAAAGTTACTGTTCATCCAGTGATTTTCTCCTGAATCCAGCATTCTGGTTTCATCTTTGGTAATTTATATCCTTTCGTACAGACATCCAAATGGGGAATTCTATATATCAAATTAAATATTAGTATATCTAAGTTTTACCATAAAAATTTAGTGCATTAATTCAATCATTTACTATTTTTAATGATTTATCAAACATGCATAGGTCCTCACGAGTTATTGTTCACTAAACCTATTTTCAGCATTCAATCTTCACATACACATGCATACAACCATCACATATTAGTCATACATGCCAGATAATAATTATTATTAGATAATCAACTGTTGTATATCAGTGTATGATCAATCGCCTCAAATTTCTATTACATCTTTTCACTGTCTAAAATCCGGCAGAATAACTGCTACAATTCTTCTTTAGAAAGTAACCGATGTTGTACCGATTCGGTAATTCCCTCATGAGAACTACCATTCTACGTAGTACCCAGGAAAGACTGGATGAACCTGCTGGGTCCACTCACTTCCAGCCTCCTTAGATAGCACTACGTACACAGTATGTATCAGTTCCTTTCCCTGTTCCTGCTTTCTTGCCGGAATTTTGGCAGCATAACGGCGTCTCTTAAAATTTCCAAATTTCATTTTGACAGAATCTCCCCTGTAATGTTATGTATGGGAATGAGATTCAAAACAATCCCAGTAGCAACAATCATAACAATATATGTAATGCAGAGTGACGGTGCTTGCTTGTGATTGTGTACAGATAAGTATGCTGCATGCTTCCATATTCAATAACATATGATCATAGCATTGGAATAGAGCTTCAAGCATAACATATAAGACAACAATCCAACCAAACAAAACAACACATCACAAAGACATTACATAAGAGCTAGGATTAGTTACTACCTCAAAAGCAGAGCTTCAGAACTTCCCTACTACTTCCAACTTCACCAGAACTTCCTTACATCTTTCTTCCTCACACTTTCTCTCTCAAGAACTTCTTTCTACCTCTAAGAATGCTTCTTGGCGTGAAAATGAAGAGCTAGGGGGTATTTATAGTGTTGAGCAATGGCAATCTTGTAATTAGGAAGACTTATGATCCTGTGGTCCTGGTTTTTCCTGGAATTTCCTATTTTCTTTAATTTCCTTTTACTGCATCACCCTGGACACCTCATGGGACACCTCATAGGACACCTCACCACCCATATGCTTCATGTGACGAAATTTGGAGGTTCTGGAAGCTTTCCGGTCCAATCCGGTACTGGCCCGGTCCATCGCCTCAAAAAACGTGCCGTTTTCTGAATCTGATGTTTCTGAAGATCCTTTTTATGTCTACTGACCTCACATTTAGTATCTAGACCCTTTATATCATTAAATTTTTAATACTGGGTCCAGACTCAGTTACAGATCCCCTGCGAAATGACCAAAATGCCCTTGGTGCCCTATCTTGTCCTATTTTAACCCTAAGGGCAAAATCGTCATTTCACACCTTTCTGGACCTGGTCAAAGCTTATACTGGCTCTAGTCAACCTTATTTAGACATGTCTTGACCTTTGGGCCTGTCCAGAATGACCAGAATGCCCTTCATTCATCTACTGCCCTTTTTGTACAACACAGGGGCATTTTCGTAATTTCGCACTTTTCCGGGGTTCTGCTGGACACTGGCCCACCTATCAGTCCAAGAGCCTTATTGGGACTCTAATGGCGCCATTTTTTGGGCTTCCTGGGTCCATTAACTATATGGCACGTATTACGAGGAATCTTCCTCTGTCACAGTTCACCAAATATTTTAATAATTATTTACCGATTATACACCTTTCCGGACACCGGCTCCTTTTCCCAGATACAGTGTCCTACTGTGTTCAGGCATCCCTGTGGGTCATAACGGTCATCTGACCGAGGTCATCCGATCTCATTCAGCCCCTTTAAAAATACCGATAAATCTCCTACCCGGATCCCCGGAGGCCTCACACTCCCGTCTGTATTTGCTATTTTGTGAATAAATCTTTCTACAGACCTCCTATCGGTATTCTGTCAGCTTCCTGACATCCGCCCCATAAAGGCGCATCATCCTGTATTTTCTCACTTATATCTGAGATCTAGGATATCCGGTAGGAATTTTTATAAGTTTTGGACGATCAGTCCATTTCTGGCTATCTGGAGTCTTCAAAAATTCCGGTATTAGGCTGGGTTACCCGGCGTCCCCTGCCCTACCTTCTGGTAGAATTTGGGACTGAAATACTGTCGGACAGTGCAAACCACTTCCGGCCTGACTTTCTTTAATTATACTTTAGCCCCAGGAAACTTTTCTTTTTTATAATTAAATCCCTTTTTATTTGGCAAAAATTACACTTAAGGACCCCACCTTTTTGTCTACTTTTCTTTTTGGCCTTAAACTTTTTCATAATTACATCTAAGTCCCTACATTTTTTTTCTTTTGTAATTTAACCCCTTTCCTTGCGTAAATAGCCACTATATCTTTAGGGACTTTCACTATTTACCTATAAGTCCTTGATCTTTGACTTATTTGCAGTTTAGTCCCTAAAAACCCTTTGTATATTTTTAGGACTTCTGTTCAAAGGAGTCTGATAGTCTATCTATTTCAGGCTCACTTTCTGAGTCTCTGGGCCTGAAAATTGGGGTATTACATCAATCATATACACATATGCACACAATTCAACAAAGTCATAGCACAATCAAGCATAACATTCAATACATACAAGTTTAGGGTAAGTTTACTACCTTATTGCTTTACTTCTTTCCACTTTAACTTTGCTTCTTCCTTCTTACTTTTCCTTGCTATGTGGATGCCCTCTTTTGAGCACACCAAGCAAATCCTAACATCACATTATCATCCAACCATTACAATCTAACTTCTCTTGAACACTAAGCTTACTTTAAGTAACATAACATCCTTTAATCTTTACCAATTGACTTGACCTTTGAATCAATTGATGTCTTGACCTTACCCTACACAATTTGGCCTTTTGAATCCATTTATGAACTCAAAACAACCAAATTCCAGCAACTATGCACTGTTCCGGACAGATTTGAAAAACATGCATAATTCTTTCAAAAATTCTCATTTTGATTCCAATGCTTCCCATACTTGTTCCTCCACTTTCCCCCACACAAAATCTCATTTTAAGACCATTGGAAGTATCAAAATCATGAAATTCAAATCACTGTTCACGCGAGTGAACAGTAATCGTGAGGAATTTTCAACATTATAACCTTTAATTCCAATGGTTTCCAAGGTTCAAAACCTTTCCAATCCTACACAAAAGCATCATATAAACTCCATGGAAGCATTAAATCATTGAAATTCCATTTCCTTCTATCATGAACAGTGCATGAACAGTGCAACCAAAATGGTAAAGTCAAGAACATCAACTTACTTCACAACCAAGCATGTAACTAACTTGTTTAAGCTTGTCTTAACTATCTATGACTTAAAACTCTTATTCCTTTCACATATACACAAAAATTCCAGCAGCATTTCCCCAAGATTTAAGCCTAAAAAATCACTTAAACTCAAGCACAAACCATAAGAACAAAAGGTAGAAGCAAGGAGACAACTTACCTTACTTGTTCCTTCAAGACCCTTGCTTCTTCCTTGCTTTCTTCCACTTTCTTTCTCTAGAACTCACTTCTCTTTCTAAAGGAGCTCTTGGGTGTGAAGAATGAATGGAAAAGGGGGGTATTTATAGCAAAAGTCATGTGCCATTTGAAGGCCAATATCACTTTGGAAACTATTTGATCTAATGGTTAAAGGTTTGATCTTGGAATGTCTTTTCACTTTTCACTCAAGACCTTACCACCATGACATCACTAGCATGGCCTCCCTTGGTACACCTAACCCTTCCTCTTTTTGGGTGCCATTCTTGTGTCCTTGTGGGTCCCACCATGTGCAACACCTAATTCTTACTTTATTCTCTTTTCCTTTCTTTTCAAAAATCCATAAATTATTTATTATTTGGACTTGGGCTCCAAGATAACTTTTGGGCCTTATTGGGATGTCCTAGGACGAAATGTTGGGCCTCTTTTAGGTCCAATAGCTAACTGGCCCAAATCCCAATGTACTTTCCTCATACCGATATCCGTAAATTACCCTGATCTTAGCATAAATGCTAAACACCTCTTTTAATTGTTCTAATATTTTTAGAAATTCATTCTAATATAAAATGAATTCTCTACAAAGTTTCATAATTTTCTAAGACCCAGAAGTCCTATTAAAAATTACATATATTTCCTTTAACCCTTTATCGGTGTCCTTTTTCACCGTAAATTCCATAATTAATTCTACAGGACTCCTTTTTTACTTCTGTCAACTCCATAAATTCTCATATTAATTATAATCATTTACTATCAAATTTCCTCTGATATCCATCCATTGTGTGAAATGACCAAAATGCCCTCCATTTACTTCTCGTTTCTTAGGGCATCACAGTGGCATTTTCGTAATTTTGCACTTTGGCTCTTAGACTTTCTTCCTCTTCCAATTAATCCTTTTCTTTACATAAATATGGACACATCTTTTCCTAAACATCTCATATATTTTATTCAATCTGTACATACAACTTAGTACAGAAATTAGGGATGTTACAGTATTCACCTCAGCAAGGATTTGTGTCCTAGTACACCTGATCAGCGAGGTTGCATGAGTAAGGTTTCATATGCCTCAACTATAGGATCCATCATGTATGCCATGTTATGTACTCGACCGGATGTCTCGTTTGCCTTAAGTATGACTAGCAGATATCAACAGGACCCCGGTGAGGGCCATTGGACTGCTGTCAAGAATATCCTTAAGTACTTGAGAAGGACTAAGGACTTATTCTTGGTCTATGGTGGATTGGATGACGAGCTCTGTGTAACTGGTTACACAGATGCAAGTTTCCAAACTGACCAGGACGACCAAAAATCGCAATCTGGATACGTATTCCTCCTGAATAATTGAGCAGTAACCTAGAAGAACTCTAAGTAGAGCACTGTAGCAGATTCTGCAACGGAAGCTGAGTATATAGCAGCATCTGATGCAGCTAAGGAGGCCATTTGGATCAGGAAGTTCATTACTGAACTAAGGGTGGTACCGACCATCTCAGATCCAAGAACTTTGTTCTGTGACAATAATGGTGTCATTGCACAGGCCAAAGAGCCTAGGTCACATCAAAGGACCAAGCATATACTCAGGAGATTTCATCTCATCAGAGAAATCAATGATAGAGGTGATATAAAAATATGCAAGGTAGCAGGGGAAGACAATGTTACTGATCCTCTAACAAAGCCGCTTGTGCAAGCAAAACATGAGCGTCATGTTTGGTCAATAGGATTGAGACAAATTAATGATTGTTCCTAGTGCAAGTGGGAGGATGTTGGAAATTGTGCCATAGGGGCCAATCATTGTATCAAGTTATCATATTATTTGCATGTTTACTGTGATGACTATCCTTGGATAACTCATGATCTTATCCTAAATATCCCTGGTCGGTCATCTATGTGGGAGCAAAGATGAAATAAGACCAGTATGACTTTGAAGATATATAGAGATATAAATCAAAGTCATAGGCACATGTAGGAGTACAGGGTACTGGACAGACCCGCTATGAGAGAGCTGCATGGGTTAAGTCATAAGCTTCTCTCATATACAAGCCATGTCACTATGCCCTTTGACCTGAGATCATCATGGATTCCTACATGACAAATGCTCAGCTTTGACCTAGTCAAAAGTCACTTTTGACCGAGTGATCATAAAGGTTATGTTCGGGCTTAGTTGTTTTTCATGCTGAGGAATGTGAATGGTCAAGATGGAATTTGGCCCTCACATTCGTAGAGAGATATTACTGGGCCCCTCGATGAGTGAGTCTGAGAAATGTATGGCCATACTATAATTGAAGGGTAGTTCCATTACTATAGTCAGACTACTCAGTGATCGAGAAAGTAACGGTCAGAAACAGGAGGATGACGTTCTCCATGCCTTATCCATGACCGAAATATCGTGTGACAAAAGGGACATGATATGGTTGTATGAAAGGTAACATCGTTCATCGATCCTCATATGTTTTGGGTAGTCGTAATGTCTTGCTAGAGGCCGCTTACGACTTGTGGGTTAGTATAGTAACTGGCTCACTGTCAACTTCATATGGGCCTACAGGGTCGCACACAAAATAGCCCAACTCGAGCTGTGATGTCCAGATTCATTGAATCTAAGAGATGTCTAGATTCAATGAATAGTCTAGGGTGGATTTATATATTATATATATATATTTGTATATATATTATATATAATATAAAAGATATTTGCAGGATTTAATTTATAAGGATAAATTAAATTTCTATCACTTTTGAATTTGAATTTAAATGGATATGATCTATTTGAATTTGAAATTCAAATTGATAAGATATCTCAAATTTGATTTATGAGAATAAATCAAATATAATTCCGTCTTATCTTTATTTTAAATTAAATAAATAGGTGAATTAAATCTGTGCGACGGATTTAATAAAAACCGTATTTATTTAATTAGTTTCTTCTCAAATTATGCAATATATGATATTGTATTAATTTCAGAATTAATATAAGATTAATTCTGAAGCCCGGCCCAATTAGAAGCCCGATAGCATCCTATATATTTGACATTAGGAGCTAGGGTTCTACACACAGAGACACAACACAACTCATAAGAGAAAAAGGGGCAGGAGAGTGCAAAAGGTTTGCAGATAAGAAACTGCCAGAATAGAGACGGTGAGGACGGAATCTTGAGAAAACCCTAGAGGGATAAGAGGCGCTAGCACGTCGTTCGTGGTTGGAACGCTATTCGTGTGGATACCGGTAGAGGAAGCCGATCTGAGTTGTCGACTTCTCGCGAACGAGAAAAGAGCACCAGGTACGACGAGGTCGCGACTAAATTGGCTTCTGAACGTCAAAAATCCGAAAAGAGACTACAGGTCGCGACTAGTAGCAGAGGAGGTCGGACTAACAACTCCAGAGGCGACAGGTCGCGACGAGAAGCTGAGTAGGTCGCGACTGAAAGTTCCAGAGGCGACAGGTCGCGACGTGAAGCTGAGTAGGTCGCGACTGAAAGTTCCAGAGGCGACAGGTCGCGACGTGAAGCTGAGTAGGTCGCGACTGAAAGTTCCAGAGGCGACAGGTCACGACGAGAAACTGAGTAGGTCGCGACTGAAAGTTCCAGAGGCGAGGAGTCGCGACTAGTGGATATGGAGGTCGCGACTAAAGCTCGAATACCGAAGGTAACACTTCTTTCTCCTTGATTTAAACACATTCGGTAGATCCTAGCTGAGAATGGAAAAATTTTTAAAGTTAATTTTCGCTGCATGTCTTCTGTAACATCCCGATTTTTGGTCTAGGAGAACTGGGAAGTAGTCTGATATGGGCAGGCTGCTAAACCCGTAGTCCTAGGGTAGTAATCTGATAAGGGCGGATTACTTACATGTATTTTGGAGGAATTCGAGGGATGAGCTAAGTCCTTCAGGATTTAAAGATGAGCTAAGTCTTTAACCTACAGAATCGGGACAGTTCACCTAGGTTCAAAATGAGGAATGTGAGGAATGTCCTAAGTCTTAAGCCTAGGAATTCTGCAGGTAGCTTGATATGGGCTGGCTCCTGTGTAAGATAACCTGATATGGGCGGGTTGTCGAGTCTTTCAATTAACGATGACTCCCGAAGAGTTTAAGGGATGAGTTATTGAAAGAGAATTTCTAGAACTTAAGATGAAGGATAAGAAGATGAGTAAAGATGCCAGAAAGAGAATGCAGGGGCATAATCGTAATTATGGGAAAGATCGGGCTGGTAGCCGATGAGTACCATATTTTGTCATAAAATAGAGAAAATTATGCTGATCATTTCACTGAACTGTGAAATGTGCATATGAGGTCTCTATGAGTATGAAAGAATTAGAAATATGACCAAGGGTAAAATGGTCATTTTTGAAAAGTATGCGCGGGAGCATACTTTCAGGCCAAAATAGCCCAGTATGGATAAAATATCTGAAAATACTGGGAGATAGAGAAGAGGATTCTGGGTTGAATGACGCATCACAGAATTTTGATTTGAAGTCCCGATTTTTCTGTAAAAATTCCTGAAGATGGGAATTTACAGTTATAATCAGTAAATGAAAGGCAATCCGAATAGAGATGATCGGACTATGGCCAGAGGCCATATAGTGTTTTCTAAGGCCCATAGTGACACCAGGGAAGACCCAGGCCCATAATATCAGTTCAGTGGTAAGAGGGGCCGGTGTCCGGGAAAAAGGTGCAAAATGACGAAAATGCCCTTATGTTATAGAATAGCTGAAGTATGAGTAAAGGGTATTTTGGTCATTTGCCTAAGGTTAGTCAGTCCAGACAGGGTATCTGGATAGTTGACCAGGGTCAGAGAGTACTCTGGTAAGATGTGAAAAGACAATAATGCCCCTAGACCTAGTAAAGTAAAGAAAGAGAGACTAAGGCCATTTTGGTAATTTGCCAAGAGGTGTTTCTTGGGAATCGTGCCATCAGAGTACTTGGGCTGGATCAGAGATCCACGATGATATTCCTAGGCCCAAAAACGCAGGCCCAGTGATTCAGGGGGAAAAGTGATATTAAAATAATGATTTAATGACTTTTCAGTAAAGTAAAGTTACTCGGTTGGCACGATAACCGAGGAGGTGATCAGATAAAGTCCAGGACTTATCTGGATAACATTGGAAGGCATGAAAGGTCCCTTCCAAATGCCACATGGCGTCATCTTAGAGGCAGAAGAAAAGTTAAGGACAAGTATTACGGTGTAAGACTCTGGACCGGTGAGTCAGCAGGCTGAGTCAGCTGATGAGGTGTCCCGGGATTAAGACATGTGAGAAATGTGCTGCTGAGGTGTCCGCTGAGGTGTCCACTGAGGTGTCCTGGATGATACAGTAAAAAGGAATAAAAGAAAATAGGAAATTCCAGGAAAAACTAGAACCACAAGTTCATAAGGCTTCAAAATTATGAAAATGCCATCGAAGGAAACTATAAATAACCCCCTCCCCATTCATTTGCATCACGGTTTTGGGCAAGAAAGAGAGAGAAAGAAGAGAGAGAAGGAGAAAGAAAGAAGAAAGGAAGTTCTGGCGGAGCTGGAAGCAGTATAGAGATAGTAGAGTTCTGCTAAGCTTTTGAGGTAGTATCTAATCCTAACTTTTATGTAATGACTTTGTGAGTTGATGTGCTATTGTTTGGTTGGATTGTTGTCTTATATGTTATGTCTGAAGCTCTACTGCAATGCTATGATCATATGTTATTGAGTATGAAAGCATGCAGCATACTTATCTGTACACAATCACAAGTAAGCACTGTCACACTGCATTACATATATTGTTATGATTATTTACTACTGAGATTCCCCCGAATCTCATTCCCCATATCTAACCCATTACAGGGAGATTATGTTGAACTGAATTCTAAGAATTTTGAGAGACGCCGTTATGCTGCCGAATTTAAGACTGAACACCAGAATATGATAAGTACTGTGTACATAAGTGCTGTCTAAGGAGGCTGGAAGTGAGTGGACCTAGCCGGTTCATCCATTCTTTCCTGGGTACTTACGTAGAATGGTAGTTCTCATGAGAGAATTACCGAATCAGTACGGTTCAGTTCTTTGTACAGATGAAGCTTAGCGGTTATACTGCCGGAATTCGGGCAGAAAAGGATGAAATAGAAATATGAGAATTTTGTGTATGACTTGTTGTATGACATTTTGTTATTCAATAATAAATATTGTTTGATATGTTCAATTTGTAAATGAGAAATTAAAAGAGAAATTCGCAGGTCCTAGGGTAGCCGTGTTCTGACATCAGTTTGACCTAGTAAACGAAGGAGTTTGGCCACTAAATTTGGTGAGCCAGTAGTACACATCTGGGGCATTACGTGGATAGGTAATAAGCCTTATTTGGATGTGCAGAATGAGATTAATCAGTTCTCAAAATAAAGGTTCAGAATAAGAAACTTAAGAATAAAATTTTAATTTCTGGGTTTAAGTTAAGATATGATTAATCGATTATCGCTTCCGCAAGTGTACTCTGAGGGGTCTAAGGGAGGATGTTTCTTCTTCCAATTCCCTCCAACAACTATCTTATGTTACTTCCTTTGGATTATAACACAAATGACATCATTATTTATACACATTGGTTACAATCATATTTAAATATTTAAATGATAAATAATAAATAATAAAATCTATTAGAGTAAGTGGGAGACGAGTTATGAGATTAATAGAATAATGGAGGAGTAATAGTGAGAGTTACTAGAAAAAGGATGAGTAAAAGAGGGAGATAGACCCATTAATATTCATAATACTCCTCGTTAAATGTTCATTATATAAGCTCTATTACAAAACTTCAACTGGAAAAACTGTGGGATAAAATTTTAACGAAAAGAAAGGAAGGGATAACAAATTTTTAAGAAGCATGCCTTTAGAGAGAGAACGTCTGGGTCTTGCCTTCCCCGGTCGATGAAGAGATTTTCCTCCGATCCTCTTCTTTGACTGCCTTAGGCTTAAGTATGTTTTCTCTGGTCATCATGATTTTCAACTTCCCATATAACCCTAACTCCACTTTCCTTCTCTCCTTGTAGAAATAGTTTCCCCTTTCCTCACGCCAACCACTCCTTCATTTAGCTTTCGTCACATTTATTTCTCTGCCGCCCTCCTCCGCCTTTTTTTCTCTTTCCTTTAATTCATTGGTTACTGTTCCTCTTCTCCTGCTCACGCCTACTTGTTCATTAGCCCTCATTACTCTTCCACCTTTCCCAATCTCATCATGGTCTTCTTGAAACTTTCGTCGCCTCTTATAACGAGCCTTCAATCTTACCTTTAGACTGACAATAGGCAAAAACCTTCTACCGCCACTAATTTTTTCTCAACATATTACCCGACATATTTTTTACAAAAGTCAAAAGATACTTTGATAAAGTTATTTTAAAAGAAGCAAACAATCTTTTTTTAAAAAAATAGATTCCTTTCTTTTCGATGACCGACAATTCCTCATATTTTAGATTAGCATCATTATTAATTTTATTAATTTTTATTCTATAGTAATCCTATCTTCTTTTGCCTTTATACAATATTTATATTTGTGACTCGAATATTCTTTCAGAATATTAGAGATCCTTTTTTGAGTACTCTCAAAAATTTTCATTTTGTTTAGCCTAATTTGATCATACTATTTTTCTAACTTCTAAATTTCATAGGCTATTTTTTTATATGTTATATGCACATATTTAAACTGGTATAATAACCCATTATTGCTCCTCTTTAATAATGTATCTATTTAATTCTTCAAAACTAATCTTATAGCCAATGCTCTTGACATGGCTTATAGTTATATAAAAATCTGCTTATTTCTTTCTTTCTTCTTCTCTTCTTCGTCTTTTAGTATTTGTTTTGTTATTCCGAGCTTTAGTAAATAAATTAGAGGGTAAAATTTCTTTTTCATTACTTTAGCAGTAGAGTAACATCTTATAAAAATTTGATGTTACTTTACTATTCTGAAATAATATTTCAGTGCTTCTTTTACTATCTTGGGTAGTAGTTTTATTTCTTCCATGTTTGATGATAGGTATATAGTATGTACAAGTCCGAATTCGAATAAACTTGTAACAATATGCGATGATGTTCTGGGTCTAATAATGTATTTATTTAGCTAATAATGGGATATGGGCCCTATACGAGGGATTTGATGGTACTGATTTTCTAATTTTACTAGAGTCTGATAATAATTGTACTGTGTTGCCTTCTTTTTTTAATTTCGAATAAAGGATCCTAGGTAATAGTACTAGGTCCTACCTCCTTTTTAACAGCTTCTTTGTATTTTTCTTCCTTCGTAAGTTCTGAATTTATATAGACTTCTTGATTTAATTGATCTTCAAGGATATCGATTTGACATCCCATATCTTTAGTTGGACTATTAGAGGAACTTGCTAGAGTAGTGGGTCGTAAAATAACTCCACCTTTTAGAGTTGCTACTTCTAAGGATAATTCGTTAACCTTTTCATATAAGGCACTAATATGCCCCATAGCAAAGTTAAATAAATTAACCGTTAAATTTTGCTGCATCTTCAAAGTCGAAACTTCAAGAATTAAAGTTCCTTCCATAGATATTGATGATCCAATATTAAATGGATTTATAAAATTTCTAAAATTATTGGGACTGGAATTATTGAGATTTCCTTCTTGCTCCATCCTTACTAAGATAATCTGTAATAAAATTATTTTTTCTTAGAATATAGTCAACTAGATAATGATAATGGAATAAATTGTTCTGCAATTTAAATAACATTTTATTCACTATACTAGTTTCTCTTATTCTTTTAGATAGCCAATGTTTTACTTAAGTATTATCCATTCAAATTATAAATTGATACTGTATAATTAATAATTCAATTTTTTTTCATAGCTTTTACTATTGCTAATAATTCTTTCCAATTAGAATGATATTTAATTTGAGATTCATTAACATTTTCACTTGCATACCTTGCTATTTCTTCATTTCCTTCTTCAAAATAAAGAGCTGCACCCCAATAATCTTCTGAAGCGTCTGTATATAAAATCTATTTTATAGGTTCTTGTTTTAGGATTTTTAATATTGGTAAATTTTGACATATTTCTTTTAATTTTTTAATATCTTTTTAATGATTATTACTCCATTCAAAATTAGATTTTTCTCCTGCTAACTTATTTAATCTTCTATTATATTTGGATATAGGAGGTATTAACTTCTAAAACTGATTGCAAGTGTTTCTTGTTTTCTATTATTTCAAAGTCTAGTATCTTTTTAGATTTATAGTTTTGTAATTCTAATTCTTTTTGAAATATTACTTGTCTTAAAAACTTTATTTTAGTTTTTTTTAATTCAACTTTTTTAATATCCCTGAGGACCATATCTCAGAATAAATACATTATTAGACCCGGAGCATCACCAGAGCAAGTTTATTCGGTCAAGCTTAATACTAGGTTGCATATAGCCTGGGCTTTAATGGACCAATTCAATGTTGAAGATCAAGACAACTTTTTTTTTGGTTGCCCACCCAGTTCACCGGAGCTTTGCCCCGACTACATCCAGATCCGACCCGCATCGCGTACCTAGCTATGGTGGGTGAGTCTCCCAACGAGGATTTTCTGCATTCGCCAAGACTCGAACTCGAGACCTCGTTTAAGCGATACCGAGCCGCTTAACACTCTGATCAACCCCCGTTGATTGAAGATCAAGACAACTGTTTCTACTTGATCAGCTTCCATGATCCAATGGATCGGGATTTCATCATTTGCAATGGGCCATGGTCTGTTAATAATTCCTTGTTGGCGGTGGATTACTAGAGAACTAACCCCAGGTTTTTTTTTCTTAACTCATCATCGTAGATTCAACTGGTGAAGGGGTGAGACATACGACTATTTAGAGCATGTTCGATCCCTGAGGAGTACTATTTTATTGTGGTTCCAGTCGCGGTGCTTGGGGAGGCATCCTAACTCCTGTGTGTTTAGGTTTACGCCTGAGGGTAATAGACGGCTCGCCCTACCCGATATTGGTATCGCCTAGGAGGAATAGAAACTTCTCCCTGCCCTTAATCGTGATTGAGTCCAACCTCTTTTCAAAAATTTTTGTTCCAAAAAAAAACCTTTAGAGTTTTTGTTGTAGTTCTAGTCACGGAGCTTAGGGAGGCATCCTAGCTCTTGAGTGTCTAGGTTTACGCCTGAGGGTAATAGTGAAGGGAATTGGAAGACACGCAGCGGAAATTAACTTTAAAATTTTTTTCCATTCCCAACCAGGATCTACCGAATGTGTTTAAGTCAAGGAGAAAGAAGTGTTACCTTCGTATTCAAGCTTTGGTCGCGACCTCAGCGTCCACTAGTCGCGAATCTTCGCCTCTGGAACTTTCAGTCGCGACCAACTCAGCTTTTAGTCGCGACCTGTCGCCTCTGAAGTTTTCTGTCGAGACCTCCTCAGCTTCTAGTCGCGACCTGTCGTCTCTGTAATTTGTAGTTGCGACCTATTCTGCTACTAGTCGCGACTTGTAGTCTCTTTTTGGATTTCTGACGTTCAGATGCCAATTTGGTCGCGACCTATGTGTCAACTGGTCGCGACCTAGTCGTACCTGGTGCTCTTTTCTCGTTCGTAAGAAGTCGACAACTCAGATCGGCTTCCTCTACCGGTATCCACACGAACAGCGTTCCAACCATGAACGACGTGCTAGCGCTTCTTGTCCCTCTAGAGTTTTCTCAGGATTCCGTCCTCACCGTCTCTATTCCGACAGTTTCTTATCTGCAAACCTTTTGCACTCTCCTTGCCCCTTTTTCTTTTGTGTGTTGTGTTGTGTGTATTGTCTAGAACCATAACTCCTAATGTCAAATATATAGGATGCTATCGGGCTTCTAATTGGGCTGGGCTTCAGAATTAATCTTATATTAATTCTGAAATTAATACAATATCATGTATTGCATAATTTGATAAGAAACTAATTAAATAAATACGGTTTTTATTAAATTCGTCTCACAGATTTAATTCACCTATTTATTTAATTTAAAATAAAGATAAGACGAAATTATATTTGATTTATTCTCATAAATCAAATTTGAGATATCTTATCAATTTGAATTTCAAATTCAAATAGATCATATCCATTTAAATTTAAATTTAAAAGTGATAGAAATTTAATTTATACTTATAAATTAAATCTTGTAAATATCTCTTATATTATATATATAATATATATATACAAATTTATATATATATAAAATATATAAATCCACCCTAGACTATTCATTGAATCTAGACATCTCTTAGGTTCAATGAATCTGGACATTACAGCTCGAGTTGGGCTATTTTGTGTGCGACCCTGTAGGCCCATATGAAGTTGACAGTGGGCCAGTTACTATACTAACCCACAAGTCGTAAGCGGCTTCTAGCAAGACATTACGACTGCCCAAAATATATGAGGATCGATGAATACAACCATATCACGTCCCTTTTGTCACATGATATTTCGGTCATGGATGAGGCATGGAGAACGTCATCCTCCTGTTCCTGACCGTTACTTTCTCGATGCCTGAGCAGTCTGACTATAGTAATGAAACTACCCTTCAATTACAGTATGGCCATACATTTCTCAGACTCACTCATCGAGGGCCCCAGTAATATCTCTCTACGAATGTGAGGGACAAATTCCATCTTGACCATTCACATTCCTCCGCATGAAAAAACACTAAGCCCGAACATAGCCTTTATGATCACTCGGTCAAAAGTGACTTTTGACTAGGTCAAAGCTGAGTGTTTGTCATGTAGGAATCCATGATGATCTCATGTCAAAGGGCATAGTGACATGGCTTGTATATGAGAGAAGCTTATGACTTAACCTATGCAGCTCTCTCATAGCGGGTCGGTCCAGCACCCTATACTCTTACATGTGCCTATACTTTGATTTATATCTCTATATATCTTCAAAGTCATACTGGTCTTATTTCATCTTTGCTCCCGCATAGATGACCGACCAGGGACATTTAGGATAAGATCACGAGTTATCCAAGGATGGTCATCACAGTAAACATGCAAATAATGTGATAACATAATTAAGACATTCAAAAAACAATAATGTTTATAAGACAATGATTGGCCCCTAGGGCACAATTTCCAACATCCTCCCACTTGCACTAGGTCAATCATTAATTTGCCTAATTCCCATTGACCTAACATGACACTCATGTTTTGCTTGCACAAGCGACTTTGTTAGAGGATCAGCAACATTGTCTTCCCCTGCTACCTTGCATAGTTTTTTTATATTACCTCTATCATTGATTTCTCTGATGAGATGAAATCGCCTGAGTATATGCTTGGTCCTTTGATGTGACCTAGGCTCTTTGGCCTATGCAATGGCACCACTATTGTCACAGAACAAAGTTATCAGATCTGAGATGGTAGGTATCACCCCTAGTTCAGTAATGAACTTCCTGATCCAAACGGCCTCCTTAGCTGCATCAGATGCTGCTATATACTCGGTTTCCGTTGCAGAATCTGCTACAGTGCTCTGCTTAGAGCTCTTCCATCTTACTGCTCCATTATTCAGGAGGAATACGTATCCAGATTGCGATTTTTGGTCATCCTGGTCAGTTTAGAAACTTGCATATGTGTAACCAGTTACACAGAGATCGTCATCCAATCCACCATAGACCAAGAATAAGTCCTTAGTCCTTCTTAAGTACTTAAGGATATTCTTGACAGCAGTCCAATGGCCCTCACCGGGGTCCTGTTGATATCTGCTAGTCATACTTAAGGCAAACGAGACATCCGGTTGAGTACATAACATGGCATACATGATAGATCTTATGGCCGAGGCATATGGAACCTTACTCATGCGACCTCGCTGATCAGGTGTACTAGGACACAAATCCTTGCTGAGGTGAATACCATGAGACATGGGTATGAAACCCCTCTTTGATTCTTGCATACTAAACCTATGCAGTATCTTGTCTATATATGTGCTCTAACTGAGTCCTAGAAGTCTTTTAGATCTATCTCTATAGATCCTAATTCCTAGGATGTAGGTGGCTTCACCCAAGTCTTTCATTGAGAAAGACTTTCCTAACCAAGACTTGATAATCTGCAAGGTAGGAATGTTATTCCCAATAAGTAGGATGTCATCGACATAGAGTACCAAAAACACAACTGTGCTCCCATTAACCTTCTTGTACACACAAGGTTCATCAATGTTTTGAAGAAATCCAAACTCTTTGACTACTTCATCAAAACGATGATTCTAACTCCGAGATGCTTGCTTCAGTCCATAAATGGACCTTTGAAGCTTGCACACCTTACCAGAGTCCTCAGAACACACAAACCCTTCAGGTTGTGTTATGTACACATCCTCAAGGAGCTTTCCATTAAGGAAGGTTGTCTTGATGTCCATCTGCCATATTTTATAGTCATAATATGCTGCAATGGCAAGGAGGATTCTGATTGATTTGGCCATTGCAACTGGGGAAAATGTCTCATCATAATCCACACCATGAGTTTGAGTAAATCCTTTTACAACCATTCGTGCCTTGAAGACATTTATATTGCCATCCATGTCAGTTTTTTCTTTAAAAATCCACTTGCACTTGACGGTTTTTACACCTTCAGGCGGGTCGACTAAGGTCCATACCTTATTGTCGTACATGGATTGCATCTCAGACTTCATGGCACTAAGCCATTTTTCAGAGTTTGGTTCCACTATAGCTTCTCGATAGGTAGTTGGCTCATTATACTCCATGAGCAACACATCCCGATTGTCAGCAATCAGAAATCCATATCTCTGAGGCTGAAGTTATGCCCTATTAGATCGCAGTGGGCCTTGCGTGACTTGAGGAGTCTCAACAACTTGTTGTGAGTCTTCTCCATTTTCCATCTCTAATTCTGTGGTGTCTTGTGGCTCTCAAACTTCTTCGAGATGTACCTTACTCCCACTGGTTCTTTTAGAGATAAATTCTCGTTCGAGAAAGATACCATTTCTGATAACAAACACTTTGTTATCAGTAGGATTGTAGACATAATATCCCTTGGTTTCCTTATGATATCCCACAAAAAGGCACTTTGAAGATTTGGGCGCTAACTTATCTGAGGCTTGTTGCTTAACATAGACTTCACATCCCTAAATCTTGAGAAAAGATAAACTAGGTTTCCTCCCAGTCCATATCTCATACGGAGTCTTTTCAACTGCCTTAGATGGAACACGATTCAGTGTGAGCGCAGCTGTCTCTAGGGCGTGGCCCAAAAAGGACGGTGGAAGATCTGTTCGACTCATCATGGATCGAACCATATCTAATAGTGTTCGATTCCTCCGTTCAGAAACCCCATTCCATTGTGGTGTTCCTGGAGGAGTCAATTGTGAGACTATCCCACAATTCCTAAGATGATCGATAAACTCTTGGCTCAAATATTCACCACCTCGATCAGATCGAAGGGCTTTAATTATTTTACCAAGCTGGTTTTGTACTTTATTTATAAATATCTTGAATATTTCAAAAGATTCAGATTTATGTTTCATTAGATAGACGTAGCCATATCTACTGAAATCATATATGAATGTGATGAAGTACGAATAACCTCCTCTAGCATTTGTATTTATCAGTCCACACACATCTGTATGTATGAGGCCCAACAAATCAGTGGTCCTCTCACTGTGCCCAGTGAAAGGTGACTTTGTCATCTTACCTAACAAACAAGATTCGCAAGTATCATATGATTCAAAATCAAATGAATTGAGAAATCCATCTTGATGGAGTTTAGAAATGTGTTTCTCATTTATGTGGCCCAGACGACAGTGCCAGAGGAATGTCGGATTCAAATCATTTGATTTGACCCTTTTGGCGGTTATGTTATAGATATTTCCATGATTGGGTTGTTCCAAGTTTAATATGTAATGATCAACATGCAAATCACCATGAGCATAGAAAATATCATTACGATAAATGGAACATTTACCATTCCCAGAAATGGAAGTGTAACCTTCCTTATCCAAATAAGAAAGAGAAACAATGTTACTACTCAAAGCAGGAACATAATAGCATTTGTTCAAAACTAACAAAAGCCCAGTGGGCAGAACTAATTCATAAGTGCCTACAGCTAAAGCAGCAACCTTTGCTCTATTTCCAACTCGTAGGTCAACTTCGCCCTTCTTCAGCTTTCTACTATCCTTTAGGCCCTGCACATTTGTACAAATGTGAGAACCACATGCAGTATCTAATACCCATATAGTGGAAGTAGAGAGATGAATATCTATAACATAAATACCTGAAGTGATAGCCCCGCTATCCTTCTTGTTCTTTTTCAGATCTTCAAGGTAGAGTTTGCAATTTCTCTTCCAATGAGCCAGTTTATTGCAGAAGAAACAAACTCCTTCCTTTGGAGGCTTTGCCTTCTTTGGTGTAGGCTTGGTTTCGGGCTTGCCTGACTCTTTGGTCTTACCAGATGAGCCATGACCCTTGCCCTTGCCCTTGCCTTTCTTTTTCATACCCTTTCCTTTTTGAACCATCAAAACTGTGCTGGGCTTCTTCTTATCAGTCGGCTCAGCAGTTTTAAGTATCCCATGCAGTTCAGAAATCGATTTCTCCATATTGTTCATGTTGTAGTTCATGACAAACTAGTCATAACTTTCCGGGAGTAAGTTCAAGATCAAATCTGTAGCTAACTCCTGGCTCATGGGAAATCCAAGCCTCTCAAGGTGATCAATGTACCCTTTCATCTTTAAGACATGAGTACTCACTGATGCACCTTCAGCCATCTTGCAGGAATGTAAGGCCTTAGCGGTCTCATACCTCTCTTACCTTGCCTGTTGCTGGAACATTTCCTTAAGATGCACAATCATCTCATAAGCCTCCATGTGTTCCAGATCTCTTTGGAGTTCCGGAACCATGGTGGCAAGCATCAAGCATCCCACATCGACAATCTTCCTTATGCTTCGCATAAGAATCTCTCTGAGCTCTAGGAGCATTGGCTGCTGGCTCCTCAGGAATAGGTTGATCTAGGACATATACTTTTCTTTCCTGCTTGAGAACAATTCTCAAGTTCCTGAACCAGTCAAGAAAGTTTGTCCCATTGAGTTTGTCCTTCTCAAGGACAAATCGCAACGATAATGTAGCAGTATTACTAGTCGTCATGATTCTACAATTAAAATATGCAAGCTTATTAGCAATCTCCCACTGAATAAAACAACCCTCAATGTAATATTTAGTGGGCTAAGATCCATATTTGGCTTAACTTTAAGTTATTTAGGTAGGTAACAACTTTACCAATTACATCAAATGTAACTCTTAGATATTTATGAGATTCCATCATCATATGATCCGGCATATTTTAATCCCATCTAATGCCTTGAGACCCAAAACCGTTTTGATGATCTCAATTAAGTCAAACAATAACAAACATAAGAGTAGCACCATTACTCTTGCTTATCTCCTCAAGATAACTCAAATGCACCCACTTTGGTGGAGCCTACAAATGAGCGATCGAGGTTTTGACAAGTGTTCATTAATTGACGGCATATGACTTAAGATTTCTTTTAGAGGGTTTAATTAACTATCCAGTTTGCATGTATCTCGATTGTATCTCATACCAGTATTATGCATATAAAATATACATGCAGTGATAGCGCATAATCTTAAACGTGATACAATATGGTTCACCTATCCTAAGTCCCCTCAAGCCAATGAGAGGAGCTGTCTAATTAGAATAGAAAAATTATATAAGGAAACCTCATTTTAACATTCGAGGGGAGTGAGATGAGAAGAGAATGTACAACGAGAGTAATTAGAGGAAGGCACGACACGCAGGCCGTATTTAGAAAAATTAAAACACTTGTAATCTAGAGCCATATTGTTCACCATACCCAAACATTCAAGAATCAAAATTCATACTATTTGAAGGGCAATAAATGTTTCAAAATATTCATACATCAGGAAAGCCAGTATATTTTACGATTATGTTGCGCTACGAACAGGTAGCTACAGCGGTCCCGCTATATGTCATAGAATCTTAATTATATTTCCTTAGACCCCATTAATAGTAATTGATCAAATCAATTAACATACACCACCGATTTCAGTTTCCTTTTGGATTCCGTATATGTCATACATAAACGGATTCCATATATGTACATATCTCGCATGTTATCATATAATCAGCTAAGAAGTCTAACATACATCACATGTATCAACAATCAAACCTAACTTAAACACAAAACGGCCTGGCTCTGATACCACTGAAGGAAATTGGAAGACACGCAGCGGAAATTAACTTTAAAAATTTTTTCCATTCCCAACCAGGATCTACCGAATGTGTTTAAATCATGGAGAAAGAAGTGTTACCTTCGTATTCAAGTTTTGGTTGCGACCTCAGTGTCTAGTAGTCGCGATTCTTCGCCTCTGGAACTTTCAGTCGCGACCAACTCAGCTTCTAGTCGCGACCTGTCGCCTCTGGAGTTTTCTGTCGCGACCTCCTCAGCTTCTAGTCGCGACCTGTCGTCTCTGGAATTTGTAGTCGTGACCTATTCTGCTACTAGTCGCGACCTGTAGTCTCTTTTCATATTTCTGACGTTCAGAAGCCAATTTGATCGCGACCTATGTGTCAACTGGTCGCGACCTCGTCGTACCTGGTGCTCTTTTCTCGTTCGCAAGAAGTCGACAACTCAGATCAGCTTCCTCTACCAGTATCCACACGAACAACGTTCTAACCATGAACGACGTGCTAGCGCCTCTTGTCCCTCTAGAGTTTTCTCAGGATTCCGTCCTCACCGTCTCTATTCCGGCAGTTTCTTATCTCCAAACCTTTTGCACTCTCCTTGCCCCTTTTTCTCTTGTGTGTTGTGTTGTGTGTATTGTCTAGAACCCTAACTCCTAATATCAAATATATAGGATGCTATCGGGCTTCTAATTGGGCCGGGCTTCAAAATTAATCTGATATTAATTCTGAAATTAATACAATATCATATATTGCATAATTTGATAAGAAACTAATTAAATAAATACGGTTTTTATTAAATCCGTCTCACAGATTTAATTCACCTATTTATTTAATTTAAAATAAAGATAAGACGGAATTATATTTGATTTATTCTCATAAATCAAATTTGAGATATCTTATCAATTTGAATTTCAAATTCAAATAGATTATATCCATTTAAATTCAAATTCGAAAGTGATAGAAATTTAATTTATCCTTATAAATTAAATCTTGTAAATATCTCTTATATTATATATATAATATATATACACAAATTTATATATATATAAAATATATAAATCTACCCTAAACTATTCATTGAATCTAGACATCTCTTAGGTTCAATGAATCTGGACATCACAGCTCGAGTTTGGCTATTTTGTGTGTGACCCTGTAGGCCCACATGAAGTTGACAGTGGGCCAGTTACTATACTAACCCACAAGTCGTAAGCGGTCTCTAGCAAGACATTACGACTACCCAAAACATATGAGGATCGATGAACGATATTACTTTTCATATAACCATATCACGTTCCTTTTGTCACATGATATTTCGGTCATGGATGAGGCATGGAGAACGTCATCCTCCTGTTCCTGACCATTACTTTCTCGATCCCTGAGCAGTCTGACTATAGTAATGGAACTACCCTTCCATTACAGTATGGCCATATATTTCTCAGACTCACTCATCGAGGGCCCCAGTAATATCTCTCTACAAATGTGAGGGACAAATTCCATCTTGACCATTCACATTCCTCCGCATGAAAAAACACTAAACCCGAACATAGCCTTTATGATCACTCAGTCAAAAGTAACTTTTGACTAGGTCAAAGCTGAGCGTTTGTCATGTAAGAATCCATGATGATCTCAAGTCAAAGGGCATAGTGACATGGCTTGTATATGAGAGAAGCTTATGACTTAACCCATGTAGCTCTCTCACAGCGGGTCGGTCCAGCACCCTGTACTCTTACATATTCCTATGACTTTGATTTATATCTCTATATATCTTCAAAGTCATACTAGTCTTATTTTATCTTTGCTCCCACATAGATGACCGACCAGGGATATTTAGGATAAGATCATGAGTTATCAAAGGATGGTCATCACAGTAAATATGCAAATAATGTGATAACATAATTAAGACATTCAAAAAATAATAATATTTATAAGACAATTATTGACCCCTAGGGCACAATTTCTAACAAATAGACGGCTTGCCCTGCCCGACATTAATATCACTTAGGAGGAAGGGAGACTTCACCCTACCCTTGGATCGTGGGTGAGCTCAACCCATTTCTAAAATTTGTTGTAACAAACAAAAAAAAAAATAGGGTTTTTGAGTGTCAACTCACAAACTTCCCTTTATGGATGTAGTTCTGGGGGCTTCCAAATCATTTTCATTCAAAGAGGGTTGCAAGAATGCTCTGTAATATGGTTGGTCGGCCAGCTCTAGATGATATCGATCAACTGCACTTTTCTTCTCATGGTCACTATATCAGTGTGTGCGCTCTGATAAATCCTCGGTTCCCCTTGATTAGGAACGTTAGTTCCTTTAACCTCTGGCAAAAACTTGTGGCTTGCAGTCAGATATGAACGAATCTTTAGGAGTTGTCATCTTTGCCATATCATGGGGCACCTAGCTCATGAATGCCCAAAGCCCTTGGCAGATATCTTCAGAGGTTTTAGTCTGGTTTCTAACAGGATTATGCGTGGTGACGGATCTTCTTTTACATGTAATTTTGAGCTGGGGCCATTGAAATTTTTTTGGCATGACTAGATTCGCAACCATAGAACTCAGGGCACCACCAGAATTCGCTACTTTGGAGGTTCCTATCTTTTTTATCGGGTCTATGAAACTCTGCCACAACATGCTATTCTTAATGGAGATAATGTTAATGGCCTTATCCATCTATCTTCTGATGATTCCTCATCTAATTCGGATTCATCTATGCCTATTGGATCATTTGCTGCCCCTCCTAACTCACCGGCTGATCATCCGTAACATGCAGGTTCAGGTTATCACAACCCAGGTAGTTTTTCTGACGCTGAAACCCTTGTGAATGAACTTGTCTAGAACAATCATCTTTCTTTTGGCAATATATTGGTTACTACACTGGAACCTTCATCTCCGACTCAGAATCCCAATCAGAATGATCATGTTCCTCCTCCTCCTCCCTCTAATTTTGGAAATCTGATTGATGCTCCTGCTCAAGGTTCTCAACAACCATTGAATGATGCTGCTCATTCTTAAGTTGTTAGACCATTTGGCGCGCTAAACTCTCTGATTCCCATAGACCAGGGTTCTAATTCTCAGGTTCTTGAACCTTCTTCGATTCTCCATTTGGCTTCTCTGGTTGGGGCTTGTGACTTTAAGAAAGGCGTTTAAACAATGATCTTGATTCACTAGGTGCGGCAATTGATACTTTCATCCGTGATTGCTTCAAAATAATGGGTAAAATTGAAGGGAATTGGAAGACACGCAGCGGAAATTAACTTTAAAAATTTTTCCATTCCCAGCCAGGATCTACCGAATGTGTTTAAGTCAAGGAGAAAGAAGTGTTACCTTTGGTATTCGAGCTTTGGTCGCGACCTCAGTGTCCACTAGTCGTGACTCCTCGCCTCTGGAACTTTCAGTCGCGACCTACTCTGCTTCCCATCGCGACCGGACGTCTCTGGAGTTTATAGTCGCGACCTCGTCAGCTTCAAGTCGCGACCTGTCTCCTCTTTTCGGATTTCTGACATTCAGGTGCCCGTATGGTCGCGACCTCAGTGTCAATAGGTCGCGACCTTGTTTCGTGTCTGGTCAATCGCAAGAAGTCGACAGCTCAGATCGGCTTTCTCTACCGGTATCCACACGAATAGCGTTCTAATCGCGAACGACGTGCTAGCGCCTCTTGTCCCTCTAGGGCTTTCTAGAGATTCCGTCCTCACCGTCTCTATTTCGGCAGTTTCTTATCTGCAAACCTTTTGCACTCTCCCTGCCCCCTTTTCTCACATCTGAATGTGTGTGTAGAGATGTGTAGAACCCTAGCTCCTAATGTCAAATATATAGGATGCTATCGGGCTTCTAATTGGGCCGGGCTTTAGAATTAATCTTATATTAATTCTGAATTAATACAATATCATATATTGCATAATTTAATAAGAAACTAATTAAATAAATATGGTTTATATTAAATCCGTCCCACAGATTTAATTCACCTATTTATTTAATTTAAAATAAAGATAAGACAGAATTATATTTGATTTATTCTCATAAATCAAATTTGAGATATCTTATCAATTTGAATTTCAAATTCAAATAGATCATATCCATTTAAATTCAAATTCGAAAGTGATAGAAATTTAATTTATCCTTATAAATTAAATCTTACAAATATCTCTTATATTATATATATAATATATATATAAATTTATATATATATAAAATATATATCCACCCTAGATTATTCATTGAATCTAGACATCTCTTAGATTCAATGAATCTGGACATCATAGCTCGTATTGGGCTGTTTTGTGTGTGACCCTGTAGGCCCATATGAAGTTGGCAGTGGGCCAGTTACTATACTGACCCATAAGTCGTAAGCGGTCTCTAGCAAGGCATTACGACTACCCAAAACATATGAGGATCGATAAACGATGTAACCTTTCATACAACCATATCACGTCCCTTTTGTCACACGATATTTCGGCCATGGATGAGGCATGGTGAACGTCATCCTCCTATTCCTGACCGTTACTTTCTCGATCCCTGAGTAGTCTGACGATAGTAATGGAACTACCCTTCCATTACAGTATGGCCGTACATTTCTCAGACTCACTCATCGAGGGGCCCAGTAATATCTCTCTACGAATGTGAGGGATAAATTCCATCTTGACCATTCATATTCCTCCGCATGAAAAACCACTAAGCCCGAACATAGCCTTTATGATCACTCGGTCAAAAGTGACTTTTGACTAGGTCAAAGCTGAGCGTTCGTCATGTAGGAATCCATGATGATCTCAGGTCAAAGGTCATAGTGATATGGCTTGTATATGAGAGAAGCTTTTGACTTAACCCATGCAGCTCTCTCATAGCGGGTCGGTCCGACACCCTGTACTCTTACATGTGCCTATGACTTTGATTTATATCTCTATATATCTTCAAATTCATACTGGTCTTATTTCATCTCTGCTCCCGCATAGATGATCGACCAGGGACATTTAGGATAAGATCATGAGTTATCCAAGGATGGTCATCACAGTAAACATGCAAATAATGTGATAACATGATACAATGATTGGCCCCTAGGGCACAATTTCTAACAAAAATTTCTCATGAAAGATTTGAGGATTGCTTTTCATGCCTCCTGAAAATAGTCTCATCTTCTGTTCTTGGATTATTGCCAATCACATCCCCTGAGAGCCGATTAACTTCATTCAATGGTGGCACTATTACAATCAAGACAAAGGTTGGAATGAGGATGGCTTTGGGATTTATGTTCAAGCTATTGATGAGGCTAAATATGACTAGCGCTTGGTTTCTAAACTTTGATCGCTCTGTCTAGTTGTTCAATGAATGCAGTGTTCTTTATTATGCTGTCCCACATAAAGGTCCTTTGGCGTACTCTCCAGATGTCATTCTCCCCAGTTCAAGTTGGTTGTTTTACTTTTCTATGATAGAAGGTTCTGCTCTAGAGCTGCATTCTCTACGTAAGCCCATTTCTACTTCCCCACTAAGATTTGATGAAATTCTTGATCCAGTCTTTGTTGCCTCTGACATTTCCAAGGGAGATATTTCTTCAAGTTCTTCTGTTACTCCTCCAGACAATACTCATATTGAGCCTGTGGAACATTTCCTGAACTGCTCTATTGATAAAAAGAGGAAAGCTGAAACTATGCTCACTATCGACATGGTAAGTAAGCGACTGAAGATCATGGACTCCTCCCGACGGAATCCAAAAAAGGCCAGGGAAGCGGCCTCTGCTAAGCTTCCTAGTACACCATTAAGATGTTAAGCTGGAACTGCCATGGGTTCAGGAAGGCCACGGAAGTTCAGAGAGGGAAGAGGCTGATATCTCAATATGATCCTGACTTTGTTTTCCTATCTGAGACTAAGCTTTTGGTTAATGATGCTAGTAAGCCTCTTTTAAATTTAGGATTTTCCTCTTTTGTGGGCGTTGATGCATGTAATAGGGGGTGTAACTTTAGTGGATTGAGAATTCGATTTTGATGTTGAAACTTTGTATCAACCCTACTATATGTCATTGTCTAATGGAAATGACTAATACTTTTCCTTCCTACTACATCACATTAATGTATGGCCCACCTTCTCAAACTAATGGACACTTGCTTTAGAACTGGATTCAAACCACTACTAGATTTATTGTCAAACCATGGATATTGATTAGGGATTTTAATTAAATCCTTTATCCTGAAGACAAAATGGATAATGTACTTGCTTCAAGTAATATGATGGAGTTTCAATCATGTATTGATTCCGGTAACTTTTTCCCTTTTGTTCAGTTTGGACCTAATTTCACTTGGTCTAATAATTGAAAGGAAGATGGCTTAGTGTTAGAAAGATTGGACAGAGCATTTTGCAATCTTCACTAGTTCAATTTTTCCCCAGCTCTCATTTAACTATTCTTACTCATTCCGCTTCTGATCATTGTCCAATTTTCTTTTCCACTCTGAGTAACTATCATACTGCAAGATTTAGAAAGTTTGAAGGATTTTGGTATCATTTCCCTGATTGTGAGTGTATTATTACTGAATGTTGGAAGCAGAACTCCTTTGGATCCCCTGCTTTTCAAGTCCACTGTAAACTTTCAAGAACTCTTACTACTTTGGTGTCTTGGAGTCGTGGCAATGTGGGAAATCTTCCTCACATAATCGGTATCCTGGAAAAGCATCTTATTGATATTTCAGCACAGAGACCTACTTGTGGCAGATCTCTTGCCTCTTTAGAAGAAGAGATTAACAATTTGCGACATGATTTGGAGTTTTAATATGATTGTGAATCCAGCTATTAGGCTCAAAGAGCTAAAATTGATTGGTGTGCAATTTTGCGGCCATTTTTCAAGAACCCACTCTCTCTTTTGAAGACATTGCTGATGCTCTCTCCCACATCTCAGTTCCTGAGATCAGTTCCTCAAATAGTGATCTTCTTATGCTTCCTATTTCTTTTGAGGAGGTCAAAATTTCTTTCTTTGGTCTCCTAAAAGATAGTGTGTTAGGACCTGATAGTTTTTATCGAGATATTATAAGATATATAAATAATCTGTAATTAGTATATAGGATAAGATATGATATTATTTCATTAATATCTAGGATTCTTTATTGTGTATATATATACCGCTTCAGAATATCAATAAAGTAAGTATTTTTTATCCTATTTTCTCTCTGAAACAATATGGTATCATAGCAGGTTAATTAGAAATTTTTATTTCTATTTTTTGGCATTCGTACTCTATTTTTTCTGGCCGTCACCGTCAACCTTGGGATTGCATTTGGGTTTATTGTTCACGGCCTTTGTGATGACATTTGTAACACCCTTAATTTCCTACGTCTTAAGGACTAAGCGGTAGCATCTAGAACCACTAAGAAGATCATTGAGGTCAAATTACATAATCTGGAATTTTACCCTTCTAGAGTACTGTTCATTGTGTAAATTCCAAACAGGTGACCTGATTTCGAAAAATCATAATTAATTATAGAAAAATCGAAACGAAGTAGTTCAAATTACTACGTGAAGCTAACTTAATTATCTTCATGAAAAAATGAGTCGTCGACCATGCTCTCATTAAGTCAATGTCAGTCAATGTCCAAAATTTACTGTTTATTTAGTCAATTTTCTATATTTCCATATTTGGTCCCCTGACTTTGGAAATTTATTTATCCATGTACAAACATCCAAATGCAGAGTTCTTTATGTTAAATTAAATCTTAGGATGTCTACTTTCATTCCTTAAAATTTCATACATTTATTTGATTGTTTACTATTTTTCTTAGGCATATACAAATTACTACCAGAAACTGGAAACTATGAATTCATATACATTACAAGTTATAACAAGAATCACATATTAAACATGATCTCTATCTCTAATTCCTCACATTTCTTCATTTTCTCCACCATGGAATGAACCTACTAGGATGGTGGTGATATGGGAAAGGGGTGAGATTTCGGAAGAAATATCAGTAGTAAACAGTACCACAAACAATGTATGTAACTATATGCTCAGTGTTAAACATGCTTGCATAATAAAATTCTTCCATATTTCTTACTTATAACATATGACTATAGCATAAAAAGAAATAGAGCTTCCTCAATCATAAATGCTTCACATAATCAAGTCAAGCCAACAGCATGTCAACAAGACTCAAGCATCAATCATACAAGTTTAGGTATAAATTCACTATCTCTTTGTTGCTTTTCCATAACCTTTTCCTTCTTGCTTTGTGATTCCTTGTCCATTCCAATTAAGGTCTAAACATTACACAATAATGTACTCATTACAATTCCATTCTAATTAGGTTTAAACTTGACTTCACTAACTTAGTTTCAATTTCCTAAGCCAATAAGCTCCTTTCTTTCTTTAATTTTGGTTAATTACCTTGCCCTTTGAATTAAATTGTACCTTGGCCATATCCCACACAATTTTGCCCAAGGAATCTAAATATGAAGTCAGAATTTACAAATTCCCACTCCTCCTTGGTGAACTGGAAAGAACAGAACCGTGACAGCACTAAGGGTTTTTTTTTCTAAAATTCTACTTTTGATTTTAATGCTTTCAACTCTTGTCCCTTGACTCAATCCTATACAATTTTGCCTTCTAGACTTAATGGAAGAATTAGAATCATCAAAATCATCTTCCTTATTTCTGTTCCTGGTCTGGACAGAACCGAAAAACTATGACAATTTCTTCCGAAAATTCCATCTTTGATTCTGACACTTCCAATCCGTGTTCCTTGGCTTATCCCCACATGATTTCGCCTTGTGAACACTTTGGGAGCATCGAAATCATCGTAACAATTCTTCCCCATAGAGTTCTAGGTCATACCGAAACAAGCACATATGTGGGAAAAATCAAGATTTTCAAATTAATTCAAGCTACGACTAGTAATCTAAGCTTGTCTAGGCTTTAATTTCATTTTTCTATCTTCAATTTCTTCCTCCCTCATTCATGACCAGTTTCGGCAGCCACAAGGGAAAGGGAATTCCCAAAGTTTTCTTGATTAAAACTCTCAAGATTAAGCTCCTAAATTGTAAGAATAAAAGCTAGAATCAACCACTTACCTTGATCCCTTGCAAGCTTGATCACTTAGGCTCTTTAATTTGTTCTTGCTTTTCCTTTGGGTTTGAGTAGAAATTTTGGCATAATCTCCCCATGGTCATGGCTGCACGAAATTGAAGGGAATTGAGGGGGTATTTAAACTTAATTTTTGGGCTTGGATGGACCATTATACCCCTCAAGTTTCTAATTATTACATGGCCCTAAACTTGCTTCTCATTGGTTAGTTTCTAGATTAATTAAACTTAATCTATCATTAACTTAATTTTTACATTATTTTTATGTAATGAAGCACATGTGAAAAGTCATCTCCTTTATATGGCTTGACATGTGGCTCAAGGTGGGTCCTTTTGGGACACCTCATAGCCAACTCATCTTGAAACTTCCTTCATTTTTTTCCTTTTTCTAAACAATTCATAAAATATCGAAAAAATCCATTTGGGCTTAAATAAACTCTTGGAATCTTGGGCATCTAGTGTAACGCTATTTTGGGCTTTATTTGGATCCAATTCATGAGTTGGCTCAATTACCTATAAATAACCCCGATAAACTTTATTTGATAATTATATTTTACTAAAAATTTGTAGAATATTATTTTAATTGCACTTGAGCCCACATAATTGTTGGGGCATATTTTTGGGCCTTCTGGGATTCCATCTTGGGTCTCTAATCAAGCGCAATTACTCTTATGGCTCAAATCCCAATAAAATTTCCCCAAAACCTTTATCGAGTGCCCTATTTCACCTTAAATTATATTATAAATTTTATATAGCTCTTTTTTTTAATTATGTTAGTTTAATAAATTCTTATAATTAATATAAGACTTTTTTTATAAAATTTCATTTGATTCTGAGATCCAAAAGGTCCTGTAAAAATTTTTAAACTTTAAAAATTAATATCATTTATTTAGGACCTCAAATTGAAATTCTAAAAAATATGGATCTCCTAATTGTTGTTCCCTATTTACTGGTCAAAATTTGGGATTGAAATATTTCCAGACAGTTTTGGGCAATTTTTGGCTTAACTTCCTCATAATTACGATTTTGCCCCTTAATTTGGCAAAATAAACTTTAGTTCCTGAATTTACCAAATTTTATTTTAGTCCCTTACTGCACTTTTTGGAATTCTAGTTTAGTACTTGAAATATCAAAACTCCATTTAGGTCCTTTTACATATTTCCTTGAATTTTCTATTTAACTTTTATTTAAATGACGCTTACATCCCTTTTTCTTCATAACTTTACATATTCCTTTCTTTCCGTAACTTAAACATGATCTAAATGCTATCTTTTCCTCCGTTCATCATCACGATCCCTTCCTAGCATCTTTTCTCTATTAGTCTTATACAAAAAGAAAAAAAATTAGGATGTGACATTTGTCCTCTTCCTAACTCGTACTTTAGGCAAATAACTCTAGATATACTCTCTTTATATCCTTCTTTGATTTATGACTAAGATTCGGGGGTACCTTTGAGAAATTATGCTCTTCTATCTTGAAATAGTGGCTTTCTCTTAACATTAGTGGTTTTCCCTCGACACGGAGTAGCGGAGCTCCTTGTCTATTTTGAACTTCTAGCAAGCTTTTCTTATCATCTCACTCGGAGTTGAGGTTTTGTAGTATAGACCGAACATCATCTTTCTTTTACTCTACTCAGTTCAGTCTCTATACTGAACTTACGAGTAATGTCCATTTCTTTCATACAGAGTGCTCTAAGTACTTGATGTAATCTCGGGTCTCTGTCGTTCATCATACTTCTCATTATATAACATCACTTATCTCGTTACATGTCTCATTACATATCTTTACATTCTGTATCCTTTAAGTTCCACTTAAGCCTCATCAAAATTCTTTCTAAGCCACCTACCTATCTATCTCTTTAGATCTGGTTTAGACCTCATACTATGGCTTAAATTTTTCTTAGGAGTTCTCTCGCTCCTCCAGTTGCTCTTACCATCTTTAACAATTCTAAAAGGTACAAAGAGAGTACTTATGAAATTACTCTTTCTCTTTACTTTACTTCTGAGTAAGAGCATGTACTCTAATATACATAATGTCTGGCTAACGCGTTGCATGATTATATACCTGCTCATGAATGCGTAATTCTAACATTAGAGCTCAAGCATTCTTTCCCTTAATATGCACAATTCTAACACTCGGAGCTCTAGCATATTTTTATAAATGTAACATAATGCTTGGCATTTAATGCAATGAGTGAAAGCTCTTACTCACTATTACCTTTATAGTATTTCATTCAATCATCTTATCCCTATAAAAGGGAGCCTCTCTATCTGTCTATAGAGCCAGATATAAAATTATCTTTCTTTTATCATCTTGCAAAACTTTGTACATTTTTGCCAACTCATTTTGGCATTTGCACCCTTTCTTATCACTTCCCAAGGGTCACCCATCATTGGGATATTTTAGCCTAAGCACGCTTAACTATAAAGTGCTGATGAAAGTTTGAAGCATTTGTGCTAATAGGCTCATAACCTAGTATTTTATTGTCTTAGAACTTTCTCATACTATCTCTCTTGGGTCTATTTAGCTCTTATTCTCTTTAACTTCATCTTAGGGATCTATTGGCTTATACTTGGTACCTTCTTACATCATGTGTGATACTCATCTCCTTTTCTTTAGGCATTCTACCTATAGACTTATGAATATCTTGTACTCAGGACTGAAAACTTCAACTCTGTTAACTTAATTCCTTCTTCGTGTAAGAGAATAATGAATTCAATCCATATAATAAGGTTATTTGGAAAAAAACATTGTGGGTACTCTCTCTATATGACTTAATCAACTTGTGAGGCTTCTACACCTAAAACTCATCCTTGGTAATTGCCTTTTTAAATTGATACTCTGTTATCATCTTATTCACATGGCTCATACTTTTCTTTCTATCAGGCTAGGCTAATTCAGAATCACCCGTAATTGCTCTAAGCCCTTTTAGGATCTACTGGACCTTGTAATAATATTTTCGTGAAAGCTATATTAAGATTGAATCGCAGTTCTCTAGAACATTCAAGACCAATGGACTAAGTTATAGGTTAACCACTTCCACTTATTGATAATTCAACTGATAATTCCCCAACTATTAATTTCCCAAAATAAATTTTTTCTTAAAATCAAACATTTTCTATGAAGATTGTATTCATTTCCTTTTTCACTCAGGAATTTTCATATCATTATTTTTCATTTCAAAACATGACTTTGATATGTGCAGTACTACAGAAAGCTACATAGGCTCTACCATGCACGTTACTACTATAAACTATACATCTCATCTTTCTTATCATGGTTCTGTGCAGAACTGCTAAAAAATTTCTCAGCTCATTTGGTAGACATGGCTTTAACATGAGCTATACTATTTCTTTAAACTGGCTCTAGAGCGATCTGGCTCTATCGCAAGAGCAATTTAGCTCTATTGCGAGAGCATTATCTTTCATTACATAGACGCTGCTCTCATAGAGTTGGATCATCTTTCATAACTGTATTTCATTTCATAATATATCATTCATGTATCTCTTCCTTACTGAAGGGAAATGTCTTGAGTACTGTAATCATACGTCTATAGGTATGCCAATAACATTTATCTATCTCACAATGCTGAGCACATTTTAGCATCTTCTGTATTCTGGTTCCTTATCTAACGAACTATCATTATCTTATCTCAGAGCTTCAATATAATTCTTAATTCTAACTCTACTCTTGACTTTAATCTAATTCTAATCCTGATTCTAATCTTTAAAAACTAGCTAAGACTAACTACCTCATCTATCTCTAACATGTATAAGCAAACATATCAGGTATAGGGTAGCTCAACAGTTTGCATGCAGGATATTTCTGTTTAAATATAGGATATAGTCATCCTTATGCTAGTGAGAGTAGTATTGCATTTACTCAGCGATCATTAATCCATATCACACCTTGAATGATCTTAGATGACCTCCTTGCCTATTATTTGGTCAGGGCAAAAAAACTTTTCTCTGTGTTTGGGATTTCTCACTTATCGTATTCTATAGACATTCCTTAGCAAAATATCCTGGCTTGCCACATCTGTAGTAATTCTTTGACTTGCCAATCAAAACCTATCTCTGTGGTCCCTACCACATATCTCGCATCTTTTAGGTTCTGATAGCATGTTTGCACTTCCTAACTTACTACTTCTTCTATTCTTAATTCTCTGCTCAACTTCTGGCCTTTTCCTTTATAGGCATCATAAGCTTCTCTTTATAATCTCACATGCCTCTACCGCTCTGTTGAACTTCTATAACTGCTTGGGAAGAATTCTTTCTTGTAGCATGGAATTTAATCCGTAAGTCAACTTCCCAGTCGTTCATCTCTTATCATTCATGTGGATGAACTTGGCTAAGTGTTTATCAAAGGGTTCCTCTTACCCTGCCTTAACATTTAAACTTAGCCTCGCACTCATCCTTTAACTAACTGAGAAAAATAATTTTTGTAAACTTGTTCAAGTAAAGCTTCCCAGATAAGCGGGTTATTCTTTGCTTGTAAGGTAACTTCTGCACTCATAACTATCTTTTTACTTCTTTCTCTGGTTCATAAATAACTAGCTGCATCTTTAGTTCGGATGGACAATCCAACTTTTGGAAAGATTTGTAAGTGATTTATTAAATTATCTGCTGTTTGAACATTGAATATTCCCTCGAACACAGGTGGCCCGTGCTTATACACTTGCATAATTCATAACTGGATATTATCTTACTCCTCAGTAGACCCTAACTGTCTGCCAGTCCCAATCTGTTCTTGGTCAGATTGTATCTCTTTTCTGGTCCATTCCTTCGGACGTCACAAGCTAGCAATAGTCACTATTTCTGCCACCGTGATAGCAGTATTTCTCTCTTATTCCTGGCGAGCTTGAGTCACTTGGATCTCATCTTTCATCTACTGCTATTGATTTAGCCTATTCAAAATCTTCTGTACTAGGTCTACTAGGTTACTAGTTCTTTTGTGATGGGGTTCCTTCATTTTGGGAATATCGACTCTCTGTTTATTAACCATCACGTTTTTTACCTTAGGTCATCTACTAGGCACGTCCCTAGACAAGCCTCGATCTAACTTCTGATTCTTCTGTTTGGAAAAAGCTAGCCTAAGAAAGTCTTTCGTAGTGTAGATCCATTCTTGAATATCATACGAAAGATCTACTCATGAGTATTCCCTAAATTAATCATTCATATATCAGTGTATCATACTATCTGGCTCAGTCACATCTCATGCCAATCCTTTAGCTAATAAACTTCAGCGAGGTTGGTGCCTTCATTCTTATCATTATTGTAGCGTATGGTCGCTGCTTCTAGGTACACAAAATGATTTTGATTCATTCCCCTAGCGACACCCTGAGTAAACTCTTGCAACTTCCTTGACCTTGGACTGTTGGCTTCTGTCTCTGTCAGTAAAAAGAATTGTTCCCCGGACGTTATCATGCTCAGTTCAGCCACATCGTGTTAAGAAACATGAGACCTTGGAGGCATTGGCTACTAAGATCTATCTACAGTAGCCATATCTTTGAAAACTACCTCATAAAGCTGTAAAGTTCGGGGTATAGTATACCAAAGCCATCTGAGAGACTGCCTTTATTTGTCGCAACTAGAATATATTCTTATCGCGATTAAATCTCTTTGTGTTTACTTGTCGCGACCAGAATACTTGATCGTCGTGACTTAACATGCATTTCCTAAAACTATCACCTCTTAATATTCCTGGTCTAAATCCTCTTCTAACCAGTGAACCACCATCTAGGTAGGGAATCCTCTTTTCTTGGTTCACTAAAGATTTAGATCTCTAACTTGTTTAGGGAGGTTCAACTAACTAAATCATAACATCACTAAGCCACAACCTTTTATTATGTGCCAGAATCTTATGCTCTGATACAAAAAATGCTACATCCTTAATTTTCTACGTCTTAGGGACCAAATAGTAGCATCTAAAATCACTTCCAAGGTAATTGAAGTCAAATTACACAATCTGAAATTTTACCCTTCTCGGGTACTGTTCACTGTGTAAATTCCAAACAGGTGACCTGATTTCAAAAAATCATAATTAATTATCAAAAAATCGAAACGAAGTGGTTCAAGTTGTTACGTGAATCTAACTTAATTTCCTTCATGAAAACAATGAGTCATGACCACGCTCTCATTAAGTCAATACTAGTCAAATGTCCAAATTTTACTATTTATTTGGTCCATTTTCCCTGTTTCTAGATTCGGTCCCCTGAATTTGGGAATTTATTTCTCCATGTACGAACATCCAAATTCAGAGTTCTTTATGTTAAATTAAAGCTTAGGATGTCTACTTTTATTCCTCAAAATTTTGTATATTTATTTGATTGTTTACTATTTTTCCTAGGCATATACTAATTACTACCAGAAACTGGAAACTATGAACTCATATACATTATAAGTTATAACAAGAATCACATATTAAGAATGATCTCTATCTCTAATTCCCTCATGTGTCTTCATATTCTCCACATGGAATAAACCTGCTGGGATAGTGGTGACATGGGAAAGGGGTGAGAATTTGGGAAAAATCTCAGTAGTAAAAGGTACCACAAGTAATATATACAACTATATGCCCAGTGTTAAACATGCTTGCTTACTATGATCATTTTTGCATAATGAAATTCTTCCATGTTTCTTACTTATAACATATGGCCATAGCATAAAAAGAAACAGAGCTTCCTCAATCATATATGCTTCACATAATCAAGTCAAGCCAACAACACGTCAACAAGACTCAAGCATCAAGCATACAAGTTTAGGTATAAGTTCACTACCTCTTTATTGCTTTTCCATAACCTTTTCCTTCTTGCTTTGTGATTCCTTGTCCATTCAAATTAAGGTCTAAACATTATACAATAATGTACTCATTACAATTCCATTCGAATTAGGTTCAAACTTGACTTCACTAACTCAGTTTCAATTTCCTAAACCAATAAGCTCATATCTTTCTTTAATTTTGGTTAATTATCTTGCCCTTTGAATTAAATTTTACCTTGGCCATATCCCACACAATTTTGCCCAAGGAATCCAGATATGAAGTCAAAATTTACAAATTACCACTTCTTCTTGTTGAACAGGATTAATTAAACTTAATCATCATTAACTTAATTATTACTTTATTTTAATGTAATGAAGCACATGTGAAAAGTCTTCTGCTTTGTATGGTTTGACATGTGGCACAAGGTGGGTCCCTTTGGGATACCTCACATAGCCAACTCATATGTCTTGAAACTTCCTTCCTTTTTCTCTTTTTTTTTTCTTTTTCTAAATATTTCATAAAATATCATGAAGATCCATTAAATCAACTCTTGGCATCTTGGGCCTCTAGCGTGATGTTATTTTGAGCCTTGTTTGCATCTAATTCATCAGTTGGCCCAATTTCCTATAAATAACCCCGATAAACTTTATCGGGTAATTATATTTTACTAAAAAAATTTAAAATATTATTTTAATTGCACTTGAGCCCACATAACTATTGGGGCATGTTTTTAAGCCTCCTGGAATGCCATATTGAGTCTCTGATCAAGCACAACTACTCTGATGACTCAAATACCAAGAAATTTTCCCTAAAAACCATTATCGGATGCCCTATTTCACCTTAAATTCCATTATAAATTTTACAAAGCTTCTTTTTTAGTTCTATAAATTTTTAAATTCTTATAATTAATATAAGAAATTTCTGTAAAATTTCATCTGATTCTGAGATCCAAAAGGTCCTATAAAAATTTCTAAACTTCAGAAATTAATATCAATTATTTGGGATCTTAAATTGATATTCTGAAAAATATGGGTCTCCCAAATGTTATCCCCTATTTAATGGTAAAATTCTGGGCAGTTTTAGGCCATTTCTTGTTTAACTTCCTCATAATAACGATTTTGTCCTTGAATTTGGCAAAATACAATTTAGTCTCTCAATTTATCAAATTCTTTTTTTTGCCATTACTACACTTTTTGGAATTCTAGTTTAGTACCTGAAATATCAAAACTCAATTTAGGTCCTTTTCTATTTTTCCTTGAATTTTTTATTTAACTTTTATTCAAATGACGTTTACCTCCCTTTTTCGTTATAACTTTACATCTTCTTTTCTTTCCGTAACTTAAACCTGATCTAAACGTTATCTTTTCTTGCATTCATCATCATGATCCCTTCCTAACCTCTTTCCTATATTAGTCTTATGCAGATAGAGAAAAATTAGGATGTGACAACACGCGTTGGCCAGGGAAGAGCATGGTGTTCTGATCGGCTAACCCCTAAAGTTTTGCCGTTAACAGAGCCGCGGGTGATGCTCACGCGCCGTCAAAAGATTCATTGGTGTTTTGTTTTTTTGGTGTGTTTTGGCCAAATCCTGTATGTTCGTTTGCTTTTGTTTGTGCCACTATTAGACGCTTTGGACTCTACTTTGCATTATCTTTGCTGTTCATGACTTCTCTGCCATTTATGACTTTGTTAGTAGCTCCCGTTGAAGCTACGATCATTGGGTAATATGTTTTTTTCTCCTAGTCATTATTCATTTGCTTTCATTTTTGTTACTGACATCTTTGAAGGCTGAGACCAAGACTACCGTAATTTCTGAGGTGGTTCCAGTAGTCACTAAGATTACTGAATACAAATTAACTTAGAAAAATTATCTGGATTAGAGTAAATCTATTCGTATTTATTTTTAAAGTATTAAGAAGGAAGATCACTTGACCGATGATCCCCCAGAAGAGAAAGATACCTCTCGCAAGTCATGGTTAAGGGATGATGCATGGCTTCTTTTACAAATTCGTAACTTTATTGATAGTGAGATCATGCCTTATATTACTCATTGTGAATTTTGTTAAAGAACTAATGGACTACTTGGTTCTCTTATACTCAGGCAAGAATAATATCTCTCAAATATATGAGGTTTGCTGATCTTTCCATCACTCTGAGATGCCAGATGATTGTCCCCTTACGACTTTCTTTATGGACTTTAAAGGAATGTATGAAGAGATACATGCCCTCATGCCTATTTCTGATGAGAGGAAGGTCAATGTGTCTCACCTAGAGTAGATGGCTACCATGATTTTTCTTACATTCTCAAATTTTATCTGGGGCTTAGCTCCCCTCTCTTGAAGAATCCTTCTATTATGTACTGAGAACTGAATAAACCTATTCACTAGCCTCTATTGTGCCTACTAGTGTGTTGCTCAGTCGAGGTTAGAATGATAATCGTGGGCCACCTAATTGTCGTGGTTCTACATCGGGTGGTCCTAATTAGGAGTCAAAGAACGTGATCTGTTACTACTGTAAAGAACCGGGTCATATGAAATATACGTGTTGTAAACTTTAAAACAAATAAAATTGACAAAACTTTGCACATATGGCTATAACGGCTAATGACACGGTTACCATTTTTATTGTTGAATATGCTCAGTTAAAGTATGTTAATTCTCCTATGAGTGCTGCTATTGTAACAAGTAATGAGGCTACTGCACTTATCTTTTGTTCCTCCTAATGGATCATAGACTTTAGTGCTACTGACTATATGATAGGTAACCACTATCTCTTTTTCAATTATAATTCTTACGCTAACCCTTCTAATATCACCATTACGGACAGTTCCTAATCTTGTGTTCTTGGCCCTGGCACTGTTAAACCTACCCCTTCTATTCATTTGGAATCTGTGCTCAATGTCCCTAACCTTGCGTTAACCTTTTATCCCCTATTAAACTTACTCGTCAATGAAACTGTTGGGACTCACTTTTTCTTGACCATTGCTTGATACATGATCTTTTGACGAAGAAGATTATCGGTAGAGGTTACGAATCTGGCGATAATTACTTCCTTGACAATTAGGTGTCTCGTGTGGTGGCTTATACCGGTGGCGTCACTCCTTTTGAAACGCATTGTCGTTTGGGTCATTTATCTTTATCGTCTTTATAAAAGGTTTATCTTCAGTTTTAGCATTTGTCGTTATTAGATTGTGAGTCCTGTTAGTTTGCTAAACATCATCTTCTTCCTTTAGTATCTCGAGTCAATAAACGGGCTTTATCTCCTTTTGAGCTAGTGCACTCCAATATTTAGGGTCCATATCCAGTTGAGTCTAAAGCTGGTTTCAAGTACTTTGTTACATTTATTGATAATTATTCATGTACTACTTGGTTGTATTTAATGAAAATTGTTCTGAGTTGTTATCTCACTTTTGTGCCTTTACTGCCAAAAATTAAAAATCAATTCAATACCTCTATCCATACCTTACGTAGTGATAATTTTAAAGAATATTTTTTGATTCATTTTGCTCTTTTATGCTTCAAAATAGAATTCTACATCAATCTTCTTGTGTGGATACACCAGCTCAGAATGGTGTTGCCAAAAAAAAAAATTGCCGCTTATTAGAAGTACCTGTGCACTTTTATTTTAAATGTAGGTTTCAAAACCCTTTTGGATAGATACGGTCTCCACTGCTTGCTTTCTCATTAATCGCATGCCCTTCTCTACTCTTGATGGTCTCATTCCCTACACCACTCTCTATTCTTCCAAATCTTTATTTCCCATTGATCCTAAGATTTTTTCTTATGTTTGTTTTGTTCGAGATGTGCGTCCTACTATCTCTAAACTAAATCCTAAATTCCTCAAGTGTGTCTTTCTTGGCTACTCTTGTGTTCAAAAGGGTTATTAGTATTTCTCTCATACTCTTAATCATTATCTAGTTTCTGCAGATGTTACTTTTCAAGAATCTGTTGCATATTTTGCTTCTAAACTTCTACTCCTCCTTCTCCACCAACAGAGGAGGATACTCTTCTAGTGTCTTCTATCATTCCCTCACATTCACCAGCCCCAATTCCTGTACTGGCTCTTGTCAACCACCTTTTTCTCAGGTTTATACTAGACATTTGAAGGAAACCTGTAACATCCCAAATTTTCTCTATCTGTATAAGACTGATAGAGGAAAGAGGTTATGAAGGGATTTGGATGGTAATCAGAAGAAAAGATAATGATTAGATAAATTTTAAGCTAGAGAAAGATATAAGGTATAAAGTTGTAAAGCCAAAGGGGTTAATTGTAATTAATGAAAGTTTTCAAGGACATAATGATCATTCTAGGAAAGAAAGGGACTAAAGTGAAAATTCTAAAAGTTCCATGGTGTAAAATGGAAGTAGACATAAGCTTTGGGCTATTAAATGTAATTATGAAAAGTTAAAGGCCTAAAGTACAATTTCCAAGAGTTCATGGTCAAAATGGTAACTATGAGAAAGTTGAACAAAAAAAAGCCCAAAATTGTCTGGAAGCATTTTAGTCCCAAATTTTATCAATAAATAGAAAAAATTATTTTGATAAGTTTAACGCAACATAAAATTTTGATTTGAGGTCCCGATAAATTGATATAAATTTTTAAAGATTAGAAAATTAGTACAGTGTCTTTTGGATCTCATAATCAGATAAAATTTTATAGTAAATTCTTATAATTAATATAAGAATTTATGAAATAGACATAACTCAAAAAGGAGTTATGTACAATTTATAATGAAATTTACAATGGATTAAAAGACCTGATAAATATTTTTCGAGAGAATTTCTTGGGAGTAGAGCCCATGAGGTAGGGGACCAAATAGAAGGCTCAAAATAGCACCTCATAGGCCTAATAATACTTTCAGATAGGTATGTGGGCCAGTGTTTATAAAGACCCTGAAAAATATAAAATTATAAAAATGCCACTATGCTATACCGTGGAACAAGTGATGAATGGAGGGCAATTTAGTCATTTGACTAAGGTTAAACGGTCAAGGAGGGTTATCTGAATAGTTGATCAGGGTCAAGGAATACTCTAATGATATGTGAAAAGATGACAATGCCCTAGAGATATTAAAGTAAATAAAGAAGAATCAAGGGGCATTTTGGTAATTTGCCAAGGGATCAATAATTAAGTTTAGAACCAGTCTAAAAGTATCAATGGTAGGAAGAATCCGGATACTGGATTTAAGATCAGAAAATATATTATGGAATCTAAAAAAATAGATTTAAAAAGTAGTATGGTTTTTGGGAAATTGGTCTGAGCCGATACTAGATTATACTAGAATTTTTCTTGACTCGTCTTCCCTTGGAATTACCCCACATGGTGTATAAGGTGTCCCTTGATGATGTCATCAAAACTTGGTGGGCAAGTTAAGTTTCAAGATTAATTATGGACCGTTGGATTAAATAGTATTTGAAATAATCCTAGCCATCCATTTATCACTTCTCAAGTCTATAAATACCCCTCCCTTTCCTTCACTTTGCACCAAGTTTGGGAGACATTGGGGAGGTGCTATTCAAGTGGAAACTCAAGCAAGAAGATAAGAGATCTAAGGTACCAAAGTTCAAGCTAGCTAGGGATTAAGGTAAGCAATCTATCCTAGCTTATTTTTCTTTAATTTTGGGGACTTGAACTTAGGGTTTTTATAGAAGAAAGTTGATCTTTCTCTAGGGTATATATGCTGTCCAAAACCCTAGATGAAAGAAGAAAGAAGAAGTTGAAGTTAGAATATGAGATTAATGTTTAGATAAGTTAGTTTAATTGATGGTTATTGAATCAAGTTGATATTCTTGATTTTACCATTGAAGAGATCTTTTAGTCTGCACTATTCTGTATAGAGGGAGATGGAATTTCAATGATCTAATGCTTTCATTGAATTTAGAAGATGATTTTGTGTAGGGTTGGATAGGTTTGGAACCTTGAAAGCGTTAGAATTGAAAGATAAATTTTTGAAGTCTTCTCTGTTACTGTTCACACATATGAATAGTGATTGGAATTTTATGATTTTGATGCTTCTAATGGTTTTAAATTGAAAAATTATGTGCGATAAAGTAGAGAAACAAGTATTGGAAGCATTGAAATCAAAATAAGAATTTTTAGAAACAAAGAGGACATATTTTAGTTCTATCCAAAACAGTGTGCAGCTGCTGGAATTTTGGAATTTTGAGTTCATAAATGGATTCAGAAGGCCAAATTGTGTAGGGTAAGGTCAAGACATCAATTGGTTCAAAGGTCAAGACATCAATTGGTTCAAAGGCCAAGTCAATTAGTAAAGATTACGTAAAGTTGTTTTAGTTAAGTAAGCTCAAAGTTCAAAGAAAGTTAGATTGTAATGAATGAATGATAATGCAATGTTAGGATTTGGTTTGTGTGCTCAAAGAGGGAAGCCACACATTAAAGAGAAGTAAGAAGTAAGAGGTAAAGAGAAAGGATAAGAAAAGCAAGGAGTAAAAGGTAGTGAACTTATCTACTTGTATGCTTATGTTACTTGGATGTTTTATGTGATGTTTGCTTACTTTGATTATGTGAAGCATGTATGATTAAGTGATGTTTTGCTTCTTTTTTTCTATGGCCATATTTTATAATTAAGGGACATAGAAGCATGTAAGATATCATTATGCAAGCATGATCATTAAGTGCACACATAGTAACATCAAGCATGTAGTTGTATACATTGTATGATTTCCATTTACTACTGAGATTTCCCTATAAATCTCACCCTTCCATGTCACCCCAACACCAACAGGTTCTTTAAAGTTGGAAGAAGATGAAGATGCAAGAAGAGGAGTTAGGGGATAGATGGCATGATTGATTGTAATTTATGTTATGTTATGACTTATGTGATGTATGCATGTAATGTATGCTTAAAAAAGCAGTATAGATGTAGCTGTTTATAAAAATAGTAAATAATCAAATAAATATATGATATTTTACCAGTGATTAGTTAACATGTCAAGCTTTGTTTTGACACCAAGTACACCTTATTCTGATGTCTACGTAAAGATAACAAAATTTTCAAAGTTAGGAACCAGAATCTATTTTTAGAATTTTTGATAAAATGAACAGTAAAATTCAATGTCATAGTTGACTAAGTTGGGATATATTTTCATCTCTCTGTCCACTACTTATGGTTGGGATCTATCTCAACTGGATATAAAAAATGCTTTCTTAAATGGTGATCTTCTTGAAGAAGTGTACATGGAGCAACCACCAGATTTTGGTGCTCAGGGGAAGCGTGGTAAAGTGTGTCACCTTAAGAGATGTCTATATGGTTTGAAGCAAAGTCCTCAGGCACGGTTTGACATATTTAGTACTATTGTGAAAGACTTTGGCCTGTGCCAGAGTAAGTGTGATCATTCTGTGTTCTATCAGTGAATAAGTGCTAGCATGATTCTACTAGTTGTGTATATCGATAACATTATGATTACAGGGAGTGATGCCTCGCGGATCTTATCACTCAAGTCATTCCTTAACTCCCACTTTCAGACAAAGGATTTAGGTTCATTAAAGTACTTCCTGTGGATTGAAGTCATGAGAAGCAGGAAGGGCATCTTATTGACTCAGAGAAAATATGTTCTTGATCTGCTAAAAGAAATTGGAAAACTAGGAACTGCACTGACTATCTTTCTTATGGTTTATAATTCTCTACTTGATACTGATGGTAGTATACCGTATGAAAATTCTATTGAAGCTGCTAAGATCAAGCCATTTAAGAACCCAGAGAGGTACAGGAGATTGATTGGTAAACTGAATTATCTTATGGTGACCCGTCCTGATATCACTTATCCAGTGAGTATCCTTGGCCAATTTATGGTCTCGCCAACTATCCAATAGTGGGAGGCCTTAGATATGTGTTACATTACTTGAAGGGATCTCCAGGTCATGGGATATTGTACAATAATCATGGTCACATAGATATTGAGTGTTTATGTGATGTCGATCATGGTGGATCAAAAACCACAAGATGGTCCACTACAGGATACTGTGTTTTTTAGGAGGAAATTTGGTATCTTGGAGAAGCAAGAAACAGAATGTGATGTAACGATCTAGTACAGAAGTGGAATACAGAGCCATGGCATAATCTGTGTGCGAGATAGTCTGGATATATCAGTTACTGAAGGAGGTTGGCCTTAAAGCCTCATTCCTATTAAAGCTGTGGTGTGATAATAAAGCGGCCTTATACATATCATCTAATTTCAGTATTCCATGAAAGCACGAAACATATTGAAATCGACTGTCATTTTATTCGAGACAAGCTCAAGGAAAACTTTATCTCTACAGAGCATGTCAGATCCAGTGATCAACTGGGTGATTTTCTTACCAAAGCTCTTAATGGGGTTCGAGTTTAATATCTTTGTAACAAGTTAGGCATGATTGACATTTATACTCCAAATTGAGGGGGAGTGTAGAGATATTATAAGGTATATAAATATCCTATAACTAGTATATATGATAAGATATGATATTATTTCATTAATATCTAGGATTCTCTATTGTGTATATATACCCCTTCTGAATATCAATAAAGTACAAGTATTTTTCATCCTGTTTCCTCTCTGAAACAATAGTTTTCATGCATCATTCTTTCAAAAACACTAGTTGCTGGTTAAAGATGATCTTCTTAAATTGGTTCGTCACTTTTGGGAATCTGAACATATCCTTACTAGTATAAATAAAACTTTGATTACCCTTATTTCTAAGTCTGAGTAGCCCCAAAACATGTTTGATTATCAACCTCTACAATTTTATGTATAATATTATCTCTAAAGTTCTTTACAATAGGCTTAAAGGTTTACTTGCTAAAGTGATTGGTCCTACTCAATGTGCTTTTTTGAAAGGTCAGTTAATCTCTAATAACATTATGTTGGAAGCTGACATACTTTCTCAAATTCACTCAGCTGGTAGGAGATGAAGGAAATTGGTTACTTTTAAAGTGCATTTCACTAAAGATTTCAACAAACTCTCTTGGCAATTCATCAGAGCTATTATACATAGAATGGGCTTTTCGTTAAAGTGGTTAAATCTGATTTAGCAATGCATTTGTTCTGTGAAATATTAGGTTTAGTTTAATGGAAGGCTATTTTCTATTATATTACCTAAGCATGGTATTAGACAAGGAGATCCACTCTCTCCATACATTTACATTATGGTTGCTAATATCCTTTCATGTCTCATTCATGTTAAAGAATCAAATAATCATTTGAAGAATATCAACATTTGTAATGTGGTTAGACCTGTTTCTCATCTCCTGTATGCAGATGATTCTACTTTTTTCTTTGAGAGTTCTCATGGTTGTTGTTCTTCAGTCCTTTCAACTTTGAAAACCTATTACCTGTGGTGGAGTCAATCAATTAATAGGTCTAAATCTACTTTGGTCTTTAGTCCTATTACTAATTTATAGCTCAGAAGTGACATTGCAAGAGCCTTCAACATCCATTACTCTCCACGGTTGGGCAAATATCTTGGTACTTGGATTGATCTAGTAAGGAGTAAAGCCTACATCTATCAGGAAATCCTTGAGAATATTGATCGAAGAACAAATGCTTGGCAAGCTAAACTACTTTCCCAAGCTTCTCGTCTCATATTATTAAGATTTGAACTCTCATATGTCAACTCTCATATCCTATCTGGTATCATCATCCCTCTCATATTTGTAACCAAGTGAACAGAAAATGCTTAAACTTTTTCTAGGTTTCTGTTGGTGATCATAAGTAAATACATCTTTTGAACAAAAAGTCTCTTTATAGGCCAGTTGATCAAGAAGGTCTTGGACTTAGACCTTTCTCTACTTCTAATAAGGCAATTATGGCTAAACAAATTTGAAGGATTATTTCTGCTGATCACAATTTAATATTGTTTTCCACCTTCAAGTACATTGATGAGTCCTCTATTGGCCTGCTAAAAAAACCATATAACTCGTCATGGGTTTGGAAAGGTGTCTTGGAGTGCAAAGACATTATTGCTAGCCGTATTCGTTAGTTTGTGGGTTCTGGTAGGGTTATTCCTTTAAATCACCCTAAGTGGTGGTCAATGCAAGTCTCTACAAACAATTCTTCTCACCTTAGCAGTGTTTCAGATTTTATTATGCATGCCCCTTGTCCTTGGAATTAGAAAAAATGGAATGTACCTCTCATTAAAAGACTATACCTACCCCCCCACGCTGCGGTGGACATCATCAACACTCCTCTGCCCTTAGCACCCTCTTTAGATTGTTTGATTTGAATGGGAATGATTCAGGTTGATGATGTCCAACTACTTTTTTGATGTAAATATCTGTCAAAAAATATCTGTCAATATTTTAATGTAAATATCTGTCAAAAAAGGTTTTCAACTACTTTTTAACTTTGATATTTACATTGCAGATAGTGACCAATTTTGGAAATTCCTGTGCAGCATTTCCCTTCCTTTTAAGCAGCTGTTATTTATTTGGAAATTACTTCATGATCTGATTCCTGCCATTGAAATTCTTGGGAAACATCATCTCAATGGTTCGAGTCAAGGTGTATTTGGCTGTACTTGTGAGGAGACTATCAGTCATATCTTTAACACCTGTCCTTATGCCAAAGCTATATGGTATAAGTGCTTCTCAATTAAATTTGGGAACTTAAGCAATTATGATTTCAAGAGGTGGCTTAGATGTATTCTTCTTGAGCTTGCAAACCTTTTGATAATTCCTTTTATCGTTCTCTTTCTTTCTGCAGTGCTACATCTTTTGTTTACTTTTGAGTTGTAAGACCTTGTTTTGTTAATGATCATTTTGTCTGATAGCAAAAAAAAAAAGTTTAATCGAAACAAAGAGTACATCATTCATCGATACACTTTATAGTGATATCTCATTAAAAACTTTGCTAGGAATAGATGTGATTTACCCATATAAAACACTTTAAGACATTTCTTAGTCTAAGGCAAAATTTTACTTTTCCCAAATCTTCATTTCAAATTTTTCTTTAAACAATTTACAACTTTTGCAAGCTCTTATGTAGTTCCAATGATCTTTATGTCATCAACTAAAGAACAATTGTAACAAGCTCATTTCCAAATCCTTTCATAAAAATATGTGGACAGATTTGATCCATTTTATATCATTTCTCTAATAGATATTCACTAAGTCAAATATACCACATACTACTATTATTATATGTTTTGTTTTAACAATGTAAAATAAAGTAGTAAAAAGTTTGCATGATATTTGCTACATGCTTTTATTGTCTATTATTGTCTTTGGTCTTGACAAAATTGTTTTATCAAAGACCTTTGTCATATGCATGATTTTATACTAAATCATATATATCATCATCCATATTGATATATTTGAACTAATTATTTGATGACACAAATGTTGGGAGGGACAGTCACAAATCTTAAAACTAGATATCTGGTAGTAGGATTTAGAAAATATTATAAAAATAAAATAATGATTCCATTGTAAGTTGTCCAAAACTAAAACATGACTGTGCATCAAGAGTTAACTGGAGATATCTATTCATACTCACTCGATAGGAAGAAAGGATGGTCTAAGAAGAGCTTATATTTATAAACTTGGATTCATCAAAGAGATAGATTATCTGTAAGCAGAAAGAGATGTGTTGAATGAGGAGAAAGAAATCCTGTTATTGCTCATATTATGAAGTAATGAGAAAACTAATAAGATGTGCTCAAGAGGTTTCTATCTTTAGCTTCTTAAGTCTTAGATCAATTATAGGAGAGTTTGAGCAAATTAATGTGCTAAAAATTATCTATTTCATGATTTGAAAAGGAATTTCATTAGTTAAGTGAAATTAATTAAAATAATTCATTTGGATCCGCACTACTCCATTATTTTTAAATAGAATCATGAAAATCTTTCCTCGCGCTCCTTTACTCTATCCCCTATCAAACATTTAAGGGGTAAAAATTAATAGAAATTAAATACTCATTCAGTCCTAATTATATAAGCTAATTAGGATATTGGTCTTAGTTTTAAATATAAGATATCAATCCATTTTATCTCTAATATTTATTAATTTTGTCAAACTAATCTATTTAATTTATAAATCATTATATAATACATGAGTACTTTAGGGAGATCAGGTCATATTTGTTATAATTAAGAAATTTATCTAACCTCTTTAACCTATTCAAATTAGTTAAGTAGCTCTTATATTAGGGGTTAGAGGAGTATAAGTAAATGCTGATAAGAAAATTTTACAATAAATGATACTCTTTCCCTAAATGTAGAAGCCATATAACTAAAATTAGTTAAGTTGGACTGTTAGTTTTTTTTAAAGTATCACTTTTAATCATTTGTATTAAAAATTACTCTATGAAAATCCCCTTAATATGTTTTATCACCAAGGAGAGTTTAGGAAAAAATTATAAATTTAGGAGATAAAATGGATTGAAGTTTTCACTACAAAAAAACTGAGAGCTGCAATAGTAGGGGTAACTGCTGTAAAGTCTCACTTTGGAGCGGTTCTCCCTAAACCGCTATAAATTTGCAGCACTTTGACCATGAACAGTGTATACTAATACATTTACTACAGTTAAAACTACTACAAATATGGCGCCAACATAAGATAGGAACAAATTTGTAATATTTTAAACCGCTACTAATTTTCACGCCACAACGCGTGAACAATTTTCAGCGGTTCAAACTGCTGCAAACTTTTAAACGGATGAGCAATTGTTGGTTTGCCGGGAGTTTGTAGCAGTTTATGACCACTGTAAACTTTCAGGCTAAAAAGTGACTGTTGGCATGCCCGAGTTTGTAGTGGTTTAAACCGCTACAAACATCCTGAGGTTTCGCTCTGGGGACATGTTTGTAGCGGTTTGAACCATTGCAAAGTGTCACACAAACTGAGACGTGTTAGAGACCATTAGAAATTTATAGCGGTTTGTCATAATTAACCGCTACAATCGTACAAATCGCTACAAAAAAATGTACTTTTAGAAACCTATAAATACCCCTACACCTTTATTTCAAAGTTTTGCAGTTTACGAGTAGCGAAGGTCTGTCGAATTGTGATCAGAACTCTTACTTGGATCAAAGACCGATACTTAGTCCACTTTTGGGATACGAATAAAAATTTTATTTATGTAGTTTATTTATTTAAAAAGTTAAGTTATTTATTTAATTTAGTTATATATTGATTATAAATCCTTATTTAGAATTATTTAACTGTTTATTTAGCGAAGTTTAGATGGTTAGGTGGATTAGGAATACCTATTTGACAATGAATATGTTGGACTTTATTTTTATTTGTTAATTAGGAATATAAATTAGACTACGAAAACCTATTTGACTAAGAATAGCTATTGGACTTTATTTTTTTAATATGTTGGACTTAAGAGTGGTGTTTGACTAGGAATATTTTTATCTGTTAATTAGGATTGTGATTAGAAATATTTTGCAAAGTTTAATGTTTTGGTTTTTGAATTATAAACTGTTACAATAAATTAGACTTTATTTATATATTGATTAGTTTTTATTGATTAGTAATATGGATTAGAATTTTTTTATTTAGATTTAATAAGATCTTGCATTGTATATTTGTAATTTTATTTAATATTTTGTCATGTAATTATTTACTTATAATTAATAGAATCTGCTGTTGTGTGTTTGTCATTTTAAATAGGATGAGTCATCATAGGGGTAAGGAGTCGATGGATCCATATAGACCTACCCCTAGCCAGAGTGCTGGTGACAGGGATTCTGAGCTGGACATCAGCATGGATAATTATGAGCCCTACCAGCTCAATGAGGCAATCATATTGGATTTGTTTGAGGGAGAAGCTCCTTAGACTGGACAATCTTCCTACCAGCATGATGCAGATGAGGGAGCAGACGAGAGAGGAGAGAAGGTGGGGATGCTCAGGAGGGGATGAGTGGCCTCGTTGTGGAAGGCGGCAAATGAGGCAGTTGGTAGAAGTCATAGGTAAGCTTTATTTAATTTGAACTTTACAATTTATAATTTGAATTTTATATGAGTTTGAATAATATAATTATTTTTAAATTATACTGTGTAGACGAGTAGGGGATCAGGTCAAGTAGCAGGATGATAGCTATAGACATCTCCATGATAACGAGGGGGCGTGTGATCGTGCTAGTTAACTGGATGGACCAGCCGATCCAATAAGGGGGCCAACTGTACAATAAATACCTGTTATTGCTGGCAAAGGAATGGACCTATTTCCCCATCAACAAGAAGGACTGGAGGGAGATGGATACGCCGATCAAGGACAGAGCATTGGAACTAATAAAGGTAATTAATTTTAATTCTACATCGGTTATTTAAATTAATGAATATTTTCTTGAAAATTAACATTTAATTTACTTAATTGCAGACTAAGTTTGTGGTGGAAGTGTGTGTGCGAGGGAATACCATAAAGAAGCTAGCGGAGGACTGGAGGAATATGAGGCTGGCCCTATTTCAACGGGAGAGAGGTGATGGGACACGGAGTGAGGAGGACATAGTGAACGATGTGCCCGATGGTGTCCTTGCACAAGATTGGAGGGAGTTCATAAGATCACGGTTTATACAGAGGCAAGGGTATGACTTTAGTTAATTAAGTTTAGAATATTTAATTTTTTGCCCAGTTGACTAACCATATATTGAATTTGTTTCAGGAAGTATTCTAGAGAGGTGTCGCCAGTATCCGTCACCAAACCATGCGGCATAGGTGCGGCTCGAAACCCTTATCTATTGCTTAGGATGAGATCGTAAGTAGAGAAATTAAATTATTAGATGTCATTAACTACTTATAAACTAATTTAATTTTTACATATTTATTTGTAATTGACTTTCAAGAGAGGAGGGTGTTAGAATAGGCTGGATCACCCAAGAGGGGTCGAATTTGGGTGTTTGCGGGATTTTAACACTTAATCAAAACTCTTTTAAAATTCTTTTGCAATCTGATCAGTGAAATAGATAGGATTGAAAACTTTGATCAGATAATTGAAATGAGTTGCTGGAAATATAAAGAGTTAAGGAAGAGAAAAATCACATAGAATAATTATCCTAGTTCGTACCTTCCTTGACCTACATCCAGTCTTCAACTCCTCACTGAGATTTATAATCCACTACCTCCCCAAGATTATAACACGCTCTTGGTAGCCTTTATAACTACAATTTTAATGTCTAATTGAGAACCTCCTCAATCCTGAGGTAACACTACTCTCTGGTGGCAACACTTCCCTTTACAGAGACAAGAGCAAATCCCACATTGAATCCCCGATTCCAAAGTTTGCTCTCAAATTTAGATAAGGATGATGAACTATATAACTCTCTCAGATAGAGTAAATGATTCATTGTAGTTTATGATATTTTCTCTCTCTCAATATATGATAAAGACATAATGAAGAATAGAGAGTTGGAGGCTTTCTCAGTCTAACGATATTTTGTCATTATGATGATGCATTCGTAGCTTATCAGTCTTCTTCTTGAATGCTTTCTTATTTATAGATGAAGTTTGAGCTTTTGACCATTGAGCATAATCTCTTCCTTTATTGAGCTTTTCTTCTTCCTTGAGAATATGACCGTTGGAATTACCCGTTGAAGCTTCTGACACAAAGTGCCTTTTTACTGTTGAGAATCCATTGGCTTTAATCTTTGTCAAATCTCATTATAATCATGTCTTTGGATACCTTAAATAAAGTTTAACACAATCAAGAGAAGTTCTAGTAATAATCATTCAGCACTTGACTTACTTCCATCTTCTGATTATCTTTGAGTTAAAAAATAATGGTGATCTTCCAATTATTATAACTTTCTCTATTTAACGCCAAACATAGTAAATGAACTATCCTTAAAAATCTCTCTATGTCTACTTTCTAATGAACTAAGTTTGACTCCAAAATTCATTGTATACAGAAAGATATGATCAATTTAGTAAGTAGAGGTCATGGCCAAAATGTTAATCCTATGTTCCATATTTCGAATGACATATCTCCTTTATATGAGACTCGTTGGTGATGAAATTGGTTTCATTGAACCGCATTCCAAGTCTAGTTTTAATATGAATCAAGTTTCACCTCAATCAGATAAGTAGATCTTGAGATATGGTCAAAATACTTAACCTATATCAACGCAGAGTATAAATGAGTAATGAAAAATGAAGAGATTAATCGATTAATTCAGCAAAACAGACATAGTTGAGTTGATTTATCGATCATCATCTTCTCCCTTTGCTATTCCTTCCCTCCTTTGTTTAGTCGATTAAGACTTGATATATGAAGTGAGGATTGATGCAATAGATTTAAGATCAAAGAGCCTTAGAGATTGATATGATAGTTAGACATCATATGCTCATTTAGTTAAATTCATAATCGATAGTTTAAGCAATGATTAAGTGTATGAAGAAGTAAGAATCAAATCATATTATAAACAAATCAAGTTTAAATAAAGTTCCGATGGCTTTCTTTTGAAAAGTATAATGTATTAACTGTTTAACTAATCGATTAATTATCATTAATTCGATCAATATTTCAATTAATGTGAGAAACAGAAAACATAGCATAACATTGATCAGATTGTTTAATCATATTATATATAAATTTGATAAGATAAGTTTCTCAAAAGATTTACGATGAAGAATAATGAGAAACAAGAGCATATCTTAGATTTGATCAAACATATATAGTTCAAAGAGAGATGCAAGTAGTTTCAGTGTAAATGGAGAAGTATCATTGAAATATATGAAGTTAATCAAACAACTAATCCATTAATGTATATTAATCAAATCCTTAGTCAATTAATGTCTCTTGAAGAATTGACATAGAAAGATTTTCAAAACATATTAATCGAACAGTCAATCAATTATTGTAAGTTAATCGATTAACTAATCGATTAATGCATTCATATTTGATCTTTACAAAATGATTCTAAACTAATTAATCTAATAGTTAATGCATTAATTTAGATTAATCGATTAACTAATCGATTAATAGAGTTTGTTTTGACTGAAAGAAGAACTGTTCTGAATAGATTAATCTAATAGGCAGTCGATTAATTATAATTAATCGATTAACCAATTGATTATTTGACTTATATTTTCAATTCCAGAGAGCAACGACTTTATATTAATTGAATGATCAATCGATTAATGGACACTCATTAATTGATTGACTTTTTGTTTAATTGACATTAATAGATTGACTAATCGATTAACCAATAAAAATTTAACATAAAAACTAATGCATTAATATACATTAATCAATTAATTCAGTAAATCATTAAAACAACTGTGTTGACATAGAAGCAACTTGAATCACGTTTGGTATAATCAAAACATGTAATTAATCAATCTTGTATTAAAAATATTTTGTACAAGAAATTGAATCAGATAGTGCTCTAACTAAATCAAGTGTGAATTTCACATTTTAACATTACTGAAAACTTTTTGCCAATTTTCATTATCAAAACATACTTTTCAACAATCTCCCCCTTTCTGACAATGGCAAATCCTTAATAAAAAATAATATTTTTCATGTCTGATTTCTCCCCTTATTTGTCATCAGTAAAAAGTTTGAAAGATATCAAATGTAAGATTCATTACTCTCCATTTGACGGGTAATATATTATCTTTTTCACTTAAAGTGATACAAATATAAGAGATAAAGCAAAGTATGAGAAATATGATTAAAAAAAAGGCATGATGCAATGTTTAAAATAAATAGAGAGGGTTTAGAGATGCTCATTTGATTTCGGCAGGATGTTGTATTGATCTTTGAAATCCTGTGCCTTCCTCTCTTGCTTCTTCTAAACATTAAGTCTTCTACTGCACAACTCTGATTCTTGTTTATATAATTCAATTATTTGCACTGAGTTGGGTTTTCTTGAATTGCTCAGATTTGAAGTGTAAGTGACTTTTAAGATATCAAATGTTAGCGATATTTTAGGTATCAACTGATTGGACGCTAACAGGTACCTTAGATACTAAATATTGTTTGGCCAACTTGCAGCTATGGCATTAAACCTTTGTAGCTTTGAATGCCTTCTTGATATTTCAATGATTTCAAAATATTTCTTACATGGAGAATGGTTAGCATCTTCAAGAAGCCTTTCCACCTAAGATATTTTATAGTTTAATCATGGAAATCGTCATATGAATAACTCATCATCAAAACATAATGAATTAATAGTGAATGCATATTAATTATATTAGGAGATGAGCTTTATGAGATAAGATACACATGTGAATGTGAAGCCTCCCTTAATCAATGCAAGATATGAAGGAAATATTAGAATAGAGTTGAGAGCTCCCCCTTAATTGTATGGTTGGCTGAAGCTTTGAAGAAGAGAGACCTTGCTTGCTTCTAATACTACAATCAAATGAGTTTCTTTGGGACTCAATTTTTATTGAGTCTAAGGGTTAGATAACGCAATTTTATTGGTACCAAATGTTGGTGACAGATTAGGGTACCTTCCGAGTGAATCATTTGCTCTGAAATACTTTTGAATGTAATAGAATGATAAAATTTTTGAAGAATAAATTCTATCTCTGTAATGTAGAAACTTTTGAGATTAATGTTTCTTTTGGAATAAGGTTTTTATACAATTTCTCAAAGATTTGATAAAGACAAATGCCTCAGTCAAAATACACACAATAGTCAAAATAGAATTAAACTAAATCAGTCAAATGAGGTTTTTCAAATCAGTTTCATACAGTAAATTGATTTTCAAATAAAGTAGATGAACTTTTATAAAATCAAAAAGATTTGATGCATAAACTTGAAATATAATTTTGGATTGTGCATTAATCGATTATATGTACGATTAATATTCATTAATCAATCAGTCAATCGATTAATTTCACATATAAGCACACGTATCAACATTTAAACATTGATTAATCGATTAGGTATTCAATTAATCAAAATTAATCAAACTGTTAATCGATTAACTCTATAAAAATGAAACCATTCAACATATTTATCGCTGATTAATCGATTAGCTGTTCGATTAATCTCAATTAATAGAATAGTTGATCAATTAATTCTATAAAACATAACTCACAGACATACATTAGTCAACTAACTAATCGATTAACACACATATTTCAAAAAAATAAACACAATATGATAAAATCGTTGAAGGATAAGAATGCAAACTTTTTCTGAGAAATAATGCTTCCTTTGAAATAAAATTAATCAAAAGATAAAATGTTGAAAACATGTTTTAAAACATGTTAAAACATATAATTTTGTTAAAACCATGGAAGTTAGAAAATTGTAGAAAAAATATCAAATAGCTTCACTTTGAAAGATCAAGTCGAATAACATTTTAAACATCAAAGTTAATACGTTAGAAATTTTTCAAGAGCAAAATTCAGATGGATAAGTGTTAGCCAAAAAGGCTTTGCACGATGAATATTCAAAGACTTTGCTCATACTCAAATACCGGATTTTTAAAAAATGATGAACTACAACCCGTTAATCAAAATAACTACCATGTTAAATAGGTTTCAACCGTGAATACAAGTCATTCCCTTGAGATGATTAACATATTTTCATGCTTGGAATAACTCATCCAGTAAGGGATGTGCACATTAAGCATAAGGCTCTTATGTATTGTAATCTTTCTATGATGATAGACTTGAAATTTATATAGATGATTAACTCGTTAGATAGATAGTAAGTCTAACTCATTGGATAGGAGGACTCAGAAGTTCAAATATAAGATCAATGACTAGTATTATGGAAGTATCTTCGAGATGGATTTGAAGCAATTCTGAAATTTTCACTCAGATATTAACTTCCAACTTTTAAAAAATTTGAATGCTAATCAAAATCAAATGCATTTTTCAAATCAAATTTATGCAAGTGAAAACATGAGTATTTTCATAATCAAGTGTATGCAATTTTTGTAGAAATCAAAATATTTGATACGTGAATTTGAAATCTGTAGAGATATTATAAGATATTTAAATATCCTACAATTAGTATATAGGATAAGATATAATATTATTTTATTAGTATCTAGGATTATCTAGGATTCTCTATTATGTGTATATATATCCCTTCTGAATATCAATAACATATGAGTATTATTCATCTGAAATAACATGGTACCAGAGCAAGGTTACAATTGGTGGCTTGTAACATCCCAATTTTTAGGTCTAGGAGAACTGGGAGGTAGTCTGATATGGGCAGGCTATTAAACCCGTAGTCCTAGGGTAGTAATCTGATATGGGCATATCACTTACCTGTATTTGGCAGGAATCCGAGGGATGAGCTAAGTTCCTCAGGATTTAAAGATGAGTTAAGTCTTTGACCTACAAAATAGGGACAGTTCACCTAGGTTCAAAAAGAGGAATGTAAGGATATCCTAAGTCTTAAGTGTCACATCCTTATTTTTATATATCTTAAGGACCATTCAGTAGCACTTAGAACCACTTTCAGGGTCATTGAAATCCAAACTCTTAATCTGGAATTTTATTCTTATCGGATACAGTTCACTGTGGCAAATTCCAGATGAGTGACCTGACTTTGAAAACTCATAACTAATTCTAGAAAACTCGAAATGAAGTGGTTCAAATTGCTACATGAATATAACTTAATTATATTTCAGGGAAAAATCATTGGTTGACCATTCCTTGACAAATTCAACGTGGGTCAACGTTTCAACTTTACTGTTCATCCAGTGATTTTCTCCTGAATCCAGCATTCTGGTCCCAACTTTAACAATTTATATCTTTTCGTGTATACATCCAAATGAAGAATTCTATATATCAAATTAAATATTAGTATGTATACTATTTACCATAGAAATATTATACATTTATTCAACCATTTACTATTTTTAATGATTTATCAAACATCAATAGGTCTCCACAGATTACTGTTCACAAAGTCATTTTTCAGCAACCAACCTTACATATTAGTGCATACATACATCACATATCAGTCAAACATGCCAGATAACAATCATTATTAAATAATCAACTGTTATACATCAGTGCATGATTAACATCCTCAAATTTCTATTATATTTTTCGTTGTCTAAAATCCGGCAGCATAACTGCTACATTCCTTCTGTAGAAAGTAACAGATCTTGTACCGATTTGGTAATTTCCGTAGGAACTACCATTCTACGTAAGTACCCAGGAAAGACTGGATGAACCTGCTAGGTCCACTCACTTCCAGCCTCCTTAGACAGCACCTACGTACACAGTACGTATCAGTTCCTTTCTTTGTCCCTGCTTTGTTGCCAGAATTTCGGCAGCATAACGGCGTCTCTTAAAATTTCCAAATTTTATTTTGACAGAACTTCCCCTGTAATATTATATATTGGAATGAGATTCAAAAGAATCTCAGTAGCAACAATCATAATAATATATGTAATGCAGAGTGACAGTGCTTGCTTGTGATTGTGTACAGATAAGTATGCTGCATGCTTCAATATTCAATAACATATGATCATAGCATTGTAATAGAGCTTCAAGCATAACATATAAGACAACAATCCAACCAAACAATAGCACAACAATTCACAGACATTACATAAAAGCTAGGATTAGTTACTACCTCAAAGGCAGAACTCCAGAACTTCTACACTGCTTCCAACTCCACCAGAACTTTCTTTCTTCTTTCTTTTTCTCACTTTCTCTCTCAAGCACTTCCTTATCACTCTAAAGAGCTCCTTGGCCATGAGAATGAGAGGCATGGGGGGTATTTATAGTTTTGATCAATGGCATTCTTGTAATTTTGAAGCCTTATGAACTTGTGGTCCTGGTTTTTCCTGGAATTTCCTATTTTTCTTTATTCCTTTTACTGCATCATCCATGACATCATTCAAGGCCACCTCATGGGACACCTCACCTCACACATTTATCACATGGCACAAATGGAGGGAGCTAGAAGCCTTCTGGAAGCTTTCCAGTCTAATCCGGTACCGGCTAGGTTCGTCGCCTCGAAAACTGGACCGTTTTCTGAATCTAATTTTTCTGAAAACCCATATTATGTCTTCTGGCCTTGAACTTAGTATCTGGATCCTTTATATCATTAAAATTTTAATACTGGGTCTAAACTCAATTACAGATCCCCTGCAAAATGACCAAAATACCCCTGGATGCCCTTTCATGCACTATCTTAACCCTAAGGGCAAAACCGTCATTTTACACCTTTTTGTACTTCATCAGGGCATATACTGACTCTGGTTAACTTCACATGTATTTGTCTTTGCCTCTAGGTCTGTCCAGAATGACCAAAATGCCCTTCACACACCTGCTACCCTTTTAGTACTACATAGGGGCATTTTCATAATTTCGCACTTTTCCGGGGTTCTGTCGGATACTGGCCCACCTATCAGTCCAAGAGTCTTATTGGGCCTTTGTTGGCGCCATTTTTCGGCCTTTCTGGGTCCATTACCTTTATGGGACGCATTTTGAGGAATCCTCCCTTGTCCATGTTCACCGAGTATTTTAGCTATTATGCACCGTTTACACACATATCAGGACACCGGCTCCTTCTGTCAGATACACTGCCCTACTGTGTCTGGGCAGCCATTTGGGTCATAACGGGCATCTGACTGTTGTTACCCGACCTCATTCAGTCTAGTTTAAATACCGATAAATCTCCCTATCGGATCCCTGGAGGCCTCATACTCCCGTCTGGATTTGTTAATTCGTGCATAACTTTTTCTACAGACCTCCTATCAGTATTCTGTCAGTTTCCTGACATCCGCCCCATAAGGGTGCATCATCCTGTAATTTCTTACTTATATCTGAAATCTAGGGTATCCGGTAGGAATTTTTATAACTTTTGGACGATCAGTCCATTTTTGGCTATCTGGAGTCTTCAAAAATTTCGGTATTAGACTGGATTACCCAGCGTCACTTGCCCTATCTTCTGGTAAAATCTGGGACTGAAATGCTGTCGGGCAGTCCAAACCACTTCTGGCCTAACTTTCTTTAATTATACTTTAACCCAAGGGAACTTTTCTTCTTTGCAATTAAGTCCCTTAAATTTGGCTAAAATTACACTTTAAGACCCCACATTTTTTTTCTACCTTTCTTTCCTAACCTTAAACTTTCCATAATTGCACTAAGTCCTTTCATTTTCTTTCTTTTACAATTTAATCCTTTTCTTTACATAAAGGACCACATCTTTTTCCTGAAAAAGAACTCATATATTCTATTTAATCTGTACATAGAAATCAGTACAGAAAATTAAGGATATTACATTAAGCCTAGGAATTCTGCAGGTAGCTAGATATGGGCTGGCTCCTGAGTAAGATAACCTGATATGGGTGGATTGTCGATCCTTTCAATTAACAATGACTCCTGAAGAATTCAGGAGATGAGTTGTTGAAAGAGAATTTCGAGAACTTAAGATGAAGGATAAGAAAAGAAACCAGAAGCGAATAGAGGGCATTTTGGTCATTTCACACAATGGATGGATATCTGAGGAAATTTGATAGTAAATTATTATAATTAATATGAGAAATTATGGAGTTGACAGAAGTCAAAAAGGAGTCCTGTAGAATTAATTATGGAATTTACAGTGAAAAAGGACACCGATAAAAGGTTAAAGGAAACGTATGAAATTTTTATCAGGACTTCTGGATCTCAAAAAATTATGAAACTTTGTAGAGAATTCATTTTATATTAGAATGAATTTCTAAAAATGTTAGAACAATTAAAGGAGGTGTTTAGCATTTATTCCAAGATCAGGATAGTTTAAGGATATCGGTATAAAGAAAGTACATTGGGATATGTGCCAATTAGCTATTGGACCTACAAGAGGCCCAATATTTTTGTCCTAGGCCAGCCCAATAAGGCCCAAAAGATATCTTGGAGCCCAATTCCAATAATGAATAATTTATGAATTTTTGAAAAAAGAAGAAAAAGAGAAAGAAAGAGAATAAAGTAAGAATTAGGGTTTGCACATGGTGGGACCCACATGGACTAAAAAATGGTGCCAAGAAGAGGAGATTAGGTGTTCCAAGTAGGTCATGCTAGTGATGTCATGGTGGTAAGGTCATGGGTGAAAAGTGAAAAGACATTCCAAGATCAAACCTTTAACCATTAGATTAAATAGTTTCCAAAGTGATCTTGGCCTTCAAATGGCACATGACTTTTGCTATAAATACCCCTCATTTCCTAGCCCAAAACCGTGAAGCAAGAAGGGTGGAGAGCCTCTTGAAAAAGTTCTCTCTCAAGCAAGGAAGAAGCAAAGATCTTGGAGAAGCTTGTAAGGTAAGTGGCTCCCTTGCTTCTAGACTTTGTTCTTATGATTTCTTCTTGAGTTTAAGTTAGTTTTGAGGCTTGAATATTAGGGAAATGCTGCTGGAATTTTTGTGTATATGTGAAAGGAATATGAGTTTTAGGTCATAGATAGTTAAGACAAGCTTAAACAAGCTAGTTACATTCTTGATTGTGAAGTAAGTTGATGTTCTTGACTTTACCATTTCGGTTTGCACTATTTATGCACTGTTCATGATAGAAGGAAATGGAATTTTAATGATTTAATGCTTCCATGGAGTTTATATGATGATTTTGTGTAGGATTAGAAATGTTTTGAACCTTAGAAACCATTAGAATTAGAGGTTATAATGTTGAAAATCCCTCACGTACTGTTCACTCGCGTGAACAGTGATTTGAATTTCATAATTTTGATGCTTCCAATGGTCTTAAAATGAGATTTTGTGTGGGGTAAAGTGGAGGAACAAGTATGGGAAGCATTGGAACCAAAATGTGAATTTTTGGAAAAAGGGAGCTTATTGAAACTAGACTTGGAATTTGTTTGGAATGAAGTTATAATTTGGTAATCATATTGTAATGTTTAGGTTTTGACATTTGTGGCAAGGAAAGGCCATTTCAAGAAGGGAAGGACAAGGATCTACAAGAGGTAGCAAGAATACTTAACTATAAACTTATGTGCTTTGATTGATTTGCTTACTTGTTATGCATGAAGGTTTGGTTGAGCATGGAATGTTATGTGATGATGTTTATGATGATGATGTGCTTTGAGTATGTGCCACTCCTTGCAATATATGTCATGACAATATGCATGATAGAGTTTGCTTATGTATAAGCATGAATTAGCTCCCATTGCATGATAACATGTTAGGCATTTAATCAAACATGCATAACCTTATAGTTTGTATTACTTGCTATTGAGATTCTCCCGAATCTCACCCCCTATAACTATGCTCTAGGTGCTGGATCTTCGCAAGACAAGAGGGTAAATGTTGATGGATGACTGTACATAACTTAAAGAGTGTGCACTTTAATTACAAGATGATGTTTTGGTTTGTATGATGCATGCTACTCATAAATCCGATCTGAGGTAGTGTACTTCCAATGATAGTTTAGATGACTTATATGACGAGTTTTCGTATGAAATTTGTCATGAACATATCTAAGATCTAGATATTTACATAGACACCAAGAACGCCTCATTTGGTTAAGAACTCGAATTGTTATGATTTTTCAAAGTCAGGAGTTGAAATCTGGATTAAGTTAAAAAGACTACTCAGAGGCAGTGAGGTTCATGCGCTAATTTCATATAGTAAATGAATGAGTTTTTCCACTAAATTTTTTGAGATTAAAGTAGACATATGGATCTTGAAATTCATAGGTAATTCAACTCAATTGGATAAGTATACAAGGAGAAATGAATTTTTGAAAATGGGGCAAAGAAACTGGAAGTTCCAGATTTACCAAATGAACAGTAAAGCTCAATGAATAAACTGAATTGATCTAGACAAGAAAACCTCATTTTCATATTTTTCTCTCAAATTTAAATGAAATATATTTCATTATAAATTAGAATCTCCTCAAAATAATTTTTCTAGAATTAGTTATAAATTTCCAAAGTTAAGGCTGTAATCTGGAATTACCCAGTGAATAGTGGCAATGAACAGTACCCGTAAGCCCAACTCTTGGAAACTCATGTTTTTGAGGTTAAGAGGTATTACAATGTTCTAAAATAGTTCCAATTGAATATAAGTAAGGTTTAAGGTTTAAGTTCAAGATTTAAGGTCAAGGTTTCAAGGTTAAAAGATATTTACTAGAAAATGCCGTTGTGCTGGTAGACTATACAAAGTATTATGTAAGTAGGTACTGTCTAAGGAGCCTGGAAGTGAGTAGACCTAGCCAGTTCATTCAGTCTTTCCTGGGTACTTACGTAGAATGGTAGTTCTCATGGGGAATTACCGAATCAGTACAGTTATTTTCTACCAGGAATTCCGGCAAGAGAGATAATATCCAGTTAAGAGTGCTATAGCAAGAGTACTTTGAGAGATATAAAGGAGGATGTTTCATTTCTCTACTTTACCCCACACAACTTTTCATTTTAAAACCATTGGAAGCATCAAAATCATGAAAATCTAATCACTGTTCATACTAGTGAACAGTAACAGAGAAGAATTCCAAGAATTACAACTTTCAATTCTAATGCTTCCAAGGTTCAAAACCTATCCAATCCTACACAAAATCATCATATAAATTCAATGGAAGCATTAGATCATTGAAATTCCATCTCCTTCTATCATGAACAGTGCAAACCAAATTGTTTTATCCATGGCAAAGTCAAGAATATCAACTTGATTCAACAACCAATCATCTAACTAGCTTGTTTAAGCTTTAATCTCACAACTCTAACTTTAATTTCTTCTTTCTCCTTTCATCTAAGGTTTTGGACATCATATACACCTTAGAGAAAACTCAACTTTCTTCCATGAAAACCCTAAGTTCAAACTCCCAAATCAAAGGAAAATAAGCTAGGATAGATTGCTTACCTTTAATCTCTAGCTTGCTTGAACTTGGAACCTTGAATTCTTCTTTGTCTTGGCTTGAGTTTTCATTTTGCCATAGTTTCCCCAAGGGTTCTCATGCCACAGTTTTACATCAGAAAAATGGGGGTATTTATAGAAAAATCCAATGGAAGATGGATGGCCAAGATCACTTTGTGCACTATTTGATCTAATGGCTCATATTTGCTCTTGGATTAGCTTGCCCTAGAAGCCAATGAGATGACATCATCCATGACATCATCAAGGGACACCTCATAGCCCATGTGACAAAATTGTGAAGGGAGAAAGCATCTAGAAAAATTCCAGTCCAATCCGGTACCGGCTCAGTCCGATTTCCTAAAAACCAGACTATTTTCTGAATCTAATTTTTCTGAGATTCCATAATATGTTTTCTGACTTTAAATCCAGTATCCAGATTCTTCCTACCATTGACACTCTTGTACTGGGTCTAGACTTAATTACAGATCCCTTGGCAAATTACCAAAATACCCTTGGTGCCTTTTCTTGCACTATATTAACCCTAAGGGCATAATTGTCATTTCACACCTCTTTATACTTTATCAGGGCATATACTGACTCTGGTAATCATTCCTGTCTTGGAATTTTTGGCCTGTCCAAAATGACCAAAATGCCCTCCATTCATCTCTTGTTCATCATTACAACCTAGGGGCATTTTCGTAATCTCACATTTTTCCAAGGTTCCTCTGGACACTGGCCCACATAACTGTCCAGTTACCTTATTGGGCCTTTGTGATGCCATGTTGGGCCTTTATGTGGTCCACTACCTTTTGTGGCATAAATCCCGAGAAACTTCTCCCGAAGGTATTTATCGGGTGTTTTATTACACTGTAAATTCCATTAAAAATTCTACAGGAGTCCTTTTCTGATCCTGTCAGTTTTATAAATTCTCATGTTAATTATAAGAATTTAATGTAAAGTTTCATCTGATTCTGAGGTCCGAGAAATACTGTAATAATTTTTCTTAATTTTAGAAATTTATATCAATTTTTCAGGACCTCAAATCGAAATTATGTGTTGCGTCAAACTAATCAGAATAATTTTCTCTAGTTACTGGTAAAATTTGGGTCTGATCTAATTCCAGGCATTTTTGGGCCTTTTACGACTCAACTTTCTCATAATTACACTTATGCCCCTTGAACTTTCGATAAATTATATTTAGGTCCTTAAATTTTGAAAATTACACTTTAGGCCCTCAACTTTTCATAATTACACTTAATGGCCCAAAGTTTATGTCTACTTTACATTTTGCACCATGGAACTTTTATACTTTTTAATTTAGTCCCTCTTCTTTAAACCTTCATGTAATCATTCTTTTCTTTTCCATTCATCATCATAATCCTTTCTAAACCTCTTTCCTCTATCAGTATTATACAGATAGGGAAAAGTTAGGATATGACAGGTTTTGAGTGTCTTAACTCCAGCATTCAATTCATGATGTATTTATAGCTTCATCTATAAAGATATCCGTTAGAGATATTAAGCATTGATTGAAGAGGAGACAAAGCCGTTGGTCATTGGCGGCAGTAGGTAATAGTATATATTTAATACGATTTTTTGACAGTTAGCCTTTTAGCCTCAACCTCTTCATTTTGAATCCTGTAATGTAAGACAAACATTGTGAGTGTAATAGGCAATGATAAGAAACATGTAGAAATGTTTACACTACTTTTAAACCAGTTGCATCAAAATCTGATCATTAAAATTATTTGAAAAACTATCAATATTTATCGTAGAGCTTATCGATAAGATTATTTATCGAAGAGGACTTAGATAAAACTTGAATGAAATCCTTTGAAAATAGTTTAGCCTCTTATCGATAAATGGTCTGCTCAAATAGCTTATCGATAAATACCATATAGGATCAGCCTTAATTTAAAATATTTGAATCTAATTTATCAAAGATTTATTGGAAGAACTATCTTATCGAATAGCTTATTGATAAATTAGTTCAAATAACATTTTAAAACAAGTTTGCCGTAAGTGAAATTTTCTCATTCTTATCGAAGAGATCTTCAATAAGTATCCTTATTGAACATCTTATCGATAAATTGAATCTTTGAAAGATTGACAGATTTAATATTTATCAAATAGCTTATTGATAAACTAATAAGATCTTTGAATAGAGTTTCTATTTAACAAGCATCATTTATCGAAGACTTTATCGATAAATCAATTTATCAAATATGACTTCAATAAATTCTCTTCAAACATGTTTTTCACAAATCTATTTCTTTATTAGATTATCATTCTTATCGATAAACACTTTAATAAATGCCTTTACAAATTTCATGGAGTCATTTTTAAATTTATCGAAGACTTTATCAAATAACTCTTCAAAGAGAGATCATTTATGGAAAAAAGGACTCAGAGTTTTTTCAAAGTCTATTTATCGAATGTCTTATTGATAAGTGAACTTATCGAATAGATCATCGATAAATATCCTTCACAAATTAATCTTTTCACAAATTTTTTCCATTTATCAAAGGGCTTATCAAATAGGTGGCTTATCAATAAGCTTTTCGATAAATATTCTTTATTAGTCTTAAAATATATTTTGAAAATATTTGCTCAATTGTCATCATCAAAATATTGGGTTTAATAGGAAGGATCATGGGACTCGGTCTCGATCCTACACCAACAAGACTGAGACCATCTTCGAGTGCTTCTAACTCATCGTGCTCTCAGTTCCAAGCTGCACCAGCCCAGACGAGTGTAGGACTCCAGCGCTAAAGTGAAGTATCTATGGATGAGCTTCGGGATGAGGTCAGACGAGAGCTGTAGGAGCATATGTAAACCATTCTCTCGCAGATGCAATCACATGTGGTGAGCGCGATGTAGTCCATTTAGAGCCAGGTGGACGACTTCTTGAGGGCTGTATTGACACAAATTATGGGTGTCACAACTCCTCTGACAATGCTTACTATTAGTGTCCCACATTTGGTCATATCAATCCCACTGCCCCCGCCCCCGCCACCACTGGCTCCATAACAGCCGCCATCGCCATATCTCAATGAGGATGTGCAAGATGATGCACAACATCCCTGAGCGGATTTCTGTCCTTTTTTTTAAACATTGTTATTATTTATACTTTATTTCACAAAGTTTGGATATTATGAATTTAAATTTATAAATGTTATTTTATTTAATTATTTCACAAATTATAGTTTATTTCTTTAAATTTAGTGTATTTTACAAGTTGTAGTTTAATTTTACAAATTTTACTTTAATTCAATTAATAAATTTTAATTTCCTTTCCTTTTGTAGCGGTTACAACCCGGTATAAAGGTTGTTCTTTGATGTGAAAGTTTGTAGCATTACTAACCACTGCAAACTTACAAATTTTAAATTCAAAATTCCCTCCATATCTACCATCATAACATTTTGTAGCAGTTTTAACTGCTGCAAATGCTCAAATTTTAAATTCAGATTTCCCTCCATCGTTGTCATATTTTGTAGTGGTTACTAGCCACTATAAAATTGCCCAGAAGTAATTTTATCGTTGTCTAACTTTGTAGCTATTTGTACAACCACTATAAATTTTTTACCATTACAACTCATCCTCATAAGGGATTAAACTTTAGTTCAACTTCATAATAACTTTAAATAGAGCATTCTCACATGTTCTCTAAATCATTGATATAGCAATAATGGATAAGACTTGGATAATGTGCCACGTAATACCTCGCGATATCTAGCTGGACTCAACTCTTTCTTGGATTTTGCATTCAATAATGCATCAATGAACAGTAAGATTCAATGTCCATGCCCTATATGTAATTTCAACAAGTGGCATCTAAGAAATATTATTAGGGACCATTTGATTGTTAAGCCCTTCCCATAAAATTATGTCATTTGGACTCTACATGGGGAACAAAATGATATGATTGTTGAGTCAACTTCGGTTATTGTTAGTTTCAGGTACATAGGCTGGATCACCCACGAGGGGCTGAATTGGGTGAATGATGACTTTTTAAAAGTTTTTAAAACTCTTTTCATAATCTAATGCATAAAACATTATGATTTGAAAAAATTTTGCTTGAAAACAAATCACTAGAAATTAAAGAGTTAACAGAAGAAGAGAATGGCACACAATGATTTATCCTAGTTTAGTCTTTCCTTGACCTGCGTCCAGTCATCAGCTTCCCACTAAGATTTTTCAATCCACTATTTACCAAGATTACAACGGGCTCTTGGTAGCCTTTATAACCTAAATTTTAACGGCTAATTAAGAACTTCCTCAAACTTCAGGTTACACCACACTCAAGTGGCAACACTCCCCCTTAAACAGATACGACCAAGTCCCAACCTTGAGTCCTCTGATTCCAAGGTTTTGCTCTCAAAAAGATGAAGAATGAAGAGTATATCTAACTCTTAGATAGAGTGAATGAATAGACATTGTAGCTATTAACATTTTCTTTCAAGACATAATGATATATAATGAATAGAGAGTTGAATTTTTTTTTTTGTATAATGATCTTCATTGCATTAGTCATTGTTCTCTTTCATCATCCGTAGTCGCCAGCCTCAAAACTTTGAAAGCTCTTCTATTTATAGTAGATCTTGTAAACATTGAACATTGTTTCTATTGAGGTTTCCTATTCCTTCTATTGAGTTTTCTATTCATTTGAAATATGACGGTTTAACTAGCCGTTGTAGCCGTTGAGGCTTTTTGTCTTTTTATCATTGAATGTCCGTTGACTTTTATCTTGATCTATTATCATCTCTTAGCTTTTCAACTCAACTTAGTCTGATCTTATATTAATAATCATGTAAACACTTCAAGATTTAATCATTAGTCTATAAATATGTGAAGTAAGGATTTGATGAAATGAATTGAAACTTGAATAGATTTAATCACGACAAGAATGATAGTAGAATAATACATGCTCAAACATATTTGGTGGTTTAATCAATAATCAAGTGTATAAGGTTAATTCAGTTGTGACCACTTTAAAATCATATAGAGATTCTGCTTGTTTTCAATTATTATTCTATATTAATCGATTATCTAATCAATTAAATAGTGTTAACGTGTGAAACAGAAAATAGAACATCATATTGATTTGATTATTCAAGCATATATGTTGTGATAATGTAAAGGCAATTTTCTTAGAAGATTTATCATGAAGATTAATGAGAAACATTGGCATATTTTCACATAAATCAATCATATGAGATCAAAAATAGGTTTCTAACTTAAAACAGAGATATACTTCAAATTTCAAAAGATTATGAGATTAATCGATTAAATAATCAATTAATACAAGTTAATTGAATGCCTAGTCGATTAATGTGTTTAGAAAAAATGAATGAGAAACTATTTTAACACATATTCATCAAACAATTAATCTATTAATGATCATTAATCGTTTAAATGATTTATATTTGAATAATAGATACTTCACTGATTAATCGAACAGTTAACAGATTAATATGGATTAATCGATTAACTAATCGATTAATAGCAATATATTCGTTCTGCTGGAAATCTATTTTCAAAAAATTAATCGAATAACTAAGCGATTAATTCCAATTAATCAATTAACCAATCGATTAATTGACTTTTCACTTTAAAGCACAGAAGTAAGCCAGTCCACATTAATCGATTAGCTAATCGATTAATTGTCTCCTATTAATCGATTAATGGATTTTCCTTTGTGAAATAGAAGGCTGCCTTTACAATTAATCTATCATTCAATCGATTAATTGATATTAATTGATTAACGATCAATAATCAAATAACTAATTGATTAACTCTTCTAACTTCTTCATTTCTCATTTCATTATAAAAACATTTTCCTTTCTTCATTTCTCATTTTTCCACTTTATTAAACAACTTAATTCTCTTTTCTCTTTTGACATCATCAAAACATATTCACACTAACATTTATATAACAAAAATGGGAGTTCAAGTCGATCAACCTGATGTTGTGAATGATGTTGTACGTGATACATTCGCCATTCATGAAGTTGATACTCCTGATGAAGTACAGGGCTCTGAGCTAGAGTTCAAGAGGAATGGCACTGCTCGAGAATTTTTTGAACTGATGAATGAAGCTGACAAGCCTCTGTATCATGGATGTACAAGGCATTCTAAGTTGTCCTTCTTGATAAAACTCTATCATATTAAATGCTTTGCGGTATCACAGACAAGGCCATGTCCATGCTCTTGGAATTGCTCAAAGATGCTTTCCCCCAAATTGTATTCCCGCTATGTTTTTATGAAGCAAAAAAGATTATTAACAAGCTTAGACTGAACTACAACAAGATTGATAAATAACCAAATGACTATATGTTATACTGGGGAGAGGAACCAAACAGGGAGATCTATAAGCATTATAAGCAATCTCGGTACAACACAGTACGAAAGGGGAAGAAGTAGAAGAAGAAACATGTGAAAACTCTTCAGTATTATTTGTTACTTAATTTTTCTCTAGTTAATAAATAACAGTTTCAATTGTTAGGTACTTCCCATTGAAGCCACAGCTATAGTGAATGTATATGTCATCAAAGATGGCGGAGCATATGAGGTGGCATGTTCTTGAGTAGAATGCATATAAGAAGCTAAGACATCTGTGGGATTCAGAGACCTGAAAGGCGTTTGACTCATAGTTCTCAGATTTTACTCGTGATCCAAGAAATGTCCGTCTTGCTTTAGCGACTGATGGTTTTAACCCATTCGGTAACATGAACACAACTTATAGTATATGGATGGTTGTGCTGATTTCATACAATCTCCCTCCTTGGATGTGCATGAAGCATAGCTCATTTTTGCTTTCTATGATCATCCCTGGAAAGAAAGCATTGAGAAATGATATAGACGTGTACCTACAGTCGTTTATACAAGAGTTGATGGAGCTATGGACAGATGGCATCAAGATGTTTTACTCATACGAGAAGCATGTTGATGTGATTTTCATACAGTGTTGATGTGGATGATAAGTGATTTTCTAGGTTTAGGAACTTTGTCTGGCTTAAACTTGCATACTAAGTTGACCTGTCCTGAGTACAACTTTGACGTTGTATCATGCCGCCTTTCGCACAGTCAAAAGTGGTATTTCCTGGGACATCTACGGTTCCTAGATTCCATATACATATCTAGATTGCAACTGATCCGCTTTGATAGCAAACAAGACAAGAGTGATCATCCAGCCACTTTGTCTGGTATTAACATATTTTGGTAGTTAGAGGATGTTGATGTCGAGTTTGGCAGGAATATTGAGGATCTAGAGTGACCAAGATGACAGTCTCGTGGGATATCTGACAGTCAGCCTCTGTAGTGGCGCAAGAGAAGTATCTTCTTCACTCTTCCTTATTGGAAACATAATTTTCTACGCCACAGTTTGGATGTCATGCATATTGAGAAAAATATGTGCGACAATGTGCTGTCTACATTGCTCAAAGAGCCTAGAAAGTCCAAGATCATCTGCAGCTAGGAAGATTTATGAGTCTGAGGAATTAGCTAACAGGCTTGGCCAGATGACAATGACAAGTTTCATCTAGCTAAGTTTACCTTGACTAAGCAGAACAAGTCTATCTTCCTTTCAACGCTGAAGAACATCAAAGTTCCTGATGGATACTCCAGCAACATATCAAGATGTATCGATCTCCAGTCTCGAAAGGTTTTTGGGTTAAAAAGTCATGACTCGCATGTTCTGATGCAATAGCCTCCCTCTGGCATTGAGACTTTCCTCCTGACGTATATATGGTATTGGTGGAGCTGTGTTCTTTTTTTAGGAAGTTGTGTGTTAAGGTCTTGATACCTCAGGAGCTCGATCAGCTACAGGAAAAAATTCTTATACTGTGTCACTTGAAGATGATGTTTCGTCTATCCTTTTTCACTGTCATGGTTTACTTGACGATCCACCTTGTTCCAGAAGCAAAGCTTGCTGGCCCAGGTCAATATCGCTGGATGCACCCTATTGAGAGGTACAAGAAACTTTGTCTCTTCATATTTTATTTGATACTTGTGATTCCACAACACGCATAGTTGTTTATCGAATGTGACACTGCAGATTTTTGGAAAAACTAAAAACCTATGTTCGCAATAAGGCATGGCCAGAGGGGTCAATAGCATAAGGTTATTCATGGGACTAGGTCCTAACCTTTTGTTCAAGGTACTTTGATGACATGGAAACATCTTTTAATCGTCCACATCACGTTGACGATTCTCCTCCTCGTCCTACCATGTCAAGTGATTTGTTCCCTCCTATTGGAAAACCTGTTGGAGGATCTAAGTTCTTCAAATACACTCCCACAGAGAAACTGCATGCACACATACATGTTATGATAAATTGTAGCCAAGTTGAACCTTTCCTCCTGTAAGTATATATACCTAAATTAAACGCACACTATTTTGTATACTTGTAATTCAATTTATTCATCTCTAACACTTACAAAACAAAGTACACTTCATTATATTGTATAAGGAGTACAGAAGATATCTCAGGCTCCAACTACAAGTTCATGGGCAAACTTCTGTTGAGGCTGATAAAAGAGTTCACTGAGAGTTTCTTGATTGGTTTACACAACGAATGCGAAATGACTATATACCTTATTTCAATCTTGAAATATGGTGGTTCACTGCTTACGACAGTGAGCATTTCTAACCGACAAATTTTGAAAACTTCTCTCAAGGTAATGGCAATTTAGCCATTATCATGTATGTGACATCTTCATCCTAGTATTTATTTATAATTGTCGTTATTAAATTAATTAAATACTTATTTACTTCAATTTGTAATTTTATTCCATTATAATCTGATTACAAATTAAACCTAACAAAAATTTGTTATAAAAAAATCTCTTTTCAAGTAGGGTGATGATGACGATGAATGACTTTTACTACGTTTTGAATGATTAATGTAATTATTTTTTCTTGTACAAAAATAGTTACAAATGAAAATTAAATATTAAAAGAAGAAGAAAAAAGAAACACACTTTTGTAGTGGTTTCATAATTGCTACAAATTCCGTGGGGAGTAAACCACTACAAAACGCATAAAATTGCTACAAAACGACACCTGACGTTTATAAATACCTCCCCTTATTCCATTCTTCCTCTGTTATTATTCTTCTTACTCTTCTCGTTGTTCTTCCTTCAGCCTTTATTTTCGTTCTTTCTTTACATGGTAAGATCATTTTAATTTATAAATTTATTTTTCTTTTTTGTTTGTGCATTTATTTTTATTAACATATGTATTTATTATTTTTAGGTCCTTCTTACACAAATTACTAGATATATTCAATCAATTCTATATCATATTTTCTACAATTTCTTCACTTTCCAACTGTCTTCTACACCTTCTTTCATCTCCTTCCATAACTTTCTACCAATATAATATTATCAATTTTTACACTTTCTATATCTTCAATATTTCTCATAAAATAAAATATATCAATTAAATTATATACTACTTTAACCTATCAAATATCAAATAAAGTATATTCATATATTTATATATATAATTATAAGTATTAGTACACAGTTTTTTTAATTTTTTTTACAAAGGCTGCAACCTTTGTAGCGGTTTCAACCGCTACAAACTCTCAACGTGGAAAAAATTCAATTTTTTTAATTTTTTGCAGCATGCGCCGAAATTTGTAGCAGTTCAGTAACCGCTACAAATGCTTGGCGCCAACATTAAATTTTTCCGTTTCTCGACTAAATTTTTTGTTGCATTTCCCTTTCCCGCCAACCTACGACGAAAACTTTTATCCCTTAGATTCACATGCACATTTATAGCGGTTTACTTGACCGCTACTAAATTACTAAAACCGCTAAAAACGTTTGTAGCAGTTTGACCGTGATGCGCAACAGTTACGTAAACTGCTATAAAAATATTTGTAGCGGTTCGCTAACCACTACAAAACATCATTCTAGCTGTTCAAACCACTAGAAAAGCAGCAAAAAATAACCGCTGTAAATCACCTATTTTTTTGTAGTGTTTAAATAAATTCATTTACTAACTCTTATATTTAGTAGCGAGAGAATAGTGATTAGATGTTGTAAAATAGATTTGTATAAATAGTTACAAATAAATAACTATAACAATATAAATAACTATGGCAAAAGCATCTTTTACCTAAAATCCTCTATCCGAAGTTGCTAAAACAACAAGGAGTGAGAATAAGGGAGAATCGTCAGAAAGTTGTTCTATTTTAGTCATTTCACAGCTGGAAAAAAGCATTTTAACACCGGTTGAAAATGGCATTCAACATCGCACACACAACCGGTGTAGAAACGGACCGTGTAAAAAGTCATACATTTTACACCGGTCCTATAATCGGTGTAGAATGTATAATTTTTTACACCGGACTACATTTTAAATCAGTTCACATTTACATCCGGTGTATTATTTTTAACATCTGCACCGGTTGAATATTGGGACGGTGTAGATTTTTTAAATTTTTAAATTTTTAACACCGGTTGGATATTGGGACGGTGTAGATTTTTCAAATGTTAACACCGGTTGAATATTGGGACGGTGTAAATTTTTAAATTTTTAACACCGGTTGAATATTGGGACGGTGTAAATTTTTAAATTTTTAACACCGGTTGAATATTGGGACGGTGTAGATGTTATTAAATTTAATTTATATATGTTCTTACTACACCGGTGGGTATGTACCTCCGATGTAGATGTTATTAAATTTATATTTGATAGATTTCGTTGGCCTGAAGCTTCAGAAGTAAACTGCCCAAATGTAATATATGACTCAATCATCGATCATCATCATTTCAAGATGCCAGAGACATATATAATTCAATTGCTCATTATATTATTCATTGAATAAAACTCAATACAAAAATGATACAATTTGAACAGAAAAATGTATTCAGTGAAAGACAAATACTATTGAGAAGGAAGGATTTGAACAAAGAACTCTGCCCACCGATTACGCAGGTCCTCAATATCTTGGTCAGGAAATGGATCAGGTTGTTCAAACATCTGAAATATGAAATCAAAATCAAAGAAATTAAGGCATTACTAATTTAGATTAGATTGACAATTAAGAAATATGAAATCATTCAAAATATAATTTTACCTCCCCACTTAGGTCAATCCTATTTGCCAAGATAATATTGACCATGTGTCTGACTATGTAGAAGCCGCACAAGTTGCTTTCTCTGGGTTGCCTTCGACTCTGTAATGTTAACAAGAGAAAAATTATTTCTCATCATCAAAACGGGGAACCTAGCTAACACCTAATATATACTTTTATTACCATCGGTGTGATCCATTCAGGGTCCCTCACCAAATTAGCGTGCTTAAGGCCCCTTGCAACTGCGAATGTCCTCATAGCCCTATGACCAAAGTTAACAAGTTAGTAACCCATTTATCACACAGATCATTGTGTATAGAAGAGAACTCACGTACGTGTTCATGATCTTCCTAACATCCACCGAGGGCTTGTAATGGAGGGAGCATAAGAAGAAAACTTTATAGCTATGCTTACATAGGATGACAAGTTGCCAATGATTGCTGTAGAGATTAGTTAAAAGAAAATGAGTATTATAATTAAGCAACTACAAAACTAGTATATATAAAATAAAATGAAACATTATTATTCTTACTCATGCATATATGGTGCGAAGAAACAATCAATATCGGTTTCACCGAGCCTCTCTGAAATGTATGCAAGTCTCGAAGATTGAGAGGTCCCTTTAGCATAAATCTGAATTGGGCATAGGAATCCGAACTTTTTTGTTTGCCCTTGGAGGAAACCAACTCAGCTTGCATGTACCTACAGGCAATGCATGCACGACATTAGTTGTAAGACTTGAACTTTGTTATTACATATATTTACATTTAAATTATACTTACATCAAAAACACTTGGATGCAGCCGGAGGTCAGTTCTTCCTTGGGAGTGATCAGAGATTTGACGTCCGCATGATCCAGGAAGGCCGGTGCCCCCATGTCGCCCACAACTGAATCCATAGGCAACGCGTCCACATGGAACGTTTTGTCATATGCCATTAGGATCACACGTTGCATGGCATTCAAAGCGGGAGGGGTGGGAAGTTGGTCGGGGGATGAGGCGACGTGATCCGAAACAAGATGCTTTGGCCACAATATGAAAGTCCCTTTTGCTTGGCTCACTGTCTTCACCTCATCAGTGGGAATTGGGACAAGAGCATCTCCAATTAGCACGGCTTCAACTGTCACCCTTAATTGATCGTCCTGAATTTGGACGTGGTGAACAGTAGTTGCCCCTAGGCTATGGATGGAGCCACGTGCCACTAAGCGTCTAAGAGGATCCTCAACATATAGATCACAATGTTCTGCATCCTCTGACAGCGGCAAGCAACAACTCCCCTTAGTGCTTTGACGGACTGCAGTTGAGGGCGGGAGGGGATCAGTTGGCTCTTGCTGCCTTGATGTCATCATGGACAACATTTCTTCCTTCATCTTTACGAACCCCTCTTGTAATCGCGCCTCAATTGAAGCTTCTGCTTGTGCCCTAGCCTCTATCCAAGCTTCTTCCTTAGCCTCTGCCCTTATGGTGGAGAGCAAGGATGCCAACTCTGCCCTCGGCACCACATGTGGGGAACGTATTTGAGATGCTCCAAAGTAATCTCTTATACCCACACCTCTTCCAACTCCCCTGACACGGCCCCCATGTTCTTGTTTCCCAGTGGCAACAGTCAAGATGTCATTCCTACCATCTGACTTGAAGGATCCATGGGACTCTTGTTGTTTAAGATCACTCTATAACATAGAAAGAACAACAAACATAAGGAAAATGATATAATTATATATAGTCTACTATCACAAAATAATGCAAGTAGTGCTTACAATTTTTTCAGCAATCATGCGAGCATTGTCGCTTGTAAAAGCTCCGCTCTTTCTTTGGCGAGCGTACAACCATTTTTCTTCGCGACGTATCGGAGAGGGGGGGTCAAGAAGAACACTAGGATCCGACCCAGCACTTTCTTCTAACCTCTTCCTCTTGGCCCCCAACAACTCTCTTTCTGCCTTCGCGTAACCCCCTCGAGACATTGTGTGGGGGCAATCATTCTTGAGGGCGTATTCAATCGCTTTTGCTCTTTTTTCCTACAAGACATGAAGTATTTAAAATCAATACATATGATACTCTGATACGTTTTCTGCAACCACATACAAAAGGATACACTCACCATTGCTACTGGCGTGGTCCGATTCCTAACAAATTGTTCCCACGCAGCTTCGTCAATGAATTGATACTTGCTGCATGGAGAAGGTTGAGGATGACCACTTCTGTCCTATCCATGCAGATACTGATGAGCTAGTTGTGTCTTGAATGCCCTCCAACGCTCACAGCAATAAGACAACGTCTTCTTCTTCAAGAACTCATTGTTGGGCACATCGTAAGTGAGCTGCAATGTTTGCCATTGAAAGCAGAGTAATCAACAAACAGTTGTGTATTTGGTATTGCTCTGCATGCAATATTAGATAGTTCCTATACCCGGATAGTGTCCCAAATTTGATTCTTCACGCGATCATCCACAGCATCCCAAGTCAAATAGGTGATGCTAGGCTTGTTGCGTGCTAGGAGGCTGACAAAACTTACGTACTTTGTCCTGTGTTCACCAGTTGGGTTCCAGTTTCTGTCAAACTCTATCGGAAGCAGTTTCCCCTCTATCCTGTCCTTCGTAATGTCTTTCAAACGAGTCGCACTTCTGCCCTTCCTTTGCTTAGTGGCGCTTGGAGCATCGCCAGCCTCAATCTGAGTAACTCTATCCTCCATATTCCTATGTACGCAATAACAACATCAAAAACATTGAAAACAGACTTAACCCTTTTTCCCTCAACCCGTCAGAACACACAAAACTTGTTCCTTTAGCAGTTATGAATGGAAAGATGTGCCAGCATTCATCAGGAAAAATAGAAAACCTAGATTAAACGAACATAAAAACGGCATCGCACGTACACAGGGAAAAAAATGCAGAGAACACGTACACTTACGGAATAGCAGAACGAGAGAGGTGACAGAGAAGAACGACTGACCGAGCACGGAGAAGCCTCGCGAGAACCACAGAGCACGACGAGCGGCGATAAAAAAGAGTATGTGAGAAAGGAGAAGATTGAAGGTCATCGCGCCAAGAGGCGGGTTAAAAAAATGAATATAAACATTTAACACCGGTTGTAAATAATTCTAACCCGGTCAAAACATAAACGACGTAAAAGTGAAACATTTTACACTGTCTAATTTTAACAACCGGTGTCAAAAATAAACATCGATAATTATAACACCGGATAAAGTATAACCCGGTGTAAAATCGAACAATAAATTATTATTAGACGTGACCTGTTACACCGAATATCACTTAAGACCGGTGTTAAATGTTGTAGTTTTTTTTAAAACTTCACCACCTTATAATATCATCCCATCCTTAGCGTCACAACATTCTTATCAGAACAAGAATCTGTCTCTGTTATTATTACATCAAAATCATATACGCAATCATTACAAGAAACTTAAAATTGCATGTTTAGACTAAACAAGAAACACATAGAAATTAATCAGAATCCACTTCTTCATTTAATTGTGGTAAACCTACTGAAAAAGAAGGGATCTCATAAAAAGAATCATCATTGTCAACAACACTTTTCCCTTGGAGCGCGACAGACCATCTTTCATTCTGAGGATCAGTGATAAAGAACACTTGCTTTGCTTGGTCTGCCATAATGAAAGGCTCATCCCCAAAACTTATATTATTCAAATCCACCAGTGTAAATCCTAACTGATCGACCATAACACCATTGTTTACATTAGCCCACTTGCATTTGAATACGGGAACTTTGAATTTGGAGTAGTCCACCTCCCAAATCTCTTCAACAACGCCATAATAAGGGATGGCTGCTAATTTAGGATTGTTGTCTTTTGAACTAGAGAAATGCATAGCTTCAGCCACTAACATAACACCACTGTTTTGCACGCTACTTCTATCATCTAGGGACTTCGTATAAAAGGAATACCCATTGATATCAAATGAATTCCAACAGATCACATTATGTTCAGGACCACATGCCAACCATCTAACTGTATCAGAAACACAATCCTCATTTTCAACCTCCAATTTGAACCAATGTGCAAAAGATTTGGTGTGTTCTCTAATGAGCCTTTGCTCTGTCATCCTATTATTTGTTTTCCGGACAAGATCTTTATGAACAGCAATATAGTCTTGAACTTCATCAATGTTATTCAAGATGTGTAAGTGTACTTGCTGCAGTTCATTACGATCAACACTCCTCACTGACATTCCGCGTTGACCCCCCTGTGTGGCAATGGGTTTGTGGAGACCAGTAAGTCTTGCTTTAGACAGGTATTGTTGACAAAAGTCCATAGCTTCTTCGGCCACATATTTTTGAACAATGGATGCTTCGGGCCGACTTGGATTCTTCATATACCCTTTAAGGATTTTCATGTATCTTTCAAATGGGTACATCCATCGTAAGTATACAGGGCCACACAGTTTTATCTCTCGCACTAGATGAACGATGAGGTGTACCATGATGTCAAAAAAGGAAGGAAGAAACTGTTTTTCAAGCTGGCACAAAATAACATAACCCTCATGCTCCAATTCCTCCAACCTTTCAGTCTCAAAGACTTTGCCACATATAGCATTAAAGAAGAAGCAAAGTCGGGTTACAATGTGTCTCAACTCATCTTGAAGGATTCCTCGAACAGCCACTGGGAGTAATTGTTGCATCAGTACATGACAATCATGAGACTTTTGGCCTACTAATTTCAAATCTTTCATGGACACAATCCTCTTAAGATTAGATGAGTACCCAGAGGGAACTTTGATTCCTTGCAAACACTCACAAATACTTCTTCTCTCAGCCTTGGACAAAATATTAGTCTCTTCAACATGATAGCTCCCCTCACCATCTGGCCTCGGATGTAACTCCTCCCGTATTCCCATTTCTTCCAAATCCAATCTTGCCTTCAAACCGTCTTTGGAACTACCATGTGTGTTGAGAAGTGTTCCAACAATGCTGTCACACACATTTTTCTCCACATGCATCACATCAAGACAGTGCCTTACATGAAGATGTCGCCAATAAGGAAGCTCAAAGAACACAGATCTTTTTTTCCATACATTTTTCTCACTTTTCTTGGTAAGCTTACCGAAAGTGACATTGATGTCTCTCACCTTTTCATAAACTTGTTCGCCAGTCAATGGCTTTGGAGCATTTTCAAATTCTTGGCCGCCATAAAATTTCTTCTTCAGTCGACGGTATGGGTGGGCTTGTCTTAGAAATCTCCTATGACCTAGGTAGACCGTCTTTCTTCCATGACGAAGTTGATAGTAGCAAGTCCCTTCCTCACAAATCGGACATGCTTTATGGCCCTTAACACTATACCCTGACAAATTTCCGTATGCAGGAAAGTCATTAATTGTACAAAAGATCAAGGCCCGCAAATTGAAGACCTCCTTCTTAACAGCATCAAAGACATCCACACCTTCCCATAGCTTCTTCAAATCTTCGATCAAGGGTGTTAGGTAAACGTCTATGTCATTTCCCGGTTGTTTTGGTCCTGAGATCAGCATGGACAACATTACATACTTTCGTTTCATACACAGCAAGGGAGATAGGTTGTAAATCACCAGAAGGACGGGCCATGAACTATGGATACTACTAAGGCTACTATAAGGGTTCATTCCATCCGTACTAAGTCCAAGCCTTAGGTTTCGTGGTTCATTGCCGAACTCGGGAAATAAGTCATCAATCTTCTTCCATTGCAAAGAGTCAGCAGGATGACGAATCTTTCCATCATTAATCCTTTCATTTGCATGCCATAACAATTTCTTTGCATCATCTTCATTAGAAAAAAGTCGCTTAAACCTTGGTAAAATTGGAAGATACCATAACAACTTGGCAGGAGAGTTGTTTGATCTGTACCTTGGTGTCTTACATATTGGACACTTCTCCTCATCTTCAAACTCTTTCCTGTACAATATGCAATCATTTGGGCATGCATGAATCTTTCTATACTGCATGCCTAAAGGACCTATTATTTTCTTCGCATCATAATAGCGTTTGGGTAAAGCATTTTCTTCAGGAAACATGTCCTGTAACAAGTCAAGCAATTCTGAAAAACTACTGTCACTCCACCCATGCCGAGCTTTCACACTTACCAATCTCAACACTGCATTCAACAGGTTGTATTTTCTGCACCCTGGGTATAGAGGCTTTTCTGCATCATTGCACATATTACCATATGCGTGTGACCGCATAAAAGCATCTTCTCCAACATCACGAATCATGTCCTCTACTCTATCATCAGTATCCATGTCATCGTCAAAGGTATGTTCCACCTGTTCACCATGCCATACCCATACCGTGTAACTCTTGCAAAACCCCTCACAAATTAGATGAGTGTAAATATCAGCAGGACTTTGTTTCCTCTCATTCAAACAACTCACACAAGGACAATAAAACCTTCCATTGTCATCATCACCATTCCGTTTAGCAAAATCCAAAAACTCCTTCACCCCCTCAGCATACTCAACACTTGTTCGTTTAGCATTTATCCAACTACGATCCATATTTGTGGAAGACTATAAGAACTAGAAAAGCAGAAAATAAGAAATTAAACCATTACGTTGCAGCTAATGCATGGAGAGAATAAATTTTCAGTTCGCGAGAGGAGTTCAAAACAAAACTCACCGTCCGTGAAGCGCCGAGAAGTCTTAACGCGCGAACCAGGGAAAAATGAGAGATGGAAGGCGCGAGAAATGTACCAAATAAAAGAGTATTTGGAAAAAAATAAGAAACTATACACCGGACAAACTGTTACACCGGTGTAGATATAAATATAAAAGTTGTATTTATAGTATATTTTACATCGGACAATATATATGGACCGGTGTAAAATATATCAGTTTATTTATAGTATATTTTACACCGGTCAATAAATATGGACCGGTGTATAATATATCAGTTTTTTTTTTCCTACATCCAGAGTCAGCCATGTCATCAACTTTCTCCCAAAAAAATATATACATCAGAATATATAAAAGTTGCAATCTTTCACTACTCATCAGACTCAGAGTTTTGGGAGTCATCAGATTGGGTGAGATCAACAGGATTAAAGAAGCTATCACGGGGTTGATGGCGGCGAACTTCTGAGCGGAAATCCCTGAAACTTGCTTTCAGTCTGTCAACTTTGCGATTCAGTTCTTCCACAGAGTCCTCCAGCCCATTGAAGCGCAGTATGAGTTCCTCAAGCCTCTCCATCAGAGTCACAACCAGGGGAGGAGGAGAAGGAACAGAAGGGTGAGGATCAGGATGTTTGTCTTCAAAGTCGTCTCTGTTTCTTTTGTTGGGCGGAGAAGGAGGCGTGCGTGAGGAAGAGGCCATTGGAGGAGTCAGATAGATGAAAAGAAAATAAAACAGAAGAATGGTATACATATATATATGGTTAACGTTCATGATCAATAAGAATATAGAAGAATGCGCAATTGGCCTTCTATCATAATGACTACAAAGTATAAACGTTGGGAACCCAAGAAGTGAAATGAAAGGTCTGACAAATAAAGAAGCGAGCGGGAAATCATAGACAGGAAACTGAAGAGGCGATGAAGCTGCACCGGGTGTTTATATTTAAATCGGTTAATTTTAAAACCGGTGTAAACATTTAATTTTTTTATAAAACAGACACCGGACTATATATTTCCACCTCGGTCAATATAAATACGCTGTAGAAAGTAAAAATCTAAACCGGACGAAATATTTCCACATCGGTCTCTATAACATCCGCTGTAGAAAGTAAACATCTAAACCGGACTAAATATTTCCACATCGTTCATGAGTAAATACGGTGTGAATATTTCATTTTATTTACAAAAATGCCACCGCTCATTTTTGTAAAACCGTCTCCGCATTGACCGGTTTAAAAATGGGGATTTCGATTGCCCATTTTCCACCAGTGTTTTATCCTCAATTGTACTCAAATATAAACAGTTTATTTTAAGATTATTTTTTATAAGTTAATTTTGATCAAAAGCAATTTAAAAGTGTAATTACTTAAAAGCTCTTAAGTTAATTTTTTTTTGTAATTTTAAATTATATATGAAATATTTTCTTTTGCACTAAGTTTTAATTTAGGAAAAAATCGCATTAAAATCCTTTTTAAATGATCAAACCTTATAATCACCGACCAGATGGGATGTGCTTAATTTTTTTTTTTATATAAAAGGACAAAATGATATCAGTAATAAATGAGGATGGGATAACAAGGCATGAAGCATACAAATATTCCAGGGGTATTGCACCGGCGGGATTGAGGATGCTAGATTGGTGAATTGCATGTATTTGATTGTTTTTTTTTTCTTAAAAAAAAAGCTAGGCGGTATTTCCTAATCGATATCTTAGAGATTGATCCTTTCGAGGCTTAGAGATTACCGAAGTGAATTTTGCCTCTCCTAACAAAGCCTTATTCTATGTGCATGGTATAGTTCAAGATATCATATTTAAGGGATCTGCAGATGTGCCAAGCTTTGTAGGTTGTTCTTTTATATAGTCTCTTTTATTCTTTCTTTTATATATATAAAAGACAATTTATTTAACTAAATGATAAAATGATACATATAAAACCCTCAGTCGATCATAAGTCAAGATCGAATTGGAGTTACAAATTCTAAAAATATAAACACGTGCAACAAATGAACAAATGCACTGACCCAACAACTAAAACGAAGAAAACAGAAAGCTGCAATCAATAGGTCCAAAAGACAGTTAGCGTTTCTAAGACCTGCCAAAACTTGAGTCCCATTTCCTTCAACAAATGGAATTTGGGTTAGATTTGAGTAGCCAAAAGAAGAGTGATTGTGATAATGATGAGCATTCACTTTGTGGGACTATGGAATATGCTAGTTTCTCATGGAAGCGAGTATACGACAATTTGGAAAGAGCATATATTTCTTCCCCTAAAATGTGGAATACTACAGTGGGGTTTATAGACCAAACTACTGATGTTTCATTTTTTATTTTGATATTCCTCAATTCTTCTCAGAAGAAAAGGACCAAAGTCACTCAAGCTGTCGATGCAGCTGATTATATGATTTTGATATTGAAACAAGGGTCGCTTTGATTCATAATTTTGAAGGCTCAAGAGGATGGCATTATTTGATGACAGAATTAAATTCGGATAATGTCTTCCAATGGTATAATCCCCTCTTTTGTGAATCCATATTAGATCAAATTAGAAGAGAAAGAGCTAGGGATGTGGGATTTCTTTGATTTGAATTTGAGTTTGGGGATTGCTTGATCAAAGAATTGGTAGTCCACCTAATATATGCTTGAGAATATAACAATTTCCTTCAACAAAAGGAATTGAAGTTGGAGCTAGGCATGAAGAGACCTCGAGACATTTGTGATGAGGAAGAACTACTTACTTCAGCAATGAAATTGAAGGAATCTTCTGTTCAACCTTCCAACATTGATGAGTTAATACTCTCATTATCTAAATTAAATTTGGAATTTGTGAAGGATAGCATTCTACAAAAATAAATAGCTATCGATGCTTTTTTTGGTAATTTCTCTATCTCTCTACCTTTTTACCCGTTAATTAGGCTTGAGTTTTGTACACCATTAATGTTACTTTTGGCAAATGCTTTTATAATAAGGATGCATCTGTGTAAGAAAAGGATTAACTGTAAGAAATCTACAGTATTATCTTCTTATAAACTGATTATTCCAGTTTGTTCGTAACAAAGTAGAAAAAATTCTTTTCAATTTCCTATTAATAGACAGATGTCAAAATTTTTAATTTTCTTCAAACTCAACCATGAGTTCCAAGAGTTTCACAAGACAAAATTTGGATGGATGAAAGTAGCAAACAAGCATAGTTGGTTTCTTATCGAAGGGCTATTCTAGTTGAGAATTTGAAACATTTCAGGTTTTCCTTTCGGGAGAATGACAATTTTGGACCTGATTAGACATTTAATATCAAACAAGGACCCATCACTACTCTTAAACATTCAATTTCTTACTACACAAGCTTCTAATTTTTACAACTTTTCACAACTTTGAAAGTCTTTAGTAGACATCAGATTTTAAATCAGGTCTTCAATTTCCATTCTCCCATTTCTTTTTGTTGCAGGGGGAAGCTTTCTTTCATTTTGATAGATGTAATGAGATTACGATTTGATTAAGATTAGAAGAGCCATAACTTACTTGCTCAAGTGAGTAATCTTGAAAGAAGAACTATTTGTTGTTGAAGAGGCAGAATTATTCAGATATAAACTGATGATAGGGTCTTATTGGTCTATCTTCTGCATTTTCAATGTGTTCTGTTTCAATAGTAAGGATTTGGAATAATTGTTTCTCTTATATACCATAACTTCCAGCTCAATTATTATTCTTTTGTTCATTATAAATTCCTTTTATTGATTTTGTCTTCTTTGCATGACTGATAATATGGTGGATGCTTGAAGTAATTATAGAGCTACTTCATCTCTTACCATAACCCTTAGCAAAATTATATCTATTTTTGCTATTTCGTTTCAGAAATGAAATATGAAGGTGGCTTAGGAATTTATGAGGCTATACCTTTGAGTTCCTTGCACTTGTAAAAGTTGAGACTTTGATCTCATGAAGCATGCTTGTTTTATCTTTAAAGATTCGATTTTAATTATTTGGAGGTAATGAAATTGCCCATTATGGGTCCATATTTTCGCAAACTGAACTAGTTGATTGCTAATAGCGTTAGATACTGGTGAAAAATCTAAAAAAAATATATTCCAGGATGTATAGTGCTATTGATCATTGTTAGCGGTACTATTATTTGATAAAATGACATTATACTAATTAGCTACTCCTTTAATCTTAAATATATGATTTAGTTAAGAAATTAATTTAAACTATAAATGTAAAAATGCCATATAACTTATAAACTGATATATAATATAATGTCATGTAAAATTATTTTAAAAATATCATGTAATGTTTATTATAAATAACTGAATTTTCTAACTTCATTAATTTAAGTTAGATAAAGTAAAGTAACTGAAGGCTATTATGGAATGAACCGTGGTTTCCACGCAATAATAAAATGGTGCATATTTTGTTGGCCTACCCAAAAGTGGAATATACTTCTAATTAGAAAAGATCCCTCATAATACATTTAATTCTTAAATAAAAGAAGTATTCAATTAAATATGTATTTGAAATAATTAATTATTATATAATTAATAAAATTTTAAAAAATGATTCAATAATAAAATAGTGTTCTGCATTTAATATAATATTTAATAACCATTGTGTCATAAAAAATATAATATTTTTGATAATATAATCGCTCAAAATTTACTTTAAAAAAATAAATAATAATATTATAAACCACATAATATTAGGAAGATATAGAAAAAAAAAATTATCATATCAAAACTCAAATTTGACATAATACTTTTAGATATGAAATAACAATATACAAAAATTACTCCTCATGTCTTAAACTAAGTCTTATATTTATGATTGGATTATGCTTGTCATGTCTAATTCATGACTTGTAAAGTAAAAGCAATAAATAATTAAATATTTTGAATAATCTAAATTATTTTTTTATTATATATATTATCATTTCCTATATAAAGGGACCAACTGAGGCAGTTGGGCTGAAACAAAATCTGTAGGTGAACAAATCTATAAAGCAAGTTTTGTTGGCCAATTATATACTCTTTGGATCCTATTTATAAAATAATTTTTTATTTATTTATTAGTCATATTATTAATTTTTTTATATAAATATATAATTTTATCTTTAATTATTGTGTAAACTTTATACTCTGAGATAAATAGGGGTATAGTGAAAAAGTTATAAAATTTTAAGATAGAGCTAATGAGGTTAAGATTTTTTTTTTTATTTTAGTGAAGTCTATTGGAAACGATTTATAAATAAAATTATATAAGTATAATATAATATAGGCTAAAATATATATTTAGTCATTTATATATCTAGTAAGTTTCAATTTAGTCCTAAGTTTATAAATTGTATTTACAATCTTTTCATCCTTAATCTCATTAACAAAATATATTGACTACGTGAATCGAAAGTATGACTCTGTAATTAAATGTAAGCAAATATACTTAAATTTTAATCCTTTAATATAATTTTTTTATCTTATAAAAATATAATTAGAGTATAAAATAATATATTAAATGGTTAAAGTTTAAGCATACTTATTAAGCACAATTTAAATTTGTTGGCTCAACATTTTATGTTAATAAGATAATAGTGTTATATTTATAAATTTAAGAACTGAAATTTATTATAAATTTAAAGGATTAAACATATAGTTTAACTTTATAAGACACACATATATAAAGCAAATTCTTTCGAGAGTTTAGTTTGAAGATAGCTAAAGTAGTCAATGAAGACAAAGGGCATTAACGTTAATAAAAATAAATTTATTCTAGCTAATTTTTATAAATTTAAGTTGGGTTAAAGTTACTTAGTATAATATGATTTATATTTGTATGGACCTTTATAAAAAAATTAATTTATAAAAATTTATTTAAATGATATATTAAAAATTTAATTTTATGAAGTTTAAATCTGAAAAAAAGTCAAAAACTAAAAATAAAAAAAGTTAATTTAAAATAAAAATTATTTTGAACTTAGAAATCATATGGGCACGACGTATATCTAAATAAGATTATTTAGGCAAAAAATACTTTTAAACTTTAAAATGATTGAAACGTCATCCTAAATATAACTAAACATATTTTAGTCCATCCAAGAAGTAAGTGCTCCTTGCATATGGCACTTTTTTTTGTGTTAAGTATGGATATTCTCGTACAAAAGATAATTTTATTTGAGATATTTATTTTAATTATTTTTTAATTTATGTTTTTCACCTTGGGCCTGTAAGTGAATAGATGATAAAGATCTGGTCTCAAAGAGATAAAGAAGTGCAGGGAAATTGGAAGCCACTGGGGCAAATTTAATTTTCATAACTCTAAATCAAAACACGTATTATTATAATTAATAAATTATGAGTTGAGGTAGTAAATAGTTTTAATTTTATAAAAAAAATATAAATTTAAATTTTAAAAAATATATTTATCGAGAGACATGATACGTTGTAAATCTAAAAAAATTAAAGATCTCTTTCACTAAATCTAAAAAAAAGCATGTACGATGCATAAAAAGAAGAAGCCAGTACCAGCCCCAGTTCAAGCCCTAGGTTACCATCCTCATTCAATTTAAATCCTTTGTCCAGGTACTAAGTACCTGGCCGACCCGGTAGATGCCGTTGGAACCTAATGCATCGGTAACATTTGGGTCGGTTGTGAGAAAAATACAGAAAGGCCTCGTCTTTTTCGTCTTGTAACTCTATCATCAACGGAACTTCGTGTCCCTCCTTTATATCGGGACTCAAGTTATTATTGGTGAGGCGAAGCGCTACAGAATCTAGTATTAGCTCGCTGCATATTCTCTGAATCACTTGGACTTTGAATAGCGAGGTTTGAGTCTGTGAAGTTCTCTAAAAGCTTGCTCAAAAGATGCAGCATGACGAGGTTATATGGCAAGTTATCAGGCACAACCACTGCAGTTTCATGGCCAAGTAACTGGTTTTTTGCCTTCATCTTTGTTTCTATTCTTTGCTTTCTCTCCATACACTTGACAAATGACAAATAATTTCATTTTCTTATGGTGGTTTTGCAGAATCGAGACTGGGAATTTCTGTAGAAACCCGTATAATGTGACTGGAATTTGCAACCGAAGTTCGTGCCCTTTGGCCAATAGTCGATATGCCACCATTCGAGATGAGAATGGTACCTTGATCTTTCTTTTCTTTACTCTTACTCTATACGTTTCATCTGCGCTTAAGTCTTTAGATTTCATCCATATAGTTAGTTTTGGCGAGAAATTGGTGGTTATGGAGTAAGAGTTTGTGGATTATGTTATTGAATGTTTTACCTATATGAACTTACACAATAAAACTGCTAGTTGAGGTCTTGTCTTTTGAGAATCACATGAAGAATTAGAGATGCAATAGATATCTGACTGAGCTTAATCTTTTATGCTGTGTATTTCTGCTATTTTATCTGTGTGTATATATTGGACAATTTACTTGGACACATATATGATGATATACTTAAGAATGATACAAGTCATGCTGCTTTCAAAACATGCAAATAATGATACAGTTGCATTGGGTACTGCAGGAGTATTCTACCTTTACATGAAAACTATAGAAAGAGCTCATATGCCGAACAATCTGTGGGAAAGAGTTAAGCTTCCTAGGAATTATGAAAAGGCGCTTGAAATCATTGACAAACATCTGGTATCAAACATCTAAATAGTCTATACTACTACTGACTATTACATGTTTTACTAATATTTTCATAATTTCATAATTGGTTGATTTGGCTGAACTTTTTGTTTGGACAGATTTATTGGCCCAAGTTTCTTGTGCACAAAACAAAGCAGCGACTGACCAAAATGACCCAGATGCGGATACGCATGAGGAAACTTAGTTTGAAGACAAGGTTGAAATTAGAATCTCATATTCTCCATCTCTTTCTATGTAAAGTGATGCCTATTTTACCTGGTGGGAAATTTAGATGCTGAAATCTCACGTTTAGTAGAATCAGACAACTTTAATTTTGTGTGTGTTTGTCTGCAAAGGGAAAGATGCATAAGATTATTATGATTGGAAGTAAAAACTTCTGAACCTAAGCATTTTACCCAATAATTATGATAGGAAGTAAAATACCAGTATATCTTGTGTCATGTGTGTTTTCTATTTTTGTGCATGAGCTGCCTCAAGCATGTTGGTTTTATTGGTAAATTGAGCCAGTTATCAACATATTGATTCAGAGAGAGTGACAACTTAAATTTGCAAACTGAGAGGAAACCTTGGTGATAGAAGGGGTTATATATGAAGGAAGAGTCCTCTTCATGGGCAGAAGTCTGAAGGGTTTAGAATTTTGGCCCTAGATTGGGATGAATCACTTTTATAAAGGCATTATGAGTGGCAAAATTCTCTACTTAGTCTAACAAGTATATTGGAAACCCTATTCGTAGCCTTCAGGGATCTAAAACAGACTTGAGGTTTGTGTGACTTAAAGTATCCCTATGGCATTGCCTGTGTCAATCACACAAATTTATTAAAGCTTTTACTGGGCTATTTGGTCACCATCTTAAAATGCTCAAGCAATGTCATTTTTTTAATCAGAATTGGTTAAATCATGAAACACTTAAGGATGAGAATAATCAATGCTTGAAACAAGAAAAACTATAGATATTCAGTCTTTCATATCTTTTTTGTTATCCTATATTCTTGTTTGATATCCTATATTCAGCGTATGGTCTACATAGTCTTCTGGCATATTTGGTTGATTGTTGTCTTATTGCATTGCATTTCTTGCATTATAAATTCTAAATTATGGATATTTTATAACAATTACCTTGTTCGTTGAAAATTCTTGTTATGCATTTGAGATTTTCATCACTCAAGGGTTTTTGTTATATCTTCTATACTCCATTAATATTTTCTTGGTTAAGTTCATGCTGCTTTCGCTTATTGGCCTCTTTTCTACTCTGTAATAAATACTACTTCTAGATGATATGCTTGCAGCCTACATATCCTTGATCTAGATTTGGGTTGTTATGCATAATGCATTACTAGAATTTTCATTTATCACCCTCATAACCTGATTCATCATGTAGGTGACGTTGTTATGTTATTTTGGACAGGGAAAAAATAATGACGACCCCAAGGAAAGAAAAAAAGAGAGAAGCTAGAAGAGAAGAGAAGGCCGAAAAGGCAGCATTGTTAGACAAGGTTATACTTAATCCTACTTTGATTTCACCTATACATATTAAATCTAATGTTCCCTCACTAATGCTAATCTATTTTATATAGGCTATTGAAAATGAGCTTTTGGAACGTCTTCATAAAGGAGTTTATGGACCTGGTGACATAGTTAATTATCCTCTAAAAGAGTACAATAATGTTCTTGATATGGAGAAGCTTCAACCAGCTGAAGAGGGAGATGAAGAAGTATGCTTCTGAAGATACTTTCTTTCTTTTTCCTCGACTATCATATATATTGAACATACAAGGTTGCAGTTTGACATAACAAAACGCCTCACTGTTTTAATGTCTTAATTTTGTTTTCTAAACGTACAGGAACCTGAGGTTGAATATGTGGAAGGTTATGATGAGTTTGAAGAGGAAGATGATATGGAGGATTTTGCTGGCTTTGGGATTCATGAGGCTCCAGATGATTATAACGATGATGAAAATGGTATAGTTTGGTCCAGAAGCTTTGCAATTTTCATGTGATGTGTCTAATATTTCTATCACAGAACATTTTATTAGTAGCTGCTTGGCCTTTCAAATGGATTTAACCTAAAAGTTAACGAGTTCTTCATAATATTGTGACCCCTTGGTAATGTTACAAGAAATAGCATAGGGAACACAGGAAACTACTGGTGCGATTGGGAATCACAACTAACTTTCATTAGACAAAACAGTCGCAACTCTCTAAACTCAAATACTCTCCAGATCAGAACATAAATCTTTTTTCACAGATTATAACTACACTGATTACAATACAACACACACTGACATCACAGAGAATACAGATGGAGACATGGGTTTTGAAATGGCAGAGTAAACTCAGAAAATTAAACTGGACAATTGGTTGTTTTAGTTAAATAACTAGCTTCTTGAATTGGTCAAAGAAAAATCATGTATGTTAATACTGTACAATGCTTGTATCTAAATATTTTCTCATTCAGATACCATGTTGCATGATACACCAGTTTGTTCATGTTATGCTCTAAAATTTGTTGGAAATAGTAGAGGAAACTCTTTGAAGAGGTTGATGCCCAGAAAAAGGTTGTTTTAGTCAATGGTAGAAAGACGATACTTATAGGCACATATCCTAGGTTATTAGATGATTCTAGGATCTGCCTAGATTGCAAAATACTAATATAAGACCTAGTTGGATGGTTGGATTTGGTCCTAATATAAGACCTTAATCTATTTTATATCTAATATTTATAGTTTCTCTCAAACTAATTTATGTAACTTATAAGATGATATATAACCTAATATTATATATGAATATTTGGGGAGATTATGTCACATTTATTATAATTAACTGATTTATTTGGCTGGCTTAATCTACTCAAATTAGTCAATTAGGTTTTATATTAAGGACCGGGATTATCTAAGAATCAAAATAAATCTACAGAATTAAATAAATAGAATCTGCTCTCTTCCCAGTGAATCATAAGCAGTAGCTTAAAAGACCTAATTTATAATTGACCTAGCTAATTTGGGCCTAAGCCCACTATGGCAACAATACTGTTTTTAATTTTAAACAATATAAGTGTGAAATGCACACTTATTGTGAAAAGCACAATGTAATCGGGTATTTGGTGATGCAGCAGGAACTGATGAGGAAGAAGGTTTTGTAGCTGTTCACAAGAAGTCAACAAAGAATAGACGACCTGAGAACAATGTACTTGACAAAAAATCAAAGAAAGCAAGGGTCCTTGTTGAGGTAATGACTTGCTGTGTTCCGATTCTTTTTAATGGTGCTGGATTTTTGCTGCAATGAATTCATTTTTATGGTTGATGTTTTAGGTCTGTTTTCTGGTACCTCTGCTAGTTTGCCTATCAGTATATCTTTTTTCCTGAAATATTAGGAAGAATGCCTATTATTGATTTTAAATAGTTGATGCCTCATAGGATAAATGCCTATTGGTACAACTTGAGAATAAAAATACACACTTGGACATGTGGCAGGATTTGATTTGTGTTAAACCGGACAACCAATTCAGTAGCTGCCACTTGTGCAGGTGTGTGTTTTTATGTATAAAATGATTGAACTAAATATCAGGGTTCTTGAAAGCAAACTAATGGCAGTGGGATGCATAACTGTTATTAACTCTGCTAACTTTGTAGGTCTCTTCAATAATATAATTCTGTGACCATGCATGTGTTATTCAAGTACTTTATGCAGATCTGCAAATCCACACATGCCCTTTTCTTTTTCCTATTCCATTGATGCTATCTAGTTTAACCAAGTTTAGTATTGCTTGCGTTTCCAAAGTTGGTTCTTGGTATTAACTATACGATTTACAGTATGCAAACATGTCAATCATATTAATGGAAGTATTATTGTCTTTGAAGAATAAAAGGAATAGGCATTTCTCCAATCTTTAATATATGATCTATTTAAATAATTTGATTAGATTAAAAAAATTAGTTAATATATCATATTTTTTTATACACCATAATCATCTTTAACTTTCTCCCTTCCTCTCTTATTTGATTATTATTCAGGGAGTATCAATAGAGGTAATTTGAGAAAAAGTTGATAAATATAGGAAATATGTCTTAAACTGTCGCTACATGGGTCAAATCATTCTTCACGACCAAGTTCATGTTATGCATGAAATACAATTTATTTCACCTGTGGCACTTCAAATTACATTCGAATTGTAATATGATTTCAGGTTGAGGGTGAAGATGCTGATGAAAGACAAAGTGCTGTTCAATAGTTGCCACTCCATCTTAAACATTCTCTATTTGCTTTGTGGGTTGAGAGAAAACTGCTATCTTTGACCCACAAGAAAATTTTTATTCAAGAAATTTTGTATTTGATACCAAAGTGCTATAGTAGAATAGGAACTGTATGGTTGAGAAAACTGCTATAGTTTTGTTTGTAATGTTTATGGCAAATGTCAATTTTTTTTAAAGAAGAAGCACCAAATAATATTAAAATAAAAGGAATAGGATCATCTTAGTATCCCACTCATTTTCTCTTGAATCCAATCTCCACGATAAGATCCAAAAATAAATGATTTAGATATAATATTTTTTAAAAAATTATAAAAAGATAAATAAATTCAAACTATTAAAATATGATCTAAATAGTTTGCATCTGCAGCATAAAAATTAATTTATATCATGGTTTAATGATAATTTTTTAAAGTATAAATCCAAACCATTCATTTTTTGATCTGATGGTGGTGAAGATTTGATTTGGAGACAAGGAGAGTGGGATACCAACCCAAGATAAAATGACTGATACACGGGGCACCTAGCGAGAGACCAGGCATAAAAGTTAGAGGAACCAAAATATTCAAACTTATCAGATACAATTACAAAGAAGAAACAAGCAGCAAAATGATTAACAAAAAGACTTAAATCAGAACAAGCTGCATCTGAAACAAGAGAGCCAAAAGTTATGGAGCTAACAATCTTAGTCTTCAATACCTGCAAGCTACCATAACTTTAGATGGTAAATGTCATAATTTATGGTCTAATTTAAAAGTCAATATTGATCAAAAGATTTGGTTCCGAATTTGTAAGCACATATCCGACTTTTGAAAACTATTGTGATTTTTAACTTTCTTACACTTCTTAGGGAAATATTTTTCTTGAAGCAATTCCCATTCTCTCTTGTGTTCTAAAATTAAGTCACTAGGCACAGATTTAAGAACACCGGAACATCAATTAATATTGAAGATAGCAGAGTACTACTGAACAATCTCATCTTCTCGTTTGATGAACTTTTCTTTGACCTGAAAGATTATGGATGAACTTCAATGAGAGACCTAAACCCAGAACTGGAGTTGTTTTATGCAAACCCATTTCACTCTGAAATTAATTACAAAATTCATTTTATAATCATTAACACATTTAAGTAAATATAAAATTGGATTTTGACAAATATTTAAAACCATCCAGCCGTAATTACATCAATACTTTATGTATTTTACAACCTATAAAAATGTCTAAATTATTTTAATTTTTTGTTAGCGATTACATTTCGTGCGTCACTTTTCTAGTTTTTAAATAATATTCCTCTAGTCCTTAATATAAGATATAATTGGGGAGTTGATATTGATTCTAAATATAAGACATATTTTCTATATTTATCAACTTTTTTTAAATTACCCTATTAATACTTTCTCAATAATAATCAAATAAGAGAAGGTGGAAGTTAAAAAAAGTGATCAGGATGTTTTAAAAAAAATATGTCATATTAATTAATTTAATTAATTATTTTAATTTAATTAAATTAGTTAAATATATTTTATATTAAATATAGGAAGAGTAGTTATTTTCCTTATCATTCCAATCATGCAATACCCATTACCCAGAATTGAGAATTCAAAATCACTACGCTAAACCATTTTTTTAATAAAACCTTTTAAGCATCTACAAATAACTTATTTTTTTAAGTTTAAAAGGTCATAAGGCTCGAATCAAATTGGTAAACATGCACCTTTTGTGTATGAGCCTATGGCAACATTTGAAGGAATTTCTTAACTATCACTCTGGCCCTTACTATAAATCAATTTTAACTAGTTCTCACATATTAAAAAATAATAATTAAGTAATTAAATATACCTTCAATTGATAAAATTTTTAAAGTTTAATCTTATTCTTTTTCTAGATTTACAAATAATTCTTATCTCTCTTATTTTTATCTTTCCAACAAGAATTAAATAACAATAAAATTGGAAAACAATCATTAACTTTTAAATAGACTTATGTTTAGAACCAATAAAAAGTGGACTTATAATGATGAGAGTGATATGTTTCTTTAAGGCTACTCAACATTGAATCTTGCCTCAAAAGATTAAATATCATATTATGGATAATCCATTACAAAATTTGGGGGGGGGGTGTTGGGGAACCCTTCATAACCCCTTGTAGAGCTACATTGATGTAACAACAACAACAACAGCATTGATGTAAATGTGAAGTGAAAAAGCATAACTAAATATCAGCACGATCAAGCATATCCACTAAAGTCAACCTCCTTGGAAATCTTGGAGGCAGCCTCAAGACCAAGCCATCTTCAATCTTCATTGGTAAATGAGTTGCCACAATCACAATCCCACCATTTTTTCTGTGTTCTGCAATTATGTACTCAAGCAACTTCACCCCTTCGTCATCTAATGCAACTGAAGGCTCATCGAGCAACCAAATCGGACGATCGATCGCCAACAATCTGGCAAGTTGTAATCTTTTCCGCTGGCCCATTGACAATCTACTTGGCCTCTCATTAGCCAATCTTCCGAGACCCATCAACTCGAGTGCAGGCAAGGACCTACCTTGCTTGCCTTCAAGAACTTCAAACCATTGAACATTGTCAAGAACTGTAAACTTCTCTTTAATGGCATCCTTGAGGGAAAGCCAGTTGAGCTGAAGCTTATACTGATGAAATATTCCAGATTGTGTAATGTCATGGCCATTCCAAAGGACTTCACCGGCTGAAGGACGAGAAAATCCAGCTAACATGCGCAGGAAAGTTGTCTTACCAGAGCCATTTGCGCCTGTTAAAACGAGGGCACCACCATCATGAAGGGATACATTCACGTGATGAAGAATTTGTTGCGCATTTCTCATGCAGGAAACGTTGTTGAGGAGGAGACGAGGAAGTGGAGGTTTTCTGAGAGACATCAGTGAAATAACTGAAAATGAAGGTTTCAGTTGATGATTCAGATCAATGCATTTGATCTTCTGGTTTCACCAGCACATAAGCAATTCCACCAGCATAAATCCTGTCATAAAACAGTAAATTTTCAGGATAAATTTACATTAGCAATGATGAAAATTACCAGTTTCCATAGCAATTAAATTGCACATAAAAAAAATTTAATCAGAAAAATGTCAGTTTGCTGAATCTTTTAGATCAAAAGTCTTTCTTACTTCAATGAGAGTAAAAAATAAATCTTATTTACCCTCTAATTGCTGCATTTCTTTCCAAAACTACCATGTTAGGGAAGATCCCGAGTTGGAATAACTGTGATTCAGAACTGGCTACACTGGCTACAGATTCAGAACAGGCTAGGCATTCAGAAAAAAGATAAAAAATCATATAAAAAGCTATATGCGTGAGTTGAAATTTATACTGATTAAATGAAAATTTCAATTTAAGGAAAAAAAAGGACGCACATATCGTACTATAATGACAGAACTTTCTTGCACTTGGTTCTTTTGGAAAATGACTATATGCGTGAGTTGAAATTTATACTGATTAAATGAAAATTTCAATTTAAGGAAAAAAAAGGACGCACATATCGTACTATAATGACAGAACTTTCTTGCACTTGGTTCTTTTGGGAAAATAAGAGAATTTCTGATAAATGTAATCAAATTTCTGGGAATTTCAAATACAAGTCACAATATAAACAAGAAAGTTAAAGTCTGACTTCAATATTTATCTTCAAAATAAGAGAATAGCACATTGAATCCACAAATCATCCTCCTCATTGAAAACTACCCATTCTCTTTAGAATGCTACTTGTCTCATAGTTATACAACTTAACCAAAGATATACTTTTCATATAATATTCATAACACTTTTTTTTTTATTTGATCAAGGGTATCCTATTTCGAGGCTTAGAGTACAAAAGGTTTACACCTCTCCCAACAAATGTGCTTCCTAAAATTCGAACTTGTGTTATTAACACTTTAAAGTGCCATATATAAAGTGTTAGTAAAAGATCAGTTCCCACAGGAGTTGGCGTGAGGGAATGAAACAAAAACAGACGCAATAATAGTTAAAAGGCACAGATCTCTCCAGTACAGACTATTACAATTACTGTCATACTACAATGTTGCTATTGCAAGGGAGCATTATTGAACATACAAGTTTGTTTCTTGTATAACTAAATTCCATCTTTTTATAACCAAACAGGCTACAACAACAATAAGCCTTATCCCACTATATGGATCACACAATGCCATTGTACTCTACAAAAACTAAATCTTTAGATAAGTTGTTAACCAAGAGATCCCATTTAATAACTTCGTTTTTTTATAACCAAACAGACATAACAACAAAATTATGGGTAAATAACAGGTCAAGGAACATACGACTTACGAGTTTGAATTTCATAGCCTATCTCATCCACGCCCTTCTCACTAACACTCTCGCTTCATATAAATGCTCAACACGATGAAGAGCAATAACTGATACATAAACTCTGGTTTCTAACATTCACTTATTAGCAATCATGTTTTAGCATTAGGACACAAACTATTCATGGGGCAATATGGGATGGAAAATGAAAACTACTAGCCCCACATCTGACAAGATACACAACTTTTTCCGATGTTTAAAAAAACTCCATTTCATTTTTTTTCCTGATGATAGTTTTGAAAAATGAATTTCATTAATTGATTCAAAACATCTCTTCCTCGATAATATACGACAATACTTTTAAAGTTCAGATAAAGAAAACAAAGAAGGAATGACTCCTGAATGTGAACATGACAATCAAACAGTGAGAAAGCAAAAATCTACTGGAGAAAACAAAAATATCAAAATGTTCAACCTATATCATTCTTATTATTTAGATTTGTTATTGGAGAATTTTAATGTAAACAAATAAATGAATAACACTTTTCACGTTATTGGTCCAAACAAAAAAATCCATATTTATCTATCCAGTCAAAACAAAACCAAAGCAAAGAAACATGGAATTAGAATATGGACTAAACAGGTTCTGTATTTCATGATAGTGCACAACACATCCTTTGGATCACTGTAAATTTCATTTCTCTGACTCAGAAAAGAATGGACACTGCATTATCTTGTCACATTAGAAACAAAATCCTCATGGTGTTTTTTAAAAAAAAAAAAACAGAAACAAGATTCTCATGGAGTATTTTTTTCGAACAGTTGGTGAGCATCACCATTCGCCGTTCACTTGGCATGCTAATTTATGTGGATGCAAGCCCACTACTTCGAAACTATGTTGTGGATAAAATTCATAAGAATCCCTTTTTTTCCAAAAAAAAAAAAATCTCCGATGAAACAGACAAGGGAAATGCAAATAGTGATAAGTGAGAAGCAACAAGAAACAAGAAAACTCACATTATAAAAAAGAAGAAAGAAAAACAAGAAGAAAACTCACTTTCATTAAGAGCAAGAGATTTGGGTTCAGGCGGTAGAAGCACGGCCTTGTTATGAAGGTCGTCGTGTGGCGGCGGAACCTCAGCGAGGGGGGGTCGACGGGAGCGAGGGCGGATAGCGTTTTGGAATCCTTCGTCGTTCGTCGTCGTAGAGGTGGGCGTCGCAAATCAAGAGCCAGACGACGCCGCAAGTGAGGAAGACGCAACAACAACGAAGTGTGAAGGCAATCGCAACAGGGGCATGGACAGGATTGGAAAACGTGATTTTCTCCCCAAAATCTCTCTGGGGGAGGGAGTGAGAAAGATTACTCTCAACTCTTATATAAAATAATTTATTATTAAAAAAATACTAAAAAAAACTATTTAAAATTCAAAAGGGTAAAAAGAGTAAATAAATTTTTAAAAAGATAGATTAGGTAGGAGGTATAATTTATTATTTTTAAATTACTGTGCACAGTTACAAATATCATTATGGGAGTTGTAAATACCATTAGCAGAGTTGCAAATACCATTATAAAAATTTAAATACAACTAGCAGAGTTGTAAATACCATTGAAAAAGTTACAAATATCATTATAAGAGTTGCAAATATCATTGACAGAGTTATAAAAAATATAATTTTATTTTTTATTTGTAACTCTACCAATGGTATTTGCAACTCTCATAATGGTATTTACAACTATACACAGTAATTTCTAAATGATAGATTGGGCCTCCTGCCTAATCTATCTTTTTTTAAATTTATAGGCTCTTTTTATCATTTTCAATTTTAAATAGTCTTTTTTTTAGCATTTTCTTTTTATTATTTAAAAATCCTATAAAAATTTTTAAACTATTCTGGAGTTCTAAAAGAAGCTACGGGTAGAAAATTGTAAGGATAAATGGCAACTATCCTTAAATTAATTTTAAAAAAATAGTTAATATTTTAAAATATTTAATAGTGTAATTAATTTGAACTAATTTTAGAGGTGTAACTAGTACTCTAAAGTAATTAAATATATAATTAGCACCATAAACTAATTTTAGAAATATAATTAGTACCCTCAAGTATTTAAATTAGTACAGTTCTATCCTCTCACTGACAGAAACACAAATTTCTATCCAATCCATATCACATAAATTTTTTATTTCGACACATTATTACTTAAAATATCACGTGTCATTGTTTAAATAAGAATACTGAATAAATTCTAAAATTGACATTGTATATAATTCATATGTGAAGATTAAGAAATTTTATAGTTTATTTAGTATAATTTATTAAAATAATATTACACATATCTTTTAAACAATAATGTGTTTAAATAAAAATTTTATGTGATATGTATCAAAGCAAGTAAATATTTTTATTAGTGAAAGGATAAAATTATATCAATTTAAATATTTTAAGATATTAGTTGTACCTCTAAAATTAATTCAGGATACTAATTACATACTTAAATATTTTAAGATATTAGTTATACTTTCAAATAGCACTTTTAAATATTTTAGAGTATTAATTATTTTTTTAAAATTATTTTAGAGTATTACGTGTATTTTTATGTAAATTTTTATTATAAAAAATCCTCTTGTAACAATCTTTTATGGAAGTACAATCATTTTTGTAGCGTCATTATTGAACGATTAGACTATTATATCTTTCGAGTGGTTTTTAGAAACATTTCTTATTGAAGCTCACATGCAAAAGAATTCTAAAGTTATTTTTGCAAATCAGGATCAAGCCATGACAAGAGCTTTAAGTAAAGTTTTTTGACATTAAATACTTTGAAAATTTAATAAAAGATGGGTCACATTTTTTACCGGCTTCTACAAATGCATGACTAAGATTTTTGAGGAAGAAAATCATGAAGAAGTCCACTGGTCCTAGACAAAAATTATGAGAACAAAATTAGATCTTAATTCATCGTTATATATTTAATTATATGATAATTTTTTAATTTACAAAGATAAGTATAAATAATATAAGATTATAAATAAAATCAAACTTGTGACTTATCATTTATATCAAAATTTGTATGTCACCAAACTATTATTATATGAAACTCGTAAACAAATATAATTTCTTGAGACATTTCTTTTAAATCAGAGGCACCATTATACTACCACCTTTTACTTTATATAATAACGTGCTAAAAATGAAAATTGGTAAGACTTTTAACTTTGTATTAATAATTAGTTGAGAAATTTATTTATATTTGTATTTTATATAAATATATTTTTAATATTTGAGTCTTGATTTCTGAAAAATATCTTTTAAAATTTTTAATGAGTGCGGAAATAAAAATTTACAAATTTTTAAGAAATAATACCCTCATCAATACATCTATTTTAAATTTATAGGATAAAAAATTAATATAGAGTTAGTTTAGATGTATAAGACCTATCTAGATTATTTTAGGTCTCGAGTTAAATTATTAGAGGAGACACCTATATTAAGGGGGATAATCATAAACCCAAAACTATGATACCTGATAATAAGGCTAAAATACACAATTTCCTTGAATTTTAAACCGGTTGCGCATCGCTTTCCTAACCTTTAAACATTTAAATTAAGGACCTTGATATTTCATATTTTAACTATCAAACTCTTACCCTTAAAATTAACAATTTTTTCATATCATAATTTTTATATTTTCTTTATATACTATGTCCTTTAGGGCCTGCTTGGAAAAAATTCAAACCATGGTTTTAGAAGCCTTTTTGGGTAAAATATTGGTTTGAAAATTTTTTAAAACAAATAGCCATATTTGCCCAAAAGGGCTTTTGGATCAAACCATGGTTTAAAATCATTGTTTCAGATAAACTGGTAAAAGTAGCTTTTAAAACAGTAAAAGAGCTTATAGACTACTCAATTACTATTTTACCCTTATTTTTTCTTACACACTCTCTCCTCTCTCTTTTTTACCCTCTCCTCTTTCTCCTCTCTCCTCTTTTTAATAAAATCATACATCTTCTAGTAATTTTTCAATTACAAAAGTTATTTTGGTAATAACTATCCCAACACTCATTTATTCAGAACCACTTTTTTTTTTTTATAAATTATTCTTCAAAAGCCCTTTTTCAAAAGCTACCCAAAATTTCTTTTTTTTCATAAGCTCTTTTCGAAAAGTCTATCCAAACACACGCTTAAAATATAACATTTGACTACTTTGAAGTTACATCCAATCCGGATCTATTATTTTGGGAAGGCAACTCATTGGGATACTACAGTACAAGTAAAAGATGGATTTTTTAAAACTTAAAGGCAGTGCGAATTCTTATTTTCTTTTAGACGATACTAATGTCGGGTAGGGCGAGCCGTCTATTACCCTCAGGGGTAAATTTAGGCACTCAGGAGTTAAGATATCTCTCCAAGCGCCGTGACTGAAACTACAACAAAGTGGTATTCCCCAGAGTTTAAATACACTCCAAATAGTTGCATATTTTACCCTTTCACCAGTTGAACCCACGGATAATGGATTTAGACTGTATGCTTGTGGTCTGAATCTAAACGCTTACTACCCATATCCTTTTTAAAAATTTCTCTACTCCATTTTCCTACCTTTTAAATAGATATTATTTATTTGAAAATTACTTCATAATGCAATCCCTGATTTTGAGATATGTTAGGAATCTCTCATGATAATAATAAACATCCACGTCTGAAGCGTAATGTATTTTAGTGTCCAAAAATTAGATATGATGGACCTTGCATAAAGATTATATCACTCTCAAATTTTATAAAAGACAAGATTCTCATTAAACGTTAAAAATAAAAAAGCAAACTGACAAGATGCTCATTAAACGTTAAAAATAAAAATAAAAAACTAATCTGCACCACTTCTAGGACGCCAGATATTTCTTGAATAGCTATATGTTCTTTTACAGATCAGAGAAAGTAATTAAAGTTAAATCCGACAGAATAATTAAAGTCTTATTCATATTATTATGGATGGGTTAAATAAAAAAATTTAGGGATTAAAAAAATTAGAGTAGGGCTTCATTGAGATTTTAAAGTTGATACTTAAGGAACATCACCTAAATGTATCGGGTTTGGATGTTCATTGATGCCCTCTTTTTGCATCATTTTGGATATTCTTTTCATAACATGTCCTTATATCAAATCCATATGGTTTGGATGTTATAGATCTGGTGTGTTAATAAAACGTTATTCCTCTTACAAGCGTTCAAACCAGAGGGCATCAATGTGGTGATAATGGACATACATGACTTGCTTAAGGACTTCCTTTATTTTGTAATTAATTACTAGCTTCATTTCAGTTCTTTGACAAAACTAAATTTGTTTGCATTTAGTCCAGCTTCTCTTGGTTCTCTGTAAGACTCGTGATATTATATATATATATATATATATATATATATATGTCATTTTGCCCTTCTTTCAAAAAAGAATTCTGTCACAAAAATTTTGAAAAATGATATTTGTTTTAAAATTTTTATAAAGGATCAAGATCCTTAAATGAATTTTTTTAAAAAAAATTGGATGAAAAAAAATCCTTCAAGGGCTCTATCATAGGCAATCGTTGGACCAGTGTAAAATAGTCGTTAGCAGGATTTCATTTTTTTTTTAGTTCACAATGGCAAGTTAAAACTTGAAACGTAGGAACGAAAAAACAACACATTCAGAATAAATCACTGAAGAGAGTTTGCAGTCAAGCGAGCACTACAGCCAGTGTGAGGATCCTACATAATTAGCACACCTACGTTCAGATGGTGAGCTTCTCTAGCCAGATAGTTTGCACCCAAAGCGATAACCAGGTTTATGCTACCCAAAGTTGATCAAATTAAACTTGGTTAGGTAAAGAAAAACAAAAAAACCAAGCATACATTCACTAAATTATTCTAAACAAATACATAAGGAAGCAAACCACACTAAATAATTGCTAAACTATAGAACGGTGAAGAGCTAGCATATTATTACCTCGTGTAATTTATTCGAACATTAAATTTCAAAATTTCAAATGATACTCGCGGTAGTTTAATCACTAACTAAGCAAATGATTTTTTTTGGCAGATTGAACTAAATATCTTAATGATATAATGAGGTTGTTGATAAAAATTGAAGAAAATTAAAATAAAATCAAAGAAAATTAATGTACGAGGAATTAAGCCAAAATGGGAAAATAGTTTATTGAGAAAATGAAGGAATAATTGATGGGGATGAGTGATACTTGTTCTTAAAATCCCTCCCAATTTTACAATCAATTGATTGAGATTCTACTCATTAAGTTGGTCAATGAAGTAAAAACAATTTTGTCTTTTCTCGCATTAATTAATATTAATTTTGTATTCAGGCTTCAGTCCTTCTTCTTTAGGTTTTAAGGTCCAAATAATTGATCATAGCTCATTTAATGTAATAGAGCTCCAATTCGAATGCGAATTCCAAAGATTGAGGAGATTGATTAAACCGGGTCTTATATCACGAAATTTAAGTCCTCCTTCTCAATCAATCATCATATGAGTGTGTCTGTGTGTGCCTATATATATATATATATATCAATCATGATCATGAAGTTCTTGAATGATTTTTTAAACGTGGAAAACAAAAGAAAGGATCAAGAGAGAGTGAGAGAGCTGATTAAATAAGAGATTGAAATTTAGGGATGGAGAAAAGTGATGATCAAATAATGAAGCTTCATCGTGATGATGATATCAAACCTGCTGCAAGGTTGGCGCTATCGTATTGTTTTGTTTCTGACATTCTTATTGTTTTTGGCATTGAATTTGTTTATCTATAGGAAAAAAAAGAATGTTTGTGATTTTGTTATAATTTCTCCTTCTTTTTTGATTTAGTCAAGGGAGCGCATAAAGTTTCTATTTTTCCAAATAAATATATAAATGTATTTCTCAAAATTTAAATATATATTCTCTCTTTTATAGGGGTAATGCCTTTTAACATATCAATCAACAGCTTGTTGGTTGATTTCTCCATTAATATGAACATTTAAGTGAATAAATGTGTTAGGAAGTCCATTGGATCGATGGAGATGTGAATTGTTTATTTCACTCAATAATTCATTTTGTTTTGTTTATTTCACTTTTTTTTAGATAGATGTTCCTTACTTTGTCCAAGAAATGATTTTTCTTTCTCAACTAATCCTATATGCTGAACTTTCTTATATTGGCTTTATTTTGAAGAAAAATGATTTTTCTCTTCTTACAAACTAAGCTTTTAAATTTCATTGTTATGATTATTTCGTTGTTTAATTTATGTGTATTCTATTTTGCTGGTAATTTGTCGATATTTTTATTTGTTGGATAATTAATAATAATATCATCTTTATATATTGAATAATATTCTCTGGTGCTTGACCGTTAGTTTGCAGTGACTCATAAACTCAGTAACAATTGCACTCCGTTGATCATGTGTGTAAGTGAAGAAATCATTAATTGATCCATGATATTAAAATTCAGTTTAGGTAGGCTGTTCAACTGTGAACTGGGTTGAATTATATGTTGTACATAAATATTTTATTTACTTATGAATTAATATATTTTTTATTTAACGATGACTCTTTTCATGATTATATATAAATATTTTTATATTTTTTAATTAAATAATATTATTTTTAATCATAATTGAAATGATCTTAGTTCAAGCACTCTCTCACTCAACTTGATAGATTTTGGGCGTACCTAAAATTTTTGTTTGACTAACTGAATATCCACATGAAACCGGAGCATTTTGAACAGGCTCAAAGTCACGTTACATAGCAAATGCACCCACAGAAGAAATAACAAAGCTTCGGACACGCAGAGGGAGAGGAGTAGACGCAAATCAAAATGCACACTTTTGTAGAGAGAACCTTAGGAAAATGAAGCACTTGCACACTTTCTTTTTTTGCCCACTTCTGCTCCTGTACGTGCATATATGTTGAGGGGGGGGGGGAGTGGGATACCCATGTAACTTCCTACTCCCTCCTTTTCAAAATGAAATCATTCCCTACACAGAGTTTCATAGATTTGGGCTTAATCTACCATGGGTGGACTGACCTATTTCCTAATATCTCATACTCATGCTTGTTGGATTAGATGTCGTGGATCCAACCCCATTCTGTTCTTTCTTTCATACTAGGTACTTTACCGTGACCGCGTAGGCATGACGTCTCCATTTGGGCGTTTGTACTAGAAATTTCTTTTATAGAGACCAGCACAAAGCAACCCTTTAGTGCAGCTCGAACAAAATATATTATAGTGCCTTGAATGTCTTAGATTTACCCATATACTCTTTTCTTATGGCTAATTTAATCCCTCTTGAGTCAGTATATAACTCAGATAGCCTCCACTTGTGCATAGTATCCACACTTATGAAATTAACAAAATAATATCACAAGGGACTAGTCATAGACACCAGCATGGATGTGTATATTTTGGCAATATTTCTTCGCCCATATATCATTTTCATATGAATCAACTGCTTTCCTAGCATAATACCTTTGGTTTATATATAATTTGACCATAGGACATATACTAAAGTAGCCGTTGAAACATACCTTTACACCCTTTTGGCAGATCAACTAATTCCCAAACTTAGTTTTTCATCATTGAGTCTATTTCCTCTTTCATTGCTTTCTTCCATTCCTTCTTGGCAGGACCTGCCAAGGCCTCATGAACAGTGCGGGGTTCATCATCCCCTTCTGGAGTAACTAATAGTACTTCGCCTTCTATTTGGAAACGTCTCTTTGGAACACTTTCCCTATTACTCCTTCTGATCGAAGCAACTTGCTTGTCTTTTCTCATTTGTCTTAGTTTTTATGTTGACCGTTCTTGACTCCTACTTAGATTGACATACCTAGAGGATTCTGGTCTGTCATTTGTTTGGCACTGTCCTATTCGTGAGTCTCATAAAGAGATACAGTGCGGTCAATATCTCCCTTACTGGAAAATTCTATTTCAATGAATACAACATCTCTTAATTCTATTTCAGTCACTGTTCCATCTTCAATTTCACTTATGAATACATATCCTTTTAAAGGTTCAGAGTACCTTATAAAAATACATTTCTTCCCTCTAAGACCCTGTTTCCTATATCTATGAAAATTGTTATGGATATATGCTGCCGAACCCCAAAGTCTAAGGATGCTTAGATCTGGCTGGCATTTGGTCCATAACTCGTAGGGTGTGGATTGGCAACCCTATTCTGTTGAGGTATGCTAGGGATAGTTAGTTTCCTAATAATCCCTTTTTCTTCGCAGAGCTATTTGAATTGATCCTAAAGGTATTCATGACCTCAACCAGTGCATAATGCCTTGATTTTATTGTCTATTTGATTTTTACTTCATTTATGTATCGTCTAAAGTACTCTAGTGCCTCAAACTTATGTGAAATCAAATAAATATGACCATATCGTGAAAAATCATCAATAAAGGTAATAAAATACCAAGCTCTATGACTCTCCCTCATACTCATTGGACCGTAAATATCAAAATAAATTAATTACAATGGATTTTTGGCTCGTGTTCCCTTATCGAATGGTTTTCTAATAGCCTTACCAGCTAGACAGCTTTCGTATAATGACATATTCATATTAGGGATTACCCCTAAGAAGCCTTCTTTTGCCAGTTTAATCATTCTATTATGATTAATATGTCCTAATCTAGTATGCCAGATATTTATATTAGAATTATTCAAAATAATAGCAAAACAATCGTGAGTATTAAAATCACCAGCAAGATCCAAAATAAATAACTTTTGAAATTAGAAAGCTGAACCATAAAATATTGAGTTGCTATAAATGTTTGCAATGCTTTACCATGAAAGTTTACATTGAACCCAAAGTCTAATAAGCAAATTATAGAAATTAAATTCCGTCGGATGTCGGGAGCATGAAGCACATCATGCAATATCAAGGTCTTTCCACCAAGCAAAACAAGTTTGAAAGTGTTAATGCCTCGAACCTCGATCCTTGCATTATTGCCAATGTAAAGCCACTTGCTTTAAAATAGCAACCGACGGTATTCCATGAAGGATCCTCGATCTCGACTTATGTGGTCTATAGAGCCTAAGACAATAATCCAATAAAAAGAAACAGGTTCTGTCAGAAAAATAGTACTAGAAACAAATGAGACATGTGAATTCATATAATTTACTGTTACCTTTTCGCTTCTTTAGGTCTAGCTTTTTCTTACCGCCTTTCTTTCCCTTATTCTTATATTGTTGCTTACCTTTCTTGGGTGGATGACTGCCTTTCTTCTTATTTTTCTAAAATTTCTTACCCTTTTTGAATTCAGGCTTTGATTTGGAAGGACCAGTATCTTCGGTCAGATAGGCTTGTCCAGGGGCCTTATAAGCCTCCAGACATTCATCCTCTAACTCAAAATGTTTAACTACATCATTAAAAGTAACGATATTTTCATTATTAACTTTCATGTGCTCCCAACTGGCAGGAAGTGACCTAATGATAGCCTATACTTACTTCTCGTCAGATAGATTATGTCCAGCCTCCTTCAGCTCACAAATCATGTTGACATCTCTCTTAGATGTTGTCTTATAGGATTATTTAGTTTTAGCTTATAGGTATCGAATTTAATCGTCAACCTTCTAAGCTTAGTCATGGAGACTCTACCAAACTTATCCTTTAAGGCAATCCACATAGCTTGTGTCGTTCTATGTGTCTCAAACTCACACATTAAATCATCAGCCATTGCACTCAGCAATGTGATTCTTGCTATACTATTCTTCATTTTCTAGGACAGGTATGCTTCCTGGTCTCTCCTTTGTTAGACCATATTTTTAGCCTCAGGCTCTACTATTACCATTGTTAATGGCTCAATTGCATCCTGTTCTTCTAGAATATATTAGACCTTTCAGTGCCAAATATTCCAGTTGTCCCCGTTGAGTTTTTCCCTTGTTTAATTCAGCAATAATGTTCTTTGATGCCATTGTTCAATATCAATTTTGTGACAAACCTATCCCACATTAATTTATTGAACAATAGAATATTTAAGTAAATTTACATATATATAGCATATGTAAAGTATACAATGTCATGTACTTTTATTATTTTTTATCAGAAAATAATATCGCTAGACCCATGATCAGGACAATACGTTTGTACCTCCCATCATATAGGCACTAGCAACGCCATCACTTTTTATCAAAATTAATATAAGCATTATTCTTATCAAATTTTGATTTTAGAAGACTCTTTATCTAAAAAGCTCTCATTTATAAAAACATACATGAATCATAACTAAGATAAAGAAATGAAATAAAACAAGTTTCTCTTGAATATAAGGCATGTAATAAACAGTAAATCTTTACAAAGAAAGAGTAATTAAAACATGTCCTTAACAAAGATAAGAAGTAGAAATCAAATATAAATATACATCATTTGATATAAGTTTTACAGTATTCTAACATTACTTTTCTTAGCTTTTTAAGTTTACGAGGCAGCTTGACAAGGTTATATACAAATTTTATTGTTTTAACCCAATATGTTTTGCTTATACGTCCTTGTCTAGGCTTGCTTCTAACCCTAGTTGCTCTTATATATTCCATTATGACTTTCAGGTAGAATGCAATATTCTTCTTATCTATCATGAATTCAATGTAGTCGCCAATCACCATTAATGCCTTTTATATTTGTTAGTTTGGTTGCATCTCTTTCAGATATACTCATGGCTAAAGCAGGAGTAAGATGTTAGTTCACTTCCTCTCCATCCTGAACTAGAGATTTATCGTAAAGTTTCTGACATCGATCTGGAATCATACATTACTTTTAGTTCCTCTTGTGAAACTTCCTCCATCAACCCCTTTGGATCTTTTTCAGAAAGTTCATCAAGTTCTTATTCTGAATCCTCTTCAAGTTCCCCCTCGGAGTCCTTTTGAAGGTTCTCCTATGGGTTATTAACATATTCCAGGAATGAGATATTATCATATAAGTTATATCCTAGGAATTTAGTGCTAGATGAAGTCATTTTCACCTAAATAATAAAAAATATTAATTATCATAATTTTTTGGAATTTTTAAAATACTAAAAAATACCAGAAAATGCACTGAATATTCACAAATAGGTTAAGAATTGTCATCAAAATTAGGCAAATTATATATCAAAATAAAGATATTGATTTTAGAAATTTTTAGGAACAAACCACACCTCAATGGAAGTCCCACGCTCCCTCACGCGCCCCAAGAAGAAAAAATTCAGAAAAAATTATAAAACTGAAGTAAGCCCACTCTCGGCCACTAGCTCGTGTACTACACGCGCTAGTCTGGTGCTGCCATGTGGCCAATGCCACGTGTTAATCACTATATTTTCCTCTTTTTTTTAAATTACTCATAATTCTTTTTTAATTGTGGGTCCAGGTTGGATCCACTGATCTGACCTGGCCCATACCCCTATTGCCAAAAAATAATTTTTATTTTTTTGGGTAATAGGTTTGGCCCAGTCGTAGCCCAAAAATAATATTTTTTTGAACTGGGTTTCAGACAACCCAACAATTTTTTTTTGCTAGACTAGGTTGGACACAGCCCAATCCGTAGAAATAATCTGGTTCTCTGTCTTTTTTTTGCTAGCGTCTCAAAACGACACCATTTTGGGGATGATCAAAATGCACCGTTTTGATCATCCCTGACCTCCAGCCGATCAAACCCGACTCATTTTTTAATCGTAACTTCTCCATCTGACGTCTGATTTTGATGTTCTTGGTGTCAGTTTTTTTTGTGCTATACACAATGGGACTAATTTTAAATCCTAAAAATGCATATTTTTAGTGACCCAATTTTGAAAAACAAAGAAGCTATAGACGGTTTACAGTGAGTTTGCTTCTGTTTATGGTTTACATGCATGATCTATGTTTCTTGGCATAATACAAATGTATTAAATAGAAATACAGGCAAGAACAACATGCTACCAGAAAACCAAAACATCACAGAGAAGCAACTTACAAAAAAATAAAATAGAACAACCTAGCTCTGATACCAGTGAGAGATTTTGGGCGTACTTGAAATTCTTGTTTGACTCATTGAATACCCACAAGAAACTAGAGCACTTTGGACAGGCTCACAGTCACGTTACACAGTAAATGCACCCACGAAAGAAATAACAAAGCTTCAGACACGCTGAGGGAGAGGAGCAGACGCAAATCAAAATGCACAATTTTGTAGAGAGAACCTTAGAAAAATAAAGCGCTTGCACACTTTTTTTTGCCCATTTCTGCTCCTGTACATGCATATGTGGTGGGGGGAGTGGGATACCCATGTAACTTCCCACTCCCTCATTTTTCTCCTTTTCAAAATGAAACTATTCTCTCCACAGAGTTTCATAGATTTAGGCCAATTTACTATAGGTGGACTGGCGCATTTCCTAACACAAGTGATTTGACTTTCAGTACTTTGAATTAATCATATTGATTGAGTGATTGATTGATTTACTTATCTGTGCAAATTAATTATCAGTGATAGGAAGAGGAAGGGGTTATCAAGATTCTACGAGGGAAAATCATGAGCATTTCTTGACATATTAGTTGTTAAAACAGTTGAAGAACTTGCAAGGCCACAAAGAAATCTAAATGATGAAGATGAAGATGATGATTAAATCTTGAAGGTTGGTCACAAGAAGTCAAAATTCAAGTATATATATGTAGCACCTAAAGAGGCTCGTGTTTAGAATTATTAGATATTTATTTAAACCATTTATTATTCTGATGTAACAATCTGGACATATTTTTTTTGTTCATGTTAGGATTAGTTTCTCTATTCTTTATTTTGTTATCTCTAGCTCATTGAATAATTTAGACTATCAAAATGGCCATGTCATGGCCTTTTTTATTTGTGTTAATAATTAGTTGAGGAATTTATTTATTTATTTATGCTATTTTTTTAGATTTATCTACTAATATTTAGTGTTAGTAGCAACCGATTAGTCTGATTTGCGGGAATATAGGTTCACAAGGGAGGAAATCTTGCTATCTCTAAATAATTATTGTGGCTGTATACCTATAGTTCAGACATGAAACCAATGGTAGAATGACTCATAACTAGTTGATTCAAGCGCTGCGGTTATTTGTGCTATTTTATATGAATATACATTTCATTTGTGAGTTTTGATTTCTGAAAATTAGATAGTTTTATTTTTATTTTGGATAAATGACAACAAGTTCAAGAGTTTTTTATGAAATAATAGCAACACCCTCCTTATATATAAATACATAATCTATTTTAAAATTTGCAGGGGATAAAAAACGAGTGTCACCGCACAGCCCCATATTCCTCAAAACAAAATAAAAGTTATATTTATGATCCCGATTTTATGGATATTAAATTAAAATAAATTAATTTATAATAATTTAAAGAATTTAAATTATTAAACATTTTAGAGAATTTATTAATACATTAAAAAACTATTATTCGCTTCTTTAAAAATAAATGCAACTTTGATTAATTATTTCTATATATTAAAAGAGAGTTTCACCCAGACTGTTTCTAATATAAATTAAAACTCATCTCATAATATTTATCTATCAGTTAAAGTGAAAAATTATGTTGGAAGTATTTTGCAAATAGTTGTTTGCATCCTTAATTGAAGTATGGTACAAAAGTACCCTTGAGCTATAAAAAATCCGTGATATCTTTTCCCAATCCGTTAACTAGGCGTGACATCACTAAGGGTTGTAAGTCACACATGCTATGCCATGTGTAAATAGGAGCAAAAATATTTATAAAGTACAACTACACTATGATACAATTATTATTACATAATTTTAAAGATATGACGCCCCATATTTAACTTATATAGAGATGCATGGACAAATAACTTGAGGTGGAGTCCACCTAAACTTATATTTGATGATTATAATGTAAACTAGCAATTATATGTTCCCAATAGTTAACGGTTAGACAAGATAATTGTTATATATTATGTTTATATTTAAATCCAGAAAAATAAAAATGTGAGTTGACGGTTCTTCATATACAACTGTGAAAGACAATATATCAACAATTTAACAGTTCTTATGTAGAACCATTGTTTATATTAATAGTTGACAGTTGTTACGCCATAATCATTATAGAATATTCAAATGATATATTTTCTTCTTCCTCATTTGAGGCATAATAACCAAGTAACTTTAAGGTTGATTCACAAACTTCCAATATGATTCAATGGTTCGAAGTTGTCACTTCCACTCTATTTAATAACTCGTCTTGAACTACTTTTCTTTGATCTTCCTTGCTAGCTAGGGTCATCATTTTCTTCTCTCCCATTAGCTGCTTCAACATAAGATGCTAGGAGCTCATTTTGTTCGGCCACCATTGAAACATCCTCCCTTGGACCACTCAGAGTACACTTACGGAAGCAATATTAGCTTGATAATATCTTAACTTAAGCCCAGAAATTAAAATTTCTACTTTTAAGTTCCTTATTCTGAACCTTTAATTTGAGAACTGATTAATCTCATTCTACACATCCAAACAAGGCTTATTACCTATCCACGTAATGCCCCAGATGTGTACAACCGGCTCACCAAATTTTGTGGCCAAACTCCTTCGTTCACTAGGTCAAACTTAGGTCAGAACCCTGCTACCTCATGACCTGCGAATTTCTCTTTTCATTTCTCATTCACAAATTGAACATGCCAAATAATATTTATTATTAAATAATAAAATGTCATACAACAAGTCATACACAAAATTCTCATATTTCTATTACATCTTTTCCTGCCCGAATTTTGGCAGTATAACTGCTAGGCTTCATCTGTACAAAGAACTGAACCGTACTGATTCGGTAATTCTCTCATGAGAACTACCATTCTAAGTAAGTACCCAGGAAAGACTAGATGAACCGGCTAGATCCACTCACTTCTAGCCTCCTTAGACAGCACTAAGTACACAGTACTTATCATATACTGATGTTTAGTCTTAATTTCGGCAGCATAACGGCGTCTTCTAGTATTCTCAAAATCTACTTCGACATAACCTCCCTGTAATGGGTTATATAAGGGGATGAGATTCGGGAAAATCTCAGTAGTAATAATCATAACAATATATGTAATGCAGAGTGACAGTGCTTGCTTGTGATTGTGTACAGATAAGTATGCTGCGTGCTTCCATACTCAATAACATATGATCATAGCATTGTAATAGAGCTTCAAGCATAACATATAAGACAACAATTCAACCAAACAATAGCACAACAAATCACAAAGCCATTACATAAAAATTAGGATTAATTACTACCTGGCTAGCTCAGCAGAACCTTATTATCTCTATTCTGCTTCCAGCTCCGTCAGAACTTCCTTTCTTTCTTTCTCCTTCCCTCTCTTCTTTCTCACTCTTTCTTGCCCAAAACCGTGGTGCAAATGAATGGGGAGGGGGTATTTATAGTTTCCATCGATGGCATTTTCGTAATTTTGAAGCCATCTGAACTTGTGGTCCTGGTTTTTCCTGAAATTTCCTATTTTCTTTTATTCCTTTTTACTGTATCATCCAGGACACCTCAGTGGACACCTCAGCATCTCATTTCTCACATTTCTAAAACCCGGGACACCTCATCAGCTGACTCAGCCTGCTGACTCACCGGTCCAGAGTCTTGCACCGTAATACGTGTCCTTAACTTTTCTTCTGCCTCTAAGATGACGCCATGTGGCATCTGGAAGGGACCTTTCACGCCTTCCAATGCTATCCAGATAAGTCCCGTACTTTATCTGATCACCTTCTCGGTTATCGTGCTAACCGAGTAACTTTACTTTACTGAAAAGTCATTAAATCATTATTTTAATGTCACTTTTCCCCCTGAATCACTGGGCCTGCGTTTTTGGGCCTGGGAATATCATCTTGGGTCTCTGATCCAGCCCAAGTACTCTGATGGCATGATTCCCAAGAAATACCCCTTGGCAAATTACCAAAATGCCCTTAGTCTCTCTTTCTTTACTTTATTAGATCTAGGGGCATTATTATCTTTTCCCATCTTACCAGAGTATTCTTTGACTCTGGTCAACTATCCAGATAACTTCCCTGGACTATCTAACCTTAGGCAAATGACCAAAATACCCTTTACTCATTCTTCAGCTGTTATATAACATAGGGGCATTTTCGTCATTTCGCACCTTTTTCCCGGACACCGGTCACTTTTACCACTGGACTGATCTAATAGGCCTGGGCTTTCCCTGGTGTCACTAAAGGCCTTAGAAACACTATACGGCCCCCTGGCCACAGTCCGATCATCCCTATCGGGACTGCTTTTCCTTTACCGATTATAACTGTAAATTCCCATATTCCGGAATTTTTACAGAAAAATCGGGACCTCAAATCAAAATTCCGTGAATCCTCATTCAACCCTGAATCCTTTTCTCTATCTCCCGGTATTTTCAGATATTTTATCCGGATCGGGCTGTTTTGGCCTGAAAAAGCGCTCACGCGCACACTTTTCCAAAATGACCATTTTACTCCTGGTCACATTTCTAATTCTTTCATACACATAGAGACCTCGTATGCATATTTCACAGTTCAGTGAAATGATCAGCATAATTTTCTCTATTTTCTGGCAAAATATGGTACTCATCGGCTACTAGCCCGATCTTTCCTAAAATTACGATTTTGCCCCTGCATTCTCTTTCTGGCATCTATTCTCATCTTCTTATCCTTCATCTTAAGTTCTAGAAATTCTCTTTCAATAACTCATCCCCTAAAATCTTCGGGAGTTATCGTTAATTGAAAGGCTCGACAACCCGCCCATATCAGGTTATCTTACACAAGAGCCAGCCCATATCAAGCTACCTGCAGAATTCCTAGGCTTAAGACTTAGGATATTCCTCACATTCCTCATTTTGAACCTAGGTGAACTGTCCCGATTCTGTAGGTTAAAGACTTAACTCATCTTTAAATCCTGAAGGACTTAGCTCATCCCTCGGATTCCTACAAAATACAGGTAAGTGATCCGCCCATATCAGATTACTACCCTGGGACTACGGGTTTAGCAGCATGCCCATATCAGACTACTTCCCAGTTCTCCTAGACTAAAAATCGGGATGTTACAACCATCACTTACCCTTCTCCTCCGCCCCCTCTGCCTCTACCGCCTCCTTCACCTCCTACGCCTCTTCATTAACTGGGCACTCTAGTTCATATGGTGTCTACTGTCTCACATAGACCAATCCATAAGGAGGCTCACTAGATATGCACGAAATATGAACGGGATCTTCAACATCATCATTGAGCAAAATAGTGAGGTTCAACCTACAGAAGATGTTGAATCTGAGGTTGAAGATGATGAGGCCTCTTTAGGCGGGGAGGGGACGGAGGAGTACATTAGTGGTGATAAAGAAGATGACTAAGTTTCATTTTTTATTTTTATGTTTATTATGAAAAAATATGTAATTTGGACTTAGCTAGCTGTTCGATGTAATTGATTTGGCAGAAGTGAATAGATTTTAGTTTACAAGTTCTTTTTTTTTTTAAAAAAAGGAACCATAATAGATGACGGTTCTTTAACAACAACTCTCACATATTTGGTATTATGGATGATTCTAACTAAATAAACGTCAACTTATATTGGGTTTATTTAATAGTTTGTTATACAGAACTGTCAAGTAAAGGCTAACATTCCAGTTACCACCTTCAAATAGTCGTGGTTTAATGTATTCCAGTTACCACCATTTACAGACTACCCACTATTTAAATACGGTGCTTGGAAAATGTCACTTATCCATACTATTTGAACTCGTCTCTCTAATATAAATCTTTATCAGTAGTTTCTCTCTAAAAAGAAAAAAATGGTAAAATGCCAAAGATCTTATTATTCCAGTCAAGCCTTCCTCCTCCTCTTGTTGACCCAACGCTCCTCAACAGGCTCCCTCGATTTGAGCGATGTCTAAGTAGGCTTAACAACTACTGCTACACCTTGAACAAGGTGAACCTCCTTCTTGATAACCATGGGATCGAATATGGTCTTCCTCAAATTCTTCCACTCATTCCTCAAGTAACGAGGATGGCAATATAGAGTATTAAGTTTTTAATTAGTTTTGCATTCTATTTTCATTCCTTGTTCTGTTTTTGTTTTATTTTCTTATTGTGTTATTTATTTTTCTGTAGTGTTTGTGACGTGGTTTTATACAAAAGAAAATATGTAGAATATTTCATAGTTATTAATAAAATCTGTAAAGTTGTTCTTTTTATTAAAAAAAACTTTACAAAAAAAATATGTATAATACTTCACGATTCCTTTAGAGGAATGGTTAACTAAAATATTAGTTAATAGTTGTTCATATGGAACTGTCATTTAATACTTTGGTTTTAGAAATCTTTATTGCCGATTTCTTTTGATGAATGGTTAACTAAATTATTAGTAACGGTTTTTCTTTTGGAACTGTCATGTTACTGCTATTTTTAAAACCTAGTAGTATTCAAAATTTTTATTTATTTCCAAAGTAACTCTCTATCTTCATGAGCGTACTCTCCCCACACCTCTGATTAAACATCCTTACTTTTACCTCTCAAAGTACGTGTTCAAAAGCAATTAGATGCTCAGAATCTTTACTTATACCTAAAAATTAAAACTTTGTAAATTGGTCATAGAGTACTATTTACTGTGCATTTTTCTAGACTCGGCATTCCAACTTTAAAAAAGTATAAATAATTCTATAAAAATAGTATGGAGATGGTTCAAGTCTCTATTTAAAGTTATTTCAATGCTCTTTAAGGAAAAAAAAATATAAAACTAGAGTTAATCATTGCTAATTCGTATAGTTTATTTATTGAACTATACTATTGATTTGGTCAGTTTCAAGATTTCCAGTTTCTAAGCCTCAATTTTGGAAATTTGATCCTCCTAGCTTACACATCCAATTGAGGCAAAATACCCATGCTTTTAAAGCTTGGATGTGTACTACATGCTCACTAAATTTCGTGGGCAGATTCAACCATTAACGTGGTCAATCTAGGGCTAGAACATTACTACTCTAGAACCTACGAATTGGCCTTGCTATCTTCTTTCTTTAATTCTCTTTAATTATTATTCCAGCATGCCTGAACCATTATCTTGTCTTCTCATACATTCTTATACTCATATGAACATGCCATAATTATTCTGTACAATTTCATTTCATAATTTGGCACATTACATAACATTTACATAATTGAAAAATTTAACATTTCAACACTATATGTGTAAGTCTCTAATTTTCTTCTTCCATTCATTGACTTTTCTTCATGCATACATATTCCATAATGCTTGACATATATTGGTTGATTAAAGGAGGCGTGATATTTGGGGGAACCTTAACAGCAAACATTACCACATACATGTACAAAATGGATGCTGATGCATGATATGTAATTTTACTTAAATTTATGTTAGCTAGTGACATGCCATCAAGCTTTATCTTTATATAAAAATGCATGGCCATGGAAATCATATTATGAATAGTATTTCAAGCAACAATTATTATGTCACAACTTCATTCAATCAACTTTTACATATAAACACAAAAGTATACCACATCAAGTACATAAAAGGGGTAAGTCCACTACCTTGTACCATAAGCTTTCTTCTTGATTTACACTTTCTCCCTAAGCTTCCCAACCATGAGGAATTTTGGTCAACCTCATCAAATCATTCTCTTGGATGTCTCAATATCCTAAACACAATCACATTGATCATACAATTCCTTAAGACCAAGAACTCACACCATAGCCAAGACTTGCTCTCTTTACTTAACCTATTTCTCTTAATTTTAGAATTAATGTTCTAGTTTCTTTCTCTTAATTTTAGGATTAATGTTCTAGTTTTCTAAAAATCAATGTCATAGACCAATCATACACAATTTTATATGAGGAATCCAAATATGAGTTTGGATTCATCAAACTCACATTTCTTCCATATGAATTGTCTTGGCCGAGAGGTTACCCTTCTTAGTGTCAAAATTTCACTTTTAATTCCAATGCTTTTAACTTCACTTTTTTAACTTAGTTCTACATAATTTTCCATTCTAGATCCTTAGTATAATCAAAATCACATCCTCGACCCGATAACATAGCAAGGTTATGGCACTCCTCTAAGCAACCAAGTCATGAAATTCAATCAATTACAAGCTAGAACCACTTGAATTCTACTATTTTATATCCTTTACACATATATCTAACATTATACTCATATTTCTCTAAAATTATGTATTCAAATCAGCAGCAATCAAGAGCTAGAGATGTCATTTTATCTTGATTGAAGTTTGATTATTACTCTTGCTTTCTTCCTCATGCACGACTTCCTTTTATTTCTCTTTTCTTTCTAAATTTTGTTATAATTTTCCCTGTTGTTCTCTCTTTGGCCGGCACTCTTGGGGGGAGTATTTATAATACTCCACTTACTAAAATGCCCCCCCAAATTACATTAATTTGCAAGATCATATGCATGGTATAGATTGCACCACATATCCTTCTTCCATCATTTTCTCCTCCTCTTACATCATCCTTATGGCATCACCTATCTTCTTCCTTGCATCACCAAGCTTATGTGGCAAAATCTCAAAGGAAGAAGGAAGATGAGATTAAATATTGACCCTTGATTTCTAACCATTTTCTTACTTTACTTGTCTCACATTTATTTAGATTTCTTAACGGCCTTCTGGAGCTCAAAATATTCTTTTGTCTGGTCTATATTCTTCCTTTGATTATAGTTAAATTACATGAATTTTCTTGGGTCATAACTCTTCTTTTAACCATTTCTTTTTGAATTTCCCATAAAGTGGCATCCTAAGCTTCCAATATTCTTGCATCTCACACTGCTAACCTTTTGGGAATGAGACTAATTTTATAAATATTTTTAGTCTCTTAACTATTTATTCTCTATTTTTATGTACATTTTTAGGCCTCTTTATGGCTCAAATAATTATATCCAGATAAATACCTCAAACTGAACCATTATATTGAAAGTTCTATTAAAGTTACTTTAAGGGTATTTTTATCATTTATGTTCATAAAAAGGCCTCTATGCCTCTATGCCTCTATGCCTCATTTCTCATTTTTTTAGATTTTCTAAAATTTTGGTTATTTTTATATTCATAGTTACCCCTTTTTGACCTAAAATTTTTTAGAATTGCGGTTACCTATGCTCGGACTCAACCTCATAAATAATCACTTTGAGGCCTTTACCTCACCCTTAGGCCTATATCTATCCTCTTTTAGCTTTCTGAGCTCTTGAGACTCTCCTGTAGTCCCTAACTTTATTTACATATTTGCCCCATGATCTTTCTCTATTTGCACCTTAGTCCCTGAACTTTCTTTGTTTGTAGTTTTGTCCCTTGAAACCCTTTATATATTTGTGGGACTTCTACTTAAAGGGGCCTAGTAGCCTACCTATTTTAGGCTACTTTATGGGCTTCTAGGCCTAAAAATTGGGATGTGATATTTCTCCCACTCTTTTCTAGCAAGATTACCACCATATCGCGTGCTCTTTGTTGGTGAATTCATGGCTATCATCGTCGATGTGTTTGCTGTGGTACTCAGTTCATGGTTTTTGTTTTTGTGGTAATCAGTCGTCACTAGTTTATTGCTTTGCTTTCACATTCGCGCGCTTTCTCCCCAAACCTCAAAGAACTACTTTCTAGTATTTTCTTTTCATTCATCCTCATGTGGTGAGTTAAGATTTCTCTTTTCCCCCATTTTGTGTATGCTTGAGTTGTTTCTGTATATTCTTCATGTTTCAGAAGTTATTTTTGGGTTGGTTAAGTCAAAGTTTATATGTTTGTTGTTTGTTGGTTAATGAAATGCATTAGGCTAGGTTTATTGGTCTGATTAGGTTTGGTATTAGGTTATTAACTCAAAATTAGTTTTGCCAACCAGTTTAATGAAATGCCTTAGACTCTGTTATGGGTCTGTAAAGTGATTTCTAGTTGATATTGCTTCTACATATAAATATGGCTTCTAATAGTACCTATAGTTCTGACCATAATCCAAGTCAACAAGCCCCAATAATGATCAGACCGATACTACAAGAATGTTACAGTACATCAGGAGTGGTCATTGTGTCATAAAGGAGGTTCAAGAAGCAAGGAAAGATGGGGAGAAATTTCCTTTGGAATGGAATGACAGAGGACAGGCCCTTGAACATCCAAAGTTCAAAAGCTATATCGAGGCAGTGGTAAGACAAAATGTCCCCATCACTTTGTCCTACTGGAGCCAGGCAACAGAAGCAATGAAGGAAACAGTTTAGGCTGAAGTATCAGTAAGATATATTAAGCTAACAAGTTCATATTTTGTTATTAATATAATCAAGATATATACCTCACCCTAACAAGTTGATTTTATACTAGAGTTATCTTTAATCACAGTTTTGGTCATTACAATTGTTAATTATGATACACTATAGTTAACAATTCTGAACTGTCAACTATTCACACTAGACAATATATGACGCACGCAAAGGTGTGGTTATGAACTATCAACTATTAACAAAATTAACCGTTAACTATGAACAATTATGTAATAGTGAATTTTATCTATCAACTCTAAAAAACTATACAAAAATCTCCAATATATAACTAAGGCATATATACTTTGGCTAATGTTAACCATGGATAATAGAAATATTAGAATTTTATTTACCCCAAAGTGTAGACATGGAAATACACGTGTTCAAATTTATCATAACAGACAGAAACTCTAGGCACAACATTTTATGTTTTTACATTTCACAGCTACAAAAACAAATTTTGGCCACCACCATCAGCTGATTGTTTTTACTCTAATTAAACTGTTTACAAATTAACATAATCAATCAAATCTTCCTTTTATTTTGTATTGAAAAACAATTTTTAAAACGTGATTTATAAAATATTTTTTAAGAAAATGAAAAACGGGAGCAAAACCAACGATATAAGGACAATTACTGCACGTAATGCCTAAAGTATTACTGTATTAAATGCTTATGGAGCACGAAAATGATCCAAACCCCCACCTGAATATATATATATATATATATATATATATATATATATGAAATTCAATTATCACTAAGTTCATCTAGAGAAGTCAAAAGCTTCTTTTGTACACAAATTAAAATTCTTAAAATATTTCAAATCAAATTGATCTTGAGATACAAACAGAAGCTACAAATTGAAATTCTGAGTGTGGGAAACAAATTACATACAATTGAAAGAATATCACAAGTACTGTGTACCTATAATTAGCATCGAATTGGAACGCATGTAAGTTAAGAACGCCCCAAAACTTATTACACGTGAATCGAATTTATGAAATTACAAAAGAATAATTAATACAATACAGAAGAATTTAATTAATTGATAGCACTGCAAATCCTTCTCACAATCCCAGATGAGCCAGTTAAAGGTTGAATATCTCCCATCTTGATCATGGCAGAAGCAAAGTCAGACTTAAAGAGAGCTGGATTTGAACTGTATTCAAGCACAATGCTATCCGTTGATCCTCCATTGAAAAGAACTTGATCAGATGGAAGAAGGCCCTTCTTTCGAATCAAGTTCTTAAAGTAATTGTTATCAAATGAGTTAGGCGTGACCAAGTCAAGAGGAGACAACTTCTTATCATTATTAGGGCTACTTTCCAATGGACAAGTTCTCTGACGAGTAGAAGCAAATCCAGCATCAATGTTGCTGCTATTTTTGTTGTAAATCCTATCACGAAATGTGAAGCATTGTGCTTGCCCTAGGGTATGAGAACCTGAATTGAATCATCAAATTAAAATGTTACTTATATGAATGATTATATGCTTGACTAATTAATAAAGGGAGAATGGCATATGACGACACCAAAATATGATATGCTCAAAATGGTCCCTTGAAATGTCTTAATTCCTAATTAAATTCTCAGGGACTATTCTGGAATTAAGTTTTAGAGAAATGACCTAATATCCCTCATGAAAAAAAAAAAACTCCATCCACCACCACCATCGGTCTCGATTTGGGTACAAAAAAGTGGTGGGATCAAATCCCACCTTGACCAACCCTTAACCAAAAATTCTCCAACCACCGGCAATGGAGATTTGGCAGCTAGAATCCAAGAATGGAGCGTGCTGTTTTTTTATATGAAGGCAATTAAGTCATTTCATAAAAGTACTTAATTCCATGATAGTTCTTAAGAACTTTATGGGAATTAAGCCATTTCGAAGGACTATTTTGGGATTCCCATATTTCGGTGATTCTTATGTTTTTTTTCCCATTAACACATGCTTGAGAGAGGAATAGGTAGTTAATTAATTGATATACCTGACAGAGCCACCATGTCCCTTGCACTAAGTCCTTTCTTATCAAAACGATTAATTAGGACATCAAGACTATCTGTGAACTTAGGAAGATCAGTATTGGCCAAAGCTTTGTTCGCTGTGGTAGAATCTCTTCGTCCAAGCTTCACAGTCCATGATGGACCACCAACCTATATTTCATGCATATGCATAATCTTAATTAATTATCCACATTAATTACTAATTTCTTAATATTTCATAATGATATATATATATATATATATATATGAAACTCACAGAAAATGACGCATCTCTTGCTGCTACTGCAAGGATATCAGCACAAGAAACTACTCCAGGGCATACTTTTTCGACCTCAGCCTTGGCTTCATCAATAACATTATAGCCTCTGACAGAATTTGCATTAGGAAGAGCAATCTTTTCGCTCTCAAAACTGGAGCTTTCATCCAGCAATATTGAAGCATCACAGCCCTACAAATCATCAGAATATTAATGTATATATTAGTACATGAATTGATAATTAACAGACAATGAAATCATGAAGCTCTCACTTTAATTTCTAAGGTATTACATATTTCAAGATTTAGTCAAGTATATTTCACAGGGTTAAGATATGTTCATCACCCTAAAGTATTTTTTTAAGTACGTCTAGCGTCTTATAGTATTTTGTGATTTATTCAACACCTTAAAATATTTTCTCAAATGCGTCGAGCACCTTAAAATTTATAAAGAAAATACTTTTGGGTGCTAGATACACTTTTAGTAAAACAAAGTTTTATGAATTAATATTGAGGTTAAAATTACTCCTAATAAAATACTTTAAGAGCAAAGTTTCTACTAAAAAAATTACTTTAAAGTCAAAATTACTTTTATGGACTCACTTGGAAAAATAATTCAGAGTACACATGCGCCTTAACCCTATTTCATATTGTACGTACTTGAACAAAGCAATCATGGAAATGAAGGCGAATAAGAGAAGCAGCCATGCGACGTTCCTTAGAAACAGCTCTTCGAATAACAGATCTGATAGTGGAAAGTGCATTAGGGCATGTCTTGTCGTAGAAATTTGAAGAGATTTGAGCTTCACATGTTGTGCCTAACAGCACTAATAACAACAAAATAAGACCCTTCATACAATAATAGCCAGCCATGAAACCCCACGTGAATATATGTTGGAGCAAGTATCAATAATATTAAAGCTTTGAATAAAGAGGAGAAAGTAGTGAAGAAATGAATGAGGTGTATTGCAGAAATGTGAGAGCTCAAAGGATTATTTATAGGTAGAGAAGGAGGAAATTAAATATAAAATAATAATGGTTGAATAGTTATCTTGGTCGCTATAGTCTGCTTCCGCGGTTGCTTCTGTTATTTATTATGGCTGGCAAAAGCATGGGCAACATATTTGACCAAGCGACCAATTCTCAATATAAACATTGTACGTCGGCTCCGTACCTTTGTCCTTCGTTGACCTTCTAATATAGATTGTTCTTTGGAGGATGTCATGGCTAGCAAAATTATGAAGTTTGAGCCATGCAAAATGCGGCTAATCCTTAGTGAGTAGTATTCCCATGGTCCCTTAATATATTTTTAAATTTATTAGAAAAATCAAATAAATCAATTAATTATAATTATATAAATAAAATATAATAAATATTTCTAAATTTTGAGTCAATTTAAATTAAAGACCATAATATTTAATATTTTGACTATCAACTCCACTACCATTAAAATTTTCATTAAAATTCATATTTAGCATTTGACATATAATTTTAGGTATTTTTTAAATACCTAAAATTATATTTAGAATATTTATTTGACCATATCCTTTTTGAATTAAAAAAAAGTACAATATAAATATTGTACGTCTGCTCCTCCGTACCTTTGTCATTCGTTTACCTTGTAATATAGATTAGGGGTATTCATGAGCAGGGCTGGACAGGGCAACCCCCTGCCCGGTGCCCTACCCAAAAAAAGTATGGGCTGCATTTTACAGCTCGATGTCCAGCCCTGCCCAGTAAAAGCCCTAACCATTTTGGGCTGGGCATGCCCAAATTGTGATGACATGCTCATATTGTGGAAAAAAATCTACAATTATAAACTTCTAAAATAATACCATATTCATATGTCTTCAAGAGTTAAATAATATTTATAATCCACTAAAAATAAGGTAACAAAAAGATAATAATTAAAGTCTTAAAATTTATTGCATATAAAAAAAAGCCTTGAAGTTTAAGTAGTTTGTAATTACAAATTTACATCAATTTCCTAAATGTTGACAAGGATGAAGTATCTAAAAAAATAAAAAAAATAATTATAATTTGTAATATAATCATATTATGATTAGTAAAGTTAAAAAAAATTAATATAGTTATAAATATTAAAAGACGCAACTTACGTACTTAACTATTTATATTTCTAAAATGACCCTTTAGTCACCAGTAACTATCATATTCTCCTTTCTAACTGTAGCATCTAGGGAGAAAAGTAAAAAAATAAAAAAGGGGTGCTCATGGGCAAGGCAGGGCAGGGCAACCTCCTTACCTTGTGCCCAGCCCGAAAAAAGTATGGGCTGCATTTTGCAGCCTGATGCCCAGCCTGCCCCAAATTTATCGGGCTGGGCAGGGCTTTTTTTTCGGGAGCTCAGGTGGACATATCGGGCCGCGGACTTTATAAACACCCACATGGCTAGCAAAATTATGAAGTTTGAGCCATGCAAAATGCGGCTAATCCTTAGTGAGTAGTATTCCCATAGTCCCTTAATACAATTTTTTAATATATTAAAAAAATTAAATAAATCAATTAATTATAATTATATAAAATATAATAAATATTTTTAAATTTTGAGTCAATTTAAATTAAAGACCATAATATTTAATAGTTTGACTATCAACACCACTACCATTAAAATTTTCATTAAAGTTAACATTTAGCATTTGACATATAATTTTAAGTATTTTTTAAATACTTAAAAATATATTTAAAATATTCATTTGACCATGTCCTTTTTGAATTAAAAAAGTATAAAATACTTCAAATTATATGCCAAGTTATTTTAAATCATATTGTATATAATAAAAGATATAAAATTTATGACATAGGAAAAACTGTTAACTTAAATGAAAATTTTAATATCAAGGGAGTTAATAGTCAAAATACTAAATATTAGAGTTTTTAATTTAAACTTTTAAAGTTTAAAGAGGTGAGGTGCTACTGACCTAAAGTTCAAGGGAATTTTATATATTTTAACCTTATAATTTATATAAAAATTAGATGACTAATTTAGATAAATTAAAGAATATATAATATGAATTAATTCTGAGGAGTTGAATTTGATCATAATTATTAACTGATTTATTTCGTTTCCTTAGTTTATTTGAAAAAGTTAATCAGCTCTTATATTAAGAAATGGAAGTAGTACCAAATTTTATTTATGTATGAATATCATATAAGTTGTAAGATTTCTACTAGGGAAATTTGTATTATAAGAGTTGTAATATATGAATTTGTTGTTTTCTAGTAGGAATGAACTTGTAATTGTTACAATTAAAAATGATGAGATGAGTTTTAATTCATATTAAAAATTATTTGGGTGAAGTTCTAATGATTTAGAAATAAAGTTGTAATTTTTCAAAATAAAAAGTGAATAATAGTTCTTGTTTTTGCGATGACAATAATAATAAAAATATAACTTTTGATTTTGTTTCAAAGAATATACGTGGCTGTGACCGTGCCCGTATCACAAGATATTCACCCTCATTTGTTTTTATCTCCTTCAAATTTTAAAATTGTTGTATTTATAATTATTTCATAAAATATTTTGAACTTTTAATTTTTTCATGTATCAAAAAAATAAAAAATATATTTTTCAGAAATCAAGAATCACAAATTAAAATATATTAATATAAAATCGCAAAAATAAATAAATTTCTCATTAATTTTCATTTGTAGCACATTAATTTCAGCCACACCAATGTTAATTTTCCCTTCTTGCATTTGAGGGTCATGTGACTATGATTAATTGAGTAGCCAAGGGAAAAAACGGTCCATGATGTGCAAGTATATGAAATGAGCTAGGTAAATTGGAAAAAAAATATTATATGGATTATGGACTAGATAGAGTAATAAATATAATATTAAATTAACCAACAAGCTATTGGTTAAGATGATATGTGTCCTCACTCCTGCAACAAGAAGAACACAAATTTAAATGTAAAAATATTCTAAGGATTATGGACTAGATAGAGTAGTAAATATAATATTGGATTGATCAACAAGCTATTAGTTTGGGTGATAAGTGGCTTTCACCCCGTAACAAGGAGAACGCAAGTTTAAATTCTGGGAAACACATTTGTTAGTAAATATGAAAACTCTTTACACTTTAAACCTTGAAAGATATTACACTTGATTAAATCAATGGGTGAGAAGATGTTTGGAATATTTGGGAAGAGTTTTCGGAGGGTGTAAAGTAAGAAATTTATGAGAAGAAACCATTTAAAAAGGTTGATTATAGAGAGTAGAAAGGACTTTTTGAATTAGGGTTCGAAGAACTGACACGAGTAATAGTCATATTTTTCCTTAAAAATGATGGTTTATAGATAAGAACTTCGATAACGTGCCTTATCTAAATGTCAGTCGATAAATTCTGATAGAAAACTTTTACAAATATTACCCATTATCAAAGGACTTTTTGATAAATGCCCTTATCGAAGAACTTTTTGATAATTTCCTGTAAGTTTCACTTTGATATTTTTTGATATCTTTTCCAATAAAGCTTCTTTACAAAATCTTTTTCGACAAATCAATGCTGTAAGTGAAAAATTGAAAATTATACCTTTCCCTTCATTTATCGATAAGATAGTTTACTGTTAAATAGATCGATAAACCTTACCATATATGTACAAAAATGGTTACATTTTTTTGTAGTCTTTATCGAAAAAGCCCTTGATCAAAGTCTTCTTCTATAAATGCCCGAGTTCTTTGAGCCTCGATATTTTATATTTATCGAAGCGTTCTTTGATCAACCTTCTTATAGATGTAATGATCGATCAATGCCCCTGTCCTGCAAAACAATCTTCTAGATACTCTGTTGCTTAAGTTAGTTGATCAATCATCTAAACATGAACATGAAATTTAATAATAGAATTAAGTTTATAGACATCCTTACAACTCATTAGAATTCACCATTCCCAATTCTCTTCTTATATAGTTGAATTGTTCTTTTGCAAAAGGTTTTGTGAAGATATCATCTAGATGCAGATGAATTCTACTCTAATATCTTTCTCTTGAACATGATCTTTGATAAAGTGGTATCATATATCAATGTGCTTAGTTCTTGAGTGGAGTGCTAGATTCTTTGATAAACTGATGGTGCTTGTGTTATGACAAAGAATTAGTATATCCTTGAAGTGAATTCCCAAGTCTTGTAGTTGCTACTTTAACCATAGAACATTAGCACAACAACTTCCCATAGCTACATACTCAGTTTCAGTTGAAGAAATAGTAACAGTGTATTACTTCTTACTAAACCAAGATACAAGACAATTACTAAGAAATTGGTATTGTCTACTGGTGCTTTTTCTATTAGTCTTGCAACCAACATAATCTGAATCTGAGTAGACTACAAAATATTTGTTGGAAATTGTGCCCTAGGGGCCAATCATTGTATTTTGAACATTGTTGATTTATGAATTTCTTAATTGTGTTATTACATTATTTTCATATTTAATGTAATGACCATCATTGGATAACTCATGATCGTATCCTAAATGTCCCTGGTCGGTCATCTATGCGGGAACAGAGATGAAATAAGACCAGTATGACTTTGAAGATGTATAGAGATATAAATCAAAGTCATAGGCACATGTAAAAGTACAAGATGTTGGATCGACATGGGTTAAGTCATAAGCTTCTCTCATATACAAACCATGTCACTATGCCCTTTGACCTGAGATCATCATGGATTCCTACATGACAAATACTCAGTTTTGACCTAGTCAAAAGTCACTTTTGACCGAGTGATCATAAAGACTATGTTCGGGCTTAGTGGTTTTTCATGCGGAGGAATGTGAATGGTCAAGATGGATTTATCCCTCACATTCGTAGAGAGATATTACTGGGCCCTCGATGAGTGAGTCTGAGAAATATATGGCCATACTGTAATGGAAAGGTAGTTCCATTTCTATAGTTAGACTACTCAGGGATCGAGAAAGTAACGGTCAGGAACAAGAAGATGACGTTCTCCATGCCTCATCCGTGACCAAAATATCGTGTGATAAAAGGGACGTGATATGGTTGTATGAAAGGTTACATCGTTCAGCGATCCTCATATGATTTGGGTAGTCGTGATGTCTTGCTAGAGACCGCTCACGACTTGTGGGTCAGTATAGTAATTAGCCCACTGCCAACTTCATATGAGCCTACAGGGTCGCACACAAAATAGCCCAACACGAGCTATGATGTCAAGATTCATTGAATCTAAGACATGTCCAGATTCAATGAATAATCTAGGGTGGACGTGTATATATATTTACATATATAAATTCGTATATATATTATATAATATAAGAGATAAATTAAATCTCTATCACTTTTAAATTTGAAATTCAAATTGATATGATATCTCAAATTTGATTTATGAAAATAAATCAAATATAATTCTGTCTTATCTTTATTTTAAATTAAATAAATAGGTGAATTAAATCTCTGGGATGAATTTAATATAAACCATATTTATTTAATTAGTTTCTTATCAAATTATGCAATATATGATATTGTATTAATTTTGGAATTAATAAGATTAATTCTGAAATCCAACTCAGTCAGAACACCAATAGCATCCTATATATTTGACATTAGGGGCTAGGGTTTTTGACAAGAGAGTGACAAGGAGGGTGCAAAAGGTTTGCAGATAAGAAACATCCAAAATATAGACGGTGAGGACGGATTCTCGAGAAAGCCCTAGAGGGACAAGAGGCGCTAGCACGTCGTTCGTGATTGGAACGCTATTCGTGTGGATACCGGTAGAGGAAGCCGATCTGAGTCATCGACTTCTCGTGATCAAAAAGAGACTACCAGGCATCTTGAACGTTGGAGGATCAAAAAGAGACTTCCAGTCGCGACTAGAAGCTAAGGATGTCACGACTGACAACTCCAGAGACTACAAGTCGCGACGAGAAACTGAGGACGTCACGATTGAAAACTCCAGAGACGACAAGTCGCGACGAGAAGATGAGAACGTCGCGACTGACAACTCCAGAGACGACAAGTCGCGACGCAAATTTACTGAGGTCGTGACCATAATTCGAATACCGAAGGTAACACTTCTTACTCCTTGACTTAAACACACTCGGTAGATTGAGGCAGGGAATGAAAAATTTTAGAGTTAATTTTCGCTGCGTGTCTTCCAATTCCGTTCAGTGGTATCAGAGTCATGCCGTTTTGTGTTTAAGTTAGGTTTGATTATTGATACATGTGATGTATGTTAGACTTCTTAGCCGATCATATGATAAAATGTGAATTATATGTGACATATAGGGAATCAGTTTTATGTATAACATATAATGAATCCGAATTAAAACTGAAATCGGTGGTGTATGTTAATTGATTTGATCAATTAATATTGATGGGGATCTAAGGAAACTAAATTAAGTTTCTTGATTATTTATTGATGGGGACCGCTGTGGCTACCTGGTCGTAGCGCAACATAATTGTAACATATACTGCCTTTCCTGATGTATAAATGTTTTGAAACATTTATTTTCCTTCACATAATATGAATTTTGATTCTTGAATGTTTGGGTATGGTGAACAATATGGCTCTAGATTACAAGTGTTGTAATTTTTCCAAATACGGCCTGCGTGTTGTGCCTTCCTCTATTTACTCTCGATGTACATTCTCTTCTCATCTCACTCCCCTCGAATGTTAAAACGAGGTTTCTTTATTTTTCTTATCAGAGAGCTCCTCTCATTAGCTTGAGGGGACTTAGGATCGGTGAGCCATATTATATCATGTTTAAAATTATGCATCTTATGATTATATCACTGCATGTATATTCGATATGCATATTACTTGTATGAGATACAACCGAGATACATGCATTCTTGTAAACCAGATAGTTAATTAATCCCTCTAAATGAAATCTTAAGTCATAATGCCGTCAATTTATGAATACTTGTCAAAACCTCGATCACTCACTTGTAGGCTCCACCAAAGTGGGTGTATTTGAGTTATCTTGGGGAGATAAGCAAAGAGTAATGGTGCTACTCACATATGTTTGTTATTGTTTGACTTAATTGAGATTATAAAAACAGTTTTGGGTCTCAAGGCATTAGATGGGATTAAAATATGCCGGATCATATGATGATGGAATTCCATGAACATCTAAGAGTTACATTTGATATAATTGGTAAAGGTGTTACCTACCTAAATAACTTAATCTTAAGTGTCCTGCCAAAGCGGACTTAAGTTTAAGCCAAATATGGATCTTAGCCCACTAATTATTACATTGAGGGTTATTTATTTAGTGGGAGATTGCTAATTCAATTGCATATTTTAATTGTAGAATCATGATGACTAGTAATACTGCTACATTATCACTACGATCTGTCCTTGAGAAGGACAAACTCAATGGGACAAACTTTCTTCACTGGTTCAGGAACTTGAGAATTATTCTCATGCAGGAAAGAAAGGCACATGTCCTAGATCAACCCATTCCTGAGGAGCCAGCAGCCAATGCTCCTAGAGCTCAGAGAGATGCTTACATGAAGCATAAGGAAGACTCTGTCGATGTGGGATGCTTGATGCTTGCCACTATGGTTCTGGAGCTCCAAAGAGATCTGGAACACATGGAGGCTTATGAGATGATTGTGCATCTCAAGGAAATGTTCCAGCAATAGGCAAGGCAAGAGAGGTATGAGACCACTAAGGCCTTACATTCCTGCAAGATGGCTGAAGGTGCATCAGTCAGTGCTCATATCTTAAAGATGAAAGGGTACATTGATCACCTTGAGAGGCTTAAATTTTCCATAAGCCAGAAGTTAGCTATGGATTTGATCTTGAACTTACTCCCAGAAAGTTATGACCAGTTTGTCATGAACTACAACATGAACAACATGGAGAAATATATTTCTGAACTGCATGGGATGCTTAAAACTGTTGAGCCGAGTGTTAAGAAGAAACCCAGTACAGTTTTGATGGCTCAGAAATGAAAGGGTATGAAAAAGAAAGGCAAAGGCAAGGGGAAGGGTCATGGCTCATCAGGTAAGACCAAAGAGTCAGGTAAGCCCGAAACCAAGCCTGCACCAAAGAAGGCAAAGCCTCCAAAGGAAGGAGTCTGCTTCTTCTGCAATGAACCTGATCATTGGAAGAGGAATTGCAAGCTCTACCTTGAAGATTTGAAAAAGAATAAGAAGAATAGTGGGGCTATCGCTTCAGGTATTTATGTTATAGACATTCATCTCTCTACTTCTACTACATGGGTATTAGATACCTTATATGGTTCTCACATTTGTACAAATGTGCAGGGCCTAAAGGATAGTAGGAAGCTGAAGAAGGGCGAAGTTGACCTACGAGTTAAAAACAGAGCAAGGGTTGCTGCTTTAGCTGTAGGCACTTATGAATTAGTTCTGCCCACTAGGCTTTTATTAGTTTTGAACAATTGCTATTATGTTCCTGCTTTGAGTAGTAACATTGTTTCTCTTTCTTATTTGGATAAGGAAGGTTACACTTCTATTACTGGGAATAGTAGATGTTCTGTTTATCGTAATGATATTTTCTATGCTCATGGTCATTTGCATGTTGATCATTATATATTAAACTTGGAACAACCCAATCATACAAATATCTATAACATAAACACCAAAAGGGTCAAACCAAATGATTTGAATCCGACATACCTCTGGCACTGTCGTCTGGAGAAACGTATTTCTAAACTCCATCAAGATGGATTTCTCAACTCATTTGATTTTGAATCATATGATACTTGCGAGTCTTGCTTGTTGGGAAAGATGGCAAAGTCACCTTTCACTGGACACAATGAGAGGGCCACTCATTTGTTGGACCTCATACATACAGATGTGTGTGGACCGATGAATACAAATACTAGAGGAGGTTATTCGTACTTTATCACATTCATAGATGACTTTAGTAGATATGGGTACGTCTATCTAATGAAACATAAATATGAATCTTTTGAAATGTTCAAGATATTTCAAAATGAAGTACAAAACCAGCTTGGTAAAACAATTAAAGCCCTTCGATCTGATCGAGGTGGTGAATATTTGAGCCAAGAGTTTATCGATCATCTTAGGAATTGTGGGATAGTCTCACAATTGACTTCTCCAGGAACACCACAATGGAATGGCATTTCTGAATGGAGGAATCGAACACTATTAGATATGGTTCGATCTATGATGAGTCAAACAGATCTTCCACCGTCCTTTTGGGGCCATGCCTTAGAGACAGCTGCGTTCACACTAAATCGTGTTCCATCTAAGGCAATTGAAAAGACTCCGTATGAGATATGGACTGGGAGGAAACCTAGTTTGTCTGTTCTCAAGATTTAAGGATGTGAGGTCTATATTAGGCAACAAGCCTCAAATAAATTAGCGTCCAAATCTTTAAAGTGCCTTTTTGTGGGATATCCTAAGGAAACCAAGGGATACTATATCTACAACCCTACTGATAACAAAGTGTTTATTGTCAAAAATTGTATCTTTCTCGAATGAGAATTTATCTCTAAAAGAACCAGTGGGAGTAAGGTACACCTCGAAGAAGTTCGAGAGCCACAAGACACCACAGAACTAGAGATGAAAAATAGAGAAGACTCACAACAAGTTGTTGAGACTCCTCAAGTCACGCAAGGGTTTGAGTATTCTGAGGACTCTGGTAAGGTGTGCAAGCTTCAAAGGTCCATTTATGGATTGAAACAAGCATCTCGGAGTTGCAATCATTGTTTTGATGAAGTAGTCAAAGAGTTTGGATTTCTTCAAAACATTGATGAACCTTGTGTGTACAAGAAGGTTAGTGGGAGCATAGTTGTGTTTTTGGTACTCTATGTCGATGACATCTTACTTATTGGGAATGACATTCCTACCTTGCAGATTATTAAGTCTTGGTTAGGAAAGTATTTCTCGATGAAAGACTTGGGTGAAGCCACCTACATCCTAGGAATTAGGATCTATAGAGATAGATCTAAAAGACTTCTAGGACTCAGTCAGAGTACATACATAGACAAAATACTGCATAGGTTCAGTATGCAGGAATCAAATAGGGGTTTCATACCCATGTCTCATGGTATTCACCTCAGCAAGGATTTGTGTCCTAGTACACCTGATTAGCGAGGTCGCATGAGTAAGGTTCCATATGCCTCGGCCATAGGATCTATCATGTACGCCATATTATGTACTAGACCGGATGTCTCATTTGCCTTAAGTATGACTAGCAGATATCAATAGGACCCTGGTGAGGGCCATTGGACTGTTGTCAAGAATATCCTTAAGTACTTAAGAATGACTAGGGACTTATTCTTGGTCTATGGTGGATTGGATAACGAGCTCTGTGTAACTGGTTACACAGATACAAGTTTCCAAACTGACCAGGACGACCAGAAATCGCAGTCTGGATACATATTCCTCCTGAATAATGGAGTAGTAAGCAGAGCACCGTAGCAGATTCTGCAACAGAAGCTGAGTATATAGCAGCATCTGATGCAGCTAAGAAGGCCGTTTGGATTAGGAAGTTCATTACTAAAATAGGGGTGATACCTACCAGCACAGGCCAAAGACCCTCGATCACATCAAAGGACTAAGTATATACTCAGGCGATTTTATCTCATCAGAGAAATCAATGATAGAGGTGATATAAAAATATGCAAAGTCGCAGGAGAAGACAATGTTGCTAATCCTCTAACAAAGCGGCTTATACAGGCACAACATGAGTGTCATGTTAGGTCAATAGGATTGAGACAAATTAATGATTGTTCCTAGTGCAAGTGGCAGGATATTGGAAATTATGCCCTAGGGGCCAATCATTGTATTTTGAACATTGTTGATTTATGAATTTCTTAATTGTGTTATCACATTATTTTCATGTTTAATGTAATAACCATCATTGGATAACTCATGATCGTATCCTAAATGTCTCGGTCGGTCATCTATACGAGAGCAGAGATGAAATAAGACCAGTATAACTTTGAAGATGTATAGAGATATAAATCAAAGTCATAGGCACATGTAAAAGTACAAGTATTGGATTGACCTACTATGAAAGAGCTGCATGGGTTAAGTCATAAGCTTCTCTCATATACAAACCATGTCACTATGCCCTTTGACCTGAGATCATCGTGGATTCCTACATGACAAACGCTCAGCTTTAACCTAATCAAAAGTAACTTTTGACCGAGTGATCATAAAGATTATGTTTGGGTTTAGTGGTTTTTCATGTGGAGGAATATGAATGGTCAAGATGGAATTTGTCCCTCACATTCTTAGAGAGATATTACTGGGCCCCTCGATGAGTGAGTCTGAGAAATGTACGGCCATACTGTAATGGAAAGGTAGTTCCATTTCTATAGTCAGACTACTCAGGGATCGAGAAAGTAACTGTCAGGAACAGGAGGATGATGTTTTCCATGCCTCATCCGTGACCAAAATATCGTGTGACAAAAGGGACGTGATATGGTTGTATGAAAGGTTACATTGTTCATCGATCCTCGTATGATTTGGGTAGTCGTGATATCTTACTAGAGACCGCTCATGACTTGTGGGTCAGTATAGTAACTGACCCACTGCCAACTTCATATAGGCCTACAGGGTCCCACACAAAATAGCCCAACATGAGCTATGATGTCCAGATTCATTGAATCTAAGACATGTCCAGATTCAATGAATAATCTAGGGTGGACATATATATATTTATATATATATAAATTCGTATATATATTATATAATATAAGAGATAAATTAAATCTCTATAACTTTTGAATTTGAAATTCAAATTGATAGGATATCTCAAATTTGATTTATGAAAATAAATCAAGTATAATTCTCTCTTATCTTTATTTTAAATTAAATAAATAGGTGAATTAAATCTCTGGGATAGATTTAATATAAACCATATTTATTTAATTAGTTTCTTATCAAATTATGCAATATATGATATTGTATTAATTTCAGAATTAATAAGATTAATTCTGAAATTCAACTCAGTCAAAATACCGATAGCATCCTATATATTTGACATTAGGGGCTAGGGTTTTTTACAAGAGAGTGACAAGGAGGGTGTAAAAGGTTTGCAGATAAGAAAAGGCTAAAATAGAGATGGTGATGATGGATTCTCAAGAAAGCCCTAGAAGGACAAGAGGCGCTAGCACGTCGTTCGTGATTGGAACGCTGTTCGTGTGGATACCGGTAGAGGAAGCCGATCTGAGTCATCGACTTCTCATGATCAAAAAGAGACTACCAGGCATCTTGAACGTCAGAGGATTGAAAAGAGACTTCCAGTCACGACTAGAAGCTGAGGACGTCGCGACTGACAACTCCAGAGACAACAAGTCACGATGAGAAACTGAGGACGTTAGGACTAAAAACTCCAGAGATGACAAGTTACGATGAGAAGCTGAGGACATCGCGACTAACAATTCCAAAGACGACTAGTCGCGACATGAATATACTGAGTCGTGACCATAATTCAAATACTGAAGGTAACACTTCTTACTCCTTGACTTAAACACACTCGGTAGATCGAGGCAGGGAATGAAAAATTTTAAAGTTAATTTCCGCTGCGTGTCTTCCAATTCCCTTCAATATTCTCCACCTCCTTTAGGAAACTATATTTCAAGCTTGATAGTTCCAGAAAGATATCTAAATATTTTCTTTGTGGCTTCAACATGTGATTCCTTAGGTGTAGCTTGATACTTTGCACGCATGCCTATACTTAATTGGATATCTGGCTTGCTTGCTGTTAGATATATAAGAGTGATATAATCATTGCTCGATATTTGGTGATGTTAATTTCTTTTCCTTTATCATCTAAATCCAATTGAATTGTGGAACTATTGGTGTGGTGACTATACTTTTGACTTGATACATCTCAAACTTCTTCAAAAGTTCTTTGAGATATTTGGTTTGAGAGATGAATATGCCAATTTTCTTCTACTTGACTTGTAATTTGAGAAAGAAGTTGAGTTCTCCCATCATAGACATTTCAAATTCTCCTTGCATTATCTTAGCAAACTCTTGACAAAGATCTTCATTAGTAGCACCGAATATGATATCATCAACATAAATTTAAACTATTAATAAATCTTGTTTATTTCTTTTTATAAAGAGTGTATATCCACTTTACTTCTTTCAAAATTCTTTTCTAAAAGGAAATTGCTAAGGAGTTCATACCAAGCTCTTGGAGCTTGCTTTAAACCATATAAAGCCTTTTTTTCAATTTGTAAACATGATCTAGATAGTTTAAACTTTCAAAATCAGGAGGTTCCTCAACATAAACTTCCTCCATAATATAATAATTTAGAAAAGCACTTTTAACATCATTTGATAAAGTTTAACATCTTTATACATACAAAGGCTAAGAGTACTCGTATAGCTTCCAACCTAGCTACTGAAGTATATGTTTCCTCATAATCAATTCATTCTTATTGATTATAGCCTTTTGCAACAATTCTAGCCTTATTTCTAACGATTACTACATTTTCATCGAGCTTATTCTTGAATACCCATTTAGTTCCTATAACTGAATGGTCATTAGGCATAGTTACCAAGTCCCAAACTTGAGTACGCTCAAATTGATTTAGCTCTTCTTACATAGATTCTATCTAGAATACATCTGTTATAACTTCGTCAATATTGGTGGATTCAATGTTTGAGATAAATGTAGAGAAACATACTTCATAAATGTTAGCCCTTCATTGACTTCACCAATAACCTGGTTGAAAGGATGATCCTTCTTATATCTCTAGGATTTAGGTTGACATCCTCCTCTTGAAACAATATTTCATTTGCTTTCTCTTGATTTCCGAAATCTGATGATGTTTTATTTTAGATTTTGTCAAGATTCAATTTTTCAAAATTTTGAACAATCTCAGCATCATCCTTAGAAGGTTTTAAAATTGACTTAGTTTCATAAAACATAACATGAATAAACTCTTCTATAGTAAAGTTCTTTTGTTAAAAATTCTATAAGATTTGTTACGATTAAAATAACCAAGAAATAATTCTTCACCAGATTTAGGATCGAATTTACGCAAATTATCCTTTTTGTTGTTGTGGATGTAGTATCTACTTCCAAAAATGTCTAGGTGAGATAGATTTGACTTTCTTCCTTTGTATAGCTTATAGGGTATTTTCTCATACGTAGTTCTGATGTAGGCTCTATTAGAGATATAACAAGCTGTGCTCATTGTTTTTGCCTAGAAAAATTGAGATATCCCATTTTCATTCAGCATCACTCTAGCCATATCACTGAGAATTTTGTTCCTTTTATCTACTACTCCATTTTATTGTGGTGTGCATGGAGCTGAGAAGTTGTGATCAATTCCATGCTCCTCACAGTATTCTTCAAACTTATGGTTCTAAAATTCTCCTCCATGATCAGTCTTGATAGACACAATAGAAATACCTTTCTCATTTTAGACCTTTATATCAAATACCACAAATGCTTGAAATACCTCATCTTTAGAAGAAAGAAACAAAGTTCAAGTAAATCTTGAATAGTCATCAACTATCATAAGCGTCTATAAGTTTCCTCCAAAACTTTTAACTCTTGTTTGACTAACCAAATTTATATGGAGCATTTAGAGTGGTCTTTCAGTTGAGACTATTTTCTTTAATTTAAAAGAAGAATTTGTTTGTTTCCCCTTTTGACAAGCACCACATGCAGCATCATTCTCAAATTTTATTTTGGGTAAACTAATTACTAAATCCTTTTTGATCAGTTTTAAAATTGTGCCAAAGCCAACTTTTTTTTTGTTTTACCCATAAAACAATTTTGAGAAAGATTGGAGTCAATGGAAATAGTATAACAGTTACTGTCTCTTGGTTCCCTGAGCTTTGTCTTTAGTTCTCCTTTGTTGGGTGACAAGACCTTTTTATTGATGATCAGACATTCTACTGAATCAAAGATCACCCAATTGTCTTTTTGTACACTTTGACTCACTCAGCAAATTGTGGCATAAGCCTTCTATATAATAGACATCTTTAATTCTCATTCCTTCTTGATTTCTAATTTCCCCAATTTTTTAAAAATTCTTTATGACTGATTTCCACCAAAGCTAACTTTTCCTCCTTCTTTGGGTTTGAGTTTGAAGAACTTGTCTGCATATCCAGTCATATGTCTTGAGCATCTACTATGAATGTACCATTTAGTAGTCTTGGATGCTTTGAAAAAAACTAGCAAAAAGATCACTTAGTTTTAGGTACACATATCTTCTTGGGTCATCTTTGGTTAGTTTGAATAACCGTAGCACATAAATACCTTTAGGCACCCATGTTAATGTCCCATAGGTTCCTTTCCTCTTGTGATAACAAGAAAAACTAATGTGACCCTTACAGTTATAGTAAGTACACTTAGCAAAAGGGTTAGAAAAATGAACATAACTTTTAAAATAAGTTAAATAAGATTTTTCACCATTCTTTTACTTTCCTTTTCTTTTATCCAAAGTTGGATCATATCCAATTCCAGACTTGTCAGTAGTGTATATTTGACTTCCAAGAATCACTTTGAGCATTTCAATCCCTTTGGTGAATCTTTCAAGAGTTTTGGTTAATTCTTTGCTCTTTTTCTCTGCTTCTTCACATTTTGTACAAGATTGTACATTTTACACTTTTGCTTGATTTGTTCTTCAAGATCATTAACCTTCTTCTTAGAGCTTACCAACTCCTTTATTATTCTTATCAATTCATATCGTAAAGCATTATATTTAGGTAGTAATTCATCATATGTAGGTTTAAAATTGATTACCTTATCAGTATTAGATTCTTCTTCTTCATGGGGAACAAGATATATGTTAAACATTTCATCATTGTCATTATCTTCATCTTCAGATGAACTATCTCCCCATATGGACGTGACTAGAGCTTTTCTTTTATGATATCTCTCATTCTTCCTTTTTTTGTCCTGGCTTCTTGTATTCGAAGCAGATGATTTGATCCTTTACTTCCTTTTGAGTTGTTGAGGTTGTGGGAAAATTTCTTTTTGATTGAAATTTTCTTCCAATAGCCCAATTTTTGTAAAAGTTTATGGAATCTCTTGACAATGAGACCAATTTCATCATCCTCTATCTCATCATCTTCACTTTCTTGAGCTTTTAGTGTGATTCCTTTTCATGTTTTCTCCTTCATCTCCTTCTTGTACTTTTGTTTGCTCTTATATTTTGATAAGCTTCCAAAGAGAGCTACAACAGATCACATTGATTCTCCTTTTGTTTCCTCTATTACCGTCACCTTTGCTTTCCATTCTTTGGTGAGTCCATCAAGGATTTTTCTCACTTGATCTTCTTGGATGTGTATTTTGCCCAGTACAATCAGATGATTCGTAAGGTGAGAAAATCTTAGTTCCATGTCTCGAATGCTTTATCCTTGATTCATTTGAAATAGTTCAAACTCTATAGTTAGAGTGTTGATTCTGTTCTACTTTAATCTAGAGGTTCCTTCCTAAGAAATTTCAAGTGCTTCCCACATTTCTTTGGCTGTCTTTATACTTAATACTCTGAAGTAATCTTTTTTACTTAGAGCACAAGTATGTTGATAGATTTGTCATTCAACACCATGAACTTGTAATCATCATCGAACTCACTTAGAACTTTAGGATGTCTCTGGACATCTACTACATTTATTCATAGGAACATAATTGATAGGACCAGATTGTCGTCTTTGGGCCATCAAAATATTGATTGCACCATATAATATAGTATAAGGAAAACCTTATCGTTCTTCTCAAAGAAGCCTTTTTATTAGAAACCTAGCAAATTGGTTAACAAAAACATTGAAGACTTAAGTAAAATATGGGGTTTTAGTTTGATAGAACTGTGGTGAAATAAAAGTAAAGATGCAATAATAATAGATATTTTTGGTGTTTTGAATAAATAAAGAAATACTTTGGATTATGGGAAAATATGATAAAATAAGCCTTTAGCGATGAAAACTTAGCTATCCTTGCTCTTAATTAGATATGGGAGTTATGAAATCAACAAGTTTAGATAAAAATCTCAATCGATCGATTAAGTCCAATACATTAATTAGTTGTAAACCACTTTGATCAAAGTTAAAACTAAAACTTCCTAATGCACTGTCAAGAACCACTTAGTGTGTAAATTGAGATAAATGATGCAGTTGCCCTTAAATGGCTATCAATCAACAAGAGATTCCAAGCAATAATATTAACTACTAACAATCATTGATAATAAACCAACAACTAGAAATTAAAACTGAAATATATATAATAAAAATTCACAATTACATCATCCAAGTCAAATACAAGAGTATAAACTCGAATAACCAATCGGTAATCAAGTCTCATACAAATAATGGAAATTCCTAAATCTAGAAACTCCAAAATATGAATAAACACATATTAGACTAAAATAACTCCCCTATTATGTCCATTGAGCTCAAGCTTCATCCTCCATCACCAAGAGACTAAGAAAATTAGCTCTCACAGCTCCAATCATGTAACGATCGCTTAATAGAGTTGCCACCATGAGAAATGCAGCTTCACTTAAAGTATGTTTTTGTCGTGACCAGAGGGAAGATTTTGGTCATGACCAATGAACACAGAAAGTCTCCCAATAGTTCTTAGGTTGTGACTAGTAAACACTCAGGTCACGACTAAGGTACATAGTGGCTGACTCTTCTCATTTTGGTCCTCTTGATCTCGTGACTTCTTTCCTACTCCATTTTGAATCTTTAAATCTCCTCCAAATGCTTACAACCAAAGGTAAAGCTCTTTGTAAAAACTAAAAAAAATTAAAGATCAAGGCATTTACAGGTTCGATGAGATAATTGACCTTTTTACCCCTAAATAAGCACAATACTATGCATAGATCAAATATCATCACAAAAGTAAAATTGCATGCACAAAATGAGGGTAAAAGTGTCACAAAAACCCTTCAAATACTAAAGAAACCATGTAAAGTTTGGGTCTTATTAATAATTTCCTTCTTGGAATATATCCCATTACTATAAGAAAATATACTTTTCATGACGCTAATTTACATCGGTTAAATGAGAAAACACCGTAAACAAAAGGCGGTGGTATTTTTGTAATTAAATTGCCAAAAGTTTATTTTTAACATCTGTTTTACATGTTAGACTCTAATGTTTTGATGATGACAATTAATTGAGAAAAGATTTCAAAATGAGTCTTAACTGATATAGAACATTTATTGATAACTTGTTGAGAAGGAAGCTATTCGATAAATTATTCGATAAATGAGAAAGAACATTTCAAAGAAAATTTTGATTTCTGAATTGCATTTATCGAAGACCTATTCGATAAGGTCTTTTATTGATAAAGACTTTGATAGATCAATCTAAAATAAGCTTATGAAAATTCTGAGTCATAATTCTAAACTAAAGTTATTCAAAGACTTATTCGATAAGGAGATTTATCAAAGAAGCCTTCAATAAGTATTTCATAGACTTCATTTTGCAAAAAGAATTGTATAAAAGTAGTTATCGAAGCATTCATCAAACAGAGTATTTATCGATAAGATCTTCAATCAATAAATTATGTTTTCAAAGAACACCTTCAGATTTTAAAAACTCATTTATCGAAGGACTATTCGATAACGGTATTTATCGAATAACTCTTCGATAAATAAGGAAAAGTTTCTAAATTTTCAAAAGTACTCATGAATGATCTTTCACATATTTTCCTACCTATTTTTGATTAGATATTATCTTGATTGCTTCTTCTCAAAATGTTTTACTAAAACTTATGATCAGAGGAAGAAAAATTGTATAGTTTTAAAATCTGATCATTGAAAATGTTTTTAAGATTATCCAGATCACTGAGCTTTTGTTCTAATAAAATGATCTTTATATTGATCTAATTAAATCATTTTTCTTCTCAAATTGATCTTTGGAATTCTAAGTTATAAATTTATATAAGATCAATTGGAAGACAGAAAAGATAAATTGTTTCAAATTCAAATCACTAGAATCTTGATATTGTTGTTGTTTCTGATGGCGATTTGATTGTTTAAAATATTTTGATGATGATTCATTTCTTATAATGTTTGAATCTTCTATGGTTTAATTAGTCTTGAATGTATGGAAAAAATGTTATTCATGAATGATTCAAAGTCTAACTCATTATACACTTATCGATGAACTATTCAATCAGGTCATTTATCAAAGAGATCTTCGATAAGTTCCTTTGTTAAGATTAATCTATCAAATTCTGATTGGATAAGTCCAGGAATAAATTTGATGAGCTTATGAATTTGATTAAATGATCTTCATAAATTCCATATCCTAATCTTTAATTGGTGAAAGTTCTATACTGATGACTTATTCTAACATGATAAATCATGTTATCTGTATTGATAAAATGATCTTATGAACTATTGTTTCTAAATATGATATGTGATTTGAGAAAAGATCAGAATGATTGAAAGTTTATTTGGAAAGTTTGCAAGATGATATATTTCAGCATTTATCAATAAGCTATTCAAAGATAATATTTATTGAAGAGCACTTCGATAAATAACATATTATGAAATATATCGATAAGTCTAAAAGCATATATTTTGAAAGAATATTTTTCAAAGAGTTTATTGATAAGGACATTTATCAAAGAGCTAGTCAATAAATTATAAACTATCTCTTCACAATTTATTGAAGATTTATCGAAGTCATTTTCGATAAGGCTGATTATCAAAGAATTGCTCAATAAGACTCTAACTATTATAAATATAATTTTTCAGTAATTTATCGAAGACCTTTTCGATAAGGTATTCTTCGATAAGCTCTTCAATAAGTCAATCTATTTTGCGAAAAGTGTTTTTAAACAAGACTTTATCAAATTTTGATCTTTAATTCTAAATCATCTGGAAACACATGCTCTAAACTTTCATTGATTATATATCTTTTCTATAGTATATTTCAAGATCATTTATAGGCTGAAACAAGATTTAATGAAGAGATCAATCAAAGAGCCAAAAAATCAGAATGCATATATCAGCAAATAAGAGCTATATTCAATAATGGCTATCTCAATGACTACTTCAATGAAATTTTGAAGGATGTATCTATAAAAGAAGATGAGGCCAAAGAGAGAAAGCTAACGAAGGAAGGAAACCAAGAGACGTAAGAGACAAAAGAGATACACAATGCATTATGATCATAAGCAGTCATAGCTACTGATAGTCTCTATTTCACTCTGTTTATTTTTTTTGGTACAAAGCGTATTATATTCTTGAGAGAGAGAGAGACTTAAAGAGTATGAGCTTAAGTGTTTATCATAATATCTCAATTGAGAGAGAGTTATCTTTGTATTAATCATTCTTTAGAGTTGCTTAAGAGTGTGAGCCTCTTAAGTAATTATTATCTTATTGGTTGTAAGGGTGAGTGAGAGGGATTCTCACAGTTGTAGCCTTACGGGTTGAAAGGGAGAGTGAGTGAAATCTCACTATGTACTGAGGTGCCAAGAGTCAGGCTAATCTTGGAAGATAGTGGAATAATCAGAGGAGCTCTTAGGACTAGACGTAAGTTAAGTTTATTAGGCCGAATTAGTATAAATTGCCAGTGTTTAACTTCTCATTTATCTACTTCATTCATCTTACTGCAATCGGGGATATCATTCTAAACTTGATCTTTAATTTTATTTAAAGTTAGTAAAAGTGTTCAAATTTTTTAAAATCACCCAGTTCATCCCCTCTTGGGTGAAAAAGCTATTCTAACATTTGGTATAAGAGCATATTACTCGTTTAAAGGATCTAAAAATCTCAAGTGCGAAGATCATGGCTATATTTGAAGGTTCTAATTATACCATTCATTCTTTTCTTAAAGATATTGATTTCTATTTTTTGGAAACCGAATGATGATATTTTTAAAAATATTTGATTGTGATATGAGATATATTTTTACAAATGATTTTGATTTCAAGATTAGGAAGGATTGGACTGAAAAAGAAAAGAAATTTTTTTCTTGAACTTTAGAGCAATGAAAATTTTGTATAGTGATTTAACAGAAAATGATTATGAGAAAATCAAATCTTGCTCTAATGCTAGAGATATCTTAAGTGTTCTTGACTCTATTTATACTTCTAACAACTCTATTGAAGTGAATGATTCTGACAGTTCATGTAAGCAAATGATACTTGAGATTAAAGAAGGAGAAATCTCATAACAGTTCAATCAGTCTGAGAAAAAAGAGTATCCAGATAAGCTCAACATGGACGAAGCAAATGAAAAGAAATCATTTATGAGAAGGTCAAGATTTACATATGGTGAACAATTTCAATTCTTCCAATCCATTTATGAAAAATAATTTTAAAAGATTGCATAAACTTATTTTTCAACCTATTATTGATTCTCTTTCAAAAAGCAAAAATATTTTGCATTCTGAATTTAAGGATATCACAATGAAATCAGATAAGAAGAGAGAAGTTATGAATGTTGATAATTATAGATTACTTCCACTCGACCAACACAATACTTACAAATATGCTTGTGAAATGCATCATTCTATAATTTACAATTATTGTGGTAAACCAGGTAACATTTCTTACACATGTTATATTAGAAGAAATTCTAATGTGAGAAATATGGTTTGAGTCCCTAAAGGACAAGTAAGGTCTAATCCTAACTCTCAAGGACCTAAGTATAAGTGGGTACCAAAACATCATAGTACTCTGATTTTGTAAGATGTATCCAAGAATAAATGGATTGACCCAAAGATGAAGAAAGTGCCTAAGAGAGCTACTTACACGAGCAACAAGAAAACTCTTAGAGCACCCATTGCTGGAGTTGCAAAGAACATCTATAAAGAGAAACAATGGAGAAGAATAGTATCACGCATCTCAAGGATGGACTACCACATAGTACCATTCAATTATCTTAATATGAACAAGAGAAATTAGATTTTTGAAGCATCAAATATATTACAAGACTTCAAAACTAGAAATCCAAAATCTCAACATAACAGACGAGATGCATCTGGGACTACGCTTAAAAGAGAGGTACTAGAATTCTATCCTATTCATATACATTACATTAAAAGAACAAAAATAATTTAAAGTAGATGTAACAAAAAACAGAGTCAATTGTCATATTTAACTCTTTGATTTTAAGGGCTCACGAATGAATATTGTAATACTATGAAATGTTTTATTAGAAAATCTATTTTACAAACATCTTTAGAATTGCAATATTCAATTATTTATGCATACATGTTTCTAGAAAATGAAAATATCCTCTATATGCATAAAGTAAAGATGCTCAATTAATTTGAATTAGCTATATCTTTAGAGCATGTGAGTTCTGTGATTTGTTTCTACAAACTAACTACTGATGGATCCCAACAAAGTTGGATACCAGGAAACATAAATTAGTTAAATTATTTTGTAGAAAATTGGATTGAAAGGTTCATCTGTAACTACAAAGAGAAATAAATCAAATCTTTATAAAGATGAACTAGCGAAGCCTGAATTCGGGTACTAAAGAAAAGTTTATCATCAATTCACCAGAATCAAGCTCTCAGTCGCAAGGACAAGAAGAAAATATGGTGAAACCTAATCCTTATTTCTTATTGTGCTTAAACAAACTCTGGATTAAAAAATAAATACTTGTTCCTTGATTGAACCCCTTTAGCAATCAACTTTTCATTAATGAGAAATACTTTTAGATTGCTAAACGAACTATAAATTGAAATTAGACATGATTATATTTTTAAATGCATGTTTTAAATCACTTAATGCATTTCAATCCATAAGTTTATCTTGATTTATAAAAGTACATATCCATGATTTGAAAGATAAATTTGAAAGATAAATTTGAAATTTCAAAGCCTACATAAATTTTTTTGATTATATTAAATATAGAAATGATTTTCGAAATATTTGTTTTTGCAACATATGGGCATCAGTATTGGAGATTAATACTCTTATTTCAAAAATGCTCCAAATCCATTTGCTAGAGTAATCATCATAATTTTGCTACCATGTGTTTGAACTTCTTATCCTCGAACGAATTAAACATTATTTTGTTTTACTAAGTTAATTTATATGAAGTTCAAGCTTATCTATTTAGAAAAAGAATTATTCTAGAATATCAAAGTCTTATGCTTAAAATATTTATTCACTGGAATAAGTTTGCTACTCTTGTCATTTAGACTAACGAGTTAATGTGCTTCATTGTTCAAATATCACTTAAAAAATATGAGCAGTCTCTGAGTCATCGTTATGCCACATTTGCTAACATTTTATCCTATATGACTCATGCTCTTAAGACAATTCTCAGACATGTTAGAATTGCTATTTAATTGATCCTTCATATTTCCATGAAATTAATTTTTCAAAGCTTCACATTTTAAAAAAAATTACTTTGAAATTGCATACTTCAAAAAGAAAACATTACTCTTCAAGAGAGATTCATTTCAAGGAAAGAATAGCTTTGTATCTTTATATGTATAATATTTTATAAGTTCAATTCTTTAGCATACTTCACTGAGAAGTTGATATGTTTTGATGATGAGTTGTTATATGCTATATAGTCTCACATATATATAGAAATCATTCATATACTTGGCCAAACTAACCTTTCTCCTAAAAAGAAATAATTTTTTTCATAATAGGAGAATAAAGAAAATCTCAATAGACTTCACAGTAGATATATCAAGTTTGAGAACTTATGATCCAATAGAGACAAGGGAGCATTAGAACAACAAAGTTCAATTGGCAACTATAAAAAAGGATCATCATCATGCTAATGCAGAAGATACTCAAATACAATAAAGAGAGGAAGGCAAAGGAATTCATCGATAAATTTATCAGATTGCCAAAACAAAATGAGCATTTCTAAACCCTCTCTCTTTATAATTGAATATATATGAAATACTTTGATGATAAAGCTTCCATGCTATATGTGTCTGTGTGCCTTTGACAAAAATTTCTTTGATGCATTTTTAAAAGTAAGATATTGTTTTTGAAGTTCATGTTTTCAAATATCATATGAATTTGTGGATGAAGTCATAAGTTTATCGAAGAAGTTATCGATAAATGTTCTTATTGATAAAGACTTCGATAAAGCATGGGTTAAAAGTGAAAGTGTATTATAGTCAATGAACTAAATTTTTGTTCAACCTATTCGATAAAGTCATTTATCGTTAACATGTCTTCGATAAAACTAAAATGTTTATCGAATATCTTATTGATAAAGGATCTAATCGATAAGCTAACCGATAAATTAATTGGTGTTGTAAAGTGTTATGTGTTATTTTTATCGATAAATTCTTCGATAAGAATACTTGTCTAAATGTTATTCTATAACAGTTGTGAAAAAGTGTTAAAGTTATCGAACAACTTATCGATAAGGGCACTTATCAAAAAGTTATTCAATAAATTAAGTATTTCTAAAGAAAAGAATTCATGTTTTTGATCGAATAACAATTTGATAAGATTATTTATCTAAGAAATCTTTGATAAATATTATGTGGTTTTATTTAAGGTGGTTATTTAGTGAAAATTTGACCTCAATTCATCAAATTCCTCCTCGAATAATCTATCATTATCCCTAAACCCAGAAACTCAAATCTAATTCTATACCCTCCAAACATCAAAATCATTTTTCCCACACATGCACACAATAAATTACCTACTCGTCACAGTTACTGTTCATTATCAACCTTACATAAAAATGGTTAGAACCAAAGTACCCGAGGTTGGTCTAGAAAGGCCAAAAGGAAAGTAAAAGGAGGTTCTTCTGTAATATAACAATCTATGAGGAAGCTAATGAAGAAGGGGAGATAGGGACAAGTTATTTGACAACTCAATTAAGGGAAAAGAGAAAAATCAATCTTGCAAAAAATGACAGAGAGTGAAAAGAGTTCTGATTTATCTCTGATAGATATTTACAAGATTCTTATGCTTGATGACAGCTTCTCTAGAGACTTCAAGTTTGTACCAAAAGAGATGTGTGATTATCATAGGATAATCCACTACATATACTTGAGAAGCATGGTCAATAAATCTTGGAGTTTTACATATATGACTCAGGAGGAGTATGCCTTATTAGCCAGAATAATTTGTGGGGAGAAGATTAACATAGGTGCTTTGACTTATAGTGAGTTGAGAAAATTCTATCCAAAACCATCCTTATTCCCTATCCAAGTTGGTCTCATTCTTCCTGTAATATAATAATATTGATCATTTAGAAGGGAGAGAAGGAATTGGAAATTCCCAGATTTGGTGCTGAACAAATAAATAGAATAAAGATTACCCTTCCTTTGGTTGTTGATAGAAAGAAAAGTCAGAAAGGAAAGTAATCAATGCAGACTGGTGATGCTCGTTTATCTGCAGGGCTAACTCATACTTCAGCATCCCCTTCATTTGCTTAAGCTACTGTCCAACATCTGGTTCAGCAAGAGTTAAAGATTTTTTAGTGGAGTATTATGAAAAAGGTTAAGGAAAGCTCACAAGCCACTATCCAGAGTATATCTCAGTTAATCAATGAGTTTGGTACCTCATTAAAGCTAGAATTGGTATATGAAGTTGACAAAGGCAATGAGAAGACCTATATTATGATAGTAAACCTCAGAAAGATTATTGATTTTTAGAGATAAGCAATTGAAGTCCCTGGTCGACAATTGCAAGAACTGGAGAAGAAGCTAGATTCCAAGAAGAATGTGTTCACTTTTGAAGATTGTTTGGGGGACACACCAACTTTCACTGACCAAACCACATCTCATATTCCTGCTGCCCCTATAGCTCAAACAACTGAGATTTTACCAAATCCCTCCTCTAAACCTACTCAATCAATAGAGCCAAACTAACCTGAACCCAATCAAACAGCCTACTTCCTCCTCTAACTCAATTTTTGAATGATGTTAAAAAGGGGGAGAATTATGATGAACTGATATAGTAGGTCAAGTTTGTGTTTTTGAAAAACAATCAAATGAAGATTGATTATTTCTTCTTTCTTTCTTATTTCTATTATCTTTGAATGTCTGCTTATAATGTTTGCTGATATGCCTATTCATTGTTATTTGTTAGTGCTTGTTTTCAAATTGAAATTCAATGTTTTTCAAGCATCTCAATTAAGTTTGACATCATCAAAAAGGGGGAGAGATGTTAGACTCCAATTTTTTGATGATGACAATTAATTGAGAAAAAAATTTCAAAATGATTCTTAACTGATATAGGGTATTTATCGATAACCTTATTGATAAGAAAGCTATTCGATAAGTTATTCGATAAATGAGAAAGAGCTTTTGAAAGAAAAATTTGATTTCTAAAATGCATTTATCGAAGACCTATTCTATAAGGTATCTTATTGATAAAAGACTTCGATAAATCAATCTAAACTAAGCTTATGAAAATTCTAAGTCAGGGTTCTAAACTAAAGTTATTTAAAGACTTATTCGATAAGGGAATTTATTGAAGAAGAGTTCGATAAATATGTCACAGATTTTGTTTTGTGAAAAAATTTCATAAAAGTATTTATCAAAGCATTCATCGAATAGAGTATTTATCAATAAGATATTCGATCAATAAATTCTATTTTCAAAGAACACCTTCATATTTCAAAGAATCATTTATCAAAGGATTATTCGATAAGGGTTTTTATCGAATAACTCTTTGATAAATAAGGAAAAGTTTCTAAGTTTTCAAAAGCACTAATGAATGATCTTTCACACATTTTGATACATATTTTTGATGAGATATTATTTGATGAGATATTATCTTGATTTCTTCTTCTCAAAATGTTTTACCAAAACTTATGACCAGAGGAAGAAAAGTTTTATAGGTTTAAAATTTGATCATTGAAAATGCTTTTAAGACTATCCAGATCACTAAGTTCCTGTTATAATAAAATGATCTTTATAGTGATCTAATTAAATCATTTTCCTTCTCAAACTGATTTTTGGAATTCTAAGTTACAAATTTATATAAGATCAATTGAAAGAAAGAAAAGATAAATTATTTCAAATTCAAATCACTAGAATCTTGATATTGTTTGTTGTTTCTGATGGTGATTTGATTGTTTGAAATATTTTGATGATGATTCATTTCTTATAATGTTTGAATCTTCTATGGTTTAATTAGTCTTGAATTTATGGAGAAAACATTATTCATGAATGATTCAATCAGGTCATTTATCAAAGAGATATTCGATAAATTCCTTTGTTAAGATTAATCTATCAAATTATGATTGGATAAGTCTTAGAATAACTTTGATGAGCTTATGAATTTGATTAAATGATCTTCATGAATTCTATACCCTGATCTTTAATTGGTGAAAGTTATATACTAATGACTTGTTCTAACATGATAAATCATGTTATTTGTATTGATAAAATGATCTTACGAACTATTGTTTCTAAATATAATATGTGATTTGAGAAAAGATCAGAATGATTGAAAGTCTATTTAGAAAGTTTGCAAAAGGATATATTTCAGCATTTATCGATAAGCTATTCAAAGAGCATATTTATCGAATGATACTTCGATAAATAACATATTGTGAAACATATCGATAAGTCTGAAAGCATATATTTTGAAAGAATATTTTTCAAAGAGATTATCGATAAGGACATTTATCAAAGAACTATTCGATAAATCATGAACTATCTCTTTACAATTTATTTAAGATTTATTGAAGTCATTTTCGATAAGGCTGATTATCAAAAAATTGCTCGATAAGACTCTAACTGTTTCAAATGTAATTCTTTAGTAATTTATCAAAGATCTTTTCGATAAGGGTGTTCTTCGATAAGTCAAGTTATTTTACAAAAAAGTGTTTTTAAACCAGACTTTATCAGATTTTGATCTTTAATTCTAAATCATTTGGAAACACATGCTATAAACTTTTATTGATTATATATCTTTTCTAAAGTATATTTCAAGATCATTTATAGGCTGAAACAAGATTAAATGAAGAGATCAATCAAAGAGCCAAAAAGCCGGAATACACGCGTTAGCAAATAATGGTTATATTCAACAATGTCTACTTCAACAGAATTATGAAGAACGCATCTATAAAAGAAGATGAGGCTGAAGAAAGAAAGCTAACAAAGGAAGGAAGCCAAGAGATGTAAGAGCAAAAAGAGATACACAATGCATTATGACCATAAGTAGTCCTAGCTACTGATAGTCTCTGTTTGACTCTGTTTCTCTTCTTTGGTATAGAGTGTATTATATATTCTTTAGAGAGAAAAACTTAAAGAGTCTGAGCTTAAGTGTTTATCATAATATCTCTATTGAGAGAGAGTTATCTTTGTATTAATCATTCTTTAGAGTTATCCAATGATGGTCATCACAGTAAACATGCAAATAATGTGATAACATAATTAAGAAATCCATAAAATAATAATATTTATAAGACAATGATTGGCCCCTAGGGCACAATTTCCAACAACTGCCATATGTGATATCCTTCTAAACTTGATCTTTAATTTTAGTTAAAGTTATTAAAAGTGTTCAAATTTTTCAAAATCACCTAATTTACCACTCTTAGGAAAACAACCATTCTAAAATTACAAACACTACAAAAAAGGTGTTTTGTAGCAGTTTTTTTTACTTTGTAAACCACTATAAATTTGGGCTCTATAAACAATGTTGTACCTATTTAGAAAAATTGCTACTTATGATAGTTAAAATGCTACAAATATTTATAGTAGTTGAAAGGATTTACCAGCGGGCATACACATACACAACTACAAATGTGTTAATAAAAATAAGAAAAAAACTTTTGTAGCGATTATCAAACCGTTACACAAGTCGTCAATGGTTGGCAGGAAAGGAAAATATTCCTGATGGGCCAAAATATTTATAGCGGTTTATGAATCACTAATACCTTTAGGTGGGAAACGAAAAATTTCAGCATTGAACAAACTTTGACTGCTACAAAATGTTAGCGCATGCTAAAAAAATTTCAAAATCCTATTTTTCCAGCTAGTTGATCGTTCCAACCGCTACAAATGTTACATATTTGATAAAAAAATAAAAAAAATCCTTTTGTTTAATGATAATTATAATTATATATATAAATATATTACTTTTTAATACTATGTATGTATATACGTACATATGTAAATATATAGATAATTTATTAAATTTGATAGGTTAAAGTTTTATTATGATAATTGAGTATATTATTTAGTTGTACTATGTTATATAATTTGATATATTGTATTTAAAGAGATATACTTAAGATATAGAAATTATACAAATTGATATTAGATGGCTAGAAAGTTATAGAAGTAGATCAAGAAAGGTGTAGAAGAGAGTTGGAAAGTGAAGAAAGTGTAGAAAATAGGATATAGAATTGATTGAAAAGATCCACCAATTTCTGTAAGAAAGACCTGAAAAAGAAAGAATACACATGTTAATAAAGAATAAGTATAGAAACCTAAAACAAAAATAAGCTTATAAATCGAAATAATCTTACCACCATGTGAAGAAAGGACTAAATAAAGGAAAGAAGAAGAAAAAAAGTAGGAGGAAGAAGAGAATAAGGTGTAAGAGTAAGAATGGTAGGAGCAGAGGTATTTGTAGATGCCAGGGGTGATTTTACAGTAGTTTTATTTTTTCTGTATAGGCTAGTGATTTATAGCATTTTTGTGTATTTTTGTAGCTGTTTGCTCTCCGCTGATATTTGTAGAGGTTATGTTTCATTATTTTTTTTAAAAAAATAATTTTCGTTTGTAATTATTTTTGTACAAGAAAAAATGATTACATTAGTAATTTAATCCAAGTTTTATCCATTACTTTTGCAGCGATGATCTGGAGAACACGTGAGAGTAAAAACTCTATTATAAGTTACTGCGAAGTTAAACTGAAGTTTTTCCCCTTATAAAGGAGGAATTATAACGGTCAAACATTTGTACTGGTTTGACCAACCACTATAAAGTTATATAACGATCCAATCATTTCTTGGATATTTGTAGTGGTTTATAATCGCTACAAAATTTGTTACAGGAACTTCTCGCACGTTAGAGGAAAATTCGGATTTCAAATTTGGATAATTGTAGCGGTTTATAACCGCTACAAATGTATGACAGTGAGTTTGGACGTGGGAGGGAAATTTGAATTTCAAAATTGTACCTTTGTAGCGGTTTATAACGGCTACAAAATTTGTCACAGGCACGTTAGAGGGAAATTCGGATTTTAACAAAGATTAAACAACAAATGCAGAAATAAACGCAGGGATGATGAGCATTATCCTGCACATCTTCATTAAGATCTGTGGGTGTTTGGTCCTGTGTAGCAGCGGGGGAGGTGGCAAGGGTGATGGTGGGGCGATGGGACTAGTATCGCAATAGGAGGTAGGCAAATCTCTGGCATCGTCGGAAGAGTTAGGGAGCCCAGAAAGTGTGCAAAGGTAGCCAGAAAAAGGGCCTACATAATATCCCTAAATATGTCACATTGGATCTGAATAGACTACATCGCATTCGATACTTGCGACTACATCTGAGATACCTGCTCATGCATCCTGGACACCTGGGATGCTATCTTAGCCTCTATGGACATCACCCGCTCATGTATCTCATGTGTGACCTCGTCACGAAGCTAGTCCAAGACATATCGCTTTGCCACCTAACTCCTGCGCTCCTCTCCACAGGTGTAGCTTATGACTAATGAGAGGACGATGGGATGTTTGACAGGCAGAAACCACTCAAATAATGTCTCAGTCTCATTGGTGTAGTACTGAGACTGAGTCTGCTGACTCTGCTGACTTTGCCAGGATGCTGACCCCTGCGACTCCTATATCTTTGCATCAATTTGAGTCATCCACACCTGTTAAAACAATTACAAAAAGTAAACAAGAAATGTTAATTACTTACAAAAATAATAAATTATAACAATACATACTTACAACAACTTTTTCAACATCCTCCGATACAGGAGTCCCGTCTTAAGGCATATATAGCTCAGGCCACATCTCGCCTATAGTAGGCGTGTATCCTCGCTTTACGACCAACCTCTTCTTTTGAAAGTTAATTACAAATAAATATTTAAACATTAAATTACAAATAAATAGTTAATAACATCTAAATAATTTCTCTACTTAAGATCTCATCATAAGCAACTGAAAAGGGTATCGAGCTACCCCTATGGCGCATGGTCTATTAACTGATGCTGGCAGCACCTTTCTGGGATACTTCCTGAAACAAATTGCATATATATGGTCAGTCAACTCAACAAAAAATTAATTATTATGTACTCAACTAAATAAATTCATACCCTTGCCTCTGGAGTAAACCGATATCTCACATACTCCCTTTAATCTTGCGCAAGGACGCAATCAGGCATCTCGTTCCCTATCTCTTCCTCAGTTCACATCCCATCAACATTCGCCTGAAAAAACAAGGCTAGCCTCCCATTCTTCCAGTCATTCCCCAGCTACTTGAGGGTATCCATCCGTAAATGCTTTCCAACCACAAATTTACTCTGCAATTAAGTAAATTAAATATTTATTTTCAATAGCTATATTAAATCAAACGATTCATTCATTTAAATAACCGATGTAGATTTAAAATTAATTACATTTATCATCTCCCAAGATCTGTCCTTAATTGGCGCTTTGATCTCCCACTAGTTCTTCTTACAGATTGGGAAATGAGTCCACTTATTTGCCAGCAACCATCAGTATTTATTGTACAGCTGGCCCCTTTGTTTGATCGATTAGTTCATACGATTCACTGGCACAATCACACGCCCCCTCGTCATCATGGAAACATTTGTAGCTGTCATCCTACTGGTGGACCTCTACAAAGTGTAATCTAAAAATAAATTATATTAATAAAACTGATATCAAATTTCAATTATAAATTAAATAAATTTTTACCCACAACTTCTACTACTGCCCAGTTTGTCGCCTTCCACGATGAGGCTGAGGCCACTCATTTGCTTGGCCATCGGACTCATCCTGATAATCCCCATCCTCCTCACCTCCCCTGCTTGCTCCCTTGCTTCCCCCGGCTGCTCCTTCACCTGTATCACGCTGGCGGGAAAGATCTCTAGTGTGAGGAGCTCCTACATCAATCAAAGACAAAAGCATTGCCTCGCTAATCTGTAACTCCTCATAATCCTCGACGCTAATGTCTAGGTCAGGATCCCTATCACTAGTACTCTGCTAGGTTTGTACGATCAATCAAATCCTTTCCTACTCGACGACTCATACTAATAAAAATGACAAATACAACACCATACTCTATTAATTATAAATAAAAAATTACATCACAAAATATTAAATAAAATTACAAATACACAATGCAAGATTTTATTAAATCTAAATAAAAAATTCCTAATCCACATTACTAATCAATAAAACTAGTTATATTAACTAATTTCTAATCAAAATAATCAATATATAAATAATGTTCAATTTATTAAAAAAATTCATAATCCACAAATCAAAATAAATTAAATTAAATCTAAATATTAAAAGTCATTCCTAATCACATTCCTAATTAACAAATAAAAATAACTAACCAAAATGTTAAAAACATTCATAATCAAACAGGTATTCCTAATCCACAAAATTATCTTTAGCAAATTAAACAGTTATATTAACTCTAAATAAAAAATTCTAATAAAAATATAACTACATTAAATAAATCACTCAAGTTTTTAAATAAATAATTCATAAATAACTAAATAAATAAAATTTCTATTCATACTTCAAAAGTGGATTACGATATGGATCTGTGTACCAACTAAGATTTCTGATAATAATCCAATGGAGCTTCGCTACTCGCAAAAGGAAAAACTTTGAAGTGACGGTATGGGGGTATATATAGTTTCCAGAAATCGTGTGTTTTTTGTAGTGGTTATGTTTTTTTTAGTGGTTTAGACTGACAAACCACTACAAAAGTCCAACAGTCACAGACACGTGTCTAATTTCATCAATCCGCGGATAATTTTTTAGCAGTTGAAACTGTTACAAACTCAGCGCCAACTTCGTGCATCTTGGCTCGAACATTTGTAGCAGTTCAAACCGCTACAAAAGTATAACGGTCATAGACACGTGTTTGATTTCATCGATCCACTAGTAATTTTCAAACTCAGCGGCAACTTTGCACCATTTAGTGCGAACATTTGTATCAGTTGAAAACCGCTATAAAAGTCCAACGGTCACAGACATGTGTATAGTTTCATCGATCTGCTGGTAATTTTGTAGCGATTTTGGCACCAACTTCGTGCCTCTTGGCACTAACATGTCACCACAAAAGTTCACACCATAAGCCACCAACTTGGGCCTTATTTGTAGCGGTTTCAACCACTATAAATGTCATTATGGCCACTGTTCACAGTTAAAGGGCTACAAAATTCTAGGGGTCTACAGCCAAACCACTACAAAGTTAAGAGTTTGTAGAGGTTCAGCTAAACTGCTATAAAAAACCTGATGCAACTCTAAGTATTTGTAGCCATTTGACTTTAAACAGTGATATATAGCCATAAAAACTTTTTTGTAAAACCCTTTAACTTTTTGTAAAAACTTTTTCAAAAAAAGCCTTTGACTTTTTTGTAAAATTGCCGTTAAAAGTAAACTTTTTAAGATGATTTTTTTATAAAAACTGCCATTAAAAGTTTTTGAAATTTTATAACTTTATTACGACGAACAGTTTCACAATTCCATAGTCGATCAACCCTACCCGACTCCAGATCTCAACACAACCAAAGAACAATCATTTCCTCTATTTTTTAGCGTCACCACCCACTTCGTCGTTGTTGTACTCGCCATCGCCATTTTTAAGTTTTTCTTTCTCTTTGCCATCATTCTCTTCACTCCTTCAACTCTGCACTCCTTGAAATATTTTCACCATCTTGTTAGGAGGAGCTCGAAGAGCTTCATAGAAAAAGCTTCGGATCTTAAACTTCTCAACCAGATCTTTGACTTCTTCTCTAGATCTATTTTGATACTCTCGACGAGGATGACCGTGGTGGCTGATGGTGGATAATGGTATACGGACCTTAGCAAAACGAGCTTGAAGAATTTTAATGGCGGAAGCTTTTGGATCTTCAACTTCTCTATCATATCTTTGACTTCTCTAGATTTGGTCTGATACTTTCGACGAGAGTGGCCGTGGTGGCTAATGATGATGGTTGGCCTGGTGACTTTTCAAGGTGGTTAATAGTATAACTGCCATCAAAAGTCACTTTCCACGGTGGTTATAAAACCGTCGTGAAATCCTTCAACTTATAATGATGATAATATTCACACTAATTATGAAACTACCATTAAGGACCACTTTTAAACGACATAATAAGCATTTTTTTGGGGAGTGCATAATCTATATTCTGAAGCTTTATTAAAGGTCTTCATTCTCATCTTCTAGAATGTGAAGTTTTCTCTGTTAAATCCTGGTGACTTAGTAGTAGAGTTTCCTTAAGGTAATATGCTATCATTGAAACCTGTCATTTAGATATACTCTTGGGACGGTTAAGTCCTTTACAAGAGACCTACTTTGATACTAAATGTTAGAACGACAATTTCACCCAAGGGGGTGAATTGGGTCATAATAAAAATTTTAAGACTTCAATTGATAAACTCAATAAATTCAACAAGACAGAATTGAGAAAGATATCACTGAGGAAGCAGATAAAGAAAACATGCACGGAGAGTTTAATTGGTTCAGCCCAACCATTTGGTCTACGTCCAGTTTTCAGAGAACTCCTCTAAGTTTTCCACTATAATCCAAAATTCAAGGGTTCTTGGTGCCTCAGTACATCAAGAAAAGATATCCTTTCTTACTCTCCTTTATTTTCCGTAATGTTACAATCAACCAACTTAAGAGACTCAATCTCTTGAGTTTCTTAGATGGAAGATAAAATATTTTTAAATCTCTCTTAGATAGAGTGACAGTGTTAAACACTGAAGTTCAAAAGTTCTCTCTCAAAAAACGTAAAATAGTGTATAGTAGAGTATTGAATGAGAGTTAATGTAATTCATAGAAGGTTAGTTGATGATGTTCAATAATGTTGTTATTGCATTTATTGTGGTCTTGTCTTATAGTTGTCTGAAGATATGCCCGTTGAATAGTCAATAGACTCTTGAAGTACCGATAAACTACTTTTTGAAAATTTCTGCAATTGATCTTGTTTTTTCCTGCAAGTAATCTTGAATCGCATTTTATCATTGATATAACAAGTATTTAAGCAAAGACAAATTAGTTTCCAAAACTTTGGATTAAATTCTAGAAACATAGGTTTAAGATCAGTTTTGTATCTGATAAAGAACAAGATAATTTATCAAAGTATTTATAGAAGAGTATCCTTACCGATAAATACATCGATAAATGTTTGCTTTAACCAAATTGACTCTTATCGAGTAATACTTAAAAAACTAGCATTATCGAAGTCTCCTTTGAAAAATGAACGTTAACAAAGGCTTGGATTCAGGTTTATTAAAATATTTATCAAACAAAGATCTTTTCAAAATATTCTTCGATTAATTCCCTTTTTCTTCCTTCCAAAATAGAATAGATACCTTTATTTGAACAGAATAGACAAGTTATCAAAGTGTTTATCAATAAACAGTATGTTCGAATATGTTATCGATAAAATCTTCAGTTTTGCAACTTTTCGATAAAAGCATTCTTTGAAGTCTACTTTGATAAAATATTTGAAAATAGAACATGACTTCATCATAATTCTTCTAAGTTCAAAATACTTTGGCAATACTTTGAAGATAGAGATTTCTAAAATTTTACAAGATAATTTTCTAGAAACCATTTCAAACTTAACTTGGATAGGATAAATATTTTTCTCTGAGTCAAACATCACTTAACTGGTTCATTTATTGAAGTAATTATCGATAAACTACTTTATCAATTAATCCTTCGATAAATGCCATTTAGAAATTGATTCCACAAATTAAAATTGTTCTTATTGATCGAATGGCTTATCGATAAACACTTTTATCGATAAGCTTATTGAAAAATAAGCTATGTTAAAATAGAATTAAAATCTCAACTATTTATCATCATCAAAATATGGAGTCTATCATTTGGTTGTTAGAGTTGTTCCTATTTGTATATAGTTGTTTTATACAAATTGAGTAAAAGTCATTGTAATTGAAACATTTTGTTGTTAATTGGCATCAATAGCTTATGTATTTGTTATGGGTATCATTGAAATTGTTATGGAACTTTATTTGTGGTATTTTTTGTCATGTTATATCCATTTTTCATACTTTAGATATTTATTTGGTATTTGATATTTACTCTAAAAGGAGATCTTTGGTATTATGGAAAGGTTTGTTGAAATTGGTTTGCTGCTTGCTCCTATTGTTGGTTTATTGACTTATATTGTTATTTGGGATTATTTATATTTAAGGGAAAACTCTGCCAATTTTATAAAAGGCATTCCCTTTAATTTGACAACTATGCTAAATGATGATGTTGAATAATTGATCGTAGTTGGGTGAAAATTAGGAAAACTACCAAGGAATATGAGGATTGTTGAAAGGTTTCTTAAATTTGTTGAGAGGAATGCGCCTAAGAAAAAAGATGGGTTGTATTTCTGTCACTATATCAGATGTTTAAATAGTAACCGGTTGAATTTTCCTCATATAAGAGAGCATCTTATCTGTGATGAGATAAATTTAAGGTATACAAATTAGATTTGAACTGGCGAAATTAGAATGACTCTTTTGACTGAAAATGGGAAAGTTGTGAATTATAACTTGGGGATAGAATTTTTGATATATTTTGTGATATTGGGGTAGAGTCCTTTCCACAATTCTCTCCAATAGTGAAAGTTTGCACAGTGATGTAGAAATGCCATTATACCCGAGGAGTAAATATGAGTACACGAGGTTAAAATTTGTGTTACAATTGATGAACTTGAAATTAAGAAATGGTTAGACCGATTCTAGTTTTACTGAATTATTCTTGTTGAGTGATACGTTTCCTATAAGCAATACACTTCCAAAAGAAATGTATGAGGCGAAGAAAATATTATATCCAGGGGGTTTGTCATACAAGAAGATACATTATTGTCCCAACAATTGCATACTGTACAAAAATAAGTATGAATGGTTGAATAAGTTCATTAAATGTGAAACTTCAAGATACAAAGTGAAGAAAGACAGTGCTAATTGTTATGAGATAACCAAAGGCTCTCATTAGATGTTGTGATATCTTTCAATAATATCATAGTTTAAGCATTTGTTTGCTAATGCCACAAAAGTACAGAACCTAAGATGGCACTCTTATGCGAAAATAAATGATGGACAACTTCATCACCAAGTTGATTCTACTCAATGGGAAAACAATAGATAAAAAATTTCCTTAATTTGGTAACGAGCCAAGAAACCTTCATCTTGGGCTCTGTAAGACAGAATCAATCCATTTGTTAATCTTAGTAGCGCACATAGTGCTTGGCCAATTCTTCTAGCGATTTACAACTTGCCTCATTGGTTATGTATAAAGCGAAAATATATCATATTCTCTTTATTGATCTTAGAGCCTAAACAATCGAAAAAAGATATCAATGTGTACTTGGCACATTTGATTGAGGATTTGAAAATATGAGGGAGGAATGTGTTGATGTGTTTGATGTATATGAACAAGAGGCTTTCAAACTATATGCCATGATTTTTACCATGACTTCCCAACATATGAAAACTTGTCAGGATACAGTATTAGCAGTCTTAGATAATGTAAAATTTTGATAACAATTATAATAGTAAAAAAAGTAAACACTGTTGTGTATTCCATGATTTGTTGAACGTTTGAGAGCTTTTTTTTTTTATCAAGATGAGAAGAAAAAAATTATGTCAATGAAGCTAGCTGTAACATGCTACATAGAATAATCTATAGCTTAGTCAAACATATTGCATTTGAGGGTCATGTGGCTATATGATTAATTGATTAGCAAGGGAAAAATCGGTACGTTATGTGTAAGTATATGAAATGAGCTAGGTAAATTGGAAAAACTATTTTAAGGATTATGGACTAGATAGAGGAATAAATATAATATTGAATAGGTTATAAATTGTTGATTAAAGTAGTAAGCGGCATCATTCTCATAAGGAGCGAGGCCTTGATTAAATAAAAACTTATTAGCCTTAATTAAATAAAAAAAAACATATAGCATTGGATTGAAGTTATTAATTCTTCAAAAAAATATTATATATATTTATTATATTTGTCAACTTAATTAAAAAAATTATAACAAAGGTTAGTTTGAGGAAAGAAGTCCTTTTATCATTTGAAGAAAAATGAAAAGAAAAAAAACGTACAAAGTGACCCTAGAAAATAATTTTCTAAAAAAGATTAGTAGTACATGTTAGTTTATATACATACATACATATATGCGCGTGCAAAAAAAGCAATAAAATCATAATGTATTATATTAGCTTATACAATTATATCCGGGATATATACCAAAGGGACTCTAAAATGATGTGAAATTTTGATAACAATTATAATAGTAAGAAAATAAACACTGTTGTGTATGCCTTGACTTGTTTAACGTTGAGAAATTTTTTTTTATCAATTTAGAAAGATGAAAAGAAAAAAATTATGGGTATGTTTCAATAAAGCTAGCTAGCCATTAGGGGTGTACAAGATGCCCATGGCCCCGTGAGCCCACCCGAGCCCACATAAAAAATGCCCTGCCCAGCCAAGTAAAAAAATGGCACAATGTAAAATAGGCAATTTTGGGCAGGGCCGGGTATCAGGCAGAGGTTGCTGCCCTGCCCATTTGGCCCTGCCTAGTTAGTTACCTTTTTACATATCAAAATTTGTAGATTATATTATTTCACATAGAACGAATATGATAGATACTGGTGACTAAAGGATAATTTTACAAATATGAGTAGTCAAGTAGGTAATTACATCTTTTAAAATTTATAACTAAATTAATTTCTTTCTTTATTTTTTTTAAACTTTGTTAACGGTCATATTTTTTTCCAGATGCTGCATCTTTGTCAATTTTGGGGAGATTGATGCAAAGTTACAATTGAAACTACTTAGACTTTAAGGCTTTTTTATATGCAATGGATTTCAAAACTTTAATTACCATCTTTTTATTGCTTTATTCTTAGTTAATTATAGATATTATTTAACTCTTGAAGGCATATAAATATGGTATTATTTTAGAAGTTTATAATTATAGATTTTTTCCCACAATATGAGCAGGGCGTCACTATTTAGGCATGCCCAACCCGCCCATGCCTAGCCCGAAATGGTTAGGGCTTTTACCAGGTAGGGCCAGGTATCAGGCTGTAATATGTAGCCCATACTTTTTTCGGGTAGGACACCGGGTAAGGGGATTGTCCTGCCTAGTCCTACCCATACACACCCCTACTAGCTATAAGCCCATAACATACTTCACAGAATAATCTATATTACAAGGTCAACAAAGCTCAAAGGTGCACGAGCCGAAGTACAGTGTTTATATTGCGAATTGGTCACTTGGTCAAATATATGTTGCCCATTGTTTTGCCAGCCTTAAATAACAGAAGCAAAGCGCTGAAGCAGACTATAACGACCAAGATAACTATTCAACCATTATTATATTATATTTAATTTCCTCCTTCCCTACCTATAAATAATACTTTGGGCTCTCACATTTCTGCGATACACCTCATTCAATTCTTCACTACTTTCTCCTCTTTATTCAAAGCTTTAATATTATTGATACTTGCTCCAATATATATTCACGTGCGTGTGGTTTCATGGCTGGCTATTATTGTATGAAGGGTCTTATTTTGATGTTATTAGTGCTGTTAGGCACACATGACACTACAAAAAAATAAAGTTTTAACGACGACTTTTTAGCAGCGACAAAAAAAATTGTTGCTAAAAATCCAATTTTATTTGTCACCGCTAAAAGTCGTGACATTGTTTTGTCACCGTAGTACGATATTGTTTTGTCACAGCTAAAAATAAGACTTTTTATGGCGACTCTATTTATTGCTGCAGAAGGTCAATAACTTAAAATTTTTGACGAACATGTGAAGCTCAACTCTCTTCAAATTTCTACGACATGACATGCCTTAATGCACTTTCCACTATCAGATCTATTATTCTGAAGAGCTGTTTCTAAGGAACGTCGCATGGCTGCTTCTCTTATTCGCCTTCATTTCCATGATTGCTTTGTTCACGTACGTACGATATGTTAAGGTGCATCGTGCACTCTGAATTATTTTTTCAAGTATGTCAAGTATTCTAAAATATTTTATAGCTCATCTAGCACTTTGAAATATTTTTACAGGTGCATCCAGACCCTAAAATAGTTTTTAGCACAAATTTGCCCTTAAAATAATTTTTTTAGGAGAAACTTTATCCTTAAAATATTTTACTAGGAACAATTTTGACCTCAACATTAAATCTTAAAAATTTATTTAAGTGAAAGTACATTAGTACCCCAAAAGTACCTTTTTAGTAACAATTTTTGGGTGCTTGACTCACCTAGAAAAATACTTTAGGATGCTAGATGAGCCACAAAATTTTGTGGTTACTAGACATATTTAGAAAAATATTTTAAGGTATTGAATAAATTATAAAATATTTTAGGATGCTAGACGTACCTAAATTTTTTTTTCAGGGTGCTGAACGTATCTTAACCTTATGAAATTAGATATGCTTGACTAAATCTTGAAATATGTAATACCTTAGAAATTAAAGAGAGAGATTGATGATTTCGTTGTCTATGTGCTGATATATACGTTAATATTCTGATGATTTGTAGGGTTGTGATGCTTCAATATTGCTGGATGAAAGCTCCAGTTTTTAGAGCGAAAAGACTGCTCTTCCTAATGCAAATTCTGCGAGAGGTTATAATATTATTGATGAAGCCAAGGCTGAGGTTGAAAAGGCATGCCCTGGAGTTGTTTCTTGTGCTGATATCCTTGTAGGAGCAGCAAGAGATGCGTCATTTTCTGTGAGTTTCATATATATATATATATATATATATATATATATATCTTATGAAGAAATTAGTAAGTCATGTAGCTAATTAATTAAGATTATGCATATGCATGAAATATAGGTTGGTGGTCCATCATGGACTGTGAAGCTTGGACGAAGAGATTCTACCACAGCGAACAAAGCTTTAGCCAATACTGATCTTCCTAAGTTCACAATAGTCTTGATGTCCTAATTGATCGTTTTGATAAGCAAGGACTTAGTGCAAGGGACATGGTGGCTCTGTAAGGTATACCAATTAATGAACTGCCTATTCCTCTCTCAAGCATTTCTTCATGTGAGAAAAATACAAGCATCACCGAAAATGTGGAAATCCCAAAATAGTCCTTCGAAATGTTCTTAGAAACCTTTATGAAATTAAGTATTTTTTTGAAATGACCTAATTGCATTCGTGTAAAAAAAACTCTCCTCCATTGTTGGATACCAACTGCCAAATCTCCATTGCCGCCACATATCAAAGCTCTGGCACTGGTGGTTGGAGAATTTTGGTTAAGGGTTGGTCAAGGTGGGATTTGATCCCACCACTTTTTTGTACCCAAACCGAGACCGATCGTGGTGGTGGGTGGAGTTTTTTTTTTTTCACAAGGGATATTAGGTCATTTCTCAAAAACTTAATTCCAGAATAGTCCCTAAGAATTTCATTAGGAATTAAGCCATTTCTAGGGATCCCAATTTTGAGCTTTTCATATTTTGGTGGTACTCATATGACATTCTCCCTTTATTAATCTAGTAATCCTTAGTCAAGTATATAATCATTCATATAAGTAACATTTTAATTTGATGATTCAATTCAGGTTCTCATACCCTAGGCCAAGCACAATGCTTCACATTTCGTGATAGGATTTACAACAAAAATAGCAGCAACATTGATGCTGGATTTGCTTCTACTCGTCAGAGAGCTTGTCCATTGGAAAGTAGCCCTAATAACGATAAGAAGTTGTCTCCTCTTGACTTGGTCACGCCTAACTCATTTGATAACAATTACTTTAAGAACTTGATTCGAAAGAAGGGCCTTCTTCCCTCTGATCAAGTTCTTTTCAATGGAGGATCTACGGATAGCATTGTGCTTGAATACAGTTCAAATCCAACTCTCTTTAAATCTGACTTTGCTTCTGCCATGATCAAGATGGGAGATATTCAACCTTTAACTGGCTCATCTGGGATTGTGAGAAGGATTTTCAGTACCATCAATTAATTAAATTCTTCTGTGTTGTATTAATTCTTTTGTGAATTTCATAAATTCCATATTCATTTGCAATAGTTTTGGGGGCATTCTTGCCTTGCACACACGTGATTTTCTTTCAATTGTATGTAATTTGTTTCACGCAACGAGAATTCTAAGTTGTTGTAGCTTCTGTTTGTATCTCAAGATCATTTCAATTTGTAAACTTTTATGAATTTTGGTGACAAAAGAAGCTTTTGACTTTTCTTGATGAACTTAACGATGATTGAATTTCATATATATTCAGGGTTTTGATCGTTGACATGTTCTATAAGAAGAACTTTATTAATGGCTTTAAGCATTAGATGCAATAATCGTCAAATGGCTCAATGTTATCAGTAGAACATTCTGCAATATGCTATCATAATTTTTGGTTATGATCAAATGTTAAATCTTTGGAAACTTCACGATTATGTTACCAAGTTGTGTAATATATATAATACTATTGAGTGTACTTAATTAGCTTGTTAAACTTGAACAAGTGTGTTTTATATGTATTAATTAAGGTTTTTGGACTATTGCTAAATTGTATTAATTCAAAAAAATTTATTCCATATGAATTTTTTCTCCTATGCAAAGAGCTATCATAACTTCAAAACTAGCTAAATGAACAGCTTAATTGGATTTTTTTTTTCAAAATTACTAATGAATTTATACATAGGACAATTATGTTATTTGATAAAAAAAATTCTAAATGTAGAATGGTCTCTAAAGACTTTATAAGAATGTTTTGAGAGATGGTTTTAGGATTCCTTGTACTCACCTTATTCGTCTTTCCTCCACATCCCATGTCAAATGGCTCCGCAATGCAGAGAGGAAATTACAAATTATTGATGGGTGAAATAAATTTCAAGCTCTATATGGCCACATTTTGTTTATGGGATGCATACATCAGAATTCGGGACAAGTATGCAGCCTTCTATACTTAATTTTCTCTCTCTTTTTCTTAATGCAGTTTCTCATTTTATTTCAGAAATGTGGAGAATCCAAACTAATAACATAGACAACTTAAATATCTAGAAAGTCAATATGAAAAATGCTTTACATAAACTTATGATCAATGGTTAAAGAATTAGACTGGATCAGGAGGTCAACTGGATTGCTAATGGCTCAATTCGAACTAAAAAAAATGGCCATTGAGTCAGAACCCGAAATCAAAGCTGAAACCAAAACAATTTAAAGGACATCAGATAGGTTTTGAGCCTAAGGCATTGTATGGTTGGGAGTTTTTAGAGGGGAGAGGAGGGGAGGGGAGAGAGTATATGTGTTTGGTTCAGAAAATAGAGGGGAGGGGAGGGAAAATTTTTTGTCATTATTTGCTCTCCTAGCTCACTCACTCAACCCTCCAAAATAGGAGGTTTTTGGAGGGGAGAGAAACTCTGTTTCATTTTTTGTCAAAATTACCCATAGCAATTTTTAGAAATTCCAGTCCTACCCTCAGTCATTTCAGCTGAAGCACACGCATAGTAATCGCAACGCATAGTGCTATCCTCGTTTCCCTCATTCTCTCTCTCTCTCTCACAGTTTTTGCCTTCTTGTTTCAGTCGCTGTGAAGCTTCTTTGTTCTCTTCTCTTGCCATTTGAAGCTTAATAAAATATTCAATAAAAATGAAATAATAAGATAAAAATTTAAAAATAATAATAAGGGTATATTTGTCAATTTATAATAAGCTTCCCTTTCCTCCCTTCTTAAACCAAACAAGAAACATCTCCTCAACTCCTCTACTTACATCTCTTACCCTCCCCTACCCTTCCTTAAATTAACCTAACCTACCCTCCCTTTCGTTGAACCAAACATAGCCTAAAAGAAAAAAGGTTGAAAAAAATTAATTAGCCAATACTTTATATAGTGTTATTTCATTAAAAACTTCATATATTGTAGAATTATTATGTTGACAATTAGATTTATTATGGATTTAATTATTTATACATATATATTATATGCATGTAATTATTTTTATTAAATTTTTATTTAATTATAGCATCATTAGTTTCACTGTCCGTCTAATTGGTTGAAAAATGAAATATAAGCCCCATTAACATTTCTGGTTTGACATCTAATAACATTGCAGCTTATTGAAAATTATATTAATATTATAATATAAATTGTACGTATCATTCTCTCTTTTTATATAAACACTATTATTAACTAATGAATTAAACATTTTAATAGAACAATAAAATAGATATTTAAAAATTTAATAGTGGCTTTCTTTTTAAAAAAATTACGAATTTTAAGCTCTTTTAAACAAATTTTTTAAGATTCGCATCTTTAGACTTAATGTTATTAAAGTTAATTAAAACCGACAATTCTGCTTAATTTTTGAAATTTGATTTATTTATTTTCAAATTTTAAAATAGGATAATCCTAATAACTAATGCAAAGACAATCAATCCCTTGTCCACATTAATTAAATGAACCATTTTGATAGTCTACATTATTCAATGAGAAATAACAAAATAAAATATAGAGAAACTAAGCTTGACATGCATGAACAAAATGTGTAGAAAGTTAACAGAATAAATAAATGGTTTAAATACGAAATAAATGGTTTAATTAAATAAACATCTAATAATGCTTTGAGTTTTGACTTCTTGTGACCAAACTTCAAGATTTCATCATCATCTTCATCTTCATCCTTCAGATTTCTTTGTGGCTTTGCCAGTTCTTGAACTGATTTGACCATCGAAATGTCAAGAAATGCTCTTGATTTTCCCTCGTAGAATCTTGATAATCCCTTCCTCTTCCTATCACTGATAATTAATTTGCAAAAATAAGTAAATCAATATATCACTCAATCAATCAGATTAATTCAAAGTATCAAAAATAGAATCGGTAAAGATGAGCTAAGACGAGTCTAATCATAATTAAAATAATACAATTTAATTAAAATATAAAAAAATATTTATATATACTCTGAAAAATGTCATATTTAAATAAAAAATGTGTTAATCCCTAAATAAATGATCAAACATTCATGTATAAAATATACATAATTAATAAAACATATTTGCTTATATGACCGGCTGCTATTTTTTATTTTTTTTTTGTTTAATTAAAAACTCTTGGATAGACCAACGAGGAAATAGTTCACTTGTGTGATTGGCATATCGGGTTAGATTTTAATCACATGAATCGATTAATGGTTTCTGCATTCCCATACATGATTAAAATGGAACGGATTTGCTACTAACAACTGAGTTTATGAGTCACTGCAAACTAACGGTCAAGCACCAGACAATATTATTCAATATATAATGATGATATTATTATTAATTCTCTAACAAATAAAAATATCGACAAATTACCATCAAAATAGAATACACATAAATTAAACAACTTCTATGAAATAATCATAACAACGAAATTTAAAAGCTTGGTTTGTAAGAAGAGAAAAATCATTTTTCTTCAAAATAAAGCCAATATAAGAAAGTTCAGCATATAGGATTAGTTTAAAAAGAAAAACCATTTCTTGGACAAAGTAAGGAAAATCTATCTAAAAAAAGTGAAATAAACAAAAAAAAAAAAATTCTTGAAAAACAATTCACGTCCCCATCTAAGCAACTTTCTAACCCACTCATCCAATTAAATGTTCATATTAATAGAGAAATCAATCAACAAATTATTGATTGAGATGATAAAATATCTCACTTCTATAAAGAGGAGAATACATATTTAAATTTTGAAAAATGTATTTGGGCATTTATTTAGAGAGATAAAAACTTGGGAAAATGACAAAAAAAGACCATTTGAAATTCAAAAGGATAAAAAGGGCCCATGAATTTTCAAAAAGATAGATTGGGCAGGAGGCTCAATCTGTTATTTTCAAATTACTGTGCACAGTTGCAAATACCATTATTCGAGTTGCAAATACCATTAGCATAGTTGCAAATACCATTATAGGAATTCAAATATAACTAGCAGAGTTGTAAATACCATATAAAAAGTTGCAAATACCATTACAAGAGTTGCAAATACCATTGACAGAGTTGTAAAAAATACAATTTCGTTTTTTATTTGCAACTCTGCTAATGGTATTCGCAACTCCTATAATGATATTTGCAACTATGAACAATAATTTCTAAAATGACAGATTGGGCCTCCTGCCCAATCTGTCTTTTTCCAAATTCATGGGCCCTTTTTGTCCTTTTGAATTTCAAATGGTCTTTTTTTGTCATTTTCCCTAAAAACTTTATATGCTCCCTTGATTAAATTAAAAAAGAAGAAGGAGAAATCATAACAAAACCACGAACATTCTTTTTTTTTTCAATTTAGATAAACAAATTCAATGTCAAAAATAACAAGATGATCAGAAACAAAACAATACGATAGCGCCAACCTTGCAGCTGGTTTGATATCATCATCACGATGAAGCTTCATTATTTGATCATCACTTTTCTCCATCCCTCAATTTTCAATCTCTTATTTACGCAACTCTGAGTCTCTCTTGATCCTTTCTTTTGTTTTCCACGTTTTAAAAAAATCATTCAAGAACTTCATGATCATGATTGATATATATATATATATAGGCACACGCAGACACACAGATATGATGATTGATTGAGAAGGACTTAAATTTAGTGATATAAGACACGGTTTAATCAATTTCCTCAATCTTTGGAATTCGCATTCGAATTAAAGATCTATTACATTAAATAAGTTATGATCAATTATTTGGACCCTAAAACTTAAAGAAGACGGACTGAAGTCTGAAGACAAAATTAATATTAATGCGAGAGAAGACAAAATTATTTTTACTTATTTTTACTTCATCCACTACTAAAAAAATCACTTATTAACGCGCTATTTCATGGCAGTAGTTATAAGACAAAACACTGTAAAAAAAGGTTGTGGCATTTTCATAAATAAATTTAGTTTTAAAATTTTTTAACGGTAATTTTTAAAAAAGCGAGGTTAAAAGTCCCACCTGATGACTTTTAACAATGATTTTTTAAAAAATACCGAAAAAAGTCTCCATAAAATTTTAAAAACCCTGTACTCGATTTCAGTTTTATTTTCATTTTTTACAGTAGGATGTGGTCTCATTTCTCTTCCCTATCACCACAGACTTTGATGAAGGTCATTTTTTGACATTTTCCCCTTAGTTTCAGTGCCAATCTCAGTCGTTAATGTCATTTTCTGTCGTCTTCATCATCGTTCTCTATCTTAAAAGTAATAAGTCACTGTTTAACTTCTTCATTTGTTCATTTTTCTTACTTTTTTGGTTGTTTATTTTTTATAAACTGTAATTCATCATATAACAAAATCTGATCACGATCCTTCTTCGTTTGTTATTTATAAATTGTAATACATCAGGAGCTTGAAGAGCTTTAATGGCAAAAGCTTTCTAAATCTTCAACCTTTTCGCTAATCTGTAATTTTTTCTCTATATCTTCAACTTTTTTGCCAGATCTTCAATTTTTTAGTGAGGTTGACCGTGGTGTCTAAGAATAAGTGTCAGCAGATGGATCTTGTTGGAAATAACTTGAAGAGCTTTAATAGAAGAAACTTATGGATCTTTAATTTCTTCAATAGATCTTTCACTTCTCTCCAGATTTGTATAATGCTTTTGATGAGTGTGACCAAGGTGGCTGATGGTGGGTGAAGGCTGAGGAAAGCAAAAAAAAAAAAATTAAAGCAATTAACGGCGGTTTTTTAAAATTGCCGTGAAAGGTTATCTTTAACGGCGAAAGGTACACTTATAACATCAGCTTTCCCAAAACCGCCGTGAAATGCCATTTTTAACCGCCGTTATAAGCTTTTTTTTTCTAGTAGTAATTGACCAACTTAATGAGTAGAATCTCAATCAATTGATTGTAAAATTGGGAGGGATTTTGAGAACAAGTATCACTCATCCCAATCAATTATTCCTTCATTATCTCAATAAAATATTTCCCTTTTTTGGCTTAATTAGACGTAGATTAATTTCCTTTGATTTTATTTTAATTTTCTTCAATTTTTATCAACAATCTCATTATATCATTAAGATGTTTAGTTCAATCTGCGAAAAAAAAAATCATTTGCTTATTTAGTGATTAAACTACCGCGTGTATCATTTGAAAATTTCAAATTTAATGTTTGAATAAATCACACAAGGCAATAATATGCTAGCTATTCGCCATGCTATAGTTTAGCAATTATTTAGTGTGGTTTGCTGCTTCCTTATGTATTTTTTTTTAGAATAATTTGGTGAATGTATGCTTGGTTTTATGCTTTTTCTTGACCTAACCAAGTTTAATTTGATCAACTTGGGGTAGCATAAACCTAGTTATCGGTTTAATTGCTTTTATTACCCTAGTTGAAATGTACTCCCTCTTACCTAAAACATATAAGAGCTAAATAATTGACCGGGAGCAATCAAGTTCTCCTCACTTCCTTCCCTGTGGTTGTGTCAGGTAAGGTTTTCTTGTTCGATCAGCAATTAACCCTTCTTTCCATTTCTCTCCTTTCTTTCAATCTCAACTACCTAACATTTCTTTTCTCCATTGTTGCAACTAAATAGCCTTATTTCATAAGCCTCCTGTTCATTTTTTCTTGCAGCTCTAAAACAGGGGGAGTTCCAAGTTTTTTTTTCACTGCTAGAAAAAAGTCACACAACGGCGGTTAAAAGTAACCTTTCACGATGGTTTTTTTTACTGGCGCGAATTCTACCGCCGTTATAAGTTTAGCTTTTAATGACGGTTAAGAAACTGTCGTTAAATGTAATACTTTAACAAAGGTTTTATAAAACTGATGTTATATATTTAGAATGTTATGGCGCTTTCCAGTAAAACCGCCATTATAGTTTATTCATATAACGCGGCTTTTAAAGTAATTGCTGTTACAGTCTATATTTGCAATGACGATTTTTGGAAAAATTGCCATTAAAAGCTTAATTTTATTTTGTTTCCATTATCTTTCAATGTTTTCATCTATACCACCCTGTATTTGCCATAATGAAGATAAGCTATAGGCAGCAAAGTATGAAGTAAGTAATAGAAAAATCTAAATAAAATGTTAATATATAGTAATAAAGTAATTCAAATTCTTATTATTTAATGAACCAAAATATAATACAATTATATATACACATATATTGTACAATTATATATACAAGAAATGGATGATTGATTAAGACAAGTTCTCTAGGATGGTTTTTGCCAAAACATCCATCATTGGGTGGATTTGCTCATATTCAAAGCTTATTTTGTTCTGTTTGAATAACTGTAAGTTAGAAGTAATAGATAAATATTTAAGATGTGATAAATTGAAAAAGTCTAAATATTGATCACTTCATGACTCATTTAAACTATCCGTGATCCCTATCTCAATGATCTCGTGCCTATATCGGATTATATAATATCCGTACTCAACATTGCCAGGTTGATGGTGGTACTAACAAAATATAAAAACACAGAGCACATTAATAACTAACTTTTGCCCTAATAAATTTATGAAAACTAAAATTTAATTATTTGAAAAGTACTTACTCGAGGATAAATCCATAAAAGATTAGTACTAATTAGATAGCCTCTGAACAAGTTGAAGCCTTGCATAATCCTATCTTTAATTGAAAAAAGTAATCATATAACTTACTAAATATTTATGTTAACAAATCTATGAAGAAAAACTCACGTGTTGACGATGGAAAAAATCTTGGCATCTAGCCGTCCAAACAATGAATTGAACCAATACACCACATTAGCTTCAAGGGATATGACAAGCAGAGTCCAATGTGTACTACAAAATATGAACAACGTTATATATGAATATAGACTAATATGTATATAAGTGTGCCAAGTATAAGAGTATACTTACCCTTTAATGTAAGGTAAAAAATATATCTTCCTCATGATGTGGGTCATAATGTCGACCATGTACATAATCCTTGAGTTCTTACCGGTGTCAATCTCTTGGACACATTGAGGACACATAAAGCTATATTTGTCCCTTTTTGCTTATTGCAGGTATCTCTGATAGAAGTGGCTATTGTTAATAGAGAAAGGAGTCAGTACTGCACGAATGGTTAAGTATAAAGTATTAAAATAAAGTTACAACTTACAATATGGCTCACTAGATGACAGTTGAATCTAGCTTCTTAAAATTCAGGAATTCTCCTTAAAATTAAGGAATTGTACTTGTCATTCCTGTCTAGGGTAAATTTGTAAAGCTTCTGTGTGGTCAAAACCCTAGACAGAATTGTAAAACTAAGTGATTCCTCTAATCCTGCTGCCATAGAGTGGAGAGTTTCCATAATAAAATATCTCGAGGATATGTTCTCAGGAAGAGATTTGAGCTTATCTACTTTCTCCCTTTGAATCTTAGGCTTCTGTAGGGCCTTTTCTAGTTCTGGGCCCTTTGGGGGTTTGCTTCTTAGGTAACTTCTTTGGCATCGGCTCCGGTGTGACTCGCTTTCTCAATTTGATCAGATGTGTTTGCCACATAATAAACTGCCCTAGAGCTTGCTCCAATATTTTGACCTTATCAATACGGTAGGGAACTGGTGCAGTGCTTGATCGCTTCTTTATGTGCTACATCGTGACCTTGGCATTGCCATCAGGAATTATTTTCTAGTGAATTATTATGGCATCTGGGTACATAGTACCATGAGCAATTAATGATGTAGTCCTTTGGTCTGTCACAATGAAGAGACCACACTTTTTCCCATCATCCTTGGTGTGCTCAGGGGTAGGTCAGGACCAGATGGTTTTGAGACAAACTTCTTTTTATTGGCGCTGCCCTTCCCACTAGTCATTGCAGGAGAACCCTAAAAATGTAAACCAAATTAGTCAAGACAAAATATATGTTAAATTCCCCTTGAAAAGAAGTAAATGAATATGTGTTTACCTTTGAACTTTGGCTAGGTGTGGGGAAGCCCATCATCATCATGGCCTATTGGAGCCTATCATCCATAAGCTCTTGGACTCTAGCATCCACCTCAGAGTGCATCTTTGCCAACTCCGCTTGATGCTCTTCTTTAAGTTCATCTCTAATTTTTTACAACTCATCTTGAAGCATGTCTGCGGAGGGTGAGCTTCTTCTTCGAGAGGCGGAGCCAAAAAAGTCTTTGCGAATGAGTTCTTTGGGGCCCCTCTTACTCGACCTGGGATTTGAGGGATCCCAATAGTTAACTCCAGGATTTCTATTCCTTTTTTAGGAACAAAACACCCTTGGGATACCTGTTGCTCTAGTGCATCCTACAACATATACAACTTACCAAGTTAAAATAACTAAAGAGCAAGAAATAACGTATAAATTCTTAGTATGTAAATTAGTTACTTACAATCCTCTTAACAACTGTAGTAATATTTGGAGTGATATATTGTCCCTTCTTCGACCTAACAGCCTTCCAATTTTGTTGGCGAGATGGATGCTAGATGCCAATAGATGAAGAAGGGTCTAATGCAGTTACTTGTTGCACCGCCTCTAACTGCTCTTGCATCATTTTCCTCTCAAGGACATTGTAACCCTTGAGACATATAGTGTTGGTACACATTATTCTTGGCTATTTCTTAATTCCTCTAACAAATAGCTTATGAAAATGAAAAATAGTTAGATTAGTTTATTAAATTATACATTCATTACTAACTAAGTTAATTAAAATGTAAGTTTATAGCACATATCAAACATTATAAGTAGCCTATTTTCGCCCTTGGTGAAACAATGTCCATGCTTCGTCATTAACATTGGGGTATGTGTCTTTCGGATGCTCCCCCATCTTACTACCTCGGATGTAGTACTTCACAAGGTTCGACTTGAAGTCCTTCCACCGTTCATCGTATTGCTTTGAGATGTGATGCTTCATGCTCGAAGTGATGGGAATGTCAAAATTTTGCTACATGAAAGTATAAAAAACAAATAAGATGAAGCTACAATAAGTGATGAAAATAATGAATAACTAAAGTAGATAGGTGAAACATAAAATTAGAAATGTACCAAAATATCCTCCCAAATCATGTCCTTGTCTTTATGGTCCATGGCCTTCCAGTTTGGGTACACAATGCTAATTTTAGCAAGTACTATATGGCCGACATAGTTGTTAAATGCTAGCCTATTTTGACCAGTTGCCTTCATGTCAGCATCAAACTCAACTATCAACCTCGTGGGATATAACCCCTCATATGTCCTAGAGATATGTTTCATACGGGTTTAGCCTCTTCCACTTTTCTTCCCTTGCTGACCAGAACCTGAACCGTCCATACTCTGTTAAAAAAATAATAAATAAATTTAAGAATATGATATAACTAACCATCCAAAAAATAGTGAACTAATCTCCCAAATTATAACTTCATTGAGCCACTTGTTTAGAAATTAAGAATATCAAAACATCATTATATTCTACTATTTAAACCTCAATGGCCCAATAACATACACAAACATATATTCGTCTTTGTTATATCCATAAATCAAATATCAAACTATTATTTTAACTATCGATTATGATATAATCACCTAATCATCCAATGTCTCTTATGTCCCACAATCTTGAGTCCTAAAAATCATATTTAAGATTAACCAAAACTTAGTTCTCCTATGGCTTTATGTACTGTACAAATAAAGGAAGAGAGCAAATTCATAAATTGAGCTATACTATCGTAAATCTTCATTTTGGAGTTTTTCAACACTTATTACAACAGTTTAAACATTTAGGAATATAAATGAACAAAACTCAATTTAGTTTTTCAGCAACCATACACCCAAAACTCCATAACCCACTTTAGTGAATCACTTGCCTACATACTTACAGTACAACATTTATATATTTTATTAACTCATTTAGTCTCTTTTAGCTTTAATCTCAGTAAAGAACTAGACCATAAAATAATAAAGAAGTTAAACGGTGACTTACAACTTTGAAGATGAGAACGATGATGGAAGGAGTTAATGATGACAGAGATAGTAAACAACGATGGAGTCACCAAAAACAGTTGGAAAACAATAAAAAATGCCTTTCGTCTAAGTCTGTGGTGTTGGGGCAGAGAACAGGACTATAAGTGGCTATGTGAAAAGTAAATATGAAGCTCACCGTTAATTAGGTTTAGTAAATTTTCTTATCTTTTCATGGGGATTTTTACTAAAAATCCCGTTACATGTACTTGTAATAGCAACTATTAATAAAACCGTAGTCAAAAGCCTGACATTTACCAAATGTGAAGACTTTATATGGCAATTTTATTAAAACTGCCATTACAAGTATCTGTAACAATGGTTTTTTTACTAAAAATCGTTGTAAAAAGCATATCATGTTATTTGAAAATAACATATAATCTTGAATCCAATAAATTAGACACTAAGTTAGTATGCCAACAGCATTTAGTAATTTGTTGCATTATTAATTTATTGGATAAATTAGACTTCTTGAAGGAAATTGAAAGTGTACATATTTTTTTTCAAAATATGTACACTTTCAATTTCCTTTAAAGTACTCATTACTGAACTCACAGCTAATTAAATAAGGTAAAATTGATGTAGAGGTCTCATAAAAAAAGTTCTTTACATATTTGTTGAGATTTGAGGAACCTTATGGCATCTTTTTCAACTATACCAAAATTTTGTGTGAGTTAAGTTAGATTGATATCAAACTCGATATAATATAATAATAGGTTTATTCTTAAGAAAAATGTGTACACAATTGATCAGAAAAATAATAACTGACTTTATAAAATATTCTAACTAGTTTGACTATTTCTTAGAAAATATTCTAGCTGACTATTTTATACATTTTGTAAAAAATCACATCTCATCCGCCAACTCCAAAACATAAAAAAAGGATGAAAAAAAGGTGTGAAGCCTTTCAATCAGATGAAGCAGAGTCGTCTGAGTTTTGGGACATCTGAAGGTTGGTGGAATTGCCGCTAGTTACGTTGGCGGTGGAGATCAGAACGGAGACTATTGAACCTTTCTTGAAGGTTTTCTACCTGAAGGGAGAGCTTTTCAACCAAGTTCTCCAAACTATCCATTCGGTTTATCAATTCTTCTAGACGTTTGAGGAGGTCTAGAAACGATGAAGCAGGCATTAGGTCAGGGAGATGATGCTTATCCTCAAAATCATCACGAGATCTTTTCTGTGAACGGGATAGTAAGACAAAGACGATAACAAGTGGAACAAATTGGGGAAAAGGAAGTGGAACAAAAAGTACAACGGAAGGCTATTTAAGATTGAGGAAAAGACAATTCGTAAGAGGTATCTGTTGGCCTTCCCTTATGATTGATAGAGACGTTGGTAATTGAAGAAGCAAGAGATGTGCACTTTCTTTCTACATATTAGGCATGAAGAGGCGAAGGTGGGAAGGCAGAACGATTGACTTATAACGACAATTTTTCTCTCTCTAAAAACCACCTTATAAGTTTTTGGTGTCACTTTTAACGGCAGTTGTATAAAAGATCGCCGTAAATAGTTTCTAAGATGCTGATTTATTTATAAATATGTCACTGCATTTTTTTTATGGTACTTTTACTTTTAACCACTGTGAAGTAACGACGTGATAAATATTTTTTGTAGTAGTGTTTTTGCCATTTTAGACTCCTTCTCACTAGCTATATTTGTTATGATTTTGTTTTAAGATTACACACACTCATACAGTACAGGAAAGTTTATCAAAACACGCCATTATCATTATTATCTCTCAACCCGTCACAATTACACTAACACACATATGAATAAAGAAAAATAGGAGAGAAAGATACAACTCAAGGAGAGGAAGAACTAAGTCATAAGTTACAAAGGGAGGGGAATCATAAGAGAGGGAACTTCCCAATAATCATCCAAATGCTGTAATTTTTGCATACTGATTTCAGCGCCCTAGATTGGTTTTTCTTCCTTTTCATGGACCTTCTGTAAAGGGCATGGTTAGTATATTTATTTTTTTTTTGGATGTTGTGGCATATACTAATGCTCTAAAAAAAATTTGCCCACAACTTTTTGGCAAAAATTTAGAGGGCAACAAATATTGTTTAACACTTGTAAATATGATACTTCTTCTAATTCTAATTATAAAGTTATTTGATTTTTTTATATACTAAAAGTATCAAATAAATTAATTTTAGAAAAATTGATATGATAGTACTTTTACTTTGCCAACATTTTGAATAAGGTCCATATGGTTTTCTTCCTTTTTATTTCATCTTATTGTTTGCTCCGTTAATTGTGCTAATCCTTCTGCCAATGAAATACATATGTGCCGTTAATTCAAGTGAATTGGGTAACGTGGATCTGATTAGGCTAAAATCCCTAACATAAAAATAGCACCCTTGTTTTTTTTTTATGTCAGGGTTGATCCAAATGAATTGGGGTGATGTCGCGATCTGACTAAGCAAAAACCCTGACATAAAAATAGCACCATTCTTTTTTTTTGTTTTTTATGTGAGGGTTTTTGCCTAATCATATTGCCACATCACCCCAATTCACTTGAATTAATGGCACATGTGTGTTTCATTGACAGGACTAGCTCAATTAATAGAGAAAATAATAAGGATGGAATAAAAAAAAAATTATAGGACTTAATTCAAAATGTGATAAAAGTATAATAACTGTCATATCAATTTTTTTTGTTAATTAATTATAATTAAATTTAATATCAAAATAAATTTATATTATATATTTTTTAATTTATCTAAATATATTAGTTATAATTAATTAGTTTATTTAATTTTTAATATATATAAAATATTGGGAGAATTAGGAAGAAAGATCAAAGAAAAATAATAATTATTAAAAAAGATCTTAAAAAGTTTATTTATTTAAAAAGACCAAAAATTAAAATACAAATTTATAATTACTAATTTGTTCTCTATTAAAAGAATCCTTTTGATAACCGCTCCCCCTTTTCTTTTCTTTTTTTTCCCCATTTGACATCCACATATATAGCATCTGAATATTAAATTATTTATTTTCTCACAAGTTCTATAAATCTTCACATTGTATTAAAGCTTAATTGGCAATTATTTAAAATGTTTAGTTTTAATCCTTAATTTTTGGATAATGTTATTTTCTTAATTTTTTAGTTAAATTTTTATTTTCTTATATTCACCCCTATAAAAAACTTCAATGCTGCAAGATCATGTGAAATCTATGTTGACCTTCGTTTTTCACCAAAAAAGTCTGCCCAATACCCCTTGGCTAAGAAGGGCAATTTATTTCAATGATTAATATCATTGCATTAATTTAAAATTATAAAAAAGGGAGAAGTAGGAGATAACTAATCGTCAACTCATTGAAATTAATGGGAGGAAATGTAGAAGTATAGGCTAGGATAATTTAAAAATTATAAATTTTTATTTTAATTTTAATCCTTTTAAATAATTATAATTTTTAAGATATTTTTTTAATAAATATTATTTTTCCTAGTTCCTCCCCACTAATTCTCCCTAAAATATTTACGGGGTCGTTTTCGTCCTGTTGATTAAATTCTTGCAAGCTGAAGAATGCAGATCACTTCTCCATCCAATATTCCATTTCCTTTCTTCTCCCGTTACGATGGAAATAGATTCCCTTCCCAACGGCAGTGGCACCGAGGCAACTGCCACCACCGGAACCACCGTGACTTCTACCACCGTCACCAACGCTGCGACACCTCCTCCGTCATCACAGCTTAGCCAAATCACAGAGTCTTTGAAGCTTGAGCATCAGTTCTTGAGGGTCCCTTTTGAGCACTACAAGAAGACGATCCGTGCTAATCACCGCATCGTCGAGAAGGAGATCTCCTCCGTCGTATCTGGTGTTTCCGGTGCTGCCGATAGTGAAATGTCCCGTGATGACGCCGTCAACCACTTGAACTCCCTTGTCTCTAGGCTGCAAGGGCTTAAGAGGAAGGCGAGTGCAAATCGAAATTACTGATTTGAATTATGACACTATGCTTGCGCTCATTCAGGAAATTTATCTTTTCTTTTCCTGGTTAATGTTAATTTTTCTTCACACAAGTTTTTGGTTGCAGAAATGAAGATATTTATTGATGTTTTGTGGTCAGAGGGAGGGATAGTTATTATTCGTTACTCTTGATTACATTTCCTATTGTCATTTTGGGTGACAAACGAAGTAATATGTGATCAATTTTGGAACTAAAATTGCAGTTATTGTTTAAAATTCAATGAATTATTTGGATAGATAAGTTTGAAGACATCAAGGCTACCCATAATTTTAATGCATCATGAAGGACACTGACATTTTTTTGGGTGTGATGTAATTGATCTTTCTTTTCAGGATGCATTGTTGCAAGTCTTGCATTGACATTGTGCCCAGCAGATGATTTTTTTTTTAATTCATTATTCAGTCATATAACCGAGAGGGGTAGTTTACCAAACTGAAGATATATATTGTACATTTTGAGGTATATCAACGAGAGGGATATTTTCAATGCATTATTTGGGTATATAATTTTAAAGATGACCAAAATCTTTGATGTATCAAGAAGGACACTGGCTTTTTCTGGTTGGGATGTGATTGATTTGTTTTGAAAAAATTGATCTTCATTTTCTGCAAGTGTCATGGCACATCTTTTGCATTTGCAGTTTTCATACCAAATGATTTATTTACACACGTTAGTGATTGTCATACATTTGTTAGATGAGTTTATCACCATGATCATCATTTGGCAATATCTTCAGTTGGAGGAAGGAAGTCGAGCAAAGCAATTACAAGCGCAAAGGTACCGAGTGCGTATTGGTCACTTAGAATCTGTTGATGCAGAAAAAATATCAGAATGGAGTGACACACGTTTGAAGAGGATTTTGGTGGATTACATGTTGAGAATGTCATATTATGATACAGTAGTGAAACTAGCTGAATGTAACAATTTACAGGTAAATCTTGTGAATTTTATTTTGTCCTGTTTTTTTTTTTTTTTTTTGGCTCCCTTTAGTAAAGTTTTGACTTTCTGCTTGTTAAAAGGAGTCAAATGGCTATTGACTTATTGAGGATTCTGTGAATATTCCTCTCAGTTCAGATCTTTGGTCAAGCATATGATGGTTTCCCAAACTCTAATCTTTCAATTATCAAGCTAAGTTATTCTACTTTGGATCTGATAGCAGTGTCATTCTTTATGCATCAGGATCTTGTTGATATTGATGTATTCCAGGAAGCAAGAAAGGTTATCGATGCTTTACAAAATAAGGATGTTGGACCTGCTCTAGCCTGGTGTGCTGATAACAAATCAAGGTTGAAGAAGTCCAAGGTTCATACTACTGTTTGAGATTATTAATAGCTGGTGGATTGATGAGTTTATTTATATAATTACGCTTTACTTTAATGTGAGATATTGTATCTTTACTCATATGCAGTTTTTAATCTGTTGAGAAAGTCATTTATCCCATGCCTAACTGCATTTGCTACCTTAAGTACAGCCCAAAGATGTTTCACTTACAAGGCAAGATCCTTGTAAAAGACATCACTTTAGAAAACTCAACTACGTTAGATGTCATCTTGTTCTAAGAGAACTGGTTATTGGTGGGTCTATATGTGTCGTCACGCTATTATTGAAATCCCCCCTTTTACAAGAACCCAATCTGAAAAGATCTGCTACAGTGCGACATTAGGCAGTTTGAACTCATTAAATCTCCTTATATCCTTGTAAAGTGACTCTAGGATGTGCTTGTTTCATTTTCTTCTTCTAGAGTCATTCTTGCCGCATTCATTGTTGCATGGTATTGGACCTTTATTTATTCATCTATTTCAAGCATGTTTCTCTGGAATTGAGACCAATTTTATGATGTTTAGCCAAAATCTGCGTGTTCAATGGAATGAGTTTTACTTATAAGAACTTAGCTTTATGCTGCTGCTTTCTTCTAACTCTTAGTGTTCTATCAATGTTTGCCTCCAATTAAATTTATGCTTTTTTATCTTCATTTTTCTAAGAGGTGGGGCTAGAGTTCTGCACTGGGAAATTATGGAAAACTTATTGGAAATACAGGAAGCTATAGTTTAGAGATGTTGCCCCTAAAATAAGGGAATTTTCAGATATAGAAGATTTGCATTTATTGCCTTCGTTCTAATATCTGTTTTGCTGTATCTAATTATAATCCCTGAAATCATGGGATTTTTGTTCTGTTTTAATTTTCTGAAATCATAGGAATCCTAGGAGCAATCTTGCCATAATCTTAGGGATCCTATTCCTGAACTTGTATATACGTATATCATCCTCCATGATGAATAAAACAATGAATTATGGTGTCAAATTCTTCATAGTATCAGAGCAGAGATGATCCAGTTTAGCTTTGGGCTGAACAACGATGGCCAGGGCGGCTTGCACCTATCGGCACATAATACCACATTGCCGCGGGTGTCAAGTGCAAGCCTCCAAGCGCCACACGATGCTAGTTCATCTCAGATAACTATCCACCACTTGAATGCACAATTATTTGTAGTGGGCCTTGGGTGTTCGCCTTTTTGTCATTAGAAATGGCAAAATTAGGTATTTGGATGGTACCACCGTGAAACCACCAATAACATATCCAAGATACAGCAGGAAGATGACTCTTCTAACTATTCACGCTGTATAAATCCTCCTGAGGAGTCTAGGAAGCAGCGCGAGATATGTTTGCAACATTTAAAAATTGTGTTGCAAACCTCGATATTGAAGCCAACTTAGAGAAAGTTCGACAGGGTAACTTCATCATCACATAATATTGGTCTAAACTAGTTCCTTTATGGCACTAGGTAGACGAATATGACACACTCGAGTGGTCATGTGCTGCGGATGCTCAACTATACGAGAAACTTAAGGAAGAAAGAAGAATTAACAAATTCTTGCTCGGTCTGCAACCATCATTTGATGAGATTAGAGGAAGGATCATAAAACAAGAAATTTTGCCCTCTCTAAGAGAGGTGTTCTTTATGGCTAAGCAGGAAGCAAGTAGGCGACATCTTCCAAACCCACTACAACAGCCAACTAATAAGAACAATCCAAAGGCTTTCCTTGTAAGAACTAATGGCTCCAAGGGCAAGAAAAGTGGAAAGTGGCGTGATAATTGTAAGAAATTAGGACACTCTAGAGACAAATGCTGGAAGCTACACGGTAAACCATCTCATCTGAAGGGTAAAGGCCGAAATGAGGCAAATGCTCATGTTGTCTCTGACTCAAATATTGCACCTGATGAGAAATTGAGCGGAGAGGAACTTGAAGTTCTCAGAAAAATACTATAACAATATGAGGCCAAAAACCAGACTATAGCCGCTGGTAATATAGCATATACAGGTAATGCTATTTTAGCATTTCAGACTGAGGTTCATAATGATCAAATGTGGATTGTTGATTTTGGAGCTACTGATCATATGTCTGGTAACCTTAATCTTCTTCAAAATGTTAATCCTTGTGATACTCATGGTTATAAAAGTAGCAGATGGGAAATATATTAAAGTTTAGGGAATAGGAGAAGTTTGCTTGTTTGGTATTGTTATGCTACTAATATCTTATATGCGCCTGACTTGAAATGCAACCTGCTTTTTGTTAGTAAAGCTACCCTATCCAGGCAATGCTGTATTGACTTCTCAGTCACTCTTTGTTTATGTCAAGACTTGGAGTTGAGGAAGACGATTGGAACGGCTAAGCTACTAGAGGGGCTCTATTGTGTGAGCAAAAATTTTCAAAACAGAATTCAAGACAAGTGACCAGCTGTGCAGTTGATATGGCGCCAAGGAAATATGTAAGGCGGAAGAACAGGGACTCTAGTTGACTCAGTCTAGATCATTTCGTTTTTCCTTGTTTATTTGTTTTATTTCCATTATCACGTTGCTACTGAATTATAGGGCTAGTAGGGTCATTATCTATCTAGTCCATCATGAGTCCATTATGGGTTAGTTTCTCGATTATGTAGGGAAGTTCAGTTTCTTTATTTTCCTATATATATGTATTCACTATCCTTGAGTAAAGATAAGAAGAGAATTATCCTTTTAGTATATTGGAGATTCTCCAGGCTTCTAATTTCCCTTATTAGTGAGATATTGTGAGAGAATTAAGAGAGAATCTACCTTCTGTTTTGCAGCTTAATTACAGGTTATAGGCGGCTTATACCATTTTGGTATCAGTGTTGAGTTCTGATCAGCATGGTGAACACACGCGCTTCTCATAGCGTTCAACCTCCCGAAGACAACCCAATTGGCAATGACCCATTAGCGACTATTGCTTCCCGACTGGAAGCTCTGGACATTTTAATAGAGAAGGTGACCGCCCTTGAGGCGCAGTCTTCACGGTGTGACCGAGGGAAGGGAAGGCACCGTAACTAGACTGAAGATAGTGATGATGAAACAATACCATATAGACGAGAACCCTAACCGCCGATAGCAAAGATTGAGTTCCCAAAATTCGGAGGGGGGTACTTAAGGCAGAGAAGTATTTTAGGTACTATGATGTTGCGGAGGACAATAAGGTGGATGTAGCTCCCATGTACCTGGAAGGAGACGCCTTAGACCTATTCTCATGGATGAGTACAGAGAGGACACTGCATTATTAGGAAGATTTGGTGAAGGCGTTCCAAGAGCACTACGGGCCACCCGAATACCAAAACCCCGATGAGTATCTTTGTAGTGCTAAGCAGACGGGCTCTGTGAATGAGTACCGCCAGGAGTTCGTGAGATGAGCAGCACGAGTTGAACAGTGGCCATAACATTGCCTCCTGGGTATTTTTATCAATGGACTTAAGGAAGAGCTCAGGTCAGATGTGCACATACACAAGCCCAAAACGGTTTATAGGGCCTCAAGCCTTGCTCTGGAATTTGAGAGGAAGATGTTGTCAATTCGTGGGCCCAGGTCTAGTACTTCCTATGGCCCAATTCACACTAACCCAATTTACAGCCCCATTTACTTTGGCCGTGAGACTAGAGGGAGCACCACGACGTCGTCTAATCCTACACACATGCTGCCCGCGATGTCTCTCCCTCGACCTTTGTTATCATCCTCTCACAACTTGAGCACGGCAGCTGTAATAGAGGCTGGATGCTAGCGACGATGGAACAAAGGTCTATGCTTCCGTTGTGGGGAGCCTTTTCGGCCTGGCCACCGATGTCTAGGGACTTTCTCTCTTATGGCAGTTGATGAAGATGGGAACCCAGTGGCAGAATTCATTGAAACAGAGGAAGAACTAGGCACCGAGAAACATGGGGACGCCAAGATTTCCTTCAATGCTATTCTGTGTTGAAATTCTACAGCAACGATGAAGCTTCGAGGTACTATCCATGGTTGTGAAATCTCTGTTTTGGTTGACAGTTGGTCAACCCACAATTTTATCCCTGCTTCACTGGTCAAGGAATTAAATCTTACTACACGCCCGGTGCCCACTCTTGGCTTTCAGGTGGGAGATGGAAAACTTGTATATTGCACTCAGGTCTGTGAGGGATTATAGATTGCACTTGTAGGATTGAGTATTACATAGAATTTCTATTCTCTCTCTCGCAAGTTCTGACATGGTTCTCAGAATTCAATGGCTGGCTTCTCTTAATACCATCCCAACCAACTAGAATCAAATGTTCCTAATTTTCTAGGTTAATGGAAAGTGATATAAATTACAGGGGGCTCCTTTTTAAGAAGATCAAATGGGAGGGCTCCATTCCATGAATGCTTCTGAGCTGAAATTGAGTTCTAATTCCATGGGCAATTTAAATTTGTAGGACTTACTGGCTGAATTTGATGCTGTTTTCAATGAACCCTCAGAGCTGCCTCCTTTTCAAGAGCATTACCATGCCATCACTCTTTTCCCAAATGCACTACCACTAAACCTGAGGCCATACCGGTATTCATATTTCTAGAAAAATGAGATTGAGCGACAGGTAGAGGACCTCCTTCAAAAAGGGTTAATTCGGCCTAGGCTCAAGCCCTTTTGCAAGTCCAGTGTTGTTAGTAAAGAAGAAGGATGACTCATGGTGTATGTGTGTCGATTACAGGGCTCTCAATAAGATCATTGTACTAGATAAATACGACATTCCCAACATTGATGAACTGCTTGATGAGTTGCATGGGGCAACCTACTTTTCTAAGATCGACCTGCACTCTGGGTACCATCAAGTTTGCGTGCTAGCTGTTGATATTCACAAAACAACATTTAGAACTCACAACAAACATTATGAGTTTGTAGTAATGCCATTCGGTCTTACCAATACTCCCGCTACCTTTTAAGCAGCAATGAATGATTTATTTCGGCCCTATCTTTGCAAATTTGTGCTCGTGTTCTTTGATGACATTTTGGTATACAGTTCTACTCCACAGCAGCATGAATGCCATCTTTGGACAATATTCCAAACTCTACAGCAGCATTCCTATTTTGCGAATTCCAAGAAATTTTTGTTGGGACAGTCTCGAGTTATGTTTCTTGGCACCACCGTGTTTCAGCCCAAGGAGTTGAAACTGATTTTGAGAAAATCAGTGCAGTACGGGAGTGGCCAGTACCTACTAATGTGTTAGAGCTCTGAGGCTTCCTTGGTCTTGCTGGCTACTACCGAAGGTTCGTCAAAAACTATGGTATGATTGCTCATCCTCTTATAGACCTTACTAAAAATAATGCTTTCTGCTGGTCTCCTATGGCGCAAAAATCTTGAGACACTCAAGTTGGCCTTAATTTCTGCACCTATTTTAAAACTCCCTGACTTTAATTTTGAATTTGTTGTTGAGTGTGATGCCTCTATGGAGGGTGTTGGTGCTATACTTTTGCAACAAGACCACCCCATTGCTTTCTATAGCAAAGGATTTTCGTTCTCTAATAGGTACCAATCAGCCTATGATCGGGAGTTGCAGAAATGGCACCATTATCTATTGGGATGACATTTTACGGTTAAAACCAATCATAACAGCCTTCACAACCTCCTCGATCAGCGAGTAGTCACCAATAACCAGCAACGGCTCATTCTCAAGCTCCTTCCATTTGATTTCACAATTGCCTATAAAGCTAGGAAGGAAAATATAAGAGCAGATGCACTCTCCCGATAGCCACAGCATGCTGATTTTCATCATTTGGTAGTACCATTACCTTTGGACTGCTTAGATTTAGAGGAAGCTTTATTGAAAGATCAATTTACAGCCCCAATCATTGCAGCTCTGAAAAAAGGATTCCCATTCCAAACTGGGTTACACTATGAGTAGGCCAAAGCTTTACTATCAAGGGCGATTGGTAATTTCACGCAGCTCTCCACTCCGGGCGAAATTACTTGAAGAAGCTCATATCACACCTTCTGGTGGCCATGGGGGGTTCTTGAAGACCCTAAAGCGCCTTACAGTTATGGTCTACTGGCCTTAGATGAAATCTGATATAAAAACATTGATTTAGCAATGTTTCACCTGCCAGAAGAATAAGTATGATACCTTATCATCTGTTGGGCTGTTAAAACCGATATCGACCCCTAAACGGATTTGGGAAGACATTTCTATTGATTTTATTGTTGGGCTGCCTAGATCTGAAAATTTTGATATTATTTTGGTAGTAGTGGATAGATTGAGTAAATATTGTCATTTCATTCCACTATCTCATCCATATACTACTAAGTCCGTGGCTACACGATTTTGTGAAGAAATCATTAGACTATATGGCATGCCTCGTTCTATAATTTCAGATAGGGACTGAAGACTAACGCAATGCAGAAGGAATTTCTGGAATATTTTCACTGAGTATATCTTTTATTGATTATACTATATAATATATATACACTAGAGAGTGATATCAGTCCAAGAATCATGGTCCTGATTTACAGGGAGTAATAAATGCAAATCATATCATATCATAGCTAATCTAATCATATCATATCATAGCTAATCTAATCATATCTAAAATAATAACGCTAATATTCACAGAATCAGCAATAATAACTCTAATATCCACAGAATCAGCAGAATATTATCTACACCCCCTCAAGTTGGAGCATAGATATTTGTCATATCTAACTTGCCAATAAAATATTCGAATTTATCCCGGGCTAATCCTTTGGTAAGAACATCTGCTGTTTGTTCTTTAGAAGGTATGTAACGGAGGTCAATAGTTCCTTCATCAATCCTTTCTCGTATGAAGTGCCTATCTATCTCAACATGCTTTGTGCGATCATGTTGAATGAGGTTATGTAAGATATTAATAGATGACATGCTATATGAGTAGAACCGTATAGGTAATCCTACGATTATCCTGAACTCTTCAAGTACTCGTTTCACCCATATGCCTTCACAAATCCCTAGTGCTATAGCTCTATACTCGGCTTCAGCACTGCTTCTTGCTACTACACTTTGTTTTTTACTGCGCCAGGTAACTAGGTTTCCCCAAACAAATGTTGCATATCCAAAGGTAGACCTCCTATCATCATGGTTCCCTACCCAATCTACATCAGTGTAAATCTCTACCATCCTTTTATTACTTTTCTTGAATAGTAGTCCTCTGCAAGGTGATCCTTTCAGATACCTCAAAATTTTGTATACTTCATTTAAGTGTTTCTGTTTAGGATCATGGGAATGTTGGCTCACTATGCTAACTGCAAAAGCAATATCTGGTGTGGTGTGAGACAGGTATATTAATTTTTCAACCATGCGTTGGTACCTTTCCACTTCTACAGTCTTTCCAAGCTCTTGATCATCACTAATCTTATCAATTCTTATAAGGGTGTCACTTGGTCTACAACCCATCATACCTGTTTCTTTTAGAAGGTCTAGGATATATTTCCTTTGGGATATTCGTATCCCCCCTTTTGATCTAGCAACCTCCATTCCCAGGAAGTACTTCATTTCTCCTAAATCTTTGACTTGCAATTCTCGATTTAGTGCTTCTTTGATCCTGGCAATCTCTATCGAATCATCTCCAATGAGGACAATATCGTCTACATAGACTGCCATAACCATCATCTTCTCATTTTGGTGTCTAAAGAACATCGTGTGATAACTTTGGCCTTGGACATAGCCTTGATTCTTTAACACATGAGAATCTCTCAAACCATACTCTGGGAAACTGTTTCAAACCATATAACGATTTTTTCTATTTGCATACCTGACTAGCCTTTCTTCCGGGGAAACCTGGTGGCATCTTCATATAAACTTCTTTTAGATCACCATTTAGGAAGGCGTTCTTCACATCCATTTGATAAAGAGGCCAGTCGAGATTCACTGCTAAAGATAATAAGATCCGAATAGTGTTCAATTTCGCAACAGGTGCAAAAGTCTCACTGTAGTTTATCCCATACACCTGTGAGAATCCCTGTGCCACCATCTTGCTTTGTACTTATCAAGGCTTCCATCTGCTGTGTATTTTGGTGTAAAGACCCCTTTGCACCCTACAACTTTCTTTCCCTTGGGTAGATCAACAAGTTCCCAAGTATTGTTGTTTTCCAAAGCCTTCATTTCTTCCATGACTGCCTGTCTCCACTCAAGACTGTCTAATGCTTCATCAATGTTGTTAGGAATTCGGATCTTATCTAAGTGAGCAACAAATGTATAGTATTTGGATGACAGTGCATGATAAGACACAAATCTCTCAATAGGGTGCCTAGTACATGAGCGACGCTGTCTTCGGAGTGCAATGGGAAGGTTGACATCAGCTTGTACTTGTCTTCCTTCTTGAGTCTCAACTTCCCTTGGAACTACCTCCGGGTTTGACTCTTGGAGTATACTAGTATTTGGAGGAGCTTTACCTGTCTTGTGTCTCCTGGTGTATATTCGAATAGGTTCATTGGTGTCTCCCCCTAGATTGGTATTCCTTTCATCATCATTTGGCACATTATTGGAAGGGTCAGCGGAAGGAAGGATGATTTGAGGTTCAGTTTCAGGCAAGAAATCAGGATCATATTCAATGAACATAGGTTTAGTTTCACTAGGTTCAGTCTGATGTGGTTCATGCCAACTCTCCCCCTTCACAGAAGACTGAGTGTAGAAAGGAAGGGATTCATGAAAGGTGACATCACAGGTAACATAAAGGTGTTTAGTAGTGGGATCATAACACTTGTAACCTTTCTGGGACCCCGAGTAACCTAAGAAGATGCATGGGACAACCTTTGGATCAAGCTTGGAGGTGTGGTGAAGATGAACATAAGTGGTACACCCAAAAACCCGTAAAGGTAGTGTGTTTTCAAGGTAGGGCAGATTATAGTGGTTGTGTAGGACTTGTAATGGTGTCTTGAAGGACAAAGGCTTACTTAGCATTCGATTAATAAGAAAGATAACAGTGAGGACAGCGTCGTCCCAATAGGATTTAGGTACATGACTACTAAACATTAAGGCACGTGCTGTCTCAAGAATGTGACGGTTTCTTCTCTCAGCTATACCATTCTGTTGTGGGGTATACGGGAAGGTACTTTTGTGCACAATACCATGGTCCTTTAGAAATGTGGATAAGGATTGGTTTACATACTCAGTTCCATTATCAGTGTGAAGAATTTGTATATCTGTTTGGAACTGAGTTTGAATCATGTGATAAAAGTTGATGAAGGTTTGGTAAACATCCGTTTTGTCTTTTAGTAAAAACCCCCACACGTGTATGATCGTCAATAAAAGTAATAAACCATTTGGTGTTTGTGCGATTTGAAACCCGAGAGGGACCCCACAGATCACTATGAATGATTTGAAATGGTTTGGATGCATGATAATGGAGAGGAGAAAAAGAAGTACGATGATGTTTGGCACGCTCACAAGAGTCACAATGAAATGGAGAAAGATTTTTATTGAAACTGATAGAAGGAAACAATTGAGTCATATACTAAAAATTTGGATGTCCTAATCGTTTGTGCCATAACTCCAAATCACTAGTTTTAAGGAGAGACACTTTATTACAGGAAGCAGAGATACAGTCATCCAGGTAGTAGAGGCCCTCCAACTCCTTAGCAACTCCAATCGTCATCCCCGTAAGTAGGTCCTGGAAAACACAATGTTTAGCAAAGAAATTTGCATGACATCTTTCATCTTTAGCTAATTGACTAACAGATATTAAGTTGCATTTGAGATCCGGGACATGTAAAACCTCATGACGAGTAAGAGTTGGAGACACTTTGATACTACCAATACCAGTAATGAGAGCATCAGATGCATCAGCTATTTTAACAGAAACCCGAGATTGGGTAGCGGTGTAAGTAGAAAACAGTGACCTATCATTAGTCATGTGATCTGAGGCCCCCGAGTCGACTATCCAGCAGTGTTTAGAACGTGTACCTTTAATGGTAGTCAAGGCGTGAGAAGAGTTACCTTTTTTCACAATAGTGGCTATAGGTTGCTTACGGTTCTGCTGATTAGATTCCAAGGTAGCAAGTCTCTCCAGAATCTGACTCAAGGCATCATTCTGGTTGTGTGAGACAGAGGGTTCCACATCATCCTTTGAAGCATCAGCAAGGTAACCACGACCTCTGTTCTTCTTTGGTTTCCATCTTGCTGGTTTGCCATGTATATCCCAACAAGTGTCTTTAGTATGTCCTGTTTTTTTGTAGTGTTCACAGACAGGATGTTCCTTCGGGTTTTTAGGATCCATAGATCGAGCAACTAGTGCAGAAGCCTCCACATTAGGCTGACGAGGTATTGTTGAGCTAGTGGGCATTACTTGCCGACGAGATTCTTCATTCCTAAGTAGAGCAAAAGCCTCCCGAACAGATGGTAAGGGATCTTGGGCAAGGATACATCCTCTCACATCATCATATACAAGATTCAAACCTGTAAGAAATTCGAATAACCGATCTTCAACATCCCTTTTGTTATTCGCAGCATCTCCCGCACAGAGCCATACCTTGTCCTTGAGTAGATCTAAGTCCTTCCACAATGAGACCTTGCCATGGTAATAGTCAGTGAGAGTCATGGCATCTTGCTTCAGTGCCCATATTCTTGCCCGAATGTCAAAGATTCTGGCTGCATTCTTGTTGTTGCCGTAAGACTCTTTTAATGCTGACCAAATATCCTTAGCTGTCGGTAGAAACATGAAAGGTTTCTTTACTGAGGATATCATTGAATTGATCAGCCATGCATACACAATGGAGTTTTCTGACTTCCACCGTCGCCATGCACGTTCATCAGCCTTTGCTGGTTCGGTGGTTTCGCCATTGATGTATCCCAGTTTCTCGCGACCATCAATAGCGAGTTGCATTGATTGTGCCCACTCTTGATAGTTGTCGCTGCCAGTGAGCTTATCTGGAACAATGAGTACTGCAGAATCACCAGAAACAGGTCTTGAAGGGAACCCGTGTGGCACGTCGTTCCTCGGTTGTTCATTCTCCATTTTTCTGTCTGCAATAGGCTTGTCTGTCTCCAATGTAAGCTCTGATACCATGAAGACTAACGCAGTGCAGAAGGAATTTCTGGAATATTTTCATTGAGTATATCTTTTATTGATCATACCATATCATATATATACACTAGAGAGTGATATCAGTCCAAGAATCATGGTCCTGATTTACAGGGAGTAATAAATGCAAATCATATCATATCATAGCTAATCTAATCATATCATATCAGAGCTAATCTAATCATATCTAAAATAATAACGCTAATATCCACAGAATCAGCAATAATAACTCTAATATCCACAGAATCAGCAGAATATTATCTACAGGGACCCACAATTTTTGAGTGCCTTTTGGTAGGAGTTATTCAAGTTAAGCCAGACTCGTTTGAGGATGAATACATCTTACTATCCTCAAACCGATGGATAAACAGAAGTCGTTAATCGATGCCTAGAAGCATACTTGAGATGCTTTGCACATGAGCAGCCACGTACTTGGAGCAGATTCTTATGTTGGGCAGAGTATTCATTCAATACCAGTTTCCACACATCAACCAACATATCCCTTTTCAAGGTGATTTATGGTAGAGACCCTCCTCCCCTTCATCCTTTCATTAAGGATGACACTAATGTGGCAAAACTTGCAGAACAACTGGAAACAAGAGACCACATGCTACGCCTACTCTAAGATAATCTTAAAAAGGAACTAGACAAGATGAAGTCTTATGCAGATCAACATCGAAGTTGGTGATGCTGTTTTCCTGAGAATCCAACCCTGCCGACAGCATTCTCTTGCTCATAAGAAGTATTCGAAACTATCCCCACGTTTCTTCGGCCCTTACAAGGTCATCAGGAAGGTGGGACCCGTCGCTTATGAGTTGGAACTTTCTCTATCAGCAAGAATTCACCTGGTCTTCCATGTCTCATTGCTGCGGCTTGCTCATGGACAAATCCATGTTGCACCATTAGCTGAATTACCTATCTCTGCTGATTTTGAACTGCTCCTAGAACCAGAGAAAGTGCTATCACATTGCCAAAGGGGCCTCATTTAGAGCTGTTAGTACACTGGAGAACCAGACCTGCAGAAGAGGCAAGCTGGGAAGATTATGATCTTCTACAATTACAATTCTCAGATTTTCAACTTGAGGACAATTTGGCTTTTCAAGGGGGGAGTATTGATATGGCACCAAGGAAATATCTAAGGCGAAAAAATAGGGACTCTAGTTGACTCAGTCTAGATCATTTCGTTTTCCTTGTTTATTTGTCTTATTTCCATTATCACGTTGCTACTGAATTATAGGGCTAGTAGGGTCATTATCTATCACGTTTAGTCCATCATGAGTCCATTATGGGTCAGTTTCATGATTTTGTAGGGAAGTTCAGTTTCTTCATTTTCCTATATACATGTATTCGCTATCCTTAAAGATAAGAAAATAATTATCCTTTCAGTATATTGGAGATCCTCCAGGCTTCTAATTTTCCTTATTAGTGAGATACTGTGAGAGAATTAGGAGAGAATCTACCTTTCGTTTTGCAGCTTAATTACAGGTTACAGGCAGCTTATACCAACAGCTGACACACGTTCAGTTTTTAGATGAAAAATTTTTACTTTGGCACTATAGTTTAGGCTACCCAAATTTCAAATACATGTCTAGAATTTTCCCAAAGTCTATGAATAAAACTTCATCTTTGAACTCTTGTGAAATCTGCCAACAGTCTAAACATACTAAACATAGCTACAAACCCTATTCCCATGAATTCTCTCATCCCTTCTCTCTTGTACATAGTGACATTTGGGGACCTGCCCATGTACTAACCCTTTCACGTGCAAAATGGTTTGTCACCATGATTGATGACTATATACGGTTCACTTGGGTTACCCTCATTAAAGAAAAATCTGACTTCTCACAAATGTTTATCAATTTTCACAAAATGATTCAAACGCAGTATAACACCTCTATAAAAATCCTTAGAAGTGATAATGGGAGGGAATATACAAATGTGCAGCTCCAAACCTACCTACGGTATTATACACCAAACCAGCTGTATTAACACACTACAATAGAATGATACCACAGAATGAAAAACCGCTATGTCCTTGCTGTTACCCATGCTATCATATTGACAAATAATGTTCCAAAATATTATTGGGGGGAAGCCATCCTCACCGCTGCTTAATCAATATGTTACCCTAAAAGACCCTCACCTATTCCACCCCTGTTAACCTCCTCTTGAAGCCTACCCAACTTCCCATCTCCTAAACTACCTCCCTGAAAAGGTCTTCGGGTGTGTTGCTTATGTTCACAATGATAGTGGTGGAAAACTGGATCCCCGTGCCATAAAACCTATTTTCCTCAGGTACTCACCTACGCAAAAGGGATATAAATGCTACTCTCCTACCCAAAAGAAATTATACACCACTATGAATGTCACCTTTGCTGAACACCTACCTTTTTACCCCAAAACACCTATTTAGGGGGAGAGCATGGAAGAATGGGAGTTTCTTGTTGATACACCAGCAGCACCCATGCTAATAACTACTCAAACTGCAACCTTTCCCACTCTAGACGACCTTGAAACTGGCATTGACAATGGTCCTAACCTCATTGAGACAGCACCACGTGATGACCCAGAGATAGATGCAGAGGTAGCAGACACTGAAACAACCGAGGACACAATGGCGGAGGAGGAAAATTTGGATCATGTAGAGCCATCTAGTACTGAACCATCCCAGGAGTCAACCTCGGTTTCTAGTTCTGGAGATCTTGTGTGGCCAATTGCCTTGAGAAAGGGTATGATCATGTACTCGACATCCTATCGGCAACTTTGTTTCCTATGATAGATTGTCAACATCTATGCGCAGTTTTATTGCCGCTTAGCAAATGAAAAACTACCTACCACCTTTGAATCAGCCATCAAAGACTGAAACTGGAAAGGGGCCATTGTAGAAGAATTGAAAGCCCTCACCAAAAACCAAACTTGGGAACTCTTGAAACTACCACCAGGAAAGAAGACTGTGGAGTGTAAATGGGTATTCACTAAGAAGTACAACCCTAATGGCTGTACAAACAAATACAAGGGTCGGCTTGTAGCAAAAGGATACTCTCAAACCTATGGCATTGACTATCAAGAGACCTTTGCACCAGTGCCTAAATTAAACACTATCTGAATACCTCTGTCCCTAGCAGCCAATTTGGATAGGCCTTTACATCAACTAGATGTGAAAAACGCCTTTCTCAATGGAGACCTAGACGAGGAAGTGTATATGGACATCCCAGAAGGACTCGTTGAATATAATACTCCGGGACTAGCATGTAGACTTTACAAGTCATTATATGGACTAAAATAGTCCCCAAGAGCATGGTTCGAAAGATTTGCAAAAGGCCGTGAAGAGAGTTGGTTTCACTCAGTGTCAAGCGGATCACACATTGTGAAACACAACAAAGACAAGATAGCCATCCTTATTTTGTATGTTGATGATATCATCCTAACAGGGGATGACATCAACGAATTGATGAGACTTAAGAAGTGAGAAAAGGAATTTGAAGTGAAAGACTTGGGAAGTCTCAGATATTTCCTAGGAACAGAAGTCGCAAGGTCTAAGAACATAATTGCTGTATCCCAGAGGAAGTACACATTGGACCTGCTAAAGGAAGTAGGGATGTTGGGAGCTAAGCCGGCAAAAACACCAATGGAACCTGCTTGTAAACTTGTCAATCAGAATGATGAAGAAGAAAATACGGCCAAAGATGAGAAGAAGGAAAAGAAATCAGTGCCAGTGGATGCAGACAGATATAAAAGGCTTGTGGGAAAACTTTTGTACCTGTCTTACACTCACCCTGATATAAGCTACGCAGTTGGTGTAGTGAGTCGATTTACAAATGAACCAATGGAGGAACACATGGAAGCAATCTATAGAATCCTACATTATCTCAAAATGACTCCAGGAAGGGGGATATATTTCGAAAAAGGGAAGTCACGAGAATCGATTGTATACACAGATACAGATCATGCAGGATTTATACTAGACAGAAGATCTACCTCCGGATACTGCACCATGTTGTGGGGGAATGTAGTGACATGGAGAAGCAAGAAGGAAACTGTTGTCTTTAGAAGCAGGGCAGAAGCTGAACTAAGAGCAATAGCTCATGGTGTATGTGAAGGATCATGGATTGTCAGAATCCTGAAAGAGCTGGACCATGCATTAAACACTCCGATTCTACTTAGAAGTGATAGCATGTTAGCTATATGATGCGAAATCCTATTCACCATGAAAGGACAAAATATGTGGATATAGATAATAAGCATTTCATCAAAGAAAAGGAGGATGAAAGAATCCTTGAATTAACACATGTTCCATCCCAACATCAAGTAGGGGACCTCTGCACTAAAGCCTTAGCGAAACCGCAGTTTGAAAAACTTAGAGGCAAGCTGGGAATGAAAGACATCCATTCGCCAGCTTGAGGGGGAGTGTTGACGCTAAAATAAGGGAATTTCCAGATATAGAAGATTTGCATTTATTGCCTTCGGTCTAATATCTGTTTTGATTCCTGTATTTGATTATAATCCCTGAAATCATGGGATTATTGTTCTGTTTTAATGTTCCGAAATCGTAGGAATCCTTGGAGTAATCTTGCCATAATCTTAGGGATCCTATTCTTGAACTTGTGTCTATATATATCATCCTCCATGATGAATAAAACAATGAATTCTGGCATCAAATTCTTGAAGAGATATTTTCATTTTACATATTTTCTAACTTTTATTTGTATTTACATACCTGTTGAAGAATATCAGTTTATTTTGTCATTTTGCTCACCTAATTTTTTCCCTCCCTCTCCCTCTCATGATTTCCCTCTTTCCCGTTCATCCCCCCTATTTCTTTACTGTTCTAAATCACTCTGGACTTCTTATAAAGTAAATAGCAGTGGTTTCGAATCTATCAGAAATATGTGGTTTAAGCAGTTAATGGTAAAAATTCAAGTCAACAAATTGACATGCTTGATGGTACGAAACCTCTGCCTTGTAAAATTGAAAGAGTATGTAACTTGCATTATATTTGACCAAGGACTATATAAATTTCTCACTGACTTGGCCTTCCTTTGTTCGGGACTCTCTCTCACACGCACAAAATAGAGGCGGTTAATTATACATGGAATGCTGTAAGATAAGTCAGGAGATATTTTGACAAGCCAAAGTGGCACGACCATTGTTTTAAAATAAAATAACAGTTTGCGTGTTTTTTTTCTTTTTGTTGGGGGGCTGGGGGTGTGTGCTTTGTTTAAGAAAATTAATTGCTGTCTCGTATACCTTCTGTTGAAGGTAGGTCATATGCCATGGTACTTGATAAACAAATATGGGCATAGGTTTTGCACCATACTACTATTATTGAGTTAGATTGGTTTTGTTGACAACAGAGCAAATTGGAGTTTCAATTAAGACTTCAAGAGTTCATAGAGTTGGTACGGGCTGAAAATAATTTGCGAGCCATCACATATGCTAGGAAATATCTTGCACCATGGGGAGCGACAGACATGAAAGAATTGCAGCGAGTCATGGCAACCTTGGCCTTTAAACGAGATACTGAATGTGCTACTTATAAGGTAAGCCTTGGCTATCTAGTATTTGTGCACGTTTTTACATTAATATTATTATTAATTCTGCCATGTTAGCAGAATTTACAGTAGTTGATTAACTGGTATATCTTTTGAATTTTGATTTGTTTTGTACCATATATCAATATAGTATTGCTTTGAAAGTGGAAGATAGCACTCCTCTCTTTTTCTTTGCTTTGTTGAAGGGGGAAAATCAATGTATTTTTTCCCCGAGATGCCAAGATGTGAATGTGTTTTCCGGTTAGATTGTGAGCTTCGTTTTAAAAACTTGTGTGTTTCAAGTACCTATAATTTCTTTCTGTTTCAAGAATGGAGGAATATGAAGCTCGAAATATACAGTATGCCTCTTTCTGGTTGATACAAGCTGTGACTATGTTTCTTACTATTCCAAGTTGGTAATAATTATAGTTCACGAAAACTAAGCTTCATTTACTTTTTGTTTTTGGCCAAAAAAGCTTCTTGCTCTTAAAGCTGTCATATATTGTATCTATATTCTTTGAACTGAAGTTCCAGCAAACACAAAGAAAGATATAATTGACTTTTCCCAATCCTTTTACAGGTCTTATTTGAACCTAAGCAATGGGATTATCGGGTGGACCAATTTAAGCAGGAATTCTACAAGTTATATGGCATGACTGTAGAGCCTCTGCTTAATATCTACCTGCAAGCTGGTCTTTCTGCTCTGAAAACTCCGTATCTATATACATCTTGTAGCATCCATTAATTACTTTGTCTTCGTGTTTGACACTTTTCTGTTTGATCTTGATTGCTTAATAGAGAGCTGCTTTTATTTTATTTTAGTTTTTTGTGGGGTTGGGGGGGTGGGATGTTACCTCTATCTTTAGCCATAGACTATGTAATAGATGCATGATTTTTCAAGTTACATGCTCCTATGTTTTCCTTTTGTTGGACAGTCGTGATAAAGCTAATTCTTCTGAGAGCTTCCTCATCTATTTGTGGGTTTGACTAGAAATGACAAGGGTAATCCCTTTGATTGGATTGAGTCATTATTTATGTTGTTATGCATATGAAATCACAAAATACTCTATGATTCATAGGTCAAGAGCATTCATGGTCTGATGTTTGTCATTTATATAGATTTTTTTTTGTATTTTGGCCTGAGAAATAATGTTTGAAGAAATCATATTTGACCAATTTAAGTACTCATTTTAATTTGATTTTCGCATGTGAGAGTCACTCATTTATATAGAATTTTAGTCTTGTTACTGCTATGATGAACCAAAGTATGCTTTTTTGTAAGTTTGCCATAGTTTGTCAAAATTATGGTCCTTTGGAATCTTAACTGCTTCTCATTCTTAACCTATGCCATGGAAATTTTCAAATTTGTAAGCACTCAACCTTCTTTGCACATCAATTTAACTCAAGCTTGCAACTGGTCTTGGGCTGAGTTTAAGCTAAGAGAACCATAAAATTTTATGTGAAATAAAGCCGGTAGCTGTGAATAGAGAACATTGTGTCCCATCTAGTGGGGGATAAGGCTTGTTATTATTGAAAGCGTGTAGCTATGTATGCACAAATCATATGTAACTCTCTGTTCTTGTGATCTTTGACCCGATAAAGATACTGTTACGAGGATGATTGTACAAAAGAGGACCCTCTATCACAGGAGGGTTTTCGGACACTGGCCAAGCCATTACCTTACTCTAAGCAGCACCATTCCAAGCTTGTTTGCTACATAACTAAGGAGCTAATGGACACTGAGAACCCACCACAAGTCTTGCCCAATGGATATGTCTACAGCACTAAGGTCCCAGTTATTCTAGATGTTTTTATGCATTATTTTTGTCTAGTAGGCTAATTATATTCGCTGATTTGCAGGCACTTGAAGAGATGGCAAAGAAGAATAATGGTAAAATCATCTGCCCGAGGACTGGTTTGGTTTGCAATTATACTGAAGTGGTGAAAGCTTACATCTCATGATTCTCCATTCTTGAGCTTGTATAATGTCTAAGTTTGACTCTCAAGTCCTGCCTTGTACTTTTAAGTTACTCAACATTTCTGGTGAAAAAGGGTCTGGAAAATTATTGTCTTGGACATGACATCGTTATCTGTCCGTACAGTTACATCATACCTCTGGTATTAAAACGTGTAAATAATACATAAGTACTGTTTCAAATGTCACTTCGGGAATTACCTTAGATTGTTCATAATCACGTTCCTGATTATTCTGTGATGTTATTGAAGTGTTCTTGGTCAGTTTTTTTGGCAGATAACTTTTGGCATTGGTATCAACAAGGCAAAATAGTTTATTAGCAATGATTTATTTGTGATGTTTTAGCTGTTGTACTCAGATCAAGCTTACCAGTTTGGTATGGTCCAACCCCATGAACATTTTTCCAAAAAAAGAAAACAAAAGAGAAGTATCTTTTGGCACGATTTAATATGAACTAAACATGATTATATATTGGACATAATTGTACTATTCATGACTTATAAATAGTATACTTTATTTTGTGAATGTTTAAGTATTGAAAGGGTAACAAAAGCATAAAATTGGAGAGGCAATGACAAAGATGTGGTCTTTTAATAAAATCTAAGATCCATTCATAATTTAAATAAAAGAATAGTTGGTGAGATATCTATTGAGGATATTGTATAAAATTGTTTACAAGATCCATAGTGACCATATAAAAGAATAGTTGATGCGACATTTATTGGTATAAAATCATTTATAAGATTCATAATGATTATATAAATGGATAGTTGGGTCTTGACTCTTACAAGTTGAATTGATTTATTTAATGATCAATGATTAGGTATATCAAAGAGTAGGAGGGACACGGAATATTCTTAAAGTTAGTTGACTAATTTAAGTATATTAAAAAAATTAAATAAATAAGTTAAATATAAATAATATAAAAATTATTTGATTAAATTGAGTAGATTAAGGAGTATATAATAAGAATTTATTTTGAGGGTTTAGATTCGATTATAATTAATTGATTTATTTTACTTCTTTAACTTACCTAAATTATTCAACTAGCTCTTATATTAAGGATTATAGGAGTAATAATTTCCTTGGAGAGAGCAAAATGTGCTCATGGGGAAAACTTTAACAAGAAATATTTTAATGTTTATGGTTGATGCTAATTTGTAGACTTACTACTAACATGTTATAAATTTCTTAAAAGATATATAATGGAGATGATAAAAATAATAGAGTACATAAAACAGGAGAAATTGGAAAGATGTTTCTCCTTTATTTAGAGGTATAAAATCTTGAGTATATGATCACAATTTGTACGTCTCTAACCTTCAAAATAAATTCAAAAGTACCATTATATGGAAGATAACTTGTCTACGTTGTACAATATAAATACTAGCATATAGGGTATTACAATTTAGAGTAAATATTTTTTGACTGAACTTAAAATAAATATTAGAAAATATTTCACTTGAGCTAGGAGATAAAATACCACCTATAAATTATAAAAAAACCCGTGGACATTTATAACATAAACAAGTATACCTAACAAAAATTGATCTAGTTAGTAAGGAGTTCGACTCATAATTCACAAGGTCGTGAGTTTAAATCCCACTGCCGTGTAAGGATCTTGTTGGTAGGCGATCTGTAAGTACCTCTATAAGTGTTATTTGAACATTGAGATATGCCTTGACTTTAGTTTTAGTAAGCCCGAAACTTAACTCACCTAAACTTTTATCTAGACAAAAAAAATACCAAAGTATATGATTAATATACTTAAAGAAGATACATTAGAAGTTTCAAGCTTTTCTTATTAAACAAGTGAGATTTGGAGTTAGAAATGGCTTGTTTCAATCCTAATGAACTAAATTTTTATAGGCTTAGCTCGTAAGAGCATGAGTTCATAAGCCTTGTCTTTCATTTGGGACCCGGCCTTTCCTATAACCCAACTCTTCTCATATCATAATAAAATTAATATTTAAATTTTTATATATCAACATTTAATATCAAATAGTACTTTAGACATTATTATTTTTAATCAGAAGATACGTGTTCTTAGAAAAGAAATCAACTTTTATTAGAAGGGTTTAGGATCAGACCAGTAAGTTTGCAAACAATTGTCTTATAATTTATCTCAAATACAAAAGTTATAAATACAAACATAATATATAAATTATAACATTAAAAGTTAAAATTGCAATTCTTCAAATGATAAATAATAATATAATGCAATAATATTATAAATATTGCATATATTTGTAGATGTTAATATAACTCCTAGCTCTTAGTATTCCTCTTAAGATTTATTCTTCTCTTAATGTCATAAACCTATAACCTCCCCAATGAATGCCTTGAGAAGAGTTTCTTATTGTTAATGCCATTACATTAATCTTTATTCGTTTGTAACCTTACGTTTAGTCTTTAATGGTTGTGACCTGTAAATGCATAAAGCATTTGTACTAGTGAACATACAAGTAAATAAGAAATACTCTCTTATCTCCCCGTTGAATCTCTTGTCTTGTTATTTATTCTTCTCTCTAACCTCCTCATCTTCTTTCATTTTTATAATACACTATTAGCACGACATTGCTCTGAAAAATTTAAGTTAATAAGCTTCTTGTCAATTCATGCATTATTATGTTCAATTATATACAAATGTTATTAGTTTTCTCTTTATCTAATTATCGTATACATTTTTTTTCTTTATCATATGTATGTTAATGTGTTTTGGTATTATATAATCTTTTCCTTTACCCTATTACCCGATTATCCTCTTACCTGATTACTATGGGCAAGTTACATTTTCTATACATTTGCTACATATTTTATTATTATTTATTATGTTATTATTTCCTATCCATTTAAATTTTTATTAGATTATATATATACACACACATACGGGTTGACTTTATTCTATTTTATTCTTATACAAAATATTATATTATTCTATTTTTCTTTTGATATATTAATACAATATTATGATTGATTCTTTATTTATATATATATGTGCACGGTTGTGTTGTTTATATTTCCAATTTCCCCTCCCCATATATTCATTAATTTGTTTTCAATTGATTTGTTTATATTCTTTGTATTATTAACATTATTATATATTATTACATTATTACAGTTATATAATATGCAATTATTTATATTGTGAATTACTTATACTAAGTTACAATTTGTGTATTGGATTTATTTTGCTTCTAATTCTATGCATGGTAACACATTATTTATGTTGTTTATATTTATACGTTTCTTTATTTTATTTATTTTATTATGTTTATTTATTTTCTTTATTTAGTTTATATTATTTATTTTATTTATTTTTGTTTCTTTGTTTATGTTATTTATATTTTGTTACTTTTATTGAACTTATATTTATTTTTATTTTGAATATATAATATTTATTTGATTTATGTATTATTGTCATAATACTTTCTTTTCTCCCCATTAATTTTATCACAATTCTAATTGTTATTATTATTATTATTATTATTATTATTATTATTATTATTATTATTTTAGTTTGATCTATGACTAATCTTATCATACTTGAGTTTATCGCTCTTGATATTTCGGGAAAAAATTATTTGTCTTGGGTTTTGGATGCTGAAATCCACCTAGATGCCAAAGGTCTAGGACATGCTATTTTACCTGAAAATGAAGTAAGAAATCAAGACAAGGCTAAGGCCATGATTTTCCTTCGCCACCATTTACATGAAGGGCTAAAAGCTGAATACTTATCTGTGAAAGATCCGTTATAATTGTGGAATAATTTGAAAGAATAATATGATCATAAAAAACTGGTAATTTTGCCCAAAGCTCGTTATGAATAGTTGTATTTGAGGCTATAAGATTTTAAATATATATCTGAATATAATTCAGTTGTTTTTAAAATAAGTTCTCAATTGAAATTGTGTGGTGAGAAAATAACCGCTGAGGACTTATTAGAAAAAATAAGTTCAACCTTTTACACTTCAAATGTGCTCTTGTAGTAGCAATACCGTGAGAAAAATTTTAAAAAGTATTATGAATTAATCTCATGTCTTCTTATAATTGAACAAAACAATGAAATGTTGATGAAAAGTTTTGAGATCTGTCCCACTGGGTTATCTCTATTCCCTGAAATGAATATGACTGAACGTACTAATATTTATGCCCATGGTCGCGGTCATTGTCGTGGTCTTGGCCGTGGTAGAGGACGTAGCAATTACTGTCATCATGGTAGTAACAATTATAATCCTAATACCCACCAAAAGAAGAAGCATAATGAAGGCACAAAAAAAGACAAGGTGATTCCTCAAAAATTGTAGAAACTCTATGTTTTATGTATGGTATAAGGGGGTACTGGTCGCATACCTGTCGTACATTTGAGCATCTAGCAAAGCTTTATCAAGCTTCTATAATGTAAATATGATTTTCCAAAATGTTGTTGTTGAGGCAAATCTTGCATATAAAAATGATGATACCAATGAGCTTGATGATGGCCTTGATACTATGGAACACTTAGAGTTAGTTGATTTCTTTGAGAATCATGATTAGACAAATAAACTTAGCAGAAAAATAATAAGATTATTTTAATTTATGTTTTATCTAAATTTTTACTAATTTAGTTTATGCTTTATGATTTATTTATGTTTACTTTTATTTTCTTGTTTTAAGAGCATTATTGCTCATAATGTATTTTGAATTTATTTTGATGCATTTCTTTTCTTTCAGTGAAGAATATGGATATTCCTCCCTCTTTTATTAGACACAAGAATAAAGATATGTGTCTCATAAATAGTGCTACAATACCATACTCAAAGATAAAAAAATATTTTTTCTCATTTAACAATGAGTGGTGCAAGCATAAATACTATAGCAGGTAATACCAAATTAATTGAAGGCTCTGGAAGAGCAATGATAATATTACCCAAAGGGACAAATTTTGTTATTAATGATACTTTATATTCCTCTAAATCTCAAAGGATCTCGCTCTTTAATCAAGTATTTAGAACCATTAATAGGAGATTTATTGACGACACGTTTCGATAATTGTCATTTTAATGAGCAAAATTTTCCAATATTAGGGGGAGATAATAAGAAACTGGATAAAAAATCACATGGAAAGTATTATCGCTGTCTCATCTAAATCCTGGAACACAACAATGTGAGCTTGAAGTTCAAAAAATAATTCATTTACAAAATATTACAAATCAACCGTTAAATGCATTTACTGATCCCATCACATTCCAGCTAAAAATACTTCAATTAGAATTGATGTCCTAGTAGAACAAGTAGCAAGTGCAAATGAAACTAAACAATGCTTGAAGCTTGGTAGATCAATCGGTTCCAAAGATAAAAATCCTAGAAAGAAACAAAGTGCAAACAATCAAGATGGTCAAGTTGAGAAGGCTAGTCTTATAGGAGAGACCTGAGACATAACTAATCAAAAGACCCTAAAAGAGGTCTAGGTACTTGAAAATAATGAAGAGATCTCGATAAGTTATGTTACTACGGGATAAAGATAGAACCAAGAAAATATAGTTGTCGATGATGCTTTTTTATACAATGTTGCTGTTGAAATAACTAATCAAAATGAGAATATTGAACCTAGATCAGTTGAAGAATGTAGACATAGAAATGATTGGCCAAAATGGAAAGACGTAATTCAAGCATAATTGAATTCACTTTCAAAACGTGAAGTTTTTGGACCTATAGTCCAAATTACCAAATGGTGTTGAACTAGTTGTGTGTAGATGGGTTTTTGTGCGAAAACGAAATGAGAAAAATGAGGTTGTTAGATATAAAGTACAACTTATGGCACAAGATTTTTTGCAAAGACCTGGCATTCATTATGAAGAAATATATTCCCCTATGATAGATATAATCACTTTAAGATATCTATTTAGTCTGGCAGTGTATGAAAGACTTGATATGTATCTAATGGATATTGTTACAGCATACTTATATAGCTCTTTAGATAGTGAAATTTATATAAAAATCCCTGAAAGATTTAAATTGCCAGAAGCATATAAGAATTCTCGAGAAAATCATACAATTCATTTGTATAAATCCTTATACGGATTAAAACAATATGGAAGAATGTGGTATAACTGTCTAAGTGAATATTTATTAAAGGAAGGCTATAGAAATGACTCAATTAGCCCATGTATTTTTATAAAAAGGAATGCATTATAATTTGTTATAATTATTGTCTATGTGGATGACTTGAATATAATTGGAACTCTTGAATAGCTTCAAAAGGTGGTTGATCGTTTAAAGAGAGAATTTGAAATGAAAGATCTAGAAAACAGTTTTGTCTCGATTTACAACTCGAGCATTTAACAATTAGTTTTTCTTCATCAATCAGCTTATATTGAAACAAATATTAAAGTGATTTTATATAGATAAAGCGCATTTATTAACTATTCTAATGGTTGTGAGATCGCTTGTTAAAGAAAAAGATCATTTTCGCCCTCAAGAGGATAAAGGAAGAACTCTTGGTCTAGAAGTACCATATCTTAGTGCTATAGACGCACTAATGTATCTTACTAATTCAACACAACCTGATATTGCATTTGTTGTGAGTTTATTGGCAAGATTTAGTTTTTCCCCAACAAAAAGACATTGGAATAGAGTTTTTTTTTGTTGGCCACCCGGTTCATCAGAGCTTTGCCCCGACTACATCCAGATCTGACCCGCGTCGCACACCTAGCTATGGTGGGTGAGTCTCCCAATAGGGATTTTTTGCATACGCCAAGGCTCAAACTCGAGACCTCGCTTAAGCGATACCGAACCGCTTACCACTCGGACCAACCCCCGTTGGTACATTGGAATAGAGTTAAACATATATTTTGATACCTTCGAGGGATAATTGATATATGATTATTTTATTAAATCTACAATTGTTGGTTATGCAGATACAGGGTTTTTATCAAATCCACATAAGGTAGATCTCAGACGGGATATTTATTTGTGGAGGTATAGGTATATCTTGCTGTTCAATAAAGTAAACTTTATCAAATTATGCAGAAATAATAGCAGCTCATAAGGCAAGTCGAGAATGTGTTTGACTAAGGTAAGTAATCCAACATATCCAAAGAATGAGCCGTTTGTTTTCGGAACAAGAGATTCCAACTGTATTATATAAAGATAATACACCATGCATAGCTCAATTGAAAGGGGGATATATCAAAGGAGATAGAACAAAACATATTTTTCTGAAATTCTTTTTCACTCACGATCTTATGAGAATGGTGATATCGATGTTCAGCAAATTCGATCAAGTGATAACCTTACATATTTGTCTAACAAAATATTACCAACTAAGCCATTTGAGAAGTTAGTATATGGTATTGAAATGAGCAGATTCAAAGACATAAATTGACGACGTCATCAGGGGAGTAAACAACTACTTGATGTACTCTTTTCCTTTTCAAGATCTTTTTACTACTGGGTTTTCTTGAAAAGATTTTTAATGAGGTAGCCTAAATAAATATTGTGTACTCTTTTTCCTTCACTAGGTTTTTGTCCCAATGTGTTTTCCTAATAAGGTTTTAATTAGACACAATATTTTTCATGAACATCCAATAGGGAGTGTTATAACTATTGCATGCATGTGTAGATGTCCATATAACTCCAGCACTTAGGATTCCTCTTTATCTTAATGTCATAAACCTATAACCTCCCCAATGAATGACTTGAGAGGAGTCTCTTGTTGTTAATTCCATTATATTCATCTTTATTCATTTGTAACCTTAGATTTAGTCTTTAATAGTTGTGGCCTATAAATAGAGGCCATGCACAAGGCATTTGTACTAACATATAAGCAAATAAGGATACTCCCTTGCTTCCTCTTTCAATCTCATGTCTTGTTATTTTTTCTCCTCCATAACTTCTTCATCTTCTCTTATTTTTATAATTTCAAGTGTCTTACATTTGATAATGTGAATTTAAATTCTAATTATTGTACAAAGAATGAAAAAAGAACATGACTGCATAAAATAAAGGGAAAATGACATCTAGGTCCCATGGAAGCAATTGAATGACAAAAAAGTCCTAACAAATGCCATAATTAATTTTAAATCCCATGGGACCTCAGATAAATTTTTTCCAATTGTGAAAAAGACTTAAATGCCCCTTTAGTTTGCTAAATACATAACTAGCGTATCACCCCACCCGAAAGCCCTAGCTCCTTCTCAACATCACTTTGCTCCTGTTCTCCACTCGATCTCTACTCTCTTCTCCTCGTTTGTGTGTGGTCTGTCCACTGTGGTCTAGGGAGGTTGGGGAACATGTGGTTACTATCAACATGAATGAAGCTATGAAGTACCCCTTTGATAATGCTGCTTTTGTTAGACTTAATGCTATTGACTTGGCTATGGAAGAGACTAGAAATGAACATGAGTTGAGCATGCATGATAGGTATGATATTGCTTTGCATAATTTGCATGATTCCCATAAAGCATCACATGAGTCTTTTGAACTTAATTCATCTTTAAGTGCATATGATAAGTATTTTTCATATCTTTCTTCTATTTATTCATTATCTTGTTCCGTGGGAGTGAGGCACCATGTTTTAATTGTCTGGAAATTAACAGTATGCTCTCTATTTCTCAAGACATTATATTCTCATCTAATTTTGATTATATTTCTTCATTTGCGAGTGACATTGCCTTTGGCAAAGATCTATTAGCTAATTTCACAAGGTTACAAGACATGATTGATACTGAGAGTAGAGCAAAATTTGGAGCATCTAACTTCTATTTGTCTACATCGTGACCAAATGACTTTATAGTCATGACTAATGAGCAGAATTTTAGGAAAAGATCCTCTGTGTAGGTTCATCGCTACCTCAAGATGAACAGGTGGCTACTGAAAGTTACGAAGGAGTTTTGACATGCTCGAATTGTCGTCATCCGATTCATCAAAATAATGATTGCACCTTATAATGTAGTATAAGGCCCAACCCTATCATTCTTCTCAAGAAGCCTTTTTATTGGAATCCTAGCAAATTGGTGGGCAAAACCATTGAAAAACTGATTAAAATGTAGGGAATTGGAAGACACACAGCGGAAATTAACTTAAAAAAATTTTCCATTCCCAGCTAGGATCTACCGAATGTGTTTAAGTCAAGGAGAAAGAAGTGTTACCTTCGGTATTCAAGCTGTGGTCGCGACCTCAGTGTCCACTAGTCGTGACTCTTCGCCTCTGGAGTTTTCAGTCGCGACCTCCTCAGCTTCTTGTCATGACCTGTCTCCTCTGGAGTTTGCAGTCGCACCTAACCAGCTTCTAGTCGCGACCTGTCATCTCTGGAGTTCGCAGTCGAGACTTACTCTGCTTCTAGTCGCGACCTGTAGTCTCTTTTCGGATTTCTGACGTTTAGATGCCAATTTAGTCGCGACCTCTGTGTCAACTGGTCGCGACTTCATCGTACCTGGTGCTCTTTTCTCGATCGCAAGAAGTCGACAACTCAGATCGACTTCCTCTACCGGTATCTACACGAACAGCGTTCCAATCACGAACGACGTGCTTGCGCCTCTTATCCCTCTAGGGCTTTCTCAAGATTTCGTACTCACCATCTCTATTTCGGCAGTTTCTTATCTGCAAACCTTTTGCACTCTCCTTGCCCTTTTTCTCACATCTGTCTAGAACCCTAGCTCCTAATGTCAAATATATAGGATGCTATCGGGCTTCTAATTGGGCTGAATTTCAAAATTAATCTTATATTAATTATAAAATTAATACAATATCATATATTGCATAATTTAATAAGAAACTAATTAAATAAATATAGTTTATATTAAATCCGTCCCACAGATTTAATTCACCTATTTATTTAATTTAAAATAAAGATAAGACAGAATTATATTTAATTTATTCTCATAAATCAAATTTGAGATATCTTATCAATTTGAGTTTCAAATTCAAATAGATCATATCCATTTAAATTCAAATTCAGAAGTGATAGAGATTTAATTTATCCTTATAAATTAAATCTTGCAAATATCTCTTATATTATATATATATATTAATTTATATATATATAATATATATATCCACCCTAGATTATTTATTGAATCTAGACATCTTTTAGATTCAATGAATCTGGACATCATAGCTCGTATTGGGCTGTTTTGTGTGCGACCCTGTAGGCCCATATGAAGTTCGCAGTTGGCCAGTTACTATACTGACCCACAAGTCGTAAGCGGTCTGTAGCAAGGCATTACGACTACCCAAATCATATGAGGATCGATAAACGATATTACCTTTCATACAACCATATCACGTCCCTTTTGTCACACGATATTTCGGTCATGGATAAGGCATGGAGAACGTCATCCTCCTGTTCCTGACCGTTACTTTCTCGATCCCTGAGTAGTCTGACTATAGAAATGGAACTACCCTTCCATTACAGTACGGCCATACATTTCTCAGACTCACTCATCGAGGGGCCCAGTAATATCTCTCTACGAATGTGAGGGACAAATTTCATCTTGACCATTCACATTCCTCCACATGAAAAACCACTAAGCCCGAACATAGCCTTTATGATCACTCGGTCAAAAGTGACTTTTGACTAGGTCAAAGCTGAGCGTTTGTCTTGTAGGAATCCATGATGATCTCAGGTCAAAGGGCATAGTGACATGGCTTGTATATGAGAGAAGCTTGTGACTTGACCTATGCAGCTCTCTCATAGCGGGTCGGTCTAGCACCTTGTACTCTTACATGTGCCTATAACTTTGATTTATATCTCTATATATCTTCAAAGTCATACTGGTCTTATTTCATCTCTGCTCCCGCATAGATGACCGACTAGGGACATTTAGGATAAGATCATGAGTTATCCAAGGATGGTCATCACAGTAAATATGCAAATAATGTGATAACTTGATACAATGATTGGCCCCTAGGGTACAATTTTCAACATAAAAAATATGGGTTTTGGGTTTGATCAGACTTTAATGCATGAAATAAGGGTGCAGTAGAGTAAGTATTTTTGTATTTTTTATTAAGAGAAAAATGAGTTGGATTGTGAAAGAAATATATTAAGAAATACTCTTGATGACAAAATCATATATGTCCTTGCTCTTATTTTGATATGGGAATTTTGAAATCACTAAGTCTTAAATAAAACTCCAATTAATCAATTGAGTCCAGTGCATTAATTGTAATATCCCAATTTTCAGGCCAGAGACTTAGAAAGTAGCCTGAAATAGATATATCCCTTTGAGCAGAAGTTCTAAAAATATACAGATGGTTTTTAGGGACTAAACTGCAAATAAGTGAAAGTCCAGGGACTTATATGTAAATAGTGAAAGTCCCTAGGGATATGATAGCCAGTTATGTAAAGAAAGGGATTAAATTGCAAAAGAAAGAAAATGTAGGGACTTAGATGCAATTATGAAAAGTATAAAGCCAAAAAGGAAAAGTAGACAAAAATGTAGGGTCCTTAAGTGTAATTTTAGCCAAATAAAATGGACTTAAATGAAAAGAAGAAAAGTTCTTTGGGGCTAAATTGTAATTAAAGAAAGTCAGGCTGGAAGTGGTTTGGACTGTCCGAAAGCATTTCAGTCCCAGATTTCACCAGTAGATAGAACAAGTGATTCTCAGTAATCTGGCTTAATACAGGAATTTTCAAGACTCCAGATAGCCAGAATTGATCTGATAGTCTAAAAGTTATAAAAATTCCTACCGGATATCCTAGATTTCAGATATAAGTGAGAAATTACATGATGATGCGTCCTGATGGGGCGGATGTCAGGAAACTGACAGAATACCGATAGGAGGTCTGTAGGAAAAGTTATTCGCAAATTAGAAAATTCAGACGGAGTGTGTGGCCTCCGGGTATCCGATAGTGAGATTTATCGGTATTTAAAAAGAGACTGAATGAGGTCGGATGACTTCAACCAGATGCCCGTTATAACTCAAATGGATGCCTAAACGCAGTAGGCCAGTATATTTGGTAAAAGGACCCGATGTCCGGAGATGTGTATAAACGGTACATAATAGTTAAAATATTCGAGGAACATGGCCAAGGGAAAATTCCTCGTAATACGTGCCATAAGGGTAATGGACCCTGAAAGGCCCAATAATGGCATCATCAAAGGCCCAATAAGACACTTGGACTGATAGGTTGGCCAGTGTCCAGCAGAACCCCAGAAAAGTGCAAAATTACGAAAATGCCCCTGTGTTGTACTAAAGGGGTAATAAGTGTATGAAGGGCATTTTGGTCATTCTGGACAGGCACAGAAGCCAAGACATATACAGGAGAGATTAACCAGAGTCAGTATATACCCTGACAGGGTACAGAAAGGTGTAAAATGATGATTTTACCCTTAGGGTTAAGATAATGCAAGAAAGGGCACCCAGGGGTATTTTGGTAATTTGCCAAGGGATGTTTCTTGGGAATCGAGCCATCAGAGTACTTGAGCTTGATCAGGATCCAAGATAACATTCCCAGAGCCCAAAAATGTAGGCCCAGTGATATGTGGGAAAAAGTGTCATTAAAATAGTATATTAATACTGTTTCAATAAAGTAAAGTTACTCGGTCGGCACGATAACCGAGGAGGTGATCAGATAAAGTCTTGGACTTATCTGGATAGCATTGGATGGCGTGAAAGGTGCCAGCAAGATGCCATATGGTGCCAACATAGAGGAGGAAGAAAAAGTTAAGAACATGTGGCATAATCTTAGCCGGTGAGTCCAGTTTGTGGGAAATCAGACCGGACCGGTACTGGATTGGACTGGAAATACTGAGTCAGCTGATGAGGTATACCAGGAATTGTGACATGTGAGAAATGTGCATGCTGAGGTGTCCACTGAGGTGTCCTGGGTGATGCAGTAAAAGGGAATAAAAGAAAATAGGAAAATCCAGGAAAAACCAGGACCACAAGTTCATATGGCTTCAAAATTACAAGAATGCCATTGAAGGAAACTATAAATACCCCCCATTCATTTGCATCCCACGGCTCAAGCATGAGAAAGATAGAGAAAGAAGAGAGAAAAGGAGAAGGAAAGAAAGAGAGAAAGGAAGAAAGAAAGAAAGGAAGTTCTGGCGGAGCTGGAAACAGAATAGAGATAGTAGAGTTCTGCTAAACTTTTGAGGTAGTAACTAATCCTAGCTTTTATGTAATGGCTTTGTGATTTGTTGTGCTATTGTTTGGTTGGATTGTTGTCTTATATGTTATACTTGAAGCTCTACTGCAATGCTATGATCATATGTTATTGAGTATGGAAGCACGCAGCATACTTATCTGTACACAATCACAAGCAAGCACCGCCACTCTGCATTACATATATTGTTATGGTTATTACAACTGAGATTCCCCCAAATATCATCCCAATAAATAACCCATTACAGGGGAGGTTATGCCGAAGTAAATTTTGGGAATTTTAAGAGACGCCGTTATGCTGCCGAAATTATGAAAAGATGGCATTAGTAGAGAAAAGAACTGATACGTACTGTGTACGTAGGTACTGTCTAAGGAGGCTGGAAGTGAGTGGACCTAGCCGATTTATCCAGTCTTTCCTGGGTACTTACGTAGAATGGTAGTTCTCTTGGGAATTACCGAATCGGTACAAGATCAGTTACTTTCTAAAGACGAAGCATAGCTGTTGTGCTGCCGGATTTCAGGTAGGAAAGGATGTAATAGAGATGTGGGAAATTTTGTACATACCTAGATGTATAACAACTTATTATTTAATAATAGATGCTATTTGACATACTTGACTGATACATGATGAATGTATGCATATGTTTGCAAAGTTGAGTGCTGAAATTTACCACTGTGAACAGTAACACGTGGGGATCTAATCATGTTTAATAAATAATTAAAAATAGTAAATGGTTGAATAAATGTATGAAATTTTTATGGTAAATATTATACATACCAAGATTCAATTTGATATATAAAACGTCTTATTTTGATGTCTACACATGGAGATATAAATTATCAAAGTTGGGACCAGAATGCTGGATTCAGGAGAAAAATGTTGGATGAACAGTAAAGTTGAAACGTTGACTTGGTCAATGCATGGTCAACAAGTAATTTTTCCCTGAAATATAATTGAGTTATCTTCAATTATCAATTGGAACCACTTCATTTCTATTTTTCTAGAATTAGTTATGATTTTTTGAAGTTAGGTCACTCATCTGGAATTTACACAGTAAACAGTTCTCGATAAGAGTAAAACTCCAGATTGAGAAATTGGACTTCAATGACTTTGAAAGTGGTTTTAAATGCTACCTAATGGTCCCTAAAACATACGAAAGTAAGGATGTTTCATTAATAGTTCTTGAACTCCTTTGATCAAAGCTAGTTTACCAATTTCTTATTGCACTGTTAAAAACCACTTAGTGTGTAATTAAATCAGATGATGATAATTCCCTTAAATGCTCATCAATCAACAACTATAGACTTCAAGAAATTGAATTAAACATAACAATCGTTGATAATATTTCAACTATCCAAAAATCAAAACTGAAATATTAATATTAAGATCAACAATCACATCATCCAATGTCAATTACAAATGTCTAATCTGAGAATAATCAATCGACATTCAATCCCTATTCATACAACGAAATCCCTAAATCTAGAAATGTCAAAACATGAAATAGGTATAGATTAGGATAGAAAACTCCCCAGTGAAGTCCATGAGCTCAAGATATGTGGTCCATCACCAAGAGACTAAAGATCTAGACTCTCATAACTCCTACTATGCTGCCATCACTGCCTAGAAATGATGCCATGAAGAATGCAGAAAAATGTGATGGAAAGGTTAAGACCTGAGAACACAAAGAAATCCCAGGAGAAAATAGGTTGCGACTAAACATCACAGAAGCTGAATTTCACGTTTTAGGTCCTCTTTGTCTAGTGATTCCTTCTCTACTTCACATTGGGTCCTTGATTCTCCTCCAAAACACCTGCAATTCAAAATCAAAGATCACTGTAAAAGCCCAACTAATTAAAGAACAACATAAATGCAGTTTGAAAGAGTTAATTTACCATCTAACCCTTTAATCAGCATATTGCCATGCACAATCATGTATTATCACAAAAGCACAATTATAGGCCTAAAATGAATGGTAAACTTCTCATAAAACCCTTGAAAATGTCAAAGAAACCATATATAATTTGCATCAATTCCCCCACACTTGAACCTTTGTACTCCTGGACAAATAAATGAATCACACCTAAGCTAATGCTGGTAAATCTGAGATAACAACATAATCCACAGTGAAACCTTAAAACAATTAATTCACCATCTTTTTGTAAATGCAGAAATGATGATATGAGCAAGCCAAGTAATTAACTATTAAATGAAATTAACCTTAACTGTATGAGCGCAATATAGTCTCTGTAAGGATATAAGTGTTTAGCTCTCCATATCCTCTCATCGTTAGGGTTCTTTCATTCAAATTCAAATTGGCAAACAACCTACTATATGCTTGTAATGGCTCTAAATCTCCTCAACTATACAACACTCATGCAAAGAATCAAGAGGTCTTTTAAGAGTGAAATGATGGAGATATAGAGGAAAAAGAAAAGAAATAAAATTGAGTGTCTTAATCAAAGATGATGTAAGTCAAATTTCATCTTAAATATCCCAAACAATATCTTTCTATTACAGATAAATACTTATTTCTCCTTTATTCTATTGCTATAGCTTCTTGGCTTCTTGACAATGCTACAACTTTTCTTTTTCTTCCTTTTTTTTATTATCATAACTGAACCAGCTTATATACAATACTTCTACAAGCTCCTTGAAGGTTATATAGGTTCAAATAAAAAGATGAACTTGACTTAATTATAATGCAATTTAGACACAAGCAAAAATAGATAACAATGGAATAGCAATGATGGTCCAATAGGTAAACAATAGATCAAAATTTATGGCTTGTGTTAGGCCTAAAGATTTAAAAATGAATGCCTCTATCATATTCAATAACATAAATGTGCAAGTAATTTTTAACTCAAAGCCAAGACAAATTCTAGAGGATATAAACTAATTGAATAATCACTCAATATAGAAACTAAGGACGAGAATCCTTTCAACTAAGGTTTTCATCTAAATTGTTCATACGCTAAAGTCTCAAACAATGTTCATTATTCAGTAGGCATTAGAACACTTATCACAATTGAAAACCTTTTAAATGATGATTAAAAGTTTTAAAGTAATCACTCAGAATCATGTAATAATCCCAAGTTTAACAGTAAAAACTTAAGTGTTTCCAACTCAATTTCCAAGATTTTCAAAAATTCAAGTGCGACAATGGTTTCTATCAAACTATTTATGCAAAAGGTTAAACACAAAAAGGCAATGAATCATTTATAAAAACACCTTAGTAGCTCAAAAGGAATCCTTCTATACAGCATTGCACAAAGCAAAGAGAAGGTAAATGGGCATTTTCACATTCTAGTTGCAACTTAAAACAGTTCAGGTCGCGACCATATTTCACAGTGAGTACTTGCTCTGATCTTACACATTTAGATGCGACCACAATACACTTAGGTCGTGACTCCTTTTCACAAAGAGCCCATTTGGTCTAGAATTCCATCATAAGTCACGACCATATAACACAGAGGTCACGACCAGTTTTCACATAGACTACCAATTGATAATTTTCAAAGCAACAAATATCTTTTACACTAAAACCTTTTTAGCTAACAACAAAATAGTTTAAAGTGGGGATCTAATTGTTAGCAATTCATCATACATTCAGATCAAAAATCATAAACTTTATGATGAAAGATTGGATTTATGAAAAATTTTAGGATTCTTTAGTACAGAAACATCTCCCCCATACTTAAACTTGACAGTGTCCTCACTGTCAGTAGAGTTATAAAAAAAAACAATCACACTAGTGAAGCAATAAGAATCAAGGCATATATATTAAGCAAAAGTAATTAACACAATGATATTATCAGGCATCAACATCCCTCTTTAATTACAACATCATCCAAATAAAAACAAAGAAAAATACAAAACAAAATTGCTTCCAGACTATGCATGCCTCTGCTCTACAGTGCCCTCACTAGCGCGATCTTCCTCATTCACCTCAGTAGCTGCCCTATCATCTTCTCCAGTATCTGCAGCTCTTGCCCCTGAAGATTCACCTGGTCCCTCTTGAAAGAAAGAAGAGGCAGGGATATTACTCTTGAAAATGCCTCTTCAAACCCTAGAGGCAAAGCTATATGAAGTGACTTAGCAATATTAAGAACTAATAGATCAATAAAATTTTGTCTTCTAAATTCCTGGTTCATAATGAATACCCTCTTCTCTCATAGCTGTGAAGTAACTTCAACCAACTGATCTGATATTGCTGCAAGCTATTCACCCAAACTAGAGTCACCTTCAGTAGCTTCCTCCTAAATTTGCTCCTCCTCCACATCCCCCTCAACTACCATTTCCCCCCTTTTTGCACTCTTCAACTCACCAGCTTTCTTATTAGCCTTTGACACACTATAACACTTGGTGATTGAAGGGTCAAGAAAAAAGTCATTTTTTAGGGTAGGCATTGTATGCTTCTTACACAAATTGATAATTAGGTGAGGGAATACAAGGAGAGCTGTTGCAGAATTCACACAATGGTAAATAGAGTTATAAATGATATGGGGAAGGTCGAATGGCTGCTGAGTTATCAACAAATAAAGTAGAATAGCTCTCTCTTCATTAATATCTAAAATATGAGCCTTAGGCATCACATTATAAGTCATAAAGTTGAGCCAAAATCTAGCTTCATCGTTCATGACTTTCCTCTCTAAATATGTCTTTTGGCCCCTAAAAGTCCATTCTGCTCCCTCTCCTCCTAAAATAGCCAACACCGAATCCCAAGGAACCTCATCTAAATGAGTCTTCAAATAATGAAATTTACATTCAGAAAGAGTAGGAAATTTGTAAAAACATTAATGTCAAAATTAGTCCTGAGCAAAGTGCCCGTCGCCTGGTGCATCTGCCCGGGCCCAGATTCAATTTACCGATTTTGGGCCCGCCCAAATTAAGCCCATAACGGGCGGGGCACGGGCACACCCTCAGGCTGCCCATGCCCGCCCGTATATATATATTTTAAATATCATCATTTCCTTTATTTCATTATTTATTGTTAAGGATTTAGGCATTTAGCAATTAACATTTAAGGTTTAGGAACGGATATACTAGACAGTCTTAGGGTTCCTCTGCAGCCTCCAGCCCTCCACCTGAGCTTCAACGATTCAAGCACACAGAGGCAGTCGGCAGTCACCGCTGGGAGCAAGCAAGAAGTAACGACAAGAAGGACCTTCACTTGTTACCATCGTTGCTCTCAGCTTTGTTCGTGTCCTCTTTCAAGTTTTAAAGTGAAACCCGTCGTCCTCTCTCTATCCGACCTCTCTCACTGCTTGCTGTCATCCCCCTATCAGCAGAAAACCCCACTTATGCAGCCAATAGAGGGGTGCGACATTGTTCTTGTCGCCACACCCTCTCTCTGTCTCTTGTAAGTTTTCCTGTTCTATTTACTCTCCAGATGTAACTGAAAGGGCTCTGGCCATAATTTTATTTAGCTATGGGTCTTTTCTTTTTGATACGGAGTTGATGTTATATTTGTTGATCCTTGCTTTATTGTGCCATCTGAGAGATTTTGAATCAATCACACAGATAGAAAACAATTTTTCTTCTTTGCTCTAAGTATTATTGTTACGTTGCTGTTAAAGCATATAAAGAGTGATCAATTGGCAGGAGATAAGCTTTGTCCAAATACTTCTGCCATGGTTTTATGTTCAGCAATGATAAACGTGTTTGCTATTTTATTTAAGTGTTGCCTGATTTATTTAATTTTAATTGTTACTGCTGACTTATTTTAATGCGTAGTTTTAATCTGTATGTATTGCTTCTATTGTGTACTATATTGCAAATTCAGTCTGTCTAACTCCCCACCTCCATTTCTAGCTCGCTTGTTTTCTGATTTCAGATGTTGTCATAGAAAAGAATCAGAATTTCATAAGCATGGGATCACTTTTTATTTTCCAGTTTATGGTCTTTTGTAACTTTCAGTTTCAATTAGGACAAACTATACATGATATAGATATTTACCTGTATTGACAAGCTATACTTTCAGTTTTCTACTGTCTGTATTGCTTCTTTTGAGCAAGAATGAAGATGAGCTCAAAACAATCTCCAATCACAATGGTGGATGAAGCTATTGAAGAGGTGAATGAAACTGAAGCCACTGCCACACATGATATGATTGTTGCATGAGATATACTTGTTGGTGTTTAATTTTAACAAAGTTCTCCTGCAATGAAGTACATATAATAAAATGAGTGACTAATTTCATATTTCAATTGTGATTGTTTGGTTTTCTTTTACCAGGAGTAATTAGGAATAGTACTTGATCTTCTATAGGGAAAAGAGAAGCTTGACTCTTATCCAGCTTGGTGAACAAAATTATGATAAGAGCTGCTATATCCGATCCTTTCAGATTATGAATAGTACTAATATACTTTTTCAAATTTATTTTGTAGAGGTAGAGACAATTTTGTTTACAACCTTCACAAGTGAATCTGATGAAGATGATGCATGAACATAATCCAATTGAAGACAAAAGAATGAAGATTATGAATGATTATATTATGTGTGCATTGTGGACTGTGTGGTTATAAACTTGTAGTTATGATTATGGTGTTTTCTGTTATGATTTTAGGATGGACAATCATATCATATGTGGTTGTTCTTTTATTCTCATTTTTATTAGAACTTCAAAAGGGTTTATACATAAAAAAATTTCACCTTTGACAAACGGGCTGCCCATGCCCGTTTTAACCCAAACGGGTTCAGTCCAACCCGTTTATTACGGGCTTAAACGGGCTAATGCATGGGCATGGGCTAGCCTGTGCCCATTTAACATGCCATGGGTGAGACATGGGCTGACCATTGGGCCAGCCCGTCCCGCCCGTTGCACACCCCTAGTCAAAATCATCAATGAAGAACTCCTTACCTCTACATTCAATCCCCAAGGAATCCTCTAGGGTAGAAGTAATATAGAATTCCCTCACTAAAGTAACATTAGCTTTAGTCTGCTTTTTCATCAATTCCTTGAATCCTTGATCTAAAGCTAACTTATAAAAATCAAACTCATCAGTTTCTGGAAATTATTTTTCCTGAACTATGACTCTGGTGTTGAACGTCACTTCAGCCGTCTTCTGGTTTAACTTTGCAGGGGCTTTTGATTGGGATCTTTTGTTCACTTCAGGGTTCTTTGTTCAAACCTTCTAAGCACATATCAAACAATAGAAATCAATACAAACCATCCCTTATCATTTGAAAAGGAATTCCTCTAGCAAAGATTAATGGTGCATTGGCTGATTTTTGTGTAAAATGAGTTCAAAATAGTGGTAGAAAATGTTTAGTCGTGACCTAACAACTCACTAGTCGCGACCTAGCATTTCTGTAACTTTGGGTCTTGACAAAAAGTCTTCAAGGTCGTGACCAGAACATAAAACTTTTCAAATCATCAAAACCATCAGTAATGTCCATCAAACGAAAACCAGACCCACCAAAGCTTAGCCTAAAACAGATATGAACTCTGAAAAATCACTACCCAAACTGCTACAACATCATTTCTAAGTTCCCAAATGTCCCTCAAAATAAAACTAACTAAAACCTAGAATCTAGATACAAGGAAGAAGAAAACTAAAAGGGATAAAGAACTACCTTTAATCTCTGTAGCAAAAGAGTGGGAAGGTCTGAACTTCTATCAGAAAAGAAATAGAATACTGTTAGGGTACAGAAATGGCTACAACAGATCTTGATAGCACGCAGGAGCCAAATATGGCAAGAGGAAGGAGAATAAAGATAGTTCACTGGCACTAGAACAAACTGAAAAGGAGAGAAAATGGCACTGGAATAAACTGAAACAATGGAGAGAAAAGGAGAATAGAGCGTTGTGGTAAAGACAAAACTGAAACAGGAGAGTTGTGCCTAAGGATTAGGGTTGTGGGGTATGTAGGCCAGTGAAGTTTAAGAGGTCTGAGACGCAAATCTGAACACTTTATTCTTGTCGCGACCAAAAATGGATCATGTCGTAACCTACATACACAGAGAGATATAGTCGCGATTAAAATGTACTTACGCCACGACCAAGAAACACAAAGAGATATAGTTGCGACTAAACTGTACTCACGCTATGACCAATAGACACAAAGAGCTCAATTTGTCCTAAAACCCCATTAGTCGCGACCATAAAGTATTTAGTCGCGACCAATTTAAACCATCACTCTCTAATGGACTCCAAACCTTCTTCTAATCCTCTCAAATAACCCTAATCATTTCCCACAGCAAACCAACGCACAACTCAACACAAGTTTCACAATAAAGCTCACAGTCACATTCCAGTGATACAAAGTAATATAAGAAAAGCAAAGATGATAGGATAGGTAAACTATAGCGTACAGTTGAGTGTGTAAGTACCTCAGATAACCAACATTGAGTAAACAACACATAGACAATAAAGGAGTGTTATTCAAAACAGAAATAAATCAAAAATAAATACTATTCTACTGAATCATCCCTTTCTAACCTCAAACCAACATATCAAATATACATCATATTAGGAAAATATGTAAAGGGTAAGAGATAGGAAAGAGACAACCTGGCCTCAAGGAGGCAAAGCAGATTCTTCATAAAGTTTCAAGAGGTGGCTATTTGCCTGAAAGATTTTGCCCATCGCCTCCTCTTTCAACTCAATCATCCCAAAATTGTGGACTTTAACAACTATGTAAGGTCCATCCCAGCTAGTTTTGAATTTACCATGTTTGAACTTAACCTAACTTGGTACCTTAACACTCTATCACCCTCCTTAAACCTCTTTCTAAGAATATGAGCATTATAAATTAATTGTCTTAAGTTTATAAATTTTAGAGCTACTGTAGGCATCCAATCTAATATCTTCTAGCTCTTGAATTTGCAACAACCTCTTTGAACTAGTTTCTACAAGATCCTCATTGCAAGCTTTCACTACCCAAAATGTCTTATGCTCTATTTCCATAGGCATATGACAAGCTTTCCCAAAAATCGTTCTGCAAGAGAACATTCCTAGAGGAGTTTTAAAAGTTATTTTGTACACCCATAAAGCATCGTCTAATCTTAAGTTCCAATCCTTATTGGATGGCTTAACAATCTTTTTTAGAATATATTTTATTTCCGTATTAGAAACCTCTGCTAGACCATTGGTTTGGGGGCGATATGGGGTTAAGACTTTATGCGTTACACCATATTTTGCCAATAAGCTATAGATTAACTTATTGCAAAAATGAGTACCTTGATCACTAATTAATACTTTCGGTACTCCAAATCTACTAAAGATATGAGACCTTAGAAACTTAGAGACTATTTGGGCCTCATCTAGTCTTGTAAGGATGGCCTCTACCCACCTAGATAAATAGTCTACAGCCAATAAAATGTAATAAAATCTTGCTGAAGGTGGAAAAGGTCCCATGAAATCTATTCACCATACATAAAAAAACTCACAAAACAAAATAGGTTATTGCGGTATCTCATGACGCTTACTAATCCCCCCAAATCTTTGGCATCTATCACAAGCTCTACAAAACTCAAAAGCATCTTTGAAAAAGGAAGGCCAATAGAAACTGGATTTAAGGACACTACATGCAGTCCTTTTTCACCCAAAATGACCCTCACAATCCCATGAATTGCAAGCTTCAAAAACTAATTTATGATCTTGGTCAAGGACACATCGTCTTAATACTTGATCTGAGCACAACTTCCACAGAAATGGTTTGTCCTAAATAAAGTATTTAGATTCACTCCTGAGCTTTTGGGCCTGAAATTTAGACAAATGGAATGGAATTAGTCCAGTTTCAATAAAATTAACTAAATGAGCATACCAAGGTTCTACAATAGCAACCAAATAAAGAGATTGATCAGGGAAATAATCACAAATAAGATCAGAACTAAGTACTCCTCTTATCTCTGTTGGTAATCTGCTTAGATGATCTGTAACGCGGTTCACATTTCCAACTCGATCCCTCACTTCTATATTGAAGTCTTGAAGCAGTAACATCCATAGCAGAAGTCTTGGCTTAGATTGAGGTTTATGGAATAAATACTTGACTGCTACATGATCTGTATAGATAACAACTTTGGAATTAATGAGATATGCTCTGAATTTATCCAAAGCCACTATAATTGCAAACAATTCTTTCTCAGTAGTGGTATAATTAATTTGAGTAGCATCAAGTATTTTTGAGGTATAGGCAATCACCCTAGATAAATTACCTTTCTTTTGACCTAACATAGCTCTCACAGCATAATTCGAAGCATCACATGATAGTTCAAAAGGAAGATCCCAATCTGGTAAAGTTAGAATAGGCGGAGAAATCAACCTATCCTTCAATTTTTCAAAAGCCTCTTTGCAGTCAGTAGAAAAAACAAATCCAGTGTCCTTTTGTAGAAGCTTTGAGAGTGGCAAAGCAATTTTACTAAAAGTCTTTGATGAATCTTCTATAAAATCCAACGTTCCCCAGAAAAGATCGAAGTTCTTTTAAAGTTGTGGGGTTGACAAGCTCGAATTGTCATCATCTGATCCATCAAAATAATGATTGCACCTGATAATGTAGTATAAGGCACAATGTCATATCCATAATTTTCTTGTCTGGTTTGTGAAGGGAATTGGAAGACACAGCGGAAATTAACTTTTAAAAATTTTCCATTCCCAGCCAGGATCTACCGAATGTGTTTAAGTCAAGGAGAAAAAAGTGTTACCTTCGGTATTTGAGCTTTAGTCGCAACCTCCGTAGCTTCTAGTCGCGACCTGTCGTCTCTAGAATTTGTAGTCGCGACCTATTCTGCTACTAGTCGCGACCTATAGTCTCTTTTCGGATTTCTAACGTTCAGAAGCCAATTTGGTCGTGACCTCATCGTACCTGGTGCTCTTTTCTCGTTCGCAAGAAGTCGACAACTCAGATCGGCTTCCTCTACCGGTATCCACACGAACAGCGTTCCAATCACGAACGATGTGCTAGCGCCTCTTGTCCCTCTAGGGTTTTCTCAAGATTCTGTCCTCACCGTCTCTACTCCGGCAGTTTCTTATCTGCAAACCTTTTGCACTCTCCTTGCCCCTTTTCTTATATGTTGTGTCTGTGTGTATGGTATAGAACCCTAGCTCCTAATGTCAAATATATAGGATGCTATCGGGCTCCTGATTGGGCCGAGCTTCAGAATTAATCTTATATTAATTTTAAAATTAATACAATATTATATATTGCATAGTTTGATAAGAAACTAATTAAATAAATACGGTTTTTATTAAATCCGTCTCACAGATTTAATTCATCTATTTATTTAATTTAAAATAAATATAAGATAAAATTATATTTGATTTATTCTCATAAATCAAATTTGAGATATCTTATCAATTTGAATTTCAAATTCAAATAAATCATATCCATTTAAATTCAAATTTAAAAGTGATAAAAAATTAATTTATCCTTATAAATTAAATCTTACAAATATCTCTTATATTATATATATAATATATATATACAAATTTATATATATAAAAAATATATAAATCCACCCTAGACTATTCATTGAATCTAGACATCTCTTAGATTCAATGAATCTGGACATCACAGCTCGTGTTGGGCTATTTTGTGTGCGACCCTGTAGGCCCATATGAAGTTGGCAGTGAGCCAGTTACTATACTAACCCACAAGTCGTAAGCGGCCTCTAGCAAGACATTACGACTACCCAAAACATATGAGGATCGATGAACGATGTTACATTTCATACAACCATATCACGTCCCTTTTGTCACACGATATTTTGGTCATGGATGAGGCATGGAGAACGTCATCCTCCTGTTCCTGACCGTTACTTTCTCGATCCCTGAGTAGTATGACTATAGAAATGGAACTGCCCTTGTATTACAGTATGGCCATACATTTCTCAGACTCACTCATCGAGGGGCCCAGTAATATCTCTCTACGAATGTGAGGGACAAATTCCATCTTGACCATTCATATTCCTCCGCATAAAAAACCACTAAGCCCGAACATAGCCTTTATGATCACTCGGTCAAAAGTGACTTTTGACTAGGTCAAAGCTGAGTGTTTATCATGTAGGAATCCATGATGATCTCAAGTCAAAGGGCATAGTGACATGACTTGTATATGAGAGAAGCTTATGACTTAACCCATGCAGCTCTCTCATAGCGGGTCGGTCCAGCACCCTGTACTCTTACATGTACCTATGACTTTGATTTATGTCTCTATATATCTTCAAAGTCATACTGGTCTTATTTCATCTCTGCTCCCGCATAGATGACCGACCAGGGACATTTAGGATAAGATCATGAGTTATCCAAGGATGGTCATCACAGTAAATGTGCAAATAATGTGATAACATAATTAAGAAATTCATAAAACAATAATGTTTATAAGACAATGATTGGCCCCTAGAGCACAATTTCCAACAGTTTGTATGTACAGTTGGTATGTAATATATGTGAGATTTTCTAAGAAAAGTGTGGCAATTTAAGGAAGAAAAGGGATTAAATTGAAAATGATAGAAAGTTCAAGGACCTAAGTGAAATTTATAAAAGTTTTAGAGCCAAAATAGAATGTAGACATAAATATTGGGCCATTAAGTGTAATTTCAAAAAGTTTAAGGACTTAAATGTAATTTATCAAAAGTTCAAGGGGCAAAAGTATAATTATGAAGAAATTGAGCTGGAAAATGCCCAAAAATGACCAGGAATAGATTAGTCCCAAATTTTACCAGTAGCTAGAGAAAATTATTCTGGTTAGTTTGACGTAACACAGAATTTCGATTTGAGGTCCCGATAAATTGATATAAATTTCTAAAGTTAGAAAAAATTATTACAGTATTTCTTGGACGTCAGAATCAAATGAAGCTTTACAGTAAATTCTTATAATTAATATGAGAATTTATAAAACTGACAGGGTAAGAAAAGGAATCCTGTAAAATTTCTAATGGAATTTACAGTAGAATAAAATACCTGATAAATACCTTTGGGAGAGGTTTCTCGGGATTTATGCCATAAAGGTTGTAACACCCCAATTTTCAGGCCAGAGACTTAGTACGTAGCCTAAAATAGATATATCCTTTTAAGCAGAAGTTCCAAAAATATACAGAGGGTTTTTAGGGACTAAACTGCAAATAAGTGAAAGTCCAGGGACTTATATGTAAATAGTGGAAGTCCCTAGGGATATGATGGCCATTTATGCAAAGAAAGCGATTAAATTGCAAAAGAAAGGAAATGGAAGGACTTAAGTGCAATTATGGAAAGTTTAAAGCCAAAAAGGAAAAGTAGACAAAAAGGTGTGGTCCTTAAGTGTAATTTTAGCCAAATAAAAAGGGACTTAAATGAAAAGAAGAAAAGTTCCTTGGGGCTAAAGTATAATTAAAGAAAGTCAGGCCGGAAGTGGTTTGGACTATCCAAAAGCATTTCAGTCCCAGATTTCACCAGTAGATAGAGCAAGTGATGCTCGATAATCTGGCTTAATACAGGAATTTTTCAAGACTCCAGATAGCCAGAATTGATCCGATAGTCTAAAAGTTATAAAAATTCCTACCGGATATCCTAGATTTCAGATATAAGTGAGAAAATACAGGATGATGCGTCCTGATGGGAAGGATGTCAGGAAACTGACAGAATACCGATAGGAGGCCTGTAGAAAAAGTTATTCACAAATCAGAAAATCCAGACGGGAGTGTGAGGCCTCTGAGTATCCGATAGGGAGATTTATCGGTATTTGAAAAGGGACTGAATGAGTTCAGATAACCTCAGTCAAATGACTGATATGACTCACAGGGATGCCTGAACACCACAGGCCAGTGTATCGGACAGAAGGAGCCGGTGTCCGGATATGTGTATAAACGGTGAATAATAGATAAAATATTCAATAATCATTGACAAGGGAGGATTCCTCGTAATGCGTGCCATGAAGGTAATGGACCCTGAGAGGCCCAATAATGGCGCCAACAAAGGCCCAGTAAGACCCTTGGACTGATAGGTGGGCCAGTGTCCAGCAGAACCCCGGAAAAGTACGAAATTACGAAAATGCCCCTGTGTTGTACTAAAGGGTAACAGATGAATGAAGGGCATTTTGGTCATTCTGGACAGGCCCAGAAGCCAAGGCACATACAGATAAAGTTACTTAGAGTCAGTATATACCCTGACAGAGTACAGAAGGGTATGAAATAACGATTTTACCCTTAGGGTTAAAATAGTGCAAGAAAGGGCACCCAAGGGTATTTTGGTAATTTGCCAAGGGATGTTTCTTGGGAATCGAGCCAACAGAGTACTTGAGCTTGATTAGGATCCAATATAACATTCCCAAAGCCCAAAAACGTAGGCCCAATAATGTGTGGGGAAAAGTGGCATTAAAATACTATTTTAATGCTGTTTCAATAAAATAAAGTTACTCGGTCGACACGATAACCGAGGAGGTGATCAGATAAAGTCCTAGACTTATCTGGATAGAATTGAAAGGCGTGAAAGGCCCCTTCCAGATGCCACATGGCATCATCTTAGAGGGAGAAGAAAAGTTAAGGACATGTGGCACAATCTTAGCCGGTGAGTCCAGTTTGTGAGAAATCGAACCGGACAGGTACTGGATTGGACTAGAGATGCTGAGTCAGCTGATGAGGTGTCCAGGAATTGTGACATGTGAAGAATGTGGAGATGAGGTGTCCCATGAGGTGTCCTTGAGATGATGTCATGCATGATGCAGTAAAAGGAATAAAAGAAAATAGGAAATTCCGAAAAAACCAGGACCACAAGTTAATATGGCTTCAAAATTACAAGAATGCCATTGACCAAAACTATAAATACCCCCCCTTGCTCTTCATTATGCACGGCCAAGCATGAGAAAGAGAGAGAAAGAAGAGAGAAAAGGAGAAGGAAAGGAAGAGAGAAAGGAAGAAAGAAAGAAAGGAAGTTCTGGCAGAGCTGGAAGCAGAATAGAGATAGTAGAGTTCTGCTAAGCTTTTGAGGTAGTAACTAATCCTAGCTTTTATGTAATGGCTTTGTGATTTTGTTGTGCTATTGTTTGGTTGGATTGTTGTCTTATATGTTATGTCTGAAGCTCTGTTATAATGCTATGATCATATGTTATTACGATGGAAGCATGCGGCATACTTATCTGCACACAATCACAAGCAAGCACTGTCACTTTGTATTACATATATTGTTATGATTGTTGCTACTGAGATTCCCCCGAATCTCATCCCAATAAGTAACCCATTACAGGGGAGGTTATGTCAAAGTGAATTTTGGGAATTTTAAGAGACGCCGTTATGCTGCCGAAATTATAACAAGATCAGGAGAGCAGCTGATACGTACTGTGTACGTAGGTACTGTCTAAGGAGGATGGAAGTGAGTGGACCTAGCCTGTTCATCCAGTCTTTCCTGGGTACTTACGTAGAATGGTAGTTCTCACGGAAATTACCGAATCGGTACAAGATCAGTTACTTTCTGAAGATGAAGCGTAGCGGTTATGCTGCCGGATTTCAGGTAGGAAATGATGTAATAGAAATATGAGGATTTCATGCATGCCCTGATGTATAATGACTTATTATTTAATAAACATATTGTTTGGCATGTTTGACTGATATATGATGGGTGTATGCATATGTATGCAAAGTTGATTGCTGGAAATTACCACTGTGAACACTAACACGTGGTGACTGAAGGGAATTGGAAGACACGCAGCGGAAATTAACTTTAAAAATTTTTTCATTCCCAGCCAGGATCTACCGAATGTGTTTAAGTCAAGGAGAAAGAAGTGTTACCTTCGGTTTCGAGCTTTGGTCGCGACCTCAGTGTCCACTAGTCGCGACTCCTGTCGCCTCTGGAGTTTTAGTCGCGACCTACTCTGCTTCTCGTCGCGACCTTCCTCTTCTTTTCGGATTTCTGACGTTCAGATGCCCGTATGGTCGCGACCTCAGGGTTTTCTGGTCGCGACCTAGCCTCGTGTCTGGTCGCGACCTAGCCTCGTGTCTGGTCGTATCGTAGAAGTCGACAGCTCAGATCGGCTTCCTCTACCGGTATCCACACGAACAGCATTCCAATCGCGAACGACGTGCTAGCGCCTCTTGTCCCTCTAGGGCTTTCTAGAGATTCCGTCCTCACCGTCTCTATCTCGGCAGTTTCTTATGTGCAAACCTTTTGCACTCTCCCTGCCCCCTCTTCTCACGTCTGAATGTGTGTGTAGAGATGTCTATTGTGTGTAGAACCCTAGCTCCTAATGTCAAATATATAGGAAGCTATCGGGCTTCTAATAGGGCCGGGCTTCAGAATTAATCTTATATTAATTCTGAATTAATACAATATCATATATTGCATAATTTAATAAGAAACTAATTAAATAAATATGGTTTATATTAAATCCGTCCCACAGATTTAATTCACCTATTTATTTAATTTAAAATAAAGATAAGACAGAATTATATTTGATTTATTCTCATAAATCAAATTTGAGATATCTTATCAATTTGAATTTCAAATTCAAATAGATCATATCCATTTAAATTCAAATTCAAAAATGATAGAGATTTAATTTATCCTTATAAATTAAATCTTACAAATATCTCTTATATTATATATATATAATATATATATAAACTAATTTATATATATAAAATATATATCCACCCTAGATTATTCATTGAATCTAGACATCTCTTAGATTCAATGAATCTGGACATCATAGCTCGTATTGGGCTGTTTTGTGTGCGACCCTGTAGGCCCATATGAAGTTGGCAGTGGCCCAGTTACTATACTGACCCACAAGTCGTAAGCGGTCTCTAGCAAGGCATTACGACTACCCAAAACATATGAGGATCGATAAACGATGTAACCTTTCATACAACCATATCACGTCCCTTTTGTCACATGATATTTCGGTCAAGGATGAGGCATGGTGAACGTCATCCTCCTGTTCCTGACCGTTACTTTCTCGATCCCTGAGTAGTCTGAATATAGAAATGGAACTACCCTTCCATTCTAGTATGGCCATACATTTCTCAGACTCACTCATCGAGGGGCCCAGTAATATCTCTCTACGAATGTGAGGGACAAATTCCATCTTGACCATTCACATTCCTCCGCATGAAAAACCACTAAGCCCGAGCATAGCCTTTATGATCACTCGGTCAAAAGTGACTTTTGACTAGGTTAAAGCTGAGCGTTTGTCATGTAAGAATCCATGATGATCTCAGGTCAAAGGGCATAGTGACATGGCTTGTATATGAGAGAAACTTATGACTTAACCCATGCAGCTCTCTCATAGCGGGTCGGTCCAACACCCTGTACTCTTACATGTGCTTATGACTTTGATTTATATCTCTATATATCTTCAAAGTCATACTGGTCTTATTTCATCTCTGTTCCCGCATAGATGACTGACCAGGGACATTTAGGATAAAATCACTAGTTATCCAAGGATTGTCATCATAGTAAACATGCAAATAATATGATAACATGATACAATGATTGGCCCCTAAGGCACAATTTCCAACATCCTCCCACTTGCACTAGGAACAATCATTAATTTGTCTCAATCCTATTGACCTAACATGACCCTCATGTTTTGCCTGGACAAGCGGTTTAGAGGATCAGCATCATTGTCTTCTCTTGCTACCTTGCATATTTTTATATCACCTCTATCTTATTTTCTCTGATGAGATGAAATCGCCTGAGTATATGCTTGGTCCTTTGATGTGACCAAGGCTCTTTGGCCTGTGCAATGTCACTACTATTGTCACAGAACAAAGTTATTGGATCTGAGATGGTCGATACCACCCCTAGTTCAGTAATGAACTTCCTGATCCAAACGGCCTCCTTAGCTGCATCAGATGCTGCTATATACTCGGCTTCCGTTGCAGAATCTGCTACAGTGCTCTGCTTAGAGCTCTTCCAGCTTATTGCTCCATTATTTAGGAGAAATATGTATCCAGATTACGATTTCTGGTCATCCTGGTCAGTTTGGAAACTTGCATCTGTGTAACCAGTTACATAGAGCTCGTCTTCCAATCCACCATAGACCAAGAATAAGTCCTTAGTCCTTCTTAAGTACTTAAGGATATTCTTGATAGCAGTCCAATGGCCCTCACCAGGGTCCTGTTGATATCTGCTAGTCATACTTAAGGCAAACGAGACATCCGGTCGAGTACATAACATGGCGTACATGATAGATCCTATGGCCGAGGCATATGGAATCTTACTCATGCGACCTCGCTGATCTGGTGTACTAGGACACAAATCCTTGCTGAGGTGAATACCATGAGACATGGGTATGAAACCCCTTTTTGATTCCTGCATACTGAACCTATGCAGTATCTTGTCTATATATGTGCTCTGACTCAGTCCTAGAAGCCTTTTAGATCTATCTCTATATATCCTAATTCCTAGGATGTAGGTGGCTTCACCCAAGTCTTTCATCGAGAAAGATTTTCCTAACCAAGACTTGACAATCTGCAAGGTAGGAATGTCATTCCCAATGAGTAGGATGTCATCGACATAGAGTACCAAAAACACAACTGTGCTCCCACTAACCTTTTTGTACACACAAGGTTCATCAATGTTTTGAAGAAATCCAAACTCTTTGACTACTTCATCAAAACGATGATTCCAACTCCGAGATGCTTGCTTCAGTCCATAAATGGACCTTTGAAGCTTGCACACCTTACCAGAGTCCTCAGAACGCACAAAACCTTCAGGTTGTGTCATGTACGCATCCTCAAGGAGCTTTCCATTAAGGAAGGCTGTCTTGACGTCCATCTGCCATATTTCATAGTCATAATATGCTGCAATGGCAAGGAGGATTCTGATTGATTTGGCCATTGCAACTGGGGAAAAGGTCTCATCATAGTCCATACCATGAGTTTGAATAAATCCTTTTGCAACCAGTCGTGCCTTGAAGACATTTACATTGCCATCCATGTCGGTTTTCTCTTTAAAAACCCACTTGCACCCGACAGTTTTTACACCTTCAGGCGGGTCGACTAAGGTCCATACCTTATTGTCGTACATGGATTGCATCTCAGACTTCATGGCATTAAGTCATTTTTTAGAGTTTGGTCCCACTATAGCTTCTTGATAGGTAGTGGGATCATTATGCTCAATGAGCAACACATCACGACTATCAGAAATCAGAAATCCATATCTCTGAGGCTGAAGTCGTGTCCTATTAGATCGCCTTGGGCCTTGCGTGACTTGAGGAGTCTCAACAACTTCTTGTGAGTCTTCTCTACTTTCCATCTCTAGTTCTGTGGCGTCTTGTGGCTCTCGAACTTCTTCGAGGTGTACCTTGCTCCCAGTGGTTCTTTTAGAGATAAATTCTCGTTCTAGAAAGATACCATTTCTGACAACAAACACTTTGTTATCAGTGGGGTTGTAGACATAATATCCCTTGGTTTCCTTAGGATATCCCACAAAAAGGCACTTTGAAGATTTGGGCGCTAACTTATCTGAGGCTTGTTGCTTAACATAGACCTCACATCCCCAAATCTTGAGAAAAGACAAACTAGGTTTCCTCCCAGTCCATATCTCATACGGAGTCTTTTCAACTGCCTTAGATGGAACACGATTCAGTGTGAAAGCAGCTGTCTCTAGGGCGTGGCCCCAAAAGGATGGTGGAAGATCTGTTCGACTCATCATGGATCGAACCATATCCAATAGTGTTCGATTCCTCCATTCAGAAACCCCATTCCATTGTGGTGTTCCTGGAGGAGTCAATTGTGAGACTATTCCACAATTCCTAAGATGATCGATAAACTCTTGGCTCAAATATTCACCACCTCGATCAGATCGAAGGGCTTTAATTGTTTTACCAAGCTGGTTTTTGTACTTCATTTTGAAATATCTTGAACATTTCAAAAGATTCGGATTTATGTTTCATTAGATAGACGTAGCCATATCTACTGAAATCATCTATGAATGTAATGAAGTACGAATAACCTCTTCTGGCATTTGTATTCATCGGTCCACACGCATCTGTATGTATGAGGCCCAACAAATCAGTGGCCCTCTCACTGTGCCCAGTGAAAGGCGACTTTGTCATCTTTCCTAACAAACAAGATTCGCAAGTATCATATGATTCAAAATCAAATGAGTTGAGAAATCCATCTTGATGGAGTTTAGAAATGCGTTTCTCATTTATATGGCCCAGACGACAGTGCCAGAGGTATGTCAGATTCAAATCATTTGGTTTGACCCTTTTGGCGGTTATGTTATAGATATTTCCATGATTGGGTTGTTCCAAGTTTAATATGTAATGATCAACATGCAAATCACCATGAGCATAGAAAATATCATTACGATAAATAGAACATTTACCATTCCCAGAAATGGAAGTGTAACCTTCCTTATCCAAATAAGAAAGAGAAACAATGTTACTACTCAAAGCAGGAACATAATAGCAATTGTTCAAGACTAACAAAAGCCCAGTGGGCAGAACTAATTCATAAGTGCCTACAGCTAGAGCAGCAACCTTTGCTCTATTTCCAACTCGTAGGTCAACTTCGCCCTTCTTCAGCTTTCTACTGTCCTTTAGGCTCTGCACATTTGTACAAATGTGAGAACCACATGCAGTATCTAATACCCATGTAGTGGAAGTAGAGAGATGAATGTCTATAACATAAATACCTGAAGCGATAGCCCCGCTATCCTTCTTGTTCTTTCTCAGATCTTCAAGGTAGAGTTTGCAATTCCTCTTCCAATGACCCGGTTCATTGCAGAAGAAGCAAACTCCTTCCTTTGGAGGCTTTGCCTTCTTTGGTGCAGGCTTGGTTTCGGGCTTGCCTGACTCTTTGGTCTTACCAGATGAGCCATGACCCTTCCCCTTGCCCTTGCCTTTCCTTTTCATACCCTTTCCTTTCTGAACCATCAAAACAGTACTGGGCTTTTTCTTAACAGTCGGCTCAGCAGTTTTAAGCATCCCATGCAGTTCAGAAATAGATTTCTCCATGTTGTTCATGTTGTAGTTCATGACAAACTGGTCATAACTTTCCGGGAGTGAGTTCAAGATCAAATCTGTAGCTAACTCCTGACTTATGGGAAATCCAAGCCTCTCAAGGTGATCTATGTACCCTTTCATCTTTAAGACATGAGTACTCACTGATGCACCTTCAGCCATCCTGCAGGAATGTAAGGCCTTAGTGGTCTCATACCTCTCTTGTCTTGCCTGTTGCTGGAACATTTCCTTAAGATGCACAATCATCTCATAAGCCTCCATGTGTTCCAGATCTCTTTGAAGCTCCAGAACCATAGTGGCAAGCATCAAGCATCCCACATCAACAGAGTCTTCCTTATGCTTCGCATAAGAATCTCTCTGAGCTCTAGGAGCATTGGCTGCTGGCTCCTCAGGAATGGGTTGATCTAGGACATATACCATTCTTTCCTGCTTGAGAACAATTCTCAAGTTCCTGAACCAGTCAAGAAAGTTTGTCCCATTGAGTTTGTCCTTCTCAAGGACAGATCGCAACGATAATGTAGCAGTATTACTAGTCGTCATGATTCTACAATTAAAATATGCAAGCGAATTAGCAATCTCCCACTGAATAAAACAACCCTCAATGTAATAATTAGTGGGCTAAGATCCATATTTTGCTTAAACTTGAGTCCGCTTTGGCAGGACGCTCAACTTTAAGTTATTTAGGTAGGTAACAACTTTACCAATTACATCAAATGTAATTCTTAGATATTTATGGGATTCCATCATCATATGATCCGGCATGTTTTAATCCCATCTAATGCCTTGAGACCCAAAACCATTTTGATAATCTCAATTAAGTCAAACAATAACAAATATAAGAGTAGCACCATTACTCTTGCTTATCTCCCCAAGATAACTCAAATGCACCCACTTTGGTGGACCTACAAATGAGCGATCGAGGTTTTGACAAGTGTTCATTAATTGACGGCATATGACTTAAGATTTCTTTTAGAGGGTTTAATTAATTATCTGGTTTATAAGATGCATGTATCGCGGTTGTATCTCATACAAGTATTATGCATATAAAATATACATGCAGTGATCTAATCAAAAGATGCATAATCTTAAACGTGATACAATATGGCTCACCTATCCTAAGTCCCCTCAAGCCAATGAGAGGAGCTCTCTAATTAGAATAGGAAAAGTATATAAGGAAACCTCGTTTTAACATTCGAGGGGAGTGAGATGAGAAGAGAATGTACAACGAGAGTCATTAGAGGAAGGCATGACACGCAGGCCGTATTTAGAAAAATTACAACACTTGTAATCTAGAGCCATATTGTTCACCATACCCAAACATTCAAGAATCAAAATTCATGCTATTTGAAGGGCAATAAATGTTTCAAAACATTCATATATCAGGAAAGTCAATACATATTACGATTATGTTGCGCTACGATTAAATAATCAAGAATCTTAATTCTTTTTCCTTAGACCCCATCAATATTAATTGATCAAATCAATTGATATACACCACCGATTTCAGTTTCCTTTTAGATTCCGTATATGTCATACATAAACAGATTCCATATATGTCATACATATCACGCATGTTATCATATAATCAGCTAAGAAATCTAACATACATCACATGTATCAACAATCAAACCTAACTTAAACACAAAACGGCATGGCTCTGATACCACTGAAGGGAATTGGAAGACACGCAGCGGAAATTAACTTTAAAATTTTTTTCATTCCCAGCCAGGATCTACCGAATGTGTTTAAGTCAAGGAGAAAGAAGTGTTACCTTCGGTTTCGAGCTTTGGTCGCGACCTCAGTGTCCACTAGTCGCGACTCCTCGCCTCTGGAACTTTCAGTCGCAACCTCCTCATCTTCTAGTCGCGACCTGTCGCCTCTGGAGTTTTAGTCGCGACCTACTCTGCTTCTCGTCGCGACCTTCCTCTTCTTTTCGGATTTCTGACGTTCAGATGCCCGTATGGTCGCGACCTCAGGGTTTTCTGGTCGCGACCTAGCCTCGTGTCTGGTCGTATCGTAGAAGTCGACAGCTCAGATCGGCTTCCTCTACCGGTATCCACACGAACAGCATTCCAATCGCGAACGACGTGCTAGCGCCTCTTGTCCCTCTAGGGCTTTCTAGAGATTCCGTCCTCACCGTCTCTATCTCGGCAGTTTCTTATGTGCAAACCTTTTGCACTCTCCCTGCCCCCTCTTCTCACGTCTGAATGTGTGTGTAGAGATGTCTATTGTGTGTAGAACCCTAGCTCCTAATGTCAAATATATAGGAAGCTATCGGGCTTCTAATAGGGCCGGGCTTCAGAATTAATCTTATATTAATTCTGAATTAATACAATATCATATATTGCATAATTTAATAAGAAACTAATTAAATAAATATGGTTTATATTAAATCCGTCCCACAGATTTAATTCACCTATTTATTTAATTTAAAATAAAGATAAGACAGAATTATATTTGATTTATTCTCATAAATCAAATTTGAGATATCTTATCAATTTGAATTTCAAATTCAAATAGATCATATCCATTTAAATTCAAATTCAAAAATGATAGAGATTTAATTTATCCTTATAAATTAAATCTTACAAATATCTCTTATATTATATATATAATATATATAAACTAATTTATATATATATAAAATATATATCCACCCTAGATTATTCATTGAATCTAGACATCTCTTAGATTCAATGAATCTGGACATCATAGCTCGTATTGGGCTGTTTTGTGTGCGACCCTGTAGGCCCATATGAAGTTGGCAGTGGCCCAGTTACTATACTGACCCACAAGTCGTAAGCGGTCTCTAGCAAGGCATTACGACTACCCAAAACATATGAGGATCGATAAACGATGTAACCTTTCATACAACCATATCACGTCCCTTTTGTCACATGATATTTCGGTCAAGGATGAGGCATGGTGAACGTCATCCTTCTGTTCCTGACCGTTACTTTCTCGATCCCTGAGTAGTCTGAATATAGAAATGGAACTACCCTTCCATTCTAGTATGGCCATACATTTCTCAGACTCACTCATCGAGGGGCCCAGTAATATCTCTCTACGAATGTGAGGGACAAATTCCATCTTGACCATTCACATTCCTCCGCATGAAAAACCACTAAGCCCGAGCATAGCCTTTATGATCACTCGGTCAAAAGTGACTTTTGACTAGGTCAAAGCTGAGCGTTTGTCATGTAGGAATCTATGATGATCTCAGGTCAAAGGGCATAGTGGCATGGCTTGTATATGAGAGAAACTTATGACTTAACCCATGCAGCTCTCTCATAGCGGGTCGGTCCAACACCCTGTACTCTTACATGTGCTTATGACTTTGATTTATATCTCTATATATCTTCAAAGTCATACTGGTCTTATTTCATCTCTGTTCCCGCATAGATGACTGACCAGGGACATTTAGGATAAAATCACTAGTTATCCAAGGATTGTCATCATAGTAAACATGCAAATAATATGATAACATGATACAATGATTGGCCCCTAGGGCACAATTTCCAACAGTGACATGATAATGTTTGATAAATAATTAAAAATAGTAAATGGATGAATAAATATATGAAATTTTTATGGTAGATAGTAGACATACCAAGCTTTAATTTGATATATAAAACGTCTCATTTGTATGTCTACACTGAAGATATGAATTATCAAATTTGGGACCAGAATGCTGGATTGATCAGGAGAAAAATGTTGGATGAACAGTAAAGTTGTGACGTTGACTGATATTGACTAGGTCAATGAATGGCCAACGAGTTATTTTTTCCTGAAAGATAATTGAGTTAGCTTCAATTGGCAATTTGAACCACTTCATTTCTATTTTTGTAGAATTAGTTATGATTTTTTGAAGTCAGGTCACTCATCTGGAATTTACACAGTGAATAGTACTCGATAAGAGTAAAACTCCAGATTGAGAAACTGGACTTCAATGACCTTGAAAGTGGTTCTAAATGCTACCAAATGGTCCCTAAGATATACGAAAATAAGGATATTTCAAAGGTAGTAGACCCATATAAAGGCCCAAAATGGCATCACAAAGGCCCAATAAGGTAACTGAACAGTTATGTGGGACAGTGTCCAGAGGAACCACGGAAAAGTACGAAATTACAAAAATACCCTGTGTTGTAATAATGTACAAGAGATGAATGGAGGGCATTTTGGTCATTTTGGATAGGCCAAAATGACAAGGTAAGTACAGGAATGATTACTCAGAGTCAGTATATATCCTGATAAGGTATAAAGATGTGTGAAATGACAATTATGACCTTAGGGTTAATATAGTGCAAGAAAGGGCACCAAGGGTATTTTGGTCATTTCTCAAAGGATGGATAGAAGATAAATACTCAGTATAACAATGTCAATGGTAGGAGAAACCTAAACATTGGTTTTCCTGACAGAATACATATTCTGGAATATTACAAAAATTGGGAACATAAAATAGTCTAGTTTTTGTGAAACTGGCCGGATCAGTACCGGACTGGACTGGAATTTTTCCTATCAGTATTTTCCAATTTATTGCTCCAAACATAGCCTTCATGATGTCATGGATGATGTCATTAATGAAGCTTCTAGGGCAAACTTCTTACAAGATGGATTATGGACCATTAGATCAAATAGTAACCAAAGTAATCTTGGCCTTCCATTTACACCAAAATTTTCTATAAATACCCCCTCAAATTCAGACATGGGTCGGCATTCTTTGCACCTTAGGGAACCTCTTGCAAAATTCCTATTGAAGCAAGAAAGAAGCAAGCAACTTGGAAGAACAAGAAAGGTAACTAGTTCCCTTGATCTTGGACTCTATTCTAGCAAGTTTGCTCTTAGTTTTAAGAGGGTTTTGTGACATATTTTCCTTAGTGGTGCTGCTGGACATTCTGTTTTCATGTGAAAGTAATATGAGTTTTATGTTATAGATAGTTTAGATAAACTCAAACAAGCTAAAATCAAGTGGTACTAGTTTGGAAATCCAAGTATGCATGTGAATGGAATGTTGTGTTCTTGGCTGTTACTGTATGAAACACTATTCATATGTTGGAATTTCATGATTTTGATGCTTTCAATGTGTTTAAAATGGAAAATTGTGTGGGGATAAAGTAGAGAAACAAGTATTGGAAGCATTGGAATCAAAATGAGAATTTTTGGAAAATGTAAGAGGCATTTCGGTTCTATGCAGAAGCCAATGATGTGATTTGATTTTGGAAATTCTGATTTCATATTTGGATTCTACATGAAAAATTATGTGGAAATGAACCATGAGAAATTATTTTAGGAAGATGGAAGTATAAGTCATAAATTAAAGAAAGAATAGAATCTAGTGAGAACCTAGTCTTGGAATTGTTTTGAAGTTGAGTTGTAACTTGATGTTACTTTGTAATGATTAGGTTTTGACATTTGTGTGGGAAGAAGATCATCTCAAGAACATAGGGACAAAGATAGCTAAGAGGTAGCAAGAATACCTAACTATAATCTTATGTTTGTTTGATTGTATGCTTGATTGTTAGTTATAATTCTTGATTGAGCTTAAGATGATACTTTGATGATTATGATAAAGTATGAATGATTGCAACTCCTTGCAATGAATGTCATGACAATATGCATGTTATAGTTTGCTTATGTATGTTTACAAAGTAGCTATCATATCATGATAACATGTTAGTCATTTAATCAAACATGCATGTTATTATAGTTTGTATGACTTGTTATTGAGATTTCCATGAAATCTCATTCCTTCCATATACATAACCATGTTATAGATGCTGGAACATCTCAAGGAAAAAGGGTAAATATGGATGGTTGAATTTGTATATGAATTAAAGTTGAGTACTTGACTTTAGAAGATGATATTTTGATATGCATAGTGTATGATACTATGTACCTATTTTGAGGTATTACTCTTTCGATGGTAGTTTTCATGACTTAGTCAATGCATTTTGAAGTGAAATTTGGCATGAAAATATTTAAGATCCACAGCTTTAAATGGACACCAAGAATGCCTTAATTGGTTAAGTATTCGATTTGTTATGATTTTTCAAAGTTGAAAATAAAATCTGGAACAAGATAACATGAGCAACCAGAGGCTGTGAGGTTCATACGCGAATTTCAAATGATAAATGAACGAGTTTTTCCATGAAATTTTATGGGTTTAAAGTAAACATATGGAGCTTTAAATCCATATATAACACGCCTCAATTGGATAAGTGAACAAATAGAAATGAATTTTTGAAAATAAGGTAAAAAAAACTGGAACTTCCAGATTTACCAAATGAATAGTATTTTTCAACGAATAAACTGATTTCATTTGGACAAGGAAACCTCAGTTTAATATTTTTCCTTCAAATTTCAATAAAATAGATTTCATTATAAATGAACCACCCTATTTTGATTTTGTAGATTTAATTATTAATTTTCAAAGCTCAGACTGTATTCTGGATTACCAAATGAACAATGCCAATGAATAGTACCCAATAACACTTTTCTTGAAAATTCGTGTTTCTAAGCTAAAGAGGCTACTTCCAATTGAGTATATGTAAAGGTGAAATTAAGGATACAACACATAACCCTATCGTTCTTCTCAATGAGCCTTTTTTATTGGAATCCTAGCAAATTGATGAGAAAAACCATTAAAAACTGATTAAAAACATAGGTTTTAAGTTTGATCAAACTTTGATGCAATGAAATAAGGGTGTAGTAGAGTAAATATTTTTGTATTTTTTATTAAGAGGAAAATGAGTTGGATTGTGAAAGAAATATATTAAGAAAGACTATTGATGATGAAATCATATCTGTCCTTGCTCTTAATTTGATATGGGAGTTTTGAAATCACTAAGTCTTAAATAAAATCTCAATCAATCGATTGAGTCCAGTGGATTAATAGCTCTTGAACTCCTTTGATCAAAGCTAGTTTAAAAGCTTCTTAATGCACTGTTGAAAATCACTTAGTGTGTAATTAAATTAGATGATGATAATGCCCTCAAATGGTCATCAATCAACAACCATAGACTTCAAGCAATTGAATTAAACATAACAATCGTTGATAATATTCCAACTATCCAGAAATCAAAACTAAAATATTAATATTAAGATCAACAATCACATCATCCAATGTCAATTACAAATATCTAATCTGAGAATAATCAATCGACATTCAATCCCTATTCATACCATAAAATCCCTAAATCTAGAAATTTCAAAACATGAAAAAGGTGCATATTAGGATAGAAAACTCCCCAATGAAGTCAATGAGCATAATATATGCGGTCCATCACCAAGAGACTAAAGATCTGGCCTCTCAACTCCTTCTGTGCTTCCATCGCTGCCCTGAACTAATGCCATGAAGAGTGCAGAAAAATATGATGGAAAGGTCAAGAGAAAGATGGTAGAAGTGGATTAATCGGTGTAGAAATATAAAAATCTGTGAAAAGATGAATAAAAATAGAAGATATGTTTGTAGTTTTGTATAGAGAATGAGTACTACTTCTTAGCCAAATCTGGCAAAAATCCAGCCTCAATTCCTTTACTAGATATAAGATATCCAAGTATTACTCCAAGATCAACCATGAAATTGCACTTTTGGAAATTCAAAACTATTTTTTTTCAATATACATCTAGCAAGGATTCTATCAAGACTCTCTAGACACTCATCAAAAAAATTTCCATATATAGTAAAATCATCCATGAACACATCCATGCATTTTTTAATGAAATCAGCAAATATAGAAGCATACAACGCTGAAATGTGCCAGGAGCATTACACAAACCAAATGGCATTCTCTTATAGGCATATGTACCAAAGGGACATGTAAATGTGGTTTTTTCTTAGTCCCTCGGGTCTATTGGGATATAGAAATATCCTAAGTATCCATCTAGGAAATAATAATGACTTTTCCCTACTAATCTCTCAAGCATTTGATCAATAAAAGGTAAGGAAAAATGATCTTTCCTAATAGAGTCATTCAACTTCCTATAGTCAATACAAACCCTCCATGAATTTTGTACTCTAGTAGGTATCAATTCATTATTCTCATTCTTTACTACTATCATTCCACTTTCTTAGGCATTACATGAACAGGAGAACCCATACACTATCTGAAATAGCATATATGATCCCTACCTTCAGTAATTTACTAATTTCCTTCCTAATGACATCAGAGATCAATGGATTCAATCTCCTTTTAGGTTGTTTAATTGGCTTGGAATCTTCATTCAGCAAAATCCTATTAGTGTAAATAGTGGCATCTATCCCTTTTATATTAGCTAATTGCCAACCCAGAGTCTCTCTATTCTTCCTAAGCATACTTAATAACCAAGACTATTCACTAACAGTTAAAGAACTAAAAATTATTACTGACAATTTTGAGTCTGGCTCAAGATAAGCATACTTAAGGTTAGAAGGTAAATCTTTTAACTCTAATTCTGGGGGTTGAACCATAGAAGGGATGAGATGATGGAAATAATTTAAATTAGAAATACTCCCCTTTGTAGATTCTTGAAGGTTGCTCATGTTCAGCTCATTCGAACTTTCCATCTTGCTTTTAATCCCTTCAGGTATTGCACCAATCTTATGTTGGTCTACAGCTACAACATACTTGAATGCATTGTCCTTCATATCTGCATCATAAGCAAAGATCAAATAATTCAAAAATCTTAAAGTATGAGATGTAATCTTAGAATGGGAGTAAGGAACAGTAGAGTTAGAACATTTGGCCCTTTAACCAAAATATTAGAATATGGAATTGAAGAAATTTGAAGTTCACTGGTTGCATCTACATTCTAAGTTGCGACCTCTTAGGCTTATCTTCAACTTCTGGTCACGACCCAAATTGATAGCGAGTGTCTCTGAAAATATTAGTTGCGACATGATAATTCGTAGGTCGTGACTTAATGTCTCTGGAGTCTTTGGTCGCGACAAAAAATTCATCTTGTCGAGACTCATTTTCACAGAGAGTCTCTCCCTTAACAAGTTTATATCTAGTCGTGACATGAATATCTTTACGTCGTGACTTGGGATCACATAAGCTTGACCCTTCTTCATTTATTCTACTTGCAGTTTTCACAATGTCTTGTATTCCTGTAAAGTCACTCAACCATTCCTTTGCAAAAGCATTATCACTTGCAAATGAGGAAATTGAATCAAAATTTGATGAGAATAAGAAATCTTGAGGAACTGAAAGCATGCAATTTACATTTAAACAATTAAAACATGATGCATTGCTTTTACAAGAACAAGAAAAAGAATAAACAGAGGATAGAAATGCAAAATAATCATCATAAGCACTCAAAAATGAATTTGAATCAACATGCTCTTGAGATACTTCATGGGAATTTTGGGAATTATGTAGCATAGAATCATACCCATCATTCAAACTCAATCCATGCTCATATCTAGTCTCTTCAACAGCATAATCAATAGCATCCTAACTAATAATAACTATCAAATCATAAAAATCTAAGTAAAGATAATTGTAGGATAATCCAGATAACATATTTTATTAAAAATAATAAAAATATTAAACCATAATAATTTAATTAGATAACATTTTAAGTTATTGATAAATAATATTTTTAATTGTACTTAAATATAAGGATAAAAATTGGGATGTTACAATAGCACCATTGCACATCATATTCAATACATACAAGTCTATGTTAATTTACTACCTCACATGCTTGATTTTCCTTTAATATTTTCCTTGCATCTTGCTTTTTACTTCCCTTTAATGTGTGGCATCCTTCTTTGTGTACACAAATTAAATCCTAACATCATATAATTATTCATTCATTATAATCTCAATTCACTAACATTTCACAACATTAAACTCAATTTACCACTTAACCCCTAACTTTCTCTATTTGTGGTTAATTGCTTTATCCTTTAAACTAAATTATATCTTAACTTTACCCTACACAATTTTGTCTTTTGAATCCATTTATGGATTTAAAATATTGAAATTCTAGCTCCCTCATCAAGTCTGGACAGAACTAAAAAGAAACATATAATTCTTTCAAAAGTTATCATTTTGATTCTAATGCTTCCAATACTTGTTCCTCTACTTTATCATACACAATTTTTTATTTTAAAACCATTAGAAGCATCAAAATTATCAAATTTCAATAACTGTTCATACATGTGAATAGTAATAGAGAAGACTCTAAAATTTTATCTTTCAATTTCAATGCTTCTAAGGTTCTAAACAAATCCATCTTTCATAAAATTATCATTTAAATTCAATAGAAACATTGAAACTATGAAATTCATCTTCCTTGGTCCTATACAGCCTTAGGGTGAAAGACTTCTTCAATGTGCAAAGCAAAGAATTTCAATCTAATTCCATAACTAACCATAAAATCTAACTTATCTAAGTGTTAATTACATAGTTCTAGCTTCAATTTCTTCTTTCCCCTAAATTTCCAGATTTTGGACAGTAAGCATACCATGAGAAAATCTCATTTTTCTTCCCTTAAAACCCTATATTCAAGCCTCTAAATTAAAGAAAAATAAGTTATGATAGATTGCTTAACTTAATTCCTAACTAACTTGAACTTTAGTACCTTAGATCTCTTCTTTTCTTGCTTGAGTTTCAACTTGAGTAGCACCTCCCCAAGGTCTCCTTTATGCTCATGGTTTGTGCAGAAAATGGGAAGGTATTTAAAGGCAAAATGATAGGTGAATTAATAGTTGAGATCTCTTTGTATACTATTTGATCCAAGGGTCCATATTTAATCTTGAAACTTTGCTTGCCCACCAAGTTTTGATGACCTCATCCATGACATCATCAAGGCCATGTTAGGAGCAAAGTGGAGGAAAAGAAGAGTCTAAAAAGATTTCAGTCCAATCCGGTTCCGGCTCATTCCAATATCCTAAAAATCAGACTATTTTTTAAATCTAATTTTTTTTAGATTCCATAATATGTTTTCTGATCTTAATCCAGTATTCAAATTTTTCCTACCATTGATATTCTTAGAGTGGGTCTAAACTTAATTATTGATCCTTTGGCAAATTACTAAAATATCTTTGGTTATTCTTTATTTACTTTAATAACTCTAAGGACATTATCGTCTTTTCAAACATCACCAGAGTATTCCCTGACCCTGGTCAGCTATTCTAAAATCCCTCCTTGACCTTTTGACCTTAGTCAAATGACTAAAATGCCATCTATTCATCTCTTGTTTCATGGATAACATAGTGGCATTTTCATAATTTTATATTTTTCAGGGTCTTTCTAAGCACTGGCCCACATACCTATCTGAGTATATCATTGGGCCTATGAGGCGCCATCTTGGACCTTTTACTTGATCCCATGCCTTCATGGGCTCAACTCCCAAGAAATTCCCTCAAAAAGTATTTATCGGGTATTTTATTTTACTATAAATTCTATTATAAACTTTTCATAATTATACTTTTGCCCTTTAAATTTGGCAAAATTACCCTTTAGTCCCTAAAATTGTTAAATTTCATTTTAGTCCCTTTCTACCAAAATTAAAATTCTAATTTGGTACCTTAAATCTCAAGACTCCATTTAGGTCCTTAAACTTTTATTATTTATAATTTAATCCCTAGACTTTTACTATTTATAGTTTAGTCCCTAAACTTTCATTAATTTTAATTTAGTCCCTTTAACTTTACAACTTTATACATTCTCTCTTTATTTGACTTAAAACTCATCTAACCATTATATTTTCTCCTGGTTATTATCTAAATCCCTTTATAGCCTCTTTTCCCTATCAGTCTTATACAAATAGAAAAGATTTAGGATGTTACAAGTACCACTCAGCACCCTAAAGTGATATTTTGGTACAATTTTTCCTTTAAAATATTTTTCAAGCTAAGTTTTTTCATAACTCTTTCATATTTATAGTACTCATCTTTCATATTTTTTGTAATCATCTTTAAAATTTTTAATAATAAGTTTTTAAATTTTTTTCAATAGTCATCTAAGATATTTTTAGACTTATCTTTCATATTTTCAACATTAATCTTTAATTATTTTCAACACGAAAGATAAGTACTACAAGCATTTAAGATAACTATTGAAAAGTTGAAAAGTTGAAAAGCTGAGCAATGAATATGTGGAAGATTTGTATTGAAAATATAGAAGTTGTGTGGTGAAAAAATAAATTAGGAACATTTTAAATGGAGAATATTAATTCATGAAAAAATTATACATTTTCAGTACACATCTTTCATTTTTTTTTCTAAATGTTTTTAATGCTTATCTTTCATACTTTCAGTACTTAAAGTAATTAAAAATTACGGTTGAAAATATGAAAAAAGAGTTATTAAAAGTATTTTAAGAAAAAAATTGTACCAAAAAATATTTTATAATGATATGTACTATTAAAAAAATATTTTAGACTGTTAGATATATATTAACTTAATGGACTTTTTGGGTCTTAACAGCAAGGGAAAATTTGCACCTAAAAAATATTTTATAAATAAAATTATACTATAAATTATTTTAAAGTATTGAGTGCTATTGCAAAATAATTTTGAGGCAATAGATATACCATAACCTTTCTTTTTATTGCATACTAAACATGTTAGTAGTCAAAAAAATTTGCTTCACTTCACTTTCTTGCCTTTTCATCAAAATTGATTCATCTACCAAACATCCCCAATGTTATCTATCTAAGGAATAGGGGACACAATTGTTTAACTTAGGGCTGTGTATAATGCCCATGGCCCGGTATGTTCAGCCCAACCCGCAATAAAATAGCCCTGCCCAGCCCGATAAATATAGGGCAGAGCTGGGCATCGGGTTACAAAATTCAGCCCATACTTTTTTCGGGTTGGGCACCGGGCAGGGGGATTGCCCTGCCCTGCCCTGCCCATGAGCACCACTTCTTTTATTTTTTTTACTTTTTTCCCTAAATGCTACACTTAAAATGGAGAATATGATAGTTACTGGTGACTAGAGGTTCATTTTAAAAATATGAGTAGTTAAGTATGTAAATTGTATCTTTTAATATTTATAACTATATTAATTTTTTCTTTTTCTTTTTTTTTAACTTTGCTAATCATCATATAATTACATTATAAATTATAATTGTTTATTTTTTTCAGATACTTAATCTTTGTCAATATTAGGGAGATTGATACAAAGTTACAATTACAAATTACTTAGATTTCAAAACTTTTTTTTACATACAATGGATTTCAAAAATTTAATTATTATCTTTTTGTTGCTTTATTCTTAGTGAATTATGGATATTATTTAAGTCTTAAAGACATGAATATGGTATTATTTTATAAGTTCATAATTGCAGATTTTTTTCACAACATGAGCATGACATCAAAACTTGGGCATGCCTAGCCCGCCCATGCCCAGCCCAAAGTAGTTAGGGCTTTTACCGGGCAGGGCCGGGCATCGGGCTGCAAAATGCAGCCCATGCTTTTTTTGGGCAGGGCACCGGGCATGGGGCCTGCCCTACCTAGCCCTGCCCATGCACACCCCTAGTTTAACTATTAAAAGTCAAATTTATCACATATAAATTTATTTTAATGATCTCTATATCTTAAAAAAATTAATCTCTTATTATCTATAGGAGATACACTCTAGATTTTATTAAAAAAAAGTTAAATCAAAAACTATAAATATATAAATCTATTTTAATAATCTCTATATTTTAAAGTGATTAATAATTATCAAATAGAAAATACTATTTAGACTAAAAAAAAACGTCACAACGAGAACTATGCACATGTAAATCCTACATAAATCATCAGCATAGCGTGTGAATTGTACTGCAATGCGCTGGTCAAAACAAATGAATTGTACTGCATTTTTATGCTTTATTGTTAAGAGAAATCAAAAGGCATTATTGGGCATGCGTCAGACTTTATCCTTTGGACCATAGAGAAACAGTGATAACAACGAGACTTTCCACTCCTTCGCCACAAAATGTTCCTTTAACTTGTGTATAGAGAGGTTGGGAATTGTTTTCCCATAGTTAAGTTTTTTGTATTTAGGTTTAACTATCACTTGTATAAAAAAAAATGTTCCTTTAACTATAATGATGAGCAGTTTTGGAGAACATGGAAAGATCTCTTCTCAGTCCATCTGGAAACATTCTATGGTAGGTGTTTCAATACTCATTAAACACTGAAATATGGATAGTCAAGATCTAGATATAATTTTTTTTACTTTTATTTTTTTAAAATATTTTAATGTGTACAGAATTAAAATAAAGAGAATCTCTTAATCATTAGTTTTACAAAAAATCATTATTTTATTTAAAAATATTAATTAAAAAAATTATCTGGACCCGTTAAAACTTTATTTAGACTATGTAGATCTTATTGCAACCATAAACATCGAAACTAGTTCCCATTCTATCATAATCATATAATCTAGTTAGCTACGTGTTAAATTTGGACTATCTAAATATAATCTAAGAGGTTTGGATTTGTTTTTTTAAAAAAATATTTTAATTGAATATAATCTAAAATAAAGATAATCTCTTAAATATAATTTTTTTAAAAATAATTTTTTTTTATTTTAAAATCATTAGTTAAAAATTTTAAATCTAAACCATTGTAAATATATTTAAACAGTCACTAACCCTAATTTACACGACATGGTAAAGGAACAAAAACATTTTTCACCAAAAAAGGGAAAACATTTATATGGACAATTAAAAATTCTTAAATGATTAAACTATTAATATTTCGGTAATAAAATATAAAAATAGCAGTTCCTTCCTATTCAATTAGGTTATTCTTATATATTATTAAATTAAACAATAATTTTTTAAATTTAATTCCTATCAATATCAATTTGATATTTATTTAAGACTAAATTATACGTTTATTCTTTTATATTTATATTAAAGTTTATTTTATTCTGTTAAATTTAAAAAATATACTCTTAATATTTTAAATTTAACGTCATTAACTTTGCTAATAGAAAACACATTTATTTAATGTATTCTATCATATAAAGTCTATAAAAAATCATACCATTTATTTCTCATGAAGATGGAGTCTCAATTTTTTTTGGATTATATATAAAAACATGTCTAATTAAATTTAAAACTAATAAAAAATTATATCAGTAACAGATTATAAATTATATATTTTATGAAACAAACATATCATAATTTATCTTTTAAAAATTATGGGTAATAAACATATCACAAATCATAATAAATTTGATTATTTATAAGTCATGAATAGTATCATGAATAATGACTTGTTTATTAAATTTTATTCAATGAATGAAAATTAAGCATGTAGTTAAATACATCAACATAAATATCTTGGCCAAATATAGTTAAAGAGGAAAGAGAAACCAAGTAATGACATTGTTATGGTATCATCATATTCTTTAATCATAATATAATTAAATATTAAATAAAAATATTTTATACAAGTATGAAAAATATATTTTACACTAAAGATAGAATCATAGAATGTTTGGTCTTGCATTTATAATTTTTTACAGAACCATGTTTGCTTATAAATCCTTGCACGACAAGAACCAGTCTTGCTAAGTAAGATTAAATGTCAAAAATGAATGTTTCCCCTTAGATTTTTTTGCTCCTTTTTATTTTTACTTTTAGTTTTAATTAAATGTAAGATTAAATACGTTATATTAAAAAAAAAATTCTAATGCTTTTCATTTAATTAATTATCTCAGTACACTTTGTCTTTATTTAAGGTATATATTTTAATTGAATATAATTTTTTAAAAAAAATATTTGAAATGTAAAATAATAATTTTGAAAAACTTATTACAATATATATTATTTAATAAATTTTATATAATACTTAAAAAATGAAATAGAAATACCAAAGGTAAATTAGATAAACTAAAAAAGGTCATACCCTTACTTAGTTACTTGTAATTACATGTTTATAAGTGAATGAACAATAATATTCAAACAAATTCAACTCTCTTAAAATCAATTGTTTTAAATATATATATATATATATATATGTTAAACAAAAATCACGGCCACTAACCCAATTCAATGTACACGAGCAATCAAATTTGATTGCTTTCCTTTTCAATTCTGTATTTATTTAATACATTTTACCATTATTGTTTGACCTTCATATATTCTACCATTATAATGTCTATAAAAAATCATACAATTTCTTTCTCATGAAGATGTAGTCTCATTTCTGAGATTTCATATCATATAAAAAAAAACATTCTACTTATATATAGAACTAATAACCGATTATACTGAAACATAAAGGTCATCTATTTGCTAATTGTTTTTTGAAGAAAATAGGAATATTGAAACTTGTGTTCCCTCAAGTTTTCTTTAATTCTCAATTTTGTCTTTAAAATTAATTTTTTATCAATTAAGTGATAGAGGAGCATGGCATGATCAAGCATCAAAGGAAGACCAAAACACGGAGCATAGAGCCCAAGCTAAAAGATGGAAGTCCAATACTCTAAAAGACCCATTACAAGGCATAGCAGGCCCAATGACGAGAGCAAGGACCAAATCTATGAAAGAGGCGTTGAATTATTTGATAAAAGATCTTAAAGAGTTAGAACCTTTGTATTTGGAAGAAGCATCCCTCAATAAGCACATCAAGGGTCCAAACATGGTGCTTACATTGCTAGAAGCCAAACAAGATGTTGCACAAGGCCCATGTGCAGTCCAGATTAAAGAATTCACTCAAAATACCATGTGACAAGCATGTGTCTTGGAGGAGGAGCATAAGTGACGTCCAAGAATATTCAAGAAGCATCAAGAAGGCGTCTTTATGTATTATTTATGGTTTAATTTCGTTTTTTTAAAGTTTCCATTTTTATTTGCATTAAATAAGGCCTTTTGGTCAAAGATTGCATAAGAATATTTTAGGTTAGTTTCCTATTTTTAGGTAGCAGCCTTTTTCTCCAAGAAAAGGTAACTTTCCTATTTTCTTTAGCCTTAATTGGTGCCAACTAAGATAGTCAATCATCATTAAGGCACATTTATGACATTTATGACGTAGGGTTTTTTTGATTCTAGATTGTTCTTTTGCTGCCTATATAAGGCTACGTTTTTTGTAATTGAGACAGATTTGAATGAATGAATTTTAGAGAATTTTATTTCTCTTGAGTGAGCTTTGCTTGCCGCCTCATATTCTCGTGGGAATACTCGACTGTATCAAGGGCTGATCATCCTTGTGGTGTCTCCATGGCTAGGGTTGTAAGAAATAGGTTCTCTTAAGGTCTTACCTCCGATCGTTCTTCTAGTTTCCTAACTTGTCTCTAGCCATTCCGTATTCGTACCTTATATCATTAAGTCCCTATAATTTATAACCACATAATTAATGCTTATGGCTTGAAGCCATATAATCCTAAACACACATATATGGTGTAACCTTTAACTCCAGAATGAAACCATCTGCACAGATTGCAAAATAAAATGTTAATGCTATGAGATCAAATAAGAATATCAAATTATGTATGAAATTTAGGGGTTTAATTGATAAAGATTAAATTTTAAGGACTAAATCGATAATTGAGGTTAATTTGAGTGTTTAAAAGTTTTATTATTCCAACAATATAATATTGCATGATGTTTTGAGAGAATTGTTGTGCTGTACAACCTCATATAAATAACTTAATTATTAAAAAATTTATAATAAATAAATAATAAATAATAATAAAATTTTATGTAAAAAATAATAATAAATTATATGTTATTCATTTATAATAAGATTTTCTAATGTTATTTATATGAGATTATAAAGTTTTTTTTTTGTCAGTCTTTAACAAATTAAATTAAAAATTTTAAAAGATAAAGGCGGAAAAGCTGACAGGCGCATCTTTGTGAGAAGACTTTAGAGTAATGATAGCGGACATCATGAAGCAGCAAAACGAATGATTTCAGATTTGGTGAAGAAAAATGAAAAGGCAAATACCAAAAATAAATAAGGAGAAAACCTAAATACTGGTCATAATGATGTGAATTAAAGGGGAAACACTGTGAGTGGAGCTAATGGCATCTTTTTCATTTCATGGCTTGTGTTCTAAATAAAATAACAGTTTTGACAGTTTCTTTGTCCTTGCCTTGCATGTTTTTTGTTTTTGTTTTCTCATAGGAAAGTTATCACGCTGGATTCATCATTCAACCTGTTAAAGCAAGGATTTAATGCTTAATGCTCCAACTATAGTCAGTAGTTGGATTTGAATAAATTTAATTATGATTCAAATAATACTCCTCTAGTACTTAATATATAATCTAATTAGGGAGTTGATGTTAGTTTTAAATATAAAATTTATTTTTTATATTTATTAAATCTTTCTCAAATTATCCATATTAATAATCTATCAACAATAATCAAGTAAAAGAGAGAGAGAGAGAGAAAATTAAGAAAAAATATTAGAGTAATTTAGAAAAATATATCATATTAACTAATTTAGCTAACTTTTTTAATCTAATCAAATTAATTAAGTAGGTCCTATATTAAGGACCGGATGATTATAATTTAATTAAAATATATAAAAATATTTATATATGACTCTGAAAAAAATAATATTTAAATATAAAAGACATGATCTATGAGTAAATAAAGCATTCATGTTTAAACTACACATAATCAAATAAAACAGAACTATTAAAACACATATCTAACAAACTGTTATTTTTTTCTTTTCTTTATGCAAAACGATATCATTTCAAGTTTAACAATGAGAAGAAAATATAAAGTCCAACATAGTTGATCATTAAAAACTTTTGACAAGTTTATTTAAGGAATTGATTCACTAGTTTGATCATCCGACTTAAGTTGGGTTTTAATAACATAAAAATTATAATTTAAAGTTTTAATTTAAAATAGATATACATAAAATGAGAGTAGTTAAATGAGGATATTAAAATGGATGTGTGATCATACTAGAAAAAATAATATTAATAATGAACATATACGTGGAAGTGTTTGAGTAACATCTATCAAATAGAAAATAGTAGAAAATCGTTTGAGGTGATTTAGACGTATACATAGAAAGTCATTAGACGCGCCTGTGAAAATAATAGATTAAGTAGTATGAAGTCTTCTAAAAATGGTTAAAGGAAGATTGAGAAAAATACTCAATAAAATTATCGAGTAGGATATATTGATTACCAATTTATCCAATAGATCATAATGGTGCAATACGATCCATACATTCGTATAAATATATTTTTAACCTAAATAAATACATATTTTTTCTCCTAAAATGAGTTGGCCAAAAACTTGTTTACCAACAATTTTTTTAATTTAGTTAAGGGTTTTTACATCCCCAACAAATGTGCACAATGGCACAATGCATAAAGGAATTCCACGTCTCCTAATAAATATGTTTCTTGATATTTAAATTTATATTATCCTCTTTTTAATGATGAGATTTCTTATAACTTCAACCAATAATTTATTAGTGCCTTGGTGGTGTCTACAAACAAATTTAAATGAAAGTACTTGTGGTCATAAAATTTAACGTGGAACAAAGTATAAAATAATTTTGGGTTAAAGTACAATTTTATCTCGAAAGTTTCTACTCATGAGTGTTAGTTATTCAAAAGGTTTTTAATGAGTAATATTGTCCTGAAAGTTTTTAAACCATAGCAATGTCACTCTGATTATTAATTGATAAATATGCTGATGTGGCATGCCACATTATTTTTTTATTTTGGATTAATGTAAAAATTTACCCCAAAAATTTTTATTTAAGAGTACAGGTTATCCAAAAATTTTATATTTAGGTTCAATATCACCCTAACTATTATCCATATTCAGTTTGATCATTAGGTTGGCCAAATATGTTTAACTGGTCAGTACATATGTCATCCACTTCATTGTTCGAAACTCATATTTATAAACAATGAAAAAATTAAAAAAAAAATGCCCCTTCCAAGTTTCGTCGTTATCAGAATATCACTATCAGTAGACTATACTCTGGCAATCTCTCAAAAAATTATATTTGATAGTTATATATGTTATCTTCTTATACTTATAAATTAATATATGCCTGTTGTTATTCGTAAAATTAACTCCGTCATTTATACCTTTTAAGAATTCTTCGTGAATTCCTATTGCATATGTTATCTTTTATATTTTTTCTATTTTATTCTAAAATAGTGTACCAAAATAAAGTATAGTTTTTCAATAGTGGTACTCTGTTAATAACAATAGAGTTTGAAAAAATGTACTTTTTAATTTTTTATTTATTTATAAATTTAACTTCAAAAAACTAAATTGGATGTCATATGAACTAATAAGCTTAATATATTTAATCAAACTAATAGTTAAACTGAACTTACATAATGGCTGGGACAATATTGAATCCCAAAAAATCAGTTCGGTTTGATTTTCGGCTTTGTTTAGCGTTCACTCGTACCTCCTCTCCTCCTAAATTAAGCAATTAATCAAAATCCCTCCCCCAACTCTTATTTAACCAAACATATCCTCTATTTTTTCTTGGCCAACAACCAAACATATCCTTAGCTCTTTGTTTGAATGGGAATAAAATTATAGATAAAAAAATATTAGGAGGAAAAATTCCTAAATATATAATAAAACTTTTTATAATTTATAGATTTTTTTTCTCATAGAACTAACCCCGGTATTGAATATAATAATAATTTAATTAATTTGAGTAAATTAGTAAAACTAAATAAATTAATTATAATAAATTTAACATAACATATCTAAAATACTCCTATATAATATTAGATTATATATCAGCTTATAAGTTAAGTAAATTAGTTGAAAAAAAATGATAAATATGAGAGATAAAGTAGATTAAGGTCTTATATTTAAAATTAAATCAAATTCAACAACTAGCTCTTACATTAAGAACAAGAAAGAATATATCTCAAAAATAGTAGGTAAAAGTGTACCTAGCACCTCAAACTAATTTTAGTGTTACAATTAGCACTTTAAAGTATTTAAGGATATAATTGACACTCTAAAGTATTTTTTTAATATAATTGGCACCCTAAAATATTTAAGGATATAATTAGCACACTAAAATATTTTTAGTACAATTAGTAACTTCCATTAACAGATCTCAAACTTCCGTTTAAACTCCTCCACCTAAACTTCTTTTTACACGCTATCATTTAAAATTCCTTCTGTATAATTATTTCTTTTAAGAAAATCTAGCAAATAAAAGAGATATGTTAATGGTGGAATTTTAAATCAACTTAGGTGGAGGGGTTCAAATAGAAGTTTAAGATCTATTAGAGGAGAGTACTAATTACACAAAAAAATATTTTAAGATATTAATTATATCAAAAAATATTTTAGACTACTAATTATACTTTTAAATATTTTAGGGTACTAATTATATAATTAAAATTAATTTTGAGTACTTTGTACACCTTTACCCAAAATAGTATTCTCTCCAATTTATTTTCCTCTTATTTAAAATTGTAGAAAAAGTAATGAATGTGTCATAAGATTGATTCAAATTAAATATTGAGAAATTATAATTGACAAGGTAATTATGAGATGATGAAACGTGCTTTAATAAAATTGCCCTTATTATTATTTAACGTAAACGTGAGATTATAGACTTAGCTAGGTCCTAAATATTACGATATGAACTAATGAACCTATCAGACAATGATTGTGTTTTGCACAAAACTTATCCAAGAATATTTGTAAACGACTGAAAGTCTCAATGATGAATTACCATTTAAATCAATATTATTTTTTGTTTTTAAAAATTAAAAATTGTAATCTCTTTTCAAAATTATTTTAAGAGTAATTTAACAAAATTATTCTTATATTCATTTATTTATAAAAATTACAAGTATTAAATATATCCTTAAATAACAAAAATATCTTCAAAAAAATGCCACATCTAATAGTTTTATCTTATTTTTAATTAAATAAATTCCTATAACTTTTTTATTAGCTCTTTATAATTTCTTAAATTATAGGCATTAATCTGTATTTTTATAATATATTAATTAAAATTGATGTAGATGTTAGCTAAGTAACATATTGTCATAAAATACAAAATAAAAAAGAGGTGTTTTCAAAAATAAAATGATGAAATAAATTTTATTTACCATCAACATAAAAAAATTATTATATTCGTAGTCGTCTGGTTACATTTATATATATATATATATATATATATATTATGTAAGCCAATTTATCTTTATTTTATTTAGATCTATATGTATGTTAAATGAGAGCTATATCATCAGCTAATAATCTCGTTTCTCTTATAAATTATAAGTATATGGATCAATATCTATACTTAAATAGTTTATAAGGACTCAATCAAAAAAATAAAAATTAAAAGACCTAATAAAAAATGAGGTAAAATGAAAAAGATTTGCATATTACTTTTTTCTATTTTTTTTTAAAAAAATATTATTTTTAAGAATATTATGCTTATCTTTTAATGTGTATATTAGAGTATTAGACATAAAAATAATATAATATAATTTTTTTGAACGAGTATAGTAATTTACCTAAACATTTTTTTTTGATAAAAGATAAATTATATTAAAGAAAATAAAATGATACATCACAAGGTGAGCCTCACTACAGAAGATAATTTTTTTGTTTTGCCAAACTACAGAAGATAAACGATTGCTTATATATTTTTTTTAACCTAAACTTAAATGTCTAAGAAAATAGTCAACTGTAACCACTTTTATTAATTAGGGAAGTAAATCTCGAATGATTGTCCACGTTTACAGTTTTCAAAGATACTTTACTCCAATAAAATTTTAAAATGATTACTTATATTTTTAGACAAATTGTTAGAGGAAAATGATAAAGACTTCTTAAATGGATAAAAAATGAGTACCTGTTAATGTATAATTAAATGCCTCTCTATTCATGTTTCCACAATCTCTATTTAAAGTTACAAATTAAATTTTTTAATATTAGACTAAATTTATATATACAATTAACTCTCATGAACTTCACAAAAAATCCTTTCAACCTTCAAAACTTAATCACAGATTTGTCTAATTTTTCATCCTTATATAGATAAACTTAACTATAAATTATATACTCTCTTAAATTATATTTTTTTATATATATATTTTTTGTTCAAATATTTTTTTTATATATATAACTCTACTTATAAATATCTTAAACTTTAATATATATAATATTAATGAATAAAACTACTAGTATATGATTTATTTGCATAAATATAAGAGTTTAGGGTAATTTATTATAAAATTTAAAAATTTTAAAGAAGTTATCTATTGTATCATAAAAATTAAAGAAGTTATGTATAATTTCATGTTAATGTTATAAAATAATTTTACTTTATTTTTATTTTTAAAATATTTCTTTTAATTCTTAATATATAATTAGTTAATTAATTTAAATAAATTAAGAAAGTTAAATAAATAAATTAATTATAATTAAATTTAATTTTTAAAATAAATTTATATTATATTATATACTCTTTAATTTATCTAAATTAGTCAACTAATTTTTATATTAATTATAATTAATTAATTAATTTATTTTTTTAATTTATATAAATTAATTCACTATCTCTTAAAGATGAGAGAAAGTATTAATTTTTATAATTATTTTCCCTAATATTATCATTAAATTTTAAGAATCATTATCTATCATTTAACGCTATTATGGATTATGAATATGAAATATAATAATAATCCATTTTTGAGGCCTACACGACAATGATTAGCTCGTTCAACTCCAGTGCGCCTGATCCAAAAAAATACCCCGCTCCTTCCCCGCCTTTTCCGCGCAACACAGAACTTTTTGAAATTTACATTCTCTGACCAAATTACCCTTTTCTTTTGTAGAAATTCCCTCCCATGACGACATATACTCACACCCTAACGAAAACTGAACTGTCCCTTTTTTCCCTTCACTTGCTTTCCCACGTTAGCCTCCGACCCAGCAAGGGAGCGTTACGAATCTCTCGTTGTTCAAATTCTGTTTGAAATTTGAATTTTCTTGGTCCATACCTCTCTTTAATGGTATGTCATTAACTCCTTGATTTTGGTTTTAATTTTCGATTTAATTTGAGGAACGGTAAGTTTCCATTTGAATTTTGTTTTCTTGGGGCTTGAATTCAGTTTTCTTTTGCTCTGTGTGTGTGTGTGTGTGTGTGTGTGTGTGTGTGTGTGCGTGCCTGTATGCATTCCATCGTCAAGTCGAATGGGTTGTTTTCGTTTCAGTATTTTCCGTTTGTTTACTGGGAAAGTTGAGCAAACTTAAGCGGAAAAGTTTTCCTGTTCATTTTGAAGTTGTATTGAGCAATGGAATTATACTGATTGCCGGTTTTCTTGCCTTTTTTTAACCTTGAATCGTAAGTGATAAAACTCTGTTTTTGTTTTGTTTTTAGTAGTCGAATGGTTTTTTTTTTTCCCGGAGCTCAAGGTTTCTTACTAGTTTTTCCCGTTCAGTGGATTGGAGGAAATTGGTTCAATTTTCAGTCTATGTATTGGTAAACGCCAGGAAATGATTCTTGTTGTTAAAATTATCGGAGGGTTTCTCGACAATTGGCCTTTTTTCTTCAAAGTAAGCATGTGTGTTTGAATTTGGGATTAATCATAGCATGTTCATCATCTTCGAAGGAGGGCTTCTGGGTTTAGATTCCCATGAAGATGGGGACAATTTAGTCTTTTTATTCACTGAAGCTACTTAGTCTGATCGTTCTGAAGGATTCTCTGATTATTATTAAAATAAAGCGATGACTTACATGTTCTCGGCTTTCTGATAGATTCGTTTTTATTTTGAATAAGAAAAGGGCGCTTAACTCAATGGTTCACTCATATCTCACATGCTTCTCAGTCTCACTACTTCTTTTTCCACTTCACATTGAATTATTGTTCCCCCCACTCCTTTCTCTCTTTTTCTTTATAGGCATGGGTTTTGCACGGAATTATGAGATGAATCATTCTGTTTGTGGTCGTTGAATAGCGTGACTTAAAAGTTTTATGTTATATGTACAAAGCTTCTTATAAATTTCATATTATATATAGATATAGATATGTAAATAATTTTTATATATATTTATATTACCTTTCCTTCTTTCCCAATATGAGGCTTTGCAACTCTTTTTTGTATTATCTGATTTTTTTTTTCCTTTTACTGCTGTGACAGTTCATTTTTGCTTGACCATTCTTTGGGAGGATAAGATAAAGGTCTGAAAAGCTTCCTAAAACTGTTCTGTTCTGTATATATTTGTATACACTATTTTTTTCTCTGTATTCTGTATCTTTCAAATAAAAAATTGGTGTTTGATCTTAGTTTTTTCATATCATAGTTTTCTCTTTTTTGCTGACTTATAGTTATGGTTAAATTACATCAGATGAACATGGCCATCTATCATATCTGAGTATCTTAGCTTTTTTGGCCCTTGGTCCAACAAAATGAAAAATTTGGTGAGGAAAGTTATAAAGGCCTAAATATTGATTATTGAACTTGCGTAGAGCTGTCAAAATCAGTCAATTCCCCTGACTGGACCCATAAAATTAGGGTTTTGAGTTTAGATTTTACTTCTTGGTTTTGAAGTATGTCGCAAAAACATGCAGTCTCTATATATTGGCTATGGATTTCTTCAAAACTAGGAAGCTTTGAAGCATGTCCCAAAACTTGCAGATTCTTAGAGACATCGATTGAAAATGAGACGCAACTCTTTATTAATATTAATTAAATTTACCATCTTTTGTACTAATTAGTTGCAGAATTGTTGGTCTTATCTTGTGTACTTTCACCTACCAGCATGGATTACATTGAACCAATCCCTTTCTTTCAGTTATCTTGTATCCTAGTTACCTAATCTACATCTACTATTTGCAGCAGTGGTGATAGAAAATAATTGAAAACATGAGCTCAATAAGCAATTCAACAATAAAAGCTTAAACTTACACTATAACCTAATTCAAACTGAACCAGTGTCATGTTTTCCCTTGGTGAGTTAAACCAGCCTATTGGCACCTTAGCCCATAACGTGTGGGCTGGTATAGCTTGTTCGGATAACTATAGGCTTATTATTATTAATATTATTTTTGTGTATGGCTTTTGTTTGGGCAAGTTGTTTACTATTTAATTCAATCTGTAAAATTATGTTATATGAGCTTGCATAAGAGTTGGGGGTTCAAATTTCAACTCTTGTGCATATAGAAACCTAATTAAAAGAATAGATAGAGCTTATTTTCTTTAGATATAAATTATAAAGTATATTTTCTCCATGACATCCTTTTTCTTCTTTGAGTTGTGTTCTTCATCTAATTAAATAATTCTTCTTATTACTATTGTGTTTAAGCTATATGTATAAATTCTGAACTTATAGGTTTTTTTGTGTTTTCCCTTTTGTTTTTAGGTTCAGTGAGATCTGAGTTATTGGCAGGTTGGTTCCTTAGGTCCCAGGAAAGCTGACCAAGTTCATGAGATTGTGTTGGAATTACAAAGGATCATTAACACATGAAGAAACTATTCTTTTTTAAATCTTCTGCGTCTAGCAATGGGAACAATAATGCAGTTCCCCCAAGATCGACTAATAAGCAAATATGCTGGGAGAATTCATCAGAAAGTGGATTATATGGTCAGGCTCATGGCCGAGCCGAGGATAGCTTCCAGAGTCCAAAGGGATTGTTCTCCAAATCCCCGAAGCTTGTATCGGATAGCCAGGGTTCTGGTAGCGGGCCAAGTCTTAGAAGGAGCAGGTCTTTGTCAACAGCAGCCTACCAAGTCAAAGATCATAATAGGTCTCCTAGATTCATTTCAAGGGATCAACATCATCAGTACGAGAATGCATCTCAGTAAGTATTCATATCACCTAATTTTAAAGCAAACACACACACACATAAATACCTTATAGAAGCTTATTCCAAATTGTTTGTTTTTACATTTTTTTTTTCTTTTTTTGCAGAGATTTCTTAGTTTCTTCCGGTTATCAGACTCTTACTCCTGAAAAGAAAAGGCAGTCGTCTACCCAAATTTCACATGGAATTGAGAGACCTGGCTCAGCTAGCTCTTCAAGGTCTCATAATGATTCATCTGGGAACTCTTCCACTTCTTCTAGCAACATTTCAAGTAAGATTGTTGACCGTTACATTGATGGAGAGCAGCAGCCAGAAAAGAGTAGGTCAAGGAAAAATTTACAGAAAAGTTATGGTGAAAATGGAAATTATGGTATGAAGCTTCCTCCAAAAGTTCAGTATACAGCACCTAATTCACCAACTGATGGTGGTGCTAGATATAAACCAAGAACTCATTCATTTAGAGAAGCTAAAGCCCCTGATATTCACTTCTCATCCAAAGACTGGAAAGAAAATGGGTTTGCACACGAATCTCCTCGGAGCCTAGCAAAAAATGTCATTGAGAGACTTTCTCAGTTTCATTCTTTCTCCAAAATCAGTTCAAAAGAGGTTGGTCTTGATAATCCAATTACAGTTGAAGATATATTTGCCAGATCTGTAAATGAATGCTGCGAGTCAGATCCAGATGAGGCTCTGCCAAAAGTTTATTCTTTTGATAAACCTCACGGAGTAGCAGATGGTTATCATAGCATTGATGAGCAAAGATTCGAGAAACATGATGTTTTCGCAGCAGCCAACTGTGAGGGCTTAAGCTGTGTTGTCCTTGAAGAGGATGTCGATGCAGATCTACAAAGAAGATTAAAGGATGTTAAAGAGAGAGTTACATTTTTTTCCAAGGAATTTGAAAGAGAAAGCTTTCTTCTTGATAGTGGTTTTGATGTGTCTCTGCTGGTTCAAACTGTCAGAAACCTTGAAGAGGAGAGGTTAAGTTTGGCAATGGAAGTTTCAGGCCTTCTTCAGTCTCGCATTGCTGAAAGAGCATCTGGTAAGGAAGAACTTAGAAGCTTAAAGGAAGAATCAGAGTTACAAGCTCAACGGCTAGAAAAGGAAAAGATTGAGATACATTTAGGATTGGAGAAGGAATTGGACAGAAGGTCAAGAGACTGGTCTCTTAAGCTTGAGAAGTGTCAGTTGGAAGAGCAAAGGCTTCGTGAACGTGTTAGAGAGCTTGCTGAACATAATGTATCGCTTCAAAGGGACGTCTCATCCTTTAGTGACAGGGAAACAGAAACCAAAAAACTAATAACTTGTTCTGACCATCAGCTCAAGGAAATGACTGAAAAGATGGAAGAAACGAAAGAGCAGAACTTGTATTTTCAACAAAATGTCTTAGAATTACAAGAGAAGTGTAAGATAGTAGAAGAAAACAGGGACATATACAGAAGAAATTATGAAGAGAGGGAGAAGGAATGCAAAGAGTTACACAAGTCCATTACAGGATTACTAAGAACATGCAGTGAGCAAGAGAAGACAATCACGGGGTTACGAGATGCATTTAGTGAGGACTTAAAGAAGAATCAATCTATGGAGAGGGTGGAGAAGCATATTGCAAAAATGCAAATGGAGCAAATGAGGTTATCAGGGGTAGAACTGGCCTTGAGAAGGGAGTCAGAATCTTATAGGATTGAAGCAGATTCTCTTCGCCAAGAAAATATAACTCTACTAAACCGCTTAAAAGGGGATGGGAAAGAATTTGTTGCTGCGACTTATAAGCTAGATAAAGAACTGTTGACCCGTGTCTGTTGTCTGCAAAACCAAGGCCTAACAATGCTAAATGAAAGCTCCAACCTGTGCTCAAAGTTAATTGAATTCATCAAAGGGACAGGAGGTCAGCTTCTTCAAGATTCACGACAGGAAATGGAAGTCAAAATAAATGGTCTAGATGGGCAATTTATTGTTGAATCTGAAAGTAAAATTCAGAGTCTTAAAAGTGGAATTGAGGGCTTGACTAGGAGTTTGCAGATGATGTCGGCTTTGTTTGCTGAAAAGTCAAGTTCATTGACAACGAAATTTCAGTCACAGTTTATTGATCCCTATAAACTAGCTAAATTGAATGATCCATTATCTGAGGTAAGTTACTGTTGGATCTTTATAATAAATTATTTTAAAGAAAAATGCGGAATGTAAATTGTCTTCTGTTTATATTTAACCTTTAATTAATAGCATTATAAGCTGTTCCTTTTTTTTTTTCACGTTCATTTTATTAAAGACATGGTTAACTTTTTAATTTTTTTTTTTGTAGGATATAATTAGAACTGAACTTAAAGCAGAATGCTTGCTAACAAGTCTATTAAGAGAGAAGCTGTACTCAAAAGAGCTCCAAGTTGAGCAGCTGCAAGCTGAACTTGCTACAGCAGTAAGAGGAAATGACATACTTAAATCTGAGGTGCAAAATGCCCTAGCCCACCATTCGTGTGTCAACCATAAGTTGAAGGACCTTGAACTTCAGGTCAGTCCCTTCTAACATTTTTTATTAATTTTATTATAGGTAAGCAGGCCATTTTCCGTGGAAAATGTCTTCAATGAAATAGAATAAAGTTTTGTGATAGTATTATTGTATTTAAGAATTTTTTTGAAAAATTATTTTCCAACAAACGAAGCGTAGCGTTAGAGGGTTTTTGGCAGTATATTTTGAAGTTGTTGCTTGCACCTGTTCCCACTACCGCAAGATAAAGTATGAAAATTAATTTCATGTTCTTGTGTAACAGATGTTGAAGAAAGATGAGAGTATAAACCGCCTCCAAAGTGATCTGAAAGAATCTATGAAAGAATTAGCAATCGTTAAGGGAATATTGCCCCAAGTAACTGAGGAGAGAGATCGTATGTGGGAACAAGTGAAGCAATATGCTGAGCAGAATATGCTATTGGACAAAGAGATCACTGGTTTGAAGAAGAAGATAGAGGCCCTTGAAGAAGACATACTTGTAAAGGAAGGTCAAATAACAATATTAAAAGACTCCATTGGTAAAAAGCCTTTTGATCTCCTTGGGAGTCCTGATTCTTTGCATGAATTTTTGCTTAACTGATTACTGTAAAAGCATATTTCTTTTTTATAGGTCAAGTCACTACATTGTTCATAATCATATATATCAATGAGGTTCTGAAGGTTCTTTTCTTTGATTTTATACATGAGTTTTTGCTTGCTTTATTTTGTAAAAGATTTGTTCTCTTTTTATGCCATGTTATTATGTCTTCTACTATTTCCTACTTGATTGACTCTTGTTATCATCAATCATGATATAATATAAAACTTTAAATTATAAGTTATAAAGAGAATAGGGTGGGCGTGTGGCACTGTGACTCACTTTAAACTCTATATGTGAGACATCTTATTTACTTTTCCCCCTTTAATATTTGAAGTATATGATTGATCAACTTGAAACATTAAGGAGTTTATCTTCTTGGGAAAAAAGAATATTTTCTTTTTATCCTCTATTTAAATAATTTTTTTAATGAAAAAATTATTCATGAGTTTCAAGATAAAAAAATTAAATATAAATAGTTTTTTTAAAAAAAAAATCTTTAAAAAAGACTATAAAAATGGTAAAACTTTTTTTAAACTCAATCAGATAAGTGTGAGTACTTAATATAAAATTTTAAAATTAAAATTAAAATGACTAAAATGCCCATTCTCTCTCGTCTCTTCACCATCTCTACTTTTCCTCTCTTCCTCCAAGTCTCAGCTTCAACGTCTCCCTCCATCTCTTTGATCTCAGTAGCCTCCACCATCCCCAGCCGCCATCATTCTTGTTCGGCACCTTCTCTTCTTCTCCAACCAGCGACTTCCTTTCCTCTCTTCTTTATTTTCTTCAGTCGCAGCCCTTCTGCGATTCTCATTCAAGGCGCGAACGCCCCCGATCTGAATAGAGGTTTGCTCTCGAGGTTAGATTCTCCTAGCTCTGTTGGATCGGCCTCTCAAGAAATAGCTCCTTCTCCTTGATTATTCCTATCCGTTCTGGTTTTATTCGGCCCTCGGATTTCATACGACAAAACTAGTAGTTCGTAGAGAATCTTCGGGCAGAGCAGCAATAGCCGAAGATTTATTTTAGTTGCTAGGATCCTGTTCAGATCATTGTGGTTTCGAGAATATAGAGTTACTGGAATCGAGAATTATAAGTCCTTATAATCCAAATTTAAAATAAACTAAATAAAAAAAACAGATATTATTAATTATAACGATATAAATATTTTTAATAATACAATAAGTATTATCAATAATAGAATTAATAAGTCTTTATTTAAAATTTAAATTTAAAATAAATTAAAATAAAAAAATAGGTATTATTAACTATAATAATATAAAAATAAACTGTAGTACAATAGGTTACTAATAATAGAATTGAGATTAATAAATTTTTATTTAGAATATAAAATTTAAAATAAACTAAATTAAAAAGAAGTAAGTATTATTAACTATAACGATACAGAGATTAACAATACAATAGATGTTACTCTCAACAGAATCAAGATTAACAAGTTTTTGTTTATAATCCAAATTTAAAATAAACTAAATTGAGAAGAAATAGACATTATTAACTACAATGATATAAGAATTAACAATAATGCAATAGATGTTACTAACAATGGAATAGAGAAAAATAAATCCTTATTTTGAATCTAAATTTGAAATAAATTAAATTGAAAAGAAGTAGGTATTATTAACTATAACAATATAAAGATTAACGACAATATAATAGGTGTTATAAATAATGGAACAAAGATTAACAAGACCTTATTTAGAATCCAAATTTAAAATAATCTAAATTGAAAAGAAGCAGGTATTATTAACTAAAATAATATAGAGATTAACTAAAATACAATAAGCGTTACTAATAATAGAATCGAGATAAATAAATCTTTATTTAAAGACAATGGAGAAAGGAGAGAGGATAGGGGATAAGTCTCAATTGTTATATGGTTTTCCATGCTGTTTTAAGTGATGTTAATATGAGTTTATATCCAAATTGCATACATTTTTGTGCCTATTAAGTTTTGGAATCTTCTTGCTAAGTTATCTAGAATTAGGGGTAAAATGGTCAAAATGTTCCAAATGATGAATGATATTACAAAGGCTTAATTATATTTGTAGGCACTTCAAAGACTCAAATAACACATCAAAAAGAGATTCCAAGACTTAAAGAAGAGTAAACAAGGACTATGAAATAAAATGCAAAGCATTAGAGGAAGGATTGAATTGCATATCTGGAAAATCCTCAATGTGTCCGTTCGCTGCGGCGAAAGTAATTTAATAGAACTGTGCGTTTTGTCCATTTAGGGTAAAAATATATCACAATATAACGACCAACTATCATATTTCGAGGTAGACATGAGATTTCAGATTCTCAAATTTATTCTTCATCCTCTCATCTGAAGGGAATTAGAAGACACGCAGCGAAAATTAACTTTAAAAATTTTTCCATTCCCAGCCAGGATCTACCGAATGTGTTTAAGTCAAGGAGAAAGAAGTGTTACCTTCGGTATTCGAGCTTTGGTCGCGACCTCAGTGTCCACTAGTCGCGACTCTTCGCCTCTGGAACTTTCAGTTGCGACCTCCTAAGCTTCTAGTCGCGACCTGTCGCCTCTGGAGTTATTCGTCGCGACCTACTCTTCTTCTCGTCGCGACTGGACGTCTCTGGAGTTTGTAGTCGCGACCTCGTAAGCTTCAAGTCGCGACCTGTCTCCTCTTCTCGGATTTCTGACGTTCAGATGCCCGTATGGTCGCGACCTCAGTGTCAATAGGTCGCGACCTTGCTTCGTGTCTCGTCGATCGTAAGAAGTCGACAGCTCAGATCAGCTTCTTCCACCGGTATCCACACGAACAACGTTCCAATCGCGAACGACATGCTAGCGCCTCTTGTCCCTCTAGGGCTTTCTAGAGATTCCGTCCTCACCGTCTCTATTTTGGCAGTTTCTTATCTGCAAACCTTTTGCACTCTCCCTGCCCCCTTTTCTCACTTCTGAATGTGTGTGTAGAGATGTGTAGAACCCTAGCCCCTAATGTCAAATATATAGGAAGCTATCGGGCTTCTAATAGGGCCAGGCTTCAGAATTAATTTTATATTAATTCTGAATTAATACAATATCATATATTGCATAATTTAATAAGAAACTAATTAAATAAATATGGTTTATATTAAATCCGTCCCACAGATTTAATTCACCTATTTATTTAATTTAAAATAAAGATAAGACAGAATTATATTTGATTTATTTTTATAAATCAAATTTGAGATATCTTATCAATTTGAATTTCAAATTCAAATAGATCATATCCATTTAAATTCAAATTCAAAAGTGATAGAGATTTAATTTATCCTTATAAATTAAATCTTACAAATATCTCTTATATTATATATAATATATATATACAAATTTATATATATATAAAATATATATCCACCCTAGATTATTCATTGAATCTAGACATCTCTTAGATTCAATGAATCTGGACATCATAGCTCGTATTGGGCTTTTTGTGTGCGACCCTGTAGGCCCATATGAAGTTGGCAGTGGCCCAGTTACTATACTGACCCACAAGTCGTAAGCGGTCTCTAGCAAGGCATTACAACTACCGAAAATATATGAGGATCGATAAACGATGTAATCTTTCATACAACCATATCACGTCCCTTTTGTCACACGATATTTCGGTCAAGGATGAGGCATGGAGAACGTCATCCTCCTGTTCCTGACCGTTACTTTCTCGATCTCTGAGTAGTCTGAATATAGAAATGGAACTACCCTTCCATTTCAGTATGGCCATACATTTCTCAGACTCACTCATCGAGGGGCCCAGTAATATCTCTCTACGAATGTGAGGGACAAATTCCATCTTGACCATTCACATTCCTCCGCATGAAAAACCACTAAGCCCGAACATAGCCTTTATGATCACTCGGTCAAAAGTGACTTTTGACTAGGTCAAAGCTGAGCGTTTGTCATGTAGGAATCCATGATGATCTCAGGTCAAAGGGCATAGTGACATGGCTTGTATATGAGAGAAGCTTATGACTTAACCCATGCAGCCCTCTCATAGCGGGTCGGTCCAACACCCTGTACTCTTACATGTGCTTATGACTTTGATTTATATCTCTATATATCTTCAAAGCCATACTGGTCTTATTTCATCTCTGCTCCCACATAGATGACCGACCAGGGACATTTAGGATAAGATCACGAGTTATCCAAGGATTGTCATCATAGTAAACATGCAAATAATATGATAACATAATGTAATGATTGGCCTCTAGGGCACAATCTCCAACATCATCATCTTAAGCCTCTCCCAAGGTGAAAATCTTCACCTTTTCATCATTTTTTTTTCACTTTTCCACCAATTCTACACCGATTAAACCTTTTACCCATCCTTCCTCATCACTTTTATCCATCCATTTCCATATGGCAACTATGGTAGTAGCTTGGAGCTTCGATTGGAGTATTCTTGGGACCATGAGTGGTTAGAATTCTTGCTTCTTGGTGATGGGTGATGTGGCTTGAGCTGAATGGACTTCATAGGGGAGTTTTTAGTTTAACCTTTGCTTTTGTCATGTAATGAGACTTCTAGATTTTAGGATTCTTTATCTTATTTGTAAGCCTTGGTTTTCTGATTAGTTTTCCTTGATATTGAACATTGGCAAGTGCTTTGGATGTTGTTGCTTCTTGAACTCCATTTATATAATTTGCTTTTCATGAATCTTTAGTTATTAGTGAATTGTCAAGATTTTGATATTGATTTATTTGCCATAGATTCTTGTTATGTTGTTTGACATCTCTTAGAGCTTAATTACATCATCCCATTGCATTTTGCACCTCAAGTGGATCTTAAACAATGTTTTTAAAGGTGGTAATTAACTTTGCTAAAGGTTATTTTCACTAATTAAAACATTAGAAACAAGTGGTAACTTGGGTTTTCATTAAGACTTGATTGATTTTTTAACTCCCAATATCTTTAAAGAGCTAGGATAGTCACAAGCCCTTCAAGAGCATTCCATAATTAATTCTCTAAAGACAAATATGCTTTCTCATTGCTTTGATTAAAGTCCCAAAACATTAACTTTCATTGCATTTTACATTAGATTGCACACATTCCAATAGTTTCTCAAACAAACCCCCTTGTTTTACCCAAGTTTTCAATAAGGTTAATTACCAATTTGCTTAGGAATTAATAGAAAAGCTCATCGAGAAAACAATCTGGTGTTATATTTCTAAACTAAATTATAGTTGTCTAATCGGTTTTGTGATTTAATCCAAAAGGCGACTAAAATGAGTATCTATCAATCGCATTGTTACCGGGGAGTTAAGTAATTGGTTCTCTAGTATTAGTTGTCAACTTAATTATTGACTTGAGTCAATTCGAGTGAGTATAGGCTTAGTTTTCATTTCATATCATCAAAATTTTTAGAAATAGAACCAAATATCTTAGTTTTCTGTATTTTTATATATTTGCATCTTGCATACCATTTATATTTTTGACTTGTTCTTGAGTTTGGTTTGACTGCTATCACTATTCTCTTGTTCTGTGGTGTATTGCTGCTGTTTCTTGCACCTTTACTTGTGAATTTGTGAGGTTTGGTTGTTGCTATAGATTATTTTTTTGCAAACTTGAGTAATCTCTCCATTCCTTAACGTATTTGTGTGAATTTTGGACTGTTTGTGCTGTCAACTTTGAGACTTTACAGGCATAGACTTGTTTTTGAAGGATTATTTAGCTTGCATTTTATAATTTGGCATATTGGAATGTTGGTTCATTCATACATGTGCATATTGGTTGGATTTTAAATCACTTGTGCATATCTTGATCTTAAACATTGACTTTCAAAAGTTTTGAGGATCAATTTTAAGTTGAGAGTAAAGATTTGACTTTACATTGATTACGAAGAGAATTTTCAAAAGATTTTGAACATGATTTTGAGTGTCTCCAATGGGTGAAAAAGTTTTGAAGCTTGTTCATAAAGTTTTGAGTACTAGTAGTGGACAAAACTTAAGAAAATTTCAAAAATTTTCTACTCTCATCATCTCTATGTCTGTTCACCGCGGTCAAAATCTTAGTTTGCAACTGCGAAAGTCTTTGAACTTCTAGGAGTAACTCTTTGTGTTTGTTCACCGTGGTGAGAGCTCCTTTTTTGTTTTTCAAGCTTTCTATGTTCATTTGCCGCAGCCAAAATCTTGGTTCACTATGGCAAAAGCACAATTTTGCATACTTTTTATACTTTTCTCTAGTTCATACCTTGACTCTTTTGCATACTTTTCAGAATATCCCACTTCATACACCTCAAACTCATTGAGCACTATAATGTGGGAAAGAAGATTATTGAGAGATTTCAATGATTAAGTGTGTTTATTCTTATGTTGGTATTTGGATCGCTTATGAAATATTTGAGAAAGGAACTTAAGTTGCAGTAATAAGTATGCTAAGATAGATATAAGGTTAATTATCTTGAGAAGTTTTGGAAGGAAGAAATTATATTTTGGAAACATGAATATCGTCTTATCTACAAATGATATTTTATTACTTTTATATTTTTTTTGATTTAATTGCTGCATCTCTTGAGCATGACTTCGTCAAACAAAGTTTATCAGAGTTATATCATTTTCTCATTGATATTAAATTGAGTAAATGATAAGGGTTATATTTAATGTTATCTGTCTTTTTCCATTTTCTTTATACAAAATATGTAGGTATGGAATTTTAAAGAAAAGTTTTTGAGACATTCTTGTGAACTTTAATGATGGGGTATTTTTTTTATGCAATATCCTTTACGACTTTCAATGTAAAAAGAAGATTTCTTTTCATCAAAGGAATATTAAACCCAAGCATGCTTTAAAATATTTTGTTGAGAGGATTAAATACAAAACACTAGTTACTAATAGTTATATTGTTAGTCTTAGCATATTATGGTTAACACAAAGCTAGCTTAATATTCGTCAGTATCATTCTCATGTCTATTATTTGTGATCTCCAAACCACGTCGGATATTCATAATTTTACAAGTCATGTCTATCATTTATGGTCTACAAGCCACGCCTGTTATTTGCAATTTTAAGTCATACCAGTTTAGTTACATACTGTGTATCCATGCCTATTTGATTAGTTACCATTATGGATTGTGCGTCCATGCCTGTTGTTTCGTTTTTTTTAAGTCGTCTTAAAGAACGAGTTTCATAATTAATTGTTTCCAAATGGATTTTTTCTAAAACTGTTTTATTATAAGATAAGTAGTAGTTTTATTTATTTAATTAACTACATAATTTTTAAATATTTTTATTATGTTGTATGTTACTTAAAAAATGATTTTAAACTGTTGTTTAAGTTAAATTTACTGTGATCTTCTCGTTATTCTCTTCTTTATTTGTACAATTTTATATGAAAAGTTATTCACGAAAACATTTTCTTAGTCCTCAGATAGGTAGCTGAATTGGTTCCTCCTAGTGAATCAAAGTCAGAATTTTGTTGATCAAGCCCATTCTAATGTAAATCTCAACATTAGGTATTACATTTTGTATATCCTATTCTACATGGGGATCAATACCTTGTGTATGTATGTGTGTGTGTGTATATATATATGTTAGTTATCTATTGATGTGGAGCAGGGCTCCTGACTAAATATTGTTGTAATGCTATTGTAGAATTTTTAAGAATCCTCATTTATAGGGGAGGGGAGACTTTGTTAAAATTTCTACAATAAGTTTACTATTTTTTTAAAAATAAAATATACACATAAATTGTAAATTTGATACAATATATATGTCTATAGATATAGTTGAAATTTTTTAATTATTATAGGTTTAAGGAATGTAGGTTTTCTTGGTCACTCCTTAATTTTTTGGGTATGAGATACCATTTTCTAAAGTCTTTTAAGGGGTTTTCTCTTTTTTAAATTTTAATTATTACTAATAAGTCTCAAGAGAGTAGGATTACCTTGGAATAGGTGTAGAATGAAATTAATGTCCTTTGACCAGATTGACCAACTTGGGTGGTTGACTGAATGTTGACGACGTGTTGGTGTGAACCGATCGCAGACAAGCGTTAGCCAATCGACTGTTAAACAAATTAATTTTATTATAATATTTTTTTAGATTTAAATATTACAAATTTAATATTGCTGTCATCTTTTATATTTACACGTGAAGTTGTGTTCGTTTACTAGTTAAATTTAACCATTTGATATCTATAACTCAAACTTTTATATTTACATATTTACATGTTGAGTTGCATCTTTTAGAATTGATTATGCATGTTTTTTTCCATAATTGTACAAAGTCAACAAAATTCGTAAAAAAAAAAATACAAATGATCAACTGTAAATGACATAACTATTAATGTGAAAGGTTGACTTGTGAACATTAAAGTATTATATATGTGTGGGTGTGTATTATGTATATAATTTGATAACTTTTAAGAGAAATATTAAAATTATAATTATCAAAATTAAAGGTTAGTGTGCAAGGATATTGATCTCCTTTAAGGGATTGTTTCATAAATTGTTTCCTATGTTATGAAACATTAGCAGATAGGTTTAGTCGATAGATATAGGGCGATTCGATTAGTTTGATACGAAGAATTAGGGTTTGTATATTTTGTGGATCTTATGCTTATTGTGAATATTTGTATATTATATTTTTATTAACTATCCTACTTGACACCTCATAAACATATGTTAATACACATGATGAGTATGATTATTGGTTGATGTTTATCTCATATCGTGGTTATTAATATTTTTCAGATAAAGCTTTAGAGTCCTATCCAAAAGGGAAGGCACTTGAGGTTTAGGCATTGTTTGGTTGGGGGTTTTGGAGGGGAGGGTAGGGGAAGGGAGATATAAGTGTGTTTGGTTGGAAAAATAGAGGGGAGGGGAGGGGAGGGGAGGGGAATTTTTTTGTCTTTTTCTGCTCCCCTACCCCTTTCTCTCACCCCTCCAAATTTGGAGTCTTTTGGAGGGTGAGAAATATTATGTATTATACTGACTAAATTACCCCTACTTATTTTTTAATTTTTCATAGTTGCCCCTTGGTTGTAAAAACCTTTTTTTATTTCTCATTTACTTCATTCATCTTCCATGTACACAGGCTCCGTCTTCACCGTAGGCGCACCTCCAACAACCGCTATAGGTCGCTGGTACCTACTCCAGCAGCCACCATCATCGACTTCGTTCAAGTAACCTCTTCTACCCTTCACAGTCTCAAGGAGAATGGGGTGTTTTGAGAGCTGTTGCCCCTCCCGGATTAACTGCACAATCCGGTGATTTTTCATCTCCTTCCTCAAACAGCTCATCATCATAATCATCATCATCATCTTCTTCTTCTTTCTTTTCCTCTTCAAATGTCAATATAAAATATAATGGTGGGTCTCTTGAGGATAAAAGATCAATTTTCCCTATAAGAAAATATTCATCCCGGTCCTTCGAGGTTTGCGTGGTTCTTCAGTTTTCACTTTTTAGGGTTCCATACTCGTTGTACTATTCAGGTCACAGCGAAAAGCCAAAATGGCGTTCTTGTTGCACAAAACAAGTATTGCCTCCCATTTTCGATCTCACTCCCAAGTATTTTGGCATCTTCTCGGCTGATCGATTGCGATTGTTTTAGTCATTACTAAAATACTTTTTCTATGTCAAATTTGATTCGTTCTCTGGCTTTTTGAACTCTCTTTGTAACGAAATCCCAAAAATAGCAGAAGAGGGAGGATTTGCTTTCTATCGCGCGCCGTGAATTCCACATCAAACTTGGGCCTCGTGAAAAAGCTGTAAGGTGAAGACTTCCTTTTTGCCTCTTCTATTCAAAGTTCTTACTTGTTGCCTCTAGATCACTTGTCATTGTTTTCCTGTTTATGAGCTTTATTAAATGGTAGCTGGGTGCTTAACACCCAATTAATTTTGCTCTCCTCGCTTTTTTGGCTAGCAGCTGATCAATGAAAATGGGTTTTACGAATTATGTCAACGTAGTGTATTAATTGGTTTTCTGGGATGTCTGTCTGAGTAAGTCACTCAAATAAGTTTTTTACTTAGTTTGTGGGATGACCTATAATTACTTTGTTGCAAAGCTGAATGAAGCTTAGAAGACAAAGTTATAAACTTTGCTGCTCTTTACAATTTAGAGAACAAATAATCATTGATTTTTCTGTTACATGAACTTTTGAGCATCGTAGAACCCTACTAAAGTAGTATAATTTTCCTGAGCAAAGTAGTTGATCTCATACCATTGAATATGGTTTAACAAGTTCAGTTCTTTGCATGACTGGTCACTTTGTTAGCAAAATTTGTGATTCCTTCTGATTTACCTGTGCAATCAATTTTATAACATCGATAATTTTGCAGCTCTTGGCAGAGGATCCATCTCTGAAGATATTCAAATCATATAAGAAGAGCATGTCGCGAATCAAGAGAATTGGGGAAGTTTTAATGCTAATGCAGCCCCAATTAAAAGACTGTGCAATGAGCAGTACTTCCACACACGAGATTTCTGACTCTTCGGTTTCTATTTCATTTTGTCTTTACATTGGTTTGTGATTTATAAAGCCGTTTCTGATGTTGAGTATACATGGGAGTAATTAATGTATTGCATGTTGGTTCAGTTCTGATTAATATTTACTGATTTATTTGGCCTTTTTGTGTTTGTTATTATTTTCAATCGATTATTCATTCTCGCGTTGACTTATGAAGCTACATATTAGTTACAGTCCTCCATAACCAGATGTATCTAGTTCTGTCTTAGAGGAGCATTTCTAGGTGTCATCATTTATGAACTTCATTTTTCTGTGCAATGAGGATGATGAAATTCTAATGCTAATGCAGCCCCATGTACTAATTGGCACAATGAGCATTGAGCAGTACTTCCACACTAGATTTCTGACTCAACATCTGTTTCTGTTTTATTTAGCTTTTCGATTGGTGCTTGGCAGGGGAAGTAGATACTTATACTTTTTTAAAAATTATATTTTGAATCTAAAATAAGATTATTTGTATCTTTAACTTTAAAAATTTATTTATCATATATATATAAATGAGGTAAAAAGTTTTTTAAAATTTATAAATGAAGAAATAATAATTTTAATATAAATATTATAAATAAAGAATAAATAAATTTAAATAAAGACACAAGGGTATATTTATCAATTTTTTATTACCTATCCTCCCCTCCTCTCCTGAACCAAATTAGAAACATCATCTCTCTTCCCCTACCTTCACACTTATAACCTCCTCTATCATTCCTTACACTCCCTTAAATTAATCTAACTTACCCTCCCCTTCACACTTATAACCTCCTAATTTTGTTTATACTTTGATAATTTGATATTTTGATAATCATACTGGATATTGTGTACTGGCATAAGGCCGAAGGCCTCTTAGATTATACATGTGACTTTGTGGATCCACAGTAACTATTTTGGTATATTGATAGTATTATTTAGTATTTTGTTTGTATAGTGGGATTTGGTATTGTTTACCCAGGTTTGACGCCTGGAGGCCCATTTTAAAAGTTTGGAATTGATAACTGTAAAGCTCTTCTATCTATGATAGTATCTTGATGAAAGTTCTATCATGGATAATATTTTTGAAATAAGTTAAACTCTATCAATCATGATAGTGTTGGAAGGGTAGTTTTATCTTTTCTATCATAGTTATTTGTTGATTAAGAAAAGTCTTTTATATCCATAGTAGGATTTCTTTTGAATTTTAGTAAAGCTCTTTTCTATCGTGGTTAACTTTTTGAAATTAAGGGATTCATTTATAACCATGGTCATATTGTGATTGATTTTTATTGTGAACAAAAGGACTTCAAGTAATTAATAGTAGTTATAATATGGAGAATTTTACACGGAGTATCCGACTAGCCATAGACCGCTTCCTTTATAACACAGTGCATAATCAGCTATGCCTTCAAGTACCTCAAGATCCTCTTCACTGCCTTCCAGTGTTTTTCACCAAGGTTAGACTTTAACCTGCTTACCAACCCTACTTCATAACAGATATTTGGTCTTGTACACATCATTGCATACATTACTGCCAACAACATTGGCACATGGAACTCTTTCTATCTTGTTTTTATCTTACTCAGTTTTGGGACACATATCAGGACTAAAGGCTATTCTGGTAGCCACTGGGATATCCATGAGATTGCAATCTTTCATATTGAATTGCTCAAGTATCTTCTTGATATAGCTCTCTTGTGAAAGAGAAAGAATTTTTCTTGAGCGATATGTTTGGATCTTAACTCCAAGTATGTATTCTGCTTCATCTATGTCCTTCATTTCAAAGTTTAATGAGAGCTATTGTTTAATAGCTGCTATTGAATCTAAACTATTTCTGGCAAATAGTATATTATCTACATATAAGGATAATATAACAAAATTATCCTCAAACCACTTAATGTAGACGTAGTGGTCTTCCTCTATCATTTGGAAGTTATATAAGGTTATCACTTTGTGAAATCTCAAATATCACTATTTGGATGATTACTTCAGTCCATAAATGGACCTTTTGAGTTTACAAACCTTGTTGTCTATTCCTTTCTCAATGAAACCTAACGATTATTTCATATAGATTTCTTCATCCAGATTACCATTCAAAAATACAATTTTTACATCCATCTAGTGTAATTCCAATTTTAAACTGTTTACTATTGCCATAATAAGAATTGAAGCGCATAACAAGTGAGAAGGTATCCTCATAATCTATCCCTTCCTGTTGTGTATATCCATTTGCTACTAATCGAGCCTTATATTTGTCAATTGATCTATCCATTTTTCTCTTAATTTTGAGAACCCACTTGTTCCCAAGGGCTTTACGCTCTTTTGGTAGATCAACTAACTTCCAGACTTGGTTATTTTTCATTGAGTCAATTTCTTCTTATATTGCTTTCTTCCACTCCTCCTTAGCAGGACTTAACAAGGCCTCTTGTATATAACGGGATTTATCTTCCCCTTCAGGAGTAACTAGGAGTGATTCTCCTTATATTTAGAAGTGTCTCTTAGGAATACTTTCCTGCTACTCCTTCTAACAGGAGTTGCCTGCTTATCTTTCTTGTTTTGTTTCAATATTGATGTTGACCTTTCTTGGCTCCCACTCAGATTGACATACCTAGATATTTCTGGTCTATCAATTTTTTCTGTACTCTCTTGTTCCTATTCCTTGTAAAGGGATACAGTTCGGTCTACATCTCCTTTATTAGGAAATTCAGTCTCAATAAATATAGCACTCTCAATTTTATTCAGTCATTGTCCCATCTTCATTTTCACCTATGAAAATGTATCTTTTTGACTGTTTAGAGTACCTTATAAAGATACACTTCTTGCCTATAGGACCCAACTCCTATACTTATAGGATATGGATATAGGCTGCTAATCCCCATGGTCTAAAGATGCTTAAATCTGGCTTGTGTTTCTTCCATAACTCAGGGCATAGAAGTGACTGATTTTGAGGGTACGCATTTAAGTATGAAGGACGTTGTCAACAAAGTATTACCCTAATATGAAATTGGCAGGTTTGCTTAAGGCATCACAGACCTAACCATGTCTAGAAGAGTTTTATTTTTTTTAGCAACTATATTCTGTTGTGGAGTGCCATATATATTTAGTTTCCTAATTATCCATTTTTTTTACAGAGCTATTTGAATTGATCAGGCCAATATTCATGACTTCAATAAGTGCGTAATGCTTTAATTTTATTATTTATTTGATTCTCTATCTCATTAGTATATCGTCTAAAACACTCGAGGCAATTAGATTTATGTGATATCAAATAAATATGACCATATCGTGTGTCACATCCTAATTTTTAGGCCTAGAAGCCCATAAAGTAGCTTAAAATAGGTAGGCTACCAGGCCCCTTTGAGCATAAGTACCAAAAATATACAGAGGGTTTTAAGGGACTAAACTGCAAGTAGAAAAAGTATAGGGACTAATGTGTAAATATAGAAAGTTATTTGGACAAATATGTAAATAAAGTTGGGGACTCTAGGAGAGTCTCAAGGGCTCAGAAAGAGAAAAGAGAATAGTTACATGCCTAAGGTTGAGACAGAGGCCTCAAAGAGATGGTTTATGAGGTCGACATTAAGTAGGGGTAAAACTATAATTTCAGGAAGATTCAGGTGTAACTATGAATATAGAAAGCACGAAAATTCCAATAAAATCCCAAAAACTGGTAAATGAGGCATAGAGGTATTTTATGAGTATAAATGACAAAAATACCCCTAAAGTAACTTTAATAGAATTTTTAGTGTAATGGCTCATTTTGAGGTATAAATCTAGGAAAACTTATTTGAGCCATGAGGAGGCCTAAAAAATACACGTAAAAATATGTAATAAATAGTTAAGAGACTAAATAACTTTATTAGATTAGTCTCATTATCAAAAGGTTAACAGTGTGAGCTACAGAAATACTGAAATATTAGGATGTCGTCAGAGGCATTTTACGGGAAATTCAGAAAGAAATAGTTAAAGGAAAAGTTATGGCCCAAAAAAATTTATAAAATTTCTCTATAATTAAAGGAAGATTATGGAGTAGAAAGAAGAATTTTTTGAGCTCTAAAAGGCCATAAAGAAATCCAAATAAATGAGAGCCCTCTAGATTAGAAGAAACTTGGAGAACAAATTAGATATAAGGGCCAAGATTTGATCTTCCTTCTTCCTTTTAAAGATGGAGCCACATAGCATGTTGATGTCATAAAGATGATGTAAGAGGAGGAGATGATGTAATCTTGGCCATTCACTTGATCCTGTAATTTCTTGTAACTTGGAGGGTATTTTAGCAAGTTAAGCCTTATAAATACCCCTGCCTCAAGTGCATATCCAAGATAGAAAATGGAGGGAAATTTTGTTAAAATGAAGAGAGGAGAGATAAAGAGGAAGGCAGAAAGATGAGAGAGAGAGAGCAATATTCAAGCTTCAATCGAGGTAAATGACCACATTAGCTCTTGATTTTCTAGTAGTTTATATTCTTGAGCTTTGTAAATCCCAAATTTTTTCTATCTATATAAGACTGATAGAAAAAATATGTTAAGAAGGGATTGTGACAATGAACAAAAGAAACGACAATTGTTAGATAAGTTTTAAGTTAAAGAAAGAGAGAAGGTATAAAGTTATAAAGCTAAATGGACTAAATTATAATTAATGAAAAGTTCAGGGACTAAATTGTAAACAATATAAAGTTCAAGGACTTAAATATAGTTTTGAGATTCCAGGTACCAAATTGGAATTTCAAATTTGGTAGAAAGGTACTTAAATAAAATTTAAAAATTTCAGGGACTAAAGTGTAATTTTGCCAAATTCAAGGGCAAAAGTGTACTTATGAAAAGTTGAGTCAGAAAAGGCCAAAAATTGCCTAGAAGTATTTTAGTCCCAAATTTTACCACTAAATAGATAATAGAATTCGGGTTAGGCACATCTTTCAGAATTTTGATTTAAGGTCCCAATAAATTGATATTAATTTTTGAAGTCTAAAAATTATTACAATATCTTTCAGACCTCAAAATTAGATAAAATTTTATAGTAAATTCTTATAATTAATATAAGAATTTATGAAATTAACAGAAGCTAAAAATGAGTCCTTTAGAATTAATTATGAAATTTAAGGTGAAAAATGACATCGATAAAAGATTTAGAGAAAACGTACGAAATTTTCATCAAGATTTTTGCGTCTCAAAAAATTATGAGACTTTGTAAGAAATGTATTTTATATTAGAATGAACTTTTAAAAATGTCAGAACCATTAAAAGAGGTGTCTAGAAGTTGTCTCAAAATTAAGGTAATTTAAGGATATTGGTATATAAAGTGCCTTGGGATGTGTGCCAAAAATTATAGTTTAGGCCTAGAAAAGCCCGACATGGTGTCATAGGTAAGCCCAACAAGCCCAAGAGTAAGTCTTAGAGCTCAAACCAATTTAGGATATTTTATGATTTTTTTAAAAAAAAGCAACTTCAAGTAGAAGTTGCATGAAGCAAGAAAGTCTTCAAGTGGGACCCATACCTCATGTGCAAGACACCATGTGAAAGCCAAGGCAAGGAAGAAGAGCTTATCCTATGTACTTCATTACAATAAAATATTATAAGAATTAAACTAATGATGATTAAGGATAATTAATCAAGTAAGCAACCAATGAGATTCAAGATTAAGTCATTGTAATAATTAGTTGAAGGAATGGTAAATTATTCCAAGGACCCTTGAAAAATTGCTATAAATACCTCTCATTCCTGCACAAAACCGTGATGCATGATGGAGCCTTGGGGAAACTCTTGTCAAATGAAAACTTGGCCCATTCCAAGGGAATTCAAGGGGAAGTGCAAGGCACTTTGATCCAAGATAGTTAAGGCATAAGGTAAGTAATCTTCCTAGCTTTTATATATATGTTTTGGAAGATTGAAACCTAGGTTTTAATGGTTAGAAAATGGATTTCTCTCTTGATCCCCATGCTGCCCGAAAATCAAGAATAAGGGAAGAAAAGGAAGACTAGGCTAGAACCATGTAAAAGACATTAAGATAAGTTAGTGTGAATGGTTGGTTGTGGAATTAAATTGTGTTCTTGACGTTTCTCTTTGTTGAGGCCTTTCAGCCAAGGGCTGTTCTAGATAATGGAGATTGATTCTCAATGATCTAATGCTTCCATTGAATTAAAATGATGATTTTGTGTAGGATTGAAACCTTGGAAGCATTGAAATTGGAAAAGAAAAATTTTGAAACTTTTTCTATTAGTATTCATATGTATGAATAAAGATTTGAATTTTATGATTTTGATGCTTCCAATGGTTTTAAAATAAAAAATTGTGTTGGATAAAGTAGAAAAATAAGTATTGGAAGCATTGGAATTAAAATAAGAATTTTTGAAAGAATTATATGCTTCTTTTTAGTTCTATCAAGATTTGATGAAGGAGCTAGAATTTCATAATTCTAAGCTCATAAATAGATTAAGAAGGCCAAATTGTATAGATTAAAGTCAAGACATCAATTAATTTAAAGGTCAAGCCAAGTAATAAAAATTAGAAAAAGTTATCCTAATTAGTAATCAAGTTCAATACTCTTAAATATGAGTTAAATGGGAGTATGATAAATGAATAATTATATGATGTTTAGGCTTTGATCGTGTGCACAAAGAAGGCAGCCACATATCAAGAAGAAGTGACAAAAGAAAGGTTAAAAGAAGATCAAGGAATAGAGGTAGTGAACTCACCTAACTTATATGCTTTACTTGCTTGGATGTTTTTATTATGTGAAGAATGTATGGTTGAATTATGCTTTGTTTCTTTTTATGTTATGGCCCTATGTTATAATTTAAGGAACATGGAAGCATGTAGAGATATCATTATGCAAGCATGATTATTAAGTACACACATGTTAACATCAAGCATTGAAGTGCATACATGGTTTAGTTTCCGTTTACTACTGAGATTTCCCCAAAAATCTCACCCCTCCATGTCACAACCATTCCACCAGGGTATTCATGTGAGGAAGAAGATGAAGACGTATGAAGAAGAGATAGGAATAGATAGCATGATTGATATGTATGTGTATGTTAGTAAAGTTAGTTATTGAAACTTGTCACTGTGAACAATAACTCATGAGGAGGCAGTGATATTTAAGTTGTAATTAAAAATAGTAAATGATTAAATAAATGTATGATATTTTATCATTACTTAGTTAATATGTCAAGCTTCATTTAGACACCAAGAATTCCTTATTCTGATGTTTGTACAAAGAGAACAAAATTTTCAAAGTTATGGACCAGAAACTGCTTTCAGAAGTTTTGACCAAATGAATGGTGATCTTTGATGCCAATATTGTACTGATTGGCTGAACATTTGGTCTAATACTTATTTTTCCCTTAAAGTTCATTATGTTAGCTTCACGTAGCCTTTTGAACCACTTTATTCTGATTTTTGTAGAATTAATTATGATTTTTTTTGAAATTCATTGCTTAATCTGGAAATACCATATAAACAATACCCATGAGTTGGAAATTTTCAGATTTTGAATTTGAAATTCAATGATCATATAAATGGTTCTAAATGCTACATAATAGTCCCTAAGACATACGAAAGTAAGGTGTTACAAGCTTTAGAAGCTTAAACTCTTGTGATTATGCTGCTGATTGAATCTGAATTTTTAGAGAGAGATAAGTATGATGATAGATATATGTTGAAATGATAGAAAAGAGTAGGATTCAAGTAGTTCTAGCTTGTAGTTGATTGAATTTCATGATTTGGTTGCTAGATGAATACCACATCCTTGACTAGTTCTTATGCCTAGGATATGATTTTGATGATTTTAAGGCTTTCAATGGGTTCTACATGAAAAATTATGTGGAACTAAGTTGAGAAAGTGAAGTTGGAAGCATTAGAATCAAAAGTAGAATTTTGACACTAAGAAAGAGCAACCTCTTGGCCAATGCAGTTTCTTAGGAAAGGAGTATGAGTTTGATAAATCCAAGCTCATATTTATATTACTCATGCAAAATTGTGTAGGATTATCCTATGAGAATAATTTTTAGAAAGTTGTAACACTAATCCTAAAATCAAGAGAAAGATGTTAAGTTTAAGTGAGCTAGTCTTGACTATGATGTGTGTTCTTTGTCCTAATGAGTTGTATAATTAATGTGGATATGTTTAGGACTTTGAGACATCTAAGAGGATGAATTGATGAGGTTGGTCAAGCTACTCATTGGTTGGGAAGCTTAGGGAGCAAGTTCAAGAACAAGAAAAAAAGTTTATATACAATGTAGTGAACTTAGCTAACTTGTAAGCTTGATATTTATGCTTGTGTGTATTGATGTGTTAATTTCTTTGCTTGATTATGTGAAGAATATATAAATAGTTGAAGCTCTAATTTTATGAATGTAATGGCCATATATATATAATGCATGAAACATTGGGCATGCACATATGTCATTGTGTTAGCATGATTTATGTAAGCAAGCATGTCATGCACCAAGCATTAATCTTGCATACATTAGTGGTAATGTTTGCTACTGATATTCTCTCAAATCTCACCCTTCCTTTAATCAACCAATATAGGTTAAGCATGATGGAAGATGTATGCATGAAGAAGAGTCAAAGAATGGAAGATGACAAGTAGAAAATCACATGTTCTAGCATAAAATGCTTGATTCTCCCATTTATGTAATTTAGCATTTTATGTAAGGAAATTGTATAGAATAATTATGGCATATTTACATGACTATGAGATTGGATGAGAAACTTAGATAATGGTTTAAGCATGCTAGAATAATTAAAGAGAATTAAAGAAAGAAGTTAAAAATGCAAATTCGTAGGTCCTAGAGCAATTTTGTTATGTCTAGTTTAACTTAGCAAATGGTCTAATATAACCACAAAATTTAGTAAGCATGTAGTACACATCCTAAGCGTTAAAAGCATGCCTATTCTAGAAAAATGCATAATGAACAATACCTAAGGACAAATTTGTAAAATTTAAATTTTTGGGCATAAGTAAAGCTTCCATGCATCTAATCATTTCCAAATAAGTACTCTAAGGAGTAAAAGTAGGATATTTTAAATTTTGGTATCAAAGTAGAGGTTCTTGCATAGGATAGGAACACTCTACTTAGGATAACAAGTACACAGCGGATTAGATAAGGCCCAGTCTAGGTTGAAGTTAATAGCGGGTTACTTGTTCATAATCCAACTAAGTTTATTATTGGAGGTAAATTCTCTAGGGAAAACAAATATTGAGGATCAATAAGAGATGAAGTGTGAATTCTCAGTTAGTTGAGGTTTAAAGGAAAGTTAGATAGCTTCCCCTACTAGTGATCCCTGATAATACAGGAACCTAAACGTATTAATGACCTAGAGATGTGAGCTAGACCCTTCCAAATGTACTCTAAGGGGTAAAAGCAGGATGTTTCATCATGAAAAGTCATCAATAAAGGTAATGAAATATCAAGCTATCTGTCTTGACCTCACACTCATTGAACCATAAATATCAGAATGGATTAATTGCAATGGGCTTTCAGCTTCTGTTCCCTTATCGAAAGGCTTTCTTGTTGCCTTGCCAGCTTAACAGTTTTCACATAAGGACATTTCATATTTGCAATAGAACTTAGGAATCCTTCTTTAGTCAGTTTAAACATTCTATTTTGATTAATATGTCATACTTTAGCGTTCCAAGTATTCATATCAATAATATTGAAAGAAATAACAAAGCATTCATTAACACTAGAACTACCAACAATATCCAAGACAGAGAAAATTTTGTATAGGAAAATTGAACCATAAAAAAATTGAGTTGCTAAAAATGTCAGGAACTTTGTAATGAAAGTTCACATTAAACCCAAACTCTAAAAGGCATAAAATAGATAGTAAGTTTCGCCAGATGGGAGCATGACAGAAATGTCATGCCAATATTTTTATCCTCAATTGGAAGTAATTTGAACCACTTATAAACCTTTTTAAATTGAAAAAGTGAGTTTTCAAAAATTAATTTCTCAGTCACTGTTCATTTGGTAATTTCATATTACAGACCTAACTTAAAAAATTCATAATTAATTCTAGAAATATCTAAATGAATTGGTTCAAATTCCAAATGAAATTTCTTTCATTAAAATTTGAGTGAAAAATATGAAACTGAGGTTTTATTGTCCAAATTATTGCAGTTTATTCGTTAAAATTACTGTTCATTTGGTAAGTCTCGAAATTCCAGTTTTCAAATCTTAACTTCAAAAATTCAGTTCTCTTTGCTTACTTAACCAAATAAAGTGTGTTACCTATGGTTTTAAAGCTCAGGACGTGTAATTTAAGATCACAATTTTTTATCATCAAATTCATTTGTTTGCTATTTCAAAATGTCACTTGAACCTCACTCCCTTAGGACCCACGGATTACCTCTTTCCAGATTTTATCTTTAAGTTTGAAAAATTATATTAAATTGAAATTTAAACAAATGAGGTGTTCTTTTTGTTCAAATAAAGCTCTTTATCTTAAATTTAATCATGCCAAACTTCATAGCATAACTCATTCCATAAGATATTTAAAATTTTATCATAAGGTCACTGCCTCATATTACATACAGGCCATAGTATACTATAGTACTTCATAATGCCTAGCATTCACATATGCCATAATACAAGTTCAATTATCCTTGTTTAACCCTTTTCTCTTTGATGTTCCATCACCTATAACATGATCATTTATATGGAAAGAATGAGATTTTAAAGAAATCTCAATAGCAAGATATACAAACTATAATATCATGCATGCTTGATCAAATGTTTAACATGTTATCATGATATGGGAGCTACTTATTCATCATACATAGACAATCTCTAACAAGCATATTATTGTGACATAAAGTGCAAGGAGTTGCAACCATTTATCCATCATTATCATCATCATAAACATTATTCAAGCTCAACTAAACAACCATAATCAACAAGTAAGTAATCAATCAAACTTCAATAACATTATAGTTAGGTACACTTGGTATCTCTTATGGAATCCTTGACAAGTCCTTCTTGAAGTGGTTCACTTCTCAAACAAATTTTAAAATCTAGACATTACAAAGTAATGGCATGTTACAACTTGATCCCAAACACAATTCAAGACTATGTTTCACTAAGTTCCCTTTCTTGTTCCATTTTATGCCTTCTGCTTTCATCAATTTTAATGGCTATTTCCACATACATTTCATGTAAATCCAAATATGAGGTTAGATTTTCAAAACTCAAACTCCTCCAATGAAACTATATAGAAACTGTGGACCTCCCTCCTATTTTTCAAAAATTATCATTTTGATTTCAATGCTTCTAATACTTGTTTCTCTACTTATCCCCACACAATTTTCCATTTTAAACTCACTGGAAGCATCAAAATTATGCAATTACAACCTATGAACAGTATTCTATACAGTGGCAGCATTGAACACAAAACCCTAATTGCAACCATACATGAATTTACAAGCTAATACTACTTGATTCTAGCTTGTTTAAACTTGTATAAACTATAACTTAAAATTCATTTTTCTTCGTCACTTTAACAGCACGTCCAGCAGCCATATCAAGGGAAAAATTGCCATTAAAACCATTCAAAACCAAAAACAATCTTCCTATAACAAGTCCAAGAACTAGAGGACGTAGTTACCTTGCTTTGTTCCAAGATTGGTGGCTTCTCTTTGGCTCAAGTGGAAATTTTGGCAAATTTTCTATAAGGTCCTCTATGCTTCCGAGTTTGGTCTGAATTGGGGGGTATTTATAGGAAAACTCATGGGTGAATCAAGAGCCAAGATTGCTTTGTGCACTATTTGAGCTAATGGCAAAGATTTATCCTTGAAGTTGTCTTATGCACCAAGCCAAGAATGGATAATGTCATCAAGTCACATGCTGAAATTCTCATGCAAGGTGGCACCATTCTAGAGCTAAAATCTGATTGGAAAAAATGCTAGTCCAATTCAGTACTATTCTGGTCAGATTTCACAAAAACCAGACTGTTTTCTAACTCTAATTTTTGTAACATTCTAGAATATATTTCCTGTCATTAAATCTAGTGTCTAGATTTTTTCTACCATTGATACTCTTGGACTGGATATAAATTTAATTATTGTCCCTTAAAAAATGACCAAAATGCCCTTAGTTCACAACTTTGCCCTATATTAAACCCTAGGGGCATTATTGTCATTCTACACTTCATCATAATATCTTCTGACTCTGGTCAAGTATTCCTGTAACCTTCTTTGACCTTTTGACCTTGGAAAAATGACTAAAATACCCTCCATTCATTCTTTATTCATTTTTATAACATAAGGATATTTTTATCATTTTGTACTTTTCAGGATATTTTGGGTACTAACCCGTATCTTTTTTGTATAATTTCCTGTCCATGAATATATCATTTTAATTGGATATCTATCTAGTTAATATTTTAAATATTTTCTGAACATTTAGTTATTCAGAAAATTATATCAATTCATCACGACCTCAAATAAAAATCCTATAGTTTATGGAATTGATCAGGAAAATTTCCTTTATCTGAACCTACCTTCAGATCATGGATTTAAAGACCTTCCCTAATCTTTTTCAAAAATAATATTTAGGTCCTAAACTTTTATATCTTTCTTGATATTTACACTTATGCCCTTAAAATTTTATAATTACAATTTAGTCCCTTAACTTTTCATAATTATAGTTATTCCCCACAACTGTCTACTTTCACTTTGTACCCTATAACTTTTAGGGTTTTCATTTTGGTACTTGAAAATTTTACAATTAAGTCCTTTTACATTTGCAATTTTATACCCTAGAACTTTCCTCCTTTGCAATTTAGTCCCTTCCTTTCATTGAATTGTAACAATTTTCCTTTATTAAGATTCATGTACACTGAATAAGAAAATTAGGGATATGACATGAAGCACATCATGGAAATCAAGGTCTTTCCACCACATAAAGTAAATTTACAAGTGCCAATGCCTTTAACCTCGATCCTTTCATTATTCCTTACGTAAAGCCACTTGCTTTGATACGGTAACAAACAGTACCCCATAAAGGATTCTCGATCCTTGGTTACGTGGTTTATGGAACCTGAATCAATAAACTAAGAAAAAGAAATAGTTTTTGCTAGAAAAATAGTATTGGAAACATATGGATTATGTGAATTCACATAATTCACCAATACATTTTCTCAGTCTATTTAAAAGAGTCACATGGCAAATAACCTATCTTTTGGTAGGTAAAGAGTGGTTGACCTTCTTCAGGTCTAGTTTATGCTTTTCGCCTTTCTTTCCCTTCTTATTGAATTGTTTCTTATCACATCCTAATTTTTCTCTATCTGTATAAGATTGATAGAGGAAAAAGGTTAGAAAATGATCGTGATGATAATTGGAAGAATAAATGATGATTAGAGAAGGTTAAAGTTAGAAAAGAATAGAAAAAGGGAGTTTTGAAATTTCAGGTACCAAACTAGAATTTCAAAAAGTGTAGTAAAAAACTAAAATTGAATTTGGTCAAATTCAGGGTCTAAAGTGTATTTTGCCAAATTCAGGGGTAAAAGTATAATTATGAGGAAATTGAATCGGAAATGACCAAAAATCGTCTGAAAATATTTCATTCCCAAATTTCACTAGGAGATAGAGAAAATTATTTCAGTTGATTTAACGTAGTACAAAATTTTGATTTAAGGTCTAGAGAAATTAATATTAATTTCTGACATTTTAGAATAAAATTTTTATAAGACCTTATGGACCTTAGAATAAGATAAAATTTTACAAAAAATTCTTATGTTAATTATAAGAATTTATAATAGAATTTAAGGTGAATTAGGATCTTGATAAAAGTTTTGGGAAAATTTATTGGGACTTGAGCAATCAGAAAAGTTAGACTTGATCAGAAACTTAAGATGGCATCCTGGGAGGCCCAAAAATTTGATCCAATAGTTATGTTGGACATGTACAATTAAAATAATATTTTAAAATTGTTTTTGCAATGTATAATTACCCTGTTGAAGTTATAATTGGAAAAATTGATCAGATAAAGGGATTTTTATCAGTAATATTTTTGGCAATGTTCCTAAGACAAGTAATACCATTGGAACACATAAAAATTATTAGACTAAAGGACAGTCTAAATAATTTAGAAAGAAATCCCTTTATAAGGTACAAGATTATACAGAATGTACTGGATTACTCTAAAATAATCTAGAGGTTTCCAGAGGCCATGAGGTGTTGTCATGAGGTGTCCTCATGGGACCCACCAAGACACCACATGGAACTCAACTTGGAGAAGAAGAAAACTCAAATAAATCCTGGCCACACAACTGAATAAAGTAAAGACACGAGACATGATCTCAGTATTTCATTGTAGATAAATTACTAGAGTCTTGCAGAAGAGCTGAGTCACCATATGTGAGATGTCTTTGAGGGACCCATAATTGTGACACATGACAAGAAATTAAGGAGGGAGATTTTTAACCATGTGATTAGCAATAAAATAAAAAAAAAGAGTTAAACCATGATTTAGAAATTAACCAAACAATCAAAAGTAAGATTAGGGCCATGTAATAATTAGCAAAGTCCAGGGACATAATGGTCTATCCAACCATGAAAATTTACTATAATTACCCCTAATCCCCTTTGAAAACTGTGACTCCTCTTGAGAAAATAAAAGAAACTCTACTCAACTAAAAATTTAACCTATTTAAGCTTCAATATAGGGAGATCTAAGGCACCAAACTTCCAAGTTATCTAGGATTTAAGGTAAGCATCAATCCTTCCTAACTTATATGTATTATTTTGGAAGTTTAAACTTAGAGGTTTCATGGTTAGATTTTGAGTTTCCCATGAATTTTCATGGCTGTCCGTGAGCTAGGGGAAAAGGGGAAAATGAAATTGAATTTTGAAATAAGAAATTGGTACGTAGATAAGCTTGAATATATGTTTGTTGCTTGAATTCATCGTGAATCTTGGTTTTTCCCACATGCTTACTTGTCTCATCTTGAACTGTAACTCTATGGGGAAGAATTGTTTTAATGATTTTGATACTTCCAAAGTGTTCAGAAGGAGAAATCATGTGGGATTAAGCCAAAGAACATGGGTTGGAAGTGTTAGAATCAAGGATGGAATTTTTGGAAGAAAATGTCTATGCTTTTCAGTTCTTTCCAGATTAGGGGAAGCAGTTGGAATTTTGAAATTCTGAGTTCATATTTAGATTTAGAAGGTGAAATTGTGTGGGAAATAGTCAAGGCATAATTAATGCAAAGGTTAAGGCAATTAGCAGAAAATATGACAAGTTAGGAATTTATTGATTCCAGAGTTGAACCGAGCTTAGAAATTTGTTTGAATAAATTGTAATTTATATGTGGTCATCATATATTTAGGATTTGACATTTTTGTCCAAGAGGGCAGTGAGTTGGAAGCAAAGAGGTAAATAGAGAATAAGGAAAAGCAAGCTAAAGAGGTAGTAGACTTACCTAACTTGTATGCAGTTATTACTTGGTTGTTTAATGTGTTGATTGCTTAATATGATTGTCTAAAATGTAACACCTTACTTTCATAGTCTTAGAGACCATTCAGTAGCATTTATAACCACTTACAAGTCTATTGAAGTTCAATTACAAAATCTAGAATTTTCAAACTTCACGGATACTGTTCATAAGGTAATTCCAGATTTAGCGACGAATTTTAAAAAATTATAATTAATTATAGAAAAATTAAAATGAAGTGATTCAAAAGGATACTTGAATCTAACATAATGTAGTTTAATGAAAAAATAAGTCTTATACCAAATGATCAGTCAATCAGTACATTTTAATTGTCAAAGATGACTGTTCATTTGGTCAAAAATTATGGAAACAGTTTGTGGTCCCCAAATTTAAAATTTTTGTTCTCTTTGTATAGACATCAAAATAATGCATTCTTGGTGTCAAAACGAAGTTTGACATGTTAACTAAATGTTAGAAAAATATCATATTTATTCCATCATTTAATATCTTTAATTACAACTCTGAGGTCACTACCTCAAAACTGTCACTGTACATGTACATAATTTTTCAATAACTAACTATACATACATACATTCCAAACTTGTCTATAACAAATCCATACATACAAACTATAACTTCAACTTTTAATCTTCACCTCCCATGCTTGATGGTCCTGTTGTTTGGAATTATAGATTAGGGTGAGATTTCTGGAAAAATCTCAGTAGTAAACAGATATCATACAATGTATGAAACTATATGCTTGATGTTACTATATGTGCACTTAATGATCATGCTTGCATAATGATAACTTACATGATTTCGTATCCCTTAATTTAACATATGGCCATAGCATAAAAATAAACAGAGCATTAATTAATCATACATGCTTCGAATATTCAAAGTAAGTAAACACCACATAAAGTATCCAAACAACATAAGCATACAAGTAGGTAAGTTCACTACCTCTTACTCCTTGTTTTTCTTATCCTTTTTCTTTACCTCTTGCTTCCTACTTCTCCTTGATGTGTGGCTGCCCTCTTTGACCACACAACCAAATCCTAACATTGCATTATCATCCACTCATCATGAATTAACATAAAAGAGTATTAAGCTTGGTTATTATTTAGGGTAACTTTTCCTAATTTCTGCTAATTAGCTTGGCATTTGAATCAATTGATGTCTTGACTTTACTCTATACAATTTGGCATTCTAAATCCATTTATAAACTCAAAATTTCCAAATTCTAGAAGTTGCACCCTGTTCTGAACAGAAAGAAAAACAAGCATATAATTCTTTCAAAAATTCTCATTTTGATCCCAATGTTTCCAATATTTGTTCCTCTACTTTATCCAACACAATTTTTCATTTTAAAACCGTTGGAAGTATCAAAATATGAAATTTTGATCATTGTTCATGCTTATAAACAGTAACAGAAAGAGTTTCAAAACTTCACTTTTCAAATTTCAATGCTTCCAAGGTTCCAAACATATCCAATCATACACAAAATCATCATCTGAATTCAATAGAAGCATTAGATCATTGAAATTTCATTTGCTTCTGTCCAGAATTGTACAGGCCAAAAGCATTAAGATAATGTAAAGTCAAGAATATCAATTAAATTCAATAACCAACCATACAAACTAACTTTCTAAGTGTCATTTACATACTTCTAACTTCATTTAACTCTTCCTTCTTTATTATAGAATTTTGGGCAGCAAGGGGATCAAGGGAGAAATCCATTTTCTAATCATTAAAACCTAGGTTTTATTCTTCCAAAACACATATAAATAAACTACGAAGGATTGCTTACCTTAGGTACTTGCTTGGGTGGCTTCTCCTTGATCTTAATTTGAGTTCTCTCTTCATTTTGGCATGGTTTCCCCAAGGGTCCTCTAGGTGCGCAAAATTGTGAAGGAGGAAGGGGTATTTATAGTGAAATTTCAAGGCTCCTTAGACTAATCTACCCCTCCTTCAACTAATTATTACAATGCCTTAATCTTGAATATCATTGGTTGATTAATTCCTTAATTGCCATTAACTTAATTCTTACATTATTTTAATATAATTTAGCACATGGGATAATGCTTGCTTCATGATCTTGGTGCCATGTGGTGGATGTGTGGGTCCCACAAGGACACTTCACATGCCACCTTGCATTCTCTTAGATTTTTCTTTTCTTTTTCTATTTTAAAAAGTCCTAAAATATCTAAAAATCAACTTGTGCTCCAAGACACTTCCTTGGAACATTGGGCCTTGTTTCTTGACACCATATTGGGCCTAAATTGGGTCCAATTAGCTAATTGGCACAAATCCCAAGGAATTCCCTATACCGATATTCTTAAATTACCCTATTTTTTAGATAAATTCTAGACACCTTTTTCAGTAGTTATAATATTTTTATAAACTTATTCTAATGTAAAATGAATTTTTTGTAAAATTTCATAATTTTTTGAGACCTAGAATACTATTAAAAATTCATACACCTTCTTCAAATCCTTTATCGGTGTCCTCTTTCATTTTAAATTTTCTAATTAATTCTACAGGACTCTTTTTTTTACTTCTGTTAGTTTCATAAATTCTTATATTAATTATAAGAATTTACTATAAAATTTTATCGGATTCTGAGGTCCAGAAGATACTCTAATAATCTCCAGACTTCGAAGATTAATATCAATTTATCGGAACCTTAAATCAAAATTTTGAGAGATATGCCTAACCCAATTTTTATTCTTTATTTACTAGTAAAATTTGGAACTAAAACATTTTTGGGCAATTTTGGGCCTTTTCTGGCTCAACTTTTCATAATTACCATTTTGCCCCTAAACTCTTAAAATTGCACTTTAGTCCTCAACTTTTTACAATTACACTTAATGACCCATAACATGTGTCCACTTCAAATTTTCACCATAGAACTTTTAGGGTTTTCACTTTAGTCCCTTTGTTTTTCAAAATGACCATTATGTCCTTAGAACTTTCATTAATTGTGATTTAATCCCTTTGGATTTATAACTTTATACCTTCTATCTTTCTTTAGCTTAAAACTTATCTAATCATTATCATTTATTCTGATTACCATCACAGTCCCTTCATAAACTCTTTTCTCTATCAGTCTTATACAAATAGGAAAAATTTAGGATGTTACATGAAACATGTATGAGATGATGCTCTAATTTTTTTATGCTATGGCCATATGTTATAAATAAGAGGCACTGAAGCATGCAACATGTCATCATGCAAGCATTATCACTGATGGTACACATATTATAGCACCAAGTACTTTCATGCATAGATCAGTTATGGTATTTGTTTGCTACTGAGATTTTTTCAGAAATGTCACCCCCTCCATGTCACCCTAATCCCAGCAGGTTTTCTAAAGATAAAAGGAGATGAAGTTACATGAAAAGGGATTAGGGATTGGATAGCATGATTGACATTATATTTTGTGATGATTGTATTAAGTATAAATCCATTGTATTCAGATTCTGGCAGTATGTTTTATCTGCCAAGGAAAAATAGTAAAATATAGAATAAATGTATGAAATTTTGTAGAATAAAACTAGACATCCTAAGCTTTAATTTGATATAAATAAAGTTGCATTTAGATGCCTATACGTGGAGAAATAAATTTTTAAAGTTAAGGGGACCGAATCTAGAAAAAGGAAAAATTGACTAAATGAGCAGTAAAATTTAGAGGTTGATTTGAGTTGAATAAGTGAAATTTTAGTCAACGAATCAAAGTCAGATCGCCTGTTTGGAATCTACACAATAAACAGTACCTAAGAGGGTAAAATTTCAGACTGTGTAATTTGACTTCAATGACCTTAAAAGTATTTTCAGATACTACCGTTTAGTCCCTAAGGCATAAGAAAATTAAGGTGTTACATTTCTTTCCCTTTTAAAATTGAGGACTGGCCTTCTTCTCTTTCTTTTGGAACTTATTGCTCTTCTTGAAATAAGGCTTTGATTAGGAAGTACCAGCATCCTCAGTCAAATAGGCCTGTCTAGATGTCTTGTAAACCTCTAGACATTCATCTTCTAGTTCTAAATGCTTAGCTACATCCTTAAAAGTAACGATATTTTTATTGTGGGTTAAGTTGACTTTCATATGCTCCCAACCAGCAGAGAACGATTTGATCACAGCCTGTACTTGTTGTTCATCAAACAAGGCATGACTAGCCTCCTTTAGTTCTCTGATCATGTTGACCATCTCTCTCAGATTTTGCTTCATAGGAGTGTTTGGCTTAAACTTATGGTGTTGAACTTAATCATTAACCTCCTACGCTTAGTGGTAGAAACATCTCCAAATTTTTCCTTTAGTGCAATCCACATAGATTGAGCCGTTTTGTGAGTATGAAATTCACACACAATGTCATCAGCCATGGTACTTGTAAGCGTGATTCTAGCTATACTATTCTTCTTCCTCCAAGCCTAGTAAGCATATTAGTCTCTCATCTGTTAGACCATATTTCCAGCTTCAGGTTCAACCATAGCAGTCGTTAAAGGTTCAATAGCATCTTGTTCCTCTAAGATGTACAATACCTTTTTATGCAGATATCCCAGTTATCCATATTGAGTTGTTCACCTTTATTTAGTTAAGCAATAATGTTCTTTATTGCTATTTTTTAGTTCTGTGACAAATATATCCCACATTAATCTAGGCTCTCTTTTAAAGAGAATCGAACCAAAGAATATTTTAGTCATATAACACAGTGAAATATACAATATCATGTACTTATATTATTCTTGACTAAAAAATAATGATACTATAAGATCCATGATCAGAAGCATACATTTGTGCCTCCCATCACACAGATGTTATCAATGATCATTATGTTCTATCAAGAGTTTTATATTAGAACTTTAATAATAAAACATAACTTTTAGAAGCCTTATCTTCTAAAAACTCCTACTTATAAGAATCATACTTAGATTATACATGAATAATCAAATTACAATTAAATGAGCTTCATTAAATATAATAAGACATGCAGTCTATTTCCAATATATGAAATAATATTTTCAAATACAATAAATATAAGGAAAGCCAATACAAAGATACATCAATCAAGATGAGATCAAAAAAATTTAAGAACAGCTCTCTTTAGTTTTCTAAGCTTGGATGACTTAAGCATAAATTTTGAAGTTTTCCTATAACGTCAACTGAGAAAGATTTTCTAGTGCGCTAGCCTCTATGTCATACCTTAGTTCTAGACCATATTATGGTTCATTTATGTCCTTTGGAACTATTATGGAAGGCCCAAGATTCAAGAAACCAAATCTGAAATTTTTAGTTTCTCTGGCTACTGTTCATTTGGTAATTCCATAAATTATGCCCAACTTTAAAAATTTATAACTAATTCTAAAAAAATTAAAATTGAGTGGTTCCAAGTCCTACTGAAATCTCTTTTATAGTTATTTAAGATAATAATAGTTTCAAGAACTCATTCATTGCATATCAATGCCTTATTGACATGGAATATCTACTATTTATTTGGTTAAAATTGTGTTCCATATTTTCAATACTAACTTTAACAAATTGCCATAAATTGTACGCAGCTCCAATTTAGGTGTTCTACCTATGAATTTAAAGCTCATTATGTTTACTTTAAGCATAAAAAATTTCAAAGTCAGATTCCACCATTAACTAAATCAAAATATAGCTTAAAGGTCACAGCCTCATATAAGGCATATATATTGTCATAAATAATTATATACAATATTAAGTTAAAATTGCCATGACATAAAAACTCTAATCTTCCATCAATGTGATCTTTCCCCTTATTGGCTCATTCCCTAGATAATTATTTAATTAGAAGAGTGAGATTTTAAAGAAATCCTAATAGCAAGTTACTTCAACAACAATATTAACAAGCAAGATTATTATGAAACTAAGTATAATGCCACAATTAGAAAACCACTTTATCTCATGCCAACTCAATCATACATCAAGTCAAGACACCACAATGCAAACAGTAGTATCATATCATTATCTTTAGTTCAACTAGCAATCATAGTAAATACACTTATAACAATCAAGATCTTTTCTAGCCAAGTTAATACTAAGGTTGAGTAATCTTACTACCTTGATCAAGTAAATCCTTAACCCTTGTTCTTGTCTTTAATTCCTTCTCCCACAAATGTCAAACCCTATTCCAATATGACAAAAGGGAGTAGAACCATTAATATACATTCCATTAACTATGGTTTAAACAAAAATCCCTTAAACCCTTAGTCTTTAACTTGATTTTTATTGTTTATTTCTACAAACTTAAAAATTATTCTCTTATGTCATTCCTACATAATTTTTCATTTAGAATCCATATATGAGCTTGAATTTATGAAAATTAAACTCCTCCATTGTGAACTGTTATTGGTCGAGAGGTTAGCCTAGGTAAACCTAAATTTTTAATTTTGATTCCAATGCCTCCAAAGTTTGTTTCTTAAGTTCATCCTACACCATTTTTCATTTTAAATACATTTTAAGCATCAAAATTAACAAAATCCATTCCTAGGACAGAATTCCCAAAGTGGCCTAGAGGCCTGTATAATTTCTAATCCAAAGAAATTAAACAATCTCTATGCAATACCACTTAACTCAATCACTAATCAATGCCTTCAACCAAGGTTTAATGTCAAAAGCATATCTCCCTAAGTCTTATACATTTTGGCCAGCATGCATCCATAGGGAAATCTTGATTTTCCAACCACGTAAACTATGACTTAACTAGCTAAACCAATAATTAAGATGTTAAAGACATAAACTAACTTTTAATCCAAGCTTAGTTGACCAAAATGGCAAGCTCTTCCTTGTCTTAAAAGGTCAAGAATCAAATTTCCAAGAGTTTCCCTTGTTGGCCAAAATTTGCTATAGTGAGAGGAGGAAGAGTGTTATTTATAGACCATGTGATAATTGTATAGCATCCAAGTTCTCACTAATTACATACTTATGTTCAAGATGTCATGGCTTCTTGCAACCATTTTTCCTACAAAAAATAATCCTAAATTAAATTATTTTTCAACTCAAAATCTTCACCACTCATGGCAAAGAAAATGACCCATCTTGCTTAAAGAGAAGGCTAGGAAGATGGCTGTTATATCAGTGCACCTTTTACCGGAATAAATTTTTATTTCACAATTCCAGCGTCCTATGCACTATAATTATTTTTTATCAGTCTCATAATACATTCTTAACATTTTTCTCATCCAAATAGGTCCATTATTTATCACCCATAGTCATTTTATTGATGGTAAAATAGAAAGGAACCACTTTAATTCCTATTATCCAACCTTATTTGGAAATTAATTTCTAGAGTTTCTGAATTAATTAAAGACTTCTGTCTACTAGATTATCTCATATTAATTGCATGGAAACCCCATAAATTTTTTTGGAATTTATTTACCCCTTTAGGTATTTATTTGGAATTTTTTAAAATAAAATCCCTAATTAGCTTAACTTGCCTTTAAATTCATCTAAAATTTAACTAGGGGCATTTTGGAAATAAAACTACTTGTACAATGTACTATAATTCTAAAAGTATATTATCCATGTCTTTTTTTTTTTCTGAGGTCTCCACATAGCTCAAACAATTAATTTTGGCTAAATAGTTTACAATTAGCCAAATATCTAAAATTTCTTAAAAATTATTCTATGAGTATTTTCATCATTTGTCACCTCAAATGGGCCTTAATATCTTATTTTCCATTTTTTGGGATTTCTCTGGAATTTTTATTTTTTAAAAAAATTACCCCTATTGGCCCGAAACTTTCTTAAAATTACACACTTTTCCTAGCTTTGACTTAACTTCATGTATTGTGTCAACTATGTTAATATTACTCTTCTGGCTATAAAATATAAGATGTGACACTATGTCTCTTACTTTGTCTTATGTATTCCATCATGACTTTAATGTATAATTTTGTGTCTATCTTGTTAGTCATAAACTCGATATAATCATGAAGAACTTTATAAATGTCTTTTATGTTCGTGAGTTTGGCTACTTAATCTTTAACTATTCTCCTAGCTAAAGCTGGGGTTCAGGGTTGGATTACTTCTTCTTCTTCACCGTTCATAAGTTGTTCAAGAAGATAAGGCGTATACTTAGATCTAGAATCTTTGAACACCAACTGAGGCTCCTCAGGTAGGGGATCTTCCATTGGTTCTTCATGATCCTCCTCAGGGTTCTGCTCAAAATCCCCTTCTAGATCTGCATTACGATTTTCTTCAGGGTCCTCATCAAGATCTTCTTCTGGACCATTAATCTCAACAAGCTCCTCCAGACCTTCTTCTTCAAGAAGTTCAGCATCTGAATCCTCACTTTGAGGTTCATTTTCTGAAACTTTATCGTCCAGATTGAGAAGTTTAACGGAGCATATTCATTGATTTCAATGCTACTTGAAGTCCTTTGACTTATTTTCACCTAAGAATTAAATAATATAACATATAATGATTATGGAAGTTTTTTAACCACATAAAAATACCAAAAAATGTACTAAATACTCACAAACAGGTCTAGAATTTCCCCCAAAGATGGGCAAATCATATATCAAAATGGAGATAATTTTAGGAACTTAGGGACAAACCAAACCTCAAATGGAGCCCTAACGCGCCCCTAAAAGATTAAATCTAAGAGCAATATAAAAAAATAGGATGAGGCCCACTCTCTGGTTTGGCACGTGGTGTCCATGTGACACTGTGAAGCTACCACATGGCATCACACGCCACGTGGCTCCTCTATCTCCAATTTTATTTTTGAATTGGATCGAGCTAGCTCAACCCAACCTTTCGAATTGGATTGGGTTAGGCTTAGTCTAAACTCGATCCAATGGATTTTTCTTCAGACTAGGCAGTGTTAGACGTAGTCCAACCTGACCTGGAGGTCTCCTTCCCCCCTTTTTTTCTTGGGTTTGGCTGGATATCCATAGCCAAAAATTTTTCCTTCACTTATCAAAACGATGGTGTTTTGGACTAGAGGTCATCTTTAATCTCTAGCCAGGTCACACACAGGCCCATTTTCTCGTTGGTCGGGTCCGTCAGACCGAACTCCTTCTCTCCTCTATAACTTTGTCGTCTGACATACGTTTTCGATATTCTTGGTCTCGCTTTCTTCAGTTTTTTGAGATCTACTCAATGGAACTATTTTCAAACCCTAAAACTTGGATTTTCATATGACCCAATTCGACCCAAAACTTCTTTCCTCCATAACTTTGCCGTCCGACATCCATTTTCAGCGTTCTTGATCTCATTTTCTTTGATTTTTTGAGATTTAGATAATTGTACTATTTTTAAAGCCTAAAATTGAGGTTTTCGAATGACTCAATTTGACAGACTGAAGCTTAATGAAAGATTGTCTTCTCCGGTACCCACGTGAAGACCCAGTCACTTTTTGTGGACTAGGGTATTCGAACACAACAAATGCATTGAGAGAGAAGAAAAGAGAGAGAGCAGAGAAAAAACCTAAGAGGAGAACAATATGTTCTATCTAAACTATGGGCCTCCCTATTAGGAGTTACGCAATCCCATTATTCTCTCCCTTAATCCCACGTCCGTATCCCATGTTCCTATTCAAAATTTGAACCAAAAGGGGCAATTCGTAAATAACAACCTAGAATTTAGATTATTGTCACTTGAGCCCTAAATTATGTGGGATTGGGCCTAATCCACCAAAAAGGTGGATCAGAGCCCAAATTCCATCATCATCAATAATCCACACTTGTATCAAAGGGATGTATAGCATTGTTGTTAAACTAGCGAATTGACTCATCTAGTTTATCATTTCTGTTTCTACCTTATAAAAATGTATTGATTTTGCTTAAACTTGTACTAGGTATAAACTTGGCTAAACTCGCGAGTTCACTCACGGAGTTTACCATTTTTAGTTTACAAAATCGTGTCAACTCGATCTTAAACTCGTGCTAACTGTTTGAGTTTGATTATGTTTACTGACTTCATATATACAATTTATAAATATTTCTTTGTTGAATATAACAAATTATCAATATTGATGGATTTAATTTCAATTAATTATTTGGTTTTGAAATATATTTAAACCAAATTATTTTTATTTTGTGTATTTTAATTATTTAATCATATACTTTTAATAGTTATTTATGGATAAAGATAAACCCTTATGAGTTTATGATTCAAATTTATGTCCCTATTATGAGTTTGTTTAAACTCATAAGTTGACGACCTTAATGTATAGAGTTCACTTTTATTCTACACCTTTGTTCTCTATTTCTTTCTATGACACTAAAAGCAAAAATTTATCTACAAAAAGCTCTCACTTATATAAAATACTAGGTAGTCTTTTACTATTTCATCCACTAGAACTAATGCTCCTTAAAGTAGGGGTATTCAAGATGTCCCGCCCCAGTCATAATCCAAATGGGACAAAAAAGGGTTTAGGATAGGACGGGATGTGGGACAGGGTGTCCCATGTAAAATTCTCCTAAAAATATAATTACTATTAATTATTTAGACTCATTTTATTCACAATATAAATAATAACAATATAACCATGGTTATAAATGAATTTCTTTAATCAAAGAGTTAACATAGTAGAAAAGAGTTTTATAAAAATCCAAAAGAAAACCCTATTATGGTTATAAAAAAATAATCTTTCTTAACTAACAAATAATCGTGATAGAAAAATAAAAAGATGAGGCAAATTATTTAAAACATATAAGTGTTTCAATCTTTCATAAATCTTATATTATAAATATCACACTTTTTTATAAATATGTATATTAATTAATGAAACGAAAATTATATAATCTTTTATGAAATATTAATTAAATACGCTACAAACCCATTATTAATTATATGCAAATGTTATTAAAATATTATATTTAATATCAAAGCCAAGTAGAGTAATATATTATATCATAGTATGCAGAATGAGTCATACTATGGTAATATACAACTATTCTACACATAAATCAAAAGGAGGAGGCTATACAATAATATAACACTACTCAAGCCTCCAAAGCCTTCCCTAAGGTATTAGCACGAGATTATCACATGAAAAATGTTAATAACCACGGGGTGAGACAAACGTCTTAGTAACTAACAATCATACTCATCACGCATACTAACATGTGCTAGTGAGGTGTCAAGTGGGACAGTTAATAAAGTACAATAGATAGAAAATAACACATCATCATAATATAATCAAATGAATAAACCAGCAAAGTTCCTCCCATCAAACTAACCGAACTGCCTTATACGCGCAGACCGAACCCATAGGCTAATAATAACTATCATATGACTGGCTACTCAAAAAGCTAACCGGTCAAGTGTTATGGATTGATCAAAATCCACAGAATACAAGACCAGACTATGAGTTCATTCCCCCGGGGTAAACAAGTGGAGGTGTCACAACCCCTTGATAAACTGTTGAGACAAGTCCCTCAGTAAACTGATGTACAAAAGTCAACCATCGAGCTCCAATTGAGGCTATACCACGTGATAGAAAGATAACCCCATCATCACCAATCACTAATCACTATATACATAATTTTTAAGATAATCATACTAATCAAAATTTCAATAACTTGATAACCAATAATTCCAATAAATATCACAATAGGATTTTTCTCAAGATAATAAAATTCTTCAATTTCCAATCTCAAGATATAACAAGTTTCAAATCTTAATTCAAACTTTTCAAATTAAACTTTAAGTCCTACAAGACTATTTTCAATAAAAATTATCAATCAAATTTTCTCAATATAATCATATTAATATCAATAAATTTATATATATCAAATCACTCACAAACATCACATTAGCACATACAACGAGTAGAAAGTGGTTACCTCTAGCTAAATTAAGAAATAATTACTATAAGTCAGGTAGCCCCTTGTACAACAACATCATTCACTTGACCCTTTGCTTTTTTTACTAACTCTAACAAATACCCTAATAGATTCTCACAAATCTCCTAATGGATTCTCACAAAAGCTTAGCTGCTGTTGAAACTGTGGTTGGAAACACGATTGCATTGCCATAATATCCTTTTGGTAATGGAGGGTTTAGTCTATTATGTCAAAAACATGTATTGACGGTTACCATCATGCGAACATCTTTGTGTGGATCTAGCTGTAAAGCTTTTGTTCGACAACGCCAAAGCCAAAGGTATGCTTTAAAGATGTTGGAGAAGGCAGGGTTGAATTGCGAGTTTCAATTAGAGAGGCCATACAATCTTCCAAAAGCTTGACTAGAGATAGAGCCGTAGGGAGAGAACGAAGAGCTTATAATAATAAAGCAAGTTTTGAAGGCAGATTGCTTTATGAAGGGACGGCTTGTTCAATTTATTTTTCATGTAATACAATTTGTAATACTATCTTAGGATAATCTATTTGATACATTCGTCCAAAAATTTCATTATGCTAATGGATTATAACAAATCAATAAGATAATTCTCTTTATAAAAACTACTCTAAGATGACACCCTAAAATATAAATACACAAGATAATTTATTAACAAATATAATTAAAGGCACCCTAAATAATTTCTAAAAGATAAAACACCATTTATTTATTCTTATAGATATATGTATATATATTCCCTATATATTTATATTATATTATTATATGTATATTTAACAAAAGATATATGTATGTTATTATTATAAATATATTCACTACATCTACCGATATAGATATTATCAATCATTTAAGATGATTATTGATTACTTATTTTTCTTTAAACCCCTATAATTTCTTTAACCCTTTATAGAAAATTTACAACAATTGATAATTTAATTTTCTCTTATTTTCTTAATCTGAAATATTTCTAAACTTTAAGCAATGTGTTTAATCTATTATAAACCTTTAGTTATTGAAAATGACTGATTAATTGTGCTTAAATATAAAAATAAAAATTAGGATGTTATATCCCAATCCAGTCCCGTCCCCGATATATTTTTTTAATTTATTTATCCATATATTAATATATATTTTATATTATTAATATTAATATCTATTATTATAACCAATTTAGATGATGTCAAAAAATTGTTTAAGAATGTATAAATTTTTTTCCCATTTGCTTCGTTTTGCTCTCTTTTTCCATTTATTAGGTTCATTTTTTTTTTTAAAAAAAGTAATCGAGATGTCCTATCACGTCCCGACTGGAATCAGGATAACCTCAAGGGGGACAAAAAAATCCATCCTAAGCCTAATCCTGCCCCGTTCCATGAGCATCCCTACCATAAAGAAGAGAAATGAGCTGAGACCAATGATGAAAATGGCGAACACAAAAGCTGATTTGCATGAATCACTTTATTGTCTCGTAAGTTTGAGCCCTTCTTTTTGGCCATCTCTTCCTGAAGACTATATTTGAGGTTGTGAAAACTTATAAGTTTAAGCAAATTTGTGAAAGAAATGTAAACTTTGATAGTAAATTTATAATATTTTACTTTTATCAATAAATAACTATTAAAATTATATGATTAAATAAATAAAATACACAAGATGTCAACAATTTAATTTAAATATATTTTAAATTTAAATAATTAAAATTAAATCTATCAACTTTCACAGTTTATCATACTAAAGAATTTTATCAAGTTTATATATAGTTACTAAATATAATCAAATTCAAAAAGTTATAATAAGTTTAAGAACGAGTTGATATAATTTTATAAGTTAAAAATATAAAAATAGTAAACTCAGAGTAAATTCGCGAATTCAACCAATTTTTTTACTAGAATGAGTTTAAAAACAAGTTGATATAATTTTATAAGATAAAACCACATAAATGATGAACTCAGGGATTTAACTTACAGTTTAACAACAATAACTACATCAATGTCTATCTTTAAAAAAAGTCTAGTATTCAAATTTAGTTTTTGTCATAAATGTCATCGAGTATCACAACAATAAAAAAGCTTCATATGGAGAGAGTTCAATTAAAATACATATAATGAGATAATAACATCATCAACGAAGTCACAATCACTAATTTTGGTTCAAATAAAATACAAATAATAAGATAATAACATGAGTAATTACTAATTAATTAATAATGCAAAAATAAAAGATAAACTAAACTCATATTAGGGTATTGGGGCTAACCTAAACTTGAATGAACTTGACCCAAACTTTAGAGCTAGCTCAAAAGGCTCAGTTATAAAAGAATAGTCTTCCAAACCCAACCCTAAAATTTTGTTTAGGTTTACTTAAATTGGGTTGTCAGACTTGACCCAAATTATCAGTTCTGTCATTATGCACCAATTTTTGCGTACTACATATGGGACAAAGCTATGAGTCATTAATGCACCCAATGAAAAAAAAAAAAACTTATACTCGCTCCAAGTAAACCTTCTAATCCATTTCTAAAGAAAAGCTTTGTTAAATCTACAGCTCATGTGGAGCAGGCTTTAAGAATCCTTCTTTCTTGGATTTTGTTTTATTTATATGGTTCTTTTGGTTGATCTCTTTAAACCAGTAGTTCTATCATTTTCTTTTCATTTAAAAATAGTATTGATGTCATGGTGTGTGAGAAAAAGACATCAAACAATTTTTATTGGTTTTTTGGAGGGACAAGGAATATTTTTGTTAGTAGCAAGGCTCTAATCTCTCTCTAGGGTATTGAATTTGAAGTTAAAGAGTTAACTTCTTTCAGTTAGATTTATTGCATACACAAATGTTACCTTCAACATTTGCTAATAATTTTTTTAAAAAAAATTATTTATTGATGTTGCGATTTTAAAAAAAATTATTTATTGATGTTGCGATTTTAATCTTTGTAATAACCCACAAGCGCCAAGTTTTATTGTTTGTTGATAGTCTATTTGGCACATAAATGGCATTTTACTCTATCTAATTTAATATTAATATTGGTGGAGTGAAATGGTATTCCTTTATAAATAGTGAACTAAATTTCAAATCTTATTGCTTATATTTAGTACTCGATATTTTTTTTAATATGGGGATGCTTATGTTATGTTTAACAAAAAAATAATTTAGTACTGCTCTAATTCTTAATATAAGAGATATTTAATTAATGTGATTAGGTTAAAGAAATTAATTAGTATAATATATTTTTTTAAAATATCATAATCATCTTTTTTAACTCACTCTTTTACTTGAATATTATTGAGAAAATATCAATAAAAATAATTTAAAAAAATAATAAATATAAAAAATAAATTATATATTTAAAAATAAAATTAATTTTCTAATTAAATGATAGGATAGAAAGAATATTATTAATTTTGGGTTTTTTCTTTTTAAAAAAATATTTATTGGTCTAAACGCTAAAATGAATTTGGTCTGAAAATCCGGGAAAAGAGTTGTCAATTTGTCATGTTCAGTGCTTCAGATTTTTCGTTTGGTAGAGTCATCAAGCCTCAGATTCTTCCATTACCGTTGGGTCATAAGCGCCAACTCAACCGCTATTTGACCGCGTGTGCTGCCGTCGCCGGCGACTCATCAACTATGGCCACTAACTCAGTACGAGTCGCAGCCGTTCAGATGACTTCCATTAACGATCTTGCAGCCAATTTCGCCACCTGCTCTCGACTCGTTAAAGTAACACATGTTATTCATAAGTTTCACTTCTTTGTCACTCTTTTCTTGGTTTACTTTATGTTTCAAAATTTAATTTTCTGGGGATTCGTAATTACTTGCTGGTTTTGTTTTCTCTCTTTCTTGATGAGTCAGTTATTTATGGTGTCATTTTGGGGGAAAATAGTCATAAATTTAGTCGGAAAATATATCTTTCTGGTATTTTCACTTTTTAGGAAAACTATATCATTCTAGTCTTACCCTAACTTTGTTGGGAGTACTCGATTGATGAGGTGGACTAATGATGTGAATATTTGCTACGGGCTAACACAAATATTGTTATGCAATTTCCATGAATGAGTCTCAGGACTAAAATAAAATTTCTTTTTGGACAAAAATGTTTTTAAGACGAAATTGATGATGAAAAGTTCTTATGGATCAAAGGGATGCCAGTGAATTTTCCTGGACTAAATTGATTGATGACTGGGTTCTTTTAAAATGTTTTCTGTGGTTGGGCCAGATTTTATGAACTAATGGCTAATATATTGAAAATATTGCAACATGTGACTGCAACTTCCTGATGACCAACCAAAATTTCGTTTATGCTAGTTCAGTTATCAATAATATATTGTTCATGGGAGATTTCTTTGTTGGGTAATGTTCTGTGAAGGAAGCAGCATCAGCTGGAGCAAAATTAATTTGCTTTCCTGAGGCATTTTCTTTTGTTGGAGCTAGGGATGGGGAAAGTGTTAAGATTGCAGAACCTTTGGACGGACCAATTATGCAAAAATACTGCTGTTTGGCAAGGTAATAAAGTAGGCGTTCCTTGATTGTTCACTGATCCTATATCAACATGCTCAATAGTTTGATTGCTATTCACTCATTCTCATCTACATCGAATCATGAAACTGGATTCCTTTCTCACCGTCATGCATGCTATTATTGATTGATTCTTTCTTAGTGGTCAATGGTTATCTGTGGAAGAGATGCTATTATCTGACCCACCTTAAGGTCCTCTTTAATTTTTGTTTGTTGTATGACAGATTGTTTATATTCCCTCCCTCCTATATTAAGTGTTGTTTTAGTAAAAAAAATTTGTCCCATTTTGACTTTGTTTATAATTTCAATGCGCAATTAAATACTTTTTTCCAACTGCATACCCTTAACAAGTAATTAATGTGAGGTTTAATAGTATTGTTATATTAAGAGAGAGAAGATACAATAAGGACAATTTGGTTAAATTGCACTATTGATTAAGTTATTTATTGAGTTTCTTAATCCTTGTGCTAAAACCTTAAACAATTGTTAATATGAGACAGAGGGACTATTCATTATATATACATATGTTTTCCTCCCAAGATGACCAAACTATTGCCAATAGGGCTCACTTAAAACATTTGCGTAAGTTCACATTGATTTTGCATTCTTAGCACATTGCTGATGAAGATTTCTTTACCCATGTAACTGAAATACATATTTTGATACTGCAGAGAGTGCAGCATCTGGTTATCACTTGGAGGCTTCCAAGAAAGAGGATCTGATGATGATCACTTGTGTAACACCCATGTTGTAGTCGATGACACTGGGAAAATTAGAAGCTCGTATAGAAAGATACAGCTGTAAGACAAATAGTTTATGATATTTCCATTCAGAATTTGTATGGACTGTTATATTAGTCTTATTGTCTTTTCAAGATGATACGGCTTAAAGTTTTGACTGGGTATATTGTTTCATCACATACACACTAGCACAAATACATGGACAGAAAAGATGGTTTATGTAGAGATATTATAAGATATGTGAATATCCTGTAATTAGTATATAGGATAAGATATGATATTATTTCATTAATATCTAGAATTCTCTATTGTGTATATATATCCCTTCAGAATATCAATAAATCACTAGTATTATTCATCTGAAACAATATGGTACCAAAGTGTGCATAATTCCTAGTGTCATTTGTTTTCCTGGTTCGTACTTAGTCTGTTTAGCATCAGACTGGAGCTAGGGTTCATATTCGTCACTAGTGGTGGACGATTCTCGCAACACGTGCCGGCCACAGTTTTTAGCACCCTCCAATCGGCAAAACCCTTCAAGTTCGATCCCCATCCGACCTGCGCGTGGATCTCACGTGCCGCCTGAGGTTTCGACAAGATCTCATGCGACCGGCGCATGACAGTGCGTCCGAAGAGTTTTTTTGCCAGCTGCTTCACTCTCCGACGTTGACTCCTTGTTTTTTGCCTTATCCTAGGGATTTCGCACTCTGTTCTTGTGGTTTGCAGTTGTGAGTTTGAAGAAATCACTTTGTTTTGCATTGTGCAGGACGTGATAGTGCTTCATGACAGGAACTTCTTTTGTTTAGTGGCTCTTAGTGTAGCTACTATACTCTAGTACTCTTGTATTTCTGATTTGATTGTTGTATTTGTCCCTAGTGTGACACTTTGGTTGTTCCTACGACTTAGTTGCCTCTGTTTTGTTCATTTGCTTTTGATTTCATCTTTGATGGCTGCGACCAAGGCTACTGCAATTTTTTAGATGATTCCAGTAGTCACTAAGATTACTGAATACAAATTAACTTGGAGAAATTATCTAGATTGGAGTAAATCTATTCGTATCTATTTTCAAAGTATTGAAAAGGAAGATCACTTGACCGATAATCCCCCAGAAGAGAAAGATGCCTCTCGCAAGTTATGGTTATTGGATGATGTACAACTTCTTTTACAAATTCGTAACTCTATTGATAGTAAGATCATGCTTTCTATTACTCATTTTGAATTTGTTAAAGAACTAATGAACTCCTTGGCACTATTATACTCGGGCAAGAACAATATCTCTTAAATATACGAGGTTTGTAGATCTTTCTATCGCATCGAGATGCCAAATGACCGTCCCCTTATGTCCTTCTTCATGGACTTTAAAGGAATGTATGAAGAGCTAAATGCCTTCATACCTATTTCTGATGAGAGGCAAGTCAGTGTGTCTCACCGAGAGCATATGGCTACCATGAGTTTTCTTACTGCACTTCCACCTTGATATGCGGCTGCTCGTTCTCAAATTTTATCTGGGGCTCAGCTCCCTTCTCTTGAAGAAGCCTTCTCTCGTGTACTGAAAACTGAACAAACCTTTTCACCGGCCTTTACTGCGTCTACTAGCGCGTTGTTTAGTCGAGGTCAAAATGATAATCGTAGGCCATCTAATCGTCGTGTTTCTACACCAGAGGGTCCTAATGAAGAGTCGAAAGACGTGATATGTTACTACTGTAAGGAACCGGGTCATATGAAGCGTACGTGTTGTAAACTTTAAAACAAACAAAATCGACAAAACTCTGCACATGTGGCCATAACGGCTAATGACACGGTTACCATTCCAACGGCTAATGACACGGTTACCATTCCTACTGCTAAATATGCTCAATTAAAGTCTGTCAATCCACCTGTGAGTGCTGCTATTGCAATAAGTAATGAGGCTCATGCCCTAGTCTCTTCTTCCTCCAAATGGATCATAGACTCTAGTGCTACTGATCACATGACAGGTAACCGCTATCTCTTCTCCACATATAATTCTTATGCTAACCCTTCTAATTCTAATATCACCATTGTGGACGGTTCCCAATCCTGTGTTCTTGGCTCTGGCACTATTGAACATACCTCTTCTATTCATTTAGAATCTGTGCTCAATGTCCCTAACCTTACGTTTAACCTTTTGTCCCTTAATAAACTTACTTGTCAATTAAACTATTGGTTTCATTTTTTCCTGACCATTGCTTGATACAGGATCTTTTGACGAAGAAGATTATTGGTAGAGGTTACGAATCTGGCAGTCATTACTTCCTTGATGATCAGGAGTCTCATGCAGTGGCTTGTACTGGTGGTGTCATTCCTTTTGAAGCACATTATCGTTTGGGTCATTTATCTTTATCGTCTTTGAAAAAGATTTATCCTCAGTTTCAGTATTTGTCGTCATTAGATTGTAAGTTATGTCAGTTTGCTAAACATCATCGTCTTCCTTTAGTATCTCGAGTCAATAAACGAGCTTCTTCTCCTTTTGAGTTAGTGCACTCTGATGTTTGGGGTCCGTATCCAGTTGAGTTCAAAGCTGGTTTTAAGTATTTTGTTACATTTGTTTATGATTGTTCCCGTACTATTTGGTTATATTAATGAAAAATCGTTCTGAGTTGTTCTCTCATTTTTGTGTCTTTACTGCCGAAATTAAAAATCAATTCAATACTTCTATTCATACCTGGCGCAGTGATAATGCTAAAGAATTTTTTTTTACTCATTTCGCTCTTTTATGCTTCAAAATGGAATTCTATATCAATCTTCTTGTGTGAATACACCAGCTCAGAATGGTGTTGTCGAAAGAAAAAATCGCTACTTATTAGAAGTAGCCCGTGCCCTTTTATTTCAAATGTAGGCTCCAAAACCCTTTTGGGCAGATACGGTTTTCACTGCTTGCTTTCTCATTAATCGCATGCCCTCCTCTGTACTTGATGGTCATATTCCCTAAATCACTCTCTTTCCATCCAAACATTTATTTCCCATTGATCCTAAGATTTTTGGATGTGTGTGTTTTATTCGAGATGTGCGTTCTACTGTCTCTAAATTAGATCCTAAGTCCCTCAAGTGTGTCTTCCTTGGCTACTCTCGTGTTCAAAAGAGTTATCAGTGTTTCTCTCCTACTCTTAATTGTTATCTAGTTTCTGCAGATGTCACTTTTCAGGAATTTGTTGCATATTTTGCTTTTAACACTTTAGCTCCTCCTTCTCCACCTACGAAGGAGGATACTCTTTTGGTATATTATATCATTCACTCACCATCACCGGCCCCAGCTCCTGTACTAGCACCTGGTCAACTACCTTTGTCTCAGGTCTATACCAGACTTTTGAAGGTAACTATTACTGCTATTGAGGCAGATTCTGCCCAACTATTGTCTATTTCATCATCAGATCCTGCAAAAAGCATTACTCACCCTGAGTCTGACCTGATCCCTGACTTTGAGACACCTCCTGTTCCAGATCCAGATCCCTCACTTGATTTGCCCATTGTCCTTCGCAAAGGTATCCAATCTAATTCAAGACCTAATCAGTAGACAGACACTACATTAGTAGTGGAGTGGAAGGACTATCATATCAAGATTTACCGATTCCTTTTCACTACTAGAATCTTTCTTGAATTCTTGAATCCGAGACATAAGGATTTATAGAATTTTAAAGAATAAAACCTGCAGATACTTAGAATTTAGATCAAGGAAGTCTCAAGAGTCCCCTTCCCCCGCTTGCTCCTGCTAGAAAAAAGATTGTCAAGTTTTATATCAACAAAACGGAATAAGCTATTTTGTCGATCAGGCGACACCCGGATTTGAACTGGGGAAAAAGGATTTGCAGTCCCCCGCCTTACTGCTCGGCCATGCCGCCAAAATGATACAAAAAAAATATATGAGAATACCCCCAAAAAACTAAAAAAGGGAGTTCTAAAATATATGTACTTGTGCTTATCCAATTTCTTCTTTTGTTTCATATAACCAGCTCTCCTCTGCTTCTCGTGCCTTCGTTGCCTCTTTAGACACTATTTCAGTACCTCAATTCATTCCTGAGGCCTTGTCCCACCCGGGTTAGCGTACTGCTATGGAAGAGGAGATGGCGGCCCTTGATCATGCTAGTACGTAGACCTTAGTGGATTTACTAGCAGGAAAGAAAGCCATTAGGTGTATATGGGTGTTGACCCCTAAAACTAAGGCTGATGGCACTCATGAATGCCTTAAGGCTCACCTTGTTGCTAAAGGCTATGCTCAAAAATATATTGTTGACTACTCTGAGACTTTTTCTCCCGTGGCCAAACTCTTCTCTGTTCATCTCTTTATCTCTCTGGCCGTTACTTATAGTTGGGATCTCTCTCAACTGGATATAAAAAATGCTTTCTTTCATGGTGATCTTCTTAAAGAAGTGTACATAGAGCAATCACCCGGTTTTGTTGCTCAGGGAGAGCGTGGTAATGTGTCACCTTAAGAGATCTTTATAAGGTTTGAAGCAAAGTCCTCGAACATAGTTTGACAGATTTAGTACTGTTGTGAAAGATTTTGGCCTGTGCCAAAATAAGTGTGATCATTCTGTGTTCTATCAGATAACAAGTGCTGGCATGATTCTACTAGTTGTGTATGTTTATGATATTGTGAGTACGGGGAGTGATGCTTCGGGGATCTCATCACTCGAGTCATTCCTTAACTCCCATTTTCAAACAAAGGATCTGGGTTCATTAAAGTACTTCCTGGGGACTTAAGTCATGAGGAGCAGGAAGGGCATCTTATTGACTTGGAGAAAATATGTTCTTGATTTGCTAAAAGAAACTGGAAAACTAGGATATGCTCCAACTAACTTTCTTATGGTTTACAATCCTCTACTTGATGCTAATAATAGTATATCGTATGAAAATCCTGTTGAAGTAGCTAAGAGCAAGCCATTTGAGAACACAGAGAGGTACAGGAGATTGATTGGCAAATTGAATTATCTTACGGTGACCCGTCCTGATATCACTTACCCAGTGAGTGTCCTTAGCCAATTTATAGTCTCGCCAACTGTCCGACAGTAGGAAGCCTTAGAACATGTGTTATATTACTTGAAGGGATCTCTAGGTCGTGGGATATTGTACAAAAATCATTGTCACATAGATATTGAGTGTTTTTGTGATGCCAATCATGGTGGATCAAAAGCCACAAGACGGTCTACTATAGGATACTATATTTTTGTAGGAGAAAATTTGGTATCTTGAAGAAGCAAGAAACCAAATATGCTGTCACGATCGAGTGCAGAAGCAGAATACGGAGCCATGGCACAATCAGTATGTGAGATAGTCTGGATATATCAATTATTGAAGGAAATTAGCCTTAAAATCTTTTACCAGCAAAGCTATGGTGTGATAATAAAGCGGCCCTACACATAGCTTCTAATTTGGTATTCCATGAACGCATGAAACATATTGAGATCGATTTTATTCGAGACAAGCTCAAGGAAAACTTCATCTCTACAGAGCATGTCAGATCTAGTGATCAACTGGGTGATCTCCTCACCAAAGCTCTTAATGGGGTTCGAGTTGAATATCTTTGTAACAAGTTGGATATGATTGACATCTATATTCCAACTTGAGGGGGAGTGTAAAGATATTATAAGATATGTAAATATCCTGTAATTAGTATATAGGATAAAATATGATATTATTTCATTAAAATCTAGGATTCTCTATTGTGTATATATATATCCGAAGAAGATATCTGAATTAATCAGGCGGGTTTTTAGGAATTAATTAGGCAAGATTATGAAAATATGATCTGATTGTATTCACTTAATGTGTTCCCCGATTCTCTCCATGAATCGTGCTTTTTTGATTATGTATTCATGTGTATATATGTGTATTCAGCATAGAAGGAAAATACAGAACACAATAGAATCAAATTACCTTTCATTCCATTGCTTTCTATGAGTGTTCTGTCTCGGTGTTCTTACTACATGGTATCAGAGCGAGGTTCACAATAACCGATGACATCCTCTGCCGAAGTCGACTCAACCGTGTCTGGTAGTGGATTGAATCTCCCAGCCAAGGTCACCGGCGTCGAAGGTTCCGCCATCATCATAGTCCCCGAGCGTCTGACCGGTGAAAACTACGCAGAGTGGGCCCAATCTATGTATTTGGCACTTGACGGGCATGATAAACTTGAGCTAGTTCTGACCGAGCCGCCGTCGATCGATGATCTCATCTCTCGTCGTTGATGGAAGACCGACAATTCTCTAGTGGCATCATGGCTCCTCAACGCTATGATGCCCGCCGTCCGTCGCAGCTTTATGTTTCTCCCAACCGCCAACGAGATCTTGCTAGCCGTGAAGACAGCCTATGGCAAACGACCGACGGCTTCCCTCGTGTTTGATCTGTGTTCTCGCCTTTGGACAGCCCGACAAGGAGATCGCCCTCTGAATGCTTATTACCTAGAAAAAATCAATCTTTGGCAGGAATTGGACCAACTAAAGCAAAGAGTTTGGAGGCATGTTGAAGACGCCTCCGTCTATCGCCAGGACCTTGAAGAAGACAGGTTGTTTGAATTTTTGGTGGGTTTGAACCCTATCTATGATGATCTCCGTGGACGACTTCTGGGACGGACACCTCTTCCTTCTGTTGCCGAAGCCTTTGCACTCTTGAGGGATGAGGAGACTTGCCGGCAGGTGATGCTCATGGACTCAACAGCCTCTCGACCCTCCGTCCATGAAGTCTTCGCCAAGGCAGCTCGGGTTCCAGACTCCAAACGTGAACGCCCTTTCTGTGAGCACTGCAGGAAGATGGGCCACATCAAAGAGAAATGCTGGGACCTCCATGGAAAGCCAGCTGATTGGAGGCCTAGACAACGTAGGCCCAAGGGAAACATGGCTGAAGCAATTTCTGATGAAGCCCAATATACTGCTAGTCACGAGGCCGCTTCCACTAATGTCCACTCAATGGCTGGATTAACGCAGGCGGCTGGATTAACACAGGCCCAAAATGCTGCTGGTGCCCAAAACACGCAGGCCCACATTGCCACTGGATCTGCACATACCCAAGGCCCATATCAGTTAGCCCTCATCCTCCACCGTTTAACTGCACTTGAAAACCAGTCCCGTAAGCAATCCATTGCTACTGTGGTTCAGAGAGGTAATTTTTCTACAACCCTTACTAGCAATAAAGGTGAGTATACAGGCCCTCATTGGATAGTAGACTCAGGTGCTTCTGATCACATGACCAATGATGCCTCAATTTTTTCTAAATATACTCCTGCCCAATCATATCTTACAGTGAAAATTGCTGATGCCTCTGACTCTCTAGTAGCTGGTAGTGGTACCATCCATGTTTCTGCTACTCTGACATTACATAATGTTCTCCGTGTTCCAAAATTAAAATGCAACTTATTATCTGTCAGTCAATTGACTAAGGATGAACGTTGTCGTGCTAACTTCTTTGCTACCTACTGTCTTTTTCAAGATCTGCTCACGGGAACGACGATTGGTGTTGCTAAAAAGCTCGATGGGCTATATTACCTGGATGAATGTCACAAACCAGTACCCCGTTTATGTAATAAAGTGTCTCTCCCTAAAACTAGTGATTTGGAGTTATGGCACAAGAGAGTAGGACATCCGAACTTTCAATATATGTGTAAGATGTTTCCTTCAATCTGCTCTAATAAACACTCAGATTTTTCTTTTGACTCTTGCGAACTAGCCAAACATCGTCGCACTCATTTTCCAAGTATTCCATATCGCCCATCTAAGCCTTTTTCTATTATCCATAGTGATCTGTGGGGCCCATCTACAGTTGCCAATCGTACCCAGGCAAAATGGTTTATGACTCTTATTGATGATCATACCCGTGTCAGTTGGGTTTTTCTCCTAAAAGATAAAACTGAGGTATATCAAACCATTGTTGACTTCTATCACATGGTCTTTACCCAATTTGATACCAAAATCCAGATCCTCCATACCAACAATGGCACTGAGTATTTTAATCACCCACTATCGAGTTTTCTTACAGCACACAGTATCACCCATAAAAGTCCGTGTCCCTACAGCCCCCAACAAAATGGGATTGCTAAACGGAAGAATAGGCATATTTTAGATACTGCTAGAGCTCTTCTTTTTAGCAGTAACGTCCCTAGTTTCTATTGGACTGATGCTATTCTTATGGCTACTTTCTTAATTAACCGTATGCCATGTAAACCCCTGTCCTTCCAAACTCCTCTCCAAGTACTCCAAAATCACTTTCACCTACCTTACCTAGAAAACACCCTTCCCCTCAGAGTCTTCGGCTGCACTGCCTTTGTTCACCTCCATCATACCTCCAAACTCGATCCGAAAGCTATCAAATGTATTTTTCTTGGACCTACAAGTACCCAAAAGGGGTATAAGTGTTTTGATCCCTTGGCCAAGCGTCTGTATGTCACATGTGACATCACCTTTCATGACACCACACCCTTCTATCCCTCATCTTCGGCTCAAGGGGAGTCTTGGATTGATTCTCAGAAACACCACAACACTACAATTGAACCCCAACCTCTATGCCTCCACCTCGAACCTGACCACATCTATACTCCTGAGCACCACCACAAGAGAAATCTAGGGAAGTTGAAGGACAAACTAGTTCAGGGGGAGACACCAACAAGTGGGGACAAATGTATACCCGCAGGAACACGACAGGTAATGCTTCTCAAGCCAATGACGCACACCAAGAGTCTAAACCAGGTGCAGGTTCTGAAGAAACCCAAGTCCAGAATGTTGATGATCTTGAACTCTCAATAGCCGTCAGAAAACCACAAAGGGCATGTACCAGGCATCCCATAGAAAGGTTTGTCTCTTATCAGGCCTTATCATCTGAACATCATGCTTTTGTCTCTCACCTGGATCAACTTAGAATCGCAAAGAACATTCATGAAGTTTTAGCAAGTCCTGAATGGAGACAAGCAGTCATAGAAGAGATGAAGGCACTGAAAAAAAATGAAACATGGGACGTAGTTGAGTTACCAAAAGGTAAGAAAGCGGTTGGTTGTAAATGGGTATTCACCCCGAAATATCTTGCAGATGGAAGCCTCGACAAATATAAGGCACGATTGGTAGCCAAGGGCTTTACCCAAGTCTATGCCATGGATTACACTGAGACATTTGCACCAATGGCAAAACTGAACACCATCATAATCCTACTATCGCTTGCTGCTAATATGGACTGGCCTCTGCATCAGATGGACATCAAAAATGCATTCTTAAATGGAGAGTTGAAGGAGGAGGTATATATGAAGATGCCTCCCGGATTTCCTGGCAAGGAGGAAGGACATTTATGCAAGTTGAAGAAGTCACTATATGGATTAAAACAATCTCCTCGAGCATGGTTTGAAAGATTCACTAAAGTATTGAAAGAACAAGGCTACATACAAGGACAAAGTGATCACACTCTATTCTTCAGACATGAAAACGGGAAACTTGCTATATTAGCAGTGTATGTAGATGACATCATCCTCACAGGTGACAATCCAACGAAGATTAATAGAATTAAAAAGGCTCTTAACCAAGAATTCCAAGTGAAGGATCTGGGAACAATGAAATATTTCTTAGGCATGGAGGTGGCCAGATAAATATTTCACAGAAAAAATACATACTGGATCTCCTAGAAGAAACAGGTATGCTGGGCTGTAGACCTAGCGATACTCATATCAGGGTTGACAAGATTCGAGATGATGAAGATCTGGGAAAGAAGGTAGATATGGGAAGATATCAACGTATGGTAGAAAACTGATTTACCTATCACACACGAGGCCAGATATTGCCTATGCTGTCAGTGTTGTAAGTCAACTCTCTCATAACCCTAGACAGAAGCATCTAAACGAAGTTTACAAAATTCTCAGATACCTGAAAGGCTCACTTGGCCTAGGTCTTCTATTCAAAAAATCCGATATGCGAAATGTAGAAATTCTCACAGATGCTAATTGGGCAGGTGATCAAGACGATAGAAGATCAACATCGGGCTATGTTACCTATGTATGGGGGAACTTGGTCATATGGCGCAGTAAGAAACAAAGTGTGGTCGCTAGAAGTAGTGCCGAAGCTGAACTCAGAGTCATAGCTCTAGGAATATGTGAAAGCCTATGGGTAAAACGAGTACTAGAAGAATTGAGAATGCTAACAGAATTATCTATCAAGCTACACTCAGACAACATGGCAGCTATAAATATGTCACACAATCCAGTCCAGCATGACAGAACAAAACATGTGGAGATAGATAGACACTTCATAAGAGAGAAGATTGATGCTGGGACAATTGAACTCAAATACATTCCCTCCAAAGAACAAACAGCAGATGTACTCACAAAAGGATTGACTCAAGACAAATTTGAATATCTGATTAGCAAGTTGGACATGATCAATATCTATGCTCCAACTTGAGGGGGAGTGAAGAAGATATCTGAATTAATCAGGCGGGTTTTCAGGAATTATTTAGGCAAGATTATGGGAATATGATCTGATTGTATTCACTTAATGTGTTCCCTGATTCTCTCCATGAATCATGCTTTTTTGATTATGTATTCATGTGTATATATGTGTATTCAGCATAGAAGGAAAATACAGAACACAATAGAATCAAATTACCTTTTATTCCATTGCTTTCTGTGAGTGTTCTGTCTTGGTGTTCTTACTACAATATCCCTTCAGAATATCAATAAAGTACTAGTATTATTCATCTAAAACAATAGTTTGAGAGGAGAGAATGGGGAGAAAGCCTGAAATTCTACTATATGAGAAAAGAAAACTGGGATAGAATGATAAATGGATAAAAGAAATGACTATTGCAGAGTAATATTATTACATGATCAAATCTGAGACCGTAAGTATTAAATAATCCTTCAAAATTGGTCAACCAAATGGGTTAGATTACCACTTCGAGAGAAAACCTAACATGACACCCAACATTATTTCCTTTATTACAAACTTATCAACCAAGTGTTTTGGGAAATATGAGTTTTTTGGCGAGCCAGGTTGAGCCTCTAGGAAGTAAGGACGAGCTTTTTAGAGGGAAATTGTGAGGAAGAATAGGGAGAGTCCTACAATGTTTCTATGTATGAAGAAAATGTAAGTGCTGATGTGTGTGAGTCAGTCTTGTATTTTGAAAGAAAAGGGTCATTTCGTGGTGAGCTCAGTGGGTCTAGAGTTTGAATGCTTTAACCATTACATTTATGCTCAAGTAGATCTAATGATCAAGACACTTAACATTCGAGAGGTCAAGCTCTCCGTAAAATTGCTCAAAAAAATTAAGACGGTGAAAGATGATATAAAGGGTTAGTGTTGCATTAAATGTTGACTAGAGAGTGCGTTACAAGTCATTTGTAAACAAAATGTGACATAAAGCTAACAATGTGGGGCCTCTGTGCATGTACTTTTTAGGGGAGTGGAGTTTGTAGTGCTATATACTGAAGATGAATGATTTATGTCCTAGGTAAATCTTGACCACCAAACCATTACCCTAACTCTTTTTAAAAAATGCAAAGAAAATCAACACAAGGAATATAATGGCATGGCATTTAAAAATTAGCACAATCCATCTTAGAGCATTTATGAGTTCTTCCCTCAATGTAATAGGAACTTTTTCAACTGAAAAATTAAATGTTTTCGTATGTCTTACTGAAGGTGCATTAACATTTTTATTTCACTTTGTTTTATTTTAAGGTTTGATGTTGATGTTCCTGGTGGAAGGGTTTATAAAGAAAGTAGTTTTACAGAAGCAGGTAGGATATAAACTCTTTACAAGGTATTAAATTAGATGAGTTATTTTCTTTCTTTGGTCCTTACTGGAACTTCTCTGTTTTATGATGGTCTTTGAAGCAAAATAAATAAATAAAATGATCTCTTAATTTTATGTCCACTTTTAACACACATGCTGCGCGTGTGTGTGTGTGTGTGTGTGAGAGAGAGAGAGAGAGAGAGAGAGAGAATGAAGCATGACTTGAATGGGATCCTTACATACTGGGCCAGGGTATCTGTATTGATTATCATAAAGTAGGTCCAGTTGAAAGGGTAATACAACTAATACAAGCCCAGTTCACCAGTAATCAACACGCATATTTTAATCTTTTCATCACTTTCTTAACCTATTCTAACACTTCCCTTCAAGCTGAAGATTATTCAAACTCCGGTCTGTTGCAAACTATACCTTATTAAAATGAAGAAAAACATATTCAGACTTACAAACCTAAACACCCAGACAAAGAATGGCCATTGACATGGTTGCGTGACCACAAATGGAGAACTTAAAGCAACTAGTACTTCCATGAGTGTTGGTTAGATTGACGAGAAAATAAGCATCATAATGCCCTAAATGTTTCCAAGTGAAAATCTTCTATCTTGATGCTTTCAGGAAAGGATATTGTTGTAGTAGACAGTCCCATTGGTCGTTTGGGTCTAACTGTTTGCTATGATTTAAGATTCCCAGAGCTCTATCAGTTATTGCGTTTCCAGCATGAAGCACAGGTATTAATTTATTATTGTTTCCTTTATGATTGAAATGGGTTGTTTGATGTCTAAAATTTGATTACGTCAGGTGCTGTTGGTGCCTTCAGCTTTCACTAAAGTGACTGGTCAAGCACATTGGGAGATTCTTCTTCGCGCTCGTGCAATTGAAACTCAATGCTATGTGAGAAATTAATGTTACATATTAAAACATTATCCTTTCTCTTTCTTACCCTAGTTTCCTAATCCCAAAGTTCTGTGTGATCAGATTCCAATGCTTAGATAACAATAAATTCTTGAAGAAGGCTTCCTTCTTGTTTACCTATGTAAATTGATTCCCATAAAAAAAACATACTAATTGGTAACATATATAAAGTGATTATGGATTTTGCAGATTTCAATGTCTTCACTGTTAGTTTCAATAATGTCTGATACCACACCAGTTGGATTGCATATCTTAAGTGATGGGTAAATATGATTTGAAAAACTTTATGTGGAAGAGGAGATTATAGTTCATCATTTTGGAAAATATGAACATCAGAATCCCATATGTGAAGAATAAAGACCCATTATAGATTCACTCAGGGTGTAATATTGAACTTGAGAGTTAGTATTCCTCTGACATATTAATTGTTGTTAGATGCAATTTTATGCTAAACCACCAAAATCCTACTTGTTAGTGAACCAACTCATTGTTAGATGGCCAAATTTCTTTCAACTAGTCTCTAAGATACAAGGCACATAGAAGAAGTAATGATATTATGGAAATATCTAATGCTGGTGTCATGGATCCCTTAATTTTGAAAAAGTAATTTCGGATTTTTAGTGGATTACTTCATGTTTAACTATTCCTTAGAGGTATAACTGCCTGTACTAAATTTATTATCCTCTTGCTTCTTATAGGATGATAGCTTTAATTATTTAGGGACACATTGAATGGAATAAACAACTACAAAATCTTTAATAAATAGATTATTACTCATGAAATTAAATTTCTCTACCTTTTATTGATTATATTGTAATATTCGCTACTTTATAATCCGCTTATCAGTCAGGGCAACAATCATCATGAATTTTATCTGGTCATATTGCTGTACCTAGTTCTTAATTATTCATGATCACATTTGGGATTGGCTGTATGTTTGAATCATCAGGTCATAGCTGCTGCACAAGCTGGCAAACATAACGATAAAAGAGAAAGTTATGGTGATACATTAATTATTGACCCATGGGGAACCGTTGTTGGTCGATTACCTGGTAAAAATCTCCTACGCTTTGCATTCATAAGGTCCCAACTTGATTGATTCTTTATTGCAAGTAGAATGTGGCAATATGGGCTTTTTTGGTATATTACATAATATGTAATGCCTCTCAAACTTCTCTCTTTAACTGATATTCTTGCAAAAGCTACAATTGTGGGTTGGAGAAGTCACAGTTCTGAATTAATTTTCCTCCTCTTCTAATCATATAATCAAATTATCAATGCTGGTTATGCAACAATTTCTAACTCTCTTACACATTCAACTTCCGTTAGTGCCCAACTTTTATTATAAATTTATGAAGGTGACCATATGGTAGTCAATATACTCTTAGTATCATGCCTGAGCAATTCATACGAGTCAAACAAAGGGAGGGAATGAGATATTTCCGGAAACAAGACACTAGGTTCAAGTTTCTTAGAACATTCTGCAGCATTCCTTTCATTGGCTTTCTTGATGGTTTTGAGTGCACTGTTTTCTTACACTACAACACAAACGTATTATTCCACTAGGTGGGGTCGGCTATAATCCATAATGCTATTGTGCTCTATCAATAACTAGATAATATTGCATTTTTACTTTGGTTGATGCCTGCTTTTCTTAAGTTTCAACAAGTTATTTGTTACTATAGGATCATATTATACAAGCAAATTTTCTGTTTTCATTTTATTTTTATTATTTTTCTGGTTAGATTTACCAGCAGTTTAAATCTTGTTTATCTGTTTCAGATCGCTTGTCTACAGGGATTGCCATAGCTGATATAGATTTATCATTAGTTGATTCTGTCAGGGAAAAGATGCCAATTGCTAAGGTAACTTCTGTCGTATTGGTGACTTGTATTAAAATGTGTAAGAAATGGAACCTGGTATATTTATGCCATGTATAATTCACGGGAAATTCTGCATTCCTAGGATGTAGTAACATCGTGTACCCTTGAATTTATAGTGTATTATAGGGCCATACATTTGATATTGATTACTAACCTTTTGATCTTTGGAAAGATGGAATTGGAAAAAAATCAACCTTTTGCGTACTTAGTGAAACAATAAATCTTTAATAAAGCCCAAAATGGTGTTTTATTCTTTTTTGTTCCAATTGCTTATATCATGTATCCTGCACCTTACTGCCTCCTCTTTGTATCTATGTGCTGTTGTGGTTGCATTTGCATGTGTAATTGGATTTCTGTTGTATTAAATTTCTGATATATTTTCTTATACTAATTTCAGCAAAGGAAGCCATTGAACTTTTGGAAAACTTCATCTTTATAGTTGAGGGCCATGTCCTCTTGCATTTCTCTGGGCTTTCTGAATTCTGTGGGTAAAAGATTATGCAAGTTTCTTCGTGCACCAGCTGTGATTTTTCCAGACAACAGAATAGAAATAGAGAAAATTTTCATTTTTAGTCCTTACCAAATAACTCTCATATCAATTGACTTTCTTGGAAATAAAGGACGACATTGAAATAAAATTAAGCATTTGAGTAGTAAAGTGATACAGTTTTGTTTTTTCAGGAGAGCTAATTGTTATTTCATGGGACTGGTATCTTAAATTATGTTGAAGGATGATGTGAACCTATCTATAATTGGTGCTACCTCTGTTCCTTAATATAAGACGTAGTTGACAATTTGGGGAGATTAAGGAAACTAAATATCGTTTTTCTTAAAAATAATTTTCTTGATTTATAAATTGATATAAAATCTAATGATACTTAACATATATTATAATTAAATTATTTATTTAATTTCTTTAATTTTTTTAAATTAATCAGGTGAGTTTTATATTAAGGAATGAATGGAGTATATGTTTTTGTTGAAAGGATAACGAGCCCTTCTTGCAATGAAGACTTGCATCTGCCACCATTGGTGCATGCTCCATGATGCATATGTATTATAAATAAGCTCAACTACAAGATAAAATGCTTTCTTTCCCTCCAAATATCCAAATATGGTTAGAATTGTTGCATTCAACTTTATTTTAGTTATAATTCTTAGGATAGGTATAACACATTATTATTTTGCTTTTGACATCTTGTATGTTAGTCATTATTCAAGATGCATTTGATATATTGATATAGAAAAGCATGAGAAAAATGAATAAAGAACTGGACTCATGACTGAATGGAATGTCGATTGGACTTGCTAATAATTCAATTTCGATTAAAAAATCGTTGTCATGGTTGAGCCACCATTGAGTCTAGAAAATTAGATGGTTGTTGGGCTTGAAGAAAAATGTTGAAAAAATTAAACACCTATAAAATATTTTCTTTAAAAAAATTAACCCCTCAAAAAGTTAAACATATTTTCAAGCCATTTGTAGCCATATGATATTTTTTTATTGAAAATTTCATAGTGTTATTAAGTTGACAATTAGATTTATTATGGATTTGTTTCTTTTACATATATATATTAGATTTATTAAATCTATATTTAATTATTATTATCTCTTGTCTTAATTATAAGAGTTAGACAAATGGTTTGCTTTAGTCCTAAATATAATAGTCCAATCCATTATGTCTCCTAAATTTATAATATTTTCTAAAGTATCTCTATATGATTGTATATATATTAAAGAGTCTTTATCAAGAGGTAGCTCCAAGCACATGATAGTAGAGGGTATTTTGGAAAAATTAATATACAATTATTATAAATAAATAATTTAACTAATTTATTTAATTTTTTAAATTAATTAAATAGATTTTATATTAAAGATCATATATAATATGTGATTAGTAAACTTGCTCGTTTAACCAGTTGAGCTATGAAAATCGAGAATCAAGACCCGCTGATCTTTTTAGTTTGACATTTGATACAGTTTTAAAACACTGATCATGAATATCAAATATAAAATTTCTCGGTTAAACTAGAGAAATTGTGTTTGCCTCTCCAAATGTCCAGCTAAAGAAATCCTAAGTCCTTCAAGTTTACCAAGTATGATGGCAATAACAATCCTTTAGTGTTGGTAACATTTTTGTCTTATGATGTCGATTTGGCCTAAATACGAAATGTTTCTAATCAATTTATTCCAAGAAAACTTTGATGATAAAGTTCATGATTTTTTGTTTTGTTTTTTTTATATTGGTTCATGATATTCGATCACTGACGATTTGACTAATGCTTTTTATGTGGAAATATAAATTTGACTTGAGCACTGCCCCAACAAGAAGATAGCAACAAGGGGTAAAAAAGGTAAATGATACTAGAATCAGTTGGTAAGTAGTTAGCTTATAATCTATAAAGTTATAAGTTTAAATTATATCACTAATATAAAAATTTTATTAGTAGATAATTTATAAATATTTTTATAAGTGCTTTTTAAATTTTGAGATATATTTTATTAATGCTAAGCTCCCAAAATTTAACTTACAGATAGATTATGAAGTTCAACTGCTTTTGATGGAATCAAAATTATGTTCAGATGTCAATTCTTTGACTGATACTTATCACAGGATGACGACAAGGACATGTTTAAGATTTTCATGATCACTTCTTTGATGTGTCACCGTGAAATTCCACTAGTCTTTTTAGACCTTGGTATATCTAAAATATTTTTTTAATTTTTAATATATAATATATTTAATTAATTTAGTTATATTAAAAAAATTAATTAATATGGCATATTTTTTTAAATATTATAATTATTTTTTTAATTTATTCTTTTTTTTTTTTTACTTAATTATTATTGCGAATGTGCCAATACATATAATTTGAAGAAAAAAAAAGTTGCCCTTACCACTCGCGCTAGAACCTTTAAGTCGTTTATTTGGGGGAGAGTTTAGATAAAGGGCCTATTTAGATAGACTTTTAGAAAAAAATTTATAAAACAAAATGAGCTTTTAGACAATTTTTAGAAAAAAACTTTTGAAGAATGGCTTATAGAAAAAAAAAAGTAATTCTTGACAAATGAGTATTTGGATAGATATTATAAGAATGATTTTTGTGAATGGTAAATTACAAAAAAAAAATATGAGATAAAAAAATAAATTAAATATCACTTTTGTTCAGCTACTATGCATCATCTTCCTCATTCCACGGAGTAGCGAGCATTCCATGGAGACCACGAACAAGCAACAAGCATTCCACAAAGACCACCAGCAAGCAGTGAGTAGCAACGGATGACTCGGAGCAACAACGGAGAAAAGCAAGATTCTGATGACCAGCGGTGACATCCATTCATCATCTTGTGCTTCTTCCACTTCAACTGACGAATAGCAACAACAATGACCCTGTATGATATCTCAGAAGCGAATATGGTGGTGGAGGCGACAACCAGCTACAGAAACACAGTAGAGAGAAAAGAGAAGAGGGAGAAGAGAGGAGAGAGAGTGTTAAAAAAATTAAAAATAAAATAGTAATTGGATAGTCTATAAGCACTTTTACTATTTTAGAAACTATTCCCAATTAACTTATCTAAACTTATAATTTTAAACTATAGTTTGATCTAAAAGTTATTTTGGATAAATATAATTATTTATTTTAAAAAAAATTAAGTTAATGTTTGAACTAAAAGCTCTTTTTAAATTTAAATCCTATATCTATTCAAACTGACACAAGGTACTCCCATGTGCCGCACCTCAGATACTAAGACCGTACATCATGATACGTCTCAGATTCAACCTCTCCAAAAAACAATTTCCTCACAATTATGTTGTAGTACTGATGACCTCTTGAAGGGTCTGGCTTCTTATATGAAGCCAAAAACCAAGAGAATAACCAACATGAAGAACTTGAGCTTATTGATGTCAACCATAATCATTTTTGGTCGCCGTATGAATGAAATTGATATGAAGGGAAGTAGTGAGAATATATGGTGTCTTATTTATATGCTGGGCTTTTAATGATCCTATTTCTTTGTTGTCTTATTTATTGAGGATATGGATGAATAAGGATCTTATTGAATAAGTCATTAATCCCTATTTCTTGAAGCATTTTCAAATCCCTTCTTAAAATAATGAGCACATATTTGGATATTATTTATCAAATCTGAATCTTGGTCATGGAATTAGTCAAGAAGCGGTCAGTCCAATAAACCGATCAAAACTGGTGAGTCAAATTGGCTATAAATTTTTCATATTTCATTTTTTAAATTTAATTTATTTTAAAATTATCATTTATGCATACTTGTTTGAAAATAGTAATGGGCTAATAGACAAAGACAAGAAATATTTGTCCCCACACGCATGCAAATATATTAGCAATAATTAATTATTTAGTCCATATTTTTTATATTATTTATCAATTTCTATTACTAAGTATCTAATTATAAGAATATATTTTCATATAATTATTAATTAGAAAAAGTCATATGTATATATAATTAAATCAAGTATTTTAAGACCAAAGTTAATTATCAGCAGACATGTCAAATCCACAATCTTTAAGCTCAGGATAGTATTAACAAAGTATTTTACTAACTCTTTTTTAAAATTTTTTATAACAAAAAAAAAAGATATTTACATTTAATGCATGAAAGTTATTAGAATAATATTATTTTTAATAGAAAAATACTTAAACTTAATAAAAAATTATTATACAGATTCTTTAGCTTAGTTCGGTAAATGCAAGCATAGTGCAAGACATAAAATATTAATTATTTTAACTGCAATTATTAATTAATCTATATTCTATACTTAATGTATGTGTTTATATCTAATTATGCTCTTTTGGTCATATTAATGTGGACTAGCTCATCCGGGGTTTTCTTCTAAAGCCTAAAAATTAGAGACATCGGTACAGAATATATGAGAACTTGAAACTTGCAATGTTGGATCGATAGTGAGACTAAAGGAAAAGAGAAATATTCTCTCACCTCATATGGCTAAGTTAGGTTGGCTATATATAAATGATCAAATCATCCTAAAAACAATTTAAGTTCAATAGTTAAACTAATATTTTAGCCAATCATATGTAAAATATACCTTTATAGAAAAATATTGTTCAAGAAGAAGTATGAAAAAAGTATGCAAATATATATTTGTTTTAAAACATAACAAGAGCGACATGTTGATGGGATAACCCGTAGCATATTTGAACAAAACGGGTTCAAGTTTAATAAACCCACTATTAAACGAGCCTTATTTTTTACAACCCAAGCTTGCTATTTTTTGCAGGTTGGGCTCGGCTCTACTCTTAACTATTAGTTTTATTAAACCCAAACATATTAAATGACTCGTACCTATCGTCTATAAGTTTAATTGTCAAAAGGGTAAGACATATGATTATTTAGAGCATGTTCGATCTCAAGAGAGTGCCACTTTGTTATGGTTCTAGTCGCGGCGCTTAAAGAGGCATATTAGCTCCTGGGTACCTAGGTTTACGCTTGAGGGTAATAGACGATTCGCCCTACCCTACATTAGTATCCCTTAGGAGGAAGGGAGACTTCGCTTTGCCCTTAGATCGTGAGTGAGTTCAACTCTTTTTTAAAAATTTTTATACTAAAAAAAATATTAAATGACTCATAAATATTAGCAGTGCAAAATAATTAATTGTCAATTTTCCCCCATATAATTCTCCATATAGTTCTTTTACTCTTTCTCCCCTTTACCTTGTTTTTCCTCAAAATATTTAAATCTAATTTTAATGGTATAAATTTAATATTTTAATTAAAATATATAACGTTTGAAAAATAAATAAATCTAAATTACTAAAATTGGATTTGAATAGTTGATCAAAGATAGTAAGGAGATAAAATAATAAGAGAGATCAGTGGCTAAGTGGATCTGGTTCCTACCACTTCTTTGTTATACTCTTTTCAGTTTCTTGGATTGTTTTGCTTTGCTTTGCTTCTGGTGCAATTCTGTTCATTTGTTTTCTTTCTAAATTTTAATTTCTACTATGGTTGGAGTCTTTTTGCCTCTTCATAAATGAAATATACAGATGTTTTCAGGTAGAAAAAAATAGAGATAAGTGGGAGTGGAGGACTTAGACGCATAGTCTCCTTTTTATGAAGAAAGAAAGAAAAGAAAGAAAGGCTTATACCGCCTTTAATTTGATTGCATGAAAACAATTCCATTTATTCATTACATTAAGTAATATTACACATATACATAATGTCCTATACCATCAGTGGATTGAGAGCCCTTACCATTGACTCTGGGACCTTTAAGTCCTTTTCCAGAAGGAGGGTCGGGATAAGGTACCCCATGTCCTGGACCTCGGGGACTTGGCTCACCCTTCATGATATCCCTCGCATCCAACCTTTTTAAGAAATGATCCTCATTGATGTTGGGACCTTTAAGTCCTTTTCTAGGGGGATAGCCTGAGAAAGGTACCCTATGTCCTGCACCTTAGGGGGTTTGCTTGATAACCTTCAGATCCAACCTCTCCAAGAAATTACCCTCATAATTATCATGTTGCAGTGCTGATAATCTTGTGAAGGGTCTGGCTTCTGCTATGAAGCTGAAACTAAGAGGATAACCAACATGAAGTACTTTAGCTTATTGATCTCAGCCATATTCATTGTTTGGTCTCTATGTAAATGAAATAAATATATCATAAAGTAGTGAGAATATAGTGCTAAATTAAGGTTGTTTGAGGATTCCTATTTATATGTAGGTCTTTTGATGGTCCTAAAGACCTAAAAGCTAAGTGATTCATATTTTATAAAGCACTTTCAAATCCCTTCTTAAATAATGAGCACATATTTAGATTTTTTTTTGTCAAATATGATTCTTGGACTTTGGATTTACTTTTTTAATTTGCTATTCCTTGAACAATAACATAGTGATGGTGATGATTTTCCAAGTATATAAGTCTTGACGGTCCAGGTTTTATGTATAAACTGGTTTAAGTACTTTTATTTTTTATTTTAAGAAATACAAAATAAAAAATAGTATTTTAACTAGAAATTCCATAGAAAAAAGTTTACTGAAGATGTAATATTTTTAAAATAAGATATGTAAAATCTGAACCATTTATATTTATTTTGCTGTCCAAATTGCTTCTGTAAAACAGTTTCTTTATGCTTGTGTTTAAAAAAAAAACCATATATATGTTATGTGTTGATGGATTCTCTTCAAAGGAAATATCCCACACTTGCAGAAGAATTTTAAATTTTCTTCAAAAGGAGATATAATGCATATATAACAATTTCCCTTATTTCAAAATGCTGTATAAGTGTATATGTTCAAAGTTCAAACTTAAAATTTCTTTGATTTATATCTTTCAAAATCTCTGTTTTATCTTATACCCAGTTTCCATTTGTTAATCTTTTACAATCCTTGTTCACATTCTTTTACTATAAATCCAAAAGTCTCTCTCTCTCTCTCTCTCTATATATATATATATATACACAGGTAATATCCATTTTTATACAAAAAATTCCATGTATCAATTAACCATTCATACATGTAACATTACAATGAAAGGAAGTATTTTTTTTATACTCACTATGTTTGGATATGAGGAAAAATGGGAAGAAAATATGTTTGAGATTTTTTTCTTCCTAGTATTCTTTCCTCTTTCATTTTCTTCTAATCTAAGCATAGGATTAATCTCTTTTGAAAGCTGTAACCTTTTTTGTGAATAGAAAAGTTCTAGCATTTATTCTTTGTGGTAAATGCCATGAAATCAGACCAGCTAATGATCTTGTTATGCATTAACCAATGAAGAGTAACCGTGAGCAAAAGTTAGGTAACTTCACAACAAGTAAAAAAACCATTTGGTCTAATGGTACAAGATGTTCTCAAAGTGACCCTAAGTCTCGGGTTTGATTAGGGGTGAGTATTCAGTTTTCGGTAAAAACTGAATAATCAAATTGTGTATTTTAATAACTGAACTGAAACAAAAAGCAAGTGAATAACCGAACCAAAATAACTTTATTTTTTATAGCTAATTTTTTAAAAAGGGGTTAGGCTCACCCACGATTTAAGGGCAGGGCAAAATTTCTCTTTCTACTAGGCGATACTAATATCGGGCAGGGCGAACCGTCTATTACTCTCAAGTATAAACCTAGACACCCATGAGGTAGAATGCCTCCTCAAGTATAGCGATTGAAACCACAACAAAGTAATACTCCCCAAGATTTAAACATACTCTAAATAGTAGTATATCTTAGCCAAATTAACTGAATTATTTTTTGGTTTTGGGCCTCTCTTATTGGCCCTTTTTTGTTGTAAGTCTCCAATGCAAAAATTCAAGCCAGAGATTGGAAAAAAAATCAATGAAAATACTTAAATACCCTTCTAATATGAAGTCGTTTTGGTTATAATTCGGTTATTCGGTTATGACCAACATTTTTTACAAATACCAAACTGAACACCGAAAATAAAAACCAAACATAAGCCAAAAAACCGAATTGAGCTTCGGTTCGGTTTTGCTCACCCCTAGGTTTGATCCTTAGCTTTTCCTTAGACTTTATATTAATTTGTCATCTTAGAAGTCTAAGACAATATTAATAATTAGTTTTAGTCATACCCTTATTTTTTATTGAGTACAATTCTCAACTAAAGAAAACAAATTACATTTAATAATGGCAGGCATGTTAAAAACTAAATAGAAGTTATTGAAAATCTAAGAAAGATGTAATGGACCAAATCCGACCAAAATAGATGCTATATGGCTCAAACATCTCCAAGAAGTGTGCAAAGAGAAACTTTGATCTAAAATTTAATAAAGAACCATCTTTATGTTGAACTAGGTAATAAACACAATAGAGCAAGTGCGTGATACTAAGCCAATCAAAGAGGCCATGATCACAGAATTCTCCATGGGATTTGAGAAGAACAACTACCTACTGAAATAGATGAGTTGAAGAAGTGTACGAAAATGGAAAAGTTGGATAAGCTCAGACATCTAAATCTCATCATCATCCATCCAAGCATATTTAGTACCTTGTAAGACAACGAAAAGCAAATAAAAGTAACGAAGCCCTAAACATACAAAACTAAACCGAAAATAGAACAAAATAAAAGAAGCAAAGAATTTAAATAAGCTAGAAAACCCAAATTTAGTTTCCTACCCCAAATCCAACCCCTCAAATATGCAAAACGTAGGGGCAACATTACACTAATGTTATTGAGAAAATATAAAAATATCCTTTAACTATTAAAAAACTATCTTTAAGATACGAAATATCATATTTTGTTTATATAAGTGGTGGTGACAGAATAGTATAGTTTTATTGGAAAAGATCATAAAAATTGGACGAGTCTTCGTACAAAATGAAATTTCTGTAAAAGTTAACCCTAGGAATATTCTTTTCCTTTTCTTTGATAGACAACACCATGCTCTACTCGGAAGAGCCTTTTTCAACTCTACGTTCTACTTTTTTTAACGTTAATTCATGTCTCATAATTTACCTCATTTTATTTTATTTGAATTAGCCCTAATTATTTTATCTGTTAATTTTAATTTATAAATTGTATTAAATTTCATTTATATAAATGCGTCAGTGTTAAATGAAAGAATGAATATTTTATAAAGTCTATACGATTTTATTCCTCTTATCCTTAATATAGAATCTAATTGTGAAATTGATATGAGTATTAAATATAACACATGTTTTTCCTATGTATCAAATTTTTCTCAAATTAACCCTATTGATACCCATTGAAGAAGAGAGGGAACTAAAAAAGATAATTAGAATATTTTAAAAAATATATCTCATATTAATTAATTTAACTAATTTTTTTAATATAATTAAATTAGTTAAATATGTCTATTAAGAAACGGAGGAGTATAAATAAAAATTAAACATATTAAAATAGTTTTGAACTCAATAATATATGAATCAAACAATAAGGACCCAATTTAAACAAAATTAACTAACCTAATTATTTTAGGATTTTGAGGATTAATTTTTTTAATTTTTCTATTCCTTCCCATGACAATTAGCTTGCTTATGAATTTCAAATTTTCAATGGTTGGGGAAAACGGATGATTCTCGTAGCTCCACGTGTTGAATATATGCTGCACTTAAAAGATAACACGCAAACGTCACACACGCGTCTACATTCCCAAGGGAGCTCTAGTTGTTATGGCTCTGCTGGTTCGTGCTTCCTCTGCATTCACTGCAACGCGAGACCCATCGTTACCTCCTCGACGTTTTCCCTCTTCTTCTGAAACCTTCGCCGTCAAATTCTCACGCGCTTATTCGCTCAAGCTTCAGCTTCGGCCTCAGTTTCGTTCATCAAACGTCGTAAGCAATTCGTCTGGTTTGTCTCCTACAAGACCCAGAGCTATGGCAGCTAGGTATATGAGGTGGATCTTCTGTCTGGTTGCTGAGAAAGATAAATTTCAAATTACAAGAACAATTTTGATGCCATATTATTGTTAGCAACTAAGCAGAGAGTACATTGCTTGACTTGAATCTGGAAAACCATAATTTAGTATATCAAAGTAGGTTCGGTTAACTGCCAATTTGAATCGACAATTTATTTCCTTGCGATTTATTGCTTCGGCAATGTCGGCCTTTTATTCTATTTTGATTCGAAGTTTAATCACAAACCAGTAGGAAGTTATTGGCAAGCAAATAGCAAATGTGGCTTGGGAACTGGGTGGAAAATCAGTATTTTGTTTAACTTGGCGTTAAATTTTGGATGAAAATGAGATATGAGGGCAGTATTGCAAGTACTTTTGAGAGGCTAAATTGAAAGTTGTGACTAGTGAAGGAACAAATTGAGAGCCTATCTATAAATTAGATACCTAAGTAAGATTTCCTCTTGAATCATTGTGGAAGTGGATTTTTGACTTCTTAACTTGTTTTAATAGAATTTCTCTGCTGTGAAGTGTGCAGGAGGATCTTCCACCCGCTCTTACTTCGATTTCAGCCCCTCCTAACTTATTTGATGGGACTATAAGGTTGGTTAGTTTCTTAATTTGTGCCCAAAAACTTCAAATTATTACTCCTCTGTCCTTAATATAGGATCTCTTTAATTAATGATTAGATTAAGGAAATTGGTTAAAATGATTTTTTTTTTTAAATATCTAATCATCTTCCTTAACCTCTTCCTTTACTTGATTATTGTTGAGAAGTATCAATTGGCGTAATTTAAAAAAAAAATTAATAAATATAAAAAATATATCTTATATTTAGGATTAAAATCAACTTCCTAATTAGGTCTTGTATTAAGGATATGAGGAATATTATCTTTTTCATTTCACAGTAGTTTTAGTGTTTATACTACTGAATTTGCTTCCTTCCTCGTACAAAAACATTGTCATGCTGAGATTTATTTTCCCATATCTGATCTCTGGAAATCTCCTTGTCTTTATTTCTTGTGTGTGGATGAAGGTTGTTTATCTCTTACACTTGCCCCTATGCACAGCGTGTCTGGATCACCCGTAATTGTAAGGTTGTTTAAAGGACTCTTGTCTAATTTTATTTCTTGCATTTCTTTTTTTTAAAAAAAATTGTAGAGGTGAAAGTTTCGGATAATTTTTGGAAGAATGATATTGTATTACCATGTTTAAAAAAATAAGAAATGAAGATAATATTTATTCTCGCTGCCAAAGCCATATTGAAAGTGAAGGAGAGTAAACGGGTATATTGGATGTTGTTCTTTGATTACCATCTTTGAAATTAGTACTTATAATTAAATATTGGATATTGAAATTTTTTCTTCATTTGCTTCCCGGGGTTTGGGAGGAACAAGAAAATGCTAATATCATATGGAAAGAAATGGTTGAGAAGATCCAAATGGTTGCTAAAGTAATTTTGGGAGAATCTAAAGGTTTTGGTCGACGAGATAAGGAGACTTGGTGTGGAACGAAGATGTACAAGAGAAAGTTAAGAACAAGAGAGACTGTTTCAAAGCTATACACTTATGTAATAATACTGAAAATTGGGAAATGTATCATTTAGCTAAGAAGGAAACTAAGAAGACGGTGAGTGCAGCTCGTTTTAAAGCTTTTGAGGAATTTTATAAAGAGTTAGGGACAAAGTCGGGGAACGAAAGATTTATAAGATTTCAAAAAACAGGGAAAGGAAATCGAGGAATTTGGATCAAGTACGATGTATTAAGAATGAAGAGGCAAGGTTTTGGTTGCAGATAGTGATATTAAAGAACGGAAGGAGACCTATTTGTACAAATTGTTTAATGACGAGGGAGGAGGGTCGAGTTATGAGCTAAGGGATTTGACACGAGAAGTTGAACCAAATTTGGCATTTTACCATAGAATCCGTGTTAGCGAGGTTAAAGAGGTGCTTAAGAAAATGGAAAATAGTAAAGCTGTTGGACCTAACGGTATTCCTATTGAAGTTTGGAAGTGTTTAGGCGAAGTGTGGCTGGTGTGGCTTGCTAAACTATTTAATGTGATCTTAAGTTATAAGAAAATGCCCGATGACTAGAGGAAAAGTACTTTAGTTCCTATTTGCAAAAATAAAAGGGATATTTAAAATTGTGCAAATTACAGAGGGATAAAGCTTATGAGTCACACTATGAAGTTGTAGGAAAAGGTAATTGAACACAGGTTGAGATTAGAGACTGATATTACTGAGAATCAGTGTGGTTTCATGCCGGGTAGGTCTACAATAGAGGCGATTCATTTATTAAAGGGGTTATTGGAAAGGTACTGGACCAAAAGAAGAGACTTGCATATGGTCTTCATTGACTTAGAAAAAGCGTATGATCGAGTGCCAAGGGAGGTGCTTTGGAAAGTTTTGGAAAAGAAAGGTGTGCGCATGGCATAGAGGTGGTAATGCGGGCCAACCCGCCGGATACGGGTTGGCCCGCCGCGGGTTGAGATAAAGGCGGGCCGGTTTTAACCGGCCCGCGTTTAGGCGGGTTGGGATTACCCCAACCCGAGCCCGCCATGGCAGCCCGCCAACTCGCCAACTTTTTTTTTTTTTCATAATTTTTTTTATTTTTTTAATATATGTGCCTAATTTTTAAAAAAAAAATCATATATTTTAATATTAATTAGATTCGAATCATGTTTGAAGTTGTCAAAATATTTATTTAGTTAACTTTGTCACCATTCATAGATAAATTTATCACAAAGAAAATAATAATAAAATAAAATAAATATATATATAAAGAAATGACTCAATGAGATAAAGTTAATATAAATTAAATGTAATGTCCCTTGTTTGGCTAAAATTCTCAAATTAGTAAAGTATAAATATAGAATATAAATAATAAAAAAAAGTAAAAAAAAAAAAAAAGGGCTAACCCGCCAATCCGGCGGGTTAGCCCGCCGCGGGTGCGGGTTTGGCCGGTGCGGGTCAAAAAGACCCGCATCTAAATGGGTTGCAAATTTTGCAACCCAACCCGCCATTTTTTGGCGGGTTGGCGGGTTGGGCCCGCGGGCCCAACCCAAATTACCACCCCTAGCATGGCATATATCAAGGCAATAAAAGATATGTGTGAGGGGATAACAACTACTGTAAGAATGTTTGGGGGCGAAACAAAGGATTTTCTTATAAGGATTAGTCTACATTAGGGATCATCCTTAAGTTCTTATTTATTTAATCTAGTAGTGGATGTTCTAACTAAGCCTATTCAAGAAGAAATCCCTAAGTGTATGCTTTTTGTGGACGATATAGTTCTTGTAGCGGAGTCAAGAGAAGAGATTAATTTTAAACTTGAGTTATGGAGAAGTAAGACTGAATATATGCATTGTAATTTTGATAAGAGGCAAGTTAGAAGTAACTTAAAGGTCAAATTGGGAGATCAAGTTATTACACAAATAGATAAGTTCAAATATTTAGGATTAATTATACAGAAGGATGGTGAAATTTTGGAGGATGTTAATCATAGAATTCATACTGGGTAGTTTAAATGGAAAAAGGCTATTGGGGTTATATGTGATCGGAAAGTACCAGATAAAGTAAAAGGAAAGTTTTATCGCACTGCTATAAGACTAGCAATGCTTTATGGAAGTGAATGTTGGGATTTAAAATGACAGCAAGAGCATAAAGTTGGAGTAGTTGAGATGAGAATGTTGAGATTGATGTATGGGAATACAAGAAAAGATAAAATTCGTAATAAACAAATATGAGCAAGAGTTGTAGTGGCACCTATTGAGGAGAAAATGGTAGAGAACCGTCTTAGGTGGTTTAGACACGTACAAAGAAGGCTAAGGGATGCGCCGGTGAGGAGGGTGGATCAAACAGTATGGAGTCCAGTTAAAAGGAGTAGAAGAAGGCCAAAGAGAACGCTCAACGAGGTCATTGAGCGGGATCTCCTGGTCAATAACCTATCCAAGGATTTAGTTTTTGATAGAGCACAATGGCGTCATATGATTCATGTAGCTGACCCTATTTAATCGGATAAGGCTTGTTGTTGTTGTTGTTGCTTCCCCTCATTTATTTGGAATATGATCAAGAGAAAAATTCTTCTGCCAAATGGATTTCATTCCCTTTATTTATTTCTGTTTGATCACCTTCATTTAGCTCCTATGTAAATGCAGTTGAAATGAATAATTCTATTCATGTGCTTTCCATAATTTGGTTATAAAGTTATAAGATTATCAGATAATCACACCTTCTTTACTTATATGTTTGTGTGAAACAGGGATTGCAGGACAAAATACAACTCGTTCCTATTGATCTCCATGATAGACCTGCCTGGTATAAGGAGAAAGTATACCCACCAAACAAGGTGCCCATGATAATTATTCTTTGTTTCAAAAGCAAACCATCACGACTCTCTCCGGTCTTTAATATAAGAGCTAGTTAATTTTTTTAGTAGATTAAAGAAACCAAATAATTCATTAATTATGACCAAATTCAACCTCTTAAGACAAATTCATATTATATACTCCTTAATCTGCCCAAATTAATTAACTAGCTCTTATATTAGTTATAATTAATTAATTTATTTGTCTTTTTTAATCTATCTAAAAAAATTAACTAACTTTTATATTAAGGACTGGTGGAGTATATATTTAAACTCAAACCAAAGGTTAAAATGCAGCAAGATTAGCAAAACCCAAGAAACAAAATAACATTGGTTATGTGTTTCCGCAAAATCGTCAGAAATAGTTGCATTAAGGCATAACACATTCTCCTAACTATTATTTGTCTTTCTAAATTTAGGTTCCAGCTTTGGAACACAATAACGAAGTCAGAGGAGAGAGTCTTGATTTGATGAAGTACATTGACAGTAACTTTGAAGGACCCTCACTTCTCCCTGACGTAAGATACAAAATTTCTTATGGTATTTATTTTAGGTGGTTAAGTAACTTTGTCGGTCTCTAGAATTTTACTCAATTTTAATTTGATCCTTAGAGTTAGAAGTTTACATTCTAATTTAAAATTTGTGAATTAGTCTCTGTCCTCTATTATTTAATCTTCATCTGTTAAATCTTATTGATGCAGCCAATCATTTGCCATATCAACACTTTGAATATGCATGATTAATGCTAATTCACCTTAATCATTGAACCTCATTGGCTTTACGTACCACATACACTGATGAATTTCACCCCGTATTATACAATGATGGCTTTACACGGTATTTTTTTGAGACAATTTTATTCAACAAACGATAAAAAGATACGTAAAAAAAAACGGCTTCACCAACTAGCCAACTTGAATTATTAGTTGAGAAGCCCAAACCCAACAACCAACAAAGAAAAGCACAGAGGACTTCTATGTCTTTTGTTGGCTTGAATTATACATATTCAAACTTTCAAGATAGCTAGTTTGGTCACGTAGAAAGAATTTAGGGAAAAAACCCCAATTGAAAATTTAATTGGTAAGAAGGACTTAAATCAGATGTGTGTACAAAATTTGCAAAGTACTAGTCTTTTGTGTATATAAAAATTTATCAGGTCATTGTTACCAATTAAATTTTCAGTAGGGGACTTTTTCCCGAGAATTTAATGGCGCATCCAGATGAGAGTTTAATGACCTGGACCTGGAAAAAATTGAAGATTTTAAAACTATTAGGACTCAATTATAAACTTTGAACTTGGACCAGATTAAAAACGGAGTGAAACTTTAGAGCCCAGAAGAGTAATTAACCTTTCTCATATCCAAAATTTAAATTAAAGGTTTCTGTATGGTAAACAGGATTCTGCAAAGAGGGAGTTTGCTGAAGATTTGCTATCTTACACTGGCACTTTTTATGAGATGATCGTTTCCTCATTTAAAGATGTAAATGGGACAAAAGCAGGTAACTTGACACTTTCTTTCTTCTTCTTGTTCCTCTGATTGATGATTACAAAAACCTCATATTACTGTAGGTACTGCATTTGATTACATCGAAACTGCTCTCTCCAAATTTGATGGTCCTTTCTTTCTTGGCCAATTCAGTTTGGTGAGCATAAACTTGTCCAATTCGTGGTTATATGCATTATGCACTCTCCATTTTCATCCTGATATAGGTCAACATTAATTCTTTTGTTTAAACTTCAGGTGGATATTGCTTATGCTCCCTTTGTTGAAAGATTTCAACCATTTCTGATGGATGTGAAGAATCATGATATTACAGCAGGCAGGCCTAAACTAGCAGCATGGATTGAGGTAGAGCAAACAAACATAATCTTGTCCATTTATATCATTAAGACATTGAATTAATCTGAGTCATATGTCTCAGTAGTATGAGACTGCGACCTTCAAATTCAAAGTGGTTTATACCAACATAGATAGAGTTGGTCTAATGGTATAAAGCCCCGCAAGATCTCTTTAGGTTTCAAGTTCGATTCCTAAAGGAGACATCTATACTGGGAGAGGCAACTACGAACACCTGGTAATAGGATATAGTAAATAATATAAAAAAAAATTCAAAGTAGTTTATTCCTAATAATTAGGGGTTCTCGTGGGACAGGATGGGATAGGGACAACCCTGTCCTGATAAACAGTGATGGGATGGCTTTTTTATCTAGTGTCCCGTTCCGTCCTAAAAGTGTCTTGGTCTTGACTAGAACGGGACCGGGACGAGACCAGAATGTCCGGACAATAATTTTTTTTAAGAAAAAATAATATTAATAAATAAATTTAAAAAATATAAATATATTTTTACTAAAAAATTAAATATATATATTAGTATTCACTTTTTGACATTATCTTCAAAAAATGGGTCATAATAATATACATATATTAATATTATACAATATATATTAATATAAACAAATCAAAAACATATATATGGGACCGGGACAACCCTTCTTGTCCCGTCTCGAACCCTATTTTGTCTTGTCTTAGTTGTGTCCCATCCCGAAAATTTTTGGGATGGTACACCATAAACACCCCTATTAATAATTACTTTGCATAAGATTTAATCATTCCAAATAATACTTCAATATGAAAATATGTTCCAGATTCATTTCCATGAAATAGATTTTTAGACTTGTGCATATCACATTTTGAAGTTCCATTTATTGTTGGTCACTTGGTCCCATCCCGACTCGATTTTTGGACTTGTGCATATCACATAATCTTGTCCATTTATATCATAATTGTATAAACTGAATTCACCTATTTGTTTCTTCAGTCACATCAGCTCAAACTTTAAATTGAAAGGAAGTTGGTACTATTTATGTCCTTGATATCATGAGAAGCATAAGTTCTTGTTTCTCATATAATTATGTTTCTGGCATGGTGGCTGTGTTGATTATAACAGTTTGGAAAGTTCAGTGCCGGTCTCAATTTTATGATTGATTTGAGGTTGCGAGATCTTGATTAAATAGTTCAGTTATTCATCTTTCCATACCATCTAATATCGAGTCTTACGCTAAGCACTTAAGTTTCTTGGATTCTGACATAATCGTGCTGATGCTGCAGGAGATGAACAAAATTGATGCATATAAACAAACCTGTCATGATCCAAAGGAGCTCGTTAAACGCTACAAGAAACGCTTCTTGGTACATTATGTTATGTTAAGCACTTGAAGATGCTGCTTTATGCTACACTTTTAGCTCAGAATTCACACCGCCATTGCTACACTTTTAATATAGTTGTATGTCTTTCTTTTGTTTTTAGTCCCTATGGTTTCAAACTATATATTTTAGTCTCTCAAGTTTATTTTCATCGAAAAGGTTAGTCCTTATAATTTTAATAGAAAATTGGACCATTTTGTCCTTTGGGGACCAAAATCTATGATTTAAAACTACAGAGACTAAAATTAAAATGAAGTCAGACTATAAGGATTAAACATTATATTAACCCTATTTTATTTTATTTAATCTATTTGATCATTTTTGTCTATAGGCACATCTCTGAATTCATTCATTTGGTGTTCAAGTTCGAGATCCTAGTATACGTGTTGACTGTGGAGCTTGAAGATCGATTAAGAAATCAATGTGTCAAACCATGAGATCATGCATGAGGCGTTAAGACCAAGTTGTTTCTTCGAGACATGAACCCAAAATGTAGACGTGAATCTGAGGACGAATAAATTATAATCCATTGTATGGATATCCCTATGAATGTCTTTAAAATGTTTTTGAAACCACCCATCTGATTTAGTGGACAGCCTCGAAACCTCTTATTCTTTCCCATCCTCTTATCATCATCCTCCCTAATTATCACCGTTGATTACATCTACAGCTAAATGCACACATTGTTTTGCGAAGGAGTCTTCAAATCCACAAAATGCTCTTGATATAGCCATAGATAACTTTTGCGAATGAGTCTAATCAAACAAGCTCATCCTTTTTTCTCTAAAAGCTCGGGAACTCGGTGGAAATTAAAAATGCAGAGGATGAAAAGTTTTCATTCATGTATCGATGAAGAAAATCAGAGGCAGATTTATATATACGTGGGTCAGGAAGTTGTTTCCACGTACCAAGTATTTTTTATGGCTTTTGCTTGCTGCTTCAGTAGTTATGAGAGTAAGAAAAGGGCAAGTTGTTTATATTCTAGGGTTTATATTTTCATTTTTAAAGAAGACGATTTTTTACTATTTAATTATTTCTTAGTTGCTTCTTTTAATTTACCTAATGTTTTTTCTTTTTTAACTTTTGTAGCTTTAAGTAATAGATACAAATATAACTCCCGTACTTGGTCTTAAATTTGATAATTTAGAAAAGGCATGGTAACATTGGATTGGCTATAGTGGAAGAACATGATTTAATGTAACAAGAGCAAGAGAGATGATTCTATTATCTATTACAAATATATTTGTTCCAAGGAGGGAGCTAGAAAGTTAGATAAAAGATCTTAAAATCAGAAGACCTCGGTAGGAAACAAGAACAAGGTATGAAGTAACAATGGTAGTTGAAAAAGTGAACGAAAAATACATAGTGCATTTTTTGTCATCATTTGCAGCTTGAGAAAACAATAATGTTAGGAGGTAAGGGTGTTTATGGGCAGGGCTGGACAGGGCGACCCCCCTGCCCAGAAAAAGCATGGGCTGCATTTTGTAGCCCGATGCCCGGCCCTATCCGGTAAAAGCTCTAACCATTTTGGGCTAGGCGTGGGCGGGCTGGGCATGCCCAAGTTGTGATGCCATGCTCATATTGTGAAAAAAATCAGCAATTATAAACTTCTAAAATAATATCATATTCATATGTCTTCAAGAGTTAAATAATATCTATAATCCACTAAAAATAAGGTAACAAAAAGATAATAATTAAAGTTTTGAAATTCATTGCATATAAAAAAATCTTGAAGTCTAAGTAGTTTATAATTACAACTTTACATCAATTTCCCAAATGTTGACAATGATGAAGTATCTAAAAAAATAAAATAAATAATTATAATTTGTAATGTAATCATATTATGATTAATAAAGTTAAAAAAATTAATGTAGTTATAAATATTAAAAGATGTAACTTACATACTTAACTACTTATATTTCTAAAATGACCCTTTAGTCACCAGTAACTATCATATTCTCCCTTCTAAGTGTAGCATCTACGGAGAAAATAAAAAAAATAAAAAAAAGGATGCTCATGGGCCCGGTGCCCAGCCCGAAAAAAGCATGGGCTTCATTTTGTAGCCCGATGCTCAGCCCTACCCTATATTTATCGAGTTGGGCAGGGCCATTTTTTCCCTGGCTCAGGTGGACATACCGAACCGCAGGGCTTTATGAACACCCCTATTAGGAGATTACCAAATAAAGCCTACGCTTTGGATGATACCGAAGATGCTAGGATTAGCGAAAAAAAAAAACTCTTAATTTAATGGGTAAGTATACAAGAGGGAGGGCTAATTTTAGGAAGGATATCTCCAAAAACTAACAGAAAATTCTTCATTTTCTTTATGTTTATCAAATAGTATAACTAATGTGTTTTGGTCTGATGCACGTATGTTAATAGACTATTTTCATTTAATACAACATACCCTACAAATTGTGAAAATTGACCGCTGGCCATTTTCTCAAAGATTCAACCATTAAAGAGAAATAGTGATATTTGGTACTGCTTTATCATATCATGAAATCATTGAGCCATGGCTTTTCCTAACTTTTTTGCAAGCACATGATAAAAAAAATGTCATTCATTATTTACTGACCATGATGTTGTAATGGGACGAACTTTGAAAGAGATATTGTCAAATGTAAAGCATGGCTCATACACATTCCATATTAATAGAGAAATTGAGTCAACATATTGGGAACTTGATGAAAGATGACTCATTTTTTGAGTAAATTTCATTGGTACATTTGTCATTGTGAGGAAGAAAAAATGTTTTGAGGAATCTTTGAAAGTATTATTAGCAAAATACAACTTAGTAAATAATCCATGGTTGATTGATGCTCAAGAAATAATGCTTTATCAAGTTCCCACTCCACCAAGTTCTAGTACCACTTTCACTAAAAGATGTGTTTCTCATACCAAGAGTCTGAGTCCTTCATATAGTATACTTGCTATTTTTCTTTTAACTTGTAAACTGACACCAACCATACATTATCTTTTACATTGTATTTTGCTAATAATGCTTTTAAAAATTCCTCAAACGTTATTTCTTTTTAGCGATGATACATGCACCAATTAAATTTACCCAAAAATAAGAGTCATATTTCATTAAGTTTCCAAGATATTTCACTCCATTTCTATTAACATGAAATGTGCACGAGTAATGCTTTACATTTAGCGTTACCTTTTTCAAGGCTTGTGCCATTGCAACATTTAGATCGGCAAACACAGTAAATGGAACTTTTTTCTTATGTTCTTGCAAAAAAGCGTTTCAAATAACCATTTGAAAGACCCAGGGGTCTCATGATATAACAAAGCAGCATCAAACATCACTACTTCTGTAAGAAGGGTTGAATCTTGAGAAAATGGCAAGCAATCTATGTTCGCGTGAATGAAATGATTCCATAAAGCAAGCATAATCTATCAACATACCTGCATCAACCCAAAACACATTATTTTTTCTTGTGAGTCAGTTTTATAAACATGAAAAACTGAAAGATTTTTCATTAATTATTTTGGAAATAACAAAGTAGACACCAAACTTTACCATATACCATTTCTCGATGCCCCCTTGATCTTAGATAACTCTTTACCTCTTCTTCGGTATACCCCAAATTAGCCCTCCCTCTTGCATATTTAATTTTTTTTTTTTTGGTGTATAAAAATTAGCCCTCCCTCTTGCATATTTACTCATTAGATTAAAAGAGACGTTTTGCTTAATCCCACCATCTACAACATGGGTTTGGCTTTTGGTAATCTCTTTTGTGGTGCTAACATGTGAATCATTTCTTCAGGCTCCAAAGGATGATTATGATACAAATTACCAAAAAAAAAAAAGTTTACTAACTCTGTATTTTCCATTCACCTTTTTAAGTACTATTTCACTTCACACCTTGTTTCCTGTCGAGACTTCTTGATTCTAAAATCATTTTTATCCAACTTTCTAACCCCTATTAACATATTTCTTGCTCCTAGTAACATTTGTTTTCTAACATTAAATCCTGTTCTTCCAGCATATCCAACCTAATATTATCATGTCTCTTCTAGATTTTCCAATTCAAGGCTAAGTATGAGACTTATATTTGGATTCATTACTTAAAGCTACAAAAATTAAATAGAAAAACATTAGCTAAATATTAATCAACTGAAACAATAATTAAACAGGAAGAAATCTCAAAGAAAGCTTTTTATAAAAAAAATGAAAATAATAATAAAACCTGAAAAACAAATAACTTACCTTTTTTTCCTTATAAAACGGTAAGAAAGCCTACACTTCTCGTAAGCGACGATTTGAAACAATTGGAATACTATATAGCAACAAACAAAAACCAGGAAAAAAACAACTTAGCCTATAGAAAACTATTTTCAATATATATATATATTTTGTATGAGAATTTTAAAAAAAAAAGTTAGACTCACCCACGATCCAAGGAGAGAGCGAAATCTCCCTTCCTCTTAGGCGATACTAATGTCGGGCAGAACGAGCTGTCTATTACCCTCAAACGTAAACCTAGACACCCATAAGTTAGGATGCCTCCCCAAGAGTTACGACTAGAACCACAACAAAATAAGTACTCCCTAAAGATCGAACATGCTTCAAATGGTCGCATGTTTCACCCATTCGCCAGCTGAACCCACGGACTCACGGACGATGGGTTATTTCCAATATATTAAAAACAAAAAAAAAAGAGTTGTAGATGAATACCATATTATGATCAAGATACCAAAATAGCTTATCGACCCACATATAAACCTTGCTATATGATCGAAAATGCCTTTTTATCAATGTCTGACCAAACCAGCAAATAAAGCTTTCCCTCTTCCCTTTTTTTTCTTTTAATTTCCACAGGTTCCTGCTCTTCTGGAGAGAAAGGATGAGCTTGTTTGATCAGACTCCTTCACAAAGACATTTTGTGGATTTGAAGAGTCCTTCACATAATGACAATGTTTCAGCAAGTGTGTGCTTTTTTTGGCTGTAAATATAATCTAAGGTGATAATTAAGGAAGAGGATGGGAATCCGTCTGGTGCACATCTTTAATTATAATTGCAGAAGTGATGCTTTAGATGCATACCTCATCTGACGTAATTTCAATTGTAGGAATCTTTTACTTTTGTTTGTATGTTTTTCCACTACAATCATTGATAGGCAGGATCAAATCCGTGCTATATCACTAGTGAGAATGATCAGCGTGCCGCTATGTCATAAAGGCATTGGCTACAAATTGGATGGTAACATCTTGTGCATCGTAAATAATAACATAATATTATGCTTGTAAGAGGTGGGGTTCACAAAAGAATTATCCTTTTGCTAAGGCTTTTTCTCCGTAGATGACTAAAGACCAAGAGTTGAGAAATTTTTCAAAGAACAGAAGGAAAATTCTTTGTTTATAGAAATATACATATTCATCTGCCACAAATTAAAAGGATGCAGCCCCATCCACGATGACATTAACTAATGAGTTTATGTAAGAAGGCATGGCTCTATAATAAAGCCAGACTATGGAAGAAGCTACTACTTCAGCAATACCTTCCCTATTTTCCTTATATATACTATCAATGACCACAAAGCAAGCCATGCTGAGACATAAAGCAAAACGACCCCTGATCCTGCTAAAATGGCAGGGCCTCCATGGCTGAAAAAAAAACAGAATAGCACAATCAGGCATGTCTAATAGAGATGCACATGGATTTTGATCATCTAAACCATATATTCAAGAGACTGAAATGGAAAATTGGAGGTGTGTATGAGACCCACCCCTTATGTGACCCAAAATATAAACTATACATTTATTTACTAAATGCAGAAGATTCAAACTCAATGGACATGGATTACTTCATCACAACAAAAAACAATAATGCATCCTGAAAATAGAAAGGAAGATCAATACCTGCTATCCCGGGTTGCAAGGAGGATTGTTAATGCCGTCATTTGTGTGGCTGTTTTCCACTTCCCCAGGTTATTCACAGCAACAGCCTGTTATATGAAGTTTCTTAGCATATACTATTCGCGTATATGGATCGGACAGTTGATTCAAATGAGGAGGAGGTACAACAAACCTCTAAAAGCTTACTGTCCTGGGATGCAGCCCATTCCCTGACTGCAGACATTGTTATCTACAAGCAAGTTACAAGAAGAAACTGTAAGACAACTGCCTCCAAAAATTGGACATGACTATGTTACTCTAAGTCAAACAAATATGCTTGCCAACATGATTGACATATACACAAACATACTAGATCTGCATCCCATCAACAGTGTCATTTCCCAAAAAAACATCACATAATGCATGACAAAGACTTGCATAATTCCCTCCCAATAATTGTTCAATCTATTATTAACTAATTCTTCACGATTTGCTACAAGGTATGATTTGTATAATTTGCATGTTAGTTTAGCGCATGTTTTGCAACAAAGTGAGGAGATAATATATTAATTATAATTAAAAGAAAATGTTAAACAAAACAAACGCTACAATTATAAAAGGAAAATATTTATTATATAATACAATGTAAAGAGATTAGAGAAGCTTTTTATTTAATGGTACAGTAATCATATAATTATTATGATGAAAATAACATTGTAAATGTTTTTAAACTTTAAAGTAGCATACACATTAAAATAATTATCCTAACAAAATTCTCACTTCATAATTACTTTTAACAAATTTTACACTCTCCAACTTTTCTTTCATCTCCTTCATCAAAATTAAAAGTCAAACTTAAATTCATAGCTCGCATTCTCTATATCACTCTCCTACTCCCCTACTCTCAACTAGTCTACCTCTTCTTCAATTTCATCTGCCTCTGCACCTGTATCAACTCTTCATTCTTTCACATACATAAACCAGTATACACTATGAAATTCTCTTCACCATCTCTCCCTCTTCATCTTATTCAACTGGCAAGCACTCTTCATCTTCCTTCATTCAGTTCTAGTTCATCCATAGGGTCATTTGAGTTTGTGAATGCACTCCATTATGGTGCAGACATATGAAAATGCAATTTGCAGGGAAGAAGGGTAAATTGGGCAACATAATTACGTTAATCTGATCAGCATGCAATCAACTGAACACATCGCACTGTCTGAGAACAATAATAATGACATGATTGGCAAACCAAAACTAATGGACAATAATGAGAACATAATTTATTCCCATCTCTCTAAGCCAAATTTCTATAGGTGGTAAGACAGAGACAACAGCCATAGGTGATCCTGAAGCCAATTTCCTTTCTGCGCACTTGAGAATCAAGAGAACCTAAATCTGGTACAGATCATGGAATTTCCACAGCTTTCTGGAAAATAAGTTGAACTTAACTTGTACTATGATAAATCACCATTTGAGAAGCTCTACCCTATCCTAGATTCACCCATTAGACCCATAAGGAGGAGAGCAACCCTCTAAGCACATCAGAGAAAGGACTTGTTTTGTTTTTTTATTTGGAGAGCAGGCATAGAGCCTAATGAAGAGCAAGGAATCGAACCCCAGACCTGCTATTACCAAGGGCACATCTTGTGCCACTAGATCAAATGGCCTTCGGCCAAAGAAGGGACTTGTTGGGAAGTTACCTAACTTGGGCTCACGGCTACTCTTCATTTGTTAATGCATAACAAGATCATTAGCTGTTCTGATTTCATGGCATTTACTAGAAATTCTAGTTTCATATTATTATGACAATTATAGAACATCAGAGAAAATTTTGAAATAAATATCAAAGGTATAGACGCTAAAGACATCATAGTATATATCTATAAAAATGCACAAGTTTGATGATCACATGTAAGACCCTTGCTAGGTTCTTAACAACAAAAGCTCTTACGTAACACTTGTAGATTCAAGAGAAAAGCAGGTATTACCTCCCTACCAATTATGACAACTGAAGGTATAGTCAGTAGCCATGGGGCTTGTCCAAAAATGGTAACTTCCAATGGTCTGGTACATAATAAGACCAATGTTGTAGCAACCATAAGCTGCATTCAGAAATAATTACATTCACCAAAGAACTAAATGGGCTCTCAACATTTATAAGAGGTTCAATGCATAAACTAGATTCAAAGAAAAACAACACAAAGAGAAATACCTTGTCTGCCACCGGATCCAAAAATGCACCAAACGTTGATTTTAATTTCATCTGCATTGCAATCACATTGAAAATATAAAAGGATCAACGCCATAACATTTGAAATCCTTTGAAAACGTTGCCTCTTTTTTGTAAGAAATCTAATTAGTACCTTCCGAGCAAGATATCCGTCAAGCCAATCAGTAACTGCTGCAGCGATAAATATACCTGTGGTAGCAGCTGTTCCCCGCCAACCATCCATATAGAAGGCTGAACAAATTATCATAATAATTGGCATTCAGCAAATAAATCACATCAAAAAGAAAACTAGAACAAGTAGCATCACAGGCAAGTATAACGAAAGTAAAGATTTCAAAATACAATCCCAAATGCAATCATCGTCCATGAATTGGCCAACACATAAAAATCCATATAACAGAGGAACCTATGGCAAAGCAACCTCAACGCGACGTCGAATCTGGCCATCCCAGAAAACCCAAAAACAACAAAAATATTTAGCAGTGAGAATTCAAGTGAAAGCTACAAATACACGCATACTGGCAATGAGAATCGGCACGGCGGCAACACGCCCTAGAGTCAATATAGTGGGCAATGTAAGCAATTTGGATTGGTGTTCCGAATCCTGCATAGACGAAGGAGGCCGATCTTTCTGCAAAAGTGCCTCCTTATTCGAGCCATCACAGTCCTTCACATGCGATCCCATCTCTACCACAAGCCCAGACCTCGATGCAGAGCCAGACCCGCCCCCAGAAACCCCCGATTTCTCAAAAGAAGACGAGCTCAGAGCACGAACAGGGGCAAAAGACGGGGATTTATGGTGGCGGACCCAAAACGCAAGCCCTAGCCCTAGCGTTATAGAGGAAGGAGCCTTATCGTGCGCCGGTGAAAGGGAATGAGCGCACGGTGTTATCCTCCACCCACGTAGGTGATGATGACGATATACAATATTTCTGTGGCTCCATAAAAGGGCCAAAGAGGTTGTTTTGGGTACAGTGGAGGAGGGGATGGCTGTGCGTGCGTAGACAGATGAAGCTTTTGCTGTGAATTTAAGGGTTGACATGAATTGGGTTTGAGCTCAGAAATCAAATCACACGAAACTGACTTCCTCGGTTAGTAGGATCAGAGGATTGCGGAGAAAAGAACCCGAAAATAAAATAATAAATTATTTTTGTATAAACTAAATACATTATCAAGATTACTCCTTATGGTAGGCTTGTTGGAACAGTTATTGTTTTGGGTAAAAACATATTTGAAATTCAAAATTCTAAATAGGTATATAAATTTGTAAAAATATAGATTAGTCTTATAAAATTTAAAATTATAAATATAGTATATAAATTTACAAAAAAAATATTGATATCAATCTATTTTTTAAAATTATTAGAGAAATGACGAAATTCTTTTTTTTTTTTTCTTTTCTCTATTTTTCTTACTCTCTCACCGCCAACCTTCTCTAACTTTGTTAACTCCGTCGTCTTACCCGCCATCCGTTGGACCATGACCGTCCTAACCAAAGTCATATATTGTTTCCAGAAGCCATAACAATCAATTTCAAAACTCAAAATGGGGAAAAATCTAGAAATATTACGGAGAAAACAAGATTGCAAAATACAAACCAAAAACTTCAGTGAGGTGGTGGATACTAATGAAATGGGTAGGGGAAAGGGGGTGTGATAAGGCCCCTATAAGTACTGCTGAGAAAGAGGGAAGACGTAAAAAGGAGATCAAGAGGAAGGAGAAGAGGAATATGAGGAGGCAGCTATAGTAATTAGCTTAAGTATTTATTTATAACTAAATTATTAAAAAAAATAATAAATATTTTTATTAAGGTGATTAAAATTATTAAAAAAATTATCAATCACATAGTAATTAACCTAAGTACTTATAATTAAATTGTTTAATAAAATAATAAATATATTTATTAAAGTTGTTAAAATTATTATAAAAGTTGTTTATCATATTATAGGAATAGTAATTGAACAACTTAGGTGCAAGATATTACTTAGATCAATTACCACTCATATAATAAGATTTATAACTTTTATAATTATTTTAACTACATTGGATAAGGCATTTATTATTCTATTGAATAATTTAGTTGTAAGTGATTACTTGGGTCAATTATCACTCGGGATTTATAACTTTTATAATAATTTTAACTATATTGGGTAAGACATTTATTACTCCGTTGAACAATTTGGTTACAAATTATTATTTAGGTCAATTACCACTCGTCTAATAAAATTTATAACTTTTATAATGATTTTGACCGCATTAGATAAGATATTTACTACCCTATCGAACAACTTGGTTACAAGTGATTACTTGGGTCAATTACCATTTCATATAATGGGATTTATAATTTTTGTAATGATTTTGACCACATTTGATAAGATATTTACTACTCCATCGAACAATTTAGTTACAAGTGATTACTTTAGTCAATTATCATTTCGTATAATAGAATTTATAACTTTTGTAATAATTGTGACCTCATTAGATAAGATATTTACTACTCCGTTGAACAATTTGATTACAAGTGATTACTTGGGTCAATTACCACTCGTCCAATATGATTTATAATTTTATAATAAATTTAACTACATTTGATAAGATATTTACTACTTCGTTGAATAAGTTAGTTGTAAGTAATTACTTGGGTTAATTACTACTCGTCTAATATGATTTACAACTTTTGTAATATTTTGATCACATTGGATAAGATATTTATTACTCTGTTGAACAACTTGGTTACAAGTGATTACTCGAGTCAATTACTAATTTCGTAAATTAGGATTTATAACTTTTGTAATGATTTTGACCATATTGGGTAAGACATTTATTACTCCGTTGAATAACTTAATTATAAATAATTACTTAATTCAATTACCACTTATCTAATAGGATTTATAACTTTTATAATAATTTTGATCACATTTAATAAGATATTTATTACTTTGTTAAACAATTTAATTAATTGAAAGTGATTATTTAAATTAATTATTATCTATTTAATAAGATTTATAATTTTTATAAATAAATAAATAAAGTCAGTAAATTTTAATCATAACTTTTATTATTAACAATAATTTTAATAATATTAACTATTTTACTCATAGCATTTATCAAAAATCAGATTACATATGAAACAATTACATTGACAGAAGATGATTCCAGAGAAGAAAAATTAACACCCCAGGAGAACTAAAGGAAGCAGAAGTGATAAGCCAGAACGTAAAACCTACCAATTTTTCAATCAAGCACAAGCCCTTGAAAATAAATTCACGATGTCGAATTGTCGATGAGGGAGGCGGAGATGTGGAGGCAGATCATCAAATAGTCCCTAGGTCCTCCACGACGCCCCCACCGCCTGCAAGTTCTTCGAGCAGCAATAAGTTTAATAACTGCAATAGAAATGTCTCTGAATTAAGAACTACAGTTTCCTTGAAACGAAGGCGTGAAAATGCATCCATTCATAATTTCCAGCTTCTTCTCATATTTGTTTCCTATTTTTACTGAAGTTTTTGCTTTGTATTTTGCAATCTTGTCGTCTCCTTAATATTTCTAGATTTCTCCCCATTTTGAATTTTGAAATTGATTGTTATGGCTTCTAGAAACAACATATGACCTTGGTTAGGACGATCAAGGTCCAATGGATGGTGGGTGAGATGACGGAGTTAACGAAGCTCGAGAGAAGGTTGGCGGTGAGGGAGGAAGAAGTTTTTTGTTTCTGTGGACTGGGCTGAGTTCAGCCCAGTCCATTCGTGAAAAAAAAAATAAATTTTTTGGGCCACCGAGTAGGCCCATTTATAAAAAAAAATTCCAAAAAAAAAAAATAGAGGCTGAAGGGGATTCACAAAATAATAATAATTATTTTTTTATTATTTTTTAAAAAAAAAAGAAAATAAAAGAAATTCTGGTGGCTGACACGTGGCAGTTGCCATGTGACAGCACCAGACTGGCGTGTGTAGTGCACGCGCCGGGGTTGAGAGTGGGTTTTGTTCAGTTTTTTTTATTTTTTCTGAATTAATCCTTCTTGGGGCGCGTGAGGGTGCGTCGGAGCTCCGATTGAGGTGCAGTTTATTCCTAAAAATTCCTAAAATCAATATCTTCATTTTGATATATAATTTGCCTAATTTAGGGGCAATTATAGATCTATTTATGAATATTTAGTGTATTTTCTGGTATTTTTCTTGTGTTTAAAAATTTCAGAAAATTATAATAATTAATATTTTTTATTATTTAGGTGAAAATGGCTTCATCTAGCACTGAATCTCTAGGACTAAGCTTAAATGATGATATCTCATTTCTGAATGATGTCAATAACCTAGAGGATGACCTTCAAGAGGATCCCGAGGGAGAACCTGAAGAGGATCCAGAACAAGATCTTGATGAATTCTCTGAAGAATACCCAGAGGAGTTGATGGAGGAAGTTCCACAAGAGGAATCACAAGTAACGTGTATTTTTGGACCGAGGTCGGAAACTTTATTCCCCATCGAACCCCTTCATTTGCAGCCTTTCATGGATTCTTCAGACTCCAAGTCGGTGCCTACTCTTCACGACGAATCTCCAGTTGAGGATGGGGAGGAAGTGGATCAACCTCTTACCCCTGCTTTGGCTGAGTATAGCTGAAAGAGATGCAACTAAATTAACAAATATAAAAGGCGTTAATGGCGTGATTTACGACTACATTGAATTAATGACAGATAATAAGAATCTGTATTCTACCTGAAAGTCATAAAGGAGTACATAAGGGCAGTTAGGGTTAGAGGAAAGTCTAAACAAGAACGCTTAGGCAAGAAGTATTGGCTTAGAGTAATAGCATTTGTATATAACATTCGCAAGCCGCCTCGTAAGCTTAAGAAACTAAGAAAAGTGATGTTAGATTATTGTAAAGCTCATATCGAATGATGTATATTTGTATTTCATTACCATTGCTTTACTTAGTTAAGGACATGTTTTATTACTCTTCCTTTTGTAAAGACTTGACATTTATTACATGCCTTATATGCAATTGAATTATGTTTTATTTCATTTCTTTACAAGTTATCATTAATGTATGCTTTTTATAAGTGGAAGCTCTTTTAGATAATGAGTATTCTAAAAGCAAAACATGAGAGTGCTTATATTAATTTTGATAGAAAATAATGACGCTGCTAGTGCCTATGTGATGGGAGGTACAAACGTATTCTCCTGATCGTGGGTCTAGTAATGTTATTATTTTCTGATCAAAAATGATAAAAGTACATGACATTGTATACTTTACATGTGCTATATAAATTCACTTAAATGTTCTATGGTTAAATAATGTGGGATAGGTTTGTCACAGAACCGATATTGAAAAATGGCTTCAAAGAACATTATTGCTGAATTAAACAAAGGGAAAAAACTCAACGGGGATAACTGGGATATTTGGCACCGAAATGTCCAATATATTCTAGAAGAGCAGGATGCAATTGAGCCATTAACCATGGCACTGCTGAGTGCAATTGCAGATGATTTAATGTGTGAGTTTGAGACACACAGAACGGCACAAGCTATGTGGATTGCCTTAAAGGATAAGTTTGGTGGAGTCTCAATGACTAAGCTTAGACGGTTGACAATTAAATTCGATACCTATAAGCTAAAGCCAAATAATCCAATGAGGCAACATCTGCAAGAGATATCCACAATGATCCGTGAATTGAAGGCGGTTGGACATAATTTATCTGATGAGCAGCAAGTGCAAGCTGTCATCAGGTCGCTCCCTACAAGTTGGGAGCACATGAAAGTTAATCTGACCCACAATGAGAACATCATCACTTTTAATGATGTAGCTAAACATTTGGAGCTAGAGGATGAACGTCTGGAGGCTTATAAGGCCACTGGACAAGCATATATGACCAAAGGTGCTGGTCCTTCCCAATCAAAGCCTAAATTTAAAAAGGGCAAGAAATTTCAGAGAAATGGGAAGAAAGGCGGTCCTCCGCCCAAGAAAGGCAAGCAACAATACAAGAAGAAGGGAAAGAAAAGAGGCAAGAAAAAGCTAGACCTAAAGAAGGTCAAATGCTTTGCATGCCATAATATGGGACATTTCGCACGTGACTGTTCTAAACAGACCGAGAGCGGAAAGGTAAAAGTGAATTATGTGAATTCACATGTCTCATTTGTTTCTAGTACTATTTTCTTAACAGAACCTGTTTCCTTTTCTTGGATTATTGACTCAGGCTCCACATATCACGTAAGTCGAGATCGAGGATCTTTCGTGGAATACCGGCGGTTGCCATTTCAAAGCAAGTGGCTTTTCGTTGGCAATAATGCAAGGATCGAGGTTCGAGACATTGGCACCTGTAAACTTGTTTTGCGTGGTGGAAAGACCTTGATGCTGCATGATGTGCTTCATGCTCCTAACATCCGACTGAATTTAGTTTATGTAATTTGCTTATTGAACTTTGGGTTTAATGTAAACTTTCATGGTAAAGTTGCAGACATTTATAGCAACTCAATATTTTATGGTTCAGCTTTCCAATTTCAAAAGTTCTTTATTTTGGATATTGCTGGTGATTTTAATGTTCACGATTGCTTTGCTATTACTTCGAATAATACTGATATGAATATCTGGCATGCTAGACTAGGACATATTAATCAAAATAGAATGATTAAACTGGCAAAAGAAGGCTTGTTGGGGGTAATCCCTAACATGGATATGTCATTATGTGAAAGTTGTCTAGCTGGTAAGTCTACTAGAAAACCATTCGGTAAGGAAACATGAGCCGAAAATCCATTGCAATTAATTCATTCCGATATTTGCGGTCCAATGAGTGTGAGGGCAAGACACGGAGCTTGGTATTTCATTACCTTTATTGATGATTTTTCACGATATGGTAATGTCTATTTGATTTCACACAAGTCCGAGGCACTAGAGTGCTTTAGACGATACATAAATGAAGTATAAAATCAAAGGATAATAGAATCAAGGCATTACGCACTGATCGAGGTCATGAATACCTTTCGGATCAATTCAAACAGCTCTGTGAAGAAAAAGAGATTATTAGGCAACTAACTATCCCTAGCACACCTCAACAGAATGGGGTTGCTGAAAGAAGAAATAGAACTTTTCTAGACATGGTTAGGTCTATGATGGCTCAGGCAAACCTTCCAATTTTACATTGGGGTGATGCTTTATTGACAGCAACCTTCATACTTAACCGTATGCCCTCCAAGTCAGTCGCTTCCACACCCTACGAGTTATGGACTAAACGCCAGCCAGATCTAAGCATCCTTAGACCATGAGGTTCGACGGCCTATATCCATGACAGTTCTCATAGGCATGGGAAACTGGGTCCTAGAGGGAAGAAATATATCTTCATAAGGTACTCTGAACCCTCAAAAGGATATGTATTCATAAGTGAAATTGAAGATGGAACAGTGACTGAAACATAATCAAGAGATGTTGTATTCATTGAAACAGAATTTTCAAGTAGAGGAGATGTTGACCGCACTGTATCTCTTTATGAGACTCAGGAACAGGATAGTGCTGAACAAATTGACAGACCAAGATCTTCCAGGTATGTCAATCTGAGTGGGAGCCAAGAATGGTCAACACAAAGACCGAGGCAAATGAGAAAAGATAAGCAAGTTGCTATTGCTCCTACCAGAAAGAGTAACAGGGAAAGTGTTCCAAAGAGACGCTTCCAAATAGAAGGCGAATCACTCTTAGTTACTCCAAAAGGCGATGATGAACCCCGCACTGTTTATGAGGCCTTGGCAGGTCCTGCTAAGGAGGAATAGAAGAAAGCAATGAAAGAGGAAATGGACTCAATGATAAAAAACCAAGTTTGGGAATTGGTTAATCTACCAAAAAGGCGTAAAGCCATTGGGAACAAGTGAGTTCTCAAAATCAAAAGAAAGGTGGATGGATCAATTGACAAATTTAAAGCTCGATTGGTTGCAAAGGGATATATACAACAGGAAGGTATAGATTATGAGGATACTTTTTCACCTGTTGTGCGTTTTAACTCTATAAGACTTATTCTGGCAATAGTAAACAGTTTAAACCTGGAGTTACATCAGATGAATGTAAAAGCCGTATTCCTGAATGGTGATCTGGATGAAGAAATCTATATAGAACAACCAATAGGTTTCATTGAAAAAGGGTTTGAACACAGGAAGTGTAAACTCAAAAGATCCATTTATGGATTAAAACAGTCATCCAGACAGTGGTACTTGAGGTTTCATAAGGCAATAACCTCATATAACTTTCAAATGATAGAGGAAGACCACTACGTCTATGTTAAGCGGTTTGAGGGTAACTTTGTAATATTATCCTTATACGTAGACGATATACTATTAGCCGAAAATAGTCTTAACTCGGTGATAGCTATTAAGGAATAGCTTTCATCAAACTTTGAGATGAAAGACATGGGTGAAGCAGAATACATAATTGGAGTCAAGATTCAAAGGAATCGCTCCAAGAGAATCCTCACTCTTTCAAAAGAGAGTTATAAAGAAGATACTTGAGCAATTCAATATGAGTGAATGCAATCTCATGGATATCCCTGTAGCCACTGGAGTGGCCTTGAGTTCAGACATATGTCCCAAAACTGATATAGACAGAAAGCAAATGGAAAGAGTTCCATATACCAGTGCCGTTGGTAGCCTAATGTAAGCAATGCTGTGCACTAGACCAGATATTTGTTATGCAGTAGGGTTAGTTAGCAGATTCCAGTCCAACCCTGGTGAGAAACACTGGAAAGCAGTGAAGAGGATCTTGAGATACTTAAAGGGCACATCTGATTATGCGTTATGTTATCAAGGAAGCGATCTACGCCTAGTCGGTTATTCTGATGCTGATGTAGGCGGTGATGAAGAAGAACAAAGATCTACTTCAGGATACACCTTCTTGCTTAACAATGGAGCCATATGTTGGAGTAGCAAGAAGCAGACGTGCATTACTTTACACTCTATGAAAGCTGAGTTTGTGGCATGCACTGCAGCAGCGCAAGAGGCTATTTGGCTGAAGAGATTTATCGAACACCTAGGATTTGGGAACAAGAGTACCAATCCGGTATTGATACACTGTGATAATACTGCAGCCATAGCCTACACCAAAGACCCTAAGTATCACAGCAAGGCCAAACACATTGATATCAAGTATAACTTTTTGAGGGATTATATAGCACAGAAAATTGTAACTGTACAATACATTTCAACCAAGTGTATGGTTGCAGACCCCCTGACTAAGCCAATAGGCAAAGAAATATTTGAGAAACATATAAAAGCCATTGGCATGCGAAAAATGTAAAGTTACAGACTGTATGTAATATTTTTGTTTTCATTAATGATATTATGTCATTTGTTATTACTTATATGTCTGAGTGAATGTCTAGTATGTCATACAGGTTCAAAAGGGTAGCTCTCTCACACGAGCAACCGCCTTTGATGCTAGAGAAGCTTTCAAAGATGAGATATGTGTTCACCAGTAAAGTAGCAAGAGTGCTGATATGGTAGAGAAGAAACACAATGAATGTCGCCTTGGCTTAAATAGTACAGTAAGTCAAGATGAGATCCATGAATATGGATATGGATCGAACTATGGATACCCACATCCATGAAACCTGTAGCCATATAACAAATTCTTCAAAAATTGGCGTCATATTATGTGAATAGAGTTGAAGAGCTTGGGTTTAGATACTATAAGTGTCTGGACTTAAGTCTGTACGGTGTGATTGTTAAAATCAAAATGACATACACTCTTATAGGATAAGAGGAACACCATAACATGTGATTCATACCACATGTGCTAAAGAACCGCAAATGGAAAGCAAGTGAATCAATCCCTGCTTTATTGTTGTGTGAGTTCCAGAAAGGTATCATCCTTTCATTAATGTCCTTTGACTTTGACAGTATTATGGAGGTATATTTTCAGCGATTGCTACTTTAGTATATGTCCTATGGTCAAATTATATATATGAACCAAAGGTATTATACTAGGAAAGCGGTTGATTCATATCAAAATGATACATGGGCGAAAGAAAGATTGCTAGAATATACACGTCCATGCTAGTGTCTGTGATAGGTCCCTTGTGATATTATTTTGTTAACTTCATAAGTGTGGATACTATGCATAAGTGGAGGCTATCTGAGTTATATACTGACTCAAGAGGGATTAGATTAGCCATAAGAAAGTGTATATGGGCAAATCTAGGACATTCAAGGTACTATAACTTATTTGATCGAGCTGCACTAAAGGGTTGCTTTGTGCTGGTCTCTGTGAAAGGGATTTCTAGTACAAACGCCCGGAAGGAGATGTCATGCCTACGCGGTTACGGCAAAGCACCAAGTATGAAAGAAGGAAGAGAATGAGATTAGACCCACAATATTTAATCCACCATATGTGAGTGGGAGATGTTGGGAAATGGGCCAGTCCACCCATGGTGGATTGGGCCCAAATCTGAGGAGCAAATGGAGGGAACAATTGCTTTTTTTGAAAGGAGAAAAATGGGGGAGTGGGAGTTATAGGATCCCCACTCCAACCACCACAGACATACGAAAAATAGAAGTGGTGTGCACAAGGAGAGTTGGTTGTTTTTTATTCTGAAGGCTCTCTCTCTCTCGGTACAGAGTGTGTGCATTTCGGTTTTCTCCTCCTCTGTTCTTGCTTCATTTTCCAGAGTGCTTCTCGGTGTTTCTTCCAAGGTGTCATTTGCTGTGAAACGTACCAGAGTCCATACAGGGTGCTCCGGTTACGCGTGGCTATCTCGGTGAACAGGAAAACATCCAAGGTACGCCCGAATTCCTACAGTTCTCTTTCTCCACCCTTACCCTTTCATCCTCAACCGCCGTTGTCTCCCAAATTGTTTTACCTCCAAGATCGAACCCCTTAACCAAGATCAAGCACCATCGAACCTGTCAAACCAAATCAACGACCTATCACTCATTCACTCCTCTTCTAGTGACTCAAGCTAAGCCCAAATTGATGGCATATTAGATCATTTGCCGACTAGATTTTCAACTGTGTGATTGGACCCACAAATCTTTCTTTACTCCCTAGCTTGAAGAAATACTTTTCATTGTTGATTCATGGATGATCTCTAATTCTAAGTAAGAAGGAAGTTTTTTGGACTGCGTATAAGGGCACAAGAGATGGAGTATTCTTTATTACCAGTGGACTCAAAATAGGCATGCCGACGGCAACATAGAGGAGACGATATGGTTGCTTCGACAGGGTATTCTTCATTTTCGGTGGACTCAGGGGCTTCTGTTGGATGGGGCTATTTTATTCTTTTTATTTTTGTATATAGTTAATTAAATATAAAAATTAACGCATTTCGAAAAGCCAACCAAACAAACATGAACACCCATCCTTGCTCTTTTCAATGATATATAGGAGTGTGCCAATAAGACTCTGGCTCATTTTTTTTTTTACATACATAACATTTAGACTATGTTTTACTTTAAGACTCTGTCAATATAAAAGATTAAAGAAGATTGATATCTTTTTCCATATATTACTTTCAAGTACATTCTTCTTATTACTTTTACCCAAAATAACATGAATACCCTATAAACGTTGATATATTTCTTCTCTAGTTAAAGGAACAGGAGCTATTTCATATTCCTATGAGCTATTAAATGCATTATTCAACTTACGGTAAGGGTAGTGTTGGCTAAGAAACTTTCTATAGGAAAGGTAGACTGTCTTCTTTCCATATTTGAGTTATATATAATTAATACCTTCTTCACATATGTGACATACTTTATGCCCCTTTAACACTATAACCTAACAAACTTTCTTACGCCGAAAAGTCATTTATCGTGGTGAAGATCATGACATAGAGTTTAAAGGTTCCTTGTTTGTATGCATCAAAGACATCAACAACGTCCTCTTACAGTTTTTTCAAATCATCAATCAAAAGTGTTATGTACACATCTATATCGTTTCCCAGCTGTTTCGGCCCCAAGATCATCAAAGACAACATGATGTACTTTTGTTTCATACACAATGAGGGAGCAAGTTGTAAATCACAAGTAAAACTGGCCAAGTACTATGTGTGCTATTGAGATTACCATACAGATTGATTATGGAGAATACTATGTTTTGAGATTACTATGTGTGCTTTTGTTTCATAACCAAATTTCAAAAAAAAAATTATCTATTATCTTCCATTGAGGAGAATCAGCTGGGTGACGAAGCTGTCCATTGTTTATTTTTCCATCGGAATGCCATCTCAAGTTCTTTGCATCTGTGGCATTAGCAAACAAGCGTTTAAACTGTGATATTATTGGAAGATACCGCAATACCTTTGAAGGAGAGACTTTGGTAATCTAATCACAATAATCATCACCATATTTCTTCACTTTGTATCTTGAAGTGCCACATTTAGAGCACTTATGCAGCCCTTCATACTCATTTTTGTATAATATGCAATCATTAGAGCATGTATCTTCTTATACGACAAACACATTAGAAACAATACTTTCTTTGCCTCGTACATTGATCTTGGTAGTGTATTGCCTACAGGAAGGGCATCACTCAATAACTAGAGTAATTCTGTCAAATTAAAATTAGTCCAACCATTTCTCGATTTTAAATTTATCAGTTACACAATTTCAACCATGTACACTCATCTTTACTCCCCGAGTACAATGGCGTATCGGCATCATTTAACAAACTTTCATGTATAGGAAAGTGCTTTGGAAATGATTCGGGGAATTCTATCCACAAAGTTATCGTTCACAACTTCTTCAAGCAAAGTAGTCCTCCTAATCTCACCTTACCAAATACAATTTGTATATCTTAAACTTATCCATCACATATAAGATGCTCTCTTATATAAGGAATAGACAGTCTATTACAGTTGACACAAGGACAGAAAAATAACCCATCCATTTTCTTCAAAGCATTCCTCTAAACAAATTCAAGAAACATTTCTATCCTATCTTCATATTCCTTAGTAGTTCTCTTAACTTTCATCCAACTACGATCTATTATTTCCTTGAATGTAAATAATCTCAAATGATAATCAAATCCATCAAATAGGAAATAAATAGGAACCAATATTTTTTATAAGCCATTTAACAAACAAATAAAACAACAAAACAACTGACAAAAACACAAAAAAATTCAAAAAAATTTGAAACATGCACCTACAAATAAATAGGAATCAATATAATAAACTAAAACTATAAAGATTATATCTTCAATACAAAGATGATAGCCCATAAGATGTATTACAACTTCTAAATAATAAACATCCAAAATAGTAAGAAAAATGAACAAATAACGAAGTTAAACGGTGACTTACGGCACTAACGATGTAGAATGACGATAAAGATGACGAAGAATGACTTTATCGATAGAGATAGATACCAAAAATAGGAGAAAAATATCAAGAAATGACGTTCGTTCAAGTCTATCATCGTTTGACAGAGTAACAGAATACACAAGGTTATAAAAAGTGAAACTAAAACTGTACTTCGCGCGAGAGATTTTAAAAATTCACAAAAATTTACGTGGTTATTTTATACTAAATCACCATAAAATTGAGTTTAATCGCCGTTAAATTATATTTTAACAGTATAAAACTACCATTATAAAGTTTTATAAATGCGACTTATTTACAAATATGCTATTACCTTTTTTTTTACGGCATTTTTTCCTTTAACTACTGTGAGGTAGCACTGTGATAAATATTTGTTCTAGTAGTAGTTATTTTAAAATACCCATAACCATAACGTGCATGCATATTGATCGAGAGTGCAATTGTCACCTTGACCATGTATATCTAAACCTAAATGCATATTCATATGAGCTATGAAAGCTTGAGCACATAGCTTAGTATTAAGATCTATGAAGTTGGTATCAATATCACTAATAAATCTCTTCCACTAGACGAACCTCGCTTGAATAGCTCCGTTATGGCTTTACAGTACTCAAAACAATGTTCATAAGAAAAATATGGCTTCATGTAAAAAAATGAAATTGTATAAGGCTTTGTTTAAGTCAATGTTTTCATTAATATCACGTAGGGTTTCATGTTATGCTTAGCCTTAAGCATCGAAATTTGAATTCAAAAATTTTTTAACCTATGGACTCCCACCACTTGATTACTATCAAAACATTTGCCTAGTCTTATTCCTCCCTCTTGAATAACCCTAGAACTTTTTGTCTTATTCTATTTCATCTTTTTGTTCATCTCAAGGTTCAAAAAGCTGGACAAATTGACCGGTTTGACTGGAAACCAACGAACTGATCATTTATCTAATCTGGTTTAGCGCATGAACTAGAAGAAAAGTAACCCAGGCAACCCGGCGAGTTGCATGAGTTACCTGGGTTATTTTTTTAAAACGTTTTAGGAGAACAAATGGACACCATTTTTACTTTTTCGATGAAAAATAAATCACCTTTTATACTTTCCCAAAACACATCATAAGTCTGGGAAAAAAGGAGGTTTATCTTGAGAAAGAAGAAAAGAGAGCAAGAAGAGAAGAAAAATAATGATGTCAAAAAAACTTACAGTAGAGAACTCCTGAAAGATTAGAGTAGAATTGAAGTGAAGAAGTTTTTTAGAGTAGAAAGTATGAAAGGAAGATAAAAAGAATGGTTTTACGTACTGAGGGAGAACTTGGCAATTGTTGTCCAACTTGAGAGAGAGACCAGAAAACAGAAAATAGAGGAAGTAGTGGGCACAGGGAGTTGAGAAATTCAAATTGTAAAGGAGGAGATGACAAAGCTATTTTGCATTGATGATGGCTAACATAACATGGAATAGGGGGCTGATAGCTTAGGGCCTGTTTGGATAGGATTTTAAAAAAGGGCTTATGGACAGCTTATGGAAAAGGGCTTTTAGAGAAGAGTTTATGGGAAAAAAGTGATTTTGGATAAATGAGTGTTTGAATAGTTATTTTTAGAATGACTTTTTATATTGGTAAATTACCAAAAAGGGTATAATTTGATTTAAAGTAAGGGAGAGGAGAGAGGTAGAGAAAAGATAAGAGAGAGGAGAGAAGAGAGAGGGTAGAAAATAGAGATAAAAGAAGAGAGAGGAGAGGGGTAGAGAGGAGAGAGGAGAGATAGTGTAAAAAAAGTAGGGGTAAGATAGTAATTGGATAGTCCATAAGCTCTTTTACTGTTGAAAAAGCTGATTTTAATAGCTTATTCAAAACCATCGTTTTAAACCATAGTTTTGCCCAAAAGCACTTATGAACAAATATGGCTGTTTGTTTTAAAATTTTTTCAAACTAAAATTTTGCCCAAAAGAGCTTCTAAAACTATAGTTTAGAAGATATCCAAACACACCCTTAGTCTTTCATCTTTCTTTACGCTTTCCAAAGCTTTGTTAGTCATAACATCTTGTAAATAATGAAATATTTATATTTCCCTACACATTCTCCCATAAAAATATTACCTTATATTATTTTTTTTTACAAAAATTTTTAAAAAATAATTAAGCTCGTCATGATTTAAAGATAAGGTAAAGTCTTCTTTTTTTTCTAGGTGATACTAATATTAGGTAGAGTGAACCGTCTATTACTCTCAAACGTAAACTTAAGCATCCAAGAATTATGATATCTCCTAAGAGCCATGACTAGAACTACAATAGAGTGATATTTTTCAAGAACTAAACACGCTCTAAATAGTTGTATGTCTTACTCCCTTCCCTAATTAAACAGAAGTAGAAATTCACTGGGTCCTTTTGTTTTGGTAAATTTGCCGGGTCCTTTATTATAATATACTATACATACATATTTTACTTTTTTGTTTAATATAAGATATTTTAAATATGAATTTTAATAAATTATTTTTTATAATTAAATGTAATTTTTGTAAATTTTATATAAATTTTGTATTATAAATCATTACTGGTCTGACCCAGATCTAACACATTGACACCTTCACCCACTTCTTTGACTAATTCAATGACCAGTCTGGTTTTTTTTAACCTTGGTTCATCCTCCTTATCTGTACTCTTATAATTCCTTCCTAACATGTGACGGTTTGGATGAATATGAAGAGAAGAGAGAAGTAATGGTCATTAGGATAGTTCTACATCAATATATGATTGATTCTAACTTCATAATAAATGGGTGTATGACCTTGTAGCATGCAAATTGTGTAGGTAATCATTTATTTCTTTCTTTCCTTTCATTTTTTTTATTTATATGTATGAATTAGTTGTTGTTCATATTATAGGGGCACTTTGAAAGTTATCAATTGTTGTAAACGTTAATAATAATTACTATTGAAAAAAATATTTATTACAACATTATTTCATGGTGATTATAAATAAAATTATCTAAAAAAATAATGACATTTTTATAAATAAATTTTATTTTAAATCATTTTTTACTACTGTAAAAAATATTTGAACGATGGTTATGTAAAAAACTATCATAAAACATAGGGAAAATGACATGTAAGTCTCGTGAAAGGTATTAAATATAAAAAAAGTCCCAAGAAATTGCATAAATAATTTAAAGTCTTATGGGACTTTAGATGAATTTTTTTCAATTGTGAAAATACATAACTGCCCCTTGCTCATATTCTCTTGGTCAGATTACCCTCAATACTGAGAAGAGAGAAAGAAGGAGTTGCTACTCCCTGCTGTCAATGCTCTTCTCCTTACCGCCTTCATCTTTTGTTCTCTTCGCACCTCTCGCTTCCTCGCATCTTTCTTCTTCTTCTTCGCCTTAATTTCAAACAAGTTGTACAGTTATTTTGGATCCTTGGTGGTTCTTTTGGTTAAGATCTTAACAGCACTGAAGCGGTTGGCAGGTACGAAGAATGCGATTTAACTTGTTTGCTTTTGTCTCTTCTTCTTCTTCTTCTTCTTCTTCTCTTTCAAAAGTGTGCATCAATTTCATGTTCCTTTTTTTATTCTATTATGGCAATTTAGGTCAGCCCTAATCTGTATGGAGATAACAACACCGACTCTTCACATATTGGACAGTGAGTTATATTAATTTCTTATTTCTTAGTGCTTCTTCTCTTTCCCCTAATCATTCACAGATTTTATTTTATTAATTTCAGAGTGATGCATATCAAGCTACTGGTTGTTATAACTTTCTTTGCTCTGGTTTTATTCAAATTAACAATCAAATAACCCTTGGAGCCAGCATCTACCCACTTTCAAATTATGGGTCTTCTCAATATGATATAAGCATCCTTGTCTAGAAGGTACATTAAAAAATTTCCCCTTCCCCTTTTAACAGTATTATATTATATTTTTTATTAGACATTCTGTAGACATTAAATAATCATTGCAAAAGAGAATCTCTGACACATTGTCATTATATAGATTATTACATTGATTTATCTTATGAAGAAACATGCACATGTTTAAGGTTCATTGTATTCTTAGGTTGGTCTATTTTTTTTTATGTTTTTGTTGTATGATAGTATTTGATTTCCCAATAGGGTCTCCGAATAATTCATTGGAGAAAAAGGGGTTGGTGTATTCCTTAAAAATTTTCTTCATAATTTCTTGTCGGGGGTAATATATGATGATGTTGTTGATAAAAATAATTCATTTTAGCATGTTTTGGGATTTATGAAAATATGTCTTAATAATAATAATAATAGAAAGCATTTATTTAGTTTTGTTCTGGCTTGGGACATTAGTGGGGTGACATTTTTAAATTAAAGCAGAAAGTAGTGATGGGAATTAGAAACAACAACTATATGCCATCACATGTGAATGGAGGACACTAGATAGAGCCTACATAATTGTAGAGGAAGGTTTATCAGCAGTATAATTTGATAAAATGTCATTTTAACATACGCCAAATATAGTATTTTGCATGAATGATTATTATGATTATTCATTCATTGGGTGAAACCATGAATCTCTGAAGATATTACTATGCCTTGTGTGTTGATGAGTCTTAGACTTAGTCTCATCCAAGTACTGCTGATAGACGTATGACGAAACAAAGAGATCACCTTCAACCCATTTATTGTGTCATGGAACAAAACCACAACAAAAATTGTAGATTTTCAAATTTTCCCATCTATATCACACTGGATTCAATTTTATATATAGGTTTGATTTTTTCCATTCATTGTGTCATTGACAGTCTTATGCACTAGCTTTACTGCTGTTATATTTTGACAGAGCATGGTCTGATATAAGAGAAAAATATGAGTTATTATTATAGCATACAATAGTTGTTAATATGAGTGATTGAGTTGTTAATAATCTGTATTTGGTGCAGGTTGTCATTACTCATGGCCAGATCGTCTGGAAAGCATCTGTTATGTTATGTTTATATGTGGGACAATTTGAAAATGATGGATGAGGTCAAACATATGTTGGTGATCAAGTGAGAAAAAGAATTGAGTCTTAATTTCATAACAAAAAGACTTATCACTGTGGAAGATGCTATGAGCCTGGACACACAGTCAAGACTTGTATAATCTAAATCTGAGCTGAGAAATGGTTCTAGGTTGTATAGTTTTTTGTGTAAATACATGCACACTAATTTTTGCTTTGTAAATAGCTAAGCAAAGTGAGAATGTCATTTTTTTGTAACCTTCATCAAGCTCCACCTTTTGGATCATGGGGTGGATCTTGATGCAAATGACTGTGTATATTATACTCATTTTACGTTTGCTTCTCATTACCGTTGTAACTGTGGAAGATGCCATGAGGCTGAACACACAATGAAGACATGCAAGAATCTAAACCCGAGCTGAGGAATGGTGCTGGGTTACTCTATTTTTCTGTGCAAATACATAGCACACTGATTTTTGCTTTGTATATATCTGTAGAAAGTGATGAAAGTAATTTTTTGTAACCTTGATCAATCTCCATCTTGTTGGAAGGAAGGGTGGATCTTGATGAAGGTGTCTATGTTTGCTGTACTCCTTTTACATTTGTTACCAAGAGCTTATGTAATTGCAAAGTGCATATATATGAATCAGATCAAATACTATGTTTGCTGTCATTTGCTGTTGCAGGTATTGGGGTTATTAGTTGCAGGTGCTGGAGTTGTTATTTGAGGGTGCTGGAGTTGTTAGTTGCAGCTGGTGGAGTTGTTATTCCTTCAACACCTTTTTGTTAGTTGTAGGTGCTGGGGTTGTTAGTTGTAGGTACTAGGGTTGTTAGTTGCAGGTGCTAGGGTTGTTATTTGCAGGTGGTGGAGTTGTTATTCCTTCAACTGTTAGAAACCTTTGTGCCATTTTAACTGTTGGAAAACTTAGTTATTTTTTCGACACCTTCTATTGTACTCCTTTTAACTATTGTAACTGTAAAGTGTATATATATATGAAGTTATATTCTAACTAGGGTCCAGACATCAGAAGAAAATAGTGACTATTTAAGTGTATTTTTTACTGTAAAATTTAGAAAGAATATTGTACTTGAACAGTTTCAATTAATATCAAGTTGTTAACCTATTCAAGAAAGAATGTTGTCATGTTCATTATGCGGGTGTTGTGTTTCATATGTTTTCAACTAGAACAAATGGACCAAACTTAACCCTATACGGGGGATATTAACTGAATAACAACTCCAGCACTAGGGAATAACAACCCCCGCACCTACAACTAACAACCCCGCACCAGCGGTAACAACCCCAGCACCTGCAGTAACAACCCCGCCACCAACAAATAACAACCCCACCACCTACGAATAACAACCCCATCACCTGCAATAATAACCCCAGCACCTGCAGTAACAACCCTAGCACCTACTGTCGCGACTGGGGGATCCTCTTGCCGTGACTGGACGTCTCGGGAGTTCTTGGTCGCGACAACAGTGTCACTCGGTCACGACACTTGTTCACATAAGCTTCCAGAAAACTAGCGACTGGGAATGACAACCCTAGCGCCTGTGAATAACAACCCCAGCACCTGCGACTTACAACCCCAGCGCCTGGGAATGACAACCCCTGCGACTGCTACTAACAAATGACAGCAAATGACAGCAAATATAGTATTTGATCTGATTCATATATATGCACTTATAAATAACAACTCTAGCATTTATAAATAACAACTTTGTAGTAAATGAATAACAACTCTAGCACGTATAAATTTACAATGGCAGAAAATAACACTTTTCATGAGCCCACTTTATTTATTGATATTGAAAATAATATCAGGTTTTGGCAGCAAATATAAAAGGCATACAGCAAACGTAAATACCTCCATCAAGATCCACCCTACCTTCCAACAAGATGGAGATTGATAAAAGTTACAAAAAATTACTTTCATCACTTTCTATAGATATATACAAAGCAAAAATCAGTGTGCTACGTATTTACACAAAAATAGAGCAACCCAACGCCATTCCTCAGCTCGGGTTTGAATTCTTGCATGTCTTGTCCAGCATCATGGCATCTTCCACAATGATAATGCTTCCTGTTCTGAAATTGATACTCAATCCTTTTTCTCTTTGGCCTTCCCGGAGGCCTTCTAGTAATTGGGGGTCAAGAAATATTTCTTTGTTGTGCCTTCCTTTATGGATATTATGCTTACTTGACCCCCAATATATGTATGACCTTCTACATTATTTTCAAACTGTCCTCCCATATGAACATAACAGAATAGATGCTTTGTAGATGAACTTGCCATCAATAATGACAACCTGTACTAGACATGTAAAATTAATAATTCATGTACTTATATTAACAACTATCGCATACTATAATAACAACTTTTCTTACCCCGGCATATTAGATCATGTATGTCATTCATACTTTACAGAAACTTTTCTATTGTTCATATTTTCTTAATACACTCAACTAAACACACCATAAATTCCTACAAACCAAACATAACTTTTAAAACCCTAAATAAACTCATTTAACCTACAACTCAAATGATAAAAAAGTCATGCTATGAACACCAAGGATTTAAATTCAATAGCATACAAAATAGCTTTACTAGATATTAGAATATTAAACACCCCAAATGTAACATCCCTAATTTCTGTACTAAGTTGTATGTACATATTGAATAAAATATATGAGATGTTTAGGAAAAGATGTGGCCATATTTATGTAAAGAAAAGGATTAATTGGAAGAGGAAGAAAGTCTAAGAGCCAAAGTGCAAAATTACGAAAATGCCACTGTGATGCCCTAAGAAACCAGAAGTAAATGGAGGGCATTTTGGTCATTTCACACAATGGATGGATATCAGAGGAAATTTGATAGTAAATTATTATAATTAATATGAGAATTTATGGACTTGACAGAAGTCAAAAAGGAGTCCTGTAGAATTAATTATGGAATTTACGGTGAAAAAGGACACCGATAAAGGGTTAAAGGAAACATATGTAATTTTTAACAGGATTTTTAGGTCTCAGAAAATTATGAAACTTTGTAGAGAATTAATTTTATATTAGAATGAATTTCTAAAAATGTTAGAACAATTAAAGGAGGTGTTTAGCATTTATTCTGAGATCAGGATAATTTAAGGATATCGGTATAAGGAAAGTACATTGGGATTTGTGCCAGTTAGCTATTGGACCTAAAAGAGGCCCAACATTTCGTCCTAAGCCATCCCAATAAGGCCCAAAAGTTATCTTGGAGCCCAAGTCCAAATAATAAATAATTTATGGATTTTTGAAAAGAAAGAAAAAGAGAATAAAGTAAGAATTAGGTGTTACACATGGTGGGACCCACAAGGACACAAGAATGGCACCCAAAAAGAGGAAGGGTTAGGTGTACCAAGGGAGGCCATGCTAGTGATGTCATGGTGGTAAGGTCTTGAGTGAAAAGTGAAAAGATATTCCAAGATCAAACCTTTAACCATTAGATCAAATAGTTTCCAAAGATCTTAGCCTTCAAATGGCACATGACTTTTGCTATAAATACCCCCCCTTTCCATTCATTCTTCACACCCAAGAGCTCCTTTAGAAAGAGAAGTGAGTTCTAGAGAAAGAATGTGGAAGAAAGCAAGGGTCTTGAAGGAGCAAGTAAGGTAAGTTGTCTCCTTGCTTCTACCTTTTGTTCTTATAGTTTGTGCTTGAGTTTAAGTGACTTTTTAGGCTTAAATCTTGGGGAAATGCTGCTGGAATTTTTGTGTATATGTGAAAGGAATATGAGTTTTAAGTCATAGATAGTTAAGACAAGCTTAAACAAGTTAGTTACATGCTTGGTTGTTGGATTAAGTTGATGTTCTTGACTTTACCATGGAAGAACATTTCGGTTTGCACTGTTCATGCACTGTTCATGATAGAAGGAAATGGAATTTCAATGATTTAATGCTTCCATTGAGTTTATATGATGATTTTGTGTAGGATTGGAAAGGTTTTGAACCTTGGAAACCATTGGAATTAAAGGTTATAATGTTGAAAATTCCTCACGGTACTGTTCACTCGCATGAACAGTGATTTGAATTTCATGATTTTGATGTTTCCAATGGTCTTAAAATGAGATTTTGTGTGGGGGAAAAGTGGAGGAACAAGTATGGGAAGCATTGGAATCAAAATGAGAATTTTTGAAAGAATTATGCATGTTTTTCAAATCTGTCCGGAACAGTACATAATTGCTGGAATTTGGTTGTTTTGAGTTCATAAATGGATTCAAAAGGCCAAATTGTGTAGGGTAAGGTCAAGACATCAATTGATTCAAAGGCTAAGTCAATTGGTAAAGATTAAAGGAAGTTATGTTACTTAAAGTAAGCTTAGTGTTCAAGAGAAGTTAGATTGTAATGGTTGGATGGTAATGTGATGTTAGGAATTGCTTGGTGTGCTCAAAAGAGGGCATCCACATAGCAAGGAAAAGTAAGAAGGAAGAAGCAAAGTTAAAGTGGAAAGAAGTAAAGCAATAAGGTAGTAAACTTACCCTAAACTTGTATGTATTGAATGTTATGCTTGATTGTGCTATGACTTTGTTGAATTGTGTGCATATGTGTATATGATTGAAGCTCTGTTTCTATGATTACCTTGGCCAATTATATTTCATATGTTACATGGAAGCATGCACATTACACAATGTTTACACTTTCACAAGCAAGCACAAGTATTTACTTTAATGCATGCATTGTTTAGTACCGTTTGCTACTGAGATTCCCCCGAATCTCATCCCCTATTTATAACCCATTACAGAGAGGTTATGTCGAAGTGAATTTTGAGAATGCTGTAAGACGCCGTTATGCTGCCGATTTTCAGACTGAACATAAGGAGATGATACGTACTGTGTACGTAGGTACTGTCTAAGGAGTCTGGAAGTGAGTGGACCTAGTCGGTTCATCCAGTCTTTCCTGGGTACTTACGTAGAATGGTAATTCTCAAGGGAATTACCGAATCAGTACAAGATCAGTTATTTTTACAGATGAAGTATAGTAGTTATACTGCCGGATCTCAGGCAGGAAAGATGTAATGGAGATATAAATTATCAAAGTTGGGACCAAAATGCTAGATTCAGGAGAAAAATGCTGGATAAATAGTAAAGTTGTAACTTTGACTAACGTTGACTTGGACAAGGAATGGTCAACGAGTTATTTTTCCTTGAAATAGTATTGAGTTAGCTTCATGTAGCAATTTGAACCACTGCATTCTGATTTTTCTAGAATTAGTTATGATTTTTCGAAGTCAGGTCACTCATCTGGAATTTACATAGTGAACAGTACTCGATAAGAGTAAAACTCCAGATTGAGAAATTGGACTTCAATGACCTTGAAAGTGGTTCTAAATACTACCAATTGGTCCCTAAGACGTACGAAAATAAGGATGTTTCACCAAAGATATAAATTAACGCATCTAGAAGGAACTATGCCTCCTCTCTTTGATATAAATGTGTTTGTCATAAAACAAGCGATGGCATATTTTTACTACCATGAATGTTCTTATTAAATATTTTAAAAATCAAAACATGAGAGACATATAATTGTTCAAAGATACCTTAAGTTCCAGTGTTTCCTTAGACACTGTTGTCGGGTGATTATTTAGAGGCATGTCAACCACTGTTGTTACACCACCTTTAGAAACAGAGTGAGAGCACTAAGTTATATATATAATGATACAATGGGGGAAAAGTGCTCAAGAAACAGTAATAATAATAGTCACAATCCAGATAACCACTACCCATCAAGAACACATGAAAAATCATTGGAGAAGTCTACTAAAAAGACATTCTACCTCTAATGTAAAGAAATGCAACACTTTCAGAATATAGTAGTGACAAATGATGAAGTAAAACTCAAAGGTTAAACTAGTTAAAATATCTAAAAAGGGAATATCACAAGTTCACTCCGTACTTCAAAAAAAAAAAAAGAAGTCGCAATTTTGGTCAAAAGCAAGATATCCTATCAAAATAGCTAAAAAGGAGTATATATGAATAAATAAAAAAGATAAGAGAAGATGAATAGAAAGTAGACCTTTTCCAACTGAAGTAAGTGGGCCATGTAGGAATTTTGTAAGAAAAAGAAGGCTACGAAGGAGACAAGAAGTGCTAATAGAGGCAAAAGCTTCTAAAGAAGATAATCTATTTCTATCGATGATGATAAACTCTGAAGTGGTGAAGCAATAATAGATTTGCTCTGTTTGATTATATGGTTTGAGCAGGAAGCAACAAAACAAGAACAAAAGATTCTCTAGATAGAATAAGATACTCGTAATGGAATTACAAATTAACAGCGACGAGAACGAACGATACTACAGGAGAGATGACAGCGACGATTGAATACGACGAAGCAAGTGGCGACAGCTAGAGGTTCAGGTGGCAGCGACGGTGACTGGAAGAGGAAAGGCGACCAAGCAAAGACGAAGAAGCACAATTGGAAGAGGAAAGGTGTCTGCTATTGTTTGTCTTTTTTAATTCATAAGGGTAATTATGTCTTTTCACAATTGAAAAAAATTCATATGAGGTCCCATGGGACTTGACATTAATTATGTCATTTCTTGAAACTTTTTTAGTATTCAATGCCTTACATGGGACCCAGATGTCATTTTTCCTAAAACATATTCTACCATAATTTAAAAAACTCAAATAGAATAAAAATATTAAAAGTAAAAAAAAAAATTAACAAGGATTTTTTTTTAAATATCATTAAAAAATCATAAAAAAAGAAAATAACATAATTAATGCCCTATTAAAAGTCATCTCCAATATATAACACACCCCTACTCTTTATACACACTTTTATACACTTCACTACCCTTCCTTGTGTCGTCCTCGTCCACTTTCTGTTGCAGTGCTCATACAAGACCACTCATTGAGAAGCTGTTCTTTCTTTGCATATTTTTTAATGCACAGTAGACGAGACCACTCATGTCATGTGATTACATTTAATTTGATGAGTGCGTGATCCAAAAAATATATATGAATAATTGGAAATAATAAAATTTTCAAACAACAATTCTAAGCAACTAATTAATTTAAAATGATTAGAATAGACTTTTTAATTACAGTTATAAATAAAAATACCGCTAAAAATCTTTAAAAATTTAAAAAATTTAATTTAATTATACCTTCATTTTCATTTTTATTTTTTCACAATAGTTTAATATCTCGTTTTTCTACTTCACCATAAAAGACTTATATAAAAATTATTTTTTAATATTTTTCTCCTAATTTTAGTACTTATTTTTGTCATTCTTTATCATCTCTATCATCGTCATTTATTATGAAAGTTGTAAGTCATAATTTAATTTTTTATTTGCTTATTTTTCTTATTTTTTCGGTTGTTTATTGTTTATAAATTGTAAGACATCATATATATATATACAATCATCCTTATATTAAAGACTTATAAATTTTCTTTTCTATTCCCCATATTTCTAAATCTTCAACTTGTTTGCCAGATCTACAACTTCTTCCCTAGATTTGGTTCAATAATTTTAATGAGGTTGATCGTGGTAGCTAACAGTAGGTAGTAACAGATGAACCTTGTTAGAAATAGCACGAAGAGCTTCAATGGAAGAAGTTTACGGGTCTTCAGGTTTTTCATTAGATCTTTGACTTCTTCTCCCTAGATCTTTTCTGATGTTTTTGATGAATATGGCTAAGGTAGTTGATGGTGAGTGTAGGCCGAGGAAAACTAAAAAAATAAAATAAAAATCTAGCTTTCCATGATAATTTTAGCTAGAATCGCTGTGGGAAGAAAGCAATTAACGACGTTAATTATTTCACCTTTTATGGCGATATTATGCAAAACTTATCGTAAAATGTTACATTTAATAACTATTATAAAATTATCGTTAAATTATAGACTTACAACGACGATATAATTCACGTCACTTTTAAAACTATCATAAAATATTATTTTTAACTGTCGTGAAAACTATTTTTTTAGTAGTAAATTCTAATGAATTAACTTTTGAGGTACACTACTCATGATATGCGTATGCACTTCCCATACCTAGTTATTAATGCTTATTTACTCTATTCCTTCTTTTCAATGTGTATATTGTTCGAAAGGTATCGACAATTAGAGTTAGTAAAATTGATTGAGTCTATTTTACCTCAAAAAAGGATGGGAGTTTTGGCTCAACCTCTAGTCCGCTCTTTTTTTAAAAAAATTATTAATATTATTATTTATTTTACTCAAATATTATTTTAAATACTTCTATTATCAAATAATAGTAAAGATGATTATTTATTTGTTGATATATGTTGACATATTATAATTTATTAATATTATGTTAATATTTATTTAGATTTATAGTTATAAAATTTGAGATTTTTTTTTATAAAAAATAGGAAAACATTAACAATTTTTTGATTATATTAATATAACATTATAAATTTTTTATTAGTATTTTAAAAATTTTAAAATATTTTTTTAAAAAAATATGGTGGTGGCCTAGCGGGCCAACCCGTCATGGAGATTTTATTTTTTTTAGCTTTCCTCAGCTTTCACCCACCATCAGTCACCTCGGTCATACTCATCAAAAGTATCAGACCAGATCTAAAGAGAATAAATCAAAGATCTGATAAAAAAACTGAAGATCCAGAGTTTCTTCCATTGAAGCTCTTCAAGCTCTTCCTAAAAAATCCATTTATCACCATTCACTAATAACTACCACGGTCAGCCTCACTAAAAGTATTATTGTAGTTCCAGTCGTTGCACTTGGAGAAATATCCTAACTCTTGGGTGCCTAAGTTTACGCTTGAGGGTAATAGATGGCTCGCCCTGCCTGACATTAGTATTGCCAAAGAGAAAAGGAGATTTCGATTTACCTTTAGATCGTGGATAAACCCAACATCTTTTCAAAAAAATTTATACAAAAAAAAAAGAAAAAAAGTATTAGACCAGATCTGGAGAAGAAGTTACAGATCTTGCAAAAAATTTGAAGATCTAAAAATTTTTTGCTATTGAAACTCTTCAAACTCCTTCTGACACGATGGTGAAAAGATTCAAACGAGTGTGAGGTTAAAAGAGTAAAGATAAAGATGGCAAATAGAAAAAAAAATTTATAAGTCTTTAATATAAAAATGATAGCTCATATGATGTATTATAGTTTATAAATAACAAAGACAAAATTAAACGGTGACTTACAACTTTTATGACAGAGGACAACGATAGAGACTACAGAGATAAGTACTAAAAATAGGAAAAGAAACATGACTTTTACACAAGTCTATCCTGGTGGGATAGAAGAACATATATATATATATCTCATACTATTTTAAAAAAATAATAATAAAATTATAATCAAATTAAAATTTTTAAATTTTTAAGATATTTTGAATAGCGATTTTTTTAAAAAATTGATTATGTAAAACTACTATAAGTGCGGTACTTTTCAAGATCGCCATTATATTTTTTATTTTTAATATTTTTATTTTATTTGAGTAAAAAAATTAAATAAAATATTTTTAACAATAAGATTAGAAAGAGAGGAAAGATGGAGACAAGAAAATGAGAGAAATATATATTATATTCTTTCTTTTTAACCTTATAACACAAATGGAATGCTCTATTTATAGGCATAGAAGTTGAAGATAAAGAGTCTAGTAATTAATGGGGGAATAATGAAGAGTATAGTAATTAATGGAGGAATAATGAAGAGTCTAGTAATTAATGGAGGAGTAATGAAGAGTCTAGTAATTAATGGAGGAATAATGACTTAGAAAATTTGAAGAGGAAGAGGGAGATGGAGATGGACATCTATATTCTAATATTCATAACACTCCCCCTTAGATGCCCATTCTTTAATAATGTGCCTCATTAAAAAACTTTAACTAGGAAAAACCCTGTGGGATAAAAACCTAGTAAAAGAAAAAGAGTACACAATTAATTGATACGCTTACAGAGCTGCCTCATTAAAAATCTTGCTAGGAAACCCAGTTGGACAAAACCTCAGACAAAGAAAAAAGAGTACAGCGTGTATCGACTCCCCCTTTTTGTAACGTCAATTGATATCTCTGAATCTGCGAAGTCCGATGTTATGTACGAGCTTCTCAAATATTGTTGTTGGAAGTGACTTGGTGAACAAATCTGCTAGATTTTCTTTAGACCGAATTTGCTAGATATTAATCTCACCATTCTTTTGAAGATCATGAGTGAAAAATAATTTTGGAGAAATATGTTTTGTCCTGTCTCCTTTGATATACCCTTCTTTTAGTTAGGTAATACATGCAGTATTATCTTCATATAGAACTGTTGGGATATTTTACTAGATGACAATCCACAAGTAGTATGTATATGATGTATTATCAATCTTAACCATACACATTCTCGACTTGCTTCATGTATTGCTATTATTTCTGCATGATTAGATGATGTGGCTGATATAGTTTGTTTCATTGATTGCCATGAAATAGCTGTACCATTACATGTGAACAAATAGTCTGCTATCGATCTACCAACATGTGGATCAGACTGAAATCTAGCATCAGCATATTCGACAAAGTCAGTCTTATGTTCATTTGAATAAAATAATCCCATATCCATAGTACCATTCAAGTAACGAAAAATGTGCTTAACCCCATTCCAATGTCTTCGTGTTAGTGAAGAACTATATCTTGCTAGTAAGTTAACAACAAATGATATATATGGTCATGTGTGACTAGCAAGATACATAAGCGCACCAATTGCACTAAGATAAGGTACTTCTGGGCCAAATAGTTCTTCATCACCTTCTTGAGGTCTAAAGGGATCTTTATCTTTCTCCAGAGATCTTACAATCATCGGAGTGCATAATGTATGTGATTTATCCATATAAAAACGTTTTAAGACTTTTCTCGTGTAAGTTTCTTGACACACGAAGATTCCATTTTTCATATGTTCAATTTGTAGTCCAAGGCAAAATTTTGTTCTTCCCAGGTCTTTCATTTCAAACTCTTTCTTTAAGCAATTCACCGCTTTGGAAATCTCTTCAGGAGTTCCAATGATATTTATGTCATCGACATAAATAGCAATTATAGCAAAATCATTTCCAGATCTTTTTATAAAAATGCATGGACATATCTAATCATTCTTATATCCTTCTTTCAATAGATATTCACTAAGTCGATTATACCACATGCGCCCTGATTGCTTTAATCCATATAAAGACTTATTTAACTTAATTGAGTACCGTTCTCGAGAACTTGAATTATATATTTTTGGTAACTCAAATCCATCAAGGAGACTCATATATAAATATCATTGTCAAGTGAGCCATACAAATAGGCTGTAACAACATCCATTAGTTGCAAATCGAGGCTTTCTTTTACTGCCAGACTAATTAGATATCGAAAAGTAGTTGCATCCACCACTGATGAGTATGTTTCTATAAAATTAATATCAGCTATTTGTGTAAATCCTTGAGCAACAAGTCGTGCTTTATATCTTACTACTTCATCATTTTCATTTCGTTTTCTCACAAAAACTCATTTATATCCAACTGGTTTTACATCTTCGGGTGTAAGAACTACAGGGCCAAAAACTTTTTGTTTTTCTAATGATTTTAATTTTGCCTCAATTGCATCTTTCCTTTTTGACCATTCATCTCTTTGTTTGCATTCGTTAATAGATCTTGGTTCATGATCCTCATCATCATTTATTACATCTACATTATATGCAAAAATATCGTCAATGTTAACTTTATCTCGATCTCATCGTATTCTATTGACAACATAATTTATTGAGATCTCATTATTTTCATATATTTCAGGTACCTGAATGTCTCTTGAAATTGAGACATTGGTGTCGTCAAAGGACTCTTCTGGAGTCACTAAATTTTGAATATACTCGACCCGGCCATCTATATTTATAGCTCCTTTTCTTTTTCGAGGATTTTTACCTTTGGAACCGATGGGCCTGACACACTTCAAGCGTGCTTTTGATCTATTTGCATCAGTAAATTGTCCAATAGGGCATCAATTCTAATAGGAGCATTCGCAGCTGGAACATATGACTTGGTCACTTTCTTGGGGTCAGTGAATGCGTCTGGCAATTGATTGGCTAAACTCTGTAAATAAATTATCTTTTGAACTTCTAGCTCACATTATTTTGTACGAGGATCAAGATGAGATAATGATAATTCATTCCAACTAACTTTATTTTTCAACTGTTTATTTTCTCCCCCTAATGTCAGAAAATTTGATTCGTCAAAATTACAATCAGCAAATCAAGCCATAAATAAATCTCCTGTTGTTGGCTCTAAATATTTTATAATAGAAGGAGATTCATATCCAACATATATTCCCATCCTTCTTTGAGGATCTATTTTAGTACATTGTGGTGGAGCAATCGGAACATATACCGCACATTCAAAAGTCCTTAGATGGGAAATATTTGGTTCCTGGCCAAAAACCATTTGTAAAGGGGAGACCTTAAGATAACTAGTTGGCCTGATACGAATTAACATCACCGCATGTAAAATTGCATGTCCCCAAGTAGATATTGAGAGATTTGATTTCATAAGCAATGGTCTTGCAATCAACCACGTTTAATTAATGATTCTGTAAGACTATTTTGTGTATGAATATGTGCTACAGGATGTTCAACATCGATTCTCAGAGACATACAATACTCATTGAAAGCTTGTGAAGTAAATTCACCAACATTATCTAGACGTATTTTCTTAATAGGATAATCTGAAAAATGTGCTCTGAATCTAATTAGTTGAGCAAGTAATATCTCAAACGCCAGGTTACGAGAAGATAATAAACAAACATGTGACCATCTTGTTGATGCATCAATTAGAACCATAAAATATCTAAATGGTCCACATGGTGGGTGTATCGGCCCACAAATATCTCCCTGTATACGTTCTAGAAAAGTGAGAGACTCACTTTCTATTTTTATCGATGAAGGTCTAATAATTAGTTTCCCTTCAGAACATGCAGCATATGAGAAAATATGGGATTGTGGAATTGATTCTCTTCTCAACGAATGTCCACATGAATTCACAATCATTTTTCGCATCATTATTGTCCCAGGATGGCCTAACTGGTCATGCTAAATATTAAATTTATTCTCACTTGCAAACTTCTGGTTTACAATAGTATGTGTTTCAATTGTACTAATAAATGTGTAGTACATTCTAGAGGAAAGAGCGGGGAATTTTTCCAGTATGCATTTTTTACCAGAAATCATATATGTGATAACAAGATATTCCTGATTTTCTCTATTTATTGTTTCAATATAGTATCCATTTCTGCGGATATCCTTGAAACTTAATAAATTCCTGTTAGATTTGGAGGAATAAAATGCACTATTAATATATAATTGTGTTCCTCCAGGTAACAATATATTTGCTCTTCCAAATCTCTTAATCGTTTTATACTTCTAAAATAACATATAAGAAAAAACACATATGACTATAATAAAAATATATTAGCAAATATAATCATAAAAGAAAATAACTTCATTATAGCAAAAAGAAAACACACATAATTATAAAAGTTTAGCTTATTTTTTGGACACTCCCATCACCAATTAGGTGATCAATTCTTCCGTTAGAATCGGCAAGAAATCAGCAACATCTAAATGAATCACATCCATGTTGCCATAATCAGAATCGCTTTCTTCCCCAACAAAATTTGTTTCTATCTTTGGCTCTTTGCCTTTATTTTTATTTTTTCCTTTGAGCGATTATTGGTATAATTCAACCAAATGTCTTGGTGTACGACAAGTACGAACCCAATGACCTTTTCCACCACAACGATGAGATAAATTTTTAATATAATTATCATTCCCACTAATTTCCTTTTTTGTGGTTATCATCATTATTTGTCCACCTCGAGTGGGAACCATGACCACGGCCTCGTATATAGTCACGGCCGCGTCCACGTCCACGTCCACGTCCATGTCCCCGACCACGGGATGATATATTTGTTATTACATTCACTTCTAGGAATGCAGTAGAGCAGTTGGATGGGATTTATGATTCCTCATTAAAAGCTTATTATTTTGTTCAGCCACCAAAAGGTAAGAAATCAGTTCAGAATACTTTTTGAAACCTTTTTCACGATATTGTTGTTGCAAGAGCACATTGGATGCATGAAATATAGAGAATGTTCTTTCTAACATGTCATCATCAGTAATTTTCTCTCCACATAGTTTTAGTTGAGAACTAATTTTAAATAGTACAGAATTATATTCACTGACTAATTTTAAAATCTTGCAAACGTAAATGCATCCAGTCATAACAAGCTTTTGGAAGAATCACAATTTTCTGGTGGTCATACCTTTCTTTTGTGTTGTTCCAAAGAACAAGTGGGTCTTTGACAGTTAAATATTCAGTTTTTAGTCTTTCATCTAGGTGGTGGCGGAGAAAAATCATGACTTTGATTTTGTCTTTTGTTAGATTCCTAATTGTCATCCTTGATAGTGTCTCCTAAACCCATAGTATCTAGATGGATTTCTGCATCTAGTATTCAGGATAAATAATTCTTTCTAGTAATGTCAAGAGCCATAAACTCAAGTTTTGTAAGATTCGACATGATGATACTATCATAAAATGTAACAAAAGTTGAATGGAGATTTAGATTAAGAATGTTGAGTAATTAGAAAACAATCAAACATGAAATTACAATTCAACATAAGAGTAATATAGAAACTCACCTTCCAATGATAGATCTTACAATAATATCAGTTGGCTAGAGCAGTCGTACTGATAACGTGTTATAAAACTAGCAATAAGATTAGAAAGAGAGAAAAGATAGAGACAAAAAAATGAGAGAAGTATATATTATATTCTTTCTCCTTAACCTTACAACACAAATGGAATGCCCTATTTATAGGCATAGAAGTTGAAGATGAAGAGTCTAGTAATTGATGGGGGAATAATGAAAAGTCTAATAATTAATGGAGGAGTAATGAAGAGTCTAATAATTAATAGAGAAATAATGAAGAGTCTAGTAATTAATGGAGGAGTAATGAAGAGTCTAATAATTAATGGGGGAATAATGACCTAGAGAATTTAAAGAGGAAGAGGAAGAGAGAGATGGAGATAAATATTTATATTCTAATATTCATAACAGTCTAGACAAATTTGCACGCTTTCTTTTTACTGCGAGAGACATATATATGTGCTCTCTTTTTATATATTTATATATTATATGCAACTAAAGTTACGTACTGAAGTGAAAAGCAAACACAAAATCAAACCCCCAAATGCTAAATCAAAATATAAATTCTCACAAAAGCGTTATCTACAGCATTCATTGATAATCATCACGGCATAGATATGGATGTTAGCAAGACAAATAAACTTTGAATGTTAACAAAATACAAACTAAATATAATACCCAACACAGTTAATAGATAATCAGATTTTTTTAAATATAATATTATAAATTTAAATTAAGGTATATGCATAAAAATATTTATTGGTAGAGATAAAATTTATTTCGATGATCTCTATATTTTGAGAAGATTAGTCTCTAACTGAGTTAAGAATATCGCCTTGACTCTACTAAAAAAATAAAAATAAAGTACATCAGTATAATATTAAACATATATCAATCAATACTATTCATAAATCACGACTCCTTTTTAAATTGTGTAGGAAACAAATATAGTTTTATCTATAAATTATTAGTTCATGTAGTAAGCGACTTCGTCCAAAGAGGAGAATACGATTTTGAATATCATGATTAAAACCAATGTTTTATAGCAACAACAATCATATTTATCAAAGCCTTGATAATTTTAGGCTTACAATAGTGTTTTGGAAATCTCAAAATAAAGATCCAAACATGGCCTTAATAATATATGTTATAATTATAAATCAGCCATGATACAATCAGATTTACTCATAAAAGATAATTGACATAATATGTCTCATATATGAAGAGTGAAGATCAAGTTTAGCTCTTAGAGATAGGGTGCTTAAATTATCCTGTCCTGGGTGTCCTGACTCAATCTCGATAATTTTAAAATGGGAAACTATGAGATGGAACAGAGGGAAGGGTCGGGACGGGACGGGTCTCGGCCTGACCCTCAGGACTCCCGTCTGGTCACTACCCCAATTTTTTTTAATAAAAAAATATATCATGTTCTCCTATCTTTTATACTCTGTCCACTCGTCTCAGGCTCTCTGTCTCTCTTCTCTCACGTTTTTCTCGCTCACGGTCATAGGTTTCGTCAGTCGCCACTCTCATATAGATATTTTTATACAGATATTTTTATTTATAAATATTCTTATACATATATTTTTATTCTTTCTATACATATATTTTTATTCTTTCTTACTGTTTTATTTTCTTTCTCCTTATATGGGGAAGTTATCGTTTTATATTAGGGAGAAATGTTAGTATTTAGAGGAAGTTGTTATAACATTTTATCCAGAATAATTTACTAATATAATTTTATTATAATTTTTTTAAAAAAAAAATTGGATCCAGAATTCCCGTCCCGTCCCGTCCCGATCTCGAACAGGACGGGATGGGACACGAAACATATTTTACGTTCCATGTACTATATCAGGACGGGATACGCGATGGGGTTGTCTCAAACCCGACCCGTCTCGTGAGGACCCCTACTTAGAGATATGCAATCAATTTAAAATATTTAATATATATAACACTATCAACTCATATTATTCATAAACTATAAGTATTACGATTATTTTCTTAAATTCTGTGCAATGTTTGGACTCGCCACATTTTTAAATATAAATTATATAAAAAAATTGCAATTTCGCATGTAATTCATTGTCTAGTTTTTCATATGTCAAATTTGGTCACTAGTTTGAATCCTTTTTCCAATTTACATTAAATGACGAACCTCAAGAGAAGAAGGCTGAATAATTGTGCTTAAAAGACCAAAATGACAAGTTATTTATAAATAAGGGCTTTAAATATTTATAAATTATTTTTAAGACCAAGTCATGTTTTAAAAGAAAATTGTGTAATGAATGAAAAGCTAATCATATATAGAGAATTCTTAAAATTTTCTTTATTTTAGTACTAAATTTTCTATATATGTCTATTAAATGAGATAAATGATTTGTTTTATGAACATTTTAGTTTACTTATTGTTTTTTCTAAAAGAGGACTTTGGTCAAGTTGATATGTCGGGTGATCAAAATTGGTCAAGTCGCACCATAAAATGCCTATCTTTCAGATATTTAATAAAAAAGGAATATAATTGTGTCATTATCAACCCATATAATTTTTATTTAATTTAATAATACTAGCTAATAATAGTAATAAGTACTCTTTGAGTCTTCGTACTATGAAATGGATCAGCTTGCATTGCATTTTCATTGTCCATCATGATCGCCTCCGACAAGACCAAAAATCCCATGTTGACGGAGGCATGACTTGAAAACCCACATTCAATCTAAAATGGCATGGTTTTTTTTTTTTTGGTTAAAATGGGGCATGGCTTTAATTTGTCGATACTTGATGATTTCAATGGGCTGGTTTAAAAACTTTCTAAACTAAATTTTTAAAAGGGTTTTTAACCTAAATTTTAGTTTAAAAATTTTTTAAAACGAACAGGCATATTTGTCTAAAAGAATTTTTGGATCAAATTATGGTTTAAAATTAAAGTTTTAGATAAGTTACTGAGACTAGCTTCTAGAATAGTAAAATAGCTTATGAACTATCCAATTACTATTTTACTCTTACTTTTTCTTACCCTCTCTCTCCTCTCTCCTCTCTCCTCTCTCTTCTCCACCATCTTTCTTCTCTCTTCTCTACCTTCCCTCCTATCTCTTCTCTCGTCTCCATCCTCTCTCATTACTCTTCTCCATCCTCTCTCCTTTCTCCTCTCTCTCTTCTCTATTCTCTCTCCTCTCTCCTCTCTCTTCTATCTTCTCCACTATCTCTCCTCTCTCATCTCTCATATTTTTAATAAAATCATATAAAAGTCTTTCTGGTAATAACTATCCAAACACTCATTTATTCAAAATCACTTTTCTTCTATAAACTCTTCTTCAAAAGCCCTTTTATAAAATCTGTCCAAAAGTCTTTTTTCTATAAGTCCTTTTTTAAAATCATATATAAATACACACAATATCTAAAATGGTGGGGGTTTGAAAAGCCTATTTACTTTAAAATAATTTTGTTTGTGAAGTTTAACCCTTAATCTCATGGGTCTAGTCCAGCCCCCTTAGGTCTCTTTTCAAGTTTTCAATATTTTTCAACATTTTTTTAAATAGATCAAGGTAAAATAGTAATTTTTTTAAAATTTTTAATTCAAATATTATAAATATTAACAAACTAAGTCTCCGAACTATTGTCAAAAATTCTACAACGAAATAAAATCAAATTGTTTGTCTGGAATCTTAAATGATTGTCCAAAACCAAATAAATCAGACAAACCAAACAACTAAGCATTAACAACATCCTAAACATTCTTCACTCTATCCTTGTAATTGTTTTTTTGAGAAAATAACACTTTAAGGTCAAATAAAAAGCATAATAACACTTTTTGACCCAAAATATGAAATATCAATCAAGGGTTTTGGTTTTTTCCTGACATTTATTAAGAAAGCTTAATTAAACATAATGCCTCTATTAACATATGTAAAAGTTATAAATTATATAAAGTTAAGCTAAAGATCCTCAAAGCTCAGTTAGAATCATTTTTAATTAAGCAACTTTTTCATATTTATTCTTCTAGTATTTAAAACTTATATGCATTGCTTTTCAAATAATCTGGCACTTCAAATATTTTTTAGCTAAACTAGCACTTTTAAAATTGAAAAATGAATATTAAAAAAAGCTTAATTAAAAACTATTCCAATTAAGCTTACATGATTTTTTTTTGCCTTCATTAATTAACTTTCATGATTTCAAACTTAGCTTTAAACATTTTCCCCACACACAATTTTATATGGTTCAAATTAAATTTTAACCATATAGATTTATTTATTTATTACTCATAATATAGTATTTCAATACCTTTCTTCTTTTTTTGTCTCCTATTATCCGAGATCCCTTAATCCTCATGTTTGACTTCTCTCTAAAACATTTATTATAAATAATCTTCGTATTATTTTTTGCGTGTGAAGAGAAAAAAGTATATGACAGTGAATTATTTATTAATATTAGATATTGTCTAAAGTTTAAGGTACACTTAATACCTTGTAATATTTTATCAGGTATTTTTAATACTTTAAAATAATTTATGTTATAATTTTACTTTAAAGTTATTAAAATGGTGCAATTTTATTTTATTCTATGGTAACATATAGTTAAATTTGACTGTTAAATTATTGATTAGGCTGGAATTTGACCAAAAGAAGCTTAGTTGGTAGATGACATGATATTATTATAGGTGTTTTTTTCTTAAATAGAAGTTGAAGGTGCCGCCAAGGCACCGACACTCTTCGACGGAGATAGCGATCTAGTGTATTATAGTGGGTGTAGATCTGGAGATTTGTTTAAGATCTGGTTGTGGGTTTGGAGTCTTAAAATTTCTGAAATGAGTTTCTCGAACAATGCAATATTTAAATGCTTTGTTTTCTCTGAGATTTCTAATGTTCATGTTTAACGGAGCCCCTTTCTGATGCTGCAAGAATATTGAACAAAGCAAAAAATTTTATCTTTTTTGGCTGTGTTGTTTGTATCATGATTTGAAAGGAGTCCGCATGGTTTGGATCACCTGAGAATACAATGTCGGATTATTTAAACTCGGTAGATTACGAGGGGAAAAGGATTTATTTTTCACTGTTATTACATAAACGAATTTATAAAGCTGCTTCCTTTCTTGATGCTTCTTACAAGTTGGATCTTTTCAGTGATATTTTATTCCTTATTAACTCTTTTGAGCTTGAGATGCTGAATGATCTTGAACCTGATATCAGATCTGCGTTTTCCGGTTGAAGGGGCAGACCTTATCGGCTGTTCAGAGGAAGGTGAGGTTCCTCAGCCTCTATTTCTTTTTAGGCTAATTAAGGGGAAGACCAAAGCCGAACCTTTCTGGCGAAGAGTGTCGGCAGCCCCTTGAAGTTCTGTTTAATAAAAAAATACACCCGCAGTAATGCCATGTTATTTGCCAACTAAGCTTATTTTGGTCAAACTCCAGCCTAGTCAGCAATTTAATTGTAAGTTAACTATATATTACCATTGGATGATATTGTACCATTTTAATAACTTTAGGAGTAAAATTACAACAAAAATTACTTCAACCCGCTAGAAGTATTTAAGAAATATTTTAAGGGTTTGGGTGTACCTTAACCATTGTCTAAATTTGATCATCTCTAGTATGAGATTAAAATCTAATTTGGATTAGCCAGTTAGACTAGTAAATTGGTAAACTATTTTTCTAAACAGTCTGATCAATACTTCTAGATGGGGTTGACCAAATTTGACTTTATATTTTTTCTCTCAGTACTGAAACTGAAACAATATTATTTTGAATTTAAAAAAAAATAAAAAAAAATAGAAGTTTGTTGTATTTAGTAGTTTTGTTTTGTTAGATCATGTGTAGTTTATATATGAATATTCTGTTAGACTATAATATTTTGATAATGATAAAATTGAAAAAATATTTTAAAAAATATTTTAAGACTGATAAAGAGTATTTATTGATAAATTTATCGGTAAGAACCTATTTGATAAACCCTTTTATAAATGAAGAATAAATTTATAGAAAAAATTGATTTCTGAAGTATATTTATGAAAGACCTATTTGATAAGCTTACTTATCGATAAGACTTTTGATAAATGAATTATTAAGAAAACTTTGAATCATGTTTTAAAAACATTTATTTTTAAAGACTTATTCGATAAGAGTATTGAATGAAAAAGCCTTCGATAAATTTAGAAATGATTCAGTATATTTTGTGAAAATATTTATCCAAATATTTATCGATTTGATATATAAAAACTTCAAACAAAAATAACTTTGTGAAAATATTCTTGAAAAAAATTTATCGAAATCTTATTCTATAAATATAATTTATCGATAGAGTGTTCAATAAATAAAGTAATTCAAATAAGTTCTCTATTCAAAGAACTTAACAATTTATCGATAAGCTATTTTATAAATTGAAGTGTACGAAGTTTTTAAAAACTCAATTTATCGAAGAATTATTCGATAAAGGGATTTATCAAATAACACTTCGATAATTTGAAAAAAATTATATTTTATCAAAAGCACTAAACTTATAAATGATTTTGCATATGACTTGTTATTGTCTTAGTCTAACAAATAACTTTCTTCTCAAATGATATATGGAAACTTGATTTACAAATTTTATAAAAATTTGAGAAAGAAAGATTTAAAATCAGTTCTTTGTTGTTCATCGATAAGTTGACAAGCTGTTTTTAGTTTTATCCAAATCACTAAAATACTAAATTGATAAATAATTTTGATGGTGGTTTATTGCTTATCATGTTGCTGATTTGTTTGAATTATCTATCTCTCAAAATGCTTTAAGAAATCTTGTAAAAAGAAGAGAGATTAAATACGTCTGAAATTACTTTTCTAGCTCTTATCAATAAGCTATTCGATAAGCCTATTTATTGAAGAATACTTCAATAAATTGGATATTCTGAAACCTAAGAACTTATGATATTTATCAAATAGCTAGTCAATAAGGCTATTTATTAAAACCTTTTTCGATAAGAGCCATTTTCAATAAGGATTTCAATACAACAACAACAACAACAACAACAAATCCTTTTCCCATTAAATAGGGTCGGCTACATGGATCATTCAAAGAATCATACGTTAAATTTTCTCCAAATTCAGAATATGAAATTTCTTTCCATTTATTGAAATCCTCATTGAGGATTTCAATAAATGGAAAGAAATTTCATATTCTGAATTTGGAGAAAATTTAACGTATGATTCTTTGAATGATTTTAATGAGCTTATAACTTGCTTTGATTTGCTAAACGATCTTAAGAACTCTTATTTCCAAATATATTACATGGTTTAAAGATCAAATAATATTTGAAAGTCTAGTTAGAGAGTTTGAAAATAATGTTCTTAATCATTTATCATAAATTATTTAATAAAGCTATTTATCGAAGAACACTTTGATAAATAATGTATTATGAAACATATTGATAAGTTTAAAATCATAGGTTTTGAAAGAATATTCTTCAAAAGTTATTCGATAAAGATATTTATCAAAAAAACTATTCGATAAATCATGAACTATCTCTGTACAATTTATTAAAAAAAATTTAATTTTTTTTGATAAGGCTAATTATCGAATTATTGCTCGATAATGTTTTAACTGTTTCATATGTAATTCTTCAGCAATTTATCCAATACCTTTTTGATAAGGGATCTTTTCGATAATCACTTGGATAATTCAAGCTATTTTGAGAAAAGATTTTTACATCAGACTTTATGAGATCTTGATATTTAATTCTAAATTATTTGGAAACAATTGTTATATACTTACACTGATTATATATATTTACTCAAGTATGTTTCAATATCATTTACAAGCTAAGGCAAGATCAAATGAAGATATTAACTAAAGAGTCAAAAGTCAGATGCACATGTTAACAAATAATGACTATATTTATCAACGACTATTTTAATGGTTACTTCAATGAAATTATAAAGAACACGTATAAAAGAATAAGCTAAAATAAAAAAGCTGAGGAAGTTGAACGACGTAAGAAGTGATAAGAAAGACTCAATAATGCATTTCAATCATATTCAGTGAAATTATAAGAGAATTTTTATTTCACTCTGTTTCTCTTATTTGGTTTAAAACATATTACATCTTATATATTTTAATTATATTATTTTATTTTAATCATAATTAGTTTAACTCTAACTTAATCATGAAACCTTTGAACTATTGTCTTGGGAGTTCAATTCTTCCTCATCTCAAGGTACATCTTCATGGCCAATTGTGCCTAAAAGTTGAAGTTGATTGTCTCCTCTTGGTCACCTTTGCCTTTGTAGATATCTACAAGAGTCTGTTTTACTAAAATGCTTCATACAGTAAAAGAAATTATCCAAATTCTATATGGGAAGAAATATTTCCTGAAATACTACACTTAAACTTCGCATTTTTAGACTTCACTCTGTCCATAACGATTTTAAGTGTAGCATTTGAGGAAATATTTCCCACCATATAGGAATTGGATAATTTCTTTTACTATGTGAAGCATTTTAGTAAAAGAGCCTCTACAAGGTGTTATTTTTTGGTAAAAAATAAAATAAGGTTTTATGTTCTCATAAATTTAATTTATGATCCGTCATATGTTTATTATTACATGGGACACACAATTTTCCCTATGCAAAAAATCGTCACACAATCAACATCAAATATTCGTCACTTAAAATTGATTAATCTTGTTTGGTAAACAAAAAAAATTATTCATGCCATTTCATTCGCCTAAAATGGAACATGATCTCCCCACTATGGAAAAAGGAAAAGGAAATCCATGTAATAATGGTAGAGTTAATAATTAATAATTATTAAAATGAAAAAAAATCTTTACTGAACGTCCAAACAATATATGTTGAATAATATAATAATACAATTTATTAAAATTATAAAAATAAAGGTTATCATAGGAAAATTAAAATATAATAGCATTAATAATATGTATACTCATAGTAGAAATGATGGAATGTTATTAATATTTTGGATTAGTTTCTTTTAATAGGATTACTTTTAATATTTCAATTCTAAAAATAACTATTGTACGGGGATATTTTTGGTTTGAGATAATCGAGGGAAAGGAAGAGAATAAAATATTTTAATGAGTTCAATAAAAACAGTAAATGGATTGTAATTATAATTTTTTAATAGATAAAAGATGAAAGAATGAGGAGTAAAGAAAATCAATTAAAAACTTTTATTCAAAATTTAAAAATATGTTCTATTTTAGAATTTGTATCTTTTACCAACCTTATAACTTAGTGGTTTATAAGCTTCCATATAATTAGGAAGTGAGTAGGAAGTCTCACGTATTTAATCCGGTTTATAACTAAAGATTATTACTGTTTATCCATTAATTTTAAAAACATTTAATCTCTTCCATATTGTTATTTTGTTTAGAATTTTTTATTTTGTGTAAATTTAAATTCAAAACAACAGAAATACTTGGTTAAATTACACACTTATTTTTTTTACAATTTGTGTAAATTAAATTTATAATTTTATTATATATAGTATACTTACTTCTTTTTTCATTTATTTAACTAAAATTTAAAAAAAAAGGTCATGGGAGAGATATACCTTTTGTACTTAATCGTGCTTTAAACATAATTTCTTAGAAGGATATATATAAGTTGAAAAGCCTTAAAATTTCTTATTTTTAGACCCAAAAAAATTTCAAATTCAATTATATTTTTAATTCATTCTCTCATCTAAAGTAGTCACAAGGATTCAAATAAAAAATTGAAAATGACTTGATTTCAATCAAATACTCACATCCATATATTTATTCTTTACATAAATAGAATCTTCCTATTGTATATTCTAGGTTTGCTCTTTGTTTAGATTGAGATAAAATGAGGGACCGAAGAAAACTAGAAAAGAAAATAAAGAGAAAAATAAATTTTCTCCAAAGTGAGGGAAAGAAAAGTTGAGGAGAAGATAGGATGTATATCCACCTCATTTTACTTTCAACTATTTTCTCCACATATCAATAGAAAATGAGGCGAAATATTCCCTTGGTGCCCCTAGAAAAATGATATTTTTATATTATATTTTTAGCATTTATTAATAATGATGGATAATATATAATTTAATTGTTTCTTTTTATCATATTTATTTTTAAAAAATTATCCACTTTTTGTTTTTACTTGAAAAATAATATTTTTTCTAAACTATTTGATTTCAAAATATAATGACATGAAAATATATCTTATAAAATAATTTTATTTTAAATTATTTGATGAAACTAATATTAGTATGATTTTAAACATAATATATTTTTATATGTGTAAATGTATTTTGATTATTTAGTTATTTATCTATTTTTTTTCTCCTTATTTTTTTATCGTTCATCTAAATAGGCAAGATTATGTCATTTTCTTTTCAGTTTTTTCTTCCTATTTTTTTCCCTACGAACTTTTCTTCCTATTCAAACATAAAATTAATCTTTCACAAATAAAATAAACATATAAGGCATGAGGCGATGGCTTTAACACAGCAATGGCCATGCCAATTTGGTCATTGACTATTTCTTCGCTTAACAATTTCGGAACAAGGAAGCTGAATATATGTAATAATAATAAGAGGACACCTTAATTGGTTTCTTGCGACACATTGACCCTTCGGGGATCCCATCTTTTAAATGCGCCTACGTCGAGAAAAACGGTAATAAATTATCAAATCAAAATTTGTTAAAAAATTGAAGTTGCTTTTTGCCTTTTCGATCTCCGTGTGAAGCAATCACACTGAACATGTAATCATAACGTGACGGTAATCTCGCTCCTCCTTCGCTTGATCCATGTGCTCTCTCTCTCTCTCTCTACACTTGCGCAGTCAGAAAGACAAACTGTTCCTGGTGGCAACCCCAAGAAGAATCATACAATTGCAGAAATTCAAGGGGTAGTGTTAAGATCTTCTTCCTGTACTTGGCGTTCAGCCCAGATTCTTCTCGCTTCACCGCTCAATCCGATCCAATCCGCCAATGAAGGCCAGCAATGCTCTAAATCCTCTCACCACATTTGAGCATAAGAGGTACTTACTACACTTGTTTTTCTATAGTGTCAAATGTCAATCCCATCTTTGCTCTCTCCTCCAAGTGTCTCTAACTCCTTCAATTCCTCTAGTATCCCTTTTCCATAGGAGTTTCCGTTTTTGGCTCTCGCCATCTGGTAGATCCATCAAGAGTTAACTTCATCAATCATATTGGGCTTTTTTACCCTCTATTTTCTTTGAGTTTAATATGCAATTTGCTTGGACTTCTTCGTTTTCGAAGACATTTATGCCCCGACTTAGCTATGGAACTTCAAATTTCGATAATTTGATTTGCTTCGTGGTTTTGGGTTTTCTATTTAATTACTGTATTTTGAAGACCGATCTTGCTTTGATTTGGATTTTATGTTGGCATCTATATTGGGATTGAATTCTTGATGGGGGTCGAATGTTTTGTTTTTATTTTTCTTCCTTTACTTCTTAATAATGTGGAACTGCGCTGGGGCAATGCCGAACATTATGGGAAGTGGAGTGCGGGTTTTACGCTAAATATGCTGTTGTCTAATCTAAGCCGCCCGATGGCAAGTAATTTGAGCTGAGTTGCGCTTTGATTCTTTCCCCCCCGGCCTTAATTCCTGATAAGGTGCTTCTAATTCTTATCGGGTTCTTCTCTTGATAATCAATCTCTATTTTCTGGTTTTGTCTCATTATTCTAAATTTGTTTATGATTGATTCTTAGACATTAATGCCTGATGGTGTAAACAGGGACGCCTATGGGTTTACCGTGCGACCTCAGCACCTGCAAAGATACCGTGAATATGCTAACATATACAAGGTTTTATCATACTTCGGATTTATAATTCCTTTTTGTAAGTCTAAAATGTTGTTGTTTACGAGCAAAGATTGTATAATGTCATGGGGATTTCATTTTCTGTTAAGTTGAAATGCTTAACAGAATAGCAGAAACGTCTGCAATTCTGGATTATATTTCATTTCAAATTGTTATTTCTTGCTATTACTGGCATAGATATTGTCTTTGAAGTGGAAGATGTTTATTGTGTAACACTTTTGAGCTGTACTTTCAGGAGGAGGAAGAAGAAAGGTCAGATCGGTGGAAGTTCTTCCTAGATCGGCAAGCAGAATCTGTTCAAGTGGTTGAAAATAGACTATATGTTGAGGAAAATGACAATGTCTTGGAGGCTGAAGCTGGAGAAAAAGAAGCTTCAGGGAAGGGTGTTAATGGATATGAGTCAAGCAGTCAGAGACCTGATTCTGATAATACAGTTGATAATGGCAGTAAAAAAGAGGAGTTACCAGCATCTGAGGCGACAAAAATTCATAGAGTTGAACTATGGACAGAGATAAGACCATCACTTCGTACTATTGAGGATATGATGAGCAATCGTGTAAAGAAATGTGTTGAAAGAAATAGGAAGAATGTGTTGAGAGATGAACAAATGTTTGGAACTGGGAAATCACAATCTAATACGGATGAGGTAAAATCACAAAAAGGAGCATGTGAGGAGGACTCTGACGATGAGTTTTATGATGTAGAGAGGTCAGACCCTAGTCTAGATGTGCCTTCAGCTGATAGTTTGAATGCCTCTGCCAATGGTATTCCTGGTGATGCAACACCACTAGAGTCTTCATGTCCTTGGAAGGAAGAGCTGGAAGTTCTTGTTCGTGGGGGAGTGCCAATGGCACTGAGGGGAGAGGTACTACTTGTATAATTTGGATAACTTTTAGTGTTTATTCATTCCCAGTGATTTAGCCCCTTTTTCGGTTTTGTTGCCTTAGCTTTGGCAAGCTTTTGTGGGTGTAAAAGCAAGACGTGTAGAGAAGTATTATCAGGGCCTATTAACTCCTGAGAATGATTCTGCAAGTAAAATGGATGAACAAAGTATGCAGTCAACTGACAAAGATGGAAAAGAAAATGTAGATTCCATATGTGTACCTGAAAAATGGAAAGGGCAGATTGAAAAGGTCTTTACCTATGATAATTCCCCTATTATTATTGTGTGCGTGTGTGCGTGCTTTCTTTGTTTTCTTTTTATATCTGACTCTAAGGTCCCTCAACTTACAGTCTTTTGTTGTTTGTGCAGGATCTGCCTCGCACATTCCCTGGCCATCCTGCTCTGGATGAGGATGGTAGAAATGCTTTGAGGCGATTACTTACTGCATATGCCAGACATAATCCTTCTGTTGGTTATTGCCAGGTCTTTGCTTTAAGAAATAGTTATATGTTTTCTTTTGTGTCTTCAATAACATAACTGTCAGTGAGCTAAAGAGATGTCTAAATGGAACTTGTGAACAATTTAGTGAGCTGACGTAAGTTAAAGAAACATGTTCACCCAGGCCTGTTTTCTATGGCACTGAGATGTCTGGATGCAATTCGTCAACAATTAACAATAATTGGAATTTGTGCTGCTTTACACTAGTTGCTTTCAAGGATTCATAAGTTTGATTATTTTTGAATTATGAGCAGGGAATTTGATGTTAAAGATAGATACGATCAGTTTCAAAATCAAAGCTAATTTTGCCACCCATGTTCTGTTATTCTATCAGTTTGGAAAATGAATGTTAGTTCAATTTTTCTGCAAAAGGAAAGTAAGTTTGGGAAACTGGAGAATGGTCATTGCTTTGCTTCAACACGATGATTGGAGGAGTGGAATAATGGATGACAGTAGAAATAGCTGGAGATGATCATTTTGTATATCACCTTCATGATCTTACTTTGTCATCTGTCATTACCATATTATTAATTCCTTAAAATCTTTGCATCGATCTTTCTGTTTGTATGACTTGTTGATATTAGAGCAAAACATTTTAGCCTTAGGAGATTTGGGAACCTTGTACACACTAGCATCATGTTTAATTCCATGATATATCTGTTCAAACACAGAACTAAAACTTCCATGACAGTCTGTCATTGGTGTGTCAAATAAGTTTTTGGCCTGGCGTGACTTTTTATCTTAATCAAGTCAGTGGGTTGGAGTTATCCAGATTTAAATAAATCCTCTGACCAATATTTGCGCTAAGGGTAGTGGTTAGTGGACATTCTCTGACTAATACTTGCATAATGGTCAGTGTTATCAAAGGCACTAGGCAATTTGCACTTTCTTGAAGGCATAGGCAAGGTGCACTAGAGCTCCTTGCCTCTGAATTTCAAGGTGCAGTGCCTTCATGGATGTGCTCCCCTTAGTTTTGAAGTGCGAACCTTCATCCAAGGCACAAGGTATGGGGGTCAGCACTTCTATTTTCACGTGTTATTTTTCTCTTAGCTAGCCTGGTTATGACATAAAAATTAGCAAGCTTCACAAAATGGTTTTCTTATATCAATTTAATTTACAAAGTATCAACTAATGAGGAGTGTGTTTTTTTTTTCCGACCAAGATATACCTCAATTCACATTCACAATTCAAAGGAAAGTCACCTAGTTCCCTTACTTGGGAAGAAGTAGTGTGTTCCTTCTTTTCTTTTGATGAATGTAGGCATAACTTTGTTAAAATTTGCTGGGGAAGTTATAGGGACCATGGCATAGATGATTATGAAAAAGGCAGAATTATGCCTAAGGACCAAATTTACAAATCTTTTATTCCTAAGGCCCACTAATGATAAATACTCATTGTTTCACTCATAAATTTGTGTTGTTTGAATGGTAAATGGTGTTAAATATCGTTTTAGTTGTAAATTTGCATTATGTGAATGGTAAGTACATGTAGTTCGACTGTTAAATTTGCGTTATATGAGTGGTAAATTTGAGGGTCTACTTAAAAATTAATTTGTGAAATTGGTCCTCTAGCATAATTCTCCCTTGAAAATTTCTACTTGGGTTTCACTTCGTTTTTGTATGAATTTGCCTCACTTTTTTTTGGGTCTTCAAATGTATAACCACAACTCTTGAAGATATACTATTTTATTTTAATGTTATTGTTGATTATTTAGTAATTTTGATAATATTATGATTCAAAATTTCAAGTTAGAGTATATAGATATTTTACTCATGGAAAATGAGTCTTTACCACTCATTCGCTTCTCATCATGATCTGTGCATCCTTTATTAGCATCTTGCGTTCTATTTTTTTGCTACTTCCCATCATTTCCTTATCTATAGATAATTGTTTCAACTGTTTTAGTTCATTTCACCATTGCAATGTGTATGGTTCATGTATATTAATGTGGCAATGAAATGGTATAAACAAGAATGTTCAGCTTTTAAATACATGTGTACCCAATAATGACTCATGCTATACTCAATGAAATTGTATAATTTACATTGCAGGCTATGAACTTTTTTGCTGGTCTATTGCTGCTTATGATGCCAGAAGAAAATGCCTTTTGGTAGGTACAGAGATACATTGTTGATTGACTTTTCAGAATATATGAAGTCTGACTGTGCTCCTTCCATAGTATTGACTATAGGGAAAACATCAATATAAATGTTTTTTTATCTATAAGCACTCTATCCTGAAGTAATGTCTGACTGATTGCTTCAGGCCTGCAGGGTATCTTTACCATTGTTACACTTATGTCTTAATTTGTATACCTATTTCTTCGCAACTATGATTTTTCTCAGGACCTTGATGGGCATTTTAGATGATTATTTTGATGGTTATTACTCTGAGGAAATGATAGAGTCTCAGGTGGTGTTTTCTATTTCATTCTATTACATGTATTCATTAGCAAATTTAACAACGCAATATAACTTCTGTTGGACATTTTTTATATTTTCACTTAATTAGGTGGACCAACTTGTTTTTGAGGATTTGGTGCGGGAGAGGTTTCCCAAATTGGGTTTGTATATTGTCAATCATTTTTATCTCTCCTAGTGGACGTAGTTTTCAGTTTCATTGATGATTTCTTAAGTCAATTTTATTTCTTGTGCAGTAAATCATCTTGATTACCTGGGAGTGCAGGTAGCATGGGTTACTGGACCATGGTTCCTTTCCATATTCATGAACATGCTTCCTTGGGAAAGTGGTCAGGTTTCATGCTTTATTGAGTTGTGTGCCATATAGTCTTGTCTTGTGATTTGTCTTAAAAATTCTCATACATCATATAATTATTCTTCATTAGATAGAGTTGTCTTCTGATTTATTGGAAATGCTTTGGCTTCAGTTCTACGAGTCTGGGATGTGCTTCTTTTTGAAGGAAACCGTGTCATGCTATTTAGAACCGCGCTTGCTTTAATGGAGCTATATGGTACTGGGTAGAAAATTGCAGTTTTATGCTTTTGTAACTTTCTTGTTGGTTCATATGTTTTGCTGTACTATTGGAGAAAATAAACTATCAACAAGTTGTTTTTTAGTACTTAGTTTCACTCTGTTTATTTTAGGCCCTGCATTGGTAACAACAAAAGATGCTGGAGATGCAATAACTTTGCTTCAATCATTAGCTGGCTCCACATTTGATAGTAGTCAGCTTGTATTGACTGCTTGCATGGGTTACCAAAATGTAAATGAAGTCCAATTACAAGAACTTAGAAATAAACATCGACCAGCTGTAAAAGCTGCAGTTGAAGAAAGATCAAAAGGTCTTAAAGCTTGGAGGGATTCTAAGGGTCTGGCATCTAAGCTATTTGGTTTTAAACATGATCCTAAATCAACAACAGAGACGGATAAAGCCGAGCAATTGATTAATGGTAGTTTATCACGTACAGAATCTGGTTCCACTAATGCAGATGAGATTATCATTAGCCTGACTGGAGATAGTGAGATAGATACTGTTCCGGATCTTAAAGAGCAGGTTGCTGTTCCTTTCCTGTTATACCCTTGCCCTGATTATTTTAAATGATAGTGAAGTTGAATGTTGGAGTATGAAACATAGTATTATGTCTAGATTCATGTTTTAATTATATTTTTTCGAATGAAATTATGTGTGGTTCATTAAAAATTTGATTAAAGTTAGAGCATCCCTATCAAATATGATGTGCTCATATGTAGTGAGCTTCATGTAGGTTGCATGGTTGAAGGGTGAACTTTGCAGATTGCTAGAGGAAAAAAGATCAGCTGTTCTCAGGTACTTGAAATAATGCTCATTCTTCTGTTTTATAGTGTTTTCCAATTTAACTGGTTTTATGTGCATCACAATGTAGTCAGTACTCTTGGGTTCTTTGATCCTGCTTCTTTTAAATCTGCTGCCTTCAAAGTCTATAGAAAAGTTGAATTGATTTTAAATCCTGAGAGTTGGTTAGTTCTTTATTTTTGATGTCAGGGTTTGAACTTTTCCGTGATAGTTTGAATCATCATGTACGCTGTACATTAAAACTTCTAATATCTGTTCCAGAGCGGAGGAGCTTGAAACAGCATTGATGGAGATGGTCAAGCAGGATAATAGGCGACAACTGAGTGCCAAGGTATATTTTAATTCCAAAAGGCAGTTCTAACTTTTCCATAGCAATGTTCTGTTTGTGTGGCAGGTCTTCCATTGTGATTTGTTGCTTTGTTCCATTTGCTGTGGTTGCTGAACTTGGTCCAGCCCCGGAACAGGACTCTATAAACTAACTGAAAGAAAAAAAAACTCATTATATCAAGTTTAATAAACAAGGAAATAATTTTAAATGATTTTAGGCTTATTTTTAGGCAACCTACATAAAAAACCCTGATGATACCTGGGTTTGCAAATTCCACTAGATACTAAGATATGAAATGACATGTCTCCATGCCAAATTGCCTTTCTTGATAATCCCTAATCAAAATCCTAAATTAGTTAATTATCTAATCACAGATTGTTATAAATAATTACAGTTACTATTAGTTACTGTTGCAGTTACTATTAGTGTCTGTTGCAGTTACTATTAGTGTCTGTTAGCCTATAAATAGTAGGGAAGTGTACAGATGGAATATGGAATAAGATTGCATTGAAAATTCATTGACTACCTCTCTGACTTCTTTTCGTTAATCTCCTTTTTCTTTTCTTCTTCTTCTTCTCATTCTTCTATTTCTTTCTCTGTTATCATTCTTCCTTTTCTCTTCCGATTCTTTCTGTTCTTTCTTTCTGGTTCTTGTATCATTCTTGATCAAGGATCCTACCAAGTGGTATCAGAGCCCCTCTTTCCTTGGACCGTGGGCTGTGCGACGTTGGATGGTGGAAACAAGACAGCAGATGGACGCGCGTATGCAGGCCGTAGAGCAGCGGCTGCAAACAGTGGATGATCTGCAAGAAACGGTGTTAGGCTTCCGCGATGAACTGCAGAATGTGGGTCGAGTTCTTCGCCAGGAGCTACAACGTGTCACGCAGGAGGTGCAAGACCGCGGCTTAGGAGCACCCAATCGAAATGGTGGTCAGCAGAATAATGACTACCCCGATGGTCGACGACCCAGACTACCAAGAATGGATTTTCCCAAGTATGACGGGAAGAACATCCATTCATGGATTATAAGGTGCGAACGTTACTTCAGACTGGAAAACGTACCAGAGGAATTACGTGTAGATGCCGCCGCCGTGAATTTGGATGGGGAGTCGTTTGAATGGCAGCTGGCCATGGAGCGTCGGTGGGGGAACTTTCGGCCAACGTGGGATGAGTATGCAGAACTCTTGAAGGGAACTTTTGGACCACCATATGAAAGACCCATGTCGGAACTGACCCATCTACGTCAGACGGGAATGCTGAAGGAATTCAATATAAGGTTCGATACACTCGCGGCACGACTGGACTTGTCGGAAGCCTACCTTATAGATGTATACATCGGCGCGCTAAAAGAAGAAATTGCCGATTCAGTGATGATGTTTGATCCCCAGACTCTTGTGGAAGCTCGTCGACTGGCAAGAGTGCAAGAAATTGCAATAAACCATCGACTGAACAAGGATAGCAGCGGTAGAGGGGGGAAAACAGTGACGGCTGGGAACTCGTACAAGAATGCGCTCGTGAACGGAGGGACCAACCTGCGCAATACTCTGACCCCTGCAGCGACTAAAGATTTGACGTCAGTAAGCAAGAACCCCACCCGGTATATCCGTCCCCTCAAAATGCTGACAGCCGAGGAAGAAACTGAGCATCGTGTGAAGAACCTCTGTTTCTATTGTCATGAGCCATTTTCGCGCGATCATCGTTGTCTTCAGAGACAACAGATGCAGTTGCACTTCATTACTCTTGATGAAGATAATGTTGAAGGGGAAGATGTGAGTCCTGACTGTGAGGATGATGGGGGATTGACTCCGCTGATTTCGCTGCATGCTATTCAGGGGGGAGAGACGGTAGAAACTATGAAAATTGCTGGGAATGTGGGAAGGCGTACTATCTATGTTTTAATAGACACAGGTAGTACACATAACTTCCTTGACTACAATTTGACTAGAAGGTTGGGGTGGCAGGGGGATAGTGCAGAATGCTCCTCGGTGCAGATTGCTGGGGGACGCAGCTTGCAAGTTCATGGTATGTGGAAGGGGTTCAATTGGCGAATGCAAGGTGTAGAGTTTGAATCTGTGTTTCGGATTATTGATTTACACACATATGACATGATATTGGGGCTGGACTGGTTGAAGTCCCTTAAAAATGTTTATTGGGAGTATGACAAAATGACTATGCACTTCTGGTATAAAGGGGGATTGTGCAAGTTGCAAGCTGTGAGGCCAACAATGGTAGAAGCAGTGCCCACTTCGCGACTAAGTGCCCATTGTGGTAATGATCAACAAAGATTTCTGGTGCAGCTCCTACAGCCTTATGAGGGAATTAAGGGTCAGTGTTTGGCAATTCAGACAGAAGAAGCTGCTGTTCCAAAGGAGGTGCAATCAGTGTTGATTAAATTTGAAGATGTCTTTGAGGAGCCCCATAGTTTGCCCCCATTAAGGGAAGGGCATAACCATCCTATCGTTCTCCAAGAGGGAACAAATCCAATAAACCTTAAGCCATATAGATATCCTGCTATGAAGAAGGACGTGATTGAGCAGCAAGTCAGGGATCTCTTACAGAATGGGGTAATTCAAGAGAGTTCTTCACCTTTTTCTGCTCCTATTGTTTTGGTGAAGAAAAAAGATGGGTCTTGGAGGATGTGTATTGATTATAGGGAGTTAAATAAGCATACTGTCAAAAATCAGTATCCAATTCCTCTGGTTGAGGATTTATTGGATGAATTACAATCAGCCAAATGGTTTACTAAGTTGGATTTAAGGGCTGGCTACCATCAGATTCGAATGGTTCCTACAGATTGCTATAAGACTGCATTCAAGACGCATTCTGGGCATTATGAATGGTTGGTCATGCCTTTTGGGCTAACCAATGCTCCAGCTACATTTCAAGGAGCCATGAATGATATCTTTAGGCCTTTCCTTCGTCAGTTTGTATTAGTTTTTTTTGATGATATTCTTGTATACAGCTCTTCAATAGTAGAGCATGCAAGTCATTTGCAGACCGTGTTGACAATACTACGTGACCATCAATTCTTTGTAAAAAGGGGTAAGTGCACCTTTGCTGCTCAGAATGTTGAGTATTTAGGTCATATAATATCAGCTGGAGGGGTGTCTACAGATCCTAAGAAGATTCAAGCTGTCTTGGAATGGGCAGAACCAACAAATGTGAAGCAACTGAGGGGATTCTTGGGGTTGGCTGGTTATTATAGGAGGTTTATCAAGGGGTTTGGAGAGATTGCTAGACCATTGACTCTCCTTACACGCAAAAACAGCTTCTCTTGGTCTGAGCAAGCTAGAATTGCTTTTCAGAAATTGAAGGACACTCTGGTTTCAGCTCCAGTGCTAGTTCTACCTGATTTTTCTAAGGTGTTTGTAGTTGAGACTGATGCATGTGGGGGAGGGGTGGGAGCTGTCCTCATGCAGGAAGGGCAACCACTTGCTTTTTTCAGCAAAGCATTGGCTCCCCAACATGTTAAACTCTCAATATATGAGAAGGAGTTGCTGGCAGTTGTATTGGCAGTAGAAAATTGGCACCAGTATTTGGAAAGAGCACATTTTGTTATAAGAACAGACCAGCAAAGTCTCAAATTCCTGTTAGGACAAAAGCTCAAGACGCCATTTCAGATGTATTGGATGGCTAAACTCATGGGGTATGACTACGAGGTTCAGTACAAGAAGGGCAGTGACAATTCTGCAGCTGATGCCCTTTCTAGAATACATGGGTCACAGATTTTGCAGATGGCTCTTGACACTTCTTCGCCGGAACTGTTAAATCTGATAAGGGAGTCTTGGTCTGCTGATCCTGTAGTAGCAGTGATTCTTTCAGATATTAAGCAGCAAGCAGATGGTTCTTTAGGTAGGTTTTCATGGGATGGAACTATTTTGCGAAAAGACAACAAGATTGTAGTGGGAGATGTTAATGGGATTAGGCAGAAAATTCTTGAATGGCTTCATTCTAGTGCCCAAGGAGGTCATTCTGGAATAAATGCCACTTATCAAAGAATCCGCAGTTTATTCTGGTGGAAGAATCTTCGCAAGGAGGTTGAAGAGTATGTAAAAGGATGTGATACTTGTGCTAGGTGCAAATATGAAACAGTAGCCTCTCCTGGGTTATTACAACCATTGCCAATTCCAAGCAAGGTTTGGGAAAGCATATCCATGGATTTTATAGAGGGACTTCCTAAGTCTAATGGAAAGGAAGTAATTTGGGTTATAGTTGACCGAATGAGTAAATATGGACACTTCATTAGCTTGTCTCATCCATTTACAGCTTCTTCCCTCGCCCAAGTTTTTCTTGACCAAGTGTATAAACTTCATGGAGCACCAGTGGAGATTATTAGTGATAGGGATCCTGTCTTTATTAGTAATTTCTGGAAGGAATTTCTCAGAGTTATAAAAATTGAGCAGAAACTGTCTTCAGCTTACCATCCTCAAAGTGATGGACAAACGGAGGTGTTGAATCGTTGTTTGGAATCCTATTTAAGGTGTATGTGTTGGGAAAACCCCAAGGAATGGAATCAGTGGCTATCTTTGGCTGAATGGTGGTATAATACCACTTTTCACACCTCTACTAAGACAACTCCGTATGAACTATTATATGGCCAAAAACCTCCAGTTTATTCTCCCTATATTCCTAGAACAGCTGTAATTGAAACTGTGGATAGGAGTTTTCTAGAAAGGGAAAGGATGCTAGCTGTATTGAAACACCATTTATATAAATCAATTAATACCATGAAGCAAAGGGCAGATGCTAGAAGATCTGATCGTGAATTCCAGAAAAATCAATGGGTTTTCCTTAAACTTCAACCTTATAGACAGGTTTCTGCAGCAACTAGGAGTACCCAAAAGTTAGCTCCTCGGTACTATGGTCCTTATAAGATAATGGAGAGGATAGGTCCAGTAGCATACAAGTTAGAGCTACCCCCTGAGTCTAGGATTCATCCTACCTTTCATGTATCCTTATTGAAATTGTGTCCAGATCCTGGTGTCAAGCAAAGGCATCCCCCTACTAATTTTCCTACTGTTCCTAGTTCTCAGTACCCTGAAAGGGTATTGGCCAATAGAGTTGGGAGAAGAAAAAAACGAATTATTACTGAAGTGTTAGTGCAATGGAAGGGATATCCTGAAGAAGAAGCTTCCTGGATTTCTCTCTACCAGTTACAACAACAGTTCCCTGAATTCCAGATCTCTAACCCTTGAGGACAAGGGTTGTTTTAAGGGGGGGTTACTGTTATAAATAATTACAGTTACTATTAGTTACTGTTGCAGTTACTATTAGTGTCTGTTGCAGTTACTATTAGTGTCTGTTAGCCTATAAATAGTAGGGAAGTGTACAGATGGAATATGGAATAAGATTGCATTGAAAATTCATTGACTACCTCTCTGACTTCTTTTCGTTAATCTCCTTTTTCTTTTCTTCTTCTTCTTCTCATTCTTCTATTTCTTTCTCTGTTATCATTCTTCCTTTTCTCTTCCGATTCTTTCTGTTCTTTCTTTCTGGTTCTTGTATCATTCTTGATCAAGGATCCTACCACAGATCTTAATACTTAAGTAATTTATGAATGATTAATTTGCTTTCTCATTTTGTATTGGGGTTTAGTATATTGCTGCTTCATTTTGCATATCTTGGTCTATATCATTGTTTACAGATTTTTGGGTAAAGAAAAATAATCAGTAGAGCCATGATTTATGAATCTATGAAGGTATGTGGTTGAGAGGATCCTTTGGAGAACTGTGATTTCCTATCACAGTTTGCGTGAGATTATTATGTGACCCCCAAGCCATACTGAACATTGCAAAGAATTTCACCCGTCATGACAAAACTAAGCATGTTGATATTGACAGGCATTTTATCATTGAAAAAAAAAATAGAACACGAAGTCATTAAGGTCATTTAGGGCCTGGTTATTTAAACATTAAAAATAAGTAATTTTCAGATTGTTTAGCGCTTTATAAAAGGTGATTTATTGGTTATAGATTTTGTGAAAAGAAGAAATTATTCCGTGGTTACAATCATAAACAAGCATTTAGTGTTTTTAAGATTTTATGATACTTTCATGTATTTTTGTATTTGCATCAATATTCTTTCTCATCTATTACATCTATAATCTAATATTTTCAGAAGCTACTCAAAAGTATCTTGTCAAAATAATTAGAAATCATATTTTTTTTTATTATTTTAAAAAAGTTTAAACAAACATTCCAAAATTTCTCAAAAGTCCTTTTTTTTGTAAAAAAGGTGATTTTTTTTAAGAAACAAAAGTTGAAACTAACGGACTCTTGCACAGCTATACACATCAAACAATTTGTGTTCTGACCAAAGCTGTTCTAAGAACCCTCATTGATGCTCATATATCCAAGATGCAAATGATTTATGCATACTTCTAGCTTGAGGGGAAGAGTGAATGTACCAAGTGCTCAGTTTTTGTTGGGTTCATTGCAAATATATTACTCCCTCCATTCCTTTTTATAAGAGACAATTTTTTGGTATGGCTTGTTCTTTTTTATAAGAGACACTTAGAATTTGTCTTAAATTTTTTGTTAATTTCCTATTCTACCCCCATTTAGTTACCTATATTACTCTTATATCAATGTATTTAATTCCCACCTCTCTACCGCACATTCTCTCTCTTCCACATAAATGGGGGTATTTTTGGAAAAAAGTTAGTTTTTTTTATATTTATTGTCTCCAACTAATTTTAACAATTTTATTTAGTTAATTGTCTTTTATAAAATGGAACGGAAGGAGTAATACTTAAGGGTAGTATGTTTATTTTAGTTCCAAGGACATCTTTGAAAAATGATCTTGCCTCGTGCCTAAATACAACTAGCTAAAGGGAAGGGTATTTAAAATAATATTCAACCCATGGGAGTTGAATTGGGTGATAATAAATTTTTGTAAGATTAAACCTTAAAGTAAATAATAATAAACGGAGACATGAAAGAAAATCACTAAGTAATTAAGTAGAAAGTAGAGCACACTCAGCGATTTGTACTAGTTCGGTCTAATCCATGCGATCTCCAATTCCTAGGTAGCACCTGAGAGTTTCACTATCTCCCCAAGAATCAAAAGGGTAGGGCTTTCGGTGCCTTAGTACAAGTCTTATACTTTTACGTCTAGCTTTTAACTTCCCCTCATAGAAGGTAATTTAATATCTCACTCAAGATTCCCACAATATTGAGTCTACTCAAATGAATAATAAGTGATTAGATGAGCAAGCCTCACTGACTGAGTAAATTATGCACACTAAGGAATAGAGGTAGTTGAGCATCGAATAGGAGTTTTAAGAGGAAATGAGTAAGTAGTTTGCAAGCAATAACTCTTATTGTCCGACTTGAACTGTTATTTATGGGTTGGTTGAAGAAAGTAACTGTTAGTCACAATAAATTATCTGTTACTCTGAATAACTATATATGTTCAATCACCACAATAAGTTCTCTGTCAAAGGTGATCTTGGTTAATAACTAGAGCAGTTATTGAGTATGCTGAGGACAGATTTCTCTTTGTAGCAGAATAAGAATAAAACCATGTTCATGAGGGGTAGATTTAGAGATTGAATGATTCTAAAAGGACTATATGACGTAGGAATCAAGAATCAATATAAAACAATAAGTTCAAATTTGGAATCTGAAACTGAGCAAGCTTAAGAAAGCAACCTTGATTTTAGGTAAGCAAGAACTCGAGTTTATCAGAATATAAGAAATGAAAGTTTCGGTGACCAAGATGAACTCGAGTTCAGCAAGTATAGGAAATCAAGTTTGTGAAAACAGAACAGAATAATTTGAAGTAGAAGCAAATTCGATTTTAAGACAAGTAACAACTCGAGTTTAACAACAAATAAAAAGGGATATTTTGTATTGAAGTGTGAACTCGAGTTTGTGAGCTATAGGAAATCTGAGTTTGGGCGAGAAATTAAGAGACAGGACAATTAAGAAGCAAACTCAATTGAAGAATATCTAAGAAATTGATTTTGGCAAATTTAGGACAACGAAACTTCACAACCAATGGAAGAACTCGAGTGTGATTCACTTCAGAACTTGGGTGTAAGTAGAAACATTTCAAAAGGAATACAACAAACTTGATTAGAGAGCATTATCAACTTGATTTCAAGTGATAATTTTCACAAAACAAAGACTTAGGATAGATGAGAACTTGAGTTTGAGAGGGAGGGAAATCGAGTGTGTGAAGCAATATGACTGCAAAAGCTTGAAATCGAGTTAAGATAGGAGAGAACTCAATTTCTCAACCAAGAATGGAACTGGACAATATAGGAAATCGATTTTAAGCATAATGAACTCGAGTTTATGAAGAAATACAAGCAGAACTCGAGGTTCTTGATGAGTAAACTCGATTCCAATAAGATCAAAACTTTCTGAACTTGAACCAGAAACCATACACGATTTTGAGCTCAACTACTTACATAAAAGCCTCCTACGATTTTTCTATGGTTCATTGAATAATTTGCTTTATATTAATCCTTTATTGCAAAACAAACTTCTCTAGATTTTATTATCATCAAAACATAGGCTCTAACAGGGTAAGATGGGAATTCTAACCAATGGTATGAAATACTTTATGGGAAACTTAAATAGGTTGTTCTCCCACCTTTACCTCTATAGCTAGCTTCTGGAGAGGGTTTTTCACTCTACTTGGGTGCCCATCAATTGGGGTCAAAGTTAGCGGCTGACAGCTTTGGGAAGGGCCTGTTGTATCCAGAGGGTTCTGATGCGTTGAAGGTTTTGATCAGGGAGGAACCCAGTGAAGTAACTCAATCTCAAGATTTTAATTGTTGGATGTCAGCCCTTTAGTTGGCGCCAATTGATGACCAAGGTAATTTGGGATGTCTAAGTTCTACATTTAGTAGTATGAGATATTCTATGGGACACTCAAATGTGTTAGTTTTTCTCAATAGCTTAATTCGAGGAGTGCTTGTCCTTGGCTGCCCTTTCTTTAGTTACAGAAATTCATGATTTTCTAATCATTGCAATATACCATCATCACCAATCCTCCAAGCTAGCACACGGGTTGAGAACTATTTCGCAATACCACTTCAGATAAGTCAAGTACTGCTTCATCCATCCATGGTATGGAGACTTCCCCACTTGGGCACCACCACATAATTTCAGCCTTTTATGCTTCCAAAACCGTACTTGGACTTTACTAGAGGTGGTGTTCATTAAACTTATGATGCTGCTCTGAAATTTAAAGATTTGAAACCTGCATAGTTAAAACCAGCCGCTGGGCAGGTCTAATACAACAAAGTACATACATAGATTGTCACCACAGGGACCTTCATCTTTAAAAACCTGAGCAAAATATGAGATCCCCATATCAATTGACAATCTCTGCCCAAGAATTAACTTTTATTTGTATGCTATCCTTTACATTTTGCAAAATCCTGCATATGGATTGTTTACTTGGCCTTTGATTGTGGCAATGATAGTCTGAACATGTTACAAAACATAGGCTGTCAAGAAAGGTAGCTATATGATTTCTTGGTGTCTGAGTTTTAATTTGTTGAGATTTGTTGAACTTACTGCATTTAATTCTCATAATTTTCAGGCTGAGCAGTTGGAGCAAGAGATGTCTGTGCTTCAGCAGGCAATTGCTGATAAGCATGAGCAGGAAACTGCTATGCTTCAGGTTTCACATTTGTTCGATTTCTTATTTACTTTCTTGGAGAAAAATACTCCCATGCCAAGTTGAAAGATTTATTGCCGATTTTATAGGTCTTGATGCGGGTAGAGCAAGAGCAGAAGGTCACTGAGGATGCTCGTAGGTTTGCAGAGCAAGATGCAGAAGCACAAAGATATGCTGCCCAAGTGCTTCAGGTTAACCCACCCCCCCTCTTTAATATATAAATTCTTACTCGTTATTTATTACTTTTAATTCATCTTTTGTTGCCTTTACAATTCATGTTATGTGGTAAGCATGGCAAAGAGTTTATTCAACATATTAGACACTTGTTACAATACTTTAACTCCCTATTTATGCTGATAGGAGAGTCATGTGATTTCCTAACTAACTCTTATTGTTAATTGACAATAGTCCGTTTGCACAGTTTTACTTGCGATTCCAAGCTTTATGTGACCATATGTTTAATCTTCTCTACTAGACCTCTCTGGCTCTATCTGACTCAGAGATCCCTCAAGCTGTTTAACGGCTTCAAGTAAGTAATCTGCTAGCAGAACACGCCTCTCTCCCAGCTCCCACACATGTTTAAGCCCATTAAGCATTACCATAATTATACATCCAAGTGATGCTGTACCAATGTTGACTTGAACCCTTGTCTAACACCTTTTGTGATCTCTAATAACCCCACTGCAGCTTTCCATCCTTTCCTTCAATCCACAAGCATTGTCATCTTGTGGGCATCCTCCAACTTGGCTGCGTTAAGTCATAGCCACAATGTTGCTGCCTCCAGCAGTATTATCATTCCTTCTACTTCCCACCTTCCAGCCATTATGACAAAGAAGATCCCCTGTTGCGCTCTTTCTACCCTCATCTTCTAGTCAGACGCCATTCAATTTATCTTGGAATGTCTGTAAAAGAAAAGAATTATGTTGGAAGCAGTAATAATTCTTCTCCACATTGCTTTCATCTCATCTCAATCCCTGAAGACGAGTGTATTTTCATCGTTCATCTTGTACAGTCCACACCTGCTTGAGGAATAGTGAACCCTAGAGAAATGCATTGCATTAGTCAATAGTTCAAGACAAGCCACATGAATAACTTGCAACGTCAAGGGACATTTAGTTGCCACATACTCCTTGAAACTTAGATCACTTCCGTTTGGTCACCTTTGACTTGGCCATTGTATCATAAGCCAATTTAACAAAGATACCATTTGATAGATGGCTACTAATTTTGTTAGTTAATGTTTGATACAGTTTGATAATTTTTATTTTAGTTTATTGTTTAGTGGTTTAAATTTAAGCTTTTCTTATAAGTGGTTATTTGACACCTATTGTATCTGGTCTTATGAGCATCTTTCATTTATTTCTCTTTTGTTGCCCCTCCTTTTGGTTGATTACTTTTACCAGTTGTCTTGAAAACTATCTTCTTGGAACACTGATATCAAATAAAAGTAACCAGTGTTGTTTCCCTTTTGGTGAGAATCTGTGTTTTAAATTTCCTCCCATTCATGGGAGCCAAAATGTGATTGGAATAACTTGAGCGGGCTCTTGCAGTGGAACCCATAGGAACTATTCTGGTTCAATCTTAGCAAACTAGAAATCTCATCGTGACCCCATTCTTGTATGGTTTTCAGTGGATATGTGTAGGATATTGACAAGGATATTGGACTTGAATTTTAAAATGAACTTTCATTTTCATATTAGGTCAAGGTATATTTCCCATCAAAAGTACTCTGGAACAATTTCAATTTTATTGACAAAGGATATTGGATTTGAATTTTAAAACTTTCATTTTCATATTAGGTGAAGGTCTTCGTTTTCATCATTATTTCTCCTAGAAATGATGCTTGCAATTTTGCCCATTCTTTTCAGATTTCTTTCTAAGGGCCTTTTCACTATCCTGCCCCTAGAAATGAAGCTTCATTTTCGCATGTTGTTCTGATTAGTTACTTTTAGTTGCCTCATTTTGTCTTGTTTTATTCTGTTCCTCTATTCTGTAAACTCTACTTGTCTGCTTCTTATGCCAAATCTTTGTCTACGCTTCATTATATTGCCATGTGATGTTGAATGCAATGGTAAATTTTCAGATTGCGACAAATTACAATTTATAAAACCTAATGTTATCATGAAATCTATGTAGTGACCTCATTTAATAGGATAATGTTTTGTTGTTGTTGTTGCTGCTGTTGTTCTAACAAATTACAATTTACATATATAATTGTTGGCAGGAAAAATATGAAGAAGCCACTGCTGCGCTTGCCGAAATGGAGAAGAGAGCAGTTATGGCGGAATCAATGCTTGAGGCCACCTTGCAGTATCAGTCTGGCCAAGTTAAAGTGCAAGCATCTCCACGGTGTGTCAAGTTTGCCAAATATCCTGTTGTCTAACTGTATTTCTATGGTTAAACTGTGTTTTCTTTCCAAATTTGTCATGAAATATAGTTCCACCTTGGACATGTTACCATACATATCTTTCCATAAGAATAAAATGGGGAATAGGCGCGGCCTTTAACATTGGAAAGGATATACAAGAGTTACTGCTATATGTTTGATCGTAAACTGCCCTTGATTTATATTGACCTACTTTTTTGTTGCTTTATAGGTCTTTGCAGCCTGACTCCCCAGCATCACGAAATAATCAAGAGCCAATGCCAGATGTGCCTGCTAGGAGGATAGGTTTACTTTCTCGTCCATTTGGCCTTGGATGGCGTGATCGAAACAAGGTTAGTCTATGCATTATGCTCAATGTTTAGGTAGGTTTCCAACTACTTGGAAATTTAGGATTCGTTAGGTACATGGAATTAAATAGAATGAAAAGGAGAGTAAAATAAAAAGAATTTTTTTTGAATGAAAAATGTCTTTTGCCTTTTGATGAAAGAAATAATCAAAATGAGCAGTTCTTGTTTAGTAATGATAATTGAGAGATAATAACCATGTCATATCTCAATTTTCTTGTAAGAGAAAAGACTCTTTCCTATTTTTTAACCAGCAGGATGATAATTATTGGTTGACTGCCACAGGGGAAACCAACTAATACTGAAGATCCAGCAAAACCGACTAATGCAGAACAGCCCTCAAAGCCAACTAATGCAGAAGAGCCGGCGAAACCGACTAATGCAGAAGAGCCAGCTGAAGGAAAAGCCACCATTGAGGGACAAAGTACAAGCAGCCACCAAGAGAGTAATGGCCACAAAATACAGGATGAGTAGGAGAGAAGATGAATAGAAATATATATATTTGTGTCCTTCCCATGAAAGTTTAATGAGGAAGTAGTTTCTTTGTTTGCAATTTTTGTTTAGAGCGAATATGTAATTCATTCATTGTTTGTTCACTAAGATGCCATAGAATAATAATGTATTTGTAAAAGGGAAGAAACAGGTTGAGCTCGATTATTACATAACTGTCTCGTTTCTGGTTTTCTGAAGGGATGGACTTTGTAGTAGCGTCGAAGTTGTGTATATGTATAAATTTTTTATATATTAAATTCGAGTTATCTGTCAATTCCCTCGTTTTATGGAGGAACTCGTGTTCATCTTGATGAATACATAGCCTTTTGGAATAATCAATGGAAAAGGAATCATTTTGGATAGTGGATAATTGAAGGAATCTATATATCCATTATCATTGTTCAATATTATTTTTAGCAAAAATACCACTCTAGGTTCCTATACTTTAATCTTGTTTTATTTGTCGCTAGAGTTTATTTTCATGGTTTCTTATTTCTTGTGTTTGCTTCGTCTTAAACGTTGCTCCTTTTAGTTTGAAAAATACCTAGAAGGACCATGAGCTGGCCCAAACCGTATTCTTTGGGTTACATAAGAGGGCCCAACCCAAAAAGAAGCTTGCTCAAACAGTATTAACCGAAGGGATCAAAACATTGTGAATTTAATTTCGTAGTACAATTTGTATAATTTTTTTTTTTCATAGTACACTGGGTTCTTGTATTGTGATAGAAACTGAGCAGTGGACTGTGTTTAAAGGTTTTAAGATGGCTTGTGATATTGGATTTATGAAACTTATTCTTGAATTGTAAAAATGTTATTGATATGCTGTCCAATGAGAATAATGACAAATGCAGTTTGTTAGTTGTACAGATACAGAATCTTATACAGAGTTCTTGGAATCTGAAGCTTTAATACATTCATAGAGTTTGAAACAAGATTGTAGATACTCTAGCTAAAAACTTTATTTTTTGCCCTCCACGTTTGAAATCTCTTGTTTTTAATGATTGTTTGGGATCTAATCCCCTTCGGAGTTAGATTTTCTTGTTCAAGCAGTTAGCCCTCTCTTGTATAAAAAAAAAATTCATATGTATCAATTATCGTTCGTGGGTTCAACTGGTATTTGGAGCGTTTTTGATCCCTTGAGAGTACCATTTTGCTGTGGTTTCAGTCACGGCGCTTAGGGAGATATCCTAACTCTTGGGTGTCTAAGTTTACGCCTGAGGGTAATAGACGGCTCGCTTTTCCTGGCATTAATATCGCCTAGGAGGAAGGGATATTTCGTCTTGCCCTTGGATCGTGGGTGAACCCAGCCCCTTTCTAAAAATTTTTGTACCAAAAAAAAATTTCATATGTACCAAAAAAAATTTCATATGATGTTAATAAGAGTTAGCACATATGGTAAGGAACGGATTCGTATCCTACAAAGACGTGAGTTCAATTTCTGTTGTTGTCGTGATATTTCTTTTGGTAGGCGATCTTGTAAGTCTCTTGTAAGTATTTTATGAGTTTTGGGACTATGCCTTAGCCTTAGTGGATACAGGTGCTGAACTCATCTAAACTTACATTTATATATATAAAAAAAAATTCATATGATGATTAACCATACAGGTGTAACCTAGTAGTCACCTTACTTAGTCCCTTAACTAAGTGGTGGGGCTTCGAATATTATCTTTGGGTATAAAAAGTATCTTATAGCTGGCTGTTTACTTAGAAGTGGAGGTTCCGAAGCGAGGGATTAGTTATTACTATTGATGGTGGATATCTTTATTATATTAGAAAAAAAATCATATAATGATTGGGTAAAAAAATGGTTTGATTTATAAGTAGAAAAGGGAAAAGGGATTAAAACCTACTGCATGAGAGAGAATCAAGCATCAAAGACTAAATGGTTTGGGCATTGGACCACACCTAAGACGTCGGGGTTCCATGTTCCGACGCCAATGGAGGTAAGTGTTGGGGCAATCATTGGACGGAGGTCAAAGGAGACAAGAACTATAAAATAGGCCAATCTGTAAGTTGCGTGATGTAGGTTGAAACAACATGCCCTCTTATGGGTTGGCATTTAGCTAACTTGAACCCACTATAGCAGCTTGACGGGCTAGCTTGTCAACTCACTGTTTTTTTTAAATATTATTATATATTTTTTTGATTTAGTTAAGGGTAGTTTTATCCTTTTGAGGCATAAAAAATATTTTAATTTTTTAAAAAAAATTGTTTATTGATTAAAAAATAAAGATTGAAACAACCTGCACCTTTAGCGAGTTGACATTTAACTACCTTAAGCCCATCACAACAGGTTGGTGGGCCTATTTTTTTTTAAAAAATATTTTACTCTAAAAAAAAGAATTTCACCAATGAGAGTTGGTCTCGGTATCGCTTAAGCGAGATCTCAAGTTCGAGCCTTGGCGTATACAAAAAATTTTCGTTGGGAGATTCATCCACCATAGCCAGGTGCACAACGCGGGTCGGATCCGGATGTAGTTGGGGTAAAGTTTCGGTGAACTGGGTGGTCAACTAAAAAACAAGAATTTCTTTGTTTACTAAAATAATAAAGATTGAAATAATAAAAAGAAAATGATAGGTGCCAAAAAAAATTCCCATCTTCCTTGTTCACCAACAAGTGCAACCCAAAAATAAATTTTTGCTCATATTACACAGCAACATCAACTAAAAAAAAAACATCAAATAACTACTCAAATTTCAGATATGAGAATCACACGCTAAGGTGAATGAGGAAGAGTAGATCAAGGGCATTTGACTCCTTTTGAAGGTTAAGCATCAATTTTCTCTTGTTTTACAGTGAACCTCATCTTTGCTTTAGTGTGTAAAATAATAGGAAGTTAAATTTTGGCTTAATGTCGCTCGCGATTCGTCTTTGTTTGATGATGGTTATTTTTGCCTAGCCTCATCTTTGAAGTTTCCCTTTTCTAACGTTATTTTTCCTTCGTGTAATGGCATAATCATTGTCTTTGTTATGTGCTTCTTGATTTCTCTGCAATTGTCGTTGCTCTGCATTTTTTTGGTATCTAGTAGGAGAAGCATTATTAAGTTATGTTATTTTCTTGCAAGGTATAAAATGGATTCGGAGAAAGACAATGGTGACAGTAGTGAACGGTGACCACATCCTTAAACATTCCTCACACACTCCTACAAGATGGGATTACAATTCCATCAAGAGTTTTCAATATTGAATAATCCCTCTAGAATCCCCACTTCAAGAGTCTCTCAAAGAAATGTTTTCTCACATATACATTCATTCTATTGTTTCCCTAGACTTGCGCCAAGCTTCTATTTATATTTTTTATGATTAATTAGTAGTTAGATATAAGTTATACACCTTACTTAATTAGACTAACCATTGGGAGATGTAATAAATGTCACTTCATATTTTGATGATGTCAAATAGATTAAATTTTAAATTCTGATTTAGATTTAGAAAGTTTATCCTCTCGATAAATAAAAACAAAATTCAGTTTATGAAAATAATTTCTAAAAAGTATTTATCGAAACATTTATCGATAAACCCTTCGATAAAATAGAATAAATTCTATTTATGAAATCGGTTTTTAAATGACATTTGTCGAAATATTAATTGATAAGATAGTTTATCGATAAACACTTCGATAAATAGAGAAATTTTAGTTTTTAAACTAGTTTTTGAAACCAGTTGAACGATATTTAAAATATGTAATTATTTTGAACAATGATCTTATGATTTAGAAAATGATCTTATAAAATCTTAATTTGAAAATGGACTACATTGCATTTGTGATGAAGATTACAAGAATTAAAGAAAGTCTTAGACCATTATTGAATAGTTATTCGATAAACTCATTTATCGAAAAACACTCCGATAAGTTACCTCTTCTGGTCTATGAAATAAAGGCTTTGAATAGACTTCTTCTCAATAATTATTTTGATAAGCCTGAACCATGCCTTTGTAACTAAAAGCTTATTCTTTGAAAGACATTTTGATAAGGATGATTTTTTAAGTATTATTCAATAAGAGTCGATTTAGTTTGAATACATATTATTTGAATGTTTATTGAAGCTCTTTTCGATAAGAGTATTTTTCGATAAATACTTCGATAAATCTATCTGTTCTTCAAAATAATTTTCAAACTAGACTTTGCTATTTTAATTCAAAATATTGGAAACTAATTGATCTTTGCTTAAACACTTATTCTATCATTTATACTATAAATTTTAAGATCAATTGCAGGCAGAAATAGGATTAAATTAAGAAAATAATAAAAAAGTAAATTTATGTCATATGCATTAAATGCTTCAACGGTTATTTAATGAGTCCAATGGTCACTCAACTAACTGATCTTCAAGCTCAACTATAAAAAAAGCCATAGTAAATGCAAGAGAATAATGAACAACAAACAACATTTATTGAGTATTGATTATTGCATACATTTTATACTCTTTTCTACTCTATTTTTTTTATAAAATTCTCATAAAATATAACTATTATTAATTACTTGGACTTATTTTATACACAATATAAATAAAAAATAATATTATAAATAAATTTAGTTTATTTTAAAAGAGTTAATCATGGTAGAAAAGAGTTTTACTAAAATTCAAAAGAAACCCTACTATGGTTATAAAAAGATTTTTCTTAATAGATAAATAATTTTGATAGAAAAAGAATAAGATGAGTCAAATTATTTATGACATATAAATTACTGAATTTTTTATAAATTATATATTATAACTAAATAGATTCTAAAGTAGACTTGATTTTACAATATAAATATTACACTTTTCTATAAACATATATATTAATTAATAAAAAAGATAATAATAAAATCTTTTATGAAATATTTTTAAAGATATTAAAAATTAGATTAAAGTGTATATATAAAAATAGTGTAAGCGTTTATGCAATTTTAATAAAATTGAAGAAATAATTAATAATTTAGAAGATTTTATCATAGATATTTAGAATATTATTCCCAAAAAGAAATTCTAGAATCAAATCCAAATAATATATTATATAATATAAGAGTATGCATAATGAACCTTACTATGCCAATATATAAGTATTCTACACATACATTCAAAGGAGAAGGCTATACAATTGATATAACTTTAATCAAGCCTCTGAAGTTTTTCTTAGGGTCCTAAGATGAGACTATCACCTGAAAAATGTTAATAAAAATAGGGTGAGACAAATATCTCAGTAACCAGCAATTCTACTCATCATGCATACTAACATGTGCTCATGAGGTGTCAAGTGGGATATCACAAAGTACAATATATAGAAAATAATAATTATCATAATAAAATCAAATGGATAACCCACCCAAGTTTCTCCCATCAATCCAACCGAACCGTGTTATAACTACCAACTGAACCTATGGGCTAATGATAACTAACTACTCAAAAAGCTAACCGGTTAAGTGGTATAGATAAACCAAAATCCACATAGCAAATAACCAGACCATGGGTTCATTCCCCCTTGATAAACAGGTGGGGGTGTCGCTGCCCCTCGGTAAACAGGTAGGGCATGTCCCTCGGTTAACTGGTGGGATAAAAGTCAACTATCGAGCTTCAATGAAGGTTATATCACGTGGTAAAAATATAACTCTATCATCACCCATCCCTAATGCATAATTATCAAAATAATCATATTAATCAAAATCTCAATAGCTTGATAAATATCACAAAATAGTTTTTCTCAATATAATAACTTTCTTCAAATTCAATATCAAGATATAACAAGTTTATAATCTCAACTCAAATTTTCTAAATTAAACTTTAAGTCCCACAAGATTATTTTCAATAAAATTAATCAAACACGTTTTCTCAATACAATCATATCAATATCAATATATTTATATATATTAAATCACTTACAAACATCACATTAGCATACACAACGAGTATAAAATAGTTTACATTTTGCCTAAATATATGAATAATTACCACAAAATATTTGAAAGGTAAATCTTAGCTTTAGGTGAGTTGAACTAAGGGCGTATTTAGGAGGAAAATAGAGATGAGATTATTTGGGAACATAAAATAGAATGAGAGAGAGGACTAAAAAGAGAGAATATGACTCAATAATCAAGTCTGAGGAATAACTAAGAGCTTTATCTCTATTTATAAAGCCATAATAATAATTCAAAATTTAAATCTATATCTAAATCTGAACCCAAATCCTAATAATTTTCTAACTAATAATAATAATTAAATAATAAAATTTTAAATAAGATAATAGTAGGATAATTTAGATATCCTATTTTATTGAAAATAATAAAAATACTAAACCATAATAATTTAATTAGATAATATTTCTAAATTATTGATAAATAACATTTTTAATTGTGCTTCAATATAATAATAAAAATCGGGATGTTACATTTTTCATATTTTGAGCAGAGCATTTGATCTTCAGTGTTTATCACTATCACTCCACTTGAGATAGACTTAGAAATCTTTTATACTTTCATCTAAGATACCCAATAATGGGTCTCTTGAGTGGGTACAAGCTCATAGGAAGTAAGGGGAGTGAGCGATGTTATCTCTTGTTGATATACTGAGGCACTAAGAGCCTTGTGAATATTGGAGAACAGTGAAATATTTAGAGGAGTTATGAGGACTAGATGTAAGTTAAGTGGTTAGGTTGAACTAGTATAAACTCTTCGTGCATTATCTTCTTTATACGCTTCCTCACTCTTCGATGATATCCTTTTTAACTCTATCTCTATTTTTCAATTTAAGTTTTAACATTTTTAATATCACCCAATTCACCCACCTCTTGGGTGAAACTGTTAAAATAAAAATATCTCATACATAATCTAATCAATCCATATTACAACATATATAAGTATGAAACCTATATGAGATGTAGGGAAAGATTTATAAATACTTCTCGCCATTAGCTTAATTGATCTGAGTAAGAATTAGAACTTAACTCAGAGACCTGTCAATCAGAGAACACTGTTAGATAAAAGATAATAGGTTCTTCCAGCTAGTGATTAGGCACAGTGATAGCAACTTGTATATTGCTATCACCAATGGGGAACCCTCAGAGAGTGAGCAAAGAAAATTGTATCTATCTTGGACTTAGAAAACTATCGCACGAATAATTGTTGTTATTAATTTCCACCATTAGAGAATTAACTTTAATTAACTGAGTCAATAACCCACCTTGAACTGGGCCCAAAATAACTACGGGTAATACTCAGGAATATTTATTAATTATCCTAATTAATATCTAAATAAGTTATAATAATAAATATATCACATTCTCCCACTTGGCCCATATACTCAATGCCATTGCCCTGTCAAGGTAAACTGATATATATTACAAGAATCATGGTGATAAGTTCTCTTCTATCAAGTATTACCTTTCATGTATTACAGGTAGCATTATCCCTTAATTGGTATCACATTATGCATGAACTCAATGTTCATTCGGTTCCTGTCTCAATGTTCATCAATTTCAATATCACAAATGTATACAATCACAAATTAGAAATGATAAACCACAAAATCTGATTTCATTGCTCATACCTTCTCTAATCAAAAGAAGGACGAACTCCCATATGAGGTACATAGGTGACAAAGATGGTCGGCTTCAATCCTTTCGTCAAAGGATCAATCAACATATCTAATATACTGATGCATTCAACTGAAACTTGACCATCCTAAACTCTTTCTCTCAAGCATAGGAATTTAAGTTTGACAAACTGGCTTTGACTTTTATTCCTTTTGTTGTTTGCTATGGCCACTGTAGTTGTGTTATCACAGTACATTCTTATTGGCTTAGAGATTGAATCCAAAATCTTGAGTCCACAATCTTGAGCCCAACAATGAAAAGCTTATGAATTTGCTTCAAAACACGTAATGTACTCAACATCACTAGTAGAAGGAGTTGTTTGAGTTTGCTTTATGATTCTCCATTATATAGCTCATTCTACCAATAGGAAGATATAACCAGATGTAGACTTATTTGTGTCTACACAACCTCCAAGGTCTGAATCTGAGTATCCAATTATGTCTAGATTGCCTGTCCTTCTATATGTAAGCATGTAGTACTTTGTAGGTACCTGAACACCTTCTTTGCAGCTATCCAATGTGCTTCCCCAGGATTACTTTGGTATCTTACCAACATACCCACAGTAAAAGTGATGTCAGGTCTTATAAAAACCTGTGCATACATCAAACTTCCTATCACTGAGGCATATAAGACGTATAAAACCTATATGAGATACAACAGAAGACTTATAGTTACCTCTCACCATTAGCTTAGTTGATTTAAGGAAGAACTAGAACTTTAATTCAGAGATCTGTCAATCAAAGTACATATTTAGATGAAAATAAAATAGGTTCTTCCAGCTAGTGATTAAGCACAGTGATGGTAACTTGTGTACTACCGTCACCAGTAGGGAACCTGTAACATCCTAATTTTTAGGTCTAGGAGAACTGGGAGGTAGTCTGATATGGGCAAGTTGCTAAACCCGTAGTCCCAGGGTAGTAATCTGATATGGGCAGATCACTTACCTATATTTTGTAGGAATCCGAGGGATGAACTAAGTCCCTCAGGATTTAAAGATGAGTTAAGTCTTTGACCTACAAAATAGGGACAGTTCACCTAGGTTCAAAAAGAGGAATGTAAGGAATATCCTAAGTCTTAAGCCTAAAAATTCTGCAGGTAGCTAGATATGGGCTGGCTCCTGAGTAAGATAACCTGATATGGGCGGGTTGTCGAGCCTTTCAATTAACAATGACTCCCGAAGAGTTCAGGGGATGAGTTGTTGAAAGAGAATTTTGAGAACTTAAGATGAAGGATAAGAAGATAAGTAAATATGTCAGAAAGAGAATACAGGGGTATAATCGTAATTATGGAAAAGATCGGGCTAGTAGCCGATGAGTACCATATTTTACCATAAAATAGAGAAAATTATACTGATCATTTCACTGAACTCTGAAATATGCATATGAGGTCCCTATGAGTATGTAAGAATTAGAAAAATGACTAAGGGTAAAATGGTCATTTTGAAAAAATGTGCGCGTGAAACATCCTTATTTTCATACATCTTAGGGACCAATTGGTAGTATTTAGAACCACTTTCAAGGTCATTGAAGTCCAATTTCTCAATCTGGAGTTTTACTCTTATCGAGTACTGTTCACTATGTAAATTCCAGATGAGTGACCTGACTTCGAAAAATCATAACTAATTCTAGAAAAATCATAATGCAGTGGTTCAAATTGCTACATGAAGCTAACTCAATACTATTTCAAGGAAAAATAACTCGTTGACCATTCCTTGTCCAAGTCAATGTCAGTCAAAGTTACAACTTTACTGTTCATCCAGCGTTTTTCTCCTGAATCCAGCATTTTGGTCCCAACTTTGATAATTTATATCTCCATGTGTAGATATCGAAATGAGACATTCTATATATCAAATCGAAGCTTGGTATGTCTACTATTTATCATAAACATATCATATATTTATTTAATCATTTACTATTTTTAATTATAGATCAAACATCACTATATCACCACGAGTTACTGTTCATGGTGGCAAATTCCAGCAAGCAACTTTACATACATATGCATACATCAATCACATATCAAACAAACATGCCAAACAATAATTATCATTAAATAATAAATCTTTATACAAAGGGCATGAACAAAATCCTCGTATCTCTATTACATCTTTCCTGCCTGAAATCCGGTAGTATAACTACTATACTTCATCTATAAAAATAACTGATTTTGTACTGATTCGGTAATTCCCGTGAGAATTACCATTCTACGTAAGTACCCAGGAAAGACTGGATGAACCGACTAGGTCCACTCACTTCCAGACTCCTTAGACAGTACCTACGTACACAGTACGTATCATCTCCTTATGTTCAGTCTAAAAATCGGCAGCATAACGGCGTCTTACAGCATTCTCAAAATTCACTTCGACATAACCTCTCTGTAATGGGTTATAAATAGGGGATGAGATTCGGGGGAATCTCAGTAGCAAACGGTACTAAACAATGCATGCATGAAAGTAAATACTTGTGCTTGCTTGTGAAAGTGTAAACATTGTGTAATGTGCATGCTTCCATGTAACATATGAAATACAATTGGCCAAGGTAATCATAGAAACAGAGCTTCAATCATATACACATATGCACACAATTCAACAAAGTCATAGCACAATCAAGCATAACATTCAATACATACAAGTTTAGGGTAAGTTTACTACCTTATTGCTTTACTTCTTTCCACTTTAACTTTGCTTCATCCTTCTTACTTTTCCTTGCTATGTGGCTGCCCTCTTTTGAGCACACCAAGCAATTCCTAACATCACATTACCATCCAACTATTACAATCTAACTTCTCTTGAACACTAAGCTTACTTTAAGTAACATAACTTCCTTTAATCTTTACCAATTGACTTGGCCTTTGAATCAATTGATGTCTTGACCTTACCCTACACAATTTGGCCTTTTGAATCCATTTATGAACTCAAAACAACCAAATTCCAGCAACTATGCACTGTTCCGGACAGATTTGAAAAACATGCATAATTCTTTCAAAAATTCTCATTTTGATTCCAATGCTTCCCATACTTGTTCCTCCACTTTTCCCCCACACAAAATCTCATTTTAAGACCATTGGAAGCATCAAAATCATGAAATTCAAATCACTGTTCACGCGAGTGAACAGTACCATGAGGAATTTTCAACATTATAACCTTTAATTCCAATGGTTTCCAAGGTTCAAAACCTTTCCAATCGTACACAAAATCATCATATAAACTCAATGGAAGCATTAAATCATTGGAAATCCATTTCCTTCTATCATGAACAGTGCATGAACAGTGCAAACCGAAATGGTAAAGTCAAGAACATCAACTTACTTCACAACCAAGCATGTAACTAACTTGTTTAAGCTTGTCTTAACTATCTATGACTTAAAACTCATATTCCTTTCACATATACACAAAAATTCCAGCAGCATTTCCCCAATATTTAAGCCTCAAAAATCACTTAAACTCAAGCACAAACCATAAGAACAAAAGGTAGAAGCAAGGAGACAACTTACCTTACTTGCTCCTTCATGACCCTTGCTTCTTCCTTGCTTTCTTGCACTTTCTTTCTCTAGAACTCACTTCTCTCTTTAAAGGAGCTCTTGGGTGTGAAGAATGAATGGAAAGGGGGGGTATTTATAGCAAAATTCATGTGCCATTTGAAGGCCAAGATCACTTTGGAAACTATTTGATCTAATGGTTAAAGCTTTGATCTTGGAATGTCTTTTCACTTTTCACTCAAGACCTTACCACCATGACATCACTAGCATGGCGTCCCTTGGTACACCTAACCCTTCCTCTTTTTGGGTGCCATTCTTGTGTCCTTGTGGGTCCCACCATGTGCAACACCTAATTCTTACTTTATTCTCTTTTTCTTTCTTTTCAAAAATCCATAAATTATTTATTATTTGGACTTGGGCTCCAAGATAACTTTTGGGCCTTATTGGGCTGGCCTAGGATGAAATATTGGGCCTCTTTTAGGTCCAATAGCTAACTGGCCCAAATCCCAATGTACTTTCCTCATACCGATATCCGTAACTTACCCTGATCTTAGCATAAATGCTAAACACCTCTTTTAATTGTTCTAACATTTTTAGAAATTCATTCTAATATAAAATGAATTCTCTACAAAGTTTCATAATTTTCTGAGACCAGTCCTGTTAAAAATTACATACGTTTCCTTTAACCCTTTATCGGTGTCCTTTTTCACCGTAAATTCCATAATTAATTCTACAGGACTCCTTTTTGACTTCTGTCAACTCCATAAATTCTTATATTAATTATAATAATTTACTATCAAATTTCCTCTGATATCCATCCATTGTGTGAAATGATCAAAATGCCCTCCATTTACTTCTGGTTTCTTAAGGCATCACAGTGGCATTTTCGTAATTTTGCACTTTGGCTCTTAGATTTTCTTCCTCTTCCAATTAATCCTTTTCTTTACATAAATATGGACACATCTTTTCATAAAAATCTCATATATTTTATTCAACCTGTACATACAACTTAGTACAGAAATTTTAGGATGTTACAGCGCGCGAGTGTAATTTCAGGCTAAAATAGCCCTATCCGGATTTAATATCTGAAAATACTGGGAGATAGAGAAAAGAATTCCGAGTTGAATTATGCGACACGAAATTTTGATTTGAGGTCCCGATTTTTCTGTAAAAATTCCTGAAGATGAGAATTTACAGTTATAATCGGTAAAGGAAAAACAGTTCGAATAGAGATGATCGGACTGTGGCCAGAAGCCATATAGTATTTCTAAGGATAGACAGTCAAGAAAGGTTATCTGATAGTTGACCAGGGTCAGAGAATACTCTGGTGAGATGTGAAAAGACAATAATACCCCTGGATTCATTAAAGTAAATAAAGAGGAACCAAGGGCATTTTGGTAATTTACCAAGGGATGGTTCTTGGGAATTGAGCCATCAGAGTACTTGGGCTAGATCAGAAACCCAAGATGACATTCCAAAGGCCCAAAAACGTAGCCCAAGGAATATGTGAGTTAAAGTGGCATTAAATAATATTTTAGTGACTTTTCAATAAAGTAAAGTTACTCGGTTGACGTGATAACCGGGAAATTGTCAGATAAAGCTTTGGACTTATCTGGAAGCCATGAGGTGGCGTGAAAGGTGTCCTCATGGGAGCCATCAAGATGCCACATGGCGCCAACCTAGAGGAAGAAGAAAAAGTTAAGGACACGTGGCATGATCTCAGCCATTTATTCCGGGATAAGACTCTGGAATTCTCTGGAAACGCTGAGTCAGCTGGTGAGGTGTCCCAAGGGCCCCACCATTGCGTCACCTAGCATGTGAGGTGTCCCATGATGATGTCACTTTTGATGAGTCATTATGGAGGATGATGTCATCACGATGACACAAGCAAAGCTTCTTGAGGAAGCAAGCGCTCTGAGCCATTCATCGTGAATCGATCTGAGCCATTCATTCCACCTTGCCTCAAGTATAAATACCCCCTCCCCCTTGCCATTTCATTCACGGCCAAGAGCCAATTTAGAGAGAGAAGTGAGTTCTAGAGAGAGAAAGTGAGAGAAAGAAAGAAAGAAGGAAGTTTTGGCGGAGCCGGAAGCAGTATAGAGATATTAAAATTCTGCTAAGCTAGTAAGGTAGTGAACTTACCTAAACTTGTATGTGTTAAATATATGATTGATTGTGTTATAGCTTGATTGATTGCTGTTAATCTGTAACTGTTGAAGCTCTGTACTATGATTACCTTGGCCAATTGTATTTCATATGTTACATGGAAGCATGCACATTACATTATGTTGACACAATCACAAGCAAGCACAAATATCAATCATTGATGCATACACTATTTAGTACTGTTTGCTATTGAGATTCCCCCGAATCTCATCCCCTATGTATAACCCATTTCAGAGAGGTTACGCCAAAGTGAATTTTGAGAATGCTGAAAGACGCCGTTATGCTGCTAAAATTATGGCAGAGTGAAGATAAGATATGATAAGTACTGTGTACGTAGGTACTGTCTAAGGAGTCTAGAAGTGAGTGGACCTAGTCGGTTCATCCAGTCTTTCCTAGGTACTTACGTAGAATGGTAGCTCTCATGGGAATTACTGAATCAGTACAGTTCAGTTATTTTTAAAGATGAAGTATAGTAGTTATACTGCTGGATTTTAGGCAGAAAGATGTAATAGAGATATGAGGATTTTGTTCATGCCCTGTTGTATAACAATTTATTATTTAATAACAAATATTGTTTTGCATGTTCAGTTTGTGTATAAGAAATTAAGAGAGAAATTCGCAAGTCCTGAGGCAGTAGTGTTTCGACCTCAGTTTGACCTAGTAAACGAAAGAGTTTGGCCACGAAATTTGGTGACCCAGTAGCACACATCTGGGGCATTATGTGGATAGGTAATAGGCCTTATTTGGATGTGTATAATGAGATAAATCATTTTTCAAAGTAAGGGTTCAGAATAAGGAACTTAAGAGTAAAATTTTAATTTCTGGGCTTAAGTTAAGATATAATCGAGTCAATATCGATTCCGTAAGTGTACTCTGAGGGGTCTAAGGGAGAATGTTTCAGAACCCTCAAGGAGTGAGCAGAGAAAACTAGGTTATCGCTCAGGGACTCAGAAATCTATCGCACAATAAAATTGTAGTTGTGTGTATTTCCACCATCAGAAAATTAACCTTAATAAACTGAGTCAATTACTCACCTTGGACTTGGCTCAAAATGACTACGAGCCACACTAAAAAATATTTATTAATTATCCTAATCAATATCTAAATATTTATAATAATAATAAATATCTCATATTCTCCCACTTGGCCCGTATACTCAATGTCATTGTCCTGTCAAGGTTAATTGATATCATACTACAAGAATTATGGCGATAAGTCTCTTCTATCGAGTATTACCTTCCATGTATTACAGGTAGCATTATCACTTAATAGGTATCACATTATGTATAAACTCAATGTTCATTCGGTTCATGTCTCAATGTTCATCAATTTCAATATCACAAATGTATACAATAAAAAATTAGAAATGATAAACCACAAAATCTAATTTCATTGCTCATACCTCCACTAATCAAAAGAATGACTAAGTCCCATATAAGGTACATGTGGGACAAAGATGTTCAGCTTCAATCTTTCGTCAAAGGATCAGCTAACATATTTAATGTACTGATGTGTTCAATGAAAATTTGTCCATCCTAAACTCTTTCTCTCAAGCATAGAAATTTAAGTTCGACAAACTTGCTTCGACTTTTATCCTTTGTTGTTCGCTATGTCTACCGCAATTGTGTTATCACAGTATATTCTGATTGACTTAGAGATTGAATCTATAATCTTGAACCCATCAATGGAATTCCTTATCCAAATAGCTTGTAAACTTGCTTTAAAACACACAATGTACTCAACATCACTAGTAGAAGGAGTTATGAGTTCTCTTTGTACTTCTCCACGATGTAGCTCCTTCTACCAATAGGAAGATGTAACTAGATGTATACTTATTTGTATCTACACATCCTCCAAGGTCTGAATTAGAGTATCCAATTACTTCCAGATTGTCAATTCTTCTATATATGAGCATGTAGTATTTAGTACCTTGTAGGTACTTGAACACCTTCTTTGCAGTTATCTAATGTGCTTCCCCAGGATTACTTAGATATCTTCCCAACATACTGATAAAACACATTTTGTATATGGTTTCTACGACATTTTTAAGAGTTTTATTGTAACTTTACCATTCATTTCATGCCTTAAATTGTACTTTTATGTATTACATGATTATGCGTGTTAATGTGCTAATTAAAGGGTAAAATGGTAAAATAACTCTTCCAAACTGTACATATATTGTTATTTACTGATTTGGACTTTTACAGTGAGCTTTTATGTTGAATTACAGGTATTTTGGAAGAGAGCAAGGACTAGGAAAGAAATCACAAGTCAATGAAGCCAAATCACGTTTTTGCACTTTTTAGTCGCGACCACAGTGTCCTCTGATCGCGACCTTGATTCTTCTAGAAACTTTTCTGCGTTCACAGGTCGCAACCAAAACAAGGACCTGGTCGTGACTAGAGAAGACAGTCGTGAAGCTGCGCATTTTTGGTTAGGTCAAGATGCTTTTAAAAGGGCGAGCAAGATGCCGTCGATAGAAGAGGCTGGTTTTAACTTGATTAGGCTAAGAAGCAGTACTTGAGCATTCTCTGATCACCTTCGCCACATTTTCCATCCTTCTACATCTTTTCACAGATTTCTACACATCTCTACGCCATCAATCTACCATCTATCCATCATTTCTTCATGGCATCACACCTGAATAGCGATTGCAGAGCAGCAGAAGTCATGAGAGGCTAAATCCTTAGTCTCTTGGTGATAGATCTCATATCTTGAGCTCATGGACTAAACTGGGGAGTTTCTTCTTTTCTAATTTGCATCTTGTCATGTTATGATTGCTGCTAGATTTAGGGTTTTCATCACATGAACAAGGTTTGAATATCGATTGATCATTCTCAGATTAGACTATTGTAATTTGACTCTGGATGTTTGAACGCTGGATTTTGATTTAATATTTTAGTTTTGATTTTAGGAAAGTTGGGTTGTTTTTCAGCGATCGTTGCGAACCAATTCAATTGCTTGAAATCTAGGGTTTTCGATTGACGACCATTTGAGGGTGTTCTCATAATCTAGGGTTAATTGCAAGCTAAGTTGTTTCTAACAGTTTGCTAATAGTCTTTAAACTAGCTTTGATCAAAGGAGTTTAAAGAAGATTAGGGTTCTGGACTCAATCGATTGATTGAGATTTTACTTAAAACTTAGCAATTTCAAACTCCAATTTAAACTTAAGAGCAATGATAGATACGTTTTCATCATCAAGAGTCTTCCATAACATATTCTTTCAACAAGCCAACCAGTTTCCATCTTACTCAAAAATCTAAAAAAATTTACTTTTCTCCACCCTTATCTTATTGCAAATCAAACCCCAAAACTATTTTATCTCTACTCAGGTTTTCATTATTTTTGACATCCAATTTGCTAGGTTTCCTTTAGAAAGGCTCCTTGAGAAGAACGATAGGGTTATACCTTATACTATATTATTGGGTTCAATTAACTTTATTTTGATGGCTCGAACTGCGACAATCTGAGAGCCTCATCACATACCCACAACAAAAGTGATGTCAGGTCTTGTACAAACCTGTGCATACATCAGACTTCCCATCACTGAGGCATATGGGACATTTTCTATCTGTTTCTTTTTAAGCTTAGTTTTAGGACATTGACCTAGACTAAATTTATCTCCCTTTTAAATAGGAGCCACGTTAGATGAATAGTTTTATATTCTGAATCGTTCAAGAATTTTGCCAATGTAAATCTCTTAAGACAAGCCTACAAGACATTAGGTTCTTTCTCTATGGATCTTTATGCCAATGATATAAGATGCCTCACCCATGTCTTTCATATCAAAACTCTTGAACAAAAACTGTTTCGCCTCACACAATAGTCGTAGATCATTGGTAGCAAGTAAAATGTCATCCACATATAAAGTTAAGAATATGATCCTACTCCCACTAGCCTTGTGGTATATACAGTAATCCATGATGTTCTTAGAAAAGCCAAATGATGTGATCGCTTCATGGAACTTTAAGTACCATTGTTGTGAAGCCTATTTCAAACCATATATTGGTTTCTTTAGCTTGTATACTAATTGTTCTTTACCTTCTACAACAAATCACTCAGGTAGTTTCATATAGATTTCTTCCTCCAGTTCACTATTGAGAAATACAGTCTTTAGATCCATTTAGTGCAACTCTAGATCAAAATGCGCAACCAATGCCATGATGATGCGGAACAAATCTTTCTTAGATATAGGTAAAAAAGTTTCACTGTAATCGATTCCTTCCACTTGAGTGAAACCCTTAGCAACCAACCTAACCTTGTATCTATCAATGGTTCCTTGTGAGTCTCTTTTGATTTTATAAACCCATTTATAGCTAATGACTTAAGACTTACTAGGCAACTCTATAAGTTCCTAAACATGGTTGTTTGCCATGAAATTCATTTCATCAACCATAGCATCATGCCATAATTTAGAGTTCACATTCTTCATGGCCTGAGTAAACATTAAAGGATCATTCTCAACATTTACGTCACAATCAACTTTAGCAGAATACACTACATAGTCATTAGGTAATGTCAATTTTTTTTCTCTTGTTGACCTCCTTAATTCAACCTCTTGTGTTGATTAGGTTACTGAACAGGGATATCCTTTATCATATTTTGTGGTAGTTCCACTTGTGTGACAGTTTGATCATCATGTATGTGTCTATCTTGTCTAGTATTGTTAACTTGAGCTTCAGGGTCTATATCATGTTCAATGTCAATCCTAACAGTAGGATGATCATTAACTATTGATGTTCCTTTATGAATGGTGTCATCTTGTGGACAATCATTCCCACTAATCATATTTTTAAAAAATTTGGTATTCCTAGGCTTTATGACCTTTTAGAAGGTGAGAACAATAAAACTTATAACCCTTTGACCTTTTTGCATAGCCTATAAAGTAAGCTCTAATTGTATTAGGGTATAACTTCTTCTCCTGTAGATTGTATACTCTTACTTCAGCAGGACAACCCCATACGTTAAAATGATTTAAACTGGGTTTCCAACTTTTCCAGATTTTCAAGGGTGTCTTGGACACTGCCTTTGTTGGAACCTTGTTTAATATGTATGTGGCTGTCTTAAGTGCATTCTTCCACAGGGAAGTTAGAAATTTAAAGCTACTCGTCATGCTCCTAACCATACCCAGCAAAGTCTTATTCTTCTTTCAACTACATCATTCATGTCTGGTAAGCCATTCATGGTATATTGGGGTATTATACCTTGCTCTCAAATAAAATCAGCAAATAGACCTAGTGCTTAACATTCACTAGTGTATCTGCCATAATACTCACCACCTCGGTCTGATCTTATGATCTTGATTGGTTTCCTAATCTATTTTTTTACTCTTACTTTATATTTCTTAAAACCATATAGTGCCTCATTTTTATTATAAGGCATGTAGACTTACATGTACCGTGAGTAATAGTCAATAAAGGTGATAAAGTACTTTTGACCATGCACAGTCAAATCAGGGCAACAAATATCTGTGTGTATAATTTATAATAATTCAGACTTCTCTTAGCCCTTTTTGTGTGACTTTTTGGTCTGCTTTCCCCTTATGCACTCTACATAAGAATCAAATTTTGAATAATCTAAAGATGGAAGAATTCTATCTTTATTTAACCTTTTGGTTCTATCAACAAAGATATGTACCAATCTCCTATAATACAGGCTATAAGAATTCTCATTGATGACACTTCTCTTAGTACCACCGAAATAAAAAAAGATTGAGGCGAATCAGAAATAATTTTAAATAAACCATCAATCATAACTAAATTCACAATTAAAACATAATTCTTTGAAAAAATATAATTTTCTTAGAAAGAACTAAATAATAATCAAATAGAATAAGTTTTGACATAGAAATCAAATTTCTCTTGTAAGAGGGAACATAAAAAACATCATATAGTTTCAAAACATGATTATTAGAAAAAGTTATTCGAAAAGTTCCAACGGCTTTCATAAGATGTCCTCTCCCACTGCTTGAAAGGACAGTTTTCTCATTGAGATGTGGAAGCTTGCTTGATAGAAAGCCCTGCATGGTAGTCAAAATATAGATCATTGAACCAGTGTTAATTACTAAGTGTTATCATTAACGCTAGAAAAATTATATTCAAAAGTAACATGCAATGAAAGCATACCTCTCATTTTCATTATATATTGCCTCACACCGCTAATACCTGTAAGCCTCATAGCACATAGTTTAGACATGATAGCACCACCCATCTGCTTGTCTGTCGACTTGAATTGCTTATCTAAAGTTTCTAGGTATCCTTTGACTGTGTCATACTTAGGGACTGCTCCCCTAATGCTCCTGATGATCCTTTACTATATAAGAAGAAGAGATAAGTGGTTACTCCGCTCCCACATATTATACATTTCCTTTTCTTCTTTGTCATCGGAGGCATCATCTGGTCTCGAAGGTTTTTCATACCTCAAGGCATAATCCAAGTATAAGAAATTGAGCTGCAGCAAAATATCATCTCTCCAATCAGCATAGTTAGTGCTGCCATCTAAGATTATTTTGTTGCTTACATCAGCCATAATCCTAGGGGCAACAGTTGGATATGCAATATAAAAACAAGCAAATGTACAAATAAGCTCACGAGTTAGAATTTAAAGCAATCACAATTCATTGTGCCATGTATGCAAGTAGTATAAATACGTATCGCTAATATCTACCTATAAGCAAAGGCATTAGCATAGCATGTATTTAATTCAAATGATGGAATTAGAAAGCATTTGTTCTTTTCCAATACCTATGGGTTACTTAGAAAATAACAAGGTCATTCTATACCACCCTAATTAAATATACAATTATGAGATATCTACCTGTAGGTAAAGATAAATCATAGCTATACATTTAATTACAATTGATATTTTAAATCCATATGTGATTAATTAATGCATGCAACAGAATCAAATAAATAAGGATGTTGTGGTTACTCCTCAGAAAATTGCATGTTAATCACAAATATCATTAATGTGCATTGAAATTCCAAATATTCACAACATAATAGAGCATTTAATAAATTAATTTAATCAACAATTGTGACTAAATAATTTAATTTAAATTCTCTCACTATTTCATGCACCCAAAAAATGTTTAATAAATTAATTTCAGCTCTAAAGGTTTTTACAAAATTATACAGTTAATTTAATTACCAAAAAAATAAATGTATGAAATAAGCAATTAAATAACAGATAAAAATTAAAATTTGTAAACAAATTTTCAAATGACAAAATAATGAAAAAATTAATTTTCTTTTATTTAAACATTTACAGTGCATGTAATAGTAATTAAAAGGAATTATTAAAATTAAAAGGAATTTAATTTATTTTGAATAAATATATTTTGGAATATCAAATTAAATGGCCTAAAATAATTTTTTGGAAATAAAATCAAATGGCCCTAACTTAAAAGTCCAAAATAGAGCCTAACAAAATGTTCTGGAAACAAAAACAAAAACAAAAAATCTCGCCCCAAAATGCACTTTCCATAAGCAAATAGAAAAACATTGTTTAGTTGGCCCAAAAATGCATGCAGGTCCAACAGAGAAAAGAAAAAGAAAATATATTGTGGACAGCCTAAAACTTGATCAGCTCAGCAAGCCTTTAATAAATATATATGAGTAGCCTAAAGCACAACGGCAAAATCAGATGGCCTAAAACACAGAAGGCGGCCCAACAAGTTTAAAAAAACATTTTGAACAGTGACGACCCAGCAACTCTAGTGAAACAGTGCATTTTTGCTCAAGGCCAAAATGCACTATTTCGGGCATCTCCTTTGTTGAGTCGGGTTAGGTCAACCCGACTCAGCTACTCGAGGACCAGCGTCAACCCGTGGCCACATCTTCTCTTAGTGATAATGACGCCAGCGACCTTCCTTAGGCGATTGTTGGCGATCTTGGGCTCCTTTTCCAGCGGTTCCAGCTACGGCATGATAGGGAAGCAACGAAGGACACTCCACTTACCTTGAATCCGTCAACAGGAGGCTAAAACATGATCAGTATTTTGGATCTAGAGGCACAACGGTAACTCCCTTTTGGTGATCGCGTTCTCTATTTTTTGGAGACATCTCACTTTCTCTCGCTCTTAGATACAACAGAAACAAATGGTTACAATCAAACAATCAATAAATTATGATCTCTAGAGGTCCCTGTATCCCATAATCTATATCATATTGTTACTTATGAGGATTATAAATTAACAAACAAGGCAAGGGGATCTCAAACAAGGCTCTTATGCCACATGTTGGATTAAAAATATCTCATACATAATCTAATCAATCCAGATTACAATATATATAAGTATGAAACCTATATGAGATGCAGCAGATAATTTATAAATACCTCTTGCTATTAGCTTAACTGATATGAGAAAAAATTGAAACTTAACTTAGAGACATGTCAATCAGAGAACATTGTTAAATAAAAGAGAATATGTTCTTTCAGCAGTGATTAGGCACAGTGATGGTAACTTGTGTACTACCGTCACAAGTGGGAAACCCTCAGAGAGTTAGCAAAAAAAATTGTATCGCTTTGGGACTTAGAAAACTATCGCATGAATAATTGTTGTTGTTAATTTCCACCATAAAAAATTAACTTTAATAAACTGAGTCAATAATTCACCTTAGACTGGGCCCAAAATGACTATGGGCCACACTCAAAAATAGTTATTAATTATCCTAATTAATATCTAAATAAGTTATAATAAAAATAATAATAAATATCTCACAGAAACTGTTATTCTAATAATAAATGCACCCATCAGAAAAAAGTCATTAGCATTAAATGAATACACTTAGTTATAATGGATAGGTCCAACAATGTGCATAGAGGCATTTAATAAATGAATACTAAAGCTAATAAATGAACAATGAATCTTAGTACAAGAAAAGATCACTTCAAAAGAACATTAATAAATGACGAAACACATACCTAGTTAATCACAGTCGATGCTTTAAGTGCTATGTAAAGATGAAACATATGTGTTAACGTCTCGTGCACAGGTTAAGTATGGATATTGTAACATCCTAATTTTTAATTATGAGATTTAGTGTTAATTAAGTTTGATTTATATGTAAAATTAAGGTAGTAAGTGATTGATCTTATTTGTTTGAGGCTTGGAAACATCAAGAAGGATGATTGAAAGTCATATCTTTAGATTTGCTTTGAACAATCTTAGGACTTTGGGAGTTTTGAGGACCAAATTATATGTTTTTTGATTTATTCTTTTTGCATTGAATTGTAGACATCAAAGCTTTCTAAAGAGTCATAATTTTGTAGTTTTGGGTTAATCATGAATTTTTGAAGTTATGTCACCTCTCATTTAGATATTTTTTAGTAGTCTTAGGATTTCAGACTTTCCTAGAGTTAAATGATAATATTTTTTGTGTTCTTTTTGACTTAGAGCATAGACATCTCTAGCTTTTGAAAAAGTTATATGTTATAATTTTTGGAGATATGTGGAATTAGTTATCAATTTTTGAAGTTGGACCACTGTTGTTGTCGCTTTCACTATTGCACAAGCGTCGAATGTAATATCCTAATTTTCAGACCCATAAACTCAGAAAATAGCCTGAAATAGATAGGCTACCAGATCCCTTTGAGCAGAAGTTCCAGAAACATACAGAGGGTTTTTAGGGACTAAACTGCAAATAAGTAAAAGTATAGGGACTTGTATGCAAATACTGAAAGTCCCTAGAGTTATAATGGTCATTTTGAAAAAGAAAGGGACTAAAGTGAAAAGTTTAAAAGTTCCATGGTAAGAAATAAAAGTAGACACAAGTTGTGGGCCACGAAAGGTAATTATGAAAAGTTAAGGGACTTAATTGAAAAGAAGAAAAGTTTTCAGGGGTAAAATGGTAATTATAGAAAGTTGAGCCGGAAGTGGCATAGAACAGCCCGTAAGTATTTTAGTCCCAAATTTTATCAGTAGATAGAGGAAATGATGCTGGTTAATATGGCTTAATATAGAAATTTTATCAGAGTTTCAGATAGCTGAAATTTATCTGATAGTCAGAAAGTTATCTAAAATTTTTATCAGATCTCCTGGACCTCAGATATGAGTGAAAAGTTATAGGAATGTGCGTCCTATGAAGCCCAAGGTCAGGGAACTGACAGAATCTCGAAAGGAGTTCTGTAGAAAAAGTTATTCACTTTTTAGTGAATTTAGACGGGAGTTCGTGAACGTCCGATATCCGATTGGAAAATTAATCGGTAAGCAAACTAGGACTGAATGAGCCCAGATGGAGTCATGTAGAGGACTATAATGACACCAAGGGAGGCCCAGGTCCATGATATCAGTTCAGAGGTAAAAAGGGCCGGTGTCCAGAAAAAGGTGCAAAATAACGAAAATACCCCTATGTTATAAAATAGTTAAAGAATGAGTAAAGGGTATTTTGGTCATTTGACTAAGGTTAGACAGTCAAGAAAGGTTATCTGGATAGTTGACCAGAGTCAGGGAATACTCTGGTAAGATGTGAAAAGACGATAATGCCCCTAGACTCATTAAAGTAAATAAAGAGGAACCAAGGGCATTTTGGTAATTTGCCAAGGGATATTTCTTGGGAATTGAGCTATCAGAGTATTTGAGCTTAATCGGAGACCCAAGATAACATTCCAAGAGCCCAAAAATGTAGCCCAAGAGTTATGTGAGTTAAAGTGGCATTAAAATAATATTTTAGTGAGTTTTCAATAAAGTAAAGTTACCCGGTTGAAGTGTTAACCGGAAAATTGATCAGATAAAGCTTAAGACTTATCCGGAAGCCATGAGGTAGCATTAAAGGTACCCAAAAGGTGCCACATGGCATGAGCATAGAGGAAGGAGAAAAAGCTAAGGACACGTGGCACTATCTCAGCCGTTCATTTTGGGATAAGACTCTGGAATTCTTTGGAAGCGCTGAGTTAGCTGGTGAGGTGTCCCGAGGGCCCCTTCATTGAGCCACCTAAGCATGTGAGGTGTCCCTTGATGATGTCACTTTTGATGAGTCATTATGGAGGATGATGTCATCGCGATGATGCAGGCGAAGCTTCTTGAGGAAGCTAAGCGATCTGAGCCGTTCATCGTGATTCGATCTGGACCATCCATTCCACCTCCCTCCACCTATAAATACCCGTCACCTCCTCCTCCCATTCCATGCACCATTCCACGGCAAGAAGAAGGAAATGAAGAGAAAGAGAGAAAGAAAGAAAGGAAGAGAAAGAAGGAGTTCTGGCGGAGCTAGGAACAATACAAGGAGCTTAGGGACTTGGTAAGCTTAGGAATAAGGTAAGTAAGTTATTCTAATCCCTGCTCTAATAAATAAGAGGATTGTTCTTATAAATTAGATAGTTAGAATAGAGAAATATCTCTCTCTATAAGGTTAGTCGTGGATAGAAAGAAAGTTAGGGGATGGTCAGAATAGGGGTAATATCTCAAGATAAGCTTAAGTTAAGTGGAGTTATGCTGGATAAGATCATAATAAAATATTATTATGCTATGTATAGGCTCTGACCTATGAAAAGGTGGAACCTCAGATCAAAGGTTAAGGCTAAAGAAAGGGCTGCATGCCAGGTAGTGAACTTACCCATTCTTGTATGCTTGATGTATATGCTTGTGTGTTAATATGATTATGATATGTGATGATGATGATATATGCTCTGCACTTTATGAGTTTATGGTTGTGCATAGTAGTGATAGGCATGGAGCATGATAATATGCGAATTAAAGCTAAAGAAGGATAAAGAAACACATGTCATGCACTTGCATTCATCTTGTATGCATTAAATGGTACCGTTTGCTATTGAGATTTCCCCCGAAATCTCACCCCTATCTTTTTCAAACATAACAAGGTACTGGTTTGAAGAAGATGAAGCTAGGAAAGTGAGGATGTGACATCGAACAACATATATAACAACATCCAAAACTTAAAAAATAATAGAGTTTTTGGTGGAGGCTCATTTAGGCTCTATTAGGGCTTACTAAAATCGATCTATGGGAGTATTTTTGAGCTTCTAAACACTAAGGTAAGCATTTATAATCACCCCTCTACCATTTTCTCTTAAATTTCTAGAGTTTTAAGTGGTTGTAGGTTAGGCTTCTTCATGATTTCATGGTGGCTGAGATTTTGACCAAACATTTTGAATTTAAATAGATTATATGACCTAGTGAGACATGTAATCAATTTATTTTTGTTAGATTTTGAGTTTGATGAATTTTGGGATTAGTGTTTGAAGAAAGATTGGAATATTTGATGCTTTATGATAAGGTAATGAATGGAAATAAGTTTTGATAATTAGTTTATGTTAATATGAGTTAGAATTGATATTTAATTAGTTTAGAATGTTAATTTGAGTTGAAATTCAAATATGGATATTTTGATGTGGAACCCTAGATGTGAAATTTGGGGCTTTTAATAAATTGATGTAATTGGAGATTAATCAATGATCCTAATGAGTTATTGGAGCTATAAGGATATGGAATTTGATGTTGGTTGATGTTATGATGAGAGTTAGGCTATTAGAGGGTTTTAGGACCTCTAATTGTTGTTATTAACCACTCAAAATAGTTGTAAGCTAATGTGTGGTGATTATGTGATTGTGTAGATTAGTTTGTAACAGGTGATTGTTGAGCACGAGACAACTTATTATGGTAATTTTTTCTTGAATTGGCAAGAGATAACCACTCTCCATTTTTTATACATGCTAATATGTTGTTTGTGAGTAGTATTTGTATTCTTAAGCTTATTAAATGCTATTGATTATATTTTGATATATTGTAGAATTATTTGAAGTTGAAATAGTTTTGTGGGACTTCTGGTTTTGAAAATGTAATCCTTTGGAAACATTGAAATATTGCCATCCATATTTTAAATGGAAAAGTAGAATTAGAATTGATATTGATTATCTATGAAAATGTTAAACATGTTGAGCATGGTTAGGAATTGGAGAGTGTTTGTATTTGTTCTATTACGTGATAAGACCTTGATTTATGCATGATGGTTGGCTTATTCGCCTCCTGTGTGGGGTAGGCCATAGTGGCTCCTGCAAAAGATAGGCCTTTATGGCTCATTTTCATCTCTTGTGTGGGATAGGCCATTATATCTCCTTTCGACCATTGTGTGGGAAAGGCCTTTATTAATGATAAGTATTATTTAGTATTTGTTATATATTGGGCCTTTTTGTTGTATTACAGGCTTTGATGTCTGAGGCCTATTTTTAGAGCATGTGATTATGGCTTTTGTGTGTTGTTCCTAGCCTTAAATGCTTAGGGGAATTTCTTATGATGATTAGATTATTATATGTGATATTATACGATTGTCAATCAGGGATGTGCTTTTAATAACCATGTTAGATGGTTACTCCTTTTTCTAACATGGTCTTGCATGTGGAAGTTTGGTGATAAATGTCATTTTATTTATCAAAATAAAATAAACTAACCTATAGTAGAGTGGAGCTAGCCTAGGTCGATTCACAATGAGCCTAAATGGAGTTAGTTTTCCTAGTAACTCTATGAACCACAAATTAACAATTTAATGCAGTGAATTGGGAGAAGAAATGTTAATGAACTTCTAAATTTAAATTCTAAAGACTACTGTTTATTATTTTAATATTGGTGATGATGTTACGAATTTATGATAAGTGTGTTCCCTTGGAGATTACTTTGCCTTCATTATCCACAAATTATAAGGAGTTAATTAGTTGAATTAAAATGAAGTAGCCAACAACTAGTTAGTTTAATCTCTATCAAAACTATAACTCACAGATATTGAATAGAGAAAACTGAATCATTCAACTTAAGAGGAATAAGAAGATGGATCAAACATGTACAACTATACTCTGCTATAATATTGCTTTAATCAACCACAACCATGTCCAACTCGTCCAAAGCAGAAGATCAATTAAAGCTCAACTACACAGAAGTAGGAAATTCAACTTGGTTTCCCAATCACTCATCATCTAATCACTCTAATTGAATCGATAAAACCAGTGTGAAATAAAGCAATGCAATTCCTAACATGTATGTAATCAGTACAACTTGTCCAACAGATACAATTAGATCTAGAGTTAATGACACAATTAAAGTCCTTGCTTGGAGATTAAAGACTCTGGTTCAGCTTCATCTCCAAGAGAGCACAAATGGAATTAGCCTTGTATTGCTATCAAGACCTCAATAGTAGCAATTAAGTAGCACGCAGGATCCATGGGGATTGAAAGAAGATGGAAGATGAAGATGAAAGCAAAATGGATCTGGGTTGCTTCTATACAGAATAGAACAATCACGAGAAGGAAGTAGAATGAATGTGATAGAAATAGAAACAGATAGTGGAGATATAGTTTAGAGATGACGATGATGTTCCGAGATGGTTCTAGATATTGGAATTGGAAGATGGAATAAATGGAGAGAGATGATCCCCATTCAGAGATCGCCCATGGAATAATAAGCTGCCAGTTTGGATTTGTATGTGAGTCCCCGTGTGAGCACGTGCATGAATTCCTCTCCCTCAGCACGTGCACGAGAAGGAAGCAAAATGAATGTGGTTAGTTATATTATAACCAATTCCTATTCCATTATGTTACAACAGTTGCATGGTGGTTAATAAGCATTTTTCCTGCAATGGAAATTTAGAAGAAACTAGTGATTGTCTAATGAAATAATAGCCCAATAATTAACTAGAATTATGTCAATTAATTTTCAATTACTCTAATTTTATATTATTTATTAATTGCCCAAAATAATAGTCTTTATTTCCAAGATTGATGATAAAACTCTCTTTTAACACACTAAAACCTCTACAAAAATAAGAGTTTATCATTTCGTGAAGCTCTATTATCTATGTTAGATTCTTTATTGGAGCTTATAGGGGAATGTCTACATCTAATTTCTCTAATCTTTTGTTAGTTTATCTTAATTACAAGTTTAGGGTTTAGTTAAGTTAATGATTGATTATTTAAACTGAGGTTTTTGAAACATTTGGTAATTTGGATGTTATTTGGGATTTGTATTGTGGTATTAACGCTTTGTTCTTCATTGAATTTTAATTTCATGTATTTGACTTGGTTAGGTTACATACTTAATTATATTCAACATTATCTCACCAAAATAATGCATCAAAGCATCTTTAATAATTTTCCATAATCTTCTATTTACCTCTTGATATTCTTGCCTGTAATTGTGATGTAACATCCCTAATTTCTGTACTAAGTTGTATGTACAGATTGAATAAAATATATGAGATTTTTTAGGAAAATATGTGTCCATATTTATGTAAAGAAAGGGATTAATTGCAAGAGGAAGAAAGTCTAAGAGCCAAAGTGCAAAATTACGAAAATGCCACTGTGATGCCCTAAGAAACAAGAAGTAAATGAAGGGCATTTTGGTCATTTCATTCAAGGGATGGATATCAGATGAAATTTGATAGTAAATTATTATAATTAATATGAGAATTTATGGAGTTGACAGAAGTCAAAAAGGAGTCCTGTAGAATTAATTATGGAATTTACGGTGAAAAAGGACACCGATAAAGGGTTAAAGGAAACGTATGTAATTTTTAACAAGACTTCTGGGTCTCAGAAAATTATGAAACTTTGTAGAGAGTTCATTTTATATTAGAATGAATTTCTAAAAATGTTATAACAATTAAAGGAGGTGTTTAGCATTTATTCTGAGATCAGGATAATTTAAGGATATCGGTATAAGGAAAGTACATTGGGATTTGTGCCAATTAGCTATTGGACCTAAAAGAGGCCCAACATTTCGTCCTAGGCCAGCCCAATAAGGCCCAAAAGTTATCTTGGAGCCCAAGTCCAATAATAAATAATTTATGGATTTTTGAAAAGAAAGAAAAAGAGAATAAAGTAAGAATTAGGTGTTGCACATGGTGGGACCCACAAGGACTTCATAATGGCACCCAAAAAGAGGAAGGGTTAGGTGTACCAAGGGAGGCCATGCTAGTGATGTCATGGTGGTAAGGTCTTGAGTGAAAAGTGAAAAGACATTCCAAGATCAAACCTTTAACCATTAGATCAAATAGTTTCCGAAGTGATATTGGCCTTCAAATGGCACATGACTTTTGCTATAAATACCCCCCTTTCCATTCATTCTTCACACCCAAGAGCTCCTTTAGAAAGAGAAGTGAGTTCTAGAGAAAGAAAGTGGAAGAAAGCAAGGGTCTTGAAGGAGCAAGTAAGGTAAGTTGTCTCCTTACTTCTACCTTTTGTACTTATGGTTTGTGCTTGAGTTTAAGTGATTTTTGAGGCTTAAATATTGGGGAAATGCTGCTGGAATTTCTATGTATATATGAGAGGAACATGAGTTTTATGTCATAGATAGTTTAGACAAGCTTAAACAAGTTAGTTACATGCTTGGTTGTGAAGTAAGTTGATGTTCTTGACTTTACCATTTCGGTTTGCACTGTTCATACACTGTTCATGATAGAAGGAAATGGAATTTCAATGATTTAATGCTTCCATTGAGTTTATATGATGATTTTGTGTAGGATTGGAAAGGTTTTGAACCTTGGAAACCATTGGAATTAAAGGTTATAATGTTAAAAATTTCTCACGGTTACTGTTCACTCGCGTGAACAGTGATTTGAATTTCATGATTTTGATACTTCCAATGGTCTTAAAATGAGATTTTGTGTGGGGGAAAGTAGAGGAACAAGTATGGGAAGCATTGGAATCAAAATGAGAATTTTTGAAAGAATTATGCATGTTTTTCAAATCTGTCCGGAACAGTGCATAGTTGCTGGAATTTGGTTGTTTTGAGTTCATAAATGGATTCAAAAGGCCAAATTGTGTAGGGTAAGGTCAAGACATCAATTGATTCAAAGGCCAAGTCAATTGGTAAAGATTAAAGGAAGTTATGTTACTTAAAGTAAGCTTAGTGTTCAAGAGAAGTTAGATTGTAATGGTTGGATGGTAATGTGATGTTAGGAATTGCTTGGTGTGCTCAAAAGAGGGCAGCCACATAGCAAGGAAAAGTAAGAAGGAAGAAGCAAAGTTAAAGTGGAAAGAAGCAAAGCAATAAGGTAGTAAATTTACCCTAAACTTGTATGTATTGAATGTTATGCTTGATTGTGTTATGACTTTGTTGAATTGTGTGCATATGTGTATATGATTGAAGCTCTGTTTCTATGATTACCTTGGCCAATTGTATTTCATATGTTACATGGAAGCATGCACATTACATAATGTTTACACTTTCACAAGCAAGCACAAGTATTTACTTTAATGCATGCATTGTTTAGTACCGTTTGCTACTGAGATTCCCCCGAATCTCATCCCCTATTTATAACCCATTACAGAGAGGTTATGTCGAAGTGAATTTTGAGAATGCTGTAAGACGCCGTTATGCTGCCGATTTTCAGACTGAACATAAGGAGATGATACGTACTGTGTACGTAGGTACTGTCTAAGGAGTCTGGAAGTGAGTGGACCTAGTCGGTTCATCCAGTCTTTCCTGGGTACTTACGTAGAATGGTAATTCTCACGGGAATTACCGAATCAGTACAAGATCAGTTATTTTTACAGATGAAGTATAGTAGTTATACTGCCAGATTTCAGGCAGGAAAGATGTAATAGAGATACGAGGATTTTGTTCATGCCTTGTTGTATAAAGATTTATTATTTAATGATAAGTATTGTTTGGCATGTTTGTTTGACATGTGATTGATGTATGCATATGTATGTAAAGTTGCTTGCTGGAATTTGCCACCATGAACAGTAACTCGTGGTGATATAGTGATGTTTGATCTATAATTAAAAATAGTAAATGATTAAATAAATGTATGATATGTTTATGATAAATAGTAGATATACCAAGCTTCGATTTGATATATAGAATGTCTCATTTTGATGTCTTCACATGGAGATATAAATTATCAAAGTTGGGACCAAAATGCTAGATTCAGGAGAAAAACGCTAGATAAACAGTAAAGTTGTAACTTTGACTGACGTTGACTTGGACAAGGAATGGTCAACGAGTTATTTTTCCTTGAAATAGTATTGAGTTAGCTTCATGTAGCAATTTGAACCACTGCATTCTGATTTTTCTAGAATTAGTTATGATTTTTCGAAGTCAAGTCACTCATCTGGAATTTACATAGTGAACAGTACTCGATAAGAGTAAAACTCCAGATTGAGAAATTGGACTTCAATGACCTTGAAAGTGGTTCTAAATACTACCAATTGGTCCCTAAGACGTACGAAAATAAGGATGTTTCATGTGACATGGTAAATTAGGAAGAAATGAGATTTCAAAGAAATCTGAGTAGCAAGAGATACTAACATTAATATTAACAATGTATGGTTATCAAACAACTAAACCATAATTAGGGAGTTAGAACTTCTTCTTATAACATGCATCTTGTCATGACATATCAATGCAAGCAGTTTGCAAGCATAACATCATCGTTATCATCATAAGCTCAACCAAAATCATGGCATCAAACATAACATAACAACCAAACAAGTTAACATTAAATTTGAGTATTCTTGTTACCTCTTTTCCAACCTTAAGTCTTGTTACCTTCTCCTTGTTCTTGGATCCTCTTTATGCAAATATCAAAGCCTAAAATCACATAGTTTTTTTTTACCTTGAAATTTTAGTTTTTTTTTACAACTTTCTAAATATTATTTCTACATGCTAACCCTACATAATTTTTTATGTTGAATCTAGATTTTCAAAATCCAACTCTTCCTTACAGTTAGACTCCAATGTTTTGATGATAACAATTGATAAAAGTATGAAACAGTATTTTTAAACTTAATTGAATTTGATAAGAGTATGTGTCGATAAACTCTTCGATAAATAAAAAGAAATTTTGTAGAGAATATGTTTTCTGAAGTGAATCTATTGAAACTTAATTGAATATGATATGAGTATTTATCGATAAGCTTATCGATAAAGTGTTTGCTCAATAAACTCTTCGATAAATAAGAAAGAAATTTTGAAGAGAATATGTTTTCTGAAGTGAATATATCGAAGCTCTATTCGATAACATAATATATTTTAAAAAGTCTGAGTCCTTATTCTAGAACTAGAATTTTTCGAAGACTTATTCGATAAGAGTATCTATCGAAGAAGCCTTTAATAAGCATGACAAAGACTCAGTTTGTAAAAAGAATTTTTATAAAAATGCCTTTATCGAAGTATTGATCGGTCAAAGTATTTATTGATAAAGACTTCAATCAATAAATTCTTTTCTGTCAAGCCATTCATATTTCAAAAGACTTATTTATTGAAATATAATTCGATAAGGGGATTTATCGAAGAACACTTTGATAAATAAGAGAAAGCTTCTGTTTTATCAAAAGCATTGATAAATGATTTTGCATATAACGTGCTACTTGCTTTTGATGTAATCTTGTTTTTAACAGAAAGCTTTCTTCTCAAATGATTTATGACAAACTTGGAATTGCAAATTTTAAAATCAAATCTTAGAAAGAAAGATTTAAAATTAGTTCATTGTTTTTCATTTATACGTTGTTTGCAATTTTATTCAAATCACTGAAGCACTGATTTTGATAAATGATTTTGACAGTGATTTATTTGAATTGTCTATCTCTCAAAATGATTTAAGAAATCTTGCAAAAAGAAGAGAGATTAAACAAGTCCAATATTATTTTTATAGTTATTATCAATAAGCTATTCGATAATCCTATTTATTGAAAAACACTTTGATAAATTGAATATTCTGAAATATAAAATTATGATATTTATAGAATAGCTATTCGATTATGCCATTTATCGAAGTCATTTTCGATAAGGGCCCTTTTCAATAAGTACTTCAATAAATGAGAAGAAAATTCAATTTCTGGATTTTGATTTTGAAAAGGATTTAACGAATGACTTTTTGAATGATTTTAATGAGCATATGACTTGCTTTGATTTGCTAAATGATCTTACAAATTCTTATTTCCAAATATACGTCTAAAGATCAAAGAAAATTTGCTTGAAAAGTTTGAAATAATGTTCTTCAGACATTTATCGATAAACTATTTAATAAGCATATTTATCGAAGAACACTTCGATAAATCAAGCATTGTGAATATTTTAAAATATGTCTATAAGTCTGAAAGTTATTTTTTAAAAGGATATTTTTCAAAGAGCTTTTCGATAAGGATTCTTATTAAAGTTATATTCGATAAATCTAGGAGCTATTTCAAGTCCTTTTCGATAAGACTGTTTATCAAAGTCGTATTCAATAAATCTAAAATTTATTTCAGATTTATCGAAGTCCTTTTCGAAAAGACTGTTTATCGAAGTTCTATTTAATAAATCTAAGACCTATATCAATGCAATTCATTTGAGATTTATCGAAGTCATTTTCAATAAGGTACATTTTTTATAAAACGCTTCGATAAATTAAATTGATATGTGAAAAGATTTTTAAACTGGACTTTGACATAATTTTATGCAGCCATCTAAATCATGTGGAAAACAATTGTTATATGATTAAATTCTTTTTATATCTCTTATGTAGCATATTTCAGATCAATTTCAAGCATTAAAAAGATTAAACGAAGAAGTTCACTAAAGAACAAAAAGTATAAGAATGCATACGTTAGCAACAACGACTATATTCATCAACGACTACCTAATGGATTTATGAAGAGCTAATCTAGAAAAGAAGCCAGAGAGAAAAGCTAAAGAGATGATGAGAAGAGACGTAAGAAGAAACAAAAGATGCTTAACAATGTACTATGATCATATTTTGGTTCCATCTGTTTCTCGTTCTCTGGACACAGTATGTCATCTTATCTAAAAGAGAGAAACTTAGAGAGTATGTTCTTAAATAATTATCACAATACCTCTACTAGAGAGAGAGTTATCTTTTATTTATCATTTTCTGAATTGCTTAAGAGACTTGGTCTCTTGAGCCAAAAATTATCTTACGGGTTATAAGGGAGAGTGAGAGGGTTTCTCACGTTAATGTACAAAGGCACGAAGATCCCGGCTAATCTTGGGAGATAGTGGAACACTCAGAGAAGCTCTGGGGACTGGACGTAGGCCAAGTGGATTGAGACGAACCAATATAAATTGTCTTTGTGCAAATATCTCTTCTTCATCTTCCTACATCGATGATATCGTTCTTAACTTAATCACTTTATATTTACTTATTTTTAAAATACCCAATTCACCCCCTCTTAGGTGAAATAGTCAAAACCCACACCTACCAAACCCCTCCGAGGCACTCCCTAGGGTAGGAAGTCATGAAATTCTTCCAATTTTCATGTAATAAACACTTGATTCCTACTCTTTTATGCCTATTAAACATTAATCTAACTTCAAGTCATTACTTCCATGCCTTTTATGAATTTGGAAAGCACCATACCTTAGGGTTTGAATCTTCTAAAATTCATTAAAATCCATAATTAAACTTAACAATCATAAGCAACAACATAAACAACAAATATACTCATATCTTACATTAGATTGGTGCTTAGTTCGCAACCCTATTCAAATAACTGTTGAATATAGTAGAAATATTATAGCAAAAGAAATAAATAAGGGAAAATTTTGAGTCTTTGATATTAATGATCAAGAAACTAAAATAGAGATACAACTAACTTCATTGATTCTAGCCAAAGCCCTATTCCCCTTTTACACTCAAAAGATGATTCCCAAACAGCAACAAGTATATAAATAAGATTCAACACTAAACAAAAGAAAATAACAGTACAAAGAAACCCTTCCTTGGCATTCGAGAGGCTAGAGACTTTCCCTCCCTAACTCAATCTCAAATTAAGTCCTAAGGGACATTTTGGAAATCCACAAAACATTATACATCCAAAAAGTAACTCTACAACAGCCTTAAACCCATTAACTAGGTTAGGTGGTTCCTCATTTTCTAGAGCCTTTGGACAATCCTTTAGACTAATAGATTCTCTTGGTGGTTTCCTCATTCTCCTCCCATATGTATTTTTAATGTTAGTAGTCATATCATTTCCCTTCCCTACTAGCTTCACCTTGTCCTCAAGGGGAAAAGTGTTGAAATTGTTTGGCGATAATCACATCATTTTCCTAAGAGTTATCAAATTTAGACATATCTTTCCACTTCACAAGGACTTCTAGTAGACCATTCAAAATCTTTCAAACCTTACGAATTTCCTAAGGTTGAACTTGCAATTCCATCTCCTTCGAGAGAATGTGAAGAATAGTTGGTGTCATTATTGCTAAATGTACAGACTTCTTAAGATTAGAAACATGGAAAACCATATGAATACAGGCTATGGGAGGAAGTTCAAGTTTGAATTATGTTGTTCCAACCCTTTCTAGAATCTTAAAAGGATCATAAAGGTGTGGACTTAGCTTTTCATTAATCCTCCTAGCCAATGTGCACAATCGGTATGTCTTGATATTAACATAAACATGTTTACCAACTTCAAATTGAACATGTTTTCTGTGTTTATCTACATACTCCTTCATTTTTCTTTGTTCTCTATTCAGATTGTCTTTTAAGATAGTAATGATTTAATTTCTAGTTTGAATATGTTCATTAATAACTTCTAAAGCTAAAGGTTCTCCATTCAACTTGAGAAAGGCAGGAGAATCACTTTCATAAATGACCATGAGTTATGTTTGTAGCACTATGATATGGTATGTTGTACCAATATTCAATCTAAGTAAACCATTATACCCAAAGATTAGGTTTTTCACTGGTAAGACAACATAATTAAGTTTCTATCCCTCTATTCAAAATCTCTATTTTCCTAACAGGCTCTAAATAGTAGGTAGAGCTAAGACACAATTGAGTACTTGCTTGTTTAAACAAGTCCTTCTAAAATTGACTTATAAATATTTTGTCTCTATTAGAAACCATCGTTTTAGGAAATCCATGTAGCTTGACAATCTAATTCAAAAAAAATTTAGCATCATTTTTAGATGTGAAAGGAATGACATCATACCTTTTAGATTTTGGAAGTTTGATGATTTAGGGTTTAGGGTTTGATGATGAAATCCATGCTAATATCCTCCCAAACCCTTTGAGGAATAGGCAAAGGTAGTAAGAGCTCGGCTGTGGTAAAGCTTAGTATTTGTTCTTTTGACATATTTCATATTGAACTATATACAACTAGATATCCTTCTTCATTCCCTCCCTATACATAACATTAGCCAATCTCTTATAGGTACGAAGATAACTAAAGTGGCCCTAAAAGGTGAGTCATGATATTCCTTGAGTAATAAAGGAATGTGAGTGGATTTCTTAGGCAAAACTATTCTGTCTTTATAGTGAAGGCACCCCTTTTCAAGGTAATACCCTTCCATTCCCCTGGATTAGTAATGAGCTGCTGTAAAATTTGAGCTAATTTTGAATCAGATTGCATTTGTTGTTCACAATTCTCAATATAATCATATTGCCAAAAGGAAAAGCCCATCATTTCCATAGATTCATCCTGTCTAGAAATATCATCAATAACTCGATTCTTCTTTCTTGGTTCATAAGCTATATCAAATTTGAATACCATCAATTTATAAACACCTTTTTGCTAGTTTTCCTCTATAATTCTCTGTTCCAGTTGGTATTTCAACTTTTTAGATGATAAATTTATTCCCCCACAAGTAATGGCGTTATTTCTTGACTTCCGTGACTATTGACATGGGTTCCCTTTCATATATGGAGCATTGTTGAGCCTGATTGGATAACTTTTGACTAAAATAGGCCACTAGTTATCCATTTTGCATTACCACAACCCATACATATGTTCCTGAAGCATTGACTTCAATCTCAAATAGAGTGAAAAAGTCTGGCATTGCTAGCATCGAAAGTACCGGTATCACTATTTTGAGTTGTTCAAAGCCTTCTCAGCTTCAGTTGTCTACTTGAAAATATCATTCTTTAGTAAATCAGTGAGATGACTTGCTATCTTCTCATAATTCTTGACAAATCATTAGTAATATCCAGTTAGCCTTAGGAATCCTCTTTAGGACTTCACATTATTAGTCTTGGGCCACTTCAGCAAGCTCTCAACTTTAGTTAGGTCGGCTTGAACTCATTCTTTTGAAATAATGTGAATGAGGTACTCAATTTTGGGCTATTGAAACTACACTTCTTCAAGTTATGTACTATATATAAGAATGTCATCAAAGAATACTAAGACACACTTATGCAAATACTCTCTAAATACCTCATTCATAAACGATTAGAGGTAGAAGGAGTGTTACATTGGTTAAGTCAAAGGGTATCAACTTGTATTCATAGTGACCCTCATGTGTTTTGAAAGTTATCTTGCGCTCATCTCTCACTCTAATTTGAATCTGGTGGTACCCAGATTTAAGATCCAGCTTTAAAGATATAGTGGCTCCCTTCAATTTATCCACTAACTCATCTATAACTGAAAAGGGAAACTTGTTATGAACTATAATTTTGTTCAACATATGATAATTAACACAGAATCTCCAACTTCTATCTTTTTTCTTAAACAACAAAATAGGGCTTGAATAGGGGTCGTAACTTGGCTACCTGATCCCGGCCTTTAACATATCCTTCACCATATTCTCCATCTCATTCTTCTGCAAGTAGGGATACCTATAAACCTTATATTTGGGGGCTATCCACCTAGTCTAATATGAATCGTGTGGTCTTTGGATCGAGAAGGAGGTAAGCCCTTGAGAGACTGATATAATGTAGGTAACTTGTTTATCACTCTTGGATTTCTGTTGTCATCTCCACAACATCATCCTCTTGACTTTTCAACATATTAAATTCTATCTAGTACCTTTTGGTTTTTTTTCTTCATCATCTGCAGAAGGACTGAGAGTGGTTTGATTATTGGATAAGTATGGGTCACCTTGCAAACAGATTCGCCCTCCTACTTGCTAATTTTCATAGTTAGTTGGCTCCAATTAACCTTCACATTTTCTAAAGACTTCAACTGTAACATCCTAAATTTTCTGTACTGATTTGTTTGTACAGATTGAATAAAACATATGAGATTTTTTCAGGAAAAGATATGGCCATATTTATGTAAAGAAAGGGATTAAATTGGAAGAGGAAGAAAGTGTAAGAGCCAAAGTGCAATTATGAAAAGTTTAAGATCAAAAGAAAAGGTAGAAAAAAATGTGGGGTTTTTAAGTGTAATTATAAAAAGTTGTGATTTGTGGTAAGTCAAGGGGCAAAACTGTAAATATGGGAACTTTGGACTGAAAACAGGCAAAAAATAACCGTGTTCTGATCGGACCCAAATTTTTCCAGTAAATAGAGAAAATTATTCCGGGTTGTTTGACATAACACAGAATTTTGATTTGAGGTCCTAAAAATTGATATAAATTTTTGAAGTTAGATAAAATTATTACAATATTTTTCAGATGTTAGAATCAGATGAGGCCTTCCAGTAAATTCCTATAATTGATATAAGAATTTATAAAATTGACAAGATCAGAAAAGGAATCCTGTAGAATTTTTAATGGAATTTATAGTGAAATAAAATACCCGATGAATACTGTCGAGAGAGTTTGCTAGGAATTTGTGCTACAAAGGTATTGAAACCTAAAAGGCCCAAAAATGGAATCATCAAGGCCCAATAAAATGAGTGGACTATTGGGTGGGCCAGTGTCCAGAGGAACCCCAGAAAAGTGTAAAATTACGAAAATGCCCCTGTGATGCCCTAAGAAACCAGAAGTGAATGGAGGATATTTTGGTCATTTTTAATAGGCCAAAACACTAAGACAAGTGCAGAAAAGGTTAGTTGGAGTCAATATATATTTTGACAAGGTCTAAAGAGGTGAGAAATGATAATTATGCCCTTGGGTTTAATAAAGTGCAAGGAAAAACACTGAGGATATTTTGGTAATTTTCCAAGGCATTTAAAATTAAATTTAAACCCAGTATGAGAATATCAATGGTATGAAGGATTTAAATATTTAAAAAATATATATTATGAAGTCCCATAAAAATTAGATTAAGAAAACAGTCCGGTTTACGGAAAATCGGATCGGGCCGGTACCAAATTGGACTGGATGGGACTGGATTGGGTTGAAACTTTTCTTGGAACTCACACACACAAAATGGAACCAAAGAGGAGGCTTACGTGTCCCAAGTGTTGTTATGTTAGTGATGTCATGGTGGTGATGTCATGAGTGAAAAGAGAAAAGATATTCCAAGATCAAACCTTTAACTATTAGATTAAATAGTTCCCAAGGTGATTTTGGCCTTCAATTTTCCTAAGATTTTGCTATAAATACCCCCTCATTCTAAGCCAAAACCGTGAGCAAGAACCTTAGGGAACCTCTTGCAAAATATTTTCTCAATCAAGGATCTTGAAGAAGCTTGTAAGGTAAGTTGCTCCCTTGCTTCTAGACTTTGTTCTTATGACTTTTTCTTGACTTTAAGTTGGTTTTGAGGCTTGAATCTTGGGTAAATACTGCTGAAATTTCTTTGGATATGTGATAGGAACATGTGTTTATGTTCTAGAGAGTTTGCACAAGCTTAAACAAGCTTGAATCACATGATAATGGCTTAGGAATCCATGTGTGTTTGTGAATCCATGAAGGTGTTCTTTTCTGTACAGTATGGAATCACTGTTCATATGTTGGAATTTCATGGTTTTTATGCTTCCAATGGGTTTAGAATGGAATTTTGTGTGGGGTTATAGTAGGAAAACAAGTATTGGAAGCATTGGAACCAAAATGAGAATTTTTGGAAAAAGGGAGCCACTTTTCGGTTTCTGTACAGAACTTTGGGAAGCAATTGGATTCTAAAATTTTTGAATACATATTTAGATTCTACATGAAAAATTATATGAAAATGAACCATGAGAGTTTAGTTTAGAAAGATATAAACATATGTCACAAAGTAGAGAAAGAAAGGGGCATATTGAAGCCTAGACTTGAAATTTGTTTGGAATGGAGTTGTAATTTGGTAATTATCTTGTAATGTATAGGTTTTGAAATTTGTGGCAAGGAAAGATCACTTCAAGAAGGGAAGGACAAGGATCCATAAGAGGTAGCAAGAATATCTAACTATAAACTTATGTGCTTTGATTGATTTGCTTACTTGTTATGCATGAAGGTTTGGTTGAGCATGGAATATTGTGTGATGGTGTTTATGATGATGATGATGTGCTATGAATATGTACCACTCCTTGCAATATATGTCATGACAATATGCATGTTAGAGTTTGCTTATGTATAAGCATGAATTAGCTCCCATTGCATGATAACATGTTAGGCATTTAATCAAACATGCATAACCTTATAGTTTGTATTACTTGCTATTGAGATTTCCATGAAATCTCATTCCTTCCATATCAATAAATATTGCTCTAGGTGCTAGAACTTCACAAGGAGGAAGGTAAATGGGAATGAACAATGTGTATATGACTTGGAAAGCATGCCTTTAATTTATGTGATGATATATTGGTATGTACATGGTAAATACTCACTGGATCCGAGTTGAGGGAGTGACTTTCCAGCGATAGTTTGAGTGACTTATCCATTTTGGTTTCACGTGAAATTTGGCATGAACATATATAAGATCCAGAGCTTTACTTGTACACCAAGAACGCATAATTTGGTTAAGTTTTCAAATTGATATGGTTTTACAAAGTTGGACTTAAACTCTGGATCAAGATAAAACAAGTCATCCGATACAGTAAGGTTCCAACGCGGTTTTCATATAGCAAATGAATGATTTTTTCTGTGATTTTTGGTGAACTTAAAGTACAAATTCTGATATTTAAATCCATATGTAATTCAACTCAATTGGATAAGTATACAAGGAGAAATGAATTTTTGAAAATGGGGCAAAGAAACTGGAACTTCCAGATTTACCAAATGAACAGTAAAGTTCAACGAATAAACTGATTTGATCTGGACAAGGAAACCTCATTTTCATATTTTTCTCTCAAATTTAAATGAAAGAGATTTCATTAGAAATTGGAATCACCTCAATATGATTTTTCTAGATTTACTTATGAATTTCCAAAGTTCAGACTGTAATCTGGAATTACCCAATGAACAGTGATAGTGAATAGTACCAAAAGCCTAACTCTTGGAAAATTCATGTTTTTAAGGTTAAGAGGTATTCCAATGATCTAAGATAATTCCAATTGAGTATATGTACGGTTAAGATTTAAGGTTAAGATTTAAAGATATTTACTAGAAAATGCCGTTGGGCTGGTAGACTATACAGAGTACTGTGTACGTAGGTGTTGTCTAAGGAGGCTGGAAGTGAGTGGATCTAGCCGGTTCATCCAGTCTTTCTGGGGTACTTATGTAGAATGGTAGTTCTCATGAGGAATTACCGAATCAGTACAGTTATTTTCTTCCAGGATTTCCGGCAAGAGAGATATAATCCAGTTAAGAGTGCTATAGCAAGAGTACTCTGAGAGATATAAAGAAGGATGTTTCACCAACCATTCTACTCCCAAGACAACATCTACTCTATTCTAAGGGAAATTGTAGAAAGTCTGAATTATATCAAGATGTTGTACCTTCAATTTCATATATTTGCAGCATTGGCTTCTTTTATACTTGTGTCTATCCCCCACCTTTACAATTTATTTAGCAATCTCATATACTTTGACCCATGTTTTGCTTACCAATTCCCCCGCTATGAAATTTTGAGTCATGCCACTATCTTTTAAAACAACAACTAATTCTTTTGCTAGTTAGCCTCCCACCGTTATGGAGTGATTATTTCCAAACCCACTAATGGAATTTAAAGATAATTGCATCTTCATTACTTCTCCTTCTATATCTAAACTCTCTTCTTTATAATCAAAATTTTTCTCCGTATCTATTTCAACATCTAGCTCTAATATTATTACTTGCAGATTTTTATTCTTGTAGACATGGTTAGGGCCAAACTTGTTTGCACATTTAAAGCATAGCCCCAGTTCCCTCTCACGAGCTAACTTGGCGTCAAACAACCACTATGTCGTCACCCTCTTCCTCATCATTGAGGCCATTGTCAAGTTGCTGCTCTTTTTCGACTCACTTCCCTTCATCTCCATCCTCTTGTCGAGTTCACATGAGAGCCATACGATGTGAGATTTTACGTTTCAGGTCCTTGGGTGACTTGGGTAAAATGGGTTTGGATCAAATTTGCTTTAGACATCGTCAGATTCGGGTGACCCCTGTTCTCTTTTGCACCTTCGACGATCAAATTCCTTTCTTCAACCCAGATCTCCATCTCTATTACCTCTCTTAACATTATTGCGTTAGTGAGCCAGAGTTTCACTCTAATTTTTTATTTTAAAGAAACCCTAAAGGTGCCAATCAAACTTTCTTCTAGTATGCTTTTCAATTAGGTAGACAATCACTTAAACTCCTCTACAAATTCTAAGACTATAGTGTTCTTGTTTTGCTCAATACAACACCTTATATTCATCCCCAAGCTGTGAAGGGTAAAACCTCAAAACCTCGCGTTTAAACTCTTGCCAACCTCTTATAATACTTTGAGATTCAACCGATTGGTACCAATTAAATGCCTTTCCTTCAAGCACACCACTACTGCATCTAACTGTTAGTTCTAGGCAGACACACCCAAGAGGGGGTTGAATTCGGTGTTTTAAAATTTTAACATAAATTTAAACTCAAAGGATAACAAGAATATCATTAATAAAATAGAATAGAGTTTAGAGAAATTTCACTGAGGGAACACAAATCGATTTATACTAGTTTGGACCAAACTTTTATCCTACGTCCAGTCCTCAGAGTCCTTATGAGATTTTCCATTATTTCCAAGATTTTAAAGGGCTCTTGGTGCCTTCAGTACATTAATTGACTCACTTAATTACTCCCCCTTACTTCCCCATAAGGTTATAATCCTAACTTAAGAGAACCAATCTCTTAAGCAAATAGAGTAAAATAAAAATAAAGTATTCTCAATCTCTATCAAGAGTATATAGGTTGATACACATTGAAGCTTAATAAATGTTGGGTTGCACAGAGAATGAAGAAAACTGAGAATGTAATCAATTCAAAAGTTGTTTTTTGTCAGTCGGTTTGTATCTTCATCAATGTGAGTCTTTAAATAGGTTTTCCTCCGTTTGTAGCCATTTAAACTCAGATTTGTAACCGTTGGAGTGAAGGCATGGTTGGTTGCTGTCGGGTAGGTAAGCATTTAATGCATTACTGGAAGTAGAAAGTTTTTGTGGCATGTAGCATTCATTATTTTGAATTCGTAGCCTTTTCTGAATACACTTAATCAAAAGGATCTGTTAGCCATTGAAACATTAATGGAGTATGTGAACTACTAATAAACATCAAGTTATCAAAGATTAAGTTCATAATCAAGTTTAGATGTTTTATCAGAGAAGATATAATGTATTAATCGATTACCTAATCGATCAATGTTTAGTTAGTGTATGAGATAGAAAAATAGAGCTTCACACTAACCAGATTATTCAAGCATATATAATGTAATTTCAGTAAGGAAAGTTTCTCAAAAGATTGATCAAGAAGAATGATGAGAAACATAGGCATACTTGAACTTGTATCAATCATATATAGACCTAAGAGAGATAATATCAGTTTCAGTGAAAACATAGAGAATATTCTGAAATTTATGACATTAATCGATTAACTAATCGATTAATATAAGTTAATCGAAATCCTACTCGATTAATGTATCTGGAAGAATTGAATCAGAAAATATTTCAACACAGATTAATCGAACAATTAATCTATTAACGTAAATTAATCTATTAACTAATCGATTAATAGTTTTATATTTGAATTTCATAAAATTGATACTTCACTGATTAATCAAACAGTTAATAGATTAATATAAACAATCGATTAATCGTAATATCTTTGTTCAATAGAAAATCTTTTCTTAATAGATATAATTAATCGATTAACCAATCAATTAATTGGCTTATCAATTTAATTCTAGAAGGCAAACTCTTCGACATTAATCAAACAATTAATCAATTAATGATCACTCATTAATCATTAATTAATCGATTAATTGATATTCCTTCATAGCATATAATGTTGCTTTTACGTTAATCTAATAACCAATCGATTAATTATCATTAATCGACTAACTAATTGATTAACTTGACTAACTTCTTCTTTTAACACCATTTAAGCATATAAACACTTTTTACTTTACTTTTTGGCAATGTTTGAGCACAGAAAGAAATCTAACATATTGTTTTTCAAAAACATCATTTGGCAACAGCATATTATTAATTAAACTTTAGTGTAGACCATCTTGTTAGTATCAAGACGAAAACATTTTTAGTATTTTTTTTAAAACGTTCTTAGCATCATTGAAAAGCTTTTGCTATTTGGCATCATCAAAACATATTTTTCAACACTATCCTCTCTGCTTCAGTTATGGAATTTACCCAGAAGTACCTTTCTAGTTTCAAAACTAACTGAGAGACTTGACTAGTAAATATAGGCAGCTCTAGCTTTCTATACCTTCCTGTCTCTCTTTCACCATCTCCATGATTTTCTGAAGTCTACTCACCATTCCTCCCCCTTCCTTCATGGTCATATGACTCAGCCCCTTATTTCTTCCTTACTAACAACCCCATGACCTCTTATATCTTGTCAATGAACCCCTTCAGTGTATTTACATCTTTGGTCAAACTTCCTACTGTCTCCCTTAACAATTGTACTTTTAAATAAGCATAGTGCACAATCTTAACCATTACTCTTTTCTTTCTTAAAGGGTCTTAGGTTTGTATAACTTTGACACCAAATGTTGCAACCCTATTTAGATAAATGCTTAATATAATAGAAATAGTGCAAAAACAAAACTAAATGAGGGCAAATTCAGAGGCTTTGATATTAATGATAAAAAAATTGAATTAGAGATATAACTGGCTTTACTAATTATAGCTAAAGCCTTATTCCCCTTTTACACTCAAAAGATGATTCCTAAACAACCATAAATACATAAACAATATTCAACACTTAAACAAAAGGTAATAACTATGCAAGGAAACCCTTCCCTGCATTTGAGAGGCCATAGACTCTCCATCACTAACTCATTCTCAAATTAAATACTGAGGGACATTCTGGCAATCCACAAAACATTATGCATCCAAAGAGCAACTCTACACCAGTCTTAAACCCATTGGACTAGGTTAGGAGTAAGTTGGGGTGATTCCTCATTTTTTGGAGCCTCAAGACAATCCTTTGGACTAATAGATTCTCTTAGTGGTTTCCTCAGTCTCCTCTAACGTCTTTTTAATACCAGCAATCATATCAGTTTTATTGGATTTCTTTCCTTTTTGTTCATTCTCCTTCCTCTTCCTTTCCTCCTCTTCCTTTTGCAATTTTGTTTGCCCCTCACCCCTTTCTTTCTTGGCCTGAAATATCATATAAAGTATAAGGGAAGGGGTATTTATACTTGAAACATTAAACTATATCGAATAAATGTTTCAAGTCCATCTCCTTAAGGAAATTACCATTTAATCCTTTGATTTTTCCCTCAAACTTGGTGAAAATTACAAGGGTGATGTGTCAAGCTCATGGACATCACAAGTGTCTCTTAACTATATTGAAATGTAATTTGGAATCCATTAACTAAATTGAATACAACTTTCAAGTCCAAAGTACTATTTTATATGCAATTCCATCACATGTTTTTTCTAGAAAACATCCACCAATAACTTTGCTCTAGGTGGCACCATTTTGAGGGTGAAGAAAGTAAGAGAAGAGCTTATTAACAATCTAAATTATTTTACTGAGTCATACTGCAAAAATCATATCGTTTCGTGTATATCTTTTAGTTTTGTCATCTAGATTATTTAGATATTTGTCTCTTCAATCTCATCATAACTCTCTTAAATATCTCCCTCCATTAATAAAGTGACATGATGCCATAATTGCTTGATCATGGAGAAGAAGAGGGAGCCAACTTATTGTTGCTTCCTTTATTATATAAAGTAACATTTTAACTCTATAAAATAGTTTTTATGTTTTCTTCATCATAAATTTTGTGTCATTGCTCCAAAAATTCTATCTTATTAACAGTGCCATTCTCTAATATTTCTCAAGACAAAACTTGGCTTGGAAGTATTTTTGTATGAATTTCTCAGAAAATGCCTTTAAGTGGCATAATAAGGGTTTAAATTATTTTAAATCTACCTTCTCATCTCTTGCATATCAAACCATTTTTATAAACTCATATATTTACTCAAATAATTAATCATCATTTTAATCCAAATATTTAAGGCCTCCTATTATTTCAAATAATTGGATTTGTTTAAATATCTCTAAATTAGTCAAATTTCTAAAAATTCTTTAAAATTCACTCTTGGGGTATTTTTATCATTTTAACCTCAAATGGGCCTTAATAACTCATTTCCCATTTTCTAGGATTTGTTTAAAATTTTTAGACATATTTTCCATGATTACCCCTATTGGCCAGAAACTATCTAAAATTATAATTTTGCCCCTACTCAAGCTTGACCTCAAAAATAGCTCACTAAGGTCTCTAACATAACTTGTGGCCTATAACTATCTTCATCTCTCATTCTTGGCCCTTAGGACTTTACTTGAGTGAAGATTATCTCTACTTTAGCTTAAGAAAATCTTTCAATTTGTAGTTTAATCCCTAAAAATCATTTGGCCTTTCCATGATTCCATTATATTTCTGGGACTTCTATTAGAAGGATATTAATAGCCTACTTAATTTAGAATTATTTCTAGACTTCTAGGCTCAAAATTTAGGATGTGACAAAAATAAGGGTGATTAAAGGCTAAGGGAGGTTAGCCTAGGGTGGTACCATTTGCCTTACAAGAAGCCCAAAGGGTTGTATTATCTGTGTACATATATAGGTAACATAAAAGAACTGGTGAATTGACTTTGAAAATCAAATTTTGGTGGGAAAACAAAAACAGTTCAACACGAGGCCATACATAACCCAAAAGTGACATGTTAACTAGTCTAAAGCCAGCACTAGGTTGTGAACTATGATTTTGTCTTATTAGCTAAAGCTAAGTCAACATTTAGATTGGCTACTTTTGGAATTTCTTTCTATGATAGATTGATGTCCACTTGGACTCTTCCTTCCTTAGATAAAGTTTTTCCACACCTGGAATAGTAGGAAAGCAAAAACGCTATTAGTTTCCAAGTATATTCAACCTATAAAACATCTATCTAAAGCCTTACCGATGACAAGTAAAGGCTTTAGGGATTCTAATTCTAGAGGCGGAAAGGAAATAAACTTTTTTTGCGTCATTTTCTACAAATAAAGCTTGTAAAAGATTTTTTTTTTGAAAATTTTTATATTTAATAGGAAAAAGACAAGAAAATGACATAAGAAATTAAAAATTCCAAATAAAGTATATGAATTTGTAAAAGGACATATTGGTCAAAAGTACCAATTTGTCTTTCAAAATATGGGGAAAAGATGAAGTTACCCTTCTTCCTTTTCTCCTTCTTCGTCTTCCCTCTTCCTTCTCTCTTCCCTCTTCTCTCTCTTCCCTCTTCGTTTCTTCCTTCCACCGATAGAGACTTGTGCCATCACTTCTATGCCATTGACTCTTCTTCTTCCTTTTCTTATTCTCTCTTGTCCCTTTCTTTTTCTACATCCATAGTCGACATGCACGCAAGAGTTTCTACTGTCATTGCTATAGATCCATCTTCCTGGTCTTCAAAACACAAAGAGAGAGTGGATGTGCAAAGAGAGAGAAGGAGGGAAGTAGAGCACTGAGGTCGCCGGAGAAGATGTATGTTCGTTGCTCTTCTTGCTCTTTGTTGTTCATTGCTCTTCTATATCGCCACGGAGCATTGAGCAAGTCCCACCTTGACAGAGAAATGAGTCTTCTTGGTCTCTGCAATAGCACCATTCCCGTACACAGTAACCACCCCTCTCATTGTGTATGGGATTTATAACTTTTGTAATTACTTTGATCACATTCGTTAAGACATTGACTACTCTATTTAACAACTTAGTTGCAATTAATTACTTGGGTCAATTACTACTCGTGTAATGGGATTTATAACTTTTGTAATAATTTTGACTACCGTAGTAAAGATATTTATTACTCTCTTTAACAACTTAGTTTCAAGTAATTACTTGGGTTAATTACTACTCGTGTAATAGAATTTATAACTTTTGTGATAATTTTGATCACCGTAGTAAAGATATTTACTATTCTATTTAACAACTTAGTTACAATTAATTACTTAGGTCAATTACTACTCGTGTAATGGGATTTATAACTTTTGTAATAATTTTGACCACCGTAGTAAAGATATTTATTACTCTCTTTAACAACTTAGTTTCAAGTAATTACTTGAGTTAATTACTACTCGTGTAATAGAATTTACAACTTTTGTAATAATTTTGATCACCGTAGTAAAAATATTTACTATTCTATTTAACAACTTAGTTGCAATTAATTACTTGGGTCAATTACTACTCGTGTAATGGGATTTATAACTTTTGTAATAATTTTGACTACCGTAGTTAAGATATTTACTATTTTATTTAACAACTTAGTTGCAAGTAATTACTTAGGTCAATTACTACTCGTGTAAATGGGATTGCCAACTTTTGTAATAATTTTGATCACCGTAGTAAAGATATTTACTATTCTATTTAACAACTTAGTTACAAGTAATTACGTAGGTCAATTACTACTCTTGTAATAGAATTTATAACTTTTGTAATGATCTTAACTACCGTAGTTAAGATATTTACTATTTTATTTAATAACTTAGTTGCAAGTAATTACTTAGGTCAATTACTACTCGTGTAAATGGGATTGCCAACTTTTGTAATAACTTTTGATCATCTTAGTAATTAGTTAGAAAATATCTTCACTACAGTGGTCAAAATCATTTCAAAAATTGTAAATTCTATACACAATGAGAAATTCATATATTGTATTTGGAATTTCCAATTTCAAAAGGCATTTTCTGTCTTTTCCCCATATTTAATTGTCTTACGAATTATAAGTACTTTTTGTTCGTTTGTTTGGTTTTTGGTTTTTTGTTTTTATTTTTAAAAAAGTGTAAAGTAGCACTCAACATCCTGATCTTATTTCTCATATGCGGCCAGCATCTTAATCTTATTTGTGGTACAATTTTACTCATAATCTTTTTAATTTAGTACAATTCTTAGCACTTGAGAAATAAGATTATGGCTAAAATTATACTAAATTAAAAAGATTATGGGTGAAATTGTAACAAATTAAAAAGATTATGGGTAAAATTATACCACAAATAAGATTAGGATATTGGCAATATATGAGAAATAAAATCAGGATATTGGGTGTTACTTTAACTTTTATGGGCCTGTTCAGTTCAAAGGAAGGGGACGGAAGGGAAGGGAAAATGATCCCCTCCCCTCGTTCGGTTTGTAATTTTCAGGGGGAGGGAGTTAAAATGTTGGTGTCCTTCCCTTCCCTCCCCCAGTTTTTGCGTCCCTCCAAATTGGGATTTTTAAGAGGGATGTGAAATTTTGGGACAATTATATCCAGCATGTACATAGGTCTGCTATGTGTCTGAAGATAGTCTCTCATTTTCACACAGTTGTCACTGTCGACTTGCTGGCTGGGTTGGCTATGGAAGTTTTTGTGCCTTGCTATCGACTTGTCGTATAGAGACGCGAAGATGAAGAAGTTGGCAAGGCCCTTGGATTTCTTCTTCTCTTCAATGAGAATCCTAGTCTTGTTCAGTGCCTTCTACCTAAATATCACTGTGCGCTAATTAAACCAAACCACCCCAGCCCAATGGTTTTTTTCACCATTCATTCACTCTCTCTTTCTCTCTCCCCTTTCTTCCTCCTCGCCTTTCGTCTATCAAGCTTTCAGCTCCTCCTTCTGATTCTAATTTTACCCCTCATTTACTCACATGATGGTAACTTCCACATCGAAACCGTTTTTGTTAATTCCAGGTTGATAGGCTAGATCACCTAAGAAGGGGTGAATTAGGTGATTGACGACTTTTAAAAAAAAATTTGACTCTTTGAAATTCTCATAAGTAAAACAAGACAGTTTGAAAAGCTATGATTTGAAATTAAAATAAGTTACTGGAAATCAAAGAGTTAAAGAAGAAGAATTGCTCAGAGAGTTTATCCTAGTTTAGTCTTTCCTTGACCTACGTCCAGTCCTTAGTTTCCCACTGAGATTTTCCAATCTACTATACCCCAAGATTACAACGGGTTCTTGATAGCCTTTACAAGCTCATTTTTCATGGCTAATTAAGAACCACCTCAAACTTGATATCACACCACACTTCTGGTGGCAACACTCCCCCTTAAACATATACAAGCAAATCCCAGCGTTGAATCCCCTAATTCCAAGGTTTTGCTCTCAAATAAGAGAAGGATAGAGGATAAATCTAACTCTCAGATGAAGTAAATAGATAGATATTGAAGCTCACTATAATTTTCTCTCAAAAGAATAATACATAAAGAATAGAGTTGAATGACTCATGAAGTTTTTGGCTCTTTCATGGCTTGTATTCAGCTTATGGATATCTCATCATCTTCTTATCGTTCATTGTCGCCAACCTTTTAACTTTGAATACTTTTATATTTATAGTTGATCTTATGATCGTTGAGTATTCTTTCCATTGTGGCTTTCTCCTGTTGAGTTTTCTTCCCATTAGAAATATTACCGTTGAACTAGCCATTGTAGCTGCTGAGGCTTTTTGTCTTTTTGTTATTAAATGTCCGTTGGCTTTTATCTCGGCCTATTCTCATCTCTAGCTTTAAACTCAACTGAATCTAAACTTTAGAATTTAATCCTGTAAACACTTTAAGATTTAATTATTAGTAAATTAATTTGTGAAGTGAGAATTTGATGACATGAATTAGAACTTGAATATAATCATTCACAGCAAGAATGATATGAGAATATTATGCTCAATCACATGAATTAATGTTTGACAGCTCAATCAGTGATCAAGTGTATAAGATCAATTCAGATATAAACACTTTAATGTCATACCTAAGATTTTGCCTGTTTTCAAATATTATTCTATATTAATTGATTGCCCAATCCATTAATTAGAACTAAAGTGTGAAACAGAAAACACAGCATCATACTGATTGACATATTCATGCATATATGATTCAATTTTATAAAGATAAGTTTGTCACAAAGGTTTGGCATGAAGAATAATGAAAAACATAGTCATATTGTCACTCAGATTAATCATTCAAAATATGAAATGAGTTTGTATCCTAAAACAGAGATATATTTAAAACTTATAAAGTTTCTAGAGTTAATTGAACTCTTAATCGATTAATATGTTTGGAAGATTTGAATGGGAAAGTTTTCAACACAAATTAATTGAACAATTAATCTGTTAATGTAAATTAATCAATTAACTAATTGATTAATTAGTTTATATTTGAATTTCACAAAACTGAAATTTCACTGATTAATCGAACAATTAACAGATTAATATAAATTAATCGATTAATAGCAATATCTTTGTTTAAGAGAAATTTTTTTAATACATTAATTGATTAACCAATCGATTAATGGACTCATTAACTTACTTCCAGAAGGCCAGCTCTTGACATTAATCGATTAACTAATGATTATTTGATTTTCCTTCGTAAAATAGATTGCTGCATTTACATTAATCTAACATCCAATCGATTAATTGATATTAATTGGTTAACTAATCGATTAATTATCAATAATTGAACAATTAATTGATTAACTCTTCTAACTTCTTCATTTAACTTCATTTGATTACAAATTCATTTATATTACTTCAAAAACACTTTTCCACATCATTGAATAACTTAATTCTCTTTTCTCTTAAAATTTATTCCATTAAAAACACATTTACATTGCTTCAAAAACATTAACTCAATTCTTTTTTTTTTCATCATCAACACATATTCAATCTAATAGTTTTCTCCCCATTTTACCCCAACTTCCTCAACTCCATTACTTCTCAGGCGAACGTCAACAGCGTCTCTGTCAATTGTTATAATGCTTCAGAGCACCTGGTTCCAACTGGCCATGAAGATCCATGGACTACCGTGAAATGGGATGCTTTCTATCTTGCTGCGAAGATTTCGTTTTGGTTCAGATAAACCATGTGTACTAACACTGGAAGCTTTAGTTTTGGTGCATCCCTTTTTCTTGGGCAAAGAACGAGCTGATTAGAACGGAATATATGACGAAGCTAGACAGATGAGAAAGAGATGAATGAATTATAACAAAAGGAGGGGCAAGTCGAAGGTATATTTACTCGTGAAATCTAAATTCTTTGATCCCATTTTGATTCTTCTGCATCTGGGTAAGAATCTTTTTGGAGGTTCAATGCTTATATTTAGCTATCAGTTGAGAAATTAATTGATTGGGTTTTTACATTCATGTACAGGCATCCGTTTTGGAATTTTGATTTACTCCTGAAATTTAAATTGTTTCTTTAGTCTATTATTTCCCACAGTGAATAATAGCTTAGTTTTAAAACCCAGCCATGCTATCAATTTAATCAATATATGTTTTTGAAAAAAAAATGGAGTTATCAATTGATTGAAATCGAGTTTTAAAAGAAAACTCAAGTTTCACGGTGACAGTACTCGAGTTGTACAACGTCTCTAACTGGTCAAACTCAATTTTGGCTAAGGAACTCGAGTTTCTGAAGTAATGTATTACTGTAGTTGAAGTGACATAACTTAAGTTAAGTAAGGGTAAATCGTGTTTTACTAGTGAGAAGAGTTGTAAAACTTGGGTTTCGTTCAAAAACTTGAGTTTCATAATCGCAATGACCTGATCTGGACAAATCGATTTTTGATGACAAACACGACTTTTACATGACAATTCGATTTTTCGCGAAAAACTCGACTTAATTATATATGCATCATAATGTCTACATGAGTTTGTTAAACTCTATTTTTTCACCATTACTCTATTTTTCTCCTATTACATAACTTGAGTTTTCTAAAATAATTCTCTTTCTATATACAAGTTCGTGAGTTTTACAAAAAAAAGTATAATGATAAATTCACCATATTATTTCCTCACATTTTTTCTTTTAGCTAAACAAACAATTGTTAAAAACATATTCCCTCTCTCACCTTCCAATCAAACTGAACAAGGAACTTTAAAGGCCTGTTTGGATAAGAGTTTAGAAAATGGCTTATGAAAAAAAGGGTTTTTGAACAGCTTTTAGAAAAGGGCTTCTGGAGAAGAACTTATGGAAAAAAAGTAGTTCTGAAAAAATAAGTGTTTGGATAGTTATTAGCAGAAGGACTTTTATGATTGGTAAATTACCAGAAAGAGTATGAGATGAAAATAAAAAAAAACATCGTAGCCTTCAGTTAACTCTTTCACTGTACATCATTTCATTTCTCTTCTTTCTTTAATGACGGACGGAGGGCAATGACGTTGCTGATGGACGGACAGAGGTGAGGACAGAAAGACGATGATCAAGCAGTGAGGGTGACCAGAGGGAGGAGAAGGTGGAGTAAAAGCAGCGACGGCGACAAGCAGCGACGGCGGAGCCCAAGCATCGAGGGTGGCAAGTAGCGACGGTGGAGCTGAAGCTATTATGAAGTATCGACAGGAAGAGAGAGAAGAAGGGGAGAGAGGAGAGAGGGAAAAAATAAAGGTAAAATAGTAATTAGGTAGTCTATAAGCTCTTACTATTCTAGAAGTTATACCTAATAACTTATTTAAAATTATGATTTTAAACTATAATTTGATCTAAAAGTTTTTTTAGATAAATATAACTGTTTATTTTAATTTTTTTTTAAACAAAACTAAATTTTTTTTTAAAACTAAGTTTATAATGTTTGCCAAACAGCCGCTAAACCTCCCCCGTTCCATCCTTTCCTTTCCCTTCCCTCCATGTCGTTCGAATCCTACAAAAAAAAAAACACGGGGTTTTAGCAATTAGCAACCACCACGAGCAGAGTCACCACCCCTGTGGTTCCGTTCCCACGCTCTGTACGTCTACTTGTTGAACCGTGAACTTCGAGTGACAGCGAGTGGATGGAGTCTCATGCTTCGAACCTTCTGGATGAGGCCCTAGGGTTTCACGGCCACGACAAACCTGCCCTTCTGGGTGGTCGATTCGTGCTTGTTGAAGATTGCCTAGAGACCAGTGGAGCTTTCGTTCTTCATCACCTCGTGAAGCGCTCTCTCTTATCTCATCCTTCCTCTGTTGTCATTTTCCTTGCCTTCAATCAACCATTTGCTCACTACGCCCGTATCCTTAGAAAACTGGTCTGTTTCCTACTCCTTTTATCACTTTCGTAATTGTAGGTTGCTCTGTATTCAATATATTTATCAAGTGCTGTTGGTAATGGTTTGTTTCGCTGTTATAAGCGAATAGTGTAGTGTGAATCCGTTTGGGATTATTATTGTTCCTCAATTTTGTTTTGTTGATGGGATGTCTGGATGGAAGATGTTTGAAGGAAAAGGAAGCCTGTTTCGAAGTTATCAGCTAGGAGAAGAAGATAATGAAAACTTTTCTACTAACCCTGCAAAGTCTTCCATTGCTTTTTTTTTTTTTATTAATTCCTCCTAGTTGAGGAGTTTTGGAGCAGAAAATTTTTCCAACTCCAAATAATGCTCTAAGACTTTTGGTTTGGTAATTATATCATCACTTCATGGATGTGGTGATTGCCTTTGTGCTCAAATTTGGACTTTGCGCTCGGGACCGTCTCCTGACACAGTAGAGTCTTCATTCTTTCAGTTTCAGTATCGTATTTTTCACTTGACAAGGCTAACGAATGAATTCTATTGGTATTAGGTTTTAATTTTCTTGGAATTGATGCGCCTCATACAGGAATAGTTTGGCTTTGTTCTTTCATTGAATATGAAGCAAACATGTTCTGCAAATTAATGGCTTGAGCCATCATGTTTCTTGACGTACAATCTTTTCAATTACCGATTGTCATTTGAATCATATCGTACTTGTTCCTCTCTTGTAAGAATATCTGAAGCTTGGCCCCCATGTGTTACTGAGGAAAAATAGTATATAAGTCAAGAAAACACCATATGTGGGTATTTTTCTGCAGTGGAGAGATATAAGGCTTTCGGTTGGCTCCAATAAGGTAGGGATCAGATGTGCTGTTAACCTGAGTAAAAATTGTTATTTTTATTGTTTGACATATGATAGCTAAGATATTAACAGCAACTTGCTTTAGCAGTTTAAGGTTTAGAAATATACTTTATGTTTAACTGGTTTTCCTTGTTTAGGAGTTGACAACTTAGTGGAGATTTAGGCTAACAAATTGAATGAAATTCTGGCCTCCATCCATATGAAGTTATTGATTGCATTTGCCGGATTATTTTTTCTCAATTTTGTTTTTATTTGATCATTGTTTAATCCATAGGTGTTAATATTGTTCACAGCTTCTACTCTGTTCTTACTTTATACATTTCTGGGGAAACTATGTTGGTGTTGAATTGTAGATAAACTGCAGATAGATTAATTGTGATATCTATTAATACTTCTTGTTTCAGGGTTGCAACTTAGCTGCTCAAAGAGATAATGGTAGATTCTTTTTTATTGACATGCTCATGTCGCAGTGTCCAGGTGAGAAAAAAATAAGGTAATAATATCTAGTTTATTTTGTCCCCTTGATCCTTATGATTCTATTTAATAAATTTAAATAATTTAGGAGTGGCTATATCTAGACAGTAACCTGCAGGTTTTTAACTGTGATGATCCTTGAAACCCACCAGCTCTTAATTGTTTTACCTGACTTTCTGTCTGATCATCATAGACTACTCATAAACAAGGATAATTTAGACAAATTAGCTCTTGACGAGAAATTGGGGAGGAGATGAGCTGCATGGTACATTTGGGTCTACTATGTATACACTTTCCATTTTGTTGTTTATTTAATTATATGGGATTTTTGAAGCTTCATTAAATAATAAGAAGGGGCAGAGATGTGTTTCAAGCAACTAGGTTATCGGGCAAAGTGGCCTCTTAAAGCTCTATGGAAGAAGTAGTATGTACTACGTACTGTTTGTCGTTTGTATTTGTTTTGAGTTTGTGATAGGTAATTGTGTATTCATCCTGAAATGCTTTGTACTTAAAGCAGAACCAATAGCATATGATGTTAATATGAGTTATCTTATCTTTGGGACTACTAGCAAACTGAGAAATTTCACATAAACTCTTTTGGACTTGAAAAATAATAGTAATTACTAATTACTAATTTCAGTGTTTTTGATTTCTAGATGAAGGAAAACTTGCTAAAAGTTGGCTTACCGCACTGTTTGAGAAAATTGAAGGAGTGATCAACTCATTACACCCACACAGCAAGAATTTTGTTACCATCATGATTGATGATGTGTCCCTTTTTGAAGTAGCTGCTAATGGCTCTTCAAATGATGCTTTGGACTTTCTGCATTATTGCCTGACATTAACATCAGAATTTGTAAGATGAATATCTAGTTGACACTTTTTTACTCATGGTTCCATCGTTTAATTCAGAGCAAATGTGATTTATTCCTTGACTTCCAAAGATAAAATCTTTTTATTTAGTGCCCAAAATATTTCCCCTATCAAAGTGGTTCTACCTAGGTTTAGTCATAGTCACTTGACAAATTTGCTGTTGTTCACAAATGAAAGGCCATGTGGCTATTAACTACTGACCTGGAGTTGCCCAGGTTTTCATAAAACGGCACTGTTTAGACAAATTTTCACAAAGTATATTGAGATAGTACATAAAACATCAGTGTATTAGTTACTGCCAAGTGTCTAAAATGACACGCCATGTCAGGGGAAAATCATTCCTAGGGAAGTCCAAGTTGAGTCAACTACCACATGTTTCCTGTTTATGCAACATCAGCAAGTCTCTGGAGTGACCATGATTTTGCCAAACAAAATGATCATTTTGATAGGGAAAAATGTTTCAGTTGCCAAATTGGGAAGATTTATTTCTTAAGGACCCAATTGATAAGATAGTGATCTGTTAGGAACTAAATAATTGATTTACTGTTTCTTTATATTATAGGATTCTACATTTGTCGCACTTGATCATAAGGACATCTATTTGGATGGGGGAAGGCCTATGCTTATTTTAGAAATGGAGTACCTCGCAGACATTTTGATCAAGGCTGAACCATTAGCCACGGGTTTGGCAAAAGATGTGCATGGGCAGGTATATTTTGCCAATGTAAAATATTTTATATCAGTTATTCCCTTGACTCTCTCTGGTGATAAAATTTGATGACTTTGTGTGTTTGAATTAGTAGTGGGAAGAATATATTTTGGATAAAATTGATTTATAAAATGGATTTTCTTGAGTTATGATTTTCAAAATTGATTTATAACAATTGATTATCAAAAGCTTCTTTGAATAGCTTATGGCTAAACCAAGGTTTTAACTCAAATAGATTTTAGAATTGAGATACATGCCAAAATTAATTATGAACCTAAAACTATGGCTATCTCAAGCTATTATTATCAACTTTTGAATTTCATAATTGATTTTGTCATGTATAGCGGTGTTAGGTAATATGAGATTACCATGATTTTGAATTTCATAATTGCTTTTGGCATGTATAACGGTGTGATATGTAATCATAATTAGGGTTTAAATATTTAGTTAAATACTAGCCGTTAGTTACCGTGTGGTAATTGTATTGGTTAGATAATTAGCCGTTAGTCCTAAGTGGCTTAAGCCATAAGTCAGTCTCTAAGTCTATAAAAGGCTTGATCAGAATGTATTAGACATATTATGATGATAGTGAAGTGATTGCACTATTCAAGATATCCTGTGTCCTCCTCTAGTTCCCTCTGTTTCTAATTCTACTTCTAATTCCCTCTGTTTCTGTTCTTGTTCTGCTTTGATCCTCTCTCTCTCTCTCCTAAATCTCTCCTCTTTCCTCTAATAATTCATATCAAAATTACTTTGACCTATCAGTGGTATTAGAGCCACTGGTTCTTGGCCTTCTGCTTCCATCTCAAGAATTACATGGTTCAAACTCGCTCGAACTCAAGAAACATGGAAGAGCGTTTGAGTAGCTTTGAAGAAAAATTGAATAAGGTATCATACCTTACAGAGCTTGATTATCAACTTGCAGGACATGGTCATTGGGCAATCAAGAAATAAGAAATTAGATGCGGGACATCCGAGCTGGAAATATCACCATCCCAGTCAACCAAGTAGAACAACGAATAAGAGATCAAGATCGCAATAGACTGGGAAGTTGCCATGGATACCAGAAACCGATGCAACTCACGTAGATGGATTTTTCGAAGTATGCAGGCAAAGATACGACTCGTGGATCTTGAAGTGCGAAAGATATTTCGAGTTTGATGAAACTCTAGAAGAGTCAAAGGTTAAGGTTGCCTCCATGAACCTGGACGAGGAAAGCTTCAAGTGGCAAAGGGCCCAGAGCAACAATGGCAATGCCAATTCCCATTTTGGGAAGAATGCATTGAAATCTTGAGGGAAACCTTCGGCACACCTTTTGATAGGCCGATGCGAAAACTTATTCAACAAGAAATTTGATACTCTTGCGGCACAAGTGGAACTAATTGAAGAATATCTCTTGGACATCTACGTGGCGGCACTCCAAGAAGATATATTTGACTCCGTTCAGATGTTCAACCCTCTGACCATGAGGGAGGCTCGCCGATTAGCAAGAATGCAAGAGCTGGTGAATGAAAGATCGAAAAACCAAGCCTAAGCGGAGAAGTCAACGAAATATGCTATTGCCACAACACGCTTGGCACCCAACACTGGGAACATGTCGACTACCTACAAAGACCCAATCTTGAAATAGGGGACAGAGTAAGGACCAAATTGCCCCTGCTAATGCAAAAAGGGCAAATTGTCCCCAAAAATGTGGTTCGTCCATACAAGGCCTTGACACCCGAAGAAAAGGCTGATCACAAAGCAAAAAGTCTCTTCTTCATTTGCCTCGGGCCTTTCTCTAGAGATCACAAATGCCAACTACGGCAGAAGATGCAATTACAGCTGGTACTCCTTGATGAAAATGGTGAGGAAATTGATGAAGCTAGCTACGAACAGGATGCTGAAAACAGTGCAGAGGATCTACCCTTTGTGTCACTCCATGCCATAACAGGGATCGATCACTCTGAAGCCATGAGAGTGCAAGGGCATGTGGGAAAACATGCCATACAAGTATTGATTGACAACTACAGTACGCATGATTTCCTAGACTTGAACACTGCAACAAGACTGGGTTGGAAGAGCCAGGAGACCCCACCCTCCTATATACAAGTAGTAGGAGGGAGAAGGCTCAAAGTTCATGGGCTTTGGCAAGGACTCCGATGGAAGATGCAGGGTTTAGAATTCAATTGTGATTTCCGAATCATAGAGCTGCATACCTACGACTTGGTCCTTAAATTGAAATGGCTCAAAAGCATTCGAAATGGTTTTTGGGATTATGAGTCCCTTTCTATGTATTTCTGGCACAAGGGGGAGCTGAGGAAGCTTCAAGCAAATATTCCCAGCAGTTGGAAACTAGTTCCACCAAAAAGAGTGGAGTTGAGCCGAGTGCAAGAGGAACAGAAATTCCTTCTCCAGTTAGTGAAAATTAGAGAAGAGGTCCAATGCTTTGCTGTATCATATGCAGAAGGAGATAACCCAGCAACCGTTCAGGGAGCGTTGGATGAATTTCAAGGGATTTTTGAAGAACCTAAGGGTCTCCCATCCCTTAGTGAAGGACATAATCACCCTATAGTCCTTCACGAAGGCACTAATCCAATTAGCTTGAAGCCTTACTGATATCTGACAGCTCAAAAGGATTTCATCAAAAAGTTAGTGGCAGAGTTGTTGTAATCAGGGGTGGCGCAAGAGAGCTGTTCTCCCTTCTTAGCTCCCATCGTCTTGGTGAAGAACAATGATGGATCGTGGCGAATGTGTGTAGATTATATAGAGCTAAACAAAAAAAAAGAGTCAAGAATCAATATCCAATTCCCTTGGTGGAAGGATGAATTAAGCACCGCTAGGTGGTTTACCAAGCTGGACTTGAGGGCGGGATACCACCAGAGAGTAATGGTGCTCGAGGATGCTTACAAGACAGCCTTCAAGACACACTCTGGGCACTATGAATGGCTGGTCATGCCATTTGGACTTACGAATGCCCCGGCTACCTTTCAAGGGGCTATGAATGACATTTTCCGCCCTTATCTTTGTAAGTTTATATTAGTAGTTTTTGATGATATACTGATATACAGTCCCTCACTTGCAGATCATGAGGAGCACTTGAAGACAACATTGCAAATATTGAAGGACAATCAATACTTCATCAAGCTCAACAAGTGCATCTTCCTTGGAACTAGTGTGGAGTATCTTGGGCACATTATTGGAGGAGTTGTCTCCATCGATCCCAAAAAGATCCGGGCAGTAGCTGAATGGCCCCAACCTAATAATGTGAAGCAGTTGAGAGCATTCTTGGGGCTGGCCAGCTACTACCGCCGCTTTATCAAAGACTATGGGGTTATTGCCAGGCCACCTACCTCACTTCTCAAGAAGAATGCCTTAAGATGGTTAGAGGCAGCAAGCACGGCATTTGAAAAATTAAAGAAATCACTCACCACAGCTCGGTGCTCGCCCTTCTGGACCTCTGTAAAGAATTCATAGTGGAATCAGATGCTTGCAGAGACGGGATAGGTGCTGGCTTAATGCGGGGGGACAACCGTTAGCATTTTAGTCTCTCCACATATGAAAAAGAGCTCATGGCAGTGGTGCTGGCTGACTTCATTGGCACCAGTACCTTGAAAGGGGCAAGTTCATTATTAGAACAGACCAGCAGAGCCTTAAATACTTGCTGGGTCAGCAACTAAAGACACTGTTTCAAATGATTTGGGTGGCTAAATTGGCCGGAATCAACTATGAAATTGTTTATAAGAAGGGGAAGGACAATTCTGCAGCGTATGCCCTCAAGGATAACAAAACAGCAGCTGATGTAAATGTCCTTTGACACTTCTTCGTCGGAATTATAGCAGAAAATAAAAAACAGTTGGCAGCAAGACGAGTTCACCTCTTCCCTTTTAACAAAGGTGCAGCAATAAGATGGAATCTCGGGGCACTTCACTTGGGATGGGGGCTTGCTCAGGAAAAGGGAAATTAGTAGTGGGGAAAGACAATTCTCTTCGGCAACAAATTTTGGATTGGGGGCCCACAAGGGGGCCATTCGGGGATCCAAGCAACTTACCATCATGTTAAGGGGTTGTTTTGGTGGAAGAAGTTAATTAATTATGTGACCGAGTTCATTAAAGGGTGTGACACTTGTGCAAGATGCAAATATGAAGCCATTGCACCCCCAGGCTTATTACAACCGTTACCCCTCCCTAGTAGAATTTGGGAGTCAATCACTATGGATTTCATTGAGGGACTCCCAAAATCAAATGGAAGGGACACCATTTGGGTGATTATTGATAGAATGAGCAAGTATGCCCATTTTCTACCTCTTTCTCATCGCTTTACATTAGCTATATTGGCATAGAATTTCATGGAGCATGTTTATAAACTACATGGACGACCAGCTGAGATCATTACTGATTGGGATTCCCTATTTGTGAGTTCTTTTTGGAAATAATTCCTAAGAGTTCTGGGAGTAAAGCAGAAGTTGTCCACTGCATACCATCCTCAAACAGATGGGCAGTCCGAAGTACTCAATAAGTGCCTAGAGCATGATGAAACAAAGGGCTGATTCACATAGGACGGATAGAGAGTTTATGGTGGGGTAATGGGTGTTCCTTAAGTTGCAACCCTATCGGCAGATTTCTGTTGCCTCCCATTGCTCACAAAAGCTGGCACCAAGGTAGTTTTGGGCCCTACAAGGTTTTAGAAAAAGTGGGGGCAGTTGCATATAAATTGGAATTACCCGCAGATTCAAGAATTCACCCTACTTTTCAGGTTTCGCTTCTAAAGCTATGCCCTAATTCTAGTGTAAACCCACGGCACCCACCGCCAGATTTTCCTGATCTACCCGCTGCTTTGGAGCTAGACCAAATACTAAGAAGAGTCACTCGAAGGAGGAGGAAGATGATCATTGAAAATCTTGTCCAGTGGAAGGGAATGCCTGAAGAGGAAGCCTCATGGATGCCTCTTTTTACATTCAAGGAGAAGTATCCAGACTTTGTTATTCCGGATCCTTGAGGGCAAGGATCTTATAGGGGGTGTATTGATATGTAATCATAATTAGGGTTTAAATATCAGTTAGTAATTGTATTGGTTAGATAATTAGCCAGTAGTCCTAAGTGGCTTAAGCCATAAGTCAGTCTCTAAGTCTATAAAAGGCTTGATCAGAATGTATTAGACAGATTAAGATGATAATGGATTGATTGCAATATTCAGGATACCCTGTTTTCTCCTCTCGTTCCCTCTGTCTCTAATTCTACTTCTAATTCCCTCTGGTTCTGTTCTGTTCTTCTCGAATCCTATCTCGTTCTCTCCTAACTCTCTCCTCTTTCCTCTAATAATTCATATCAAAATTACTGACCTGACACCGTGTTTGGTAACCTATGAGATGACCACGATTTTGGGTTCATAATCGATTTTGGCTTGTATATGGGTTGTTTGGTTTAGGCTTCGTAATTGATTTTGACATGCATTAGGATGTTTGGATATTTTTCAAGAAAACCATGGTTGACTCATAATTAATTTCAAGAGGAATCCAAACAGGCCCTCAAGTGATTTGATAAGTCTTGTTCCTCTTAAGAAACTGATATTGTCCCGGGATCCTTATAATATTCATTTGCGTATTGATTTTGTGGAGATAGTCCTTATGATTCAACTAGGCCACAATCTCCAGCTTCATTTTGTTTTGTTCTTTACAGAGATACATGACTATTGGTGGCATTTACTGAGTTTGAACTGTAATTTGCTAGATCATGTCCCATTATTTTTGCTTGACAATCGTTTTATTGAAACTATTTTATGCAGTTGACGGTGATGAACAAGGAAACGCAAAATCCTCAAATAAGCTCACCGATTAAGATACGCAATTTCCACTTCAGGATCAAGGAAAATGGCATAGAATACTTTTATCCTGGGACCAAAGCCTAGTGATCACATCACCGATATGCATGTGAACGCAACTGTTTACTTGTGAAATTAATTATGACTAATGTATTGTCTCTGTATTGACCATTGAGTTTCTTATTTGTCCGGAAATGTAGCGATTCATAGATTTTAAGCAACGAAAGTGTCTTTATATGCTTTTTCTTGAGTATTCCATTTTACCAAGCCATCCATCATGCTCATTACTGTTTTATTAGCCAGATTTACAGCCTTAGGATTTATTAGTAGTGTGTTCTGAAATGATTGTGAGAAGCCGGTTGCGATTATAGTCCCATGAATCTCTTCATTGTGGCGATCATCAACAACAGCCCCAAATATATAAATATTAGCAGAAGGATCTGCCAAACTTGTCATAACTTGCGAATTACCAGGTGTTTAAAGATAGAGCTTAAGGAAAGAAGACCAAGAAAGGAACTAAATGATCAGGGGTAATGGCATAAGACAAGTGATTTTTTAATCTAGCTACTTGCCTCTGAAGAATCGTGACCTTCTCCTTGTTATCTTGTTGCTCCTCCTCAATCTCAAATAAATTTACATTTTTTTAGTTTTTAAGAAAAATAAACTTATATTTTAAAAACAAAAAACAACTCATGTGAACCAATTTCGTCCCCAAGCTAGGCATTGAAGAAATGTGCCCTAGCCTGACTCTGTAGCGTATTTACCCGCGGAGAGTATGTATGCTATCTTTGGATGAAGAGAAAAATGAGGAGAAAATATGGGAGAGCAAATACTAGGAAGAATTTTTTTTTTTAAAATAGTAAAAAAATTTACTATTTTTATTTTTGGAAATTTTCCTCCTACCCTAATTTCTTTCCCATCCAAACGTAGGGGAGTGTCACTGGTGGAGAATCCCTTCCTGTAGCCACAAGTGATTATTGCTTCCTCTTGCTCCTCCTCCGGCTTCAAGGTTGGTCTAGGCCGAAGTTCATGGCTCAATTGTTTGTGGCACGTGTCACACCTTCTATCGAGTCTTCTCTATTTGGCCCATCCTCTTCCATGTAGACGACGACCAGATACTTGACATGAACCACAGAGAACCATAACCCCTCTCTTCTATTCGGTGTATCCTCTCCTCGGCGACCTTGTTTTCATTACGAGTTTGTATCTCTAATTTTAACTACATAGGATTTTTCTGGACACTGTTTTGGACCCTGATTGTCAATTCTATAACTTGCACAAATATTATTGCTTTTTGAAGTTTTATCTGGATAATGAAGCAACCTATTGTCATGAGTCTGATTAGGAGGCCATGGTTATCAATTATAGATTTTAGCTTAATCCCTTTCTATGTTGATAATAGTCGCTTCATTCTTCTTGCTCTTCGTCTACTTGTATGCATCTTTTCTCTCTTCCAATATAGTTTCAAATCAGCACTTTGTACCATTAATAAGGGACCAATGTCATTTATCTTTAATGTTTGTATTGATTAGAGACTATATTGGTCTTAGATCAGAACAAGAGAAATATATCCAACAGTGGCTTTTGGAAAGGGTTGGATTCACATCTAATTTGAATATACAGGTTTATCCTTCAAAGGTCATGACGAGGTGTTATTTTTACATTGGATTAAGGTCGTTAAATAAATACCCCGGAAGTTTCCATGAGGAGCACTCACCATCCGAAATTTATTTTTAGATCTAATATATCCTAGAAGTTTTATTTTATAGCAATTTTGCCTAGCTATTAGTTAATGTTAATTTTGGCTATTAAAGACAAGTAGGTTAAAAAAAAATTTAACGGTCAAATTTAACATTGATTAATGGTGAAGACAAAGTTGTTATAAAATAAAACTTTCAGGACATACTAAATTTAAAAAAACTTCTGGGTGTTGGTTGTTTCTCGGCTAAAACTTTTAAGGTATTTAAGCACATTAACCCTTTTATATTTTATATAAGAGTTGCAATTGCAAGTCCACGCGGACACAAAACATATCCACATGAGCTTGCACAAATTAAGGATTGCGGATCATGCTTTGAAATCATGATTAATAAATATTTTATTTTACTTGATAATGAGGATTTATATTAGAAATTATAGTGGGTTTAAGGTTATTACTATATGTGAGAAATAAAAGAGAGAGAGAAAAGTATTGGAGAAAATAGTGTTGTATATTTAAATGAGTCGAGTATATCAATATATATACAAGGGAAAATATATGGGTCTAATAAATTTTAATTAAAAATAATAAATACATGATTAAATCAAATAAATACAAATCAAATCATATCAACAAATATATCAGCACTATATATTTATTTGTTAGTATCATTGTTATTCGTTATATGATTTCTCATGAAAAGTTCTTGGTTAGCGGCCATTAATTTGGTAAAGATACCTATCTTATAGTTTGAATTTTGAACCATCTATCAATTTGTGAAGTTTTTATATGTTTTCTTTGTAACTATTACCTTTAATCTTTAATATAAGATCTACTTAAATAATTTAGCTAGATTAAAAAATAGTTAAATTAGTTATTTATAATAATTGTGTATTAGTTTCCTTAAAATATTATTTTTAGTTATGTGTATTGGAACTACTTTTAATAAAAGTAACATCAATATGTGTAATCATATAGAGATATTTTGAGAAAAAGATTATAATTTTGGGAGACAAAATAGATTGAGGTCTTAAATTTATAATTAAAATAAATTTTTTATCTAACTCTTATATTTATAACTGAGACAGAATATTATTTACTTGAAAGTTATGTTAGAAACTAATATAGGCGAAATTCTTGATCCCCATTAAGCAAAGCTGAAAAAAAGTGGGAGAAAAAAGGGGTCATTTTAAAAAATAAAAATAAAGTAAAATATGATCCCTTGTGTCTGTTATGGCACTTGGAACATTAGGAAGCAAATTCACTAAGTTGGAGACCACCAAATACATTTGCACAAAACAAATAATGTTTTTAAGTTGCAGTGATTGGATATTGATGGTGATTGAAGATTCGTGGTTGCTTTCTCACCATGACATCTTAGAGGATGAATACAAAGTGAATTTAGTTTGTTTCTGGTTTTAAAAACCTTTTTTTTTAAATAAAAAATAAAAAAATCTATTTGGTAATCAATTTTTAATTGAATTTTTTCAAAAGCCAAAAAAAGATTTTTTTTAAAAAAAAATAGAAAATTCAGAACTAAGTTTAGTTGTTTTCTAAAATTGTTTTTCTGTTTTGTAAAACTAGAATGTACTACCCGTGCATTGCACGTGAAGCTTGTAGCTTTGGAATTATTTCATCTAAACTCCGATTAACAAAACTTGAAGATCATAATATTGTGGTCCAATTGCTACTTACACAGTTGTAGGAAATTTTGAAAACAAGTGGGAATTAATTTCAATCGTCTGATTTCAATGTAAATGAATGTGATTCCCGCCATTGCGAATGAGACTGGAGAGAAAGGTAACTATTCCAACACGCTAATGTTGACGGAGATTTTCATGTTATCACTCCAATTCAGGTAATGAATAGTTTAAGTACATTATGCTACCACCCCTATAAAAAATAACACTTGATACTGCTATGCAAACGGTAGCATGATGTACTTAAACTATTCATTACCCTGCAACTGAATTGGAGTGATAACATGAAAATCTTATCAAGTGTTATTTTTTATAGAGGTAGTAATTTGGGTTAGGCTCGCAGGCTAAACCCAAATTATCACCTCTATGAAAAATAACACTTGATTCAACCCGCTAAAAAATAGCAAGTTGAGTTGCAATATTTGTAACCCATTTTAATGCGGGTCTTTTTGATCCGCCCCCTCCAAACCCGCACTACCCGACGGGTTAGCCCGTTTTTTTTTTTTTACTTTTTTTTATTATTTATATTACATATTTATACTTTACTAATTTGAGAGTCTTAACTAAATAAGAGATATTACACTTAATTTATATTAACTTTATCTCATTGAGTTATTTTTTTCTTTATATATATATTTATTTTATTTTATTATTATTTTCTTTGTGATAGTTTATCTATGGATAGTGGTAAAATTGACTAAATAAATATTTTAACAATTTAAGATATAATTTGAATCTAATTAATATTGATATATATAATTTTAAAAAAAATTAAAAAAAATAAAAAAATTACATATAAAAAATAAAAATAAAAAAGGATGGCTCGCCAACCCGCCTTGGCGGTCTCGGGTTGGTGTTTCACCAACCCGCCTGAAAGTGGGCCGATTAAAACCGACCCGCCTCCACTTCAACCCGCGACGGGCTAACCCGTATTCGGCGGGTTAGCCCGTATTACCACCCTAATTTTTCACATTGCCCCATTAATAGCTTTTTGCGGTGTAATATGACAAATCCGCAAGACGCGTTCATCGAATCTATGAGCCCGGCATGCTGATGCCCCAGTCTGGGGTGAGAAGAACTGTAGGAGGTGACTTTTTTTTTTGTTTTTATTAATTTTTATTTGTTTAGGTTAGATTGTATCTAATGCTCTGAATTATTTTTTAACAAAATCTAATATTTTAAAATAATTAATTTTTTATGTGTTGATGATCCTGAAATATTATTTTTAGGAGCATTCAATATTTAAATTAATTAATTTTTTATGCATTAGCAAATTTAATTTAAGATATTGAGTATTATTAAAAAAATATTTTAAAATGTTAGAGGTCTAAAATATTAATTTAAAATATTAAGTGTTACTGAAATAATATTTTAGAGTGTTAAATGTATAAAAAATTAATTAAATTAGGATATTGAGTAATAATAAAAAAAATAATATAGAGTACTATATGCACAAACAATTAATTAATTATTGATATCATGTTCTACAGAACAAATAATTTAGAGTATTGGATTCAATTTAACTCAAACAAATAAGAAAAAAACAATCTGCTCTACTCATCCCAAGCATTGCAGTTTGGGGGATGAGCATGCCGTGCTCATAGAATGTGCGGACTTGTGATCTGACACATGTACAATACTTTCTCATAATAGTAATTTGAAGAGACGCTTTCAACTGAGGTTGAAATTCAAACCCATAATCCCAACATTTAGAAGAGAAAAAACTATTTAAAAATTCCACGCAAGTGAATAAAATAAAAAAAATATATATTTAAGTCTCATATAAAAAAAATTAATTATAAAAAAGTCTTACAAATAACTGTGAAGTTTCATGGGACATCTGATTAATTTTTTTCAAATTAGAAAATGATAAAATAACCCTAAGAAGAAATAACTCAAACAATAGGAATGATAATTCTCAAAGAAAGAAATAACAATTAGAGGGTGAAAAAAAATAATAAATAAGATATTTTTTCTCAGGATTTCTTCATTTCATAATTTGAAAAAATTAATCTCAAGTCCTGTGAGACTTCACAGTCGTTTGATAATTTTTAGGATTTTTTTATAACTAGATTCTTTATATGAGACTTAAATATATTTTTTTCTAAAATAAATGACAACTGAAAAAAAAAAGCTTACATTATTATTCCCATGTGTTAGAAATAATTTAACCAACCATGACTACTTGGGTCATGCAAAAGGAGTAGAAGGATTGTGAAGAAAAAGGCATAAATCTTATACAGACTAGAAGGATTCTAAAATAAAAAGTTGGATTTTAAAACGAAAGGATAGTACCATTGAGCAGCTTTTTCTATTCAACACGGACATAGTTTCCTGAAAGGAGTAATTGTTACAGGCATAACTATATACTGTAAGAAATACTAGGGAGAATTATACTGAAGTTTCATAGAAAGAAAATAATTGTAAAATTTTTTTTGTTAAATTATCAAACTGTAAAATATAAAAGGATTTAGAATTAATTTTTTTAAATTATGAAATTACATAATTTATCTAAGATGTTTAAAAAACAGAGGTTGGAAAAGTGAACACCTTCATTTCACTTTCTAGTGGACAAGATATGCTCTGAGCTATCAGCCATGGACCGAAAGCTGATTGAGATTGGAGTCGGCGGTGTTGCACTTGGAGACGCTGTCGACTGGATTCCATTCACGCGGTGGATCCATCGATTATTGTCTTTGTCCATCTCTAGGCTGCAAAGCAATTTGGTTTCTTTCTCTTCTCCCTCGTCATCTAATTGTCTACTCCTCTGCTCTCTCTCTCTCTTCATAGGCTCCATCGATCTCACTAGTCGCCGTCGCCGTTGTTGCTTCCACCGTCGCAGCCTCCTCCTTTCCCTTCTCTCCTTCACATAGCCATGATCGCCGCCTACTGTCATAGCCATAGCCATAGCCGTAAATCTCCATTCTTCATTCGTCGAGCCACGCGATGGCAACTAGTCGCTCACCCTTGTCATGATCTCTGCATCTCCTCTACCGATGACTTCATTCTTCTCTTCTCCTTTAGATCTCAAATCTATTCAATCTTCTTCTCATATCTCAGCTCTGTTCGATTGCTACAGCCAACAGGAAGTTTTTCTTTAAAAAGGGGATTAATGTCTTATTTTGTTTGAAAGTGTATACGTTGAAGCAATAGTAAGTTTTTTTTTTTATCGATTAAAAGTTTTTAAATTATAACAAATTTATTTTAACGGTTATCTAAAATTAAATTTTAAATATATTACAGATAATAATACACGTGTTATTCACCATGTTATTTTTATTTTAATTAAGATATAAATTAATTTTAAAAATTTTGATTGAAAAATATTAAATATTTAAAAGTTTTTAAATTATAATAATTTTATCTTATATTTTATTTAATTTAAATTTAATTATTGATTGTCTAAATTTAATGATATCTAAAATATCTACGTACGACTTATTTTTTTAAAATTAGATTTATAAATAAAAAATTAAAAAATTCATCCCATTTTTTAAATTTAAGAATTAAAAGATGTAACAAAATTCAAAGAAATCAAAGTATCTTTGTGTTTTAAAAAAAAAATTAAAGAGGTATTTGTTTATCTTAGTAAACATAAGATTTCAGATAGCCTTGATATTTTGTCAATCTCTTTGTGTGTCCTACAGCTAATAATTAAATCTTTTTTCTTATTATTTTCTGGTGAACGTGAGCACCTCCCCATCTGCGGCTTCTATTTTATTATTGTTTACTATATAAACTTAACATATTTTATTAATTAACAGTCCAATTTAATTTGGATAATGATTAAATAATATTGTTACGATTTAGAAAATTTTAAGGCAACATTAATCTTAAATAAAAACTTTCAAAACAAATTTACATCTTAACAAAAATAACATAGATGACACATGCACCTGCCAACTCAGTATATTCAGTCAGCTAACGGTCAAATGTAACCTAGATAACGATCGGGACTAAATTAGTATAATTTAAAAATTTTCTAATACGACATTGAACCTAAAAAAATTTATAGGACAACATAGCTCTAACGTGTAAAATTCTAAAGCAAAATATGACATTAACAAAAAAAAAAAAAAGGATTCCCTGTATCCAGCCCGTATAATCCCAACCTATTTAAATTCGAGCTACCCGAACTCCCCTGTTAAACACCCCTACCATTACTTTTATAATAGGGCCCACATTATTATTGTGAAAATACCAAAATACCTCTTACTCATAAAACTAGAAAGTGTAAATATATAAAAATACCTATAAACTTTTATCAAATATGTGTTAAACACACTACTTTTTTTATTGGCAAAAGTACCTATAAAAGTATAAATAAATTAATTTTTTGAGTTTTTACCTAACAAAAATGTAGGGAATTGGAAGGCACGCAGCAGAAATTAACTTTAAAATTTTTTCCATTCCCAGCCAGGATCTACCGAATGTGTTTAAGTCAAGGAGAAAGAAGTGTTACCTTCGGTACTCGAGCTTTGGTCGCGACCTCAGTGTCCACTAGTCGCGACTCCTCGCCTCTGGAACTTTCAGTCGCGACCTCCTCAACTTCTAGTCGCGACCTGTCGCCTCTGGAGTTTGTAGTCGCGACCTACTCTGCTTCTAGTCGCGACCTGTCGCCTCTGGAGCTTTTAGTCGCGACCTCTTCAACTTCACGTCGCGACCTGTCTCCTCTTTTCGGATTTCTGACGTTCAGATGCCCGTTTGATCGCGACCTAAGTGTGTTCTGGTCGCGACCTTTCTTCGTGTCTGGCCGTATCGTAGAAGTCGACAGCTCAGATCGGCTTCCTCTACCGGTATCCACACGAACAGCGTTCCAATTGCGAACGACGTGCTAGCGCCTCTTGTCCCTCTAGGGCTTTCTAGAGATTCCGTCCTCACCATCTCTATCTCGGCAGTTTCTTATGTGCAAACCTTTTGCACTCTCCCTGCCCCCTCTTCTCACGTCTGAATGTGTGTGTAGAGATCTGTATTGTGTGTAGAACCCTAGCTCCTAATGTCAAATATATAGGAAGCTATCGGGCTTCTAATAGGGCCGGGCTTCAGAATTAATCTTATATTAATTCTGAATTAATACAATATCATATATTGCATAATTTAATAAGAAACTGATTAAACAAATATGGTTTATATTAAATCCGTCCCACAGATTTAATTCACATATTTATTTAATTTAAAATAAAGATAAGACAGAATTATATTTGATTTATTCTCATAAATCAAATTTGAGATATCTTATCAATTTGAATTTCAAATTCAAATAGATCATATCCATTTAAATTCAAATTCAAAAATGATAGAGATTTAATTTATCCTTATAAATTAAATCTTACAAATATCTCTTATATTATATATATAATATATATAAACTAATTTATATATATATAAAATATATATCCACCCTAGATTATTCATTGAATCTAGACATCTCTTAGATTCAATGAATCTGGACATCATAGCTCGCATTGGGCTGTTTTGTGTGCGACCCTGTAGGCCTATATGAAGTTGGCAGCGGCCCAGTTACTATACTGACCCACAAGTCGTAAGCGGTCTCTAGCAAGGCATTACGACTACCCAAAATATATGAGGATCGATAAACGATGTAACCTTTCATACAACTATATCACGTCCCTTTTGTCACACGATATTTCGGTCAAGGATGAGGCATGGAGAACGTCATCCTCCTATTCCTGACCATTACTTTCTCGATCCCTGAGTAGTCTGAATATAGAAATGGAACTACCCTTCCATTCCAGTATGGCCATACATTTCTCAGACTCACTCATCGAGGGGCCCAGTAATATCTCTCTACGAATGTGAGGGACAAATTCCATCTTGACCATTCACATTCCTCCGCATGAAAAACCACTAAGCCCGAGCATAGCCTTTATGATCACTCGGTCAAAAGTGACTTTTGACTAGGTCAAAGCTGAGCGTTTGTCATGTAGGAATCCATGATGATCTCAGGTCAAAGGGCATAGTGACATGGCTTGTATATGAGAAAAGCTTATAACTTGACCCATGCAGCTCTCTCATTGCGGGTCGTTCCAACACTCTGTACTCTTACATGTGCTTATGACTTTGATTTATATCTCTATATATCTTCAAAGTCATACTGGTCTTGGTCTTATTTCATCTCTGCTCCCACATAGATGACCGACCAGGGACATTTAGGATAAGATCATGAGTTATCCAAGGATGATCATCACAGTAAACATGCAAATAATGTGATAACCTGATACAATGATTGGCCCCTAGGGCACAATTTCCAACAAAAAACTCTATTAAATGTTTATACACTATTATAATGCTAATAATTTTATGATATATATATATGGTTGGTCATATAAATTTATATCAAATTTTTGCTTAGTCCTTTAAATTTATAATATGTATTTAGTCCTTTAAATTTATAATATGTATTTTTAGTCTCTTAATGTTAATATTATTAGTCTCATTAACAAAAAATACGGATTGAATAAACTTAAATAGTGACCCTAAAATTAAATATTGACACATTAAAACATTAAATATATCATCATATTTTTAACATCAACGACTTATCAATCAATATATAAAAATATTATTTAAATAATTAAATCATAAACATATTTTGTCAATATTTATTTAAATTTATTGAGTTAATATTTTTTATTAATAGTAAGAGATTGAATACACTTTAAATTTAAAGGACAAAACTAAAATTTGATATAAACTTAAAGGACCAAATGTATAGATTAACCATAAAATTATTAGTATTATAATAATATAGTAAATTGTAATAGTTTTTTTTTATTTTTTTAAAATTAAAAGAATTAATTTATTTGAACTTTGGGTACTTTTGTACCTCCAGAAGTCACATGGTGTTTTACGTATTTTAGATAAAAATTTATAAATATTTTTATATATTTATAATTTTTAGTTTTATGAGTTGGGTATTATGATACTTTCATAACAATAGTGCGAGTCCCATGACACAAAATAATTGTGTTATGTTATATTTAACAATCATAGTATTTTTGTATCTACTTTAAATGTTCATGGGTATTTTGAGCCTCTAAATAACCCATATTGTTAGGTGCACTAGTGGAAGAAGTGCAAGGGTATTTTTACACTTTACGCTTCATTTTATGTCTCATATTTATTATTTTTAAACTAATTTATCTAATTTATAAACTAATATATAATCTAATATTATACAAAAATATTTTAAAGAGATCATATCACATATATTATAAGTAAGTAATTTATTTAACTTTCTTAATCTCTCTAAATTAAATAAATATGTATTATAGTAAAGATCATATGAGTAATGTTTCTAATGAATCTTTAAAAAGAGTGGAACCATAGTCTTGATTTGCCAAATTCCGAACTATTTGGATGGAGAGACAATATAATTCTTATATAGGAGATATTATTATAATTTTAGAAATACATAGAAACAAATGAATTTTTTTTAGGAAGGGGAAGAAATGATTTTTTTTTTGAAATATGAGGTGCGATGTACTCCTCTTGTCCTTAACATAAAATTTATTTAACTAATTTAATTATATTAAAAAAGTTAGTTAATATAACATATTTTTTTAAAACACTGCAATCATTTTCTTTAATTCCCTCCATCAATTCTTGTTTGATTATTGTTGAGAGAATATCAATAAGGGTAGTTTACGAAAAAATATATAAATATAAAAAATAAATCTTATATTTAAAATTAACATTAATTCTATAATTAAATTTTATGTTAAAGATCGGAGGAGTAGTTTTTTATTGAATTTATATGAAGTCATTTGTGGCAAAAAATACCCCACAATTAAAGTATTTATTGGGCCTGTTAAATACTTAAATTAAAAGAGGCAAGCCTAGAATATTGGCGCACCCCAAAACAATTATTTATTGTATATTTGTTAAGGTTTTAAATTATATACATTGCTTTGCTTCAAAAATTCATATACTAATTATATATATCTATGATATGATTAGGGGAACAATATTCTAATCATGTATATATAGACACACACATTCCGTGTGACATTATGTTTATGAGTTCAATTTTAATGTTTACTGGACTACCCGTGTAATGCACAGGGTTGACCATCTAATTACTTTGTAAACCTATACCATTACAAGTAATTATATAACCTAGGGATAGAGGCATTTTTAAGACTTGAAATATATATTCCTATTAAATCACATTATTCAAAATTTTATTGTCATCAAAATCATGGACATGCTATTTTTAAGCATACAAATTTATCGTGTTGATTGATATTTGCTGAATTGCAAAAGGATTTGGAATAAGAATTTATGAAATGAACTAAGAAACATTTTGTGAAATGATTTGTAATTTCTTATATAACCTGATTATGTACTATTTTTGTCCTATGAAAGTACATTTTTAAATTGGTTTGCTTGTGATGAAATAATCAATAGTTATACCAGGCCACTAGATCTCGTTATTATTACTTTGTCATTTTTAGGTGAGGGCTCCATTAAGGATCATCAAGAAAATACACAAGAGGATAGGGCCTAGTTTGTTGGCCAATTGATTTGTACTTCTTGTGGAAATGCACATCACTATTGATGCCTTACTTTGTATATTGCCATGGGATTTGGGATTGTACGAGTTGAAAATGATAATTTTGATATTTATAACTTGATTGTAGTAAGGATCGACTACTTATGAGTAGTCTGGATGTTTTCATAGTTTTCTAGTAATGATACGGTCATTTGACTTATACAATGTCGTATTGAAAACACCTAAAAAAAAATATGAAAAAGATAGTTTAAGTCGTACCTAAAGATACTGTTTTTAAAAATTATTCTAGTAGAAAGTAAGGGTATATAATTGTAGAAATATAAAGCCACAACTCAACTCAAGAAAAGAGAGAAGAAAAGAATACAGAGATTAAGCTCAGTGCCTACTAACCACACACCATGCATTGCCGTTTAAAAGTATAAGTCGTAGATAAAATTATTAGGCTACATAATAGTAATTAAAAAGGCTTGATGGAGATTAAAAGGAAAGTTTCAAAATATTGATTAATGGTGGTTTAATATAATTAAACCAGTAACCGGTTAGTAAAAAAATAAAACCAACTTATTAAAATATATAAAGGGCCTATTTGAATAAGAGTTTGAAAAATAGCTTATAAAAAAGAAATTTGAACAACTTTTAAGAGAAGGATTCTGGAGAAGAATTTATAGAAAGAAGTGGTTATGAATAAATGAGTGTGTTGATAGTTATTACTAGAAAGACTTTTGTCATTGAAAAATTACAAGAAATGATATGATTTTATTAAAACTAGGAGAAATGAGAGAGAGTGAAGAAGAGAGAGGAGTGAGGATGGAGAGGAGAGAGGAGAGAGGAGAGAGAGTGTAAGAAAAAGTAAAGGTAAAATAGTAATTGGATATTCCATAAACTCTTTTACTATTCTAGAAGTTAGTCTCAATAGTTTATCCAAAACTTTAATTTTATCCAAAAGTCCTTTTAGACAAATATAGCTATTTGTTTTTAAATTTCTCTAAACTAAAGTTTAAGCCAATTTTTTTTTTAAAGCTTCAATTTTAAAGTTTACCAAAGACACATGAAAACTCCTATTATTCACTCCAATAGTTAGTCTTAGGACTCTTCATTACTACAAAAAGTTAAATAAGTAGCACACGTAAAAAGAAAGCGCTACACCTTCTATTTCTATTTTTATTTTTATTTTTATTTTTATTTTTATTTTTAAAAATATTAAAAGCTGTAGCACTTACTCGAAGAAGTGCTACAACAACAAAGAAGCTGTAGCACTTTCCGGCTGTAGCACTTTTTTCGGAAAGTGCTACAGCTCCTATATTTTTTTCTTATTTTTTAAAAAGCATTAAACAACTGTTACACTCACATAAAGAAGTTCTATAGAAGACAATTGTTTATATGATTAACAGACTGCATTCACAAACAAAAATGACTTGAGAAGAGAAGCTCGTGAGGCTGCATGGGCTGCTGAGTAGAGGACCCTGCATGGCCTTCAGTCTGCTACTGATGCAAAGACGTTTGCAGAGAATCACACATTCAGGAAAATCAACACATTAGCAAAAGAGGCTAAGAGAAGAGCTGAAATAGCAAGGTCAATAATCTTCATTCTCATTCTATTTTCTCTTCATTTTTATTCTTTTAATTTTCTTCTTCTTTTTGTTTAATCTTTTTTTTTTCTGTGCAGGATGAGAGCGCTTCACACTTTGAAAGGAAAAGTGGAATCATTTGCCTTAAGGGGTTTGGACGTTGAAAATATTAATGGGCACTAACCTGTCTAAAAGACCATGTTCCTGAATCCTGATATATCTACCTTCATCATCATCAATGGCTTCTTTTATAAAAATACTCATTTTGAAAAATGTTGGCTTCATAATTGGCTATACTCCAATAAGTGAAAAGTCTACTATCCTGTCTTTCTATTCTAGCTATCACAATATCCAATATGTTAGCGCTACATCAAGATTGATTATATGATTTATCTTGTATGCATTCAATTGTCAACTTACGTAAGCATTTGTCTTTGCTTTTTTTTTTGGGTCAGATTTTTCTGAGTGCGGTTCATCTATTTAAACTCAACTACAAAGATTAACTTATGTAGTACCTATTGGGTCCATCTTTCTGCTTCTATACCTTGTGATGAGGTCTATTATATTTGACATGGATGTTAACAATTGCAAAAGTGAAAAAAAAAAAAACAGAGAGAGGTAGAACTGTTGTTCTGATATTATAACTAAAAGAATAATAATAACAAGCTTTATCTCACTAGGTGGGGTCGGCTATATGAATCGTAAAACATATACTCTACCAAAGACTAAATCTTTAAATAAATCATTGACTAAGAGGTCTAACTCTATAATCTCATTATAACTAAAAGAACACTTTACAGAATAGTCTTGGGTCTAACAAGAGATGCATGCACTGAGAAGCTATTGACTTAAAAATCAAAGATATGGGATAGTTTAAACTTGGGTAAAAATGATATTTTTAACTGGAGCCAAATAACACCCAATACAAATATCACATTCTTAAAATCTACATTTGACCATGTTCAGCAATCGCATGCTCTTGTTTAAATGATTTATTACGGTATGAAGAATTTTTGGTAGATTACATCAGGTAAAAGAACATTTATGGAATCAACAATAACTTCTAGTGTTCCCTTCTTTTCAAAAGATATAAACTCCCTAAGACAAAGCTTGCATGCTTCCATCTTAGCTCATAATGTAGTTGAGCAGTGAGGATCTCTATGGGCATGACTCATTAAGCAAGTTCATCAAATCAACTTCTCTCAATTTCTCTAGGAGCTCATTTTCTACAGGCTTGGGGACTTGCTGAAGTACATAATAGGATTTTGAGAAATAGCTTCAAAAGGTAATCCAACCAATTTCTTAAAACAGAAGTTACAAAAAGAAAAAGAAAAGGAAAAGATGAGCTTACCATTTTCAACCATAGCATATAACAAGCGGAATGTTTTGCTTGTGATTGGAGATCCTCAAAGTCATTATCCAAAATAGTTGAGCAAGACTTGACCAAACATAACTCATTTTCCAGAAATTTACCAAATTCATGGTACTTCCCAGCTGTCTCCTTGGAAGCATTGGATGTATCACTAGAGTCTGTTAGAAAATGGTTGATCCAGCATGAGGAAAGAAACCAACAATGAAGCCACAGAGCATGTTCAATATAAGCAGCACGAAACATCTCAGGTGATAAGAAAATTACTGAAATAGTACAAAATGAAAAGTCAAACCAAGTTCATAAAAAAAATGCAAAGCCCCATACCTCTCTTCCCACACAACGATATATCAATATTCTGTTCCAGTCAAGTTCATCCTGTCAACCCAAAAGTGTAAAAAAGTAACATACAGGCACGGGTGTTTATACATGGTGATTAAAAGAATGAAAGAAGACAGTTATTTCCATTACAACAGAGGCGCTAAATACACTGATATCCAAAATTATGACTGCAAAATAACAGGGTGTCATAGGTTGATACTGTACCAAGATTGGGATCCTCTGAAATTGAAGATCCCCTAAAGTGAAGTAGAAGCTTCAACACTTCACTTGTCTGTTTTTTTTTTTTTCAAATTTTTAACGGATAAAAGATAGAAAAACTTCATTGAATTCAAACATCAGGTAATATATTTCCTATAATGCCAAAAAAATCCTTGAGGAACTTACATCCCACCTCTGTTAACCTTGTAATGTTTCATAAATACCACTTGCATCCTTTCTATATATTGCAAAAGCAAATTTGAGCATCCTAGCAAGTGTAGATTGTAGTGGAATGCCCAACCATGTTCAGAGAATAGGTCTAGGTAGAGCAGAAGAGAAACCTTTCTAGATAAGTCTCTATTTTCACTGTTTCGCAAAGACAGTTTCCAATGTCTTGTTTTTACAACGTTTCCATTTTTGAAACTCAATTGTCCCTAGTAGTTTGCATCATCAAAGAGAACCACAAAAAGGACTACAGACAATTTGAGCAAGGTGTGCAAAATATACTAGCTTTACCTTCCAAAGCTGGTCAATATCAGAAATGTAACTTGAGTACTCCAAAATCTTCAGCAATAGTCGCTGCAATGAAGAAAACTTCAAATATGACGAGTGCAAAATCTCAAACTCACCACATGACATGATATCTATGTCTCTAAACTAGAGCAGAATAATTATAATAGTAAGTAATAACCATTGATCACCAGGTCCAAGCAAGTAAATCAAAGTTCAAAACTTACTCTGCGATAATGAAAGTAACAATTATCAGCAATGTGCCGTGCAGCCCAATTTCTGGCTCTCTTCAATTCATGCAGAACCTACAGAAAGACAATTTTGAACTCATTCCTAGAAATTCAACATCACACGTAACATAATTCATGCGAGCTTGCTAGTGCATTTTGTTATAGCACTAGAGTCTAGATCCAGAATTATACTATGAGACAAAGCCTATGGAACTTCTTATATATTAAAAGCAAACCTGTTATGTTCTCATGTGAGAAACTAACCAGCAACAGTGATTCCAAGCACGGTAATTCATCTTTGATCTCTGGAAATACAGGATTAAAAAGGAATAAATGAATATTCAACTAAAGAAAATACAGTTCAGCCCACATGAAAGTATCAAAGGATTGATGATAAAAGGTAAACGGAAGACAGAAACCTAGTAAAATTATCCATAGCTCTCTCCATCCTGTTTTCTTCAATTTCTTCCCTTTTTATGATAAAAGGTGGATGTTTTATCAATTATTCCATCTTTATGATGTCTATTTCATTATAACATCAAAAGCAACTATAAGTTTAGAGACAAATGTAAAATGGCAATTGCTAATTTGACTACAGAATTTTCTATTATCCACTCTGTAGATTTTTAGCAAATGATCAAGGATAAATGAAAGCAAACACTACATTTATACTCTTTCTGAGTAAACAAGCTCTATGAACATCAAAAGAGAAAATAAAACCTTTCCAATTTAACAATATGTAGTTCCTATACTGAATTAAGACCTCCGCTCTTTTTCCATCAGCTCAGATTCGTTCTCTAAAATCTCATTGAAATTTGAACAGTTTGCAGAGATTGACTTGATTACCCACCACCTGACAATAACACGTCTATAAATTAGAATGCTACTCAATTTTCAAAACTGCTTTAGGTTCAATCAATAGTCAAGAACTGAAGCAAGATTAACAAGTATCCTTTCGCTGATGGAGACAAAGCCATAAGTAGAATATATACAATACCTATGGCTTCAAGTTTGTTCGCTTTTAGGTGCCTATGAGAGCACAAGTGCTGAAAGGTGAAGTTCATCCATAAACACTGAGAATTGATTCTTCTTGAAAAGTAACAAATGTAGGAAAAATTTGAGGCGTTTGCTGAAAAAGTAAAACTAGTGACATCTTATATCATTTTACCGTAGTTCTGATTTCAATGTACAATGATGTTCCCAAATCCATTAAAGGAAAAAAATAGAGAGATAGTCAAATGAAAATTCACATCATAAGATCACCACGAGGGATTTCAAAAAAGAAAAAGCAACAGAAGACAATTCATGGTGTCTTCAAACTTATGATGTTGACTTACAGATATCAAAAAGAAACATATAACTAAAGCATACAAATGATTAGAATAGAACCTGCAATTCCAAGCGGTCATGAAGTCACAGCTCAGCAGCAGAATTACCGATGTCTATTTTTATCTGTCACTGTAGAGCTACCATAATGAGAATATTGAAGTCAGGAAATGACTGTAAATTGCTTACAGTGGACAACCATTCAAAATTTTTATCTGGTGAAGTGAGATCCTGCGGCCGGTCTGTTGGAAGGATCATTTCTATTGAAGATGTTGGTTGTCTTTTGCTTGGGTACCTAAAGGTTATATGTCCTCATTTGATTGTTTGTCTATGTGTCACTAAGCTGTTTTATTCCTGAATTGGTACTATCTTATTTTCATGTATCTAATATGTAATTGCCATGGTTCTTTACGTATGGGAGGTGTCACCTTTGTATGTTGTGAAACTTTGAAAATAAGCTACGGTACATGACCTTATTCTGAATATTCAGATTGCTCCATCAACTGGAAGACTGCAGCAGGTTGATGTTACCGGTAGCATTGATGTCCTCATACCTGATCTTCCATTAACATGGGATCCTAACGAATTAGATAAGGTTACTATGGTCTTTTTGTTGCAAATTCTTTCCTTCAGTATTATCCTCTTTTGAACTTGTAACGTTGATTTGACATTCTGCATTCTCATCTTTTTCAAGCCCTTGTGTGACATTATTGTTTTGGACATATAGGTGATGGACTTTAACATTATAGTGGATGGCATACCTGAACTTGTGGATCACTTGAGTCATTATCATATGGAGCCATCTTTAATTGCATGTTCACACAGGCAACAAAAAACTTAAGCTTATCCATCCATGCTCATTTTCTCTGGAAGAATGTGAAGTGCAGGAATTTCCCTCTTCATTTCTATCAAAGCATGAAGAATGAATCTAAGATACTTGAACCTGGAAACTACTATCTGCTTAGGGTATCTCACAAATTTCCTCAGCTACAGAAGGTATATTTCTATTGTAAATTGTGATTATATTCTGTGCTACTAATGATTTTCATCTGACAAGTCTTATGATCAAACACAATAATAGAGAAGCTAGGGGATGAAAATGTTTTATGATCAGTTTCTAGGATTGTAAGTTTATGCCCGTGTTTAAGCTGGTGTTCATTTTAAATGAAGTTTCAGTAAAATTGACAAGTTTCTTTTCCTCATTGACCACTTCAACTGCTTTATAGATTTTTCATGAAGATATTAGTTTATGCATGGTGATGGTTCAAGAATTCTTTTTGGCGGTACAAAAGTTATCTCCCATTTTCTGTTACTTTCTATTTGGTTAATATAATAGCCTTAGATATTTTTGAAGTCCATAACTGTTATCAAATCTATCAAAAGTTGTAAAAAGAATAAGAATTCTGCCTATTATAATACTTAAATGGACAATAAGTGGGGTTTTGTATTCTTCTTCAGGAGGTTAATGAAATGATTTATACTATAAATGTCTAATGCTTCCAGCAAATCAGAAGGCTTCCCTTCAAGTTTAGGACCACAATATGTTTTTTATCTAAATGGGTTGATTATCTTAGAGCCAAACACATTTAATACTATTTACTTACATTTTAATCATATAATTTATTCTAAATGATTCTCTTGCTTCATATTATGTTTTCCCCAATTATTTTTCTTTAAATGTTGAAGCTCGGTAGGACGATAAATCCTTATGGAATGAATGTGTTAATTCTCATTGATCATTAGAGTATATTATATAGAAGTATATGAGATATTATCATTGTGACTAGGGATCACATAACAAATGAGAATAAAATTATATCAAATCTTCCTACTAATAACCTATAATATCTCCACTAAATTAGGGATTTACTATCTATACTCCCCTTAAGTTGATTCATAGATATTGTTCGTTGATAGCTTGCCAATAAAGTATTCAAACCTTTCTCAGGGCAGTCCTTTAGTGAGAATATTAGCTGTCTGCTCTTTGGAGGGTATATATCTGAGATCAACTATAATTTCATCAATTTTTTTCTTGAATGAAGTGTCTATCTATTTCAACATGCTTAGTGCGATCATATTGGACTAGATTATGAGAGATGTTGATTACTGTCATGCTGTGGGAGTGGAACTTTATAGGTAGAGTCATAGTCATCCTTAGCTCTTCAAGTACCCATTTGATCCAGATTCCCTCGTATATCCCAAGGGCTATTGCTCAAAATTATGCTTCAACACTGCTTATGGCAACTATACTTTGTTTCTTGCTTCGCCAAGTGACAAGATTACCGCAAACAAATGTAGCATATCCAGAAGTAGACCTACTATTATCTTGATCTCCTGCCCAGTTAGAATCTTTAGATACTTCTACTTTTCTTTCAGTAGTTCTTTTGAAAATAGTCCTCGGCCTGGTGAGCCTTTCAAGTATCTTAGTATCCTGTAGGCTTCATTAGGTGCTTTTGCTTAGGATCATGGGAGCGCTGGCTCACAATACCTACTGTAAATGCTATATCGGGTCAAGTATGGGATAAATAGATCAATTTTCCCCCCCATTCGTTGATATCTCCCTTTATCCACTTCTTTCCTGGGGTCCTTTTCTTCTTCAATTTTGTCAACCCATATAGGTGTATCACTTGGTCTGTATCTCAACATCCTTGTTTCTTTTAGGAGATCTAAGATATACTTCCTTTGAGATATACTTATCCCCTTTTTTGATCTAGCAACTTCTATACCCAGAAAATACTTCATTTCTCCAAGATTCTTTACCTGGAATTCTTCATTCAGGTTTAATTCGGCTGATTCCAGCATGATCATCCCCAGTCAGAACAATGTCATCCACGTATACTGCTAGGACAGTGATCTTTTTACCGTAGTGTTTAAAGAACATCGTGTGGTCGTTTGGTCCCTGTCTATATCCTTGACTCTTCAATACTCTAGAAAACCTTTCAAACCAAGCTCTGGGTAACTATTTTAATCCATACAATGATTTCTTTAATCTGCACATATGTCCTTCCTTTTCCACCGAGAACCCTAGAGGCAACTTCATGTATACTTCTTCCCTTAGCTCCCCATTAAGAAAAGCGTTCTTTACATCCATATAATATAGTGGCCAATCAAGATTAGTGGCTAAGGAAAATTAAATTCTTTTGGTATTCAACTTTGCGACAAGTGCAAAGGTTTCAGTGTAGTCTATACTATATACCTGAGAGAATCCCTTTGCTACTAGCCTTGCTTTATACTTGTCCAAACTACCATCAGCTATGTACTTTGGGGTAAATACCCATTTACATCCTATTAGTTTCATACCCTTAGGAAGATCCATTATCTACCAGGTCTCTTTGTTCTCTAGAGCTTTCATTTCCTCCATGACAGCCTTCCTTAATCCTGTACTGGATAAGGCTTCTTCAATATTGTTAGGAATCTTGACATGATCTAGGTGAGAGAAAAATGCCAAATATTTTGATGAAAGGGCCTTACATGAGACAAATCTTTTGAATGGGATGTTTTGTGCATGACTGAGGCTGCTTTCTCTTGGCAATAGGTAGATTAAGATTATCATCATTCTCTACTCCCCTGGATCTGCATCCAGTTCCAACTCTTGGCTCATAATAGTTGTCTGAGGAGCTCTACCAGTCATGTGTCTCCTTGTGTAGACCTGAATATCCTGATTTGTGTCCCCCTAGATTAGTGTTCCCTTGATTTATGTTAGGCACTTCAGTTTGGTCAGGTGGCTCATTCTAAGGGATAGGGTTATACTCAATAAATAATGGAGTTTCGGTTTGGTTGTGAGGCAATGGTGATGTTGGTTGAGGTTCATTCCAATTCTTCCCTAGACCGAAGATGAGTAAAAAAGGACTTGTTCATGAAAGGTGATATCACAAGAGATAAAGACGCGATGGGTAATAGGATCATAACATCTATAGCCTTTCTGAGAGCCCAAGTAACCTAAGAAGATGCACCTGACAGCTTTGGGATCAAGCTTATGAGGGTGATGGAGGTGGATATATGACATTTAGCCAAAAACTATGAGGGGAAGGGTATTTTCCAGGAAGAGAATATTATAGAAGGTGTGGAGCACTTGCAAGGGGGATTTATAAGAGACAGATTTGCTTGGAAGGCGATTAATGAGGAATGTAGTAGTGAGGACAGCATCATCCTAATGGAATTTAGGGACACTGGAGGTGAAAAGGAGGGCACGTGCAGTTTCCATAATATGTTTGTTCTTACGCTCTGCAATGCCATTCTATTGGGGTGTATAGTGTCATATCTTACTTTCCTAAGATCCATCTTCCCCAAAACAGTATCCTGTTATGTTTGGAAAAGATAGGGGTGAGATTTCAGGGGAAATATCAATAGCAAATGGTACCATAAACAATGTATGCAAGCATATGCTTAGTGCTAAACATGTTTGTTTTATTATGATCATGCTTGCATAATGACATATACATGCTTCCATGATTCTTATTTATAACATATGGCCATAGCATAAAAGGAAATGGAGCATTATCAATCATACATGCTTCACATAATCAAGACAAGCCAATAGCATACTAACAACACTCAAGCAATAAGCATACAAGTTTAAGTATAAGTTCACTACCTATCATGTAGCCTTTTCTTTAGTCCTTAGCCTTTGCTCTAAGGTTCCTCTTTTCATAGGTCAGAGTATGTACATAGCATAATAATATTTTCATTATTATCCTATCCAGTATAACTCTACTTAACTCAAGCTTATCTTGAGGTAATACCCCTAATCTGACAATCCCCTAACTTTCTTTCTATCTACGGCTAACCTTATAGAGAGATATTTCTCTATTCTAACTATTAAATTCATAAGAACAATCCTCTAATTTATTAGAGCAGGGACTAGAATAAATTATTTACCTTATTCCTAAGCTTGCCAAGTCCCTAAACTCCTTGGATTGCTCCTAACTTAGCCACAACTTCTTTTTCTTCCTTTCTCTCTCTCTCTCTTCTTACCTTGCTTGGCCATGGAGTGGAATGGAAGGGGTGGGGGTATTTATAGGTGAAGGGAAATAGAATGGACGGTTCAGATCAAATCGCGATGAACTACTCATATCGCTTAGCTTCCTCAAGAAGCTTCGCCTGCATCATCAAGATGACATCATCAAGGACACCTTGCATGCTAGGTGGCGCCTTGGTGGGTCCCTTGGAACGCCTCACCTGGTAAGTCATCGCTTCTAGAAACCTCCAGTCCGATCTGTCCAATCCTATACCAGCTCAGTCTATTTTTCTAAAAATCAGACTGTTTTCTGAATTTAATTTTTCTGACATTCCGTAATATATATTCTGATCTTAAATCTAATATCCAGATTCTTCCAACCATTGACATTCTTGGACTAGGTATTAACTTAGTATGTGTTTGGCTATGAGGATGCAGAATCGATTTTATGGGTAAACCACGGGTTTGAAATATTTCAGCCAAACACCCCAAATTTGGGCACAATCCCATTTCAGAGCAAACCATAGTTTTACTCTTCAAAACCATGGTTTGGCCAGAATCTGGGGGCAGCAGCTTTTTTCATTTTTTAGGTGTGTTTATTGTTACCGTTGGGCATTTATTTTCACCCTTTTCCCATTTCTCTCCCGACTGCAAGTTGGCCTTTTTCTCCTGCCGCTTCTCTTTCATTTTCACTTTCCTCTTCTTCCTTCTCCTGCGCCTCTCTCACACTCACGGCTGCTGTAGCACCTCAATTTTTAGGCCTAGAGATGCTAGAAAGAGAATTCAAGGGCATAATCATAATTATGGAAAAGATCGGGCTGGTAGCCGATGAGTACCATATTTTTCCAGAAAATAGAGAAAATTATGCTGATCATTTCACTGAACTGTGAAATGTGCATATGAGGTCTCTATATGTATGAAAGAATTAAAATATGACCAAGGGTAGAATGGTCATTTTTGAAAAGTGTGCGCGGGAGCGTACTTTCAGACAAAAATAGCCCGGTCCGGATAAAATATCTGAAAATACCGAGAGATAGAGAAAAGGATTCCGGGTTGAATGACGCAACACAGAATTTTGATTTGAGGTCCCGATTTTTCTGTAAAAATTCTCGAAGATGGGAATTTACAGTTATAATCGGTAAAGGAAGAGTAGTCCGAATAGAGATGATCGGACTATGGCCAGAGGCCATACAGTTATAATCGGGAAAAATGTGCAAAATGACAAAAATGCCCTTATGTTATAGAATAACTGAAGAATGAGTAAAGGGTATTTTGGTCATTTGGCTAAGGTTAGACAGTCAAGAAAGGGTATCTAGATAGTTGACCAGGGTCAGAGAATACTCTGGTAAGATATGAAAAGACAATAATGCCCCTAGACCTAGTAAAGTAAAGAAAGGAAATGGAAGGACTTAAGTGCAATAATGGAAAGTTTAAAGCCAAAAAGGAAAAGTAGACAAAAATGTGGGGTCCTTAAGTGTAATTTTAGCCAAGTAAAAAGGGACTTAAATGAAAAGAAGAAAAGTTCCCTGGGGCTAAATTGTAATTAAAGAAAGTTAGGCCGGAAGTGGTTTGGACTGCCCGAAAGCATTTCAGTCCCAGATTTCACCGGTAGAGAGAGCAAGTGACGCTCGGTAATCTGGCTTAATACAGGAATTTTTCAAGACTCCAGATAGCCAGAATTGATCTGATAGTCCAAAAGTTATAAAAATTCCTACCGGGTATCCTAGATTTCAGATCTAAGTGAGAAAATACAAGATGATACGTCCTTATGGGACAGATGTCAGGAAACTGACAGAATACCGATAGGAGGCCTGTAGAAAAAGTTATTCGTAAATTAGAAAATCCAGACGGGAGTGTGAGGCCTCCGGGTATCCGATAGGGAGATTTATCGGTATTTGAAAAAGGGACTGAATGAGTTCGGATAACCTCAGTCAAATGATTGATATGACTCACAGGGATGCCTGAACACCGCAGGCCAGTGTATCGGACAGAAGGAGCCGGTGTCCGGATATGTGTATAAACGGTGAATAATAGATAAAATATTCAATAATCATTGACAAGGGAGGATTCCTCGTAATGCGTGCCATGAAGGTAGTGGACCCTGAAAGGCCCAATAATGGCACCATCAAAGTCCCAGTAAGACCCTTGGACTGATAGGTAGGCCAGTGTCCAGCAGAACCCCGGAAAAGTGCGAAATTACGAAAATGCCCCTGTGTTGTACTAAAGAGTAATAGATGAATGGAGGGCATTTTGGTCATTCTGGATAGGCCCAGGAGCCAAGGCACATACAGATAAAGTTACTCAGAGTCAGTATATACCCTGACAGGGCACTCAGGGGTATTTTACCCTTAGGGCTAAGATAGCGCAAGAAAGGGCACTCAGGGGTATTTTGGTAATTTGCCAAGGGCTGTTTCTTGGGAATCGAGCCATCAGAGTACTTGAGCTTGATCAGGACCCAAGATAATATTCCAAGGCCCAAAAACGTATCCCATGAAGTATGTGGGAAAAAGTGGCATTAAAATACTATTTTAATGCTGTTTCAATAAAGTAAAGTTACTCGGTCGGCACGATAACCGAGGAGGTGATCAGATAAAGTCCTGGACTCATCTGGATAGCATTGGAAGGCGTGAAAGGTCCCTTCCAGATGCCACATGGCGTCATCTTAGAGGGAGAAAGAAAAGTTAAGGACACGTGGCACAATCTCAGCCGTTGAGTCCAGTTTGTGGGAAATCGGACCGGACCGGTACTGGATTGGACTGGAAATACTGAGTCAGCTGATGAGGTGTCCAGGAATTGTGACATGTGAAGAATGCGGCGATGAGGTGTCCCATGAGGTGGCCTGGAGATGATGTCATGCATGATGCAGTAAAAGGAATAAAGAAAAATAGGAAATTCCGGAAAAACCAGGACCACAGGATCAGATGGCTTCAAAATTACGGAAATGCCATTGACCAAAACTATAAATACCCCCCTTGCTCTTCATTATGCACGGCCCAAGCAAGAATAGAGACAGGAGGAAGTGCTAGAGAGAGAAAGTGAGAGGAAGAAAGAAAGAAAGGAAGTTCTGGCGGAGCTAGAAGTAGAATAGAGATAGTAGAGTTCTGCTAAGCTCTTGAGGTAGTAACTAATCCTAGCTTTTATGTAATGGCTTTGTGATTTGTTGTGCTATTGTGTGGTTGGATTGTTGTCTTATATGTTATGTCTGAAGCTCTGCTATAATGCTATGATCATATGTTATTAAGCATGGAAGCATGCGGCATACTTATCTGTACACAGTCACAAGCAAGCACTGTCACTCTGCATTACATATATTGTTATGATTGTTGCTACTGAGATTCCCCCAAATCTCATCCCAATAAGTAAACCATTACAGGGGAGGTTATGTCAAAGTGAATTTTGGGAATTTTAAGAGACGCCGTTATGCTGCCGAAATTATGACAAGATGACAATAGTAGAGAAAGGAACTGATATGTACTGTGTACGTAGGTACTGTCTAAGGAGGCTGGAAGTGAGTGGACCTAGCCGGTTCATCCAGTCTTTCCTGGGTACTTACGTAGAATGGTAGTTCTCACGGGAATTACCGAATCGGTACAAGATCAGTTACTTTCTGAAGATGAAGCGTAGCGGTTATGCTACCGGATTTTAGGCAGAAAATGATGTAATAGAAATATGAGGATTTCATACATGCCCTGATGTATAATGACTTACTATTTAATAAAGATATTGTTTGGCATGTTTAACTGATATATGATGGATGTATGCATATGTATGCAAAGTAGAAATGTTGAAATTTACCACTATGAATAGTAACACGTGGTGATCTAATCAAGTTTGATAAATGATTAAAAATAGTAAATGGATGAATAAATATATGAAATTTTTATGGTAAATAGTAGACATACCAAGATTTAATTTGATATATAAAACGTCTCATTTGGATGTCTACACATGAAGATATGAATTATCAAAGTTGGGACCAGAATGCTGGATTGAGGAGAAAAACGTTGGATGAACAGTAAAGTTGTGATGTTGACTGACGTTGACTTGGTCAATGAATAGTCAACGAGTTATTTTTTCCTGAAATATAATTGAGTTAGCTTTAATTATAAATTGGAACCACTTCATTTTGATTTTTCTAGAATTAGTTATGATTTTTGGAAGTCAGGTCACTCATCTGGAATTTTCATAGTGAACAGTACTCGATAAGAGTAAAACTCCAGATTGAGGAATTGGATTTCAATGACCTTGAAAGTGGTTCTAAATGCTACCAAATGGTCTCTAAGACACATGAAAGTAAGGATGTTTCATTTTGGTATCAGAGCAGAAGGTTCTGGTATAGACCAGAAAGGGCTCCGGTTCAGAGTATAAGATTCTGGCACAGAACAGAAGGTTCTGGCTCAGTAATGCTCTGAAATAGTTAAGATGTGTGGTATGTGGTATGGGTTATTCTAGATGTTTTACATATGTTCATAGATTATTGTGCATATATATGACTGGATTTCCCAATTCTAGAAAAAGAAGTAGAAGTTATGGTTAATACAAGAAGAACGGTTAGACTCGAAGTAGTAGAGCCTCGGGATGAGGGTACTAATAGTCAGATAGACCCTATGCAAGTTATTCTAGATAGGTTGGAACAGCAACAGCATGCAATAGATGAGATGCGGGCAACCCAGGCTCGCCAAGATCAAGAACGAGATTCTGCTATCGCTACGGCGGTTGCTGCTGCGGTTGCTGCTGCAGTTGCTAGCTTACAGCAGTCTAAGAAGGAGGTAGTACCAGAGAATGGTATAGAACCTAAACCTCAGCCAAACCATGGGTAGACTGGAATGAATAGACATCAGGGGTCTATAGGAAATAACAATAACCAGGAAAGTCTGCAAACATGGATGGAACGATTCCATAAGTTTAATCCACCCATGTTTGAAGGGACTTTTGACACCCAAGTAGCTGAGGATTGGGTTAGCCAGTTAGAGAAAATCTTTAAGATTTTAAAATGTCCTACTGAAGGAAAGGCCCAGCTAGCAGTTTACAAGCTAGAAAAAGATGCGGATAGGTGGTGGAAGAATACACAAGTGATTCTGCACTCAAGAAATATTCCACTTACATGGGAAGTATTTCTTGAGCAGTTCAATGAGAAATATTTTCCACAGTCAGTAAGGGATGAACGTGAAGCAGAATTCTTAATATTAAAGCAGGGTGAGCAAGAACCCTTTGATGATTATCTTGCTAGGTTCATCCGTCTTTCACGATATTCCACTTACCTAAACTGTATGAATGATGAGAGGTGGACCACTGAGAAGTTAACTCGTGGATTAAACCCTACATTAAAGGAGAAGGTTTTTCCTAGACAGATACAGAGATTTAATGAAGCAGTAGAGGTATGCAGGATCACATAGAAGAATGTGCAATATCCAGAAAAGAGTGAACCTGCTACATCAAGAGTGCTGCCACCAGGTTCCTTAAGAGGGAACAATAAGAAGAGAAATGGGCCAGCATATGGGTCAGAAGTTAATAAGAGACAGGGAAGTAGGCCAGGTAGTGGGTCAAGAGAAGTTAGTAGGCAACCAAGGCCTAATGTATGTAGGAACTCTGGTCAAGACCATGGTACGAGGCCTTGTCCAATAGGTCAAGGGTTATGCTATAGGTGTGGAAAGCCTGGACATTATGCCAGGGAGTGTCCACAGAACATGACAGGCGAAAGATACCCGACTCAGGGAAGAGTATATGCCTTGACTGGCAACGAGATAAGAAAGTCTCCTGCACCAAATTAAGGTACGAGTTTATTTGTGTTCTGTAGCCACTGGCCAATGAATAGTAAATCCTATATGTGATTGGATTGTATTGTCTAGTGTGCACACTATTGAGCTACACTATATGTTGCCTTACAGGAAGTAGGAAGTAGAGAAAACATATACAAGATAGTTAGGGTTAGTCAAACCCTTGAGCGTTAAAACCTATATTATGGCTGAAAGGAGTCCAGGTCGCGATGTTATGAGAGATAGGTCGAGACTAAAGGACACAGAAATGCCAGGTCGTGACGAGTAGCGTATGACAATCGCGACTAAAAGTCGCAGAGTATGTGAGTTGCATAGTTCTCAACAAAGATAGCAGAGGCCATATGATAATAAAGGTACCAACCTTGCTGAAGTCCATCAGTTAGAGGATTGGAATAGCATATGGTAAGCCAGAAAGTACAAAGGTACTGAGGTACGAAAGATCAGTTTAAGACAATGTGTAAAAGTAGATCCTCTATGTGATAACTAAGAGTAGATCTATGTTACAGGGGTTGTATTCAGCTAATCTGAATAGAAGACCTAAAAGCTAGAGTGAGATTTGCTAGGAATGATCCTAGTACATGACCTAATGGTAAAGACGTGATGGTTAATAGATAAAGAGCTAAATGTTCCCTGAGCAGAGGGATTCCATCACGGAGAAGTAGTAGACCTAGGGGAGAATACCCTAGAGAACAGAGGTAATAGTGAGAGATGATGAATGAGATCCATGAGGATTAAGGATCAAGAGAAAGACCAATAAGTAACCATAGTCCGGTCAAGAGTAGACTAGGACTGATGGATAGATAGAAGAAGTTAAGAGATAATAAAGAGGTAGCCACAGTTAAGAGATAAAGTGACTCCCCTATTCCCTATATAAGATAGAGTAATGAAGGGTTGAGTCTATACCCTAGTAAGAGGGTAGCGTGGCAGCCTAAGTGAAATAGACAGATGTTCAGGATATGATAGAAGAAATATGTTTTGAGGCTTACTTAGATTATTATGATGTCTGATGGATGGTTGAGCAAAATATGGTGATGATATGGCTTATGTTGCCATAAGATATGATAGTTGCATCTTCTTGCAGTTGTCAAATGATGACATGCAGGTTAGAGTATGCTATGATGAATGGATACTCCCTTTTTGCAGTGCATGCAGGGTAGAGTATATATGAGTACATATATGAGATGAGAAAGTTATGAGGAAGTATCACAGCTGGAAAAAAGCATTTCAACACCGGTTGAAAATGGCATTCAACATCGCACACACAACCGGTGTAGAAACGGACCGTGTAAAAAGTCATACATTTTACACCGGTCCTATAATCGGTGTAGAATGTATAATTTTTTACACCGGACTACATTTTAAATCGGTTCACGTTTACATCCGGTGTATTATTTTTAACATCTGCACCGGTTGAATATTGGGACGGTGTAGATTTTTCAAATTTTTAAATTTTTAACACCGGTTGAATATTGGGACGGTGTAGATTTTTCAAATGTTAACACCGGTTGAATATTGGGACGGTGTAAATTTTTAAATTTTTAACACCGGTTGAATGTTGGGACGGTGTAGATGTTATTAAATTTAATTTATATATGTTCTTACTACACCGGTGGGTATGTACCTCCGATGTAGATGTTATTAAATTTATATTTGATAGATTTCGTTGGCCTGAAGCTTCAGAAGTAAACTGCCCAAATGTAATATATGACTCAATCATCGATCATCATCATTTCAAGATGCCAGAGACATATATAATTCAATTGCTCATTATATTATTCATTGAATAAAACTCAATACAAAAATGATACAATTTGAACAGAAAAATGTATTCAGTGAAAGACAAATACTATTGAGAAGGAAGGATTTGAACAAAAAACTCTGCCCACCGATTACGCAGGTCCTCAATATCTTGGTCAGGAAATGGATCAGGTTGTTCAAACATCTGAAATATGAAATCAAAATCAAAGAAATTAAGGCATTACTAATTTAGATTAGATTGACAATTAAGAAATATGAAATCATTCAAAATATAATTTTACCTCCCCACTTAGGTCAATCCTATTTGCCAAGATAATATTGACCATGTGTCTGACTATGTAGAAGCCGCACAAGTTGTTTTCTCTGGGTTGCCTTCGACTCTGTAATGTTAACAAGAGAAAAATTATTTCTCATCATCAAAACGAGGAACCTAGCTAACACCTAATATATACTTTTATTACCATCGGTGTGATCCATTCAGGGTCCCTCACCAAATTAGCGTGCTTAAGGCCCCTTGCAACTGCGAATGTCCTCATAGCCCTATGACCAAAGTTAACAAGTTAGTAACCCATTTATCACACAGATCATTGTGTATAGAAGAGAACTCACGTACGTGTTCATGATCTTCCTAACATCCACCGAGGGCTTGTAATGGAGGGAGCATAAGAAGAAAACTTTATAGCTATGCTTACATAGGATGACAAGTTGCCAATGATTGCTGTAGAGATTAGTTAAAAGAAAATGAGTATTATAATTAAGCAACTACAAAACTAGTATATATAAAATAAAATGAAACATTATTATTCTTACTCATGCATATATGGTGCGAAGAAACAATCAATATCGGTTTCACCGAGCCTCTCTGAAATGTATGCAAGTCTCGAAGATTGAGAGGTCCCTTTAGCATAAATCTGAATTGGGCATAGGAATCCGAACTTTTTTTGTTTGCCCTTGGAGGAAACCAACTCAGCTTGCATGTACCTACAGGCAATGCATGCACGACATTAGTTGTAAGACTTGAACTTTGTTATTACATATATTTACATTTAAATTATACTTACATCAAAAACACTTGGATGCAGCCGGAGGTCAGTTCTTCCTTGGGAGTGATCAGAGATTTAACGTCCGCATGATCCAGGAAGGCCGGTGCCCCCATGTCGCCCACAACTGAATCCATAGGCAACGCGTCCACATGGAACATTTTGTCATATGCCATTAGGATCACACGTTGCATGGCATTCAAAGCGGGAGGGGTGGGAAGTTGGTCGGGGGATGAGGCGACGTGATCCGAAACAAGATGCTTTGGCCACAATATGAAAGTCCCTTTTGCTTGGCTCACTGTCTTCACCTCATCAGTGGGAATTGGGACAAGAGCATCTCCAATTAGCACGGCTTCAACTGTCACCCTTAATTGATCGTCCTGAATTTGGACGTGGTGAACAGTAGTTGCCCCTAGGCTATGGATGGAGCCACGTGCCACTAAGCGTCTAAGAGGATCCTCAACATATAGATCACAATGTTCTGCATCCTCTGACAGCGGCAAGCAACAACTCCCCTTAGTGCTTTGACGGACTGTGGTTGAGGGCGGGAGGGGATCAGTTGGCTCTTGCTGCCTTGATGTCATCATGGACAACATTTCTTCCTTCATCTTTGCGAACCCCTCTTGTAATCGCGCCTCAATTGAAGCTTCTGCTTGTGCCCTAGCCTCTATCCAAGCTTCTTCCTTAGCCTCTGCCCTTATGGTGGAGAGCAAGGATGCCAACTCTGCCCTCGGCACCACATGTGGGGAACGTATTTGAGATGCTCCAAAGTAATCTCTTATACCCACACCTCTTCCAACTCCCCTGACACGGCCCCCATGTTCTTGTTTCCCAGTGGCAACAGTCAAGATGTCATTCCTACCATCTGACTTGAAGGATCCATGGGACTCTTGTTGTTTAAGATCACTCTATAACATAGAAAGAACAACAAACATAAGGAAAATGATATAATTATATATAGTCTACTATCACAAAATAATGCAAGTAGTGCTTACAATTTTTTCAGCAATCATGCGAGCATTGTCGCTTGTAAAAGCTCCGCTCTTTCTTTGGCGAGCGTACAACCATTTTTCTTCGCGACGTATCGGAGAGGGGGGGTCAAGAAGAACACTAGGATCCGACCCAGCACTTTCTTCTAACCTCTTCCTCTTGGCCCCCAACAACTCTCTTTCTGCCTTCGCGTAACCCCCTCGAGACATTGTGTGGGGGCAATCATTCTTGAGGGCGTATTCAATCGCTTTTGCTCTTTTTTCCTACAAGACATGAAGTATTTAAAATCAATACATATGATACTCTGATACGTTTTCTGCAACCACATACAAAAGGATACACTCACCATTGCTACTGGCGTGGTCCGATTCCTAACAAATTGTTCCCACGCAGCTTCGTCAATGAATTGATACTTGCTGCATGGAGAAGGTTGAGGATGACCACTTCTGTCCTGTCCATGCAGATACTGACGAGCTAGTTGTGTCTTGAATGCCCTCCAACGCTCACAGCAATAAGACAACGTCTTCTTCTTCAAGAACTCATTGTTGGGCACATCGTAAGTGAGCTGCAATGTTTGCCATTGAAAGCAGAGTAATCAACAAACAGTTGTGTATTTGGTATTGCTCTGCATGCAATATTAGATAGTTCCTATACCCGGATAGTGTCCCAAATTTGATTCTTCACGCGATCATCCACAGCATCCCAAGTCAAATAGGTGATGCTAGGCTTGTTGCGTGCTAGGAGGCTGACAAAACTTACGTACTTTGTCCTGTGTTCACCAGTTGGGTTCCAGTTTCTGTCAAACTCTATCGGAAGCAGTTTCCCCTCTATCCTGTCCTTCGTAATGTCTTTCAAACGAGTCGCACTTCTGCCCTTCCTTTGCTTAGTGGCGCTTGGAGCATCGCCAGCCTCAATCTGAGTAACTCTATCCTCCATATTCCTATGTACGCAATAACAACATCAAAAACATTGAAAACAGACTTAACCCTTTTTCCCTCAACCCGTCAGAACACACAAAACTTGTTCCTTTAGCAGTTATGAATGGAAAGATGTGCCAGCATTCATCAGGAAAAATAGAAAACCTAGATTAAACGAACATAAAAACGGCATCGCACGTACACAGGGAAAAAAATGCAGAGAACACGTACACTTACGGAATAGCAGAATGAGAGAGGTGACAGAGAAGAACGACTGACCGAGCACGGAGAAGCCTCGCGAGAACCACAGAGCACGACGAGCGGCGATAAAAAAGAGTATGTGAGAAAGGAGAAGATTGAAGGTCATCGCGCCAAGAGGCGGGTTAAAAAAATGAATATAAACATTTAACACCGGTTGTAAATAATTCTAACCCGGTCAAAACATAAACGACGTAAAAGTGAAACATTTTACACCGTCTAATTTTAACAACCGGTGTCAAAAATAAACATCGATAATTATAACACCGGATAAAGTATAACCCGGTGTAAAACATCGATAATTATAACACCGGATAAAGTATAACCCGGTGTAAAATCGAACAATAAATTATTATTAGACGTGACCTGTTACACCGAATATCACTTAAGACCGGTGTTAAATGTTGTAGTTTTTTTTTTAAAACTTCACCACCTTATAATATCATCCCATCCTTAGCGTCACAACATTCTTATCAGAACAAGAATCTGTCTCTGTTATTATTACATCAAAATCATATACGCAATCATTACAAGAAACTTAAAATTGCATGTTTAGACTAAACAAGAAACACATAGAAATTAATCAGAATCCACTTCTTCATTTAATTGTGGTAAACCTACTGAAAAAGAAGGGATCTCATAAAAAGAATCATCATTGTCAACAACACTTTTCCCTTGGAGCGCGACAGACCATCTTTCATTCTGAGGATCAGTGATAAAGAACACTTGCTTTGCTTGGTCTGCCATAATGAAAGGCTCATCCCCAAAACTTATATTATTCAAATCCACCAGTGTAAATCCTAACTGATCGACCATAACACCGTTGTTTACATTAGCCCACTTGCATTTGAATACGGGAACTTTGAATTTGGAGTAGTCCACCTCCCAAATCTCTTCAACAACGCCATAATAAGGGATGGCTGCTAATTTAGGATTGTTGTCTTTTGAACTAGAGAAATGCATAGCTTCAGCCACTAACATAACACCACTGTTTTGCACGCTACTTCTATCATCTAGGGACTTCGTATAAAAGGAATACCCATTGATATCAAATGAATTCCAACAGATCACATTATGTTCAGGACCACATGCCAACCATCTAACTGTATCAGAAACACAATCCTCATTTTCAACCTCCAATTTGAACCAATGTGCAAAAGATTTGGTGTGTTCTCTAATGAGCCTTTGCTCTGTCATCCTATTATTTGTTTTCCGGACAAGATCTTTATGAACAGCAATATAGTCTTGAACTTCATCAATGTTATTCAAGATGTGTAAGTGTACTTGCTGCAGTTCATTACGATCAACACTCCTCACTGACATTCCGCGTTGACCCCCCTGTGTGGCAATGGGTTTGTGGAGACCAGTAAGTCTTGCTTTAGACAGGTATTGTTGACAAAAGTCCATAGCTTCTTCGGCCACATATTTTTGAACAATGGATGCTTCGGGCCGACTTGGATTCTTCATATACCCTTTAAGGATTTTCATGTATCTTTCAAATGGGTACATCCATCGTAAGTATACAGGGCCACACAGTTTTATCTCTCGCACTAGATGAACGATGAGGTGTACCATGATGTCAAAAAAGGAAGGAAGAAACTGTTTTTCAAGCTGGCACAAAATAACATAACCCTCATGCTCTAATTCCTCCAACCTTTCAGTCTCAAAGACTTTGCCACATATAGCATTAAAGAAGAAGCAAAGTCGGGTTACAATGTGTCTCAACTCATCTTGAAGGATTCCTCGAACAGCCACTGGGAGTAATTGTTGCATCAGTACATGACAATCATGAGACTTTTGGCCTACTAATTTCAAATCTTTCATGGACACAATCCTCTTAAGATTAGATGAGTACCCCGAGGGAACTTTGATTCCTTGCAAACACTCACAAATACTTCTTCTCTCAGCCTTGGACAAAATATTAGTCTCTTCAACATGATAGCTCCCCTCACCATCTGGCCTCGGATGTAACTCCTCCCGTATTCCCATTTCTTCCAAATCCAATCTTGCCTTCAAACCGTCTTTGGAACTACCATGTGTGTTGAGAAGTGTTCCAACAATGCTGTCACACACATTTTTCTCCACATGCATCACATCAAGACAGTGCCTTACATGAAGATGTCGCCAATAAGGAAGCTCAAAGAACACAGATCTTTTTTTCCATACATTTTTCTCACTTTTCTTGGTAAGCTTACCGAAAGTGACATTGATGTCTCTCACCTTTTCATAAACTTGTTCACCAGTCAATGGCTTTGGAGCATTTTCAAATTCTTGGCCGCCATAAAATTTCTTCTTCAGTCGACGGTATGGGTGGGCTTGTCTTAGAAATCTCCTATGACCTAGGTAGACCGTCTTTCTTCCATGACGAAGTTGATAGTAGCAAGTCCCTTCCTCACAAATCGGACATGCTTTATGGCCCTTAACACTATACCCTGACAAATTTCCGTATGCAGGAAAGTCATTAATTGTACAAAAGATCAAGGCCCGCAAATTGAAGACCTCCTTCTTAACAGCATCAAAGACATCCACACCTTCCCATAGCTTCTTCAAATCTTCGATCAAGGGTGTTAGGTAAACGTCTATGTCATTTCCCAGTTGTTTTGGTCCTGAGATCAGCATGGACAACATTACATACTTCCGTTTCATACACAGCAAGGGAGATAGGTTGTAAATCACCAGAAGGACGGGCCATGAACTATGGATACTACTAATGTAACATCCCGATTTTTGGTCTAGGAGATCGGGACAGTTCATCTAGGTCCAAGATGAGGAATGTGAGGAATATCCTAAGTCTTAAGCCTAGGAATTCTGCAGGTAGCTTGATATGGGCTGGCTCCTGTGTAAGATAACCTGATATGGGCGGGTTGTCGAGCCTTTCAATTAATGATGACTCCCGAAGAGTTTAAGGGATGAGTTATTGAAATAGAATTTCTAGAACTTAAGATGAAGGATAAGAAGATGAGCAATGAGGCCAGAAAGAGAATGCAGGGGCAAAATCGTAATTATGGGAAAGATTGGGCTGGTAGCCGATGAGTACCATATTTTGCCAGAAAATAGAGAAAATTATGCTGATCATTTCACTGAACTGTGAAATGTGCATATGAGGTCTCTATGTGTATGAAAGAATTAGAAATGTGACCAGGGGTAAAATGGTCATTTTGGAAAAGTGTGCGCGTGAGTGCTTTTTCAGGCCAAAACAGCCCGGTCCGGATAAAATATCTAAAAATACCGGGAGATAGAGAAAAGAATTCCGGGTTGAATGAGGAGTCACGGAATTTTGATTTGAGGTCCCGATTTTTCTGTAAAAATTCCTGAAGATGGGAATTTACAGTTATAATCGGTAAAGGAAAAGCAGTTCCGATAGGGATGATCGGACTGTGGCCAGGGGGCCGTATAGTGTTTCTAAGGCCTTTATTGACACCAGGGAAGGCCCAGGCCCATTAGATCAGTCCAGTGGTAAAAGGGGCCGGTGTCCGGGAAAAAGGTGCGAAATGACGAAAATGCCCCTATGTTATAGAACAGCTGAAGAATGAGTAAAGGGTATTTTGGTCATTTGCCTAAGGTTAGACAGTCCAGGGAAGTTATCTGGATAGTTGACCAGGGTCAAAGAATACTCTGGTAAGATGGGAAAAGACAATAATGCCCCTAGACCTAATAAAGTAAAGAGAGAGAGACTAAGGGCATTTTGGTAATTTGACAAGTGGTGTTTCTTGGGAATCGTGCCATCAGAGTATTTGGGCTGGATCAGAGACCCAAGATGATATTTCCAGGCCCAAAAACGCAGGCCCAGTGATTCAGGGGGAAAAGTGGCATTAAAATAATGATTTAATGACTTTTCAGTAAAGTAAAGTTACTCGGTCGGCACGATAACCGAGGAGGTGATCAGATAAAGTCCGGGACTTATCTGGATAGCATTGGAAGGGGTGAAAGGTCCCTTCCAGGTGCCACATGGCGCAATCTTAGAGGCAGAAGAAAAGTTGAGGACACGCTTTACGAGGCAAGAGACTGGACCGGTGAGGCAGCATGCTGAGTCAGCTGCTGAGGTGTCCAGGATTTCAGACATGTGATAAATGTGGCGCTGAGGTGTCCCGGTGAGGTGTCCTGGATGATGTCATGCATGATGCAGTAAAAAGGAATAAAAGAAAATAGGAAATTCCAGGAAAAACCAGGACCACAAGTTCATATGGCTTCAAAATTACAGGAATGCCATTGAAGGAAACTATAAATACCCCCTCCCCCTCCCATTTCATGCATCCCACGGTTTTGAGCCTTTTAGAGAGAGGAGGAGGTGCTAGAGAGAGAAAGTGAGAGGAAGAAAGAAAGAAAGGAAGTTCTGGCGGAGCTGGAAGCAGAATAGAGATAGTAGAGCTCTGCTAAGCTTTTGAGGTAGTAACTAATCCTAGCTCTTATGTAATGTCTTTGTGATTTGTTGTGCTATTGTTTGGTTGGATTGTTGTCTTATATGTTATGCTTGAAGCTCTATTACAATGCTATGATCATATGTTATTGAATATGGAAGCACGCAGCATACTTATCTATACACAGTCACAAGCAAGCACCGTCACTCTGCATTACATATATTGTTATGATTATTACTACTGAGATTCCCCCGAATCTCATTCCCATATATAACATTTCAGGGGAGGTTCTGTCAAAATAAAATCTGGAAATTTTAAGAGACGCCGTTAGGCTGCCGAAATTCCGGCAAGGAAGCAGGAACAGGGAAAGGAACTGATACATACTGTGTACGTAGTGCTGTCTAAGGAGGCTGGAAGTGAGTGGACCCAGCAGGTTCATCCAGTCTTTCCTGGGTACTACGTAGAATGGTAGTTCTCATGAGGGAATTACCGAATCGGTACAACATCGGTTACTTTCTAAAGAAGAAATATAGCGGTTGTGCTGCCGGATTTTTAGACAGGAGAAGATGTAATAGAAATATGAGAATTTACTGTATGCCTTGTTGTATGACATTTTATTATTTAATAATAAATGTTGTTTGGCATGTTCAATTTGTGAATGGGGAATTAAGGGAGAAATTCGCAGGTCTTGAGGTAGCAGTGTTCTGACCTCAGTTTGACCTAGTAAACGGAGGAGTTTGGCTATGAAATTTGGTGAGCCAGTAGTACACATCTGGGGCATTACATGGATAGGTAATAAGCCTTGTTTGGATGTGCAGAATGAGATTAATCAGTTCTCAAATTAAAGGTCCAGAATAAGGAACTTAAGAGTATAAATTTTAATTTCTGGGCTTAAGTTAAGATATAATCAAGCTAATATTTCTTCCACAAGTGTACTCCGAGGAGTCTGAGGAAGGATGTTTCATTTTGGTATCAGAGCAATAGGTTCTAGCATAAACTAGACAGGATTTTGGCTCAGAGCATAAGATTCTGGCACAGAACAGAAGGTTCTGGCTTAGTGATACTCTGATGTAGAAAGGTTATTTCCCTTGAGTACATAGAGGTTTAGAAAAGCCCAGTGGAGGTAAAGATCTTAAATGAGAAAGTGAGATAAGGTAGACCCCGGAATTACGTCAAGATGGGGTAAGATATGAAAGAAATGGACACTACTCACAAGTCCAGTAAGTTGTCCATAAGCATAAGCAGATAAATAGATGATAAAAGATTGATGAGCTATAATGAGATAGCTAGAATGAGATTTGTCTAGGAATGATCCTAGGACATGGCCTAAGGTTAGAGATGTGATGGGATGATGTTCCCTAGGCAGAGGGATTCCATCACGAAGAAGTAGTAACCTAGGGTAGAGTACCCTAGAGAACAGAAATGATATGATTGAGGATGATAGATAGTCTCAGTTATGGGACGATAAGTTATGATATTCAGATAGAGAAGCATTGGCTAAGAGCACTCTGGGAGGTAGCTCAAGTTGTGAAGCCAATAGCAAGAGAAAGAGGCAATAGTTCAGGTAGGGGACTGATCAAGGAGAAGATCAGGTTGGAGAGCAGAGATGTCAAAGTGGTGAGCTGTGGTACATAGGAGTGTCGAGCAGGGCAATGCAGTGGTGAGAGAAAGGCCACTTGGCGAGAGTTGCCTACGAATGCCGACATCCCTCGGAAAGGTGTTTGTTACCCCAGACAGAGTCTCCAAATTTCCCCTGAGGTCGACCCTAAGAATGGTTAAGAGGAACCATAGCTGTAAGGGCGACTGAGCTGTAAGGAACTATATGCCTAGATGATAATGTGGACGAAGAGTTCTTTTCTGATCTAGAGAATGTGGTTATTATAATGAGTCATGAGAAATAATTAGTAAGATAATAAATCTATCTTAGCTCAGTGATGAGGTTGCTGTATGAGGGGTTAGGACATGGATAGCTGTAAGCAACTATAATGAGAGATGTTAGTTGCTAAGAATCCATTTGGAAGGTCTGGGACCAAGCTGTTGCTCCTCTAGACCATCACTAGAGTGAGGATAAGACAGAGAGGGATGATCTTACTGGTTATATATATGACTGTGTTATAAGAATCACATAGCTGTATAGATCAGTAAGAAGTTCTCTTCAGGAAAGATGAGGTATCCCTTGAAATTTCGAGGACAAAATTTTTAAAAGGGGAGGAGAATTGTAACATCCCGATTTTTGGTCTAGGAGATCGGGACAGTTCATCTAGGTCCAAGATGAGGAATGTGAGGAATATCCTAAGTCTTAAGCCTAGGAATTCTGCAGGTAGCTTGATATGGGCTGGCTCCTGTGTAAGATAACCTGGGCGGGTTGTCGAGCCTTTCAATTAATGATGACTCCCGAAGAGTTTAAGGGATGAGTTATTGAAAGAGAATTTCTAGAACTTAAGATGAAGGATAAGAAGATGAGCAATGAGGCCAGAAAGAGAATGCAGGGGCAAAATCGTAATTATGGGAAAGATTGGGCTGGTAGCCGATGAGTACCATATTTTGCCAGAAAATAGAGAAAATTATGCTGATTATTTCACTGAACTGTGAAATGTGCATATGAGGTCTCTATGTGTATGAAAGAATTAAAAATGTGACCAGGGGTAAAATTGTCATTTTGGAAAAGTGTGCGCGTGAGTGCTTTTTCAGGCCAAAACAGCCCGGTCCGGATAAAATATCTAAAAATACCGGGAGATAGAGAAAAGAATTCCAGGTTGAATGAGGAGTCACGGAATTTTGATTTGAGGTCCCGATTTTTCTGTAAAAATTCCTGAAGATGGGAATTTATAGTTATAATCGGTAAAGGAAAAGCAGTTCCGATAGGGATGATCGGACTGTGGCCAGGGGGCCGTATAGTGTTTCTAAGGCCTTTATTGACACCAGGGAAGGCCCAGGCCCATTAGATCAGTCCAGTGGTAAAAGGGGCCGGTGTCCGGGAAAAAGGTGCGAAATGACGAAAATGCCCCTATGTTATAGAACAGCTGAAGAATGAGTAAAGGGTATTTTGGTCATTTGCCTAAGGTTAGACAGTCCAGGGAAGTTATCTGGATAGTTGACCAGGGTCAAAGAATACTCTGGTAAGATGGGAAAAGACAATAATGCCCCTAGACCTAATAAAGTAAAGAGAGAGAGACTAAGGGCATTTTGGTAATTTGACAAGTGGTGTTTCTTGGGAATCGTGCCATCAGAGTATTTGGGCTGGATCAGAGACCCAAGATGATATTTCCAGGCCCAAAAACGCAGGCCCAGTGATTCAGGGGGAAAAGTGGCATTAAAATAATGATTTAATGACTTTTCAGTAAAGTAAAGTTACTCGGTCGGCACGATAACCGAGGAGGTGATCAGATAAAGTCCGGGACTTATCTGGATAGCATTGGAAGGGGTGAAAGGTCCCTTCCAGGTGCCACATGGCGCAATCTTAGAGGCAGAAGAAAAGTTGAGGACACGCTTTACGAGGCAAGAGACTGGACCGGTGAGGCAGCATGCTGAGTCAGCTGCTGAGGTGTCCAGGATTTCAGACATGTGATAAATGTGGCGCTGAGGTGTCCCGGTGAGGTGTCCTGGATGATGTCATGCATGATGCAGTAAAAAGGAATAAAAGAAAATAGGAAATTCCAGGAAAAACCAGGACCACAAGTTCATATGGCTTCAAAATTACAGGAATGCCATTGAAGGAAACTATAAATACCCCCTCCCCCTCCCATTTCATGCATCCCACGGTTTTGAGCCTTTTAGAGAGAGGAGGAGTTGCTAGAGAGAGAAAGTGAGAGGAAGAAAGAAAGAAAGGAAGTTCTGGCGGAGCTGGAAGCAGAATAGAGATAGTAGAGCTCTGCTAAGCTTTTGAGGTAGTAACTAATCCTAGCTCTTATGTAATGTCTTTGTGATTTGTTGTGCTATTGTTTGGTTGGATTGTTGTCTTATATGTTATGCTTGAAGCTCTATTACAATGCTATGATCATATGTTATTGAATATGGAAGCACGCAGCATACTTATCTATACACAGTCACAAGCAAGCACCGTCACTCTGCATTACATATATTGTTATGATTATTACTACTGAGATTCCCCCGAATCTCATTCCCATATATAACATTTCAGGGGAGGTTCTGTCAAAATAAAATCTGGAAATTTTAAGAGACGCCGTTAGGCTGCCGAAATTCCGGCAAGGAAGCAGGAACAGGGAAAGGAACTGATACGTACTGTGTACGTAGTGCTGTCTAAGGAGGCTGGAAGTGAGTGGACCCAGCAGGTTCATCCAGTCTTTCCTGGGTACTACGTAGAATGGTAGTTCTCATGAGGGAATTACCGAATCGGTACAACATCGGTTACTTTCTAAAGAAGAAATATAGCGGTTGTGCTGCCGGATTTTTAGACAGGAGAAGATGTAATAGAAATATGAGAATTTGCTGTATGCCTTGTTGTATGACATTTTATTATTTAATAATAAATGTTGTTTGGCATGTTCAATTTGTGAATGGGGAATTAAGGGAGAAATTCGCAGGTCTTGAGGTAGCAGTGTTCTGACCTCAGTTTGACCTAGTAAACGGAGGAGTTTGGCTATGAAATTTGGTGAGCCAGTAGTACACATCTGGGGCATTACGTGGATAGGTAATAAGCCTTGTTTGGATGTGCAGAATGAGATTAATCAGTTCTCAAATTAAAGGTCCAGAATAAGGAACTTAAGAGTATAAATTTTAATTTCTGGGCTTAAGTTAAGATATAATCAAGCTAATATTGCTTCCACAAGTGTACTCCGAGGAGTCTAAGGAATGATGTTTCAACTAAGGCTACTATAAGGGTTCATTCCATCCGTACTAAGTCCAAGCCTTAGGTTTCGTGGTTCATTTCCGAACTCGGGAAATAAGTCATCAATCTTCTTCCATTGCAAAGAGTCAGCAGGATGACGAATCTTTCCATCATTAATCCTTTCATTTGCATGCCATAACAATTTCTTTGCATCATCTTCATTAGAAAAAAGTCGCTTAAACCTTGGTAAAATTGGAAGATACCATAACAACTTAGCAGGAGAGTTGTTTGATCTGTACCTTGGTGTCTTACATATTGGACACTTCTCCTCATCTTCAAACTCTTTCCTGTACAATATGCAATCATTTGGGCATGCATGAATCTTTCTATACTGCATGCCTAAAGGACCTATTATTTTCTTCGCATCATAATAGCGTTTGGGTAAAGCATTTTCTTCAGGAAACATGTCCTGTAACAAGTCAAGCAATTCTGAAAAACTACTGTCACTCCACCCATGCCGAGCTTTCACACTTACCAATCTCAACACTGCATTCAACAGGTTGTATTTTCTGCACCCTGGGTATAGAGGCTTTTCTGCATCATTGCACATATTACCATATGCGTGTGACCGCATAAAAGCATCTTCTCCAACATCACGAATTATGTCCTCTACTCTATCATCAGTATCCATGTCATCGTCAAAGGTATGTTCCACCTGTTCACCATGCCATACCCATACCGTGTAACTCTTGCAAAACCCCTCACAAATTAGATGAGTGTAAATATCAGCAGGACTTTGTTTCCTCTCATTCAAACAACTCACACAAGGACAATAAAACCTTCCATTGTCATCATCACCATTCCGTTTAGCAAAATCCAAAAACTCCTTCACCCCCTCAGCATACTCAACACTTGTTCGTTTAGCATTTATCCAACTACGATCCATATTTGTGGAAGACTATAAGAACTAGAAAAGCAGAAAATAAGAAATTAAACCATTACGTTGCAGCTAATGCATGGAGAGAATAAATTTTCAGTTCGCGAGAGGAGTTCAAAACAAAACTCACCGTCCGTGAAGCGCCGAGAAGTCTTAACGCGCGAACCAGGGAAAAATGAGAGATGGAAGGCGCGAGAAGTATACCAAATAAAAAAGTATTTGGAAAAAAAATAAGAAACTATACACCGGACAAACTGTTACACCGGTGTAGATATAAATATAAAAGTTGTATTTATAGTATATTTTACATCGGACAATATATATGGACCGGTGTAAAATATATCAGTTTATTTATAGTATATTTTACACCGGTCAATAAATATGGACCGGTGTATAATATATCAGTTTTTTTTTCCTACATCCAGAGTCAGCCATGTCATCAACTTTCTCCCAAAAAAATATATACATCAGAATATATAAAAGTTGCAATCTTTCACTACTCATCAGACTCAGAGTTTTGGGAGTCATCAGATTGGGTGAGATCAACAGGATTAAAGAAGCTATCACAGGGTTGATGGCGGCGAACTTCTGAGCGGAAATCCCTGAAACTTGCTTTCAGTCTGTCAACTTTGCGATTCAGTTCTTCCACAGAGTCCTCCAGCCCATTGAAGCGCAGTATGAGTTCCTCAAGCCTCTCCATCAGAGTCACAACCAGGGGAGGAGGAGAAGGAACAGAAGGGTGAGGATCAGGATGTTTGTCTTCAAAGTCGTCTCTGTTTCTTTTGTTGGGCGGAGAAGGAGGCGTGCGTGAGGAAGAGGCCATTGGAGGAGTCAGATAGATGAAAATAAAATAAAATAGAAGAATGGTATACATATATATATGGTTAACGTTCATGATCAATAAGAATATAGAAGAATGCGCAATTGGCCTTCTATCATAATGACTACAAAGTATAAACGTTGGGAACCCAAGAAGTGAAATGAAAGGTCTGACAAATAAAGAAGCGAGCGGGAAATCATAGACAGGAAACTGAAGAGGCGATGAAGCTGCACCGGGTGTTTATATTTAAATCGGTTAATTATAAAACCGGTGTAAACATTTAGTTTTTTTATAAAACAGACACCGGACTATATATTTCCACCTCGGTCAATATAAATACGCTGTAGAAAGTAAAAATCTAAACCGGACGAAATATTTCCACATCGGTCTCTATAACATCCGCTGTAGAAAGTAAACATCTAAACTGGACTAAATATTTCCACATCGTTCATGAGTAAATACGGTGTGAATATTTCATTTTATTTACAAAAATGCCACCGCTCATTTTTGTAAAACCGTCTCCGCATTGACCGGTTTAAAAATGGGGATTTCGATTGCCCATTTTCCACCAGTGTATGTTGCTCCCATACCATATGATATGAGGATGATATGAATGTATTGAGGATGATAGATAGTCTCGATTTATGGGACGATAGGTTATTATATGATATTCATATATGATGTATGATTAAGGTTGCTCAGGTATTTCTATAGGCTTGTGAATACAGTACTCAGGGCCATTTCTATTGAAATGAATGGTGTACAGAAAGAGTAACAGATAACAGTAAAGGGATTGTTTCTAGATCACTCTTCAGATAAGAGTTGGATCTGAAACAGATGGCTCTCGGATAGAGCTAGATTCAGATAAGTACAGATCACTCTTCAGATAAGAGTTAGATCTAGTACAGATTGCTCGCAGTTAGAGCACAAGTAAGAAAGATGAGAAGGAACTCCTGAGTAAGAGAGAAAATAAGTAAAGTCTGGGTAAATAATATGAGGTTACTAAATATATTTTTAAAATATTTATGGAGTTATCAACAGGTGGAAGCAGTTAACCTTATAACTTAGTATGTTGGTTTAAGATCTTCGGGAGATATGCAGTATAACAGAATCATAGTTAGATTCTGGAGGGTCGCAGTTAGATTCTAGCATGGCTCCAGGGTCACAGATAGATCCTAACAACTTCAGAGTCACAGTTAGATTCTGAAGAGGCTAACGGTTGATCGCAGTTAGATCCCGAGGTCGCAGTTAGACCTAGCTTGAGGAAAGTAATGAGCCATGAGATATGAGTACAATGTAATATCTCTTTGGGAAGATGAATGCCAAAGACGAAGTTGAGGTGAAGAAGCTTCACTAGTTGATAAACTCACCCAGAGAAAGTATTTTACAATGGTTTTCCTCAGATAGCCTCTATTATAGGCAGACTGAACTTAGTTTTTCCTTAACAAAGACGGAGTCCAAGTACAAATCTGAGTACTGATATTCAAAGTTTTGTAGAAGTATGCCTGAGAAGCAGAAAAGAGAATTCCCTGTGAATAGAGAATAGAAAAGCATTGGCTAAGAGCACTCTAGGAGGTAGCTCAAGTTGTGAAGCCAATAGTAAGAGAAAGAGGCAATAGTTCAGACAGGGGACTGATCAAAGTAATGATCAGGTTGGAGAGCAGAGATGTCAATGTGGTGGAAAGAGCCATGGCACGTGGGAGTGTCAAGCAGGGCAAAGCAGTTGTGGTGAGAAAGGCCACTTTGCAAGAGGTTGATCTAAGAATGCTGACATCCCTAGGAAAGGTATTTGCTCTTACCCCAGACGGAGTCTCCAATATTCCCTAAGGTCGACCCTAAGAATGGTTAAGAAGAACCATAGCTGTAGGGGCGACTAAGCTATAAGGAACTATATGCCTAGATGATGATGTGGATAATGAAAAGCTCTTTTCTGATCTAAAGAAAGTGGTCATTATAACAATTCATGAGAGATTAAAAGGCCAGAGAGACCTAGAAAAGAGGGTCTAAGGCAAAGCAAAGATAAAACGTAGTTCTATAAGAAAGAGATTGCTAGAGCCTAAAGTTATATAAAGAGTAATCTAGCCCTAACCCAGTAGCACGTTAAATTGAAAGGTGCTAAGGCAAGAGTAGCCTAATGATATGTAAGCCCTAAGAAGGGATAAGAAAGTGCAAATGCCACAAAGGTTTGGCATAAATACATGAAGTTATGAGAACAGTTAAGAAAAGTCAGAGAAGTTATCTGGGTTATGATCTCGTATCAGGAGAAAGAAAGTCAGAAAAAAATATTTCTCCTGAGATATTAGCAAAGTGTAAGAAGAGTGAAGTAAACCCCAGAATTACATCAGAATTCTGTGGAATAAGATATGAAAGAAATGGACACTACTCACAGGTGTAATGAGTTGTCCATAAGTATAAGAGGATAAATGCCCTAAGCCTTAGTCATGAGCAAGAAAGGATATACAGAAGAGCTATATCCAGGATAGTTGACTAAGATGCCAAGTAAATTTTGAGGACGCAATTTATTTTAAGGGGGTAGAAATGTAACACCCCAATTTTTAGGCCTAGAGATGCCAGAAAGAGAATTCAAGGGCATAATCGTAATTATGAAAAAGATCGGGCTGGTAGCCGATGAGTACCATATTTTGCCAAAAAATAGAGAAAACTATGCTGATCATTTCACTGAAATTTGAAATGTGCATATGAGGTCTCTATGTGTATGAAAGAATTAGAAATATGACCAAGGGTAGAATGGTCATTTTTTAAAAGTGTGTGCTGGAGCGTACTTTCAGGCAAAAATAGCTCGGTCCGGATAAAATATCTGAAAATACCGAGAGATAGAGAAAAGGATTCCAGGTTGAATGACGCAACACAGAATTTTGATTTGAGGTCCCGATTTTTCTGTAAAAATTCTCGAAGATGGGAATTTACAGTTATAATCGGTAAAGGAAGAGTAGTCCGAATAGAGATGATCGAACTATGGCCAGAGGCCATACAGTGTTTTCTAAGGCCCATGGTGACACCAGGGGAGGCCCATGCCCATAATATCAGTTTAGTGGTAAGAGGGGCCGGTGTCCTTGAAAAATGTGCAAAATGACGAAAATGCCCTTATGTTATAGAATAACTGAAGAATGAGTAAAGGGTATTTTGGTCATTTGGCTAAGGTTAGACAGTCAAGAAAGGGTATCTAGATAGTTGACCAGGGTCAGAGAATACTCTGGTAAGATATGAAAAGACAATAATGCCCCTAGACCTAGTAAAGTAAAGAAAGGAAATGGAAGGACTGAAGTGCAATAATGGAAAGTTTAAAGCCAAAAAGGAAAAGTAGACAAAAATGTGGGGTCCTTAAGTGTAATTTTAGCCAAGTAAAAAGGGACTTAAATGAAAAGAAGAAAAGTTCCCTGGGGCTAAATTGTAATTAAAGAAAGTTAGGCCGGAAGTGGTTTGGACTGCCCGAAAGCATTTCAGTCCCAGATTTCACCGGTAGAGAGAGCAAGTGACGCTCGGTAATCTGGCTTAATACAGGAATTTTTCAAGACTCCAGATAGCCAGAATTGATCTGATAGTCCAAAAGTTATAAAAATTCCTACCGGGTATCCTAGATTTCAGATCTACGTGAGAAAATACAGGATGATACGTCCTTATGGGACAGATGTCAGGAAACTGACAGAATACCGATAGGAGGCCTGTAGAAAAAGTTATTCGTAAATTAGAAAATCCAGACGGGAGTGTGAGGCCTCCGGGTATCCGATAGGGAGATTTATCGGTATTTGAAAAAGGGACTGAATGAGTTCGGATAACCTCAGTCAGATGATTGATATGACTCACAGGGATGCCTGAACACCGCAGGCCAGTGTATCGGACAGAAGGAGCCGGTGTCCGGATATGTGTATAAACGGTGAATAATAGATAAAATATTCAATAATCATTGACAAGGGAGGATTCCTCGTAATGCGTGCCATGAAGGTAGTGGACCCTGAAAGGCCCAATAATGGCGCCATCAAAGTCCCAGTAAGACCCTTGGACTGATAGGTAGGCCAGTGTCCAGCAGAACCCCGGAAAAGTGCGAAATTACGAAAATGCCCCTGTGTTGTACTAAAGAGTAATAGATGAATGGAGGGCATTTTGGTCATTCTGGACAGGCCCAGGAGCCAAGGCACATACAGATAAAGTTACTCAGAGTCAGTATATACCCTGACATGGTACAGAAAGGTGTAAAATGACGATTTTACCCTTAGGGCTAAGATAGCGCAAGAAAGGGCACTCAGGGGTATTTTGGTAATTTGCCAAGGGCTGTTTCTTGGGAATCGAGCCATCAGAGTACTTGAGCTTGATCAGGACCCAAGATAATATTCCAAGGCCCAAAAACGTATCCCATGAAGTATGTGGGAAAAAGTGGCATTAAAATACTATTTTAATGCTGTTTCAATAAAGTAAAGTTACTCGGTCGGCACGATAACCGAGGAGGTGATCAGATAAAGTCCTGGACTTATCTGGATAGCATTGGAAGGCGTGAAAGGTCCCTTCCAGATGCCACATGGCGTCATCTTAGAGGGAGAAAGAAAAGTTAAGGACACGTGGCACAATCTCAGCCGTTGAGTCCAGTTTGTGGGAAATCGGACCGACCGGTACTGGATTGGACTGGAAATACTGAGTCAGCTGATGAGGTGTCCAGGAATTGTGACATGTGAAGAATGTGGCGATGAGGTGTCCCATGAGGTGGCCTGGAGATGATGTCATGCATGATGCAGTAAAAGGAATAAAGAAAAATAGGAAATTCCGGAAAAACCAGGACCACAGGATCAGATGGTTTCAAAATTACGGAAATGCCATTGACCAAAACTATAAATACCCCCCCTTGCTCTTCATTATGCACGGCCCAAGCAAGAATAGAGACAGGAGGAATTGCTAGAGAGAGAAAGTGAGAGGAAGAAAGAAAGAAAGGAAGTTCTGGCGGAGCTAGAAGTAGAATAGAGATAGTAGAGTTCTGCTAAGCTCTTGAGGTAGTAACTAATCCTAGCTTTTATGTAATGGCTTTGTGATTTGTTGTGCTATTGTTTGGTTGGATTGTTGTCTTATATGTTATGTCTGAAGCTCTGCTATAATGCTATGATCATATGTTATTAAGCATGGAAGCATGCGGCATACTTATCTGTACACAATCACAAGCAAGCACTGTCACTCTGCATTACATATATTGTTATGATTGTTGCTACTGATATTCCCCCAAATCTCATCCCAATAAGTAAACCATTACAGGGGAGGTTATGTCAAAGTGAATTTTGGGAATTTTAAGAGACGCCGTTATGCTGCCGAAATTATGACAAGATGGCAATAGTAGAGAAAGGAACTGATACGTACTGTGTACGTAGGTACTGTCTAAGGAGGCTGGAAGTGAGTGGACCTAGCCGGTTCATCCAGTCTTTCCTGGGTACTTACGTAGAATGGTAGTTCTCACGGGAATTACCGAATCGGTACAAGATCAGTTACTTTCTGAAGATGAAGCGTAGCGGTTATGCTACCAGATTTTAGGCAGAAAATGATGTAATAGAAATATGAGGATTTCATACATGCCCTTATGTATAATGACTTACTATTTAATAAAGATATTGTTTGGCATGTTTAACTGATATATGATGGATGTATGCATATGTATGCAAAGTAGAAATGTTGAAATTTACCACTGTAAATAGTAACACGTGGTAATCTAATCATGTTTGATAAATGATTAAAAATAGTAAATGGATGAATAAATATATGAAATTTTTATGTTAAATAGTAGACATACCAAGATTTAATTTGATATATAAAACGTCTCATTTGGATGTCTACACATGAAGATATGAATTATCAAAGTTGGGACCAGAATGCTGGATTGAGGAGAAAAACGTTGGATGAACAGTAAAGTTGTGATGTTGACTGACGTTGACTCGGTCAATGAATGGCCAACGAGTTATTTTTTCCTGAAATATAATTTAGTTAGCTTTAATTATCAATTGGAACCACTTCATTTTGATTTTTCTAGAATTAGTTATGATTTTTGGAAGTCAGGTCACTCATCTGAAATTTTCATAGTGAACAGTACTCGGTAAGAGTAAAACTCCAGATTGAGGAATTGGATTTCAATGACCTTGAAAGTGGTTCTAAATGCTACCAAATGGTCCCTAAGACACATCAAAGTAAGGATGTTTCAGTTGCCGCTTCCTCCCACCTGCACTGCTACTTCTCTTTCGTGAATCCTGCGCCTCACTGCGTCAACTCTCTCCCGACCTGCGGCTGAGGAGCTTGCGTCTGTTCCTTGCCACTGTCGAGCTCGAGTCTGTTCCTGCTGCCATTGCCGAGCTCGCATCTACTCCTTTACTCATCTCTATATATATCGATCTGCTCTCACAGCCCCATCTAAAGACATTCTTGGCAAGTACATCTTCGCGGGAGGTCGTGTCGTGCCGTCGTCGTTCCTTAACACTCGACCTCTCTGCTCAAAAATCTTGCCTTGTCGTGTGGTCGCGTGGGAGTTGATCTCTGCCAATACCCTGCTTCCATGGTCAGGCTTGGTGGTCGGGTGTGTGGATCCGCACGTTTGAGTCGTCATGATTGTCCCTTGGTTTCAATCTCGTCTTGTCATCGGTGACGCACCGACGCCCTATTTTGCATACCTCGCCAACTTCTTCAGGTAAAGTGAAGTGGCTGATTTGTGTTACTCGGTGCTTTCAGTCATGGTTAATGGGTCATTCAGCTTCTGTTTTGCATGTTGATCGAAGATTCATTTTTTTTCAATTCGCTTTCTGGTAGTGTTCCACTCTTTACCTTCTCTTATGTGCTCTCTGCCTCCCACTTTGCGTGATGTTGTTATCTGCTAAACTGCCTGCGTAGTGTTGGATTTTTCCACATGATTTACCTTTGCGTGCTGTTGTCCGTTCTGATAGGCCGACTATCATGATTTCTGCTACTTGTCCATTTTGTTCATTGGACCGTGAATGAAGCTGTGAGTGTGTTAATTGGCACTTATGTATGAAATCTGTGAATCTTGTGAAGCTATCTAAATGATCAATATGAATTGCTATGTTCATAGGTACTATGAGAGGTCTGTTTGTGCAATTTCTGTACTGCCCAGTGTTCATATTACAGCATCTTATGTTCTGTACTCGCAATGTGATCCCTTTTTTAACGTAAAAAATGAAAATTTCCATGTGTAGCTGGCTTTTACTCTCTCCCGTATAAGAAAGCCCTCCTTCCATGTATGCTTGATTTCTGTAAAAAAGCCTTCTTTCCTTTTGTTGGCTGATTTTTGTACTGCCTTGTACAGAACACACATAATTGTTGAATTGGGTCATTTGTATCAGTGTATGCTTGATTTCTGTTGGGGCAAAAGTCATCAGTATGAATGTGATGTGAATATCCTGGATGGTTGGTGGCGCGTGTGAGTGCGTTGAAGGAAGGAAATTTTAGTATTAGGAAAATTAATTACTTCACTTGTGTATAGCGTAATGGTGAAGGACAAATGTAAAGCTTCATGGGATGCTAGCAGTACTAAGGTGTTTATTGACCTTTGCATCGAACAACTTCGCAAGGGTGAAAGAAAAGGTACTGTGTATACAAAGAAAGGATGGGCCAATATTGCTGACGGGTTCACAGCACAGACTGGGAAAGTCTATGAAAAAATGCAGTTTAAAAACAAGTATGACTCGATACGAAAGGAATGGCAAGCGTGGAACAAATTGATTAATGAGACAGGGGTAGGATGAAATACGGAGAAGAACACAGTAGAAGCACCAGATGATTGGTGGGAGAAGAAAAAATTGGTATGACAATGAGATTTGATGATACGATATATGTTCAACCCATGTCACATATGATTGTCATTTATTTTTGTTGTTATGTCTGCAGGAGAACTCACAGTACGATAAATTTAGAACAAAAGGTCTATCGTTTCGGGCAGAGATAGAGGAAGTCTTCAGTAATGTGGCAGCCACAGGCCCAAATGCATGGGCCCCATCATCCATGACACTTCCAACAGAAAATACAATAGCATATGACAATGATGAGCCCACGGATCTAGAAGAAGGGTCAGGAGATAGCGAGGAAATTTTGTTGGCTCCCACTGGCATAAGTGGGGATATCAATGGAATGACGTTCAACACATCTCAAGGGACCAGTGGTGAAGGTAGCTTGCGGGGGAAGGAGCCAGTGTCTGGTAGCGGGTCATTAGGGGTTAGGAAGAGGAGGGGAGGGATGAAGAAGAAGCACAAGGGACCTGCATCAATTAGGATAGCAGATTCACTCAGTCAAATTGTCGATTTAACTAGGGCAGAGGTGGAACATGCTCACAAAAGGGCATATGAAGCATTTGCCAACGTACCATCCATTACGGAAGTCATGAAACACCTAACTCAACTTGATGAAGTAATTGCTGATGATGATTGGTATGTACGATGCACAAAACTCATGCTGGATCCCGCAATGAGGGAAATGTATGATGCACAAATGGGAATGAAGAAACAACTGTTACTATTTTTACGGCATTATTGTTATGCAGATTGAGACTGTTTTCACGGCATTATTGTTATGTAGATTGAGACTATTTTTACAGCTTTATTGTTGTTGTGTAATCGAAATGCCCTCCGTGCTTCTGTGTGGATTTAGGTTCCTATTATTATATCGATGGACATATTTGTTACCGAAAGTAGATTTATATCTGTTCGTATTATTCTGTTTTCAGTCTATATTTTTCATTTCGTCACCGATCACCTTCTTTATTGACATTGAAAATTAAAAATTAATGTCTCCGTGCACAGGTTAAAACAGATGGGGGACGATAATAGAAACTTGACAGAAGATTATAAGCGACGGGTAAAGAGGATTAAACAAGTTGGCATATTGGTTGGCAGTTATGCAGCACAATTTTTGTCTAAAAACCCAATGCGCACTAGTGATCTCACAGGGTCCAAATGGGTTGATGAAGTATTATATGGTCATCCAAAGCGTTGTTTTGAACAGTTCAGAATGGAACCACGTGTGTTCTTCGACCTTTGCATTGCATTACAACAACTAGGTCTTAAGGAAAGTCAGAACTTTTCAATACATGAAAATGTTGCGATATTTTTAAATATTGTTGGACATGGGGAGGCCAGTAGGATGATGCAAGAAAGGTTTTAACACTCAGGAGAGACGATTCATAGACACTTTCATGATGTCTTATTGGCTTGTTGTGGACTTGCAATGTCACTCATCAAACCCCAGGATCCAACGTTTCAAAATGTGCATAGCAAAATCAAGCTTGACCGTAGATACTGGCCATTTTTCAAAAATGCGATTGGAGCAATCGATGGCACACATATTCCTTGCATTGTACCTGCCAATGAACAAACAAAATATATTGGTAGAAAGGGGTTCACGTCGCAAAATGTAATGGCGGTTTGTGATTGGGACATCTGCTTTACCTTTGTCTTGGCTGGATGGGAAGGTAGTGCACATGATGCCGGTATATTCAGTCATGCGTTGACAACTCCTTCCATGAATTTCCCTCATCCGTCTCAGGGTATGTTTCTCATACATTCAATCGGTTTCTCTGCATATGTGAGTACAAATATTGAAAATACTAACCTCTCTTTCATGTAGGTAAATATTATTTTGTTGATGCTGGTTATCCAACACCAATTGGATATCTGGGTCCATACCGGCGTGAGCGTTACCATCTCCCTGATTTTCAATGTTCATCTAGACTGGTTAACCCTAATGAAGTGTTCAATTATGCTCATTCAAGTTTGAGGTGCACAATAGAAAGAACTTTTGGAGTATGGAAAAATAAGTTCAGCATTTTACAACGCATGCGCAGCTACGACTATCAAACGCAAGTTAAGATTGTTTGTGCAACGATGGCGATACACAATTTCGTTAGAAGAAACTCTATTACTGACCCTGATTTAGCGCGAGAGGATGAACACGATGATGAGCCAACGCAAGATGATGATGGTGATGATGAATATGACTCTTCACGAATACCTGTATCCATCACCTCTTCATCTGAAATGGCTCGTCGTCGTAATTTCATACGAGATCAACTTATTTATTATAGACAAGACCAATAGTTTAAGATTGTACATTTTTCTGATGCACCCGGTATTTTCCAAGTAATGAAATGTAATTGGACCTTATTATTAACCTCAAATCTTCATGTTAATGAATCATAATAGTATATGTTTTTAATTTCTATATACATAAATTCTCTTGAGTATATACATTTTTAAATTATCCACATAAGGTCTAAATTAAAAAGTACTATTTAAGTGGGGGAAAATTTAAATGAAGGTGAATATTGTAAATTTTTTTCGTACCCCAACACATGTGTATGTTTTATTATTAAATCAATTAAATGAAAATTTATAAATATAATTTATACCTTATGTAATTATCATACTTGTTTATGTCCTTTTTGGTAAATTGTCAATAAAAAATTTATTCTGCTACTAATCATCTAAACATTTATTTTTTCAAAATCAAATTTTTCCCAAAATCTATTCTTCGAGAATCTATTCTCAAGAATCTATTCTTTCCAAAATCTATTCTCCAAAAGCTAATCCAAACACACTCTTAATTACATATCCCTTGGAAAAGTACCAAAATACCCTTGGCTCCTTTTTATTTACTTTAATAATTCTTTGGGCATTATTGTCTTTTCATATTTCAACAGAATATTCCCTGACCTTGTTCAACTATTTTGGGAACTCTCTTTGACCGTCTAACCTTAGTTAAATGACCAAAATACTCTTCACTCATTCTTTAATCATTTTATAACATAGGGGTATTTTTATCATTTTTCACCTTTTCTGAATATTTCTGGACACTGGCCCCTTTAACCGATGAACTGATATCATGGGCCTGGGCCTCATTTGGCATCATCATGGGCTTCTTGTGACATCATCTGGGCTCATTTAGTTCTAGCTTGCTTACTACTTAAGTTTCATAATCAGATATCGGGCGTTCACGAACTCCGGTCAAAATTCACTAAAAAGTGAATAACTTTTCCTATAGTATTCCTTTCGGTATTTTGTCAGTTTCTTAACCTTTTGCTTTGTAGGACGCATCTTCCTGTAACTTTTCATTTATATCTGAGGTCCAGAAAGTTTGATAAAAATTTTAGATAACTTTCAAACTTTCAGATAAATATTAGCTATCTGGAACTCCAATAAAATTTATGTATATGCTAAATTAACCAGCATAACTTTCTCTATCTACTGATAAAATTTGGGACTAAAATGCTTCCGGGCAGTTCTAGCTACTTCCAGCTTAACTTTCTATAATTACCATTTTACCCCTGGAAACTTTTTCTCTTTTCAATTAGTTCCTTAACTTTTTATAATTACACCTAATAGCCCACAACTTGTGTGTACTTTCATTTCATATCATGGAACTTTTATACTTTTCACTTTAGTCCATTTCTTTTCAAAAATGACCATTATACCCCTAGGGACTTTCACTATTTGCATATAAGTCCATGTACTTTCACTTATTTGCAGTTTAGTCCCTAAAAATCCTATGTATGTTTCTGGGACTTCTTTTCAAAGTGGTCTGGTAACCTATCTATTTCAGGCTACTTTCTGAGTCTCTGGGCCTAAAAATTAGGATATTACATATAGGGAAAAGTACTTTTATAGATAATACCATTACTGGTTTAAAAGGTGGTTAATGATTGGTTAAGATACTCAATGCCATTGTAAGTATGAAAAATCTTAATTTTGATTTGGAAATGAGTTTCAATCATGGTATAGAAAGTTTGGAAGATGGTGCAAACTTCAGTTTTATCTTTTAATAGAAATACCCAAGTAACACGGGTGTGGTAATCAATAAAGATGATGAACCATTTAGATTTGGTATAGTTTTGGGTATGAGAGGGTCCCCATAAATCACTATGAATAGTCATGAATGGTGCGAAAGTGTGATATGGAATACTGGGAAAAGAAGCACGATAGTGTTTGGCCAATTCATATGAATCACAATAAAATTTGATATTTTTATTAGAAATAAGTAAAGGAAACATCTGATACATATACTAAAGGTTTGGATGGCCTAACCGTTTGTGTCATAAATCCAAATTACTAGGCCTAGGGAGAGACACATTATGACAGGATGCAATAGTTTTATTTTCATTCTCATCCAGGTAGTAGAGCCCATCAAACTACTTAGCATTGTCAATCGTTGTCCCCATAAGTAGGTCCTGGAAAACACAGTGAGTGGCAAAAAAGTCAGTATGACACCTTTCTTCACAAGCCAAGTGGCTCAAATATAATAAATTACACTTAAAGTTAAGGACATGAAGAACAATATGAAGTGTAAGGGAATCAGATACTCTAACTAGACTAATGGCAGTAACATGAACATTGGAGGGATCATCAAGTTTGATAGCAAGATGTGAGGGAGCAGTAGTATAATGGGAGAAAAGAGACAGATCATTTGTCATGTGGTTAGAGGTGCCAGAATCAACAATCCAAACATGGCCAGAGCACTTATTTTTAATAGTAGTGAGTGCATTGAAGAAATTACCTCGTTGGACAACTATTGCTACAGGGTGGCGACTATTCTTTAAGGCAGTCAGTCAATCTACATTTTTTTGTAAGGCATCACCTTGGTCCTGAGCAGGCGTTGCACATTTATTCCTGTTCACGATGTTGCTACATAACTATGACCTTTGCCTTTCCTTGGTTTCCAATCTAGCGGCTTCCCATGCAGGTCCCAACAAGTCTCCTTGGTGTGTTTGAGCTTTTTGCAATGATCACAACTAGGACAAGGCTCTCTACTTTTGGCATCAACACCCCGTGCAACCAAGGCAGACATCTCGGCAGGAACAACAGCTAAAAGACGAAGGACCTGATCACCCACAGGCATGACAATGCGATGATCTTCCTTATTCTGGAGGGTAAAGAAGGCCTCACGGACACGTAGAGGGACCTATGCAAGAAGGCAACCTCGAACATCATCACACACTGGATTGAGACCGGCAAGGAACTCAAATAAATGCTCTTCTTCCAAATCCTGCTAGCAGACTTTTGTATAATTTGGATAGTGCCATGTGCCGTCTTTAAGGAGGTCCAAATCTTGCTAGAGTGAGACTTTGGCCAGATAATAGGTTGTGAGAGTCTTCGTATCCTGTTGGAGGCACCAAGGTTTAGCGCGGACATCATACACGACAGTTGCATTCTTTCTGGAACCATAAGAGTTTATCACAGCCTCCCATATCTCACAAGCCGTGCGAAGGAAGAGGAATGACTTTTTGAGAGAGGAAACTATTGAGTTAAGGGAGCCATGCAGAGATAATGGAGCTTTCGGTCTTCCAGCGCCACCATGCTTTGATGTCCGACGTAGGTGAAATGAGGATGTCGCTGTTGATGTGACCAAGTCTGTCACTGCCATCAAGGGCTAGGCATATGGACTAATCCCACTCTATGTAGTTATCGCAAGTGAGCTTGTTGGGTACAATCAAGATAGTGTTTTCACCACCCGTGGGACGTATTGAGGAGTTTTCCCCGTTGGCCAATCGACTGGCCTCCATGTAGACAGAGACGAAGGGATGGAAGCAAGTGGCCGAGTGAAAAAAGCAGTGAGCTTCACTATTTTGATACCATGAAGCTCAATAGGACGATGGATGCTTATGGAATGAATGTGTTAATTCTCATTGATCATTATAGTATAATATATACAAGTATATGAGATATTATCTATGATATTATGACATGATTTGTAGGGATCACATAACAAATGAGAATAAAATCACATCAAATCTTCCTAATGATATCCTATAATATCCCCACTAAATTAGGGATTTACTATCTACTCATGTAATTTATTCTAAAAGATTCTTTGGCTGCATATTCCATATTCTTGCAGGTGTCAAGCACATGTACTTTTGTTGACTCTTGCCTTGGAATTTATTACTTACTGGGCAAAATGGTAATTTGTGTTCAATGGGTCTGGTAAAGGAACACAAGGAAAATAATATCTTTGGGAATACTAATGGTAAGGAGCAAGTACCAATTAAGAATAAAAAACTTGTTAAGGCATAAAGAGATTCATTGCTCAAAGATGAGGTTGGATATTCTCTCCGTGAGTTAAGGGCCTGTTCTAATTCTTTCAGTAACTCAGGGGAACAGAACCCTATCAATTTGAGTTCTCAACAGATACCTTGTCAGGTTTCATTTAGAAACATTCCTCATAAGAATATAAATAATTCAGCTATCTTGCAATCTACCTTTTCTGCTATAGATAAAGATGTTGATTCTTAACAAATAGGAAGAAGCATTTTTTTGGAAATTTCATTTGAGAGTTTTATAAACCATGAGGCGTGTTGTGCATTTTTTCATTACGCATTTACGTAGGGCAGTAGACATATCTAGTTTTGTATTTTCTATCCTTTGCTATGTGAGTTTGAGTATTAAATCACTTCAACCTTTATATCAGTTGCAGATTGGTTATTTTTATGCCATAAAACATAAAAAAGGTTGTTTCTGCACTTTAAAAGATGCTCAAAGTCATAGTAGTGTTAAAGTTCTTGATTCTTTAAAATATCTATGGAGCCTTTCATTTCATTCTGAGGAGCCTATCAATAATGGGTTTTTTTTCTCAAAGATGGCAATGCATTAGGTATCTCTTCAGATGTTTGTCTTTACATCCCTACAAATCTAAAAGATCTCCTGCAATACAATTTTATGGGATCAGAAGGTCAAGGCCAGACATCTGTAAGATCAGATAAAAGTATTATCAGTTATCCGATAACTGAAGCTGCAACTACTAGCCTTCCTCAGTCTGAGTGTCTTATTTCAAGCTGCTTGTTTCCTGAGTGGAATTTGATTTCTCTCCAGGGGTATATCATTGACAGTAATGATGTTGGTTCTGGTAATATCAATTCATGTTTGAGTGGTACAAGCCTGAATGCTCATCGGTTGAATGGCTCTCAGAGCTAGAACTAATTTATGTATTCATGTCTCAGTGGATCGACATATTGTAAATGCAAACTCAACTGGTTTATATATTCATTTTATTAATATGCATAATAAATTCACTCCTTCTCATATATTTTAAAAACCATATCTCCTTCTCATATAACTCTTTGAAATCGAGATTGATGTTCTTGAACTACGCTTAGAGTGTGGTTTTATATAAAATAAATTTGACATCAAACGGATTGTAGTTTAAAAGATATTTCAAAAATACTACAGAAATGTTAAAGTTTGTGAAACACAAATCATAGCATCATTTGAAATAGTAAGTTGAAATAGATTTGTATCACTTGAAATTATTTTCTCACTCAAAAATAATTTGGGTATAATTATGCATCACATTGCTAAGTAAAATGAAATCTTTTCGAAATTGATTATGAGGAGTGAAATTGATTTTATTTATTTGAAATGAATTTGGTTACGTGAAATAGATTTTAGTCATTAGGTTTTTAAATTATTATGTTTACACTACTAAAAACAGAATATTTCTTTGATGAAAAATTGATATTAACGCAATAATAAAAATATATTTTTTTCATGAAAATCTATTTTAGTGTACTTAAATAATTTAATTTTATCAAATCTATTTAATTTTTGATGGAAATAGAATATATGTCATCTTAAAAGTAATATAGTTTATAATCACAAAGAAATAGTTGCAAAGTGGGTTTTTAAATTTAAAAGAGATAGTTATTGTAAGATAGTATAGGAGAGAATTTTTTAGGATAATAAGCTAACAAAATTGAAGCCACAAAACTCCTACAATTTGCTTAGAGATTTTCAACACGTTTGATTTAGTAGTTTATTTAATTTTATTTTTATTTTTATGTTTTTCAAAATAAAATAGATTTGATTCAGGATCTTAATAAAATATCATATTGGCATTATTTATACTATTTAGTTATTATTTATACTTAATTATTTTTTAATCATTTGATACCTTTAGTGATTATGAAAATCTATAGTGATATTAACCTAGTAATAAAAACAAGTTTCCTTGATGAAAAAAAAAGAAAATAATTATTTATTTGATGCATTCAAATGATAGTTGCAGAAGGTTATGGAGAGATATTCATATGAGTACATTAGCAACGTGAGATGGTGGAGCAATATTCTTAGAGCATTAATGGAAATCGTGGAGCAAAATTATTCATGTGATCATGTTAGTTTTGTTATTTAATATTACTTGTTTGCTATATTTTATTGATAGTTTTTATTTTATTTTTGTTTTAGTAAATTATAAGTTTTATGAATTATGAATTATTATATGAGTAATTGAATTTTTAATATTTTTATTTTTAAATTAGAACATAAATTTATTATTAAATACTCATTAAAACTAATATAATTATTTGTATCTTTTTCTATCTAATTTTTTATTACTTTTAACAAACTAAATATAAATTTTCTCATCAAACTATTTTCTATTTCATTGTAAACCAAATATTCGGTTGACATTTTTCAATTCTATTCTCTTTCTTTCCATTCAATTCTTTTCTTTTTCGCTCCTTTCCATTCCACCACTCCACTTTACCAAACGGGTCCTTAATTAGATTCCATTGCATTGCCTATTCTTGTAATGATAAAACGCTCAGTTAGGACGATTACGGAGCTTTCGCCATGGCCCTAGTTGACCCACACTCTTTCACTGACTCAACTCAACCCTCCACTTCCCACATCTCCCTGTCTTTCTACTTTGACTTTTCGTCCTCCATAATCCATGCCTCTGCTCTGATTTCCCTGACAGACCCTCACTTCGGCCCTTTCTTCCTCGACACTCGTTGTCTCTCAATCGACTCCATACTCGACCCGGAATCCAAAAACCCAATTCCATTTTCACTCTCCGACAGTGATCCGATCAAGGGTCGTCAACTCTCTGTTTCTCTTTCGAACCATTCCTCATTTCTGGTCACATACACTACCTCACCTTCTTCTTCGGCTTTGCAATGGCTTAATCCCCTTCAAACATTAAATAAAGCCCACCCTTTTGTGTATACACAATGCCAAGCCATTCATGCACGCGCGGTGTTCCCATGTCAGGACACTCCTGCTGTGCGAATACGCTACTCTGCGCGCCTGAACATCCCGGATCAGTTATCGGTGGTGATGGCTGCCCGGCACGTGGAACGACGTCATCCAGTTAACAAAGAAGCAGAAGAACTGGGTTGTGGGAATTCATCGTGGTGTACAGAAGGTAGGGTGGTGGAAGAGTTTGTAATGGAGCAGCCTGTGCCTCCATACCTATTTGCATTTGCAATTGGGGAAATTGGGAACCGGGAGGTGGGGCCCAGGACTAGGATTTATGCCGAGGCGGTGCCGGAACTGTTAGATCGAGCGGCAAGAGAGTTTGCAAGTACAGAAGATATGATAAGGCAAGGGGAGAAGTTGTTTGGAGAGTATGTTTGGGAGAGATTTGATTTGTTGGTATTGCCACCTAGTTTTCCATATGGAGGTATGGAGAATCCAAGGATGGTGTTCTTGACACCAACTGTGCTTAAGGGGGATGCCAGTGGAGCACAGGTGGTGGTTCATGAGCTAGCTCACAGTTGGACAGGGAATTTGATCACTAACAAGACCAATGAACATTTTTGGTTGAATGAGGTAAAGGAAGGTTCATTGTTTGATTACCATACATTTTTTAGCATCTAATACCAGTTAGAGCGCATTACTTCGTATGTTCTCTTGCTGATTCCCTTTTCTTAATGAGATTCTGCCTTATTTGAGTTCGGTTACCCTAAAGTGTTCAATTAATTTCAAAATGTTTTAATAAACTAGGGGACTGATAAGCTGGGTATGTTAACCAATTTTCTCTTTATATAGTGTTTCTTATTTTCAACTCCACAAAATGTTTGTTGTAACTGAGAGTGTGGATGTGTTAAACGGAGGAAAATGATTTTTAGGGACCAACTTTGCTTTTTATTCAGATTTTTTTTTGTTCATACTAAAGCACCAAACAATCCCCAGCAAATATTAATTTGAATCGTTGTCTTTTTTTTTTCTTTTTTATGAATCAAATTTGTTATGTTTTTATACAGTTTTTATCTCTTGTTGGAATTCTTGGTTCCTATGATTAATTGAAAATCATGACGGCATGAAGAAAAACAATAAAAACATATTTTTCATTAATATGTATACTCTTTATTATTCATTCTTCCTTTAGCTTGTATTCTGTTTGTAGCATAGCCAGAGCTGGCTTGAAGGTATTACTCTTTAATTTTATTATTGTTCAAGTGAATAGAGTCATTTGCTCTTGCATTGCATCAGAATTTTGTTTCAGAATTAATTTTTTTCCTTTCGGGTTTGGGAAAACAAATTTGTACGAATGAAATTATTTTTAATTTAATTTTAGGGCTTCAGCACGTATGCAGAGAGGAGAATTGTGGAGCTTGTGCAAGGAGAAGAAAGAGCTGCAGTGAACACTGGAATTGGTTGGAGGGATTTAAATGAAGCTGTTGAGAGGTTCAGAGATAAAATGGAATTTACTAAACTTATAAATAACCAGGAAGGAATCGACCCAGATGATGTGTATTCTCCGGTTCCGTATGAAAAGGGTTTCCTGTTCTTATTGCGCATTGAACACCAGGTGTTCTCCTTTGATTTTATCTTGAATGCTTACTGTAGAGTTTTAGGGCCTGAATAATGCCATACGTTTTATTAATTGAGGCTACTGAATTTATAGAGTACAATTGGATAAAAAGGATAAAAAATAACAATAACAATAATATCCTTGGATATCCTAATCTTAATTTGAATTTGAATTAATACTCCTAATATCCCTCCTATTATCTTCCCATATCTCTCATACTATCTTAATTGTTTAAAAGAATTAATTATTTCCTTAATTACACACTCCCCCTCAAGTTGGATCATAAATATTGATCATGTCCAACTTGCCTACAAAGCGTTCGAACACATCTTCTGGTAGTCCTTTAGTAAGGATATTGGCTCCTTGTAACTTGGTGGGAACATATGACAGGCTGATGATCCCGTTTTCAACTTTTTCTCTAATAAAATGTCTGTCCACATCAACATGCTTGGTCCTGCTATGTTGAACAGGATTCAAGGCCATACTTAACGCTGCTTTGTTATCACAGTAGAATTTCAGTGGAGAATTAAATTGAAAATAGGCTTCTTCTGCTATTCTTTTCAACCATAGCCCTTCCATAATACCTTGAGATAGGGCTCTTAATTCGGATTCTGTACTACTCTTAGCAACAACTCTCTGCTTCTAACTTTGCCAGATCACTAGATTATCCCATACAAAGGTGCAATAGCCAGATGTGGACCTGCTGTTTTCCTGATCTCCTGCCCAATCTGCATCTGTAAAGATTTCAACATCTCTGATATTATTCTTTTTGATGAACAATCCCTTGCCAGGTGTACCTTTAAGGTACCTTAGAATTTTGTAAGCTGCATCAAGATGTTTCTTCTTGGGAGCATGCATATGTTGACTAGTTACACTTACTACAAAGGCAATATCTGGCCTAGTATGCGAAAGTTATATGAGCTTACCAACAAGTCGTTGATATCGGCCTTTATCTGTCGCTGCCTCATTTCCTTCATGTTTTTTTTCTTGAGCTTCCTTCTTTTGTTTCTTTTCTGATTTCCTTTTAGTACAAACAGATACTTTGCTTGGCCGGCACCCAAGCATTCCTGTTTCCTTGAAGAGATCCAGTATATATTTACTTTGAGAAACATAGATCCCTTTTTGAGACCTTACTACTTCCATACCTAGGAAATACTTCAGTTTTCCAAGGTCTTTCACTTCAAACTGCTCATTAAGCGCCATTTGGACTCTCCATTTCCTTGACATTATTCCCTGTGAGAATAATGTCATCCACATATACAATGAGGATAGTTATCAACTCACCCCTTTTTAACACAAACATGGTGTGATCTGACAAGGTTTGTTTGTAGCCTTCAGCTTTGAGTACTGTAGAGAATATGTCAAACCAAGCCCGTGGTGATTGCTTTAAGCCATAAATTGATTTTTTCAGTTTACATACCTGACCATTTTTCCCTTTATCAAATCCGGGTAGGATACTCATGTAGACCTCTTCCTTAAATTCATTATTAAGGAATGCATTTTTGATGTCAAGTTGTTGGAGTGGCTAGTCGAGATTTGTAGCAATGGAGAGTAGGACTCAAATGGTATTTAACTTAGCAACAGGGGCAAACGTTTCATTGTAGTCAATTCTATGAGTCTGGGTGAATCCCTTGGCAACTAGCCTTGCCTTGTATTTATTTAGTGATCCATCAGCATTAAACTTGGGCGTAAACACCAATTTGCATCCCACGGGTTTAGTTCCTTCTGGCAGTGCAGTGAACTCCGATGTCTTGTTTTTTTCTAGTGCTCTAATTTCTTCCATTATTGCATTTTTTCATTCTGGACTCTCAAGAGCTTCATATACGGTTTTAAGGACTTGGATCTTATCAAGATTAGTAACAAAGCTGTAATGCTTTTTAGAGAGAGTAGAGTAAGAAACATACTTCTGAATAGGATGTTTGGTACATGCTCGAGTTTTCTTTCTTAATGCAATAGGAAGTTCTTCCTCTCTTGTCTCTGTTGCCCGAGTACCCTCATCAGCATTCATAGGACCTTTCACCGGTGATGAGATTGGGACCTCTTCGGGTATGCTGGACCCAACTTACTGTTTATTTCTACGTGAGTAAATATTATCAAACTTGAGCTTGGATCTCTAGCCGTGGCATAACATTGGATGGGTTGGTAGATGGAGGTGGAATTGTGGTAGATGGAGGTATGGGTTCTGGAATACACTCAAGCTGAAACTCACTCAAATTCTCCCCCTGAGTTGAAGAAGCGGTGAAATAGGGTTCGTTTTCGGCAAAGGTAACATCGCGGCTAATGAAAAGGAGTTTAGTGATAGGATCATAACACCGGTATCCTTTTTGGGAATTGGAATAGCCTAAGAGGACACACTTGATAGATTTGGGATCAAACTTAGATGGTGGGTGATGCTGATGGACAAAGACAGAGCAACCAAAAACTCGAAGAGGTAAAGAGTATTCAAGGTGAGTGACAGTGTGGGTCTCACGAAGCTTGTCCAGTGGTGTAATGTAGGTAAAAACACGGCTAGGAAGACGGTTAATTAGATGAGTAGCCGTGAGTATGGAATCCCCCCAGAAAAAACTTGGAGTATGACAGGTATACAAGAGTGCACGTGCAATTTCAAAAAGTTGTTTGTTTCTCCGTTCGGCAATACCATTTTGTTGAGGGCTGTAAGGACAACTACTCTTGTGCACAATACCATTGGTTTTAAGAAAACTCTCAAGGGATTGGTTAAAATATTCTGTCCCATTATCCGTGTAAAAGACTTGCAATGTGGTGTTGAACTGATTTTTGACGTGGTGATAGAACTTGATAAAAGTAGAGGTAACAGCCGACTTGTCTTTTAATAGGTACACCCAGCACATGCATGTGTGGTCATCAATAAACGTAACAAAATATTTAGACTGGGTACGGTTTGGGATACGACAGGGACCCCAGACATCGCTGTGAATAATGGAGAATGAGCGAGTAGATTTATAAATAGACGGTGGTGTTTGGAAAACTCACAAATGTCACAATGGGGAATAGTACTTTTATTCAAATGTAAATGGGGAAACATGTGTTGTAAATAAGAAAAACTAGGATGACCCATCTTTTCATGCCATAATACAATATCATTGTCATTGTGGTTGAGGCGAAACCACTTATCCCATAACTTAAAACACCCACGGTAGAAACATCAAGATAGTAGAGCCCGTCATATTCCTTAGCTGTGCCAATCATCATCCCCGATGAGAGATCCTGTAAAACACAATAAGATGGAAAGAAATGAGCCGAACAATTGAGTTGTTTAGTTAGTTTACTGATAGATAGTAATTTACAAGACAAGTGTGGGACATGTAAAACAGAGTCAAGATGTAACTTTTCTGATAGACGAACCATCCCAGTGCCTGCTATGGGAGAAGAGGAACTTGTAGCTGTCTGAATTGATCGACTTCCAATCAGAGGAGGATAAGAATCAAACATTTTAACTTCTGAAGTCATATGATCGGAAGCCCCTGTATCAACAATCCATTTTGTAGGGACAAAAGTATGTAAGGCAGTGGCATGATTACCTCGGTGAGCAATAGTAGCAGTAGATGCAGATTGTTGTTTAGTACGAAGAGTTTTAAAATACTTGAACAATTGACCCATTTGCTCTTTGCTCATAGTTGGGACCTGTGGTGGAGCACTCTATAGAGATTGAGAGATTTGATTAGCACGAGGTTTACCTCTTTTTGCCTTCCAGTCAGCAGGTTTACCATGGATATCCCAGCACTTATCTTTAGTGTGACCCACCTTTTTGCAGTGGTCACATGTTACTTTTCCATGAGTCGAGCTATAGTTGGTACCCTGACTTACAAAAGCAGCGGAATCAGCAGACACAGGTGATTTAGATACAGGTAACATTACCTCACGCCGAGATTCTTCACGTAAGATCTCGGCATATACTGCCCTAGGAGGTGGAAGAACCTTTGCGCTTAATATCCGACCTCGGACATCATCAAATTCTGGGTTGAGGCCGACCAAAAAAAGTAACACTCGTTCATTGTCGATGTTTTGTTTGTTACGAGCAGCATCATGTGGAGAGTCCCATGTCTCCTCTGTCATTAGATCAAGTTCTTGCCATAGAGCCACAAGCTCAAGCCAGAATTCTGTAACACTCCGTGCACCTTGTGTGGACTTCCAAATTCTACGCCTCACACCATATTCCTGAGAATGGTCTTTCCCGTAAGAATAGGAGTCACGAACAACATCCCAAATTGCTTTAGTAGTGGGGAGATACATAAAACTTCTCTTAAGTTGAGGAGAGATAGCATTTACCAAGTAAGAGCATATCAGTAAATCATTTGTTTTCCACTGGTTCATGGCTGTAGGATCAGATGGTGATAGTGTGCCTCCAGTTAAGTGACCCAACCTGCCGCGGCCACCTACGGTGAACTGAACTGCTTGTGCCCAATCCCTATAATTTTTTAGGGTGAGCTTTTCTGAAACAATCGTCATAGGCGAACCATCAAAGGTAGAGATTGATCCCGGGGAACCGCCAATTCTTGAAGGATCTATTTTTAAAGTATCATCCATAAGGAGAAAGTAGCTGAATTAGACTTGCAGGAATAGCCCTTCTCTGTTTTTTTTTTTGAACCTGCAACCAGCCAAAAAAAAAGAAGAAAAGGAGAATAATAATAATAATAATAACAACACTTAAGTAAATCGGTTGCGACTTCTAGCAACACGCGACGCGAACAGGGTAGCGACTGTCACTGAGGAAGGAGAACGCCGACTCGTCTGAGAAGGAGCGACCTTCGGAGGCTGGGTTGTCGCTAGCCTGAGGGTCGTCAGACTTTGGGTCATTCAAGGGAGCCAAAACAAGGTTGACGCTGCTGAAGCTTCTGTGGCAAGACTTGTCTTGTCAGGGGGTTAGGCCGTTGCACGTCGCTGGCGGCTTCTTGGTGAGGCTCAGCTGTCGTCAGACTCTGGGTCGCTCACGGGAGCCAGAACAAGGCCGACGCTGCTAAAGCTTCTGTGGCGAGACTCGTCTTGTCAGGGGGTTGCGCTGTCGCACATCGCTGGCGACTTCCTGGTGAGGCTCGTCTGTCGTCGGACTCTGGGTCGCTCATGGGAACTAGAACAAGGCCGATGCTGCTGAAGGTTGGTGGCACCCTGGCTTTGATACCATGTAGAGTTTTAGGGCCTGAATAATGCCACACGTTTTATTCATTGAGGCTACTGAATTTATAGAGTACAATTAGATAAAAAGGATAAAAACTAACAATAATAATATCCTTGGATATCCTAATCTTAATTTGAATTTGAATCAATACTCCTAATATCCCTCCTATTATCTCCCCATATCTCTCATACTATCTTAATTGTTTACAAGAATTAATTATTTTCGTAATTACCACATTTACTCTTTTAATCATATTCCTGAAATTTCATGTTTCCAGGATCTTTAAACATCTGCTAATATTTTTTCAATTCATTTTTAGATGCCCTTACTTTATGCCTGCATGTCTTTTGTTCTTGATTTAAATTTAGAAAATATAAGTATGTTTTTATGATTAAGTCTTCTTAGAAGCTTGGTTCTCTAGGACTAATCTAAATGATGGTGAAATTATCTTTCTACATTGTGATCTGATTAGTTGTTTTTCTCCTGGAATGTACAGGTTGGGAGACCTACATTTGATGAGTTCCTGAAGAAATATATTGCTACATTCAAGTTCAAATCAATCGACACTAAAACATTTATCGACTTTCTCAAAGCTAACATCCCTGGAATAGAGAGACAGATTGACCTAAAATTGTGGACTGAAGGTACAGGCATCCCTCCAGATGCTTACAAACCTGATTCTAGTGTATATAATATGATTGTGTCCCTGGCAAATGAGTTCATAGATGGGAGGATTCCAAGGGAGGATGAAGTTGCTGATTGGCAAGGTCAGGAATGGGAGCTATACTTGAGAAATTTGCCAAAATCCATTGAAGCTTCTCAGGTTGTGTTTCTTCTCATTTGTTAATTGTGCCAAAATCCCTTTGTTGATTTTTTTAAGGAAAAAAAATCTTTCCAAACTCCGATTACCTTAACATTACTTTATATATGGTTGATTTCTGTTGCATTAATTTATTTTATTGTGGTTATTATATGTGATCTACGTTTCTCTGTAGCATCTTTAGAACGGTTAAATTGGTTTTGACTTGTGAACAATTTGAACCTACTGTTTTGGGTCAGTTTGGCTTGGTTTTATTTTATGTGGTTTGGTAGCTTTGGTCTTGAACACACATGGTTGTAGTACTTTGAAAAACAATGTTGAGTGACCAGGCATGTGAATTTCATATTAAATGTGACTTATGGCATCTTCATGGTTGTCTCTGGGGAATATCATAGAAAATGCTTTGTAAATCGACAAAGTTGGTTATGGCAATGAAAACAATTTGTTTTTGAAAATTTTAGTTCAGAGTGAAGGACAGAACAAAGAGGGCGTAATGGAATATGTTAACCTCTTTTTGTTTCACTCAACATTCCTATAGGATTTCATAGGTTGGTCATAGGCTCATTCTGCTTGAGGCTTATAATTAGGGGTGTTCAAGATATCTCATCCCAGCTGGCTTGTCCAGGTCTTGCTCCCTGTCGGGACAGGAGACCCGTCCCATCCTGACCAGGACCAGGACTGGGACAACCTCAGGATGGGCTTGTCCCCAGTCCCATGAGCACCCCCTACTTGTGAGTATGTAAGTCACAAGTGTTGAATTTAGTGCTGTGATTGATCAATGGGGCATGAAATATAAAGTATTTCACGAGGGATTAAATAGATAGGCTTTAATTTTCCTTTTACAACTCTTTTTCCCATTTTTCTTTTAAATTTTAGTTGCAAATGAGGGCTCTAAAACTTTGGAATAAAAAGTCAAGAAAGGGGTAGGATATGAATTGAATTTTGAAATCAAGTTCTTTTGAGAGATGATTTCATCATTAAAACTGGACATGTTTTTCCATGTTTTGTGCAGAATCTAATGAATAAGTCACGTTCATGACTTATAAATGGTGTACCTATTTTATTACAAATGTTTATTGGTTGAATCCATATGTATCTATGTGCCAGACCTATTTATTAAAACTGGACATAATCTTGTGGATGAAAACAAGAGACAAGTAAAATCCTAACAGTTGTATAACTTGACGTTTTGCAGCTCCTAGCCCTGGATTCGCGCTACAGGCTATCAGAATGGAAGGATTATGAGGTGAAGGTGGCATTTCTTCAACGTGCACTTTCAATTGGGTGCAGAGATTACTATAATGAAGTGGAGAAGACCCTAAAAGAAGTTGGAAGAATACTTTATCTCCGTCCTCTTTACACTGCTCTGGTGCAAGGCATTGGAAAGGAAGAAGATAAAGTTTTCGCCAGACAGGTCTTCTCAGAGGCTCGTGAGTTGTATCATCCCATAGCTCAGGGTGTTGTTGAATCCATATTGGCCAAGCATCTGTAGAAGCAACATTGCATGAAATCTTACCCAGATTTTCTAATCTCTCCTTTTTGAGCCAACACATCAAGTCTATTTCTGATCCTCTGATTGAATTGATAGAGTTTCTTACCCAAGTTCTTGTGTATGTGCAATGTCTCGTTCTCGCTAACTGTTTTAATACTTAAAATTTGTGTTGCAACTCGCACAGATGAATTCTACTTTCATAGAATAATTTGCCTCACTACTAGAGTCTAGAGAGATATCCTTAGAACGGGAAGTTAATTACCAATACATATAAATATGAATTGCTAATTTGAGAGGCTTGAGCACTTTTGATTCCTTCTTCTGGTATAGATGGTCTAGATCTAATCTTTTTTTTTTTTAAATATTATTTTAATAGGTAGAGGATTAAAATAAAGATAATCTCTCAACTATTATTTTTTAAAAATAATTTTTTACTAAAGTGTCAATTGTGTCAATTGAAAAAAAAAGATCTAGACTATCTAGATCAGATTTGAACGGTAATGGTGTATGTTATTAATACTCAAGGCCCTAGGGAAAGTTCAGAAGAGAAATCTTTTTCATGATTCGTAGCTTCAACAGATCATCTTCATAGTATTTTCCTACCCAGTTCAACATCATCAGGTCATAAACAATTAGTCTTTGATCCCCCTACAGCATGTTTGAGGAATTTGGCATTAAAGTTAGATATAAAAGTCAATAGTGTTTCATTATATATTCTATATATGATAAACGTTTCAAGAGAACCCCACTATACATTTCAATGTTTTCTCATTGAATAGAAACTAGATTGACTTATGACTTGTTTGGGAAACCCCCAAATCATGGTCTCAAAAAGACTTTTATGCTAAACTCTTCTTACATACTTATCTAAAATCACTTTCAAAAAGTTAATCTAAACACCATCTTAATCCCCCTTCCCTCGTACTCTCTTCTCTTCCAACTTCTATGCATCCCAAACTCTATTATCCACAGCTTGGAATTTTCCCATTTTTGCGTACCATCTTATGCATTTAGGTTATGATGAGTGGATTGATATCTTTTTTTTTTTATATTATAAACTAGATCCTATTAGTACTGTAGGGATTGATATCTACAGTACTAGAGATTTAAGAATATTGATTTCCTTCACTTTAGGGTTGCAACACCAGAGCAATCATGCGAAAATGAAAAAGATGAAGTTAAAATGATAAGACCAAATTTAAATTAAGAAAAATATAAGAATTAAAAATTTCAATTCCCTTCCTCTATGTTCGCTGCAATCCAAACATATTCTGAAGTATCCAAAGGCTCCAATAGAGAAGTGTGAAACAGACCTTGAAGACAGATATTGACTCTTGAAAACCACCAATAAAGCCTCTTCAATATCTCTAAACTTCAAAATATACTCCTCCAAGAATTTTCCCTCCTGCAATTTTAGCACTTTGTTCAAGAGAAAGTTGAAAAAGAAAGAAATCTTTCCAGAATTCATAGTTCAACAGTGCATCTTGACGGCATTTTCCTATGCAGCTCAACATCATTAAATCATTATTCATCAACACTTTGTCCATCTTTGCCTCTAGCATATGTTTGAGGAATAGAATTTAAAGTAAGCATATAATATTCACGAGTGTTTCAGTACTTCTGTGCTCCATATTATGTCTTCAAGTGAAAAGCTTCTAAGGGAACCCAATTGTACTCCTCATTCGTTCAATGTTTTGTCTTCCAATTTCATCCTTAGTTCTGCAGCTTATTTAATTTTCAAACTCTATCATCTAAAGATTGAACAGGGTTATTTTGAAAATTTCCCATTTTCATTTATCCATTCTTATGCAATTAGATTATGATGAGTAGATTAAGATCTAAAATAATAAATATTTATAATTATTTATTTCCTTCACAATCTTAGAGAAATTTTGCCAAATCAAATATAGAGTAAAAAATGTTAAAATTAAATCTAAATTTTAAATATATATATGTATGTATGAATTAAAATTTCAATTACCTTCCTCTCTGATCTCCCCAATCAATCCAAACATATTCTAAAGTATCCAAAGGTTCCAGCAGAGAAGATTGTGAAACAGAACTTGATGATTATTATGTAGAAGCATCTTCCAGACAGAGAAACTTGTAGGCCTCCAATAAAGTTGAAAGAGAGAATTCATTCTAGGAATTGTAGCTTCAACAGAAGATCTTCACAGTATTTTACTACGCAGCTCAACAACATCAAATCACTAACGATTTGTCTGTTTCCCTCCAGCATATGTTTGAGGTACAGCATTGTCAGCATATAGAAAAAGTCAAATATAAAGTTAAAAATGTTAAAATTAACACTAAATTAATAAAATATGAGCATTCAATTTCAATTCCCTTCCTCTCTGTTCTCCTCAATCCAAACACATTCTTCAGTGTCCAAAGTCTCCGGCAGAGAAGTGTGTGAAACAGAAACTGATGATAGACAGTGACCCTTGTAAGCCTCCAGTAAAGCCTCTTCATTATCACTAAACTTTGAAATATACTTCTCCAAGAATTTCTTCTCCTGTAATTTTAGAACTCCAAAAAATCTTGGACTCTTCTTGAGTAAATTTTTTGAGATGAGCAGCTGCAATACCCTCCATCGAGGAATCACCCTTTTCTCCATGCTTAACATCAAAATCACCGGGTTAGTAACCAATAGTGACTTTGGCAGCATAATTTTATCCAAGCACACATGAACTCCAAATTTTAGCTTCTTCTCAGATTGGTGCAGCAACCCTGGCGCTCTTCTAAACATTTGCATGACCTCTTCTTCAGAAAACCCACAACTCTGAATCAACTCAAGCTTTCCGTTAAACTTCTCCAAGCTTAAATTGCTCATCGTCATAATTGCATGAACCAGCATCCTTGAATTTAAATTGAAACCCATGTTTATAGCCCGGGCAACATAGTTTCGAATCACAGGCTCTGGTGCACAAGAAAGCCAAGGTTGCCGTATCACTAACCTTGAAAGTTGAGATCCAACGATCCCCCAACTCTCAAACAAAGCAGCATTGTACAAAATTCTGCGGGGATGTGCAAATTTCCAGTACCCATATCCATGAAGCGCTTTAATAAAATCTTTCTTATTTGAAACAAATTTCCTAAGAGTCTCCATAAGTGGGACAATTGCTCTATTCAAACTAAAAGTCAAAAGACACGAATTATCGGAAAGGAACTCGCCCAACTCAGAACCCTCGAGCCCTTGAAGCTGAAGGTACTCAATTTTCGGCTTCAAGGTTTCAAACCGTGAGAACAATATTTGAGGTTGGTTACCAAGCAAAGAGCTAATCTGTGATTCAGAAAACCCAATCTGTTTAAAATAATTAACCACGGACAAGGGATGTTGAGGGCACCTAACCTGAGAAAGTCGTTTGGGGACATAGATGGATTGAGCTTTGGAGAATTTGAAGTTGGCGTTTAGGTAATCGATGATGGAAATGCGTTCCGCTGAGGTTGCTTGAGTTTGGGGAGAAACAACAGTAGATAACAGTGCAAGAAAGGATCTGGAAAAATTACTCAGAGAATGCGAAAGTGCAGGGTTTAATTTGATAAAATGCATTGCTCCACAATGATGCCAACTCATTCTCATGAAATGCCCTATTTCCCAGTTTCTGATACGCCATGAATTTGAAGCAAGTGTAAATGGCGGAGACAAAGACAAGATCTGTATGCTAATTCAAGCATAGGGCATACCTGAAAGAGGGTTTGGAGGTGGAACTCCAATGGAAGGAAGAAGATGACAGCTTGTGTTGCCGTTAGATGAGCCTTCAAGTTCGAAACTTTGAATCCTTCGTTTGAGAATTGGAGGATGGAGGTATTGTACTTTTGAAATATTTCATGTCATGTATATTTAGCAGATTAGTAGACTACATATTTCTTTTAATTAAAATTTAATTTTAAATACATCAAACTCTTTATAATTTTTAAAAATTATAATATTTAATATTATGATTATTAAACTTATATTATTAAATTAATAATTTTTATATTTTTTTATTATATAGCATATCATATAAAAAATAATACTTAATAAATTATTTATAATTTTAAGTATTTTTTATTTAAATGATAAATAGCCAAATAAATATTTTAAATATTTTTTAAGTATTTTAAATTTTTAAATATTTATTTTAAATATGTAAAAAATATTTTAAATTATATATGTTATTTAAATATTTTATATTTTAAAATATTTTATTTTAAATATTAAAAAATTTAAAATTATATATAAAGTGCTAAATATTATTTTTAAATAATATGCTATATAATAAAAAAATATAAAATTTATGATATAACAAAAACGATTAATTTTAATAGTAATTTTAACAGCAAAAATATTATAATTTTTAATTTAAATTTTTAAAACTTAAAAAAATAATATGTAACTGATTTAAAATTGGGAAAAAGACAAGAAAAGTTAATGTGAATTTGAAAAAGATAATTTGGGCATCTGAATATCTAAAAGGATAGATTAAGTAGGAGACACAATCTGTTCTTTGCAAAATTTAAGTAAAAATACCAAATTATCCCTGGACTAAATGAAGAAACCATTGGCACAAATGGGAGACAAAGCTTGCAAGAAACGTCTTTGGCTGCGCTGAAGCTGGAAATGAGAAAGTGTAATTAAATTTTTGACACAAATCTTCTTCTTGTGAAGAAACCATTGGCACAATCTGATTGAAAATTGGGAAAAAGACAAGAAAAGTTCATGTGAATTTGGAAAAGATAATTTAGGCATCTGAATATCTACAATGATAGATTAAGCAGGAGGCACAATCTGTTCTTTGCAAAATTTAAGTAAAAATACCAAATTATCCCTGGACTAAATGAAGAAACCATTGGCACAAATGGGAGACAAAGCTTGCAAGAAACGTCTTTGGCTGTGCTGAAGCTTGAAAAGAGGAAGTGTAATTAAATTTTTGACACAAATCTTCTTCTTTTACTCCTCCGATAATCACCATTATTTTGTTCATTTTGATGGTTACCTTAAGAGAAATAGTTTTACAAATACTGTAGGTTCGACTAGTTTAAGAAAGCAGTAGGAGAAATGGCGAAAAAATCCCAAGCAATACTTTAAGGCATGGAGAAGTCGGTGCATTTATAGGGCAAGTATGGATATGGTTAGTGTAAATGACGATATTTTTGTATGCTGCAATCTATTACATTTTACATTGGGGCATTCCTTTTCAGCCCAGTCAAGCTTGCTCATTGGCTTCCCCTGCCCTCACCCTACTCCATCCTGAAATTTTATAATTTGAGTGATTAACGTGGGTATGCTGCATGAATTTTGATAAATGAGCGTCATAGTTCACGACTTATGAACTAAGTGATTTGTTAGAGTTTTATATTATATATATATATATAAATTTCAGTTTAGATGTATGCTCTGGTGAAACCATGTTTTTCTAGCTAGCTATTATGCAGCTTTAACATGATAGGTGTAAATTATAGTTTTGAATCTCTTGTTCAAACTATAATTCTCCTTACTCATGTAGGTTGTTCCTATTCCAACTTTCAAAGCAATATTGGTTGAAAAAATATTCAACTTAGCAGCAGAAACGCTGGGAATTAAATTTGTGTCTAAAAAATGTAAGTATTTATATTTTATTTCTTGTTCTATCCACTTATTCTGAGTTGGATCTAGTAAGCTCTTTACCCTTTTTCCACCTTTACATTCTCATCTATTAGAATCATTGTCTTGCTTCATGTCCTACCTTACTGATGCTACTATTTCTTTGACTTGAAAAATCACGAACTAAAATCCATCCTATCTGTAAAACATAATACTTTTGTTCTTATTTATTTATTTTTGCTTCTGCTGCATTTTTATGTTGTTCATCATTACTACTTTTCAGTTAATAGCAATTATGATGGAAGAAAATTTTAGAGACACAGTTTGATGGAAATTCAAATTTGTTCTATGTTGAACTATAAGGAAGCACAATATTGTTGCATCAGGTTGAAGATAATGAGAAATTTCCTACCTAATTTGGTCGCAAGGTTTGATTGTGGAAGAGATTTGATAATATCTTTTTACTTTCTCCACAATTCTTATAGGAGATGTTATATGTTTGACTCTCACAATCAGCTAATTTTGAACTTTTGCTTTCTATAATTTGTGTTTAGGTGACTTCATGATCACATTGGTCATAGATCGCTTACTTTGTATTGCTATTCCAGTCTTATGGTGATTTTTACTGTCATTAGACTGATTGATTTTTTGTAACTAGTGCCTCTCAACCTGGTTAAAGTTTGATATGCAACCTTCTGCTCATAGTATATACCCCTCATTCTTGCTGTTTTAAGTACTAACTTAGAAGGGATTGGCCCATGGCATTGAAGTTCATATCATAGCATTCTCTTTACATATAGTGGGTAATGAGCAGTGTCACAGCTTTGGAACTTTTGCCATGATGAGTAGCTGCCTTCAAGCATTCTCCTTACAAAATTTACATTTACAATGAACTAGAATTTGTATTTGTAATGTGCAACTTACCAATAGAGAATTTTGTTAGTTCATAGTCTTGTGGTACTTCAACTCCAATGTTGTTTTAGTCATTATTATCTAAAATGGAGTCTTAACTATCATTGTTACCTTTTATTGTAGCTTGCACTTTAATAGACTAAAGCGAAACAAAAATGTTAGAGCATGAAGTTTGTTAGGATTAGAAGATTCTCCTTGTCGATATATTGGCTTGGAATAATGTCTTTTAGTGCCAAAGAGATAAAGCTATGTTCAATTTTATTACTTTAAACTAGGAATAAGGGATCATGGATGATTTTCAAGGAGATATCTCAGTAAACTTGGAGACAACATTTTACATTGAACATTCTATATATTGGGACCATAATTTATAATTTAAGTTTGACTACTGCGACTCCATTTTTTCTAAAGTAAAATTTGTAGTTCAAATTTTTATCTTACAAAAGAATTTATTGGCTCTTTTTGCCTAGGCTTCTTTGACAATGGCACCGCACTTAAACCTTGTCTGCATTGTCCTTCTTGTCACCATTTTTCAGAATTTATTAGATACAAGCGTCTTCCACTACATTCTTATTTTCTCCTTTTTAGAATATTATGCCTGATGCTCATGTGTGGCATACTCCCATGAGAGTTCTTGTCTGCATATACCTCTTGCTTACATGTAGGTGGGCACACTAGAAGAACATGCAAAAATCTAAATCCAATGTGAAGTTGGCTATTAGTACATGAGTGATATTTTTTGGAGGTCATTTGTGTGTATCAGTCAAATATGTTGGCTATCAGTACCAGATTCTGATCAAATATGTTAGCTTCATTAAGCAAACTATTTACTTTTCCTTACAATATTGGGCCCCCTTTTGCAGTTGATACAGTGGAAAGATATTAGGGTAGCCAATCTTCCAGGAGTTATCAGCCTTGTAGCTGGTTTGCTGATGTGGGTGACATATTTTTCTCCATTCTCTAGTGAGGAAGTGGAATTTTGAGTGTTCTTCTACACTGATCAATTATATGTGGTCTTTGTTGTCTTTTTGGCTTTGCAAAGTTTAGATGAAACCTAATGTGGTGGCTAGTAAATCACGAGCTCAACTCAAGGCGAGAATTTGAGTTAAGCCTACTTCCACCAAGTGAGACCGCCACATTAACCAAATGATATTTCAATTTTTTGTAATGTTCAACTTTTGTAATATTTAATTTTTGTAATATTCAACTATTGACCAACTGATATTCAAACTTAGGTAATCACTTTTCAATGTTCAACTTTTATAATGTTAAACTTTGTAATGACTATTACCACATTTTATAGACTATGACTATGACCATATTTTGTAATGACTATGTACAAATTTTATATTAGATATTTACAACTCTAAAATTACAATATATTGTTTTCGGGTTTGCAACTCCTGCAATGGGATTTACAGCTTCTGCAATGGCATTTGCAACTTTTCCTAAGACATTCACAAGTAAAATTGCAAGATATTGCTTTCGGGTTTGCAACTCATGCAATGTGATTTGCAACTTTCTCTAAGCCATTTACAATAGAAATTTCAAGATATTGCTTTCGGGTTTGCAACTCATGCAATGGGATTTACAACTCCTGCAATGACATTTACAATTTGAACAATGGGATTTGCAACTTTCTCTAAGCCAATTACAACTAAAATTGCAATTTTGTTAGATTTGTAAATGTCTTAATGAAAGTTACAAATTCCATTATTGAAGTTACAAATTTCATTAGAGGAGTTACAAATCCCATTGCAGGAGTTGCAAACCCGAAAGCTATATCTTACAATTTGAGAGTTATAAATGTCTTAGGAAAAGTCATAAATCCCATTGTTGAAGTTACAAATCCTATTAGAGGAGTTGCAAAACCCGAAAACAATTGCAATTACTTCATTAGAGAGTTGTCAATGTCTTAGGGAAAGTTGCAAATCTCATTGTTAAAGTTATAAATTCCATTAGACGAGTTGCAAATCTCTTTAGCAATATGTTGAGTTCTGAGCTTCACTCTCTCATTTTTTCTTCAAATGCTTCAAGCTACACTTTTGAATATAACACTACTCCAAAATTAAATCTGCCTCAATACATCACTATTGTAAAAGTTGCAAACCCCATTAGAGGACTTGCAAACCTTATTAAACGAGTTGCAAATCCCATTATAGGACTTGCAAATCTCATTAGACGAGTTGCAAACCCTATTACAAGACTTGAAAACCTCATTAGATGAGTTACAAATATCATTGTTGAAGTTACAAACCCGAAGGCAATATATTGCAATTCCATTGTTGTAAATGTGAAAGGGAAAATATGTACATAAACATTATAAAATGTAGTCATTACAAAGTTTAACAGTACATAAGTTGAATACTGAAAAGGAATTGACTAACTTTGAATATTAGTTGGTCAATGGCTAAACTTTCCAAAAATATAACATTACAAAAGTTGGATAGTACAAAAATTGAAACATCATTTTGTCAATGTGGCAGTGTCGATTTATGGAAGTAGGCTTAACACAAATTCTCGCATTAAGTTGAGCTCGTGATTTACTAGCCACCACTATAGGTTTCGTCTAAACTCTGCAATGTGTTCGTCATCATAATCAAGTACTACATTCAGATCCTATTTAGTCAACCATATTAGTACATGCACCCTACAATCTCACCTACATAGACAACCATTCCATAGTAAATTATATAAACAGGTGTAGCAACAAATCCATAGAATTTGTTCATGCACATTAGGATTATATGAAAGATACTTAACATGTTAGTTCATACTGGAGTTACAGGATGGGAAGAGTTAAACTAAACACACAAAAATAAGAAATAGAAATTCCTATAGAAATTCACACCCTTATCATCTACTATAATTTCTAGCGACATTGAGAGAAATTAGAAGCCTTTTTCAACCCAAATTTTCAATTCAAGGTCTTAAATCTAGTAAATCCAATTTGGGTAAACCTCTAAGTTCCTTGGGAATGGGTCCAGAGAAATTGTTCTTGCACAACACACTAATTCAAAAAAAGCAAAGGAAGATTACCATCATAATTTTTCCAAGCCCATACATAGCCACATCGCTTTTAAGAGTATAAGCAACCATATCATCAATGAGACGATGTTCATACCTAAAAGCCAAAAATATGTATTAGAAATTAACTTATTAGAAAGTTTTTTATAAGCATGACAAGAAAATTATCTGACCATATCCCTATAGCTTTAAACTTGGAACTCCATTAACTGTCATAAACTTCCTGTCACATTATAACTGGAGTTAATTGCAAATACCTGAAGTTATAGTGGCATATTTGATTGCCACGTTATAACTGTAAAAAAGAAAATGAGAATTGAAAGGTGAATTTAGGAAGCTTCAACACACAGGGTAGCTTATTAAAAAAATAGAAATTAAGATATCTACACATCTTGCCAAAAAAGTTGAAAGACATAACATCAAAAATTTAAATAAATTCAACTTAATTAGGTTGATATCCAACCAAATACATCAAAAAACCATACACTACATAGAGCCATAGATACAATTTAGTGCATGTTTATTTCTATGCAATCTCACATGTTTCTTCTTCAAACAATTCAATCTTCTACAATGTTGTGCCTACTGTCAAGCATAACTATAATGTCTTATTTGACTTTAAAATATCCTCAATCAATAATAGCTTTAGATCTAAACAAAGCATCTTAATTTCTTTACTTTCTTTGTCTTCTCACTATATATTTTAACGACATCTCTACCACCAGAATCATTTCTATAAATACAATGTTTCATATAAACTTGCCTTCTAACAGGAAACTATTATGATAAGGAAAGGTATAAGAAGCCAACATATCACAACAGTAGGAGCATAAGGAAATCAGTAAATATTGGATACTAAGCAGACAGCGTAGCATTGATCACAACATTTAAATGACATATATTCAAGAGTGAAAATATCTAAAGAAATCTTCAAGAATGAGAGTACATACTTGAGAGTAGCTTCAGCATTTTCAATTGGTAACTCTATCATTAGTAGCATCATGATGAGGAAGGCCAAGGTTAAAATACTTAATATCCAACTCAAGATAAGGGAAAATAAGCTGCAAAAAGAACAAGGGAGATAGGAAAATGCATATAATATTCAATAGAAAAGAAAGGAGTCTGAATATTTCATGAAAATTATGCAAGACACAACTACCTTGTCTTTTATCATTTTCCAAATTACCTGTGTCATTTCATCTCCTACATGCATAAAAAAGGATGTTTAATCACAGAAAGAAAGTGGAAACAACATGTTTCCCTAGTAATTATTTAACTACAAGGACAAAACAATAACAAGCTCAATGTTAGTATTGGCTGTCTATAAAGTTTCAGAAATCAGTGGTTCAATTCAAGCATAGTAAGCTTCCAGAGGATTAAAAAAATATATAAAATATCGTTATGACTATTGCAAGTAAGGAAGAACTTGGCCAGAAAATGGTCACAGGAGAAGCAAATATCAATAATTTGCTCAGTCAAAGCAAAGACAAGCAACACCCATAATCATGCGAGTGACACGTTCATTTGCACAGGTTAATTGATCCCTCCTCATTGATTTAAGTATCAAATCACTGATTGGTCAGACAGAAAGCAGATACGCAACAATTTGTTATAAAAATTACCAACCTAACGAACAGTAATGAAGCACTGTTGCTTTGAAAACATAGCTCGATCATATCTGAGATAAGTTTTGGTGGCAGAGTATTTGAAATGACTGCTACTACCCTTGCAAATGCCGTCTAGAACTCCATTTTCAGAGCAATGTTCGATGAGAGTTGGAACCTAATCTCCTGCTTCATTCTCCCGCTTCCCGCTTCGTTCTTAGCTTCATTCTCCAGCTTTTTCTTCAAATGCTTCCAGGGATAATTTAGTCTTTTCATCTAAATTTACAAAGGACACATTGGGACTCTTGCCCAATCTGTCCTTTTAGATATTCAGATGCCCAAATTGTCATTTTGAAATTCACATGGGCTTTTCTTGTCTTTTTCCCTTTAAAATTTAAGAGTTTTATATGTTTTAGTTTAAAATTTAAATGGGTCAAATTTAAAAATTGGGGAAAAAGACAAGAAAAGCCCATTTCAATTTCAGAAAGATAAATTAGGCATCTCAATATTAAAAATGATAGATTGGGCAGGAGGCCCAATCTGTCATTTATAAATTTCAGTGCAAAGACCAAATTAACCTTCTGTAAATGAAAAGGATACTACAGCAACAATGCAGCATCACTAGATAGAAGGTACTATTGGAGCGAATGAGAGACGAAGCTTGTGGGATATACCTTTGGTTGAGCTAAAGCTAGAAAGGAGGAATTGTAAGTAAATGTTTGATACAAATCTTCTTGTTTTACTCCTCTGGTAATCAGCTATATTTTATTTATTTTGATGGTTACCTTGGGAGAAAGAGTTTTACAAATACTGTAGCTTCTACTAGTTCAAGAAAGAAGCAGGAGAAATTGTGAAAATTCCCAGGCAATACTTGAAGGCATGGAGAAGTCGGTGCATTTATGGGGCAAGTATGGATATGGTTAGTGTGAATGAGTACGTGATTGTGTGCTGTAGTCCATTAGGGCATTTTGCATTGGGGAATTCCTTTTCAGCCCATTCAGATTGAGCATGAAATAGTAGTCATTTGGAAAAGAACAATCCTTTGCTTTTCTAATGACTCAATGCTTATAGTAAGACTAACCTGCAAGTCATGAAACTAATTAATTAGGTCATTTACTATTCTTATAATGGTATTTATAACTTCATGAATGGATTTCACAACTTCAACAAAGACATTTAATACTCCGTAGAAAAAGTTAGGTGCAATTAGCTGGTTTAATCATTATTCCTCTAATGGGATTTGAAACTTTAGAAATGATATTAACAATATCAACTTAGACATTTAGTACTCTGAGAAAAGTTACCTGCAATGAGTTGGGTCGTTTAATACTACTGTAATGGGATTTACAACTTCAGTAATGATTTTGACAAATTGAGCTAAGAAATTTTAAAACTCTGTAACAAGTAATTGGTATTGCTTTCGGGTTTGCAACTCCTGTAATAGAATTTACAAATTCAATAATTGTTTTGACAACTTGAGCTAAGATAGTTACTAAACCGTAGAAAAACTTATAACCTTCATTTCAGAATGGCATACCAACTGTATCAGTTGCCAAACTGATAACACGTATTGTATAATCCAAATACCATGGGCAAGTTGCAAATACCATTAGCAAAGTGGCATACCAACTACATTAGTTGCCGAACTGATAACATGAGTTGTATAATCCAAATACCATTGGGCAAGTTGCAAATACTATTAGCAGAGTAGCATAACAATTGCATTAGTTGTCAAACTGAAAACACGAGTTGTATATTCCAAATACCATTGGGCAATTTGCAAATACCTTTGGGCAAGTTGCAAATATCGTTAGGCAAGTTGCAAATACCTTTGTGCAAGTTGCAAATACCATTAGGCAAGTTGCAAATTCTTTACCATTGCTCAATGTTCGAAAGCATATTGTCAATGTTGCAAATACCATTAGCGATATGTGATGGAAGATATGTACATAGCCATTATGTAATTTAATCATAGTCATCAGAAAGTGTAACACTACAAATCTCAGATAGTACAAATTTGATTGCCAAAGTTGCAACATCAGTTGCTTAATGGTTGAGCTTTCCAAAAATGATACGTTACAAAAGTTAGACATTACAACAATGAATAACATCATTTGGTCATCGTGGCACTCTTGCTTTATGAAATTGGTTCTGCGCAAATTCTCGCCTTGAGTTGAGCTCGTGATTAACAAGCTACCACAGTAGGTTACGTCTGAACTCTGTCACGTGTTCATCATGATAGGCAAGTGGAAGTATGGGCTCCCATTTAGTTAACCAAATTAGCACATGCACGCCACAGTTTCGCCTGCATAGAGAACGATATCAACAATGTAAACAACTTGGAGCAATCGATCACGTACAGAGCTCAATACGAACTGATTAAATGACTCACAAATTGTTTTGTACAGGAACTTCGGCCCAAATAATATCACCCTTTCGTTTCTTCCCCTTCTCAAGGAGGTTAGGTTTAACTAACCCAATTATATCATAAAACCTATCTCTCTACTCAGAAGACAAATGCATAGGATAGGAACTATAGCCATTACGAATATATAAATGTAAGGGGTGAATAATATACTCATCATGCTTTGATTACAAAAATCATCTCGTTTCCTTTTGCACTTGTCTTCTTTCTCTTCTTGCTGTAAACATTTTTGGCCAATGAATCCAACACGTAGAAGTTCATTATCCTAGGCTCTAACTCTAGACAGAACCAGTGAGCTCCAACAAGTGTAGGTCCAACAATCAAATCACAGTTGTCCAGGTTGTAACCTACGTGTTCAGGCAAAAGTTGCTTCTTTTTTGAATTAACATTCCACGTGATCAGGTTAGCTGCCATAATTGCCTACAAAATAGATTGAATGTTACTAATTCAGAATGCACACACTGAAAACTCACATGACAAGAAGCTCACCATGAAATTAGCATCGAAAAGGTGTCACCTCACTAGTCCTTCTTTCTTCATATCAGTCATTAGTGTCTTACACACCACTGACATAACCTGTATGTTGTAGCAAGAAGCTCATATTACTCTCAGCAACAATCGTAAACCCATTGATCAATATTTAATATCAGTTATTGTACACTTACCCTGTTACTTATTCGTTGAATTCTACCAAGTGTGTAAAGCTGATCGCGACAAATGTCTTCGTCGAGTATGTTAACCAAAACCTTGAACATTTGTCGTTATCAACACACGGATAGCAAATCATTAAAGCACACAAATACGACTTATGATGGCTAAACTTACTCTTAACTCTCATCACCCGAACACATGCTACTTATCATTGTGAAAAACATATCTGTCGGCCTCTTTTTCCTCTCAGCAAGCTTCATTAGCACCCATGGACATAGTACTGAAGCTGCAGGTTGCTTTTGCCACTTTGATCTCAGAAGCTGTACTTCCTGCAACACGTCTTCCTCATTCATTACTTGGCCTTTAGAATCTATAGACACAGAGATGGGGTCAATATCAGCATCATCATTACTCATATCCACATTCATGGTGCTACCTTATGCTCCTTCTCCCTTGTGACCACCTTCTTCTCCATATACCCCAGTACACCCTTCTCCTTATCCTTTATCACCAGCCTCTTCTTCTATATATCCCTCACCAGATTCGTGTCCTTCTCCTTCTCCCTTCTAAGCAACTTCTCCTTCTTCATCTCCTTTATCTCCTTCTTCTGCCCCTTCACTATATGCTTCTCTCATTTCATCGTCATATGAAACAGAATCCTCTTCTCCTCCACTTCCTTCTTCAATGTTTACTTGATTTTCTCTATGACGCTTGTAAATGGATTATTGTAGCATCCTTCATGTCCCTCACTTGACTACGACTTTCAGTATATAGAATTCTCATATAGCTCTCCCTCTCAATCTTTACCATTTCCTTCAACCTCTCCTCAATCCAGAAATGCACAGGGTTGGTGGACTCATGCTGTCCAACTTTCAGCAATGCAAAATGCTAACCGAAATATAACTACAACACCAACAACATAAGCTATAACATTTTCAATCAAATAAAATAGGTACAAGCATAGATAAGAAATACATACTAGCAATAGGTAAATGCAGCCTCCCATGTTGCAACTCCCTCCCCTACTCTTTTTCAGTAATTGCACATAGATGGCCATCTCTTTTCATAACATATTTATGATATATGTCGCCCAATTAAAGCGCTCAAATCTACTCATGGTGCATGTGATGACCTTCAACAGCTTCTCAGTCACGATTGTGCTGGCGGTAAGAGCGAGAAATATCCCAACCACATACATCATAAACAATAACTTGAATTTATGTGTGTGCTGACCAGATCTGATATAATTGAGTACTTTGTTATAAGACACTTTACCATACTCAATATTCTACATCTTGAACATCTCATCATCATCAATATCCATTCTTATGTCATCCCCATTACAAGGTACACCAAGCAACTACTGAACATCTTTTGCCCCTATTCCTTTTGTCTTCCCCTAATTCTAAATTGATGAGTTAGGGGATCATATGACTAAATAAAAGAGGCTAACAAGTTATGGGGTAGTCTTGTCGTTCCAATATGAAGCAAGTTGTGGAACCCTAATTTTTTCATCCTGGCTACTAAGCCTTCATCTTTATTCACAAACTCCATTAGTGCCTTCAATTGACGAGGTGAACACCAAGTATCGAAGGTAACTTCTTTCTCCCTCTTCTCATCAGACTGTGAACTCTATAACTGTAACACCCCAATTTTAGGCCTAGAGATGCCAGAAAGAGAATTAAAGGGCATAATCGTAATTATGGGAAAGATCGGGCTGGTAGCCGATGAGTATCATATTTTGCCAGAAAATAGAGAAAATTATGCTGATCATTTCACTGAACTGTGAAATGTGCATATGAGGTCTCTAGGTGTATGAAAGAATTAGAAATATGACCAGGGGTAAAATGGTCATTTTGGAAAAGTGTGCGCGTGAGTGCTTTTTCAGGCCAAAACAGCCCGGTCCGGATAAAATATCTGAAAATACCGGGAGATAGAGAAAAGGATTCCGGATTGAATGAGGAGTCACAGAATTTTGATTTGAGGTCCCGATTTTTCTGTAAAAATTCCTGAAGATGGGAATTTACAGTTATAATCGGTAAAGGAAAGGCAGTCCGAATAGAGATGATTGGACTATGGCCAGAGGCCATACAGTATTGTCTAAGGCCCGTAGTGACACCAGGGAAGGCCCAAGCCCATAATACCAGTTCAGTGGTAAGAGGGGCCGGTGTCCGGGAAAAATGTGCAAAATGACGAAAATGCCCTTATGTTATAGAATAACTGAAGAATGAGTAAAGGGTATTTTGGTCATTTGGCTAAGGTTAGACAGTCAAGAAGGGGTATCTAGATAGTTGACCAGGGCCAGAGAATACTCTGGTAAAATATGAAAAGACAATAATGCCCCTAGACCTAGTAAAGGAAATGAAAGGACTTAAGTGCAATTATGGAAAGTTTCAAGGCAAAAAAGGAAAGTAGACAAAAATATGGGGTCCTTAAGTGTAATTTTAGCCAAATAAAAAGGGACTTAATTGAAAAGAAGAAAAGTTCCCTGGGGCTAAATTGTAATTAAAGAAAGTCAGGCCGGAAGTGGTTTGGACTGTCCGAAAGCATTTCAGTCCCAGATTTCACCGGTAGAGAGAGCAAGTGACGCTCAGTAATCTGACTTAATACAGGAATTTTTGAAGACTCCAGATAGCTAGAAATGGACTGATCGTCCAAAAGTTATAAAAATTAATACCGGATATCCTAGAATTCAGATCTAGGTGAGAAAATACGGGATGATACGTCCTTATGGGGCGGATGTCGGGAAACTGACAGAATACCGATAGGAGGCCTGTAGAAAAAGTTATTCGCAAATTAGAAAATCCAGACGGGAGTGTGAGGCCTCCGGGGATCCGATAGGGAGATTTATCGGTATTTGAAAGGGGACTGAATGAGTTCGGATGACCTCAGTCAGATGACTGATATGACTCACATGGATGCCTGAACACCGCAGGCTAGTGTTTCGGACAGAAGGAGCCGGTGTCCGGATATGTGTATAAACGGTGAATAATAGATAAAATATTCAATAATTATTAACAGGGGAAGATTCCTCGTAATGCGTGCAATGAAGGTATTGGACCCAGAAAGGCCCAATAATGGCGCCAACAGAGGCCCAGTAAGACCCTTAGACTGATAGGTGGGCCAGTGTCCGGCAGAACCCCGAAAAAGTGCGAAATTACGAAAATGCCCCTGTGTTGTACAAAAGTGTAACAGATGAATGAAGGGCATTTTGGTCATTCTGGACAGGCCCAGAAGCTAAGGTATATATAGATAAGGTTACTTAGAGTCAGTATATGCCCTGACAGAGTACAAAAGGGTATGAAATGACGATTTTACCCTTAGGGTTAAAATAGTACAAGAAAGGGCACCCAAGGGCATTTTGGTAATTTGCCAAGGGCTGTTTCTTGGGAATTGAGCCATCAGAGTACTTGGGCTTGATCAGGATCCAAGATAACATTCCCAGAGCCCAAAAACGTAGGCCCAGTGATATGTGAGAAAAAGTGGCATTAAAATACTATTTTAATGCTGTTTCAATAAAGTAAAGTTACTCGGTCGGCACGATAACCGAGGAGGCGATCAGATAAAGTCCTGGATTTATCTGGATAGCATTGGAAGGCGTGACAGGTGCCAGTAAGATGACACATGGCGCCAACATAAAGGCAGAAGAAAAAGTTGAGGACACGTATTACAAGGCAGAACACTGGACCGGTGAGTCAGCATGCTGAGTCAGCTGCTGAGGTGTCCAGGATTTCAGACATGTGATAAATGTGGCGCTGAGGTGTCCTGGTGAGGTGTCCCAATGATGTCATGCATGATGCAGTAAAGGAGGAATTAAAGAAAATAGGAAAATCCAGGAAAAACCAGGACCACAGGATCAAAGTTCATGGAAATTACGAGATTGCCATCGGAGGAGGTTATAAATACCCCCCCTTTCATTCTTGTGCTGCACGGCCAAGAGGCATTTTAGAGAGAGGAGGAGGTACTAGAGAGAGAAAGTGAGAGGAAGAAAGAAAGAAAAGAAGTTCTGGCGGAGCTGGAAGCAGAATAGATATAGTAGAGCTCTGCTGAGCCTTTGAGGTAGTAACTAATCCTAGCTTTTATGTAATGACTTTGTGATTTGTTGTGCTATTGTTTGGTTGGATTGTTGTCTTATATGTTATGTCTGAAGCTCTGCTATAATGTTATGATCATATGTTATTAAGCATGGAAGCACGCAGCATACTTATCTGTACACAATCACAAGCAAGCACTGTCACTCTGCATTACATATATTGTTATGATTGTTGCTACTGAGATTCCCCCGAATCTCATCCCAATAAATAACCCATTTCAGGGGAGGTTATGTCGAAATAAATTCTGGGAATTTTAAGAGACACCGTTATGCTGCCGAAGTAAAGACTGAACATCAGTATATGATAAGTACTGTGTACGTAGTGCTGTCTAAGGAGGCTAGAAGTGAGTGGACCTAGCCGGTTCATCTAGTCTTTCCTGGGTACTACGTAGAATGGTAGTTCTCATGAGGGGATTACCGAATCAGTACGGTTCAGTTCTTTGTATAGATGAAGCGTAGCGGTTATGCTGCCGGATTTCAGGCAGGAAAAGATGTAATAGAGATATGAGAATTTATGTACATGGCCAGATGTAAAACAACTTATTATTTAATAATAATTATTGTTTGGCATGTTTGACTGATATATGATGGATGTATGTATATGTATGCAAAGTAGAAATGCTGGAAATTACCACTGTGAACAGTAACACGTAGTGATAAGGTCATGTTTGATAAATGATTAAAAATAGTAAATGGATGAATTAATGTATGATATTTTTATGGTAGATAGTATACATACCAAGCTTTAATTTTATATATAAAACGTATCATTTTGATGTCTACACAAGGAGATATAAATTATCAAAGTTGGGACCAGAATGCTGGATTCAGGAGAAAAACGCTGGATGAACAGTAAAATTGAAACGTTGACTGGCGTGGACTCGGTCAACTAATGGTCAACGAGTTATTTTTCCCTGAAATATAATTGAATTAGCTTCATTTATCAATTGGAACCACTTAATTTCAATTTTTCTAGAATTAGTTATGGTTTTTCGAAGTCGGGTCACTCATCTGGAATTTACACAGTGAACAGTACTCGATAAGAATAAAACTCCAGATTGAGAAATTGGACTTCAATGACCTTGAAAGTGATTCTAAATGCTACTGAATGGTCCCTAAGACATACGAAAGTAAGGATGTTTCAACAATTGTTATCTATACTTGTTCTGTTCATCAGTAGACAAGTTCTTCCAGGCCAATGCTGCCTCTTTAGCCTGTTTACTAATATTTTTAAACTTCCTACCCATACCAATGAATTCATTTCAAAACAGTATGTACGAATTCTTCACCCGTTTGCTTGTCCCTCCTTGAAATGTCATTTTTTCTGCTAAAAAACAACCAACATGTGGTAAATTACATAAATAGGTGTAGCAACAAATCCATACAACTTGTTCGTGGAGAAAGCCAAGAAATTGTCAATATTATGTAATACTAATTTGCAACAACTACATGTTGTGGCCTGCATTATACAAAATGTTATATATTAAGCATGCTGCATAAGTGTTCAACTAATAATTAGTTTGCCATCATTTATCAGTTGCAGAACCATGATTCACACCTCAAAGAAGAGATTTTTGTTTAATTTACCATCTATTTTCTTACTGCATTTTATGCCTCTTGTTCTTAACTAACCCATAACTAATCGCTTTATATGACAACAGATAAAGCAGCAACTACATATAGCTTCACACTAAAAGCATGATAAAATCACTTTATAACTACATGCAGATGAAGTCTAAAAGTTAACACAAATCCATTATCCCACATATAGCTTTAAAAGCATGATAAAATTGCCCAGAAAGATCCCATATTGAAATTCATTAATCCCCAAGAAAAGTTTTCAACTTTCTAAACTTCAGATTGCCATAAATTCCCACTCAAAGAAAACAGAGGAATTGAAACATCAATGTCCTCCAGAGAATCCAAAAAGGGATTTTAGATAAAGCTCAAGATAACCATTTTAGATAAAGAATTTAACAACAACAAAAAACCTCACCTTTGCGATGGAGTATAAATTGAACAGAAGACCGTAAGAATCCCAAGTGCGGATTAAGAGTGTTCAAGTAGTCTTCATCAAACCATAGAGCTCTCTGCAACTGCAAACTCCGGTTGAATGCAACAAGCAATACCTATGTAAGGGTGACGATTATAGATAATATATGACAGATATGAAACAATGAAAGGTTCCAAGTAAGGCATCTTACCTAATCGTTAAACCCTAATCTTCCTCCTACTTCTAAAAGCAAAGCAACCTTCAACGATGACAATTTTTGGCAATAAAGGCATCTGGAAATCTTTGATGGTGATGGAATGAGGTTTGGATGGTGCTAGAATGAGGTCGGCAAACTTCAATGGTGCTTGAATGACTCAATCTCTCTCTCGGGACCTTCTACGTTTTTTAAAGTGAAGTCTCCCGCCTTTTGTTTCATTTACTGAAGGCTAATTTGGTATTTGCACAGGAATTTACAAATGATAGATTGGGCCTCCTACCCAATCTGTCATTTTCAATATTGAAATGCCCAATTTATCTTTCTAAAATTGAGATGGGTTTTCTTTATCTTTTTTCTTAAAATTTTGAATCCTTTGTTTGAGAATTGGTGGTACGACACTTTTTGTTTTTGACAAAAGTTTTTTAGGTCTAAAAAAGTGGGGTGGTAATGAGGTGGCATACTCACTATCATTTGGGGTGCCATATTTTTAATAGTGACATATTCTTACGATTTAAAAACTTTTTGGATAACAATAAATCCACAAAAAAATATGATATTCACGGATGTGGGGTTTGAAGTGAAACTTTTGCAATAAAATTGATTTTTTTATAAGTGAAATAAAATTGAACATTAACTTTATATAAAAATTAGAAGTTAAATTTAGGAAAAATTCCTAAAAAATTCTATTTAAATTTTAAAATGCTAAAAAAGACATACTAATATACAAAAGAATAGATTGATCACAAGTATTAATTTGATATTTCAATATCTGTTAAAAAGAAATTGCTCGAGTTGTGTAAAAAGATAGAGTAATCAATCTCACTATTAAAATGATTAAATCATTGTACGTGCTATCAATTACGTTTCTAGTATAGTAAATGGCCAAAACTTGATCCAATTATTTGAACCACTGGTTAAAAGGAGTAGTTAAATTCATTATTAAAATGGTTAAAATCCTTATATATGTTATTGATTTTGTTACTAGTATAGTCAATACCTATAATTTGATCTATTATTTGAATCACTAATTTGTTAAATGAAGTATTCTTTATCAAAATGGTTAATTATATTATTTAACTTTCAAGATGAAAACAAGAGATAAATGCGGAATAAAGAAAGTATATATGAGGGAATTTAATTGAAACTAAGGGCCGTTTGGATAAGAGTTTGAAAAATAGCTTATAAAAATAAAGGCTTTTGGACAGTTTTTAAAAAAGGGCTTTTGGAGAATAGCTTATAGAAAAAAAGAGTTCTAAATAAATGAGTGTTTAGATAGTTATTATTAGAATGACTTGTGTAATTGAAAAATTATCAAAAATGGTATAATATTATTAAAAATAAGAGAGAGGGTGGAGAAGGGAGAAAGGAGAAGAGAAAGGAGAGAGGAGAGAGGAGATAAGAGAGAAGATGGTGGAGAAGAGAGAGGAAAGATAGTGTAAGAAAAAGTAAAGGTAAAATAGTAATTAGTAGTCTATAAGCTCTTTTACTATTCTAGAAACTAGTCTTAGTAGTTTATCCAAAACTTTTATTTTAAACCAAGTTTTAGTCTAAAAATTTTTTTAGACAAATATAACTGTTGGTTTTAAAATTTTTGTAAATTAAAATTTAGGTCAAAAAGAACTTTTAAAACTTTGATTTTCTTTTTTTCTAAACATATACTAAATAAAGGGTAAGGGCGAAAATAAAACAAAGAAGCTAAAAATACATTCTTAAACCTTACAAATTTAAAGGACATTGATACAGAAAATAACATCTAGATCATGGGCCTCCAAAAATGTAATCCTAGTTTCTTCTATAATCTCATAGTAAGGATGATCAGCCATATTTTTTCTAGTTGACAAATTCAAAGCTTGAGCACAAACACTGATTACTTAAACCTCTTATCCCTTCAGAAGTTAGAATTAACTCTAACTTCCTGTTAAACTTAACAATATCAAACTATTACTCCACTAATCTTTAATATAAGAGTTGATTGATTAATTTAGGTAAATTAAAAAAGTCAAATAAATTAATTATGATCAAATCCATACTATCAAAATGAATTCGTATTATATACTATTTAATCTACCCAAATTAATTAATTAGCACTTATATTAAAGATTAAAGAGAATAATTGTTTGGAGCACATGTACCGACATTCTTGAGTATATATTGCAGAAACTCATGTTTACAGCCCGTCAAACATAAGGGTCCTCATTCGGTGCTCATCATCAAATACTTATCACTAAGAACTAGATTGATAAAATCAAATCTGATCAATTTGGATTTAATATTCTTAATCTATGATTTTTTTTTTCAATCATAAAATTTCTTAGTAAAATAACAGTTATAAGATTATCTTTATTTTAAATTCTATATCTATTAAAACAAAAAAAAATTAAAATATAAAAATTAATTTATATTAAATATAAATGGTCTAAAATCAATCTGGACAGTCAGATTGTAAGGAGCACGGAATGTGCTCGCCCAACATAGCCCTGTGTAAGATACTGGTTCTGCAAAAAGTCTAGGTAGTTGTGTTAGTAACATTGAAAGTTTGTACCAAAAAAAAAAAAGTAACATTGAAAGTTGAGATCCAACGATCCCACAACTCTCAAACAAAGCAGCATTGTGCAAAATTCTGTGGTGATATGGGATTTTCCTGGACCCACATCTGTGAAGCCTTTAATGATATCTTCCTTATTGGAAGCAATTTTCCTGAGTCTCCAGAAAGGGGGCCATTATTTTATTCAAACTACAAGTCAAAAAGGACTTGAATTCTGGAAAAGGAACTCCCCCAACTCTAAACCCTTGAAGCTGAAGGTACTCAATGTTTGGCTTCAAGGTTTCAACATGTGAGAACAATATTTAGGGTTGGTCACCAATCAAAGAGTTAATCTGTGATTCAGAAAAAAGTTATCATTGAGGTAAATTAAAACTATACAGTTATCATAAGCTTATTGTATATATCTGTCACAAAATTCCAAGAAAAATTGCTTCATGTCACTGTTCTTCCATACCCTAACCCTCATGAAGAAAATTGTTATACAAAAGTTTATATTAAAATAAACACTATACATAGTAGGGAAGACTATGTAGAAGCATCTTCAAGATGACTCACGTGAGTCTAAAGAGGCTTAACCTTAGATTTCAAGTTCAGATGCTAGTATCAAGAAAAACCTTCAAGATGACGATTTTCGTAAGCCACTAATAAATTCTCTGCTTTATATCTGAACTTCAAAATATACTTCTTCAAGAATATATCCTAACGCATTTCTAACATTTCAACGAAACTCGGATTCCTCTCAAGTAAATTTGCAGAGATTAACAGCTGCAAGATTCTGTACCGTGGAATCACCCTGTCTTCCATGCTATACATCAAAATCATAGGCCTTTGAACAAGCACTGACTTAGGTAGCATAACTACATTGAGGAAGAATTCAAATCCAAACTTTAGTTTCTTCTCAGCGGATTGAAGAAGAAATGGAGTTTTTCTGAACATTTGTAAGCTCTCATCTTTGGAAAGCCCGTAACTCAATTAACTCCAACCTTCTTTCAAATGCTTCAGTGCTCAAACCATGGACTGCAATGATTGCGTGCACCAACATTCTTGAATTTACACGGAAACCCAGGTTTACAGCCCGCGAAACAAGGTTTTCAACCAGAGATTCCGGTTTGGTGAAAAGCAAAGACTGTCTTTTGAGTAGATATAAAAGCTGAGACCCAATGATCCCACAACTGTCAAAGAAGGCAACATTGGACAAAATTCTTTTGTGACATGGGAGTATCCGGCCAGTTCTCTGCAACAGTTTAACAAGATCTTTCTCATTGCCAGCAATTTTCCTAATAGTCTCCACAGAGGGGGCCAAGGTTTTATTCAAACTTGAAGTCAAAAAGAGATGAATTCTAGGATAGAAACTTTCCCAGCTCAGAAACATCAAAGCCTAGTTGCTGAAAGTACTCAACTTTTGGCTTCAGGGTTTTAACAAAATCAGAAAACAGTATATGTGGTGTTCGACAAACCATAGATTGAATATGGGCTTCTGTAAATCCAATCTGTTGAAAATAATTCAGCACGATGAAGGGTCGTTGATGGAACCTAGAATGAAAAACTGAATTCTTAACCAATTGAGGAGTTCTTGGTGTCCATTTAAAGCTATGGATCTTAGCTATGTTCATGCCAAATTTCACGTGAAAATATATTGAATAACTTATAAAAACTAATGTTGGAAGTGTACTGCCTTAGACTGGATTCTTAGTAACATACATCAAAATATCATCTTCTCAAGTTAAGTGCTCAACTTTAAGTCATATACAAATTAACCATCCACATTTAACCTTTTGCCTTTGAGAAGATCCAGCACCTAGAGAATGGTTATATATATGGAAAGAATAAGATTTCATGGAAATCTCAATAGCAAGTCATACAAACTATAATAACATGCATGCTTGATTAAATGCTTAACATGTTATAATGACATGGGAGCTACTTCATGAACATACATAAGCAACCTCTAACATGCATATTGTTATGACATTCATTTCAAGGAGTTGCAACCATTCATACTTCATCATCATCATCATAAAATCATCTCAAGCTCAACCAAGAATCATACATAACAAGCAAGCATACAATTAAATAAGCATAAGATTATAGTTAGGTATTCTTGCTACCTCTTAGATGTCCTTGGTAATTCCTTCTTGGAGTGATCTTCCCTTCTCACAAATGTTAAAACCTAGCCATCTTGCAAACACTAACTTAATGTCAATTATGACAGCTTTACCATTGTGTATCTATCTATAAATCATCTATTGAGTTTATAGATGAATTTTGAGTTATTTTGAGTTCATAAATACCATTGTGTATCCTGCAAACACTAATTTACAATTTGGTTATTTTGAGTTCATAAATGGATTCAAAAGGCCAAATTGTGTAGGGTAAGGTCAAGACATCAATTGATTCAAAAGCCAAGTCAATTGGTAAGGATTAAAGAAAGTTATATTAGTTAAAGTAAGCTTAATGTTCAAGAGAGTTAAATGGTGATGAATGGATGATTATGTGATATTAGGATTTGGTAGTGTGCTCTAAAAGGGCAGCCACACATCAAGGAGAAGTAAGAAGAAAGAGCAAAGTTGAAGTGAAAGAAAGTCAAGTATAAGAGGTAGTAAACTTACCATAAACTTATATGTATTGAATGTTATGCTTGATTGTACTATGACTTTATTGAATTGTGTGCATATGTGTATAGGATTGAAGCTATGTTTCTATGATTATGTTGGCCAATTGTATTTCATATGATACATGAAAGCATGCTCATTACACTATGGTAACACTTTCACAAGCAAGCACAAGCAATTACATTAATACATGCATTGTTTGGTATTGTTTGCTACTGAGATTTCCCCAGAAATCTCACCCCATCCATGTAATCCCAATCCTAAAAGGTTTATGAATGATGAAAGAGCATGAAGAAGCATGAAGGTGAGTTAGGGATTGGTCAATGTAAATGTTATATGATGTTATGTGAAGAATTGTTGCATGTAAGGATGCTGTATGATCAATTTAAGCAACAATATGTATGATGTAATAAAAAATAGTAAATGGTGGAATAAATGTATGAAATTTTACAGACATTTAGTTAACATGTCAAGCTTCGTTTTGATGCCAAGAACACCTTATTTCAATGTTTGTACAAAGAGAACCAATTTTTCAAAGATGGGGACCATAATCTATTTTCAGAATTTTTGACCAAATGAACACTAAACTTTAATGAATAAAATGTATCAATTGGCTGAACATTTGGTCAGAAAATTATTTTTCCCTTAAAATTCAAGATTTTAGCTTCGAGTAGAATTTTGAACTACTTTATTTAGATTTTTTAGAATTAATTATGATTTATCAAAGTTCATCACATAATCTGGAATACCATATGAACAGTAACTCGCCAAGAGTAAAAATTCCAAATTTAGCTAATGGACTTCCAAAGTCTTGTAAGTGATTCTAAATGCTACCGAATGGTCCCTAAAACGTACTAAAGTAAGGATATTTCACTAATAGTACCTAGGTTTCGGGCTCCTTCCTGTTGAGTGCTAGAGCTCTCGTTTAAAAATATTAAATAACCATAGGATGAAACATAAAGCCTCAACAACCAACAATTCATTTAAAACATGTAATAACAAATTATAAACTAGCAAAGCAGTGCCAAAATAGTAAAGTCACAATATAAATAAATAGTATATTATAACAAAATAATATCAACCCACCATCGTCACTTCTCCTTATCACTCCATGACGCGAACTAGGACTCGTTGTGTCATTTGACCTGGCCAAAGTCTCACAAAATACATTGAGCCCGTCGGTCCCCTCTCTTACCACCTACTTAGGTATAAGTTTAAGAGGTGTCTGGCTCCCCACCTGGGTCTGAGCTAACCCCTCGCCTGGGTCTAGACCTAAATAAATGTCAACTACTATGATTGATAGTAGAGATTGCTGCAGACTCCTAAATAATAAAACACCTCCCTTGATCACCACAATATCTACATCACAACCCAATATAGATAACCTCAAAGAATAAACAAGTAAAGTTCCAACACAACATTATACTAACAATTCTATCACGATAGTATATCATATATAATTAAAGGTACTAGTTCAACATACTTCCAACTTTATTGAACTTTCAAAAACATATATAATTGTTTCACAAACATATTTCAAAATATATATTTGAGATATTAACATATAAAATCGTCTTAATATAATATAAGCATATGAAATAAATTAATTATGGTTGCATCTAGTCCAAGATTAACCTTGCAAGCTTAGGAAACAAAAATGCAATGCGTAAACCTCAAGTCAACAAGGTCAATCTATATACAGTTAAGGTAGATACAAATCAAAACACAAGTTTAATAATTCATTAACTAGTTTCAAACATAATAAAGATCTTAAAAACTCACTCTAAAATCCTAAGTTTCTCACAAAGAACTCAAACCTTAAAATGAACTATACAGTCTATCATTCCTAGATCCCAACAATACATTTGAATCACAAAACGAACCCAATTTATTCAATTATGCAAATCCTCAATTTAAAGTTTAGGGTTTAAAACATAAAAATTACTAAATAATAAATAATCAATTTTTTTAACATTTTGAACTGATTAAAATTTCAATAATATCTCCAATAACTCAAAGAAATTATTTACTCTAAATTTAATCAGTGAAAATACTCTACACAAAATAAATCATAATTTTTTAAATAAAATATTTATTTTAAATTCTCATAATAATTAAATAGAAAAACTAAATCGATAGAAACTAAACTCAATTTTATTCTGTTATGCAAATTCCTCTATTTAAAGTTTAGGGTTTTAAACCTAAAAATTATTAAATAATAAATAATAATTTATTTAACATTCTAAATTGATTAAAATATCAATAATATCTCTAATAATCTAAAAAAAATGTTTAACTCAAATTTAATCGATAAAAATATTCTACACAAAATAAATCATAATTTTTTTAAATAAAATATTTATTTTAAATTTTAACAATAACTGAATAAAAAATTAAATAAATAGAAATTAACTATTAACTTGCTCTAATATTTTTATAGTTATCTTTTATTAAAATTCAAAATTTATATTAAATTTTAATCTTAAAATTTACTCTAATCATCATAATATTATTATCATTAGAAAGATAAAAATAAGTAGAACAATTTTCATGAATAAATTCTAGTGAAAATAATTAATTTTGATTACTTAAAATATCTGCAAAGCTAGCTCTAGTACAAAAATGGAGGACCAACGGCGCTGCGCAACACTGTGGCTCTCGGGTTTCACTCTCTCCAAGTCTCCCTCACGCTACTGTCGCTGAAAAGACAATGTGATATCTTTCAATATACCCACGTGTTGTTCTTTTTGGGTAAAAAAAAATTTATCGTGTTCTCAGTTTCCTACTAAAATTAGGGTATAACTATAAAATTTAGATAAAATTTATAGAGAACTTATGAGATTACTTATCAAAAGAGACCTCAAACGGCAATAGAAATTAAACTTACGTCCTTATAGGATACGAACCCGTTCTTTATCATTTGTGTCAACTCTCATTGGATACCCATATGTTTTTTTTATATAAAAAATTTAGACGGGTTCAGTATCGGCCCCCTATTAAAATCAGAACATAATTCTAAAACTCAAAAAATATTTACAAAGAATTTATAAAATTAGCAAAAATTATTGTGAGTGTGTTAGGCATGTTAGGTTAAATGGTTTAAATGGGCTTTTGGCCCATTTGCGGTTGCTTTTTTTTTAATCTCTTTTTCCTTTTATTTATTTTTTTATTTTTTTTATTTCATTCGTCATTTTTTATTTATCCTATATCCTATATTTTCTTATAATTTCTAATATTCTCATAAATTATATTTTTACTAAAAAAATTTCCTCAAATAATTACATGATAAATTTATCAGGAAATAATTCTTTCCTAATATTATTTAAATACTAGAATAAAAATTAAGATGGTACACCTTTAATCTATTACTGTTAGCCTTTACTTGACAGCGTAAAGTTAAAAGAAATTAATAAAAAGAAAACAAATTATAGGTATAAAATTAAAAATTGAGTAAATATACAAGTAATTTTAAAATAGTTTTCTTAAAAAAAATCTTTGTCCTATTTCTTATATTTTATTTTAATATAAATTATTTGTTTTTTTTTAAAAAAAGAGTGTTATGGTTTTTAAAATTTAATTACACTCAATTAGTACATATAAATTTGAAAAAAAATGTATACGTTCTTTTTTGGCCAAAAAAAAATTATACGTTTGAGTGCTATAAATAATATGATGTAAGGAATTTATTTTGAAATTGATGATTTAAATTATATTGCTTTAAAATATTTCTTGCTTTTGATTATATTTTAACTATTTAATTATATATATTAATAAGGGAAAAAGAGAGTAAAAGAACTTGGGAATTGCAAAATCTCAAAGAAGGTACCTGAATATTAATAATCCTAGGGAAAGTATGAGTAGAGCTGGTAAAACAGGCTCAACCCGCCGTTTTACAGCAAAGGTGGAGGGAGGGTTCGAGCTGGCATTTAGCCTGCCAACCCATTTTTTTTAATATTATTATTTATTTTACTCAAATGTGACTTTGAATATCCCTATTATTGAATACTAGTAAAGATGATTACTTATTTATTAATATATGTTTACATATTATAATTGATTAATATTGTGTTAATATTTATTTAGATTTATAGTTATAAAATTTGAGATTTTTTTATAAAAAATATGAATTTTTAAGAGTATAATATTAGCAATTTTTTTATCATACTAATATAATATTATAAATTTTTTATTAGTATTTTAAAAGTTTAAAAATAATTTTTTAAAAATATTAAAAAAAAAGTGGCGGACTGGCCCGCTAAAAGGGGCGGGTTAGGGCTGGAGTTTTGTTAGCACGTTTTGAGACGGGCTGCACAGCCCACCCTCTCTAGCCCGGGGCTAGAGCGGGTTGGCCCATTTTTAGTAGGCCAGCCTGCATTCCTACCTTGAGATATGAGATTCCAAAATACAGTCTTGAAAATAATAAAAAGACATAAATGCCCCTAAATATCATTTGCTTTTGAAATTTTCATTTTAAATGATGGTTGAGCTCAATATCAAATTACTATTTTTTTGCAGGACATTCTTAAAAAAATAGAAATTTGTTAAGACCGGTTTTTACTTTTAAATTCTATTAAAAATTTAATAAAATAATAAAAAATAAATAAAAGTCATGCGCAATCCAAAAAAAAATAAAATATAGAAAAAGATTAAAATGAATATTTTGCAACAATCTCCAAGGTTTGAATTGTAATATACTTTTAGAGCTAAAGTGGTAAAATGTGTTGAGAGATTGTTTGGATGTAAACATAGACAAAAACTGTACTACTTATAAATAAATAGCCTATGACATAGCATCCCATTCAAAACTACAATATTTCAAGGGGCTTTTTACTATTTCATAATTAATAATTAATATTTAAGTGGCTTTTTATCTTTCAAACGATTCATAATTAACATTTAAATGACATTTTTTAAAAATATTTAAAAATTAATATGCATGTGACTTGTCTTTTCCAACTAATTTATAATTAACATTCAAGTGCCTCTTTTTACTAAACGATTTTGGTAAGACTTTTGGTTTAACAATATAACATAACAATTTTTTACTTTTTATTTCTAAAATCATATATAAATAACATTTAAGAATTTTCTAAACTATTTAAAATTATAACACATCTACTTTAGAAAAAAAACCAAGCCATTCATGGGTCTGTTGCCCAACTTCGAATGTTTAAGCCATACAGAAGTTTAATTGGATCAGCTTCAATTCAGCTCCAACTGCTCCCCTTACTCTTATTGACTTCTAGATTCTCCTGCAACAGATGTTTGGGATCTGCAAAGGTTTGGAACCTATTTTGTCCTTCACAAGGACAATGACTTTAACTGGCTGTTTGTTCCATCCCCTTTGGCATGCATGCATGATACATTGGAGACTTGTACTTCTCAAGCCTGATGCTGATGCATCGAATTGCTAGTTTATCTTTGTATCTATGGAAAAAATTGAAAATGTGAGATCCTTTCACTATGACATTTGCTGATACAGACTCTGGTCTAAACATCATTCAATATGCTAGATCGGTTAAAAGAATTTTGGATATGCCACCTTCAGATTAACCCAACAACAAGAAGGCTAGATTTGACTCTTTCTGAAAACTCTCAGGCTTGGGAAGCGGCCTTGGAAAAGCTTCCCAAGTCGTCATGGAGGCTCTAAGTTGGAACTGCCGTGGATTCAGGAAGGCCACAACAGTTCAGCGAGGTAAAATGTCCATTGCTCAATATGATATAGACTTCATCTTCCTTTCAAAACGAAGCTGACTATTAGCGATGCCTGTAAACCTCTGGCTAATTTAGGATTCTGTACTTTTTTGGACAATAATGCCTGTAATAGGGGGTGGTACTCTGGTTGCCTGGAAATCATTGTACGATGTTGATGTCTTATGTATCTCCCCTTATATTTATCACTGCCTAATTAGTAACAATAATACTTTATCTTCCTGTTATCTCTCTTTTGTTTATGGTCCCCCTGCGCAACATCAACACCACTTACTTTGGGTTTGAATTCAATAGACATCAGTTAATATTGATAAGCCATGGCTTGTGGTTGGAGATTTTAATGAGATCTTTCATTGTGAGGATAAAATGGACAATAGTTCAGGCTCTAGTAGCATGATGGAATTCCAACAATGCATTGAACATAGAAATTTGTTACCTTTAGTTCAATTCGGTCCGGCATTCACTTGGTCTAATAATCTCAAAGGATTGAATTTGGTTCTAGAACGACTTGACAGAGGGGTTTCTTACCTGCTTTGGCTGAGTCAGTTCCCCAAATCCCTCACTAGTACCCTGGCTTAAGCAGCTTCTGATCCCTATCCCATCCTATACTCTTTTGAAGGTAAACATCACATAAACAAATTCCTCAAATTTGAGAGTCTATATGATATCACTTTCTCGATTGTGAGCTAATAATCAATAGCTGCTGGAATCAAGACTCCCTTAGCTCCCCAACTTTCAAAGTACAATGTAAACTTTGCAGAACCCTTACTACTATTATCAATTGGAGTCTTGGTCACATTGGAAACCTGCCTAGCAGAATTGCTGCTCTAGAAAAGCATCTTCTCGATCATTCAAAACAAATACCTATGAAATTTAGGCCCTCTTTTTCCCTGGAAGATGAAATTAGGAATACCAAACATGAGTTGGAGTTCCTGTATGAGTGTGAGGCAAGTTACTGGGCACAAAGAGAAAAGGTTGATTGGCATCTAAAGGCGAAAGGAACACTATATATTTTCATGCCATTGTCTCGAGAAGAAGAGCTTCTAAAAATATTAGGAGTCTTCTCAAATTAGATGGATCTTGGACTGATGACCCTGATGAGCTCATGGGCATTTGTGTTAATCATTTTACGACAATATTCCAAACTGATAATTCTCACTCATTTAATGATCTGGCTATTGCTTTCTCTCAACTACCTATTCTTGAACTCAACACAAACGAATCCCAGTTGTTGATGCAATCAATATCAGTTGAAGAGATTAAGATGGTTGTTTTTAGTCTCCCTAAAGATAGTGCTCAGGGCCTTGATTGATTTCATGCCTCTTTTTATCAGAAACATTGGAATCTTGTTCAACGGGATTTAGTCAATATGGTGATCCACTCCTGGAACTCTAAACACTTACTTACTAGCCTCAACAAAACTGTCATTACTCTTATTCCTAAGTCTAATCGTCCTCATAGTATTTCTGATTTTAGGCCTATCAGCCTTTGTAATGAGGACTACAAGATTACCTTCAAGGTTCTTTCTAATAGACTTAAAGGCCCATTGTCTCGGCTCATTGCACCAAACCAATGTGTTTTCTTGAAAGGTAGACTCATCTCTTATAATATTATGCTGGTTACAGATTTGATCTCTCAAATTCACTCTTTAGGTAAATGTTGAAAGAATCTTGTGTTAGAAATTAAACATCTCATGGACAATATAATCAATCCAGATTATGTCATACACAAATATAAGATGCAGCATAAGACTTAAAGTTACCTCTTGCCATTAGCTTTGCTAATCTGAATATGAGAAGAACTGGAATCAATAGAGAGACCTGTCAATCAGGAAACACCATTAGATAAGCGACAGGTTCTTCCAACTGGTGATTAGGCACAGTATGACAACTTGTGAACTGCCGTCACCAGTGGGGAACCTTCAAGACTGAGCTAAAAAATTAGGTTATCACTTTGGACTCAGAAACTATCGTACGATATTCTCAATTGTTAATTTCCACCATCAGAAAATTAACCTTAATAAACTGAGTTAATAACTCACCTAGAACCGAGCCCAAATGACTACGGGCCACACTCAGAAATATTTATTAGTTATCCTAATTAATATCTAAATAGGTTATATTATAATAAATATCTCACATTCTCCCATTTGGCACGTATACTTCATGTCATTGTCCTGTCTAAGTAAACTGATGTCATGCTACAAAAATCATGGCGATAAGTCCCCTTTTATCGAGTATTACCTTCCATATATTATAGGCAGTACCATCACTTAATGGGTATCACAATATACATGAACTTAATGTTCATTCGGTTCCTGTCTCAATGTTTATCAATTTTAATAACACAAATGTATACAATCACAATTTGAAATGATAAACCACAAAATATGATTTCATTGCTCATACCTCCACTAATCAAAAGTAGGATGAAGTCCCATATGAGGTACATGTGTGACAAAGATGTTCGGCTTCAATCCTTTCGTCAAAGGATCAGCCAACATATCCAATGTATTGATGCGTTCAATGGAAACCTGGCCATCCTGAACTCTTTTTCTCAAGCAAAGGAATTTAAGTTCGACAAACTTTCTTTGACTCTTATTCCTTTTGTTATTCGCTATGGCCAACGTTATCACAATACATTTTGATTGGCTTAGAGACTGAATCCATAATCTTAAGCCCAGAAATGAAATTCCTTATCCAAATAGCTTGTGAACTTGCTTCAAAACACGCAATGTACTCAGCATCACCGGTAGAAGGAGCTATTTGAGTTTGCTTAGCGCTTCTCCATGATATAGCTCTTTCTGCCTATAAGAAGATGTAACCAAATGTAGACTTGTTCGTGTTTACGCATCCTTCAAGATTTGAATCTGAATATCCAATTACATCCAGATTGTCTATTCTCCTATATGTGAGCATGTAGTGTTTAGTGCCCTTGTAGGTACCTAAACACCATCTTTACAGCTGTCCAATGTGCTTTCTCAGGATTACTTTGGTATCTTCCCAACATACCTATAGCAAAATCGATGTTAGGTCTTATACAAACCTGTGCATACATCAAGCTTCCCATCGCTGAGGCATATGGGACATTTTCCATCTATTTCCTTTTAAACTCAATTTCAGGACATTGACTTAGACTGAATTTATCTCCCTTTTCAATAGGAGCCACGTTAGATGAACATTTTTGCATTCTGAATCGTTCAAGAATCTTGACAATGTAAGCATCTTGAGACAAGCCTACAAGACATTGGGTTTTATATCTATGGATCTTTATACCAATAAAATAAGATGCCTCACCCATGTCTTTCATGTCAAAACTTTTAAACAAAAACTGCTTCATCTCACACAATAGTCTTAAATCATTGGTAGTAACTAAAATGTCATCCACATACAAAATCAAGAATATGATCCTGCTCCCACTAGCCTTGTGGTATATACAATCATCCATGATGTTCTCAACAAAACCAAATGATGTGATTACTTCATGGAACTTCAAGTACCACTGCCGTGAAGCCTGTTTTGGACCATATATTGATTTCTTCAACTTGCATACCAACTGTTCTTTCTCTTCTGCAACAAACCCCTCAGGCTGTTTCATATAGACTTCTTCCTCCAGTTCACCATTGAGGAAAGTAGTCTTTACATCCATTTGGTGCAACTCCAGATCAAAATGGGCAACCAATGCCATGATGATACAGAATGAATCTTTCTTAGATACAGGTGAAAAAGTTTCACTGTAATCGATTCCTTCCACTTGAGTAAAGCCCTTGGCAACTAACCTAACCTTGTATCTATCAATGTTACCTTGTGAGTCTCTTTTAGTTTTATAAACCCATTTAATCCCAATGGCTTTAGACCTACTAGGCAACTCTAAAAGTTTTCAAACATGGCTGTTTGCCATGGAATTCATTTCATCAATCATAACATCATGCCACAACTTAGAGTTCGCACTCTTCATAGCCTGAGTGAACATTAAAGGATCATTCTCAACACTTACATCATAGTCCACTTCAGCAGAATACACTACGTAGTCATCAGGTAATGTCGGTCTTGTTTCTCTAGTTAACCTCCTCAATTCAACCTCTTAGGTTGACCCAGGTTACTGAATAAGGACATCCTCTATCACATCTTGTGGTGGTTCTACTTGTGTAATAGGTTGACCATCCGGTATGTGTCCATCTTGTTCACCATCGTCAACTTGAGCTACAGGGTCTACATCACATTCAATGTCAATCCCAACAGTAGGATGATCATTAACTATTGACGTCCCCTCATGAATGATGTCAATGGTTTGCTCTATATGATCATCTAGTGGACAATCACTCGCACTAATCACATCATTCTCAAGAAACTTGGTATTCATATATTCTACAAACCTTTTAGAAGGTGGATAATAATAAAACTTATAACCCTTAGACCTTTCTGCATAGCCTACAAAGTAAGCTCTAATAGTCTTGGGGTCTAACTTATTCTCCTGTGGATTATACATTCTTACTTCAGCAGGACAACCCTATACCTTAAAATGATTTAAACTGGGTTTCCATTCTTTCCAGATTTCAAAGGGTGTCTTGGACACTGCCTTTGTCGGAACCTTGTTTAATATGTATGTGGCTGTCCTGAGTGCTTCCTTCCAAAGAGAAGATGGGAGTTTGGAGCTACTCATCATGCTCCTAACCATATCCAGCAAGGTCCTATTTCTTCTTTCAACTACACCATTCATGTCAGGTGATCCAGGCATAGTATATTGGGCTACTATATCTTGCTCTCGAAGAAAATCAGCAAATAGACCTGGCGCTTGTCCTTCACTAGTGTACCTGCCATAATACTCACCACCACGGTCTGATCTCACGATCTTGATTGGTTTCCTAATCTATTTTTCTACTTTTGCTTTATATTCCTTGAAAGCATTTAGTGCCTCACTTTTATTATAAAGCATGTAGACGTACATGTATCGCGAGTAATCATCAATAAAGGTGATAAAGTACTTTTGACCATACGCAGTCAAATCAAGGTAACAAATATCTATGTGTATAATTTCTAGCAACTCAGAACTTCTTTTAGCCCCTTTATGTGACTTATTGGTCTGCTTTCCTCTTATGCAATTTACACAAGAATCAAATTTTGAATGATTCAAAGATGGAAGAATTCCTTCTTTTTTTAATCTTTTGATTATGTCAACGAAGATATATCCCAATCTCCTATGCCACAGGCTATAAGAATTCTCATCGATGACACTTCTCTTAGTACCACGCGAGACAGTAAAAGATTAAGGCAAATCAGAAATAATTTTAAATAAACCATTAATCATAACTAAATTCTCAATCAAAACAGAATCATTTGTCAAAGTCATAAGTAGTTTCTTAGAAAGAACTAAATGACAATCAAATGGAATAAGTTTTGACATAGAAATCAAATTTCTTTTGTAAGAGGGAACATAAAACACATCATAAAGTTCTAAAACATGATTATTCGAAAAGGTTATGCAAAAAATTCTAATGGCTTTCACAGGATTTCTTTTCCCACTGCCTGAAAGGACAGTTTTCTTATTGGGATGTGGAAGCCTGCTTGACAGAAAGCCCTGCGTGGTAGTCAAAATGTAGATCATCGAACTAGTGTCAATCCACCAAGTGTCATCATTAACGCTAGAAAGATTAGATTCAAAAGTAACACACGATGAAAGTATACCTCTTATCTTTATTGTATGTTGTCTCACACCACCAATACCTGTAAGCCTCTTAGCACATAATTCAGACACAATGGCACCACCCATCTGATCATCTGTCGGCTTGAATTGCTTGTCTAAAGCTTCTAGGTACTATTTCGCTGTGTCGCACTTAGGAACTGCTCCCTTAATGCTTCGGTGATCCTTTGTTGTATAAGCAGAAGAGATAATCGGTTACTCTGCTCCCACATATTATACCTTCCCTTTGCCTCTCTGTTATCAGAGGCATCATCAGGTCTCGGAGGTTTTTCATACCTCAAGGCATAATCCAAGTCCAAGAAACCAAGCTGCAGCAAAACATCATCTCTCTAATCAGTATAGTTAATGATGCCATCTAAGATTATTTTGTTGCTTACATAAGCCATAATCCTGGGGGTAGCAATTGAATCTGCAAAATAAAAACAGACAAATATACAAATAAGCTCACGAGTAAAAATTTAAAGCAATCACAAGTCACTGTGCCATGTATGCATGCTTAGCACAAATGTAGCATGCAAGCAAAATAAATACGTATCACCAATGTCTACTTGTGGGTAAAGACATTAGCATAGCATGCATTTATCTCAAGTGATGGAACTAGAACGCATTTGTAATTTTCTAATATTTGTGGGTTACTTAGAAAATAACAAGGTCATTCTATTCCACCCTAATTAAATATATAATTATGAGATATCTACCTATGGGTAAAGATAAATCATAGTTATACATTTAATTATAAATGATATTTTAAATCCATATGTGATTAATGAATGCATGCAACAATTCAATAAACAATGATGATGTAGCTACTCCTCAAAGAATGCACGCTAATCACGAATATCATTCATATGAATTGAAAATCCAAATATGCACAACGTAATGGAGTAATTAATTCTCCCCCTAATTAAATATACAATTATGAAATATCTACCTGTGGACAAAGATAAATTATAACTATACATTTAATTACAATCAATATTTTAAATTTATATGTGATTAATTAATGCATGTAAGAAAATTCAATAAATAAGGATGCTATAGCTACTCCTCACAAACTGCATGCTAATCACAAATATCATTAACGTGCATATAAATCCAAATATGCACAACTTAATGCAGTATTTAATAAATTAATTTAATCAACAAATGTGATTAAATATCATGTAATTTAATCAACAAATGTGACTAAATAATTTAATTTAAATTCTCCCACTATTTCATGCACCCAACAAATATTTAATACATTAATTTCAACTCAAAAGGTTTTGACAAAAATTAAATAGTTAATTTAATTGCCAAAGGAGAAATTAATTTACAAAATAGACAATTAAATAACAAAAAAATTAAAATTTGTAAACACCTTTTTCAAATAAAAAATTAATAATAGAGAAATTAATTTTCCTTTATTTAAATATTTATTGTGCATGTAATATTAACTAAAAGGACATAAAATTAAGAGGAACAAAATATTCTGGAAAATCAAATTAAATGGCTCAAAATAATTTTTTAGAAATAAAACCATATGGCCCAAACACAAATGTCCAAAACAGAGCCCAAAATTATTTTCCAAAAATAAAAACAAAAAATTCAGGACCATAATGTGTTTTCCAGAAGTAAAAAAAAAATCAGTAGCCCAAAACTCGTGTCTGCCCAATTTGCTTCTTTTAAAAAAATAGAGATGGCCCAAAAATGCTGAAAGTCCAAAAAGCAGTTTTTTTGAGAAAAAAAAATTGGTTGGCGTCACGGCCCATTCTGCAATTTTTTCAAACAAAAATTGAACAGAGGGCCCAAAACATTACAACTCAGCAACCCGTGACGCAGAGGACAGCGGCCGCGGGACTTCTTCAATAGTGAGGACTTCCGGCGAGCTGCAACGGGAGATTTCTGGCGAGTTTCAGCAGGAGATTTTCTATGGATCTCACGGGTGCCTCGCACTCTCATTGTCGGCGACTACGACAGCAGCTACTTGTCAATCTCTCGGCAACCTCTCGGCCATGACGGCGACTTCAGGCGACGATCTCTCACTCTCAGTAAGTTCAACGGCGACTGTGACCTCTTACTTTTCGGCAGCTCTCTCTCGCCTCACAGAGGAAAGAAAATGGTCAAAGGATTAATAAAAAAAATTTATGATCTCTATAGCATCATATATTCCTTATTCTTTCCCAAATCGTTACTCATAAGAATTAAAGATCAATAAGTAAGGCAAGGGTGATTTTAAACCAATCTCTAATACCATATGTTAGAAATTAAATATCTCGTGGACAATATAATCAATCCAGATTATTTCATACACAAATATAAGATGCAGCGGAAGATTTAAAGTTACTTCTTGCCATTAGCTTTGCTGATCTGAATCTGAGAAGAACTGGAATCAATAGAGACTTGTCAATCAGGAAACACTGCTAGATAAACGATAGGTTCTTCTAACTGGTGATTAGGCACAGTGATGGCAACTTGTGAACTACCGTCACCAGTAGGGAACCTTTGAGAGTGAGCTGAGAAATTAGGTTATCGCTCTGAACTCAGAAACTATCGTACGATATTCTCAATTGTTAATTTCCACCGTCAGAAAATTAACCTTAATAACTAAAATGACTACGGACCACACTCAGAAATATTTATTAATCATCTTAATTAATATCTAAATAGGTTATATTATAATAAATATCTCACATCTTGCAGCTCTCAAAGTGGATTTTTACATAGCCTTTTTGATAAACTTGGCATTTTATTAAGGTTGTAATGCAAAGAATGAACTTCCCGAAAAAATGGATTAACCTGATACAACAAAGCATTACTACTTTCCATTATCAGGTTCAGTTTAATGGTTAGTTATCACCTGATATTTTTCTTAAAAGGGGCATCAGGCAGGGTGATGCATTATAACCATACCTGTATATACTATCAACAAATGGCTCTTTATTCTTATTAATGTAGCTGAATCTTCTCAACAGTGGAAGGGGATTAAAATATGTAACACAGCAAGTCCTGTATCCCACTTATGCTAATGATTTGGTCTTCTTCTTTTTACTGTAGGTGACTCTGTTGTGATCCATTGATACTTATTGTAGATGGTCAGGACATGATATTAATCTGTCTAAATCAACCCTAGTTTTCAGCCCTGGCACTGAACTACAAATGAAAAATGAAATTGCTCGACACTTCAATATTCATTATTCTCCAAGGCTTGGCAAATACCTGTTACATGGATAGACTCTAGCAGAACTAAATCCTGTATTTATCAGCAAGTCAAAGGAAATGTTGATAGGGGACTCAATACCTGTCAAGCGCGTCATTTATCTCAAGCTTCTCGCCTTACCTTACTTCAATATGTTCTTTCCTTAGTCAATACTAATGTTATCTCATGCATCAAATTGCCAGCTCATGTTTGCAACCAATTTGATAGAAAATGCATGAATTTCTTTTGGGGGTCTACTGGTGATTATAAAAAGATGTACTTACTTAATAAGGAATCCCTTTTCAAGCCCTAGATCAAGGCGGACTTGGTCTTCGACCTTTAAGGGAATTTAATCTGGCTATGATTGCTAAACAAGTCTAGAGAATTCTATCATCAGGTCCTAGTTCAATCCTTTTCTCCACATTGAGAACTAATAAACTGATGAAAATTCTGTTGATTTGGCCACAAAACCTCCTAACTCATCCTATATTTGGAAAGGCATCTTGGAATGTGCTAATCTAATTACAAGCACAGTTAAATGGCAGGTGGAAATGGTTAATCTATTCCTCTCAACCAACCTTTATGGGGATCCAGGCAAGTTCTTCCAAACTTTGCTGGACACATCAACAAAGTTTCAAACCTTTTTCTGCATGTTCATTGTCCTTGGGAAGCTATTCGTTGTAATGTTCCCTTAATCAATTCATTATACACACCTGCAAATGTTGCTGCAATTATTAGCACTCCTTTGCCGTTAATTCGAAGCTCTAATAGACTAATATAGAATGGTAGCCCATCTGGCAATTGCATTGTCAAACTTGTGTTTCAGATTATTTCCAGAAATAATGTCTCTTACATAGCGTTTGACCCCTTTTGGAAATTCTTATGGAATCTCTCACTACTTTTGAAGCATCTGTTATTCATTTGGATATTATTACATGATGCTATTCGTGCTTATGAGATTTTAAGGTGAAGGTTTTCGGGCGTACCTTGGATATTTTTTTGTTTACCGAAGTAGCCACGCGCAACCGGAGCACCGTGAATGGACTCTGGTACGTTTCACAGCAAATGACACCGATGGAAGAAAACAGAGCACCGGGAAGCACTTCTGAAAACAAAGAAGCCAGAATAGAGGAGGAAAATGAACCCAAAACTCACACTTTGCTTTCTACCGAGAGAGAGCCTTTTCTTGGAAAACTTAAACTTGCTCTTTCTTCTGTTTTCGTATGCGTGTGTATGTGGTGGGTGGAGTGGGATATAACTTCCCACTCCCTCATTTTCTTCCATTCAAAAAACTCAACCGTTCCCTCCCTTTCTGCCTCTCATGGACTTGGGCTAATCCACAATGGGTGGACTGGCCCATTTCCTAACATAAGGAGACATCATTTAAATATCTCTGGATCTTGTGTCTTTGGATGCTAGAAAGATGAAACTCTTGGCCACCTTTTCATTACTTGCCCCTACAGCAAAACTATTTGTTACAGATACTTTTCAATTCAGTTCGGAATATTGATCATAATGATTTTAAGGTTTGTCTTAAGAATTCATTACTTCATCTATGATGGGGAATTCAGATTGGTTAAGGTTCTTATTATTCTCATCAATACTGTTTGATTCAAAAGGAATACTGCTCTTCATCAGGGGAAAAGGGACCCTTCTGAAAAGGTTATATGTGAAATCCTAGGGTTGTTAAATTTCAACTCTCAATGAGATTTTTGTTGCTCCTGCTTAGATAGCTACTACTCTTCAAGCTATTTCCCTTTAGGTGCCCTCCAACTCTGGGATCTTAGACAAGTAGGGATGGCTCATAATCATTAGTGATCTGTAAATCTTGTCAAATTTTCATTGGTCTGAATGGTACAATCTTACAGCAATTCATATGTTCACGAAGAAGTCCTGACCTTCATTTCTTCTACTACTATGGTCTCGAGCCTCGCATCTTGGATTAATCACTTTTGTAAGGTGAACAACATTGGGAACTTGGTCGTTAACATTGGTTCTCTGGGGTCATTCTTGCATCAAACCAAGCGCGATCAAATGGGGACATTGTCACATGGTAATCAAGGACATTCATGATCTCCTGCAAACTCATCAAGATTACTGCATTCACACTGTTCCTTTTACTAATCTATTTTTTCTTATTATTTCTCATATAGTTCTGTGTCTTTTATTCATTTTTAAACTTTGTATTCGACGTTTTATTTGTTAATGAATCATTTTGTCCTTTTTCAAAAAAAAAAAAAAGAAATTTAAATGCATATTCTCACCAAATGATTTCTTACAAGCTTTTGGTTTAACAATATTACATATCAATATGTAGTTTTTTATTTTCCAAATGGTTCATAAATAACATTCAAAATTCATGTGTATTTTTTTCTCAAACCATCCATGACTATAACATAACAAAACAATATATGGCTTTTTATTTTCCAAATGATTCAAAAATAATATTCGAGATTCAAGTAACTTTTCAAACAATCCATGATTATAACATAACAACTGTTTAAAAAACCAAGTCCTCAACAAACAATATCATGAAAAACCGATTTCGTTTTTACAAACTTTAAAAAAAAAGAAGTTTTCAACAAAGTGTTAAAACGAACCAATTCCGTCATTGTAAGTTTTCTAGACATATAATAGATAGATTATCTCCTTAATGGAAAATCTCCTCAATGTCATTCAATAAAGAGAGTTTAGAAAAAAAAATTATAATTTAAAAGAAAAAAATATAATAAACACTATATTTAAAATGAAAATAAACTCTCTACTAACTTTAACATTTAAGATTGGGGAGAATTAATAACCCCTACGCTATAATGTTAAGTGTTATTTTCTTAGCCTCAAATACGGTAAAGATTTATGCAACAAAAAAAATTTAGAATCACACATTTGTACACTCAAATAAAAAGATACTCATTTGAAAGATAGTTGAAAAGCTAAATATAATCTTAAATATAATACTTCAATCTACTTTATTCTTCACTAATTTTTCTCTCAAAATATACTCATTGATTGCACATATTAAAAGATTTTCATTTAAAGGTAATTATGATTAAAAATAGCATTTTAGAAAAATCAAATCATATTAGTTACAAATAACTAATATTACTAATTTTTTAATCTACTAAAATTAATTATCTAACTCTTATATTAAGTATCGAGGAGTACTTTGAGGAAAAATGAGAAAAATATTAGGATAAAAGATCAGAAATAAAAGATAATTAATTAAAACTGAAGGCTCATATGCGTTATGTACTTAAACAAGATACTTGCTTATCATAAACAAAAAAAAAAAAAAAAAAACAAGATCCTTGCAGCCTAAGTTGAAATAATATTATACAACAGAACTGCATTTAAACTATAATCTCCAGGGCTCTCTCTTTCTCTCTTACAATGATTTGTATTGTTCTATAAGATGCGATGCATGGAGGCGCGACGTAGGAGTCGTGGTGCATCCCAATTTCTTCAAATATGAAATCTGCAGAAAACCAGTTTAGTATATTTTTTTTAAACACTGGTTGCTTTCTTTATTTTTCTTTGCCACAAGGCATTTGAAACATAAAGACTGGTTCAAAACTGAAGAGAAAACGAAATTACAAAATCTAATTCACACGAGAGAGGGAAAAAGGGGGGGGGGGAGCATATATATATAAACTTAATGGTAATATCAATTGGATTTGATCATAAATTCAACTTTTGAACTGCATTATCGTTGAGCCAGAACTCATTGATGCATCTCATGTTTTAAACAAGCATTGCAATGAAATGGAGAAAACATTTTGAATCGTGAACAAGAAACCAAATAAAGTTTAACAGTAGGTTGAGCCAAAGTTGGAAAAGTACTTTCAATTTTAGAAAAGCTAAATGCATAAAATATAAATTATTAAAAAAGATAAATATGTTTAGAGAGAAGGGAAAAAAGAATCAGGGATGCGTTTTTTTTAATTCCTTGATACAAGGTTATATACAAGTTCCATTCCAGAACTTTGAAAATCTGGAAATCCCACTAATCCACAAGGCAGCAGTTTATCAATATGCAAGTAGGAATAACAAAAGTGAGCCACGCAATGGAGATGAGTGAAATCAAGACACATTAATCATAAAGTTGAATTTTTTGTAGCAGCATAGTAGCATTATTTTTATACTATCAAACCGGCCCGACACTTTTTCTAGATCTTATTACCAAGTATCTAAGTAATCCACTAATCCAGTTTCGGGGTTCTTGGCTGTTTCATTTGGGACTCAAATTTGAGACCTAAAGAAATCTAGTAGGACCTTAAGTTGCTAGACCAACTCTATGTTGGTAACAGTATAGCAGCATTCTACTTGAATGAACACTTAGCAAATAATGTATTTGATATGTTGGAAAACAATGCGTGATTCCTGTGATTCTGCTTAAGCAATAGCAACCATATACCTAGTCCAAGACAATGAGGAACCTAAAATAATATAGGACAATCAAATTAATGAAGTTAAAACCTATATTTGCTACCTGTTTATGAGTTGGCGTTGCTGAACCCATTGCACTGTCAATCCTTAATTTCATGAAATGATCCTGAAAATTTAATGAAATAGTCACATTTGGTTTTGACAAGTTAACACTTATGGGCTTATATAAGGTTTGTCATATTCAACATCTCCTTAAGAAAGAGTGAAAACTGTTCAAATGACTCGTATTGCCAGATTTTATTTTTGTTTTGGTAAAATATTGTTTAGCATTGATGAAAATGTGGTTTTCTTAGAGTTCTTCGTCAAAGATCTCATCAAAATCCAGCTAATTAAATATAGTAAAAGAACCCGAACCTGTTTTTCTCTCATAAGTAGAGCACGTTTATCAGCAGGAATCTGCTCCCACCTCAAAACCTACAATTAAATTTATGCCTCACAAACTAAATATGACAGAAGATCCAATTCTTCTGAAGAAGTAACTTAAGAGATTTTACTGAACTTTTGTAGAAACATCTAAAGTAACTTACATATTGAGCAAACTGAAATGCTTCATCACAGCTTAGGCAAGACTTGAGTGAACGCAACAAATCCTGAAATTTCAGCTAGAAATCAAGGTGATGAAACTGTAAAATGAAAGACATGCTGCAAGCGCCATCTCATAGGATATTTCACTCAATGCATAAAATGAACAAACAATAACCATAATTAACAGATAAGAACGTCGAAAAGGGTGAGACAGATGTACCAGTCTCAGCAGAACTGGTCAGAAGGAGAAAAAAGAAATTTTATTTGTATTGTTTCTGGACTGTTCTCAAGAAAAGGAATGAGCACTTCCACCAATGCGGCCAAAGGACATATGAATCGCAGACGCAAAAATGAAGGCTTATATTTGACCAACATATATTTGGGCACTTTAAATTATGTGGGTAATCTACATTTGGTCATGTAGTCATCTCTCAATGTCCATGCTTCCTAGCTAAGGGTCTTCCTAACGTTTCAATCACTTGAAGACAACAAAAAAGTAGTTTACATGAAGGATTTTCAAAAGCAGATCCTGGAATTTTAATAAGCTTACTGTAATTAGTAACTCCTGCTACCAATTAAGACTAATGAGATCAAATAATGGAAATAGAAACCGTAACCTGAACATTAAATACTTGACATTTCAAGTGAATGTGATCATGAATGCAGTGCTAAGTAATATTAAAGTAACTTCAAAGTCAGCTCATAAAAAAAATAATAAAAAACACCAACAGTGACTAAGTCCCTCAGAAAGATTGACCCAGAAAGATGCACAAATCGATGGACCTTATTTTTGTTCCTCGTGTCTCTTAGGCGTTCATCAATTATAAAGCCAACCTGTATGAAAACCAAAACACAGAGAACTTGATTCAGTTACCAGAGAGATGATAGGGCATCCGGAAAACTATTGTTAGTAATAACAATATAAGCCTACTTCCTTGTGTCATTAAATTGGGTTTTAATAATAACATTTCTTCACAGTGCCTCTAATAAACAATAGAGCACACAGTGATCAAGGTAATTCCTATAATAGAGCACTCGTTCGGCCTCCGGCAGATTTTCTGCAGTCATTGGAGTAGAACCGAAATTAGGAAGGATGTACTAATAACATTTTATTCCTAAATTCTTTCTCTTTTTATGGATGTATTATCAATAAGCTTACTCCTAAGGACTCTCGAGAATTTCTCTCAGAACAAGGGATTTTATTGTAAACTTAACTAGGCTTCCCCCAACACCTGAAAATTAAAACATTCATTCCAAAAACAAATATGCTTCGCTCTACCACGGTCCTTGCTCTTCCATGAATCAACTATTAGGAAACAATCATGGTAGACTCAGAGAGAATAACAGAGAAAAAATAAACAAACGAAAAAACTTTCAATAAAGAAAACCTGCTTTCCCAACACATTATGAACGTATGACCCAAATTTTTGTTCTGTTCTTAAATTGTAGATAGATAATGTAGAATTTTGGATGAAAAAAAATATTTCTTATGTTTTGAATGGCAGAGTACATCCAAATATATACAGAGTGAAAAAGAGAGAGTAAAGGTTAATAAAGGAGGCTAATAAATGCTAAATAAAGCCACACAATCAGAGAATATTTACAATAAAAACAAGATATTCCCACAGATAATTTATAGAAAATAATTATCTACTCATCAACTTCTAGCTTTGAATAAGTAATGCTGAAATTGATCAATTGTATGCCACCCCATATACATTAGATTCTGCCAAAGAATGTTGTCGGAATAGTACCTTGCCAAGCAACCTCTTAGGATCATGAAATGCTTTCTTTTTGGCCCATTGATAGAATAATTGAGAAATCAAAGATCTGTCCTCCACATTAAATCTGAAACAGATAAATATTAGGAACTTCTCAAAATCAAACATTGCTGAGAGCAAGACAAATCAGAATGTACTATGATTATCCCAGACTGGAGGGGAACCTTCTTAAAAAATTACTTCCATTATTTGCCCATGCAACCTCTGCAAGCTCCATGGAAGCCGCACTATCACCACTGTTTAGCAAACAACCAGGCGTAGGCATCACATCTGCTTCCGATTGTTGCTTATTGACCAACAGATCGTTAGACTGCACAGTTTCCTTGGGAAGAACTTCTCGCTTAATATGTAACTCGTGTGTACTAATTTCACCCTACATAAGTAATACTATTCAATGATTGCACAGTCATAAATAGTTGAGTATATAAATAACATTAGCAGATGTTAAATATTTGAACCCCAATGGAGCTTCATATACAGTAATCATCGTGCATATTATTTGCCTATGATGACATACTGATGGAACTCAAGCTCTAAACTGTATTCAAATTAACAATAATTTGGCAGAGTGCAAGTGTAACCTAGATATCTGCACAGAAAGTATTAAAATATCAGAAACACAATTACATTTATTCCTAGCAATTTGAGAGTGCTAGGCTCTCCCACAGCTTTATTCACAGATTTTACTACCTCACTTGTCCTACACCCCTCCTATATATATCCCACTTTCTAATCATTTCCCTCTCCCTCCCTCCGTCTTTCCCATCACACACCTCGCACACTTCATATGACTCTAGCCTTAGCCCTTTACCCACAGCTCCATCACATCCACATGGTAATGCATTATGGAAGGCAAATTACAAGAAACAATCATGTATTCTCGAATATTTGAAATAAATATGTATTCATAACTAAATGGTTCATGAATAACTATTTCATTCTTGTAATGTTCTATTTCCATGCAACTGAGATAAGAAACACTAATCCAACTAAAATAGCGTGGTCCCAATTCCCATAACATGCTACGATAAAATAAAATCCTGATTGGTGAAGAAATATAGATGACTTCGCAACCTTTTACAAATGTTGATTGGGGAAGAAATTTAGATGACGGAAGATCCGCAAGTGGATTTTGCATTTTCCTGGGTCCTAAACAAGTCATATGGACTTCAAGGAAACAATCAGTGGTTTCCAGGTCAACCACAAAAGATGAGTATAGGAGCCTCAAAGATGCGGTAATGGACGTAAGATGGACTGACTTACTGCTAAGAGAGATGGGTATTGCTGTGATAGGGAAACGGAGCATCAGGTGTGACAATTTGGGCACTTTAGCACTTGCAGCAAACCCAGTTTTACACACAAAGAACAAGCATGTTGAATTAGATGAACACTTTTATACGTGAAAAAGTGGCAAATGGAGTATTAAAAGTAAACTTTGTTCCATCAGCAGAACATGTGGCAAATATATTGACCAAAATTGTCATATAAATCTTTACTTATTTGAGGCAGAAGATTGGTGTGATGATGTTGGAAGAGCTTGTGGAGAAAACTGAAGATTAGAAGCAGTTGGAAATTGGTGCATCTTCAACAGGTTAAATTTTTCAGTTTACCCAAATAAGAAAATTTCAGTCCTATCATTTTTTCTGTTCTACTGTAATGTACATTGTTTCATTTGAAACAGTTGACTGGAAACCCTAGAAACAAACATCTTTTAAAGGACTCACCAGATAACATTCCATTCATTGGAGTATATTTTAATCATAGAAAAACCAGTTAAAACAAAAGTTAACACAGCTATGCCAAAGAATTTGTCCCACCTAAAAAAACAGGAAGAGAGAAAAAAAAAGAAAGGAAGAAAAAGAAAAAAGAAAAAGAAAAATTTCAATGGAGAAATAGGGAGCCAGAGCTCCCTCAGATAGGTAGGCAAATCTACCAGCTTGAAAACAGAAACAATTCAAAACCTTAAGCTGGTCTCAAACCTAGCTCTAATTCAAAACAACAAATATTTTGTACAAGATAATTAACTTAGTTGGCCATGCAACCAAAATCAAGTAGAAGGGAAGTACGATCAGTAAAGGTTTGAATTACTAGTGGCCAGTACACTTATGTTAACTTATCATCACACAATTAAACTATTTGAACACTGGCAGTAAAATCAATAGGCCTCAGTCAAAACGTTTAGTACAAAAGGGGAAGGCAGATGAAATACCTGGACCTCCAGAAGATGATGAGGGATTTCTTTTACAAACCGTGAAGGTTGAAGAATCTGGTGATGTACAAAATTCATAAGATCCATATGTGAGAGAAATTTAAGTAGAAGTCTATCTTTAAGCAATACAAACCTGCCAATTTGAATCCGATGTGACATAGAGAATAAAAAGCTTATGACGAGCACGAGTCATGGCAACGTAAAATAAACGTCTTTCCTCCTAAAAACCATGTGAGAATTGATTTAGATAATCAATCTAAAACAATCCAGTTGAGGACGTAAAAATAACTTCTGCAACTGTGTCAAGAATCATAGTATACCTCTACTAAAGCTCCTGTTTCCTTTACATTACCATTAAAATCATGTAATAGAGGAATCTCAGATTCATTTGCCTAGGTTTGCAGAAAAAAATAATCAGCTTAAGCCAGACATCATATCGATTGAAATCCATAAATTTTCATAACATACAGCAAAGAACAGAATTATGATCCCTGGACAAGGAAATCGCATAGCAAAATGAACTGCAGAGCTAGGCCCACTTTATGACTGACATGTTCAATTGGATACTCGGAAAAAACTAAATATATTGATATTTCTTATTCGGTATGTTTTTTCGCCTGCAGTCAGTACTAAGTCAGTGACTTCCAATGTGCAGCTACATTGTCAAACAGACATAAAAGTCAATCGTATAATTACTTTAAGATCACATTGTGAAAAACGAATTCAAATGATTGAAGTTAGGGATGGATTCTCTATAGGCCTAAGATAAACTAAAAAATAATTTAATACTTTACGTACATAAATAAGTGCATGAGATTTGAATATTCTTTAAAGACACAAGAAATCATTAAGCACATCTGAAAGTGTAAAGAAAGTTTTATCCACTTCATTTTTTAGCTTATGAATAACATGTTCAATTAGATACTTATAAAAAGCCAGATGAATTGATATTTGATGTGGTTTTACTCCATTAGTCGATTCTAATTCAGTGACGTGTGCATTTACATTGTCAGCTAGCATATATGTCGATCATATAATTACTTTAAGATCACATAAATGCATATGGAATTTGAATTATTCTTTAAAAAATGAGAAATCACTAAGCAAATCTGAAAATGTAAAGAAAGTTTTATCCACTTCATTTTTTAGCTTGTCATAGAGCAATATATATAAAAAGTCTAACATACCTTAATTATGAAGACAACATCCCACTCCAACCCTTTTGCCTACATAGCAAAAGACATTATACTAGCCAGAATTTAGCCAAATTCCCTTCAATATGTAGCAAGTGAGATTAAAGTACCTGATGAATGGTAGTCAATGTCACAGAATTTTTATTGTCCTTCCTCCTATCACAAAAATTTTCCTTCTCACGCTGAGATAAATAATCAATGAATTTTCTTAGCAAATTAATGCAGCCTTTTTCTAACTTTACTTCCTCATCCCTTTTCACCTCAACAAGTTTAGTAGACAAAAACTCAGAGACGTCATCCATTAGGTATTGAAGAACCTGAATAAAGAAGTAAATTATGCCATGAACTAAAAAGAAAAATAAAAGTTATTCCACATTAAATTTCAAATGGTTTATAAATTTACTTTTATTTTCAAAAGACCAACATCCTTCCAAAATGTAGGTGAGATATAAACGCAATACAGGATAAACTCAAGCTTATTCATCATACTTTGGACCTAATTTTTATTTCTCTTTCTTATTTGATGATATTAGAAGCAGATGAGAATTTTTTTTTCATTTCTTGATTTTGCTTTATTATCAGGCTAGCTGACTAAGCCCTCAAATCCCTATTATTTGTATAATCCATTTTTTCCTCTACCTATTGAATAAGAATAGAATGGCTCTGAAGGCACTCACAACACAAATCCATCAAACCATATAATTTACTACTAGAGAAAACATTCACTTTCTAAACCACCATAAATTACCATTAATGTTCATTCTACATTTCATGCGTTCTCATAATGGTTCTACTTTTTATGCACATTTCCGGTTGAGTTTGGTTTGATTTTGAACTCTTCCAACCTGTTGAATGAGCACTATGAATAAATACTTACAGATCTGACATCATAGTCTTCATTCAGATATGTCCCCCCATCAACATCAACCACTGCCCGTTGGTCAAGAAGGTATTTCTAAAAGTCAAAGATTACAACATTAACGAGTAGAATAGCTATTGAAGAATCAGAAAATCAAATTGGAATACTAAGAAAGAAGCTCCGTATTCAGCCCAGAAAAGCAAGAAAGATGGGCATATATTTATTAAAAAACATTGGATTACAAAAAAAACTTATGTTTCTTCAATTCTTTCTACATGTAAAGAAAATCTGTACCCCTAATTTTCAATATGGAATCCAAAATTCTTCATTAACAAAGATATTTTTGGAAACATAATTGAAAATCTAGTGTTGACTTAAAGTATTCATCCATGGGAGAATTTACTAATGGGGTTTTATGACTAGTTTTGTCCAAAAATGTCTTGTTTTACAAAAATCCACGATTGAATAAAATGTAAATCTACTTGTGATTTATACCATCCCAAAAATGTTTATTTATCCAAAACCAGTTTTTATTCACCAGCAATATTCAAACTTAACATGCCACACACATTTTTATTAAAATAAAACACTATTTGAGTAGAAAGTAGTAACTATTTTGTAAAATAGTTACATTAATTCAGGTGTCCAAAACCAAGTCAAAACATGGGTAAGAACCACCTTACATAAGTAGATTATACCCCTGATATACATGGCTAACAAATAATGAAAGTATACAAAAATTTATATAGAGAAAATTCCCAAGTTCAGACAAACCTCAGGTATCATGTTTGCGACTGAGGATATAACAGCTGAAATTGAACATTCCTGTTACAAGTAGTACATATATAAATAGCTTAATGACAATCTACAACATCTCAGGGAAAAAGCATGAGATATATTGATAACAAATATGTTCTCCTAACACTTGCAAGATACGATAGAGAAACATGAGAATTAGAACAAGATATCTTTACCAAAAAAAAAAAAAAATTGGTGGTGGGGAGGGGTGGGGCGGGGAAAGGTGAATGAAGTCTAAAAAATGCAACTAAGCTTTCTGATCTTTGCATGTTAGAAATATAGGTTATCGACTAGAGCCATCACCAAGCATTTGCACAGTGAAGAAGGTTTGAGTTCACACACACATAACACAAGCTATAAAAATTATTTACCAATATGCATATTCAAACTCATGAAGACTAGAGTGACCAGCATTTTAGACATAGAAATCAGCAATCTAAGGTTACACAAGGCATTTACCTGATGAACAAGTTTTGATATCATCTCTAGTGTCACGAGTACCTTCCTACCATGCACAAGCTGACTCCTATGATCAACAGATATGACATGTGAGAAAAATAAAAGGCAGAGATATTGTATTTAATCTTGTAATCATTCCTAGATATGTCTTGACTGGGAGTTAATTGTATAGCAAATATTACATATAGATAAGACATCTATTAATGGGCACACAACCTAGCACATTCTCCTATTTCTCTTTCTCTAAGGCTTCACACTAATTTATATTAATAGGCCTCTAACCATTTCAAAATATGGGATATATGTTTCTACAAAGCTAAAGAACAGAGAATTGACTTTAATCAAATACTCCCTCCGGTCCCTTATATAAGGTGTTTCAGACATCTTGCATACAGATTAAGAAAAGTTGTTATATTGTTTTGTTTTTTAAAAGAATATCCCAATATTCCAATGATACCCTTATTAATTAAAGGGATCTGTCATAGAATTCAAGCTGGATAGTTTAAATAGAGAAAAACTATTGGAGTTCTCTGTGATTGGAAAGTACCTAATAAGGTTAAAAGAAAATTCTATAGGGCAGGTATAAGACCAGCAATGCTTTATAGTAGTGAATGTTGAGCTTTAAAATGACAAGAAGAGCATAAAGTTGGAGTAGCTAAGATGAGGATGATGAAATGTATGTGTGGGTATAGAAAAAAAAAATCCGTAATGAACATATACAAGGAAGAGTTGGAGTGGCAGCTATTGAGAAAAAAATGGTAGAGAATCTTCTATGGTGGTTTGGACATGTATAAAGAAGGCCATCGGATGCGCCTGTAAGAAAGGTGGATCAATTAGTACAGAGCCTTGGTAAAAGGGGCAGAGGAAGACAAAAAGAATACTCAACTAGATTATTGAGCGGGAACTCTTGGTCAACAACCTATCCATATCCAAGGATTTGATTTTTGATAAAGCACCATAGCGTCATGTGATCTATATAGCCGACCTCACCTAGTGGGATAAAGCTTGTTGTTGTTATTGCAATTAAAGGGATATAAATATCATTCATCTTTAAAATTTGCGCAACCTAATGATTACTGGGGTAAAAATGAAACATCCTTTAATTTTCTGACTAAACACCTTATAATTTGGACCACCTTTTATTTTTGGAAGACACCTCGGAGGGAGTACTTCATTGTAAATGCTTCTAGAAAGAATGCAAAAGCAAATATATTTCAACCAAACCTCTTAAAGGTACCAGAAATCTTGGCATTAAAGATGTCGCAAGCAGCAGATAAGAAACTACATTTCCTTATGGTTAAAATTTTGTTGACATGCTCAATTACCTGCAAGAAAGCAAAACACTCATCTACAACAATTATATGAACAACATCTGAAAATAAATACTTCCTTGCGCAGATTTGAAATAACCATCTTCATAAATCATGTACCCTCTTTTTTTGGTCTTTCTCAAAAGGCAATAAAGCCTTGAAGACATGACGATATGGGCCATCATCACAACCAGGTAATGCTGTGCGAAGCATGGCAATGATAGTTTTGACAACCTGTTATAAGTTATAAGATGGACCAAACAACATTCAGCATGCATGATGTTGAGAAAAGGGGAGAAGTTAGGGAGAGAAGGAAGGTACTGAAAAAAAAAATATATTTATTACAAGACTCAATGACACTTGAGACCATCGTATGTCTCCTAAAGAGAATGTAAAAATAGATAACTATGGAAAGCAAGAATCGAAAGGCTCATGCAGTATAATTCTTAGAATAAACAAAAGACAATACAATAGGCAAAATAAGGGAATTAAATAATTCAGCTTCCCATTTACCCGTAAGCATCCTACCGCATTGTGTTTTGGGTCAAACACCCATACCACATTTAAACATAAGGAATGTGTATTTGCACCCATTCTAACGGACCACAAGATAGATACGTGACATATCAAAATCTAAACTTTAATTTGAAGCCGCATCATTTCTTATATGAATTTAGCCCTGTTTTAGACCGTAACTCATCCTTTAAAGTGGCTCATGATCCAAAATATAAAAACTGATCAAAGAAGTTTAATTTTCATTTGATCCGAACCATACTGTACACAGTATTGAACAACAGCAACAGGCCACAGGCCTCGCTTCCTTCAGCCTAATAGTGCACAATAAACATTAGGAGCTGTTCTTATGGGATATATCAATCAATACACAATAAAAATGCAAAATGCACTATTTATAAACTCTGAACAATACAACTCACCTTATATACCATGCATTGCAAGAGAAACGTGTCTAGCTTGATCCTCAAAAATATTATTTAATTATTTAAATTCTTTAATTTTATTAACATATTTTTAATAAGTGTTATTAAAATATGAGTTTAAAACATTTTTAGAATTAGAAACAATCACATTAAAAGGTCTATCTAATTTTATTACTTTTTGGTAAAATTACATAAAACTTTCCTAAATTTTGGAAGCATCTTCAAATGACCTCCATAACCTTTAAAGCTTAATAATAAGCCCCCTACACTTTCAAATCTATGCAAATAACACCAAACCATCAATTTTATGCCTCCTTTAACATTATTTTTGTGTGCATATAACTCTCTCAATCTTTGAGTTATATGCATATAAACACATTAAACTTTAAACTATTTGCAAATAAATAACGAATAAAACTAATAGTATGGGAGTTATCTTCATAAATGTAAAAGTTCATTGAGGTTCATTGGAAAGTTTCAAAGTTAGGGAGGTTATTTAAATGATATAAAGTTAAGGAGTTTTTGTATAATTTAGCCTTACTTTTATTAGTACACTTAAATGAATACTTTTGAAAGTTCATTTAATTACTTAATTATATATGTGGAATAAACTTAAAAAATTCAACTAAAATTATTTTTTACTTTTCTTATTTTGTAAATAACAATTCTTATTTTAAAGTTAGCATAAATGAATAAATAAAGATACTCATAGATAAGTATTAAAAATAAGATTTTAAATAAAGTTAAGAGTGTTTCAATAAAGAATAAATTAGGATTAGAATGTAATATTTTAGTGTACTATGTTTTATCTAAAGTATATTTTATTTTACTTGTCATAATTTTATTGGTTTGGTTATTTGTTAGGATTATAAACTTTTGTGAAGATTAACATATTATCTTTCATCTTAAAAATTATCTCTTGGACTCTCAATAATTCGGGTTCGTGTAGCTGATTAGTAACACAATTGTATTAGCTTGTTTTATTCTATCCCTTTTCTACATCTACCACCTCCATTTTCCATATTCCTGTTACAGGTTCCACATCACAGATATAAACCTGTTTTTAACTTATTTGAATTTTGATATTAAAAAAAACCTACTTGGAAGAAATTTTACCTTTTTACGATAGAAAGCCACCCCATGAGTGTTAAAAGGTACTTTCCTTTCGCGAAAGGCTATTTGGAAGGCTTTCCCTGATATCTATAGGAGAAAAAAATCAAGAGTAAGAAGAGACATTTAATGAAATATAGTAGCAATTGCTTTCAGTGTGTTTAAAATAGCAAAGCAGCATCACCTGCCTACGATAAAGAATGGCTATATTGCCATACGAGCAATCAGCAGAAGAAAGCTCTAAGATCTTGTCAACTACAAATGCACATTGTGCATCCTCATTATGACATTCCATAACAGTTATCTAAAAATTTTATTAACAAAATCATTTTAGTTAGATAAATAGAAAAAACACAATAAAAGATTATAAGAGACATAGAACAAGACTCAGGCACCTTAGATCCACTTGAGTTGTCAGTAAGAACATTCTTTAATTGGCATCGCTTGGTATTATTTCGTATCAGAGATGATGCAGCCTCAACAATGTAGCGTGTGGAACGATAGTTTTTGTTAAGCCTAATCTGAATCATAAAGATATGTTATGCAAGTACTTGGATGAAGATATTTAACGATATGGTTTGGTTTGTATGCAGTTTGGTCAAAATTCAGAATAAATAACTAAGAATGCAGCATGAAACATAGCCAAGGACAAGACAAACCTCTTTGTAGTTTGGAAAATCACTACGAAAGGAAACAAACCCAGAAGTATCCGCTCCATTGAAACTGAAAATAGACTTAAAAATAAAACAGGCATTGGAATTCAGTGATGACAAGGCCCTCCTTTTCAAGTGCTCGTAACAAAAGTAAAACAAATATCTAACCGCATGCTTCCAAAATGTGCCAAATTTTAAAAGAATATAATTCACACCTGATCATCATCACCAACAATAGTTATTTTGTGGTGGGATGCAAGAACTCTCAGAAGAGTGTATTGCATGGAACTAGTGTCTTGGAACTCATCAATAACAATAGCTTTCCATAAATCCTGACATTCCTTGAAAACTTAATTACAAATTTAAAAAAAAAAAGGTCAGAACTAACAGTTGAAACAAGTGAAGAGAACTTTAGTTACAAGTATATTTCGGACAATACTAACCTTCAGGAAAATCAGAAAGCAGCTTCACTGAACAGCTAATTAAGTCATGATAATCCAAGGCATTACAAGATTTTAATATGTTATTGTAGTGCTCAAGAATTTCAGCCTGATTTCAATCCAGAGTAAGATTTAGAATTTGAGTGAACTATATATATATGCATTCATGAGTGTGTGAGTGCGTGTGTGTTTGTGTGTGGAACAGCCTTTTATCAGCTTACTCCCATTTCATTGCCCAGTTCACGATGCTCTGCATAAGTCCTTCCTGAAGCTTTGGCCTGCAATGTTGTATGATTATCATAGACGTTTTTAGATTGATAACTTATAGTAAGAAGGTAATACAAGACCCATAACAATAAATAAAATGCATTTAACAAATGCAGCCATTGAGCAATGCGAAATTGTGTCAACATAAGTCCACAACCACATAGAAATGAGAAGTATGCCAACCAGCATTCAAGCAGATGAAGGATAATTTTTCTCATATGCAGAGCTAAAAACTTCATACAAAGTGTAGATAATAGCAGATATTGTGGGATAGGATATTGTAGATAATAGCAGATATTGTGGGATAGGATATATGCTGATTTATAGGAATTTATATAGATATGATAAACTGATTCATTGTATTTATTTTTTCTGATTTACATCCCTAATTTGTAGCACAATAGTTATTAGGACAGATTGTATTCTCGTTGTATAAATGCACATTGCACGTCTGAGTAAAACTTAAGACAGTAGAAACATTTTACAAACTTCCCTGTTGTCCTTGCCATTGCCATATTCAGCCATGTCGCATAATATGGTATCAGAGCAGGAGACTGGTTCTGCATATTCTTTTGCCATGGAGTCAGATGACACCGTCATGTCCAACGGTGGGTCACGCCTTTCTTCAACCAAAATCTCGGGCCTTGAAGGGTTAGTCATTCTCATCTTGCCGGAAAGTCTCACCAGCGACAATTACCTAGAATGGAGCCAGTCAATGCTCCTTGCTCTTGACGGCAGAGACAAGTTAGACTTGATCCTCAATGACCAGCCACCGTCTGAAGACACCAGTACACGCCGTCGATGGAAGTCCGATAACTCCCTGGTTGCTTCTTGGATTCTCAATTCCATGCTCCCTGCTGTCCGAAGAAGTTTCATGTTCCTTACTTCTGCCAAGGCGATCTAGGTTACGGTGAAGGAAGCCTATGGTAAACGCCTGAATGCCTCCCTTATTTTTTATCTCCGAACACGTCTCTGGGCCACCAACCAGGGTACACGGCCACTCAACGCCTACTATTTGGAGAAGACGGTACTTTGGCAAGAGCTTGACTTGCTACAGCACTGAGTCTGGCGAAATGTTGATGATGATGCCGATTACCGTCAGGCTTTGCAAGAAGAGCGTGTCTTTGAGCTCCTCGTCAGACTAGACCCTATCTACGACGAGATACGCGGACGTCTCCTTGGACGGTTGCCTCTTCCCACTGTCCTCGAGGCCTTTGGTCTCCTGAGGGATAAGGAGTCTCGACGACAGGTGCTTCCTGAACCCATCGTGTCTCCGCCATCCATCCCTAAGTCGCCCTTGCTGCTCAAGCCCAAGAACCCAGATGAGAACGACCCTTCTGTGAGCATTATAGGAAACCAGGCCATCTCAAAGAGAAGTGCTGGGACCTCTATGGGAAACCAGCAGACTGGCGGCCCAAACAGCGCAAGCCTAAGAGTCACGTTGCAGACACCTCAGGATCAGACGAGTTAGGCCCTATTTTTGCTGGCCCAACTCACGCCACCTTACCCAATTTTGTTTCTGCTAGCCCAACACCTGTATCTGATCCACTGATCATCATTTTAGAGCGTCTAATTGCTCTTTAAATTCAGTCTCGTAAACAGCAACCTGTTGCACTGTGGCTCAACGAGGTAATGTCTTTCACGCCCTTACTACCATCAAAGGTAAGAATACAGGCCCTTGTTGGATAGTTTACTCAGGTGCCTCTAACCATATGACTAATGACGCCTCATTATTCTCAAATTATACTCCTACCACATCACGTCTCACGGTTAAAATTACTGATGCTTCTGATTCACTGGTAGCTGGTAGTGGTACCATCCATGTTTCTGCTACACTCACACTTCATGACGTCTTACATGTTTCAAAGTTGTACTGCAATTTATTAACTATGAGTCAATTGAATAAAAGAGAACGATGTCATGCTGATTTCTTTGCTACTCATTGTGTTTTTCATAATCTATTCACAGGGATGACGATTGGTGTTGCTAAAGAGTTTTATGGGTTACATTACCTGAATAACTATCATACTCAAGTACCCTATTCCTGTAATAAAGTGTCTCTCCCTAAATCTTGTGAGTTGAAGTTATGGCACAAGAGATTAGAACATCCCAACTTTCGCTATATGTGTAAGATGTTCCCGTCTATTTTCTCAAATAAAAATTCTGAATTTTATTGTGATTCATGTGAAATGGCAAAACATCATCGTGCTTCTTTTCCCAGTATATCCTATCGCCCCTTAAAACCTTTTTCCATTATCCATAGCGATTTGTGGGGTCCATCTCGTGTTCCTAATCGCACACACTCACAATGGTTCATGACTCTTATTGATGATCATACCCGTTTCAGTTGGGTTTTCCTCTTTAAGGATAAAACTGAAGTTTGCCAAACGTTTATTGATTTTTATAATATGATCCATACACAATTCGACACCAAAATTCAAACTCTTCATACCGATAATGGTATAGAATATTTTAATCATTAGCTCTCCACTTTTCTTAAAATACACGGTGTTACTCATAAGAGTTCGTGTCCTCATAGCCCCCAACAAAATGGGATTGCTAAATGTAAAAATAGACATATCCTAGAAACTGCCCGTGCTCTCCTTTTTAGTAACAGTGTTTGTAGGAAATATCTGTATTAATGTAGGAGATATTCGGGATTAAAGAGATTGATCATAGGAATTATGGGAGAATTAATTAGATATAATTGTAGAGGATTATACGGGGTAGAATCAAATCAGGTTGAATCCCATGATTTGCGCCTAATAGGTTTCTCTAATTATGTACTCTAAGTGTATATATGTGTGTACCATCATAGAGGAAAAGTGAACCTGTTTTTTGAATCTTCCAATTGGTCTTTCTGCGTGTGCTATAAGCATGAACTCCGATATGGTATCAGAGGGGGTTCCGTTCGATGGGAGTTCACGTCCGACTGCTGTCAAGGTTGCTGGTCTTGAAGGATCAGCTATCATTATCGTTCCGGAGCGTCTGACAGGCGAAAACTATCTTGATTGGAGCCAGTCAATGCTCCTCGCGCTGGATGGACGAGATCGCCTGGATTTAATCTACAACGACCAGCCTCCCTCAGATGATGCGAATTCCAGACGACGATAGAAGTCTGACAATGCTATCGTCGCCTCGTGGTTACTGAACTCTATGCTCCCAGCTGTCCGCAGGAGCTTCATGTTTCTTACCTCAGCCAAATCCATTTGGTTTGCCGTCAAAGAAGCATATGGGAAGCGTCCAAATGCCTCCCTCATCTTCGACCTCCGAGCCCGTCTGTGGACTGTGAAACAGGGCACCCGACTTCTCAACGCCTATTACCTCGAGAAAACAGTGTTATGGCAAGAACTTGACTTGCTCCAACACAGAGTCTGGAAGAACGCAGAGGATGCCGCTGAGTACCGACAGGCTCTAGAGGAGGAACGTCTCTTTGAATTTCTGGTAGGACTCGATCCAGTGTACGATGAAGCTCGCGGTCGACTCCTCAGCCGTATTCCCCTTCCCTCTGTATCAGAAGCGTTTGCCCTCCTACGCGACGAAGAATCTCGCCGGCAGATAATGGTTCCTGATCGTGCAGCCTCCCAGCCGTCGACGGAAGCCTCTGCCCTCGCTGTTCGCGCACCCGACTCAGGTCCCAGGAGAGAGCGTCCAACTTGTGAACACTGCAGAAAGCTTGGGCATACAAAGGATCGGTGCTGGGATCTCCATGGCAAGCCAGCCGACTGGAAACCCAAGCACCGACGACCTAGAGGACATGTAGCTGATTCCACGGGTTCAGAAGAAGTGGACCTCGGTCACGGAGGTCATGTGCAAGCAGGCCCAGGTCACGCAGGTCGTGTGCAAGCAAGCCCAAGTCCAGTATACTCTCACCACTCTAATCCAGACGCAGGCCCACTGCTCACTGGCCCAAATCCTATTTCAGATCCATTAACCATAATATTGGAGCGCCTAAATGCCCTGGAAAATCAGTCGCGTAAACCTGTGGCCAGCGTGGTCCAAAGAGGTAACTTCTTTAAGGCTCTCACTACTATTAAAGGTAAGAATAAAGGTCCTTGTTGGATAGTTGACTCAGGTGCCTCAGACCATATGACTGATGACATTTCCTTGTTCTTGAATTATACTCCTGCGACGTCACGCCTCACAGTTAAAATTGCAGATGCCTCTAACTCCCCAGTAGCAGGGAGTGGTACTATTAAAATTTCTGATACACTTACACTTCATGATGTCCTTCATGTTCCAAAGCTGAAATGCAATTTATTATCTATAAGCCAATTGAATCAACGAGAACGTTGTCATGCTGATTTCTTTGCCACTTATTGTGTTTTCCAGGATCTACTCACGGGGACGACGATTGGTGTTGCTAAGGAGCTTGACGGACTCTATTACCTGAATGAATGTCAAAATTCAGTATCTCCTTTATGTAATAACGTGTCTCTCCCTAGAACTAGTGAAATAGAGTTGTGGCACAAAAGATTAGGACATCCCAACCTTCACTATATGTGTAAGATGTTTCCTTCTCTTTGCTTGAATAAATATTCCAAGTTTCATTGTGATTCATGTGAGCTAGCAAAGCATCATCGTTCCACCTTTCCCAGCATTTCTTACCGCCCCTCTAAACCTTTCTCTCTTATCCATAGTGACCTATGGGGTCCATCACGTGTTCAGAACCGTACCCAGTCTAAATGGTTTATGACCCTTATTGATGACCACACACGTGTCTGTTGGGTTTTTCTTCTCAAGGATAAAACTGCAGTATGCCAAACATTCATTGACTTTTACAATATGATTTTAACCCAATTTGACACAAGAATCCAAACCCTTCACACCGACAATGGTACCGAGTATTTTAACCACCAACTATCCACATTCCTTAAAGAGCATGGCATCACTCATAAGAGCTCGTGCCCTCATAGTCCACAACAAAATGGGATTGCCGAGCGGAAAAATAGACACATCTTGGAAACTGATCGGGCCCTTCTTTTTAGTGGCACTGTTCCTACTTATTATTGGGATGATGCAATTCTTACTGCCACCTTCCTGATAAATCGGATGCCATGCAAGCCTCTCGCCTTTCAAACCCCTCTCCAAGTTCTTCACCAACATTTTAACTTACCTTACCTCGAGAATACCTTACCTCTACGAGTCTTTGGCAGCACTACCTTTGTTCACCTACATCATACCCACAAACTTGAACCTAAAGCAGTCAGGTGTATTTACCTCGGTCCTGCAGGAAATCAAAAAGGGTACAAATGCTTTGACCCCACTTCCAAACGCCTATATGTCTCTCGTGATGTCACTTTCCATGAAAGTATTCCTTTTTACAGCTCATCACCTTATCCTGAGGAAAAGTGGAGTGAACCTCAACCTATCCAGTCAGATTCTGAACCCATACACGAGCTTGACCAAGCACATATCTTTGAGGAAACAATACATGAGATGCCCCAGGAATATGATGAGAACCCTAGTTCAGGAGGGGGAGACACTAACAGGTGGGGACAAGTTTATACCCGCAGAGACAGGGACATGACAGGTAATATACCTCAAGCAACTGACACACTCCAAGAATCTGAACCAGAAGTAGATTCTGCCCATGAACTGCCTACAGACGATCTTGATCTTCCGATAGCACTAAGAAAGCAACCACGGTCATGCACTAAGCATCCTATAGAAAGGTTTGTATCTTACCAAGCCTTATCTTCAAAACATCTGGCATTTGTATCTCACCTTGACCAGGTCAAGATACCCAATAATATATATGAAGCCCTTGACAACCCTGAATGGAGAAAGGCAGTAATGGAAGAAATGGAGGCCCTTGAAAGAAACAACACATGGGAAGTAGTTGACTTACCAGATGGCAAGAAGGCAGTCGGCTGTAAATGGGTATTCACTCCTAAATATTGTGCAGATGGGAGCCTCGATAAGTATAAAGCAAGGTTAGTGGCAAAAGGCTTCACCCAAGTTTACGGAATGGATTATACTGAGACATTTGCGCCAGTGGCCAAGTTGAACACTATCAGAATCCTACTTTCTCTGGCTGCCAACTTAGACTGGCCACTACATCAAATGGATGTCAAGAATGCATTTCTGAATGGAGAGTTGAAGGAAGAGGTATATATGAAAATGCCACCAGGATTTCCGGGGAAGAAAGCAAGCCATGTATGTAAGCTGAAGAAATCATTGTACGGGCTGAAACAGTCTCCTCGAGCATGGTTTGAGCGATTCACTAAAGTGTTGAAAGGACAAGGGTATACACAGGGACAGAGTGACCACACTCTTTTCTTCAAACATGTCAACGGAAACCTTGTGGTATTAGCAGTGTATGTGGATGATATTATTCTCACCGGAGGTAATCCTACTGAGATTGATAGAATTAAAAGGGCTCTCAACCAGGAATTTCAAGTGAAAGACCTGGGAAGCATGAAATATTTCCTGGGTATGGAAGTGGCTAGATCTTCTGCAGGAATCAGTATCTCACAGAAAAAATACATCCTAGATCTCTTAAAGGAAACAGGCATGCTGGGGTGTAGACCTAGCGATACTCCTATTCGAGTTGACAAGATTAGAGACGATGAAGACTTGGGGAAAGAGGTAGATATGGGAAGGTATCAACGTATGGTGGGAAAACTAATTTATCTATCCCACACAAGACCGGACATTGCCTATGCTGTCAGTGTTGTTAGTCAACACTCTCACAATCCTAAACAAAAGCACCTAAATGAAGTTTATAGAATTCTCAGATATCTGAAGGGTTCCCCGGGTCTTGGTCTCCTATTCACAAAATCTAACAAGAGAAATGTGGAGATACTCACCGATGCTGATTGGGCAGGTGATCAGGATGACAGAAAATCAACCTCAGGCTATGTTACTTATGTGTGGGGGAACTTGGTTACATGGCGTAGCAAAAAGCAAAGTGTGGTTGCAAGAAGCAGTGCTGAAGCTGAATTTCGAGCTATAGCTCTAGGTATATGTGAAAGTCTATGGGTAAAACGAGTTCTGGAAGAATTGGGAATGCAGATAGAATTACCTATCAGACTTCATTCAGACAATATGGCAGCCATCAATATGTCTCACAATCCAGTCCAGCATGATAGAACAAAGCATGTGGAGATAGACAGGTACTTCAACAACAACAACAACAAAGCCTTTTCCCATTAAATGGGGTCGGCTACATGGATCATACGACGCCATTGTGCTCTGTCAAAAACTAAATCCTTGGATAGGTTATTGACCAGGAGATCCCGCTCAATGACCTCGTTGAGCGTTTTCTTTGGCCTTCCTCTACTCCTTTTAACCGGACTCCATACCGTTTGATCCACCTGTTGGAAATTGTGCCCTAGGGGCCAATCATTGTATCATGTTATCATATTATTTGCATGTTTACTATGATGACAATCCTTGGATAACTCGTGATCTTATCCTAAATGTCCCTGGTCAGTCATCTATGCGGGAACAGAGATGAAATAAGACCAGTATGACTTTGAAGATATATAGAGATATAAACCAAAGTCATAAGCACATGTAAGAGTACAGGGTGTTGGACCGACCCGCAATGAGAGAGCTGCATGGGTCAAGTCATAAGCTTCTCTCATATACAAGTCATGTCACTATGCCCTTTGACCTGAGATCATCATGGATTCCTACATGACAAACGCTCAGCTTTGACCTAGTCAAAAGTCACTTTTGACCGAGTGATCATAAAGGCTATGCTCGGGCTTAGTGGTTTTCATGCGGAGGAATGTGAATGGTCAAGATGGAATTTGTCCCTCACATTCGTAGAGAGATATTACTGGGCCCCTCGATGAGTGAGTCTGAGAAATGTATGGCCATACTGGAATGGAAGGGTAGTTCCATTTCTATATTCAGACTACTCAGGGATCGAGAAAGTAACGGTCAGGAACAGGAGGATGACGTTCACCATGCCTCATCCTTGACCGAAATATCGTGTGACAAAAGGGACGTGATATGGTTGTATGAAAGGTTACATCGTTTATCGATCCTCATATGTTTTGGGTAGTCGTAATGCCTTGCTAGAGACCGCTTACGACTTGTGGGTCAGTATAGTAACTGGGCCACTGCCAACTTCATATGGGCCTACAGGGTCGCACACAAAACAGCCCAATGCGAGCTATGATGTCCAGATTCATTGAATCTAAGAGATGTCTAAATTCAATGAATAATCTAGGGTGGATATATATTTTATATATATATATAAATTAGTTTATATATATATTATATAAATAATATAAGAGATATTTGTAAGATTTAATTTATAAGGATAAATTAAATCTCTATCATTTTTGAATTTGAATTTAAATGGATATGATCTATTTGAATTTGAAATTCAAATTGATAAGATATCTCAATTTTGATTTATGAGAATAAATCAAATATAATTCTGTATTATCTTTATTTTAAATTAAATAAATAGGTGAATTAAATCTGTGGGACGGATTTAATATAAACCATATTTATTTAATCAGTTTCTTATTAAATTATGCAATATATGATATTGTATTAATTCAGAATTAATATAAGATTAATTCTGAAGCCCGGCCCTATTAGAAGCCCGATAGCTTCCTATATATTTGACATTAGGAGCTAGGGTTCTACATACAAAATAGATCTCTTCACACACATTCAGTCGTGAGAAAAGGGGGCAGGGAGAGTGCAAAAGGTTTGCACATAAGAAACTGCCGAAATAGAAACGGTGAGGACGGAATCTCCAGAAAGCCTTAGAGGGACAAGAGGCGCTAGCACGTCGTTCGCAATTGGAACGCTGTTCGTGTGGATACCGGTAGAGGAAGCCGATCTGAGCTGTCGACTTCTACGATACGGCCAGACACGAAGAAAGGTCGCGACCAGAACACACTTAGGTCGCGACCAAACGGGCATCTGAACGTCAGAAATCCGAAAAGAGGAGACAGGTCGCGACGTGAAGTTGAAGAGGTCGCGACTAAAAGCTCCAGAGGCGACAGGTCGCGACTAGAAGCAGAGTAGGTCGCGACTACAAACTCCAGAGGCGACAGGTCGCGACTAGAAGCTGAGGAGGTCGCGACTGAAAGTTCCAGAGGCGAGGAGTCGCGACTAGTGGACACTGAGGTCGCGACCAAAGCTTGAAACCGAAGGTAACACTTCTTTCTCCTTGACTTAAACACATTCGGTAGATCCTGGCTGGGAATGGAAAAATTTTTAAAGTTAATTTCCGCTGCGTGTCTTCCAATTCCCTTCACCACCCTCCTCACCAGCGCATCCCTTGGCCTTCTTTGTACGTGTCCAAACCACCTAAGACGGTTCTCCACTATTTTCTCCTCAATAGGTGCTACTCCAACTCTTCCCCGTATTTGTTCATTACGAATCTTATCTTTTCTTGTATGCCCACACATCCATCTCAACATCCTCATCTCGGCTACCCCAACTTTATACTCTTGCTGTCCTTTTAAAGCCCAACATTCACTTCCATAAAGCATTGCTGGTCTTATAGCAGTACGATAAAACTTTCCTTTTACTTTATCTGGTACTTTCCGATCACATATAATCCCAGTAGCCTTTCTCCATTTAAACCACCCAGCCTGGATTCTATGATTAACATCCTCCAAAATTTCACCATCTTTCTGTATAATTGATCCCAAATATTTAAACTTATCTATTTGTGGAATAACTTGATCTCCAAAATAACTTGATCCCAAATATAGACAGGCACTTCATTCGAGAAAAAATCGATGCTGGACTAATTATACTAAAATACATCCCTTCCAAAGAACAAACGGCAGATATGCTCACAAAGGGATTGACTCGAGACAAATTTGAATTCCTGATTAGCAAGTTGAACATGATCAATATCTATGCTCCAACTTGAGGAGGAGTGTAGGAAATATCTGTATTAATGTAGGAGATATTCGGGATTAAAGAGATTGATCATAGGAATTATGGGAGAATTAATTAGATATAATTGTAGAGGATTATACGGGGTAGAATCAAATCAGGTTGAATCCCATGATTTGCGCCTAATAGGTTTCTCTAATTATGTACTCTAAGTGTATATATATGTGTACCATCATAGAGGAAAAGTGAACCTGTTTTTTGAATCTTCCAATTGGTCTTTCTGCGTGTGCTATAAGCATGAACTCCGATAGTGTTCCTACCTACTATTAGAATGATGATGTACTTACTGCAAACTTCCTAATCAACCGAATGCCTTGTAAACCATTGTCCTTTCAAACACCTCTCCAAGTTCTCCATCATTATTTCAACCTACCCTACCTTGAAAATACCCTACCTCTGAGAATCTTTGGTTGTACTACATTTGTTCACTTATATCATACCCATAAACTCGACCCCAAAGCTATGAAATGCATTTACTTAGGGCCTGCTATGAACCAAAAAGGTTACAAATATTTTGATCCAGTCTCTAAACAACTCTATGGCACCTGTGATGTCACATTCCATGAAACTGTTCCCTTTTATACCCCATCCTCAGTTCAGGGGGAGACTTGGAATGAACATTAGACTGACACCGAACCCACATATCCTCAATCTAACCGAATCTATATCCTTGAGGAATCAGTACATGAGGTGCCTAAAGAAGGTGAAAAGGACACTAGTTCAGGGGGAGACACCAATAGATGAGGTCAAGTCTATACCCGCCGTAATATGAACATGGACGTGACAGATAATACACCCCAAGCAACTAACACACTCCAAGAATCTGAACCAAGAGCAAGTCCTAACCATGAAGAGCAAAATGACGACCTTGATCTCCTAATAGCAATAAGGAAACAACATAGGTCATGCACTAGACATCCTATAGATAGGGGTGGGCAAAATTGTCCCGAACCGGGTTGTCCCGACCCGGTCCCGGGTGTTACAGGACAGATCCGTCCCGTCCCGTCCCATGAAGGACCGGGATGGGAATGCATAAGATCGGGACAGAGGGATGGTCGAGACGGGACGGGTCTCGGCCAGACCCTCAGGACGTCCCGTCCCGTCCCGATACTGCATTTATATATATATATATATATTTTAAATTGTCAGGGCTGGGCTGTGCAAGTAGTAGGGACCATATTTTGAATATCTTATCAAAGCCCTTTACTTATCTCATCAACTCTATGGGTTGTTACAAAAGACCAAAGAAGTGGGGCCACACGGTAATAGTTCCTGGAATCCCCTCTAAAGTAATAGTTCCTTGTGAAGACTTTGTAGTGTTTTTTCTCTTTTTAAAGCCCACACTGTAAATATAGTTTGAGTGACAGAGGAAGCTGCAGAAAACAAAAGTGTAAGGAGTTGGAAAAACTTGACGCATTGAACAATCTAATTATAGAATAAGTTGAACTGAAAAAAATTATGATTGATGAGGATATAGTTTAATAGTTTTCATATTTTAATTTGTTGTTAAATGTGCAGGCCAAACAGATAAATATACGGAGTTAGATAAGTATGTTTTATTCCTTATAATGTTTTCCAATTGTATTTTTTCCCCTTATATGGATAAATTGTCATTTTATATTAGGGAGTAATGGTAGTATTTAGAGAAAGTTGTTATAGCATTTTATATAGAATGATTTATAAGATAATTTTATTATATAATTTTTTTAAAAAAAATAGGATTCAAGAATTCTCGGGACTGGGACATATTCGGGACGGGACGGGACACGGGACGGGGTTGTCCCGATCCCGACCCGTCCCGTGCCCACCCCTACCTATAGAGAGGTTTGTCTCTTATCAAGCTTTAACATCAAAACATTGTGCTTTCATATCTCACCTTGATCAAGTCAGGATACCAGAAAATATAAATGAAGCTCTTGCTAGTTCTGAATGGAGACAGGCAGTGATGGAAGAAATGAAGGCCCTTGAAAGTAACAGAACGTGGGAGGTAGTTAACCTACCCAAAGGCAAGAAAGCAGTATGCTGTAAATGGGTAATCACTCCTAAATACCTTACTGATGGAAGTCTTGATAAATATAAAGTCAAGTTAGTAGCAAAAAGTTTCACTCAAGTATATCGCATGGACTACACCGAGACATTTGCTCCTGTTGCTAAGCTGAACACCATCAGGATCCTTTTTTCTCTGGCTACAAACTTAGACTGGCCTCTACACTAGATGGATGTTAAAAATGCATTCTTGAATGGTGAACTAAAGGAAGAAGTGTAAATGAAAATGCCTCCAAGATTCCTCGGAAGGAAGGCCAACCAGGTGTGCAGACTAAAAATGTCATTGTATAGTTTAAAACAATCTCCTCGGGCATGGTTTGAGAGGTTTACCAAGGTACTAAAAGTTCAAGGCTACACACAGGGACAGAGTGACCACACCCTATTCTTCAGACATCAAGAAGGGAAGATTGTGGTTTTGGCGGTACATGTGGATGACATAGTTCTCACGGGTGATAATCTAACAAAGATCAATAGAATAAAAGGGGCACTGAACAGAGAATTTCAAGTTAAAGATCTAGGAGAAATTAAATATTTTCTAGGTATGGAAGTTGCTAGATCGGCAAAGGGAATTAGTATCTCACAGAAGAAATACATATTGGATCTCCTAGAAGAAACAGGTATGTTGGGGTGTAGACCAAGTGATACTTCTATAAGGACTGACAAAATCAGTGATGGTGAAGACATGGGGAAGGCTGTTGATATGGGAAGATACCAGCGTATGGTTGGAAAATTAATCTATCTGTCACATACTCGACCAGACATTGCTTATGCCGTTAATGTGGCAAGCCAACATTCCCATGACCTTAAGCAAAAACACCTTAATGAAGTCTACAGGATTCTCAGATACTTGAAGAGCTCTCCCGGGCTCGGTCTCTTGTTTAAAAGATCCAACAAAAGAAATTTGGAGATACTAACCGATGTTGATTGGGCTGGTGATCAGGATGATAAGAAATCCACCTCCGGTTATGTTACTTATGCTTGGGGGAATTTGATCACATGGCATAGTAAAAAACAAAGTGTGGTTGCCAGAAGCAGCGCTGAAGCTGAGTTCAGAGCCATAACTCTTGCAATCTGTGAAGGACTATAGGTAAAACGGGTACTAGAAGAATTGAGGATGCTAATAGAACTACCCATTAAACTGTACTCCGACAATATGGCAGCAATTAATATGTCACACAATCCAGTCCAACATGACAGAACAAATATGTGGAGATTGATAGACATTTCATACGAGAAAAGATTGACACGGGGACCATTGATCTCAAATATATCCCTTCGAGAAAACAGATAGCAAATGTACTTACAAAAGGGTTGACTCGGACCAAATTTGATTATCTAATTGGCAAGTTGGACATGATGAATATCTATGCTCCAACTTGAGGGGGAGTGTAGATAATAGCAGATATTGTGGGATAGGATATTGTAGATAATAGCAGATATTGTGGGATAGGATATATGCTGATTTATAGGAATTTATGTAGATATGATAAGCTGATTCATTGTATTTATTATTCCTTATTTACGTCCCTGATTTGTAGCACAATAGTTATTAGGACAGATAGTATTCTCATTGTATAAATACACATTGCACGTCTGAATAAAACTTAAGACAGTAGAAACATTTTACAGACTTCCCTGTTGTCCTTTCCATTGCCAAATTCAGCCATGTCGCATAATACAAAAACTACTCTTTTCCACTAGTAGAAAATAAGTTTCCTATAAATGAGTCACGGATCCACAATAAAGGAAAGACTTTACATCTAATTTTGTATAGCTACAAAGTAGTCAAGAATTAGAGTTCTGGGTAAATTCCTGCAAAATGAGTTTGATCAAATATAATAATTCATCAACTAAGAAAACAGAACCAAATATTGCATTATGCAAAGGAATATTAGGATTTTTAGAGGTGTTTCAGCAACTATAAATGACTTATAGGTAAGGGTTTCATCTCTTCTCGATCCCCTTTAGTGCTCTATTCATGGCTCTCTTAAGGAAGTTTCTTTGACTGATATGAATATAATGAATAGGGAAAGGCTGTACTGCTATTTCACAGAAGTGAAAGTGTTCTTTATTTTATCCTTTCACTATCATTATGTCTTCTCTTTCAGGAAGTTGTATTATCTTCCTTTAGCATAAGTTTGTTTAGTATATAGCAAGAGTGTAGTCATAGTGTTTATAAACACAAAAGGATTAAAGGATGTTAATTTAGCTTTTGAAAATTAAGAAGCACATAGTCATTCAAAAAGAACAAAAGTTAAAAATGATTTACTCTGTCAAAAACACCACACCTGAGTCACAAACTTCTGCCATTTCTTTGCCTTATCCTTGAACTGTTGACTTGTTACACTATTGGATTTTTCGACAATCAACAAGGAACAATCTTTTTGTCTAGCTTTTCCATTTTCCAGTAATCGGATGGCTTCAATAATTGCTTTTCGCTGTTGGCCTTGTCCATATACTAAGAAATCCGATGTACGACCTAACCTGAAATGTGATTAGCAATACTATTCTGAATTTATGAGCAAAATATGAATTAAATTATTGGAGCTGGAAATGGTGAATAGCCTAGAGTCATAGGCATATCAGATATGTTCATAAAAATCTCTCTTCTTCAATCCATCCTTTAATTATAGTGGATTTCTTCAAATAAATATAGCAAAACCATGGTTATTAGTATTATATGTTATTCAATAGAATATATTGCTTCTTAAAGTGTAGCATATATATGTCTTAAGTTTAATGTAACTGTCCCTTCTGTTTCAATGCTGAAAACTTATCCAGCAAAGAAAAATCAGAGAAAGTATCTTCTGATGCTCAATTCCTTATAATGAAAGAAGCTACACATATTATGAGATCCCAAGTAATATGTCTCCCGTCTTCCCATGGATCTCATGAATTAAGCAAGTATAAATAAAAAAAATAAAAGCTACATAAATTTGTAAAAAAGGAAACTGCAAATCTGAGTTTTTATATAAAATCGTTATTACTAAATAAAAATATACTTCAAATAAAATAGGTGCTTAATTAGGCAATAAATGAGGAGATCAAAGTTGAATTGCAATGATCCCCTTAAATTGAAAAACTTGAAACAGACATAGCCAATCTTCTTGCGTAGTCATGGAAGAGTAACACTTGTAACTCTTCTCAATTACAAAGTAAACTTGGAAGACACTTACGAGCGGTTGGTTCAATTTTGCTATGGAGAGTGTTTTGCTCAAAGGTGTTGCATATTAAAGATATTGACAGGGAAAAACGGAAGAAAAGATGGGTATTGGGATAGAAAGAAATTGTTGAAAGGGCGTTTCAAAATTTAGAGTCATAAAGGACATACTATTAATCAAATAGGTGGTAAGGACAATGGCTTCTCCAAAAAAGTTTAGGAACATTTGTAGACATGAAAAGCTCTAGTAACTTACAAAACACGCTGATTCTTCCTCTCAGCAATCTTACATTGTTAAGGAGTATTCCTACAAGTTTTTGTATGGATAACCCCATGATAATCAAAAACAGCTCTTAGATCATGATTAATGTTTCTCAACCATTGTTAAATCTTAGCATTTTGTTTTGAGCATGGAATTGAGTATGAACCATTAGAATAGAGTTTTTATGGGCAGATCAGACTTTACTTTCAAGTTATACCAAGATAATTCTAGCATGATCATCAATAAGAGACAGAATGGTTCATACTCAATTCTACCATTAGAATATTGTCATGAAGGGTGGAATCTTCTATTCATAGATAACTTTTGTAGGAAGCCTTTTTATATGGCTTGACTTGTGAATAATGCTTGTTTGGACTATATGATCTGGCTGTTTGTGTGAATTATTTGAGTGATTATTTGAATTTGAATAATTTAAAGTTAGGGGTTGCAAGCAAATCATTTATTCCATTTTTTCGGATGATTGGATTTTTTACACGCTTTTGACTTTACTATGCAATGGACCTACATCTTTATTCCATAATTTAAGAGATAACAATTTTAAGAGACCGAAATTGGAGTAAACCAACCTAGAAAATCTCTCTAGCGGTGGGTGGTGCCCTGTAGGAAGAAGTAAACTTATCGTGGGTCTCAATGGCTAGTGCAGTATAGCTGCCTAGTCTAAGAGGTGCGTCAGGCATCATGTTCTAATAATACCATCAGAAATTAGGAGAGAAGGGTATGGCATCACAGATCTGAATAATGCTCTGAGCTTCTGAATTATTTCAGGCAGCTCTGATCTTACTATTATAATAGGGGAGAATAAAAGACAATTCCCCTCCTCTAATCAAAGTCCAAAAACATAAACACTAATAAATAAATAAATAAATAAAGCAAAATATCTCCCTCATAATTATGGATATGAACTTTGGAGAGTCAACCTGGAAAAAAGAGGAAACAAATTAAAGACCAATAGAATCAATCACAAGAAAACCCACAGTGATTCTCCAACGCTCAATCACCTATTAAGCTCTTCAATTGAATGAAATACATCTTATGCATACCAATTCTCTAATTTGGTTTCAGCCACATGGAAATCCACAGTGATTCTCCAACGCTCAATCTCCTATCAAGCTCTTCAATTGAATGAAATACATCCTATGCATACCAATTCTCTAATTTGGTTGTTAATTTTCAGATTAGCTTATGGCCTGGGATGATCACCATGATGGGTATTTAAGTAGCTAGCGAAGTCAACCACAGCTCTGATACATAAAACATAACTAAGAGAAACAAACAATCCATAACTTATTAGCAGCAGCAACAGACAACATTAAAGAGAGAACAAAATTAGGAGCCACATACTTTTCAGCATGTGAACGACAAAGCTGCAAGGAAAATGAATGAAATGTGCTGATTGTAAGTTCTTTTGCTATTGCCTTCCCAGCAATGGATCCAATTCGTTGTCTCATCTCAGAAGCTGCTGCGGTCGTGAATGTCATTGCAAGAATATTTGATGGACTGATTCCCTAAACAAGTTTTTTGCAGAAAATGAAACACGTATGGAAGGAAACTTCAGTGAAGAAAAGTAGAAAAAGAGGGATACAAGTCAAAGATGCTCCACCTCACTAAGTAGCATCAAAATGCGCCCAACCATTGTGGATGTCTGACCAAATAAATGAAAAAATATTTAACTCCACCTCCAATATTAAAAACTAGTCCCAAGGAAAAAAAATCTGAGGTGTAAAGAAAAGGAAAGGCGAAGACCTTTCCACTTCCAGGACCAGCAACAATTATTAAGGGGGTTGAAATATCAGTGCAAGCTGCTTCTCTTTGACGATCATTTAGGGACTGCAAATATTTGGAATATTCCTCCGGCATGTTGCCATTTTGTGTACCATTCCGAGAATCTGTGTGTTCTTTACGATCAAAATCAACCATATGTTTCAATAGGTCTCCACTTGTCACACTCTCAATAGCAGAAATAGAACCTGAACTCAGATTTACATCACCATTGATATCATTCTCATTCCGACCTTCCTCTTGAAAGGTACCATCTGGTTCCTGCCCCATTGATTTTGCAGCTGATTTCTGCTGACATATATTGTCAATTTGTTCTAAAATAGATTCATCAAAATCATCATCAAGAAGGCCAGTCATCGGAAAATAATTCAATGGCTTAGAATGCTCAGATTCTGTCCTTGGAGTTTCAAAATCTGATAGGCTCATGCTTTCTGCTGAAACAACGGGAACAGCCATTATTCTTGCACTTAAGCAGTCGGGCTTTTTCCTTGGAGTTTCAAAATCAGATAGCCGCAGGCTCTTGGTAGAAACTATGGGAGTAGCCTTTGATCTTGCACTGAAGCTATCATTGATTGCATCACACACACTATGGCCATAGCTTATTGCACTCTGTGTCTTGTTTAAAAAGGCAGATTGGGTATTCACCGGCAACTCTGCTAGAGGAACCCCCTCGGTAATGGAAACCAGAGAAGGAGCATCAACTTTACCGCCATTCTTGACTCTGTAAACATAAATAAATAGACAATATTAAATTAATTAAAATTTGCCAATTAACTCAAGCCGGCATAAGCAAATGATTTCATGTAAAAGACAACTACAGCAGAACAGAAAATTTATACCAAACGTGATTAAGAAAAACGAGCTCCAAAAAAGAAAATACTCATTTAAAGGGAAAGTGAAATTTCGTGTCTCATCATTCAAACCAAAAATGGAAGATATCTTTCGTACATCAATCTGGAAAGCGAGACTGCAAATTACTTACTGATGAGGAGAATCTTGAGGGTGACAGGAAGTGGACGAGTCATCGCGAGCCCTTTTGCGAGCAAGAAGTGGCTTTGCAGCCCTAAAGATACCGGAAATTTGGGCGCTTTGCTGGTCCATGGGAATGGAGCAGCAGGAAGCGGAAACGGAGCACAAATTTGAATTTGTCTAGTTTTGTCCCGCTCCCTCGTTCTCTTTTTTCATAAAAAAAAAAAGAGGTAAAGACAATTTTGTCCTTAAACTATTCTTTTTGGAGCGTGGGAAAATGATGGGGGTATTGTTTGGTTAGAGATTTTTAGAAAAAAAATTAGGGAGAATCGGAGATATGTGTGTTTGGTTCAAAAATTAAAGGAGAGGGGAGGGAAATTTTTTTATCCTCTCCTCTACCCCTCTCTCTCACCCCTCTAAATTTAAAGTTTTTTATAGAAATGTGAGAAATATTAGATGTTATACTAATTAAATTATCTTTACTTATTTTTCAATTTTGTACGTTTGTCCCTCGTGTGTAAAAATCATTTTTCGTTTTTCATTCTCCATTCATCTTCTAGATACACAGGCTCCATCTTCTAATTAAATTATCCTCCAACCACCGCTACAGCTTGCTACTATTTACTCCGACAGCCACCACCGTCAATTTCGTTCAAGTAACATCTTCTATCCTTCTCCTTTTTCACTCCTTGTATCTTCTCTCTCTCACTCCTTTGTTTGCCCTTTTGATGAATCCACTCTTCCCTGCCCCATCTCTTTCTCTCTATATCTCTTCTGGTTTTGAAGAAGAGGCTTGGGGATTATTCTATATATGCTGTGTGGCGTAGAAAGAGGAATAGGAGTGTTGAAAAAGATGCGAGGGGTTTTTATCTGCTTCCCTGCTTTTCATGTGTATGGATACTTGATTTGTTTTGATTTGTGGCAAATAATTTGCATCGGAGCTTTAGTGTTGTGTGTGGGTCCTTCTGCATTTCTTTACATACTTCTTGGTCTGGAAAGTAAAAATAATGAATGTTTTGGTTAATGTTATCAATGATTTATTCTGACCTATAGGATCCTTTGGGAAGTTGAAATATTCATAGGCACAAATTCGCTTAAATCTTGTGAATCCTCCACTTTAAAAGAGTAAAACTGTTGGAGGTACGCTAAATCTGAATGAGTCAACCAAGTAAATGCTTGGACTTAGAAGTGTAGGTGAAGTAGGTGGGGTGGAGTGTGAATGATGAAATTCCTAAACGTTACTTGATCGTTGTTTTGACCTTTATCTGCACACCTGCTTGTTACATAGAACGGGTTGGGTTTTCAATTGCATATACTGTTGTAGCTGATGCTACTGGAGTGAATCAATCTGGTAAGGGTGCAATACTATCTACTTTCTACTATGGATATGCTTCTTCACAAGTTCCAGGGGATAGGCTGCTCAGAAAATTGGAAGGAAAAAAGTTCTCCTTCTTTCATTTGTTTTGTGGTCACTAACTTGTGAATTAGTTCCCTTAGATCCCAATCGAGTTCTCGTGTTAATAATTGCTCATTTGCTGGTTGGTGTGGCTCAGGGGTTCATCTTTCCCTCCATACACACTGTTCTAGCACAATGGGTTCCTCCTCATGAAAGATCTAGATCTGTTTCTCTTACAACTTCTGGAATGTATCTTGGTGCAGCAATGGGAATGCTTGTTCTTCCCAGTTTAGTGAAGCTTAGAGGTCCTCAATCTATATTTGTTGCAGAGGCGGCAATGGGTGTTATGTGGTCTTTACTTTGGTTTATATATGGCAGGGATGCTCCTCCTCGTATTGAGCATCTGAAAGCCACAACTTGTGGGTTTGGGAAATTGTTGTTGCCTATCAAGGGGAATCTGAGATCAAAGTTTGAGAATGGAAGAATTTCGGTCAAAACTACTAAAATCCCTTGGATGAAAATCTTGACTAGCTTGTCGCAATTGTTGTGAACAATTTTACTTTTCAAGAGGATAATGTCTGTGACAAAAACCAGGAAATTCTTGAATACCATAGGATTTTTAGTTGCTTCTCTTGCATTGATTGTAATTCCCATATTTAGAACATCTGGTGGGGTTGTCTTCTGTTCTTCTGTGGCTTTGGGTTTTCTAGCTTTGGGCAGAGCTGGGTTTGTAGTGAATCATATGGATATTGCTCCAAGATATGCTGGAATAGTGATTTCATGTCAAAACATGGATATTGTTCACTATGGTTTCATGTCAAAACACGGTTTTAGTGGTTTTCAAGGTAAACCCAAACATGCACTAGATTTATCATATTATTCATGTAGATTTAATTTTTTTTTTTTCCAATTATTTCCCCAGATTGTATCATTCTTGGAGAGGAAGGAGAGTTTCATGCCATTAAGCAGTGTTTATAATGCCCAGTCATCATATATCTGGAGATTGAAGTTTTATGTTTCTCCAACTTGTATTGTATACATATAATCAATCATAAAGGAGGATCATGAGCCTTAATGGGCGATGACAGAGCTTTAATGAGGGATATTGTTAAAATTTTGTCATATTTTTTTGATCATATATATATAAATAAGGTAAAAAAAAATTTAAAATTTATAAATAAAAAAATAATAATTCTGATATAAATATTATAAATAAAAAATAAATAAATTTAAATAAAGATATAAGAGTATATTTGTCAATTTTTTATTATTTACCCTCTCCTCCTAAACTAAATAAGAAATATCATCTCTCATCCTCTACCTTCACACTTATAACTTCCATTACCCTTCCTTATCCTCCCTTAAATTAACCTAATCTACCCTCCCTTTTATTGAACCTAACATAGCCTAAAACTTCCAAAACTCAAAATAATTATTCGAATATGGCAAATTCTAAATTGGGGTAGGTGTAAAATGGGATTTGAATATCTTGATAAAAAGACAAAAGTGCCCCTTAGTTATATTTAAAAAAAAATAAGGAAGGCGCGGAAGACTTCAGTCTGAGTAACCTTGAACTAGGGGTGTTCATGGGCAGGGCTGGGCAGGGCGACCCCCTGCCCGGTGCCCTGCCCAGAAAAAGTATGGGCTGCATTTTACAGCCCGATGCCCGGCCCTGCCCGGTAAAAGCCCTAACCATTTTGGGCTGGGCATGGGCGGGCTGGGCGGGCCCAAATTGTGATGCCATGCTCATGTTGTGAAAAAAATCTGCAATTATAAACTTCTAAAATAATATCATATTCATATGTCTTCAAGAGTTAAATAATATCTATAATCCACTAAAAATAAGGTAACAAAAAGATAATAATTAAAGTCTTGAAATTCATTGCATATAAAAAAATCTTGAAGTCTAAGTAGTTTATAATTATAACTTTACATCAATTTCTCAAATGTTGACAAGGATGAAGTATCTAAAAAAATAAAATAAATAATTATAATTTGTAATGTAATCATATTATGATTAATAAAGTTAAAAAAATTAATATAGTTATAAATATTAAAAGATGCAACTTACATACTTAACTACTTATATTTTTAAAATGACTATTTAGTTACCAGTAACTATCATATTCTCCTTTCTAAGTGTAGCATCTAGGAGAAAATAAAAAAAATAAAAAAAAATGGGTGCTCATGGGCAGGGCAGGGCAGGGCAACCCCCCTGCCCAGTGCCCAGCCCGAAAAAAGTATGGGCTGTATTTTGTAGCCCGATGCCCAGCCCTGCCCTATATTTATTGGGCTGGATAGGGCTATTTTTTCGCGGGCTCGGGTGGACATACCGGGCCGCGGGCTTTATGAATACCCCTACCTTGAACCATCACGCTCCCAGTATCGCCTTGATGAAACTAGCAGTAAGGAAGGAGCATCGTCACCGTGTGAAGTGTTGATTATCGCAGTGAGGAGTATTAAGCCCGTCACCCGTCGAACGTTGCCGGAAGTTTATGTTTGCCCTAGAGGGGTTGCTTTATCGTCGCTGTTGTGATTTGGCGTGGTAAGTTCTCCCTTGTTTCTTTTAGTAATTTTTTTTTTGCTGGACATGTTGGGTCTATGGATTAGAGGGAAAGTGACGAGTTGAGTTTAGGGAATGACTAGAGTTACTAAGTAATTGACCGGAACCCTATAGTGCGTTCTAAAGTTTGTTTCTTTGAAATGTGTGGTGAAGGGAATAAAGTGGATTTGTAAACGGATGACAACAATTGATGGATGAATTACTCAAACCTTATTCCCAGTGATGAACTGTGTTTGTCTGGAACATATAGTGAAGGGAACTGACAACATATGGATGGCTAATAACTAAATTAGATTAGTTAATTACTATATTTGTTGTGCAACGTGTTTTGTAGAAATAAGTACAGTTGTGATCTTAATGACAATATTTGATTAGTTATTTACTACATTTGTTTAGTTAATGACAAAATTGGTGTGAAGGGAATGTACTACACTTTATGTAATTTTTTATATGCGTTGTTGTGGATGTAGTTAGTGACTACATATTGGTTGTTTTGCAAGGGAGAAAAGATGATTTTGGAAGAAGCATCATCATCAAAACGATACAGAGCAGGTTCCTGCTATTTCAAAACAAGTTTTTTAGTAGGCGAACAAGGTGTAGAATGTTAGGCGACAAAGAAAAGAGGTGGGGAAGGCATGGAAACAGTTAACTGAGGAGGAGAGGAATAGATACAGCGAGGAGGCCTGTCAATCAAGGCCAGAGAAGAAGAGGACAAAGACCTCCGTTTGTTTCCACACCCGTTGCTCACTCAAGCCGTTCAAGGAGTTGGTGGATTATGTAAATGAAAATGAAAGTTTAAAGTCGAGGGTAGAAAGTATGGGATTCTCGAAGCTGTTGAAGATGGGATGTCAGAGGCTCCCTCGCGACCTGTTTGTGTATGTGCTCCAATTATATAATCCACTGACCCATCAATTTAGAATCCGAGGCAAGACAAAGGAGATAAAAGCAGAAGATGTTCATAAGTTGCTAGGTGTACCCCATACTAGGGACGAGGTCAGAATGGATGTGGATGATGATGATCCAACATATAAGAGGTTCAAGCGAAGATTTAATTAACTTTGAGAGGAGGTAAATGCTATAAAAGCATTACACAGGTTCGGTGGCCTATGTACCTAACTACAGTGTGTCTGAATATACATATATATATATATACACACACACTTGACTCCAAAAAGTTTGAACTAGACTCAGAATAGACACGAAAACTATTTTATGATGAACTTATTTCGGAAGTTTGATTTTGGCCACACAAAAAAATTCAAAAGCTCGATGCCTGCATATCTTGTTTTTTTCCTTGGTAATGTAACTAAGGACGTGCACGCTTTTCACACTTTTCTTTTTGTTTTGGGGTGCGCTACCAATGATGTTTCTTGATCTAGGTTTGAATATTTCTCTTCTTTCAGACGACGTTGGTATTACCTTCCATCCACATGGCATGTCTCCGTAATTAATGAGTGGAGATGCCAACCTTTAGTTCTGACAACGCTCTTCTTTCATATCTATATACTAATGATCAATGGTGAGTTTCTCATGTTAAGATTAATTAGAAAAATGAAGCAAAATACAGTACCTATGAAGCACTTTATACCTGAAAAGAGCAGTAATTTGTAGTCCAATACTTTGTGTTTTCTTTTTTTCTGGCGAGAGTCCAATACATAACTAATACAATGTAAAACTTCAAATAACGTGTAAGAATTAACATATTCATCTTGTCGCTATGCCTGTATCATGTGAATCCTGCGATATTCTTGGTACATTCTGTCTGCATTTTAATCTCACTTAGTTTCCTTCTTGCTTGCTTTAGGTAGGCTTTTGTAATTGATGTAGTCGTTGTGGACCTAAGCAAGCAAGCCTTGGGAAGAATGATTGGCTAGTAAACCAGTCAATCAGTTTCTCGATTAGTTTAGTGAAAAATTTTAGACTAGTCTGATCAGATCAGATTTTATTTTTTTTCTCCCTTGAATTAAAAAAAATTATATTTGGTTAAAGAAATTGCAATGTCATTTTGAGTTAAAAAAATTACAATAAATTGAATGTGTTTTTCTATTTAAATGTTACACTTTCTAAAATTATATATGAATATTTTTTATATTTTAATTAAATGATGTTATTTTTATCATGAAATGAGTTTAGTTCAATCAGTTAGACCACTACATCAATCAGTTTTTATTTTTAGTATCTTGATTTTTAGGACTGTAGCTTAAGAATAACGAAAATTTACAAGACTTGAGATAAACGTAATCCCTTTCAATAGAAGAAAAATGGTTTTAGTGGAGTCATTCATTTTGTAGTTGAAAACGGTGGCCATGGATTCTCTGAATTTGGATTCTTCACCTGAAGCACGGTAAAATATAGGATTATGAGTATTTATTGCAACTTTCTGTACATCCTTTTGACGCCTTCTTACTAATGACACTTCTCAAAAGTTTAAAAGAATGAAAGTTATTGAGACTTTCAAATTATAGCCCTAATTGAGATGATGTAGAAAAAAATGCATAGAAAGTATAGATGTTGAAAAACTATACAGAACGTTTTGATAGACATTTAGAATCATTTATAAGGGGGAAAGTAGGTTTTTATAAGTTGAGGGAAGTCGATGAGAATTGACACAGATGGTAAAAATTAGGTTCGTATCTCACAAAGATACGAGTTCGATTCCTACTATCATCGTGAGGACTCATTTGGTAAGTGATCTCATAAGTCCTTTGTAAACGCTTTCTGAGTGCCCTAGGGCTGTGCCCTGACCTTGGTAGGGGACCGATGCTGAACCCACATAAACTTTTGTATAAAAAAAAAGTTGGGGGAAAAATAAATTGAAAAAAAAAGCAATTAAGTCCAATTTCATTATCACAAATATGTTATAAATATTAAAAAAAATGGATGTCCATAACCACCAACCCTTAGGATTCCTTTTCTCTTAATGTCCTTAACTTCATAACCTCCTCAATGAATTACTTGGAGGAGTTTCTTGTTGTAAAATATCATTATGTTACCATTTACTTCTTTGTAACCTTTGTATTAGCTTTAAGGGTTGGAGGCCTATAAATAGAGGCAATGTATAAGAGAAAAAGATACCCATATGAATGAGAAATACTCCATTTGTTCTCCTCTAAATTCTTGTCTTGTTGTCCTCTTCTCTTCTCTAATTTTCTTATTTTTATAACACGTTATCAGTACGACTTTGCTCTGAAAAATTTAAGGTATAAACTTCTTGTCAATTCATATATTATTATGTTCAATTATGTACAAATGTTATTAGTTTTCTCTTTATCTAATTATCATATATAAATTTTCTTTTCTTTTATACATTTGTTATATATTCTACTATCATTTATTATGTTATTCCTTTATATTCATTTTAATTTTTTTTTGTTAGATTATATATATGTGTGTGGATTATCTTTCTTATATTTTATTCTTATGTAAAATATTATGTAGTTTTTTTTCCTTCTTTTGATATATTATTATGACTTATTCTTTATTTATATGGGTGTGAGTTGTTATTTACATTTTCGATTTTCCTTTCCTATATGTTGTTTACATTTTCAATTCTCCTCCCCATATATTCATTAATTTATATTTCAATTTATTTATTTATTTATTTATTTATTTTGTTTCTTTATTTATGCCGCTTATGATGGAAATTATATATTCATTTTATATTATTAGCATTATTATATATTTATTATATTTTATATTATTAGTATTATTATATATTTATTACAATTATGTAATATTCATTTATTTATATTACGAACTACTTATACTATGTTACTATTTATATATTAGATTTATGTTATTTGTAATTCTATGTATTATAACATATTATTTATATTGTTGCATATTTCTTTATGTTATTTAATTTATTTTGTTATATTTATTTATGTTTATTTAATTTTTATTACTTATTTTATTTATGTTGTTTCTATTGTAACATTATTTATGTTCTTTCTTTATTTATGCCATTTTATATTTATTTTGAATATATAATGTTTATTTGATTTATATTTTTATTATCATTATTTGTTTTCAATTAATTTTATCATAATTCTAATTGTTTTTATTATTTTAGTTTGATCCATGGCTAATCTTATCAAACTCGAGTTTACCGCTCTTGATATTTCGGGAAAAAATTATCTGTCTTGGGTTTTAGATGCTGAAATCCACCTAGATGCCAAAGGTCTAGGTAATGCTATTTTACCTGGAAATGAAGCAAGCAGTCAAGATAAGGCTAAGGCCATGATTTTTCTTCGCCACCATTTACATGAGGGGCTAAAAACTGAATACCTAACGGTGAAAGATCCGTTAGAGTTGTGGAATAATTTAAAAGAACGATATGATCACCAAAAGACGGTAATCTTGCCCAAAGCTCGTTATGAATGGTTGCATTTGAAGCTACAAGATTTTAAATCTGTATCTGAATATAATTCATCTATTTTTAAAATAAGTTCTCAATTGAAATTGTGTGGTGAGAAAATAACAGATGAGGACTTATTAGAAAAAATATTTTCAACCTTTCATACTTCAAATGTGCTCCTGCAGCAGCAATACCGTGAGAAAGGTTTTAAAAAGTATTCTGAACTAATCTCATGTCTTCTTGTGGCTGAACAAAATAATAAACTGTTGATGAAAAATCATGAGATCCATCCCACTGGATCAGCTCCATTCCCTGAAGCGAATGTGACTGAACGTACTAATTTGCATGCCTATGGTCGTGGTCGTGGGCGTGGGCGTGGTCGCGGTCGTGGTCTTGATCGTGGCCGTGGCCATGGTAGGGGATGTGGCAATTACCGTCATCATAGTGGGGGAAGTAATTATAATCCGAATACCCACCAAAAGAAGAAGCATAATGAAGGGCAGAAGAAAGACAAAGGTGGTCCCTCAAAAACTGTGAAAAATCTATGTTATAGGTGTGGGATGAAGGGGCACTGGTCGCGTACCTGTCGTACGCCTGAGCATCTAGTAAAGCTTTATCAAGCCTCCATTAAAAAGAATTCAAAGAACATGGAAGCAAATATGATTTTGCAAGATGACGATGTTGAGGCAAATTTTGCATACAAAAATGATGATACCAATGAGCTAGATGATGGCCTTGATGCTATGGCACATTTAGATGTGGCTGATTTCTTTGATAATCATGATTAGATAAATAAATTTGGCAGAAAAAGAATAAAATTAATGCAGTTTATGTTTTATTTATATTTTATCCTAATTTAGTTTATACTTTATGCTTTATTTATGTTTACTTTTATTTTCTTATTTTAAGAGCATTATTGCTAATAATGTATTTTAATACATTTATTTTCTTTTAATGAAGAATATGGATGTTCCTCTCTCTTTTATTGGGCACAAGAATGAAGATATATGTCTCATAGATAGTGCTACAACACATACCATACTCAAAGATAAAAAATATTTTTCTCATTTGACAATGAATGGAGTAAGCATCAATACTATAGCGGGTAATACAAAACTAATTGAAGGCTCCGGAAGAGCAATGATAATATTACCCAAAGAGACAAAATTTATTATTAATGATGCTTTATATTCCTCCAAGTCTCAAAGAAATTTGTTAAGTTTTAAGGATATCCGCCGAAATGGATATCATATTGAGACTATAGATGAGAAAAGTATTGAATATCTACATATTACAATTGTTAGACATGGAGAAAAATGTGTTCTTGAAAAAGTACCTGCATTATCTTCAACAAATATTACAGTAAACCAAAAGTTTACTGATAAAAATACATTCATTATTTGGCATGATCGGTTAGGCCATCCCGGATCAACTATGATGCGAAGAATTATTGAAAATTCACATGGACATCCATTGAAGAGCCACGAGATTCTTCAATTTAAAGATTTCTCATGTGTTGCTTGTTCTCAAGGCAAACTAATTACAATACCCTCATTAACAAAAGTTGGGGTAGAATCCCCTGCATTTCTAGAACGTATCCAAGGGGATATATGTGGACCTATTCATCCACCATGTGGACCATTTAGATATTTTATGATTTTAATAGATGCATCTACAAGATGGTCACATGTGTGTTTGTTATCTACACGTAATTTAGCATTTGCTAGATTACTTGCTCAAATAATTCGATTAAGAGCACAGTTTCCAGAATATGCAATTAAGACAATTCGTCTTGATAATGCGAGTGAGTTTGCATCTCAAATGTTTAATAATTATTGCATGGCAACTGGAATAACAGTGGAGAAATCTGTTGCTCATGTCCACACTCAAAATGGTTTAGCAGAATCATTAATTAAACGCCTCCAATTGATTGCTAGACCAATGCTTATGAGAACAAAACTTCCCATTTAAGCTTGGGGACATGCAATTTTACATGCAGCAACAATTATACGCATCAGGCCAACAAGTTATCATAAATTCTCCCCATTACAGTTGGCTTTTGGTCAGGAGCCAAATATTTCTCATCTTAGAATATTTGGATGTGCAGTATTTGTCCCAATTGCTCTACCACAACGCACAAAAATGGGACCTCAGAGAAGGTTAGGAATATATATTGGTTATGAATCTCCTTCTATAATCAAGTATTTAGAACCACTAACAGGAGATTTGTTTACGGCACGTTTTGATGATTGTCATTTTGATGAGACAAATTTTCCAATATTAGGGGGAGATAATAAGCAGCTGGATAAAGAAATCACATGGAAAGCATTATCGTTGTCTCATTTAGATCCTCGAACACAACAATGTGAGCTTGAAGTTCAAAAAATAATTCATTTACAAAATATTGCAAATCAACTGCCAGATGCATTTACTGACCCCAAGAGAATTACCAAATCTCATATTCCAACTGAAAATGCCCCAATTAGAATTGATGTCCCAGCAGGGCAAGTAGTAAGTGCAAATAAAACTAAACCACGCTTGAAGCGTAGTAGACCAATCGGTTATAAAGATAAATTTTCTAGAAAGAAACGAGTAAACAATCAAGATGGTCAAATTGAGGAGGCTAGTCTTATAGGAGAGACCCAGGACATAACAAATCAAAAGACCCCAGAAGAGGTCCAAGTACCTGAAAATAATGAAGAGATCTCGATAAGTTATGTCACTACGGGAAAAAGATGGAACCGAGAAAATATAGTCGTCGACGACATTTTTTCATACAGTGTTGCTGTTGAAATAACTAATCAAAGTGAGGATCTTGAATCTAGGTCAGTTGAAGAATGTAGATATAGAAATGATTGACCAAAATGGAAAGACGCAATTCAAGCAGAATTGAATTCACTTTCAAAACGTGAAGTTTTTGGACCTGTAGTCCAAATACCGAATGGTGTTAAACCAGTTGGGTATAGATGGGTTTTTGTTCGAAAACGAAATGAGAAAAATGAGATTGTTAGATATAAAGCACAACTCGTGGCACAAGGTTTTTCACAAAGACCTGGCATTGATTATGAAGAAACATATTCTCCTGTGGTGGATACAATTACTTTAAGATATCTAATTAGTTTGGCAGTGCATGAAAGACTTGATATGCGTCTGATGGATGTTGTTACAGCATACTTATATGGTTCTTTAGATACTGAAATTTATACGAAAATCCCTGAAGGATTTAAATTGCCTGAAGCATGTAAGAATTCTCGAGAAAATTATGCAATTCGTTTGCATAAATCCTTATACGGATTAAAACAATCAGGAAGAATGTGGTATAACCGTCTAAGTGAATATTTGTTAAAGGCGGGTTATAAAAATGACTCAATCAGCCCATGTGTTTTTATAAAAAGGAATACATCAGAATTTGTTATAATTGCTGTTTATGTGGATGACTTGAATATAATTGGAACTCCTGAAGAGCTTCAAAAAGCAGTTGATTGTTTAAAGAGAGAATTTGAAATGAAAGATCTTGGAAAAATAAAGTTTTGTCTCGGTTTACAAATCGAGCACTTAACAAATGGAGTTTTGCTTCATCAATCAGCTTATATTGAAAAAATATTAAAGCAATTTTATATGGATAAAGCACATCCATTAACTACTCCAATGGTTGTGAGATCGCTAGTTAAAGAAAAAGATCTTTTTCGCCCTCAAGAGGAAAATGAAGAACTTCTTGGTCCAGAAGTACCATATCTTAGTGCTATAGGGGCACTAATATATCTTGCTAATTCAACACGACCTGATATTGCATTTGCTGTGAGTTTATTGGCAAGATTTAGTTCTTCCCCAATAAGAAGACATTGGAATGGAGTTAAACATATATTTCGATACCTTCGAGGGACAACTGATATGGGATTATTTTATTCTAATGAATCTGGATCATAATTGATTGGTTATGCAGATGCAGGGTTTTTATCAGATCCACATAAAGGTAGATCTCAGATAGGATATTTATTTACTTGTGGAGGTACAGCTATATCTTGGCGTTCAATAAAACAAACTTTATCAGCTACCTCATCAAATCATGCGAAAATAATTGCAGTTCATGAGGCAAGTCGAGAATGTGTTTGGTTAAGGTTAGTAATCCAACATATCCAGAGAATGAGTGGCCTACTTCCAAAACAAGAGATTCCAACAGTATTATATGAAGATAATACATCATGCATAGCTCAACTAAAAGGAGGATATATCAAAGGAGATAGAACAAAACATATTTCTCCGAAATTCTTTTTCACTCATGATCTTATGAAAAATGGTGATATAGATGTTCAGCAAATTCAATCATGTGACAACTTTGCAGATTTGTTTACCAAGACACTACCAACTAAGCCATTTGAAAAGTTAGTGTATGGTATTGGAATGCGTAGATTCAAAGACATAAATTGACAATGTTATCAGGGGGAGTAAACAAGTACTTGCTATACTCTTTTTCTTTTAAGAATTTTTTTTTTTATTGTGTACTCTTTTTCCTTCACTAGGTTTTTGTCCCAATGGATTTTTCCTAGTAAGGTTTTAACGAGGCACAATATAGATTATGGACATCCAAGGGGGAGTGTTATAAATATTAAAGAAAATGGATGTCCATAACCACCAACCCTTAGGATTCCTTTTCTCTTAATGTCCTTAACTTCATAACCTCCTCAATGAATTGCTTGGAGGAGTTTCTTGTTGTAAAATGTCATTATATTACCATTTACTTCTTTGTAACCTTTGTATTAGCTTTAAGGGTTGGAGGCCTATAAATAGAGGCAATGTAGAAGAGAAAAAGATACCCATATGAATGAGAAATACTCCATTTGCTCTCCTCTAAATTCTTGTCTTGTTGTCCTCTTCTCTTCTCTAATTTTCTTATTTTTATAACAAAATACACATTATATGTGAAATTTAGATCCAATTAACTGAAAAACAAATGAAGTCATGACTAATGAGTGTCGAAATATGACAGCATGTTTTGTTCTCCATAAATCGGTCCGAATGTATTATGCTGATTTAGAGTGTGTAATTGGTACAGTAAAATAATCCAATATATTCCTAATTATAAAATATTATAATTAATCAGGTAATCCTCATTAAATAACTTCAACTATGCTGTCCAAATTCTTTCCCCGGGGGACGCAGGGTACTTATTCATGGAATAAAAGTTTGTAATAATACTTTCCCTGTTACCCACTTATTATTTACTGATGATTCTACCATCTTTGAATGTAATAAATTCAACATTAATGAAGTGGTTGAAATCCTCAACACTTTCCACCTTTGGTCTGGAAAGGAAATCAACAGAGATAAATCTTCTATCCTCATCTCTCCTAATGTTCCAGATGATCTTAAGGATGAATTGCATAGGAAATTCAATATTGGCTTCTCATAATGTTTTGGGAAATATCTTGGCACATGGATTGACTCTAGTAGGGATAAAACTCCAATATACCGGCAAGTCACTGATGCTATAGATAGGAGAACAGCTTCTTGGAATTCTAAACTTCTCTCTCAAGCATACTCTCAAAAATTCTGTGCTATCTGTCTGCAACATTCACTTGCTCTTTTGCACAAAACTCCCCCAAAAAAGTGTGTAACATTATTGATGATAAACTTGTTAACTTTTTCTAGGGATATGATGATCAGAAGCATAGAATTCACCTGGTTAGAAGGATTTACTTTCACTTCTACAAGCAATGGTGGCTTAGGCATTAGATCTACTCATCACATGAATCTGGCTATATTAGCCAAACAAATTTGGAAGATTATGTCAACTGAACCTCATTTTCTTCTTGGGTTTACTTTGAGAATAAAATATTTGGATACCTCTCTTGGTTGTAAGCTAGAAAAGCCATACAATGACTCTTGATTATGAAAAGGCATTTTGGAATCATCTGATCTCATTTTTAAACATCTTCGATGATAGGTTGGCTCAGGTGATTCTATCCCTATTGTTAGGAAATGGGCCAGTCCACCCATGGTGGATTAACCCAAGTCCATGAGAGGCAGAAAGGGAGGGAACAGTTTCTGTTTTTTCAAATAAGGGAAATGGAAGTTACCGAAGGCAACTTCCCGCATGCATGCTCTCCGAATAAGAAGGCTTCAAAAGGGAGTTGTCTTCATTATTCCAGTGAACAGTTTTTCGGTTCATGTGTGTGAGTGTATTTTCCCTCCTCCTTTGTTCTAGTGCTTCTCCGATGCTCTGTTTTCTTCCATTGGTATCATTCGCTGTGAAACGTACCAGAGTCCATACAAGGTGCTCCGGTTACGCGTGGCTATCTCGGTTACAAAAGAAGATCCAAGGTATGCCCGAAAACCTTCACCTATAAATCACAATCTCTTGTGGCCTTTGATTCATCAATCTCTGGCCTCTAGACTTCATATTCAGAAGGTTTATAATATTTTTTCCAATAAGCGTAACTGTTGGCTCTCACCTACATGGGATAAGCCACTAGTTAAAGTCCTTTACTCGTGGCTGGCAACATTTTCAAAACACCTATTTCAATTTGTAGGATGAGCTTTATTGGGCCCGTGATATCTCTGGCAAATATAGGGTTATACTCTGTCAATTCATAACGCTATGGCTAGGTGTGATAATCCATCGAAGCTTTGGGAGTTTACTTGGAAAATCTAGTTGCATCATAAACAGTCTGGAAGCTTATCCATTCTGTTGTACATATTGAAGAGGTCTTGAGGAAGCATCACCTCAAAGTTCAGATTAATTTTGTTTTTAGTTGTCAGGCTAAAGAAATCATTGAACATCTCTTCTACACATGCCCCTATATTCAGGCTATGTGGTTTTGGTGCGCTTTCCCTTCGCTCCACTAATATTTCTAATCAAGGCTTTCGGGCATGGTTTGCAGAAACATCGCATCAATTATTCCTTGATAGTAACTTGACAACGCTAAAAATAATTCAAGTTTTCGAGGTTCTTTATAGTACCTTACAGAGATTTGTATTTGGGAGGACTTTTCACATCATGCCCTCATTGCATCTCCTATCTCTACTTTACCCAATTGTTATATTCACAATCTCCTTGGATCCACACAAGGCTAGACAAGCTACACGAGAAAGGTTAAGATTCAGAGGCATGCCACTTGCATTACTACAATCTTTTTAGAGCAGAATGAAGTCTGAACTCTTAAATGGGTAAAGCTAGAATTGACTTATCCCCGTCAATTTTGCATTTCTTGTTTCAGACTGATGCTATGCTGGGTAATCCAATTTGCCTCATCATTTAATGCTTCCCTAAACTATATATCTGTCATTACATACAAGAGGGAATTTGCTCAATGATCTTTAGGTTCACTCGAATTTCAGCAGCACCTTAACAAAACTTATGTGCTATTAATTTCCCTTCCCCCAAATCCTACTATACTAACTTTAGTAAGTTGTATAACTATTCTCATTTTATATAATTGATATTTTTATTAAAAAAAACCATGTTGTTCAAATTTAAAGTTACATAAATCAACATATAGATATTTACACTCTCAATAAAACAACATTTAAACATTTATACCCTCCCTTTTTTATCTTGATAGGGTTAAAAGGATCATTTCACATTTATTTTTATTTTGAGATAAAATATAAATTTCATTCATAAATGCTCTATAATAATCATTCCATGCCATTATATTCTATTCTCGAACTTCATATACACCATTATACCCATTGGCTTATCCAATATACTTTTCAGTAACTTCTCGAACACCAACACCTTCTACTTCCTCTGAACCTACTAGAATCGCGTCCGCTTTATCCATTGATAGATTACTTTCATTTATCCGTCGTACCCTTTCTCATAAAATAGAAAATCTTGTAGAGTTTACCTATCTACCTGATGAAGCTCGGATAAGAGATATAGAGCTACCTTTGATTAATCCTTATTCTCTTTTCCACCGACAACGTCTACTACTTTCTGTAACATCTGCCATCTCATTACCAGATCTACTCCTCCTGTTAAGCAGATTGTCCAAAGTTCCAGGTTAGACCAGTGTGGTATCCCTTCTACTCCAAGTGAACAATATGTCACTTTGGAGCTTCCACAACCTCTCATCAACTATTATATTGATCAAGGTTACACCCCTCTTCATCTTGGAGTTGTTCGCCTTGTATTAACCCTCTATGGCAAGAAGGTCATCTTCTAGCTTCTACAAGTGGTCTAATATATGAGAAGGTAGGGCTTGTATACCGAAGAGGTACATCAATTAGTGTGGGTACTGATGTAGGTATAGTGGACTATTGGCCAGTATAAGAAACTTGTTTTTTCTTAAAAGGCTTTTTTGGTTTTGGAGGATTAAACTATCTGGCTGGATGATAAGTGGAACAAAAAACCTGACTGTAATCAATAGGTGTTGGTGTTAGAGATATTCATAGAACTGATCTTTTCTAAGGACTTACTTTGGCATCCCTAGCCCTGCTACCTTTAAGATCCAGAACTTATGAACTCCCAGACTAAATCAGATCATTCAAGCGGAAGATTTAAATCTTGGAACAAGGTCAAATTCCTTTCTGACATTGGATCCTCTAAAAGAGGCAAGTGTAGAGCATAATAAAATCTACGTGGAGACTTTAACAGAGATAAAGAAAGATAGAGCTTTCAGAAGAGAGAATACTTAGAAGGAAGACATTCTTATATTTCACACTGATATTTTACAATCTGAACTCTCAATGATCTCTAGAGTAGATTGGAGACTCCTTATATAGAGAGTCTGGCTTACAACAAGACAAAGACTCATAATGATACATGAGCTAGAAAGTAATAAAGCGAACCACACACTTTGGACAAAGCTGACAAGGCTGATTACAAACTACTTTAATAAAAGTACGCAGGAATCTTCTTTATTAAAGCTTCACGTGGGAATCTTTCTGCTATCAATCATAGATAGGCCCATAGTCATCATCTGGGTCTTTGTTTGAATTGTCTTCATCAAATCCATAGCATGGGTCTAGAGGATTTAGTGCTGCTTCAAGATCTACTGAGAGTGGTCTACCCCAAGAATCTTGTGACAGAGGACCACCCCAAGGGTATGAGTCTTAAGCAAAGAGACAGCTGGCTCTGCTGTAGATAAGCTAGGCAATAATTGTAACTCAGTTGGACGTCTTGATGATCTTATTGGCCTGGAAGTATATGGATGAGAATCCAAATACTGTAAGGTAGCTGGACTGAATTCTTGATTCTTTGGTCTCCTATACCAATTCTGAATATCATGAGTGATAAAAGCTTCACTTGGAATAGGACCTAGAGAAGTGCATGATAATCCAGGGTTTCCTTCAGGGCAATTATTCATGTTGCTGACAAATAGTTTTAAATTAGAAAAAAAACAATCTCTCTGTAGCGAGGCCAATTAGTTTGTGTTTGCCAAAAGTAAGCCTGATTAAGGGTATATAGTTTTCTTTGAAAGTCCATGCTATAGGGCCTGTGAACTGCAAAGAAGCACTGATATTTTTGCTGCTGGTCTTATGGAAGTTCTGAAAGAGGATGTTGTTGAATTATTTTCCCTAGTTGAGTTCTCCAAACAGGAAAAGGAGAAAACCATTAAATGACAGTTTATAAACTTGATCCTTTATTTTGACTATCACAGAGGTAATGTTAAACTAAGAAAGGTGAAAGGGCTATAACATAAATATAAAGAGCTGAAAGGGACCAAATGTACCACTTTAACTCTTTAAGAATTGGGCTAGTTATGAAGGGCACTGTAAGGTAGGGTTTTTTCATATTGAAATGATCAATGGATGGAGTAATATGATAGTTAGCAAGGAGGTGAAGCTAATAGACTTTTGGCTATCTGCTGTATTTGTTCCACAATAGTAGGGATCTCACCAGGTGGAAAATCATGGTGTTTAGAAGTGAAGTAGGAAGATTTAGGAAGAGGAAGTCTATCCATCATAAGGATGTATCTAGGACCAGAAGGAGTGAGGAGCTGGATTTTCTGATGTCTGGAAAGATAATCAGCTATAATATTTTAATGGCCTTTAATATGCTTGACTGTGAATTTATAGCGAGAAAACCAATCTTTCTATCTAAGAAGTTGAGAGTCTGATAAAACATTTTTCTTTGTATCCAGCATTGATGGGAAAACTGTGTTGTCTATTTTCACAATAAATTCATAAGAACTTAAGTGGAAGCTGAATTTTTTTATGCCTTTTTTGGTTGCCAGAATTTCCTTGTAAGTAACATGGTAATGCTTTTCAGATTCTTTGAATTGTCCACTGGTATAGGCACAATAATATATTTTTCCATTTACTTCTTCAAGAAGTATAGCTCCCCGATAATAGTCACTTGCATCAGTCTGCAATATTCGTTGTCTTGTTCCTGGTATTTTTAAAGGTGGAGGAGTCTGTGAAATCCTTTTTAGTGTCTAGACAGCTATAGTCTGTTGAGGTCCCCAAGGTGGGGGATTCTTTTTTAATAACTTCGACAGGTAGCTAGTGTGGCTAGTAACCTCAGAAATAAAGTCAAGTAAGTAATTGATAATGCCTAGAAATTGATGTATTTGTTTTACCGACATGTCATCTAGAAAGTTGAGCAATTATTGGGCAAGGAGCAGACCAGGAAAAAATCATCATGAAAACTCATTCCAAGAAAATTAATTCGGGTTTAAGCAATATATCATTTCTTGGAAGATAGCATGATACCATGGGTTATAACAATATCAGCAAATTGTGCCAATAGCTTCTTGTGACTTTGTTCATCTTTTGAATAGAGCAATATGTCATCTATGTAGACAAGTGTGGAGTGCAGAATGGGCTCAAATATTTTTATCATAGCTCTTTAAAAAAAGGATAGAGCAACCTTTAATCCAAAGGGTGTGACAGTTTATTGGTACTGAGCATCTGTTATACAAAAAGTAGTCTTGTATCTTTCTTCTGGTTGGATTCCTATCTGCCAGAATCCTTCAGAGGTCAAACTTTGAGAAAATTTTTGCATCAACAAGTCTTGAAGCCAATGTATTCATCTTAGGGAGAGGAAACTTATCATCTTGTAAATGGAGATTAAGAGATTTATAATCAATCACCAACCTCTTTTTTCCTTGAATTTGCTCAGATATTTTCTCCACATATAAAGCTTGGCATGCCCAATTAGACTCCGTGGGCTCAATAAGACCTTGAGACAATAGAGGGGCACATTCTTGCTTTGCAAGAACTAGGTCATCTGGGTTCATTCCTGAATGGATTGCCTTTGTTGGATTGACAACCTCATTCTTCTTAAATAGTAACTTAACAAGGAAGTATTTGTTCTTCCAAAGAGGATGGGGATGTTGAAACTGATCATGGCTATCAGAACATAGACTAAGAAGTCTATCTCTGATATTCTCATATCCAGCAAGAGCTTGATTGATCTCAAGTATGCTTCGTGTCTGAGAATAAGGACTAAAAACTTCTTGAACTTTAATCCTTCTGCTGAAATAGACAATCCTGCTATATGATAAAATGCATCAAACCCAAAAAGTATATCTCTTTCAAGAAGATAACTCCCAAGTACTTTGATCCATACCGTGCAGCCAAGAAAAAGTTGTATCCCAATTTTCTTTCTGGAAATAAGCTCAATATGGAAGTGTTCCTAGTTTACTATATGAAAGGGTTCATTAAAAGGCATCCACATATTACCGGTAAGAATGTGAGGCTTAATGATTGTAGTATAAGAACCTGTATCAACCATAGCAATGGCTTTGATTGGTTTGTCATATTTAGATAAAAGGATCTTGGCTTTAACATGGGGCCTAGTGTTTTATCTATCTGAGGAATTCTAATGAACCCAAATGATCCATGGGCTAGTTCTTTAGAAATCTTTGATATTGTATTCCAAGGGCCAAGTGAGTAAACTGATGGCAGAGGATATTCTACTTCAAAATCTTTTGAGTCAAAAATATGAAGAACATATTCAATTTCTTTATTTTCCTCATAATGTTCTTCATAAATAGATTCAATGTCTTCAGTGTCTATTATTGGTAGTGCACATTGAAATGACTGAAGCATTTTGATCTCCCTTTTGTTATTCTTCTTAGGACAGGATTTTACAAAGTGTCATTTGCCACCACAAAGAAAACACCTTGCCTTAGGTGATTTTGAAGATCTCCTTTTAAAATACCTGAAGGGTTTTTTGTACTTCTTTCTTCTACCGTTGTGAAGTTTATATATTGAGAAATAGGACTTCTTTTTGGTTGAACAGTGGCAATTATCTCTGTCCTTGCATTTAATCTTTAGATAATATATGCTACAAGCTGGTTTGAGATTTGAGCTTCCTTTCATCATAGATTTGAAGAATTTTTATTGTTCACACATCTTGTCAAGAGTGGCTAAGACTAGCTGATGGATTTCTTTAAGAGTAAGCTGAGTTACTTCTTTGTTGAGTGAAGAATCATCCTGTGTAATTTTGGTTATAATTCATCTAGGAGAGAAGCAATAAAAACATGCTTGAGATTAGGATTCTATGGTCCTCCCAGTGGATAATAATTTTCAACCATGCTGATATAATACTTTTGTAAATCATGTCAATTTAGGGAACAACATTTCATTTCAAAATATTATTGAGAATTTCTTTTTTGAATGGCATAGAAATCTCCAAAAAACTCTCAATGAAGTGCTACAAAGAACACTACTTGTAAATCTAATGAGCTGTAATATCTAGTACTCACTTAACTGAGTAAAACATTATCTCAAATTACTAGTCATCTGAGAGATAAATTCTGTAAGAATCTGTTCTAAGGTAAAACTTGAATTTGTCATATGAGAATCAATCAATATACCAAACTCATATAAACGCATGGACTTGAATTTGGATGGTAGAATATCATCAAAAGTAAACCAAAAATTATATTTCTTGGCCTTGAATGGTGTGGATCTGAATTCTTCTGTTCCTTCCTCCATTTCTTCTTCTTCAAAAGAAGGATCTTCCATTATGAGATTATTTGAAGACCCTGTTAGTTCAGGATTTGGATTTACTATAGTAATAGTAGATAGATCAGCATAATACTATTTTTCATTGGAGAATTCTAAAATTGTGGTTGAATCTTCTGTAGTAAAGGATTCTTCAGGAGTTGAGGATTCAGACCCTGTCTTAATCTCATTGGTAGCACAGGAAGTCGAATTATCCTCAAGAAGAGGTTGATATTTGTTTCCGCAAAGTGCACGAATAATGTTTGAAGTCCAATAATATTTTGCCCTCAGATCACACAAGATTGCTTATAATTGAAAATGTAGTTTAATTTAGCAAGAAATGCAGAAAATCAATGAGCATTTGGTATTGCTTGTTTTCATTTCATTTTGCACATAAAAATCCTAAACATTGACAATATGGTAAAGAGAGAAAAGAGAGTAAACGATCACCTTCATGGAATTGCATTAGCTTCTACTTTTTCTTTGCACACAAATTCCTTTTGAATTGGTCCAACATTGTACAATATCCATGTTTTCTCTTAACCACATCTCACATTCTCTACAATGCTATTTTCTAAGTACAACATTTTTCATATATGACACTTCTCAATTACCAGACATTTAACTCAACTGATTCTGTAATTTTGAAAAAACAAAAATTCAAATTTTCTATTCACATGTTGCCAAACGAAGCTTTATCAGTGTAGTAGCACTGAGCATCAACATGACTTTTGCCATTATCCACAAAGATGGCCTGAAAATAAATAATAACAGAGACACAAGAAAAAACCAAAGAAATTCACGTGAGTAGAAAATAAAAAAAAAAATGGTCAAGGAAGAGGGCACGTGAGCTCAAGAAAATATCAATCATACCCAGAAATTCCTTATAAGAACAATATAAGGAGAGAGATTCCCTCATTATTATAAGAGAAGAAAAATAAGGGTTAATACTTAATACAAGATTTGCTTCCTCTAGTTTGCATGAATTTTAGTTGACCCCTTAAAGAAAAAATGATCTAAGATTTTATTAAATTATAGGGGCCAATGTTTTAGATCAAAAACAACTTGAAGGACTAAACCTAAAATAAGAGTAAATTTGAGGGACTAAAAGTTGTATTAACCCAAACAACAATAATAAACTATTTCTCATTAATATTTCAAAATCGACTGAAATTGTTCACCTTTGTATACAAGGCTTCCTAAAGATTGTTAAGAGAAAAAATTTGTCTAGACAAGGAATGAAAGTCACCATTTCAAAGTAAGGTATGCTTGAGAATTTATGAAGAAATATAATAGAATAAAATGATAATTAAGTATTAAGAATTAATATTAAACCAAGAAATAGAATAGCAAGTTTAAGGTTTGCCACAGTTAATATCAATGAAATAACCACCCTACAACACATAAATTTGAGCTTTGGATACTTAACCTACATTGATTATTCCATCTTTTTATCATCCGTTCACGCAAATTCCAGAATTCTATTCTCAACTGACACTTGTGCTAAATTTAAGGGCAAAAACGTTATATTAACGGAATTCAATCCTCATCCTATATCTTTTTCATACTTAACTCTCAAATTCCACAGGATCTATTTGGATAAATGCTTAAGAATTACTCCCTCCGTCTTCAAATATAAGCAATGTTTAACATACTCACAGTTTCAGAAAATTAGTTTATCCTAATAATTATATATCAAGTTGAAAATTTTGGACTAAATACCCTTGTGATTAATGCTTAACTTTTTTCCTAATTTACTGATATGCTCATTTAGTAAAGAGTGATTAATGAGGGCAATTTTCGAAAGGTGTCTTAAATGCATCTCAAATTTCGTTACTTTTGCTTATTAAAAAAAACAGAGAGAAAGGATGTATGTTCAACATTTGCCTATAGAAAAAAGGTTAAATTACGTAAAACTCCACTGAGCTTTGGATCATGTACAAATAACCCCCACAACATTTAAAACTTAATCATAAACCTCCATGAATTTTCAAGTTTATAAGGATAAACCCCAACTATCAATAATATGCCCCCTTAAACTTTATTTTTGCGTGCATATAATACCCTCAAACTTTGAGTTATATGCAGATAACTCTCTAAACTTTAAGTTGTGTACAAATAAGTAATGAATAAAATTAATCATAGGGGAGTTATATACATATACATAAAAATTTAGGGAAGTTCATTATAAAGTTTCAAAGGTAGGGTTAGGGAAGTTATCTGTACATAGCATAAAATTCAAGAGGATTATATGTAATTTAGCCTATAAAAAAAGGAGGGAGTTATATATAAGGGACAATGCACAAATTCTATAGTCACATTATACGAGAAGCAATAAATTATTGCTTCAAGACAAAGGAATATTCCAAGGTTTACCAATAAACAAACTTACACTATGTCTATTGTATTATGTATATATCCATCTTAACACTCCTATTAGATTTAGGAGATTCCTAACCCTATGCTCATCTTTTAGGATAAGAATGAAATCTAATTTCATATTCATGCTCTTTACATTTCTTTTGGCAGTTTCTTTCTTTCCAAACTTCGACATGTATTCAGAACTAAAACAGAAGAGCATTTGGGGCGCAAATTCCAGAAACATCCAGAAAAGGTTTCCTATGCAACCTAATCGATCCAATTTGGAGGGAAAGTGAGCATGAAAATGGTCAATTAGGTCACATCACAGTTACCAACTAGGGTAATGAATAATAGATTGTTTTGTTACGTTTTGTTAATCAAAAGAATATTTGGTTGGTTTATGGTTCTACTTCATGAATGATTCTTGTAGAATCCAAGGCGCACCTAATTTGTGTAAATAAATGGATTATGTGACTATGTATGTTTAATACTACCACTAGTCTTTAATATAAGATCTAATTATCTAATTTAGGTAGATTAAGAAAATTACTTAAGTTAGTTATTTGTAATAATTATAAGTTATTTTTCCTAAAATACCCTCTTTAATCATACGTATTTGAATTACCTCTTGATAGAAACTCCCTTAATTTATATAATTATATAAGGATATTTTGGTGAAAAATTATAATTTTGGGAGACAAAATAGATTAGGGTCTTATATTTAGAACTAAAATATACTCTATATCTAGCTCTAATATTTAGGTCTAGAGGAAATATGATTTTTTTATGTAACATATAATATCTGAGACTATCAAATTAAATTGGAGCATATTATCATATCTAAGAAGCTAAATATGCTTCACCATGTTGTTTTTACAATATATGCAAAGCCAATAGAAAGATTATGATAACTTAATCATGGAATGATTTTCATGGTTAAAAAGAAAAAGGAATGACTTTCTATGAATAATCCAAGTGCTAGATGAAATATTTGATATGATTTAAATAAAATAAAAGAGTAAAATATAGTAACATCCCTTCCATTTTGCTAAAATTATAAAGTGTATGTTTGGAAATATTCCAAACTTTAGTTTTAAAAGGACTTCTAACCCAAACTTCGGTTTGGAGAAATTTTAAAACAAACAGTCATATTTGTTCAAACAGGCTTTTGAACCAAACTATGGTTTAAAACTAAGATTTTGAATAAGCTAGTTAGACTAGCTTTTGAAATAGTAAATAACTTATGAACTACCCAATTACTATTTTACTCTTAGGGCCTATTTGGGTTTACCCCAAACCATAGTTTTAAAAGCCCTTTTGGGCAAAACTTTAGTTTGGAAAAATTTTAAAACAAACACCTATATTTGTCCATAAGTGATTTTGGGCAAAACCATAGTTTTGAATAAGCTATTAAAACTAGCTTTTTGAACAGTAAAAGAGCTTATGGACTATCCAATTACTATCTTACCCTTACTTTTTCTTACACCCTCTCTCCTCTCTCATCTCTACCCCTCTCCTCTCTCTTTTCTACCATTTCTCCTCTCTCCTCTCTCATCTACCCTCTCTTATCTTTTCTCTACCTCTCTCCTCTCTCTTACTTTTAATCAAATCATACCCCTTTTTGTAATTTACCAATATAAAAAGTCATTCTAAAAATAACTATCCAAATACTTATTTATTCAAAACCATTTTTTTTCCATAAACTCTTCTCTAAAAACCCTTTTTCTATAAACTGTCCATAAGCTCTTTTTTTCATAAACCCTTTTTTAAAATCCTATCCAAACACACACTTACTTTTTCTTACACTCTCTCTCCTCTCTCATATTTCTTCTCTTTTCTTAATCATCTCTCCTCTCTCATCTTTATTCTCTACCTCTCTCCTATCTACTCTATCATCTCTCCTCTCTCTTTTCCACCATCTCTCATCTCTTATCTCTCTTCTTTCCCTCTCTCCTCTCTCATACTTATAATAAAATTATACCCTTTTCAGTAATTTACCAATTATAAAAGTCATTCTACTAATAATTATCCAAACACTCATTTTTTCAGACCCACTTTTTTTCTATAAGCTCTTCTCCAAAATCCCTTTTCTTAAAACTGTCCAAAAACCATTTTTTTCATAAACCCTTTTCTAAACTCTAATTGCAAACGGGCCCAAAAAGCTTCCCATGTCTTAAAACCTATACTTTGTCCAATTTATCACATATTATTATTATTATTTTGCCAAATATCACTTATTGTATCTATTTTATTTTTTTTACATAAGTGTTTTAAATATTATTTTAGATTTTGTGTAATGTGACTAGGGAGGTTCATATAAATATTTTTTTTTATGAATATAATACAAAAATAAAAGTATAGCACAAAACGATTGAAGAAAAAATAAGGGGGGAAAACGAAAAAACTAAAACGCATAGCTATGAAACAAATTCAATAAAACTAAACAAACATCTAACAATTTTGATATTTAGGCAAATTTATGTTTTCTAACTTAAAAATATCTATCTAATTTTATGAATGTATGCCAGACAGAAAATATTTTTTATTCACTTCATGAAGATTTTAATATCCGAGAAGTCTAAATCAATTATATATAAGAATTCAGAAAAGCAAGAAGATGCCAAAAAATACACTGCAAGCTAGTAAAAGTTAGATTGATGGATCCTTACCTTGTCCTGATCCTGAAAAGAGGATAATTACTTCAATCTCGGAAAATGACGTCGTCGGCGATATCCATCAACGGCGCAAGACTCTCTGGCGAGAACTTCCTGCCAAACATGTAGTCATACCCTGAGTAATTTGACTGCCTCAATTGGAAAACCAGCTCCGGCGAGACCTCCTGTGGCGTGTACAGGCGCGGGTGGCCGTCCCAGCATCCCGTCCAGTTCACCCTCGTGAGAGTGAAACCGGTACAGCCATTCCGATCCTCCATGGACAAAAGGGTCGGAAAGTAGTGCTCCTCTGGGTAGCACGGCTCCTCTGTCACACATGGCAGCCTAAACTTCCTCCACAACCTCCTATCCCTCACCACAGCCACCGCGTGCCGCCGGGTCAGCACATAGAACTGTGACCCGACCCGGAACTCATCAAACGTCACTTCCGGTAACATCGCGTGTTCCCCACGCGCCGCGTATCGCTCATACAGATTGGGCTCATCGGCAAGAATCTCGATAAAGCTCTTGTAGTCAGAGTGGGGAAATGTGAAACTCGTGAGAATCGTCAGTTCGTTGCCGAAGAGGGAACGGTACATGAAACGGAAGGAGTGGAGTGGGATGCAATGCTGGGACACGAGAGCGAAGTACTGGTTCATCGGGTCGTCGATAAGCGCGTTGGCGAGGAGGCGGCGCGCGGCCGCGATAAGGGACGGTGACGCGCGGAAAGTTTTCTTCGATGAGATGAATCGGTCGCTGAAAACGCCGCCGGGAGGAGTGATGTAAACGGACGGGTCTGAGTGGATGTAGATGTTGAAGAGATTACGATTTCCACGGAAAAAATTTTCCCAGAGAGGCGCGAAGGAGAGATTGGAGTTAGTGAGGAAGAGAAAAGCGATTTTAGGTTTAGGATTTGTGGTACCTAAGCGGGATGTGGTGGAAATGGAATGGGCGGCACGCGATGCTCTGGTGAGGAGAGCGAGATCTTCGAGGTCGTCGGAGTTGGCGAACGTGAAGGGAGCAGGAGGGAGGATTTGTGGAGCGAAGAAGAAGATGAATGGGAGACTGAAGAAGAGAGTGAAGGTAACAAGCAAAGGAGAAGACAACATTGGAAGAAGAAGGAGAAGAAGAGTGATGGATTTGGAGGGGGAATTTTGAGGGAAAAGGAAAGTTAAAGAGAAACTAGATTTTTTTTTTGGGAAATATTTCGTGGGGATTCTGGAACTGTTGAAGAGAGGGAAAAAAGTGAAAGTGAAGGTTGAAGAGGAAGATGTAGAAGAAGACGATGCAAAGAAAAGTTTTAGGGATTCATTAGATTAACTTGGGATGCCTAGCACACTCATGAGATGTCCGGCAATATTCTTCTCTTTTTTTTTCAAATAGAGATATTACTCCTTTAGTTCATTAAGAATAAATTAACTAATTTAATTAAAAAAAATAATTAAGTCACTTGATAAAATTTATTTTTTTAAAATATTTTAATTATTTTTTTTAAAATTTTTTTAATATTCTCTCTATTATTTAATTATTATTAAAAAATATTATTAATAATAATTTAAAAAAATTAATAAATATATAAAATATATTTTATATTTTAAACTAAAATTAATTCACTAATTATATTAAAAATTATAAAATTATTATTTAAGCCAAAATTATTACTCATTTAATTTTTAATATAAGACTTCGTTTATAATATAATTTAATTTATAAATTAAATCTTGTAAAACTAGAGGAGTGTTATTGTTTAATTTATTCTTGTACATTATTTGATATGAAGTATTTAAAGAGAAGCTCAGGAAAATATTTTTAAATTTAATTTAAAAAATTTAAAAAAATAGGATTAAAATTCTTTAATTAATTTATCTTACTACTTTATGTTATATTTTTTTTTATTAAAATTTTATAACCACACTCCTCTAATTTATTTAAATTGACTTGATAAAAAATTTCTCTCCTCTCTTATAAATCTCTTGTACCAAATAACCTATAAAAGGATAAATATTGTTACTACTAAAAAAAGTATAAAACACACCCTCTCTCTATTATAAAATATCTCACCTTATGTTTAAGTTGAATTGCTTTATTTTAGTTTTTTTAATTATCTTGGAACTACATATGCATGTCAAAAGTGTTTTATGGCTCCATTCAAAGGATTTGGGGCTTTGGGGCTCTGGGGCTAGTGAGTTTTTATAACTCTTTTTTTAATTTTGATACCTACGGTTGTACTTTATAGTCAATTTAATAATTTTATTTTTTTTATTATAATATATTTTTATTTGAGTTCATACTTTTTTAAAAGAAAAATCAATTTCCAAATCAATTGATGTGTGTGTGTTTTTCTTCAGTAAAAGAATTGGTGTTGCTTTTGGTCCTTGTTGCAGTACGTGATTTGTTTCTTTGAACGTAATTGATTCGGTTCTTGTTAAATGAATGATTTGGTTCTACCTAAATTTGATTTTGGACTTTGTATAGTTATTTTAATTTGATGATTAATTTTTCTCCTAATATTCTTGATGATTAACCAAACAATAAGATTCTATTACTTTTGATTAAAAAAATTGTATCATATTTTATTTCCTGAAATTTTATTACATTCTATTTCCATCTTTGAATCTACCGGTCCTAAATATTTATGACATCCTCTTAATAACTCTAAAAAAAAGAAAAAGGAAGTAGCTTCTCTCTATAGGTGTTCACAGGATAGATTAAAATTAGAATACTCCTATCCCGTATCTTGTCTTGAGCTTGTCCTGTCCTAATCTAGTCTCTGGGACAAGGATAAGACAAAAAATTTTAAATTATTTTAAAAAAATATTAGACAATCTAAAACAAAAAAATTATTTTTTAAGAGGGTTTATTATACTAATCTTCTCTTAAGTAGTACAAAATCTAGGACTTTAAACAACAATAAATGTTTTTCCCTATTATGAATTAAAATAACAATAGGTGATAAAAAAATTAACTATTTTATGGCATTTTGATGTAGCTAAAATAATTTCATCAAAACTATTAGTTGACAACCCTATAAAACAAATAAGGTTGCCTTCATTCTAATTTAAAATATCAACAGAACTCAGTAATTCTTGAGATATTAGAGCATCTACATCACCAACATACATTATTATTAGAACACCAGTGGCCCTTGCAGCTTGTAATTTTAAAAGCATAACAAATGATGTGAAGAATACACAAGGCAAAAGAAAGAAGCATTAATAGTTCTTACACAAGCACCTTAAGAAATAGACAAAAATAGGGAAGGGGCAAATGATTATAGAGATTTACTACTAAAGGATGTTAGAGCCAAAAACATCCTTTAATAGGAAACTTAATAGTTGAGTGTATAAACTACAATGTTATAAATGCTTTAAAATGGGTTGCTAACCACTCTTATTTTACATGCTAAACAGGATAACTCTATCAGCTTTATGAAATCTATCCAATTATAATGGCTATCAATTTACCATGTATGGGCATATTAGAAGAATGTAACTAAACCTCCACTATTCCTAGGAAGAAGGAGTAGTAAAAAGGAAGACATCATTGATGAAGAAAATGATGATGATGATGATGGAGAGGAGGAGTAACAGAATGAAAAAGATTGGAAGCTACAGGAGGACATGAATCTTTTAAAAGGCATGGCATGCAATGGTATAATTCTCTTTGAATATTAGTCCAGATGCAACATAAAGCTATAACAATATAATGATACTGATCATCAACACTAGTTTAGCAAACCCAAAAGACAGAGTCCAAGTCTCTCATTAAACTCACTTTGTTCAAACTTTAATTATTATAGCCTATGGTACCTCCAAGAACTCTTAATATTTTGTTCAAACTTTAATTATTATAGCTTATGGTACCTCCAAGAACTTTTAATATTTGAAAAGGGAGGTTAAATAACAAAATTGATTAGTACTACTATACTACAATACTTGTAAATCACGAAAAATATATTGAACTAAAGAATATAAAAGCAAAAAATCCTACTTTTGCCACTTGAATGTTAACAGAATCTAGGATATTCATATGAAGTAAAACAATCCGTACATTTCTCACAATCTCCAAATTCTCATCAATTAGAGTTTCAGGCCACCCACTCATGTTGGCACCACCAATGACGATTATAGAGTTCTAGCCATCTGGTTGAAGCATCACTATAGCGTGCCCAGTTGGTTAACAATATATGTAATGCAGAGTGACAGTGCTTGCTTGTGATTGTGTACAGATAAGTATGCTGCGTGCTTCCATGCTTAATAACATATGATCATAGCATTATAGCAGAGCTTCAGACATAACATATAAGACAACAATCCAACCAAACAATAGCACAACAAATCACAAAGCCATTACATAAAAGCTAGGATTAGTTACTACCTCAAAGGCTCAGCAGAGCTCTACTATCTCTATTCTGCTTCCAGCTCCGCCAGAACTTCCTTTCTTTCTTTCTTCCTCTCACTTTCTCTCTCTAGCACCTCCTCCTCTCTCTAAAATGCCTCTTGGCCGTGCCGCACAAGAATGAAAGGGGGGTATTTATAACCTCCTCCGATGGCAATCTCGTAATTTCCATGAACTTTGATCCTGCGGTCCTGATTTTTCCTGGATTTTCCTATTTTCTTTAATTCCTCCTTTACTGCATCATGCATGACATCATTGGGACACCTCACCAGGACACCTCACATTTATCACATGTCTGAAATCCTGGACACCTCAGCAGCTGACTCAGCATGCTGACTCACCGGTAGTCTCTTGCCTCGTAACACGTGTCCTCAACTTTTTCTTCTGCCTTTATGTTGGCGCCATGTGTCATCTTATTGGCACCTGTCACGCCTTCCAATGCTATCCAGATAAATCCAGGACTTTATCTGATCACCTTCTCGGTTATCTTGCCAACCGAGTAACTTTACTTTATTGAAACAGCATTAAAATAATATTTTAATGCCACTTTTTCCCACATATCACTGGGCCTACGTTTTTGGGCTCTGGGAATGTTATCTTGGATTCTGATCAAGCCCAAGTACTCTGATGGCTCGATTCCCAAGAAACAGCCCTTGATTTAGAAAGGCCCTTGGTATCAGAGCAATAGGTTCTGGCATAAATCAGAAAGGATTCTGGCTTAGGAAATACTCTGAATAGATAATTTATGGTGATAGTACAGAATAAGGTTAGCACAGAACAAAGGGTTCTGGCCCCGAGCATAAGATTCTAGCACAGAACAGAAGGCTCTGGCTCAGCGATGCTCTGATTTAGAAAGGTTATTTCCCTAGAGTACATGGAGGTTTAGAAAAGCCCAGTGGAGGTAAAGCTCTTAAATGAGAAAGTGAGATAAGGTAGACCCCGGAATTATGTCAAGATGGGGTAAGATATGAAAGAAATGGACACTACTCACAAGTCCAGTAAGTTGTCCATAAGCATAAGCAGATAAATAGATGATAAAGGATTGACGAGCTATAATGAGATAGCTAGAATGAGATTTGCCTAGTAATGAGCCTAGGACATGGCCTAAGGCTAGAGATGTGATGGGCTGATGTTCCCTAAGCAGAGGGATTCCATCACAGAGAAGTAGTAAACCTAGGGTAGAGTACCCTAGAGGATAGAAATGATAGTAAGAGATGATGAATGAGATCTATGCGATTGAAGTTCGCTAGGATCAAGAGAAAGAGGTAGAGAAGCATTGGCTAAGAGCACTCTGGGAGGTAGCTCAAGTTGTGAAGCCAATAGCAAGAGAAAGAGGCAATAGTTCAGGCAGGGGACTGATCAAGGAGAAGATCAGGTTGGAGAGCAGAGATGTCAAAGTGGTGAGCCATGGCACATAGGAGTGTCGAGCAGGGCAATGCAGTGGTGAGAGAAAGGCCACTTGGCGAGAGTTGCCTACGAATGCTGACATCCTAGGAAAGGTGTTTGCTACCACAGACAGAGTCTCCAATTTTTCCCTGTGGTCGACCCTAAGAATGGTTAAGAGGAACCATAGCTGTAAGGGCGACTGAACTGTAAGGAACTATATGCCTAGATGATAATGTGGACGAAGAGTTCTTTTCTGATCTAGAGAATGTGGTCATTGTAACAAGTCATGAGAAATAATTAGTAGGATAATAAATCTATCTTAACTCAGTGATGAGGGTGCTGTATGAGGGATTAGAACATGGATAGCTGTAAGCAACTATAATGAAAGATGTTAGTTGCTAAGAATCCATGTGGAAGGTCTGGGACCAAGCTGTTGCTCCTCTAGACCATCACTGGAGTGCGAATAAGACAGAGAGGGATGATCTTACTGGTTATAGATATGACTGCGTTATAAGAATCACATAGCTGTATAGGTCAGTAAGAAGTTCTCTTCAGGAAAGATGAGGTATCCCTTGAAATTTTGAGGACGAAATTTTTAAAAGGGGATGAGAATTGTAACATCCCAATTTTTGGGTCTAGTTCACCTAGGTTCAAAATGAGGAATGTGAGGAATATCCTAAGTCTTAAGCCTAGAAATTCTGCAGGTAGCTTGATATGGGCTGGCTCCTGTGTAAGATAACCTGATATGGGCGGATTGTCGAGCCTTTCAATTAACGATGACTCCCGAAGAGTTTAAGGGATGAGTTATTGAAAGAGAATTTCTATAACTTAAGATGAAGGATGAGAAGATGAGCAATGAGGCCAGAAAGAGAATGAAGGGGCAAAATCGTAATTATGGGAAAGATCGGGCTGGTAGCCGATGAGTACCATATTTTGCCAGAAAATAGAGAAAATTATGCTGATCATTTCACTGAACTGTGAAATGTGCATATGAGGTCTCTATGTGTATGAAAGAATTAGAAATATGACCAGGGGTAAAATGGTCATTTTGAAAAAGTGTGCGCGTGAGTACTTTTTCAGGCCAAAACAGCCCTGTCCGGATAAAATATCTGAAAATACCGGGAGATAGAGAAAATGATTCCGGGTTGAATGAGGAGTCACAGAATTTTGATTTGAGGTCCCGATTTTTCTGTAAAAATTCCGGAAGATGGGAATTTACAGTTATAATCGGTAAAGGAAAAGCAGTTTCTGATAGGGATGATCGGACTGTGGCCAGGGGGCCGTATAGTGTTTCTAAGGCCTTAGTGATACCAGGGAAGGCCCAGGCCCATTAGATCAGTCCAGTGGTAAAAGGGGCCGGTGTCCGGGAAAAAGGTGCGAAATAACGAAAATGCCCTTATGTTATAGAACAGCTGAAGTATGAGTAAAGGGTATTTTGGTCATTTGCCTAAGGTTAGTCAGTCCAGACAGGGTATCTGGATAGTTGACCAGGGTCAGAGAGTACTCTGGTAAGATGTGAAAAGACAATAATGCCCCTAGACCTAATAAAGTAAAGAAAGAGAGACTAAGGGCATTTTGGTAATTTGCCAAGGGGTGTTTCTTGGGAATCGTGCCATCAGAGTATTTGGGCTGGATCAGAGACCCAAGATGATATTTTCAGGCCCAAAAACGCAGGCCCAGTGATTCAGGGGGAAAAGTTACATTAAAATAATGATTTAATGACTTTTCAGTAAAGTAAAGTTGCTCGGTTGGCACGATAACCGAGGAGGTGATCAGATAAAGTCCAGGACTTATCTGGATGGCATTGGAAAGCGTGAAGGGATCCTTCCAGGTGGCACATGGCGCTATCATAGAGGGAGAAGAAAAGTTAAGGCCACATGGCATTAGTCTGGAGAAAGCAGATAAAGCTGAGGACACGCATTACGAGGTAGGAGACTGGACCGGTGAGTCATCTGCTGAGTCACCTGATGAGGTGTCCCGGGTTTTAGACATGTGAGAAATGTGCTGCTGAGGTGTCCACTGAGGTGTCCTGGATGATGCAGTAAAAAGGAATAAAAGAAAATAGGAAATTCCAGGAAAAACCAGGACCACAAGTTCATATGGCTTCAAAATTACAGGAATGCCATTGAAGGAAACTATAAATACCCCTCCCCCTCCCATTTCATGCATCCCACGGTTTTGAGCCTTTTAGAGAGAGGAGGAGGTGCTAGAGAGAGAAAGTGAGAGGAAGAAAGAAAGAAAGGAAGTTCTGGCGGAGCTGGAAGCAGAATAGAGATAGTAGAGCTCTGCTAAGCTTTTGAGGTAGTAACTAATCCTAGCTTTTATGTAATGGCTTTGTGATTTGGTGTGCTATTGTTTGGTTGGATTGTTGTCTTATATGTTATGCTTGAAGCTCTACTGCAATGCTATGATCATATGTTATTGAGTATGGAAGCACGCAGTATACCTATCTGTACACAATCACAAGCAAGCACTGTCACTCTGCATTACATATATTGTTATGATTGTTGCTACTGAGATTCCCCCGAATCTCATCCCCATCCATAACCCATTACAGGGAGGTTATGCTGAAGTGGATTTTGAGAATCCTAGGAGACGCCGTTATGCTGCCGAAGTAAAGACTGAACATCAGTATATGATAAGTACTGTATACGTAGTGCTGTCTAAGGAGGCTAGAAGTGAGTGGACCTAGCCGGTTCATCTAGTCTTTCCTGGGTACTACGTAGAATGGTAGTTCTCATGAGGGGATTACCGAATCAGTACAGTTCAGTTCTTTGTACAGATAAAGCGTAGCGGTTATGCTGCCGGAGTTTAGGCAGAAAGAGATGTAATAGAGATAGCAAGATTATTTATATGTATTGTTGTGTATGCCATGCTGTATGACATTATGTTATTCAATGATAAGTGTTGTTTGGCATATTCAATTTATGTATGGTAAATTAAGGGGAAATTCGCAGGTCCTGAGGTAGCAGTGTTTTGACCTCAAATTGACCTAAATGAAACATCCTTACTTTCATACGTCTTAGGGACCATTTGGTAGCATTTAGAACCACTTTCAAGGTCATTGAAGTCCAATTCCCCAATATGGAGTTTTACTCTTATCGAGTACTGTTCACTTGAAAATTCCAGATGAGTGACCTGAATTCGAAAAATCATAACTAATTCTAGAAAAATCGAAATGAAGTGGTTCCAATTGATAAATGAAGCTAACTCAATTATATTTCAGGGAAAAATAACTCGTTGACCATGCATTGACCGAGTCAACGTTAGTCAACGTTTCTATTTTACTGTTCATCCAGCGTTTTTCTCCTGAATCCAGCATTCTGGTCCCAATTTTGATAATTTATATCTCCTTGTGTAGACATCCAAATGAGTCATACTATATATCAAATAGAAGATTGATATGTCTACTATTTACCATAAAAATTTCATAGATTTATTCATCCATTTACTATTTTTAATTATGGGTCAAACATCCTCATGTCCCCACGAGTTACTGTTCATAGCGTTAATTTTCAGCAACCAACATTACATACATAGGCATACATCCATCATATATCAGTCAACCATGCCAAACAACAATTATTATTAATTAATAAGTTGTTTTACATCTGGCCATGTATATAAATTCTCATATCTCTATTGCATCTTTTCCTGCCTGAGGTCCGGCAGCATAACCGCTACGCTTCATCTGTACAAAGAACTGAACCGTACTGATTCGGTAATCCCCTCATGAGAACTACCATTCTACGTAGTACCCAGGAAAGACTAGATGAACCGGCTAGGTCCACTCACTTCTAGCCTCCTTAGACAGCACTACGTACACAGTACTTATCATATACTGATGTTCAGTCTTTACTTCAGCGGCATAACGGCGTCTCTTAAAATTCTCAGAATTCATTTTGACATAACCTCCCCTGTAATGGTTTACTTATTGGGATGAGATTCGGGGGAATCTCAGTAGCAACAATCATAACAATATATGTAATGCAGAGTGACAGTGCTTGCTTGTGATTGTGTACAGATAAGTATGCTGCGTGCTTCCATGCTTAATAACATATGATCATAGCATTACAGCAGAGCTTCAGACATAACATATAAGACAACAATCCAACCAAACAATAGCACAACAAATCACAAAGCCATTACATAAAAGCTAGGATTAGTTACTACCTCAAAGGCTCAGCAGAGCTCTACTATCTCTATTCTGCTTCCAGCTCCGCCAGAACTTCCTTTCTTTCTTTCTTCCTCTCACTTTCTCTCTCTAGCACCTCCTCCTCTCTCTAAAATGCCTCTTGGACGTGCCGCACAAGAATGAAAGGGGGGTATTTATAACCTCCTCCGATGGCAATCTCGTAATTTCCATGAACTTTGATCCTGCGGTCCTGATTTTTCCTGGATTTTCCTATTTTCTTTAATTCCTCCTTTACTGCATCATGCATGACATCATTGGGACACCTCACCAGGACACCTCACATTTATCACATGTCTGAAATCCTGGACACCTCAGCAGCTGACTCAGCATGCTGACTCACCGGTCCAGTCTCTTGCCTCGTAACACGTGTCCTCAACTTTTTCTTCTGCCTTTATGTTGGCGCCATGTGTCATCTTATTGGCACCTGTCACGCCTTCCAATGCTATCCAGATAAATCCAGGACTTTATCTGATCACCTTCTCGGTTATCTTGCCAACCGAGTAACTTTACTTTATTGAAACAGCATTAAAATAATATTTTAATGCCACTTTTTCCCACATATCACTGGGCCTACGTTTTTGGGCTCTGGGAATGTTATCTTGGATTCTGATCAAGCCCAAGTACTCTGATGGCTCGATTCCCAAGAAACAGCCCTTGGCAAATTACCAAAATGCCCTTGGGTGCCATTTCTTGTATTATTTTAACCCTAAGTGTAAAATCGTCATTTCATACCCTTCTGTACTCTGTCAGGGCATATACTGACTCCAAATAACTTTATCTGTATATACCTTGGCTTCTGGGCCTGTCCAGAATTACCAAAATGCCCTTCATTCATCTGTTACACTTTAGTACAACATAGGGGCATTTTCGTAATTTCGCACTTTTCCAGGGTTCTGCCGGACACTGGCCCACCTATCAGTCCAAGTGTCTTACTGGGCCTCTGTTGGCGCCATTATTGGGCCTTTCTGGGTCCAATACCTTCATGGCACGTATTACGAGGAATCTTCCCCTGTTAATAATTATTGAATATTTTATCTATTATTCACCGTTTATACACATATCCGGACACCGGCTCCTTCTGTCCGAAACACTAGCCTGCGGTGTTCAGGCATCCCTGTGAGTCATATCAGTCATCTGACTGAGGTCATCCGAACTCATTCAGTCCCTTTTCAAATACCGATAAATCTCCCTATCGGATACCCGGAGGCCTCACACTCCAGTCTGGATTTTCTGATTTGTGAATAACTTTTTCTACAAGCCTCCTATCGGTATTCTGTCAGTTTCCCGACATCCGTCCCATAAGGACGTATCATCCTGTATTTTCTCACCTAGATCTGAATTCTAGGATATCCGGTATTAATTTTTATAACTTTTGGACGATCAGTCCATTTCTGGCTATCTGGAGTCTTCAAAAATTCCTGTATTAAGCCAGATTACCGAGCGTCACTTGCTCTCTCTACCGGTGAAATCTGGGACTGAAATGCTGTCGGACAGTCCAAACCACTTCCGGCCTGACTTTCTTTAATTACAATTTAGCCCCAGGGAACTTTTCTTCTTTTCATTTAAGTCCCTTTTTACTTGGCTAAAATTACACTTAAGGACCCCACATTTTTGTCTACTTTCCTTTTTGGCCTTGAAATTTTCCATAATTGCACTTAAGTCCTTTCATTTCCTTTACTAGGTCTAGGGGCATTATTGTCTTTTCATATTTTACCAGAGTATTCTCTGGCCCTGGTCAACTATCCAGATACCCCTTCTTGACTGTCTAACCTTAGCCAAATGACCAAAATACCTTTTACTCATTCTTCAGTTATTCTATAACATAAGGGCATTTTCGTCATTTTGCACATTTTTCCCGGACACCGGCCCCCTTACCACTGAACTGGTATTATGGGCTTGGGCCTTCCCTGGTGTCACTACGGGCCTTAGACAACACTGTATGGCCTCTGGCCATAGTCCGATTATCTCTATTCGGACTGCTCTTCCTTTACCGATTATAACTGTAATTTCCCATCTTCGAGGATTTTTACAGAAAAATCGGGACCTCAAATCAAAATTCTGTGACTCCTCATTCAATCCGGAATCCTTTTCTCTATCTCCCGGTATTTTCAGATATTTTATCCGGACCGGGCTATTTTGGCCTGAAAAAGCACTCACGCGCACACTTTTCCAAAATGACCATTTTACCCCTGGTCATATTTCTAATTCTTTCATACACCTAGAGACCTCATATGCATATTTCACAGTTCAGTGAAATGATCAGCATAATTTTCTCTATTTTTTGGCAAAATATGGTACTCATCGGCCACCCGTCCGATCTTTCCCATAATTACGATTATGCCCTTGAATTCTCCTTCTGGCATCTCTAGGCCTAAAAATTGGGGTGTTACAGTTGGCCCAAACCCAACAGTGGTCAAACGATCGAGTCGAACCCCACCATTGCCCAAAGCCTGACAAATCAGCTTCCCATGTCCATCCTCACCCGCATGACCCACAAAGTACGTTGGATACAACAATTTCCCACCAAAGACCGCCTAGTTAGCCCCCTTTCCTCCGGAGAGGGTTTGGCCGCTCTTGGCCATAATGGTCTCACCCTCTTTTGGCAACCTCTCGATCTCCACGTATATGCCGGCATTGGCGAATCTGATCACCACAAGTGGAGGGATTGTGAGGGTTGACGAGGCTAACGTGCTAGGGCTAGCTACTGAGGAATCAAGAGTGAGAGTGTGAAGACCCTGATTTAGAGCAAGATATTTTATAATTTTTTTAAGAAAGAAGCAATAACCTCGAGATGAGACGGGGCGTCCCGAGACTTAGGCTAAGACCTGTCTTGAGCCTTCCTAGTCCTGACCCGATGGATTCCCATCCCGGTCCTTCACGGAACGATACAGACCCGTCCCGAAACACCAAGGACTAGGTCGGGACAAGTTTGCCCACCTTTACTTCTCTCTTTCACCCTTCCCCTCTTTTTAGATCAAATTTTAATGATCCAGATTTAACATTTTAAAAAAAATTATTATAATTTTATATAAAAATATATAAATAGATTTACATTGTTAAAATTTGTTATAAAAATTCACTACTATAAATTATTATTATAAATTATATTTTTTCACCTTTTTAATACAATTGTGAACTATTAAGATGAAATTTTAATAGTTTAAATGTATTTATGTACTTTTAAGTACAATTACAATAATATTTTTATAAAATGTTAAATTTAGACTATTGAAATTTCTTTGAGCCCCTCTTAGTTAATCAATCATTAGAATTTTATCTAATTTTTAATTAGATTCTTATAATTTTTTTAATGGGTCTTTACTTCTTTTTTTTTTAGTTCTCATACTCATAATCTTATAATATGTTAGTTCATATGCTCAAATCCTTATAGATTTGTTTTTATGCTCATAACATGTTTAAAAAAGGTTGATATGGATGGTGATTAACTACCTTGATGAAACAAAATAACAGAGATTTTTTTTTAAAAAAAGGTAAAAGTGTAATTTTAATAATAAAATTATATTTATAGGCATCTAGCACAATTAAATTTTTATAAGTACAAAAATATGTATAAATATTATAAAATGGAGCAAAATTACCAATTCCATTAAATACTTTCAAACTTCCGTCACTTTTCTTTCTACGATCCCATATTACATTTTTTCCCCTTGTCCACGTCAGCTCTCTCTCCCTTTCACCTCCCTTTCTTTTCTCACACCGGCCCTTCCCCACACTCTCTCTCTCGGTGGTGGAGTAGGCTGAGGCACCTGAGATTATCGCTCGGCCGGTGACGGTACTGATTCAAGCACCTCTCAGGCAACAATGTTCTCACACGACAGAAAATGGATTGAGGGTTAAGCCTGGAAGACGACTCCGACTACGATTCGGAGTTAGTATTGGAGGCATTTTTCGACCAGGAAGAAGAGTCGGTGGAAGGTCAAAATGGTGGGCATGAACGACAGGAGGAGGATGAGATGAACGAGAGGAAAGCGGCGGCGGCACAATGAAGGGAATAGCGTGGGGGAGAAGAAGCAGGGAGGGAACAAATTTAGATCTCCAACGTCGGTGATGAAATGTCCCGCCACTCCACAAAGAGTTTCTTCATCTATGCCATTGTTTTTTAGGTACATTCATCATCAAGCTTTCTTGAATTTGTCTGTGGGTTGTGGAACTTTGCTCAAGCTCCATACCTTAAGTTAGGAAGAAAGAAAGAAGTGAGAAAGTAGAAGAACAACCTGAAAGTTTGCTAATTTTTTTATTGAGTTACTGTTAATTTCTCAAATTTGTTCTCTAGAGTGCTAGAAATTTCAAGATTCAAACCTTTTCTTTTACTCTCGCATGTTCATTCTGCTATGATGGTTTTCTAGGAAAGGATAAAAATTCCAGATGATAAGATGGTGTATTATGAGAATCTTGCAGAGATGTATGTGTGCAATGATGTTTCTCCAGATTTCCCTAGCTCAAAAAGAAATGGAGACAGCAAAGCTTGAAAACCAAAGGAATCTGGAAATTGAAAGAATGCAAAATTGCAAAGGGAGAGGGGGAAGGGCAGGTGCGAGGAGAAAGAGAGAGGGAGAGAACATGGACAATGGAAAAAAAAATGTTAGGTGGGACCCGCATTCGTCACGGAGCATTCAATGGAATGAGTAATTTTATTCCATTTTACAATGTTTACGTATATTCTTGCACCTATAAAAATTTAATAGTACTATATGCCCATAATATATAATTTTGTTATTAAAATTATATATTTATCCAAAAATAATGATGAAATAAAATTTATTTATGAATAAAAAGATAGATAAATATCCTTGAAATATACAAAACCTAAATTAGTACCTTGAAATGTATAAATGATAGAAAAGTCTCTTTGACCAAAAATGAAATTAATTTTTTAATTGCCCTCACACACAAAAAGATAAACTCCCACCCCCGCGTAGTCACTGGCAATCACCATAGTTAGGACGGCAAGAATTTTCGTCAAAGTTGGTCAAAGTGCAATTTAGGTCCATCACCTTTTGGTTGTCAAAAAATATATAACTATTACCCACTAAAGCTTAATTGTAATGTATTGCAAAATAATATATAGTTATATATGATTCTTAATATATGATTTAATTTAAAAATTAATTTTAATCATTAATATAAGATTCATTTTTTATATTCACTACTGAAAAAAAAAACTTTTAACAGTAGTTAAAAATATCTTTTAATGATAATTTTATGAGTGATATAAATTCTACCGACGTAATAAGTCTAAGCTTCAATAGCACTTTTTAACCACCGTTAAAAGTAAAACTTTTCACGACATTTAAAACAAAAAGATGTGAAAAGTGTTACTTTTAATTGCGGTTACTAAATCAATCGTTGTTCATTATACTTTGTTGCTACATTATGTTTTACTATGATATTTTACTTTTAACGGCAGTTGTATTAATAACTGCCATTAATTATAGACTCTCCATGGTGATTCTCCAGTTAACTGCTGTAAAGTTTTTTTGTTAATTTTTTATTTTATTTTTCCATGACAGTTCTCCATTTAACCACCGTGGAAAGATTTTTTTTTTGCATTTTTTATTATATTTTCATTTTATACCACCCTGCATTTAGTAAAATCAAGACAAACCAATTTTTAGACAGCAAAGTATGGAGTCAGCAATGTCAAAATCCAAATGGTAATCTAAAAATCTAAATTGGTAAACTTTTAATGAATCAAATAGCTCTTTGTACATCATATATACACCAAATATGCTTAATAAATCTATAAACAAAAACTTACGTGTTGACGATGTATACAATATCGGGATCTGGCTGTCTAACTAGTGAATCGAACTAGTAAACAACATTCTCTTGAGGGCCAATGACAAGCAGAGTCCAATGAATACTACAAAATATTAATAACGTTATATATGATTTTATTATAATATGTATATGTGTGCCAAATATAAGAGTATACTTACCCTTTATTATAAGGTGCAAAATATATCATCCTCTTGATTCGTGTCATAACATCCACCACAAAATATATCGTCAGTGGGACAGGGAACTGTGTAGTACCAAAACCTGTTTTGATTTTATGTACCGCCACCTTCTCTTTGTCCTTTAGAATTATCTTATGGTGAAATTTTATGGCCACCACCACTAGACTAAACACTTATCACAGTGCTAACTCAATGCGGTTAAAAAAACATGTAAAAAAAAGGTTGTGGCATGTTTGTAAATAAGTCACATTTTTAAACCTTTTTCATGGTGATTTTATTTAAAATTGCTGTTAAATTAACATTTAACGGCGATTTAAGCAGAAAATTGTCGTTACAGTTTCGCAAAATTTCAAAAACTCTCTCGCGGAGTACACTTTCAGTTTCACTTTTTCACAACTTTGTGTGTTCTGTTGCTCTGCCCAACCACAACAGACTTGAACGAACATCATTTTTCAGTAATTTTCTCCTATTTTTGGTGCCTATCTTCATCAATAAAGCCATTATCCATCTTCGTTCTATGTCGTCATTGCTGTAAGTCACTGTTTAACCTCATTATTTGCTCACTTTTCTTGCTTTTTCAGTTGTTTGTTGTTTATAAGATGCAATACATTTTATAGGCTATCATCCTTGTATTAAAGACATTATTTTTATAGTTTTAGTTTATTACATTGGTTCCTATTTGTTTGTGGATACGTTTTTAAATTTTTTTGAATCTGTGTGTGTTTTTGTTAATTATTTTGTTGTTTAATTTATTTGCTATAAATTATAATATATATTGTGAGCTATCTTACTTTACTAAAGATTTTATTTTTGTAGTTTTGATTTGTTAACTGGCTTATAAAAAGCATTGGTTCCTATTTATTTTCTATTTGATAGATTTGGTTACCATTTTAAATTATTTACATTTAAGGAAATAATAGATCGTAGTTGGATGAAAGCTAAGAAAACTAATAAAGAATATGAAGATAGGGTAGAAATGTTTCTTGAATTTGTTGAGATGAATGTTTTGAAAAAATGGATGGGTTGTTCTTCTGTCTTTGGGTCAACTGTGTCAACTGTAATAGATTGTCTATTCCTGATATAAGAGATCATCTTATATGTGATGAGATAAATTTAAGATATACAAATTGGATTTGGTACGGTGAGATTAGGAGGACTCTTTTTACGTAAGGAAGTTGTGAACGATAACTTTGGGGATAGAATTCTGAATATTTTTTGTGATATTGGGGCCGAATCCTTTCCATAGTTCTCTCATATATGTAAAAGTTTACTAAGTGACGCTAAGATGTCTTTGTACTCAGGCAGTAAAGATGAGTATACAAGGTTAAAATTTGTGTTGCGATTGATGAATTTGAAATCGAGAAATAGTTGGACCGATTTTAGTTTGACGAAATTGCTCCAGTTATTGAGTGATGCCCTTCCTGTAGGCAATACACTACCAAAATTAACGTATGAGGCAAAGAAAATTTTGTTCAATTGGTTTGTCATATAAGAAGATATATGCGTGCCTTGATGACTGTATATTGTACATAAATGAGTATGAAGGGCTGAATAAGTGTCCTAAATGTGGTACTTCAAGATATAAAGTAAAGAAAGATAGTGATGATTGTGATGAGATTACCAAATATTTTCCTTCGAAGGTGTTATGGTATCTACCAATAATACCACGGTTTAAACGTTTATTTGCTAATGCCATAGATAAAAAGAACTTGAGATGATATTCTGATGGGAAAATAAACTATGAATAACTTCGTCACCCAGCTGATTCTCCTCAATGGAAGATAATAGATAAAAATTTTCCTAAATTTGGTTCTGAACTTAGAAATCTTTGGCTTGGGCTATGTAAGGATGTAATCAATTTGTATGATAATATCAATAACACACATAGTGCTTAGCTAGTCTCCTTGTGGTTTATAACTTGCCTCCCTCATTGTGTATAAAACAAAAGTACATCATGTTATCTTTGATTATCTCGAGGCTAAAATAGTTGGGAAACAATATAGATGTATACTTGGCACTTTTAATTGATGATTTGAAGAAACTGTGGGAGAACGGTGTTGATGTCTTTGATACATACAAACAAGAGACCTTTAAACTCCGTGCCATGATCTTCACCACGATAAATAACTTCTCGGCGTATGAAAATTTGTCAGGTTATAGTGTTAAGGGGTATAAAGCATGTCTCATATGTGAAGAAGGCATTAACTACATGCAACTCAAGCATGTAAGGAAGATAGTCTACCTTTTCTATAGAAAGTTTATTAGCTGACATCACCCTTACCATATGTTGAAGAAGGCATTTAATGGCTCACGGAATATAAAATGGCTCTTGTTCCTTTAACTGGAACAGAACTGTATCAACTTTTGTAGGGGTTCATGTTACCTTGGGTAAAAGTAATAAGAACAAGGCACTAGAAAGGAATATATGGAAAAAGAGATCAATCTTTTTTTATCTTCCATATTGGCAGAGTCTTGAAGTTAGACACAGTCTAGATGTCATGCATGTGGAGAAAAATATGTGAGAGCCTTGTTGGCACACTTCTACATATTAGTGGAAAGAGTAAAGACGAGGTCAATTCTATATGAGACTTAGCTAAAATGTTAATAAGAGCACCTTTATATCCACAATAAAGAGAAGGTAGTAAGAGAGTTTATTTGTACCTAGCGGCACACACATTATCCAAATATGAAAAAATAAGCCTATGTGAGTGTTTGCATGGTATTAAGGTTCCACAAGGATATTCATTGAATTTTAGGAATCTTGTATATCAAATGCAATATTTGATGATTATAGGTATAAAGTTCTACAATTTCCACATGTTGATGCAACAATTACTACCAGTGGTTATTCAAGGCATTTATGAAAGATGATGTAAGGAGTATTATTACTAGACTTAATATGTTCTTCAATACTATTTGCAGCAAAATAATTAATCCTGCTGAGTTGGATGAATTGGAGAATGAAGGTTATGTTATCCTCTCTTAGTTGGAGAGGCATTTCCCTCCAGCATTTTTTGACATCATAGTCCATTGATTGCTCACTTGGTATATGAGATTAGACTTTTATGGCCCTGTGTGTTTAAGGTGGATATACTTATTTGAGATATACATAAAAATCCTTAAAGGGTATTCTAAAAATTCTTATCAACCCCAAGTATAAATTGTTAAGAGGTATTTAGCTGAGGAAGAAGTTGAGTTTTGTAACTCATATCTTGCTGGGGTAAATGCGGTTAGACTTTCTCAATCTCAGCATGACCAGGAGAGAAAAAGAAGGGGATCTTGGGATACCAAAGTGAAGTGCATGTCTCGTGAATTAGTGATGCAAGCACATCTTTACATTTTTAACAATAAAGATGAAGTTTTGTAATACTTGAACGCTCACAAGAATATGCTCAGGAACATAAACCCAAGAAAGAGCGATATGTAACTAGCTAATGAGCACAACAGATCTTTTATAAAATGGTTCAAACAAGATGTCTTAAAGGATAACAATCCTTCTGAGATAGTACATAGGCTAGTTGTAGGGCCTCATTTTGAGATTATGTGTTGAGAATGATATAACATAAATGGCTACTCTTTTTACACAAAATCCCAAGATGACAAAAGTACAATGCAGAATAGTAGGATGATGATTGTAGCCGAAATAATGCATTTTGCTAGTTCAAAAGATAAGAGGCCAATATTGGCGTCCATGCCATATTATGGAGTGATTGAAGGGATTTGTGAGGTTAGTTACTTCTGCTTTAAAGTCTAGTCTTTAAATGTAAGTGAGTTAATAGTAATGCTATCAAAGTAGATGAGAAATTTGAATTTGTTTCAATCGATCTTCAGAGTGTTGGATACCTAGATGAGTCATTTATCTTAGCAAGTTAAGCAATTCAACTGTTTTATATCACCGATCCAGCAAATAAAGATCTTTCCATTGTGCTCTAAGGTAAAAGGCAAGCGATTGATGATGACAATGACTTATGGTTTAACTTCGACGAAACCCTACCTTTCACAACTGCTAGACCTATAACAACATAGTTTGATTTGGAAGACGATGAATATGCTGTTAAGAATGATCATTGTGAAGAAATTTGGGTGGATATAAACTATTAGAAAATTAGTTTATTCTTTTGTAATAAATGTCCCTTTGATTACTTAATTCATTGCATAATTAATATTTTTAGTTCTTATATTTACTTATTATTTTGTAAACGTGATGAAGCATATTTTTTATTAATATTTGTTCAATATTTTAACTTGTTATTTAAGATTCATCATTCAACTATTTTCTTTTTGTATATATGATGTACAAATATATAGGTTAATTCAAAGTTTACCAATTTGGATGATTCTATGATAATTTGGATTTTGGGATTGCTGACTTTATACTTTGATGCCTGAAATTAATTAGTTTGTCTTGATTATACTAAATGTAGGATGGTATAAAATAAAAATAAAAGAATTCTTTCACACAAAAAAGCTTTCCACGGCGGTTTTACAAAAAAAGCGTTGTGTAAAGCTTAAAAATAAAAAAATGACACTTATCGCCTTGGGAAATTTATACATTAACGAAGGTTGAAAATATAATCGTCGTGAATGTATTAACCTTTAATGTTGGTTTTAAATTGCCATTAAATGATAGACTTACAACGGCGGTAGAATTCACATCGCTCGTAAAACTACTGTTAAATGTCTCTTTAACTGCCGTTAAAAGCCTTTTTCTAATAGTACACATATATTGTACCCTGAGCGGCAATGTTTTAATCTCTTTGTTTGTCAAAATGAAGAGACCATATAGTTCCCCATTGTCTTTGATTTGGTTAGGGTTAGGGTTAGATGGTAGGGAGATAAACTTCTCCTTCTTATTATTACTGCCCTTACCACTTGTCACGACAGAAGAACTATGAAAATATGAAAAGAAATTACTCAAGACAAAATACATGTTAAATGTCCCTTAAAAAGAAGTGAATATTTATTACCTCTAAAAATTGGACGCCAGTGGAGAAGCCTATCATCATCATAGCTTGATTGAAGCTTGGCATCCATATTCTCGTGCATCTTTTACATCTCTACTTGATGTTGTGTAGTAAATTCAGCTCAAACTTTTTCAAGCTCGTCTTTATACACTGTGTCTGTGGAGGCTACACTGGTTCTTCGTGTTGCAGAGTCAAATAACTCTTTCCAACCAACTCCTTTAGGGGGGCCCTCTTACTCGACATGGATAGTCAGGCCTCCCAATAGTTGTTTTTAGGATATCCATTCATTTTTTCAAGAATTAAAGACCTTTGGGTTGTTTGTTCCTGCAGTGCATCCTATAACATACAAGTAACTAATTTAAAATAATTGAAGAGCATATAATCATGTATAAATTCTTACTATTTAAATTAATTACTTACAATCGTTTCAACAACAGTACCAATCTTTAGAGTGATGTACTGACATTTCTTAACCTCACTGCCTTCAATTTTTATTGTGAGATAGACGTTGGATGGATTAAATGACTCTAGTAGGTCTGATGTAGTAGTTTGTTGCGTAGCCTGCAACTGCTCTTCTATCATTTTGCTTTGTAGAGCTCTGTAACCCCTCGAGATATGTAATGCTGATACACATTTTTCTTAGTTATTTTCTGATTTTTCTTACTCTAGTATATGAAAATGAAATAAAGTTAGATTGGTTAATTAAAATATAAATTTATTACTAACTAAGTTAATTAAATTTTAGTTTACACATATCAAACCTTATAAGTAACGTCTTCCTGTCGTTGTGTCCAAGCTTCGTTACTAACAGTAAGGTATGTATCCTTTGGATGCTCACCCTTCTTACTTCTTTGAAGGTAGTCCTTTGTAAAATTGGACTTAAAGTCTCTCTACCATTCATCACATTGCTTCAAGATATGATGTCTCATCTTTGTTGTGGCGAGAATATCAAAATGATGCTACAATTAAGTACAAAAAATAAATAAAATGAAGCTGCAATAAATGACAAAAATCATTAATAACTAAAATTATTAAATGAAACATATAATTAAAAATGTATCAAAATGTCATCCCAAACTATGTCCTTATCTTTTGGGTCTACCATCCTCAAATTGGCATACACGATGCTAATCTTAGAAAGTACTATATGACCGACATAACTATTAAGCAATGTCCAATTTTTACCTACTACCTTCATATCGTAATTAAACTCCACTAGTAATTTAGTGGTGTTGTCAGAATCCTACTGACCATAACTGTCTATGTCTTATTCACAAAATAATAAATAAAGATAATAATCATAAATAATAATCATGCAATCAATTCAGTAATTAAATAAATATTTTTGCACACAATAAACTAATTTCTTATTAGTTAGTATCTATCTAAATTCCTTCATAATGATAATCCCTAACAGTATATTTGGTAGAGTTCCCCTTAAATATAAATAATCCCAAGTAATAACTAAATTCATCAAACTTTTCAATCAAGTTTCTTCTTAACCAAATATTTTAACTTAATTTATATTTTTCTTAAATAATACTCACATTGCTCAAACAAAAAATAACACAAAAATACCAAACACTACAAAAAAAATTAGCAATGTATTAACAACAAAAAAATATTGAATAAACAAATAGGAATCAATGAATAAACAAGAATTATAAAAAAATTGTAATGTATTGAACAATTAGGAAACAAATAGGAACTAATGTATTGAATAAGTCAATTAATAACAAAAAATTCTAATCATAATGTATTATTTTTCAAATAGAAATCAATGTAACAATCCAAACACTATAAAAATCAAGTTTTTAATACAACGAATATAACTTATATGATTTATTACAGTTTATAAATAATAAACAACTGAAAAAAAATAAGAAAAATGGGCAAATGACCACAGAAAATGTTGACTTATGGTGAGAACAATGGAGAACGATAGAGAACAATGACGATGTTAACTATGGGAGATTAGGCAATGAAAATAAGAGGAAAATGCCGAACAATCAACTTCATGGAGGTATGAGGTGGTGGGGCAGACGAAGCGGACTACAACGACTATAAAAAAATAAAAATAAAACTGTAATCGCGATAAATTTTTTAAACTTAAGTGAATTTTCACAATAATTTTATAGAAAACTACCGTAAAAAGTATTTACCATAGCATTTTTATAAAAGCCATGATAAAATTTTTGTCTAAGTGAGTTTTTTTATTTGTGTCGGACTTCTTTCCAGGATACTTGTTTAAAAAATGTCGTCAAAAATACTTTTCACAATTTTTTTTTTAAAAAAATACTATAAAAGGTGTATTTAACATGTAATTATTTATAAAAATATCATCGCTTTAAAGCCAAGAGTCTTTAGCAATATACTTTTGCAATTATATTATATATTATTCTTTTTATAGGCATATTATATAATTTTCTATTATATTTATATCTAAAAATAGAAAAGAAGAATGGAATTATGATCGGGACGGGACGGTGGATAAAGAATGTAGTGGTGGTGGGTGTGCGAATAATGCGAACAGGCTTGTTTTGCGCGTCATTCCCCACCCTTTTCTTTGTACGTTTAAATTATTATTTTTATTCAATTAATTTATTTCTAATCTTTATCATTTTATATGTTATTTTTTTAAATAAATTATTAAGAATGGAAAATTATAGAGCATTAAATTTTATCTAAATAATTCACACCAAACGTTAAGAATTCAATTTCCGACAAATATTTGACCCCAAAAAAATCTCTTGGAAATAACTTGAGTCGATGTTTTATAAAATTAGATATATATTTTTTTGTATATTTTTGTAAACTTTTATAAATGTGCCATACTATGACTTATGCTGTTTGTTGAATTTTTTAAACAATATATATTAAACATTGATTTTACATATATAATTAAACAATAATAACACATATAATAAATATTATAAAAAATATTAAATCCATTTCCGCATGGAAAAAAAACCATACCTTAGATCCTTATATTCATCCCCATATTTCTAATTGTTTTCTACGAAGTCTCTGGTAAATTTAAAGATAAGAATTTTGTCTATTAAAAAAAATGAGATTATTCGATGAAATTGAAAGAAAGTCAAAGAAAGGAAAAAGAAAAGAAGAAGAAGAAGAAGAAGAAAAGGACAAAAGAGAGGGAGGAACTTTGTATAGAAAAGAGGGGTCTTAGCCCAAGATCCAAGAAAAGGGGTAAAGTGTCTGGAGCCCTTCTGCTTTTATTACGAGGGAAAGAGAGGGCAAGGAATAATAATATGGTGGACAGCATACACCACTTGAGAATGACCTATATCTCTCTTTTCTTTTCTATTTCAATTAATAAGATATAAAAGTACGTCAAATTTTTTAGATTTGTCCCTAATCAATTAAGGCTTAAACTAGCACCTTAAAATATATTTTATATTATATTTAGTATTATAAATTATTATTTTTAAATATATCCAATATTTTAAAATATTTTGGTGTGCATCCAGCATTTTAAATTATTTTTTTTCAAATGCATCTAATGCTCTAAAATATTTTTTAGTGCATCCAATACCAAGGCATAAAAAATATTTTAGAGTACTAGATATACCTAAAAAATACTTTAAAATATTTGATGTACATGAAAAAATATTTTAAGATACTAGTTTACTTTAATCCATCAATTAATAGTAAAAACTTGTTTCCAAACTATATTAATGCCTTTTATAATTTTGAAAAGGTTATGAGTAAAATGATCTGACTATGGAAAAAACAAATATGATCCAACCTAGATAAACCAAAATTAAAAGACCTCTTATGAAAATGCTTGCAGTAATAATAGGGGGAATAATCAATAACAAGTACCCGTTGACCAACTTTTACAAGTTTGGTTAAGAAAAGGGTAGTTACTATGGAAGAAGATTATTAAGATTTTGAGGAAAAAGATAAAGTTAAAAAGGGGAAGTACCTGCTTGGAAAAAAGGTAAGTTGTGTGAGTTTGTGTGTGAAGGGTAATTTTTTTTGTTAAATATATATATTTTTATTTAAGACAATTTTATTGGAGGCACTAAGGACACTAAATGTATGTATATTTTTAGTAATAATTTAAACCTTAATTTACCATATTGTGAGGAGCTAATTCTTTCTGTTAGATTTAACCGGTCTTAGTATTTGTAAAGGCCAAGTTTTGAGAGAGAGAGAGAGGGGGGGTGTCAAAATTGTTGGATAGGAATAGACACATTAGATAGAGCAGGTGACTAGAGAGGCACACTTCCATGATTTGGGAGACCAACTTTAAGGAAAAGAGAAGGGAAGCTCCAGACGTGTCTCTGAAGATTCAATCTCTGAATCCAATTTAATGTTCGGGCCAACGATGAAGATGAACCTCATGAGTTTTGGTCACTGGGGTTTGAGGTTCTACAATGAATCTAATGATGAACTTATCAATAGTTTTTAGGTTTTGGGAAAAGGATTCTATTTCCCTTAAATAAAATTTACAAATTTCATATATGAAAAATAAGTAATGTTAAGAATTACCCTTATTACATTCAACAAACTCAAATATCATTATGTAATACTCCCTCGGATCCTTAGGATTGGTTTGGTATGGGATATTTGGGGGGAAGGTAGGAGGAGGGGAGGGATTTTGCTTCCCTCCCCTTGTTTGGCTCATTGGAGGGTCCCCCTCCAACTTTACTTTCCCTCCAAAATTAGGAAAATTTGGAGGGGAAGTGATATATTATTATTTTATAATATTAATATACCTATAATTTTTTTAATATCCTAATCTTACCCCTATATTATATTTTATTAAAATATTATATAAAATAATATAAAGTAAATTTGTCTATTTTCTTTCCCTTCCCTTTTTGAACCAAACAAGGTAATATGAAAATCCCTCCCCTCCTCTCCCTTAATGTTAATCCAAACAAAGTAGTAATAAAATCCCTCTTTTTTCCTCCCCTTACTTTCCCTCTATTAAAATCCCTCCCCTCCGATGAGCCAAACACACCCTTAGTATAAAAGAATACTAAGAAGGATAAGAGACCAATTTGGAGGATCCAAATGGGGTTTTACATTGGGGAAAAAATAACAAAAACGCGAAAACAACCACAATATTACAATCCACATCAGCAATCCCAGCCTTGCATGATCTGTTCAACTAGATGTAGTTGGAGCTTGATATTTGAAGACAATGAGTGTCCCCAACGCATCAGAAGTTCGACATTCCGATCCACCTAACCTGTTGAAGGCGACCACGAGCACAATAATTTCCCCGTAGTGGAAATTTGTTTGGTGCAGCGACATTAGAAGCAGTGAAAGTGAGCGTGTGAACCTGAGAGCAGAAGGGGGCCAACAGCTCTGTAATCTGGTGATATGAAAGCTTTTCCAAAAATAGGACATCACTTGTTCGATCTGCTTATAGCTTCAAGCCATTAGTCTCTATTGTTTCAACAATGCCGGGAGCAACCATTGCTTGAATGTTAGCCACATCAACTGATAGAGTTTTCATCACTATCTTTATCGGACCATGAAGTTGGAACCCGCAAACCAGAATTTAATGGATTAAAGCTTTCTTTTATTTGGGAAATTAGTACTTCAACTCCTTTTCTGAAAAGGATCTATTGCAACAAGAAGTTCCAAAAAAAGATTTTCATGGAAAAGCGGTTGTTTCTATCTAGAGAGATAAAGGGCAAAGGAATATATATATATATATATAAGGGTCCAGAACTTGCAAATCATGTTTAAAATGTGCATGCTGTCTTGGATGTGCGGAAGCCATGAAAGATTCTTCAGTGGATTTTTTTCCTTTACGGTAAAGGATGCACACATACATCAGGGGTAGCAAAAATATCAAGCCTTCTGTCTCTTTTTATAAGAACCTTTTTGAGATTCACGTGTACCTAAGTAATCCCACCTCGCGTTTCAAGCTACGAGTTAGAATAAATTTAAAAAACTAAATAGGTCAGTTAATTATAACTAATATAAGAGCTAATTGACTAATTTAGGTAGATTGAAGAGTATATAATATGAATTTATCTTGAGGAGTTATATTTGATTATATTTAACCGATTTATTTGATTTTCTAGATCTATCTAAAAAAATTAACTTGAGGGAGTAATTTATTTATATAGCGTAGAGCTTTATATTGAATGAATAAGAAATAATTAATTAACTTTATTTACTAATCAATATTCCAACAATTAAAGATGCAAAATCCTTCGTATAATCTCCCTCATGTCAATTTAGACCATTTTTCTCCAATAGAGAAAAAGCTCCTCAGAGCTACTAAATATATCAAAATTACATTAGCTTATATATATATATATATATATATATATATGAGAAAAATGACATTATGAACTAGCAAGTTAATGGTTTCTCCCCAAATATAATTGTGTGAAAAAGCATGCATGTAAAAATTCTGTCAAATTACTCCGTATTCCCTTCCCTACTTGTTTTCTTAATCCCATATTTTGTTTCAAAAAAAGATATTCCCTCGTACCTTTCTTTAATATAAAATCTGGTTAAGGGATTAAACTTGATCTTAAATATAAGATCTCAATCTACTTTATCACATAAATTTATAATTTTTTCAAAGTATCCATATATAATTACACTTACCAATATACAATCATTACAGATAACTAATTTTCTTAATCTACCCAAATTAGTTTAATATATCTTATATTAAGAACTAGATGTAGAAGTTATCTAACTCTTATATTAAGGATTAAAGGTAGTGAAAAAAAAAAGGGTTAAAAATGACTCTCCGATCCAACCATTTTAGCAAAACTAGTCAATCAAATCATGTAGCTGCATCATCAAGTTGGCCATATTATTCACGATTTGTCAAAAACAAAACTTTTTTTTTTTTTGGTTAAATTTTATAATATATCTCAATTATTGCTATTGATGAAAAGAAGCAAGATTGGGTCATGTCGTCAAGCAAAAATCCCTACACCCTAAAGGAGGATCTTTGAAAAATCGTGATGTTCAAGTTATCATAATTTGCTTGTTAGGCAACGCAGTTGACAACGTTGTTAGTTTGTCTGCAAAACTTGATTGAGGATGACAATTCAGTAAACATTATTGACCCACTAATCTTCCTGAGGCAAACCTAAAGAAGGATAAGGGTCTAGCAGAAATTACTTATTATTTTTTGAGACCCCGTTATAAGTTCTATTATTTTGTTTTTGATTGGAAAAATAATCCAACCAAATGTTCGTTACGGATGACATTGATGACTTCTACAGAGTCGCTAGTAAACTTTTCTTTCAATGCCTTCATGTATGGCCAATAGTTAATATTTGTCTCAAACTGTAAGCAGTTTTTCAGCTTTATGTTCTTAGCTTCATATTATGTATCTGGAAAAATTGCTAAAAAAGAGTAAATTTCCTTTCCTCAGGATTAAAAATTTTATTTGCAGCCATGACTTGAACTGCTATAAATGGTTTTCCACCACAAGGATGGGGAGACAGACAGTTCCAAAGAGGCGAATTGTCATGCAAATTAGTGAGCTCATCAGGAATGCAATCAAAGTTTGACAGCTTTCTAATTCCACCTGAGTGTCTGTAGCAGTAACTAACAATCTTAAGGAATGATGTTGATGCCTCAATGTCTCACTATCTTATATCTTCCATCTTGTCCCTAAACAAAATATGAAAGCCATGGAATCTCTCTCTCTCTCTCTCTCTATATACACATATATTTTAATTTTTAATATATAACTTATTTAATTAATTTAATTAGATTAAAAAAATTAATTAAATTATCTAATATGACATTTTTTTAAACACACTAATTATTTTTATTAACTCTTCATTCTTACTTAATTATTATTGAAAAAATATAAAAATAATTTAAAAAAAACATTTATGAATAATAAAATAAATCTTATATTTAAATTCAAAATTAATTTTTAAATTAGATCATATATTAAATACTGAGTATATATAGATATATATTAGACTGGAATAGTATATATATTATATTTTAAAACTTTCCATTTAGATCAAAGTTTTATTGCTATAAATGTCTATAAACGCCACTCTCCCCCAAGAGATTCTGAACCGCAATCTGAGACCAGATCGTACAGAGTCGTAAAATTTTCAAATCCTGAATCCAACATAACATATCAAATGAAAACACTACATCTTGTAGTATCTCAAGGTGGTGTACCATCCACCAGATTGAGCTAGAAACCTAAAATTCAATATTGAGGAAATATCACATAGCGGAAAGGCATGTATCTTAAAACGTCCAGCTCAATATTGTACAGACTTTATAGTCTCAAAAATTCCCGTTATTGGAGATAGCAAATAAATAATAAAAAGACACAACTAAGAAACAGTCGGTTTTACAGATTACTGGATGGAAATGCAAATTACAAGCTAATAATAATTCATACCTATTCCTAGTTATAATACAACAGTACAGGGCTCACTGAACATCGTAGTTGTCGATATATCTTGATCTTCGAACCTTGAGCCATTACAAGTACAGAAGATTGAGTTCATACTGAAACAAAATTGTGAAAACTTGGCGACTTTGCAATCTATAAGAATCTGGGAGACATGAAAGTTTAGGACCGACAAACCTGAGTATGATTTGCTTCAATAGCACCACTTAATTCCAGATTGCCATCAGAACAGTTATATCCATATCCACCCATCGTTGAAGTTTTTATTTATTTGCCTCATAGAAGACAGTGCAGATCACAGCTGTGAAAGAATATAACCATTTTAATAGACCAAGTCTTACTTCTTGCGTGCCTTATTTTTATTAACTTTAACGTATTTACGACCAGACTTGTCGCCACCACCAGTACCTAATGAGAAACTCCCTGCAACATTGAATTCTAGACTGCCAGAAGCCTGAAATGGAGATGGGTTCTGAGGATCAATATTCTGCTGAGTTCCAAACTGGAAGGGACTAGCCCCCGATGGAGCTGGTGCTCCAAAAACAAAATTTGATTGGGGCGGGGCAGGTTGTTGACCAAATGCAGGAGTCGCAGGAGTCAGAGGTGTAGATGATTCCTCTGCCATACCGTCTTCCATACTCATGTTCATAATTAGGAGCTGAACCGAGAAAACAGGATTAGGATTACCAAAAACAGGCTGTATGGAAGTAGGCGTTGCAGCTGAAGTAAATGAGAAAATAGAACTTGATGATGCATTGATTGATGATCCAAACATGGGCGTGCTAGTAGTGGACGCAACAGTGGATGATCCAAACATGGGTGTGCTGGTAGAGGAAGCAGCAGCAGTGGTAGATCCAAAAATGGGTGGGCTAGTACTTGAAGCAACAGAAGCAGCGGATGATCCAAACATGGGTGTGCCAGTAGTTGAAGGAACTGAAGTAGTGAATGATCCAAACATGGGAGTGCTAGCAGTTGAAGCAATAGAAGCAGTGGATGATCCAAACATGGGGGAACTATAAGTAGACGAAACAGAGCCACTTGATACTCCAAAGAAAGAGCCAGACGATGTATTGAATGTGGAACTGAATGGAGACTTGTTGTTCTGCCAATTGGAAGCCCCAAACAAATTAGATGTTTCCCCACCGTTAGAGCTACTAGAGTTGGCTGTTGAAGGGGAAGCAGAGGTGCTGAGCCCAAAGAAGGAGCCAGAACTAAAAGCATCTGTCCCTGAACTAGATGGCTATTGAACTCCCTGAAGAAAAAGATGTATTCCCGCTCAACCAACCCAAAGGAGATGAAGCAGATGATCCAAATGGAATTGACTGGCTCTGAGTAGAAGTTGCAAATAACCTTGTGGCAGAAACCTGGGCACCAGGCAGAGATGTGCTTGAACTGAATAAAGAACCCTGAGATTGACTATTTACAGTTGTCATTGCTGAGGAACTGAGCCCAAAAATGCTGTTCCCTGTGGCCCCAACAGCAGCAGCAGATGAGCCAAAAGCAGAACCGCCTAGAGTGCCAGACCCCGTATCCTGCTTTCCAGAAGATGACACGGGTAAATCTGTCGTCAATTTCAGAGAGGATCCAAATTTGAAAAAGGATGGGGTTTGTGAAAAATACATGGGAGAAAGATAAAAAAAGCCCATATGAATTTAGAAAATATAATTTAGGCATATGAATATCCAAAAGGATAGATTAGGCATAAGGCCCTATCTGTCCTTTGAAAATTTAAGTAAAAGTACCAAATTACCCTTGGACTAAATGAAGGAATTGTTGGCACAAATGGGAGATGGAGCTCGCAGGAAACGTCTTTGGTTGAGCTGAAGCTGGAAAGAAGGAAGTATAAGTAAATTTTTGACCCAAATCTTCTTTTACTCCTCCGATAATCACCATTATTTTGTTCATTTTGATGGTTAGCTTAAGAGAAATAGTTTTACAAATACTGTACCTTTGACTAGTTTAAGAAAGCAGTAGGATAAATGGCGAAAAAATCCCAAGCAATACTTGAAGGCATAGAGAAGTCAGTGCATTTATAGGGCAAGTATAGATATGGTTAGTGTGAATGAGGACGTTTTTGTATGCTACAGTCTATTACATTTTATATTGGGGCATTTCTTTTCAACCCATTCAAGCTTGCTCATTGGCTTCCCCTGCCCTCACCCCACTCCACCCTAAAATTCTATAATTTGAGTGATTAACGTGGGTATGCTGCATGGATTTTGATAAATGAGCGTCATAGTTCACGACTTATAAACTGAGTGGTTTGTTAGAGTTTTTATATTATATATATAGATATAAATTTCAATTTAGATGTATGCTATAGTAAAACCATATTTTTCTGGCTAGCTATTGTGTAGCTTTAACATGATAGGTGTAAATTGTAGTTTTGATTCTCTTGTTCAAACTATAATTCTCCTTGCTCATGTAGGTTGTTCCTATTCCAACTTTCAAAGCAACACTGGTTGAAAAAATATTCATCTTAGTAGCAGAAACGTTGGGATTTAAATTTGTATCTAAGAAATGTAAGTATTCATATTTTATTTATTGTTCTGTCCACTTATTTTGAGCTGGATTTGGTAAGCTCTTTACCCTTTTCCTACCTTTACACTCTCATCTATTAGAATTATTGCCTTGCTTCGTGTCTTAGCTTACTGATACTACTGTTTCTTTGACTTGAAAAATCACGAACTAAAATCCATCCTATCTATAAAATACAATACTTTTGTTCTTATTTATTTATTTTTGCTTCTGCTGCATTTTTATGTTATTCCTCATTACTACTTTTTAGTTGATAGCAATTATGATGGAAGAAAATTTTAGAGACACAGTTTGATGACAATTCAAGTTTGTTCTATGTTGAACTATAGGGAAGCACAATATTGTTGCATCAGGTTAAAGATAATGAAAAATTTCCTATCTAATTTGGTCATGAGGTTTGCTTGTGGAAGAGATTTGCTGATATCTGTTTACTTTCTCCATAATTCTTATAGGAGATGTTGCATGCTTGACTCTCACAATTAGCTAATTTTGAACTTTTGCTTTTTATAATTTGTGTTTAGGTGACTTCATGATCACATTGGTCATCGATCACTTACTTTGTATTGTTATTCCAATCCTATGGTGATTTTTACTGTCATTAGACTGATTGATTTCTTGTAACTGGTGCCCCTCAACTTGGTTAACATTTGATGTGCAACCTTCTGCTCACAGTATATACCCCTCATTCTTATTGTTTTAAGTATTAACTTAGAAGGGATTGGCCCATGGCGCTGAAGTCCATATCATAGCATTCTCTTTACATATAGTGGGTAATGAGCAATGTCACGGCTTTGTAACTTTTGCCATGATCTTTAGCCATGTTGAGTAGATTCCTTCAAGCATTCTCCTTACAAAATTTACACTTACAATGAACTAGAATTTGTATTTGTAATATACAACTTACCAATAGAGAATTTTGTTTGTTCATAGTCTTGTGGTACTTCAACTCCAATGTTGTTTTGGTCATTATTATCTAAAATAAAGTCTTAACTATTATTGTTACCTTTTATTGTAGCTTGCACTTTAATAGACTAAAACGAAGCAAAAATGTTATAGCATGAAGTTTGATAGGATTAGAAGATTCTCATTGTTGATATATTGCCTTGGAATAATGTCTTTTAGTGCCAAAGAGATAAAGCTATGTTCAATTTTATTACTTTGAACTAGGAATAAGGGATCATGGATGATTTTCTGAGATATCTCAGTAAACTTGGAGATAACATTTTACATTGAACATTCTATATATTGGGACAATATGTTTGGCATTTGATTCCAAATCTAGGTAAATGATAATGTTGGCTTTGTTGCTCATAATTGTCTCCTTTTATGCGAGCACCCCTTTTGGCAATAATGTTCCCATTTATGCATCCCAGCTTGTCTCCAATTCTCCTATTTATTCTTCATCTCCTGGTAACTTTTAAAATACTCAATTTCTATATCAGACTAAAATTCTTTTCTTTCTTTCTTAAACCGGTTTTGTCATTGGCGTTTATGTTGCTTTTTTGGGCTTTAGGTTCCTGCTATATGGGATGTGCCATTTGTTTCCAGTTTCTTACAATGTTACATTCGTCGAGTCCTTTTAGCTAATCTTACAGGAATTTGATTCTTGAGCTATTATGCTTTCCTGGGTGCGTTTATATTAAAAATTGTGGTTGCTGAGTGCATTTGTTTCTGAATTCTCAGCTTTTTAGTGCTCATATGCTTAAATGTCAAAGCCACCTAATACTGAAATAGGGGTTTATAGCAACGACTTATGTCACTAGATATCTTTAATTTTTTTTGTAAATTAATTAAATATATGTTAGTTTCTATTAATACAGTTAAATTCAAGTGTTAAATACCTTGCTCCAGACAATACAGAGGATATTTTTTATTCAGTAGCATTGTTTTGTGCCTTGATAATTTGATAGCTCTGTAATGAGAAGAATGATGGCTATGTTAGGATACATAATCAACCAAATATTTACTTGTTTTTTTCTTTCTTTCTCTATGAAAAGTTAAAAACCCATATTAATATATGTCATTTGATGACTTCTAAAGAACTTTGTTGTTTTGATTACAATTAGCTCTTAAACTTTGTGATTTCTTACTCTTATAGGCACATCCAGATTTAATAACAGAATTGCTCTGACTTAGCTCCCTTACTTATAAGAGAGATAAAGACTTTCCTGTTATTTGGGCTAAGCTGATAACTCTGACAACAGCAATGTGCTGAAGGCTCATTGCTCAAAAAATTTAGACAACCATATGGATCAAAGATGATAACCCCTCATGCCTCCAGCAAAATGCAGGATAAAAGCTTATAAGAGTATAAGCCAACACCTTTGTAATATTTTTTGACAAGAATTGTGGTATACAACTAATTCTTTTGGTATGTAATGTTTAGGGTATATGTTGCAAATGTATAGTGCCAGTAATATAGTATCTAGTATTATTGACAAGAAAACATTAGGCTCATGTGGAATCTTAATCTTCGCTTGTCATTTGATTATATGTAATAAATTGCTATCATGGGCAGGATGATTTTTTGTAAATACCATAAGTGGCTTATGTCATTGAATGAAATTGTGTATTATGACTATTTATGAGTTGCAATTTCAAAGTTACAAATGTCTGATGAGAAGTTGTAAATCTCATTGTTGAAGTTGTAAATATCATTGTTGAAGTTGTAAATCTTGTTAGCAATAGGTTGTAATTTTAGTTGTAAATATTATTACAGGAGTTGCAAATCCCATTAGATGAGTTGCAAATACCATTACAAGAGTTACAAACCTCATTAGCCATAGGTTGTAATTTTAGTTGTAAATGTCATTACAGGAGCTGCAAATCCTATTATAAGAGTTGCAAATATCATTAGATGAGTTGCAAATATTATTACAAGAGTTACAAATCTCGTTAGCCATAGGTTGCAATTTTAGTTGTAAATATCATTACAGGAGTTGCAAATCCCATTAGACGAGTTATAAATCCCATTGTTGAAGTTGCAAATCCATTACAGGCTCAAGTAGAATATTAATATATGTTTGTCATTTATTCATATGTAATGTAATTGCTGTCATGCATAGGATGATTTTTTGTAAGTGGCCTAAGTTAAGTAGTCAATGTCATCAATGAAATTGTGCAGTATGTTATGGCTATAAGTTGCAAATCCCATTGTGAGACTTGCAAATTCCATTGTAAAAGTTGCACATACTATAGCAGGATTTACAAATCTCATTAGCAGAGTAGCATACCAACTGCATTAGTTGCAGACTTCATAAAATGAGTTACAAATCTCACTATCAGACTTGCAAATCCAATTGTGGGACTTACAAATATCATTGTGGAAGTTACAAATACCATTGGGGAACCTATTGTCGGAGTTGCAAATGTCATTGGGAAAATTATAAATATCATTGGGGAAGTTGCAAATCCTATTGTCAGAGTTGCAAATCTAATTGTAGCAATTACAAATCTAATTGTGAAAGTTGTAAATCCAATTGTCAGAGTTATAAATCTAATTGTAGCAGTTCTAAATCCAATTATAGGACTTACAAATATCATTGTGCAATTAGTTGCAAATACTATTGTGGAAATTGTAAATCCCATTGTGGGAGTTGCAAATATTATTGTTAGAGTTGCAAATCCTATTGTCAGAGTTGTAAATCCCGTTGTTAGAGTTATAAATCCCATTATCTGAGTTACAGATCCGATTGTGACTGTTCCAAATCAAATTATGGGACTTGCAAATATCATTGTGCAATTAATTGCAAATACTATTGTAAAAGTTGTAAATCTCATTGTGAGAGTTGTAAATCCCATTGTGGGAGTTACAAATCCAATTGTCAAAGTTGCAAATCCCATTGTGAAACTTGCAAATACTATTGTCAGAGTTACAAATATCATTATGAGCATTACAAACCTAATGCATTACTTGCAGATCGTATTGAACAAATTATAAATCCCATTGTGGAACTTGCAAATACCATTGTGGTAGTTGCAAATCCAATTGTCAAAGTTACAAATCCCATTGTGGCAGTTGCAAATCCCTTTGTGAAACTTGAAAATATTATTATGGAAGTTACAAATACCATTATGAGCATTACAAACCTAATGCATTACTTGCATACCGTATTGAACGAGTTGCAAATACCATTGTGAAACTTACAAATACCATATGTACATAGTCATTACAAAATATAGTCATAGACATTAGAAAGTTTAACACTACAAATGTCGTATAGAGAAATATGATTGCCTAAGTTACAACATCAATTGGTCAATGGATGAACTTTCCAAAAATGAAACATTACACAATTTAAACATCATCCATATTAGGTTGTGGCATGTCTGTGGGAGGGTGTGGTAAGGCTTTTTACTCTCATATTCTATTCTTCACAATAAACACCATTCATAGTCCTCATAACTGGTGTATGTCAATGTGACAAGGCATATAGCATACCCCTGCAAAAAAATGATAGAAATGTTAAACCAAATAACTAAAAAGATAAATAAGATAGTTATTTTATATTTTTATACCTGGATTATTAGCAACGAATCAAATTGATGCCATCCACCCATTGGAACTCTAACTGTGCTCATGTAAGGGGGATCCACTAAGTTGAATTGTGCAGTTTGTGAGCTATAGTTCCCTATGCCATAACCTATGACATAAAAGTTGTGACCATGAAAATGCATTGGGTGATTTTTAGTGTTTATTGTACCAATATCCTGCAGAATTATTTGCACCTTATTGCCATATTCAAGGACCTTTATTTTGGTCACATTCAATGACTATGTATCATAATGAATTTTATTATGTGCCCCATATACAAAGTCATAGAGCTTTGGGGGTACATCAGGAAAATCTTCAGTATATGATCCATTTATCTTCTTATAATAAGCTTCTAGAATTGACAGCTTGGGCTGATTGAAACTTATATTTTCCATTAATAATTCTTAACATATAGGTCTTCCCAGTAATCACATCAATTTTATGGACATATGAAATGTTGGGAAAACACACATATGAGAAAAAAAAGAAAAAGGGGAGATAGAAACTTTAAGTACAAGCAGTTAGAAGTTATGATAGATTATATTAGAAGAGTAGTCATTTTTAGTTAGGTATATTTATAACAGATTGAAGTTATCAAACATTCTGTTTTCTAGGGACTGTCATTAAAACCCACTGTGAGATAATTTAAAGCAATCTAGATAATAGTATATCATATTCTTCATCATAATCAGATTGTAGTATTGTTTGCTATCTCATATACCATTAGTGGAGCAATTATAGATAGGGCATGGATGACCGTTAATGGTATATGCATCTAGTCTTGAAGGAGCTCCTCCACTTTCTAAAGTGGCTTATTCAATCTGTACAAGGTCCTTTAACCAATATTCCCCTGCCATTATTCTATCCAAGTCAAAATATCAGCATTATAGTTATAAAAATACCTAAACAAATAATATAAATTCAAAAGCATAGGAAGGAGATGGCATCTCTTTGAAAACTTGGGTTCAATTCTTTCTGGGAACATCTTTAAGGTAAAAGCAGTCATTTTTTGTTGTAGTGATGGAAATGGAGGCTTGAGGCAGAAGGGAGGCCCTTAAAAAAAACTGGTGGTCTCTCTGTGGGTTAATTTATTTTTATGGAAGGAAAATAGGAAAAACAGGGATGTAGTTTCTCTCTTATATTTGTCAGCTTTCATGATTCCTCTAGCGTGGATTAGTAATTATAAAGTGTTGGGAAAGTGATTATTCAACACAACTTCATTGGTAGGAGGAGATTTCAGCGTAACTTTCTTTGTTTTATTATCTTTTTTTCTCTCTCTCAACCTCTACTTCAACATCTTCTGTTGCAAATTATATCATTTGACTCATGATATAGATGACACACACGCTTATAAAAATGTTTTATATCTAAATCTGCTGCTCTCTTTTTGCTTTAATCGCTAAACCATAATCTTTCTTCCAATCCTAAACACAAAGTTACCTTTGACAGTGATAATCTTTGACAATCCTAAACGCAAAATGTAAGGCGTCTATCGGATTTGAGCTTGGACGTTGCTGGAATGAGGTTCGACAATCTTCGACGGCAACCAGGCAAGCACAACTTCAAGAACTATGACAATCTCAAACTTTAGGGAGTTCTGCGTTTTCTAAAGTGAAATCCCCCACCTTTTCTTTATTTAGTCCAAGGGTAATTTGGTATTTACACATAAATTTACAAATGACAGATTGGGCTCCCTGCCCAATCTGTCCTTTCTTATATTCAGATGCCTATATTGTCATTCTGAAATTGAAATGGGCTTTTCTTGTCTTTTTCCCAAAATACATTGTAACATCTTAATTTTTATTTTAAAATTTAAATAATATTAAAAAAATTAATTTTTAACAGATAAAATATTTATTTAATTACTTAAGTTAAAATATAAAAAATATATATATAAACAAGTAATTTTTTTTATATTTAAAAACATAAAAAATTAAAAAAAAAAAAGAGCTATAGCCTTCAAGGGAAATATATATATATATATTAAAAAAAACAGAGAGAAGCAGATGACGTTACAATAAAGATAATAATAATAATAAAAAGGTACGACCCACACCTAGAGGTGGGAAAGCGGGCTGGCCCGCTCAAAACGGGCCAGCCCGCCCCGTTGTGGGGGCGGGCTAGCCCGCGGCCCGCCCACTTTTTTTTTTAATTTCAATATTTTTAAAAAATTATGTTTAAATTTTTAAAATACTAATAAAAAATTTCTAATGTTATATTAGTATAATAAAAAAATTGTTCATATTATACTCTTAAAAATTCATATTTTTTATAAAAAATCTCAAATTTTATAACTATAAATCTAAATAAATATTAACAAAATATTAATCAATTATTATATATCAACAAATAAGTAATCATCTTTACTAGTAATTGATAATGAAAGTATTTAAAATAATATTTGAGTAAAATAAATAATATTATTAAAAAAAAAATGGGCTGGCCCGCTTAAAAACGGGCCAGCCCGCCAGCACTGGCGGGCCAAGAGGGGGTGGGCTGTGCAGCCCGCCCCAAAACGGGCTGGCAAAATGCCAGCCCGTTTCTGGCCCGTTTTGATGTAAAACGGACTCAGCCCGCGGGCTGAACCTGTTTTACCAGCTCTACCCACACCTTTTTCTTTTAATAATAGTAAACACACACAGGAGCCACGCCTTTCTTCTCTTTTTCTTTTTTCTCCATCTCCATCGCCATTTCCGTGCTCTAGTGCCTCCGTTGAATATCATATCTATTTAAGTTCTCATTACTTTTAAATCTTTTAATTATTATAATTATTTTTTAATTATTTTTTATATCAAGTGCTCTTTATAAATATAATTTGCGTTAAAAAAAAAGTAAATTTGAGGATTAAAGTTTAGAATAGATAGGATTTTTTAATAAATAAAAAGTATAAAATTATAAAGATAAGTGAATATTTGTATTTAATGGATTTAAAATTTTATCTATTACATTATTTAAGAGATTTGGGGTTAAAGTTTAAATATTAGAGTGTAGAGATGATTTAATATGATAATTTTATTGATTAAATTTGAGGTTAAAGTTTGGGTTATATCTATTGGAGGTATAATTGATATTTAATCAGTTTAGATTGTGGCTAGAGCTTGTAAATTAAAAATAGGTATTTTTGTTGAAACCCTAGATTAGAGAAATTGGGGATTTTGATCAAATTGAATAATTATGAGTTAATTGATGGTGCGAATGAGATATTAAAATCTAGGAATGATGTGATTTAATATTGAAATGAATATTTGCATATTGTGAGTGAGATTTGAAAATTAGAGGTAAAAATTGAGAATTTTAAACTTATGTAATTAAATTGATTATTTGTTTAGCAATTTGATTAATGATAAAACTCAGGGTTTAGTATATTGAGTGTTAATTATAAGTTAAGGGATTTGAGGATTTTGTATAATTGAAGGATTTAGTGGTTGATTTAAGTAAATTAAAGTTTTAAGTGAAAATTATGAATTATGATTTTTGAGGTTGATTATGAAATGTGAGCATTGGAAAATTTAAGTGAAACTTTAAAGGTTATATATTTGGGATTTTTGGATTTGTTGGAGGAGTTTGATGTTAAATGAGAATTTATATGAGTAGAATAAAGTTGAGCCAATATAGAATTATCATTGAAATGATAATTTGAAAAATAAATGTGTGATTGGGATAGAGAAATTAATATCATTATCATTGGAATGATAATTTAGAAAATATATGTGTGATTGGGATAGAGAAAAATTTTATTGCTGATTTTATTGAAAATTGTCTTGTAGGACTTAAAGTAATTTGGAATGATAATATCGACCTGTTAACTTTTTGAGTGGCCATTCATATGGTAGTTATCACTAGCCCATGGGTTCAGTCGATGGGTATAAGACGATTCGGTTAGTTTGATGGGAGGAATCAAAATGATATTTTTATTTGATCATATTATAATAATATATTATTATCTATCTTATATATTTTATTAACTGTCTCACTTGACATCACGGAGCATATGTTAATATACATAATAAGTAAGATTATTGGTTACTAAGACTTTTATCTCATCCGATGGTTATTCACATTTTTCAAGAATTAATTCAGTTGCTAGTTCTCACGAGAAAGTGCCAGAAATATAGTGGTACTATTTGAATTGTATAACACCATCCTTTATATTTATGTGTTGAATATATATAAATTACCACTATAAGGCATACTTTTGTTTATACTTTTACAATTTACTATTTTGATAATCATACTATATATTGTGTGCTAATAGAATGATAAAAGCCTTTCAGGGTTATACATGTAAATTTATAGAAGCACAATAACTATTTTACCATATTAATAATATTATTTAATAATTTATTTGTGTTATGGGCTTTAGAGTTATTTACCCAAGTTCAACGCTCGGAAGCCCCTTTCAGAAGTCTAAAATTGATAATTATGATAGTGTTAGAAGGGTAATTTAGTATTTTCAATCATAGTAAAAAAAATTTTATAACCATAATAGTGTTCATTTTGGAATCTTTGTAAAACTTTTTTGTACCAAAATTAATTCTTTTAAAAGTAAGAAACTCATTTATAAACATAATTAGTTTGTAACTAATTAGAGTAAACATTTTAAAGTGGTTTATTATTATTATTATAAGAGGAGGAAGTGCCATTAGTACTGGATGCAAAAGTAACCCCTTTTGTGGTTTTTTTTTTGGGGGGGGGGTGGTTTGTGTGTGTTGTGTGATAGTTGTCATTCTGCTGGCAGAGGAAGCTGCAGTGACAGCACTGCTGCTGCTGGCTCCAAGGGATGAACAACTGAACACATCTTGGCTAGTAAAATTATTTGAAATGGAAGTTGGAAAAGAAGTAGAAAATGAAGTTTCTGAAGCAGGAGGGCCATTATTTTGATTTAAACTTTGGCCAAAAGAGAATATACTAGTGGGTGATGTCAATAATGATGTTGATGCTGCAGATGAAACGGCCATTTCAGGTGATTGAGCAAGAAACTCCAGAATTCACTTTCGTCTTAGCATCTGCATTATCAGATGCCGGAACTTTAGGCATAGATTCAGTTGCACCAGTGACAGTTGAGCTGAATATGGAAAGACATTTAGTAAATGAATGATCTTGATGCTTCAATGGACATAATTTATTCAGTTTATATAATGCAGTAAATTAAAAACAAACTGAAGAACAAGACAACTTAGACACAACAGATCAGATATGGTCATAATGCTATATAATGAAAAATTCACCTCCAAATATAACTGAACCGATCCGAACCTAACAAGATGGCCTTAAAACTCAAGATAATAACATCAATGAATTTATGACTTGATGTAAGATTATATATGAAAAGAAAATGTATTACAAATCATAATATGGTTAAGGAGCCAAAGGGTGTACCTAGCCCCCCCCAAAAAAGGCAGAAGTGTGCAAGAAAGAATGACCTAAAACACTATTATAGCAAGAACAGTGAAGGCTAGAAAAGCTCAATGCAAGAAAAGGCATGTCCTTGATGAATTTCCTCACATACAATAATCTATATCTCCACTAACGATAAGTAAAACTATGTTAATTTATTATATTAGAACCAACTAAATGAATCCAGTAAGTTGGCATCTTATTTCTCATAAAATACAAAAAGTTGACTCCAGACTGACTTGGAAAGATCCCAAAGAGCCCATCCCCTCCTTGCACAGATCGTACAATAATTATATTCTAATAAAATAAAAAAGAGGAAGAACTGAAAAACTCCAACAAACAATGAAAATAACGATGGTATAACATAACGATTATTTAAGAAAATATTTGACCAAAGCAATCGAATAGTACCTGACTGATTTCCCCAGCTTTCAGTCAGAAGCAGCACCAAATTTCATACCAACAGATTCAGCACCAGCAGGAGAAAAGGAGGTCAAAGGCATTTTGCTGGACCTTACCAAAATTTTTGTCAGCACCAAAGTTAAATATTGGAGTATCAGCCACAGACTCCTTCGATGAAACAACTTTATCTCTAAAATTAAATAGTGAACCCAGTTTTCCTGACTCCTTTGATGGAGCTTCAACAGATGTTACTTCTGTTGAGGAAGCCACTTTACTTCCAAAACTGGACAAGGGAGGAGCCACAACTGGTCCATTTAGTTAAGTAGATTTACCAGAACCAAAGATTGACTCTCTGGCTGCTGCAACTGTGACTCCATCTGGCTTAAAAGTTAGAGCAGCTGAAGATGAAGTTGTAGAGGTTGATAAACCAACCTTTTCACCAACTATGGACCCATCACCAGTACCATTAGGGGTCTGGCCATCTACTCTGAGACTTTTGAATGAGATTGCCACAGGTGATGCAGTCGGTACCTCCTTTGTAACGGTTTAAGTAGCAACAGCTTTCTTGGCCACAATGATAGAGTCCGTCATTTGTTTCTCAGAGGTGAAAGATGACACAGCCCCATGTGGATAGACATCATCATCCAGATCCAGAAACTCCTTTGAGAAAGAGAAGAAAGTTAATGGACATGACCAGAGGTTAGACCATTTTCTCTATTAATAAACTATTAGTCAAAAGCTAAAGGAGCTACACCCTCCAGTGCCATCAAGCATAGGAGCTAAAAAAAGTTCTTTCTGAAGAAATGTTCAAGATAAGTACAAAAATAACTTCAAATGCTGCAATACACAAATATCACATAAATTAACTACTCAAGTACAAAATTCAATCATAGATGTTCAAGATGAATTATTATAATAATCCATAAGAGTTCAAGTCCACGCCCAAAAAGATGTGATAACCCTGAAATTCTCATAGCATTAAACATCTATTCAGTATATAATTTATTTATCATGCCAATTCAAGCATGCATATAAAGAAAATTTATCAGAACCAAAATTTAGAAGATACCCAATTAACTTGAATAAACAAGTTTGGCGAGAGAGCCAGAGGTGAACCTTAACATTTCATTGGAATAGCAATCAATTGCAGTGGGTCAGGATATTTTAAATCCATTACTTCCGTTTTGGCACTTTCAAATGCATTTTTAGAAAGTAAAGAATAGATAGCAGGAATGAAGAAAACTGAGATTTCAGTCAGGTAGCTAAGGAGCGTACTAGGCTGAAGGAGCCTCCCTTCAATCATCAGCATCAGCAGGTGAAGGCCCCTCCTCGCACCTCACCTCAGCAACCTAGGTATGCCTTTTAGCACCTTTAACATCACTACTTCTCAGAAAGAGAACATCCAATGAATAGCCAATTTTAAAATATAAAGATTAGGTTATTCTAGAAAAACCCTTGATTCATGAAGTCATGCAAATCTACATACCTCGTGCACTCATACAGAATGCCGTACCCTTTTGTGGAGGATGAGAAACAGGCTTCACCATAGAAGAATCCACAGATTGTCCACTAGATACAATTTCTTTCCTTGGTATTGAAGCATCAGCATCAATAATTGGACCTAAGCCAACAGGAGCAACAAGCTTTAATGGATCACGTTCAGGCTTCTCCTTTGGTGAAGTCAACTTGTTAGCATCAGCTGGCAAATTCTCATGCAAATCGTCCAAATTGTTATCTCACATGTGATCAAGAAATTTTCATGAATCTACAGTTTCCATACTTCTAAGAGCCTGTCCCCGTAAGATGGATGGTGACAACTTTGCTGGGGAATTATCCTTGTCTATTGGCAGCTTCAATTCAGATGATTTTTCCTTAGGGGACACCAACTTGTCAAGCTGCTGAAGTATTTTTGAGGCCATCTCACTTGATTTGGAGGATATATGAGGAACACTAGTACTAGGAATTGTGTCATTTATATTTTCTGATGACAATTTCTTATCACTATGCTTAGCTTCACTAAACGGAAGAGGCTTATGCATTATAGATAAGGGCGGTTGAGCAGGGTCTGCAAGAATTACACTCTTAATAATAGATAGAGGGCTGTCCGAAACAGATGCACTCGAGCCTCTAGAAGCTATAAGATTAGACTTCCGATGGATTCTGCTAATATGACCAAGAGTTCCTATATCATTATCCATCACACAACTCCTTCGTTTTAATGCCTGCATATTAGAAAATTTTCCAGTGAGTAACTGACAGGACATTTGTATATTTTCACTCGTAGAGTAAGACTTGTACCCTTTTCTTAGATCCAGAAAGCAAGTCATGATCCAGTGCAGATTGAGCTGAAGATGAAGGCCCACCTTCAACTGGAAGTCGAACACCCTGGATTTTAGGCAACAAAATAAGAAGTTTGGCATTAAGAAACAAAATAATCCAACAAATCAATAAGTAAAACACAAACCTTTGGGGTTGAGGTTGAATAAACCCTGGCATAAGTTGTTCGAGCCATACTATATATTGCAGACCTGCCTCGAGATCTTGGTGTCACAAATCCATTTTCATGAAGCTTATCATGGCTAGAAGCCGTCGGCACAATGGACATAATAGGGGATTTCTGAGGGACAGATTGACTGCTCAGAAGAAATGGATCCTCCCCAAGAGAAAGACTCAGTGAGTTTAAATTTGATGAGGATACCTTGGAAGGCCTACTTCCCATGTAAGCCTTTGCAACCTCTGCAGGGGAAGCAACATCCTTATCAATCACCTGTGCCACATATTTATAGCAAAATCAGTAAAAATCCCATCTGGAAATAACCATCGAGCATATATGACAAAATACGCAAAAACTAATTCTCATACACTCGAAGTAACAAATGGCGTTGAAACGACAGTTTTCAATCCCATTTTTTAGTGCCGGAGATTTGAAGTACTCTTCCTTCTGTTCACGAGACAAAATTAGATCTGACGTAACCACTTCAGTCCTCTTTTCTTCCGTGACAGGTGTATCCACAGTTTTTGAATGCAAAAGTGCTGTCAAATGATCAATTTCAGATCTGTGGAATAATGGAAAATTATCGTATCACATAGAGACTCGATAAATAAACTTATCCCAAAACGCATACCACCCAAAATACAAAATTTCACCAACAAATATAATTATTATTAATGTAAACTAACAAACTGCACTATTCATAACTCGCGTAACACACAGAACTCACACTAGTTAAGTACTTTATGCGATTAAGTAAAGAAGTAAATTATACAAATTATATAATATGAAATACAACTGAATATTTACCACAGGCAATTCAAACTAAGTCAGCTGGTAGAACTATTAAAGGAGAAAAATCCAAGTCATCAGAACACTGATTCCCTAATAAATCAAGAGGGAGCACCAATGTACACAATCCTATACATAATATGTGAGAGAATATAAATTTCAAAATCAAGTCAACTAGACTGAGACCATTAAAACTGCCAGTTCAGTCTATATCTAACCATAAACCATCATAATCAGCAATTTCATAACTTATTTGGTTATCCATTCTACCCGTGTGGAAGGTCACAAACATCAAACAACATATCCACAGGTTCTTCTCATATTTCCATTATACTGGATGGAAGAAATACAACTCCGGGTTCATCAAGTATGTTCTCTCATGAGTCAATATGTTATAAAGTTTTACTGTAAGTAACTACTGTTGATTACTATATATAGTTACTATTAATTACTATGACAATAGTCTATAAATAGTAACATACCTGTTGTAATAGTTTTATGAAATGAGTTAGCAAATGAGTACAGTTACTTGATTCCGTGTGTCTTTCCTTTTCTCTTCTCCTCTTTTGGTTCCCTCTTCTTTATTCTTCTCTCGTCCCTCTCTTCCTAAGTCTTTCTATCTATTTCCCTCTCTCTACCATGTTCTTTATTCTTTCATCAAGAAAACGCATCAGTGGTATCAGATCGGCGTTCCTCGGACCTCGCCTTTGAATGGTGGAAACCAGAATATAAGAAAATGCCAGAAAAATATAAGCCAGGATGCAGAACGTCGAGCAGCGATTGCACAGCGTGGATGAACTACAAGAGACGGTTATGGGCTTCCGCAATGAAATTCAGATCATGGGGCGCACCTTCTATCAAGAAATACAGGCGATGGCGCTTGAGATACAAAATATTGCCCACGGCCCAACCTATGAGAAGCCGATAATGGAGCTGACTCACTTTCAACAGATAGGGATGTTGGCAGAATTCAACTTTAAGTTCGATACAATCTCAGCACAATTGGATCTGTCTGAAGCATACTTGGTGGACTTGTACGTGGGATCGCTGAAGGAGGAAATTGCTGACCTCGTCCGATTATTTAATCCAAGAACTCTAGTTAAGGCACGAAGCATGGCCAGAGTACAGGAGATTTCTTTGTTATGGCGGAGCAAGAAAAAGATGGTCTTAAAGATCAAGAATGGACTCTAAAGAAAATTCCCAGAACCCCAAGAACCCGTCGCAACGCAAGAAGGATGCGACGGGGATTTCAAGACAAGCCAAGACTCTTTTATCGATATTGAAAGTAGTTCAAACTTCAATTTCAAGACCCAAGGTTCGGTTGCAGATGGAGGCTCTGTTTCATGGTTTTATTCAAATACAGAGGTGGGGAATGTTGAAATCACGTCTGGAGTTAACGGGTCTTGGCGTTTCGGTTCCGTTGGAGGAGTTTCAAAAACCATTACTCTTGTTTCAAGCTCTGTTTCGTCGAGTATAGACTTTGTTTCTTCACTTCCATCACGCATTGACTCTGTGTTAACTATAGATAATGCGAAAATCACCTCTGATGCTAATGGGTCTTCAATCTTTGACTTTGCTGAAGAGTTACAGGCTCTTTCGTACCATGGAGAGAGGTATGACATTAGGAAACAAGTGAAAGTAGGCCCCAGTTAGTGATATTTAGAGTGATCGGGTTTCCTAATTTCCTTATTTCTAGCACTGTTCAACCTATTGCAACTACTATTCCTTCATGTATTGGGTTACAGTTGGCTACCACCTTCTTTAAGTGGCAGAAATATTGTGGAAGTCCATTAAATTTAGTAATACCATATGGAGATATGGGCTTAGAAGTTGGTAGCGAGGAGAAAAACCTAATAACATTGCAATTGGGTTTTACAATTCCTTTGGGTGCCATTAATTATGAGTTATTTCAAAAGTGGACCTCATTTCTAAACTTTTCTCCAACAAGAATTATGATGCTAGAATGGTTCAAAGGAGAATTACTTACAATGCTTTTTGGGAGGGTTTGCTCTCTAAGTAGGAAGAAAAGAAGGTAGTGAAGTGTGTAATGCCGCAAGCCCGCAACCAAATGCAATCCTCTGGGTCTAAGTCACAGAGCCTTCTTCACCGACTAGCAGAAGTTTTTGTCAGAATTTAAAGCCTATGCTTTGCTTCCAGATTTGTATTTTTTTTATCTTGATCCTTGGGAGCAAGGATCTCTTTGGGAGGGGATATTGTTATAAAGTTTTATTGTAAGTAATTACTGTTGATTACTGTATATAGTTACTGTTAATTACTCTGACAATAGTCTATAAATAGTAACATACCTGTTGTAATAGTTTTATGAAATGAGTTAGCAAATGAGTACAGTTACTTGATTCCGTATGTCTTTCCTTTTCTCTTCTCTTCTCTTCTGGTTCCCTCTTTATTCTTCTCTCGTCCTTCTCTTCCTAAGTCTTTCTATCTATTTCCCTCTTTCTCTATCTTTTTCTTTATTCTTTCATCAAGAAAATGCATAACAATATTCCAATTTCTTACTCATTTCAAACCCAAATAAAGAGGAGTTCCTTATTGACAAGCTCACATGGGAATCCAAAACTCTAAGTTCATACATTTAAACGACCGTATTCAATATGACTAAGAACACATTGTAGGCTCTTATCGGGGTAAAAAATACATTGTAGGCTACCATAGCTCAGCTCTATCTCACTGTCTACCAATATTCATGTTGTCAAGTCTAACAAGTCGACAGCAGATAGAAGCTCTTATCATCAAGCATTACGTTATTATTAGTCATTATAATCATAGGTTATGTTCTTCCACCTTGAAGTGTTTTATTATGAAAAGTTTAAAACACTTTGGCAGGAAGGACAAAATTTTATAGCTATATGCAGTCCAAGTATATCATTGGGCTCTGTAAATGGAGCTCAATTCTCATAATTCTAAAAGGCCACTTATCACATATAAAATATTGGCAAAAGGACTGTTTATAGCTAGTAACAGGTGCTATACTCACTGTTTTATTAAGGGAACAACCTTTTCCATACACAGGGAAATTGAACAGGCTTGTAACTTTTGTATGCCTCTTTATATCTCTTTTATTCTGTTCCATTCTGTTTGGGAGAATAACCTACATATACACAGGGAAATGAACAGTCTTGTAACATTTGTATGCCTCTTCATATCTCTTTTATTCTGTTTCATTCTGTTTGGGAGGATAACCTACACTACCACCAATTTGACTATTCTCTAATTATTTAATATGTACATTCAAAGAATCATGCATACATTTTGGAATAATATTTCTTTATTCCAAATGTCTAAGCATATATTGGTTGTGTGTTAGCCGTGTCAGTCAAACATGCAACACAGCTGATAATAAATGTATCCAACCTTCATAGACAATATGCTCTTCATGCAATATTTATTTTTTTAAAAAAATATCACAAAAATCAACTATACATCCAATTTAAAATAGCTTATATGGATCTTTTAAAAAGTTTTCCATTTACTTGAATAGTTGTTCACACATCACTAGAATAAAAGAACATTATGTCAAAGAAATATGTAGTGAATACATTTGAAAACTTAACAGCCGCAAGTTCAACACACAACATTAAAAGCAATGGTGCAAAGCATATAAAGCTTGCCTTGTGAAAGTTTTATGCTTTAGCAATTTCTCAAGCTCAATAAATCCACCTCTCTCAGAACAATTCATTTTATCATCACTTTCACCAACTGCTCCTTGCTACTTGACAGAAGTATCATTGGTAGCCTATGTTGCATACAACCCCCCCCAAAAAAATCAAAAACCACTAATGACAATCACACAAATAATAAATGTTTAACCATCATACAAGGATTGTAAGGAACCATATCAAAAATGTAGATGTTTACAACTACATGACTCAAAAATAGTTTGTAAAATGGCACAATCCATAATAAAGATTCGTTTATACTGGCATAATAATATACCACTTATAGCTTCCACCAAGGATCAGCAAACTGTTCATGAACTTAAGAATATAACTTATATTTAAAGACCAAAAATTGTTGAAAAGCCCGCGAGTTTCTCCAATAAATCTGCTCATAATCTTAGCCATAAAGTCCTGACATTATGCTGTAATCAATCTTGTTTAATTCAGTTGGTTTTGTCACTGATTATCGCCAGATATCTCGCCTGCAATGGGATATCCAGACGCTATATATATGTTGCTCTGTGAATGCGTTAGTCTATGAATAAAACATATCAATCTATTTCTTCATGGTATCAGAGCAGGTTCCGTCCAAACCCATAACTCGTCATTGAGCAACGCGACGATGAGAACAGAGAGAAGAGGAGAAAACGCTGCTGCTCAGATCTGAGGTGTGGAGGGTGAGTGAGACCACACCGCCAACCCCATCCGTCTCAGAAGTTTCCGATCGACCCGTTCCCAGAGTCCGACGAACAACAGAGCGGCACGTGACGGTTACGCTCCACCACTACCAGAAATGGACCCATGCAATTTCCCACCTCTGTTTGGCTCTGTTCTATAATTTCTAGCAACTTCAGGAGCCCTACCAACAGCTCTAATGTCAGGCACAACTCCACAAGCCCAAAATGCTACCCCTCCATCTATTATTTCTCCAACAACATCTGAAATGACTTCAGATCTTTCACCTGTCACTGAACATCAAGGAATGGTGGTTGTAACATCCCTAATTTCTGTACTAAGTTGTATGTACAGATTGAATAAAATATATGAGATGTTTAGGAAAATATGTGGCCATATTTATGTAAAGAAAAGGATTAATTGGAAGAGGAAGAAAGTCTAAAAGCCAAAGTACAAAATTACGAAAATACCACTGTGATGCCTTAAGAAACCAGAAGTAAATGGAGGGCATTTTGGTCATTTCACACAATGGATGGATATCAGAATAAATTTGATAGTAAATTATTATAATTAATATGAGAATTTATGGAGTTGACAGAAGTCAAAAAGGAGTCCTGTAGAATTAATTATGGAATTTACGGTGAAAAAGGACACCGATAAAGGGTTAAAGGAAACATATGTAATTTTTAACAGGACTTCTGGGTCTCAGAAAATTATGAAACTTTGTAGAGAATTCATTTTATATTAGAATGAATTTCTAAAAATGTTAGAACAATTAAAGGAGGTGTTTAGCATTTATTCTGAGATCAGGATAATTTAAGAATATCGGTATAAGGAAAGTACATTGGGATTTGTGCCAATTAGCTATTGGACCTAAAAGAGGCCCAAAATTTCGTCCTAGGCCAGCCCAATAAGGCCCAAAAGTTATCTTGGAGCCCAAGTCCAATAATGAATAATTTATGGATTTTTGAAAAGAAAGAAAAAGAGAATAAAGTAAGAATTAGGTGTTGCACATGGTGGGACCCACAAGGACTTCAAAATGGCACCCAAAAGGAGGAAGGGTTAGGTGTACCAAGGGAGGCCATGCTAGTGATGTCATGGTGGTAAGGTCTTGAGTGAAAAGTGAAAAGACATTTCAAGATCAAACCTTTAACCATTAGATCAAATAGTTTTCAAAGTGATCTTGGCCTTCAAATGGCACATGACTTTTGCTATAAATACCCCCCTTTCCATTCATTCTTCACACCCAAGATCTCCTTTAGAAAGAGAAGTGAGTTCTAGAGAAAGAAAGTGGAAGAAAGCAAGGAAGAAGCAAGGGTCTTGAAGGAGCAAGTAAGGTAAGTTGTCTCCTTGCTTCTACCTTTTGTTCTTATGGTTTGTGCTTGAGTTTAAGTGATTTTTTTAGGCTTAAATGTTGGGGAAATGCTGCTGGAATTTCTATGTATATGTGAGAGGAACATGAGTTTTATGTCATAGATAGTTTAGACAAGCTTAAACAAGCTAGTTGCATGGTTGGTTGTTGGATTAAGTTGATGTTCTTGACTTTACCATGGAAGAACATTTCGGGTTGCACTGTTCATGCACTGTTCATGATAGAAGGAGATGGAATTTTAATGATTTAATGCTTCCATTGAGTTTATATGATGATTTTGTGTAGGATTGGAAAGGTTTTAAACCTTGGAAACCATTGGAATTAAAGGTTATAATGTTGAAAATTCCTCACGGGTACTGTTCACTCGCGTGAACAGTAATTTGAATTTCATGATTTTGATTCTTCCAATGGTCTTAAAATGAGATTTTGTGTGGGGGAAAAGTGGAGGAACAAGTGTGGGAAGCATTGGAATCAAAATGAGAATTTTTGAAAGAATTATGCATATTTTTCAAATCTGTCAGGAACAGTGCATAGTTGCTGGAATTTGGTTGTTTTGAGTTCATAAATGGATTTAAAAGGCCAAATTGTGTAGGGTAAGGTCAAGACATCAATTGATTCAAAGGCCAAGTCAATTGGTAAAGATTAAAGGAAGTTATGTTACTTAAAGTAAGCTTAGTGTTCAAGAGAAGTTAGATTGTAATGGTTGGATGGTAATGTGATGTTAGGAATTGCTTGGTGTGCTCAAAAGAGGGCAGCCACATAGCAAGGAAAAGTAAGAAGAAAGAAGCAAAGTTAAAGTGGAAAGAAGTAAAGCAATAAGGTAGTAAACTTACCCTAAACTTGTATGTATTGAATGTTATGCTTGATTGTGCTATGACTTTGTTGAATTGTGTGCATATGTGTATATGATTGAAGCTCTGTTTCTATGATTACCTTGGCCAATTGTATTTCATATGTTACATGGAAGCATGCACATTACACAATGTTTACACTTTCACAAGCAAGCACAAGTATTTACTTTAATGCATGCATTGTTTAGTACCGTTTGCTACTGAGATTCCCCCGAATCTCATCCCCTATTTATAACCCATTACAGAGAGAGGTTATGTCGAAGTGAATTTTGAGAATGCTGTAAGACGCCGTTATGCTGCCGATTTTCAGACTGAACATAAGGAGATGATGCGTACTGTGTACGTAGGTACTGTCTAAGGAGTCTGGAAGTGAGTGGACCTAGTCGGTTCATCCAGTCTTTCCTGGGTACTTGCGTAGAATGGTAGTTCTCATGGGGAATTACCGAATCAGTACAGTTATTTTCTACCAGGATTTTCGGCAAGAGAAATATAATCCACTTCAAGAGAGCTATAGCAAGAGTACTTTGAGAGATATAAAGGATGATGTTTCAGTGGTGGCACATAAACTTAATGGTAGCAATTACCTTTAATGGTCCCAAAGAGTACTAATGTATCTATGCGAAAAGCGGAAGGAGAAATACATTAATGGGGAAACAACTCAACCTCTTCATAATGATGCCAAATTTGACACCTGCTTTGCTAAAAATAACCAAGTGATGTCTTGGCTATGTAACTCAATGACTCTGGACATCAGTGAAGGGTATCTTCTCGTAAGTACAGCCAAGGAAATATGGGATACTGCCAAGCGGACATATTTCACTCTGGATAACACAGCGGCCCTATTAAATCTACAAAGGCAACTTAAAGACCTAAAGCAAGGAGGATTGACGGTGACTAAATTCTACAGCATCCTAACAAAGATATGGTAACAACTGGACCTCTTCGAAGTTCATCTCTGGAAGGACTTCGATGATGCCCAGTACTACAGACGTCTGGTGGAGAAAGAATGAATATATGAATTTTTGCTGGGTCTCAATGATGTTTTTGATGAAATTAGGGGCAGAATTATGGGACTAAAACCTCTTCCTTCACTATGTGATGTTTTTAATATGGTGAAATTTGAAGAAAGTCGAAGATAACTCACACAAGGTAACTAGGCTCTAGTTGAGGGCTCAGCCTTGGCTATGAGAGGCTTTCCTTCAATTGAAAGTACAGAGAAAAAGGGGAATAAATGGTGCAATCACTGTAAGAAAAAGGGCCACACAAGGGATGAATATTGGAAGTTGCATGGAAAACCAACCCAAGGGAAATAGAGACAACAACAAGATGAGAAAACTCACCATGTAACCTCTAAGGAACCAGACGATGATGACAACCATTTGACCAAAGAAGAGCTTCGAATGTTCAGAAGAATGTTGGCAAAGCAGAACAAGTCAAAATCTATTCCTAATGCCAACTTGACCCAATCAGGTAACTCTATTATATCCCTCAATACCATGGTGACTAGTGATGAAACATGGATTGTTGACGCAGGAGCCACATATCACATGACTAGTAATAAATTTCTTTTCAAGACCATTAAATATTGCCATGCAAATCTCAGAGTAAAAGTGGCAACCAGTTTATTCACCAAAGTCGAGGGTGTTGGAACTGTTGTTCTCTCAGATAATGTTGAGATACATAATGTTTTATTTGTGCTTGCTCTTACTTGCAATCTAATATCTGTTAGTAAATTGACCAAAAGCCGAGTGTGTTGGGTCATCTTTGATGATATTGATTGTGTTTTTCAGGATTTGACCTCGGGGAGGAAGATTTTGACTGCTAAGGAATGTGATGGACTCTACTACTTTGAAGGGCCGGAAGCAAGGACTAAAGAAGCACGAAAGGTGTTGGTCAGTTCCAATTATCAAAATAATGATGTAATGCTATGGCATCAAAGACTAGGTTATCCCAATTTTGATTATATGAAACATGTGTTTCCAAATTTATTCAATAAAAATTCTACTCTTTTCCAATGTGAAACTTGTCAGATTGCCAAACAAACCCGAGCCTCTTATCCTAGACAACCTTATAAGCCTACTGCTCCATTCACAATGATCCATAGTGATATCTAGGGTCCAGCCAAAAATAAAACCCGAACTGGAACCAGATGGTTCGTGAAATTCATTAATGATCATACTCAAGTTACATAGGTTTACCTTATGAGAGAAAAGTCTGAAGTCTTGTAGGTCTTCAAAAAATTTCATGCCTTTGTAAAAACCCAGTTTCAAATGTCTATTAAAGTGCTTAGGAGTGATAATGCCAAAGAATATGTGAGTCAAGCCTTTAAAGAGTTTCTTGAACAACAAGGAATTCACCACCAAACCTTGTGCATTTATACCCCGTAACAAAATGGAGTAGCCGAGTGTAAAAATAGGCACTTATTAGAAGTCACCCGAGCCATTATGATAGAGAGGAGTTCTAAATCTGTTTTGGGGAGATGCTATACTAACAACAGCATATCTAATTAATTGAATGTCCTCAAAAGTCCTCAATTTCAGCACTCCTATCCACAAACTTCTTGAAACTTACCCCAACTCACCTATTATTAACACCATCCCACAAAAAGTGTTTGGATATGTCGTCTTTGTTCATAAACATGATGGGGGATCAAACTATGAGCCATAGCAGAAAAGTGTATTTTCCTTGGGTATTCCTCAACCCAAAAAGGTTACAAATGCTATTGTCCCACCACTAGACAACTCACTGTCTCCAGAGATGCTATTTTTATGAAGATGATGCATACTATCCCACATTACCCATTCAGGGGGAGAATTGGGGAGTGGAATGGCTAATTACACCTGTACAAAGTATTCCAACAACTGATCCACCCAATCTCTTCACACCATAATCACCGCAAAACACCCAAGATACTCCTGAGCCTTGTAATCACTTAGCACAACAACCACCGTAAAGTATCCCTGATCATATCCAGACTAGACCTGGATTTGATAATTCTCAGACCACGGAAACCAATGTTGAAATTGATACTAGGATGACTAAACAACTAAGTCCTCAATCAAGTGAAGAAGACGGCAGTGGTAGAGTCCCTTTCATCCCAAGGCAGCTACATGCTTCCGAATCGGAGTTGGATCCTGAAGAACTAGGTTGGCCTATTGCACTAAGAAAGGGGGTAAGGTCTTGCACTTAGCATCCTATTCAAAGATTTGTATCTTATGGAAACTTATCTGCTAGAATGCAAAACTTTGTAGTAAACAACTCGCAGGTCAAAATTCCTGATACATTCAAACAGGCCATGTCAGATCACAACTGAAAACAGGCGGTGGAAGAAGAATTGAGAGCTTTGAAAGAAAATAAAACTTGGGAAATCACTACCCTAGCCAAAGATAAGAAGGAAATAGGTTGCAGATAGATTTTCACCCTCAAGTTTAATCCTGATGGGAGTATGAACAAGTATAAAGCGAGATTGGTTGCAAAAGGGTACACTCAAACTCAGGTATCACTTGCTCATATGAATTGTCAGAATCATTTACTTCAACAAAGTTGTTAAAGATATAGATAGAGTCAAGAGTAAAATATCTTTAGCACTAGAGTAAGATTTAACTTTCTCATAATCATTATCAGTTAAATTGCTATACAATAGTTTCATTACTCTATTGTTTAAGAAATACATTTTCTTTTTTTCTTAGTCCAATCTTTCTAATTTTGAAATCAAAATCATTTATAAAAATATATCTCATCAAAATCAATCATTTTTAAAAATATCATCATCCGAGCTTTCCAAAAACAAAAATCACTATATGAGAAAAGGAGGAATAGTATAATCATACCCTTTATATTTAGCCATGATCTTTACATTTGAGATCATTAGATCATTTAAATAAATAACCTACTTTGATACCAAATGTTAAAATGACTGTATTACCCAAGAGGGGCGTGAATAGGGTGATTTTGAACATTTTAATATCTTTAACAACTTTAAAATAAACTTAAAGATTAGGTTCAGAAGGATATCAATGATAGAAGAAATATAAAAGAAGTTGATAAATGAGAAGTTGAACATCGACAATTTATACTAGTTCAACCCAACCACTTAGCCTACGTCCAATCCTTAAAGCTCCTCTGAGTGTTCCACTATCTTTCTAAGATTAGTCGGGCTCTTAGTGCCTCAATACATCAAACATGAGAATCTCTCACACTTATCCTTACAACCCATAAGGTATCAACTATGGGAATACCTTTCAATCCCCTTTACAACCCATAAGGTGATATCCCGTTCAAGAGATCCATACTATCGAGGAACTCAGAAAATGATTGATAAAATACAAGACTCTATCAATAGAGGAATTATGATAATAACTGAAGTACATACTCTCTAAGTCTATCTCTTTCAAATAATATGACATGCTCTGTTCATAAGAGGAGAAACAGAGTAAACAGAATACAATCAATGAATATGATCATAGTGTATTATTGAGTATCTCTTGTTTCTTCTTACGCTTCTTCTCTCACATATCTTTTTCATATTTTCTCTTAAGCTTCTTTTATAGATGAGTTCTTCATAAATCCATTATATAGTTGTTGAAATAGCCGTTGAAAGATATAGCCATTGGCTGCTGACTTATACATTTTGACTTTTTGCCCTTTAATTAATCTCTTCATTTGATATTATTTCAGTCTGCAAATGATCTTGAAATATGTTTCATAAAAGATATATAAACAATTTAAGTATATAACAATTGTTTTCAAATGATTTAGATTGAAACATCAAATTCTTTTAAAATTTGGTTTAAAAATCTTTTCACATATCAGTTTAATTTATCGAAGTGTTTATTGAAAAAATGCCTTATCGAAAAGGACTTCGATAAATCTCAAATGAATTGTATTGAAATAGTTTTAGATTTATCAAATAGGATTTTGATAAACAGCCTTATGGAAAAGCTCTTTGAAAAATATCCTTTTTATAACACAGACTTTCAGATTTATCGATAGTTCAAACTTCACCAATTTATCGAAGTATTTTTTGATAAATATGCTTATTGAATAGCTTATCGATAAATGCCTTTCAAACTTTCTTTGATGTTTAATCTTTTCTCAAACAATGTAATATATTTGGAAACAAGAATTCATAAAATCATTTAGCAAATCAAACCAAGTTATAAACTTATTAAGAACACACAAAAAATCATTTAATAAATCTTTAATAACTTCAGAATCTGAACCTTCTCATTTATTAAAGTGCTTATTGAAAAGGGCCCTTATAAAAAAGGCTTCGATAAATGGCAAGATCGAATAGCTATTCGATAAATATCATAATTTCATATTTTAGAATCCTAATTTATTGAAGTGTTATTTGATAAATAGGCTTATCGAATAGATTATTGATAAGATCTAGAAAAACAATGTGAGGCTTTCTTCTTTCATATTTAATCTCTTTTTCTTTTTGTAAGATTTCTTAAACCATTTTGATAAATAGATTATTCAAACAAATCAACAACATTGTAAGCAATAAATCATCATCTAAATAGTTTATCAAATCAATACTTCTGTACCTAAGATAAAATTAAAGTTTCTTTATTTATCGAAGTGTTATTTGATAAACCCATTTATCGAATAATACTTCAATAAATAGAGTCTTTGAAATATGCTTCAGTTAAAAGACGCAATATTTATCGAATAAGCTAATAAGTTATTAAAATAGAGTTCAAACTTTATTCACTTAATTTATCGAATAGATAAATTTATTTATCGATCAATGTTTCGATAAATACATTTGAAAAACAAGTTTAACAAAGTTTATTGATCGAAGTATTTATCAATAAATACATTGTTCAATCAATACTTCAATAAAATCATTTATATAAATAAATTGAGTCCACTTCTCATTTATCAAAGGCTTTTCTGATAAAAACCCCTATCGAATAAGTTTTCAAAAAATTTTGGTTTAAAAATAGTGACTCAGAGTTTTCATAAGTTAAGTTTATATTCATTTATCAAAGGCTTTATGGATAAGTATCATTATCGAATATGGCTTCAAAAAATACCTTTCAGAAACACAGTTTCTTCCTAAATCTCTTTCTCATTTATCGAAGAGCTTATCGATAAAATACCTTATTGATAAATTTATCGATAAATACTCTTTATAAGTTAAGTTAAAAATATTTCTTGAAAATCATTTAAATCATTTGTCATTATCAAAATATTAAAGTCTAACATACTAGGCAGACGTTATGAGTGTAATAGACTGATGAGAAACATATAGGAATGATTATACTAAGTTTAATTTGATATATCAAAATCTAGTTCTGAAAATCTTTTAAAAATATGTCAGTATTTATCGAAGAGTTCATCGATAAGATGGTTTATCGGAAAGGACTTCGATAAAACTTGAATAAAATCCTTCAATGAATAGTTGTACATCTTATCGATAAATAGTTTATTTGAATAGCTTATTAATAAATACCATAACTGAATTAGACGCATTTAATTTTACATATCTAATTTATCGATATATAATTGTACATCTTCAATAAATGCCTTTATCTAATAATACTTCGATAAATTAAGTCTTTAAAAACTCAACGGACTTCATATTTATCAAATAGCTTATCGATAAACTGATAAGTTCTTCAAACAGAGTTCAAACTTTATTTTGTCAATTTATCGAATTCTTTATCGATAAGTCTATTTATCGATTAAGACTTTGATTAGTTTTCTTCAAGAATCATTTTCACAAAGCTTTCTGATTGAAGCCTTTATCGAGCAATGATCTTCCCTTTATCGAGCAATGATCTTATTAATAAATACAAAGATAAATGTTTTCATAAAATACAATGAGTCATTTTTAAATTTATCAAAGGCTTTATCGATAAATAGCCTTATCGAATAAGTTTTTAAAGAGAAATTATTTTAAAATAGAGACTCAGAGTTTCTTAATAGTTCATTTATCGAAGGTCGTATAGATAAGTAGACTTATCGATTATGTCTTCAATAAATATACTTTAGAAAACATATTCACATTAGAAATTTCTTTCTTATTTATTAGAACAATTAAACTTTCGAAACATTTTTCAATTGTTATCATCAAAACATTGGAGTCTAACATTTTTTTCCTTTCTGATTATGACAAAACATAATTGAAATTCTTATACTGATTAGAGTCATTAAATCATAATGAAATTACTTAAACTAAAAAATGCATTAGAAGTAGCACATAAATCAAGTGAGACAAAATGAGTAGAATCATTTTCATTGATAAGTCTTTTGGTTAGCACAAATGCATAAGTCAAAGATTACAAAGATAATCAAAACACAACAAGACCTAAAAACAAACAAAAATCCATCTACTACTGCTTAGTTCATCATATCTCTCCCCCTTTTGTCATTCATAAAAAATGGAGTCTTGGGAAGAAGATTGAGGATTAGTTAGGTGGACAGATTGCTCAACAGTAGGATTAATTAGTTCAGTGAGTTCAGAGGGAGGAGGAGGATCAATGGTTAATTTAGAAGGCTTAATGGAAGGGTTTATGGTAGATGGAAGAGTGGAATCTGAGGGGGAACTGCCTCAGTGTTTGAAGGAAGGGTTGGCTGAGAGGTTTATAGAAGGGATGGTAGTGTAGCTAAAAGATTGAAAGGTAGTAAGAGGAATAGTTGCTAGGTCTGAGGCTCAGAGGAAGAGGGATGAGTGGTTTAAGGTTCATAAGAGGAAGGAGGAGGAATTGGATCTGGAGAGGCTAAGGGTTTAGGTAGTTGAATTGGTGCAAGAGGAACTTGGGTGGTTGGTGCTGTAGTGTCCTGAGGATACTGAGTAAAAGTCTGAGGAGTATTAAGAAGGTTATCAACAAAAAAGTAGATTTTGGAGCTAGTGACCTTATTTTTCAAATCCAAGACCTCATTTCCTAGTAGTCAAATGGAATTCCTTTATATTTCAATGACACTCTTCAGGGATTGGGTTTCTACATTGGTGGCCTTATGTCTCTGAGCTATTTCTGAAACCAACTTTTCTCCAGACTTGTTCCCATATCAGTCAACATTTGCGCAGTGCTATGCACATTGTTGTGACTTACTTCTTAAATCTGGAGTTAGAGCTTTTCCTCAAAATTCCTTATCTCCTACTAAATTATGGTATGTAGAGCAGTTTAGGCAAAGGAGGGTGTAGATAGTGTAGCTGAGGATTGAGCCTCATCTTGTAGTGGTTTCTTCCCCTTCTCCTTCTGTGTCTTCTTTCCTCCAGCAGCTAGGGGAAGAGAAATTCTCATCTTGTAAATCTGCTCTACCCAAAATCTCAAAACCTTGACTTTCTTCTTACCCTTCTCTAATTAGTCGATGTTGTTACAGTGAAGGAAGTAGGATACTAGCTAAGGATAGGGAATAGGGGTGGCCTTTGACTTATTGTAGAAAAAGTTTCTCATTTCATAGTAGATCATGGCTCCAATATTAATCTTATGTCCGCTGATGATCTTAGCAAGCAAGGTATAATCCTCCTGTGTCATATAAGTGAAGCTTCCATATTTGTTTACCATACTTCTCGAGTATATGTAGTAGATTATCCTATAAATTTCCCTCAATGATAGCTCGAGCTTATACTCAAACTTTGTGGTTCCAGGAGGAAATTCATGATTTTAGAGTCTAACTTAACTTGTCTTCCCCTTAACTCAGTAGTTAGATAACTATTGACTAATTCACCATCCTCACTAGCCTCATCAAACACCCTCATGTTGTAGTAAAATCTCTTCACTACTTCTGTGTAGTAGGAGAGGTTGAGTCCTAACCAATTTTGGTAATGGGTCATTTGTAACATCTCAAAAAGGGATTGTGATGATAATCAGAAGAAAAGACAATGCTTAGATAAGTTTAAGTTAAAGAAAGAATGGAAATATATAAAGTTATAAAGCCATAGGACGTAAATGTCATTAGGACAAAAGTTAAGTTTGAAAATTTAAGGAAAAATAGAAAAGGGACTTAAATGAAGTTTTAAATTTTTAAGGACTAAAATGGAGTTTTAAACTTTTTAAAAAGGGACTAAAGTGAAATTTGACAAATTTAAAGACTAAAGTGCATTTTGCCAAATTCAGGGGCAAAAGTGTAACTAAAGAAACTTGAGCCAGAAAATGCCCAAAATTGCCTGAAAATATTTCAGTCCCAAATTTCACTTGTAAATAGAGGACAAAATTCGGGCCAGGTATATTTTTCAGAATTTCCATTTGAGGTCCCTAAAAGTTGATATTAATTTATGAAGTTTGGAAATTATTACAGGACCTTCCGGACCGTAGAATTTTATAGAATTTATCTAAAAAATCAAGATGATTTAGGATATTGGTATAGAAAGTGCCTTGATATTTATGCCAAATTAATGGTTTGGGCCTAGACAAGCCCAATAGGTGCCATCCCATGAAGGCCAATGTTTCAAGAGATTGTCTTGGAGCATAAGTTAATTTTAAGGATATTAAAAAAAAAGAAAGGAAGAAAATTCAAGAAGGTGAGGTGGCATGTGAGGTGTCCAAGTGGAGCCTACACCATGTGCACCTTGTGACACTTGGAAGCCAAGCAAGAAAGGAAGAGTTTTGGTACATGTGGAATTATATTAAAATAATGTAAGAATAAAGTTAAGTATGATTAAGGACAATTAATCCAAAAAAACCAATTAAATTTAATATTAAGGGGATGTAAATATTAGGAAAAAGAAGGGCAAAATGGTCCCAAGACCCTTGAAATTTCACTATAAATACCCTCCATTCCCTTCATAATTTTGTGCATCTAGATGACCCTTGGGAAAACTATGCTAAAATGAAGAGAGAACTCAAAATAAGATCAACAAGGAACAACCTAAGCAAGTGCCTAAGGTAAGCAATCCTTCTAGTTTATTTTTATATGTTTTAAAAAGATAAAACCTAGGTTTTAATGGTTGAAAGTTGAGTTTTCCCTTGATTAAACATGCTGGCTGAAATTCAAAGACAAAAAAGGAAGAAGGAAATTAAGTTAGACCTATGAAATGAACACTTAAATAAGCTAGATTTATTGATTGATTATTGAATTAAGTTGTGTTCTTAACTTTGTTATTGATGAAAGCCATTCGGCCTAGGGTTGTTTGTAACACCTTTCATACGTCTTAGGGACTATTTGGTAGCATTTAAAATCACTTACAAGTCCATTGAAGTTCAATCTCAAAATCTGAAATTTCCCAGTTCATAGTCACTGTTCATTTGGTAATTCTAGATTTAACGACAAACTTTAAAAAATCATAACTAATTCTAGAAAAATTGAAATGAAGTAGTTCGAAAGAATACTTAAAGCTAACATAATGTACTTTAAGGAAAAAATACTTTCTTGGACTAATTGACCAGTCAACTTAGTCAACTTTAATGTCAAAATTTACTGTTTATTTTGTCAAAAATTCTAAAAAAAAATATTATGGCCCTTAACTTTAAAAATTTCATTCTCTTTGTACGGACGTCAAAATAAAGCGTTCTTGGCATCAAAATGAAGCTTGATATGTTAAATAAATACTACTAAAATATCATATATTTATTACATCATTAAATTTTTTAATTACAGACCAACTGTCATAGCTTAAAACTGTCTATTCTTCAAGTGTAGAATTTTAACAACTAACTTTACATCCATCCATCCAAAAACTTGTCTATATCATAACCATACAAGTAAACCATATCATTATCTAACATTCTTCCTCTCTCATGCTTAAGGTTCCTGTTGATTGGAGATATAATTTAGGGTGAGATTTCTAAGAAAATCTAAGTGGTAAACGGTACTAAACAATGTATGCATCAATGTTTGGTATTAGTGCTTGCTTGTGATTGTGTCAACATAATGTAATGTGCATACTTCCATGTAACATATGAAATACAATTGACCAAAGTAATCATAGCACAGAGCTTCAACAATTACATATAAATAACATCAATTAATCTATAACACAACCAACCATACATTCAACACATACAAGTTTAGGTAAGTTTACTACCTTGATGCTTTACTTTCCTTTTATCCTCTTTATTGTCACCTTCCCTTCATGTCAAATTGTCTTCTTGCTTACACAAATTACATCCTATCATTTCATTATCATATACATGCATTATCATCCACTCATTCATGAACTAACTCAATTATTACTCAAGAGTGCTAAGCTTGGTTATTAATTAAGGTGACTTTTCCTAATTCTTTCTAATTAGCTTGGCCTTTGAATAAATTGATGTCTTGACTTTACCCTACACAATTTGGCCTTCTAAATCCATTTATGAGCTAAAAATTTTCAAATTCCAGCAGCTGTAACCTGTTCTGGATAAAACCGAAAAGCTTCTCTTTTTCTTTAAAAAATTCTTATTTTGATTTCAATGCTTCTAATACTTATTTGTCTACTTTACCCCACACAATTTTTCATTTTAAAACCATTGGAAGAATAAAAAATAATGAAATTCTAATTACTGTTCATGTGTATGAACAATAATAGAGAATACTTAAAAAGTTATAACTTTTAATTCCAATGCTTCAAAGGTTAAAAATCTATCCAATCCTACACAAAATCATCATATAAATTCAATAGAAGTATTAGATCATTAAAATTCCATTTCTTCCTAACCAAAACAGCCTTGGCTGAAATACCTCTTCCATGATAAAGTCAAGAATATCAACTTGATTTAATAACCAATCATCTAAACTAACTTATCTAAGTATTAATCACATAGTTCTAGCTTTATTTCCTTCTTCCTCCTTCAACTTAAAATTTGGACAGCTAGCATACTCTAGGTTTAATGGAATTTCTAACTAATTTAACCTAGGTTTTATCCTTCTAAAATACATATAAATAAGTTAGGAGATATTGCTTACCTTATGCCTTAGCTAACTTAGATCAAAGTACCTTGGATTGCCTTTACTTTGGTTGAGATTTTGGTTGACAAGAGTTTTCCCAAGGGTCCACTTAGGTCACAATTTTGTACATGTATAGGGGTATTTATAGCAAAATCTTGGCACTTGAGGTCCATAATAACCCTACTTTTCTTAATTATTATAATGGCTTAATATTGAATTTGATTGGTTAGTTTTTAGATGAATTAGCCTTAAGCACAATTAGGTTAATTCTTATATTATTTTAATATAATTGAGCACACGGCATAACCCTTTCTTCCTTATTCTTGGAGCGATGTGTGAAGCATGTGGGTCCCACAAGACACCTCACATGCAATCTTGTACCTTCTTGATTTTTCTTTGAATTCTTATTTTTAAAAAAATTATAAAATATTCTAGAAAATCTATTTAATCACATGACAATTTTTTGGGCTCCATGGACACCTATATGACACCATGTTGGGCTTGTTTAGGACCATAATTTTGGGCACACATCCTAAGGCACTTCCTATGCCGATATCCTTAAATTATCTTACTTTTTAAGATAAATTCTAAACATCTCTTTTATTTGTTATAATATTTTTAAAAAATTCATTCTAATATGAAATAAATTTTCTACAAAGTTTTATAATTTTTTGAGACTCAGAAGTCCTGATAAAAATTACATATATTTCTTTTAATCCTTTATCGGTGTCCTTTCCACCTTAAATTCTTTAATTAATTTTACAAGACTCATTTTTAAATTCTGTTAGTTTCATAAATTCTTATATTAATTATAAGAATTTACTACCAAATTTTATCTAATTCTAAGGTCTAGAAGATACAGTAATAATTTCTAGACTTTGAAAATTTTATATCAATTTATCAGGACCTCAAATAAAAATTTTGTGTTAAGTTAAACTGATCAAAATAATTTTCTTTATTTATTGGTAAAATTTGGGGCCAAAATATTTCCAAAAAATTTTGGGCCTTTTCTTGCTCAACTTTCTATAATTACCAATTTGCCCTTATACTTTTGAAAATTATACTTTAGGCCCTCAACTTTTTATAATTACACTTAATGGCCTAAAGCTTATATCTACTTCTATATTACACCATGAAATTTTTAGGATTTTCACTTTAGTCCCTCTTCTTTATACCCCTGTCTACTCATTATCTTTCTTTTTATTTATCGTCGCGATCCCTTCCAAATCTCTTTCCTCTATCAGTCTTATACAGATAGGAAAAATTAAGAAGTGACATTGTTCATGTCTAAGGAATATGAATTTTAAGGTTATAATACTTTCATTGAATTTAGATGATGATTTTGTGTAGGATTGTATAAGATTGGAACCTTGGAAGCTGAAATTAAAAAGAGAAAATTTAAAACCCTTTCTTTTACTGTTCATACACGTGAACAGTAATGAGAATTTATTAATTTTAATGTTTCCAATGGATTTAAAATAAAAAATTGTGTGGGATTAAGTAGAGAAACAAATATTGGATGTATTATAATCAAAGGAATTCCTAAGGGTGATTTTTGGTTCTGTATACAAATATATGAGGGAGCTGAAATTTCATGATTCTAAGCTCATAAATGAATTTAAAAGGAAAAATTATGTTGGTTAAAGTCAAGACACAAATTAATTCAAAGGATAAGGCAATTAACCACAAATAAAGAAAGTTAGGGATTAAGTGGTTAATTGAGTTTAATGTTCTTAAAATGATAGTTGAATTAGATCATGATAAATGTATGATTATGCAATGTCTAGGCTTGATTTGTGTACTTAAGAAGACAGTCACACATCAAAGAGAAGTGAGAAAGGAAAAGAGTGAATAAAAGTAAGGAATAGAGATAGTGAACTTATCTACTTGTATGCTTATATGATTTGGATGTTTTGTGTGTTGAATGCTTACTTTGATTATGTGAAGCATGTATGATTGAGCAATGCTCTGTTTCTTTTTATGCTATGACTATATGTTATGATTAAGGAACATAGAAGCATGTAAATGAATCATTATGCAAGCATGATCATTAAATGCACACATATTAACATCAAGCATGTAGTTGCATACATTGTATGATATCCATTTGTAACTAAAATTTCCCCAGAACCTTACCCTCTCTGTGTCACAATCATATCAGGAACTTCACATGAAGGAGAAGATGAATATGCATGAAGAAGAGTTAATAATTAGTTAGCATGACTAAATTGTGATTGTTATATGAATTGATAATGTAAAAATGTTATATGTATAGTTCCTAACAATAATTTGTATCTGCCTAAGAAAAATAGTTAATGACTAAATAAATGTATGGTATTTTTCTAAAGTTTAGTTAACATGTCAAACTTTGTTTTGACACCAAGAATAACTTATTTCAATGTTTATACAAGGAGAACGAATTTTTCAAAGTTAGGGACAAAAATCTATTTTCTAGAATTTTTGACCAAAAGAACAGTGATATTTGACGCCAAAAATCTATCGATTGGCTTAGCACTGAGTAATATTTTTTCCTTAAAATTTATTATGTTAGCTTCAAGTACCCTTTTGAACCACTTTATTTCAAGATTTTTAGAATTAATTATTATTTTTTAAAGTTTATCACCAAATCTGAAAATACCAAATGAACAGTACCATGAAGCTTAGAAATTTCAAATTTTATAATTGAACTTTAATGGATGTTTAAATGGTTATAAATGCTATCGAATGGTCCCTAATGCCATTAGAAGTAAGCTATTATATCATTGGGTTGGATAGATCAAGTTGATTTGAGGAGGGTTGGAAGTAGGAGAAGGTTCAGAGAGGGATAAAGGAAGTGATTCAGAAGTACCTTGAGGAGACTCATTTCTCCTCCTTGTTGTTTGCTTCATCCTCTGGCATGATGATGCTCTATCAGAACTAATGGCTCTCTAAACAACCTCATTGAGATCTTCATTCGTGTGTGTGGGGTCTGATTCTTTAAAGGTCGTGGCCAACTATTTGTCTTTTTCTTTTTAGAGCTTGTTTAGTGCTCTACCTGATTGGACTAGGAAAAGCTTCAAGCTGTGTCTAAGTCTGGGTCATCTTCGCTGTAGGAGGGGAATCCCTTGGTGGACTATGATCCTTGGCCACCTTTGGCTTGTATTTTGGCTTGGGCTTTGTAACACCCCAATTTTTAGGCCTAGAGATGCCAGAAAGAGAATTAAAGGGCATAATCGTAATTATGGGAAATATCGGGCTGGTAGCCGATGAGTACCATATTTTTCCAGAAAATAGAGAAAATTATGCTGATCATTTCACTGAACTGTGAAATGTGCATATGAGGTCTCTATGTGTATGAAAGAATTAGAAATGTGACCAGGGGTAAAATGGTCATTTTGGAAAAGTGTGCGCGTGAGTGCTTTTTCAGGCCAAAATAGCCCGGTCCGGATAAAATATCTGAAAATACCGGGAGATAGAGAAAATGATTCCGGATTGAATGAGGAGCCACAGAATTTTGATTTGAGGTCCCGATTTTTCTGTAAAAATTCCTGAAGATGGGAATTTACAGTTATAATCGGTAAAGGAAGAGCAGTCCGAATAGAGATGATCGGACTATGGACAGAGGCCATACAGTGTTGTCTAAGGCCCGTAGTGACACCAAGGAAGGCCCAGGCCCATAATATCAGTTCAGGGGTAAGAGAGGCCGGTGTCCGGGAAAATGTGCAAAATGACGAAAATGCCCTTATGTTATAGAATAACTGAAGAATGAGTAAAAGGTATTTTGGTCATTTGGCTAAGGTTAGACAGTCAAGAAGGGGTATCTGGATAGTTGTCCAGGGCCAGAGAATACTCTGGTAAAATATGAAAAGACAATAATGCCCCTAGACCTAGCAAAGGAAATGAAAGGACTTAAGTGCAATTATGGAAAGTTTCAAGGCCAAAAAAAGAAAGTAGACAAAAATGTGGGGTCCTTAAGTGTAATTTTAGCAAAGTAAAAAGGAATTTAAATGAAAAGAAGAAAAGTTCCCTGGGGCTAAATTATAATTTAAGAAAGTCAGGCCGAAAGTGGTTTGAACTGTCCGAAAGCATTTCAGTCCCAGATTTTACCGGTAGAGAGAGCAAGTGACGCTCGGTAATCTGGCTTAATACAGGAATTTTTGAAGACTCCAGATAGCCAGAAATGGACTGATCGTCCAAAAGTTATAAAAATTCATACCGGATATCCTAGAATTCAGATTTAGGTGAGAAAATACAGGATGATACGTCCTTATGGGGCGGATGTCGGGAAACTGACAGAATACCGATAGGAGGCTTGTAGAAAAAGTTATTCGCGAATCAGAAAATCCAGACGGGAGTGTGAGGCCTCCGGGGATCCGATAGGGAGATTTATCGGTATTTGAAAGGGGACTGAACGGTGAATAATAGATAAATATTCAATAATTATTAACGGGGGAAGATCCTCGTAATGCGTGCCATGAAGGTATTGGACCCAGAAAGGCCCAATAATGGCTCCAACAGAGGCCCAGTAAGACCCTTGGACTGATAGGTGGGCCAGTGTCCGGCAGAACCCCGGAAAAGTGCGAAATTACGAAAATACCCCTGTGTTGTACAAAAGTGTAACAGATGAATGAAGGGCATTTTGGTAATTCTGAACAGGCCCAGGAGCCAAGGTACATACAGATAAAGTTACTGAGAGTCAGTATATACCCTGACAGAGTACAGAAGGGTATGAAATGACAATTTTACCCTTAGCGTTAAAATAGTGTAAGAAAGGGCACCCAAGGGTATTTTGGTAATTTGCCAAGGGCTATTTCTTGGGAATCGAGCCATCAGAGTACTTGGGCTTGATCAGGATCCAAGACAACATTCCCAGAGCCCAAAAACGTAGCCCATGAAGTATGTGGGAAAAAGTGGCATTAAAATATTATTTTAATGCTGTTTCAATAAAGTAAAGTTACTCGGTTGGCACGATAACCGAGGAGGTGATCAGATAAAGTCCTGGATTTATCTGGATATCATTGGAAGGCGTGACAAGTGCCAGTAAGATGACACATGGCGCCAACATAAAGGCAGAAAAAAAGTTGAGGACACGTATTACGAGGCAAGAGACTGGACCGGTGAGTCAGCTGCTGAGGTGTCCAGGATTTCAGACATGTGATAAATGTGGCGCTGAGGTGTCCTGGTGAGGTGTCCCAATGATGTCATGCATGATGCAGTAAAGGAGGAATTAAAGAAAATAGGAAAATCCAGGAAAAACCAGGACCGCAGGATCAAAGTTCATGGAAATTACGAGATTGCCATTGGAGGAGGTTATAAATACCCCCTTGCCATTCATATGCCACGGCCAAGAGCCTATTTTAGAGAGAGGAGGAGGTGCTAGAGAGAGAAAGTGAGAGGAAGAAAGAAAGAAAGGAAGTTCTGGCGGAGCTGGAAGCAGAATAGAGATAGTAGAGCTCTGCTGAGCCTTTGAGGTAGTAACTAATCCTAGCTTTATTGTAATGGCTTTGTGATTCGTTGTGCTATTGTTGGTTGGATTGTTGTCTTATATGTTATGTCTGAAGCTCTGCTGTAATGCTATGATCATATGTTATTAAGCATGGAAGCACGCAGCATACTTATCTGTACACAATCACAAGCAAGCACTGTCACTCTGCATTACATATATTGTTATGATTGTTGCTACTGAGATTCCCCCGAATCTCATCCCAATAAATAACCCATTACAGGGGAGGTTATGTCGAAATGAAATTTTTAAGGTAAATAGTAGACATACCAAGCTTCGATTTGAAATATAGTATTACTCATTTGGATGTCTACACAAGGAGATATAGATTATCAAAGTTGGGACCAGAATGCTGGATTCAGGGAGAAAAACGTGGGATGAACAGTAAAGTTGACACATTGACTGACATTGACTTGGTCAACTAATGGTCAACGAGTTATTTTTCCCTGAAAGATAATTGAGTTAGCTTCATTTAGAAATTGGAACCACTTCATTTCGATTTTTCTAGAATTAGTTATGATTTTTCGAAGTCGGGTCACTCATATGGAATTTACACAGTGAACAGTACTCGATAAGAGTAAAACTCCAGATTGAGAAATTGGACTTCAATGACCTTGAAAGTGGTTCTAAATGCTACTGAATGGTCCCTAAGACATACGAAAGTAAGGATGTTTCAGGCTTAAAAGCATTGGCCTTTTATTTTCCTTTGGATTTCTCTAGCCTGACCTATTGAACCTTAGTTCTTGCCATTTCTGAGAGTACACTAACGAAGATGATCAACAGTGAAAATAACGAGGAATATGACAGAGAGAAAGGAATTTTTTATTTTTGAAGAGTAAGAGGTTAGTGAACATTGGGGAAATGATTATAGGAAGGTTTAATTGTATATGGGAGGTTACAGGAGCAATTATGATCTTCTGGGTTCAAAGAAGGAGAGAGATTTGTCTAGAAAATTTTTGATGAACTAAGCAATAACAGTCATATTTTGCCTAAACAACTGATAACTTATTTATAAGCTCGTTGAAAAGTACCATGTTTGAATTGTTTATTGATAAATATTCAAACAACAGTTAGAGATTTATCAAATAGTTCTTCAATAAGCTCACTTATCGATAAGTTGTTCGATAAATAACTAACTTTTTCAAACAAATCACACAAAATTTATTGAATAATGCTTGGAAAAGCTCCTTTATCAAAGTGTTATTTGATTAAAAATATTAATTATTTTTAACAGAAATAGTAAATTTATCAAATAGCTCTTCAATAAGTGTCCTTATCGATAATCTGTTCGATAAATTTTAATACTTTTCCACATAATTTATCGAATGACACTTAAATAAGTGATTTTATTAAATAATTGATCGATAAAAATATCACAAAATATTTCACAATTAAAGTTAATTTATCGATTAGCTTATCAATAAGACCCTTTATTGATAAGATGTTTGATAAATATCAATTTAAACACTTTATAGAATTGTAAAATTAATTCATTCTTATCAAAAAGTACTTCGATAAGTATCCTTATCGAAGAGATTTTCAATAAATTTCACAAAATGACTTTAACAAACTCAATAATTTATCAAATAATTGCATAAATACCTTTATCGAGTAGTTTATCGATAAATTAAATGCATTCAAAACATAAACATTCATCTTTTACCTCTTATTTATCGAAGTATTTATCGATAAACATGTTTATCGATTAGTAGTTCGACAAATATTGCCATATCTCTCTCTAGAAATTCTATTTTTTTTGAAGTCTTCTTCGATAAGCCTTCTTATCGAAGCTATTATCAATAAATTTCAACTTTACTGCAAAACAGATTTCTAGATACTCTGATGTTTAAGTTAGTTTATCATTCAAAATATTAAATTTGAAATGTAAGAATAAATTCAGGTTTAAAGAAAACTTTACAATTCATTGGGATTCACAATTTCCAATTCTCTTATGATGTAGATGAACTGCTCTTTTCCCAATGGTTTGGTGAAGATATCAGCAAGTTGCAGATGGGTAGGAATAAACTCTACACTAATATTCTTCTTTTGCACATGATCCCTTATGAAATGGTCTTATATTAATGTGCTTTGTTTTAAAGTGGAGTACTAGATTCTTTGACAAGTTGATAGTACTGTGTTGTCACAGAGGATTGGTATCTCCTTCAGATGAATGGTTGATCTCATTGGGGTTGACATACACTTGGCATTTTCTATCTCAAATTTCTTTAGTAGCTCTTTCAGATATTTTGTCGGAGAGATAAAAATTCCATTCTTCTTCATTTTTATCTCTATCCCAAGGAAGAAGTTATGTTCACCCATCATCGACATTTCAAATTCACCCTGTATGAACTTGCAAACGCTTGGCAAAGATCATCGTTAGTAGCTCCAAAAATAATATTATCAACATAAATTTGTACTATTAACAAGTCATTTTTATTTCTTTTAACAAAAAGTATAGTGTCTACTTTGCCTTTTTCAAAATCTTTGTTTAGCAGAAAATTTCTTAAACGTTTATGCCAAGCTCTTGGAGCTTGCTTTAAACCATATTATGCCTTTTTCAATTTATAAACATAGTCTGATGATTAAAACTTACAAAACCAGGTGGTTGTTTAGCATACACCTCTTTCATGATAAAACCATTTAGAAAAGTACTTTTCACGTCCATTTGATAAAGTTTAAAATCTTTGATACAAGCAAAGACTAAAAGTACCCATATAGCTTTAAATCTAGCTACTGGAGTATATGTCTCCTCATAAGCAATATATTCTTCTTGATTATAGCCCTTTGCAACTAATCTAGCTTTATTTCTAATGATGACTACAGATTCATCAAACTTATTCTTGCATACCTATTTGGTGCCTATGACATGAAGACCAGTAAGCCTATTTACCAAGTCCCAAACTTGATTTCTCTCAAATTGGTTCAGCTCTTCCTGAATGGCCTCTACCTAGAAGGTATCTGATAGAGCCTCATCAATATTGGTGGGTTTAATGTTTGAAATAAATGCAACAAAATGTACTTTATTAAACACTTGTCTCTGGGTTCTAACCCCTTCATTGACTTCACCAATGACCTAGTCTAAAGGATGATCCTTTATATGATGCCCTGCTTTAGGTTGATCATTATCCTCTTGAGAAATATTTTGACAAATCTTTTCAAAGACGGATAATGCTAGCTTTTTGTTGACATTCAAATTTTTAAAATTTTGAGTAATCTCAGCATCATCCTCAAAAGAAGGTTTTGAAAATGTTTCTACTTCAGCAAAAACAACATGAATTGATTCCTTAATTGTAAAAGTTCTTTTATTAAAAATTCTATAAGCTTTACTACGGTTAGAATATCCTAGAAATATGCCTTTATCAGATTAAGGGCCAAATTTATCGAGATTATCTTCTTATTGTGGATGAAATACTTACTGCCAAAGATCCTCATATGAGCAATATTTGGTTTTCTTTCTTTGTACAGTTCGTAGGGTGTCTTTTCAAGTATACTTTTGACATACGCTCTATTTAAGATGTAGCATGTCGTGCTCATAGCCTTAGCCTAGAATACTTGAGATACCCCTTTCTCGTTTAACATTACTCATGCCATATCATTGAGGACTCTACTTTTGTCCTCTACTACCCATTTTGTTGAGGTGTCTGTGGATTCGAGAAGTTGTGATCAATTCTATGTTCCACACAAAAGGTTGTAAACTCATGATTTTTGAACTCTCCTCCATGATCAGTCCTGATAGATATAATATAAATACCTTTCTCATTTTGGACTTTCTTGGCAAAAGCAACAAAAAGCATCAAATGTTTCATCTTTTGAAGAAAGAAATATAGTCCAGGTAAATCTAGAATAGTCATAGACTATTACAAGAGGATACAAGTTTTCTCCTAAACTTTTGACTCTTGCTAGACCAATCAAATCCATGTGAATCATTTGAAGTGGTCTTACAGTTGAGATTACCTTCTTTGATTTAAAAGATGACTTTATTTTCTTTCCTTGTTGGCATACATCACATACAACATTATTTTCAAAATTTTGGGCAAACCAACTACTAAATCTTTTCTAATTAGTTTTGAAACTTGGCTCATATTTACACGAGCTAACCTTTTATGCCATAGCCAACTTTCATATGTTTTTCCCATAAAATAATTTTCAGAAGGATTTGAGTTAAATCAAAAAGTATAACAGTTATCATTCCTTGATGCTATGAGTTTTGCCTTCAATTTATCTTTGTCCAATGTCAGATCTTTCTTGTTGACAATCAAACATTCTTTAGAGTCGAAGATCACCTACTTGTCTTTATCCACACTTTAACTGACACTAAGCAAATTGTGATAGAGTCTATATACTAGGTAGACATCTTCAATTTCTCCAATTCCAGCTATTAATCTAGACTGGTCTCCTCCAAAGCTCACTTTTCTTCTTTCTTTAGGTGTGAGTTTAAAGAATTTATCAACATCTCTAGTCATGTGTCTTGAGCATCATCCACTGTCAATATACCACTTAGATGTCTTGGATGCTTTTGAGATATACTTGTATAAAGAATTATTTAACTTTAGGTACCTAGATCTTTTTATGTTTTAATTGGTTAGTTCGTCATGCTTTTACTTCATAAGTACCTTTTGGTACCCCTCTTAATGTTCTGTAAGTACCCATCTTCTTGTGATAACAAGAAGTAGTAGTAGTATAACCCTTTCAGTTACAGTAAGCGTGTTGATCAAACGGATTAGAGGTATGAATAGAAGTTCTAAAATAGTTTAAATATAGTTTTCCTCTGTTCTTCTTCTTGCCTTTTCTTTTATCCAAATTTAGATCATATCTAATTCTAGATTTTTTAGAGATGCATCTATGGCTTTGTAATATCCCAATTTTTAGACTCAGAAGCCCAGAAAAGTAGCCTAAAATAGGTAGGCTATAAGGCCCTTTGAGCAAAAGTCCCAGAAATATACAGGGGATGTTCAAGGACTAAACTATAAATAGTGAAAGTATAGGGACTTAAATATAAATAATGATAGTTCCTAGGGGCAAGTATATAAATAGAGAAGCTACATAAGAGTCTTATGGGCACAAAAAGAGGAAAAAGAAAGAACGGACTAAATTATAAAGAAGAAAAGTCCTTCAAGGCCTAAGAGAGTAAAAAGGGACCAAAATGTAAAGAATAAAGGTTCCTTGGGTTAAAAGTGAAAGTAGACATAAGTAAAGGGACTATAGTGAAAACTCCTAAAAGTTCTATGGTGCAAAATGAAAGTAGACACAAGTTATGAGAATTAAGGATAATTATAAAAAGTTAAGGGACCAAATGGTAATTATGAAAGATCAAGGGCATAGATATAATTTTCAAGAAAGAAATACAAGATTGGGACCTAAACGTCATTATGAGAAAAGATTAAGGCATGTCTTTAAATCTATGATATGAAGATAGGATCAAATATAGGAGATTTTTTTGATCAATTCTATGAACTATAGGATTTTTATTTGAGGTCCTGATTAATTGATATAATTTACTGAAATAATTAAATTTTTAGTAAAGGTTTTTCAGGTGATATTGAATAAGATATCGAATAAAAAATATACACCTAGAAAAGGAATTACGCAGAGAAAAATATGGGAGCTAATGTCTAGAAAAATCCTAAAAAGTACAAAACAATGAAAATGCCCCAATGTTATAAAATAATTAAAAATGAATGGAGGGAATTTTAATCATTTAACCCAGGTCAAAAAGTTAAAGAGGGCTACAAGAATAATTGACCTAGGGAATACCCTGATGAAGTGTTAAAAGATAATAATGCCCCTAAAGATATTAAACTAAATAAAGAAGAGCTAAGGGTATTTTGGTCATTTTCTAAGGGCTAGTAATTAAATTTATACCCTTTATAAGAATGTCATGGTAGAAAAAATCCAGACACTTGATTTAATGACAAAAAACATATGAAATTTTAGAAAAATTAGATTAAGAAAATAGTCTAATTTTTGGAAGATCTGACCGAGCCAGTCCGTATTGGACTGGATTTTTTTCCAAGCAACTTCTTCTCCAAGGAAGACGCCACCTAGCATTCCACCTTGCACAAATGATGTCATGGATGAAGTAAGCATGAGATAATGGATGATGTAAGCAAATGTTGAATGGTTGAATATTGGCCATTGATTTTTTAGATGTAATCTTGGCCATCCATTGATTTAGCCTACAAAAATCTATAAATACGCCCCCAAAATCTGCAGCATGTAGAGTATGAGGAAGCTATGGGGAACCTCTTGCAAAATGAAATCTCAAGGTAAGACAAAGCAAATCCAAGAGCTAATTGATCAAGCAACTAAGGTAATTTCTTCCTCCTATATTTGGATTATGTTGTAGAAAGATTTCTCTTGGATTTGGATGGTTGAAACACCATTTTCTTTCCTTGGGAGGCTACTGCATGAAATTTATAATTGAAATGAAAGGATGAATTTTATGTTATAAATAGTCTAGATAAGTTTAAACAAGCTAGAATCAAGTGGTATTAACTTCTGATATTGAATCTACCACTGTATAGAATACTGACAAAGGATTGGAATTTGATGATTTTGATACTTTCAATAGGTTTAAAATGAAAAATTTTATGGAGATAAGTAGAGAAACAAGTATTGGAAGCATTGGAATCAAAATAAAGTTTTTTGGAAAAAGTGTTTATGCTTCACGGGTTTTGTACATATTTGAAGGAGGAGTTTGATTTTCAAAATTCTAACTCAATAATTGAATTATACATGAACAAGTATGTAGGATTGGACCTTAGGAATTAATTTTAGCTAGAAGAAACTAAAAGTCCTAAAATGGAAAGAGAAAGGCTAAGTTATGTAAGCTAGTCTTCCACTTAATGTAAGATCAGGGTCCTAATGATTAATGTGATGAATGTGAATGTGTTTAGGACCTTGAGACATCCAAGAGGATGTTGGTAAGTGATTGACCAAAAGCTTAATGGTTGGGAAGTCTATGAAGAAAGTGCAAGAACAAGGGAGAAAGCTTATGCTTAAGGTAATGGACTTATCCCTGTATGTGCTGATGTAGTATGCTTATGTGTTGACATGTATATGATGATTGAATAATGTTGTGACATGATAAATGATATTGAAAATGTTGTGTATAACATGCTTCCCATGGCCATGCATTTTACTAGTTAAAGAAAGCATAATACAAAGCATAAAGCATGATCACATGTCACTAATTAAAGAAAGTTTTAAGTAAAATGATGTATCATGCATTAGCATCTAATACAAAGCATAAAGCATGATCACATGTCACTAATTAAAGAAAGTTTTAAGTAAAATGATGTATCATGCATTAGCATCTATCTTGCATATGTAAGTGGTAATATTTGGTACTGAGCTTCCCTAGAACCTCACCCTCCCATAACCAACCATGATAGGTCAACAATGATGGAAGACTTATGCTTGAAGGAAAGCCAAAGAATGGAAAAAAGAAAGTAGAGAAATTGTATTATCTAGCATGTGATGTATGTTTCTCCCAATTATGTAAATGGTGTATGATGTGCAAATTTATGCAATGAAAATGAATAGGATAATTATGGAATATTTATATGATGCATATGAATCTATAAGAAGCCAAAAGAAGGTTAATGTATGCTAGAATAATTTATGAGAATTAAAGAAAGAAGTGGCAATGGTAAAAACATAGGTCCTGGAGAAGTTTTGTTCTAGCTTCAGTTTGACCTACCAAATGAATGAATTAATCCAAGAAATTTGGTAGACATGTAGTATATATCCTAAGATTTAAATTTATAGATAGCATGCCTTAATTGGATGTGATATTAAGAGAAATGGATTTTCAAATTTCAGGGTCAGAATTTAGAAGTTTCAAAATTGACTAAATGAACAATAAAAAGTAATAAATTAACTATATTGAATGGGCTAGTAAATATCAAAATTTATATTTCTTTCCTTAAAGATCTATGAATGAGCTTCAATTAAAAATTTGGAGGACCTCTATACAATTTTTCTAAAATTAGTTATGATTTTTCAAAATTGGACTATCAATTTGAAAAATGCACAATGAACAGTACCCGATGAAAAAATTCAAAATTTTCAATTTTTAGGTTAAATGAATGCTTCCTCTAATTAAATATGCTTCCGAATACATACTCTGAGAGGTTAAAAGTAGGATATTTCAGGTTTCCTAGTATTATATTAAGTATCTCACTTCCTTTAGTAAACCTTTAAAGAGTTTTGGTTAACTCTTCAAATTTTTCTCAATATTCTCACATTTAGTGCAAGGTACTGACGTGATTTTAGTAGATTGATAATTGTTCTCAATTTGCTCTTCTAATGATTTAACCTTCTTTTTAGAATTGAACAACTCCTTAGTAATTCTAAATAATTCATTTCTTAGATCATTATATTCAAAAAGTAGTCATCATAAGAAGGTTTAAGATTTAATACCTCGTTAGTTTCTAATTCCTCTTGGGCGATAAGACATATATTGGCAACCTCTTCTTGGTCACTGCCTTCATCTTCTGAGGAGGAACTATCTCCCCATATAGAAGAAACTAAGGCTCTCCTCTTTTGAAATCTTTTTTCTTCTTCTCTTTATCTTTCTTTGAAAGTTAAGGACAATCTACCTTGATGTGATCAGGCTTTTTATATTCATAACATATAATTTGATCCCGAGCCTCATATGTTGAAGTTGAAGGGAAATTCCATTTATATTGAAATTTCCTTCTAGCTTTATTTTTATAGAACTTCAGGAATTGCCTAACAAGAAGTCTCATTTCCTCATCTTCTAGCTCTTCTTCTTATCACTTTCTTGTGCTTTCAGAGCAATGCATTTACGATGTTTTTCTTTCAAGTCTTCCTTATACTTCTGCTTGCTCTTGAACTCATATAGACTTCCAAATAGTGCAACAACCGACCTCATTGATTCTCCTTTTGATTATTCAATGGCTGTCTATTCGGATCCTATTCTCTAGTTAGCCTGTCTAAAATCTTCCCCACTTGATCATCTTGACTGTATCTTTTACTAAAGGTGATCAAATGATTCATCAGATAAAAGAATCTAACTTTCATATCTCTAATGCTTTCTCCTGGATTCATCTAGAAAAAGCTAAAAATAGTGGTTAGAGTATTTACTTTGTTTCATGCCAGATATTTCTTTGTGGGCAATCTCCAATACTTTCCACATTTGTTTTGTCGTTTCCAGGCTGGATACTCTAAAGTCCTTCTTTTGACTAAGAGCACATGTTAGAATGTTGATAGCCTTGTCATTGAGCAGGATCAGCTTTTTGTGAACACTCTTGACTATATCTTTTACCGAGGGCTATCATATGATTCATTAGATGAGAGAATCTAACTTTCATATCTCTGATGCTTTCTCTTGGATTCATCTGGAAAAGCTCAAACACGGTAGTTAAAGTATTTATTCTGCTTTATTTCACGCCAGATGTTCCTTCATGGGCAATCTCCAGTACTTTCCATATTTATTTTGTCGTTTCCAGGTTGGACACTCTAAAGTACTCCTTTTGACTAAAAGCACACGTTACAATGTTAATAGCCTTGTCATTGAGCACAATAAGCCTTTTATCTTCATCATCATACTCACTTGAAGTCTTTAGAATTATTCTTTCATTAACTGCTTCATTGGAGCGTAGTTGCCTTCTTGAATCATATCCCATAACCCATACTCAGAAGCCTTATAAATGTATTCATTCTCATCTTCCAAAATGTGAAATTTTCTCTATTGAATATTGGTGGCTTCGTTGTATAGCTTCCTTCAGGTAAAACATATCTCCAAATCCTGCCATATTACTCTTAAGACAGTTATGTCCTTTCATAAGAGATCTTCTCTAATACCAAATGTCAATTTTGACAGTTACACCTAAGAGGGATGAATTTGATGATATTTAAAATTTAAAAAGCTTCTCGGGAAATAATACAGATGATTTTAGAAGTGATATCACCAAGGAGATGAAGTAAGAAAGTTGACACTGGTAATTTATCCTGGTTCGGCCTAACCTCTTGACCTACGTCCAGCCTCAGATTCCCTTTGAGAGTTTTCACTATATCCTCCAAGATTACAGGGCTCTTGGTGCCTCAGTACATTCAACTTGAGAATCACTCTCACTCCCCTTTACAACCCGTAAGGTTACATACCACTCAAGAGTACCACACTCAAGCAACATAAAAAAGTGAATGAGAAATTACAACGCTCTCTTTTAGTAGAGTATTTATGATAAACACTAAAGTACAATAATTTCTCTCTTTCAGAATATTCTCTATTTACTCAAAGTAAAATAGAGTAAGAATTCTAAAGCTCAGAGAATAAACAATGATGCCAATAAATTCTCTCTCGTAGGTTGTTGAACTTCTTAACTTCGGTATTCAATTCGTCTCATATTTATAACTTTAGCTTGTAATTTATCTGTTAGACATATGAAGCTTTGAGTAAAGCATAGACAAAAATGTTGGTCATTGACGGCGGTAGGTAGTAGCATTAAATACGTTTTCTAACAGGTTGGTTTTAGCCGCAACTTCTCCATTTCAAGTGTCTGTAATGTAAACATACGAGGAAGATGTTGTGAGTGTAATAGACAATGATAAGAAATATATATGAATGATTACACTAAGTTTAATCTGATATGTCAAAATCTGGTTCTAAAAATCTCTTAAAAATATGTCAGTATTTATCAAAGATTTCATCGATAAGATGGTGTATCGAAGAGGACTTCAATAAAACTTGAATGAAATCCTTCAATGAATAGTTGTACATCTTATCGATAAATGGTTTATTCAAATAGCTTATCGATAAATATCATAATTGAATCAGACTTATTTAATTTTAATGTATCGAATTTATCAAAGGATTATTCGAAGAATAGCCTTATCGAATAACTTATCGATAAATTACTTAAATACTTTAAGTCTGAAGTCAACGAGTATGTGAGTAAAATTCTCATACTTATCAAAATATTCTTTGATAAATGCCCTTATCAAATAATATTTCGATAAATTGAGTCTTTGAAAACTTAATACACTTCATATATATCAAATATCTTATCGATAAATTGACAAGTTTTTTAGACAAGTTCAAACTTCATTTTCTCAATTTATTGAATTCTTTATCGATAAGTCTATTTATCAATCAAGACTTCAATAAGTTTTCTTCAAGAATCATTTTCAAAAATATTTATGTTTGAAGTCTTTATCAAGCAATGATCTTGTCGATAAATACTAGGATAATTGCTTTCATAAAATACACTAAGTTATTTTCAAATTTATCAAAGGTTTTATCGATAAATAGCCTTATCGAATAAGTCTTTGAAGAGAAATTGTTTTAAAATAGAGACTCAAAGTTTCTTAATAGTTCATTAACACTTATAACGACACTACTTCACGGCGGTTTTGTGAAAAAACTGCCATTAAAAGTTATTGAATGAGGTATGGGAAGGGAAGACAGAGAATATTGAACCATCAATTTTATAATTATTATTTACTAACATGAGATGCTTATGGGGATAGCAATGGTAAAAAACAAAAGAATATTATACTAATAAAAATAAAGAAATAAGAGACATCAATTAATATAATGCATTCAAATAGCGCCTTTTTACTCCTCATCACTATTATTATTTTATTGTCCTCAAACCCAATGAACTAAATATGGGGAATCAATTTGTATGGTGGGTTGTATGGAGCGGTGCCATGTGTTAATAAAGGGGACCAAGTCATGTGAGAGAGAGCAATAAGGGGTTGTCATGATGACTTAGCTTGATAAGCTAAAGAAGTGTGCTACTGAACTCATTAGAGATAGGGTTACGTGATTGGTGAAAGGGACAAGACGTATATGGAAGAGTGAGTGGGCAGCAAGCTTTTAACAGTCATTAAAAGTATAAAAACCATAGTTAAACATCATAAAATAGCCATTAAAAGTCCCCTTTAATAACTTTTGACAGCATTTTTTAAAAACCGCCATTAAAAGTCCTCTCTAATAACTTTTAATGGCAACTTTTATAAAAAACTACTGTTAAAAGTCCCCCAAAAATTAAAAAAAAAACTGATTTGATTATGTTTCACTTTCACTTTTTCACAGCTGTTTAAGGTCGCGTTTCTCGACATCACCACGACAGACTTGCACGAATGACATTTTCTAGCATTTTCCTCCTATTTTTTGTGCATATCTTTGTTGTTCTCCATCATCTCCGTCGTCTTCCTCTATCGTGAAAGGCGTAAGTCACCGTTTAATTTTGTCATTTGCTATTTTTTCTTGTTTATAAATTATAATATATCATATAGGCTATCATCCTTATATTAAAGAATTATAAGTTTTCTTTTCTATTTACCACCTTCACTCCTTGAACCTCCACTCGTTTGAATCTCTTCACCATTGTGTCAAAAGGAGTTTGAAGAGCTTCAATAGCAAAAGCCTTCTAGATCTTCAACTTTTTTGCCAAATCTGCAACTTCTTCTCCAGATCTAGTTCAATACTTTTAGTGAGGCTGACTATAGTGGCTAATAGTGGGTGATGACAGATAGACCTTATTAGAAGGAGCTTGAAGAGCTTCAATGGAAGAAGCTTCTGGATTTTGAGTTTCTTCAAAAGATCTGGTCTGATGCTTTTGATGAGTGTGACCGAGGTAGCTGATTGTGGGTTTAGCTTAAGGAAAGGTAAACAAAATCTAGCTTTCAAGGCGGTTTTAGACAGAACCGCCATGGAAATAAAGCAATTAACACCGTTAACTGTTTTACCTTTCACGACATTTTTTGCATAAAATCGCCGTTAAAGGTTACCTTTAACAGCGGTTACAAAACCACCGTTAAAAAATAGACTTACAACAGTAGTGAAACTTATACCGCTCCTAAAATCGCCTTGAAAGGCCATTTTTAACTGCCGTTAAAAGAATTTTTTCTAGTAGTATTATTGAATGTCTTATCAATCAGCAGACTTATCAATTTGGTCTTTAATAAATATACTTCAGAAAACATATTCACATTAGAAATTTCTTTCTTATTTATTGAACAGCTTATCGAATAGACACCTTATCGATAAATGCTCTTTATTTGGAAATATTTTTCAGTTGTCATCATCAAAACATTAGAATCTAACATTGATTTGCTTTTCTATTCAGACAATAAAAATTTGAATACAGGAACAAAGTATTTGTACATTATTAAAAAAAAGGAATTTTAGACCCGTTGTGGTCAAATTCGATCTAAATTGTCCAAATTTTTGTTAGATTCAATATTCAATTATGTTTTGATGATGTCAAAATGGAGTTAAAAGAACAAAGTTGATATGGTGCTAAAAAAGATGTCCAAAATACTTGTATGTTCAAGAGTTAAAAAAAATGAAGTTACTAAAGTTAATCGATAAGTTAGTCGATTAATGGTATTTGATCGATTAGTCAATCGATTAATGAATGTCAATTAATCAATTGATTGTTCTATTAATGGTAATTAATCGATTAGTGAACCGATTAATATCAAGAGTGTTCTGCACATCAAAGAAAAATTAATTAGTTAATTGATTAATGAGTGTCCATTAATCGATTGAATGTTCGATTAATTTCATAAAATAGCTCTCTGGAATTGAATAGACATATTATTAATCGATTGCATGTTCGATTAATTCCTTGAGAAAAGTTTTTCCTTAAAACAACGATAACTCCATTAATCGATTAGTCAATCGATTAATTTATATTAATCCATTAAATGTTTGATTAATCAGTGGAGAATTCATTTTGTGAATTTTAAATCTGAAACCATTAATCGATTAGTTAATCGATTAATTTATATTAATGGATTAATTATTTGATTAATTTGTTTTGAAATAGCTTTCTGCTTCAATTCTTCCAGAGACATTAATCGACTGGGTATTCAATTAATTTATATTAATCGATTAACTTCATATATTTTAAATATATTTATATACTTTCGATAAAATTGACTGAATCTTACTCTAAGCTATATATGATTGTTTCAAGCATGAAATATATCCTTGTTTTGCATCATTTTTCTTCATCTATTTTTTGAGAAACTCATTCCATCAAATTACATTATATATGGTTGAATTTCCTGAACTATTAGATGCTCTATTTTTAGTTTCTCACATTAATTGAAATATTAATCAAATTAATTATAATTAATCCATTAGTTAATCGATTAATATAGTATACTTTTTGAAAAGTCATCTGAACTTGTTTAGAACCTTGATCTTTAATAATAACTTTATTATTAATGGTTTATAAGCTTAATCAATGTCTTAATTATTGATAAATCTTTTAAGGTTAAGTGTGTTCAGAAAAGGCTAAAGGATGAAATGATGAAGGTGGCAACAACGTAAACTTCCTACTTCTAGCAAAGCATTAAATGCGCACCTACTCGCCAACAACCAACACCACCTTTACTTACAAATCTGAGTCAAATGGCTATCAACCAAAATAAATACTATTTAAAGACATAAATTAATCAAGAAGAGAATAATGAGAATAACTTATGAACGACTTATGTATTCATTATATTCTCTGGTATTCTTTGTTCTGTAAACTAACATTTATTGAGCTTCATTGATTATCACCATATACACATAAGGGGAGTGATTGAGTATATCAATTGCTGTACTGAGGCGCCAAGAGCCCGTTAAAATCTTTTAGATAGTGAAAATCTCAAAAGGCCTCTAGGGACTGGACTTAGGACAAGAGAATTGATCCGAACTAGGATAAACTACCTGTGTTGATTCTTCTAGCTTTTGATGAAATCCTTCTGATCCTTATTTTATTTATTCAATGATATTCTCATTGTCGTCAAGCTTTTAAACTTACAAAAAATTTCAAAAATACCCAATTTACTCCCTCTTGGGTGTATCTACCTTAGACTAACATTTGGTATCAAAGTATGTCTCTTGGAAAAGATCTAACAATCTCAAGAAAGATTTGGGAATTATGGTAGGATTCGGAGATAGCATACTAGCAAAAGAAAGCTCCACCACATAGCCTCTAGGGTTTAATAGAGAAAAATTTATGTTCTAAAAAATGAGAATGAAAATCTTCATCAAAGCTTCTGAGTATGGTCTCTAGGATGTCATACAAGATGGAATTACGTTCCAACGAAAGAACTTGATAGAGTAAAAATTCTGAAAGAATGAAGTGAATATAACGACTATGATGTCATATCCCAATTTTTTCCTATCTGTGTAAGGCTGATAGAGGAAAGAGGTTTGGAAGGGATTGTGACGATAAATAGAAAGAAAAGATAATAATTAGACAAGGGTGTAAAGAAGAGGGACTAAAGTGAAAATTCTAAAAGTTCCATGGTACAAAATGGAAGTAGACATAAACTTTGGGTCATCAAGTGTAATTATGAAAAGTTGAGGGCCTAAAGTGTAATTTTTAAAAGTTCAAGGGTAAAATGGTAAACATAGAAAGTTGAGCCGAAAAAGGCCAAAAAATACCCAGAATCAGTTTAGTCCCAAATTTTTCCAGTAAATAGAGTAAATTATTCTGATCAGTTTAACGTTAAACAGAATTTTGATTTGAGGTTCCAATAAATTGATATTCATTTTCTAAGTCAGGAGATTATTACAGTATCCTCTGAACCTCAGAATCAGATAAAATTTTATAGTAAATTCTTATAATTAATATGAGAATTTATGAAACTAAAATAACTCAAAAAGGAATTATGTAGAATTTATAATGGATTTTACAGTGGAATAAAACACCCGATAAATAATTTTTGGGGAATTTCTTGGGAGTTGAGCCCATGAAGGCAAGGGACTATGTAGAAGGCCCAGAGTGGTGCCTCATAGGTCCAATAATATTTTCATATAGGTATGTGGGCCAGTGTTTATAAAGACCCAGAAAAATACAAAATTACGAAAGTACCACTGAGTATGCCACTATGCTGTACAATGAGCAAGAGATGAATGGAGGGCAATTTGGTCATTTGACTAAGATTAGATGGTCAAGGAGAGTTCCTTGAATAGTTGACCAAGGTCAGGGAATACTCTGGTGATATGTAAAAAGACAATAATGCCCTAGAGATATTAAGGTAAATAAAGAAGAACCGAGGGGCATTTTGGTAATTTACCAAGGGATTAGTAATTAAGTTTAGACCCAGTCCAAGAATGTCAATGGTAGGAAGAATCCGGATACTAGATTTAAGATCAAAAAATATATTATGAAATCCCAGAAAAATTAGATTTAGAAAATAGTCTAGTTTTTAGGAAATTGGACTAAGCCGGTATCGGATTGGACTAAAATTTTTCTAGACTCTTCTTTCCTTGGAATTGACCCATATGGAGGATGAGGTGTCCCTTGATGATATCATGGATGATGTCACCATTTGGCTTCTAGGGCAAGCTTGTTTCAAGAGTAAATATGAGCAATTAGATCAAATAGTACACAAAGTGATATTGGTCATTCATTTCCATGCCTTCAAGTCTATAAATACCCTTCCTTTCTCTTCATATTTGCATCAAGTTAGAGAAGGAATAGGGAGGTGCTGCCCAAGTAAGAACCAAGCCAAGACAAGAGAAAATCCAAGCTACCCAAGTCAAGTTAGCTAGGAATTAAGGTAAGTAATCTATCCTAACTTATTTTCCATTAATTCAAGAGCTTGATCTTGGGATTTTAATGGAAGAAAAGTGAGATATTCCCTATGTGGTGCTTCTGTCCAAAATTATATAATATTGGGGAAAGAAGAAATTGAAGTTAGAGACATAAAATTAACACTTAGACAAGCTAGATTTAATGGCTAGTTATGGAATTAGAATGAAATTTCTTGCTTTGCACATTGAAGGGGGCTTTCAGTCAAGAACAAAATTGAAAGGAGGAATTTGAATTTCAATGATCTAATGCTTCCATTGAATTTATATGATGATTTTATGTAGGATTGGATAGATTTTGTGAAGGGAATTGGAAGGCATGCAGCGGAATTAGCTTTAAAAAATTGTCCATTCCCTGCCTGGATCTGCTGAATGTGTTTAAGTCAAGGAGTAAGAAGTATTACCTTCGGTATTCGAACTAGGGTCGCGACCTCCGTATCCACTCATCCTGACTTATCGACTCTGGAGTTTTCAGTCGCGACTTCCTCAGCTTCTCGTCGTGACGGGTAGTCTCTGGAGTTGTCAGTCGCGATGTACTCAGCTTCTAGTGGTGATGGGTAGTCTCTGGAGTTGTCAGTCGTGACGTCCTCAGCTTCTAGTAGCAACTAGTGCTCTCTTCTCGACCTCAGTGTCAACTAGTCGCGACTTGTCATCGTACCTGGTGCTCTCTTCTCGATCGCAAGAAGTCGATGACTCAGATAAGCTTCCTCTACCGTATCAACATGAACAGCTTTCCAACCACGAATGACATGCTAGGGGCCTCTTGTCCCTCTAGGGCTTTCTCGAGATTTCGTCCTCACCGTCTCTATTTTGGTCATTTCTTATCTGCAAACCTTTTGCAGCCTCCTTGTCACTCTCTCTCCCATGAACCCTAGCCCCTAATGTCAAATATATAGGATGTTATTGGTGTTCTAATTGAGTTGGATTTCAGAATTAATCTTATATTAATTCTGAAATTAATAAAATATCATATATTGCATAATTTGATAAAAAAACTAATTAAATAAATATGGTTTATATTAAATCTGTCCCACAGATTTAATTCACCTATTCATTTAATTTAAAATAAAGATAAGATAGAATTATATTTGATTTATTCTCATAAATTAAATTTGAGATATTATATCAATTTAAATTCAAATTCAAAAGTGATAGAGATTTAATTTATCTTTATAAATTAAATCTTGCAAATATCTCTTATATTATATAATATATATATACGAAGCTATATATATATCATATATATATCTACCCTAGATTATTCATTAAATTTGGACATATCTTAGATTCAATGAATCTGGACACCATAGCTCGTGTTGGGCTATTTTGTGTGCGACCCTATAGACCCATATGAAGTTGGCAGTGGGCCAGTTACTATACTTATCCACAAGTCGTAAGCGGTCTATAGCAAGATATTACGACTACCCAAATCATATGAGGATCGATGAACGATATTACCTTTCATACAACCATATCACGTCCCTTTTGTCACACGACATTTTGGTCATGGATGATGTAACATCCCGATTTTTGGTCTAGGAGAACTGGGAAGTAGTATGATATGGGCAGGCTGCTAAACCCATGTCCCAGGGTAGTAATCTGATATGGGCAGACTACTTATCTGTATTTTATAGGAATCCGAGGGATGAGCTAAGTCCTTTAGGATTTAAAGATGAGTTAAGTCTTTAACCTACAGAATCGAGACAGTTCACCTAGGTTCAAAATGAGGAATGTGAGGAATATCCTAAGTCTTAAGCTTAGGAATTCTGCAGGTAGCTTGATATGGGCTGGCTCCTGTGTAAGATAACCTGATATGGGCGGGTTGTCGAGTCTTTCAAGTAACGATGACTCTCGAAGAGTTTAAGGGATGAGTTATTGAAAGAGAATTTCTAGAACTTAAGATGAAGGATGAAAAGATGAGTAACAGGGCCAGAAAATAGAGAAAATTATGCTGATCATTTCACTGAACTGTGAAATGTGCATATGAGGTCTCTATGGGTATGAAAGAATTAGAAATGTGACCAAGGGTAAAATGGTTATTTTTGAAAAGTGTGCGCGAGAGCGTACTTTCAGGCAAAAACAGCCCGATCCGAATAAAATATCTGAAAATACCGGGAGATAGAGAAAATGATTCTGGGTTGAATGACGTAACACAGGATTTTGATTTGAGGTCCCGATTTTTCTGTAAAAATTCCTGAAGATGGGAATTTACAGTTATAATCGGTAATCCCAATAGAGATGATCGGACTGTGGCCAGAGGCCATATAGTGTTTTCTAAGGCCCATAGTGATATCAGGGAAGGCCCAGGCCCATAATAGCAGTTCAGTGGTAAAAGGGGCCGGTGTCCGGGAAAAAGGTGCGAAATGACGAAAATGCCCCTATGTTATAGAACAGCTGAAGAATGAGTAAAGGGTATTTTGGTCATTTGCCTAAGGTTAGACAGTCCAGGGAAGTTATCTAGATAATTTACTAGGGTCAGAGAATACTCTGGTAAGATAGGAAAAGATAATAATACCCTAGACCTAGTAAAGTAAAGAAAGAGAGACTAAGGGCATTTTGGTAATTTGCCAAGGGGTGTTTCTTGGGAATCATGCCATCAGAGTACTTGGGCTGGATCAGAGACCCAAGATGATATTCCCAGGCCCAAAAACGTATCCCAGTATATATGAGGGAAAAAGTAGAATTAAAATAATGATTTAATGACTTTTCAGTAAAGTAAAGTTACTCGGTTGGCATGATAACCGAGAAGGTGATCAGATAAAGTCTGAAACTTATCTGGATAGCATTGGAAGGCGTGAAAGGTCCCTTCCAGGTGCCACATGGCGTAATCTTAGAGGAAGAAGAAAAGTTAAGGACACATGGCGTGATCTCAGCCGTTGATTACGGTACAAGACTCTGGAACTGTCTGGAAATGCTGAGTCAGCTGATGAGGTGTCCCGGGATTTAGACATGTGAGAAATGTGTTGCTGAGGTATCCGCTGAGGTGTCCACTGAGGTGGCACTGATGATGCAGTAAAGAGGAATAAAAGAAAATAGGAAATTCCAGAAAAAACCAGAACCACAAGTTCTTAAGGCTTCAAAATTACGAAAATGTCATCGAAGGAAACTATAAATATCCCTCCCCTTTCATTTGCATCACGGTTTTGGGCAAGAAAGAGAGAGAAAGAAGAGAGAGAAGGAGAAAGAAAGAAAGAAAGTTCTGGCGGAGCTGGAAGCAGTATAGAGATAGTAGAGTTCTGCTAAGCTTTTAAGGTAGTAACTAATCCTAGCTTTTATGTAATGTCTTTGTGATTTGTTGTGCTGTTATTTGGTTAGATTGTTGTCTTATATGTTATGCTTGAAGCTCTATTACAATGCTATGATCATATGTTATTGAATATGGAAGCACGCAGCATACTTATCTGTACACAATCACAAGCAAGCACTGTCACTCTGCATTACATATATTGTTATGATTATTACTACTGAGATTCCCCCGAATCTCATTCCCCATATCTAACCCATTACAGGGAGATTATGTTGAAGTGAATTCTAAGAATTTTGAGAGACGCCGTTATGCTACCGAAACTAAGACTGAACATCAGTATATGATAAGTACTGTGTACGTTTGTGCTGTCTAAGGAGACTGGAAGTGAGTGGACCTAGCCGGTTCATCCAGTATTTCCTGGGTACTTACGTAGAATGGTAGTTCTCATGAGGGAATTACCGAATCAGTACGGTTTAGTTCTTTGTACAGATGAAGCCTAGCGGTTATACTGCCGAAATTCGGGCAGAAAAAGATGTAATAGAAATATGATAATTTTGTGTATGCCTTGTTGTATGACATTTTATTATTTAATAATAAATATTGTTTGGCATGTTCAATTTGTGAATGGGGAATTAAAAGAGAAATTCGTAGGTCCTGAGGTAGCAGTGTTCTGACCTTAGTTTGACCTAGTAAACGAAGGAGTTTGGCCACAAAATTTGGTGATCCAGTGGTACACATCTGGGGCATTCCGTGGATAGGTAATAAGCCTTGTTTGGATGTGTATAATGAGATTAATCAGTTCTCAAATTAAAGGCTCAGAATAAGGAACTTAAGAGTAGAAATTTTAATTTCTGGGCTTAAGTTAAGATGTAATACAGCTAATATTGCTTCCGTAAGTGTACTCTGAGTGGTCTAAGGGAGGATGTTTCAGATGAGGCATGGAGAACGTCATCATCCTGGTCCTGACCGTTACTTTCTCGATCCCTGAGTAGTCTGACTATAGAAATGGAAATACCTTTCTATTACAGTATGGCCGTATATTTCTCAGACTCACTCATTGAGGGGCCCAGTAATGTCTATCTGCGAATGTGAGGGACAAATTTCATCTTGACCATTCACATTCCTCCGCATGAAAAACCACTGAGCCCGAACATAGTCTTTATGATCACTCGGTCAAAAGTGACTTTTGACTAGGTCAAAGCTGAGCTTTTGTCATGTAGGAATTCATGATAATCTCAGGTCAAAGGGCATAGTGATATGGTTTGTATATGAGAGAAGCTTATGACTTAACCCATGCAGCTCTCTCACAGCGGGTCGGTCCAACACCTTGTACTCTTACATGTGCCTATGACTTTGATTTATATCTCTATATATCTTCAAAGTTATACTGGTCTTATTTCATCTCTGCTCCCGCATAGATGACCGACCAGGGACATTTAGAATAAGATCATGAGTTATCCAAGGATGATCATCACAGTAAACATGCAAATAATGTGATAATATAATTAATAAATTCATAAATCAACAATGTTCATAATACAATGATTGGCCCCTAGGGCACAATATCCAACATTTTGAACCTTGGAAGCATTGGAATTGAAAGTTGTAGTTTTTGGAATTCTTCTCTACTACTGTTCACACGCATGAAAAGTGATTGAAATTTCATGATTTTGATGCTTCCAATGGTTTTAAAATGAAAAATTGTGTGGGATAAAGTAGTAGAATAAGTATTGGAAGCCTTAGAATCAAAATGAGAATTTTTGAAAGAATCATATATTTCTTTTCGGTTCTGTCCAGACTTGATGAAGAAGCTGAAATTTCAACATTCTAAGTCCATAAATGGATTCAAAAGGCAAAATTGTGTAGGGTAAAGTTAAGATGTAAGTTAGTTTAAAGGATAAGGCAATTAACCACAAATAGAGAAAGTTAGGGGTTGAGTGGTTAATTGAGTTTAAAGTTATAAAATGTTAGTGAATTGAGATTGTAATGAATGAATAATAATGCAATTTTAGGATTTGGTTTGTGTACTGAAAGAGGGAAGCTACACATCAAATAGAAGTAGGAAGCAAGAGGTAAAGGAAAAGGATAAGGAAGGCAAGGAGTATGAGGTAGTGAAATTACCTACTTGTATGCTTATGTTGCTTGGATATTTTATGTGATGTTTGCTTACTTTGATGATGTGAAGCATGTATGATTAAGTTATGCTCTGTTTCTTTTTATACTATGGCCATATGTTATAATTAAGGGACATGGAAGCATGTAAGTTATCATTATGCAAGCATGATCATTAAGTGCACACATAGTAACATCAAGTATGTAGTTGCAAAATTATATGGTTTCCGGTTGCTACTGAGATTTCCCCAGAAATCTCACCCCCTCCATGACACCCCAAAACCATCAGGTTCTTCAAAGATGAAAGAAGATGAAGGTGCAAGAAGAGGAGTTAGGGGATAGATGGCATGATTGATTGTAATTTATGTTGAGACATGACTTTGTGATGTATGTATGTCAGGTATGCTTAAAAAACAGTACAATAGTAGCTATTCATAAAAATAGTAAATGATCAAATAAATGTATGAAATTTTATAGACATTTACTTAACATGTCAAGCTTCGTTTTGAAACTAAGAATGCCTTATTCTGACGTCAATACAAAGAGAATGAATTTTTCAAAGTTAGGGAACTAAATCTAGAAACTGTGAAACTGACCAAATGAACAGTAATTTTCCACGCCAAAACTGTATTAATTGGTCCATATTTTGGTCAGATTCATATTTTTCCTTTAAATATGCTTATGTTAGCTTCCTATAGCAACTTGAACCACTTCATTTCAATTTTTATAGAATTAGTTATAATTATTCAAAGTTGAGTCACTGGTCTAGAATTTTACCACATGAATAATAACTTGTGGTCATAAATTCCAGATTGTGCCATTTGACTTTATTGATCATATAAGTGGTTCTAGATGCTATTGTTTGGTCCCTAAGATGTACGAAAGTAAGGATGTTACAGACGACAAGAAAATAATATTGATCAATGACAAGGCAATCAATATTATAACATGTGCATTGAGTCAAAAGGAGTATTTTCGGTTGTCTAGTTTGGAGACAGCTAAGGAAATGAGGGAAGCTCTAGAAGTAGCTCACAAAGGAACCTACGGTGTCAAAGAAAGCAGAGTCAACATGCTCAAAATAGGGTTTGAGCTTTTCAGAATGCTTGATAGAGAAAGAGTCTGAGATATAGAAGTAAGATTTCAACATCTCATCAACAATCTCATAGCTCTTGGGCAATCATATAACTCAAGGGACCAGGTACGAAAAATTCTTGACTGTCTTACAAAAGAGTGGGAGCCAAATGTCACAACCATTGAAGAAGCAAAAGGCGAATCTATGAGATCTATTACTACTTATTTGGAAGTCTAGCTGAATAACAAGAGCAAACAGAAGTAGAAGAAAGGTATCAAGGAAAATAGCATAAAAGGAATTGCTCTCAAAGTTCAAGAAAGTGATATTGATGATGAAGCACTGGAAGATGATGAAATAAGTCTCATAGTTCAAAGATTCAAGAAATTCTACAGAAACTGAGCAAGTAGAAATTATCAACCAAAGAAAGGTGCTTCATCTTCAAAGGAATATAAAGACCAAATTATCTGCTTTGAATGCAAAAAATTAGGACATATCAAAACCGAATGTCTTAAACTCTCCAAGAAAGATAAAGAGAAGAAAAGAGAAAAGTTTCAAAGAGAAAAGCATTCGTGTCTTCAATCTGGGGAGAAAGCTCTTTAGAAAGTGAAGAGTGTAACACCCCAATTTTTAGGCCTAGAGATGCCAGAAAGAGAAATCAAGGGCATAATCGTAATTATGGGAAAGATCGGGCTGATAGCCGATGAGTACCATATTTTTCCAGAAAATAGAGAAAATTATGCTGATCATTTCACTGAACTGTGAAATGTGCATATGAGGTCTCTAGGTGTATGAAAGAATTAGAAATATGACCAGGGGTAAAATGGTCATTTTGGAAAAGTGTGCGCGTGAGTGCTTTTTCAGGCCAAAACAGCCCGGTCCGGATAAAATATCTGAAAATACCGGGAGATAGAGGAAAGGATTCCAGATTGAATGAGGAGTCACAGAATTTTGATTTGAGGTCCCGATTTTTCTGTAAAAATTCCTGAAGATGAAAATTTACAGTTATAATCGGTAAAGGAAAGGCAGTCCGAATAGAGATGATCGGACTATGGCCAGAGGCCATACAGTATTGTCTAAGGCCCGTAGTGACACCAGGGAAGGCCCAAGCCCATAATACCAGTTCAGGGGTAAGAGGGGCCAGTGTCCGGGGAAAATGTGTAAAATGACGAAAATGCCCTTATGTTATAGAATAACTGAAGAATGAGTAAAGGGTATTTTGGTCATTTGGCTAAGGTTAGACAGTCAAGAAGGGGTATCTGGATAGTTGACCAGGGCCAGAGAATACTCTGGTAAAATATGAAAGGACTTAAGTGCAATTATGGAAAGTTTCAAGGCCAAAAAGGAAAGTAGACAAAAATGTGGGGTCCTTAAGTGTAATTTTAGCCAAATAAAAAGGGACTTAAATGAAAAGAAGAAAAGTTCCCTGGGGCTAAATTGTAATTAAAGAAAGTCAGGCCGGAAGTGGTTTGGACTGTCCGACAGCATTTCAGTCCCAGATTTCACCGGTAGAGAGAGCAAGTGACGCTCGGTAATCTGGCTTAATACAGGAATTTTTGAAGATTCCAGATAGCCAGAAATGGACTGATCGTCCAAAAGTTATAAAAATTCATACCGGGTATCCTAGAATTCAGATCTAGGTGAGAAAATACAGGATGATACGTCCTTATGGGACGGATGTCAGGAAACAGACAGAATACCGATAGGAGGTCTGTAGAAAAAGTTATTCGCAAATCAGAAAATCCAGACGGGAGTGTGAGGCCTCCGGGTATCCGATAGGGAGATTTATCGGTATTTAAAAAGGGACTGAATGAGTTCGGATGACCTCGGTCAGATGACTGATATGACTCACAGGGATGCCTGAACACCGCAGGCTAGTGTTTCGGACAGAAGGAGCCGGTGTCTGGATATGTGTATAAACGGTGAATAATAGATAAATATTCAATAATTATTAACGGGGGAAGATTCCTCGTAATGCGTGCCATGAAGGTATTGGCCCCAGAAAGGCCCAATAATGGCGCCAACAGAGGCCCAGTAAGACACTTGGACTGATAGGTGGGCCAGTGTCCGGCAGAACCCCAAAAAAGTGCGAAATTACGAAAATGCCCCTGTGTTGTACAAAAGGGTAACAGATGAATGAAGGGCATTTTGGTAATTCTGAACAGGCCCAGGAGCCAAGGTACATACAGATAAAGTTACTGAGAGTCAGTATATACCCTGACAGAGTACAGAAGGGTGTAAAATGACAATTTTACCCTTAGGGTTAAGATAGTGCAAGAAAGGGCACCCAAGGGCATTTTGGTAATTTGCCAAGGGCTGTTTCTTGGGAATCGAGCCATCAGAGTACTTGGGCTTGATCAGGATCCAAGATAACATTCCCAGAGCCCAAAAACGTAGGCCCAGTGATATGTGGGGAAAAGTGGCATTAAAATACTATTTTAATGTTGTTTCAATAAAGTAAAGTTACTCGGTTGGCACGATAACCGAGGAGGTGATCAGATAAAGTCCTGGATTTATCTGGATAGCATTGGAAGGCGTGACAGGTGCCAGTAAGATGACACATGGCGCCAACATAAAGGCAGAAGAAAAGGTTGAGGACACGTACTACGAGGCAGGACACTAGACCGGTGAGTCAGCCTGCTGAGTCAGCTGCTGAGGTGTCCAGGAATTTCAGCATGTGGAAAATGTGGCGCTGAGGTGTCCTGGTGAGGTGTCCCAATGATGTCATGCATGATGCAGTAAAGGAGGAATTAAAGAAAATAGGAAAATCCAGGAAAAACCAGGACCGCAGGATCAAAGTTCATGGTAATTACGAGATTGCCATTGGAGGAGGTTATAAATACCCCCCTTGCTCTTCATTGTGCACGGCCAAGAGCCCTTTTAGAGAGAGGAGGAGGTGCTAGAGAGAGAAAGTGAGAGGAAGAAAGAAAGAAAGGAAGTTCTGGCGGAGCTGAAAGCAGAATAGAGATAGTAGAGCTCTGCTGAGCCTTTGAGGTAGTAACTAATCCTAGCTTTTATGTAATGGCTCTGTGATTTATTGTGTTATTGTTTGGTTGGATTGTTGTCTTATATGTTATGTCTGAAGCTCTGCTGTAATGCTATGATCATATGTTATTAAGCATGGAAGCACGCAGCATACTTATCTGTACACAATCACAAGCAAGCACTGTCACTCTGCATTACATATATTGTTATGATTGTTGCTACTGAGATTCCCCCGAATCTCATCCCAATAAGTAAACCATTACAGGGGAGGTTATGTCAAAATGAATTCTGGGAATTTTAAGAGACGCCGTTATGCTGCCGAAGTAAAGACTGAACATCAGTATATGATAAGTACTGTGTACGTAGTGCTGTCTAAGGAGGCTAGAAGTGAGTGGACCTAGCCGGTTCATCTAGTCTTTCCTGGGTACTACGTAGAATGGTAGTTCTCATGAGGGGATTACCGAATCAGTACGGTTCAGTTCTTTGTACAGATGAAGCGTAGCGGTTATGCTGCCGGATTTCAGGCAGGAGGAGATGTAATAGAGATATGAGAATTTATGTACATGACTGGATGTAAAACAACTTATTAATTAATAATAATTGTTGTTTGGCATGTTAACTGATATATGATGGATGTATGCCTCTGTATGTAATGTTGGTTGCTGAAAATTAACGCTATGAACAGTAACCCGTGGGGACATGAGGATGTTTGACCCATAATTAAAAATAGTAAATGGATGAATTAATGTATGAAATTTTTAAGGTAAATAGTAGACATACCAAGATTCGATTTGATATATAGTATGACTCATTTGGATGTCTACACAAGGAGATATAAATTATCAAAGTTGGGACCAGAATGCTGGATTCAGGGAGAAAAACGTGACATGAACAGTAAAGTTGAAACGTTGACTGGAGTTGACTCGGTCAACTAATGGTCAACTAATTATTTTTCCCTAAAAGATAAGTGAGTGAGATTCATTTAGCAATTGGAACCACTTCATTTCGATTTTTCTAGAATTAGTTATGATTTTTTGAAGTCGGGTCACTCATCTGGAATTTACACAGTGAACAGTACTCGATAAGAGTAGAACTCCAGATTGAGAAATTGGACTTCAATGACCTTGAAAGTGGTTCTAAATACTACTGAATGGTCCCTAATACATATGAAAGTAAAGATGTTTCATTTTGGTATCAGAGCAAAGGATTCTGGCTTAGGAAATGCTCTGAACAGATAATTTATGGTGTTAGTACAGAATAAGGATAGCACGGAACAAAGGGTTCTGGCTCCGAGCATAAGATTCTGGCACAGAACAGAAGGTTCTGGCTCAGTGATGCTCTGGTTTAGTTAGTTTGATTCCTTAAACAAATGAGAAGTTCGAATGGTCCTCTCCCTAGAGTAAGATATAGGGATGGTGTTCACTGCTTGGAAAGGTTTAGACAGAAGACAGTGACACCCAGATGTATGAGGCTGGACCCCGAGCTTTATAGTCTTACGAAGGATATGATTATGATGGGCTAATCTTAGTCAGCTGATACAGTCGAGGTCTCGTGTTTATTAACACAATATGGCTGGACTAAGTAGAACAAGGTTTAAGAAGCAGTTTCCTCCAGAGATAGAGACAGAATCTGATCAGTTCACGACTAAGGAAGCTGCAAGAGTAGCTCGAGGTATCGTGTTGTAACCAGATATTGTAGTGAGGATGCCAGATATCCAAGTTACAACAAGTCACGATGAGATGTGGGCAGCCCAGGCTCGCCAAGATCAAGAGCGAGATTCTGCTATCACTACGGCGGTTGCTGCTGCGGTTGCAAGATTACAGCAGTATGGGAAGGAGGTAGTACCAGAGAATGATATAGAACTTGAACCTCAGTCAGATCATGAGCAGACTGGAATGAATAGACATCAGAGGTCTATAGGAAATAATAATGACCAGGAAAGTCTGCAAACATGGATGGAATGATTCCATAAATTTGATCCGCCCATGTTGAAGGGACTTTTGACACTCAAGTAGCTTAGGATTGGGTAAGCTAGTTAGAGAAAATCTTTAAGGTTTTAGAATGTTCTATTGAAAGAAAGACCCAGCTGGACGTTTATAAAGGAATGTGCAATAACCAGAAAAGAGTGAGCTTACTCCATCAGTACCACTGAAAGTGATGCCACCAGGTTCCTTGAAAAGAAACAGTAAGAAGAGAAATGAGTCAGCATATGGGTCAAAAGTTAATAAGAAGCAAGAAAGTAGGCCAGGTAGTGGGCCAAGAAAAGTTAGTAGGCAACCAAGGCCTAATGAATGTAGGAACTGTGGTCGAGACCATGGTATGAGGCCTTATCCAGTAGGTCAAAGGTTACGCTATAGGTGTGGAAAGTATGTACATTATGCCAAGGAGTGTCCACAGAACACAACAGGTGAAAGATACCTGACTTAGGGAAGAATATATACCCTGACTGGCAACGAGATAAGAAAGTCTCCTGTGCCAAACTAAGGTACGAGTTTATTTGTGTTCTGTTTCCACTGGCTAATGAACGGATAAATCCTGTATGTGATTGGATTGTATTGTCCAGTATGCACACTATTGAGCTACCCTATACCTAGTATGTTGCCGTTGTATGAGGATGAGTATGACTACATGTTTTAAAAGTAGGAAGTAGAGAAGAGGGGTCTTCTGTCGCGACTAATATGTACAGATAAGTTGATGTTGCGACGTGAGAAGACCTTAGGTAGCGATGAGTAATATTGCAGTACGCGACCAGTGTACAAAGGAGTCCAGGTCACGATGTTATGAGAGATAGGTCGTGACTAAAGGACGCAGAGATGCCAGGTTGTGACGAGTAGTGTGCGACGGTTACGACTAAAAGTCACAGAGCATGTGAGTTGCGACTATGAAGTTCTCAAGTCGCGACTATAATTGGCAGAGGCCATATGATGAAGAGAATGAAGGTACCAAACTCGCTGAAGTCCACCAGCTAGAGGATTGGTATAATATATGATAAGCTAGACAGTATAAAGATACTGAGAAACGAAAGATCAGTTTGAGACGAGGTTTAAAGTAGATCCTCCATGTGATAACTAAGAGTAGATCTACATTACAGGGGTTTTATTCAGCTAATCTGAATAGAAGACCTAAAAGTTAGATTGAGATTTGCCTAGGAATGATCCTAGCACATGGCCTAAGGTTAGAGACGTGATGGTTAATAGATAAAGAGCTCAATGTTCCCTGAGCAGAGGGATTCCATCACAAAGAAGTAGTAGACCTAGGGGAGAATACCCTAGAGAACAGAAGTAATAGTGAAAGATGATAAATGAGATCCATGCGACTCAAGTTCGCTAGGATAAAGAGAAACACCAATAAGGAACCATAGTCCGGTCAAGAATAGACCAGGACTGATAGGGACTGATGGAAAGATAGAAGAAGTTGAGGGATAGTAAAGAGATAGCCACAGTTAAGAGATGAAGTGACTCCCCTATTTCCTATGTAAGATAAAATAATGAAGGGTTGAGTCTATACCCTGGTAAGAGGGTAGTGTGGCAGCCTAAGTAAGATTGTGGCAGCCTAAGTAAGATAGACAGATATGCCTGTCAGATCCTGATCATGTGATTGATAATTTGATAGATAATGCGATAGATAGTATGATCAGATGATTATCTGACAAATAATATGATCAAGAAAATATGTTTTGAGGTTACTTGGATTGTTACGATATCTAATGGATGGTTGAGCAAAATATGATGATGATATGGCTTATGTGCCATAAGTTATGATAGTTGCATTCCATTGCAGTTGTCATATGATGACATGCATGTTAGAGTATGCTATGATGAATGGATACTCCCCTTTTGCAGTGCATGCAGGGTAGAGTATATATGAGTACAAATATGAGATGAGAAAGTTATGAGAAAGTATGTTGCTCCCATACCATATGATAGGAGGATGATATGAATATATTAAGAATGATAGATAGTCTCAGTTTATGGGACGATAAGTTATGATATGATACTCAGACATGATGTATGATTGAGATTACTCAGATATGATTGAGGTTACCCAGGTATTTCTATAGGCTTGTGAATACAGTACTCAGGGCTATTTCTATTAAGCGGAATGGTATACAGATAACGGTAAAGGGATTGTTTCTAGATCACTCTTCAGATAAGAGTTGGATCTGAAACAGATGGCTCTCAGATAGAGCTAGATTCAGATAAGTATAGATCACTCTTCAGATAAGAGTTGGATCTGGTACAGATGCTCGCAGTTAAAGTACAAGTTGAAAGATGTGAAGGAACTCCTGAGTAAGAGAGGAAGTAAGTAAAGTCTGGGTAAATGATATGAGGCTATAAAATTTTCAAATGTTTATTTATGGAGTTATCAACAGGTGGAAGCAGTTAACCTTATAACTTAGTCTGTTGGTTTAAAATTTTCGGGAGATATACAGTACAAAAGAATCGCAGTTAGATTCTGGAGGGTCATAGTTAGATCCTAGCATGGCTCCAGGGTCGCAGTTAGATCCTAACAGCTTCAGAGTCGCAGTTAGATTCTGAGAAGGCTAACGGTTGATCGCAGTTAGATCCCGAGGTCGCAGTTAGACCTAGCCTAAGGAAAGTAATGAGCCATGAGATATGAGTACAATGTAGTATCTCTTTGGGAAGATGAATGCCAAAGACGAAGTTGAGGTGAGGAAGCTTCACTAGTTGATAAACTCACCCAGAGAAATTATTTTATAATGGTTTTCTCAGATAGCCTCTAGTATACAGACTAAACTTAGCTTTCCCTTAGCAAAGACGGAGTTCAAGTCCAAAGCTGAGTACTGATATTCAAAGTTTTGTAGAAGTATGCCTGAGAAGTAAAGAACAGAATCCTCTATGTGTTGAAAATAGAAAAGCATTGGCTAAGAGCACTCTGGGAGGTAGCTCAAGTTGTAAAGCCAATAGCAAGAGAAAGAGGCGATAGTTCAGACAAGGGACTAATCAAGGTAATGATCAGGTTGGAGAGTAGAGATGTCAATGTGATGGAAAGAGCCATGGCACATGGGAGTGTCGAGCAGGGCAAAGTAGTTGTGGTAAGAATGGCCACTTTACAAGAGGTTGCCTAAGAATGCTGACATCCCTAGGAAAGGTATTTGCTCTTACCCCAGATAGAGGCTTCAATATTCCCTAAGGTCGACCCTAAGAATGGTTAAGAAGAACCATAGCTGTAAGGGCGACTGAGCTGTAAGGAACTATATGCCTAGATGATGATATGGATAATGAAGAATTCTTTTCGGATCTAAAGAAAGTGGTCATGATAATAAGTCATGAGAGATTAAAAGACCAGAGAGACCTAGAGAAGAGGGTCTAAGGCAAAGCAAAGATAGAACGTAGTTCTATAAGAAAGAGATTGCTAGGGCCTAAAGCTATATAAAGAGTAATCTAGCCCTAACCCAGTGGCACGAAAGGTGCTAAGGCAAGAGTAGCCTAATGATATGTAAGCCCTAAGAAGGGATAAGAAAGTGCAAATGCCACAAAGGTTTGGCATAGGTGCATGAAGTTATGAGAATAGTCAAGAAAAGTCAGAGAAGTTATCTGGGTTATGATCTCGTATCAGGAGAAAGAAAGTCAGAAGAACAATATTTCTCCTAAGAGATTAGCAAAGTATAAGAGGAGTGAGGTAGACCCCAGAATTACATCAGAATTCTGCGGGATAAAATATGAAAGAAATGGACACTACTCACAAGTGTAATGAGTTGTCCCTAAGTATAAGAGGATGAATGCCCCAAGCCTTAGTCATAAACCAGGAAAGGATATACAGAAGAGCTATATCCAGGATCGTTGACTAAGATGCCAAGTAAATTTCGAGGACGAAATTTATTTTAAGGGGGGTAGAAATGTAACACCCCAATTTTTAGGCCTAGAGATGCCAGAAAGAGAAATCAAGGGCATAATCGTAATTATGGGAAAGATCGGGCTGATAGCCGATGAGTACCATATTTTGCCAGAAAATAGAGAAAATTATGCTGATCATTTCACTGAACTGTGAAATGTGCATATGAGGTCTCTAGGTGTATGAAAGAATTAGAAATATGACCAGGGGTAAAATGGTCATTTTGGAAAAGTGTGCGCGTGAGTGCTTTTTCAGGCCAAAACAGCCCGGTCCGGATAAAATATCTGAAAATACCGGGAGATAGAGGAAAGGATTCTGGATTGAATGAGGAGTCACAGAATTTTGATTTGAGGTCCCGATTTTTCTGTAAAAATTCCTGAAGATGGAAATTTACAGTTATAATCGGTAAAGGAAAGGCAGTCCGAATAGAGATGATCGGACTATGGCCAGAGGCCATACAGTATTGTCTAAGGCCCGTAGTGACACCAGGGAAGGCCCAAGCCCATAATACCAGTTCAGGGGTAAGAGGGGCCGGTGTCCGGGGAAAATGTGTAAAATGACGAAAATGCCCTTATGTTATAGAATAACTGAAGAATGAGTAAAGGGTATTTTGGTCATTTGGCTAAGGTTAGACAGTCAAGAAGGGGTATCTGGATAGTTGACCAGGGCCAGAGAATACTCTGGTAAAATATGAAAAGACAATAATGCCCCTAGACCTAGTAAAGGAAATAAAAGGACTTAAGTGCAATTATGGAAAGTTTCAAGGCCAAAAAGGAAAGTAGACAAAAATGTGGGGTCCTTAAGTGTAATTTTAGCCAAATAAAAAGGGACTTAAATGAAAAGAAGAAAAGTTCCCTGGGGCTAAATTGTAATTAAAGAAAGTCAGGCCGGAAGTGGTTTGGACTGTCCGACAGCATTTCAGTCCCAGATTTCACCGGTAGAGAGAGCAAGTGAAGCTCGGTAATCTGGCTTAATACAGGAATTTTTGAAGATTCCAGATAGCCAGAAATGGACTGATCGTCCAAAAGTTATAAAAATTCATACCGGGTATCCTAGAATTCAGATCTAGGTGAGAAAATACAGGATGATACGTCCTTATGGGACGGATGTCAGGAAACAGACAGAATACCGATAGGAGGTCTGTAGAAAAAGTTATTCGCAAATCAGAAAATCCAGACGGGAGTGTGAGGCCTCCGGGTATCCGATAAGGAGATTTATCGGTATTTAAAAAGGGACTGAATGAGTTCGGATGACCTCGGTCAGATGACTGATATGACTCACAGGGATGCCTGAACACCGCAGGCTAGTGTTTCGGACAGAAGGAGCCGGTGTCTGGATATGTGTATAAACGGTGAATAATAGATAAATATTCAATAATTATTAACGGGGGAAGATTCCTCGTAATGCGTGCCATGAAGGTATTGGCCCCAGAAAGGCCCAATAATGGCGCCAACAGAGGCCCAGTAAGACACTTGGACTGATAGGTGGGCCAGTGTCCGGCAGAACCCCAAAAAAGTGCGAAATTACGAAAATGCCCCTGTGTTGTACAAAAGGGTAACAGATGAATGAAGGGCATTTTGGTAATTCTGAACAGGCCCAGGAGCCAAGGTACATACAGATAAAGTTACTGAGAGTCAGTATATACCCTGACAGAGTACAGAAGGGTGTAAAATGACAATTTTACCCTTAGGGTTAAGATAGTGCAAGAAAGGGCACCCAAGGGCATTTTGGTAATTTGCCAAGGGCTGTTTCTTGGGAATCGAGCCATCAGAGTACTTGGGCTTGATCAGGATCCAAGATAACATTCCCAGAGCCCAAAAACGTAGGCCCAGTGATATGTGGGGAAAAGTGGCATTAAAATACTATTTTAATGCTGTTTCAATAAAGTAAAGTTACTCGGTTGGCACGATAACCGAGGAGGTGATCAGATAAAGTCCTGGATTTATCTGGATAGCATTGGAAGGCGTGACAGGTGCCAGTAAGATGACACATGGCGCCAACATAAAGGCAGAAGAAAAGGTTGAGGACACGTACTACGAGGCAGGACACTAGACCGGTGAGTCAGCCTGCTGAGTCAGCTGCTGAGGTGTCCAGGAATTTCAGCATGTGGAAAATGTGGCGCTGAGGTGTCCTGGTGAGGTGTCCCAATGATGTCATGCATGATGCAGTAAAGGAGGAATTAAAGAAAATAGGAAAATCCAGGAAAAACCAGGACCGCAGGATCAAAGTTCATGGTAATTACGAGATTGCCATTGGAGGAGGTTATAAATACCCCCCTTGCTCTTCATTGTGCACGGCCAAGAGCCCTTTTAGAGAGAGGAGGAGGTGCTAGAGAGAGAAAGTGAGAGGAAGAAAGAAAGAAAGGAAGTTCTGGCGGAGCTGAAAGCAGAATAGAGATAGTAGAGCTCTGCTGAGCCTTTGAGGTAGTAACTAATCCTAGCTTTTATGTAATGGCTCTGTGATTTATTGTGTTATTGTTTGGTTGGATTGTTGTCTTATATGTTATGTCTGAAGCTCTGCTGTAATGCTATGATCATATGTTATTAAGCATGGAAGCACGCAGCATACTTATCTGTACACAATCACAAGCAAGCACTGTCACTCTGCATTACATATATTGTTATGATTGTTGCTACTGAGATTCCCCCGAATCTCATCCCAATAAGTAAACCATTACAGGGGAGGTTATGTCAAAATGAATTCTGGGAATTTTAAGAGACGCCGTTATGCTGCCGAAGTAAAGACTGAACATCAGTATATGATAAGTACTGTGTACGTAGTGCTGTCTAAGGAGGCTAGAAGTGAGTGGACCTAGCCGGTTCATCTAGTCTTTCCTGGGTACTACGTAGAATGGTAGTTCTCATGAGGGGATTACCGAATCAGTACGGTTCAGTTCTTTGTACAGATGAAGCGTAGCGGTTATGCTGCCGGATTTCAGGCAGGAGGAGATGTAATAGAGATATGAGAATTTATGTACATGACTGGATGTAAAACAACTTATTAATTAATAATAATTGTTGTTTGGCATGTTAACTGATATATGATGGATGTATGCCTCTGTATGTAATGTTGGTTGCTGAAAATTAACGCTATGAACAGTAACCCGTGGGGACATGAGGATGTTTGACCCATAATTAAAAATAGTAAATGGATGAATTAATGTATGAAATTTTTAAGGTAAATAGTAGACATACCAAGCTTAGATTTGATATATAGTATGACTCATTTGGATGTCTACACAAGGAGATATAAATTATCAAAGTTGGGACCAGAATGCTGGATTCAGGGAGAAAAACGTGACATGAACAGTAAAGTTGAAACGTTGACTGGAGTTGACTCGGTCAACTAATGGTCAACTAATTATTTTTCCCTAAAAGATAAGTGAGTGAGATTCATTTAGCAATTGGAACCACTTCATTTCGATTTTTCTAGAATTAGTTATGATTTTTTGAAGTCGGGTCACTCATCTGGAATTTACACAGTGAACAGTACTCGATAAGAGTAGAACTCCAGATTGAGAAATTGGACTTCAATGACCTTGAAAGTGGTTCTAAATGCTACTGAATGGTCCCTAAGACATACGAAAGTAAAGATGTTTCAAAGAGAGCGACAATGAACAAAAAGCAAACATTTGCCTAGTTGCCCAAGAGGAAAATGACTCAGAGATAAAGGAAGTAATAAATCTTGAACCTACCTATGATGAATTACTCTTTGAATATAATGAACTATATTCTGAATTCATAAAATTAGCAAAAGAGTTAGTAAATTCTAAAAAGAAGATTAAGAGTTTAGAAGAAAAAGTAAGTGAGATACCTAAGGGTGTAAGTAAATGTGATGTGTGAAGAATATGAAAAGAAAAACAGAGAGTTAACTAAACCTCTCGAAAAATTTACTAAAGGTAGTGAAATGTTCAATATTATACTTGGCAATCAAAGATATGTCTCTTATAAGTTAGGAATAAGATATGATCCCAATCTAGATAAACATAGAGAAAAGAAAAAGTTAGGCAACAAATCATATCTGCATTATTTTAGATATACTGTACATACGTCAAATACATTTTCTCTTTGCTCGTACTGCAATCGCAAGGGGCATTCTACTGCTTCTTGTATCACAAGAAGAATGGACCCTATGGCACATTAAAATGGGTTCCAAAAGACACTTATTTACCTAAGAAAATCCAAGCTAACCAAAAAGGACACAAGAGAATCTAGGTACCTAAAGTCAAATAATTTTGTTTCAGGTTTGTCTTAAAGTATCCAAGAACAATAAGTGGTATATTGATAGCGGATGCTCCAGACATATGGCCGAAGATACATAAAAGAGGAACTTCATCACTTGGAAGGTGGCAAAGTAAGCTTTAGAGGAAACCAATATAAAAAGATTGTTGGGATTGGAGAAGTTGGTAGCAAAGAAGGGTTAAAAGTAGAAGATGTATACTACATAAAAGGATTATGCCACAACCTCTTCAGCTTGAGTCAAACCGCTGATAAAGACAATTGGATAATTTTTGACTCAGAGGAATGCCTTATAGTAAGCAAAAAGAATCTTCCACTTAACAAGGAAATCCTAAAGGCAAAACTCCGTGCTCCAAGGGATGGTAACTGTTATACTATTTATATTAATTTAAATTCACCTATAAACTATTTTCTTAGTAAAACTGAAGAAAGTTGGTTATGGCACAAAAGGTTAGTTCATGTAAATATGCATCAGGTTTCAAAATTAGTTAAGAAAGATTTAGTAATTGGTTTATCTGAAGTTAAAAATGATATTAATGTAGTGTGTTAAGCTTGTCAAATGGGGAAACAAGTAAAGTCCTCTTTTAAATCAAAGAAGGAAGTCTCAACTAAGAGACCACTTCAAATGCTTCATATGGATTTGGTTGGTCCATCAAGAGTCAAAAGTTTTGGGGGAAACTTATATACTTTAATGATAGTTGATGACTATTCGATATTTACTTAGACTTTATTTCTTTTATCCAAAGATGAGACTTAATGTTTTTGTTGTGTTTGCCAAAAAGGTGCAAAATGAGAAAGGTATTTCTATGGTGTCTATCAGAACTTATCACAGAGGAGACTTAAAACCATGAGTTTGCTGAATTCTGTGAAAACCAAGGGATAGATCACAACTTCTCAGCACCAAAAACACCACAATAAAACAGAGTTGTTGAAAGGAAAAATAGAGTCCTCACTGAGCTGGCTAGAGCATTGCTTAATGACAAGGGTGTTCACAAGTTTTCTAGGCTGAGGCTATGAACACAACATATTACATATCCAATCTAGCCTACATTAGAACACAACATATTAATGTTATAGTATTTTAATTCACTTAATTTTTGTCATCATAAAAAAAGGGGAGAATGTTAGATTCAATATTCAATTATGTTTTGATGATGTCAAAAAGGAGTTAAAATAACATAGTTGATCTGGTGCTCAAAAAGATATCAAAAGTGCTTGTATGTTCAAGAGTTAAAAAAATGAAGTTACTCAAGATAATCGATTAGTTAGTCAATTAATGGTACTTAATCTATTAGTCAATCGATTAATGAGTATCAATTAATTAATTAGTCAACCGATTAATGTAAAGACAGTGTTCTGCTCATCAAAGAAAAATAATTAATCAAATAGTTAATCGATTAATGAGTGTCCATTAATCGAGTGAGAGTTCGATTAATTTCATAAAATAGCTCTCTAGAATTGAATAGACAGATAATTAATCAATTGACTAATCTATTAACTATAATTAATCAATTGCCTATTCGATTAATTCCTTGATAATAGTTTTTCCTTCAAACAACGATAACTCCACTAATCGATTAATTTATATTAATCCATTAACTGTTAGATTAATCAGTGGAGAATTCATTTTGTGAATTTTAAAGCTGAACCCATTAATCAATTAATTTATATTAATGGATTAATTATTTGATTAATTTGTTTTGAAATAGCTTTCTGCTTTAATTCTTCCAGAGACATTAATCGACTGGGTATTTGATGAGTAGGTCGGATTGTCACCTTCTGACCCATCAAAATAAATTATGTTTGCACCAAATAATGTAGTATAAGGCACAACCCTATCATTTTTCTTGAGGAGCTTTTCTATTTGAGACCTAGCGTATTGGTGACAAAACTATTAAAAATCTGAGTGAAGGTAAAATGGTTTTGGGTTTTGGTTGGTGCAGTAAAATAAAAGTACAATAAAGTAAATATTTTTGTACTTTTGATTTAGATGAAAACGAGTTGGTTTGTGAAAGTAGTATGTGATGACAGACTCTCGATGATGAAAACGTATATATCCTTGCTCTCAATTGATATGGAATTTGAAATTACTAAGTCTTAAATAAAACCTTAATCGATCGATTGAGTCCAGAATATTAATATTTCTTAAACTCCTTTGATCAAAGTGATAACTGTCGTGTCTAATTATCAAACAAAACTAAGCTAACCAATAGTAAGTGGAGGCTAACCTAGGTCGGATCACAAGGAGCTACTGAATGTTAGAGTTCCTAATTAATCTATTGAGCCACAATTTAACAAGTTAAGCAGATGAGTTGTGTTTTGAACTATCAACTAAGGACTGAATGTAAAGTCTATGCTATTGTTTCTGTTTTTATGTGATTAAGATGATGAGATGAATGAATAATGACAAGTGTGTTCCCTTGGAGATTGCCTTACCTTCATTATCCTCAAAATATCAAGAGTTAATCAATTGAACTAGAATATGTTAGCTAACAACACGCTAGCTAAATCTCAATTAACACTACAACTCGCAAACATTAATAGAGAATAAGAATTGTTCAATTTAGAGATAATAGAATATGAATATTAATCAAATGATCATTAATGTAAGAAGAAAGAATCCAACTCGGTTCCTAATTCCTTGTCATCTATTACTCTAATTGAATCAATAAACCAGAAGTAAACATATCAACTCGATACAAGTATATTTGAATTAAAGACTCAATGACACTCCATGTTTCAGCTATAAGATTATGGTTCGGTGTCATCTCCAAGGAAGCACAGCAGCTCAGCCTTGTATTGCTATCTGAACTCTAGCAGCAAATATCAGTATAGCAGCAGTAGTCATGTGGAAATGGAAGGAGAAAATGAATATGATGAGCTGCAGAACTCTCCTCTGGTTCTATTAACTAGAACAGAGCAAAGTTGTAGAAGATAAGTGAAGAAGGAGAAGAAGAATGGATGGATGCGTGAATGAATGGGGAAGCAGATGGAATGGACCTCAATGGAATGAATGGTGAGGTGTGAGAAGAGTGATCTTCGTATCAAGTGTCTGGTCCCGCTGATGATGAGTCATCCAATGCTATACAGAATGTGTGATATATAGGAGAAGTCTGAAATGCATGAGTGAGTCAATGGAGCTGTCCAGATGTGCTCCAGCTGTCAGCACATGATCTGGTATTCTGTTCAGCACATGCTTCCCACTTGCTGTTACAACTTGCTCATTCTGTTCAGATGGAGTATGCTGATGTGTACAGTGCGCGCGTGAACAGTGCCAGATGTGTGGATTTCATTTTTGTTGCTGCACATGTTTGATTTCCCACTTGCAATCTGTTAAGTCCAGCTATGCAATCCATCCCATGCTTAAATCACCTTTCTGTCCAGCTGTCCCTTCTATCATTCGCTGATTGATTTCTGCATTTTGAAGTTTTTGGTCGCGACCTTATATACATTAGGTTGCGACTAATATTTACAGAGAGCGCTTCTTCTTTGCTGATTGAAGTTTGGTCGCTACGGTGAATCAATAGGGTCGCGACTTAATTCCACAGAGATGCTCCACTTTGCTGATTGATTGTTGTATTAACCTGAAATGGACATTTAACAGATTATTTATCCAATTAAGCACTAAAATCACATCATTTAAATTCCCACTTGTCCAATTTCATATTATTAACTAATTTGCTCAATATAGTAATAAATGTGGATAAGAATCAATAATAAACTCTCTTTTAACATATTAAAAATTAATACAAATATGAGTTTCTCACAAAGCTAGTTTAAGAACTCTTAATGAACTGTTAAGAATCACTTAGTGTGTAATTTAAACCGGATGTTGAAAATGTCCTCGAATAAGCGTCGATCGACTAACCCTAGATTTCACGCAAATGAATTAATTAGCAACGATCGTTGATAATAGTTCAACTATCTTAAAATTGAAACTAAAATATTGTATTAAAATCAGCATTCAAAACATCCAAATTAAATTACAAGTGTTCTAATCTTTGAATAATCAATCGAAATTCAACTCCCTTGTTCATATAATATAATGAAACCCTAGATCTAATAGAATCAAAACATGAAATAAGAGGTGTAGATTAAAATAGAAAACTCCCCGTGCAGTCCATGAGCTCAAGATATCAGATCAATCACCAAGAGACTAAGGGTTTAGCCTCTCATGACTCCTATTGTGCTGCAATCGCTGTTCACATATGATGTCATAGAGAGAAGTAGAAGGTGAGATGAAGAGATGGATGATGGAAGGTGTGTGTAGGTAGTAGAGATGGTGTAGAGAGAGGTCGAGCACTGTTTCTCAGCCTAATCAGGTCAAAAATCAGCCTCTCTTACGTCTGCGGCTTGCCTCTCCTTTTAATAGCAGCTTGACCTAAGCAGAAACGCGCAGCTTCACGACTGTCTTCTCTAGTCGCGACCATATCCATGTTTTTGGTAGCGACCTGTAAATTCAGAGAAGCTTCCCAGGAGAAATTAGGTCGAGACCTGTGGACACTTTGGTCGCGACTGAAACACACAGAAGCTACTTCCTTGCTTTGATTCCCCAACTTGTGATTTCTTTCCTACTCACATTAGTCCTTGCTCCTCTAAAATACCTGCAATTCAAAACCAAAGCTCATTGTAAAAGTTCCACCAATAAAGGAATAACAATTATGCAGTTTAGAGGAGTTATTTTACCATTTTATCCTTAAAATAGCACATTGCCAAGCACAATCATGCATTACCATAAAAGTACAATTACAGGCATAAATGAATGGTAAAACTGTTATAAAACCATTAAAAATGTCGTAAAAATCGTACACAAATTGTGTCTTATCAGTATTCGATTAATTTATATTAATCGATCAGTTAATCAATTAACTTCATATATTTCAAATATCTTTCTCTACTTTCTATAAAACTAACTGAATCTTACTTTGAGCTATATATGATTGTTTCAAGCATGAAATATATCCTTGTTTTGCATCATTTTTCTTCATATATATTTTTGAGAAAATTATCCTATTAAATTACATTATATATGGTTGAATTTCCTGAACTATTAAATGCTTTGTTTTTAGTTTCTCACATTAATTAAATATTAATTGAATTAATTGTAATTAATCTATTAGTCAATCGATTAATATAGTATATTTTTTTAAAGTTCATCTAAACTTGTTCATAACCTTGATCTTTAATAATGACTTTATTATTAATGGTTTATACGTTTAATCAATGTCTTAATTACTGACAAATCTTTTAAGGTTAAGTGTGTTCAGCAAAAAGCTAGAGGATGAAATGATAAAGGTGGCAGCAATGTACAACACCTTCACTCTAACAGTTACAAATATGAGTCAAATGGCTATCAACTGAAGTAAATGCTATTTAAAGACACGACATTAATGAAGAAGAGAATAACAAGAACAACTGATCAACGACTTCTGTATTCATTATATTCTCTAATATTCTTTGTTCTGTAAACCGACATTTATTGAGCTTCAATGTTTATCACCATATACACTCTTTGAGAGAGATTGTGAAAAAAAATATTTTCATTCTTTCTGTTAACTTAAGAGATTGGTTCTCTTAAGTTGGGAATATTATCTTACAAAAAGTAAGGGGGAGTGATTGAGTGTATCAATTACTGTACTGAGGCGCCAAGAGTCTGTTCAAATCTTGGAGATAGTGAAAATCTCAAAAAGCCTCTAGGGATGGACGTAGGACGAGAGAATTGGTCCAAACAAGGATAAACTACCTGCATTGATTCTTCTAACTTTCGGTGAAATCCTTCTTATCCTTATTTTATTTATTCAATAATATTCTCATTGTCGTTAAGCTTTTAAACTTACAATAATTTTCAAAAACACCCAATTCACCCTCTCTTGGATGTATCTGCCTTAGACTAACAATTTTCACACCGAAATTTCTAGGATCGATGTAAAGAATGTCTATCTATTTATACCGGCTGTCAAAATGACTAGTCTAGAAATGTAAAGTTTACATCTTGTAGAAAGTCCTTGACTTTCTACACCAGCTATATCTAGACCAAACCCAAATTCGGTCTTAAAAGCCCATTTTTCCCAATAGTGTTAGCTAGCTAAGGATTTCAATAAAGGCCCTTAAGAGAGATGACTCGAGGTTGTGTCTTGCTATAGTAATTGGAAACTATAAATTTTGTATTGAATCCTCAAGGCTTACAACAAACTGATTTGATCAGATCCAAATGTTCGACTCGCCATAGAAGAGTCTCCACTTAAGGAGGGGGAGGGACGAGAGGACGAATGGAAAGATCTCAATTGCGTTTCACCATCTTAAATGACGAGGAGGTGGCTATAAAGAAAACGTACAAAAGAGAGTTTAGATGAGGAGCTTAAATAAAGAGTTGGGAGTGACTATTTTGAACCATCATTACTTATTGGAAGTTGGAAATGGGCAATTAGCAAGCAGAGGTATGATTCTTGCAAACATCGTGGTAGTTATCATGTGTGGAGACTAGAGAGGCAGATGAATCGTTCAGAAAGCTTTACTTAACAGTTTTTTAAAAGAGAACCATCATGCAAGTTTTTAAATTTTGAAGAAGTAAAATATGACAACAATACTTGACAGTTTAACAGTTTTTTAAAAGAGAACCATCATGGAAGTTTTTAAATTTTGAAGAAGTAAAACATGACAACAATACTTAACAGTTTATTTTAGAACTGTCAAATATACATTCATGCGATCTTCGCCTCATCATATTTGACGGTGCTTCCTTTTAACCATTAGGTATTAATCGTCATATATTGCAAAATCTATAGTAGTATCTCCCTACCATTTTTTCCATCCTTGCTTCACTATATACTACTGCCAAGAACAATCTTAGTTTTCCTTTAACTATTTTTTTAAAAGCATCATCTAAGAAAAAGGAAGAAGTAAAAGTTCACAAATCCAATCATACAAGAATCTCACTAAAGCTTTTAGCTGACAAACAATTTATAAATCCTCAATAGGTTGATATTATGTGCAAAGGAAGCTTAGATCAGCTTGTTCTCGTTGGGCTTGGTTCTTCTTCTAGAAACTATCTCAAGCACCTTGAGAACATTCAAGAAAAAAAATGAAAGAGTTGAGGACAGTGAGGATGAGATGCGATTTTGGCTTTTTAATGACGGATGAAGAGTCGCCTCTCGTGGTGGAAATTCAGGAGCAATGACCGAGGCTTATAGGATCCTAAAATAGGAATCCGATCATGGAAGCCATGTAGTGCGGCAGAGGAAGACATGAGGAAGCTCTGGTAGTCGGCGGGAAAATAAGGTGGGTGAAGGTGAAGAGCTGGGTGGCCATGGGTGGCCATGCGTGACTGGATGGAGTAGGGGGGTATGATGGCCAGGACATGGATACAAGTTGGACCCACCAAAACTTGGAGTAACCGACATTGCTCAATTTAACAGAAATGACAAAATTACTCTATTTTTAAAATAATTCTGTTTACTTTTACAACTTTAAAATTTAATGATGTCGAACACTGACAAAAAAAAAATTATTGTTAAAATTATATTTTAATCCTGTTATCTTTGTTTGATTCAACTGAAAGAAATGAGAGTAAAAAATAATAGGTAAAATTATAAGTTTTTATTTAGTTATAGAGTAAGATAGGGGAAAAGAAATTTCTTATTTAGTTGAGGAGAGGAGGGAGAAAAAATTAATTAAAAATTAATAAATATATTTTTATTTTTTTATTTAAATTTTCTTCCATATTTTTTTATAATATTTATATTAAAATTATTATTTTTTAAAATATGAATATTAGAAAATATATTGTATCATTTATATATGATAAAAATATTTTTATATTTACTTCAAAGCATAATTTTATTAATTTTAACATATTATCCCATTAATTTTAAAAACCTTATAAATACCTTATAAAATTAAAAAATTAGAAAATATGAAAAAATGATAGCATTTGTTATTAGTTTTATAATTTTAAGATATATAAATATACTTATAATATATACATACTATTTTTTATCAATATAATACCTTAAAATATATATTTTTGTATTAATTTTATATAAATTTATAAAAAAAATCTTAATTTAAATAAGTAATCTAAAATATATATCTAGTATAACTATTTTATCGGTAGCTAAAAAATATAACAAAAAAAATAGTACTGACAGTAGTGTGTAAAAAAATAATAATTTTAAATTAAAAAAATAATATTAAAATAATAAAAAATATTATATATTTTTTTATTAAGATTAAAATAAAAATTTATCATCCTCTCGAGATTTTGGAAGGGATGAGGAGGAGGAGAGAAATTGAGCATAAAAAAGATAAAATTTTAAACCTCCTCGGCCTGTATTTTTTTTCCAACCAAACCCACATGTACACTGGCCACTTCAAAAACCGCCGAACAAACAATGCGAGGAAAAACGAGAGATGGAGTGAAGCAAGTCTCGTGATGGTCTGTGTCCCTACTGACTCCCAATGTTCATATTCGGCATTTCGCTCTCAGGCACAATTGTGCTTCAGATTCTTACACTCACCGCAGAAGCCATCCACGAAGTCTCATTGTTTGCCGTTTAATCGTATCCATTCAACTGCTCCAATAGCTGAGATGAGGTATTTTTCCTTTAATGGGGTTCCTCGCTTGCTTCATGATAATCGGATTGAGGGGGAAAAAAAGCTTGAGTGCTCCTACATTCGTGGGTTCCTCTGTGAAATTTTTGTATGTTCTGTGAATTGAGGAATGAAGCTTCGATCGTGTGGTTTAAGTGGATTTGCTATAATCGTGAGAGAAATTTTTTATCGTCGAAATCTTGCATATGAGCGTGCTAAGGACTGTGGAGTATCTGTCAGATTTGCTTTCTTACAAAGATTTTATTCAATTTGTTTCTGTTATCTTTAAAATCCCTTGGATGATTTGGAATTTCTATATTCAAATTAACAAGTTCGATTTCTAGACCACTCTTACGGCAGGATCTTCACATTATTTTTTGTTCATCCTTGATTATCACTGTGTATTCCTCTATGAAATAGACCCTGCTTAATCTCACGATAATTGTAGTATGTGGTGTAATGTAAGACAGCAACAGTAAATAACAGCTGGCATATCATCAATGTGCAGGGATCATTGAAGACAAAATACATACTCTAATGCAAAACTATGAGTCTTTGACAAGTTACTCAGTCTTCTAAGGTAGCCTCTTAAAATTTTCTTTTCTAGTGAATCATTAAGTTTTCTTGCAATTACCCATGAAATCAGACTACAAGCCTGGTGGTGGTGGTGGACATGATAATGCTACAAAGATCTTAGTAACATCACTGTCAGCAGTGGTGGCTGAGACAACAACTTTCCCAATAGATTTGGTAAAGACTAGGCTCCAACTACATGGCGAGTCACTTTCCTTTAGGCAGCCTACCAATGCGTTTCGAGTAGCATTAGGTATCATTCGTGAACAAGGTCCTCTTGGCCTTTATAATGGCTTGTCTCCAGCAATTATCAGACACATGTTGTACACGCCCGTTCGAATTGTAGGGTACGAGAACCTGAGGAGTTTGATTTCTGCTGATAGTGGTTCACTCTCTCTCCCTAGCAAGGCTGTTGTTGGTGGAGTCTCTGGTGTTATGGCTCAGGTGAGTGTTACATGGCCTGGGTATCTTCACAGAATCCTCATTAATTCTGTCCTTTCTCGAGTTGAATATTTGAAATTGGGCAATTTGTGTGCCTTTTAGTTGTCTTTGTTTCATTGAACTACAGGAGCTCTAGCCATAACTGTGAAGAAGCAACTGCCGAAATGTTTGGTGGGGGGGGGGGGGGAGGAGAAGAAATTATGGGAGAAAAGAAGGTAGAAAGAATAAAACTTTGATATTTGTTGAATCTCTCACTGTAGACTGCAAATTCTACAGCCAGTGGCTTAAGGGAAACCGTAAAATATATGCTCAAAATAAGGAAGGTAATAACAATAAAGAAAATTCTGAGCCTAAGCCTTAACGTAAGGCATAATCTCTGACCCAAGGTGTAGGTCTGACATTGGTTTTCCTTTCCTGATATAGGGAATGCCATCAAAATTGAAAGGTAAAAATAGAAATGGAAGAGCTGGACATCTGCTGCGCTTTGATAAGACTACTTGTTCCTTTTTATTTATTTCTTTTCTTTCCAGATCGATGCAATTAGTGCGCATTAAAAATGAAGGATATGCAAACAACAACAACAAGCCTTATCCCATTAAATGGGGTCGGCTACATGGATCATACGACGCCATTATGCTTTATCAAAAACTAAATCCTTGGATAGGTTATTGACCAGGAGATCCCGCTCAATGACCTCGTTGAGCGTTCTCTTTAACTTTTCTCTACTTTTAACCGGACTCCATACTATTTGATCCACCTTCCTCACCGGCACATCCCTTAGCCTTCTTTGCACTTGTCCAAACCATCTAAGATGGTTCTCTACTATTTTCTCCTCAATAGATGTCACTCCAACTCCAACTTAAGGATATGCAAACTTAAGTTAAAAAAAGGAACTGGATACACTTAACATGATGGTATAATGTTATTGTAATAAATTTTCCACTGACCTTGTGATATTGGAGAAAATTATTATAACATTTGGTGTAGCCATAACTGCTCAGCTGTCATGATATTTTTCTTGGCAAGTAATAGCATCCTATTATTTACTCTTAGTTTTACAGGTCATAGCAAGCCCAGCTGATCTTGTGAAGGTGAGAATGCAATCAGATGGCCATTTGGTGAGCCGAGGTCTTCAACCTCGCTATTCAGGTCCTTTTGATGCTTTGAACAAGATTATTCAATCAGAAGGATTTCTGGGACTTTGGAAGGGTGTTTTTCCTAATATCCAGAGAGCCTTCTTAGTAAACATGGGAGAATTGGCATGTTATGATCACGCTAAACAATTTGTGATAAGAAATAAGATAGCTGATGATAATGTTTATGCCCACACATTAGCTTCTATCATGTCAGGCCTCTGCGCGACTACTTTAAGCTGTCCAGCTGATGTAGTGAAGACTAGAATGATGAATCAGGCAGCTAACAAGGAAGGTAAATTCTTGTATAGTAGCTCTTATGATTGCATAGTAAAGACAGTTAAAGTTGAAGGAATAAGAGCACTTTGGAAAGGATTCTTTCCCACATGGGCTAGGCTTGGCCCTTGGCAATTTGTTTTCTGGGTTTCTCATGAGAAGTTGAGAAAAATTGCAGGGCTCTCCTCTTTCTGATTTGCGCCATGGCCAACCCACTTTCTGTCATTACAATTATTCAAAAAGCCGCTGAAGACGATATCGATCAATTTGTTGTTTTCCCGTTTCAAATGGACTTTTGCCAAAAGCTCCAATTTATTGCTTCTCACAAATATTGCTTCAAAATTCCCTCAAAAGCGCATTTGGGATGTGCAAAGTGCTATCCAAATGGACCTGATGTTTCTCTGCCATGTTACCAATTCTGTTGTTCAAGTATGGACAAATGGTGAAAGTTGATTATAGCTCATCCATACAGCACAGTTTTACTGAATAATTTTTTGTTCTCAAGATGGCACTCGTTCAAAATGGGATAATGTTCATGAACTAGGTTTGCATTAATAAGGATGAATGCACCCTTTTTCCCTTTCTAACTTATGTATTATGTATTATTCTTCTTCCAAAAAAAAAAAAAAATTGGATGTTACAAGAAGGCCTGATGAACTAAGTATTCTCATGACATACGAATACTATTTTTTCCTTGAAAGATAATCTTGTTCCTCTATCAAATGTTTAATATTATTTTTTAAATGTAGGAAGATGTTAATACCCTAAAAGGGATTCGTTATCATAAGCTCATTCGGTTGCTTAATGATTGTATGGTGTGTTAGCAAACATTATTGTGAAAATGGGACTGAATTGGTCAAAAACTAGTCATAAATAACTTGATTTGTATTTCTATATCAAAAGTTCTTATGACTGCTTTGTTCTCTGTTTGTAGTTTAGTGTTTTGTCCACTGAGTTGTGATGAATTGAATGTCAAAGTGAAGTTGGGACTAGTTCATTCCATTAAAGAAATTTGGTTGAACAATCTATCATGGCTCTGTCAATGATATTCACTTCGTAATTTTAACAAAGTTCTGATATAATATTTTTTTCCTTTTCAAAATAAAATGAAGAAATTAAATTTTGTTGTGTTAAACCGTTGGTCAATGGGTGTTCGTTTTGTGAAATTCAGTTGCTATATATTCTTTGTATGCTGATCCATATTTTTTGTCGGTATCTCCATTTTTTCTCAATTTCTAATTTGGTATATGTATGTTTTTCTCTCCTAATTAAATCTTTTAATGTTACCCTCACAATTAACCTTTGTAATCTTTTAATTTGGTATGATTGTATTAAAAGTGACGCCACTTTGCTTAATATAACTCGATATTATTTTCTCCGGTCATAATTATAAGAGTTAGATAAAAGATTTGATTTGATCTTAATTATAAGATCTCTGTCTATATTATCTCTCAAAATTATAATTTTTCTCCTAAAGTATCTTTATATGATTATATATGTGTTTGGATAGGATTTTAAAAAAGGGTTTATGTAAAAAACGGATTTTTGAACAAGTTTTAGAAAAGGGCTTTGGGATAAGAGTTTATGAAAAAAATATGGTTCTGGATAAATAAGTGTTTGGATTGTTATTACCAGAAGGACTTTTGTGATTGAAAAATTACCATAAAGGGTATGATTTTATATTAAAAAAAATTCCTTTCTCCTTCTCTCCTCTACTATTCACCCATCTCTGCATCTCATCGACAACAAGCACAGGTGACGGTGAGCTGGAAGGCGTCGGCAAGCTGAAGGCGACGGCGACGGCGAGGCGAGCTGGAAGGCGTCGACAAGATGAAGGCGAAGGCGGCGGCTAGGCGAGCTGCAGGCGATGGAGAGGCGAGCTGTAGGCGACGGCGAGGCGAGCTGCAGGCGACGATGATGACGAGCTGAAGGGTACGACGAGGCGAGGCGATGGTAGATATGGAAGAGGGGAGAGAAAGAGAGGAGTGAAGAGAGAGAAAAGATGAATAAAAATAAGGGTAAAATAGTAATTGGGTATTTCATAAGCTCTTTTACTATTCCAAAAGCTACTCCCAGTAGCTTATCCAAAACCATAGTTTTAAACCATGGTTTGACCCAGAAGCACTTATGAACAAATATGGCTGTTTGTTTTAAAATTTTTCTAACCCTTTTAAAACTATGGTTTGGGGGTTTCCCAAATAGGCCCTATATATTAAAAGAATTTCTATTAAGAATAGTTCAAAATACACTTAATTAAATAGGATATTTTAAAAAAATTAACATATAATTATTATAAATAACTAACTTCATTAATCTATTTAAATTAATTAAGTAGATCTTATAATAAAAATTAGAGATAATATATTACAATGAGTGTATTAAAAATGTTGTTAGTTTAGTTAATGAGAAATACTCACGTACTTCTAAAGTCATCTCATTTATACTCTTAACAATTAAAATACAACTCCTCAATTCATTTGATTTAAATTCTAGTTCGCACCCTTGATTTTCTTGAAAAAGAGAAAAAATCCCAGATAATTAGAATAACAATAGATGTAAATAAATTGATATTTTGAGTAGTTAGAATATAGATGAAATGGTATTTTAGAAGTATATAAATATTTCTCTTGTTGAATATAACTTTTTTTTTATGAAAGGACAAAATGACATTAATTAATAACAGTCTTACATAGCCAAAACATATATATCATACAATATCGGCTAAAGTATACACTTAGTTCTTTATGTTTACATTAAATTTTATTTTAGTCTATTAAATTTAAAATGTACTTTTAGGTTTTTAAACTTAATACCATTAACCTTACTAATAGAAAATATTGACTCAACAAATTTAAAATAATAATTATGAAATTAAACATTGGCTGTGAAATTAAAATAAAAATAATTTTTTAAAAAGATTAAAATATAAACATGTTTTATGAAAGTTTAATTACATAGTCATCATTTTAAATTCATCGAGTCAATATTTTTCATTAGTAGAGTTAACAGTGTTAAATTTAAAGGACTAAAAATATACTTTTTAAATTTAAGGGATTAAATAAAACTTGATACATAAAAGATCAAATATATACTTTTACTTACAATATTAGCAAAAGTTCTTGAATAAGACTAAGTAGATATAACAAGAACTGCAAAAGAAGGAAAATCTTTAATCAAATATAGGACTTATTTCTAAGGTATTTTTTTTAGTACAAAATTTTTAAAAAGAAGTTAGGCTCACCTACGATCTAAGAGTAGGGTGAAATCTCTCTTCATTATAGGTGATACCAATATCGGGCAGGGCGAGCCATCAATTATCCTCAGGTATGAACTTAAGTATCTAAAAACTAAGATACCTCCCCAAGTATCGCGACTGAAGTCTCTCTTCTTTCCAAGGTATTGATTACTCCTGGGTAGGGGTGGGAACAGGCCAGGCCAGGCTAGACTTTAGTCTTAACAGGCCAAGCCTGTTAAGTGACAATCTAGCCTGTAGCCTATTGGAGGCTAATTTTTTAGCCTAAGCCTGGCCTGTATATCTGTCTGGCCTGGCCTAAAGCCTGTTAAAAGAGCCTGTTTTATAATTATACTATCAGGCTGTTATAACAGGCCCCATAACAGGCTTTCGTAACAGGCCCCCTGACAGGCTTTCGTAACAGCCCCCTAACAGGCTTTTTTGTAGATTACATTTTAAAAAACTAGAAATAAACTTTTCATAATATTAATCAATCTAAAATTAATTAATATCCAATAAACCACCAAGACAATGCTAAACAAATAGAACAATTGTCATTATAAGAATACAAGTACAACATTCTAAACTAAATCAAAGTAAAACTATTGGCCACACATCATGAAATCTTCAACGTAATTTCTTCCTCTTGCTCGAACACCTTGAAAAGAAGAAATTAAATGTCATAAAACAATTGAACAAATAATAACTAAAAGAAATTGTATTATTGTTAAATACAAAATTTATACCTTTAATTTCTTCTTTAAACCATACTTGTTGCGAAGCCAATCCCCACCACAAATAAGTGTTTCAATTGATTCTTCATTTAATCTTGAACGATATTCATCAATAACTCTACCTCCAGCACTGAAAGTGGATTCTGATGCCACAGTTGAGATTGGAATGGCTAATATATCAGCAACCATCTTGGATAAAATCTTAAATTTAAGACTATTATTTTTCCACCATTCCAAGGCACTGAAAGAGTTAGAACTACCCTCAGGAATGCAAGCAGCCTCTTCAAGATAAACTTCTAATTCTGATTTCACTGGGGGAAGTGCTTGCTTTTCACGAACAATGCTCATGAAATGATCAAATCCAGAAACTTTAGAAGAAAAAGGTGCATTGGCAGAAGAGTTGTTGCCGACATTAACTTCATTTAATGCATTTGACTCTTCCTTATAGTTGGCAACATACTCATCATACATAGATTCCAAAGCCTTCACAACTTTATCTATATTGTCAGAAGCCACATAATCAGGCTTATAAATCGAAGAAAAGCAATAATTCAAGCCATATAATTTGCACCTGGGATCCAAAACACTTGCTATTGCCATTATCATATTACATTGCCCCCAATATTTGTCAAACTTTTCTTTCATTGAAGCCACCATTTCTCTTATGAATAAATCTTCATCTTCTATGGCATTATCAATTTCTTGTTTCACTCTCCAAACTTCAGGAAGGTATAAATTTGCAGTAGGATACTCACTACCTGAGATGACATGAGTAGCTATATCGAATGCTTCTAAAATTTTATAAATCTTCTCAACCTTGTTCCAATCCTCTTTTGTTGGTGCATACTTGTAATGTGGCTCTCTTTCCTTATAATCGGGAAAGACAACCTTGAACTTCAAAGCAGTAGACAACATTCTATATGTAGAATTCCACCTAGTTGGACAATCAATCATTAGCTTCTTTTCCTTCAAACGTTTTTGCTCAACAATATCACAAAATGCTTTCAGCCTTGCATCATTATAGTTAACATATTTCACACTCTCACGGACATTATGTATAATGTCTTTAATGCTCCCAAGGCCATCTTGCACCAACAAGTTTAGTATGTGTGCACAACATCTAACATGAAACAAGTTACCACCCAAAGGTAATGAACTACTAAGTGTTAAAGTGTCCTTAAGAACCTGTAAACAAGAATCATTATAAGCCGCATTGTCAACTGTCACAGAAAACACTTTATTATCAATCCCCCAAGCCTTCAAACACTTGAAAATAGCATCTGCCACATCAATTCCTCGTCTTGGAGCAGGAACCTTCACAAAATTCAGAACCCTCTTTTGCAGATTCCACCCCACATCAATGAAATGCCCGGTGATAACCATGTATTCATCTACTTGGTGAGTTGATTTTCACATATCAGTAGTCAAACTAATCTTGCTCACACCGTGTAATAAGGAATTCAAATGTTTCTTCTCTGCCTCATATATAGCTAAACAATCACTTCTAGCTGTCTTGCGAGAGATTTTCTGAAACTCAGAATTTGCATATTGGAAGCCCCACATCCAAACGTTATCCTCAACAATGTTAAAAGGATAATCATGCACCATAATTGCAATAGCTATTATTTCCCTCATCCTTTTGTTGGAATATCTAGCACCCGGTGCTAAAAATGGATTGATGTTCAGATTTGAAGGTTGAAATGGAATGGTGGATTGCCTTTTCTGTGAAGAAACATGCAACTTCCGTTGCAAGCATGTCTTGGTATGTCTCCAAAGATGGGTAGTGCTAGCTCCCTTCCCAGAGTATGAAAATACGTTTTTACAAAACTTGCATTTACCTTTGAGCCCATTTTCAGTTTCAACTTGATCAAAATCATCCCAAATAGCTGACGTTTTTCGCCTCTTCTTTGTGATGACACAATCATCACCATCATTTTCATCATTAGTTTGTTGAGTAGACTCTGTCTGTGCTGGTTGATTAACCTCGATAGCATTAGGAGGAACTGAAGTTGATGACATTGTTTCACACTCAATTGGAGATGACATTAACTAAAACCTGAGTCATAAAACACAAAACATAGACAAAGGATAGCTAAGCTGAGTCATAAATCATTTGCAAATAAGTATATTCAATAAAGAACCATCAGCCAAGTAAGATAAAAGAGAAAATGAAGTATATTCATCGCCAAGTACAGCAAGCAGTAAGATCTAATGCTGAAAATGAAGAACCATCAGCCAAATCATTCGTGAATGCCCCATTTACAGCAAAATGTCATTACAGCAGCAATAACACCAAAACAAGAGCAAAAGTTGCAACTACACTGTCTTGCAAAGTATGATTATTCACATCTGGATATGTAAAGTTTGAAGGCTGAACCCCCAAAATCTTGCAAAACAAAAAGTAAGATAAAAGAGAAAATGAAGTATATTCATCGCCAAGTACAGCAAGCAGTAAGATCTAATGCTGAAAATGAAGAACCATCAGCCAAATCATTCGTGAATGCCCCATTTACAGCAAAACGTCATTACAGCAGCAATAACACCAAAACAAGACCAAAAGGAAGGAAGCAGCAAATCCGTGGAAAGCCTTTGCCTAAATCTTTGAAAATAAAAATAGGACAGACTAAACAAGGAAAATATGCCTCACCTGAAAAGCCTTGGAAATTATATCACCGTCAAATGAGCGACGATGTGAACTGAGAAGCCTTTGCCGTGGAATGTGTGACCCCGTGGACTTAGCGTCGCAGTGGACTGAGCGACGTGGTGGACTCAGCAATGTCGTGAACTGAGAAGGTGAAGCAGAGAGCCAGAGAGCACAGCGAAGATGCTTGCGGCACAGCGACTCTCTGAGTCTGAGAGAATGGGCTGCGACCTGCGAGGCTGCGAATGCGAAGGCCGATGGTTGACTCACCGACGCCGTGAACTGAGAAGGTGAAGCAGAGAGCCAGAGAGCACAGCGAAGTTGCTTGCGGCACAGCGACGCTCTGAGTCTGAGAGAATGGGCTGTGACCTGCGAGGCTGCGAATGCGAAGGCCGATGGTTGACTCACCGACGCCGTGAACTGAGAAGGTGAAGCAGAGAGCCAGAGAGCCAGAGAGCCAGAGAGCCTGCGACCTGCGAGGGCTGCGATTCTGTGAATGGCTGAATGCGTTATGCGAAGGCCGACTGCGATTTAGGGTTAGGTTAAAATTAGTAATATAGTTATTGTTATAAATAAAAAAAAAAGAATAAAATTTACAATAAAATGTGTTAGCTTGATGGTATGATTGTTGCATTATGTTCAATAGGTAGTGAGTTCGACACCTACCTATTACACTTTATTACTAAATATATTTTCAATAACAGGCACAGGCCGCCTGACAGGCCTAACAGGCTTTCTAACGAGCCTGTGCCTGGCCTGATAAGGAAAACAGGCTTTTATATAGGCCTTGGCCTGTGTATTTTTTATAACAGGCCAGGCCAAATACAGGCCAGTCTAGAGGCCCCTGATAGGCTGCCTAGCCTGTTTCCACCCTTACTCCTGGGCTTGAACTCTGAGCAAAATCAATATTAAAGTGAAATCTAGACTATCCAATTTTACTTAAAACTATCTAAATTTAAAATTTTCAATTTGTAATTACAAATTTGGCCAAAAATTTATAGTTACATAATTATTAACAGAAAAAATTTCACTATTTTTACAAACTTGATATGTTTAAAAATCTGCGGATCTAAAAATTCATTTTAGATAATTAAACCCTCAAACTGTCTTTTAAGAGCAAAATGATTTGTGCCAAAACAAAGAGGCCACGAAGAGGAGGCTTTGGACAAGTAATGAATCTTAAAATACTATTTCCGCATCCCCGGGTCAGATCCATCCGCATTGTTATTATTTGTTAAAAGATTGATCAAATTTGATAGATTCTAAGTCAAAAATACTCCATCTAATTTTAATTATAATAACTAATTAATTTTTTTATAAATTAAAAAAATTAAATAAATTACTAAATTATGACCAAATATAATTTCTCAAAATAAATTTATATTATATACTAATCAATCTATTCAAATCAATCTACTATTTATTATATTATTTATAATTAATTAATTTATTTAATTTTTTAATTTATTCAAAAATTTTAACTATCTCATATAATTAGAACTAAAAGTAGTAAAATAATTTGGTAAAATCAATTTTTAAAGAGTGATAAATATGATATTATTTATATTTTAAATTTTATATCTATTAAAATTATAAGCTATAAAAAATATTAAAAAAAATTACTACAGTATTCCCTGCTTTTTCCCGACTTTGTAATTTGGCTATATGCTAATAATTCATGAATATATCTAATATTCCTTCATAATGTAGATAAAGCCATTTATAGTACGGTAATCCACCAATTTTCAGTCCATCGGCCATATAACTGATAATGAGAAACAATGTTCTTACATGAATCTGACATTTGTACAACACAACAAAATTATAAAATCCAAATTTACATTGGAATCACAAAATCAACAGCAGAAAAAAATAAAGGCATAGCTGCCTCCTACATGCCTGCTTGGTCTTGTTGAATAAATCTTGAAGCCATAGAAAAAATATAACAAAAAACAAAAACGAAGAAAAAGAAAAAAAGAATCTTAATGTTCCTCCCTAAATATAAACAACAAAGTTTTAATGCCTTCCCCTAAAACCGATGCTGAAGCTATTTTCTAGTCCCTTCCTACCAATTACTGGAACATTTCCTTTCTGCATCATGGCTACAAACTCATTATAATCTATCCTCCCGTCCTGCATTGTAAAAAAAAATAAATAAATATAAATAAAAAAATTCCTGAGCAAGACTGCCAAATGGAGTTCAATTGCTGAGCAAGCAGAACATGATTCCATCATCTATAACTACATCCCATAAAGTTTGTATTATTTTTCAAGGTTGAGTGATGAATTTCAAACACACAAAGCCAATAAACATCTGTAGCAAGAACCCACCTTTCAAAAATAATAATTTTATATATAATTCAAAAAGGAAAAGGCACAATCTAATCAGTTTCCACCAATGAACTGAAAACCGAACTTGTCATTAAACTAGTTGAGGTATTGATATAAGGGTTAGTGATCCAACTATGATTGAACTAAAGTCAACCAAATCATTAAAATAATATAATTTAATTAAAATATACAAAAATATTTATATATAATCCTGAAAATAATATTTAAATAAAAAATGCATTCTGGCAAAAAAGAATAAGAAATGCGTTAATCCACGAACAAATGTAAGATTCATATATAAACTATAAATAATCCAATAAAACAAAGTTACTAAAGCACAAATCTGACAAACATCTATTTTTCCTTCTTTTTTTTTTTTAACTCAAAAAAATATAAAACCCAACACAATAGACCTGTCCAAAAAATTTTACTGGACCGTGATAGAATCCTAACCTATCATAGGCGAAAAAGTAGGAAAGAATCTTAAATATTGGACCAAGTCGTTGCTGTTTCTGAATTAATTATTTTGACTGTTTCAAAGTAATTCTGTTTTGATTAATCTTTCTATTAGCTGAATAATAGGGCCAGTCAATATGTTATGATTTCATATTTATCCCGATAAAGTAGGGATATTCTGTTGTTTCCTTGATTATCTCATTGTATTTTGCTTATAAATACGCCAGCTTTAGTTCAAGCTAGGGAGGATTGAATAAACATTGTTTCAGCACTTTAGGAGATTCTCCTATTTGGCTACTGTGAGTGAGTGAGAGAGATACTTTCTTGTGAAGTCCAGTAGAGATTAGTTTCGTCATTATCTTCTGTAATTCCAGTACTTACCATTTGGTATCAAAGCTATGGTTGAAACGCGTTCATCCCGTATCAACAATCCAAATGATGAAAACCCATTGGCAGCCATAGCTTCACGTCTTGAAGCTCTGGATATCCTGACCGAGAAAGTTACAGCCTTGGAAAATACAGCGGCTCAGAGCAATCGTGGCAGAGGTAGGACGCGCCATTGGGCCGATGATAGTGAAGATGATTCAGACTGGCATAGAAGGGGACTTCGGCCACCGCACACTAAAATGGAATTTCCAAAGTTCACTGGAGGTGATCCGAGAGGATGGATACTCAAGGCAGAAAAATATTTCAAATATTACGAGACTCCAGACGATCTTAAGGTTGATGTCGCTTCTATGTACCTGGAAGGTGACGCCTTGGACTTGTTTTCTTGGGTTAGTGCTGAACGAACCATGCTCTATTGGGACGAGCTGGTCAAAATATTGCAGGAGCATTACGGACCACCTGAGTATCTGAATCCGGACGAGCATCTGTGCACCATACGCCAAACCAGTACTGTTCACGAGTACCGACAGGAGTTTGCAAAGAGGGTGTCGCGAGTTTCCAACTGGCCGGAGCACTGCCTCCTTGCAATCTTTATCAACGGCTTAAGGGACGACCTGAAATCAGATGTGAGAATACAGAAGCCACGTTCAGTCTACCGTGCGGCCCAAGTCCAGTTACACACCAGGCCCAAGTCGGAGTACCCAGACCAATTACCAGAGCCAATTCGCACGTGGAAGAGGTGTTCTGCTCCAGACTTCAAACTCGCGTGACCAGGGGAGTGCGCCTTCTGCACAAATAAACCGAACACCATCATCGATTGCTTCTAAATCTAACTCCTGGGATTTAGAAAGGCAAAACCGGCGTGATAAGGGACTGTGCTTCCGTTGTGGAGAAACTTTCAGACCGGGTCATCGTTGTGCTTCTTCTTATTTCTCGTTAATGGAGGTCGATGAGAACGGAAATCCTGTACCTGAAATACTTGAACCCGTGGAGGAAGAAGGCGAGCCAGAGGAAGCTGAGGTATCATTCAATGCAATCCTGGGTCAACCTACCTCAACCACCATGAAGCTTTGTGGCTCCTTGCTTAACCGCAGCGTTTTACTCTTAGTGGATAGCGGGTCTACCCACAATTTCATTTCAGAATCATTGGTTGCTGAATTGAAGTTGCCCACCAGTACTGTTCCTACTTTTGGCGTTCAGATTGGAGATGGCCGAATGATTAAGTGCAATCTGATTTGCAAGGATGTTGAAGTTCAACTTCCAGGTTTGAAAATTAAGCAGGATTTTTATCCCTTTTCGTTAGCCGGGTCTGACTTAGTATTGGGTATTAAGTGGCTTGCTTCTCTAAATACTATTCAAGCCAACTGGAATCAAATGTTCTTAATTTTTTGGCTTGATGGGAAAAGGTATAAGTTGCAGGGAATATCTCGTCCACATAAAACTGCTGAACTTCATTCTATGGCGTTTACTTCTGAGCTTAAATTGGGGTCCAACAGAATCGGGTCTTTCAATTTGGACGAGCTGATGGTTGAATTTAATGCCATTTTTGATGAACCAAAGTCTTTACCGCCTTTCAGAGGACATCATCATGCTATCCCGTTATTACCCGATGCTCGACCACCTAATCTGAGGCCATATCATTATCCTTACTCTCAAAAAAATGAAATCGAGCGACAGGTAGAGGAACTTTTGCAAAAAGGGTTCATTCGGCCTAGCTCAAGTCCTTTTGCCAGTCCAGCTTTGCTGGTAAAGAAGAAGGATGATACTTGGCGCATGTGTATTGATTATCGGGCTCTCAACAAGATAACTATCCCTGACAAATACCCTATTCCCAACATTGACGAGTTGCTGGATGAATTGCATGGAGCAGCCCACTTCTCAAAAATTGACTTACATTCTGGGTATCATCAGATCAGGGTGTTGGACGCAGATATTCACAAAACGGCTTTCAGAACACATAACGGGCATTATGAATTTGTGGTAATGCCTTTTGGCCTCACCAACGCTCCGGCTACCTTTCAGTCAGCTATGAATGACCTCTTCAGGCCATGTCTTAGAAAATTTGTGCTGGTTTTCTTCGATGATATTCTGGTCTACAGTCCCACGCCCCAGCAACATAAGCAACACCTTCGAACTGTCTTCCAAACACTGCAGCGGCATTCTTATTTTGCCAATTTCAAGAAATGTGCCCTTGGACAATCTCAGGTGACCTTCCTGGGACACCGAGTTTCAGCTCAAGGGGTGGAAACAGACTATGACAAGATTAGCACAGTTAGAGAATGGCCAATACCTTCAAATGTTACAGAACTCCGTGGATTCTTGGGACTCACTGGCTACTACCGAAGGTTTGTTAAGAATTACGGTATGATTGCTCGCCCTCTTACAGACCTAACTAAGAAGAATGCTTTTTGCTGGTCACCTGCTGCTCAAAAGGCTTTTGAAAAGCTTAAATTGTCTTTAGTCACAGCACCTGTGCTTAGACTTCCAGATTTTAATTCTGAGTTTATTGTTGAATGTGATGCTTCTATGGACGGTGTGGGCGCCATTCTTATGCAAGACAACCACCCTATTGCTTTTTATAGCAAGGGTTTCTCATTCTCAAATCGGTACCAATCTGCCTATGACCGAGAATTGTTGGCGTTAGTACTCGCTTTACAAAAGTGGCGCCATTATTTACTTGGGCGACATGTTACAGTAAAAACAGATCACCACAGCCTTAAGAATCTGCTTGACCAGCGTGTTACAACTAATAATCAACAGCGCCTTATCTTAAAGATTCTACCATTCGACTCCAGTGTTTACAAAGCGGGAAAGGAGAATGTGGGAGCTGATACACTCTCTCGCAGGCCTCAACACGCTGATTTTCTGCACTTGGTGGTACCTACTCCTTTAGATTTTCTAGAATTACAAGAAGCTCTAACAATTGACCCCTTCACCGGTCCTATTATTGCTGCCTTAAAAGAAGATCCAAATTCCAAACCAGGATATACAGTGGTCAATGGAAAATTGTTCCTTAACGGGCGTCTTGTGATCCCTAGAAGTTCGCCACTACGCGCCAAGTTACTAGAAGAAGCGCATGTTACTCCTACTGGTGGTCATGGGGGATTTTTGAAGACTTTGAAACGCTTGTCAGGTACGGTTTATTGGCCCCAAATGAAGAACGATGTTAAAATTTTTATTCAGCAATGTTTTACATGCCAACGGAACAAGTATGAGACTTTATCCCCTGCTGGTCTACTGCAACCTCTCCCTACACCTGAACATATTTGGGAGGATATCTCCATGGACTTTATTGTTGGGCTGCCTAAATCTGGTTCCTTCGACACAATTTTGGTAGTAGTGGACCGTTTGAGTAAATATTGCCATTTCCTTCCATTACTGCATCCCTACACAGCCAAAACAGTTGCTGCTCGTTTTTGTGAAGAGGTTATCCGATTACATGGCATGCCACGCTCTATTGTTTCAGACCGGGATCCTCTTTTCCTTAGTGCATTTTGGCAGGAATTATTCAAGTTGAGCCAAACTCGTTTAAGGATGAGCACCTCATATCATCCTCAAACGGATGGTCAAACGGAAGTGGTCAACCGTTGCTTAGAAGCTTATCTACGATGTTTTGCTCATGAACAACCACGTTCCTGGAGTAAATTTTTGTGCTGGGCAGAATATTCATTCAATACGGGTTTCCATACCTCTACTAATACCACACCCTTCAAGGTAGTATATGGTAGGGATCCACCGCCCCTGCACCCATTCATCAGAGGGGAAACTCAAGTTGCAGAGCTTGCAGATCAGCTCGAAACCCGAGATGCTATGCTTCGCTTACTTAGTGCTAATTTGAAGAAAGCTCAGGACCGAATGAAGTCCTATGCTGATTCACATCGCCGAGAGCTTGAGTTTAGCATCGGCGATGCAGTCTTCCTCCGTATACAACCCTTCAAACAGCACTCTCTAGCTCATATAAAGTATTCAAAGTTATCCCCACGCTTCTTTGGTCCCTACAAGGTGATTAGAAGAGTGCGTATGAACTTGAGCTCCCTCTGTCAGCACGTATACATCCTGTTTTTCATGTCTCCCTGCTGCGTCCTGCCCATGGTCAGTTCCTAGCCAATCCTCCTGCTGAATTACCACTCTCCAATGACCTTGAGCTGTTGGTAGAACCTGAGAAAGTGTTGGCACATCGTTGGAAAGGGAGTTTCCTAGAACTGCTAATCCAATTGAAGTCCAGGCCTTCAGAGGAATCAAGTTGGGAGGATTATGATCTCCTTCAGCAGCAGTTTCCTACATTCCGCCTTGAGGACAAGTCGGTTTTCGAAGGCGGGAGTAATGATAGAATCCTAACCTATCATAGGCGAAAAAGTAGGAAAGAATCTTAAATATTGGACCAAGTCGTTGCTGTTTCTGAATTAATTATTTTGACTGTTTCAAAGTAATTCTGTTTTGATTAATCTTTCTGTTAGCTGAATAATAGGGCCAGTCAATATGTTATGATTTCATATTTATCCCGATAAAGTAGGGATATTCTGTTGTTTCCTTGATTATCTCATTGTATTTTGCTTATAAATACGCCAGCTTTAGTTCAAGCTAGGGAGGATTGAATAAACATTGTTTCAGCACTTTAGGAGATTCTCCTATTTGGCTACTGTGAGTGAGTGAGAGAGATACTTTCTTGTGAAGTCCAGTAGAGATTAGTTTCGTCATTATCTTCTGTAATTCCAGTACTTACCAGACCGGCTAGGGGAATATTCACTAGTTTGACTAGTCAACCTGGGTGGGTTTTAACATCATGCTTCCGCAAAGAAATTATAATAATATTCCATCAAGCAACCATTATTATTACTATTCCTATTAACAGAGACAGGAACCCTAATATAACATTTCTGTCTTGACCTGAAGACGTGAGGAAAGAGGTAACTTAAAAACGAGTCATTTAATTATGCTTAAGCATTACTAGTAGAGGTTTTATATCAAAGAAAACTGAAAAGTGGAAACAACTTACGTTATTTTGATCGATTTCCTTGATTATCTCTTCCAAGCGAATATCTTCCACACCAAACTCCTCACAAGCTTGTTGAAGTTCATCTAAAGTAATATAGCCACTTCCATCCTTATCAAAGTAAGAAAAGGCTGCAACAAGGTGATCTTCTCTTTCAATCTTGTTTCGATTCAATGTTGCAGCTATAAACTCCCCATAATCGATAGTTCCGCTATTGTCAATATCAGCCTTCAGTTTAAATTAAAGAAATAAATGAAAATTTTAAACTAATAATATATACTTCTTTAATGATTTAATCAATATATATAATCTATAGAAGTTGCAAAATCCATATCACCCTAGATTCCATGCAATATAGGACCCACATCTAGTTTATCACAATTGAGTAAAAGTTCTTACAGACGACACAACCTTGCCTGTCTAATATGGACATCTGATTTTTCACTTGATTTTAAGAAACTATATGTATGACTTGACGCCATAAATGTGCTCTTTTCAAGCCTAGTTCATGGGTTTGGCATCAAATATATGACTACAAAGAAAATTATTTAATTAAGATTGGTGCTATTTAGAATAGCTGTTAAATTTGTAGGATATTGATGGTAAGATTAAAAGGGACTTGAAGAAACATTATAAACTGCCCTATAAATCGTATCAAATAGCTATTGCCCAAAAAAGGAGTTAAGATGCTAATCTACCATGAAGTATTCCCCAATATCCACCAAACACCATAAAGTTTCCTTAGGTACAAAAGCACTACTCATAAAATTTACAAAATGGTACAAAAATACCACAATCGTTAAGTCCACAATGTTGACCGTTAAGTTTCTTTTGGTATAAAAGTAACGGACCTTTTTAACGGCCAAGCTATTTTTGCATCATTTTAGAAACTGTGTACTTTTGTACTCAAGAAAACTTTATGGTGTTTGGTGCACATGGAGGAATACTTTATGCGTAGATTTGCACCTTAACCCCAAAAAAATGCATATCAATCACTGGAAAGTCATAAGTTTATACAAGGTAAAATCACAATACCTATAGCAAATTTTCGAGTTGTTTTAATTTGTAAATATATGGTTCAATTAGGATAGCTCTCCCAATGTAATTTTTTCAATTCACAAAATTTGAACTCCCAATCTTAATAAAAAATCAAAGTCCTTCCAGTCAACCCAACCACTATCTGCAATATGTATAACACTATTGTATCAGCTAAATATTTGATATAATATAAAGAACCTCAACAGTACAATAACACTTCAATATTTTTGAGAAAATAAAGATCATATATTAAAATAAACAAGAGTCCAGCGCCAGGCCACACTTCACACAGAAACTAGAAATTAGAATACTCATCTTCAAAACTAAAATGAAGAGGCAAGGAAATATAGAGAAAATAAAAAGAAAATCAAACTGTTTGGATAGAAATATGAAAAGTACAGAACGCAACAGCTAAATTTGGTGGGGCTAAGAATGAGAAAAGTACAGCACACAACCACTTTGGTCAATCTGAGGCAACATTTTACTCTTGAAGCAAAGTAGTGGTGGTTTCAACAGAAGAGTGGGGGTATTTTGGTCATATCATTAGATGTGAAGGCTTTGCAAATTGCAATCTCCACATAATGTGATATGACCAGAATACCTTAACTGTCCTACCAAAAGACAGAAAATATAAATAGGAGAATCTAGGTCATTTTCTGATGAAGGCATCATTAATGCAAGGGTGTTTTAGTCCTTTCTCAATATACTCAAAAGTCCTCGTTACTACACTTTTAAGACACAATAAATGGTATTCGGTTCATCTTCCAACAACAAAATAAATATAAGAGTATTCAAATCATTTAATTGCGTCACAATAGCTATGACCCATTTTGTATTTATGATGTTGTGGCAATATTACACAAGTTCCCTACATGTATCAAAATGGGGGAAATTAATTTCTGGTAATGTGCCCTTCCTATCACTAACAAGTTTCCCTTTTTTAATATACAAAACTAAAAAAAACAAAAGAAGAACGTTAATAAAAAAATTGGGAGTATGTTGTGGCCTACATTTAAGTAGAGAGTGAAAGTGAGTTAATGACTGTTTTTAAAGAAACCTATGTGAAAATCGCTAAATAACATAAAACTTTAAATTTTAAGAAGGGGAAGCCTAGCCAATCACAACTCCCTTGCCAGCGGCAAAATTTTCAATACACACAGTTCAGTCTCATCTCCTAAGGACTGTCAAAGTTGTATCAAGCGCTTGCACTCAAAACTTAACAGTATAACCAAACTAAAAACACTAAACCATAATATCTGGCTACTACAATCACCCCAGTGAAACTCAACTTCAACAACTTCATAACAGAAAACAATACCTTCATAGATTGAAATCTCACAAGAATGGGAAACAATGATGACCAAACAAGCATAATTCAACATTAGAAAGTAGGAAAGAAAAGAGCCAAACAATATTAGATAGACTTATTATTTTGTTTAGCATTTCCCTCAACCTCTAGTTATACTAAAACCATGACCGTATAAAAAACTTATACCTTTTAATTTGGGTATGCTTCTATTGACTCTCACATAATTTCCAAGTCCCTTAGTCAGTCCTAATTTTTATTTTCATATAATTTCTTCAACGTATAGGTTCATGCTCAAGTGACCAAGCATTTGTTTGTGTGTTAGCATGTGCTTCGACCCTTCACCAGCAGCCCTAACTCTTGTAATTATAAGCCTATTGAGCCCCTGTCAACCTCTTAGGTATCATCTGGGACGTCCATTTTCAAAATAGAATGCTAACCAAACTGTAAACGAGATCCCCATAAAATATTCCTAGAATTATCAAAAAGTATGAGCAGAAATTCAAAAGCAACCTCAGTTTACAGTCATACTTTGTCAATACCATGTGCTATTAATGCATGTCAAATTATGCATCTAAATTAATTACTGGGAAAATTTACCTCATATAAATTTTAAACTTTCATCCATTTCATTCCATGTTACTTGCAAACAATAATACCTTCTTTGTCTGAGAGAGAGAGAGAGATACTTACTGCTTGCATCAAATCATGAATTTCAGACTCCTTAAGATTAGCACCCACTCTTCTCAAACCAGCCTTAAGCTCATCAAATGTGATTTGACCACTATTGTCTGTATCTATCATCTTGAACATTTCTTTCAAGCCACCTATTTCTTCTTCAGATAAGCTCTCTGCAATAACCTGAAAACGATGTAAACGATAATCAAATGAAAAGGAGCAAAACAAAACACTTCAATTTTCCCTAAAAAAAAGTTGTCACATGTAACAGATTTCCTGTAAGTACCTGCAAGCTCGAATTTATGCAACAAGATAATGTATCAGTGATGCAGAATGACAAAGGAGATTCTTTGTAAATCTAATTATTGTATAATTCAATCATCCTTTTGACTTTACCATTTGTAATTAATTATATTGGGATAACTTAACAATTAGTTATCAGTTATCCACTTTCGCGCTAGTGAAACCTTGCAGGCAGAGAGCTCTCTGAATTTATTCAATATTTATATATATTTTACTATTATTAATCAATAATAAAAAGGGTTGATAGAGTAATAACGACAGACTAATATAAAAGTAACAGAAACATAAAAACCTAATTAAAATGCTAAAACAGAAACCTCACCGATAAAATAGCATGAAACAACAAAGCTGTTAACCAATAATTTACATAAAGGATAATCAATAACTAATCCTAAAATTAACCATCCACATTAATTACAAATCTTGAATCCCAATGGATAATTGCATTGTAAATAGCAACAATTCATCTTTATCATCCTGCATCAACTGTTTATGTAAAGAACGGCACTCATGCTTTAAAATGCAGAGACTTACTATAAGAGCCATTTTCTTGAACCTATTCATAGCAGAGAATTGCTTCAAACGAGTTAATACAGCAGAATCAAGTGGTTTGTCAGGAGCTATGCCATCTACTTGAATCCAAGGATGGCCTGCAGGAAATAGATAAGTTTCCCTGTAACAACATTCGATTTCAAATTTTGGCAATAATTATAAAAATAAGCCAAAAGTAACTTTCTTTGAGTTTCTCTAAAGTTACAATCCAAAAATGCATAAATAATGAATAATTTTGGACAAACCCATAATACAAAGATGTAAATATGGCATACACTCTGTACAAAATCAACAGAAAGAACTTCGGAAAAATTAGAATTTGCATTATTTGGTGCCAAAAGCATAAGGACATGCTTTTATCACCATATATGTATGCATAAATCTTTTCATTTATGAAAGTATGTTGATAGGGTATTTTATGTGTTATATAACATTATAAACTGCTACACTACATGGTTCAAATCTTAGAAAATAGAATAATAGTTACATTCAGCTAAAAATGGATGAGCAGAACATATTCCAGTGATAAGTTGGAGATTCAGCAACAAGATATGATCAAATGAGAGTTGGGACACATGTCAGGTATATTGATTGAAAAGATAGGTAAAGGCTGGACATTAAAAATGAATCTTGACATTTTTAGAACTTCTTTGTCAACAAGACTTTTCAATATCAAATATATCTCTTACATACCAAGAGCCCAAAAAGACAGGTGTTTGAGAAACAAACCACAAACATTTCCTAACCAAAAGCGTTATAGGTTTTACATCTAGCAAGATAATTTTCATTATTTATTTGGGCCATTGAAGAGAGAATTGAGTATATATGGCCTGTTTGGATAAGATTTTAAAAAAATGCTTATGAAAAAAAAGGGCTTATAGACAGCTTATGGAAAAGAGCTTTTAGAGAATAGTTTATAGAAAAAAAATGGTTCTGAATAAATAAGTGTTTGGATAGTTATTTTTAGAATGACTTTTTATATTGGTAAATTACCAAAAAGAGTATGATTTGATTAAAAGTAAGAGAGATGAGAGAGGTAGAGAAAAGAGAAGAGAGAGGAGAGAGGGTGTAATAAAAAGTAGGGGTAAGATAGTAATTAGATAATCCATAAGCTCTTTTAATGTTCAAAAAGCTAGTTTTAATAGTTTATTCAAAACCATGGTTTTGTCCAAAAGCACTTATGGACAAATATAGCTGTTTGTTTTAAAATTTCCCCAAACCAAAATTTTGCCCAAAAGGGCTTTTAAAACCATGGTTTGGGCTGTAACCAAACAGGCCCTATACAGGTCTATTTCAATGACACTGACACCAAATTTTCACCAGAACCTTGCAGCAAAGAATATAATTAGACATTAACATTGTTCAATCAACTCCTGTATCAGAGCAATGGTCCAAGGAATGCCAAGATCATGAATAAGTAATCATTTAGCAGCAACTTTGATAATCGAACTGTATTTACATAAAACTTGATGTGCAGTCAGCCGCCTTCGAGGATCACGAACAAGCATTTTCCTTACTAAATCTTTGGCACTTTCAGAAATGCTGAGCCAGGGATCAGAAGAAAAGTCAAGATCACCATGCAGAACCTCTTTAAATATTCCTTCCTCACTTTCTGCACAACCATGATGAGGATTTAGAAATAGGGGAATAAATTAAGAATCGGAAAAATACAGTAACAGATAAGTTCACAAGATTATAGCCCAAAATGACACAGTCCGGACAAATCCAAAAGTGCTCACCCGCCCAAAATGGAGGGACTCCACTCAAAAGAATGTAAAGGATTATCCCAGCACTCCAAACATCTGCTTCTGGACCATAACGCTTTCGCAAAACCTCTGGGGCAACATAATAAGGGCTGCCAACCACATCAGTGAATACATCACCTGAAAGAGAATGGCCATTACTTTCTCTCCATGGTCTCAACTCTCAATATATTGCTTTAAACCTTATGAAGCTTCTTCACCCCAAAAAGAAGGGGGGAAAAGCTTTTAATGAAACTTCCAATTAGAAAGCATAGCTTTATAAAACAACAAAGGTAGTCCTTATGTTACCCAAAAAATTAATAGCAAGAAAACAAATTGTTTGCCATCTTAATTTGTTTCCAGTATACCATACATCGTGTGACTATGACTGATCTAAATCCTGAAAATTCAGAAACTAGTCAGCTTTAGTCCATTTATTACAAAGTTAAAATATACTTTTGCATAAATAATTGCTTAACGAATAAATATCTTCAATCCTTCTCTTTAATATTTCTAAAATTCATCAACTTCAGGACATTAGCTAAAGCTAAAACTAATAACCATAGCTGTCAGCAAAGTTTCATATCAGTTTAATCAAAATAAATGCAAAATAAGCACGGACGACTATCATATAGATTAAAAGGAAAAATGGAAAAATGAATCCGGTTAAAATTAATAAATAAAGCATAGATATATATTGTAAATTGATTTTCCTACACATCCATTCTCAACCATCCTCTCCCTTTACAATCCCTGCCCCAAAGAGATAAAATTACAAATTACAACAGCTTCACACCAATGCATGAAAGTAAAGACTGACTGATCATATGAGGGCCTATAGATGGGATGATAGTGAAATCCCCATTTCAAAGATATAATAATGTTAAAGATTATGAAGCCCTTTTAGCCTACAGGTCTTAAAGACCAAAAGAGAAGTTAAAAATAAGAAGAGTATCTCACTGCATATCTCAGTATTCCCAAAAAATAAGTATAGAAAGCCGAAAGTAGCCAGTGAAATATTTTCCTACAAAAAGTTGAGATAAACGTGAAATTCAGTATAATTAAAGTCACCTACCTGGTCATGATGTTTTAATTCAAAATGCAATAACAAAATAAAAAACAACGTCGTAGAGGAAGATCCCCCTTCTCCCACCCTGTTTCTGTTTTTGTCTCTGTGCGCGGGCGCACTCATGTTTATGCGTCAACATATTTGTATTTATGCAAAGTTGATCTCAAATAGTATTGATTAGTATGGACATCAAAAAATACCTGGTTTAAAAAATATAGATAATCCGAAGTCTATGGTTTTGAGAGGAGAATCCTCCTGCTGATTGACAAAAAGAAAGTTCTCAGGTTTAAGATCCCTATGCATCACACCAAGAGAATGACAAGCTTCCACAACCCCAACTATGGTCCTGATTAGGTTGGCTGCCTTTCTTTCTGTATAATGTCCACGCTGAATAATCCTGTCAAAAAGCTCACCACCTGCACATAACTCCATCACAACATGAACAGCTAATGCATCTTCATAAGCACCTTTGATGGATATAACATTAGGATGCCCTGCCAAGTGATGCATTATCTGAATTTCTCTTCTCACATCCTCAACATCCTCATCAGTTACCATCTTCCTTTTTGCCATAGATTTACAGGCATACTCTCTACCAGTTGCCTTCTCCACACATAAAAATGTTGTACCAAACTGACCCTGTCCCAGTTTTCTCCCCAGAATATAGAACTCCTTGAAATTACCAGTGTTTGTTTGTAATACAGAATTAACCCGAAGCCCTGCACTAGACACCCTTTTTATCGAAGCAGGTTTATTGTGTTTAGACTTCTGTTCTTGGTCCGATTTGGCTTCTGGTTTGGATTCTGGCTTCTCTTCTGGTTTCACTTCCAGTTTTGGCATACTCATTTGCTCAGGGGGCTTGCATTGGACAGGCATGGACGATGATTCCGGTTCTCTAGCTGTTTCCTCATTTACAGTTCCTCTATTAGAAACTGGTTCATCATCGAGTGCACGAGATTTCCATATTACTGCAGAAACTGATTGGAGTATACTACTTTTGGAAATGCTCGGACCAACACAATTGTTCCCCATAAAGCTTCAAACTTGGTTTGAACTCTTCCCCTACTTCAATGATTTGGATCTAAGCCCACTTCATCTGCTAACACAAGATATAAGAACTGGATTTGATATTGGAATCCTTAATAGTGGGTATCGAAGTCAACCTGCATATATTCTCCTAAAGTTTATTCTAAGTAGCAAATCAAAAGATTTAATATTATCCGACAAAGCAGTAAGAATATCTATACTAGCTATTAACGTCATTTTTATGGCGATGAAATCCACAACTAGCAAATAACTCCCAAGTATAGAGAACAAAATTCTAAATTAAATAAACCTCAAAACTAGCAATTTATCAGAGAAAGGGTATACCGATCGAAAGAGCAGATTCAAGGTTCAAACCTCCGGAAAAAACAATAAGGAAAAAGATCATTACAAAAAATGACAGATTCGAAGAAATATGGAGCTACCCAGATAAGAAAGAAGTAAAAAATGTATCGAAAGGAAGTATAAGGAAGTGGAAAACGTCCATAGGAAGAAGAAGAAACTGAGCTTACCAAGAGACCGAGACGAATGGATTGGTGATTTGGTTTGTGGGAACAAGTTGTGACTTCGTTTGTATCAACTGATTTATTACATATTTTTTTATCATATTATTCAGAGACAACTAGACAAACTTCTGTGAAAAAATAGATTTGTAGAAAATGAAAGAAACGCGTTTCCATGGATACTCTAATCCCGGGCTTTGCGCCTTGATTGTATTCTCGAGGTTTTCGGCCCGTGGGAAGCATGCAAGAACCCGCCCTTATAGGGGAAGAGGGGATTCAGGCTTAGTTGTGTTTGGATTAATTTTTAAAAAATAAATTTTAGATAAAATAAATTTTAAAAAATAAATTTTAGAAAAAAAATAATTTTAAAAAAATAAATGTTTGGATAGTTATTTTTAAAATGATTTTTTATATTGATAAATTATTAAAAATATATGATTTTATTAAAAAGATGAGAGAGGACAGAGAGTGGAGAAGAGAGGAGAGTGGGTGGAGAAGAGAGAGGGTAGAGAGGAAGGAGGGTATAGAGGAGGGAGGAGGGAGGAGAGAGAGAAAAGAGAAGAGATAGTTGAAAAGATAGAAAAAAAAAGGAGATATAGTGTAAGAAAAAATAAAAGTAAAATAGTAATTGAGTAGTTCATAAGCTCTTTTATTGTTTCAAAAACTATTATGACTAGCTTATCTGAAACTATAATTTTAAACTATCGTTTGGTCTAAAAGTTATTTTAAATAAATATGACTGTTTGTTTCAAAATTTTCTCAAACCTAAATTTGGGCCAAAAATCTTTTTAAATCTAAGTTTAGGAGTTTCCCAAACAGGCTATTAAACTTATTTATTTTAAAAAAATAAAAAATGACGGTCGAGGTTGAGGATCAAAGAAAAAAATAAACAAATGCTAAACTTTTTTTAAAAAAATTATATTTAAATTTCATATAAAAAAATTAATTATAAAAATATTTTAAAAAATTATTAAATTATTGTAAAGTTTCAGGGAACTTATGAATAATTTTTTTAAATTATGAAATAAAAAAAATTACCCATATAAAAAAAATAATTTAATCAATAGGAATGATAACTATATAGGAAAAAAAATAACAACTCAAATAAGAAGAAAAAAATAACAACTCAAGCAATAAGAATGACAACTCCGGAGGAAGGATTAACAACTGAGAGATAGAAAAAATAACAACTGAGATATTTTTTTTTTCTAAGGGTAATTCTGTTATTTTATAATTTAAAAAAATTAATCCTAAGTCTCGTGGGATTTCACAGTAATTTAATAATTTTTTAAGATTTTTTTTACAATTAAATTATTTATATAGGACTTAAATGATTTTTTTATAATTAAATTTTTTGCACGTGACTTAAATACAATTTTCATATTTTTTTTGTGTTGGTTCATTTTTTCTGCAGTACATACTTTATTTTTTATTTTTTTTAAACATAAATATTTTTCTATTCAAAGTAATTATATTTTTAGTATTGTTGACACTAAAAATTGACATATTTATTAAAAAAATTTAAATTTTAGTTTGTTATATTATAAATTAATTACTTTATTTTTTTAGGACAAGAGATAAATTGATACTTTATTAAAAATGGAAAATTTCATGAACCAAATGAGGAGACAATCTATCAATTAAAATATTTAATTTATTTTTATTTATTGTCAATAATTTATCTATATTTTTTGTTATTCCAATTGTCAAAGATTTTTTTTTCCAAAACAAATAGAGGATGCCAACTAAAATTTAAACAATGTGAATTTTTGTATTTTAATTTATTAGAGCGCAGATGAGGTGACATCTTAAAATATGTAAGTATTTCTCTACTTTAAAAACCCAAACAAATAAATTGACAAAATATTTACCCCATGAGAAATTATATTAGGTTGATGTGGTATAAATTTCGTTAAATTTAATTGATATTTTAACGACAAGGGGCTCATGGTTAAAATTTAAAAGATTGAGGTGTGAAATTTAAAGTTTTAAAGATAAAGGAGATTATCTGCACTTCACCTAAAGTTAAGGGGTCTTGTGTGTCTTTTTGGCCAAAACATACATAAAAAGAAAATCACTGCGTCCCTTTTATCCAAAATAAAGTATTATGTGGGATATGATGGGACTGTTTATAGAAATAATTAATCATAATCAATATATAACATGAATACCCCATTTTATCCAGCTCACGAATAAGCCAAAATAAATAAATAAATGGTATTGGAAAATCCTCCTTGATTTTGTTTAGAGGTTAGGTTTGAAAAATCTCCTCCTTACCATAAATAAAAGAATATCTCATTTATGATGAGATTAAATGTTGATTGGCCTCTAGATTAGGAAATGTGGCGGGAGTCATTAAGAAAAAAATATATGAAAAATCAAAAGAAAAATCTCCCGTTTATTTTGATTGGCTGCCATGTTAGAAATGTGATTTTTAGTCATTATGAAGAAAAAACTAAAAAAAATGAAGAAAAACATCTCTCTCATGCTCGGTTTCAAAATAAGAAATCTATTAAAGAGAAAGAATAAAAATAATGAAAAAATAAAAAATTAAGGCATGATAGTTGAAGCCTTTAAAGGCATACTAAATAAATAGGCATTTAAAAATGTTTCTACTGTAAACTTAACTCTAACCTAAAAAATAGTTTGTATACCAGCTCAAACCTAAATTTAAACTTTAAACTTTTACTATAGGTGCATGCATATTTGGCGAAAGCCTAATCTAATTTGACATATTTCAACCCCTACCTCTAAAGGGTAGGTAAGTTTTAAGCTTTCTTCCTAGGTCAAATTTGATATTGTAAATAAATATTTTTTTATTTTTCTATTATTTTTTATTTGTCTTTTATTTTTATTTTTTAGGTAATTAGAATGTAATTAAAGCCATACTAATATTGGTTAACTGTTCTTATAAATGTGTGTTGTAGGATGTCTAACACATTTCCAATAAACAATCGATTTCAAACCCTTTTCTGTTTTTGTATACCATATTTTAAAAAGTTCCCAAAATTTCCCTTCTAACATTTTGGTAGCGATTCCCATGTCTCCTCCCTTTACTTGACTGAGATTTAGGACCCGACATACATATATATATATATATATATATATATATATATATATATATCACATAGCTGCGATGTGATTGGTCCATATGTTGTACTAGGTCGCAGTGACTAGCGCCACATAATTTGTTCTTTCCTTCTGAAATTCAAATTTCAAATATCCTTTAGTGACTTCTAGCCTTCTCGTATTTAATTCTTTTTATTTTTAAGTTATCCTCTTCTTAAATAGGAATTATTATATCTTTTCTAGTGCCACTAAGGACTTTTTACCTTCTTGCATTTAACCCTCCCTCTTCAACTTTCCAGCCACACCAATCAACTGATCTTTGAGAGAGAATAGAACTTCTCTTTCCTTCATTGTTCTACTTCATCGAATGCCTAATCCCTCCTCTTTGATTTGTGGTTTTTTTCTCTCTCCTCCCTTCTCACCGTTGTTGCTAGATTGCTGGTATAGTTTCTTATCTCAACATGGTGGGGGGAGATTTTGAGTTCAGCATATTTATTTTCTAGCTCTGTTTTCGATTTTTAAATTTTCCAAAATTTGACCTCTTCTACCTAATCAATTTTCTCCGTTAGTTTTATATGGTTATTGTCAATACAGAGAGCAAAATGATGTAAAAATACTTGTTATTCATTGATATGCTGAATAGCTATTTATAGATACAATAGGTAACCCTAGACATTAATGATATATCCTAGACATTAATGATACAACATCATATCAGTATCATATCGTATCTTTTATACTAATTACGAAATATTACATATCGTATAATATCACTACAATATCTCTATACTCCCCCTCAAGTTGGAGCATAGATGACAATCATACCCAACTTGTTACAAAGATATTCAATCCGAACCCCATTAAGAGCTTTGGTGAGGAAATCACCTAGTTGATCACTGGATCGGACATATCCTGTAGAAATGAAATTTTCCTTGAGCTTGTCTCGGATAAAATAACAGTTGATCTCAATATGTTTCGTGCGTTCATGGAATACCGAATTAGAAGTTATGTGTAAAGCCGCTTTATTATCACACCACAACTTTGCTGGTAATGAGGTTTGAAGGCCAACCTCCGTCATCAACTGATATATCCAGACTATCTCGCATACAGACTGTGCCATGACTCTATATTCCGCTTCTGCACTCGACCGTGACACTACATTTTGTTTCTTGCTTTTCCAAGATACCAAGTTCCCTCCGACAAAGACACAGTAACCGGTAGTGGACCGTCTTGTGGCCTTTGATCCACCATGATCAACATCACAAAAGCACTCAATATCTATATGGCCATGACTCTTGTACAATATCCCACGACCTGGAGATCCCTTCAAATAATGTAACACATGGTCTAAGGCTTCCCACTGTCGAACAGTTGGAGAGACCATAAATTGGCTAAGAACACTTACTGGGTAAGTGATATCAGGGCGGTTAACTGTAAGATAAATCAATTTTCCAATTAATCTTCTGTACCTCTCTGGGTTCTCAAACGGCTTGCTCTTAGTAGCTTCAATGGGATTTTCATATTGTATACTACCATCAGCATCAAGCAGCGGATTATAAACCATAGGAAAGCTAGTTGGGGCAGCTCCAAGTATTCTAGTTTCTTTTAGCATATCAAGAACATATTTTCTTTGAGTCAATAGGATGCCCTTCCTGCTTCTTATAACTTCAATTCCCAAGAAATATTTTAGTGAACCCAAATCCTTCGTCTGAAAATGGGAGTTAAGAAATGACTTGAGTGATGAGATCCCTGAGGTATCACTCCCTGTAATCACAATGTCATCGACATACACAACTAGTAGAATCATGACAGCACTTGTTCGCTGATAGAACACTGAATGATCACACTTACTCTGACACAAGCCAAAGTCCTTCACAACAGTACTAAATCTGTCAAACCATGCCCGAGGGCTTTGCTTTAAGCCGTATAAAGATCTCTTAAGCCGACATACTTTACCATGCTCCCCCTAAGCAACAAAATCGGGCGGTTGCTCCATATACACTTCTTCTAGAAGATCACCATGTAAGAAGGCATTTTTGATATCCAGCTGAGAGAGATCCCAACCATAAGTAGCGGCCAGAGAAATGAAGAGACCAACCGAGGAGAGCTTGGCCATAGGAGAAAAAGTCTCAGAGTAGTCAACACCATACTTCTGAGCATAACCTTTAGCAGCAAGACGAGCTTTAAGGCGTTCAAGGGAGCCATCAGCCTTAGTTTTAGGGGTCAACACCCATTTATACCCAATGGCTTTCTTTCCCGCCGGTAAATCAACTAAGGACCACGTACCAGCACGATCAAGTGCCGCCATCTCTTCTTCCATAGTAGTACGCCAACCCGGGTGGGACAAGGCCTCAGGTAGGGAACGAGGTACGGAGATAGTGTCTAAAGACCTAACAAAGGCACGAGAAGCAGAGGAGAGGTGGGTATATGAAATAAAAACTGAAATAGAATATGTGCAAGTGCGTTTACCTTTGCGGAGGGCAATAGGCAGATCGAGGGAGGGATCTGGAGCAGGAACAGGAGGTATCTCAGAAGGAGGAACCGGGTCAGACTCAGGATGAGTGATGCTTTTGTTGGAGATTGTGCCCTAGGGGCCAATCATTATCTTATGAACATTGTTGATTTATGAATTTCTTAATTATGTTATCATATTATTTGCATGTTTACTATGATGACAATCCTTGGATAACTCGTGATCTTATCCTAAATGTCCCTGGTCGGTCATCTATGCGGGAGCAGAGATGAAATAAGACCAGTATGACTTTGAAGATATATAGAGATATAAATCAAAGTCATAGGCACATGTAAGAGTACAGGGTGCTGGAACGACCCGCTATGAGAGAGTTGCATGGGTTAAGTCATAAGCTTATCTCATATACAAGCCATGTCACTATGCCCTTTGACCTAAGATCATCATGGATTCCAACATAACAAACGCTCAGCTTTGACCTAGTCAAAAGTCACTTTTGACCGAGTGATTATAAAGGCTATGCTCGGGCTTAGTGATTTTTTATACGGAGGAATGTGAATGGTCAAGATGGAATTTGTCCCTCACATTCGTAGAGAGATATTACTGGGCCCCTCTATGAGTGAGTCTGAGAAATGTATGGCCATACTGGAATGGAAGGGTAGTTCCATTTCTATATTCAGAATACTCAGGGATCGAGAAAGTAACGGTCAGGAACAGGAGGATGACGTTCTCTATGCCTCATCCTTGACCGAAATATCGTGTGACAAAAGGGACGTGATATGGTTGTATGAAAGGTTACATCGTTTATCGATCCTCATATATTTTGGGTAGTCGTAATGCCTTGCTAGAGACCGCTTACGACTTGTGGGTCAGTATAGTAACTGGCCCACTGCCAACTTCATATGGGCCTACAGGGTCGCACACAAAACAGCCCAATGCGAGCTATGATGTCCAAATTCATTGAATCTAAGAGATGTCTAGATTCAATGAATAATCTAGGGTGGATATATATTTTATATATATATATATAAATTAGTATATATATATTATATATAATATAAGAGATAGTTGTAAGATTTAATTTATAAGGATAAATTAAATCTCTATCACATTTGAATTTGAAATTCAAATTGATAAGATATCTCAAATTTGATTTATGAGAATAAATCAAATATAATTCTGTCTTATCTTTATTTTAAATTAAATAAATAGGTGAATTAAATCTGTGGGACGGATTTAATATAAACCATATTTATTTAATTAGTTTCTTATTAAATTATGCAATATATGATATTGTATTAATTCAGAATTAATATAAGATTAATTCTGAAGCCCGGCCCTATTAGAAGCCCGATAGCTTCCTATATATTTGACATTAGGGGCTAGGGTTCTACACATCTCTACACACACATTCAGACTTGAGAAAAGGGGACAGGGAGAGTGCAAAAGGTTTGCAGATAAGAAACTGCCAAAATAGAGACGGTGAGGACGAAATCTCTAGAAAGCCCTAGAGGGACAAGAGGCGCTAGCACGTAGTTCGCGATTGGAAGGCTGTTCGTGTGGATACCGGTAGAGGAAGCCGATCTGAGCTGTCGACTTCTTACGATCGACCAGACACGAAGCAAGGTCGCGACCTATTGATACTGAGGTCGCGACCATACGGGCATCTGAACGTCATAAATTCGAAAAGAGGAGACCGGTCGCGACTTGAAGCTGACGAGGTCATGACTACAAACTCCAGAGACGTCCGGTCGCGACGAGAAGCAGAGTAGGTCGCGACTAACAACTCCAGAGGTGACAGGTCGCGACTAGAAGTTGAGGAGGTCGCGACTGAAAGTTCCAGAGGCGAGGAGTCACGACTAGTGGACACTGAGGTCGCGACCAAAGCTCAAATACCGAAGGTAACACTTCTTTCTCCTTGACTTAAACACATTCGGTAGATCCTGGCTGGCAATGGAAAAATTTTTCAAGTTAATTTCCGCTGCGTGTCTTCCAATTCCCTACAGCTTTCTGCAGGATCTGATGAGGAAGTAGATAATGGTAGGGCAGAATCTGGCGAAAGAGCAGGAGTAGTTTGCTTCAAACGTCTGGTGTAGACCCGAGACAAAGGTGATTGACCAGGTGCCAGTACGGGAGCTGGGGCCTGTGATGATGACGGAGGAACAGAGTATACCAGAAGAGTATCCTCCTCCGCAGGTGGAGGAGGAGAAGCTGAATGGGTAGAGGCAAAATAAGCAAGAGATTCCTGAAAAGTAATATCAGCAGAAAACAGATAACGATTAAGAGACGGAGAAAAACACCTATAACCTTTCTACACACGGGAATAGCCAAGGAAGACACACTTGAGGGACTTAGGATCTAATTTAGAGATACTCGGACGCACATCTCGAACAAAACACACACATCCAAAAATCTTAGGGTCAATCGAAAATAAAGGTTTAGAAGGAAAGAGAGTAGTGTAGGGAATGTGACCATCAAGAACAGAGGACGGCATACAATTAATGAGAAAGCAAGTAGTAGAGACCGCTTCGGCCCAAAAAGGTTTTGGAACCTGCATTTGAAACATAAGGGTACGGGCCACTTCTAATAAGTGACAATTTTTTCTTTCAGCAACACCATTCTGAGCTGGTGTATCCACACAAGAAGATTGATGTAGAATACCATTTTGAAGCGTAAAAGAGCAAAAGGATGCAGAAAAGTATTCTTTAGCGTTATCACTGTTGAAAGTATGAATAGAAGTATTGAATTGATTTTTAATTTCAGCAGTAAAGGTGCAAAAGTGAGAGAACAATTCAGAACGATTTTGCATTAGATATAACCAAGTAGTACGGGAATAATCATCAACAAATGTAACAAAGTACTTGAAACCAGCTTTGGACTCAACTGGACACGGACCCCAAACATCAGAGTGCACTAACTCAAAAGGAGATGAAGCACGTTTATTGACTCGAGAAGCTAAAGGAAGATGATGATGTTTAGCAAACTGACATGACTCACAATCTAAGGACGACAAATGTTGAAACTGAGGATAATCCTTTTTTAAAGACGATAAAGATAAATGACCCAAACGACAATGTGCTTCAAAAGGAGTGACACCACCAATACAAGCTACCGCACGCGACCCCTGATCAGCAAGGAAGTAATGACCGCCAGATTCATAACCTCTACCAATAATCTTCTTCGTCAAAAGATCCTGTATCAAGCAATGATTAGGGAAAAGTGAGACGCAACAGTTTAATTGACGAGTAAGTTTACTAGGGGACAAAAGATTAAAAGCAAGTTTAGGGACATTGAGTACAGAGTCCAAATGAATAAAGGAGGTAGGTTTAACAGTGCCAGAACCAAGAACACGATATTGGGAACCGTCCGCAATAGTGATGTTAGAAGGGTTGGCATAAGAGTTGTAAGTAGAGAAGAGATAGCGGTTACCTGTCATATGGTCAGTAGCACCAGAGTCTATGATCCATTTGGAGGAAGAAGAGACAAGGGCAGTAGCCTCATTACCTGTTGCAATAGTAGCACTAGCAGGAGGATTGCTAGACTTTAATTGAGCATATTCAGTAGCAGAAATGGTAACCGTGTCATTGGATGTTATGGCCATGTGTACAGAATTTTGTCGATTCTATTTATTCTGAAGTTTACGGCACGTACATTTCGTATGACCTGGCTCCTTACAGTAGTAACAGATCACGCCTTTCGACTCCTGAGTAGAACCCCCTGGTGTAGAACCACGATAAGTAGGTGGCCCCCGAGCATTATTCTGACCACTACTGATTAATGCGCTTGTAGGCACAAGAGGAGCCGGTGAAGAGATTTGTTTAATTCGTAACACACGAGAGAAGGCCTCTTCGAGGGAAGGAAGATGAGCCCCAGATAAAATTTGAGATCGAGCAGCCGCATATCGAGGAGGAAGTGCAGTAAGAAAGCTCATGGTAGCCATCTGCTATCGGTGAGACATATTGACCTTCCTCTCATCAGAAATAGGCATGAGGGCATTGAGTTCTTCATACATTCCTTTGAAATCCATAAAGAAGGCTGTAAGGGGATGATCATCCGGCATATCGGCGCGATGGAAAGATCCGCAAACCTCATATATTCGAGAAATATTATTCTTGCCTGAGTATAAGAATGCCAAGTAGTCTATTAGTTCCTTAACAAATTCACAGTGAGTAATAAAAGGCATGATCTCACTGTCAATAGAGTTGCGAATCTGTAAGAGAAGCCGTGCATCATCCCTTAACCATGACTTGCGAGAGGGATCTTGCTCTTCTGGAGGGTCATCGGTCAAGTGATCTTCCTTCTCAATACTTCGAAAATAAATACGAATAGATTTACTCCAATCGAGATAATTTTTCCAAGTCAATTTGTATTCAGTAATCTTAGTGACTATTGGAACCATCTCAGAAACTGTTGGAGACTTAGTTGAAGCCATCAAGACATATTAGTACCAAAAAAACAAAACGAAAGCAACCGAATAACAATTAACCAAAAGAACTGGATTATCCAATTACCGTAGCTTCACTGGGAGCCCCGTAAGAACAAATGTTAGAGGAAGACCACTCCAGGGGTCAAACGAATCAGAAACTGCAAACACACGGATCACCACGGCGAACGAACGGATCAAAAAATAGAGGACCCAGTATGGACCAGTTGGAGTTACGGCACGAAACTCCAGGGATATGATAAGGATGATGAGTCAATCCCAGAGAAGTGAAACGCCGTCGAAAAAGGTCACCGGAGGAGGCCTCATGCGCCGGCGCGTGAATTTGACGGCGAACTGGCGGTGGCACGTGATGCTCATGCGCTGCTCAGACGGCCACGAAACTTTGGGGAAACGCCGATCGGCGCCGTGCGATCTTCCCTAGCTGGCTCGTGTCTCGATTCGTCGTCAAAAAACCGTACGTCACCGGCGAGCACAGTGCTGTCGGAAAACAGAGACCAAAAATAGCAGAAAACGACGCCAAAACCAACCAGACAGGAACCCAAAATTCACAGCTCTGATACCATGTCAATACATAGAGCAAAATGATGTAAAAATACTTGTTATTCATTGATATGCTGAATAGCTATTTATAGATACAATAGGTAACCCTAGACATTAATGATATATCCTAGACATTAATGATACAATATCATATCAGTATCATATCGTATCATCTGTACTAATTACGGAATATTACATATCGTATAATATCACTACAATATCTCTACAGTTATCATGACAAATTAGGGTACTGGTTAGAGTAGCCCTTTTTACATAAAAAATTTATTAATATTATTATTTTTTTTAAATTATTAATATTATTATTTATTTTATTTAAATACTACTTTGAATACTCTCATTATCGAATACTAGTAAAGATTATTATTTATTTGTTAATATGTGTTGACATATTATAATTGATTAATTTTATGTTAATGTTTATTTAGATTTATAGTTATAAACTTTGAGACTTTTTTTATAAAAAATAGGAATTTTTAAGAGTATAACATTAACAATTTTTTATTGTACTAATATAACATTAAAATTTTTTTATTAATATTTTAAAAATTTAAAAATAATTTTTTAAAAATATTAAAAAATTTAAAAAAAGTGGCAGGCAATTTAACTTTTGCACGGGCTGTACAACCCTCTCCCTCCTAACCCACAGGTTGTGGTGGGCTGACCCACATCCTGTGGATTAATCCATTTTTCCAAATCTAGTGTTGGCCTATAAAATCCATGAATACCCCTTTCCTAATTTATAATTAGCTATGATGGTTGTTTTAAATCCCTCAAACCTCCGCTTTTTCTCTAATCTTTTGTAGAGCAAGATAGGAGCATTCAAATTCTTCGTCTTCATCCTCTATTCTTTCTTCGCCTGATTCTTTGCTAACAGTTTAAATCTACAAAGGAATTGGGGGCTCATGAAATTGTGTGGGAGCATCCCAATATTTGTTGATCGAAGCAAAGAGAAGAAATAGAACAACGAACTCCAGTAAGAAGCATTAGTAGGATTTTGTAACAATTCTTTCCTTCTATTTGGTTTTCTTCGCTCTGCGTTCTCCATTTTATTAATTAGATTTTATTTTAGTTGTACATTTCCTAATTTTTGTGTTAGATTTTATGTCTTTATGATCCACATGCCTTCATTGTTTCCTTTGCCAACTGACTTTATTTTTTATTTTTCCATTTTCCTTTTTCAAATTTTCCTTGTTGAATTTGAGTCCACTCTTCATCTTAACTATTATAATTTATTATAACTTCAATGCTATTACAGATTAAAAGAGAAATATCCATTTTGAAAACAAGTCATGCGTTGGCACATCGTGATATATACATAAGCTATTTGCTTTTCCCCATTATCATTTTTTCTTTATTTTATTTGGATTCTGGATTTGTTTGTTCAAGGGATTTTCGATATATAGTGTTGCATATGTTGGTTTTCCCCCCACTATTGGCTTACAAGACAATAGCTCGTTCGGAAACTTTGATGTCTTGCGTGTTTGACTGATTTGCTAATGATATTCTAACTGAAATACTTGGGAGAGTTGGTAGAAGTATGCGTAGCCTCGTGGTCATTTTGTTATCTCCCTTCTCATCCTTTATGAGTAATGAATTCCTCTTTTGTTACTTCTAATCTTTAACATATTGATAATTCTCAGATAGAAAAACATCCTGGCCTTAAGTATTAATTATTAGTTTCTTTGAACAAAAAACGTTATTAGTTTTGCATGACTGAATGTGAGATTTTATTTTCATTTAATGAAAATTAAATATATATTTTTTTTTGGTACAAGAATTTTTGAAAAAGAGTTGGGCTCACCCACAATCTAAGGGTAGGGCAAAATCTCCTTTCCTTCTAGACAATATTAATGTCAGGTAGGACGAGCCGTCTATTACTCTCAGGCGTAAACCTAGGTACCCAGGAGCTAAGATACCTCCCCAAGCGCCGCGACTAGAATCACAACAAAGTGGTACTCCCCAGGGATCGAACACGCTCCAAATAGTCATATATCTCACCTCTTTACTAGTTGAACCCAAAGAGGGTAATAAAAATTAAATATATAATTTTTAACTTGAACACTAATGTAGAGGAGAAATATGGGTTGGGCCGCCAAATTGTAAAATGGTGGGTTTGGATTGGTAGAACCAAGGCTCATTATAAAACCAATTTTTTTAGACCGATCCCTCCTTCGGCCTAGCCTATGGGAGGCTAACCCGGGCCAGCCAACCCATTAGAACTTCATCTCCCCCCTCCATCTCTATTCTCCAGGTTTGAACTTCATCTTGGTCTCATCATTCTTCATCTTCACTTGCTTCTTTCTAGGTACTAAGTGTTGTATTTATCTATTCTTAGTTTCCACCCATCATAAAAAGGAAAAAAAATGACTTTTTAACTATTACACTACATGATCATGTAACATTATCAAAATGGAGTGAGAAAGGAAATCCGGAAGAACATTGACAATATCATGGTTATTTAAAGCACTCTTTCTTGGCATCTATAACTATAGATATATTGAAACTTTACTCTCCCTTCCTTCACAGTCCTAATCTAATCCATCAGGGACTTTTGACTTTAATTTAGATTCTACATGCATATATGGGATGTGTCGTTTTGGAATATAATTTTTAGATCTCACGTACATATCTATGTACTATGTGTTTGCTTCTTATTCCATACAGATTTTTAGAGATTTTAACTGCATAATTATATGTTATTGCAATAAATTGCAGTTGCTCCTTTTCTTCTTCTTCTTCTTACTGTTGCTTGTAGCAGCTACAACCTCTACAGGATTGCTGACAAAGTGAAAATTGTCTACTTGCCGAAACCCGTTTTGTATCTTTATTTTCTTAATCATTTTCGCATCAATTATTGATTTTGATACCTTTTGTTTTTGGTTGAATTCAATTTTCTGCATTTATACATTATATAAGACCGTGCTCATGTCTCATGATAAGGCTAAGAATGTTAAAATTGACACTCAAACTCATGTTATTGATGGTGAAAAATGATTTGAACCTCCTGACTCTTCTGTGCAAGATAATTCAAGTAATAGGGCTAATAAACACATCAAAAGTTTGGAGATATTTCATTAACATTGGCAAAGTATAAGGAAAAGAAAAGGTTACATGTAATGGGTGTGGGAAACAATTTGTTGTGAGTAGTAAGGAATATGGCACTTCAAAACTTTGGCATCATATCAACTCGTGTATCACTTCCAAAACATAAGGACATTGGTAACATGATGTTAGATCAAGCTGGGAAGGTGATGTTGGAGATTGTGCCCTAGGGGCCAATCATTATCTTATGAACATTGTTGATTTATGAATTTCTTAATAAAGTTATCATATTATTTGCATGTTTACTATGATGACAATCCTTGGATAACTCGTGATCTTATCCTAAATGTCCCTGGTCGGTCATCTATGTGGGAGCAGAGATGAAATAAGACCAGTATGACTTTGAAGATATATAGAGATATAAATCAAAGTCATAAGCACATGTAAGAGTACAGGGTGTTGGATCGACCCGCAATGAGAGAGCTGCATGGGTCAAGTCATAAGCTTCTCTCATATACAAGCCATGTCACTATGCCCTTTGACCTGAGATCATCATGGATTCCTACATGACAAACGCTCAGCTTTGACCTAGTCAAAAGTCACTTTTGACCGAGTGATCATAAAGGCTATGCTCGGGCTTAGTGGATTTCATGCGGAGGAATGTGAATGGTCAAGATGGAATTTGTCCCTCACATTCATAGAGAGATATTACTGGGCCCCTCGATGAGTGAGTCTGAGAAATGTATGGCCATACTGGAATGGAAGGGTAGTTCCATTTCTATATTCAGACTACTCAGGGATCGAGAAAGTAACGGTCAGGAACAGGAGGATGACGTTCACCATGCCTCATCCTTGACCGAAATATCGTGTGACAAAAGGGACGTGATATGGTTGTATGAAAGGTTACATCGTTTATCGATCCTCATATGTTTTGGGTAGTCGTAATGCCTTGCTAGAGACCGCTTACGACTTGTGGGTCAGTATAGTAACTGGGCCACTGCCAACTTCATATGGGCCTACAGGGTCGCACACAAAACAGCCCAATGCGAGCTATGATGTCCAGATTCATTGAATCTAAGAGATGTCTAAATTCAATGAATAATCTAGGGTGGATATATATTTTATATATATATATATAAATTAGTTTATATATATATTATATAAATAATATAAGAGATATTTGTAAGATTTAATTTATAAGGATAAATTAAATCTCTATCATTTTTGAATTTGAATTTAAATGGATATGATCTATTTGAATTTGAAATTCAAATTGATAAGATATCTCAATTTTGATTTATGAGAATAAATCAAATATAATTCTTTCTTATCTTTATTTTAAATTAAATAAATAGGTGAATTAAATCTGTGGGACGGATTTAATATAAACCATATTTATTTAATCAGTTTCTTATTAAATTATGCAATATATGATATTGTATTAATTCAGAATTAATATAAGATTAATTCTGAAGCCCGGCCCTATTAGAAGCCCGATAGCTTCCTATATATTTGACATTAGGAGCTAGGGTTCGACACACAATAGATCTCTTCACACACATTCAGTCGTGAGAAAAGGGGGCAGGGAGAGTGCAAAAGGTTTGCATATAAGAAATTGCCGAAATAGAGACGGTGAGGACGGAATCTCCAGAAAGCCTTAGAGGGACAAGAGGCGCTAGCACGTCGTTCGCAATTGGAACGCTGTTCGTGTGGATACCGGTAGAGGAAGCCGATCTGAGCTGTCGACTTCTATGATACGGCCAGACACGAAGAAAGGTCGCGACCAGAACACACTTAGGTCGCGACCAAACGGGCATCTGAACGTCAGGAATCCGAAAAGAGGAGACAGGTCGTGACGTGAAGTTGAAGAGGTCGCGACTAAAAGCTCCAGAGGCGACAGGTCGCGACTAGAAGCAGAGTAGGTCGCGACTACAAACTCCAGAGGCGACAGGTCGCGACTAGAAGCTGAGGAGGTCGCGACTGAAAGTTCCAGAGGCGAGGAGTCGCGACTAGTGGACACTGAGGTCGCGACCAAAGCTTGAAACCAAAGGTAACACTTCTTTCTCCTTGACTTAAACACATTCGGTAGATCCTGGCTGGGAATGGAAAAATTTTTAAAGTTAATTTCCGCTGCGTGTCTTCCAATTCCCTACAGGTGAAGTAGACAAATTGACTTGCTAAGTGCATTGTTGTTCATGATCTTCTCTATTCCTATGTTGAGTATAAAAGTTAGGGAAGCACATCAATATTTGAATCTTGAATATAGGCCAAATAATAGAAAAACTGTTGTGATGGATGTTTTGAATCTCTATCTTGATCAAAAGGAAAATTTGAAAAATATAATAACGAATAGTAGTATGTTGGACAATGATGAGACTAATATTTCATATATATTTTATATTATTTTTGAGTCATTTTATAGAGTATTTGAGCTTAATTTGCATAATTTAGGGTTAGATTGAGTCCTAGGTCCAACATGTGATTTTGTGTTTAAAGGGCATTTTGGTTATTTATTTGTGCTTTACAATTTTTATTAAATTCCTAGATATTTGGTATTAAAGTGTTTGATCTTAATTGTAAGAATTTAGAGATTAATTGAAGTTTAGAATAAATTTAAAGAATGCTAGAGAAGGACTTAAGGGAAAGCTGCCAAAAGACTAAAGAAGTACCAAGGAAGGTCAAAATTAATGTCAGAAAAGGACCCAGGAGCAAAATTACACCTTCATTATATTCCCTTTAGTCGCAATGAATGGAATTTTTAGTCACAACAAACGATGCTATAATTCATAGAAAAATGTTTTGGGCTGAGATTTCATCTTGGATCTAACTCTAACCCCAATTCTCACACATGGGCCTAGTTCCTCACCTAATTTTCTATCCACACTGTCAAATTCTTCTACTAATGACAGTACGTAACCATATTTACCAAAAACTAATAAACTAATCATGGTTATAAAATAATCTCAATTTCCAAAATAGTTAACCATGAAGGAAAAGACAAGATAGAAAATGAATAATCTCAATTTCCAAAATTGTACCTCTTCGAAATCACTATCATGGTTAAAAAGTTTAAACGAATCACAAGAGATATCAATGATAGAAAAGAGTTTCCAATAACACAAGTCTATCATGGATATAAAGAGCTTACTAATCATTTAAAATTATCCATGATAGAAAATGAATAATCAATAATTTAAAAGAGTCTATCATGGATATTTAAAACTTCCATTACTATTAAAACATATCAATGTCAAAAAAAAAAATAACCAAACTTAACACTAGAATCTAGCATGGAAAATTGAACTCCAAATAACTATCGTATGCAAAACCATGTTAGAAAGGATTTAACCCCACTAACATAGTTATAGAATTCAAACCCCTAAACCCTGATTAACATATTGTCATAGTTATCAAATCCAAACATCTAAAATGGGCATCCGGGTGTCGAACATGGGATAAATAATACCATAGCTTATAACAGAAATAGAAATCCTGAATAATACTCATAATATATCAAATAATCAATATGAATCCACAATGTCACATGCATAATCCCTAAAGGCCTCCGGCTTAATACCAGCATTCATAACCAATCTAGAAATCAAAATACAAGTCAAATAGTTAAATCTTTAATCATATAGAGTATGCAATAGAAAGGAGCCCTAGATGGCAATATACACTTTTCAGAACATATAAAAAGTGATGGAAGCAATCCAATAAGTTATAGAAGCTCAGGCCTCTGGATTCTTCCCTGGAGTAGCAACCTTAAAGCTTTCACCTGAAAAATATTTATAATCTCTGGATTCTTCCCTGGAGTAGCAACCCTAAAGCACGACTGGAAAAAAGGATTTCTACACCTGTTGAAAATGGCATTCTACATTGCACATATAACCGGTGTAGAAACGGACCGTGTAAAAAGTGAGACATTTTACACCGGTCACATGACCGGTGTAGAATGTATACTTTTTTAAACCGGTCGACATTTTAAAGCGGTTCACTTTTACATCCGATGTATTATTTTATAACATCTACACCGGTTGAATATTGGGACTGTGTAGATTATTCAAATGTTAACACCGGTTGAATATTTGGGATGGTGTAGATTATTCAAATGTTAATACCGGTTGAATATTGGGACGGTGTAGATTATTTAAATGTTAACACCGGTTGTATATACGTCTGATGTAGATGTTATTAAATTTATATTATGATATATGTTCTTTTTACACCGGTAGGTATATACCTCCGATGTAGATAATGTTATTAAATTTATATTTAATATATTTCGTTGGCTTGAAGCTTCATAAATAAACTGCCCAAATATAATATACGACTCAATCATCGATCATCGATCAGTTCAAGATGCCAGAGACATATATAATTCAATTGCTCATTATATTATTCATTTAATAAAATTCAATACAAAAATGCTACAATTTGAACAGAAAAGTAGAAAAAGGCATTCAGTGAAAGACAAATACTATTGAGAAGGAAGGAATTGAACAAAAAACTCTGCCCACCGATTACGCAGGTCCTCAATATCTTGGTTAGGAAATGGATCAGGTTGATCAAATATCTGAAATATGAAATCAAAATCAAAGAAATTAAGGCATTACTAATATAGATTAGATTGACAATTAAGAAATATGAAATCATTAAAAATACAATTTTACCTCCTCAGTTAGGTCAATCCTATTTGACAATATAATATTGACCATGTGTCTAACTATGTAGAAGCCGCACAAGTTGCTTTCTCTGGGTTGCCTTCGACTCTGTAGTGTTAACAAGATAAAAATTATTTCTCATCATCAAAACGGGAACCTAGCTAACACCTAATATATACTTTTATTACCTTTAGTGTGATCCATTCAGGGTCCCTCACCAAATTAGCGTGCTTAAGGCCCCTTGCAACTGCGAACGTCCTCATAGCCCTATGACCAAAGTTATAAAGTTAGTAACCCATTTATCACAAAGATCATTATGTATAGAAGAGAACTCACGTGTTCATGATCTTCCTGACATCAACCGATGGCTTGTAATGGAGGGAGCATAAGAAGAAAACTTTATAGCTATGCTTACATAGGATGACAAGTTGTAACATCCCTAATTTCTGTACTAAGTTGTATGTATAGATTGAATAAAATATATGAGATGTTTAGGAAAATATGTGGCCATGTTTATGTAAAGAAAAAGATTAATTGGAAGAGGAAGAAAGTCTAAGAGCCAAAGTGCAAAATTACGAAAATGCCACTGTGATGCCCTAAGAAACCAGAAATAAATGGAGGGCATTTTGGTCATTTCACACAATGGATGGATATCAGAGAAAATTTGATAGTAAATTATTATAATTAATATGAGAATTTATGGAGTTGACAGAAGTCAAAAAGGAGTCCTGTAGAATTAATTATGGAATTTACGGTGAAAAATGACACCGATAAAGGGTTAAAGGAAACATATGTAATTTTTAACAGGACTTCTGGGTCTCAAAAAATTATGAAACTTTGTAGAGAATTCATTTTATATTAGAATAAATTTCTAAAAATGTTAGAACAATTAAAAGAGGTGTTTAGCATTTATGCTAAGATCAGGGTAAGTTACGGATATCGGTATGAGGAAAGTACATTGGGATTTGGGCCAATTAGCTATTGGACCTAAAAGAGGCCCAATATTTCATCCTAGGGCAGCCCAATAAGGCCCAAAAGTTATCTTCGAGCCCAAGTCCAAATAATAAATAATTTATAGATTTTTGAAAAGAAAGAAAAAGAGAATAAAGTAAGAATTAGGTGTTGCACATGGTGGGACCCACAAGGACACAAGAATGGCACCCAAAAAGAGGAAGGGTTAGGTGTACCAAGGGAGGCCATGCTAGTGATGTCATGGTGGTAAGGTCTTGAGTGAAAAGTGAAAAGACATTCCAAGATCAAACCTTTAACCATTAGATCAAATAGTTTCCAAAGTGATCTTAGCCTTCAAATGGCACATGACTTTTGCTATAAATACCCCCCTTTTCCATTCATTCTTCACACCCAAGAGCTCCTTTAGAAAGAGAAGTGAGTTCTAGAGAAAGAAAGTGGAAGAAAGCAAGGAAGAAGCAAGGGTCTTGAAGGAGCAAGTAAGGTAAGTTGTCTCCTTGCTTCTACCTTTTGTTCTTATGGTTTGTGCTTGAGTTTAAGTGATTTTTAGGCTTAAATATTGGGGAAATGCTGCTGGAATTTCTATTTATATGTGAGAGGAACATGAGTTTTATGTCATAGATAGTTTAGACAAGCTTAAACAAGCTAGTTGCATGGTTGGTTGTTGGATTAAGTTGATGTTCTTGACTTTACCATGGAAGAACATTTCGGTTTGCACTGTTCATACACTGTTCATGATAGAAAGAGATGGAATTTCAATGATTTAATGCTTCCATTGAGTTTATATGATAATTTTGTGTAGGATTGGAAAGGTTTTGAACCTTGGAAACCATTGGAATTAAAGGTTGTAATGTTGAAAATTCCTTTCGGTTACTGTTCACTCGCATGAACAGTGATTTGAATTTCATGATTTTGATACTTCCAATGGTCTTAAAATGAGATTTTCTGTGGTGGAAAGTGGAGGAACAAGTATGGGAAGCATTGGAATCAAAATGAGAATTTTTGGAAGATTTATGTATGTTTTTCCAAATCTGTACAGAACAGTGTATTCTTGCTGGAATTTGGTTATTTTTAGTTCATAAATGGATTCAAAAGGTAAAATTGTGTAGGGTAAGGTCAAGACATAAATTGATTCAAGGGCCAAGTTAATTGGCAAAGATTAAAGAAAGTAATGTTAGTTAAAGCAAGTTAAAGGTTCAAGAGAGATAGTCTTGAGTAGTGTTTGAGTTCATGGTCCTAATGGATTATGTAATGAATATGAATGCGATTAGGACCTTGAAACCTCTAAGAAGATGTTGGGGAATGATTGACCAAAAAGCTTGGGAAGCAAGTGCAAGCATTAGAAAGAGAGCTTAAATCCAAGGAAGTAAACTTACCCTAAACTTGTATGTATTGAATGTTATGCTTGATTGTGCTATGACTTTGTTGAATTGTGTGCATATGTGTATATGATTGAAGCTCTGTTTCTATGATTACCTTGGCCAATTGTATTTCATATGTTACATGGAAGCATGCACATTACACAATGTTTACACTTTCACAAGCAAGCACAAGTATTTACTTTAATGCATGCATTGTTTTAGTACCGTTTGCTACTGAGATTCCCCCGAATCTCATCCCCTATTTATAACCCATTACAGAGAGATTATATCGAAGTGAATTTTGAGAATGCTGTAAGACGCCGTTATGCTGCCGATTTTCAGACTGAACATAAGGAGATGATACGTACTGTGTACGTAGGTACTGTCTAAGGAGTCTGGAAGTGAGTGGACCTAGCCGGTTCATCCAGTCTTTCCTGGGTACTTACGTAGAATGGTAGTTCTCATGGGACTTACCAAATCAGTACAGTTATGTTCTGTCAGAATTTTTGGCAGAGAGAGATATAATAAAGTTAAGATTACTTCTGTAAGTGTACTCTGAGATGTTTAAAGGAGGATGTTTCACAAGTTGCCAATGATTGCTGTAGAGATTAATTAAAAGAGAATGAGTATTATAATTAAGCAAATACAAAACTAGTATATATGAAATAAAATGAAATATTATTATTCTTACTCCTGCATATATGGTGCGAAGAAACAATCAATATTGGTTTCACCGAGCCTCCTTGAAATTTATGCAAGCCTCAAAGATTGAGAGGTCCCTTTAGCATAAATTTGAAGTGGGCATAGGAATCCGAACTTTTTTTGTTTTCCCTTGAAGGAAACCAACTCAGCTTGCATGTACCTACAGGTAATGCATACACGATATTAGTTGTAAGACTTGAACTTTGTTATTACATATATTTACATTTAAATTATACTTACATAAAAAATACTTGGATGTAGCTGGAGGTCAGTTCTTCCTTGGGAGTGATCAGAGATTTGACGTCCACATGGTCAAGGAAGGCTGGTGCCACCATGTTCCCACAACTGAATCCATAGGCAACGCGTGTCACATCCTTATTTTTATATATCTTAAGGACCATTCAGTAGCACTTAGAACCACTTTCAGGGTCATTGAAGTCTAAACTCTTAATCTGGAATTTTATTCTTATCGGGTACTGTTCACTGTGACAAATTCCAGATGAGAGACCTGAATTCAAAAAATTATAATTAATTCTAGAAAAATAGAAATGAAGTGGTTCAAATTGCTAAATGAAGATAACTTAATTATATTTCAGGGAAAAATCATTGGTTGACCATTCCTTGACAAATTCAACGTGGGTCAATGCTTCAACTTTACTGTTCATCCAGGGATTTTCTCCTGAATCCAGCATTCTGGTCCCAACTTTAACAATTTATATCTTTTTGTGTATACAACCAAATGAAGCATTCTATATATAAAATTAAATCTTAGTATGTATACTATTTACCATAAAAATATCATACATTTATTCAACCATTTACTATTTTTAATGATTTACCAAACATCAATTGGTCTCCACGGATTACTGTTCACAGAGTCATTTTTCAGCAACCAACCTTACATATTAATGCATACATACATCACATATCAGTCAAACATGCCAGATAACAATCATTATTAAATAATCAACTGTTATACATCAGTGCATGATTAACATCCTCATATTTCTATTACATTTTTCGTTGTCTAAAATCCGGCAGCATAACTGCTACATTCCTTCTGTAGAAAGTAACCGATCTTGTACCGATTCGGTAATTCCCGTAGGAACTACCATTCTACGTAAGTACCCAGGAAAGACTGGATGAACCTGCTAGGTCCACTCACTTCCAGCCTCCTTAGACAGCACCTACGTACACAGTACGTATCAGTTCCTTTCTTTGTCCCTGCTTTGTTGCCAGAATTTCTGCAGCATAACGGCGTCTCTTAAAATTTCCAAATTTTATTTTGACAGAACTTCCCCTGTAATGTTATATATGGGAATGAGATTCAAAATAATCTCAGTAGCAACAATCATAACAATATATGTAATGCAGTGTGACAGCGCTTGCTTGTGATTGTGTACAAATAAGTATGCTGCTTGCTTCAATATTCAATAACATATGATCATAGCATTGTAATAGAGCTTCAAGCATAACATATAAGACAACAATCCAACCAAACAATAGCACAACAATTCACAAAGATATTACATAAAAGCTAGGATTAGTTACTACCTCAAAAGAAGAACTTCAGAACTTCTACACTGCTTCCAACTTCACCAGAACTTCCTTTCTTCTTTCTTTTCTCTCTTTCTCTCTCAAGAACTTCTTTCCCTCTCTAAAGTGCTCCTTGGCCGTGAGAATGAAGAGCTAGGGGGTATTTATAGTTTTGAGGAGTGGCATTCTTGTAATTTTGAAGCCATCTGATCCTGTGGTCCTGGTTTTTCCAGAATTTCCTATTTTTCTTTATTCCTTTTACTGCATCATCCATGACATCATTCAAGGCCACCTCATGGGACACCTCACCTCACACATTTATCACATGGCGTAAATGGAGGAAGCTAGAAGCCTTCTGGAAGCTTTTCGGTCCAATCCGGTACCGGCCCGGTCCGTCGCCTCGAAAACTGGACCGTTTTCTGAATCTAATTTTTCTGAAAACCCATATTATGTCTTCTGGCCTTGAACTTAGTATCTGGATCCTTTATATCATTAACATTTTAATACTGGGTCTAAACTCAATTACAGATCCCCTGAGAAATGACCAAAATACCCCTGGGTACCCTTTCATGCACTATCTTAATCCTAAGGGCAAAATCGTCATTTTACACCTTTCTGTACTTTATCAGGGCATATACTGACTCTGATTAACTTCATCTGTATATGTCTTGGCCTCTAGGCCTATCCAGAATGACCAAAATGCCCTTCATACACCTGCTACCCCTTTAGTACATCACAGGGGCATTTTCGTAATTTCGCACTTTTCCGGGGTTCTGCTGGACACTGGCCCACCTATCAGTCCACGTGTCTTATTGGGCCTTTGATGGCGCCATTATTGGGCCTTTCTGGGTCCACCACCTTCATGGCACGCATTACGAGGAATCCTCCCCTGTCCAGGTTCACCGAATATTTTAGCTATTATGCACCGTTTACACTCATATCCGGACACCGGCTCCTTCTGTCAGATACACTGCCCTACTGTGTATGGGCAGCCATTTGGGTCATAACGGGCATCTGACTGTTGTTACCCGACCTCATTCAGTCTTAGTTTAAATACCGATAAATCTCCCTATCGGATCCCTGGAGGTCTCACACTCCCGTCTGGATTTGCTAATTCGTGAATAACTTTTTCTACAGACCTCCTATCAGTATTCTGTCAGTTTCTTGACATCCGCCCCATAAGGGTGCCTCATCCTGTAATTTCTTACTTATATCTGAAATCTAGGGTATCCGGTAGGAATTTTTATAACTTTTGGACGATCAGTCCATTTTTGACTATCTGGAGTCTTCAAAAATTTCGGTATTAAGCTGGATTACCCAGCGTCACTTGCCCTATCTTCTGGTGAAATCTGGGACTGAAATGCTGTCGGGCGATCCAAACCACTTCTGGCCTATTTTTCTTTAATTATACTTTAGCCCTAGGGGACTTTTCTTCTTTGCAATTAAGTCCATTAAATTTGGCTAAAATTACACTTTAAGACCCCACATTTTTGTCTACCTTTCTTTCCTAACCTTAAACTTTCCATAATTGCACTTAAGTCCTTTCATTTCCTTTCTTTTGTAATTTAATCCTTTTCTTTACATAAAGGACCACATCTTTTTCCTGAAAAAGAACTCATATATTCCATTTAATCTGTACATAGAAATCAGTACAGAAAATTAAGGATATTACAACGTGTCCACATGGAATGTTTTGTCATATGCCAATAGGATCACACGTTGCTTGGCATTCAAAGTGGGAGGGGTGGGAAGTTGGCTGGGGGATGAGGCAACGTGATCCGAAATAAGATGCTTTGGCCATAATATGAAAGTCCCTTTTGCTTGGCTCATTGTCTTCACCTCATCAGTGGGAATTGGGATAAGAGCATCTCCAATTAGCATGTCTTTAACTGTCACCCTTAATTGATCATCCTGAATTTGGATGTGGTGAACAGTTGCCCTTAGGCTATGGATGGAGCCATGTGCCACTAAGCGTCTAAGAGGATCTTCCACATATAGATCACAATGTTCTGCATCCTCTGACAGCGGCAAGCAACAACTCCCCTTAGTGCTTAGACGGGCTGCAATTGAGGGCGGGAGGGGATCAGTTGGCTCTTGCTGCCTTGATGTCATCATGGACAACATTTTGTCCTTGATCTTTACCAACCCCTCTTGTAATCGTGCCTCAATTGAAGCTTCTGCTTGTGCCCTAGCCTCTATCCAAGCCTCTGCCTTAGCCTCTGCCCTTATGGTGAAGAGCAAGGATTCCAACTCTGCCCTCGGCACCACATGTGGGGAACATCTTTGAGATGTTTCAAAGTAATCTCTTATACCCACACCTCTTCCAACTCCCCTGACACGGCCCCCATGTTCTTGTTTCCCAGTGGCAACAGTCAAGATGTCATTCCTACCATCTGACTTGAAGAATCCATGGGACTCTTGTTGTTTAAGATCACTCTAAAACATAGAATGAACAAACATAAGGAAAATGATATAATTATAGTCTACTAAAACAAAATAATGTAAGTAGTGTTGGAAATTGTGCCCTAGGGGCCAATCATTGTATCAGGTTATCATATTATTTGCATGTTTACTGTGATGACCATCCTTGGATAACTCATGATCTTATCCTAAATGTCCCTGGTCGGTCATCTATGTGGGAGCAGAGATGAAATAAGACCAGTATGACTTTGAAGATATATAGAGATATAAATCAAAGTCATAAGCACATGTAAGAGTACAGGGTGTTGGACCGACCCGCAATGAGAGAGCTGCATGGGTCAAGTCATAAGCTTCTCTCATATACAAGCCATGTCACTATGCCCTTTGACCTGAGATCATCATGGATTCCTACATGATGAACGCTCAGCTTTGACCTAGTCAAAAGTCACTTTTGACCGAGTGATCATAAAGGCTATGCTCGGGCTTAGTGGTTTTTCATGCGGAGGAATGTGAATGGTCAAGATGGAATTTGTCCCTCACATTCGTAGAGAGATATTACTGGGCCCCTCGATGAGTGAGTCTGAGAAATGTATGGCCATACTGGAATGGAAGGGTAGTTCCATTTCTATATTCAGACTACTCAGGGATCGAGAAAGTAATGGTCAGGAATAGGAGGATGACGTTCTCCATGCCTCATCCTTGACCGAAATATCATGTGACAAAAGGGACGTGATATAATTGTATGAAAGGTTACATCGTTTAACGATCCTCATATGTTTTGGGTAGTCGTAATGCCTTGCTAGAGACCGCTTACGACTTGTGGGTCAGTATAGTAACTGGCCCACTGCCAACTTCATATGGGCCTACAGGGTCGCACACAAAACAGCCCAATGCGAGCTATGATGTCCAGATTCATTGAATCTAAGAGATGTCTAGATTCAATGAATGATCTAGGGTGGATATATATTTTATATATATATAAATCAGTATATATATATTATATATAATATAAGAGATATTTGTAAGATTTAATTTATAAGGATAAATTAAATCTCTATCACTTTTGAATTTGAATTTAAATGGATATGATCTATTTGAATTTGAAATTCAAATTGATAAGATATCTCAAATTTGATTTATAAGAATAAATCAAATATAATTCCGTCTTATCTTTATTTTAAATTAAATAAATAGGTGAATTAAATCTGTGGGACGGATTTAATATAAACCATATTTATTTAATTAGTTTCTTATTAAATTATGCAATATATGATATTGTATTAATTTCAGAATTAATATAAGATTAATTCTGAAGCCTGGCCCTATTAGAAGCCCGATAGCTTCCTATATATTTGACATTAGGAGCTAGGGTTCTAGATACAATATATACATCTCTACACACACATTCAGACGTGAGAAGAGGGGGCAGGGAGAGTGCAAAAGGTTTGCACATAAGAAACTGCCGAGATAGAGATGGTGAGGACGGAATCTCTAGAAAGCCCTAGAGGGACAAGAGGCGCTAGCACGTCGTTCGTGATTGGAACGCTGTTCGTGTGGATACCGGTAGAGGAAGCCGATCTGAGCTGTCGACTTCTACGATACGACCAGACACGAAGCAAGGTCGCGACCAGAACACGCTGAGGTCGCGACCATACGGGCATCTGAACGTCAGAAATCCGAAAAGAAGAGGCAGGTCGCGACTTGAAGCTGACGAGGTCGCGACTACAAACTCCAGAGACTTCAGGTCGCGACGAGAAGCAGAGGAGGTCGCGACTAAAATGTTCCAGAGGCGAAGAGTCGCGACTAGTGGACACTGAGGTCGCGACCAAAGCTTGAAACTGAAGGTAACACTTCTTTCTCCTTGACTTAAACACATTCGGTAGATCCTGGCTGGGAATGGAAAAATTTTTAAAGTTAATTTCCGCTGCGTGTCTTCCAATTCCCTTCAAGTAGTGCTTACAATTTTTTCAGCAATCATGCGAGCATTGCCGCTTGTAAATGTTCCGCTCTTTCTTTGGCGAGCGTACAACCATTTTTCTTCGTGACGTATCGGAGAGGGGGGATCAAGAAGAACACTAGGATCCGACCCAGCATTTTCTTCTAGCCTCTTCCTCTTGGCCCCCAACAACTCTCTTTCTGCCTTCGCATAACCCCCTCGAGACATTGTGTGGGGGCAGTCATTCTTGCGGGCGTATTCAATCGCTTTTGTTTTTTTTTCCTACAAGACATGAAGTAGTTAAAATCAATACATATGATATTCTGGTATGTTTTCTGCCAACACATACAAAAGGATACACTCACCATTGCTGCTGTGTGGTCTGAATCCTAACAAATTCTTCCCAAGCAGCTTCTTCAATAAATTGATACTTACTGCATGGAGAAGGTTGAGGATGACCACTTCTGTCCCGTCCATGCACATACTGACGAGCTAGTTGTGTCTTGAATGCCCTCCAACGCTCAGCGTAATAAGACAATGTCTTCTTCTTCAAGAACTCATTGTTGGGAACATCGTAAGTGAGTTGCAATGATTGCCATTGAAAGCAGGGTAATCAACAAACAGTTGTGTATTTGGTATTGCTCTGCATGCAATATTAGATAGTTCTTATACCCGGATAGTGTCCCAAATTTGATTCTTCAAGCGATCATCCACAGCATCCCAAGTCAAATAGGTGATGCTAGGCTTGTTGCGTGCTAGGAGGCTGACAAAACTTACGTACTTTGCCCTGTGTTTACCAGTTGGGTTCTAGTTTCTATCAAACTCTATCGAAGCAGTTTCCCCTCTTGCCTGTCCTTCGTAATGTCTTTCAAACGAGTCGCACTTCTGCCCTTCCTTTACGTAGTGACGCTTGGAGCATCGCTAGCCTCAATCTGAGTAACTCTATCCCCCATATTCCTATATACGCAATAACAACATCAAAAATATTGTAAACAGACTTAACCCTTTTTCCTTCAACTCGTCAGAGTACACAAAACTTGTTCCTTTAGCAGTTATGAATGGAAAGATATGTGCAAGCATTTGTTAGGAAAAATAGAAAACCTAGATTAAACGAACATAAAAACGGTAAAGCACATACACACAAGAAAATAAGTGCAGAGAACACGTACACGGAATAGCAGAACGAGAGAGACAACAGAGAAGAACGACTGAGCACGGAGAAACCTCGCGAAAACCACAGAGCACGACGAGCGAAGATATAACAGAGTACGTGAGAAATGAGAATGATGGTCACGCCAAGGGGCGGACTTAAAAAATGTATATAAACATTTTACACGGATATGAATTATTCTAACCTGGACAACAACATAACTGATGTAAAATTTATATATTTTACACCAGATAAAGTATTAAACCAGTGTAAAAAATAACACCGTCTAAAATATAACACTGGATAAAATATAAACCGGTGTAAAATCGAACTATAATTTATTTACCAAATTGTCAGTAGTAGACTTTTTACACCGGATAACACTTAAGACCGATTTTAATATTGTAGTTATTTTTTTAACCTCCATCATCATATATATCATCCCATCCCTTGCCGTCACAACATTCTTATCAGAACAAGAATCTGTCTCTATTATTATTACATCAAAATCATATACGCAATCATAACAAGAAACTTAATATTGCATGTTTAGACTACATCAAAAACAAGAAACACATAGAAATCAATCAGAATCCACTTCTTCTTCATTTAATTTTGGTAAACCTACTGAAAAAGAAGGGATCTCACAATTAGAATCATCATTGTCAACAACCCTTTTTCCTTGGAGCGCGACAGACCATCTTTCATTTTGAGGATCAGTGATATAGAACACTTGCTTTGCTTGGTCTTCCATAATGAAAGGCTCATCCCCAAAACTTGTATTATTCAAATCAACCAGTGTAAATCCTAACTGATCGACCATAACACCGTTGTTTACATTAGCCCACTTGCATTTGAACACGGGAACTTTGAATTTGGAGTAGTCCACCTCCCAAATCTCTTTAACAATGCCATAATAAGGGATGGTTGCTAATTTAGGATTGTTGTCTTTTGAACTAGAGAAATGCATAGCTTCAGCCACTAACATAACACCACTGTTTTGCATGCTACTTCTATCATCTAGGGACTTTGTATAAAAGGAATACCCGTTGATATCAAATGAATTCCAACATATCACATTATGTTCAGGACCACATGCCAATCATCTAACTGTATCAGAAACACAATCATCATTTTCAACCTCCAGTTTGAACCAATATGCAAAAGATTTATTGTGTTCTCTAATCAGCCTTTGCTCTGTCATCCTATTATTTGTTTTTGGACAAGATCTTTATGAACAACAATATAGTCTTGAACTTCATCAATGTTATTTAAGATGTGTAAGTGTATTTGCTGCAATTCATTATGATCAACACTCCTAACCGGTATTCCGCGTTGACTGAAACATCCTCCCTTAGACCCCTCAGAGTACACTTGCGGAAGCTAGATAGTTCGATTATACCTTAACTCCAGCCCAGAAATTCAAAATTTCACTCTTAAGTTCCTTATTCTGAACCTTTAATTTGAGAACTGATTAATCTCATTCTACACATCCAAACAAGGTTTATTACCTATCCATGGAATGCCCCAGATGTGTACCACTGGCTCACCAAATCTCGTGGCCAAACTCCTTCGTTTACTAGGTCAAAACACTGCTACCTTAGGACCTGCGAATTTCTCCCTTAATTCCCCATTCACAAATTGAACATGCCAAACAATATTTATTATTACATAATAAAATATCATACAACAGGACATACATAAAATTCTCATATTTCCATTACATCTTTTCCTGCCTAAAATCCGGCAGCACAACCGCTAGGCTTCATATGTACAAAGAACTGAACCGTACTAATTCGGTAATTCCCTCATAAAAATTACCATTCTACGTAGTACCCTGGAAAGACTGGATGAACCGGCTAGGTCCACTCACTTCCAGCCTCCTTAGATAGCACTACGTACATAGTACTTATCATATACTGATGTTCAGTCTTAGTTTCGGCAGCATAACGGCGTCTCTCAAAATTCTTAGAATTTACTTCAACATAATCTTCCTGTAATGGGTTAGATATGGGGAATGAGATTCGGGGGAATCTCAGTAGTAATAATCATAACAATATATGTAATGCAGAGTGACAGTGCTTGCTTGTGATTGTGTACAGATAAGGATGCTGCGTGCTTCCATATTCAATAACATATGATCATAGCATTGTAATAGAGCTTCAAGCATAACATATAAGACAACAACCCAACCAAACCATAGCACAACAAATCACAAAGACATTACATAAAAGCTAGGATTAGTTACTACCTCAAAAGCTTAGCAGAACTCTACTATCTCTATACTGCTTCCAACTTCACAGCACTTCCTTTCTTCTTTCTTTCTCCTTCTCTCTCTTCTTTCTCTCTCTTTCTCTTGCCAAAACCGTGCATAATGAAGGCAAGGGGGGTATTTATAGTTTTGGTCAATGACATTCTTGTAATTTTGAAGCCATCTGACCCTGTGGTCCTGTTTTTTCCGGAATTTCCTATTTTCTTTTATTCCTTTTACTGCATCATGCATGACATCATCTCCATGCCACCTCATGGGACACCTCATATGTCACATGGCGAAATTGCAAGCTTCTTGGACACCTCATCAGCTGACTCAGCAGTTCCAGTCCAATCCAGTACCGGTCCGGTCCGATTTCCCACAAACTGGACCCACCGGCTAAGATTATGCCACGTGTCCTCAACTTTTTCTTCTGCCTCTAAGATGACGCCATGTGGCCTCTGGAAGGGACCTTTCACGCCTTCCAATGCTATCCAGATAAGTCCAGGACTTTATCTGATCACCACCTCGGTTATCGTGCCAACCGAGTAACTTTACTTTACTGAAAAGTCATTAAATCATTATTTTAATGCCACTTTTTCCCACATATATACTGGGATACGTTTTTGGGCTCTGGGAACATCATCTTGGGTCTCTGATCCAGCCCAAGTACTCTGATGGTACGATTCCCAAGAAACATCCCTTGGCAAATTACCAAAATACCCCCGGGGTGCCCTTTCTTGCCCTATCTTTACTCTAAGGGTAAAATCGTCATTTTACACCCTTATGTACCCTGTTAGGGTATATACTGACTCTAAGTAACTCTATCTGTATGCACCTTAGCTTCTGGGCCTGTCCAAAATGACCAAAATGCCCTTTATTCATCTGTTACCCTTTTGTACAACACAGGGGCATTTTCATAATTTCGCACTTTTCTGGGGTTCTGCCGGACACCGGCCCACCTATCAGTCCAAGGGTCTTACTGGGCCTTTGTTGGCGCCATTATTGGGTATTTCAGGGTCCATTACCTTCATGGCACGCATTACGAGGAATCTTCCCTTGTTAATATTTATTGAATATTTTATCTATTATTTACCGTTTATACACATATCCGGACACCGGCTCCTTCTGTCCGATACACTGGCCTGCGGTGTTCGAGCATCCCTGTGAGTCATAATAGTCATCTGACTGAGGTCATCCGAACTCATTCAGTCCCTTTTCAAATACCGATAAATTTCCTTATCGGATACCCGGAGGCCTCACTCCCGTCTGGATTTTCTAATTTATGAATAACTTTTTCTACAGGCCTCCTATCGGTATTCTGTCAGTTTCCTGACATCCGCCCCATAAGGACGCATCATCCTGTATTTTCTTACCTAGATTTGAAATCTAGGATATCCGGTATGAATTTTTATAACTTTTGGACGATCAGTCTATTTCTGGCTATCTGGAGTCTTCAAAAATTCCTGTATTAGGCCAGATTACCGAGCGTCACTTGCTCTCTCTACTGGTGGAATCTGGGACTGAAATGCTTTCGGACAGTCCAAACCACTTCCGGCCTGACTTTCTTTAATTATACTTTAGCCCCAAGGAACTTTTCTTCTTTTCAATTAAGTCCCTTTTTATTTGGTTAAAATTCCACTTAAGGACCCCACATTTTTGTCTACTTTTCCTTCTTAGATTTAATCTTTCCATGCATTTAAGCCCCTTCATTTTATTTCTTTTGCAATTTAATCCCTTTCTTTGCATAAATGGCCATCATATCCCTAGGGACTTTCACTATTTATATATCAGTCCCTGGACTTTTACTTATTTGTAGTTTAGTCCCTAAAAACCCTCTGTATATTTCGGGGACTTCTGCTCAAAGGGATATATCTATTTCAGGCTATTTTCTAAGTCTCTGGCCTGAAATTGGGACACATTCCTCATTTTGAACCTAGGTGAACTGTCCCAATTCTGTAGGTTAAAGACTTAACTTATCTTTAAGCCCTGAAGGAGTTAGCTCATCCCTCGGATTCCTACAAAATATAGGTAAGTAATCCGCCCATATCAGATTACTACCCTGGGACTACGGGTTTAGCAGCCTGCCCATATCAGACTACTTCCCAGTTCTCCTAGACCAAAAATCGGGATGTTACATTGACCCCCCCTATTTGTCACGGGGTTTATAGAGACCAGTAAGTCTTACTTTAGACATGTATTGTTGACAAAAATCCATAGCTTCTTCGGCAACATATTTTTGAGCAATGGATGCTTCGGGCCGATTTGGATTCTTCATATACCCTTTAAGGATTTTCATGTATCTTTCAAATGGGTACATCCATCGTAAGTATACAGGGCCACACAGTTTTATCTCTCGCACTATATGAATGATGAGGTGTACCATGATGTCAAAAAAGGCAGGAAGAAACTGTTTTTCAAGCTGGTACAAAATAACATAACCCTCGTGCTCCAATTCCTCCAACTTTTTAGTCTCAAAGACTTTGCCACATATAGCATTAAAGAAGAAGCAAAGTCGGGTTACAATGTGTCTTAAATTATCTTGAAGGATTCCTCGAACAGCCACTGGGAGTAATTGTTGCATCAATACATGACAATCATGAGACTTTTGGCCTACTAATTTCAAATCTTTCATGGACACAATCCTCTTAAGATTAGATAAGTACCCAGAGGGAACTTTGATTCCTTGCAAACACTCACAAATACTTCTTCTCTCAGCCTTGGACAAAATGTTAGTCTCTTCAATATGATAGCTCCCCCCACCATCTGGCATCGGATGTAAATCCTCTCGTATTCCCATTTCTTTCAAATCCAATCTTGCCTTCAAACCGTCTTTGGAACTACCATGTGTGTTGAGAAGTGTTCCAACAATGCTGTCACACACATTTTTCTCCACATGCATCACATCAATACAGTGCCTTACATGAAGATGTCGCCAATAGGGAAGCTCAAATAACACAGATCTTTTTTCCCATACATTTTTCTTACTTTTCTTGGTAATCTTAACGAAAGTGACATTGATGTCTTTCACCTTTTCATAAACTTGTTCGCCAATCAATAGCTTTGGAGCATTTTCAAATTCTTGGCCGCCATAAAATTTCTTCTTTAGTCGGCGGTATGGGTGGGCTTGTCTTAGAAATCTCCTATAACCTAGGTAGACTGTCTTTCTTCCATGATGAAGTTGATAGTAGCAAGTCCCTTCCTCATAAATTGGACATGCTTTATGGCCCTTAACACTATACCCTAACAAATTTCCGTATGCAGGAAAGTCATTAATTGTACAAAAGATCATGGCCCATATATTGAAGACCTCCTTCTTAACCGCATCAAGAACATCCACACCTTCCCATAGCTTCTTCAAATCTTCGATCAAGGGTGTTAGGTAAACGTCTATGTCATTTCCCAGTTGTTTTGGTCCTGAGATTAGCATAGACAACATTACATACTTCCATTTCATACACAACAAGGGAGATAGGTTGTAAATCACCAGAAGGACGGGCCATGAACTATGTATACTACTAAGGCTACTATAAGGGTTCATGCCATCCGTACTAAGTGCAAGCCTTAGGTTTCATGGTTCATTGCCGAACTCAGAAAATAAGTCATCAATCTTCTTCCATTGCAAAGAGTCAGCAGGATGACGAATCTTTCTATCATTAATCCTTTCATTTGCATGCCATAACATTTTCTTTGCATCATCTTCATTAGAAAAAAGTCGCTTAAACCTTGGTATAATTGGAAGATACCATAACAACTTGTCAGGAGAGTTGTTTGATCTGTATCTTGGTGTCTTACATATTGGACACTTCTCCTCATCTTCAAACTCTTTCCTGTACAATATGTAATCATTTGGGCATGCATGAATCTTTCTATACTGCATGCCTAAAGGACCTATTATTTTCTTTACATCATAGTAGTATTTGGGTAACGCATTTTCTTTAGGAAACATGTCCTGTAAAAACTCAAGTAATGCTGAAAACCACTGTCAATCCACCCATGCCGAGCTTTCACACTTACCAATCTCAACACCCATTCAACAGGTTGTATTTTATGCACCCTGGGTATAGAGGCTTTTCTGCATCATTGCACATATTACCATATGCATGTGACCGCATAAAAGCATCTTCTCCAACATCACGAATCATGTCCTCTACTCGATCATCAGTATCCATGTCATTGTCAAAGTCTGTTCCACCTGTTCACCATGCTATACCCATACCGTGTAACTCTTGCAAAACCCCTCACAAATTAGATGAGTGTAAATATCAGCAGGACTTTGTTTCCTCTCATTCAAACAAGTCACACAAGGACAATAAAACCTTCCATTGTCATCATCACCATTCCTTTTAGCAAAATCCAAAAACTCCTTCACCCCCTCAGTATACTCAACACTTGTTCGTTTAGCATTTATCCAAGTATGATCCATATTTGTGGAAGACTAAGAAACTAGAAAAACAGAAAACAAGAAACCATTACGAGAGGAGTTCAAAACAAAACTCACCATCTATGAAGCACCGAGAAGGCTTAAAGCGCGAACCAGGGAAAAATGAGAGATGGAAGGCACGAGAAATGTACCAAATAAAAGAGTATTTGGTAAAAAAAATTAAAAAAAAATTATTTGGTAAGAAAATATACACCGGACAAAATGTTACGTCGGTGTAGATATATATATACAACAGGTGTAGAGAGTATATTTTACACCGGCCACTATATATAAACCAGTGTAAAATATATCAATTTTTTTTAAAGTGATAGACCACTATGTCATCAACTTTTACACAAAAAAATATATATATCAGAATATATAAAAGTTGTAATCTTTCACTACTCATCAGACTCAGAGTTTTGGGAGTCATCAGATTGGGTGAGATCAACAGGATTAAAGAAGCTATCACTGGGTTGATGGCGGCGAACTTCTGAGCGGAAATCTCTGAAACTTGCTTTCAGTCTATCAACTTTATGATTCAGTTCTTCCACGGAGTCCTCTAGCCCATTGAAGCGCAGTATGAATTCCTCAAGGAGCTCCATCAGAGTCACAACCAGGGGAGGAGGAGAAGGAACAGAAGGGTGAGGATCAGGATATTTGTCTTCAAAGTCGTCTCTGTTTCTTTTGTGGGGCGGAGAAGGAGGCGTGCTTGAGGAAAAGGCTATTGGAGGAGTCAGATAGATGAAAAGAAAATAAAACAGAGATAAAGTGATGAGACAAAATGTACAGATCGATCATAGGAATGGTATATATATATATATGGTTCATGATCAATAAGAATATAGAAGGATGCAATTGGCCTTCTATCATAATGACTACAAACGTTAGGAACCGAAGAAGTGAAATGAACGGTCTGAAGAATAAAGAAAGCGCGCGGGAAAACATAGACAAGAAACTGAAGAGGCAGATAGGACGAAGCTAATCTGCACCGGGTGTTTATATTTTAAATCGGTTACTTTTAAAACCGGTGTAAAAAATTAATTTTTTTTTAAACTGCCTTCTCCTCAGTGACCGGTTTAAAAGTGGGATTAAGATAAAAATAAATGGATCATCAGCAACATATGCAGAACAAGAAACTTGTTAAACACATTCATTCAAATTAAATTTTACTATCAAACTTTATATCTTGAAATCTATATAAATACAATATCATCATCTCCTCAATCTTTTCATTACATCAAAAGAGAGGTGGGGAATAGGGAAAGGCAGGTGACCCCGTTTTCACTCATCATCATCTTCCGAGTCAGTATTTTGGGAGTCAAAATTGGGATCAACAATAGGATGAAAAAAAACATCCTGTTGATGGCTACGAACTTCAGAACAGAAGGCTCTGAAACGTTGATTCATCCTCTCAACTTTCAGGCCTAGTTCTTCCACCGAGCGCTTTAGGGCATTGAAGCGCGGGATGAGTTCCTCCAGGCACTCCACCAGTTGCTGGAGCAGGGGAGGAGGAGAAGGAACTGAAGGGTTATCATGATGACAGACATTGTTTTCTTCAAAATTAGTTCTTTGTGTTTTGTGAGGCGGAGAAGGAGGGGTGTGAAACATCCTCCCTTAGACCCCTCAGAGTACACTTACGGAAGCGATATTAGCTCGATCATATCTTAACTTAAGCCCAGAAATTAAAATTTCTACTCTTAAGTTCCTTATTCTGAACCTTTAATTTGAGAACTGATTAATCTCTTTTTACACATCCAAACAAGGCTTATTACCTATCCACGGAATGCCCCAGATGTGAACTTGTGGTCCTGGTTTTTCCTGGAATTTTCTATTTTTTTATTCCTTTTTTCTGCATCATCCAATACACCTCAGTGGACACCTCAGCGGACACCTCAGCAGCACATTTCTCACATGTCTAAATCCCGGGACACCTCATCAGCTGACTCAGCATTTCCAGATAGTTCCAGAGTCTTGCACCGGAATCAGCGGCTGAGATCATGCCACGTGTCCTTAACTTTTCTTCTGCCTCTAAGATGATGCCATGTGGCATCTGGAAGGGACCTTTCACGCCTTCCAATGTTATCCAGATAAGTCCCAGACTTTATCCGATCACCTCCTCGGTTATCGTGCCAACCGAGTAACTTTACTTTACTGAAAAGTCATTAAATCATTATTTTAATGTCACTTTTCCCCCTGAATCACTGGGCCTGCGTTTTTGGGCCTGGGAATATCATCTTGGGTCTCTGATCCAGCCCAAGTACTCTGATGGCCCGATTCTCAAGAAACACCCCTTGGCAAATTACCAAAATGCCCTTGGTTCCTCTTCCTTTACTTTAATGAGTCTAGGGGCATTATTGTCTTTTCATATCTTACCAGAGTACTCTCTGACCCTGGTCAACTATCTAGATACCCTGTCTGGACTGACTAACCTTAGGCAAATGACCAAAAGACCCTTTACTCATTCTTCAACTATTCTATAACATAAGGGCATTTTCGTCATTTTGCACCTTTTTCCTGGACACCGGCCCCTCTTACCACTGAACTGATATTATGGGCCTGGGCCTTCCCTGGTGTCACTATGGGTCTTAAAAACACTGTATGGCCTCTGGCCACAGTCCGATCATCTTTATTCGGACTGTCTTTCCTTTACCGATTATAACTGTAAATTCCCATCTTCAGTAATTTTTACAGAAAAATAGGGACCTCAAATCAAAATTCTGTGTTACGTCATTCAACCCGGAATTATTTTCTCTATCTCCCGATATTTTCAGATATTTTATCTAGGCCGGGCTATTTTGGCCTGAAAGTACGCTCCCGCGCACACTTTTCAAAAATGGCCATTTTACCCTTGGTCACCTTTCTAATTCTTTCATATACATAGAGACCTCATATGCATATTTCACAGTTCAGTGAAATGATCAGCATAATTTTCTCTATTTTCTGACAAAATATGGTACTCATCGGCTATAGCCCGATATTTCCCATAATTACAATTATGCCCCTGCATTCTCTTTCTGGCATCTATTCTCATCTTCTTATCCTTCATCTTAAGTTCTAGAAATTCTCTTTCAATAACTCATCCCCTAAACTCTTCGGGAGTCATCGTTAATTGAAAGGCTCGAGAACCCGCCCATATCAGGTTACTTGCACAGGAGCCAGCCCATATCAAGCTACCTGCAGAATTTCTAGGCTTAAGACTTAGGATATTTCACACATTCCTCATTCTGAACCTAGCTGAAATGTCCCGATTCTATAGGTTAAAGACTTAACTCATCTTTAAATCCTGAAGGACTTAGCTCATCCCTCGGATTCCTACAAAATACAGGTAAGTGATCCGCCTATATCAGATTACTACCCTGGGACTACGGGTTTAGTAGCCTGCCCATATCAGACTACTTCCCAGTTCTCCTAGACCAAAAATCGAGATGTTACAGGGTGGATGAGGAAGAAGCCATTGGAGAGTTAAGATAGAAGATAGAAAAAATAAATATAAAATAGATACCGGAGAAGGTGATCATGATGAACTACTGCGCATGTCTGAGAAGCTTGACATAAAATGGCGGGAATGGATATAGACGGAGTTAATCTAAATCGGACTAAATATTTTCACATCGGTCACTATAGCATCCATTGTAGAAAGTAAACATCTAGACCGGACTACATTTTTCCACATCGGTCACGAGTAAATACGGTGTAAATATTTCATATTATTTACAAAAATGCCACCGGTCATTTTTTTAAAACCGTCTCCGCATTAATCGGTTTAAAAATGGGGATTTTGAATGCCAATTCTCCACCAGTGGAGCTTTCACCTGAAAAATATTTATAATCATGAGGTAAGATATATCTCAGTAACCAGCAGTCATACTCATCTTACATGCCAGATAGTACTTATGAGGTGCCAAGTGGGACAGTTATAAAACTACAATCATAATTAAGTTCAGCATGAAAATTAGTGGACTATAACATAATCATTATAATATGACAAATGATGCACTAACCTAACTCTTCCTTATCACTCCTGACTAGACCCATGGGCTGAGTTACTTTTCAAGTGACTGGTTACTCTAAAAGTTCACTATCTATGTGATATAGGCAGGCTAAAGACAACAGAGCACACAACCAGACTATGGGTCCCTACATGGAACTATTGGGGTGTCAAGCCTCTCATGGAACTGTTGAGGCATGTAGGCCCCTCTTGGAATTGTTGGGGGGCCCTTCATGGAATTGTTAGGGAAAGGCTATCCATCATGCATCCATGAAAGGCTACCACGTGGTATGAATGGTAACAGATCTCCACAATTGCATTTCAACTCACCACCCATAATATGCAATTCAATCATGGTACTCAATTATAGAACTCTATTATGAAACTTAATCATAGAACTTAGTTGTTAAACATAATCATGGAACTATATCATGTAACATAAACAATAGTAGAAGTATATTTGATATATACACAAACCATATTTCATAGTACTCTTTAAAGTCAAACTTGTACCATTAGCAATAATCATGCATATTACACAATTCCATGAAATCAAGTCCCACATGGCAATGATAATATATATCATATCATAATACTTCAACATAATTATATGCCTCATATCTCTTTCATAATTCACCTTTCAAAATCACTCACAAACACTAACTAGCATGTATAGCAAATGGAAAATAGTTACCTCTTGCCTAAGTTAAAGATAATTACCACCAAGATCAATCTTGTGCTCAAGGTCTAAGCCAACAATCAATCTACACAATCATATTATCATCACTATTAGTTTACAACTAATTGAGTGATTAATTAACACTATTCAAGAGATCCTAGAACCCTCTGTGAAATGCAAAGCTTAAATACTTAATATTATATTCCAATAGCTCCTATAACTTATTAGGATCAATTAACCTCCAATTGCATCAATTGATCAAAAGCCTCAAATTCTAAGCTAGGTTCCACATAAAAAATATCCAACTTTAAATTTCAATCCAAATCATCATTCATAACTGATTAAACATGAATTCTAATTCATATTAACATAACCTAATCATCAAAATTTATTTTCTAATTTCACATTATCATAAATCATTAAAAATCCTAAACTTTCTTCAAACCCGAATCTCAAAATCCATCAAACTTAAAATCTAACAAAACTAAACTATAAAAAATTCAATAATGCCTCAAGAAAACTCCAATCAATGATTTAATTCGAATTTAATCGGTCCAAAACTTATATATATCATAAATACTAAATGTTTTAAATAAAAATTTAATTTTAAAATTTTAAATTAACCAATGGACAAAACTAAACTAATAGAACTTGCTTATTAAAGTGGCTCTATAATCCTATGGTAATCTATTCTTAAAACTCAAAACTTACCTAAGCCCTAATCCCAAAATTTACTCAAAACCCCACAATAATACTATCATTAAGAAGCTCTAAGTGAGTAGAATAATATTCACGAAGGAAGTTTTGAGAATAGAGATAGTTTAGTGCTAAAATGATATGTAAAATTTGAATCTAGCCTAAAAAATGAAAAACCAGAGACGGAAGAAGAGCACGGTGTGTTTACTGTTAATAGGCAAATTTGAAATGACGTTGGGGTATATCTACGTACAATACCTATGTGCACCATTTTGTGAAATGTGTTTTGGCCTTTTCTATTTTTTTAACTTTCATGGGCTATACGTTTTGAGTTTAGCCCTTTTTTATTCACTGTTTCTCTTAATATTTTATCCATTCATTATTATATATATTAATAATAATTGATAATAACATTAATATTTATAATAATTTGTTTCATTTTTTATATTATATTTTTTATAAATTATAATTTAGACAAGTTCCCTTTACTTTTAATTAGATAGAGATTTCATTTACTATGAATTAATTCCTTTTATTGCTACTTAAATTCTAAAATAAAAATTCGGATGTTGCACACCCTCAAGATTCAACTACCAATTCACTCATTTATCATTCATTTACTCACTACACAATTTTCGAACTCTAACACTCTCATTCTCTCATCTCCTTCACCTTATATCACCATTCCCTTCTATCTTCTTCCATTTCAATGGCTTCTATACTTTGTGAAATGATGGTGAAAGCACCGACTTCGATGCATAGCTAGAGGGCTTATCTCTTAAGGATGGAGGCTTCAGCTTGAGTTATGGAGCTACAAAGGGGAGTTCTAGTGTTCAATTCATAGTTTCAACTTGTATTAGATTTCTCCTAGATCTAGGATGAGACTTTTATGGTTTGATTTGTAATTTCTTTATGACGCTATTTATTTGAGTTGAATCTATTGTAATGAGGATTGATTTTGGAGCTTTTGATTACATCTATGATTATGATTGTGATTATTTCTTCTCTTAGTGCTTTGTTGAATTCAATTCCAATATGTCAATGTGTTGTGAGTTGATATTTCTTTTGCATCTAAAATGGATTAGTGTTAAGGCCTTGCATTAATTGATTAAAAAGGACTTAGCTGCATTGAGTTAATCCTATGGCAATTAGTTAAATCCCATATGATAGCCTAAGACGATTCTCAAGAGGTTTTCATCACTTTGCATATTTTCAAACCTATTTTCCATTCCATGATTCCTATAAAAACCCAAAAATATCTATGTTCATTGCATTGTCCTTAATTGTTTTCAAATGAATTCTCAAAACTCCCATGTTTACATGCTTTCTAGGCACTTAGTCCACTAGGATTTCAATAAATAAGATTCCTTGATAAGGAACAACCTGAGGTTGTGATTTATTACAATCCTTAGTAATTACAAATATTTTGCATGTGAGCCCCAAGGCTAATGGCAAAAAGGTTCCCATTAGGTTGAATGTAGTACTGAAGGATATCTTTGCTCAACTACTCATTTTATTGATAAGAAATGGAATCTAAATAGCAAAATACTTGCATTCACATACTTGTTAGTTTTGACAGTTACACCCAAGATGGGGTAAATTTGGTGATATTTTAAAAATTTAAAACTTCTTGGAAATGAAATAGATAAGTTAAGAGTGATATCACTTAGTGTAACTGAAGGAAGAAATTGACACTGGAGATTTGTCCTAGTTCGGCCTAATCACTTGGCCTACGTCTAGTCCTCAGATTCCCTTATGAGATTTTTCACTATATCCTCCAGATTACTTGGGCCCTTGGCGCCTTAGTACATTCACTGTGAGAATCCCCTCTCACTCCCCTTATAACCTATAAGGATAAAATTAACTCAAGAGTCCCCCACTCTTGAGCAACTCAGAAATAGAATTGAGAATTTACAAACTCTTTCTCACAGAGAAGATATGATAATCATTGAAGTGCAATAAATTCTCTCTCAAAAAAATTCTCTGTTCACGCTAAGTGAAAATAGAGTATAACTGAAACATCCTACTTTTAACCCCTTAGAGTACACATTTGAAAGTGTATTTGATAAGTGGAAGCATTACTTTGGCCCAAAAATTAAACATTTTTAATTTCATCATTGGGTACTGTTCATTGTGTATTTTCCAGCTGACAGTTCAAATTTGAAAAATTATTTATCTTAATACACACATCCAATTGATGTGTGCTACCTATGTAATTAAATCTTAGAATGTGTACTATATGTCTGCCAAATTTTGTGGCCATACTCCTTCATTTACTAGGTCAAACTGAAGCCAGAACATAACTACCTCAGGACTTACGTTTTTATCATGATCACTTTCTTTTATGATTTCATAATTATTTCTAGCATGCATAACCATCATCAAACTTTCTCATATTCATTCAGACATGTCTATAACATCATTTAAAATTTCATCATATAAATAGACATGTACAACATTAATTACATACAATTATTTACATAGACAGGAAATTCATATAATACATGCTAGAATATCAACTTGTCTACATTTCTTCTTTATCTTACTTAGCTCTTCTTCATGCATACTTCTTCCATTACATTTGACTTATTATGGTTGGTCATGGGAGGGTAAGATTCTAAGGAATCTCAGTAGCAAACAATACCACACAATGTATACAGAATAATGTTTGGTCCTAACGTGTGTGCTTACAGTGATCATGCTTGCATAATCATATATTTGCATGCTTCCATGTTTCTTAATTACAACATATGGCCATAGAATAAAAAGAAATAGAGCTTTAATCAATCATACAAACTTTACATAATCAAGCTAAGCAACCAACATATAGAACACCCAAGTTATCAAGCATACAAGTTAGGTAAGTTCACTACCTTATAACATAGCTTTTTCCTTAGTCCTATGCCTTTGCTTTGAGGTTCCTTCTTCACATAAGTCAAAGACTAAACATGCCATAATAATATTTTATTATTATCCCGTCTAGTGTAGTTCAATCTTAACCCAAGTTTAACAAAGGTAATTTCTCTAACCCGATAAGCCCCTAACTTCCTTTCTCTTCACAGCTAGCCTTATTAAGAGAGAGAAGTTCCACAATTATAACTATTAAATTTACAAGAACAATCCTCTAATTTATTAGAGTAGAAAATAGGATTGGCTACTTACCTTAATCATAAACTTGCTGAGTCTTAAGATCCTTGGATTGCTCCTAACTCGGTCGGATCTCCTATTTTTTTTTCCTTTCTTCCTCTCTCATTTTCTCTCTCTCTCTCTTCCTTTCCTTGGATTACTTCAAATGCCTTGAGTTGCCGGGTGAGGCGTATTTATAGTGGAGGTAAGGTAAATTGAACGGTCCAGATCGAATCGCGACGGATGGCTCAAATCGCATGACTTCCTCACCAAGTCAAGGCTTGCATCACCTAGATGACATCATCTTGATGATGTCATCTTCCTTACATCATCCATCTTACATCATTACGCTAGGTGGCACCTTCTAAGGGCAAGAAGACTTATTGGATAAATCTAGTCTAATCCAGTACCGGCCCAGTCATATTTCCTAAAAATCAGACTGTTTTATAAATCTAATTTTTCTAAAATTCTATAATATCTATTTTGACCTTAGATCCAATATTTGGATTTTTCTTGCATTGATATTCTTAGAGTAGATATAATACTTACCTTTGAAAAATTACCAGAATGCCCTTGGTTCATTTTTATTCCCTTTTATTACACTAGGGGCATTATTGTCTTTTCACACTTTATCAAATATTTTCTGACCCTGGTCAACTATTCTGGTAGCCCTCTTTGACTTTTGACCTATGTTAACTGATTAAAATGCCCTCCATTTAATTTTTAATTATTTTTATAGCATAGGGGTATTTTTGTCATTTTGTACATTGCAATATATTTCTAAACACTGGCCACACTAACTTGTGAATGGTATCCTGGGCTTAGGCCCCTCTTTGATGTCATTCTGGGCCCATTCAAACTTAGCTCACCTACTGCTTAAGTTTCATGATCCAGATATCAAGCGTCCGTGAACTCTAGTCAAAATTCACTAAAACGTGGATAACTTTTTCCACAGAGCTCCTTTTGGGGTTCCGTCAGTTCTGTAACATATGGTTTCACAGGACACACCTTCCTATAAATTTTTATCTATATATGAGGTCTAGAAGGTCTGATAAAATTTTTTTATAACTCTTAGAGCTTTAGATCAATATCAGTTGTTTGGACCCTCAAAAATTTCGTGTGCACATTCATCTCTAAATACTATTTTTCTATCTCCTAGTGAAATATGGGACTCAAATGCTTCTGGGCAATTTTTGGCCACTTTCGGCTCAATTTTCTCATAATTATACTTTTGCCCCTGGAAGGTTTTAAAATTTTCATTTAGGTCCCTTTGCATTTTTCTACCTTCCTTCATACTTTTTATCTTTACATTTTAGTCCCTTAACTTTTTATGATTACCCTTAGTTCCCATAATTTGTCTACTTTCATTTTATACCATGTAACTTTTAGGGTTTTCATTTTAGTCCTTTTGCATTTTACACTTATGCCATAAGGAACTTTCTTCCTTTACAATTTGGTCCCTTTTTACTTCTTAGGTCCTAAGGAATTTTCTTCTTTATAATTTAGTCATTTATTTTCTTTTTCCTCTTTCTATACCCAGCAGACTCTTTGGAGCCTCTTTATTTACATACTTGCCCCAGGAACTTTCATTATTTACATGTAGTCCCTATACTTTTACTATTTATAATTTAGTCCCTGAATATCCCCTATATATTTTTGGGACTTCTGCTCAAAGGTCCTGATAACCTACCTATTTCAAGCTTGTATATGAGAGAAGCTTATGACTTGACCCATGCAGCTCTCTCATAGCGGGTCGGTCCAACACCCTGTACTCTTACATGTGCTTATGACTTTGATTTATATCTCTATATATCTTCAAAGTCATACTGGTCTTATTTCATCTCTGCTCCCGCATAGATGACCGACCAGGGACATTTAGGATAAGATCACGAGTTATCCAAGGATTGTCATCATAGTAAACATGTAAATAATATGATAACATAATTAAGAAATTCATAAATCAACAATGTTCATAAGGTAATGATTGGCCCCTAGGACACAATTTCTAACATATAAATATTATTATTTTATGAATGTCTTAATTATGTTATCACATTATTTACATGTTTACTGTGATGACCATCCTTGGATAACTCATGATCTTATCCTAAATATCACTAGTCGGTCATTTATGCGGGAGCAGAGATGAAATAAGACCAGTATGACTTTGAAGATATATAGAGATATAAATCAAAGTCATAGGCACATGTAAGAGTATAGGGTGTTGGACCGACCCGCTATGAGAGAGCTGCATGGGTCAAGTCATAAGCTTTTCTCATATACAAACTATGTCACTATACCCTTTGACCTGAGATCATCATAGATTCCTACATGATAAACCTCAGCTTTGACCTAGTCAAAAGTCACTTTTGACCGAGTGATCATAAAGGCTATGTTCGGGCTTAGTGGTTTTTCATGCAGAGGAATGTGAATGGTCAAGATGGAATTTGTCCCTCATATTCATAGAGATATTACTGGGCCCCTCGATGAGTGAGTCTGAGAAATGTATGGCCATACTGTAATGGAAGGGTAGTTCCATTTCTATAGTCAGACTACTCAGGGATCGAGAAATTAACGGTCAGGAACAGGAGGATGACGTTCTTCATGCCTCATCCTTGACCGAAATATCGTGTGACAAAAGGGACATGATATGGTTGTATGAAAGGTAATATCGTTCATCGATCCTCATATGATTTGGGTAGTCATAATATCTTGCTAGAGACCGCTTACGACTTGTGGATCAGTATAGTAACTGGCCCACTGCCAACTTCATATGGGCTTACAGGGTCGCACACAAAATAGCCCAACACGAGCTATGATGTCCAGATTCATTGAATCTAAGAGATGTCTAGATTCAATGAATAATCTAGGGTGGATATATATATTATAGATATATATAAATTCGTATATATATTATATATAATATAAGAGATATTTGCAAGATTTAATTTATAAGGATAAATTAAATCTCTATCACTTTTGAATTTGAATTAAATGGATATGATCTATTTGAATTTGAAATTCAAATTGATAAGATATCTCAAATTTGATTTATGAGAATAAATCAAATATAATTCCGTCTTATCTTTATTTTAAATTAAATAAATAGGTGAATTAAATCTGTGGGACAGATTTAATAAAAACCATATTTATTTAATTAGTTTCTTATCAAATTATGCAATATATGATATTGTATTAATTTCATAATTAATATAAGATTAATTTTAAAGCCTGGCCCAATTAGAAGCCCGATAGCATCTTATATATTTGACATTAGGGGCTAGGGTTATACACACAAGAAAAAGGGCAAGGAGACTGCAAAAGGTTTGCAGATAAGAAACTGCCAAAATAGAGACGGTGAGGACGGAATCTTAAGAAAGCCCTAGAGGGATAAGAAGCGCTAGCACGTCGTTCGTGGTTGGAACGCTATTCGTGTGGATACCGGTAGAGGAAGCCGATATGAGTTGTCGACTTCTTGCGATCGAGAAAAGAGCACCAGGTACGACGAAGTCGCGACTAGTTGACACAGAGGTCGCAACTAAATTGGCATCTGAACTTCAAAAATCCAAAAAGAGACTACAGGTCGTGACTAGAAGCTGAGGAAGTCGTGACTGCAAACTCTAGAGATGACAGGTCGCGACTAGAAGCTGAGTAGGTCGCGACTGCAAATTCTAGAGACGACAGGTCGCGACTACAAACTCCAGAGGCGACAGGTCATGACAAGAAGCTGAGGAGGTCGTGACTGAAAACTCCAGAGGCAAAGAGTCGCGACTAGTGGACACTGAGGTTGCGACCACAGCTTGAATACCGAAGGTAACACTTCTTTCTCCTTGACTTAAACACATTTGGTAGATCCTGGCTGGGAATGGAAAAATTTTAAAGTTAATTTCCGCTGCGTGTCTTCCAATTCCCTTCAAACACTATATTGAATGTTTGCTCTGCTTGCTGTCAAATAGAGAAGTGACCCAATCATCCCTCTATATTTTTTGATATCAAAGTTGTAACATCCCTAATTTTCTGCACTAAGTTGTATGTATAGGTTAAATGAAATATATGAGATTTTTAGGAAAAGATGTGGCCATATTTATGTAAAGAAAATGATTAATTGGAAGAGAAAGAAAGTCTAAGAGCCAAAGTGTAAAATTACGAAAATGCCACTGTGAGGCCCTAAGAAACCAGAAGTAAATGGAGGGCATTTTGATCATTTCACACAATGGATGGATATCAGAGAAAATTTGATAGTAAATTATTATAATTAATATGATAATTTATGGAGTTGACAAAAGTAAAAAAGGAGTCCTGTAGAATTAATTATGGAATTTACGGTGAAAAAGGACACCGATAAAAGTTTAAAGGAAACGTATGAAATTTTTATCAGGACTTCTGGATCTCAGAAAATTATGAAACTTTATAGAGAATTCATTTTATATTGGAATGAATTTCTAAAAATTTTAGAACAATTAAAAGAGGTGTTTAACATTTATGCTAAGATCAGGGAAATTTACGAATATCGGTATAAGAAAAGTACATTAGGATTTGGGCCAATTAGCTATTGGACCTAAAAGAGGCCCAACATGTCATCCTAGGCCAGCCCAATAAGTCCCAAAAGTTATCTTGGAGCCCAAGTCCAATAATGAATAATTTATGGATTTTTTTAAAAGAAACAAAAGAGATAAAGTAAGAATTAGAGTTTGCACATAGTGGGACCCACAAGGACATTGAACATGGCGTACAAGACAAGAGGAGGAGCTGATTTTTGTCATGTCATGTTATCTCAACTTGGCTTGGTGGTGATGTCATGAGTGAAAAGAGAAAAGATATTACAAGATTAAACCTTTAACCATTAGATCAAATAGTTTTCAAGGTGATCTTGGCCTTCAAATGGCACATGACTTTTGCTATAAATACCCCCATTTGTAAGCCCAAAACCGTGAGCAAGAAAGGAGAAGGAAGCCTCTTGAAAAATATTTCTCAAGCAAGGATCTTGAAGAAGCTTGTAAGGTAAGTTGCTCCCTTGCTTCTAGACTTTGTTCTTATAGTTTGTGCTTGAGTTTAAGTGGTTTTTGAGGCTAAAATCTTGGGGAGGTGCTGCTGGAATTTTTGTGTATATGTGAAAGGAATGAGTTTTAAGTCATAGATAGTTAAGACAAGCTTAAACAAGTTAGTTACATGCTTGGTTGTGAAGTAAGTTGATGTTCTTGACTTTACCATTTCAATTTGTACTGTTCATGATAGAAGGAAATGGAATTTCAATGATTTAATGCTTCCATTGAGTTTATATGATGATTTTGTGTAGGATTGGAAAGGTTTTGAACCTTGGAAACCATTGGAATTAAAGGTTATAATGTTGAAAATTCCTCACGGTACTGTTCACTCTCATGAACAATGATTTGAATTTCATGATTTTGATGCTTCCAATGGTCTTAAAATGAGATTTTGTGTGGGGGAAAAGTGGAGGAACAAGTATGGGAAGCATTGGAATCAAAATGAGAATTTTTGGAAGATTTATGTATGCTTTTCCAAATCTGTACAGAACAGTGTATTCTTGCTGGAATTTGGTTATTTTGAGTTCATAAATGGATTCAAAAGGTGAAATTGTGTAGGGTAAGGTCAAGACATCAATTGATTCAAGGGCCAAGTTAATTGGTAAAGATTAAAGAAAGTTATGTTAGTTAAAGCAAGTTAAAGGTTCAAGAGAGGTAGTCTTGAGTAGTGTTTGAGTTCATGGTCCTAATGGATTATGTAATGAATATGAATGTGTTTAGGACCTTGAAACCTCTAAGAAGGTGTTGGGGAATGATTGACCAAAAAGCTTCATGATTGGAAAGCTTGGGAAGCAAGTGCAAGCATAAGAAAGAAATCTTAAATCCAAGGTAGTGGACTTACCCTAAACTTGTATGTATGTAATGTATGTTTGATTGTTCTATGGCTTGGTTGAATTGTGTGTATATGGTAGATGATTGAAGCTCTGTTATGTTATGATTACTTTGGCCAATTGTATTTCATATGATACATGGAAGCATGCTCATCATACTATGATAACACTTTCACAAGCAAGCACAAGTCTTTACATTAATACATGCATTGTTTGATATTGTTTGCTATGAGATTCCCCTGAATCTCACCCCCCATAACCATGATCTAGGTGCTGGAACATCACAAGGAAGTAGGTAATGGTGGATGTATGAATGGTGTATGACTTGGAAAGCATGCCTTTAATTTATGTGATGATATATTGGTATGTATATTGTATGCATGCACTGGATCCGATGACAGTCAGTCTACTTCCAGCGATAGTTTGAGCAGCTTATCCAGTGACTTTTTACGTGAAATTTGGTATGAAAATAACTAAGATCCATAGATTTAATTGGACACCAACAACTCCTCATTTGGTTAAGAACTCGAATTGTTATGATTTTTCAAAGTCAGGAGTTAAAATCTGGAATAAGATAATATGACTACTCAGAGGTAGTGAGGTTCATGCGATAATTTCATATAGTAAATGAATGAGTTTTTCCACGAAATTTTATGAGATTAAAGTACACATTATTAGATTTAAATCCATATGTAATTAGACTCAATTGGATAAGTATACAAGGAGAAATGAATTTTTGAAAATGGGGCAAAGAAACTGGAACTTCCAGATTTATCATATGAACAGTAAAGTTCAACGAATAAACTGATTTGATCTGGACAAGGAAACTTCATTTTGATATTTTTCTATCAAATTTGAATGAAATATATTTCATTATAAATTGGAATCACCTCAAAACAATTTTTCTAGATTTGATTATGAATTTTCAAAGTTCAGGCTGTAATCTGGAATTACCCAGTGAATAGTGATAGTAAACAGTACCCGTAAGCCCAACTCTTGGAAATTAATGTTTTTAAGTTTAAGAGGTATTCCAATGATCTAAGATAATTCCAATTGAGTATATGTAAGGTTAAGATTAAGGTCAAGATTTAAGGTTAAGATTTAAAGATGTGTACTAGAAAAATGCCATTGTGCTGGTAGACTATACAGAGTAATGTGTACGTAGGTGCTGTCTAAGGAGGATGGAAGTGAGTGGACCTAGCTGGTTCATCCAGTCTTTCCTGGGTACTTACGTAGAATGGTAGTTCTCATGGGGAATTACCGAATCAGTACAGTTATTTTCTACCAGAATTTCTGACAAGAGAGATATAATCCAGTTGAGAGTGCTATAGCAAGAGTACTCTGAGAGATATAAAGAAGGATGTTTCAAAAATCCACTCATTTTTCATCTACATCTAGCTAAATGGTTGAGGTCATTGGGGTTGACATACACTTGGCTTTTTCCATCTCAAATTTCTTCAGTAACTCTTTCAAATATTTTATCTGCGAGATAAAAATTCCATTCTTCTTCAGTTTAATCTATAGCCCCAAAAAGAAGCTGAGTTCACCCATTTTGACATTTCAAATTCACTTTACATCATCTTGTCAAACTCTTGGTAAAGACCATCGTTAGTAGCTCAAAAAATAATATCATTGTAACACCTTACTTTATTATGCCTCAGGGACCAAAATGTAGCATCTGGAACCACTTATAAGGTCAATGAAGTCAAATTGCATAATCTAGATTTTTACCTTTCTCTGGTTATTGTTTACTGTGCAGATTCCAGACAGGAGACCCAACTTTGAAAAATCATAACTAATTCTAGAAAAATTAAATTGAAGTGGTTCAAGTTTCTACATGAATCTAACTCATGCCTCTTTAAGGGAAAATATAAATCTGATCAAATGCTTAACCATTTAATACAGTTTTGACATTCAAAATCACTGTTCATTTGGTTAATTTTCCCTGTTTCTAGATTTGGACCACTGCCTTTGATTAATTGTTTCTATGTGCATAGACATCCAAATGAGGTGTACTATATATCAAATTGAAGCTTTACATGTATACTATCAACATGAAAAATATCATACATTTATTTGAACAACTATTTTTCCTTGGCAGACACAAGTTGTCACCAGAAACTGAACATTGTATATTCATACTTATTACAAGTCATAAAATAAGTTGCAAATCAATCATGCTATTCAACCCCTAATAATCTTCAATTGGATTAGTCTCCTCCATGGGAAGGTCCTGCTTTGATTATTATGACATGGAAAGGGGTGAGATTTTGGAGAAAATCTCAGTAGCAAACAATATCATACAATTTATGCAGATTAATGCTTGATGTTAATATGTGCTTATAATGATCATGCTTGCATAATGATATATTTGTATGCTTCCATGTTCCTTACTTACAACATATAGCCATAGTATAAAAAGAAATAGAGTTTCAATCAATCATACATGCTTTACATAATCAAGCCAAGCAAACAGCACATTGAACATCCAAGCAAAACAAGCATACACATTAGGTAAGTTCACTACCTCTATTAATTGCTCTTCCTTTAACCTTTCCTTTTACACCTTTGAATCTTGCTTTATAGTCCTCTTTACTACAAAGAGGAAAGCCTAATATAGCATAATAACATACACATCACAATATATTTCTATCAAGTTCCAAACTTGGTTTAGGTTCAATTCGACTTCCTTGACCGACAAGCCCCTATCTTTCTTTAATTTTGGTTAATTATCTTGCCCTTTGAATTAATTTGTGCCTTGACTATTTTCCACAAAATTTTGCCCAAGGAATCCAAATATGTAATTAGAAATAGAAAATTCTAATTTATTCCTTGAATCTGGACAGAAACCAAAATATACAACGGAATTGTCCAAAAATCCCACTTTTAATTTTAATACTTCCAACTCTTGTCTCTTATCTCAATTGTATACAATTTTGCCTTTTGGAATCAATGGAAGCATTAAAATAATCAAAATAATCATCCCTTGTCCAATTCTTGGTTTGGCCGAAAGGCCCTCTTGTTGTGGAAGTCAATAATTACATAATTCATTCAAGGTATAAACATTAATCTAGGCTTTTCTAAGTCTCAATTACATGTCTCTAACTTTGATTTATTCCTCCCCCTTATTTTCCAGATTTCGGCCACCATATACATAAGGGAATTTCTCTAAATTCATCCATTAAAATCCTAGGTCCAAGCTCTTAAATTGAAGTAATATAAGCTAGGATAGACTACTTACCTTAATTCCTAGCTAGCTTGAACCCTAGGTGCCTTAGATTGCTTGAGTTTTTATTTGGCAAGAGTTTCCCCTAGGCTTCACATGTGCCGCAATTTTGCAAAGGGAAGGGGGTATTTATAGCGAAATTCTAGGGGTCTTGGGACTAATATGACCCTGGAAGATTCTAATTATTGTAGATCCTTAATCCTGCTCCTGATTGGGTTACTTTTACTCTTAATCATGGATTAACAACTTTCTTTATATTATTTTATTTCTAAACATCTGGTTTAAAACTCCTCCTCCCATGTGTGGATCCCACAGGGACACCTCACATGGTGAGTCTGCTTCTAGAAGCCTCCAGTATCTTCTTTGCATTAGACGGCCCAGATTGCGCCATGTGTTTTCACTTTACTTCATCTTGTGGTTAAGATTCCTTTGAGATTTCTTTAAGTTTACTTCTCCTCCAAATTGAAGGCATGTGGCATCTTGGTGGGTCCTATAGGGATACCCCATGACTCCACCTTTGGCTTCTGGAAGACTCCATAACACTCCAGTATATTCTATCCAATTCTGTCCAATCTTTTACTGTATTAAGGGATTTCTCCTGAATTATTTGACTGTCCTTTAGTCCAATAATTTCCATGAGTTCCAACAATATTTCATGTCATGGAAACACTGTCCAAAAGATTATTGATAAAAATCCCTTTATCTGATCAATTTCCTAGTTATAATTTCAACCTGGTAATTATACTTTACTGAAATTTGCTAAAATATTATTTTAATATACTTGGGCTCTCAAAAACTATTGAAGCACATTTTTGGTCCTCTTGAGACACCACATTGGGTCTCTAATCAAGCCTAACTCCTCTGATGTCTCAATTTCCAAGAAACTTCCCCTAAAGCCTTTACTGGGTGCCCTAATTCACCTTAAATTCTATTATAAATTCTACAAGGCTCATTTAGAGGTTTTGTTACTTTCATAAATTATTATAATTAATCTAGTAATTTTTTTAAAATTTCATCTCAATCTGAGGTCCATGAGGTTCATAAGGTCCTGTGAAAATTCTTTATAATTTTTCAAGGCTAGGAAAATCAATACCAATTTTTTGGGACCTCAATCTGGTGCATTTTGGGACCTCAATCTGTTGCATTTTGGAACTCAAATGCTTCCAGGTAGTTTTTTGCCACTTTTGGCTCAATTTCCTCATAATTAGACTTTTACCCTGGAAGGTTTTAAACTTTTCATTTAAGTCTCTTTCTCTTTAAACTTACCCTTGAACTTTTGGATTTTTCATTTAGGTCCTTCTCCTTTATACCTCTACTTAACCTTTACTTTTTCTAACTTAAACCTTCTCTAACCATTATCTTTTCTTTCAGTCAACGTCACAATCCCTTCCTAACCTCTTTTCCCCTATCTCATCCCTATTCAGACAGGGAAAATTTGGGATGTGACAATCATCAACAAAATTTTAAACTACCAACAAATCATTTTTATGTCTTTTAATAAATACTCTAGTATCTACTTTGTCTTTTTCAAAATCTTTGTTTAGTAGAAAATTGCTCAAACATTCATACTAAGCTATTGGACCTTGCTTCAAACCAAGTGGTTGTTCAACATACACTTCTTCCATGATAAAACCATTTAGAAAAGCACTTTTCATATCCATTTGATAAAGCTTGAAATCTTTACTGTAAGCAAAGGCTAAGAGAACCCGTATAACTTCCAATCTTGCTACTGGAGCATATGTTTCCTCATAATCAATACATTTTTCTTGATTATAGCCATTTACAACTAATCTAACTTTATTTCTAATGATGACTCCAGATTCATTAAGCTTATTCTTGAATACCCATTTAGTGCCTATAATGGGATAATCTATAGGCCTGGGTCCCAAGTCTCAAACTTAATTTCTCTAAAATTGGTTAAGCTCTTCCTACATGGCTTCTATCTAGAAGGTATCTGACAGAACCTCATCAACGTTGGTTGGTTGAATGTTTGAGATAAATGCAGAAAAATGTACTTCATTGAAAACTTGTCTCTTGGTTATAACCCCTTCATTGACTTCACCAATGACCTGGACTAAATGATGATCCTTTATATGATGCTAGGCTTTAGGTTGATCATTATCATTTTCAAAAATATTTTCACAAATCTTTTCAGAATCATAAGGTGATGATGGCTTTTTGTTACGATTCAAATTTTCAAACTTTTGAATATCTTAGTATCATCCTCTGAAGAAGGTTTTGAAAATGTTTCAACTTTAGCAAAAATAATATGAATTGATTCTTCAATTGTAAAAGTTATTTTATTAAAAACTCTATAAGTTTTACTAAGGTTAGAATACCCCAGAAATATGCCATCATCAGATTTAGGATCAAATTTACTGAGATTATCTTTGTTATTGTTGTGAATGAAAAACTTGCTACCAAAGAATCTCATATAAGCAATATTGATTTTCTCCCTTTGTATAACTCGTAGGGTGTCTTGTCAAGTATACTTCTGATATAGGCTCTATTTGAGATGTAGTAAGCAGTGCTCATAGCCTCAGTCCAGAATCCTTGAGAGACCCCTTTCTTATTCAACATTGCTCTTATTGTCATATCCCAATTTGTAGAACTAGAAGCCCAGTATATAGACTGAAATAGATAGGTGTAACATCCTAATTTTCAGGCCTAGAGATGCAGAAATAGCCTAAGATTGAGAGGCTACCAGACCCCCTTTGAGCAGAAGTCCCAGAGACACACAAAGAGTTTCCAGGGACTAAGATGCAAGTAAGTAAAGGTACAGGGATATGTGAAAATCTCAAGGGGTAGAATGGCCATTTTGGGAAATGTAAAGGTCAAAGGTTACAGAGTTGAGAGTTGACCAGTTTGGTCACGACGATAAAGTATTGTGGTCGCGAATAAGTTTTCCAAAGAGGTCTAGATGCGACTGGAAGATGTGTGGGTTACGACTAATAGACAAAATGAGTCTGGTTGTGACTAAAAAGTTATGAGGTCACGACTAAATGATGTTAAGGTCGTGACTACATGATGTTTAGGTCATGACTAATGAACGCAGAAGGCATGAAGATGCGACGGAAGTATGGTTAGGTCGCGACTATGGAATATAAAAGATGTTAGACGCCAGGAGCCAAGTGGGCCAAGAGTTGTGAAAGTCCAAGGGAGATTGAAATGGTATTTTAATAAAGTATAGTTACCCGGTTAGAGAAAGAACTGAAAAAGGGTCAGATAAAGTAAAGGTTATCCAGAACCATGAGGTGGCATGAAAAGGTATCCTCATGGGACCCACAAGATGCCACATGGCATTGAATTAGTGGAAAGAGAAAAAGTAGAAAAAGGTAAAGGACACGTGGCACGATCTCAGCCGCTCATTTCAGGAAAAGAATGGAATTCTCTGGAAGCGCTGAGTCAGCATATAAGGTGTCCTAAGGGCCCCACCTAGGTGCCACCTAAGCATGTGAGGTGTCCCTTGATGACATCATAAGTGATGAGTCATTGGGGTTGATGATGTCATCATGATGAGGTAAGCAAAGCTTCTTGAGGAAGCAAGCAATCTAAGCCATTCATCAAGATTTGATCTAAACCATCCATTCCATTTTGCCTCCACTATAAATACCCCACCCCTTTCCCATTCCATTCCACACCAAGACCAAATAGGAGAAGAGAAAGGAAGAGAGAGAAAGAGAAGGAGAGAAAGAGAGAAAGGAAGAGAAAGGAAGGAAGAGAAAGAAGGAGTTCTGGCTGGGCTAGGAGCAGCCTGAAAAGGTTGGGAATAAGGTAATTTATTCTAGTCCCTGCTCTAATAAATTAGAGTATTATTCTTATTAATTCAGTAGCCAGAATAGAGGAATATCTCTCTCTATAAGATTAGTCGTGGATAGAAGGAAAATAAGGGGTTGAACAGGATAGGGGTATTATCTCAAGATAAGCTTGAGTAAGTGGAGTTATGCTAGATAAAATAATAATGAAATATTATTATGATATGTATAGGCTCTGACCTATGAGAAGGTGGAACCTCAGATCAAAGGTTAAGGAAAGCTGTATGTCAGGTAGTGGACTTACCTATTCTTGTATGCTTGATGTATATGCTTGTGTGTTAATATGCCTATGATATGTGATAGTGATGTATGCTCTGCCTTTTATGAGTTGATGATTATGCATAATAGTGATAGGCATAGAGCATGAAAGTATGCAAATGAAAGCTAAAAAAGGATAAAGAAACCACATATCATGCACTTGCATTCATCTTGTATGCATTGAATGGTACCATTTACTACTGAGATTTCCCCAGAAATCTCACCCCTACCTTTTCCAACCATAACAGGGTGCTGGTTTGGAGAAGATGGAGCTAGGAAAGTAAGGATGTTTCAATAGGCTACTATGTCTTATTGAGCAGAAGTCCCATAAATATATAAATGATGTTTAGGGACTAAACTACAAATAATGAAAGTACATGGACTAAATAAGTTAGAGACTTTAGAAGAGTCTCATGGGCATAAAAAGAGAAAAGAGGTTAGTTAGAGGCCTAAGGTTGAAATAAAGATCTCAAAGGGATGATTTACTATGTTAAAGCCCAAGTAAGGGTAATATCATAATTTTAGAAAAGTTCCAAGGGTATAATGGTCATTTTGAGAAAGAATGGTACTAAAGTAAGAAGTCTAAAAGTTTCATGGTATGAAATGAAAGTAGACACAAGTTATGGGTCATTAAGTGTAATTATGAAAAGTTGAGGCATAAAGTGTAATTTTCAAAAGTTTAGAGGTAAAATGATAATTATGGAAAGTTGAGCCAGTAAAAACCTAAAAATACCCGAAATTAGTTTACCCCCAAATTTTACCAATAAATAGAGAAAATTATTCTGATTAGTTTAATGTAACATGAAATTTTGATTTGAGGTCCCCATAAATTGATATTAATTTCTGAAGTTGGGAGATTATTACAATATCCTCTGGACCTCATAATGAAATTAAATTTGGTAGTAAATTCTTATAAATAATATAAAAATTTATGAAACTGACAGAAGTTAAAAAAGAGTCCTGTAGAATTAATTATGGAATTTACGGTGAAAAAAGGACCACAATAAAGGGTTTAAAAGAAATGTATGTAATTTTTATTAGGACTTCTGGGTCTCAAAAAATTATGAGACTTTGTAGTAAATTTATTTTATATTAGAATAAATTTTTAAAAATATTAGAACTACTAAAAGAGGTGACTAGAATTTATCTAAACAATATGATAATTTAAGGATATCGGTATAGGAAATTCCTTAGAATTTGTACCATTTAGCCAATTGACCCAATTTAGACCCAATATGGCATCTAGCAACAAGGCCCAATGTTCCAAGAAAGTGTCTTGGAGTACAAGTTAATTTTTACATATTTTAGAAATTTTTAAAATAGAAAAAGAAAAGAAAAATCTAAGAGAATGCAATATGGCATGTGAGGGGTCCCACACACCCACCACATGGCACCAAGATCATGAAGAAAGCATTATCCCATGTGATAAATTATATTAAAATAATGTAAGAATTATGTTAATGATAATTAAGGAATTAAGCAACCAATGAAATACAAGATTAAGCGATTGTAATAATTAGTTGAAGGAGGGTAGATTAGTCCAAGGAGCCTTGAAATTTAACTATAAATACCCCCTCCCTCCTTCACAATTTTGTGTACCTAGAGGACCCTTGGGAAAACCAAACCAAAATGAAGAGAGAACTCAAAATAAGATCAAGGAGAAATCACTCAAGCAAGTACATAAGGTAAGCAATCATTCCTAGTTTATTTATGTGTTTTGGACGAATAAAACCTAGGTTTTAATGGTTAGAAACTTCATTTCTCCCTTGGATCCCTTTCTGCCTGAAATTCTATAATAAAGAAGGAAGAAGAAAATGAAGATAGAACTATGTAACTAGTGCTTAAATAAGTTAGTTTAGATGATTGGTTATTGAATCAAGTTGATATTCTTGACTTTGCCATAGAAGATACCTTTCGGTCTTCACTATTGTGAATAGAAATAAATGGAATTTCAATGATCTAATGCTTCCATTGAATTTATATGATGATTTTGTGTAGGATTGGATAGGTTTTGAACCTTGAAAGCATTATTAGAATTGAAAGATAAATTTTTGAAGTCTTCTCTATACTGTTCACATGCATGAACAGTAATTGAAATTTTATGATTTTGATGATTCTAATGGTTTTAAAATGAAAAATTATGTGGGGTAAAGTAGAGAAACGAGTATTGGAAGCATTGGAATCAAAAAGAGAATTTTTGGAAGAATTATGTACACTTTTTTGGTTCTGTCCAGTAGGGTAAAGTCAATGCACTGATTAATTCAAAGGACAAGACAATTAACAACAAATTAAGAAAGATAGGGGTTAATTGATTAAGTTAAGTTCAATGTCCTTATATGTCAATTAAATTCAATCATAATGAATGAATGAATATGTGATGTTTATGCTTTGTTTTGTAGACTCAAGAAGGCAACCACTTAGCAAGGAAAGAGGACAAGGAAAAGAATAAAAGAAAGTAAAGCAATAAGGTAGTAAACTATCCTAAACTTATATGTATTAGATGTTATGCTTGGTTGTGCTATGGCTATATTGAATTATGTTGCATATGTGTATATGATTGAAGCTCTATTTTTATGATTACTTTGGCCAACTGTATTTCATATTTTACATGGAAGCATGCACATTACACAATGTTAACACTTTCATAAGTAAGCGCAAGTATTTACATTAATGCATACATTGTTTAGTACCGTTTACTATTGAGATTTCCCCAGAAATCTCACCCTTTCATGTCACCCCAATCCCAACAGGTTCTCCAAAGAGGGAAGGAGATGAAGTTGCATGAAGAGAAGTTAGGGATTGGATAGTATAAATGTTATATGATGAATGTATGAATTGTTGTATGTAATAATGTTATATGATCAGTTTGAGCAACGATATTTATGATGTAACAAAAAATAGTAAATAATAGAATAAATGTATAAAACTTTATAGACACTTATTTAACATGTCAAAATTTGTTTTGACATCAAGTACGCCTTATTTCAATGTCTATATAAAGAGAACAAATTTTTCAAAGTCAGGGACCATAATATGTTTTTAGAATTTTTGACCAAATAAATAGTATAATTTGACGTCAGAGTTGACTCATTTGACTAGTCAATTGGTCTGAAGAAGTATTTTTTCTTTAAATTTCAAGATGTTAGCTTCATGTGGCTTTTTGAACTGTTTCATTTTAATTTTTCTATAATTAATTATGATTTTTTGAAGTTCATCGTCGAATCTGGATATACTATTTGAACTGTAACTCGTGAAGAGTGAAATTCTAGATTTAGTTAATGGACTTCAAAGGTCATGTAAGTAGTTCTAAATGCTACTGAATGGTCCCTAAGACATATGAAAGTAAGGTGTTATAGTCAATAACCCTTTTTCCTTAGAGAATACTCAACACTTATTTGTTTAGCATTTATCCAACTACGATCCAAATTTTTGGAAGACTAAAAATCTAGAAAACAAGAAAACCTAGCTTGAATGGAATCATATGATGAGTTCTTCAAGGTGCTCGAGCAAAGTGAGAACTAGGGGAGGAGTAGAAGGACTGAAGGATGAGGGGCATGATGCTTGTCATCAAAATTGAAACATCCTATTTTTAACCTCTCAGAGTACGTATTACGTATTCGAAAGCGTATTTGATTAGCGAAAACATTACGTTGGCCCAAAAATTAAAATTTTAAAACTTACTTCTCGGGTACTGTTTATTAGGTAATTTCCATATTAACATTTCAAATTTAAAAATTCATAAAATTTTGTGAATTAATTATTTCCTTTGCTAGGTCAAACTGAAGCCACAACAAAACTGCTTCAGGACCTACATTTTTACCATTTCAGTTTCATTTCTTTAATTCTCAATAATTGTTCCAGCATGCATAAACCATGTCTTTGCCCTCTCATAATTTCATATATACATATCATGGGGTTATTTCATACATTTTCATCACATAAATAAACACTTTACATAACTAGGAAAGATCATACATTATAGGCTAGAGTATCAAATTGTTCACTTTCTTTCTTCCATTCTTTAGCTCTTTGATAACTATCATTTTAATTATCAAATAAAACTAAGCTAACCAATTGTAAAGTGGAGGATAATCTAGGTCGAATCACAAGGAGCTACTAGATGTTAGAGTTCCTAATTAATCTATTGAGCCATAATTTAACAAATTAAGCAGATGAGTTGTGTGTTGAACTGTTTGAACTAAAACTGAATGTAAAGTCTATGCTATTGTTTATGCTTTATGTGTTTATAATGATGAAATGAATGAATGATGACAAGTGTATTCCCTTGGAGATTACCTTACCTTCGTTATCCACAGAATATCAAGAGTTAATCAGTTGAATTAGATTAGGTTAGCTAACAACTCGCTAGCTAAATCTCAATCAAAGCTACAACTCGCAGACATTAATAGAGAATTTGACTCATTTAACCAAAGATAGTAAAATATGAATTAAACAGAATCACTTCAATTAATTACAGCTATGTTCAACTCGATCAAAGATAAGAATTCATCAAAAGATCATTTATACAGAAATAAGAAATCCAACTCGGTTCCCTACTTCTTTGTCATCTACTACTCTAATTGAATCAATAAACCAGAAGTAAATACTTCAACTAGATACAGTTAAATCTGACTTAAAGACTCAATAAACTCCCTATTAAGCTAAAAAGATTCTAGTTTGGTGTCATCTCCAAGAGAGCACAATAGCTTAGCCTTGTATTGCTATCTAAACTCCAGCAGCAAATATCGGTATAGCAGCAGTCATGATGAAAATGGAATGAGAAGATGAAGATGAATCTGCAGAACCTTCCTCTGTTTCTATTGACTAGAACTGAGGGAGTTGCAGAAGAGAAATTGGAGATGAAAAAGAAGATGAATGTGTGCGTGAATGGCCTGGTGCAGATGGAATGGAATATAGTCAAGTGATATGAATGTGTGTTCTGTATCTGTATGATCGCATATCCCTGGCTGTGAAATCTGCGTGATATATATAGAGAGGTGTGGAAGCATGATCTGTAGATTCATCCCTCGTACAACACATGTGAAGCCCCTCAACTTGCTTTTTTTGATGTCAATCCTTTTTACAGCACATGCCCCCACTTGCTGTCACCAACTTGCTCTTCTGTTCAGATGGAGTATGCTGATGTGTGAACAATGCCAGACGCGTGAACAATGCTCCTTTATGTGCCAGCTCATGCATGATCTCCCCCTTATAATTTGTTATTAGCTCTTATTTGCAGTCTGCTAAGTCCAGCTATGCAATTCATCACATGCTTAAATCATCTTCTGTCCAGTTATCCCTTCTGTCATTCGCTGATTGATCTCTGCATTGAAGTTTGGTCGCGATGATAGGTACATCAGTTCGCGACTAATATTTACAGAGAATGCACTTCTTTGCTGCTTGAACGTATGGTCCCGACGTTGAGTACATCCGGTCGCGACTGAATTCCATAGGGATTCTCTATTTTGTTGATTGATTGCTGTGTTGACCTGAAATGCATATTTAATAGATTATTTATCCAATTAAGCACTAAAATCACATCATTTAAATTCCCACTTGCCCAATTTCATATTATTAACTAATTTGGTCAATATAGTAGTAAATGTGGATAAAAGTAATAATAAACTCTCTTTTAACATATTAAAAATCAGTACAAATATGGTTTATCAACTCCCCCACACTTAGCTTTTGCACTTCGAGCAAAATTATGATCAAAATTGAATTTAAACACACATGTTCAGCACAATTGGCAAAACAGATTTAGCATGAGTACTTACAATCATCAATCTTTCCCTTCAATTGGCAACAATCCAAACTAATCTCATATCAATAAAAGAATCTAACTCATGCAATTCAATCATAGTAAGCAGCTAGGTTGAGATTTCCTCACTAAGTATTGTGTTTCACTCCCTCTCTTATCAAGGTAATTTCACTCAACCATCTAACTTAGGCTTCCCATAGGCTTGTAACCATCCTACATCTCCACCACTAAATGCCACATGGTTTATGAATCAAAGGGTCTTTATTATGGTTGTAATGTTGGAAAGGCTAGATGATGAAATGGAAATGCATGTCAATGATTAATGAGATAATGCACACAATCAAAGTTCTAATCATGCAGCTGCAGAAAATAGCTGGTCACAAACTATCTTCCTTTAATACAAGTTGAATAACACTTTTTGCATCTGGTTTCTTTTCTTTCTTTCTTTTTTTCCTTTTTCTTTTCTCTGTATTTTTCCTTTATTTTCATTTTCTTGAACCAGATAGCAAATACATTGAGGTTTTAGAGATTCAACAAGTAAATTCAACTTAGCAATCATTCACAATCAAAGACTTACTGCAGCAGCAACTATCTTGCACAATATTCATTTAATCAAGGATGGAATTTTAAAAGAAAGTGAAAGTCTCAAAGGGGTAAAGAAAAGGATTTAATATTTATGTGGGTTCTGTTTGGTCAAGAGGATTTTGAAAGAAATGCCCTTATCATTTTCACAATTCCATGGAGATGATATGGTTTTGAATCAAGGATTGAGATAAGTTCTGCAAAGTTACCAAACTAGATGGTGTCACACAATGTAAAGGAGTATATGTTGAAGGCTCAAAATGCTTCCATCTGGCTTACTCACCCTAATTAGCTCACATGACTAGATTGCATGAATTTTAAACAAAATACATAAGATTAATCATTCATGAGGCACAATTTCTAGTAGTGAATTAATGAACCAAGCAACTGATACTTCATCAAGCTTGCCAATGTTCAAAATTATATGTTCAAAGTTCAATTTAGATCTATGATAGCTAATTTCCAATGACCAAGCAACAACTAGAACTTAGTAGAAGGTTGTTTTTCAAGCAAAAGATAGATGTTAGTCGCGACAAAAAGGTCATCAGGTCGCGACTGTTTTACACAAAGAAGAAATTTTTAGAAAATAGAGATATTGGTCGCGACATAAATTGACATTGGTCACGACTCAAAATCACCGAGAGTAAACCCGTTAAACACATATTTTCTAGTCGCGACCAAATGACAACCTAGTCGTGACAGAAATTCACAGAGTTACAGTCGCGACAAAGATAAGCACAGACCACAACTAAACATCACAGATGGGTAAACATCAGAAAATATGAACCTCTAGTCGTGACAAAAATAAGCAATGGTCGCGACTAATATTCATAGAGAAAATTTTTTGACAATTTGAACATATTAGTCGAGACAAAAATAGCATACGGTCGCGACCGAAAGACAAAATTATAGTAAATATCTGATTTTTATTCATCCATCAAGTTCATCCTCCCCCACACTTAAATTCTACATTGTCCTCAATGTGAAGAAGTAATGAACACATGCAAAGGCAACAGTAATGATCATGACAACACTAAACCAAAATCTAAGATTTATTTATGGGATTATTTACCTACCCTACTGACTTGGTCTCCTCCTCCACACTTAATCAACAAATATAGCTCAAGTATATAGTAAAACTGATGAAAGCAGACTATTGTAAGTGGGGAAACAAGGAAGGAGACAACTTGAATATCATGGGGGCTTGAAGTTCTCTTTGAACAACTTCCATAGATGGCCATTGATCTTGAATTGTATATTATGCTCTAGATTCTTTGGAAGTTGTTCAAGCTCAATCTCTGGAGGTTGAATAACAGATGGGCTCAACTTCTTAAATTCTACTCCAGATTCACTGCTCTCTGATTCCTGCACCAATTCAGCATCATATTCAGCAGCAACTCTCTTTGAAGATCCATCAATGCAATTCTGTTGATGTTGAAAAACATCCTTTAATTTCTACAGCCCTGAGATGACTAAAAATTTGAAGCTCAACTGAACAGGGTTAGAATATAGGATATTAAATGAAATTTTCTTGAACCCATAAATTCTGACTTCTTGTTTCTCAAAGTCTGCTATAATGACATTGCCCTACATATCTGCCACAAATTTTCCTGGATATTATACATCACTTGAAATAGTGTAGTTAGTTCCATAGGGAGAAATAGTAGATGAAGATAAAGAAAAATCACCCATAGTGGGAAGCCAGCCATCAATCTTAGCATTAATGCATAACACATCACCATTGGATGAAGAAAAAGAAAAGAAATTAGTGGAGGATTAAGAAATAGAAGGTTCTTCAACTTCATCACCATTTTCAAGCTCACAAATATCATCACACTCTATTTCAAGTAATGCTCCAACCATGTTAAGTCCTTGGAGAGAATAGTTCTGTTGTGGGTGTCTATACATATTAAACTGAATTATATGCCCACCAAATTCCATTTTAATTATTCCTTCTTTCATGCAAATCATGGTATTAGCTGTCCTCATGAATGACCTTCCTAAAATAAGAGTACTATCATCAAGGGACTTATCCACCATATCCAAAATATAAAAGTCCACAGGAAAAACAATATCCTTAACTTGAACTAAAATGTCTTCTAAGATTTCCTTATGACTTATAATACTCTTATTAGCCAATTGAGCTAACACTCTAGTGGGTTTAATCAAATTCATTCCTAAAGCTTGATAAATTGAACTAGGCATCATATTAATAGCAGCACCTAAATCTAATAATGCTCTAGGAACAGTTATCTTGCCAATTGAACAAGGAATAGAGAATGCACCTGGATCTTTACACTTCTCTGGAAATTGAGCTTTGAAAAGTGCAGAAGCTTTAGGTCCCAATTGCACCAGTTCATTAGGTTTGTTACTTTTCCTGTGATTGCAACTCTCCCTCAAACACTTTGCATATTCAGGCACTCTCTGAATCCTTTCTAGCATAGGCATGTTTACTTTAATCTTGCTGCAGACATTATTGACTTCCTTGTTCTGCTGCTCTAAGGCTTTCTTGCTACTGATAATTTCCCTTGGGACAAGTAAATCCTTCAGTTGTACTTCTTTTTCTTCTGAATCAACAATTGTTTCTTTTTGCTTAAGCTCTGAATTAACTGAAGATTATACTTCTTCAGTTTTGTCAACTTCTGGATTTCTTATCTCAGAATCCTTAACTTTTAGTAGCTCAATTTCTTTACTGCATAGCTGTCCACCATCTTTAGAGTCTTGTGCAGAATCAATTTGACTTTCTGTAGGATCAACTGTAACCTCTTTCCTCTCTGAGATTTGTGCCTTCTTCCTGCTTTCAGGCTTCTCAATGCTATTCTTCATTAAACTACTAAAATCAGTGTCCACCTCACCTTCCTCTTCATTTTTAGCTTCAATAACTTGTTTCCCAACTTGCTTTTCACTTTGCAAATTTACAGTATTCATAGGTTTTGGGTTAACAACTGTATTTGAGGGTAGATCTCCACTGATCCTTGCCTGAACATCACTCACTGAATTAGCTAATTGAGATACATAGCTCTTTATGTTTGAGGTGTTGGTCTCCTACTGCTTAATTCTGTTCTCCATAGCAGCAATTCTAGAGTTGGTCTTTGCTTGATTGCTCTCCATTGTAGACCTAAAATCCTTGAAGTTAGAGCAGAAATTTATGTTGATGGAATTTATATTTGAATTCATCACAATAATGCTCTTGAGTATCTTAGAAATTCTATCATCCTTTGCAGCAGTAGACACTTCTAAGGCTTTAGAGGATTCAGCCACTTGCTTGTCATTGTTGAATCTATTTTGACCAGCAACTTCACCTCCATCTCTCCATCTAAAATTAGGATGATCTCTCCATCCTTCATTATATGTGTTAGAGTATGGATTCCTTTATGGATACTGGTTGGGTCTGCCTTGATAAATGGCTGAGATATCCTTATGATGTGAAGGATAATTTACACTGATATGCATTGGAGAAGAGCAGAGCTGACAGCTAGGAGCAACTAGAGCTTGAGAGTATGGGCTTTGAACATGTGAATGGCTTAGTTGAGCAGCTAGATTGTTGATCTGAACATTCATAGCAGCAACTTGAGAGGATAGAGTATTATGATCTTGAGAAGACCTTGTAGAAACCTCATGCACTTGTATAGCATCATATCCTCCATACTGCTAGTCATTGTTTGCTATATTCTCAATCAAGTTCCATGTTTCATCAGGTGTCAAATCATCAATAGAACCCCCAGCAGCTGTAACCAAATTCTTTCTACATGTAAAGCGCAATCCTGAATGAAAGTACTGCACCAAATGTTCCATTGGAATATGATGATATGGACATCTAGCCAGCAACTCTTAAAATCTGCCCCAAAACTCATAGAAAGACTATTCAGCATACTGTTTTGCAGCAAAAATTTCCTTCCTTAATGTAGCAGTCTTTGATGAAGGAAAATATCTCTCCAAGAAGGCACTTCTTAAGTTGTTCCAGGATTGTAGAACTTGAGGTGCATGATGTGGAGCATATAGAACCATTCTTTTGCCTTTCCTTCCAGTGTGAAATGAGAGACTTGTCTCTGCACAGCATCCATGTCAGCTCCTACAGGCTTCATAGTTGAGCAAACCCACTGCATAGTCTGCAAATGCTTGAAAGGATCCTCACCTGCCAATCCATAATACTTTGGTAAGTTACTCAGCAAAGGACCTTTAAACTCAAAGTTCACATCTAAAGCAGGACAAGTGTGAAAAGGATCATAGTTTGCATTAGAAGAAGTGAGTTCTCTTATGCTCCTACATGGCCTTCTATTGTTCATGTTATTTTCTGCATACTGCTCATGTTGATTATTCTGATTATGACCCTGAGCTTCACCTACATTAACATGATCCATGACACGATGACTATATAGGATATCATCTGTAAATTCAATTTTAGCTTCAACAGATTCAGAAGAACTAGGCTCAATATCATATGCAACACTAGCTTGATTTAAGATTTTAGTCCTCTTGATTTGCCTAAGTATTCTATTGATTTCTCTATCTAAAGGAAAGAATTCAGAGCTTTTGGTCATGCAAATCACGATCAATAATAATGCAGAAGATCAAATATATTAGTAAAGCAACAAATTCAGCAAGTGAGATCAGTTAGTCGTAGTTTAAAAAGCTCAGGTCGCGACTAAAAATCACAGAGAGCAGATATTGTGACAAAAATGAACTTCAAGTCACGACTGATAGTCACAGAGAGCAAAAATTTGTGAATCAGGATTTTTGGTCGCGACCAAATGTCACTTTGGTTGAGACTAAAACTCACAGAGAGCAAATTTTTGAAGTTAGAAATTTCTGGTTGAGACCCAAATGCACTCCGGTCATGACCAAAAACCATAGAGAGGTTTAGTCGTGACTAAGTGTCAATTTGTTTGCGACTAGAAATCACAGAGATAAAATTTTTTTGAAAAAATATTTTTTAGTTGCGACCAAAATGCACTCCGGTCGCGACTAAAAGTGACAGACAACAAATCTGAGTTGAAAACTGATTTCAGGTTGCGACCAAATGTGTATCTGATCGTAACTAGAAATCACAGAGCACTTTAGTCGCGACTAAGAAACCAATTGGTCGCGACTTAAAAGATATAAAACACGAAAATCATAGAAAAATCAAAACAACTACTTACTCTTTATATTTTTGAGGCCCAGGAGATTACTTAGGAAACCTTAACAAGTAGGGCTCCCCGATAACGACGCCATTTTGATAACTGTCGTTTTAATTATCCAACAAAACTAAACTAACCAATATTAAAGCGGAGGTTAACCTAGGTTAGATCACAAGGAGCTACTGGATGTTAAAGTTCCTAATTAATCTATTGAGCTACAATTTAACAAATTAACCAGATAAGTTATGTGTTGAACTGTTTGAACTAAAACTGAATGTAAAGTCTATGCTATTGTTTATGCTTTATGTGTTTATAATGATGAAATGAATTAATGATGACAAGTGTATTCCCTTGGAGATTACCTTACCTTCGTTATCCAAAAAATATCAAGAGTTAATCAGATGAATTAGATTAGGTTAGCTAACAACTCGCTAGCTAAATCTTAATCAAACCTACAACTCACAGACATAATAGAGAATTTGACTCATTCAACCATAGATAGTAGAATATGAATTAAACAGAATCACTTCAATTAATCACAGCTATGTTCAACTCGATCAAAGATGAGAATTCATCAAAAGATCATTTATACAGAAATAAGAAATCCAACTCGGTCCCTACTTCTTTGTCATCTACTACTCTAATTGAATCAATAAACCAGAAGTAAATACATCAACTAGATACAGTTCAATCTGACTTAAAGACTCAATAAACTCCCTGTTAAGCTCAAAAGATTCTAGTTTGGTGTCATCTCCAAGAGAGCACAACAGCTTAGCCTTGCATTGCTATCTGAACTCCAGCAGTAAATATCGGTATAGCAGCAGTCATGATGAAAATGGAATGAGAAGATGAAGATGAATCTGCAGAACCTTTCTCTGTTTCTATTGACTAGAACTGAGGGAGTTGCAGAAGAGAAATTGGAGATGAAAAAGAAGATGAATGTGTGCGTGAATGGCCTTGTGCAGATGGAATGGAATGTAGTCAAGTGATATGAATGTGTGTTCTGTATCTGTATGATCACATATCCCTGGATGTGAAATCTGCGTGATATATATAGAGAGGTGTGGAAGCATGATCTGTAGATTTACCCCTCGTGCAACACATGTGAAGCCTCTCAACTTGCTTCTGTTATGTCAATCCTGTTTATAGCATATGCTCCCACTTGCTGTCAACAACTTGCTCTTCTGTTTAGATGGAGTATGCTAATGTGTGAACAGTGCCAGACGCGTGAACCTCCTTTATGTGCCAGCTCATGCATGATCTCCCACTTGCAATTTGTTATCAGCTCTTATTTGTAGTCTGTTAAGTCCAGCTATGCAATTCATCACATGCTTAAATCATCTTCTGTCCAGTTATCCCTTCTGTCATTCGCTGATTGATCTCTACATTGAAGTTTGGTCACAACGGTAGGTACATCAGGTTGCGACTAATATTTATAGAGAATGCACTTCTTTGCTGCTTGAACGTATGGTCGCGACATTGAGTACTTCCGGTCGCGACTGAATTCCACAGGGATCATCTATTTTGCTGATTGATTGCTGTGTTGACTCAAAATGCACATTTAATAGATTGTTTATCCAATTAAGCACTAAAATCACATCATTTAAATTCCCACTTGCCCAATTTCATATTATTAACTAATTTGGTCAATATAGTAGTAAATGTGGATAAAAGCAATAATAAACTCTCTTTTAACATATTAAAAATCAGTACAAATATGAGTTTATCACTCTTCTCCATGCATACATTTTTCATCATGCTTGACCTAAATTGGTTAGTTGTGAGAGGGTGGATTCTGGGGAATCTCAGTAGCAAACAGTACCATTCAACTTCCCCATGAACTGGACAGGAATCGTGGGTACCCTCCAAGAAATCCAAAAATTCTCATTTTGATTCCAATGCTCCGAATACTTGTTTCTCTACTTTATCCCACAAAAATTTTCATTTTGAAACCATTGGAAGCATCAAAATCATGAAATTCCTACAAGTGATACGTACAGTAGCAGCCAAGAGCATAAACCTATAATTGCATGTATACTTAAATTTCCAATCCAATACTACTTGATTTTAGCTTGCTTCTACTTGTCTAAGCTTTGTATAACATAAAATTCATCCTTTCCCCACCATTTAGCATTTCAGCCAGTAGCATATAGGGAGGAATAAAACATTTTCCAACCATTAAATCTAACAGCTAATCCTCCCAACTATAAGCTTAAACACTTAGGGAGAAAGATTACCTTGGATGCTTGCTTATTTGCCTCTTGAGTTACCTTGGTCTTGGCTTGAGTTTTCATTTTGCAAGAGGTTCCCCATGGTGTGACAATGCTTCCGTGAATGTTGCTGAAAGTGGGGGTATTTATAGATAAAGTTGGGTGGAAATAGAAGGCCAAGATTACTTTGGTTATTATTTGATTTAATGGTCCATAATCCACCTTCTACCAAGCTTACCCTAGAAGCTTTGCAAATGACCTCCTCCATGACATCATTTAGGGCTATGTTTGGCACAAATTAGAGGAAAATACTGATAGGAAAAATTTCAGTCCAGTCTGGTACTGATCCAGTTAGTTTCACAAAAACCAAACTGTTTTATGTTTCTAATTTTTTTGAGATTCTATAATATATTTTCTGACCTTAAATCCAGTATTCAGATTTTTCTTACCATTGACATTATTGTACTGAGTATTTATCTGCTTACTATTCCTTAAAAAATGACCAAAATGCCCTTAGTTCACTATCTGTCATTAAATTAACCCTAAGGGCATAATGTTATTTCACACCTCTTAACACCTTATCAAGGCAGATACTGACTCTGATTAATCATCCATGTACCTTCCTTGGAATTTTGGACCCTATCCAAATGACCAAAATACCCCTCCATTCATCTCTTGCTCATTATTACAACCTAGGGGCATTTTAGTAATTTTGTATTTTTAAGGGTTCCTCTGGACATTGGCCCACATGACTGTTCAAGTATCTTACTGGGCCTATGGGATGCCAACTTGGACCTTTATATGGTCCAATGCCTTTATGGTACAATTCCCAAGAAATTCCCCCGAAAAATATTTATCGGGTATTTTATTCTATTATAAATTCCATAATAAATTCTACATAACTCCTTTTTGAGTTTTGTCAGTTATATAAATTCTCATACTAATTATAAGAATTTACTATAAATTTTTATCTTATTCTGAGGTCTAAAAAATTACTGCAATAATTTTTTTAAACTTCAAAAATGTATATCAATTCATCGAGACCTCAAATCAAAATTCTGTGTTACGTTAAACTGATCAGAATAATTTTCTCTATTTACTGGTAAAATTTGGGACTTAACTATTTTCTAGCAGTTTTGGGCTTTTTCCAGCTTAACTTTCTCATAATTACAAATTTGCCCCTGAACTTTTGACAAATTATAGTCCCTCAAACTTTCTAAAATTATACTTAAGGGCCCAAACTTTATCTCTACATTTTATTTTGTACCATGGACCTTTTAAACTTTTCAGTTTAGTCCCTCTCTTTCTTCAAAACTCATCTAACATTTATCATACATTCTAATCATTGTCATAATCCCTTTCAAAACTCTTTTCTCTATCTGTCCCTTACCGTTCCACTGTCTATTTCATACAGATAGGAAAAAATTAGGATATGACAAAAATATCTCGGTTTCTCTTGTGCAATAGAGAAGGAGGTTTGCATGAGGAAGAAGCTATTAAAGGGTTTAGATAGAAGAAAAGAAAAGAAAACAAGAGAAAGTGAGATGGAAAATACTGAGGAAGGATATATATTTAAGGTTGAGGAAAACACGGTTTCAAAAAAGAATATAGAAGAATGCAATTGGCCTTCTATCATAATGACTAGAAATGTTAAGAACCGAAGAAGAGAGATGAACTTTCTGAAGAAGTGACATAAAGAAGTGGAAAATGATAGACAATAACCTAAAGAGTCATAAGAGAACAAAGATAATCTACACCAGATGAAATGGACATCCGGTGTAGACAGAAAACACCTAAACCAGTCCTACAAGCAACCGGTTTAGATGTGTTATTTCTTACATCGGACGTTGGCCATCTGGTATAGAAAGAACTTTACTAAACTGGACCTCAAGGTAACCAGTGTAGAAAGGTTATTTTAAACAGGCTATGAAGGTATTTGGTGTAATAATTTTCTTCTACACCCATCACATGTACATCCGGTGTAAATATTTCATCTTATTTACAAAAATGCCACTGGTCATTTTTTTAAACCGTCTCCGCAAGGACTGATTTAGAAATGGGGCTTTAGAAAGCCTTTTTTGTAGTAGTGTGGGCTTGAATCATACGTGTTTTGTTTTTTGAGTTGATACATATACTGAAGCAAATATTGATTTAATATCCTATTTGTAATTTAATTTCACCACCACCATGTTAGATCAATTTGAGAAATAGAAAGTCAACTCCCATTCTATGGCTGAGATATTGTAATAGTCATATACTTTTAAGAGTCAGAGTAGAGGAATCAATATCAAAATTTATAAAATGACCATCAATAGACTTGGTACTTGCTTTGATATCAAAGTTCATTGTTTCCATTTACAATCTTTCAAATTTCATTGGTACCTTTTATTCTACTGCTAACAATATAGGTATTTTAAGATTTGCTAGCATCAACATATAAGTTTCAGCTTATTGTTTGGGTAATATATGAACAATGAAGTAGAATATGCTTATGGAATGTGTCACATCCTTATTTTTATATATCTTAAGGACCATTCAGTAGCACTTAGAATCACTTTCAGGGTCATTGAAGTCTAAACTCTTAATCTGGAATTTTATTCTCATAGGGTACTGTTCACTGTGGCAAATTCCAGATGAGTGACCTGACTTTGAAAAATCATAACTAATTCTAGAAAAATAGAAATGAAGTGGTTCAAATTTATACATGAATATAACTTAATTATATTTCAGGGAAAAATCATTGGTTGACCATTCCTTGACAAATTCAACGTGGGTCAACGTTTCAACTTTACTGTTCATCCAGTGATTTTCTCCTGAATCCAGCATTCTGGTCCCAATTTTAACAATTTATATGTTTTCGTGTATACATCCAAATGAGGCATTCTATATATAAAATTAAAGCTTAGTATGTATACTATTTACCATAAAAATATCATACATTTATTCAACCATTTACTATTTTTAATGATTTACCAAACATCAATAGGTCTCCACGGGTTACTGTTCACAGAGTCATTTTTCAGCAACCAACCTTACATATTAGTGCATACATACATCACATATCAGTTCAACATGCCAGATAACAACCATTATTAAATAATCAACTGTTATACATCAGTGCATGGTTAACATCCTCATATTTTCTATTATATTTTTCGTTGTCTAAAATCCGGCAGCATAACTGCTACATTCCTTCTGTAGAAAGTAACCGATCTTGTACTGATTCGGTAATTCCTGTAGTAACTACCATTCTACATAAGTACCCAGGAAAGACTGGATGAACCTGCTAGGTCCACTCACTTCCAGCCTCCTTAGAAAGCACCTACGTATACAGTACGTATCAGTTCCTTTCTTTGTTCCTTCTTCGTTGCCAGAATTTCGGCAGCCTAACGGCGTCTCTCAAAACTTCCAAATTTTATTTTGACAGAACCTCCCCTGTAATGTTATATATGGGAATGAGATTCAAAAGAATCCCAGTAGCAACAATCATAACAATATATGTAATGCAGTGTGACAGTGCTTGCTTGTGATTGTGTATAGATAAGTATGCTGCATGCTTCAATATTCAATAACATATGATCATAGCATTGTAATAGAGCTTCAAGCATAACATATAGGACAACAATCCAACCAAACAATAGCACAACAAATCACAAAGACATTACATAAAAGCTAGGATTAGTTACTACCTTAAAAGCAGAACTTCTACACTGCTTTCAACTTCACCAGAACTTCCTTTCTTCTTTCTTTTCTCACTTTCTCTCTCAAGAACTTCCTTCTCTCTCTATTTCTTGCTCTTGGCCATGGGAATGAAGAGCTAGGGGGGAATTTATAGTTTTGGTCAATGGCATTCTTGTAATTTTGAAGCCATCTGATCCTGTGGTCCTAGTTTTTCCGGAATTTCCTATTTTTCTTTATTCCTTTTATTGCATCATCCATGACATCACCCAATGCCACCTCATGGGACACCTCACCACCCACATTCTTCACATGGCAAAAATGGAGAGGGGAGAAACCTTCTGGAAGCTTTCTGGTCCAATCCGGTACCGGCCCGGTCTGTCGCCTCGAAAACTGGACCGTTTTCTGAATCTAATTTTTCTGAAAACCCATATTATGTCTTCTGGACTTGAACTTAGTATCTGGATCCTTTACATCATTAACATTTTAATACTGGGTCTAACCTCAATTACAGATCCCCTGCGAAATGACCAAAATGCCCTTGGTGCCCTTTCTTGTCCTATTTTAACCCTAAGGGCAAAATCATCATTTCACACCTTTCTGTACCTGGTCAAAGCATATACTGACTCTAGTAAACCTTATTTAGATATGTCTTAGCCTCTGGGCCTGTCTTGAATGACCAGAATGCCCTCCATTCATCTGCTAACCTTTAGTACAACACAGGGGTATTTTCGTAATTTCGCACTTCTCTGGGGTTCTGCTGGACACCGACCCACCTATTAGTCCAGGAATCTTATTGGGTCTTTATTGGCGCCATTATTGGGCCTTTCTGGGTCCATTAACTTTATGGCATGCATTACGAGGAATCTTCCTCTGGCACAGTTCATTGAATATTTTATTATTATTCACCGTTTATACACCTTTCCGGACACCGGCTCCTTCTGCCAGATATACTTCCCTACTGTGTCTAGGCAGCCATTTGGGTCATAACGGGCATCTGACTGTTGTTACCCGACCTCATTCAGTCTTAGTTTAAATACCGATAAATCTCCCTATCGGATCCCTGGAGGCCTCATACTCCCGTCTGGATTTGCTAATTCGCGAATAACTTTTCCTACAGACCTCCTATCGCTATTATGTACATTTCTTGACATCCGCCCCAAAAGGGTGCGTCATCCTGTAATTTCTTACTCATATCTTAAATCTAGTGTATCCGGTAGGAATTTTTATAACTTTTGGACAATCAGTCCATTTTTGGCTGTCTGGAGTCTTCAAAAATTCCGATATTAGGCTAGATTACCCAGCGCCACCTGCCCTATCTTCTGGTAAAATCTGGGACTGAAATGCCATCGGGCAGTCCAACCCACTTCTGGCCTATTTTTTCTTAATTATACTTTAGCCTCAGGAAACTTTTTCTTCTTTGCACTTAAGTCCCTTTATTTGGTTAAAATTACACTTTAAGACCCCACATTTTTGTCTACCTTTCTTTCTTAACCTTAAACTTTCCTTAATTGCACTTAAGTCCTTTCATTTTCTTTCTTTTGCAATTTAATATTTTTCTTTACATAAAGGACTACATCTTTTTCCTGAAAAAGAACTCATATATTCCATCTAATATGTACATAGAAATCAGTACAGAAAATTAAGGATATTACAGAATGCCTACTACATGATATTGGTTGGAATATGCATATGCTTGATATATGGACTGAAGCATCTTATAATGAAGGTTAAATAATCAATTCTTACTAGGATCTTGAGCTACAAGATTGTATTCCTTATATTTGCTTCAAAAAAGGCCTTTGGGAACAAAAAAGTAATCAAGCAACAATTGATATTTTTTAAGCCTCTAAGATATGTGAGTACCTACTCTTGTTTTGTTTTTTGCTTAATGGCTTTGTTTTGGTTTATAACATGTTGGATGATATTCTCACATTGAAAGTTTTTCTCTATTTTCATTTTGGTTTATAACATGTTGGATAATATTGTCACGTAGAAAAAGAACAAACTTACATATAAAAAATATCATGGATAAAAGAGCTTTACTACAACTTTTCCATGCAAACAATGCCAAGAAAAGGACACAACTCCACTAACATGATCAATAAAAGTAAACCCTTTATTAACAATAGTATAATATCAAAATAATCTCAAGAAAGGGCCTTATGCACTCGAATCCCATAATGTCACATAGTAACAACACATCTAGTATTGAATAATACACAACCATCACTAAAGTATCAATATCACAAGTTTTACAAGTGAATCCGTTGATCAATAAGGTACAAACATAAACCAAGATCCTTAAGCACACTACCAGTACATAGTCCCAAAATAATCAATTCAAAAGTATCAACAAAGATCAAAGTATATTAGTCTAAACCCTAAATATGAAAATATACAAAATATTCATCGCATAACAAAAGGGAGGCATTACAAAGATCAATTAGTATTAATGCCTCCAAAGCCTTCCCGTACGAATCGACACAAGAATTACCACATGAAAAAGGTTAAATAAATATGGGATGAGAAAAAAGCCTCAATAATTAATAATCTAACTTATCATACATACCAATATGTGCCCGTGAAGTGTCAAGTGGGATAGTTGTTAAATAAAGTTGTAATACAAAGTGAAATTATAAATCTTTAAATGTAGTAAAGCACATGTAGTCCTATAATCACAATCAAGAGCCAAAAAGACCTATCCCACAATTTAGGTGGTGAATGAGAGCTACTTGAGCATATCCCACACACTAAGGGATGAATGAGAGCTACTTTGGCCTATCACACGCTCTAAGGGATGAATGAGCCATCTGTCATGCATAATGAACATCTGACCATGTGATAGTGATAAGAAACATTTTGTATATGGTTTCTATGATATTTTTGAGAGTTTTATTGTAACTTTACCATTCATTTCATGCCTTAAATTGTACTTTTGTGTATTACATGATTATGCGTGGCAATATGCTAATTAAAGGGTAAAATGGTAAAATAACTCTTCCAAACTGCACATATTTGTTATTTACTGATTTGGACTTTTACAGCGATCTTTTATGTTGAATTGCAGGCATTTTGGAAAAGCGCAAGGACCAGGAAAGAATCACAAGTCGATGAAAGCCAAATCATGCCTTTGTGCTTTTTAGTCGCGACCCAAGTGTCCAACGGTCGCGACCTTACTTCTTTTGGAAGATTCTCAATGTTCATAGGTCACGACCAAAACATGGATATGGTCGCGACTAAAATACGAAATCCCTAAAACTGCGCATTTTGAATTAGGTCATGCTGTTATAAGAAGAGACGGAGGCTGCCGTCAAAAGTGAGGCTGGTTTTAGACCTGATTAGGATAAGAAACAGTACTTGAGCTCTCTCTGATCACCTTCACCATATATTCCATCCTTCTACACCTTTCCACAGATTTCTACACATCTCTACACCATCTATCTACCATCTATCCATCGTTTCTTCATGGCATCACACTTGAACACCAATTGCAGTGCAGCAGAAGTCATGAGAGGCTAAACCCTTAGTCTCTTGGTGATGGATCCGACATCTTGAGCTCATGGACTAAACTAGGGTTTTCATCATATGAACAAGTTTTGAATATCGATTGATCATTCTCAGATTAGACTGTTGTAATTTGATTCTGGATGTTTGAACGCTGGATTTTAATTTAATATTTCAGTTTTGATTTTAAGAAAGTTGGGTTATTTTTCAGTGATCATTGCAAACTAATTCAATTGCTTGAAATCTAGGGTTTTCGATTGACGACCATTCGAGGGCGTTCTCATCATCTAGGTTTAATTGCACATTAAGTGGTTTCTAACAGTTCGATAATAGTCCTTAAACTAGCTTTGATCAAAGGAGTTTAAGGAATATTAAAGTCCTAGACTCAATCGATCGATTGAGGTTTTAATTGAGACTTAGTGATTTAAAACTCAAATTTAAACTTAAGAGCAATGATAGATACATTTTCATCATCAAGAGTCTTCCATAACATATTCCTTTAACAAACCAACCAGTCTTCTTCTTAATCAAAAATCCAAAAATATCTACTTTTTTGCACCCCTTATTTTATTGCAAATCAAACCCCAAAACTATTTTATCTATGCTCAGGTTTTTATTGTTATTGACATCCAATCTGCTAGGTTTCCTTTAGAAAAGGCTCCTTGAGAAGAACGATAGGGTTGTGACTTATACTATATTATTGGGTGCAATTAACTTTATTTTGATGACTCGGACTGCGATAATCCGAGGGCTTCATCAATAGCGCCATTGTCGGGGAGCCAAGTAATTGGTTTCCTAGTAATTGCTTGTCAACTCTATTGCCTACCTGAGTTATTTTCCTTGCTTTTCATTGTATTTTAGTTTTTAGTAATTTTTAACTTGCATTGCATACTGCATTTTTTCTGACTTTTTGCAGAATTAGTCTCTGTGACTGTGATCGCGACCTTACCTGACCTGAGTCACGACAATTACTCTGTCATTTTTAGTCGCAACGTAAACTACTTTGAGTCGCGACCTTATTGCTATCTGTGATATCTGACTGCTCTCTGCGAAAACCAGTCGCAACATTTAAAACGTTTAGGCGCGACTTCTGCTCTTTGTAGTTTTGGGTCACGACTAACAAACACTTTAGTCGCGACTTACTGAAAATTTTCTGCTATGCAACTTCTGAATCTGAATCTGATTGTTTGCATTGATTATTCTTGATTGCTTCTGCATTGCATGCATAAAAGAACTGAACCATTAGTGCCTTTTGAACCTAAAATTGAGAGAAGACTTAGGAAACTAAGGAGAGAATTTAGGGAATTTAGAGAAGAAGAAGCAAAATCTAGTTCCCCCTCTAGTGTTCCAGAGTCTAAAACTGAATTGACTTTAGAGTTTTCATTAGAAACTTCTAACATGGCTGAGATTAATCAAAATGTGCATAATGGGCATAGAGAGAATGAAATGAATGTAGAGGATGATAGAAGTGTGAAGGAAATTAATCATTCGCATGTGAATTATGATCCTTATGGCTCCTATGCTGAAGAAGCTAATTTTGAAATTAAAGGAGCTTTGATTGCAGCCTTACCTAAATTTCATGGTTTTGCAGGAGAATGCCCACACAGGCACTTACAAACCATGCACATGATCTGTTCTTTAATGAAGCCTCCAATGGGCACTTTGGATGACGTCTTGAGGAGGTATTTTCATTTTACTATGGAGGGAAAGGCTAAGGAGTGGCTGTACAACTTGCCAACTGTAACACCCCAATTTTCAGGCCCAAGGCTTAGTAAGTAGCCTGAAATAGATATATCCCTTTGAGCAGAAGTCCCCAAAATATACAGAGAGTTTTTAGGGACTAAACTGCAAATAAGTGAAAGTCCAGGGACTTATATATAAATAGTGAAAGTCCCTAGGAATATGATGGTCATTTAGGCAAAGAAAGGGATTAAATTGCAAAAGAAAGGAAATGGAGGGGCTTAAGTGCAATTATGGAAAGTATAAAGCCAAAAAGGAAAAGTAGACAAAAAGGTGGGGTCTTAAGTGTAATTTTAGCCAAATAAAAAAGGACTTAATTGAAAAGAAGAAAAGTTCCTTGGGGCTAAAGTATATTTAAAGTCAGGCCGGAAGTGGTTTGGACTGTCCGAAAGCATTTCAGTCCCAGATTTCACCAGTAGATAGAGCAAGTGATGCTCAGTAATCTGTCTTAATACAGGAATTTTCAAGACTCCAGATAGCCAGAATTGATTTGATAGTCCAAAAGTTATAAAAATTCCTACAGAATATCCTAGATTTCAGATCTAAGTGAGAAAATACAGGATGATGCGTCCTGATAGGGCGGATGTCAGGAAACTGACAGAATACCGATAGGAGGCCTGTAGAAAAAGTTATTCGCAAATTAGAAAATCCAGACGGGAGTGTGAGGCCTCCGGGTATCCGATAGGGAGATTTATCGGTATTTAAAAAGGGACTGAATGAGTTCGGATGACCTCAGTCAGATGACTGTTATGACCCACAGGGATGCTAGAACACAGCAGGCCAGTGTATCTGGTAAAAGGACCCGGTGTCCTGAGATGTGTAGAAATGGTGTATAACAGCGGAAATACTTGATGGACATGGATGGGGGAAGATTCCTCGTAATGCATGCCATGAAGGTAATAGACCCTGAATGGCCTAATAATGGCACCATCAAAGGCCTAATAAGACACTTGGACTGATAGGTGGGCCAGTGTCCGGCAGACCCCTGGAAAAGTACGAAATTACGAAAATGCCCCTGTGTTGTACTAAAGGGTAACAGATGAATGAAGGGCATTTTGGTCATTCTGGATAGGCCCAGAAGCCAAGGCACATACAGATAAAGTTACTCAGAGTCAGTATATGCCCTGACAGGGTACAGAAAGGTGTAAAATGATAATTTTACCCTTAGGGCTAAGATAGTGCAAGAAAGAGCACCCAAGGGCATTTTGGTAATTTTCCAAGGAATGTTTCTTGGGAATCGAGCCATCAGAGTACTTGAGCTTGATCAGGATCCAAGATAACATTCCCACAACCCAAAAACGTAGGCCCAGTGATATGTGAGAAAAAGTGGCATTAAAATACTATTTTAATGCTGTTTCAATAAAGTAAAGTTACTCGTTCGGCAAGATAACCAAGGAGGTGATCAGATAAAGTCCTGGACTTATCTGGATAGCATTGGATGGTGTGACAGGTGCCAGTAAGATTCCACATGGTGCCAACATAGAGGAGGAAGAAAAAGTTAAGGACATGTGGCATAATCTTAGCCGGTGAGTCCAGTTTGTGGGAAATCGGACCGGACCGGTACTAGATTGAACTGGAACTGCTGAATCATCTGATGAGGTATCCCATTAGCTTGAAATTTTTCCATGTGACATATGAGGTGGCCCATGAGGTGGCCTTGAGATGATGTCATGCATGATGCAGTAAAAGGAATAAAGAAAAATAGGAAATTCCGGAAAAACAGGACCACAAGTTCATATGGCTTCAAAATTACAAGAATGCCATTGAAGGAAACTATAAATACCCCCCTTGCTCTTCATATGCCACGGCCAAGAGCCTTCAAGAGAGAGGAGAAAGTGCTAGAGAGAGAAAGTGAGAGAAAGAAAGAAAGAAAGGAAGTTCTGGCGGAGCTGGAAGCAGAATAGAGATAGTAGAGTTCTGCTAAGCCTTTGAGGTAGTAACTAATCCTAGCTTTTATGTAATGGCTTTGTGATTTGTTGTGCTATTGTTTGGTTGGATTGTTGTCTTATATGTTATGCTTGAAGCTTTACTGCAATGCTATGATCATATGTTTTGAGTATGGAAGCACGCAGCATACTTATTTGTACACAATCACAAGCAAGCACTGTCACTCTGCATTACATATATTGTTATGATTATTGCTACTGAGATTCCCCCGAATCTCATCCCAATAAATAACCCATTACAGGGGAGTTTATGTCGAAGTGAATTTTGGAAATTTTAAGAGACGCCGTTATGCTGCCGAAATTATGACAAGATAAGGAAAGCAGCTGATACGTACTGTGTACGTAGGTACTGTCTAAAGAGGCTGGAAGTAAGTGGACCTAGCCTGTTCATCCAGTCTTTCCTGGGTACTTACGTAGAATGGTAGTTCTCACGGGAATTACCGAATCGGTACAAGATCAGTTATTTTCTGAAGATGAAGCGTGGCGGTTATACTGCCGGATTTCAGGCAGAAAAAGATGTAATAGATATATGGGAAATTTTGTACATACCCAGATGTAAAACAACTTATTAATTAATAATAAGTGTTGTTTGGCATGTTTGACTGATATGTGATGGATGTATGCATATGTATGCAAAGTTGATTGCTGGAAATTACCACTATGAACAGTAACACGTGGTGACATGATAATGTTTGAGAAATAATTAAAAATAGTAAATGGATGAATAAATGTATGAAATGTTTAAGGTAAATAGTATACATACCAAGCTTTGATTTGATATATAGTATGACTCATTTGGATGTCTACACATGGAGATATAAATTATCAAAGTTGGGACCAGAATGCTGGATTCAGGAGAAAAATGCTCGATGAACAGTAAAGTAGAAACATTGACTGACGTTGACTCGCTCAATGCATGGTCAACGAGTTATTTTTCCCTGAAAGACAATTGAGTTATATTTGTGTGGAAATTGGAACCACTTCATTTCGATTTTTCTATAATTAGTTATGATTTTTCAAAGTCAGGTCACTCATCTGGAATTTTTATAGTGAACAGTACTCGATAAGAGTAAAACTCCAGATTGAGAAATTGGACTTCAATGACCTTGAAAGTGGTTCTAAATGCTACAAAAGGGTCCCTAAGACGTATGAAAGGAAGGATGTTTCAGATACTGTCAAGTTTAAGTGTGGGGGGATGTTTTGATTTTGATTCTATAAAAAAAACTTTTCTATTATTTCAATCTTTCATCACAATTTTTGGTTTTTGATTTTAATGTGTGATGAAATGCTGAAAATTGGACCTCCACCTTAAACAAAATTGTTAATTGGTAAAAAGGATTTAGCATGAAAACCATTTTGGACTTTGAAAACTATCACTTGGTAGTCTCTGTGAAAACTGGTCGTGACATATGTGCTTTTTTTGTCGCGACCTGTGATAGAATTTTGGACTAACATGCTCTATGTGAACTTCAGTCACGACCTTTGTGCTTTATGGTCGCGACAATACCTCTCAGTTAATTTTAGTCGCGATAATAAATTCATAGGTCGGGATTATATGTCTTGAAAATTCTGAGCATGCACCCCTGGGAAAATTGGTCACGACCCTCATTGTTTTCAGTCGCGACCCACTTTTGAAAAATATCTATTTACCTTCTCTTTGCCTTGTGCAATGCTGGATAGAAGGATTCCTTTTGAACTACTAAGATGATTTCACAAATGATTATTGTCCCTTTATTTCAAAACCTTTTTAGCTCCTAGAAACCATTGCCACACTTGAATTGTTATTTGAAAATCTTGGATATTGAATTTGAAACACCTAAGCTCTTGCTGTTAAATTTGGAATTATCACATGGTTCTAAGTGATTACCTTGAAACTTTTAAATCATCGTTTAGAGGGTTTTTAACTGTGATAAGTGTTTTAATGCCTAGTGAATGATGAACAGTATTTGAGACTTTAACTTGTGAGCAAATCAGATCAAAACCCTTGTTAGAAGGATTCTCGGCCTTAAATTCTATATTAAGTGATTATTAATTAGTTTATATCCTCTAGAACTTGTCTTAGCTCTGAGTTGAGAATTACTTGCGCACTTATGAATTGAACATGATAGAGGCAGTCATTTTTAAACCCTTTTATCCCAAACACAAGCCTACTACATATTATATCCTTAGTCATCCCCTTTGAGCCCATCATTTTTCTTTCATCCATCATTTTTATAGAAAGTCATATATGCATAAACATCATTTTGAGATTTTATTCATGTCAAAAACTCATAATTGTTGTGATGTTGTGCTACAGCTACTACGAATGAGGTGCCAAACAAAAGAAAAAAAAGGGCATATTGCACTGAACAAAAAAAAAGGGACAGTGCAAGAAAAGATACAAGAAAAGAAAACAAAAAGAAAAGAAAAGAGAAATGAAGAAGGCACTATTATTAACTCTTATTAGCACAATTATCACTTCTAGATCTCTAGAGACATGAATTCATGCTCATTGTTAAATACATGTAGTACTTTCTATTCTTCATATTCCATTCCATGTGGCCTATTTCCATCGTTACAACCCTAAAAGACCTCTTGATTCTTTACATAAGTGCTATATAGTTGCTGAGATTTAGAGCCATTACAAGCATATGGTAGGATGTTTTCCAAGTTGAATCTGAGTGAAAGAACCCTAACAATGAGAGGAAATAGAGAGCTAAACACTTACATCCTTTGAGAGGATCTCTTGCGCTCATACCATTAAGGTTGATTTTATTTAGTAGTTGATTACTTGGCATTGCTCACATTATCACCTTTGCATTCCCAAAAGATGGTGGATTGATTGTTTTCAGGTCACACTATGGATTATGTTATTATCTTGGATTTAATAGTTATTGTTCTAGGTGTAATTTATTTCTTTGTCCAGGAGTACAAAGGTTCAAGTGTGGGGGAATTGATAAAACACATTTTGTATATGGTTTCTATGACATTTTTGAGAGTTTTATTGTAACTTTACCATTCATTTCATGCCTTAAATTGTACTTTTGTGTATTACATGATTGTGCGTGGCAATGTGCTAATTAAAGGGTAAAATGGTAAAATAACTCTTCCAAACTGCACATATATTATTATTTACTGATTTGGACTTTTACAGCTTGCTTTTATGTTGAATTGCAGGCATTTTGGAAAAGAGCAAGGACCAGGAAAGGAATCACAAGTCGATGAAAGTCAAATCACGCCTCTGTGCTTTTTAGTCGCGACCCAAGTGTCCAACGGTCTCGACCTTAGTTCTTCTGGAAGATTCTCAATGTTCATAAGTCACGACCAAAACATGGATATGGTTGCGACTAAAATACGAAATCGCTGAAACTACTCGTTTTGAATGAGGTCATGCTGTTATAAGCAGAGACGGAGGCTGCCGTCAAAAGAGAGGCTAGTTTTAGACCTGATTAGGCTAAGAAGTAGTACTCGAGCTCTCTTTGATCACCTTCACCATATATTCCATCCTTCTACACCTTTCCACGGATTTCTACACATCTCTACACCATCTATCCTCTATCTATCCATCGTTTCTTCATGGCATCACACCTGAACAGCGATTGCAGTGCAACAGAAGTCATGAGAGGCTAAACCCTTAGTCTCTTGGTGATGGATCCGACATCTTGAGCTCATGGACTAAACCGGGGAGTTTCTTCTTTTCTAATTTGCATCTTGTCATGTTATGATTACTGCTAGATCTAGGGTTTTCATCATATGAACAAGTTTTGAATATCAATTGATCATTCTTAGACTAGATTGTTGTAATTTGATTCTGGATGTTTGAACGCTGGATTTTACTTTAATATTTCAGTTTTGATTTTAAGTTGGGTTATTTTTCAGCGATCGTTGCAAACTAATTCAATTGCTTCAAATCTAGGGTTTTTGATTGATGACCATTCGAGGGCGTTCTCATCATCTAGGTTTAATTGCACACTAAGTGGTTTCTAACAGTTCGATAATAGTCCTTAAACTAGCTTTGATCAAAGGAGTTTAAGGAATATTAAAGTCCTGGACCCAATCGATCGATGAGGTTTTAATTGAGACTTAGTGATTTAAAACTCCAATTTAAACTTAAGAGCAATGATAGATACGTTTTCATAATCAAGAGTCTTCCATAACATATTCCTTCAACAAACCAACCAGTCTTCTTCTTAATAAAAAATCCAAAAATATCTACTTTTTCGTACCCCTTATTTTATTGCAAATCAAACCCCAAAACTATTTTATCTCTGCTCAGGTTTTCATTGTTATTGATATCCAATCTGCTAGGTTTCCTTTAGAAAAGGCTCCTTGAGAAGAACGATAGGGTTATGCCTTATACTATATTATTGGGTGCAATTAACTTTATTTTGATGGCCGGGACTGCGACAATCTGAGGGCTTCATCAGATAGTAATAGACTCAACTCAATCTCTAGTTCCTAATGATGCTTATTATACCAAACAACTCAACATATAATAAAAAAAAATCAAATTCCAATTCTATTTCCCATTTAAATCATGTAATTCATTGTAATCTCATAAGTCACATGGATTGCATTTTCAAAAAACTCAAGTCTCACAAGACTAATTTTACTCAAAGTATATCAACATAATTCCATATATAACCAATTGAATTTGATAGCTTCAAGGAAACCAAAATCACTTACAAACAACATATGAACATGGATAATAAGTGAAAAGTGGTATTCTCTCACTAAAGTAAAGGTAGATTACCACAACAAGTTGCCCCATACTCAAACAAACAAGTCAATAATTATTCTACATAAGTGATGTAAGTTACTTGAGTAATTATTTAATAATATATATAATTAAAGTTTCAAACTTTCCTTTAAAACAAATTTTCAAAACTCTTATAATGCATAATTAATGATCTCCACACTAATTTTTATTTTTGAGAACCTAAATCATTTAATTGCATACTCAATAAATCCTCAATCGTTCACTTTAATAGAAATCCTGAAACCTAAAATTTCATTCAAAATTCCAACCTCTTATTTCAAGCTTAAATATCAAAATTAAACCATTAATAATTCAAGTCAATAATACCTCAAACTCAAACAAACCCAAATCAATTATTTAATTTGAATTTAATCTATCCAATAATAAACTTCTTAAATAAAATCCCAATTTTAAATCCTCATATCAACCAATAGAGAAATCTAAACCGATAAAACTTGACCACTAAATTAGCTCTACAGTTATATTGTCATCTATTGTTAAAACTCAATACTTACTCTAAACCTTAATATCAAAATTTGCTATAATCCTCTCAATAATACATCCATTAAAAATATTAAGTTGAGTAGAACAATATTGATGAAAGGAGTTTTGAGAATAGAGGTAATTTTAAGTACTAAAATGATCTATAAAGTTTGAACTGGAACCTAAAAAGAATGAAAAACTAGACTCGGGGGAAGAAGACAACACATTTTCTATTCTCACTAGACACAATTGAAATGACTCATTTGGACGGCATATTTAACATAGTATTAAAAGTTGAACCGAATCAGACAGGTCAGTACGAAAATCAATTACCTGACAACTTATATTAAATTCTCATACTAATAGCCACAATTAACCACTTGAAAGCATTTTGCAATGCTGATCATCCGTAAAGAAACCATAGTAGAAAATAGATTTGTTAAAACACTTGGAAAGATACCATGGTTAAAAAAAGAACCTTAACTTCTAAAAAGTTAACCATGATAGAAAAAGATAATTCTACCCCTTTGAAAACACTATCATGGTATTCACAAATAGCTATCCATGATAAAAAAATGGACTTTCAAATACAAAAAGACTATCATGGATATAAGAGCTTTACTCACACACCAAAATCCTTATCCATGATAGAAAAGAAACCAACTAATGAATTGAAAGAATCTATCATAGATAATTAATAACATCCATCACAATTAACCCTGTCCATGTTAGAAAAGGGATAACCATAACATTAGAGAAACTAACATGGATAATAAAACATCACTAATTTTTCGCAAACAAAACCATGTTAAAAAAGGAAGCAACCAATCTAAGATAGTTATTAAAAACAAACCCTTAATTAACAACAGTATAATATCACAATAATAGTTAAACATCACAAGAGGAGTCTCAAACAAAAGATCTCAAATCACACACAAGCCCCCAAACCATATCAAGCTCCAACAAGATAGATAATATCATGATTTACACCAGAGGGCCTTTGAGCACTAAAGCACAAGAACAACACATAAGAGTCCAAGTACAAAATGTGCATTGGACCTTAAAGCCTGACATATATCATAAAAACCCAACACAACAATTACTAAATAAAACTCAGCATTAATCAATCAATTCAATAGTGGGTCAACCAAAAGTCATATACAACCACCTAGGGCCTTTAACCCACTACAAGAACACACAATCTAAAATAGTTATCCAAAGTATCACAATTATCAAAGTATAACAAAATGTGCTCTACATTGTGGTAATATACAAATATTCATCACATAACAAAAAGGGAGGCATTACTGATGAGAGCCCATTAGTCACCTCAGGGTCATCAAAACCAAATGCATAAATAATTATAGAATATAGTACAACACCGGATCATACTCTCGAGGAGCCTTTCTATAAAATCCTAGCTAATTAGTATAAAACTTAATTAAAGCTTGGGTAAAAGAAAGCTTGATTCAGAATTCATGAGTATGTACAATCTAAATTAAAATTCAAGAAAGTAAATATTTTTGTGTTCTTCAAGCAAAGCAATTTTCAAGGAAAGGGCTTAGGTTTAGAAAATATTATGGAGAAGACTTTTAGTGTGGAGAGTTTGGCTATCATTGCTCTTTGAAAATGATTGTGGGAGTTGTAATTACTAAGTCAAGATAAAAATCTCAACCAATTGGTTAAGTCAAATGAAATTCATTAGTAAAAACCTTCCTTTAATTATAGTTAAGTTATAACCTCTTAATGCATTACGAAAAGCCACTTAGTCTTGCAATTAGAGTTAGGTGATGCAATGTCCTCAATTAGTGTGATCACAAATTAATTTTAAAACATTAAGTTAAATGCCAATAATCATTAGCTATCAACTTAACAACAAGAAACCAAGAAGAAAGATATATATATAAAGATCAACAAGTACATCAACAAAATCTATTACAAAGTCCCATATCATGGATAAACCAATCAGAATTTCAAGTCCTCAACATAAATCAAGATCCCTAGAGCTAGGAAACTTAAAACATGTGAAAAGATAAAAATAGAACTAATAAACTCCTCTTTGATGCCTAAATGAGCTCTAGCCTCCTTCTCTATCATCAAAGTTTTGAAAATCTAGCCACTCATAGCTTTAAGCTTGCTCTAATCAAAATCAAGAGGTGATGCCATGGTGGATGATGAACTTGAGGGGAAAAGGTGGAAGAGGAATGGTGGAAATGAAGTTTAATTGGTGAAAATTGATTTGGAATGGTGGAAATCAATGTAAAGGTTAAGGTTTGGTGAATGTTTAAGCTTAGAGATGAGAGAAAATGGAGAGATGAATTTTGAAATCCAAAATCTAGGTCTGAAATGAACTATGGCTACTAAAAGCTTATATGGTCACCGATTTTTTCCTTGAATGGTAAAAACACATAGTTTCAATCATGGAGTCGTTCGTCGCAATGAGAAATATCTTTAATCGCAATAATAGTTTACAGTGATGACCTCCTTCTTTAACTTAAACTCTTCTTTCCCTAATATTCTTCCCTTGCCTTCTTGGTCTTCAATTATTTGATTCTCTTCTCTTAAGATCTTCTATTCCTCCTTATGCCTACAATGAATAATCAAGCTTCTCATAGTATCATTTCTTCTCAAGAAATCAAAACACATAGGAAGGAAGTGTAATTTTATCATTTATCTTCAATTGGGAAAGACTCAAGAATAAAATCTAACTTGTGATTAATGCAAGAACTTTGTGTGAAAATGATGGAAATCATATAAAAACCTCTCATTTTGGTACAAGAAATGAGGTATAGATATGAACTCATCAATTACAAATCTTAATCCCTAACTATGCCTTTTGAGCCTTCCTGTTTGAATCGAAACACAAATTAACACATAAAAATGTTAATAATCACAAGGTGAGACAAAAGCTTTAATAACCAACAGGTCCTGGTCATCATACATATTAGCATATGTTAGGATAGGTTTATCCCCAAGAGGGGTGAATTGGGTATTATAAAAATTTAAGCTTTAAACTTAAATAGAACTTTCACTATATCTCCAAGATTCCAAGTAGGCTTTTGGTAGCCTACAATACAATCAACCTTGGTTACCTACCAAGTCAATCGATCCCCTTACTATTGTAAGGTTACAACAAAGAGTCATTCATTCGATGTGATTTTTTGTTCAAACTGAAATAATTGTATAACTGAATAACACAATTTTTACTAACTAAACTGAACCAGAATACATTTACTAACCAAAACCAAAATAATAAAAATATTTCAGTTTGGTTATTACGATTAATTCGGTTATTAGGTCTGTTTATATTGTAGCCTTGTCCAATTAAAAAAAAACAAAAAAAAACAAAGATAAATTAATTAAAACATGGAAGAATAACATAACTATAGTCAATATTTTAGAATCTATTTACTTTTCAACCTTAATAATAATATTTGTTCACCAGTTTGCCTTATTAGCTATCACAAAGATATAGGTTCATGTATCAGTATACCATATTAGCTATTGCAAAGTCTAAAAAATATTTAAACCCAATATTAGATGGCCCAACCCAAAATAATGATGATGCATTGTAGTCTGCATGTTGATGTATAAAATACAAACTATTAATTTCCTCCTTAACTTTCTGGGTAAACCTACTAATGAAACAAGAAAAAAATAAACAAAAGTAAATAAATAAAATATTACAATGATACAAATAAAATCACCCCCTTATGACTACAAATTGGAATGAAATTCACAATGATCTTTTTTAATGTCCATGTATCATCTATGAAACAATAGTAATACACATATAATTAATTCTTTGAATTGAAGTCCATGTGTTAGCAGTGATACAAATCCTTTGCTTCTTTTTGCTCAAAAAATCTTTAAATTTCATCTTTTCATCAATATAAATCACAAAGCAATCATGAGCTATAGTCCATCTCAATGGAATTTTAAATATGGGTTAAACATATAACATAAATTGCCTAACTCATGTATGTCCAGACTTTCCTAATAGAATCTTGATCAAATTTTCAATTAACAAGACCCATTTTATCATTTTTTTACATTAAACTTCAAATAAGATTGTGTAAGTTCTTCAGGAGGGGCTTTAGTTTACAACTATTCCTATGATTATTGAGTGTAGTGGTTCCATTGATTCTTGGATCACATGCAATATCTCTACACAATAATTGCGCTTATCTCTCACTTCACCCTCTTTATTTACAAACTTAAAGAAATGGTCCCAAACTTTTGACCTTGGCTTTATTGCTTTCTATAATAGCCCTACCTCGTGTTTATGTAAGTTGATTGCTTTGAGCTCGAGTAGGAGTAGCAGCACCATCCCTAGTGCTTTGGTCACCCATATTTTTACCTATAAAAAGAAAATATAACACCTTGTTTAATATTATAATTAAAATACAAAATATGGTATTTTTAATAAATATAAAAGGTCATGTAGCTATTTAGATTATATTTGCAACTTATCATTTTCTAAAATATTCTAGATTCTAGTTGTTAAAAAATTAATTTGTTAAGATCTAGTTGCCCTTATTTCATTTTCTTTCAAGATTATATATTATATATGAAGTAGAAGCTCATGACACTCCAACTAAATGCGTCGATTTTATCAAAAAAATGGACTGAGCGGCTATTGCTCTTGTTGTAACTTGGAATTTTCATTTACTCTATAGAGCTCAAAAAAAGAGATGACCTTATTGCAAATTCAATACTCTATTTAAGTCTAAATTGGTTTTCCCTACACACTCCCATTATTTCCTAATGCTAAAATAATAAAATACAGATTTAGATTGAAGAAACAATCTCACTCAATTTTAGAAGAAATATATACGTGGGCTCAAATCATCTCCAGTATTCAATACTTGCTATAGAAACAAAGCTGATCAACTCTAAGGTTTGAAGTAGAGGAGCGGAAAAGAGAGTTGAAGATGTGATGACAAGCTCAACTCAAGTGAGTTAAGACAGTGTTGACTAGAGGAGCAGAGGAGGTGATTCACGAGTCGAGAGATTGAGAGAGTCGATAGGTTGTGAGTTTAGTTGATTAGGGATTTTGAGTTTGGGGACTAGGGGAAAGGCAAATTCAGATAATCTTTTTTTTACCAAAGATTAGATAAGTAAAATGAGTGAATTAAAAAATTTATGGGGAAAAATCAATAAATATATACCACAATATAACATCGTTTTAGGTGTAATTCAATTATTCAGTTATAATTGAAATATTTTCATACACGCTCGAACAAAAAACCAATAACTAAAATAATAAAAAAAGTAACTGAAATAACTAAAATTGTGTTCAGTTTGGTATGGTGTTTGGTTACAATTCAGTTTTGCTCACCCCTCGTTACAACCAGTCTACAAGATCAACATGTGTAACATCCTAATTTTATCCCTCATATATGCACATTTGGAAGCTTATTGAACCACATTAAAATCTTTTAAAGTAAGAAAAATGAATTTTCAAAAATATCATTTTTTTCATATTGTAATTCCATATTTCTAACCCAACTTTAAAAATTTATAATTAATTATAGAAAAATTTAAATGAGGTGGTTCAAAACTTGAAGCTATTTCACTATTCTTTAAGGGAAACATATAAAACTGGATATTCCAATCAATACAATTAATTTCTCAAACTTTACTATTCATTTGGTCATCCTAGACCTTATAGTTTCTAAGCTTCAACTTTAAAAATTCATATACCCTAACTCACATATCCAAATAATACAAATTAACCATGATTTTAAAGCTTGAGATGTTTACTTTAAACTCACCAAATTTCATAGATAAATTCATCCATTTACTAGATCAAATTGGAGCTAAAATATGGCTACTCTAGGACCTACTTATTTGGCTTAATTCTAGTTTTCCAGATTATGAACTCTAACTTTGAAAAATCATATTAAATTGTATGCTTAGTCAAATTAGGTGATCTTGGTGTCTGTTTAAAGATCACTGTCTTAACTTTAAACATTCCAAATATCACATTACAATTCATCCAGCAACATAATCAAAATACAGACATAAGGTCGCTGCCTCATTAGGGATACATGCCATTGTCATAATTCTTCCAATACAAAATGTGGCATAAAATTACATCACATACTTAATTTTCCACATTTAAGCCTTTCCCTTTTGATGACTTAGCACCTATAATAATGTTAAAGTCATGGAAGGAATGAGATTTTAAAGAAATCTCAATAGCAAGAGATAAAGACTTTAACATCCATCAAGTTGAATTATCTAATCACGTGCATATGATATGGGAGCAACATAACCTTATCATAAAGCATACTGTAACATGTATGTTGTCATGACATATAGTGCAAGGAGATGCAACCACCATTATAGCTAATGGAAATATAGCCCATAGCAACATAGCCCATATCATCATCACATAACAAGCTCAACCAACCATCATAAATACAATGCAATTAAACAATCAACATAACAAACTTTAAAGTGGGATATCCTTGCTACCTCTTGAAGAATCCTTGCTCTTTTACTCTAGTATGAGAGTTCTCCTTAGGCAATTGTCAAAACCTATACATTGCAAACCAATGGCATGTCACAACACAATTCATAAACATAATTATAAAGCTTAAGCTCTTTAAGTCCTCTTTTAAATTCACTTTTAGAGATTTTGGTTCCATCCATCTAAAATTAATTCCAATGTTTAATCCTACAAAATTTACCATGTAGAATTCAATTATGGAGTTAGAATTTTGAAATTCCAACTCCCTCCTTAAATCTGGATAGAACAATGATGCCCCTTTTCAAAGCTCAAAAATTCATATTTTGATTACAATACTTCCAATGCTTACTTCTCTACTTAACCCCACACAATTTTCTATTTTAAACCCATTAGAATTATCAAAATCAACCAATTCAACTTCCTTCCTATAGTTCTGTACAATGGTAGTAATCATGCCAAAGATAAAATTTCAAGATTGCATTGATTCCATAAGCTTAATCCACTTAAATCTTGCTTATTTCAACTTGTTTAAGCTACTGATAACTTAGAATTTCTCTTCCCTTCCTATCATGAATTTTGGCCAACAACCCAAAGGGAGACGAAATGATATTTCAACCATTTAATCCAAAGATTAATCTTCCAACTACACAATATAAAGATTGGAGGAAGAATTTACCTTGGTTTCCTTGAAGATTGAAAGCTTGATTCTTGGTTGAAGAAATTTTTTGCAAGAGTTTCCCTATACGTTCAAGCATGGCCAGCCAAGAGCTCAAGGGGGTATTTATATGCAACTTCAAGATTAGATCAATGGCCAAGATCTAATCTTACAATGGATGGCCAAGATTGCATCTTGAAAATCAATGGCCAAGATTTAATCACCTAGCTTGCTTACATCATTAATCCCTCCTATGACATCATCATGCTAGGTGACTCCTTTTCATAGGAGAAGAGGCTGCTTGGAAAATCCTGTCCAATCTGGTACCGGACCTGTCAGATTTTCTAAAAACTAAACTGTTTTCTGGATCGAATTTTTATGAGATTTCATAATTTATTTTTTGGAATTAGATTCAGTGTCTATATTCTTATTGCCTATAGCATTCTTGGACTGGGTGAGGATTTTATCACTTGACCATACAAAAATACCAAAATGCCCTTCATTCACTTTTATTCCCTTTTATAATACTAGGGGTATTTTTATCGTTTTACATTTCACCAGATATTTCTTAACCCTGGTACCTTATTCCTATAACCCTCTTGACTTCTTATCCTAGGTTATATGACCAAAATGCCATTGATTATCTTTTATTCATTTTTATAACACTATGGGCATTTTCATCTTTTTACATTTCACCAGGGTATTTCTCAGACTTTGTCCCCTATTCCTGTCCCCTCTTTGTCCTTCCCAAGGTTATTTCTTGTGTTATAAATCTAATCTAACATTACTCAAAAACTTATACTATAAATTTAATTATTTGAGAAAATCATATTAATTAATCAAGGCTTCAAATCAAAATTTTGACTTCAGTCAAATGGATCAGAAAAAATCCCTCTATCTTTTCCTAACTTTAGATTTAGTGTGTTTATAGATAAATTTACTATTCACTTCTTGCGTATTTGGACTTTTCAAAAATACCATCCATATCCCTTCTTTATTCATAATTACCCTTATGTCCTTTGCCTTTTTCAAAATGAATCAATGTCCCTTCATTATTCATAATTATGCTTAAAGCACTTGACTTGTGTCTACCTTTGTTTTAAGCCTTAAAACCTTTATAATTTTCGCTTTAATCCCTCTAGACATTTTACTTAGGTCCCTTTGAACTTCTTACTTGGGTTATAAAGGATTTTGTTGCTTTATAATTTAGTCCTTCCTCTAACTATACTAGGCTTCTTTTACCCTATATAGAAAATTTAGGTATGTGACAACATGACCTTGAGATAATCTCTCTTAATCATAAAAAAGCTTTTACAATAATGCTCTCTTGAAAAGTATATTCTTCTAAACACTTAGGCCCTGCTTGGTACACTGGAATTCTCCCCATGGAAATGAAAATGGAATTGAATTCCATGCTTTAAGTATGTTTGGTAATGTTATTGGACAATGGAATTGGCTTCCATGTGATAAATAATTTCCATCAATTTTAAAAAATTCCATCTTACAACCCATGGAATTCTATTTTTACCCTACTCATTTTTCATCTCCTTCATCTTCTTTGATAGCAACCTCAACACCAAAAACTCATCACTCACCTCAACCTAATGGTGACCTCCAACAACCCTCATAATGGGAAGATGTGACCTTCCTCTTTGGCTTCCTATCCATTGTATCCTTCGACCTTCCACACCCTTATTAGCATAAGATCTGAGGACCCATGTTCATAAAAGCCTCCTTTAAAGATCTCAAATGCTGATGAGTTACAAATTTGCTCAAGGAGAGATAACGAGCCTATCAGGGATCTTTTCCCCCAACAACCGGCGATAATGATCTCTTTAGATCTATTTCTCTTCTCTCATGATTTGAAACCCCAAGCCAGGATGTCGATGACATCAATCTCCTTCTCCTTACTATACCAAACAATTGATTTTCACAAGTGCATTGACGACTTCCACAAGTGCTTTGACGGAAGAGATATATTTAATGGCAAAGATCTCTGTTGATCTTTGATGACACATATCTTCAACTTTTAGATCTTCTCCTTGTCATGAATGGCAAGATTATTTTTAAGTCAAGATTGTTTTTCAAGATACTAAAAGATGTTTTAGTTTGATGTTGTCAAGATGATCTATGCCAAAGTTTGATTGAATTGATAATGTTTTGAAAACCATTTTTGTTAGATTCCTTTTTATGCTCAAACATTGCCAAACATACATTAAAAGTGTTTTTGTTCTTAATGTTGTTAAAAGAAGAAGTTAATTGATTAATGATAATTCATCGATTGGTTGTTCGATTAATGAAAAAGTAGTATACTGTGCTACAAAATAACATCAATTAATCGATTAATGAGTAACCATTAATCGATTAAGTGTTCGATGAATGTCGACAGATGGACTTCTGGAAGAAAGTTAATGAGCCAATTAATCGATTGGTTAATCGATTAATGTATTAAAAATATATTTTCTCTTGAACAAAGATATTGCTATTAATCGATTAGTTAATTGATTAATTTAATTTAATCTATTAACTATTCAATAAATCAATAAAATTTTATTTTTATGAAATTCAAATATAAACCAATTAATCGATTAATTTACATTAACACGTTAACAATTCAATTAACCTGTGTTGAAATATTTTCTGATTCAATTCTTCCATACACATTAATCAATTAAGCATTTGATTAACTTATATTAATCGATTAGTTATTCCATTAACTTCATATATTTTAAGAATCCCTCTCTGTTTACATTGAAACTGACTGAATCTCTCCTTGAGCTGTATATGTTTGATTCAAACCTGAAATATATATATTAGTCTCTACATTAATTCTTCATTATATATCTTTTGAGAAACTTATTATATTATATATGGTTGAAAATTATGATCAATGTGATGTTCTATTTTATGTTTCTTTTATTGATCGAATTAATGATAATTAATCGATTAATACAATATATTTTATAAAAGACATCTGATTAGAACTTGATCTTTATAATATAGAGGAACTGTGAAGAAGGCATTGGAAGAAGAAGGAAATCAAGTTCAAAAATTAAGAAATTTATCGAACTCTTGATCAAGTAAACAAAGAAATGAAAGAATAGCAAAGGGAGAAGATTATGATCAATAAAATAACTCAAATATACCAGTTTTACTGAATTAATTAATTAATTACAATTAATCCATTAACTAATCGATTAATGCTTTATTTTTCAGTTCGATGTTCTACTCTGCTTTGTAATAGGTTAAGTATTTTGACCATATCTCATGATGTACTTATCTGATTGAGGTGAAACTTGATTCATATGAAACTAGACTTAGAATGCGGTTCAATGACACAAATTGCATCACCAAAGAGTCTCATATAAGGGAGATATGACGTTTGCAATATGAAACATAGGATTAATGCTTTAGCCATAACCTCTACTCACTAAATTGATCATATCTTTTTGTCTATAATAAATTTTGGAGTCAAAATTAGTTAATTGGAAAGTAGATACAGAGAGATTTTTGGGGATAAGTCATTTGCTATGTTTGGACTTAAATAGATGAAGTTATAAAAATTGAAATAAGACCATTATTCCTCAACTCAGAGATAATCAGAAAATGAAAGGAAATCAAGTGCTGAATGATTATTACCAGAACTTCTCTTGATTATGTCAAACTTCATTTAAGGTATCCAAAGACATGATTAGAATGAGATTAGACAAATATTAAAGCCAACAGACTCTCAGCAGTAAAAAGTCACTATGTGTCAGAAGCTTTAACGTCTAGTTCCAACGGTCATATTCTCAACGGAAGAAGAAAAGATCAACGAAGAAAGAGATTATTCTAAGTGGTCAAATGCTCAAATTTTATCTATAAATAAGAGAGCATCCAAGAACAAGACTGAAGGGATATGAATGCATCATCATAACACCAAAAAACTTTGAAAGCTTCTAACTCTGTTTTTCATATATCATTCCTTATGAGAGAAAAAATATCATGTACAACAATGTTTTATTCACTCTATCTGAGATAGATTGATATGTCTCTATTCTTTTACTTAACTGAGAGCAAACTTTAGAATTAGGGGATTCAAGGTGGGATTTACTCATATCATATTAAGGGGGAGCGTTGCCACCGGAAGTGTGGTGTAACCTCAGGATTGAGGTGGTTTTCAATTAGCCATAAAAATTGAGTTTGTAAATGTTACCAAGAGCCTGTTGTAATCTTGGTAAATGGTGGATTCAAAAATCTTAGTGGGAGCTGAGGACTGGACGTAGATCAAGGACGACTGAACCAGGACAATTCTTCTATGTATCTTTCTCTTCCTTAATTCTTTATATTTCTTGCAATCTATTTCAAAATTTTATCATTGTGTTTCTAGAAAAGTTAGCATTCTTAGTCTTCAAAAATTTCATTTTTATAGAGTTAATCGATTAATAGTTCGATTAATTAAAATTAATCGAATAGCTAATCGATTGATGACATTTAAAAATATATTCAAAGCTATTTTACTTTGAAATTAATCGATTGAGTATTCAATTAATATCAATTAATCGAACAACTAATCGATTAATTCATATGAATTGTGTTAGATGTTATTTCTCTTTGCTATTAATTTTTTTAGAACTTCAGACAACTGTACAATTAAGGGGGAGCTTTCAACTTTATGATATTATATCTTAAGGAAAACTTCATAAATCTTATCTCGTAAAATTTATCTCATAATATAACTCATATGCATTCACTGTCAATTCATTATGATGAGTTATTAATATGATTCCTTCCATGCTTAAACTAGAAAACATATCAGTTGGAAAAGTTTCTTAAAGATGCTAACCATTCTCTGTGCAAGAAATATTTTGAAATCATTATAGGAGAATTAACAAGCTACAAGGATGCTCTGATATATAGCCAATAGTTCAAAAAGGGAAAAATCAAGTGGGCATTAACAGTTGATAAAGGTTGGTGCCAGAGATGCACGTTGTGTAGACTTAAAGTTCAGAAACAAGAAAGGAAGGCACATAATTTCAAAGATCAATACAACATCCTCTTAAAATCAAATGGGCATTTATAAACCTTCTCTGTTTATTTTAAGTATTGCATTATGTCATTATTTTTCTCATATTTCTCATGCTTTGCTTTATCTCTTATATTTGAATCACTTTAAGTAAGGAAGGAAAATATATTACCCGTCAAAGGGATAGTAATAAATATTACATTTGAAATCCTTCAAACTTTTTGCTGATGACAAATAGGGGAAAGAATAAAATTTTTCATTAAAGATTTATCATCATAAAAAAGGAGGAGATTGTTGGAAAATATGTTTTGATGATACTAAATGGCAAAAAGTTTTCAGTAATGCTAAAATAGCAAGATTGTTTTTAAAGATACTAAAAGATGTTCTAGTTTGATATTGTCAAGATGATCTATGGCAAAGTTTGATTGAATTGATAATGTTTTGAAAACTAGTTTTATTAGATTCCTTTCTGTGCTCAAACATTGCCAAACATACATTAAAAGTATTTTTGTGCTTCATGTTATTAAAAGAAGTTAATCTAGTTAATCGAATAGTTAATCAATTAATGATAATTAATCGATTGGTTGTTCAATTATTGAAAAGGCAGCATACTACGCTACAAAGGAACATCAATTAATTGATTAGTTAATCGATTAATAAGTAACCATTAATTGATTAAGTATTCGATTAATGTCGAGCTGGTCTTCTGAAAAAAAGTTAATGAGCCAATTAATCGATTAGTTAATGGATTAATGTATAAAAAATATATTTTCTCTTGAACAAAGATATTTCTATTAATCGATTAATTTAATTTAATCTGTTAACTGATCAATTAATCAGTGAAGTTTCAATTTTATGAAATTCAAATATAAACCAATTAATCGATTAGTCAATCGATTAATTTATATTAACAGATTAACAGTTCGATTAACCTGTGTTAAAATATTTTCTGATTCAATTCTTCCAGACACATTAATTGAATAAGCATTCAATTAACTTTATTAATCAATTAACTTTATATATTTTAAGAATCCCTCTCTGTTTATGTTAAAACTGACTGAATCTCTCTTTGAGCCATATATGTTTGATTCAAACCTAAAATATACATATTTGTCTCTACATTCTTCATTATATATCTTTTGAGAAACTTATTACATTATATATGGTTGAAAATTCTGATCAATGTGATGCTCTATTTTCTATTTCTCTCATTAATTGAATTACTGATCGAACTAATGATAATTAATCAATTAATATAGTATATTTTAGAAAAACCATCTAATTAGAACGTGATCTTTATAATATAGAGGAACTGTGAAGAAAGCATTGGAAGAAGAAAGAAATCAAGTTTAAGAACCAAGAAATTTATTGAACTCTTGATCGAGTAAACAAAGGAGTGAAGGATTAACAAAGGGAAAAGATTATGATCGATAAAATAACTCAAATATATCAGTTTTGCTGAATTAATCGATTAACTAATCGACTAATGCTTCCTTTTTTAGTTTGTTGTTCTGTTATGCTTCGACATAGGTTGAGTATTTTGACCATATCTCAAGATATACTTATCCGATTGAGGTGAAACTTAATTCATATGAAACTAGACTCAGAATGCGGTTCAATAAAACCAATTTCATTACCAAAGAGTCTCATATGAGGGAGATATACCGTTTGTAATATCAAACATATGATTAACGCTTTGGCCATGACCTCTACTTACTAAATTGATCTTATTTTTCTGTGTACAATGAATTTTGGAGTCAAACTTAGTTCATTGGGAAGTAGACATAGAGATATTTTTGGGAGCATGTCATTTTCTATGTTTAGACTTAAATAAAGGAAGTTATGAAAATTGAAATAAGATCATTGTTCCTCAACTCAGAGATAATCAGAACATGGAAGAAAATCTAGTGCTGAACGATTATTACCAAAACTTCTCTTGATTGTGTCAAACTTTATTTAAGCATGATTAGAATGAGATTAGACAAAGATTAAAGCCAACACACTCTCAACGGTAAAAAGATACTTTGTGTCAGAAGCTTCAATGGCTAGTTCCAACAATTATATTCTCAACAGAAGAAGAAAAGCTCAACGGAGAAAGAGATTATGCTAATCGGTCAAATACTCAAACTTCATCTATAAATAAGAGAGAATCTAAGAAGAAGACTGAGGGGATATAATGCATCATAATAATGCCAAAAAACTTTGAAAGCCTCTAACTCTTTATTTTTCATATATCATTCCTTACAACAGACAAATTATCATGTACAATAATATTTTATTCACTCTATCTGAGAGAGATTGATATACCTCTAATCTTTTACTTAACTGAGAGCAAACCTTAGAATCAGGGGATTCAAGGTGGGATTTGTTCGTATCATATTAACGGGGAGCATTGCCACCGAAAGTGTGGTGTAACCTCAGGATTGAGGTGGTTCTCAATTAGCCTTGAAAAATGAGTTTGTAAAGGCTACCAAGAGCCTATTGTAATATTGGTAAATAGTGGATTGAAAAATCTCAGTAGGGAGTTGAGGACTTGACGTAAGTCAAGGAGAATCGAACCAAGATAATTCTTCTATGTGATCTTTCTCTTCCTTAATTCTTTATATTTCCAGCAATCCATTTCAACTATATGCTCAAAGTTTTCAAACTTATCTATTTCACTGATAAGATTGTAAAAGAATTTTAAAATAGTTTCAATAAAGTTTTTTAAAATCACCCAATTCACCCCACTCTTGGGTGATCCAGCCTATTCTAACAATAGTCACTTTTGGGTTTAATTTTTTTTTTTGGTTTTCAACTTGAAGATGTTTAATTCTCCAGGTTCTGCAATTGATCTAAGTAGATGTTGGTGTTAGATTGATTCTGGTTTTAGATTTCCATGTTACGAGGTTCAATCTTTTTCTTCTCTAATGGTGTTACTAGTGCTACATTGCGATGAAGAAGATGAGATTTTCTGTTATTATTTAGAGGGAATTTTAGACTTTTCATAATACAAACATACATTAAATAAAAATTATACAAAAATTCCATGTACATACTAAACACACTTTTAAACCTCATTTTCATTTCCATATCTATATCCATTTCCATCACAACAAATTCCAGTGTACTATACAAGCACTTAAGCTTAAATACAAATGCTCAGAGTATAAGAATAAAGAAGAGTGTTATCTATTAATCGCTTTTTCTCATTCTTGTTCGATACTCTTACTTAAACTTGAAAGCTTTTTCTCCTATTATAGTTGAAGTAGAAATTGATCTGTTGGACATGGCTTCTTCCTATTTGACATAAATTCTTCCCGTTAAGAATGTTTCTCAAATTATTAGTTCATGCTGACGGTTGTATTAAATGCTTCTCTCAAAAGTAGACTTGAGCATCCAATATCCGTTGTGCACATTCTTCTATAGAAACATCTACAAACAATATATTAACTTAGTACAATCTCATTGCTTAATGCTAATCATATTTGCAACAAGTACAAATTGATTCAAATTAGAAATCAGATTATATAATAACATTGAGTCACTGGCTGTAACTTTAATTCCAATAATATTTCTAATAATTGAATAAGTAAATGAAGAAAGTAGCTTATCTTAAGCAATATTCATAATAACACAACGAATACCAATTCGGATGGAATCATATTTGTAATAAGCAATATCAGTATTCCAAATAATGATAAAAGGATGTTCATTACACAAAGAATACTTTATTAGGGTAGGTCTGAGAATAATATAAGAATAATAGTTCAAAAGACCAATATCCAAATAATTCTAAGACATTACCTGAATAATAAGATGATAAAAAAACTTTATCAAATAAGTGTAGTTGTGAACATATGACATTATTACTAATAATATTTCAAAGAAGAACTTTGAAACCAAAATCCAAATAGGATTGGAAATAAGAAATCTCAATGACTTTATCTTCAAATAAGCTTGATCCTTATTCATAATAAAGTATTTGAAAACAAAAGTTTCTTTTAACAAAAACTTTATTTCTAATGACATGTGAATAATACGAGTATAAAGATATATGTAATCTTATCAGAATAATATTAGAAATAAAAACTCAGTTTTGATACTTATTAAGAATCATTTTGTTATCATCAAAACACATAGTCTAATAATATGTGCTCGTGAGGTGTCAAGTAGGACATATATCATATAATATCATAATTGGCAGTAATAAACAGTTTCCAATGGCATGATGAAAATGTAATCCTATATTCAAAACTAAGAGCCATAATGGCCTATCCCATGCAGGGGATGTAAAAGCCACAAAGGTAGATCTCACACAGGAGACAAAAAGAGCCACAAGGGCCTACCCCATGCAGGAGGTGAAAAAGCCAACTATTATGCATTGATGGATGCCTTATCATGTGATTGTAACAAACACCAATACTCACCAATTCCCAAACATGCTTAACATGCTCAACATTTGCATAGATAATCAATATCAATTTTCAATTTCACTTTTGCATTTAAAATATGGATAGTCAACATCTCAAAATTTCCACAGGGTTAAATTTTAAAAAACATAAGTCCCACAGACTGTTTCATCTCCAAAATATATCAAACATAACTATAACATTTTATAACTTCAAATAACCAAAAATACTCATAAACAACACATTAACATGTATGAGTTGCACCATGCTCAACCAACCAATCACAATCGATCTATACAAATCATAGAATCACCACACATTAGTTTACAGCTAATTAAGTGGTTAACAACAAAAATTAGAAGTCCTACAATCCTCTAATTTACTCAAAACTCATCAAACCCAATCAAACAAGTCCAACATCAAATTCCATATCATAATATCTCAATTAACTCATTAGGATACTCATTTAACCTCCAATACATCAATTGATCAAAAGCCCTAAATTCCAATATAAGATTCTGTTGAAAATTGTACCCTAGGGGCCAATCATTGTATTTTGAACATTGTTGATTTATTAATTTCTTAATTGTGTTATCATATTATTTGTATGTTTATTGTGATAACCATCCTTAGATAACTCATGATCTTATCCTAAATGTCCCTAGTCGGTCATCTATGCGGGAGAAGAGATTAAATAAGACGAGCATGACTTTGAATATGTATAGAGATATAAATCAAAGTCATAGGCACATTAAGAGTACAAGGTGTTAGACCGACCCGCCATGAGAGAGCTGCATGGGTTAAGTCATAAGCTTCTCTCATATACAAACTATGTCACTATGCCCTTTGACCTGAGATCATCATGGATTCTTACATGACAAACGCTCAACTTTGACCTAGTCAAAAGTCACTTTTGACTGAGTGATCATAAAGACTATGTTCGGGCTTGGTGATTTTTCAATGGGAGGAATGTGAATGGTCAAGATGGAATTTGTCCCTCACATTCATAAAGAGATATTACTAGGCCCCTCGATGAGTGAGTCTCAGAAATGTATGGACATACTGTAATGGAAAGGTAGTTCCATTTTTATAGTTAGACTACTCAGGGATCGAGAAAGTAACGGCCAGGAACAGGAGGATGACGTTCTCCATGCCTCATCCATGACCAAAATATCGTGTGATAAAAGGGACGTGATATGGTTGTATGAAAGGTTACATCGTTCATCGATCCTCAAATAATTTGGGTAGTCGTGATATCTTGCTAGAGACCGCTCACGACTTGTGGGTCAGTATAGTAACTAGCCCACTACCAACTTCATATGGGCCTACAGGGTCGCACATAAAATAACCCAACACGAGCTATGATGTCCAGATTTATTGAATCTAAGACATCTCCAGATTTAATGAATAATCTAGGGTGGATGTATATATTTATATATATAAATTCGTATATATATATTATATATAATATAAGAGATATTTGCAAGATTTAATTTATAAGGATAAATTAAATCTCGAAAATAAAGAAAAGAGAGGAAGAGCAAGGAAGTAGAGCACTGGACGGGAGTAGTACGCAGTAGTACATAATGACATAGAAATAGTTTATTTGGCTAGAAGATAATGGTATGATTGATCTTACTAACAACCTAACAGATTTCTTGGTTCACAGAGATAGGTAGATTCTTATTTATTTCACCACTATGGAGCTGGAGGTGAAGATACTAATGTAAGGGAGAATTACGACTATTGAGCTTTCGTTTTCTTCTTGCTTTACTTTTTTCTTATTTCTTGTTGCTATTTGCACTTCTTATTTTCTGTTCTTTACATTCTGCTTTATTGCTTTTCTTTTTGTTTTATTTCTTCTGTTCATTTACTTTCTGTTATTTACTTTTTAAGTATTTACTTTCTGTACTTACTTTTCTGCCTCTTTAAATTATGTCTTCTTTATTCTGTTCTTTTTCCTTCAAACGTGGTAGTGGATCTTCTTCCACTTCCTCATCTTCAAACTTCTCAAATGAGGAATCAAACGCTGCAACCAGCAAACTAAACAAACTGATTTTTAAAGAAGAAATTTCTTTTGAAAACATAAATCAAAACATTGACAATTGGACTTTACCGCCAGTTGCCACAAACGCGCTTTATGCACAAACAGAGGACAAAAAATGGTTCTCCAAGTCTGATTATATAATTAGGACTGTTGAAGAATCAGTTTCTGTCCAGCCCGAGAAAGAAGATTTCTTTCTCCTTTCAAAAAAGTCGCTTGAAAAACACCGAAAAGAGTATAACTTTTTACACATCGGTTGTATTCAAATCGCGATTAAACCACTTTTTAGAAAAGGCCTGAATGTATCATGCTTGGTTTGTCTTCTGGACAACAGACATAATATATTCCAAGATGCCACCTTGGCCATGGCTGAAACTGGATTACACGATGGTCCTGTTTACTTTAATTGTTATCTAGATCGGATGACTGAATTAAAGGATGAACATGTCCATGAGTGTATCAAACTTAAAATTAAATTAAACAGTTTGAATATGAAGCCTGGATCTATACCTGCTGTTCTAATTTATAGAATACAGTATAAGGTCTTAAACACTTCAACTTCTTACGTTCAAATCCCTCCGGAAAAGGATCAAACAACGGTTTTTCTAACTGATTTTATAAATGTTAATTTAACAATCCCTAAAACAATTATGTGGGAAAACGTTGAATTACCAAAAGAATGGGTTATGGAAAGAGCCACACAGCCTACACCACAACCTGTTTCTCAAGTCAGTAGGATTACCCAAACATCAGATGGATTTGCCAGGATATCCTTCGATCGATCCAGAAAATCTTTTTCACAAACCAATAGGTCTGAATCTTCAATATATGAGGATTGTAGATCTCTCCAAACTGAATCATCTAGATTCTCATGTTCTTCAATTCCTAGATCACCTTCTGTCATATATGGAATGGCACCTACAGTAGTTGCCCAAACACAAGCACCTACTAATGTTTCCCTCCAAGGAATTAATAGTTCTGTAAACATTCCCCAAACAGTGTATGAAAGAGATGAAGACTTAAGATCTCATGAGTCTCCAACTTATTCATCACTAGGGATAGATCAAACAATTGGTGTCATTGAAAATGATTTTCAAATTGACAAACAAACATTACAAAAACAATTTTACTCGGAAGATTATACTCTCCAGAGGAAATGGTTTTTAGAAAAATTCAAAGGATCTGTTAGAAAAAAAGATTCAAGAAAAATTCTACAGATTCCTTGAAAGAATTCAAATGAATATTTCATTTTTTTGATTGGTTTGGCGAATATGCTAAAGCCACTAAATTGGAATATCCATTTGAACAAAATGTTGATGTTATTAAACATTGGACTAGTTCCAAAGGAGATGATATATTTTCTGAATTTCCTCCAAAACAAACTGTGCAGATTCCTCAGGCAAAGGATGACAAAGATCAACCTATCCTTGCTGCACCTTTTCGATTTAAAGATGTTAAACTACCTGTTGATTCAAATGACATCAAAAAGATTGTTGAACAAAATAATTATACTAACTTATATTTACAACAGTTAGGTGATCATTTTGCTCAAACATCAAACATTTCAAAAGATGTTTCTGAACCACCAAAACCTAGGATTGAAACTCCCATATTTAAACCATTCCAACTCAGCCCACAAATGAAGTCTGAAATCCACAACCAAAACAAGTCCAAAATGATTGATAGGATCAATCAGAAAAGACTCCAGATAGCCTAAACCATGACTATTCCAGAGTCACGCCAACAAGAGTCAACCTCTTCAACTAAACAACTAGGAGTCATTGACAAAGACTCCCAAACAGATTCATCATCTGAATCGCAACTCCAAATCAACCACCAACAATGGAAACAGCCCTCCAAACTATATTACCCTAGGGCTAGCCCTCCAGATATCCTGGTTGAAGAACGAGTTTCCCAGAACCCAGTCTGCTTCAAGTGTGATAACATTTATGAATGGAACATAGATGGACAAAGTGAAGCACAAATCCTTCAAACGATGCAGCAGATGACAATGTTGTGTACTGCGTATCAAACACAAAACAATTTTACAGATGAACAAATAACAAATCTTTTGGTATCTGGTTTTACAGGTCAATTGAAAAATTGGTGGGATCATTATCTCACACCAGGAGACAAACATGTTATTTTTTCGTCTATCCAAACTGAGTCTGATAGAGCACCTATCCTTTACAACGGTGAAACCTGTCCAGATTATGTCCAATTCCCCGTCTATCCAGATTATGAAGGAGGAGGAGAGTGATGAAGAAGAATAGGTACCTGTAAAATGCAAGCAGAGAACAAAAAAGAGGAAGAAAGAAAAAGCCAGAGAACCCAGAAACGAAAGAAACAAAACTTAGATATATGTGCAGAAATGAAAACCCATAAACGTCGTCACCTAATTGAAGATATCACAAAAACATCGTCACAATTCCTTTTGGTTACCTGCTCAAAAGCAAACAAAAATATATTTAAACATAACCCAGAAATGAATGAGACAAAAACCCAAATATATATACAAAAATGAAAACCTAGAAACGCCGTTACCTAATTAAAGATATCACAGAAACATCGTCACAATTCCTCCGACTTACTCAGTTAAAAGTGAACAGAAATATATTTAAACAAAATCGAGAAAGAAAGAAACAAAAAAATAGACACCCACCATCGCAGATCTGGGTCTTCTTCTTTGGCGAGCTTTAGAGGCTATAACGACTGACTTGAACAATAGAGAACGACGAGCACAGGTATGGGTCATTGCATATCTAGGTCTTCTTCTTCGGCTAGCTTTAGACGGTGTGTTACAAAAGTGGAGCTTCCTGTCACTATGTGTTCTCCCTTGTCTAGTTTTCTCTATGGACGACGATATGATTTGTGAAGATAGGGAATCGTAAAAAACTAACGCTTTTTGTTAGATTTTTAATAGCAAAGACATTCTACACCGGATGTAATTCTATCAGCTGTAGATAAGAATGGTTTAAAATATGCTTTTTAAAGCCCCATTTTTAAATATTTAATCTTATTTACAAAAATGCCACTGGTCATGACTTTTTACAGCGGACCTATTTTACGACCGGTGTAAATATTTCATCTTATTTATAAAAATGCCACCAGTCATGACTTTTTACAGCGGTCATTACTTTTTACAGCGGTCCTATTTTACGACCGGTGTAAATATTTCATCTTATTTACAAAAATGCCACCTGTCATGACTTTTTACAGTGGTCGTTACTTTTTACAGCGGTCATATTTTACGACCGGTGTAAATATTTCATCTTATTTATAAAAATGCCACCGGTCATGACTTTTTACAGCGGTCATTACTTTTTACAGCGATCATATTTTATGACCGGTGTAAATATTTCATTTTATTTACAAAAATACCACCGGTCATTTTTTTTAAACCGTCTCCGCAGTGATCGGTTTAAAAATGGGGCTTTAAAAAGCCTATTTTTCAGTAGTGTGTTGTCCAGAAGACAAACCAGGCATGATACATTCAGGCCTTTTCTAAAAAGTGGTTTAATTGCGATTTGAATACAACCGATGTGTAAAAAGTTATACTCTTTTCGGTGTTTTTCAAGCGACTTTTTTGAAAGGAGAAAGAAATCTTCTTTCTCGGGCTGGACAGAAACGGATTCTTCAACAGTCCTAATTATATAATCAGACTTGGAGAACCATTTTTTGTCCTCTGTTTGTGCATAAAGCGTGTTTGTGGCAACTGGCGGTAAAGTCCAATTGTCAATGTTTTGATTTATGTTTTCAAAAGAAATTTCTTCTTTAAAAATCAGTTTGTTTAGTTTGCTGGTTGCAGCGTTTGATTCCTCATTTGAGAAGTTTGAAGATGAGGAAGTGGAAGAAGATCCACTACCACGTTTGAAGGAAAAAGAACGGAATAAAGAAGACATAATTTAAAGAGGCAGAAAAGTAAGTACAGAAAGTAAATACTTAAAAAGTAAATAACAGAAAGTAAATGAACAGAAGAAATAAAACAAAAAGAAAAGCAATAAAGCAGAATGTAAAGAACAGAAAATAAGAAGTGCAAATAGCAACAAGAAATAAGAAAAAAGTAAAGCAAGAAGAAAACGAAAGCTCAATAGTCGTAATTCTCCCTTACATTAGTATCTTCGCCTCCAGCTCCATAGTGGTGAAATAAATAAGAATCTACCTATCTCTGTGAACCAAGAAATCTGTTAGGTTGTTAGTAAGATCAATCATACCATTATCTTCTAGCCAAATAAACTATTTCTATGTCATTATGCACTATTGCGTACGATATTTCACCTGCCCTTTCAATCATCATAAGCGGGACTTACAGTCCATTTTCGTACGGAAGGACTCATGCATAATAACACAGATAAGTTCTATGCTATCGAAGAACTAACAGTCTTGATCATACTATCAAGCTCAACTGATACCTTGACACTACAGAAATAAGTATAAACTTATTTACGACATCTCTACTTCACCTTCTGGCTCTGATACCAACTTAGGGGAGGACCCCGGAAGGACTCAGAAATAAAGATAATAGGATAAATTAAATCTCTATCACTTTTAAATTTAAAATTCAAATTGATATGATATCTCAAATTTGATTTATGAGAATAAATCAAATATAATTCTGTCTTATCTTTATTTTAAATTAAATGAATAGGTGAATTAAATCTGTGGGATGGATTTAATATAAACCATATTTATTTAATTAGTTTCTTATCAAATTATGCAATATATGATATTGTATTAATTTTAAAATTAATATAAGATTAATTTCAAAATTCAACTCAGTCAGAACACGATAGCATCCTATATATTTGACATTAGGGGCTAGGGTTTTTGGGACAAGAGGGAACAATTAGGATGCAAAAGGTTTGCAGATAAGAAACTGCCAAAATAGAGACGGTAAGGACGTATTTTTTAGAAAGGCCTGGAGGGACAAGAGGCGCTAGCACGTCGTTCGTGGTTGGAACGCTGTTCGTGTGGATACCAGTAGAGGAAGCCGATCTGATTCATCGACTTCTTGCGATCGAAAAGAGACCACCAGCCACGAAGAGAAGCTGTGAACGTCGCATCTGATAACTCCAGAAATGCTCAGGTCGCGACCATATAGGCATCCTAAACGTCAAAAAATTGAAAAGAGACTACCCGTCACGACGAGAAGGTGAGGACGTCGCAACTGATAACTCCAGAGACTACCCGTCGCGACGAGAAGCTGAGGAAGTCGTGACTAAATACTCCAGAGCTGACAAGTCGCGACGAGTGGATAAGGAGGTCATGACCATAGTTCGAATACCAAAGGTAACACTTCTTTCTACTTGACTTAAATATATTCGGTAGATCCTAACAGGGAATGGAAAAATTTTTAAAGTTAATTTACGCTGCGTGTCTTCCAATTCTCTTCAGTGGTATCAGAGCCATGTCGTTTTGTGTTTAAGTTAGGTTTGATTATTGATACATGTAATGTATGTTAGACTTCTTAGCCGATCATATGATAAAATGTGAATTATGTATGACATATAGGGAATCCATTTTATGTATGACATATAAGGAATCCGAATTGAAACTGAAATTGTTGGTTACCTATGTGTGCGATTATGTGTAAATCGGTGGTGTATGTTAATTGATTTGATCAATTAATATTGATGGAGATCTTAGGAAACTAAATTAAGTTTCTTGATTATTTATCAAAAAAAAAATCTCGGGGCGCTACCCCTAGACCCCGCCCACTAACTGGCAGCGGGACCGCCGTGGCTACCTGGTCGTAGCGCAATATAATCGTAACATATACTTCCTTTCTTGATGTATGAATGTTTTGAAACATTTATTGCCCTTCACATAATATGAATTTTGATTCTTGAATATTTGGGTATGGTGAACAATATGGCTCTAGATTACAAGTGTTATAATTTTTCTAAATACGGCCTGCGTGTCGCGCCTTCCTCTATTTACTCTCGATGTACCTTCTCTTCTTATCTCACTCCCCTCGAATGTTAAATGAGATTTCTTTATGTAATTTTCCTTTTCTTACTAGAGAGCTCCTCTCATTGGCTTGAGGGGACTTAGGATAGGTGAGCCATATTGTATCACATTTAAAATTATGTATCTTATGATTATATCACTGCATGTATGTTTGATATGCATATTACTTGTATGAGATACAACTGAGATACATGCATTTTAGTAAACCAGATAGTTAATTAAGCCCTCTAAATGAAATCTTAAGTTATAATGCCGTCAATTTATGAGCACTTGTCAAAACCTCGATCGCTCACTTGTAGGCTCCACCAAAGTGGGTGCATTTGAGTTATCTTGGGGAGATAAGCAAGAGTAATGGTGGTACTCATATATGTTTGTTATTGTTTGACTTAATTGAGATTAACAAAATGGTTTTGGGTCTCAAGTCATTAGATGGGATTAAAACATGTCAGATCATATGATGATGGAATCCCATGAGCATCTAAGAGTTACATTTGATGTAATTGGTAAAGGTGTTACCTACCTAAATAACTTAAATTTAAGCGTCCTGCCAAAGCGGACTTAAGTTTAAGCCAAATATGGATCTTAGCCCACTAATTATTACATTGAAGGTTGTTTTATTTAGTGGAAGATTGCTAATTCAATTGCATATTTTAATTGTAGAATCATGATGACTAGTAATACTGCTACATTATCGTTATGATCTGTCCTTGAGAAGGACAAACTCAATGGGACAAACTTTCTTGATTGGTTCAGAAACTTGAGAATTGTTCTCAAGCAGGAAAGAAAGGCACATGTCCTAGATCAACCCATTCCTGAGGAGCCAGCAGCCAATGCTCCTAGAGCTAAGAGAGATGCTTACATGAAGCATAAGGAAGACTCTATCGATGTGGGATGCTTGATGCTTGCCACCATGGTTCCAGAGCTCCAAAGAGATCTGGAACACATAGAGGCTTATGAGATGATTATGCATCTCAAGGAAATATTCCAACAACAGGTAAGGCAAGAGAGGTATGAAACCACTAAAGCCTTACATTCCTACAAGATGGATGAAGGTGCATCAGTTAGTGCTCATGTCTTAAAGATGAAAGGGTACATTGATCACCTTGAGAGGCTTGGACTTCCCATGAGCCAGGAGTTAGCTACAGATTTGATCTTGAACTCACTCCCAGAAAGTTATGACCAGTTTGTCATGAACTACAACATAAACAACATGAAGAAATCTATTTCTGAACTGCATGGGATGCTTAAAACTGCTGAGCTGAGTGTTAAGAAGAAGCCCAATACAGTTTTGATGGTGCAGAAAGGAAAGGGTATGAAAAAGAAATGCAAAGGCAAGGGGAAGGGTCATGGCTCATCAGGTAAGACCAAAGAGTCAGACAGGCCTGAAACCAAGCCTGCACCAAAGAAGGCAAAGCCTCCAAAGGAAGGAGTCTGCTTCTTCTGCAATGAACCTGGTCATTGGAAGAGGAATTGCAAGCTCTACCTTGAAGATCTGAAAAAGAACAAGAAGGATAGCGGGGCTATCGCTTCAGGTATTTATGTTATAGACATTCATCTCTCTACTTCCACTACATGGGTATTAGATACCGCATGTGGTTCTCACATTTGTACAAATGTGCAGGGGCTAAAGGATAGTAGGAAGTTGAAGAAGGGTGAAGTTGACCTACGAGTTGGAAATAGAGCAAAGGTTGCTGCTTTAGTTGTAGGCACTTATGAATTAGTTCTGCCCACTGAGCTTTTGTTAGTTTTGAACAATTGCTATTATGTTCCTGCTTTGAGTAGTAACATTGTTTCTCTTTCTTATTTGGATAAGGAAGGTTACACTTCCATTGCTGGGAATAGTAGATATTTTATTTATCGTAATGATGTTTTCTATGCTCATGGTGATTTGCATGTTGATCATTATATATTAAACTTGGAACAACCCAATCATAGAAATATCTATAACATAACCACCAAAAGGGTCAAATCAAACGATTTGAATCTGACATACCTCTGGCACTGTCGTCTGGGCCACATAAATAAGAAACGCATTTCTAAACTCCATCAAGATGGATTTCTCAACTCATTTGATTTTGAATCATATGATACTTGTGAGTCTTGTTTGTTAAGAAAGCTGACAAAGTCACCTTTCACTGGGCACAGTGAGAGGGCCACTGATTTGTTGGGCCTTATACATACAGATGTGTATGGACCGATGAATACAAATTCCATAAGAGGTTATTCGTACTTTATCACATTCATAGATGATTTTAGTAGATATGGCTACGTCTATCTAATGAAACATAAATCTGAATCTTTTGAAATATTCAAGATATTTCAAAATGAAGTACAAAACCAGCTTGGCAAAACAATTAAAGCCCTTCGATCTAATTGAGATGGTGAATATTTAAACCAAGAGTTTATCGATCATCTTAGGAATTGTGGGATAGTCTCACAATTGACTCCTCCAGGAACACCACAATGGAATGACATTTTTGAATGGAGGAATCGAACACTATTAGATATGGTTCGATCCATGATGAGTCGAACAGATCTTCCATTATCCTTTTGGGGCCATGCCATATAGATAGCTGCGTTCACACTAAATCGTGTTCCATCTAAAGTGATTGAAAAGACTCCGTATGAGATATGGACTAGAGGAAACCTAGTTTATCTTTTCTCAAGATTTGGGGATGTGAGGTCTATGTTAGGTAACAAGCCTCAGATAAGTTAGCGCCCAAATCCTCAAAGTGCCTTTTTGTGGGATATCCTATGAAAACTAAGGGATATTATATCTACAACCCCACTGATAACAAAGTGTTTGTTGTCAGAAATGGTATCTTTCTCGAACAAGAATTTATCTCTAAAAGAACCAGTGGGAGTAAGGTACACCTTGAAGAAGTTCGAGAGCCACAAGACACCACAGAACTAGAGATGAAAAATGGAGAAGACTCACGACAAGTTGTTGAGACTCCTCAAGTCACGCAAGGCCCATTGCGATCTAATAGGGCACGACTTCATCCTCAAAGATATGGATTTCTGATTTCTGACAATAGGGATGTGTTGCTCATTGAGCATAATGAGCCAACTACCTATCGAGAAGCTATAGTAGGACCAACTACCTACCTATCCATGTACGACAATCAGGTATGGACCTTAGTCGACCCACCTGAAGGTGTAAAAATAGTCAGGTACAAGTGGGTTTTAAAGAGAAAACTAACATGGATGGCAATATAAATGTCTTCAAGGCACGATTGGTTGCAAAAGGATTTACTCAAACTCATAGTGTGAACTATGATGAGACCTTTTCCCCAGTTTCAATGGCCAAATCAATCAGAATCCTCCTTGCCATTGCAGCATATTATGATTATGAAATATGGAAGATGGACGTCAAGACAACCTTCCTTAATGGAAAGCTCCTTGAGGATGTGTACATGACACAACCTGAAGGGTTTGTGCTTTCTGAGGACTCTGGTAAAGTGTGCAAGCTTCAAAGGTCCATTTATGGACTGAAGCAAGCATCTCGGAGTTGGAATCATCATTTTGATGAAGTAGTCAAAAAGTTTGGATTTCTTCAAAATATTGATGAACCTTGTGTGTACAAGAAGGTTAGTGGGAGCACAGTTTTGTTTTTGGTACTCTATGTTGATGACATCCTACTTATTGGGAATGACATTCCTACCTTGCAGATTGTCAAGTCTTGGTTAGGAAAGTCTTTCTCGATAAAAGACTTGGGTGAAGCCATCTACATCGTAGGAATTAGGATATATAGAGATAGATCTAAAAGACTTCTAGGACTCAGTCAGAGTACATACATAGACAAAATACTGCATAGGTTCAGTATGCAGGAATCAAAGAGGGGTTTCATACCCATGTCTCATGGTATTCACCTCAGCAAGGATTTGTGTCCTAGTACACCTGATCAACGAGGTCGCATGAGTAAGGTTCCATATGACTCGGCCATAGGATCTATCATGTACGCCATGTTATGTACTTGACCGGATGTCTTGTTTTCCTTAAGTATGACTAGCAGATATCAACAGGACCCGGTGAGGGCCATTAGACTGCTATCAAGAATATCCTTAAGTACTTAAGAAGGACTAAGGATTATTCTTGGTCTATGGTGGATTGGATGACGAGCTCTATGTAACTGGCACTGGTGGAAAATTGGCAATCGAAATCCCCATTTTTAAACCGGTCAATGCCGAGACGGTTTTAAAAAAATGAGCGGTGGCATTTTTGTAAATAAAATGAAATATTCACACCATATTTCGACGTGACTGATGTGGAAATATTTAGTCCGGTTTAGATGTTTACTTTCTACAGCGGATGTTATAGAGACCGATGTGGAAATATTTAGTCCGGTTTAGATTTTTACTTTCTACAGCGTATTTATATTGACCGATGTGGAAATATTTAGTCCGGTTTAGATGAACTCCGTCAGTATCCTTTCCTGCCATTTTATGTCAAGTCTTCTCAGACATGCGCAGTATTTCATCATGATCACCTTCTCCGATATCTGTTTTATATTCATTTCTTCTATTCTTCTATCTTAACTCTCCAATGGCTTCTTCCTCATCCACCCCTCCTTCTTCACCTCACAAAACACAGAGACAAAATGTTGAAGACAAACATGTATCTCGTGATTACCCTTCAGTTCCTTCTCCTCCTCCCTTGCTTCAGCAACTGGTGGAGTGCCTGGAGGAACTCATCCCGTGCTTCAATGCCTTGGAGCGCTCGGTGGAAGAACTGGCTCTGAAAGTAGAGAGGATGAATGAACGTTTCAGAGCCTTCCGTTCTGAAGTTCGTCGCCATCAACAGGATGATAGTTTATTTCATCCTGTTGTTGATCCCAATTCTGACTCCCAAAACACTGATTCGAAAGATGATGATGATGATCAGTGAAAACGGGGTCACCCCTGCCTTTCTCTATTCCCCACCTCCTTTTTGATGTAATGAAAAGAATTAATGAGGAGTTGATGATATTGTATTTATATAGCTAGCTAGGTTGATAGAGCGAGGTCTTTTTTTTTAGATTTCAAGATGCAAAGTTGGTTAGTAAAGTTTAATTTGAATGAATATAATGAAGTTTAACAGGTTTCTTGTTCTGCATACGTTGCTGATAATCCATTTATTTTTCATCTAACTCCCACTTTTAAACTGGTCACTGAGGAGAAGACGGTTTAAAAAAAATTAAATTTTTACACCAGTTTTAAAAGTAACCGATTTAAAATATAAACACCCAGTGCAGATTAGCTCTACCTCTTCAGTTTCCTGTCTATGCTTTCCCGCTCGCTTTCTTTATTTTTCAGACCTTTCATTTCACTTCTTCGTTCCCAACTTTTGTAGTCATTATGATAGAAGGCCAATTGCATTATTCTATATTCTTATTGTTCATTAACCATATATATATGTATACCATTCCTATGATCGATCTGTACATTTCGTCTCATCACTTTATATCTGTTTTATTTTCTTTTCATCTATCTGACTCCTCCAATGGCCTCTTCCTCACGCACGCCTCCTTCTCCCCCCCACAAAAGAAACAGAGACAACTTTGAAGACAAACATCTTGATCCTCACCCTTCTGTTCCTTCTCCTCCTCCCCTCGTTGTGACTCTGATGGAGAGCCTTGAGGAACTCATACTGCGCTTCAATGGGCTGGAGGACTCCGTGGAAGAACTGAATCTGAAAGTTGACAGACTGAAAGCAAGTTTCAGAGATTTCTGCTCAGAAGTTCGCCGCCATCAACCCCGTGATAGCTTCTTTAATCCTGTTGATCACACCCAATCTGATGACTCCCAAAACTCCGAGTCTGATGAGTAGTGAAAGATTGCAACTTTTATATATTCTGATATATATATTTTTTTGTGTAAAAGTTGATGACAAAGTAGGGTACGGTCTATCACTTAAAAAAACTGATATATTTTACACCGGTTTATATATAGTGGCTGGTGTAAAATATACTCTCTACAACTGTTATATATATCTACACTGGTGTATATATAGTGTCCGGTGTATATTTTATTACAGAATAAACTTTTTTTTATTTTTTTTACCAAATACTCTTTTATTTGGTACATTTCTTATCACATCCTTATTTTTATATATCTTAAGGACCATTCAGTAGCACTTAGAACCACTTTCAGGGTCATTGAAGTCTAAACTCTTAATATGGAATTTTATTCTTATCAGGTACTATTCACTGTGGCGAATTCCAGATGAGTGACTTGACTTTGAAAATTCATAACTAATTCTAGAAAAATCAAAATGAAGTGGTTCAAATTTATAAATGAACATAACTTAATTATATTTCAGGGAAAAATCATTGGTTGACCATTCCTTGATAAATTCAACGTGGGTCAACATTTCAACTTTACTGTTCATCCAGTGATTTTCTCCTGAATCCAGCATTTTGGTCCCAACTTTGATGGTTTGTATCTTTTCGTGTAGACATCCAAATGAAGCATTCTATATATAAAATTAAATATTAGTATGTCTACTTTTTACCATAAAAATATCATAAATTTATTCAACCATTAACTATTTTTAATGATTTATCAAACATCAATTGGTCTCCACGGATTACTGTTCACAAAGTCATTTTTTAGCAACTAACCTTACATCATAGTGCATACACACATCACACATCAGTCCAACATGCCAGATAACAATCATTATTAAATAATCAACTGTTATACAGCAGTGCATGATTAACATCCTCATATTCCTATTACATTTCCCGTTGTCTAAAATCTGGCAGCATAACTGCTACATTCCTTCTGTAGAAAGTAACCGATCTTGTACCGATTCGGTAATTCCTGTAGGAACTACCATTCTACGTAAGTACCCAGGAAAGACTGGATGAACCTGCTAGGTCCACTCACTTCCATCCTCCTTAGACAGCACCTACGTACACAGTACGTATCAGTCCCTTTCTTTGTTCCTGCTTCGTTGCCAGAATTTCGGCAGCCTAACGGCGTCTCTTAAAATTTTCAAATTTTATTTTGACAGAACCTCCCCTGTAATGTTATATATGGGAATGAGATTCAAAAGAATCTCAGTAGCAACAATCATAACAATATATGTAATGCAGTGTGACAGTGCTTGCTTGTGATTGTGTACAGATAAGTATGCTGTATGCTTCAATATTCAATAACATATGATCATAGCATTGTAATAGAGCTTCAAGCATAACATATAAGATAACAATCCAACCAAACAATAGCATAACAATTCACAAAGACATTACATACAAGCTAGGATTAGTTACTACCTTAAAAGCAGAACTTTAGAACCTCTCTACTGCTTCCAACTCCACCAGAACTTCCTTTCTTCTTTCTTTTTCTCACTTTCTCTCTCAAGAACTTCCTTATCTCTCTAAAAGCTCCTTAGGCCGTGGGAATGAAGAGCAAGGGGGGTATTTATAGTTTCCTTCAATGGCATTCTTGTAATTTTGAAGCCATATGAACTTGTGGTCCTGGTTTTTCCGGAATTTCCTATTTTCTTTTATTCCTTTTACTGCATCCTGCATGACGTCACCTCAAGGCCACCTCATGGGACACCTCATATGTCACATGGAAAAATTGCAAGCTCCTGGGATACCTCATCAGCTGACTCAGCAATTCCAGTCTAATCCAGTACCGGTCCGGTCCGATTTCCCACAAACTGGACTCACCAGCTAAGATTATGCCACATGTCCCTAACTTTTTCTTCCTCCTCTATGTTGGCACCATGTGGCATCTTACTGGCACCTATCACGCCATCCAATGCTATCCAGATAAGTATAGGACTTTATCTGATCACCTTCTCGGTTATCGTGCCGACCGAGTAACTTTACTTTATTGAAATAGCAATAAAATAGTATTTTAATGCCACTTTTTCCCACATATCACTGGGCCTACGTTTTTGGGCTCTGGGAATGTTATCTTGGATCCTGATCAAGCTCAAGTACTCCAATGGCTCGATTCACAAGAAATATCCCTTGGCAAATTACCAAAATACCCTTGGGTGCCCTTTCTTGCACTATCTTAGCCCTAAGGGTAAAATTGTCATTTTACACCTTTCTGTACCCTGTCAGGGCATATACTGACTCTGAGTAACTTTATCTGTATGTGCCTTGGCTTCTGGGCCTGTCCAGAATGACCAAAATGCCCTTAATACATCTACTACCCCTTTAGTACATTACAGGGGCATTTTCGTAATTTCACACTTTTTCGGGGTTCTGCTGGACACTAGCCCACCTATCAGTCCACGTATCTTATTGGGCCTTTGATGGAGCTATTATTGGGCCTTTCAGGGTCCATTACCTTCATGGCACGTATTACGAGTAATCTTCCCCTGCCCATGTTCATTGAGTACTTCAACTATTATGCACCGTTTCTACACATCTCTGGACACCGGGTCCTTTTACTAGATACACTGGCCTACTGTGTTCTGGCATCCCTGTGGGTCATAACAGTCATCTGACTGAGGTCATCCGAACTCATTCAGCCCCTTTTTAAATACCGATAAATCTCCCTATCGGATACCTGGAGGCCTCATACTCCCGTCTGGATTTACTAATTTGTGAATAACTTTTTCTACAGACCTCCTATCGGTATTCTATCAGTTTCCTGACATCCGCCCCATAAGGGTGCATCATCCTGTAATTTCTTACTTATATCTGAAATCTAGGGTACCGGTAGGAATTTTTATAACTTTTGGACGATCAGTCCATTTTTGGCTATCTGGAGTCTTCAAAAATTTCGGTATTAGGCTGAATTATCCAGCGTCTCCTGCCCTATCTTCTGGTAAAATCTGGGACTGAAATGCTGTCGGGCGGTCCAAACCACTTCTGGCCTATTTTTCTTTAATTATACTTTAGCCCCAGGGAACTTTTCTTCTTTTGCAATTAAGTCCCTTAAATTTGGCTAAAATTACACTTTAAGACCCCACATTTTTGTCTACCTTTCTTTCCTAACCTTAAACTTTCCATAATTGCACTTAAGTCCTTTCATTTCCTTTCTTTTGCAATTTAATCCTTTTCTTTACATAAAGGACCACATCTTTTTCCTGAAAAAGAACTCATATATTCCATTTAAACTGTACATAGAAATCAGTACAGAAAATTACGGATATTACATTTCTCGTGCCTTCCATCTCTCATTTTCCCCTGGTTCGCGCATTAAGTCTTCTCGACACTTCACAGACGGTGAGTTTTGTTTTGAATTCCTCTCGAGAACTGAAAATTTATTCTCTCTATGCATTAGCTGTAACGTAATGGTTTCTTGTTTTCTATTTTTCTAGTTTCTTAGTCTTCCACAAATATGGATCGTAGTTGGATAAATGCTAAACGAACAAGTGTTGAGTATGCTGAGGGGGTGAAGGAGTTTTTGGATTTTGGTAAACGGAATGGTGATGATGACAATGGAAGGTTTTATTGTCCTTGTGTGAGTTGTTTGAATGAGAGGAAACAAAGTCCTGCTGATGTTTACACTCATCTAATTTGTGAGGGGTTTTGCAAGAGTTACACGGTATGGGCATGGCATGGTGAACAGGTGGAACAGACCTTTGACGATGACATGGATACTGATGATTGAGTAGAAGACATGATTCGTGATGTTGGAGAAGATGCTTTTATGCAGTCACATGCATATGGTAATATGTGCAATGATGCAGAAAAGCCTCTATACCCAGGGTGCAGAAAATACAACCTGTTGAATGCGGTGTTGAGATTGGTAAGTGTGAAAGCTCGGCATGGGTGGAGTGACAGTGGTTTTTCAGAATTGATTGAGTTGTTACAGGACATATTTCCTGAAGAAAATGCGTTACCCAAACGCTACTATGATGCGAAGAAAATAATATGTCCTTTAGGCATGCAGTATAGAAAGATTCATGCATGCCCAAATGATTGCATATTGTACAGGAAAGAGTTTAAAGATGAGGAGAAGTGTCCAATATGTAAGACACCAAGGTACAGATCAAACAACTCTCCTGCCAAGTTGTTATGGTATCTTCCAATTTTACCAAGGTTTAAGCGACTTTTTTCTAATGAAGATGATGCAAAGAAAATGTTATGGCATGCAAATGAAAGGATTAATGATGGAAAGATTTGTCATCCTGCTGACTCTTTGCAATGGAAGAAGATTGATGACTTATTTCCTGAGTTTGGCAATGAACCACGAAACCTAAGGCTTGGACTTAGTACAGATGGAATGAACCCTTATAGTAGCCTTAGTAGTATACATAGTTCATGGCCCGTCCTTCTGGTGATTTACAACCTATCTCCCTTGTTGTGTATGAAACAGAAGTATGTAATGTTGTCTATGCTGATCTCAGGACCAAAACAACCGGGAAATGACATAGACGTTTACCTAACACCCTTGATCAAAGATTTGAAGAAGCTATGGGAAGGTGTGGATGTTTTTGATGCTGTTAAGAAGGAGGTCTTCAATATGCGGGCCATGATCTTTTGTACAATAAATGACTTTCCTGCATACGGAAATTTGTCAGGGTATAGTGTTAAGGGCTATAAAGCATGTCCGATTTATGAGGAAGGGACTTGCTACTATCAACTTCATCATGGAAGAAAGACAGTCTACTTAGGTTATAGGAGATTTCTAAGACAAGCCCACCCATACCGTCGACTAAAGAAGAAATTTTATGGCGGCCAAGAATTTGAAAATGCTCCAAAGCCATTGACTAGCGAACAAGTTAATGAAAAGGTAAAAGACATCAATGTCACTTTCGGTAAGATTACCAAGAAAAGTGAGAAAAATGTATGGAAAAAAAGATCTGTGTTCTTTGAGCTTCCGTATTGGCGACATCTTCATGTAAGGCACTGTCTTGATGTGAGGCATGTGGAGAAAAATATGTGTGACAGCATTGTTGGAACACTTCTCAACACACATGGTAGTTCCAAAGACGGTTTGAAGGCAAGATTAGATTTGAAAGAAATGGGAATATGAGAGGATTTACATCCGAGGTCAGATGGTGAGGGGAGCTATCATGTTAAATAGACTAACATCTTGTACAAGGCTGAGAGAAGAAGTATTTGTGAGTGTTTGCAAGGAATCAAAGTTCCCTCTGGGTACTCATCTAATCTTAAGAGGATTGTGTCCATGAAAGATTTGAAATTAGTAGGCCAAAAGTCTCATGATTGTCATGTATTGATGCAACTACTCCCAGTGGCTGTTCGAGGAATCCTTCAAGATGATTTGAGACACATTGTAACCCGACTTTGCTTCTTCTTTAATGCTATATGTGGCAAAGTCTTTGAGACTAAAAAGTTGGAGGAATTGGAGCACGAGGGTTATGTTATTTTGTGCCAGCTTGAAAAACAGTTTCTTCCTGCCTTTTTTGACATCATGGTACACCTCATCGTTCATCTAGTGCGAGAGATAAAACTGTGTGGCCCTGTATACTTACGATGGATGTACCCATTTGAAAGATACATGAAAATCCTTAAAGGGTATATGAAGAATCCAAATCGGCCAGAAGCATCCATTGTTCAAAAATATGTTGCCGAAGAAGCTATGGATTTTTGTCAACGATACCTGTCTAAAGTAAGACTTACTGGTCTCCACAAACCCCGTGCCAAACAGGGGGGTCAACGCAAAATATCGGTGAGGAGTGTTGATCGTAATGAATTGTAGCAAATACACTTACACATCTTGAATAACATTGATGAAGTTCAAGACTATATTGCTGTTCATAAAGATCTAGTCCAGAAAAAAAATAATAGGCTGACAGAGCAAAGGCTTATTAGAGAACACAACAAATCTTTTGCACATTGGTTCAAACTGGAGGTTGAAAATGAGGATTGTGTTTCTGATACAGTTAGATGGTTGGCATGTGGTCTTGAACATAATGTGATCTGTTGGAAGTCATTTGATATCAACGGGTATTCCTTTTATACGAAGTCCCTAGATGATAGAAGTAGCGTGAAAAACAGTGGTCTTATGTTAGTGGCTGAAGCTATGCATTTCTCTAGTTCAAAAGACAACAATCTTAAATTAGCAGTCATCCCTTATTATGGCATTGTTGAAGAGATTTGGGAGGTGGACTACTCCAAATTCAAAGTTCCCATGTTCAAATGCAAATGGGCTAATGTAAATAACGGTGTTATGGTCGATCAGTTAGGATTTACACTGGTGGATTTGAATAATACAAGTTTTGGGGATGAGCCTTTCATTATGGAAGACCAAGCAAAGCAAGTGTTCTATATCACTGATCCTCAAAATGAAAGATGGTCTATCGCGCTCCAAGGAAAAAGGGTTGTTGACAATGATGATTCTTTTTATGAAATCCCTTCTTTTTCAGTAGGTTTACCAAAATTAAATGAAGAAGAAGTGGATTATGATTAATTTCTATGTGTTTCTTGTTTTTGATGTAGTCTAAATAATAACAGAGACAGATTCTTGACGTATATGATTTTGATGTAATAATAACAGAGACAGATTCTTGTTCTGATAAGAATATTGTGACGCCAAGGATGGAATGATATATATGATGATGGAGTTTAAAAAAATAACTACAACATTAAAACCAGTCTTAAGTGCTATCCGGTGTAAAAAGTATAATTTGTAAATAAATTATAGTTCGATTTTACACTGGGTTATACTTTATCCGGTGTTATATTTTAGACGGTGTTATTTTTTACACCGGTTTTATACTTTATCCGCTGTAAATTTTCAATTTTACATCAGTTATTTTTTTACCCGGGTTAGAATAATTTATATCCGCTGTAAAATGTTTATATTCATTTTTTAACCCCGCCCCTTGGCGCGACCATCATTCTCATTTCTCACGTACTCTATCATATCTCCGCTCGTCGTGCTCTGTGGTTTTCGCGAGGCTTCTAGCTTCTCCGTGCTCAGTCATTTTTCTCTGTTGTCTCTCTCGTTCTGCTATTTCGTGTACGTGTTCTCTGCATTATTTTCCCCTGTGTACGTTGAAACATCCTCCTTTATACTCCTCAGAGTACACTTGCGGAAGCAATATTAGCTTAACTTAAGTCCAGAGATTGAACTTTTACTCCTAAGTTCCTTATTCTGAACCTTTACTTTGAGAATTGGTTTCTCTCATTATACACATCCAAATGAGGCTTATTACCTATCCACGGAATGCCCCAAATGTGTACTATCGGCTCACTAAATCTTGTGGCCAGACTCCTCTGTTTACTAGGTCAAACTGAAGTCAGAGCACTGCTGCCTCAGGACCTGCGAATTTCCCCTTAATTTAACATACATAAATTGCATATGCCAAACAATATTTATCATTGAATAACATAATGTCATACAACAAGGCATACACAACAAGACATATACATAATCTTGCTATCTCTATTACATCTCTCTCTGCCTAAACTCCGGCAGCATAACTGCTACGCTTCATCTGTACAAAGAACTGAACTGTACTGATTCGGTAATCCCCTTATGAGAACTACCATTCTACGTAGTACCCAGGAAAGACTAGATGAACCGGCTAGGTCCACTCACTTCTAGCCTCCTTAGACAGCCCTACGTACACAGTACTTATCATATACTGATGTTCAGTCTTTACTTCGGCAGCATAACGGCGTCTCTTGGCTTTCTCAAAATCTACTTCAGCATAACCTCCCTGTAATGGGTTATGTATGGGGATGAGATTCGGGAGAATCTCAGTAGCAACAATCATAATAATATATGTAATGCAGTGTGACAGTGCTTGCTTGTGATTGTGTACAGATAAGTATGCTGCGTGCTTCCATGCTTAATAACATATGATCATAGCATTACAGCAGAGCTTCAGTCATAACATATAAGACAACAATCCAACCAAACAATAGCACAACAAATCACAAAGCCATTACATAAAAGCTAGGATTAGTTACTACCTGGCTAGCTCAGCAGAACCTTACTATCTCTATTCTGCTTCCAGCTCCGCCAGAACTTCCTTTCTTCCTTTTCTCCTTTCTCTCTTCCCTTCCTTCTCCTTCTCTCTCTTCTTTCTCTCCCGTCCCTTGCCCATGCGTGAATGGAAATGAAGGCAAGGGGGGTATTTATAATTGCCTTCAATGGCAATTCTGTAGTTTCTATGAACTCTGATCCTGCGGTCCTGGTTTTTCCTGGATTTTCCTATTTTCCTTAATTCCTCTTTTACTGCATTATGCATGACATCATCGGGACACCTCAGCATGCCACCTCAGCGTCACATTTTGCACATGCTAAAAATCCTGGACACCTCAGCAGCTGACTCAGCATGCTGACTCACCGGTCCAGTCTCTTGCCTCATAATGCGTGCCCTCAGCTTTATCTGCTTTCTCCAGACCAATGCCATGTGGCGACTGGAAGAGACCTTGCACGCTTCCCAATACTATCCAGATAAGTCCCAGACTCATCTTATTACTTCCTCGGTTCTCATGCCAATCGAGTAACTTTAATCTACTGAAAGGTCACCGAATCACTACTCTAATGCCATATGGCATCTTGTGGGTCCCATGAGGATACCTTATCAGTCCACCTCATGGTTTCCGGATAACCTTTCCTGTATCTGGCCTCCTGCCTCCGGTCTATCTCTAACCGGGTAACTATCTCTTTTGAACCTTCTCAACTCATGGCCCATACGCTTGGCACTACTTTAGTCACTAGTCGCGACCTAGCCATCATCTCATCGCGACTTAACACCTTCTGTGTTCATTAGTCGCGACCACAGCACTCTCTAGTCGTGACCACAACATTCTTTAGTCGCGACCATAACAGTCTTTCGTCGCGACCACATCACTTTTTAGTCGCAACCAGGCTTATTCTACTCATTAGTCATGACACCACATACATATCCGTCACGACCAAGCCTCTCTGCCAATATTAGTCGCGACCATAATACACTCTTCTCGTGACCAACGTCTTTATCATCACAACCTAACTAGTCAACTCTTGAACCTTTGACCTTTACATCATCCCCAAATGGCCATTTACCCCTTGGGACTTCCACTGTTTACACATAAGTCCCCATACCTTTACTCATTCATAGCTCAGTCCCTGAAACTCTTTGCGTTCCTCTGGGACTTCTGCTAAAAAGGGGTCTAGTAGCCTCTTAATCTTAGGCTATCTCTGCATCTCTAGGCTTGAAAATTGGGATGTTACATACGTGCTTCGCCATTTTTATGTTCGTTTAATCTAGGTTTTTTATTTTTCCTGATGAATGCTTGCACATCTTTCCATTCATAACTGCTAAAGGAACAAGTTTTGTGTACTCTGACGGGTTGAAGGAAAAAGGGTTAAGGTTGTTTTCAATGTTTTTGATGTTGTTATTGCGTACATAGGAATATGGGGGATAGAGTTACTCAGATTGAGGCTAGCGATGCTCTAAGCGCCACTACGCAAAGGAAGGGAAGAAGTGCGACTCGTTTGAAAGACATTACGAAGGACAAGATAGAGGGGAAACTGCTTCCGATAGAGTTTGACAGAAACTGGAACCCAACTGGTGAACACAGGATAAAGTACGTAAGTTTTGTCAGCCTCCTAGCACGCAACAAGCCTAGCATCACCTATTTAACTTGGGATGCTGTGATGATCGTGTGAAGAATCAAATTTGGGACACGATCCGAGTATAGGAACTATCTAATATTGTATGCAGAGCAATACCAAATACATAACTGTTTGTTGATTACTCTGCTTTCAATGGCAAACATTGCAGCTCACTTACGATATTCCCAACAATGAGTTCTTAAAGAAGAAGATGTTGTCTTATTGCGCTGAGCATTGGAGGGCATTCAAGTCATAACTAGCTCATCAGTATGTGCATGGATAGGACAGAAGTGGTCATCCTCAACCTTCTCCATGTAGCAAGTATCAATTCATTGACGAAATCATATGTTAGGGAAGAATTTGTTAGGATTCGGACCACGCCAGCAGTAATGGTGAGTGTATCCTTTTGTATATGTTGGCAGAAAACGTATCAGAATATCATATGTGTTGATTTTAACTACTTCATGTCTTGTAGGAAAAAAGGACAAAAGTTTTTGAATACGCCCTCAAGAATGATTGCCCCCTCACAATGTCTCGAGGGGGTTATGCGAAGGTAGAAAGAGAGTTGTTGGGGGCCAAGAGGAAGAGGCTAGAAGAAAATGCTGGGTCGGAACCTAGTGTTCTTCTTGACCCCCCTCTCTGATACGTCGTAAAGAAAAATGGTTGTACGCTCGCCAAAGAAAGAGCGGAATATTTTCAAGCGACAATGCTCACATGATTGCTGAAAAAATTGTAAGCACTACTTGCATTATTTTGTTTTAGTATACTATAATTATATCATTTTCCTTATATTTGTTCTTTCTATGTTATAGAGTGATCTTAAACAACAAGAGTCCCATAAATCCTTCAAGTCAGATGGTAGGAATGACATCTTGATTGTTGCCACTGGGAAACAAGAACACGGAGGCCGTGTCAGGGGAGTTGGAAGAGGTGTGGGTATAAGAGATTACTTTGAAGCATCTCAAAGAAGTTCCCCACATGTGGTGCAAAGGGCAGAGTTGGAATCCTTGCTCTCCACCATAAGGGTAGAGGCTAAGGAAGAGGCTTGGATAGAGGCTAGGGCACAAGCAGAAGCTTCAATTGAGGCGCGATTACAAGAGGGGTTTGCAAAGATGAAGGAAGAAATGTTGTCCATGATGACATCAAGGCAGCAAAAGCCAACTGATGATGCTCTCCCTCCCTCAACTGCAGCCCGTCCAAGCACTAAGGGGAGCTGTTGCTTGCCGCTGTCAGAGGATGCAGAACATTGTGATCTATATGTGGAGGATCCTCTTAGACGCTTAGTGGCACAAGGCTCCATCTATACCCTAAGGGCAACTATTCACCATATCCAAATTCAGGATGATCAATTAAGGGTGACAGTTAAAGACATGCTAATTGGAGATGCTCTTGTCCCAATTCCCACTAATGAGGTGAAGACAGTGAGCCAAGCAAAAGGGACTTTCATATTGTGGCCAAAGCATCTTGTTTCGGATCACGTCGCCTCATCCCCCAGCCAACTTCCCACCCCTCCCACTTTGAATTCCATGCAACGTGTGATCCTATTGGCATATGATAAAACGTTCCATGTGGACGCGTTGCCTATGGATTCAGTTGTGGGCGACATGGGGGCACCGGCCTTCCTGGACCATGCGGACGTCAAATCTCTGATCACTCCCAAGGAAGAACTGACCTCTGGCTGCATCCAAGTATTTTTGATGTAAGTATAATTTAAATGTAAATATATGTAATAACAAAGTTTAAGTCTTACAACTAATGCCGTGTATGCATTGCCTGTAGGTACATGCAAGCTGAGTTGGTTTCCTCCAAGGGAAAATAAAAAAGTTTGAATTCCTATGCCCACTTCAGATTTATGCTTTTAGGGACCTCTCAATCTTCGAGGCTTGCATACATTTTAAGGAGGCTCAGTGAAACCGATATTGATTGTTTCTTCGCAACATATATGCAAGAGTAAGAATAATAATATTTCATTTTATTTCATATATACTATTTTTGTATTTGCTTAATTATAATACTCATTCTCTTTTAACTAATCTCTACAGCAATCATTGGCAACTTGTCATCCTATGTAAGCATAGCTATAAAGTTTTCTTCTTATGCTCCCTCCATTACAAGCCCTCGGTTGATGTCAGGAAGATCATGAATACGTGAGTTCTCTTCTATATATACACAATGATCTTTGTGATAAATGGGTTACTAACTTATTAAATTTGGTCATAGGGCTATGAGGACGTTCGCAGTTGCAAGGGGCCTTAAGCACGCTAATTTGGTGAGGGACCCTGAATGGATCACACCGAAGGTAATAAAAGTATATATTAGGTGTTACCTAGGTTCCCCGTTTTGATGATGAGAAATAATTTTTATCTTGTTAACATTACAGAGTCGAAGACACCCCAGAGAAAGCAACTTGTGCGGCTTCTACATAGTCAGACACATGGTCAATATTATCTTGGCAAATAGGATTGACCTAACTGAGGAGGTAAAATTGTATTTTTAATGATTTCATATTTCTTAATTGTCAATCTAATCTATATTAGCAATGCCTTAATTTCTTTGATTTTGATTTCATATTTCAGATGTTTGAGCAAACTGATCCATTTCCTGACCAAGATATTGAGGACCTGCGTAATCGATAGGCAGAGTTTTTTGTTTAATTCCTTCCTTCTCTATAGTATTTGTCTTTCACTTAATACCTTTTTCTACTTTTCTGTTCAAATTGTAGCATTTTTGTATTAAATTTTATTAATTGAATAATATAATGAGCAATTGAATTATATATGTCTCTGGCATCTTGAACTGATGATGATCGATGATTGAGTCCTATATTATATTTGGGCAGTTTATTTATGAAGCTTCAGGCCAACGAAATGTATTAAATTAAATTTAATAACATCTACATCGGACATATAAACAACCGGTGTTAATATTTGAATAATCTACACCGTCCCAATATTCAACCGGTGTAGATGTTAAAATAATACACCGGATGTAAATTAGAACTGCTTTAAAATGTAGACCGGTGTAAAAAAATATACATTCTACACACCATCCCAATATTCAACCGGTGTTAACATTTGAATAATCTACCCCGTCCCAATATTTAACCGGTGTAGATGTTAAAAATAATACACCGGATGTAAATGTCAACCGCTTTAAAATGTAGACCGGTGTAAAAAAGTATACACTCTACAGCGGTCTTGTGACCGGTGTAAAATGTCTCACTTTTTACACTGTCCGTTTCTACACCGGTTGTATGTGCGATGTTGAATGCCATTTTCAATCGGTGTAGAAGTGCTTTTTTCCAGCCGTGTGGTTACACAGATGCAAGTTTCTAAACTGACTAGGAAAATCTTAAATTGCAATCTGGATACATATTCCTCCTGAATAATGGAGCAGTAAGCTGGAAGAGCTCTAAGCAGAGCACTGTAGCAGATTCTGCAACAAAAACTGAGTATATAGCAGCATCTGATGCAGCTAAGAAAGCCGTTTGGATCAGGAAGTTCATTACTAAACTAGGGGTGATACCTACCATCTTAAATCTAATAACTTTGTTCGGTGACAATAGCAGTGCCATTGCACAGGCCAAAGAGCCTAGGTCACATCAAAGGACCAAGCATATACTCAGGCGATTTCATCTCATCAGAGAAATCAATGATAGAGGTGAAATAAAAATATGCAAAGTAGAAGGAGGAGATAATGTTGCTGATCTTCTAACAAAGCCGCTTGTGCAGGTATAGCATGAGCGTCATGTTAGGTCAATAGGATTAAGGCAAATTAATGATTGTTCCTAGTGCAAGTGGGAGGATATTGGAAATTGTGCCCTAGTGGCCAATCATTGTATTTTAAATATTGTTGATTTATGAATTTCTTAATTGTGTTATCATATTATTTGCATATTTATTGTGATGACCATCCTTGGATAACTCATGATCTTATCCTAAATATCCCTGGTCGGTCATCTATGTAGGAGCAAATATGAAATAAGACCAGCATGACTTTGAAGATGTATAGAGATATAAATCAAAGTCATAGGCACATGTAAGAGTACAAGGTGTTAGACCGACCCGTTATGAGAGAGTTGCATGGGTTAAGTCATAAGCTTCTCTCATATGACTTCAGATCATCATGGATTCCTACATGACAAACGCTCAGCTTTGACCTAGTCAAAAGTCACTTTTAACCGAGTGATCATAAAGACTATGTTCGGGCTTGGTGATTTTTCATGCGGAGGAATGTGAATGGTCAAGATGGAATTTGTCCCTCACATTCGTAGAGAGATATTACTGGGCCCCTCGATGAGTGAGTCTGAGAAATGTATGGCCATACTGTAATGGAAAGGTAGTTCCGTTTCTATAGTCAGACTACTCAGGGATCAAGAAAGTAACAGCCAGGAACAGGAGGATGACGTTCTCCATGCCTCATCCATGACCAAAATATCGTGTGACAAAAGGGACGTGATGTGGTTGTATGAAAGGTTACATCGTTCATCGATCCTCATATGATTTGGGTAGTCGTGATGTCTTGCTAGAGACCGCTCACGACTTGTGGGTCAGTATAGTAATTGGCCCACTGCCAACTTCATATGGGCCTACAGGGTCGCACACAAAATAACCCAACACGAGCTATGATGTCCAGATTCATTGACATGTCCAGATTCAATGAATAATCTAGGTTGGATGTATATATTTATATATATAAATTCGTATATATATATATATTATATATAATATAAGAGATATTTGCAAGATTTAATTTATAAGGATAAATTAAATCTCTATCACTTTTGAATATGAAATTCAAATTGATATGATATCTCAAATTTGATTTATGAGAATAAATCAAATATAATTCTGTATTATCTTTATTTTAAATTAAATGAATAGGTGAATTAAATTTGTGGGACGGATTTAATATAAACCATATTTATTTAATTAGTTTCTTATCAAATTATGCAATATATGATATTGTATTAATTTCAGAATTAATATAAGATTAATTCTGAAATCCAACTCAGTCAGAACACCGATAACATCCTATATATTTGACATTAGGGGCTAGGGTTTTGGGACAAGAGGGAACAATTAGGGTGCAAAAGGTTTGCAGATAAGAAACTGCCAAAATACAGACGATGAGGATGGATTCTTGAGAAAGCCCTGGAGGGACAAGAGGCGCTAGCACGTCGTTTCGTGGTTGGAACGTTGTTTGTGTGGATACCAGTAGAGGAAGCCGATCTGAGTCGTCGACTTCTTGCGATCGAAAAGAGACCACCAGCCACGAAGAGAAGCTGTGAACGTCGCATCTGATAACTCCAGAAACGCTCAGGTCGCGACCATATAGGCATCCTGAACGTCAGAAAATCGAAAAGTGACTACCAGTCGCGATGAGAAGTTGATGAAGGGAATTGGAAGACACGCAGCGGAAATTAACTTTAAAAATTTTTCCATTCCAGCCAGGATCTACCGAATGTGTTTAAGTTAAGGAGAAAGAAGTGTTACCTTCGTATTCCAGCTTTAGTCGCGACCTCCGTATCCACTAGTCGCGACTCCTCGCCTTTGGAACTTTCAGTCGCGACCTACTCAGCTTCTCGTCGCGACCTGTCGCCTCTGGAGTTGTTAGTCGCAACCTCCTCATCTTCCAGTAGCGACCTTTCGTCTCTGGAGTTTGTAGTCGCGACCTCATAAGCTTCTAATCGCGACCTGTAGTCTCTTTTCAGATTTCTGACGTTTAGAAGCCAATTTGGTCGCGACCTCTGTGTCTACTGGTCACGACCTCGTCGTACCTGGTGCTCTTTTCTCATTCGCAAGAAGTCGACAACTCAGATCTGCTTCCTCTACCGGTATCCACACGAATAGCGTTCCAACCACGAATAACGTGCTAGCGCCTCTTGTCCCTATAGGGTTTTCTCAAGATTCCTTCCTCACGGTCTCTATTTCGGCAGTTTCTTATCTGCAAACCTTTTGCACTCTCCTTGCCCACTTTTCTTATATTAATTCTGAAATTAATACAATATCATATATTGCATAATTTAATAAGAAACTAATTAAATAAATATATTTTTTATTAAATCCATCCCACAGATTTAAATCACCTATTTATTTAATAAAGATAAGACGGAATTATATTTGATTTATTCTCATAAATCAAATTTGAGATATCTTATCAATTTGAATTTCAAATTCAAATAGATCATATCCATTTAAATTCAAATTCAAAAGTGATAGAGATTTAATTTATCCTTATAAATTAAATCTTGCAAATATCTCTTATATTATATATAATATATAAATACAAATTTATGTATATATAAAATATATAAATTCACCCTAGATTATTCATTTAATTAAGACATGTCTTAGATTCAATGAACCTGGACATCACAGCTCGAGTTGGGCTATTTTGTGTGCGACCCTGTAGGCCCATATGAAGTTGGCAGTGGGCCAGTTACTATACTAACCTACAAGTCGTAAGTGGCCTCTAGCAAGATATTACGACTACCCAAAATATATGAGGATCGATGAACGATGTTACCTTTCATACAACCATATCACGTCCCTTTTGTCACAGATATTTCTGTCATGGATGAGGCATGGAGAACGTCATCCTCCTGTTCCTGACCGTTACTTTCTCGATCCCTGAGCAGTCTGACTATAGTAATGGAACTACCCTTCCATTATAGTATGGCCATACATTTCTCAGACTCACTCATCAGGGGCCCAGTAATATCTCTCTATGAATGTGAGGGACAAATTCCATCTTAACCATTCACATTCCTCCGCATGAAAAAACACTAAGTCCGAACATAGCCTTTATGATCACTCGGTCAAAAGTGACTTTTGACTAGGTCAAAGCTGAGCGTTTGTCATGTAGGAATCCATGATGATCTCAGGTCAAAGGGCATAGTGACATGGCTTGTATATGAGAGAAGCTTATGACTTAACCCATGCAGCTCTCTCATAGCGGGTCGGTCCAGCACCCTGTACTCTTACATGTGCCTATGACTTTGATTTATATCTCTATATATCTTCAAAGTCATACTGGTCTTATTTCATCTTTGCTCCCGTATAGATGACCGACCAGGGACATTTAGGATAAGATTATGAATTATCCAAGGATGGTTATCACAGTAAACATGCAAATAATGTGATAACATAATTAAGATATTCAAAAAATAATAATGTTTATAAGACAATAATTGGTCCCTAGGGCACAATTTCCAACAGTTGAGGATGTCGCGACTGACAACCCTAGAGACTACCCGTCGCGACGAGAAGCTGAGGAAGTCACGACTGAAAACTCCAGAGTCGACAAGTCGCGACGAGTGGATACGGAGGTCACGACCATAATTCGAATACCGAAGGTAACACTTCTTTCTCCTTGACTTAACATATTCGGTAGATCCTGGCAGGGAATGGAAAAAATTTTAAAGTTAATTTCCGTTGTGTGTCTTCCAATTCCCTTTAGATTCCACCTCAAAAACCCAATTTGAATTTTTAACCTAAATCAACATTATAAACCGATTAAACATCAATTATAACTTATATTAACATAACTTAATCATCAAAACCCATTTCCAATAATTACATTACCATAAATTATCAAAATCTTAACACTTTTTTCAAACCTTAACTCAAAATCGTTCAAAATGAAATTCAACAAAAGCTAAACCAATTAAATACTTAGTCTAGTCCAAATAACTCATTTAAACTCAAAATCTTTGGTCAAAACCTCAGCCATAATGAAATCCATCAAGAACCGTAAGATTTCAAATTTTAAAATATCAAAATATAAGGGAGAGGTTAGAATAACTTATCTTAGTGTTTAGAAGCTCCAACATGTCCCCAATGGACTAAAACTTGTAACCCTACGAGAGCTCAATCAAATCCCACTTTAAAAATCCAAATTTTTGCATCTGAAAAATTGCCCTCTTATTTATAAATATGACGTGCTGGCTGTGGTGAGTTGTACCACTTGTTGCGGCAAGTGACATAAAGAGCATGGGCTCTCTCCTATTCTTATTTGTCGTAATGAGCAACATACAAATTCACTCCTGTCAATTCCTAATTTTTAGGCCTATAAGCCTATAAAATAGCATAAAATAGGTAGGCTATCAGACCCCTTTGAGTAGAAGCCCCAGAAACATACAAAGGATTTTTAGGGACTAAACTACAAATAGAGAAAGTTCAGGAACTAAACTACAAACAGATAAGGTTCCTCAAGGAAAATATGTAAATAAAGATAGGGACTCCATGAGAGTTTCAAGGGCTCAAAAAGAGAAAAAAGAATAGATATGGGCCTAAGGTTGAGGCAGAGACTTTAAAGTGATGGTTTATAAGGTAAGCCGAGTAGTGATAAAATCATTATTTTAGAGAGTTTCAGGCCAAAAGGGATAGCTATGAATATACAAAGCACAAAAATTCTAAACAATCCAAGAAAATAGGAAATGAGGCAAAGAGGCATTTTTATGAGTATAAATTATAAAAATACCCTTAAAGTAAATTTAATAGAATTTTAAGTGTAATGTCTTAGTTCGAGGTTGTTATCTAAATATAATTATTTGAACCATGTGGAGGCCTGAAAAATATACGTAAAAATTAGGAATAAATAGTTAAGAGACTAAAGAAGTTTATTAAATTAGTCTCATTCTCAAAAGGTTAACAATGTGAGCTCTAGAAATATTGAAAGCTCAGGATGCCGGTAAGAGACATTTTATAGGAAATTCAAAACGAAATAGTTATAGGAAGAGTTATGGCCCAAGAAAATTTATGAAATTTCTCTATAATTAAAAGATGGTTATGGAGCAAACAGAATAATTTTCTGAGCTCAAGAAGGCCCTTAAGAAATCAAAATAAATGTGAGAAGTGTAATTTGGAAGAAACTTGAAAAATAAGTTAGATCCAAGGGCCAAGATTTGATCTTCATTTTCCCATCCTCAAAATGGTTCTACAAATCCTTAATGATTTCATGAAGATGATGCAAAAAGACAAGAAGATGATGTAAGAAGACTAGGTGGATGCAATCTTGGCCATCCATTAGATGGTTCAATCTTGGTCATCTATCTAATCTTGTAATTTCTTGCAATTTGGAAGGGTATAATTGTCCCTACCTTCAAAAAGTTGTCTATGAATACCCTTCCATAAACATCAGCCAAGTATAAGGAACCATGGAAAAACTCTTGCAAAATTTTCTTTCAAGCTAGAAGATGCAATCCAAGGTTTAATTGATCAAGTATTCAAGGTAATATATCTTCTCCTATGTCCTTTATCTTGTAGTTGAGATGATTAATTGTTAGTTTAAATATTTAAAAATCATTTTATGCTCTCCCATGCATGCTGGAAAAAATCTATATGAATAAGGAAAGGAAGAATTTGATATTAAAGATAGGTGAAACAAGTTGTAATAGATAGAAATCAAGTAGTTCTAGCTTGTAGTTGGTCGAATTTCATGGTTTTGTTGCCTAGATGAGTGCCACGGATATGCTGTGTTCTTGTTCTTAGGATGTGATTTTGATGATTCTAAGACTTCCAATGAATTCTACATGAAAAATTATATGAAACCAAGTTGAGAAAATGAAGTTGGAAGCATTGGAATCAAAAGTGAAACTTTGGCACCAAGAAGAGAACCCCTCAACCACTGTCCAGTTTGAATAGGAGGAGTATGAATTTCATAATTCCAAGTTCATATTTGGATTCCTTGGGCAAAATTGTGTATGATTGGTCTAAGAAAACAATTGTTATAAAGCTAGAACACTAACCTCAAGAGTTAAGAGTTAGGGGTTTTCAAAAAGTTAGTGTACATTGCTAAAGTAATAGCTCTAATGAGTTGGATACACAATGTAATTGTGTTTAGGGCCATGAGATGTTAAAGAGGATGAGTTAAAAAGGTTGAGCGAGCGACCATTGGTTGGTTAAAGGCAAAGGGAGCAAGAAGAAAATAATAAAGCTATAAGGGAGTGCACTAACCTAATTTATGTGCTTAATACTTATGTTTGTGTGTGTTGATATATTGATTGCTTTGCTTGATTATATGAAGCATGTATGAATAGTTGAAGCTTTATTTTTATGAATGTAATTGCCATATATATATTATATGAAATATTGAGCATGCACATATGTTATTATGATAGCATTATTTATAGTAAGCAATCATGTCATGCACCATGCATTAATCTTACTTACATTAATGGTAATATTTATTACTGATATTTTCCATAATCTCACCCTCCTTTAACCAACCATAATAGATAATTGAGCACGGAGAAGATTACATGAAGAAGAACAAAAGAATTAGAATAAAAGAAATATGGATTTGTGATTTAAGAAAGCAAAGTTAGTTTTCTCAATTCAATAAATAATTATGTAATAAATGTTGTACATGTTTATTTATATAATAAAGTCGTATATGATGTTATAGATATTTCTAAATGAATATGAAAAAGTTTGATGATGAGCTATGCATGCTAGAATTAAATAAGAAATTAAGAAAGGAAGTGGCAAGGAAAAAAAAATTGGTCCTAGAATAATGAGATTTTAGCTCCAGTTTGACCTAGCAAATGAATGAATTAAATTACGAAATTTGGTGTGCGAGAAGTAAACATCCTAATCTTTAAATGCATGTATAGTTTTCCTCAATTAGATATTTACATTAAGAGAAATAAATTTTTAAAATTGAGGCTTAGAATATGGATGTTCCAGAAATGACTGAATATTTAACTAATTAACTGTATTGATTGGTCTAGTAAAACTCCAGATTTATATTTCTCTCTTGAAGATGATTAAAAGAGCTTTAAGTAAAGACTTGAACCACCTCATACGGTTTTTGTATAATTTATTATGATTTTTTAAAATTGAACTTCCGAATCTAAAAAAATACAGGATAAATAGTACCCACCAAGACTAATTTGTAAAGTTTTGAATTTTTTAGCCTAGGTAAAGCTTTCACGGATCTAATCATTTCCGAGCGCATACTCTGAGGAGTAAAATTAGGATATTTCAACTCCCAGTAGATTTTAACTTTTCCCGCTTATGATAAAAACTTAAACTATCTAAACCTCAAGTAAACCTCAATAATTAATTAACCATTGGATTAAAACTTAGGATGTTACAACTTGTTTGGTCTGGTTGATATTTAAACCCGATGGAAATCTGACCTGGGATAAATCGGTGCAACTCAGGAGTGACCCAGGTAACCCTTTGGCTTAGACTTGGGTAACTTTTTTTTATTGCCTAAAAAACGCAAGAAGATGGGGATGAAGAAGAAGGTTCATCAAGAGAGAGAAGAAGAATGGAGAGGAAGAAGAAAAAAATAGAAGAAGGCACTACTTATTGTGAAAGAAAGCTCTTGAAAAATCATGATAAAAAATGAAACGAAAAAGTTTTTGAGAGTCAAAAGCATAAAATAAAGAGGAAAAATGACTTTAGTGGACTGAGGGCTTGACGTTTGTCATTCAAGTAGTAGAGGAGATGGAGAGAAAGACTAGAAAATAAAGACTAAAGAGAGCACCGATAGTGGAGACTAGATATAACAGAGATTCAAATGGTAAAGGAGAAAATGAGAGGCAGAGAAAGTTAATCTCTTAATGTATGTGATCTCTTTTCATATAAATAATAAAATATTTAGGATTATATACCACCCAATATCCTAATCTTATTTCTCATATACACCAAATATCCTAATCTTATTTATGGTATAATTTTACCCATAATATTTTTAATTTGGTATTACTTTACCCATAATCTTTTTAATTTAATACAATTCTTGATAATTGAGAAATAAGATTGTGTAAAATTGTACCAAATTAAAAAAAATATGGATAAAATTCTACCAAATTAAAAAGATTATGGGTAAAATTGTACCACAAATAAGATTATGATACTAGATGCATATGAGAAATAAGATCAAGATATTAAGTGCTATATAACCCAAATATTTATATTTCACCTTATATATATATTTTAAATAAATTCACCTATATCTCACTTTATGTTGATTACATATAAATATATATACTAAAAAATAAAAATCCACATCCTTCGTTATAATATTCTTTTTCAAACTCTTTATTGTAATATATATGCTATATATACTATTTTTTATACTTGTAAATATTATTTTTATTAAAACATTTTTATAATTAAATTTAATATTTTTGTAAATTTTATTTAAATTATATTGTTTTTAGATAATTACCTATTGGACCTCAAGTCGACCCAATCTAACCTATTAACCCTCAACCCACCACCTTAGTCTGTTCAATAGCTGGTCTAATTGTTAGTAGCTTGATATTTAAATTTAATACCAAAAAAAATAAATAATACCTTCATGCAAACTGTTTTGTGAAATGGCTTGCGGTCATATCTATTTGTTTTTTGTTGAAAACAAGACTTCCTTCTCTTCTTTATACATTTTCTTTTTTTTTTTCAATATATATCTGTGAATTTTTAATCTTCTACACAAATATTATCCTTATTATTACTTTAAAACCTCTTCTATTCCTATAAATCATATTTTGGGAAAAATTTCCTGTAGAAACTTCCGGTAGGGCAAGATAATAGAATGTCTATCATGGCAATCCATATGTATACATGTCCAGGTTAAAAATTACAAGTGGCAAAATTTGAACCCACACACCGCAATCCCAAATTTCTCATAAAGATCATCCTTCAATAAATGCTACTCAAATCATCCCCTGTAACCTTCCTCTACTTCGTGCCATTTGGAGAGCTTGCCACCTTGATGTCCTCATATGTAGCTGGCGACCCCAGTATAGGCCCCATCAAACAATAATAACTAAATTGAGACTTTAACTTGAGTTAGGGTGTGTTTGAATTAATTTTTAAAAAATAAATTTTAAGTAAAATAGATTTTAGATAATAGATTTTGAAAAAATAAATAATTTTGAAAAAATAAATGTTTGATAGTTATTTTTAGGGAGAAAGACAAGAAAAGCCCATATGAATTTAGAAAAGACAATTTGGGCATATGAATATCCAAAAGGACAGATTGGGCATAAGGTCCAATCTATCCTTTGGAAATTTAAGTGAAAGTACCAAATTACCCTTGGACTAAATGAAGGAATTGTTGGCACAAATGGGAGATGGAGCTCACAGGAAACGTCTTTGGTTGAGCTGAAGCTGGAAAGAAGGGAGTATAAGTAAATTTTTGACACAAATCTTCTTTTACTCCTCCGATAATCACCATTATTTTGTTCATTTTGATGGTTAGCTTAAGAGAAATAGTTTTACAAATATTGTAACTTCGACTAGTTTAAGAAAGCAGTAGGAGAAATGGCGAAAAAATCCCAAGCAATACTTGAAGGCATAGAGAAGTCGGTGCATTTATAGGGCAAGTATGGATATTATGGTTAGTGTGAATGACAACGTTTTTGTATGCTGCAGTCTATTACATTTTATATTGAGGCATTTCTTTTCAACCCATTCAAGCTTGCTCATTGGCTTCCCCTGCCCTCACCCCACTCCACCCTAAAATTCTATAATTTGAGTGATTAACATGGGTATGCTGCATGGATTTTGATAAATGAGCGTCATAGTTCACGACTTATAAACTGAGTGGTTTGTTAGAGTTTTTATATTATATATATAGATATAAATTTCAGTTTAGATGTATGCTTTAGTAAAACCATGTTTTTCTGGCTAGCTATTGTGTAGCTTTAACATGATAGGTGTAAATTGTAGTTTTGATTCTCTTGTTCAAATTATAATTCTCCTTGCTCATGTAGGTTGTTCCTATTCCAAATTTTAAAGCAACACTGGTTGAAAAAATATTCAACTTAGTAGCAGAAACGTTGGGATTTAAATTTGTATCTAAGAAATGTAAGTATTCATATTTCATTTCTTATTCTGTCCACTTATTTTGAGCTGGATTTAGTAATCTCTTTACCCTTTTCCCACCTTTACATTCTCATCTATTAGAATTATTGCCTTGCTTCGTGTCTTAGCTTACTGATGCTACTGTTTCTTTGACTTGAAAATTCACGAACTAAAATCCATCCTATCTATAAAATACAATACTTTTGTTATTATTTATTTATTTTTGCTTCTGCTGCATTTTTACGTTATTCCTCATTACTACTTTTTAGTTGATAGCAATTATGATGGAAGAAAATTTTAGAGACACAGTTTGATGAGAATTCAAGTTTGTTCTATGTTGAACTATAGGGAAGCACAATATTGTTGCATCAGGTTAAAGATAATGAGAAATTTCCTATCCAATTTGGTCATGAGGTTTGCTTGTGGAAGAGATTTGCTGATATCTATTTACTTTCTCCATAATTCTTATAGGAGATGTTGCATGCTTGACTCTCACAATCAGCTAATTTTGAACTTTTGCTTTTTATAATTTGTGTTTAGGTGACTTCATGATCACATTGGTCATCGATCACTTACTTTGTATTGCTATTCCAGTCCTATGGTGATTTTTACTGTCATTAAACTGATTGATTTCTTGTAACTGGTGCCCCTCAACTTGGTTAACATTTGATGTGCAACCTTCTGCTCACAGTATATACCCCTCATTTTTACTGTTTTAAGTATTAACTTAGAAGGGATTGGCCCATGGCGCTGAAGTCCATATCATAGCATTCTCTTTACATATAGTGGGTAATGAGCAATGTCACGGCTTTGTAACTTTTGCCATGATCTTTAGCCATGTTGAGTAGATTCCTTCAAGCATTCTCCTTACAAAATTTACACTTACAATGAATTAGAATTTGTATTTGTAATATACAACTTACCAATAGAGAATTTTGTTAGTTCATAGTCTTGTGGTACTTCAACTCCAATGTTGTTTTGGTCATTATTATCTAAAATAAAGTCTTAACTATTATTGTTACCTTTTATTGTAGCTTGCACTTTAATAGACTAAAACGAAGCAAAAATGTTATAGCATGAAGTTTGTTAGGATTAGAAGATTCTCATTGTTGATATATTGCCTTGGAATAATGTCTTTTAGTGCCAAAGAGATAAAGCTATGTTCAATTTTATTACTTTGAACTAGGAATAAGGGATCATGGATGATTTTCTAGGAGATATCTCAGTAAACTTGGGGACAACATTTTACGTTGAACATTCTATATATTGGGACAATATGTTTGGCATTTGATTCCAAATCTAGGTAAATGATAATGTTGGCTTTGTTGCTCATAATTGTCTCCTTTTATGCGAGCACCTCTTTTGGCAATAATGTTCCCATTTATGCATAAAATTCATTTCTTTCTTTCTTAAACCGGTTTTGTCATTGGCATTTATGTTGCTTTTCTGGGCTTTAGGTTCCTGCTATATGGGACGTGCCATTTGTTTCCAGTTACTTACAATGTTACATTCGTCGAGTCCTTTTAGCTAATCTTACAGGAATTTGATTCTTGAGCTATTATGCTTTCTTGGATGCGTTTATATTAAAAATTGTGGTTGCTGAGTGCATTTGTTTCTGAATTCTCAGCTTTTTAGTGCTCATATGCTTAAATGTCAAAGCCACCTAATACTGAAATAAGGGTTTATAGCAACGACTTATGTCACTAGATATCTTTAATTTTTTTTTGTAAATTAATTAAATATGAGTTTCTATTAATACAGTTAAATTCAAGTGTTAAATACCTTGCTCCAGACAATACAGAGGATATTTTTTATTCAGTAGCATTGTTTTGTGCCTTGATAATTTGATAGCTCTGTAATGAGAAAGATGATGGCTATGTTAGGATACATAATCAACCAAATATTTACCTAATTTTTTCTTTCTTTCTCTATGAAAAGTTAAAAACTCACATTAATATATGTCATTTGATGACTTCTATAGAACTTTGTTGTTTTGATTACAATTAGCTCTCAAACTTTGTGATTTCTTACTCTTATAGGCACATCCAGATTCAACAACAGAATTGCTCTGACTCAGCTCTCTTACTTATAAGAGAGATAAAGACTTTCCTGTTATTTGGGCTAAGCTGATAACTCTGATAACAGCAATGTGCTGAAGGCTCATTGCTCAAAAAATTCAGACAACCATATGGATCAAAGATATGCAAGATAAAAGCTTATAAGAGTATAAGCCAACACATTTGTAATATTTTTTGACAAGGATTGTGGTATACAACTAATTCTTTTGGTATGTAATGTGCAGGGTATATGTTGCAAATGTATAGTGCCAGTAATATAGTATCTAGTATTATTGACAAGAAAACATTAGGCGCATGTGGAATCTTAATCTTCGCTTGTCATTTGATTATATGTAATAAATTGCTATCATGGGCAGAATGATTTTTTGTAAATACCATAAGTGGCTTATGTCATTGAATGAAATTGTGTATTATGACTATTTATGAGTTGCAATTTCAAAGTTACAAATGTCTGATGAGAAGTTGTAAATCTCATTGTTGAAGTTGTAAATCTTGTTAGCAATAGGTTGTAATTTTAGTTGTAAATATTATTATAGGAGTTGCAAATCCCATTAGATGAGTTGCAAATACCATTACAAGAGTTACAAATCTCATTAGCCATAGGTTATAATTTCAGTTGTAAATATCATTACAGGAACTGTAAATCCTATTATATGAGTTGCAAATATCATTAGAAGAGTTGCAAATACTATTACAAGAGTTACAAATCTCGTTAGTCATAGGTTGCAATTTTAGTTGTAAATGTCATTACAGGAGTTGTAAATCCCATTAGACGAGTTATAAATCCCATTGTTGAAGTTGCAAATCCATTACAGGCTCAAGTGGAATATTAATATCTGTTTGTCATTTATTCATATGTAATGTAATTGCTGTCATGCATAGGATAATTTTTTATAAGTGGCCTAAGTTAAGTAGTCAATGTCATCAATGAAATTGTGCAGTATGTTATGGCTATAAGTTGCAAATCCCATTGTGAGACTTGCAAATTCCATTATAGAAGTTGCACATACTATAGCAGGATTTACAAATCTCATTAGCAGAGTAGCATACCAACTGCATTAGTTGCAGACTTCATAAAATGAGTTACAAATCTCACTATCAGACTTGCAAATCCAATTATGGGACTTGCAAATATCATTGTGGAAGATACAAATACCATTGGGGAACCTATTGTCAGAGTTGCAAATGTCATTGGGAAAGTTGTAAATACCATTGGGGAAGTTGCAAATCCTATTGTCAGAGTTGGAAATCTAATTGTAGCAATTACAAATCTAATTATGGAAGTTGTAAATCCAATTGTCAGAGTTATAAATCTAATTGTGGTAGTTCTAAATCCAATTATAGGACTTACAAATATCATTGTGCAATTAGTTGTAAATACTATTGTGGAAGTTGTAAATCCCATTGTGGGAGTTGTAATATTATTGTTAGAGTTGCAAATCCTATTGTCAGAGTTATAAATCCCGTTGTTAGAGTTATAAATCCCATTATATGAGTTACAAATCCAATTGTGGCAGTTCCAAATCAAATTGTGGGACTTGCAAATATCATTGTGCAATTAATTGCAAATACCATTGTGAAAGTTATAAATCTCATTGTGGGAGTTGTAAATCCCATTGTGGTAGTTACAAATCCCATTGTGAAACTTGCAAATACTATTGTCAGAGTTACAAATACCATTATGAGCATTACAAACCTAATGCATTACTTGCAGATCGTATTGAACGAGTTATAAATCCCATTGTGGAACTTGCAAATACCATTGTGGGAGTTACAAATCCAATTGTCAGAGTTGCAAATCCCATTGTGGCAGTTGCAAATCCCTTTGTGAAACTTGAAAATATTATTATGGAAGTTACAAATACCATTATGAGCATTACAAACCTAATGCATTACTTGCAGACCGTATTGAACAAGTTACAAATACCATTGTGAAACTTACAAATACCATATGTACATAGTCATTACAAAATGTAGTCATAGACATTAGAAAGTTTAACACTACAAATGTCGTATAGAGAAATATGATTGCCTAAGTTACAACATCAATTGGTCAATGGATGAACTTTCCAAAAATGAAACATTACACAATTTAAACATCATCCATATCAGGTTGTGGCATGTCTGTGGGAGGGTGTGGTAAGGATTTTTACTCTCATATTCTATTCTTCACAATAAACACCATTCATAGTCCCCATAACTGGTGTATGTCAATGTGACAGGGCATATAGCATACCCCTGCAGAAAAATGATAGAAATGTTAAACCAAATAACTAAAAAGATAAATAAGATAGTTGTTTTATATTTTTATACCTGGATTATTAGCAACGAATCAAATTGATGCCATCCACCCACTGGAACTCTAACTGTGCTCATGTAAGGGGGATCCACTAAGTTGAATTGTGCAGTTTGTGAGCTATAGTTCCCTATGCCATAATCTATGACATAAAAGTTGTGACCATGAAAATGCATTGGGTGATTTTTAGTGTTTATTGTACCAGTGTCCTACAGAATTATTTGCACCTTATTGCCATATTCAAGGACCTTTATTTTGGTCATATTCAATGACTGTGTATCATAATGAATTTTATTATGTGCCCCATATACAAAGTCATAGAGCTTTGGGGGTACATCAGGAAAATCTTCAATATATGATCCATTTATCTTCTTATAATAAGCTTCTAGAATTGATAGCTTGGGCTGATTGAAACTTATATTTTTCATTAATAATTCTTCACATATAGGTCTTCCCAGTAATCACATCAATTTTATGGACATATGAAATGTTGGGAAAACACACATATGAGAAAAAAAGAAAAAGGGGAGATAGAAACTTTAAGTACAAGCAGTTAGAAGTTATGATAGATTATATTAGAAGAGTAGTTATTTTTAGTTAGGTATATTTATAACAGATTGAAGTTATCAAACATTATATTTTCTAGGGACTGTCATTAAAACCCACTGTGAGATAATTTAAAGCAATCTAGATAATAGTATATCATATTCTTCATCATAATCAGATTGTAGTATTGTTTGCTATCTCATATACCATTAGTGGAGCAATTATAGATAGGGCATGGATGACCGTTAATGGTATATGCATCTAGTCTTGAAGGAGCTCCTCCACTTTCTAAAGTGGCTTATTCAATCTGTACAAGGTCCTTTAGCCAATATTCCCCTGCCATTATTCTATCCAAGTCAAAATATCAGCATTATAGTTATAAAAATACCTAAACAAATAATATACATTCAAAAGCATAGGAAGGAGATGACATCTCTTTGAAAACTTGGGTTCAATTCTTTCTGGGAACATCTTTAAGGTAAAAGCAGTCATTTTTTGTTGTAGTGATGGAAATGGAGGCTTGAGGCAGAAGGGAGGCCCTTAAAAAAAACTGGTGGTCTCTCTGTGGGTTAATTTATTTTTCTGGAAGGAAAATAGGAAAAACAGGGATGATGTAGTTTCTCTCTTATATTTGTTAGGTTTCATGATTCCTCTAGCGTGGATTAGTGATTATAAAGTGTTGGGAAAGTGATTATTCAACACAACTTCATTGGTAGGAGGAGATTTCAGCGTAACTTTCTTTGTTTTATTATCTTTTTCTCTCTCTCTCAACCTCTACTTCAACATCTTCTGTTGCAAATTATATCATTTGACTCATGATATAGATGACACACACGCTTATAAAAATGTTTTATACCTGAATCTACTGCTCTCTTTCTGCTTTAATCGCTAAACCATAATCTTTCTTCCAATCCTAAACGCAAAGTCACCTTTGACAGTGATAATCTTTGACAATCCTAAACGCAAAATGTAAGGCGTCTATCGGATTTGAGCTTAGACGATGCTTGAATGAGGTTCAACAATCTTCGACGGCAACCAGGCAAGCACAACTTCAAGAACTATGACAATCTCAAGCTTTAAGGAGTTCTGCGTTTTCTAAAGTGAAATCCCCCACCTTTTCTTCATTTAGTCCAGGGGTAATTTGATATTTACACATAAATTTACAAATGATAGATTGGGCTCCTTGTCCAATCTGTCCTTTCTTATATTCAGATGCCCATATTGTCATTTTGAAATTGAAATGGTCGTTTCTTGTCTTTTTTTCTTATTTTTAAAATGACTTTTTATATTGGTAAATTATTAAAAAGGGTATGATTTTATTAAAAGGATGAGAGATGACAGAGGGTGGAGAAGAAAGGAGAGAGGAGAGTAGTTTGAGAAGAGAGAGGAGAGATGGTAGAGAGTAGAGAGAAGAGAGGGTATAGAGAAGAGAGAAGAGAGGGTAGAGAGGAAAGATGAGAGATAGATGAAAAGATAGAAGAGAGAAGATAAATGATTTAAAAAAAAATAAGGGTAAAATAGTAATTGAGTAGTTCATAAGCTCTTTTACTGTTTCAAAAGTTATTCTGACCAACTTATCTGAAACTATAGTTTGGTCTACAAGTCTTTTTAGATAAATATAATTGTTTACTTTAAAATTTTTTAAAACTAAAATTTAGACTAATTTTTTTTTTAAATTTAAGTTTTGGGGTTTCATAAATAGGCTACGGCACTGGAAATCAAATAGATGGGCCAAAGCGAAAATTCGATTCCTTACTTGGTACTGTAGATTGAATAATTTTAACTTACTTGGGACAAGCAGGGCCGAACATGTTTGCTAATGGCAGATTGACGTAGACCTGTGCTAGAAAATCCAAAAATTATGAATTGATTAGTAAATATAAAAGCGAACGAAACAATAAAAATAAAAATAAGATAAAAAAATATAGATCTTAAGATGAGAAACCCAATGAACACGCGTTTTAGAAAATATTAAGCATACAAAACTCAGCACCTAAAAAAAAACAATTACTCAAGAACTCTAAGCATAACAATACAAGAGTAGATCAATACCAATAAATAAATACTTGTCAAAAGAAAATTCTTATTCATAACTATATGAGTTGAGAACTTCCCCAATAGATACAAATATCTTTAAATAGATAAATATGCTAATCCTAAAGATTATAAGGAATTAAATAATATATTTTAAAGATAAGAAGACATCTTTATTTAAATAAAAGATATAATAATAAGATATTAAATAATATTTTTAGAATTCTTATTTGGCAACTCATATATTTAAAATAATATCTTAAGAAAATAAATTAATAAATTTAAAAGATTCGTTAGGATAATTCAAAATATATAAAATATATTTCAATGTTTTTTAATAATCTAATAAATATAAAATGACTTTTTAAATAATAAAATTACATGAAAATTAAAAATAAAATAATTTAGTTGAGAGATCTTTTTAATAGGATCTTTTATTTATCTTTTTTCTTATGGGCCTCTTGGAAAATAAACGCCACGTGGATATTTATTTGATTCTTATCACAAATGGAGTTGACATTGACTTTGAACCGTGACGATGCAAATGTCCAAAACCATCACACGTGTTCTAAAAGAATTGAAGATGCAGATATTCATATTGCTCATTTGAAAAGATGGAAATTGAGATAGGGAAAGATAGGTTGGCAAGGAAATTTTAAGGTGGGAACTCTCCTTTGCATATGATAGGCTCTGATATAATCAAGATAACAACCTATCGAGTTTCCAAGAATTTTAAACACAAAAGCAAGGAGAAAGATGAGAAAAACCTTGAACAAACACAAAAGCAAATATTCAGATGTGATATTATGAACTTCATATTCTAAGTCTAAGATGGAGCCACCGCCTTGGTTTGGAATGAGGGAAATGGAAGGAATGGGAGGGAAGAAAAAAAATTTAATGAGTTTAATTTAAAAAAATAGATAAATAGGTTTATAAAATTTTAATAAAAAAAAGATATAAGATAAAAATATAAAAAATTAATTAAAAAATTTTAACCTTATTTTCTTAATTTTTTAAATTGAACTAATTAAAAAATTTCCTTTCTTTTCAATTCCCTTATATCAAACTGGCCTTGAGAATTTGTACTCTCCAATGCCTTTCCTCCATTTCTTCTTCTTTTTTCTTCGTTTCTTTCACAAATTATCTTTCTTTGCTATACTGAAACTACTCTACATATAACTTTTTTCTCTTTTGTTTATTTTTTTTTTTTAATTTTGACTACACACGCACCCCTCGTTCTTCCCATAGGGAAGACTCCACACTCATACTTTAGTATATATTTGGTAGGATGAAATAGTTTTTAATAAAAATAAAAATAAAATTAAGTTAAAAATAAGTTTTAAGTGTATGTTTGGTAGATGAAAATAAAAGTGGGGAAGTGAAATTAAGTATTTCTCTTATTTAATATAACAGAGGCTACTTTCACTTTTATTTCTAATATTTTGAGCCATTTCAATTCCATAAAAAAAGTTAAGAAATAAGATAGGAGAAGTGGAAGTGAAATATTTTAGATTATTTTACTCAAAATTATAAAATTCTTAGACAACTTTAACCTTTCCTAAGTATAAAAAAATATTTTAGGCCATTTTACCTTAAGTTATAAAAAAATATACATCAATTTTATACTTATTTCTAACATACTAAATAAACTTTTAAACCCTATTTTCAGTTTAATTCTATTTCCATTTCTATTTCTACTACTATAAAAAATTCCTCAATCCTACCAAATGTACCATAAAAGTTTATTTGGTAAGTTAAAAATGAGTATAGAATTAATATATTTTTTTATACCTTAGGATAAAATAGTCTAAAATATTATTTTTTATAACTTGGGAATGATTAAAATTATTTAAGAATTTTATAATTTGAGATAAAATAGTTTAAAATATTTTACTTCTATTTCTCCCATCTTATTTCTTAACTTTTTTTTATGAAACTGAAATGATTTAAAATATTAAAAATAAAAATCACTTCTATTATACTAAATAAAAAAATATTTAATTCTATTTTCTCCTCTACTTCTATTCTCCTAAATATACTTTTAGAATCGAAATGTGGACCTCCTCTAAATAAAGAGGTGTACTGTGCAATCAAACCCAAGGGGCTACGGCTTCTCTTTTTGTTTAGTTGCTATAGAAACTCTGTTCTCAAATTATATAGGTGCACCTAACTGTTTTTTTTTTTAATTTACCCAAAAAAAAAAAAAGTTGCTATGGAAACAGTTTAAAACTTTCTTCCCTCTTCATTTCTTCAGTGCCATTTACACCCATATCTCTTGATGTATGCTTTTTTGTTTTTATTTGGATTTCAAACGTCGTAGCCATCCTTTCCCTTAAATGTTCATGCACTTACATTTGGTCTTTGACGACAAAATTTCTTAACTTTTATGAGTATTTAGAAATTTAACTAAAATCAAGCATGTTCTTTAATTCGTACAAACTTTTAACAAATTTTTAATGTTATCCGTGAAATTTATTAAATTATTATTTTTTTTTTTCATCTTAATCCCTCCTCACAACTCCGCCTACGCATGTAGCCGGTCCCAAGCCCGGGTAAAGGAGGAGGGTTGTGTTAGGCCCCGACAGCCAACGTAAAACTTGTCGAATCTTATGAACATGGACATACGAAGAAATTGACTATTACTAGGTCGTTGCCCGTAAGTAACACGCTGTATGGCTCGAGTACAGTGAGAAGTGAGCAAGGGCCGCTGCATCGTCGCCCGGATGTAGTGTTAAATGAGAAAGGGCTACCGCTCTCTTACGAACGGAGGCGGCTAAAGAAGCTAGTTCAGGAGAGAAAGATCAGATTTGGCACTTGGAATGTTGGAACTATGAACGGAAAAGCGTGGGAGGTGGTGGGAGTAATGGTAAAGCGAAAGATTAACATCTTGTGCCTTCAGGAAACTAAATGGGTCGGAGAAAAATCTCAGGATATCAATGAGTTCAAATTTTGGCACACAGGTAAAATAGGTACGAGGAATGGGGTTGGTATCATTGTGGATAAAGAGTGGAAGAAGAATGTGGTGGATGTTAGAAGGATTGATGACAGAATTATATCTTTGAGAATAATTGTTGGAAGGGATACAATCAACGTTATTAGTGCCTATGCACCTCAAGTGAAAACAGAAGCACATCTTAAGGAAAAGTTTTGGGAAGATTTGGAGGGGTTGATTCAAAGCATACCACATACTGAGAAGATTTTTATTGGTGGGGACCTTAATGGTCATGTTAGTAAGGAGACAGGGGAATATGCGGGGGCTCATGGTGGTTTTGGTTTTGGAGAGATTAATAATGAAGAACGATCTATCCTAGAGTTTTCCTTAGCCTACAATTTTAAGATTGTCAACACATGCTTTAAAAAGCGGGAGGAGTACTTGATCACTTACAAGAGTGGGGTTCACAGGTCACAGATTGATTTCTTTTTGGTAAGGAGTCATGACAGAAGACTTTGTACAAATTGTAAAGTGATTCCAGGGGACGGAGTGACAACCCAGCACAGGTTAATGGCCCTTGACGTGCGTATTAAGTGCAGTAAAGAAAAGCGCCAACATGTTTTAAACACAAGAGTCAAGTGGTGGCAGTTAAAGGGAGAGAAGAGGGAAACTTTTAAAAGAATTATGTTAAATGAAGGGGTTTGGGAGGTGCAGGAAAATGCTAATATCATGTGGAAGGAAATGGCTGAAAAAGTCCAAACAGTTGCTAAAGTAATTTTGGGAGAATCTAAAGGTTTTGGTCGACGAGATAAGGAGACTTGGTGGTGGAACGAGGACGTGCAAGAGAAAGTTAAGAACAAGAGAGACTGTTTCAAGGCTATACACTTATGTGATAATACTGAAAATTTGGGAAAATATCGTTTAGCTAAGAAGGAAACGAAGAAGGCGGTGAGTGCAGCTCGTTCTAAAGCTTTTGAGGAATTTTATAAGGAGTTAGGGACAAAGTCGGGAGAACGAAAGATTTATAAGATTGCAAGAGACAGGGAAAGGAAATCGAGGGATTTGGATCAAGTACGATGTATTAAGGATGAAGAAGGCAAGGTGTTTGTTGCAGATGGTGATATTAAAGAACGGTGGGAGACCTATTTTTACAAATTGTTTAATGACGAGGGAGGAGGATCGAGTTATGAGATAGGAGATTTATCACGAGAAGTTGAACCAAATTTGGCATTTTACCGTAGGATCCGTGTTGGCGAGGTTAAAGAGGCGCTTAAGAAAATGGAAAATAGTAAAGCGGTTGGGCCTGACGGTATTTCTATTAAGTTTGGAAGTGTTTAGGCGAAACGGGGGTGGTGTGGCTTGCTAAACTATTTAATGTGATCTTAAGTTCTAAGAAAATGCCCGATGATTGGAGAAAAGTACTTTAGTTCCTATTTATAAAAATAAAGGAGATATTCAAAATTGTGCAAATTATAGAGGGATAAAGCTTATGAGTCACACTATGAAGTTATGGGAAAAGGTAATTGAACACATGTTGAGATTAGAGACTGATATTACGGAGAATCAGTGTGGTTTCATGCCAGGTAGGTCTACAATGGAGGAGATTTATTTATTAAGGGGGTTAATGGAAAGGTACCGGACTAAAAGAAGAGATTTGCATTTGGTCTTCATTGACTTAGAAAAAGCGTATGATCGAGTGCCAAGGGAGGTGCTTTGGAAAGCTTTAGAAAAGAAAGGTGTGCGCATGGCATATATCAAAGCAATAAAAGATATGTATGAAGGGGTAACTACTACTGTAAGAACGTCTGGGGGTGAAACAAAGGATTTTCCCATAAAGATTGGCCTACATCAGGGATCATCATTGAGTCCTTATTTATTTAATCTGGTAGTGGATGTTCTAACTAAACCTATTCAAGATGAAATCCCTAAGTGCATGCTTTTTGCGGACGATATAGTTCTTATGGCGGAGTCAAGAGAAGAAATTAATTTTAAACTTGAGTTATGGAGAAGTACTTTAGAGTCGAAGGGTTTTCGTCTGAGTAGAAGTAAGACTGAATACATGCATTATAATTTTTCTAAGAGGCAAGTTAGAAGTAACTTGTGTTGGAGATTGTGCCCTAGGGGTCAATCATTATCTTATGAACATTGTTGATTTATGAATTTCTTAATAAAGTTATCATATTATTTGCATGTTTACTATGATGACAATCCTTGGATAACTCGTGATCTTATCCTAAATGTCCCTGGTCGGTCATCTATGCGGGAGCAGAGATGAAATAAGACCAGTATGACTTTGAAGATATATAGAGATATAAATCAAAGTCATAAGCACATGTAAGAGTACAGGGTGTTGGACCGACCCGCTATGAGAGAGCTGCATGGGTCAAGTCATAAGCTTCTCTCATATACAAGCCATGTCACTATGCCCTTTGACCTGAGATCATCATGGATTCCTACATGACAAACGCTCAGCTTTGACCTAGTCAAAAGTCACTTTTGACCGAGTGATCATAAAGGCTATGTTCGGGCTTAGTGGTTTTTCATGCAGAGGAATGTGAATGGTCAAGATGGAATTTGTCCCTCACATTCGTAGAGAGATATTACTGGGCCCCTCGATGAGTGAGTCTGAGAAATGTATGGCCATACTGGAATGGAAGGGTAGTTCCATTTCTATATTCAGACTACTCAGGGATCGAGAAAGTAACGGTCAGGAACAGGAGGATGACATTCTCCATGCCTCATCCTTGACCGAAATATCGTGTGACAAAAGGGACGTGATATGGTTGTATGAAAGGTTACATCGTTTATCGATCCTCATATGTTTTGGGTAGTCGTAATGCCTTGCTAGAGACCGCTTACGACTTGTGGGTCAGTATAGTAACTGGGCCACTGCCAACTTCATATGGGCCTACAGGGTCGCACACAAAACAGCCCAATCCGAGCTATGATGTCCAGATTCATTGAATCTAAGAGATGTCTAGATTCAATGAATAATCTAGGGTAGATATATATATTTTATATATATATAAATTAGTATATATATATATTATATATATAATATAAGAGATATTTGCAAGGTTTAATTTATAAGGATAAATTAAATTTTTATCACTTTTGAATTTGAATTTAAATGGATATGATCTTTTTGAATTTGAAATTCAAATTGATAAGATATCTCAAATTTGATTTATAAGAATAAATCAAATATAATTCCGTCTTATCTTTATTTAAATTAAATAAATAGGTGAATTAAATCTATGGGACGGATTTAATATAAACCATATTTATTTAATTAGTTTCTTATTAAATTATGCAATATATGATATTGTATTAATTTTAGAATTAATATAAGATTAATTCTGAAGCCCGGCCCTATTAGAAGCCCGATAGCTTCCTATATATTTGACATTAGGGGCTAGGGTTCCACACATCTCTACACACACATTCAGACGTGAGAAGAGGGGGCAGGGAGAGTGCAAAAGGTTTGCACATAAGAAACTGCCGAGATAGAGACGGTGAGGACGGAATCTCTAGAAAGCCTTAGAGGGACAAGAGGCGCTAGCACGTCATTCGCGATTGGAACGCTGTTCGTGTGGATACCGGTAGAGGAAGCCGATCTGAGCTGTCGACTTCTACGATACGACCAGACACGAAGCAAGGTCGCGACCAGAACACCCTGAGGTCGCGACCATACGGGCATCTGAACGTTAGAAATCCGAAAAGAGGAGACAGGTCGCGACGTGAAGCTGAAGAGGTCACGACTACAAGCTCCAGAGGCGACAGGTCGCGACTAGAAGCTGAGGAGGTCGCGACTGAAAGTTCCAGAGGCGAGGAGTCGCGACTAGTGGACACTGAGGTCGCGACCAAAGCTCAAATACCGAAGGTAACACTCCTTTCTCCTTGACTTAAACACATTCGGTAGATCCTGGCTGGGAATGGAAAAATTTTTAAAGTTAATTTCCGCTGCGTGCCTTCCAATTCCCTTCAACTTGGAGGTCAGATTAGGAGATCAAGTTATTCCACAAATAGATAAGTTCAAATATTTGGGATCAATTATACAGAAAGATGGTGAAATTTTGGAGGATGTTAATCATAGAATCCAGGCTGGGTGGTTTAAATGGAGAAAAGCTACTGGGGTTATATGTGATCGAAAAGTGTCAGATAAAGTAAAAGGAAAATTTTATCGTACTGCTATAAGACCAGCAATGCTTTATGGAAGTGAATGTTGGGCTTTAAAAGGACAACAAGAGCACAAAATTGGGGTAGCCGAAATGAGGATGTTGAGATGGATGTGTGGGTATACAAGAAAAGATAAGATTCGCAATGAACAAATACGGGGAAGAGTTGGAGTGGCACCTATTGAGGAGAAAATAGTGGAGAACCGTCTTAGGTGGTTTGGACACGTACAAAGAAGGCCAAGGGATGCGCTGGTGAGGAGGGTGGATCAAACGGTTTGGAGTCCGGTTAAAAGGAGTAGAGGAAGGCCAAAGAAAATGCTAAACGAGGTCATTGAGCGGGATCTCCTGGTCAATAACCTATCCAAGGATTTAGTTTTTGACAGAGCACAATGGCGTCGTATGATCCATGTAGCCGACCCCATTTAATGGGAAAAGGCTTTGTTGTTGTTGTTGTTGATTGGTCTTCATCAGGGATCATCCTTGAGTCCTTATTTATTTAATCTAGTAGTGGATGTTCTAACTAAGTCTATTCAAGAAGAAATCCTTAAGTGCATGCTTTTTGCAGACGATATAGTTCTTGTGGCAGAGTCAAGAGAAAATATTAATTTTAAACTTGAGTTATGGAGAAGTACTTTAGAGTCGAAGGGTTTTCGTCTGAGTAGAAGTAAGACTGAATATATGCATTGTAATTTTGATAAGAGGCAAGTTAGAAATAACTTGGAGGTCAAATTGGGAGATCAAGTTATTCCACAAATAGATAAGTTCAAATATTTGGGATCAATTATACAGAAGGATGGTGAAATTTTGGAGGATGTTAATCATAGAATTCAAGTTAGGTGGTTTAAATGGAGAAAGGCTACTGGGGTTATATGTGATCGAAAAGTGTCAGATAAAGTAAAAGGAAAATTTTATCGTACTGCTATAAGACCAGCAATGCTTTATGGAAGTGAATGTTGGGCTTTAAAAGGACAACAAGAGCACAAAATTGGGGTAGCCGAAATGAGGATGTTGAGATGGATGTGTGGGCATACAAGAAAAGATAAGATTCGCAATGAACAAATACGGGGAAGAGTTGGAGTGGCACCTATTGAGGAGAAAATAGTGGAGAACCGTCTTAGGTGGTTTGGACACGTACAAAGAAGGCCAAGGGATGCGCTGGTGAGGAGGGTGGATCAAACGGTTTGGAGTCCGGTTAAAAGGAGTAGAGGAAGGCCAAAGAAAATGCTAAACGAGGTCATTGAGCGGGATCTCCTGGTCAATAACCTATCCAAGGATTTAGTTTTTGACAGAGCACAATGGCGTCGTATGATCCATGTAGCCGACCCCATTTAATGGGAAAAGGCTTTGTTGTTGTTGTTGTTGATTGGTCTTCATCAGGGATCATCCTTGAGTCCTTATTTATTTAATCTAGTAGTGGATGTTCTAACTAAGTCTATTCAAGAAGAAATCCTTAAGTGCATGCTTTTTGCAGACGATATAGTTCTTGTGGCAGAGTCAAGAGAAAATATTAATTTTAAACTTGAGTTATGGAGAAGTACTTTAGAGTCGAAGGGTTTTCGTCTGAGTAGAAGTAAGACTGAATATATGCATTGTAATTTTGATAAGAGGCAAGTTAGAAATAACTTGGAGGTCAAATTGGGAGATCAAGTTATTCCACAAATAGATAAGTTCAAATATTTGGGATCAATTATACAGAAGGATGGTGAAATTTTGGAGGATGTTAATCATAGAATTCAAGTTAGGTGGTTTAAATGGAGAAAGGCTACTGGGGTTATATGTGATCGGAAAGTACCAGACAAATTAAAATGAAAGTTTTATCGCACTGCTATAAGACCTGCAATGCTTTATGAAAGTGAATGTTGGGCTTTAAAAGGACAACAAGAGCACAAAATTGGGGTAGCCGAAATGAGGATGTTGAGATGGATGTGTGGGCATACAAGAAAAGATAAGATTCGCAATGAACAAATACGGGGAAGAGTTGGAGTGGCACCTATTGAGGAGAAAATAGTGGAGAACCGTCTTAGGTGGTTTGGACACGTACAAAGAAGGCCAAGGGATGCGCTGGTGAGGAGGGTGGATCAAACGGTTTGGAGTCCGATTAAAAGGAGTAGAGGAAGGACAAAGAGAACGCTCAAGGAGGTCATTGAGCGGGATCTCCTGGTCAATAATTTAACTAAGGATTCAGTTTTTAATAGAGCACAATGGCGTCGTATGATCCATGTAGCCGACCCTATTTAATGGGATAAGGCTTTGTTGTTGTTGTTGTTGTTGTTGTTGTTAATCCCTCCTCACACGAATCGTGTAAGGTAGGAGAAAGCCAAAACAACAAAGACATTACATGAAGAGAATAATAAATGTCTGAGATAAATTGATTAAGTTTTTATAATAAAAATCAAACAATTTTTTTTATAAGAGTGTGTTTTAGATTACTGTATGTTTTCTAAAATCAAACAAGTGTTTAAATTTATTTTCCAAAATGAAAAAAAATACTTGGAAGATCTGTTTTTCATTACTGTATGTTTTCTATAATCTTTGCTTCTGTTTGGTTTTTTAATATAATTTTCTGAAATTTTGTATTAGTTGAGTCAAATTTTAACTTGAATGTTAGATCCAATAAGATATTCTCCATATATAATTTCTCTTATCAAGCAATAATTTTTATAATTAAATGAATTATTTCCATAAAATAATAATAGTAGTTAAGTCAAATTTTAACATGTATGTTTTCTATAATCTTTGCTTCTATTTTCTTTTTTAATATAATTATCTAAAATTTAGTATTAGTTGAGTCAAATTTTAACATGAATGTAGGATCCAAATAATTTCTTAATTATATAATGAATATTTTGCGACTCTTGGTCCTTCCATGGAATCTTTCGGTCCGGTAATTTTCTGTTTTGTTTCTTGGTAACTAAGCTACCGCCCACATCCATCTTCAATCTTTTGAGAAAATTCCCAACCCATCCTCACTTGGACTCGAGCTTATAAGCAAGTTCGCTTCGTCATACTGCGTCTTTTTTTTCCTGCGTCTTCTCAGCTTCTCTCTCATTTGCATTTTCCTGTTCTTCTCGTTGAATTCTTGAAGTGCGACCGCTATTGCTCCGATGATGCTACCGCAATTAGATGTGATTACCAATCGTCGCTCCTCTTTACTGTTTATTTCGATTTCTTAACTGTTTTTGCTTCAATCTTGATGTCAATTGCAGATTATTTTATTGTTCTTGATGTTGTTTTTGTGCTCTGGTAGTGTCGATTCCAATTGTTTGCGACCGATCTTTTCATTGTTGCAAGGGTTTTGATCTCCAAACCTCTGTTCTGATATTGATTTTGTTGTTTAGCCACAAGAAGCCGATGAAATGCTGTTTATCGGCTATCTCCTCGTAGACGATTCTCAGCCAATGGAAGGTAGATTCGTTCCGTTCTATAATTTCTTTTATGCTTTTTCTGTTAGTGTTCATTGACTGATATATGGGATGATGAACGGAAATGTAAAATCAATCTCATCTTCATCTCCAGTTTGACTATATGTAGTCCCTTCGCTTTTGGAAGTCAAGCGTCTTCGTTTGTAAAGCTTAGTATCAATAGAGGATCGGGTGGAGGGAAATATAAGTTTGAGGCAAATGGCATTTTAATGGCATTTTATGTTATTTAGTTCTTTTAATGGGATATCTGCCAGAGGAAAAAACCGTAGTATCCTTTGCTTCCTGTTATTGGGCAATTGAAGCTTCATTACGGAGTTCCTTATCTTTCTGTTTGATTAGGAAAGATAATTTTTATTAGAATTTTAAGATCCTTTCCTCCATGTATGTTAAACACGAATGCAGCTCCTTTTTTGAAGCGTTACTGTGCTTGTTAGGTGTTTTATGGGGCTTTTGTTCTGTTATCATGCTTTTTACAATTAATGAAAATTTATTCCTGTTTCCATTATTTTACAACCAATATATTGGTGTAATGTTTTTATTTATTTATATTTTTGGTAGCTGTTTTATTTTTTTCCCCTTTCTTTTTTATAGCACCCCGTGTAGTATACGTGCGTGTCATAGATGCTACTATATCGAATGATCCACCATCAGGGAGGTTCTCGTGGACCATTGAAAATTTTAAGGGGGTAACCTCTGAGTACCCGGAGGGTTGGAGTTCCCCCGTTTTCAATATTGCGGGCAACCACTGGTACGTACATACCTTCCTGTATGCTTTTGCCTTCAAGGGTTACTTCTTATGTGATTCTGATTGTTATTAAACTCCAATGACAGGCAGTTACTTTTCCTTCCAAACTGGAACAATACTGATCATCTGTCATTGGGTGTAAGATTTTACAATTCAAAGATGTTGCCTCCTGCTTGGAGTAGATTTGCTACTTTCAGCTGGACTGTTATTGATCAAATTCGTAATGAACATTCCATCAGAAGAGGTACTTTTTCTTTGGGTGATGTGGCTTATGAGAAAATGTGTCGTGGCATACTTCTTGTATTAACCATAATATTCAAATTTATAGGATTTTGTTAATATATTTGTTTTTGGTATAAGGATTTTTTAAATATATTTTGTTCCTGTGTTTTGATAATTCAGCAAGGTTTATAAATGTTCTAAATTTATGATGTTTAATCATAGAAACAACTTATGTGCACTTCTTTACATCCTTGCTATCAGGTTTCCTGATTAAACATGACAAGTGCAATATATAATATAAAATCTATCGCAAATAACTTGTGAATAATACAGCTTAGTTATTATATTCTGTACTATATAGGAGAAAATTTGTCTGCTTATAATTAGAAAACTATACATTTGTCATGTTTTAATAGCAGAATGTCATGACTAGGATGTAAAGAATTGGATGTCAGCTTCTCCTTAATCTTATTTTTTTTGTAAATTAATGATTTTTATTATTTGATGAGGATGATTTGGATTTCTATTGTTTGACATAACTTTTTATTTTTTTTTTATTTTTTTTAGATTTATTTAATAGAAAAACTATGAATATTCATCTAATAATTTAAGCTTATGTCCCCCAAAAAACAAAGCTTAGGCTTTTTTGTTGAATGCTCATTGATATTTTGGTTGAAATTGTTTTGCATCAATCGATATAAAATATAAAACTTTTAGGGAGCTGTATGTATCTATTTCTTTTAATTCTTTAAATCTTGCAATATTTTTTCACACACTTTACTGGATTCTTTGTGATTTTTTATTTTATTTTTTTCAATTTTTTCCTACACGCTTCTGTAAGGTTTTAATGTTTAGATAGAAGTATATTCTTCGAAAAACTTTTGAAGTTGAAGATATCTAGTTACATTGAAGTTCAGGTCTAACTTCAGTTTAGGTATGAATCGAAAGTTTGTTTCTTGTCAAAGTTTAAAATAAAGTAAATATGAGTAACATATTTAATATTTATAAGATACATGCTATGTGCATAAGTGTTCAATAGTTAGGTTTTTCAAAATTTCTAATGTTTTGCTGGAGTTTTTGTTTTTTGGTTTTCTTTCCCCATTTTAAAATCCCGATATCATGATTGGCTTTTTAAGATACTCCCTCCGTTTCTATTTATAGGACAAAATTATATAATTGTCACATACCAATTAAACTAAACTAGTTCATGTCTTAAATCCACTTCCATTTTTCCAGTTCTACTCTTATTTAATGTCCACTTTATTTGCTAACATTTAATGGGGAAGGTAGCATTTCTAGAAAGTCATTTCATATATTCAATAGGTACATATTGGGGAAAAAATTAAATACTCATCAAATTTTATTTGTGTTGAAACAAATCACCTCCAAAATTTTATCCTCTAAATAGGAACGGAGGGAATATAAATCATTTATATCTCTTACAAAGCTAATCATGATATGAATTTTTTATACTCACTTTGACCCTAAATATGGGAGCTAGTTGGGAGATTTGTTTTGATCCTAATGTAAGATCTTAATCTACTTTGTTTTTTTTTTTATTTTATTTTTCCAGACTACCTGTTGGAGTGAGGCACAGATTTAGTGAACAGAAAGCCGAGAGATGAGGTAATTCAGTCTTGTATATTTCTAGGTTGGTATACACACATATATATACACTGGGTTACACAATCAGAGACGCATATTACAGGCGTAAATCATGGGATACAAATTAATAATACAATCTGATTCTATCCCCCCATATCCTCCCATAATCATATGTAGTTAATTCCTATAATCTCTCCCTTTTAATTCTGAATATCTTCTACACTCCCCCTCAAGTTGGAGCATAGATGTTAATCATGTCTAACTTGCCAACTAGATATTCGAATTTGTCCCGAGTTACTCCCTTTGTGAGTACATCTGCTGTCTGTTCTTTAGAAGGAATGTATTTCAATTCAATTGTTCTTGCATCGATCTTCTCTCTTATGAAGTGTCTGTCTATCTCCACATGTTTAGTTCTGTCATGTTGGACTGGATTATGTGACATATTGATAGCAGCCATGTTGTCTGAGTATAACTTGATAGGTACTTCTGGTAACATTCCCAATTCTTCAAGTACTCGCTTTACCCATAGGCTTTCACATATACCTAGAGCTATAGCTCTAAACTCGGCTTCAGCACTGCTTCTAGCAACCACACTCTGTTTTTTACTACGCCATGTGACCAAGTTCCCCCACACATAGGTAACATAACCTGAGGTTGATCTCCGGTCATCTTGATCACCTGCCCAATCAGCGTCTGTGAGTATCTCTACGTTTCTCTTGTCAGATTTCTTGAACAGAAGACCTAGACCAGGTGAGCCTTTTAAATATCTGAGAATTCTGTAAACTTCATTTAGATGCTTTTGTTTAGGATTATGAGAATGTTGGCTTACGACGCTGACAGCATAGGCAATATCTGGTCTTGTGTGTGATAGGTAAATTAGTTTTCCTACCATACGTTGGTACCTTCCCATATCTACCTCTTTTCCTAGGTCTTCATCATCTTTAATTTTTTCCACCTGAATAGGAGTATCGCTTGGTTTGCAACCCAGCATTCCTGTTTCTTCTAGGAGATCCATTATATATTTTCTCTGCGAGATACTGATTCCCTTTGCAGACCTGGCCACTTCCATACCTAGGAAGTACTTCATTTTTCCCAAATCCTTTACTTGGAATTCCTGATTAAGAGCACCTTTTATCCTTTCAATCTCTATTGAGTTATCGCCTGTGAGGATAATGTCATCTACATATACTGTCAATATAGCAAGTCTCCCATTTGCATGTCTAAAGAATAGAGTGTAGTCGCTTTGTCCCTGTAAGTAGCCTTGTTCTTTCAATACTCTGGTAAATCTTTCAAACCATGCTCGAGGGGACTGTTTTAATCCATATAGGGATTTTTTCAGTCTGCATACTTGACCTGTCTTCTTTCCAGGGAATCCTGGCGGCATTTTCATATATACTTCTTCCTTCAACTCCCCATTTAGAAATGCATTCTTGACATCCATTTGGTGTAGTGGCCAGTCCAGATTAGCAGCGAGTGATAACAGAATTCTGATGGTGTTAAGTTTTGCCACTGGTGCAAATGTCTCAGTGTAATCCACACCATAGATTTGGGTAAAACCCTTAGCCACTAGTCGTGCTTTATACCTGTCGAGACTTCCATCTGCTAGGTATTTTGGGGTGAATACCCATTTGCACCCGACTGCTTTCTTGCCCTTCGGTAGCTCAACTACTTCCCAGGTTTCATTCCTTTCTAGTGCTCCCATTTCTTCCATCACTGCTTGTCTCCATCCAGGACTGGTAAGAGCGTCATTTATATTTTCTGGTATCCTGATCTGATCAAGATGAGAGGCAAAAGCATGATGTTCAGGTGATAAGGCTTGATAAGAGACAAACCTTTCTATGGGATGTCTGGTGCATGATCTGCGTGGCTTTCTCACTGCGATTGGAAGATCAAGATCATTATCCCCTATCTGTGGTTGATCAGGACCTGCACCTGGATCTGACTCTTGGTGTGCATCATTCACTTGAGGAGCATTACCTGTCATGTTCCTTCTTGTGTATACTTGTCCCCACTTGTTGGTGTCTTCCCCGAGTTCCTTAGGTTCCTCATGTGTTGGTGAGGTAAGGGTATATATGATGTCAGGTTCTTGATGGGGACACAATGTTTGGGGTTCAAGGTGAGATTGCTGAGGTTCACTCCAAGTCTCCCCCTGAACTGAAGAGGTAGTATAGAAAGGGATGGTTTCATGGAAGGTAACGTCACAGGTGATATACAGGCGCTTAGAGACGGGGTCAAAACATTTGTACCCTTTTTGTGTACTCGCTGGTCCCAAGAAAATGCATTTGACAGCCTTGGGATCAAGTTTGGAGGTATTATGGAGATGAACAAAGGTTGTGCACCCGAAAACCTTAAGTGGAAGGGTGTTTTCGAGGTAGGGCAGATTGAAGTGATCCTGAAGAACCTGAAGAGGGGTTTGGAAGGACAAAGTTTTACAAGGCATTCGATTGATTAGAAAAGTGGCTAGAAGGATAGCATCGGTCCAGTAGAAACTGGGAACATTACTGCTGAAAAGAAGGGCTCGAGCAGTTTCCAAGAGATGTCTATTTTTCCGTTCAGCAATGCCATTCTGTTGGGGGCTGTAGGGACAGGAACGTTTATGAACAATACCATGTTCTTGAAGAAAGAGAGATAGGGGCTGGTTAAAGTACTCAGTGCCATTATCGGTGTGAAGGGTTTGAATTTTTGTATCGAACTGGGTGAGGACCATTTTATAAAAATCAACGAAAGTTTGATACACTTCAGTTTTGTCTTTTAAGAGAAAAACCCAACAGACACGGGTATGATCATCGATTAGAGTCATAAACCATTTGGACTGGGTACGATTTGAGACTCGGGATGGTCCCCATAAATCACTATGAATAATGGAGAAAGGCTTAGATGGGCGATAAGGGTTGCTTGGAAACTGAGAGCGGTGATGTTTTGCTAATTCACAAGAATCACATGAGAAATTTAAAGTTTTATTGGAGCATATTGAAGGAAACATCTTACACATATATGGAAAATTTGGATGTCCTAATCGTTTATGCCACAGCTCCATTTCACTAGCCCTAGAGGGGGACACTTTATTACATAAATGAGAGACTGGTTGATGACATTCATCCAGGTAATATAGCCCATCAAGCTTCTTAGCAACACCAATCGTCGTCCCCGTGAGCAAATCCTGAAAAACACAGTGGGAAGTAAAAAATTTAGCATGGCATCTTTCATCTCTGGTTAGTTGACTGACAGATAAGAGATTGCATTTTAAGTTTGGGACATGTAGAACATTATGCAACGTCAGTGTCGGTGAGATATTGATGGTACCACTACCAGCAATAAGGGAGTCCGAGGCATCGGCAATCTTAACAGTGAGATGTGTTTTTGCTGGAGTATAGTGAGAGAATAGTGAGACCTCATTTGTCATGTGGTCTGAGGCACCGGAGTCCACTATCCAACGAGACCCTGCAGATTTCCTTTTAATAATAGCAAGGGCTTGAGAGAGATTACCTCGCTGAACCACACTGGCAACTGGTTGTTTACGGGATTGTTGTTCAAGAGCAGTCAACCTGTCTAAGATAAGGGTCAACGGATCTGCAGTACCACCATGGACTGGGCCTGTAGGAACAGGGCCCATTTGAGGTTGATTGTTGCTTTCTGGGCCTGTGACGCTGCCATGACCTCGCTGGACCGACGGATTGTTGCTTACTGGGCCTTCACTCACACACTGCAACAGGCCCAACTCGCCATTCACTTCAGCCAGGTTTCCTCTCGGGCGACGCTGTCGGGGCTTCCAGTTTGGGGGCTTCCCATGGAGGTCCCAGCAGGTTTCTCTCGTGTGACCTGTCTTCCGGCAATGGTCACAAGTGGGACGCTCCTTCCTGGTTTCGCTGGTACGGACTGCAAGTGCGGAGGCGTTGTCGGTGGTGGTGATTTGGAGAGGAGTGGACGCTGGCAACATGACCTGGCGGCGGGATTCTTCATCCCTCAGAATTGCAAATGCCTCCGATACAGATGGGAGAGGCACCCGCCCAAGGAGACGTCCACGCAGATCTTCATACACGGTGCTCAAGCCCACGAGAAACTCAAACAAGCGTTCCTCTTCCAAGTCTTGTCGGAAGGTTGCGGCATCCTCGGCGTTTCTCCAGCGGTGGTGCTTCAGTTGATCTAGTTCCTGCCAGAGGGTCTTCTTTTCCAGGTAGTATATATTAAGAGGTCGATCACCTTGTCGCACAGTCCATAACCGTGAGCGCAGATCGAAAATCAGAGATGCTGTCGGTCTTTTCCCGTAAGCTTCTCTCACGCCTTGCCAGATCTCCTTAGCAGTTAGAATAAACATAAAGCTTCTACGAACCGTGGGAACCATTGCATTGAGGAGCCATGACGTCACCAGCGAGTTCTCTGTCTTCCACCGACGGTAAGTATTGGCATCATCAGTGGGCGGAGGTTCCTGCTGAATAAACTCTAGTCGATCACGGCCATCAAGTGCAAGAATCATAGACTGTGCCCACTCTCCATAATTGTCTCCAGTGAGTCGTTCAGGCACAATGACGACGGTGGAGCCTTCAACGCCGGCAATTTTGGTGGGTAGACGCAGCACGCCATCAGATGTGGCTGGGTCGACTTCGGCGGAGGACACTGCCTGCGATTTCATGCCTAGCTCTGATACCATGTTGGAGTGAGGCACAGATTTAGTGAACAGAAAGCCGAGAGATGAGGTAATTCAGTCTTGTATATTTCTAGGTTGGTATACACACATATATATACACTGGGTTACACAATCAGAGACGCATATTACAGGCGTAAATCATGGGATACAAATTAATAATACAATCTGATTCTATCCCCCCATATCCTCCCATAATCATATGTAGTTAATTCCTATAATCTCTCCCTTTTAATTCTGAATATCTTCTACACTACCCCTATTGGTATTTACTGAAAACAATAATGAAAGACAGCAGTAATTCAAATGCAGTTATGTATTTTAGGGAAATCATGTTATCTTTTATAAAAAACAACTAAATTTTACTTGCTTAATCTATACAAATTAGTTAACTTGCTCTTATATTTAATATCTCTTGAAACCAAGAAAAAGTAAATTGCCCACTAGCATTCAGCATATAAACTGTTGAAGGCGCCAATTAGAGAGGAAAAGAAATTTTTAATGTATTTATGTTTTATTATTGTTTCATTAATAATAATATTAATATCATAGGTTAGTTTTAGATATTATATCTTCTCTTAATATTTTATATCTTATGAGGATAGATCTAAGATATTGAGAATTAGTAAAGGATATGATATCTAGGATCGTAGGTTCAGGGTTTTTTTTCAGCCTGTATTAATACATAATGCAGACAGAAGTTTAATCATTGAATAAACAAAATAGAGGTGCACTACACCTCAGTATTCTTCATCAACTGTACTTTATTGAGTATGGGCATTTGCCCTTTCTTTTTCTTTTTTCCCCCTTTTCCTTGTTCTCCTGTTTCTTTCTTGGTGGATTTCAGAAGAGGACACGCCCTCAATATTTGGTTAGTTGGTGAAGGCCAAATAAGGGTCTTACTGTTCATGTTAAAACCCTTTGAGCTTGAAGCATGGGCATAATATAGGCCTGCTACACTTTGTTAGGAAATTTAATTAGAAGAGGATCAAAGTCTTGCTGAATTGCATTTAGTTTATGCTTTTTGTATTTCTTTTTTCTCTATGTCAAAACTCATATTTTGAAGGACATTATTAATTACCTTTGCATATTGCAGTAACCCAACACGAGTTCCATGAAGATGTGGAAGCTTTGGGTTTTTCTGATTTCATGCTTCTCAGTGAACTTTATGATCCTCATAGAGGTTATCTTGTCAACGATACCTGTGTAGTTGAGTTTGATTTTGCTGCATGTTGGATTGATTACTGTTCTCTCATCTCACAAAAGGAAACGGGTTATGTTGGACTGAAAAACCAAGGTGCCACTTGTTACATGAATTCGCTCCTTCAGACATTGTATCACATTCCTTTTCTCAGAAAGGTTAGGCAGTTTACACTATGTAAAATAATTATATAGGAGGCACCTCATGTACAGGATTGTTTGTTGCAGGCTGTGTACGATGTTCCTACAACTGAGAATGATATGCCGTCAGGGAGCATTCCATCGGCATTACAGAGTCTATTTTACGAGTTGCAGTATTGTGACACTAGTGTAGCAACAAAAGATTTAACAAAATCTTTTGGATGGGATGCACATGATTCATTCATGCAGCATGATGTCCAAGAATTTAATAGGGTTCTTTGTGAAAAGCTAGAAGACAAGATGAAGGTATAGTATTTTCCTTTGTTACTTTTTGCAATTTTGTCTATAGTCTAGATATTAATATCTTCTATGTTAGATGCTTGCTGAATTATATGAAACTTTATAAGATTATTGTATTTGTGTTTCTATTGGCTCAGGGAACTATAGTGGAAGGTTCTATACGTCAATTGTTTGAAGGCCACTGGATTAACACTGTTGAATGCATCAATGTGGACTATAAATCGACAAGTGAACAATCATTCTATGGTACATAGTATTGAATGCTGATGTTTACTTATTATCACATCATGCACGTATTCTTAGACATGATGAAATTTGGGATATTGAACTGCAGATCTTCAGCTTGATGTCAAAGGCTGTCAGGATGTGTATGCTTCTTTTGATAAGTATGTGGACGTGGAACAGCTTGAGGGTAATAACAAGTATCATACAGAACAATGTGGTTTGCAGGTAAATGATAAGACCATGAGTTTCTGCTTTCCGTTGACAAGCTAAGCTTCATTCCTTGACAATTAGAAAATATTTCATTCCTTGAGTTTTTGCTTTCTGATTAGACTTTTGCTTGAAAACGATTGTTAAATTTTAGAACTACCTATTATTGTTGCTACTGTATTGTCAATTATAATTGTTACCTTTGATTATTTTGTATCATAACAATGTGATGATGCTTTCAGGATGCTAGGAAATATATATTGTTTGTTCATTTTCCACCTGTCCTTCAGCTTCAGTTAAAGCGATTTGAGTATGATTCTATGCTAGGCAGAATGGTAAAGGTTAGTATTGGATTCAAGACAATTGTTTCCTCTTCATTCTGGTGAATTGTTACGTATTAAATGCAAGTTATATTCTATTGAGATGGGGTAATAGGCCTTTGATAGTGATGGGCCTAATGAGCTTCAGGGTAGGACTTACACAGAGTTTAGTTAGCAAGAAATGTAGAAGCTCAACTAGCCTCAATTGACAGATAACCATTGATATTTGTTGAAGAGCCATGTTCGCTCATTTGTTTTCCCCTCTCACATGCGATTAATTGCATTTGTTGCTGCTTTTTTCTTTTTTCTTTTTCGGTATTTTCTGCCATTTTTCCTGTATTTTTTTATTTGTAGTCTGTTTTTATTTTTTTGGTTTATTTAATAATATATTAGATTAGATTCTGTTTAGATTATTAGAATTATATTTATCTAAACAGTTTTACCCTAGATTTTCCTTGCCAGAGAAGGCAGGCTTGTTGCCTTGGCTGTCTATCCTCTTCTGTACACTGAATGAAATAATTGTTTGTATTCCATTGTTTGTATAAGTATTACTAAATCCAAGTATGACTAACGTACAACAAATGGGGGAACTTGACCCTAGAGCACTAAATGCATCTTTCTTGGCTACTCTCCTACCCAAAATGGATATAGATGTTACCATCCTCCTACACAAAAATATTCAGATGTCACATTCCATGAAGCCTTTAGGAATAGTTTTAGGCTATCATATAATTTAACCAAAGTTCTCTTTCTTCCCCATTGGATAGCCTTGATAATTTTTTTGTATTTTATTATTGTTAATTGTTCTTATGCTTTTTCCTTTTTAATGCTTGCCACTATAATGACCCGTAACTTGATTGTAACAGGTCAATGATCGCTTTGAGTTTTCTTTGCAATTAGACCTTGATAGGGATAACGGAAAAGTATCTATCTCCTGGAGTAGATAGAAGTGTTCGAAATCTTTACACTCTTTACAGGTATTTGCAGTTCACTTTATTGTTCCTAATAATGGTGTGAAACCTTTGATTTACATGTAGTGTCAATTTTGTTTTGTTCATGGCATATTTAGTTTGAGTAGTAGATGTGGATAACTAGAGGAATTTTTTTTTTTTTAATTATGGAACAATTTCAATCACATACCTAGATTCAGAGATTTGCAGAAGAATCCTGTGAAAGCATTCTAGAGCCGCCACACTCTTGGTGGGGTAGTAAACCTTCTTGCTTCTAAGTTGCTACAATAAAACCCCCTAATGGAAAATTTTCACCCTGATCTCAACCTCCTATTTTTCCTTTAAGAGAAACCTCTATTCCAAACAACGACCCAAGCATAGTTATTCAAATTCCCATCCCAACTGCAGTCGATATTAATATGAGGAACCCTTAAAAATCTATCACCGAAAACTTGCATTTTGAAGATATTCAGTGCCCGCTGATGATTCATATAACCTTTTCCATGCACGAACCCATTCCTTCTTTCCCATATGAGAAACTATAACATACAAATCCCTTTTTAACAACAAAACTAGACCATCTCTCTTAATAACCTCCATTCTAATGCCCAAGGAATATGAAACCATAGTTCTACTGCCCAAGAAAACATGATCGAAAGATTCATCCTCAAGACCACACATAGGACAAAGAAAGTTACCAGACATGATGTGATCTCAAAATGCTCCCCACTGAAATGACTGAATTTCAAATCTTCCATGTAGGCAATATCATCTTATATGGCAGATGAATCCTCCATAGTGCTTACCATATCTTTGATGGCTTGTGCATATCACCCCAATTTGCTACTAGCTTTTTGGCTACACAAAAATTAAAAGCTTCATTTTTTAACATCTTTATACAAACAATTTCTTCTATAAAAAGTAGGTTGGAGGTTTCACTTTAGTAAACTTATGGTGAATGGGTAATAAAAAGAAATTTACATGGTTGATCATGATTCTAATGCTATTTTGCACAATACTATTTTTGAAGATTAATTTCAAGAAGCTGTGTCATTTAAATTGGTGTGGTTTGCCTATGGTTATGGTCTTGTTTTGTGCTATTGTATCTTTGCAGTGTTGTGGTTCATAGTGGTGGGGTTGATAGTGGACACTACTATGCTTATATTAGGCCAAATCTGTTGAATCAATGGTATGCATCTTATCCTGGATCTTTATATATTTGTATATATATTTTTCTAATCTTCTAGCTAATCTGTATTATTTACTTGTTTTACTTTATATTTGGATGTACGAAAGATTTGTTCATGACCATATTGAACACTAAGACACAAAGAAAATCTATATGCTTGTTGTGACCTTCTCATCACGTTGATCTAGTGATATACCTATGGAAATGGTTAAGAAGTCTCAAGACATGGAAGAATAAGTTGATAAAGAGAATTAGCAAAATGGCTAGGTGGTAAACTAATCCATCTTTGACATAACATTGCCTTTGCTGTTTGTTAGTAAATACATCTCTCATTGATTTAGCCCAGTTTGTATCATAATAGACATCAGATCCATGAGTAGATCCCTTTTGGAGGAAAATCTCCATTTTATGTGTCATCTTGAGATACCTTCATATTCTATAGGTTGCCTCAAGTTGTTCTTAACTTGGTTCACGCATGAATTGCCTGATGATAGTCATAGGAAAGTTAATATTAGGTTTTGTGTGGGAAAGATATAGAAGTTTACCTTCTAGCCTTTTGAAATCTCTTTGTATCAGTTGGGAAACTTTCTTGAGTCAACTGGTTTTAGTGAACCAAACAGGCCATAACTGTTCTCAGCTTGGATGGTGTGTAGAAGACTAGTTTTATTTGATGAGGAGACTTGAATAAAAAGGCCATTATTTGTTTTTATATTAAATAAGAAAGTTATATACTATAAAGATATTAGTTATTAAAGAGGAAGAAGTTTTAATAGTGAAATTATTGTTAACAAAAGAATTCTTTCAATACATTATATAAGATAGGTAAGTAATCGAATAAACATGAACTAATATTGGTTTTGTTGATTATGGGAATTGCTTAAATTTCCCCCCTAGTAGATTTACTTAGTAGTTATAGATTCAGACACGTTTAATATGCAACCCATTATTTACAATAACAGGGATTGTTGCCTGAGTTGGCTCAGTTCACATGGTTCCATCAACTATGTTCTTGATATTTTCTTGCATATGGTGTACAAAACTACTGTGGTAGCTTGATGTGTTAGTAAAAGCTTGTCACCTAAGAATCCCTCATGCAACTGCTGCAGTTGTTATTTTATTTCTGACTTGACTGCCATTGCCTTGTAATGCTAAAGTAGTGAAAATGATGTTTGTAGTCTTGGCATATCCTCTTGGTCGTTTTTTCTGATTTCAAAATTTAAATGTGCAATATTTGATCATTTCAGGTTTAAATTTGATGATGAGCGAGTAGAAAAAGTGGATATGAGGAGGGCCTTGGACGAACAATATGGTGGCGATGAAGAGGTAATATTTTGTATGCATTAATTTGCCTCTCTGATCTATTTTTGTATTCTGTTGTCTTTTGTCCTTCACTTGATGCCAACATATTAACTTCCTTACGTTGTTTTCTTGATTTTACTTTTTTTTCTACAGTTACCTCGTACAAGTGTGGGCTTCAACAATTTACCCTTCAAAATTCCAAGGTGCCATAATGCGTATATTCTTGTATATATACGTGAATGCGACATTGATAAGATAATGTGTAATGTGGATATAGAGGACATTGCTGAAAACCTTAGAGTAAGTTATTTGTTGAACAGGTTGGGGTGTGGTTTTCTTGTCGATCAAATTCTTCAAATATAAACAAGCTTCATTTTTTACATCATTTTCCAGGTGAGATTAAAGAAAGAACATGAAGAGAAGAAACAGAAGAGAAATAAAGAAGCAAAGGCTCACTTGTACACTATCTTAAAGGTTACAGTCAATTTTAAGCTTTTGATGTTTTATATGTTTTGCACAGATTATGAGGCTGTGTCAATTTTGAGTTATTTTTTTCTGTCTAGGTTGCTCGCAATGAAGATCTTTTCGAACAGATAGGAAAGGATATCTTTTTTCATCTAGTGGATCATGACAAAGTGTGGACTTTTCATATTCACAACCAAATTCCCTTTGTGCGTTTTAAGGTTTGGCTGGTTAATTGTTTGTGCAAGATTATGGCTCTATTGAATTTATTAGATTATTTATGTGTCAATTTCATCCCCCATATTTGGAATGATGTTCATATGGAAGCTGGTATTAAACTATTGTGTCCCAAGTTCCCAAGTTCCCTCACTCGCACATGGAATTTGTACAAGTTTTAGGCGTCCCGTTATGTAAGATCCATGTAGGGTCAACAATGAAGTGGGAGCATCCTCATATGGAAAATCATATAGGAGTTAGCCTTCATCTCTCATTAAAACGATTGAGCCTGAAGATAGTTTGAGGAGTCTGTTAAGTGTAATGACAAAAAGGAATTATGTATGATTCTGTTCACGAGTTATGTGTGGACTTCTTTTATGTTGTTTTAAACATCTCATTGTTATCCATTATAGCTTTTGGTGGATTGTGAATTGACCTACAAGATTGATGCTTAATTAAACTATGTTTATATTTATAATTTCTAGTATGTTTTTTTGACAATGAAGTATTTACTAGGAGCTTGTTGCCATAGAGTTTGGTATACCTGTCCAGTGCCAACGTTTTTGGTTTTGGAGCAAATACCGGCCATTTATACCATTGACACCTGAGGAAGAACAAAAGCCAGTATGTACTTTAAGAACTTCAACTACTTGTCATCTGTAAATTTCATGTGGCAGGCTTACTTTTTTGTTCAAAATTATATTTTAAGGAAATTTCAAGTCTTAATTCATTTTGTGTTTTCAATTAAGCAAATTTCTCTCAAATCTACATGGTGCTGAACAGTGATGAAAATTGTTTATTCAGTTGTAGGAAGGATTGTTGACAAGAATTTTTTTTTTTTTATTTGAACACTGAGATAAGTGTTAGGTCAATTTTATGATTATCTTGCTAAGTATGATGAGCAAAACTTGTGTTTTAACACTTAACAATTCTAGGTTGGACAGTTGAGGTTGCCAACAAATGATGCAGACTTGAAGTTATTTTTGGAAGTACAAATGGGGCCGGTATTTCTTTTCATTTTTTTGATACTTTAATCTTCTTCATGATCTGTTCTTGGTTAATATATTCTTGTTCTTAACACCTATAATTTCGTTATTTTTTTGTTCTGCCTCATGCAATGCATTAGGATTCGCTTCCTGTTCCTCTTCCAGAGAAGTCCAGCGATTTAATTCTTCTATTCTTTAAAGTTTATGACCCATCAAAAGAGGAGCTTTGGTATTAGCTTCTCCTATTATTTTCTTGAAATAGAACTGCATTCAATTGCCAAAGATAATAAACCTGTTTTGGTGTTCTCAGGTATGTTGGGAAGCTTTTGGTGAATAAAGATAGAAGGCCAAAAGATATATTGAGGATACTAAATAAAAAGGCTGGATTTGATCCTTATGAGGAAATCAAGCTCTATGAGGTTAATCATTAATCAGTTTGCATTACATGTACTTTATGTTTCTCTCATCGCGGCATTGTGTGAAAAATCTGGAATGCTTACATTTTATCCTATACATTCAGGAAAGTCGAGTTATGACATATTATGCACAGTGTACTGATGTTATCAAGGGGAAAACATTCGCTGAGAATCAGGTGATATTTTCAACGACTAACTGTTGCTTTTTCTTGTACTCAGTATTATGAATTACGCAATTATTTGTGACTAGGTTGCCTAATATAGGGACTGACCTACTTGTTTTGTGGCCTTTGCTCATGGATTTCCCTGTACCCTTCTCTTTTTGCCAGCTTGATGATGGTGATATTATTTGCTTCCAAAAGAAGCCCCCCCAAGATGCAATTGGGGAACAATATCGATATCCAGATGTTCGTTCATTCTTCCTTTATATGTATAATATCCAGGTATGAAAACTTTCAATTATGATACCGTATTCAATTTAATAATTTCTCCAATTATTTGAAGAGTGGATACTGTGAAAATGATTGCAAATATCAAATGTATGTAAGAATATAGATAGTCCACTAATGTCCACCCACTTATCAGATACTAGGTTACATGCCCATTTCTCTTATATACCTAAATTTGTTGAGGGTTTGATATTCTAAAAGGGCTTAGTTTTGAGGGAAGATAAAAATGTACAACCGTTTGCAGATCTGATTAATCTTTTGGCTAAAATAAATCATTTCATGAAGCGAGGTCGCTGCTACTAGAATTAATGTCAACCATATAACATGCTATTGTTGTATCATTGGATGAGTATGATTTTCTCTAAAAAATGAATTATTTAAGCCCCTGAACCAGAACTAAAAGTAATTTAACTATTCATTATTGCCATATATAATGAAAACTTCCGGAGAAACAAACGAGTCAAAATGGTTTGAGATTCCTTCCTTCAATGATCTTACTTTATATTAGGAAAATAAAAAGCAAGTTTGGGAAAATTGTACATAGGTCTGAAGCTGTCTCTGTTCATGGATGATTACACCTTCATAGATGATTAGACCTATCTCTATTCGGTTTATCTATTAATACAAGTCTGAAGATTCATCTATGTTTGTAAATTTCTACACCATGATTAAAAGTCAATTCAATACAAGCAGCCAAGCCTTGCATACAGAAGGGTACATAAGACTACAACCAAACATCGAGTGCATTTCTCCAAATGCACGGTATTGTCCTTAAAAGTACATGTGCTAATATATCCTAACAAAACGGGATTGCAGAAAAGGAAAAATATACATTTCTTGAGGTTGCTAGAGCACTCATGTTCAATTGTAATTTGCCCAAGTTCTGTTGCGGGATGCCATTTTGACTGCAACCTATCTCATCAACAGATGAGGGGGAAGAGATCACATAACTTCAAGAAAATATTCTCATGAAGGAAACATCCACTTGGTCTTTGCTCTACCCTAGGGTTCCTTCCTATGAAGAACTCACCAACTTGCTCTGCCATCATTACAAAAATAAATAAACCTACTTGCTAAATAAAGTAAACACTAAAAATAACATAAAAAATTGAAGCTATAATAAAAACATCCACTTGCTAAGTAAAAACATAAAATATAAAAGAGAGCTTGGTTACCTTCTATAGGAAGTTTTCTAAAAAATATACAGTTCTTATGTTTCATCAAAGAGTGTTCTGAGGAATGTTTTGGCCTCTTGAATGCAGAGTCATTGTCTTGTATGTATGTTCTATTCATTTGCATCCTTGCGACTATTTTTGGGTGTAATATGGACTTGGGTTTTAGCCATGTTGGTTTTAGAGAGAAAAGTGATGTGAAAAATACTCCTTGTTATTCATTGATATGTTGAATAGGTATTTATAGATACAATGGGTAATCCTAGATATTAATGATATATCCTAGACATTAATACTACAATATCATATCAATATCATATCGTATCCTCTATACTAATTACGGAATATTACATATCGTATAATATCTCTACAATATCTCTACACTCCCCCTCAAGTTGGAGCATAGATGTCAATCATACCCAACTTGTTACAAAGGTATTCAATCCGAACCCCATTAAGAGCTTTGGGGAGGAGATCGCCTAGTTGATCACTGGATCGTACGTGTCCTGTAGAGATGAAATTTTCCTTGAGCTTGTCTCTAATAAAATGACAGTCTATCTCAATATGTTTCGTTCGTTCATGGAATACTGAATTAGAAGCTATGTATAGAGCCGCTTTATTATCACACCAAACCTTTGCTGGTAATAAGGTTTGAAGGCCAACCTCCGTCATCAACTGATATATCCAGACTATCTCGCATACAGACTGTGCCATGGCTCTATATTCCGCTTCTGCACTCGACCGTGACACTACATTTTGTTTCTTGCTTCTCCAAGATACCAAGTTTCCTCCTACAAAGACACAGTAACCAGTAGTGGATCGTCTTGTGGCCTTTGATCCACCATGATCAGCATCACAAAAACACTCAATATCTATATGTCTGTGACTCTTGTCCAATATCCCACGACCTGGAGATCCCTTCAAATAATGCAACACGTGTTCTAAGGCTTCCCATTGTCGAACAGTTGGAGAGACCATAAACTGGCTAAGAACACTTACTGGATAAGTGATATCAGGGCGGGTAACTGTAAGATAATTCAATTTTCCAATTAATTTCCTGTACCTCTCTGGGTTTTCAAACGGCTTGCTCTTAGCAGCTTCAATGGGATTCTCATATGGTATTCTACCATCAGCATCAAGCAGCGGATTATAAACCATAGGGAAGCTAGTTGGGGCAGCTCCAAGTTTACCAGTTTCTTTTAGCATATCAAGAACATATTTTCTTTGAGTCAATAAGATGCCCTTCCTGCTTCTCATAACTTCAATTCCCAAGAAATATTTTAGTGAACCCAAATCCTTTGTCTGAAAATGGGAGTTAAGGAATGACTTGAGTGATGAGATCCCTGAGGTATCACTCCCTGTAATCACAATGTCATCGACATACACAACTAGTAGAATCATGCCAGCATTTGTTCGCTGATAGAACACCGAATGATCACACTTACTCTGACACAAGCCAAAGTCCTTCACAACAGTACTAAATCTGTCAAACCATGCCCGAGGGCTTTGCTTTAAGCCGTATAAAGATCTCTTAAGCCGACATACTTTACCATGCTCCCCCTGAGCAACAAAATCGGGCGGTTGCTCTATATACACTTCTTCTAGAAGATCACCATGTAAAAAGACATTTTTGATGTCCAGCTGAGAGAGATCCCAACCATAAGTAGCGGCCAGAGAAATGAAGAGACGAACCGAGGAGAGCTTGGCCACAGGAGAAAAAGTCTCAGAGTAGTCAACACCATACTTCTGAGCAGAACCTTTAGCAACAAGACGAGCTTTAAGGCGTTCAAGGGAGCCATCAGCCTTAGTTTTAGGGGTCAATACCCATTTACACCCAATGGCTTTCTTACCTGCCGGTAAATCAACTAAGGACCACGTACCAGCACGATCAAGGGCCGCCATCTCTTCTTCCATAGCAGTACGCCAACCCGGGTGGGACAAGGCCTCAGATAGGGAATGAGGTACAGGAATAGTGTCTAAAGACGTAACAAAGGCACGAGAAGCAGAGGAGAGGTGGTTATATGAAACAAAGGACGAAATAGGATATGTGCAAGTGCATTTACCTTTACGGAGGGCAATAGGCAGATCGAGGGAGGGATCTGGATCAGGAACAGGAGGTGTCTCAGAAGGAGGAACCGGGTCAGACTCAGGATGAGTAATACTTTCTGCAGGATCTGATGAGGAAGTAGACAATGGTAGGGCAGAATCTGGCGTAAGAGCAGTGGTAGTTTCCTTCAAACGTCTGGTGTAGACCCGAGACAAAAGTGGTTGACCAGGTGCCAGTACGGGAGCTGGGGCCGGTGATGATGAAGGAAGGACAGAGTATACCAGAAGAGTATCCTCCTCTGCAGGTGGAGGAGGAGAAGCTGAATTGGTAGAGGCAAAATAAGCAAGAGATTCCTGAAAAGTAACATCAGCAGAAACCAGATACCGATTAAGAGAAGGAGAGAAACACCTATAACCTTTCTGCACACGGGAATAGCCAAGGAAGACACACTTGAGGGACTTGGGATCTAATTTCGAGATACTCGGACGCACATCTTGAACAAAACACACACATCCAAAAATCTTAGGGTCAATAGGAAACAAAGGTTTAGAAGGAAAGAGAGTAGTGTAGGGAATATGACCATCAAGAACAGAGGATGGCATACGATTGATGAGAAAACAAGTAGTGGAGACCGCGTCGGCCCAAAAAGGTTTTGGAACCTGCATTTGAAACATGAGGGCTCGGGCTACTTCTAATAAGTGGCGATTTTTTCTTTCAGCAACACCATTCTGAGCCGGTGTATCCGCACAGGAAGATTGATGTAGAATACCATTTTGAAGCATAAAAGAGCAAAAAGATGCAGAAAAGTATTCTTTAGCGTTATCACTGCGTAAAGTATGAATAGAAGTATTGAATTGATTTTTAATTTCAGCAGTAAAGACGCAAAAGTGAGAGAACAATTCAGAACGATTTTTCATTAGATATAACCAAGTAATACGGGAATAATCATCAACAAATGTAACAAAGTACTTGAAACCAGCTTTGGACTCAACTAGACACGGACCCCAAACATCAGAGTGCACTAACTCAAAAGGAGACGAAGCACGTTTATTGACTCGAGAAACTAAAGGAAGGTGATGATGTTTAGCAAACTGACATGACTCACAATCTAAAGACGACAAATGCTGAAACTGAGGATAAACCTTTTTCAAAGATGATAAAGATAAATGACCCAAACGACAATGTACTTCAAAAGGAGTAACACCACCAACACAAGCCACCGCACGAGACCCCTGATCAGCAAGGAAGTAATGACCGCCAGATTCGTAACCTCTACCAATAATCTTCTTCGTCAAAAGATCCTGTATCAAGCAATGATCAGGGAATAGTGAGATGCAACAGTTTAATTGACGAGTAAGTTTACTAGGAGACAAAAGATTAAAAGCAAGTTATGGTTAAGGGATGATGCACGGCTTCTCTTACAAATTCGTAATTCTATTGACAATGAGATCATGCCCTCTATTGCTCACTGTGAATTTGTTAAGGAACTAATGGATTACTTGGCATTCTAATACTCAGGCAAAAATAATATTTCTCGAATATATGAGGTTTGCAGATCTTTCCATCGCGCTGAGATGCCGGATGATCGTCCTCTTACATCCTTCTTTATGGATTTCAAAGGAATGTATGAGGAACTCAATTCCCTTATGCCTATTTCTGATGAGCGGAAGGTTAATGTGTCTCACCGAGAGCAGATGGCGACCATGAGCTTTCTTACTGCACTTCCGCCTCGATATGCGGCTGCTAGATCTCAAATTTTATCTGGGGCTCATCTTCCTTCCCTCGAAGAGGCCTTTTCTCGTGTGTTGTGGCTCTGATACCAAGGAAGGGCAAATCTGCAGACAGAAAATACAGATCAGAGACGAAAGACCCAGTATGCGACAGTCAAAACCAGGGCACGAAACTCCAGGGTTATGCTGAGGAAGGTGAGTCGAGCCCAACGGAAAGCAGCGCCGTCGGAAAAGGTCACCGGAGACGGCCTCACGCGCCGGCGCGTGAATTTGACCGCGAGAAGAGTGGCGGCGCGTGACGCTCACGCGCTGCTCAGACGGCGACGAGATTTCAGGGAGACGCCGATCGGGACCTTACGACCTTCCCTGCCTGGCGCGTGTCCCGAGTTGCCGTCTGGAAATGGGACTTCACGGACGTCCACAACCTTCCGGAAATACAGACACCAAACAGAAGCAAACCGTCGGAAAACAGAACCAGAAACTGTGACCAGATGGCAACCCAAGCTTATTGCTTTGATACCATGTTGGTTTTAGAGAGAAAAGTGATGTGAAAAATACTCCTTGTTATTCATTGATATGTTGAATAGGTATTTATAGATACAATGGGTAATCCTAGATATTAATGATATATCCTAGACATTAATACTACAAATCATATCGTATCCTCTATACTAATTACGGAATATTACATATCGTATAATATCCCTACAATATCTCTACAAGCCAGAATAGACTCCCCTTGCTGAACTGAATCCTTTTTTTTTTATTTCATATATTTGTTTAAAAATCCATCTTTTCCCTCAGTCTTTGGTTGTTGCTAATGCTATATTTATTATCAGGTTTGTAGGTTCCTATCACATACCTTTTCTTAAACTGTTATATTCTCTTACGGAAAAAATTAGCTGACCCGTTTAAACACATTAAATTTTCTTATAGTGACTTATGATGGGTAAATAGAATAAAAGTTTTTAAACTTTCGAGTGCTTTCCAATATTGATATTATTACAATGCAGGTGGTACGATTTCGCTCTTTGGAGAATCCAAGGAAGGATAAATTTTGCCTCAAGTTGTGAGTTTCATATGACCCTTTTGTTCCCGTCACACTTTTATGTTATATTAATGAGTTCCATTGAAGTATAGCTGTCTGCTCATATCTATTATCTGATCGCCTAGGTCAAAGCTGCACTCCTACAATGATGTAGTCGAAAAAGTCGCTCAACATCTTGGCTTGAATGATCCTTCTAAACTTAGGCTTACATCTCATAACTGCTACTCCCTGCAGCCTAAGTCACAGGCTATCAAATATCAAGGAGTGAAATGTTTGGATGACATGCTGGTTGACGGCAATCAGGTTGTCATGGGTGCATATTATATATATTTCATTGGTTCTATTGCAATTTAAAATCTGCATCCCACCTATGTTGCAATATCTTTAAATGCTATATGGATATGCTTATGGACTTCTAATATCCTTAATTATTGCTTTATTGTTTGTCTCTAGACTAGTGATATTCTTTACTATGACGTATTGGATATCCCTCTGCCAGAATTCGAAGGCCTCAAAACTCTTAAAATTTGCTTCCACCATTCTACCAAAGATGAAGTGAGTTCCCGTATTGGTTGGTTTTACATGTTAAGCAGTTAACCTTACCTTTTGTTGAAGTTTTATACTCTTCATTGAACTCTCATTTCCCAGGTGGTGCTTCATACTATTAGATTACCAAAACAGAGCACAGTGAAAGACGTAATTAATGATATTAAACTGAAGGTAAGCCCATATATAATCAAGGTAACAAACACGTCGTCACAAACATTTTATTGAGTATTAACAATTTGACTACACATTTCCTTTTATACATAAATGCAAATATTTTGTAGCAGTTTTATTTATTTTACATTATATTCTCCATCAATAACATGGCTAGCGGTATGAATTTTACAATTTACCATCATATGGGTTTTTATACATTTGATGCTGAATTTTGATGAATCCAATGTCGTGGGACCCCTATGTGAGGATCTCATGGTGTTTTGTTAATTTCCCAAATCAGTGTTTCAAAATATACAATAGATTCAGATGAGATTCCCTAAAATCTCATTCTTATTTTTATTCTAAGTCTAAAAATCTATAATTGCATAATGTAGGAAGTTAAGGGTTATAAAATAAGCAAATAGACATAAATAACCCTAAAAGTCATGTGCCCGCTAAAATTAATTGCTTCTTTTTTATTCTATAATTGCTTTTTTTCTTCACCTTTTCTGAAAAATATGCCATTGCTTGGAGTCATTTTCAAATATTGAAGAATTTGAAACACTAGGTTCATATGTTCTTCATTGGGTTTGGTCATGAATTGATTTACCACACTCAATGGGAAGGGCAATGCCCAATCGTTTGAGTTAGGTATACAAGTTTACCCACCAATTTATTTATACCTCTTTGTATCCACAGGAAAGCTGTCCTCTGTAAGAGTCTTGCTTTATATGAGTTTTCCATGGGAATTTCTTATGGTTTGCATCCAAACATTATAGTCTCTTAACAAATCAGGGGTGTACTTTATATAAGAGACATCAATATCTTTCTTGGTGTGTGCAACTTCCTTGCACATAATATAACTCTCCCAGACTATTTATCTCAAACTCTGACATTGGAGCCTCCAATGTTTTATTTTCTACGGTCATCTTCTATAACAATTATGATCTTCACAAACTATTAAAACAATTAGTGAACCAGATCGAGAGATCTGGGCGAACAACATTTGATCTATCTACCCCTAGTTAAATACATAACCCTTCATTACTTCAGCAAATCTATCAAACCATGCTCTTGGAGATTGTTTAAGGCCATATAAAGATTTTTTGAGTTTATATACCTCTTTCCTCCTTGAAATGCCTTCAGTGCCTGGTGGAATTTCCATATAAACTTCTTCCTCAAAGTCTCCATTTAGAGATGCATTCTTCACATCCATTTGATGAAGCTGCCAGTTTAAATTTGCAGTACTATATAGTAGGACTTTAACAATGTTAAATTTGACTACAGAGGCAAACGTTTCCTGATAATTAGAGCCGTATGTCTGAGTGTAACCCTTAGCAACTAATTTGCTCTCATACTTCTTAACACTCCCATCAACATTATATTTTAATATGAAGATCCACCTGCTTCCCACAGGCCTTTTTTTCTTTTCCAATAGCGCTACAATTCCCATGTTCAATTTTTCCTAAGAGCATTCAACTCATCCTAAATGGAAGCCTTCCGCTCAAGCAAGTTCAGGGCCTCAATGATGTGCTAGGGTATCTTTTCTTGCACAATATTTGCAGTAAAGGCTTTGTGCTGAGGGCATATTTTATTATATGAAATGAAGTTTCCAATAGGGTGTTTACTGCATGACCTTACTCCTTTTCGGATATCAAGTGGAACATCCAAGTCATAGCATGATGTATCATTCCAAAAGAACTAGGAGTAGATTCTGATGGATGCACTGCTAGAGTACTCTATTCTTTTCTGATTTTGTGCATGCTGATTTAGATTCAGATTAGTATCCTTAGTTTCAAGTTGGTTTTCAGGTACTGAAGTGGTTTCTGGTGTAGGATCAGTTCAGCTAAGGTCTGATAGTGATTTCTGGTTCAGTTTCAGGTCTGGTAGTGGTCTATGGTTCAGTTTCAGGTCTAGCAGTTGGGATTTCTGGGATTTTAGATCCGGTATCATCGCATTCCTCCATGCATTTCCCCTGAGTCGGATAATATGGCCTGTTTTAGAAGAACGTTACATCCATGGTAGTATAGACTTGCTTTATTTTGGCTGAGTAGCACTTATATCCCTTCTTTGCTTTACTATATCTAAGGTCTGAGAGAGTTGCATTGGGCCACCAAACATCTGTGCACTTGCATTTGTTCTGGAGTAAAATGTAACAACGTCCCATCAGCTTGGACTACATTAGCACTGCTTGATGACAGAGAAGACTTCCGCTCTTTCATAATTGTGCTTCTGGTGTCATCTTAGATTCGTGTTCCGAAAAAAATTTATAAAGTTGTGTGAAAATTTGAAGGATTGAAAGTGGAGGGAAAAGCCTCAAAATATTATTAATCCTTGAATGAATGAGAATACAAATAGGCCTTTATATAGGCAAAAATATAAGTTAATAGGCTAAACCTAGAATCTATCATAATCCTAATATCTCAAATTTATTATTCTAAAATATGATAATTTAATATTTAAATATGATCATAAATAATATCCAAAACTTAATTTTAAGATAATTAATTAAATAACTAACAAAATATAATATTAATTAATAATTAATTGTAAACTAGTGCATCTCAACACTCTCCCTCAAGTTGGATCTACAGCTTAAATACTTGTGCTTCTCGACACTCCCCCTCAAACTAGGAGGCAGCTTGGATGTGAGTAGCATCATTGTACAAGAAACATAACTTTGAATCCTTAAACCAGCAGTGACCACTGAATTGAAATTGATTGAATCTTGAATCTCGGTCTTATAACAAAGTTGCGAACTTGCCGAAGAACATCATTGTTGGATGCTTGGCAAGAATATTTGCAAGAGAGGAACTTGATGAAGAATCATATATGTTATTCAAGAGCAACATGCTCACACAATCATGGTAACGCACTTGGGTTTACACACTAATCTAACCTCACTTGAGGGAGATGAACTAATCCCGTAACCTATGAGATTTTGTGAGAAGATACCTAAGTTATCCTCTTCCATCATAGAGCAACTTGCTCATACAATCATGGTAACCCACTTGGGTAGACACTAATCTAACGTCACTTGAAGTAGATGAACTAATTCTATAACCTATGAGATTTTGTGAAAAGAGACCCAAGTTATCCTCTTCCATCATAAGCAATCTTTACTTGAAGGCGTGCATTCTTTTCAGACTTGACCTTTTTCTTCTTCTTCTTCTTTATCAAGACCTTAATCAAAATTTAATATTTCTGCTCTGATACCATGTGGAAATTTGAAGGATTGAAAGTAGAGGGAAAAGTCTCAAAATATTATTAATCCTTGAATGAATGAGAATACAAATAGGCCTTTATATAGGCAAAAATATAAGTTAATAGGCTAAACCTATAATCTATCATAATCCTAATATCTTAAATTTATTCTTCTAAAATATGATAATTTAATATTTAAATATGATCATAAATAATATTCAAAACTTAATTTTAAGATAATTAATTAAATAACTAACAAAATATAATATTAATTAATAATTAATTGTAAACTAGTGCATCTCAACACTCTCCCTCAAGCTGGATCTACAGCTTAAATACTTGTGCTTCTCGACAATTTGTTTCTCCTCCTCCAATTTATAATAATACGCTGCACACTGCCATACATGTTCTTCAAAGAGACCCAGTTTTTGCTAGTAGCGTAGTACTAATGTTGTATAGTACTCTAGCACACCTAGGTTTACTTGTTGCAACTCGTGAATGCACCCTTCAATTTCAAGGATGATTATGGGTCCTGAAAGTCCCATGCCCACACTCAACTAAATAAGCTCATGAGACACAACATCCTATCATAATGTTATTGGAGAATTTGATCACAAAGATATAGTTAGTTGTACCTAAACTTCGTCACTACCATTTTTGCTGATGTAATCTTGGTAAACCAATTTGTGGGCAAAAGTACCTATTTTAGTGTTGACGGCAGTAACATATCCTCATCTTAGAGAACATCTTATTATTAAGCACTCTATGGTCATCATTCATTGCATCTATGTGGTAGTATACAATAAAAATACATACATGTAATTTTTGGACTAAAAAGAACTTCTTTAACCTATTCTGTGATGTAAATTAGGTTGATTTGTGTCATCCTGATGCGGAACTTAGATTGGTCGAAGTTTTCCATCACAAGATCTATAAGGTACCACAGCACTTATCTAGTCCTTGATTTGACCTATATAAGAGGCTCAGAACTTTAAAGGACTTCTAATTTTCTTGGTGGCCAACTTAAAGGTGACTATTACTTTCAATCTTTGTGTAAAGATTCTCTCATTAATGTTTATAGTGTCATCTATACCATTAGTATATGATTAGATATTATTCCATTAGGATATTATTCTATCATTATGAACCATTAATACTGAGGTTTATCTCATGTATATATACCGTTTTCTTGATCATTATACACAACAAATTTATTCTATATATCTCTATTATTCTAAATAAATAGGTTCAAAAAGGGGAAAAATTGTGCAATGGGTTTCTTTACAATTCAGGCATTTGTCAATGTTTTTAAGTTTTCCCTTTACCTATGCTAATATTTTCATGTTTTATGAGCTGCTTGTTATGTCTTACATCCCCCTAGTTGGTTTCCCTTTATTCACTTTGTTTTGTAATATTCTCTTTGTTTTGTAGATCTTCCCTCTCAATGAACAAATTGAGTATATTAGTGAAAGAGACTGTATATTACGAGCAGAGGAGGTACGGAATTGAATGTGCCCTCTCGTAGCATAATAAAAGTGCGTTTCGTTGTTGGGATGAGTTGTTTTTAAGTGATTTTTATTAATCTTTTGGGGGAAATGGTCACTGACAATCCTTCATCTTGGTATCTTCCACTCATACCTTCCAAATCTCATCTGATTTTGTTGGCCAGCAGATTTGAATGGTCAATGGCATATTTCCAATTTAAGCTTTACTCATTAATTGAATAAAACCCAAGTTTAGAGAGCTCTAATAATCTCTGAAATTGTGTCAAATCGACTGCTGCAATCAAAATTAGGATTAGTTAATCTAAAGTGCCAAAATCTTTATTCTGAATAGTAAAAAATGCCAATCCTCTTCCCCTTCTCCAAATACTAAAACATTGAGAGCCTTGGTAAGTTTACTCACATATTAAATTGCGATCTAATGCTGGAACAAATAAAATATTGTATATATTCAGATTCTCGACCAAATATATTGAGCCATTCTAAATTTCTTTTACCCGGACTGTCAACCTGAAGCCTGAATTGACCTGGTCTTTAGTTCCAATTTTGGTCGGGTTGACCCAGTTTTACCATGACTATCAGGTATGTGCATGCCTATAACCACAAGGGCAGAATTCATGGTGATAATGTAATAATGGTAGTTGGAGGTGAACAATTCTCTTGCTGTGTAGTAGGGAACCATTAGAAAAAGTCGTACAGTTCTCAAGTTGGAGGGCTGAGATCTGAACTTATGATTCCATCTTAACCTTCAATATCAGAAATGATACCATTAGAAAAAGTTGTGCAATCCCCAATGTGGAGGTGGACAGATCTCTTGTGTAGTAGGGGATCATTAGAACAAGTCATACAGTCCCCAACGTGGAGGTCTGAGATCTGAAATTATGATTCCGTCTTAACCTTCAATAACAATGTTATTCTGTACTGCCCGTATTATTTAGTAATTCTTAGTGGTGGGTTACTATCAGAAATGAACCCATGAACCTTGTTACACCAATTAATTGTCTACGGTATACAAACTATTCTTACTCTCGGATCTTAGTCATTGAATTGAAATATAAACAAATCTTTCAAGCTGTTGGTAGAAAGTTCAACTTAATCAAACTACCATTGTGAATTTAGACTACTGAGAAATATAAGCCAAAGACTTAATTTCCTTGACGTTATTCTCTTTACTATGATATCATCATGTCCACCATATACGTGTTCTTCTGCTCTGTGCAGTTCCAAACTTTTCTTCTCTGGTGATATCCCCCTTTAAGTTTTTTGTTGCTTCATATGTTTAGTTATTGTTACCTATCACTGCAGATACCTGAGGAACAGAAAAATCTTGGTCCTCATGACCGGCTGATCCATTTTTTTCATTTCATGAAAGCCCCAGCTCAAAGTAAAATGGTAAGATCAAATTGGTGTACCAGATTATACTTAATTTCATATGGCTGTTCACTCCTAGTGATCTTTTTATTAATGACTCTGTCACTTATTTGCTTTTCTAAAAATTCTTTTTATTTATTAATTTTCTTTTGGGTGGGGTGTTGTTTTCGTGTTAACAGCATGTTCAGCATTTTGGTGATCCATTCTTCTTGGTGATCCATGCGGATGAAATCTTATCTGACGTGAAACTGCGGATACAGAAAAAGTTGTCAATTCCAGATGAAGAATTTTCTAAGGTATACTGCTAAACTAATAGGAAAAGTATCTTCACTACTTTTCATGGTTTTTTTAGTCATTTAGAAGCAGTTAGTTTGAGTTTACAGTTTCTTCAAATGTTTAGTTGATTTTACAATTCCGAACTACATTATATTGAGTTCAAAAGTCTTTTCAATCTTGGTTATCCAAATCCTGAATGAGTTTTAGGCACAAATGATTGTGTTAATGTATTTTTGCTGTGATCTTTTAGATACCAGGAATTAATATTTGCAGCTACATAAAATAGAACTCCTTCTGATCTTTTATACAGGAGTTATATAACTAATTTATAGAGATCAAGAAAATTAATTTAGTTAGTTATTTGTAAACAATTTGTGTTGATTTGTCTAAAATATCCTATTTAATTATCATTTTCCTTGGAACTACCTCTTGATAGAAACCCTCTTAATATGTGCCATTAATGAAGATAGTTTGGAAAAAAGAAAGATAAATTTGGGAGACAAAGTTGGTTAAATTCTTATACTTAGAACCAAATCTAACCCCCTAGCTATTTCCTATTTTAGGGACTGGAGGGAGTAATAATTAAGTTATAACGTAGTCATAATAGCATGAATGGGTTTTTTTTCTTCTTTCGTCTAAATCATGAATGGTGTAATTGTCCTGTATTTAGAAGTCTTGTTGCAGATCAGCTTCCATTCATCATTTGTTCCTACCATGCACATTTTTTGTTACGTATGATTACTTTTCTTTCTATCTTTCTCTTTTTTCTTTCCTTTCCGTTTATTTAAGAACTGATGCAAACTTTCCTATCACCTCTTTTTCTAGTGGAAGTTTGCATTTATGTCAAACGATCGTCGTGAATATCTTCTAGATTCAGATGTTGTTTCCAATAGATTTCAGGTGTGCCAATCTTTCTTGGTTGGGTTTTTTCCATCTTTTATGTCGTGTTGAATGTTACGTTTATGTGCAAATTTTTAGGCATAGTTGTAGCATGCGAATAAAAACGTTTCAAAAAGTTCAGCAGAAAGCTAATGAACTCGCCTAGTTTCTTAATGGGGACTTTGTGCTATATATTCTCACTGCAACATATCCTAAACTTCTCGTTTACATTGTTCTATCTAAGTGAGACTTTGTCTTCTCAAGTGCATCTTGACTTTACCTCATCTTATTTATAACTCTCTCAAATAATATCCTAAATCTTGGAAGAATTTTCTCAACTGTACAAATGCCATGTCTTTAAAAGAAGACAAAAAGTTTATGTCATAATGTTAAAATTTGAATCTTGGTCAAATATGAGACACTATTGATTATCTAACAATAATTAATTTTAATAATCTTAAATTTAAATTTATAATTTTGTTTTTGTTACAAGCACGATTTAAGTTGTTGAATGCCGTCATTATTTAGGTAAGGGATCTCTGCGCTTGGGAGCAATGTCTCGGATTGGAACACACTGATAATGCTTCAAAGATGTCTTGTGTGGTTAAAAAGGTATGTATTTGTCGGAAATTAATGATGAGAATGAATATATGAATATAATGATGAGATGGTGATGTCATAGTCAATCAAATTGTTATTCTCTTTGTAAATATATGAATGATGCCACTGGAAATAATTTCATTTGCAGGATTTAGACGCCTACCGTGATCATAATCCTCACAAATTTGACCAGCCACTAAAAATATACAACTAAGGATAAATCTGTATCATCTCTAACAGCCAACAGTATTGTACCGTATCGGCTTTCTGAAGGTAGCGAAAGAATATGTCCCCCATCCAATTTTCAAATTCTTTCTGTTCTTTTTCGAAGAGATCAAAAATAGGAGGAGTGTAGACTTGAACGGCGCATGCTACTTTGTTGAATCTCAAGCATTCATCTTGAGCTGGATTTTGTGCAGTGTATAGGGTTTTATATTTGGTCTTCTTTGTTGTTTAAAAGAGACCAAATAAAGAATGTAAATTTTAGTTAAACAAAAAAAAAAAAAAAAAAAGAAAGCAAATAAAAATTTTGTTGGGACTTCCAATCTATGTTTTCCCACTTCTGGTATTTCTTATTCTTCCTATTTTTGGATTAAATTCGTTTATTTTATTCTTTTATAGTAAATTAATGATAAATGATTGTGTGGCTCGGTTGAATATATTGGGTTTGGCAAAGTTCAATCAAAATGTCTAAAGGGGCATGAGAGAAGTAGATAAGGTCTGACATAAATGTAGAAATTACAGACCCAGAAAATAAAACTACAAAAGCATTAATATTGATGCAATCAAAATATTCCTCCCAAGTCATTGATAAAAACTACCCTAACAACCAGAATTATATATATGTCTTTAGGGTCTAATTGATAAGTTGATTTTTGTGTTAAATAGAACACTTATTTATTATATTTATCAATTTTTTTAAATTACTATTATTCATACTCCAACAATAAAAAAAATAATAGATGGATAGATGAAGTTAAAAAAAATAATTAAGTTATTTTAGAGAAAATATGTAATATTAATTAACTTGATTAATTTACTTAATATAATTAAATTAGTTTGAATATATTTTATATTAAGGATCAGATATTTGAGATCCTCCTGCGAATAAGCAACCATAAGGTATTTTATATTCCTTATTACCATTTTCTCCCAATTTAGAAACAAGGTAATGGGGATAGAAGTTGCACCTAATTCGGATGACAAACACAATCCCAAGATGCTTGAGATCAATGGGTGGTTACTAGACCATAGAGGCAGTGGACGGGAAATAACTCGGTAATGTTTGAATAAAATATTAAAATAAATATTATATTCTTAATTATTTAACGTAGTTGTTGCCAGTAATAGTGACTTAATAATTACCCAGTAGCTTGTCAAAGTGATGGGTTAAAATGATATTTTGATCTTTTATAAATTAGTCTCAGCATTTAGTTTTATTTTTGGGATTTAGTCGGTATTAATTTTCTTATAGAATACTTTTTATAATTTTTTGGGGTATTTTTTGTAATTTTCTTAACCAACTAACCGTTATATTAGTAGATATTTAGCAAAGTTGCTTGGTTTTTAATACATGAAGGGTAACACTGTACCACTCTTGACTTTTTTATTAGTCAAAACCACACTTAACTTTAAAAAGCCTATCGCTTCCCGAAAAAAGTTCGTGAACTAATTTTGTAGTCTTTAACCCTTTAAACTACGAATACTATATAAAAAATCCAAAACTAAAAAAAAAAAACAAAGTATTTGCCAAAATTCCAACCTCACTTGGTAAGGGGACTTAGGGTATAACATTCCAATCAACCACAAAAAATTGTTCATGCAAAACGGATGAAAGCCATTGCTTTTGTACCCAAAACAAGCCATAGCTTGTCCATAAGGTTTCTAATCTTTTGTTGTTTGATCAATACTAAAAGCCACAGTATTAAGAGAGAATTATTATGAATGATATGGAATTCTTAGTTTCAGAGTGAGAGAGTGTTACAATATAAGTGGTGAGGGCTTTACCCTTAGTGTGACACGTGTACATTTGACTGAGTCTTACTAGACTTAATCTCAATACATCTAATATTCCCTCAAGTACTCTCATCTCCTAACAGAAAAAAAAAAAATAGCAGCAAGACATAAAGGCAACAATTCCAGAAATAGAAACAATTCACATTATTCATCGTCATAGTCTTCAGCATAGTTGGGACTCTAGACTTCATCAAGACCCATGACATTGAGTCTGCAGCAGAAGTAAGCAAAGAACCCCACAGCAAGCGGTTTAGTGAAGATATCAGCCACTTATTTAATGGCTGCCACGTACTCAACCTAAACCAAACCTGCTGCAACCTTCTCCCTTACAAAGTGTAGGTCAAGCTCCACATGTTTGGCCTTCGCATGTTGAAGGTTTTTCGGGCGTACCTTAGATATTCTCTTCTGCTTACTGAGGTACCCACACGCTGCCGGAGCACCTTGTATGGACTCTGACACGTACGCACAGCAAATGCACCGAAGGAGGTAGAGAGAGCGTCGGACAGGGGAGAGTTTGCAGAGTTACCACCCAGAGCACTGATACACACTCACTTCTGTTATGTTTCTGTGCGTGGTCATATATCTCTTCACAAAGGAGGAAAATAGAAAACTGAAAGCAACTTCCCCTCACCCCCACGTTTTTCACCCATTCGGTTGGGTAACTCCCACATATATTCAAAATATAATGTTCCCTCCAACAGAGCTCCTCAGACTTGGGCCTAATCCACCATGGGTGGACTAGCCCATTTCCCAACATCTCCCACTCACACTTGGTGGATTAGATGTCTTGGGTCCAATCTCATTCTCTTCCTTCTTTCATACTAGGTGCTTTGCCATGACCGCGTAGGCATGACGTCTCCTTCCGGGCGTTTGTACTAGAAATCCCTTTCACAGAGACCAGCACAAAGCAACCCTTTAGTGCAGCTCGATCAAATAAGTTATAGTGCCTTGAATGTCCTAGATTTGCCCATATACACTTTCTTATGGCTAATCTAATCCCTCTTGAGTCAGTATATAACTCAGATAGCCTCCACTTATGCATAGTATCCACACTTATGAAATTAACAAAATAATATCATAAGGGACCGGTCACAGACACTAGCATGGATGTGTATATTCTGGCAATCTTTCTTTCGCCCATGTATCATTTTGATATGAATCAACCGCTTTCCTAGCATAATACCTTTGGTTTATATATATTTTGACCATAGGACATATACTAAAGTAGCAATCGCTGAAACATACCTCCATAACACTGTCAAAGTTAAAGGACATTAATGAAAGGATGATACCTTTCTGGAACTCACACAACAATGAAGCAGGGATTGTTTCACTTGCTTTCCATTTGCGGTTCTTTAGCACATGTGGTATGAATCACATGTTACGGTGTTCCTCTTATCTTATAAGAGTGTACGTCATTTTGATTCTATTAATCACACCATACAGACTTAAGTCCAGACACTCATAGTATCTAAACCCAAACTCTTAAACTCTATTCACATAATATGACGTCAATTTTGAAGAATTTGTTATCTGGCTACAGGTTTCATGGATGTGGGTATCCATTGTTCGATCCATATCCATACTCATGGATCTCATCTTGACTTACTGCACTATTTAAGCCAAAGCGACATTCATCGTGCTTCTTCTCTACCATATCAGCACTCTTGTTGTTTTACTGGTGAACACATGTCTCATCTTTGAACGCTTCTCTAGCATCAAAGGCGAATGCTCGTGTGAGAGAGCTACCCTTTTTAACCTGTACGACATACTAGACATTGTATACTTTCACTCAGACATATAAGGAATAATAAATGACATGATATCATTAATAAAAAATAAAAGTATTACATACAGTCTGCTACTTTACATTTTTCGCATGCCAATGGCTGTTACATGTTTCTCAAATATTTCTTTGCCTATTGGCTTAGTCAGGGGATCTGCAACCATAGACTTGGTTGAAATGTATTGTACAGTTACAATTTTCTGTGCTATATAATCCCTCACAAAGTTATACTTGATATCAATGTGTTTGGTCTTGCTGTGATACTTAGGGTCTTTGGTGTAGGCTATGGATGCAATATTGTCACAGTGTATCAACACCGGATTGGTACTCTCGTTCCCAAATCCTAGGTGCTCAATAAATCTCTTCAGCCAAACAGCCTCTTGCGCTGCTGTAGTGCATGCCACAAACTCAGCTTCCATAGAGTGTAAAGCAATGCACGTCTGCTTCTTGCTACTCCAACATATGGCTCCGTTGTTAAGCAAGAAGGTGTATCCTGAAGTAGATCTTCGTTCTTCTTCATCACCGCCTACATCAGCATCGGAATAACTGACTAGGCGCAGATCGCTTCCTTGATAACACAACGCATAATCAGATATGCCCTTTAAGTATCTCAAGATCCTCTTCACTGCTTTCCAGTGTTTCTCACCAGGGTTGGACTGGAATCTGCTAACCAGCCCCACTGCATAACAAATATCTGGTCTTGTGCACAGCATTGCGTACATCAGGCTACCAACTGCACTGGCATATGGAACTCTTTCCATTTGCTTTCTGTCTATATCAGTTTTGGGACACATGTCTGAACTCAAGGCCACTCCAGTGGCTACAGGGATATCCATGGGATTACATTCAGTCATATTGAATCGCTCAAGTATTTTCTTGATATAACTCTCTTGTGAAAGAGTGAGGATTCTCTTAGAGCGATTCCTTTGAATCTTGACTCCAAGTATGTACTCTGCTTCACCCATGTCTTTCATCTCAAAGTTTGATGAAAGCCATTCTTTAATAGCTATCACCGAGTCAAGACTATTTCCGGCTAATAGTATATAGTCTACGTATAAGGATAATATTACAAAGTTACCCTCAAACCGCTTAACAAAGACGCAGTGGTCTTCCTCTATCTGAAGGTTATATGAGGTTATCGCCTTATGAAACCTCAAGTACCACTGTCTGGATGACTGTTTTAATCCATAAATGGATCTTTTGAGTTTACACTTCTTGTGTTCAAACCCTTTTTCAATAAAACCTATTGGTTGTTCCATATAGATTTCTTCATCCAAATCACCATTCAGGAATGCGGTTTTTACATCCATCTGATGCAACTCCAGGTTTAAACTGTTTACTATTGCCAGAATAAGTCTTATAGAGTTGAAGCGCACAACAGGTGAAAAAGTATCCTCATAATCAATACCTTCCTGTTATGTATATCCCTTTGCAACCAATCGAGCTTTAAATTTGTCAATTGATCCATCCACCTTTCTTTTGATTTTGAGAACCCACTTGTTCCCAATGGCTTTACGCCCTTTTGGCAGATCAACCAATTCCCAAACTTGGTTTTTTATCATTGAGTCAATTTCCTCTTTCATTGCTTTCTTCCATTCCTTCTTAGCAGGACCTGCCAAGGCCTCATGAATAGTACGGGGTTCATCATCCCCTTCTGGAGTAACTAAGAGTGCTTCGCCTTCTATTTGGAAGCGTCTCTTTGGAACACTTTCCCTGTTACTCTTTCTGGTAGGAGCAATAGCAACTTGCTTATCTTTTCTCATTTGCCTCGGTCTTTGTGTTGACCGTTCTTGGCTCCCACTTAGATTGACATACCTGGAAGATCCTGGTCTGTCAATTTGTTCAGCACTGTCCTGTTCCTGAGTCTCATAAAGAGATACAGTGCGGTCAACATCTCCCCTACTGGGAAATTCTGTTTCAATGAATACAGCATCTCTTGATTCTATTTCAGTCACTGTTCCATCTTCTATTTCACTTATGAATACATATCCTTTTGAGGGTTCAGAGTACCTTATGAAGATACATTTCTTCCCTCCAGGACCCAGTTCCCATGCCTATGAGAACTATCATGGATATAGGCCGCCGAACCCCATGGTCTAAGGATGCTTAGATCTGGCTGGTGTTTAGTCCATAACTCGTAGGGTGTGAAAGCGACTGACTTGGAGGGCACACGGTTAAGTATGAAGGTTGCTGTCAATAAAGCATTACCCCAATGTGAAATTGGAAGGTTTGCCTGAGCCATCATAGACCTAACCATGTCTAGAAGAGTTCTATTTCTTCTTTCAGCAACCCCATTCTGTTGAGGTGTGTCAGGGATAGTTAGTTGCCTAATAATCCCTTTTTCTTCACAGAACTGTTTGAATTGATCTGAAAGGTATTCATGACCTCGATCAGTGCGTAATGCCTTGATTCTATTGTCCATTTGATTCTCTACTTCATTTAAGTATCGTCTAAAGCACTCTAGTGCCTCGGACTTATGTGAAATCAAATAGACATGACCATATCGTGAAAAATCATCAATAAAAGTAATAAAATACCAAGCTCGGTGTTTTGCCCTCACACTCATTGGATCGCAAATATCGGAATGAATTAATTGCAATAGATTTTTAGCTCGTGTTTCCTTACCGAATGGTTTTCTGGTAGCCTTACCTACTAGACAACTTTCACATAATGACATATCCATGTTAGGGATTACCCCTTACAAGCCTTCTTTTGCCAGTTTAATCATTCTATTTTGATTAATATGTCCTAGTCTAGCATGCCAGATATTCATATCAGGATTATTCGAAGTAATAGCAAAGCAATCATGAACATTAAAATCACCAGCAAGATCCAAAATAAAGAACTTTTGAAATTGAAAAGCTGAACCATAAAATATTGAGTTGCTATTAATGTCTGCAACTTTACCATGAAAGTTTACATTAAACCCAAAGTTCAATAAACAAATTACAGAAACTAAATTCCGTCGGATGTCAGGAGCATGAAGCACATCATGCAGCATCAAGGTCTTTCCACCACGCAAAACAAGTTTACAGGTGCCAATGCCTCGAACCTCGATCCTTTCATTATTGCCAACGAAAAGCCACTTGCTTTGAAATGGCAACCGACGGTATTCCACGAAGGATCCTCAATCTCGACTTACGTGGTCTGTGGAGCCTGAGTCAATAATGCAAGAAAAGGAAACAGGTTCTGTTAGAAAAATAGTACTAGAAACAAATGAGACATGTGAATTCACATAATTCGCTTTTACCTTTCCGCTCTCGATCTGTTTAGAACAGTCACGTGCGAAATATCCCATATTATGGCATGCAAAGCATTTGACCTTCTTTAGGTCTAGCTTTTTCTTGCCTCCTTTCTTTCCCTTCTTCTTGTATTGTTGCTTGCCTTTCTTAGGCGGAGGACCGCCTTTCTTCCCATTTTTTTGAAATTTCTTGCCCTTTTTAAATTCAAGCTTAGATTGGGAAGGACCAGCACCTTCGGTCAGATAGGCTTGTCCAGTGGCCTTATAAGCCTCCAGACGTTCATCCTCTAGCTCCAAATGCTTAGCTACATCATTGAAAATGATGATGTTCTCATTATGGGTCAGATTGACTTTCATATGCTCCCAACTGGCAGGGAGCGACCTGATTACAGCTTGCACTTGCTGCTCATCAGATAAATTATGTCCAGCCTCTTTCAATTCACGGATCATTGTGGACATCTCTCGCAGATGTTGCCTCATAGGATTATTCAGTTTCAGCTTATAGGTATCAAATTTAATCGTCAACCTTCTAAGCTTGGTGGTGGAAACTCCACCAAACTTATCCTTTAAGGCAATTCACATAGCTTGTGCTGTTCTGTGTGTCTCAAACTCACACATCAAATCATCTGCCATTGCACTTAGCAGTGTAATTCTTGCTATGCTATTCTTCTTTTTCCATGACAGGTATGCTTCTTGGTCCCTCCTGTGCTGGACTGTATTTCCCGCTTCAGGCTCTACTAGTGCCATGGTTAATAGCTCAATTGCATCCTGCTCTTCTAGAATATATTGGACCTTTCGGTGCCAAATATCCCAGTTGTCCCCGTTGAGTTTTTCCCCTTTGTTTAATTCAACAATAATATTCTTTGAAGCCATTGTTCAATATGGGTTATGTGACAAACCTATCCCACATTAATTTATTGAACCATAGAACATTTAAATGAATTTATATAGCACATGTAAAGTATACAATGTCATGTACTTTTATCATTTTTTATCAGAAAATAATAACATTACTAGACCCACGATCAGGAGAATACGTTTGTACCTCCCATCACATAGGCACTAGCAGCGTCATTATTTTCTATCAAAATTAATATAAGCACTCTCATGTTTTTCTTTTAGAATACTCATTATCTAAAAGACTCCCACTTATAAAAGACATACATTAATCATAACTTGTAAAGAAATTAAATAAAACATAATTCCATTGCATATAAGGCATGTAATAAATGTCAAGTCTTTACAATAAAAAAGTAATAAAATATGTCCTTAACTAAGTAAAGCAATGGTGATCAAATACAAATATACATCATTCGATATGAGCTTTACAATAATCTAACATTGCTTTTCTTAATTTCTTAAGCTTACGAGGCAGCTTACGAAGGTTAGATACAAATTATATTACTCTAAGCTAATATTTCTTGCCTAAGCATCCTTGTTTAGGCTTTTGTCTAACCCTAACTGCCCTTATATACTCCATTATGACTTTCAAGTAGAATGCAGTATTCTTCTTATCTGTCATTAAATCAATGTAGTCCTAAATCACGCCATTAACGCCTTTTATATTTGTTAATTTAGCTGCATCTCTTTTAGCTATACTCATAGCCAACGCAGGGGTAAGAGGTTGATCCATTTCTTCTCCATCCTCAACTGGAGATTCGTCGTGAAGAGTAGGCACCAACTTGGAGTCTGAAGAATCCATGAAAGGCTGCAAATGAAGGGGTTAGATGGGGAATAAAGTTTCTGACCTCGGTCCGGAAATACACGTTACTTGTGGTTCCTCTTGTGGAACTTCCTCCATCAACTCCTCTGGTTCTTCTTCAGAAAGTTCATCAAGATCTTGTTCTGGATCCTCTTCAGGTTCCCCCTCGGGATCCTCTTGAAGGTCCTCCTCCGGGTTATTGACATCATCCAGAAATGAGATGTCATCATTTAAGCTTAGTCCCAGAGATTCAGTGCTAGATGAAGCTATTTTCACCTAAATAATAAAAAATATTAATTATTATAATTTTCTGGAATTTTTAAACACCAAAAAAATACCAGAAAATACACTGAATATCCATAAATAGGTCTATAATTGCCTCCAAATTAGGCAAATTATATATCAAAATGAAGATCTTGATTTTAGGGATTTTTAGGAACAAACCGCACCTCAATCGGAGCTCCGACGCGCCCTCACGCGCCCCAAGAAGGATTAATTCAGAAAAAAAAAACTGAACGAAGCCCACTCTCAGCGCTGGAGCGTGTAGTACATGCGCCAGTCTGGTGCTGCCACGTGGCCACTGCCACATGTCAGCCACCAGAATTTCCTCCATTTTCCCTTTTTTTAAATAAAAAAATAAAAAATAAAAATAAAAAAATAATTTAATAATTTCTTTTAACCCCTGCAGCCTCTAATTTTTTTTTAATTTAATTTTTTTTATTGATGGGCCTACACTATAGCCCAAATTTTTTTTTGTTATGGGCTGACTGCTGGACTGGGCTGAATGTAGGACAGAAACAGAAACTCTTTTCTGTTTTTTTTTTGTTTCGCCCAGAAGCAAAACGACGTTGTTTAGGGGAGGATCAAAACGACGCCGTTTTGATCATCCCTGACCTCCAGCCGGGTCACACAGACCCGACTGGAAAACGGGTCGGGTCCGACGGACCCGACGCATTTTTCCTCCGTAACTTCTCTGTCCGACGTCCGATTTTGACGTTCTTGGTGTCATTTTCTTCATTTTTTTTGAGCTCTACGCAATGGGACTAATATAATAGCCTAAAAACACTGTTATGAATGACCCAATTCTAAAAAACAAAGCCTCTATTTTGGTTTTACGTTCTTTATGCTTCTGTTTACGATTTCAATGAATGCTCTATGCATATTATCATGAAATAAATACTTGGAAACCATAATAAGCATGCAGAACAGTGTATAACCATAAAAAACAAAAAAACACAGAAAATAAGCGGAAGCACAGAATCGCCTCTGATACCACTGAAGGTTTTAAAGCGTACCTTGGATGTTCTCTTCTGCTTACTGAGGTACCCACACGCTGCCGGAGCACCTTGTATGGACTCTGACATGTACGCACAGCAAATGCACCGAAGGAGGTAGAGAGAGCGTCAGACAGGGGAGAGTTTGCAGAGTTACCACCCAGAGCACTGATACACACTCACTTCTGTTATGTTTCTGTGCGTGGTCATATATCTCTTCACAAAGGAGGAAAATAGAAAACTGAAAGCTACTTCCCCTCACCCCCATGTTTTTCACCCATTCGGTTGGGTAACTCCCACATATATTCAAAATATAATGTTCCCTCCAACAGAGCTCCTCAGACTTAGGCCTAATCCACCATGGGTGGACTAGCCCATTTCCCAACACATGTAATACTGGATTGGCAACAAAAGCAACCGTACCTAAATTATTACACCAGAGTAACGGTGGAAAAATAGCAGACACTTGCATTTCTTTGAAGAGCAAATGTTGGCCCAAGTTCAATAATATACTCAAGCTTCTTTTCAAGAATTTTCTAATTTGCTCAATGAGTTTGGACATTCTCTTGAGAATAAGATAGTTTCTGAACTCACCAAAGCATATGATGTCACCAAGAATCAAGTTGGGCTTCTTAACCACATAATTGATCTGTACACTCATGCACTCAGGGCATTAAGGCAAGGAGTGGTTGACTTGTGGACCAAAATTGACAACTCCAAAACCATTTTCTCCATTGATGAACACTTGCCATAATAAAAAACGGGGAGCAACGTTAGACACCATGTTTTGATGATGACAACTACTTATAACCAATTGTCCTTTTTTCAAATGGTAAAGGGACCATGATCCAGGTGCCAAATTTGACAAGAGCATCAAACTCCTCTTGTGTAGCTTGCTTCCAACGTGGATCCAAAATGCCTCACCAATGTTTCTGGGACAATTATTAGATTCTAAAGTTAGAAAAACTTAAGGTTTGTAAATTTCGGCCTTAGCTCTAGTGATCATATGATTAAATTAATATTAGGTTCAATTGATGGAACAGGTGAGGAAGTGCCCTGAGATGAAGGAGACTCAGATAATAAAGAAGAGTCATTGCTAGTTATTGGTGAGCTCAAAATAAGTGCATCAGGGGAAGGAGTTGGTGGTGATGATAACAGTGGAAGAAGAGATGTAGATAGAGACACAATAGAGGTACCAACTTTCTCTGTTAACACTGAATTGAGAACCTCCTGGCAACACATTTTCATTGAATCTAACATGTCGGGAGATATATATAACTTTCCAATATATAAATCAAGGCACTTGTTGTTAGACTCCATATTTTGATGATGATAAATAATTTTAATGTTGATATTTCAAAATCTATTTTTAAATATCTTATTTTTCGATAAGTTTATCGATAAGAATGTTTGTTGATAAGCCCTTTGATAAATAAAAAGAAAATTTTGTTATGAAAAACTGTTCTAAAAAAAATTATCGAAACATTGATCGATAAAACCATTTACAAAAAGCATTTATTGAAGCATTGATCGATAAAGGGATTAATCGATAAAGACTTCGATAAAAGCAAACAGTTAACTTAGTTTTTGTACTATTGTGAAGTTTGTTTTCAAAAGAATTTATCAAAGCATTTATCGATAAGGGTGTTTATGGATAAGCTCGTCGATAAATAGAGACAAATTATGATAAAGTCTATTTCATGCTTCATTTATTGAAGTATTAATCAATAAGACAGTTTATCGAAAAATACTTCGATAAATAGAAAAAATTTAGTTTTAAATCAAATTTCTGAGATGTTAAACAATTTTGACAACTTATAAATCAATTCAAGATAAGATTAAATATCAAAGAAAGTTTGAATTAAGAATTTATCTATAAACTATTCAATAAGACTATTTATCGAAGAACACTTAGATAAATTGACTATTTTGTTAAAGTTTTTGAAAAGATTTTTCTCGATGAATACTTTAATAAGTCTAAACCAAGTCTTCATTATCAAAAGGATATTTTTTGAAAGATATTTCGATAAGTCTGGTTATCAAGATATTATTTTATAAAAGTTAATCTATTTCAATACAAAATATTTGATCTTTATCGTAGCTCTTTTCGACAAGGCATCCTTTCGATAAACATTTCGATAAATTCAACTAATCTTCAAAAAGATTTTCAAACTAAACTTTGACAAACTTTGGTCTTCCAAAATATTATTAATTAATTGGTATATGGAAGCACTTTCTATATATTTTATACAATGTATTTCTAGATCAATTATAGGCATAAACAAGATCAAAGGAAGAAGTTTCATCAAAAAGCAAAATCTGTCAAGATGCATTAAATGCTTTAACCATCAACAACCAATAGCTCTATTTCTTCAATGACTGCATCAATGAGTCTAACAGATTTTTGAACAACTTAACTATAAAAGAAGTTGGAGTAAATGCTAGAGTTAAGATCACTGAACACAATCAAACAACGTTTTACAACAACATTCAATACACATTGTTTTACCATGTTTTTAATTCTTTGAACTGAGCATTTATTCTTTGAAAGAGAAACTCTGTGAGATTGATCTTCAGTGCTTGTCATAATCACTCTACTAAAAAGAGAGCAAGAAAATTTTCATTTATTATCATATATACTCAAGAGTAAGACTCTTGAGTGGGATTTTAACCTTATAGGTAGTAAGAGGGAGTGAGACATAGATATTCTTTTGTTGATATACTGAGGCACCAAGAGCTGAGAGAATCTTGGAGATTATTGAAATACTCAAAGGAAGTTTGAGGACTGGGTATAGGCCAAGTGGTTGGGCTGAACCAGTATAAATCAACTGTGTGCAATTCTCCTTTATTTGCTTCTCTCGGTGAAATCCTTCTAAACTTAATCTTTGTGTTTTCGTTTAAGTTTTGTTTTTAATTTTTAATATCACCCAATTCACCTCCTCTTAGGCGAAACTACCGTTCTAACACTTGTAACCTTGATGATGACTGTTGTACCCTAAGAAGAGACATGAAGAGATCAAAAGTTGACCTTGTTTGCTTGAAAAGGTCTTATGCCTTGGAAATACTCACATTCACCCATAGGAGGAGATTGAGTAGTCCTAGATGTTCTACCAGCAGCAGGATACAAACCAAGATGTTCAGGCCAATGTATAAGGATACGCCAAGTCTGCAAATCCTTAAAAACACTCCCATAAGGGAAAAAATCAATTGAAACATTGTTTTCTTTTGTAAAACAAGCTATGGAGACCAAATTTTTTTATTTGTGGAACACACAGAATATTCTTCATATGAACTACTTTCGGGTTCCATCAATTCCCTAACCTTTGGCTTCACAGGACACCTCTTCCTATAACTTTTCATTTATATGAGGTTTAAAAGGTCTGATAAAAAATTCAGATAACTTGCAGACTATCAGATAAATATCAGCTATCTGGAACTCCAATAAAATTTCTGTATTAGGCTAGATTAACCAACATAATTTTCTCTATCTACTGATAAAATTTGGAACTGAAATGCTTTCAGACAGTTCTGAGCCTTTTTTGACTCAACTTTATATAATTATTATTTTGCCCCTGAACTTTTAAAAATTACTTTTTAATCCCTCAACTTTTTATAATTACACTTAATGACCCATAACTTGTATCTACTTTCATTTTTAGCCTTGGGACTTTTCTAATTTATATTTAAGTACTTGAATTTTTTCCTATTTATAATTTAGTCCATAGACCTTCACTATTTGTTGTTTTGTCCCTGAAAATTCTCTTTATATTTCTAGGACCTCTGCTCAAAGAGGTCTAGTAACTTATCTATTTCAGACTACTTTCTAGGTATCTAGGCTTAAAAATTAGGATATTACACAACTGGTAGCTAGTGCCTGAGTATAGAATGCATAGGAAGAGTCATCATAGTTATCACCTTCAGCATTGAGATAGTTTGCTTGAGCAAGAGCACTATTCACCAACAGGATTTCTATCGTGCTTCAGAATCGATCAACATATTTGTGACTGAATCCAAGTTAAACCGAGGATGAGCCACATTAATCACCGTGATCACCTCTTCAAAGTCAGCTGTGATCCATTAAGAATTTATGATATCTGTGTAGCGTCATCTATCTTCTCACCGAGTACTTGATCACAGATAGACTTGATGTTCGCCAAATATTCACACATGCTGAGGCTACCTTTCTTTAGACTACTCAGTTGATTATTGTACAACAAAATTTTGGAGTCAGATTTATTCGAGTATAATTTGATCAACTTGTTCCAGATATAAGCTGAGGTCTCCAAACCAACAAGTTCTAGCAAGATCGATGGTGCCACAAATGCTAATAACCAAGAGGCGAGAGCCAAATCCAGCGATTCAAACTACTCAAGATCCGGATTAGGTATGGAATGACCATATTCATCATAGATCGAGGCTGGCAGAATCGAGATCTTGCCGTCAAGGAAATGATGTAGATGTTGTTGCTTGACCATCAAATAAACTTGCTGATTCCACAACAAGAAATTATGGTCGTCCAATCTTATACTAATCTTCTTGTTGGAGAAGGTGCATTACGATGGCATCAAAATCAGAAATGAGGAAGATATAGTACCAATCTGTGATCCAGATGACGGCATTTGTGTAAGATAACCAATCCAAAAACTATCAAAGTAATGAAGTCAATCGGAGATCTTCTTACTTGTCATTGCTCGTATTGTGGCAGTGGTGATTGGAGCTAGACATAATCGTCCAGCTTTGATACCATACTAAAACCCAAAGTATTGAGAGAGAGTTATTTGGAATGATCTGGAATTCTTAGATTCAGAGTGAGACAGTGTTAAAATATAAAGGGTGAGGGCATGAGCCTTAGCGTGACACATGTACATTTGACTGAGTCTAACTAGATTTTATCTTAATACATCTAATAATCAAGCTAGGAATATTCATTTAATCAATAAGCTGTGTGGAGAACCTTCATTTTCAATTTTATACCAGGAGAAGGTCAATATAATATTTTATTTTATTTTTTTAAACATATGTATCATTTTACTAGAGGCAATCATACTCAAGATATTGTCGAGCATTAAATATGGACACCTCTTCCAGAGAAGATTTGAACTTTGATTCACCATATTGTAAGAGTTAGTTCCTTCTGCTAAATCTAACTCCCATTGTTAGGGTGAATATAAAAACTGGCATGAAGAAAATGTTGTACTTTTGTGTGTCTAACATTACTTATAGCCTTTCAGTATGTATACATTAAGGTGTGAATTTGGGCTATTAAAAGAACTGAAAGGAGGAATAGACTTGCACGCACAACAATAAGGCAATGCAAGCAAACGCAATTGAAATCTAGTGATTTCCCTTCTTATGCACAAGTCAAATGCTTTCATGAAGAAAATAATATCACTTAAAATGACGATAAATATATTTTTGTGTTAAGGCGAAGATTGTTAGACTCCATATTTTGACGATAACATTTTAAATATATTTTTAGCAAAGTTTATTTTTCGATAAGCTTATCCGTAAATGTATTTATCGATAAACCCTTCGATAAATAAGAACAAAATTTAGTTGTGAAATCAGTATCTAAAAAAGAATTTATCGAAACATTTATAGATAAATATATTTATCGATAAAGCCTTCAAAAAATAAGAATAAAATTCAGTATGTGAAAACTATTTCTATTAGACATTTATCGATAATAGTGTTTATCATCTCTTCAATAAATGTGAACAAAGTTTGTTTATGAAATCATATTTTAAAATGTCATTTATCGAAAGCACTATTCGATAAGCTAATTTATCAAAAAATAAAAAAAAATAGGTTTTAAACCAGTTTCTGAAACCATTTAAGCAATTTTTAGAATCTATGATTATTTGAACAATGATCATATGATTTAAAATATTATCTTATAAAATATTGATACGAACATATATCACATAGCATTTGTGATGAAGTTAAACGAATAAAAGAAAGTTTCAAAATTAGACTATAAAGAAAGTTTCAAAATTAGACTATTGTTCTGAAACATCAGATATTTATTGAATAGTTATTCGATAAACCTATTTATCAAAAAACACTTTGATAAGTTACCTATACTAGTCTATGAAATAAACATTTTAAAATTGGTAAGTATTTCGATAAGTCTGAACCAAACCTCTATAACTAAAAGCTTATTTTTTTAAGAGCATTTCGATAAAGCTAGTTTTCGAAGTATTATTGGATAAGAGTTAATTTGTTTAAATACACATTGCTTTAATATTTATCGAAACTCTTTTTGATAAGAGTGTTTTTTAATAAATAATTCTATAAATCTATATGTTCTTCAAAATAATTTTCAAACCAGATTTTGATATTTTAATCCAAAACATTCAAAACTAATTAATCATTACTTAAACACTTATTATATTATTTATTTATTTCAAGATCAAATGCAGATAGAATACAATCCAATGAAGAAGATTATCAAAAACCAAATATGTGTTAGATGTATTAAATACTTTAACAGTTAGCAACAGTGACTTTATTCTTCAATGGCTACTCAACAAACTAATCTTTAGACTCAACTATAAAGAGGCAACAGTAAATACTGAAGACAGAGAACAATGAACAATATTTATTGAGTATTGATTATTGCATTCATTTCTACTATGTTTTTTATATTCTGAATATAGCATTTAATCTTTAGTATTTATCATTATCACTCTACTTGAGAGATATTTAAAAATCTTTATTCTTTCATTTGAGATAATTAAGAGTGGGACTTTTGAGTAGGATTATAACCTTACAAGTAGTAAGGAAGAGTGAGAAAGATATTCTCTTGTTAATGTACTGAGGCCAAGAGCCCAAAGAATCTTGGAGATTAGTAAAATATTTAGAGGAAGTCTAAAGACTTGACATATGGCAAGTGGTTGGGTTGAAATAATATAAACTCTCTAAATAATTCTTTTCTCTATTACTTATAAACTCGTGATATCACTCTTAACTCTAACTTAATAATTCCATTGAGTTTATAGCTTTAAATTTTTAAAATTTTAATTGTAACCCAATTTATCCCCTTTTTAGTAAAATTATCGCTCTAACTGAGATTGTTAATCCATTGAATATTAATACTAATACTTTGGAGAAAACCTCGTGCACAAAAGCAAATTGATAACTTTTAATGACTCCTCTTGCTTCCATTTCAATGTTTTTACTTCCCCTTTACGTACTACTATTAGAGCCACTAAATATGGGTTGAGCCCAAATAGTAATTTTGGGTTAGTGTGTGTTTGGTATCTCAGTTTTAAAATCAATTTTTAACTCAAACCTAGGTTTTGATAAATTTTACCCAAACACCAATTTTACTTCAAAAATCAATTTTTTTTTAAAACCATGGTTTTAACTTGTAAAACCATGGTTTTGAAACAATCAGGATGAATCATGATTTTGGCTCCTGACGCTGGTCCCATGGAAAAAGTTTGCATATATATTTATAATATATTAATTTATTATATAAAATTTTAAATTATCTACAAAAATTTTACATTAAAAAATATTATTTAAGTGAGAAAAAATTAAAATTAAGATAAATATTATAAATTTTTATCTTCCTCAAACACATATATATATGTATGTATTATTTTTTTCTCTTCTCTCTCTTCTCTACACTCTCTCCTCTCTCCTCTTTCTAACATAAAAAGTGATTTTACTACTAAAATCATCCAAACATCTCTATTCCCAAAATCTATTCTTCCCAAAATCTATTCTTCTCAAAATCTATTCTCCAAAATCTATTCTTCCCAGAATCTATTTTCCAAAAGCTAATCCAAACACACCCTTAGTATTTTTCTAACCTGAGTCAGCCCGCGTGTTAGTGGGTTGGCTACTCTTTTTGTTATAATATTATTTATTATTGAACTATTTTTATGGTAGAAAACTTTAAAAATAAATTATGAGTCATAACTTCTTTTATATAAATATGGATGATAATTTATAAACTTTTACCCCTATAAGAATGTTGACAGTGTATCACAGGCAAACAGTATTCCTATAATTTAGTTGTAACAGCGATTCGCCAAAAAAAAAAGTCGTCAATTAGTTTAAGCAAAATCTAATGTCCAATTTAATGTGTATTATTAATAATTATTAAACTAATTTATATTATTTATAACATGAAAGCCTACAGTCCTACATTATCATATCAGTATTCAACAATATTTTTTTAGAAAAATATTGTTGACTATAACACAAAATGTATTCTTCACCTCAATTTTTATTCATATTTAATATTTTTTTCAATAAAAAATAATTATTATTGCTAAAAGAAGTAATTCATATGTTAGAATAAAAAAACTCAATTGAAATTTTATATTATAATAAAAGAATATATACTTACTAACCCATGATTAGCTCAGGTTCTCTAAATGTCAACCCGCCAAAATACAGGTTGTTCCAACTTATAACTTGTGAGTTGGCTCGTATTCCTAACTTTTATTGTGCCTCTATTTGTATTAGTTGTACTGATTTATGGTTATTTAATTTTTTGAAATATAATATATATATATGGGGAAAAAATCAGACCAACTATTCAATTGAGCAAGACACATAATCAAGAGTCAATACTTAAATCCGATCGAACCATAGTTAATCATGATTCTATATTTGTTAATTTTACATGTTACATTATACATTAGAAATGATATTTTATAAAATATTAATCATGATTCAAGCTTCATCCTAAAATGCAATTGTTTTTAAGAAGAAATTTTTTTTAGTACGCTTTAAGAAAGACAAATGACTCAAGATTCATCTTAAGAGTCAAAATGGTAATGCATTATTTATTTTTAAGAGTTATAGGAAAACTAAATTAAAAGAATATAGCTTAAAACAAAAATATACACGGATAGCTTGAAACTTTTGATAAGGACTGAATAACCATTCTCTTAAATTTCTCGTAATGTACAAGACAAAATACACATAAGATACTAACACAAGTTACAAGAATAAAACTAGACTTCACACACAAGTTACAAGGATAACATAAGACTCTACACAATTGTTCTTTCCCCTCGCATTAAGGGGAAAAAAGTTTGCAAAGATTAGTGAAAAAAAATACCAAACATTAATTAAAAAAACTAGAGAAAAGAAACAACATGGCAATGCATTAAGCAATTTTAAGAGGTCTATTAAAACGAAATTATAAAGATTTAGTTTGAAAAGAATATATAGATAATGTTATGAATATAGTATTTTTATGGTGGTTCATATCTTTCCCATAATCTTCTTTATCACACAATCATCTCATGTTATCAAGGAATCTGTAGAATCTGATAAACTTCAAATTATAAAGTATTGATTATAAATAGAAAGCATGTATTATATGTATTGAGTATCTTGAAAGGAATAAAAAAAAATACTCTCTCTTATTTCTTCTCTCTAATTCTCTACTTTTCTTCTCTACTCTTTGTTTCAGATAAAATTTTAGCATTGTAAAGAAAAAAGATGTTTTCTCGCATTTTTTTAATTTTTTTTTTAAATAATTGAAAACAATCACCAAGTTTCAATGGAAAGATAGATGGATAGAGTGAGTGGTCCCATGGGGACTGCAAGTGTTGGCTGGCTTTCAAAGGATTAAGCCTCACGTGGATGATTTCAATGGATCTGAAGGTGGAGTAACCCTATAAGAGGGAGTGAGTTGACGCAGTTTGGTTAATCAATTCCTAAATTCTACAATTCCATTGATATTATTTTGGACTAGGTTTAGTGAATTATTGGAGTTTGTACTAGGGCTATGCGTGGATTAATATTTAGAGTATAGCTTTAAAAAAAACAAGTGATAAAAATGATTTTAAAAAAAATAGCTCCTAATAAAAACAAAAAATACGACGACTTATCTAATTTAAGAAATAACTACATACTCTAAAATATCACTTCATCTATATTTTAACTATTTAAAATAGACGACTTATCTAATTTAAATTTTAATTGGCATCTTCTATTTTTTTGGAAAAGAGAAAAAATCCCTAACAACTAAAATAATAATAAATATAGATGAACTTTTAATAATAAATGATAATAAATTGTATATTTTGATTGGTCAAAATACATATGAGATAATATTCTTAAAGAAAGTATACAAGTATTTCTCTAGTTTTCTTACCCATAACCATGATTTTGAATTATAAAGTATTTTTTTTAAAAAAAAAAGATGTTTAGCTACCATACTTTTAAAATCATAGTTTGAGTTAAAATAGTTTTTTTAGTACAAAAAAAAAAAAAAAGTAAACTTGACACCGATCCCCTAACAAGGCCAAACACAATCTCAAAATTCCAATAACACTTACAAGGATTTACGAGACCAATCGCTCTATGTCTATGTTTGTTTTCTGGTTGCAAAAATGGTTTTGCAACTATCATGGTAAAGTCATTCTCACATTACTTCGGACGTGAAACCAATGGCCCATTCTTTGGTTGAAACAGGTAGTCCATTCCAGTATTTTAATCATTGGGAAATTTGAAGGAAACATAGTTTTTTATTCTGCTGAAAGTAAACTAATATCCTTGTACACATGATACACACACTATTTCAACATTCAGAGAACAAAAGGGATAAGAGCCTTAACATGTTGAGGGAAATCTTCAAACTTGGATTGGTACCATCTCCTAGTTGCCCAACTTCTTCCAATCAAGTAGAAAGTAGTGCCCACAGTGAAGGAGAGTGCATAGATCGTCTGAGAAATGAAGGAAATCCCATAAAACCCAATAATCTCAAAAAGATAGTGTGGGCATATCACCAAGCCAAATAAACCACCCTCAGGTATCTTATATTCCTTTTCACCACTTCCTCTCAGTTTAGAAAGAAGGTAATGATGATAGAAGTTTCCACTAATGCCAATAAGAAACAACAAAATCCCAAGATTCTTCAGATCAATGGATGGTTCTGGAAGCCCAAGTGTAAGGTGCTGAGCATAGAGCATAGTGGCAGTGGACAGGAAATAACTCAGTGTAATGGAAAATGCAGAATCAAGAATCATAGTCCCACTATATTTGTGAACAAACAGAACCTACAAACAAGTGAGAAACAGTGTGTTTTACAATGTGCTGAAATAGAATCAAGAATGAGGATTGCAGAATCAATAATATAACTCAGTGTAATGGTCACAGAATCAATATTTAAGAATCTTATCATCCCCACTATGGTGGGAAAACCATTTCGCAAATACCTATACTTTTACCTAAATTTTAATTTAGTACCTGTAACTTTTTCTCTCATTAAAAAAAAAAAATTAACTTTTGTTTGTTAGCACCATTAGTCCAAGTAACTTCGCTCTGTTAGCACGATTATAGGAGCTAATGGGTGCAACGTTCAAAAATTTAATAAAGAGAGAGAAAGGTGCAGACACCAAATTAAAAACTGAGGAAAAGTTTAGATACCTGCAAAATGGTTTTTCCTTTGTCAACAAACACGAATATTGTTAGGCACAATACAAGATATCAAATTACAACTAGATATTGTAGATGATGCTGTACTACAAGGGTTTTATACTTTTATCATGATAGCCTCTAGGATGTGAACAAAGAGAATTTGCAAAACAGGTAAAACATAATATTGGATGAGATCAGACCATCTGCTAAGGACAACATTTTGACGATTTGGATGAGATCTATTCAGATATCTACATCCTTATAAATTGAAAATTGAAGAAAAGTTCATTTTTAACCAAAAACATTAAGCCCTCCGTGTTTGGTTGGTATTAAGAATTCAATAAAAGGCCACAATTTTTAACACTTATTTCTACAACTGATTCTCCCACTAAATGGGATGTCGATGTCGAGCTTAATCTTCAACCATAAGTATTTGTATTCATTCAAACAAGATATTCTTCTTATGTTATTGAATTTTTCCCTTTAAACCCAAATCCAAATTCTCAACAATTTTCCATCATTTTCCTATGGAGTATCCAGTTTTGTGATACTCCAGTTTTGTGAAGTTCATTATCGGTAATTACTGCAATTGAAGTATTATTAAGGGTGTTTGAAGTCTTTGATTTTATTTGTTTGTACAGGCTGAACCAAACGGACTACACAAAAAAAAAGTAGGTCCAGACTTGATCCATAATCCTAGGAAAGGAACTATTTTTTTAGAATTAGACCGAACCCTAGAAACTGAAAAGGAACCAGATTTTTGATCCTGTCTTTATTTAAATTGTATTCAAGTTTAATCAATTTGGTTAAGTCGAACATCCCAACAAAATATATATTTACATATAAAATATAATTTAAAATAACAGTTTTCCATTTCTCAAGATATGAACGACATTACCATTCAATATCTCAGTCAGAGAAGACGTTACCTCCAAGATCCTCTTAAAGAAATGAAGTGTTAGAGCAGATTGAAGGAAGGTTGTTCTGAGACCCTCGTGTGGGAAGACGAAGAAAGATGAAGCACCGGCAAGAAACGCCGGAGTATAGAGCATAAGCATCCCCAATTTACTCGATAACTGAATCTTCTTCTGCGAGGGATTCACATTCCAGAATTTGGAATACTGCAAATGCTTCCCTTTGATTTCGCCAAAGCCAACCCATGCCATCGACCCCAAAATTATTACGGACATGGCCGAAACAAAGAGCGAAGGAGGCGGCGGAAATAGGAATTTGAGCAGCGCCGACACTATCGCCATGGTCGTCGGAGAAGCGTAATGTGTGTTGGCAGATTGAAAGCATTTATAGGCTTATAGCCCAACTTGCGTGGATCGAATTTGAAACCCAAGTTTATGTTGAAGTAAGGTTAAACCCGTCATTTTAAACCGATGGGGAAAAGGATTTAACTTAGTCATCAACTCATCATGAGCGATAGAAGTGTAATTAAATTAGCTCTACCCAAGGATTAAAATAACATGATTTCTTTTAAAAATTCTACCAAAATATTACCTAAATTTTAAAATCTCACATAAATAATTTTAACAAAAGGATATTGTTATTTAGTATAAAGTGTAATCAATATATATTAAAATATAGAAAATAAAATTAATTTAAGATTCAAAATTTTAAAATTTAAATAGTATTTATAATTTTTTTTAAAAATAACATGATTAATATTTATATATAAATCAAATATAATTTAATAAAATAGTTATTATAACACATATACTACTATATTTTTTACTCAATGGACATCATTTAGTTTAATAGGGGAAAAATATAAAATAAATTTTGTGTATTTAAAGATTTAAGGATTTGAGTCAGCATTTAAAATATAACTAAAGTCACCCAATCATTCCTGTGTATTGATAAATTAATTTTTTATCTTTTATTATAACTTATTATTATAGATTATTTAGTTATTATTAAATTTTAAAATAATTAAATCTCTTCCATAAGTCCTCACTATAATTCTCTCTTATGTTTTTATTATATCATGTTGGTAAAATTAAAGATTGTTTTATTAATAGTAATTGACTTTACTTCTTTTGGTTTAGTCACCATTACCTCGTATTTGTTAATGGTACTTACATCTTTAACTTAGAATAGATCTTTTACATGAGACGTTGTTTATATTGATTACATTAGTTTTGAAGTAATTTATTCTAAAAGATATTATTTTCCAGCACAATATCCAAAAATTTCTTTTTATTATCTGTTATTTGTTTTCTTCACCCCTATATCACACGGGTTTAATTCTAGTTGTATATAAATAAAGTGATAAACGGATAAGCATGAACAAACATGATCAGTGTGGGGGCCACATATTTTAATTTTTATTTGAGAAAATTATATCTGGATCCCATAGAAATAATTAAATACAAAAAAATCTTAAAAAATGATATAATTAATTTAAAATCTTATGGGATCTCAGATAATTTTTTTCTAATTATAAAAAGACATAATTGTTCCTGAAGCTTAAATTTTTCATTTCCTTTCTCGTAATCTCCCTCTCATCAGTATTAAGAATCTACTCTCTCTCTCCATTCCACTGCATCAATCTTCTCTCTGTCTCTCCTCGTCTCTCTACAATATTCTTGCTCAGATTCTCTTGCCGCCGAAGAGGTGGATCCCGTGTGGTCTTATGTCTTCCTTCCCCTCTCTTTGCTCTCTGAGTAGCCATGGCTCTACAGTTATGGGAGACTGTCAAGGAAGCCATCGTTGCCTATATCGGCCTATCTCCATCCCCATGGAATTGTCTCCAAATTTAGACTCCAAATTGAAGGTAATTGTTTTATCTATTTTTTTATAGTTCCAATTTAATTCAAGTTTGGGGTACTGGTGCTATTAGTTCTGTGTTCGTTCTTTTTTCTTAGTTTTTTTTAGTCTGTGACGTTTTCCCCTTGGTTAGATGTTGTCATTTGTAACATCCTTACTTTTGTACATCTTAGGAACCATTCGGTAGCATTTAGAACCACTTACATGACCTTTGAAGTCTACTAGCTAAATCTGAAATTTGTACTCTTCACGAGTTACTGTTCATATGGTATTCCATATTCAGCGACAACTTTCAAAAAATCATAATTAATTCTAAAAAAATCAAAATGAAGCAGTTCAAAAAACTACGCGAAGATAACATCTTGAACTTTAAGGTAAAAATACGTTCCTAACCAAATACTTAGTCAATCAATATAGTTTATCGTCAAATATTACTGTTCATTTGGTCAAAAATTCTAAAAACAGATTATGGTTCCTGACTTTAGAAAATTTATTCTCTTTGTACAGACATCGAAATAAGGGTACTTGGTGTAAAAATGAAGCTTGACATATTAAATAAGTGTTTGTAAAGTTTCATACATTTATTCCATCATTTACTATTTTTAATTATATCATGAACGTTGTTGATCAAACTTGTCATATAACATTATTACTTGCAACAATTTATACATTCATAATATAACATTTACATTATCCAATCCCTAACTTCTCTTCATGCTTCTTCATCCTCTTTCATCATTCATAAACTTGTTGGGATTGGGATTACATGGATAGGGTGAGATTTCTGGAGAAATCTCAATAGCAAACGGTACTAAATAATGTATGCATCAATATAAATACTTGTACTTATTTGTGAAAGTGTTAACATTGTGTAATGTGTATTCTTCCATGTAACATATAAAATACAATTGGTCAAAGTAATCATAGCATAGAGCTTCAATCATATACACATATGCAACATAATTCAACATAGCCATAGCACAATCAAGTATAACATCTAATACATATAAGTTTAGGATAATTTATTACCTCACATGCTTGACTTTCCTTTACTTTATCTTTGCTTCTTCCTCTTTACTTCTCTTTGATATGTGGTTGTCCTCTTTTAAGCATACCAATCAATTCCTAACATAGCATTACCATCCATTCATTACAATCTAACTTTCTTGAACATTGAACTTACTTTAACTAACATAACTTTCTCTAATCTTTACTAATTGACTTGACCTTTGAATCAATTGATGTCTTAATTTTACCCTACACAATTTAACCTTCTGAATCCATTTATGAACTCAGAATTCCCAAATTCCAACAACTACATGTTGTTCTGGACAGAATTTCATAACTCCCTATTTTCTTTCAAAAATTCTCATTTTGATTCCAATGCTTCCAATACTTGTTTCTCTACTTTATCCTACACAACTTTTCATTTTAAAACTATCGGAAGCATCAAAATCATGGAATTCTAATTACTGTTCATACATGTGAATAGTAATAGAGAAAATTTCCAAAAATTATATCTTTCAATTCCAATGCTTCCAAGGTTCAAAACCTATCTAATTCTACACAAAATCATTATATAAATTCAATGGAAGCATTAGATTATTGAAATTCCATCTCCCTCTATCATGAACAGTGCAGACCAAAAGGTCTCTTCCATGGCAAAGTCAAGAATATCAACTTGATTCAATAACCAATAATCTAACTAGCTTGTTTAAGCATCAATTACATAACTCTAACTTTAATTTCTTCTTTCTCCTTTCATCTAGGATTTTGGACAGCATCCTAGGTAAAGCTCAACTTTCTTCCATAAAAGCTCTAAGTTCAATCCCCCAAATTAAAGAAAAACAAGTTAGGACGGATTACTTGCTTTAATCCTTAACTAGCTTGAACTTTAGTCCTTGAAGTCTTCTTTGTCTTGGTTTGAGTTTCCATTTGGGCAGCATCTCCCTAAGGGTTCCAAGAGTCACGGCTTTGGGCAAAAAAATGGGAGTTATTTATAGAAAAATCCCATGAAAAATGAAAGGCCAAGATCACTTTGTGTACTATTTGATCTAATGGCTCATATTTGCTTTTGGTTTAAGCTTGCCCTAGAAGCCAAAAGTGACATCATCCATGACATCATCAAGGGACACTTCATAGCCGCATGTGATAAAATTCCAAGGGGAAGAAGCATTTGGAAAAATTCTAGTTCCATCCGATACCAGCTCAGTCCAATTTCCTAAAAATCAGACTGTTCTATAAATTTAATTTTTCTGAGGTTCCATATGCTTTATAATCCTAAATCCAGTATCTGGATTCTTCATATAGGAAGGAAGTTGAGTTTTTTGATTTTGATACTTCCAATAGGTTTAAAGTGGAAAATTGTATAGGGTTAAGTAGAAAGGCAAGCATTGGAAGTATTGGAATCAAAATATGGATTTTTTTAGTTTTGGAAGGGTGCCACAGTTCTATCCAGAATTTAAGAAGATGTTGGAATTTCAAAATTCTAACTCCATAATTGAATTCTAAATATAAGATTTTATAGGATTGAACCATAGGAATTAATTTTAGATTGATGGAACCAAAAGCTCTAAAAGTGAACTAAAAGGGGACATAGAGAGAGCTTAAACTTTGAAATTATGTTTATAGATTGTATCATGACATGTCATTGCTTTGTAATGTATAGGCTTTGACATTTTCCAAAGGAGAACTCCCACACTAGAGAAAAAGAACAAGGATTCTTCAAGAGGTAGCAAGGATAACCTACTTTAAAGTTTGTTATGTTGATTGTTTAATTGCATTGTATTTATAATGTTTGGTTGAGCATGTTATGTGATGATGCTATGGGCTATGTTGCCATGAGCTATGATGGTTGTTACATCTCCTTGCACTATATGTCATGACAATATGCATGTTATAGTATGCTTTGATGATGAGTTTATGTTGCTCCCATGTCATATACATGTAATTAGATAATTCAACTTGGTAGATGTTAAAGTTTTTATCTCTTGCTATTGAGATTTCTTTAAAATTTCATTCCTTCCATAAATTTGACATTGTTTTATGGGCTGAAACATCCAAGGAAAAAGGCATAAATGTGGGCAATTAGTCATGCTTTGTATGTAGTTATGATATCATTTAGAACAATTGCATGTAATTATTAAGTGAGGTAGTGACATTGTGATACTATTTTGATTATGTTTCTGGACGAATTTTAATGTGATATTTGGCATGTGTGTAGTTAAGATAATGATCTTTAAATGGACACCAATATCACCTAATTTGGATAAGTATACAATTTAATATGAGTTTTTAAAGTTAGAGTTCATAATCTGGAAGGCTGAAATTAAGCCAAATACATAGGTCCTAGAGTAGCCAGACTCTAGCTCCAGTTTGATCTAGTAAATGAATGAATATGATCATGAAATTTTGATGAGCTTAAAGTACATATTCCAAGCTTTAAAAGCATGGGGTAATTTGCCTCATTTGAATATATGAGCTAGCAGATATGAATTTTTAAAGTTAAGCCTTAGAAACTAGAAATACCAGAATGACCATATGAACAATAATTTTCAATAAATTAACTGTACTTATTAGTCTAATAAAACTCTAATTTTTTATTTTTTTTCCTTAAAGAAAACTGAAATATCTTAAAGTGGGAATTTGAACTACCTTATTTTGATTTTTTTAGTATTAATTGTGAATTTTTAAAGTTGGGTCAGAAATCTGGAATGGCCACATGAACAATACCTGAGAGACGTATTTTTGAAAATTCATTCTTCTCATTTTATGAGGTCTTAATGTGGTTTAATATGCTTCCAAATGCACATATATGTATAGTAAATTAAGAATCTTATATTTTGGTATCAGTGCAATGACTCTGGCATAGGATGAGGATGCTTTGATTAGTACTTTACCTAGTTAGTGCAATAGTATATTGGTCAATTTTGAGAAAATTGACCTATAGATTAATTATTGCAGGATAAATTAAGATGGACTATAAGGTTACAGTAATCAAGGAGAATATCCTGATGAAATTGTCTTTGATGGGGATCCTACTGGGCCCCTCGATGAGTGAGTCTGAGAAATGTATGGCCATACTGGAATGGAAGGGTAGTTCCATTTCTATATTCAGACTACTCAGGGATCGAGAAAGTAACGGTCAGGAACAGGAGGATGACGTTCACCATGCCTCATCCTTGACCGAAATATCGTGTGACAAAAGGGACGTGATATGGTTGTATGAAAGGTTACATCGTTTATCGATCCTCATATGTTTTGGGTAGTCGTAATGCCTTGCTAGAGACCGCTTACGACTTGTGGGTCAGTATAGTAACTGGGCCACTGCCAACTTCATATGGGCCTACAGGGTCGCACACAAAACAGCCCAATGCGAGCTATGATGTCCAGATTCATTGAATCTAAGAGATGTCTAAATTCAATGAATAATCTAGGGTGGATATATATTTTATATATATATAAATTAGTTTATATATATATTATATATATAATATAAGAGATATTTGTAAGATTTAATTTATAAGGATAAATTAAATCTCTATCATTTTGAATTTGAATTTAAATGGATATGATCTATTTGAATTTGAAATTCAAATTGATAAGATATCTCAAATTTGATTTATGAGAATAAATCAAATATAATTCTGTCTTTTAAATTAAATAAATAGGTGAATTAAATCTGTGGGACGGATTTAATATAAACCATATTTATTTAATCAGTTTCTTATTAAATTATGCAATATATGATATTGTATTAATTCAGAATTAATATAAGATTAATTCTGAAGCCCGGCCCTATTAGAAGCCCGATAGCTTCCTATATATTTGACATTAGGAGCTAGGGTTCTACACACAATAGATCTCTTCACACATATTCAGTCGTGAGAAAAGGGGGCAGGGAGAGTGCAAAAGGTTTACACATAAGAAACTACCGAGATAGAGAGGGTGAGGACGGAATCTCTAGAAAGCCCTAGAGGGACAAGAGGCGCTAGCACGTCGTTCGCAATTGGAACGCTGTTCGTGTGGATACCGGTAGAGGAAGCCGATCTGAGCTGTCGACTTCTACGATACGGCCAGACACGAAGAAAGGTCGCGACCAGAACACACTTAGGTCGCGACCAAACGGGCATCTGAACGTCAGAAATCCGAAAAGAGGAGACAGGTCGCGACGTGAAGTTGAAGAGGTCGCGACTACAAACTCCAGAGGCGACAGGTCGCGACTAGAAGCTGAGGAGGTCGCGACTGAAAGTTCCAGAGGCGAGGAGTCGCGACTAGTGGACACTGAGGTCGCGACCAAAGCTTGAAACCGAAGGTAACACTTCTTTCTCCTTGACTTAAACACATTCGGTAGATCCTGGCTGGGAATGGAAAAATTTTTAAAGTTAATTTCCGCTGCGTGTCTTCCAATTCCCTACAGTGGTATCAGAGCCATGCCGTTTTGTGTTTAAGTTAGGTTTGATTGTTGATACATGTGATGTATGTTAGACTTCTTAGCTGATTATATGATAACATGCGTGATATGTATGACATATATGGAATCTGTTTATGTATGACATATACGGAATCTAAAAGGAAACTGAAATCGGTGGTGTATATCAATTGATTTGATCAATTAATATTGATGGGGTCTAAGGAAAAAGAATTAAGATTCTTGATTATTTATCAAAAAAAAATTTCTATTGGGGCGCTGCCCCACACCCCGCCCGCTAACCGGCTAGCGGGACCGCCGTGGCTATTTAATCGTAGCGCAACATAATCGTAATATGTATTGACTTTCCTGATATATGAATGTTTTGAAACATTTATTGCCCTTCAAATAGTATGAATTTTGATTCTTGAATGTTTGGGTATGGTGAACAATATGGCTCTAGATTACAAGTGTTGTAATTTTTCTAAATACGGCCTGCGTGTCGTGCCTTCCTCTAATGACTCTCGTTGTACATTCTCTTCTCATCTCACTCCCCTCGAATGTTAAAACGAGGTTTCCTTATGTAATTTTCCTATTCTAATTAGACAGCTTCTCTCATTGGCTTGAGGGGACTTAGGATAGGTGAGCCATATTGTGTCACGTTTAAGATTATGCATCTTTTGATTAGATCACTGCATGTGTGTTTTAATATGCATAATACTTGTATGAGATACAACCGCGATACATGCATCTTATAAACCAGATAATTAATTAAACCCTCTAAAAGAAATCTTAAGTCATATGCCGTCAATTAATGGACACTTGTCAAAACCTCGATCGCTCATTTGTAGGTCCACCAAAGTGGGTGCATTTGAGTTATCTTGGGGAGATAAGCAAGAGTAATGGTGCTGCTCTTATGTTTGTTATTGTTTGACTTAATTGAGATTATCAAAACGGTTTTGGGTCTCAAGGCATTAGATGGGATTAAAATATGCCGGATCATATGATGATTGAATCCCATAAATATCTAAGAATTACATTTGATGTAATTGGTAAAGTTGTTACCTACCTAAATAACTTAAAGTTGAGCGTCCTGCCAAAGCGGACTCAAGTTTAAGCCAAATATGGATCTTAGCCCACTAATTATTACATTGAGGGTTGTTTTATTCAGTGGGAGATTGCTAATTCGCTTGCATATTTTAATTGTAGAATCATGACGACTAGTAATACTGCTACATTATCGTTGCGATCTGTCCTTGAAAAGGACAAACTCAATGGGACAAACTTTCTTGACTGGTTCAGGAACTTAAGAATTGTTCTCAAGCAGGAAAGAAAGGCATATGTCCTAGATCAACCCATTCCTGAGGAGCCAGCAGCCAATGCTCCTAGAGCTCAGAGAGATTCTTATGCGAAGCATAAGGAAGACTCTGTTGATGTGGGATGCTTGATGCTTGCCACCATGGTTCCGGAGCTCCAAAGAGATTTGGAACACATGGAGGCTTATGAGATGATTGTGCATCTTAAGGAAATGTTCTAGCAACAAGCAAGGCAAGAGAGGTATGAGACCACTAAGGCCTTACATTCCTGCACAATGGCTGAAGGTGCATCAGTGAGTACTCATGTCTTAAAGATGAAAGGGTACATAGATCACCTTGAGAGGTTTGGATTTCCCATGACCCAGGAGTTAGCTACAGATTTGATCTTGAACTCACTCCCGGAAAGTTATGACCAGTTTGTCATGAACTACAACATGAACAACATGGAGAAATCTATTTCTGAACTGCATGGGATGCTTAAAACTGCTGAGCCGACTGTTAAGAAGAAGCCCAGTACTGTTTTGATGGTTCAGAAAGGAAAGGGTATGAAAAGGAAAGGCAAGGGCAAGGGGAAGGGTCATGGCTCATCTGGTAAGACCAAAGAGTCAGGCAAGCCCGAAACCAAGCCTGCACCAAAGAAGGCAAAGCCTCCAAAGGAAGGAGTTTGCTTCTTCTGCAATGAACCGGGTCATTGGAAGAGGAATTGCAAACTCTACCTTGAAGATCTGAGAAAGAACAAGAAGGATAGCGGGGCTATCGCTTCAGGTATTTATGTTATAGACATTCATCTCTCTACTTCCACTACATGGGTATTAGATACTGCATGTGGTTCTCACATTTGTATAAATGTGCAGGGCCTAAAGGACAGTAGAAAGCTGAAGAAGGGCGAAGTTGACCTACGAGTTGGAAATAGAGCAAAGGTTGCTGCTCTAGCTGTAGGCACTTATGAATTAGTTCTGCCCACTGGGCTTTTGTTAGTTTTGAACAATTGCTATTATGTTCCTGCTTTGAGTAGTAACATTGTTTCTCTTTCTTATTTGGATAAGGAAGGTTACACTTCCATTTCTGGGAATGGTAAATGTTCCATTTATCGTAATGATATTTTCTATGCTCATGGTGATTTGCATGTTGATCATTACATATTAAACTTGGAACAACCCAATCATGGAAATATCTATAACATAACCGCCAAAAGGATCAAACCAAATGATTTGAATCCGACGTACCTCTGGCACTGTCGTCTAGGCCACATAAATGAGAAACGCATTTCTAAACTCCATCAAGATGGATTTCTCAACTCATTTGATTTTGAATCATATGATACTTGCGAATCTTGTTTGTTAGGAAAGATGACAAAGTCGCCTTTCACTGGGCACAGTGAGAGGGCGACTGATTTGTTGGGCCTCATACATACAGATGTGTGTGGACCGATGAATACAAATGCCAGAAGAGGTTATTCGTACTTCATTACATTCATAGATGATTTCAGTAGATATGGCTATGTCTATCTAATGAAACATAAATCCGAATCTTTTGAAATGTTCAAGATATTTCAAAATGAAGTACAAAACCAGCTTGGCAAAACAATTAAAGCCCTTCGATCTGATCGAGGTGGTGAATATTTGAGCCAAGAGTTTATCGATCATCTTAGGAATTGTGGAATAGTCTCACAATTGACTCCTCCAGGAACACCACAATGGAATGGGGTTTCTGAACGGAGGAATCGAACACTATTGGATATGGTTCGATCCATGATGAGTCGAACAGATCTTCCACCATCCTTTTGGGGCCACGCCCTAGAGACAGCTGCGTTCACACTGAATCGTGTTCCATCTAAGGCAGTTGAAAAGACTCCGTATGAGATATGGACTGGGAGGAAACCTAGTTTGTCTTTTCTCAAGATTTGGGGATGTGAGGTCTATGTTAAGCAACAAGCCTCAGATAAGTTAGCGCCCAAATCTTCAAAGTGCCTTTTTGTAGGATATCCTAAGGAAACCAAGGGATATTATGTCTACAACCCCACTGATAACAAAGTGTTTGTTGTCAGAAATGGTATCTTTCTAGGACGAGAATTTATCTCTAAAAGAACCACTGGGAGCAAGGTACACCTCGAAGAAGTTCGAGAGCCACAAGACGCCACAGAACTAGAGATGGAAAGTAGAGAAGACTCACAAGAAGTTGTTGAGACTCCTCAAGTCACGCAAGGCCCAAGGCGATCTAATAGGGCACGACTTCAGCCTCAGAGATATGGATTTCTGATTTCTGATAGTCGTGATGTGTTGCTCATTGAGCATAATGAGCCCACTACCTATCAAGAAGCTATAGTGGGACCAAACTCTGAGAAATGGCTTAATGCCATGAAGTCTGAGATGCAATCCATGTACGACAATAAGGTATGGACCTTAGTCGACCCGCCTGAAGGTATAAAAACCGTCGGGTGCAAGTGGGTTTTTAAAGAGAAAACTGACATGGATGGCAATGTAAATGTCTTCAAGGCACGACTGGTTGCAAAAGGATTTACTCAAACTCATGGTGTGGACTATGATGAGACCTTTTCCCCAGTTGCAATGGCCAAATCAATCAGAATCCTCCTTGCCATTGCAGCATATTATGACTATGAAATATGGCAGATGGACGTCAAGACAGCCTTCCTTAATGGAAAGCTCCTTGAGGATGTGTACATGACACAACCTGAAGGTTTTGTGCGTTCTGAGGACTCTGGTAAGGTGTGCAAGCTTCAAAGGTCCATTTATGGACTGAAGCAAGCATCTCGGAGTTGGAATCATCGTTTTGATGAAGTAGTCAAAGAGTTTGGATTTCTTCAAAATATTGATGAACCTTGTGTGTACAAGAAGGTTAGTGGGAGCACAGTTGTATTTTTGGTACTCTATGTCGATGACATCCTACTCATTGGGAATGACATTCCTACCTTGCAGATTGTCATGTCTTGGTTAGGAAAATCTTTCTCGATGAAAGACTTGGGTGAAGCCACCTACATCCTAGGAATTAGGATCTATAGAGATAGATCTAAAAGGCTTCTAGGACTGAGTCAGAGCACATATATAGACAAGATACTGCATAGGTTCAGTATGCAGGAATCAAAAAGGGGTTTCATACCCATGTCTCATGGTATTCACCTCAGCAAGGATTTGTGTCCTAGTACACCAGATCAGCGAGGTCGCATGAGTAAGATTCCATATGCCTCGGCCATAGGATCTATCATGTACGCCATGTTATGTACTCGACCGGATGTCTCGTTTGCCTTAAGTATGACTAGCAGATATCAACAGGACCCTGGTGAGGGCCATTGGACTGCTGTCAAGAATATCCTTAAGTACTTAAGAAGGACTAAGGACTTATTCTTGGTCTATGGTGGATTGGTAGACGAGCTCTATGTAACTGGTTACACAGATGCAAGTTTCCAAACTGACCAGGATGATCAGAAATCGCAATCTGGATACATATTCCTCCTGAATAATGGAGCAGTAAGCTGGAAGAGCTCTAAGCAGAGCACTGTAGCAGATTCTGCAACGGAAGCTGAGTACATAGCAGCATCTGATGCAGCTAAGGAGGCCGTTTGGATCAGGAAGTTCATTACAGAACTAGGGGTGGTACCTACCATCTCAGATCCAATAACTTTGTTCTGTGACAATAGTGGTGCCATTGCACAGGCCAAAGAGCCTAGGTCACATCAAAGGACCAAGCATATACTCAGGCGATTTCATCTCATCAGAGAAATCAATGATAGAGGTGATATAAAAATATGCAAGGTAGCAGGGGAAGACAATGTTGCTGATCCTCTAACAAAGCCGCTTGTGCAAGCAAAACATGAGTGTCATGTTAGGTCAATGGGAATTAGGCAAATTAATGATTGTACCTAGTGCAAGTGGGAGGATGTTGGAGATTGTGCCCTAGGGGCCAATCATTATCTTATGAACATTGTTGATTTATGAATTTCTTAATAAAGTTATCATATTATTTGCATGTTTACTATGATGACAATCCTTGGATAACTCGTGATCTTATCCTAAATGTCCCTGGTCGGTCATCTATGTGGGAGCAGAGATGAAATAAGACCAGTATGACTTTGAAGATATATAGAGATATAAATCAAAGTCATAAGCACATGTAAGAGTACAGGGTGTTGGATCGACCCGCAATGAGAGAGCTGCATGGGTCAAGTCATAAGCTTCTCTCATATACAAGCCATGTCACTATGCCCTTTGACCTGAGATCATCATGGATTCCTACATGACAAACGCTCAGCTTTGACCTAGTCAAAAGTCACTTTTGACCGAGTGATCATAAAGGCTATGCTCGGGCTTAGTGGTTTTCATGCGGAGGAATGTGAATGGTCAAGATGGAATTTGTCCCTCACATTCGTAGAGAGATATTACTGGGCCCCTCGATGAGTGAGTCTGAGAAATGTATGGCCATACTGGAATGGAAGGGTAGTTCCATTTCTATATTCAGACTACTCAGGGATCGAGAAAGTAACGGTCAGGAACAGGAGGATGACGTTCACCATGCCTCATCCTTGACCGAAATATCGTGTGACAAAAGGGACGTGATATGGTTGTATGAAAGGTTACATCGTTTATCGATCCTCATATGTTTTGGGTAGTCGTAATGCCTTGCTAGAGACCGCTTACGACTTGTGGGTCAGTATAGTAACTGGGCCACTGCCAACTTCATATGGGCCTACAGGGTCGCACACAAAACAGCCCAATGCGAGCTATGATGTCCAGATTCATTGAATCTAAGAGATGTCTAAATTCAATGAATAATCTAGGGTGGATATATATTTTATATATATATAAATTAGTTTATATATATATTATATATATAATATAAGAGATATTTGTAAGATTTAATTTATAAGGATAAATTAAATCTCTATCATTTTGAATTTGAATTTAAATGGATATGATCTATTTGAATTTGAAATTCAAATTGATAAGATATCTCAAATTTGATTTATGAGAATAAATCAAATATAATTCTGTCTTTTAAATTAAATAAATAGGTGAATTAAATCTGTGGGACGGATTTAATATAAACCATATTTATTTAATCAGTTTCTTATTAAATTATGCAATATATGATATTGTATTAATTCAGAATTAATATAAGATTAATTCTGAAGCCCGGCCCTATTAGAAGCCCGATAGCTTCCTATATATTTGACATTAGGAGCTAGGGTTCTACACACAATAGATCTCTTCACACACATTCAGTCGTGAGAAAAGGGGGCAGGGAGAGTGCAAAAGGTTTGCATATAAGAAACTACCGAAATAGAGACGGTGAGGACGGAATCTCCAGAAAGCCTTAGAGGGACAAGAGGCGCTAGCACGTCGTTCGCAATTGGAACGCTGTTCGTGTGGATACCGGTAGAGGAAGCCGATCTGAGCTGTCGACTTCTACGATACGGCCAGACACGAAGAAAGGTCGCGACCAGAACACACTTAGGTCGCGACCAAACGGGCATCTGAACGTCAGAAATCCGAAAAGAGGAGACAGGTCGCGACGTGAAGTTGAAGAGGTCGCGACTACAAACTCCAGAGGCGACAGGTCGCGACTAGAAGCTGAGGAGGTCGCGACTGAAAGTTCCAGAGGTGAGGAGTCGGGACTAGTGGACACTGAGGTCGCGACCAAAGCTTGAAACCGAAGGTAACACTTCTTTCTCCTTGACTTAAACACATTCGGTAGATCCTGGCTGGGAATGGAAAAATTTTTAAAGTTAATTTCCGCTGCGTGTCTTCCAATTCCCTACAGATCCCTTATAGGAGGAACCAATGGATGCTAGCCTAGGACATTCCTCAGTAGGTTTTAATCTATTGGATGAGGAATGGGAGCAACTCATCAGTCTTTCTTAGTAACGGGTTAGATGTTAATCTCTGCAAAAACACAAAAAAGGGGGATAAATTGGATGTTTTCAAATTTTTATCATAAATTTAAAAACCTTAAAGACAACCAAAGTATAATAGAATAAAGAGAATAGAGATTAGAAATGTATCACCGAATGATAGAAGAATCAACACAAGACAGTTTATCCTAATTTCACCAATCTTCTTTTTTTTTTTTTAAGTCCATTCCCTAGAGGCCTTCTAATATTTTCAACTATACCCCAAGATTTGAACGGGATCTTGGTGCCTTAGTATAACAAGTGATCATCTCAATCACTCCCACTTACTTCCTGTAAGATAAAAATCCCAACTTAAGAGATCCAATCTCTTAAGTCTACAGAATGAAAATTTTCAGAATCTCTCTTACAGAGTATATATGATGATGAATACTGAAGCACAAGAATATCGGGTTACAGAATAATGAATGAAGAATCAAAAAGTGTAATGAATTCAATCGTTGGTGTTCATTGTCTTCATTAATGCTGAGTTTTCCTTAAATAGCATTTATTTGTTTGGTAGTTGTTAGACTATTATAGTGAAGGCATCATTGGTGGATAGGTGAGCATTTAATACTTTGCTGAATGTAGCAAGTTTTCATTGACATAACCTTCATCAATTCAAACTTTAGCCTTTTATGAACACACTCAATCTCAAAAAATTTGTCAGGAGTTTAAGCATTGATTAAGTGTATGAACAGATAATATCAACTCATATTATAAAGATTAAGATCTAATAAGGTTCAGATAACTTTTGAAAAAATAAATTATATTAATGGATTAACTAATCGATTAACTAATCGATTAAACATCATTAAATTAATCAATGTTTCAATTAATGAGAAGAACAGAAAACAAAATATCACATTGATCAGAATATTCAATTAAATAAAATATAGTTTGATAAGTTTCTCAAAAGATTTACAATAAAGAATGATGAGAAACAGAAGCATACTTTATATTTGAATCAAACATATATAGTTCAAAGAAAGATATAAATAGTTTCATCATAAACAGAGAAGTATCATTGAAATATATAAAGTTAAAATAATTAATCTATTATTATAAGCTAATCGAATCCTTAGTCGATTAATGTCTCTAGAGGAATTGATACAGAAAGCTTTTCAGAATACATTAATTGAATAATTAATCCATTAATATAAATTAATCGAATCCTTAGTCGATTAATATCTCTGGAAGAATTGACATATAAAGGTTTTTAAAATATATTAATCAAACAATCAATGGATTAATGCATATTAATTGATTAATGGATTCATATTTAATTTTCACAAGATGATTCTAAACTAATTAATCAAACAATTAATGCATTAATATAAATTAATCGATTAACTAATCGATTAATATAGTTTATTTTGTCTGAAGGAAAAATAGTTCTGAATAAATTAATCAAATAGATAATTGATTAATTAGTCGATTAAATAATTGATTAATAGACTTATCTTTTCAATTCCAAAGAGAAACTTCATGACATTAATCGAATAGTTAATCGATTAATAGACACTCATTAATCGATCAGCTAATCGATTAAGTACTATTAATCAATTGATCAATTGATTAACTTGCTCTAACTTTTTCTGTAACTTTTGACATCATTTAAAAACAGAAACAACTTGTTTGATTAAATGATATTTTTACATAAACAATTTGAGTTACTTTTGACATCATTAAAACATCGTTTAGTTTTATCTCAGCTTCATCATCTAGAGGCTTTGAAATTAATTCTGTTTTGGATAACACTACATGAATAGACTCTTCTATTATAAAAGTTACTACGGTTAGGATAACCAAGAAAAATACCCTCATCAGATTAGGATCAAATTTACCCAAATTTTCTTTATTATTGTTGTGGATAAAAATTTGCTTCCAAAGATCCTTATATGAGTGATATTAGGCTTACGTCTCTTATAGAGCTCATATAGTGTCTTGTTGAGTAGTGGTCTGATCTAGGCTTGGTTAGATATATAACACGCTGTGTTCGTAGCCTCTGCCCAAAAAACTTGTGAGACACCTTTGTCATTAAGCATTGCTCTAGCTATCTTAGTGAGGACGCTGTTTTTTCTTTCGATAACTTCATTTTATTGTGGCGTTCTTGGTGCTGAGAAGTTATGATCAATCCCCTGGTTGTCACAGAATTTAGCAAATGTATTATTTTTGAATTCTCCTCCGTGATCAGTTTTGATAGACACAATAGAAATACATTTCTCATTTTGCACCTTCTTGGCAAACACAAGAAAAATTTTAAAAGTCTCATCTTTGGATGAAAAGTATAAAGTCCAAGTAAATTTAGAATAGTAATCAACTATCACAAGAGTATATAAATTTTCTCCAAAACTTTTAACTCTTAATTGACCAACTAAATCCATATAAAGCATTTGGAGTGGTCTCTCAGTTGATACCTCCTTCTTTGATTTAAAATAGGACTTTACTTGTTTTCCCTTTTGATAAGCCTCACAAACAATATTAATTTCATATTTGATTTTAGGTATACCAGTTACTAAATCTTTCCTAATTAGTTTTGAAACCTTACACATATTCACATGAGCTAGTCTCTTGCGCCATAACTAACTTTCTTCAAATTTGCCAAAAAAATAGTTTTTAGGTGAATTTGAATTAATAGAAATGGTATAGCAGTTACTGTCCCTTAGAGCACAGAGTTTTGTCTTCAAGCTTTCCTTGTTGAGTGAAAGGTCTTTCTTGCTTACTATCAGACATTCTTCTGAGTCAAAAATAATTCAATTGTCTTTATCTGTGGTTTGACTCACACTAAAGAGATTATGGCATAATCCTTGTATATAGTATATGTCTTCCACTTTCACTCATTCTTTGCTTCCAACTTCTCTAATCCTAGCAATCTTTTCGAATTGATTTCCTCTAAAACTTACTTTGCCTCCTTCTTTATGATGAAGCTTGAGGAACTTCTCTATTCTCCAATCATATGTCTGGACCTAGGGGTGATAAAGTGGGCCAACCCGCCGGATACGGGTTAGCCTGCCGCGGGTTGGGTTAGAGGCTGGTTGGTATTATACCAACCCGCCATCTTTTTTTTTAAAATTTTTTACATATATATGCCAACTTTTATTTTTTTTAAAAAAAAATCATGTGTTAATATTAATTGGATTCGAATCATGTCTGAAGTTGTCAAAATATTTATTTAGTTAACTTTGTCACAATCCATAGATAAATCTATCACAAATAAAATAATAATAAAATAAAATAAATATATATAAATAAATGACTCAATGAGATAAAGTTAATATAAATTAAGTGTAATATCCCTTGTTTGACTAAGACTTTTAAATTAGTAAAGTGCAAATGTGCAATGTAAATAATAAAAAAAATAAAGCAAAAAAAAGGGCTAACCCTCCGGGCCGTGGGTGCGGGCTTGGCGGGTGCAGGTCAAAAAGACCTGCACCAAAATGGGTTGCAAATATTGCAACCCAACCCGCCATTTTTTGGCAGGATGGCGGGTTGGGCCCGCGATTATCAACCCTATCTGAACCATCCATTATCAATGTATCATTTGTTGGTCTTGGATGCTTTAAGACAAACCTGAAATAAAATCATTTCACTTTAGGTACCCATACTTTCTTGGGTCATTTCAGGTTAGTTTGGATTACCTTAGGTACATAAGTGCCTTTTGAAACCCATTTTTAATGTAGCGTAGGGTCCGTTCTTCTTGTGATAACAAGAAGTAGTAAAGTAACCCTTGCGGTTGCAATATAAACATAGAGCAAATGAGTTTGAGGTATGTATGGTATTTATAAAGTAATACAAATATGATTTGTTACCTAATTTTTTCTTTCCTCCATGCTTGTCTAAATTAGGATGATATCCTATTCCTGGCTTGTCAGAGACACATCTCTAATTCTTGAGTATAATGTTAAGCATTTCACTACCTCTAGTAAATTTTTTGGGAATTTTGGTTAACTCTCTATTTTTCTTTTCCGATTCTTCACATTTTGCACACTTTGATGCAACCTCGGGTTTTACCCTTAACTTTTCTTCCAAGCTTCTATCCTTTTCTTCAAACTTACTAACTCCTTTGCCAATTTGATGAACTCAGTATGTAATTCATTTCAGAAAGTAATTCATCATAAGTTGGTTCAGTGTTTATTACTTGCTCTGTCTCTGAATCATTTTCTTCTTGAGCGATAAGACAGATGTTTGATGTTTCATTATTGTCACTCTCTTCACTTTTTAAAGAACTTTCTCCCCAGATTGATGAAGCAAAGGTTCTCCTCTTCTAAAACTTCTCTTTCTTTTTTTCTTTGTCTTTCTTGGAGAGTTGTAGACATTCAGCTTTGATGTGACCTGGCTTCTTGCATTCGAAATAAATAATCTGGTCTTTTTTCTCCTTTGATGATGAAACACTTTTCTTTGGTTAGAATTTCCTAGTTGTTTAGTTTATATAGAACTTTTTGAATCTCAAAACTATGATACCCATTTTATCATCTTCGAGCTCTTCATCATCATTATCACTTTTTTGAGCTTTAAGAGCAATTCCTTTTGAAACATCCTTCTTTATATCTCTCAGAGTACTCTTGTTATAGCACTCTCAACTGGATTATATCTCTCTTGCCAGAAATCCTGGTAGAAAATAACTGTACTGATTCGGTAATTCTCCATGAGAAGTACCATTCTACGTAAGTACCCAGGAAAGACTAGATGAACCGGCTAGGTCCACTCACTTCCAGCCTCCTTAGACAGCACCTACATACACAGTACTCTATATAGTCACCAGCACAACGGTATTTTCTAGTAAATATCTTTAAATCTTAACCTTAAATATTGACTTTAACCTTAACCTTACATATACTTAATTGGAATTCTCTTAGATCATTGGAATACCTCTTAACCTTAAAAACATGAATTTCCAAGAGTTGGGTTTACGGGTACTGTTCACTGTTCACTGTTCAATGGGTAATTCCAGATTACAACCTGAACTTTGAAAATTCATAACTAAATCTAGAAAACTCATATTGATGTGATTACAATTTCTAATGAAAGCTATTTCATTTAAATTTGAGATAAAGATATGAAAATGAGGTTTTCTTGTCCAGATCAAATCAGTTTATTCATTGAAAATTTCTGTTCATTTGGTAAATCTGGAAGTTCCAGTTTCTTTGCCCCATTTTCAAAAATTCATTTCTCCTTGTATACTTATCCAATTGAGTCGAATTACCTATGGATTTAAATATCAGAATGTTTACTTTAAGCTCACCAAATATCGCGGAAAAACACATTCATTTACTATATAAAAACCACGTTGGAACCTCACTATATCGCAGGACTAGTTTTATCTTGATCCAGAGTTTAAGTCAAACTTTGAAAAATCATATCAATTCAAAAACTTAACCAATTTATGAGTTCTTGGTGTCCAATTAAAGATCTGGATCTTATATATGTTCATACCAAATTTCACGTGAAACTAAATAGAATAAGTTACTCAAACTATCGCTGGAAGTGGTCTGCCTCAGCTCGGATCCAGTGAGTAAATTCATTATACATACCAATATATTATCATCTAAGTTAAAGGCATGCTTTTCAAGTCATATACCATTCATACATCCACAATTATATCATCATCTAGATCATGGTTATAGGGGGTGAGATTCGGGGGAAACTCAGTAGCAAACAATACCAAACAATGCATATATTAATGTAAAGACTTGTGCTTGCTTGTGAAAGTGTTATCATAGTGTGATGAGCATGCTTCCATGTATCATATGAAATACAATTGGCCAAAGTAATCATGAAATAATAGATCTTCAATCATCTACCATATACACACAATTCAACCAAGCCATAGCACAATCAAGCATACATTACATACATACAAGTTTAGGGTAAGTTCACTACCTTGGATTTAAGCTCTCTTTCTTATGCTTGCACTTGCTTCCCAAGCTTTTCAATCATGAAGCTTTTTGGCCAATCATTCCCCAACACCTTCTTAGAGGTTTCAAGGTCCTAAACACAGTCATATTCATTACATAATCCATTAGGACCATGAACTCAAACACTACTCAAGAATACCTCTCTTGAACCTTTAACTTGCTTTAACTAACATAACTTTCTTTAATCTTTGCCAATTAACTTGGCCTTTGAATCAATTGATGTCTTGACCTTACCCTACACAATTTCACCTTTTGAATCCATTTATGAACTCAAAATAACCAAATTCTAGCAACAATGCACTGTTCTGTACAGATTTGGAAAAGCATACATAATTCTTCCAAAAATTCTCATTTTGATTCCAATGCTTTCCATACTTGTTCCTCCACCTTACCCCCACACAAAATCTCATTTTAAGACCATTGGAAGTATCAAAATTATGAAATTCAAATCACTGTTCATGCGAGTGAACAGTACCGTGAGGAATTTTCAACATTATAACATTTAATTCCAATAGTTTCCAAGGTTCAAAACCATTCCAATCCTACACAAAATCATCATATAAACTCAATGGAAGCATTAAATCATTGAAATTCCATTTCCTTCTATCATGAACAGTGTAACCCAAAATGGTAAAGTCAAGAACATCAACTTACTTCACAACCAAGCATGTAACTAGCTTGTTTAAGCTTGTCTTAGCTATCTGTGACCTAAAACTCATATTCCTTTCACATATACACAAAAATTCCAGCAGCACCTCCCCAAGATTTAAGCCTAAAAAACCACTTAAACTCAAACACAAACCATAAGAACAAAGTCTAGAAGCAAGGGAGCAACTTACCTTGTTTCTCCAAGATCCTTGCTTCCTCCAAGCTTGAGAGAAAATTTTGCAAGAGGTTCCCTATGATCTTGTGCTCACAGTTTTGGCTTGGATTTGAGGGGGTATTTATAGAAACATTTTGGGAAAATTGAAGGCCAAGATCACCTTGGAAACTATTTGATCTACTGGTTAAAGGTTTGATCTTGGAATGTCTTTTCTCTTCTCACTCATGACCTTACCACCATGACATCACTAGCATGGCCTCACTTGGTACACCTAAACCTTCCTCTTTGGGGCCATTTTGGTGTCCTTGTGGATCCCACCATGTGCAAAACCTAATCCTTACTTTATTCTCTTTTTCTTTCTTTTCAAAAACCCATAAATTATTCATTATTGGACTTGGGCTCCAAGATAACTTTTGGGCCTTATTGGGATGGGTTAGGATAACATGTTGAGCCTCTTTTAGGTCCAATAGCTAATTGGCCCAAATCCCAATGTACTTTCCTCATACCAATATCCGTAAATTACCCTAATTTTAGCATAAATGCTAAACACCTCTTTTAATTGTTCTAACATTTTTAGAAATTCATTCCAATATAAAATGAATTCTCTACAAAGTTTTATAATTTTCTGAGACCCATAAGTCTTGTTAAAAATTATATACGTTTCCTTTAACCCTTTTATCGGTGTCCTTTTTCACCGTAAATTCCATAATTAATTCTACAGGACTCCTTTTTAACTTCTGTCAACTCCATAAATTCTCATATTAATTCTAATAATTTACTATCACATTTTCTCTGATATCTATCCATTGAATGAAATGACCAAAATGCCCTCCATTCACTTCTTGTTTCTTAGGGCATCACAGTGGCATTTTCGTAATTTTGCACTTTGGCTCTTACACTTTCTTCCTCTTCCAATTTAATCCATTTCTTTGCATAAATATGGCCACATCTTTTCCTGAAAGAAATCTCATATATTTCATTCAATCTGTACATACAACTTAGTATAGAAATTAGGGATGTTACACCTTTTCTGCTATTTTCTTTGATATCCTTCTTGTATTTTTGTTTGCTCTGTATTTTTCTAGGCTTTTAAAAAATACAATGACAGACCTCATGGATTCGGCTTTAGCTTCTTCAATAGCTATGACCTTTGGCTCCCATTCCTTTGAAAGACCATCAAGAATCTTTCGTAATTGATCTTTTGAGCTATATGATTGCCCAAGGGCAGTTAAGTGGTTGATGAGATGTTGAAATCTCACTTTTATGTCTTGGACACTTTCTCTATTAACCATCTGAAAAAGTTCAAACTCTATTTTGAGTGTGTTGACTATGCTTTCTTTGACTCTGAAAGTTCCTTCATAGGCTATTTCCGGGCTTCCCATATCTCTTTAGCCGTTTATAAACTAGATACCCGCAAATACTCTTTATGACTTAGGCACATGTTATAATGTTAATGACTTTGTCATTAAGTAATATCATCTTCTTGTTGTCGTCATCATATTCGCTTCGCTCCTTCGAAACTTTAGCTCCATAAATGACTTTTATAGGAATGTATTTTCCTTCTTGTATCACATCCCAAAGACCATACTCAGAGGCCTTGATGAAAGTTTTCATTCTCATCTTCCAGAACGTAAAGTTCTATCTGTTGAAACCTAAAGGCTTTGTGGTGGAGCTTCCTTCAAGTAAAACATTGTCTCTAATCTTGCCATTGATACTGGATCTTTCTTAAGATATTTAAATCTTTTTCAAGAGACTTGTTCTGATACCAAATGTTAATCTTTATAGAAACACCCAAAAGGGGGGTGGATTGGGTATTTGAAATTTTTAACATAAATTTAAAAATTTTAAAGACAACTAGAGTATAATAGAATAAAGAGAATAGAGATTAAAAAGATATCACCGAAGGATAGAAGAATCAACATAAGATAATTTATCCTGGTTCAGACTAATCCTCCTATCCTACATTCAGTCTCCATATGCTTTCTGATATTTTCAACTATACCCCAAGATTTGAACAGGCTTTGGTGCCTCAGTACAACAAGTGATCCTCTCAATCACTCCCCCTTACTTTCTGTAAGGTAACAATCCCAACTTAAGAGATCCAATCTCTTAAGTCTATAGAATGAAAATTTTCTCAATCTCTCTTACAGAGTATATATGATGATGAACACTGAAGCACAAGAATATCAGGTTATATAATAATGAATGAAGAATCAAAAAGTGAAGTGAATTTAGTCGTTAGTGTTCATTATCTTCATTAATGCCGAGTCTTCCTTAAATAACATTTATTTGTTTGGTAGCCGTTAGACTCAAGCTTATAGCTTTTGAAACTATTATAGTGAAGGCTTCGTTGGTGGGTAGTTGAGCATTTAATGCTTTGCCGATATAGCAAATCTCTGTTAACGTAGCCTTCATCATTTCAAACTTTAGTCTTTTCTTAACACACTCAATCTCAAAAGATTTGTTAGGAGTTTAAGCATTGATTAAGTGTATGAACAACTAATAATCAACTCATATCATAAAGATCAAGATCTAATAAGGTTCAGATGGCTTTTGAAAAAATATGTTGTATTAATCGATTAACTAATGGATCAAACATCATTAATTCGATCAATGTGTTAATAAATGAGAAGAATAGAAAATAGAGCATCACATTGATCAGAATATTTAATAAAATTCAATATAGTTTGATAAGATAAGTTTCTCAAAAGATTTATAATGAAGAATGATGAGAAACAGAAGCATACTTTAGATTCAAATCAAACATATATAGTTCAAAGACAGATGCAATTAGTTTCATCGTAAACAGAGAAGTATCATTGAAATATATGAAGTTTGTGGAGATTTGAAGGATTGAAAGTAGAGGAAAATAAAGCCTCACAATATTATTAATCCTTAAATGAATAAGAATACAAATATGCCTTTATATAGGCAAAAATATAAATTAATAAGATAAACCTATAATCTATCATAATTCTAATATCTCAGATTTATTCTTCTAAGATATGATAATTTAATATTCAAATATGATCATAACTAACAAAATATAATATTAGTTAATTAATAATTAATTCTAAACTAGCGTATCTCAACACTCCCCTCAAGCTAGATCTACAGCTTGAATATTTGTGTTTCTCAACACTTCCCCTCAAACTGGGAGGCAGCTTGGATGTGAGTAGTATCATTATAGACGAACCAGAAGTTTGAATCCTTAAACCAGTAGTGACCACTGAACTGAAGTTGATTAAATCTTGAATCTGGATCTTAAGATAAAGTTGCGAACTTGATGAAGAACATCATTGTTGGATGTTTGACAAGAACGTTTGTAAGAGAGAAACTTGATGAAGAATTATATGTATTATTTAAGAGCAACATGCTCATACAATTATGGTAACCCATTTAGGTTTACACACTAATCTAACCTCACTTGAGGAAGATGAACTAATCCCTTAACCTATGAGATTTTGTGAAAAGAGACCGAAGTTATCCTCTTCTATTATAGAGCAACTTGCTCATATTTAAGAAATTGGGCATACTTCGAGGCAGATATTATGAATGTGTTATCACAGTTATCATCCATAAAATACCATAGGAGAATATTTAGCAAACCAATCGCTATATTCAGATAAAAAAAACTTAACCAGATGTCACACCAGGGACAAATAATCAACAAGCATCCAAGCCAAGAACAATATACTAGAGAGAGCAATAGCCACACCAGGGGCTTTGTCACAGAAAATACCAAACACAAGGGCATTACACGAGATATTACGTGATATGATAGATAGCCAATTAGAATTAGAATCACTTAATCAAAGTAAATATAGCAACCAAAGGCGATTCTAGGGACCAATCAACAAGAAAATATTAACCAAGGTGCCAAACCTGTCTCACGGGGATAGAAGGGATAGTGAATCGAACAAATCAGAGATGACCCAACCTAGAAACATCGAACTAGAGTGTAAAACTACTAGGGGTAGGCTAGATTCAATGAGTCGATGCCAGAGAAGACGAAAGTCATCGAAGAAGGGCATTACACACATTGCCATGGGCCAGAGCATGAAACTGATGTCAGAAACTCATGGTTGCGCGTGGGAACCACGCGCTGCTTAGATGATGACGAAGCTTCAGGGGAGCCACCGATTATAACCTTGCTCTGATACTAGTGAAGATTTGAAGGATTAAAAGTAGAGAAAAATAAAATCTCAAAATATTATTAATCCTTAAATGAATGAGAATACAAATAGGCCTTTATATAGGCAAAAATATAAACTAATAAGATAAACCTATAATCTATCATAATCCTAATATCTCAGATTTATTCTTCTAAGATATGATAATTTAATATTCAAATCTGATCCTAACTAACAAAATATAATATTAGTTAATTAATAATTAATTCTAAACTAGCGTATCTCAACAAAGTTAATCGAACAACTAATCCATTAATATAAGTTGATCGAATCCTTAGTCGATTAATGTCTCTGGAGGAATTGACACAAAGCATTTCATAATATATTAATCGAACAATTAATCTATTAATATAAATTAATCGAATCCTTAGTCGATTAATGACTCTGGAGGAATTGACACAGAAAGGTTTTCAAAATATATTAATCGAACAATCAATGGATTAATATATATTAATTGATTAATGGATTCAGATTTAATTTTCACAAGTTGATTCTGAACTAATTAATCGAACAGTTAATGCATTAATATAAACTAATCGATTAATAGAGTTTATTTTGTCTAAAGGAAAAATAGTTTTGAATAAATTAATCAAATAGACAATCAATTAATTAGAATTAATGGATTAACTAATCGATTAATTGACTTATCTTTTCAATTCCAGATAGCAACTTCATGACATTAATAGAACAGTTAATCAATTAATGGATACTCATTAATCGATCAATTAATCGATTAATTAAATTTCTTTTTAATAACAAAAACCAATATCCTGACATTAAGCAAACCTTCAATCGATTAAATGATACTCATTAATCGATTAACTAATCGATTAAGTACCATTAGTCGATTGATCATTCGATTAACTTGCTCTAACTTCTTTTGTCACTTTTGACATCATTTAAAAACAAAACAAAAAAAACTTGATTGACTAAATGATCTTTTTACAGAAACAATTTGAGTTACTTTTGACATCATCAAAATATCATTCAGTATGGATTATAACATTAGAAACCCACAGAGACTAATAAGAGTAGTAGAGTTGGGTCCTACCCAGGTACAACTTGTTTGTACCTGGTAGAAATAATGTCTCAGGACCTATGGTGCCTCTAGTGTTATAGTTTTCTCAAATTCCTCTAGTGAGGAATGAGTACCAAACCTATGAGCAATTATTAGCAGAGTTAAGATGGCATGGCCGGTATATTAGGAATAACATCAAATAGGATTTAAACACTTATTTAGACTATCTTCAGCAAGCTAGACTACTGTATGAAGCTCTTGTAGAGATAGGATGCCAGTTAATAAAGATATGTTCGTGTAGGCGATGGTTGACATTCTTTTAGACACTCCTAGGTGGAATCGTGAAATTACAGGTGATAATACCCAAATTCTACATTTTTTGGGCATTTGCAAGGGTTTTATGACACTTTTGCCTTCATTTTATGCATGCAATTGTACTTTTATGATGATGTTTGATTTGGCATGGTACTTTGCTTATTTACGGGTAAAATGGTTAATTATCTCATCCAAATTATGAATGCCTTGATCTCTACTTTGTTTAATTTTTAGAAAGATCTTTGCCTTTTATTGTAGGCATTTGGAGGAGATTTAAAGATGTAAAATGGAACAGGAAATGAGTCACAAGATCAAGAGGAATATAAATGAGAAGAGCCAGCCACTACGTTCTCTAGTTGTGACCTGGGTCTTTGATGGTCGTGACCAAAAAGCCATTGGGAGAATTTCTGTGTTAATTGGTCGCTACCAAAATTCCTTCTTTATTTATGATGAAAAAGCCCCTTAAGTGAAGCTATGTGTTTTTTATTAGGTCACTCTAAAGATAAGGAAAAGGGAGCAACATCCACGAAAAGACTAAGCTTCATTTGCCAGATTTGGACAAAAAGGAGGCTCAACACTTGCTCTTAACTTCTCTCAACAACCCTCACTCAAATCTTCTATTTTTATACATTTTCACCATTTTCTCTATTTCTTCACATATTTAAATCAATCCTATCACCTTTTTCTCTACCTTTCTATCATCTTTTTCTGTATTTCTCATGGCTGACAACTTTGTGCAGCGATTGCAGCATAATTGGAGCTATGAGAGGCTAAATCTTTTAGTCTCTTGGCGATGAACGATAAAACTTATGCTCAATGGACTTAATAGGAGAGTTATTCTAGTCTAGTATGTGCTTGTTCATATTTTGGGATTTCTAGATTTAGGGATTTCCATGATTTGAAGGAGACTTCAATATCATTGGTAATTCTTGAGTTTAGACTCTTGTATTTGAATTGGATGATGTGATTGCTGATTTATATATATGTGTGTCAATTTTGATTTCTGGCTAGTCAAATGATTATCAACGATTGTTGGTATTTAATTCTATTGCTTAGAGCCTATGGTTGTTAATTGATAGCAATTCGAGGGCAACTGCATCATCTAATTTAATTTACACATAAGTAGTTTTTAACAATGCATTAAGAAGGTTTTTATACTTAACTTTCATCAAAGTGATTTTTGACTCATTAATGTATTGGACGTGACTGATTGATTGCGATTTTTACCTAGACTTAGTGATTTCATAATTTCCATATCTAATTAAGAGCAATGATTGCTGAGTTTTCATCACCAAGGGTCTATTTTATCCTATTTTCCCATAATCCAAAGTATTACTTCATTTAACCAAAAAACCAAAATATTTACTTTCACTGCACTTTTACTTTTATTGCACCATAATTCTATCAAACCAAAAACCCATATTTTTACTCAAGTCTTTAATGTTTTTGTTAATCAATTAGCTAGGATTCCAATAAAAAAGCTCCTCGAGAAGATGATAAGGTTTTTCCCTATACTACATTATTTGGTGCAATCATTATTTTTGATGGATGAGAAGGTGACAATTCAAACCTGTCAATGGTGCCATTGCGGGGGAGCCAAGTAATTGGTTCCCTAGAAATTGGTTATTAATTCCATTGTCGACCTGAGTCATCTTTCTTATTGAGCTTTAGTTTTTATTGTTTCCATTGCATAGCATAAAAATTTTGAGAAATAGAAACAAATATCTTATTTTTCTTTCACTTTTGCATTTGTATTTTTGCATAGCATCCTACATTTTTTACTACTTAGAGTTAGGTTAGCTATTTCACCATTCTCTATTTGATTGAGTGAAAAGAGAGGTCTTACGAGCTATCATTTTTTACTTTTGAGTCATTCTTCACTTGCACAAAGGTTTTGGATATTGCTCACAAGGTTTTGAGTGCATTGAGCTGAGTAACTTAGTTTAATTGTTCAAGTTTTTGCGAAATTTGTGCTATGTGCCTGTACGTCGTAACCAATATCTTGGTTAGTCATGAGTAAATTGTTTTACTGTTCAAGGGAGACTTTTTGTGACCATTCATCATGACCAGTTTCACACTTTGTCACTACCAAATATCTGTGTTTCACGAGTTTTACCCTCTATGTATTGTAGTCGTGACCTAGAGTCATTTTTGTCGCGACTAAAAGAGTTTTTCTATTGAAAATATTAAGTCTGACTGATTCTGACTATTTGCTTGATTTCTTTTGATTGCTTCTATGTTACATGCATAAAAGGACTGAATCTTTAGTACCTTTTGATCCTGAAATTGAGAGATTAATTAGGAAACTTAGGAAAGAGTTTAGAGAACTGGATCTCGTGAAACTCTAGTTGAACAAGAAGTTATATCACAATAATCTAGTTCATTCTCTAGTGTCCCTTTGTCTAAAATTGGACTTAACTTAGAAATTCCTTTAGATATTCCTAATATGGCTGAGATTAATCCAAATGGACAAAATGGGAATAATGGGCATAGAGAGAATAACATGGGAAATAATGGAGAGAATAATATGGGTAACTATATAGAAGATAATAGGAGTGTTAAGGAGATTAATTATTCACATGTGAATTATGATCCATATGGTTTCTACACTTGTTAAGTCAATTTTGAGATTAAAGGAGCTTTGATTATAGCCTTACCTAAATTCCATGGTTTTATAGGAGAATGTCCACACCGGCACCTATAGACGATGCTATGATCTGCTCTACCATGAAGCCTCTATTAACTGCCTTAGATGATGTATTGAGAAAATGTTTCCATTTCACTAAGGAGGGGAAAGCGACGGAATGGTTGTACAACTTGCCAAATTATTTCACCACTCTAAAATGGGATCAATTGAAGACAGTTTTCTTAGAGCAATTTTTCCCTACTTCCAAGACCACAAGAATGAAGAAGGAAATCACTAATATTCTCCAGCAAGATAGAGAATCACTGCATGAGTATTTGACAAGGTTTGTTAATCTGCTGGCTAGATGCCCACACCACAACATGAGTATTGGGTTTGGCAATGTTCAATTAAAATGTCTAAAGGGGCATTAGAGAAGTAGATAAGTTCTGACATAAATATAGAAATTATTGACCCAGAAAATAAAAAAACAAAAGCATTAATATTGATGCAATCAAAATATTCCTTTCAAGTCATTGATAAGAACTTTCCCTATAATTGGATTGAAATGCTAAACTATAAACAAATAGAATACAATATATATAAGTCTTTAATATAGGACCTAATTGAAAGGTTAATTTTTGGCATAAATATAAGACTTATTTACTATATTCATCAACTTTTTCTCAAACTATCCCTATTCATACTCTTTTAACAATAATCAAGTAATAGAGAGATGGATAAAGTTAAGGAAAATGATGAGAGTGTTATAATGAAAACATGCCATATTAACTAACTTGATTAATTTACTTAATATAATTAAATTAGTTGAATAGATCTTATATTAATGATCGGAAGAGTATATATTTAAGAGGCTTTACCTCTTTAGATCCTCCTGCATATCACCAGACCAAATAATCAACCATCAGGTATATTATATTCCTTAATACCATTTTCACTCAAATTAGAAAGAAGGTAATGGTGATAGAAGTTGCACCTAATTCAGATAAAAAACACAATCCCAAGATACTTGAGATCAATGGGTGGTTAATATACCATAGAGGCAGTGGACGAGAAATAACTCAGGGTAATATTTGAATAAGATATTAAAATAAATATTATATTCTTAATTATTTAACATAGTTATTGCCCGTAATAGTGACTTGATAATTACCCTGTAGATTGTCAAAGTGATGGGTTAAAATGATATTTTGATCTTTTACATGAGTAAAAAATAAAGTAGTCTCATAGCATTTATTTTTATTTTTGGGATTTAGTCAGTATTAATTTTCTTATAGAATACTTTTTATAACTTTTTATAATTTTCTTAGTCAACTAACCGTTTAATTAGCAGATATTTAGCAAATTCTTAGTTTTTAATATATGTAGGGTAACATTGTACCACTCGACCTTTTTATTAGTCAAAATCACGCTTGACTTTAAAATGCCTATAATGCCTCGAAAAAAGTTCATGATCTAAGTTTTTGGTCTTTAACCCTTTAAACTACGAGTACTATATAAAAAATCCAAAACTAAAAAGAATTTTTTTTGCAAAAATTCCAACCTTACTTGGCAAGGGGGCTTAGGGTATAACATTCCAATCAACCACAAAAAATTGTGCATGCCAATGCAAACAGATGAAAGCCATAGCTTGTCTATAAGGTTTCTAATCTTTTGTTGTTTGATCAATACTAAAAGCTATAGTATTGAGAGAGAATTATTAGGAATGATCTGGAATTCTTAGATTCAGAGTGAGAGAGTGTTATAAGTGGTGAGGGCTTGAGCCTTAGTGTGACGTGTACATTTGACTGAGTCTTACTAGACTTAGTCTCAATACATCTAATATTCCCTCAAGTACTCTCATCTCCTAACAGGAAAAAAATAGCAGCAAGACATAAAGCCAACAATTCCAGAAATAACAATAACTCACATTATTCATCATCATAGTCATTAGCATAGTTGGGACTCTAGACTTTATCAAGATCCATGACATTGAGTATACAGCAGAAGTATGCAAAGAACCCCATAGCAAGCGGTTTAGTGAAGATATCCTCAATGGCTGGCACATACACAACCTGAGCCAACCAGCTGTAACCTTCTCCCTTACAAAGTGTAGGTCAAGCTCCACATGTTTGGTCATCGCATGTAATACTGGATTGGCAGCAGAGCAACCGTACCTGAATTATTACACTAGACTAACAGTGGACAAATAGCAGACACTTTCATTTCTTTAAGCAAAGTCGTGACCCACATAACCTCTGTGACAAAGTCAGCAACACTTCTGCATTCAGCTTTTGTAGTGGACTATGAGACTACCTGTTGTTTCTTGGAGACCCATGTAATAGGATTAGAACCAAAGTAAGTACAAAACCCACTGATGAAGCAGCGATCTTCTTTGTTAGTACCCCAATCTACATCAGCAAACGCTTGCGCACGAAGTTGAGTGGCTGGTTTGAGTAATATCCCAAAATGACTAGTGCCATCAAGATATCTTAACAGTCGTTTAAAACATTTCCAATGAGGAACATACGGTGCACACAAAAATTGACTGAGTCAATTCATAGAAAATGCCATGTCTGGCCTTGTACTGAAGTTTCCCTAGAACACTACGGTACATGCAAGCATCATAAAAAATTTCACCTTCTATTGAAGAAAGTTGAACACTGGCCACTATAGGTGTAGAGGCAGCATTAGATGTAGCCATGCTAGTCTCAAAGAGCAATTCATGAATATACTTACGTTGGGACATAAACATACTAGTTGGGGACCGTGGAACTCAATGCCCAAGAAATATGACAACTCACCAAGAAGCTTCAAAGAGAATATACCACTAACGTACTCAATTAAATGAGTTACAACTTCATCATTTGAACCTTTAATGACAAGATCATCAACATATATGAGTAAGTATACAATGCCTCGCTTATCACTTCTGACAAACTAGCATGATTAGCTTTGGAAGCTTGAAAATCCAAGCTGCACATAAAGTCATGTAGTTTGTTGAACCATGTACAAAGTGCCTACTTTACACCATATAAAGCTTTCTGAAGTTTACAAACAAGTGGCTATCTAGTAGCATCATCAACAAACAAGTGTTTAAACCCTAGAGGTGGATCCATATATATTTCTTCTCAGAATTACCATTGATAAAAGCATTATTAAAATTAACTTCATGTAACTTCCAGTTGTTTGTAACAGTAAGAGTGAGTAGAATTTTGATAGTGGCAGCCTTAACTACTAGGCTAAATGTCTCATTATAATAAGGACCTTCTTCTTGAGAGAATCCCTCTGCAACTAACCTTCCTTTCCTTCGAGCTAAAGCCCCCTCAACATTGGTTTTCTTCTTAAACAACCACTTATAGCCAGCCAATTATCCTTTGTAAAATGGTAAAGGGACCATGATCTAAGTGCCAAATTTGACAAGAGCATCAAACTCCTCTTATGCAGCTTGCTTCCAACGTGGATCCAATAATACCTCACCAATATTTTTGGGACAATTATCATATTCTAAAGTTAGAAAATTTTAGGTTTGTAAATGCCAGCCTTAGCTCTAGTGATCATATGATGTAGATTAATATTAGGTTCAATTGATGGAACAGGTGAGGAAGTGGCCTGAGATGAAGGAGACTTAGATAATAGAGGAGAGTTGAAACATCCTTACTTTCGTATGTCTTAGGAACCATTCAGTAGCATTTAGAACCACTTTCAAGGTCATTGAAGTCCAATTTCTCAATCTGGAGTTTTACTCTTATCGAGTACTGTTCACTATGAAAATTCCAGATGAGTGACCCGACTTCGAAAAATCATAACTAATTCTAGAAAAATCGAAATGAAGTGGTTCCAATTTCTAAATGAAGCTAACTCAATTATATTTCAGGGAAAAATAACTCGTTGACCATGCATTGACCGAGTCAACTTCAGTCAACGTTTCTATTTTACTGTTCATCCAGCGTTTTTCTCCTGAATCCAGCATTCTGGTCCCAACTTTGATAATTTATATCTCCTTGTGTAGACATAAAAATGAGACGTTTTATATATCAAATTAAAGTTTGGTATGTATACTATTTACCATAAAAATTTTGTACATTTATTCATCCATTTACTATTTTTAATCATTTATCAAACATGACCCTGTCACCACGTATTACTGTTCATAGCGTTAATTTTCAGCAACCAACATTACGTATATAGGCATACATCCATCATATATCAGTCAAACATGCCAAACAATAATTATTATTAAATAATAAGTCATTATACATCAGGGCATGTATGAAATTCTCATATTTCTATTACATCTTTTCCTGCCTGAAATCCGGCAGCATAACCGCTACGTTTCATCTGTACAAAGAACTGAACCGTACTGATTCGGTAATCCCCTCATGAGAACTACCATTCTACGTAGTACCCAGGAAAGACTAGATGAACCGGCTAGGTCCACTCACTTCTAGCCTCCTTAGACAGCACTACGTACACAGTACTTATCATATACTGATGTTCAGTCTTTACTTCAGCAGCATAACGGCGTCTCTTAAAATTCCCAGAATTCATTTTGACATAACCTCCCCTGTAATGGTTTACTTATTGGGATGAGATTCGGGGGAATCTCAGTAGCAACAATCATAACAATATATGTAATGCAGAGTGACAGTGCTTGCTTGTGATTGTGTATAGATAAGTATGCTGCGTGCTTCCATGCTTAATAACATATGATCATAGCATTATAGCAGAGCTTCAGACATAACATATAAGACAACAATCCAACCAAACAATAGCACAATAAATCACAAAGCCATTACATAAAAGCTAGGATTAGTTACTACCTCAAAGGCTCAGCAGAGCTCTACTATCTCTATTCTGCTTCCAGCTCCGCCAGAACTTCCTTACTTCCTTTTCTCCTTTCTCTCTTCCCTTCCTTCTCCTTATCTCTCTTCTTTCTCTCCCTTCTCCCTTCCATGCGTGAATGCAAGAATGGAATGGAGGGGGGGTATTTATAATTGCCTTCAATGGCAATTCTGCAGTTTCTATGAACTTTGATCCTGCGGTCCTGGTTTTTCCTGGATTTTCCTATTTTCTTTAATTCCTCCTTTACTACATCATGCATGACATCATTGGGACACCTCACCAGGACACCTCAGTGCCACATTTATCACATGTCTAAAATCCTGGACACCTCAGCAGCTGACTCAGCATGCTGACTCAGCGGTCCAGTGTCCTGCCTCGTACTACGTGTCCTCAGCTTTTTCTTCCTCCTCTGTGATGGCGCCATGTGGCATCTTACTGGCACCTGTCACGCCATCCAATGCTATCCAGATAAATCCAGGACTTTATCTGATCGCCTCCTCGGTTACCGTGCCGACCGAGTAACCTTACTTTATTGAAACAGCATTAAAATAATATTTTAATGCCACTTTTTCCCACATACTTCATGGGCTACGTTTTTAGGCTCTGGGAATGTTGTCTTGGATCCTGATCAAGCTCAAGTACTCTGATGGCTCGATTCCCAAGAAACAGCCCTTGGCAAATTACCAAAATACCCTTGGGTGCCCTTTCTTGCACTATTTTAACCCTAAGGGTAAAATCGTCATTTCATACCCTTCTGTACTCTGTCAGGGCATATACTGACTCTAAGTAACTTTATCTGTATATACCTTGGCTTCTGGGCCTGTCCAGAATGACCAAAATGCCCTTCATTCATCTGTTACACTTGTGTACAACACAGGGGCCTTTTCGTAATTTCGCACTTTTCCGGGGTTCTGCCGGACACTGGCCCACCTATCAGTCCAAGTATCTTACTAGGCCTCTTCTGGCGCCATTATTGGGCCTTTTCGGGTCCAATACCTTCATGGCACGCATTACGAGGAATCTTCCCCCGTTAATAATTATTGAATATTTATCTATTATTCACCGTTTATACACATATACGGACACCGGATCCTTCTGTCCGAAACACTAGCCTGCGGTGTTCAGGCATCCCTGTGAGTCATATCAGTCATCTGACCGAGGTCATCCGAACTCATTCAGTCCCTTTTTAAATACCGATAAATCTCCCTATCGGATACCCGGAGGCCTCACACTCCTGTCTGGATTTTCTAATCTGCGAATAACTTTTTCTACAGGCCTCCTATCGGTATTCTGTCAGTTTTCCGACATCCGTCTCATAAGGACGTATCATCCTGTATTTTCTCACCTAGATCTGAATTCTAGGATATCCGGTATGAATTTTTATAACTTTTGGACGATCAGTCCATTTCTGGCTATCTGGAGTCTTCAAAAATTCCTGTATTAAGCCAGATTACTGAGCGTCACTTGCTCTCTCTACCGGTGAAATCTGGGACTGAAATGCTTTCGGACAGTCCAAACCACTTCCGGCCTGACTTTCTTTAATTACAATTTAGCCCCAGGGAACTTTTCTTCTTTTCAATTAAGTCCCTGTTTATTTGGCTAAAATTACACTTAAGGACCCCACATTTTTGTCTACTTTCCTTTTTGGCCTTGAAACTTTCCATAATTGCACTTAAGTCCTTTCATTTCCTTTACTAGGTCTAGGGGCATTATTGTCTTTTCATATCTTACCAGAGTATTCTCTGACCCTGGTCAACTATCCAGATACCCTTTCTTGACTGTCTAACCTTAGCCAAATGACCAAAATACCCTTTACTCATTCTTCAGTTATTCTATAACATAAAGGCATTTTCGTCATTTTACACATTTTTCCCGGACACCGGCCCCTCTTACCCCTGAACTGATATTATGGGCTTGGGCCTTCCCTGGTGTCACTACGGGCCTTAGACAACACTGTATGGCCTCTGGCCATAGTCCGATCATCTCTATTCGGACTGCCTTTCCTTTACCGATTATAACTGTAAATTCCCATCTTCAGGAATTTTTACAGAAGAATCGGGACCTCAAATCAAAATTCTGTGACTCCTCATTCAATCCGGAATCATTTTCTCTATCTCCCGGTATTTTCAGATATTTTATCCGGACCGGGCTGTTTTGGCCTGAAAAAGTACTCACGCGCACACTTTTCCAAAATGACCATTTTACCCCTGGTCACATTTCTAATTCTTTCATACACATAGAGACCTCATATGCACATTTCACAGTTCAGTGAAATGATCAGCATAATTTTCTCTATTTTCTGGCAAAATATGGTACTCATCGGCTACCAGCCTGATCTTTTCCATAATTACGATTATGCCCTTGAATTCTCCTTATGGCATCTCTAGGCCTAAAAATTGGGGTGTTACATTTCTACCCCCTTAAAATAAATTTCGTCCTCGAAATTTACTTGGCATCTTAGTCAACGATCCTGGATATAGCTCTTCTGTATATCCTTTCCTGGTTTATGACTAAGGCTTGGGGCATTCATCCTCTTATACTTATGGACAATTCATTACACTTGTGAGTAGTGTCCATTTCTTTCATACCTTATTCATCAGAATTTTGATGTAATTCTGGGGTCTACTTTACTCTTCTTACACTTTGCTAATCTCTCAGGAGAAATATTGTTCTTCTGACTTTCTTTCTCCTGATACGAGATCATAACCCAGATAACTTCTCTGACTTTTCTTGACTATTCTCATAACTTCATGCACCTATGCCAAACCTTTGTGGCATTTGCACTTTCTTATCCCTTCTTAGGGCTTACATATCTTTAGGCTACTCTTGCCTTAGTGCTATTGGGTTAGGGCTAGATTACTCTTTGTATAGCTTTAGGCCCTAGCAATCTCTTTCTTATAGAACTAAGTTCTATCTTTGCCTTAGACCCTCTTCTCTAGGTCTCTCTGGCCTTTTATTACCATTTCCTTTAGATCAGAAAAGATCTCTTCATTATCCACATCATCATCTAGGCATATAGTTCCTTACAGCTCAGTCGCCCTTACAGCTATGGTTCTTCTTAACCATTCTTAGGGTCGACCTTAGGGAATATTGAAGACTGTGTCTGGGGTAAGAGCAAATACCTTTCCTAGGGATGTCAGCATTCTTAGGCAACCTCTTGCAAAGTGGCCTTTCTTACCACAACTGCTTTGCCCTGCTCGACACTCCCATGTGCCATGGCTCTTTCCACCACATGGACATCTTTGCTCTCCAATCTGATCATTACCTTGATCAGTCCCTTGTCTGAACTATTGCCTCTTTCTCTTGCTATTGGCTTTAAAACTTGAGCTACCTCCCAGAGTGCTCTTAGCTAATGCTTTTCTATTTTCAACACATAGAGGATTCTGTTCTTTACTTCTCAGGCATACTTCTACCAAACTTTGAATATCAGTACTCAGCTTTGGACTTGAACTCCGTCTTTGCTAAGGGAAAACTAAGTTTAGTCTGTATACTAGAGGCTATCTGAGAAAACCATCATAAAATAATTTCTCTGGGTGAGTCTATCAACTAGTGAAGCTTCCTCACCTTAACTTCGTCTTTGGCATTCATCTTCCCAAAGAGATACTACATTGTACTCATATCTCATGGCTCATTACTTTCCTTAGGCTAGGTCTAACTGTGACCTCGGGATCTAACTGCGATCAACCGTTAGCCTTTTCAGAATCTAACTGCGACTCTGAAGCTGTTAGGATCTAACTGCGACCCTGGAGCCATGCTAGGATCTATCTGCGACCCTCCAGAATCTAACTGCGATTCTGTTGTACTGTATATCTCCCGAAGATTTTAAACCAACAGACTAAGTTATAAGGTTAACTGCTTCCACCTGTTGATAACTCCATAAACATTTGAAAATTTTATAGCCTCATATCATTTACCCAGACTTTACTTACTTCCTCTTTTACTCAGGAGTTCCTTCTCATCTTTCAACCTGTGCTCTAACTGCGAGCCATTCAAACTATGCTCTAACTATGAGCAATCTGTACCAGATCCAACTCTTATCTGAAGAGTGATCTGTACTCATCTGAATCTAGCTCTATCTGAGAGCCACCTGTTTCAGATCCAACTCTTATCTGAAGAGTGATCTAGAAACAATCCCTTTACCGTTATCTGTATACCATTCCGCTCAATAGAAATGGCCCTGAGTACTATATTCACTAGCCTATAGAAATACCTGAGTAACCTCAATCATATCTGAGTATCATATCATAACTTATCGTCCCATACACTGAGACTATCTATCATCCTCAATACATTCATATCATCCTCATATCATATGGTATGGGAGCAACCTACTTTCTCATAACTTCCTTATCTTATATATGTACTCATATATACTCTACCCTGCATGTACTGCAAAAGAGGAGTATCCATTCCTCATAGCATACTCTAACATGCATGTCATCATATGACAACTGCAATAGAATGCAACTATCATAACTTATGGCAATATAAGCCATTTCATCATATTTTGCTCAACCATCCATTAGACATCATAATAATCTAAGTAAGCCTCAAAACATATTTTCTTTTATCACATTATTTGTCAGATCATCATCTGATCATACTATCTATCGCATTATCTGTCAGATTATCAATCACATGGTCAGGATCTGATAAGCACCTCTGTCTATCTTACTTAGGCTGCCACACTACCCTCTTACCAGGGTATAGACTCAACCCTTCATTACTTTATCTTACATAAGGAATAGGGGAGTCACTTTATCTCTTAACTGTGGCTACCTCTTTACTATCTCTCAACTTCTTCTATCTTTCCATCAGTCCCTATCAGTCCTGGTCTATTCTTGACCGGACTATGGTTCCTTATTGGCCTTTCTTTTTATCCTAGCGAACTTGAGTCGCATGGATCTCATTCAACATCTTTTACTATTACTTATATTCTCTAGGGTATTCTCCCCTAGGTCTACTACTTCTCCGTGATGGAATCCCTCTGCTCAGAGAACATTGAGCTCTTTATCTATTACCCATCAAGTCTCTCACCTTAGGCCATGTGCTAGGATCATTCCTGGGCAAATCTCATCCCAGCTTTTAGGTCTTCTATTCAGATTAGCTGAATAAAACCCCTGTAATGTAGATCTACCCTTAGTTACCACATAGAGGATCTACTTTTTCACATTGTCTTAAACGGATCCTTCGTACCTCAGTACCTTTGTACTGTCTGGCTTACCATATGCTATTCCAATCCTCTAGCTGATGGACTTCAGCAATGGTTGGTACCTTCGTTATCATATGGCCTCTGCCAATTATAGTCGCGACTTGAGAACTTCATAGTCGCAACTCACATGCTCTGTGACTTTTAGTCGCGACCGTCTCACACTACTCGTCACGACCTGGCAGCTCTGCGTCCTTTAGTCGCAACCTATAACATCGCTACCTGAACTCCTTTGTACACTGGTCGCGTACTGCCATATTACTCATCACGCAACATCAACTTATCTGTACATATTAGTCGCGACATATGACCCCTCTTCTCTACTTCCTACTTTTAAAACCTGTAATCATATTCATTCTCATACAACGGCAACATACTAGGTATAGGGTAGCTCAATAGTGTGCATACTAGCCAATACAATCCAATCCAATACAGGATTTATCCGTTCATTAGCCAGTGGAAATAGAACACAAATAAACTCGTACCTTAATTTGGCGTAGGAGACTTTCTTATCTCGTTGCCAGTCAGGTATATACTCTTCCCTGAGTCGGGTATCTTTCGCCTGTTGTGTTCTGTGGACACTCCCTGGCATAATGTCCATACTTTCCACACCTATAGCGTAACCCTTGACCTAGTGGATAAGGCCTCATACCATGGTCTCGACCACAGTTCCTACATTCATTAGGCCTTGGTTGCCTATAAACTTCTCTTGGCCCACTACCTGGCCTACTTCCTTGCTTCTTATTAACTTTTGACCCATATACTGGCTCATTTCTCTTCTGGTTATTGCACATTCCTTTCTAGCTTGTAAACTGCCACCTGGGTCTTTCTTTCAGTGGGACATTCTAAAACCTTAAAGATTTTCTCTAACTGGCTTACCCAATCATCAGCTACTTGAGTGTCAAAAGTCCCTTCAAACATGGGCGGATTAAACTTATGGAATCGCTCCATCCATGTTTGCAGACTTCCCTGGTTATTGTTATTTCCTATAGACCCCTGATGTCTATTCATTCCAGTCTGCTCATAATCTGGCTGAGGTTCAGGTTCTATATCATTCTCTGGTACTACCTCCTTCCCAAACTGTTGTAATCTTGCAACCGCAGCAGCAACCGCCGTAGTGATAGCAGAATCTCGCTCTTGATCTTGGCGAGCCTGGGCTGCCCACATCTCATCGTGACTTAACTTGTTGTAACTTGGATATCTGGCATCCTCACTACAGTATCTGGTTACAACACGATACCTCGAGCTACTCTTGCAGCTTCCTTAGTCGTGAACTAATCAGATTCTGTCTCTATCTCTAGAGGAAACTGCTTCTTAAACATTATTCTGCTTAGTCCAGCAATATTGTGTTAATAAACACGAGACCTCGACTGTATCGGCTGACTAAGATTAGCCCATCATAATCATATCCTTTGTAAGACTATAAAGCTCGGGGTCCAGCCTCATATATTTGGGTGTCACTGTCTTCTGTCTAACCCTTTTCAAGCAGTGAACACCATCCCTATATCATACTCTAGGGAGAGGATCACTCAAACTTCTCATTTGTTTAAGGAATCAAACTAACTAAACCAGAGCATCACTGAGCCAGAACCTTCTGTTCTGTGCCAGAATCTTATGCTCTGAGCCAGAACCCTTTGTTCTGTGCTAACCTTATTATGTACTAACACCATAAATTATCTATTCAGAGCATTTCCTAAGCCAGAATCCTTTGCTCTGATACCAAAATGAAACATCCTTACTTTCGTATGTCTTAGGGACCATTCAGTAGCATTTAGAACCACTTTCAAGGTCATTGAAGTCCAATTTCTCAATCTGGAGTTTTACTCTTATCGAGTACTGTTCACTATGAAAATTCCAGATGAGTGACCCGACTTCGAAAAATCATAACTAATTCTAGAAAAATCGAAATGAAGTGGTTCCAATTTCTAAATGAATCTAACTCAATTATATTTCAGGGAAAAATAACTCGTTGACCATGCATTGACCGAGTCAACTTCAGTCAACGTTTCTATTTTACTGTTCATCCAGCGTTTTTCTCCTGAATCCAGCATTCTGGTCCCAACTTTGATAATTTATATCTCCTTGTGTAGACATAAAAATGAGACTTTTTATATATCAAATTAAAGTTTGGTATGTCTACTATTTACCATAAAAATTTCGTACATTTATTCATCCATTTACTATTTTTAATCATTTATCAAACATGACCCTGTCACCACGTATTACTGTTCATAGCTTTAATTTTCAGCAACCAACATTACGTATATAGGCATACATCCATCATATATCAGTCAAACATGCCAAACAATAATTATTATTAAATAATAAGTCATTATACATCAGGGAATGTATGAAATTCTCATATTTCTATTACATCTTTTCCTGCCTGAAATCCGGCAGCATAACCGCTACGTTTCATCTGTACAAAGAACTGAACCGTACTGATTCGGTAATCCCCTCATGAGAACTACCATTCTACGTAGTACCCAGGAAAGACTAGATGAACCGGCTAGGTCCACTCACTTCTAGCCTCCTTAGACAGCACTACGTACACAGTACTTATCATATACTGATGTTCAGTCTTTACTTCAGCAGCATAACGGCGTCTCTTAAAATTCCCAGAATTCATTTTGACATAACCTCCCCTGTAATGGTTTACTTATTGGGATGAGATTCGGGGGAATCTCAGTAGCAACAATCATAACAATATATGTAATGCAGAGTGACAGTGCTTGCTTGTGATTGTGTATAGATAAGTATGCTGCGTGCTTCCATGCTTAATAACATATGATCATAGCATTATAGCAGAGCTTCAGACATAACATATAAGACAACAATCCAACCAAACAATAGCACAATAAATCACAAAGCCATTACATAAAAGCTAGGATTAGTTACTACCTCAAAGGCTCAGCAGAGCTCTACTATCTCTATTCTGCTTCCAGCTCCGCCAGAACTTCCTTACTTCCTTTTCTCCTTTCTCTCTTCCCTTCCTTCTCCTTATCTCTCTTCTTTCTCTCCCTTCTCCCTTCCATGCGTGAATGCAAGAATGGAATGGAGGGGGGGTATTTATAATTGCCTTCAATGGCAATTCTGCAGTTTCTATGAACTTTGATCCTGCGGTCCTGGTTTTTCCTGGATTTTCCTATTTTCTTTAATTCCTCCTTTACTACATCATGCATGACATCATTGGGACACCTCACCAGGACACCTCAGCACCACATTTATCACATGTCTAAAATCCTGGACACCTCAGCAGCTGACTCAGCATGCTGACTCAGCGGTCCAGTGTCCTGCCTCGTACTACGTGTCCTCAGCTTTTTCTTCCTCCTCTGTGATGGCGCCATGTGGCATCTTACTGGCACCTGTCACGCCATCCAATGCTATCCAGATAAATCCAGGACTTTATCTGATCGCCTCCTCGGTTACCGTGCCGACCGAGTAACCTTACTTTATTGAAACAGCATTAAAATAATATTTTAATGCCACTTTTTCCCACATACTTCATGGGCTACGTTTTTAGGCTCTGGGAATGTTGTCTTGGATCCTGATCAAGCTCAAGTACTCTGATGGCTCGATTCCCAAGAAACAGCCCTTGGCAAATTACCAAAATACCCTTGGGTGCCCTTTCTTGCACTATTTTAACCCTAAGGGTAAAATCGTCATTTCATACCCTTCTGTACTCTGTCAGGGCATATACTGACTCTAAGTAACTTTATCTGTATATACCTTGGCTTCTGGGCCTGTCCAGAATGACCAAAATGCCCTTCATTCATCTGTTACACTTGTGTACAACACAGGGGCCTTTTCGTAATTTCGCACTTTTCCGGGGTTCTGCCGGACACTGGCCCACCTATCAGTCCAAGTATCTTACTAGGCCTCTGTTGGCGCCATTATTGGGCCTTTCTGGGTCCAATACCTTCATGGCACGCTTTACGAGGAATCTTCCCCCGTTAATAATTATTGAATATTTATCTATTATTCACCGTTTATACACATATACGGACACCGGATCCTTCTGTCCGAAACACTAGCCTGCGGTGTTCAGGCATCCCTGTGAGTCATATCAGTCATCTGACCGAGGTCATCCGAACTCATTCAGTCCCTTTTTAAATACCGATAAATCTCCCTATCGGATACCCGGAGGCCTCACACTCCTGTCTGGATTTTCTAATATGCGAATAACTTTTTCTACAGGCCTCCTATCGGTATTCTGTCAGTTTCCCGACATCCGTCTCATAAGGACGTATCATCCTGTATTTTCTCACCTAGATCTGAATTCTAGGATATCCGGTATGAGTCCATTTCTGGCTATCTGGAGTCTTCAAAAATTCCTGTATTAAGCCAGATTACTAAGCGTCACTTGCTCTCTCTACCGGTGAAATCTGGGACTGAAATGCTTTTGGACAGTCCAAACCACTTCCGGCCTGACTTTCTTTAATTACAATTTAGCCCCAGGGAACTTTTCTTCTTTTCAATTAAGTCCCTGTTTATTTGGCTAAAATTACACTTAAGGACCCCACATTTTTGTCTACTTTCCTTTTTGGCCTTGAAACTTTCCATAATTGCACTTAAGTCCTTTCATTTCCTTTACTAGGTCTAGGGGCATTATTGTCTTTTCATATCTTACCAGAGTATTCTCTGACCCTGGTCAACTATCCAGATACCCCTTTATGACTGTCTAACCTTAGCCAAATGACCAAAATACCCTTTACTCATTCTTCAGTTATTCTATAACATAAGGGCATTTTCGTCATTTTACACATTTTTCCCGGACACCGGCCCCTCTTACCCCTGAACTGATATTATGGGCTTGGGCCTTCCCTGGTGTCACTACGGGCCTTAGACAACACTGTATGGCCTCTGGCCATAGTCCGATCATCTCTATTCGGACTGCCTTTCCTTTACCGATTATAACTGTAAATTCCCATCTTCAGGAATTTTTACAGAAGAATCGGGACCTCAAATCAAAATTCTGTGACTCCTCATTCAATCCGGAATCATTTTCTCTATCTCCCGGTATTTTCAGATATTTTATCCGGACCGGGCTGTTTTGGCCTGAAAAAGCACTCACGCGCACACTTTTCCAAAATGACCATTTTACCCCTGGTCACATTTCTAATTCTTTCATACATATAGAGACCTCATATGCACATTTCACAGTTCAGTGAAATGATCAGCATAATTTTCTCTATTTTCTGGCAAAATATGGTACTCATCGGCTACCAGCCCGATCTTTCCCATAATTACGATTATGCCCTTGAATTCTCCTTATGGCATCTCTAGGCCTAAAAATTGGGGTGTTACAAGAGTCATTGCTAGTTAATGGTGAGATGGTGGTGATGATAAAAGTGGAAGAAGAGACGTATATGGAGACACAACAGAGGTATCAACTTGCTCTTTAACACTGAATTGAGAACCTCCCGGAAATACATTTTCATTGAATCGAACATGCCAGGAGATATATAACTTTCTAGTATATAAATCAAGGCACTTGTACCCTGTAGAGATATTATAAGATATTTAAATATCCTATAATTAGTATATATGATAAGATATGATATTATTTTATTAGTATTTAGGATTATCTAGGATTCTCTATTGTGTGTATATATATCCCTTCTGAATATTAATAAAGTATAAGTATTATTCATCTGAAATAACATGGTATCAGAGCAAGGTTACAATTGGTGGCTTCTCTGAAGCTTCGTCGTCATCCTAGCAGTGCGTGATTCTCACGCGCAACCATAAGTTTCTGACGTCAGTTTCATGCTTCGGCTTGTAGCAGTGAGTGTAATGCCCTTCTTCGACGATGTTCGTCTTCTCTGGCATCGACTCACTGAATCTAGCCTACCCCTAGTAGTTTGCACTCTAGTTCAACATTTCCATGTTGGGTCATCTCTGTTTTATTCGATTCATGATCCCCTCTGTCCCGTGAGATAGGTTTGGCACCTTGGTTAATATTTTCTTGCTGATTGGTCCCTAGAGTGGCCTTTGGTTGCTGTATTTACTTTGATTAAGTGCTTCCAATACTAATCGGCTATATATCATATCACTTAATATCTCATGTAATACCTTTGTGTTTGATATTTTCTGTGACAAAGCCCCTGGTGTGGCTATTGCTCTCTCTAGTATATTATTCTTGGCTTAGATGCTTGTTAATTATTTGTTCCTGGTGTGACAACTGGTTAAACTTTTTTGATCTGGATATAGCGATTGACTTGCTAAATTTTCTCCTATGGTATTTTATGGCCAATAACTGTGCCCAGTTTCCTAAATCCGGCAAATTGCAAAAGCACACCACCCTAAATGTTAGTGGTCTTATTGCAAAAAGTAATAATGAGACATGTTTGGTCTCTTCTACTTCTAAATAGATCATAGATTCGGGTGCTACTGATCACATGACAGGTAACCGTCATCTCTTCTCTACTTATGACTCATATGCCAATCCATCAAGTATTACCATTGCTAATGGTTCCTATTCCCATATCATTGGTTCTGGCATAGTAAGTCTTACTCCTTCCATTCAGTTACCTTCAGTGCTGCATGTACCTGACTTTGCATTTAATCTTCTTTCTCCAAGCAAGCTTACCCGTGATCTCAATTATTGTGTTTCATTTTATCCTCATCACTATGATATAGGATCTTTTGACGAAGAAGATTATTGGTAGAGGTTACGAATATGGCGGTCATTACTTCCTTGATGATCAGGGGTCTCTTGCGGTAGCTTGTGCCGATGGTGTCACTCCTTTCGAAGCACATTGTCATTTGGGTCATTTATCTTTATCATCTTTAAAAAAGGTTTATCCTCAGTTTCAGCATTTGTCATCATTAAATTGTGAATCATGTCAATTTGCTAAACATCATCGTCTTTCTTTAGTATCTCGAGTCAATAAACGGGTTTCGTCTCCTTTTGATTTAGTGCATTCCGATGTTTGGGGTCCATGTCCAGTTGAGTCCAAAGCTGGTTTCAAGTACTTCGTTATATTTGTTGATGATTATTCTGCACTACTTGGTTATATTTAATGAAAAGTCGATCTGAGTTGTTCTCTCACTTTTATGCCTTTATTGCCGAAATTAAAAATCAATTCCATACTCCTATCCATACCCTGCGTAGTGATAATGCTAAAGAATATTTTTCTGAATCATTTCACTCTTTCTTGCTTCAAAACGGAATTCTACATCAACCTTCTTGTGTGGATACACCAGCTCAAAATGGTGTTGCCGAAAGAAAAAATCGCCACTTATTAGAAGTAGCTGTGCACTTTTATTTCAAATGCAAGTTCCAAAACTCTTTTGGGCAGATGTGGTCTCCACTGCTTGCTTTCTTATTAATCACATACCCTCATCTGTTCTTGATGGTCACATTCCCTACACTACTCTCTTTCCTTCCAAGTCTTTGTTTCCCATTGATCCTAAGATTTTTGGCTGTGTGTATTTTGTTCGAGATGTGCGTCCTATTGTCTCTAAATTAGATCCTAAGTCCCTCAAGTGTGTCTTTCTTGGCTACTCTCGAGTTCAGAAGGGTTATCGGTGTTTCTCTCCTACTCTTAATCATTATCTAGTGTCTGCAGATGTTACTTTTCAGGAATCTGTTGCATATTTCGCCTCTAACACTTTTGCTCCTCCTTCTCTACCTGTGGAGGAGGATACTCTTTTGGTATATTCTATTATTGCCTCACCATCATCGGCCCCAGCTCCCGTAGTGGCACCTGGTCTACTACCTTTGTATCAGGTTTATACCAGAAGTTTGAAGGAAATCAATCCTACTATTACACTAGATTCGGCTCCGCCATTGTCTGCTTCTTTATCAGATCTTGCAGCGAGTATCACTCACCCTGAGCCTAACCCAGACTCAGACCCAGTTCTTGACTCTGAGACACCTTCTGTTCCAGATCCTGATCCCTCCCTTCATTTGCCTATTGCCCTTCGAAAAGGTAAACGTACTAGTGCCTATCCTATTTCTTCTTTTGTTTTTTATAACCACTTTTCCACTACTTCTCGTGCCTTCATTGCCTCTTTAGATACTATTTCAATACCTCAGTCCCTTCTTGAGATCTTGTCCTACCCGGTTAGCGTTCTGCTATGGAAGAAGAGATGGCAGCCCTTGATCATGCTGGCACATGGACCTTAGTGGGTTTACCGGTAGGAAAGAAAGCCATTGGATGTAAATGGGTATTTACCCCTAAAATTAAGGCTGATGGCACACTTGAATGCCTTAAGGCACATCTTGTTGCTAAAGGCTATGCTCAAAAGTATGGTGTTGATTACTCTAAGACTTTCTCCCCCGTGGCCAAGCTCTCCTCTATTCATCTCTTCATTTCTCTGGCCGCTACTTATGGTTGGGATCTCTGTCAACTGGATATCAAAAATGCTTTCTTAAATGGTGATCTTCTTGAAGAAGTATACATAGAGCAACCACCAAGTTTTGTTGCTCAGGGGGAGCGTGGTAAAATGTGTCGCCTTAAGAGATCTCTATAAGGGTTGAAGCAAAGTTCTCAGGCATGGTTTGACAGATTTAGTACTGTTGTGAAGGATTTTGGCCTGTGCCAGAGTAAGTGTGATTATTCTATGTTCTATCAGAGAACAAGTACTGGCATGATTCTACTAGTTGTGTATATTGATGATATTGTGATTACAGGGAGTGATACCTTGAAAATCTTATCACTCAAGTCATTCCTTAACTCCCACTTTCAGATGAAAGATATGGGTTCATTAAAGTACTTCCTAGGGATTGAAGTCATGAGGAGCAGGAAGGGCATCTTATTGACTCAAAGAAAATATGTTCTTGATCTTCTAAAGGAAACTGGAAAATTAGGAGTTGCCCCAACTAGCTTCCCTATGGTTTATAATCCTCTGCTTGTTACTGATGGTAGTATACCGTATGAAAATCCTGTTAAAGCTGCTAAGAGCAAGCTGTTTGAGAATCCAGAGAGGTACAAGAGATTGATTGGTAAATTGAATTATCTTACGGTGACCCGGCCTGATATCACTTATCCAGTGAGTGTCCTTAGCCAATTTATAGTCTCACCAACTATCCGACAGTGGGAAGCCTTAGAACATGTGTTACATTACTTAAAGGGATCTCCAGGTCGTGGGATATTGTACAAGAATCATGGTCACATAGATATTGAGTATTTTTGTGATGCCGATCATGGTGGATCAAAAGCCACAAAACGATCTACTATAGGATATTGTGTTTTTGTAGGAGGAAATTTAATATCTTGGAGAAGTAAGAAATAAAATATAGTGTCAAGATCGAGTGTAGAAGTAGAATACAAAGCCATGGCACAATCAGTATGTGAGATAGTCTGGATATATCAGTTACTGAAGGAGGTTGGCATCAAAATCTCGTTACCAGCAAAGCTGTGGTGTGATAATAAAGCGGCCCTACACATAGCTTCTAATTCTGTATTCCATGAACGCACGAAATATATTGAAATCAACTGTCATTTTATTCGACACAAGCTCAAGGAAAATTTCATCTCTACAGAACATGTCAGATCCAGTGATCAACTGGGTGATCTTCTCACCAAAGCTCTTAATGGGATTCGAGTTGAATATCTTTGTAACAAGTTGGGCATGATTGACATCTATGCTCCAACTTGAGGGGGAGTGTAGAGATATTATAAGATATTTAAATATCCTATAATTAGTATATAGGATAAGATATGATATTATTTTATTAGTATTTAGGATTATCTAGGATTCTTTATTGTGTGTATATATATCCCTTCTGAATATCAATAAAGTACAAGTATTATTCATCTGAAATAACACCAAGAAGAGACATGAAGCAGATCAAAAGTTGAGCTTTTTTGCTTGAAAATGTCTCGGTATGGTAAACACTCACATCCAAACACCTTCAGTAAAGTATAATCTGCTTTACAGTTGTACAATTTTTCATAAGGTGTGAGACCACTAATGGACTTAGATGGTTGCATGTTAAGGAGAAATACAACATATATGAAGGCATGGGACCAATAATATAAGGATAGAGAGGCATATGCAAGTAAGCATAGTTGTCATATCCCAATTTTTAGGCCTAGAAGCCTACAAAAGTATTCTAGAATAGATAGGCTACCAGGTTCCTTTGAGCAGAAGTCCTAAAAATATACAGAAGGTTTTTAAGGATTAAACTGTAAACAGTAAAACTCTAGGGACTAAATTGCAAATAATGGAAAGTTCAAGGATTTAAGTGTAATTTAGAAAAGTCCCAAGGTCTAGAATAAATGTAGAGATAAGCTATGGGCCATAAAGTGTAATTATAAAAAGTATAGTAACAGACTTAAGTGGAATTTGGCAAATTCATGGACTAAAGTGTAATTTATCAAATTCAGGGGCAAAATTATAATTATGATAAAGTTGAGCCAGAAAAGGCCCAGAAAAGTCCAAATTTTTACTAGTAAATAGAGAATGGTAATTGGGTAGACATATTTTTCAAAATTTTGATTTGAGGTCCCAGATAATTAATATTAATTTTTAAAGTCTAAAAATTATTACAGGATCTTCTAGACTTCATAATCAGATAAAATTTTATAAGAAATTCTCATAACTAATATAAGAATTTATAAAACTAACAGAACTTAAAAAAGAGTTATGTGAAATTTATAATAGAATTTATAATACAATAAAATACCCGATAAATAACTTTTGGGGGAGTTTCTTAGGAGTTGAGCCCATGAAGGCGTGAGACCTAGTCAAAGGCCCAAGATGGTGCCTCATAGGCCTAATGATATACTCAGATAGGTATATGGGCCAGTGCTTAGAAAAATCTTGAAAAATGTAAAATTATGAAAATATCCCTGTGTTATAAAATTGAACAAGAGATTAATGGAGGCCATTTTGGTCCTTTGGATACTATCAAAAGGTCAAAGAGGGATATAGGAATGTTGGCCAGAGTCAAAAAATATTCTGATAAGGTGTAAAGAGGTGTAAAATGACAATTATGCCCTTAGAATTAATATAGTGCAAAATAATGAACTAAGGATATTTTAGTAATTTTCTAAAGGATAATAATCAGATAATACCAAGTATAACAATATCAATAGTAGAAAAAATTTGGATACTCGATTTAAGGTCAAAAAAATATATTATTTAATATCAGAAAAATTATATTTATAAAACAGTCTGATTTTTTAGAAATTAGACTATGCCGATACCAGAAGGGACTATAATTTTTCCTATCAGTATTTTTCTATGTGTGGTGCCAAACAAGGCCTTATGTGATGTCATGGATGATATCATCCTTGACTCGGTGGGCAAGTAAAGTTGGAAGATTGAATCTTGGCCATTCATTTTCATCCAAGATTTTTTATAAATACCCCTCATTTCTGCACACTCACGTACAGCAAGAGAAGCCAAGGGAAAATGCTGCCAAAATTTATATTAAGCCAAGGAAAAGCATACAAACTTAGAGCAAAACGCAAGGTAATTACTTCCTTTAATCTTGAGCTTAATTTTAAGTTTGCTCTTGGTTTTAAGTAGTTTTTATGGCAATTTCTCCTTTATAATTGCTGCTGGACATGCTGCCTTGTTGGGGTAGGAAGATGTATTTTTATGTTATAGATAGTTTAGATAAGTTTAGACAAGCTAGAATTAAGTAGTTTGAGCTTAGAAAATTATGTAATCTTGGAATTGAAATCTTGAGACCCTTTCTATCACTATTCATGTGCCTAGGCCGGAGTTAGAATTTTATGATTTTGATGCTTCCAATAGTTTTAAAATAAAAAATTGTGTGGGATAAAGTAGAGAAACAAGTATTGGAAGCATTAGAATTAAAATAAGAATTTTTGGAATTTAGAAAGGTGCTGTATGATTCCGGACAGATTGCATAGGAGGATTTTATTTTCATAAATACAAGATTATATTTGAATTCCTTGGACAAAATTATATAGGGTTGGTCTAAGGAAATAATTATTACAAAGCTAAACCACTAACTCCAAGATTTAAGTTAAAAGTTAGGGGTTTAAGGAAGTTAGTGTGCATGGATTATGTAATGGCTCTAATAAGCTGTATACATAATGTAATTATGTTTAGGACCTTGAGACATCCAAGAGGATGTTGGGAAGTGGTTGACCAAAGGTATGCATGGTTGGAAGCTTAGGGAGCAAGTGCAAGAACAAGAGAAAAAGCTTATATTTAAGGTAGTGGACTTACCCCTTTATGTACCTGATGTGGTATGCTTATGTGTTGACATGTATATGATGATTGAATGATATTGTGACATGATAAATGATATTGAGAATGTTATGTATAACATGCTTCCCATGGCCATGTATTTTTATATAAAGCATAAAGCATAAAGCATGATGGCATGTCACTAATTAAAGGAAGTTTAATGAAATTACATATCATGTATTAACATCCATCTTGCATATGTAAGTGGTAATGTTTGCTACTGAGATTCACCAGAATCTCATCCTCCCATAACCAACCAATTTAGGTCAAGCATGATAGAAAATGTATGCATAGAGAATAGCTAAAGAATGGAAGAAAGAAAATGGGCAATTATTTATTCTAGCATGAATTGTATAACTTACCAACTATGTTCATGTTATGTAATATGACATTATATGTAAAGAAAAATATATGAAATAATTATGGCATAACCCCAGGATGTATATGATTGTATGAGAAACTAAGTTGATGGTTTATGAATGTTGGATTAATTTATGAGAATTAAAAGAAGAAAGTGAAATGACAAAAACGTAGGTTCTAGAGTAATCTTACTTTGACTCCAGTTTTACCTAGAAAATGAAGGAATTAATTCACAAACTTTTATGAGCATATAGTATACATCTAGAGCTTTAAATTCATAAGTAACACACCTCATTTGGATATGTATATTAAGAGAAATAAATTTTCAAAGTTAAGGGGCAGAATCTGAAACTTCCAAGATTTACCATATGAATAGTAAACTTTAGAGATTTAACTAGATTAACTAGGCTAGTAAATATCCAATTTAATATTTTTTCCTTAAATATAAATGAAAGAGCTTTCATTAGAGCTTTGAATCATCTCCATACGATTTTTTTATAATTAGTTATAAATTTTTAAAATTAGACTATCAATCTAAAATTTACCAAATGAACAGTACCCCCAAGAGTTAAATTTAAAAATTTTACATTTTTGAGTCAAAGTAATGTTTCTGCTAATTAAATACGCTTCTAAATACGTACTATGAGGGGTTAAAAGTAAGATGCGACAATAGTCCTGTCTCTATAATACTTCTCTGTCTTCGTTCAACAAGACCATTGTACTTGGAAGTATATGGACACGAGAACATGTGCCCAATTATAGAGTCAGCAAGAAATTCTCCTCCATTATCACTTTGAACAGCCTGAAGCTGATAATTAAGCTTGTTTCTACAAGAAGTTTGAACTCTTTACACTTAGTAAGAGAATCTGACTTTTTATTAAGCATTTAAATCTAGGTGAACCTACTATATGCATCCATAAATGCAATGTAAAACATAAATCCATGAGAGACAAGGGAAGCAGGACCCCAAACATCCATTATTATTAACTCCAAGCGATTGTGATTCACTTTAGAAGAAGCATAAAAGGGAAGCTTATGGCTTTTCCCTAATTGACAAGCAGTACATAATAGTTCAGGAGAATTAGTCACAAAAGAGACATCATTATGCCTAAGAACTAATTTTACAGTATCAAGAGATGAATGCCCTAATTTGTAATATCACAACAAGAGACTGTCAGCCACAGTAAAAGAGTATGATTCTCCCACAGGAGGAGATTTAGTAGTCCTAGATGTCCTACTAGTAGTAGGATACAAACCAAGATGTTCAGTCCCATGTATAAGGATACGCCAAGTCTGCAAATCCTTAACAACACTCCCATAAGGGAAAAACTCAACTGAAACATTTTTTTCTTTTATAAAATGAGCTATGGAAACCAAATTGTTCTTCATTTAAGGGACACAAAATATTCTTCATATGAAATTGAGCTACAAATGAGTTAAGTGAAGTCTTACCTGTATGAGTGATTATAGCTACATCACTTGTACGGTTGTACCAACATGAATGTTACCACTAGAAGGATCAAGAGTCAAAGTATTCAAAGTGTAATATGCTGAGTAACACTAGAATCGAAGTACCAATTCAGATCAGCCATAAGGAAGGAGTTGCAAGATAAGCCTGAGCAAGTGCAGGTGTAGCGTCAGATGTAGCAAGTGCTATTGAATCAGTAGTAGCACCAGAAGAAGTATCTTGACTAGAAGATTTAACATTATTAGTTGGCATTGATAAATTTGACTGAGGCAATTGTTGTGAAACAAGTCCTCCAAATTGAGAATACAGAGTAGAACCACCAAAATAACCTTGTGTTGCATAGTACGCATTAGGATTAGCAGATAGAGATGAAGTGTATGAATGATCATAGCTATAATAATAGTCCACAGAAATATGTCAAACTATGCAACAGATTAGGCATTGAGATAGAGGAACAGAGTGAAACCGACCATGACCTTGATTAGAGTAACCACTAAAAAATGGACCAGTTGCTGGACAAGATCCACTGTTGCTATTGGTAGCTGACACCTGAGTATAGAATGCATAGGAAGAGTCATCATAGTCATCACCTTTAGCATTAAGATCGTTTGCTTGAGGAGGAACATTATTCACTAACAGGATCTTCTATCATGCTACAAAATCGATCAACATATTCATGACTGAATCCAAGTCAAACTGAGGACAAACCACATTAATCATCGTGATCATTGCTTCAAAGTCTGAGGTGATCCATTAAGAATGTACGATATATATAGCTTCATTTGTCTTCTCACCAAGTAATGCCAAGTGATCACAAATAGACTTGATGTTCGCCAAATATTCACGCATGTTGAGGCTAACATTCTTCTAACTACTCAGTTGATTTTTATATAGCAAAATTTTAGAGTCAGATTTATTCGAGGATAATTTGATCAACTTGTTCCAAATTTGCATGAGGTCTCCAAACCAATAAGATTTGGCAAGATCAATGGTGCCACGGATACTAATAACCAAGAGGCGAGAGCCGAATCCAGCTACTTGAACTCTTCAAGATCCGAATTAGGTATGGAATGACCAGATTCATCATTGATCGAGGGCAGCGGAATCGAGATCATGCCGTCAAGGAAATGATACATATGGTGTTGCTTGACTATCAAATAAACTTGTTGCTTTCACAGCAAGAAATTATGGTTGTCCAATCGAATACTAATCTTCTTTTTGGAGAAGGTGCGTTACGATGGCATCAGAATAAAAAATGAGGGATATCCAGTACCAATCTGTGATCCAAATGATGACCTTTGTATAAGATGATCAATTAGAGAACTATCAAAGTGATGAAGTCAATCAGAGATCTTCCTATTATCATTGCTTGTACTATGGCAGTGGTGATCGAAGCTAGACGAAATCATCTGATACTATACTAAAAGTTTGAGAGAATTATTTGGAATGATGTGAAATTCTTATATTCAAAGTGAGAGAGTGTTACAATATAAAGGGTAAGGGCTTAAGCCTTAGTGTGACACTTGTATATTTGACTGAGTCTTACTAGACTTAATCCCAATACATCTAATAATTAAGATGGGAATATTCATTTAATGCGTGTTTAGGTAGGCCATAAACCATGATTTGAAAAGTCTTTTTTGGCCAAACTATGGTTTGAGCCAAAAATAAAATAAATAGACTTCAAATGTCTAAAAGAGCTTATGGACCAACAAACCATGGTTTCAGATAAATTTCTAGGAATAGCTTCTGGGTGAGGAAAATAGCTTATGAGTTATCCAATGACTATTTTACCCTTACTTTTTTTGACACTCTTTCTCTTCTCTTCTCTCTTCTTCTCTACTACTGCGAAGATGGAGGAGGATTTCTAATGGAGGTTTAGAGGTTCTAGGGTGGTATAAAGGTTATAACGTCAGAGAAGGATCCGACAATGTTGAGCTTCCGTCGACTGTCGCCTCCATGTCTTCTTCCCTTTCTCTGATCCGTAGCCTCCATCTATGCTCGTTGTCTCCTCGTATGTGCTTGTCATCACCTCCGTTTGTGCTCCTCCTCCTTGTCCAGATATGGGGTAAAATCGTCTAGTGCTCGTCCAAATCTGTGCTCCATCTACTCTGCCAGTCGTACACCGTCGATGCTGTCTTCTTCTTCTTTAGAGCAGAGCATGGCAAAAGAGGGATGGATAGTGGAGGCAACAATATCGTTGCTATCTTCTTCTTTCTCTTCTGTCGTCGCCAGCTCGTGATGATGATGATGAATAATAACAAATTATTATTTATTTACTTATTTTTTTACCATATAACATTTCTGGTAAATTATCAATCACAAAACTTATTCTGGTAATAACCATCAAACACTCATTTTATTCAAAATCATTTTTCTATAAGCTCTTCTTTTGAAGAGTTTCTCTAAAAGAGATTTTAAATCACTTATTCTCCATAAGAACTACTCTAAAAGCTAAACCAAACGGGCCCTTAATCAATTAGTTGTGTGGAGTACCATCCTTTTCAATTTTATACTAGGAGAAGGCCAATATAAGATTTTATTTTATTTTTCTAAACATAGGTATACTTCTATTAGAGGCAATCATATTTGAGATATTATGGGACATTAAATGTGGACACTTTTTCTAGAGAAGATTTGAACATTAATTCATCATATTGTGAGGGCTAGTTGAAACATCATTCCTTAGACCCTTCAGAGTACACTTACGGAAGCAATCTTAACTTTATTAATTCTCTCCTGCCGATAATCCTGGCAGAAAATAACTGTACTGATTCGGTAATTTCCCATGAGAACTACCATTTTACGTAAGTACCCAGAAAAGACTGGATGAACCGGCTAGGTCCACTCATTTCCAACCTCCTTAGACAGCACCTACGTACACAGTACTTTGTATAGTCTACCAGCACGACGGCATTTTCTAGAAAATATCTTTGAATCTTAACCTTAACCTTAACCTCAAAAACATGAAATTCCAATTCCCAGCCTCTCTTCATGCCTCTTTATCTTCTTTACTCATTTTTAAACCTGTGGGATTGGGATTACATAGATGGGGTGAGATTTCTGGGGAAATCTCAGTAGCAAACGATACTAAACAATGCATGTATTAAAGTAAATACTTGTGCTTGCTTGTGAAAGTGTAAACATTGTGTAATGTGCATGCTTCCATGTAACATATAAAATACAATTGGACAAGGTAATCATAGAAACAGAGTTTCAATCATATACACATATGCACACAATTCAACAAAGTCATAGCACAATCAAACATAACATTCAATACATATAAGTTTAGGGTAAGTTTACTACCTTATTGCTTTACTTCTTTCCACTTTAACTTTGCTTCTTTCTTCTTACTTTTCCTTGCTATGTGGCTGCCCTCTTTGGATCACACCAAGCAAATCCTAACATCACATTACCATCCAACCATTACAATCTAAATTCTCTTAAACACTAAGCTTACTTTAAGTAACATAACTTCCTTTAATCTTTACCAATTGACTTGGCATTTGAATCAATTGATGTCTTGACCTTACCCTACACAATTTGGCCTTTTGAATCCATTTATGAACTCAAAACAACCAAATTCCAGCAACTATGCACTGGTATGAAGAAAATTGAGAAGTTACACTAGTCCCTTTCACTAGACCCAACCCTTACTGTTAGGGTCAATATAAAAAATGGTATGAAGAAAATGTTGTAGTTTTGTGTGTCTATCAAAAGAAGTCTAACATTATTTATAGCCTTATATTAAAGGAGGTCTTATATATACATTAAAGTGTGAATTTGGGGTATTAAAATAACTAAAAGGAGGAATAGACTTGCACGCACAACAATAGGGCAATGCAAGTAAATACAATTGAAATCTAGTGATTTCCCTTCCTAGGCACAAGTCAAATGATTTCATGAAGAAAATAATATCACTTATTAAATTATAGTAAATGTATTTTTCTATTGAGTGAAGGAGGAGATTGTTAGACTCCATGTTTTAATAATGACACTTTAAATCTATTTTTAACAAAGCTTATTGATAAGGGTATTTATTTATAAGGCCTTCCATAAATAAGAATAAAATTTAGTTGTGAAATCAGTCTCTAAAATAAATTTATCAAAATATTTATCGATAAAGCCTTCAAAAAACAAAAATAAAATTCAGTCTAAAACTGTTTCTATTAGACATTTGTTGATAATGGTGTTTATCGATAAGCTCTTCAATAAATGTGAATAAAGTCTGTTTATGAAATCGATTTCAAAATATCATTTATCGAAGCCTTATTCGATAAATAATTTATCGATAAATAAAGAAGTTTTAGTTTTTAAACCAATTTATGTTAAGCAATTTTTAGAATATATGATTATTTGAACAATGATCTTATGATTTAGAAAAATATCTTATAAAATTTTGATTTAAAAATGTATTACATAGAATTTGTGATAAAGTTAGACAAATCAAAAAAAGTTTCAAAGGCATACCATTATTCTAAAATATCATATATTTATCGAATAGTTTCTTAATAAACCCACTTATCAAAGAATAGTTTGATAAGTTACCTATTTTAGTTTATGAAATAAACATTTTAAAAGACTTATTCTCGATAAATATTTTGATAAGTTGACCAGGGTCAGGGAATAATCTGGTAAGGTGTGAAAAGACAATAGTGCCCCTAAACTCATTAAAGTAAATAAAGAGGAACCAAGGGTATTTTGGTAATTTGCCAAGGGATATTTCTTAGGAATTGAGCCATCAGAGTACTTGAGCTTGATCAGAGACCCAAGATAACATTCCAAGAGTCCAAAAACGTGGCCCAAGGAATATGTGAATTAAAGTGGCGTTAAAATACTATTTTAGTACTTTTCAATAAAGTAACGTTACCCGGTTGAAGTGATAACCGGGAAAGTGATCAGATAAAGCTTTGGACTTATCCGGAAGCCATGAATTGGCATAAAAGGTACCCATAAGGCGCCACATGGCATGAGCATAGGGAAAGAAGAAAAAGATAATGACACGTGACACGATCTCAGCCGTATATTCCGGGATAAGACTCTGGAATTCTCTCGAGGCACTGAGTCAGCTAGTGAGGTGTCCTAAGGGCCCCACCATTGCGCCACCTAAGTATGTGAGGTGTCCATAGATGACATCATTTTGATGAGTCATTGAGGAGGAGGATGTCATCACGATGATTCAAGCGAAGCTTCTTGAGGAAGCTAAGGGATCTGAGTCATTCATCGTGATTCGATCGGGACCGTTCAAGCCAACTTCCTCCACCTATAAATAGGCACCCACCCCTTGCCATTTCATACCACCACGGCAAGAACCAAGAAGAGAAGAGAAAGGCAGAGAAAGAATGAGTTCTGGTTGAGTTAGGAGCAATCCAAGGAGCTTAGGGATTCAGTGAGTTTAGGAATAAGGTAAGTAATTTATTCTAGTCCCTACTCTAATAAATTAGAGGATTGTTCTTATGAATTTAGTAGTTAGAATAGAGAAATATCTCTCTCTATAAGGTTAGCCGTGGATAGAAAGAAAATTAGGGGATTGTTAGAATAAGGGTATTACCTCAAGATAAGCTTGAGTTAAATGGAGTTATCCTGGATAGAATAATAATAGAAATATTATTATGCTATGTATAGGTTCTAACCTATGAAAAGAGAAATCTCAGAGTAAAGGCTAAGGACTAAAGAAAGGGCTACATGCCAGGTAGTAAACTTACCTAAACTTGTATGTGTTGAATGTATGGTTGATTGTGTTATGGCTTGATTGATTAATGTTAATATGTAATTGCTGAAGCTCTGTGGTATGATTACTTTGGCCAATTGTATTTCATATTACATGGAAGCATGCACATTACATTATGTTGACACAATCACAAGCAAGCACTAATACTAATCATTGATGCATACATTGTTTAGTACCGTTTGCTACTGAGATTTTTCCCGAAATTTCACCCCTTCCATATCAATCCAATTACAGTAGGTCTTCTCAAAATGGAGGAGATAAATATATGTAAAGAGAAGTTAATAATTATTTAGCATGATTGATATGTGATTAATGTATGTTAAATATATGTATGTAAAGTTGGTTACTGGAATTTGTCACCATGAACAGTAACTCGTGGTGAGGCAGTGACCTTTAATTTGTAATTAAAAATAGTAAATAGTTGAATAAATGTATGATATTTTTTCAATAAATAGTAGATATACAAAGCTTCGATTTGATATATAAAACACCTTATTTGAATGTTTCCACATGGAGATATAATTTTTTAAAGTTGGGACCAAAACGCTGGATTCAGAAGAAAATCGTTGGATGAACAATAAAATTTTAGCGTTGAGTGAAGTTAACTTGGTCAATGCGTGGTCAACGAGTTATTTTTCCCTAAAAGAAGATTAAGTTAGCTTCATGTAGTAATTTGAACCACTTTGTTTAGATTTTTGTAGATTTAGTTATGATTTTTCGAAATCAGGTCACTTGTCTGAAATTTACACAGTGAACAGTACTCGATAGAGTAAAACTCCAGATTGGGAAATTTGACTTCAATGACCTTAAAAGTGATTCCAGATGCTACCAAATGGTCCCTAAAATGTAAGAAAATTAGGATGTGCCAAAAACTAACGTGAAACCAATGGCCCATTCTTTGGTTGAAAAAGGTAGTCCATTCCAGTATTTTAATCATTGGGAAATTTGAAGGAAACATAGTTTTTTATTCTGCTGAAAGTAAACTCATATACTTGTACACATGCTATACACACATTCAGAGAACAAAAGAGACGAGCCTTAACATGTTGAGGGAAATCTTCAAACTTGGATTGGTACCATCTCCTAGTTGCCCAACTTCTTCCAATCAAGTAGAAAGTTGTGCCCACAGTGAAGGAGAATGCATAGATAGTCTGAGAAATGAAGGAAACCCCATAAAACCCAATAATCTCAAAAAGATAGTGTGGGCATATCACCAGGCCAAATAAACCACCCTCAGGTATCTTATATTCCTTTTCACCGCTTCCTCTCAGTTTAGAAAGAAGGTAATGATGATAGAAGTTTCCACTAATGCCAATAAGAAACAACACAATCCCAAGATTCTTCAGATCAACGGATGGTTCTGGAAGCCCAAGTGTGAGGTGCTGAGCATAGAGCATAGTGGCAGTGGACAGGAAATAACCCAGTGTAATGAGAAGTGCAGAATCAAGAATCATAGCCCCACTATATTTGTGAACAAACAGAACCTACAAACAAGTGAGAAACAGTGTGTTTTACAATGTGCTGAAATAGAATCAAGAATGAGGATTGCAGAATCAATAATATAACTCAGGGTAATGGTCACAGAATCAAAATTTAAGAATCTTATCATCCCCACTATGGTGAGAAAACTATTTTGCAAGTACCTATACTTTCACCTAATTTTTAATTTGGTACCTATAACTTTTTCTCTCGTTATCAAATCTTTTAATTTTTCTTTGTTAGTACCATTAGTCCAAGTAACTTTGCTCTGTTAGCACGATTATAGGAGCTAATGGGTGCAAAGTTAAAAAAATTAATAAAAAAAGAGAAAAAGGTGCAGATACCAAATTAAAAGCTGAGTAAAAGTTTAGATGCCTACAAAATGGTTTTTCCTTTGTGAACAAACACTAATATTGTTAGACACAATACAAGATATCAAATTACAACTAGATATTGTAGATGATGCTGTACTACAAGGGTTTTATACTTTTATCATGATAGCCTCTAGGATGTGAACAAAGAGAATTTGCAAACAGGTAAAAAACAATGTTGGATGAGATCAGGCCATCTGCTAAGTATAAAATTTTGATGTTTTGGATGAGATCTATTCAGATATCTACATCCTTATAAATTGAAAATTAAAGAAAATTTCATTTTTTACCAAAAAAATTAAGCCCCCAGTGTTTGGTTGGTATTAAGAATTCAATAAAAGGCCCCAATTTTTAATACTTATTTCTACAACTGATTCTCCCACTAAATGGGATGTCGAGCTTAATCTTCAACCATAAGCATTTGTATTCATTCAAACAAGATATTCTTCTTATGTTATTGAATTTTTCCCTTTAAACCCAAATCCAAATCCTCAACAATTTTCCATCATTTTCCTATGGAGTATCCAGTTTTGTGAAGTTTTCTTTGGCACAATCCAGTTTTGTGAAGTTCATTATCGGTAACTACTGCAATTGACGTATTAAGGGTGTTTGAAGTCTTTGATTTTATCTGTTTGTACAAGCTGAACCAAACGGACTACACACAAAAAAATAGGTCCATTCTTTCCAAAGCCGACTTGATCCATAATCCTAGGAAAGAAAGATAGGAAAGGAACTAATTTTTTTAAGAATTAGACCAAACCCTAGAAACTGAAGAGGAACCAGATTTTTTATCCAGTCTTTATTTAAATTGTATTCAAGTTTAATCAATTTGGTTAAGTCGAACATCCCACCAAAATATATATTTACATATAAAATATAATTTAAAATAACAGTTATCCATTTCTCAAGATATGAACGACAATACCATTCAACATCTCAGCCAGAGAAGACGTTACCTCCAAATCCTCTTAAAGAAATGAAGTGTTAGAGCAGATTGAAGGAAGGGTCGTTCAGAGACCCTCGTGTGGGAAGACGAAGAAAGATGCAGCACCGGCAAGAAACCTTGGAGTATAAAGCATACATCCCCGATTTACTCGGTAACTGAATCTTCTTCTGTGAGGGATTCACATTCCAGAATTTGGAATACTGCAAATGCTTCCCTTTGATTTCGTCAAAGCCAACCCTTGCCAGCGACCCCAAGCTTATTACGGACATGGCCGAAACAAAGAGCGAAGGAGGAGGCGGAAATAGGAATTTGAGCGCCGACGGTATCGCCATGGTCGTCGGAGACATGGAATGTGTGTTGGCAGATTGAAGGCATTTATAGGGCGGTGTGGTTTAAGGATTAGATTAAATAAACATTTTAGAATAGCAATTTAAAAATTGTTAAAAAAATTAATTATGAGTAAATAAATATTTATATAGTTATTAATAAAATAAATTTTATTATTAATAAATTATTAAAAAATATATAAAACAAAAAAAATAATAATAAATTGTTATTATCTATTATCATCATGCCCTACTCTATTTTACTATGTTTTTCCACCATCTATCCCTTCTTTGTCATACTTTACTCTACACGATGATGACGAGTATAGATGGAGGCAACGATGAGGAGCCTAAATTTGGATGATGATAACGAACTCAGATCTAGATGATGACGACATAGATAAAGGCGACAATGACGAGCCCACTGTTCATCCCTCTTCCAGATCTCGTCATCATCATCCTTCTTCCACATCTCGCCGTTGTCATCCCTCCTCCAGATCTCGTCGTCGTTATCTCGTTGTCTTCTTCTTCATATGTTAAGATGTGACGGTAGAAGGAAACAGAGAAAAAAAAAAGTCATAGAAAAAGACTATGATCACCGCCTCTTCTTCCTCTTGTGACGGCGGCAGGCAATAATAGCAAAGAAGATGATCAGTGAAAAAGACGATAGGGAAGAGAGAGAGTGTTAAAAAAAGTAGAAGTAAAATGGTTATTGATTAACTTCATAAAATTTTTTCTTTACCTAAAAATTTATTCGAAACTGTAGTTTGAAATTATAATTTGATCCATAAATTTTTTAGATATTTGAAGGCGTTTAACTTTTGACCTAATTTAAGAATTGGGCAAAAAAATCTCTTTAAATTTTGGTTCCAAAGTAAACCAAACACCCACGTAGGTTTATAGCACAACTTGTGTGGATCGAATTTGAACCTTAGTTTATGTTATATGCGTTGCGGCATAGAGTAAGGTTAAACCCGTCATTTAAAACCAATGGTGAATGGGGTTTAACTATGAGTCATCATGACATGAGTGATGGAAGTGTAATTAAATCGGTCTACCCAAGGATAAAAATAACATGATTTCTTTTGAAAATACTACCAAAATACCACCTAAATTTAAAAATCTCAAATAAACAATTTCCATAAAAATGTATTGATATTTACTTATTATCAAGTATAATCAATAGATATTAAAATATAAAAAATAAAAGTGATTTAGAATTTAGAATTTTAAAATTTAAATAGTATTTATAGAATTTTTTTCAAAAAAAAGATAGCAGGATTAATATTCATATATAAATTAAGTATGATTTAATAAAAATAGTTGTTAAAGCACATGTATTACTATATTTTTAACTCAAACGACATCATTTTTGTTTAACAAGGGGAAAAAATATAAAAAAAAATATATACAACAAAAAACAAATATAAAATAAGTTTTGTGTATGTAAAGATTTAAGGACTAGAGTTAGCATTTAAAACTCAACTCGAGTCACTCAATCAAACTAACATACTAGTAAACTTATCTTTTAGCATGTCCGATCAAGAGTTTTTGATGAGTTAATTGTAAGATTTTATATTTTCTTTTATTATTGAGACTGAAACAATGCCATTTTAAGTTTTAAGAAAATAGTAGGGCATCATATTTACAATTTAGTAATTCTATTTTATTAGATTATATATAATTTATATATGAATATTTTATTTATATTGTAGATTATTACTTTTTTAATATAAATACTACTTTTTTTATGTTATATATGAATATTTTTGTATATGTTAATTGAATTATATTACTCGTATTTTAATAATGAATAATGATTGAGTTGATTATAATTAAGCTATGTTTAACTCAGCTTAACTAAAGCTTAAATAATGCCTTGAGCCCTTGACCGATTCAATAGGGACAGTTGGTTTATTGAATAATTTATATAATTATGTAATTTCCTTTACAGCGCACCCAATGTATCCATCTTCCTTCTGAATTGTTTGAAATCATTCACAATTCAATTTGGTTTATTCAGGCCAATTTCCCAAAACCACATTGCTTTACCAGTAAATCTGCCAAATCATTCTAAAAAAATGATATTTTAGTTTTAAATATGAATTTGAATAAAAAATTTCATAATAAATGTCACTTATTGGGTTATTAAATAGTATATTTTTCTTGAAATGCCCTTTTTTAGTCACAGTATGAAAGAAAATTTTGGGATTAACAAAGAGGAATATCAACTATTAGTTAAAAATAAATAATTTCAACGATTAATTAAAAATAAATATTGAAAAAAAAATATTTTCTACTACAAATTTAATAAACTCAAATAACTTAAACCAATTGTATGAGTAGGTGCACAAACAGATATTAGTTTCTTTTAATTTACTTCCCCATCCTATATAAAAAAATAAACAATTAAATGACAATAGATTAAAAAATTAGTTAAAATTTGTTAAAGGTAATAAATGTGCAAAAATATATTTTTTAAAAATACCTTAATTTATGAAAAGAGGATGGATGGAAGAGAAAATACAGTGATATAATATATAATCAATGAGGGTAAAAATAAAAAAGATAGGTTTAAATCTTTAGACATCCTAAACATATCTTATAAATAAATTCTATCCAAAACGTTTCTCTTGTGTATAAGACATAATTGAGTAATACCCAAGTAATTTTTATGTAACAAAATGTAGGTCCTTTTACTTATATTTATTTAAATCCAATTCTCCAATCAAATATTGTGATGTGTGATTTTTATCCTTCAATGTAAATTTTTATTATTAAGAAAAGTGATTGGAAAATTTGGACTTAATAAATAGACCATAAATCAAATATATTACCTTCAAATGTTGTAAAACTTTAGTGATTGGTCCATTTGTCATGATTACATCAATAAAATCGTTTAATTTCATTGGTTTATGTTTCCATGTCACCACTATTAACTTTTTATATTCGTTCATATGTGATATTGGGTTCCAATCATCCAAATTTATGACCCTAATTGGGTTAATTGGGAGGTGGATTAATAATTCCAACCACGTCATTCAGTGTGTTGTAATTTAAACTTCCTCGGTGTGGACTCCCTTTGAGTTAAATCAATTAATGCATTTGACTTTCTCTTGCTTTTGACTCCCCCATTCCATTGATGACTTTTCACTTTCTGCATTTTAGTTAGATGATTCTTTCTTCCAACAAATCTTCTCAATTGTAATTTCTGGCAATCCCAATCAATTTTCGTTTCCCTATGTTGAGGCTAACAAATTGAAATTGAAAAGATACAATGGAAGAGTATAGACATTTAGTAATTTCATTTAATTTATATATACAAGCATATCAAATTTAATTTTTTCATGAAATATTTTTTTTTACAAATATACAAAATGATTTAGAAATAATATTATCTGAATATATGTATGAAATATATATGAAATCTATCCATTTATATGTATATATATAACATATTATTTTTCGTGTTCAGCATCAATTTTTAAATCCATTTGAATTATATATATAGATAATATTACTTTTTTTTTAATTATTACCTTTTTCAATGACACCAACAATTTTTTATATCCTTGCATTTAATTTAGGTTGAGCCCTATTTAATTCTTTTTATCTAGGGTTAAAAGGCAATTTTACTCTAAAAGTTTACATCCAGGAATACTAGTTACCTGGAAATTTTATATAGAGCAATGTTGCTCTGAAAGTTCATAAAGAGTAGAAATGTCACTCTAACCGTTACGCAAAGTTAAATTTGATTGTTAGTTGATTAATATGTTGATATGGCATGCCACGTGGCATCCATATAATCTTTTATTTTTGGTTAAGGTGCAAATTTGCATAGAAGATTTCACTCGGGAGCATTGGATATTTGGATTTTTTTTGTTCAATATTGCCCCAACCGTTATCAAGGTTCAATTTGATTATTAGTTTGACCAAATACACTGAACTGACTAGTCCACTTGCTATCCACTTCATTTTTTGAGGTCAAATTATAAATGATGAAAAATTAAAAAAAACATACATTCATCCAAGTTCTGTCGTTAATAGAGTATCACTCTTGGGAGGCCATACTTCATTTTAGAAATAACACATGTTGTTTTTTGAGAAGTTGACAGAGTATGGTTTGCTGGGAGCAATACTTTGATAATGATAGAGCTTGGAGGAATGCATTTTTTCTTAATTGTTTTTCTTGTTTATAAGTATGACTTGAAAAAAAATGATGTGGATGACATGTATACTGACTAGCTTAGTATATTTAGTCAAACTAATGATTAAATTAAACCTGAGTAATGGTCAGGGGATATTAAAAAAAAACTTCTAAATACCCAACACTCATAAGTAAAAACTTCCAGGCAAATTTGTACCTTAACCCAAAATAAAAATGATATGGATGACATATCAGCATATTGGTTAACTAACGGTCAAATTTAACTTTGGATAACAATCAGGTCGATATTGTTACGCTTTGTGAACTTCCAAGGCAACATTGCTAAAAAAACTTCCAAATAACTAGCTCTCCTAGGTAAAAATTTCTATGGCAAAATTGCCCCTTAATTCTTTTATATAAATTCAAATTTCAAATCTCTACTTTCTAGCCTACTCTCATTTAAATGAGAATAGAACTACCCCTTTCATTCATTGTCCTTCAACAAACGTTTGATCTCCTTTGGTTTGTGGTTTTTATTCTTTCCTCCCTTCTGGTTGTTGTTGCTGGATCGCTGGTAGAGCTTCATATCAAAACATAGAGGTCACATTATGGTGGGGGTGAGATTTTGAGTTCTGCATATTTATTTTATTTGTTTTCGATTGTTTTTTTTAATTTCAACCTCTTCTCCCTAATCTTTTTTTAACAATTATTTATGATGGTTGTTTTAGATCCCTCAAAGCTACGCTTTTTCTCTAATTTTGTGAAGGCAGGATAAGAGCATTCAAATTCACCTTCTTCTTCATCTTCTATTCCATCTTTATCTGCTTCTTTGCTCACAATTTAAATTTACAGAGTAATTGGGGGTGCACAAAAGTGCATCGGAGCATCCCAATATTTGTTCTTTGAAGCAAAGAGAAGGAATTGAACAGAGAATTCTAGTAAGAAGCATCATATATATGACATAAATTGTGTGTTACAATTCTTTCCTCATATTTGTTTTTTCTAGGCTGTTTTGTTAAACAGATCTTGTTTCAGTTGTACCTTCATAATTTGTATTGAATTTTTTGTCTATTTGTGAATCCTAAAACTGCATTTGTGTTGGAGATTGTGCCCTAGGGGCCAATCATTGTACTATGAATATTGTTGATTTATGAATTTCTTAATTATGTTATCACATTATTTGTATGTTTACTGTGATGACCATCTATTGGATAACTCATGATCTTATCCTAAATATCCCTAGTCGGTCATCTATGCGGGAGTAGAGATGAAATAAGACCAGTATGACTTTGAAGATATATAGAGATATAAATCAAAGTCCTAGGCACATGTCAGAGTACAAGGTGTTGGACCGGCTCGCTATGAGAGAGCTGTATGGATCAAGTCATAAGCTTCTCTCATATACAAACCATGTCACTATGCCATTTGACCTGAGATCATCATGGATTCCTACATGACAAACACTCAGCTTTGACTTAGTCAAAAGTCACTTTTGACCGAATGATCATAAGGGTTATGTTCGGGCTTAGTGGTTTTTCATGCGGAGGAATGTGAATGGTCAAGATGAAATTTGTCCCTCACATTCGTAGAGAGATATTACTGGGCCCCTCAATGAGTGAGTCTGAGAAATGTATGGCCATACTGTAATAGAAGGGTAATTCCATTTCTATAGTCAGACTACTCAAGGATCGAGAAAGTAATAGTCAGGAACAGGAGAATGACGTTCTCCATGCCTCATCCATGACCGAAATATCGTGTGACAAAAGGGACGTGACATGGTTGTATGAAAGGTAACATCGTTCATCGATTCTCATATATTTTGGGTAGTCGTAATGTCTTGCTAGAGGCCGCTTACGACTTGTGGGTGAGTATAGTAACTAGCCCACTGCTAACTTCATATGGGCCTACAGGGTCGCATACAAAATAGCCTAACATGAGCTATGATGTCCAGATTCATTGAATCTAAGATATATCCAGATTTAATGAATAATCTAGGGTGGATATATATATTATATATATATATTCGTATATATATTATATATATAATATAGAAGATATTTGCAAGATTTAATTTATAAAGATAAATTAAATCTCTATCATTTTTGAATTTGAATTTAAATTGATATGATCTATTTGAATTTGAAATTTAAACTGATAAGATATCTCAAATTTGATTTATGAGAATAAATCAAATATAATTCCGTCTTATCTTTATTTTAAATTAAATAAATAGGTGAATTAAATCTGTGGGACGGATTTAATATAAACCATATTTATTTAATTAGTTTCTTATCAAATTATGCAATATATGATATTATATTAATTTCAGAATTAATATAAGATTAATTCTGAAGCCCGGCCCAATAAGAACACCGATGGTATCCTATATATTTGACATTAGGGGCTAGGGTTCTACAAGTGAGAAAAAGGGGCAAGGAGAGTGGAAAAGGTTTGTAGATAAGAAACTACCAAAATAGAGACGGTGAGGACGGATTATTGAGAAAACCCTAGAGGGACAAGAGGCGCTAGCACTTCATTCATGACTGGAACGCTGTTCGTGTGGATACCGGTAGAGGAAGCTGATCTGAGTTGTCGACTTCTTGCGATCGAGAAAAGAGCACCAGGTATGACGACAGGTCGCGACCAGTTGACACAGAGGTCGCGACTAAACAAGCATCTGAACGTCAAAAATCTGAAAAGATACGATAGGTCGCGACTAGAAGCTTACGAGGTCGCGACTGACAACTCCAGAGGTGACAGGTCGCGACTAGAAGCTGAGTAGGTCGCGACTTAAAACTTCAGAGGTGAAGAGTCGGGACTAGTGGATACTGAGGTCGCGACTAAAGCTCGAATACCGAAGGTAACACTTCTTTCTCCTTGACTTAAACACATTCGACAGATCCTGGCAGGAAATGAAAAAATTTTTAAAGTTAATTTCCGCTGCGTGTCTTCCAATTCCCAACAGTGGTGTCAGAGCCATGCCGTTTTATATTTCAGTTAGGTTTGATTGTTGATACATGTGATGTATGTTAGACTTCTTAGCAGATTATATGATAACATGTGAGTTATGTATGACATATAGGGAATCCAGTTTATGTATGACATATAAGGAATCTAAAAGGAAACTGAAATCGGTGGTGTATGTTAATTGATTTGATCAATTAATATTGATAGGGGTCTAAGAAAATTGAATTAAGATTCTTGATTATTTGTCAAAAAAAAATTTCTTGGGCCCGCTAACTGGCTAGTGGGACCGCCGTGGCTACCTGATCGTAGAGCGACATAATCGTTATATATACTGCCTTTCCTGTTGTATGAATATCTTGAAACATTTATTGCCCTTCACATAATATGAATTTTGATTCTTGAATGTTTGGGTATGGTGAACAATATGGCTCTAGATTATAAGTGTTGTAATTTTTTTCTAAATACGGCCTGCGTGTCGTGCCTTCCTCTAATTACTCTCATTGTACATTCTCTTCTCATCTCACTCCCCTCGAATGTTAAAACGAGGTTTCCTTATGTAATTTTCCTATTCTTATTAGAGAGCTCCTCTCATTGGCTTGAGGGGACTAAGGATAGGTGAGCCATATTGTATCACGTTTAAGATTATGCATCTTTTGATTATATCACTGCTTATATGTTCGATATGCATATTACTTGTATGAGATACAACCGCGATACATGCATTTTATAAACCAGATAGTTAATTAAGCCTTATAAATGAAATCTTAAGTCATAATGCCGTCAATTAATGAACACTTGTCAAAACCTCGATCGCTCACTTGTAGGCTCCACCAAAGTGGGTGCATTTGAGTTATCTTGGGGAGATAAGCAAAGAGTAATGGTGCTACTCATATATGTGTATTGTTGTTTGACTTAATTGAGATTATCAAAACGGTTTTGGGTCTCAAGGCATTAGATGGGATTAAAACATGCCGGATCATATGATGATGGAATCCCATGAATATCTAAGAGTTACATTTGATGTAATTGGTAAAGCTGTTACCTACCTAAATAACTTAAAGTTAAGCGTCCTGCTAAAGCGGACTTAAGTTTAAGCCAAATATGGATCTTAGCCCACTAATTATTACACTGAGGGTTGTTTTATTTAGTGGGAGATTGCTAATTCGCTTACATATTTTAATTGTTGAATCATGATGACTAGTAATACCGCTACATTATCGTTGCGATCTGTCCTTAAGAAGTACAAACTCAATGGGACAAACTTTCTTGACTGGTTCAGGAACTTGAGAATTGTTCTCAAGCAGGAAAGAAAGGCATATGTCCTAGATCAACCTATTCCTGAGGAGCCAGGAGCCAGCAGCCAATGCTCCTAGAGCTCAGAGAGATTCTTATGTGAAGCATAAGGAAGACTCTGTCGATGTGGGATGCTTGATGCTTGCCACCATGGTTCCGGAGCTCCAAAGAGATCTGGAACACATGGAGGCTTATGAGATGATTGTGCATCTTAAGGAAATGTTCCAGCAACAGGCAAGGCAAGAGAGGTATAAGACCACTAAGGCCTTACATTCCTGCATCATGGCTCATCAGGTAAGACCAAAGAGTCAGGCAAGCCCGAAACCAAGCCTACACCAAAGAAGTCAAAGCCTCCAAAGGAAGAAGTTTGCTTCTTCTGCAATGAACTGGGTCATTGGAAGAGGAATTGCAAACTCTACCTTGAAGATCTAAAAAAGAACAAGAAGGATAGCGGGGCTATCGCTTCAGGTATTTATGTTATAGACATTCATCTCTCTACTTCCACTACATGGGTATTAGATACCGCATGTGGTTCTCACATTTGTACAAATGTGCAGGGCCTAAAGGACAGTAGAAAGATGAAAAAGGGCGAAGTTGACCTACGAGTTAGAAATAAAGCAAAGGTTGCTGCTTTAGCTGTAGGCACTTATGAATTAGTTCTGCCCACTAGGCTTTTGTTAGTTTTGAACAATTACTATTATGTTCCTGCTTTGAGTAGTAACATTGTTTCTCTTTCTTATTTGGATAAGGAATGTTACACTTCCATTGCTGGGAATGGTAGATGTTCTATTTATCGTAATGATTTTTCTATGCTTATGGTGATTTGCATGTTGATCATTACATATTAAACTTGGAACAACCCAATCATAGAAATATCTATAACATAACCATCAAAAGGGTCAAACCAAATGATTTGAATCCGACATACCTCTGACACTGTCGTCTGGGCCACATAAATGAGAAACGTATTTCTAAACTCCATCAAGATGGATTTCTCAATTCATTTGATTTTGAATCATATGATACTTGCGAGTCTTGTCTGTTAGGGAAGATGACAAAGTCATATTTCACTGGTCACAGTGAGAGGGCCACTCATTTGTTGGGCCTCATACATACAGATGTGTGTGGTCCGATGAATACAAATGCTAGAGGAGGTTATTTGTACTTCATCACATTCATAGATGATTTCAGTAGATATAGCTACGTGTATCTAATGAAACATAAATCCGAATCTTTTGAAATGTTCAAGATATTTCAAAATGAAGTACAAAACCATCTTGGCAAAACAATTAAAGCCCTTCGATCTGATCGGGGTGGTGAATATTTGAGCCAAGAGTTCATCGATCATCTTAGGAATTGTGGGATAGTCTCACAATTGACTCCTCCAGGAACACCACAATGGAATGGCGTTTCTGAACAGAGGAATCGAACACTATTGGATATGGTTCGATCCATGATGAGTCGAATAGATCTTCCACTGTCCTTTTGGGGCCACGCCCTAGAGACAACTGCGTTCACACCGAATGTGTTCTATCTAAGACAGTTGAAAAGACTCCGTATGGGATATGGACTGGGGGAAACCTAGTTTATCTTTTCTCAAGACTTGGGGATGTGAGGTCTATGTTAAGCAACAAGTCTAAGATAAGTTAGCGCCCAAATCCTCAAAGTGCCTTTTTGTGGGATATCCTAAGGAAACCAAGGGATATTATGTCTATAACCCCACTGATTTCAAAGTGTTTGTCGTCAGAAATGGTATCTTTCTTGAACAAGAATTTATCTCTAAAAGAACCAATGGGAGCAAGGTACACCTCGAAGAAGTTTGAGAGCCACAAGACACCACAGAACTAGAGATGGAAAATGGAGAAGACTCACAACAAGTTGTTGAGACTCCTCAAGTAACGCAAGGCCCACGGCGATCTAATAGGGCACGACTTCAACCTCAGAGATATGGATTTCTGATTTTTGACAATCGTGATGTGTTGCTCATTGAGCATAATGAGCCAACTACCTATCGAGAAGCTATAGTGGGATCAAACTCTGAAAAATCACTTAGTTCCATGAAGTCTGAGATGCAATCTATGTACGACAATAAGGTATGGACCTTAGTCGACTCACCTGAAGGTGAAAAAACCTTCGGGTGCAAGTGGGTTTTTAAAAAGAAAACTGACATGGATGACAATGTAAATGTCTTCAAGGCACGACTGGTTGCAAAAGGATTTACTCAAACTCATAGTGTGGACTATGATGAGACCTTTTTCCCAGTTGCAATGGCCAAATCAATCAGAATCCTCCTTGCCATTACAGCATATTATGACTATAAAATATGGCAGATGGACGTCAAGACAGCCTTCCTTAATGGAAAGCTCCTTGAGGATGTGTACATGACACAACCTGAAGGGTTTGTGCGTTTCGAGGACTCTGGTAAGGTGTGCAAGCTTCAAAGGTCCATCTATGGACTGAAGCAAGCATCTCGGAGTTGGAATCATCGTTTTGATGAAGTAGTCAAGGAGTTTGGATTTCTTCAAAACATTGATGAACCTTGTGTGTACAAAAGGGTTAGTGGGAGCACAGTTGTATTTTTGGTACTCTATGTCGATGACATCCTACTTATTGGGAATGATATTCCTACCTTGCAGATTGTCAAGTCTTGGTTAGGAAAGTCTTTATCGATGAAAGACTTGGGTGAAGCCATCTACATCCTAGGAATTAGGATCTATAGAGATAGATCTAAAAGACTTCTAGGACTCAGTCAGAGCACATATATAGACAAGATACTGTATAGGTTAAGTATGCAAGAATCAAAGAGGGGTTTCATAAACATGTCTCATGGTATTCACCTCAGCAAGGATTTGTATCCTAGTACACCTGATCAGCGAGGTCGCATGAGTAAGATTCTATATGCCTCGGCCATAAGATCTATCATGTATGCCATGTTATGTACTCGACCTGATGTCTCGTTTGTCTTAAGTATGACTAGCAGATATCAACAGGACCCTGGTGAGGGCCATTAGACTACTGTCAAGAATATCCTTAAGTACTTAAGAAGGATTAAGGACTTATTCTTGGTCTATGGTGGATTGGATGACGAGCTCTGTGTAACTAGTTACACAGATGCAAGTTTCCAAACTGACCAAGATGACCAGAAATCGCAATCTGGATACATATTCCTCCTGAATAATGGAGTAGTAAGCAGGAAGAGCTCTAAGCAAAGCACCGTAGCAGATTCTGCAATGGAAGCTGAGTATATAGCAGCATCTGATGCAGTTAAGGAGGCCGTTTGGATTAGAAAGTTTATTACTGAACTAGTGGTGATACCTACCATCTCAGATCCAATAACTTTGTTCTGTGATAATAGTGGTGCCATTGCACAGGCCAAAGAGCCTAGGTCACATCAAAGGACCAAGCATATACTCAGGCAATTTCATCTCATCAGAGAAATCAATTTCATCTCATATACTCAAGCTAGCAGGGGAAGACAATGTTGCTGATCCTCTAACAAAGCCGCTTGTGCAAGCAAAACATGAGTGTCATGTTAGGTCAATGGGAATTAGGCAAATTAATGATTGTACCTAGTGTAAGTGGGAGGATGTTGGAGATTGTGCCCTAGGGGCCAATCATTGTACTATGAATATTATTAATTTATGAATTTCTTAATTATGTTATCACATTATTTGCATGTTTACTGTGATGACCATCCATTGGATAACTCATGATCTTATCCTAAATGTCCCTGGTCGGTCATCTATGCGGGAGCAGAGATGAAATAAGACCAGTATGACTTTGAAGATATATAGAGATATAAATTAAAGTCCTAGGCACATGTCAGAGTACAAGGTGTTGGACCGGCCCGCTATGAGAGAGCTGCATGGGTCAAGTCATAAGCTTCTCTCATATACAAACCATGTCACTATACCCTTTGACCTGAGATCATCATGGATTTCTACATGACAAACGCTCAGCTTTGACCTAGTCAAAAATCACTTTTGACTGAGTGATCATAACGCTATGTTCGGGCTTAGTGGTTTTTCATTCGGAGGAATGTGAATAGTCAAGATGGAATTTGTCCCTCATATTCGTAGAGAGATATTACTGGGCCCCTCGATGAGTGAGTTTGAGAAATGTATGGCCATACTGTAATGAATTCCATTTCTATAGTCAGACTACTCAAGGATCGAGAAAGTAACGGTCAGGAAAAGGAGGATGACGTTCTCCATACCTCATCCATGACCGAAATATCGTGTGACAAAAGGGACGTGACATGGTTGTATGAAAGGTAATATCGTTTATCGATCCTCATATGTTTTAGGTAGTCATAATGTCTTGTTAGAGGCCGCTTACGACTTGTGGGTTAGTATAGTAATTGGCCCACTGCCAACTTCATATGGGCCTACAAGGTCGCACAAAAAATAGCCCAACACGAGCTATGATGTCCAGATTCATTGAATACAAGATATGTCCAGATTTAATGAATAATCTAGGGTGGATGTATATTTTATATATATTATATATAATATAAGAGATATTTGCAAGATTTAATTTATAAGGATAAATTAAATCTCTATCACTTTTGAATTTGAATTTAAATTGATGTGATCTATTTGAATCTGAAATTTAAATTGATAAGATATCTCAAATTTGATTTATGAGAATAAATCAAATATAATTCTGTCTTATCTTTATTTTTAATTAAATAAATAGATGAATTAAATCTGTGGGACGGATTTAATATAAACCATATTTATTTAATTAGTTTATTATCAAATTATGCAATATATGATATTGTATTAATTTTAGAATTAATATAAGATTAATTCTGAAGCCCGGCCCAGTAAGAACATCGATGGCATCCTATATATTTGACATCAGGGGCTAAGGTTCTACAAGTGAGAAAAAGGGGCAAGGAGAGTGGAAAAGATTTGCAGATAAAAAACTGCCAAAATAAAGATGGTGAGGACGGATTCTTGAGAAAGCCCTAGAGGGACAAGAGGCGCTAGCACGTCATTCGTGGTTGGAACGCTGTTCGTGTGGATACCGGTAGAGGAAGCCGATCTGAGTTGTCGACTTCTTGCGATCGAGAAAAGAGCACCAGGTACGACGACAGGTCGCGACCAGTTGACACAGAGGTCACGACTAAACAAGCATCTGAACGTCAGAAATCCGAAAAGATACGACAGGTCGTGACTAGAAGCTTACGAGGTTGCGACTGACAACTCCAGAGGCGACAGGTCGCGACTAGAAGCTGAGTAGGTCACGACTTAAAACTCCAGAGGCGAAGAGTCGCGACTAGTGGATACTGAGGTCGCGACTAAAGCTCGAATACCGAAGGTAACACTTCTTTCTCCTTGACTTAAACAAATTCGGCAGATTTGGCAGGGAATGGAAAAATTTTTAAAGTTAATTTCCGCTTCGTGTCTTCTAATTTCCAACAATTTGTTCTTCTACATTGTCTTCCTAAATACAGGTATGAGTCCTATTTTGCTGACTATTTTTGCAACGTTTGATACTTCATATAGTTTCTATGTCCAACTGAAAACAAGTTAATTTTTTTCATCTGTTTCATAAATTGTAGTTATGTATGCTCCTTTATGGATGTATTCATTTTTAAATTTGAACTTGTTTTAACTTGTAGAGGGTTAACAGATGAGAAAGGGAAGAAATGCATATCTCTGCTTGCCTTTTTTCCCCCAACTCATTCTCCTATTTTTTCTATTTCATTTATTTTATTTTCTTTCAGGAAGATTGCATATGCACAACTATAACACAAATGGTTTGATATGTGTTGTTAATAGCTTGGATCCAAAGAAAATTAAAAAATCGAAGCTTGAATTTCGGTCTATCTCCAATGTTGCTCAATGTAGTTATTTTCGTCCTTTGCATCCTCAAAGAGAGCACCTATTTTTCAGCACATGATGTTTAATCCATAGACTTTTCTAGTATACAGGATTGTTTTTCAGGTGCATAGCAACATCCTTTTTTGTACTCAACTTCTTTTCATCTCTATTTCTTCTTTTGCATATCTTTTCACCGTTTCTTTATTTTTATTTTTAAAATATCTATGGATTACGAAACATTACGATGGATGTTTTTGGGACTATGGACAGTGGATTATATTCTAACTATTATGTAAGGTTGTATGACAAGGTTGATTACAAAGACTATCATTATAGGAAGTTCAGATTTCAGATTAAGGATGTAAAGTTGTTGCTCTAATAATTTTTATTTTGAGGGGAGGGGAGCGGGGGGTTAGAATGCTTTAGGTAGCTTAAAAGGTTATTATATGAATGAGCGTTGACGAAAAGGAGATAGTTTGAAAGAAATTGGAACGTCACATTGTTATACTTCTTATATGAATATGATCCTATCAATATAAATATCCCGTGAGCACGCTTTGAATTCTAAAATTATGCTCTGACTTTAATAAAAATAATTGTCAAATCTATCTAAATTTTTTTGTACAAAAAAATATCCTATTATTGGCAAATATATTTTACTATACTTTATACGTTTTATATAATTTATTTTTAAGATCAATGCATAAAAAATATTATATTTAAAATTATACAAATGTGTGATCAAAATATTTAATTTCAACGATTACATAATGCAAGTATGCCTCATTATAAATTTTAAAAAAATGAAAAATAATATTAATATTTTAACAAAGATTTATAATAAAATAAAAAAGGAATTATGAATAAATTAATTAATATTAAAAAATAAAAAGAAATTATTACAAAAGGGAGGGAAAATAGTTTAAACTTTAAGGGTGGTTTGATGATATATTAGATAAAAATTATTTATTGAGTTATTTTCTATACAAATTTATTATTAACTAATTTAACTATAGTCTGTTTTTGTTCTAATGAATTTTTATGTGTGTGTGGGGAGGGGGCGGTTTGGAATGTTTTTAGGGTGTTTCAAAATTTAAGTATATGGATGAGCATTGACGAAAAGGAGATGGAAATTTTGGTTTAGAAAAAAATTTGGAAGGCAACATTGTTATACTTCTAATATCAATATGATTTTATCATAATAAAATATATTTATTATACTTTCTATGTTTTATATAATTTATTTTTAAGATCAATAATAAGAAAACTGTTATGAATATTAGAATATAGATGTCCATCTCCATCTCCCTCTACCTCTTCAAATTCCCTAGGTCATTATTCCTTCATTAATTACTAGACTCTTCATTACTCCTCCATTAATTACTACACTCTTCATTACTCCTCCATTAATTACTAGACTTTTCATCTTCAACTTCTATGCCTATAAATAGGGCATGCCATTTGTATTGTAAAGAAGAAGAAAGAATAGAATATATACTACTCTCATTTTCTTGTCTCCATCTTTTCTCTCTTTCTAATCTTATTGCTAGTTTTATAACACGTTATCAGTACGACTGCTCTAGCCAACTGATATGCTTGTAAGATCTATCATTGGAAGGTGAGTTTCTATATTACTTTCATGTTAAATTGTAGTTTCATATTTGATTATTTTCTAATTACTCAACCTTCTTAATCTAAATCTCCATTCAACTTTTGTTACATTTTATGATAGTATCATCATGTCGAATCTTACAAAATTTGAGTTTGTGGCTCTTGACATTACTGGAAAGAATTATCTCGATTATTTTATAATTCTGCACTATTCAGAATTAGTTCTCAACTGAAACTATGTGGAGAGAAAATTACTGATGATGACATGTTAGAAAGAACATTCTCCACATTTCATGCATCCAATGTGCTCTTGCAATAATAATATCGTGAAAAAGGTTTCAAAAAGTATTCTGAACTGATTTCTTGCGTTTTGGTGGTTGAACAAAATAATGAGCTTTTAATGAAAAATCATGAATCCCGTCCAACTGGCTCTACTGCATTCCCAGAAGTGAATGTAGTAACAAATGAATCATCCCGTGGTCGGGGACATGGACGTGGACGTGGACGTGGCCGTGGCTATATACGAGGCCGTGGTCAATGTGGTCGTGGTCGTGATTCCCACTCAAGGTGGGCAAACAATGATGATAACCACAAAAAGAAAACTAGTGGAAATGATAATTATATTGAAAATTTATGTCATCCTTATGGTGGAAAAGGTCATTGGGCTCGTACTTGTCGTACACCAAGACATTTGGTTGAATTATACCAAGAATCGTTCAAAGGAAAAATAAAAATAAAGGCAAAGAGCCAAAGATAGAAATAAATTTTGTTGGGGAAGAAAGCGATTCTGATTATGGCAACATGGATGTGACTCATTTAGATATTGCTGATTTCTTTGCCGATCCTAACGAAAGAATTGATCACCTAATTGGTGATGGGAGTGTCCAAAAAATAAGCTAAACTTTTATGATTATGTGTGTTTTCTTTTTGCTATAATGAAGTTATTTTCTTTTATGATTATATTTGCTAATATATTTTTATTATAGTCATATGTGTTATTTTCTTATATATTGTTTTGGAAGTATAAAGATGATTAAGGGGTTTGGAAGAGCAAATATATTGTTACTTGGAGGAACACAATTATACATTGCTAGTGCATTTTATTCCTCCAAATCTAACAGGAATTTGTTGAGTTTCAAGGATATCCGCAGAAATGGATACCATATTGAAACAACAAATAGAGAAAACCAGGAATATCTCGTTATCACAGATATGATTTCTGGTAAAAAATGCACACTGAAAAAGTTCCCTGCTCTTTCTTCTGGAATGTACTACACATTTATTAGTACAATTGAAACACATGCTATTGCAAACCAGAAGTTTGCAAGTGAGAATAAATTTAATATTTGGCATGACCAGTTAGGCCATCCTGGGACAATAATGATGCGAAAAATGATTGAGAATTCATGTGGACATTCGTTGAGAAGAGAATCAATTCCACAATTTCATATTTTCTCATGTGCTGCATGTTCTGAAGGGAAACTAATATTAGACCTTCATCGATAAAAATAGAAAGTGAGTCTCTCACTTTTCTAGAACGTATACAGGGAGATATTTGTGGGCCGATACACCCACCATGTGGACCATTTAGATATTTTATGGTTCTAATTGATGCATCAACAAGATGGTCACATGTTTGCTTATTATCTTCTCGTAACCTGGCGTTTACGAGATTACTTGCTCAACTAATTAGATTGAGAGTACATTTTTCAGATTATCCTATTAAGAAAATACGTCTAGATAATGCTGGTGAATTTACTTCACAAGCTTTCAATGAGTATTGTATGTCTCTGGGAATCGATGTTGAACATCTTGTAGCACATGTTCAAAATGGTCTTGCAGAATCATTAATTAAACGTTTGCAGCTGATTGCAAGATCATTGCTTATGAAATCAAATCTCCCAATATCTACTTGGGGACATGCAATTTTATATGCAGCAATGTTAATTCGTATCAGGCCAACTAGTTATCTTAAGGTCTCCCCTTTACAAATGGTTTTTGGTCAGGAATCAAATATTTCCCATCTAAGGACTTTTGAATGTGCGGTATATGTTCCGATTGCTCCACCACAACGTACTAAAATGGGTCCTCAAAGAAAGATGGGAATATATGTTGGATATGAATCTCCTTCTATAATAAAATATTTAGAGCCAACAACAGGAGATTTATTTACGGCTCGATTTGCTGATTGTCATTTTGACAAATCAAATTTTCCAACATTAGGGGGAGAAAATAAACAGCTGAAAAATAAAGTTAGTTGGAATGAATTATCATTATCTCATCTTGATCCTCGTACAAAACAATGTGAGCTAGAAGTTCAAAAGATAATTCATTTATAGAGTTTAGCCAATCAATTGCCAGACGCATTCACTGACCCCAAGAAAGTGACCAAGTCACATGTTCCAGCTGCAAATGCTCCTATCATAATTGATGTCCCTATTGGACAATCTAATAGATCAAAAGCACGCTTGAAGCGTGGCAAGCCCATCGGTTCCAAAGATAAAAATCCTCGAAAAAGAAAAGGAGCTATAAATATAGATGGCCAGGTCGAGGATATTCAACAAAATTTAGTGACTCCAGAAGAGTCCTTTGACAACACTAATGTCTCAATTTCGAGAGATATTCAGGTACCTGAAATATATGAAAATAATGAGATCTCAATAAATTATGTTGTCAATAGAATACGATGGGATCGAGATAAAGTCAACGTTGACGATATTTTTGCATATAATGTAGCGCTTGATGTAATAAATGATGATGAGGATCATGAACCAAGATCTATTAGCGAATACAAACAAAGAGATGATTGGTCAAAATGGAAAGACGCAATTGAGGCTGAATTAAAATCGTTAGAAAAACGAAAAGTTTTTGGCCCTGTGGTTCTTACACCTGAAGATGTAAAACCAGTTGGATATAAATGGGTTTTTGTGAGAAAACGAAATGAAAATGGTGAAGTAGTAAGATATAAAGCACGACTTGTTGCTCAAGGATTTACACAAAGATCTGGTATTGATTTTATAGAAACATACTCACCAGTGGTGGATGCAACTACTTTTTGATATCTAATTAGTCTGGCAGTAAAAGAAAGCCTCGATTTACGTCTAATGGATGTTGTTACAGCCTATTTGTGTGGCTCACTTGACAATGACATTTATATGAGTCTCCCTGATGGATTTGAGTTACCAAAATTATATAATTCAAGTTCTCGAGAACGGTACTCAATTAAGTTAAATAAGTATTTATATGGATTAAAGCAATCAGGGCGCATGTGGTATAATCGACTTAGTGAATATCTATTGAAAGAAGGATATAAGAATGATCAAATATGTCCATGCATTTTTATAAAAAGATCTGGAAATGAATTTGCTATAATTGCTATTTATGTCGATGACATAAATATCATTGGAACTCCTGAAGAGATTTTCAAAGCGGTGAATTGCTTAAAGAAAGAGTTTGAAATGAAGGACCTGGGAAGAACAAAATTTTGCCTTGGACTAAAAATTGAACATCTGAAAAATGGGATCTTCGTGTGTCAAGAAACTTACACGAGAAAAGTCTTAAAACGTTTTTATATGGATAAATCACATCCATTATGCACTCCGATGATTGTAAGATCTCTGGAGAAAGATAAAGATCCCTTTAGATCTCAAGAAGGTGATGAAGAACTATTTGGCCCAGAAGTGACTTATCTTAGTGCAATTGGTGCACTTATGTATCTTGCTAGTTACGACCAAATATATCATTTGCTGTTAACTTATTAGCAAGATATAGTTCTTCACCAACACGAAGACATTGGAATGGGGTTAAGCACATTCTTCGTTACTTGAATGGTACTATGGATATGGGATTATTTTATTCAAATGAACATAAGACTGGCTTTGTCGGATATGCTGATGCTGGATTTCAGTCTGATTCACATGTTGGTAGATCGCAAACAGGCTATTTGTTCACATGTAATGGTGCAGCTATTTCATGGCGATCAATGAAACAAACCATATCAGCCACATCATCTAATCATGCAGAAATAATAGCGATACATGAAGCAAGTCGAGAATGTGTATGGTTAAGATTGATAATACATCATATACGTACTACTTGTGGATTGTCATCTAGTAAAATGATCTCAACAGTTCTATATGAAGATAATACTGCATGTATTACCCAACTAAAAGAAGGGTACATCAAAGGAGACAGGACAAAACATATTTCTCCAAAATTCTTGTTCACACATGATCTTCAAAAGAATGGTGAGATTAATATCCAGCAAATCCGGTCTAAAGAAAATCTAGCAGATTTGTTCACCAAGTCACTTCCAGCAACAATATTTAAGAAGCTCATACATGATATCGGACTTCGCAGATTCAAAGATATCAATTGATGTTACAAAAAGGGGGAGTCGATACACGCTGTACTCTTTTTCCCTTGTCTGAGGTTTTGTCCCACTGGGTTTTCCTAGCAAGGTTTTTAATGAGGCAGCTCTGTAAGTGTATCAATTAATTGTGTACTCTTTTTCTTTTACTAGGTTTTTATCCCACAGGGTTTTTCCTAGTTAAAGTTTTTTAATGAGGCACATTATTAAAGAATGGACATCTAAAGGGGAGTGTTATGAATATTAGAATATAGATGCCCATCTCCATCTCCCTCTACCTCTTCAAATTCCCTAGGTCATTATTCCTTCATTAATTACTAGACTCTTCATTACTCCTCCATTAATTACTAGACTTTTCATCTTCAACTTCTATGCCTATAAATAGGGCATGCCATTTGTATTGTAAAGAAGAAGAAAGAATAGAATATATACTACTCTCATTTTCTTGTCTCCATCTTTTCTCTCTTTCTAATCTTATTGCTAGTTTTATAACAAAAACTATATTTTTAATTATATAAATGTGTGATCAAAATATTTAATTTCAAAAATCAAATAATGCAAGAATATGCCTCATTCTAGAAATTAATAAGAAATGAAAAATAATATTAATAGTTCTATGAAGATTCATAATAGTAAAGGAATTATGAATAAATTAATTAATATTAAGAAAACATAGAAAGAAAGCATTAAAAGAGGAAAGAGAAATAGTTTAAACTTTAAAGTGGTTTGACCATCCAATAAGTGGGAATATTATATAGAAATTATTCATTAGGATATTTCTTATACAGATTTGTTATCAACTAATTTAAGGATAGTCTGAGCAGGGTTGCTCTAATAAATTTTGTGTGGGTGGGGTGGGTAGGGGAAGGTTTGGAATGTTTTTAGGCAGTTTCAAAGCTTAACAAATGAATGAGCCTTGACGAAAAAGGGATGGAAAATTTGTTTAAAAAAAAAAAAAAATTTGGAAGGTAACATTGTAATACTTCTTATATCAATATAGTCTGATTATAGTAATATTTGTTTTTCCACGTTAATAGTATTATGTTGATTCCATTTCCAATTTTTTACATCATTTACATTTTTAAAAATTTAAAACCGTTATGAAACTTTTAAAATAGACATTATTGCTTTGGGTAAGAGATATATAAAATACATATCATATTGCTGTTTAATTTTTCAACCCAATAACTATAATTTTCCTTTGCTTGTTTTGCTATGCGTTCTCTCCACCCACGCATGGCAGAGGGTTTAATTTTAGTGAGAATTATTTAGAGATTTTATAAAAAAAAATTAATCTTTAAAAAATTCTAATAAGAAGTAAGAAGTATAAATATATTACTATGTCTTACCATGTGACATACTATTATAAGTTGTTCAGTTATTACAAACTGTTCAATTTCATTAGACTATAAGGTAATTAAATTTTTTTCATACAACTTCACTATAATTCTCTCATAATTTTATGTGTTTATCATATCATGCTGATAAAATTAAAGATTGTTTTATTAATAGTAACTTTGCCTCCTTTGATTTAGTCACTATTACCTCATATTTGTTAATAGTACTTACATCTTTAACCTAGAATGGATCTTTTGCATAAGACACTGTTCATGTTGGTTACATTAGTTTTGAAATCATTCATTTTAAAAGATATCATTTTCTAGCATAATATCCAAAAAAATCTTTTTTATTATCTGTTATTCGTTTTCTCCACCATAATATCACACGGCTTTAATTCTAGTTATATATAAATAAAAGGGATAAACGGATAAGCATGACCAAACATGATCAGTGTGGGGCCACATATTTTAATTTTAATTTTTTTTTTCACACCTACTCGCTTCTACGCAATGGTGGGAGCAAGAGTGTTGGGGGCCCCAACAGATATAACAACACTAAATTGGAGAGGATAAAGGAGGGAGGACACTTGGAATTAATGTTGTCCCAGAGAAACTGAATCATTTATTAACTGGTTTTAAATATTTGATTCCCACGTCACTAGTAGTGCTATTCTTTTTTGTTATGGAGTAAAATATACTGATTAATCTCCATTTTACTTATTTTATACAAACATTAATTTTACCTCTTGTTTGGAATGGGAGAAAATGAAGAGAGAGAAAAAAATAGGGCGAAAAATATATTTTTTTTTATTTAGATGAGAGAAGATAAGTGGGAGTAAAAAAGTTAGGGAGAAAATAATATGTAAGACATACTCTATTTTTTAACTCACTCATCTCTCCATGTGAGGAGAGAAAATGAGGAGAATACTCATTTTTCATCAATATCTTTGTATCTACTAATTAATTTATTTCTTTTTATTATATTTAATTTAAAAAATATTCACTTCTTATTTTTTATCTTGAAAAATAATATTTTTCTCTAAATTATTTAGTTTTAAAATATAATAGCATAAAAATATATTTTTACCAAATAATTTGATTTTAAATTATTTTTATTATGCTAATATTAATATGATTTTTTCTTTGTGACATTTAATTTAATTTTAAACATGATATATTTTTATATAAATATAAGGTTATTTCAATTGTTTATTTATTTGCTCATTTTCTTTTCCCCTTATTTTTTCTCGTCCATCAAAACTAGAGGGATAATAACATTTTCTTTTTAGTTTTCTTTCCTCTCCATTTTCTTTCCTCCCAACTTTTCTTTCCATCCAAATGGAGCACTATTTTAAAAACTCATATAACTAAAATACCTCTATTCAATATAAGAATTATTTAAATTTTATATTTTTAAAAATAATTTAAATAATTTAAACATTTATATTTGTGGCCATTGGTCTATCGCATCTTTTTTACTTTATAAAATTTGCACAAATGGTTAAATAAATTAGAGATTTAGTATTATGAAAGTTAAAGGTAGTAAATAAAATTTATAGTAAAGTATAATCTAATATCCTGATGTTATTTTTCAATTGCATCTAGTATCTTCATGTTCTTTTTCTAGTGCTTCTAGCTCTCAATCTTATTTATAGTATATCTAAAGCCCTAAATTATAAATAAGATTATGATACTATATGTAACTGAAAAATAATATGGGCTACTAAATGCACTATAAATAAAACTAATGTGTTAGATGCTACTATGAAATAATATTAGGGTACTAAATGTTACTTTACCAAACATGTAACTAATTAGGTGCATGCTTTAGGGTTCTCTGTTGAGTTGGCACGGTGAATAACTTATTCATTGGGAAGGCTCGACTAGCTAGAGTTCCCTCCCCTCATCTATGGAGTGATCTCTCTATGAGAGATGTGATCATTGGTGTTTGATGTCTATCCAAGGGTGGACGAGAGTTTGGGGCTCCTTTGGGTGTGTGAGTTTGGTGTCTTTGTTGATTAGGAGGCATTTTTTGGCATTGGAAGCTTGATTGCTCGACGATGAGTGTTCACTATAAAAAAGAAGGTATTTTCCAGTGATCAATTTTTTGACTTTGTAGTGGTTATAACCGCTAAAGTATATTTGCAGCTATTTAACTAACCGCTACAAATTTAGGTGCTACAAGCACATTTGTAGCGGTTTGCATAACTGCTATGCATGACAGTCAAAATGCTCCAAATGTTTTATAGCGGTTTATGTAATTTCGTAGCCGTCAATAAAACTGCTATAAATGGGTATGTTAATGCAAGGGATAAACTTTTGTAGCGATTAGTAAACTGCTACAAATTTGTGGCTGGTTGGCTGGAAATTGCAAGGCAACAGAATATTTAGGCGGTAAAAAAAATTTTTCCTATTGCCACAAAAAATTTATAACAGCTACAAAATTTTAAATTTTTTTGAAAAAGATAATTTTTCCTGCATTGAGCTTTTGTAACCGCTATAAATGTTGCAGCCGTAGTAAAAAATTAAAATTTTTGTGTAATTGTAATTCTAATTATATATGTATAAATATAAGAATTATTAATACTATGTATGTATATATGTAGATATATATAATTTAATAAATTAGATAGGTTAAAGTTTTATTATCGTAATTAAGTTTATTATTTAGCTATACTATCTAATTTAATTTAATATATTTTATTTGATGAGAAATATTTAAATTATAGAAATGTACATATTGATATTATATAGATATAAAGTTATGGAAGTAGATGAACGAAGGTATAGAAGAGAGTTAAAAAGTGGAGAAAATATGATATAGAAATGATTGAATAGATCTAACAATTTGTGTAGGAAAGACCTAAAAATAATAAGTACACGTTAATAAAAATAAATATACAAATGTGAAAGAAAAATAAGCTTATAAATGGAAATCATCTTACCACCCTGTGAAGAAAGAACTAAATAAGAAAAAAAAGAAGAGAAAACACGCAAAGAAAGAAAGGAAGCACAGGAAGAGCAGAACGCGAGTAAAACTGAGAATCGGAGGAGGGGAAGTATTTATAGATGTCATGTGTGCTTTTGTAGCGGTTTTGATGTATTTTGCTACGTTTAGATGTTTTGTAGCAGTTTATTCCCCATAAAATTTGTAGCGGTTATGCAAACCACTATAAATGTGTTTTTATTTATTTTTTTAAAAATATTTAATTTTTGTTTGTAATTATTTTTGTACAAGAAACCAAAGCATAGTAAAAGTTATTCATCGTCATCATCACCCTGCCTGAAAAAGAGATTTTTTATAACAAGATATTGTTAGGTTTAATTTGTAATCAGATTATAGGGGTATGCATGGGCAGGGCTGGGCAGGGCAATCCCCCTGCCCGGTGCCCTGCCCGAAAAAAGTATGGGCTGCATTTTGCAGCCCGATGCCCGGCCCTGCCCGATAAAAGCCCTAACCATTTCAGGCTGGGCATGGATGGGCTGGGCATGGGCGGGCTGGCACGCCCAAATCATGATACCTTGCTCATATCGTGAGAAAAAATCTACAATTATGAACTTCTAAAATAATATCATATTCATATATTTTTAAGAGTTAAATAATATCTATAATCCACTAAAAATAAAGTAACAAAAAGATAGTAATTAAAGTTTTGAAATCCATTGCATATAAAAAAAAGCCTTAAAGTTTAAGTAGTTTGCAATTGTAACTTTGCATAAATCTCTCTAAAATTGACAAAGATGAAGCATTTGGAAAAAAAATATCACGGTTAGCAAATTTTAAAAAAAATAAAGAAAGAAATCAATTTAGTTATAAATTTTAAAGGATACAATTACCTACTTGACTACTTATATTTGTAAAATTACCCTTTAGTCACTAGTATCTATCATATTCGTTCTATGTGAAATAATGTAATCTATAAATTTTGATATATAAAAAGGTAACTAACTGGGCAGGGCCAAATGGGCAGGGCAGCAACCCCTGCTAGATGCCCGGCCCTGCCCGAATACTGACCCTGCCCAAAATTGCCCATTTTACACTGGGCCATTTTTCATTGGGCTGGGTAGGGCATTTTTTGTGCAGGCTCGGGCGGGCTCATTGGGCCATGGGCATCTTGCACACCCCTATCAGATTATAATGGAATAACATCTAAAATTGAAGTAAATGAGTTTTTAAATAATTTAATAACAACAATTGTAAATAAATACTAGGATGAAGATGACACATATATGATAATGGCTAAATTGTCATCACCTTGAGAAATGAAGTTTTTAAAATTTATCGGTTAGAAGGATCATTGTTGTAAGCGTTGATGTCACCATCACCCATGTCAAAAAGATCTCATGGCTTAAGGTGAACCACCATATTCAATCTTTATTCTTCTCGTCCTACACATAATAAACTTGGTGTGCCTCAGAGGCCAGAATTAATGGCTTATCATCTTCAGATTCACCTGTATGAATGAGTTTAGAAAAGTTGACAGATGTGATGCCTAAGTCATCAACAGTAAGTACCTGCGAAGATGTCATGTTTTCCCAGGAGCATTTGAAGAGTGTTAAGGTAAAAAACTAGTAATTTAACTTAATGATGTCAATAAGCTTTTCGTAATAAGTGATACCTCGCATGTCACGATCATTGCTGCTATCATAACTCCTTGTCCCAAATATGCTGCAAACCCCAGAGTTTTATGTGATCAATCCATGGTCATGTGCAACCATGCAGAACTTAAACCCATTAACATTATACGCCAGGAAATAAGTGGGCCAAGAGTTATGGAGGAGATATTGGAAATTGTGCCCTAGGGGCCAATCATTATCTTATGAACATTGTTGATTTATGAATTTCTTAATTATGTTATCACATTATTTGCATGTTTACTGTGATGAACATCCTTGAATAACTCATGATCTTATCCTAAATGTCCCTGGTCGGTCATCTATGTGGGAGCAAAGATGAAATAAGACCAGTATGAGTTTGAAGATATATAGAGATATAAATCAAAGTCATAGGCACATGTAAGAGTACAGGGTGTTGGACCTACCCGCTATGAGAGAGCTGCATGGGTCAAGTCATAAGATTCTCTCATATACAAACCATGTCACTATGCCCTTTGACCTGAGATCATCATGGATTCCTACATGACAAACGCTCATCTTTGACCTAGTTAAAAGTCACTTTTGACCGAGTGATCATAAAGGCTATGTTCGAGCTCAGTGGTTTTTTATGCGAAGGAATGTGAATGGTCAAGATGGAATTTGTCCCTCATATTCGTAGAGAGATATTACTGGGCCCCTAGATGAGTGAGTCTGAGAAATGTATGGCCATACTGTAATGGAAAGGTAGTTTCATTTCTATAGTCAGACTACTCAGGGATCGAGAAAGTAACAGTCAGGAACAGGAGGATGACGTTCTCCATGCCTTATCCATGACCAAAATATCGTGTGACAAAAGGGACGTGATATGGTTGTATGAAATGTTATATCGTTTATCGATCCTCATATGATTTTGGTAGTCGTAATGTCTTGCTAGAGACCGCGTATGACTTATGGGTCAGTATAGTAACTGGCCCACTGCCAACTTCATATGGGCTTACAGGGTCGCACACAAAATAGCTCAACATGAGCTATGATGTCCAGATTCATTGAATCTAAGACATGTCTAGATTCAATGAATATTCTAGGGTGGATATATATATTTTATATATATAAATTCGTATATATATTATATATATAATATAAGAGATATTTGCAAGATTTAATTTATAAAGATAAATTAAATCTCTATCACTCTTGAATTTGAATTTAAATTGATATGATATATTTGAATTTGAAATTTAAATTGATAAGATATCTAAAATTTGATTTATGAGAATAAATCAAATATAATTCCGTCTTATCTTTATTTTAAATTAAATAAATAGGTGAATTAAATCTGTGAGACGGATTTAATATAAACCATATTTATTTAATTAGTTTCTTATCAAATTATGCAATATATGATATTGTATTAATTCCAGAATTAATATAAGATTAATTCTAAAGCCCAACCCAATTAGAACACCGATAGCATCATATATATTTGACATTAGTGGCTAGGGTTCTAAAGAAACAAAAAGGGGCAAGGAGAGTGCAAAAGGTTTGCAGATAAGAAATTGTTAAAATAGAGATTGTGAGGATGGAATCTCGAGAAAGCCCTAGAGGGAGAAGAGGCGCTAGTACGTCGTTCGTGACTGGAACGCTATTTGTGTGGATACCGGTAGAGGAAGCCGATCTGAGTTGTCGACTTCTTGCGATCGAGAAAAGAGCACCAGGTACGACGACAAGTCGCGACCAGTTGAACAGAGGTCACGACTAAATAGGGATATGAACGTCAGAAATCTGAAAAGAGATGACAGGTCGCGACTAGAAGCTGAGGAAGTCACGACTCACAACTCCAAAGGCTACAGGTCGCGACTAATAGCTGAGGAGGTCGTGACATAAAACTCTAGAGGCGACAGGTCGTGACTATAAGCTAAGTAGGTCATGACTGTAAACTCCAGAGGCGAAGAGTCATGACTAGTGGATACTGAGGTCGCGACCACAGCTCGAATACCGAAGGTAACACTTCTTTCTCCTTGACTTAAACACATTCGGTAGATCCTGACAAGGAATGGAAAAATTTTTAAAGTTAATTTTTGCTGTGTGTCTTCCAATTCACTTCAGGAGTTGGGTCGCGACTATTGAATGTAAAAGATGTCAGACGCCAGGAACCAAGTGGGCCAAGAGTTATGAAGGTCCAAGAGAGATTGAAATGATATTTTAATAAAGTATAGTTACCCGGTTGAAGATAGAACTAGGAAAAGGATCAGATAAAGTAAGGGTTATCCAGAACCATGAGGTGGCATGAAAAGGTGTCCTCATGGGACCCACAAGATGCCACATGGCATTAAGTTAATGGAAAGAGAAAAAGTAGAAAAAAGTGAAGGACACACGGCACGATCTCAGCCGCTCATTACAGGAAAAGACTCTGGAATTCTCTAGAACCGCTGAGTCAGCATGCGAGGTGTCCCAAGGGCCCCACCAAGGGGCCACCTAAGCATGTGAGGTATCCCTTGATGATGTCATAAGTTATGAGTCATTGGGGATGGTGATGTCATCATGATGAGGTAAGCAAAGTTTCTTAAGAAAGCAAGCAATTTGAGCCATTCATCGAGATTTGATCTGGGCCATCCATTCCATTTTGCCTCCATTATAGATACCCCCACCTCCTTCCCATTCCATTCCACGCCAAGAGCAAGAGGAGAAGTAGAGAGAAGAGAGAGAAAGAGAAAGAGAGAAAGGAAGAGAAAGAAGGAGTTCTGGCTAGGCTAGGAGCAACAAAAAGAGCTTGGGAATAAGGCTTTGATCTATGGAAAGATGGAACCTCAGATCAAAGGTTAAGGAAAGTTGCATGCCAGGTAGTGGACTTACCCATTCTTGTATGCTTGATGTATATGCTTGTGTGTTAATATGCCTATGATATGTTATGATGATGTATGCTCTGTCTTTTTATGAATTGATGGTTATGTATAATAGTGATATGCATGGAGCATGAAAATATACAAATGAAAATTAAAGAAGGATAAAGGAGACACATATCATACACTTGCATTCATCTTGTATGCATTGAATGGTACCGTTTACTACTGAGATTTTCCCAGAAATCTCACCCCTACCTTTTCCAAACATAACAGGGTACTGGTTTGGAGAAGATGGAGCTAAGAAAGTAAGGATGTTTCATAGGACGAGGAGGAGAATAACCTTATACTATTGACCCCTCTAGCCACGCCTTATTACAAACATAGGTTTTCAGTTTTCTCAAAAATCTGCAGTGTCATATTCTATTAACAGCTGTTCTTGTTATGGAATCATAGTATCAAATAAAATATGAAAAGATAAAGTTTCTCTACCTCTCAACTGGCCAGCAAGCTTTGCTTCTCGAACAAGGTGGATCGTCAAGTGAACCATGACAGTGAAAAAGGATGAAGGAAATATCATCTCCAAGTGACACAGTGTAAGAATAATTTTTTCCTACACCTGATCGAGCTCTTGAGGTATCAAGACCTTCATACACAACTTCCTAAAAAAACACAACTCCACTAATACCACAGATACGTCAGGAGGAAGCGTGTGTCTCAAAGCCAGAGGGAGGAGCTATTGCATAAGAACATGGGAGTCATGGCATTTTAACCTAGAAACCTTTCAAGACTGGAGATCGATACATCTTGATATGTTACTGGAGTATCCATCAGGAACTTTGATGTTCTTCAGTGTCAAAAGGAAGATAGCCTTATTATACTTAGTCAAGGTGAACTTAACTAGCTAAAACTTGTCATTGTCATCTGGTTAAGCCTGTTCGTGAATTCCCCAGGCGCATAAATCTTTCCTAGCTGCGAGATGATCTTTGGACTTTCTAGGCTCGTTGAGCAATGTATACAGCACATTGTCGCACACATTTTTCTCAATGTTCATGACATCCAAACTGTGGTGTAGCAAATTATGTTTCCAATAAGGAAGAGTGAAGAAGATACTTCTCTTGCACTACTGTAGAGGCTGACCGTTAGATGTCCCATAAGACTATCATCCTGGTCGCTTGGGTCCTCAATATTCTTGCCAAACTCAACATCAACATCCTCTAACTATCGAAATATGTCAATACCAGACAAAGTGGCAAAATGATCTTTCTTTTCTTGTTTCCCATCAAAGCGGATCCGTTGCAATCTAAATCTATGTTTGGAGTCCATGAACCGTCGATATCCTAGAAAATACCACTTTCAACTGTGCGAAAAGCGGCATGATACAGCATCGAAGTTGCACCCAGGATAGGCCAACCCAGTATGCACGTTCTAGCTGGACAAAGTTTCCAACCCAAAAAATACTTATCGTCCACATCAGTGCTGCACGGAGATTGAATAGATGCTTCTCATATGAGTTAAACATCTTGACACCTTCCGTCCATAGCTCCATCAACTTTGTATCAATAGTTGTAGGTACATGTCTATATAATTTCCTAGTGCTTTCTTTCCAGGGATGATCATGAAAAGTAAAAATGAGCTTTACTTCATGTATGTAATATCCCAATTTTTAGGCCTAGAGACGCAGAAATAGCCTAAGATTGAGAGGCTACCAGACCCCTTTTTGAGCAGAAGTCCCAGAGACAAGCAGATGGTTTTCATGGACTAAACTGCGAGTAAGGAAAGGTATAGGGATCTATGTCCCAAGGGGTAGAATGGTCATTTTGAGAAATATGAAGGTCAAAGGTTGCAGAGTTAAGAGTTGACCAGTTTGGTCGTGATGAGAAAGTAGTGTGGTCACGACTAAGTTTTACATAAAGGTCAAGACACGACTGGAAGATATGTGGGTTGCAACTAAAAGACAAAATGAGTCTAGTTGCGACTAAAGAGTTATTAGGTCGTGACTAAATAATGTTGAAGTCGCGACTAATGGACACAGAAGGCATAATGTTACGACGGAAGGACAGTTAGGTCTCGATTATGGAGTGTAAAAGATGTTGAGACGTATGGAACCAAGTGGGCCAAGAGTTATGAAGGTCCAAGAAAGATTGGAATGATATTTACCCAGTTAGAGAATAGAACTGGGAAAAGATAAGATAAAGTAAAGGCTTATCCAGAACCATAAGGTGACATGAAAAGGTGTCCTCATGGGACCCACAAGATGCCACATAGCATTAAGTTAATGGAAAGAGAAAAAGTAGAAAAAGGTAAAGGACACGTGGCACGATCTCAGCTGCTCATTCCAGGAAAAGACTCTAGAATTCTCTGAAAACGCTGAGTCAGCATGCGAGGTGTCCCAAGAGCCCCACCAAGGCGCCACCTAAGCAAGTGAGGTGTCCCTTGATGATGTCATAAGTGATGAGTCATTGGGGATGGTGATGTCATCATGATGAGGTAAGCAAAGCTTCTTGAAGAAGCAAGCAATTTGAGCCATTCATCGAGATTTGATCTGGGCCATCCATTCCATTTTGCCTCCACTATAAATACCCCACCCCATTGCCATTCCATTCCACGCCAAGTGTAATATCCCAAATTTTTTGTACTGATTTGTATGTACAGAGTGAATGAAATATATGAATTATTTTTCAGGAAAAAGATGTGGTTATTTATGTAAAGAAAGGGATTAAATTGAAAAAGAAAGGAAATAAAAGGACTTGATTGCAATTATGGAAAGTCTAAGGCTAAGAAGGAAAGGTAGACAAAAATGTAGGGTCTTAAAGTGTAATTTTAGCCAAATAAAGGGACTTAAGTGCAAAGAAGAAAAAGTTCCCTAGGGCTAAAGTGTAATTAAAGAAAGTTAGGCCTGAAGTGGTTTGGATTGCCCGAAAGTATTTCAGTCCCAGATCTCACCAGTAGAGAGAGCAAGTGATGCTGGGTAATCCAGCTTAATACAGGAATTTTTCAAGACTCCAGATAGCCAAAATTGATCTGATAGTCTAAAAGTTATAAAAATTCCTACCGGATATCCTAGATTTCAGATATAAGTGAGAAATTACAGGATGATGCGTCCTGATGGGGCGGATGTCTGGAAACTGACAAAATATCGATAGGAGGTCTGTAGAAAAGGTTATTCACAAATTAGCAAATACAGACGGGAGTGTGAGGCCTCCGGGTATCCGATAGGGAGATTTATTGGTATTTAAAAAGGGACTGAATGAGTTCGGATGACCTCAGTCAGATGACTATTATAACCCATAGGGATACCTAAACACATTAGGCCAGTGTATCTGGTAAAAGGACCCGGTGTCCGGGGATGTGTATTAACGGTGTATAATAGCTAAAATACTCGATGAACATGGACGGGGGAAGATTCCTCGTAATGCGTGCTATGATGGTGATGGACCCTAAAAGGCCCAATAATGGCGCCATCAAAGGCCCAGTAAGACTCTTGGACTGATAGGTGGGCCAGTGTCCAGCAGAACCCCGGAAAGTGCGAAATTACGAAAATGCTCCTGTGTAGTACTAAAGGGGTAGTAGGTGTATGAAGGGCATTTTGGTCATTATGGACAGGCCCAGAAGCCAATACATACACAGGTAAGGTTAACCAGGGTCAGTATATGCCCTGACAGGGTACAGAAAGGTGTAAAATGACAATTTTACCCTTAGGGTTAAGATAGTGCAAGAAAGGGCACCCAGGGGTATTTTGGTCATTTCGCAGGGGATCTGTAATTGGGTTTAGACCCAGTATAGAAATGTAAATGTATAAAGGACCTAGATATTAAACTTGAGGTCAAAAGATAATATGAATTTTTAGAAAAATTAGATTCAGAAATAGTCCAGTTTTCGTGGACTGGAAAGCTTCAAGAAGGCTTCTTGCTCCCTCAAATTTCGCCATGTGAAGAATGTGAGGGGTGAGGTGTCCCCTTAGGTGTCCCTTGATGATGCAGTAAAAGGGAATAAAGAAAAATAGAAAATTCTGAAAAAACTAGGGCCACAAGTTCAGATGGTTTCAAAATTACGAAAATGCCATCCATCAAAACTATAAATACCCCCTTGCCTTCATTCATCACGGCCTAGAGCACTTTTAGAGAGAGAAAGAAGTTCTTGAGAGAGAAGGAGCAAGGAAGAAAGAAGAAAGGAAGTTCTGGCGGAGTTGAAAGCAGTACAGAGATTCTAGAGTTCTGCTAAGCTTTTAAGGTAGTAACTAATCCTAGCTTTTATGTAATATCTTTGTGATTGGTTGTGCTATTGTTTGGTTGGATTGTTGTCTTATATGTTATGCTTGAAGCTCTATTACAATGCTATGATCATATGTTATTGAGTATGGAAGCACGCATCATACTTATCTGTACACAATCACAAGCAAGCACTGTCACTCTGCATTACATATATTATTATGATTATTACTACTGAGATTCCCCCGAATCTCATCCCAAATAACCCATTACAGGGGAGGCTATGTCAAAGTAAATTTTGGAAATTTTGAAAGACGCCGTTATGCTGCCGAAATTCTGGCAAAGTGGCAAAGAAAGGAACTGATACGTACTATGTACGTAGGTACTGTCTAAGGAGGCTGGAAGTGAGTGGACCTAGCCAGTTCATCCAGTCTTTCCTGGGTACTTACGTAGAATGGTAGTTCTCACGGGAATTACCGAATCGGTACAAGATCAGTTACTTTCTAAAGACGAAGCATAGCCATTGTGCTGCCGGATTTCAGGCAGAAAGGATGTATTAGAAATATGAGAATTTTGTACATGTTATGATGTATAACAACTTATTAATTATTAATGAGTATTGTTTGGCATGTTTGACTGATATATGATGGATGTATGCATATGTATGCAAAGTTGAGTGCTGAAATTTACCACTATGAACAGTAACACATGGTGACCTAATGATGTTTGACCCGTAATTAAAAATAGTAAATGAATGAATAAATGCATACTTTTATGGTAAATATTATACATATTAAGCTTCGATTTGATATATAGTATGCCTCGTTTGGATGTCTACACACGGAGATATAAATTATCAAAGTTGGGACCAGAATGCTGGATTTAGGGGGAAAATGTCAGATAAACAGTAACATTATAACGTTGACCTACGTTGACTTGGTCAAAGAATGAGCAATGAGTGATTTTTCCCTAAAATATAATTGAGTTAGCTTCATGTAGCAATTGGAACCACTTCATTTCAATTTTTCTATAATTAATTATGATTTTCCGAAGTTAGGTCACTCATCTGGAATTTACACAGTGAACAGTACACGAGAAGAGAAAAATTCCAGATTGAGAAATTGGATTTCAATGACCTTGAAAGTGGTTCTAAATGCTACCAAATGATCCCTATAATGTACGAAAGTAAGGACGTTTCATTTTGATATCAGAGCAAAGGATTCTGGCTTAGGAAATACTCTGAGTAGATGATTTATAGATAGATATACCATGATAAAGCTGTCATAATTAACACTAAGATAGTGTTTGCAAGATGACTAGATATAGATCCGGATCCGAAACCATGGTGAACCAATGGGATCCTAGACCAGAGGTCTCTAGTTCGGATAGTTCGGAAGAGGAGATAATGAACAATAATTCTGATCCTTGGATATCTCCAGTAGTTAGTGACTCTAAAGTGGATAGTTCCTTAGTAGGATCAAATCTTGTGGTGGATCAGGAGGAGATGGTGATAGAAGGTCCTATTCCTGCCATTCCAATAAATGCGGTACCTCCAAACATAGCGGACATTACAGGATCCAGTCCAGTACTTGCTCAGATTGATGCACCAGGTCCTAGTAGGCCTAGAGTGACACTAGTAGAGATACCTTTGGGAGATCTGATTATAAGGATGGTACCAGGGAAAAACCTGAGTAGAGAACAATTTGAGAGATCAGCAGTATTAGCCCGACAGCTATAAGAGCTGAGGCAGACCCTGGTCAGAAATGTAGATCAAGATTATATGGTTTATCAGAATTTTATCACAAGGGTAAAAGCCATATATCAAGCCTGGGATCCAAATGTGTTAACCCTGAGGCTTTGGCTAGAAATTATGGATGATATGTTGCCAACTACTCCTACCTGGAGAATAGAGTTGGATCGATATTTTGACGAAGAACCATATTGTACTGTATCCGACTGGACCTGGTAGGAGAATTTATTACGATAAAGTTTAAGAAAGGTTAGGGTATGATAAGAGGGTTTCCAATATATGTATGCAATGTATAAAAGACTAGTATAGTAGTATATGTATGATTGTGACATATACCTTGTATACTATGTTTGGAATGAAATAAGAATTGTTATTTATTGCATTCTCTTCTGCCTTATAGTATAACAAGATGGTTCAAACAAGAAGAACTATTCCAGCTGAAGAACCACAAGAGGCTAGAAATATTAATCAAATAATTTTAAAGCGATTAGAACAGCAGCAGAGGATGATTGAGGAAATGCGGGCAGCTCAGGCACGCAATGAGCGGGAGAGAGATGCCGCCATAGCTGCAGCAGTAGTAGAAGCAGTAAGCAACCTGAGGCCACCCAAGCCTTCAGGATCGGCTAGTAGAGAACCGCAGCCGGTACAGCCCTAGAGACGGGTTAACCTGAGAGAAGATATAGCTAGCATCCAGCAATGGATGATCAGATTCTGCAAGTATAATCCTCCAGTGTTTGAAGGAACGTTCGAGGTGCAGATAGCTGAGGATTGGATTAGCAGATTAGAAAAGATCTTCAAAGTCCTTGATTGTCCGACCGAAACCAAGGCCCAAATGTCCATCTATCAGCTAGAAAAAAATGCTGACAGGTGGTTGAAGAACACAGAGTTACTTCTGCAAGCAAGAGACATTCCGATCACCTGGAAAGTATTTCTTGAGCAGTTTTATGAAAAATATTTTCCTCAATCAGTGAAAGATGAAAGAGAGGCGGAATTCCTTGTTCTGAGACAAGGAGAAAATGAATCTTTTGATGAATATCTTGCTAAGTTCATCCGGCTATCTCAATATTTCACTTATCTGCGCCAAGTGGATGATGAACGCTAGATGACAGAAAGGATAATTCGAGGGCTGAACTCTACGCTAAAGGAGAAGTTAACTCCTCAACAATACAACCAGTTTAATAAGGCCGTGGAGGCATGCCGTATTGTTGAAAATAGCATGAGTCACAGAATGCTATTCAGATCCAAAAATAGGGATCAAGCAGCTCCTGACAAAGCTGATTAAAATCAAGAAGCTGCAAGTGGTAGCGGCTACAGGAAAAGAAAGTGACCATGGCAAAACAGGAGGCCAAATAGAGGAAATTTCGGCAGAAGGTCCAACAACAGAGATTCAAAGGCCCAAGTATGTGACAAGTGTGAAAAGAATCATGGTGACAGACCATGTTTAATGGGCCAGAATATTTGTTACACCTGCGGAAAGCCCGAACATTTTTCCTGAGAATGCCCTCAAGCTATAAAAAATCCAAGGCCAAGGACACCAGGAAGAGTGTTTGCACTCACCAGGGATGATGCTCAGTGATCACCTGAGATGATCCAAGATACAATCTATCTCAATGATCATGATGTGACTGCTCTATTTGATTCGGGTGCAAGTCATTCCTTTATTTCCTATGAGTGTGCTAAACGCCTAGGCCTTCGGATTAGCAAGTTGCGTTATGATATACATGTGAAAACTCCCACCAATGCTAGGGTTGTTACGTCTGATGCCTGTTTGAATAGGATAGTGCGTTATGAGCACTGTTGTACCACCCTAGACTTAATATGTATGCCTTTCCAAGAGATCGATGTCATACTTGGTTTGAATTGGTTAGCCTCCAATAACGTAATGCTGGACTGCAGGAACAAGACCCTAGTTCTTGGCTGAAAGGTCGCTGATATGAGTCCGGAAGTAAGATTGAGTTTCATAACTGAGGCTCAGGAAGATAAATGTCTGCGGAAAGGATGTCAGGGTTATATGGTATTCTTTTCTATTCAAACAAAGGTAGAAGAAGGAATTGATGAGATCCCAGTAGTCAATGAATTTCCTGAAGTCTTTCCGAAGAAAATTCAGGGATTGCCTTCAGAATGAGAAGTGGAGTTTGCGATTAACATTGTACCCGGAGCTGGACCAGTATCCAAATCCCCATACCGAATGGCTCCTAATGAAATGATGGAATTGAAGAAGCAAATTGAGGAGCTATTGGAGAAGGGTTTCATAAGACCCAGTGTGTCACCATGGGGTGCTCCCGTGCTATTTGTCAAGAAGAAGGATGGCAGCCTAAGGCTATGCATTGACTACCGGGAGTTGAATAAGATTACGATCAAGAATAAGTATCCTCTCCCCATAATTGACGATCTGCTAAACCAATTAGTAGGAGCGAGCTTATTCTCTAAGATTGACTTGAGATCTGGCTATCATCAGCTAAGGGTGAAGTTAGATGATATTCCAAAGACTACTTTTAGGACGTGCTATGGACATTTTGAGTTCCTTGTGATGCCTTTTAGGCTAACGAATACACCTGCTATTTTCATGGTTTACATGAACTGGATCTTCAGGCCTTATTTAGATCAGTTCGTTGTGGTCTTCATTGATGATATCTTGGTGTACTCCAAATCTGCAGAGGAACATGAAAGGCATTTGAGAATTGTTCTTAGTACCCTTAAAGAAAAGAAGCTTTATGCTAAGCTGAGTAAGTGCGAGTTTTGGCTTTCAGAAGTCAAATTTCTCGATCATGTCATATCCCGAGAAGGGGTAGCTGTGGATCCTAGCAAAGTTGAAGCAGTTTTGAGCTGGGAGCAACCAAGGATAGTGACAGAGATCAGAAGCTTTCTTGGCCTAGCAGGGTACTATAGAAGATTTATTCAAGACTTTTCTCGAGTTGCCTTGCCACTTACCAAGCTTACCAGAAAGAACCAGCAGTTTAAGTGGGATGAGAAGTGCGATGCTAGCTTCCAAGAGTTGAAGTAGAGATTAACCACTACTCCCGTGCTGATTATTCCAGACCCAACTCAGACTTGTGTAGTCTACACTGATGCTAGTAAGCAGGGGTTGGGATGTGTGCTGATGCAGCAAGGTAGAGTAGTAGCCTACGCCTCTCGGCAGTTAAAGCCACATGAAGAGAATTATCCCACTCATGATAACTTGCGGCGGTGGTTTACACTCTAATGATATGGAGACATTATTTATATGGAGCAACTATAGAGTTGTATTATGACCACAAAAGCCTGAAGTATCTACAGGATCAGAAAAAGCTGAATATGAGGCAATGGCGATGGATGGAATTATTGAAAGATCATGACTTCCAAATTAAATACCATCCAGGAAAAGCTAATGTGGTAGCTTATGCCCTGAGTAGAAAAGTGGTACAGGTTGCACACATGATGATCAAGGAGTTGGAATTGATAGAAGATATGCGCGATTGGAGTCCTCTATATCAAATGCAACTGACGGAGAGTCCTTACGGAGGAGTTCATGTCAGAGCTTGCATAGAAGATAAGATAAAAGAGGCTCAAAAGCAGGATAAGCTCGCAACAATATTCAAAGATAAGCTGGAGAGAGGGAAGACCAGGAATTTTGGGATTTCCCCAGATGGATTATTGCAGTTCAGGGGAAGGCCCTATATCCCTAATGCTATGGGATTAAGAGAAAAGATTCTGGAGGAAGCACATAAAAGCCGGTATACAGTACATCCAGGTATGACTAAGATGTACCATGATGTTAAAAGGTTGTTTTGGTGGCCTGGATTGAAGAAAGATGTAGTGGCTTATGTGTCCAAGTGCTTAACCTGCCAGAAAGTAAAAATTGAACATCAAAAGCCAGCGGGAACATTGCAGCCTTTAGATATACCTGAATGGAAATGGGATGGCATTGCCATGGACTTTGTGGAAGGACTGCCCATAACTCCAAGTAAACATGATGCAGTATGGGTAGTAATTGATCGATTGACGAAGTCAGCACATTTCCTGGCAATCAATAAGAGAGATTCTCTGGAGAAGCTGGCAAAATTGTACATAAAAGAGATTGTTAGGCTTCATGGTATCCCAAGCAGCATTATGTCCGATAGAGACCCTCGATTTACTTCTAATTTTTGGAGGGCTTTGCAGCAAGAAATGGGCACTACTCTCAGATTCAGTACATCTTATCATCCTCAGACAGATGGACAATATGAAAGAATGATACAAACGTTAGAGGATATGCTGAGAGCATGTGTCTTAGATTCTCAAGGTAGCTAGGATATCCATTTACAACTCATAGAGTTTGCATATAATAATAGTTATCAGACTAGTATTCAGATGGCACCCTTTGAAGCTCTATATGGACATAAATATAGATCCCCTTATGCTGGCTAGAATTGAGCGAGAGAAGAATGCTTGGTCCTGATATAGTGGATCAAATCGCAGAATAGATTGCGATGATTAGAAAACGATTGCTGACGGCTCAAAGCAGACAGAAAAGCTATGCAGATGTCAGAAGAAAGCCGTTGGTGTTTGAAGAAAGTGAACATGTATTCCTTATGTTAACTCCAACTACAGGAGCCGGACGATCGATTAAAGTAAAGAAGTTACATCCAAGATACATCGGGCCATTCCAAATTCTTTCGAGGATAGGGACAGTAGCCTACAAGTTAGCTCTTCCTCCAAATCTTAGCCAGATACATGATGTGTTTCATGTTTCCCAATTAAAGAAGTATGTTCCAGATCCATCTCATGTGATTGAGCAAGATGAAGTCGCGCTACGAGATGATCTGACCTATGAGGTTGGACCAGTACGAATTGCTGATCGAAAGGTCAAGCAGTTACGTAATAAGCAAATCCCTCTAGTAAAAGTGATCTGGAAAGGCTTAACTGAACATGAAGCTACATGGAAAACAGAAGAAAAGATGAGGGGGAAGTATCCTGAGTTGTTTCTATAGAGTAGGTATAATGTAAATTTTGAGGACGAAATTTATTTTAAAGGGGAGATGTAATATCCTTAATTTTCTGTACTGATTTCTATGTACAGATTAAATGGAATATATGAGTTCTTTTTCAGGAAAAAGATGTGGTCCTTTATGTAAAGAAAAGGATTAAATTGCAAAAGAAAAGAAATGAAAGGACTTAAATGCAAATATGGAAAGTTTAAGGTTAGGAAAGAAAGGTAGACAAAAATGTGGGGTCTTAAAGTGTAATTTTAGCCAAATAAAGGGACTTAAGTGCAAAGAAGAAAAAGTTCCCTGGGGCTAAAGTATAATTAAAGAAAATTAGGCCAGAAGTGGTTTGGACTGACCGGTGGCATTTCAGTCCCAGATTTTACCAAAAGATAGGGCAAGTGACGCTGGGTAATCCAGCCTAATACCGGAATTTTTGAAGACTCCAGATAGCCAAAAATGGACTGATCGTCCGAAAGTTATAAAAATTTATACCGGATACCCTAGATTGCATATATAAGTGAGAAATTACAAGATGATGCACCCTTATGGGGCGGATGACAAGAAACGGACAGAATACCGATAGGAGGTCTGTAGAAAAAGTTATTCACAAATTAGCAAATCCAGACGGGAGTATGAGGCCTCCGGGGATCCGGGTAGGAGATTTATCAGTATTTTTAAAGGGGCTGAATGCGATCGGATGACTTCAGTCAGATGACTGTTATAACCCACAGGGATGCCTGAACATAGTAGGACACTGTATCTGGGAAAAGAAGCTGGTGTCCGGAAAGGTGTATAATCGGTAAATAATAATTAAAATATTCGGTGAACTGGAGCAGAGGAAGATTCCTCGTAATGAGTGCCATACAGGTAATGGACCCAGGAAGCCCAAAAATGGCGCCATTAGAGGCCCAATAAGACTCTTGGTCATTTCGCAGGGGATCTGTAACTGAGTCTGGACCCAATATTAAAAAGTTAATGATATAAAGGGTCTAGATACTAAATGTGAGGTCAGTAGACATAAAAGGGATTTTCAAAAAAATCAGATTCAGGAAACGACACAGTTTTCGAGGGGATAGACCGGGCCGGTACCTGGTTGGACCGGAAAGCTTCCAGAAGGCTCTAGCTCCCTCTCAATTTCGTCACATGAAGAATGTGGGTGGTGAGGTGTCCCATGAGTTGGCATTGAGTGATGTCATGCATGATGCAGTAAAAGGAATAAAAGAAAATAGGAAATTTCAGGAAAAACTAGGACCACAGGATCATAAGTCTTCAAAATTATAAGATTGCCATTGCTCAACACTATAAATACCCCCTAGCTCCTCATTTCGGCACAACCAAGAAAGAGAGGAAGAAAGAAGTTCTTGAGAGAGAAAGTGAGAGAAAGAAAGAAGTAAGGAAGTTCTGGTGAAGTTGGAAGAAGTAGAGAAGTTCTGAAGCTCTGCTTTTGAGGTAGCAACTAATCCTAAGCTCGTATGTAATATCTTTGTGATTTGTTGTGCTTTTGTTTGGTTGGATTGTTGTCTTATATATATGTTATGCTTGAAGCTTTATTCCAATGCTATTATCATATGTTATTGAATATGGAAGCATGCAGCATACTTATCTGTACACAATCACAAGCAAGCTCCGTCACTCTGCATTACATATATTGTTATGATTATTGCTACTGGGATTCTTTTGAATCTCATTCCTAAATATAACATTACAGGGGAGGTTCTGTCAAAATAAAATTTGGAAATCTTAAGAGACGCCGTTAGGCTGCCGAAATTCTGGCAACAAAGCAGGAACAAAGAAAGGAACTGATACGTACTGTGTACGTAGGTGCTGTCTAAGGAGGCTAGAAGTGAGTGGACCTAGCAGGTTCATCCAGTCTTTCCTGGGTACTTATGTAGAATGGTAGCTCCTACGGGAATTACCGAATCGGTACAAGATCGGTTACTTTCTACAGACGGAATGTAGCAGTTATGCTGCCGGATTTTAGACAACGGAAAGTGTAACAGAAATATGAGAATGTTAAACATGCACTGATGTATAACAGTAGATTATTTAATAATAATTGTTATCTGGCATGTTTGACTGATATGTGATGTATGTATGCACTAATATGTAAAGTTGGTTGCTGAAAAATGGCCTTGTGAATAGTAACCCGTGGAGACCTATGGATGTTTGATAAATCTTTAAAAATAGAGAATGGTTGAATAAATGTATGATATTTTTATGGTAAATAGTAGATATCATAAGATTTAATTTTATATATAGAGTGCCTCATTTGGATGTATACACGAAAAGATATAAATTGTTAAAGTTGGGACCAGAATGCTGGATTCAGGAGAAAGTCATTGGATGAACGGTAAAATTGAAACGTTGACCCACGTTGAATTTGTCAAGGAATGGTCAACCAATGATTTTTTCCTGAAATATACTTAAGTTATATTCATGTAGCAATTTGAACCACTTTATTTAGATTTTTCTAGAATTAGTTATGAATTTTCAAATTCAGGTCACTCATCTGGAATTTGCCACAGTGAACAGTACCCGATATGAATAAAATTCCAGATTAAGAGTTTAGACTTCAATGACCCTGAAAGTGGTTCTAAGTGCCACTGAATGGTCCTTAAGATGTATAAAAATAAGGATGCAACAGGAGAGAAATGTAATATCCCAAATTTTTTGTACTAATTTGTATGTACAGATTAAATGAAATATATGAATTATTTTTCAGGAAAAAGATGTGGTTATTTATGTAAAGAAATGGATTAAATTGAAAAAGAAAGGAAATGAAAATACTTGATTGCAATTATGGAAAGTCTAAGGCTAAGAAGGAAAGGTAGGCAAAAATGTGGGGTCTTAAAGTGTAATTTTAGCCAAATAAAGGGACTTAAGTGCAAAGAAGAAAAAGTTCCCTGGGGCTAAAGTGTAATTAAAGAAAGTTAGGCCGGAAGTGGTTTGGACTTCCCGAAAGTATTTCAGTCCCAGATCTCACCAGTAGAGAGAGCAAGTGATGCTGGGTAATCCAGCTTAATACAGGAATTTTTCAAGACTCCAGATAGCCAAAATTGATCTGATAGTCTAAAAGTTATAAAAATTCCTACCGGATATCCTAGATTTCAGATATAAGTGAGAAATTACAGGATGATGCGTCCTGATGGGGCGGATGTCAGGAAACTGACAAAATATCGATACGAGGTCTGTAGAAAAGGTTATTCACAAATTAGCAAATACAGACGGGAGTGTGAGGCCTCCGGGTATCCGATAGGGAGATTTATTGGTATTTAAAAAGGGACTGAATGAGTTCGGATGACCTCAGTCAGATGACTATTATAACCCACAGGGATACCTAAACACAGTAGGCCATTGTATCTGGTAAAAGGACCCGGTGTTTGGGGATGTGTATTAACGGTGTATAATAGCTAAAATACTCGATGAACATGGACGGGGGAAGATTCCTCGTAATGCGTGCTATGATGGTGATGGACCCTAAAAGGCCCAATAATGGCGCCATCAAAGGCCCAGTAAGACTCTTGGACTGATAGGTGGGCCAGTGTCCAGCAGAACCCTGGAAAGTGCGAAATTACGAAAATGCTCCTGTGTAGTACTAAAGGGGTAGTAGGTGTATGAAGGGCATTTTGGTCATTCTGGACAGGCCCAGAAGCCAATACATACACAGGTAAGGTTAACCAGGGTCAGTATATGCCCTGACAGGGTACAGAAAGGTGTAAAATGACAATTTTACCCTTAGGGTTAAGATAGTGCAAGAAAGGGCACCCAGGGGTATTTTGGTCATTTCGCAGGGGATCTGTAATTGGGTTTAGACCCAGTATAGAAATGTCAATGTATAAAGGACCCAGATATTAAACTTGAGGTCAAAACACATAATATGAATTTTTAGAAAAATTAGATTCAGAAAACAGTCCAGTTTTCGGGGAAACGGATCGGGCCGGTACCGGATTGGACTGGAAAGCTTCAAGAAGGCTTCTTGCTGCCTCAAATTTTGCCATGTGAAGAATGTGAGGGGTGAGGTGTCCCCTTAGGTGTCCCTTGATGATGCAGTAAAAGGGAATAAAGAAAAATAGGAAATTCCGAAAAAACCAGGGCCACAAGTTCAGATGGCTTCAAAATTACGAAAATGCCATCCATCAAAACTATAAATACCCCCTTGCCTTCATTCATCACGGCCTAGAGCACTTTTAGAGAGAGAAAGAAGTTCTTGAGACAGAAGGAGCAAGGAAGAAAGAAGAAAGGAAGTTCTAGCGGAGTTGAAAGCAGTACAGAGATTCTATAATTCTGCTAAGCTTTTAAGGTAGTAACTAATCCTAACTTTTATGTAATGTCTTTGTGATTGGTTATGATATTGTTTGGTTGGATTGTTGTCTTATATGTTATGCTTGAAGCTCTATTACAATGCTATGATCATATGTTGTTGAGTATGGAAGCACGCAGTATACTTATCTGTACACAATCACAAGCAAGCACTGTCACTCTGCATTACATATATTGTTATGATTATTACTAATGAGATTCCCCCGAATCTCATCCCAAATAACCCATTACAGGGGAGGCTATGTCGAAGTAAATTTTGGAAATTTTGAAAGACGCCGTTATGCTGCCGAAATTCTGGCAAAGTGGCAAAGAAAGGAACTGATACGTACTGTGTACGTAGGTACTGTCTAAGGAGGCTGGAAATGAGTAGACCTAGCCGGTTCATCCAGTTTTTCCTGGGTACTTACGTAGAATGGTAGTTCTCACGGGAATTACCAAATCGGTACAAGATCAGTTACTTTCTAAAGACGAAGCGTAGCGGTTATGTTGCTGAATTTCAGGCAGAAGAAGGTGTAATGGAAATATGGGGATTTTGTATATTCCCTTATGTATAACAACTTATTATTTAATTATAAGTATTGTTTGTCATGTTTGAATGATATGTGATGGATATCTGCATGTGTGTAAAGTTGCTTGCTGGAAATTGCCACTGTGAACAGTAACTCGAGGTGACCTAATGATGTTTGACCCATAATTAAAAATAGTAAATGGATGAATAAATGTATGAAATTTTTATGGTAAATATTATACATATTAAGCTTCGATTTGATATATAGAATGCCTCATTTGGATCTCTACAAATGGAGATATAAATTATCAAATTTGGGACCAGAATGCTGGATTTAGGGGAAAAACGCTGGATGAACAGTAAAATGGTAACGTTGCCCTACGTTGACTTGGTCAAAGAATGATCAATGACTGATTTTTTCCTAAAATATAATTGAGTTATCTTTATGTATCAATTGGAACCACTTCATTTTGATGTTTCTATAATTAATTTTGATTTTTCGAAGTCAGGCCACTCATCTGGAATTTACACAGTGAACAGTACTAGAGAAGAGTACAATTCCAGATTGAGAAATTGGACTTCAATGACCTTGAAAGTAGTTCTAAATGCTACCAAATGATCCCTAAAATGTACGAAAGTAAGGACGTTTCAAGTTTACTACCTGGCGTGCGGCCTCTCCTTTAGTCCTTAACCTTTGATCTGAGGTTCCACCTTTCTATAGGCCAGAGCCTATACATATCATAATAATATTTCATTATTATCTTATCCATCATAACTCCACTTAACTCAAGCTTATCTTGAGATAATACCTCTATCCTGTCCATCCCCTAACTTTCTTTCTATCCACGGCTAACCTTATAGAGAGAGATATTCCTCTATTCTGGCTACTGAATTCATAAGAATAATACTCTAATTTATAAGAGCAGGGACTAGAGCGCCATTATCTCGTACCATAGGGGAAATAACATTTCTAATTCATATCTTTAACTCACTTAAACATTAATTCTAACTATTTCAGAGCATCACTGAGCCAGAACCTTCTGTTATGTGCTAGAGCCCTTTCTGGTCTATGCCAGAACCTCTTGCTCTGATACCAAATGAAACATCCTTACTTTCCTAGCTCCATCTTCTCCAAGCCAGCACCCTGTTATGGTTGGAAAAGGTGGGGGGTGAGATTTCTGGGGAAATCTCAGTAGTAAACGGGACTAAATAATGTATGCATCACTGATTGATATTAGTGCTTGCTTATGACTGTGTCAACTTAGTGTAATGTACATGCTTCCATGTAACATATGAAATACAATTGGCCAAGGTAATCATAGCACAGAGCTTCAACAATTACATATTAACATCAATCAATCAAGCCATAACACAATCAATCATATATTCAACACATATAAGTTTAGGTGAGTTTACTACCTGGCGTGCGGCCTCTCCTTTAGTCCTTAACCTTTGATCTGAGGTTCCACCTTTTCATAGGCCAGAGCCTATACATATCATAATAATATTTCATTATTATCTTATCCATCATAACTCCACTTAACTCAAGCTTATCTTGAGATAATACCTTTATCCTGTCCATCCCCTAACTTTCTTTCTATCCACGGCTAACCTTATAGAGAGAGATATTCCTCTATTTTGGCTACTGAATTCATAAGAATAATACTCTAATTTATAAGAGCAGGGACTACAATAAATTACCTTATTCCTAAGCTCTCTAGGCTGCTCCTACCCAGCCAGAACCCCTTCTTTCTCTTCCTTCCTTTCTCTCTTTCTCTTTCTCTCTCATCCCTCTACTTCTTTCTCTTGGTGGAATGGAATGGAAAGGGGGTGGGGTATTTATAGTGGAGGCAAAGTGGAATGGATGGCCTAGATCAAATCTTGATGAATGGCTTAGATTGCTTGCTTCCTCAAGAAGCTTTGCTTACTTCATCATGATGACATCACTATCCCCAATGACTCATCACTTATGACATCATCAAGGGATACCTCACATGCTTAGGTGGCGCCTTGGTGGGGCCCTTGGGACACCTCGCATGCTGACTCAGCTCTTCTAGAGAATTCCAGAGTCTTTTACTGGAATGAGCGATGAGATTATGCCACGTGTCCTTTACCTTTTTTTACTTTTTCTCTTTCCATTAACTCAATGCCATGTGGCATCTTGTGGGTCCCATGAGGATATCTTTTCATGCCACCTCATGGTTCTGGATAACCTTTACTTTATCTGTCCCTTTCCCAGTTCTATTCTCTAACCGGGTAAATATCATTCCAATCTCTCTTGGACCTTTATAACTCTTGGCCCACTTGGTTTCATACGTCTCAACATCTTTTATATTCCATAGTCACAACCTAACTATCCTTTCGTCGTAACTTTATGCCTTCCTTGTTCATTAGTTGCGACCTCAACATCATTTAGTCGTGATCTCAGCATCATTTAGTCGCGACCTCATCACTTTTCAGTTGCAACCAGGCTCATTTTGTCTATTAGTTGCAACCCACATATCTTCCAGTCGCGTCTTGACCTTTCTGTAAAACTTAGTCGCGACCACACTACTTTCTAGTCGTGACCAAACTGGTCAACTCTCAACTCTGCAGCCTTTGACCTTCATATTTCCCAAACTGGGCATTCTACCCCTTAGGACTTTCATAAATCCCTGTACCTTCACTTACTCGCAGCTTAGTCCCTGAAAACTCTCTGTATATCTCTGGGACTTCTACTCAAAGGGGGTCTGGTAGCCTCTCAATCTTAGGCTATTTCTGCGTCTCTGGGCCTAAAAATTAGGATGTTACAGTCTACTTCCTCATAATCAGGTTTCCTTGAATGCAGCAGCGAATGGTTCTTTGAGAGATAAGACCCCACAAGCAAGTTGGGAGTTATTCTAGAAAATGGCCAATTAAGACCATCAGACTGGAGATCCAAGAAGAACAACCACCTCATCTTCAGGCAATTCAAATATAATCTTAGCTGAAATATCAGCCTTGGGAAATCGAATGGAGAAGAGGATGGATCTGATTGAAAGAGAGCTTCATTCCATAAAACAAGTTCATGCAGTGGATACCTCACAAGCCTTAGTTATAGGATGTGAATCCTGTGGTTCAATGATGCATGCTGCAAGTACATGTGATAGACAGTTTGAAGAAGTTATAGCAATGTATCAAGGAAGAGAGAATGATTTCCAGAAGAGAGACCCATACTCCAACACATATAATCCTGGCTGGAGAGACCACCTAAACTTTAGGTGGGGGAGTGATAGGCGAAATCAATTCCAAGGAGGTGGTGCTTCTTAAGCAACTACCAAAGTAATGCATGGTCTATGGTTCAAAACAACCTAATACCTTAGTGGCATCAAGGCCAGATGAGACTGCTCAATTGTTGAAGAGTATGGCAGCATAAATGAACAATATGAATAGTAGAATGACCAATATAGACCACAAGCTCAAGGAAAATGATGGTCAGTTCACCTCCACAGCTTTAATTCTCCAAAGTATGCAGATGTACACAGAAAACTTGAAGAGTTAAGTTGTAAGAATGCATATATCACAAGTCACTTAACTCAAGTTTTCAATACAGTGAGTGACATTCAAGGAAAGAGCAGTGGCATCATACCTTCAAACACTGTCATCAATCTAAAGGGTCTGAATGCTATATCTCTAAGAAGTGGAAGACAAGTACATTTTGAAAAAGCTAAGACACCAGACAAGGATGAAGAAGATGTTGAAATTGAGAATTCATCTTTGCCACAGATGCAAGTTGGGAAATCTAGAAGCTTAAAGAACAATAGCTCATAATAAAGAAGCCAACCCAAGAGGGGGACTCACAAGCACGAGTAGAGATGCAAGAGCTGCATGAAGAGGCAACAACAGTACCAAGTCCAGCATACAAAGGAAAGCAACATGAGGAGAAGCCGGAGTCGAGCAAGCAAGGAGCCTCTATGCACAAAGGTAAGGAGGTAAGTATTAAAGATCTCTCTTTTCCTAATTCTTACTTTGCTGGAAAGAAAAAGATTGACCTCGATTTTGCTAAAGACGCTTACACTCTATTCAATAAGTTAGAAATCAACATCCCTATGGTTGAATTCCTCAAGAGAAACCCTAAGTATGCTAAATTTTTAAAGGAATTATATGCTGATAAAAAGAAATTTAGGCCTCTTGAGAGAATTCAGGTGAGTGCTAATATGTCATCACTCTTTAAGGCTAAACTATCGGTTAAGTGCCAAGACCCAGGCTCCTACACAATCCCATGCACTATAGGAAATATTCCTATTAAGGGAGCATTGCTAGATCTAGGGGCGGCCATTAACGTAATGCCTTGGTCAGTATACAATGCCTTAGGTATTAAAAATCTTAGAGATATAAATGTAGTGCTCCAGTTAGCTGATAGGTCAATCGGGTATCCTAAGGGAATCCTTGAGGATATTCTAGTGCAGGTCAAAAACTTAGTATTCCCAGCTGACTTTTATATTTTGGACATGTCCAATGAGTTAGTGAATGACAGTACTTTGATCCTAGGCAGACCTTTCCTCCAAACTTTTAAGACCATCATTAGTATGAAGCATAGTTCCATGACAATGGAAGTTGGAGAACATATGGCGGCGTTTAACATAAATAAAGCAATGAAATTCCCTTTTGATAATTCTGCTTTTACTATTTTGAATGCCATTGACTATGCTATTGAAGAGACTAGGGATGAACATGAATTGAGTTTACCTGATAATGATATAGATAATGTGTTTGTAAAGTTTTGTTGAGCGATTTTGCAGGATCCCAAGATGTTCTGGAAGCTGGAAGAGCAATAATCCTAGAAGGGTCTAGTTTTTGTGACTCCAAGTCATGACTAGAAGACCCACTGGTCGCGACTAATGAAACATCCTCCTTTATACTCCTCAGAGTACACTTGCGGAAGCAATAATAGTTGTATGGCAATAATAGTTGTATCTAAGTCCAGAGATTGAACTTTTACTCCTAAGTTCCTTACTCTGAACCTGTACTTTGAAAACTGATTTCTCTCACTATACACATCCAAATGAGGCTTATTACCTATTCACGGAATGCCCCAGATGTGTACTGCAGGCTCACTAAATCTCGTGGCCAGACTCCTCCGTTTACTAGGTCAAACTGAGGTCAGAACACTGCTGCCTCAGGACCTGCGAATTTCCCTTCTTAATTGAACATACATAAATGGAACATGCCAAACAGTATTTATCATTGCATATCAAATGTCATACAGCAAGGCATACACAACAAGATATATACATAATCTTGCTATCTCTATTACATCTCTTTCTGCCTATACTCTGGCAGCACAATCGCTACGCTTCATCTGTACAAAGAACTGAACTGTACTGATTCGGTAATCCCCTCATGAGAACTACCATTCTACGTAGTACCCAGGAAAGACTAGATGAACCGGCTAGGTCAACTCACTTCTAGCCTCCTTAGACAGCACTACGTACACAGTACGTATCATATACTGATGTTCAGTCTTTACTTCGGCAGCATAACGGCGTCTCTTAGCATTCTCAAGATCCACTTCAGCATAACCTCCCTGTAATGGGTTATGTATGGGGATGAGATTCGGGGGAATCTCAGTAGCAACAATCATCACAATATATGTAATGCAGAGTGACAGTGCTTGCTTGTGATTGTGTACAGATAAGTATGCTGCGTGCTTCCATGCTTAATAACATATGATCATAGCATTACAGCAGAGCTTCAGACATAACATATAAGACAACAATCCAACCAAATAATAGCACATCAAATCACAAAGCCATTACATAAAGCTAGGATTAGTTACTACCTGGCTAGCTCAGCAGAACCTTACTATCTCTATTCTGTTTCCAGCTCCGCCAGAACTTCCTTACTTCTTTTTCTCCTTTCTCTCTTCCTTCCTTCTCCTTCTCTCTCTTCTTTCTCTCCCTTCTCCCTTGCCCTTGAATGCAAGAATGAGCCAAGGGGGGGTATTTATAATTGCTTCCAATGGCAATTCCGTAATTACCATGAACTTTGATCCTGCGGTCCTGGTTTTTCCTGGATTTTCCAATTTTCTTTAATTCCTCATTTACTGCATCATGCATGACATCATCGGCACACCTCACCGGGACACCTCAGCGCCACATTTATCACATGCTGCAAATCTGGGACACCTCAGCAGCTGACTCACCGGTCCAGTCTCCTGCCTCGTAATGCGTGCCCTCAACTTTATCTGCTTTCTGCAGACTAATACCATGTGGCGACTGGAAGAGACCTTGCACGCTTCCCAATGCCACCCAGATAAGTCCCAGACTTATCTGATCACCTCCTCGGTGTTCGTGTCAACCGAGTAACTTTACTCTACTGAACCATTACTTTAATGCCATGTGGCATCTTGTGGGTCCCATGAGGATACCTTATCAGTCTACCTCATGGTCTTCAGATAACCTTTCCTGTATCTGGTCTCCTGCCTCCGGTCTATCTCTAACCGGGTAACTATCTCATTTAGACCTTCACAACACATGGCCCATACGCTTAGTCACTAGTCGCGACCTAGCCATCATCTCATCGCGACTTAACACCTTCTGTGCTTATTAGTCGCGACCACAGCTTTCTCTAGTCATGACCACAACATTCTTTAGTCGCGACCATAACATTCTTTAGTCGCGACCCTAACAGTCTTTCGTCGCGACCACAACACAATCTAGTCGCGACCATAACATTTTCTAGTCACAACCAGCCCATTTTACCTATTAGTCGCGACACACACATCATTTAGTCGCGTCTAAACCTTTCTGCCATTATTAGTCGCGATGTAACTACTTCCTAGTCGCGACCACACTTCTTTCTCGTCGCGTATAACTCTTTCTGTAACCATTAGTCGTGACCATACCTATCTCTTGTCGTGACCTAAATGGTCAGCTCTCAACTCCACATCCTTTGACCTTTACATCATCCCAAATGGCCATTCTACCCCTTGGGACTTTCACTGTTGACACATAAGTCCCCGTACTTTTGCTTATTTGCAACTTAGTCCCTGAAACTCTCTACGTATCTCCGGGACTTCTGCTCAAAGGGGGTCTAGCAGCCTCTTAATCTTAGGCTATTTCTGCATCTCTAGGCCTGAAAATTGGGATGTTACATTTCTCCTCCCCTTTAAATAAATTTCGTCCTCGAAATTTAATCAGTATCATAGCCAAATCAACTTAACATCTGGCAAAGTACTCATCATAACTTTACATCTCTTCGTAACATGCTTATCTTTCTCTGGGTCAACTCAATCAGAGTCGAAATCTACTTTTCTCTTATGGACCACTTACTGTACTTATGAGCAGTGTCCATTTCTTTCATAGAAAATTCCCTCGAATATTACTGTATTCGGGAGTTCCTTCTAACTACTCATCATACTTCTAGCATCTATCTCTTATTACTTCTCTTAGTATCTCGTAGACTGCTTCAAAATCTGCAACATTTCATCTTTCTGAACGTCATACAGAGAGAGGACTTACGCAGCTATTCTTTCTTTACTTTGCTGCTAAACAAGAGCACCTACTCCAACATGCATAATGCCTGGCCAACATACTATAGGACTGCATACCTGCTTATGAATGCAAAGCTCTAACATCGGAGCTCAAGCATTCCTGTTCTAACTAGGCACAGCTCTAACACTCGGAGCTTGCATAGTTCTTGCATCCCATAAGGCCTAGCATCTCATGCAAGGAGTGAAAGTTCTCATTTTCTATTCTCTTCCATAGCATAACATTCAAACATATGATCCCTACCAAAAAGGGAGCATCTCTGTCTGTTCATACAATGCACATCTCTAGGTGCGTGTCATATTACACGTTTACTACCGTGTATCTCATTACATGCCTTTGATTCGTTATCATGGCATCTTTAGCCAGCTCTGGCTATTTTATGGCGTATATCACCCTTTCATAACTTATCTTGAGATATCATAAGGCTAACATTCTCTTCCTCATAGAACTGAGTTCTATCTCTACTTTGCCTTAGACCTTTTTCTCTAGGTCTTCTCTAGCCTTTTAATCTCTTTACCCTCATCTGGGGGAATCTATCTACTCATACTCTTTTGTTCTCATTATATTGAGGATTTTCTTCTCTGCTTCTCATTACACAGAGGATTCTCTTCTCTGTTTCTCAGGCATACTTCTACAAAACTTCTTTGAATACCAGTACTCAGATTTGAACTTGGACTCCATCTTCGTTTAAGGGAAAGCTAAGTTCAGTCCGTATACTAGAGGCTACCTGAGGAAAATCATTATAAAACAATTTCTCTGGGTGAGCTTATCAACTAGTGAAGCTTTCTTACCTTAACTTCGTCTTTGGCCTTCATCTTCCCAAAGAGATACTACATTGTACTCATAACTCATGGCTCATTACTTTCCTTAGGCTAGGTTTAACTGCGACCTCGAGATCTAACTGTGATCAACCGTTAGCCTCTTCAGAATCTACTGCGACTCTGAATCTGTTAGGATCTAACTGTGACCCTGGAGCCATGTTAGGATCTAACTGCGACCCTCCAGAATCTAACTGCGATTCTGTTGTACTGTATATCTCCCGAAGATCTTAAACCAACAGACTAGGTTATAAGGTTAACTGCTTCCACCTGCTGATAACTCCATAAAAAAATCTTATAGCCTCATATCGTTTGCCCAGACTCTACTTACTTCCTCTTTTACTCAGAAGTTCCCTCTCATTTTCTTACTTTACTGTGGCTTACCATTGGCTTGTGCCATTATGGTCTAACCACCTGCCATTGCATTCTACGGCTATGGCCTCATCATACTTCTCATTCAATCTGTGCTTTAACTGCGAGCCATTAGAACTATGCTCTAACTACGAGCATTCTATATCAGATCCAACTCTTATCTGAAGAGTGATATATACTCATCTGAATCTAGCTCTATCTGGGAGCCATATGTTTCAGATCCCACTCTTATCTGAAGAGTGATCTAGAAACAATCTCTTTACACTTTTCTGCTTTCTTTTTGTCTACCATTCCTTTCAACAGAAATGGCTCTGAGTACTGCATTCACAAGTCTGTAGAATTACCTGAGTATCCTCAATCATGACATATCTGAATATCATAACTTATTGTCCCATGAACTGAGACTATCTATCATCCTCAATACATATCTTATTACATGTCATATGGTATGGGAGCAACATAACTTCCTCATAACTTTCTCATCTCATATATGTACTCATATATATATATACTCTACCCTGCATGTACTGCCAAAAAGGGAGTATTTATTCATCATAGCATACTCTAACATGCATGTCATCATTTGACAACTGCAAGGAGATACAACTATCATGACTTATGGCATCATAAGCCATATCATACTTTGCTCAACCATCCATCAGACTAACTAAACCTCAAGGCATATTTTCTTTATCATATTACCTATCATATCCTGAATCATTTATCTATCACATGATTAGGATCTGGCAAGATCATCTGTCTATCTTACTTAGGCTGCCACACTACCCTCTTATCAGGGTATAGACTCAACCCTTCATCACTCTCTCTTACATAGGGAATAGGGGAGTCACTTTATCTTTCAACTGTGGCTACCTCTTTCTTAACTTCTTCTGCCTATCCATCAGTCCCAGTCTATTCTTGACCGGACTGTGGTTCCTGATCGGTCTCTCTCTTGATCCTAGCGAACTTCAGTCGCATAGATCTCATTTCCCCATTTCTTACTATCATTTCTGTTCCCTAGGGTACTCTACCCTGGATCTATCACTTCTCCGTGATGGGATCCCTCTGCTTAGGAACATTAGCACTTTAGCTATTAACCATCACGTCTCTAGCCTTAGGCCATGTCCTAGGCTCATTCCTAGGCAAACCTCATACTAGCTATCTGGTTAGCTCATCTTAACTCATCATCATAATCCTTTACATCATCCTTTGCTGCTCATCTCGCCTAGCACGGATGACTCACATAGGGTCTACCTCATTGGAGTTGCCAGCTTTCTCTATGCATAGCTTCTCCACTCAAGCTCTATGTTCTTTTCTTATGTTCACCATATTTTTCCTTCTCCAAAAAGAAAAATGAACACATATCTTATCTAGGAACTTTATCTCCTCTAAACTTTCTAAACCTCTATGTGAATAACTGCCTGTCGCAACTTGAGTATTGAATAGTCATGACTCATATCCTCTGTGATCATTAGTCAGTGACCATCATACTCAACTTATCATGATCTAACATTTCTGTCCTTTAGTCGCGACCTCACTCTTCTGTCGTCGTGACCTGAACCTAACTCGTCGCGACCTAGGCCTCCTTACGTCGCAACCTTAACTTTTTGCAATATACCGTCGCGACCTTGTAACATACACGTCGCGACCTAATCTTTCTGTAAATAACAGTCGCGACTTCTTCACTTCTTCGTCGCGAGTAAAACTCTCTTTGAGCTACACGTCGCGACCTTAAACCCCATTAGTCGCGACTCAATGCCATTCTCCCGCACTCATGGAAAAATATTCTTTCTAAATCAGAGCATCACTGAGCCAGAACCTTCTGTTCTGTGTTAGAATCTTATGCTCTGAACCAGAGTCCTTTCTGGTCTATCCCAGAACCTCTTGCTCTGATACCAAAATGAAACATCCTCCTTTATACTCCTCAGAGTACACTTGCGGAAGCAATAATAGTTGTATCTAAGTCCAGAGATTAAACTTTTACTCCTAAGTTCCTTACACTGAACCTGTACTTTGAAAACTGATTTCTCTCACTATACACATCCAAATGAGGCTTATTACCTATTCACGGAATGCCCCAGATGTGTACTGCAGGCTCACTAAATCTCGTGGCCAGACTCCTCCGTTTACTAGGTCAAACTGAGGTCAGAACACTGCTGCCTCAGGACCTGCGAATTTCCCTTCTTAATTGAACATACATAAATGGAACATGCCAAACAGTATTTATCATTGCATATCAAATGTCATACAGCAAGGCATACACAACAAGATATATACATAATCTTGCTATCTCTATTTTATCTCTTTCTGCCTATACTCTGGCAGCACAACCGCTACGCTTCATCTGTACAAAGAACTGAACTGTACTGATTCGGTAATCCCCTCATGAGAACTACCATTCTACGTAGTACCCAGGAAAGACTAGATGAAACGGCTAGGTCCACTCACTTCTAGCCTCCTTAGACAGCACTACGTACACAGTACTTATCATATACTGATGTTCAGTCTTTACTTCGGCAGCATAACGGCGTCTCTTAGCATTCTCAAGATCCACTTCAGCATAACCTCCCTGTAATGGGTTATGTATGGGGATGAGATTCGGGGGAATCTCAGTAGCAACAATCATCACAATATATGTAATGCAGAGTGACAGTGCTTGCTTGTGATTGTGTACAGATAAGTATGCTGCGTGCTTCCATGCTTAATAACATATGATCATAGCATTACAGCAGAGCTTCAGACATAACATATAAGACAACAATCCAACCAAATAATAGCACATCAAATCACAAAGCCATTACATAAAGCTAGGATTAGTTACTACCTGGCTAGCTCAGCAGAACCTTACTATCTCTATTCTGTTTCCAGCTCCGCCAGAACTTCCTTACTTCTTTTTCTCCTTTCTCTCTTCCTTCCTTCTCCTTCTCTCTCTTCTTTCTCTCCCTTCTCCCTTGCCCTTGAATGCAAGAATGAGCCAAGGGGGGGTATTTATAATTGCTTCCAATGGCAATTCCGTAATTACCATGAACTTTGATCCTGCGGTCCTGGTTTTTCCTGGATTTTCCAATTTTCTTTAATTCCTCATTTACTGCATCATGCATGACATCATCGGCACACCTCACCGGGACACCTCAGCGCCACATTTATCACATGCTGCAAATCTGGGACACCTCAGCAGCTGACTCACCGGTCCAGTCTCCTGCCTCGTAATGCGTGCCCTCAACTTTATCTGCTTTCTGCAGACTAATACCATGTGGCGACTGGAAGAGACCTTGCACGCTTCCCAATGCCACCCAGATAAGTCCCAGACTTATCTGATCACCTCCTCGGTGTTCGTGTCAACCGAGTAACTTTACTCTACTGAACCATTACTTTAATGCCATGTGGCATCTTGTGGGTCCCATGAGGATACTTTATCAGTCTACCTCATGGTCTTTAGATAACCTTTCCTGTATCTGGTCTCCTGCCTCCGGTCTATCTCTAATCGGGTAACTATCTCATTTGGACCTTCACAACACATGGCCCATACGCTTAGTCACTAGTCGCGACCTAGCCATCATCTCATCGCGACTTAACACCTTCTGTGCTCATTAGTCGCGACCACAGCTTTCTCTAGTCGCGACCACAACATTCTTTAGTCGCGACCACAACATTCTTTAGTCGCGACCCTGACAGTCTTTCATCGCGACCACAACACAATCTAGTCGCGACCATAACATTTTCTAGTCGCAACCAGCCCATTTTACCTATTAGTCGCGACACACACATCATTCAGTCGCGTCTAAACCTTTCTTCCATTATTAGTCACGACGTAACTACTTCCTAGTCGCGACCACACTGCTTTCTCGTCGTGTATAACTCTTTTTGTAACCATTAGTCGCGACCATACCTATCTCTTGTCGCGACCTAAATGGTCAGCTCTCAACTCCACATCCTTTGACCTTTACATCATCCCAAATGGCCATTCTACCCCTTGGGACTTTCACTGTTGACACATAAGTCCCCGTACTTTCGCTTATTTGCAACTTAGTCCCTAAAACTCTCTGCGTATCTCCAGGACTTCTGCTCAAAGGGGGTCTAGCAGCCTCTTAATCTTAGGCTATTTCTGCATCTCTAGGCCTGAAAATTGGGATGTTACAACTAACAACTCTAGAGACCTTGAGTCACGATGAGAAAATGAAGATAAACCTGATAGGTCGCGACCAGAAATGGCAGAAGCAACCAATGACTTCTCCAGATCTCCAGTTCCTTGTTCCACTATTTCGTTTAAAGGGCCAATACATTCTAACCCTACTTCTCCTCACTCAAAGTCAAAAATTACCTCTCGTACCTTAAGATTCTTGAATAATTTGCTCCTTACTAATAGTAAAGGTATAAAAAAGAGTGCTCCCAAGCACATTGTAGTTGAAGTCCAACCTCAGCTTGGTGCGACGCTTGAGGAAGTAAATGACAAATTGGGAAACCCACACAAGCTGGATAAGAGCAATTTCGAGGGATATACAAAGAATATGAATGAAACATCCCTTAAGCTTGTTGCTGCTACTTGCCAACCGTAGTTCGGCAAGTTCAAGTTTAGAGAGGAAATATTCAAGATGAGCTTAGATGGGCTTCATGATGTAAGTAGAGTGCATGATCCTGGGAAGCCAGAGTGGAGCGAGAAGATAATAGGGATAATGTCCCAATCAAACAGCTATCTCTCAAAGCTTTATGAGTTCCCACTGCCACCTTGATGGCTAGGTTGTCCTTTCCTATCTCTTACCTTTTACAAGTTTCCCTCCCACTATATGATTGATATTATGGTTTGATGATTGGAAAGGGACGACTCAGTAGGATAGTGTTCATTTTCAGTTTATTTCTAGTTATGTTGGTTTACTTCTATTTTGCACCATACACCTGTGTTGTCCATGGTCTATTTATTTATTTCTTCTGTTCTGGGCTTTACAATGAACTCAATTACATGCTATAGTTTACCCATCTTATCATCATTGCTCCTCTTGTCTTACGATGCATGATTTGAATGTGACTGTGTGCGTGATTGTGAAATTTGCATTGAGTGATGAGATTACTTGCTGTGTTAGAGCTAGATTTGATTGACTTTATAAAGTGCTGTGATTTCTAAAAGTTTTGTTGATAGTGAGGACACTGTCACTTTTAAGTGTGGGGGAGGATGCTTTTTGTGCTTCGATTAATCCAATCTTTCATTACAAGTCTTTATTTGGTTTTAATGTGTGATGAATTGCTGAAAATTGGATCCCCACTTGAACTGAGTTGTTATTTACTAAAAAGTTGTTAGTATGAAATGTTTTTGGACTTTGAAAACTGTCACTTGGTAGTCTCTGGGAAAATTGGTCGCGACATATGTGTTGTTTGGTAACGACCTGAAATGGAATTTTGGACTTAACATGCTCTCTGTGAACTTCTGTCGTGACCCATGTGCTTTATGGTCGCCACAATATCTTTCTGTTAATTTTTGTCGTAACATGAATACCTTGCCTATCGCGACTGTTTCTCTCTGAGTATTTGTGTCGTGACAGGAAATTCATAGGTCGCGACCAGATGTTTTGAAAACTCTGAGCATGCACCCTTGGGAAAATTGGTCGCAACCCCCATTGTTTTCAGTCACGATCTAATTTTGAAAATGTCTATTTACCTTCTCTTTGCCTTGTGCAATGCTGTATAGGAGGTTCGCTTTTGAACTACTGAAATGCTCTTACAAATGATTCATTGCCCTTTATTTCAAAACCCTTTTAGCTCCTATAAACCATTGCCACACTTGAATTTTTCTTTGAAAATCTTGGATATTGAATTTGAAACACCTAAGCTCTTGCTGTTAAATTTGGGATTACCACATGGTTTTAAGTGATTACCTTGAAACTTTTAAATCGTCGTTTAGCGGGTTTTCAGTGGTGGTAAGCGTTTTAATGCCTAGTGAATAATGAACAGTGGTTAAGACTTTAGCTTATGAGCAAATCAAATCACAACCCTTGTTGGAAGGATTCTCGGCCTTAAATTCTATATTGAGTGATTATTCAATTGGTTTATATTCTCTAGAACTTGTACTGAGTTGAGAATTACTTACGCACTTATGAATTGAACATGATAGAGGCATTCATTTCTAATCCCTTTTATCCCAAACACAAGCCCACTACATATTTTATCCTTAGTCACCCCCTTTGAGCCCATCACTCTTTCTTTTCATCATTTTTTATAGAAAGTCATATATGCATAAACATCATTTCAAAATAAATCTTCATTCATGTCAAAAATCCATTACTGTTGTGTTGTTGTGCTACAACTTTTATGCATGAGGTGCTAAATAAAAGAAAAAGAGAAAAAGCATATTGCTAAAAAAAAAGAGAGTTCAAGAAAAGATTGAAGAAAAGAAAACAAAAAGAAAAGAAAAGAGAAATGAGAAAGGCACCATTATCAACCCCAATTAGCACAATCATCATTTCTGCATCTCTAGAGACATGAATTCAAGCTATATACTCATTGTTGAATGCATATAAAACTTTCTATCCTTGATATTCCATTCCACATGGCCTATCTCCATCATTACAACCCTAAAAGACCTCTTGATTCTTTGCATAAGTGCTATATAGTTGCTGAGATTTAGAGCCATTACAAGCTTATAGCAGGATGTTTTCCAATTTGAATTTGAGTGAAAGAACCCTAACAATGAGAGGAAGTAGAGAGCTAAACACTTACATCCTTTGAGAGGATCTATTGCGTTCACACAATTGAGGTTGATTTCACTTAGTAGTTGATTACTTGGCATTGCTCGCATTATCACTTTGCATTCCCAAAAGATAGTGGATTAATTATTTTCATGTCACACTATGGATTATGTTGTTATCTTGGATTTAATAGTGTTATTCTAGGTGTGATTCATTTCTTTGTCCAGGAGTACAAAGGTTCAAGTGTGGGGGAATTGATAAGACACATTTTGTATATGGTTTCTATGACATTTTTGAGAGTTTTATTGTAACTTTACCATTCATTTCATGCCTTAAATTGTACTTTTGTGTATTACATGATTGTGCGTGGCAATATGCTAATTAAAGGGTAAAATGGTAAAATAACTCTTCCAAACTGCACATATATTATTATTTACTAATTTGGACTTTTACAGCATGCTTTTATGTTGAATTGCAGGTATTTTAGAAGAGAGCAAGGACCAGGAAAGAAACCACAAGTCAATGAAAGTCAAATCACGTCTTTACACTTTTTCGTCGTGACCAAAGTGTCATCCCGTCGCGACCTTGATTCTTCTGGAAGCTTCTCTGCGTTTACAGGTCGCGACCAAAACAAGGAACTGGTAGCAACTAGAGAAGACAGTCGTGAAGCTGCGTGTTTCTGGTTAGGTCAAGATGCTTTTAAAAGGTGAGGCAAGCTGCCGTCAATGGAGAGGCTGGTTTTAGACCTGATTAGGCTAAGAAGCAGTACTTGAGCTCTCTCTGATCACCTTCACCATATATTCCATCCTTCTACACCTTTTCACAGATTTCTACATATCTCTACACCATCAATCTACCATATTTCCATCGTTTCTTCATGGCATTACACATGAACAGCGATTGCAGTGCAGCAGAAGTCATGAGAGGCTAAATCCTTAGTCTCTTGGTGATGGATCTCATATCTTGAGCTCATGAACTAAACCGGGGAGTTTCTGCTTTTCTAATTTGCATCTTGTCATGTTATGATTGCTGCTAGATCTAGGGTTTTTCATCATATGAACAAGTTTTGAATATCGATTGATCATTCTCATATTAGACTATTGTAATATGATTCTGGATGTTTGAAAGCTGGATTTTAATTTAATATTTTAGTTTCAATTTTAAGAAAGTTGGGTTGTTTTTCAGCGATCATTGCGAACCAATTCATTGCTTGAAATCTAGGGTTTTCGATTGACGACCATTCGAGGGCGTTCTCATAATCTAGGGTTTATTGCAAGCTAAGTTGTTTCTAACAGTTCACTAATAGTCTTTAAACTAGCTTTGATCGAAGGAGTTTAAAGAAGATTAGGGTTCTGGACTCAATCGATCGATTGAGGTTTTATTTGAGACTTAGTGATTTCAAACTCCAATTTAAATTTAAGAGCAAGTATAGATACGTTTTCATCATCAAGAGTCTTTCATAACATATTCTTTCAAACAAACAAACCAGTTTTCATCTTAATCAAAAATCCAAAAACATCTACTTTTCTGCACCCTTATTTTGTTGCAAATCAAATCCCAAAACTATTTTATCTCTACTCAGGTTTTCATTCTTTTTGACATCCAATTTGCTACGTTTCCTTTAGAAAGGCTCCTTGAGAAGAACGATAAGGTTGTGCCTTATACTATATTATTGGGTGCAATTAACTTTATTTTGATGGCTCGAACTACGATAATCCGAGAGCCTCATCAGGAGTTCATTGTGTTTTTAATTCAGATTTGATTATATCGAGTTGATATAATTAATTCTGTGATTACTAATGCAATTAGAGTAGTAGATGACAAAGAAGTAGGGAACCGAGTTGGATCTCTTATTTTTGCATAAATAATCCTTTGATTGATTCTCATCTTTGATCGAGTTGAACAGAGCTATGATTAATTGAAGTGATTCTGTTTAATTAATATTCTACTACCTTTAAGTTGAATGATTCAGTATTCTCTTATCATGGTCTGTGAGTTGTAGCTTGATTGAGATTTAGCTAGCGAGTTGTTAGCTACATATTCTAATTCAACTGATTAACTCCAATAATCTGTGGATAATGAAGGTAAGGTAATCTCAAAGGGAACACACTTGTCATTGATTCATTTCACCATCTTAATCACTTAAAATCAGAAACAATAGCATAGGATTTTACATTCAGTCTTAGTTCAACCAAATCATCACATAACTCATCTGTTAACTTGTTAATTTGTGTCTCATTAGATTAATTAGGTACCTTAGCATCCATCTAGACTCTTTGTGAATCAACCTAGGTTAGCCTCCACTTACTATTGGTTAGCTTAGTTTTGTTTGATAATTAGAAACGATAGTTATCAAAATGGCATTGTTGTCTAGGAGCCTTACTTGTTAAGGTTTCCTAAGCAATCTCCTGGGCCTCAAAAACATAAAAAGTAGGTAGTTGTTTTAGTTTTTTTGCGAATTTAGTGTTTTGTCTTTATAAGTCCCGACCATTTGGCTTTTAAGTCACGACTAAACTGCTCTGTGATATCTAGTCGCGACCAGATACACATTTAGTCGTGACCTGAACTTAGTTTTTGACTCAGATTTGCTTTCAGCAACTTTTAGTCACTACTGGAGTGCTTTTTGGTCCCAACAAAAAAATATATTTTTCATAAGTTTTCATCTCTTGATTTTTAGTCACAACCAAATTGACACTTAGTCACGACAAAAAACTCTCTGTGGTTTTTGGTCACGACCGGAGTGCAGTTTGGTCACAACCAAAAATTTCTAACTTCAAGCATTTGCTCTCTGTGATTTTTAGTTGCAACCAAAGTGACATTTGGTCACGACCAAAAATCCTGATTCAAAAATTTTGCTCTCTGTGACTGACAGCCGTGACCTGAAGTTCATTTTTGTCGCGATATCTGCTCTCTGTACTTTTTAGTCGTGACCAAGAGTCCTTTTAGTCGCTACCTAAGATTTCTAAACTGCGAATAACTGATCTCAATTTTTGAATTTGCTGTATTATATATTTGATCTTCTGCATTATTGTTGAGCTTGATTTGCATGAACAAAAGCTCTAAATTCTTTCCATTGGATAGAGAAATTAATAGAACACTTAGGCAAATTAAGAAGGCTAAAATCTTAAATCAAGCTAGTGTTACATCTGAGCTTGGTAACATCCTAGATAATCATCTTATCATGGAGCATGTTAATGTAGGTGAAACTCATACTCATAATCAGAATAATCAACATGAGCAGTATGCAGAAAATAACATGAACAATAGAAGGCCACGTAGGAGCATAAGAGATCTCACTTCTTTTAATGCAAACTATGATCCTTTTCACACTTGTCCTGCTTTAGATGTTATTTTGAGCTGAAAGGTCCTTTGTTGAGTAACTTACCAAAGTTTTATGGATTAGCAGGTGAGGATCCTTTCAAGCATTTAAAGACTATGCAGTAGGTTTGTTGTCATATCCTAATTTTTCCCTATCTGTATGAAATAGACAGTGGCACTGTAAGGGATAGATAGAGGAAAGAGTTTTGAAAGGGATTATGACGATGATTAGAATGAATGATAAAGGTTAGATAAGTTTTGAAGAAAGAGAGGGACTAAACTGAAAAGTTTAAAAGGTCCATGGTACAAAATAAAATGTAGAGGAAAAGTTTGGGTCCTTAAGTGTAATTTTAGAAAGTTTGAGAGACTAAAATATAATTTGTCAAAAGTTCAAGGGTAAAAATGTAATTATGAGAAAGTTGAACCGGAAAAGGCCCAAAACTGCCCAGAAATATATCAGTTCCAAATTTTACTAGTAAATAGAGAAAATTATTCTGATCAGTTTAACGCAAAATAGAATTTTGATTTGAGGTCCCGATAAATTGATATAAATTTCTGAAGCTTAGAAAAATTATTACGGTATCTTTAGGACCTCAGAATCAGATGAAACTTTACAGTAAATTCTTATAATTAATATGAGAATATATAAAACTGACAAAACTCAAAAAGGAGTTATGTAAAATTTATTATGGAATTTACAATAGAATAAGATACCCGATAAATACTTTCGGGTGAGGTTTCTTGAGAATTATGCCATAAAGGCATTGGACCCATTTAAAGGCCCAAAATGGCATCTCAAAGGCTCAGTAAGGTAACTGAATAGTTATGTGGGCCAGTGTCCAGAGGAACCCGGAAAAATGCGAAATTACAAAAATGCCCCTATGTAGTAATAATGAACAAGAGATAAATGGAGGGTATTTTGGTCATTTGGACAGGGTAAAAAATGCCAAGGAAGGTACAGGGATGAATAATAAGAGTCAGTATATGCCCTGATAAAGTGTAAAGAGGTGTGAAATGACAATTTTTCCTTTAGGGTTAATATAGTGTAAGATAGTGAACCAAGGGCATTTTGGTCATTTTCCAAGGAATGGTAAGTATATAAATACTCAGTACAATAATTTCAATGGTAGGAAAAATCTGGATACTGGATTTAAGGTCAGAAAATGTAAGGAATTGGAAGACACGCAGCGGAAATAAACTTTAAAAATTTTCCATTCCTTGCCAGGATCTGCCGTATGTGTTTAAGTCAAGTGGAAAGAATCCTTACCCTTAGTGTTGCTCAGCGAATTTCACAGCTTCTCTACGTGGGTGGTGATCTCTTTCTGATCGCAAGAAATCGACGGAGTGTTCCTCAGCGACCTTCACAGATTCTCTCCGCGGACGGTGGTCTCTTTCCGATCACAAGAAGTCGACGCCTCAGGTCGGCTTCCTCTACTGGTATCCACACGAACAGCGTTCCAACCACGAACGACGTGCTAGCGTCTCCTGTCCCTCCAAGGCTTTCACAAGTCTCCGTCTCTATTTCGGCAGTTTCTTGTCTGCAAACCTTTTGCAGATTCCGTTCGGCCTTTTGTGTTCTATGTTATTTTCAAACGTAGCTCCTCCAATCAGATATAGAGGATGCTATGCGTTTTTCCACCTGACCTAATTGGATTTTGGAGTTAATCTTATATTAATTCCGAATTGATACAATATCATATATTGTATAATTTTATAAGAAACTAATTAAATAAAATAATATTAAATCCGTCCCACAGATTTAATTACTTATTTATTTAACTTTAAATAAAGATGAGACTGAGTTATATTTGATTTATTCCCATAAATCAAATTTGAGATATCCTATCAATTTAAATTTCGAATTTCAAACGTGATAGAGATTTAATTTATCCTTATAAATTAAATCTTATAAATATCTCTTATATGAGATATCCTATCAATTTGAATTTCGAATTTCAAACGTGATAGAGATTTAATTTATCCTTATAAATTAAATCTTATAAATATCTCTTATATGAGATATCCTATCAATTTGAATTTCGAATTTCAAACGTGATAGAGATTTAATTTATCCTTATAAATTAAATCTTATAAATATCTCTTATATGAGATATCCTATCAATTTGAATTTCGAATTCAAACATGATAGGGATTTAATTTATCCTTATAAATTAAATCTCATATATCTCATATATATAATATATATATATACGAATTTATATATATACGAATATAAATATAAATAAATATATATATACATTCACCTGGATCTTTCATTGAATCTGGACATGTCTTAGATTCAATGAATCTGGACATCATAGCTCGTGTTGGGCTATTTTGTGTGCGACCCTGTAGGCCCATATGAAGTTGGCAGTGGGCCATTTGCTATACTAGCCCACAAGTCGCAAGCGGTCTCTAGCAAGACATAACAACTACCCAAATCATATGAGGATCGATAAACGATGTAACCTTTTATACAACCATATCATGTCCCTTCTGTCACGCGATATTTTGGTCATGGATGAGGCATGGATAATGTCATCCTCCTATTCCCGACCGTTACTTTCTCGATCCCTGAGTAGTCTGACTATAGAAATGGAACTACCTTTCCATTACAGTATGGCCATACATTTCTCAGACTCACTCATCGAGGGGCCCAGTAATATCTCTCCACGAATGTGAGGGACAAATTCCATCTTGACCATTCACATTCCTCCGCATGAAAAACCACTAAGCCCAAACATAGTCTTTATGATCACTCGGTCAAAAGTGACTTTTGACTAGGTCAAAGCTGAGCGTTTTGTCATGTAGGAATCCATGATGATCTCAGGTCAAAGGGCATATTGACATGGTTTGTATATGAGAGAAGCTTATGACGTTACCCATGCAGTTCTCTCATAGCGGGTCGGTCCAACACCCTGTACTCTTACATGTGCTTATGACTTTGATTTATATCTCTATACATCTTCAAAGTCATACTGGTCTTATTTCATCTGTGCTCCCACATAGATGATCGACCAGGGACATTTAGGATAATATCATGAATTATCCAAGGATGGTCATCATAGTAAACATGCAAATAATATGATAACTCAATTAATAAATTCATAAATCAATAATGTTCATAAGACAATGATTGGCCCCTAGGGCACGATTTCCAACAGAAAATATATTCTGGAATATTACGAAAATTAGGAACATAAAATAGTCTGGTTTTGTGAAACTGACTAGATCAGTACTGGACTGGACTAAAATTTTTCCTATCAGTATTTTCCTCTAATTTGTGCCAAACACAGCCCTAAATGATGTCATGGATGATGTCATTTGCAAAACTTCTAGTGCAAGCTTGATGGAAGGATAGATATGGACAATTAGATCAAATAGTAACCAAAGTAATCTTGGCCTTCCATTTTCACCCAACTTTTTTATAAATACCCTCCCCAAATCTGCAACATCACGTAAGGCAAAGGAAGACCATGGGGAACCTCTTGCAAAATGAAATCTCAAGCAAGAACAAAGCAAATCCAAGAGCCAATCAAGTAAGGATCCAAAGTAACTTCTTCCTCCTATCTTTGTATTATGTTGTAGGAAGATTTCCCTTGGATTTTGGGTGGTTGAAACACCATTTTTCTCTCCATGGGAGCTGCTGGATGTTCTGTCTTGATGGGTAAAGAAGATGAATATTGAGTTATAAAATGTTTAGACAAGCTTAAACAAGCTAGAATTAAGTAGTTTGAACTTAGGAAATCATGTAATATTTGAATTGTAATCTTGAGACCCTCTCTGTCACTGTTCATGAACCTGGGCAGGAGTTATAATTTCATGATTTTGATGCTTCCAATGTGTTTAAAATGAAAAATTGTGTGGGATAAAGTAGAGACACAAGTATTGGAAGCATTGGATTCAAAATGAGAATTTTTAAAAATAAAGAGGGTATGCTTCGGTTCTGAACAGATTTCATAGAAGGAGTTGGATTCTCATAATTCCAAGATCATATTTGGATTCATTGGAAAAAATTATGTAGGATTGATCTAAGGAAATAATTATTACAATGTTAAACCACTAACTCCAAGATTTAAGTTTAAAGTTAGGGATTTTAAGGAAGTTGGTGTGCAATGTTTATGTAATGGCTCTAATGAGTTGTATACACAATTTAATTGTGTTTAGGGCCATGATATGTCAAATGAAATGAGTTAAAAAGGATGAGCAAGCAACCAATGTTTGGTTGGAAGCTTAGGGTGCAAGTGCAAGAACAAGAGAAAAGCTTATGTTTAAGTTAGTGAACTTATCCATTCTTGTATGCTTGATGTATATGCTTGTGTGTTGATATGATTATGGTATGTGATAATGATGATGTATGATATGTATGAATGATATATGCTCTGCCCTTTATGAGTTTATGGTTATGCATAATAGTGATTGGCATAGAGCATGATAGTATGCAAATGGAAGCTAAAGAAAGATAAAGGAAACATGTAATGCACTTGCATTCATCTTGTATGCATTGAATGGTACCGTTTGCTACTGAGATTCCCCAGAATCTCACCCTCCCATAACCAACCATAATAGGTTATTTATGATGGAAGAATCATGCTTGATACATAAGCTAAGGAATGGAAGAGAAGAAGTAGACAAGTGATGGCATGTCATGGGTGTTATTGTTTTTCTGTAATGTTACGTAATATGCCATTATATGTAAAGAAAAATGTATGAAATAATTATGGCATAACCCCATGATGTATCTGAATGTATGAGAGGCCAAAGAGATGGTTTATGCAAGCTGGAACAATTATTGGGAATTAAAGAAAGGAAACTGAAATGGTAAAACGTAGGTCCTGAAGCAGTCTCTTTGTGGCTTCAGTTTGACCTAGAAAATGAAATAATTAATTCACAAAATTTTATGAGAATGTAGTACACATCAATAGCTTTAAATTCATAGGTAATAAGCCTCATTTAGATGTGTATATCAAGAGAAACGAATTTCCAAAGTTATAAAACAGAATCTGGAATTTCCAGAATTTGCCATATAAACAGTAAACATGAACGGTTTAACTATATTGATTGGCAAAGTAAACGTCCATATTTATATTTTCCCCTTAAATAGCTATGAAATAGCTTCAATTTTAAATTTTGAACACCTCCATACAATTTTTCTACAATTAGTTATGAATTTTTAAAGTTGGACTGTCAATCTGGAAATTACCTAATGAACAGTACCCGAGAAGTAAGTTTTAAAATTTTAATTTTTGGGCCAACGTAATGCTTTCGCTAATCAAATACGCTTCCGAATATGTACTCTGAGAGGTTGAAAGTAGGATCTTTCATTTGTTCATCTATGAAGCATGTAGGAGCTAACATGGATGCTGTGTAGAGACAAGTCTTTCATTTCACACATGAAGGAAAGGCAAAGGAATGGTTTTATATGCTGCCACATCACACACCTTAAGCCTTGGACTGCTGGAATATATTGAGGAATGCTTTCTTGGAAAGATACTTCCCTACATCAAAGACTGCTACATTGAGAAAGGAGATCTTTGCTACAAAACAGTATGCTGAAGAGTCTTTCTATGAGTTTTGGGGAAGATTTCAAGAATTGCTAGCCAGATGTCCATACCATCAGATTCCAATTGGGTATTTGGTGCAGTATTTTCCTTTAGGATTGTGCTTTGCATGTAGAAAAAATTTGGATGCAGCTGTTGGGGGTTCTATTGATAATTTAACACCTGATGAAGCATGGAGCTTGATTGAGAAGATAGCAAATAATGACCAGCAGTATGGAGGTTATGATGCTAGATAAGTCCATGAGATTTTTGCAAGCTTATCTCTAGATCATAATAATTTGTCTTCTCAAGTTGCTGCTATGAGTGCTCAGATCAACAACTTAGCTACTCAATTGAGCAATACACATGTTCAGAGCCCATACTCTCAAGCTCTAGTTGCTCCTAGTTGTTAGCTATATTCTTCCCCAATGCATAACAGTGCCAATTGTCCTACACAATATGAGGATGTTTCAGCTATCTATCAAGGCAAACCAAATCAGTATCCACAAAGGAATCCATACTCCAACATATATAATGAAGGATGGAGAGATCATCCTAATTTCAGATGGAGGGATGGAGGTGGAGACAGGAATTTTGGGCATAACAAATTCAACAATGACAAGCAAGTGACTGAATCCTCTAGAGCTATGCAAGTACCTGCAGCTGAAAAGGATGTTGGAATATCTGATATACTCAAGAGCATTAATGTGATGAATTCAAATATAAATTCCATCAACATAAACTTCAGCTCTAACTTCAAGGATTTGATGTGTACAGTGGAGAGCAACCTAGCAAAGACAAATTCTAAGTTTGCTGCTTTGGAAAATAGAATTGAACAGTAGGAAACCAACACATCAAACATGAATAGCTATGTATCATAACTAGCTAATTCAGTAAGTGATATTTAGGCAAGGATTATTGGAGATCTACCTTCAAATACAGTTGTTAACCCCAAAACTTTGAATGCTATAAGTCTGTAACGTGAAGAGCAAGTTTGGGAACAAGTTACTGATGCTAGAAATAAAAAGGAAGGTAAGGTAAACACTGATTCCATCAGCCTAATGAAGAATAGCATTGAGAAGCCTGAAAGTAAGAAGGAATCATAACTCTTTGAAAAGAAAGAGGATATAGAAAGTCAAATCAATTTTGCACAAGATTCTGAGGGTTATGGACAGCTAAATAGCAATAAAATTGAGCTGTGGGGACTATTGATACTGAGTCAAGAAATCCTAGTGAGGATACAACTGAAGCAAAACCATCAGCAGTAAATTTAGAGCTCAAACAGGAAGAAACTCATTCTAATTCAGCTAAGAAAGAAGTGGACCTGAAGGATTTACTTGTTCCAAAGGAACTCATGAGCAGCAAGGAAGTCTTCAAGGAGCAGAACAAAGAAATCATTGATTGTTTCAGCAAGATTGAAGTAAATATGCCTATACTAGAGAGGGTGCAGAGAGTACTAGAATATGCAAAATGTTTAAAGGAGAGTTGCAACCACAAGAAAAGAGACAAACCTAATAAACTGGTACAAGTGGGACCCAAAGCTTCTGCACTTTTCAAAGCTCAATTTCCAATGAAGTGTCAAGATCCAGGTGCATTTTCCATTCCCTACACAATTGGTAAGATAATTGCTTCTAAAGCATTATTAGACTTAGGTGCTGCTATTAATGTGATGTCTAGTTCAGTTTATCATGCTTTAAATGTGAATTTGATTAAACCAACTAAGGTGTTAGCTTAATTGGCTAATAAGAGTATTATAAATCCTAAGGGAATCTTAGAAGATATTCTAGTTCAACTTAAGGACCTTGTTTTCTTGTGGACTTTTATGTTTTTAATATGACAAATAAATCTCTTGATGATAGTACTCTTATTCTAGGGAGGCCATTCTTGAAGACAGCTAACAACATGATTTGCATGTAAGAGGGAATTATTAAAATGGAATTTGGTGGGACATAATTTAGTTTAACATGTATAGAAACCCATGTCAGGATCACTCACTGTTAAGCTTAAGAGCAATTAATGCATATAAAGAAGAGGCTAAAGAGCAACATAAATTATTGCTACAAAATTCTGATAAGCTTAAAGGTGATATGCTTGAATCTGAAATGTCTTTTTCTGCTACTGACCCTTTAAATGAAGGCTTTGGAAAGAACCAACATGATAAATTTGCAGGAAAAGACATAGTTGTTGAAAATTTCACTGCAGGGATAGAGCTGGATAATACAACAGTTACATCAACAAGACCATTTCCACTATCTGTTGGCTATGCCTATATTTTGCTAACTGTGGATTATCTTTTAAGATGGGTAAAAGCTACACTAACAAGGCAGGATGAAGCATATGGTACAGTATTTTAGGTCAATGGCCACCTAATAAAGTTGTACAAGGACAACTTCAAACCTCCATGATATTCAGGTTGTCTCCTTCCTTGTTTCCCCACTTACAATAGTCTGCTTTAATCAGTTTTCTTATATACTTAGCTGTTATTTGTTGATTAAGTGTGGGGGAGAAGACCAAGTCAGTAGGGTAGATAAATACTCCCATAAATAAATCTTAGATTTTGGTTCAGTGTTGTCATGATTATTGATGCCTTTGCATGTGTTTTATCACTTCTTCACATTGAGAAAAATGTAGAATTTAAGTGTGGGAGAGGATGAGCTTTATTGAGTGAGATGGGTGAATGGAAATCAGATCTTTGCTGTGATTTTGTCTTTCGGTCGTGACTATGTTCAAATTGTCAAAATTTCTTCTCTATGAAGATTAGTCGTGACCGTTGCTAATTTTTGTCGCGACCAGAAGTTCATATTTTCTGTTATTTACCTACTGTGATGATTAGTCATGGTCCGTGTTTAACTTTGTCGTGACTGTAACTCTGTGAGAATTTTGGTCACAAATGGATTGTCATTTGGTCGCGACTAGAACATGTGTGTTTAACAAGTTTACTCTTGGTAATTTTTAGTCGCGATTAATGTCCATGTCTGTCGTGACCAATGCATTAGCATCCATCTTGCATATTTAAGTGGTAATATTTCATTTGACTCTAGTTTGAGCTAGAAAATGAAGGAATTAATTTACAAAATTTTATGAACATGTAGTAACATCTAGAGTTTCAAATGAATAGGTAACATGCCTCATTTGGTTGTGTATATCAAGAGAAACAAATTTACAAAGTTACAAGATAGAATCTGGAACTTTCAGAATTTACCATATGAACAGTAAAAATTAACGATTTAACTGTATTGATTGGCAAGGTAAATGTCTATATTTATATTTTCCCCTTAAATATCTATGAAATATGTTCAAGTAGTAATTTGAAGCACCTCCATACGATTTTTATAAAATTAGTTATGAATTTTCAAAATTAGATTGTCAATCTGGAATTTATCAAATAAACAGTATCCGATAATTAAATTTAAAATTTTTAAATTTTGGGATAAAGTAATGCTTCTGCTAGTTAAATACACTTCTGAATATGTACTCTGAGGGGTTAAAAGTATGATGTTCTAGTTTTGGTCTGCTTTATCACTTCTGGAAATTGAAGGATTAAATGGTGAAATGTGGGAATTTAGAAGTGATTTTGGGTGGATTTTGATAGGAAATGGGTGCGCAAACTTTCCCTCAAGGAAATTTGTGGAATTTTGGAGATTAAAGATGAGAGGATTTGGGAATTAGTCGATTAGGGTTCAAGTTGAACAGTGAAGAGTTGCGACTGATAACTGATAAAACCTGGTATTAATCCATTAACTAATCGATGAATGCCCATTAATCCATTAACTAATTGATTAATTTTATCAAATATGCTTATACAGACTTTAATTAATCGATTAGGTGTTCGATTAATTCCAATTAATCGAATGATTAATTGATTAATTGTGAACAAAACAGCATTCAATGTAATATACCAATTTTCAAGCCTAGAGACTCAGAAAGTAACGTGAAATAGGTAGGCTATCAGACCCTTTTGAGGAGAAGTCCTAGAAATATACAAATGATATTCAGGGACTAAACTGTAAATAATGAAAGTTTAGGGACTAAATTGTAAATAGTGAAAGTCCCTAGGGGCATAATGATCATTTTGAAAAATAAAGGGACTAAAGTGAAAGTCTAAAAGTTCCATGGTGCAAAATGAAAGTAGACATAAGTTATGGGCCATTAAGTGTAATTATGAAAAGTTGAGGGACTAAAGTGCAATTTTCAAAAGTTCAGGGGCAAAATGGTAATTATAGAAAGTTGAGCCAGAAAATGCCAAAAATTGCCCGAAAGCTTTTTGTTCCCAAATTTTACCATAAAATAGAGAAAGTTATTATGATTAGTTTAACGCAATGCGAAATTTTGATTTGAGGTTCTAAAAAATTGATATTAATTTTAGAAGTCTTACAATTATTGTAGTCTTACAATTTTTATTAAATTCTTATAATTAATATAAGAATTTATGGAACTGACAGAAGTAAAAAAGGAGTCCTGTGGAATTAATTATGAATTTTACGGTAAAAAAGACACCGATATTAGGTTTAGAAAAAATGTATGTAATTTTGATTAGGACTTCTGAGTCTAAAAAAATTATGAGACTTTGTAAAAAATTCATTTTATATTAGAATAAATTTCTAAAAATATTAGAACCACTAACAGAGTTAAATAGAATTTATCAAAAAAAATTAAGGTAATTTAAGGATATCGTTATAAGGGAAGTTTCTTGGGAATTGAGCCATCAGAGTACTTGAGCTTGATTAGAGACCCAAGATGGAATTATAAGAAGTCCAAAAATGTGGAACAAGAGTTATGTGGGTCCAAGTGAAATTAAAATAATTTTTTAGTAATTTTCAGTAAAGTATAATTACTCTGTTGAAGTTATAACTGGGGAATTGATCAGATAGAGCTTTGGATTTATCCGAAAACCATGAGGTGGCAAGAAAGGTATCCTCATGGGGCCTACCAAGATGCCACATGTCCTTAATAGTTAGAATAAAAAAATGTCTCTCTCTTCATAAGGTTAGCCTTGGATAGAAAGAAAGTTAGGGAATTGTCAGATTAAGTGTATTACCTCGAGTTAAGCTTGAGTTAAGTTGAGCTATACTAGATATAATAATAATAAAAATATTATTATGCTATGTATAGGATCTGACCTATGTAAAGAAGGAACCTCAGAGCAAAAGCTAAGGACTAAGGAAAGGCTACCAGACAGGTAGTAAACTATCCTAAACTTATATGTATAGGATGTTATACTTGGTTGTGCTATGGCTATGTTGAATTGTGTCGCATATGTGTATATGATTGAAGCTCTATTTCTATGATTACTTTGGCCAATTGTACTTCATATGTTACATGGTACATTACACAATGTTAACACTTTCACAAGCAAGTACAAGTATTTACATTGATGTATACATTGTTTATGGTACTGTTTGCTACTAAGATTTCCCCAAAAATCTCACCCCTATCTTTTTCAAACATAACAGGGTACTACTTTGGAGAAGATGAAGCTTAGGAAAGTAAGGTATGACATTCAACACCCATTTTAACGATGATCAATTAATCAATTAGTTCTCAAAAGAAACAACTTTTAACACATAATCATTATCCATTAATCGATTAGATATTCGATTAATTGTTATTAATTAATCAGATTCTTAATCGATTATTTTTAACATAAACTAACTTTGAACAACTTTTCAAATATCATTAGTTCTATATAAACATGAAATCGTTAAAAATTAAGAATGCTAACTTTTCTTGAGATACAATTATAAATTTTGAAAATGGATTTTATAAACTTATTGAAGCAAAAGCTTTTTTTTTGAATTATTGGAAAATAAAACACATATGTCATATCATGAAAAGCAAATTAGCATAAGAAAATGCTTTAAATATATTCAATATAAAGAGAGGGTTAAAGAAAGCTTATTCAGGATTTTGTCGCTTGATGTATTGACTCATTTCCCTATTTTTTTCTTGATCATCTTGTATTGGCAGTGATGTTGATTTCTTTAATTTGTTGCCAATTCTTCTCTACTGCTTCAGTGCTAATCTCCTCAACTACATCAACCTCGATATATCATTGCAATCCATTGATATATCTCCTTGTTCTCCTGTCATGAATGCAAGTCTCTTTCTTTGAGAATTGTTAGTATGATCATAGAAAGATTAATTTTTAAAATTAATGAGAACATACAACTATAACTCATCATCAAAACATATAGATTTTCAATGTATAAAGCTAGATGAGTAAGAGAGATTGAGCTTATGAAATATAAATATATTTATAACTATATAAATTATTTTCTTTTAAAATATCTTGAGATAATTTTTTTTTTAAAAAAAATATGCATTTTCAATGTTATTTTGCCTAAAAAGATTTTCTGAAGAATTGATTCCTTAACATATTTAAGAATCAAATTAATAAAGAAAAAATAATAAACACCAATTGAATAGCATGTTTGAAAATTTGAATTTCCCTTCAAATGTATTGATCTCCAACATTGATGACTTCATATTTCAAGAATCAAATGTCTTAAAAGGCATTTGGATGCTATTAGAAAAATTTAGAACTTGATGCAGAGGTTTGAAAAAACTTTCCTTGAAATTTATGAATATGCATCAATTGATAAAATGTGTTTGAAAAATATGTAATCCATTTAGCAAAAAAAACTTTAATAAGTTATTGCTAATGGAATTTTAACTAGGAATAAGTATTCATTACCCAATTATAAATTTATTTACTAAACACAAGGGTAAGAATAGATTTCACCATTATTGTTCTTGTTCCAATAAATACTTAGTTTCTGAGTGCTGCTGACTGATTTTATAGATTTGTGAAATTTAGCACCATAATCAAGAGTTTGCTTCCTCATGAATTTAATTTGTCTCCGTCTAACAATATTCATGAGGTGCATCTTTTCTTTATCTCATGTGGAAGAAGGATTACCTTTGCGTACCCATTACATCTTTTGATTTCTTCTTATAGATGGTTGTAATGGTCTCTCAATTGATTTGAACTTTAAAGCATAAGAGATCCTTCTTTTTCTTCTGTTCTCCTCAAGATAGTTGAATTGTACTCTGTGATAGTCCATTCTTAAGGCATAACATGCTCCATGGGCTTTTCTCCATTACTTTTTATGAATTGCCTTTGATATCCCAGCAATGGATGCTCAATGAGTCTTCCTAAATGATATGGCTCTCACTAATGCACAAGAGACTCTTAGATGCCTAGTTCTCCAAGTACCGTGTCTATTCTTCTGAAGATTCTTCTGTACATTTGGAATACTAAAATGACACTTTGGTACCCATTTAACTATGGGTCATTGACCATTAGTTTTAGACCTCAATTGTCCTTTAGGAACCCAAATAAATTTATTTCTCACATTTGAATTTCTTCTCAAATGCCATGTGTGAAAAATATGACCTTGTTTACCACAATAATTACAGGTAATTAGATGATACACCTTATAAATATACTTGCAAGTATTGTATTGGTCATTGTGCAAACTTTCTTCCTCTCTACTATGTGTTCCAGTAATATCATTGAAATGTAAATAGTTTTGCTTTTCAAAACACAATGAATGATTGGTTGAAAAATCATAACGTAAAAATCTTTGAAATCATTTTTGACAAATTCACAAGAAGAATTGAAATTCTTTACCACTCAGGTATTTTGAGCTCCAGATGATGATTTCTCAAACTTATACTTATTGAGCTTTCTTGATTCTCTTGTTCCTCTTGTTGTTATGTGTTGACAAAATCATGAAAGTCAGTTTGGATTTCTCCTTCAAAACTCTTTGCTTCCACTTGTTCATTGTTAGTAGATAAATTCTTTTCAGATTCTGATGAACTATCACCACTGTCAATTTGATTGTCAGATAAATAAATAAAATCAAGAGTGTTGAAAATGTCTTTGACATTAGAGCAATGCTTGGTTTTGAAATAATCCTTTTTAGATAAAGCATTGTATAAAATTTTTATTGCTTTAAGATTCAGAGAAAATAGTTTCTTGCCATTTTTATTCCAATCCTTTCTTGGTTTAAAAACAAATTCATTTGACAAGATATTCCTCATATCAAAATCAAGACTTTTTAAGAATATGGTCATCTGACCTTTCCAATACAAAAACTTAGAATTTTCTAAAACAAAAGGACCATAAAATCAAACCCTTAAAAAGCATTTCACCGACACATCCAGCCATGATCTTCACACTCATAAACAGTGATTGGAATTTCATGATTTTGAGGCTTCCACTAGTTTTAAAATGAAAAATTGTATGGGATAAAAGTAGAGAAACAAGTATTGGAAGCATTGGAATCAAAATGAGAATTTTTGAAAGAAAAAGAAAGTTTTTTGGTCATGTCTAGAACAATGTATAGCTACTAGAGTTTTGGAATTCTGAGTCCATAAATGGATTTAGAAGGAAAAATTGTGTAGGGTAAAGTTAAGACATCAATTGATTCAAAGACTAAGGTAATTAACAAAGATTAAGGATAATTACTTTAGTGAATCAAATTCAATGTTCAAGAAAGTTAGATTTTAATGAATGAATGATAATGCAATGTTAGGATTTAGTTTGTGTGACCAAAGAGGGCAACGTACATCAAAGAGAAGTAAGATGCAAGAGGTAAAGAGAAAGGATAAGAAAAGCAAGGAGTAAGAGGTAGTGAACTTACCAACTTGTATACTTATTTGATTGAATGTTTTATGTGATGTTTACTTCTTTAATGATGTGAAGCATGTATGATTAAGTGATACTCTATTTCTTTTTATGCTATGGACATACGTTATATTTAAGGGACATGGAAGCATGCAAGTCATCATTATGCAAGCATAATCATTAAGTGCACACATTATAACATCAAGCATGTAGTTGCATATATTGTATGATTTTTGTTTGCTATTGAGATTTCCCCAGAAATCTCACCCCCTCTATAATACAATTACAGCAGGAATTTCACATGAAGAAGAAGATGAAGATGCATAAAGAAGAGATAAGAATTAGTTGCATATTTATGTAAAATTAGTAGTTGGAATTTGTTACTGTGAACAGTAACTTGTGAGAAGGCAGTGACATTTGTGTTGTAATTAAAAATAGTACATGATCAAATAAATGTATGATATTTTAGCATTACTTAGTTAACATGTCAAGGTTCGTTTTGACACTAAGAATGCCTTTTTTTTATGTTTGTACAAAAAGAATTAATTTTTGAAAGTTAGGAACCAAAAACTATTTTCTAGATTTTTTGACCAAATGAACAGTGACTTTGGCGATTAAACTGTATTGATTGGCTGAGCATTTGGTCTGGGAAATATTTTTCCCCTCAAATTTCATTATGTTAGCTTCAATTAGCCTGTGAAACACTTTATTTCAATTTTTCTAGTATTAATTATGATTTTTCGAAGTTCATTGCTAAATCTAGAAATACCAAATAAATAGTACCAGTGAACTTGGAAATTCCAGATTTTGTAATTGAACTTCAATGGATGTTTAAGTGGTTCTAATGCTACTAAATGGTCTGTAAGACACACGAAAGTAAGGTGTTATATTTTTTGTATCAAAATAAAGTTTATGGCATCACATAGGATAATTTCCAAACCCTAATCTTAAATAGTAAATATTTTGTTTAAGATAGGGGTACAGTTAGAATGTTAATCATGATATGAGATATGTGGTCTGTGATGTTTTAAATGTTTTTTATGTGCACATATGTTATTTGTTGTATGAATATATGTGTGTTTGAGAATTGTTATGCATATCTGTGATTGTGTTTCCAATTTTTAGTAGTCCCAGAATGAGTATAGAGCATAAGATTCTGACATAGAACATAAGGTTCTAGCCTAGTGATGCTCTAAATTAGTTAGAGGTTAGAATTCTTAAGTGAACCAAGTAGCCAGTACTCTGGTGGCAATGAATAGACAGAGAAAATTTTAGTCACGATGAGCTAGTGTAATGGATGCGGCTAAAAGTGACAATGACCCTCAGATAGGTATATTAAGTTCTACCCTGGCCTTGCAACCTTATGAGACAGTCTTCCAGGATATAATTGGAGTAGACTGGTATTAGTTAGCCAATACCTTAGGGGTCTCGTGTTCCTTAGCACGATATGGCTAGACTAACTGGAATAGAGACAAGGAGTAGATCCCTTTGCTGATAGAGACAGAAACTGACCAGTATAAGGTTAAAGAAGTTGGCCAGTCCAAGATCGAGAAAGCTAAGATACAAAAGTTAGTTCAAGGTAATGCTAAGGGAACAAAATAGAATCATTCAGTGAACCTAAATTCCTTAAGAGTAGAGACCAGATGTTACAGTAACAATGAGAATAATGGTATCAACCTCGCCAAAGTTTATCAACTAGAGGATGGGCATAAGGTACATATGAGCTAAATAGTATGATGCACAGAGACAATAATGATCAGTTCAAGAGTGTGTTTAAAAGCAAAATTCTTCATCTAAAGAATAGAAAGGAACCATAGTCTAGTCAAGAACAGATTGGGACTAGTAGAAAGACAGAAGTCGTTAAGAAGTATAACAACATCTAGTTATGAAAGAGAAGTTTATGATGCTTAGAAAGAGAAAGGTAGCAATGGAGATAAAAAGACTCCCCTGTTTAAGAAAGAGTAATAAGAAAGAGTCAGATAAAGCAGTTAAGGATTGAGTCTGTACCCTAGTAGGAGGGTAAGGTGGAAACCTGTAACATCCCGATTTTTGGGTCTAGTTAAACTGGGAGGTAGTCTGATATGGGTAGGCTGCTAAACCCGTAGTCTTAGGGTAGTAATCTGATATAGGCGGATTATTTACCTGTATTTTGTAGGATCCGAGGGATGAGCTAAGTCCTTCAGGATGTAAAGATGAGTTAAGTCTTTAACCTACAGAATCGGGACAGTTCACTTAGGTTCAAAATGAGGAATGGGAGGAATGTCCTAAGTCTTAAGCCTAGAAATTCTGCAGGTAGCTTGATATGGGCTGGCTCCTGTGTAAGATAACTTGATACAGAGGGTTGTCGAGCCTTTCAATTAACAAGGACTCCCGAAGAGTAGGGGATGAGTTATTGAAAGAGAATTTCTAGAACTTAGGATAAAGGATAAGAAGGAAGTGAGACAAGATAGACCCCAGAATTATGTTAAGATTCTATGGGGTGAGATATGAAAGGAATGGACACTGCTTATGAGGGCAGTAGAGTTGTCCATAAGAAAGAAAGCAGATAGTATGAGAAAGATGACTTTTGGTAGCGACGAGGAAGTATATTGGTCGTGACTAATATTGGCAGAAAGGTTTGGTCGTGACGGATATGTATTGGCGTCGCGACTAATGAGTAGAATAAGCCTGGTTGCGACTAAAAAGTGATGTGGTCGCGATGAAAGACTGTTGTGGTCGCGACTAGAGAATGCTGTGGTCGCGACTAATGAACACAGAAGGTGTTAAGTCGCGATGAGATGATGGTGAGGTCGCGACTAGTGGCTAAAGTGGTGCCAAGCGTATGGGCCATAAGTTGTAAAGGTCCAAATGAGATCGTTACCCGGTTAGAGATAGACCGGAGGTAGGAGATCAGATACAGGAAATGTTATCTGGAAACCATGAGGTAGACTGATAAGGTATCCTCATGGGACCCACAAGATGCCACATGGCATTAGAGTAGTGATTCAGTAACCTTTCAGTAGAGTAAAGTTACTCGGTTGGCACGAGAACCGAAGAGGTGATCAGATAAGTCTGGGACTTATCTGGATAGCATTGGGAAGCATGCAAGGTCTCTTCTAGGTGCCACATAGCTCTAGTCTGGAGAAAGCAGATAAAGCTGAGGGTACGCATTACGAGGTAGGACTCTGGACCGGTGAGCTAGCATGCTGAGTCAGCTACTGAGGTGTCCAGGGAATTTAGGCATGTGGAAAATGTGGCGATGAGTCAGCTACTGAGGTGTCCCCTGAGGTGGCACTGATGATGCAGTAAAAGGAAATTAAAGAAAATAGGAAAATCCAGGAAAAACCAGGACCGCAGGATCAGAGTTCTTAGAAACTACAGAATTGCCATTGAAGGCAATTATAAATACCCCCCCTTGCCTTCATTTCCATTCACGCATGGGCAAGGGAAGGGAGAGAAAGAAGATAGAGAAGGAGAAGGAAGGGAAGAGAGAAAGGAGAAAAGGAAGTAAGGAAGTTCTGGCGGAGCTGGAAGCAGAATAAGGATAGTAGAGTTCTGCTGAGCTGGCCAGGTAGTAACTAATCCTAGCTTTTATGTAATGGCTTTGTGATTGATGTGCTATTGTTTGGTTGGATTGTTGTCTTATATGTTATGTCTGAAGCTCTACTGCAATGCTATGATCATATGTTATTGAGTATGGAAGCACGCGGCATACTTATCTGTACACAATCACAAGCAAGCACTGTCACACTGCATTACATATACTGATATGATTGTTGCTACTGAGATTCCCCCAAATCTCATCCCCCTTGTATAACCATTTTAGGGAGGTTATGTCAAGGTAGATTTTGAGAATTTTGGGAGACGCCGTTATGCTGCAGAATTTTGGCGGAGATAGCAGTAGTGGGGGAAGGATATGATGCGTACTGTGTACGTAGGTAATGTCTAAGGAGGCTGGTAGTGAGTAGACCTAGCCGGTTCATCCAGTCTTTCCTAGGTACTTACGTAGAATGGTAGTTCTAATGAGAGAATTACCGAATCAGTACAGCCAGTATAGCTTCCGCGGGTGTGCTCTGAGGAGTCTAAGGTAGGATGTTTCAAAACCTAAGCTAGATGAGTAAATATGGCCTTGTAAAGGTTAAAGCAGTAGAATGAAACCATTATCTCATATTCCTGAATGAGTGAACAGGATCTGGAAGATAGTGCGATCGAGGTATAGTAGGGGTAAGTTAATCCTTTGGTGCAAAGTTTCCCAAAGATTATGATATAGTACAACAAAATTGCAATAAATTCTAGAAGATCATAGTTAGATCCTAGTATGGCTAGTGAAGTTTATGTTTAGGTTCATAGAGGATACTGAACAGGCTTACTATTGATCATAGTAGATCTCGAGGGTCACTGATAAGACACAATCTGTGTATGGTTTCTGCGATATTTTTAAGGGTTTTATAATAAGTTTACCATTCATTTTATGCCTGTAATTGTGCTTTTGTGGTAATACATGATTATGCTTGGAAATATGTTATTTTAAGGGTAACATGGTAAATTAACTCCTTTAAACTGCATATATGTTATTCCTTTACTGGTGGGACTTTTACAATGAGCTTTGGTTTTGAATTGCAGGTATTTTAGAGGAGTAGGGACTAATGTGAGCAGAAAAGAAATAACAAGATAGAGAATCAAATCAAGGAAGTAGCTTTTGTCTCTTTCAGCCGCGACCAATGTATCTATAGGTTGCAACCTAATTTCTCTTGGGAAGCTTCTCTTCGTTTACAGGTCGCAACCACAACATGGATCTGGTCGGGACCAAAGATGGCAGTCGTGAAGCTGCGCATTTTTTATTAGGTCAACTTGCTGTTAAAAGGAGAGGAAAGCTGCAGACGTAAGGGAGGCTATTTTTTGACCTGATTAGGCTAAGAAGCAGTGCTCAAACTCTCTCTACACTCTCTCCACTACCTACATGAAAAATTCTCCCTTAGACCACTCAGAGTACACTTACGGAAGCAATATTAGCTTTATTATATCTTAACTTAAGCCCAGAAATTTAAAATTTTACTCTTAAGTTTCTTATTCTGAACCTTTAATTTGACAACTGATTTATCTCATTCTACACATCCAAACAGGGCTTATTACCTATCCACGTAATGCCCCAGATGTGTACAACTGGTTCACCAAATTTCGTGGCCAAACTCCTTCGTTTACTAGGTCAAACTGAGGCCAGAACACTGCTACCTCAGGACCTGCGAATTTCTCTTTTAATTCCCCATTCACAAATTGAACATATCAAACAATATTTATTATTGAATAACAAAATGTCATACAACAAGTCATACACAAAATTCTCATATTTCTATTACATCTTTTCCTGCCTAAAATCTGGCAGCATAACCGCTAGGCTTCATCTGTACAAAGAACTGAACCGTACTGATTCGGTAATTCCCTCATGAGAACTACCATTCTACGTAGTACCCAGGAAAGACTGGATGAACCGGCTAGGTCCACTCACTTCCAGCCTCCTTAGACAGCACTACGTACACAGTACTTATCATATTATGATGTTCAGTCTTAGTTTCGGCAGCATAACGGTGTCTCTCAAAATTCTTAGAATTCACTTCAACATATGGGGAATGAGATTCGGGGGAATCTCAGTAGTAATAATCATAACAATATATGTAATGCAGAGTGACAGTGCTTGCTTGTGATTGTGTACAGATAAGTATGCTGCGTGCTTCCATACTCAATAACATATGATCATAGCATTGTAATAGAGCTTCAAGCATAACATATAAGACAACAATCCAACCAAACAATAGCACAACAAATCACAAAGCCATTACATAAAAGCTAGGATTAGTTACTACCTCAAAAGCTTAGCAGAACTCTACTATCTCTATATTGCTTCCAGCTCCGCCAGAACTTCCTTTCTTCTTTCTTTCTCCTTCTCTCTCTTCTTTCTCTCTCTTTCTCTTGCCAAAACCGTGGGATGCATGAAATGGGAGGGGGAGGGGGTATTTATAGTTTCCTTCGATGGCATTTTCGTAATTTTGAAGCCATCTGAACTTGTGGTCCTGGTTTTTCCTGGAATTTCCTATTTTCTTTTATCCTTTTTACTGCATCACCCAGGACACCTCACCGGGACACCTCATCACCATATTCTTCACATGTCACAATTCCTGGACACCTCATCAGCTGACTCAACATTTCCAGTCCAATCCAGTACCGGTCCGGTCCGATTTCCCAAAAACTGGACTCACCGGCTAAGATTGTGCCATGTGTCCTTAACTTTTCTTCTCCCTCTAGACCAATGCCGTGTGGCGCCTGGAAGGGACCTTTCACGCTTTCCAATGCTATCCAGATAAGTCCTGGACTTTATCTGATCACCTCCTCGGTTATCGTGTCAACCGAGTAACTTTATTGAAACAGCATTAAAATAGTATTTTAATGCCACTTTTTCCCACATATCCCTGGGCCTACATTTTTGGGCTCTAGGAATATCATCTTGGGTCTCTGATCCAGCCCAAGTACTCTGATGGCACGATTCCCAAGAAGAACCCCTTGGCAAATTACCAAAATGCCCTTATTCTCTCTTTCTTTACTTTATTAGGTTTAGGGGCATTATTGTCTTTTCCCATCTTACCAGAGTATTCTTTGACCCTGGTCAACTATCCAGATAACTTCCCTGGACTGTCTAACCTTAGGCAAATGACCAAAATACCCTTTACTCATTCTTCAGCTATTCTATAACATAGGGGCATTTTCGTCATTTCGTACCTTTTTCCCGGACACCGGCCCCTTTTACCACTGGACTGATCTAATGGGCATGGGCCTTCCCTGGTGTCACTATGGGCCTTAGAAAACACTGTATGGCCTCTGGCCACAATCCGATCATCCCTATTCAGACTGCCTTTCCTTTACCGATTATAACTGTAAATTCCCATCTTCCGGAATTTTTACAGAAAAATTGGGACCTCAAATCAAAATTCTGTGTTGCGTCATTCAACCCGGAATCCTTTTCTCTATCTCCCTGTATTTTCAGATATTTTATCCGGACCGGGCTATTTTAGCATGAAAGTACGCTCTCGCGCACACTTTTCAAAAATGACCATTTTACCCCTGGTCACATTTCTAATTCTTTCATATACATAGAGACCTCATATGCACATTTCACAGTTCAGTGAAATGATCAGCATAATTTTCTCTATTTCCTGGTAAAATATGGTACTCATCGGCTACCTGCCTGATCTTTCCCATAATTACGATTTTGCCCCTGCATTCTCTTTCTGGCATCTATACTCATCTTCTTATCCTTCATCTTAAGTTCTAGAAATTCTCTTTCAATAACTCCGGCAGCATAACAACTACGCTTCATCTGTACAAAGAACTGAACTGTACTGATTCGGTAATCCCCTCATGAGAACTACCATTCTACGTAGTACCCAGGAAAGACTAGATGAACCTGCTAGGTCCACTCACTTCTAGCCTCCTTAGACAGCACTACGTACACAGTACTTATCATATACTGATGTTCAGTCTTTACTTCGGCAGCATAACGGCGTCTCTCTAAATTCTTAAAATTCACTTCAACATAATCTCCCTGTAATGGGTTATGGATGGGGATGAGATTCGGGGGAATCTCAGTAGTAATAATCATAACAATATATGTAATGCAGAGTGACGGTGCTTGCTTGTGATTGTGTACAGATAAGTATGCTGCGTGCTTCCATATTCAATAACATATGATCATAGCATTGTAATAGAGCTTCAAGCATAACATATAAGACAACAATCCAACCAAACAATAGCACAACCAATCACAAAGACATTACATAAGAGCTAGGATTAGTTACTACCTCAAAAGCAGAACTCCAGAACTTCCTTTCTTTCTTTCTTCCTCTCACTTTCTCTCTCTAGCACCTCCTCCTCTCTCTAAAAGGCTCAAAACCGTGGGATGCATGAAATGGGAGGAGGAGGGGGTATTTATAGTTTCCCTCAATGGCATTCCTGTAATTTTGAAGCCATATGAACTTGTGGTTCTGGTTTTTCCTGGAATTTCCTATTTTCTTTTATTCCTTTTTACTGCATCATGCATGACATCATCCAGGACACCTCACCGGGACACCTCAGCGCCACATTTATCACATGTCTGAAATCCTGGACACCTCAGCAGCTGACTCAGCATGCTGACTCACCGGTCCAGTCTCTTGCCTCGTAAAGCGTGTCCTCAGCTTTATCTGCTTTATCCAGACTAATGCCATGTGGCGCCTGGAAGAGACCTTGCACGCTTCCCAATGCTATCCAGATAAGTCTTGGACTTTATCTGATCACCTCCTCGGTTATCGTGCCGACCGAGTAACTTTACTTTACTGAAAAGTCATTAAATCATTATTTTAATGCCACTTTTCCCCCTGAATCACTGGGCCTGCGTTTTTGGGCCTGGGAATATCATCTTGGGTCTCTGATCCAGCCCAAGTACTCTGATGGCACGATTCCCAAGAAACACCCCTTGGCAAATTACCAAAATGCCCTTAGTCTCTCTTTCTTTACTTTATTAGGTCTAGGGGCATCATTGTCTTTTCACCTCTTACCAGAGTACTCTTTGACCCTGGTCAACTATCCAGATACCCTTTCTTGACTGTCTAACCTTAGCCCAATGACCAAAATACCCTTTACTCATTCTTCAGCTGTTCTATAACATAGGGGCATTTTCGTCATTTCGCACCTTTTTCCCGGACACTGGCCCCTTTTACCACTGGACTGATTTAATGGGCCTGGGCCTTCCCTGGTGTCACTAAAGGCCTTAGAAACACTATACGGTCCCCTGGCCACAGTCCGATCATCCCTATCGGAACTGCTTTTTCTTTACCGATTATAACTGTAAATTCCCATCTTCCGGAATTTTTACAGAAAAATCGGGACCTCAAATCAAAATTCTGTGACTCCTCATTCAACCCGGAATCCTTTTCTCTATCTCCCGGTATTTTCAGATATTTTATCCGGACCGGGCTGTTTTGGCCTGAAAAAGCAATCACGCGTACACTTTTCCAAAATGACCATTTTACCCCTGGTCATATTTCTAATTCTTTCATACACATAGAGACCTCATATGCACATTTCACAGTTCAGTGAAATGATCAGCATAATTTTCTCTATTTTCTGGCAAAATATGGTACTCATCGGCTACCAGCCCAATCTTTCCCATAATTACGATTTTGCCCCTGCATTCTCTTTCTAGCATCTATTCTCATCTTCTTATCCTTCATCTTAAGTTCTAGAAATTCTCTTTCAATAACTCATCCCTTAAACTCTTCGGGAGTCATCGTTAATTGAAAAGCTCGACAACCCGCCCATATCAGGTTATCTTACACAGGAGCCAGCCCATATCAAGCTACCTGCAAAATTCCTAGGCTTAAGACTTAGGATATTTCTCACATTCCTCATTTTGAACCTAGGAGAACTAGACCCAAAAATTGGGATGTTACACTTATAATCTCTTCAATAAGTTAGAAATAAATATTCATATGGTTTAATTCCTCAAGAGAAATCCTAAGTATGCTAAATTTTTAAAAGAATTGTGTGCTGATAAGAAAAAGTTTAGGCCCCTTGAGAGAATTCAGGTGAGGGCTAATGTGTCATCATTTTTTAAGGCTAAAGCACCAGTTAAGTTCCAAGATCCAGGATCTTACACCATCCCATGCACTATAAGAAAGGTTCATATCCAGGGAGCGTTACTAGACCTAGGAGCTATTATTAATATGAAGCCTTGGTTGGTATACTTAGCCTTAGGTATTAAGAATCTTAGAGACACAAGTGTGGTGCTCCAGTTAGCTGATAGGTCAATTAGGTATCCTAAGGGAATTCTTGAGGATATTATACTGTAGGTAAAGGACCTAGTGTTTCCAGCTGATTTTTATATTCTGGACATGTCTAGTGAGCTAGTGAGTAAGAGCACTTTTATCCTAGGAAGACCTTTTCTTTAAACTTCCAAGACAATTATTAGTATGAAACATAGTTCCATCACAATAGAAGTTAGAGAACATGTAGTAACTTTCAAAATGAATGAAGCAATGAACTATCCTTTTGATAATTCTACTTTTGCTGGGTTGAATGCCATTGATTATGCTGTGGAAGAGACTAGGGATGAGCCTGAATTGAGTTTGTATGATAGGTGTGATTCTATGTTGCATAATTCCTAAAACTCCCATGAAGCATTTGAGGAACATGAGGATTCAAATTCATCTTTGAGTGCTTATGATGATTACTTTGAATCTCTTTCTTCTGTTTACTTTTTTTCTTGCTCTTGTGAAGGTAATGCATCATGCTTTAACTGTTTAGATATAAATAGCATGCTTTCACCCTCTCTAGATTTCTTATTTGCATCAAATGTTGATACAATTTCATCATTTGCTAGTGATAATACTCTTGGAAAAGAGTTTGTGAGTAATTTTACAGGGTCACAAGATATCTGGAAGTTAGAAGTAGAATAAATGAAGAAAGGTCGAGCTTCTATGACCCCAAGTCGCGATGTGAAGGCCTACAAGTCGTAACCAAATATCAGTATGTTGAGGGGGAACTTCTCTATGAATTGGAGTTGCGACAATAATACCTATTGGTCAGGCCCAATGAGTCTATAGACGTCCTGTCATTACGTGAAGATGAAGAGGTCACAGCCAAATATTTTAGAGATAGTCTCTATGAGTTTGAGTTGCGACCAGAAGTTGAAGATAAGCTTGAGAGGTCGCAACCAGAAATGGCACACGCAACCAGTGAAGTCCTAATACCTTCAGTTCCATACTCCACTGTTTTGGTTAAAGGGCCAATATATTCTAACTCTACTTATCCTCACTCACAGTCCAAAATTACCTCACATACTTTTAGATTCTTGAATGATTTGATCTATACCAATGATGTAGGTATGATAGAGCGTGATCTTAACTATGTTACAGCTATAGACTAACTTAAGTTTGGTGTAACTCCTGAAGAGACTAAAGGCAAGACGAAATGTCCTAATGAACCAAATATGAGCAACCTCCAAGAATCTACAAAAGGGAGTATTTCTAACTCGAATGATTACCCCATCTTATTCCTTCTATTATCCAACCCCCAGATTTAGAGTTGAAAGATTTGCCTTCTAACCTAAAGTATGTTTATCTTGAGCCAGACTCAAAATTGCCAATAATAATTTCTAGTGCTTTAACTGTTAGTGAAGAGACTAGGTTATTGAGTGTGCTTAGGAAGAATAGAGAGGCTTTAGGTTGGCAATTAGCTGATATAAAAGGAATAGACGCCACTGTTTGCACTTATAGGATTTTGTTGATTGAAGATTCCAAGCCAATTAAATAACCCCAAAGGAGATTAAACTTGTTGATCTCTGATGTGGTTAGGAAGGAGATTAGTAAATTGTTAAAAGCAGGAATCATATATGCTATTTCAGATAGTGAATGGGTATCTCCTGTGCATGTAGTGCCTAAAAAGAGCGGACTGACAGTAGTAAAGAACAAGAATAATGAGTTGATACCTACTTGAGTGCAAAATTCATGGAGGGTTTGTATTGACTATAGGAACTTGAATGACTCTACTAGGAAAGATCATTTTTCCTTACCTTTTATTGATCAAATGCTTGAGAGATTAGCAGGAAAAAGTCATTACTATTTCTTGGATGGGTATTCAGGCTATTTCCATATTCCAATAGACCCGAGGGACCAAGAAAAAACCATATTTACATGTCCCTTTGGTACATATGCTTATAAAAGAATGCCATTTAGTTTGTGTAATGCTCCTAGAACATTTCAGCGTTGTATGCTTTCTATATTTGCTGATTTTATTGAAAAATGCATGGATGTGTTCATGGATGATTTTACTGTATATGGTAATTCTTTTAATGAGTGTCTTGAGAGCCTTGATAGAATCCTTGCTAGATGTATTAAGAAAAAGCTAGTTTTGAATTTAAAAAATGCCATTTCATAGTTGATCATGGAATAGTACTTAGACATCTTATATCTAGCAAGGGAATTGAGGTGGATAAAGTAAAAATTGAAGTAATTTTCTTGTTACCATACCCCACAAATTTAAAAGAACTTCGATCTTTTCTGGGGCATGTTGGATTTTATAGAAGATTCATTAAAGACTTTATCAAAATTGCTTACCACTCTCAAAGCTTCTGCAAAAAGACACTTACTTTGTTTTCTCTACTGATTGCAAAGACGCTTTTGAAAAATTGAAAGATAGGTTGGTTTTTCCACCTATCCTGACTTCACCTAATTGGGATCTTCCTTTTGAACTATCATGTGATGCTTCCAATTATGCTATGGGAGCTATGATAGGTCAAAAGGAAGGTAATATATCTAGAGTGATTGCCTATACCTCGAAAACAGTTCATGCTGCTCAAATTAATTACACCACTACTGAGAAAGAATTATTTGCAATCGTAGTGGCTTTGGATAAATTCAGAGCTTATCTCGTTAACTCCAAAGTTGTTGTCTACACAGATCATGCAGCTATTAAGTATTTGTTCCATAAACCTCAATCTAAGCCAAGCTTATACGATGGATGCTACTGCTTCAAGAGTTCGATATAGAAGTGAGGGATCGAGCTGGAAATATGAACCATGTTGCAAATCATCTAAGCAGATTACCAACAGAGACAAGGGGAGTACTCAGTTATGATCTTATTTGTGATTCTTTCCCTGATCAATCTCTTTCTTTGGTTGCTATTGTGGAACCTTGGTATGCTCATTTAGTTAATTTCATTGAAACTGGCCTAATCCCTTCTCATTTGACTAGATTTCAGGCCCAAAAGCTCAAGAGTGAATATAAATACTTCATTTAGGACAAACCTTTTCTATGGAGGTTGTGCTCAGACCAAGTATTGAGATGATGTGTCCTAGACCAAGATCACAAATTAGTTTTAGAAGCTTGCCATTCATGGGTTTGTGGTGGCCGTTTTGGGGGTAAAAGGAATGCACAAAAAGTCTTTGAATCCGGTTTCTATTTACCTTCCCTTTTTAAAGATATTTTTAAATTTTATAGAGCTTGTGATAAGTGCCAAATATTTGGGGAGATTCGTAAAAGGTATGAGATGCCGCAACAACCTATTCTGTTTTGTGAGATTTTTTATGTTTGGGGAATAGATTTCATGGGACCTTTTCCACATTCAGCAGGGTTTAATTACATTTTATTGGATGTAAACCATTTATCTAGGTGGATATAGGCTATCCCTACAAGACTAGATAATGCCCAAATAGTCTCCAAGTTTCAAAGGTCTCATATCTTTAGTAGATTTGGAGTACCAAAAGCAATAATCAGTGATCAAGGCACCCATTTTTCCAATAAGTTAATCAATAACTTATTAGAAAAATATGGTGTAACTCATAAAGTCTCAACGCCATACTACCCTCAAACTAATGGTCTAGCAGAGGTTTTTAGTAAGGAGATAAAGCACATTTTAGAAAAGATTATTAAGCCATCCAATAAGTATTGGAACTTGAGACTTGATGATGCTTTATAGGCGTACATAACATCTTTTAAAACCCCTCTAGGCATGTCCCCTTATAGGACAATTTTTAGGAAAGCTTGTCACATGCCTATGGAGATAGAGCACAAGATATTTTGGGCTATGAAAGCTTGCAATGAGGACCTAGTAGAAGCCAGTTCAGAGCGGTTGTTATAGATTCAAGAGCTAGAAGAGATTAGACTGGATGCCTACAGCAGCTCTGAGATCTATAAACAAAAGACAAAGGCATTCCATGATGCCCATATCCTAAGGAAGAGGTTTAAGGAAGGTGATAAAGTGTTAAGGTACCAAGCTAGGTTCAAGTTCAAACATGGTAAATTCAAAACTAGCTGGGATGGACCATACACAGTTGTCAAAGCCCATGACTTTGGGATGATCAAGTTGAAAGAGGAAGCGACGGGCAAAATCTTCCAGGAAAATGGCCACCTCTTGAAACTTTACGAGGAATCCGCCTTGAGGCCAGGTTGTCCCTTTCCTATCTCTTACCTTTTACAAGTTTTCCTAATGCTATATGTTTGATATGTTAGTTTGATGATTGGAAAGGGATGATTCAGTATGATAGTGTTTATTTTCAGTTTATTTCTATTTATTGTCAGCTTACTTCTGTTTTGCATAACACTCCTGTGCCGTCCATGGTCTGTTTAATTATTGCTTTTGCTTTGGGCTGTTCATAAACTCAATTACATGCTATAGTTTACCCATCTTATCATCGTTGTTTCCCTTGCATTGAGATGCATGATTTGAATGTGACTGTGAGCCTCATTGTCATATTTGCATTGAGTGACATGTTTGCCTGCTATATAAGAGCCCAATTGAATTGACCTTCTATAATGCTGTGATTTTTGATACCTTTATTGATAATGAGGACACTGTCAAGTTTAAGTGTGGGGGAGATCTTGTATCTATGCTAATTAATGTAAAACTTCTTCACTTAATCCAATCTTTCATCATAAAGTTTTTGGTTTTTGATCTTAATGTGTGATGAATTGCTGAAATTGGATCCCCACTTTAAACTATTTTGTGGTTAGCTAAAAAAAAGTTTTAAGTGTAAAAGATGTTTTGGGCTTTGAAATCTATCACATAGCAGTCTCTCTGAACATTGGTAGTGACGTTCACTGTTTCCAGTCGCGACCTAGCATGGAATTTTGGACTTAATACGCTCTCTTTGAAAATTGGTTATGACCTATGTCTAATATCGTCGTGACCTAGTTTAAAAATTGGTGATTGTGACCCTCTGTAAAACACTGTCACGATGCTAGTGTCTTTAGGTCGTGACTAAACCTCTCTGTGTATTTGTGTCATAATAGGAACCTTTCCTAGTCGCGACTAGTTTTGGTAAGTTAGAGCAAGCACCCATTGTGAACTTTGGTCATGACCTTCACTACTTGTAGTCGCGACCTGAGTGTGAAAATGTCTATTTACCTTCTCTTTGCTTTGTGCAATGCTGTATAGAAGGATTCCTTTTGTAGCCTAAGAAAAGTTACAGATTAAGGGAATTGGAAGACACGCAGCGGAATTAACTTTAAAAATTTTTCCATTCCCTGCCCGGATCTACCGAGTGTGTTTAAGTCAAGGAGTAAGAAGTGTTACCTTCGGTATTTGAATTATGGTCACGACCTCAGGGTCCACTCGTCGCGACTTGTCATCTCTGGAGTTGTCAGTCGCGACGTTCTCGTCTTCTCGTAGCGACGGGGAGTCTCTGGAGCTTTCTGTCACGATGTCCTCAGCTTCTATTTGGTGGAAGCCTCTTTTCAATTTTTTGACGTTCAGATGCCTATTTGGTGGCGACCTCAATGTCTACTCGTCACGACTTGTCGTCGTACCTGGTGCTCTCTTCTTGATCACAAGAAGTTGACGACTCAGATCAGCTTCCTCTACCAGTATCCACACAAACAGCATTCCAACCAAGAATGACGTGCTTGCGCCTCTTGTCCTTCTAGGACTTTCTCGAGATTCCGTCCTCACCGTCTCTATTTTGGCCATTTCTTATCTGCAATCCTTTTGCAGCCTCCTTGTCACTTGTTCACTCAAACACCCTAGCCCCTAATGTTAAATATATAGGATGCTATCGGTGTTCTGATTGGGTTGGATTTCAGAATTAATCTTATATTAATTCTAAAATTAATACAATATCATATATTGCATAATTTGATAAGAAACAAATTAAATAAATATGGTTTATATTAAATCCATCCCACAGATTTAATTTACCTATTCATTTAATTTAAAATAAAGATAAGACATAATTATATTTGATTTATTCTTATAAATCAAATCATATCAATTTAAATTTCAAACTCAAATAGATCATATCAATTTAAATTCAAATTCAAAAGTGATAGAGATTTAATTTATCCTTATAAATTAAATCTTGCAAATATCTCTTATATTATATATAATATATATACGAATTTATATATATAAAAAATATATATATCCACCCTAGATTATTTATTGAATCTGGACATATCTTAGATTCAATGAATCTGGACATCATAGCTCGTGTTGGGCTATTTTGTGTGCGACCCTGTAGGCCCATATGAAGTTGGCAGTGGGCCATTTACTATACTGGCCCACAAGTCGTAAGCAGTCTCTAGCAAGACATTACGACTACCCAAATCATATGAGGATTGATGAACGATGTTACCTTTCATACAACCATATCATGTCCCTTTTGTCACATGATATTTTGGTCATGGATGAGGCATGGAGAACGTCATCCTCCTGTTTCTGACTGTTACTTTCTTGATCCCTGAGTAGTCTGACTATAGAAATGGAACTACCTTTTTATTACAGTATGGCCATACATCTCTCAGACTCACTCATCGAGGGGCCCAGTAATATCTCTCTATGAATGTGAGGGACAAATTCCATCTTGACCATTCACATTCCTCTGCATGAAAAACCACTAAGCCCGAACATAGTCTTTATGATCACTCAGTCAAAAATGACTTTTAACTAGGTTAAAGCTGAGCGTTTATCATGTAGGAATCCATGATGATCTCAGGTCAAAGGGCATAGTGACATGGCTTGTATATGAGAGAAGCTTATGACTTAACCCATGCAGCTCTCTCATAGCGGGTCGGTCCAACACCTTGTACTCTTACATGTGCCTATGACTTTGATGTATATCTCTATACATCTTCAAATTCATATTAGTCTTATTTCATCTCTGCTCCCGCATAGATGATCGACTAGGGACATTTAGGATAAGATCATGAGTTATCCAAGGATGGTCATCACAGTAAATATGCAAATAATGTGATAACATAATTAAGAAATTCATAAATCAACAATGTTCATAACACAATGATTGGCCCCGAGGGCACAATATCCAATAACAGATCTATATGAGTAAGAGTACAGTATCTCTTTAGGAAGTCAATGACCAGGGATGAACCTCTCAAGTTAAGTGACTTATGTGGAAAGAATAGAAAGTAGAGAAAACATAAATACAATAACTAGACTTAGTTAAACCCCTTAGACATTAGAGTTTATGTTAGGATTAAAGTTAGGATAGAAAGGTGATAAGATACAAATTGTGTATGGTTTTTGTGACATTTTAAGGGTTTTGTGACAACTTTACCATGCATTTTATACCTGTAATTTTGCTTTTGTGGTAATACATGATTGTCCTTGGCAATGTACTGTTTAAAGGGTAAAATGGTAAACTAATTCTTCCAAACTGCATATATGTTATTCTTTTACTGGTGGGACTTTTACAGTGAGCTTTGATTTTTAAGTACAGGTACTTTGGAGGAGAACCAAGGACTAATGTTAGCAGAAAAGAAATCACATAAGAGAATCAAATCAAGGAAGCAGCTTCTGTGGTCTTTAGTTGCGACCAAAGTGTCCTCAGGTCGCGACCTTATTTCTTCTGGGAAATTTCTCTGCGTTTATAGGTTATGACCAAAACATGGATCTCGTCGCGACCAAATAAGACAATCAGTGAAGCTGCACATTTTTAATTAGGTCATTCTGATGTTAAAAGGACAGGGAAGCCGCAGACTCAAAGGGAGTCTTGTTTTTGTTAGATTTGGCTAAGAAGCAGTACTCAACTCTCTCTCAACACTCTCTCTATAACCTACACACATATATTTCATCTTTTTTCATCTTTCCATAAATTTTCTTCATGGCATCCTATTGGGACAGCGATTGTAGTACAATAGGAGTTTTAAGAGGCTAGATCTTTAGTCTCTTAGTGATGGACCGTATATCTTGATCTCATGGATTGCACAAGGAAGTTTTCTATCTTAATCTGCACCTGTTTCATGTTTTGATATTTCTAGATTTAGGGATTTCATTGTATGAGTAGGGATTGAATATTGATTGATTATTCTCAGATTAGGTATTCGCAATTAAATTTGGAAGATTTAAATGTTGATTTTAATATGAATATTTTAGTTTAGATTTCTGGATGATTGGACTATTATCAACGAGCATTGATATTTAATTCAATTGCTTGAAGTCTATGGCTTATCGATCGACGATCATTTGAGGGCATTTTCATCATCTGATTCAATTACACACTAAGTGATTTTACAGTGCATTAAAAGTTTTTAAGCTAGCTTTGATCAAAGGAGTTTAAGAACTATTAATGCTCTCGACTCAATCGATCGATTGAGGTTTTATTTAAGACTTAGTGATTTCAAAACTCCAATATCAAATTAAGAGCAAGGATAGATATATTTTTATCATCAAGAGTCTTTCTCAACATATTTCTTTCACAATCCAACTCAATTTCACCTTAATAAAAAATACAAAAATATTTACTTTACTGTACCCTTATTTTATTGAATGAAAAATCAATCAAACCTAAAATCCATTTTACTTTCACTCAGGTTTTCAATAGTTTTTTCACCCAATTTGCTAAGATTCTAATAAAAATGGCTCCTTGAGAAGCACGATAGGATTGTGCCTTATACTATATTATCAGGTGCAATTGTTATTATTTTAATGGATCAAATGACGACAAATCGACCTCATCAAAAGGTAAGAACAAAACTTGAGATAGGATAGCAATAAGAAGATAACTAAATGACACACAGTCTTAATAAGTGGGACAGTCGGTTACAATATGATTAGTCTTACTCAGATATTTTTACATACTTGTGAATACAGTACTCAGGGCCATTTCTTATGGTAGGGTTATAGCAAGTACCAAGAGGGTGGTAGTGTTATAACTCTATCATAAGAAATGGTATATAGTGAGAATAACAGACAACAGTAAAGAGATTGCTTTCATATCACTCTTCAGAGAAGAGTTGAATTAAAAACAGATGACTTTTAGATAGAGCTAGATTCAAATAAGCTCAAATCACTCTTCATATAAGAGTTAGATCTGATACAGATTGCTCGTAGATAGAGCACAGATTCAAATGAGAAGTTATGATACGAATCCGTAATAACATAAGGCAATTGCCGATTGCGATTGCAGGTGGCCACAGTAAAGTAAGAAAGATGAGAAGGCACTCTTGAGTAAGAGAGGAAATAAGTAAAGTCTTGATAGATAATATTGGCTATTGGATGTACTTAAAAAAAATTATTAGTTGAGTAATCAACAGAAAGGGAATGACCAACCTTGTAACTTTGTTTGGTGGTAATTTTTCCAGAACGAAATAACAGTTGATCCTAACATGATTTACAAAAGAGTTAGATCAAAGATGATCACAGTATGAATCATAAAAAGAGGAATAGGACAACTTGATATTTTCTGGTAAGATGATCATCAAACATAAGATGTTGATTAACTCAATCAGAGGAAGTATTTATAATATTTTTCTCAGATGGCCACAAGACTATACTTAGTTTCTCTTAAACAAATACGGAGCCCAAGTTCAAATCTGAGTACTGATATTCAAAGGTGTGTAGAAGTATTCCTGAGGAACGAAGAAGAGAACCCCATATGTCTTAAGAAAAGACAAGTATGAGCAGATAAATCCTCCAGATGAGGATGAAGAGATTAAAAGGCCATATAGGCTAGAGAGACCAAGAGAAAGAGTGCCTTAAGCAAAGTAAAGTTAGAACGCAATTCTATGAAAAAAAGTATGCTAGGGCTCAGAGCCATATGACCTAGTCCTAACCTAGCAGCACACTTAACTAAAAGGTGATCAGGCTAGAGAAGTTTAGAGATGGGTGACCCACTGGGAAGTATAGTGTTGAGTCACAAGATTAGAAAGATGTTATAGAATAATAGAAAGAGTATTGCTAGCTAGCATTGAAAGAAAATAAAATAGCAAAGAAATAAAGAATAGCATGAGAAAAGAAGAGCATAAGTGCGCAGTAGAGAGAAAATAAGGGATACTATAATTCCTTATATTAGTTCCAGCAGAGGAATTGTATAAAAAGAAAGAGAAAGAAAGAAAGAAAGAGGTAGTTAGATGAAAGGTATTTCCTTACATCAATTCCAAAAAGGGGAACTATGAAAAAGGAAAAAGATAGATAGATAGATAGATAGATAGATAGATGGAAAGCAACAGATAAATAGAAAAGTATTCTAAGTGGCTAACCAAAACCCAAAGTCCAGAATATAGCAAAGTTTTAGATAGTTCAGTATGAAAGAAATGGATACTACTCACAAGTCTAGTATAGTGAGTTATCCATAAGTATGAGTAGATAGATAGATAAAAATGGATAAGTAACAGAAAGAAGCAAAGTTTGACTCTGATTGAGTGACCAAGGAAAAAGGAGCATAGCAACACAAAAAAGATATAAAGTTTCACGGATGTTGAAAGCATTCCCCCAGATGCCAAGATATAAGATAAGAGATAGATACCCTAAACCTTAGTCATAAGGCAAAAGGGGATATAAAGAGGAGATATATCCAAGATATTTTTACTAAGGTACGAATTAAATTTCAAAGACAAAATTTATTTTTAGAGGGGTAGAAATGTAACATCCCAAATTTTCCCTATTTGCCTAAGATTGATAAAAGAAAGAGGTTAAGAAGGGATTGGGATGATAATCAGAAGAAAGGGTAATTTTTAGGTAAGTTTAAGTCAAAGAAAGAATGGAAAAGTAAAAAGTTATAAAGTAACAAGACGTAAATGTAATTTAGACAAAGGTTAAATATAGAAAATTGGACTTAAATAGAGTTTTAAGATTTCAGGTACCAAATTAGAGTTTCAAATTTTGTAGAAAGGGACTAAAGTGAAATTTGGCAAATTGAGTTGTAATTTTGCCAAATTCAAGGGCAAAATATAATTATGGAAAGTTGAGTCAGAAAATGCCCAAAACTAACCAAAAATATTTTGGTCTCAAAATTTAACAATAAATAGAGGATAGAAATTGGGACAGGCATATCTCTTAAAATTTTGATTTAAGGTCCCCGATAAAATGATATTAATTTCTGAAGTCTAGAGATTAGTATAATATCTTTTGAATCTCATAATCAGATAAAATTTTGTAGTAAATACTTATAATTAATATAAGAATTTATGAAATTAATAGAGCTAAAAAAGGAGTTATATAGAATTTATTAGAGAATTTAAGGTAAAATCGAACACTGATAAAGGATTTAGAGAAAACATATAAATTTTTATAAAGATTTAAGAGTCTCAGAATATTATGAGACTTTGTAAGAAATTCATTTTATATTAGAATGAATTTCTAAAAATATTAGAACCATTAAAAGAGGTGTCGAGAATTTATCTTAAAATTAGGATAATTTAAAATATCGGTGTAAGGAAAGTACCTTAGGATTTGTGCCAATAAAAAATTAGACTCAAAAAGAGGCCCAAATGGTGTCAAGATGAAGCCCAAGAAGTGCAAGAGCAAGTCTTGGAGTTCAAGTCAATTTTGTGGTGAGGCGGCATTGTGAGATGTCTTGTGGGACCCACATTAAGGCCACTTGGTGCCAAGAACAAGGGGAGGAGTTTATGCCATGTGCTAAAATAAAATAAAATAATATAAGGATTTAGGGAATTGTGATTAAAGTTAATTAATCTAAAAACCAACCAATCAAGCTTAAGATTAAGGCTATATAATTATTAGGACAGGGGAGGATATTTTAGTCTCTTGAGCCTTGAAAATTTGCTATAAGTACCCCCCTCATGTTTCCCAAAACTGTGAAGCACAAAGAAGCTTGGGGAACTTATGCCAAAATGAAAACTCACCTAATCCAAGGCAATTCCAAGAGGAAGTTCAAGGTACTTTGATCCTAGGTAGTTAGATCATAAGGTATGAAATCCTTCCTAGCTTATTTACAAGTGTTTTGGAAGGATAAAATCTAGGTTTTAGTGATTATAAATTCCATTAAACATAGAGCATACATGCTCTCCAAAATATTAAGTTGAAGGAGGAAGAAGAAAATGAAGCTATAACTATGTAATTAGTGCTTAAACAAGCTAGTTAGATAATTGGTTATTGAATCAAGTTGATATTCTTGACTTTACCATGGATGAGGCCTTTCATACAAGGCTGTTTTGGATAGAAATAGATGGAATTTCAATGATCTAATGCTTCCATTGAATTTAGAAGATGATTTTGTGTAGGATTGCATAGGTTTGGAACCTTGGAAGGAAAGGAACTGAAAGATGTAATTTTACAAACCCTCTCTTACTATTCACACTCATCAACAGTGATTGGAATTCCATGATTTTGATGCTTTCAATGGTTTTAAAATGAAAAATTATGTGGGATAAAAGTAGAGAACCAATTATTGGAAGCATTGGAATCAAAATGAGAATTTTTGAAAGAAAAGGGAAATTTTTCAGTTCTATCTAGAATAGTGTATAGCTGCTGGAGTTTGGGAATTCTTAGTTCATAAATGGATTCAAAAGGCCAAATTATATAGGTAAAGTCAAGACATCAATTGATTCAAAGACCAAGCTAATTAATAAAGATTAAGGAAAGTTACTAGTGAATCAAATTCAATGTTCAAGGAAGTTAGATTTTAATAAATGAATGATAATGTAATGTTAGGATTTGGTTTGTGTACTCAAAGAGGGAAGCCACACATCAAAGAGAAGTAAGAAGCAAGAGTAAAGAGAAAGGATAAGGACATGAAGGAGTAAGAGGTAGTGAACTTACCTGCTTTTATGCTTATTTACTGGAATATTTTATGTGATGTTTACTTACTTCGATGATGTAAAGCATGTATGATTAAGTGATGCATTATTTTTTTTATGCTATGCCCATATGATATGATTAAGGGACATGGAAGCATGCAAGTTATCATTATGCAAGCATGATCATTAAGTACACACATTATAACATTAAGCATGTAATTGCATACATGTATGGTTTCCATTTGCTACTGAGATTTCCTTAGAAATCTCACCCCCTACATAATACAATTACAATAGGAATTTCACATGAGGAAGAAGACGAAGATGCATGAAGAAGAGATAAGAATTAGTTGCATGATTTATATGTATATGTATGTAAATTTAGCAGTTGGAACTTGTTACTGTGAACAGTAACTCATGAGAAGGCAGTGACATTTGTGTTATAATTAAAAATAGTAAATGATCAAATAAATGCATGATATTTTAGCATTACTTAGTTAACATGCCAAGCTTCGTTTTGACACCAAGAATGCCTTATTTTGATGTTTGTACAAAGAGAATTAATTTTTCAAATTTAGGGACTAGAAACTATTTTTAGTTTTTTTGACCAAATGAATAGTGATCTTTAAAGATTAAACTATATTTATTGGCTGAGTATTTTGTCTTGGAAGTATTTTTTCCTTAAATTTAATTATTTTATTTTCAATTAGCCTTTTGAACCACTTCATTTTGAGTTTTCTAAAATTAATTATGATATTTTGAAGTTCATCACTAATTCTGGAAATACCAAATAAATAGTACTCGTGAACTTGGAAATTCCAAATTTTGTAATTGAACTTTACTGGATGTTTAAGTGGTTTTAAATGCTACTGAATGGTCCCTAAGTCATATAGTATTACACGTGACCTCAAAGTACACTGGTCATGACCTCATTTCTTCTGGGAGATTCTCTGTGTTCCCAGGTTGCGACTACAAGTATGTTCCTAGTCGTGACTAAAATAGACAATTAGTGAAGTTGTGAGTTTTCATTTAGGTCACTTTGCAATTAAGGCAAGGGAAGCAGCAGTAATAAAGGAGAGCATGGATTATTGTTAGATTTGGATAAGAACAAGCTTATCTCATTCTCTCAACTTCTCTCATCAACCTTCAACCCAATCTTCCACTTTTCTTCATTTTTCCACCGATTTATCCACTCTTACACAGATTAAATCATTCCTACCATCCTTCTCTTCATCTTTCCATCATCTTTTCCTACAAATCTCATGGCATCAACCTCAGATTGTGATTACAGCATGGTCAAAGCCATGAGAGGCTAGATTTCCTAGCCTCTTGGTAATGGACAGCATAGCTTGAGCTTATGGACAACAATGGGGAGTTTCTATCTTAATCTACATTTATACATGTTTTGAGATTTCTAGATTTAGGGATTTCATGATTTGTATGAGGATTGAATTATTGATTGATTATTTCTCATATTAGACATTAGTAATTGAATTAGATGATGTGATTTATGAACTTCATATATATATTCAATTGATTTTTGGTTAGTTGAATGATTGCTGATGATTGTTAACAGTTGATTCAATTGATTAGCATCTTTAGCTATTGATTGATAGTTAATCGATATGTTTCATGTCATCCGATTCCAATTACACACTAAGTGGTTTTTCAACAGAGCATTAAAGGGTTTTCAATTTAACTTTGATTAAAGTGATTTTTAAATAGTAATGAACTTGACTCAATCGATTGATTGAGATTTTATTTAAGACTTAGTGATTTTATAACTCCCAAATCAAATTTCTATAAACCATATCATTTATGCATTTACTTAAAAGACCAAAAACATTTACTTTCATTGCACCCTTACTTTTTATTATATCAATGTTTGATCAAAGTCAAAACCCATGTTTTTCCTCAGGTTTTCTATGTTATCGTTCACCAATTGTTAGGATTCCACATTAAAGTCTCCTCGAGAAGAACGATAGGGTTGTTCCTTATACTTTATTATTTGGTGCAATCTTTATTTTTGAAACCCAAGATGGCGACAATCTTGGCTAATTTCAAGGGTTAATAGCAGAAGGTTATTAAGGGGGCGAGGTCCTAACCTTTTTGTTCAAGGTAGTTTGATGACATAGAGATATCTTTTAACCGCCCACATTGCATTGACAATTCTCTTCCTCATCCTACCATGTCAAGTGATTTGTTCCCTCCTGTTGGGAAACCCGTTGGAGGATCTGAGTTCTTCAAACTCACTCCCATAGAGAAACTGTAAGCACACATACATGCTCTGATAAATTGTAGCCAAGTTGAACCTTTCCTCCTATAAGTATATATACATAAATTAAACGCATACTATTTTGTATACTTGTAATTCAATTTATTCATCTCTAACACTTATAAAACAAAGTACACTTCATTATATTGTATAGGGAGTACAGAAGTCATGTCAGGCACAAGCTATGAGTACATGTGGGCGAACTTCGATTGAGACTGATAAGAGTTTTGGGCTATTAAGTGTAATTATGAAAAGTTTAGGGACTAAAGTACAATTTTCAAGTGTTCAAGGATAAAATGGTAATTATGGAAAGTTGAGCCCGAAAAGGCCTAAAATTGCCTAGAAATATTTTGATCCCAGATTTTACCAGTAAATAGAGAATGAAATTGAGCTAGGCATATATCTCATAATTTTGATTTAAGGTCCCGATAAATTGATATTAATCTCTAAAGTTTGGAGATTAGTACAATATCTTCTAGACCTTAGAATCAAATAAAATTTTATATTAAATTCTTATAATTAATATAAGAATTTATGAAACTGACACAAGTAAAAAAGGAGTCATGTAGAATTAATTAGAGAATTTAAGGTGAAAAAGGATATTGATAAAAGATTAAAAGAAATGTATGAAATTTTTATTAGGACTTCTGTGTATCAAAAAATTATGAAACTTTGTAAAAAAATTCATTTTATATTAGAATAAATTTATAAAAATTTTAGAACTATTAAAAGAATTTTTTAGAATTTATTCCAAAATTTAAGGTATATTAGGGTATTCGGTAAAGGAAGTACATTAGGATTTATGCCAGTAAGCAATTAGACCTAATATTGGCTCAAAGTGGAGTCATATACAGCAGCCTAACAAGCCCAAGAGAAAGTCTTAGAGCTCAAGTTAATTTTGGATAATTTATGAATTTTAAAAAGAAAGAAAATTAAGAGATAAGGTGAGTTGGCTTGTGAGGTGTTCTTATGGAACCCACACCAAGGACACATAGAGCCAAAGACAAGGAAGAAAGGGTTATCCCATGTGCTAAAATTTATTAAAATAATATAAGAATTAAGTTAATGAAGATTAAGGAATTAAGTAGCCAATGAGATTCAAGATTAAGGCATTGTAATAATTAGTTGAAGGATGTATATTTTAGTCCCTAAGCCCTTGAAATTTCACTATAAATACCCCTTCCATTCTCTTCAATTTTGTGTTCCCAAGGACCATGGGGAAATTATGCCAAAATTTCCACTCAAACCTAAAGGAAAAGCAAGAACAAGGAGCCTAAGTGATCAAGCTTGCAAGGGATCAAGGTAAATTATTGATCCAAGCTTATTTTTCTTTAATTTGGAGGCTTGAACCTAGGGTTTTAAGGGAAGAAAAATGAGATTTCCCCATGGTATACTTGCTGTCCAGAATCTGGAAATTTAGGGGGAAGAAAAAATTGAAGCTAGAACTATGTAATTAGCACTTAAACAAGTTAGTTTGGATGTTTGGTTATGGAATTAAATTGTGATTCTTGACTTTGCCTTTCTTGAGGCCATTCGGCCAGAATTGTTTTGGATAGGAGGAGATTGATTCTCAATGATCTAATGCTTTCATTGAATTTAAATGATGATTTTGTGTAGGATTGGATTTGATGGAACCTTGGAAGCATTGAAATTAGAAAAGGGAAGTTTTGAAACCCTTTATGTACTGTTCATACGTATGAATAGTGATTTGAATTTCATGATTTTGATGCTTCCAATGGTTTTAAAATGAAAAATTATGTGGAATTAAGTAGAGAAACAAGTATTGGAAATATTAGAATCAAAATGAGAATTTTTGGAAATAAAGAGGTAATATTTCTATTCTGTCCAAAAATACATGAAGGAGTTAAAATTTCATAATTCTAAGGTCATAATGGATTTAAAAGGCTAAATTGTGTAGGGTAAAGTTAATACGTGAATTGATTCAAAGGCCAAGATAATTAGAAGAAATTAGGAAATGTTACCTTAATTAATACTCTTGAATGTTAAGTGAGTTAATTCATGATGAGTATATGATAAGGCAATGTTAAGATTTAGTTGTGTGCTCAAAGAGGGCAGCCACACATCAAGGAGAAGTAGAAATCAAGAGGTAAAGAAAAAGGATAAGGAAAGATAGGAGTAAGAGGTAGTGAAATTACCTACTTGTATGCTCATGTTGCTTAGAAGTTTTATGTGATATTTATTTACTTTGATTATGTGAAGCATGTATGATTAAGTGATGCTCTATTTCTTTTTATGTGATGGCCATATGTTATAATTAAGGGACATGGAAGCATGTAAGATATTATTATGCAAGCATGATCATTAAGTGCACACATATTAACATCAAGCATGTAGTTGCATACATTGTATGGTTTCCGTTTACTACTGAGATTTCCCCAGAAATCTCACCCCCTCCATGTCACCCTATCACTAGTAGGTTCTTTAAAGAAGGAAGAAGATGAAGATGCAAGAAAAGGAGTTAGGGGATAGATGGCATGATTGTTTGTAATTTATGTTATGTTATGTTTATGTGATATATGTTTAAAAGTAGTATAATAGTTGCTGTATATAAAAATAGTAAATGATAGAATAAATTTACAATAATTTATCAATGATTATTTAACATGTCAAGCTTCGTTTTAACACTAAGAATGCCTTATTCCAACGTCTATACAAAGAGAATAAATTTTTCAAAATTAGGGACCAAAAATTGTTTTCCAGAAAATTTGACCAAATGAACAGTGATTTTTTACTATTAAATTGTAATAATTGACTGAGTATTTGGTCTTGAACTTATTTTTACCTTAAATTTCAATATGTAATCTTTGAGTAGCCTTTTGAACCACTTCTTTTCAATTTTTCTAGAATTAATTATGATTTTTTGAAGTTGGTCCCTTAATTTAGAATTACCATATGAATAGTACCCGTGAAGCTTGGAAATTTTAGATTTTGTAATTGAACTTCAATGGATGTTTAAGTGATTCTAATTGCTACAGAATGGTCCCTAAGACGTATGAAAGTAAGGTATTACATTTTTTATATTAGAGCAAAGTTTCTGGCATAAGATATAATAATTCCTAGACCCTAAACCTAAGAAGTTAACATTATGTTAAGGTTAGGGTACTTAGTAGGTGATAAGACACAATTTGTGCATGGTTTCTGTGACATTTTTAAGGGTTTTATAACAACTTTACCATTCATTTTATGCATGTAATTGTGCTTTTGTGGTAATACATGATTATGCTTGGCAATGTGCTAATAAAAGCGTAAAATGGTAAATTAACTCTTCCAAACTGCATATATGTTGATCTTTTATGAGTTGGACTTCTACAGTGAGCTTTGGTTTTGAATTGCAGGTATTTTGGATGAGAAAGGACTAATGTGACTAGAAAAAAATCACAAGATAATGAGAATGAAATCAAGAACCAGCTTCTGTGGTCTTTAGTTACGACCAAAGTGTCCACAGGTTGCGACCTAATTTCTTCTGAAGAGTTTCTCTGTGTTTACAGGCCGAGACTAAAACATGGATCTGGTCATGACTAAAGAAGATAGTCGTGAATCTGAGTGCTTTTAATTAGGTCAATCGGATGATAAAAGGAGGGGGAAGCTATATACGCAAGGGAGGCTGGTTTTGACGATTAGGCTAAGAGGCAGTGCTCAAACTCTCTCTCAACGCTCTCTACTACCTACACATCATCTCCATCTTTCATCTTTCCATTAACCTTTCTACTTGCTTCATGGCATCATATCTAGGAAGTGATTACGGCACAGTAGGAGTCATGAGAGGCTAAATCTTTAGTCTCTTGGTGATGGATCTCATATCTTAAGCTCATGTACTGCATTGGGGAGTTTTTTGTTTTAATCTGTACCTATTTCATGTTTTGATGCTGCTAGATCTAGGGTTTTCATTATATGAACAAGGGATTAAATATAGATTGATTATTCTTAGATTAGACAATTGTAATTGACTTTGGATGCTTTGAATGTGGGTTATAATATAATATTTCAGTTTTGATTTTAAGATAGTTGGACTATTATCAACGATCATTGCTAATTAATTCAATTGTTTGAAATCTAGGGCTTGTCGATCGACGATCATTCGAGGGCATTTTTATCATCTGATTTAAATTACACACTAATTGGTTTTTAACAGTTCATTAAGAGTTTTTAAACTAGCTTTGATCAAAGGAGTTTAAGAAATATTAATGTTCTGGACTCTTCGATCGATTAAGGTTTTGTTTAAGACTTAGTGATTTTAAAACTCCCATATCAAATTAAGAGCAAGGATAGATATGTTTTCATCATCAAGGGTATGCCATAACATATTTATTTCACAAACCAACTTGTTTTCAACTTAATCAAAAATACAAAAATATTTACTTTACTACACCCTTATTTTACTGCATCAAAAATCAATCAAACCCAAAACCCATTTTACTTTTACTCAGGTTTTCAATGGTTTTGTCACCAATTTGCTAGGTCTCTAACAAAAAGGCTCCTCGAGAAGAATGATAGGTTATGCCTTATACTATATTATTGGGTGCAATTATTATTATATTGATGGATCGAATGACAACAATCTGAGCTGCTCATCAATGGCGCCGTTGCCAGCCAAGTAATTGGTTCCTTAGTGATTGATTGTCAATTCCATTATTTACCTGAGTCATTTTTTTTGTTTTAATTTAAGTTTTTGTTTTTTTAATTGCATTGCATTATGTATTTTTTCAAAGTTTCTACGAAATCACTATCTGTGACATTGAGTCGCGACCAAACCTCATTTCTGTCACGACCAAATTGCTTTACTATGGTACTGATTACTCTCTGTGAACTTCAGTTGTGATGTTCACAACATCTGGTCCTGACAGATTTTGAAAATTTTCTCTCTTTCTAATTTAGTCGTGACCTGAAATCCATTTTTAAGAACTTCTGCTCTTTGTGTTTTGCAATCGCGACCTAAACACCCTTATGTTATGACTAGTTGAAAATTTCTACTGTGAAACTTCTGTGTCTGATTTTGATTGCTTGCTTGGTTATTCTTTATTATTTTTGAGTTGCTGATAAGACACATTTTGTATTTGGTTTCTGTGACGTTTTTATGAGTTTTATAATAACTTTACCATTCATTTCATGTATTAAATTGTGCTTTTGTGTTAATACATGATTGTGTGGGGCAATGTGCTAATTAAAGGGTAAAATGGTAAAATAACTCTTCCAAACTGCATATATTCTGTTATCTACTGATTGGACTTTTACAGTGAGCTTTTATGTTGAATTGCAGGTACTTTGGAAGAGAGTAAGGACTAGGAAAGAAATCATAAGTAAAAAAAAGTGAAATCACGCTTCTACGCTACCTAGTCGCGACCAAAGAGTCCTCAAGTCACGACCTTTAATTATTCTAGAAGATTCCCTGTGTTCATAGGTCGCGACCAACAAATGGATATGATCGCGATTAAAATGCGAAATCGCTGAAACTACACGTTTTGATTTAGGTCATGCTGTTATAAGAAGAGACAGAGGTTGCCGTCAAGGAGGAGGCTGGTTTTTGGACCTGATTAGGCTAAGAAGCAGTACTCGAGCGCTCTCTACACATCTTCTCCACATATTCCATCCTTCTACACCTTTCCACATATTTCTACATATCTATACACCATTCACCCTTTATCTCTTCATCGTTTCTTCATGGCATCACATCTGAACAGCGATTGCAGTGCAGTAGAAGTCATGAGAGGCTAAACCTTTAGTCTCTTAGTGATGGATCTAATATCTTGAGCTCACGGACTGAAACGGGGAGTTTTTACTGTTCTAATTTGTATTCCTTTACATGTTATGATTGCTGCTAGATCTAGGGTTTTCATTCTATGTTTAAGGATTGAATATCGATTGATCATTCTCGAATTAGACTGTTGTATTTGATTCTGGATGATTTAAATGTTTGCTTTCAATTTAATATTTCAGTTTCAGTTTTAAGAAAGTTGGGTTATTTTCAGCGATCGTTGCAAATCAATTCAATTGCTTGAAATCTAGGGTTTTCGATCGACGACCTCGAGGGCGTTCTCATCAGTCTAGGGTTAATTCACGCTAAGTGGTTTCTAACAATTCACTAATAGTTCTTAAACTAGTTTTTATTAAAGGAGTTTAAGGAATATTAGGGTTCTGGACTCAATTGATCGATTGAGGTTTCTCTTTGAGACTTAGTGATTTAAAACTCCAATTTAACATAAGAGCAAGGATAGATAAGTTTTCATCATCAAGAGTCTACCATTACATATTTCTCAAACAAACCAACTCTTCTCATCTCAATCAAAAGAAAATCCAAAAATATTTACTTTCCTGCAAATTAATTTTATCAAGCACCCAAAACCGCAAAACCATTTTTACCTTTACTCAGGTTTTCATCGATTTTGACATCCAATTTGCTAGGTTTCTAATAGAAAGGCTCCTTGAGAAGAACGATAGGGTTGTGCCTTATACTACAATATATTGGGTGCAATTAACTTTATTTTGATGGCTCAGACTGCGACAATCCGAGAGCTTCGTCAGTTGCATGCGTAGAAGAACTGGACCATTAGTGCCTTTTGAACCTGAAATTGAGAGATAACTTAGGAAACTAAGGAGATAATTTAGAGAAGAGGCGAGGTCAACAGAATCTAACATGGATGAGATTAATCATAATGAGCATAATGGGCATAATAGACAAGGAGAAAATGAAATACCAATGAATATAAAAGATAATAGAAGTGTGAGGGAAATAAATCATTCGCATGTGAATTATGATCCTTATGGTTTCTATACTGAAGAGGCTAATTTTGAAATTAAACGAGCTTTGATTGTAACCTTACCTAAATTTCATGTTTTACAGGAGAATGTCCTCATTGTCACTTACAAACTATGCATATGATCTGCTCTTCAATAAAGCTCCATTGACTTCATTGGATGATATTTTAAGGAGGTGTTTCCATTTCACTATGGAAGGGAAGGCTAAGGAGTGATTATACAATCTGCCAACTCATTTTTCAACTCTTACATGGGATCAACTGAAGTCAACATATCTAGAAGAGTTTTTCCCAGCCTCAAAGACTACTCGGATGAAAAAGGAGATCATAAATATTTTGCAACAGGATGGAGAGTCATTACATGAATATTGGATGAGATTTATCAATTTGTTGGCTCGATGTCCCCATCACAACATTACCAAGGCTGATTTAGTAGGCATTTTCTTTGATGGTCTACTTCCTCACAACAAGGTTTCCTTGAATGCAGCAGCAAATGGATCTTTAAGAGTAAAACTCCATAAGCAAGTTGGGAGTTATTGAAGAAAATAGCTAATGAAGACCATCAGACTGAAGATCCAAGGAGAATGCCCACATCATCTTCAAGCAATTCGAATGATATTTTAGCAGAAATAGCAGCTCTAGGAAACCGAATGGAAAAGAGGATGAATTTAATTGAAAGAGAGCTGTATTCCACAAAGCAAGTTCATGCAGTAGGAACCTCACAAGCACTAGTTACAGTGGGGGAGTGGGGAAAATAGGCCAAATCAATTCCAAGAAGGTGGTGCTTCCTCAAGCAACTACCAAAGTAATACAAGGTCTATGGTTACAACTCACCCTAATGCTTTAGTGGCATCAAGACCATATGAGACTTCTCAATTATTGAAGAGTATGGCAGCACAAATGAACAAAATGGACTGTAGAATGGCCAATATAGATAACAAGCTCAAAGAGAATGACGGTCAATTCACCTCCATAGCTTCAATTCTTCAAAGTATGTAGAAGAATAATGTAGATGTGCACGGGAAACTTAAGGAGTTAAGTTCCAAGAATACAGATATTACCAGTCATTTAACTCAAGTTTCTAATACAGTGAGTGACATTTAAACAAAGAGCAGTGGCAGCATACCTTCGAACACTGCCATTAATCAGAAGGGTCTGAATGCCATATCACTCAGAAGTAGAAGACAAGTTCATTTTAAGGTAGATGATACACCAAAGGATGATATGGAAGATTTTAAAGCTGGAAATTCAACATTATCATAGACGAAGATTGGGAATTCAAAAAATGTTAAAGAACAACAGCTTCTAATTAGGAAGGTAACCTAAGAAGAGAACTCACAAGCACAAGAGGAATTACAAGAGAAGCAAGAAAAGGAAGTGATAATGCCAAGTCCAACATACAAAGGAAAGCAATCTCAGGAGAAGGCGGAGTCTAGCAAGCAAGGAGCCTCTAAGCATACAGGTAAGGAGGTAAGTATAAAAGATCCCCCTTTTCCTAAATCTTATTTTGCTGGCAAGAAAAAGACTGACTCTGATTTTACACAAGATGCTTATAATCTTTTCAATAAGTTAGAAATAAATATCCCTATATTTGAATTCCTCAAGAGAAATCCTAAGTATGCTAAATTTTTGAAAGAATTGTGTGCTGATAAGAAATAGTTTAGGCCTCTTGAGAGAATTCAGGTGAGTGTTAATGTATCATCACTTTTTAAGGCTGAATTACTAGTTAAGTGCCAAGACCCAGGATTTTACACAATTCCATACACTTTAGAAAAGGTTCATATGAATAGACCCAAGATTTTATCTAGGGGCTGTCATTAGTGTAATACCTTGGTCGGTATACTTAGCCATAGGTATTAAGAATCTTAGAGACAAAAGTGTAGTGCTCCAGTTAACTGATAGGTCAATTAGGTATCCTAAGGGAATTCTTGATGATATTCTAGTGTTGGAGATTGTGCCCTAGGGGCCAATCATTATCTTATGAACATTGTTGATTTATGAATTTTTTAATAAAGTTATCATATTATTTGCATGTTTACTATGATGACAATCCTTGGATAACTCGTGATCTTATCCTAAATGTCCCTGGTCAGTCATCTATGCGGGAACAGAGATGAAATAAGACCAGTATGACTTTGAAGATATATAGAGATATAAATCAAAGTCATAAGCACATGTAAGAGTACAGGGTGTTGGACCGACCCGCAATGAGAGAGCTGCATGGGTCAAGTCATAAGCTTCTCTCATATACAAGCCATGTCACTATGCCCTTTGACCTGAGATCATCATGGATTCCTACATGACAAACGCTCAGCTTTGACCTAGTCAAAAGTCACTTTTGACCGAGTGATCATAAAGGCTATGCTCGGGCTTAGTGGTTTTTCATGCGGAGGAATGTGAATGGTCAAGATGGAATTTGTCCCTCACATTCGTAGAGAGATATTACTGGGCCCCTCGATGAGTGAGTTTGAGAAATGTATGGCCATACTGGAATGGAAGGGTAGTTCCATTTCTATATTCAGACTACTCAGGGATCGAGAAAGTAATGGTCAGGAATAGGAGGATGACGTTCTCCATGCCTCATCCTTGACCGAAATATCATGTGACAAAAGGGACGTGATATGGTTGTATGAAAGGTTACATCGTTTATCGATCCTCATATGTTTTGGGTAGTCGTAATGCCTTGCTAGAGACCGCTTACGACTTGTGGGTCAGTATAGTAACTGGGCCACTGCCAACTTCATATGGGCCTACAGGGTCGCACACAAAACAGCCCAATGCGAGCTATGATGTCCAGATTCATTGAATCTAAGTGATGTCTAGATTCAATGAATGATCTAGGGTGGATATATATTTTATATATATATAAATCAGTATATATATATTATATATAATATAAGAGATATTTGTAAGATTTAATTTATAAGGATAAATTAAATCTCTATCATTTTTGAATTTGAATTTAAATGGATATGATCTATTTGAATTTGAAATTCAAATTGATAAGATATCTCAAATTTGATTTATGAGAATAAATCAAATATAATTCTGTCTTATCTTTATTTTAAATTAAATAAATAGGTGAATTAAATCTGTGGGACGGATTTAATATAAATCATATTTATTTAATTAGTTTCTTATTAAATTATGCAATATATGATATTGTATTAATTCAGAATTAATATAAGATTAATTCTGAAGCCCGACCCTATTAGAAGCCCGATAGCTTCCTATATATTTGACATTAGGAGCTAGGGTTCTAGATAAGATAGATCTCTACACACACATTCAGACGTGAGAAGAGGGGGCAGGGAGAGTGCAAAAGGTTTGCACATAAGAAACTGCCGAGATAGAGACGGTGAGGACGGAATCTCTAGAAAGCCCTAGAGGGACAAGAGGCGCTAGCACGTCATTTGGGATTGGAACGCTGTTCGTGTGGATACCGGTAGAGGAAGCCGATCTGAGCTGTCGACTTCTTGTGATCGAACCAGACACGAAGACAGGTCGCGACCAGAACACGCTGAGGTCGCGACCATACGGGCATCTGAACGTCAGAAATCCGAAAAGAAGAGGCAGATCGTGACTTGAAGCTGACGAGGTCGCGACTACAAACTCCAGAGACGTCAGGTTGCGACGAGAAGCAGAGGAGGTTGCGACTAAAAGGTTCCAGAGGCGAAGAGTCGCGACTAGTGGACACTGAGGTCGCGACCAAAGCTTGAAACCGAAAGTAACACTTCTTTCTCCTTGACTTAAACACATTCGGTAGATCCTGGCTGGGAATGGAAAAATTTTTAAAGTTAATTTCCGCTGCGTGTCTTCCAATTCCCTTCATCTAGTGCAGGTCAAGGACTTAGTGTTCCCAGCTAATTTTTATGTTCTGGACATGTCGAGTGAGCAAGTGAGTGAGAGCACTTTGATCCTATTAAGACCCTTCCTCTAAACCTCCAAGACAATTATTAGTATGAAGCATAGTTCTATCACAATGAAAGTTAGAGAACATGTGGTAACTTTTAACATGAATGAAGCAATAAAACACCCTTTTGATTATTGTATTTTTGCTGGGTTAAATGCCATTGATTGTGCTGTTGAAGATACTAGGGATGAGCATGAATTGAGTTTGAATGATGGATATGATTGTCTGTTGCATAATTCCCATAATTCTCTGTTGTGTGATGACTACTTTGAATCTCTTTCTTCTGTTTACTCTTTTTCTTGTTCTTGTGAAGGTAATACATCATGTTTTAACTATTTAGATGTAAATAGTATGCTTTCACCTTCTCAAGATTTCTCATTTTCATCAAATGTCGATTCGATTTTATCAGTTTCTAGTGATAATATTTTTGGGAAGGAATTTATGAGTGATTTTATAGGATCACAAGATAATTTGGAAGCTGGAAATAGAACAAATGAAGAGGGGTCGAGCTTATGTGATCCTAAGTCATGACGTGAAGACCTCCAAGTCGTGACTAGATATGAATTTGCTAAGGAAGAGACTCTGTGAAAATGGGTCGCGACCTGAGACTGATAATGTGGCGACCAAAATCTCCCGAGACCGTGAGTCATAACCTTTGGATGGTCAAGTCGCAACTAGAAGATCCAAAGACTCTCTCTGTCAATATGGGTCACAACAAGATGTTGAAAACAATGCTAAGAGGTCGCGACTGGAAATATCAGACACAACCAGTGAATTTCCAATGCCTTTAGTTCCACACTCCACTATTTTGGTTAAAGGGCCAATATGTTCTAACTCTACTTATCCTCACTCACATTCTAAAATGACCTCTCATACCTTAAGATTCTTAAATAATTTGATCTCTAATAATGATGCAGGTTTGAAAGAGAGTGGTCTCAATTATATTGCAGTTGTAGATCAACCTCAACTTAGTGCAATATTTGAGAAAGTAGGCAACAAGATAGAGAATCTAAACAAGCTGGATAAAAGCAGTTTCAAGAAATATACAAAGGATATGAAGGGAATATCACCTAAGTTTATTGCTTCTACATACCAACCATAATTGGGAAAGTTCAAGTTTAAAGGGAAAAAATTCAAAACAAGCTTGGATGGACTTCATGATGTAAGTAGAGTGCATGATCTTGGGATGCTAAAATGGAGAGAGAAGGCAATGGGGGAGATTTTCCAATCACACAGCCATCTCTCGAAGTCTAATGAGTTCCTACTGCCTCTGTGAGGCCAGGTCATCCCTTTCCTCTATTTTACTTTTCATATGCTATTATCAATTGCTAATATCTTATTGCATGTGATGATTTGATGAGATTGGAAAGGGATGAACAAGTAGAAGTAGTAGTTAATAGTAGTTAATTTCTTTGCTAAATGTTTCTTAGGATAGTGTTTATTTTTGTTTTATTTATGTTTTGCATAACACTTCGTATTATCCATGTGTCATGTACTCATTGTTAGGTATCTGAGGTGCTTACACACTCAAATGCATGATTTTAGTTTACCCATCATGTCATCTTTTCTTTACTTGTGTTGCTTCGTATGATTGGAGTATGACTGCGAGCTTCATTGTGAAATTTGCATTGAGTTTTGTGTTGATTTGCTATGGAAAATGGTTAGGGTTATTTGGGAGAATTAAAAGAAGTTTTTGAGTGCTTTAGGAAGTGATATTTTGCATTGGTCACTACTTATATATCATATAGTCGCGACTACTGTGGTTATGAGAATAATGGACCTCTTTGTGAATTCTAGTCGCGACATGAGAACCTTTGTTCGCGACCATGCCTCTCTGTGTAGTTAGGTCGCGATAGGAAACTTTCCCAGTCTCAACTTTATACCATACTCAGCTTTGCATTTTGATCCTCAAAACTTTTAAACTCACCTGGCCCACACATACCCCACAACCCTAACCATCATACACTACTATTCTGCTTCACCTTTCTCTCTTCCACAGTGCGCTTACATCTTGTTTCTCTCTACTTCAGTTTCTACTTTACATTTCTTTGCTTAAGGTTATTTCCAACACCATTCCCTTTGCTCCTGAAGCATTTCTGTTCTCCTTCTTCTCGCATCAAGTTCTGTAAGGCCATTTCTGTGTCCTAACAGCCCTCTATTTCCTTTCTGATAGAAGTTTAAACCGTCCCACTCCTTTTGCTGCAGAAATTAAAGGTAGTTCTTTGTTCCTTTTATTTTTCTTATTCCTTTTATAGAGATTCTAGGTTTTAGATAGTTTTGACTTAATGAACGTTTGGGGAACTTAGATGTGTAGCATTGGGTAGGGATTTTTTAGATTCTATATCTGTTTTAGGCTGAGTTTTGGCAGGTCTGGTTGAGTTTGTGGGACATTGCTGATAAGTTTCGATGATTTGAAAAGTTCTATGCTCTGGTCGTGACCCTAAAATACTTTAGTCGTGACTAAAAGCTACAGAGACGTGTGGTCCCGACATATGGGTCTTTTGGTCACGACTAAACATGTCCAACATCTATTTTAAACTCCTTTTGCATAAACATCAGCCAATGTTCTATTAAACTTTGCTAGAGGGATTTTCTCTTCCAGGGATAGGGGTTTGTTTTGTATTGACTTGCATTGTTTGATATGTGTGCTCAGATGGCCCGCACAAAGAACCCTGAAGTTAATAAAAGATCCTGACCCAAAGCCCTTGCCAAACTAAACCGAAATACAGTTGAAGCTATATTTAACACTAGAGGCATTATCCAAGAAAAAGAATTTCCCACAACTGATGAGTTTGACTTTTATAAGTTGGCTTTAGAGGGCGGATTCAAGGAATTGATGAAAAAGAGAAGTAAATCCAATGTTATATTAGTAAGGGAATTCTACATTACTTCAGCCTTAGAGGAATCCTTGGGGATTGAATTTAGAGAAAAGGAATTTTTCATTAATGATTTTGACATTAAATATTTTCACAAACTACCCACTCTTTCTGAATGTCAATTCCATTATCTGAAAACCCATTTAGATGAGGTCCCTTGGGATACAGTTTTGGCCCTTTTAGGAGGAGAAGGAGCAGAATGGACTATTAGAGGTTAAAAGAGATATCTGGAGAGGAAGGTCATGAATGATGAATCTAGAGTTTGGCTCAACTTTATGACCTATAATATGATACCTCAGGCTCATATTTCATATATTAATAAGGAGAGAGCTATCCTGCTTTATTAATAACCCAGCAGCCTGTAGACCTTACCCCATCTTTTCTAACTCCATTTACCATTTTGTCAATTCTCCAACAGCTCTCCTTGTCTTTCCTCACTTAATTACTGACTTGTGTAAGAAGCACACAGCCCCTACCCTCAAAACTAACTTTTTCCTTGAACCCTCTACCACCAAATGTTATAGTGCCTTGAAGGCCAATAAGAAGGCTGGAGAGTTGAGGAGTGTAAAAAAGGGCAAAAGGGTAGCCGAAGGGAATTTAGAGGAGGAGGCTACTAAAGGTGACTCTAGTCTAAGTATGCAGCTTACAGCGATTTCTGATCAATTGGTTGAAGTTACTTCTCAGCTGCAAGAGCAGAGAGCAATCATTATGAACCAGGAATATTGAAGACAGTAGTTCATTGATCCATTGGTTCTTAAAGTTGCTTAGTCGCTTCACATAGCTTTGCCTCCAGGGTTTGAAGAGGCATTTTTCAAAAGTAATTCCCTACCTCTGCTTTCTTTCCTGAGGGACCGGGTGAATCTTCCTAGGCAAGAGCTGCAGATACTGGAGAAGGTGATGGTGGAGCTGCTGGGGTAAATGAGAAAGACCGCGCTACAAAGGACGTTGGAGAACAGAGGGATAAGTAGCATGAGAATTATTTTTGTTTTGTATTTTTCTTTGTTTTTATTTGGATGATGTGTACTTGAGAAAGATATTGATATCATGGTTGTACATTGCTCTCACTTAATACAAATGCCTTGATTCTTATTGCTTCTCTGTTGTGATTTTTTATATCTTTGCTGACAGTGAGGACACTGTCAAGTTTAATTGTGGGAGAGATCTTGTCTCTGTGCTAATTAATGTATAAATTCTTCAATTAATCCAATCTTTCATCACAAAATTTTTGGTTTTTGATCTTAATGTGTGATGAATTGTTAAAAATTGGATCCCCATTTTAAACTATTTTTTCCTTAGGTATAAAAAGGTTTTAGTATAAAAGATGGTTTGGGCTTTGAAAACTATCACTTGGTAGTCTCTGTGAAAATTGGTCGCGACCTTCACTGTTTTCAGTCGCGACCTGGAATGGAATTTTGGACTTAATATGCTCTCCGTGAGAATCATTCGCGACGCAAGTGTATTTAGGTAACGACTACACCTCTCTGTGTATTTGTGTCGTGATAGGAACCTTTCTTGGTCGTGACTAGTTTTGGTAAGTTAGAGCCAACACTCATTTGTGAAATATGGTCGCGACCTTCACTGTTTTCTGTTGCCACCTGAGTGTGAAAATGCCCATTTACCTTCTCTTTGCTTTGTGCAATACTGTATGGAAGGATTCCTTTTGAGCTAGTAGGGTACTTTTATAAATGATTCATTCCTCTCTGGTTTTTAACCTTTTGCATAAATAGTTTATAAAAACCATTTTCACACTTGAATTTTTTTAAAATCTTGGAAATTGAATGGGAAACACTTAAGTTTTTACTGTTAGATTTGGGATTATTATATGATTCTGAGTGATTACTTTAGAACTTTTAAATCGTCATTTAAGAAGATTTTCAGTTGTGATAAGTGTTTTAATACCTAGTCAATGATCAACATTGTTTGAGACTTTAGCTTATGAGCAATTTAGATGAAAATCTTAGTTGGAAGGATTCTCGACCTTAATTTCTAGATTGAGTGATTATTCAATTAGCTTATATCCTCTAGAACTTGTCTTGGCTCTAAGTTGAGAATTACTTGCGCATTTATGTTATTGAATATTATAGAGGCATTCATTTCTAAACTCGTTTATCCTAAACACAAGCCCGTTACACATTATATCTGTAGTCACCCCCTCGATCACTTTTCTTTCCATCATTTTTATAGAAAGTCATATATGCATAAACATCATTTCGAAGAAATAATTTTTTATTCTTGTAAAAAAACTCATTATTCTTGTGATGTTGTGCTACATCTTCTATGTATAAGGTGCCAAATAAAAAGAAGAGAAAAGAGCATAATACACCAAAAAAATAGAGAGATAGTATAAGAAAAATTGAAGAAAGAAACAAAGAAAAGAAAAGAAAACGAAAAAAGAAATGAAGAAGGCACTATTATCAACTCCTATTGGCACAATTACCACATCTACATCTCTGAAGACATGAATTCATGCTACATATTCATTATTGAATGCATATAGTACTTTCTTCCCTTCATATTCCATTCCACGTGGCCTATCTCCATCATTTCACCCCTAAAAGACCTCTTGATTCTTTGTATAAGTGTTATATAGTTGCTAAGATTTAAAGTCATTACAAGCATATAGTAGGATGTTTTCCAATTTGAATCTGAGTGAAATAACCCTAACAATGAGAAGATATAGAGAGCTAAACACTTATATCCTTAGAGAGAATCTACTGCGCTCATACGGTTAAGGTTGATTTCATTTAGTAGTTAATTACTTGGCATTGCTTATATTATCACTTTTGCATTCCCAAAAGATGGTGTATTAATTGTCCTAAGGTTACACTGTGGATTATGTTGTTATCTCGAATTTAATAGCGTTAGCTTAGGTGTAGTTCATTTCTTTGTTCAGGAGTACAAAGGTTCAATTATGGGGGAATTGATAAGACACAATTTGTGTATGGTTTCTACGACATTTTTAAGGGTTTTATACCAACTTTACCATTCATTTTATGCGTTTAATTGTGCTTTTGTGGTAATACATGATTGTGCTTGGCAATGTGCTAATAAATGGTAAATTAACTCTTCCAAACTACATATATGTTGATATTTTGTGAGTTGGACTACTACAATGAGCTTTGGTTTTAAATTGCAGGTATTTTGGAGGAGCAATGACTAATGTAAGAAGAAAAGAAATCACAAGACAAAGAGAATCAAATCAAGAACCAACTTCTGTGGTCTTTAGTCATGACCAAAGTGTCCACAGGTCACGACCTCATTTCTTCTGGGGAGTTTCTCTGCGTTTACAGGTCACGACCAAAACATGGATCTGGTCGTGACGAAAGAAGATAGTTGTAAAGCTACGCATTTTTTATTAGGTCAATTGGTGATAAAAGGAGGGGAAGCTACAGACGCAAGTGAGGCTGGTTTTTGACCTGATTAGGCTAAGAAGCAGTGCTCGAACTCTCTCTCAACACTCTCTACTACCTACATATCATCTCCATCATTCATCTTTCCGTCACCCTTTCTACTTTCTTCATGGCAGCGATTACAGCACAGTAGGAGTCATGAGAGGCTAAATCTTTAGTCTCTAGGTGATGGATCTCATATCTTGAACTCATGGACTGCACTGGGGAGTTTTCTATTTTAATCTGCACCTATTTCATGTTTTGATGCTGCTAGAACTAGGGTTTTCATTATATGAAAAGGGATTGAATGTTAATTGATTATTCTCATATTAGACAATTGTAATTGACTTTAGATGTTTTGAATGTTGGTTTTAATATAATATTTCAGTTTCAATTTTAAGATAGTTGGACTATTATCAACGATTGATGATTCATTAAGAGTTTGTTGATTTTAAGATATTTTAGTTTCAATTTTAAGATAATTGGACTAATTAATTCAATTGCTTGAAATCTAGGATTTGTCGATCGACGATCATTCAAGAGTATTTTCATCATCTGATTTAAATTACACACTAAGTTACTTTTAACAGTTCATTAAGAGTTTTTAAACTAACTTTTATCAAAGGAGTTTAAGAAATATTAATGTTCTGGACTCAATCGATCGATTGAGGTTTTGTTTAAGACTTAGTGATTTCAAAACTCCCATATCAAATTAAGAGCAAGGATAAATATGTTTTCATCATCAAGGGTCTGTCATAACATATTTCTTTCACAAAACAACTTGTTTTCAACTTAATCAAAAATACAAAAACATTTACTTTACTGCACCCTTATTTTACTGCATCAAAAATCAATCAAACCCAAAACCCATTTTACTTTCACTCAGGTTTTCAATGGTTTTGTCACCAGTTTACTAGGTCTTCAATAAAAAGGCTTCTAGAGAAGAACAATAGGGTTGTGCCTTATACTATATTATTGGGTGCAATTATTATTATTTTGATGGATCAGATGATGACAATCTGAGCTGCTCATCAGTAGGAAAGCTAGTATCACTTAAGTCTGAATCTTAAGTAAACCAAGAAGATGTTGGGAATTGGAAGACACGCAGCGGAAATTAACTTTAAAATTTTTTTCCATTCCCAGCCAGGATCTACCGAATGTGTTTAAGTCAAGGAGAAAGAAGTGTTACCTTCGTATTCAAGCTTTAGTCGCGACCTCCGTATCCACTAGTCGCAACTCCTCGCCTCTGGAACTTTCAGTCGCGACCTGTCGCCTCTGGAGTTGTTAGTCGCGACCTCCTAAGCTTCTCGTTGCTACCGGACGTCTCTGGAGTTTGTAGTCACGACCTTGTCGGTTTCAAGTCACGACCGGTATCCTCTTTTCGAATTTCTGACGTTCAGATGCCGGTATGGTCGCGACCTTAGTGTCAATAGGTCGCGACATATCTTCGTGTCTGGTTTCTTTTCTCGATCACAAGAAGTCGACAGCTCAGATCGGTTTCCTCTACCGGTATCCACACGAACAGCGTTCCAACCACGAATGACGTGCTAGCGCCTCTTGTCCCTCTAGGGTTTTCTCAAGATTCCGTCCCCACCGTCTCTATTCTGGCAGTTTCTTATCTGCAAACCTTTTGCACTCTCCTGCCCCTTTTTCTCTTGTGAGTTGTGTTGTGTATTGTGTGTAGAACCCTAGCTCCTAATGTCAAATATATAGGATGCATCGGGCTTCTAATTGGGCCAGGCTTCAGAATTAATCTTATATTAATTCTAAAATTAATACAATATCATATATTGCAAATTTGATTAGAAACTAATTAAATAAATACGGTTTTTATTAAATCCGTCTCACAGATTTAATTCACCTATTTATTTAATTTAAAATAAAGATAAGACGGAATTATATTTAATTTATTCTCATAAATCAAATTTGAGATATCTTATCAATTTGAATTTCAAATTCAAATAGATCATATCCATTTAAATTCAAATTCAAAAGTGATAGATATTTAATTTATCCTTACAAATTAAATCTTGCAAATATGTCTTATATTATATATTATATATATAATATATATATACAAATTTATATATATAGATATATAAAATATATAAATCCACCCTAGACTATTCATTGAATCTGGACATCTCTTAGATTCAATGAATCTGGACATCACAGATCGAGTTGGGCTATTTTTTGTGCGACCCTGTAGGCCCATATGAAGTTGGCAGTGGGCCAGTTACTATACTAACCCACAAGTCGTAAGCGGCCTCTAGCAAGACATTACGACTACCCAAAATATATGAGGATCGACGAACGATGTTACCTTTCATACAACCATATCACGTCCCTTTTGTCACACGATATTTCGGTCAAGGATGAGGCATGGTGAACGTCATCCTCCTATTCCTGACCGTTACTTTCTCGATCCCTGAGTAGTCTGAATATAGAAATGGAACTACCCTTCCATTCCAGTATGGCCATACATTTCTCAGACTCACTCATCGAGGGGCCCAGTAATATCTCTCTACGAATGTGAGGGACAAATTCCATCTTGACCATTCACATTCCTCCGCATGAAAAGCCACTAAGCCCAAACATGGCCTTTATGATCACTCGGTCAAAAGTGACTTTTGACTAGGTCAAAGCTGAGCGTTCGTCTTGTAGGAATCCATGATGATCTCAGGTCAAAGGGCATAGTGACATGGCTTGTATATGAGAGAAGCTTATGACTTGACCCATATAGCTCTCTTATAGCGGGTCGGTCCAATACCCTGTACTCTTACATGTGCCTGTGACTTTGATTTATATCTCTATATATCTTCAAAATCATACTGGTCTTATTTCATCTCTGCTCCCGCATAGATGACCGACCAGAGACATTTAGGATAAGATCACGAGTTATCCAAGGATTGTCATCATAGTAAACATGCAAATAATATGATAACATAATTAAGAAATTCATAAATCAACAATGTTCATAAGGTAATGATTGGCCCCTAGGGCACAATCTCCAACAGAAGATTCCCTCCCTAGATGATTAGTTCACTACTTAAAGTAGGATCAAGATAAGGAATCCTAGGAAGAGAATGTCTAGGGAAAGATATGCTAAGGTCGCGATGGGAGAAGACCTTTGGTCACGACGAAAGAACACAGAGCTGTCTAGTCGTGTCGAGTAGATTAAGATGGTCAAGACAGAAGTTCACAGAGAACATGAGTTGTGACTGCCAATACTTAGGTTGCAACTAGGATACACAGAGACCAGATGTTATTGCAACGACAAGAATGAAGGTGCCAACCTCGCCAAAGTTTATCAACTACAGGATGGCCACAGGGTACTGACAAGGTAGATGATATGAGATATAGAGATACAGAAGATCATTTTAAGAAAATATTCAGAAGAAGATCCTTCATGTGATTACCAAGAGTAGATCTACATTATGAAAGACTTTGTTAAGTTAGTCTTTCCTTAACAGAAGAATCAAAAGTTAGATTAACACTTGCCTAGGAATAAACCTAACACATGGCTTAAGGTTAGAGACATGATGGTTAATAGATAGAGAGCTAATATTCCCATAATAGAGGAACTCCATCATGAAGAAACAATAACCTAGTAGATCTAAGGTAGAGCACCAGAGAGCAGAAGTGATAGTAGTAGATGATGGATGAGATCCATGCAACTTAAGTTCACCAGGATCAAGAAAAAGACCAGAAAGGAACTATAGTCCAGTCAAGAACAGACTGAGACTGATATATAGATAGAAGAAGTTAAGAGATAATAGAGAGATGCAGAAGTTACTCCATAGAGATGGAGATTAATTCCCTCACTTGAGAAGTTTTATCGAGTAGTTTTACGAGAAGCATTCCTCTCAGTTAGATAGAGATGAGCATGATGCTAAGTATTAAAGCAGGGAAAGAGGAACCCTTTAATGAATACTTAGTCAAGTTCATTCATGTGAACAGTGAGAGTTGAATGACTGAGAAATTAATTCACAGATTGAATTCTATGTTACAAAGAAATAATCTTTCTCAGGTAGTTGCTGAAGTTCAACAGAGCGGTAGATGTATGCAAGAATAGAAAAAGAAGTTTTTGATGTCTAGAGAGGAAAAGGTAGCCACAGTTTAAATAATAAAGAGACTCCCCTATTTAAGAAAGAGTAATGATCAAGAGTCAGATAGAGTAGTAAACGGTTGAGTCTATACCCTGGTAGGAAGGTAATGTGGCAGCCTAAGTTAGATGAGTAGTTATCTCAGGTTCTTGAATAAATGATTAGGATCTAGCAAATAATGTGACAAAGAAAAGAATGCTTTAAAGTTTATCTAATTAATTGTTTAATTGCAGTGTGCGTATGATGGATAGTTGAGCAAATTATGTGATGATATGTCTTATGTTGCCATAAGTTATGATGAACTGTTGCATCTCCTTGCAGTTGTCATATGATGACATGCATGTTAGAGTATTCTTAGATGATTTCATCTCCTTGCACATTATGCAAGTTAGAGTATGCTATAATGAATGAATACTCCCATTTTGCATTATATGCAGGGTAGAGTATATATGATGAGAAAGTTATGTTACTCCCATGCCATACGATATACAATTAGATAATTTAACTTGGAAATGATAAAACAATAAAAAAGTGGTAAATAAGATAGTTAGCCCAATTAATTCCCAAAGATTATGATACAGTACAATGGAATCGTAGTAGATTTTGGTGGATCACAGTTAGATCCCAGTATGGCTAGTAAAGTTTATGTTTTAGGATCATAGAGGATTCTGGAAAGGCTTACGGTTGATCCCAATAGATCCTGAGGGTCGTAGTAGACCTAGGCTAAGAAAAGTTACAGAACCATATGAGTAAGAGTATATTATCTCTTTGGGAAGTCGATGACCAGGGATGAACCTCTCAAGTTGAGTGACTTATGTGGAAAGAGTAGGAAGTAGGTAGGGAAAACATAGATATAGTAGTTAGTCTAGCTAAATCCCTTAGACATTAGAATTCACATCAGGATTAAAGTTAGATTAAAAGATTGAAAATAAAACCTGAGATAGGACAGCAATAGGAAAATATCCAGGATGACAGATAGTCTCAATAAATGGATAATCATTTACAGTATGATTAGGGTTACTCAAATATTTCTACAGGCTTGTGAATACAGTACTTAGGGCCATTTCTTATAGTAGGGTTACAGCAAGTACCAAGAGGGTGGTAGTGTTATAACTCTATCAAAAGAAATGGTACACAGAAAGAACAGCGGACAACAACAAAGAGATTGGTTACATATCACTCTTCAAATACGAGTTGGATATGAAATAGATGGCTCTCAGATTGAGCTAGATTTAGATGAGTTCGGATCACTCTTCAGATAAGAGTTAGATCTGATACAAATTGCTCGCAATTAGAGCACAGATTTAAATGAGAAGCTATGTTATGGCAATATCAACAGATAGCAATGGTAGGTGGTTAGGCTATGATTGCATAAGGCAACAGCCCATGGTAAGCCACGCCAAAGTAAAAGATGAGAAGGAACACCTGAGTAAGAGAGGGAATAAGTAAAAGTCTTAATAAATAATATGGGCTACTGGATGTATTTTTTTAAAAAAATTATTGGTTGAATTATCAACTCAAAGGGAGTGATCAACCCTTTACCTTTGTTTGATGGTAATTTTTCTAGAAAGAAATCACATTTGATCTTAACATGATTCGCAAAAGAGTGAGATCACAGTTGATCACAATATGAATCATAGAAAGAGGAATATGACAACTTGATATTTTTCTGGTAAGATGATCATCAAACATAAGATGTTGATTAACTTAATCATAAGAAGTATTTATAATGTTTTTCCCAGATATCCACAAGACTGAACTTAGTTTCTCTTAAGCAAAGATGGAGTCTAAGTTCAAATCTGAGTGCTGATATTCAAAGTTTTATAGAAGTATGTCTGAGGAATAGAGACGAGAACCCTATATATTTTGAGAACAAAGAAGTATGAGTAGATAGATCCTCTAGATGAGGATAAAGAGATTAAAAGGCCAAAGAGACCCAGAGAAGAGGGTCTAAGGCAGAGTAAAGATATAACACAATTCTATAAGAGAGTATGCTAGGTCTTAGAGCTTATGAAGTGTAACCTAGCCATAACACTGCAGCACATTCTGGTTAAGCGTGCTCAGGCCAGAGAAGTCTAGAGATGGGTGATTCACTAGGAAGTACAGTGTTGAGTCACAAGGATTAGAAAGATGTTATAGAAAGCTGAGAAAGAACATTGCTAGCTAGCATTGAAAGAAAACAAAATAGCACAAAAAGAAAGAATAGCATGAACAAAGAAGAGTATAAGCAAAGAAGAGCATAACAAAGAATAGCATAAGTGCCCAGTAGAGAGAAAATAAGGAATACTAGAATTCCTTGTATCAACTCCAAACAAAGGAAATGTATAGAAAGAAAGAGATAGTTAGATAAAAAAGTATTCCAAGTAGCTAACCAAAACTCCAGAGTCCAGAAAATAGTAAAGTTTTAGAGGGTTCAATATGAAAGACATGGACACTACTCACAAGTCTAGTATAGTGAGTTGTCCATAAGCATGAGTAGATAGATGGATGACAAATAATAAGTAACAAAAAGAAGCAAAATGGCAATATAGAAGATAAGATATAGATACACTGAGCCTTAGTCACACGGCTGGAAAAAAGGATTTCTACACTGGTTTAAAATGGCATTCTACATCGCACATACAACCGGTGTAGAAACGAACGGTGTAAAAAAGTGAGATATTTTACACCGGTCACAAGACCGGTGTAGAATATATACTTTTTTACACCGGTCTACATTTTAAAGTGGTTCACATTTACATCTGGTATATTATTTTATAACATCTACACCGGTTGAATATTGGGACGGTGTAGATTATTCAAATGTTAACACCGGTTGAATATACGTCCGATGTAGATGTTATTAAATTTATATTATTATATATGTTATTTCTACACCAGCAGGTATATATGTCCGATGTAGATGTTATTAACTTTATATTTAATATATTTTGTTGACCTGAAGCTTCATAAATAAACTGCCCAAATATATGACTCAAAGGACATGATCATCGATCATCAGTTTAAGATGCTAGAGACATATATAATTCAATTGCTCGTTATATTATTCATTTAATAAAATTCAATACAAAAATGCTACAATTTGAACAGAAAAGTAGAAAAAGTTATTCAGGGAAAGACAAATACTATTGAGAAGGAAGGAATTGAACAAAAAACTCTGCCCACCGATTACGCAGGTTCTCAATATCTTGTTCTGGAAATTGATCAGGTTGATCAAACATCTGAAATATGAAATCAAAATTAAAGAAATTAAGGTATTACTAATATAGATTAGATTGACAATTAAGAAATATGAAATCATTAAAAATACAATTTTACCTCTTCAGTTAGGTCAATCCTATTTGACAAGATAATATTGACCATGTGTCTAACTATGTAGAAGCAGCACAAGTTGCTTTCTCTGGGTTGCCTTCGACTCTGTAATATTAACAAGATAAAAATTATTTCTCAACATCAAAACAGGGAACCTAGCTAACACCTAATATATACTTTTATTACCTTCGATGTGATCCATTCAGGGTCCCTCACCAATTTAGCGTGCTTAAGGCCCCTTGCAACTGCGAACGTCTTCATAGCCCTATACCAAAGTTATAAAGTTAGTAACCATTTATCACAAAGATCATTGTGTATAGAAGAAAACTCACATACGTGTTCATGATCTTTTTGACATCAACCGATGGCTTATAATGAAGGGAGCATAAGAAGAAAACTTTATAACTATGCTTACAGAGGATGACCAATTGCCAATGATTACTATAGAGATTAATCAAAAGAGAATGAGTATTATAATTAAACAAATACAAAACTAGTATGAAATAAAATGAAATATTATTATTCTTACTCCTGCATATATGGTGCGAAGAAACAATCAATATCGGTATCACCGAGCCTCCTTGAAATGTATGCAAGCCTCAAAGATTGAGAGGTCCCTTTTGCATAAATCTGATATGGGCATAGGAATCCGAACTTGCCTTGTTTGCTCTTGGAGGAAACCAACTCAACTTGCATGTACCTACAGGTAATGCATACACGACATTAGTTGTAAGACTTAAACTTTGTTATTACATATATTTACATTTAAATTATACTTATATCAAAAACACTTGGATACAGCCCGAGGTCAGTTCTTCCTTGGGAGTGATCAGAGATTTGACGTCCGCATGGTCAAGGAAGGCTGGTGCCCCCATGTCACCCACAACTGAATCCATAGGCAATGCCTCCACATGGAACGTTTTGTCATATGCCAATAGGATCACACGTTGCATGGCATTCAGAGTGGGAGGGTGGGAAGTTGGCTAGGGGATAAGCGACATGATCCGAAACAAGATGCTTTGGCCACAATATGAAAGTCCGTTTTGCTTGGGTCATTGTCTTCACCTCATCAGTGGGAATTGGGACAAGAGCATCTCCAATTAGCACGTCTTCAACTGTCACCCTTAATTGATTGTTCTGAATTTGGATGTGGAGAACAGTTACCCCTAGGCTATGGAAGGAGCCATGTGCCACTAAGTGTCTAAGAGGATCCTCCACATAAAAGATCACAATGTTCTGCATCCTCTGACAGCGGCAATCAATAGCTCCCCTTAGTGCTTGGACGGGCTGCAATTGAGGGCGGGAGGGGATCAGTTGGCTCTTGCTGCCTTGATGTCATCATGGACAATATTTTTTCCTTGATCTTTGCCAACCCTCTTGTAATCGTGCCTCAATTGAAGCTTCTACTTGTGCCCTAGCCTCTATCCAAGCCTCTGCCTTAGCCTCTGCCCTTATAGTGGAAAGCAAGAATTCCAACTCTGCCCTCTGCACCACATGTAGGGAATGTCTTTGAGATGCTCCAAAGTAATCTCTTATACCCACACCTCTTCCAACTCCCCTGACACGGCCCCCATGTTCTTGTTTCCCAGTGGCAACAGTCAAGATATCATTCCTACCATCTGACTTGAAGGATCCATGGGACTCTTATTGTTTAAGATCACTCTATTACATAGAAAGAACAAACATAAGGAAAATGATATAATTATAGTCTACTAAATCAAAATAATGCAAGTAGTTCTTACAATTTTTTCAGCAATCATGCGAGCATTGCCGCTTGTAAATGTTTCGCTCTTTCTTTGGCGAGCGTACAACCATTTTTCTTTGCGACGTATCAGAGAGGAGGGGTCAAGAAGAACACTAGGATCCGACCCAACATTTTCTTCTAGCCTCTTCCTCTTGGCCCCCAACAACTCTCTTTCTACCTTTGCATAACCCCCTTGAGACACTGTGAAACATCCTCCTTTAAACATCTCATAGTACACTTACAGAAGTAATCTTAACTTTATTATATCTCTCTTTGCCAAAAATCCTGACAGAAGATAACTGTACTGATTCGGTAAGTCCCATGAGAACTACCATTCTACGTAAGTACCCAGGAAAGACTGGATGAACTGGTTAGGTCCACTCACTTCCAGCCTCCTTAGACAGCACCTACGTACACAGTACTTTTGATATTCTGCCAGTATAACAGCATTCTCTAGTAAATGTCCTTAATCTCAATCCTTAAACTTTGACCTTTTATTTTGAGCTTAAACCTTAACTTTACTTATACTCAATTGGAACTATTTTAGAACATTGGAATACCTCTTAACCCCAAAAACATGTATTTCCAAGAGTTGGGCTTATGGTACTGTTCATCGTCACTGTTCACTGGGTAATTCCAGATTACAGCCTAAACTTTGGAAATTCATAATTAAATCTAGAAACATCGTATTGAGGTGATTCCAATTTCTAATGAAATATATTTCCTTTAAATTTGATAGAAAAATATGAAAATAAGGTTTACTTGTCCAGATCAAATCAGTTTATTCGTTGAACTTTACTGTTCATTTGGTAAATCTGGAAGTTCTAGTTTCTTTACCCCATTTTCAAAAATTCATTTCTCCTTGTATACTTATCCAATTGAGTCGAATTACCTATGGATTTAAATATCAGAATGTGTAATTTAATATCACCAAATATCTCGGAAAAAAATCATTCATTTACTATATAAAAACCGCGTTGGAACCTCACTGTATCGCAGGACTAGTTTTATCTTGATCCAGAGTTTAAGTCCAACTTTGAAAAATCATATCAATTTGAAAACTTAACCAAATTATGCGTTCTTGGTGTCCAATTAAAGCTATGGATCTTAGCTATGTTCATGCCAAATTTCATGTAAACACTCGCTGGATAAGCTGCTCAAACTATCGCTGGAAGTAGACTGCCTCTCATCGGATCCAGTGCATGCATACAATATACATACCAATATATCATCACATAAATTAAAGGCATGCTTCCCAAGTCATACACCATTCATACATCCACAATTACCTCCTTCCTTGTGATGTTCCAGCACCTAGATCATGGTTATGGGGGGTGAGATTAGGGGGAATCTCAGTAGCAAACAATACCAAACAATGCATGTATTAATGTAAAGACTTGTGCTTGCTTGTGAAAGTGTTATCATAGTGTGATGAGCATGCTTCCATGTATCATATGAAATACAATTGGCCAAAGAAATCATAAAATAACAGAGCTTCAATCATCTACCATATACACATAATTCAACCAAGCCATAGCACAATCAAGCATACATTACATACATACAAGTTTAGGGTAAGCCCACTACCTTGGATTTAAGCTTTCTTTCTTATGCTTGCACTTGCTTCCCAAGCTTTCCAATCATGAAGCTTTTTGGTCAATCATTCCCCAACACCTTCTTAGAGGTTTCAAGGTCCTAAACACATTCATATTCATTAATCTTTTGCCAATTAACTTGGCCTTTGAACCAATTGATGTCTTGACCTTACCCTACACAATTTCACCTTTTGAATCCATTTATGAACTCAAAATAACCAAATTCCAGCAAGAATACACTGTTCTATACAGATTTGGAAAAGCATACATAAATCTTCCAAAAAATCTCATTTTGATTCCAATGCTTCACATACTTGTTCCTCCACTTTTCCCCCACACAAAATCTCATTTTAAGACCATTGGAAGCATCAAAATTATGAAATTCAAAAAACTGTTCACGTGAGTGAGCAGTAACCGAAAGGAATTTTCAACATTATAACCTTTAATTTCAACGGTTTCCAAGGTTCAAAACCTTTCCAATCCTACACAAAATCATCATATAAACTCAATGGAAGCATTAAATCATTGAAATTCCATTTCCTTCTATCATGAACAGTGCATGAACAGTGCAAACCGAAATGGTAAAGTCAAGAATATCAACTTACTTCACAACCAAGCATGTAACTAGCTTGTTTAAGCTTGTCTTAACTATCTATGACTTAAAACTAATATTCCTTTCACATATACACAAAAATTCCAGCAGCATCTCCCCAAGATTTAAGCCTAAAAAACCACTTAAACTCGAGCACAAACCATAAGAACAAAGCCTAGAAGTAAGGGAGCAACTTACCTTACAAGCTTCTTCAAGATCCTTGCTTCTTCCTTGCTTGAGAAATATTTTCCAAGAGCTTCCTTCCCCTTTCTTGCTCATGGTTTTGGCTTGCAAATGAGGGGGTATTTATAGCAAAAGTCATGGGCCATTTGAAGGCCAAGATCACATTGGAAACTATTTGATCTAATGGTTAAATGTTTGATCTTAAAATATCTTTTCTCTTCACACTCATGACCTTACCACCATGACATCACTAGCATGGCCTACTTGGTACACCTAATTCTCCTTTTTGGTGCCATTTTGAAGTCCTTCTGGGTCCCACCATGTGCAAACCCTAATTCTTACTTTATTCTCTTTCTTTCTCTTTTTCTTTGTTTTCAAAAATCCATAAATTATTCATTATTGGGCTTGGGCTCCAAGATAACTTTTGGTACTTAATTGGCACAAATCCCAATGTACTTTCCTTATACCGATATCCTTAAATTACCCTGATCTCAGAATAAATGCTAAACACCTCTTTTAATTGCTCTAACATTTTTAGAAATTCATTCTAATATAAAATGAATTCTTTACAAAGTTTCATAATTTTCTGAAATACAGAAGTCCTGATAAAAATTATATACATTTCCTTTAACCCTTTATCAGTGTCTTTTTTCACCGAAAATTCCATAATTAATTCTACAGGACTTCTTTTTGACTTCTGTCAACTCCATAAATTCTCCTATTAAATATAATAATTTACTATCAATTTTCATCTGATATCCATCCATTGTATGAAATGACAAAAATGCCCTCCATTCACTTTTGGTTTCTTAGGGCATCACGGAGGCATTTTCGTAACTTTGCACTTTGGCTCTTACACTTTCTTCCTCTTCCAATTTAATTCCTTTCTTTACATAAATGGCCACATCTTTTCCTGATAAATCTCATATATATTTCATTCAATCTGTACATACAACTCAGTACAGAAAATTAGGGATGTTACACATTGTGTGGGGGCAATCATTCTTTAGGGCATATTCAATCGCTTTTGCCCTTTTTTCTATAAGACATGAAGTAGTTAAAATCAATACATATGATATTCTGATACGCTTTCTGCTAACATATACAAAAGGATACACTCACCATTGCTGCTGGCGTGGTCCGAATCCTAACAAATTCTTCCCAAGCAGCTTCGTCAATGAATTGATACTTGCTGCATGGAAAAGGTTGAGGATTCTATCTCCATGCACATACTGACAAGCTAGTTGTGTCTTGAATGCCCTCCAACGCTCAACACAATAAGACAACGTCTTCTTCTTCAATACCTCATTGTTGGGAACATTGTAAATGAGCTGCAATGATTGCTATTGAAAGCAGAGTAATCAATAAACAGTTGTGTATTTGGTATTGCTCTGCATGCAATATAAGATAGTTCCTATACCCGGATAGTGTCCCAAATTTGATTCTTCACATGATTATCCACAGCATCCCAAGTCAAATAAGTGATGCTAGGCTTGTTGCGTGCTAGGAGGCTGACAAAACTTACGTACTTTGCCCTGTGTTCACCAGTTGGGTTCCAGTTTCTGTCAAACTTATTGGAAGCAGTTTCCCCTCTATCATGTCCTTCGTAATATCTTTCAAACGAGTCTCACTTCTGCCCTTCCTTTGCGTAGTATCACTAGGAGGATCGCTAGCCTCAATCTGAGTAACTCTATCCCCCATATTCCTATATACGCAATAACAACATCAAAAACATTGTAAACAGACTTAACCCTTTTTCCTTCAACCCATCAGAGTACACAAAACTTGTTCCTTTAACAGTTATGAATGGAAAGATGTGCAAGCATATATCAGGAAAAATAGAAAACCTAGATTAAACGAACATAAAAATAGTGAAGCACGTACACAGGGGAAAATAAGTGCAGAGAACACGTACATGGAATAGCAGAACGAGAGAGACAATAGAGAAGAACGACTGAGCACGGAGAAGCCTAGCGAAAACCAGAGCACGACGAGTGAAGATATGTCAGAGTACATGAGAAATGAGAACGATGGTCGCGCCAAGGGGTGGGCTTAAAAGATGAATATAAACATTTTACACCTGATGTAAATTATTCTAACCCAGACAACAACATAACCGATGTAAAATTGATACATTTTACACCGGATAAAGTATAAAACCGGTGTAAAAAATAATACCATCTAAAATATAACACCGGATAAAGTATAAACCGGTGTAAAATTGAACTATAATTTATTTACCAAATTGTCAGTAGTAGACTTTTTACACCGGATAGCACTTAAGATCGGTTTTAATTTTGTAGTTATTTTTTTAAACTCCATCATCATATATATCATCCCATCCCTTCGCGTCACAACATTCTTATCAGAACAAGAATATGTCTCTGTTATTATTACATCAAAATCATATATGCAATCATAACAAGAAACTTAATATTGCATGTTTAGACTACATCAAAAATAAGAAACACATAGAAATCAATTAGAATCCACTTCTTCTTCATTTAATTTTGGTAAACCTACTGAAAAAGAAAGGATCTCACAAATAGAATCATCATTGTCAACAACCCTTTTTCCTTGGAACGCGACAGACCATCTTTCATTTTGAGGATCAGTGATATAGAACACTTGCTTTGCTTGGTCTGCCATAATGAAAGGCTCATCCCCAAAACTTGTATTATTCAAATCAACCAGTGTAAATCCTAACTGATCGACCATAACACCATTGTTTACATTAGCCCACTTGTATTTGAACACGGGAACTTTGAATTTGGAGTAGTCCACTTCCCAAATCTCTTCAACAATGCCATAATAAGGGATGACTGCTAATGTATGATTGTTGTCTTTTGAACTAGAGAAATGCATAGCTTCAGCCACTAACATAACACCACTGTTTTGCACGCTACTTCTATCATCTAGGGACTTCGTATAAAAGGAATACCCGTTGATATCAAATGAATTCCAATAGATCATATTATGTTCAGGACCACATGCCAACCATCTAACTGTATCAGAAACATAATCCTCATTTTCAACCTCCAGTTTGAACTAATATGCAAAAGATTTGTTGTGTTCTCTAACCAGCCTTTGCTCTGTCATCCCATTATTTTTTTTTCGGACAAGATCTTTATGACCAACAATATAGTCTTGAACTTTATCAATGTTATTCAAGATGTGTAAGTGTATTTGCTGCAATTCATCAATATCAACACTCCTCACTGACATTTAGCGTTGACCCCCTGTTTAGCACAGGGTTTATGGAGACCAGTAAGTCTTTAGACAGGTATTGTTGACAAAAATCCATAGCTTCTTCGGCAACATATTTTTGAACAATGGATGCTTCGGGCCGATTTGGATTCTTCATATACCCTTTAAGGATTTTCATGTATCTTTCAAATGGGTACATCCATCGTAAGCATACAGGGCCTGTAACATCCTGATTTTTGGTCTAGGAGAACTGGGAAGTAGTCTGATATGGGCAGGCTGCTAAACCCGTAGTCCTAGGGTAGTAATCTGATATGGGCGGATCACTTACCTGTATTTTGTAGGAATCCGAGGGATGAGCTAAGTCCTTCAGGATTTAAAGATGAGTTAAGTCTTTAACCTACAGAATTGGGACAGTTCACCTAGGTTCAAAATGAGGAATGTGAGGAATATCCTAAGTCTTAAGCCTAGGAATTCTGCAGGTAGCTTGATATAGGCTGGCTCTTGTGTAAGATAACCTGATATGGGCGGGTTGTCGAGCCTTTCAACTAACGATGACTCCCGAAGAGTTTAGGGGATGAGTTATTGAAAGAGAATTTCTAGAACTTAAGATGAAGGATAAGATGAGAATAGATGCCAGAAAGAGAATGCAGGGGCATAATCGTAATTATGGGAAATATCGGGCTATAGCCGATGAGTACCATATTTTACCAAAAAATAGAGAAAATTATGCTGATCATTTCACTGAACTATGAAATATGCATATGAGGTCTCTATGTGTATGAAAGAATTAGTAATGTGACCAGGGGTAAAATGATCATTTTGGAAAAGTGTGCGCGTGAGCGCATTTTCAGGCCAAAAAAGCCCGGTCCGGATAAAATATCTGAAAATATCGGGAGATAGAGAAAAGAATTCTGGGTTGAATGACATAACACAGAATTTTGATTTGAGGTCCCGATTTTTCTGTAAAAATTCCTGAAGATGGGAATTTACAGTTATAATCGGTATAGGAAAGGAAGTCCGAATAGAGATGATTGGACTGTGGCCAGAGGCCATACAGTGTTTTCTAAGGCCCATAGTGACACCAGGGAAGGCCTAGGCCCATAATATCAGTTCAGTGGTAAGAGGGGCCGGTGTCCGGGAAAAAGGTGCAAAATGATGAAAATACCCTTATGTTATAGAATAGCTGAAGTATGAGTAAAGGGTATTTTGGTCATTTGCCTAAGGTTAGTCAGTCCAGACAGGGTATCTGGATAGTTGACCAGGGTCAGAGAGTACTCTGGTAAGATCTGAAAAGACAATAATGCCCTAGATTTAGTAAAGTAAAGAAAGAGAGACTAAGGGCATTTTGGTAATTTGCCAAGGGGTGTTTCTTGGGAATCGTGCCATTAGAGTACTTGGGCTGGATCAGAGACTCAAGATGATATTCCCAAGCCCAAAAACGTATCCCAGTATATATGTGGAAAAAAGTGTCATTAAAATAATGATTTAATGACTTTTCAGTAAAGTAAAGTTACCCGGTTGGCACGATAACCGAGGAGGTAATCAGATAAAGTCTGGGACTTATCTGGATAGCATTGGAAGGCGTGAAAGGTCCCTTCTAGATGCCACATGGCATCATCTTAGAGGAAGAAGAAAAGTGAAGGACACGTGGCACAATCTCAGCCGTTGAGTCTGGTTTGTGGGAAATCTGACCTGACCGGTACTGGATTGGACTGGAAATGCTGAGTCAGCTGATGAGGTGTCCAGGAATTGTGACATGTGAAGAATGTGGCAATGAGGTGTCCCGGTGAGGTGTCCTGGGTGATGCAGTAAAAAGGAATAAAAGAAAATAGGAAATTCCAGGAAAAACCAGGACTACATGTTCAGATGGGTTCAAAATTAGAGGAATGCCATTGAGGGAAACTATAAATACCCCCTCCCCCTCCCATTTCATGCATCCCACGGCCAAGAGTAAGATTAGAGAGAGAAGGAAGTTCTTGAGAGAGAAAGTGAGAGAGAGAAAGTGAGAGAAAGAAAGAAGAAAGGAAGTTCTAGCGGAGTTGAAAGCAGTATAGAGGTTCTGGAGTTCTGTTTTTGAGGTAGTAACTAATCCTAGCTTTTATGTAATGGCTTTGTGATTGGATGTGCTATTGTTTGGTTGGATTGTTGTATTATATGTTATGTCTGAAGCTCTACTGCAATGCTATGATCATATGTTATTGAGTATGGAAGCATGCAGCATACTTATCTGTACACAATCACAAGCAAGCACTGTCATACTGCATTACATATATTGTTATGATTATTTACTACTGAGATTCCCCCGAATCTCATTCCCCATGTCTAACCCATTACAGGGAAATTATGTTGAACTGAATTTTAAGAATGTTGAGAGACGCCGTTATGCCGCCGAATGTAAGACTGAACATCATAATATGATAAGTACTGTGTACGTAGTGCTGTCTAAGGAGGCTAGAAGTGAGTGGACCTAGCCGGTTCATCCAGTCTTTCCTGGGTACTACGTAGAATGGTAGTTCTCATGAGGGAATTACCGAATCAGTACGGTTCAGTTCTTTGTACAGATGAAGCCTAGCGGTTATGCTGCCGGATTTTAGGCAGGAAAAGATGTAATAGAAATATGAGAATTTGTGTATGTTCTGTTGTATGACATTTTATTATTTAATAATAAATATTGTTTGGCATGTTCAATTTGTGAATGGGGAATTAAAAGAGAAATTCGCAGGTCCTGAGGTAGAAGTGTTCTGGCCTCAGTTTGACCTAGTAAACGAAGGAGTTTAGCCACAAAATTTGGTGAGCCGGTTATACACATCTGGGGCATTCCGTGGATAGGTAATAAGCCTTGTTTGGATGTGTATAATGATATTAATCAGTTCTCAAATTAAAGGTTCAGAATAAGGAACTTAAAAGTAGAAATTTTAATTTCTGGGCTTAAGTTAAGATATAATTGAGGTAATATTGCTTCCGTAAGTGTACTCTGAATGGTCTAAGGGAGGATGTTTCAGGGCCACACAGTTTTATCTCTCGCACTAGATGAATGATAAGGTGTACCATGATGTCAAAAAAGGCAGGAAGAAACTATTTTTCAAGATAGCACAAAATAACATAAACCTCATGCTCCAATTCCTCCAACTTTTCAGTCTCAAACACTTTGCCACATATAGCATTAAAGAAGAAGCAAAGTCGAGTTACAATGTGTCTCAAATCATCCTGAAGGATTCCTCGAACAGCCACTGGGAGTAATTGTTGCATCAAAACATGACAATCATGAGACTTTTGGCCTACTAATTTTAAATCTTTCATGGACACAATCCTCTTAAGATTAGATGAGTACCCAGAAGGAACTTTGATTCCTTGCAAAAACTCACAAATACTTCTTCTCTCAGCCTTGGACAAAATGTTAGTCTCTTCAAAATGATAGCTCCCTTCACCATCTGGCCTAGGATGTAAATCCTCTCATATTCCTATTTCTTTCAAATCCAATCTTGCCTTCAAACCATCTTTGGAACTACCATGTGTGTTGAGAAGTGTTCCAACAATGTTGTCACACACATTTTTCTTCACATGCATCACATCAATACATTGCATTACATGAAGATGTCGCCAATACAGAAGCTCAAAGAACACATATATTTTTTTCCATACATTTTTCTCACTTTTCTTGGTAATCTTACCGAAAGTGACATTGATTTCTTTCACCTTTTCATAAACTTGTTCGCCAGTCAATAGCTTTGGAGTATTTTTAAATTCTTGGCCGCCATAAAATTTCTTCTTTAGTCGACGGTATGGGTGGGCTTATCTTAGAAATCTCCTATAACCTAGGTATATTGTCTTTCTTCCATGACGAAGTTGATAGTAGCAAGTCCCTTCCTCACAAATCGGACATGCTTTATGGCCCTTAACACTATACCCTGACAAATTTCTGTATGTAAGAAAGTCATTAATTGTACAAAAGATCATGGCCCAGATATTGAAGACCTACTTCTTAACGTATCAAAAACATCCACTCCTTCCCATAGCATCTTCAAATCTTCGATCAAGGGTGTTAGGTAAATGTCTATGTCATTTCCCAGTTGTTTTGGTCCTGAGATCAGCATAGACAACATTACATACTTCCGTTTTGAAATATCCTTCCTTAGACTCCTCAGAGTACACTTGCGGAAGCAATATTAGCTTGATTGTATCTCAACTTAAGCCCAGAAATTCAAAATTTTACTCTTAAGTTCCTTATACTGGACCTTTAATTTGAAAATTAATTTATCTCGTTTTGCACATCCAAATGAGCCTTATTACCTATCCACATGATGCCCCAGATGTGTACGACTGGCCTGCCAAATTTCATAGCCAAACTCCTTCGTTTACTAGGTCAAACTGAGGTCAAAACACTACTACCTCAGGACCTTCGAATTTCTCTTTTAATTCATCATTCACAAATTGAACATGCCAAACAATATTTATTATTAAATAATAAAATGTCATACAACAAGGCATACATCAAATTCTCATATTTCTATTACATCTTTCCCTGCCTAAAATCCGGCAGCACAACCGCTACATTCCTTCTGTAGAAAGTAACCAATCTTGTACCGATTCGGTAATTCCCGTAGGAACTACCATTCTACGTAAGTACCCAGGAAAGACTGGATGAACCGGCTAGGTCCACTCACTTCCAGCCTCCTTAGACAGCACCTACGTACACAGTACGTATCAGTTCCTCTCTTTGTTCCTTCTTCGTTGCCAGAATTTTGGCAGCCTAACGGCATCTCTTAAAATTTCCAGATTTTATTTTGACAGAACCTCCCCTGTAATGTTATATATGGGAATGAGATTCGAAAGAATCCCAGTAGCAATAATCATAACAATATATGCAATACAGAGTGACGGTGCTTGCTTGTGATTGTGTACAGATAAGTATGCTGCATGCTTCCATAGTCAATAACATATGATCATAGCATTGGAATAGAGCTTCAAGCATAACATATAAGACAGCAATCCAACCAAACAAAAGCACAACAAATCACAAATACATTATATAAGAGCTAGGATTAGTTGCTACCTCAAAAGCAGAGCTTCAAAACTTCTCTACTACTTCCAACTTCACCAGAACTTCCTTACTTCTTTCTTTCTCTCACTTTCTCTCTCAAGATCTTCTTTCTTCCTCTCTTTCTTGCTTGTGCCGAAATGAGGAGCTAGGGGGTATTTATAGTGTTGAGTAATGGCAATCTTGTAATTTTGAAGACTTATGATCCTGTGGTCCTGGTTCTTCCTAAATTTTCTATTTTTCTTTATTCCTTTTACTGCATCATGCATGACATCACTCAATGCCAACTCATGGGACACCTCACCTCCCACATTCTTCACATGGCAAAATTGAGAGAGAGCTAGAGCCTTCTGGAAGCTTTCCGGTCCAATCCGGTACCGGCCCAGTCTGTCTCCTCGAAAACGTGCTGTTTTCTAAATCTGATTTTTCTGAAAATCCTTTTTATGTCTACTGACCTCACATTTAGTATCTAGACCCTTTATATCATTAACTTTTTAATACTGGGTCCAGACTCAGTTACAGATCCCCTGCAAAATGACCAAAATACCCTTGGTGCCCTATCTTGTCCTATTTTAACCCTAAGGGCAAAATCGTCATTTCACACCTTTCTGAACCTGGTCAAAGCATATACTGGCTCTAGTCAACCTTATTTAGATATGTCTTAGCCTCTAGGCCTGTCCAGAATGACCAGAATGCCCTCCATTCATCTGCTGCCCTTTTTGTACAACACAGGGGCATTTTCGTAATTTCGCACTTTTCCGGGGTTCTATGGCCCACCTATCAGTCCCAGAGTCTCATTGGTCTTCTAATGGCGCCATTTTTTGGGCTTCCTGGATCCATTACCTGTATGGCACGCATTACGAGGAATCTTCCTCTGCCACAGTTCACCCAATATTTTAATTATTATTTACAGATTATACACCTTTCCGGACACCGGCTCCTTTTCCCAGATACAGTGTCTTACTGTGTTCAGGCATCCCTGTGGTTTATAACAGGCATCTGACTGAAGTCATCCGATCGCATTCAGCCCCTTTAAAAATACCGATAAATCTCCTACCTGGATCCCCGGAGGCCTCACACTCCCGTCTGAATTTGCTATTTTGTGAATAACTTTTCCTACAGACCTCCCATCGGTATTCTGTCAATTTCCTGACATCCGCCCCATAAAGGTGCATCATCCTGTAATTTCTTACTTATATCTGAAATCTAGGGTATCTGGTATGAATTCTTATAACTTTTGGACGATCAGTCCATTTCTGGCTATCTGGAGTCTTCAAAAAATCCAGTATTAGGCCAGATTACCGAGCGTCACTTGCTCTCTCTACCGGTGAAATCTAGGACTGAAATGCTTCCGGACAGTCCAAACCACTTTCGGCCTGACTTTCTTTAATTACACTTTAGCCCCAAGGAACTTTTCTTCTTTTCAATTAAGTCCCTTTTTATTTGGCTAAAATTACACTTAAGGACCCCACCTTTTTCTCTACTTTTCCTTTTTGGCTTTATACTTTCCATAATTGCACTTAAGCCCCTTCATTTTCTTTCTTTTGCAATTTAATCCCTTTCTTTGTATAAATGGCCATCATATCTCTAGAGACTTTCACTATATCAGTCCCTGGACTTATTTGCAGTTTAGTCCCTAAAAACCCTCTGTATGTTTTGGGGACTTCTGCTCAAAGGGATATTCCTCACATTCCTCATTTTGAATCCTAGGTGAACTGTCCAGATTCTGTAGGTTAAAGACTTAACTCATCTTTAAATCCTGAAGGACTTAGCTCATCCCTCGGATTCCTACAAAATACAGGTAAGTGATCCGCCCATATCAGATTACTACCCTGGGACTACGGGTTTAGCAGCCTGCCCATATCAGACTACTTCCCAGTTCTCCTAGACAAAAAAAAAACGGGATGTTACACGTTTCATACACAACAAGGGAGATAGGTTATAAATCACCAAAAGGACGGGCCATGAACTATGTATACTACTAAGGCTACTATAAGGGTTCATGACATATGTACTAAGTCCAAGCCTTAGGTTTCGTGGTTCATTGCCGAACTCGGAAAATAAGTCATCAATCTTCTTCCATTGTAAAGAGTCAGTCGGATGACGAATCTTTCCATCATTAATCCTTTCATTGGCATGCCATAACATTTTCTTTGCATCATCTTCATTAGAAAAAAGTCGCTTAAACCTTGGTATAATTGGAAGATACCATAACACCTTGGCAGGAGAGTTGTGAAGGGAATTGGAAGACACGCAGCGAAAATTAACTTTAAAAATTTTTCCAATCCCAGCCAGGATTTACCGAATGTGTTTAAGTGAAGGAGAAAGAAGTGTTACCTTCGGTATTCGAGCTTTGGTCGCGACCTCAGTGTCCACTAGTCGCAACTCCTCTCCTCTGAAACTTTCAGTCGCGACCTCTTCAACTTCTAGTCGCGACCTGTCGCCTCTGGAGTTGTTAGTCGCGACCTACTCTGCTTCTCGTCGCGACCTCGTCAGCTTCAAGTCGTGACCTGTCTCCTCTTTTCGGATTTCTGACGTTCAGATGCCCGTTTGGTCGCGACCTAAGTGTCAATAGGTCGCGACCTTGCTTCGTGTCTGGTCGATCGCAAGAAGTCAACAGCTCATATAGGCTTCCTCTACCGGTATCCACACGAACAGCGTTCCAATCCCGAATGACGTGCTAGCGCCTCTTGTCCCTCTAGGGCTTTCTAGAGATTCCGTCCTCACCGTCTCTATTTCGGCAGTTTCTTATCTGCAAACCTTTTGCACTCTCCCTGCCCCCTTTTCTCATGTCTGAATGTGTGTGTAGAGATGTGTAGAACCCTAGCTCCTAATGTCAAATATATAGGAAGCTATCGGGCTTCTAATAGGGCCGGGCTTCAGAATTAATCTTATATTAATTCTGAATTAATACAATATCATATATTGCATAATTTAATAAGGAACTAATTAAATAAATATGGTTTATATTAAATCCGTCCCACATATTTAATTCACCTATTTATTTAATTTAAAATAAAGATAAGACAGAATTATATTTGATTTATTCTCATAAATCAAATTTGAGATATCTTATCAATTTGAATTTCAAATTCAAATAGATCATATCCATTTAAATTCAAATTCAAAAGTGATAGAGATTTAATTTATCCTTATAAATTAAATCTTACAAATATCTCTTATATTATATATAATATATATATACAAATTTATATATATATATAAAATATATATCCACCCTAGATTATTCATTGAATCTAGACATCTCTTAGATTCAATGAATGTGGACATCATAGCTCGTATTGGGCTGTTTTGTGTGCGACCCTGTAGGCCCATATGAAGTTGGCATTGGCCCAGTTACTATACTGACCCACAAGTCGTAAGCGGTCTCTAGCAAGGCATTACAACTACCCAAAACATATGAGGATCTATAAACGATGTAACCTTTCATACAACCATATCACGTCCCTTTTGTCACACGATATTTCGGTCAAGGATGAGGCTTGGAGAACGTCATCCTCCTGTTCCTGATCGTTACTTTCTCGATCCCTGAGTAGTCTGAATATAGAAATGGAACTACCCTTCCATTCCAGTATGGCCATACATTTCTCAGACTCACTCATCGAGGGGCCTAGTAATATCTCTCTACGAATGTGAGGGACAAATTCCATCTTGACCATTCACATTCCACCGCATGAAAAACCACTAAGCCCGAGCATAGCCTTTATGATCACTCGGTCAAAAGTGACTTTTGACTAGGTCAAAGCTGAGCGTTTGTCATGTAGGAATCCATGATGATCTCAGGTCAAAGGGCATAGTGACATGGCTTGTATATGAGAGAAGCTTATGACTTAACCCATGCAGCTCTCTCATAGCGGGTCGGTCCAACACCCTGTACTCTTACATGTGCTTATGACCTTGATTTATATCTCTATATATCTTCAAAGTCATACTGGTCTTATTTCATCTCTGCTCCAGCATAGATGACCGACCAGGGACATTTAGGATAAGATCACAAGTTATCCAAGGATTGTCATCATAGTAAACATGAAAATAATATGATAACATAATTAAGAAATTCATAAATCAACAATGTTCATAAGATAATGATTGGCCCCTAGGGCACAATCTCCAACATCCTCCCACTTGCACTAGGTACAATCATTAATTTGCCTAATTCCCATTGACCTAACATGACACTCATGTTTTGCTTGCACAAGCGACTTTGTTAGAGGATCAGCAACATTGTCTTCCCCTGCTACCTTGCATATTTTTATATCACCTCTATCATTGATTTCTCTGATGAGATGAAATCGCCTGAGTATATGCTTGGTCCTTTGATGTGACCTAGGCTCTTTGGCTTGTGCAATGGCACCACTATTGTCACAGAACAAAGTTATTGGATCTGAGATGGTAGGTACCACCCCTAGTTCTGTAATGAACTTCCTTATCCAAACGGCCTCCTTAGCTGCATCAGATGCTGCTATATACTCAGCTTCCGTTGTAGAATCTGCTACAGTGCTCTGCTTAGAGCTCTTCCAGCTTACCGCTCCATTATTCAGGAGGAATATGTATCCAGATTGCGATTTCTGGTCATCTTGGTCAGTTTGGAAACTTGCATCTGTGTAACCAGTTACATAGAGCTCGTCATCCAATCCACCATAGACCAAGAATAAGTCCTTAGTCCTTCTTAAGTACTTAAGGATATTCTTGACAGCAGTCCAATGGTCCTCACCGGGGTCTTGTTGATATCTGCTAGTAATACTTAAGGCAAACGAGACATCCGGTCGAGTACATAACATGGCGTACATGATAGATCCTATGGCCGAAGCATATGGAACCTTACTCATGCGACCTCGCTGATCTGGTGTACTAGGACACAAATCCTTGCTGAGGTGAATACCATGAGACATGGGTATGAAACCCCTCTTTGATTCCTGCATACTGAACCTATGCAGTATCTTGTCTATATATGTGCTCTGACTCAGTCCTAGAAGCCTTTTAGATCTATCTCTATAGATCCTAATTCCTAGGATGTAGGTGGCTTCACCCAAGTCTTTCATCGAGAAAGATTTTCCTAACCAAGACTTGACAATCTGCAAGGTAGGAATGTCATTCCCAATGAGTAGGATGTCATCGACATAGAGTACCAAAATTACAACTGTGCTCCCACTAACCTTCTTGTACACACAAGGCTCATCAATGTTTTGAAGAAATCCAAACTCTTTGACTACTTCATCAAAACGATGATTCCAACTCCGAAATGCTTGCTTCAGTCCATAAATGGCTCTTTGAAGCTTGCACACCTTACCAGAGTCCTCAAAATGCACAAATCCTTCAGGTTGTGTCATGTACACATCCTCAAGGAGCTTTCCATTAAGGAAGGCTGTCTTGACGTCCATCTGCCATATTTCATAGTCATAATATGCTGCAATGGCAAGGAGGATTCTGATTGATTTGGCCATTGCAACTGGGGAAAAGGTCTCATCATAGTCCACACCATGAGTTTGAGTAAATCCTTTTGCAACCAGTCGTGCCTTGAAGACATTTACATTGCCATCCATGTCGGTTTTCTCTTTAAAAACCCACTTGCACCCGACGGTTTTTACACCTTCAGGCGGGTCGACTAAGGTCCATACCTTATTGTCGTACATGGATTGCATCTCAGACTTCATGGCACTAAGCCATTTTTCAGAGTTTGGTCCCACTATAGCTTCTCGATAGGTAGTTGGCTCATTATGCTCAATGAGCAACACATCACGATTATCAGAAATCAGAAATCCATATCTCTGAGGCTGAAGTCGTGCCCTATTAGATCGTCGTGGGCCTTGCGTGACCTGAGGAGTCTCAACAACTTGTTGTGAGTCTTTTCTATTTTCCATCTGTAGTTCTGTGGTGTCTTGTGGCTCTCGAACTTCTTCGAGGTGTACCTTACTCCCACTGGTTCATTTAGAGATAAATTCTAGTTCTAGAAAGATACCATTTCTGACAACAAACACTTTGTTATCAGTGGGGTTGTAGACATAATATCCCTTGGTTTCCTTAGGATATCCCACAAAAAGGCACTTTGAAGATTTGGGCGCTAACTTATCTGAGGCTTGTTGCTTAACATAGACCTCACATCCCCAAATCTTGAGAAAAGACAAACTAGGTTTCCTCCCAGTCCATATCTCATACGGAGTCTTTTCAACTGCCTTAGATGGAACACGATTCAGTGTGAACGCAGCTGTCTCTAGGGCGTGGCCCCAAAAGGACAGTGGAAGATCTGTTCGACTCGTCATGGATCAAACCATATCTAATAGTGTTCGATTCCTCCGTTCAGAAACCCCATTCCATTGTGGTGTTCCTGGAGGAGTCAATTGTGAGACTATCCCACAATTCCTAAGATGATCGATAAACTTTTGGCTCAAATATTCACCACCTCGATCAGATCGAAGGGCTTTAATTGTTTTTCCAAGCTGGTTTTGTACTTCATTTTGAAATATCTTGAACATTTCAAAAGATTCGGATTTGTTTCATTACATAGATGTAGCCATATCTACTGAAATCATCTATGAATGTGATGAAGTACGAATAACCTCTTCTAGCATTTGTATTCATCGGTCCACACACATCTGTATGTATGAGTCCCAACAAATCAGTGGCCCTCTCACTGTGCCCAGTGAAAGGAGACTTTGTCATCTTTCCTAACAAACAAGACTCGCAAGTATCATATGATTCAAAATCAAATGAGTTGAGAAATCCATCTTGATGGAGTTTAGAAATGCGTTTCTCATTTATATGGCCCAGACAACAGTGCTAGAGGTATGTTGGATTCAAATCATTTGGTTTGACCCTTTTGGCAGTTATGTTATAGATATTTCCATGATTGGGTTGTTCCAAGTTTAATATGTAATGATCAACATGCAAATCACCATGAGCATAGAAAATATCATTACGATAAATAGAACATTTACCATTCCCAGAAATGGAAGTGTAACCTTCCTTATCCAAATAAGAAAGAGAAACAATGTTACTACTCAAAGCAGGAACATAATAGCAATTGTTCAAAACTAACAAAAGCCCAGTGGGCAGAACTAATTCATAAGTGCCTACAGCTAAAGCAGCAACCTTTGCTCTATTTCTAACTCGTAGGTCAACTTCGCCCTTCTTCAGCTTTCTACTGTCCTTTAGGACCTGCACATTTGTACAAATGTGAGAACCACATGCAGTATTAATACCCATGTAGTGGAAGTAGAGAGATGAATGTCTATAACATAAATACCTGAAGTGATAGCCCCGCTATCCTTCTTGTTCTTTTTCAGATCTTCAAGGTAGAGTTTGCAATTCCTCTTCCAATGACCCGGTTCATTGCAGAAGAAGCAAACTCCTTCCTTTGGAGGCTTTGCCTTCTTTGGTGCAGGCTTAGTTTCGGGCTTGCTTGACTCTTTGGTCTTACCAGATGAGCCATGACCCTTCCCATTACCCTTGCCTTTCTTTTTCATACCCTTTCCTTTCTGAACCATCAAAACAGTACTGGGCTTCTTCTTAACAGTCGGCTCAGCAGTTTTAAGCATCCCATGCAGTTTAGAAATAGATTTATCCATGTTGTTCATGTTGTAGTTCAAGACAAACTGGTCATAACTTTCCGGGAGTGAGTTCAAGATCAAATCCGTAGCTAACTCCTAGCTCATGGGAAATCCAAGCCTCTCAAGGTGATCTATGTACCCTTTCATCTTTAAGACATGAGTACTCACTGATGCACCTTCAGCCATCTTGCAGGAATGTAAGGCCTTAGTGGTCTCATACCTCTCTTGCCTTGCTTGTTGCTGGAACATTTCCTTAAGATGCACAATCATCTCATAAGCCTCCATGTGTTCCAAATCTCTTTGGAGCTCCGGAACCATGGTGGCAAGCATCAAGCATCCCACATCAACAGAGTCTTCCTTATGCTTCGCATAAGAATCTCTCTGAGCTCTAGGAGCATTGGCTGCTGGCTCCTCAGGAATGGGTTGATCTAGGACATATACCTTTCTTTCCTGCTTGAGAACAATTCTCAAGTTCCTGAACCAGTCAAGAAAGTTTGTCCCATTGAGTTTGTCCTTCTCAAGGACAGATCGCAACGATAATGTAGCAGTATTACTAGTCTTCATGATTCTACAATTAAAATATGCAAGCGAATTAGCAATCTCCTACTGAATAAAACAACCCTCAATGTAATAATTAGTGGGCTAAGATCCATATTTGGCTTAAACTTGAGTCCGCTTTGGCAGGACGCTCAACTTTAAGTTATTTAGGTAGGTAACAACTTTACCAATTACATCAAATGTAATTCTTAGATATTTATGGGATTCCATCATCATATGATCCGGCATGTTTTAATCCCATCTAATGCCTTGAGACCCAAAACCGTTTTGATAATCTCAATTAAGTCAAACAATAACAAACATAAGAGTAGCACCATTACTCTTGCTTATCTCCTCAAGATAACTCAAATGCACCCACTTTGGTGGAGCCTACAAATGAGCGATCGAGGTTTTGACAAGTGTTCATTAATTGACGGCATATGACTTAAGATTTCTTTTAGAGGGTTTAATTAACTATCCGGTTTGCATGTATTTCGGTTGTATCTCATACCAGTATTATGCATATAAAACATACATGCAGTGATCTAATCAAAAGATGCATAATCTTAAACGTGATACAATATGGCTCACCTATCCTAAGTCCCCTCAAGCCAATGAGAGAAGCTGTCTAATTAGAATAGGAAAATTACATAAGGAAACCTCGTTTTAACATTCGAGAGGAGTGAGATGAGAAGAGAACTTTTGGGCCTTATTGGGCTGGCCTAGGACGAAATATTGGGCCTCTTTTAGGTCCAATAGCTAACTGGCCCAAATCCCAATGTACTTTCCTCATACCAATATCCGTAACCTACCCTGATCTTAGCATAAATGCTAAACATATCTTTTAATTGTTCTAACATTTTTAGAAATTCATTCTAATATAAAATAAATTCTCTACAAAGTTTCATAATTTTCTGAGACCCAGAAGTCCTGTTAAAAATTACATATGTTTCCTTTAACCCTTTATCGGTGTCATTTTTCACCGTAAATTTCATAATTAATTCTACAAGACTCCTTTTTGACTTCTGTCAACTCCATAAATTCTCACATTAATTATAATAATTTACTATCAAATTTCCTCTTATATCCATCCATTGTGTGAAATGACCAAAATGCCCTCCATTTACTTCTAGTTTTTTAAGGCTTCACAGTGGCATTTTTGTAATTTTGCACTTTGGCTCTTAGACTTTCTTCCTCTTCCAATTAATCATTTTCTTTACATAAATATGGCCACATCTTTTCCTAAACATCTCATATATTTTATTCAATCTGTACATACAACTTAGTACAGAAATTAGGGATGTTACATTTCTCTCCCCCTTAAAATAAATTTCGTCCTCGAAATTTACTTAGTACCTTAGTCAACAATCTTAAATATACATCCTCTTTAAATCTCTTTCTGCTTTATGACTAAGAATTGGGGTATCCATCTCTTACCTTTTATCTTATTATCTAGTGGAGTACTTTCAATATCCGCTTCATGTCCTTGCTGTCATTACTCTTTTTGTATCAGTCAACTTAATTGGAGTTTATTTCTACTTCATCAAGGCACTTGATCTTGTGCTATGCATCCATTTGCTTATGGACAACTCCTTGTACTAGACTTGAGAGTAGTGTCCATTTCTTTCATATCAAACTCTCTCGAATATTATTGTATTCGGGAGTTTCCCTCACTCACTCATCATACTTTCTAACACTTATCCCTTATTACTTCTCTTAGCATCTCGCAGAATTCTTTAACATCCGCAAAGCTTCATCCTCTTTTTGTATAGAAACTCTTATAACTCTATTGTTGCTCTTATCATCTTTAATGATTCAACATCATACAGAGAGAGAACTTATACAGTTATTCTTTTCTTTACTTTAATGCTAAGTAGGAGCATATACTCTAACATGCATAATGTATGGCCAATATCTTGTAGGACTGTATACTTGCTCCTAAATGCAAAGCTCTAACATTCTCTTATGACTTTATCAGCCTCTCAGGAGAGTATTGCTCTTTTGCTTCTAGTTCTCCTGAACAAAGTCATAATTTAAATCTTTCATTTCAAATCCACTCTTATTTGGACTTGGCAGAAGGGTTTTAATCCTTTAATGTTCATAACCTTTCTAACTTTTCATAACTTTGTTTATCATTCATCATATATATGCCAAACTTCTATGGCATTTACACTCTTTCATATCTTACCCCTTAACATCTTGGTGTAACTCCAGGGTCTATCTTACTTTAACTTTTCACTTTTCTTACCTTGTCCATCTATACCAACTTCTGTGACAACTGGACCCTTTTTTCATTACTCTTTCTTAGACTACTCTTGCCTTAACATCTTTCTGGACAAAGGCTACCTTACTCTTCTAAGCCTTAGCATTCTCTATCTCATATAACTACTGGGTTCTATCTTTACTTTAGACCTTCTTCTCTAGGTCTCTCTAGCCTTTTAATCTTTTTATCCTCATCTGGAGGATTTATTTGCTCATACTTTTCTGTTCTCAAAACATATGGGGTTCTCTTCTTTGTTTCTCAGGCATACTTCTATAAAACTTTTGAATATGAGCACTCAGAGTTTAACTTGGACTCCATCTTTGTTTAAAGAAAACTAAGTTCAGTCTGTATAATATAGGCTATATGAGGAAAATCATTATAAATAATTTTTCTGGATGAGTTTATCAACTAGTGAAGCTTCCTTACCTTAACTTCGTCTTTGGCATTCATCTTCCCAAAGAGATACTATATTGTACTCATATCTCATGGCTCATTACTTTCCTTAGGCTAGGTCTAACTGCGACCTCGGGATCTAACTGCGATCAACCGTTAGCCTCTTCAGAATCTAACTGTGACTCTGGAACTGTTAGGATCTAACTGCGACCCTGGAGCCATGCTAGGATCTAACTGTGACCCTCCAGAATCGAACTGCGATTCTGTATATCTCCCGAAGATCTTAAACCAACAGACTAAGTTATAGGGTTCACCGCTTCTACTTGTTGATAACTCAATAAAAATTTAGAAATATTATGTTCAGTAGCCCATATTATTGCCCAAGACTTTACTTATTTCATCTCTTACTAAGGAGTTCCTTCTCATCTTTCTCTTACTGTAGCTTACCATGCCTTGTGCAATCATGGTTTAACCACCTGCCATTACATTCCGCTGCTATGGCCTCATCATAACTTCTCATGTAAATCTGTGCTCTAACTGCGAGCCATTTGAACTATGCTCTAACTGCGAGAAGACTGCATCAGATCCAACTCTTATCTGAAGAGTGATCTGTACTCATCTAAATCCAGTCTCTATCTCAGAGTCATCTGTTTCAAATCTAACTCTTTCTGTATACCATTCCTTTCAATAGCAATGGCTCTTAGTACTGCATTCACAAGCCTATAGAAAAACCTGAATCACCCCAATCATAAATCATATCAGAACTTATCGTCCCATAAACTGAGACTATCTATCATCCTCAATATATTCCTTATTGCATATCATATGGTATGGGAGCAACATAATTTTCTCATAACTTCCTCACCATATATACTCTACCCTGCATATACTATGAAATAGGAGTATTCATCATGGCATACTCTAACATGCATGTCATTATATGACAACTGCAAGGAGATGCAACTATTCATCATCATAATTTGCTCAACCATCCATCAGACATTGTAATGAACTAAGTAAGCCTCAAAACATATTTCCTTTATCATATTGCCTATCATATCCTGATCATTCATCCTAAAACATCTATCTATTTCACTTAGGCTACCATGCTACCCTCTTATCAGGGTATAGACTTGACCCTTCTATCAAATAGGGGAGTTACTTTATCTTTAGAACCGTGGCTATCTTTCTTTTTTCTAATCTTGCTTATAGCTACCGCTCTATTGAACTTCTGTGACTACCTGAGAAAACTTTTTCTTTATAACATGAAATCCAATCCGTAAATTAACTCTTTAATCATTCACTCTCTCTGTTCATATATATGAACTTGTCTAAACATTCATCAAAAGGGTTTCTCTTTCTCTATTTAACCTTTTGCCTCACGCTCATCTCTATTTAACTGAGAGGAATACTTTTCATAATCTTACTCAAGAATTACTTCTCAGGTGAGCGGAACAGTTTCCATTTCTCTAGAGTAACATTGGTGTCTTTCTACTATCTCTTAACTCTTTTCGCACGTATACATCAGTCTCAGTCTACTCTTGACCGGACTATGGTTCCTTCCTGGTCTTTTTCTTGATCCTGACCAACTTAGATAATATAAATCTCATTCATCATCTAGTACCATTACTTGTGTTCTCTAACAGCCCAGCACCCTTCCACATAGATATTGTCCGCTTTCCCCTTAGGCAGGCCCCAGGCCCACATGAGGTCACAGTTTTGTTCTCCAGGCACATGAGGACTTTAACCCCTTAGGCACCCGAACACACGTCCTCTAGGTATCATAGCTATGTAGCGGAAGATATTGTCCCATCTCCCCTTAGGCAGGCGCCTCTAGGCCCACACGAGGTCAGGGTTTTGTTTCCCAGTACTGCCTGGCTACCACTCGTGCCTGCCTACCCCCACAGGGGCGCTTGGTGACGAGGGCGCTTGGTGAGTACTGGAAACTCGTTCATGAGGGAGAGGTGTCCACACCCTTATAAGGCATGCTTCGTTCACCTCCCCAATCGATGTGGGACTAATATCCTGTTTCAGGGACTTTAACTTTCGAGAACTTGAAGCCATATGTTAGGCTCATTTCTTGCGCAAGCCTTATCCTAACTTTTGATTCTTTTGTTTATAAAAGACTAACTGAACAAAGTCTTTCCAAATGTAGGTCTACTCTTGATAGTCACATTGTCTATCTTTCATAAAGAAGGCTGGGGTGGATTAGGGCTAGAAATATCCCTTTAATCTTTATCTATACCCTCCTATATTCCTGGACTGGGATAATAGGAAGGGATGTCACAGATTGTAACTGGTTCTTAGGCTACTCATATCAAACTTATCCTCAAACTCTAGTAAAGGAGGAATAATATCTGGCCTACCTATAATCCAGTATCAGTACTCAGCTTCCTCAGCTGAAATCTGTCCTCTCATCGGAGGAATAGAGCTTATATCAGGTTAGAGAGCACTCTATCAAACTCATCCTGTACATAATTACTAGACCCATCATTATCTAGTGCAGCATTATCTGATGCATACACAACATCTGACTGAATTTCTCATAATTTCTAGACTATAAATCCGAGTCTACAAAAATATGCATGGGTACTTTACTATAAACCTTCCTGATTGAGTCCCTTATGCTGTCATCTGAACTCTCTTCACTACCTGAAGAGTCAAAGTCTAGGTGTACCTCATCTTTATACAGCATTAAAGGTTGGGGGTCTCACTGATTAGCTGATGTTTCAAGCTTAACTTTATGAATCCCCATGTCTACTACTCCAACATTTACCCTGTGTTTTGCGACCAAAAGTCTTCTCTCATCGTGACTTATGACTTAACTTGTCGCAACTTGGACATCTAGCATGCTCACTATAGTATCTGGTCACAACACGATACCTCAAGCTACTCTTACAGCTTCCTTAGTCGTGAGCTGATCAGCTTCTATCTCTATCCATAGAGGAAACTGCTTCTTAAACATTATTCTGCTTAGTCCAGCCACATTATTTTAATAAACATGAGACCTCGGCTGTATCGGCTGACTAAGATTAGCCGATCATAATCATATCCTTCGTAAGACTATAAAGCTTAGGGTACAGTCTCATTCGTCTAGTGTCACTGTCTTCTATCTAAACCTTTCTAAGCAGTGAACACCATCCCTATATCATACTCTAGGGAAAGAACCACTCAAACTTCTCATTTGTTTAAGGGATCAGTCTCACTAAACCAGAGCATCACTGAGCCAGAACCTTCTGTTCTGTGCCAGAATCTTATCCTCTGAGCTAGAACCCTTTGTTCTGTGCTAACTTTATTTTGTACTAACGCCAGAAATCATCTGTTCAGAGCATTTTCTAAGCCAGAATCCTTTGCTCTGATACCAAAATGAAACATCCTTATTTTCGTACGTCTTAGGGACCAATTGGTAGTATTTAGAACCACTTTCAAGGTCATTGAAGTCCAATTTCTCAATCTGGAGTTTTACTCTTATCGAGTACTGTTCACTATGTAAATTCCAGATGAGTGACCTGACTTCGAAAAATCATAACTAATTCTAGAAAAATCGGAATGCAGTGTTCAAATTGCTACATGAAGCTAACTCAATACTATTTCAAGGAAAAATAACTCGTTGACCATTCCTTGTCTAAGTCAACGTCAGTCAAAGTTACAACTTTACTGTTCATCCAGCGTTTTTCTCCTGAATCCAGCATTTTGGTCCCAACTTTGATAATTTATATCTCTATGTGTAGACATCAAAATGAGACATTCTATATATCAAATCGAAGCTTGGTATGTCTACTATTTATCATAAACATATCATACATTTATTTAATCATTTACTATTTTTAATTATAGATCAAACATCACTATATCACTACGAGTTACTGTTCATGGTGGCAAATTCCAGCAAGCAACTTTACATACATATGCATACATCAATCACATATCAAACAAACATGCCAAACAATACTTGTCATTAAATAATAAATCTTTATACAACAGGGCATGAACAAAATCCTCGTATCTCTATTACATCTTTCCTGCCTGAAATCCGGCAGTATAACTACTATACTTCATCTGTAAAAATAACTGGTCTTGTACTGATTCGGTAATTCCCGTGAGAATTACCATTCTACGTAAGTACCCAGGAAAGACTGGATGAACCGACTAGGTCCACTCACTTCCAGACTCCTTAGACAGTACCTACGTACACAGTACGTATCATCTCCTTATGTTCAGTCTAAAAATCGGCAGCATAACGGCGTCTTACAGCATTCTCAAAATTCACTTCGACATAACCTCTCTGTAATGGGTTATAAATAGGGGATGAGATTCGGGGGAATTTCAGTAGCAAACGGTACTAAACAATGCATGCATTAAAGTAAATACTTGTGCTTGCTTGTGAAAGTGTAAACATTGTGTAAGGTGCATGCTTCCATGTAACATATGAAATACAATTGGCCAAGGTAATCATAGAAACAGAGCTTCAATCATATACACATATGCACACAATTCAACAAAGTCATAGCACAATCAAGCATAACATTCAATACATACAAGTTTAGGGTAAGTTTACTACCTTGGATTTAAGCTCTCTTTCTAATGCTTGCACTTGCTTCCCAAGCTTTTTGGTCAATCATTCCCCAACATCTTCTTAGAGGTTTCAAGGTCCTAATCACATTCATATTCATTACATAATCCATTAGGACCATGAACTCAAACACAACTCAAGACTATCTCTCTTGAACCTTTAACTTGCTTTAACTAACATAACTTTCTTTAATCTTTGCCAATTAACTTGGCACTGAATCAATTGATGTCTTGACCTTACCCTACACAATTTTACCTTTTGAATCCATTTATGAACTAAAAATAACCAAATTCCAGCAAGAATACACTGTTCTATACAGATTTGGAAAAACATACATAAATCTTCCAAAAATTCTCATTTTGATTCCAATGCTTCCCATACTTGTTCCTCCACTTTCCCCCCACACAAAATCTCATTTTAAGACCATTGGAAGTATCAAAATCATGAAATTCAAATCACTGTTCATGCGAGTGAACAGTACCGTGAGGAATTTTCAACATTATAACCTTTAATTCCAATGGTTTCCAAGGTTCAAAACCTTTCCAACCCTACACAAAATCATCATATAAACTCAATGGAAGCATTAAATCATTGAAATTCCATTTCCTTCTATCATGAACAGTGCATGAACAGTGCAAACCGAAATGTTCTTCCATGATAAAGTCAAGAACATCAACTTAATCCAACAACCAACCATGCAACTAGCTTGTTTAAGCTTGTCTAAACTATCTATGACATAAAACTCATGTTCCTCTCACATATACATAGAAATTCCAGCAGTATTTCCCCAATATTTAAGCCTAAAAAATCACTTAAAGTCAAGCACAAACCATAAGAACAAAAGGCAGAAGCAAGGAGATAACTTACCTTACTTGCTCCTTCAAGACCCTTGCTTCTTCCTTGCTTTCTTCCACTTTCTTTCCCTAGAACTCACTTCTCTTTCTAAAGGAGCTATTGGGTGTGAAGAATGAATGGAAAGGGGGCTATTTATAGCAAAAGTCATGTGCCATTTGAAGGCCAAGATCACTTTGGAAACTATTTGATCTAATGGTTAAAGGTTTGATCTTGGAATGTCCTTTCACTTTTCACTCAAGACCTTACCACCATGACATCACTAGCATGGCCTCCCTTGGTACACCTAACCCTTCCTCTTTTTGGGTGCCATTCTTGTGTCCTTGTGGGTCCCACCATGTGCAACACCTAATTCTTACTTTATTCTCTTTTTCTTTCTTTTCAAAAATCCATAAATTATTTATTATTTGGACTTGGGCTCCAAGATAACTTTTGGGCCTTATTGGGCTGGCCTAGGATGAAATATTGGGCCTCTTTTAGGTCCAATAGCTAACTGGCCCAAATCCCAATGTACTTTCCTCATACCGATATCCGTAACTTACCCTGATCTTAGAATAAATGCTAAACATCTCTTTTAATTGTTCTAACATTTTTAGAAATTCATTCTAATATAAAATAAATTCTCTACAAAGTTTCATAATTTTCTGAGACCCAGAAGTCCTGTTAAAAATTACATATGTTTCCTTTAACCCTTTATCGGTGTCATTTTTCACCGTAAATTTCATAATTAATTCTACAAGACTCCTTTTTGACTTCTGTCAACTCCATAAATTCTCACATTAATTATAATAATTTACTATCAAATTTCCTCTTATATCCATCCATTGTGTGAAATGACCAAAATGCCCTCCATTTACTTCTAGTTTCTTAAGGCTTCACAGTGGCATTTTTATAATTTTGCACTTTGGCTCTTAGACTTTCTTCCTCTTCCAATTAATCATTTTCTTTACATAAATATGGCCACATCTTTTCCTAAACATCTCATATATTTTATTCAATCTGTACATACAACTTAGTACAGAAATTAGGGATGTTACAACTACTGAGTGAAATCAACCTCAACTGTATGAGCGCAATAGATCCTCTCAACGATGTAAGTGTTTGGCTCTCTATTTTCTCTCATTGTTAGGGTTCTTTCACTCAAATTCAAATTGGAAAATATTCTACCATAAGCTTGTAATGGCTCTAAATCTCAGCAACTATATAGCACTTATGCAAAGAATCAAGAGGTCTTTTAGGGTTGTAATGATGGAGATAGGCCACGTGGAATGGAATATGAAGGATATAAAGTTTTATATGCATTCAACAATGAGTATATAGCTTGAATTCATGTCTCTAGAGATGCAAAAATGATGATTGTGCTAATTGGAGTTGATAAAGGTGCCTTTCTCATTTCTTTTTTCTTTTCTTTTTGTTTTCTTTTCTTCAATCTTTTCTTGCACTCTCTTTTTTTTTCAGTGCAATATGCTTTTTCTCTTTTTCTTTTATTTGACACCTCATGCACAAAAGCTATAGCACAACAACATAACAGTAATGAATTTTTGACATGAATGAAGATTTATTTCAAAATGATGTTTATGCATATATGACTTTCTATAAAAAAATGATGAAGAGAAAAAGTGATGGGCTCAAAGGGGGTGACTAAGGATAAAATATATAGTGGGCTTATGTTTGGGATAAAAGGGTTTAGAAATGAATGCCTCTATCATGTTCAATTCATAAATATGCAAGTAATTCTCAACTTAGAGCCAAGACAAGTTCTAGAGGATATAAACCAATTGAATAATCACTCAATCTTTTTGACTTCTGTCAACTCCATAAATTCTCACATTAATTATAATAATTTACTATCAAATTTCCTCTTATATCCATCCATTGTGTGAAATGACCAAAATGCCCTCCATTTACTTCTAGTTTCTTAAGGCTTCACAGTGGCATTTTTATAATTTTGCACTTTGGCTCTTAGACTTTCTTCCTCTTCCAATTAATCATTTTCTTTACATAAATATGGCCACATCTTTTCCTAAACATCTCATATATTTTATTCAATCTGTACATACAACTTAGTACAGAAATTAGGGATGTTACAACTACTGACTGAAATCAACCTCAACTGTATGAGCGCAATAGATCCTCTCAACGATGTAAGTGTTTGGCTCTCTATTTTCTCTCATTGTTAGGGTTCTTTCACTCAAATTCAAATTGGAAAATATTCTACCATAAGCTTGTAATGGCTCTAAATCTCAGCAACTATATAGCACTTATGCAAAGAATCAAGAGGTCTTTTAGGGTTGTAATGATGGAGATAGGCCACGTGGAATGGAATATGAAGGATATAAAGTTTTATATGCATTCAACAATGAGTATATAGCTTGAATTCATGTCTCTAGAGATGCAAAAATGATGATTGTGCTAATTGGAGTTGATAAAGGTGCCTTTCTCATTTCTTTTTTCTTTTCTTTTTGTTTTCTTTTCTTCAATCTTTTCTTGCACTCTCTTTTTTTTTCAGTGCAATATGCTTTTTCTCTTTTTCTTTTATTTGGCACCTCATGCACAAAAGCTATAGCACAACAACATAACAGTAATGAATTTTTGACATGAATGAAGATTTATTTCAAAATGATGTTTATGCATATATGACTTTCTATAAAAAAATGATGAAGAGAAAAAGTGATGGGCTCAAAGGGGGTGACTAAGGATAAAATATATAGTGGGCTTATGTTTGGGATAAAAGGGTTTAGAAATGAATGCCTCTATCATGTTCAATTCATAAATATGCAAGTAATTCTCAACTTAGAGCCAAGACAAGTTCTAGAGGATATAAACCAATTGAATAATCACTCAATATAGAATTTAAGGCCGAGAATCCTTCCAACAAGGGTTTTTATCTAAATTGCTCATAAGCTAAAGTCTCAAACACTGTTCATCATTCACTAGGCATTAAAACGCTTATCACAGCTGAAAACCCTCTAAACGACTATTAAAAGTTTCAAGGTAATCACTTAGAACCATGTGATATTCCCAAATTTAACAGCAAGAGCTTAGGTGTTTCAAATTCAATATCCAAGATTTTCAAAGAAAAATTCAAGTGTGGCAATGGTTTCTAAGAGCTAAAAAGGTTTTGAAATAAGGGGCAATGAATCATTTGTAAGAGTATTTCAGTAGTTCAAATTAAAAGTGAACCTCCTATACAGCATTGCATAAGGCAAAGAGAAGGTAAATGGATATTTTCAAAATTAGGTCGCGACTGAAAATAATGGGGGTCGCGACCAATTTTCCCAGGGGTGCATGCTCAGAGTTTTCAAAACATCTGGTCGCGACCTATGAATTTCCTATCACGACACAAATACTCAGAGAGAAACAATCGCGACAGGCAAGGTATTCATGTTGCGACGAATACGGATAGGAGGTCTGTAGAAAAAGTTATTAACAAATTAGTAAATTCAGAAGGGAGTGTGGCCTCCGGGTATCCGATAGGGAGATTTATCGGTATTTGAACTGAGACTGAATAAGATCAGATGACATCAGTCAGATGCCTGTTATGACCCAAAAGGATGCCTAGACACAGTAGGTCAATGTATCTGAGAAAAGGAGCCGGTGTCCGAAAATGTGTATAAACGGTGTACAACTGCGGAAATACCCGATGAACATTGCCGGGGAAGATTCCTCGAGATACGTGCCATTAAGGTAATGGACCCTAGGAGGCCCAATAATGGTGCCATCAAAGGCCCAGTAAGACCCTTGGAATGATAGGTGGGCCAGTGTCCAGTAGAACCCCGAAAAATTGCAAAATTACGAAAATGCCCCTGTGTTGTACTAAAGAGTATAGATGAATGAAGGGTGTTTTGGTCATTCTGGACAGGCCCAGAAGCCAAGACATACACAGGTGAGGTTAACCAGAGTCAGTATATGCCCTGACAGGGTACAGAAAGGTGTAAAATGATGATTTTACCCTTAGGGTTAAGATAGTGCAAGAAAGGGCACCCAGGGGTATTTTGGTCATTTCACAGGGGATCTGTAATTGAGTTTAGACCCAGTATAAAAAATGTCAATGTATAAAGGACCCAGATACTAAATTTAAGGTCAGAAGACATAATATGGATTTTCAGAAAAATTAGATTCAGGAAACAGTCCAGTTTTCGAGGAAACGGACCGGGCCGGTACCGGATTGGACTGAAATTTTCCAGAGGCTTCCAGGGCCTTCATTTTTGCCATGTGAGCCATGTGAGAGATTAGGTGTCCCATGAGGTGTCCCTTGGATGATGTCTTGGTGATGATGTCATAAATAGAAAAGAAAATAAGAAATTCCAGAAAAAACGGTGGCCACAAGTTCAGAGCTCTTGGACATTACAGAAATGCCATCCATCAAAACTATAAATACCCCCCTTACCATTCATTCATTGTAACATCCTGATTTTTGGGTCTAGTAGAACTGGGAGGTAGTCTGATATGGGCAGGCTGCTAAACCCGTAGTCCCAGGGTAATAATTTGATATGGGCAAATCACTTACCTACATTTTTTAGGAATCCGAGGGATGAGCTAAGTTCCTCAGGATTTAAAGATGAGTTAAGTCTTTGACTTACAAAATAGGGACAGTTCACCTAGGTTCAAAAAGAGGAATATAAGGAATATCATAAGTCTTAAGCCTAGGAATTCTACAGGTAGCTAGATGTGGGCTGGCTCCTAAGTAAGATAACCTGATATGGGCGGGTTGTCAAGCCTTTCAATTAACAATGACTCCCGAAGAGTTCATGGGATGAGTTGTTGAAAGAGAATTTATAGAACTTAAGATGAATGATAAGAAGAGGAGTAGAGATGCCAGGAAGATAATTCAGGGGCGTAATCGTAATTATGGGAAAGATCGGGCTGGTAGCCGATGAGTACCATATTTTGCCAAAAAATAGAGAAAATTATGCTGATCATTTCACTGAACTGTGAAATGTGCATACAATGTCTCTATGAGTATGAAAGAATTATTGGAAGTTAAGGGACTTGATTGTAAAAAGGAAAAGTTTCCAGGGGCAAAATGGTAATTATGAAAAATTCAGCCAAAAGTGGCTTGGAACTGCCCGGAAGCATTTTAGTCCCAAATTTTACCAGTAGATAGCAGATGATGCTCAATAATCTGGCTTAATACAGGAATTTTATCAGGACTCCAGATAGCCAAAATTTATCTGATAGTCCAAAAGTATAAAAAATTCCTACCGGATATCCTAGACCTTAGATGTGGGTAAGAATTTACAGGAAGATGAGCCCTAATGAGGCGGATGTCAGGGAACTGACAGAATACCGATAGGAGGTCTGCAGAAAAAGTTACTCATAAATTAGAGAATTGAGATGGAGTATGTGACCTCCGGGGATCCGATTGGAAAATTTATCGGTATTCAAATTGAGACAGAATGGGTTCAGATGACATCATTCAGATGCCTGTTATGACCCAAAGGGATGCCTAGACTCAGTATATCAGTTTATCTGATAAAAGGAGTCGGTGTCCGGAAATGTGCCGAAAAGGTGTAAAATGACGAAAATACCCTTATGTTGTAAAATAGTGAAAGAATGAGTAAAGGATATTTTGGTCATTTTACTAAGGTTAGACAGTCAAGAAAGGATATCTGGATAGTTGACCAGGGTCAGAGAGTACTCTGGTAAGAGGTGAAAAGATAATAATGCCCCTAGACTCATTAAAGAAAAGAAAAAGGAACCAAGGGCATTTTGGTAATTTGCCAAGGGATGTTTCTTGGGAATCGAGCCATCAGAATACTTGAGCTTGATCAGGGCCTAAGATAGCAGTCCCAAGGTGCAAAAACGTAGCCCAGTATATATGTGGGGAAAAGTGGCATTAAAATAATATTTTAGTGACTTTTCAATAAAGTAAAGTTACTCGGTCGGCACGATAACCGAGGAGGTGATCAGATAAAGTCCTGGACTTATCTGGATAGCATTGGATGGCGTGAAAGGTGCTAGCAAGATGCCATATGGTGCCAATATAGAGGAGGAAGAAAAAGTTAAGGACACGTGGCACGATCTCAGCCGTGTATTCCGGTGCAAGACTCTAGAACTGTCTGGAAACGCTGAGTCAGCCGGTGAGGTGTCCCAGGAGCCTGCATTTGCGCCATGTGATAGATTAGGTGTCCCTATGAGGTGTCCCTTGAATGATGTCATGATGATACAGTAAAGGGAATAAAGAAAATAGGAAATTCCAGGAAAATCGGTGGCCACAAGTTCAGAGTTCTTGAGAATTACGGAAGTGCCATCGGTGGAAACTATAAATACCCCCTCCCCCATTCATTTGTCTTCACGGTTTTGCAAGAAAAAGAGAGAGAAAGAAGAGAGAGAAGGAGAAAGAAAGAAAGAGAGAAAGGAAGGAAGTTCTGGCAGAGCTGGAAGCAGTATAGTGATAGTAGAGTTCTGCTAAGCTAGCCAGGTAGTAACTAATCCTAGCTTTTATGTAATGACTTTGTGATTGGATGTGCTATTGTTTGGTTGGATTGTTGTCTTATATGTTATGTCTGAAGCTCTACTGCAATGCTATGATCATATGTTATTGAGTATGGAAGCACGCGGCATACTTATCTGTACACAATCACAAGCAAGCACTGTCACACTGCATTACATATATTGTTATGATTATTTACTACTGATATTCCCCCGAATCTCATTCCCCATGTCTAACCCGTTATAGGGAGGTTATGTTGAAATGAATTTTGAGAATTTTAAGAGACGCCGTTATGCTGCCAAAATTATGACAAGATAGCAGTAGTGAAGAAAGGAGCTGATACGTACTGTGTACGTAGGTACTGTCTAAGGAGGATGGAAGTGAGTGGACCTAACAGGTTCATCTAGTCTTTCCTAGGTACTTACATAGAATGGTAGTTCTCATGGGAATTACCGAATCAGTACAAAATCAGTTACTTTTAAAGATGAAGCCTAGCCGTTATACTGTCGGATTTCAGACAGGAAAGATGTAATAGAAATATGAGGATTTTGTGTATGCCCTGTTGTATGACAATTTATTATTTAATAATAAATATTGTTTGGCATATTAAATTTGTGTATGAGAAATTATAAGAAAGAAATTCGCATGCCTGAGGTAGCAGGGTTTTGACCTCAGTTTGATCTAGTAAATGAAGAAGTTTGGCCATGAAATTTGGTGAGCTAGTAGCACACATCTAGGGCATTATGTGGATAGGTAATAAGCCTCATTTGGATGTGTAAAACGAGATAAATTGGTTTTCAACTTAAGGGTTCAGAATAAGGAACTTAAGAATAGAATTTTAAATTTTTGGGCTTAAGTTAAGGTATAATCGAACTATCTAGCTTCCGCGAGTGTACTCTGAGGAGTATAAGGGAGGATGTTTCATTCATCACGGCCTAGAGCTCATTTAAGAGAGAGAAGGAAGTTCTAGAGAGAGAAGGTGCAAGGAAGAAAGAAGAAAGGAAGTTCTGGCGGAGCTGGAAGCAGTATAGAGATTCTAGAGTTCTGCTAAGCTTTTGAGGTAGTAACTAATCCTAGCTTTTATGTAATGCCTTTGTGATTCGTTGTGTTATTGTTTGATTGGATTGTTGTCTTATATGTTATGCTTGAAGCTCTATTACAATGCTATGATTATGTGTTATTGAGTATGGAAGCACGCAGCATACTTATTTGTACACAATCACAAGCAAGCACTGTCACTCTGCATTACATATACTGTTATGATTATTACTACTGAGATTCCCCCGAATCTCATCCCCATATATAACCCATTACAAGGAGGTTATGTCAAAATGAAATTTAAGAATGCTGAGAGACGCCGTTATGCTGCCGAAATTATGGCAAAGTGGCAGTGATGAAGAAAGGAGCTGATACGTACTGTGTACGTAGGTACTGTCTAAGGAGGCTGGAAGTGAGTGGACCTAGACGGTTCATCCAGTCTTTCTTGGGTACTTACGTAGAATGGTAGTTCTTACGGGAATTACCGAATCTGTACAAGATCAGTTACTTTCTAAAGATGAAGCGTAACGGTTATGCTGCCGGGTTTCAGGCAGGAAAAGATGCAATATAAATATAATGATTTTGTACATACCCTAATGTATAACAACTTATTATTTAATAATAGGTATTGTTTGGTATGTTTGACTGATATGTGATGGATGTATGCATCTGTATGTAAAGTTGAGTGTTGGAATTTGCCACTATGAACAGTAACTTATGGTGACTTAATAAATTTTGCCCTATAATTAAAAATAGTAAATGTATGAATAAATGTATGAAATTTTTATGGTAAATAGTAGACATGCTAAGATTCGATTTGATATATGGAATGCCTCATTTGGATGTCTACACATGTAGATATAAATTATCAAAGTTGGGACCGAAATGCTGGATTCAGGGGGAAAATGCTGGATGAACAGTAAAGTTGTAACGTTGACCTACGTTGACTTGGTCAAGGAATGGTCAACTAGTGATTTTTCAATGAAATATTAGCTTCATGTAACAATTTGAACCACTTCATTTAGATTTTTCTAGAATTAGTTATGATTTTTTGAAGTCAGGTCACTCATCTGGAATTTACACAGTGAACAGTACTCGATAAGAGTAAAACTCCAGATTGAGAAATTGGACTTCAATAACCTTGAAAGTGGTTCTAAATGCTACCAAATGGTCCCTAAGACGTATGAAAATAAGGATGTTTCACGATCAAACAACACATATGTCGCGACCAGTTTTCGCAGAGACTACCAAGTGACAGTTTTCAAAGTCCAAAAACATTTCATACTAAACCTTTTTAGTAAATAACAAATCAGTTCAGTGGGGATCCAATTTTCAGCAATTCATCACACATTAAAACCAAATAAAGACTTGTAATGAAAGATTGGATTAATTGAAGCACAAAAAGCATCCTTCCCCACACTTAAACGTGACAGTGTCCTCACTGTCAACAGAACTTTTAGAAGCACTTTATAAAGTCAATCAAATCTAGCTCCAACACAGCAAGTAATCTCATCACTCAATGCAAATTTTCCAATGAGGCATGCAGTCACATTCAAGTCATACAAAGCAATACAAGTAAAGCGAAGATGACAGGATGGGTAAGCTAAAGTCATGCATGTGAGTGTTTAGGTGTCTTAGAGAAAAATCAATGAGTATGCAGCATATGATGAATAGTAACAAGGTGTTATGCAAAACAAAAAGAAAGCTAGAATAAACAGAAAAAAACTGAAAATAAAAACTATCCTACTGAATCATCCATTTCCAGTCAATCAAACCAACATAGCAAACATATCATAGTAGAAGAAAAAAATTGTGTAAAAGGTGGGTGATAGGAAAGGGATAACCTGGCCATCAAGGTGGTAGTGGGAACTCATAAAGCTTTGAGAGATGGCTATTTGATTGGGAAGTTATCCCTATTGTCTTCTCTCTCCACTCTATCTTCCCAGGATCATGCACTCTGCTTACATCATAAAGCCCATCCAAGCTCGTCCTGAATGTTTTCTCTCTAAACTTGAACTTGCCCAACTGTGGTTGGCAAGTAACAGCAACAAGCTTAGGAGATGTTTCCTTCGTATTCTTTGTATATCCCTCGAAGTTGCTCTTATCCAGCTTCCCAATTTGTCATCTACTTTCTCAAGCGTCGCACCAAGCTGAGGTTGGTATTCAACTGCAACATGCTTGGGAGCACTCTCTTTTCTACCTGCACTGTTAGTAAGGAGCAAATTATTTAAGAATCTTAAGGTATGAGAGGTAATTTTTTGCTTTGAGTGGGGAGAAGTAGGGTTAGAATATATTGGCCCTTTAACCGAAATAGTGGAGCAGGGAACTGGAGCTCTGGAGAAGTCACTGGTTGCTTCTGCCATTTCTGGTCGCCACCTATCAGGTTTATCTTCATTTGCTCGTCGTGACTCAAGTTCACAGAGTTTGCCTCTGGAATATTTGGTCGCGACCTCGTCATTCAACTGTCACGACTGGATGTCTCTGGAGTTGTTAGGCGTGACCTGTGTGTCTCCTAGTCGCGACTCCTTTGCAGAGAGAGACTCCCCTTCAACTGACTGACATCTGGTCGTGAATTCTTCAACATCAAGCACGACTTTTTGTCTCTGGAAATTTTAGTTGCGACCATTGGGTCTTCTAGTCGCGACTTTGAGTCACAGAAATTCGACCCTTCTAGGATTGTTACTCTTCCAGTTTCCTGAACATCTTGGGTCCTACAAAATCGCTCAATAAAACTTTTGCAAATGCATTATCTCTATCATTATCATGTAAACTCAATTCATGTTCATCCCTAGTCTCTTCAATTGCATAGTCAATGGCATTCAAAGCAATAAAAGCAGAATTATCGAAAGGGAATTTCATTGCTTCATTCATGTTAAACGCCACCACATGTTCTCCAACTTCCATTGTGATGGAACTATGCTTCATACTAATGATGGTCTTGAAAGTTTGGAGGAAAGGTCTGCCTAGGATCAAAGTGCTATCATTCACTAACTCATTGGACATGTCCAAAACATAAAAGTCAGCTGGGAATACTAAGTCTTTGACCTGTACTAGGATATCCTCAAGGATTCCCTTAGGATACCTAATTAACCTATCAGCCAACTGGAGCACTATATTTGTGTCTCTAAGATTGTTAATACCTAAGGCTTTGTATACCAACCAAGGCATTATATTAATGGCCGCACCTAGATCTAGCAACGCTCCCTTAACAGGAACATTTCCTATAGTGCATGGGATTGTGTAGGAGCCTAGGTCTGTTGGAAATTGTGCCCTAGGGGCCAATCATTGTCTTATAAACATTATTGTTTTATGAATTTCTTAATTATGTTATCACATTATTTGCATGTTTACTGTGATGACCATCCTTGGATAACTCATGATCTTATCCTAAATCTCCCTGGTCGGTCATCTATGCGGGAGCAAAGATGAAATAAGACCAGTATGACTTTGAAGATATATAGAGATATAAATCAAAGTCATAGGCACATGTAAGAGTACAGGGTGCTGGAACGACCCGCCATGAGAGAGCAGCATGGGTTAAGTCATAAGCTTCTCTCATATACAAGCCATGTCACTATGCCCTTTGACCTGAGATCATCATGGATTCCTACATGACAAACGCTCAGTTTTGACCTAGTCAAAAGTCACTTTTGACCGAGTGATCATAAAGGCTATGTTCGAGCTTAGTGGTTTTTCATGCGGAGGAATGTGGATGGTCAAGATGGAATTTGTCCCTCACATTCGTAGAGAGATATTACTGGACCCCTCGATGAGTGAGTCTGAGAAGTGTATGGCTATACTGGAATGGAAGGGTAGTTCCATTTCTATATTCAGACTACTCAGGGATCGAGAAAGTAACGGTCAGGAATAGGAGGATGATGTTCACCATGCCTCATCCATGACCGAAATATCGTGTAACAAAAGGGACGTGATATGGTTGTATGAAAGGTAACATCGTTCATCGATCCTCATATGTTTTGGGTAGTCGTAATGCCTTGCTAGAGACCGCTTACGACTTGTGGATCAGTATAGTAACTGGCCCACTGCCAACTTCATATGGGCCTACAGGGTCGCACACAAAACAGCCCAATGCGAGCTATGATGTCCAGATTCATTGAATCTAAGAGATGTCTAGATTCAATGAATAATTTAGGGTGGATATATATTTTATATATATATAAATTTGTATATATATATTATATATATAATATAAGAGATATTTGCAAGATTTAATTTATAAGGATAAATTAAATTTCTATTACTTTTGAATTTGAATTTAAATGGATATGATCTATTTGAATTTAAAATTCAAATTGATAAGATATCTCAAATTTGATTTATGAGAATAAATCAAATTTAATTCCGTCTTATCTTTATTTAAATTAAATAAATAGGTGAATTAAATCTGTGGGACGGATTTGATATAAACTATATTTATTTAATTAGTTTCTTATTAAATTATGCAATATATGATATTGTATTAATTTTAGAATTAATATAAGATTAATTCTGAAGCCTGGCCCAATTAGAAGCCCGATAGCATCCTATATATTTGACATTAGGAGCTAGGTTTCTACACATCTCTACACATCTATACAGACGTGAGAAAAGGGGGCAGGGAGAGTGCAAAAGGTTTGCAGATAAGAAACTGCCGAAATAGAGACAGTGAGGACGGAACCTCTAGAAAGCCCTAGAGGGACAAGAGGCTCTAGCACGTCGTTCGTGATTGGAACGCTGTTCGTGTGGATACCGGTAGAGGAAGCCGATCTGAGTTGTCGACTTCTTGTGATCGAGAAGAGAGCAGTACGACGACGAGTCGCGACCAGAACACGCTGAGGTCGCGACTATACGGGCATTTGAACGTCAGAAATCCGAAAAGAGGAGACAGGTCGCGACTTGAAGCTGACGAGGTCGCGACTAACAACTCTAGAGACGTCCGGTCTCGACTAGAAGAAGAGGAGGTCGCGACTAACAACTCCAGAGGCGACTAGAAGCTGAGGAGGTCGTGACTGAAAGTTCTAGAGGCGAGGAGTCGTGACTAGAGGACACTGAGGTCGCGACCAAAGATTGAATACGGAAGGTAACACTTCTTTCTCCTTGACTTAAACACATTCGGTAGATCCTGGCTGGGAATGGAAAAATTTTTAAAGTTAATTTCCGCTGCGTGTCTTCCAATTCCTAACAGTGGTATCAGAGCCATGCCGTTTTGTGTTTAAGTTAGGTTTGATTGTTGATACATGTGATGTATGTTAGACTTCTTAGCTGATTATATGATAACATGCGTTTATGTATGACATAAAAGGAATCCATTTTATGTATGACATATACGAAATCTAAAAGGAAACTGAAATCGGTGGTGGATGTTAATTGATTTGATCAATTAATATTAATGGGGTCAAAGAAAATAGAATTAAGATTCTATATCAGAAAAAAAAAATTTATTGGGACGCTGCCCCACACCCTGCCCGCTAACCGGCTAGCGGGACCGCCGTAAATACCTGTTCGTAGCGCAACATAATCGTAAGATATACTGGCTTTCCTTATGTATGAATATTTTGAAACATTTATTGCCCTTCACATAATATGAATTTTGACTCTTGAATGTTTGGGTATGGTGAACAATATGGCTCTAGATTACAAGTGTTGTAATTTTTCTAAATACGGCCTGCGTGTCGTGCCTTCCTCTAATGACTCTCGTTGTACATTCTCTTCTCATCTCACTCCCCTCGAATGTTAAAACGAAGTTTCCTTATGTAATTTTCCTATTCTAATTAGACAGCTTCTCTCATTGGCTTGAGGGGACTTAGGATAGGTGAGCCATATTGTATCACGTTTAAAATTATGCATCCTATGATTAGATCACTGCATGTATGTTTTATATGCATAATACTGGTATGAGATACAATCGAGATACATGCAAACCGGATAGTTAATTAAACCCTCTAAAAGAAATCTTAAGTCATATGCCATCAATTAATGAACACTTATCAAAACCTCGATCGCTCATTTGTAGGCTCCACCAAAGTGGGTGTATTTGAGTTATATTGGGAAGATAAGCAAGAGTAATGGTGCTACTCTTATGTTTGTTATTATTTGACTTAATTGAGATTATCAAAACGGTTTTGGATCTTGAAACATCCTTACTTTCATACGTCTTAGGGATCATTTGGTAGCATTTAGAACCACTTTCAAGGTCATTGAAGTCCAATTTCTCAATCTGGAGTTTTACTCTTATCGAGTACTGTTCACTGTGTAAATTCCAGATGAGTGACCTGACTTCGAAAACTCATAACTAATTCTAGAAAAATAGAAATGAAGTGGTTCCAATTTCTAATTGAAGCTAACTCAATTATATTTCAGGGAAAAATAACTTGTTGACTATCCATTGACCTAGTCAATGTCAGTCAACGTCACAACTTACTATTTATCCAGCATTTTTCTCCTGAATCTAGCATTCTGGTCCCAACTTTGATAAATTATATCTCCTTGTGTAGACATCCAAATGATTGATACTATATATCAAATCGAAGCTTGGTAAGTCTACTATTTACCTTAAAAATTTTATACATTTATTCATCCATATACTACTTTTAATTATTTATCAAACATTAGCATGTCACTACATGTTACTGTTCACAGTGGCCAATTCCAACACTCAACTTTGCAAACATATGCATACATCCATCATATATCAGTAAAACATGCCAAACAACACTTATTATTAATTAACAAGTTATTTTACATCTGAGTATGTACAAAATTCCCCATATGTCTATTACATCTTTTCCTGCCTGAAATCCGGCAGCATAACCGCTACGCTTCATCTTCAGAAAGTAACTGATCTTGTACCGATTCGGTAATTCCCGTGAGAACTACCATTCTACGTAAGTACCCAGGAAAGAATGGATGAACCGGCTAGGTCCACTCACTTCCAGCCTCCTTAGACAGTACCTACGTACACAGTACGTATAAGCTCTTTCCTTATCTTGTCATAATTCCGGCAGCATAACGGCGTCTGTTAAAATTTCCAAAATTCATTTTGACATAACCTCCCCTGTAATAGTTTATTTATTGGGATGAGATTCGGGGGAATCTCAGTAGTAACAATCATAACAATATATGTAATGCAGAGTGACAGTGTTTGCTTGTGATTGTGTACAGATAAGTATGCTGCGTGCTTCCATACTCAATAACATATGATCATAGCATTGCAGTAGAGCTTCAAGCATAACATATAAGACAACAATCCAACCAAACAATAGCACAACAAATCACAAAGCCATTACATGAAAGCTAGGATTAGTTACTACCTCAAAAGCTTAGAAGAACTCTAGAATCCCTATACTGCTTCCTGCTCTGCCAGAACTTCCTTTCTTTCTTTCTTCCTCTCACTTTCTCTCTCTAGCACTTCCTTCTCTCTCTTATTCTTGCTTGGCCATGGCATATGAAGAGAAAGGGGGGTATTTATAGTTTCCTTCAATGGCATTCTTGTAATTTTGAAGCCATATGAACTTGGGGTCCTGGTTTTTCCTGGATTTTCCTATTTTCTTTTATTCTCTTTTACTGCATCACCCAGGACACCTCAGTGGACACCTCAGCATGCACATTTCTCACATGTCACAATTCCTGGGACACCTCATCAGCTGACTCAGCATTTCCAGTCCAATCCAGTACCGGTCCGGTCCGATTTCCCACAAACTGGACTCACCAGCTAAGATTATGCCACATGTCCTTAACTTTTTCTTCCTCCTCTATGTTGGCGCCATGTGCCATCTCACTGGCACCTGTCACGCCATCCAATGCTATCCAGATAAATCCAGGACTCTATCTGATCACCTCCTCGGTTATCGTGCTGACCGAGTAACTTTACTTTATTGAAACAGCATTAAAATAGTATTTTAATGCCACTTTTTCCCACACATCACTGGGCCTACGTTTTTGGGCTCTGGGAATGTTATCTTGGATCCTGATCAAGCTCAAATACTCTGATGGCTCGATTCCCAAGAAATATCCCTTGGCAAATTACCAAAATACCCCTAGGTGCCCTTTCTTGCACTATTTTAACCCTAAGGGTAAAATCATCATTTTACACCCTTCTGTACCCTGTCAGGGCATATACTTACTCTGAGTGACTTTATCTATATGTGCCTCGGCTCCTGGGCCTGTCCAGAATGACCAAAATGCCCTTCATACATCTATTACCCTTTTGTACAACATAGGGGTATTTTCGTAATTTCACATATTTCCGGGGTTCTGCTGGACACTGGCCCACCTATCAGTCCAAGTGTCTTATTGGGCCTTTGATGGCGCCATTATTGGGCCTTTCAGGGTCCATTACCTTCATGGAACGCATTACGAGGAATCTTTCCCTGCTCATATTCATCGAGTACTTCAACTATTATGCACCGTTTGTACACATCTCCGGACACTGGGTCCTTTCACCAGATACACTGGCCTACTGCGTTTAGTCATCCCTGTGGGTCATAACGGTCATCTGACTGAGGTCATCTGAACTCGTTCAGTCCCTTTTTAAATACCGATAAATCTCCCTATCGGATCCCTGGAGGCCTCATACTCCCGTCTGGATTTTCTATTTTGTGAATAACTTTTTCTAAAGACCTCCTATAGGTATTCTGTCAGTTTTCTAACATCCGTCCCATAAGGACGCATCATCCTGTAATTTCTCACCTAGATCTGAAATCTAGGATATCCAGTAGGAATTTTTATAACTTTTGGACTATCAGATCAATTTTAGCTATCTGGAGCCCGGAGAAAATTCCTGTATTAAGCCAGATTATCAAGCATCACTTGCTTTATCTACTGGTGAAATCTGGGACTGAAATGCTTTCGGGCAGTCCAAACCACTTCCGGCCCGACTTTCTTTAATTATACTTTAGCCCCAAGGAACTTTTCTTCTTTTCAATTAAGTCCCTTTTTATTTGGCTAAAATTACACTTAAAGACCCCACCTTTTTGTCTACTTTTCCTTTTTGGCTTTAAACTTTCCATAATTGCACTTAAGTCCTTCCATTTTTTTTTCTTTTGCTTTACTAGGTCTAGGGGCATTATTGTCTTTTCATATCTTACCAGAGTATTCTCTGACCCTGGTCAACTATCCAGATACCCTTTTTTGACTGTCTAACCTTAGCCAAATGACCAAAATACCCTTTACTTATTCTTCAGTTATTCTATAATTAAGGGCATTTTCGTCATTTTGCATATTTTTCCCGGACACCGGCCCCTTTTACCACTGAACTGATATTATGGCTTGGGCCTTCCCTGGTGTCACTGTGGGTCTTAAAAACACTGTATGGCCTCTGGCCACAGTCCAATCATCTCTATTTGGACCGCTTTTCCTTTACCGATTATAACTGTAAATTCCCATCTTCGAGAATTTTTACAGAAAAATTGGGATCTCAAATCAAAATTCTGTGTTGCGTCATTCAACCCAGAATCCTTTTCTCTATCTCCAGGTATTTTCAGATATTTTATCCGGACCGGGCCATTTTTGGCTGAAAGTACGCTCCCGCGCACACTTTTCAAAAATGACTATTTTACCCTTAGTCATATTTCTAATTCTTTCATACACATAGAGACCTCATATGCATATTTCACAGTTCAGTGAAATGATCAGCATAATTTTCTCTATTTTCTGGCAAAATATGGTACTCATCGACTACCAGCCCGATCTTTCCCATAATTACGATTATGCCCTTGAATTCTCTTTCTGGCATCTCTAGGCCTAAAAATTGGGGTGTTACATTTCTACCCCCCTTAAAATAAATTTTGTCCTCAAAATTTACTTAGTACCTTAATCAACTATCCTAGATATAGCTCCTCTATATATCCTTTCCTGGTTTATGACTAAGGTTTGGAGCATTCATCCTCTTATACTTATGGACAACCCATTGTACTTGTGAGTAGTGTCCATTTCTTTCATATCTTATCCCTTAGAATTTTGATGTAATTCTGGGATCTACATCACTCCTCTTACACTTTGCTAATCTCTCAGGAGAAATATTGTTCTTCTAACTTTCTTTCTCCTGATACGAGATCATAACCCAGATAACTTCTCTAACTTTTCTTAACTTTTCTCATAACTTCATGCATCTATGCCAAACCTTTGTGGCATTTGCACTTTTTCTTATCCCTTCTTAAGGCTTACATATCATTAGGCTACTCTTGCCTTAGCACCTTTCGTGCCAATGGGTTAGGGCTAGGTTACTACTCTTATAGCTATAGGCCCTAATATTTTCTTTCATAGAACTACGTTCTACTTGTGCTTTGCCTTAGACCCTCTTCTCTAGGTCTTTCTGGCCTTTTAATCTCTTTTCCCTCATCTGGGGATCTATCTATTCATACTTTTCTGTTCCCAATACATAGGGGATTCTGTTCTTTGGTTCTCAGGCATACTTCTAATAAACTTTGAATATCAGTACTCATATTTGAACTTGGACTCCGTCTTTGTTTAAGGAAAAACTAAGTTCAGTCTGTATATAATAGAGGCTATATGAGGAAAACCATTATAAAATAATTTTTCTGGGTGAGTTTATCAACTAGTGAAGCTTCCTTACGTTAACTTCGTCTTTGGTGTTTATCTTCCCGAAGAGATACTACATTGTACTCATATCTTCATGGCTCATTACTTTCCTTAGGCTAGGTCTAACTGCGACCTCGGGATCTAACTGCGATCAACCTCTAGCCTCTTCAGAATCTAACTGCGACTCTGAAGCTGTTAGGATCTAACTACGACCCTAGAGCCATGCTAGGATCTAACTGCGACCCTCCAGAATCTAACTCTGATTCTGTTGTACTGTATATCTCCCGAAGATCTTAAACCAACAGACTAATTTATAAGGTTAACTGCTTCCACCTGTTGATAACTCATTAAATAGAAATTTTAAAAATATATTTAGTAGCCTCATATTATTTTCCCAGACTTTACTTACTTCCTCTTGTACTCAGGAGTTCCTCTTCATCTTCCAACCTGTGCTCTAACTGTGAGCCATTTGAACTATGCTCTAACTGCGAGCATTCTATACCAGATCCAACTCTTAACTGAAGAGTGATATGTACTCATCTGAATCTAGCTCTATCTGAGAGCCACCTGTTTCAGATCCAACTCTTATCTGAAGAGTGATCTAGAAATAATCTCTTTACTGTTATCTGCTTCTCTTTCTATATACCATTCCTTTCAATAGAAATGGCCCTGAGTACTGTATCCACAAGCCTATAGAAATACCTGAGTAACCTCAATCATAAATCATATCTGAATATCATATCATAACTTATCGTCCCATAAACTGAGACTATCTATCATCCTCAATACATGTCGTATGGTATGGGAGCAACATACTTTCTCATAACTTTCTCATCTCATATATGTACTCATATATGCTCTACCCTGCATGCACTGCAAAAAGGGAAATATCCATTCATCATAGCATACTCTAACATGCATGTTATCATATGACAACTGCCAGGAGATGCAACTATCATAACTTATGGCAACATAAGCCATATTATCATCATATTTTGCTCAACCATCCATCAGACATTGTAATAATCTAAGTAAGCCTCAAAACGTATTTCCTTTATCATTTTTCCTATCATATCCTGATCATTCATCCTGAAACAACTATCAATTTCACTTAGGCTGCCACGCTACCCTCTTACCAGGGTATAGACTCAACCCTTTACTACTTTACTTATATAGGGAATTGGGGAGTCACTTTATCTTCGAAATTGTGGCTACCTTTCTACTATTTCTTAACTTCTTCTGTCTATCTATTAGTCCCAGTCTATTCTTGACCGGACTATGGTTACTTATTGGTCTTTCTTTTGATCTTAATCCTCATGGATCTCATTTATCATCTCTCACTATTACCTCTGTTCTCTAGTGGAGAGTACCCTAGGTCTATTACTTCTCCGTGATGGAATCCCTCTGCTTAAGGAACATTGAGTTCTTTATCTATTAACCATCACGTCTTTACCGTTAGGCCATGTACTAGGATCATTCCTGGGCAAATCTCATTCTAGTCATCTCATCGTAACTCCTCATTAGGTTTCTGTTTTCTACTTTTAAAACCTGTAATCATACTCATTCTTATACAAAGGCAACATACTAGGTATAGGGTAGCTCAATAGTGTGCATACTGGACAATACAATCCAATCACATATAGAATTTATCCATTCATTAGCCAGTGGAAACAGAACACAAATAAACTCGCACCTTATTTTGGCGCAGGAGACTTTCTTATCTCGTTGCCAGTCAGGGTATATACTCTTCTCTGAGTCGGGTATCTTTCGCCTGCTGTGTTCTGTGAACACTCCTTGGCATAATGTCCAGGCTTTCCACACCTATAGCATAACCCTTGACTTACTGGACAAGGCCTCGTACCATGATCTCGACCACAGTTCCCACATATATTAGGCCTTGGTTGCCTACTAACTTCTCTTGCCCCACTACCTGGCCTACTTCCCTGCTTCTTATTAACTTCTGACCCATATGCTGGCCCATTTCTCTTCTTACTGTTCCCTTTCAAGGAACCTGGTGGCATCACTCTTGATGTAGCAGGCTCACTCTTTTCTGGATATTGCACATTTTTCTCTGTGATCCTGCACACCTTTACTACTTCATTAAATCTTCGTATCTGTCTAGGAAAAACCTTCTCTTTCAACGTAGGATTCAATCCATGAGTTAACTTCTCAGTGGTCCACCTCTCATCATTCATACAGTTTAGGTCAGTGGAATATCGTGAAAGACGAATGAACCTAGCAAGATAATCATCAAAGGGTTCTTGCTCACCCTGCTTTAATATTAAAAATTCTGCTTCACGTTCATCCCTTACTGACTGTGGAAAATATTTCTCGTTGAACTGCTCAAGAAATACTTCCCATGTAAGTGGAATATTTCTTGAGTGCAGAATTACTTCTGTATTCTTCCACCACCTATCCGCATCTTTTTCTAGCTTGTAAACTGCCAGCTGGGCCTTTCTTTTAGTAGGACATTCTAAAATCTTAAAGATTTTCTCTAGCTGACTTACCCAATCCTCAGCTACTTGAGTGTCAAAAGTCCCTTCAAACATGGGCGGATTAAACTTATGGAATCGTTTCATCCATGTTTGCAGACTTTCCTGGTTATTGTCATTTCCTATAGACCCCTGATGTCTATCCATTCCAGTCTGCTCATGATCTGGCTGAGGTTCAGGTTCTACATTATTTTCTGGTACCACCTCCTTCTCAGACTGTTGTAATCTTGCAACCGCAGTAGCAACCGCCATAGCGATAGCAGAATCTCATTCATGATCTTGGCGAGCCTGGGTTGCCCGTATCTCATCTATTATATGTTGCTGCTGTTCCAACTTATCTAAAATAATTTGCATAGGGTCTATCTGAATATTATTACCCTCATTCCGGGGCTCTACCACTTCTGGTCTATCCGTTCTTCTTGTATTAACCATGACTTTCACTTCTTTTTCTAGAATTGGGAAATACAGTCATATATATGCACAATAATACATGCACACATGTAAAACATTTAGGGTAACCCATACCACATACCACACATCTTAACTATTTCAGAGCATCACTGAGCCAGAACCTTCTGTTCTGTGCCAGAATCTTATGCTCCGAACCAGAGCCCTTTCTGGCCTATGCTAGAACCTTCTACTTTGATACCAAAATAAAACATCCTTACTTTCATACGTCTTAGGGACCATTTGGTAGCATTTAGAACCACTTTCAAGGTCATTGAAGTCCAATTTCTCAATCTGGAGTTTTACTCTTATCGAGTACTGTTCACTGTGTAAATTCCAGATGAGTGACCTGACTTCAAAAACTCATAACTAATTCTAGAAAAATCGAAATGAAGTGGTTCTAATTTCTACTTGAATCTAACTCAATTATATTTCAGGAAAAAATAACTCGTTGACCATCCATTGACCTAGTCAACGTCAGTTAACGTCACAACTTTACTGTTCATCTAACGTTTTTCTCCTGAATCCAGCATTCTGGTCCCAACTTTGATAAATTATATATCCTTGTGTAGACATCCAAATGAGTCATAATATATATCAAATCGAAGCTTGGTATGTCTACTATTTACCTTAAAAATTTCATATATTTATTCATCCATTTACTACTTTTAATTATTTATCAAACATTAACATGTCACTACGTGTTACTGTTTATAGTGGCCAATTCCAGCACTCAACTTTGCAAACATATGCATACATACATCATATATCAGTAAAACATGCCAAACAACACTTATTATTAATTAACAAGTTGTTTTACATCTGAGTATGTACAAAATTCCCCATATCTCTATTACATCTTTTCCTGCCTAAAATCCGACAGCATAACCGCTATGCTTCATCTTCAGAAAGTAACTGATCTTGTACCGATTCGGTAATTCCCGTGAGAACTACCATTCTACGTAAGTACCAGGAAAGACTGGATGAACCGGCTAGGTCCACTCACTTCCAGCCTCCTTAGACAGTACCTACGTACACAGTACGTATCAGCTCTTTCCTTATCTTGTCATAATTCCGGCAGCATAACGGCGTCTCTTAAAATTCTCAAAATTCATTTCGACATAACCTCCCCTGTAATGGTTTATTTATTGGATGAGATTCGGGGGAATCTCAGTAGCAACAATCATAACAATATATGTAATGCAGAGTGACAGTGCTTGCTTGTGATTGTGTACAGATAAGTATGCTGCGTGCTTCTATACTCAATAACATATGATCATAGCATTACAGCAGACCTTCAGACATAACATATAAGACAACAATCCAACCAAACAATAGCACAACAAATCACAAAGCCATTACATGAAAGCTAGGATTAGTTACTACCTCAAAGGCTTAGCAGAACTCTAGAATCCCTATACTGCTTCCTGCTCTGCCAGAACTTCCTTTCTTTCTTTCTTCCTCTCACTTTCTCTCTCTAGCACTTCCTTCTCTCTCTTATTCTTGCTTGGCCGTGGCATATGAAGAGAAAGGGGGGGTATTTATAGTTTCCTTCAATGGTATTCTTGTAATTTTGAAGCCATATGAACTTGGGGTCCTGGTTTTTCCTGGATTTTCCTATTTTCTTTTATTCTCTTTTACTGCATCACCCAGGACACCTCAGTGGACACCTCAGCATGCACATTTCTCACATGTCACAATTCCTGGGACACCTCATCAGCTGACTCAGCATTTTCAGTCCAATCCAGTACCGGTCCAGTCCGATTTCCCACAAACTGGACTCACCGGCTAAGATTATGCCACATGTCCTTAACTTTTTCTTCCTCCTCTATGTTGGCGCCATGTGCCATCTTACTGGCACCTGTCATGCCATCCAATGCTATCCAGATAAATTCAGGACTCTATCTGATCATCTCCTCGGTTATCGTGCCGACCGAGTAACTTTACTTTATTAAAACAACATTAAAATAGTATTTTAATGCCACTTTTTCCCACACATCACTGGGCCTACGTTTTTGGGCTCTGGGAATGTTATCTTGGATCCTGATCAAGCTCAAGTACTCTGATGGCTCGATTCTCAAGAAACATCCCTTGGCAAATTACCAAAATACCCCTGGGTGCCCTTTCTTGCACTATTTTAACCCTAAGGGTAAAATCGTCATTTTACACCCTTCTGTACCCTATCAGGGCATATACTGACTCTGAGTGACTTTATCTATATGTGCCTCGGCTCCTGAACCTGTCCAGAATGACCAAAATGCGCTTCATACATCTATTACCCTTTTGTACAACATAGGGGCATTTTCGTAATTTCACACATTTCCGGGGTTCTGCTGGACACTGGCCCACCTATCAGTCCAAGTGTCTTATTGGGCCTTTGATGGAGCCATTATTGGGCCTTTCAGGGTCCATTACCTTCATGGCACGCATTACGAGGAATCTTCCCCTGCTCATGTTCATCGAGTACTTCAACTATTATGCACCGTTTGTACACATCTCCGGACACTGGGTCCTTTCACCAGATACACTGGCCTACTGCGTTTAGTCATCCCTGTGGGTCATAACGGTCATCTGACTGAGGTCATCTGAACTCGTTCAGTCCCTTTTTAAATACCGATAAATCTCCCTATCGGATCCCTGGAGGCCTCATACTCCCGTCTGGATTTTCTATTTTGTGAATAACTTTTTCTAAAGACCTCCTATAGGTATTCTGTCAGTTTCCTAACATCCGTCCCATAAGGACGCATCATCCTGTAATTTCTCACCTAGATCTGAAATCTAGGATATCCGGTAGGAATTTTTATAACTTTTGGACTATCAGATCAATTTTAGCTATCTGGAGCCCGGAGAAAATTCTTGTATTAAGCCAGGTTATCAAGCATCACTTGCTCTATCTACTGGTGAAATCTGGGACTGAAATGCTTTCGGGCAGTCCAAACCACTTCCGTCCCGACTTTCTTTAATTATACTTTAGCCCCAAGGAACTTTTCTTCTTTTCAATTAAGTCCCTTTTTATTTGGCTAAAATTACACTTAAGGACCCCACCTTTTTGTCTACTTTTCCTTTTTGGCTTTAAACTTTCCATAATTGCACTTAAGTCCTTCCATTTTCTTTCTTTTGCTTTACTAGGTCTAGGGGCATTATTGTCTTTTCATATCTTACCAGAGTATTCTCTGACCCTGGTCAACTATCCAGATACCCTTTCTTGACTGTCTAACCTTAGCCAAATGACCAAAATACCATTTACTTATTCTTCAGTTATTCTATAACTAAGGGCATTTTCGTCATTTTGCACATTTTTCCCGGACACCGGCCCTTTTTACCACTGAACTGATATTATGGCTTGGGCCTTCCCTGGTGTCACTGTGGGTCTTAAAAACACTGTATGGCCTCTGGCCACAGTCCAATCATCTCTATTTGGACCGCTTTTCCTTTACCGATTATAACTGTAAATTCCCATCTTCGAGAATTTTTACAGAAAAATTGGGACCTCAAATCAAAATTCTGTGTTGCGTCATTCAACCCAGAATCCTTTTCTCTATCTCCAGGTATTTTCAGATATTTTATCCGGACCGGGCCATTTTTGTCTGAAAGTACGCTCCCGCGCACACTTTTCAAAAATAACCATTTTACCCTTGGTCATATTTCTAATTCTTTCATACACATAGAGACCTCATATGCACATTTCACAGTTCAGTGAAATGATCAGCATAATTTTCTCTATTTTCTGGCAAAATATGGTACTCATCGGCTACCAGCCTGATCTTTCCCATAATTACGATTATGCCCTTGAATTCTCTTTCTGGCATCTCTATGCCTAAAAATTGGGGTGTTACAGATCTCAAGGCATTAGATGGGATTAAAACATGCCGGATCATATGATGATGGAATCCCATAAACATCTAAGAGTTACATGTGATGTAATTGGTAAAGTAGTTACCTACCTAAATAACTTAAAGTTGAGCGTCCTGCCAAAGCGGACTCAAGTTTAAGCCAAATATGGATCTTAACCCACTAATTATTACATTGAGGGTTGTTTTATTCAGTGGGAGATTGCTAATTCGCTTGCGTATTTTAATTGTAGAATCATGACGACTAGTAATACTGCTACATTATCGTTGCGATATGTCCTTGAGAAGGACAAACTCAATGGGACAAACTTTCTTGACTAGTTCAGGAACTTGAGAATTGTTCTCAAGCAGGAAAGAAAGGCATATGTCCTAGATCAACCCATTCCTGAGGAGCTAGCAGCCAATGCTCCTAGAGCTCAGAGAGATTCTTATGCGAAGCATAAGTAAGACTCTGTCGATGTGGGATGCTTGATGCTAACCACCATGGTTCTGGAGCTCCAAAGAGATCTGGAACACATGGAGGCTTATGAGATGATTTTGCATCTTAAGGAAATATTCTAGCAACAGGCAAGGTAAGAGAGGTATGAGACCACTAAGGCCTTATATTCCTGCAAGATGGCTGAAGGTGCATCAGTGAGTACTCATGTCTTAAAGATGAAAGGGTACATTGATCACCTTGAGAGGCTTGGATTTCCCATGAGCCAGGAGTTAGCTACTGATTTGATCTTGAACTCACTCCCAAAAAGTTATGACCAGTTTGTCATGAACTACAACATGAACAACATGGAGAAATCTATTTCTGAACTGCATGGGATGCTTAAAACTGCTGAGCCGACTGTTAAGAAGAAGCCCAGTACTGTTTTGATGGTTCAGAAAGGAAAGGGTATCAAAAAGAAAGGCAAGGGCAAGGGGAAGGGTCATGGCTCATCTGGTAAGACCAAAGAGTCACGCAAGCCCGAAACCAAGCCTGCACCAAAGATGGCAAAGCCTCCAAAGGAAGGAGTTTGTTTCTTCTGCAATGAACCGGGTTATTGGAAGAGGAATTGCAAACTCTACCTTGAAGATCTGAAAAAGAACAAGAAGGATAGCGGGGCTATCGCTTCAGGTATTTATGTTATAGATATTCATCTCTCTACTTCCACTACATGGGTATTAGATACTGCATGTGGTTCTCACATTTGTACAAATGTGCAGGGCCTAAAGGACAGTAGAAAGCTGAAAAAGGGCGAAGTTGACCTACGAGTTGGAAATAGAGCAAAGGTTGCTGCTTTAGCTGTAGGCACTTATGAATTAGTTCTGCCCACTGGGCTTTTGTTAGTTTTGAACAATTGCTATTATGTTCCTGCTTTGAGTAGTAACATTGTTTCTCTTTCTTATTTGGATAAGGAAGGTTACACTTCCATTTCTGGGAATGGTAGATGTTCCATTTATCGTAATGATATTTTCTATACTCATGGTGATTTGCATGTTGATCATTACATATTGAACTTGGAGCAACCCAATCATGGAAATATCTATAACATACCCGCCAAAAGGGTTAAACCAAATGATTTGAATCCGACATACCTCTGGCACTGTCGTCTGGGCCACATAAATGAGAAACGCATTTCTAAACTCCATCAAGATGGATTTCTCAACTCATTTGATTTTGAATCATATGATACTTGCGAATCTTGTTTGTTAGGTAAGATGACAAAGTCACCTTTCACTGGGCACAGTGAGACGGCCACTGATTTGTTGGGCCTCATACATACAGATGTGTGTGGACCGATGAATACAAATGCTAGAGGAGGTTATTCGTACTTCATCACATTCATAGATGATTTCAGTAGATATGGCTACGTCTATCTGATGAAACATAAATCCGAATCTTTTGAAATGTTTAAGATATTTCAAAATGAAGTACAAAACCAGCTTGGTAAAACAATTAAAGCCCTTCGATCTGATCGAGGTGGTGAATATTTGAGCCAAGAGTTTATTGATCATCTTAGGAATTGTGGGATAGTCTCACAATTGACTCCCCCAGGAACACCACAATGGAATGGCATTTCTGAACGGAGGAATCGAACACTATTAGATATGGTTTGATCCATGATGAGTCGAACAGATCTTCCACCGTCCTTTTGGGGCCACGCCCTAGAGACAGCTGCGTTCACACTGAATCGTGTTCCATCTAAGGCAGTTGAAAAGACTCCGTATGAGATATGGACTGGGAGGAAACCTAGTTTGTCTTTTCTCAAGATTTGGGGATATGAGGTCTATGTTAAGCAACAAGCCTCAGATAAGTTAGCGCCCAAATCTTCAAAGTGCCTTTTTGTGGGATATCCTAAGGAAACCAAGGGATATTATGTCTACAACCCCACTGATAACAAAGTGTTTGTTGTCAGAAATGGTATCTTTCTCGAACGAGAATTTATCTCTAAAAGAACCAGTGGGAGTAAGGTACATCTCAAAGAAGTTCGAGAGCCACAAGACACCACAGAATTAGAGATGGAAAATGGAGAAGACTCACAACAAGTTGTTGAGACTCCTCAAGTCACTCAAGGCCCACGGCGATCTAATAGGGCACGACTTCAGCCTCAGAGATATGGATTTCTGATTGCTGACAATCGTGATATGTTGCTCATTGAGCATAATGAGCTAACTACCTATCGAGAAGTTATAGTGGGACCAAACTCTGAAAAATGGCTTAGTGCCATGAAGTCTGAGATGCAATCCATGTACGACAATAAGGTATGGACCTTAGTCGATCCGCCTGAAGGTGTAAAACCCGTAGGGTGCAAGTGGGTTTTTAAAGAGAATATCGACATGGATGGCAACGTAAATGTCTTCAAGACACGACTGGTTGCAAAAGGATTTACTCAAACTCATGGTGTGGACTATGATGAGACCTTTTCCCCAGTTGCAATGGCAAAATCAATCAGAATCCTCCTTGCCATTGCAGCATATTATGACTATGAAATATGGCAGATGGACGTCAAGACAGCCTTCCTTAATGGAAAGCTCCTTGAGGATGTGTACATGACACAACCTGAAGGGTTTGTGCGTTCTGAGGACTCTGGTAAAGTGTGCAACCTTCAAAGGTCCATTTATGGACTGAAGCAAGCATCTCAGAGTTGGAATCATCGTTTTGATGAAGTAGTCAAAGAGTTTGGATTTCTTCAAAACATTGATGAACCTTGTGTGTACAAGAAGGTTAGCGGGAGCACAGTTGTGTTTTTGGTACTCTATGTCGATGACATCCTACTTATTAGGAATGACATTCCTACCTTGCAGATTGTCAAGTCTTGGTTAGGAAAATCTTTCTCAATGAAAGACTTGGGTGAAGCCACCTACATCCTAGGAATTAGGATCTATAGAGATAGATCTAAAAGGCTTCTAGGACTGAGTCAGAGCACATATATAGACAAGATACTGCATAGGTTCAGTATGTAGGAATCAAAGAGGGGTTTCATACCCATGTCTCATGGTATTCACCTCAGCAAGGATTTGTGTCCTAGTACACCAGATCAGCGAGGTCGCATGAGTAAGGTTCCATATGCCTCGGCCATAGGATCTATCATGTACGCCATGTTATGTACTCGACCGGATGTCTCGTTTGCCTTAAGTATGACTAGCAGATATCAACAGGACCCCGGTGAGGGCCATTGGACTGCTGTCAAGAATATCCTTAAGTACTTGAGAAGGACTAAGGACTTATTCTTGGTCTATGACGAAAGATGGATGACGGAAAGACTAATCAGGGGTTTAAACTCAGTAATGAGAGAGAAGGTTACCCCTCATCAATACCACCAATTAAACCGGGCAGTGGAAGCATGCCGGTTGACTGAAAATAGTATGAATTACCGATTACTGTATAAGCCAAACTCCAGGGAGGATAGACCCCTAGAAAGAAATAACGAAGGAAGGAGTTTTGCTGGTAATAGTAGTAGTGGTGGTGGTGGTGACAAAAAGAGAAAGCGTCCGTGGAATAATAAGAAGGCACGTAAAGGAGACGGCAACCAAAGAGGAGGTCGTAATAAAGGAGGCTCAGGAAATCGACCACAAGAAGGTAAAGTATGTGACATCTGTGGGAAAAATCATGGGGATAGACCGTGCTGGTATGGTCAGAATGTCTGCTATACCTGCGGGAAGCTAGGGCATTTCTCTCGCGAGTGTCCTCAAAATGTGGAAAACCCCAGGCCTCAAACTCAAGGAAGGGTATTTGCACTTAATCAGGAGGAGGCAAGAAGGTCACCCGACATGATTCAAGGTACGATCAGTATCAATAATCATTCTGTATTAGCGATGTTCGATTCGAGTGCCAGTCACTCATTTATATCATATAACTGTGCTACACGGTTGGGGTTAACTATTAGCCAACTTCATTATGATATATATGTGACAACTCCAACTGATGCTAGAGTAGTAACTTCTGATGTTTGTTTGAATTGTATTGTGCAATATGATCATTGTTGTGCTACTCTAGACTTGATATGTATGCCCTTCCGTGAGATTGATGTCATAATTAGGTTAAACTGGTTAGCTTCACAAAACATATTGTTGGACTGTAAAAGCAAAACCCTAGTATTACCCCCAAAGGCAACTATCCCTAGTATAGAAACCAGATTGAACTTCATCACTGAGGCGCAAGCAAACAGAGATTTGCGCAAGGGATGTCAAGGGTACATCATTTTCTTCTCTATGCAAGCAGAGGTTGAAGAAGGTATTGAACAAATCCCTATAGTCAAGGAATTTCCTGAAGTGTTTCCAAAGGAAATTCAAGGGTTGCCATCTGAACGTGAAGTGGAATTTGCGATCGACTTAGTACCTGGAGCAGGACCAATCTCTAAAGCCCCTTACAGGATGGCTCCTAATGAAATGATAGAGCTGAAGAAGCAGATTGAGGAGTTGTTGGAAAAGGGTTTTATTCGACCCAGTGTGTCCCCGTGGGGTGCTCCAATACTATTTGTGAAGAAGAAAGATGGTAGCCTAAGGCTATGTATAGATTATCGAGAGCTGAATAAGATCACAATCAAGAACAAATATCCTCTTCCTCGAATTGATGATCTTTTGGATCAACTAGCTGGAGCAACAGTATTCTCAAAAATAGACCTAAGATCAGGATATGATCAGCTCCGGATTAAGCCAGAAGATATTCCTAAGACTGCATTCAGGACTCGCTATGGGCATTTTGAATTTCTAGTGATGCCCTTTGGTCTCACAAATGTGCCTGCAATCTTCATGGACTATATGAATCGAATCTTCAGGCTGTATTTAGATCAGTTTGTTGTGGTCTTCATTGATGACATTCTAGTGTATTCCAAATCTTCAACGGAGCATGAAAGGCACTTGAGGATCGTCCTGAGTACGCTGAAAGAGAAGAAGCTCTACGCCAAGCTAAGCAAGTGTGAATTTTGGCTTCATGAAGTCAAATTTCTCGGTCACGTCATATCCCAAGAGGGAGTGGCTGTGGATCCTAGCAAGATTGAAGCAGTAGTTAGCTGGGAACAGCCGAAGACGGTGATAGAGATTAGAAGTTTCTTAGGCTTGGCCGGGTACTACAGCAGGTTCATCAAGGACTTTTCTCGACTCGCTCTTCCGCTATCAAAGCTCACTAGAAAGAATCAGCCATTCGTGTGGGATGAGAAGTGCGAGGCCAGTTTTTAAGAGTTGAAGAAGAAATTAACCTCTACCCCAGTGCTAATCATTCCAGACCCGAAAGAACCCTATGTGGTTTACACTGATGCTAGTAAGCAGGGGTTGGGGTGTGTTTTGATGCAGCAGGGGAGAGTGGTGGCCTATGCATCTCGACAACTAAAAACTCATGAAGAGAACTATCCTACTCACGACTTGGAGCTAGCAGCGGTGGTATACGCTTTGAAGATATGGAGACACTTCTTGTATGGAGCGACTATTGAGTTGTTCTGTGACCACAAGAGCCTAAAGTATCTACATGATCAGAAAGAATTAAATATGAGACAAAGAAGATGGATAGAGCTGTTAAAGGATTACGATTTTCGAATTCAGTACCATCCTGGAAAAGCCAATGTAGTGGCTGATGCCTTGAGCAGGAAGGCAGTGCAGGCAGCAGCTTTGATGATCAAAGAGTCCAAATTACTTGAGGATTTTAGAGATTGGAGTCCTTTGTATCAAATGCAGCTTGTAGGTCATTCATTAGGAGGAACACGATTTAAGGCCCTAATTCATGATGAGATTAAAGAAGCACAAGAACATGATAAGGTAGCAGAAATCTTCAGAGAAAAGTTACGAATGGGAAAGACTAAGAATTCTTCAATCTCTGAAGATGGACTATTATGCTTTCGTGGAAGGCCTTGCATTCCTAATTTTGGAGACTTGAGGGAAAGAATTCTGGACGAGGCACATAAAAGCAAATACACCATGCATCCAGGCATGACCAAAATGTACCATGATATAAAGAAAATAGTATGGTGGCCTGGAATGAAGAATAATATAGTGACTTATGTGTCACGGCGTCTCACATGTCAAAAGGTAAAAATGGAACATCAGAAACCATCGGGAATGCTACAGCCACTAGATATTACCGAATGGAAATGTGATAGCATAGCTTTGGACTTTGTGGAAGGACTACCCATGACACCAGCAAAGCATGATGCTATATGGGTGGTGATTGATCGTCTGACAAAGTCTGCCCATTTCTTAGCCATTAATGTGCGAGATTCTCTCGATAAACTAGCAAAGTTATACATCAGAGAGATTATCAGGCTACATGGTGTTCCGAATAGCATTGTGTCAGACAGGGATCCCAGATTTACGTCTAATTTATGGAGAGCTCTGCAGAAAGAAATGGACACTACTCTCAGATTTAGTACAGCTTATCACCCTCAAACTGATGGTCAGACGGAAAGAACAATCCAGACACTAGAAGATATGCTTAGGGCATGTGTTTTAGATTTTAAGGGGAGTTGGGATACTCACTTGCCATTGATCGAATTAACCTATAACAACAGTTACCAGTCGAGTATCCAAATGGCGCCGTATGAAGCACTATATGGACGCAAGTGTCGATCCCCTTTATGCTGGACGGAGTTGAGCGAAAGGAGAATATATGGTCCCGAACTGGTAGATCAAACTGCCAAACAGATCGAGATGATCAAGAAAAGACTAACAACGGCCCAAAGTAGGCAGAAAAGCTACGCAGATGTGAGAAGAAAGTCGTTGGAATTTGAAGAAGGAGATCATGTATTCCTCAAAATTACTCCGACAACGGGTGCAGGACGATCGATAAAGATAAAAAAGTTGCATCCGAGGTATATAGGCCCGTACCAGATTCTTGACAAAATAGGATCTGTGGCCTACAGATTAGCTCTTCCCCCGCATTTGAGTCAGATTCATGATGTCTTCCATGTTTCTCAACTCAAGAGGTACATCCCAGACCCATCGCATATCATCAAACAAGATGATATTACTCTACAAGATAACCTCTCATATGAGGTAAGACCAGCTCAGATTATGGACCGAAAAGTCAAGCAATTAAGGAATAAGCAGATTCCGCTGGTTAAGGTCATCTGGGAAGGTCTGACGGAGAATGAAGCAACATGGGAAGCAGAGGAAGAACTTAAGAAGACTCATCCGACCTTATTTATGTAGTTGTACATAGTAAATTTTGAGGGCGAAATTTATTTTTAGGGGGAGAGAAATGTAACATTCTAGAATTTCCCTAGCCGAAAACCCTAAGTTTCTAGCTAAGGAAATGATTAGAGAAATGTAAATGGTATGACTGATTAAATAAAGGATCAAATTGTAAAGTTAGAAAGTATTATGGCCAAAAGTCCAAAGTAGACAAAACTTCAGGGACTAAACTGCAAATATGAAAAAGGTCAAGGGACCTAAATGTGATTTGTGAAAAATCACAAAAACTGTACTTTCAGCCCAAAACAGCCCGGTACGGATTTAAGATATGAAAATACTGGGAGATAAAGCACAAAATTTCGGGTTGAATGAGAGACATCAGAATTTTGATTTGAGGTCCCGATTAATTGATAAAAATTCGGTAAGTCTGGGAAAATAACCTGGAATTTTTAGGAGACTGACTGGACTTCAGAATTCTGTGAGATTATGATAGAAGATACTTTGTGAATTATGGGAGATTGTAGAAAAGACCACACTTCCAAAAGAGATCCAGATAATTTTAAATAGAATTTTAAAAGAATTTTAGGAGCTTGTCTACCGGCTCTAAAAATTAGGATTTTATTCGTTGAAGGACCAAATCTAAACTGACGACCATGAAATTTTACCAGGAGGCTTAGAATAAATTTAGATGGGTTATTATGGGCCAATTCAAAGTCCAATAGCCAGTATGAGCCCAAACTAAAATAGGGGCAAAATTGTAATTTCGGGAAATTTCGGGTCGGAAATGGCAGTTTTGAAAAATATTCATAAAAATCCCAATAAATTCCATAAAATGGAAAATGAGGTTCTAAGACATTTTTATAAAGGGGAAATAACAAAAATACCCCTATATGAGTTTTTATCGTATTATAGTTTCTTTTAAGGTATCCGGAAAAATTAAGTATTAGGACTATAAAAAGACCTCAGAAAAATATGAGAAAATGGAGATAAATATTTAAAGGGTCAATAATGATTTTAGATATGTTAGACAGGGTCAGAGGGTGTTCTAGAAAATATCATGCCATTAAATAATTTATTTTTCTCGAAAATCACCCGAATCGGTACCGGTTAATACCGAAAAATTGAAGAAAAATCCTAGAAGCTCCAAGAAGGTCCAAGAAACTCCATGAAGCCTCAAGACTTATTGATTTGGCGCTAAATGGTGAGGGAGAAGGAAAAAGGAGATGACAACTCAAAAGTTGTCATAATTACAATGAAAAGAAGGTTAAATTCTAACCCTTGGATCAAGTTTTAGGAATTGGATCTTAGCCCTTGTTTCCCCTCAATTTTTCCTATAAATACCCCCTCCAAAGACTTAAATTTCGTGCAGCCCTCTTTACATAGGAGAAACTCTTGTCAATTCAAAACTCAAGCCAAAAACAAAGCTTCCAACCTCCCAAAGTTCAAGGATACTAAGGTAAGCATACTTCCAAGCTTTTAATGATATGTTTGGAAGTTTGATTTATGGTTTCTAAGGGTTGGGAACCATGAATTTATAAGGGGAGATGCTGCCCAAATTAGGAAAAGATGAAAGTCATGATAAGGATAGCAAAGACAAGTTGAAAAGGAAAAGATTTAACATGTTTTAGTTCATGGAATCAATGGTTTCTTGGAATTGTTCTTGAACTACCTTGCTGTCCAGATTTATGCACTTTGTTCTAGGGTTAAGATATGATGATTTTAAGGCCTCCAAGGTGTTCAAAATGCAATTTTGTGTAGGGCATAGTAGGGAGACCCTAAGTGGAAGCCTTAAACATCAAAATGGAAGTTCTACAAAACCCTTAGTTGCAATTTTCGTTTCTGTCCGTACGGAAAGTATAGGAGATGAAGCAATTTCAAAATTTGGATCACACCATTGGATTCCTTAGCTAAAATTATGTAGGATAGGATCCCAAGAGTTAATGATAGTGCTTGGGATAAATAAAACCCTAATTGCATTCAAGAAAGGGTAGTTAGGATTTTTAAGTTTGGATTATGTTTGAGAAGTGTAATGACATGAAATTGTTGTTCAATAATTAGGATTTGACATTTGTGCACCTAAAGAACTTCAAGTCAACAAGGAAAGACAAGGATCTCCAAGAGGTAGCAACAACTCTAACTTTATCATTGTCTTGTAATTATTTATTGGTCTTGTTGTTTATGATGTTTGGTTGAGCGTGATATTATGTGATGATGTGCAAGCTTGATGGGCTTGATTATGTGGTAATCTCCTTGCTAAGATGTCATGACAAATGCATGTTAGAGAATGCCAACAATATGAGAATGAATGTGTGGCTCCCATATCATATAACATGCTTTAAATAATTACTTGATGATGTTAAAGTTATGTTGAATGCTATTGGGATTTCTTTGGAAATCTCACTCTTTTTCATATTAAACCATGGTAGGTGCTGAGCATTGAAGAGGTAAAGAGCTAATTGATGGTGTTTGAAGTATGCTTGGTTGTGTTAGATACACTTATATTATGTAAATATGGAACAAAGAGTACTTAATGTAACTTCTGTTAGAAGGCAGTGAGCTTTACAACATATTTTGGATATGGTATTGTATGAATTAAATGTTTAAATTTAGTATTCTTAAAGTTGACATCTTAAGCTTTAAATAGACACCAAGTACGTACAATTTGGATAAAAATCGAATTTATGGTGAATTTTCAAAGTTAAGAGTTGGATTCTGGAAAACTGGGAAATTACCATATGAACAGTGTATGTTTGCGAATTTTTTTGGAACGTTGTAGTTGCACTTGAACCTATTCATTATTTTTCCCATAAAGAGGTTTTAAATATCTTTCATTAGGAATTGGAATCACCTCATTTGGAGTTTTCTAGATTTAAATATGAATTTCCAAAGTTTGGGAAAAATCTGAAAAGTGCTATATGAACAGTACCTGAGAGAGATTTTCAACAATTTCAGATCTTTGATTCCAACTTTAATTGATCCTAAAGTGGTTCCAAAGGCTACTAATGGATCATATATGGGTATTAAAGTAAGGATGCGACAGGTCGCGACTAGAAGTAGAGGAAGTCGCGATTGACAACTCCAGAGACTAAAGTCGCGACTAGTAGCTGGGGAGGTCGTGACAGAAAACTCCAGAGGCGACAGGTCGAGACTAGAAGCTGAGAAGGTCGCGACTAGTGGATACGGAGGTCTCGACTACAGCTCGAATACCGAAGGTAACACTTCTTTCTCCTTGACTTAAACACATTCGGTAGATCCTGGCAGGGAATGGAAAAATTTTTAAAGTTAATTTTCGCTTCATGTCTTCCAATTGCCTTCAGCTTCCAAAAGAATCAAGGTCGCGACGGGATGACTCTTTGGTCACGACTAAAAAGTGCAGCAGTGTGATTTGACTTTCATTGATTTGTGATTTCTTTCCTGGTCCTTGCTCTCTTCCAAAATACCTGCAATTCAACATAAAAGCTCGCTGTAAAAGTCCAAATTAGTAAATAACAATATATGTGCAGTTTGGAAGAGTTATTTTACCATTTTACCCTTTAATTAGCATATTACCACGCACAATCATGTAATACACAAAAGTACAATTTAAGGCATGAAATAAATGGTAAAGTTATAATAAAACTCTTTAAAATGTCGTGGAAACCATATACAAAATGTGTCTTATCAAGGATTATGTAGAGAAATAAGTATTGGAAGCATTAGAATCAAAATGAGAATTTTTGGAAATAAATAGATAATATTTCGGTTCTATCAGAAATGAATGAAGAAGCTAGAATTTCATAATTCTAAGATCATAAATGGATTTAAAAGGCTAAATTATGTATGGTAAAGTCAATACGTCAATTGGTTCAAAGGCCAAGCTAATTAGAAGAAATTAGGAAAAATTACCCTAATTAATAACCAAGCTTAATACTCTTGAATCTTAATGCGTTAATTCATGATGAGTAGAGATAATACAATGTTAGGATTTGGTTGTGTGCTCAAAGAGGGAAGCCACACATCAAGGAGAAGTAGGAAGCAAGAGGTAAAGAAAAAGGAAAAGGAAAGCAAGGAGTAAGAGGTAATGAACTTACCTACTTGTATGCTTATGTTGCTTGGATGTTTAATTTTATGTGATGTTTACTTACTTTGATTATGTGAAGCATGTATGATTAAGTGATGCTCTGTTTCTTTTTATGCTATGGCCATATATTATAATTAAGGGACATAGAAGCATGTAAGATATCATTATACAAGCATGATCATTAAGTGCACACATATTAACATCAAGCATGTAGTTGTATACATTGTATGGTTTCCATTTGCTACTGAGATTTTCCCAAAAATCTCACCCCCTTCATGTCACCCCAACACCTGTAGGTTCTTCAAAGAAGGAAGGAGATGAAGATGCAAGAAGAGGAGTTAGGGGATAGATGGCATGATTGTAACTTATGTTATGTCATGTTTATGTGATGTATGCTTAAAAGCAGTACAATAGTTGCTGTATATAAAAATAGTAAATAATAGAATAAATATGCAATATTTTAGCAATAATTAGTTAACATGTCAAGCTTCGTTGTATCACCAAGAACGCCTTATTCTGATGTCTATACAAAGAGAATGAATTTTTAAAGTTAGGGACCTGAAACTGTTTTCCAGAAAATCTGACCAAATAAACAGTGATATTTGACGATTAAACTATACCAATTGGCTTAGCATTTAGTTTGGAACTTATTTTTTCCTTAAATTTCAATATATAAGCTTTAAGTAGCCTTTTAAACCACTTCATTTCAATTTTTTTAGAATTAATTATAATTTTTTGAAGTTGGTCGCTTAATCTGAAATTACCATATGAACAGTACCCGTGAACCTTGGAAATTCTAGATTTTATAATTGAACTTCAATGGATATTTAAGTAGTTCTAAATGTTATTGAAAGTAAGGTGTTACACATTTCCACATAATTTTTCATGTAGAATTCAAATATGAAGTTAGAATTTCAAGATTCAATTTCCTACTTAGCCTACTGTACAGAACCGAATCACCCTTTATATTTTCAAAAAATTCTCATTTTGATTCAAATACTTCAAATACTTGTTTCTCTACTTTACCTCACACAATTTTTCATTTTAAACCCATTGGAAGTATTAAAATTATGAAATTCTTAAATATGAATAGTGATTCGTACAATGGCAGCAATGAGCTCAAAACCCTAATTGCATGCATATTTGAATTTTTAAGTTAATTCCACTTGGCTTTAGCTTGTTTCACAGCTAGAAAATAGGCTTTTTAAACCAATTGAAAATGGGCTTTTACACCGGACCTTGGTCCTGTGTAGAAACAGCCCATGTAAAAATTCTGATATTCTACCCCGATAGTATACAACTGGTGTAAAAAATTAGCTTTTTTAAATCGGTTATTCCATACAACCGGTTTAAAAAGTAATGTCAAAATAAAAAAAAATCCAGAGTCAAAAAACTCTAAGTTCAAATTAGATAAACTTCTAAACCAGTTTTCCCATTAAAGCACCAAAATTATTTCCTTCTTCGTCACAAATCTGAAGGATGAGGAGAGTGATGAAGAATAATAGGTACTTGTAAAACACAAGCTGAGAACAAAAAAGAGGAAGAAAGAAAAAGCCAGAGAACCCATAAACAAAAGAAATGAAAACTCAAATATATACACAGAAACAAAAAACCATAAACGCCGTCACCTAATTGAAGACATCACAAAAATATCGTCACAATTCCTTCGAGTTACCTGCTCAAAAGCAAACAGAAATATATTTAAATAGAACCCAGAAATGAATGAAACAAAAATCTAAATATATACATAGAAACGAAAACCTAGAAATATCGTCACATAATTGAAGACATCACAGAAACGCTGTCACAATTCCTTCGACTTGCCTAGTCAAAAGTGAACAAAAATATATTTAAACAAAACACAGAAAGAAAGAAACAAAAAAATAGACACTCACCATCGCAGATCTGGGTCTTCTTCTTTGGTGAACTTTAAAGGCGAGAATGATAGACTTCAACAATAGAGAACAAAGAGCACAGGTATGAGTCATCGTATATCTAGGTCTTCTTCTTCGGTGAGCTTTAGACGGTGTGTTATGAAGGCGGAGCTTTCTGTCACCATGTGTTCTCCATTGTTTGGTCTTCTCCATGGATGACGATGTAGTTTTTGAAGATAAAGAAGCACAAAAATGTCACCACTCATTTCTTTTACACCGGTTATGTGTACATCAGGTGTAAATATTTTACCCTTATTTACAAAAATACCACCGGTCATTTTTTTTAAAATCGTTTCCGCAAGAACCGGTTTAAAAATGAGGCATTAAAAAGTTTATTTTGTAGTAGTGATCTAAACCGGACCTAAAGATAACTGCTATAAAAATATCACTTACTAAACCGGACATAATTGCAACCGGTGTAAAAAGAATAATCTAAACTGGACCTAAAGACAACCGCTGTAAAAACATCACTTACTAAACCGAACATAATTCCAACCGGTGTAAAAAGAATAATCTAAACCGGACCTAAAGACAACCGCTATAAAAACATCACTTACTAAGCCGGACATAATTCCAACAGGTGTAAAAAATATAACCGCTGTAAATATTTCATCTTAATTACAAAAAATGCCACCGGTCACTTTTTTTAAACCGTCTCCGCATTGACTGGTTTAAACATGGGGCTTTAGAAAGCCTATTTTGTAGTAGTGAATTTAAGCTCATATAACTTATACATAACATAAAATTTATACTTCCCATAATGTGGTAGCACCTCTAGCAACCATTATGGAAGAGATGTTTCTATTAAACAACATAAAACCTAGAGCAATCTTTCTATACCAAAGTCCAAGATTCAAAGAAGCAATTACCTTGTTGTTGTTCCAAGTTTCCTTGCTTCTCTTTGGCTTCAATTAAAATTTTGGCAGCACCTCCCCCAAGTGTTAATGTATGGCACCATTTCAAGAGGAGGGAGGGCGTATTTATAACCAAATTTTGGGGTTCCAAGGATTAATCTATCCTCAAAATTCCTAAGTATTACATCCTTTTAAACTTTGCTCTCATTGGTTAGTTTTTAAATTAATTAAACTTAATCTTTGTTAATCTAATTTTTATATTATTTTATTCTAATATGACATGTGAGGATTCTTCTTTCCCTTGCACAAAATGCCACATTTTGGTGTGTGGGTCCCAAGTGGACAACTCACCATAACCCACCACAATTTTCTTGAAATTTCTACTTCTTCCCTTCTTTTTTTTAAAAAACCTTCATGAAATATCCCTTGGACTCAAAATCATGGCTTTGGCATGTTAGGCTTCTCATGTGATGCCATATTGGTTGGCCAAATTCAGCCCATTATTTTGGCACACATTTCAAGGTATTTCCTTTACTGGGGTATCGTAAATCACCCTGCTTTTTTTAGATAAATTCTATATAATTCTTTTTATAGTTCATACATTTTTAGAAACTTATTCTACTATAAAATAATTTTTTTACAAAGTATCATAATTTTTTGAGACCCAGAAGTCCTGATAAAAATTCTATATGTTTTCTTTAAATCCTTTATCGGTATCCGATTTTACCTTAAATTCCATAATAAATTTTACAAAACTTCTTTTTTAGTTATGTTAGTTTCATAAATTATTATATTAATTATAAGATTTTTATATAAATTTTTATCTGATTCTGAGGTTCTGAAGACCCTGTAATAATTCTCAAAATTTACAAATTAATATCAATTATTTGGGACTTTAAAGCGAATTTCTCAAAAATATGCATGACCTAATTACCATTCTCTATTTACTAGTAAAATTTAGGATTGTAACATTTCTGAGCAATTATGAGCCTTTTCTGGCTCAACTTTCTCTTATTTATATTTTTGCCCTTTTGAATTTGACAAATTACACTTTAGTCCTTGAATTTGTCAAACTCCATTTTGGTCCCTTACTTCAAATTTCAAAACTCCAATTTGGTCCCCAAAGCCTTTTTCTTGGTATTTATTCCTTTCTTTAATATTTTATAGAAATTTCATAATGTCAATTTGGTCTCTTGATGCAACTTTCATATAAGCCATCTAACTTTCTTACTTTTACAATTTAATCCAGTTCTTCTATTACATTGCAACCTTTTCCTTTATTAATATTCAGATATGTTGAATACATATATATATACTGAATACAAAAAAAGTAGGGATATGACAAATATGGTGGTTTACCTCAAGCCATGAAATATTTTTGATATGGGTGATGGTGACATCACTGCTTACGATAACGTGCCTTTGGAAAGGTAAAAAACGCCTATTTTTAGTAGTGTGACTCCATTTACTAACTACATTCGTTGTAACTCAAAAATGTACTCTCATCAATAATTTTTTTTATCACAAAATTTTTGGAAAGGGGTTGGGCTCACCTACGATCCTAGGGCAATGCAAAATCTCCCTTCCTCGTAGGCGATACCAATATTAGGCAGGGCGAGCCATCTATTACCCTCAGGCATAAACCTAGACACCCAGGAGCTAGGATGCCTCCCCAAGCGCCATGACTGGAACCACAACAAAGTGGTATTCCCTAAGGTTCGAACAGGCTCCAAATAGTCGCATGTCTCACCCCTTCGCCAGTTGAACCCACGGACGATGGGTTACTCTCATCAATAATAATTCTAGATCTTCTCTTGTGTTGGATTGTTCTTTATTTATGGGATTCATCTTGTTATTACTATCTGGTCGTAAACTTTGTTAGTGACTAGATCCGAACGAAAAATTATGTCAACACCATATTTTACTATCGTTATTATTTTAATTCAATATATGAAAATATTTGTTTTTGTTATCAATCAATGTATGTAAACACAAGCACAACTATGTCCATGTTAGGCTTGAACTCCAACCTCTACAATGCGGGTAAAAATGCTTGCCCCTTGTTGCTGCACATACACAAAAATATATTAATTTAATATTTTTTTATCTTTAAGATAAGAGTTATTTAACTAATTTAAATAGATTTAAAAATTATATTAATTAGTTAATTATATCAAATGATACTTAATTTTTTTAAAATACTCTTATGCAACGTTAGATTATATATCAATCTATAAGTTAAATAAATTAGTTTAGTAAAAAAAATAAATATAGAATATAAAGTAAATTAATTGAGATATTGTATTTAAGACTAAATTGATTCTAAATTAACTTTTATATTTAGAACTAGATAAGTATCAATCACATGTTATCTTGAGGGATTTGAAAAAATGTTTTTCCAAACTTCGCAAGAATCTTAGGTGGTCGAATATGATTAGATTAATGGATATTCTTAACCAAATAAACTTGACCTATGTACTGTTTCTATGACTACTCTCATATGCGAACTACACTCACGGAGTGAGAATGCATAACAATGGAGACGTGCTCATCCAGGTATTGTTGTCGTATCCTTAATTTCACCTTTATATATACTCAATTGGAAGTAGCTTGTACCAATTGATTACCTCTTTAGCTTAGAAACATGAATTTTCAAGAAAAGGTTATCGGTTATTGTTCACGTCCACTGTTCATTTGGTAATCCAGAATACAGTCTGAACTTTGAAAATTCATAATTAAATCTAAAAAAATCGAAATAGGGTGGTTTCAATTTATAATGAAAGCTCTTTTATTGAAATTGGAAGGAAAAATATGAAATTGATGTTTCCTTGTCCAAATGAAATCAGTTTATTTATTGAAAAATACTATTTATTTGGTAAATCTGAAAGTTCCAATTTTATTACCTTATTTTCAAAAATTTATTTCTCCTTGTTCACTTATCCAATTGAGGCGCGTTACATATAGATTTAAAACTCCATATGTGTACTTTAAGTCCATAAAATTTTATGAAAAAATTCGTTCATTTATCATTTGAAATTCGAGCATGAATCTCACAACCTCTAGTTGCTCATTTTATCTTGTTCCAGATTTTATTTCCAACTTTGAAAAATCATAACAAATCGAATACTTAACCAATTGAGGCGTTCTTAGGGTCCATTTAAAGCTCTAGATCTTAACTATTTTCATGCCAAATTTCACATCAAAATACGTTGGCTAAGTCATGAAAACTATCGTCAAAAGAGTACTGCCTCAGAATAGGTACATAGCATCAGACATCATGCATATCACAATATCATCTTATAAGGTCAAGTACTCAACTTTAATTCATATAAAAATTCAACCATCCATATTTACACTTTTTTCTTGAGATGTTCCATCACCTATAACGTGGTTATGTATATAGAAAGAATGAGATTTCATGGAAATCTCAATAGCAAGTCATACAAACTATAATAACATGCATGCTTGATTAAATGCCTAACATGTTATCATGACATGGGAGCTACTTTATAAACATACATAAGCAAACTCTAACATGCATATTGTCATTATATTAGTTGCAAGGAGTAGCAAACATTCATACTTCATCATCATCAAAACATCATCTCAAACTCAACCAAGAATCATAACTAACAAGCAAGCATACAATCAAACAAATACAAGATTATAGTTAGGTATTATTGCTACCTCTTAGCTATCCTTGTCACTCTCTTATTGAAATGATCTTCTCCTTTCACAAATGTCAAAACCTAGTCATTACAAAGTAATATCAAGTTACACTTAACTCCAAAACAATTCCAAGACTAGGTTTTCACTATATTCCATTCTTTGTCTAACTTATGACTTATACTACAATCTTTATAAAATAAATTTTCATGATCCATTTCCACATAATTTTTCATATAGAATCCAAATATGAAATCAGAATTTCCAACATCAAATCAGATCCTTGGCTGCCAGTACAGAGCCGAAACGCTTCCTATGTTTTTCAAAAAAAATTATTTTGATTCCAATGCTTCCACTACTTGTTTCTCTACCTTATCCCCACACAATTTTCTATTTTAAACACATTGGAAGCATCAAAATTATGAAATTTTAACATATAAACAGTGATTCGTACAGTGACAGCCAAGAACACAAAGTTCTATTCACATGCATACTTTGATTTCCAAGCTAGTACCACTTGATTCTAGCTTGTTTAAGCTTGTCTAAACTATCCATAACATAAAACTCACATTCTTATCATATATAAACAGCATGTCCAGCAGCACCCTCAAGGGAAATATGTCACAAAAATCCCTTAAAATCAAGAGCAAACTTGCTAGAATCGAGTCCAAGATCAAGGGAACTAGTTACCTTTCTTGTTCTTCCAAGATGCTTGCTTCTTTCTTGCTTCAATATAAATTTTGCAAGAGGTTCCCTAAGGTGCCAAGAATGCCGACCAAGTCTGAATTTGAGGGGGTATTTATAGAAAATTTGGGTGAAAATGGAAGGCTAAGATTATTTTAGTTACTATTTGATCTAATGGTCCATAATCCAACTTGCAAGAAGCTTGCCCTAGAAGCCTAGTTAATGACATCATCCATGACATCATGAAGGCTATGTTTGGCGCAATAAATTGGAAAATACTGATAGGAAAAATTTTAGTCCAGTTCGGTACTGATCCGGCCAATTTCATAAAAACTAGACTGTTTTATGTTCCAAATTTTTATAATATTCCAGAATATGTATTCTGTCATGAAAACCAGTGTCTAGGTTTCTCCTACCATTGACATTGTTATACTGAGTATTTATCTGATTTCCATCTTTTGAGAAATGATCAAAATACCCTTGGTGCCCTTTTTTGCACTATGTTAACTCTAAGGGTATAATTGTCATTTTACATCTCTTTATACCTTACCAGGGCATATACTGACTCTGAGTAGTCATTCCTGTACTTGCCTTGGCATTTTGATTTGTCCAAAATGACCAAAATACCCTCCATTCATCTCTTGTACATTCCTATAACCCAATGGCATTTTCATAATTTTACATCTTTTCGGGGTTCCTCTAGACACTGGCCCACATAACTGTTTAGCTGCCTTACTGGGCCTTAGAGAAGTCATTTTGGGCCTTTGTATAGGTCCACTACTTTTATGGCACAAATCCTAAGAACCTCTCTCAAAAATATTTATCGAATATTTTATTCCACTGTAAATTCCATTAAAAATTCTATAGGATTCCTTTTGGGACTCTGTCAGTTTTATAAATTATCATATTAATTATAAGAATTTACTATAAAGTTTTATCTGATTCTGAGATTCAAAAAATACTGTAATAATTTCTTCTAATTTAAAAAAAATGTATCAATTTATCGGGACCTCAAATCAAAATTTTGTGTTGCGTAAACTAACCGGAATAATTTTCTATAGCTACTGATAAAATTTGGGACTAATCTGTTCTCGACTAGTTTTGGATTTTTTCCGGTTCAATTTCTTCATAATTACACTTTTGCCCCTTGAACTTTTGATAAATGACATTTAAATCTTTAAACTTTTTAAAATTATACTTAATGCCCTAACATTTATGTTTACATTCTATTTTAACCCTAAAATTTTTATAAATTTTATTTAGGTTTTTGAACTTTATATTATTTTTAATTTAATTCTTTTTTTTTAAATTGTAATATTTTTTTAAAATTTTTTTATATTTATTATGTATAAACTGTATATATATATTAAATAAAAAAATTAAGATATGACAATTGTTTCCCAGGCGATAATAGAATAGAAGCATCGACGTTCTGTGTACTACAACTACAGAAGCACGTCCTCTCGAGGTAGAGCGTTTCGGAAGGGGATATATAGTGTGATTTTTTTATGGCAAAATGATCAACAATGGACGGCTGTGATACATCTTGGAAGACCAAAACGCTGCGTCGTACCGCCGTGAGCCATTGTGTTACTATTCTCTGGCGCAGGGAATCTAATAGCAAGCATCTCTTCCAGGGTTACATATGACCATGACCGGGGGATCTTGAAGTGGATGAAGAATTTCCCTTTTATACGGAATTTTATTGGATAATCTATATAACGTGGCTATACGAGAACCGTGCTCTTGAGTATTACTCGCAAAAATTTGAGTAATTCGTCGACTTCGCTATGCCCAGCCTTCTATATCGGGTATAAATGCATTTTATTTTAAAGGCGAGGCGCCCCTTGTATTTTGGGATATCTCCTCTCTTCAGGATAATTTGAAGATGTATTGTTTTATTTGCTTGTGAAAAAGATTGCAGAATGAGCATTCACTTGGGTCTTCAAGCATTTTCTGGTGGTTCGTTGCTTTGAGGAACTGAACAATGTGGGGATATATTTACGTTATAAATGAGCACTTCCATTGTGTTAGGCGACAACTTGATGTTTTTCAAACATAAAGCGGTTTTGAACTCCATGTTTTTGCATGATTCATCAAAATTTGTGTTTCAGTTGAGCGGTAAACGAAGTCGGTTCAGTGGGTTTATTTCAAACGCAGAAAAGCACAACCATTCAAGGAAAAGCAGTTGGTGGAAGAAATTCTTTTTAGATGATGATGGGAATTGGCTTGGTTTGAAGGATGATGACGTGCTTGAAGGTGAGTCTGATAGCTCTGACACAGAAACAATATCTGAGGGTGAAAAGTTTGAGGCGTGGAGGCGGAGAGCTGAAGCAATTATAGAGTTAAGGGAAGCCCAAGAAGACAAGAGTAACGAAGAGCACAGGAGATGGGGGGATTGGCTTTTGGATGAGACCAATCAGGATTACATTTCTTCTTGGAGTCAGGATTGGGACAATGAGACGACGGAGCCTGAGGAGAAGGTGCGAGATGAATCTAATGATGTTGTCCCTGAAAGGGGGTTGGTAGAGTCTTTAAGGTATTTGATTTTCGGAGGGGAAGACGATGATTTGCTTTATGAAGATCGTGTTTTCCAGTATGCCTCATCAAATTCAGTAAGTAGATGCGGTTTTTTGTTACGATTTATGATTTATGCAGAGGAAACTAAAACAACTATTTGCATGTCGGATACCCTTTGTTATTTGAGAAGAATTTTACACAATCTCCCTTGGCCAAGATACCATATGGATGAATTCGATTATCAATATCAGAACACAAGCGATCTTTATTGAGATGATGTTTTCACTAGTTCAATCAAGCAAGGAGGATATATAGTTCATAGTTGATTCCCCACTGAGGATAATTTTTGAAAGGGTTTTCTCCCTTTAGAGATAATGGAAGAACCTACTTAACCAAATACATTATTGGTAAATAGACCAGTGTTCTTTTCATATAATATCAGAGTTTGGTTGACTAAATAGTCTAGTATTTGGATCGTTGCTGCCCTTAGTGGTAAATTGAAAGCTATGGTCCTTTATTTCATTCTAAGGTAAAGTTCAATCTACTCCGGGGTATTTGACCCAGAATTAATTTGGTACACTGGCTTAAAAGTGTGCGATTCAAACCCTAACTTTATTTATTGTTGAGCGCATATTTCACTCGGGACAAAAGCCCCATCATTATTCATGCCTAATACATCTGAAAAACAATTGTTTCAAGATTTTTGTTAAAAAGAAAAGATAAGGAAGCTTTATTAGGAGAATCCATGAGAGTAATAAGGCCTGTTACACAGACCAAGATAATAGGATGCCTAGTCTTACATTATGGTTGCCGTATAAGACCCTTAATTGAGTTGGTTCTTCTGTCTCAATAGAACTTTTAGGGAGTGTTTCTTATTCCTGTTGGGTGCCATTAATTGGTATCAAAGTTAGTGGTAGATGACTTTGGAAAAAGACTATCTGATTGGTGAAAGTTTCTGACCAATAAGAAAACCGAGTGAAGTGTTATGAACTGCAGTTGCAGTTGCTGTGCAACCAACTTTTAACGAGTGTCCTATTATGGAGATTAAGATAATATGATATGATTAGTGGCACATTCAGTGGTATGGATTGCTTCATGTGGTATCTAAGAAGGCTGATTATTCTATATCAATAGCTATTCTCAGGGGAAGAGTTCCCCATTTCATTGAGGTGCCCATTAACCCTTACATTGCATGTCCAATGAAACATCTGTGAGAACGTCAAGTCGACAGTAGACACCATAACTAGAGCCCTATCCCTGACTAGTTGCGGAGACAGCAAGACACTATTGAAAGGAAGCCATGCAAATTCTCCACAGAACAACACAACACATCCCAACAAGTTTTAGCCTTCCTATTTCTGCTAAAACCTTTGTATTTTATTTAAATAAGTTGCTTCAAGGTTGGAGGGCAGACCCGCTGCTTTGCTAAGATATTTATGCAAAATACTTTAAAAGCTTAAATAGTTAAGTAAAAGCCCATGAAAAAGGTTTTACATTATTATAACCTCAAACATGCCCTTGCATCAGAAAGCCCATTGGGCTTGAACAAGGCATAGACTTACTATATCATGTTCTGAAACTTAACTTTGATTTAGGCATTGTTTGGTTGGGGGTTTTTGGATGGGAGGGTAGGGGAGGGAAAGGGTTATAGGTGTTTGGTTCAAAAAATGGAGGGGAGGGGAGGAGGAATTTTTTGTCTTCTTCTGCTCTCCTCCCCACTCTCTCAACCCTCCAAAATCGGGGGTTTTTGGAGGGTTGAGAAATTTTGAGCCTTTTGTGACAATTTCCCATGGAAATTTTTCAATATTCCAGTGCTACCCTCACCTCCAGTGAACAACCCTCTACCAGCGAACAACGCTCTTCCAGAGAACGAGCGACCGGCCTCTCCCTCACCTCTAGCGAACGACGGCACTGCCACGGCATCTCTCTCTCTCTCTCCCCCCCTTCCAAATCACAATGTCAGCCACTCCTCAGCCAATGAAAAATCCAATTCCAATATTGTTTATACCTTGTCCATCGACAGCCATTCCTCGTCCTCTTCTGCTTAATCTTTGAGCTTTGATTTTTATTTTATGGTTTATATTTCTATTTTTAATTCTGCTCTGTTGTTTTTTCATTTTTTTTTTTGTTTTTTTCTGCTTTATTCTGTTGATGGGTGCTGAGGTGGGTATGGGATCTTTGTAAGGTGGAAGAAGACTGGTCTTCTCCCTAAATCGATGTTGGAGCATCGACTATGTCCTCCCTTGACCGCTCTTCTCTTTTGATCGATGACAAGAGAAGCAAAGCACTGCCATGGAATGTTACCCACCGACCTCCCTCATTTCGTGAATTGCGAAGCTTATCTAATGAGAAAAAAATTCAATAAAAATAAAATAAGAAAAAAATTTAAACAAAATAAGGGTATATTTGTCAATTTATAATAAGCTCCCCTCCCCTCCCCTCTTGAACCAAATAAGAAACATCTCATCTTCTCCCTTATGCTCTCCTAAACCCTTCGTTGAACCAAACATAGCCTTAGTGAATACAGTGTGATTGCATGGATTTAACTTATGATCATTTGTTCATGGAGGCTTTAATGCCTAGTCATGAGCCATTTCAATTAAAGAGCTTAAATAATGGCCCATGAATTTTGTTATTATATTCTCTTAAAATACCAATAATTTTATCACAAGAGCCACCAGACTGATGACAATAGCATGCCTGACAAAGTTACTTTTAAAACAAATTGACCTGTATTTATTTATTTCCCTCTGTTATCTTTCCAAAAGGAAAAGGAAACTTCTGTTACCATGGTGTATAAATATATTTTGTGGTTAGGAAAAAATGGTAAATTATTATGGTAATGTCAGTCTCTGTTGTGTTTTGGCATATTTGGTTTGATCAAAATGACTGTACTTTCAATTTACCTTGCATTTAGATATGTTAAGGGTCCGGATAATGGTTCAGCCTCTTTGTTAGACTGTTCATGGTTTTTAAAGTGGCCTTTTGAGATATGTAGAGGGATTTTGTCACTTTTTACATATTTGAACCTGTGCTTTTATGTTATCTTGTTTTTTCTGTTTTCTTTAGAAAATCTCTCATTTCTATTAAATTTTCGTCAATACAATATTTTTAGTTATTTATTATCAATGACTCAATTTTATATATCCACCTCACTATTGCAGGCTAAGTTTTTGGCAGTGTTGATTATCATTCCCTGGGCAATTGACTTCCTGGTTCATGACTATATGCTCATGCCATTATTGGACAGGTAGTTTTTGGAAGACAATTGTCTTAGTTTTTATCATTTAATTTTGTAAATGTGTGAATGTGCTTTAGAGTGCAAGATTTGTTGCATACAGATGGACTTATATGAAGACAACAAAGAGATAACATTGTGCAAGGAGGGCCCAAGGTGGCATTACCTACTGATAGGGTGGCCAATAGAAAGAAAGAGGAAATAGAGTGCTTGTAACTAACGGTCACGTGGATCAAGAGGTGGAGGAGAGAGTAGGCTAGTGAAGGAAAATATATAAGAAAGTAGAAAGTCAGACCATCTGTGATATGGCACCAAGGAAATATCTAAGGCGGAAGAATAGGGACTCTAGTTGACTTAGTCTAGCTCACTTGGTTTTCTCTGTTTTCTCCTTGTTTATTACTTATTTCCATTATCACGTACTGCTGAATTATAGGGCCATTATCCATCACCATCACGTCTATCCAGCATGAGTTCATTATGGGTTAGTTTCCCGACTATGTAGGGAAACTCAGTTTCATTATCTTCCTATATATATGTATTCGCTGTCCTTAAGTTGATATAACAGAATTATCTTTTCAAGTCTATTGGAGATCCCCCAGGCTTCTACATTCCCTTACGAGTGAGATACTGACAGCGAGAGAATTAGAAGAGAATTTACTTCCTGTTTTGCAGTTCACGTGCAGGTTCCCAACAGCATATACCAATTTGGTATCAAAGCCACGTTTTGATCAGCATGGTGACCACACGCTCCTCAAACACCAATTTGGACGGACAACCCGACGCCTCCCTTGGTGACAATCCTCTCGCGACAATAGCTGCCAAGTTAGCAACGTTGGATGTGCTGCAGGAAAAAGTCTTAGCTCTAGAAACCCAAACAGCTCGACGCCCCCAGGGTCGAGGAAAGACACGCCGCGGGACAGAAGACAGCGACGAAGAGTTAGAGACATCTCGGCGTTTTCCTCGACCACCCCAGGCGAAACTTGACTTCCCGAGATATGGAGGTGGCGACCCCAGAGGATGGGTTCTTAAAGCAGAGAAATATTTCAGATATTATGAGATTTCCGAAGACGATAAAGTGGATGTAGCTTCAATGCATTTGGAAGGGGATGCTTTGGATCTCTTCTCGTGGATGAGCACCGAACGGACTCTCCTTTACTGGGATGATTTGGTGAAGGTGCTGCAGGATCATTATGGACCGCCAGAGTACCAAAATCCTAATGAATATCTCTGTAGCATCAAGCATCTGGGTTCCGTAAATGAATACAGATTAGAATTTGCAAGAAGGTTGGCACGCGTCGAGAGGTGGCCAGAACATTGCCTTCTCGGGGTCTTCATCAACGGGCTAAAGGAGGAATTGCGATCTGATGTCCCCCTCCATAAACCTAAAACTGTATACAGGGCCGCGAGTCTGGCCTTGGAATATGAGAGGAAGCACTCTGCGGGTTGGAGCTCCAAACCCGGAAGCACTTATAGCCCAACCCGTTATAGCAACCCGCTTTACACACAGCCTAATTCTATACGAGACCCAGCCAGCTCCTCTAGGCCCAACACACTCTAGCAACGTCCACTGTCCTCTTCGATCACAACTCAAGCCAGACCGCCTGGGATGGATGCCGAGCGACAACGTAGACCTGATAAGGGCCTCTATTTTCGTTGTGGGGATCCTTTCCGTCCGGGGCACCGCTGTAATAGTACTTTTTCTCTCCTGGAAATAGACGAGGATGGGAATCCTATACCAAAGGCCTTGGACATTGTGGACGAAGTTGGAGAAGAAAATGTAGAAGACACTGAGATTTCCTTCAATGTGATTCTGGGTCGCAATTCTGCAGCAACGATGAAGCTTCGAGGTACTATTCAGGGTCGTAAAATCTCCCTCTTGGTTGATAGTAGGTCAACCCACAACTTCATTTCAGCTTCATTAGTCAAGGAATTCAATATCATTACATGTTCAGTGCCTACTCTTGGCGTCCAGGTTGGTGACGGAAGAATGGTTCGCTGCACACAGGTATGTGAGGGATTAGAGATCGCACTTCCAGGCTTGACTATTACACAGAATTTTTATCCTTTCTCTCTCGCAAGCTCTGACGTGGTCCTGGGAATTCAATGGCTCGCTTCTCTCAATACCATTCAAGCCAACTGGAATCAAATGTTCCTGATTTTTTGGGTTAATGGAAAATGATATAAATTACGGGGGACTCCATTTTCAGAAGATCAAACGGCAGGGCTCCATTCCATGGATACTTCTGAGCTGAAATTGAGCTCTAATTCCAGTACCAGCCTGAACTTGGACGACTTAGTGACTGAATTCGGTGCTGTTTTCTATGAACCCTCTGAGTTGCCTCCTTTCCGAGAGCATTACCATGCCATCACTCTGTTTCCAAATGTACCACCACCAAACCTGAGGCCATACCGGTATCCGTACTTCCAGAAAAATGAGATTGAGCGACAGGTAGAGAACCTCCTTCAAAAGGGGTTCATTCGGCCTAGCTCAAGCCCTTTTGCAAGTCCAGTATTGTTAGTAAAGAAGAAAGACGACTCATGGCGTATGTGTGTGGATTACAGGGCTCTCAATAAGATCACTGTACCAGATAAATACCCCATTCCCAATATTGATGAACTGCTTGATGAGTTGCATGGGGCGGCCTACTTTTCTAAGATCGATATGCGTTCTGGGTACCATCAAATCCGCGTGCTAGCTGCTGATATTCACAAGACAGCCTTTAGAACTCACAATGGGCATTATGAGTTTGTAGTAATGCCATTCGGTCTTACCAATGCTCCCGCCACCTTCCAAGCAACAATGAATGATTTACTTCGGCCTTATCTTCGCAAATTTGTGCTTGTGTTCTTTGATGACATTCTGGTATACAGCTCTAGTCCACAGCAACATGAATGTCATCTTCGGACAATATTCCAAACTCTACAGCAGCATTCCTATTTTGCGAATTCCAAGAAATGTTCGTTGGGACAATCTCGAGTTATGTTTCTTGGCCATCGTGTGTCAGCCCAAGGAGTTGAAACTGATTTTGAGAAGATTAGTGCAGTACGAGAATGGCCAGTACCTACTAGTGTGTTGGAGCTCCGAGGCTTCCTTGGCCTCGCTGGGTACTACCGACGGTTCGTCAAAAACGACGGTATGATTGCTCGTCCTCTTACAGACCTTACTAAAAAGAATGTTTTCTGCTGGTCTCCCATGGCGCAAAAAGCTTTTGAGATGCTCAAGTTGGCCTTAATTTTTGCACCTACTCTAAAACTTCCTGACTTTAATTCTGAATTTGTTGTTGAGTGTGATGCCTCTATGGAAGGTGTTGGTGCTATCCTTTTGCAACAAGACAACCCCATTGCTTTTTACAGCAAAGGATTTTGATTCTCTAATAGGTACAAGTCAGCATATGATAGGGAATTACTGGCCTTGGTGCTAGCTTTGCAGAAATGGTGCCATTATCTTTTGGGACAGCATTTCACTGTGAGAACAGATCACAACAGCCTTCACACCCTCCTAGATCAGCGAATAGTCACCAATAACCAACAACGTCTCATTCTCAAGATCCTTCCATTTGATTTCACCATTATCTATAAGGCTGGGAAGGAAAACATAAGAGCAGATGCACTCTCCCGACGGCCACAACATTCTGATTTCCTTCATATGGTAGTACCATTACCTTTGGACTTTTTAGATCTAGATGTTGAAAGATCAATCTACAGCCCCAATCATTGCAACTCTGAAAAAGGATCCCCAGGCTAGACCAGGTTACACTATGAGTGGACAAAAGTTGTACTATCAAGGGCGGTTGGTAATTCCACGTAGCTCTCCACTCCGGGCAAAATTGCTTGAAGAAGCTTATATCACACCTTCGGGTGGCCATGGGGGGTTCTTAAAGACCCTAAAGCGGCTCACTGCTATGGTTTACTGGCCTCAGATGAAATCAGATATCAAAACATTGATTCAGCAAGGTTTCACCTGCCAAAAGACCAAGTATGATACCTTATCACCGGCGGGGCTGTTACGACCTATACCGGCCCCTAAACAAATTTGGGAAGACATTTCTATTGATTTCATTGTTGTGCTGCCTAGGTCCGGAACTATTGACACTATATTGGTAGTAGTGGATCGATTGAGTAAATATTGTCATTTCATTCCGCTATCTCATCCCTACACTGCTAAGTCCGTGGCTACTAGATTCTGTGAAGAAATCATTCATCTACATGGCATGCTGCGTTCTATAATTTCAGATCGGGACCCACTATTCTTGAGTACCTTTTGGCAGGAGGTGTTCAAATTAAGCCAAACTCGTTTGCGGATGAGTACATCTTACCATCCCCAAACTGATGGGCAGACAGAGGTCGTTAACCGCTGTTTAGAAGCATACTTAAGATGCTTTGCACATGAGCAGCCACGTACTTGGAGCAGATTTTTGTGTTGGGCAGAGTATTCGTTCAATATCAGTTTTCACACATCAACCAATACCTCCCCCTTCAAAGTGGTTTATGGGAGAGACCCTCCTCCCCTTCATCCTTTCATTAAGGGAGAAACTAATGTGGCCAAACTCGCTGAACAGCTGGAAGCCAAAGACGCCATGCTACGCCTACTTCAAGATAATCTTAGAAAGGCATAAGACAGGATGAAGTCGTATGCAGATAAACACCGGCGTGAGCTTACCTTGGAAGTTGGTGATGCTGTTTTCCTAAGACTCCAACCATTTCGCCAACACTCTCTTGCCCTTCAGAAGTACTCCAAACTCTCTCCTCGTTTCTTTGGCCCTTACAAGATCATCCGAAAGGTGGGACCCGTCGCTTATGAGTTAGAACTCCCTCCGTCAGCAAAAATTCACCCAGTATTCCATGTCTCCTTACTGCGGCCTGCTCATGGACAAGTCCTGTTGCACCACCGGCTGAATTGCCTCTCTCTGCTGATTTTGAACTGCTCCTAGAACCAGAGAAAGTACTGTCACACCGCTGGAAGGGTCCTCATTTAGAGCTGTTAGTACACTAGAAGACCAGACCCGCGGAAGAGGCTAGCTGGGAAGATTATGATCTTCTACAAATACAATTCCCAGATTTTCAGCTAGCGGACAAGTTGGCCTTCCAAGGGGGGAGTATTGATATGGCACCAAGGAAATATCTAAGGCGGAAGAATAGGGACTCTAGTTGACTTAGTCTAGCTCACTTGGTTTTCTCCGTTTTCTCCTTGTTTATTACTTATTTCCATTATCACGTACTGCTGAATTATAGGGCCATTATCCATCACGACTGTCCAGCATGAGTTCATTATGGGTTAGTTTCCCGACTATGTAGGGAAACTCAGTTTCATTATCTTCCTATATATATGTATTCGCTGTCCTTAAGTTGATATAACAGAATTATCTTTTCAAGTCTATTGGAGATCCCCCAGGCTTCTACATTCCCTTACGAGTGAGATACTGACAGCGAGAGAATTAGAAGATAATTTACTTCCTGTTTTGCAGTTCACGTGCAGGTTCCCAACAGCATATACCAATCTGAGTGGGGATAATGAAGAATTCAATATGGTGTGGGAGAGATTTTATCCTTTCAAAAGTAAAAGGAGCTTGTCTTGCTAGTTTTGTTTTCTGCTGTTTTTCCACTTTACCATAATTAGGTTGAACTTCATCCTCTAGAAAGCTTTAGGGGGTATCATATATAAAATGATCCTGCTAGAGTGTAACCCTTACTGATGAAACTGTGATTCTTGTTAAAGAAGAAGAGATTAAGGTTAATTGTTGCTAGTAATTCTTAAGGCATAGGCTCTCCAATAGAATCCACTAACTAATTAAATTTCACTAGAGGAATTAAATATTTTTATTTCATAAACTAAAAGTGTAAGACAAGCTTGTGGATTAAGCTTGTCTGATTTTAAATCTTGAATTTCATTGTTACTTAAACTTCTTAAATTGGATTGTTTCGTATCATTATTCCCGCTAACCTTGTGCTGTTGACAGATATGTAAAGACTGTACCACTTGCAGCCCAAATGCTTGATGTAAGGAGACATCAAAAACTTCAAATGATTGAAGAATTAAGAACCGAGAGAGGACGGTTCCAGCTTGAGGTAGAGATTGGTAAATCTCCACCTCTTACTGATGATGAAATCTGGTGGGAGTTAAGGCAAAAAGCGTAAGCTCAGGACTTCATTTCTTAGCTCATTTTGTTGACCGTTGTTCCCTTTGATGATTGCTGTAGTTATAGCCAGAACAATAGAGTGGAACCTTCTAATTCAGGTAGAAAGCGCAAAAGACCTACTATGCAAATAGTGTGAATTAGTCTGCCATTTGACATATGATTCCATAAATCTTAGTTATTGTTGCACTGCATACTTGGTTTTAAAATACCTTTTGAAATTGGTTTAGACATTGTACAAAAAGTGAAGTAATCTACTTAGATGTGTAGAGCAGTTTCTTTGGTATTTTGGCATAACTATTTTTAGTATGTACCATAAGTTGCATCTGGGGTTCTAACAAAAATATATGGCAGTTGTCTGTTACCTGCTGAAGAAATAAACCTAGAACACCATCAAAGAAATTCTTTATATTTGTTTTCTGAAAGAAAACATATCGCGTCTTCCCTTGTGTATTTCCACAAAACTAGTTAGAGTTATAGAAAGTAGTCAGAGAGAGAGAGAGAGAAGTATGAATGGGGCCACTGACTTAAACTAATAGGTTTCTTGCTTGTTCCTTCAACAGATTAGAATTGAGAGATGAGTGGAGACTTGAGAACCGTAGAGCATTTGCTAACATCTGGTCAGATATGGTTTTCGGGATCACTTTATTCATTCTTTTATACTTCAATCAGAGCAAGGTAAGTTACTATCTCTGTGTACCAACGTTTTAATGTTTATTGCCTCTTAATGCGATTTATTTGTGCAGACTTTAAAAATATACTGTTATTTTATACTGGAGCGTTATCAAGTTTATCAAGTGCTATGTATAATAGGGGAGACACTAGTGTTCTTGTGTGCGTTCATACATGTGCACCCCCGTGTGTGTGTGTGACAGAGAGTACTGAATTAGATTTAACTTCTTGCTATTTTTATTATTGTATTTGGGATTACCTCATTATTGAATTGCTATTAAGAATTATTTGCTGTCAGCATTCTCTCCTACTCTCCTCCTTTATGTCTTTTGTTCTCCCTCTTTCTCCTTCCCCCTTCCCCTTTCTTTCCTTGTCCTACGTCACCAATCTTCTAGATTTTAGGCCTTACTTCATTAGTGTAGTTGCTAGTTTTCAAAAGATTAGATTTTGATTTTTTACTACCATAGCTCCTCCTTAGTTGTATATGTACACCCATGTAACAACATATTTAAAAGTAATTAAGATGCATGTACTTTAGTTATTGCAGGCATGATTCACAAGTTGATGTGAAAATATGAACGAAGTAACTTCTCTGTTTATGATGGTACAGGAAATTATTGGAAATAATTTAATTCTTGGCCTGTTTCAAAAACTGTGCACAATGACTAAACATGAATCCTCCCCTTAAGCTACTTTTTTATTCTCTTTTTCTTATAGGTTTTCCATTATCTCCCTCTCCCTCTCCTCTCCTTTTTATTTTTATATTCTCCTCGTCTTTCTTGTTCCCAAAGTTCCTATCTTTTGAACTTTGAATAGGAGTTGAGTGGGATAAGGCACCAGATATTCAAACATCACAGCTATGCTTAAACCCAAAATTATTGTCAAGATCACCAATGATTTGTACCGTTGAACTGCATCAAAACCTCAAGTTTCTTGTAGTTCTTCCTTAGTTTTCGGGTCTTTTATAAAAACAAAAATTGAAACTGAGAAGTGAGATTTGTTCTTTCATCAATGGCTTCATTAGGCTCATATGATCAGCTGCTTGAATGTTTCTATGTAAGTTCAAAACAGAGGTCTGAAAATAAATATTGATGAAGATCTGTAGATTTTCATATTATTAAGAGTCTGCATTCTCATCTATTCAAATGAATTATTCCTTAAATACATAAATAGGATCTTGAGCATTCATAATGATAGCCTCAAATCACCCAAAATAGTGACTACAATATTAACTACCAAACAAACTTTGAGAGATTTGAGGAGATGAAGAACCAAAAAATCAGTAAATGATAGTAATAATAGTAAATATGGGATTCTAACATCTCAACCTAGTCAAAACAGAAGAGGAGGATAGACAGAAAAGAATGACTGAAAAAGGCTAATTGATTACTGTCCATGCTGATAGAGGGGTAAATATGCGAAAATGTATTTTTTATTTCTTATTTCTAATCTGTACAAGAATCAAGATATATACACAGATGGGAGCACAATCCGGAGAGAGACTAGGGAAAGAATCAGGAAAAATAATATCTAAGGATAATCCTGCCAGTTATATAATTATTGATATTATGGTATCAATAAAAATAAAAGACTATTTACAATATATTTAATATTTCAAGATTGACTCGTACTTCTAAGAGTATAACGATTCGTATTTTGTCTATGTCATTTGTGAAAGTACGCTGGTAGCTTCACCTTATATATTATTTACCAGTAAAGCCTTAGAAACTGACTTATTATATTGAACAATTATCAATTAGTTTGAGTTTTGTTGAGGTTTTACAAATAATTGTTACAATTCATGATGTTTTACACTTAGTTTTTGAATTCAACTATACCTGCTAATTATTTTTTCTTTGGGCTCCATTTTGCAGGTTGCCTTGCTCAAATTTACTGGTTACAAAATAATAAATAATATTTCAGATACTGGGAAGGCATTTCTAATTATACTTGTCACAGATATATTCTTGGGGTAATTTCTTTTTTCAACTTGATGCTGTTTTTATTATGCACATTATTAGTTCCTGCTTATTTATCTCATTTTTTCAATATCAATCTGTAGAGCTTTTATTATAATGAATTATTGATGTTAACGAGTGTGGGAAATCTGAATAATTAATAGGATTTATTTCTCTTTATTATCTTTATCATTGAAGGGCCGGCTTGGCTCAGCGGTAAGCTCGCTTGCCGTGGGGTCTGAGGTCGCGGGTTCGAACCAGCCTCCCTGCAAAGCAGGGGTAAGGCTGCTTAGATTATTCCCTTCCCCAGCACCCCCACCAAGTGGGGACTCGAACTGGGTTGGCCCTTTATTATCTTTATCATGTAAATAGTTGTTATGTGGTTGTCATGTTAGTTAAAAGGGTTATTAGTTAGTCAGAGAAGGTTATTAGTATAAATATTAGTTAATGCATGAGGGGTCTTATGAAATAAAGTACAGTTTGCCTCTACTTTCTTGTTCTACGCAATTCACACAATTTTTCATGTCTTCTATAACCTGATAGAATCTCTTTCTGTTCCACCTCATTCCCTTTCATTGTACCATGGATTGACCCCGCTTCCAATTGACTCTTCGTGAGAATGGATTTTACCTTCTTCTAAACACCTCATATTTCACCAAGTTTTGTTCAGTGGGAAGCATCAAAGTGACTCTCAGAGTTGTCATCCTAAAGATAATGATACCACTTGCCTACTTGATCCCTATCTCACTTCACCTAATTCCTGTGTCATATTTATGCTAGAAAAGACATTGATTTAACCATAGGGGGAGAAGTGGGGAACCAATTAGTAGATAAACATGTTCGTCAAGTTTGCTCATGAAAGAACAAATCAAATGTAGAAAACCTCACATTTGAGCTGCTAAGGGAGTTAAACTTGAGTTTGAAGCTATAGATCAAAGTGTTTGTGAAGGTACATTGACTAAGAAAGAATTGAATATTTAAATAAAGTGTTATGTATTTGTAACAAGGACACCAGGGTAGGTAATAGCTAACTAATTAGTGGTAACTAACACACTATTACCTGCCCCGTGTCCTTATCACAAATACATAACATAGGCCATCAAACTCTATTATGAGAAACCTACAATCTTCATCTCCTTTAATCTGGTTCAACATGATATAACTAAACTTGTTGAGGGATAGTCACTTTATCAAGGAAAAGTTGGGGATGGAATAATTTGCCTGACCTATGTTCCTACGTGAGAACAAGCTGTAGACATCTTAGAAGCAAGTTGAAGGGCTTATAAGCCAGTTGGACTTCATTAACATCTATGAACGGACTTGAGGGGGAGTGTCAAAGATCCCGACAAATCAGGGATTTGTGTAAATATGGCTTTAGAGAATATTTTTGCATTTGTAGGAAAAATCAGTGATCTATTCTAAATATTTGTGTATATATATGGTTTGTCTCGGAAAAAGGGTTCCAAGAATGATCTGCACTTAATTGGGTGAAACCATAACAAACTTACTTCTATAGGAAAAAACTGCAAGACTTTCTGTACATAAACCTTCAATTTTTCAGGTGATGTTATGGAAGAAACAAAAGAAGTTGAACTTCAAGATACGTAAAGACAAATTTGTAAATCATAAGGGATTACTTTATGCCATAACAAACTCCAAGACTCCTTGATATTAATAAACTTCTTCTAATACTCTTAGATTTCTCCACAATAATAGAAATAACCGGGAAAATTGTTTTTGAGTCTTATCCTAATGACATGAAAACACGATTATACATCCAATACCAACACCCTTGTTTAGTCAAGGAATTTCATACATGATAATTGTTCTAATGATTCTTTTTCTATTTTTAACTATTCATTATCTGTATACATTATAAAAACTTTAATAAGACACTATTTATAATCTATGAAGTATGAACATCGAACTTTGTTCTCAAATTCCGTGCAATATCGGGAACCACACTAATTTATTCTAATAACACCTTTTGATTTTTCATTTGATTAGTTTTTTTTTTTTTTTTGGTTCATGGCCGTCTGATGCTGCTCTTATCCTTAACTGCTTTGAATGCTGGGATGCCTGCAGGTATCATTCTGAATCTGGTTGGCAAACTTTGATAGAGATTCTTGTTGAGCACTATGGGCTTCAAGTTGACGAGTCTGCTATAACAATTTTTGTTTGCCTGGTCCCAGTTATCATCGATGCATGTGTGAAACTCTGGGTATGTTCTGCTCTTAAAAGGCTCATCAATTTACTGGTTCCATGAATTTAAATTTTTCGTAGTCAGGAAATTAAAATAAACCAAAAAGAAACCTAACCTTATAGTGGAATATGGTATGCGAATATAACACAATGTTCTGCTCAAGTATTTCCTCTATATGAAAGAAATGGCAAATCTACATCCAATTAGTCTACATAGAATTCTTTTTTTAAAGAATGAAATATTAGAAGTGGTCTAGTGAATTTCGTGAGCACAGGATAAGATGTCCTCTTAAAAGAAATGAATACATGATAAACAAATCAAAGATCCTCAACTAAACAAATTAATCTCAACGACTAAATTTCTCTAAACATGCCATTAGCAAAGCAGTATATAGAGGGAATAGAAGTACCACTTTAGCCTAAGACGACAACAAAAATCAAAATCAAAATGAAGAGTATTAGATTTTCCAAGGTGATGGTGATGGATTTCAGTTGAAGGAATTATTGGTGGTCAGGGCTCACATTAATACTTAGGAAAAACAAATTCTTCTACTGCTCTGTTTTTGGAACAAGACATCTGAATTGGAACGCGCATGAAAAAAAATTATTGATGAGGGTACATTTCATCTATGCTTGGTTTTGTACAATAGATGCATGGAAGGTGTACAACCCATAGGTCCTGGATCAAGCCATGAGAAAAACACTATAATTTTATCTAACTTTATGGAGAAGAGTTCTCACGCAACACCACGACTGAGTCTAATAACTAAACATTCAATGAGTATAAAACATTAAAAAGACCTAACTACATGTGATTTGAATTAATGTGGAGATTCCACCATTCTTGAAGACACTTCCATAGCTTGAAATTTGGAATTAATATTTTCAGTGCTGAGTAAATTAGTTTGCCTCTTCTCCCTATTTTTCTATTGCCTCTTCTCGTCATAATGTGTCTTCAGGATCTGTGATATCTAATGGAACAATTTCCAGAAATCGTACATTATCATCATTTTGTATAAAGCTATTAGACTTGAAATGTATTGTTTCTGTTACTTTCTCAATGTTATTACTGCTAATTAGAGCTTCTTGTGTTGTGCTACAGCTATTTAAATTCCTTCCAAAATTATCACCAAACGTGGCAAATGTATTTCGGGAAATGAAACGTCACTAGGTGAATTTTACACCTGGGCGTGTAGATCTTCTTCAGCAATATGGACTTGGCTTTGGCACCTAATAAATTTTTTTTTACCATAGCACTTGTCTCTCCATTCGATTCTTTATACAGCTATGTTTAAGTTGAGCTACTCTCGGGCCACACATAAAATATTGTATATTAGTATTCTTTGCCAGTTACCGTGCTGCCAATTGTCATGTTCGACTTGCTTGCCCGTTTGATTCTGATACAAAAGAACTGATATGAAGTTCTGAAGTAACTTTTTGGTCCTGAATTTTGACTTGAGTTGGATTCTTAATTCTGCACTCATTGTAACAAATTTGCCGTAGGTTATGGTCAGTATATAGGCATATATAGAAGTTACAGTTTAAACAAAAATTTAGCTCGAGGTTAAATTACTGTAGTATTTTTTTTATAGTATTTATTAAATTCTATTACCAGCTATATAGTTTCAGGTTTTATGACTGTCCCTTCTAGTATAGATTTTCTTTTATGAATTAAATTTGAGACCTAAAGTGATACAGTGAAGTTTAACTCTATGTTGATATAATGAAATTTATCATCTTATCCACAAAGACATACTTTAGTTGTTTAAAGCATAAACTCAGTAAATAGGGGCTTTTGTGCCTTAAACAAATAGTTGAAGTTCATATAACTAGACCTTGCGTATGAAGCAAACAAAATCATGAGAGATTTACTTGTTCCCTGTGGTGCTTAAACGGAGATTAGTCTTGCTTCCTGGGGTCTTAAACAAATAATAATAATTTTTTATGTTTTTATTTAATTGTTTGTTTATAGTATTTCCAGGTGTCTATGTTGCTGCCCTCCAATAATATTGTTTATATATATTATTATACATTTATGCATTTAAATAATGTTTTAAAAAAATCAATGAAATCCTTAACTTCTTTAAAGATGAAAGGACTTTATAGTATAATGTTAAAGAAGTATTCACGAAACCATATGAATGACCTTTCATGGATTATATTATGTGTACAAAAATGAATATGTTTTCACTTATTTGGTTGGAAAGAAAACTGGGAGGAGAAAAAAAAATAGAGGGAAAAGAAAACAGAGGAAGAAAAAGTGGAACGATAATATTATCCCTAGAGAAAATAAATAACATCTATAATGACAATAACACTCTTATTTAATTTTTAACCTATTTTTTCATATAATACCACGAAATATAAATTCAATTAAAATAAAATTATTTTTATATTTTAGTTTAAAAATGAAAATAATAAGCAAAATATAATACTTCACAAACTAAAATAATAAAAAAAGTTAAAATAAAATTGATGATAATAATATCTTTATATCTTGATTTATTTAAATCAAAATAAATTTTTCTTTAAAGAAATCAAGTTCTTTTTATTTTATTTATAATTTATAATTATATTATTATTTATATGAAAATTGCATTGATATAAAATTAAGAAAAATGATACTCACTAATGAAGAGCCGAAAATGACAGTGAGGGTAGAGGCAAATTTGGGAAAGTAGTTCTTCCTCCAAAATCTCTCCAAGTTTGGGAAGAAGATTTGGGGTAAAACTGCGTGGGTACCACATCATTTTTTTCTTCTCCTCTTCCTATTTTCTCTTTTAATTCAAATAAGGGAAAATCCATGTTTCCCTTTTTTCTCCTACTTTTTTCTTTCCTTAATTTTTTCACCATCCAAACACACTATTAAAATAAAAAAATAAAATAAAAAAAGGACAAAATGTTTATTTATTTTTCCCTTATAATGAGTATTATGAGAAACTTGGAACAAAACAATTTATCTTCCATTCTTCCTAGAGATGAAGGCCTTGTTTGATTCCTGTTTTGGAAATAATTTTTTGCTTTTAAAAATAGATAATTCATAAAACTTGTTTGATGTTTAATTTTTAAATACAAAAAAAATAGAAATATACTTTTAAAAATAAAAAACTCAATTTTTACATGTTTTTCTATTTTTTTCCTTTTTTTTTAATTTTCTTAATTATCGTTTTCACTCACGTCTTTTAACTCTATCGTGCTTATCAATGTCGCCTCTTAGTGCTTCAACTCTCTGTTTGCCATCATTGCAATCTATTTTGTCTCTCGTCTTCTCTCAATTCTTCAAGTTAATTTTAAAACTAATTTGTTTTTTATTTTTTTATTTTCAAATATAATTTTTTTAAAACTATTATGTAAATATATTTTTTTGTAAACTTATTTTAAAAAATAATTTTATAAAACTCTTCTAAAAACATAAAAACGAGAAAACAGAATCAAACAGTCGAAATTTTCATTTGACTAATTTGATGTACATCAAATAACAAAATGTAAGAAAGCTAAGCTTTTTTTTTTATATATACAAAAAAGTTTAGGTAAGTTTGGTATCGATCCCCTACTAAGGTCAGGGCACAGCCCCAAAGCTCAGAGAGAGTTTATAAGGGATTTACGAGATGGCCTATTAAAACAGTCCTCACAACAGCAGTAAAAATTGAACTCACATTTTTGTGAAATACGAGCCTATTTTTTATTATCTATGTTAACTTTATTGGTTACTAAGCTTTTATTGCCAAGAGGAATAACTTTACCTTGTACCTTCTAATGGATCTAATCCAATTTTTCTGAAGCTTGAATCAATTGATTCACATAATGCCCAAACCAAAAAGAGTCATAATTTATTCTACCAATTTTTCAGTTACGTACACATTTCAAACAAGAGCATGTGCCATCCTTCAGAGTGAATAGTTTTCCTACACAGAGTGAATAATGTAATAATTAAAAGCAATTTAAAATAATTTTTATAATTATGAAATTAGTCAAACATGGAAGATACAGTCAAGCAGATAGTGAAGAAGGAAAAAAATTGAAATATTTAAGATTAGTGTGGCAAATGGCTTTCAAACAATCGCAATGAATTTGTTATGCGTTAAGTGTCATTTGTGTCTCAAAAGTTTTTACGAAACAGCTGTGAGTTTTTAGGAACTTATTTTTTACTCTTTTTTTCTAAAATGTTAAAAATACAGCAATGGCGCCATCCTCCAACATATACCCCAATTGACATCTTCCGTATTGGATTTTTTCCATGTTGGATTTTCTTCTTCTTCTTGACCTTCCCATTGCAAGAGAGTGTCAAATTTGAAGAAAATCATCGAACCTTCAGAAATATATGCTTGTGGAAGATCTAAAATAGGACTAATTTGAACTCCATTACTAACATGAGGAATCACAAGCATACAAATTGTAAGTAGTATAAAAAATATTGTTCCCATTTTATTATAAAAAAAATCGTTCCTACAGAGAGTGTGATAAAAACTAGTTAATTATCACAATTATGTTCTCAATTAGGTTGAGTGTAATCATTTTGAAAAATATGTTATAAGTAAAAATTGAATATGTTTGAAAACAAAAGTACTTAATTGATAACTAAATTGAAGCCTTAACTTCAAGACAAAAGGACACTAGGATTACTTCTCCCCGCTACATTTGATAAAACTTAATTGACAACCTCTCAATTAGCGCTTAAATAAAAATATGTGATAGTCTAAGGTTCAAAAGCATTTATGATTTATTAAGTCAAAATCAAATTTAAAGTTCTCAAATAACTTTAAGAGAACTTTCACAATCTCTTGTTTCTTTTAAAGAAAGCTACCATAAAGCAACAACCTTAATTTGACAATGTTAGATTAATAGGTATATCTCTATTCTATTAACAAACCATGCATTATATTCAACAATGAAACTTCAAGTCTAACATGATTTTACCTAGGTTCTACATTCAAATTGTCTTTTTTAAGCATAACTAGAATGAACAATACAATCCAAGTGGTGGCCAGTCATAAAGAAGCATTAAGAGCAAGATAAAATCAACACAAATTATCATTAACACTAAAAAAAAGTAATATTATAAGTCTTAATCCATGCAATGGTTTAAAGTAATCCCAAAGTAAAGGATTCAGCTACTCATGGTTTTAATCCAGTTCATCATAGAAATAGTATAGCCAAGAATAAAAAACCACATAAAAGGGTGATGGATTTTAGGCACATATGCAATGGAATAAAAATGTAAATTTTGTCAAAACCCTCCCTCCCAAAGAATCTATTGACTTTGCTTAAATTGAATTAGAAAAGAAGACATACCAATTGATCTTTTGTTTGGTAATTAAGATCTTAGGTGCTACTTTTGATATGAATACCCTCCATCAGTATCCACATGAATGGGATCAAGAACACAAACGGTGCGGTAGCATCTTTTCACAAACAACGATTGGCTCCTGCTGTTCAAGAATGTCACACGTATTTTCTATGTGAATGGAGTGAAAAATTCCCTCTACTATTTTTCATAGTTATCTTGGTTTCGCATGGTTCTATGACTCTCAAAGAACTCCCAACATATTGTTGGAGATTGTGCCCTAGGGGCCAATCATTATGAATGAACATTGTTGATTTATGAATTTCTTAATTATGTTATCACATTATTTGCATGTTTACTGTGATGACCATCCTTGGATAACTCATGATCTTATCCTAAATGTCCCTAGTCGGTCATCTGTGTGGGAGCAGAGATGAAATAAGACCAGTATGACTTTGAAGATATATACAGATATAAATCAAAGTCATAGGCACATGTAAGAGTACAAGGTGTTGGACCGACCCACTATGAGAGAGCTGCATGGATTAAGTCATAAGCTTCTCTCATATATAAACCATGTCACTATGCCCTTTGACCTGAGATCATCATGGATTCCTACATGACAAACGCTCAGCTTTGACCTAGTCAAAAGTCAGTTTTGATCGAGTGATCATAAAGGCTATGTTCGGGCTTAGTGGTTTTTCATGCGGAGGAATATGAATGGTCAAGATGGAATTTGTCCCTCACATTCGTAGAGAGATATTACTGGGCCCCTCGATAAGTGAGTCTGAGAAATGTATGGCCATACTGTAATGGAAGGGTAGTTCCATTTCTATAGTCAGACTACTCAGGGATCGAGAAAGTAACGGTCAGGTACAGGAGGATGACGTTCTCCATGCCTAATCCATGACCGAAATATCGTGTGACAAAAGGGACGTGATATGGTTGTATGAAAGGTAATATCGTTCATCGATCCTCATATGATTTGGGTAGTCATAATGTCTTGCTAGAGACCGTTTAAGACTTGTGGATCAGTATAGTAACTGGCCCACTGCCAACTTCATATGGGCCTACAGGGTCGCACATAAAATAGCCCAACTCGAGTTGTGATATCTAGGTTCATTGAATCTAAGACATGTCTTGATTTAGTGAATAATCTAGGGTGAATTTATATATATTATATATATATAAATTTGTATTTATATATTATATATAATATAAGAAATATTTGCAAGATTTAATTTATAAGGGTAAATTAAATCTCTATCACTTTTGAATTTGAATTTAAATTGATATGATCTATTTGAATTTGAATTTAAATTGATATGATCTATTTGAATTTAAAATTTAAATTGATAAGATATCCCAAATTTGATTTATGAGAATAAATTAAATATAATTCCGTCTTATCTTTATTTTAAATTAAATAAATAGGTGAATTAAATCTGTGGGACGGATTTAATAAAAACCATATTTATTTAATTAGTTTCTTATCAAATTATGCAGTATATGATATTGTATTAATTTTAGAATTAATATAAGATTAATTCTAAAGCCCGGCCCAATTAGAAGCCCGATAACATCCTATATATTTGACATTAGGGGCTAGGGTTCTATACACAAGAAAAGGGGGCAAGGAGAGTGCAAAAGGTTTGCAGATAAGAAACTGCCGAAATAGAGACAGTGAGGATGAAATCTTGAGAAAGCCTTAGAGGGATAACAGGCACTAGCACGTCGTTCGTGGTTGGAACGCTATTCGTGTGGATACCGGTAGAGGAAGCCGATCTGAGTTGTCGACCTCTTGCGATCGAGAAAAGAGCACTAGGTACGACGAAGTCGCAACCAGTTGACACAGAGGTCGCGACTAAATTGGCATCTGAACGTCAGAAATCTAAAAAGAGACTACAGGTCGCGACTAGAAATAGAGAAAGTCGCAACTACAAACTCCAGAGACGACAGGTCGCGACTGCAAACTCCAGAGGCGACAGGTCATGACAAGAAGCTGAGGAGGTCGCGACTGAAAAACTCCAGAGGCGAAGAGTCGCGACTAGTGGACACTGAGGTCGCGACCACAGCTTGAATTCCGAAGGTAACACTTCTTTCTCCTTGACTTAAACACATTCGGTAGATCCTGGCTGGGAATGGAAAAATTTTTAAAGTTAATTTCCGCTGCGTGTCTTCCAATTCCCTTCACATATCTATCAATAAGGTCGGCTCATCAGGTCACTGAAATAATTCATTATTTAACTCAAATCAAACATTTAAATTAAATAATAAACTATTATGAATTTTATATATTAAATATATAAATTTATCTACCACTAATAGAAAGGATATATGATGTTTATCCTAATTAAAATATATGTTTGAAAATTATGTATATCTTGATTTTCAACCACCAATATTTTAATAGGATTATTATTCTGCTTAATTTAGGTATACAATCTTCAATATGAAATATTCTAAAGATATCATACTTCAGAATAAATATCTTCTAAAGAATTCAAATACTAAATTAAATGTTATATTATTATTTGATTATTTTCTCAAATAATAATAAGATAATATTATTTTACTATAAAAAATATTATATTCTTCTAATCCAAATTAGAAGATCTTCTAGAAATTTCTTATTTCAAAATAAGAAACTTCCTAGATTAGATGAGGACATTTTATATTTATTTAATCGAAACATTTTCTAAATTCAACAAATCTAGACATCTTAGTTCATGTTGACCCATTCTTGTGTACGATCCTGTAAGCTCATACAATGTTGGCAATGGGCCTAAAATACCTTTAGGTCCACAAGTCATAAGTGACCTCTAGTAAAACATCCTTACTTTCGTACATCTTAGGGACCATTTGGTAGCATTTAGAACCACTTTCAAGGTTATTGGAGTCCAATTTCTCAATCTGGAGTTTTACTCTTATCGAGTACTGTTCACTGTGTAAATTCCAGATGAGTGACCTGACTTCGAAAATCATAACTAATTCTAGAAAAATTGAAATGAAGTAGTTCAAATTGCTACATGAAGCTAACTTAATTATATTTCAGGAAAAAATCACTAGTTGATCACTCCTTGACCAAGTCAACGTAGGTCAATGTTACAACTTTACTGTTTATCCAGCATTTTTCCCCTGAATCCAGCATTTCGGTCCCAACTTTGATAATTTATATCTCCATGAGTAGACATCCAAATGAGTCATTCCATATATCAAATCGAAGATTGGTATGTCTACTACTTACCATAAAAATATCATACATTTATTCATCCATTTACTATTTTTAATTATAGATCAAACATCATTAAGTCAACACGAGTTACTGTCCATAGTGGCGAATTCCAACGCTCAACTTTACATACATATGCATACATCCATCACATATCAGTCAAACATACCAAACAATACCTATTATTAAATAATAAGTTGTTATACATCAGGGCATGTACAAAATTCTCATATTTCTATTACATCTTTTTATGCCTGGAATCCGGTAGCATAACCGCTACGCTTCATCTTTAGAAAGTAACTGATCTTGTACTGATTTGGTAATTCCTGTGAAAACTACCATTCTACGTAAGTACCCAGGAAAGACTGGATGAACCGGCTAGGTCCACTCACTTCCAGCCTCCTTAGACAGTACCTACGTACACAGTACGTATCATCTCCTTTCTTCATTACTGCCACTTTGCCATAATTTCGGCAGCATAACGGCGTCTCTTAGCATTCTTAAATTTCACTTTGACATAATCTCCCTGTAATGGGTTATATATGGGGATGAGATTTGTAACATCCCGATTTTTAGTCTAGGAGAACTGGGAGGTAGTCTGATATGGGTAGGCTGCTAAACCCGTAGTCCTAGGATAGTAATCTGATATGGGCGGATTACTTACCTATATTTTGTAGGAATCCGAGGGATGAGATAAGTCCTTCAGGATTTAAAGATGAGTTAAGTCTTTAACCTACAGAATAGGGATAGTTCACCTAGGTTCAAAATGAGGAATGTGAGGAATATCCTAAGTCCTAAGCCTAAGAATTCTGCAGGTAGATTGCTATGGGCTGGCTCCTGTGTAAGATAACCTGATATGGGCGGGTTGTCGAGCCTTTCAATTAACAATGACTCCCGAAGAGTTTAGGCGATGAGTTATTGAAAGAGAATTTCTAGACCTTAAGATGAGGGATGAGAAGATGAGGTTAAGATGCCAGAAAGAGGATTCAGTGGCATAATTGTAACATCCAAATTTTCAGGCCTAGAGATGCAGGGAATAGCCTGAGATTGAGAGAATACTAGACCCCTTTTGGGCAGGAGTCCAAGTGGTAGAATGGCCATTTTGGGATAAAGATTGGAAAGTCAAGTGTTGACCATGTTGGTCGCGACTTTAGAGTATTATGGTCGCTACTAATATTGACAGAGAGGTAGGGTCACAATGGAAAAATGTGTGTGTCGCGACTAATATACAAAATGAGCTTGGTTGCGACTAGAAAATGATGGGGTCGCGAATAGATTGTGTTGAGGTCGCGACTAGATGGTCTTGCGGTCACAACTAATGAACACAGAATATAGGTCGTGATCAGGTGATGTTAGGTCGCGACTATGTAATGAGAAAGATGTTAGACATATGGGCTAAGAGTTATGAAGGTTTAAGAGAGATAGTTACCCGGTTGGAGATAGAACTGGGGAAAAGGTCAGATAGAGACAGTCAAGAAAAGCTATCTGGATAGTTAACCAGGGTCAGGGAATACTCTGGTAAGATGAGAGAAGCTAATATCGCCCCTGGACCTGTTAAAGTAAATAAAGAGGAACCAAGGGCACTTTGGTAGTTGCCAAGGGATGTGTCTTGGGAATCGAGCCATCAGAGTACTTAGGCTTGATCAGAGATCCAAGATGGTATTCCAGAGGCCCAAAAATGTGACCCAGTAGTGATGTGAGGAATAGTGGCATTAAAATGATGTTTGGGTTGAAGGGAATTGGAAGACACGCAGCGGAAATTAACTTTAAAAAATTTTTCATTCCCAGCCAGGATCTACCGAATGTGTTTAAGTCAAGGAGAAAGAAGTGTTACCTTCGGTTTCAAGCTTTGGTCGCGACCTCAGTGTCCACTAGTCGCGACTCCTCGCCTCTGGAACTTTCAGTCGCGACCTCCTCAGCTTCTAGTCGCGACTTGTCGCCTCTGGAGTTTGTAGTCGCGACCTCTTCAACTTCACGTCACGACCTGTCTCCTCTTTTCGGATTTCTGACGTTCAGATGCCCGTTTGGTCGCGACCTAAGTGTGTTCTGGTCGCGACCTTTCTTCGTGTCTGGCCGTATCGTAGAAGTCGACAGCTCAGATCGGCTTCCTCTACCGGTATCCACACGAACAGCGTTCCAATTGCGAACGACGTGCTAGCGCCTCTTGTCCCTCTAAGGCTTTCTGGAGATTCCGTCCTCACCGTCTCTATTTCGGCAGTTTCTTATATGCAAACCTTTTGCACTCTCCCTGCCCCCTTTTCTCACGACTGAATGTGTGTGAAGAGATCTATTGTGTGTGGAACCCTAGCTCCTAATGTCAAATATATAGGAAGCTATCGGGCTTCTAATAGGGCCGGGCTTCAGAATTAATCTTATATTAATTCTGAATTAATACAATATCATATATTGCATAATTTAATAAGAAACTGATTAAATAAATATGGTTTATATTAAATCCGTCCCACAGATTTAATTCACCTATTTATTTAATTTAAAATAAAGATAAGACAGAATTATATTTGATTTATTCTCATAAATCAAATTTGAGATATCTTATCAATTTGAATTTCAAATTCAAATAGATCATATCCATTTAAATTCAAATTCAAAAATGATAGAGATTTAATTTATCCTTATAAATTAAATCTTACAAATATCTCTTATATTATATATATAATATATATATAAACTAATTTATATATATATAAAATATATATCCACCCTAGATTATTCATTGAATCTAGACATCTCTTAGATTCAATGAATCTGGACATCATAGCTCGCATTGGGCTGTTTTGTGTGCGACCCTGTAGGCCCATATGAAGTTGGCAGTGGCCCAGTTACTATACTGACCCACAAGTCGTAAGCGGTCTCTAGCAAGGCATTACGACTACCCAAAACATATGAGGATCGATAAACGATGTAACCTTTCATACAACCATATCACGTCCCTTTTGTCACACGATATTTCGGTCAAGGATGAGGCATGGTGAACGTCATCCTCCTGTTCCTGACCGTTACTTTCTCGATCCCTGAGTAGTCTGAATATAGAAATGGAACTACCCTTCCATTCCAGTATGGCCATACATTTCTCAGACTCACTCATCGAGGGGCCCAGTAATATCTCTCTACGAATGTGAGGGACAAATTCCATCTTGACCATTCACATTCCTCCGCATGAAAAACCACTAAGCCCGAGCATAGCCTTTATGATCACTTGGTCAAAAGTGACTTTTGACTAGGTCAAAGCTGAGCGTTTGTCATGTAGGAATCCATGATGATCTCAGGTCAAAGGGCATAGTGACATGGCTTGTATATGAGAGAAGCTTATGACTTGACCCATGCAGCTCTCTCATTGCGGGTCGGTCCAACACCCTGTACTCTTACATGTGCTTATGACTTTGATTTATATCTCTATATATCTTCAAAGTCATACTGGTCTTATTTCATCTCTGCTCCCACATAGATGACCGACCAGGGACATTTAGGATAAGATCATGAGTTATCCAAGGATGGTCATCACAGTAAACATGCAAATAATGTGATAACCTGATACAATGATTGGCCCCTAGGGCACAATTTCCAACATGGGTGACTTGTCCATAAAGTAAAGTTACTCGGTTGGCACGATAACCGAGGAGGTGATCAGATAGAGTCTTGGACTTATCTGGATAGCATTGGATGGCGTGAAGGGACCCACCTTGGCGCCACATGGCACTAATCTGGAAGCAGATGAAGCTAAGGACACGTATTACGGTGCAAGACTCTGAATCGGTGAGTCAGTAAGTAATCATGAGAGGCATTGAGTCAGCATGCTGAGTCAGCAGGTAATTATGAAAGGCTATGAGTCAGCATGGCGAGTCAGCGTGCTGAGTCAGCAGGTAATTATGAAAGGCTGAGTCAGCATGATGATGCAGTAAAGGAAATAAAGAAAGTAGGAAATTCCAGAAAAACCGTGGCCACAGGATCAGAGTTCTTGGAAATTACAGAATTGCCATTGGGAGAAACTATAAATACCCCCTTCCCCCATTCATTTGGCTTCACGCATGGGCAAGGAAGAGAGAGAGAAATAATAGAGAGAAGGAGGAAGAAAGAAAGAGAGGAAGGAAGTTCTGGCGGAGCTGGAAGCAGTATAGTGATAGTAGAGTTCTGCTAAGCTAGCCAGGTAGTAACTAATCATAGCTTTTATGTAATGGATTTGTGATTTGTTGTGCTATTGTTTGGTTGTATTGTTGTCTTATATGTTATGCTTGAAGCTCTGCTACAATGCTATGATCATATGTTATTGAGTATAGAAGCACGCAGCATACTTATCTGTATACAATCACAAGCAAGCACCGTTACTCTACATTACATATATTGTTATGATTATTACTACTGAGATTCCCCCTAATCTCATTCCCCATGTCTAACCCATTACAGGTAGATTATGTTGAAGTGAATTTTAAGAATTTTGGAAGACGCCGTTATGCTGCCAAAATTAAGACTGAACATCAGAATATGATAAGTACTGTGTACGTAAGTTCTGTCTAAGGAGGCTGGAAGTGAGTGGACCTAGCCGGTTCATCCAGTCTTTTCTGGGTACTTCGTAGAATGGTAGTTCTCATGAGGAAATTACCAAATCAGTACAGTTCAGTTCTTTGTACAGATGAAGCCTAGCGGCTATACTGCCGAAATTCGGGCAGGAAAATATGTAATAGAAATATGAGAATTTTGTGTATATTTTATTGTATGACATTTTATTATTTAATAATAAATATTGTTTGGCATGTTCAATTTGTGGATGACGAATTAAAAGAAAAATTCGCAGGTCTTGAGGTAGCAGTGTTCTGACCTCAGTTTGACCTAGTAAATGAAAGAATTTGGCCATAAAATTTGGTGAGCCAGTTGTACACATCTGGGGCATTACGTGGATAGGTAATAAGCCTCATTTGGATGTGTAGAATGAGATAAACCAGTTCTCAAAGTAAAGGTTCAAAATAAGGAACTTAAGAGTAAAATTTTAAATTTCTAGGCTTAAGTTAAGATATAATCAAGTTAATATTGCTTCCGTGAGTGTACTCTGAGGAGTTTAAGGGAGGATGTTTCAAGATTTGGGGGAATCTCAGTAGTAATAATCATAACAATATATGTAATGCAGTGTGATAGTGCTTGCTTGTGATTGTGTACAGATAAGCATGCTGCGTGCTTCCATACTCAATAACATATGATCATAGTATTGTTGTACAGCTTCAAGCATAACATATAAGACAATAATCCAACCAAACAATAGCACAACAAATCACAAAACCATTACATAAAAGCTAGGATTAGTTACTACCTTAAAACTTAGCAGAACTCTAGAATCCCTATACTGCTTCCGGCTCCGCCAGAACTTCCTTTCTTTCTTCCTTTCACTTTCTCTCTCTAGAACTCACTTCTCTCTCTTATTCTTTCCTTGAGTCGTGAAGACAAATGAAGGGGGAGGGGGTATTTATAGTTTTCATGGATGGCATTTATGTAATTTTTAAGAACTCTGAACTTGTGGCCACTGTTTTTCCGGGAATTTCCTATTTTCTTTTCCATTTATGACATCATCACCATGACATCATCCAAGGGACACCTCATGGGATACCTAATCTCTCACATGGCAAAAATGAAGGGCCAAGAAGCCTCTGGAGAAATTCTAATCCAATCCGGTACCGGCCCGGTCCGATTCCTCGAAAATGGACTATTTTCTGAATCTAATTTTTCTGAAAATCCATACCATGTCTTCTAACCTTAAATTTAGTATCTGGGTCCTTTATATCATTGACATTTTTATACTGGGTCTAAACTTAATTACAGATCCCTTGCGAAATGACCAAAATGCCCTTGGTGCCCTTTCTTGCACTATCTTAACCCTAAGGGTAAAATTATCATTTTACACCTCCCTGTACCCTGTCAGGGAATATACTGACTCTAGTTAACCTCACCTGTATATGCCTTGGCATTTTGGCCTATCTAGAATGACCAAAATGCCCTCCATTCATCTATTACTCTTCAGTACAATACAGGGGCATTTTTGTAATTTCGTACTTTTCCGGGGTTCCACCGGACACTGGCCCATCTATCAGTCCAAAGATCTTACTGGGCCTTTGATGGCGCCATTCTTGGGCCTCCTAGGGTCCATTACCTTTATGGCACACATCATGAGGAATCTTCCCCGGCAATGTTCACCGGGTATTTTTGCCGTTATGCACATCTCCGGACACCGGCTCCTTTTATCAGATACACTGGCCTACTGTGTCTAGGCATCCCTTTGGGTCATAATAGGCATCTGACTGATATCATCTGACCTCATTCAGTCTCAGTTCAAATACTGATAAATCTCACTATCGGATACCCGGAGGCCACACACTCCCTTCTGAATTTACTAATTTATGAATAACTTTTTCTACAGACCTCCTATCGATATCCTGTCAGTTTCCTGACATCCGCCTCAACAGGACACATCATCCTGTAATTTCTCACTTATATATGAGATTTAGGATATCCGGTAAGAATTTTTTATACTTTTAGACTATCAGATCAATTTTTGCAATCTGGAGTCCTGAGAAAATTCTTGTATTAAACTGGATTACCCAGCATCACTTGCTCTATCTACTGGTGAAATATGGGACTGATCTGAATACGATCACTATTTTTGCCTATTTCCGGTCCATGTTTTCATAATTACACTTTTACCTCGGAAACTTTTCTTCTTTTCAATTAAGTCCCTTAATTTGGCTAAAATTACACTTAAAGACCCCACATTTTTGTCTACTTTTCCTTTTTAGCCTTAAACTTTTCATAATTGCACTTAAGTCCTTACATTTTCTTTCTTTTTCAATTTAATCCCTTTCTTTACATAAATGGCCACATCTTTTTCCTGAAAAATAACTCATGTATTTCCTTCAATCTGTACATACAAATCAGTACAAAAAATTAGGGATATTACATCTAGCAAGGCATTATGGCTACCTAAATTATATGAAAGTCGGTAATTCAATTTAACCTGTCTTCTAACCATGTCAAGTACATTTTCTCACTTTATGGGCCTGTTTGGTAAGGCCTCAAACCATGGTTTTAAAAGGATTTTTGGCCTAAACCTTGGTTTGGGAAAATTTTAAAACAAACAGCCATATTTGTCCGTAAGTGCTTTTGGGCAAAACCATGGTTTTGAATAAGCTATTAAAACTAGCTTTTTAAACAGTAAAAAAGCTTATGGACTATTTAATTATTATCTTACCCCTACTTTTTCTTACACCCTCTCTCCTCTCTCCTCTTTCCTCTCTCTTATCTTTTCTCTACCTCTGTCCTTTCTCTTACTTTTAATCAAATCATACCCTTTTTGGTAATTTACCAATATAAAAAGTCATTCTAAAAATAACTATCCAAACACTTTTTTTCCATAAACTCTTCTCTAAAAGTCCTTTTCCATAAGCTGTCTATAAGCCCTTTCTTTATAAGCCCTTTTTTATAAGCCCTTTTTTAAAATCCTATCCAAACAGGCCCTATATATAGATCGAGCATGAGACATGGAGACTTCAGCCTCATATTACTCAATCATAGTTTCTCGATCTTTGAGTAGATTGAAAGACCAATGAAACTCTTAATTTGAGCATAGAATGCATTTCTCAATCTCACTCATTGAGGGGCCAAGAGATATCTCTCTCATAATGAGAGGGACAAATTTCATCTTGACCACTCATTTTCCTCTGCATGGATCTCACTATATTCAATCATCATCTTTATGATCACTCAATTAAAAATCACTTTTGATCATGTCAAAGAAAGGTGCTCCTCATGTAGAAATTTATAGTAGTCTCAAGTCAGAGGGCTTAATAGCACATTTATTATTGATGCAAGTTTTGTTAGAATGGGCCATTAACAACGTTACAACTTGTTAACTAGAGTAATATGTGTAATATCCCAATTTTCAGGCCCAGAGACTTAGAAAGTAGCTTGAAATAGATAGGCCACCAGACCCCTTTGACCTGAAGTCCCAGAAATATACAGAGGATTTTTAGGGACTAAACTGTAAATAAGTGAAAGTACAAGGATTTATATGTAAATAGTAAAAGTGTCTAGGGGCATAATGGTCATTTTAGAAAAGAAAGGGACTAAAGTGAAAAGTCCAAAAGTATCATGGTACAAAAGTAAAAGTAGACACAAGTTATGGGCCATTAAAGGTAATTATGAAAAGTTAAGGGACTTAATTGAAAAGAGAAAAAGTTTCCAGGGGCAAAATGGTAATTATAGAAAGTTGAGCCGAAAGTGGCTTAGAACTGCCCGGAAGTATTTCAGTCCCAAATTTCATTAGTAGATAGAGAAAATGATGCTGGTTAATCTAGCTTAATACAGGAATTTTATCAAAGTTTCAGATAGCTAAAATTTATCTGATAGTCAGAAAGTTATATGAAATTTTATCAAATCTCTTGGACCTTAGATATAAGTGAAAAGTTACAGGAATGTACTTCCTGTGAAGCCAAAGGTTAGGGAACTGACAGAATCTCGAAAGGAGTTCTGCAGAAAAAGTTATTCACTTTTTAGTGAATTTAGACGGAGTGAACGCCCGATATCTGATTGAGAAATTAATCGGTAAGCAAACTGGGACTGAATGAGCCCAGATGGCATCACTCAGAGGCCCATAATGACACCAAGAGAGGCCCAGGCCCATGATATCAGTTCAACGGTAAAAGGGCCGGTGTCCATAAAAAGGTGCAAAATGACGAAAATACCCGTGTTATAAAATAGTTAAAAATGAGTAAAGGGTATTTTGGTCATTTGACTAAGGATAGATAGTGAAGAAAGGTTATTTGGATAGTTGACCAGGGTTAGGGAATACTCTGGTAAGGTGTGAAAAGACAGTAATGCCCCTAGACTCATTAAAGTAAATAAAGAGGAACCAAGGGCATTTTGGTAATTTGCCAAGGGATGTTTCTTGGGAATTGAGCCATCAGAGTACTTGAGCTTGATCAGAGACCCAAGATGACATTCCAAGAGCCCAAAAACGTGGCCCAATGGTTATGTGAGTTAAAGTGGCATTAAAATAATATTTTAGTGAGTTTTCAAAAAAGTAAAGTTACCCGGTCGAAGTGATAACTGGGGAATTGATCAGATAAAGCTTTGGACTTGTCTAGAAGCCATGAGGTGGCGTGAAAGGTGTCCTCATAGGACCCATCAAGATGCCACATGGCACTAATCTAGAGGAAGAAGAAAAAGCTAAAAACATGTGGCACGATCTTAGCCGTTCATTCTGGGATAAGACTCTGGAATTCTCTGGAAGCTCTGAGTCAGCTGGTGAGGTGTCCCGAGGGCCCCACCATTGCACCACCTAAGCATGTGAGGTGTCCCTTGATGATGTCACTTTTGATGAGTCATTATGGAGGATGATGTCATCACGATTATGCAGGGGAAGCTTCTTGAGCAAGCTAAGTGATCTAAGCCGTCCATCGTGATTCGATCTGGACATCCATTCCACCTCCCTCCACCTATAAATACTCCTCACCCCCTCCTCCCATTTCACACACCACCCACGGCCAAGAAGAAGAGAAAGGAAGAGAGAAAGGAAGAGAAAGAATGAGTTCTGGCTGAGCTAGGAGCAATCCAAGGAGTTTAGGGACTCGGCAAGCTTAGGAATAAGGTAAGTAAGTTATTCTAGTCCCTGCTCTAATAAATTAGAGGATTGTTCTTATAAATTAGATAGTTAGAATAGAGAAATATCTTTCTCTATAAGGTTAGCCGTGGATAGAAAGAAAGTTAGGGGATGGTCAGAATAGGAGTATTATCTCAAGATAAGCTTGAATTAAGTGGAGTTATGCTGGATAAGATCATAATAAAATATTAGTATGCTATGTATAGGCTCTGACCTATGAAAATGTGGAACCTCAAATCAAAGGTTAAGGACTAAAGGAAGGGCTACATGCTAGGTAGTGGACTTACCCATTCTTGTATGCTTGATATATATGCTTGTGTGTTAATATGATATGTGATGATGATAATGATGATAATTGATATATGCTCTGCCCTTTATGAGTTTATGGTTGTGCATAGTAGTGATAGGCATGGAGCATGATAGTATGCAAATGGAAGCTAAAGAAAGACAAAGGAAACACATGCCATGCACTTGCATTCATCTTGTATACATTGAATGGTACCGTTTACTACTGAGATTTCCCCCAAAATCTCACCCCTATCTTTTTCAAACATAACAGGGTACTGGTTTGGAGAAGATGAAGCTAGAAAATTGAGGATGTTACAATATGAATAACAAAGAAAATAAATGAGAGAAATAATGAGAAGAGGAAGAAGAAGAGCCTTGAATATTATTGCTAAGAGTGTATATTTTTTTTATAATGAGTTAAGTGAGTCAATGAATCTGCCTACTTTAATGTTATATATATTTCCCTTAGGACACCACGAGCATCGGACAACATCCTTCAAGATCCTTGGCATGGACCTCAGGGTCATTGGGGAGAATGGCCTCCAAAATCCTCAGGAGCTTCTTGCTTGACGACCTTCCTGATAGTTGTGGGAGGGTATTGCTTGGGCTGCATTGAGGGAGCTATCATGAGATGGACTGAAGCGGAATGGATTGTCGTGGTCATGTGGACTTGCTGATAAAATGGCCAAACATTAAGTCCCCATTCTTTGGGCCCAACATAGTTGGCGCAAAGGATATAAGGCTCCTACCCTAGCTGGCGCTTGCCAAAGGGGAAGATCCGTGTCATGGGCTGAGGGGAGATCTTGACCATTGGTTAAGCTGCGATCTGAACAGTTGGGTGTGCATCAGGATGGAAGTGCGGGAATGTGTCCTAAATGTAGATCGTTTGAACATCAAACAGTGGCGAGGGGGTTGTTGTCTTGTCCTCCTTTTTTGCCTCGTTGCCTGCTCTTGGTGTTAGACTCCAATGTTTCGATGATGACAAATGATTTTCAAGAATTATTTTAACTTAGCTTATTTATTGATAAGTGTATTGATTGATAAATTCTTTGATAAATATGAAAGACTAATTTATAAAAGGCATTGTTCGAAGCCTTATTCAATAAGGACACTTATCAATAAGTGATGAGGTCGAATTGTCATCATTCGTTCTATCAAAATAATAATTGCACCCGATAATAGAGTATAACGTATAAACCTATCGTTCTTCTCAAGGAGCCCTTTTTATTGTAATCCTAGCAAATTGGGTGACAAAACCATTGTAGACCTGAGTGAACATAACATGGGTTTTGGGGTTTGATTGATCTTTAATGCAATAAAATAAATGTTTTTGTATTTTTTATTAAGAGAAAAATGAGTTGGCTTGTGAAAGAAATATGTTGAGAATGACTCTTGATGATGAAAACATATCTATCCTTCCTCTTAATTTGATAATGGAGTTTTGAAATCACTAAGTCTTAAATAAAACCTCAATCAATCGATTGAGTCTAGAGCATTAATAGTTCTTGAACTCCTTTGATCAAAGCTAGTTTAAAAACTTTTAATGCACTGTTAAAACCACTTAGTTTGTAATTAAATCAGATGATGTAAATGCCCCCAAATGATCATCGATAGACAACCATGGATTTCAAGCAATTGAATTAGATATCAACAATCGTTGATAATAGTCCAAATATCCAGAAATCTAAACTAAAATATTCTTATTAAAATCAACATTCAAATCGTCCAAATTCAATTACAAATACCTAATCTGAGAATAATCAATCGATATTCAATCCCTACTCATACTATCGTATCCTAAATTTTATCCTTACATATACTCATTAGGAAGTAACTTAGACTCATGGAACACCATTTCTAGCTTAAAAACATGAATTTCCAAGAATTAGGTTATCGGGTACTGTTCACATTACTGTTCCTTTGGCAAATCCAGATTACATCAGAAACTTTGGAAATTCATAATTAAATCTAGAAAAATAAAAAAGATGTGGTTCCAAGTCCTAATAAAATTTCTTTCATTAAATTTTGAAGGAAAAATATGAAATCGGTGTTTACACCAGATTTCATTGAACTTTGAAGGAAAAATATGAAAAACACTGTTCATTTGGTAAGTCTGGAAGTTCTAGTTTATGTACCTTATTTTCAAAAATTCATTTCTCTTTGTGTACTTATCCAAATGAGGCGTGTTACATATGGATTTAAATCTACATATGTCTACTTTGAGCTCATAAAATTTTGTGGAAAAACTCATTCATTTACTATTTGAAATTCGCGCATGAACCTCACTGCCTCGGGTACTCGTTTTATCTTGATCCAGATTTTAATCCCTATTTTGAAAAATCATAACAATTCGAATTCTAAACCAATTGAGGATTTCTTGGTGTCCATTTAAAGCTCTAGATCTTAACTATGTTCATGCTAAATTTCACATGAAAACTTGTGGTATAGGTTATGAAAACTATCGTTGAAAATATACTGCCTCAGATCGGTTTTGTGAAAGCATATGTCATACACACCAAAACATCATCTTCTAAGTTAGGTGCACACCCTTTTTAAGTCATATACAATTATCCATCCATAATTACCCTCTTGCCTTGAGAAGATCCAGCACCTATAGCATGGTTATTTATATGGAAGGAATGAGATTTCTTGGAAATCCCAATAGCAAGTCATACAAACTATAATAACATGCATGCTTGATTAAATGCTTAACATGTTATAATGACATGGGAGCTACTTCATGAACATACATAAGAAACCTCTAACATGCATATTGTCATGACATTCATTGCAAGGAGTTGCAACCATTCATATCTCAACCAATAATCATACATAACAAGCAAACATACAATCAAACAAGCATAAGATTATAGTTAGGTATTCTTGCTACCTCTTAGATGTCCTTGTTAATTCCTTCTTGGAGTGATCTTACCTTCTCACAAATGTCAAAACCTAGCCATTACAAAGTAACATCAAGTTACAATTCACTTCCAACACAATCCCAAGACTAGGTTCTCAACTATGTTCCATTCTTTCTTTAATTTATGACTTATGCTTCCATCTTTCTAAAACAAATTCTCATGGGTCATTTCCACATAATTTTTCATTTAGAATCCAAATATGCATTCAGAATTTCCAAACTCCAATTGCATCATAACCTACTGTACAGAACCGAAAAGCTACCCTTGTTTTTCAAAAATTCTCATTTTGATTCCAATGCTTCCAATATTGGTTTCTGAAACGTCCTTATTTTTGTACGTTCTAGGGATCATTTGGTAGCATTTAGAACCACTTTCAATGTCATTGAAGTCCAATTTCTCAATCTGCAATTTTTCTCTTCTCGGGTACTGTTCACTATGTAAATTCCAGATGAGTGATCTGACTTCGGAAAATCATAACTAATTATAGAAAAATTGAAATGAAGTGGTTCCAATTGATACAGAAGCTAACTCAATTATATTTTAGGGAAAAATCTCTCATTGACCAATATTTGACCAAGTCAACGTGGGTCAATGTTACAACTTTACTGTTCATCCCACGTTTCCCCCCTAAATTTAACATTCTGGTCCCAACTTTCATAATTTATAACTCCATGTGTAGACATTCAAACGAGTCATACTATATATCAAATCAAATCTTATTATGTATACTATTTACCATAAAAATTTCATATATTTATTCATCCATTTACTATTTTTAATCATGGGTCAAACATCATTAGGTCACCACGTGTTACTGTTCATAGTGGTAAATTTCAGCATTTCAACTTTGCATACATATGCATACATCCATCATATATCAGTCAAGCATGCCAAACAATACTCATTAATAATTAATAAGTTGATATTAATCATAACATGTACAAAATTCTCATGTTTCTAATACATCCTTTCTGCCTGTAATCCGGCAGCATAACTGCTACCTTTCGTCTTTGGAAAGTAACCGATCTTGTACCGATTCGGTAATTCCCGTGAGAACTACCATTCTACGTAAGTATCCAGGAAAGACTGGATGAACCGGCTAGGTCCACTCACTTTCAGCCTCCTTAGACAGTACCTACGTACACAGTACGTATCAGTTCCTTTCTTTACCACTTTGCCAGAATTTCGGCAGCATAACGGCGTCTTTCAAGATTTCCAAAATTTACTTTGACATAGTCTCCCCTGTAATGTGTTATTTGGGATGAGATTGGGGAGAATCTCAGTAGTAATAATCTTAACAATATATGTAAAGCAGAGTGACAGTGCTTGCTTGTGATTGTGTACAGATAAGTATGCTGCGTGCTTCCATATTCAATAACATATGATTATAGCATTGTAATAGAGCTTCAAGCATAACATATAAGACAACAATCCAACCAAACAATAGCACAACCAATCATAAAGACATTACATGAAAGCTAGGATTAGTTACTACCTCAAAAGCTTAGTAGAACTCCAGAACTTCTATACTGCTTCCAACTCCACCAGAACTTCCTTTCTTCTTTCTTTCTCTCACTTTCTCTATCAAGAACTTCTTTCCCTCTCTAAAAGCACCCTAGGCCATGATGAATGAAGAGCATGGGGGGTATTTATAGTTTTGATGGATGGCATTTTCGTAATTTTGAAGCCATCTGAACTTGTGGTCCTGGTTTTTCTGGAATTTCCTATTTTTCTTTATTCCCTTTACTACATCATTCATGACATCATCCCAAGGCCACCTCATGGGACACCTCATATGTCACATGGAGAAATTGCAAGCTCCTGGGACACCTCATCAGCTGACTCAGCGGTTCCAGATAGTTCTAGAGTCTTGCACCGGAATACACGGCTGAGATCGTGCCACGTGTCATCAACTTTTTCTTCCTCCTCTATGTTGGCTCCATGTGGCATCTTGCTGGCACCTTCACACCATCCAATACAATCTAGATAAGTCCAGGACTTTATCTGATCACCTCCTCGGTTATCGTGTAGACCGAGTAACTTTACTTTATTGAAACAACATTAAAATAGTATTTTAATGCCACTTTTTCCCACATATCACTGGGCCTACGTTTTTGGGCTCTGGGAATGTTATCTTGGATCCTGATCAAGCTCAAGTACTCTGATAGCTCGATTCCCAAGAAACATCCCTTGCCAAATTACCAAAATACCCTTGGGTGCCCTTTCTTGCACTATCTTAACCCTAAGGGTAAAATCATCATTTTACACCTTTCTGTACCCTGTCAGGGCATATACTGACTCTAGTTAACCTCTCCTGTGTATTTCTTGGCTTCTGGGCCTATCCATAATGACCAAAATGCCCTTCATACACCTATTACCCCTTTAGTACAAACAGGGGCATTTTCATAATTTCGCACTTTTCTTGGGTTCTGTCGGACACTGGCCCACCTATCAGTCCAAGGGTCTTACTGGGCCTTTGATGGCGCCATTATTGGGCCTTTCAGGGTCCATTACCTTCATGGCATGCATTACGAGGAATCTTCCCCTGGCCATGTTCCTCGAATATTTTAACTATTATACACCGGTTATTACATCTCCGGACACCGGCTCCTTTTACCAGATACACTGGCCTACTGTGTTCTGGCATTCCTGTGGGTCATAACAGTCATCTGACTGAGGTCATCCGAACTCATTCAGTCTCTTTTTAAATATCGATAAATCTCCTAATCGGATCGCCGGAGGCCTCACACTCCCGTCTGTATTTACTGATTTGCGAATAACTTTTCCTACAGACCTCTTATTGGTATTCTGTCAGTTTCCTGACATCCGCCCCATCAGGATGCATCATCCTGTAATTTCTCACTTATATCTAAAGTCTAGGATATCCGGTAGGAATTTTTATATCTTTTGGACTATCAGATCAATTTTGACTATCTGGAATCCGTAGAAAATTCCTGTATTAAGCTGAATTACCGAGCATCACTTGCTCTATCTACTGGTGAAATTTGAGTCTGAAATACTTTCGGGCAGTCCAAACTACTTCCGGCTTAACTTTCTCTAATTACAGTTTAGCCCCAGAGAACTTTTCTTCTTTTCATTTAAGTCCCTTTTTATTTAGCTAAAATTACACTTAAGGACCCCACCTTTTTGTCCACTTTTCTCTTTTAACCTTATACTTTTCATATTTGCATCTAAGTCCCTATATTTTCTTTCTTTTGCAATTTAATCCCTTTCTTTAGATAGATAGCCACATCTTTTTCCTGAAAAATAATTCATATATTTCATTCAATCTGTACATATAAATCAGTACAGAAAATTAGGGATATTACAGTTTCTCTACTATATCCCCACACAATTTTCCATTCTAAGCCCATTGGAAGCATCAAAATCATTAAATTCTAACATATGAATAGTGATTCGTACAGTACTAGAACAGAACACAATTTGATTCACAAGCACACTTGAATTTCTAAGCTATTACCACTTGATTCTAGCTTGTTTAAGCTTATCTAAACTATCTATAACATAAAACTGATCTTTCTTTCACATCAAAACAGAATGGAAAGCAGCACCATCAACAGGAATATGTCCCCAAAACCTCTTAAAAATAAGAACAAACTTGCTAGAACATAGTCTAGGATCAAGGGAACAACTTACCTTACTATTTTCTTCAAGGTGCTTGCTTCCTCTAATCTTGAGTGGTAATTTTGCAAGAGTTTCCCCCAGGTTCTTGGCTTACTGAAATGGTCTAAAATTGGGGGGTATTTATAGAAAAATTTGGGAAAAATGGAAGGCCAAGATCACTTTGTACACTATTTGATCTAAGGGCTTAGATTTAATCTTAGCTTTTCTTTTCTTTAATAATTATGACATCACCACCATGACATCATCAAGAGGGAAACCTCATGGGATACCTCATAGGACACTTGGCACCATTCTCATGGTGGGAAGCTCCTAGAAAAATTCTAGTCCAATCCGGTACCGGCCCGGTCCGATTTCCCAAAAACTGGACTGTTTTCTGAATCTAATTTTTCTAAGATTCCATAATATGTTTTCTGACCTTAAATCCAGTATCCAGATTCTTTCTATCATTGACATTCTTATACTGGGTTTAAACTCAATTACAGATCCCTTGGAAAATGACTAAAATACCCTTGGTGCCATTTCTTGCACTACATTAACCCTAAGGGCATAATCGTCATTTCACACCTCTTTGTACCCTGTTAGGGCATATACTGACTTGGTCTAACCCTTCCTGTACCTGCCCTGGGGTGTTGGCCTATCCAAAATGACAAAAATGCCTTCCATTCTTCTATTTCTCCCTTAATGCAACACAGGGGCATTTTCATAATTTTGCGCTTTTCTGGGGTTCCTCTGGACACTAGCCCACCTATCTGTCCAATCATTTTATTGGGCCATCATGACACCATTTTTGGGCGTTTTTAGGGTTTACTACCTTTATGGCACGAATCCCTAAAAATCTCTCCCGGCGATATTTATCGGGTATTTTATTCCACTGTAAATTCCATTAAAAATTCTACAGGATTCCTTTCCCGATCCTGTCAATTTTATAAATTCATATATTAATTATAGGAATTTACTGTAAAGTCTTATCTGATTCTGAGATCCGAAAACTACTGTAATAATTTTATCTGACTTCAAAAATTTATATCAATTTTTCGAGACCTCAAATCAAAATTATGTGTTGCGTCAAACTAACCGGAATACTTTTCTCTTTCTACTGGTAAATTTGGGTTAGATCTGACTCCGGGCATTTTTGGCCTGTTTTCGGTCCAAATTCTTCATAATTACACTTTTGCCCCTTGACTTTTCATAAACTACCTTTATGTCCTCAACTTTGGCTAAAATTACACTTAAGGACCCCACATTTTTGTCTATTTTTTCTTTTGGTCTTAAACTTTTGTAAATTGCACTTAAGTCCCTAAATTTTCTTCCTTTTCAATACAATCCCCTTTCTTTACATAATTGGCCACATTTTTCTTAGAAAATCTCACATATATTAAGTACAAACTGTACATACTCATCAGTATAGAAATTAGTGATATTACATTTCTCTCCCCCTTAAAATAAATTTTGTCCTCGAAATTTACAATACATCCTAATGAAACAATTCAGGGTACATCTCCCTCATTCTTTCTTTTGTTTCCCATGTAGCATCATTCTCAGTTAAGCCTTTTCAGATCACTTTGACTAAAGAGATTTGCTTATTACGTAGCTGCTTGACCTTTCGATCAATAATTTGCAATGGGCCCACCTCATATGTCAGGTCATCTCGCAGCGCAACTTCATCTTGTTCAATCACGTGTGATGGATATGGAACGTACTTCTTTAACTGGGAAACATGAAACACATGATGTACCTGGCTGAGATTTGGAGGAAGAGCCAATTTGTAGGCTACTGATCCTATCTTCGAGAGAATCTGAAATGGTCTGATGTATCTGGGATGTAATTTCTTCACTTTAATTGATCGTTCGGCTCCTGTAGTTGGAGTTAACTTAAGGAATACATGCTCTCCTTCTTCAAACTCCAATGGTTTCCTTCTGACATCTGCATAGCTTTTCTATCTACTTTGAGCCGCCAACAATCTTTTTCTGATCATTGCAATCTGTTCTACAGTTTGATCTACTATATTAGGACCAAACATCCTTCTCTCGCTCAACTCTAGCCAGCATAAAGGAGATCTACATTTACGTCCATAAAGTGCTTTAAATGGGGCCATCTGAATACTAGCCTGATAACTATTGTTATATGCAAACTCTATGAGTGGTAAATGGATATCCCAACTGCCCTTGAAATCCAAAACACATGCTCTTAACATATCTTCGAGCGTTTAGATTATTCTCTCAGACTGACCATCCGTCTTAGGATGATAGGCTGTACTAAATCTGAGAGTAGTGCCTATTTCTTTCTGCATAGCTCTCCAAAAATTAGATGTAAATCGAGGATCTCTATCGAACACAATACTATTTAGGATACCATGCAGTCTAACAATCTCCTTTATATACAACTTTGCCAGCTTTTCTAAAGAATCCCTTTTATTTATTGCCAGAAAGTGAGCCGACTTTGTCAAACGATCAATAATTACCCATATTGCATCATGCTTAGTCGGAGTCATGGGTAGTCCTTCCACAAAGTCTATGGCAATACTATCTCATTTCCATTCAAGGATATCTAAAGGTTGCAATGTTCCTGCTGGCTTTTGATGCTCAATCTTTACCTTCTGGCATGTCAAGCACTTGGACACATAAGCCACAACATCCTTCTTCAATCCAGGCCACCAGAATAGACTTTTCACATCATGATACATCTTGGTCATACCTGGATGTACTGTATATCAGCTTTTGTGTGCTTCATCTAAAATTTTCTCCTTCAATACCATACTATTAGGGATATACGGTCTGCCTCTAAAGTGTAGCAATCCATCTTGGGAAACTTCAAAATTCTTAGTTTTCCCCTTCTCCAGCTTATCTTTAAAAGTAGCTGCAAGCTTGTCATGCTTTTGAGCTTCTCTTATCTCATCTTCAATGAAAGCTCTAACCTGTACTCCTCCATAAGGACTTTCTGTCATTTGCATCTGATAGAGAGGACTCCAATCTCTGACATCTTCTAACAGTTTCAACTCTTTGATCATCAGACTTGCCACCTGTACCACTTTTCTGCTTAGAGCATCAGCCACCACATTGGCTTTTCCTGGATGGTATTTAATCTGAAAATCATAATCTTTCAATAATTCCATCAAACGTCCCTGCCTCATATTCAACTCTTTTTTATCCTGCAGATACTTCAGGCTTTTGTGGTCATAATACAATTCTATGGTAGCTCCATACAAATAATGTCTCCATATGTTGAGAGCATAAACCACCGCTGCAAGCTCCAGATCATGAGTGGGATAGTTTTCTTCATGTGGTTTTAACTGCCTAGAGGCGTAGGCTACTACTCGACCTTGCTATATTAACACGCATCCCAACCCCTGCTTACTAGCATCAGTATAGACTACATAAGTCTAAGTTGGGTCTGGAATAATCAGCACGGGAGCAGTGGTTAATCTCTGCTTTAACTCTTGAAAACTACCCTCGCACTTCTCATCCCACTTGAACTGCTATTATTTCTGGTCAGCTTGGTTAACGACAAGGCAATTCGAGAAAAGTCCTTAATAAATCTTTTATAGTATCCTGCCAAGCCCAGAAAACTTCTAATCTCTGTCACTGTCCTTGGCTGTTCCCAGCTTAAAACTGCTTTAACTTTGCTAGGATTTACAGCTACCCCTTCATGGGATATGACATGACCAAGAAATTTGACTTCTGAAAGCCAAAACTCACACTTACTGAGCTTAGCATAGAGCTGCTTCTCTTTAAGGGTACCAAGAACAATTCTCAAATGCCTTTCATGCTCCTCAGCAGACTTGGAGTACACTAGGATATTATCAATGAAGACCACAACAAATTGATCCAGGTAAAGCCTGAAGATTCTGTTCATGTAATCCATAAAAATTGCAGGTGCATTCGTCAGACCAAAAGGCATCACCAGAAATTCAAAATGACCATAGCGAGTCCTGAAAGCAGTCTTTGAGACATCATCTGATTTAACTCTCAGTTGATGGTAGTCTGATCTTAAATCAATCTTGGAGAACATACTTGCTCCAGCCAATTGATCTAGCAGGTCATCAATTCTAGGAAGAGGGTACTTGTTCTTAACAGTAACCTTATTCAATTCCCTATAGTCAATACATAATCTGAGACTGCCATCCTTCTTCTTAACAAATAGCACTGGAGCACCCCATGGTGAACACTGGGTCGTATGAAACCCTTCTCTAATAGCTCCTCAATCTGCTTCTTTAATTCTATCATCTTATTAGGAGCCATATGATATGGGGCTTTGGATCACAATATCAATGGCAAATTCCACTTCTCGCTCCGGAGGCAATCCTTGAATTTCCTTTGGAAAAACTTCAGGAAATTCTTTGACCACTGGGATCTCCTCAATCCCTTCTTCCAATTTTGCTTGAAAAGAAAAGAAGATCATATAGCCTTGACATCCTTTTCGCAGACACTTATCTGCCTGAGCCTCCATTATGAAATTCAGTCTTACTTTTGAACTCAGATCTGCTACCTTTGGACCAAGAACTAGAGCCTTATTCTTGCAATCCAGCATCACGTTATTGAAAGATAACTAATTCAATCCAATTATGACATCGATTTCTCTGAAAGGAATACATATCAAATCTAGAATAGTGCAACTATGCTCATACCAAATGTAACATCCTAATTTTTAGGCCTAGAGACGCAGAAATAGCCTAAGATTGAGAGGTTACCAGACCCCCTTTGGGCAGAAATCCCAGAGAGACACAAAGAGTTTTCAGGGACTAAGCTGCGAGTAAGCGAAGGTACGGGGACTTATGTGTAAACAGTGAAAGTCCAAGGGGTAGAATGCCATTTTCGGAATATAAGGGTCAAAGGTTGTAGAGTTAAGTGTTGACCAGTTTGGTCGTGACGCTAGAGTATTATGGTCGCGACTAATATTGGCAGAAAAGTCTAGATGTGACTGAAAGATGTGTGGGTTGCGACTAATAGGCAAAATGACCCTGGTTGCGACTGAGAAGGGATGAGGTCATGACTAAATGATGTTAAGGTCACGACTAATGAACACAGAAGGTGTTAAGTCGTGATCAGAAGATGTTAGGTCGCGACTGAGTAATGGAAAGATGTTAAGCGTATGGAACCAAGTGGGCCAAGAATCATGAGGGTCCAAGAGAGATAGTTACTCGGTTAATGTGATAATTGGGGGATTGATCAGTTAAGGGTTTGGACTTATCTGGAGACCATGAGGTGTCATGATGAGGTATCCACAAGATGCCACATGGCATTGAGTTATTGGAGAAAGAAAAGGTGAAGGACATGTGGCACATTCTCAGCCGCTCATTCCAGGAAAAGACTCTGGAATTCTCCAGAATCGGTGAGTCAGCAGGCTGAGTCAGTAAGTAATTATGATGAGTGATTGTGTGAGGTGTCCCTTGATGATGTCATGAGTGGTGAGTCATGGTGTGAGGTGTCCATGATGATGTCATAAAGTGATGGGTCATGGGGAGGATGATGTCATGGTGATGAGGTAAGCATGCTTGGTAGGCAAGCAAAGCAATCCTAGCCATCCATTGAGAATTAATCCAAGCCATCCATTCTCCTTGGCTTCCCCTATAAATAGAGGTCCCCCTTGCCCATTCCATTCACACCAAGACAAAGAAAGGAGAGAGAAAGAAAAAGAGAGAAAGGAATGAAGGAGAAGGAGTTCTGGCTGAGCTAGGAGCAACTTGAAGAGCTTGAGAATAAGGTAATTTATTCTAGTCCCTACTCTAATAATAGAGTATTATGCAGTAGCCAGAATAGAGGAATATCTTTCTCTATAAGGATAGCTGTGGATAGGAAGAAAGTTAGGTGATGGATAAGATAGGGGTATTATCTCAAGATAGGCTTGAGTTTAGTGGAGTTATGCTGGGTGAGATAATAATGAGATATTATTATGATATGTATAGGCCCTGACCTATGAGAAGATGAAACCTCAGATCAAAGGTTAAGGACTAAAGGAAGGGCTACACGCCAAGTAGTAAACTAACCTAAACTTGTATGTGTTGAATATATGATTGATTGTGTTATGGCTTGATTGATTGATGTTAATATGTAATTGTTGAAGCTCTGTACTATGATTACTCTGGCCAATTGTACTTCATATGTTACATGGAAGTATGCACATTACTTTATGCTGACACAATCATAAGCAAGCACCAATATCAATCATTATTGCATACATTGTTTAGTACTGTTTACTACTGAGATTTCCCCAGAAATCTCACCCCTGCCTTTTCCAACCATAACAGGGTGCTGGTTTGGAGAAGATGGAGCTAGGAAAGTAAGGATGTTTCAATTTGGTATCAGAGCAAAAGGTTCTGGCATAGACTTGAAAGGGCTCTAGTTCAGAGCATAAGATCCTGGCACAAAACAGAAGGTTCTGGCTCAGTGATGCTCTAAAGTAGTTAGAATTGATGTTTAAATAAGTTAGAGGTATGAGTTAGAAAGGTTAATTTCCTTAGAGCATGAGATAATGAGGCTCAAGTCGCGACTGTGATGGCTGTAGGTCACGACAGATAATCACAAAGAGAGATAAGGTCGCGACGAGTATGTCTTTAGGTTGCCATAGTTATTCCCAGAGAGTTGGGGTCACGACGAGTATGGTTAAAGGTTGCGACTAGTAATCACAGAGAGCTGAGGTTACGATGGCAAAGGTCTTATGTCGCGACTAATATGAGTTAAGGTTGCGACGTGAGAAGTCCCATTGTCGCTACGAGTAGTGTTGCAGTACGCGACCAATGTGCAAAGTAGTCCAGGTTGCGATAGTATAACATATAGGTTGCGACTAAGGGACACAGAGATATTAGGTCGTGATGGGTAAAGATCTATGGTTGCGACTAAAAGTCACAGAGGAGGTGAGTCGCGACTATGCAGTTTTTAGGTCACGACGAAAGTTAGTAGAGACCTAATGATGAGTAATGTGTACGTAGGTACTGTCTAAGGAGTCTGGAAGTGAGTAGACCTAGTTGGTTCATCCAGTCTTTCTTGGGTACTTACGTAGAATGGTAGTTCTCAAGGAAATTACCGAATAGTACAGTTCAGTTATTTTTAAAGATGAAGTATAGTAGTTATACTGCCGGATTTTTGGCAGGAAAAATATGATAGAGATAATGATAAGTTAAGATGAGATTTGCCTAGGAGTGATCCTAGCACATGGCCTAAGGCTAGAGATGTGATGGATAATAGATAAAAAGTTAATGTCCCCTAAGCAGAGGAATTCCATCACAAAGAAATGGTAATTTAGCAGACCTAGGGGAAAGCACTCTAGAAAACAGAAGTAATAGTGCTAGATGATAAATGAAACGTCCTTATTCTCGTACGTTTTAGGGATCATTTGATAGCATTTAGAACCACTTTCAAGGTCATTGAAGTCCAATTTCTCAATCTGGAATTTTTCTCTTCTCGCGTATTGTTCATTATGTAAATTCCAGATGAGTGATCTGACTTCGGAAAATCATAACTAATTATAGAAAAATAGAAATAAAGTGGTTCAAATTGTTACATGAAGATAACTCAATTATATTTTAGGGAAAAATCACTCATTGACCATTCTTTGACCAAGTCAACATGGGTCAAGGTTACAACTTTACTATTCATCCCACATTTTTCCTCTAAATCCAGCATTCTGGTCCCAACTTTGATAATTTATAACTCCATGTGCAGACATTCAAACGAGGAATATTATATATCAAATCGAATCTTAGTATGTCTAATGTTTACCATAAATATTTCATACATTTATTCATCCATTTACTATTTTTAATTATTTATCAAACATCACTAGGTCCCTACGAGTTATTGTTCACAGTGGTAAATTTCAGCATTTCAACTTTTGCATACATATGCATTCATCCATCATATAACAATCAAACATGCCAAGCAATACTCATTATCAATTAATAGATTGTTACACATCATAACATGTACGAAATTTACATATTTCTAATATATCCTTTCTGCCTGAAATCCGGCAGCATAACTGCTACCCTTCGTCTTTAGAAAGTAACCGATCTTGTACCGATTCGGTAATTCCCATGAGAACTACCATTCTACGTAAGTACCCAGGAAAGACTGGATGAACCTACTAGGTCCACTCACTTCCATCCTCCTTAGACAGTACCTACGTACACAGTACGTATCAGTTCCTTTCTTTATCATTTTGTCGGAATTTCGGTAGCCTAACGGCGTCCTTCAAGATTTCCAAAATTCATTTTGACATAGCCTCCCCTGTAATGGGTTATTTGGGATGAGATTCGAGGGAATCTCAGTAGTAATAATCATAACAATATATGTAATGCAGAGTGACAGTGCTTGCTTGTGATTGTGTACAGATAAGTATGCTGCGTGCTTCCATATTCAATAACATATGATCATAGCATTATAATAGAGCTTCAAGCATAACATATAAGACAACAATCCAACCAAACAATAGCACAACCAATCACAAAGACATTACATAAAAGTTAGGATTAGTTACTACCTTAAAAGCAGAACTTCAGAACTTCTATACTGCTTCCAACTTCACCAGAACTTCCTTTCTTCTTTCTTTTTCTCACTTTCTCTCTCAAGAACTTCCTTATCACTCTAAAAGCACCTTAGGCTATGGAGAATAAAGAGCAAGGGGAGGTATTTATAGTTTTGATGGATGACATTTTCATAATTTTGAAGCCATCTGATCCTGTGGTCCTGGTTTTTCCGGAATTTCCAATTTTTTTTTATTCCTTTTACTGCATCATTCATGACATCATCCCAAGGCCACCTCATGGGACAGATCACCTCACACATTTATCACATGGCGTAATTGGAGGGAGCTCGAAGCCTTCTGGAAGATTTTCGGTCCAATCCGGTACCGGGCCGATCCGTCACCTCGAAAACTGGACCGTTTTCTTAATCTAATTTTTCTAAAAACCCATATTATGTCTTCTGGCCTTGAACTTAGTATCTGGATCCTTTGTATCATTCACATTTTAATACTGGGTCTAAACTCAATTACAGATCCCTTGCGAAATGACCAAAATACCCCTGGGTGCTCTTTCATGCACTATCTTAACCCTAAGGGCAAAATCGTCATTTTACACCTTTCTGTACTTTGTCAGGGCATATACTGACTTTAGTTAACCTCTCCTGTATATGTCTTGGCTTTTGGGCCTGTCCAGAATGACCAAAATGCCCTCCATACACCTATTACCCCTTTAGTACAAGACAGGGGCATTTTCGTAATTTCGCACTTTTCCGGGGTTCTGCCGGACACTGGCCCACCTATCAGTCCAAGAGTCTTATTGGGCCTTTGTAGGTGCCATTATTGGGCTTCTCAGGGTCCATTACCTTCCTGGCACGCATTACGAGGAATCTTCCTCAGGCAATGTTCATCGAGCCTTTTATCTAACATACACCGTTTATACACATATCCGGACACCGGGTCTTTTTACCAGATACACTGGCCTGCTGTGTTTAGGCATCCCTGTGGGTTAGAACAGTCATCTGACTGAGGTCATCCGGACTCATTCAGTCCCTTTTTAAATACCGATAAATCTCCCTATCGGATACCTGGAGGTCTCACACTCCCGTCTGTATTTACTGATTTGAGAATAACTTTTCCTACAGACCTCCTATCGGTATTCTGTCAGTTTCTTGACCTCCGCCCCATCAGGACGCATCATCCTGTAATTTCTCACTTATATCTGAAATCTAGGATATCCGGTAGGAATTTTTATAACTTTTGGACTATCAGATCAATTTTAGCTATCTGGAGTCTTGAAAAATTCCTGTATTACGCTGGATTACCAGGCGTCACTTGCTCTCTCTACTGGTAAAATATGGGGCTGATCGGAGTGCGATAACTGTTTTTGCCTATTTCTGGTCCATGTTTCCATAATTACACCTTTGCCCCGGAAACTTTTTTTTTTCAACTAAGTCCCTTTATTTGGCTAAAATTACACCTAAAGACCCCATATTTTTGTCTACTTTTCCTTCTTAGCTTTAAACTTTCCATAATTGCATTTAAGTCCCTACCTTTTTTTTCTTTTTCAATTTAATCCCTTTCTTTACATATATAGCCACATCTTTTCCCTAAAAAATAATTCGTATATTTCATTCAATTTGTACATATAAATCAGTACAGAAAATTAGGGATATTATATTTCTCTCCCCTTTAAATAAATTTCGTCCTCAAAATTTACACTATACATATTCTATGAAAACAACTCAGGATACTTCCTCCTCATCTTTTCTTCTGTTTCCCATATGGCTTCATGCTCAGTCAAGCCTTTCTAGATCACTTTGACTAGAGGAATTTGCTTATTACATAACTGCTTGACCTTCCGATCAGCAATTCGTACCGGTCCAACCTAATAAGTCAGATCATCTCGTAGTGCAACGTCATCTTGCTCAATCACATGAGATGGATCTGGAATATACTTCTTTAATTGGGAAACATGAAACACATCATGTATCTGGCTAAGATTTGGAGGAAGAGCCAATCTATAGGCTACTGTTCCTACCTTTGAAAGAATTTGGTATGGCCCGATATATCTTGGATGTAACTTCTTTACTTTGATTGATCGCCCGGCTCCCATCGTTGGAGTTAACTTAAGGAACACATGCTCTCCTTCTTCAAATTCCAACGGCTTCCTTCTAACATCAGCATAGCTTTTCTGTCTGCTTTGAGCCCTTAGCAATCGTTGTCTAATCATTGCAATCTGCTCTGCAGTTTGATCTACAATATCAGGACCAAGCATTCTTCTCTCGCTCAGCTCTAGCCAGCATAAGGGGGATCTACATTTACGTCCATATAGAGCTTCAAAATGTGCCATCTGAATACTAGTTTGGTAACTATTATTATATGCAAACTCTATGAGTGGTAGATGGACATCCCAGCTGCCTTTGAAATCCAAAACACAAGCTCTCAACATATCTTCTAGCGTTTGGATTGTCCTCTCCGACTGGCTATCCGTCTAAGGATGATAGGCTGTACTAAATCGGAGAGTAGTGCCCATTTCCTCCTGTAAAGCCCTCTAAAAATTAGAAGTAAACCGAGGGTCTCTATCGGACACAATGCTGCTTGGGATACCATGAAGCCTAACAATCTCCCTTACATACAACCTTGCCAGCTTTTCTAAAGAATCCCTTTTATTGATTGCCAGGAAATATGCTGACTTTGTCAATCGATCAATTACTACCCATACTGCATCATGTTTACTTGGAGTCATGGGTAATCCTTCCACAAAGTCCATGGCAATACCATCCCATTTCCACTCAGGGATATCTAAAGGCTGCAATGTTCCCGCTGGCTTTTGATGCTCAATTTTTACTTTCTGGCAGGTCAAGCACTTGGACATATAAGCCACTACATCTTTCTTCAATCCAGGCCACCAAAACAACCTTTTCACATCATGGTACATCTTGGTCATACCTGGATGTACTATATATCGGCTTTTATGTGCTTCCTCCAGAATATTTTCTCTCAATCCCTTAGCATTAGGGATATAAGGCCTTCCCCTGAATTGTAATAATCCATCTGGGAAAATCTCAAAATTTCTAGTCTTCCCCTTCTCCAGCTTATCCTTAAATGTTGCTAGTTTGTCCTGCTATTGAGCCTCCTTTATCTCATCTTCCATACAAGCTTCAAAATGAACCCCTCCGTAAGAACTCTCTGTCATTTGCATTTGATATAGAGGGCTCCAATCTCGTACATCTTCTATCAATCTCAGCTCTTTAATCATCATATGCGCCACCTGCACCACTTTTCTACTCAGAGCATCAGCTACCACATTGGCTTTTCCTGGATGGTATTTAATTTGAAAATCGTAATCTTTTAACAACTCCATCCATCACCGTTATCTCATGTTCAGCTCTTTCTGATCCTACATACTTCAGGCTTTTGTGGTCGCAATACAACTCTATGGTTGCTCCATATAAATAGTGTCTCCATATCTTCAGAGCGTAAACCACCGCCGCAAGCTCTAGATCATGAGTGGGATAATTCTCTTCATGTGGCTTCAACTGCCGAGAAGCGTAGTCTACTACTCTACCTTGCTGCATCAGAACACATCCCAACCCCTGCTTGCTAGCATCAGTGTAGACTATATAAGTCTGAGTTGGGTCTGGAATAATCAGCACGGGAGTAGTGGTTAATCTCTGCTTCAACTCTTGGAAGCTAGCCTCGCACTTCTCATCCCACTTAAACTGCTGGTTCTTTCTGGTAAGCTTGGTAAGTGGCAAGGCAATTCGAGAAAAGTCTTGAATAAATCTTCTATAGTACCCTGCTAGGCCAAGAAAGCTTCTGATCTCCGTCAATGTCCTCGGCTGCTCCCAGCTCAAAACTGCTTCAACTTTGCTAGGATCCACAGCTACCCCTTCTCGGGATATGACATGACCGAGAAATTTGACTTCTGAAAGCCAAAACTCGCACTTACTCAGCTTAGCATAAAGCTTCTTTTCATTAAGGGTACTAAGAACAATTCTCAAATGCCTTTCATGTTCCTCTGCAGATTTGGAGTACACTAAGATATCATCAATGAAGATCACAACGAACTGATCTAAATAAGGCCTGAAGATCCGGTTCATGTAATCCATGAAAATAGCAGGTGCATTTGTTAGCCCAAAAGGCATCACAAGAAATTCAAAATGTCCGTAGCGAGTTCTAAAAGCAGTCTTTGGGATATCATCTGACTTCACCCTCAGCGGATGATAGCCAGATCTCAAATCAATCTTAGAGAACAAGCTCGCTCCTGCCAATTGGTCTAGCAGGTTATCAATCCTGGGAAGAGGGTATTTATTCTTAATCGTAATCTTATTCAATTCCCTGTAGTCAATGCACAGCCTTAGGATGCCATCCTTCTTCTTGACAAATAGAACTGGAGCACCCCATGGTGATACACTGGGTCTTATGAAACCCTTCTCCAATAGCTCCTCAATTTGCTTCTTCAGTTTCATCATTTCATTAGGAGCCATCCGGTACGGGGCCTTAGATACTGGTTGAAACATCCTTACTTTCGTTTGTCTTAGGGACCATTTGGTAGCATTTAGAACCACTTTCAAGGTCATTGAAGTCCAATTTCTCAATCTGGAATTTTACTCTTAGCGAGTACTGTTCACTGTGTGAATTCCAGATGAGTGACCTGACTTAGAAAAATCATAACTAATTCTATAAAAATTGAAATGAAGTGGTTCAAATTGATACTTGAATCTAACTCAATTATCTTTCATGGAAAAATAACTCGTTGACTATTCATTGACTGAGTCAACATCACAACTTTACTGTTCATTCCACGTTTTTCTCCTGAATCCAGCATTCTTGTCCCAACTTTGATAATTCATATCTTCATGTGTAGACATCCAAATGAGACGTTTTATATATCAAATTAAATCTTGGTATGTCTACTATTTACCATAAAAATTTCATACATTTATTCATCCATTTACTATTTTTAATCATTTATCAAACATGATTAGATCACCACGTGTTACTATTCACAGTGGTAAATTTCAGCATTTCTACTTTGCATACATATGCATACATCCACCATATATCAGTCAAACATGCCAAACAATATCTTTATTAAATAATAAGTCATTATATATCAGGGCATGTATGAAATCCTCATATTTCTATTACATCATTTTCTGCCAAAAATCCGGCAGCATAGCCGCTACGCTTCATCTTCAGAAAGTAACTGATCTTGTACCGATTCGGTAATTCCCTTGAGAACTACCATTCTACATAAGTACCCAGGAAAGACTGGATGAACCGGCTAGGTCCACTCACTTCCAGCCTCCTTAGACAGTACCTACGTACACAGTACGCATCATATCCTTCCCCCACTACTGTTATCTTCGCCGAAATTTCAGCAGCATAACGGCGTCTCTCAAAATTCTCAAAATCTACCTTGACATAACCTCCCTGAAATGGTTATACAAGGGGGATGAGATTCGGGGGAATCTCAGTAGTAATAATCATAACAGTATATGTAATGCAGTGTGACAGTGCTTGCTTGTGATTGTGTACAGATAAGTATGCCGCGTGCTTCCATACTCAATAACATATGATCATAGCATTGCAGTAGAGCTTCAGACATCACATATAAGACAACAATCCAACCAAACAATATCACATCAATCACAAAGCCATTACATAAAAGCTAGGATTAGTTACTACCTGGCTAGCTCAGCAGAACTCTCCTATCTCTATTCTGCTTCCAGCTCCGCCAGAACTTTCTTACTTCCTTTCTCTCTTCCCTTCCTCCTCCTTCTCTCTCTTCTTTCTCTCCCTTCCCTTGCCCATGCGTGAATGGAAATGAAGCAAGGGGGTATTTATAATTGCCTTCAATGGAAATTCTATAATTACTATGAACTTTGATCCTGTAGTCCTGGTTTTTTCTGGATTTTCCTATTTTCCTTAATTCCTCCTTTACTGCCTCACCGGGACACCTCAGCATGCACATTTATCACATATCTCAATTCCTGGACACCTCAGCATGCTGACTCACCGGTCCTGAGTCCTACCTCGTAATGCTTGTCCTCAGCTTTATCTGCTTTCTCCAGACCAATGCCATGTGGCGACTGGAAGAGACCTTGCATGCTTCCCAATGCTATCCAGATAAGTCCTAGACTTATCTGATCACCTCGTCGGTTCTCGTACCAACCAAGTAACTTTACTCTACTGAAAGGTCACTGAACCACCAATCTAATGCCATATGGCATCTTGTGGGTCCCATGAGGATACCTTATCAGTCCACCTCATGGTTTCCAGATAACCTTTCCTGTATCTGGCCTCCTGCCTCTGGTCTATCTCTAACCGGGTAACTATCTCTTTTGGACCTTCTTAACTCATGGCCCATACGCTTGGCACTACTTTAGTCACTAGTCGCGACCTAGCCATCATCTCATCGCGACATAACACCTTTTGGTTCATTAGTCGCGACCACAGCATTCTCTAGTCGCGACCATAACAGTCTTTCGTCGCGACCACATCACTTTTTAGTCGCAACCAGGCTCATTCTACTCACTAGTCGTGACACCACATTCATATCCGTCACGACCAATCCTCTCTGCCAATATTAGTCGCGACCAATCTACTTACCCGTCACGACCAAAAGTCACCAATACATCTTTCTCATACTGTCTGCTTTCTTTCTTATGGACAACTCTACTGCTCTCATAAGCAGTGTCCATTCCTTTCATATCCTACCCCACAGAATCTTAGCATAATTCTGGGGTCTATCTTATCTCACTTTCTTCTTATCCTTCATCTTAAGTTCTAGAAATTCTCTTTCAATAACTCATCCCCTCTCTTCGGGAGTCCTTGTTAATTGAAAGGCTCGACAACCCTCTGTATCAGGTTATCTTACACAGGAGCTAGCTCATATCAAGCTACCTGCAGAATTCCTAGGCTTAAGACTTAGGACATTCCTCACATTCCTCATTTTGAACCTAGGTGAACTGTCCCGATTCTGTAGGTTAAAGACTTAACTCATCTTTACATCCTGAAGGACTTAGCTCATCCCTCGGATCCTACAAAATACAGGTAAATAATCCGCCCATATCAGATTACTACCCTAGGACTACGGGTTTAGCAGCCTGCCCATATCAGACTACCTCCCAGTTCAACTAGACCCAAAAATTGGGATGTTACACTAACTGATCGACCATAACACCGTTGTTTACATTAGCCCACTTGCATTTGAACACGGGAACTTTGAATTTGGAGTAGTCCACCTCCCAAATCTCTTCAACAACGCCATAATAAGGGATGGCTGCTAATTTAGGATTGTTGTCTTTTGAACTAGAGAAATGCATAGCTTCAGCCACTAACATAACACCACTATTTTGCACGCTACTTCTATCATCTAGGGACTTCATATAAAAAGAATACCCGTTGATATCAAATGAATTCCAACAGATCACATTATGTTCAGGACCACATGCCAACCATCTAACTGTATCAGAAACACAATCCTCATTTTCAACCTCCAATTTGAACCAATGTGCAAAAGATTTGTTGTGTTCTCTAATCAACCTTTACTCTGTCATCCTATTATTTGTTTTCCGGACAAGATCTTTATGAACAGCAATATAGTCTTGAACTTCATCAATGTTATTCAAGATGTGTAAGTGTATTTGCTGCAGTTCATTACGATCAACACTCCTCACCGATATTCCGCGTTGACCCCCCCGTTTGGCAAGGGGTTTATGGAGACCAGTAAGTCTTACTTTAGATAGGTATTGTTGACAAAAATTCATAGCTTCTTCGGCAACATATTTTTGAACAATGGATGCTTCGGGCCGATTTGGATTCTTCATATATCCTTTAAGGATTTTCATGTATCTTTCAAATGGGTACATTCATTGTAAGTATACAGCGCCACACAGTTTTATCTCTCGCACTAGATGAACGATGAGGTGTACCATGATGTCAAAAAAGGCAGGAAGAAACTATTTTTCAAGCTGGCACAAAATAACATAACCCTCGTGCTCCAATTCCTCCAACTTTTTAGTCTCAAAGACTTTGCCACATATAGCATTAAAGAAGAAGCAAAGTCGGGTTACAATGTGTCTCAAATCATCTTGAAGGATGTAACATCCCGATTTTTGGTCCAGGAGAACTGGGAAGTAGTCTGATATGGGCAGGCTGCTAAACCCATAGTCCTAGGGTAGTAATCTGATATGGGCGGATCACTTACCTGTATTTTATAGGAATCCGAGGGATGAGCTAAGTCCTTCAGGATTTAAAGATGAGTTAAGTCTTTAACCTATAGAATCGGGACAGTTCACCTAGGTTCAAAATGAGGAATGTGAGGAATATCCTAAGTCTTAAGCCTAGGAATTCTGCAAATAAGCGAAAGTCCGGGGACTTATATGTAAATAGTGAAAGTCCCTAGGGATATAATGGTCATTTGTATAAAGAAAGGGATTAAATTGCAAAAGAAAGAAAATGAAGGGGCTTAAGTGCAATTATGGAAAGTATAAAGCCAAAAAGAAAAAAGTAGACAAAAAGGTGGGGTCCTTAAGTGTAATTTTAGCCAAATAAAAAGGGACTTAATTGAAAAGAAGAAAAGTTCCTTGGGGCTAAAGTATAATTAAAGAAAGTCAGGCCGGAAGTGGTTTGGACTGTTTGAAAGCATTTCAGTCCCAGATTTCACCGGTAGAGAGAGCAAGTGACGCTCGGTAATCTGGCTTGATACAGGAATTTTTGAAGACTCCAGATAGCCAGAAATGGACTGATCGTCCAAAAGTTATAAAAATTCCTACCGGATATCATAGATTTCAGATCTAAGTGAGAAAATATAGGATGATACGTCCTTATGGGACGGATGTTGGGAAACTGACAGAATACCGATAGGAGGTCTGTAGAAAAAGTTATTCGCAAATTAGAAAATCCAGACGGGAGTGTGAGGCCTCCGGGTATCCGATAGGGAGATTTATCGGTATTTGAAAAGGGACTGAATGAGTTCGGATGATCTCAGTCAGATGACTGATATGACTCACAGGGATGCCTGAACAATGCAGGCCAGTGTATCGGATAGAAGAAGCCAGTGTCCGGATATGTGTATAAACGGTGAATAATAGATAAAATATTCAATAATCATTGACAAGGGAGGATTCCTCGTAATGCGTGCTATGAAGGTAATGGACACTGAGAGGCCCAATAATGGCGCCATCAAAGGCCCAGTAAGACCCTTGGACTGATAGGTGGGCCAGTGTCCGGCAGAACCCCGGAAAAGTGCAAAATTACGAAAATGCCCCTGTGTGTACAAAAGGGTAACAGATGAATGAAGGGCATTTTGGTCATTCTGGACAGGCTCAGAAGCTAAGGTACATACAGATAGAGTTACTTAGAGTCAGTATATACCCTGACAGGGTACAGAAGGGTGTAAAATGATGATTTTACCCTTAGAGTAATGATAGTGCAAGAAAGGGCACCCAGGGGTATTTTGGTAATTTGCCAAGGGATGTTTCTTGGGAATCGTGCCATCAGAGTACTTGGACTGGATCAGAGACCCAAGATGATATTCCTAGAGCCCAAAAACGTATCCCAGTATATATGTGGGAAAAAGTGGCATTAAAATAATGATTTAATGACTTTTCAGTAAAGTAAAGTTACTCGGTTGGCACGATAACCGAGGAGGTGATCAGATAAAGTCCTAGACTTATCTGGATAGCATTGGAAGGCGTGAAAGGTCCCTTCCAGATGCCACATGGCGTCATCTTAGAGGAAGAAAAAAAGTTAAGGACACGTGGCACAATCTTAGCCGGTGAGTCAAGTTTGTGGGAAATCGGACCAGACGGTACTGGATTGGACTGGAACTGCTGAGTCAGCTGATGAGGTGTCCAAGAAGCTTGCAATTTCTCCATGTGAGAAATGTGACATATGAGGTGTCCCATGAGGTGGCATGGAGATGATGTCATGCATGATGCAGTAAAAGGAATAAAAGAAAATAGGAAATTCCGGAAAAACCAGGACCACAGGATCAGATGGCTTCAAAATTACAAGAATGCCATTGACCAAAACTATAAATACCCCCTTGCCTTCATTATGCAGGGCCAAGGAGCCTTTTTAGAGTGAGAAGAAAGTGCTAGAGAGAGAAAGTGAGAGAAAGAAGAAAGGAAGTTCTGGTGGAGCTGGAAGCAGTATAGAGATAGTAGAGTTCTGCTAAGCTTTTGAGGTAGTAACTAATCCTAGCGTTTATGTAATGGCTTTGTGATTTGATGTGCTATTGCTTGGTTGGATTGTTGTCTTATATGTTATGTCTGAAGCTCTACTGCAATACTATGATCATATGTTATTGAGTATGGAAGCATGCAGCATACTTATCTGTACACAATCACAAGCAAGTACTGTCACACTGCATTACATATATTGTTATGATTATTTACTACTGAGATTCCCCCGAATCTCATTCCCCATATCTAACCCATTACAGGGAGATTATGTTGAAGTGAATTCTAAGAATTTTGAGAGACGCCGTTATGCTGCCGAATTTAAGACTGAACATCAGAATATGATAAGTACTGTGTACGTAGGTGCTGTCTAAGGAGGCTGGAAGTGAGTGGACCTAGCCGGTTCATCCAGTCTTTCCTGGGTACTTATGTAGAATGGTAGTTCTCATGAGGGAATTACCGAATCAGTACGGTTCAGTTCTTTGTACACATGAAGCCTAGCGATTATACTGCCGAAGTTAGGGCAGGAAGAGATGTAATAGAAATATGATAATTTTGTGTATGCCTTGTTGTATGACATTTTATTATTTAATAATAAATATTGTTTGGCATGTTCAATTTGTGAAAGGGGAATTAAAAGAGAAATTCGCAGGTCCTGAGGTAGCAGTGTTTTGACCTCAGTTTGACCTAGTAAACGAAGGAGTTTGGCCACGAAATTTGGTGAGCCAGTGGTACACATCTGGGGCATTCCATGGATAGGTAATAAGCCTTGTTTGGATGTGTAGAATGAGATAAATCAGTTCTCAAATTAAAGGTTCAGAATAAGGAACTTAAGAGTAAAATTTTAATTTTTGGGCTTAAGTTAAGATATAATCGAGCTAATATTGCTTCAGCAAGTGTACTCTGAGGAGTCTAAGGGAGGATGTTTCAAAGGATTCCTCGAACAGCCACTAGGAGTAATTGTTGCATCAATACATGACAATCATGAGACTTTTGGCCTACTAATTTCAAATCTTTCATGGACACTATCCTCTTAAGATTAGATGAGTACCCAGAGGGAACTTTGATTCCTTGCAAACACTCACAAATACTTCTTCTCTCAGTCTTGGACAAAATGTTAGTATCTTCAACATGATAGCTCCCCTCACCATCTGGCCTCGGATGTAACTCCTCCCGTATTCCCATTTCTTCCAAATCCAATCTTGCCTTCAAACCGTCTTTGGAACTACCATGTGTGTTGAGAAGTGTTCCAACAATGCTGTCACACACATTTTTCTCCACATGCATCAAATCAAGACAGTGCCTTACATGAAGATGTCGCCAATAAGGAAGCTCAAAGAACACAGATCTTTTTTTCCATACATTTTTCTCACTTTTCTTGGTAAGCTTACCGAAAGTGACATTGATGTCTTTCACCTTTTCATAAACTTGTTCGCCAGTCAATGGCTTTAGAGCATTTTCAAATTCTTGGCCGCCATAAAATTTCTTCTTTAGTCGACGGTATGGGTGGGCTTGTCTTAGAAATCTCCTATAACCTAGGTAAACTGCCTTTCTTCCATGACGAAGTTGATAGTAGCAAGTCCCTTCCTCACAAATCGGACATGCTTTATGGCCCTTAACACTATACCCTGACAAATTTCCTTATGCAGGAAAGTCATTAATTGTACAAAAGATCATGGCCCGCATATTGAAGACCTCCTTCTTAACAGCATTAAAAACATCCACACCTTCCCATAGCTTCTTCAAATCTTCGATCAAGGGTGTTAGGTAAACGTCTATGTCATTTCCCGGTTGTTTTGGTCCTGAGATCAGCATAGACAACATTACATACTTCCGTTTCATACACAGCAAGGGAGATAGGTTGTAAATCACCAGAAGGATGGGCCATGAACTATATATACTACTAAGGCTACTATAAGGGTTCATTCCATCCGTACTAAGTCCAAGCCTTAGGTTTCGTGGTTCATTGTCGAACTCGGGAAATAAGTCATCAATCTTCTTCCATTGCAAAGAGTCAGCAGGATGACAAATCTTTCCATCATTAATCCTTTCATTTGCATGCCATAACATTTTCTTTGCATCATCTTCATTAGAAAAAAGTCGCTTCAACCTTGGTAAAATTGGAAGATTCCATAACAACTTGGCAGGAGAGTTGTTTGATCTATACCTTGGTGTCTTACATATTGGACACTTCTCCTCATCTTTAAACTCTTTCCTGTATAATATGCAATCATTTGGGCATGCATGAATCTTTCTATACTGCATGCCTAAAGGACCTATTATTTTCTTCGCATCATAGTAGCGTTTGGGTAATGCATTTTCTTCAGGAAACATGTCCTGTAACAACTCAAGCAATTCTGAAAAACTACTGTCACTCCACCCATGCCGAGCTTTCAAACTTACCAATCTCAACACCGCATTCAACAGGTTGTATTTTCTGCACCCTGGGTATAGAGGCTTTTCTGCATCATTGCACATATTACCATATGCATGTGACCGCATAAAAGAATCTTCTCCAACATCACGAATCACGTCCTCTACTCGATCATCAGTATCCATGTCATCGACAAAGGTCTGTTCCACCTGTTCACCATGCCATACCCATACCGTGTAACTCTTACAAAACCCCTCACAAATTAGATGAGTGTAAATATCAGCAGGACTTTGTTTCCTCTCATTCAAACAACTCACACAAGGACAATAAAACCTTCCATTGTCATCATCACCATTCCGTTTAGCAAAATCCAAAAACTCCTTCACCCCCTCAGCATACTCAACACTTGTTCGTTTAGCATTTATCCAACTACGATCCATATTTGTGGAAGACTATAAGAACTAGAAAAACAGAAAACAAGAAATTAAACCATTACGTTGCAGCTAATGCATGGAGAGAATAAATTTTCAGTTCTCGAGAGGAGTTCAAAACAAAACTCACCGTCTGTGAAGCGCCGAGAAGACTTAACGCGCGAACCAGGGAAAAATGAGAGATGGAAGGCACGAGAAATGTACCAAATAAAAGAGTATTTTGTAAAAAAAATTAAAAAAAAAGTTTATTTTGTAAGAAAATATACACCGGACAAAATGTTACACCGGTGTAGATATATATAAAAGTTGTAGAGAGTATATTTTACACCGGCCACTATATATAGACCGGTGTAAAATATATCAGTTTTTTTTAAGTGATACAGACCATGTCATCAACTTTTACACAAAAAAATATATATATCAGAATATATAAAAGTTGCAAACTTTCACTACTCATCAGACTCGGAGTTTTGGGAGTCATCAGATTGGGTGAGATCAACAGGATTAAAGAAGCTATCACGGGGTTGATGGCAGCGAACTTCTGAGCGGAAATCTCTGAAACTTGCTTTCAGTATATCAACTTTATGATTCAGTTCTTCCACGGAGTCCTCCAGCCCATTGAAGCGCAGTATGAGTTCCTCAAGGCTCTCCATCAGAGTCACAACCAGGGGAGGAGGAGAAGGAACAGAAGGGTGAGGATCAGGATGTTTGTCTTCAAAGTCATCTCTGTTTCTTTTGTGGGGCAGAGAAGGAGGCGTGCGTGACGAAGAGGCCATTGGAGGAGTCAGATAGATGAAAAGAAAATAAAACAGAAGAATGGTATACATATATATATGGTTAACGTTCATGATCAATAAGAATATAGAAGAATGCAATTGGCCTTCTATCATAATGACTACAAACGTTGGGAACCAAAGAAGTGAAATGAACAGTCTAAAAAATAAAGAAAGCGTGAGGGAAAGCATAGACAGGAAACTGATGAGGCAGATAGGACGAAGCTAATCTGCACCGGGTGTTTATATTTTAAATCGGTTACTTTTAAAACCGGTGTAAAAGTTTAATTTTTTTTAAACCGTCTTCTCCTCAGTGACCGGTTTAAAAGTGGGATTCAGATAAAAAATAAACGGATCATCAGCAACGTATGCAAAACAAGAAACCTGTTAAACTTCATTATATTCATTCAAATTAAACTTTACTAACTAACTTTACATCTTGAAATCTAGAAAAAAAGACCTCGCTCTATCAACAACAGGATGAAAGAAACTATCATCGTGTGATGGCGACGAACTTCAGAACGGAAGGCTCTGAAACATTCATTCATCCTCTCCACTTTCAGAGCCAGTTCTTCCACCGAGTGCCCCAGGGCATTGAAGCGCGGGATGAGTTCCTCCAGGAACTCCACCAGTTGCTGAAGCAGGGGAGGAGGAGAAGGAACTGAAGGGTTATCAGGAGATACGTGCATATGTTTGTCTTCAACATTCTGTCTCTGTCTTTTGTGAGGCGAAGCCATTGGAGAGTTAAGATAGAAGAATAGAAGAAATGAATATAAAATAGATATCGGAGAAGGTGATCATGATAAAATACTGCGCATGTCTGAGAAGACTTGACATAAAATGGCGGGAAAGGATCCTGACGGAGTTCATCTACACCGGACTAAATATTTCCACCTCGATCAATAGAAATTCGCTGTAGAAAGTAAAAATCTAAACCGGACCAAATATTTCCACATCGGTCTCTATAACATCCGCTGTAGAAATTAAACATCTAAACCGGACTAAATATTTCCACATCGGTCACGAGTAAATACGGTGTGAATATTTCATTTTATTTACAAAAATGCCACCGTTTATTTTTTTAAAACCGTCTCCGCATTGACCGGTTTAAAAATGGGGATTTCGATTGCCAATTTTCCACCAGTGCCATAAGCAAATGGATGCATAGTAAGTGAGCAAGTAGGGACATAAAGCGGATATTGAGAGCACTCTGCTAGATTATACCCAGGTAAGAAGATAAGAGATAGATACCCCCAATCCTTAGTCATAAAGCAAACAGATATACCAAGGAGATTATACCCAGATAATTGACTAAGGTGCTAATTAAAATTTTGAGGACAAAATTTATTTAAAGGGGAGGAGAAATGTAACATCCCAATTTTCAGGCATAGAGATGCAAAAATAGCCTAAGATTGAGAGGCTACCAGACCCCCTTTGAGCAGAAGTCCCAGAGAGACACAGAGAGTTTTTAGGGACTAAGCTGCGAGTAAGCGAAGGTATAGGGACTTATGTGTAAACAGTGAAAGTCCAAGGGGTAGAATGGCCATTTTGGGAATATAAGGGTTAAAGGTTGTAGAGTTAAGTGTTGACCAGTTTGGTCGTGACGCTAGAGTATTATGGTCGTGACTAATATTGGCAGAAAAGTCTAGACGCGATTGAAAGATATGTGGGTTGCGACTAATAGGCAAAATGACCTTGGTTGCGACTGAGAAGTGATGAGGTCGCGACTAAAAAGCGAGAAGGTCACGACTAAATGATGTTAATGTCGCGACTAATGAACACAGAAGGTGTTAGGTCGTGATCAGAAGATGTTAGGTCGTGACTGAGTAATGGAAAGATGTTAAGCGTATGGAACCAAGAATCATGAGGGTCCAAGAGAGATAGTTACTCGGTTAACGTGATAACCGGGGGATTGATCAGTTAAGGGTCTGGACTTATCTGGAGACCATGAGGTGTCATGATGAGGTGTCCCAAGATGCCACATGGTATTGAGTTATTGAGAAAGAAAAGGTGAAGGACATGAAGGGAATTTGAAGACACGCAGCGGAAATTAACTTTAAAAATTTTTCCATTCCCTGCCAGGATCCACCGAATGTGTTTAAGTCAAGGAGAAAGAAGTGTTACCTTCGGTATTCGAGCTGCAGTCGTGACTCTTCGCCTCTGGAGTTTTCAGTCGCGACCTCCTCAGCTTCTAGTCACGACCTTTCACCTCTTAAGTTTTCAGTCACGACCTCCTCAGATTCTAGTCGTGACCTGGCGTCTCTGGAGTTGTCAGTCGTGACCTCCTCTTCTACTAGTCATGACCTGTAGTCTCTTTTCGGATTTTTGACATTCAGATGCCAATTTGGTTGCGACCTCTGTGTCAACTGGTCGCGACTTAGTCGTACCTGGTGCTCTTTTCTCGATCGCAAGAAGTCAACAACTCAGATCAGCTTCCTCTACCGGTATCCACACGAATAGCATTCCAATCACGAACGACGTGCTAACGCCTCTTGTCCCTCTAGGGCTTTCTCAAGATTCCGTCTTCACCGTCTCTATTTCGGCAGTTTCTTTTCTGCAAACCTTTTGCACTCTCCTTGCCCCTTTTCTCTTGTGTGCAGAACCCTAGCCCCTAATGTCAAATATATAGGATGCTATCGGGCTTCTTATTGGGCCGGGCTTCAGAATTAATCTTATATTAGTTCTGAAATTAATACAATATCATATATTGCATAATTTCATAAGAAACTAATTAAATAAATATGGTTTTTATTAAATCTATCTCACATATTTAATTCACCTATTTATTTAATTTAAAATAAAGATAAGACGGAATTATATTTGATTTATTCTTATAAATCAAATTTGAGATATCTTATCAATTTAAATTTCAAATTCAAATGTGATAGAGATTTAATTTATCCTTATAAATTAAATCTTGTAAATATCTCTTATATTATATATAATATATATATATAAATTTATATATATAAAAAATATATAAATCCACCCTAGATTATTCATTGAATCAAGACATGTCTTAGATTCAATGAACTTGGACATCACAGCTCATGTTGGGCTATTTTGTGTGTGACCCTGTAGGCCCATATGAAGTTGGCAGTGAGCCAGTTACTATACTGACCCACAAGTCGTAAGCAGTCTATAGCAAGATATTACGACTACCCAAATCATATGAGGATCGATAAACGATGTAACCTTTCATACAACCATATCACGTCCCTTTTGTCACACGATATTTCGGTCATGGATGAGGCATGGAGAACGTCATCCTCCTATTCCTGACTGTTACTTTCTCGATCCCTGAGTAGTCTGACTATAGAAATGGAACTACCTTTCCATTACAGTATGGTCATACATTTCTCAGACTCACTCATCGAGGGGCCCAGTAATATCTCTCTACGAATGTGAGGGACAAGTTCCATCTTGACCATTCACATTCCTCCGCATGAAAAACCACTAAGCCCGAACATAGCCTTTATGATCACTCGGTCAAAAGTGACTTTTGACTAGGTCAAAGCCGAGCATTTGTCATGTAGGAATCCATGATGATCTCAGGTCAAAGGGCATAGTGACATGCTTTGTATATGAGAGAAGCTTATGACTTAACCTATGCAGCTCTCTCATAGCGGGTCGGTCTAACACCCTATACTCTTACATGTGCCTATGACTTTGATTTATATCTCTATATATCTTCAAAGTCATACTGGTCTTATTTCATCTCTGCTCCCGCATAGATGACCGACCGGGATATTTAGGATAAGATCATGAGTTATCCAAGGATGGTCATCATAGTAAACATGCAAATAATGTGATAACATAATTAAGAAATTCATAAAACAATAATGTTTACAAGATAATGATTGGCTCCTAGGGCACAATTTCCAACATCCTCCCACTTGTACTAGGTACAATCATTAATTTGCCTAATTCCCATTGACCTAACATTGCACTCATGTTTTGCTTGCACAAGTGGCTTTGTTAGAGGATCAGCAACATTGTCTTCCCCTGCTACCTTGCATATTTTTATATCACCTCTATCATTGATTTATCTGATAAGATGAAATCGCCTGAGTATATGCTTGGTCCTTTTATGTGACCTAGGCTCTTTGGCCTGTGCAATGGCATCACTATTATCACAGAACAAAGTTATTGGATCTAAGATGGTAGGTATCACCCCTAGTTCAGTAATGAACTTCCTGATCCAAGCGGCCTCCTTAGCTGCATTAGATACTGCTATATACTCAGCTTCTGTTGCAGAATCTGCTATGGTGCTCTGCTTAGAGCTCTTCCAGCTTACTGCTCCATTATTCAGGAGGAATATGTATCCAGATTGCGATTTCTGGTCGTCCTAGTCAGTTTAGAAACTTGCATCTGTGTAACCAGTTACACAGAGCTCGTCATCCAATCCACCATATATCAAGAATAAGTCCTTAGTCCTTCTAAGTACTTAAGGATATTCTTGACAGCAGTCCAATGGCCCTCACCAGGGTCCTGTTGATATCTGCTAGTCATACTTAAGGCAAACGAGACATCCGGTCGAGTACATAACATGGCATACATGATAGATCCTATGGCTGAGGCATATGGAACCTTACTCATGCGACCTCGCTGATCATGTGTACTAGGACACAAATTCTTGCTGAGGTGAATACCATGAGATATGGGTATGAAACCCCTCTTTGATTCCTGCATACTAAACCTATGCAGTATCTTGTCTATATATGTGCTCTGACTGAGTCCTAGAAGTCTTTTAGATCTATCTCTATAGATCCTAATTCCTAGGATGTAGGTGGCTTCACCCAAGTCTTTCATCGAGAAAGACTTTCCTAACCAAGACTTGACAATCTGCAAGGTAGGAATGTCATTCCCAATAAGTAGGATGTCATCGACATAGAGTACCAAAAACACAACTGTGCTCCCACTAACCTTCTTGTACACACAAGGTTCATCAATGTTTTGAAGAAATCCAAACTCTTTGACTACTTCATCAAAACGATGATTCCAACTCCGAGATGCTTGCTTCAGTCCATAAATGGACCTTTGAAGCTTGCACACTTTACCAGAGTCCTCAGAATGCACAAACCCTTCAGGTTATGTCATGTACACATCCTCAAGGAGCTTTCCATTAAGGAAGGTTGTCTTGACGTCCATCTGCCATATTTCATAGTCATAATATGCTGCAATGGCAAGGAGGATTCTGATTGATTTGGCCATTGCAACTGGGGAAAAGGTCTCATCATAGTCCACACCATGAGTTTGAGTAAATCCTTTTGCAACCAGTCGTGCCTTGAAGATATTTTCATTGCCATCCATGTCAGTTTTCTCTTTGAAAACCCACTTGCACCCTACTATTTTTACACCTTCAGGCGGGTCGACTAAGGTCCATACCTTATTGTCGTACATGGATTGCATCTCAGACTTCATGGCATTTAGCCATTTTTCAGAGTTTGGTCCTACTATAGCTTCTCGATAGGTAGTTGGCTCATTATGCTCAATGAGCAACACATCACGATTGTCAGAAATCAGAAATCCAAATCTTTGAGGCTGAAGTCGTGCCCTATTAGATCGCCGTGGGCCTTGCATGACTTGAGGATTCTTAACAACTTGTTGTGAGTCTTCTCTATTTTCCATCTGTGGTTCTATGGTGTCTTGTGGCTCTCGAACTTCTTCGAGGTGTACCTTACTCCCACTGGTTCTTTTAGAGATAAATTCTCGTTTGAGAAAGATACCATTTCTGATAACAAAAACTGTGTTATCAGTGGGGTTATAGACATAATATCCCTTGGTTTCCTTAGGATATCCCACAAAAAGGAACTTTGAGGATTTGGGCGCTAATTTATCTGAGGCTTATTGCTTAAAATAGACCTCACATCCCCAAATCTTGAGAAAAGACAAATTAGGTTTCCTCCTAGTCCATATCTCATACGGTGTCTTTTCAACTACCTTAGATGGAACATGATTCAGTGTGAACGTAGCTGTCTCTAGGGCGTGGCCCCAAAAGGACAGTAGAAGATCTGTTCGAATCATCATGGATTGAACCATATCTAATAGTGTTCGATTCCTCTGTTCAGAAATGCCATTCCATTGTGATGTTCTTGGAGGAGCCAATTGTGAGACTATCCCACAATTTCTAAGATGATCGATGAACTCTTGGCTCAAATATTCACCAACTCGATCAGATCGAAGGGCTTTAATTGTTTTGCCAAGCTGGTTTTGTACTTCATTTTGAAATATCTTGAACATTTCAAAAGATTCGGATTTATGTTTCATTAGATAGACATAGCCATATCTACTGAAATCATCTATGAATGTGATGAAGTACGAATAACCTCCTCTAGTGTAATATCCCGATTTTTGGTCTAGGAGAACTGGGAAGTAGTCTGATATGGGCAGGCTGCTAAACCCGTAGTCCCAGGGTAGTAATCTGATATGGGCGGATCACTTACCTATATTTTGTAGGAATCCGAGGGATGAGCTAAGTCCTTTAGGATTTAAAGATGAGTTAAGTCTTTAACCTACAGAATCGGGACAGTTCACCTAGGTTCAAAATGAGGAATTGAGGAATATCCTAAGTCTTAAGCCTAGGAATTCTGCAGGTAGCTTGATATGGGCTGGCTCCTGTGCAAGATAACCTGATATGGGCAGGTTGTCAAGCCTTTCAAGTAATGATGACTCCCGAAGAGTTTAGGGGATGAGTTATTGAAAGAGAATTTCTAGAACTTAAGATGAAGGATAAGAAGATGAGAATAGATGCCAGAAAGAGAATGCAGGGGCAAAATCGTAATTTTGGGAATGATCGGGCTGGTAGCCGATGAGTACCATATTTTGCCAGAAAATAGAGAAAATTATGCTGATCATTTCACTGAACTGTGAAATATGCATATGAGGTCTCTATGTGTATGAAAGAATTAGAAATGTGACCAGGGGTAAAATGGTTATTTTGGAAAAGTGTGCACGTGAGCTCTTTTTCAGGCCAAAACAGCCCGGTCCGGATAAAATATCTAAAAATACTGGGAGATAGAGAAACGGATTCCGGGTTGAATGAGTAGTCACGGAATTTTGATTTGAGGTCCCGATTTTTCTGTAAAAATTCCGGAAGATGGGAATTTACAGTTATAATCGGTAAAGGAAAAGCAGTCCCGATAGGGATGATCGGACTGTGGCCAGGGGTTTCTAAGGCCTTTAGTGACACCAGGGAAGCCCCAGGCCCATTAGATTAGTCCAGTGGTAAAAGGGGCCGGTGTCCGGGAAAAAGTGCGAAATGACGAAAATGACCCTATGTTATAGAACAGCTGAAGAATGAGTAAAGGGTATTTTGGTCATTTGCCTAAGGTTAGACAGTCCAGGGAAGTTATCTGGATAGTTGAACAGGGTCAAAGAATACTCTGGTAAGATGGGAAAAGACAATAATGCCCCTAGACCTAATAAAGTAAAGAAAGAGAGACTAAGGGCATTTTGGTAATTTGCCAAGGGGTGTTTCTTGGGAATCGTTCCATCAGAGTACTTGGGCTGGATCAGAGACCCAAGATGATATTCCTAGGCCCAAAAACACAGGCCCAGTGATTCAGGGGAAAAGTGACATTAAAATAATGATTTAATGACTTTTCAGTAAAGTAAAGTTACTCGATTGGCACGATAACCTAGGAGGTGATCAGATAAAGTTCGGGACTTATCTGGATAGCATTGCAAGGCGTGAAAGGTCCCTTCCAGATGTCACATGGCGTCTCTTAGAGGCAGAAGAAAAGTTAAGGACATGTGGCACGATCTCAGCCGCTGATTTCGGTGCAAGACTCTGGAACTATCTGGAAATGCTGAGTCAGCTGATGAGGTGTCCCGGGATCTAGACATGTGAGAAATGTGCTGCTGAGGTGTCCACTGAGGTGTCTTGGATGATGCAGTAAAAAGGAATAAAAGAAAATAGGAAATTCTAAGAAAAACCAGGACCACAAGTTCATAAGGCTTCAAAATTACGAAAATGTCATCGAAGGAAACTATAAATACCCCCTCCCCATTCATTTGCATCACGGTTTTGGGCAAGAAAGAGAGAGAAAGAAGAGAGAGAAGGAGAAAGAAAGAAGAAAGGAAGTTCTGGCGGAGCTGGAAGCAGTATAGAGATAGTAGAGTTCTGCTAAGCTTTTAAGGTAGTAACTAATCCTAGCTTTTATGTAATGTCTTTGTGATTTCTTGTGCTATTGTTTGGTTGGATTGTTGTCTTATATGTTATGCTTGAAGCTCTATTACAATGCTATGATCATATGTTATTGAATATGGAAGCACGCAGTATACTTATCTGTACACAATCACAAGCAAGCACTGTCACTCTGCATTACATATATTGTTATGATCGTTGCTACTGAGATTCCCCCGAATCTCATTCCCCGTATCTAACCCATTACAGGGAGATTATGTTGAAGTGGATTTTAAGAATTTTGAGAGACGCCGTTATGCTGCCGAATTTAAGACTGAACATCAGAATATGATAAGTACTGTGTACGTAGGTGCTGTCTAAGGAGGCTGGAAGTGAGTGGACCTAGCCGGTTCATCCAGTCTTTCCTGGGTACTTACGTAGAATGGTAGTTCTCATGAGGGAATTACCGAATCAGTACGGTTCAGTTCTTTGTACAGATAAAGCCTAGCGGTTATACTGCCGAAATTCGGGCAGGAAAAGATGTAATGGAAATATGAGAATTTTGTGTATGACTTGTTGTATGACATTTTATTATTTAATAATAAATATTGTTTGGCATGTTCAATTTGCGAATGAGAAATGAAAAGAGAAATTCGCAGGTCCTGAGGTAGCAGGGTTCTGACCTAAGTTTGACCTAGTGAACGAAGGAGTTTGGCCACGAAATTTGGTGAGCCGGTTGTACACATCTGGGGCATTATGTGGATAGGTAATAAGCCTTGTTTGGATGTGTAGAATGAGATTAATTAGTTCTCAAATTAAAGGTTCAGAATAAGAAACTTAAGAGTAGAAATTTTAATTTCTGGGCTTAAGTTAAGATATGATCGAGCTAATATCGCTTCCAAAAGTGTACTCTGAGGGGTCTAAGGAAGGATGTTTCATTTTGGTATCAGAGCAATAGGTTCTGGCATAAACCAGACAGGATTCTGGCTCAGAGCATAAGATTCTGGCACAGAACAGAAGGTTCTGGCTTAGTGATGCTCTGATGTAGAAAGGTTGTTTCCCTAGAGTACATAAAGGTTTAGAAAAGCCCAGTGGAGGTAAAAACCACTAGATGAGTAAATAGTACGATGTTATGTGTTCACTTTTCTTTTCTGATTGACAAGGAACCAGATGGTGAACATGAGACGAGGACGTAGAATTCAAGTGGAGGAGCCACACGTAGAGGAAACTGGCAACTCCAATGAGGTAAATGCTATGCAAGTCATCCTTGCTAGGCTAGAATAGCAGCAGAGGATGATGGAAGAAATGAGGGCGGACCAAGTCCGCCGAGATCAAGAAAGAGATGCCACTATAGGTACTCTTACAGCTATAGTTAATCAATTACAAACCCCTGATAGACCAGCAGAAGGGATATCAGGAATTCCTCCAAATAATGGGCAGTCAAGAATAGAGGATCCAGTGACAGATCCCAATAGCATTTAGCAATGGATGGAGCGGTTCCAAAAGTATAATCCTCCAGCGTTTGAGGGGACATTTGACGTCCAAGTAGCTGAGGATTGGATAGATCAGCTTGAGAAGATTTTTGAGGTGCTGGATTGCCCATCAGGAAGAAAAGCCTGGCTGGCCATTTTCAAGCTAGAGAAGGAAGCGTGAAGATGGTGGAAGAATACCGAGCTTATTCTTCGAGTAAAAGGAATCCCAGTTACATGGGAAATGTTTCTGGGCCAGTTTAGGGAAAAATACTTTCCCCAGTCAGTGAGGGACGCGAAGGAAGTTGAGTTCCTTACTTTGAAGCAGGGAGAGAAAGAGCCATTCGATAAGTATTTGGCTAAGTATCTCCGATTGTCATACTATTCCACATACCTTAGAAGAATGGAGGACGAAGAATGGTCGACAAAGAGATTAGTAGAGGGTCTGAGCAGTGCCCTAAAGGAAAGAATAATTCTTCAACAACTTACGCAGTTCAATAGAGCTGTAGAATTCTGCAGATTGACAGAAAGAAGTATGAACAATCATACAGCAACCGGGAACAGCGTAAGGAGCAAGGAAGTAGCTAAGTCAAAGGCAAGAGGTAAAGAAGCATTGGCTAGGAGCACTCTGGGAGGTAGCTCAGGTTATGAAGCCAATAATAGTAACAAGAGGAAGAGGCAACAGTTTAGGCAGGGGACTGATCAAGGTGAGGATCAGGTTGGAGAGCAGCGATGTCAAAGATGTGGAAAGAACCATGGCACAAGGGAGTGTCGAGCAGGGCAAGACAATTGTTTTAAGTGTGGTGAGAAGGGCCACTTTACCAGAGTTTGCCCTAAGAATGCTTACATCCCTAGGCCAAAGACAACAGGAAGAGTATTTTCCATTTTTTCGAACAGAGTCTCCAAATCCCCTGAGGTTGACCTTAAGAATGGTTAAGAAGAACCATAGTTGTAAGGGCGACTTAGCTGTGAAGAACTATATGCCTAGATGTAAATGATGTGATTAATGAAGAGTTCTTTTCTGATCTAGAGAATGTGGTCATTATAACGAGTCGTGAGAAATAATTAGTAAGATAATAAATCTGTCTTAACTCAGTGATGAGGGTGCTGTATGAGGGGTTAGAACATGGATAGCTGTAAGCAACTATAATGAGATATGTTAGTTGCTAAGAATCCATGTGGAAGGTCTGGGACCAAGCTGTTGCTCCTCTAGACCATCACTGGAGTGAGGATAAGACATAGAGGGATGATCTTACTGGTTATATATATGACTACGTTATAAGAATCACACAGCTGTATAGGTCAGTAAGAAGTTCTCTTCAGGAAAGATAAGGTATCCCTTAAAATTTTGAGTTGTAACATCCCGATTTTTGGTCTAAGAGAACTGGGAAGTAGTATGATATGGGCAGGCTGCTAAACCCGTAGTCCCAGGGTAGTAATCTGATATGGGCGGATCACTTACCTGTATTTTGTAGGAATCCGAGGGATGAGCTAAGTCCTTCAGGATTTAAAGATGAGTTAAGTCTTTAACCTATAGAATCGGGACAGTTCACCTAGGTTCAAAATGAGGAATGTGAGGAATATCCTAAGTCTTAAGCCTAGGAATTCTGCAGGTAGCTTGATATGGGCTGGCTCCTATGCAAGATAACCTGATATGGGCAGGTTGTCAAGCCTTTCAAGTAACGATGACTCCCGAAGAGTTTAGGGGATGAGTTATTGAAAGAGAATTTCTAGAACTTAAGATGAAGGATAAGAAGATGAGAATAGATGCCAGAAAGAGAATGCAGGGGCAAAATCGTAATTTTGGGAAAGATTGGGCTGGTAGCCGATGAGTACCATATTTTGCCAAAAAATAGAGAAAATTATGCTGATCATTTCACTGAATTGTGAAATATGCATATGATGTCACATCCTTATTTTTATACATCTTAGGGACCATTCAGTAGCACTTAAACCACTTTCAGGGTCATTGAAGTCTAAACACTTAATCTGGAATTTTATTCATATCGAGTACTGTTCACTGTGGCAAATTCCAGATGAGTGACCTGATTTTTAAAATTCATAACTAATTCTAGAAAAATCGAAATGAAGTGGTTCAAATTTCTACATGAAGATAACTCAAATATATTTTAGGGAAAAATCATTGGTTGATCAATCCTTGACAAATTTAACGTGGGTCAACGTTTCAATCTTACTGTTCATCCAATGACTTTCTCCTGAATCCAGCATTCTGGTCCCAAATTTAACAATTTATATCTTTTCGTGTATACATCCCAATTATACATTCTATATATCAAATTAAAGCTTAGTATGTCTAATTTTTACCCTAAAAATTTCGTACATTAATTCAATCATTTACTATTTTTAATGATTTATCAAACATGAATGGGTCTTCACGAGTTACTGTTCACTGAGCCTATTTTCAGCATTTAGTCTTTACATACCCAAGTATACAACCAACACATATCAGTCATACAGCCCAGATAACAATTAATATCAAATAATCAACTGTTATATATATCAGTGCATGATTATCTCCCTCATATTTTATTATATCCTTCTCTGTCTAAAATCCGGCAGCATAACTGCTACAATTCTTCTTTAGAAAGTAACCGATGTTGTACCGATTCGGTAATTCCCTTATGAGAACTACCATTCTACGTAGTACCCAGGAAAGACTGGATGAACCTGCTGGGTCCACTCACTTCCAGCCTCCTTAGACAGCACTACTTACACAGTACGTATCAGTTCCTTTCTTTGTTCCGTCTTCGTTGCCGGAATTTTGGCAGCCTACCGGCGTCTCTTAAGATTTCCAAATTTTATTTTGACAGAACCTCCCCTGTAATGTTATGTTTGGGAATGAGATTCAAAAGAATCCCAGTAACAATAATCATAACAAAATATGTAATGCATAGTGACGGTGCTTGCTTGTGACTGTGTACAGATAAGTATGCTGCATGCTTCCATATTCAATAACATATGATCATAGCATTGGAATAGAGCTTCAAGCATAACATATAGGACAACAATCAACCAAACATAACAACACATCACAAAGACATTACATAAGAGCTAGGATTAGTTGTTACCTCAAAAGCAGTGCTTTAGAACTTCCCTACTACTTCCAACTTCACCAGAACTTCCTTACTTCTTTCTTTCTCACACTTTCTCTCTCAAGAACTTCTCTCTTCCTTTCTTCCTTGCTCATGCCGAAATGAGGGGCTAGGTGGGGGTATTTATAGTGTTGAGCAATGGCAATCTTGTAATTAGGAAGACTTATGATCCTGTGGTCCTGGTTTTTCCTGGAATTTCCTATTTTCTTTAATTCTTTTTTTACTGCATCACCCTGGACACCTCATGGGACACCTCACCACCCATATACTTCATGTGGCGAAATTTGGAGGTTCTGGAAGCTTTCCGGTCCAATCCGGTACCGGCCCGGTCCATCGCCTCGAAAAACGTGCCATTTTCTGAATCTGATATTTCTGAGGATCCTTTTTATGCCTACTGACCTCACATTTAGTATCTAGACCCTTTATATCATTAACTTTTTAATACTGGGTCCAGACTCAATTACAGATCCCCTGCGAAATGACCAAAATGCCATTGGTGCCCTATCTTGTCCTATTTTAACCCTAAGGGCAAAATCATCATTTCACACCTTTCTGGACCCGGTCAAAGCTTATACTGGCTCTAGCCAACCTTATTTAGACATGTCTTGCCCTCTGGGTCTGTCCAAAATGACCAGAATACCCTTTATTCATCTGCTGCCCTTTTTGTACAACATAGGGGCATTTTCGTAATTTCGCACTTTTCCGGGGTTCTGCTGGATACTGGCCCACCTATCAGTCCAAGAATCTTATTGGGCCTCTAATGGCGCCATTTTTGGGCTTCCTGGGTCCATTACCTGTATGGCACGCATTACGAGGAATCTTCCTTTAACACAGTTCATTGAATATTTTAACTATTATTTACCGATTATACACCTTTTCCGGACACCCGCTCTTTTTCCCAGATATAGTGTCCTACTGTGTTCAGGCATCGTTGGGGGTTATAACGGTCATCTGACCGAAGTCATCCGATCGCATTCAGCCCCTTTAAAAATACCGATAAATCTCCTACCCGGATCCCCGGAGGCCTCACACTCCCGTCTGGATTTTTTATTTTGTGAATAACTTTTCCTACAGACCTCCTATCGGTTTCCTGTCAGTTTCCCGACGTCCGCCCCATAAAGGCCCATCATTCTGTATTTTCCCACTTATATCTAAAATCTAGGGTATCCGGTATAAATTTTTATAACTTTTGGACGATCAGTCCATTTCTGGCTATCTGGAGTCTTCAAAAATTCCGGTATTAGGCTTGGTTACCCGGCGTCACCTGCCCTACCTTTTGGTAGAATCTGGGACTGAAATGCTGTCGGGCGGTGCAAACCACTTCTGGCTTATTTTCTTTAATTACACTTTAGCCCCAGGGAACTTTTCCTTCTTTATAATTAAGTCCCTTAATTTGGCTAAAATTACACTTTAAGACCCCACATTTTTGTCTACCTTTCATTCCTAACTTTAAACTTTCCATAATTGCATTTAGGTCCCTTAATTTTCTTTCTTTTGCAATTTAATCCTTTTCTTTACATAAAGGTCCACATGTTTTTCCTGAAACAGAGCTCATATATTCCGTTTAATCTGTACATAGGAACCAGTACAGAAAATTAAGGATATTACATTTCTCTCCCCCTTAAAATAAATTTCGTCCCCGAAATTTACATTACACCTATCCTATAGAAACAATTCCGGATACTTCTCTTTCATCTTTTCTTCTGTTTCCCATGTAGCCTCTTGTTCAGTCAAGCCTTTCCAGATCACTTTAACTAAAGGAATTTGCTTATTCCGCAACTGCTTGACTTTTCTATCAGCAATTCGCACCGGTCCAATCTCATAGGTCAAGTCATCTCGTAGTGTGACCTCATCTTGCTTAATCACATGAGATGGATCTGGAATATACTTCTTTAATTGGGAAACATGGAACACATCATGTATCTGGCTGAGATTCGGAGGAAGAGCCAACTTGTAGGCTACTGCTCCTATCTTTGAGAGAATCTGGAATGGCCCGATGTATCTTGGATGCAACTTCTTCACCTTAATCGATCATCCGGCTCCTGTGGTTGGAGTTAACTTAAGGAATACATGTTCTCCTTCTTCAAACTCCAACGGCTTCCTTCTGACATCTGCATAGCTCTTCTGTCTGCTTTGAGCCGTCAATAATCGTTTTCTAATTACCGCAACTTGTTCTGCAGTTTGATCCACTATATCCGGACCAAGCATTCTTCTCTCGCTCAACTCTAGCCAGCATAAGGGGGATCTACATTTCCGTCCATAGAGTGCTTCAAAAGGTTCCATCTGTATACTGGCCTGATAACCATTGTTATATGCAAACTCTATAAGGGGTAAATGGATATCCCAGCTGCCTTTGAAATCTAGGACACATGCTCTCAGCATATCCTCTAACGTCTGTATTGTTCTTTCAGATTGACCATCTGTCTGAGGATGATAAGCTGTACTGAATCTGAGAGTAGTGCCCATTTCTTCCTGTAGAGCCCTCCAGAAATTTGAAGTAAATCGAGGATCTCTATCAGACACAATGCTGCTTGGGATACTATGGAGCCTAACGATCTCCTTTATATACAGCTTTGCCAGCTTTTCTAGAGAATCTCTCTTATTGATTGCCAGGAAATGTGCTGACTTTGTCAGTCGATCGATTACTACCCAAACCGCATCATGTCTACTTGGTGTCAAGGGTAGTCCTTCCACAAAGTCCATGGCAATCCCATCCCATTTCCACTCAGGGATATCTAAGGGCTGCAACATTCCTGCTAGCTTTTGATGTTCAACTTTCACTTTCTGGCAGGTTAAGCACTTAGATACGTAAGCTACAATATCTTTCTTCAGTCCAGGCCACCAGAATAACCTTTTAACATCATGGTACATTTTGGTCATACCTGGATGTACCGTATATCGGCTTTTATGTGCTTCCTCCAGAATCCTTTCCCTTAATCCCCCAACATTTGGGATATAGGGTTTTCCCCTAAACTGTAGCAATCCGTCTGGGGACATCTCAAAATTCCTTGTCTTCCCTTTCTCCAGCTTGTCTTTGAATATTGCTGCGAGCTTATCCTGCTCCTGAGCCTCTTTGATCTCATCTTCTATGCAAGTTCTGACATGAACTCCTCCAAAAGGATTCTCCGTCAGTTGCATTTGATATAGAGGGCTCCAGTCGCGCATATCTTCTATCAGTTCCAATTCCTTAATCATCATGTATGCAACCTGCACCACCTTTCTACTCAGGGCATCAGCTACCACATTGGCTTTTCCTGGATGGTATTTAATCTGGAAATCATAATCTTTTAACAATTCCATCCATCGTCGCTGCCTCATATTCAGCTCTTTCTGATCCTGCAGATACTTCAGGCTTTTGTGGTCGCAAAACAACTCTATCGTTGCTCCGTATAAATAGTGCCTCCATATCTTCAGGGCATAGACCACCGCCGCAAGCTCCAGATCATGAGTGGGATAATTCTCTTCATGTGGCTTTAACTGCCGAGAGGCGTAGGCTACTACTCGACCTTGCTGCATAAGTACACATCCCAGCCCCTGCTTGCTAGCATCAGTGTAGACTACATAAGTCTGAGTTGGGTCTGGAATAATCAGCACGGGAGTAGTCGTTAATCTCTGCTTCAACTGCTGGAAGCTAGCCTCGCACTTCTCATCCCACTTAAACTGCTGATTCTTTCTGGTCAGCTTGGTAAGTGGTAAGGCAATTCGAGAAAAGTCTTGAATAAATCTTCTGTAGTACCCTGCTAGGTCGAGAAAACTTCTAATCTCCGTCACTGTCCTAGGCTGCTCCCAGCTCAAAACTGCTTCAACTTTGCTAGGATCCACAGCTACCCCATCTCAGGATATGACATGACCGAGAAATTTGACTTCTGAAAGCCAAAACTCGCACTTACTCAGCTTAGCATAGAGCTTCTTCTCTTTAAAGGTACCAAGAACAATCCTCAAATGCCTTTCATGCTCCTCTGGAGATTTGGAGTACACCAGAATATCATCAATAAAGACCACAACGAACTGATCTAGATAAGACCTGAAAATCCGGTTCATATAGTCCATGAAAATAGCAGGTGCATTGGTTAGTCCAAAAGGCATCACCAAAAATTCAAAATGTCCGTAGCGCGTTCTGAACGCCGTCTTTGGAATATCATCTGGCTTGACCCTTAGTTGATGGTAGCCAGATCTCAAGTCAATCTTGGAGAATAAGCTCGCTACGCCAATTGATCTAGCAGGTCATCAATTCTGGGAAGAGGATACTTGTTCTTAACTGTAAGCTTATTTAATTCCCTGTAGTCAATGCACAGCCTTAAGCTACCATCTTTCTTCTTGACAAACAGTACTGGAGCACCCCATGGCGATACACTGGGTCGTATAAAACCCTTCTCCAATAGCTCCTCAATTTGCTTCTTCAGTTCCATCATTTCGTTGGGAGCCATCCTGTATGGGGCTTTTGATACTGGTCCAGCTCCAGGTACAATGTCGATCGCAAACTCCACTTCACGCTCCGAAGGCAATCCCTGAATCTCCTTTGGAAAGACTTCAGGAAATTCATTGACTACAGGAACCTCCTCGATGCCTTCCTCCACTTCTGTTTGAACAGAAAAGAATACCACATATCCCTGACATCCTCTCCGTAGACATTTTTCTGCCTGAGCCTCTGTCACGAAGTTCAGTTGTACTTCTAAGCTCCGATCAGTGATCTTTGGACCAAGAACTAGGGTCTTATTTCTGCAGTCCAACATCACATTATTGGAGGATAACCAATTTAAACCAAGTATGACCTCAATCTCCTGGAAAGGCATACAGATCAAGTCCAGGGTGGTACTGCAGTGCTCATAACGCACCACACTATTTAGACAGGCATCAGATGTGATCACCCTAGCGTTGGTGGGGGTTTTCACCTGTATATCATAACATAACTTGCTGATCAGAAGGCCTAGGCATTTAGCACATTTATAAGATATAAAGGAATGACTTGCACCCGAATCAAATAGGGCAGTCACAGCATGATCATTGAGATAGATTGTACCTTGGATCATCTCAGATGATCGCTGAGCGTCCTCTCTAGTGAGTGCAAACACTTGTCCTGCCGTCCTTGGCCTTGGATCAGTTATAGATTGAGGACATTCCCTGGAAAAATGTCCGGGCTTTCCGCAGGTGTAGCATACATTCTGGCCCATCAAGCATGGTCTGTCACCATGATTCTTTCCATACTTTTCACATACTGGGGCCTTTGGATCCCTGTTACTGGATCTTCTGCGGAAATTTCCCCTATTAGGCCTCTTGGTCTGCCACGGGCGCTTTATTTTCTTATAGCCGCTCCCACTGGCCGCTTCTTGATTCCGTCCGGCCTTATCAGGAGTCACTTGATCTTTACTCCCAGATCTGGACAGCATTCTATGATTCATGCTGTTCTCAACGATTCGACATGCTTCCACAGCCTTATTGAACTGGCTGTATTGTTGGGGAGTTAACTTCTCCTTTAACATAGAATTCAGCCCTCGGATCATTCTTTCTGTCATCCAGCGTTCGTCATCCACTTGGCGTAGGTAAGTTGAATATTGAGATAGCCAGATGAACTTGGCCAAATATTCATCAAAAGCTTCTTTTTCTCCTTGCCTCAGCACAAGGAATTCAGCCTCCCTTTCATCTCTGACAGATTGAGGGAAATATTTCTCATAAAATTGCTCAAGAAATACTTCCCAGGTAACTGGAATGTCTCTTGCTTGGAGAAGTAACTCTGTATTCTTCCACCATCTATCCGCATCCTTTTCCAATTGATAGATGGCCATTTGGGCCTTGGTTTCAGTGGGGCAGTCGAGGACCTTAAAGATCTTCTCTAATCTGCTGACCCAATTTTCTGCTACATGTACTTCAAATGTCCCTTCGAATATGGGAGGATTGTGTTTGCAAAATCGCACCATCCATTGTTGGATGCCAACTGTCTCCTCCCCTGATTCAACCCTTCTCTGGGGCTGTTCCGCTTGCTGTGGTACTTCTTCAGGTTCTCTACTAGTTGCTCCTGAAGGCTCTGGCGGTCTTAAATTATTTACAGCTGCTGCTACTGCCGCGGCTATGGCAGCATCTCTTTCTTGTTTATTTCGTGCTTGAGCAGCTCTCATTTCTTCTATCATCTTTTGTTGCTGTTCTAGTCGTTAATCATTGCTCATTATCTCCTCTTCTGAACTATCTGAACTAGAGACCTCTTGTCTAACCTCCCATTGGTTTACTGTAGTTTCAGACCCAAATCTATGTCTAGCCATCCTGCAAACACTAACTTAGTGTCAATTATGACGACTTTATCATGGTATATCTTTCTATAAATCATCTACTCAGAGCATTTCTTAAGCCAGAATCCTTTGCTCTGATACCAAAATGTCACATCCTTATTTTTATACATCTTAGGGACCATTCAGTAGCACTTAAACCACTTTCAGGGTCATTGAAGTCTAAACACTTAATCTGGAATTTTATTCATATCGAGTACTGTTTACTGTGGCAAATTCCAGATGAGTGACCTGATTTTTAAAATTCATAACTAATTCTATAAAAATTAAAATGAAGTGGTTCAAATTGCTACATGAAGATAACTCAAATATATTTCAGGTAAAAATCATTGGTTGATCAATCCTTGACAAATTTAACGTGGGTCAACGTTTCAATCTTACTGTTCATCCAATGACTTTCTCCTGAATCCAGCATTCTGGTCCCAACTTTAACAATTTATATCTTTTCGTGTATACATCCCAATTATACATTCTATATATCAAATTAAAGCTTAGTATGTCTAATTTTTACCCTAAAAATTTCGTACATTAATTCAATCATTTACTATTTTTAATGATTTATCAAACATGAATGGGTCTTCACGAGTTACTGTTCACTGAGCCTATTTTCAGCATTTAGTCTTTACATACCCAAGTATACAACCAACACATATCAGTCATACAGCCCAGATAACAATTAATATCAAATAATCAACTGTTATATATATCAGTGCATGATTATCTCCCTCATATTTTATTATATCCTTCTCTGTCTAAAATCCGGCAGCATAACTGCTACAATTCTTCTTTAGAAAGTAACCGATGTTGTACCGATTCGGTAATTCCCTTATGAGAACTACCATTCTACGTAGTACCCAGGAAAGACTGGATGAACCTGCTAGGTCCACTCACTTCCAGCCTCCTTAGACAGCACTACTTACACAGTACGTATCAGTTCCTTTCTTTGTTCCGTCTTCGTTGCCGGAATTTCGGCAGCCTACCGGCGTCTCTTAAGATTTCCAAATTTTATTTTGACAGAACCTCCCCTGTAATGTTATGTTTGGGAATGAGATTCAAAAGAATCCCAGTAACAATAATCATAACAAAATATGTAATGCAGAGTACGGTGCTTGCTTGTGACTGTGTACAGATAAGTATGCTGCATGCTTCCATATTCAATAACATATGATCATAGCATTGGAATAGAGCTTCAAGCATAACATATAGGACAACAATCAACCAAACAAAACAACACTCACAAAGACATTACATAAGAGCTAGGATTAGTTGTTACATCAAAAGCAGTGCTTTAGAACTTCCCTACTACTTCCAACTTCACCAGAACTTCCTGTTGGAAATTGTGCCCTAGGGGCCAATCATTGTATCATGTTATCATATTATTTGCATGTTTACTATGATGACAATCCTTGGATAACTCGTGATCTTATCCTAAATGTCCCTGGTCGGTCATCTATGTGGGAGCAGAGATGAAATAAGACCAGTATGACTTTGAAGATATATAGAGATATAAATCAAAGTCATAAGCACATGTAAGAGTACAGGGTGTTGGATCGACCCGCAATGAGAGAGCTGCATGGGTCAAGTCATAAGCTTCTCTCATATACAAGCCATGTCACTATGCCCTTTGACCTGAGATCATCATGGATTCCTACATGACAAACGCTCAGCTTTGACCTAGTCAAAAGTCACTTTTGACCGAGTGATCATAAAGGCTATGCTCGGGCTTAGTGGTTTTCATGCGGAGGAATGTGAATGGTCAAGATGGAATTTGTCCCTCACATTCATAGAGAGATATTACTGGGCCCCTCGATGAGTGAGTCTGAGAAATGTATGGCCATACTGGAATGGAAGGGTAGTTCCATCTCTATATTCAGACTACTCAGGGATCGAGAAAGTAACGGTCAGGAACAGGAGGATGACGTTCACCATGCCTCATCCTTGACCGAAATATCGTGTGACAAAAGGGACGTGATATGGTTGTATGAAAGGTTACATCGTTTATCGATCCTCATATGTTTTGGGTAGTCGTAATGCCTTGCTAGAGACCGCTTACGACTTGTGGGTCAGTATAGTAACTGGGCCACTGCCAACTTCATATGGGCCTACAGGGTCGCACACAAAACAGCCCAATGCGAGCTATGATGTCCAGATTCATTGAATCTAAGAGATGTCTAAATTCAATGAATAATCTAGGGTGGATATATATTTTATATATATATATAAATTAGTTTATATATATATTATATAAATAATATAAGAGATATTTGTAAGATTTAATTTATAAGGATAAATTAAATCTCTATCATTTTTGAATTTGAATTTAAATGGATATGATCTATTTGAATTTGAAATTCAAATTGATAAGATATCTCAATTTTGATTTATGAGAATAAATCAAATATAATTCTGTCTTATCTTTATTTTAAATTAAATAAATAGGTGAATTAAATCTGTGGGACGGATTTAATATAAACCATATTTATTTAATCAGTTTCTTATTAATTATGCAATATATGATATTGTATTAATTCAGAATTAATATAAGATTAATTCTGAAGCCCGGCCCTATTAGAAGCCCGATAGCTTCCTATATATTTGACATTAGGAGCTAGGGTTCTACACACAATAGATCTCTTCACACACATTCAGTCGTGAGAAAAGGGGGCAGGGAGAGTGCAAAAGGTTTGCATATAAGAAACTGCCGAAATAGAGACGGTGAGGACGGAATCTCCAGAAAGCCTTAGAGGGACAAGAGGCGCTAGCACGTCGTTCGCAATTAGAACGCTGTTCGTGTGGATACCGGTAGAGGAAGCCGATCTGAGCTGTCGACTTCTACGATACGACCAGACACGAAGCAAGGTCGCGACCAGAACACACTTAGGTCGCGACCAAACGGGCATCTGAACGTCAGAAATCCGAAAAGAGGAGACAGGTCGCGACGTGAAGTTGAAGAGGTCGCGACTAAAAGCTCCAGAGGCTACAGGTCGCGACTAGAAGCAGAGTAGGTCGCGACTACAAACTCCAGAGGCGACAGGTCGCGACTAGAAGCTGAGGAGGTCGCGACTGAAAGTTCCAGAGGCGAGGAGTCGCGACTAGTGGACACTGAGGTCGCGACCAAAGCTTGAAACCGAAGGTAACACTTCTTTCTCCTTGACTTAAACACATTCGGTAGATCCTGGCTGGGAATGGAAAAATTTTTAAAGTTAATTTCCGCTGCGTGTCTTCCAATTCCCTTCAGTGGTATTAGAGGCATGCCGTTTTGTGTTTAAGTTAGGTTTGATTGTTGATACATGTGATGTATGTTAGACTTCTTAGCTGATTATATGATAACATGCGTGATATGTATGACATATATGGAATCTGTTTATGTATGACATATACGGAATCTAAAAGGAAACTGAAATCGGTGGTGTACATCAATTGATTTGATCAATTAATATTGATGGGGTCTAAGGAAAAAGAATTAAGATTCTTGATTATTTATCAAAAAAAATTTCTATTGGGGCGCTGCCCCACACCCCGCCCGCTAACCGGCTAGCGGGACCGCCGTGGCTATTTAATCGTAGCGCAACATAATCGTAATATGTATTGACTTTCCTGATATATGAATGTTTTGAAACAATTATTGCCCTTCAAATAGCATGAATTTTGATTCTTGAATGTTTGGGTATGGTGAATAATATGGCTCTAGATTACAAGTGTTGTAATTTTTCTAAATACGGCCTGCGTGTCGTGCCTTCCTCTAATGACTCTCGTTGTACATTCTCTTCTCATCTCACTCCCCTCGAATGTTAAAACGAGGTTTCCTTATGTAATTTTCCTATTCTAATTAGACAGCTTCTCTCATTGGCTTGAGGGGACTTAGGATAGGTGAGCCATATTGTGTCACGTTTAAGATTATGCATCTTTTGATTAGATCACTGCATGTATGTTTTAATATGCATAATACTTGTATGAGATACAACCGCGATACATGCATCTTATAAACCAGATAATTAATTAAACCCTCTAAAAGAAATCTTAAGTCATATGCCGTCAATTAATGGACACTTGTCAAAACCTCGATCGCTCATTTGTAGGTCCACCAAAGTGGGTGCATTTGAGTTATCTTGGGGAGATAAGTAAGAGTAATGGTGCTGCTCTTATGTTTGTTATTGTTTGACTTAATTGAGATTATCAAAACGGTTTTGGGTCTCAAGGCATTAGATGGGATTAAAACATGCCGGATCATATGATGATTGAATCCCATAAATATCTAAGAATTACATTTGATGTAATTGGTAAAGTTGTTACCTACCTAAATAACTTAAAGTTGAGCGTCCAGCCAAAGCGGACTCAAGTTTAAGCCAAATATGGATCTTAGCCCACTAATTATTACATTGAGGGTTGTTTTATTCAGTGGGAGATTGCTAATTCGCTTGCATATTTTAATTGTAGAATCATGACGACTAGTAATACTGCTACATTATCGTTGCGATCTGTCCTTGAGAAGGACAAACTCAATGGGACAAACTTTCTTGACTGGTTCAGGAACTTGAGAATTGTTCTCAAGCAGGAAAGAAAGGCATATGTCCTAGATCAACCCATTCCTGAGGAGCCAGCAGCCAATGCTCCTAGAGCTCAGAGAGATTCTTATGCGAAGCATAAGGAAGACTCTGTTGATGTGGGATGCTTGATGCTTGCCACCATGGTTCCGGAGCTCCAAAGAGATTTGGAACACATGGAGGCTTATGAGATGATTGTGCATCTTAAGGAAATGTTCCAGCAACAAGCAAGGCAAGAGAGGTATGAGACCACTAAGGCCTTACATTCCTGCAAGATGGCTGAAGGTGCATCAGTGAGTACTCATGTCTTAAAGATGAAAGGGTACATAGATCACCTTGAGAGGCTTGGATTTCCCATGAGCCAGGAGTTAGCTACAGATTTGATCTTGAACTCACTCCCGGAAAGTTATGACCAGTTTGTCATGAACTACAACATGAACAACATGGAGAAATCTATTTCTGAACTGCATGGGATGCTTAAAACTGCTGAGCCGACTGTTAAGAAGAAGCCCAGTACTGTTTTGATGGTTCAGAAAGGAAAGGGTATGAAAAGGAAAGGCAAGGGCAAGGGGAAGGGTCATGGCTCATCTGGTAAGACCAAAGAGTCAGGCAAGCCCGAAACTAAGCCTGCACCAAAGAAGGCAAAGCCTCCAAAGGAAGGAGTTTGCTTCTTCTGCAATGAACCGGGTCATTGGAAGAGGAATTGCAAACTCTACCTTGAAGATCTGAGAAAGAACAAGAAGGATAGCGGGGCTATCGCTTCAGGTATTTATGTTATAGACATTCATCTCTCTACTTCCACTACATGGGTATTAGATACTGCATGTGGTTCTCACATTTGTATAAATGTGCAGGGCCTAAAGGACAGTAGAAAGCTGAAGAAGGGCGAAGTTGACCTACGAGTTGGAAATAGAGCAAAGGTTGCTGCTCTAGCTGTAGGCACTTATGAATTAGTTCTGCCCACTGGGCTTTTGTTAGTTTTGAACAATTGCTATTATGTTCCTGCTTTGAGTAGTAACATTGTTTCTCTTTCTTATTTGGATAAGGAAGGTTACACTTCCATTTCTGGGAATGGTAAATGTTCCATTTATCGTAATGATATTTTCTATGCTCATGGTGATTTGCATGTTGATCATTACATATTAAACTTGGAACAACCCAATCATGGAAATATCTATAACATAACCGCCAAAAGGATCAAACCAAATGATTTGAATCCGACGTACCTCTGGCACTGTCGTCTAGGCCACATAAATGAGAAACGCATTTCTAAACTCCATCAAGATGGATTTCTCAACTCATTTGATTTTGAATCATATGATACTTGCGAATCTTGTTTGTTAGGAAAGATGACAAAGTCGCCTTTCACTATGCACAGTGAGAGGGCGACTGATTTGTTGGGCCTCATACATACAGATGTGTGTGGACCGATGAATACAAATGCCAAAAGAGGTTATTCGTACTTCATTACATTCATAGATGATTTCAGTAGATATGGCTATGTCTATCTAATGAAACATAAATCCGAATCTTTTGAAATGTTCAAGATATTTCAAAATGAAGTACAAAACCAGCTTGGCAAAACAATTAAAGCCCTTCGATCTGATCGAGGTGGTGAATATTTGAGCCAAGAGTTTATCGATCATCTTAGGAATTGTGGAATAGTCTCACAATTGACTCCTCCAGGAACACCACAATGGAATGGGGTTTCTGAACGGAGGAATCGAACACTATTGGATATGGTTCGATCCATGATGAGTCGAACAGATCTTCCACCATCCTTTTGGGGCCACGCCCTAGAGACAGCTGCGTTCACACTGAATCGTGTTCCATCTAAGGCAGTTGAAAAGACTCCGTATGAGATATGGACTGGGAGGAAACCTAGTTTGTCTTTTCTCAAGATTTGGGGATGTGAGGTCTATGTTAAGCAACAAGCCTCAGATAAGTTAGCGCCCAAATCTTCAAAGTGCCTTTTTGTGGGATATCCTAAGGAAACCAAGGGATATTATGTCTACAACCCCACTGATAACAAAGTGTTTGTTGTCAGAAATGGTATCTTTCTAGAACGAGAATTTATCTCTAAAAGAACCACTGGGAGTAAGGTACACCTCGAAGAAGTTCGAGAGCCACAAGACGCCACAGAACTAGAGATGGAAAGTAGAGAAGACTCACAAGAAGTTGTTGAGACTCCTCAAGTCACGCAAGGCCCAAGGCGATCTAATAGGGCACGACTTCAGCCTCAGAGATATGGATTTCTGATTTCTGATAGTCGTGATGTGTTGCTCATTGAGCATAATGAGCCCACTACCTAACAAGAAGCTATAGTGGGACCAAACTCTGAGAAATGGCTTAATGCCATGAAGTCTGAGATGCAATCCATGTACGACAATAAGGTATGGACCTTAGTCGACCCGCCTGAAGGTATAAAAACCGTCGGGTGCAAGTGGGTTTTTAAAGAGAAAACTGACATGGATGGCAATGTAAATGTCTTCAAGGCACGACTGGTTGCAAAAGGATTTACTCAAACTCATGGTGTGGACTATGATGAGACCTTTTCCCCAGTTGTAATGGCCAAATCAATCAGAATCCTCCTTGCCATTGCAGCATATTATGACTATGAAATATGGCAGATGGACGTCAAGACAGCCTTCCTTAATGGAAAGCTCCTTGAGGATGTGTACATGACACAACCTGAAGGTTTTGTGCGTTCTGAGGACTCTGGTAAGGTATGCAAGCTTCAAAGGTCCATTTATGGACTGAAGCAAGCATCTCGGAGTTGGAATCATCGTTTTGATGAAGTAGTCAAAGAGTTTGGATTTCTTCAAAATATTGATGAACCTTGTGTGTACAAGAAGGTTAGTGGGAGCACAGTTGTATTTTTGGTACTCTATGTCGATGACATCCTACTCATTGGGAATGACATTCCTACCTTGCAGATTGTCAAATCTTGGTTAGGAAAATCTTTCTCGATGAAAGACTTGGGTGAAGCCACCTACATCCTAGGAATTAGGATCTATAGAGATAGATCTAAAAGGCTTCTAGGACTGAGTCAGAGCACATATATAGACAAGATACTGCATAGGTTCAGTATGCAGGAATCAAAAAGGGGTTTCATACCCATGTCTCATGGTATTCACCTCAGCAAGGATTTGTGTCCTAGTACACCAGATCAGCGAGGTCGCATGAGTAAGATTCCATATGCCTCGGCCATAGGATCTATCATGTACGCCATGTTATGTACTCGACCGGATGTCTCGTTTGCCTTAAGTATGACTAGCAGATATCAACAGGACCCTGATGAGGGCCATTGGACTGCTGTCAAGAATATCCTTAAGTACTTAAGAAGGACTAAGGACTTATTCTTGGTCTATGGTGGATTGGTAGACGAGCTCTATGTAACTGGTTACACAGATGCAAGTTTCCAAACTGACCAGGATGACCAGAAATCATAATCTGGATACATATTCCTCCTGAATAATGGAGCAGTAAGCTGGAAGAGCTCTAAGCAGAGCACTATAGCAGATTCTGCAACGGAAGCCGAGTATATAGCAGCATCTGATGCAGCTAAGGAGGCCGTTTGGATCAGGAAGTTCATTACTGAACTAGGGGTGGTATCGACCATCTCAGATCCAATAACTTTGTTCTGTGATAATAGTAGTGACATTGCACAGGCCAAAGAGCCTTGGTCACATCAAAGGACCAAGCATATACTCAGGCGATTTCATCTCATCAGAGAAATCAATGATAGAGGTGATATAAAAAATATGCAAGGTAGCAAGAGAAGACAATGATGCTGATCCTCTAAACCGCTTGTCCAGGCAAAACATGAGCGTCATGTTAGGTCAATAGGATTGAGACAAATTAATGATTGTTCCTAGTGCAAGTGGGAGGATGTTGGAAATTGTGCCCTAGGGGCCAATCATTGTATCATGTTATCATATTATTTGCATGTTTACTATGATGACAATCCTTGGATAACTCGTGATCTTATCCTAAATGTCCCTGGTCGGTCATCTATGTGGGAGCAGAGATGAAATAAGACCAGTATGACTTTGAAGATATATAGAGATATAAATCAAAGTCATAAGCACATGTAAGAGTACAGGGTGTTGGATCGACCCGCAATGAGAGAGCTGCATGGGTCAAGTCATAAGCTTCTCTCATATACAAGCCATGTCACTATGCCCTTTGACCTGAGATCATCATGGATTCCTACATGACAAACGCTCAGCTTTGACCTAGTCAAAAGTCACTTTTGACCGAGTGATCATAAAGGCTATGCTCGGGCTTAGTGGTTTTCATGCGGAGGAATGTGAATGGTCAAGATGGAATTTGTCCCTCACATTCATAGAGAGATATTACTGGGCCCCTCGATGAGTGAGTCTGAGAAATGTATGGCCATACTGGAATGGAAGGGTAGTTCCATCTCTATATTCAGACTACTCAGGGATCGAGAAAGTAACGGTCAGGAACAGGAGGATGACGTTCACCATGCCTCATCCTTGACCGAAATATCGTGTGACAAAAGGGACGTGATATGGTTGTATGAAAGGTTACATCGTTTATCGATCCTCATATGTTTTGGGTAGTCGTAATGCCTTGCTAGAGACCGCTTACGACTTGTGGGTCAGTATAGTAACTGGGCCACTGCCAACTTCATATGGGCCTACAGGGTCGCACACAAAACAGCCCAATGCGAGCTATGATGTCCAGATTCATTGAATCTAAGAGATGTCTAAATTCAATGAATAATCTAGGGTGGATATATATTTTATATATATATATAAATTAGTTTATATATATATTATATAAATAATATAAGAGATATTTGTAAGATTTAATTTATAAGGATAAATTAAATCTCTATCATTTTTGAATTTGAATTTAAATGGATATGATCTATTTGAATTTGAAATTCAAATTGATAAGATATCTCAATTTTGATTTATGAGAATAAATCAAATATAATTCTGTCTTATCTTTATTTTAAATTAAATAAATAGGTGAATTAAATCTGTGGGACGGATTTAATATAAACCATATTTATTTAATCAGTTTCTTATTAATTATGCAATATATGATATTGTATTAATTCAGAATTAATATAAGATTAATTCTGAAGCCCGGCCCTATTAGAAGCCCGATAGCTTCCTATATATTTGACATTAGGAGCTAGGGTTCTACACACAATAGATCTCTTCACACACATTCAGTCGTGAGAAAAGGGGGCAGGGAGAGTGCAAAAGGTTTGCATATAAGAAACTGCCGAAATAGAGACGGTGAGGACGGAATCTCCAGAAAGCCTTAGAGGGACAAGAGGCGCTAGCACGTCGTTCGCAATTGGAACGCTGTTCGTGTGGATACCGGTAGAGGAAGCCGATCTGAGCTGTCGACTTCTACGATACGACCAGACACGAAGCAAGGTCGCGACCAGAACACACTTAGGTCGCGACCAAACGGGCATCTGAACGTCAGAAATCCGAAAAGAGGAGACAGGTCGCGACGTGAAGTTGAAGAGGTCGCGACTAAAAGCTCCAGAGGCTACAGGTCGCGACTAGAAGCAGAGTAGGTCGAGACTACAAACTCCAGAGGCGACAGGTCGCGACTAGAAGCTGAGGAGGTCGCGACTGAAAGTTCCAGAGGCGAGGAGTCGCGACTAGTGGACACTGAGGTCGCGACCAAAGCTTGAAACCGAAGGTAACACTTCTTTCTCCTTGACTTAAACACATTCGGTAGATCCTGGTTGGGAATGGAAAAATTTTTAAAGTTAATTTCCGCTGCGTGTCTTCCAATTCCCTTCACTTCCTTACTTCTTTCTTTCTCACACTTTCTCTCTCAAGAACTTCTCTCTTCCTTTCTTCCTTGCTCATTCCGAAATGAGGGGCTAGGTGGGGGTATTTATAGTGTTGAGCAATGGCAATCTTGTAATTAGGAAGACTTATGATCCTGTGGTCCTGGTTTTTCCTGGAATTTCCTATTTTCTTTAATTCTTTTTTTACTACATCACCCTGGACACCTCATGGGACACCTCACCACCCATATGCTTCATGTGACGAAATTTGGAGGTTCTGGAAGCTTTCCGGTCCAATCCGGTACCGGCCCGGTCTATCGCCTCGAAAAACGTGCCATTTTCTGAATCTGATGTTTCTGAGGATCCTTTTTATGCCTACTGACCTCACATTTAGTATCTAGACCCTTTATATCATTAACTTTTTAATACTGGGTCCAGACTCAATTACAGATCCCCTGCGAAATGACCAAAATGCCCTTGGTGCCCTATCTTGTCATATTTTAACCCTAAGGGCAAAATCGTCATTTCACACCTTTTTGGACCCGGTCAAAGCTTATACTGGCTCTAGTCAACCTTATTTAGACATGTCTTGCCCTCTGGGTCTGTCCAAAATGACCAGAATGTTGGAAATTGTGCCCTAGGGGCCAATCATTGTATCAGGTTATCACATTATTTGCATGTTTACTGTGATGACCATCCTTGGATAACTCATGATCTTATCCTAAATGTCCCTGGTCGGTCATCTATGTGGGAGTAGAGATGAAATAAGACCAGTATGACTTTGAAGATATATAGAGATATAAATCAAAGTCATAAGCACATGTAAGAGTACAGGGTGTTGGACCGACCCGCTATGAGAGAGCTGCACGGGTCAAGTCATAAGCTCCTCTCATATACAAGCCATGTCACTATGCCCTTTGACCTGAGATCATCATGGATTCCTACATGACAAACGCTCAGCTTTGACCTAGTCAAAAGTCACTTTTGACCGAGTGATCATAAAGGTTATGCTCGGCTTAGTGGTTTTTCATGCGGAGGAATGTGAATGGTCAAGATGGAATTTGTCCCTCACATTCGTAGAGAGATATTACTGGGCCCCTCGATGAGTGAGTTTGAGAAATGTATGGCCATACTAGAATGGAAGGGTAGTTCCATTTCTATAGTCAGACTACTCAGGGATCGAGAAAGTAATGGTCAGGAACAGGAGGATGACATTCTCCATGCCTCATCCTTGACCGAAATATCGTGTGACAAAAGGGACGTGATATGGTTGTATGAAAGGTTACATCGTTTATCGATCCTCATATGTTTTGGGTAGTCGTAATGCCTTGCTAGAGACCGCTTACGACTTGTGGGTCAGTATAGTAACTGGCCCACTGCCAACTTCATATGGGCCTACAGGGTCGCACACAAAACAGCCCAATGCGAGCTATGATGTCCAGATTCATTGAATCTAAGAGATGTCTAGATTCAATGAATGATCTAGGGTGGATATATATTTTATATATATAAATCAGTATATATATATTATATATAAAATAAGAGATATTTGTAATTAATTTATAAGGATAAATTAAATCTCTATCACTTTTGAATTTGAATTTAAATGGATATGATCTATTTGAATTTGAAATTCAAATTGATAAGATATCTCAAATTTGATTTATAAGAATAAATCAAATATAATTCTGTCTTATCTTTATTTTAAATTAAATAAATAGGTGAATTAAATCTGTGGAACGGATTTAATATAAACCATATTTATTTAATCAGTTTCTTATTAAATTATGCAATATATGATATTGTATTAATTCGGAATTAATATAAGATTAATTCTGAAGCCCGGCCCTATTAGAAGCCCGATAGCTTCCTATATATTTGACATTAGGAGCTAGGGTTCTATACACAAAATAGATCTCTTCACACACATTCAGTCATGAGAAAAGGGGGCAGGGAGAGTGCAAAAGGTTTGCACATAAGAAACTGCCGAGATAGAGAGGGTGAGGACGGAATCTCTAGAAAGCCCTAGAGGGACAAGAGGCGCTAGCACGTCGTTCGCGATTGGAACGCTGTTCGTGTGGATACCGGTAGAGGAAACCGATCTGAGCTGTCGACTTCTACGATACGACCAGACACGAAGCAAGGTCGCGACCAGAACACGCTGAGGTCGCGACCATACGGGCATCTGAACGTCAGAAATCAGAAAAGAAGAGGCAGGTCGCGACTTGAAGCTGACGAGGTCGCGACTACAAACTCCAGAGACTTCAGGTCGCGACGAGAAGCAGAGGAGGTCGCGACTAAAATGTTCCAGAGGCGAAGAGTCGCGACTAGTGGACACTGAGGTCGCGACCAAAGCTTGAAACCGAAGGTAACACTTCTTTCTCCTTGACTTAAACACATTCGGTAGATCCTGGCTGGGAATGGAAAAATTTTTAAAGTTAATTTCCGCTGCGTGTCTTCCAATTCCCTTCACAGAATACCCTTTATTCATCTGCTGCCCTTTTTGTACAACATAGGGGCATTTTCGTAATTTCGCACTTTTCCGGGGTTCTGCTGGATACTGGCCCACCTATCAGTCCAAGAGTCTTATTGGGCCTCTAATGACGCCATTTTTGGGCTTCCTGGGTCCATTACCTGTATGGCATGCATTACGAGGAATCTTCCTTTAACACAGTTCATTAAATATTTTAACTATTATTTACCGATTATACACCTTTTCCGGACACCCGCTCTTTTTCCCAGATATAGTGTCCTACTGTGTTCAGGCATCGTTGGGGGTTATAACGGTCATCTGACACTTTAAAAATACCGATAAATCTCCTTTAAAAATACCGATAAATCTCCTACCCGGATCCCCGGAGGCCTCACACTCCCGTCTGGATTTTTTATTTTGTGAATAACTTTTCCTACAGACCTCCTATCGGTTTCCTGTCAGTTTCCCGACGTCCGCCCCATAAAGGCCCATCATCCTGTATTTTCCCACTTATATCTGAAATCTAGGGTATCCGGTATAAATTTTTATAACTTTTGGACGATCAGTCTATTTCTGGCTATCTGGAGTCTTCAAAAATTCCGGTATTAGGCTTGGTTACCCGGCGTCACCTGCCCTACCTTTTGGTAGAATCTGGGACTGAAATGCTGTCGGGCGGTGCAAACCACTTCTGGCTTATTTTCTTTAATTACACTTTAGCCCCAGGGAACTTTTCCTTCTTTATAATTAAGTCCCTTAATTTGGCTAAAATTACACTTTAAGACCCCGCATTTTTGTCTACCTTTCATTCCTAACTTTAAACTTTCCATAATTGCATTTAGGTCCCTTAATTTCCTTTCTTTTGCAATTTAATCATTTTCTTTACATAAAGGTCCACATGTTTTTCCTGAAACAGAGCTAATATATTCCGTTTAATCTGTACATAGGAACCAGTACAGAAAATTAAGGATATTACATATGAGGTCTCTATGTGTATGAAAGAATTAGAAATGTGACCAGGGGTAAAATGGTCATTTTGGAAAAGTGTGCGCGTGAGCGCTTTTTCAGGCCAAAATAGCCCGGTCCGGATAAAATATCTAAAAATACTGGGAGATAGAGAAACGGATTCTGGGTTGAATGAGTAGTCACAGAATTTTGATTTGAGGTCCCGATTTTTCTGTAAAAATTCTGGAAGATGGGAATTTACAGTTACAATCGATAAAAGAAAAGCAGTCCCGATAGGGATGATCGGACTGTGGCCAGGGGTTTATAAGGCCTTTAGTGACACCAGGGAAGCCCCAAGCCCATTAGATCAGTCCAGTGGTAAAAGGGGCCGGTGTCCGGGAAAAAGTGTGAAATGACGAAAATGACCCTATATTATAGAACAGCTGAGGAATGAGTAAAGGGTATTTTGGTCATTTGCCTAAGGTTAGACAGTCCAGGGAAGTTATCTGGATAGTTGACCAGGGTCAAAGAATACTCTGGTAAGATGGGAAAAGACAATAATGCCCCTAGACCTAATAAAGTACAGAAAGAGAGACTAAGGGCATTTTGGTAATTTGCCAAGGGGTGTTTCTTGGGAATCGTTCCATCATAGTACTTGGGTTGGATCAGAGACCCAAGATGATATTCCTAGACCCAAAAACGCAGGCCCAGTGATTCAGGGGAAAAGTGACATTAAAATAATGATTTAATGACTTTTCAGTAAAGTAAAGTTACTCGGTTGGCACGATAACCTAGGAGGTGATCAGATAAAGTTTGGGACTTATCTGGATAGCATTGCAAGGCGTGAAAGGTCCCTTCCAGATGTCACATAGCGTCTCTCAGAGGCAGAAGAAAAGTTAAGGACACGTGGCACAATCTCAGCCGCTGATTTCGGTGCAAGACTCTGGAACTATCTGGAAATGCTGAGTCAGCTGATGAGGTGTCCCGGGATTTAGACATGTGAGAAATATGCTGCTGAGGTGTCCACTGAGGTGTCCTGGATGATGCAGTAAAAAGGAATAAAAGAAAATAGGAAATTCCAGGAAAAACCAGGACCACAAGTTCATAAGGCTTCAAAATTACGAAAATGCCATCGAAGGAAACTATAAATACCCCCTCCCCATTCATTTGCATCACGGTTTTGGGCAAGAAAGAGAGAGAAAGAAGAGAGAGAAGGAGAAAGAAAGAAGAAAGGAAGTTCTGGCGGAGCTGGAAGCAGTATAGAGATAGTAGAGTTCTGCTAAGCTTTTGAGGTAGTAACTAATCCTAGCTTTTATGTAATATCTTTGTGATTTCTTGTGCTATTGTTTGGTTGGATTGTTGTCTTATATGTTATGCTTGAAGCTCTATTACAATGCTATGATCATATGTTATTGAATATGGAAGCACGCAGCATACTTATCTGTACACAATCACAAGCAAGCACTGTCACTCTGCATTACATATATTGTTATGATCGTTGCTACTGAGATTCCCCCGAATCTCATTCCCCGTATCTAACCCATTACAGGGAGATTATGTTGAAGTGGATTTTAAGAATTTTGAGAGACGCCGTTATGCTGCCGAATTTAAGACTGAACATCAGAATATTATAAGTACTGTGTACGTAGGTGCTGTCTAAGGAGGCTGGAAGTGAGTGGACCTAGCCGGTTCATCCAGTCTTTCCTGGGTACTTACGTAGAATGGTAGTTCTCATGAGGGAATTACCGAATCAGTACGGTTCAGTTCTTTGTACAGATGAAGCCTAGCGGTTATACTGCCAAAATTCGGGCAGAAAAAGATGTAATGGAAATATGAGAATTTTGTGTATGACTTGTTGTATGACATTTTATTATTTAATAATAAATATTGTTTGGCATGTTCAATTTGCGAATGAGAAATGAAAAGAGAAATTCGCAGGTCCTGAGGTAGCAGGGTTCTGACCTAAGTTTGACCTAGTGAACGAAGAAGTTTGGCCACGAAATTTGGTGAGCCGATTGTACACATCTGGGGCATTACGTGGATAGGTAATAAGCCTTGTTTGGATGTGTAGAATGAGATTAATCAGTTCTCAAATTAAAGGTTCAGAATAAGGAACTTAAGAGTAGAAATTTTAATTTCTGGGCTTAAGTTAAGATATGATCGAGCTAATATCGCTTCCGTAAGTGTACTCTGAGGGGTCTAAGGAAGGATGTTTCATCTAGCATTTGTATTCATCGGTCCACACACATCTGTATGTATGAGGCCCAACAAATTAGTGGCCCTCTCACTGTGCCCAGTGAAAGGTGACTTTGTTATCTTACCTAACAAACAAGACTCGCAAGTTTCATATGATTCAAAATCAAATGAGTTGAGAAATCCATCTTGATGGAGTTTAGAAATGCGTTTTTCATTTATGTGGCCCAGACGATAATGCCAGAGGTATGTTGGATTCAAATCATTTGTTTTGACCTTTTTGTCGGTTATGTTATAGATATTTCCATGATTGGGTTGTTCCAAGTTTAAAATGTAATGATCAACATGCAAATCACCATAAGCATAGAAAATATCATTACGATAAATGGAACATCTACCATTCCCAGCAATGGAAGTGTAACCTTCCTTATCCAAATAAGAAAGAGAAACAATATTACTACTCAAAGCAGGAATATAATAGCAATTGTTCAAAACTAACAAAAGCCCAGTGGGTAGAACTAATTTATAAGTGCCTACAGCTAAAGCAGCAACCTTTGCTCTATTTCCAACTCGTAGGTCAACTTTGCCCTTTTTCAGCTTTTTACTGTCTTTTAGGCCCTGTACATTTGTACAAATGTGAGAACTACATGCGGTATCTAATACCCATGTAGTGGAAGTAGAGAGATGAATGTCTATAACATAAATACCTGAAGCGATAGCCCCGCTATCCTTCTTGTTCTTTTCCAGATCTTCTAGGTATAGCTTACAATTCCTCTTCCAATGACCCAGTTCATTGCAGAAGAAGCAAACTCCTTCCTTTGGAGGCTTTGCCTTCTTTGGTGCAGGCTTGGTTTCGGGCTTGCCTGACTCTTTGGTCTTACCTGATGAGCCATGACCCTTCCCCTTGCCTTTGCCTTTCTTTTTCATGCCCTTTCCTTTCTAAACCATCAAAACTGTACTGGGCTTCTTCTTAACAGTTGGCTCATCAGTTTTAAGCATCCCATGCAGTTCAGAAATAGATTTCTCCATGTTGTTCATATTATAGTTCATGACAAACTGGTCATAACTTTTTGGGAGTGAGTTCAAGATCAAATCTGTAGCTAACTCCTGACTCATGGGAAATCCAAGCCTCTCAAGGTGATCAATGTACCCTTTCATCTTTAAGACATGAGTACTGACTGATGCACCTTCAGCCATCTTGCAGGAATGTAAGGCCTTAGTGGTCTCATGCCTCTCTGGCCTTGCCTATTGCTGGAATATTTCCTTAAGATGCATAATCATCTCATAAGCCTCCATGTGTTCCAGATCTCTTTAGAGCTTCGGAACCATGGTGGCAAGCATCAAGTATCCCACATTGGCAGAGTCTTCCTTATGCTTCGCATAAGAATCTCTCTGAGCTCTAGGAGCATTGGCTGCTGGCTCCTCAGGAATGGGTTGATCTAGGACATATGCCTTTCTTTCCTGCTTAAGAACAATTCTCAAGTTCCTGAACCAGTCAAGAAAGTTTGTCCCATTGAGTTTGTCCTTCTCAAGGACAGATCGCAACTATAATGCAGCAGTATTACTAGTCGTCATGATTCTACAATTAAAATATGCAATTGAATTAGTAATCTCCCACTAAATAAAACAACCCTCAATGTAATAATTAGTGGGCTAAGATCCATATTTGGCTTAAACTTAAGTCCGCTTTGGCAGGACGCTTAACTTTAAGTTATTTAGATAGGTAACAACTTTACCAATTACATCAAATGTAACTCTTAGATATTCATGGGATTCTATCATCATATGATCCGGCATGTTTTAATCCCATCTAATGCCTTGAGACCCAAAACTATTTTGATAATCTCAATTAAGTCAAACAATAACAAACATATGTGAGTAGCACCATTACTCTTTGCTTATCTCCCCAAGATAACTCAAATGCACCCACTTTGGTGGAGCCTACAAATGAGCGATCGAGGTTTTGACAAGTGTTCATTAATTGACGGCATTATGACTTAAGATTTTATTTATAGGGCTTAATTATCTATCTGGTTTATAAGATGCATGTATCTCGGTTGTATCTCATACAAGCAATTTGCATATCGAACATATAAGCATAAGATGCATAATCTTAAATGTGATACAATATGGCTCACCTATCCTAAGTCCCCTCAAGCCAATGAGAGGAACTCTTTAGTTAGAATAAGAAAATTATATAAGGAAACCTCGTTTTAACATTCGAGGGGAGTGAGATGAGAAGAGAATGTACAACGAGAGTAATTAGAGGAAGGCACGACACGCAGGCCCTATTTAGAAAAATTAGAACACTTGTAATCTAGAGCCATATTGTTCACCATACCCAAACATTCAAGAATCAAAATTCATATTATGTGAAGGGCAATAAATGTTTCAAAACATTCATAATCAGGAAAGGTATGTTACGATTATGTTGCGCTACGACCAGGTAGCCACGGTGTAACGTCCCAATTCTTGAGTCTAGGAGAACTGGGAAGTAGTCTGATAAGGGCAAGCTGCTAAACCCGTAGTCCCAGGGTAGTAATCTGATATGGGCAGATCATTTACCTATATTTTGTAGGAATCTGAGGGATGAGCTAAGTTTCTCAAGATTTAAAGATGAGTTAAGTCTTTGACCTACAGAATAGAGATAGTTCACCTAGGTTCAAAAAGTGGAATGTAAGGAATATTCTAAGTCTTAAGCCTTGGAATTATGCGGGTAGCTAGATATGGGCTGGCTCCTGAGTAAGATAACCTGATATGGGAGGGTTATCTAACCTTTCAATTAACAATGACTCCCGAAGAGTTCAGGGGATGAGTTGTTGAAAGAGAATTTTGAGAACTTAAGATGAAGGATAAGAAGATAAGTAAAGATGCCAGAAAGATAATTCAGGGGCATAATCATAATTATGGGAAAGATTGAGATGGTAGCCGATGAGTACCAGACTTTACCAGAAAATAGAGAAAATTATGCTGATCATTTCACTGAACTGTGAAATATGCATATGAGGTCTCTATGAGTATGTAAGAATTATGGAAAGTTAAGGGACTTAATTGAAAAGAAGAAAAGTTTCCAGGGGCAAAATGGTAATTATGGAAAGTTGAGGCAGAAGTGGCTTAGAACTGCCCGGAAGCATTTCAGTCCCAAATTTCACCGGTAGATAGAGGAAATGATGCTGGATAATCCAGCTTAATACAGGAATTTTATCAGGACTCCAGATAGCCGAAATTGATCTGATAATGAAAAAGTTATAAAAATTATTATCGGATATCTTAGACTTCAGATATACGTGAAGAATTATAGGATGATGCGTCCTGATGAGGCGGATGTCAGGGAACTGACAGAATACCGAAAGGAGGTCTGTAGAAAAAGTTATTACAAATTAGTAAATTCAAACGGGAGTGTGTGACCTCCGGGGATCCGATTAGGAGATTTATCGGTATTCAAACTGAGACTGAATGAGCTCAGATAATATCGGTAGGATGCCTGTTATGATCCAAAGGGATGCCTAGACTCAGTATGTCAGTTTATCTGATAAAAGGAGTCGGTGTCCGGAAAAAGGTGTAAAATAACGAAAATGCCCTTGTGTTATAAAATAGTGAAAGAATGAGAAAAGGGTATCTGGATAGTTGACCAGGGTCAGCGAATACTCTGGTAAGATATGAAAATACAATAATGCCCCTAGACTCGTTAAAGTAAATAAAGAGGAACCAATGGCATTTTGGTAATTTACCAAGGGATGTTTCTTGGGAATCGAGCCATCAGAGTACTTGAGCTTGCTCAGAGATCCAAGATGACGTTCCAAAGCCCAAAAACGTAGCCCATGAACAATGTAAGAAAAAGTGTCATTAAAATAATATTTTAGTGACTTTTCAATAAAGTAAAGTTACTCGGTTGGCGTGATGACCGGGGAGGTGATCAGATAAAGTCCTGGACTTATCTGGAGGCCATGAGGTGGTGAAAAAGGTGTCCTCATGGGACCCACAAGGCGCCACATGGCATGAGTATAAGGAAAGTAGAAAAGTTAAGGACACGAGGCACAATCTCAGCTGTGTATTCCGGTGCAAGACTCTGGAATTCTCTGGAAGCGTTGAGTCAGCTGGTGAGGTGTCCTGTGGGCCCCACCATTGCACCACCTAGCCCATGAGGTGTCCCTTGGATGATGTCATGGTGATGATATCATAAATGGAAAAGAAAATAGGAAATTCCAGGAAAAACGGTGGCCACAAGTTCAGAGTTCTTAAGAATTATAAGAATGCCATCCATGAAAAGTATAAATACCCCCTCCCCCTCCCATTTTCATCATCCTACGATTTTGCAAGAGAAAGAGAGAGAAAGAAGAGAGAGAAGGAGAAAGAGAGAAAGAGAGGAAGGAAGAAAGAAAGAAAGAAAGGAAGTTCTGGCGGAGCTGGAAGCAGTATAGAGATTCTAGAGTTCTGCTAAGCTAGCCAGGTAGTAACTAATCCTAGCTTTTATGTAATGGCTTTGTGATTTGAGGTGCTATTGTTTGGTTGGATTGTTGTCTTATATGTTATGCTTGAAGCTTTACCATATAATGCTATGATCATATGTTATTATTGAGTATGGAAGCACGCATGATACTTATCTGTACACAATCACAAGCAAGCACTATCACACTGCATTACATATATTGTTATGATTATTACTACTGAGATTCCCCCGAATCTCATTCCCCATGTCTAACCCATTACAGGGAGGTTATGTTGAAGTGAATTTTGAGAATTTTAAGAGACGCCGTTATGCTGCCGAAATTATGGCAAAATGGCGTAATGAAGAAAGGAGCTGATACGCACTATGTACGTAGGTACTGTCTAAGGAATCTGGAAGTGAGTGGACCTAGCCAGTTCATCCAGTCTTTCCTGGGTACTTACGTAGAATGGAAGTTCTCACGGGAATTACCGAATAAGTACAAGATCAGTTACTTTGTGAAGATGAAACCTAGCGGTTATACTGCCAAATTTCTGGCAGGGAAAGATGTAATAGAGTTACGAGGATTTTATGAATGCTCTATTGTATGACAATTTATTATTTAATAATAAATATTGTTTGGCATGTTCAATTTGTGTGAGAAATTAAGAGAGAGAAATTCGCAGGTCTTGAGGTAGCAGTGTTTTGACCTCAGTTTGACCTAGTAAATGAAGGAATTTGGCCACAAAATTTGGTGAGCCAGTAGTACACATCTGGAGCATTGCGTGGATAGGTAATATGCCTCATTTGGATGTGTAGAATGAGATTAATCAGTACCCAAAGTAAAGGTTCAGAATAAGGAACTTAAGAGTGAATTTTCAATTTCTGGGCTTAAGTTAAGATATAATCAAGCTAATATCGCTTCCGTAAGTGTACTATGAGGGGTCTAAGGGAGGATGTTTCACACGGCGGTCCCGCTAGCCGGTTAGCGGGCGGGGTTTTGGGTAGCGCCCCAATAAAAAAAATTTTGTGATCAAGAATCTTAATTCTATTTCCTTAGACCCCATCAATATTAATTGATCAAATCAATTAACATACACCACCAATTTCAGTTTCCTTTCAGATTCTTTATATGTCATACATAAAAAGGATTCCCAATATGTCATACATAACTCGCATGTTATCAAATAATCAGCTAAGAAGTCTAACATACATCACATGTATTAACAATCAAACCTAACTTAAACACAAAACGGCATGGCTCTGATACCAATTGGAAGACACGCAGCGAAAATTAATTTTAAAAATTTTTCCATTCCCTGCCAGGATCCACCGAATATGTTTAAGTCAAGGAGAAATAAGTGTTACCTTCGGTATTTGAGCTGCAGTTGCGACCTCAGTATCCACTAGTCGTGACTCTTCACCACTGGAGTTTTCAGTCGCGACCTCCTCAGCTTCTAGTCACGACCTTTCGCCTCTTGAGTTTTCAGTCGTGACCTCCTCAGATTCTAGTCGCGACCTGGCGTCTCTGGAGTTGTCAGTCGCGACCTCCTCTTCTACTAGTGGTGACTTGTAGTCTCTTTTCGGATTTATGACGTTCAGATGCCAATTTGGTCGTGACCTCTGTGTCAACTGGTCGCGACTTCGTCGTACCTTGTGCTCTTTTCTCGATCGCAAGAAGTCGACAACTCAGATCGACTTCCTCTACCGGTATCCACACGAATAGCATTCTAATCATGAATGACGTGCTAGCGCCTCTTGTCCCTCTAGGGCTTTCTCAAGATTCCGTCCTCACCGTCTCTATGTCGGCAGTTTCTTATCTGTAAACCTTATGCACTCTCCTTGCCCCTTTTCTCTTGTGTGTAGAACCCTAGCCCCTAATGTCAAATATATAGGATGCTATCGGGCTTCTTATTAGGCCAGGCTTTAGAATTAATCTTATATTAATTCTGAAATTAATATAATATCATATATTGCATAATTTCATAAGAAACTAATTAAATAAATATGGTTTTTATTAAATCTGTCTCACAGATTTAATTCACCTATTTATTTAATTTAAAATAAAGATAAGACGGAATTATATTTCATTTATTCTTATAAATCAAATTTGAGATATCTTATCAATTTAAATTTCAAATTCAAATGTGATAGAGATTTAATTTATCCTTATAAATTAAATCTTGTAAATATCTCTTATATTATATATAATATATATACAAATTTATATATATAATATATAAATTTACCCTAGATTATTCATTGAATCAAGACATGTCTTAGATTCAATGAACCTAGACATCACAGCTCGTGTTGGGCTATTTTGTGTGCGACCCTGTAGGCCCATATGAAGTTGGCAGTGGGCTAGTTACTATACTGACCCACAAGTCGTAAGCGGTCTCTAGCAAGACATTATGACTACCCAAATCATATGAGGACCGATAAACGATGTAACTTTTCATACAACTATATCACGTCCCTTTTGTCACACGATATTTTGGTCATGGATGAGGCATGGAGAACGTCATCCTCCTGTTCCTGACCGTTACTTTCTCAATCCCTGAGTAGTCTAACTATAGAAATGGAACTATCTTTCTATTATAGTATGTCCATATATTTCTCAGACTCACTCATCGAGGGGCCTAGTAATATCTCTCTACGAATGTGAGGGACAAGTTCCATCTTGACCATTCACATTCCTCCGCATGAAAAACCACTAAGCCCGAACATAGCCTTTATGATCACTCGGTCAAAAGTGACTTTTGACTAGGTCAAAGCTGAGCGTTTGTCATGTAGGAATCCATGATGATCTCAGGTCAAAGGGCATAGTGACATGGTTTGTATATGAGAGAAGCTTATGACTTAACCCTTGCAGCTCTCTTATAGCGGGTCGATCCAACACCCTGTACTCTTACATGTGCCTATGACTTTGATTTATATCTCTATATATCTTCAAAGTCATACTGGTCTTATTTCATCTCTGCTCCCGCATAGATGATCGACCAGGGATATTTAGGATAAGATCATGAGTTATCCAAGGATGGTCATCACAGTAAACATGCAAATAATGTGATAACATAATTAAGAAATTCATAAAATAATAATGTTTATAAGACAATGATTGGCTTTTAGGGCACAATTTCCAACAGGACATATGGCACATTCTCAGCCGCTCATTCCAGGAAAAGACTCTGGAATTCTCCAGAATCGGTGAGTCAGCAGGCTGAGTCAGCAAGTAATTATGATGAGTGATGGTGTGAGGTGTCCCTTGATAATGTCATGAGTGGTGAGTGATGGTGTGAGGTATCCCTTGATAATGTCATGAGTGGTGAGTCATGGTGTGAGGTGTCCATGATGATGTCATAAAGTGATGAGTCATGGGGAGGAGGATGTCATGGTGATGAGGTAAGCATGGCTTGGTGGGCAAGCAAAGTAATCCTAGCCATCCATTGAGAATTGATCCAAGCCATTCATTCTCCTTGGCTTCCCCTATAAATAGAGGTCCCCCTTGCCCATTCCATTCACGCCAAGACAAAGAAAGGAGAGAGAAAGAAAAAGAGAGAAAGAGAGAAGAGAATAGAGAAAGGAAGGAAGGAGAAGGAGTTCTGGCTGAGCTAGGAGCAACTTGAAGAGCTTGAGAATAAGGTAATTTATTCTAGTCCTTGCTCTAATAATAGAGTATTATTCAGTAGCCAGAATAGAGGAATATCTTTCTCTATAAGGATAGCTGTGGATAGGAAGAAAGTTAGGTGATGGATAAAATAGGGGTATTATCTCAAGATAGGCTTGAGTTTAGTGGAGTTATGTTGGGTGAGATAATAATGAGATATTATTATGATATGTATAAGCCCTGACCTATGAGAAGATGGAACCTCAGATCAAAGGTTAAGGACTAAAGGAAGGGCTACATGCCAGGTAGTGAACTCACCTAAACTTGTATGTGTTGAATATATGACTGATTGTGTTATGGCTTAATTGATTGATGTTAATATGTAATTGTTGAAGCTCTGTACTATGATTACTCTGGCCAATTGTACTTCATATGTTACATGGAAGCATGCATATTACTTTATGCTGACATAATCACAAGCAAGCACCAATATCAATCATTATTGCATATATTGTTTAGTACCCTTTACTACTGAGATTTCCCCAGAAATCTCACCCCTGCCTTTTCCAACCATAACAGGGTGCTGGTTTGGAGAAGATGGAGCGAGGAAAGTAAGGATATTTCACTGCACAACATTATTCAAACAAACATCAAATGTAACTACTCTAGCATTTGGTGGGAGTGGTCACACATATGTCATAATTCAACTTACTAATCATAAGGCCTAGGCGTTCAGCAAGCTCATAAGAAACAAAGGAATGACTTGCACCCGAATCAAACAAAGCAGTCACAGCATGATCATTGAGATAAATTGTACCTTGGATCATTTTGGGTGATCGTCGGGCATCTTCCCTATTGAGTGCAAATACTCGCCCTTGCGTCCTTGGCCTTTGATTATTTACTGCTTGAGGGCAATCCAGAGAAAAATGTCTAGGCTTTCCTCATGTGTAGCAGATATTCTGGCCCATCAGACATGGTCTGTCTCCATGATTCTTTCCGTATTTATCACACGCTCGGGCCCTCGAGTCTCTGTTGTTAAACCTTCCTCAAAAACTCCCTCTATTTGTCTCTTGTTCTGCCACTGTCTTTTTCTCTTTTTATAGCTGCTACCACTAGCAGCATCTCGATTCTAATTGGCCTTTTTAGGAGTTGCCTATTCCTTGTTCATAGGTCGGAACAATATCCGATGATTCATACTATTCTCAACTATACTGCATCCTTCCACCGCCTTGTTGAACTGGCCATATTGTTGGGGAGTCAGCTTTTCTTTTAGCATAGTATTCAATCCCCTAATCATCCTCTCAGTCATCCAGCGCTCATCATCCACTTGGCATAGATAGGTAGAATACTGAGATAGACGGATGAACTTAGCCAGGTACTCATCAAATGCTTCCTTCTCTCCTTGCCTTAGTACAAGAAATTTAGCTTCTCTTTCATCTCGGACAGACTGAGGGAAATACTTCTCATAGAATTATTCAATAAACACTTCCCAGGTAATTGGAATGTTTCTTGCTTGTAGCAGCAATTCCGTATTCTTCCACCACCTATCATCATCTTTTTGTAACTGATAGATAGCCCTCTGGGCCTTCGTCTTAGTCGAACAATCAAGTACTTTAAAAATCTTTTCCATCCTACTAATCGAATCCTCTGCTATCTAACCATCGAATATTCCTTCAAATACTGGAAGATTATGCTTACAAAACCTTGTCATCCACTGTTGGATGTTAACAGTATCAACCACCTGCTCAGTTTGCCTAGGTGGCTCTTCAGGCTGCTGCATAGTTTCAGGTTCTACAGTAGCTACTCCTGTAGGCCCTGGCCGTCTCAGGTTACCTACCGCCTCTGCTACTGCAGCTGCTATGGCGGCATCTCTGTGTTGTTCACTGCGAGCATGAGCTGTGTGTATCTCTTCTATCATCTTTTGCTGCTGCTCTAAACGTTCTAAAATTATCTGATTAATGTTTCCCGTATCTCGTGGTTCCTCTGTCGGAACAGTCCTTCTAGTTCGAACCATTTTGTTTTACTTATCTAAACAAGAGAGGAATACGATAAATAACATAATTTACATTCCATTCCAAAACATGTCATACACATAGAGTCAGTAAAGTCATACATACATTGTCATACTGGTCTTTTATATATTACATCAGTACATGGAGAACATTGCCATTTAAAACATACCCTAGTCCTTCTTAAAATTTATTCTAATAAATTCTTCTACCATGAAGATCCAGTTAGTGATGCTAGAATATGGTTCTTCCTCAAAGTAAGCATCTAACCCTACTCTCCAGGTGTGGGTAGTAGGCAAAATGTCATCCATGATGTTGGTCCAATCACCAAGAGTAATGGTATCTGGATCAAAGGCTCGATAAGTATCCCATACCCCAGTGATAAAATCTTGGTAGACTCTATAGCCTTAGTCTATCTCTCGGATTAATGGTCTTCCCAAGTCATATAGCTGTCGGGCTAATTCCACCGCTCTCTCAAACTGTTCCTCATTCAGGTCATTATCAGCAGGTTATAGGGTTATCCTTTACGTTTCTAGCTATATTACTGCTTTTGGTACTTGACTGGGTCAAAGAATATCTGGGTCATTTGGCTGTCTAGGGGTAGGTTCCCCTATGCCCTCAACCTGAGAAGAATGTGAAGGGAATTGGAAGACACGCAGCGGAAATTAACCTTTACAAATTTTTCCATTCCCTGCCAGGATCTACCGAATGTGTTTAAGTCAAGGAGAAAGAAGTGTTACTTTCGGTATTTGAGCTTCAGTCGCGACCTCAGTATCCACTAGTCGCGACTCTTCGCCTCTGGAGTTTTTAGTCACGACCTCCTCAGCTTCTAGTCATGACATGTCGCCTCTGGAGTTTTCAGTCGTGACCTCCTCAGCTTCTAGTCGTGACCTGTCATCTCTGGAGTTTTCATTCGAGACTTCCTCTGCTACTAGTCACGACCTATAGCCTTTAGAGTTGTCAGTCGCAACTTCCTATGCTTCTAGTCGCGACCTGTCATCTCTTTTCAGATTTTTGACATTCAGATGCCAATTTAGTCGTGACCTATGTGTCAACTGGTCACGACTTCGTCGTACCTGGTGCTCTTTTCTCGATCTTAAGAAGTTGACAACTCAGATCGGCTTCCTCTACCAGTATCCATACGAATAGCATTCTGACGAGTGCGTCGGATTGTCGTAGTTGGAGCCATCAAAATTAAGTGAATTGCACCCTAGTAATGTAGTATAAGGCACAACCCTATCGTTCTTCTCAAGGAGCCTTTCTAAAGGAATCCTAGCAAATTGGATGTCAAATTCAACGGTAAACCTGAGTAAAGAGTAAATGGTTTTGTGGTTTTGTGGGTGCAGTAAAATAAAGATGCAGTAAAATAGATATTTTTGTGTTTTTGTTTAAGTTGGAAAATGGTTGGTTTGTGAAAGTAGTATATGATGATAGGCTCTTGATGATGAAAAATATATACCCTTGCTCTCAATGTATACGGAGTTTGAAATCACTAAGTCTTGAATTAAACCTCAATCGATCGATTGAGTCCAGAACCCTAATATTCTTTAAACTCCTTTGATCAAAGCTAGTTTAAAGACTATTATTGAACTGCTAAGGATCACTTAGTGTGTAATTTAAAAAAGATGGAAGAATGCCCTCGAATGAGCGTCGATCGACTAACCCTAGAATTCAAGCAATCGAATCAATTAGCAACGATCGTTGATAACCGTTCAACTAGCTTAAACTCAAAACTGAAATATTGTATTTAAACCAGCATTCAAAACATCTAAAGTAAATTACAATTGTCTAATATGAGAATAATCAATCGATATTTAGAACTTGTTCATATGATGAAAAACCCTAAATCTAGCAGCAATCATAATATGACAAGATGCAAATTAGAACAGAAGAAACTCCCCGTTTCAGTCCGTGAGCTCAAGATAATAGATCCATCACCAAGAGACTAAAGGTCTAGCCTCTCATGACTTCTGCTGCACTGCAATTGCTGTTCAGATGTGATGCCATGAAGAAACGATGAAGAGATGAAGGTGAATGGTGTAGAACGATGGAAGCTGAGTGGAAAGTCTGTGGAGAGCGCTTGAGTACTGCTTCTTAGCCTAATCAGGTCCAAAAATTAGCCTCCTCCTTGACGGCAGCCTCCCTCTCTTCTTATAACAACATGACCTAATCCAAAACGCGTAGCTTCAGCAATTTCGTACTATTAGTCGCGACCAGATACACGTGTTGGTTGTGACCTATAAACAGTGAGAATCTTCCAGAAGAATTATGGGTCGCGACCTTAGGACTTTTTGGTCGCGACTAAATAGCACAGAGGCGTGGTTCCACTTTCATTGTCTTTTGATTTCTTTCCTGGTCCTTGTTCTCTTCCAAAGTACCTGCAATTCAACATAAAAGCTCACTGTAAAAGTCCAGATCAGTAGATAACCGAATATATGCAGTTTGGAAGAGTTATTTTACCATTCTACACTTAATTAGCACATTGCCACGCACAATCATGTAAAACATAAAAGTACAATTTAAGGCATGAAATAAATGGTAAAGTTATTATAAAACTCTCAAAATTGTCATAGAAACCATATACAAAATATGTCTTATCACGTTCCAACCATGAACGATGTGCTAGCGCCTCTTGTCCCTCTAGGGCTTTCTCAAGATTCCGTCCTTACCGTCTCTATTTTGGTAGTTTCTTATCTGCAAACCTTTTGCACTCTCCTTGCCCCTTTTTCTCTTGTGTGTAGAACCCTATCCCCTAATGTCAAATATATAGGATGTTATCAGGCTTCTAATTGGGCTGGGTTTCAGAATTAATCTTATATTAATTTTGAAATTAATACAATATCATATATTGCATAATATGATAAGAAACTAATAAATATGGTTTTTATTAAATCCGTCTCACAGATTTAATTCACCTATTTATTTAATTTAAAATAAAGATAAGATGGAATTATATTTGATTTATTCTCATAAATCAAATTTGAGATATCTTATCAATTTAAATTTCAAATTCAAATAGATCATATCAATTTAAATTCAAATTCAAAAGTGATAGAGATTTAATTTATCCTTATAAATTAAATCTTGCAAATATCTCTTATATTATATATAATATATATACAAATTTATATATAAAAAATATATATAAATCTACCCTAGATTATTCATTGAATCAAGACATGTCTTAGATTCAATGAACCTAGACAATATTGGGCTATTTTGTGTGCGACCCTGTAGGCCCATATGAAGTTGGCAGTGGGCCAGTTACTATACTGACCCACAAGTCGTAAGCAGTCTCTAGCAAGATATTACGACTACCCAAATCATATGAGGATCGATAAACGATGTAACCTTTCATACAACCACATCACGTCCCTTTTGTCACACGATATTTTGATCATAGATGAGGCATGGAGAACGTCATCCTCCTATTCCTGACCGTTACTTTCTCGATCCCTGAGTAGTCAGAATATAGAAATGGAACTACCTTTCCATTACAGTATGGCCATACATTTCTCATACTCACTCATCGAGGGCCCCAGTAATATCTCTCTACGAATGTGAGGGACAAATTCCATCTTGACCATTCACATTCCTCCGCATGAAAAACCACTACGCCCGAACATAGCCTTTATGATCACTCGGTCAAAAGTGACTTTTGACTAGGTCAAAGCTGAGCGTTTGCCATGTAGGAATCCATGATGATCTCAGGTCAAAGGGCATAGTGACATGGTTTGTATATGAGAGAAGCTTATGACTTAACCCATACAGCTCTCTCATAGCGGGTCGATCCAACACCCTGTACTCTTACATATTCCTATGACTTTGATTTATATCTCTATATATCTTCAAAGTCATACTGGTCTTATTTCATCTCTTCTCTCGCATAGATGACCGACCAGGGATATTTAGGATAAGATCATGAGTTATCCAAGGATGGCATCACAGTAAACATGCAAAAAATGTGATAATATAATTAAGAAATTCATAAATCAATAATATTTATAAGATAATGATTGGCCCCTAGGGCACAATTTCCAACAGAATGTGCATCAGGTTGTACTGGTTGAGGGTGTACTACGTCTTCTTCATCCCTCTGGACTCGCTCAATACCTGAACCAGAATTTGCTGGGTCTAGGTTTGGATACACAACATTTATGGGAGGGGCTAGAATAGGTTCTTCCTCTGACATACTACCCTCGGTATATCAGCCAAAAAGTTTGACCTTACCGAAGAACTATCAGATCTATCTATTTCCGAATCACTGGAATCGAGAATATGAACTACTGGGGGTAACCAGAAATCAGGATCATTATCCATCTCCTCCTCCTCCTCCGAATTTAGTCCAGATTTATCCGAACAAAGAACCTCAGGCCTGGGGTCTCCTTGGTTAACAGTGGTTTCTGATCTGGTCCTACGTTTAGCCATCTGCACATACTAACTTAGTTTCAATTATGATAGCTTTACCATGGTGTATCTATCTATAAATCATCTATTCAGAGCATTTTCTAGTCCATAATCCTTTGCTCTGATACCAAAATATCGTATCCTTAATTTCATACTTACATATACTCATTAGGAAGTAACTTAGACTCATGGAACACCATTTCTAGCTTAAAAACATGAATTTCCAAGAATTGGTTATCGGGTACTGTTCACATTACTGTTTCTTTGGCAAATCCAGATTACATCAGAAACTTTGGAAATTCATAATTAAATCTAAAAAAATAAAAAAGAGGTGGTTCCAAGTCCTAATAAAATATATTTCATTTAACTTTGAAGAAAAAATATGAAATCGGTGTTTCCTTGGCCAAATGAAATCAGTTTATTCGTTGAAAAACACTGTTCATTTGGTAAGTTTGGAAGTTCCAGTTTCTTTACCTTATTTTCAAAAATTCATTTCTCTTTGTGTACTTATCCAAATGAGGCATGTTACATATGGATTTAAATCTCCATATGTCTACTTTAAGCTCATAAAATTTCGTGGAAAAACTCATTCATTTACTATCTAAAATTCGCGCATGAACCTCACTGCCTCTGGGTACTCGTTTTATCTTGATGCAGATTTTAAATCTCGGTTTGGAAAATCATAACAATTCAAATTCTTAACCAATTGAGGCGTTCTTGGTGTCAATTTAAAGATCTAGATCTTAACTATGTTCATGATAAATTTCACATGAAAACTCATGGTATAGGTTATGAAAACTATCATTGGAAATGTACTGCCTCGGATCGGTTTTGTGAAAGCATACATCATACACACCAAAACATCATCTTCTAAGTTAGGTGCACACCCTTTTTAAGTCATATACAATTATCCATCCAAACTATAATATGGAAGGAATGAGATTTCATGGAAATCCCAATAGCAAGTCATACAAACTATAATAACATGCATGCTTGATTAAATGCTTAACATGTTATAATGACATGGGAGCTACTTCATGAAGATACATAAGCAACCTCTAACATGCATATTGTCATGACATTCATTGCAAGGAGTTGCAACCATTCATAACTTATAACACCCCAATTTTCAGGCCCAGAGACTCAGAAAGTAAGCCTGAAATAGATAGACTATCAAACCCCTTTGAGCAGAAGTTCCAAAAACATACAGAGGGTTTTTAGGGACTAAACTGCAAATAAGTGAAAGTCTGGGAACTTATATGTTGTAACATCTCGATTTTTGGTCTAGGAGAACTGGGAATTAGTCTGATATGGGCAGGCTGCTAAACCCGTAGTCCCAGGGTAGTAATCTGATATGGGCGGATCACTTACCTATATTTTGTAGGAATCTGAGGGATGAGTTAAGTCCTTCAGGATTTAAAGATGAGTTAAGTCTTTAACCTACAAGATCGGGACAGTTCACCTAGGTTCAAAATGAGGAATGTGAGAAATATCCTAAGTCTTAAGCCTAGGAATTCTGCAGGTAGCTTTATATGGGCTGGCTCCTGTGTAAGATAACCTGATATGGGTGGGTTGTCGAGCCTTTCAATTAACAATGACTCCCGAAGAGTTTAAGGGATGAGTTATTAAAAGAGAATTTCTAGAACTTAAGATGAAGGATGAAAAGATGAGTAACAGGGCCAGAAAGAGAATGCAGGGGCAAAATCGTAATTATGGGAAAGATCAGGCTGGTAGCCGATGAGTACCATATTTTGCCAGAAAATAGAGAAAATTATGCTGATCATTTCACTGAACTGTGAAATATGCATATGAGGTCTCTATGTATATGAAAGAATTAGAAATGTGACCAAGGGTAAAATGGTCATTTTTTAAAAGTGTGCGCGGGAGCGTACTTTCAGGCCAAAATAGCCCGGCCCGGATAAAATATCTGAAAATACCGGGAGATAGAGAAAAGGATTCCAGGTTGAATGACGCAACACAGAATTTTGATTTGAGGTCCCAATTTTTCTGTAAAAATTCCTGAAGATGGGAATTTACAGTTATAATCGGTATAGGAAAGGCAGTCCGAATAGAGATGATCGGACTGTGGCCAGAGGCCATACAGTGTTTTCTAAGGCCTATAGTGACACCAGGGAAGGCCCAGGCCCATAATATCAGTTCAGTGGTAAGAGGGGCCGGTGTCCGGGAAAAAGGTGCAAAATGACGAAAATGCCCTTATGTTATAGAATAGCTGAAGTATGAGTAAAGGGTATTTTGGTCATTTGCCTAAGGTTAGACAGTCAAGAAAGGGTATCTGGATAGTTGACCAGGGTCAGAGAATACTCTGGTAAGATGTGAAAAGATAATAATGCCCCTAGACCTAGTAAAGTAAAGAAAGGGAGGCTAAGGGCATTTTGATAATTTGTCAAGGGGTGTTCTTGGGAATCGTGCCATCAGAGTACTTGGGCTGGATCAGAGACCCAAGATGATATTCCTAGGCCCAAAAACGCAGGCCCAGTGATTCAGGGGGAAAAGTGACATTAAAATAATGATTTAATGACTTTTCAGTAAACTAAAGTTACTCGGTCGGCACGATAACCAAGGAGGTGATCAGATAAAGTCCGGATCTTATCTGGATAGCATTGGAAAGCGTGGAAGGTCCCTTCCAGGTGCCACATGGCGCCATCTTAGAGGAAGAGGAAAAGTTAAGGACACGTGGCATAATCTCAGCCGTTGAGTCCGGTTTGTGGGAAATCGGATCGGACCGGTACTGGATTGGACTGGAAATGATGAGTCAGCTGATGAGGTGTCCATGAATTGTGACATGTGAAGAATGTGGCGATGAGGTGTCCCAGTGAGGTGTCCTGGGTGATGCAGTAAAAAGGAATAAAAAAAAGGAAATTCCAGGAAAAACCAGGACCACATGTTCAGATGGCTTCAAAATTACAGGAATGCCATTGAGGGAAACTATAAATACCCCTCCCCCTCCCATTTCATGCATCCCACGGCCAAGAGCAAGATTAGAGAGAGAAGGAAGTTCTTGAGAGAGAAAGTGAGAGAAAGAAAGAAGAAAGGAAGTTCTGGCGGAGTTGAAAGCAGTATAGAGGTTCTGGAGTTCTGCCTTTGAGGTAGTAACTAATCCTAGCTTTTATGTAATGGCTTTATGATTTGTTGTGCCATTGTTTGGTTGGATTGTTGTCTTATATGTTATGCTTGAACCTCTATTACAATGCTATGATCATATGTTATTGAATATGGAAGCAAGCAGCATACTTATCTGTACACAATCACAAGCAAGCACTGTCACTCTGCATTACATATATTGTTATGATTATTACTACTGAGATTCCCACGAATCTCATTCCCCATATCTAACCCATTACAGGGAGATTATGTTGAAGTGAATTCTAAGAATTTTGAGAGACGCCGTTATGCTGTCGAAACTAAGACTGAACATCAGTATATGATAAGTACTGTGTACGTTTGTGCTGTCTAAGGAAGCTGGAAGTGAGTGGACCTAGCCGATTCATCCAGTCTTTCCTGGGTACTTACGTAGAATGGTAGTTGTAACACCCCAATTTTTAGGCCTAGAGATGCCAGAAAGAGAATTCAAGGGCATAACCGTAATTATGGGAAAGATCGGGCTGGTAGCCGATGAGTACCATATTTTGCCAGAAAATAGAGAAAATTATGATGATCATTTCACTGAACTGTGAAATGTGCATATGAGGTCTCTATGTATATGAAAGAATTAGAAATGTGACCAAGGGTAGAATGGTCATTTTTGAAAAGTGTGCGCGGGAGCGTACTTTTAGGAAAAAATAGCCCGGTCCGGATAAAATATCTGAAAATACCGGGAGATAGAGAAAAGGATTCTGGGTTGAATGACGCCACACAGAATTTTGATTTGAGGTCCCGATTTTTGTGTAAAAATTCTCGAAGATGGGAATTTACAGTTATAATCGGTAAAGGAAGAGCAGTCCGAATAGAGATAATCGGACTATGGCCAGAGGCGATACAGTGTTTTCTAAGGCCCGTAGTGACACCAGGGAAGGCCTAGGCCCATAATATCAGTTCAGTGGTAAGAGGGGCCGGTGTCCGGGAAAAATATACAAAATGACGAAAATGCCCTTATAGAATAACTGAAGAATGAGTAAATGGTATTTTGGTCATTTGGCTAAGGTTAGACAGTCAAGAAGGGCTATCTAGATAGTTGACCAGGGCCAGAGAATACTCTAGTAAGATATGAAAAAACAATAATGCCCCTAGACCTAGTAAAGTAAAGAAAGGAAATGGAAAGACTTAGATGCAATTATGAAAAAGTGCATGGCCAAAAAGAGAAGTAGACAAAAATATGGGGTCCTTAAGTGTAATTTTAGCCAAATAGAAAGGGACTTAAATGAAAAGAAGAAAAGTTCACTGGGGCTAAATTGTAATTAAAGAAAGTCAGGCCGGAAGTGGTTTGGACTGCCCGAAAGCATTTCAGTCCCAGATTTCACCGGTAGAGAGAGCAAGTAACGCTCGGTAATCTGGCTTAATACAGGAATTTTTGAAGACTCCAGATAGCCAGAAATGGATTGATCGTCCAAAAGTTATAAAAATTCATACCGGATATCCTAGATTTCAGATCTAAGTGAGAAAATACAGGATGATACGTCCTTATGGTACGGATGTCAGGAAACTGACAGAATACCGATAGGAGGCCTGTAGAAAAAGTTATTCGCGAATTAGAAAATCCAGACGGGAGTGTGAGGCCTCCAGGTATCCGATAGGGGGATTTATCGGTATTTGAAAAGGGACTGAATGAGTTCGGATAACCGCAGTCAGATGACTGATATGACTCACAGGAATGCCTGAACACCGCAGGCCAGTGTATCGGACAGAAGGAGCCGGTGTCCGGATATGTGTATAAACGGTGAATAATAGCTAAAATATTCGATAATCATTGAAAGGGAGGATTCCTCGTAATGCGTGCCATGAAGGTAATGGACCCTGAGAGACCCAATAATGGCGCCAACAAAGGCCCAGTAAGACCCTTGGACTGATAGGTGGGCCAGTGTCCGGCAGAACCCCGGAAAAATGCGAAATTACGAAAATGCCCCTGTGTTGTACTAAAGAGTAATAGATGAATGGAGGCCATTTTGGTCATTCTGGACAGGCCCAGGAGCCAAGGCACATACAGATAAAGTTACTTAGAGTCAGTATATACCCTGACAGGGTATAGAAAGGTGTAAAATGACGATTTTACCCTTAGGGCTAAGATAGCGTAAGAAAGGGCACTCAGGGGTATTTTGGTAATTTGCTAAGGGCTGTTTCTTGGGAATCGAGCCATCAGAGTACTGGAGCTTGATCAGAGACCCAAGATAATATTCCAAGGCCTAAAAACGTAGCCCATGAAGTATGTGGGAAAAAGTGGCATTAAAATACTATTTTAATGCTGTTTCAATAAAGTAAAGTTACTCGGTCGGCACGATAACCGAGGAGGTGATCAGATAAAGTCCTGGACTTATCTGGATAGAATTGGAAGGCGTGACAGGTGCCAGTAAGATGCCACATGGCGTCAATACAGAGGAGGAAGAAAAAGTTGAGGACACGTGGCACAATCTTAGCCGGTGAGTCCAGTTTGTGGGAATTCGGACCGGACTGGTACTGGATTAGACTGAAACTGCTGAGTCAGCTGCTGAGGTGTCCAAGAAGGCTTCAATTTCACCATGTGACATATGAGGTGTCCCATGAGGTGGCATGGAGATGATGTCATGCATGATGCAGTAAAAGGAATAAAAGAAAATAGGAAATTCTGGAAAAACCAGGACCACAGGATCAGATGGCTTCAAAATTATAAGAATGCCATTGAAGGAAACTATAAATACCCCCCTTGCTTCATATGCTGCATGGACAAGGGCCTTTTAGAGAGAGGAGGAGGTGCTAGAGAGAGAAAGTGAGAGGAAGAAAGAAAGAAAGGAAGTTCTGGCGGAGCTGGAAGCAGAATAGAGATAGTAGAGTTCTGCTGAGCTTTTGAGGTAGTAACTAATCCTAGCTTTTATGTAATGGCTTTATGATTTGTTGTGCTATTGTTTGGTTGGATTGTTGTCTTATATGTTATGTCTGAAGCTCTGCTGTAATGCTATGATCATATGTTATTAAGCATGGAAGCACGCAGCATACTTATCTGTACACAATCACAAGCAAGCACTGTCACTCTGCTTTACATATATTGTTATGATTGTTGCTACTGAGATTCCCCCGAATCTCATCCCAATAAATAACCCATTACAGGGGAGGTTATGTCAAAGTGAATTTTGAGAATTTTAAAAGACGCCGTTATGCTGCCGAAATTACGACAAGATGGCAATAGTAGAGAAAGGGACTGATACGTACTGTGTACGTAGGTACTGTCTAAGGAGGCTGGAAGTGAGTGGACCTAGCCGGTTCATCCAGTCTTTCCTGGGCACTTACATAGAATGGTAGTTCAGTTACAAAATCAGTTACTTTCTGAAGAAGAAGCGTAGCGGTTATGCTGCCGGATTTCAGGCAGGAAAAGATGCAATAGAGTTATGAGAATTTATGTACATGGCCAGATGTAAAACAACTTATTAATTAATAATAATTGTTGTTTGGTATGTTTGACTGATATATGATGGATATATGCTTATTTTGTAATGTTGGTTGCTGAAAATTAACACTATGAACAAAAACCCGTGGGGACATGAGGATGTTTGACCCATAATTAAAAATAGTAAATGGATGAATAAATGTTTGATATTTTTAAGGTAAATAGTAGACATACCAAGCTTCGATTTGATATATAGTATTACTCATTTGGATGTCTACACAAGGAGATATAAATTATCAAAGTTGGGACCAGAATGCTGGATTCAGGGAGAAAAACGTGGAATGAACAGTAAATCTGACACGTTGACTGACGTTGACTTGGTCAATGAATGGTCAACGAGTTATTTTTTCCTGAAAGATAATTGAGTTAGCTTCAAGTAGCAATTTGAACCACTTCATTTAGATTTTTCTAGAATTAGTTATGATGTTTCAAAGTCAGGTCACTCATCTGGAATTTTCAAGTGAACAGTACTCGATAAGAGTAAAACTCCAGATTGAGAAATTGGACTTCAATGACCTCGAAAGTGGTTCTAAATGCTATCAAATGGTCCCTAAGACATATGAAAGTAAGGATGTTTCATTTTGGTATCAGAGCAGAAGGTTCTGGCATAGACCAGAAAGGGCTCTGGTTCAGAGCATAAGATTCTGGCACAGAACAGAAGGTTCTGGCTCAGTAATGCTCTGAAATAGTTAAGATGTGTGGTATTTGGTATGGGTTATCCTAAATGTTTTACATGTGTGCATATATATGATTGGATTTCCCAATTCTAGAAAAAAGAAGTGGAAGTCATGGTTAATACAAGAAGAACGGTTAGACCAGAGGTAGTAGAGCCTCGGGAAGAGGGTATTAATAGTCAGATAGACCCTATGCAAGTTATTCTAGATAGGCTAGAACAGCAACAGCATGTGATAGATGAGATGCAGGCAGCCCAGGCTCGCCAAGATCAAGAACGAGATTCTGCTATCGCTACGGCGGTTGCTGCTGCAGTTGCTAGCTTACAGCAGTCTGAGAAGGAGGTAGTACCAGGGAATAATGTAGAACCTGAACCTCAGCCAAATCATGGGCAGACTAGAATGAATAGACATCACGGGTCTATAGGAAATAACAATAACCAGGAAAGTCTGTAAACATGGATGGAACGATTCCATAAGTTTAATCCACCCATGTTTGAAGGGACTTTTGACACCCAAGTAGCTGAGGACTGGGTTAGCCAGTTAGAGAAAATCTTTAAGATTTTAGAATGTCCCACTGAAAGGAAGGCCGACCTGGCAGTTTACAAGCTAGAGAAAGATGCGGATAGGTGGTGGAAGAATACAGAAGTGATTCTGTACTCTAGAAATATTCCACTTACATGGGAAACATTTCTTGACCAGTTCAACGAGAAATATTTTACACAGTCGGTAAGAGATGAACGTGAAGCAGAATTTTTAATATTAAAGTAGGGTGAGCAAGAACTCTTTGATGATTATCTTGCTAGGTTCATCCGCCTTTCACGATATTCCACTTACCTAAATGGTATGAATGATGAGAGGTGGACCACTGAGAAGTTAACTCGTGGGTTAAATCCTACATTGAAGGAGAAGGTTTTTCCTAGACAGATACGGAGGTTTAACGAAGCAGTAGAGGTATGCAGGATCACAGAGAAGAATGTGCAACATCCAAAAAAGAGTGAACCTGTTACATCAAGAGTGATGCCACCAGGTTCCTTGAGAGGGAACAGCAAGAAGAGAAATGGGCCAGCATATGGGTCAGAAGTTAATAAGAAGCAGGAAAGTAGGCCAGGTAGTGGGTCAAGAGAAGTTAGTATGCAACCAAGGCCTAATGTATGTAGGAACTGTGGTCGAGACCATGGTACGAGGCCTTGTCTAGTAGGTCAAGGGTGATGCTATAGGTGTGGAAAGCCTGGACATTATGCTAGGGAGTGTCCACAGAACACAACAGGCAAAAGATACCCGACTCAGGGAAGAGTATATGCCCTGACTGGCAACGAGATAAGAAAGTCGCCTGCACCAAGTTAAGGTACGAGATTAATTGTGTTCTGTAGCCACTGGCCAATGAATAGATAAATCTTGTATGTGATTGGATTGGATTGTCCAGTGTGCACACTATTAAGCTACCCTATACCTAGTATGTTGCCTTATAGGTTTTAAAAGTAGGAAGTAGAGAAAACATATACAAGATAGTTAGGGTTAGTCAAACCCTTGAGCGTTAAAATTTATATTATGGCTGAAAGGAGTCCAGGTTGCGATGTTATGAGAAATAGGTCATGACTAAAGGACACAGAAATGCCAGGTCATGACGAGTGGCGTATGACAGTCGCGACTAAAAGTCGCAGAGCATATGAGTTACGACTATGCAGTTCTCAGCTCACAACAAAGATAGTAGAGGCCATATGATAATGAAGGTACCAACCTTGCTGAAGTCCATCAGCTAGAGGATTGGAATCACATATGGTAAGCCAGACAGTACAAAAGTACTGAGGTACGAAAGATCAGTTTAAGACAATGTGTAAAAGTAAATCCTCTATGTGATAACTAAGAACAGATCTACATTATAGGGGTTTTATTCAGCTAATCTGAATAGAAGACCTAAAAGTTAGAATGAGATTTGCCTAGGAATGATCCTAGTACATGGCCTAACGGTAAAGACGTGATGGTTAATAGATAAAGAGCTAAATGTTCCCTGAGCAGAGGGATTCCATCACGGAGAAGTGATAGGCCTAGGGGAGAATACCTTAGAGAACAGAGGTAATAGTAAAAGATGATGAATGAGATCCATGCGACTTAAGTTCGCTAGGATAAAAAGAAAGACCAATAAATAACCATAGTCCGGTCAAGAGTAGACTAGGACTGATGGATAGATAGAAGAAGTTAAGAGATAGTAAAGAGGTAGCCACAGTTAAGAGATAAAGTGACTCCCCTATATCCTATATGAGATAGAGTAATGAAGGGTTGAGTCTATACCCTGGTAAGAGGGTAGCATGGCAGCCTAAGTGAAATAGACAGATATGTTCAGGATATGATAGGTAATATGATAAAAGAAATATGTTTTGAGGTTTACTTAGATTATTATGATGAATGATGGATGGTTGAGCAAAATATGGTGATGATATGGCTTATGTTGCCATAAGTTATGATAGTTGCATCTTCTTGCAGTTGTCAAATGATGACATGCAGGTTAGAGTATGCTATGATGAATGGATACTCCCCTTTTTCAGTGCATGTAGGGTAGAGTATATATGAGTACATATATGAGATGAGAAAGCTATGAGAAAGTATGTTGCTCCCATACCATATGATACGAGGATGATATGAATGTATCGAGGATGATAGATAGTCTCAGTTATGGGACGATAAGTTATGATATGATATTCAGATATGAATTATGATTGAGGTTACTCAGGTATTTCTATAGGCTTATGAATACAGTACTCAGGGCCATTTCTATTGAAAGGAATGATAGACAGAAAGTAGCAGATAATAGTAAAGGAATTATTCTAGATCACTCTTCAGATAAGAGTTAGATCTGGTACAGATTGCTCGTAGTGAGAGCACAGGTTGAAAGATGAGAAGGAACTCCTGAGTAACAGGGAAAGTAAGTAAAGTCTGGGTAAAGGATATGAGGCTATAAAAAATTTTCAAATATTTATGGAGTTATCAACAAGTGGAAGCAGTTAACCTTATAACTTAGTCTGTTGGTTTAAGATTTTCGGGAGATATACGGTACAACAGAATCGCAGTTAGATTCTGGAGGGTCATAGTTAGATCCTAGCATGGCTCCAGGATCACAGATAGATCCTAACAGCTTCAGAGTCGCAGTTAGATTCTGAAGAGGCTAACGGTTGATCGCAGTTAGATCCTGAGGTCATAGTTAGACCTAGCCTAAGGAAAGTAATGAGCCATGAGATATGAGTACAATGTAATATCTCTTTGGGATGATGAATGCCAAAGACGAAGTTAAGGTGAGGAAGCTTCACTAGTTGATAAACTCACCCAGAGAAATTATTTTACAATGGTTTTCCTCAGATAGCCTCTATTGTAGGCAGACTGAACTTAGTTTTTCCTTAACAAAGACGGAGTCCAAGTCCAAATCTGAGTACTGATATTCAAAGTTTTGTAGAAGTATGCCTGAGAAGCAGAAAAGAGAATTCCCTGTGAATAGAGAATAGAAAAGCATTGGCTAAGAGCACTCTGGGAGGTAGCTCAAGTTATGAAGCCAATAGCAAGAGAAAGAAGCGATAGTTCAGACAGGGAACTGATCAAAGTAATGATCAGGTTGGAGAACAAAGATGTCAATGTGGTGGAAAGAGCCATGGCACATAGGAGTGTCAAGCAGGGCAAAGCAGTTGTGGTGAGAAAGGCCACTTTGCAAGAGGTTGCCCTAAGAATGCTGACATCCCTAGGAAAGGTATTTGCTCTTACCCTAAATAGAGTCTCCAATATTCCCTAAGGTCGACCCTAAGAATGGTTAAAAAGAACCATAGCTGTAGGGACGACTGAGCTGTAAGGAACTACATGCCTAGATGATGATGTGGATAATGAAGAGTTCTTTTCTGATCTAAAGGAAATGGTGATAAAAGGCCAAAGAGACTTACAGAAGAGGGTCTAAGGCGAAGCGAAGATAGAACGTAGTTTTATAAGAAAGAGATTGCTAGGGCCTAAAGTTAATCTAGCCCTAACCCTGTGGCACGAAAGGTGCTAAGGCAAGAGTAGCCTAACAATAGATAAGCCCTAAGAAGGGATAAGAAAAAAAAATGCCATAAAGGTTTGGCATAAATGCATGAAGTTATGAGAACAGTTAAGAAAAGTCAGAGAAGTTATCTGGGTTATGATCTCGTATCAGGAGAAAGAAAGTCAGGAGAAAATATTTCTCCTGAGAGATTAGCAAAGTGTAAGAAGAGTGAAGTAGACCCCAGAATTATATCAGAATTCTGTGGAATAAGATATGAAAGAAATGGACACTACTCACAAGTGTAATGCGTTGTCCATAAGTATAAGAGGATAAATGCCCCAAGCCTTAGTCATGAGCCAGGAAAGGATATACAGAAGAGCTATATCCAGGATAGTTGACTAAGATGCCAAGTAAATTTTGAGGACGAAATTTATTTTAAGGGCGGTAGAAATGTAACACCCCAATTTTTAGGCCTAGAGATGCCAGAAAGAGAATTCAAGGGCATAACTGTAATTATGGGAAAGATCGGGCTGGTAGCCGATGAGTACCATATTTTGCCAGAAAATAGAGAAAATTATGCTGATCATTTCACTGAACTGTGAAATGTGCATATGAGGTCTCTATGTGTATGAAAGAATTAGAAATGTGACCAAGGGTAGAATGGTCATTTTTAAAAAGTGTGCGCGGGAGCGTACTTTCAGGCAAAAATAGCCTGGTCCGGATAAAATATCTGAAAATACTGGGAGATAGAGAAAAGGATTCTGGGTTGAATGATGTAACATCCTAAAATTTCCGTACTAAGTTGTATGTACAGGTTGAATAAAATATATGAGATTTTTATGAAAAGATGTGGCAATATTTATATAAAGAAAATGATTAATTGGAAGAGGAAGAAAGTCTAAGAGCCAAAGTGCAAAATTACGAAAATGCCACTGTGATGCCCTAGAAGTAATGGAGGGCATTTTGGTCATTTCACACAATGGATGGATATCAGGGAAATTTGATAGTAAATTATTATAATTAATATGAGAATTTATGGAGTTGATAGAAGTCAAAAAGGAGTCCTGTAGAATTAATTATGGAATTTATGGTGAAAAAGGACACCGATAAAGGGTTAAAGAAAACATATGTAATTTTTAACAGGACTTCTGGGTCTCAGAAAATTATGAAACTTTGTAGAGAATTTATTTTATATTAGAATGAATTTCTAAAAATGTTAGAACAATTAAAGGAGGTGTTTAGCATTTATTCTGAGATCAGGATAATTTAAGGATATCGGTATAAGGAAAGTACATTGGGATTTGTGCCAATTAGCTATTGGACCTAAAAGAGGCCCAATATTTCGTCCTAGGCCAGCCCAATAAGGCCCAAAAGTTATCTTGGAGCCCAATTCCAATAATGAATAATTTATGGATTTTTGAAAAGAAAGAAAAAGAGAATAAAGTAAGAATTAGGTGTTGCACATGGTGGGACCCACAAGGACTTCAAAATGGCACCCAAAAAGAGGAAGGTTAGGTGTACCAAGAGAGGCCATGCTAGTGATGTCATGGTGGTAAGGTTATGAGTGAAAAGTGAAAAGATATTCCAAGATCAAACCTTTAACCATTAGATCAAATAGTTCCCAAGGTGATCTTGGCCTTCAAATAGCACATGACTTTTGCTATAAATACCCCCCCTTTCCATTCATTCTTCACACCCAAGAGCTCCTTTAGAAAGAGAAGTGAGTTCTAGAGAAGGAAAGTGGAAGAAAGCAAGGAAGAAGCAAGGGTCTTGAAGGAGCAAGTAAGGTAAGTTGTCTCCTTGCTTCTACCTTTTGTTCTCATGGTTTGTGCTTGAGTTTAAGTGATTTTTTTAGGCTTAAATCTTGGGGAAATGTTGCTGGAATTTTTGTGTATATGTGAAAGGAATATGAGTTTTAAGTCATAGATAGTTAAGACAAGCTTAAACAAGTTAGTTACATGCTTGGTTGTGAAGTAAGTTGATGTTCTTGACTTTACCATTTCGGTTTGCACTGTTCATACACTGTTCATGATAGAAGGAAATGGAATTTCAATGATTTAATGCTTCCATTGAGTTTATATGATGATTTTGTGTAGGATTGGAAAGGTTTTGAACCTTGGAAACCATTGGAATTAAAGTTATAATGTTGAAAATTCCTCACGGTTACTGTTCACTCGCGTGAACAGTGATTTGAATTTCATGATTTTGATGCTTCCAATGGTCTTAAAATGAGATTTTGTGTGGGGGAAAAGTGGAGGAACAAGTATGGGAAGCATTGGAATCAAAATGAGAATTTTTGGAAGATTTATGTATGCTTTTCCAAATCTGTACAGAACAGTGTATTGTTGCTAGAATTTGGTTATTTTGAGTTCATAAATGGATTCAAAAGGTGAAATTGTGTAGGGTAAGGTCAAGACATCAATTGGTTGAAAGGCCAAGTTAATTGGCAAAGATTAAAGAAAGTTATGTTAGTTAAAGCAAGTTAAAGGTTCAAGAGAGGTAGTCTTGAGTAGTGTTTGAGTTCATGGTCCTAATGGATTATGTAATAAATATGAATGGGTTTAGGACCTTGAAACCTCTAAGAAGATGTTGGGGAATGATTGACCAAAAAGCTTGGGAAGCAAGTGCAAGCATAAGAAAGAGAGCCTAAATCCAAGGTAGTGAACTTACCCTAAACTTGTATGTATGTAATGTATGCTTGATTGTGCTATGGCTTGGTTGAATTGTGTGTATATAGTAGATGATTGAAGCTCTGTTATGTTATGATTACTTTGGCCAATTGTATTTCATATGATACATGGAAGCATGCTCATCACACTATGATAACACTTTCACAAGCAAGCATAAGTCTTTACATTAATACATGCATTGTTTGGTATTGTTTGCTACTGAGATTCCCCCGAATCTCACCCCCCATAACCATGATCTAGGTGCTGGAATATCACAAGGAAGGAGTTAATTGTGTATGTATGAATGGTGTATGACTTGGAAAGCATGCCTTTAATTTATGTGATGATATATTGGTATGTATAATGAATTTACTCACTGGATCCGAGCTGAGGCAGATCACTTCTAGCGATAGTTTGAGTAACTTATTCTATTCGGTTTCACGTGAAATTTGGCATGAACATAGCTAAGATCCAGAGCCTTAATTGGAAACCAAGAAAGCCTCATTTGATGAAGAAATCGAATTGTTATGATTTTTCAAATTCTGGAGTTAAAATCTGGAATAAGATAATACGACTACTCAGAGGCAGTGAGGTTCATACGCTAATTTCATATAGTAAATGAATGATTTTTTCCATGAAATTTTATGATATTAAAGTACACATTCTGATATTTAAATCCATAGGTAATTCGACTCAATTGGATAAGTATGCAAGGAGAAATGAATTTTTTAAAATGGGGCAAAGAAACTAGAATTTCCAGATTTACCAAATGAACAGTAAAGTTCAACGAATAAACTGATTTGATCTGGACAAGGAAACCTCAGTTTCATATTTTTCTATCAAATTTAAAGGAAATATATTTCATTAGAAATTGGAATCACCTCAATACGATTTTTCTATAATTAATTATGAATTTCCAAAGTTTAGACTGTAATCTGGAATTACCCAGTGAACATTGACGGTGAACAGTACCGTAAGCCCAACTCTTGGAAATACATGTTTTTGGGGTTAAGAGGTATTCCAATATTCTAAAATAGTTCCAATTGAGTATAAGAATTAATGTTAAGGTTTAAGGTCAAAGTTTAAAGATTGAGATTAAGGATATTTACTAGAGAATGCTGTTATGAGGTGGCATGGAGATGATGTCATGCATGATGCAGTAAAAGGAATAAAAGAAAATAGGAAATTCTGGAAAAACCAGGACCACAGGATCAGATGGCTTCAAAATTACAAGAATGCCATTGAAGGAAACTATAAATACCCCCCTTGCTTCATATGCTGCACGGCCAAGGGCCTTTTAGAGAGAGAAGGAGGTGCTAGAGAGAGAAAGTGAGAGGAAGAAAGAAAGAAAGGAAGTTCTGGAGGAGCTGGAAGCAGAATAGAGATAGTAGAGTTCTGCTGAGCTTTTGAGGTAGTAACTAATCCTAGCTTTTATGTAATGGCTTTGTGATTTGTTGTGCTATTGTTTGGTTGGATTGTTGTCTTATATATTATGTCTGAAGCTCTGTTGTAATGCTATGATCATATGTTATTAAGCATGGAAGCAAGCAGCATACTTATCTGTACACAATCACAAGCAAGCACTGTCACTCTGCATTACATATATTGTTATGATTGTTGCTACTGAGATTCCCCCGAATCTCATCCCAATAAATAACCCATTACAGGGGAGGTTATGTCAAAGTGAATTTTGGGAATTTTAAAAGACGCCGTTATGCTGCCGAAATTACGACAAGATGGCAATAGTAGAGAAAGGGACTGATACGTACTGTGTACGTAGGTACTGTCTAAGGAGGCTGGAAGTGAGTGGACCTAGCCGGTTCATCCAGTCTTTCCTGGGCACTTACATAGAATGGTAGTTCAGTTACAAGATCAGTTACTTTCTGAAGAAGAAGCGTAGCGGTTATGCTGCCGGATTTCAGGCAGGAAAAGATGCAATAGAGTTATGAGAATTTATGTACATGGTGTCACAACCTTATTTTTATACATCTTAGGGACCATTCAGTAGCACTTAAACCACTTTCAGGGTCATTGAAGTCTAAACACTTAATCTGGAATTTTATTCATATCGAGTACTGTTCATTGTGGCAAATTCCAGATGAGTGACCTGACTTTGAAAATTCATAACTAATTATAGAAAAATAGAAATGAAGTGGTTCCAATTTCTACGTGAAGCTAACTCAAATATATTTCAGGGAAAAATCATTGGTTGACCAATCCTTGACAAATTTAACGTGGGTAAACGTTCAAATATTACTGTTCATCCAATGACTTTCTCCTGAATCCAGCATTCTGGTCCCAACTTTAACCATTTATATCTTTTCGTGTATACATCCAATTTAGACATTATATATATAAAATTAAATCTTATTATGTCTACTTTATACCCTAAAACTTTCGTACATTAATTCAATCATTTACTATTTTTAATGATTTATCAAACATGAATGGGTCTTCACGAGTTACTGTTCACTGAGCCTATTTTCAGCATTTAGTCTTTACATACCCAAGCATACAACCAACACATATCAGTCATACAGGCCAGATAACCATTAATATCAAATAATCAACTATTATATATCTGTGCATGATTAACTCTCTCATATTTTATTACATCCTTCTCTGTCTATAATCCGGCAGCATAACTGCTACAATTCTTTTCTAGAAAGTAACCGATGTTGTACCGATTCGGTAATTCCCTTATGAGAACTACCATTCTACGTAGTACCCAGGAAAGACTGGATGAACCTTCTGGGTCCACTCACTTCCAGCCTCCTTAGACAGCACTACGTACACAGTACGTATCAGTTCCTTTCTTTGTTCCGTCTTCGTTGCCGGAATTTCGGCAGCCTACCGGCGTCTCTTAAGATTTCCAAATTTTATTTTGACAGAACCTCCCCTGTAATGTTATGTTTGGGAATGAGATTCAAAAGAATCCCAGTAACAATAATCATAACAAAATATGTAATGCAGAGTGACGGTGCTTGCTTGTGACTGTGTACAGATAAGTATGCTGCATGCTTCCATATTCAATAACATATGATCATAGCATTGGAATAGAGCTTCAAGCATAACATATAGGACAACAATCAACCAAACAAGACAACACATCACAAAGACATTACATAAGAGCTAGGATTAGTTGTTACCTCAAAAGCAGTGCTTTAGAACTTCCCTACTACTTCCAACTTCACCAGAACTTCCTTACTTCTTTCTTTCTCTCACTTTCTCTCTCAAGAACTTCTTTCTTCTTCTCTTTCTTGCTTGCACCGAAATGAAGGGGTAAGGGGGGGTATTTATAGTGTTGAGCAATGGCAATCTTGTAATTTTGAAGACTTATGATCCTGTGGTCCTGGTTTTTCCTGAATTTCCTATTTTTCTTTATTCCGTTTACTGCATCATGCATGACATCACTCAATGCCAACTCATGGGACACCTCACCTCCCACATTCTTCACATGGCGAAATTGAGAGGGAGCTAGAGCCTTCCGGAAGCTTTCCGGTCCACTCCGGTACCGGCCCGGTCCATCGCCTCGAAAAACGTGCTGTTTTCTGCACCTGATGTTTCTGAAGATCCTTTTTATGTCTACTGACCTCACATTTAGTATCTAGACCCTTTATATCATTAACTTTTTAATACTGGGTCCAGACTCAATTACAGATCCCCTGCGAAATGACCAAAATGCCCTTGGTGCCCTATCTTGTCCTATTTTAACCCTAAGGGCAAAATCGTCATTTCACACCTTTCTGGACTCGGTCAAAGCTTATACTGGCTCTAGTCAACCTTATTTAGACATGTCTTGACCTCTGGGTCTGTCCAAAATGACCAGAATACCCTTTATTCATCTGCTGCCCTTTTTGTACAACATAGGGGCATTTTCGTAATTTCGCACTTTTCCGGGGTTCTGCTGGACACTGGCCCACCTATCAGTCCAAGAGTCTTATTGGGCCTCTAATGGCGCCATTTTTGGGCTTCCTGGGTCCATTACCTGTATGGCACGCATTACGAGAAATCTTCCTTTAACACAGTTCATTGAATATTTTAACTATTATTTACCGATTATACACCTTTTTCGGACACCGGCTCTTTTTCCCAGATACAGTGTCCTACTGTGTTCAGGCATCCTTGGGGGTTATAACGGTCATCTGACCGAAGTCATTCGATCGCATTCAGCCCCTTTAAAAATATCGATAAATCTCCAACCCGGATCCCTGGAGGCCTCACACTCCCGTCTGGAATTTTTATTTTGTGAATAACTTTTCCTACAGACCTCCTATCGGTATCCTGTCAGTTTCCCGACATCCTCCCCATAAGGGTGCATCATCCTGTATTTTCTCACTTATATCTGAAACCTAGGGTATCCGGTATTAATTTTTATAACTTTTGGACGATCAGTCCATTTCTGGCTATCTGGAATCTTCAAAAATTCCGGTATTAGGCTTGGTTACCCGGCGTCACCTGCCCTACCTTCTGGTAGAATCTGGGACTGAAATGCTGTCGGGCGGTGCAAACCACTTCTGGCCTATTTTCTTTAATTATACTTTAGCCCCAGGGAACTTTTCCTTCTTTATAATTAAGTCCCTTAATTTGGCTAAAATTACACTTTAAGACCCCACATTTTTGTCTACCTTTCCTTCCTTACCTTAAACTTTCCATATTTGCATTTAAGTCCTTTCTTTTCCTTTCTTTTGCAATTTAATCATTTTCTTTACATAAAGGACCACATCTTTTTCCTGAAACAGAGCTCATATATTCCGTTTATTCTGTACATAGAAACCAGTACAAAAAATTAAGGATATTACATTTCTCTCCCCCTAAAAATAAATTTCGTCCCCGAAATTTACATTACATCTATCCTATACAAATAATTCAGGGTACTTTTCTCTCATCTTTTCTTCTGTTTCCCATGTAGCCTCTTGTTCAGTCAAGCCTTTCCAGATCACTTTAACTAAAGGAATTTGCTTATTCCGCAACTGCTTGACTTTTCTATCAGTAATTCGTACCGGTCCAACCTCATAGGTCAAGTCATCTCGCAGTGTGACCTCATCTTGCTCTATCACATGAGATGGATCTGGAATATACTTCTTTAATTGGGAAACATGGAACACATCATGTATCTGGCTGAGATTTGGAGGAAGAGCCAACTTGTAGGCTACTGCTCCTATCTTTGAGAGAATCTGGAATGGCCCGATGTATCTTGGATGCAGCTTCTTCACCTTAATCGATCGTCCGGCTCCTGTGGTTGGAGTTAACTTAAGGAATACATGTTCTCCTTCTTCAAACTCCAACGGCTTCCTTCTGACATCTGCATAGCTCTTCTGTCTGCTTTGAGCCGTCAACAATCGTTTTCTAATTACCGCAACTTGTTCTGCAGTTTGATCCACTATATCCGGACCAAGCATTCTTCTCTCGCTCAACTCTAGCCAGCATAAGGGGGATCTACATTTCCGTCCATAGAGTGCTTCAAAAGGTGCCATCTGTATACTAGCCTGATAACCATTGTTATATGCAAACTCTATAAGGGGTAAATGGATATCCCAGCTGCCTTTGAAATCTAGGACACATGCTCTCAGCATATCCTCTAACGTCTGTATTGTTCTTTCAGATTGACCATCTGTCTGAGGATGATAAGCTGTACTGAATCTGAGAGTAGTGCCCATTTCTTCCTGTAGAGCCCTCCAGAAATTTGAAGTAAATCGAGGATCTCTATCAGACACAATGCTGCTTGGGATACCATGGAGCCTAACGATCTCCTTTATATACAGCTTTGCCAGCTTTTCTAGAGAATCTCTCTTATTGATTGCCAGGAAATGTGCTGACTTTGTCAGTCGATCGATTACTACCCAAACCGCATCATGTCTACTTGGTGTCAAGGGTAGTCCTTCCACAAAGTCCATGGCAATCCCATCCCATTTCCACTCAGGGATATCTAAAGGCTGCAACGTTCCTGCTGGCTTTTGATGTTCAACTTTCACTTTCTGGCAGGTTAAGCACTTAGATACGTAAGCTACAACATCTTTCTTCAGTCCAGGCCACCAGAATAACCTTTTAACATCATGATACATTTTGGTCATACCTGGATGTACCGTATATCGGCTTTTATGTGCTTCCTCCAGAATCCTTTCCCTTAATCCCCCAATATTTGGGATATAGGGTTTTCCCCTAAACTGTAGCAATCCGTCTGGGGACATCTCAAAATTCCTTGTCTTCCCTTTCTCCAGCTTGTCTTTGAATATTGCTGCGAGCTTATCCTGTTCCTGAGCCCCTTTGATCTCATCTTCTATGCAAGCTCTGACATGAACTCCTCCAAAAGGATTCTCCGTCAGTTGCATTTGATATAGAGGGCTCCAGTCGCGCATATCTTCTATCAGTTCCAATTCCTTGATCATCATGTATGCAACCTGCACCACCTTTCTACTCAGGGCATCAGCTACCACATTGGCTTTTCCTGGATGGTATTTAATCTGGAAGTCATAATCTTTTAACAATTCCATCCATCGCCGCTGCCTCATGTTCAGCTCCTTCTGATCCTGCAGATATTTCAGGCTTTTGTGGTCGCAAAACAACTCTATCGTTGCTCCGTATAAATAGTGCCTCCATATCTTCAGGGCATAGACCACCGCCGCAAGCTCCAGATCATGAGTGGGATAATTCTCTTCATGTGGCTTTAACTGCCGAGAGGCGTAGGCTACTACTCGACCTTGCTGCATAAGCACACATCCCAGCCCCTGCTTGCTAGCATCAGTGTAGACTACATAAGTCTGAGTTGGGTCTGGAATAATCAGCACGGGAGTAGTCGTTAATCTCTGCTTCAACTGCTGGAAGCTAGCCTCGCACTTCTCATCCCACTTAAACTGCTGATTCTTTCTGGTCAGCTTGGTAAGTGGTAAGGCAATTCGAGAAAAGTCTTGAATGAATCGTCTGTAGTACCCTGCTAGGCCAAGAAAACTTCTAATCTCTGTCACTGTCCTTGGCTGTTCCCAGCTCAAAACTGCTTCAACTTTGCTAGGATCCACAGCTACCCCGTCTCGGGATATGACATGACCGAGAAATTTGACTTCTGAAAGCCAAAACTCGCACTTACTCAGCTTAGCATAGAGCTTCTTCTCTTTAAGGGTACCAAGAACAATCCTCAAATGCCTCTCATGCTCCTCTGGAGATTTGGAGTACACCAGAATATCATCAATAAAGACCACAACGAACTGATCTAGATAAGGCCTAAAAATCTGGTTCATATAGTCCATGAAAATAGCAGGTGCATTGGTTAGTCCAAAAGGCATCACCAAAAATTCAAAATGTCCGTAGCGCGTTCTGAACGCCGTCTTTGGAATATCATCTGGCTTGACCCTTAGTTGATAGCCAGATCTCAAGTCAATTTTGGAGAATAAGCTCGCTCCTGCCAATTGATCTAGCAGGTCATCAATTCTGGGAAGAGGATACTTGTTCTTAACTGTAAGCTTATTTAATTCCCTGTAGTCAATGCACATCCTTAAGCTACCATCTTTCTTCTTGACGAACAGTACTGGAGCACCCCATGGCGATACACTGGGTCGTATAAAACCCTTCTCCAATAGCTCCTCAATTTGCTTCTTCAGTTCCATCATTTCGTTGGGAGCCATCCTGTATGGGGCTTTTGATACTGGTCCAGCTCCAGGTACAATGTCGATCGCAAACTCCACTTCACACTCCGAAGGCAATCCCTGAATCTCCTTTGGAAAGACTTCAGGAAATTCATTGACTACAGGAACCTCCTCGATGCCTGCCTCCACTTCTGTTTGAACAGAAAAGAATACCACATATCCCTGACATCCTTTCCGTAGACATTTTTCTGCCTGAGCCTCTGTCACGAAGTTCAGTTGTACTTCTAGACTCCGATCAGTGATCTTTGGACCAAGAACTAGGGTCTTGTTCCTGCAGTCCAATATCACATTATTGGAGGATAACCAATTTAAACCGAGTATGACCTCAATCTCCTGGAAAGGCATACAGATCAGGTCCAGGGTGGTACTGCAGTGCTCATAACGCACCACAATATTTAGACAGGCATCAGATGTGATCACCCTAGCGTTGGTGGGGGTTTTCACCTGTATATCATAACGTAACTTGCTGATCAGAAGGCCTAGGCATTTAGCACATTCATAAGATATAAAGGAATGACTTGCACCCGAATCAAATAGGGCAGTCACAGCATGATCATTGAGATAGATTGTACCTTGGATCATCTCAGATGATCGCTGAGCATCCTCTCTAGTGAGTGCAAACACTCGTCCCGCCGTCCTTGGCCTTGGATCAGTTATAGCTTGAGGACATTCCCTGGAAAAATGTCCAGGCTTTCCGCAGGTGTAGCATACATCCTGGCCCATCAAGCATGGTCTGTCACCATGATTCTTTCCACACTTTTCACATCCTGGGGCCTTTGGATCCCGGTTATTGGATCTTCCGCGGAAATTTCCCCTATTAGGCCTCTTGGTCTGCCACGGGCGCTTTCTTTTCTTATAGCCGCTCCCACTGGCCGCTTCTTGATTCCGTCCGGCCTTATCAGGAGTCGCTTGATCTTTACTCCCAGATCTGGACAGCATTCTATGATTCATGCTGTTCTCAACGATTCGACATGCTTCCACAGCCTTATTGAACTGGCTGTATTGTTGGGGAGTTAACTTCTCCTTTAACATAGAATTCAGCCCTCGAATCATTCTTTCTGTCATCCAGCGTTCGTCATCCACTTGGCGTAGGTAAGTTGAATATTGAGATAGCCGGATGAACTTGGCCAAATATTCGTCAAAAGATTCTTTTTCTCCTTGCCTCAGCACAAGGAATTCAGCCTCCCTTTCATCTCTGACAGATTGAGGAAAATATTTCTCATAAAATTGCTCAAGAAATACTTCCCAAGTAACTGGAATATCTCTTGCTTGGAGAAGTAACTCTGTATTCTTCCACCATCTATCCGCATCCTTTTCCAATTGATAGATGGCCATTTGGGCCTTGGTTTCAGTCGGGCAGTCGAGGACCTTAAAGATCTTCTCTAATCTGCTGACCCAATTTTCTGCTACATGTACCTCAAATGTCCCTTCGAATATGGGAGGATTGTGTTTGCAAAATCGCACCATCCATTGCTGGATGCCAACTGCCTCTTCCCTTGATTCAACCCTTCTCTGGGGCTGTTCCGCCTGCTGGGGTACTTCTTCAGGTTCTCTACTAGTTGCTCCTGAAGGCTCTGGCGGTCTTAAATTATTTACAGCTGCTGCTACTGCCGTGGCTATGGCAGCATCTCTTTCTTGTTCATTTCGTGCTTGAGCAGCTCTCATTTCTTCCATCATCTTTTGTTGCTGTTCTAATCGTTCTAGAATCATTTGATTAAGGTTTCCAGCCTCTCGGGGTTCCTCAGCTGAAATAGTTCTCCTCGTTCGTACCATTTTGTTATACTTAAAAACAGAAGGGAATACGATAAATAACATAATTCCTTTTCATTTCATTTCACACATAATATACATACAGAGTATATGTACATATCACAGTACCATTCTAGTCTTTTATACATTAGAAATATTACTCTAATTTTTCTTAAACTTCATTCTAATATAATCTCCTACTAGGTAGATCCAGTCGGATATGGTACAATATGATTCTCTATCAAAATACTGGTCCAACTCCGATCTCCAGGTAGGAGTCTTCGGCAATACATCATTCATAATTTCTAGCCAAAGCCCCATGGTTAACACATTTGGATCCCAGGCTTGATATATGGCTTTCACCCTTGTGATAAACTCCTGGTAGACCGAATAATCTTGATCTATGTTTTCGAATAGGGTCTGCCTCAACTCATATAGTTGTCGGGCTAATGCTACCGAGCTCTCAAGTTGCTCTCTACTCAGGTTCCTCCCTGGGACCATTCTTACGATTAAACCTCCCAAATACATTTCTACTAAAGTCACTTCGGACCTACTGGGATCTGGCGCATTACTCTGAACACGTACTTGACTGGATCCTGAACTGTCTGTTATATTCAAGGGTACCGCACTTATGGGAATGGCAGGAATAGGGCCTTCTGTTATCATCACCTCCTGATCATCAATTGGAAAGTTTGATCCTACCGAGGAACTATCCTCCTCAGAATCACCAGCTACTGGAGGTGTCCAGAGGTCAGAATCATTGCTTACTATCTCTTCTTCTGAACTATCTGAACTAAAGACCTCTGGTCTTAATTCCCATTGGTTTACTGTAGTTTCAGACCCAAATCTATGTCTAGCCATCCTGCAAACACTAACTTAGTGTCAATTATGACGGCTTTATCATGGTATATCTTTCTATAAATCATCTACTCAGAGCATTTCTTAAGCCAGAATCCTTGGCTCTGATACCAAAATGTCACAACCTTATTTTTATACATCTTAGGGACCATTCAGTAGCACTTAAACCACTTTCAGGGTCATTGAAGTCTAAACACTTAATCTGGAATTTTATTCATATCGAGTACTGTTCATTGTGGCAAATTCCAGATGAGTGACCTGACTTTGAAAATTCATAACTAATTATAGAAAAATCGAAATGAAGTGTTTCCAATTGCTACGTGAAGATAACTCAAATATATTTCAGGTAAAAATCATTGGTTGACCAATCCTTGACAAATTTAACGTGGGTAAACGTTCAAATATTACTGTTCATCCAATGACTTTCTCCTGAATCCAGCATTCTGGTCCCAACTTTAACCATTTATATCTTTTCGTGTATACATCCAATTTAGACATTATATATATCAAATTAAATCTTATTATGTCTACTTTATACCCTAAAACTTTCGTACATTAATTCAATCATTTACTATTTTTAATAATTTATCAAACATGAATGGGTCTTCACGAGTTACTATTCACTGAGCCTATTTTCAGCATTTAGTCTTTACATACCCAAGCATACAACCAACACATATCAGTCATACAGGCCAGATAACCATTAATATCAAATAATCAACTGTTATATATCTGTGCATGATTAACTCTCTCATATTTTATTACATCCTTCTCTGTCTATAATCCGGCAGCATAACTGCTACAATTCTTTTCTAGAAAGTAACCGATGTTGTACCGATTCGGTAATTCCCTTATGAGAACTACCATTCTACGTAGTACCCAGGAAAGACTGGATGAACCTTCTGGGTCCACTCACTTCCAGCCTCCTTAGACAGCACTACGTACACAGTACGTATCAGTTCCTTTCTTTGTTCCGTCTTCGTTGCCGGAATTTCGGCAGCCTACCGGCGTCTCTTAAGATTTCCAAATTTTATTTTGACAGAACCTCCCCTGTAATGTTATGTTTGGGAATGAGATTCAAAAGAATCCCAGTAACAATAATCATAACAAAATATGTAATGCAGAGTGACGGTGCTTGCTTGTGACTGTGTACAGATAAGTATGCTGCATGCTTCCATATTCAATAACATATGATCATAGCATTGGAATAGAGCTTCAAGCATAACATATAGGACAACAATCAACCAAACAAGACAACACATCACAAAGACATTACATAAGAGCTAGGATTAGTTGTTACCTCAAAAGCAGTGCTTTAGAACTTCCCTACTACTTCCAACTTCACCAGAACTTCCTTACTTCTTTCTTTCTCTCACTTTCTCTCTCAAGAACTTCTTTCTTCTTCTCTTTCTTGCTTGCACCGAAATGAAGGGGTAAGGGGGGGGTATTTATAGTGTTGAGCAATGGCAATCTTGTAATTTTGAAGACTTATGATCCTGTGGTCCTGGTTTTTCCTGAATTTCCTATTTTTCTTTATTCCGTTTACTGCATCATGCATGACATCACTCAATGCCAACTCATGGGACACCTCACCTCCCACATTCTTCACATGGCGAAATTGAGAGGGAGCTAGAGCCTTCCGGAAGCTTTCCGGTCCACTCCGGTACCGGCCCGGTCCATCGCCTCGAAAAACGTGCTGTTTTCTGCACCTGATGTTTCTGAAGATCCTTTTTATGTCTACTGACCTCACATTTAGTATCTAGACCCTTTATATCATTAACTTTTTAATACTGGGTCCAGACTCAATTACAGATCCCCTGCGAAATGACCAAAATGCCCTTGGTGCCCTATCTTGTCCTATTTTAACCCTAAGGGCAAAATCGTCATTTCACACCTTTCTGGACTCGGTCAAAGCTTATACTGGCTCTAGTCAACCTTATTTAGACATGTCTTGACCTCTGGGTCTGTCCAAAATGACCAGAATACCCTTTATTCATCTGCTGCCCTTTTTGTACAACATAGGGGCATTTTCGTAATTTCGCACTTTTCCGGGGTTCTGCTGGACACTGGCCCACCTATCAGTCCAAGAGTCTTATTGGGCCTCTAATGGCGCCATTTTTGGGCTTCCTGGGTCCATTACCTGTATGGCACGCATTACGAGAAATCTTCCTTTAACACAGTTCATTGAATATTTTAACTATTATTTACCGATTATACACCTTTTTCGGACACCGGCTCTTTTTCCCAGATACAGTGTCCTACTGTGTTCAGGCATCCTTGGGGGTTATAACGGTCATCTGACCGAAGTCATTCGATCGCATTCAGCCCCTTTAAAAATACCGATAAATCTCCAACCCGGATCCCTGGAGGCCTCACACTCCCGTCTGGAATTTTTATTTTGTGAATAACTTTTCCTACAGACCTCCTATCGGTATCCTGTCAGTTTCCCGACATCCGCCCCATAAGGGTGCATCATCCTGTATTTTCTCACTTATATCTGAAACCTAGGGTATCCGGTATTAATTTTTATAACTTTTGGACGATCAGTCCATTTCTGGCTATCTGGAATCTTCAAAAATTCCGGTATTAGGCTTGGTTACCCGGCGTCACCTGCCTACCTTCTGGTAGAATCTGGGACTGAAATGCTGTCGGGCGGTGCAAACCACTTCTGGCCTATTTTCTTTAATTATACTTTAGCCCCAGGGAACTTTTCCTTCTTTATAATTAAGTCCCTTAATTTGGCTAAAATTACACTTTAAGACCCCACATTTTTGTCTACCTTTCCTTCCTTACCTTAAACTTTCCATATTTGTATTTAAGTCCTTTCTTTTCCTTTCTTTTGCAATTTAATCATTTTCTTTACATAAAGGACCACATCTTTTTCCTGAAACAGAGCTCATATATTCCGTTTATTCTGTACATAGAAACCAGTACAGAAAATTAAGGATATTACACATGGCCAGATGTAAAACAACTTATTAATTAATAATAATTGTTGTTTGGCATGTTTGACTAATATATGATGGATATATTTTATGTATGTAATGTTGGTTGCTGAAAATTAACACTATGAACAGTAACCCGTGGGGACATGAGGATGTTTGACCCATAATTAAAAATAGTAAATGGATGAATAAATGTTTGATATTTTTAAGGTAAATAGTAGACATACCAAGTTTCGATTTGATATATAGTATTACTCATTTGGATGTCTACACAAGGAGATATAAATTATCAAAGTTGGGACCAGAATGCTGGATTCAGGGAGAAAAACGTGGAATGAACAGTAAATATGACACGTTGACTGACGTTGACTTGGTCAATGAATGGTCAACGAGTTATTTTTCCCTGAAAGATAATTGAGTTAGCTTCAAGTAGCAATTTGAACCACTTCATTTAGATATTTCTAGAATTAGTTATGATGTTTCAAAGTCAGGTCACTCATCTGGAATTTTCAAGTGAACGGTACTCGATAAGAGTAAAACTCCAGATTGAGAAATTGGACTTCAATGACCTCGAAAGTGGTTCTAAATGCTATCAAATGGTCCCTAAGACATATGAAAGTAAGGATGTTTCAGTAGTTCTCATGAGGGAATTACCGAATCAGTACGGTTCAGTTCTTTGTACAGATGAAGCCTAGCGGTTATACTGCCGAAGTTCGAGTTAATATTGCTTCCGCAAGTGTACTCTGAGGAGTCTAAGGGAGGATGTTTTATTTTGGTATCAGAGGAATAGGTTCTGGCATAAACTAGACAGGATTCTGGTTCAGAGCATAAGATTCTGGCACAGAACAGAAGGTTCTGGCTTAGTGATACTCTGATTTAGAAAGGTTATTTCCCTAGAGTACATAGAGGTTTAGAAAAGCCCAGTGGAGATAAAGCTCTTAAATGAGAAAGTGAGATAAGGTAGACCCCGAAATTACGTCAAGATGGGGTAAGATATGAAAGAAATGGACACTGCTTATAAGTGCAGTAAGTTGTCCATAAGAAGGAGAGCAGATAGTATGAAAAAGGTGCAAAGTTTGATGAGATAGCTAGAATGAGATTTGCCTAGGAATAATCCTAGGATATGGCCTAATGCTAGAGATGTGATGGGCTGATGTTCCCTAAGCAGAGGGATTCCATCACGGATAAGTAGTAAACCCAGGGTAGAGTACCCTAAAGAATAGAAGTGATAATAAGAGATGATGAATGAGATCCATGCGACTAGAGTTCGCTAGGATCAAGAGAGAGAAGTAAAGAAGCATTAGCTAAGAGCACTCTGGGAGGTAGCTTAAGTTGTGAAGCCAATAGCAAGAGAAAGAGGCAATAGTTCAGGTAGGGGACTGATCAAGGTGAGGATAAGGTTGGTGAACAGAGTGGTGGAAAGAGCCATGGCACATGGGAGTGTCGAGCAGGGCAAAGCAGTTGTGGTAAGAAAGGCTACTTTGCGAGAGGTTACCCTAAGAATGCTGACATCCCTATGAAAGGTGTTTGCTCTTACCACAGACAGAGTCTCCAAATTCCCTGAGGTCGACCCTAAGAATGGTTAAGAAGAACCATAGCTGTAAAGGCGACTGAGCTGTAAGGAACTATTTGCCTAGGTAATGATGTGGATAAAGAGGTAATAAAGAGTTCTTTTCTGATCTAGAGAATGTGGTCATTATAACGAGTCATGAGAAATAATTAGTAAGATAATAAATCTGTCTTAACTCAGTGATGAGGGTGCTGTATGAGGGGTTAGAACATGGATAGCTGTAAGCAACTATAATGAGAGATGTTAGTTGCTAAGAATCCATGTGGAAGGTCTGGGACCAAGCTGTTGCTCCTCTAGACCATCACTAGAGTGAGAATAAGATGGAGAGGGATGATCTTACTGGTTATATATATGATTGTGTTATAAAAATCATATAGCTGTATAGATCAGTAAGAAGTTCTCTTCAGGAATGATGAGGTATCCCTTAAAATTTCGAGGACAAAATTTTTAAAAGGGGAGGAGAATTGTAACATCCCGATTTTTGGTCTAGGAGAACTGGGAATTAGTCTGATATGGGCAGGCTGCTAAACTCGTAGTCCTAGGGTAGTAATCTGATATGGGCGGATCACTTACCTGTATTTTGTAGGAATCCGAGGGATGAGTTAAGTCCTTCAGGATTTAAAGATGAGTTAAGTCTTTAACCTACAAGATCGGGACAGTTCACCTAGGTTCAAAATGAGGAATGTGAGAAATATTCTAAGTCTTAAACCTAGGAATTCTGCAGGTAGCTTGATATGGGCTGGCTCCTGTGTAAGATAACCTGATATGGGCGGGTTGTCGAGCCTTTCAATTAACAATGACTCCCGAAAAGTTTAAGGGATGAGTTATTAAAAGAGAATTTCTAGAACTTAAGATGAAGGATGAAAAGATGAGTAACAGGGCCAGAAAGAGAATGCAGGGGCAAAATCGTAATTATGGGAAAGATCGGGCTGGTAGCCGATGAGTACCATATTTTGCCAGAAAATAGAGAAAATTATGCTGATCATTTCACTGAACTGTGAAATGTGCATATGAGGTCTCTATATATATGAAAGAATTAGAAATGTGACCAAGGGTAAAATGGTCATTTTTGAAAAGTGTGCGCGGGAGCGTACTTTCAGGCCAAAATAGCCCAGCCCGGATAAAATATCTGAAAATACCGGGAGAAAGAGAAAAGGATTATGGGTTGAATGACGCCACACAGAATTTTGATTTGAGGTCCCGATTTTTCTGTAAAAATTCCTGAAGATGGGAATTTACAGTTATAATCGGTATAGGAAAGGAAGTCCGAATAGAGATGATCGGACTGTGGCCAGAGGCCATACAGTGTTTTCTAAGGCCCATAGTGACACCAGGGAAGGCCCAGGCCCATAATATCAGTTCAGTGGTAAGAGGGGCCGGTGTCCGGGAAAAAGGTGCAAAATGACGAAAATGCCCTTATGTTATAGAATAGCTGAAGTATGAGTAAAGGGTATTTTGGTCATTTGCCTAAGGTTAGACAGTCAAGAAAGGGTATCTGGATAGTTGACCAGGGTCAGAGAATACTCTCGTAAGATGTGAAAAGACAATAATGCCCCTAGACCTAGTAAAGTAAAGAAAGGGAGGCTAAGGGCATTTTGGTAATTTATCAAGGGGTATTCTTGGGAATCGTGCCATCAGAGTACTTGGGCTGGATCAGAGACCCAAGATGATATTCCTAGGCCCAAAAACGCAGGCCCAGTGATTCAGGGGGAAAAGTGACATTAAAATAATGATTTAATGACTTTTCAGGAAAGTAAAGTTACTCGGTCGGCACGATAACCAAGGAGGTGATCAGATAAAGTTTGGGACTTATTTGGATAGCATTGGAAAGCGTGGAAGGTCCCTTCCAGGTGCCACATGGCGCCATCTTAGAGGAAGAAGAAAAGTTAAGGACAGTGGCACAATCTCAGCCGTTGAGTCCGGTTTGTGGGAAATCGGACCGGACCGGTACTGGATTGGACTGGAAATGCTGAGTCAGCTGATGAGGTGTCCATGAATTGTGACATGTGAAGAATGTGGCGATGAGGTGTCCCAGTGAGGTTTCCTGGGTGATGCAGTAAAAAGGAATAAAACAAAGGAAATTCCAGGAAAAACCAGGACCACATGTTCAGATGGCTTCAAAATTACAGGAATGCCATTGAGGGAAACTATAAATACCCCTCCCCCTCCCATTTCATGCATCCCACGGCCAAGAGCAAGATTAGAGAGAGAAGGAAGTTCTTGAGAGAGAAAGTGAGAGAAAGAAAGAAGAAAGGAAGTTCTGGCGGAGTTGAAAGCAGTATAGAGGTTCTGGAGTTCTGCCTTTGAGGTAGTAACTAATCCTAGCTTTTATATAATGGCTTTGTGATTTGTTGTGCTATTGTTTGGTTGGATTGTTGTCTTATATGTTATGCTTGAAGCTCTATTACAATGCTATGATCATATGTTATTGAATATGGAAGCACGCAGCATACTTATTTGTAGACAATCACAAGCAAGCACTGTCACTCTGCATTACATATATTGTTATGATTATTACTACTGAGATTCCCCCGAATCTCATTCCCCATATCTAACCCATTACAGGGAGATTATGTTGAAGTGAATTCTAAGAATTTTGAGAGACGCCGTTATGCTGCCGAAACTAAGACTGAACATCAGTATATGATAAGTACTGTGTACGTTTGTACTGTCTAAGGAAGCTAGAAGTGAGTGGACCTAGCCGATTTATCCAGTCTTTCCTGGGTACTTACGTAGAATGATAGTTCTCGTGAGGGAATTACCGAATCAGTACAGTTCAGTTCTTTATACAGATGAAGCCTAGCGGTTATACTGCCGAAGTTCGGGCAGGAAAAGATGTAATATAAATATGAGAATTTTGTATATGCTTTGTTGTATGACACTTTGTTATTCATTAATAAATATTGTTTGGCATGTTCAATTTGTGGATGACGAATTAAAAGAGAAATTCGCAGGTCCTGAGGTAGCAGTGTTTTGACCTCAGTTTGACCTAGTAAACGAAGGAGTTTGGCCACGAAATTTGGTGAGCCAGTGGTACACATCTGGGGCATTCCATGGATAGGTAATAAGCCTTGTTTGGATGTGTAGAATGAGATAAATCAGGTCTCAAATTAAAGGTTCAGAATAAGAAACTTAAGAGTAAAATTTTAATTTCTGGGCTTAAGTTAAGATATAATCGAGCTAATATTGCTTCCGCAAGTGTACTCTGAGGAGTCTAAGGGAGGATGTTTCATATGTAAATAGTGAAAGTCCCTAGGGATATAGTGGCCATTTGTGCAAGGAAAGGGGTTAAATTGCAAAAGAAAGAAAATGAAGGGGCTTAAGTGCAAATATGAAAAGTATAAGGCTAAAAGGGAAAAGTAGACAAAAAGGTGGGGTCCTTAAGTGTAATTTTAGCCAAATAAAAGGGACTTAATTGAAAAGAAGAAAAGTTCTCTGGGGCTAAATTGTAATTAAAGAAAGTTAGGCCGGAAGTGGTTTGGACTGCCCGAAAGCATTTCAGTCCCAAATTTCACCAGTAGATAGAGCAAGTGATGCTCGATAATCTGGCTTAATACAGGAATTTTCTCCGGACTCCAGATAGTCAAAATTGATCCGATAATGAGAAAGTTATAAAAATTTCTACCGGATATCCTAGATCTCAGACATAAGTGAGAAATTACAGGATGATGCGTCCTGATGGGGCGGATGTCAGGGAACTGACAGAATACCGATAGGAGGTCTGTAGGAATAGTTATTTGCAAATCAGTAAATTCAGACGGGAGTGTGAGGCCTCCAGGTATCCGATAGGGAGATTTATCGGTATTTAAACTGAGACTGAATGAGTTCGGATGACCTCAGTCAGATTACTGTTATGACCCAAATGGATGCCTAGACACAGTAGGCCAGTGTATCTGATAAAAGGAGCCGGTGTCCGGAGGTGTGTATAAACGGTGTATAATAGCTAAAACACTCGATGAACACTGCTAGGGGAAGATTCCTCGTAATGCGTGCCATAAAGGTAACGGACCCTAGGAGGCCCAAGAATGGCGCCATGAAAGGCCCAATAAGACCCTTGGACTGATAGGTGGGCCAGTGTCCGGCAGAACCCCAGAAAAGTGCGAAATTTCAAAAATGCCCTTGTATTGTACTAAAGGGGTAATAAGTGTATGAAGGGCATTTTGGTCATTCTGGACAGGCCCAGGAGCCAAGGTACATACAGATAAAGTTAGTCAAACTCAGTATATACCCTGACAGGGTACAAAGAGGTGTAAAATGATGATTTTACCCTTAGGGTTAAGATAGTGCAAGAAAGGGCACCCAGGGGTATTTTGGTAATTTGCCAAGGGATGTCTCTTGGGAATCGAGCCATCAGAGTACTTGAGCTTGATCAGAGATCCAAGATGACATTCCAAAGTCCAAAAACGTAGCCCATGAATTATGTGAGGAAAAGTGACATTAAAATAATATTTTAGTGACTTTTCAATAAAGTAGAGTTACTCGGTCGGCACGATAACCGAGGAAGTGATCAGATAAAGTCCTGGACTTATCTGGATAGCATTGGATGGCGTGAAAGGTGCCAGTAAAATGCCACATGGAGCCAACATAGAGGAGGAAAAAAATTTAAGGACACGTGGCATGATCTCAGCCGTGTATTCCGGTGCAAGACTCTGGAACTATTTGCAAGACTGCCGAAATTATGACAAGATAGCAATAGTGAAGAAAAGAGCTGATACGTACTGTGTACGTAGGTACTATCTAAGGAGGCTGGAAGTGAGTGGACCTAGTCGGTTCATCCAGTCTTTCCTGGGTACTTACGTAGAATGGTAGTTCTCACGGGAATTACCGAATCGGTATAAGATCAGTTACTTTGTAAAGTTGAAGCGTAGCGGTTATGCTGCCGGATTTCAGGAAGGAAAAGATATAATAGAAATATGGGAAATTTTGTATATACCCAGATGTATAACAACTTATTATTTAATAATAGATACTGTTTGGCATACTTGACTGATACATAATGGATGTATGCATATGTTTGCAAAGTTGAGTGCTGAAATTTGCCACCATGAACAGTAACTCGTGGTGACTTAGTGATGTTTGACCTATAATTAAAAATAGTAAATGAATGAATAAATATATGATATTTTTATAATAAATAGTAGACATACCATGCTTCGATTTGATATATAGAATGACTCATTTGGATGTCTACACATGGAGATATAAATTATCAAAGTTGGGACCAGAATGCTGAATTCAAGAGAAAAAAGCTGAATGAACAGTAAAGTTGTAACATTGACTGACGTTGACTCTGTCAATGCATGGTCAACAGGTTATTTTTCTATGAAAGATAATTTAGTTAGCTTCAAGTATCAATTGGAACCACTTCATTTCAATTTTTCTAGAATTAGTTATAATTTTTCAAATTCAGGTCACTCATCTAGAATTTACACAGTGAACAATACTCGATAAGAGTAAAACTCCAGATTGAGAAATTTGACTTCAATGACCTTGAAAGTGGTTCTAAATGCTACCAAATGGTCCCTAAGACGTTCGAAAATAAGGATGTTTCATATCTCAACCAATAATCATACATATCAAGCAAACATACAATCAAACAAGCATAAGATTATAGTTAGGTATTCTTGCTACCTCTTAGACGTCCTTGTTAATTCCTTCTTGGAGTGATCTTCCCTTCTCACAAATGTCAAAACCTACCCATTACAAAGTAACATCAAGTTACAATTCACTTCCAACACAATCCCAAGACTAGGTTCTCAACTAGGTTCCATTCTTTCTTTAATTTATGACTTATGCTTCCATCTTTCTAAAACAAATTCTCATGGTTCATTTCCACATAATTTTTCATGTAGAATTCAAATATGCATTCAGAATTTCCAAACTCCAATTGCATCATAACCTACTGTACAGAACCGAAAAGCTACCCATGTTTTCCAAAAATTCTCATTTTGATTTCAATGCTTCCAATATTGGTTTCTCTACTATATCCCCACACAATATCCATTCTAAACCCATTGGAAGCATCAAAATCATGAAATTCCAATATATGAACAGTGATTTGTACAGTACCAGAACAGAACATACTCTTTGATTCACAAGCATACTTGAATTTCTAAGCTATTACCACTTGATTCTAGCTTGTTTAAGCTTATCTAAACTATCTATAACATAAAACTCATCTTCCTTTCACATCAAAACAGAATGGACAGCAGCACCATCAAGAGGAATATGTCCCAAAAACGTCTTAAAAATAAGAACAAACTTGCTAGAACATAGTCTAGGATCAAGGGAACAACTTACCTTACTAATTTCTCCAAGGTGCTTGCTTCCTCTAAGCTTGAGTGGTAATTTTGCAAGAGTTTTCCCAAGGTTCTTGGCTCACCGAAATGGTCTGAAATTGGGGGGTATTTATAGAAAAAATTGGGGAAAATGGAAGGCCAAGATCACTTTGTACACTATTTGATCTAAGGGCTTAGATTTAATCTTGGATTTTCTTTTCTTTAATAATTATGACATCACCACCATGACATCATCAAGAGGGACACCTCATGGGACACCTCATAGGACACTTGGTGCCATTCTCATGGTGGGAAGCTCCTAGAAAAATTTTAGTCCAATCCGGTACCGGCCCTGTCCGATTTCCCGAAAATCATACTGTTTTCTGAATCTAATTTTTTTAAGATTCCATAATATGTTTTCTGACCTTAAATCCAGTATCCGGATTCTTTCTATCATTGACATTCTTATACTTGGTTTAAACTCAATTATAGATCCCTTGGAAAATGACTAAAATACCCTTGGTGCCATTTCTGCACTACATTAACCTAAGGGCATAATCGTCATTTCACACCTCTTTGTACCCTGTTAGGCATATATTGACTTGGACTAACCCTTCCTGTACCTGCCCTGGGGTGTTGGCCTATCTAAAATGACCAAAATGCTCTCCATTCATCTATTTCTCCCTTAGTGCAACACAGGGGTATTTTCGTAATTTCACATTTTTCCGGTGTTCCTCGGGACACTGGCCCACCTATCAGTCCAATCATTTTATTGGGCCATCATGACGCCATTTTTGGGCCTTTTTAGGGTTTACTACCTTTATGGCACGAATCACTAGAAATCTCTCCCTGCTATATTTATCGGGTATTTTATTCCACTGTAAGTTCCATTAAAAATTCTACAGGATTCCTTTCCTGATCCTGTCAATTTTATAAATTCATATATTAATTATAGGAATTTACTGTAAAGTCTCATCTGATTCTAAGATCCAAAAACTACTGTAATAATTTTATCTGACTTCAAAAATTTATATCAATTTTTCGGGACCTCAAATCAAAATTCTGTGTTGCGTCAAACTAACCGGAATACTTTTCTCTATCTACTGGTAAAATTTGGGTCTGATCTGACTCGGGGCATTTTTGGCTTGTTTTCGGTCCAAATTCTTCATAATTACACTTTTGCCCCTTGACATTTCATAAACTACCTTTATGTCCTCAACTTTGGCTAAAATTACACTTAAGGACCCCACATTTTTGTCGACTTTTTCTTTTGGCCTTAAACTTTTGTAAATTGCACTTAAGTCCCTGAATTTTCTTCCTTTTCAATACAATCCCCTTTCTTTACATAATTGGCCATATTTTTCTTAGAAAATCTCACATATATTAAGTACAAACTGTACATACTCATCAGTACAGAAATTAAGGATATTACACATACAATAAAATCCCTAAATCTAGAAATATCAAAGCATGAAACAGGTGTAGATTAAGGTAGAAAACTCCCCAGTACAGTTCATGAACTCAAGATATACGGTTCATCACCAGGAGACTAAAGATCTAGCCTCTCATAACTCTTACTATGCTACAATCGCTGCCAGATATGAAGCCATGAAGAAAATCTGTGAAAAGATCAAGGAAGATGGAATATGTGTGTAGGTTGTAGAGAGAGTGTTGAGAGAGCATTGAGTACTGCTTCTTAGCCAAATCAGGTAAAAGCCATCCTCCCTTTGCGTCTGCGACTTCCCTCTCCTTTTAATTCTAGAATGACCTAATAAAATATGCGCATCTTCACTGATTGTCTTCTTTGGTCGTGACCCCTGAATGCAGAAAAAGCTTTCCAAAAGAAATGAGGTCACGACCTGTGAACACTTTGGTCACAACTAAATACCACAGAAACTGGCTTCCTTGATTTGATTCTCTTTGTGTGATTTATTTTCTTTTCACATTAGTTCTTGGTTCTCCTCCAAAATACCTACAATTCACAATCAATGCTCACAGTAAAAGTCCAACTAACAAAAGAACAACATATATGCAATTTGGAGGAGTTAATTTACCGTTTTACACTTTAATTAGCACATTACCTAGTACAATCACGTGTTACCACAAAAGCATAAATACAGGCATAAAATGAATGATAAAGTTGTTACAAAATCCTTAAAATGTGACAGAAACCATACACAATAATTTGTGTCTATCAATAAGACATCAATAAATAGAACTTGAAAGCCTGAGCTACTGGTTTAGAAAAGGAACTTTTTAAAGACTTATTGGATAAGGGTACTTATCGATAAAAACTTCAATAAGTAAGATGTAGACTCATTTTGTGAAATCAATTTCTAGAAAAGGATCTATTGAAGTATCGATTGATAAATGTACTTATTGATAAAGACTTCGATAAATATAGTTACTTGTTTAAGTCTCATACATTGCACTTGTATTTCAAAATAACTTTTTGAAGCACTTATTGATAAAGGCATTTATTGACAATCTATTTGATAAATTTAAACATTTTTAATGTAAAATATATCTCAAGCTTCATTTATTGAACTATTAATCGATAAGGCCATTTATCGATAAATAGAGAAAATTTTAGTTTATCAAAAACACTGAAGCATTTATCTGTTAGATATTTTGCTGATGACTTATTTATGTTAATGATGTTGCTTTGTTTGAATTGTCTATTTCTCAAACTATTTTATGAAATATTTTTTAGTTTGAGAAAAGATTAAACATCAAAAGAAGTTTGAAAGTATGTTCTTCATGCATTTATCGATAAGCCTATTTATTGAAGAACACTCGATAAATTGGCTATTATGAAATATTCTGAAATGAATTTTGAATTATCAATAAGTGGGAAAGCCTATGTTATAAAAAGAATATTTTTGGAAGAACTATTTGATAAGGCTGTTTATCAAAGTTTTTTTCGATAAGAATTAAAACTGTTTCCATACAATATGTTTGATATTTATCGAAATCCTTTTTGATAAGGTATCTTTTTGATAAACACTTCGATAAATTCAACTGATCTTCGAAAAGATTTTCAAATCAGACTTTGAGGAACTTGGATGTTTCAATCCAAAACATTATGAAACAATTGATCTATGCTTAAATTTTTTACAACATATTTCTAGATCAATAGCAGGAAAAAACAAATATCAAATGGACAAATTCATTAAAGAGTGAAATATTTTAGAATGCATATGTCAGCAACCAATGGCTATGCAAATGACTCAACTATAAAATAAGGCGAATAAAATGCTAAAGTTACTATGCATGATAAAGCACAAATATAAGTGGGTACCAAAATGTCCTAGTTCTTTAATCTTGCAGGATATTTCTAAGAATGGACAGATTGATCCAAAGAAGAAAGTGCCTAAGAGAGCTACTCACACGATCAATAATAAAACTCTTAGATTACCCATTGCTCGAGCTATAAAGAACATTCAGATGAAAAAGCAATGGAGACCAAGAAGAAGGGCACCTCATATCTCAAAGATGAACTACCATAGAGTACCATTTAACTACCTTGATAAGAATAAGAGAAATTAGATTTCTCAAGCACCAAGTAGATTTCAAGCTCTCAAAGCAGAAATCTATATTATCAACATCACAAAAGAGATGCATTGGGGACTATGCCTAAAAGTAGGATGTTAGAATTCATTCCTACTTACCTGCATTGTAAGAATGTCTTATACACCTACTATATTTCTCCTTAAGCATTAAATTACATGTTTTGATGATTAACTTTGCTGACTTTAGCATCAAAGTATCAAAAAGCTTGGTTTTACAATATACTCTGATCAATGATTACAAAACAGAGTATATTAAAATTGATTTTGCTTAGTCAAATCAAGTTTGATATTTAAGTTCAAGTTTTGCAAAAATAATATTTTTTGGCATTAAAAGAAACCCAGCAAATTGATAGTAGATGAGACATTTTTAAGAAAAGACAAAGTCAATTGTCGTATCATTCACTTGACTATTTGATTTTGAGGGCTCACAAAGAATCTTAGGAATGAATATTGCACTACTATGAAATGATATTTTCATTTCTCTTAGAAAACTTATTTGACAAATATTTTTACAAAGGGATTGCGATATTAAATAGTCCAGTTTCCTACACACACATGACTTGAAAAGAAAATATCTCTTATATGCATAAAGTAATTATGCTCAATTGACTTGAATTGGTTATATCTTTAGAGAATGTGAACTTTATTTGTTTTGATTTCTATAAACTAACTATTGATGGATCCAAGCAAATTTAGATACCAAGAAAGAAAATGAGTTATATTGTTTCGTAGGAAATATGATAGAAAAGTTTTGTCTCAACATTATGGCTACAAAGAGAAATAATTCAAATCTTGAGGAAGTTGAACAAACTAAGTTTGGACTTTGGTACTGAATGTGCAAAGAAAAAAGATCAACATCAACTCAGCAAAGTCAATCAAGTTGTCACAAGGACAAGAGGAAACATGGTGAAATATGTCACATTCTAATTTTTTTCCCATTTGTATAAGACTAATAGAGGAAAGATGTTAGCAAAAAGAATTATGACAATGACCAGAAGAATAAATGATGATTAGAACAAGTTAAAGTTAGAAAAGAAAAGGAAAGAAAGGGAGTTTTGAAGTGTTAGGTACAAAACTAGAATTTCAAAAAGTGTAGTATGGGACTAAAATGGACTAAAGAATTAGGTACAAAAAGTGTTAGGTACAAAACTAGAATTTCAAAAAGTGTAGTATAGGACTAAAATGGACTAAAGAAAAGGAAAGAAATGATGATTAGAGTTTTGAAGGGAGTTTTAAGTGTTAGGTACAAAAAGAATTAGGGACTAAAGTGCATTTTATCAAATTCAGGGATAAAATTGTAATTATGAGGAAATTGAGCCAGAAATGGCCAAAAACTACCCGAAGTATTTGAGTCCCAAATTTTACCAGAAAATAGAGGAAGTGATTCTGATCGCAATGTGTTTCTTTAGAATTTTAATTTGAGGTCCCAAAAAATTGATATTAATTTCTAAAGTCTTAGAAATTTTTACAGGACCTTCTGGACTTTAGCATCAGATAAAATTTTATAGAAAATTCTTATATTAATTATAAGAATTTATGAAATTGATAGAACTAAAAAAGGAGATCAGTAGAATTTATAGGAAATTCTTATAAAGGTTTTCAGGGAAATTTCTTGGGATTTAAGCCATCAGAGGAGTTAGACTTGATCTGATACACAAGATGATGTCCCAAGAGGCCCAAAAATATGCCCTAATAGTTATGTGGGCCTAAGTATATTTAAAATAATATTTTAGTAATTTTTAGTTAAGTATAAGTACCTAGTTGAAATTATAACTGAGAATTGATGAGATAAAGGTATTTTTGTTAGTAAATTTTTAGACAGTGTTCCTAATACAAGTCATATCATTGGAACAAATAGAAATTATTGGAATAAAGGATAGTCTAATAATTCAGGAGAAATCCCTTTATACGGCACAAGATTGTACATAATTGGACAAAATATACTATAAAATTTTAGAGTTATCCAGAAGGATAAGGTGTCCTCATTGGGCACACCAAGATGCCACATGTTGCTTGTCTTGAAGAAGAAGAAAAGTCCAAGCAATCTTAGCCACACAAAGTTATGAAGTAAACATATGTGGCGCGATCTTAGCAGTTTGATGAGAGAAGTCTCCAGAGTCTTTTGGAAATGCTGAGTCACCATGTGAGGTGTCCCAGAGGGACCCATACTGTGCCAAGTGTTAAGAAGCTAAGGGATAAGAAGTTTAAGCCATGTATTAATATAAAATAATATTAAGAAAGAGATAAAGAATAATTAAGACAATGTAATCAATCAGGAGCCAGATGAAGGGACTGAGATAATTTAATCAGTTAACCTTGGTCAAGATTCAAAGAAGGCTACAGAAGTAGTTGACCAAGGTTAGGGAATACCTTGATGAAGTATGAAAATGCGATAATGCCCTATAGTTATTAAAGTGTATAAAGATGAACTAAGGGCATTTTTATAATTTTTCAAGGGATTAATAATTAAATTTATACCTAGTCCAAGAATTTCAATGGTAGGAAAATCTGGATACTCGATTTAAGGTCAGAATACATATTATGGAATCATAGAAAAATTATATTCAAAAAGCAGTCTGATTTTTAGGAAATTGGACTAAGATGGTATCAAATTGGACTACAATTTTTTTAGACTTTTCTTCCCTCTTGGAATTTGTGCCACCTATCATGATTATGTGTCCTTGATGATGTCATGGATGATGTCAAAGTTACTTAGTGGGCAAGTTTAATCTAAGAGCAAATTGTAATATCCTTAATTTTCTGTACTGGTTCCTATGTACAGATTAAACGGAATATATGAGCTCTGTTTCAGGAAAAACATGTGGACCTTTATGTAAAGAAAAGGATTAAATTGCAAAAGAAAGGAAATTAAGGGACCTAAATGCAATTATGGAAAGTTTAAAGTTAGGAATGAAAGGTAGACAAAAATGTGGGGTCTTAAAGTGTAATTTTAGCTAAATTAAGGGACTTAATTATAAAGAAGGAAAAGTTCCCTGGGGCTAAAGTGTAATTAAAGGAAATAAGCCAGAAGTGGTTTGCACCGCCCGACAGCATTTCAGTCCCAGATTCTACCAGAAGGTAGGGCAGGTGACGCTGGGTAACCAAGCCTAATACCGGAATTTTTGAAGACTCCAGATAGCCAGAAATGGACTGATCGTCCAAAAGTTATAAAAATTTATACCGGATACCCTAGATTTCAGATATAAGTGGGAAAATAAAGGATGATGCGCCTTTATGGGGCGGATGTCGGGAAACTGACAGGATACCGATAGGAGGTTTGTAGGAAAAGTTATTCACAAAATAAAAAATCCAGACGGGAGTGTGAGGCCTCCGGGGAGGAGATTTATCGGTATTTTTAAAGGGGCTGAATGCGATCAGACGACTTCGGTCAGATGACCATTATAACCCCCAACGATGCCTGAACACAGTAGGACACTATATCTGGGAAAAAGAGCCGGTGTCCGGAAAAGGTGTATAATCGGTAAATAATAGTTAAAATATTCAATGAACTGTGTTAAAGGAAGATTCCTCGTAATGCGTGCCATACAGGTAATGGACCCAGGAAGCCCAAAAATGGCTCTATTAGAGGCCCAATAAGACTCTTGGACTGATAGGTGGGCCAGTATCCAGCAGAACCCCGAAAAAGTATGAAATTACGAAAATGCCCCTATGTTGTACAAAAAGGGCAACAGATGAGTAAAGGGTATTCTGGTCATTTTGGACAGACCCAGAGGGCAAGACATGTCTAAATAAGGTTGACTAGAGCCAAAATAAGCTTTGACCGGGTCCAGAAAGGTGTGAAATGACGATTTTGCCCTTAGGGTTAAAATAGGACAAGATAGGGCACCAAGGGCATTTTGGTCATTTCGCAGGGGATCTGTAATTGAGTCTGGACCCAGTATTAAAAAGTTAATGATATAAAGGGTCTAGATACTAAATGTGAGGTCAGTAGGCATAAAAAGGATCCTCAGAAACATCAGATTCAGAAAACGGCACATTTTTTGAGGCGATGGACCGGGCCGGTACCGGATTGGACCGGAAAGCTTCCAGAACCTCCAAATTTCGTCACATGAAGCATATGGGTGGTGAGGTGTCCTATGAGGTGTCCCATGAGGTGTACAGGGTGATGCAGTAAAAAAGAATTAAAGAAAATAGGAAATTCCAGGAAAAACCAGGACCACAGGATCATAAGTCTTCCTAATTACAAGATTGCCATTGCTCAATACTATAAATACCCCCACCTAGCCCCTCATTTCGGCATAAGCAAGGAAGAAAGGAAGAGAGAAGTTCTTGAGAGAGATAGTGTGAGAAAGAAAGAAGTAAGGAAGTTCTGGCGAAGTTGGAAGTAGTAGGGAAGTTCTAAAGCACTGCTTTTGAGGTAACAACTAATCCTAGCTCTTATGTAATGTCTTTGTGATGTGTTGTCTTGTTTGGTTGATTGTTGTCCTATATGTTATGCTTGAAGCTCTATTCCAATGCTATGATCATATGTTATTGAATATGGAAGCATGCAGCATACTTATCTGTACACAGTCACAAGCAAGCACCGTCACTCTGCATTACATATTTTGTTATGATTATTGTTACTGGGATTCTTTTGAATCTCATTCCCAAACATAACATTACAGGGGAGGTTCTGTCAAAATAAAATTTGGAAATCTTAAGAGACGCCGGTAGGCTGCCGAAATTCCGGCAACGAAGACGGAACAAAGAAAGGAACTGATACGTACTGTGTACGTAGTGCTGTCTAAGGAGGCTGGAAGTGAGTGGACCCAGCAGGTTCATCCAGTCTTTCCTGGGTACTACGTAGAATGGTAGTTCTCATAAGGGAATTATCGAATCGGTACAACATCGGTTACTTTCTAAAGAAGAATTGTAGCAGTTATGCTGCCGGATTTTAGACAGAGAAGGATGTAATAAAATATGAGGGAGTTAATCATGCACTGATATATATATAACAGTTGATTATTTGATATTAATTGTTATCTGGGCTGTATGACTGATATGTGTTGGTTGTATACTTGGGTATGTAAAGACTAAATGCTGAAAATAGGCTCAGTGAACAGTAACTCGTGAAGACCCATTCATGTTTGATAAATCATTAAAAATAGTAAATGATTGAATTAATGTACAAAATTTTTAGGGTAAAAATTAGACATACTAATATTTAATTTGATATATAGAATTTCTAATTTGGATGTATACACGAAAAGTTATAAATTGTTAAAGTTGGGACCAGAATGCTGGATTCAGGAGAAAGTCATTGGATGAACAGTAAGATTGAAACGTTGACCCATGTTAAATTTGTCAAGGATTGGTCAACCAATTATTTTTCCCTGAAATATATTTGAGTTATCTTCATGTATCAATTTGAACCACTTCATTTTGATTTTTCTAGAATTAGTTATGAATTTTCAAAATCAGGTCACTCATCTGGAATTTGCCATAGTGAACAGTACTCGATATGAATAAAATTCCAGATTAAGTATTTAGACTTCAATGACCCTGAAAGTGGTTTAAGTGCTACTGAATGGTCCCTAAGATGTATAAAAATAAGGATGTGACATTTTGGTATCAGAGCAAAGGATTCTGACTTAAGAAATGCTCTGAGTAGATGATTTATAGAAAGATATACCATGATAAAGCCGTCATAATTGACACTAAGTTAGTGTTTGCAGGATGGCTAGACATAGATTTGGGTCTGAAACTACAGTAAACCAATGGGAGGTTAGACAAGAGGTCTCTAGTTTAGATAGTTCAGAAGAGGAGATAATGAGCAATGATTCTGACCCTTGGACACCTTCAGTAGTTGGTAACTCTGAAGAGGAAAGTTCCTCGGTAGGATCAAACTTCCCGAGTGATGATCAGGAGGTGATGGTGATAGAAGGCCCTATTCCTGCCATTCCTATAAGTGTGGTACCCTTGAATATAACAGACAGTTCAGGATCCAGCCAAGTACGTGATCAGAGTAATGCGCCAGGTCCCAGTAGGCCCGAAGTGACTCTAGTAGAAATGTATTTGGGAGGGTTAATCGTAAGAATGATCCCAGGGAGGAACCTGAGTAGAGAGCAACTTGAGAGCTCGGTAGTATTAGCTCGACAACTATACGAGTTGAGGCAGACCCTGTTCGAAAACATAGATCAAGATTATTCGGTCTACCAGGAGTTTATCACAAGGGTGAAAGCCATACATCAAGCCTGGGATCCAAATGTGTTAACCATGGGGCTTTGGCTAGAAATTATGAATGATGTATTGCCGAAGACTCCTACCTGGAGATCGGAGTTGGACCAGTACTTTGATAGAGAATCATATTGTACCATATCCGATTGGATCTACCTAGTAGGAGAATATATTAGAATGAAGTTTAAGAAAAATTAGAGTAATATTTCCAATGTATAAAGGACTAGAATGGTACTGTGATAGGTACATATACTCTGTATGTATATTATGTTTGAAATAAAATGAAAAGGAATTATGTTATTTATCGTATTTCCTTCTGTTTTTAAGTATAACAAAATGGTACGAACGAGGAGAACTTTTCCAGCTGAGGAACCCCGAGAGGCTGGAAACCTTAATCAAATGATTCTAGAACGACTAGAACAGCAACAAAAGATGATAGAAGAAATGAGAGCTGCTCAAGCATGAAATGAACAAGAAAGAGATGCTGCCATAGCCGCGGCAGTAGCGGCAGCTGTAAATAATTTAAGACCGCCAGAGCCTTCAGGAGCAACTAGTAGAGAACCTGAAGAAGTACCACAGCAAGCGGAACAGCCCCAGAGAAGGGTTGAATCAAGGGAGGAGGCAGTTGGCATCCAACAATGGATGGTGCGATTTTGCAAACACAATCCTCCCATATTCGAAGGGACATTTGAAGTACATGTAGCAGAAAATTGGGTCAGCAGATTAGAGAAGATCTTTAAGGTCCTTGACTGCCCCACTGAAACCAAGGCCCAAATGGCCATCTATCAATTGGAAAAGGATGCGGATAGATGGTGGAAGAATACAGAGTTACTTCTCCAAGCAAGAGACATTCCAGTTACCTGGGAAGTATTTCTTGAGCAATTTTATGAGAAATATTTCCCTCAATCTGTCAGAGATGAAAGGGAGGCTGAATTCCTTGTGCTGAGGCAAGGAGAAAAAGAAGCTTTTGATGAATATTTGGCCAAGTTCATCCGGCTATCTCAATATTCAACTTACCTACGCCAAGTGGATGACGAACGCTGGATGACAGAAAGAATGATCCGAGGGCTGAATTCTATGTTAAAGGAGAAGTTAACTCCCCAACAATACAGCCAGTTCAATAAGGCCATGGAAGCATGTCGAATCGTTGAGAACAGCATGAATCATAGAATGCTATCCAGATCTGGGAGTAAGGATCAAGCGACTCCTGATAAGGCCGGACAGAATCAAGAAGCGGCCAGTGGGAGCGGCTATAAGAAAAGAAAGCGCCCGTGGCAGACCAAGAGGCCTAATAAGGGAAATTTCTGCGGAAGGTCCAATAACAGGGATCCAAAGGCCCCAGTATGTGAAAAGTGTGGAAAGAATCATGGTGACAGACCATGCTTGATGGGCCAGAATGTATGCTACACCTGCGGAAAGCCCGAACATTTTTCCAGGGAATGTCCTTAAGCTATAACTGATCCTAGGCCAAGGACGGCAGGACGAGTGTTTACACTCACTAGAGAGGACTCTCAGCGATCATCTGAGATGATCCAAGGTACAATCTATCTCAATGATCATGCTGTGACTGCCCTATTTGATTCGGGTGCAAGTCATTCCTTTATATCTTATGAATGTGCTAAATGCCTAGGCCTTCTGATCAGCAAGTTATGTTATGATATACAGGTGAAAACCCCCACCAACGCTAGGGTGATCACATCTGATGCCTGTCTAAATAGTGTGGTGCGTTATGAGCACTGCAGTACCACCCTGGACCTGATCTGTATGCCTTTCCAAGAGATTGAGGTCATACTCGGTTTAAATTGGTTATCCTCCAATAATGTGATGTTGGACTGCAGAAACAAGACCCTAGTTCTTGGTCCAAAGATCACTGATCGGAGCTTAGAAGTACAACTGAACTTCGTGATAGAGGCTCAGGCAGAAAAATATCTGCGTAAAGGATGTCAGGGATATGTGGTATTCTTTTCTGTTCAAACAGAAGTGGAGGAAGGCATCGAGGAGGTTCCTGTAGTCAATGAATTTCCTGAAGTCTTTCCAAAGGAGATTCAGGGATTGCCTTCGGAGCGTGAAGTGGAGTTTGCGATCGACATTGTACCTGGAGCTGGACCAGTATCAAAAGCCCCATACAGGATGGCTCCCAATGAAATGATGGAACTGAAGAAGCAAATTGAGGAGCTATTGGAGAAGGGTTTTATACGACCCAGTGTATCGCCATGGGGTGCTCCAGTACTGTTCGTCAAGAAGAAAGATGGTAGCTTAAGGCTGTGCATTGACTACAGGGAATTAAATAAGCTTACAGTTAAGAACAAATATCCTCTTCCCAGAATTGATGACCTGCTAGATCAATTGGCAGGAGCGAGCTTATTCTCCAAGATTGACTTGAGATCTGGCTACCATCAACTAAGGGTCAAGCCAGATGATATTCCAAAGAAGGCGTTCAGAATGCGCTACGGACATTTTGAATTTTTGGTGATGCCTTTTGGACTAACCAATGCACCTGCTATTTTCATGGACTATATGAACCGGATTTTCAGGTCTTATCTAGATCAGTTCGTTGTGGTCTTTATTGATGATATTCTGGTGTACTCCAAACCTCCAGAGGAGCATGAAAGGTATTTGAGGATTGTTCTTGGTACCCTTAAAGAGAATAAGCTCTATGCTAAGCTGAGTAAGTGCGAGTTTTGGCTTTCAGAAGTCAAATTTCTCGGTCATGTCATATCCCGAGACGAGGTAGCTGTGGATCCTAGCAAAGTTGAAGCAGTTTTGAGCTGGGAGCAGCCCAGGACAGTGACGGAGATTAGAAGTTTTCTCGACCTAGCAGGGTACTACAGAAGATTTATTCAAGACTTTTCTCGAATTACCTTACCACTTACCAAGCTGACCAGAAAGAATCAACAGTTTAAGTGGGATGAGAAGTGCGAGGCTAGCTTCCAGTAGTTGAAGCAGAGATTAACGACTACTCCCGTGCTGATTATTCCAAACCCAACTCAGACTTATGTAGTCTACACTGATGCTAGCAAGCAGGGGCTGGGATGTGTGCTTATGCAGCAAGGTCGAGTAGTAGCCTACGCCTCTCGGCAGTTAAAGCCACATGAAGAGAATTATCCTACTCATGATCTGGAGCTTGCGGCGGTGGTCTATGCCCTGAAGATATGGAGGCACTATTTATACGGAGCAACGATAGAGTTGTTTTGCGACCACAAAAGCTTGAAGTATCTGCAGGATCAGAAAGAGCTGAACATGAGGCAGCGGCAATGGATGGAATTGTTAAAAGATTATGATTTCCAGATTAAATACCATCCAGGAAAAGCCAATGTGGTAGCTGATGCCCTGAGTAGAAAGGTGGTGCAGGTTGCATACATGATGATCAAGGAATTGGAACTGATAGAAGATATGCGCGACTGGAGCCCTCTATATCAAATGCAACTGACGGAGAATCCTTTTGGAGGAGTTCATGTCAGAACTTGCATAGAAGATGAGATAAAAGAGGCTCAGGAGCAGGATAAGCTAGCAGCAATATTCAAAGACAAGCTGGAGAAAGGGAAGACAAGGAATTTTGAGATGTCCCCAGACGGATTGCTACAGTTTAGGGGAAAACCCTATATCCCAAATGTTGGGGGATTAAGGGAAAGGATTCTGGAGGAAGCACATAAAAGCCGATATACGGTACATCCAGGTATGACCAAAATGTACCATGATGTTAAAAGGTTATTCTGGTGGCCTGGACTGAAGAAAGATATTGTAGCTTACGTATCTAAGTGCTTAACCTGCTAGAAAGTGAAAGTTGAACACCAAAAGCCAGCAGGAACGTTGCAGCCCTTAGATATCCCTGAGTGGAAATGGGATGGGATTGCCATGGACTTTGTGGAAGGACTACCCTTGACACCAAGTAGACATGATGCGGTTTGGGTAGTAATCGATCGACTGACAAAGTCAGCACATTTCCTGGCAATCAATAAGAGAGATTCTCTAGAAAAGCTGGCAAAGCTGTATATAAAGGAGATCGTTAGGCTCCATGGTATCCCAAGCAGCATTGTGTCTGATAGAGATCCTCGATTTACTTCAAATTTCTGGAGGGCTCTACAGGAAGAAATGGGCACTACTCTCAGATTCAGTACAGCTTATCATCCTCAGACAGATGGTCAATCTGAAAGAACAATACAGACGTTAGAGGATATGCTGAGAGCATGTGTCCTAGATTTCAAAGGCAGCTGGGATATCCATTTACCCCTTATAGAGTTTGCATATAACAATGGTTATCAGGCCAGTATACAGATGGCACCTTTTGAAGCACTCTATGGACGGAAATGTAGATCCCCCTTATGCTGGCTAGAGTTGAGCGAGAGAATAATGCTTGGTCCGGATATAGTGGATCAAACTGCAGAACAAGTTGCGGTAATTAGAAAACGATTGTTGACGGCTCAAAGCAGACAGAAGAGCTATGCAGATGTCAGAAGGAAGCCGTTGGAGTTTGAAGAAGGAGAACATGTATTCCTTAAGTTAACTCCAACCACAGGAGCCGGACGATCGATTAAGGTGAAGAAGTTGCATCCAAGATACATCGGGCCATTCCAGATTCTCTCAAAGATAGGAGCAGTAGCCTACAAGTTGGCTCTTCCTCCGAATCTCAGCCAGATACATGATGTGTTCCATGTTTCCCAATTAAAGAAGTATATTCCAGATCCATCTCATGTGATTAAGCAAGATGAGGTCACACTGCGAGATGACTTGACCTATGAGATTGGACCGGTGCGAATTGCTGATAGAAAAGTCAAGCAGTTGCGGAATAAGCAAATTCCTTTAGTTAAAGTGATCTGGAAAGGCTTGACTGAACAAGAGGCTACATGGGAAACAGAAGAAAAGATGAAAGAGAAGTATCCGGAATTGTTTCTATAGGATAGGTGTAATGTAAATTTCGGGGACGAAATTTATTTTAAGGGGGAGAGAAATGTAATATCCTTAATTTTCTGTACTGGTTCCTATGTACAGATTAAACGGAATATATGAGCTCTGTTTCAGGAAAAACATGTGGACCTTTATGTAAAGAAAAGGATTAAATTGCAAAAGAAAGGAAATTAAGGGACCTAAATGCAATTATGGAAAGTTTAAAGTTAGGAATGAAAGGTAGACAAAAATGTGGGGTCTTAAAGTGTAATTTTAGCCAAATTAAGGGACTTAATTATAAAGAAGGAAAAGTTCCCTGGGGCTAAAGTGTAATTAAAGGAAATAAGCCAGAAGTGGTTTGCACCGCCCGACAGCATTTCAGTCCCAGATTCTACCAGAAGGTAAGGCAGGTGACGCCGGGTAACCAAGCCTAATACCGAAATTTTTGAAGACTCCAGATAGCCAGAAATGGACTGATCGTCCAAAAGTTATAAAAATTTATACCGGATACCCTAGATTTTAGATATAAGTGGGAAAATACAGGATGATGCGTCTTTATGGGGAGGATGTCGGGAAACTGACAGGATACCGATAGGAGGTCTGTAGGAAAAGTTATTCACAAAATAAAAAATCCAGACGGGAGTGTGAGGCCTCCGGAAAGGAGATTTATCGGTATTTTTAAAGGGGCTGAATGCGATCGGACGACTTCGGTCAGATGACCGTTATAACCCCCAACGATGCCTGAACACAGTAGGACACTATATCTGGGAAAAAGAGCCGGTGTCCGGAAAAGGTGTATAATCGGTAAATAATAGTTAAAATATTCAATGAACTGTGTTAAAGGAAGATTCCTCGTAATGCGTGCCATACAGGTAATGAAACATCCTTCCTTTCATATGTCTTAGGGACCATTCAGTAGCATTTAGAACCACTTTCAAGATCATTGAAGTCCAATTCCCCAATCTGGAATTTTACTCTTATCGAGTACTGTTCACTTGAAAATTCCAGATGAGTGACCTGACTTCGAAAAATCATAACTAATTCTACAAAAATCAAAATGAAGTGGTTCCTATTGATAAATGAAGCTAACTCAATTATATTTCAGGGAAAAATAACTCGTTGACCATTCATTGACCAAGTCAACGTCAGTCAATGTGTCAAGTTTACTGTTCATTCCACGCTTTTCTCCCTGAATCCAGCATTCTGGTCCCAACTTTAATAATTTATATCTCCTTGTGTAGACATACAAATGATACGTTTTATATATCAAATTAAAGCTTGGTATGTCTAATATCTACCATAAAAATTTCATACATTTATTCATCCATTTACTATTTTTAATCATTTATCAAATATGACTAGGTTACCACGTGTTACTGTTCACAATGGTAAATTTCAGCATTTCTACTTTGCATACATATGCATACATCCCTCATACATCAGTCAAACATGCCAAACAACAATTATTATTAATTAATAAGTTGTTTTACATCTGGACATGTACATAAATTCTCATATCTCTATTACATCTTTTTCTGCCTAAACTCTGGCAGCATAACCGCTACGCTTCATCTGTACAAAGAACTGAACCGTACCGATTCGGTAATCCCCTCATGAGAACTACCATTCTACGTAGTACCCAGGAAAGACTAGATGAACTGGCTAGGTCCACTCACTTCTAGCCTCCTTAGACAGCACTACGTACACAGTACTTATCATATACTGATGTTCAGTCTTTACTTCGGCAGCATAACGGCGTCTCTTAAAATTCCCAAAATTCATTTCGACATAACCTCCCCTGTAATGGGATATTTATTGGGATGAGATTCGGGGGAATCTCAGTAGCAACAATCATAACAATATATGTAATGCAGAGTGACAGTGCTTGCTTGTGATTGTGTACAGATAAGTATGCTGCGTGCTTCCATGCTTAATAACATATGATCATAGCATTACAGCAGAGCTTCAGACATAACATATAAGACAACAATCCAACCAAACAATAGCACCACAAATCACAAAGCCATTACATAAAAGCTAGGATTAGTTACTACCTGGCTAGCTTAGCAGAACTCCACTATCCTTATTTTGCTTCCAGCTCCGCCAGAACTTCCTTACTTCCTTTTTCTCCTCTCTCTTCCCTTCCTTCTCCTTCTCTCTCTTCTTTCTCTCCCTTCTCCCTTCCATGCGTGAATGCAAGAATAGAATGGAGGGGGGGTATTTATAATTGCCTTCAATGGCAATTCTGCAGTTTCTATGAACTTTGATCCTGCGGTCCTGGTTTTTCCTGGATTTTCCTATTTTCTTTAATTCCTCCTTTACTGCATCATGCATGACATCATTGGGACACCTCACCAGGACACCTCAGCGCCACATTTATCACATGTCTGAAATCCTGGACACCTCAGCAGCTGACTCAGCATGCTGACTCACCGGTCCAGTCTCTTGCCTCGTAATACGTGTCCTCAACTTTTTCTTCTGCCTTTATGTTGGCGCCATGTGTCATCTTACTGGCACCTGTCACGCCTTCCAATGCTATCCAGATAAATCCAGGACTTTATCTGATCACCTCCTCGGTTATCGTGCCAACCGAGTAACTTTACTTTATTGAAATAGCATTAAAATAATATTTTAATGCCACTTTTTCCCACACATTACTGGGCCTACGTTTTTGGGCTCTGGGAATGTTGTCTTGGATCCTGATCAAGCTCAAGTACTCTGATGGCTCGATTCCCAAGAAACAGCCCTTGGTAAATTACCAAAATGCCCTTGGGTGCCCTTTCTTGTACTATTTTAACCCTAAGGGTAAAATCGTCATTTCATACCCTTCTGTACTCTGTCAGGGCATTTATTGACTCTAAGTAACCTTATCTATATATACCTTGGCTTCTGGGCCTGTCCAGAATGACCAAAATGCCCTTCATTCATCTGTTACCCTTTTGTACAACACAGGGGCATTTTCGTAATTTCACACTTTTCTGGGGTTCTGCCGGACACTGGCCCACCTATCAGTCCAAGTATCTTACTGGGCCTCTGTTGGCGCCATTATTGGGCCTTTCTAGGGCCAATATCCTCATGGCACGCATTACGAGGAATCTTCCCCCGTTAATAATTATTGAATATTTTATCTATTATTCACCGTTTATACACATATCCGGACACCGACTCCTTCTGTCTGATACACTGGCCTGCGGTGTTCAGGCATTCCTGTGAGTCATATCAGTCATCTGACTGAGATCATCCGAACTCATTCAGTCCCTTTTCAAATACCGATAAATCTCCCTATCGGATCCCCGGAGGCCTCACACTCCCGTCTGGATTTTCTGATTTGCGAATAACTTTTTCTACAGGCCTCCTATCGGTATTCTGTCAGTTTCCCGACATCCGCCCCATAAGGACGTATCATCCTGTATTTTCTCACCTAGATCTGAATTCTAGGATATCCGATATTAATTTTTATAACTTTTGGACGATCAGTCCATTTCTGGCTATCTGGAGTCTTCAAAAATTCCTGTATTAAGCAAGATTACCGAGCGGCACTTGCTCTCTTTACCGGTGAAATCTGGGACTGAAATGCTGTCGGACAGTCCAAACCACTTCCCGCCTGACTTTCTTTAATTACAATTTAGCCCAGGGAACTTTTCTTCTTTTCATGTAAGTCCCTTTTTATTTGGCTAAAATTACACTTAAGGACCCCACCTTTTTGTCTACTTTCCTTTTTGGCCTTGAAACTTTCCATAATTGCACTTAAATCCTTTCATTTCCTTTACTAGGTCTAGGGGCATTATTGTCTTTTCATATTTTACCAGAGTATTCTCTGGCCCTGGTCAACTATCCAGATACCCCTTCTTGACTGTCTAACCTTAGCCAAATGACCAAAATACCCTTTACTCATTCTTCAGTTATTCTATAACATAAGGGCATTTTCGTCATTTTGCATATTTTTCCCGGACACCGGCCCCCCTTACCACTGAACTGGTATTATGGGCTTTGGCCTTCCCTGGTGTCACTACGGGCCTTAGACAACACTGTATGGCCTCTGGCCATAGTCCGATCATCTCTATTCGGACTGCTCTTCCTTTACCGATTATAACTGTAATTTCCCATCTCCGAGGATTTTTACAGAAAAATCGGGACCTCAAATCAAAATTGTGTTGCGTCATTCAATCCGGAATCCTTTTCTCTATCTTTCGGTATTTTCAGATATTTTATCCGGACCGGGCTATTTTGGCCTGAAAGTACGCTCCCGCGCACACTTTTCAAAAATGACCATTTTACCCCTGGTCACATTTCTAATTCTTTCATACACCTAGAGACCTCATATGCACATTTCACAGTTCAGTGAAATGATCAGCGTAATTTTCTCTATTTTCTGAAAAAATATGGTACTCATCGGCTACCAGTCTGATCTTTCCCATAATTACGATTATGCCCTTGAATTCTCCTTCTGGCATCTCTAGGTCTAAAAATTGGGGTGTTACATTTCTACCCCGCTTAAAATAAATTTCGTCCTCGAAATTTACTTAATACCTCAATCAACTATCCAGGATATAGCTCCTCTGTATATCTTTTCCTGGTTTATGACTAAGGCTTGGGGCATTCATCCTCTTATACTTATGGACAATTCATTACACTTGTGAGTAGTGTCCATTTCTTTCATATCTTATTCCGCAGAATTTTGATGTAATTCTGGGTTTACCTTACTCCTCTTACACTTTGTAAATCTCTCAGGAGAAATATTATTCTTCTGACTTCCTTTCTCCTGATACGAGATCATAACCCAGATAACTTCTCTAACTTTTCTTAACTGTCCTCATAACTTCATGCACCTATGCCCAACTTTTGTGGCATTTACACTTTTTATCCCTTCTTAGGGCTTACATATCTTTAGGCTACTCTTGCCTTAGCACCTTTCAATTTAACGTGCTATTGGGTTAGGGCTAGATTACTCTTTATATAGCTTTAGGCCCTAGCAATCTCTTTCTTATAGAACTACGTTCTATCTTTGCTTTGCCTTAGACCCTCTTCTCTAGGTCTCTCTGGCCTTTTAAACTCTCATGACTTGTTATCATGATCACTTTCTTTAGATCCGAAAAGAACTCTTCATTATCCATATCATCATCTAGGCATATAGTTCCTTACAGCTCAGTCGCCCTTACAGCTATGGTTCTTCTTAACCATTCTTAGGGTCGACCTTAGGGAATATTGAAGACTGTGTCTGGGGTAAGAGCAAATACCTTTCCTAGGGATGTCAGCATTCTTAGGCAACCTCTTGCAAAGTGGCCATTCTTTCCACAACTGCTTTGCCCTGCTCGACACTCCCATGTGCCATGGCTCTTTCCACCACATTGACATCTCTACTCTCCAACCTGATCATTACCTTGATCAGTCCCTTGTCTGAACTATCGCCTCTTTCTCTTGCTATTGGCTTTACAACTTGAGCTACCTCCCAGAGTGCTCTTAGCCAATGCTTTTCTATTTTCAACACATAGAGGATTCTGTTCTTTACTTCTCAGGCATACTTCTACTAAACTTTGAATATCAGTACTCAGCTTTGGACTTGGACTCCGTCTTTGCTAAGGGAAAGCTAAGTTTAGTCTGTATACTATAGGCTATCTGAGAAAAACCATTATAAAATAATTTCTCTGGGTGAGTTTATCAACTAGTGAAGCTTCCTTAACTTAACTTCGTCTTTGGCATTCATCATCCCAAAGAGATACTACATTGTACTCATATCTCATGGCTCATTACTTTCCTTAGGCTAGGTCTAACTGCGACCTCGGGATCTAACTACGATCAACCATTAGCCTCTTCAGAATCCAACTGCGACTCTGAAGCTGTTAGGATCTATCTGCGATCCTGGAGCCATGCTAGGATCTAACTGTGACCCTCCAGAATCTAACTGCGATTCTGTTGTACTGTATATCTCCCGAAGATTTTAAACCAACAGACTAAGTTATAAGGTTAACTGCTTCCACCTGTTGATAACTCCATAAACATTTGAAAATTTTATAGCCTCATATCATTTACCCAGACTTTACTTACTTCCTCTTTTACTCAGGAGTTCCTTCTCATCTTTCAACCTGTGCTCTAACTGCGAGCCATTTGAATTATGTTCTAACTGTGAGCATTCTACATCAGATCCAACTCTTATCTGAAGAGTGATCTATACTCATCTGAATCTAGCTCTATCTGAGAGCCATCTGTTTCAGATCCAACTCTTATCTGAAGAGTGATCTAGAAACAATCCCTTTACCGTTATCTGTTACTTTTTCTGTACATCATTCATTTCAATAGAAATGGCCCTGAGTACTGTATTCACAAGCCTATAGAAATACCTGAGTAACCTCAATCATAATTCATATCTGAATATCATATCATAACTTATCGTCCCATAAACTGAGACTATCTATCATCCTTAATGTATTCATATCATCCTCCTATCATATGGTATGGGAGCAACCGACTTTCTCATAACTTTCTTATCTCATATATGTACTCATATATACTCTACCCTGCATGTACTGCAAAAGGGGAGTATCCATTCATCATAGCATACTCTAACATGCATGTCATCATATGACAACTGCAAGGAGATGCAACTATCATAACTTATGGCAACATAAGCCATATCATCATCATATTTTGCTCAACCATCCATTAGACATCATAATCTAAGTAAGCCTCAAACGCATTTTCTTTATCATATTATTTGTCAGATCATCATCTGATCATACTATCTATCGCATTATCTGTCAGATTATCAATCACATGATCAGGATCTGACAGGCACATCTGTCTATCTTACTTAGGCTGCCACACTACCCTCTTACCAGGGTATAGACTCAACCCTTCATTATTTTATCTTACATAGGGAATAGGGGAGTCACTTCATCTCTTAACTGTGGCTACCTCTTTACTATCCCTCAACTTCTTCTATCTTTCCATTAGTCCTTATCAGTCCTGGTCTATTCTTGACCGGACTATGGTTCCTTATTGGCCTTTCATTTGATCCTTAATCCTCATGGATCTCATTCATCATCTTTCACTATTACTTCTGTTCTCTAGGGTATTCTCCCCTAGGTCTACTACTTCTTTGTGATGGAATCCCTCTGCTCAGGGAACATTTAGCTCTTTATCCATTAACCATCACGTCTCTAACCTTAGTCCATGTGCTAGGATCATTCCTAGGCAAATCTCATCCCAGCTTTTAGGTCTTCTATTCAGAGCAGCTGAATAAAACCCCTGCAGCGTAGATCTACTCTTAGTTATCACATAGAGGATCTACTTTTTCACATTGTCTTAAACTGATCTTTCTTACCTCAGTACCTTTGTACTGTCGGGCTTACCATATGCTATACCAATCCTCTAGCTGGTGGACTTCAGCGAGTTTGGTACCGTCATTCATCTGGCCTCTGCTATCTTTTGTTGTGACCTGAGAACTGCATAGTCACAACTCACATGCTCTGTGACTTTTAGTCGCGACCATCTCACACTACTCGTCACGACCTGGCATCTCTGTGTCCTTTAGTCGCAACCTATAACATCACTACCTGAACTCCTTTGTACATTGGTCGCGTACTGCAATATTACTCATCGCGACCTGAGGTCTTCTCATGTCGCAACATCAACTTATCTGTACATATTAGTCGCAACATAAGACCCCTCTTCTCTACTTCCTACTTTTAAAACATGTAGTCATACTCATCCTCATACAACGGCAACATACTAGGTATAGGGTGACTCAATAGGGTGCATACTGGACAATACAATCCAATCACATACAGGACTTATCCATTCACTAGCCAGTGGAATCAGAACACAATTAAACTCGTACCTTAGTTTGGCACAGGCGACTTTCTTATCTCGTTGCCAGTCAGGGCATATACTCTTCCCTGAGTCGGGTATCTTTCGCCTGTTATGTTCTGTGGACACTCCCTGGCATAATGTCCATACTTTCCACACCTATAGCGTAACCCTTGACCTACTGGACAAGGCCTCATACCATGGTCTCGACCACAGTTCCTACATTCATTAGGCCTTGGTTGCCTACTAACTTCTCTTGGCCCACTACCTGGCCTACTTCCCTGTTCCTTATTAACTTTTGACCCATATGCTGGCCCATTTCTCTTCTTACTATTCCTTCCAAAGAACCTGGTGGCATCACTTTCAGTGGTACTGATGGAGTAGGCTCACACTTTTCTAGTTATTGCACATTCTTTTCTAGCTTGTAAACTGCCAGCTGGGTCTTTCTTTCGGTGGAATATTCTAAAACCTTAAAGATTTTCTCTAACTGGCTTACCCAATCCTCAGCTATTTGGGTGTCAAAAGTCCCTTCAAACATGGGCGGATTAAACTTATGGAATCGTTCCATCTATGTTTGCAGACTTTCCTGGTCATTATTATTTCTTATAGACCCCTGATGTCTATTCATTCCAGTCTGCTCATGATCTGGTTGAGGTTCAGGTTCTATATCATTCTCTGGTACTACCTCCTTCCCAGACTGCTGTAATCTTGCCACCGCAGCAGCAACCACCGTAGTGATAGCAGAATCTCGCTCTTGATCTTGGCGAGCCTGGGTTGCCCACATCTCATCGTGACTTATGACTTAACTTGTTGTAACTTGGATATCTGGCATCCTCACTACAGTATCTGGTTGCAACACGATACCTCGAGCTACTCTTTGCAGCTTCCTTAGTCGTAAACTGATCAGCCTCTGTCTCTATCTCTGGAGGAAACTGCTTCTTAAACCTTGTTCTGCTTAGTCCAGCCATATTGTGTTAATAAACACGAGACCTCGACTGTATCGGCTGACTAAGATTAGCCCATCATAATCATATCCTTCGTAAGACTATAAAGCTCGGGGTCCAGCCTCATTCATCTGGGTGTCACTGTCTTCTATCTAAGCCTTTTCAAGCAGTGAACACCATCCCTATATCATACTCCAGGGAGAGGATCACTCAAACTTCTCATTTGTTTAAGGAATCAAACTAACTAAACCAGAGTATCACTGAGCCAGAACCTTCTGTTCTGTGCCAGAATCTTATGCTCGGAGCCAGAACCCTTTGTTCTGTGCTAACCTAATTCTGTACTAACACCATAAATTATCTGTTCAGAGCATTTCCTAAGCCAGAATCCTTTGCTCTGATACCAAAATGAAACATCCTTCCTTTCATATGTCTTAGAGACCATTCAGTAGCATTTAGAACCACTTTCAAGATCATTGAAGTCCAATTCCCCAATCTGGAATTTTACTCTTATCGAGTACTGTTCACTTGAAAATTTCAGATGAGTGACCTGACTTCGAAAAATCATAACTAATTCTACAAAAATCAAAATGAAGTGGTTCCTATTACTAAATGAAGCTAACTCAATTATATTTCAGAGAAAAATAACTCGTTGACCATTCATTGACCAAGTCAACATCAGTCAACGTGTCAATTTTACTGTTCATTCCACGCTTTTCTCCCTGAATCCAGCATTCTGGTCCCAACTTTAATAATTTATATCTCCTTGTGTAGACATCCAAATGATACGTTTTATATATCAAATTAAATCTTGGTATGTCTACTATCTACCATAAAACTTTCATACATTTATTCATCCATTTACTATTTTTAATCATTTATCAAATATGACTAGGTTACCACGTGTTACTGTTCATAATGGTAAATTTCAGCATTTCTACTTTGCATACATATGCATACATCCCTCATACATCAGTCAAACATGCCAAACAACAATTATTATTAATTAATAAGTTGTTTTACATCTGGACATGTACATAAATTCTCATATCTCTATTACATCTTTTTCTGCCTAAACTCTGGCAGCATAACCGCTACGCTTCATCTGTACAAAGAACTGAACCGTACCGATTCGGTAATCCCCTCATGAGAACTACCATTCTACGTAGTACCCAGGAAAGACTAGATGAACTGGCTAGGTCCACTCACTTCTAGCCTCCTTAGACAGCACTACGTACACAGTACTTATCATATACTGATGTTCAGTCTTTACTTCGGCAGCATAACGGCGTCTCTTAAAATTCCCAAAATTCATTTCGACATAACCTCCCCTGTAATGGGATATTTATTGGGATGAGATTCGGGGGAATCTCAGTAGCAACAATCATAACAATATATGTAATGCAGAGTGACAGTGCTTGCTTGTGATTGTGTACAGATAAGTATGCTGCGTGCTTCCATGCTTAATAACATATGATCATAGCATTACAGCAGAGCTTCAGACATAACATATAAGACAACAATCCAACCAAACAATAGCACCACAAATCACAAAGCCATTACATAAAAGCTAGGATTAGTTACTACCTGGCTAGCTTAGCAGAACTCCACTATCCTTATTTTGCTTCCAGCTCCGCCAGAACTTCCTTACTTCCTTTTTCTCCTTTCTCTCTTCCCTTCCTTCTCCTTCTCTCTCTTCTTTCTCTCCCTTCTCCCTTCCATGCGTGAATGCAAGAATGGAATGGAGGGGGGGTATTTATAATTGCCTTCAATGGCAATTCTGCAGTTTCTATGAACTTTGATCCTCTGGTCCTGGTTTTTCCTGGATTTTCCTATTTTCTTTAATTCCTCCTTTACTGCATCATGCATGACATCATTGGGACACCTCACCAGGACACCTCAGCGCCACATTTATCACATGTCTGAAATCCTGGACACCTCAGCAGCTGACTCAGCATGCTGACTCACCGGTCCAGTCTCTTGCCTCGTAATACGTGTCCTCAACTTTTTCTTCTGCCTTTATGTTGGCGCCATGTGTCATCTTACTGGCACCTGTCACGCCTTCCAATGCTATCCAGATAAATCCAGGACTTTATCTGATCACCTCCTCGGTTATCGTGCCAACCGAGTAACTTTACTTTATTGAAATAGCATTAAAATAATATTTTAATGCCACTTTTTCCCACACATTACTGGGCCTACGTTTTTGGGCTCTGGGAATGTTGTCTTGGATCCTGATCAAGCTCAAGTACTCTGATGGCTCGATTCCCAAGAAACAGCCCTTGGCAAATTACCAAAATGCCCTTGGGTGCCCCTTCTTGTACTATTTTAACCCTAAGGGTAAAATCGTCATTTCATACCCTTCTGTACTCTGTCAGGGCATTTACTGACTCTAAGTAACCTTATCTATATATACCTTGGCTTCTGGGCCTGTCCAGAATGACCAAAATGCCCTTCATTCATCTGTTACCCTTTTGTACAACACAGGGGCATTTTCGTAATTTCGCACTTTTCTGGGGTTCTGCCGGACACTGGCCCACCTATCAGTCCAAGTATCTTACTGGGCCTCTGTTGGCGCCATTATTGGGCCTTTCTAGGGCCAATATCCTCATGGCACGCATTACGAGGAATCTTCCCCCGTTAATAATTATTGAATATTTTATCTATTATTCACCATTTATACACATATCCGGACACCGGCTCCTTCTGTCTGATACACTGGCCTGCGGTGTTCAGGCATTCCTGTGAGTCATATCAGTCATCTGACTGAGGTCATCCGAACTCATTCAGTCCCTTTTCAAATACCGATAAATCTCCCTATCGGATCCCCGGAGGCCTCACACTCCCGTCTGGATTTTCTGATTTGCGAATAACTTTTTCTACAGGCCTCCTATCGGTATTCTGTCAGTTTCCCGACATCCGCCCCATAAGGACGTATCATCCTGTATTTTCTCACCTAGATCTGAATTCCAGGATATCCGATATTAATTTTTATAACTTTTGGACGATCAGTCCATTTCTGGCTATCTGGAGTCTTTAAAAATTCCTGTATTAAGCCAGATTACCGAGCGTCACTTGCTCTCTCTACCGGTGAAATCTGGGACTGAAATGCTGTCGGACAGTCCAAACCACTTCCGGCCTGACTTTCTTTAATTACAATTTAGCCCAGGGAACTTTTCTTCTTTTCATTTAAGTCCCTTTTTATTTGGCTAAAATTACACTTAAGGACCCCACCTTTTTGTCTACTTTCCTTTTTGGCCTTGAAACTTTCCATAATTGCACTTAAGTCCTTTCATTTCCTTTACTAGGTCTAGGGGCATTATTGTCTTTTCATATTTTACCAGAGTATTCTCTGGCCCTGGTCAACTATCCAGATACCCCTTCTTGACTGTCTAACCTTAGCCAAATGACCAAAATACCCTTTACTCATTCTTCAGTTATTCTATAACATAAGGGCATTTTCGTCATTTTGCATATTTTTCCCGGACACCGGCCCCCCTTACCACTGAACTGGTATTATGGGCTTGGGCCTTCCCTGGTGTCACTACGGGCCTTAGACAACACTGTATGGCCTCTGGCCATAGTCCGATCATCTCTATTCGGATTGCTCTTCCTTTACCGATTATAACTGTAATTTCCCATCTCCGAGGATTTTTACAGAAAAATCGGGACCTCAAATCAAAATTTTGTGTTGCGTCATTCAATCCGGAATCCTTTTCTCTATCTTTCGGTATTTTCAGATATTTTATCCGGACCGGGCTATTTTGGCCTGAAAGTACGCTCCCGCGCACACTTTTCAAAAATGACCATTTTACCCCTGGTCACATTTCTAATTCTTTCATACACCTAGAGACCTCATATGCACATTTCACAGTTCAGTGAAATGATCAGCATAATTTTCTCTATTTTTTGGAAAAATATGGTACTCATCGGCTACCAGTCTGATCTTTCCCATAATTACGATTATGCCCTTGAATTCTCCTTCTAGCATCTCTAGGCCTAAAAATTGGGGTGTTACAGGTAATGGACCCAGGAAGCCCAAAAATGGCTCCATTAGAGGCCCAATAAGACTCTTGGACTGATAGGTGGGCCAGTATCCAGCAGAACCCCGGAAAAGTGCGAAATTACGAAAATGCCCCTATGTTGTACAAAAAGGGCAGCAGATGAGTAAAGGGTATTCTGGTCATGTTGGACAGACCCAGAGGGCAAGACATGTCTAAATAAGGTTGACTAGAGCCAGAATAAGCTTTGACCGGGTCCAGAAAGGTGTGAAATGATAATTTTGCCCTTAGGGTTAAAATAGGACAAGATAGGGCACCAAGGGCATTTTGGTCATTTCGCAGGGGATCTGTAATTGAGTTTGGACCCAGTATTAAAAATTTAATGATATAAAGGGTCTAGATACTAAATGTGAGATCAGTAGGCATAAAAAGGATCCTCAGAAAAATCAGATTCAGAAAATGGCACGTTTTTCGAGGCGATGGACCGGGCCGGTACCGGATTAGACCGGAAAGCTTCCAGAACCTCCAAATTTCGTCACATGAAGCATATGGGTGGTGAGGTGTCCCATGAGGTGTCCAGGGTGATGCAGTAAAAATAATTAAAGAAAATAGGAAATTCCAGGAAAAACCAGGACCACAGGATCATAAGTCTTCCTAATTACAAGATTGCCATTGCTCAACACTATAAATACCCCCACCTAGCCCCTCATTTTGGCGTAAGCAAGGAAGAAAGGAAGAGAGAAGTTCTTGAGAGAGAAAGTGTGAGAAAGAAAGAAGTAAGGAAGTTCTGGCGAAGTTGGAAGTAGTAGGGAAGTTCTAAAGCACTGCTTTTGAGGTAACAACTAATCCTAGCTCTTATGTAATGTCTTTGTGATGTGTTGTTTTGTTTGGTTGATTGTTGTCCTATATGTTATTGAATATGGAAGCATGCAGCATACTTATCTGTACACAGTCACAAGCAAGCACCGTCACTCTGCATTACATATTTTGTTATGATTATTGTTACTGGGATTCTTTTGAATCTCATTCCCAAACATAACATTACAGGGGAGGTTCTGTCAAAATAAAATTTGGAAATCTTAAGGGACGCCGGTAGGCTGCCGAAATTCCGGCAACGAAGACGGAACAAAGAAAGGAACTGATACGTACTGTGTACGTAGTGCTGTCTAAGGAGGCTGGAAGTGAGTGGACCCAGCAGGTTCATCCAGTCTTTCCTGGGTACTACGTAGAATGGTAGTTCTCATAATGGAATTACCGAATCGGTAAAACATCGGTTACTTTCTAAAGAAGAATTGTAGCAGTTATGCTGCCGGATTTTAGACAGAGAAGGATGTAATAAAATATGAGGGAGTTAATCATGCATTGATATATATATAACAGTTGATTATTTGATATTAATTGTTATCTGGGCTGTATGACTGATATGTGTTGGTTGTATACTTGGTTATGTAAAGACTAAATGCTGAAAATATGCTCAGTGAACAGTAACTCGTGAAGACCCATTCATGTTTGATAAATCATTAAAAATAGTAAATGATTGAATTAATGTACGAAATTTTTAGGGTAAAAATTAGACATACTAAGATTTAATTTTATATATAGAATGTCTAATTTAGATGTATACACGAAAAGTTATAAATTTTTAAAGTTGGGACCAGAATGTTGGATTCAGGAGAAAGTCATTGGATGAACAGTAAGATTGAAACGTTGACCCACGTTAAATTTGTCAAGGATTGGTCAACCAATGATTTTTTCCTGAAATATATTTGAGTTATCTTCATGTAGCAATTTGAATCACTTCATTTCGATTTTTCTAGAATTAGTTATGAATTTTCAAAATCAGGTCACTCATCTGGAATTTGCCACAGTGAACAGTACTCGATATGAATAAAATTCCAGATTAAGTGTTTAGACTTCAATGACCCTGAAAGTGGTTTAAACGCTACTGAATGGTCCCTAAGATGTATAAAAATAAGGATGTGACACAAATCATGGCCTTTCATTTCCATTTAATCTTGGCCATCCATTCACTACCTCTCAAGCTATAAATACCCCTCCTTCTCCTTCATTTTCACCAAGCATAAGGGAACCATGGGGAAGCTCTAGCCAAATGAAAACTCAAGCAATCTAAGAGTAGTCTGAGGTACATAGGGTTCAAGCTAGCTAGGAATTAAGGTAAGTAATCTATCCTAGCTTATTTTTCCTTCTATTTAGAGACTTGAATGTAGGGTTTCAATGGAAGGAAAATGAGATATTCCCTTGGGTATGCTGTTGGCCGAAAGTGAAGAAGAAAGGGGGAAGATGAAATCAAAGTTAGAAACAAGAAATTAAAGTATAGACAAGCTTAGATTAGTGGTTATACTTTGAATTAATTGTGTAATCCTTGATTTTCCATATTGAAGGGCTATTCGGACAAGACAAGAACAGGACCAAGGAAGTGGATTTTGATTATTTTGATTCTTCTATTGAGTTTAGAAGGTGAAATTGTATAGGATTGATTTTTGAGAAAACCCTTATTCTCCATAGTTCTGTTATGTCTAGTACACTAAGGAGGAGTTAGAATTTGTTAATTCTGACTTCATATTTGGATTCTTTTGGCAAAATTATGTGGGATATGGTCAAGGTACAAATTAATTCAAAGGGTAAAGCAATTAACCGAAATTAGATAAAGTTAAAGGTTTATCGGTTTAGGAAATTAAACCAAGTTTAGAATTTGATTCAGCTGTAATATGTATGCTATTATGATATGCTAGGCCTTGATAATTGTGATAAAAAGGACTACAAAGCAAGAGGCAAAGATGTAAATGAAAGGTTAAGGAAAAGCGATAAAAGGTAGTGAACTTATATGTAAACTTGTATGCTTAATGCTTGAGTTTTGTTTTGACTGGATTATGTGAAGCATGTATGATTGAGAAAGCTCTGTTTTTTTTATGCTATAGCCATATGTTATAAGTAAGAAGTATGGAAGCATGTCATTATGCAAGCATGATCATAGTAGACAAGCATGTCTAACACTAAGCAAGAAGTTGCATACATTATTTGTGGTGCCGTTTGCTACTGAGATTTTTCCAAAAATCTCACCACCTCCATGTCACCTTAATCCCAACAGGTTATCCAAAGATGAAAGGAGATGAAGTTGCATGAAGAGGAGTTAGGGATTGGATAATATAATTTATATATGAATTTGTTATGCTGGTATTAAATGAAAATTTATTTTATTAAAATTCTGGCAGTAATTTGTATCTGCCTATGACAAATAGTAAATGGTCGATTAAATATATGAAAGTTTTTAGAATGAAAGTAGACATCCTAAGCTTTAATTTGACATATAGAACACTGAGAAACAAATTTCCAAAGTCAGGGGACCGAATCTGGAAACAGGAAAAATTGACCAAATGAACAGTACAATTTAGACATTGACTTGAGTTGAATAAGTGGGAGTGTGGTCAACAACTCATTTTTACTTGAAAGAAGCTTAAGTTAGCTTCCCATATCAACTTGAACCACTTTGTTTCAATTTTTCTAAAATTAATTATGATTTTTTGAAAATTAAGGATGTTACAGTTTAGTTTCAGAGCATAAGATTCTGGCACAGAACGAAAGGGTCTCGCATAGTAATGCTCAGATTTAGGTAAAATTACCCCTTAAAGTAAGTTATAATGACTTGTTTAAGTCGATAATGCATATGTATATGTCTGAATCTTTAGTGAACTAAGGAGATTTTCTCCCTAGAGTAAGATGTGAAGATGATTGGTTTACTACTTTGAAGAGGAGGATTCAAATAAGGAATGTTAAGAGGTAATTATTCTAGGAAAAGTATGTTTAAGTTGCAACAAGCAGGTGCTTTGGTCGCGACGAATAACCACAAAAAGATTTAGACACGACGATAACGCATTTTGGTCATGACGAGGGAATACAGAGGTGATTACTAGCGAAGGTCATGACTTTAGTCGTGATGAAAGAGTAATTTGGTCGCGACTAATAGACACAGAGAACTCCAGTTGTGATAAGTCAGAGTTTTGGTCACAACAAAAAGTGACCGTGACTTCTAGATAACTATAGTACACCATACCCTTGAGCCTTACAGCTTTATGAGGTTATCTTCAAGGACACGACTAAGTTAAACTAGTCTTAGTCAGCCAATACCTTTAAGGTCTCGTGTTCCTTAGCACGATGTAAATAGACATCCTAAGCTTTAATTTGACATATAGAATGCTGCGTTTGGATGTCTGTACATGGAGAAACAAATTTCCAAAGTCAAGGGGCTAAATCTAGAAACATGAAAAATTGACCAAATGAACAGTAAACTTTAGAAGTTGACTGACGTTGACTCAGTAAGAGCTTGGTGAACGACTCACTTTTTCCCACAAGAGGCTTAATTTAGCTTCGCATATAAACTTGAACTACTTCGTTTTGATTTTTCTAGAATTAACTATATTTTTTTGATTTTAGATTGTCTATCTGGAATTTACCAATGAACATTACTCGAGAGGGTAAAATTCTAGATTGTGCGACATCAGTGACTTTAGTGGTTCCAGATGCTACCATTTGGTCCCTAAGATGTACAAAATTAAAAATGTTATAAAATCTAATATTTACCCCTTTATTGTGTTTAAATGAATTCTAGACATGGGTAATGAATACTTGTTCCTTGTTGCGTTCCTTTAAGTATTCAACATTTTAATATTTTAAATATGTTCAGATTGCTAAATGGATTATAAAGTGAAACTATGCATGCATGATTTCTATATATTTGTGTTTTAAAAAACACAATGTAAATTGTTTTATAAATTTCAACTCATGAATTTATCTTGATTTATAAAAGTACATGTCTATTATTTGAAAGATAAATGTGAATCTCAACTCATTCATAAAAAATCTTGGTTTTACAAAATGCATATATATGAGTTGGAAAATATTCATGATTTTTTTGAAATGTATAGGTTTTAAAATTAGAGGTTAATACACTTATATAGAAATTTCAAATCTGCTCCAAATCCATTTGTTAGAGTCATCATTGATCCTAATTGTGCTATCATATGCTTGAACTCCTTATCCTCCAACGAGTTAAATATATTTAGAAAAATTCCAGAACCTCAAAGCCTTATGCTTAAATATATTTATGTATTTGCTACTGGTTGAACGATAATCATTATTATGGAATCATTTATGTATTTACTTGAATATATTTGCAACTCTATTCATTTTGACTAACAAGCTAATGTGCCTAATTGTTCAAATATCATTTTTAATATGAGCAAAGTCTTTGAACATTCATTATGTCCTAACATCTTATCCAACATGACTTTTGCTCCTAGAAAAATTTCTAACATGTTAATATTGTTGTTCAACATGCTATCTAATATGATCTTACAAGAATATTTTCTCTAATATGTTGACTTCCATATTTCCACAAGATTATTTTTCAAAGATCCATATTTTGAAAATTTACATTGAAATTTTTATTTCAAAAGAAGTATTATTTTTCAAAATAGATTCTTTTTAAAGAGGGAGAGCTCATATTTATATATTCATTATATCCTACAAACTCATCTCCTAGCATACTCAGCTGCATTCATTGTCAATTGCTTAGTTTTGATGATGAGTTATTATGTGGTCTTATATAGAAACTATTCTCTATATATTTAATATTTGATCATACTAATCATTCTCCTACAAAGAAAGAATTTGAATTCATGATAGGAGGAGAAGATGTGCTAAGAAAGAAAATTCCTCAATGTACTATACAAAAGATCCATCAAATTTGAAAATTGACAATCTAGTGGAGACAAGAGAGCACTATATTTGGCATCAACTTTAAAAGAATCATCAGCCATGCCAATACAAAAGAGCAATAAGCATCACATGCTAGTTATAGAAGAAATCATATCAACTAGAATGAATATGCATCAGAGTTACAGAGCAGAAGTGAGATTCATTTGAGGATGTTCAAACACAATAAGAGAGGAAGGCAATACATTTCATGGAACAATTCATCTAGTTGCCGAATCTAAATGAGCATTTCTAAACCCTCTATTAATATTGAATTCGTATCTATAGAATATATTACATAAACTGAGCTTTTTGGATGATATTTCTATGCTGTGTCTCTATGTGCTTTTATCAAAATTCTCTCTTTATTCACATCACCTTAAACTAGAAGTAGAAGGATGAGTTATTACCCTTGATAAGGTAAGCTTCATGTCACATCCCTAAATTTCCTATTTAGGGTAAATGAAACCTAGTGAAAGAAAATATTAGAGTATCGTTGGAGAAAGGACTAAATTATAACGAAAGCAAGCTAAAGTAACCTAAGTATGAAGTTGAAAAGGACTAAATTGAAAACTAAAAAGTTTCCAATGGTTAAACTTAATGTAGACATAAATTAATAGATTTAAGTGTAATTATAAAAACTAAAGGGACATGAATGTCATTTTTAAAAAGAAGAGAAATGTATGGTATTTATGAAAAGTTTAAGGTGAATAGTAAAAAGGTCAAAAAATACCCTGAATTTGAAGTCAGGAAAAGATAGAGGGGATTTTTCTTATCCATACAGCTGGAATTAGAATTTTGATTTGAGGCCCCAATTAATTGATGTAAATTTTTGAAATAATTAAATTTTGAATAAAAGTTTTTAGGTAATGTTAGATCAGATATCTAATAAAGGGTATAAACCTGCACAAGAAGTACAAAAGGTACAGGAATATGGAGTCAGGGCTAAGAAATACCCTGGTAAAATGTGAAAAGATGAAAATACCCCTAATGTTATAAAAATAAATAAAAGTGAATAGAGGGCATTTTGGTCATATAACCCTAGATAAGAAGTCAAAGATGGTTACAGGAATAGTGGACAAAGGTTAGGAAATACCTTGAAGAGAAGTAAAAAGATGAAAATGCCCCTAGAGTTATGAAAGTGAATAAAAATGACTCAAGGGTATTTTACTAATTTTTCAAGGGTAAGTAATAAAATTTATACCTTGTCCAATAATGTTAAAGGAAGAAAAAATTGAGACACTGAATCTAATGTCAGAAAACAAAATATGGAACCTCATAAAAATTAGATTTATAAAATAGTCTAGTTTTTAGAAAATCTGATCGGGCCAGTACCAAATTGGACAAGATTTTTAAGAAACCTCTTATCCACTAGAATGTCACCACCTAGCCTTCATGATGTCATGGGAGGGAGTTGATGATGTAAGCAAGCTAGGTGGTTAAATCTTGGCCATTGATTTTCATGATGCAGTCTTGTTCATCCATTGCAAGATTAGATCTTGGCCCTTGAAACCCCTCCATGTCTGGCACACTTGAACCCTTGGGGAACCTCTTGCAATTTTCTTTTTCTCAACCCCAAAGTCAAGCTTCCCATGTTCCAATCTTCAAGGAAACCTAGGTAAATTCCTCCTCCAAGCTTTGAATTATGTAGTTGGAAGATTTCTCTTTGATTTGAGTGGTTCAAATGTCATTTTTCTCTCTCTTTGGGGTGCTGGAAAAAACTTATTGTTGTACGGGGAAGATGAATTTTAAGTTATAGATAGCTTAGACAAGTTGAAACAAGCTAAAATTAAGTGGTTTAAGCTTGTGAAAACATGTTATTATAATTTTATGTTTGTCTTGCTTACTTCCACTATACAGAACTATACGAAGGAAGTTGAGTTTGTTGATTTTGATGCTTCCACTAGGTTTAAAATGGAAAATTGTGTAGGATTAAGTAGAGAGGCAAGCATTAGAATCAAAATATGAAATTTTTGAGATTATGGAGGGTGATCACGATTCTATCCAGTTTTAAGGAAGGAGTTGGAATTTCAAAATTCTAACTCCATAATTGAATTCTATAGGGAAAATTATGTAGGACGAACCTTGGGAATTAATTTGAGGAAGATGCAACCAAAAGCCTAAAAATGAATTGAAAAGGGTACTTAGAGAACTAAGCATTAGGATTATGCTTATGGATTGTTTTGTTACATACCATTGCTTTGTAATGTATAGGCTTTGATATTTGCCAAGGGAGAACTTCCACAATAGAGGAAAAGAACAAGTAATCCTCAAAAGGTAGCAAGGATAACCCACTTTAAAATTTGTTATGTTGGCTATTTAATTGCATTGTATTTATGATGGTTGGTTGAGCTTGCTTTGTGATGATACTATGAGTTTTGTTGCCATGAGCTATGATGGTTATTGCATTTTCTTGCACTATATGTCATGACTATATGCATGTTGGAGTATGCTCGGTACTAAGGTTATATTGCTCCTATGTCATATGCAAGTAATTAAATAATGGAACTTGATAAATGTTAAAATGCTATCTCTTGCTATTGAGATTTCTTTGTAATCTCATTCCTTCCATAAATTTGACATTGTTTTAGGGTTGGAACATCCAAGAAACAAGGTATAAATATGGAAAATTAGTAATGCTTTGTATGTAATTATTATATCATGTGTCGTAATGAATTAATATGGACAATGGCATGTAATTCTCAAAGAGGCAGTGACCTTATGATAATATTTTAAATACCTTGCTGGTTGAATTTTGGTATGGTACATGGCATGTATAAATTTAAGATAATGAAATTTAAATGGACACTAATATTACCTCATTTGCGTAAGAATACAATTTAATATGATTTTTCAAAGTTAGAGTTCATAATCTGGAAAACTAGAAATAAGCAAATTTGTAGGTCCTAGAGGAGCAAGTTTTCAGCTCTAGCTTGACCTAGCAAATGGGTTAATTTGTCCATGACATCTGGTGAGCTTAAAGTAAAAGTCCCAAGCTTTAAAAGAATAGATAATTTGCCTTATTTGGATATGTGAGCTAGGATATATGAATTTTTAAAGTTGAGGCTTAGAAACTAGAAGTTACAGAATGACCATATAAATAATACTTTTTAATAAATTAATTGTATTGATTGGTCTAATAAAACTTCAGTTTTATATTTTTACCTTATAGAGGATTGAAAGAGCTTCAATTAGAAATTTGAACCATCTCATTTTAATTTTTTTAAATTAATTATAAATTTTCAAAGTTGGGTCAGAAATTTAGAATTTCAATATGAACAGTAATTGAGAGACAGTTTTGAAAAATCACTTTTTTTACTTTAAGAGGTTTTTATGTGGTTTAAATAGCTTCTAAATGCGCATATAAGTATAGTAAAATAAGGGCATTACACTTCACATTCAAAACTTCTGCTAGTAACAAATAAAGGGAAAAGTGATTATGAAAATTATATTTAAAAATATCATGTTTGAATTCTATCATACTTTAATTGAACGAATACTACTTCGATAAGAGGGTTGATTGAAGAAGATTTTGATAAATTCAAAGCATGGATATTTGAAAGAAGTCATAGATTTATGGAAGAAGTCATCGATAAAGGGTCTCCTTGATAAGATCTTCGAATAATGAAGTAACTTCTTCATTGAGTAGCATGGTAAGATTTATTGAACCATTTATCAATAAATATTCTTATCGATAAAGGCTTCGATAAATAGCAAGTAAAAGTATAGTTACTGATATTTCTTCTTCAATAAATAGACTTTTATAGAAAAGCTCTTCTATACTGACACTTGTCAAAAAACCCTTCGATAAATGCACTAATTTGGTAATGTTGTTTTGGGGTTTTATCGATATTTAATGATAAAACTTTGAATATGGGTCTTATCGAAAAGGCTTTCAATAAGGACACTTATCGAAAAGCATTTCAATAAATGCACTAATTTGGTAAAGTTATTTTAGGTTGTTTTATCGATATTTAACAATAAACACTTTGAATAGGGGTCTTATCGAAGTGCTTATCAATAAATCATCAGTTATAAAAGAAAAAATTTGATTGTTAATGTGTAAGTTCATCGAAACCCTCTTTGAAAATTTTTCACTTTCTCTGAAATCGAAACTCCATAACCATTATCCAATCTTCAATTCACATATTTAAACCTCCCAAATCTTCTCCCCAACGTCTCAAATCTATCTTTAATCCTAAATTTCTCTTCTTACACTGTCATTGCTTTGTTCTCCTTGACACTGCTCAATCTATCCAAAAAATGGTGAGAACTAAGAATGTGATTGTTGAGAGCGATAGTTGTCATATCCTGAATTTTTCCTATCTGTATAAGACTGATAGAGGAAAGAGGTTTTGAAGGGATTGTGACAATAAATAAAAAGAAAAGATAATGATTAGATAAGGTTTAAGTTATAGAAAGGAAGAAAAATGAAAGGTTATAAAGAAAGGGACTAAACTACAAATAGTGAAAGTTCATGGGCTAAACTACAAATAGTGAAAGTATAGGGACTAAATTATAAATAGTGGAAAGTTCAAGGACCTAAATGGAGTTTTGAGATTTTAGGTGCCAATTGGAATTTCAAATTTAGTAGAAAAAGACTAAAATGGAATTTGGCAATTTCAAGTACTAAAGTTCAATTTTGCCAAATTCAGAGGCAAAAGTGTAATTATAAAAAGTTGAGCAAGAAAAGGCCCAAAATTGCCCAGAAATAGAGGACATAATTTAGGCCAGGCATATCTCTCAAAATTTTGATTTAAGGTCCCGATAAATTGATATTAATTTTTAAAATCTGAAAATTAGTACAACATCTTCTAAACATCATAATTAGATGAAATTTTACAGGAAATTCTTATATTAATATAAGATGAAACTGAAAGAACTTAAAAAGGAGTCTCATTGAATTAATTATGAAATTTAAGGGAAAATAGGCATTGATAAAGGATTTAAAAGAAACTTGTAGAATTTTTATCAAGGCTTCTGAGTCTCAATAATTATGAGACTTTGCAAGATATTCATTTTATAGTAGAATGAATTTCTAAAAATGTCACAACCCTTAAAAGAAGTGTATAGAATTTATCTCAAAAAATTAATGTTATTTAAGGATATCGGTATAGGAAATAAAAGGGTAGTGCCTTGGGATTTATGCCAATTAGCTAATTGGACCTAAAATAAGCCTAATATGGTGTCAAGCATCAAGGTCCAATGTTTCAAGGAAGTGTCTTGGAACACAAGTTGATTTTTAGATATATTTATGAATTTTTAAAATAGAAAAGGAAAGAAAAACCTAAGAGCATGCAAGGTGGCATGTGAGGTGTCATTTGTGGGACCCACACCATGTGCAAAAATGCCACTTGGAAGCCAAACAAGATAGGAAGAGTTTTAGTACATGTGGAATTATACTAAAATAATGTAAGAATTAAGTTAAGTATGTATGATTAAAGGATAATTAATCAAAGAATCAATCAATGAGATGAGAGTTTAAGCCATTATAATAATTAGTTGAAAGAGGGGTAAAATGGTCCCTTGAGCCTTGAAAATTTACTATAAATATCCCCCTTGTCTTCGTGCATCGAGAGGAACCTTGGAGAAACCATGTCAAAATGAAGAGAGCACCTAAATTAAGATAAAGGAGAAGCCACCCAAGCAAGTACCTAAGGTAAGCAATCCTTCCTAGTTTATTTATATGATTTTTGGAAGGATAAAACCTAAGTTTTAATGGTTGAAAGTTGAGTTATTTCCTTGGAACCCTTGCTGCCCAAAACTATGCAATAAAGAAGAAAGAAGAAAATGAAGTTCAAACTATGTAGAAGGCATCTAGATAAGCTAGTTTGGATGGTTAGTTATGGAATTAGATTAAAATTCTTGAATTTGTTCTTTAAGGGAGCTATTCGGCCAAGTGCAAAACTGGAAGGAGGAGTGTGAATTTCAATGATCTAATGCTTCCATTGAATTTAAATGATGATTTTGTGTAGAATTGAATAAGATTGGAACTTTAGAATTGGAAAATGAAATTTTAAAATACTCTCTATTACTATTTATACGTGTGAACAATGATGTGAATTTCATGATTTTGATGCTTCCAATGGTTTTGACATGAAAAATTGCGTGGGATAAAGTATAGAAACAAGTATTGGAAGCATTGGAATCAAAATGAGAAATTTTGAAAGAAAAGGCACTCTTTTTGGTTCTGTACAGCAGGGTGTGAAGGAATTAGAATTTTGTAATTCAAAGTTCATAAATGGATTTAGAAGGCAAAATTGTGTAAGGTAAAGTTAAGACACAAGTTAGTTCAAAGGATAAGATAATTAGCCACAAATAAAGAAAGTTAGGGGTTAGTTAGTTAACCAAGTTCAATGTTTTTAAATATTGATTGAAATGAGATTGTGATGCATGTATAAATATGCAATATTTAGGATTTGATTTGTGTATTAAAGAAGACAACCTCACATCAAGGAAAGATGACAAAGAAGAAGATAAAGGAAAGTAAAGCATCAAGGAAGTGAACTTATCTACTTGTATGCTTACGTTGCTTGGATGTTTTATGTGATGTTTACTTACTTTGATTATATGAAGCGTGTATGATTAGGTGATGCTCTATTTCTTTTTATGCTATGGCCATATGTTTAATTAAGGGACATGGAAGCATATAAGTTATCATTATGTAAGCATAATCATTAAGTACAATATATTAACATTAAGCATATAGTTGCATACACTGTATGATATCCGTTTGATACTGAGATTTCCCCAGAAATCTCACCCATTCCATATCAATCCAATCAAAGCAAGTCTTCTCAAGTTGGAGGAGATGAATATGCATGAAGAGAAGTTAGGAATTATTTAGCATGATTGATATGTGATTGATGTATGTTATGTATATGTATGTAATGTTGGTTGCTGGAATTTACCACTGTGAACAGCAACACGTGGTGAGACAATGAACTTTAAACTATAATGAAAAATAGTAAATAATAGAATAAATGTATAAATTTTACCAATATTTTGTTAATATGTCAAGCTTAGTTTTGATGCCAAGAATGGCTTATTTCAATGTCTGTACAAAAAGAACAAAATTTTCAAAGTTAGGGACCATAAACTGTTTTTAGAATATTTGACCAAATGAACAGTAATTTTTGCTGCCAGGTCTGTACTGATTGATTGAGCATTTGGTATGAGAATTATTTTTCCCTTAAAATTCATTATTTTGGATTCAAGTATCCTTTTGAAACACTTCATTTTGATTTTTCTAGAATTAATTATGATTTTTTTAATTTTGTCGTCAAATCTGGAAACACCAAATGAATAACAGTACCCGCATACTTGTAAATTCCAGATTTAGTAAATGAACTTTAATGGTTGTTTAAGTGGTTCTAAATTCAACCAAATGGCCCCTAAAACTTATGAAAGTAAGGTGTTACAATAGTAGCAAAGAGAAGTAGCCTGCAACTCCCTCCAAGTTAAAAATACAGGCCTAAAGTAAGAAAGGATGAAGTTCCTCCATGGGAGACAGCCACTCCAAGAGCCATAACATAGCAAAACATCAAGACAAGACAGAGTGCTCGCCAACCTTCAAAGAGAAAGAGGCACATCTTGGTTACCGTATCTGAGGAATCTGAGTTTGAAAACACAAACTTAGACAACAATCTCAATCAAGCAGTCAACACTGCCATCAACAAGGGTCTCCCTCCACAATCCACACCATCTGCCCCTGCTGCTTCTGGTCAGAGAAGGAAGCAGAAAGAAAGGAGAGGAAAATATGATTTCTCACAAGGTACATATGTACCCATAACTATACATCCTACCTCTATACCTACTTCTACTCCTACCCTTGTTTCAACTGCTTTACTTTATGGGGGATTAGATAAAGGAGTTGATAAGGGAAAGTTTAAGGCAGTGTTTGATGAGTGAGAGCTTTGTCCAGTATTCTATGTGGACCTAGACTATCTAAAATACAATGACAAAACTCAGTTAGACCTTTCCAACCCAATGAAGTATTATGAGAATTAGTTAGGAATTAATCTCTCATATAGTCCAGAGGTAGTAAAAAGATTCTATTGCAATATGAGTATGTTTGATGAAGCTAATGATGATGACGAGATAGTGAAGAGCCATATGATCACTAAGTTGAGAGGTAGAGAAATCAAACTTGATGGTGATGTGATCAATTTTCTGAGCAAAACCACTAAACATGAGAAAGGTCTTGCTTTGTCCTTGAAGAATATCTATCAAAATCTCATGCTCAGTGGCAGCTTCACAGGAGATTTGAAGTTTATACCAAATGACATGTGTGATTTGTTGGAAATTGTGCCCTAGGGGCCAATCATTGTATCATGTTATCATATTATTTGCATGTTTACTATGATGACAATCCTTGGATAACTAGTGATTTTATCCTAAATGTCCCTGGTCGGTCATCTATGCGGGAGCAGAGATGAAATAAGACCAGTATGACTTTGAAGATATATAGAGATATAAATCAAAGTCATAAGCACATGTAAGAGTACAGGGTGTTGGATCGACCCGCTATGAGAGAGTTGCATGGGTTAAGTCATAAGCTTCTCTCATATACAAGCCATGTCACTATGCCCTTTGACCTGAGATCATCATGGATTCCTACATGACAAACGCTCAGCTTTGACCTAGTCAAAAGTCACTTTTGACCGAGTGATCATAAAGGCTATGCTCGGGCTTAGTGGTTTTTCATGCGGAGGAATGTGAATGGTCAAGATGGAATTTGTCCCTCACATTCGTAGAGAGATATTACTGGGCCCCTCGATGAGTGAGTCTGAGAAATGTATGGCCATACTGGAATGGAAGGGTAGTTCCATTTCTATATTCAGACTACTCAGGGATCGAGAAAGTAATGGTCAGGAATAGGAGGATGACGTTCTCCATGCCTCATCCTTGACCGAAATATCATGTGACAAAAGGGACGTGATATGGTTGTATGAAAGGTTACATCGTTTATCGATCCTCATATGTTTTGGGTAGTCGTAATGCCTTGCTAGAGACCGCTTACGACTTGTGGGTCAGTATAGTAACTGGGCCACTGCCAACTTCATATGGGCCTACAGGGTCGCACACAAAATAGCCCAATGCGAGCTATGATGTCCAGATTCATTGAATCTAAGAGATGTCTAGATTCAATGAATAATCTAGGGTGGATATATATTTTATATATATATAAATTAGTTTATATATATATTATATATAATATAAGGATAAATTAAATCTCTATCATTTTTGAATTTGAATTTAAATGGATATGATCTATTTAAATTTGAAATTCAAATTGATAAGATATCTCAAATTTAATTTATAAGAATAAATCAAATATAATTCCGTCTTATCTTTATTTTAAATTAAATAAATAGGTGAATTAAATCTGTGGGACGGATTTAATATAAACTATATTTATTTAATCAGTTTCTTATTAAATTATGCAATATATGATATTGTATTAATTCAGAATTAATATAAGATTAATTCTGAAGCCCGGCCCTATTAGAAGCCCGATAGCTTCCTATATATTTGACATTAGGAGCTAGGGTTCAACACACAATATAGATCTCTACACACACATTCAGACGTGAGAAGAGGGGGCAGGGAGAGTGCAAAAGGTTTGCACATAAGAAACTGCCGAGATAGAGAGGGTGAGGACGGAATCTCTAGAAAGCCCTAGAGGGACAAGAGGCGCTAGCACGTCGTTCGCGATTGGAACGCTGTTCGTGTGGATACCGGTAGAGGAAGCCGATCTGAGCTGTCGACTTCTACGATACGACCAGACACGAAGCAAGGTCGCGACCAGAACACACTGAGGTCGCGACCATACGGGCATCTGAACGTCAGAAATCCGAAAAGAAGAGGCAGGTCGCGACTTGAAGCTGACGAGGTCGCGACTACAAACTCCAGAGACTTCAGGTCGCGACGAGAAGCAGAGGAGGTCGCGACTAAAATGTTCCAGAGGCGAAGAGTCGCGACTAGTGGACACTGAGGTCGCGACCAAAGCTTGAAACCGAAGGTAACACTTCTTTCTCCTTGACTTAAACACATTCGGTAGATCCTGGATGGGAATGGAAAATTTTTTAAAGTTAATTTCCGCTGCGTGTCTTCCAATTCCCTTCATGATTATCATAGGATAATCCACTACATCTACTCAAGAAATAAGGTAAACAATTCAAGAAGCTTCACCTATCTCACTCAAGAAGACTATCTGCTACTGGATAGGATTATAAATTGAGAGATTATAAATATTGGGGCCTTGATCTATAGTGAAATCAGGAACTTTCACTTTGACAAGTCAAAGGCCACACCTATCCCATATCCCTAACTAGTTTCTTTCTTCCTTCAATACAACAATATTGCTTATCTGGAGAAGGAAGAGAAAGAAGTAAAAGTACCAAGATTTGGGGCTAAGCATATTCACCAAATGAGGATTTCTTTGTTGGTTCTGGCTGTATCACCCAAGATGGGGATGAATTTGGTGTTTTTAAAATTTTATAAAATATAAAAATATTTAAACAAGATTGAAAACTAGAGTTTAGAATGATATCACTGAAGGAAGAAGTTGATGGAGAAATATTGCACAAGTTGATTTATACTGGTTCGACCTAAACCACTTAGCCTACGTCCAATCCCCAGAGAGCTCCTTTGAGTGTTTCACTATCTTCAAGATTCCGTGGGCACTTAGTAACTTAGTACATTCACATGAGAATCCCTCTCACTCCCCCTTACAACCCGTAAGGTTATCCAGTGAGAATCCCTCTCATTTCCCCTTACACCTATAAGGTTACAATCTACTCAAGAGTCTCGCTGTCGTATCCCTAATTTTCTTATATGGTATGTATGTACAGTTTGTATGTAATATATATGAGATTCTCTAAGGAAAATGTTGCAATTTGTCGTATCCTTAATTTTATCCTTCCATATACTCATTAGGAAGTATCTTAGATCAATGGAGCACCATTTTAGCTTAAAAACATGAATTCCCAAGAATTAGGTCATCGGGTACTGTTCATGTTACTGTTCCTTTGGTAAATCCAGATTACATCATGAACTTTAAAAATTCATAATTAAATCTATAAAAATTGAAATGAGGTGGTTCCAATTTCTAAAAAAATATATTTCATTTAAATTTGAAGGAAAAATATGAAATTGAGGTTTCCTTGTCCAAATCAAATCAGTTTATTCGTTGAAAACACTGTTCATTTGGTAAACTTGAAAGTTCCAGTTTCTATGCCTTATTTTCAAAAATTCATTTCTCCTTGTGTACTTATCCAAATGATACATGTTACATATGGATTTAAATCTCCATATGTTTACTTTAATCTCATAAAATTTCGTGGAAAAACTCATTCATTTACTATTTGAAATTTACGCATGAACCTCACTGCCTCTGGATACTCGTTTTATCTTAATCCAGATTTTAATCCCGAATTTGAAAAATCATAACAATTCTAATTCTTAACCAATTGAGACGTTCTTGGTGTCCATTTAAATCTCTATATATTATCTATGTTCATGCCAAATTTCACGTGAAAACTCGTGGTATAGGTTATGAAAAATATTGTTGGAAATGTACTTCCTCGGATCGGATTTGTTAAAGCATACATCATACACACCAAAACATCATCTTCTAAGTTAGGTGAACACCCTTTAAGTCATATACAATTATCCTTCCATATTTAACATCTTTCCATGAGAAGATCCAACACCTATACCATGGTTATTTATATGGAAAGAATGAGATGGAAATCTCGACAGCAAGTCATACAAACTATAATAACATGCATGCTTGATTAAATGCTTAACATGTTATAATGACATGGGAGCTACTTCATGAACATATATAAGCAACCTCTAACTTGCATATTGTCATGACATTCATTACAAGGAGTTGTAACCATTCATATCTCATCATCATCATCATAAAATCATCTCATGCTCAACCAATAATCATACATAACAAGCAAACATACAATCAAACAAGCATAAGATTATAGTTAGGTATTCTTGCTACCTCTTAGGTGTCTTTGCTATTCCTTTCTTGGATTGATCTTCCCTTCTCACAAATGTCAAAACCTAGCCATTACAAAGTAACATCAAGTTACAATTCACTTCCAACACAATTCCAAGACTAGGGTTTCAACTAGGTTTCATTCTTCCTTTAATTTACGACTTATGCTTCCATCTTTCTAAAATAAATTTTGATAGTTCATTTCCACATAATTTTTCATGTAGAATCCAAATATGCATTCAGAATTTCCAAACTCCAATTGCATCACAAGCTGCTGTACAGAATCGAAAAGCTACCCTTGTTTTCCAAAAAATCTCATTTTGATTCCAATGCTTCCAGTACTTGTTTCTCTACTATAACCCCACAAGATTTTCCATTTTAAACTCATTGGAAGCATCAAAATCATGAAATTCCAACATATGAACAGTGATTCATACAATACCAGAGCAGAACACAATCTTTGATTCACAAGCATACTTGAATTTCCAAGCTATTACCACTTGATTCTAGCTTATCTAAACTATCTATAACATAAAACTCTTCTTCCTTTCACATCAAAATAGAATGGACAGCAGCACCATCAAGAGGAATATGTCCCAAAAACCTCTTAAAACTAAGAACAAACTTGCTAGAACATAGTCTAGGATCAAGGGAACTAATTACCTTGTTAGTTCTTCCAAGGTGCTTGCTTCTTTTTGGCTTGAATGGAAATTTTGCAAGAGTTTCCCCAAGGTTGCCTCAAGTGCCAAAATGAATCTGGTTTGGGGGGGTATTTATAGGCAAACTTGAGTGAAAATGGAAGGCCAAGATCATTTTGTGCACTATTTTATCTAATGGCTAAGATTTAATCTTGGATTTTCTTTTCTTTATTAATTATGACATCACCTTCATGACATCATCAAAGGGACACCTCAAGGGACACCTCAACATGCACATGGAAAAATTGAAGGAAGAAGAAGCCTCTGGAAAAATTTTAGTCCAGTCCGATACCGGCTCAGTCTGACTCCCCAAAAACCAGACTATTTTCTGAATCTAATTTTTCGAGGTTCCATAATATGTTTTCTGACCTTAAATCCAGATTTTTTATATCATTAACATTCTTATACTGGGTCTAAACTTAATTACAGATCCCTTGGAAAAGACCAAAATACCCTTGGTGCCCTTACTTGCACTATATTAACTCTAAGGGCATAATTGTCATTTCACACCTCTTTGTACCCTGTCAGGGCATATACTGACTTGAACTAACCCTTCCTGTACCTGCCCTGGCATTTTGGCCCATCCAAAATGACCAAAATACCCTTCATTCACCTATTGCTCTTTAGTGCAATACAGGGACATTTCCGTAATTTTACACTTTTTCGGGGTTTCTCCGGACACTGGCCAACCTATCAGTCTACTGATCTTATTGGGCCTTCTTGACGCCACCTGTTCTCTTGGGCCTCTACGTTACGTCATCCGAGCTCATTTAGTCCCAGTTTATTTACTGCTAAATCTTCCTATCGGATCCCCGGAGTTCACAAACTCCCGTCTAATTCACTAAAAAGTGAATAACTTTTTCTAAGAACTCCTTTCAAGATTTTGTCAGTTTCTTGACCTCCGGCTTCACAGGACGCATCATCCTGTAACTTATCACTTATATCTGAGGTCCAGGAGATCTGATAAAAATTTCGGATAACTTTTTCACTATTAGATAAATTTCAGCCATCTAGAACTTTAATAAAATTTCTATATTAAGCTAGACTATCCTGCATCACTTCCTCTATCTACTAATGAAATTTGGGACTGAAATGCTTTCGAGCAGTCTAAACCACTTTCGGCTCAACTTTCTTTAATTACCATTTGGCCCCTAGGAACATTTCTTCTTTTCAATTAAGTCCCTCAAATTTGGCTAAAATTACACTTAAAGACCCCACATTTTTGTCTACTTTCTCTTTTAGCCTTAAACCTTTTATAATTTTACTTAAGTCCTTGCATTTTCTTCCTTTTTCAATTTAATCCCTTTCTTTACATGAATGGCCACAAATTTCCCAGAAAATCTCATATATTACGTACAAACTGTACATACTATCCAGTACAGAAAATTAGGGATATTACACAATTTATGGAAGGAAAGGGATTAAATTGTTAATAATAGAAAGTTTAAGGACTTAAGTGAAATTTAGAAAAGTTCTATGGTCAAAATAAAATGTAGAGATAAATGTTGGGCCAAGAAGTATAATTTTAAAAAGTTTGAGAGACTAAAATAAAATTTGTCAAAAGTTCAAAGGTAAAATTGTAATTATGAGGAAGTTGTGCTAGAAAAGGCCCAGAACTGCCCGAAAATGTTGCAGTCCCGAATTTTACCAGTAAATAGAGAATGGTAATTGGGCCAGACATATTTTTTAGAATTTTGATTTGAGGCATGATATAATTGATATTAATTTATAAAGTATGAAGATTATTAAAGGACCTTCCAGATTTCAATCAGATGAAATTTGGTAGAAAATTCCCGTAATTAATATAGAAATTTGTAAAAGTGACAGAGTCCAAAAAGAAGTTTTATAGCATTTTTAAGAGAATTTACAGTAGAATAATATACCCAATAAATACTTTCGGGTGAGTTTTCTTGGAAATTAAGACATAAAAGGTATTAGACCCATGTAAAGGCCTAAGTTGACATCCCATAAGCCCAGTAAGATATTTGAACAGTAGTGTGGGCCAGTATGATGAGCAGGTCGGATTGTCGTCTTTCGATCTATCAAAATAATAATGTTTGTACCCAATAATATAGTATAAGGCATAACCCTATCGTTCTTCTCACGGAGTTTTTCTATTGGAGACCTAGTATATTGGTGCTAAATCTATTAAAAACCTGAGTGAAAGCAAAATGAGTTTTGGGGTTTGGTTAATTTTTTATGCAATAAAATAAATGTGTAGTAAAGTAAATGTTTTTGTCTTTTTGATTAAGATTCAAATGCGTTGGTTTTTGAAAGAAGTATGTGATGACAGACCTTGATGATGAAAGCATATCTATCCTTGCTCTAAATTTGATATGGAGTTTTTGAAATCACTAAGTCTTAAACAAAACCTCAATCAATCGATTGAGTCCAGAGCATTAATATTCCTTAAACTCCTTTGATCAAAGCTAGTTTAAAAACTCTTAATGCACTGTTAAAATTCACTTAGTGTGTAATTCAAATCGGATGATGAAAATGCCCTTGAATGATCGTCGATCGACAAACCCTAGATTTGAAGCAATTGAATTAATTAGCAACGATCGTTGATAACAGTTCAACTAACTTAAAATTGAAACTAAAATATTATATTAAAATGATATTCAAAACATCCAAAGTCAATTACAATTGTCTAATCTGAAAGTAATCAATCGACACTCAATCCCTTGTTCATATAATGAAAACCCTAGATCTAGAAGCATCAAAACATGAAATAGGTGAAGATTAAAACTGAAAACTCCCTAGTGCAGTCCATGAGCTCAAGACATGAGATCCATCACCAAAAGACTAAGGATTTAGCCTCTAATGACTCCTATTATGTTGCAATCACTGTTTAAATATGATGCCATGGAGAAAAGCAGAAGATGAGATGAAGAGATGAATGATGGAGTTGTGTGGAGATAGTGGAGAGAGTGGAGAGAGAGTTTGAGCACTGCTTCTTATCCTAATCAGGTCAAAAACTAGCCTCCCTTCTGTCTACGGCTTCCCTCTCCTTTTAACAGCAGTTGACCTAATAAAAAATGTGCAGCTTCACTACTATCTTCTTTGGTCATGACTAGATCCATGTTTTGGTCGTGACCTATAAACATAGAGAAACTTCCCAGGAGAAATTAGGTCGTGACATGTAGACACTTTGGTCACGACTGAAATACACGGAAGCTGCTTCCTTGATTTGATTCTCTATCTTGTGATTTCTTTTCTACTCACATTAGTCCTTGCTCCTCTAAAATACCTGCAATTCAAAACCAAAGCTCATTGTAAAAGTCCCACCAGAAAAAGAATATCATATATGCAGTTTAGAGGAGTTAATTTACCATTTTACCCTTAAAATAACACATTGCCAAGCACAATCATGTATTACCATAAAAGCACAATTATAGGCATAAAATGAATGGTAAAGTTATTATAAAACCCTCAAAAAATATCGCAGAAACCATACACAAATTGTGTCTTATCACAGTGTCTAGAGAAACCCTAAAAATATGAAATTATGAAAATGCCAAGGCAGGTACAGGAATAATTAATCAGAGTCAGTATATGCCCTAACAAGTTGTAAAGAGGTGTGAAATGACTAGATCAGTATCGGATTAGACTAGAATTTTTTCTATCAGTATTTCCCTATGTAATATCCTAATTTTTAGGCCCAAAGGCTCAGAAAGTAGCCTAAAATAGACAGGCTACCAGACCCCTTTGAGCAAAAGTCCCAGAAATATACAGAGGATTTTTAGGGACTAAACTGCAAATAAGTAAAAGTACAGGGACTTGTGTGTAAATAGTAAAAGTCCCTAGGGGCATAATGGTTATTTTAGAAAAGAAATGGACTAAAGTGAAAGTTTAAAAGTTCCATGGTGCAAAAATAAAACTAGACACAAGTTATGGGCCATTAAGTGTAATTATGAAAAGTTAAGGGACTTAATCGAAAAGAGGAAAAGTTTCCAGGGGCAAAATGGTAATTATAGAAAGTTGAACCAGAAGTGGCTTAAAACTGCACGGGAGCATTTCAGTCCAAAATTTTATCAGTAGATAGAGAAAATGATGCTGGTTAATCTAGCTTATTACAGAAAATTTTATTAGAGTTTAGATAGCTGAAAATTATCTGATAGTGTGAAAGTTATCTGAAATTTTTATCAGATCTTCTAGACCTCAAATGAAACATCCTTACTTTCGTATGTTTTAGGGACCATTTAGTAGCATTTAGAACCACTTTCAAGGTCATTGAAGTCCAATTTCTCAATCTGGAGTTTTACTCTTATCGAGTACTGTTCATTATGCAAATTCCAGATGAGTGACCTGACTTCAAAAAATCATAACTAATTCTATAAAAATTGAAATGGAGTGGTTCCAATTGCTACTTGAATCTAACTCAATTATATTTCAGGGAAAAATCACTTGTTGACCATGAATTGACCAAGTCAACATAAGTCAACGTTTCAACTTTACTGTTCATCCAACGTTTTTTTCCCTGAATCCAGCATTCTGGTGCCAACTTTGATAATTTATGTCTTCATGTGTAGACATCCAAATGAGACGTTTTATATATCAAATTGAATCTTGGTATGTCTACTATTTATCATAAAAATTTCATACATTTATTCATCTATTTACTATTTTTAATTATTTATCAAACATCATCATGTCACCACGTGTTACTGTTCACAGTGGCAATTTCCAGCACTCAACTTTGCAAACATATGCATACATCCATCATATATCAGTCAAACATGCCAAACAATACTCATTATTAATTAATAAGTTTTTTTACATCTGGGTATGTACAAAATTATCATACTTCTATTACATCTTTTTCTGCCTGAAATCCGACAGCATAACCGCTACGCTTCGTCTTCAGAAAGTAACTGATCTTGTACCGATTCGGTAATTCCCGTGAGAACTACCATTCTACGTAAGTACCCAGGAAAGACTGGATGAACCGGGTAGGTCCACTCACTTCCAGCCTCCTTAGATAGTACCTACGTACACAGTACGTATCAGCTGCCCTCTTTATCTTGTCATAATTTCGGCAGCATAACGGCATCTCTTAAAATTCTCAAAATTCACTTTGACATAACCTCCCCTGTAATGGTTTACTTATTGGGATGAGATTCGGGGGAATCTCAGTAGCAACAATCATAACAATATATGTAATGCAGAGTGACAGTGCTTGCTTGTGATTGTGTGGAGATAAGTATGCCGCATGCTTCCATGCTTAATAACATATGATCATAGCATTATAGCAGAGCTTCAGACATAACATATAAGACAACAATTCAACCAAACAATAGCACAACAAATCACAAAGCCATTACATAAAAGCTAGGATTAGTTACTACCTCAAAGGCTTAGTAGAACTCTACTATCTCTATTCTGCTTCCAGCTCCGCCAGAGCTTCCTTTCTTTCTTTCTTCCTCTCACTTTCTCTCTCAAGAACTTCCTTCTCTCTCTTATTCTTCCTTGGGCCGTGCATAATGAAGGCAAGGGGGTATTTATAGTTTTGGTCAATGGCATTCCCGTAATTTTGAAGCCATCTGATCCTGTGGTCCTGGTTTTTCCGGAATTTCCTATTTTTCTTTATTCCTTTTACTGCATCATGCATGACATCACCTCAAGGCCACCTCATGGGACACCTCATCGCCACATTCTTCACATGTCACAATTCCTGGACACCTCATCAGCTGACTCAGCAGTTCCAGTCCAATCCAGTACCGGTCCGATCCGATTTCCCACAAACTGGACTCACCGGCTAAGATTGTGCCACATGTCCTTAACTTTTCTTCTCCCTCTAAGGTGACGCCATGTGTCATCTGGAAGGGACCTTTCACGCCTTCCAATGCTATCCAGATAAACCTAGGACTTTATCTGATCACCTCCTCGGTTATCGTGCCGACCGAGTAACTTTACTTTATTGAAACAGCATTAAAATAGTATTTTAATGCCACTTTTTCCCACATACTTCATGGGCTACGTTTTTGGGCCTTGGAATATCATCTTGGGTCTCTGATCAAGCTCAAGTACTCTGATGGCTCGATTCCCAAGAAACAGTCCTTGGCAAATTACCAAAATACCCCTGAGTGCCCTTTCTTGCGCTATCTTAGCACTAAGGGTAAAATCATCATTTTACACCTTTCTGTACCCTGTCAGGGTATATACTGACTCTAAGTAACTTTATCTATATGTGCCTTGGCTCCTGGGCCTGTCCAGAATGACCAAAATGCCCTCCATTCATCTATTATTCTTTAGTAAAACACAGGGGCATTTTCGTAATTTCGTACTTTTCCGGGGTTCTGCTGGACACTGGCCCACCTATCAGTCCAAGGGTCTTACTGGGCCTTTGATGGCGCCATTATTGGGCCTTTGATGGCGCCATTATTGGGCCTTTCAGGGTCCATTACCTTCATGGCAAGCATTACGAGGAATCCTCCCTTGTCCATGATTATTGAATATTTTATCTATTATTCACCGTTTATACACATATCCGGACACCGGCTCCTTCTGTCCGATACACTGGCCTACGGTGTTCAGGCATCCCTGTGAGTCATATCAGTCATCTGACTGAGGTCATCCGAACTCATTCAGTCCCTTTTCAAATACCGATAAATCTCCCTATCGGATACCCGGAGGCCTCACACTCCCATCTGGATTTTCTAATTTGCGAATAACTTTTTCTACAGGCCTCCTATCTGTATTCTGTCAGTTTCCCGACATCCGCCCCATCAGGACGTATCATCTTGTATTTTCTCACTTAGATCTGAAGTCTAGGATATCCGGTAGGAATTTTTATAACTTTTGGACTATCGGATCAATTCTGGCTATCTGGAGTCTTGAAAAAAATTCGTGTATTAAGCCAGATTACCGAGCGTCACTTGCTCTCTCTACCGGTGAAATCTGGGACTGAAATGCTTTCGGGCAGTCCAAACCACTTCCAGCCTGACTTTCTTTAATTATACTTTAGCCCCAGGGAACTTTTCTTCTTTTCAATTAAGTCCCTTTTTATTTGGCTAAAATTACACTTAAGGACCCCACCTTTTTGTCTACTTCTCTTTTTGGCCTTGCACTTTTTCATAATTGCATCTAAGTCCTTCCATTTCCTTTCTTTACTTTACAAGGTCTAGGGGCATTATTGTCTTTTCATACTTACCGGAGTATTCTCTGACCCTGGTCAACTATCCAGATACCCTTTCTTGACTGTCTAACCTTAGCTAAATGACCAAAATACCATTTACTCATTCTTCAGTTATTCCATAACATAAGGGCATTTTCGTCATTTTGCACATTTTTCCCGGACACCGGCCCCTCTTACCACTGAACTAATATTATGGGCCTGGGCCTTCCCTGGTGTCACTATGGGCCTTAGAAAACACTGTATGGCCACTGCCCATAGTCTGATCATCTCTATTCGGACTGCTCTTCCTTTACCGATTATAACTGTAAATTCCCATCTTCGAGAATTTTTACAGAAAAATCGGGACCTCAAATTAAAATTCTGTGTTGCGTCATTCAACCCGGAATCCTTTTCTCTATCTCCTGGTATTTTCAGATATTTTATCCGGACCGGGCTATTTTTGCCTGAAAGTACGCTCCCGCGCACACTTTTCAAAAATGACCATTTTACCCTTGGTCACATTTCTAATTCTTTCATACACATAGAGACCTCATATGCACATTTCACAGTTCAGTGAAATGATCAGCATAATTTTCTCTATTTTCTGGCAAAATATGGTACTCATCGGCTACCAGCCCGATCTTTCCCATAATTACGGTTATGCCCCTGAATTCTCTTTCTGGCATCTCTAGGCCTAAAAATTGGGGTGTTACATTTCTACCGCCCTTAAAATAAATTTCGTCCTCGAAATTTACTTGGCATCTTAGTCAACTATCCTGGATATAGCTCTTCTGTATATCCTTTCCTGGCTCATGACTAAGGCTTGGGTCATTTATCCTCTTATACTTATGGACAACTCATTACACTTGTGAGTAGTGTCCATTTCTTTCATATCTTATCCCACAGAATTTTGATGTAATTTGGGGGTCTACATCACTCCTCTTACACTTTGCAAATATCTCAGGAGAAATATTGTTCTTCTGACTTTCTTTCTCCTGATACGAGATCATAATCCAGATAACTTCTCGGACTTTTCTTAACTGTTCTCATAACTTCATGCATCTATGCCAAACCTTTGTGGCATTTTTTTCTTATCCCTTCTTAGGGATTATATATTGTTAGGCTACTCTTTCCTTAGCACCTTTCGTGCCACTGGGTTAGGGCTAGATTACTCTTTGTATAACTTTAGGCCCTAGCAATCTCTTTCTTATAGAACTACGTTCTATCCTTGCTTTGCCTTAGACCCTCTTCTCTAGGTCTCTCTGGCCTTTTATTACCACTTCCTTTAGATCAGAAAAGAACTTTTCATTATCCACATCATCATCTAGGCATATAGTTCCTTACAGCTCAGTCGCCCCTACAGCTATGGTTCTTTTTAACCATTCTTAGGGTCGACCTCAGGGAATATTGGAGACTCCGTCTGGGGTAAGAGCAAATACCTTTCCTAGGGATGTCAGCATTCTTAGGGCAACCTCTTGCAAAGTGGCCTTTCTTACCACAACTGCTTTGCCCTGCTTGACACTCTCATGTGCCATGGCTCTTTCTACCATATTGACATCTCTGCTTTCCAACGCGATCATTACTTTGATCAGTCCCCTGTCTGAACTACTGCCTCTTTTTCTTGCTATTGGCTTCACACCTTGAGCTACCTCCCAGAGTGCTCTTAGCCAATGCTTTTCTATTCTCTGTACATAGGGAATTCTCTTTTCTGCTTCTCAGGCATACTTCTATAAAACTTTGAATATCAGTACTTAGATTCGCACTTGGACTCCGTCTTCGTTAAGGAAAAACTAAGTTCAGTCTGTATACTAGAGGCTACCTGAGGAAAATGATTATAAAACAATTTCTCTGGGTGAGTTTATCAACTAGTGAAGCTTCCTTACCTTAACTTCGTCTTTGGCATTTATCTTCCCAAAGAGATACTATATTGTACTCATATCTCATGGCTCATTACTTTCCTTAGGCTAGGTCTAACTGCGACCTCGGGATCTAACTGCGATCAACCGTTAGCCTCTTCAGAATCTAACTACGACTCTGAAGCTGTTAGGATCTATCTGTGATCCTGGAGCCATGCTAGGATCTAACTGCGACCCTCCAGAATCTAACTGCGATTCTGTTATACTGTATATCTCTGGAAGATCTTAAACCAACAGACTAAGTTATAAGGTTAACTGCTTTCACCTGTTGATAACTCCATAAATAAATTTTTTAAAAATTTATAGCCTCATATCCTTTACCCAGATTTTACTTACTTCCTCTTTTACTCAGGAGTTCCTTCTCATCTTTCAACCTGTGCTCTAACTGCGAGCCATTTGAACTATGCTCTAACTGCGAGCAATCTATACCAAATCCAACTCTTATCTGAAGAGTGATCTATACTCATATGAATCTAGCTCTATCTGAGAGCCATCTGTTTCAGATCCAACTCTTATCTGAAGAGTGATCTAGAATAATCCCTTTACTGTTATCTGCTACTTTCTGTCTACCATTCCTTTCAATAGAAATGGCCCTGAGTACTGTATTCACAAGCCTATAGAAATACCTGAGTAACCTCAATCATATCTGAGTAACCTCAATCATAAATCATATCATAACTTATCGCCCCATAAACTGAGATTATCTATCATCCTCAATACATTCATATCATCCTCATATCATACGGTATGGGAGCAACATACTTTCTCATAACTTTCTCATCTCATATATGTACTCATATATACCCTACCCTGCATGCACTGCAAAAGGGGAGTACCCATTTATCAGAGCATACTCTAACATGCATGTCATCATATGACAACTGCAAGGAGATGCAACTATCATATCTTATGTCAACATAAGCCAAATCATCTTCATATTTTGCTCAACCATCCATTAGACATCGTAATAATCTAAGTAAGCCTCAAACGTATTTCCTTTATCATATTGCCTATCATATTCTGATCATTCATCCTCAAACATCCATCTATTTCACTTAGGCTGCCACGGTACCCTCTTACTAGGGTATAGACTCAACCCTTGAAACATCCTCCTTTATATCTCTCAAAGTACTCTTGCTATAGCTCTCTTGAAGTGGATTATATCTCTCTTGCCGCAAATCCTGGTAGAAAATAACTGTACTGATTCGGTAATTCTCCATGAGAACTACCATTCTACGCAAGTACCCAGGAAAGACTGGATGAACCGGCTAGGTCCACTCACTTCCAGCCTCCTTAGACAGCACCTACGTACACAGTACTTTGTATAGTCTACCAGCACAACGGTATTTTCTAACAAATATCTTTAAGTCTTAACCTTAAAACCTTAACCTTAGATTTTAAACTTAATCCTTAACCTTACTTATACTCAATTGGAACTATTTTAGAACATTGAAATACCTCTTAACCTCAAAAGTATGAGTTTCCAAGAGTTGGGCTTACGGTTACTGTTCACTGCCACTATTCACTGGGTAATTCCAGATTACAACCTGAACTTTGGAAATTCTTAACTAAATCTAGAAAAATCTTTTTAAGGTGATTCCAATTTCTAATGAAATCTATTTCATTTAAATTTGAGAGAAAAATATGAAAATGAGATCTTCTTGTCCATATCAAATCAGTTTATTTGTTGAACTTTACTGTTCATTTGGTAAATCTGGAAGTTCCAGTATCTTTGCCCCATTTTCAAAAATTCATTTCTCCTTGTATACTTATCCAATTGAGTTGAATTACATATGTATTTAAATATCCATATGTATACTTTAATCTCAAAAATTTTTGAGGAAAAACTCATTCGTTTACTATATGAAATTAGCGCATGAACCTCACTGCCTCTGAGTAGTCGTTTTACCTTATTCCAGATTTGAACTCCTAACTTTGAAAAATCATAACAATTCTAGTTCTTAACCAAATGAGGCGTTCTTGGTGTCCATTTAAAGATATAGATCTTATATATGTTCATGCCAAATTTCATATGAAAACTCATCATATAAGTCAATCAAAATACCTATGGAAGTACACTACCTCAGATTGGATTTATGAGTAGCATGCATCATACAAACCAAAACATCATCTTGTAATTAAAGTGCACACTCTTTAAATTATGTACAGTCATCCATCAACATTTACCCTCTTGCCTTGAGAAGATCCAGCACCTAGAGCATGTTTAATTATATGGAAGGAATGAGATTTCATGGAAATCCCAATAGCAAGTAATATAAACTATAAGGTTATGCATGTTTGATTGAATGCCTAACATGTTATCATGCAATGGGAGCTAATTCATGCTTATACATAAGCAACTCTAACATGCATATTGTCATGACATATATTGCAAGGGGTATCACATACTCATATCACATCATCATCATCATCACAACATTCCATGCTCAACCAAACCTTCATGCATAACAAGTAAGCAAAACAATCAAAGCACATAAGTTTATAGTTAGATATTCTTGCTACCTCTTGTAGATCCTTGTTCCTTTCCTTCTTGTAATGGTCTTTCCTTGCCACAAATGTCAAAACCTAGGCATTACAAGATAATTACCAAATTATAACTCCATTCCAAACAAAATCCAAGTCTAGTTTCAATAAGCTCCCTTTTTCCAAAAATTCCCATTTTGGTTCCAATGCTTCCCATACTTGTTCCTCCACTTTACCCCCACACAAAATCTCATTTTAAGACCATTGGAAGCATCAAAATTATGAAATTCAAATCACTGTTCACACGAGTGAACAGTACCCGTGAGGAATTTTCAACATTATAATCTTTAATTCCAATGGTTTCCAAGGTTCAAAACCTTTCCAATCCTACACAAAATCATCATATAAACTTAATGGAAGCATTAAATCATTGAAATTCCATTTTCTTCTATCATAAACAGTGTATGAACAGTGCAAATCGAAATGGTAAAGTAAAGAACATCAACTTACCTTACTTGCTCTTTCAAGACCCTTGCTTCTTCCTTGCTTTCTTCCACTTTCTTTCTCTAGAACTCACTTCTCTCTCTAAAGGAGCTCTTGGGTGTGAAGAATGAATGGAAAGGGGGGTATTTATAGCAAAAGTCATGTGCCATTTGAAGGCCAAGATCACTTTGGAAACTATTTAATCTAATGGTTAAAGGTTTGATCTTGGAATATCTTTTCACTTTGGCTCATGACCTCACCACCATGACCTCACTAGCATGACATCACTTGGGACACCTAAGCTCTCTTCTTAGCACCATTTTTAGTCCATGTGGGTCCCACCATGTGCAAAACATAATTCTTACTTTATTCTCTTTTTCTTTATTTCCAAAAATCCATAAATTATTTATTTTTGGACTTGGGCTCCAAGACAACTTTTGGGCCTTATTGGGAAGGCATAGGATGACATGTTGGGTCTCTTTTAGGTCCAATAGCTAATTGGCCCAAATCCCAATGTATTTTCCTTATACCGATATCCATAAATCACCCTGATCTTAGCATAAATGCTAAACACCTCTTTTAATTGTTCTAATATTTTTAGAAATTCATTCTAATATAAAATGAATTCTCTACAAAGTTTTATAATTTTCTGAGCCCCATAAGTCTTATTAAAAATTATATACGTTTCCTTTAACCCTTTATCGGTGTCCTTTTTCACCATAAATTCCATAATTAATTCTACAAGACTTCTTTTTGACTTCTGTCAACTCCATAAATTCTCATATTAATTTTAATAATTTATTATTAAATTTCCTCTGATATCCATCCATTGTGTGAAATGACCAAAATGCCCTCCATTTACTTCTAGTTTCTTAGGGCATCACAGTGGCATTTTCGTAATTGTGTACTTTGGCTTTTAGACTTTCTTCCTCTTCCAATTAATCCTTTTCTTTACATAAATATGGCCACATCTTTTCCAAAAATATCATATATTTCATTTAACCTGTACATACAACTTAGTACCGAAATTAGGGATGTTACAATAGCTCCCCTCACCATCTGGCCTCGGATATAAATCCTCTCGTATTCCCATTTCTTTCAAATCCAATATTGCCTTCAAACCATCTTTGGAACTACCATGTGTGTTGAGAAGTGTTCCAACAATGCTGTCACACACATTTTTCTCCATATGCATCACATCAATATAGTGCCTTACATGAAGATGTCGCCAATACGGAGCTCAAAAAACACAGATCTTTTTTTCCATACATTTTTCTCACTTTTCTTTTTAATCTTACCGAAAGTGACATTGATATCTTTCACCTTTTCATAAACCTGTTCGCCAGTCAATGGCTTTAGAGCATTTTCAAATTCTTGGCCACCATAAAATTTCTTCTTTAGTCGATTATATGGGTGGGCTTGTCTTAGAAATCTCCTATAACCTAGGTAGACTATCTTTCTTCCTGATGAAGTTGATAGTAGCAAGTCCCATCCTCATAAATTGGACATGCTTTATGGCCCTTAACACTATATCCTGACAAATTTCTGTATGCAGGAAAGTCATTAATTGTACAAAAGATCATGGCCCTGCATATTAAAGACCTCCTTCTTAACCGCATCCAAAACATCCACACCTTCCCATAGCTTCTTCAAATCTTCGATCAAGGGTGTTAGGTAAACGTCTACGTCATTTTTCGGTTGTTTTGGTCCTGAGATCTGTAACATCACAATTTTTAGGCCTAGAGATGCAGAGATAGCCTAAGATTAAGAGGCTACTAGACCCCTTTTTAGCAGAAGTCCCAGAGGAATGTAAAGAGTTTCAGGGACTGAGCTGCGAGTAAGTGAAGGAACGGGGACTTATGTGTAAACAGTGGAAGTCCCAAGGGGTAAATGGCCATTTGGGAATGATGTAAAGGTCAAAGGTTCAAGAGTTGATCAGTTAGGTCGCGATGATAGAGACTTTGGTCGCGACGATAGTGTATTATGGTCGCGACTAATATTGGCAGAGAAGCTTGGTCGAGTCAAATATGTATGAGGTGTCACGACTAATAAGTAGAATAAGCTTGGTTGCGACTAAAAAGTGATGTGGTCGCGACGAAAGACTGTTATGGTCACAACTAAAGGAGGTTGTGGTCGCGACTAGAGAGTGTTGTGGTCACGACTAATGAACACAGAAGGTGTTAAGTCGCGATGAGATGATGGCTAGGTCGCGACTAGTGGCTAAAGTAGTGCCAAGCGTATGGGCCAAGAGTGATGAAGGTCCAAATGAGATAGTTACCCGGTTAGAGATAGACCGGAGGCAGGAGGCCAGATACAGGAAAGGTTATCTGGAAACCATGAGATGGACTGATAAGGTATCCTCATGGGACCCACAAGATACCACATGGCATTAGAGTAGTGATTCAGTAACCTTTCAGTAGAGTAAAGTTACTCGGTTGGCACGAAAACTGAGGAGGTGATCAGATGAGTCTGGGACTGATCTGGATAGCATTGGGAAGCGTGCAAGGTCTCTTCCAGTCGCCACATGGCATTAGTCTGGAGAAAGCAGATAAAGCTGAGGGCATGTATTACGAGGCAGGAGACTGGACCTGTGAGTCAGCCCGGTGAGTCAGCATGCTGAGGTGTCCAGGAATTGAGACATGTGAGAAATATGGCGCTGAGGTGGCATGCTGAGGTGTCCTGATGATGTCATGCATGATGCAGTAAAGGAGGAATTAAGGAAAATAGGAAAATCCAGGAAAAACCAGGACCGCAGGATCAGAGTTCATAGAAACTACGGGATTGCCATTGAAGGCAATTATAAATACCCCCCCTTGCCCTCCATTTCATTCATGCATGGGACGTGAAGGGAGAGAAAGAAGAGAGAGAAGGAGAAGGAAAGGAAGAGAGAAAGGATAAAAGGAAGTAAGGAAGTTCTGGCGGAGCTGGAAGCAGAATAGAGATAGTAAGGTTCTGCTGAGCTAGCCCAGGTAGTAACTAATCCTAGCTTTTATGTAATGGCTTTGTGATTTGTTGTGCTATTGTTTAGTTGGAATGTTGTCTTATATGTTATGTCTGAAGCTCTGCTGTAATGCTATGATCATATGTTATTAAGCATGGAAGCACGCAGCATACTTATCTGTACACAATCACAAGCAAGCACTGTCACTCTGCATTACATATATTGTTATGATTGTTACTACTGAGATTCCCCCGAATCTCATCCCCATACATAACCCATTACAGGGAGGTTATGCTGAAGTGGATTTTGAGAATGCTAAGAGACGCCGTTATGCTGCCGAAGTAAAGACTGAACATCAGTATATGATAAGTACTGTGTAAGTAGTGCTGTCTAAGGAGGCTAGAAGTGAGTGGACCTAGCCGGTTCATCTAGTCTTTCCTGGGTACTACGTAGAATGGTAGTTCTCATGAGGGGATTACCGAATTAGTACAGTTCAGTTCTTTGTACAGATGAAGCATAGCGGTTATGCTGCTGGAGTTTAGGCAGAAAGAGATGTAATAGAGATAGCAAGATTATGTATATGTCTTGTTGTGTATGCCTTGTTGTATGACATGATGATATTCAATGATAAATATTGTTTGGCATATGCAATTTATGTATGTTAAATTAAGGGGAAATTCGCAGGTCCTGAGGCAGTAGTGTTCTGACCTCAGTTTGACCAGTAAATGGAGGAGTCGGGCCACGGGATTTAGTGAGCCGGTAGTACACATCTGGGACATTCTGTGGATAGGTATTAGCCCCATTTGGATGTGTAGAATGAGAGAAACCAGTTCTCAAAGTAAAGGTTCAGAATGAAGAACTTAAGAGTAAAAGTTTAATCTCTGGACGAGAGTTAAGCTAGAATTGCTTCCGCAGTGTACTCTGAGGAGCTTAAAGGAGGATGTTTCAAGATCAGCTAGACAACATTACATACTTCCGTTTCATACACAAGAAGGGAGATAGGTTGTAAATCACCAGAAGGACGGGCCATGAACTATGTATACTACTAAGGCTACTATAAGGGTTCATGCCATCTTTACTAAGTCCAAGCCTTAGGTTTTGTGGTTCATTGCCGAACTCGGGAAATAAGTCATCAATCTTCTTCCATTACAAAGAGTCATCCGGATGATGAATCTTTCCATCATTAATCCTTTCATTTGCATGCCATAACATTTTCTTTGCATCATCTTCATTAGAAAAAAGTCGCTTAAACCTTGGTACAATTGGAAGATACCATAACACCTTAGCAGGAGAGTTGTTTGATCTGTACCTTGTTGTCTTACATATTGGACACTTCTCCTCATCTTCAAACTCTTTCCTGTACAATATGCAATCATTTGAGCATGCATGCATCTTTCTATACTGCATGCCTAAGGGACCTATTATTTTCTTCGCATCATAGTAGAGTTTGGGTAACGCATTTTCTTCAGGAAGCATGTCCTGTAACAACTCAAGCAATTCTGAAAAATCACTGTCACTCTACCATGCCGAGCTTTCACACTTACCAATCTCAACACCGTATTCAACAGGTTGTATTTTCTGCACCCTGGGTATAGAGGCTTTTCTGCATCATTTCACATATTACGATATGCATGTGACCGCATAAAAGCATCTTCTCCAACATCACAAATCATGTCCTCTACTCGATTATCAGTATCCATGTTATCGTCAAAGGTCTGTTCCACCTGTTCACCATGCCATACCCATACAGTGTAACTCTTGCAAAACCCTTCACAAATTATATGAGTGTAAATATCAGCAGGACTTTGTTTCCTCTCATTCAAACAACTCACACAAGGACAATAAAACCTTCCATTGTCATCATCACCATTCCGTTTAGCAAAATCCAAAAACTCCTTCACCCCCTAAGCATACTCAATACTTGTTCGTTTAGTATTTATCCAACTACGATCCATATTTATGGAAGACTAGGAAACTAGAAAAATAGAAAACAAGAAACCATTACGCTGCAGCTAATGCATGGAGAGAATAAATTTTCAGTTCTCAAGAGGAGTTCAAAACAAAACTCACCGTCTGTGAAGCGTCGAGAAGACTTAACACGGATATTTTACATCGGGCACTATATATAAACCGGTGTAAAATATATCAATTTTTTTAAGTGATAGACCACTAAATGATATCTTCAACTCTTGCACAAAAAAATATATATCAGAATATATAAAAGTTGTAATCTTTCACTACTTATCAGACTCAGAGTTTTAGGAGTTATCAGATTGGGTGAGTTCAACAAGATTAGAGAAGCTATCATGGGGTTGATAGCGGTAAACTTCTGAGCGAAAATCTCTGAAACTTGCTTTTAGTCTATCAACTTTCTGATTCAGTTCTTCCACGGAGTCCTCCAGCCCCTTGAAGCGCAGTATGAGTTCTTCAAGGTACTCCATCAGAGTCATAACCAGGGGAAGAGGAGAAGGAACAGAAGGGTGAGGATCAGGATGTTTGTCTTCAAAGTCGTCTCTGTTTCTTTTGTGGGGCAGAGAAGGAGGTGTGCGTGAGGAAGAGGTCATTAGAGGAGTCAGATAGATGAAAAGAAAAGAAAATAGAGATAAAGTGATAAGACGAAATGTATAGATCGATCATAGGAATGGTATACATATATATATGGTTCATGATCAATAAGAATATAGAAGAATGCAATTGGCCTTCTATCATAATGTATACAGACGTTGGGAACCGAAGAAGTGAAATGAACGGTCTGAAGAATAAAGAAAGCGGGAAAGCATAAACAGGAAACTGAAGAGGAAGATAGGACGGAGCTTTTAAAACCGGTTCTTTATATTTTAAATCGGTTACTTTTAAAATCGGTGTAAAAAGTGGATTTAGATGTATAGAACATTTTGAAAATTAAACGGATCATCTCAGCAACGTATGCAGAACAAGAAACTTGTTAAACTTCATTCATTCAAATTAAACTTTACTAACTAACTTTACATCTTGAAATCTATATAAATACAATATATCATGTCCTCATTCTTTTCATTACATCAAAAAGGAGGTGGGGAATAGAGAAAGGCAAGTGACTCCATTTTCACTCATCATCATTATCTTCCGAGCCAGTGTTTTGGGAGTCGAAATTGGGATCAACAACAGGATGAAATAAACTATCATCCTGTTGATGGTGACAAACTTCAGAATGGAAGGCTCTGAAATGTTCATTCATCCTCTCAACTTTTAAACTCAGTTCTTCCACCGAGCACTCCAGGGCATTGAAGCGCGGGATGAGTTCCTCTAGGCACTCCACCAGTTTCTGGAGCAGGGGAGGAGGAGAAGAAACTGAAGGGTTATCATGACAGACAATTTTGTCTTCAAAATTATTATATTTTGTGAGGCGGAGAAGGAGGGTGGATGAGGAAGAAGCCATTGGAGAGTTAAGATAGAAGAATATAAGAAATGAATATAAAACAGATATTAGAGAAGGTGATCATGATGAACTACTACGCATGTCTGAGAAGACTTGACATAAAATGGCGGGAAAGGATACAGACGGAGTTTATCTAATCCAAACTAAATATTTCCATATCGGTCACTATAACATCCGCTGTAGAAAGTAAACATCTAAACCAGACTACAGTTTTCCACATCGGTCACGAGTAAATAGGGTGTAAATATTTCATATTATTTACAAAAATGCCACCGGTCATTTTTTTAAAATCGTCTACGCATTGATCGGTTTAAAAATAGGGATTTCGAATGCCAATTTTCCACCAGTGAATAAAGCATAAGTTATGTTATTTATTTTGTTCCTTCTCTTATTTCGATAGTAAAACAAAATGATTTGAACAAGATGAACTGTTTAATCAAAGGAACCTCAGAACCCTATAGATATTAATAAGTTAATTTTGGAACTCTTAGAGCAATAGCAATAACAAAAGATAATAGAAGACATGAGGTAGCTCAAGCTCATAGTGACCAAGAAAGTGATGTTGCTATAACAACAGCAGCTGTAGGTAATATAAGATAACCAGAACCTATAGGAGTAGCTAACATGGAACCAGAAGTCTTATAGCAGCCAGTAGAGCCACTTAGGCAAGTTGAGCCGGCGATTATTCCTATTAGTATCCAGTAGTGGATGATGAAATTTTGCAAGCACAATCCTCCAACATTTGAAGGGACTTTTGATGCTAAAATTGAAGAGAACTGGATCAGTCGATTGGAACAGATTTTCAAGGTTCTTGATTTTATATCTGGAAGTAAGGCTCAGATAGCCATTATCAGCTAGAAAGAGATGCAAACTGGTGGTGGAAGAACACTGAGATATTACTACAGGCAAGGAATATTCCTATTACAATGGAAGTGTTTCATGAACAATTCTATAAAAAATATTTTCCCCAGTCGGTACGTGATTAACAGGAAGATGAATTCCTTGTGCTGAGGCAAGGAGAGAATGAGCCATTTGATGAATATTTGGCTAAATTTATTCATCTTTCTTAGTATTCCACGTATCTCTGGCAAGTAGATAATGAGCGATGGACAATGTATAGAATGATTAGAGGACTAAATGCTACGTTAAAGGAAAAGATGACTCTCCAACAATATAGTCAATTTAATAAAGCAGTTGAGGCATACTGAATAATTGAAAATAGCTTGAACCATCGAACATTATTCAAACTAGTAAGCAAGGAAAATGCTACTCCTGAAAAGACTAGCCAAAGTTGAGATGTTGCTAGTGGTAGTGGCTATATGAAGAGAAAAAGGCAATGGCAGAATAGAAGGCCTACTCGAGGAAACTTTCTGAATGTTGGCAACCGAAATGTAAGGTTCCAGTCATGTAATAGTGTGGAAAGAACCATGGTTATAGGCCATGTTTGATGGGGCAGAATGTTTGCTATACATATGGGAAACCTGGCCATTTCTCTAAGGATTATCCTCATGTAACATCCTTACTTTCATACATATTAGGGACCTTTCGGTAGTATTTAGAACACTTACAAGTCCATTGAAGTTCAATCTCAAAATCTAAAATTTTCAAGTTTACGGTTACTGTTCATTTGGTAATTTCAGATTCAGCCACGAACTTCGAAAACTCATAACTAGTTCTATAAAAATTAAAATGAAGTGGTTCAAAAGACTACTCGAAGCTAACACAATGTACTTTAAGGGAAAAATACTTTCTTGGATCAATCGACCAGTCAACTGAGTCAAATATGATGTCAAAGTTTACTGTTTATTTGGTCAAATTTCTGGAAAACAGCTTTTGGTCCTTGACTTTAGAAAATTCGTTCTCTTTGTACAGACATCAAAATAAGGCGTTCTTAGTGTCAAAATAAATCTTGGCATGTTAACTAACTACTACTAAACTACTATTATACATTTATTACATCATTAACTATTTTTAATTATAGACCAAAAGTCATAGATTAAAACTGTATAATGTTCAAGTGCAGAATTTTAACAACCAACTTTACACACATTCACCCAAAAATGTTATACCTCACTTTCCTAAGCTTTATCTTCTCCAAAATAGTACCCTGTTATATTTGGAAAAGATAGGGGTGAGATTTCAGGGGAAATTTCAGTAGAAAATAGTACTAAACAATGTATGCATCAATGCTTGGTATTAGTGCTTGCTTGTGATTGTGTCAACATAATGGAATGTGCATGCTTCCATGTAACATATGAAATACAATTGGCCAAAGTAATCATAGCACAGAGCTTTAATAATTACATATGAATAACGTCAATCAATCAAGCCATAACACAATCAACCATACATTCAACACATACAAGTTTAGGTAAGTTTACTACCTGTCATGTAGCCTTTCCCTTAGTCCTTGACTTTGCTCTAAGGTTCCTCTTTTCATTGGTCAGATCCTATACAAGGCATAATAATATTTTTATTATTATTCTATCCAGTATAGCTCTACTTAACTCAAGCTTAACTTGAGGTAATACCCTTATTCTGACAATCCCCTAACTTTCTTTTTATCCACAGCTAACCTTATAGAGAGAGATATTTCTCTATTATAACTATTAAATTTATAAGAACAATCCTCTAATTTATTAGAGCAGGGACTAGAATAAATTACTTACCTTATTCCTAAACTTGTCAAGTCCCTAAGCTCATTAGATTGCTTCTAGCTCAGCCAGATCTCCTCCTTTTCCTTCCTTTCTCTCTTTCTCTTTTTCTCTCTCACTTCTTGCCTTGCTTTTCCTTGGAATGGAATAGAGGGGGTGGGGGTATTTATAGGTGAAGGGAAATGGAATAGACGGTCCAGATCGAATCATGATGAATGGCTCAGATCGCTTAGCTTTCTAAAAAAGCTTCTCCTGCATCATCATGATGACATCACCAAGGAACACCTTTCAGCTAGGTGGCACCTTGGTGGCTCCCATGGGATACCTCACCTGGTGAGTCATAACTTCTGGAAACCTCCAGTCTGATCTGTCCAATCCTATACCAACTCAGTCCAATTTCCTAAAAAACCAGACTGTTTTCTAAATCTAATTTTTCTGACATTCCATAATATGCTTTCTGATCTTAAATCCAGTATCTGGATTTTTCTTATCATTGACATTCTTGGACTAGGTATTAACTTATTTATAGATCCCTTGGCAATTTACCAACATGCCCTTGGTTCCTCTTTATTTACTTTAATAATTCTAGGGGCATTATTGTCTTTTCTCATTTCAATAGAGTATTCCTTGACCTTGGTCAACTATTCTGGGAACTCTCTTTGACTGTCTAACCTTAGTCAAATGACCAAAATACCTTTCACTCATTCCATAATTATTTTATAACATAGGGGCAGTTCGTAATTTTGCACTTTTTCTGAATAATTCTAGACACTGACCCCTTTAACCGATGAATTGATATCATGGGCCTAGGCCTTACTTGGTATCATTATGGGCCTCCTATGATGTCATCTAGACTCATTCAGTCTCAGCTTGCTTACTGCTTAAGTTTCATAATCGGATATCGGGTGTTCTCAAACTCTCGTCAAAATTCACTAATATGTGAATAACTTTTTCTACATAACTCCTTTTGGGGTTCTGTCAATTCCATGACCTCTGGCTTCACCGAACACACCTTCTTGTAACTTTTCACTTATATCTGAGGTCTAGAAGGTCTGATAAAAATTTTAGATAGCTTTTAGACTATTAGATAAATATTAACTATCTGGAACTCTAATAAAATTTCTGTATCAGACTAGATTAACCAGCAGAACTTTCTCTATCTACTAATAAAAATTGGGACTAAAATGCATCCGGGCAGTTCTAAGCTACTTCTGCCTCAACTTTCTATAATTACCATTTTACCCCAGGAAACTTTTCCTCTTTTCAATTAAGTCCCTTAACTTTTCAGAATTATACCTAATGGCCCACAAGTTGTGTCTACTTTCATTTCATACCATGGAACTTTTAAACTTTTCACTTTAGTCCCTTTCTTTTAAAAAATGACCACTATGCCCCTAGGGACTTTCACTATTTGTATACAAGTCCCTGTACTTTCGCTTATTTATAGTTTAGTCAATGAAAACCCTCTGTATATTTCTGGGACTTCTGCTTAAAGGGGTTTGGTAGTCTATCTATTTTAGGCTACTTTCTGAGTCTTTGGGCCTGAAAATTGGGATATTACACCTCAAGTAGTAAATAATCAAAGGCCACGAACCCAAGGTTGAGTGTTTGCACTTACGTGGGAAGATGACCAAAAATATCCGATATGATCCAAGGTACCATTTATCTCAATGATCACTCAGTGATTGCTATGTTTGACTCGGGTGCAAGTTATACCTTTGTTTCTTATGATTATGTTGAATGACTAGGCCTTACGATTAGCAAGTTGCATTATATGCTATATGTGTGACAACCCCTACAAATGCTAGAGTAGTTATATCTGATATTTGTCTAAATAGTATTTTTTGATATGAACATTGTTGCACTACTCTAGACTTAATATATATGCCTTTTCGAGAAATTGATATGATAATAAGATTAAATTGGTTATCTTCTAATAACATGATGCTGGACTATAAGAAAAAGACTCTAGTTCTTTATCCAAAGACAACAGATTTGAGTTTAGAAGTAAGGATAAATTTTATAACAGAGGCTCAGGCATATATATGTTTACGAAAAGGATGTCAAGTGTATATGATCTTCTTTTCTGTTCAAGTAGAAATAGAACAAGTGGTTGAGGAGATTCCAATAGTCAAGAAATTTCCTAAAGTCTTTCCAAAGGAGATTCAAGGATTACATCCTGAACAAGAAGTGGAGCTTTCAATTGATATTGTACCTGGAGCTGGACCAGTATCCAAAGCCCCATATAATATGTCTCCTAATGAAATGATTGAATTAAATAAGTAGATTTAGGAGGTTTTAGAAAAGGGTTTCATCTGACCTAGTGTTTCACCATGGGGTGCTGTGGTATTATTCGTTAAGAAGAAGGATGGCAGTTGAATAAGATTATTGTTAAGAATAAGTACCCTCTTCCTATAATTGATGACCTGCTAGATCAGTTGGCTGGAGCAAGTTTATTTTCTAAGATTGATTTGAGATCATGCTACCACAAACTGATGATTAAATTAGATGATATCTCAAAGACCGCTTTTAGGACTCGTTATGGTCATTTTGAATTTCTTGTGATGCCATTTGGTCTGACTAATGCACCTACAATTTTGATGGATTATAAGAACAGAATCTTCAGGCCTTATTTAGATCAATTTATTATGGTTTTGATTGATGATATCCTAGTATACTCTAAATCTATAGAAGAGCATGAAAGGCACTTGAGAATTATCCGTAGTACTCTTAAAGAAAAATAGCTCTATGCTAAGCTTAGTAAATGTGAGTTTTGGATTCAAGAAGTCAATTTTCTCTGTCATGTAATATCCCATAAAGGGGTAGTTATAGATCCTAGTAAAGTTGAAGCAGTATTAAGCGGGGAGCTTCCAAGGATAGTGATAGAGATTAGAAGTTTTATGGGTTTAGCAGGGTATTATAGAAGATTTTTTAAGGATTTTTCTGAAGGGAATTGGAAGACACGCAGCGGAAATTAACTTTAAAAATTTTTCCATTCCCAGCCAGGATCTACCGAATATGTTTAAGTCAAGGAGAAAGAAGTGTTACCTTCGGTATTCAAGCTGTGGTCGTGACCTCAGTGTCCACTAGTCGCGACTCTTCGCCTATGGAGTTTTCAGTCGCGACCTCCTCAGCTTCTTGTCACAACCTGTCACCTCTGGAGTTTGCAGTCGTGACCTATTCAGCTTCTGGTCGCGATCTGTCGTCTCTGGAGTTGTCAGTCGTGACTTTCTCTGCTTCTAGTCGCGACCTGTAGTCTATTTTCAGATTTCTGACATTCAGATGCCAATTTAGTCGCAACTCTGTGTCAACTGGTCGTGACCTCGTCGTACCTGGTGCTCTTTTCTCGATCGCAAGAAGTTTACAACTCAGATCGACTTCCTCTACCGGTATCCACACGAACAGCGTTCTAATCACGAACGACGTGCTAGCGCCTCTTATCCCTCTAGGGCTTTCTCAAGATTTCGTACTCATCGTCTCTATTTCGGCAGTTTCTTATCTGCAAACCTTTTGCACTCTCCTTGCCCTTTTTCTCACGTCTGTGTATTGTGTGTAGAACCCTAGCCCCTAATATCAAATATATAGGATGCTATCGTGCTTCTTATTGGGCCGGGCTTCAGAATTAATCTTATATTAATTCTGAAATTAACACAATATCATATATTGCATAATTTGATAAGAAACTAATTAAATAAATATAGTTTATATTAAATCCCTCCCACAGATTTAATTCACCTATTTATTTAATTTAAAATAAAGATAAGACGGAATTATATTTGATTTATTCTCATAAATCAAATTTGAGATATCAATTTGAATTTCAAATTCAAATAGATCATATTCATTTAAATTCAAATTTCAAAGTGATAGAGATTTAATTTATCCTTATAAATTAAATCTTGCAAATATCTCTTATATTATATATAATATATATACTAATTTATATATATATAATATATATATCCACCCTAGATTATTCATTGAATCTAGATATCTCTTAGATTCAATGAATCTGGACATCATAGCTCGCATTGGGCTATTTTGTGTGCGACCCTGTAGGCCCATATGAAGTTGGCAATGGGCCAGTTACTATACTGACCCATAAGTCGTAAGCGGTCTCTAGCAAGGTATTACGACTACCCAAATCATATGAAGATCGATAAACGATATTACCTTTCATACAACCATATCACGTCCCTTTTGTCACACGATATTTCGGTCATGGATGAGGCATGGAGAACGTCATCCTCCTGTTCCTGACCGTTACTTTCTCTATCCCTGAGTAGTCTGACTATAGAAATAGAACTACCCTTCCATTACAGTATGGCCATACATTTCTCATACTCACTCATCGAGGGGCCCAGTAATATCTCTCTACGAATGTGAGGGACAAATTCCATCTTGACCATTCATATTCCTCCACATGAAAAACCACTGAGCCCGAACATAGCCTTTATGATCACTCGGTCAAAAGTAACTTTTGAGTAGGTCAAAGCTGAGCGTTTGTCCTGTAGGAATCCATGATGATCTCAGGTTAACGGGCATAGTAACATGGCTTGTATATGAGAGAAGCTTATGACTTGACCCATGCAGCTCTCTCATGGCGGGTCAGTCCAATACCCTGTACTCTTACATGTGCCTATGACTTTGATTTATATCTCTATATATGTTCAAAGTCATAATGGTCTTATTTCATCTCTGCTCCTGTAACATCCCAATTTTTAGGCCTAGAGATGCAGGGAATAGCCTGAGATTGAGAGGATGCCAGACCCCTTTTTGGCAGGAGTCCCAAGAGGCAGAATGGCCATTTTAGGATAAAGATTGGAAAGTCAAGTGTTGACCATGTTGGTCACGACTTTAGAGTATTATGGTCGTGACTAATATTGACAAAGAGGTATGGTCGTGACGGAAAGATGTGTGTCTCGCGACTAAATGACTAATTGAGCCTGGTTGCGACTAGAAAATGATGTGGTCGCGACTAGATTGTGTTGTGGTCGCGACTAGATTATGTTGAGGTCGCGACTAGATGATCTTGCGGTCGCGACTAATGAACACAGAAGGGGTAGGTCGTGATCAGATAATGTTAGGTCGCGACTATGTAATGAGAAAGATGTTAGACATATGGACTAAGAGTTATGAAGGTTCAAGAGAGATAGTTACCCGGTTGGAGATAGAACTGGGGAAAAGGTCAGATAGAGACAGTCAAGAAAGGCTATCTGGATAGTTAACCAGGGTCAGGGAATACTCTGGTAAGATGAGAAAAGCCAATATCGCCCCTAGACTTATTAAAGTAATTAAAAAGGAACAAAGGGCATTTTGGTAATTTACCAAGGGATGCGTCTTGGGAATCGAGCCATCAGAGTACTTGGGCTTGACTAGAGATCCAAGATGATATTTCAGAGGCCCAAAAACGTGGCCCAGTCGTGATGGGAGGAAAAGTGACATTAAAATGATGTTTGGGTGACTTTTCCATAAAGTAAAGTTACTCGGTTGGCACGATAACCGAGGAGGTGATCAGATAGAGCCTTGGACTTATCTGGATAGCATTGGATGGCGTGAAGGGATCCACCTTGGCGCCACATGGCACTGATCTGGAGGAAGCAGATAAAGCTAAGGACACGTATTACGGTGTAAGACTCTGAACCAGTGAGTCAGCAGGTAATCATGAGGGGCACTGAGTCAGCATGCTGAGTCAGTAGGTAATTATGAAAGGCTATGAGTCAGTATGGCGAGTCAGCATGCTGAGTCAGCAGGTAATTATGAAAGGTTGAGTCAGCATGATGATGCAGTAAAGGAAATAAAGAAAATAGAAAATTCTAGAAAAACCGTGGCCACACGATCAGAGTTCTTGGAAACTACGGAATTGCCATTAGAAGAAACTATAAATAGACTTTCCCCCATTCATTTGGCTTCACGCATGGGAAAAGGAAGAGAGAGAGAAAGAATAGAGAGAAGGAGGAAGAAAGGAAGGAATGAAGTTCTGGCGGAGCTGGAAGTAGTATAGTGATAGTAGAGTGCTGCTAAGCTAGCCAGGTAGTAACTAATCCTAGCTTTTATGTAATGACTTTGTGATTTGATGTGCTATTGTTTGGTTGGATTATTGTCTTATATGTTATGCTTGAAGCTCTACTGCAATGCTATGATCATATGTTATTGAGTATGGAAGCACGCAGCATACTTATCTGTACACAATCACAAGCAAGCACTGTCACACTGCATTACATATATTATTATGATTGTTACTACTGAAATTCCCCCGAATTTTATCCCCCATATATAACCCATTACAGGGAGGTTATGTCGAAGTAAATTCTGAGAATGCTAAGAGACGCCGTTATGCTGCCAAAATTATGGCAAGATAGCAGTAGTAAAGAAAGGAGCTGATACGTACTGTGTACATAGGTACTGTCTAAGGAGTCTGAAAGTGAGTGGACCTAGCAGGTTCATCCAGTCTTTCCTGGGTACTTACATAGAATGGTAGTTCTCACGGGAATTACCGAATCGGTACAAGATCTGTTACTTTCTGAAGACGAAGTATAGCCGTTATACTGCCGGATTTCAGGCAGGAATGATGTAATAGAAACATGAGGATTTTTGTGTATGCCCTGCTGTATGACAATTTGTTATTTAATAATAAATATTGTTTGGCATGTTAAATTTATGTATGAGGAATTAAGAGAGATTTCGCAGGTCATGAGGTAACAGTGTTCTGACCTTAGTTTGACCTAGTAAATGGAAGAGTTTGGCCACGAAATTCGGTGAGCCAGTAGTACACATCTGGGGCATTGCGTGGATAGGTAATAAGCCTCAGTTGGATATGTAGAATGAGATTAATCGGTACCCAAAGTAAAGGTTCAGAATAAGGAACTTAAGAGTAAAGTTCTAAATTTCTGGGCTTGAGTTAAGGTATAATTGAACTATCTAGCTTCCGCAAGTGTACTCTGAGGGGTCTAGGGGAGGATGTTTCATTTTGGTATCAGAGCAATAGGTTCTGGCTCAGTGATGCTCTGAAATAGTGAGATTGATGAGTAAAAGATATGAATTAGAAAGGTTATTTCCCCTAGAGTATGAGTTAATGACGCTCAAGGTAGCGACAAATATGGGTGTAGGTCGCGACAGTAAGCTCAAGGTCGTGATAAAGATGGGCATAGGTCACGACAGTTTTTCACAGAGAGATTAGGTCGCGACGAATATGTTTCAGGGTCACGACTAGTAATCATAGAGAGCTGAGGTTGCGACGGCAAAGTTCTTATGTCGCGACTAGTATGTATAGAAGAGTTAAAGGTTAAGACATGAGAAGGCCTATGGTCGCAACAAGTGATGTTGCAGTACGCGACTAGTGTACAAAGGAGTCCAGGTCGCGACGTTATAAGAGATAGGTCGCGACTAAAAGACACAGAAATGCCAGGTCATGACGAGTAGCGTGCGACGGTCGTGACTAAAAGTCACAGAGCATGTGAGTTATGACTATGCAGTTTTCAGGTCGCAACAAAAGATACCAGAGGCAATATGATAATGAAGATACCAACCTTGCTAAAGTCCATCAGCTAGAGGATTAGAATAGTGCATGAACAAGTTAGACAGTACGAAGTACTGAGATACGAAAGATCAGTTTATGATAATATTGACAGTTAGATTAAAATTTGCCTAGGAATGATCCTAGCACATAGCCTAAGGCTAGAAATATGATGGTTAATAGATAAAGAGCTAAATGTTCCCTAAGCAGGGGATTCCATCACGAAGAAGTAGTAGACCTAGGGTACTATCCCCTAGAGAACAGAAGGGATAGTAAGAGATGGCGAATGAGATCCATGCGACTCAAGTTCGCTAGGATCAAGAGAAAGGCCATTAAGGAACCATAGTCTGGTCAAGAATAGACTGGGACTGATGGATAGATAGAAGAGTTGAGAGATAGTAGAGAGGTAGCCACAGTTAAGAGATAAAGTGACTCCCCTATTCCCTATATAAGATAGAGTAATGAAGGGTTGAGTCTATACCCTAGTAAGAGGGTAGCGTGGTAGCCTAAGTGAAATAAATAATTGTTTCAGGATGAATAATCAGGATATGATAGGCAATATGATAAAGGAAATACGTTTTGAGGCTTACATAGATTATTACAATGTTTGATGGATGGTTGAGCAAAATATGATGATGATATGGTTTATGTTGCCATAAGTTATGATAATTGCATCTCCTTGCAGTTGTCATATGATGACATGCATGTTAGAGTATGCCATGATGAATGAATACTCCCCTTTTTCAGTGTATGCAGGGTAGAGTATATATGAGTACATATATGAGATGAGAAAGTTATGAGAAAGTATGCTGCTCTCATACCATATGACATGTAATGAGATATGTATTGAGGATGATAGATAGTCTCAGCTTACGGGATAATAAGTTATGATATTCAGATATGATTTATGATTGAGGTTACTCAGGTATTTCTATAGGCTTGTGAATACAGTACTCAGGGCCATTTCTATTGAAAGGATTGGAATACAGAAAAAGAAGCAGATAAAAGTAAAGAGATTATTTCTAGATCACTCTTCAGATAAGAGTTGGATCTAAAACAGATGGCTCTCAGATAGAACTAGATTCAGATGAGTACAGATCATTCTTCAGATAAGAGTTGGATCTGGTACAGATTGCTCGCAGTTAGAGCATAGTTAAAATTGCTCACAGTTAGAGCATAGTTCAAATGGCTCGCAGTTAGAGCACAGGTTGAGAAATGAGAAGGAACTCCTGAGTAAGAGAGAAAGTAAGTAAAGTCTGGGTAAAGGATATGAGGCTATAAAAATTTTCAAATATTTATTTATGGAGTTATTAACAGGTGGAAGCAGTTAACCTTATAACCTAGTCTGTTGGTTTAAGATCTTCGGGAGATATACAGTACAACAGAATCGAAGTTAGATTCTGGAGGGTCGCAGTTAGATCCTAGCATGGCTCCAGGGTCGCAGTTAGATCCGTAAGGATCGCAGTTAGATCCTAAGAGCTTCAGAGTCACAGATAGATTCTGAAGAGGCTAATGGTTGATCGCAGTTAGATCCTGAGGTCACAGTTAGACCTAGCCTAAAGAAAGTAATGAGCCATGAGATATGAGTACAATGTAATATCTCTTTGGGAAGATGAATGCCCAAGACGAAGTTAAGGTGAGGAAGCTTTACTAGTTAATAAACTCACCCAGAGAAAATTATTTATAATGGTTTTTCCTCAGATAGCCTCTATTATACAGACTGAACTTAGTTTTCCTTAAACGAAGACGGAGTCCAAGTCCAAATCTGAGTACTGATATTCAAAGTTTTGTAGAAGTATGCCTGAGAAGCAGAAAAGAGAATTCCCTGTGTATAGAGAATAGAAAAGCACTGGCTAAGAGCACTCTGGGAGGTAGCTCAAGTTGTGAAGCCAATAACAAGAGAAAAAGCCAATAGTAAGAGAAGCGCATTACCGGATATCCTAGATTTCAGATCTAGGTGAGAAAATACAGGATGATGCGTCCTTATGGGGCGGATGTTGGGAAACTGACAGAATACCGATAGGAGGCCTGTAGAAAAAGTTATTCGCAAATCAGAAAATCCAGACGGGAGTGTGAGGCCTCTGGGGATCCGATAGGGAGATTTATCGGTATTTGAAAAGGGACTGAATGAGTTCGGATGACCTCAGTCAGATGACTGATATGACTCACAGGGATGCCTGAACACCGCAGGCTAGTGTTTCGGACAGAAGGAGCCGGTGTCCGGATATGTGTATAAACGGTGAATAATAGATAAAATATTCAATAATTATTAACGGGGGAAGATTCCTCGTAATGCGTGCCATGAGGATATTGGACCCAGAAAGGCCCAATAATGGCGCCAACAGAGGCCCAGTAAGATACTTGGACTGATAGGTGGGCCAGTGTCCGGCAGAACCCCGGAAAAGTGCGAAATTACGAAAATGCCCCTGTGTTGTACAAAAGTGTAACATATGAATGAAGGGCATTTTGGTAATTCTGGACAGGCCCAGAAGCCAAGGTACATACAGATAAAGTTACTGAGAGTCAGTATATACCCTGACAGAGTAAGAAGGGTATGAAATGACGATTTTACCCTTAGGGTTAAAATAGTACAAGAAATGGCACCCAAGGGTATTTTGGTAATTTGCCAAGGGCTGTTTCTTGGGAATCGAGCCATCAGAGTACTTGAGCTTGATCAGGATCCAAGACAACATTCCCAGAGCCCAAAAACGTAGCCCATGAAGTATGTGGGAAAAAGTGGCATTAAAATACTATTTTAATGCTGTTTCAATAAAGTGAAGTTACTCGGTCGGCACGATAACCGAGGAGGCGATCAGATAAAGTCCTGGATTTATCTGGATAGCATTGGATGGCGTGACAGGTGCCAGTAAGATGCCACATGGCGCTATCACAGAGGAGGAAGAAAAAGTTGAGGACACGTAGTACGAGGCAGGACACTGGACCGGTGAGTCAGCATGCTGAGTCAGCTGCTGAGGTGTCCAGGATTTCAGACATGTGATAAATGTGGCGCTGAGGTGTCCTGGTGAGGTGTCCCAATGATGTCATGCATGATGCAGTAAAGGAGGAATTAAGAAAAATAGGAAAATCCAGGAAAAACCAGGACCGCAGGATCAAAGTTCATGGTAATTACAGAATTGCCATTGAAGGCAATTATAAATACCCCCCTCCATTCCATTCTTGCATTCACGCATGGAAGGGAGAAGGGAGAGAAAGAAGAGAGAGAAGGAGAAGGAAGGGAAGAGAGAAAGGAGAAAAAGGAAGTAAGGAAGTTCTGGCGGAGCTGGAAGCAGAATAAGGATAGTGGAGTTCTGCTAAGCTAGCCAGGTAGTAACTAATCCTAGCTTTTATGTAATGGCTTTGTGATTTGTTGTGCTATTGTTTGGTTGGATTGTTGTCTTATATGTTATGTCTGAAGCTCTGCTATAATGCTATGATCATATGTTATTAAGCATGGAAGCACGCAGCATACTTATCTGTACACAATCACAAGCAAGCACTGTCACTCTGCATTACATATATTGTTATGATTATTGCTACTGAGATTCCCCCGAATCTCATCCCAATAAATAACCCATTACAGGGGAGGTTATGTCGAAATGAATTTTGGGAATTTTAAGAGACGCCGTTATGCTGCCGAAGTAAAGACTGAACATCAGTATATGATAAGTACTGTGTACGTAGTGCTGTCTAAGGAGGCTAGAAGTGAGTGGACCTAGCCGGTTCATCTAGTCTTTCCTGGGTACTACGTAGAATGGTAGTTCTCATGAGGGGATTACCGAATCAGTACGGTTCAGTTCTTTGTATAGATGAAGCGTAGCGGTTATGCTGCCGGAGTTTAGGCAAAAAAATGATGTAATAGAAATATGAGAATTTCATACATGCCCTGATGTATAATGACTTATTATTTAATAATAATTGTTGTTTGGCATGTTTGACTGATATATGATGGATGTATGCCTATGTATGTAATGTTGGTTGCTGAAAATTAACACTATGAACAGTAACCCGTTAGGACATGAGGATGTTGGATCCATGATTAAAAATAGTAAATGGATGAATAAATGTACGAAATTTTTATGGTAAATAGTAGATATACCAATATTTAATTTGATATATAAAACGTATCATTTGGATGTCTACACAAGGATATATAAATTATTAAAGTTGGGACCAGAATGCTGGATTCAGGGAGAAAAGCGTGGAATGAACAGTAAACTTGAGACGTTGACTGACGTTGACTTGGTCAATGAATGGTCAACGAGTTATTTTTACCTGAAAGATAATTGAGTTAGCTTCATTTAAAAATTGGAACCACTTCATTTTGATTTTTCTATAATTAGTTATGATTTTTCGAAGTCAGGTCACTCATCTGGAATTTTCAAGTGAACAGTACTCGATAAGAGTAAAATTCCAGATTGGGGAATTGGACTTCAATGATCTTGAAAGTGGTTCTAAATGCTACTGAATGGTCCCTAAGACATATTAAAGGAAGGATGTTTCAGTAGTTCTCACGGGAATTACCGAATCGGTACAAGATCCGTTACTTTCTGAAGATGAAGTATAGCCGTTATACTGTAGGATTTCAGGCAGGAATGATGTAATAGAAACATGAGGATTTTTGTGTATGCCCTGCTGTATGAAAATTTGTTATTTAATAATAAATATTGTTTGGCATGTTAAATTTATGTGTGAGGAATTACGAGAGATTTCGCAGGTCATGAGGTAGCAGTGTTCTGACCTCAGTTTGACCTAGTAAATGGAAGAGTTTGGCCACAAAATTCAGTGAGCCAGTAGTACACATCTGGGGCATTGCGTGGATAGGTAATAAGCCTCAGTTGGATGTGTAGAATGAGATTAATCGGTACCCAAAGTAAAGGTTCAGAATAAGGAACTTAAGAGTAAAGTCCTAAATTTCTGGGCTTGAGTTAAGGTATAATTGAACTATCTAGCTTCCGCAAGTGTACTCTGAGGGGTCTAAGGGAGGATGTTTCAGCTCCCGCATAGATGACCGACCAGGGATATTTAGGATAAGATCATGAGTTATCCAAAGATGGTCATCACAGTAAACATGCAAATAATGTGATAACATATTAAGAAATTCATAAATCAACAATGTTCATTACATAATGATTGGCCTCTAGGGCACAATCTCCAACATTTTCTTGAATTGCCTTACCATTGACTAGAAAGAACTAGCAATTTTAGTGGGATGAGAAGTGCGAGACTAGTTTTCAAGAACTGAAATAGAAGTTAACCACTACTCTCGTGCTGATTATTCCATATCCAACCTAGACCTATGTGGTATATACTGATGCTAGTAAATAGGGGGTAGGAATTGTGTTAATGTAGCAAGGTCGAGTAGTAGTCTACTAAAACATCCTTACTTTCCTAGCTCTATCTTCTCCAAACCATCACCCTGTTATATTTGGAAAAGGTAGGGGTGAGATTTTTGGGGAAATCTCAGTAGTAAACGGTACCATTCAATGCATACAAGATGAATGCAAGTGCATGATATGTGTCTCCTTAATCCTTCTTAAATTTTCATTTCCATACTTTCATGCTCCATGCCTATCACTATTATGTATAAATAACAACTCATAAAAAGGCAGAGCATACATCACCATCATTATCATCACATATCATAACCATATTAACACACAAGCAAATACATCAAGCATACAAGAATGGGTATGTCCACTACCTGGCATGCAGCTTTCCTTAACCTTTGATCTGAGGTTTCACCATCCATAGATCAGAGCCTATACATATCATAATAATACTTCATTATTACCTTATCCAGCATAACTCCACTTAATTCAAGCTTATCTTGAGATAATACCCCTATCCTGTCCATCCCCTAACTTTCTTTCTATCCACAGCTAACCTTATAGAGAGAGATATTCCCTTATTTTGGCTACTAAAGAATACTCTAATTTATTAGAGCAGAGACTAGAATAACTTACCTTATTCCCAAGCTCCTTAGGCTGCTCCTAGCTTAGCCAGAACTCCTTCTCCTTCCTTCCTTTCTCTCTTTCTCTTTCTCTCTCTTCTTTCTCCTCCTTTCTTTCCTTGAGCCATGGAATGAAATGGGCAAGGGGTTGGGGGTATTTATAGTGGAGGAAAAGTAGAATGGATAGCCTAGATCAAATCTCAATGAATGGCTAAGATTGCTTTGCTTGCTCGCCAAGTCTTGCTTACCCCATTATCATGACATCATTACCCTTATGACTCACCACTTATGACATCACCCTAGGGACACTTCACATGCTTAGGTGGCACCTTGGTGGGGCCCTTGGGATACCTCGCATGCTGACTCAGCGCTTCCAGAGAATTTCAGAGTCTTTTCCTGGAATGAGCGGCTGAGACCGTGCCACGTGTCCTTTACCTTTTTCTCTCTCCATTAACTTAATGCCAAGTGGCATCTTGTGGGTCCCATGAGGACATATTTTCATGCCACCTCATGGTTCTGGATAACCTTTACTTTATCTGACCCTTTTCCCAGTTCTATCTCCAGCCGGGTAACTATACTTTAAAATATCATTCCAATCTCTCTTGGACCTTCATAACTCCTGGCCCACTTGGTTCCTGGAGTCTAACATCTTTTATATTCTATAGTTGCGACTCAACTATCCTTTCATCACAACTTCATGCCTTCTGTGTTCATTAGTTGCTACCTCAACATCATTTAGTCGTGACCCCATCACTTTCCAGTCACAACCTCATCATTTTCCAGTCGTAACCAGGCTCATTTTGCCTATTAGTCGCAACCCACATATCTTCTAGACATTTCTTGACCTTTCTGTAATACTTAGTCGTGAACACACTATTTTCTAGTCGCGTCAAGTCCTTCATGTAAGACTCAGTCGCGACCATAATACTTTCTTGTCGAGACCAAACTGGTCAACTCTTAACTCTGCAACCTTTGACCTTTATATTTCCTAAAATGGCCATTCTACCCCTTGGGACTTTCACATATCACACATAAGTCCCTATACCTCTGCTTACTCGCAACTTAGTCCCTAAAAACTCTCTGTGTGTCTCTAGGATTTCTGCTCAAAGGGGGTCTGGTAGCCTCTCAATCTTAGGCTATCTCTTCGCCTCTAGGCCTAAAAATTGGGATGTTACACCTACGCCTCTCGATAGTTAAAGCCACATGAAGAGAGAGGAGAAACTAAAAATTTTAAAATCTCCTAAGATGGATTGTTACAGTTTAGGGGAAAGCCATATATCCCTAATACAATGGGATTAAGAGAGAAAATTTTAGATGAAGCACATAAAAGTCGATGTACAGTACATCCAAGTATAACCAAGATGTATCATGATGTTAAAAGTCTATTTTGGTGGCTGGATTGAAGAAGGATATTGTAACTTATATATCAAAATGCCTGACATGCCAGAAAGTAAAGATTAAATATCAGAGGCTAGTAGGAAAATTGTAACCCCTAGACATTCCTGAGTGGAAATAGGACAATATTGCCATGGATTTTGTCAAAGCACTACCCATGACTCTAGCTAAGCATGATGTAATATGGGTGGTAATTGATCGGTTGACAAAGTTAGCTCATTTGCTGGCAATAAATAAGAAGGATTCTCTAGAAAAGCTAGCAAAGTTGTACATAAAAGAGATTGTTACATGATTAGCAGGTCAGATTGTCGCCTTCTGACCCATCAAAATAAGCTATGTTTACACCAAATAATGTAGTATAAGGCACAACCCGATTGTTCTTCTCGAGGAGCTTTTCTATTAGAGACCTAGCTTATTGGTGTCAAATCTATTGAAGACCTGAGCGAAAGTGAAATGGTTTTGGGTTTTGGTTGGTGTAGTAAAATAAAAGTGCAATAAAGTAAATGTTTTTGTGCTTTTGATTTAGATGAAAACGAGTTGGTTTGTGAAAGTAGTATGTGATGACAGACTCTTGATGATAAAAATTTATCTATCCTTGCTCTCAATTGATATGGAGTTTGAAATCACTAAGTCTTAAATAAAACCTCAATCGATCAATTGAGTCCAGAGCATGAATATTTCTTAAACTCCTTTGATCAAAGCTAATTTAAGAACTCTTAATGCACTGTTAAGAATCACTTAGTGTGTAATTTAAATTGGATGTTGAAGATGCCCTCGAATGAGCGTCAATCGACTAACCCTAGATTTCAAGAAATTGAATTAATTAGAAACGATCGTTGATAATAGTTCAACTATCTTAAAATCGAAACTGAAATATTGTATTAAAACCAGCATTCAAAACATCCAAAGTAAATTACAATTGTTCTAATCTTTGAATAATCAATCGAAATTCAATTCCCTTGTTCATATAATGAAACCCTAGATCTAGCAGAAACAAAACATGAAAGAAGAGGTGTAGATCAAAACAGAAAACTCCCCATGCAGTCCATGAGCTCAAGATATCAGATCCATCACCAAGAGACTAATGGTTTAGCCTCTCATGACTCCTATTATGCTGTAATCGCTGTTCAATATGATGCCATGGAGAGAAGTGAAGGTGCGATAAAGAGATTAATGCTGGAAGATGTCTGTAGGTGGTAGAGAGAGAGTAGAGAGAGTTTGAGCATTGCTTCTTAGCCTAATTAGGTAAAAAACTAGCCTCCCCTAGCTTACCTCTCCTTTTAACAGCAGCTTGACCTAATCAGAAATGTGCAGCTTCACGACTGTCTTCTTTGGTCGTGACCAGATCCATATTTTGGTCATGACCTGTGAACGCAGAGAAGCTTCCCAGAAAAAATTTAGGTCCCGACCTGTGGACACTTTGGTCGGGACTGAAACACACAGAAGCTGCTTCCTTATTTTGAATCCCCGTCTTGTGATTCCTTTCCTGCTCACATAAGTCCTTGCTCCTCTAAAATACCTGCAATTCAAAACCAAAGCTCATTGTAAAAGTCCCTGTAACATCCTTACTTTTGTACATCTTAGGGACCATTCGGTAGCATTTAGAACCACTTACATGACATTTGAAGTCCATTAACTAAATCTGGAATTTTTTTTACTCTTAGCGAGTTACTGTTCATATGGTATTCCAGATTCGGCGATGAACTTTGAAAAATCATAACTAATTCTAGAAAAATCAAAATAAAGTGTTTCAAAATTATACTCGAAGCTAATATCTTGAAGTTTAAGGGAAAAATAATTTCCTGACCAAATGCCTCGTAAATTGATACAGTTTATTCGTTAAAATTTACTGTTTATTTTGTCAAAAATTCTGAAAACAGATTCTGGTCCCCACCTTTGAAAAATCGATTCTCTTTGTACAAACATCAAAATAAGGTGTTCTTGGTGTCAAAGAGAAGATTTACATGTTAAATAAATGTCTGTAAAATTTTATACATTTATTCCATCATTTACTATTTTTCATTACATCATGACCATCACTGCTTAGATTGGTCATACAACAACATTACAATAATAATTCTTTCCATAACATCATATAACATTTACATTAACCAATGCCTAATTCTTCTTCATGCTTCTTCATCCTCTTTCATCATTCAAAAACCTATTGGAATTGGAATTACATGGATGGGGAGAGATTTCTGGGGAAATCTCAGTAGCAAACAATACCAAATAATGCATGTATTAATGTAATTGCTTGTGCTTGCTTGTGAAAGTGTTACTATAGTGTAATGAGCATGCTTCCATGTATCATATGAAATATAATTGGCCAAGGTAATCATAGAAATATAGTTTCAATCATCTACACATATGCACACAATTTAACAAAGCCATAGCACAATCAAGCAAAACATTCAATACATACAAGTTTAGGGTAAGTTTACTACCTTATTGCTTTACTTCTTTCCACTTTAACTTTGCTTCTTCCTTCTTACTTTTCCTTGATGTGTGGCTGCCTATTTTGAGTCCACATTCAAATCCTAACATCATATAATCATCCATTCATTACTATCTAACTTTCTTGAACATCAAACTTACTTTAACTTAACATAACTTCCTTTAATCTTTACCAATTGACTTGGCCTTTGAATCAATTGATGTCTTGAACTTACCCTACACAATTTGGCCTTTTGAATCCATTTATGAACTCAAAATAACCAAATTCCAGCAACTATGCATTGTTCTGGATAGAATTGGCAAAACATACACAATTCTTCCAAAAATTTCCATCTTAATTCCATTGCTTCCCATACTTGTTTCTCTACTTTACCCCACACAACTTTTCATTTTAAAACCATTGGAATCATCAAAATTATGAAAGTCCAATCACTGTTCATACGAGTGAACAGTAATAGAAAAGAACTCCAAACATTACAACTATCAATTCCAATATTTCCAAGGTTCAAAACCTATCCAGTCCTACACAAAATCATCATATGAATTCAATGGAAGCATTAGATCATTGAAATTCCATCTCCTTCTATTATGAACAGTGCAAACCAAAATATTTCATCCATGGCAAAGTCAAGAATATCAACTTGATTCAACAACCAATCATCTAACTAGCTTGTTTAAACTTTAATCTCACAACTCTAAGTTTAATCTCTTCTTTCTCCTTTCATCTAAGGTTTTGGACAGCATATATACCTTAGAGAAAACTCAACTTTCTTCCACTCCCAAATCAAAGGAAAATAAGCTAGGATAGATTGCCTACCTTTAATCTCTAGCTTGCTTGAACTTTGGACCTTGGATTCTTCTTTGTCTTGGCTTGAGTTTCCATTTTGCCATAGTTTCCCCAAGAGAATATGCTTCATGGTTTTGAGCAGAAAAATGGGCGTATAAATAGAAAAATTCTATGGAAATTGGATGGCCAAGATCACTTTGTTCACTATTTGATCTAATGGCTCATAATTGGTCTTACACCAAACTTCTCCACCAAGCCAATTTGAGATAAAATCACATGACAAGAATCTTCTCCTCCCCTTGTCTTGGACGCCATGTGAAAAGCCTTATGGGTCCCACCATGTGCAAATTATAATTCTTACTTTATTCCTTTTTTTTTCTTTTCAAAAATCCATAAATTATTCTTTATTGGACTTGGGCTCCAAGACAACTTTTGGGACTTATTGGGATTCCCTAGAACAAAATATTGGGCCTCTTTTAGGTCCAATAGCTACTTGGCATAAATCCCAATGCACTTTTCTTATACCGATATCCTCAAATTACCCTGATCTTGGAATAAATTCTAAACACCTCTTTTAATGGTTCTAACATTTTTAGAAATTCATTCTAATATAAAATAAATTCTCTGCAAAGTTTTATAATTTTCTGAGACACAGAAGTCCTGATAAAAATTATATACATTTCCTTTAAACCCTTTATTGGTGTCCTTTTTCATCGTAAATTTCATAATTAATTCTACAGGACTCTTTTTTTACTTCTGTCAGCTTCATAAATTCTCATATTAATTATAAGAATTTATTGCTAAATTTCATCTGATATCCATCCATTTTGAAATAACCAAAATACCCTTGGTACCCTTCCTTGCACTATATTAACCCTATGGGCATAATTGTCATTTCGCACCTTTTTATACCTTATCAGGGCATATACTGACTCTGAGTACTCATTCTTCCACTTGATTTGGAGTTTTGTCCTTTCCAAAATGACCAAAATGCCCTCCTTTCATCTCTTTTACAATATTACAACACAGAGGCATTTTCGTAATTTTGCACATTTTCTGTAAACTTCTGGACACTGGCCCCTTCTCCCGATGAACTGATATCATGGGCCTAGCCTCACTTGGTGTCAATATGGTCCTCTAAGTGATGTCATCTGGGCTCATTCAGTCCCAGTTTGCTTACCGATTAATTTCCCAATCGGATATCGGGAGTTCACAAACTCCAGTCAAAATTCACTAAAAAGTGAATAACTTTTTGTACAGAACTCCTTTCGGGATTCCGTCAGTTCCCTGACCTCTGGCTTATAGGACGCATATTCCTGTAACTTTTCACTCATATCTGAGGTCCAGGAGATCTGATAAAAATTTTAGATAACTTTCAAACTATAAGATAAATTTCAGCTATCTGAAACTCTAATAAATTTCTGTATTAAGCTAGATTAACCAGCATCATTTTCTCTATCTACTGATGAAATTTGGGACTAAAATGCTTCCGGGCAGTTCTAAGCCACTTCTGGCTCAATTTTCTATAATTATCATTTTGCCCCTTGAACTTTCCTTAAATTACATTTAGGTCCTTAAACTTTTTGAAATTATACTTAATGGCCCAAAGTTTATGTCTACTTTACATTTGGTACCATGGAACTTTTATACTTTTCACTTTAGTCCCTCTTTTTTAAATCTTCATCTTATCATTCTTTTCTTTTCCATTCATCATCACAATCCTTTCCAAACCTCTTTCCTCTATCAGTATTATACAGATAGGGAAAAATTAGGATATGACATTTCTACCCCCCTTAAAATAAATTTCGTCCTCAAAATTTACTTAGTACCTTAGTCAACTATCTTGGATATATATATCTTCTGTATATCTCTTTCTGCTTTATGACTAAGGATTGGGGGATCTATCTCTTATCTTCTATCTTTCCAAACCTCTTTCCAAACAGCTTTATGTCCTTACTGTCATTACTCTTCTTATCTGAATCAACTCTTTTAGAGTTGAACTTTACTTCATGTCGATACTTGCTCACTTGCTATGCATCCATTTGCTTATGGACAACTCATTGTACTAGACTTGTGAGTAGTATCCATTTCTTTCATATCAAACTCTCTTTATTTTTGTAGAATCATATTTATTTTTCTTAGAAACTCTTATCACTTTATCGTTGCTTTTATTATTTTCAATAATTCAGCATCATACAGAGAGAGGACTTATGCAATTATTCTTTTTTTTACTTTACTGCTAAGTAGGAGCACATACTCCAACATGCATAATGCCTGGCCAACATATTGTAGGATTGCATACCTTCTCATGAATGCAACGCTCTAACATTGGAGTTCAAGCATTCCTTTCATGAATATGCAAAGCTCTAACACTCGAAGCTTTAGCATATTTTACAAACATAACTTAGTGCCTGGCATTTCATGCAAGGAGTGAAAGCTCTCACTTTCATCTGTAACATACATTCAAACATCTTATCCCTTTTAAAAAGGGAGCCTCTCTATCAGTTCATAAAGTTACATCTTACTATACTTTTCAACACATATTTCTCATTATGTATCGCATTAGATACTTCTCATGTCGTATCCTGGCATATCTTGCCAAATCTAGCTATATCATGGTGTATCTTACCCTTTCATGACTTATCTTATCTTATCATGACATATCCTGAGATACCATAAGTCTAAAATTCTCTTTAACTAATAACTTTGTCAGCCTCTTAGGAGAATATTGCTCTTTTTCTTCTCTTTCTCCTGTACAAAGTCATAATTTAAATCTTTCATTTCAAATCCACTTTATTTGGACTTGACATAAGAGTTCTAATCCTTTATTAGGTTTTCATAACTCTTTTTATCATTTTAAATAACTTTGTGCATATATGCCAAACTTCTGTGGCATTTACACTCTTGTCTCATTACTTCCCAGGGATCACCCATCATTGGGCTACTTTTGCCTAAGCACATTTAACTAAAAAGTGCAAATAAAAATCTGAAGCACTAGTGCTAACAGGCTCTAAACCTGGTACTTTACTATTTTAGACCCTTTTCTATACATCTCTTTAGCTTTTTAACCTTTTTGTCCTCACCTGGATGATCTATCTAACTTTCGTTCTCATTCTCTTTATCCTCATCTTAAGAACTTCTATTAACTTCACATCATTCTTTATGTAAGAAGATTCTGAGTTCAATCTGTAATAATAATTAGGCTATCTAAACTAACATTGTGGGTTCTCTCTCTGCTATGAGTTAATAACTTGTGAAGCTTCTTTACCTTCACCTTGTCCTTGGTAATTGTCTTTCCAAAGAAATACTATACTTATGGCTCATTCATTTACTTTCTTTAGGCTAGGTCTACTGCGACCCTCAGGATCTACTGCGATCAACCGTCAGCCCCTTCAGGATCTAACTGCGACCCTGGAATTCTTTTCTCTGTGAGCCATGTGTTGGAAATTGTGCCCTAGGGGCCAATCATTGTATCATGTTATCATATTATTTGCATGTTTACTATGATGACCATCCTTGGATAACTCTTGATCTTATCCTAAATGTCCCTGGTCGGTCATCTATGTGGGAGCAGAGATGAAATAAGACCAGTATGACTTTGAAGATATATAGAGATATAAATCAAAGTCATAAGCACATGTAAGAGTACAGGGTGTTGGACTGACCCGCAATGAGAGAGCTGCATGGGTCAAGTCATAAGCTTCTCTCATATACAAGCCATGTCACTATGCCCTTTGACCTGAGATCATCATGGATTCCTACATGACAAACGCTCAGCTTTGACCTAGTCAAAAGTCACTTTTGACCGAGTGATCATAAAGGCTATGCTCGGGCTTAGTGGTTTTTCATGCGGAGGAATGTGAATGGTCAAGATGGAATTTGTCCCTCACATTCGTAGAGAGATATTACTGGGCCCCTCGATGAGTGAGTCTGAGAAATGTATGGCCATACTGGAATGGAAGGGTAGTTCCATTTCTATATTCAGACTACTCAGGGATCGAGAAAGTAATGGTCAGGAATAGGAGGATGACGTTTTCCATGCCTCATCCTTGACCGAAATATCATGTGACAAAAGGGACGTGATATGGTTGTATGAAAGGTTACATCGTTTATCGATCCTCATATGTTTTGGGTAGTCGTAATGCCTTGCTAGAGACCGCTTACGACTTGTGGGTCAGTATAGTAACTGGGCCACTGCCAACTTCATATGGGCCTACAGGGTCGCACACAAAACAGCCCAATGCGAGCTATGATGTCCAGATTCATTGAATCTAAGAGATGTCTAGATTCAATGAATAATCTAGGGTGGATATATATTTTATATATATAAATTAGTTTATATATATATTATATATATAATATAAGAGATATTTGTAAGATTTAATTTATAAGGATAAATTAAATCTCTATCATTTTTGAATTTGAATTTAAATGGATATGATCTATTTGAATTTGAAATTCAAATTGATAAGATATCTCAAATTTGATTTATGAGAATAAATCAAATATAATTCTGTCTTATCTTTATTTTAAATTAAATAAATAGGTGAATTAAATCTGTGGGACGGATTTAATATAAACCATATTTATTTAATCAGTTTCTTATTAAATTATGCAATATATGATATTGTATTAATTCAGAATTAATATAAGATTAATTCTGAAGCCCGGCCCTATTAGAAGCCCGATAGCTTCCTATATATTTGACATTAGGAGCTAGGGTTCTACACACAATATAGATCTCTTCACACACATTCAGTCGTGAGAAAAGGGGGCAGGGAGAGTGCAAAAGGTTTGCAGATAAGAAACTGCCGAAATAGAGACGGTGAGGACGGAATCTCCAGAAAGCCCTAGAGGGACAAGAGGCGCTAGCACGTCATTCGCGATTGGAACGCTGTTCGTGTGGATACCGATAGAGGAAGCCGATCTGAGCTGTCGACTTCTACGATACGACCAGACACGAAGCAAGGTTGCGACCAGAACACGCTGAGGTCGCGACCATACGGGCATCTGAACGTCAGAAATCCGAAAAGAAGAGGCAGGTCGCGACTTGAAGCTTACGAGGTCGCGACTACAAACTCCAGAGACTTCAGGTCGCGACGATAAGCAGAGGAGGTCGCGACTAAAAGGTTCCAGAGGCGAAGAGTCGTGACTAGTGGACACTGAGGTCGCGACCAAAGCTTGAAACCGAAGGTAACACTTCTTTCTCCTTGACTTAAACACATTCGGTAGATCCTGGCTGGGAATGGAAAAATTTTTAAAGTTAATTTCCGCTGCGTGTCTTCCAATTCCCTTCAGTGGTATCAGAGCCATGCCGTTTTGTGTTTAAGTTAGGTTTGATTGTTGATACATGTGATGTATGTTAGACTTCTTAGCTGATTATATGATAACATGCGTGATATGTATGACATATATGGAATCTGTTTATGTATGACATATACAGAATCTAAAAGGAAACTGAAATCGGTGGTGTATATCAATTGATTTGATCAATTAATATTGATGGGGTCTAAGGAAAAAGAATTAAGATTCTTGATTATTTATCAAAAAAAAAAATTTCTATTGGGGCGCTGCCCCACACCCCGCCCGCTAACCGGCTAGCGGGACCGCCGTGGCTATTTAATCGTAGCACAACATAATCGTAATATGTATTGACTTTCCTGATATATGAATGTTTTGAAACATTTATTGCCCTTCAAATAGTATGAATTTTGATTCTTGAATGTTTGGGTATTGTGAACAATATGGCTCTAGATTACAAGTGTTGTAATTTTTCTAAATACGGCCTGCGTGTCGTGCCTTCCTCTAATGACTCTCGTTGTACATTCTCTTCTCATCTCACTCCCCTCGAATGTTAAAACGAGGTTTCCTTATGTACTTTTCCTATTCTAATTAGAGAGCTCCTCTCATTGGCTTGAGGGGACTTAGGATAGGTGAGCCATATTGTATCACGTTTAAGATTATGCATCTTATGATTAGATCATAGCATGTATGTTTTATATGCATAATACTGGTATGAGATACAAACGAGATACATGCAAATCGGATAATTAATTAAACCCTCTAAAAGGAATCTTAAGTCATATGCCGTCAATTAATGAACACTTGTCAAAACCTCGATCGCTCATTTGTAGGTCCACCAAAGTGGGTGCATTTGAGTTATCTTGGGGAGATAAGCAAGAGTAATGGTGCTACTCTTATGTTTGTTATTGTTTGACTTAATTGAGATTATCAAAACGGTTTTGGGTCTCAAGGCATTAGATGGGATTAAAACATGCCGGATCATATGATGATGGAATCCCATAAACATCTAAGAGTTACATGTGATGTAATTGGTAAAGTTGTTACCTACCTAAATAACTTAAAGTTGAGCGTCCAGCCAAAGCGGACTCAAGTTTAAGCCAAATATGGATCTTAGCCCACTAATTATTACATTGAGGGTTGTTTTATTCAGTGGGAGATTGCTAATTCGCTTGCATATTTTAATTGTAGAATCATGACGACTAGTAATACTGCTATATTATCGTTGCGATCTGTCCTTGAGAAGGACAAACTCAATGGGACAAACTTTCTTGACTGGTTCAGGAACTTGAGAATTGTTCTCAAGCAGGAAAGAAAGGTATATGTCCTAGATCAACCCATTCCTGAGGAGCCAGCAGCCAATGCTCCTAGAGCTCAGAGAGATTCTTATGCGAAGCATAAGGAAGACTCTATTGATGTGGGATGCTTGATGCTTGCCACTATGGTTTCGGAGCTTCAAAGAGATCTGGAACACATGGAGGCTTATGAGATGATTGTGCATCTTAAGGAAATGTTCCAGCAACAGGCAAGGCAAGAGAGGTATGAGACCACTAAGGCCTTACATTCCTGCAGGATGGCGAAGGTGCATCAGTCAGTACTCATGTCCTAAAGATGAAAGGGTACATTGATCACCTTGAGAGGCTTGGATTTCCCATGAGTCAGGAGTTAGCTACAGATTTGATCTTGAACTCACTCCCGGAAAGTTATGACCAGTTTGTCATGAACTACAACATGAACAACATGGAGAAATCTATTTCTGAACTGCATGGGATGCTTAAAACTGCTGAGCCGACTGTTAAGAAGAAGCCCAGTACTGTTTTGATGGTTCAGAAAGGAAAGGGTATGAAAAAGAAAGGCAAGGGCAACGGCAAGGGTCATGGCTCATCTGGTAAGACCAAAGAGTCAGGCAAGCCCGAAACCAAGCCTGCACCAAAGAAGGCAAAGCCTCCAAAGGAAGGAGTTTGCTTCTTCTGCAATGAACCGGGTCATTGGAAGAGGAATTGCAAACTCTACCTTGAAGATCTGAGAAAGAACAAGAAGGATAGCGGGGCTATCGCTTCAGGTATTTATGTTATAGACATTCATCTCTCTACTTCCACTACATGGGTATTAGATACTGCATGTGGTTCTCACATTTGTACAAATGTGCAGGGCCTAAAGGACAGTAGAAAGCTGAAGAAGGGCGAAGTTGACCTACGAGTTGGAAATAGAGCAAAGGTTGCTGCTCTAGCTGTAGGCACTTATGAATTAGTTCTGCCCACTGGGCTTTTGTTAGTTTTGAACAATTGCTATTATGTTCCTGCTTTGAGTAGTAACATTGTTTCTCTTTCTTATTTGGATAAGGAAGGTTACACTTCCATTTCTGGGAATGGTAAATGTTCCATTTATCGTAATGATGTTTTCTATGCTCATGGTGATTTGCATGTTGATCATTACATATTAAACTTGGAACAACCCAATCATGGAAATATCTATAACATAATCGCCAAAAGGATCAAACCAAATGATTTGAATCCGACGTACCTCTGGCACTGTCGTCTAGGCCACATAAATGAGAAACGCATTTCTAAACTCCATCAAGATGGATTTCTCAACTCATTTGATTTTGAATCATATGATACTTGCGAATCTTGTTTGTTAGGAAAGATGACAAAGTCGCCTTTCACTGGGCACAGTGAGAGGGCCACTGATTTGTTGGGCCTCATACATACAGATGTGTGTGGACCGATGAATACAAATGCCAGAAGAGGTTATTCGTACTTCATTACATTCATAGATGATTTCAGTAGATATGGCTACGTCTATCTCATGAAACATAAATCCGAATCTTTTGAAATGTTCAAGATATTTCAAAATGAAGTACAAAACCAGCTTGGTAAAACAATTAAAGCCCTTCGATCTGATCGAGGTGGTGAATATTTGAGCCAAGAGTTTATCGATCATCTTAGGAATTGTGGAATAGTCTCACAATTGACTCCTCCAGGAACACCACAATGGAATGGGGTTTCTGAACGGAGGAATCGAACACTATTGGATATGGTTCGATCCATGATGAGTCGAACAGATCTTCCACCATCCTTTTGGGGCCACGCCCTAGAGACAGCTGCGTTCACACTGAATCGTGTTCCATCTAAGGCAGTTGAAAAGACTCCGTATGAGATATGGACTGGGACGAAACCTAGTTTGTCTTTTCTCACGATTTGGGGATGTGAGGTCTATGTTAAGCAACAAGCCTCAGATAAGTTAGCGCCCAAATCTTCAAAGTGCCTTTTTGTGGGATATCCTAAGGAAACCAAGGGATATTATGTCTACAACCCCACTGATAACAAAGTGTTTGTTGTCAGAAATGGTATCTTTCTAGAACGAGAATTTATCTCTAAAAGAACCACTGGGAGCAAGGTACACCTCAAAGAAGTTCGAGAGCCACAAGACGCCACAGAACTAGAGATGGAAAGTAGAGAAGACTCACAAGAAGTTGTTGAGACTCCTCAAGTCACGCAAGGCCCAAGGCGATCTAATAGGGCACGACTTCAGCCTCAGAGATATGGATTTCTGATTTCTGATAGTCGTGATGTGTTGCTCATTGAGCATAATGAGCCCACTACCTATCAAGAAGCTATAGTGGGACCAAACTCTGAAAAATGGCCTAATGCCATGAAGTCTGAGATGCAATCCATGTACGACAATAAGGTATGGACCTTAGTCGACCCGCCTGAAGGTGTAAAAACCGTCGGGTGCAAGTGGGTTTTTAAAGAGAAAACCGACATGGATGGCAATGTAAATGTCTTCAAGGCACGACTGGTTGCAAAAGGATTTACTCAAACTCATGGTGTGGACTATGATGAGACCTTTTCCCCAGTTGCAATGGCCAAATCAATCAGAATCCTCCTTGCCATTGCAGCATATTATGACTATGAAATATGGCAGATGGACGTCAAGACAGCCTTCCTTAATGGAAAGCTCCTTGAGGATGTGTACATGACACAACCTGAAGGTTTTGTGCGTTCTGAGGACTCTGGTAAGGTGTGCAAGCTTCAAAGGTCCATTTATGGACTGAAGCAAGCATCTCGGAGTTGGAATCATCGTTTTGATGAAGTAGTCAAAGAGTTTGGATTTCTTCAAAACATTGATGAACCTTGTGTGTACAAAAAGGTTAGTGGGAGCACAGTTGTATTTTTGGTACTCTATGTCGATGACATCCTACTCATTGGGAATGACATTCCTACCTTGCAGATTGTCAAGTCTTGGTTAGGAAACTCTTTCTCGATGAAAGACTTGGGTGAAGCCACCTACATCCTAGGAATTAGGATCTATAGAGATAGATCTAAAAGGCTTCTAGGACTGAGTCAGAGCACATATATAGACAAGATACTGCATAGGTTCAGTATGCAGGAATCAAAAAGGGGTTTCATACCCATGTCTCATGGTATTCACCTCAGCAAGGATTTGTGTCCTAGTACACCAGATCAGCGAGGTCGCATGAGTAAGATTCCATATGCCTCGGCCATAGGATCTATCATGTACGCCATGTTATGTACTCGACCGAATGTCTCGTTTGCCTTAAGTATGACTAGCAGATATCAACAGGACCCTGGTGAGGGCCATTGGACTGCTGTCAAGAATATCCTTAAGTACTTGAGAAGGACTAAGGACTTATTCTTGGTCTATGGTGGATTGGATGACGAGCTCTCTGTAACTGGTTACACAGATGCAAGTTTCCAAACTGACCAGGATGACCAGAAATCGCAATCTGGATACATATTTCTCCTAAATAATGGAGCAATAAGCTGGAAGAGCTCTAAGCAGAGCACTGTAGCAAATTCTGCAACGGAAGCTGAGTATATAGCAGCATCTGATGCAGCTAAGGAGGCCGTTTGGATCAGGAAGTTCATTGCTGAACTAGGGGTGGTATCGACCATCTCAAATCCAATAACTTTGTTCTGTGACAATAGTAGTGACATGTAAGGAATTGGAAGACACGCAGCGGAAATAAACTTTAAAATTTTCCATTCCTTGCCAGGATCTGCCGTATGTGTTTAAGTCAAGTGGAAAGAATCATTACCCTTAGTGTTGCTCAGCGAATTTCACAGCTTCTCTACGTGGGTGGTGATCTCTTTCTGATCGCAAGAAATCGACGGAGTGTTCCTCAGCGACCTTCACAGATTCTCTCCGCGGACGGTGGTCTCTTTCCGATCACAAGAAGTCGACGCCTCAGGTCGGCTTCCTCTACTGGTATCCACACGAACAGCGTTCCAACCACGAACGACGTGCTAGCGTCTCCTGTCCCTCCAAGGCTTTCACAAGTCTCCGTCTCTATTTCAGCAGTTTCTTGTCTGCAAACCTTTTGCAGATTCCGTTCGGCCTTTTGTGTTCTGTGTTATTTTCAAACGTAGCTCCTCCAATCAGATATAGAGGATGCTATGCGTTTTTACACCTGACCTAATTGGATTTTGGAGTTAATCTTATATTAATTCCGAATTGATACAATATCATATATTGTATAATTTTATAAGAAACTAATTAAATAAAATAATATTAAATCCGTCCCACAGATTTAATTACTTATTTATTTAACTTTAAATAAAGATGAGACTGAGTTATATTTGATTTATTCCCATAAATCAAATTTGAGATATCCTATCAATTTAAATTTCGAATTTCAAACGTGATAGAGATTTAATTTATCCTTATAAATTAAATCTTATAAATATCTCTTATATGAGATATCCTATCAATTTGAATTTCGAATTTCAAACGTGATAGAGATTTAATTTATCCTTATAAATTAAATCTTATAAATATCTCTTATATGAGATATCCTATCAATTTGAATTTCGAATTTCAAACGTGATAGAGATTTAATTTATCCTTATAAATTAAATCTTATAAATATCTCTTATATGAGATATCCTATCAATTTGAATTTCGAATTCAAACGTGATAGGGATTTAATTTATCCTTATAAATTAAATCTCATATATCTCATATATATAATATATATATATATACGAATTTATATATATACGAATATAAATAAATATATATACATTCACCTGGATCTTTCATTGAATCTGGACATGTCTTAGATTCAATGAATCTGGACATCATAGCTCGTGTTGGGCTATTTTGTGTGCGACCCTGTAGGCCCATATGAAGTTGGCAGTGGGCCATTTGCTATACTAGCCCACAAGTCGCAAGCGGTCTCTAGCAAGACATAACAACTACCCAAATCATATGAGGATCGATAAACGATGTAACCTTTTATACAACCATATCATGTCCCTTCTGTCACGCGATATTTTGGTCATGGATGAGGCATGGATAATGTCATCCTCCTATTCCCGACCGTTACTTTCTCGATCCCTGAGTAGTCTGACTATAGAGATGGAACTACCTTTCCATTACAGTATGGCCATACATTTCTCAGACTCACTCATCGAGGGGCCCAGTAATATCTCTCCACGAATGTGAGGGACAAATTCCATCTTGACCATTCACATTCCTCCGCATGAAAAACCACTAAGCCCGAACATAGTCTTTATGATCACTCGGTCAAAAGTGACTTTTGACTAGGTCAAAGCTGAGCGTTTTGTCATGTAGGAATCCATGATGATCTCAGGTCAAAGGGCATATTGACATGGTTTGTATATGAGAGAAGCTTATGACGTTACCCATGCAGTTCTCTCATAGCGGGTCGGTCCAACACCCTGTACTCTTACATGTGCTTATGACTTTGATTTATATCTCTATACATCTTCAAAGTCATACTGGTCTTATTTCATCTGTGCTCCCACATAGATGATCGACCAGGGACATTTAGGATAATATCATGAATTATCCAAGGATGGTCATCATAGTAAACATGCAAATAATATGATAACTCAATTAATAAATTCATAAATCAATAATGTTCATAAGACAATGATTGGCCCCTAGGGCACGATTTCCAACATGACATTGCACAGGCCAAAGAGCCTTGGTCACATCAAAGGACCAAGCATATACTTAGGCGATATCATCTCATCAGAGAAATCAATGATAGAGGGGATATAAAAATATGCAAGGTAACAGGAGAAGACAATGATGCTGATCCTCTAAACCGCTTGTCCAGGCAAAACATGAGCGTCATGTTAGGTCAATAGGATTGAGACAAATTAATGATTGTTCCTAGTGCAAGTGGGAGGATGTTGGAAATTGTGCCCTAGGGGCCAATCATTATATCATGTTATCATATTATTTGCATGTTTACTATGAGCTTCTCTCATATACAAGCCATGTCACTATGCCCTTTGACCTGAGATCATCATGGATTCCTACATGACAAACGCTCAGCTTTGACCTAGTCAAAAGTCACTTTTGACCGAGTGATCATAAAGGCTATGCTCGGGCTTAGTGGTTTTTCATGCGGAGGAATGTGAATGGTCAAGATGGAATTTGTCCCTCACATTCGTAGAGAGATATTACTGGGCCCCTCGATGAGTGAGTCTGAGAAATGTATGGCCATACTGGAATGGAAGGGTAGTTCCATTTCTATATTCAGACTACTCAGGGATCGAGAAAGTAATGGTCAGGAATAGGAGGATGACGTTCTCCATGCCTCATCCTTGACCGAAATATCATGTGACAAAAGGGACGTGATATGGTTGTATGAAAGGTTACATCGTTTATCGATCCTCATATATTTTGGGTAGTCGTAATGCCTTGCTAGAGACCGCTTACGACTTGTGGGTCAGTATAGTAACTGGGCCACTGCCAACTTCATATGGGCCTACAGGGTCGCACACAAAACAGCCCAATGCGAGCTATGATGTCCAGATTCATTGAATCTAAGAGATGTCTAGATTCAATGAATAATCTAGGGTGGATATATATTTTATATATATAAATTAGTTTATATATATATTATATATATAATATAAGAGATATTTGTAAGATTTAATTTATAAGGATAAATTAAATCTCTATCATTTTTGAATTTGAATTTAAATGGATATGATCTATTTGAATTTGAAATTCAAATTGATAAGATATCTCAAATTTGATTTATGAGAATAAATCAAATATAATTCTGTCTTATCTTTATTTTAAATTAAATAAATAGGTGAATTAAATCTGTGGGACGGATTTAATATAAACCATATTTATTTAATCAGTTTCTTATTAAATTATGCAATATATGATATTGTATTAATTCAGAATTAATATAAGATTAATTCTGAAGCCCGGCCCTATTAGAAGCCCGATAGCTTCCTATATATTTGACATTAGGAGCTAGGGTTCTACACACAATATAGATCTCTTCACACACATTCAGTCGTGAGAAAAGGGGGCAGGGAGAGTGCAAAAGGTTTGCAGATAAGAAACTGCCGAAATAGAGACGGTGAGGACGGAATCTCCAGAAAGCCCTAGAGGGACAAGAGGCGCTAGCACGTCGTTCGCGATTGGAACGCTGTTCGTGTGGATACCGGTAGAGGAAGCCGATCTGAGCTGTCGACTTCTACGATACGACCAGACACGAAGCAAGGTCGCGACCAGAACACGCTGAGGTCGCGACCATACGGGCATCTGAACGTCAGAAATCCAAAAAGAAGAGGCAGGTCGCGACTTGAAGCTTACGAGGTCGCGACTACAAACTCCAGAGACTTTAGGTCGCGATGATAAGCAGAGGAGGTCGTGACTAAAAGGTTCCAGAGGCGAAGAGTCGCGACTAGTGGACACTGAGGTCGCGACCAAAGCTTGAAACCGAAGGTAACACTTCTTTCTCCTTGACTTAAACACATTCGGTAGATCCTGGCTGGGAATGGAAAAATTTTTAAAGTTAATTTCTGCTGCGTGTCTTCCAATTCCCTTCACCATGCTAGGATCTAACCGTGATCCTCCAGAATCTACTACGATTCCATTGTACTATATTCATATCTCTAGAAGAATTAAACCAATGGACTAAGTTACAAGGTTAGTTACTGCCACTTAGTTGCTAACTCAACAGATAATTCCCTAAAATGATCATAGAAGCCAATATTATTTATTAAGACTTTACTCATTTGCTCTATTACTCAGGAATTTCTCACATCATTATCATCTTTCATAACTTTGTTATATCTGTTACTACAGGGAGCTACACAAGCTCTACCATGCACCTAACTATCATAATCTGTACATCTCATCTGATAGACATGGCTTTATCATAAGTTACATTATCCCTTCTCTTGGCTCTATCTCATGAGCAATTTGACTCTATTGCATGAGCAATCTAGCTCTATTGTGAGAATAAGTTCTATTACATAGACGCTGCTGTCTCTCTGATAAGACACATTTTGTATATGGTTTCTATGACAATTTTGAGAGTTTTATAATAGCTTTACCATTCATTTTATGCCTTAAATTGTGCTTTTGTGTTGATACATGATTGTGCAGGGCAATATGCTAATTAAAGGGTAAAATGGTAAACTAACCTTCCAAACTGCATATATTATGTTATTTACTGATTTGGACTTTTACAGTGAGTCTTTATATTGAATTGTAGGTACTTTGGAAGAGAGCAAGGATCAGGAAAGGAACCATAAGTCAATGAAAGTGGAATCACGCTTCTGTGCTATTTAGTCGCGACCAAAGAGTCCTCCAGTCATGACCTATAATTCTTCTGGAAAATTCTCAATGTCCATAGGTCGCTACCAAAACATGCATATGCTCACGATTAAAATGCAAAATTGTTGGAACTGCGCGTTTTGAATTAGGTCATGCTGTTATAAGAAGAGATAGAGGCTGCCATCAAAATGAGGCTAGTTTTTAGACCTGATTAGGTTAAGAAGCAGTACTCGAGCGCTCTCTACACACCCTCTTCACATGTTCCATCTTTCTACACCTTTCCACAGATTTCTACATATCTCTACACCATTCACCCTTTATCTCTTTATCGTTTCTTCATGGCACACATCTGAACAGCAATTGTAGTGCAGTAGAAGTCATGATAGTCTAAACCTTTAGTCTCTTGGTGATGGATCTAATATCTTGAGCTCACGGACTGAAATAGGGAGTTTTTGCTATTCTAATTTGTATTCCTTTACATGTCATTATTGCCGCTAGATCTAGGGGTTTCATTATATGTTTAAGGATTGAATATCGATTGATCATTATCGAATTAGACTGTCGTATTTGATTTTGGATGATTTGAACGTTTGCTTTTAATAGAATATTTCAGTTTCAATTTTAAGAAAGTTGGGTTATTTTCAGCGATCGTTGCAAATCAATTCAATTGTTTGAAATCTAGGGTTTTTGATTGATGACCACTCAGCGTTCTCATCATCTAGGGTTGACTACACGCTAAGCGGTTTCTAAAAGTTCACTAATAAGTTACTAGCAATATTAGGGTTCTGGACTCAATCGATCGATTGAGGTTTTTCTTTGAGACTTAGTGATTTAAAACTCAGATTTAATATAAGAGTAAGGATAGATAAGTTTTTATCATCAAGAGTTTACCATTACATATATCTTCAACAAACCATCTCTTTTTATCTCAATCAAAAATCCAAAAATATTTACTTTTCTGCACCTTTATTTTATTGCATCAAGTACCCAAAACCCCAAAACTATTTTTACTACTACTTAGGTTTACCATTGATTTTGACTTTGCATTGATCATTCTTGATTGTTACTATATTGCATGCGTAAAAGAACTGAACCATTAGTGCCTTTTGAACCTAAAATTGAGAGAAGACTTAAGAAACTAAGGAGAGAATTTAGAGAATTTAGAGAAGAAGAAGCAAAATCTAGATCCTCCTCTAGTGTTCTAGAGTTTAAAGCTGAACTAAATATGGCTAATCATAATGGGCATAATGGGTATGGAGAGAATAAAATGAATGTAGAAGATAATAGAAGTGTTAGGGAAATAAATCATTCGCATGTGAATTATGATCCTAATGGTTTCTATACTGAAGAGGTTAATTTTGAAATTAAAGGAGCTTTGATTGCAACCTTACCTAAATTTTATGGTTTTGCAGGAGAATGTCCACACAGGTACTTACAAACCATGCACATGATATGTTCTTCAATGAAGCCTCCAATGGCCACTTTGGATGATGTCTTGAGGAGGTGTTTCCATTTTACTCTGGAAGGGAAGGCTAAGGAGTGGTTGTACAATTTGCCAACTGACGAGTGCTTCGGATTGTCGCGGTCCAAGCCATCAAAATTAAGTGAATTGCACCCTAGTAATGTAGTATAAGGCACAACCCTATCATTCTTCTCAAGGAGCCTTGCTAAAGGAAACCTAGCAAATTGGATGTCAAATTCAACGGTAGACCTGAGTAAAGAGTAAATGGTTTTGTGGTTTTATGGGTGCAGTAAAAAAAAGATGCAGTAAAATAGATGTTTTTGTGTTTTTGTTTAAGATGGAAGATGGTTGGTTTGTGAAAGTAGTATATGATGATAGGCTCTTGATGATGAAAAATATCTATCCTTACTCTCAATGTATATGGAGTTTTGAAATCACAAGTCTTGAATAGAACCTCAATCAATCGATTGAGTCTAGAACCCTAATATTCTTTAAACTCCTTTGATCAAAGCTAGTTTAAAGACTATTATTGAACTGCTAAAGATCACTTAGTGTGTAATTTAAAACAGATGGAAGAATGCCCTCGAATGAGTGTCAATCGACTAACCCTAGAATTCAAGCAATCGAATCAATTAGCAACGATCGTTGACAACTGTTTAACCAACTTGAACTCAAAACTAAAATATTGAATTTAAACCAGTATTAGAAACATCCAAAGTAAATTACAATCGTCTAATTTGAGAATAATCAATCGATATCCAAACTTGTTCATATGATAAAAAACCCTAGATCTAGAAGCAATCAAAATATGACAATATACAAATTAGAATAGAAGAAACTCCCCGTTCAGTCTGTGAGCTCAAGATACTGGATCCATCACCAAGAGACTAAAGGTCTAGCCTTTCATGACTTCTGCTGCACTGCAATCGCTGTTCAGATATGATGCTATGAAGGAACGATGAAAAGATGAAGGGTGAAAGGGGTAGAGGTGTGTAGAAGGTGTGTAGAGATGCTCGAGTACTGCTTCTTAGCCTAATCAGGTCCAAAAACTATCCCTCCTCTTGACGGTAGCCTCCCTCTCTTCTTATAACAGCATGATCTAATCCAAAATGCGCAGCTTCAGCGATTTTGTACTATTAGTCGCGACCAGATACACGTGTTGGTCGCGACCTATAAACAGTGAGAATCTTCCAGATGAATTATGGGTCGCGACCTTGGGACTCTTTGGTCGCGACTAAATAGCACAGAGGCGTGGTTCCACTTTCATTGTCTTTTGATTTCTTTCCTGGACCTTGTTCTCTTCCAAAGTACCTGTAATTCAATATAAAAGCTCACTGTAAAAGTCCAGATCAGTAGATAACCGAATATATGCAGTTTGGAAGAGTTATTTTACCATTTTACCCTTTAATTAGCATATTGCCACGCACAATCATGTAACACACAAAAGTACAATTTAAGGCATGAAATAAATGGTAAAGTTATTATAAAACTCTCAAAATTGTCATAGAAACCATATACAAAATATGTCTTATCAATTCCCCCACACTTGAACCTTTGTACACCTGGACAAAGAAATGAATTACACCTAGAGCAATCACTATTAAAGCCAAGATAAAAACATAATCCATAGTGTGACCTGAAAACAACTAATCCACCATCTTTTGGGTATGCAGAAGTGATAATGTGAGAAATGCCAAGTAATCAACTACTAAATGAAATCAACCTTAATGGTATGAGCGCTGAAGATCCTCTCAAAAAAAATATAAGTGTTTAGCTCTCTCTATCCTCTCATTGTTAGGGTTCTTTCACTCAAATTCAAATTGGAAAATGTAACATCCCTAATTTTCTGTACTGAGTTGTATATATAGATTGAATGAAATATATGTGATATTTATCTGGAAAAGATGTGGCCATTTATGTAAAGAAAGGGATTAAATTGGAAGAGGAAGAAAGTGTAAGATCTAAAGTGCAAAATTATGAAAATGCCACTGTGATGCCCTAAGAAACTAGAAGTAAATGGAGGGCATTTTGGTCATTTAATTCAAGGGATAGATATCAGATAAAATTTGATAGTAAATTATTATAATTAATATGAGAATTTATGGAGTTGACAGAAGTAAAAAAGGAGTCCTGTAGAATTAATTATGGAATTTTCGGTGAAAAAGGACACTGATAAAGGGTTAAAGGAAACGTATGTAATTTTTAACAAGACTTCTAGGTCTCAAAAAATTATGAAACTTTGTAGAGAATTCATTTTATATTAGAATGAATTTATAAAAATGTTAGAACAATTAAAAGAGGTGTTTAGCATTTATGCTAAGATCAGGGTAATTTATAGATATCAGTATGAGAAAAGTACATTGGGATTTGGGCCAATTAGCTATTGGACCTAAAAGAGGCCCAACATTTTTGTCCTAGGCCAGCCCAATAAGTTCCAAAAGTTATCTTGGAGCCCAAGTCCAATAATGAATAATTTATGGATTTTTGAAAAGAAAGAAAAAGAGAATAAAGTAAGAATTAGGTGTTGCACATGGTGGGATCCACAACGACTTCAAAATGGCACCCAAAAAAAGGAAGGGTTAGGTGTACCAAGTGAGGCCATGCTAGTGATGTCATGGTGGTAAGGTCTTGAGTGAAAAGTGAAAGACATTCCAAGATCAAACCTTTAACCATTAGATCAAATAGTTTCCAAAGTGATCTTGGCCTTCAAATGGCACATGACTTTTGCTATAAATACCCCCCCTTTCCATTCATTCTTCACACCCAAGAGCTCCTTTAGAAAGAGAAGTGAGTTCTAGAGAAGGAAAGTGGAAGAAAGCATGGAAGAAGCAAGGGTCTTGAAGGAGCAAGTAAGGTAAGTTGTCTCCTTGCTTCTACCTTTTGTTCTTATGGTTTGTGCTTGAGTTTATGTGATTTTTGAGGATTAAATCTTGGGGAGATGCTGCTGGAATTTTTGTGTATATGTGAAAGGAATATGAGTTTTAAGTCATAGATAGTTAAGACAAGCTTAAACAAGTCAGTTACATGCTTGGTTGTGAAGTAAGTTGATGTTCTTGACTTTACCATTTCGGTTTGCACTGTTCATTCACTGTTCATGATAGAAGGAAATGGAATTTCAATTATTTAATGCTTCCATTGAGTTTATATGATGATTTTGTGTAGGATTGGAAAGGTTTTGAACCTTGGAAACCATTGGAATTAAAGGTTATAATGTTGAAAATTCCTCACGGGTACTGTTCACTCGCGTGAACAGTGATTTGAATTTCATGATTTTGATGCTTCCAATGGTCTTAAAATGAGATTTTGTGTGGGGGAAAAGTGGAGGAACAAGTATGGGAAGCATGGGAATCAAAATGAGAATTTTTGGAAGATTATGTACGTTTTTCCAAATCTGTACAGAACAGTGTATTCTTGCTAGAATTGGGTTATTTTGAGTTCATAAATGGATTCAAAAGGTTAAATTGTGTAGGGTAAGGTCAAGACATCAATTGGTTCAAAGGCCAAGTTAATTGGCAAAGATTAAAGAAAGTTATGTTAGTTAAAGCAAGTTAAAGGTTCAAGAGAGTCTTGAGTAGTGTTTGAGTTCATGGTCCTAATGGATTATGTAATGAATATGAATATATTTAGGACCTTGAAACCTCTAAGAAGGTGTTGGGGAATGATTGACCAAAAAGCTTCATGATTGGAAAGCTTGGGAAGCAAGTGCAAGTATAAGAAAGAAAGCTTAAATCCAAGGTAGTGGACTTACCCTAAACTTGTATGTATGTAATGTATGCTTGATTGTACTATGGCTTGGTTGAATTGTGTGTATATGGTAGATGATTGAAGCTCTGTTATGTTATGATTACTTTGGCCAATTGTATTTCATATGATACATGGAAGCATGCTCATCACACTATGATAACACTTTCACAAGCAAGCACAAGTCTTTACATTAATACATGCATTGTTTGGTATTGTTTGCTACTGAGATTCCCCCGAATCTCACCCCCCATAACCATGATCTAGGTGCTGGAACATCACAAGGAAGGAGGTAATGGTGGATGTATGAATGGTGTATGACTTGGAAAGCATGCCTTTAATTTATGTGATGATATATTGGTATGTATATGGTATGCATGCACTGGATCCGATGAGAGTCAGTCTAATTCCAGAGATAGTTTGAGTAACTTATTCTATTCGGTTTCATGTGAAATTTGACATGAACATATCTAAGATCCATAGCTTTAATTGTACACCAAGAATGCCTCATTTGGTTAAGAACTAGAATTGTTATGATTTTTCAAAGTCGGGAGTTAAAATCTGGAATAAGATAATACAACTACTCAGAGGCAGTGAGGTTCATGCGCTAATTTCATATAGTAAATGAATGAGTTTTTCAATGAAATTTTATGAGATTAAAGTAAACATTCTGAGATTTAAATCCATAGGTAATTCGACTCAATTGGAAAAGTATACAAGGAGAAATGAATTTTTGAAAATGGGGTAAAGAAACTGGAACTTCCAGATTTACCAAATGAACAGTAAAGTTTAACGAATCAACTGATTTGATCTGGACAAGGAAACCTCATTTTGATATTTTTATATCAAAGTTGAATGAAATATATTTCATTATAAATTGGAATCACCTCAAAAAGATTTTTCTAGATTTGATTATGAATTTTCAAAGTTCAGGCTGTAATCTGGAATTACCTAGTGAATAGTGACAGTGAACAGTACCCGTAAGCCCAACTCTTGGAAATTAATGTTTTTAAGTTTAAGAGGTATTCCAATGATCTAAGATAATTCCAATTGAGTATATATAAGGTTAAGGTTAAGGTCAAGATTTAAGGTTAAAATTTAAAGATGTGTACTAGAAAATGCCGTTGTGCTGGTAGACTATACAGAGTACTGTGTACGTAGGTACTGTCTAAGGAGGCTGAAAGTGAGTGGACCTAGCCGGTTCATCCAGTTTTTCCTGGGTACTTACGTAGAATGGTAGTTCTCATGGGGAATTATCGAATTGGTACAATTATTTTCTACCAAAATTTCTGGCAAGAGAGATATAATCCAGTTGAGAGTGCTATAACAAGAGTACTCTGAGAGATATAAAGAAGGATGTTTCAGAAAACATCCTACCATATGCTTGTAATGGCTCTAAATCTCAGCAACTATACAGGTCTTATGCAAAGAATCAAGAGGTCTTTTAGGGTTGTAATGATGGAGATGGGCCACATGGAATGGAATATGAAGAATAGAAAGTACTACATGCATTCAACAATAAATATGTAGCATGAATTCATGTCTCTAAAGATCTAGAAGTGATAATTGTGCTAATAAGAGTTAATAATGGTGCCTTCTTCATTTCTCTTTTCTTTTCTTTTCTTTTTTTTTTGGCACTTCATGCACAGAATCTGTAGCACACATCACAGCAATAATGAATTTTTGACATGAATCAAATTTTATTTTGCAAATGAAGTTTATGCATATATGACTTTCTATATAAATAATGGATGAAAGAAAATGATGGGCTCAAAGGGGGTCACTAAGGATATGAATGTAGTGGGCTTGTGTTTGGGATAAAAGGGTTTAGAAATGAATGCCTCTGTCATGTTCAATTCATAAGTGTGCAAGTCATTCTCAACTCAGAGCCAAGACAAGTGCTAGAGAATATAAACCAATTGAATAATTACTCAATGTAGAAATTTAGGCCGAGAATCCTTCCAACTAGGGTTTTGATCTAAATTGCTCATAAGCTAAAGTCCCAAACAAAGTTCATCATTCACTAGGCATTAGAACATTTATCACAACTGAAAACCCTCTAAACGATGATTTAGAAGTTTCAAAGTAATCACTTGGAGTCATGTAATAATCCCAAATTCAATAGCAAAAGTTCAAGTGTTTCAAATTCAATTTCCAAGATTCTCAAAGAAAAATTCAAGTGTGGCAATAGTTTCGAAGGTCTAAAAAGGATTTGAAATCAGGGGACAATGAATTATTTGTGAAAGCATCTTAGTAGTTCAAAAGGAATCCTTCTTTCCAGCATTGCACAAGGCAAAGAGAAGGTAATTGGACATTTTCCAAAAGTGGGTCACGACTTAAAACATTTAAGGTCGCGACCTGTTTTCACAGGGGTGGATGCTCAGAAGTTTTCAATAATTAGTCGCGACTAATGAAATTGCCTATCGTGACTAAAATACACAGAGAGGAACAGTCGCGACAAGTCAGGTACTATAGTCACGACACAAATACACAGAGAGGTATTATCACGACCAGACAGCACATAGGTCACGACTGTAGTTCACAGAGAGCACGTTAGTGCAAAATTCCATCACAGGTCACAACCATAAATCATATATGTCGTGACCATTATTCATAGAGACTACCAAGTGACAGTTTTCAAAGTCCAAAAATCGTTTTCAAACTAAATACTTTTTACCAATTAACAATTTTGTTTAAGGTGGAGGTCCAATTTTCAGCAATTCACCACATGTTCAGATCAAAAACAAAAAATTTTGTGATGAATGGTTGGATTAAACACAAAAAAGCAAGAGTAAATCATCCTCCCCCACACTTAAACTTGACAGTGTCTTCACTGTCACAGAACCAGAAAAAATGTGCTAATGTTATCAGTGAAATCTAGCCTCAATACAGTAAGTAGTCATAACGCTCACTGCAATTTTCTCAATGAAGCTCGTAGTCACATTCAAGTTGTAACATCCCAATTTTTGGGTCTAGGAGAACTGGGAGGTAGTCTAATATGGGCAGGCTGCTAAACCCGTAGTCCCAGGGTAGTAATCTGATATGGGCAGACTACTTACCTGTATTTTGTAGGAATCCGAGGGATGAGCTAAGTCCTTTAGGATTTAAAGATGAGTTAAGTCTTTAACCTACAGAATCAGGACAGTTCACCTAGGTTCAAAATGAGGAATGTAAGGAATATCCATAGTCTTAAGCCTAGGAATTCTGCAGGTAGCTAGATATGGGCTGGCTCCTGAGTAAGATAACCTGATATGGGTGGGTTGTCGAGCCTTTCAATTAACAATGACTTCCGAAGAGTTCAGGGGATGAGTTGTTGAAAGAGAATTTCTAAAACTTAAGATGAAGGATAAGAAGAGAAGTAAAGATGCCAGAAAGAGGATTCAGGGGCATAATCGTAATTATGGGAAAGATCGGGCTGGTAGCCGATGAGTACCATATTTTGCCAGAAAATAGAGAAAATTATGCTAATCATTTCACTGAATTGTGAAATGTGCATACGAGGTCTCTATCAGTATGAAAGAATTATTGGAAATCAAGGGACTTGATTGTAAAAAGGAAAAGTTTCCAAGGGCAAAATGGTAATTATGGAAAGTTCAGCCAAAAGTGGCTTGGAACTGCCCGGAAGCATTTCAGTCCCGAATTTTACCAATAGATAGAGCAGATGATGCTCGGTAATCTGGCTTAATACAGAAATTTTATCAGGACTCCATATAGTCGAAATTGATCTGATAGTCTAAAAGTTATAAAAATTCCTACCGGATATCCTAGATCTCAGATATACGTGAAAAATTATAGGATGATGCGCCCTAATGAGGCGGATGTCAGAAAACTGACAGGATACAGATAAGAGGTCTGTAGAAAAAGTTATTCACAAATTAGTGAATTGAGACGGAGTGTGTGGCCACCGGGTATCCGATAGGGCGATTTATCGGTATTTGAATTGAGACTGAATGAGGTAAGATGACATCAGTCAGATGCCTATTATGACCCCAAGGGATGCCTAGACTCAGTATATCAGTTTATCTGATAAAAGGAGTCGGTGTCCGGAAATGTGCCGAAAAGGTGTCAAATGACGAAAATGCCCTTATGTTGTAAAATAGTGAAAGAATGAGTAAAGGGTATTTTGGTCATTTGACTAAGGTTAAATAGTCAAGAAAGGATATCTGGATAGTTGACTAGGGTCAGAGAGTACTCTGGTAAGAGGTAAAAAGACAATAACGCCCCTAGACTCATTAAAGAAAAGAAAAAGGAACCAAGGGCATTTTGGTAATTTGCCATTGGGTGTTTCTTGGGAATCGGGCCATCAGAGTACTTGGGCTGGATTAGGGACCCAAGATGATATTCCCAGGCCCAAAAATGTAGCCCAGTATAAATGTGAGAAAAAGTGACATTAAAATAATGATTTAGTGACTTTTCAGTAAAGTTACTTGGTTGGCATGATAACCGAGGAGGTGATCAGATAAAGTCTGGGACTTATCTGGAGGTCATGGGATGGCGTGAAAGGTCCCTTCCAGGCGCCCCATGGCACTGGTCTAGAGGGAGAAGAAAAGTTAAGGACACGTGGCATAGTCTCAGTTGTTGAGTCCGGTTTGTGGGAGATCGGACCGGACCGGTACTGGACTCGACTGGAAAGCTTCCAGAAGGCTTCTTGGCTCTCAATTTCATCATATGAGACATGTGACTGATTAGGTGTCCCCTGAGGTATCCTCGATGATGCAGTAAAGAGGAAATAAAGAAAATAGGAAATTCCAGGAAAAACCGTAGCCACAGGATCAGAGTTCTTAGAAATTATAGGAATGCCATTGAAGGAAACTATAAATACCCCCCCTTGTATTCATTTGCATCACGGTTTTGGCAAGAGAAGAGAGAGAAAGAAGAGAGAAAAGGAGAAAGAGAGAGAGAGAGAAAGGAAGAAAGAAAGAAAGGAAGTTCTGGAGGAGCTGGAAGCAGTATAGAGATTCTAGAGTTCTGCTAAGCTTTTGAGGTAGTAACTAATCCTAACTTTTATGTAATGGCTTTGTGATTTGATGTGCTATTGTTTGGTTGGATTGTTGATTATATGTTATGTCTGAAGCTCTACTGCAATGCTATGATCATATGTTATTGAGTATGGAAGCATGCAGCATACTTATCTGTACACAATCACAAGCAAGCACTGTCACACTGCATTCCATATATTGTTATGATTATTTACTACTGAGATTCCCCCGAATCTCATTTCCCATATCTAACCCATTACAGGGAGATTATGTTAAAGTGGATTTTAAGAATTTTGAGAGACGCCGTTATGCTGCCGAATTTAAGACTGAACATCAGAATGTGATAAGTACTGTGTACGTAGGTGCTGTCTAAGGAGGCTGGAAGTGAGTGGACCTTGTAATATCCTTAATTTTCTGTACTGGTTTCTATGTACAGATTAAATGGAATATATGAGTTCCTTTTCAGGAAAAGATGTGGTCCTTTATGTAAAGAAAATGATTAAATTGCAAAAGAAAGGAAATGAAAGGACTTAAATGCAAATATGGAAAGTTTAAGGTTAGGAAAGAAAGGTAGACAAAAATGTGGGGTCCTTAAGTGTAATTTTAGCCAATTAAAGGGACTTAGATGAAAAGAAGAAAAGTTTCTGGGGCAAAAATGTAATTATGAAAACTTGGATCGGAAATAGGCAAACCAGTGATCGTACTCCGATCAGCCTCATATTCTACCAGTAGGTAGGGCAAGTGACGCTGGGTAATCCAGCCTAATACTGGAATTTTTGAAGACTCCAGATAGCCAGAAATGGACTGATCGTCCAAAAGTTATAAAAATTTATACTGGATACCCTAGATTGCAGATATAAGTAAGAAATTACAGGATGATGCACCCTTATGGGGCGGATGTCAGGAAACTGACAGGATACCGATAGGAGGTCTGTAGGAAAAGTTATCCCCGAATTAGAAAATCCAGACGGGGTATGAGGCCTCCAGGGATTCGATAGGGAGATTTATCGGTATTTAAACTAAGACTGAATGAGGTCGGGTAACAACAGTCAGATCCCCGTTATGACCCAAATGGCTGCCCAAACACAGTAGGGCAGTGTATCTGACAAAAGGAGCCGGTGTCCGGAAATGTGTATAAACGGTAAATAATAATAAAATATTCAGTGAACTGTGCCAAGGAAGATTCCTCGAAATGCGTGCCATAAAGGTAATGGACCCAGAAAGGCCGAATAATTGTGCCAACAAAGGCCCAATAAGACTCTTGGACTGATAGGTGGGCCAGTGTCCAGCAGAACCCCGGAAAAGTGCGAAATTACGAAAATGCCCCTATGTTGTACCAAAGGGATAATAGGAGTATGAAGGGCATTTTGGTCATTCTGGATAGGTCTAGAGGCCAATACATATACAGATGAAGTTAATCAGAGTCAGTATATGCTCTGATAAAGTATAGAAAGGTGTAAAATGACAGTTTTGCCCTTAGGGTTAAAATAGTGCAAGAAAGGGCACTCAAGGGTATTTTGGTAATTTGCCAAGGGCTGTTTCTTGGGAATCAAGCCATCAGAGTACTTGAGCTTGATCAGAGACCCAAGATAATATTCCAAGGCCCAAAAACGTAGCCCATGAAGTATGTGGGAAAAAGTGGTATTAAAATGCTATTTTAATGCTGTTTCAATAAAGTAAAGTTACTCGATCGGCACGATAACCGAGGAGGTGATCAGATAAAGTCTTGGACTTATCTGGATAGCATTGGATGGCGTGACAGGTGCCAGTAAGATGACACATGGCACCAACATAGAGGAGAAAGAAAAAGTTAAGGACATGTGGCATAATCTTAGCCGGTGAGTCCAGTTTGTGGGAAATCGGACCGGACCGGTACTGGATTGGACTGAAACTGCTGAGTCAGCTGATGAGGTGTCCCAAGATCTTGCAATTTCTCCATGTGACATATGAGGTGTCCCATGAGGTGGCCTTGAGGTGATGTCATGCATGATGCAGTAAAAGGAATAAAAGGAAAATAGGAAATTCAGGAAAAACTAGGACCACAGGATCAGATGGCTTCAAAATTACAAGAATGCCATTGAAGGAAACTATAAATACCCCCCTAGCTCTTCATTTCCCACGGCCTAAGGAGCATTTAGAGAGATAAGGAAGTGCTTGAGAGAGAAAGTGAGAAAAAGAAAGAAGAAAGGAAGTTCTGGTGGAGTTGGAAGCAGTAGAGAAGCTCTAAAGTTCTGCTTTTGAGGTAGTAACTAATCTTAGCTTTTATGTAATGTCTTTGTGAATTGTTGTGCTATTTTTTGGTTAGATTGTTTTCTTATATGTTATGCTTGAAGCTCTATTGCAATGCTATGATCATATGTTATTGAATATTGAAGCATGCAGCATACTTATTTGTACACAATCACAAGCAAGCACTGTCACACTGCATTACATATATTGATATGATTGTTGCTACTGGGATTCTTTTGAATCTCATTCCCATAAATAACATTACAGGGGAGGTTCTATCAAAATAGAATTTGGAAATTTTTTGAGACGCCGGTAGGCTGCCGAAATTCTGGCAACAAAGCAGGAACGAAGAAAGGAACTGATACGTACTGTGTACGTAGGTGCTGTCTAAGGAGGCTGGAAGTGAGTGGACCTAGCAGGTTCATCCAGTCTTTCTTGGGTACTTACGTAGAATGGTAGGTCCTACGGGAATTACCGAATCGGTACAAGATTGGTTACTTTCTACAGACGGAATGTAGCAGTTATGCTGCCGGATTTTAGACAGCGGAAAGTGTAACAGAAATATGAGAATGTTAATCATGCACTGATGTATAAAAGTAGATTATTTAATAATAATTGTTATATGGCATGTTTGACTTATATGTGATGTATGTATGCACTAATATGTAAAGTTGGTTGCTGAAAAATGGCCTTGTGAACAGTAACTCGTGAAGACCTATTGATGTTGGATAAATCATTAAAAATAGATAATGATTGAATAAATGTATGATATTTTTATAGTAAATAGTATACATCCTAAAATTTAATTTGATATATAGAGTGACTCATTTGGATGTATACACGAAAAGATATAAATTGTTAAAGTTGGGACCAGAATGCTGGATTCAGGAGAAAGTCAATGGGTGAACAGTAAAGTTGAAACGTTGACCCACGTTGAATTTGTCAAGGAATGGTAAACCAATGATTTTTCCCTGAAATATACTTAAGTTATATTCATGTATCAATTTGAACCACTTCATTTCAATTTTTCTAGAATTAGTTATGAATTTTCAAAATCAGGTCACTCATCTGGAATTTGCCACAGTGAACAGTACCCGATATGAATAAAATTCCAGATTAAGAGTTTAAACTTCAATGACCCTGAAAGTGGTTCTAAGTGCTACTGAATGGTCCTTAAGACATATAAAAATAAGGATGTGATAGACCTAGCCGGTTCATCCAGTCTTTCCTGGGTACTTACGTAGAATTGTAGTTCTCAAGAGGGAATTACCGAATCAGTACGGTTCAGTTCTTTGTACAGACGAAGCCTAGCGGTTATGCTGCCGAAATTCGAGCAGGAAAAGATGTAGTAGAAATATGATAATTTTGTGTATATTATACTGTATGACATTTTATTATTCAATAATAAATATTGTTCGGCATGTTTAATTTGTGGATGACGAATTAAAAGAGAAATTCGCAGGTCTTGAGGTAGCAGTGTTCTGACCTCAGTTTGACCTAGTAAACAGAAGAGTTTGGCCACAAAATTTGGTGAGCCAGTAGTACACATCTGGGGAATTCTGTGGATAGGTAATAAGCCTTGTTTGGATGTGTAGAATATGATTAATCAGTTCTCAAATTAAAGGTTCAGAATTAGGAACTTAAGAGTAAAATTTTAAATTTCTGGGCTTAAGTTAAGATATAATCAAGTTAATATTGCTTCCGTAAGTGTACTCTGAGGAGTCTAAGGGAGGATGTTCACAAGTCATACAAAGCAATACAAGTAAAGCAAGGATGACAGGATGGGTAAGGGAAATTCATGCAAGTGAGTGTGTGGATGGAAAGGTGACTATTGAAGAGTGTGCAACACAGTAACGGGGTGTTATTCAAATCAGAAATAATACTAGAATAGACAGAAATAAACTGAAGACAACTAGAACTAAACTGAAAATGGAATCTAATCTACCGACTCATCTCTTTCCTACACTCAACTGAACATAGCAAAACATCATAAATAGAAGAGTGTGTAAAAGGTAGGAGATAGGAAAGAGACAACCTGGCCTTAAGGTGGCAAAATAGGCTCCTCGTAAAGTTTCAAATGATGGCCATTGGCCTGAAAAAGTCTGCTTGTCGCTTCCTCTTCCAACTCAATCATCCCAAACTCTTGGACTTTAACAATCGTGTAAGGTCCATCCCAGCTAGTTTTGAATTTGCCATGTTTGAACTTGAATCTAGCTTGGTACCTTAACACTCGATCTCCTGCCTAAAACTTCTTTCTCAGAATATTAGCATCATGGAATAACTTTGTCTTCTGTTTATAGATTCAGAGCTACTATATGCATCCAATCGAATCTCTTCCAGCTCTTGAATTTGCAATAACCTGTTCGAACTGGCTTCCTCGAGGTTCTCATTGCAAGCTTTCACTGCCCAAAAGGTCTTATGCTCTATCTCAATAGGCATGTGACAAGCTTTTCCAAAAACTGTCCTATACGGGGATATGCCTAGCGGGATTTTAAAAGCTATTCTGTATGCCCATAAAACATCATCTAATCTTAAGTTCCAGTCCTTATTGGATGGCTTGGCAATCCTTTCTAGTATGTGCTTTATTTCCCTATTGGAAACCTCCGCTAGACCATTAGGTTGAGGGTGATATGGGGTTGATACTTTATGAGTTACACCATATTTTGCCAATAGGTTATTGATCAACTTATTGCAAAAATGGGTACCTTGATCGCTAATTACGGCTCTTGGTACTCCAAATCTACTAAAGATGTGAGACCTTAGGAATTTGAAACTGTTTGGGCATCATCTAGCCTTGTAGGGATGGCTTCTACCCACCTAGATAAGTAGTCTACAGCCAGCAAAATGTACTGAAACCCTGCTGAAGGTGGAAAAGGTCCCATGAAGTCTATCCCTCACATATCAAAAACCTCACAAAACAGAATAGGGTGTTGTGGCATTTCATGCCGCTTACTAATCCCTCCAAATCTCTGGTACCTATCACAAGCTTTACAAAACTCAAAAGCATCTTTAAAAAGGGAAAGCCAATAGAAATCGGATTCAAGGACCCTAAGTGCAATCCTTTTTCCTCCAAAATGACCTCCACAAACCCATGAATGGCATGCTTCCAAAACTAATTTGTGATCTTGATTTGGGACAAATCGTCTTAACACTTGGTCGGAGCACAGCTTCCATAGAAATGGTCTGTCCCAAATAAAGTATTTAGATTCGCTCTTGAGCTTTTGGGCCTGAAATTTAGTCAAATGAGAAGAGATTAGGCCAGTTTTAATGAAATTAACCAAATGAGCATACCAAGGTTCCATAACAGTAACCGAACAAAGAGATTGGTCAGGGAAAGAATCACAAATTAGATCAGAACTAAGTACTCCCTGTGTCTCTGTTGGTAATCTGCTCAGATGATCTGCAACGTGGTTCACATTTCCAGCTCAATCCCTCACCTCTATATCAAACTCTTGAAGCAGTAACATCTATCGTAGGAGTCTCGGTTTAGATTGAGGTTTGTGGAACAAATACTTGACTGCTGCATGATCTGTGTAAACAACTACTTTGGAATTAATTAGATATGCTCTGAATTTATCCAAGGCTACCACAATGGCGTACAATTCTTTCTTAGTAGTGGTGTAGTTAATTTGAGCAGCATCAGGTATTTTCGAGGCATAGGCAATCACTCTAGATAGATTACCTTCCCTTTGACCTATCATAGCTCCCATAGAGTAATTGGAAGCATCACAAGATAGTTCGAATGGAAGATCCCAATCTGGTGATGTTAGAACAGGAGGAGAAATCAACCTATCCTTTAATTTTTCAAAAGCCTCTTTACAGTCATTTGAGAAAACAAAGTCAGTGTCCTTTTGCAGAAGTTTTAAGAGTGGTAAAGCAATCTTACTAAAGTCTTTGATGAATCTCCTATAAAACTCAACGTGCCCTATAAAAGATCAAAGTTCTTTTAATGTTGTGGGGTAGGGCAGTGAGGAAATGACTTCAATTTTTGCCTTATCCACCTTAATTCCCTTGTTAGATATAAGATATCCAAGTACTATTCCACGATCAACCATGAAATGGCACTTTTCAAAGTTTAAAACCAATTTTTTCTCAATACATCTAACAAGGACTTTATCAAGGCTTACCAAACATTCGTCAAAAGAGTTTCCATAAACACTAAAATCATCCATGAACACATCCATGCATTTCTCAATGAAATCAGAAAATATAGAAAGCATGCAATGTTGAAATGTGCTAGGGGCATTACACAAACCAAATGGCATTCTTTTATAGGCATATGTGCCAAAAGGACATGTAAATATGGTCTTTTCTTGGTCCCTCGGGTCTATGGGAATCTGAAAATATCCTGAATACCCATCTAGGAAACAATAATGACTCTTCCCTACTAATCTCTCAAGCATTTGATCAATAAAAGGTAAAGGGAAATGATCTTTCCTAGTGGAGTCATTCAACTTCCTATAGTCAATGCAAACCCGCCATGAATTCTGTACTCTAGTAGGGATTAACTCATTGTTCTCATTTTTAACTACTGTCATCCCGCTTTTTTTGGGTACTAAATGCACAGGTGATACCTATTCGCTATCTGAAATAGCATAAATGACTCCTGCCTTCAATAGTTTATTAATTTCATTCCTAACCATATCAAAGATCAATGGGTTTAATCTCCTTTAGGGTTGTTTAATTGGCTTGGAATCCTCAGTCAACAGGATTCTGTGAGTGCAAATAGTGTCATCTATCCCCTTTATATCAGTAATTGCCCACCCAAAGCCTCCCTATTCTTCTTAAGCACACTTAAGAATCTAGACTCTTCAGTGGCAGTTAAAGAATTGGAGATAATCACCGGTAATTTTGAATCTGGCTCAAGGTAAGCATACTTAAGGTTAGAAGGTAAATCTTTCAATTCTAACGCTAGGGGTTGAACAATAGAGGGGGTAAGATGGGGGCAATCATTAGAGGTGGAGATACTCCACTTTGTGTCCTCTCGGAGGTTGCTCATGTTCGACTCTGTAGGGCTTCCCATCTGACCTATAATCTCTTCAGTAGTTGCACCAAGCTTAAGTTAGTCCATAGGTGCAACATAGTTAGGCTCACACTCCCTCATACCTGCATTATTGTCAGAAATCAAATTATTTGGGTGTGGTAAGGCATGAGAAGCAATGTTGAGATGAGAGTGAGGGCAAGTAGGGTTAGAATACATTGGCCCTTTAACCAAAACAGTGGAAAGGTGATCTGAAGGAATTCTCAGTTCATTGGATGCGCCTGGTATATGGGGTCGCGACCTTTCAGTGTAACATCCCAATTTTTGGTCTAGGAGAACTGGGAAGTAGTCTGATATGGGCAGGCTGCTAAACCCGTAGTCCCAGGGTAGTAATCTGATATGGGCGGATCACTTACCTGTATTTTGTAGGGATCCGAGGGATGAGCTAAGTCCTTCAGGATTTAAAGATGAGTTAAGTCTTTACCCTACAGAATCGGGACAGTTCGCCTAGGTTCAAAATGAGGAATGTGAGGAATATCCTAAATCTTAAGCCTAGGAATTCTGCAGGAAGCTTGATATGGGCTGGCTCCTGTGTAAGATAACCTGATATGGGCGGGTTGTCGAGCTTTTCAATTAACGATAACTCCCGAAGAGTTTAGGGGATGAGTTATTGAAAGAGAATTTCTAGAACTTAAGATGAAGGATAAGAAGATGAGAATAGATGCCAGAAAGAGAATGCAGGGGCAAAATCGTAATTATGGGAAAGATCGGGCTGGTAGCCGATGAGTACCATATTTTGCCAGAAAATAGAGAAAATTATGCTGATCATTTCACTGAACTGTGAAATGTGCATACGAGGTCTCTATGAGTATGAAAGAATTATGAAAAGTTTAAGGACAAAAAGGTGGGGTCCTTAAGTGTAATTTTAGCCAAATAAAAAGGGACTTAAATGAAAAGAAGAAAAGTTCCTTGGGGCTAAAGTGTAATTAAAGAAAGACAGGCCGGAAGTGGTTTGGACTGTCCGACGGCATTTCAGTCCCAGATTTCACCGGTAGAGAGAGCAAGGGACGCTCGGTAATCTGGCTTAATACAGGAATTTTTGAAGACTCCAGATAGCCAGAAATGGACTGATCGTCCAAAAGTTATAAAAATTCCTACCGGATATCCTAGATTTCAGATCTAGGTGAGAAAATACAGGATGATACGTCCTTATGGGCGGATGTCGGGAAACTGACAGAATACCGATAGGAGGCCTGTAGAAAAAGTTATTCGCAAATTAGAAAATCCAGACGGGAGTGTGAGGCCTCCGGGTATCCGATAGGGAGATTTATCGGTATTTGAAAAGGGACTGAATGAGTTCGGATAACCTCGGTCAGATGACTGACATGACTCACAGGGATGCCTGAACACCGCAGGCTAGTGTATCCGACAGAAGGAGCCGGTGTCCGGATAGGTGTATAAACGGTGAAAAATAGATAAAATATTCAATAAACATTAACGGGGGAAGATTCCTCGTAATTCGTACCATGAAGGTAATGGACCCTGAGAGGCCCAATAATGGCGCCAACAAGGCCCAGTAAGACCCTTGGACTGATAGGTGGGCCAGTGTCCGACAGAACCCCGGAAAAGTGCGAAATTACGAAAATGCCCCTGTGTTGTACTAAAGGGGTAGGAGATGAATGAGGGCATTTTGATCATTCTGGACAGGCCCAGAAGCCAGGGCACATACAGATAAAGTTACTTAGAGTCAGTATATGCCCTGACAGAGTACAGAAGGGTGTGAAATGACGATTTTACCCTTAGGGTTAAAATAGTGCAAGGAAGGGCACCCAGGGGTATTTTGGTAATTTGCCAAGGGGTGTTTCTTGGGAATCGTGCCATCAGAGTACTTGAGCTTGATCAGGATCCAAGATAACATACCCAGAGCCCAAAAACGTAGGCCTAGTGATATGTGGGAAAAAGTGGCATTAAAATACTATTTTAATGCTGTTTCAATAAAGTAAAGTTACTCGGTCGGCACGATAACCGAGGAGGAGATCAGATAAAGTCCGGGACTTATCTGGATAGCATTGGAAGGCGTGAAAGGTCCCTTCCAGGTGCCACATGGCGCAATCTTAGAGGCAGAAGAAAAGTTGAGGACACGTATTACGGTGCAAGACTCTGGACCGGTACTGGATTGGACTGAACTGCTGAGTCAGCTGATGAGGTGTCCAGGAATTGTGACATGTGAAGAATGTGACGATGAGGTGTCCCGGTGAGGTGTCCTGGATGATGTCATGCATGATGCAGTAAAAAGGAATAAAGAAAAATAGGAAAATTCAGGAAAAACCAGGACCACATGTTCAGATGGCTTCAAAATTACAGAAATTCCATCCATTAAAGCTATAAATACCCCCTTCCCCTCCCATTTTATGCATCCCACGTTTTTGGCAAGAAAAGAGAGAGAAAGAAGAGAGAGAAGGAGAAAGAAAGAAAGAAAGGAAGTTCTGGTGGAGTTGGAAGCAGTATAGAAGTTCTGGAGTTCTGCTTTTGAGGTAGTAACTAATTCTAGCTCTTATGTAATGTCTTTGTGATTTGTTGTGCTATTGTTTGGTTGGATTGTTGTCTTATATGTTATGCTTGAAGCTCTATTACAATGCTATGATCATATGTTATTGAATATGGAAGCACGCAGCATACTTATCTATACACAATCACAAGCAAGCACCGACACTCTGCATTACATATATTGTTATGATTATTACTACTGAGATTCCCCCGAATCTCATTCCCATATATAACATTACAGGGGAGGTTCTGTCAAAATAAAATCTGGAAATTTTGAGAGACGCCGTTAGGCTGCCAAAATTCTGGAAACGAAGAAGGAACAAAGAAAGGAACTGATACGTACTGTGTACGTAGGTGCTGTCTAAGGAGGCTGGAAGTGAGTGGACCTAGTCGGTTTATCCAGTCTTTCCTGGGTACTTACGTAGAATGGTAGCTCCTACGGGAATTACCAAATCGGTACAAGATCGGTTACTTTCTACAGAAGGAATGTAGCAGTTATGCTGCCGGATTTTAGACAGGAAGAGATGTAATAGAAATAAGAGAATTTGGTGTATGCTTTGTTGTATGACATTTTATTATCTAATAATAAATATTGTTTGGCATGTTAAACTTGTGTATGACGAATTAAGGGAGAAATTCGCAGGTCTTGAGGTAGCAGTGTTCTGACCTCAGTTTGACCTAGTAAACAGAGGAGTTTGGCTATGAAATTTGGTGAGCCAGTAGTACACATTTGGGGCATTCCGTGGATAGGTAATAAGCCTCATTTGGATGTGCAGAACGAGATAATTTAATTGTCAAATTAAAGGTCCAGAATAAGGAACTTAAGAGTAAAATTTTGAATTTCTGGGCTTAAGTTAAGATATAATCAAGCTAATGTTGCTTCCGCAAGTGTACTCTGAGGAGTCTAAGGGAGGATGTTTCATTTTGGTATCAGAGCATGAGGTTTTGGTACAGAGCAATAGGTTCTGGCATAAACCAGACAGGATTCTGGCACAGAACAGAAGGTTCTGGCTTAGAAAGTCTATCTCCCTAGAGTACATAGAGGTTTAGAAAAACCCTGTGGAGGTAAAGCTCTTAAATGAGAAAGTGAGATAAGGTAGACCCCGGAATTACGTCAAGATGGGGTAAGATATGAAAGAAATGGACACTACTCACAAGTCCAGTAAGTTGTCCATAAGCATAAGCAGATAAATAGATGATAAAAGATTGATGAGCTATAATGAGATAACTAGAATGAGATTTGTCTAGGAATGATCCTAGGACATGGCCTAAGGCTAGAGATGTGATGGGCTGATGTTCCCTAAGAAGAGGGATTCCATCACAGAGAAGTGATAGACCTAGGGTAGAGTACCCTAGAGGATAGAAATGATAGTAAGAGATGATGAATGAGATCCATGCGACTGAAGTTCGCTAGGATCAAGAGAAAGAGGTAGAGAAGCATAGGCTAAGAGCATTCTGAGAGGTAGCTCAAGTTGTGAAGCCAATATCAAGAGAAAGAGGCAATAGTTCAGGCAGGTGTCTGATCAAGGTAAAGATCAGGTTGGAGAGCAGAGATGTCAAAGTGGTGAGCCATGGCCACATAGGAGTGTCGAGCAGGGCAATGTGAAATATCCTTCCTTAGACTCCTCAAAGTACACTTGCGGAAGCAATATTAGCTTGATTATATCTTAACTTAAGCCCAGAAATTAAAATTTCTACTCTTAAGTTCCTTATTCTGGACCTTTAATTTGAAAATTGGTTTATCTCATTATACACATCCAAATGAGGCTTATTACCTATCCACGGAATGCCCCAGATGTGTACTACTGGCTCACCAAATTTCGTAGCCAAACTCCTTCTTTTACTAGGTCAAACTGAGGTCAGAACACTGCTACCTCATGACCTGCGAATTTCTCCCTTAATTTCTCATACATAAATTGAATATGCCAAACAATACTTATCATTGAATAACATAATGTCATACAGCATGGCATACACAACAAGACATATACATAATCTTGCTATCTCTATTACATCTCTTTCTGCCTAAACTCCGGCAGCATAACCGCTACGCTTCATCTGTACAAAGAACTGAACTGTACTGATTCGGTAATCCCCTCGTGAGAACTACCATTCTACGTAGTACCCAGGAAAGACTAGATGAACCGGCTAGGTCCACTCACTTCTAGCCTCCTTAGACAGCACTACGTACACAGTACTTATTATATACTGATGTTCAGTCTTTACTTCGGCAGCATAACGGCGTCTCATAGGATTCTCAAAATCCACTTCAGCATAACCTCCCTGTAATGGGTTATGGATGGGGGATGAGATTCGGGGGAATCTCAGTAGCAACAATCATAACAATATATGTAATGCAGTGTGATAGTGCTTGCTTGTGATTGTGTACAGATAAGTATGCTGCGTGCTTCCATACTCAATAACATATGATCATAGCATTGCAGTAGAGCTTCAAGCATAACATATAAGACAACAATCCAACCAAACAATAGCACAACAAATCACAAAGCCATTACATAAAAGCTAGGATTAGTTACTACCTCAAAGGCTTAGCAGAGCTCTACTATCTCTATTCTGCTTCCAGCTCCGCCAGAACTTCCTTTCTTTCTTTCTTCCTCTCACTTTCTCTCTCTAGCGCCTCCTCCTCTCTCTAAAAGGCTCAAAACCGTGGGATGCATGAAATGGGAGGGGGAGGGGGTATTTATAGTTTCCTTCAATGGCATTCCTGTAATTTTGGAGCCATATGAACTTGTGGTCCTGGTTTTTCCTGGAATTTCCTATTTTCTTTTATTCCTTTTTACTGCATCATCCAGGACACCTCAGTGGACACCTCAGCGGACACCTCAGCAGCACATTTCTCACATGTCTAATACCCGGGACACCTCATCAGCTGACTCAGCCTGCTGACTCACCGGTCCAGAGTCTTACACCGTAATGCGTGTCCTTAGCTTTATCTGCTTCCTTTAGATCAGTGCCATGTGTCCTTAACTTTTCTTCTCCCTCTAGACCAGTGCCATGCGGCACCTGGAAGGGACCTTTCACGCTTTCCAATGCTATCCAGATAAGTCCCAGACTTTATCTGATCACCTCCTCGGTTATCGTGCCGACCGAGTAACTTTACTTTATTGAAACAGCATTAAAATAGTATTTTAATGCCACTTTTTCCCACATATCCCTGGGCCTACGTTTTTGGGCCTGGAATATCATCTTGGTCTCTGATCCAGCCCAAGTACTCTGATGGCACGATTCCCAAGAAGCACCCCTTGGCAAATTACCAAAATGCCCTTTGTCTCTCTTTCTTTACTTTATTAGGTCTAGGGGCATTATTATCTTTTCCCATCTTACCAGAGTATTCTCTGACCCTGGTCAACTATCCAGATAACTTCCCTGGACTGTCTAACCTTAGACAAATGACCAAAATACCCTTTATTCATTCTTCAGCTGTTCTATAACATAGGGGCATTTTCGTCATTTCGCACCTTTTTCCCGGACACCGGCCCCTTTTACCACTGGACTGATCTAATGGGCCTGGGCCTTCCCTGGTGTCACTATGGGCCTTAGAAAACACTGTATGGCCTCTGGCCACAGTCCGATCATCTCTATTCGGACTGCCTTTCCTATACCGATTATAACTGTAAATTCCCATCTTTAGGAATTTTTACAGAAAAATCGGGATCTCAAATCAAAATTTTGTGTTGCCTCATTCAACCCGGAATCCTTTTCTCTATCTCCCGGTATTTTCAGATATTTTATCCGGGCCGGGCTATTTTGGCCTGAAAGTACGCTCCCGCGCACACTTTTCAAAAATGACCATTTTACCCTTGGTCACATTTCTAATTCTTTCATATACATAGAGACCTCATATGCATATTTCACAGTTCAGTGAAATGATCAGCATAATTTTCTCTATTTTCTAGAAAAATATGGTACTCATCGGCTACCAGCCTGATCTTTCCCAAAATTACGATTTTGCCCCTACATTCTCTTTCTGGCATCTATTCTCATCTTCTTATCCTTCATCTTAATTTCTAGAAATTCTCTTTCAATAACTCATCCCCTAAACTCTTCGGGAGTCATCGTTAATTGAAAAGCTCGACAACCCGCCCATATCAGGTTATCTTACACAGGAGCCAGCCCATATCAAGCTTCCTGCAGAATTCCTAGGCTTAAGACTTAGGATATTCCTCACATTCCTCATTTTGAACCTAGGTGAACTAGACCCAAAAATTGGGATGTTACACAATGCAGTGGTGAGAGAAAGGCCACTTGGCGAGAGTTGCCTATGAATGCTGACATCCCTCGAAAAGGTGTTTGCTACCACAGACAAAGTCTCCAATTTCCCTGAGGTCGACCCTAAGAATGGTTAAGAGGAACCATAGCTGTAAGGGCGACTGAGCTGTAAGGAACTATATGCCTAGATGATAATGTGGACGAAGAGTTCTTTTCTGATCTAGAGAATGTGGTTATTATAACCAGTTATGAGAAATAATTAGTAAGATAATAAATCTGTCTTAGCTCAGTGATGAGGTTGCTGTATGAGGGGTTAGAACATGGATAGCTGTAAGCAACTATAATGAAAGATGTTAGTTGCTAAGAATCCATGTGGAAGGTCTGGGACCAAGCTGTTGCTCCTCTAGACCATCACTAGAGTGAGGATAAGACAGAGAGGGATGATCTTACTAGTTATATCTATGACTGCGTTATAAGAATCACATAGCTGTATAGATCAGTAAGAAGTTCTCTTCAGGAAAGATGAGGTATCCCTTAAAATTTCAAGGACGAAATTTTTAAAAGGGGAGGAGAATTGTAACATCCCAATTTTTGGTCTAGGAGAACTGGGAAGTAGTCTGATATGGGCAGGCTGCTAAACCCGTAGTCCCAGGGTAGTAATCTGATATGGGCGGATCACTTACCTGTATTTTGTAGGGATCCGAGGGATGAGCTAAGTTCTTCAGGATTTAAAGATGAGTTAAGTCTTTAACCTACAGAATCGGGACAGTTCGCCTAGGTTCAAAATGAGGAATGTGAGGAATATCCTAAGTCTTAAGCCTAGGAATTCTGCAGGAAGCTTGATATGGGCTGGCTCCTGTGTAAGATAACCTGATATGGGCGGGTTGTCGAGCTTTTCAATTAACGATAACTCCCGAAGAGTTTAGGGGATGAGTTATTGAAAGAGAATTTCTAGAACTTAAGATGAAGGATAAGAAGATGAGAATAGATGCCAGAAAGAGAATGCAGGGGCAAAATCGTAATTATGGGAAAGATCGGGCTGGTAGCCGATGAGTACCATATTTTGTCAGAAAATAGAGAAAATTATGCTGATCATTTCACTGAACTGTGAAATGTGCATACGAGGTCTCTATGAGTATGAAAGAATTATGAAAAGTTTAAGGACAAAAAGGTGGGGTTAATTTTAGCCAAATAAAAAGGGACTTAAATGAAAAGAAGAAAAGTTTGTTGGGGCTAAAGTGTAATTAAAAAAAGACAGGCCGGAAGTGGTTTGGACTGTCCGACGGCATTTCAGTCCCAGATTTCACCGGTAGAGAGAGCAAGGGACGCTCGGTAATCTGGCTTAATACAGGAATTTTTGAAGACTCCAGATAGCCAGAAATGGACTGATCGTCCAAAAGTTATAAAAATTCCTACCGGATATCCTAGATTTCAGATCTAGGTGAGAAAATACAGGATGATACGTCCTTATGGGCGGATGTCGGGAAACTGACAGAATACCGATAGGAGGCCTGTAGAAAAAGTTATTCGCAAATTAGAAAATCCAGACGGGAGTGTGAGGCCTCCGGGTATCCGATAGGGAGATTTATCGGTATTTGAAAAGGGACTGAATGAGTTCGGATAACCTCGGTCAGATGACTGACATGACTCACAGGGATGCCTGAACACCGCAGGCTAGTGTATCCGACAGAAGGAGCCGGTGTCCGGATAGGTGTATAAACGGTGAAAAATAGATAAAATATTCAATAAACATTAACGGGGGAAGATTCCTCGTAATTCGTGCCATGAAGGTAATGGACCCTGAGAGGCCCAATAATGGCGCCAACAAGGCCCAGTAAGACCCTTGGACTGATAGGTGGGCCAGTGTCCGGCAGAACCCCGGAAAAGTGCGAAATTACGAAAATGTCCCTGTGTTGTACTAAAGGGGTAGGAGATGAATGAGGGCATTTTGATCATTCTTGACAGGCCCAGAAGCCAAGGCACATACAGATAAAGTTACTTAGAGTCAGTATATGCCCTGACAGAGTACAGAAGGGTGTGAAATGATGATTTTACCCTTAGGGTTAAAATAGTGCAAGGAAGGGCACCCAGGGGTATTTTGGTAATTTGCCAAGGGGTGTTTCTTGGGAATCGTGCCATCAGAGTACTTGAGCTTGATCAGGATCCAAGATAACATACCCAGAGCCCAAAAACGTAGGCCTAGTGATATGTGGGAAAAAGTGGCATTAAAATACTATTTTAATGCTGTTTCAATAAAGTAAAGTTACTCGGTCGGCACGATAACCGAGGAGGTGATCAGATAAAGTCCGGGACTTATCTGGATAGCATTGGAAGGCGTGAAAGGTCCCTTCCAGGTGCCACATGGCGCAATCTTAGAGGCAGAAGAAAAGTTGAGGACACGTATTACGGTGCAAGACTCTGGACCGGTACTGGATTGGACTGAACTGCTGAGTCAGCTGAGGAGGTGTCCAGGAATTGTGACATGTGAAGAATGTGACGATGAGGTGTCCCGGTGAGGTGTCCTGGATGATGTCATGCATGATGCAGTAAAAAGGAATAAAGAAAAATAGGAAAATCCAGGAAAAACCAGGACCACATGTTCAGATGGCTTCAAAATTACAGAAATGCCATCCATTAAAGCTATAAATACCCCCTTCCCCTCCCATTTTATGCATCCCACGTTTTTGGCAAGAAAAGAGAGAGAAAGAAGAGAGAGAAGGAGAAAGAAAGAAAGAAAGGAAGTTCTGGTGGAGTTGGAAGCAGTATAGAAGTTCTGGAGTTCTGCTTTTGAGGTAGTAACTAATTCTAGCTCTTATGTAATGTCTTTGTGATTTGTTGTGCTATTGTTTGGTTGGATTGTTGTCTTATATGTTATGCTTGAAGCTCTATTACAATGCTATGATCATATGTTATTGAATATGGAAGCACGCAGCATACTTATCTATACACAATCACAAGCAAGCACCGACACTCTGCATTACATATATTGTTATGATTATTACTACTGAGATTCCCCCGAATCTCATTCCCATATATAACATTACAGGGGAGGTTCTGTCAAAATAAAATCTGGAAATTTTGAGAGACGCCGTTAGGCTGCCAAAATTCTGGAAACGAAGAAGGAACAAAGAAAGGAACTGATACGTACTGTGTACGTAGGTGCTGTCTAAGGAGGCTGGAAGTGAGTGGACCTAGTCGGTTCATCCAGTCTTTCCTGGGTACTTACGTAGAATGGTAGCTCCTACGGGAATTACCAAATCGGTACAAGATCGGTTACTTTCTACAGAAGGAATGTAGCAGTTATGCTGCCGGATTTTAGACAGGAAGAGATGTAATAGAAATAAGAGAATTTGGTGTATGCTTTGTTGTATGACATTTTATTATCTAATAATAAATATTGTTTGGCATGTTAAACTTGTGTATGACGAATTAAGGGAGAAATTCGCAGGTCTTGAGGTAGCAGTGTTCTGACCTCAGTTTGACCTAGTAAACGGAGGAGTTTGGCTATGAAATTTGGTGAGCCAGTAGTACACATTTGGGGCATTCCGTGGATAGGTAATAAGCCTCATTTGGATGTGCAGAACGAGATAATTTAATTGTCAAATTAAAGGTCCAGAATAAGGAACTTAAGAGTAAAATTTTGAATTTCTGGGCTTAAGTTAAGATATAATCAAGCTAATGTTGCTTCCGCAAGTGTACTCTGAGGAGTCTAAGGGAGGATGTTTCATTCAGCGTATTGTCGCGACTGATAATGACAGGGTGTACTTCTTAAGCTATTAGTCGCGACCTTATTTTTATCTTGTCGCGGCTTGTGCTCTCTGGAGTTTTGTGTCCCGACCTGAAAACTGTATGGTCATGACTCAAATTCACAGGATGGCTGTTCCTCAGCAGATTGAGGGCTTATCTTCGGGTTGTGACTGGTCGTCTCTGGAGTTTTGTGTCGCGGCCTTACATTTATTTGGTCGTGACTCATGTTCACAGTGGACTGCAGACTGATATTGAGTCACGACGGTAAAGTCATTGGGTCGTGACGTTTTATCACAGAAACTCGACCCTTCTTTGATTGTTGGCCTTTCAGCTTCCAGCATACCTTGGGATCCTGCAAAATCACCCAACAAACCTTTTGCAAGCGCATTATCTCTATCATTATCATGCAAACTCAATTCATATTCATCCCTAACCTCTTCGACAGCAAAATCAATGGCATTTAAAGCAGTAAACGCAGAGTTATCATAGGGATATCTCATCGCTTCATTCATGTTAAAACTTACCAAATGTTCTCCAACTTCCATTGTAATGGAGCTATGCTTCATACTAATGATGGTTTTGGAAGTTTGGAGGAAAGGTCGGCCAAGGATCAAAGTGCTATCATTCACTAGCTCATTATACATATCCAGAACATAGAAGTTAGCTGGGAACAATAAGTCTTTGACCTGTACTAGAATATCCTCAAGAATTCTCTTGGAATACCTAATTGACCTATCAGCTAGTTGGAGTACTACATTTGTGTCTCTCAGATTGTTGACACCTAAAGCCTGATAAACCGACCAAGGCATTACATTAATGGCCGCCCCTAGATCTAGCAACGCTCCCTTAATAGGAATATTTCCTATAGTGCATGGGATTGTATAGGAGCCTGGGTCTTGGCACTTAAACGGTAGTTCAGCTTTAAAAAGGGATGACACATTAGCACTCACCTAAATTCTCTCAAGAGGCCTAAATTTCTTTTTATCAGCACACAATTCTTTTAAAAATTTAGCATACTTAGGGTTTCTCTTGAGGAATTCAACCATAGGGATGTTTATTTCCAGTTTATTGAACAGATTGTAAGTATCTTTTGCAAAATCAGGATCAACCTTTTTCTTTCCAGCAAAATAAGAGTTAGGAAAAGGGAGATCTTTTATACTTACCTCCTTACCTGTATGCAAAGAGGCTCCTTGCTTGCTCATCTCCGGCTTCTCCTCAGGTTTCTTTCCTTTGTATGCTGGACTTGGTAATGTTGTTGCTTCTTCCTGCAGGTCTTTCATCTCCACTTGAGCTACTGAGCACTCTTCTTGAGTTGCCTTCTTGCTCATTAGCTGCTGTTCTCTAATGCTTTCAGAATTCCCAACTTTCATTTATGGCTGTGGTGAATTCTCAAAATTAGATTCTTCATTATCCTCCTATGGTGCATCAGCTTCCTTCAAATGCACCTGTCTTCCACTTCTTAGAGATATGGCATTACCCCTCTTGGATTAATAACAGTGTTCGAAGGTATGCTGCCACTGTTCTTCCCTTGGATGTTGCTCACTGTATTAGAAACTTGAGTTAAGTGGTTTGTGATATCTGCATTCTTACAACTTAACTCCTAAAATTTTCTGTGAACATCTGCATTATCCTTCTGCATACTCTGGAGAATTGAAGCTATGGAGGTGAACTGACCATCATTCTCTTTGAGCTTGTGATCAATATTAGTCATTCTACCATCCATGTTATTCATTTGTGCTGCCATACTCTTTAACAATTGAGAGGTCTCTTCTGGTCTTGAAGGCACTAAGGCATTAGGTTGTGTGGGGACCAAAGACCTTGCATTACCTTGGTAGTTGCTTGAGGAAGCACCACCTCCTTGAAATTGATTAGATCTATTTTCTGCACTCCCCCACCTAAAATTTGGGTGGTCTCTCTAGCCAGGATTATATGTGTTAGAGTATGGATCTTTCTTCTGGAAATTATTCTCCCTCCCTTGATACATAGCTTCAACTTCCTCATACTGTCTATCACATGTACTTGTAGCATGCATCATTGAACCACATGATTAACATCCTGCAACTAGGGCTTGTGAGGTATCCACTGTATGAACTTGTTTTGTGGAGTGCAGCTCCCTTTCAATCAAACTCAACATCTTGTCCATTAGATTTCCCAAGGCTGCTATCTCAGCTAAGATCGCATTAGAGTTACCTGAAGATTAGGGTGGTAATCTTCTTGGATCTCCAGTTTGATGGTCCTCATTAGCCATTTTCTGGAATAAATCCCAACTTGCTTGTGGGGTCTTATCTCTCAATGAACCATTCGTAGCAGCATTCAAGGATACTTTATTGTGGGGCAGTAGACCATCAAAGAAGATGTCTACTAAATCAGCCTTAATGATGTTGTGGTGGGGACATCGAGCCAGAAGGTTAATGAATCTTGTCCAATACTCATGCAAAGACTCCCCATCCTATTGCATAACATTAGTGATCTCCTTCTTCATCCGAGTAGTCTTTGAGGCTGGGAAAAACTGCTCCAGATAAGTAGACTTCAGTTGATCCCATGTAAGGGTTGAAAAATGGGTTGGCAAATTATACAGCCACTCCTTAGCCTTCCCTTCCAAAGTAAAATGGAAACACCTCCTCAAGACATCATCCAAAGTGGCCATTGGAGGCTTCATTGAAGAACAGATCATGTGCATAGTTTGTAGGTGCCTGTGTGGACATTCTCCTGCAAAACCATGAAATTTAGGTAAGGCTGCAATCAAAGCTCCTTTAATTTCAAAATTTGCCTCTTCAGTATAGAAACCATTAGGATCATAATTCACATGCGAATGATTAATTTCCCTAACACTTCTATTATCTTCAACGTTCATAGGTATTTCATTTTCTCCATTCCCATTATGCCCATTATGATTAATCTCAGCCATGTTAGAAGTTGCTAATGGAAACTCTAAATTCAATTCAGTTTCAGACTCCGGGATACTAGAGGAGGAATTAGATTTTGCTTCTTCTTCTCGAAATTCCCTAAATTCTCTCCTTAGTTTCCTAAGCCTTCTCTCAATTCCAGGTTCAAAAGGCACTAATGGTTCAGTTTTTTTACGCACACAATGAAGAAATAATAAAAAATAATCAATGCAAACAGTCAGATTCAGATTCAGAAGTTGCACAGCAGAAAATTTTCAATTGGTCACGATAAAAGTGTATTTAAGTCGCGACTTAAAGTCACAGAGAGCAGCAGTCGCGCCTAAAAGTTTTAAATGCCGCAACTGGTTTTCATAGAGAGCAGTCAAATATCATAGATAGCAATTAGTCGCGACTTTAAGTATTGTCGGTCGGACTCAAAATGACAGAGAGTAACTATCGCGACTCAGGTAAGGTAAGGTCGCGACTTAAAGTCACAGAGTCCGATTCTGCAAAAAAGTCAGAAAAAGAATGCAGTATGAAATACAAGTTGAAGACTACTAAAAACTAAAATGCAATGAAAAACAAGGAAAGTGACTCAGGTAGGCAGTAGAATTGACAAACAATTACTAGGGAACCCATTACTTGGCTCCCCGACAACGGCGCCATTTACGAGTGCTTCGGATTGTCGCAGTCCGAGCCATCAAAATTAAGTGAATTGCACCTTAGTAATGTAGTATAAGGCACAACCCTATCGTTCTTCTCAAGGAGCCTTTTTGAAGGAATCCTAGCAAATTGGATTTCAAATTCAACGGTAGACCTGAGTAAAGAGTAAATGGTTTTGTGGGTGCAGTAAAATAAAGATGCAGTAAAATAGATATTTTTGTGTTCTTTGTTTGAGATGGAAAATGGTTGGTTTGTGAAAGTTGTATATGATGATAGGCTCTTGATGATGAAAAATATCTATCCTTGCTCTCAATGTATATGGAGTTTGAAATCACTAAGTCTTGAATTAAACCTCAATCGATCGATTGAGTCTAGAACCCTAATATTCTTTAAACTCCTTTGATCAAGGCTAGTTTAAAGACCATTATTGAACTGCTAAGGATCACTTAGTGTGTAATTTAAAATAGATGGAAGAATGCCCTCGAATGAGCTTCGATCGACTAACCCTAGAATTCAAGCAATCGAATCAATTAGCAACGATCGTTGAAATTGTTTAACCAACTTGAACTCAAAACTGAAATATTGAATTTAAACCAGCATTCGAAACATCCAAAGTAAATTACGATCGTCTAATTTGAGAATAATCAATAGATATCCAAACTTGTTCATATGATGAAAAACCCTAGATCTAGAAGCAATCAAAATATGATAAGATACAAATTAGAACAGAAAAAACTCCCCGTTAAGTCCCTGAGCTCAAGATACTGGATCCATCACCAAGAGACTAAAGTTCTAGCCTCTCATGACTTCTGCTGCACTGCAATCGCTATTCAGATATGATGCCATGAAGGAACGATGAAGAGATAAAGGGTGAAAGGGGTAGAGGTGTGTAGAAGGTGTGTAGAGATCACTCCAGTACTGCTTCTTAGCCTAATCAGGTCCAAAAACCAGCCCTCCTCTTGACTGCAACCTCCCTCTCTTCTTATAACAGCATGACCTAATCCAAAACGCGCAGCTTCAGCGATTTCGTACTATTAGTCGCGACCAGATACACGTGTTGGTCATGACCTATAAACAGTGAGAATCTTCCAGATGAATTATGGGTCGCGACCTTGGGACTATTTGGTCGCGACTAAATAGCACAGAGGCGTGGTTCCACTTTCATTGTCTTTTGATTTCTTCCTGGTCCTTGTTCTCTTCCAAAGTACCTGCAATTCAATATAAAAGCTCACTGTAAAAGTCCAGATCAGTAGATAACCGAATATATGCAGTTTGGAAGAGTTATCTTACCATTTTACCCTTTAATTAGCACATTGCCACGCACAATCATGTAATACATAAAAGTACAATTTAAGGCATGAAATAAATGGTAAAGTTATTATAAAACTCTCAAAACTGTCATAGAAACCATATACAAAATATGTCTTATCACCAACCCATTTTTTGTAACACCCCAATTTTTAGGCCTAGAGATGCCAGAAGGAGAATTCAAGGGCATAATCGTAATTATGGGACAGATCGGACTGGTAGCCGATGAGTACCATATTTTTCCAGAAAATAGAGAAAATTATGCTGATCATTTCACTGAACTGTGAAATGTGCATATGAGGTCTCTAGGTGTATGAAAGAATTAGAAATGTGACCAGGGGTAAAATGGTCATTTTTGAAAAGTGTGCGCGGGAGCGTACTTTCAGGCCAAAATAGCCCGATCCGGATAAAATATCTGAAAATATCGGAAGATAGAGAAAAGGATTCCGGATTGAATGACGCAACACAAAATTTTGATTTGAGGTCCCGATTTTTCTGTAAAAATCCTCGAAGATGGGAAATTACAGTTATAATCGGTAAAGGAAGAGCAGTCCGAATAGAGATGATCGGACTATGGCCAGAGGCCATACAGTGTTGTCTAAGGCCCGCAGTGGGGTCCTTAAGTGTAATTTTTGCCAAATAAAAAGGGACTTAAATGAAAAGAAGAAAAGTTCCCTGGGCTAAATTGTAATTAAAGAAAGTCAGGGCGGAAGTGGTGTGGACTGTCCGACAGCATTTCAGTCCCAGATTTCACCGGTAGAGAGAGCAAGTGACGCTCGGTAATCTGGCTTAATACAGGAATTTTTGAAGACTCCAGATAGCCAAAAATGGACTGATCGTCCAAAAGTTATAAAAATTAATATCGGATATCCTAGAATTCAGATCTAGGTGAGAAAATACAGGATGATACGTCCTTATGGGGCGGATGTCGGGAAACTGACAGAATACCGATAGGAGGCCTGTAGAAAAAGTTATTCGCAAATCAGAAAATCCAGACGGGAGTGTGAGGCCTCCGGGGATCCGATAGGGAGATTTATCGGTATTTGAAAAGGGACTGAATGAGTTCGGATGACCTCAGTCAGATGACTGATATGACTCACAGGAATGCCTGAACACCGCAGGCCAGTGTATCAGACAGAAGGAGCCGGTGTCCGGATATGTGTATAAACGGTGAATAATAGATAAAATATTCAATAATTATTAACGGGGGAAGATTCCTCGTAATGCGTGCCATGAGGATATTGGCCCTAGAAAGGCCCAATAATGGCGCCAACAGAGGCCCAGTAAGATACTTGGACTGATAGGTGGGCCAGTGTCCGGCAGAACCCCAGAAAAGTGCAAAATTACGAAAATGCCCCTGTGTTGTACAAAGGGGTAACAGATGAATGAAGGGCATTTTGGTCATTCTGGACAGGCCCAGAAGCCAAGGTATATATAGATAAGGTTACTTAGAGTCAGTAAATGCCCTGACAGAGCACAGAAGGGTATGAAATGACGATTTTACCCTTAGGGTTAAAATAGTACAAGAAAGGGCACCCAAGGGCATTTTGGTAATTTGCCAAGGGCTATTTCTTGGGAATCGAGCCATCAGAGTACTTGAGCTTGATCAGGATCCAAGACAACATTCCCAGAGCCCAAAAACGTAGGCCCAGTAATGTGTGGGAAAAAGTGGCATTAAAATATTATTTTAATGCTATTTCAATAAAGTAAAGTTACTCGGTTGGCACGATAACCGAGGAGGTGATCAGATAAAGTCCTAGATTTATCTGGATAGCATTGGAAGGCGTGACAGGTGCCAGTAAGATGACACATGGCGCCAACATAAAGGCAGAAGAAAAAGTTGAGGACACGTACTACGAGGCAAGAGACTGGACCGGTGAGTCAGCATGCTGAGTCAGCTGCTGAGGTGTCCAGGATTTCAGACATGTGATAAATGTGGCGCTGAGGTGTCCTGGTGAGGTGTCCCAATGATGTCATGCATGATGCAGTAAAGGAGGAATTAAAGAAAATAGGAAAATCCAGGAAAAACCAGGACCGCAGGATCAAAGTTCATAGAAACTGCAGAATTGCCATTGAAGGCAATTATAAATACCCCCCCTCCATTCCATTCTTGCATTCACGCATGGAAGGGAGAAGGGAGAGAAAGAAGAGAGAAAAGGAGAAGGAAGGGAAGAGAGAAAGGAGAAAAAGGAAGTAAGGAAGTTCTGGCGGAGCTGGAAGCAGAATAAGGATAGTGGAGTTCTGCTAAGCTAGCCAGGTAGTAACTAATCCTAGCTTTTATGTAATGGCTTTGTGATTTGTGGTGCTATTGTTTGGTTGGATTGTTGTCTTATATGTTATGTCTGAAGCTCTGCTGTAATGCTGTGATCATATGTTATTAAGCATGGAAGCACGCAGCATACTTATCTGTACACAATCACAAGCAAGCACTGTCACTCTGCATTACATATATTGTTATGATTGTTGCTACTGAGATTCCCCCGAATCTCATCCCAATAAATATCCCATTACAGGGGAGGTTATGTCGAAATGAATTTTGGGAATTTTAAGAGACGCGTTATGCTGCCGAAGTAAAGACTGAACATCAGTATATGATAAGTACTGTGTACGTAGTGCTGTCTAAGGAGGCTAGAAGTGAGTGGACCTAGCCGGTTCATCTAGTCTTTCCTGGGTACTACGTAGAATGGTAGTTCTCATGAGGGGATTACCGAATCGGTACGGTTCAGTTCTTTGTACAGATGAAGCGTAGCGGTTATGCTGCCGGAGTTTAGGCAGAAAAAGATGTAATAGAGATATGAGAATTTATGTACATGTCCAGATGTAAAACAACTTATTAATTAATAATAATTGTTGTTTGGCATGTTTGACTAATGTATGAGGGATGTATGCATATGTATGCAAAGTAGAAATGCTGAAATTTACCATTGTGAACAGTAACACGTGGTAACCTAGTCATATTTGATAAATGATTAAAAATAGTAAATGGATGAATAAATGTATGAAATTTTTATGGTAGATAGTAGACATACCAAGATTTAATTTGATATATAAAACGTATCATTTGGATGTCTACACAAGGATATATAAATTATTAAAGTTGGGACCAGAATGCTGGATTCAGGGAGAAAAGCTTGGAATGAACAGTAAACTTGACACGTTGACTGACGTTGACTTGGTCAATGAATGGTCAACGAGTTATTTTTCCCTGAAAGATAATTGAGTTAGCTTCATTTATAAATAGGAACCACTTCATTTTGATTTTTCTAGAATTAGTTATGATTTTTCGAAGTCAGGTCACTCATCTGGAATTTTCAAGTGAACAGTACTCGATAAGAGTAAAATTCCAGATTGGGGAATTGGACTTCAATGATCTTGAAAGTGGTTCTAAATGCTACTGAATGGTCCCTAAGACATATGAAAGGAAGGATGTTTCATTTTGGTATCAGAGCAAAGGATTCTGGCTTAGGAAATGCTCTGAACAGATAATTTATGGTGTTAGTACAGAATAAGGTTAGCACAGAATAAAGGGTTTTGGCTCCGAGCATAAGATTCTGGCACAGAACATAAGGTTCTGGCTCAGTGATGCTCTGGTTTAGTTAGTTTGATTCCTTAAACAAATGAGAAGTTTGAGTGATCCTCTCCCTGGAGTATGATATAGGGATGGTGTTCACTGCTTGAAAAGGCTTAGACAGAAGACAGTGACACCCAGATGAATGAGGCTGGACCCTGAGCTTTATAGTCTTACGAAGGATATGATTATGATGGGCTAATCTTAGTCAGCCGATACAGTCGAGGTCTCGTGTTTATTAACACAATATGGCTGGACTAAGCAAAACAAGGTTTAAGAAGCAGTTTCCTCCAGAGATAGAGACAGAGGCTGATCAGTTTACGACTAAGGAAGCTGCAAAGAGTAGCTCGAGGTATCGTGTTGCAACCAGATACTGTAGTGAGGATGCCAGATATCCAAGTTACAACAAGTTAAGTCATAAGTCACGATGAGATGTGGGCAACCCAGGCTCGCCAAGATCAAGAGCGAGATTCTGCTATCACTACGGTGGTTGCTGCTGCGGTGGCAAGATTACAGCAGTCTGGGAAGGAGGTAGTACCAGAGAATGATATAGAACCTGAACCTCAACCAGATCATGAGCAGACTGGAATGAATAGACATCAGGGGTCTATAAGAAATAATAATGACCAGGAAAGTCTGCAAACATAGATGGAACGATTCCATAAGTTTAATCCGCCCATGTTTGAAGGGACTTTTGACACCCAAATAGCTGAGGATTGGGTAAGCCAGTTAGAGAAAATCTTTAAGGTTTTAGAATATTCCACCGAAAGAAAGACCCAGCTGGCAGTTTACAAGCTAGAAAAGAATGTGCAATAACTAGAAAAGTGTGAGCCTACTCCATCAGTACCACTGAAAGTGATGCCACCAGGTTCTTTGGAAGGAATAGTAAGAAGAGAAATGGGCCAGCATATGGGTCAAAAGTTAATAAGGAACAGGGAAGTAGGCCAGGTAGTGGGCCAAGAGAAGTTAGTAGGCAACCAAGGCCTAATGAATGTAGGAACTGTGGTCGAGACCATGGTATGAGGCCTTGTCCAGTAGGTCAAGGGTTACGCTATAGGTGTGGAAAGTATGGACATTATGCCAGGGAGTGTCCACAGAACATAACAGGCAAAAGATACCCGACTCAGGGAAGAGTATATGCCCTGACTGGCAACGAGATAAGAAAGTCGCCTGTGCCAAACTAAGGTACGAGTTTAATTGTGTTCTGATTCCACTGGCTAGTGAATGGATAAATCCTGTATGTGATTGGATTGTATTGTCCAGTATGCACCCTATTGAGTCACCCTATACCTAGTATGTTGCCGTTGTATGAGGATGAGTATGACTACATGTTTTAAAAGTAGGAAGTAGAGAAGAGGGGTCTTATGTTGCGACTAATATGTACAGATAAGTTGATGTTGCGACATGAGAAGACCTCAGGTCGCGATGAGTAATATTGCAGTACGCGACCAGTGTACAAAGGAGTTCAGGTAGTGATGTTATAGGTTGCGACTAAAGGACACAGAGATGCCAGGTCGTGACGAGTAGTGTGAGACGGTCGCGACTAAAAGTCACAGAGCATGTGAGTTGTAACTATGCAGTTCTCAGGTCACAACAAAAGATAGCAGAGGCCAGATGAATGACGGTACCAAACTCGCTGAAGTCCACCAGCTAGAGGATTGGTATAGCATATGGTAAGCCCGACAGTACAAAGGTACTGAGGTAAGAAAGATCAGTTTAAGACAATGTGAAAAAGTAGATCCTCTATGTGATAACTAAGAGTAGATCTACGCTGCAGGGGTTTTATTCAGCTGCTCTGAATAGAAGACCTAAAAGATGGGATGAGATTTGCCTAGGAATGATCCTAGCACATGGCCTAAGGTTAGAGACGTGATGGTTAATGGATAAAGAGCTAAATGTTCCCTGAGCAGAGAGATTCCATCACAAAGAAGTAGTAGACCTAGGGGAGAATACCCTAGAGAACAGAAGTAATAGTGAAAGATGATGAATGAGATCCATGAGGATTAAGGATCAAATGAAAGGCCAATAAGGAACCATAGTCCGGTCAAGAATAGACCAGGACTGATAGGGACTAATGGAAAGATAGAAGAAGTTGAGGGATAGTAAAGAGGTAGCCACAGTTAAGAGATGAAGTGACTCCCCTATTCCCTATGTAAGATAAAATAATGAAGGGTTGAGTCTATACCCTGGTAAGAGGGTAGTGTGGCAGCCTAAGTAAGATAGACAGATGTGCCTGTCAGATCCTGATCATGTGATTGATAATCTGACAGATAATGCGATAGATAGTATGATCAGATGATGATCTGACAAATAATATGATAAAGAAAATGCGTTTGAGGCTTACTTAGATTATGATGTCTAATGGATGGTTGAGCAAAATATGATGATGATATGGCTTATGTTGCCATAAGTTATGATAGTTGCATCTCCTTGCAGTTGTCATATGATGACATGCATGTTAGAGTATGCTATGATGAATGGATACTCCCCTTTTGCAGTACATGCAGGGTAGAGTATATATGAGTACATATATGAGATAAGAAAGTTATGAGAAAGTCGGTTGCTCCCATACCATATGATAGGAGGATGATATGAATACATTAAGGATGATAGATAGTCTCAGTTTATGGGACGATAAGTTATGATATGATATTCAGATATGAATTATGATTGAGGTTACTCAGGTATTTCTATAGGCTTGTGAATACAGTACTCAGGGCCATTTCTATTGAAATGAATGATGTACAGAAAAAGTAACAGATAACGATAAAGGGATTGTTTCTAGATCACTCTTCAGATAAGAGTTGGATCTGAAACAGATGGCTCTCAGATAGAGCTAGATTCAGATGAGTATAGATCACTCTTCAGATAAGAGTTGGATCTGATGTAGAATGCTCACAGTTAGAACATAATTCAAATGGCTCACAGTTAGAGCACAGGTTGAAAGATGAGAAGGAACTCCTGAGTAAAAGAGGAAGTAAAGTCTGGGTAAATGATATGAGGCTATAAAATTTTCAAATGTTTATGGAGTTATCAACAGGTGGAAGCAGTTAACCTTATAACTTAGTCTGTTGGTTTAAAATCTTCGGGAGATATACAGTACAACAGAATCGCAGTTAGATCCTAGCATGGCTCCAGGATCGCAGATAGATCCTAACAGCTTCAGAGTCGCAGTTGGATTCTGAAGAGGCTAATGGTTGATCGTAGTTAGATCCCGAGGTCGCAGTTAGACCTAGCCTAAGGAAAGTAATGAGCCATGAGATATGAGTACAATGTAGTATCTCTTTGGGATGATGAATGCCAAAGACGAAGTTAAGTTAAGGAAGCTTCACTAGTTGATAAACTCACCCAGAGAAATTATTTTATAATGGTTTTTCTCAGATAGCCTATAGTATACAGACTAAACTTAGCTTTCCCTTAGCAAAGACGGAGTCCAAGTCCAAAGCTGAGTACTGATATTCAAAGTTTAGTAGAAGTATGCCTGAGAAGTAAAGAACATAATCCTCTATGTGTTGAAAATAGAAAAGCATTGGCTAAGAGCACTCTGGGAGGTAGCTCAAGTTGTAAAGCCAATAGCAAGAGAAAGAGGCGATAGTTCAGACAAGGGACTGATCAAGGTAATGATCAGGTTGGAGAGTAGAGATGTCAATGTGGTGGAAAGAGCCATGGCACATGGGAGTGTCGAGCAGGGCAAAGCAGTTGTGGAAAGAATGGCCACTTTGCAAGAGGTTGCCTAAGAATGCTGACATCCCTAGGAAAGGTATTTGCTCTTACCCCAGACACAATCTTCAATATTCCCTAAGGTCGACCCTAAGAATGGTTAAGAAGAACCATAGCTGTAAGGGCGACTGAGCTGTAAGGAACTATATGCCTAGATGATGATATGGATAATGAAGAGTTCTTTTCGGATCTAAAGAAAGTGATCATGATAACAAGTCATGAGAGTTTAAAAGGCCAGAGAGACCTAGAGAAGAGGGTCTAAGGCAAAGCAAAGATAGAACGTAGTTCTATAAGAAAGAGATTGCTAGGGCCTAAAGCTATATAAAGAGTAATCTAGCCCTAACCCAATAGCACGTTAAATTGAAAGGTGCTAAGGCAAAAGTAGCCTAAAGATATGTAAGCCCTAAGAAGGGATAAAAAGTGCAAATGCCACAAAAGTTGGGCATAGGTGCATGAAGTTATGAGGACAGTTAAGAAAAGTCATAGAAGTTATCTGGGTTATGATCTCGTATCAGGAGAAAGGAAGTCAGAAGAATAATATTTCTCCTGAGAGATTTGCAAAGTGTAAGAGGAGTAAGGTAAACCCAGAATTACATCAAAATTCTGTGGAATAAGATATGAAAGAAATGGACACTACTCACAAGTGTAATGAATTGTCCATAAGTATAAGAGGATGAATGCCCCAAGCCTTAGTCATAAACCAGGAAAAGATATACAGAGGAGCTATATCCTGGATAGTTGATTGAGGTATTAAGTAAATTTCGAGGACAAAATTTATTTTAAGGGGGGTAGAAATGTAACACCCCAATTTTTAGGCCTAGAGATGCCAGAAGTAGAATTCAAGGGCATAATCGTAATTATGGGAAAGATCGGACTGGTAGCCGATGAGTACCATATTTTTCCAGAAAATAGAGAAAATTATGCTGATCATTTCACTGAACTGTGAAATGTGCATATGAGGTCTCTAGGTGTATGAAAGAATTAGAAATGTGACCAAGGGTAAAATGGTCATTTTTTAAAAGTGTGCGCGGGAGCGTACTTTCAGGACAAAATAGCCCGCTCCGGATAAAATATCTGAAAATATCGGAAGATAGAGAAAAGGATTCCGGATTGAATGACGCAACACAAAATTTTGATTTGAGGTCCCGATTTTTCTGTAAAAATCCTCGAAGATGGGAAATTACAGTTATAATTGGTAAAGGAAGAGCAGTCCGAATAGAGATGATCGGACTATGGCCAGAGGCCATACAGTGTTGTCTAAGGCCCGCAGTGACACCAGGGAAGGCCCAAGCCCATAATACCAGTTCAGTGGTAAGGGGGGCCGGTGTCCGGGAAAAATATGCAAAATGACGAAAATGCCCTTATGTTATAGAATAACTGAAGAATGAGTAAAGGGTATTTTGGTCATTTGGCTAAGGTTAGACAGTCAAGAAGGGGTATCTGGATAGTTGACCAGGGCCAGAGAATACTCTGGTAAAATATGAAAAGTCAATAATGCCCCTAGACCTAGTAAAGGAAATGAAAGGACTTAAGTGCAATTATGGAAAGTTTCAAGGCCAAAAAGGAAAGTAGACAAAAAGGTGGGGTCCTTAAGTGTAATTTTAGCCAAATAAAAAGGGACTTAAATGAAAAGAAGAAAAGTTCCCTGGGCTAAATTGTAATTAAAGAAAGTCAGGGCGGAAGTGGTTTGGACTGTCCGACAGCATTTCAGTCCCAGATTTCACCGGTAGAGAGAGCAAGTGACACTCGGTAATCTGGCTTAATACAGGAATTTTTGAAGACTCCAGATAGCCAAAAATGGACTGATCGTCCAAAAGTTATAAAAATTAATATCGGATATCCTAGAATTCAGATCTAGGTGAGAAAATACAGGATGATACGTCCTTATGGGGCGGATGTGTAAGGAATTGGAAGACACGCAGCGGAAATAAACTTTAAAATTTTCCATTCCTTGCCAGGATCTGCCGTATGTGTTTAAGTCAAGTGGAAAGAATCATTACCCTTAGTGTTGCTCAGCGAATTTCACAGCTTCTCTACGTGGGTGGTGATCTCTTTCTGATCGCAAGAAATCGACGGAGTGTTCCTTAGCGACCTTCACAGATTCTCTCCGCGGACGGTGGTCTCTTTCCGATCACAAGAAGTCGATGCCTCAGGTCGGCTTCCTCTACTGGTATCCACACGAACAGCGTTCCAACCACGAACGACGTGCTAGCGTCTCCTGTCCCTCCAAGGCTTTCACAAGTCTCCGTCTCTATTTCAGCAGTTTCTTGTCTGCAAACCTTTTGCAGATTCCGTTCGGCCTTTTGTGTGTTCTGTGTTATTTTCAAACGTAGCTCCTCCAATCAGATATAGAGGATGCTATGCGTTTTTACACCTGACCTAATTGGATTTTGGAGTTAATCTTATATTAATTCCGAATTGATACAATATCATATATTGTATAATTTTATAAGAAACTAATTAAATAAAATAATATTAAATCCGTCCCACAGATTTAATTACTTATTTATTTAACTTTAAATAAAGATGAGACTGAGTTATATTTGATTTATTCCCATAAATCAAATTTGAGATATCCTATCAATTTAAATTTCGAATTTCAAACGTGATAGAGATTTAATTTATCCTTATAAATTAAATCTTATAAATATCTCTTATATGAGATATCCTATCAATTTGAATTTCGAATTTCAAACGTGACAGAGATTTAATTTATCCTTATAAATTAAATCTTATAAATATCTCTTATATGAGATATCCTATCAATTTGAATTTCGAATTTCAAACGTGATAGAGATTTAATTTATCCTTATAAATTAAATCTTATAAATATCTCTTATATGAGATATCCTATCAATTTGAATTTCGAATTCAAACATGATAGGGATTTAATTTATCCTTATAAATTAAATCTCATATATCTCATATATATAATATATATATATATATACGAATTTATATATATACGAATATAAATATAAATAAATATATATATACATTCACCTGGATCTTTCATTGAATCTGGACATCATAGCTCGTGTTGGGCTATTTTGTGTGCGACCCTGTAGGCCCATATGAAGTTGGCAGTGGGCCATTTGCTATACTAGCCCACAAGTCGCAAGCGGTCTCTAGCAAGACATAACAACTACCCAAATCATATGAGGATCGATAAACGATGTAACCTTTTATACAACCATATCATGTCCCTTCTGTCACGCGATATTTTGGTCATGGATGAGGCATGGATAATGTCATCCTCCTATTCCCGACCGTTACTTTCTCGATCCCTGAGTAGTCTGACTATAGAAATGGAACTACCTTTCCATTACAGTATGGCCATACATTTCTCAGACTCACTCATCGAGGGGCCCAGTAATATCTCTCCACGAATGTGAGGGACAAATTCCATCTTGACCATTCACATTCCTCCGCATGAAAAACCACTAAGCCCAAACATAGTCTTTATGATCACTCGGTCAAAAGTGACTTTTGACTAGGTCAAAGCTGAGCGTTTTGTCATGTAGGAATCCATGATGATCTCAGGTCAAAGGGCATATTGACATGGTTTGTATATGAGAGAAGCTTATGACGTTACCCATGCAGTTCTCTCATAGCGGGTCGGTCCAACACCCTGTACTCTTACATGTGCTTATGACTTTGATTTATATCTCTATACATCTTCAAAGTCATACTGGTCTTATTTCATCTGTGCTCCCACGTAGATGATCGACCAGGGACATTTAGGATAATATCATGAATTATCCAAGGATGGTCATCATAGTAAACATGCAAATAATATGATAACTCAATTAATAAATTCATAAATCAATAATGTTCATAAGACAATGATTGGCCCCTAGGGCACGATTTCCAACAGGATGTCGGGAAACTGACAGAATACCGATAGGAGGCCTGTAGAAAAAGTTATTCGCAAATCAGAAAATCCAGACGGGAGTGTGAGGCCTCCGGGGATCCGATAGGGAGATTTATCGGTATTTGAAAAGGGACTGAATGAGTTCGGATGACCTCAGTCAGATGACTGATATGACTCACAGGAATGCCTGAACACCGCAGGCTAGTGTATCAGACAGAAGGAGCCGGTGTCCGGATATGTGTATAAACGGTGAATAATAGATAAAATATTCAATAATTATTAACGGGGGAAGATTCCTCGTAATGCGTGCCATGAGGATATTGGCCCTAGAAAGGCCCAATAATGGCTCCAACAGAGGCCCAGTAAGATACTTGGACTGATAGGTGGGCCAGTGTCCGGCAGAACCCCAGAAAAGTGCGAAATTACGAAAATACCCCTGTGTTGTACAAAGGGGTAACAGATGAATGAGGGCATTTTGGTCATTCTGGACAGGCCCAGAATCCAAGGTATATATAGATAAGGTTACTTAGAGTCAGTAAATGCCCTGACAGAGTACAGAAGGGTATGAAATGACGATTTTACCCATAGGGTTAAAATAGTACAAGAAAGGGCACCCAAGGGCATTTTGGTAATTTGCCAAGGGCTATTTCTTGGGAATCGAGCCATCAGAGTACTTGAGCTTGATCAGGATCCAAGACAACATTCCCAGAGCCCAAAAACGTAGGCCCAGTAATGTGTGGGAAAAAGTGGCATTAAAATATTATTTTAATGCTATTTCAATAAAGTAAAGTTACTCGGTTGGCACGATAACCGAGGAGGTGATCAGATAAAGTCCTAGATTTATCTGGATAGCATTGGAAGGCGTGACAGGTGCCAGTAAGATGACACATGGCGCCAACATAAAGGCAGAAGAAAAAGTTGAGGACACGTACTACGAGGCAAGAGACTGGACCGGTGAGTCAGCATGCTGAGTCAGCTGCTGAGGTGTCCAGGATTTCAGACATGTGATAAATGTGGCGCTGAGGTGTCCTGGTGAGGTGTCCCAATGATGTCATGCATGATGCAGTAAAGGAGGAATTAAAGAAAATAGGAAAATCCAGGAAAAACCAGGACCGCAGGATCAAAGTTCATAGAAACTGCAGAATTGCCATTGAAGGCAATTATAAATACCCCCCCTCCATTCCATTCTTGCATTCACGCATGGAAGGGAGAAGGGAGAGAAAGAAGAGAGAGAAGGATAAGGAAGGGAAGAGAGAAAGGAGAAAAAGGAAGTAAGGAAGTTCTGGCGGAGCTGGAAGCAGAATAAGGATAGTGGAGTTCTGCTAAGCTAGCCAGGTAGTAACTAATCCTAGCTTTTATGTAATGGCTTTGTGATTTGTGGTGCTATTGTTTGGTTGGATTGTTGTCTTATATGTTATGTCTGAAGCTCTGCTGTAATGCTATGATCATATGTTATTAAGCATGGAAGCACGCAGCATACTTATCTGTACACAATCACAAGCAAGCACTGTCACTCTGCATTACATATATTGTTATGATTGTTGCTACTGAGATTCCCCCGAATCTCATCCCAATAAATATCCCATTACAGGGGAGGTTATGTCGAAATGAATTTTGGGAATTTTAAGAGACGCCGTTATGCTGCCGAAGTAAAGACTGAACATCAGTATATGATAAGTACTGTGTACGTAGTGCTGTCTAAGGAGGCTAGAAGTGAGTGGACCTAGCCGGTTCATCTAGTCTTTCCTGGGTACTACGTAGAATGGTAGTTCTCATGAGGGGATTACCGAATCGGTACGGTTCAGTTCTTTGTACAGATGAAGCGTAGCGGTTATGCTACCGGAGTTTAGGCAGAAAAAGATGTAATAGATATATGAGAATTTATGTACATGTCCAGAATGAAAACAACTTATTAATTAATAATAATTGTTGTTTGGCATGTTTGACTGATGTATGAGGGATGTATGCATATGTATGCAAAGTAGAAATGCTGAAATTTACCATTGTGAACAGTAACACGTGGTAACCTAGTCATATTTGATAAATGATTAAAAATAGTAAATGGATGAATAAATGTATGAACTTTTTATGGTAGATAGTAGACATACCAAGCTTTAATTTGATATATAAAACTTATCATTTGGATGTCTACACAAGGATATATAAATTATTAAAGTTGGGACCAGAATGCTGGATTCAGGGAGAAAAGCGTGGAATGAACAGTAAACTTGACACGTTGACTGACGTTGACTTGGTCAATGAATGGTCAACGAGTTATTTTTCCCTGAAAGATAATTGAGTTAGATTCATTTATCAATATGAACCACTTCATTTTGATTTTTCTAGAATTAGTTATGATTTTTCGAAGTCAGGTCACTCATCTGGAATTTTCAAGTGAACAGTACTCGATAAGAGTAAAATTCTAGATTGGGGAATTGGACTTCAATGATCTTGAAAGTGGTTCTAAATGCTACTGAATGGTCCCTAAGACATATGAAAGGAAGGATGTTTCATTTTTCAACTCTTACATGGGATTAGCTGAAGTCTACCTATCTTGAGCAATTTTTCCCAGCCTCCAAGACTACTCGGATGAAAAAGGAGATCACTAATGTTATGCAATAGGATGGAGAGTGACGAATACGTCGGATTGTCGCAGTCCGAGCCATCAAAATTAAGTGAATTGCACCTTAGTAATGTAGTATAAGGCACAACCCTATCGTTCTTCTCAAGGAGCCTTTCTGAAGGAATCCTAGCAAATTGGATTTCAAATTCAACGGTACACCTGAGTAAAGAGTAAATGGTTTTGTGGGTGCAGTAAAATAGATATTTTTGTGTTCTTTGTTTGAGATGGAAAATTGTTGGTTTGTGAAAGTTGTATATGATGATAGGCTCTTGATGATGAAAAATATCTATCCTTGCTCTCAATGTATATGGAGTTTGAAATCACTAAGTCTTGAATTAAACCTCAATCGTTCGATTGAGTCTAGAACCCTAATATTCTTCAAACTCCTTTGATCAAGGCTAGTTTAAAGACCATTATTGAACTGCTAAGGATCACTTAGTGTGTAATTTAAAACAGATGGAAGAATGCCCTCGAATGAGCTTCGATCGACTAACCCTAGAATTCAAGCAATCGAATCAATTAGCAACGATCGTTGAAATTGTTTAACCAACTTGAACTCAAAACTGAAATATTGAATTTAAACCAGCATTCGAAACATCCAAAGTAAATTACGATCGTCTAATTTGAGAATAATCAATAGATATCCAAACTTGTTCATATGATAAAAAACCCTAGATCTAGAAGCAATCAAAATATGACAAGATACAAATTAGAACAGAAAAAACTCCCCGTTCAGTCCCTGAGCTGAAGATACTGGATCCATCACCAAGAGACTAAAGTTCTAGCCTCTCATGACTTCTGCTGCACTGCAATTGCTGTTCAGATATGATGCCATGAAGGAACGATGAAGAGATAAAGGGTGAAAGGGGTAGAGGTGTGTAGAAGGTGTGTAGAGATCGCTCCAGTACTGCTTCTTAGCCTAATCAGGTCCAAAAACCAGCCCTCCTCTTGACGGCAGCCTCCCTCTCTTCTTATAACAGCATGACCTAATCCAAAACGCGCAGCTTCAGCGATTTCGTACTATTAGTCGCGACCAGATACACGTGTTGGTCGCGACCTATAAACAGTGAGAATCTTCCAGATGAATTATGGGTCGCGACCTTGGGACTATTTGGTCGCGACTAAATAGCACAGAGGCGTGGTTCCACTTTCACTGTCTTTTGATTTCTTTCCTGGTCCTTGTTCTCTTCCAAAGTACCTGCAATTCAATATAAAAGCTCACTGTAAAAGTCCAGATCAGTAGATAACCGAATATATGCAGTTTGGAAGAGTTATCTTACCATTTTACCCTTTAATTAGCACATTGCCACGCACAATCATGTAATACATAAAAGTACAATTTAAGGCATGAAATAAATGGTAAAGTTATTATAAAACTCTCAAAACTGTCATAGAAACCATATACAAAATATGTCTTATCACCAACCCATTTTTCAACTCTTACATGGGATCAGCTGAAGTCTACCTATCTTGAGCAATTTTTCCCAGCCTCCAAGACTAATCGGATGAAAAAGGAGATCACTGATGTTATGCAATAGGATGGAGAGTGACGAATACGTCGGATTGTCGCAGTCCGAGCCATCAAAATTAAGTGAATTGCACCTTAGTAATGTAGTATAAGGCACAACCCTATCGTTCTTCTCAAGGAGCCTTTCTGAAGGAATCCTAGCAAATTGGATTTCAAATTCAACGGTACACCTGAGTAAAGAGTAAATGGTTTTGTGGGTGCAGTAAAATAAAGATGCAGTAAAATAGATATTTTTGTGTTCTTTGTTTGAGATGGAAATTGGTTGGTTTGTGAAAGTTGTATATGATGATAGGCTCTTTATGATGAAAAATATCTATCCTTGCTCTCAATGTATATGGAGTTTGAAATCACTAAGTCTTGAATTAAACCTCAATCGATCGATTGAGTCTAGAACCCTAATATTCTTCAAACTCCTTTGATCAAGGCTAGTTTAAAGACCATTATTGAACTGCTAAGGATCACTTAGTGTGTAATTTAAAACAGATGGAAGAATGCCCTCGAATGAGCTTAGATCGACTAACCCTAGAATTCAAGCAATCGAATCAATTAGCAATGATCGTTGAAACTGTTTAACCAACTTGAACTCAAAACTGAAATATTGAATTTAAACCAGCATTCGAAACATCCAAAGTAAATTACGATCTTCTAATTTGAGAATAATCAATAGATATCCAAACTTGTTCATATGATGAAAAACCCTAGATCTAGAAGCAATCAAAATATGACAAGATACAAATTAGAACAGAAAAAACTCCCCGTTCAGTCCCTGAGCTGAAGATACTGGATCCATCACCAAGAGACTAAAGGTCTAGCCTCTCATGACTTCTGCTGCACTGCAATCGCTGTTGATATATGATGCCATGAAGGAACGATGAAGAGATGAAGGGTGAAAGGGGTAGAGGTGTGTAGAAGGTGTGTAGAGATTGTAACATCCCAATTTTTGGTCTAGGAGAACTGGGAAGTAGTCTGATATGGGCAGGCTGCTAAACCCGTAGTCCTAGGGTGGTAATCTGATAAGGGCGGATTACTTACCTGTATTTTGTAGGAATCCGAGGGATGGGTAAGTCCTTCAGGATTTAAAGATGAGTTAAGTATTTAACCTACAGATCGGGATAGTTCACCTAGGTCCAAAATGAGGAATGTGAGGAATGTCCTAAGTCTTAAGCCTAGGAATTCTGCAAGTAGATTGATATGGGCTGGCTCATGTGGAAGATAACCTGATATGGGCGGGTGGTCGAGCCTTTCAATTAACGATGACTCCCGAAGAGTTTAAGGGATAAGTTATTGAAAGAGAATTTCTAGAACTTAAGATGAAGGATGAGAAGCTGAGCAACGAGGCTAGAAAGAGAATGAAGGGGCATAATCGTAATTATGGGAAATATCGGGCTGTAGCCGATGAGTACCATATTTTGTCAGAAAATAGAGAAAATTATGTTGATCATTTCACTAAACTGTGAAATGTGCATATGAGGTCTCTATGTATATGAAAGAATTAGAATTGTGACCAGGGGTAAAATGGTCATTTTGGAAAAGTGTGCGTGTGAGCGCTTTTTCAGGCTAAAACAACCCAGTCCGGATAAAATATCTGAAAATATCGGGAGATAGAGAAAACGATTCCGGGTTGAATGAGGAGTCACAGAATTTTGATTTGAGGTCCCGATTTTTCTGTAAAAATTCCGGAAGATGGGAATTTATAGTTATAATCGGTAAAGGAAAAGCAGTCCCGATAGGGATGATCGGACTGTGGCCAGGGGGCCGTATAGTTTTTCTAAGGCCTTTAGTGACACCAGGGAAGGCCCAGGCCCATTAGATCAGTCCAGTGGTAAAATGGGCAGGTGTTCGGGAAAAAGGTGCGAAATGACGAAAATGTCCCTATGTTATAGAACAGCTGAAGAATGAGTAAAGGGTATTTTGGTCATTTGCCTAAGGTTAGACAGTCCAGGGAAGTTATCTGGATAATTGACCAGGGTCAGAGAATACTCTGGTAAGATGGGAAAAGACAATAATGCCCTAGATCTAGTAAAGTAAAGAAAGAGAGACTAAGGGCATTTTGGTAATTTGCCAAGGGGTGTTTCTTGGGAATCGTGCCATCAGAGTACTTGGGCTGGATCAGAGACTCAAGATGATATTCCCAGGCCCAAAAACGTAACCCAGTATATATGTGGGAAAAAGTGGCATTAAAATAATGATTTAATGACTTTTCAGTAAAGTAAAGTTACTCAGTTGGCACGATAACCGAGAAGGTGATCAGGTAAAGTTTGGGACTTATCTGGATAGCATTGGAGGGCGTGAAAGGTGCCAGTAAGATGCCACATGGTGCCAACATAGAGGAGGAAGAAAAAGTTGAGGACACATGGCACAATCTTAGCCGGTGAGTCCAGTTTGTGGGAAATCGGACCGGACCGGTACTGGATTGGACTGGAAATGCTGAGTCAGCTGATGAGGTGTCCAGGAATTGTGACATGTGAAGAATGTGGCGATGAGGTGTCCCGCTGAGGTGGCACTGATGATGCATTAAAAAGGAATAAAAGAAAATAGAAAATTCCAGGAAAAACCAGGACCGCAAGATCAGATGGCTTCAAAATTACAGGAATGCCATTGAAGGAAACTATAAATACCCCCTCCCCATTCATTTGCATCACGGTTTTGGGCAAGAAAGAGAGAGAAAGAAGAGAGAGAAGGAGAAAGAAGGAAGAAAGGAAGTTCTGGCGGAGCTGGAAGCAGTATAGAGATAGTAGAGTTCTGCTAAGCTTTTGAGGTAGTAACTAATCCTAGCTTTTATGTAATGGCTTTGTGATTGGATGTGCTATTGTTTGGTTGGATTGTTATCTTATATGTTATGTCTGAAGCTCTACTGTAATGCTATGATCATATGTTATTGAGTATGGAAGCATGCATCATACTTATCTGTACACAATCACAAGCAAGCACTGTCACACTGCATTACATATATTGTTATGATTATTTACTACTGAGATTCCCCCGAATCTCATTCCCCATGTCTAACCCATTACAGGGAGATTATGTTGAAGTGAATTTTAAGAATATTGAGAGACGCCGTTATGCTGCCGAATGTAAGACTGAACATCAGTATATGATAAGTGCTGTGTACGTTTGTGCTGTCTAAGGAGGCTGGAAGTGAGTGGACCTAGCCGGTTCATCCAGTCTTTCCTGGGTACTTACGTAGAATGGTAGTTCTCATGAGGGAATTACCGAATCAGTACGGTTCAGTTCTTTGTACAGATGAAGCCTAGCGGTTATACTGCTGAAGTTCGGGAAGGAAAAGATGTAATAGAAATATGAGAATTTTGTATATGCTTTGTTGTATGACACTTTGTTATTCATTAATAAATATTGTTTGGCATGTTCAATTTGTGGATGATGAATTAAAAGAGAAATTCGCAGGTCCTGAGGTAGCAGTGTTTAGACCTCAGTTTGACATAGTAAACGAAGGAATTTGGCAACTAAATTTGGTGAGCCAGTGGTACACATCTGGGGCATTCCATGGATAGGTAATAAGCCTGTTTGGATGTGTAGAATGAGATAAATCAGTTCTCAAATTAAAGATTCAGAATAAGGAACTTAAGAGTAAAATTTTAATTTCTGGGCTTAAGCTAAGATATAATCGAGCTAATATTGCTTCCGCAAGTGTACTCTGAGGAGTCTAAGGGAGGATGTTTCAGAGATTTCTCGAGTACTGCTTCTTAGCCTAATCAGGTCCAAAAACCAGCCCTCCTCTTGACGGTAGCCTCCCTCTCTTCTTATAACAGCATGACCTAATCCAAAACGCGCAGCTTCAGCGATTTCGTACTATTAGTCGCGACCAGATACACGTGTTGGTCGCGACCTATAAACAGTGAGAATCTTCCAGATGAATTATGGGTCGCGACCTTGGGACTATTTGGTCGCGACTAAATAGCACAGAGGCGTGGTTCCACTTTCACTGTCTTTTGATTTCTTTCCTGGTCCTTGTTCTCTTCCAAAGTACCTGCAATTCAATATAAAAGCTCACTGTAAAAGTCCAGATCAGTAGATAACCGAATATATGCAGTTTGGAAGAGTTATCTTACCATTTTACCCTTTAATTAGCACATTGCCACGCACAATCATGTAATACATAAAAGTACAATTTAAGGCATGAAATAAATGGTAAAGTTATTATAAAACTCTCAAAACTGTCATAGAAACCATATACAAAATATGTCTTATCACCAACCCATTTTTCAACTCTTACATGGGATCAGCTGAAGTCTACCTATCTTGAGCAATTTTTCCCAGCCTCCAAGACTAATCGGATGAAAAAGGAGATCACTGATGTTATGCAATAGGATGGAGAGTGACGAATACGTCGGATTGTCGCAGTCCGAGCCATCAAAATTAAGTGAATTGCACCTTAGTAATGTAGTATAAGGCACAACCCTATCGTTCTTCTCAAGGAGCCTTTCTGAAGGAATCCTAGCAAATTGGATTTCAAATTCAACGGTACACCTGAGTAAAGAGTAAATGGTTTTGTGGGTGCAGTAAAATAAAGATGCAGTAAAATAGATATTTTTGTGTTCTTTGTTTGAGATGGAAATTGGTTGGTTTGTGAAAGTTGTATATGATGATAGGCTCTTTATGATGAAAAATATCTATCCTTGCTCTCAATGTATATGGAGTTTGAAATCACTAAGTCTTGAATTAAACCTCAATCGATCGATTGAGTCTAGAACCCTAATATTCTTCAAACTCCTTTGATCAAGGCTAGTTTAAAGACCATTATTGAACTGCTAAGGATCACTTAGTGTGTAATTTAAAACAGATGGAAGAATGCCCTCGAATGAGCTTAGATCGACTAACCCTAGAATTCAAGCAATCGAATCAATTAGCAATGATCGTTGAAACTGTTTAACCAACTTGAACTCAAAACTGAAATATTGAATTTAAACCAGCATTCGAAACATCCAAAGTAAATTACGATCTTCTAATTTGAGAATAATCAATAGATATCCAAACTTGTTCATATGATGAAAAACCCTAGATCTAGAAGCAATCAAAATATGACAAGATACAAATTAGAACAGAAAAAACTCCCCGTTCAGTCCCTGAGCTGAAGATACTGGATCCATCACCAAGAGACTAAAGGTCTAGCCTCTCATGACTTCTGCTGCACTGCAATCGCTGTTGATATATGATGCCATGAAGGAACGATGAAGAGATGAAGGGTGAAAGGGGTAGAGGTGTGTAGAAGGTGTGTAGAGATTGTAACATCCCAATTTTTGGTCTAGGAGAACTGGGAAATAGTCTGATATGGGCAGGCTGCTAAACCCGTAGTCCTAGGGTGGTAATCTGATAAGGGCGGATTACTTACCTGTATTTTGTAGGAATTCGAGGGATGGGTAAGTCCTTCAGGATTTAAAGATGAGTTAAGTATTTAACCTACAGATCGGGATAGTTCACCTAGGTCCAAAATGAGGAATGTGAGGAATGTCCTAAGTCTTAAGCCTAGGAATTCTGCAAGTAGATTGATATGGGCTGGCTCATGTGGAAGATAACCTGATATGGGCGGGTGGTCGAGCCTTTCAATTAACGATGACTCCCGAAGAGTTTAAGGGATAAGTTATTGAAAGAGAATTTCTAGAACTTAAGATGAAGGATGAGAAGCTGAGCAACGAGGCTAGAAAGAGAATGAAGGGGCATAATCGTAATTATGGGAAATATCGGGCTGTAGCCGATGAGTACCATATTTTGTCAGAAAATAGAGAAAATTATGTTGATCATTTCACTAAACTGTGAAATGTGCATATGAGGTCTCTATGTATATGAAAGAATTAGAATTGTGACCAGGGGTAAAATGGTCATTTTGGAAAAGTGTGCGTGTGAGCGCTTTTTCAGGCTAAAACAACCCAGTCCGGATAAAATATCTGAAAATATCAGGAGATAGAGAAAACGATTCCGGGTTGAATGAGGAGTCACAGAATTTTGATTTGAGGTCCCGATTTTTCTGTAAAAATTCCGGAAGATGGGAATTTATAGTTATAATCGGTAAAGGAAAAGCAGTCCCGATAGGGATGATCGGACTGTGGCCAGGGGGCCGTATAGTTTTTCTAAGGCCTTTAGTGACACCAGGGAAGGCCCAGGCCCATTAGATCAGTCCAGTGGTAAAATGGGCAGGTGTTCGGGAAAAAGGTGCGAAATGACGAAAATGTCCCTATGTTATAGAACAGCTGAAGAATGAGTAAAGGGTATTTTGGTCATTTGCCTAAGGTTAGACAGTCCAGGGAAGTTATCTGGATAATTGACCAGGGTCAGAGAATACTCTGGTAAGATGGGAAAAGACAATAATGCCCTAGATCTAGTAAAGTAAAGAAAGAGAGACTAAGGGCATTTTGGTAATTTGCCAAGGGGTGTTTCTTGGGAATCGTGCCATCAGAGTACTTGGGCTGGATCAGAGACTCAAGATGATATTCCCAGGCCCAAAAACGTAACCCAGTATATATGTGGGAAAAAGTGGCATTAAAATAATGATTTAATGACTTTTCAGTAAAGTAAAGTTACTCAGTTGGCACGATAACCGAGAAGGTGATCAGGTAAAGTTTGGGACTTATCTGGATAGCATTGGAGGGCGTGAAAGGTGCCAGTAAGATGCCACATGGTGCCAACATAGAGGAGGAAGAAAAAGTTGAGGACACATGGCACAATCTTAGCCGGTGAGTCCAGTTTGTGGGAAATCGGACCGGACCGGTACTGGATTGGACTGGAAATGCTGAGTCAGCTGATGAGGTGTCCAGGAATTGTGACATGTGAAGAATGTGGCGATGAGGTGTCCCGCTGAGGTGGCACTGATGATGCATTAAAAAGGAATAAAAGAAAATAGAAAATTCCAGGAAAAACCAGGACCGCAAGATCAGATGGCTTCAAAATTACAGGAATGCCATTGAAGGAAACTATAAATACCCCCTCCCCATTCATTTGCATCACGGTTTTGGGCAAGAAAGAGAGAGAAAGAAGAGAGAGAAGGAGAAAGAAGGAAGAAAGGAAGTTCTGGCGGAGCTGGAAGCAGTATAGAGATAGTAGAGTTCTGCTAAGCTTTTGAGGTAGTAACTAATCCTAGCTTTTATGTAATGGCTTTGTGATTGGATGTGCTATTGTTTGGTTGGATTGTTATCTTATATGTTATGTCTGAAGCTCTACTGTAATGCTATGATCATATGTTATTGAGTATGGAAGCATGCATCATACTTATCTGTACACAATCACAAGCAAGCACTGTCACACTGCATTACATATATTGTTATGATTATTTACTACTGAGATTCCCCCGAATCTCATTCCCCATGTCTAACCCATTACAGGGAGATTATGTTGAAGTGAATTTTAAGAATATTGAGAGACGCCGTTATGCTGCCGAATGTAAGACTGAACATCAGTATATGATAAGTGCTGTGTACGTTTGTGCTGTCTAAGGAGGCTGGAAGTGAGTGGACCTAGCCGGTTCATCCAGTCTTTCCTGGGTACTTACGTAGAATGGTAGTTCTCATGAGGGAATTACCGAATCAGTACGGTTCAGTTCTTTGTACAGATGAAGCCTAGCGGTTATACTGCTGAAGTTCGGGAAGGAAAAGATGTAATAGAAATATGAGAATTTTGTATATGCTTTGTTGTATGACACTTTGTTATTCATTAATAAATATTGTTTGGCATGTTCAATTTGTGGATGATGAATTAAAAGAGAAATTCGCAGGTCCTGAGGTAGCAGTGTTTAGACCTCAGTTTGACATAGTAAACGAAGGAATTTGGCAACTAAATTTGGTGAGCCAGTGGTACACATCTGGGGCATTCCATGGATAGGTAATAAGCCTGTTTGGATGTGTAGAATGAGATAAATCAGTTCTCAAATTAAAGATTCAGAATAAGGAACTTAAGAGTAAAATTTTAATTTCTGGGCTTAAGCTAAGATATAATCGAGCTAATATTGCTTCCGCAAGTGTACTATGAGGAGTCTAAGGGAGGATGTTTCAGAGATTTCTCGAGTACTGCTTCTTAGCCTAATCAGGTCCAAAAACCAGCCCTCCTCTTGACGGTAGCCTCCCTCTCTTATTATAACAGCATGACCTAATCCAAAACGCGCAGCTTCAGCGATTTCGTACTATTAGTCGCGACCAGATACACGTGTTGGTCGCGACCTATAAACAGTGAGAATCTTCCAGATGAATTATGGACAACGACCTTGGGACTCTTTGGTCGCGACTAAATAGCACAGAGGCGTGGTTCCACTTTCATTGTCTTTTGATTTCTTTCCTGGTCCTTGTTCTCTTCCAAAGTACCTGCAATCCAATATAAAAGCTCACTGTAAAAGTCCAGATCAGTAGATAACCGAATATATGCAGTTTGGAAGAGTTATTTTACCATTTTACCCTTTAATTAGCACATTGCCATGCACAATCATGTAATACATAAAAGTACAATTTAAGGCATGAAATAAATGGTAAAGTTATTATAAAACTCTCAAAATTGTCATAGAAACCATATACAAAATATGTCTTATCACCAACCCATTTTTCAACTCTTACATGGGATCAGCTGAAGTCTACCTATCTTGAGCAATTTTTCGCAGCCTCCAAGATTACTCGGATGAAAAAGGAGATCACTGATGTTATGCAACAGGATGGAGAGTGACGAATACGTCGGATTATCGCAGTCCGAGCCATCAAAATTAAGTGAATTGCACCTTAGTAATGTAGTATAAGGCACAATCCTATCGTTCTTCTCAAGGAGCCTTTCTAAAGGAATCCTAGCAAATTGGATGTCAAATTCAACAGTAAACCTGAGTAAAGAGTAAATGGTTTTGTGGTTTTGTGGGTGCAGTAAAATAAAGATGCAGTAAAACAGATGTTTTTGTGTTTTTTGTTTGAGATGGAGAATGGTTGGTTTGTGAAAGTAGTATATGATGATAGGCTCTTGATGATGAAAAATATCTATCCTTGCTCTCAATGTATACGGAGTTTGAAATCACTAAGTCTTGAATTAAACCTCAATCGATCGATTGAGTCCAGAACCCTAATATTCTTTAAACTCCTTTGATCAAAGCTAGTTTAAAGACTATTATTAAACTGCTAAGGATCACTTAGTGTGTAATTTAAACAGATGGAGGAATGCCCTCGAATGATCATCGATCGACTGACCCTAGAATATAAGCAATCGAATCAATTAGCAACGATCATTGATAACCGTTCAACGATCTTAAACTCAAAACTGAAATATTGCATTTAAACCAGCATTCAAACATCCAAAGTAAATTACAATTGTCTAATATGAGAATAATCAATCGATATTCAAAACTTGTTCATATGATGAAAAACCCTAAATCTAGCAGCAATCATAATATGACAAGATGCAAATTAGAACAGAAGAAACTCCCCGTTTTAGTCCGTGAGCTCAAGATAATAGATCCATCACCAAGAGACTAAAGGTCTAGCCTCTCATGACTTCTGCTGCACTGCAATCGCTATTCAGATGTGATGCCATGAAGAAACGATGAAAACATGAAGGTGAATGGTGTAGAACGATGGAAGCTGAGTGGAAAGTCTGTGGAGAGCACTCGAGTACTGCTTCTTAGCCTAATCAGTCCAAAAATCAGCCTCCACCTTGGCGGCAGCCTCCCTCTCTTCTTATAACAGCATGACCTAATCCAAAACACGCAGCTTCAGCGATTTTGTACTATTAGTCGCGACCAGATACACGTGTTGGTCGCGACCTATAAACAGTGAGAATCTTCGAAAAGAATTATGGGTCGCGACCTTAGGACTCTTTGGTCGCGACTAAGTAGCACAGAGGCGTGGTTCCACTTTCATTGTCTTTTGATTTCTTTCCTGGTCCTTGTTCTCTTCCAAAGTACCTGCAATTCAACATAAAAGCTCACTGTAAAAGTCCAGATCAGTAGATAACCGAATATATGCAGTTTGGAAGAGTTATTTTACCATTCTACCCTTTAATTAGCACATTGCCACGCACAATCATGTAATACACAAAAGTACAATTTAAGGCATGAAATAAATGGTAAAGTTATTATAAAACTCTCAAAATTGTCATAGAAACCATATACAAAATATGTCTTATCAGAGAGTCTTTGCATGAGTATTGGACAAGATTTATTAACCTTTTGGCTTTATGTCCCCACCACAACATCAGTAAGGCTAATTTAGTAGACATCTTCTTTGATGGTCTACTACCCCATAATAAAGTATCCTTGAATGCTGCTGCGAATGGTTCATTGAGAGATAAGACCCCACAAGCAAGTTGGGATTTGTTCCAGAAAATGGCTAATGAGGACCATCAAACTGGAGATCCAAGAAGATTACCACCCTCGTCTTCAGGTAGTTCGAATGTGATCTTAGCTAAGATAGCAGCCTTAGGAAATTGAATAAAAAAGCGGATGGGTTTGATTGAGAGGGAGTTGCACTCCATAAAACAAGTTCATGCAGTGGATACCTCACAAGCCCTAGTTACAGGATGTCAATCATGTGGTTCAATGATGCATGCTACAAGTATATGTGATAGACAGTACGAGAAAGTGGCAGCTATGTATCAAGGAAGAGAGAATAACTTCCACAAGAGAGATTCATACTCTAACACATATAATCCTGGCTGGAGAGACCACCCAAATTTTAGGTGGGGGAACGGGGACAATAGATTTAATCAATTTCAAGGTGGTGGTGCTTCCTCAAGCAACTACCAAGGTAATGCAAGGTCTATGGTCCCCACACAACCTAATGCTTTAGTACCTTCAAAACTAGATGAGACCTCTCAATTGTTAAAGAGTATGGCAGCACAAATAAATAACATGGATGGTAGAATGACTAATATTGATCATAAGCTCAAAGAGAATGATGGTCAGCTCACCTCCATAGCTTTAATTCTCCAAAGTATGCAGAATGATAATGTGAAACATCCTTACTTTCGTACATCTTAGGGACCATTTGGTAGCATTTATAACCACTTTCAAGGTCATTGAAGTCCAATTTCTCAATCTGGAATTTTCCTCTTATAGAGTACTGTTCACTGTGTAAATTCCAGATGAGTGACCTGACTTCAAAAAATCATAACTAATTCTATAAAAAATAAAATGAAGTGGTTCAAATTGCTACTTGAAGCTAACTCAACCATATTTCAGAGACAAATAACTAGATGACCACGCCTTGACCAAGTCAACGTCGGTCAACATTACAACTTTACTGTTCATCCAGCGTTTTTCTCCTGAATCCAGCATTTTGGTCCCAACTTTGATAATTTATATCTCCATGTATAGACATCCAAATGAGGCATTCTATATATCAAATCGAATCTTCGTATGTCTACTATTTACCATAAAAATATAATACACTTATTCAACCATTTACTATTTTTAATTATAGATCAAACATCATTAAGTCACCACGAGTTACTGTTCATAGTGGCAAATTCCAGCTCTCAACTTTACATACATATGCCTACATCCATCACATTTCAGTCAAACATGCCAAACAATACCTATTATTAAATAATAAGTTGTTATACATCAGGGCATGTACAAAATCCTTATATTTCTATTACATATTTTCCTGCCTGAAATCCGGCAGCATAACCGCTAGGCTTCATCTTTAAAAAGTAACTGATCTTGTACTGATTCGGTAATTCCCGTGAGAACTACCATTCTACGTAAGTACCCATGAAAGACTAGATGAACCAGCTGGTTCCACTCACTTCCAGCCTTCTTAGACAGTACCTACATACACAGTACGTATCAGCTCCTTTCTTCACTACTGCCATCTTGTCATAATTTCGGCAGCATAACGGCGTCTCTTAAAATTCTCAAAATTTACTTCGACATAACCTCCCTGTAATGGGTTATTTATTGGGATGAGATTCGGGGGAATCTCAGTAGTAACAACCATAACAATATATGTAATGCAGTGTGATAGTGCTTGCTTGTGATTGTGTACAGATAAGTATGCTACGTGCTTCTATACTCAATAACATATGATCATAGCATTGCAGTAGAGCTTCAGACATAACATATAAGACAACAATCCAACCAAACAATAGCATATCAAATCACAAAGTCATTACATAAAAGCTAGGATTAGTTACTACCTCAAAAGCTTAGCAGAACTCTAGAATCCCTATACTGCTTCCGGCTCCGCCAAAACTTCCTTTCTTTCTTCCTTTCACTTTCTCTCTCTAGAACTCACTTCTCTCTCTTATTCTTGCCTTGAGCCGTGAAGAAAAATAAAAGGGGGAGGGTGTATTTATAGTTTTCATGGATGGCATTTCTATAATTCTTAAGAACTCTGAACTTGTGGCCACCATTTTTCCTGGAATTTCCTATTTTCTTTTCCATTTATGACATCATTACCATGACATCATCCAAGGGACACCTCATGGGACACCTAATCTCTCACATAGCGAAAATGAAGGTCCAAGAAGCCTCTGGAAAAATTCCAGTCCAATCCCGTACCGGCCCGGTCCAATTCCCCAAAAACCGGACTGTTTTCTAAATCTAATTTTTTTGAAATGCCACAATAAATCCTCTGACCTTAAATTCAATATATGAATTCTTTTTATCATTAATATTCTTATAATGGGTCTGAAGTCCATTACAAATCCCTTGTAAAATGACTGAAATACCCTTGGTGCCCTTTCTTGCACTATCTTAACCCTAAGGGTAAAATCGTCATTTTACACTTTTCTGTACCTTGTCAGGGCATATACTGACTCTGATTAACCTCACCTGTGTATGCCTTGGCATTTTGGTCTGTCCAAAATGACCAAAATACCCTTCATTCATCTGTTACTTCTTAAGACAACACAGGGGCATTTTTGTAATTTCACACTTTTCCAGGGTTCCACTGGACACTGCCCCACCTATCAGTCCAAGTGTCTTATTGGGCCTTAGTTGGTGCCATTTTTGGGCCTTCATAAGGTCCTACACCTTTATGGCACGAATCCCGAGACACCTCTCCCGGCGATATTCATCGGGTATTGCTGTCACTGTACACCGTTTCTACACCTTTTCGGACACCGACTCCTTTTATCAGATAAACTGATATACTGGGTCTAGGCATCCATTTGGGTCATAACAGGCATCTGACCAATGTCGCCTGAGCTCATTCAGACCTAATTCGAATACCGATAAATCTCCCAATCGGAAACCCGAAGGTCACAAACTCCCGTATGAATTTACTAATTTATGAATAACTTTTTCTACAGGCCTCCTTTCGGTATTCTATCAATTCTTTGACATCCGTCTCTACAGGACGCACATTCTTGCAGATTTTCACATATATCTGAGGTCTAGGATATCCGATAGGAATTTTTTTTATACTTTTAGCTTATCAGATAAATTTTGGCTATCTGGAGTCCTGATAAAATTCCTGTATTAAGCTGGAGTATCCAGCATCATATCCTCTATCTACTGGTGAGATTTGGGACTGAAATGCTTCCAGGCAGTGTTAAGTGTAACATCCCAATTTTCAGGCCTAGAGATGCAGAGATAGCCTAAGGTTGAGAGGCGACTAGACCCCTTTTTAGCAGAAGTCCTAGAGGAACGCAAAGAGTTTCAGGGACTGAACTGTGAGTAAGTAAAGGTACAGGGACTTATGTGTAGACAGTGGAAGTCCCAAGGGGTAAATGGCCATTTGGGGATGATGTAAAGGTCAAAGGTTCAAGAGTTGACCAGTTAGGTCGCGATGATAAAGACGTTGGTCGCGACGAGAGTGTATTATGGTCACGACTAATATTGGCAGAGAGGCTTGGTCGTGACAGATATGTATGTGGTATCGCGATTAATGAGTAGAATGAGCCTGGTTGCGACTAAAAAGTGATATGGTCGCGACGAAAGACTGTTATGGTCGCGACTAAAAGATGTTGTGGTCGCGACTAGAGAGTGTTGTGGTCACGACTAATGAACACAGAAGGTGTTAAGTCGCGACTAGTGACTAAAGTAGTGCCAAGCGTATGGGCCATAAGTTGAGAAGGTCCAAAAGAGATAGTTACCCAGTTAGAGATAGACCGGAGGCAGGAGATCAGATACAGGAAAGGTTATCTAGAAACCATGAGGTAGACTGATAAGGTATCCTCATGGGACCCACAAGATGCCACATGGCATTAGAGTGATGACTCAGTAACCTTTCAGTAGAGTAAAGTTACTCGGTTAGCACAAAAACTGAGGAGGTGATCAGATGAGTCTGGGACTTATCTGGATAGCATTGGGAAGTGTGCAAGGTCTCTTCCAATCCACACAAGGCTCTAGTCTGGAGAAAGCAGATAAAGCTGAGGGCACGCATTACGAGGTAGGACACTAGACTGGTGAGTTAGCATGCTGAGTCAGCTGCTGAGGTGTCCAGGGATTTCAGACATGTGATAAATGTGGTGTTGAGGTGGCATGCTAAGGTGTCCCGATGATATCATGCATGATGCAGTAAATGAGGAATTAAAGAAAATAGGAAAATCCAGGAAATACCAGGACCGCAGGATCAGAGTTCATGAAAATTGCAGAAATGCCATTGGAGGAGGTTATAAATACCCCCTTGCCTTCATTTCCATTCACGTATGGGCAAGGGAAGGGAGAGAAAGAAGAGAGAGAAGGAGAAGGAAGGGAAGATAGGAAAGGAAGTAAGGAAGTTCTGGCGGAGCTGGAAGCAGAATAGAGATAGTAAGGTTCTGCTGAGCTAGCCAGGTAGTAACTAATCCTAGCTTTTATGTAATGGCTTTGTGATTTGATGTGCTATTGTTTGGTTGGATTGTTGTCTTATATGTTATGTCTGAAGCTCTGCTATAATGCTATGATCATATGTTATTAAGCATGGAAGCACGCAGCATACTTATCTGTACACAATCACAAGCAAGCACTGTCACTCTGCATTACATATATTGTTATGATTGTTGCTACTGAGATTTCCCTGAATCTCATCCCCATACATAACCCATTACAGGGAGGTTATGCTGAAGTGGACTTTGAGAATGCTAAGAGACACCGTTATGCTGCCGAAGTAAAGACTGAACATCAGTATATGATAAGTACTGTGTATGTAGTGCTGTCTAAGGAGGCTAGAAGTGAGTGGTGAAACATCCTTACTTTCGATTGTCTTAGGGACCATTTGGTAGCATTTAGAACCACTTTCAAGGTCATTGAAGTCCAATTTCTCAATCTGGAGTTTTACTCTTATCGAGTACTGTTCACTGTGTAAATTCCAGATGAGTGACCTGACTTCGAAAAATCATAACTAATTCTAGAAAAATTGAAATGAAGTGGTTCCAATTGATAAATGAAACTAACTCAATTATCTTTCAGGGAAAAATAACTCGTTGACCATTCATTGACCGAGTCAACGTCAGTCAACGTTTCTATTTTACTGTTCATCCAGCGTTTTTCTCCTGAATCCAGCATTCTGGTCCCAACTTTGATAATTTATATCTCCTTGTGTAGACATCCAAATGATACGTTTTATATATCCAATTAAATCTTGGTATGTCTACTATTTACCATAAAAAGTTCATACATTAATTCATCCATTTACTATTTTTAATCATTTATCAAACATGACCTTGTCACCACGTGTTACTGTTCACAGTGGTATATTTCAGCATTTCTACTTTGCATACATATGCATACATCCATCATACATCAGTCAAACATGCCAAACAACAATTATTATTAATTAATAAGTTGTTTTACATCCAGTCATGTACATAAATTCTCATATCTCTATTACATCTTTTCCTGCCTGAAATCCGGCAGCATAACCGCTACGCTTCATCTGTACAAAGAACTGAACCGTACTGATTCGGTAATCCCCTCATGAGAACTACCATTCTACGTAGTACCCAGGAAAGACTAGATGAACCGGCTAGGTCCACTCACTTCTAGCCTCCTTAGACAGCACTACGTACACAGTACTTATCATATACTGATGTTCAGTCTTTACTTCGGCAGCATAACGGCGTCTCTTAAAATTCCCAGAATTCATTTTGACATAACCTCCCCTGTAATGGTTTACTTATTGGGATGAGATTCGGGGGAATCTCAGTAGCAACAATCATAACAATATATGTAATGCAGAGTGACTGTGCTTGCTTGTGATTGTGTACAGATAAGTATGCTGCGTGCTTCCATGCTTAATAACATATGATCATAGCATTATAGCAGAGCTTCAGACATAACACATAAGACAACAATCCAACCAAACAATAGCACAATAAATCACAAAGCCATTACATAAAAGCTAGGATTAGTTACTACCTCAAAGGCTCAGCAGAGCTCTACTATCTCTATTCTGCTTCCAGCTCCGCCAGAACTTCCTTCCTTTCTTTCTTTCTTCCTCTCACTTTCTCTCTCTAGCATCTCCTCCTCTCTCTAAAATGGCCTTAGGCCGTGGCATATGAAGGCAAAGGGGGGGGTATTTATAACCTCCTCCAATGGCAATCTCGTAATTACCATGAACTTTGATCCTGCGGTCCTGGTTTTTCCTGGATTTTCCTATTTTCTTTAATTCCTCATTTACTGCATCATGCATGACATCATTGGGACACCTCACCAGGACACCTCAGCGCCACATTTATCACATGTCTGAAATCCTGGACACCTCAGCAGCTGACTCAGCATGCTGACTCACCGGTCCAGTCTCTTGCCTCGTAGTACGTGTCCTCAACTTTTTCTTCTGCCTTTATGTTGGCGCCATGTGTCATCTTACTGGCACCTGTCACGCCTTCCAATGCTATCCAGATAAATCCAGGACTTTATCTGATCACCTCCTCGGTTATCGTGCCAACCGAGTAACCTTACTTTATTGAAACAGCATTAAAATAATATTTTAATGCCACTTTTTCCCACATACTTCATAGGCTACGTTTTTTGGGCTTTGGGTATGTTATCTTGGATCCTGATCAAGCCCAAGTACTCTGATGGCTCGATTCCCAAAAAACAGCACTTGGCAAATTACCAAAATACCCTTGGGTGCCCTTTCTTGCACTATTTTAACCCTAAGGGTAAAATCGTCATTTTACACCCTTCTGTACTCTGTCAGGGTATATACTGACTCTCAGTAACTTTATCTGTATGTACCTTGGCTTCTGGGCCTGTCCAGAATTACCAAAATGCCCTTCATTCATCTGTTACACTTTTGTACAACACAGGGGCATTTTCGTAATTTCGCACTTTTCCGGGGTTCTGCCGGACACTGGTCCACCTATCAGTCCAAGTGTCTTACTGGCCTCTGTTGGCGCCATTATTGGGCCTTTCTGGGTCCAATATCCTCATGGCACGCATTACGAGGAATCTTCCCCCGTTAATAATTATTGAATATTTTATCTATTATTCACCGTTTATACACATATCCGGACACCGGCTCCTTCTGTCCGATACACTGGCCTGCGGTGTTCAGGCATCCCTGTGAGTCATATCAGTCATCTGACCGAGATCATCCGAACTCATTCAGTCCCTTTTCAAATACCGATAAATCTCCCTATCAGATACCCGGAGGCCTCACACTCCCGTCTGGATTTTCTATTTTGCGAATAACTTTTTCTACAGGCCTCCTATCGGTATTCTGTCAGTTTCCCGACATCCGCCCCATAAAGACGTATCATCCTGTATTTTCTCACCTAGATCTGAATTCTAGGATACCCGGTATGAATTTTTATAACTTTTAGACGATCAGTCCATTTCTGGCTATCTGGAGTCTTCAAAAATTCCTGTATTAAGCCAGATTACCGAGCGTCACTTGCTCTCTCTACCGGTGAAATCTGGGACTGAAATGCTTTCGGACAGTCCAAACCACTTCCGGCCTGACTTTCTTTAATTACAATTTAGCCCCAGGGAACTTTTCTTCTTTTCATTTAAGTCCCTTTTTACTTGGCTAAAATTACATTTAAGGACCCCACATTTTTGTCTACTTTCCTTTTTGGCCTTGAAACTTTCCATAATTGCACTTAAGTCCTTTCATTTCCTTTACTAGGTTTAGGGGCATTATTGTCTTTTCATATTTTACCAGACTATTCTCTGGCCCTGGTCAACTATCCAGATACCCCTTCTTGACTGTCTAACCTTAGCCAAATGACCAAAATACCCTTTACTCATTCTTCAGTTATTCTATAACATAAGGGCATTTTCGTCATTTTGCACATTTTTCCCGGACACCGGCCCCCTTTACCACTGAACTGATATTATGGGCTTGGGCCTTCCCTGGTGTCACTACGGGCCTTAGACAATACTGTATGGCCTCTGGCCATAGTCCGATCATCTCTATTCGGACTGCTCTTCCTTTACCGATTATAACTGTAATTTCCCATCTTCAGGAATTTTTACAGAAAAATCGGGACCTCAAATCAAAATTCTGTGTTGCGTCATTCAATCCGGAATCCTTTTCTCTATCTCCTGGTATTTTCAGATATTTTATCCGGACCGGGCTATTTTGGCCTGAAAGTACGCTCCCGCGCACACTTTTTAAAAATGACCATTTTACCCCTGGTCATATTTCTAATTCTTTCATACACCTAGAGACCTCATATGCACATTTCACAGTTCAGTGAAATGATCAGCATAATTTTCTCTATTTTATGGCAAAATATGGTACTCATCGGCTACCAGCCTGATCTTTCCCATAATTACGATTATGCCCTTGATTTCTCTTTCGGCATCTCTAGGCCTAAAAATTGGGGTGTTACATTTCTACCCCCCTTAAAAATAAATTTCGTCCTCGAAATTTACTTAATACCTCAATCAATTATCCAGGATATAGCTCCTCTGCATATCTTTTCCTGGTTTATGACTAAGGCTTGGGGCATTCATCCTCTTATACTTATGGACAACTCATTACACTTGTGAGTAGTGTCCATTTCTTTCATATCTTATTCCGCAGAATTCTGATGTAATTCCCGGGGTCTACTTCACTCTTCTTACACTTTGCTAATCTCTCAGGAGAGATATTGTTCTTCTGACTTTCTTTCTCCTGATACGAGATCATAACCCAGACAACTTCTCTGACTTTTCTTAACTGTTCTCATAACTTCATGCATCTATGCCAAAACTTTATGGCATTTGCACTTTCTTATCCCTTCTTAGGGCTTACATATCATTAGGCTACTCTTGCCTTAGCACCTTTCAATTTAACGTGCTATTGGGTTAGGGCTAGATTACTTTTTATATAGCTTTAGGCCCTAGCAATCTCTTTCTTATAGAACTACGTTCTATCTTTGCTTTGCCTTAGACCCTCTTCTCTAGGTCTCTCTGGCCTTTTATTACCATTTCCTTTAGATCAGAAAAGAACTCCTCATTATCCACATCATTATCTAGGCCTTATAGCTCAGTCACCCTTACAACTATGGTTCTTCTTAACCATTCTTAGGGTCGACCTTAGGGAATATTGAAGACTGTGTCTGGCGTAAGAGCAAATACCTTTCCTAGGGATGTCCGCATTCTTAGGGCAACCACTTGCAAAGTGGCCTTTCTTACCACAACTGCTTTGCCCTGCTCGACACTCCCATGTGCCATGGCTCTTTCTACCATATTGACATCTCTGCTCTCCAATCTGATCATTACCTTGATCAGTCCCTTGTCTGAACTATTGCCTCTTTCTCTTGCTATTGGCTTTACAACTTGAGCTACCTCCCAGAGTGCTCTTAGCTAATGCTTTTCTATTTTCAACACATAGAGGATTATGTTCTTTACTTCTCAGGCATACTTCTACAAAACTTTGAATATCAGTACTTAGCTTTGGACTTGAACTCCGTCTTTGCTAAGGGAAAGCTAAGTTTAGTCTGTATACTAGAGGCTATCTGAGAAAATCATTATAAAATAATTTCTCTAGGTGAGTTTATCAACTAGTGAAGCTTCCTCACCTTAACTTCGTCTTTGGCATTCATCTTCCTAAAGAGATACTACATTGTACTCATGTCTCATGGCTCATTACTTTCCTTAGGCTAGGTCTAACTGCGACCTCGGGATCTAACTGTGATCAACCATTAGCCTCTTCAGAATCTATCTACGACCCTGAAGCTGTTAGGATCTAACTACGACCCTGGAGCCATGCTAGGATCTAACTACGACCCTCCAGAATCTAACTGTGATTCTGTTGTACTGTATATCTCCCGAAGATATTAAGCCAACAGACTAAGTTATAAGGTTAACTGCTTCCACCTGTTGATAACTCCATAAATAAACATTTGAAAAATTTATAGCCCCATATCATTTACCCAGACTTTACTTACTCTCTCTCTTACTCAGGAGTTCCTTCTCTTCTTTCAACCTGTGCTCTAACTGCGAGCAATCTGTACCAGATCTAACTCTTATCTGAAGAGTGATCTGTACTCATATGAATCTAGCTCTTTTTGAGAGCCATCTGTTTCAGATCCAACTCTTATCTGAAGAGTGATCTAGAAACAATCCCTTTCTTGTTATCTGCTACTTTACCTGTATACCATTCTGCTCAATAGAAATGGCTCTGAGTACTGTATTCACAAGCCTATAGAAATACCTGAGTAACCTCAATCATATCTGAGTAACCTCAATCATAAATCATATCTGAATATCATATCATAACCTATCGTCCCATAAACTGAGACCATCTATCATCCTCAATACAATCATATCATCCTCATATCATATGGTATGGGAGCAACATAATTTCTCATACTTTCTCATCTCATATATGTACTCATATATACTCTACCCTGCATGCACTGCAAAAGGGGAGTATCCATTCATCATAGCATACTCTAACATGCATGTCATCATATGACCATTGCAAGGAGATGCAACTATTCATCGTAACTTATGGCATCATAAGCCATATCACCATCATACTTTGCTCAACCATCCATTAGACATCGTAATAGACTAAGTAAGCCTCGAAACATATTTCCTTTATCATATTGCCTATCTTATTATCAATCATTCTGAAGCATTCATCTATTTAGCTCAGGCTGCCATGCTACCCTCTTATCAGGGTATAGACTCAACCCTTCATCACTCTTTCTTACATAGGGGAGTCACTGTATCTCGTAATCTGTGGCTACCTTCTACCATCTCTTTTCTTCTTTTGTCTATCTATCAGTCTAAGTCTATTCTTGACCAGACTGTGGTTCCTTATCGGCCTTTACTGTAACAGCCCAGAACCTCTTCACAAAGATATTATCCGCTTCCCCTTAGGCAGGCCTGGTGCCCACATGAGGTCACGGTTTTGTTTTCCAGACACACGAGCCACAGCCCTTAAGCACCTGAAAACGCGTCTTTCTCTTGATCCTAGCAAACTTCAGTTGCATAGATCTCATTCATCATCTTTTACTATTACTTCTACTTTCTAGGGTACTATGCCCTAGGTCCATCACTTCTCCGTGATGAAATCCCTCTGCTCAGAGAACATTGAGCTCTTTATCTATTAACCATCACGTCTTTACCATTAGGCCATATACTAGGATCATCTCTGGAAGATCTCATTCTAGCTTTTAGGTTTTTTTTTATTCAGATTAGCTGAATAAAACCTCTGTAACGTAGATCTACTCTTAGTTATCACATGGAGGATCTACTTTAAACCTCGTCTTAAACTGATTCTTCATTTCTCAGTACCTTTGTACTGTCTGGCTTACCATATGCTATACCAATCCTCTAGCTGGTGGACTTCAGCGAGTTTGGTACCTTCATTCTCTTCATCATATGGCCTCTGCCAATTATAGTCGCAACTTGAGAACTGCATAGTTACAACTCACATGCTCTACGACTTTTAGTCGCAACCGTCGCATACTACTCGTCACGACCTGGCATCTCTGTGTCCTTTAGTCGCAACCTATAACATCGCTACCTGAACTCCTTTGTACACTGGTCGCGTACTGCAATATTACTCATCGCGACCTGAGGTCTTCTCACGTCGCAACATCAACTTATCTGTACATATTAGTCGCGACATAAGACTCCTCTTCTCTACTTCCTACTTTTAAAACATGTAGTCATACTCATCCTCATACAACGGCAACATACTAGATATAGGGTAGCTCAATAGTGTGTATACTGGACAATACAATCCAATCACATACAGGATTTATCCGTTCATTAGCCAGTGGAAACAGAACACAAATAAACTCGTACCCTAATTTGGCACAGGCGACTTTCTTATCTCGTTGCCAGTCAGGGTATATATTCTTCCCTAAGTCGGGTATCTTTCGCCTGTTGTGTTCTGTGGACACTCCCTGGCATAATAGCGTAACCCTTGACCTACTGGACAAGGCCTCATACTATGGTCTCGATCACAGTTCCTACATTCATTAGGCCTTGGTTGCCTACTAACTTCTCTTGGCCCACTACCTGTCTTACTTCCTTACTTCTTATTAACTTTTGACCCATATGCTGGACCATTTTTCTTCTTACTGTTCACTCTCAAGGAACCTGGTGGCATCACTTTCGGTGGTACTGATGGAGTAGGCTCACTCTTTTCTAGCTTGCCAGCTGGGTTTTTCTTTCAGTGGAACATTCTAAAATCTTAAAGATTTTCTCTAACTAGCTTACCCAATCCTCAGCTACTTGAGTGTCAAAAATCCCTTCAAACATGGGCGGATTAAACTTATGGAATCATTCCATCCATGTTTGCAGACTTTCCTGGTCATTATTATTTCTTATAGACTCCTGATGTCTATTCATTCCAGTCTGCTCATGATCTGGTGAGGTTCAGGTTCTATATCATTTTCTGGTACTACCTCCTTCTCAGACTGTTGTAATCTAGCAACCGCAGCAGCAACCGCCATAATGATAGCAGAATCTCGCTCTTGATCTTGGCGAGCCTGGGTTGCCCATATCTCATCGTGACTTAACTTGTTGTAACTTGGATATCTGGCATCCTCACTACAGTATCGGGTTACAACACGATACCTTGAGCTACTCTTTGCAGCTTCCTTAGTCGTAAACTGATCAGCTTCCGTGTCTATCCATAGAGGAAACTGCTTCTTAAACCTTGTTCTACTTAGTCCAGCCATATTGTGTTAATAAACACGAGACCTCGACTGTATCGGCTGACTAAGATTAGCCCATCATAATCATATCCTTCGTAAGACTATAAAGCTCGGGGTCCAGCCTCATTCATCTGGGTGTCACTGTCTTCTGTCTAAACCTTTCCAAGTAGTGAACACCATCCCTATATCCTACTCTAGGGAGAGGACCACTCAAACTTCTCATTTCTTTAAGGAATCAAACTAACTAAACCAGAGCATCATTGAGCCAGAACCTTCTGTTCTGTGCCAGAATCTTATGCTCTGAGCCAGAACCCTTTGTTCTGTGCTAACCTTATTCTGTACTAACACCAAAAATTATCTGTTCAGAGCATTTCCTAAGCCAGAATCCTTTGCTCTGATACCAAAATGAAACATCCTTACTTTCGATTGTCTTAGGGACCATTTGGTAGCATTTAGAACCACTTTCAAGGTCATTGAAGTCCAATTTCTCAATCTGGAGTTTTACTCTTATCGAGTACTGTTCACTGTGTAAATTCCAGATGAGTGACCTGACTTCGAAAAATCATAACTAATTCTAGAAAAATTGAAATGAAGTGGTTCCAATTGATAAATGAAACTAACTCAATTATCTTTCAGGGAAAAATAACTCGTTGACCATGCATTGACCGAGTCAACGTCAGTCAACGTTTCTATTTTACTGTTCATCCAGCGTTTTTCTCCTGAATCCAGCATTCTGGTCCCAACTTTGATAATTTATATCTCCTTGTGTAGACATCCAAATGATACGTTTTATATATCCAATTAAATCTTGGTATGTCTACTATTTACCATAAAAAGTTCATACATTAATTCATCCATTTACTATTTTTAATCATTTATCAAACATGACCTTGTCACCACGTGTTACTGTTCACAGTGGTATATTTCAGCATTTCTACTTTGCATACATATGCATACATCCATCATACATCAGTCAAACATGCCAAACAACAATTATTATTAATTAATAAGTTGTTTTACATCCAGTCATGTACATAAATTCTCATATCTCTATTACATCTTTTCCTGCCTGAAATCCGGCAGCATAACCGCTACGCTTCATCTGTACAAAGAACTGAACCGTACTGATTCGGTAATCCCCTCATGAGAACTACCATTCTACGTAGTACCCAGGAAAGACTAGATGAACCGGCTAGGTCCACTCACTTCTAGCCTCCTTAGACAGCACTACGTACACAGTACTTATCATATACTGATGTTCAGTCTTTACTTCGGCAGCATAACGGCGTCTCTTAAAATTCCCAGAATTCATTTTGACATAACCTCCCCTGTAATGGTTTACTTATTGGGATGAGATTCGGGGGAATCTCAGTAGCAACAATCATAACAATATATGTAATGCAGAGTGACTGTGCTTGCTTGTGATTGTGTACAGATAAGTATGCTGCGTGCTTCCATGCTTAATAACATATGATCATAGCATTATAGCAGAGCTTCAGACATAACACATAAGACAACAATCCAACCAAACAATAGCACAATAAATCACAAAGCCATTACATAAAAGCTAGGATTAGTTACTACCTCAAAGGCTCAGCAGAGCTCTACTATCTCTATTCTGCTTCCAGCTCCGCCAGAACTTCCTTCCTTTCTTTCTTTCTTCCTCTCACTTTCTCTCTCTAGCATCTCCTCCTCTCTCTAAAATGGCCTTAGGCCGTGGCATATGAAGGCAAAGGGGGGGTATTTATAACCTCCTCCAATGGCAATCTCGTAATTACCATGAACTTTGATCCTGCGGTCCTGGTTTTTCCTGGATTTTCCTATTTTCTTTAATTCCTCATTTACTGCATCATGCATGACATCATTGGGACACCTCACCAGGACACCTCAGCGCCACATTTATCACATGTCTGAAATCCTGGACACCTCAGCAGCTGACTCAGCATGCTGACTCACCGGTCCAGTCTCTTGCCTCGTAGTACGTGTCCTCAACTTTTTCTTCTGCCTTTATGTTGGCGCCATGTGTCATCTTACTGGCACCTGTCACGCCTTCCAATGCTATCCAGATAAATCCAGGACTTTATCTGATCACCTCCTCGGTTATCGTGCCAACCGAGTAACCTTACTTTATTGAAACAGCATTAAAATAATATTTTAATGCCACTTTTTCCCACATACTTCATAGGCTACGTTTTTTGGGCTTTGGGTATGTTATCTTGGATCCTGATCAAGCCCAAGTACTCTGATGGCTCGATTCCCAAAAAACAGCACTTGGCAAATTACCAAAATACCCTTGGGTGCCCTTTCTTGCACTATTTTAACCCTAAGGGTAAAATCGTCATTTTACACCCTTCTGTACTCTGTCAGGGTATATACTGACTCTCAGTAACTTTATCTGTATGTACCTTGGCTTCTGGGCCTGTCCAGAATTACCAAAATGCCCTTCATTCATCTGTTACACTTTTGTACAACACAGGGGCATTTTCGTAATTTCGCACTTTTCCGGGGTTCTGCAGGACACTGGTCCACCTATCAGTCCAAGTGTCTTACTGGCCTCTGTTGGCGCCATTATTGGGCCTTTCTGGGTCCAATATCCTCATGGCACGCATTACGAGGAATCTTCCCCCGTTAATAATTATTGAATATTTTATCTATTATTCACCGTTTATACACATATCCGGACACCGGCTCCTTCTGTCCGATACACTGGCCTGCGGTGTTCAGGCATCCCTGTGAGTCATATCAGTCATCTGACCGAGATCATCCGAACTCATTCAGTCCCTTTTCAAATACCGATAAATCTCCCTATCGGATACCCGGAGGCCTCACACTCCCGTCTGGATTTTCTATTTTGCGAATAACTTTTTCTACAGGCCTCCTATCGGTATTCTGTCAGTTTCCCGACATCCGCCCCATAAAGACGTATCATCCTGTATTTTCTCACCTAGATCTGAATTCTAGGATACCCGGTATGAATTTTTATAACTTTTAGACGATCAGTCCATTTCTGGCTATCTGGAGTCTTCAAAAATTCCTGTATTAAGCCAGATTACCGAGCGTCACTTGCTCTCTCTACCGGTGAAATCTGGGACTGAAATGATTTCGGACAGTCCAAACCACTTCCGGCCTGACTTTCTTTAATTACAATTTAGCCCCAGGGAACTTTTCTTCTTTTCATTTAAGTCCCTTTTTACTTGGCTAAAATTACATTTAAGGACCCCACATTTTTGTCTACTTTCCTTTTTGGCCTTGAAACTTTCCATAATTGCACTTAAGTCCTTTCATTTCCTTTACTAGGTTTAGGGGCATTATTGTCTTTTCATATTTTACCAGAGTATTCTCTGGCCCTGGTCAACTATCCAGATACCCCTTCTTGACTGTCTAACCTTAGCCAAATGACCAAAATACCCTTTACTCATTCTTCAGTTATTCTATAACATAAGGGCATTTTCGTCATTTTGCACATTTTTCCCGGACACCGGCCCCCTTTACCACTGAACTGATATTATGGGCTTGGGCCTTCCCTGGTGTCACTACGGGCCTTAGACAATACTGTATGGCCTCTGGCCATAGTCCGATCATCTCTATTCGGACTGCTCTTCCTTTACCGATTATAACTGTAATTTCCCATCTTCAGGAATTTTTACAGAAAAATCGGGACCTCAAATCAAAATTCTGTGTTGCGTCATTCAATCCGGAATCCTTTTCTCTATCTCCTGGTATTTTCAGATATTTTATCCGGACCGAGCTATTTTGGCCTGAAAGTACGCTCCCGCGCACACTTTTTAAAAATGACCATTTTACCCCTGGTCATATTTCTAATTCTTTCATACACCTAGAGACCTCATATGCACATTTCACAGTTCAGTGAAATGATCAGCATAATTTTCTCTATTTTATGGCAAAATATGGTACTCATCGGCTACCAGCCTGATCTTTCCCATAATTACGATTATGCCCTTGATTTCTCTTTCGGCATCTCTAGGCCTAAAAATTGGGGTGTTACAAGTGGACCTAGCCGGTTCATCTAGTCTTTCCTGGGTACTACGTAGAATGGTAGTTCTCATGAGGGGATTACCGAATCAGTACAGTTCAGTTCTTTGTACAGATGAAGCGTAGCGGTTATGCTGCCGGAGTTTAGGCAGAAAGAGATGTAATAGAGATCGAAGGATTATGTATATGTCTTGTTGTGTATGCCATGTTGTATGACATGATTTTATTCAATGATAAACATTGTTTGGCATATGCAATTTATGTATGTTAAATTAAGAGGGAAATTCGCAGGTCCTGAGGCAGCAGTGTTCTGACCTCAGTCTGACCTAGTAAACGGAGGAGTCTAGCCACGAGATTTGGTGAGCCGATAGTACACATCTGGGGCATTCCATGAATAGGTAATAAGCCTAATTTGGATGTGTAGAAGGTGAGAAATCAGTTCTCAAAGTAAAGGTTCAGAATAAGGAACTTATGAGTAAAAGTTCAATCTCTGGACTTAAGCTAAAATTACTTCCGCAAGTGTGCTCTGAGGAGGTTAAAGGAGGATGTTTCATTAAGCCATTTTTGGCTCATCTTTTCATAATTACACTTTTGCCCCTGGAACTTTTCTTCTTTTCAATTAAGTCCCTTTTTATTTGGCTAAAATTACACTTAAGGACCCCACATTTTTGTCTACTTTTCTTTTTAGCCTTACACTTTTCATAATTGCAGCTAAGTCCTTACATTTTCTTTCTTTTGCAATTTAATCCCTTTCTTTGCATAAATGGCCATTATATCCCTAGGGACTTTCACTATTTACATATAAGTCCCTGGATTTTCACCTATTTGCAGTTTAGTCCCTAGAAACCCTTTGTATGTTTCTAGGACTTCTTCTCAAAGGGATCTGATAGCCTATCTATTTTAGGCTACTTTCTGAGTCTCTGGGCCTAAAAATTGGGATGTTACATAATGCAGTTGTACACAGAAAACTTGAGGAGTTAAGTTGTAAGAATGCAAATATCACAAGCCACTTAACTCAAGTTTCTAATGCAGTGAGTGACATCTAATGAAAGAACAGTGGCAGCATACCTTCGAACACTGTTATTAATCCAAAAGGGGTGAATGCCATATCTCTAAGAAGTGGAAGACAGGTGCATTTTAAGAAAGCTAATGCACCACAGGAGGATAAGGAAGATTCTGTATTTGATGATTCATCACTACCATAGATGCAGATTGGTAATTCTGAAAGTGCCAAAGAACGGTTGCTTGTGAGTAAGAAGGCAACCCAAGAGGAGAACTCACAAGCACAAGCTGCAGTACAAGAGCTGCAGGAAGAAGCAGTAATAGTACCAACTCCAGTATATAAAGGAAAGAAACCCTTGAGGATAAGCTTCAGACGAGCAAGCAAGGAGCCTCTATGCATACTCTTATTTTGCTGGAAAGGAAAAGGTTGATCCTGATTTTGTAAAAGATACTTACAATCTGTTCAATAAATTGGAAATAAACATCCCTATGGTTGAATTCCTTAAGAGAAACCCTAAGTATGCTAAATGTTTAAAAGAATTATGTGATGATAAAAAGAGATTTAGGCCTCTTGAGAAAATTCAGGTGAGTGCTAATGTCTCTTTTTAAAGCTGAGTTACCAGTTAAGTGCCAAGACCCAGGCTCCTATACAATGCCTTGCACTATAGGAAATATTCCTATTAAGGGAGTGTTACTAGACCTAGGGGCTGCCATTAATGTAATACCTTGGTCAATTTATCAAGCTTTAGGTATCAACAATCTTAGAGACACAAATGTAGTACTCCAATTAGCTGATAGGTCAAATAGGTATCCCAAGGGAATTCTTGAGGATATTCTAGTGCAGGTCAAAGACTTAGTGTTCCCAGCTGACTTTTATGTTCTGGATATGTCTAATGAGCTAGTGAATGATAGCACTTTGATCCTAGCCTGACCTTTCCTCTAAACTTCCAAAACCATAATCAGTATGAAGCATAGTTCTATCACAATGGAAGTTGGAGACCATGTGGTAAGTTTTAACATGAATGAAGCAATGAGATATCCCTATGATAATTCTGCTTTTACTGCTTTAAATGCCATTGATTATGCTGTTGAATAGATTAGGGATGAATATGAATTGAGTTTGCATGATAATGATAGAGATAATGCACTTGCAAAAGGTTTGTGGAGTGATTTTACAGTATCCCAAGGTGTTCTGGAAGCTGAAAGTCCAACAATTGAAGACGGGTCAAGTTTATGTGATAAAAGGTCTCGACTCAATGACCATAACGTCGCGACCAAATATCAGTCTGTAGCCCACTGTGAACATGAGTCGTGACCAAATGAATTTAAGGTCGTGACACGAAACTCCAGAGATGACCAGTCACAACCTGAAGATGTAAGTGTCGCGACTAAATCTCAATCTGCTGAGGGACAGCCTCTCTGTGAATCTGAGTCACGACCACATGATTTTTAGGTCACGACACAAAACTCCAGAGAACACAAGTCGCGACAAGATAAATATAATGTCACGACTAATAGTTCCAGAGGTGCACCTTATCATTTTCAATCGCGACAACACGCTGAAAGGTCACGACACGATATACCAAACGCATCCAATGAACTAAAAATTCCTTCAGATCACTTTTCTACTATTTTGGTTAAAGGGCCAATGTGTTCTAACCCTACTTCCCCTCATTCTCATTCCAAAATTACTTCTCATACCTTAAGATTTTTGAATGATTTTCTTTCTGACAATGATGCAGGTATGGGAAGGAATAACCCCAAGAATGTTGTAGTTGTAGACCAACTTCAGCTTCGAGCGATGCTTGGGGAACCAAATGATAAATTAGAGTGTTTACGCAAGTTAGATAAGAGCAACCGCAAGGAATATACGAAGGATGCGAAGGGAAAACCTCCCAACTCTGTTGCTGCTACATGCCAACCATAGTTGGGCAAGTTTAAGTTTAAAGAGGGAAGATTCAAGATAAGCTTGGACGAATCTCAGCATAAAATGCACGACCGTGGCACTTTAAAGTGGAGAGAGAAAGCAGTGGGGGAGATCGTCCAATCAAACAGCTATCTCTCAAAGTTTATTAAGTTATCCCCGCTACCTTGAGGGCAGGTTGTCCCTTTCCTATCTCCTACCTTTTACACATTCTTTTATTTATGATGTTTGCTATGCTAAGTTAAGTATAGGAAAGGGATGATTCAGTAGATTAGATTCTATTTTCAGTTTAGTTCTGTTTGTCTTCAGTTTATTTCTGTTTATTCTAGGATTATTTCTGTTTTGAATAACAACCCGTTACTGTCCATGTGTTGCACACTCATCAATGGATACCTTTCCATCCACACACTCACATGCATGACTTTAGCTTACCTATCCTATCATCTTTGCTTTACTTGATTGCTTTGTATGACTTGAATTTGATTACGAACGTCATTGCAAAAATTGCATTGAGCGTTATGATTACCTACTGTATTAAGACTAGCTTTAACTGATAATATCATCACTTTCTCTGGTTCTGTTGACAGTGAGGACGCTGTCAAGTTTAAGTAGGGGCAGGATGCTTTACTTTTGCTTTTGTGCTTAATCCAATCTTTCATCACAAAATTTTTGTTTTTGATCTTAATATGTGGTGAATTGCTAAAAATTGGACCCCCACCTTAAAAAAAATTGTTAATTGGTAAAAAGGATTTAGAGTGAAAACAATGCTAAAAATTTGAAAACTGTCACTTGGTAGTCTCTGTGAACAATGGTGGAGACATATATGATTTATGGTCACGACCTGTGATGGAATTTTGGACTAACATGCTCTCTGTGAACTACAGTCACGACCTGTGTGCTTTATGGTCGCGACAATACCTCTCTGTCGATTTGAGTCGCAACGATAGTACCTGCTTTGTCACAACTGTTCCTCTTTGTGTATTTGAGTCGCGATAGATAATTTCATTTGTCGCGACCAATGTTTGAAAGTTTTTAAGCATGCACCCCTATGAAAATAGGTCACGACCTTAAGCATTTTATGTCGCGACCCAAGTTTAAGAAAAATGTCCAATTACCTTATCTTTGCCTTGTGCAATGCTGGAAAGAAGGATTCCTTTTGAACTACTAAGATGCTTTCACAAATGATTCATTGTCCCCTTATTTCAAAACCTTTTTAGTCCTTCGAAACCATTGCCTCACTTGAACTTTTCTTTGAGAATCTTGGAAATTGAATTTGAAACACCTAAACTTTTGCTATTGAATTTGGAATTATTACATGATTCTAAGTGATCACTCTGAAACTTTTTAATCATCATTTAGAGGGTTTTCAGTTGTGATAAGTGTTCTAATGCCTAGTGAATGATGAACTTTGTTTGAGACTTTAGCTTATGATCAATTTAGATCGAAACCCTAGTTGGAAGGATTCTCGGCCTAAATTTCTATATTGAGTGATTATTCAATTGGTTTATATCCTCTAGAACTTGTCTTAGCCCTGAGTTGAGAATGACTTGCACATTTATGAATTGAAAATGATAGAGGCATTCATTTCTAAACCCTTTTATCCCAAACACAAGCCCACTACATATTATATCCTTAGTTACCCCCTTTGAGCCTATCATTTTTCTTTCATCCATCATTTATATAGAAAGTCATATATGCATAAACTTCATTTGCAAAATAAAATTCTATTCATGTCAAAAATTCATTATTGTTGTGATGTGTGCTACAGGTTCTGTCCATGAGGTGCCAAATAAAAGAAAAAAAGAAAAAGCATATTGCACTGAAAAAAAGAGGACAGTGCAAGAAAAGATGCAAGAAAAGAAAACAAAAAGAAAAGAAAAGAGAAATGAAGAAGGCACTATTATTAACTCTTATCAGCACAATTATCACTTCTAGATCTCTAGAGACATGAATTCATGCTACACATTCATTGTTAAATGCATGTAGTACTTTCTATTCTCCATATTCTATTCCATGTAGCCCACCTCCATCATTACAACTCTAAAAGACCTCTTGATTCTTTGCATAAGTTCTATATAGTTACTGAGATTTAGAGCCATTACAAGCATATGGTAGGATGTTTCCCAATTTGAATTCGAGTAAAAAAACCCTAACAATGAGAGTAAAGAGAGAGCTAAACACTTACATCTCTAGAGAGAATCTATTGCGCTCATACAGTTGAGGTTGATTTCACTTAGTAGTTGATTACTTGGCATTGCTCACATTATCACATGCATTCCCAAAAGATGGTGGATGAATTGTTTTCAGGTCACACTATGGATTATGTCATTATCTTGAATTTAATAGTGTTATTCTAGGTGTAATTCATTTCTTTGTCCAGGAGTACAAAGGTTCAAGTGTGGGGGAATTGATAAGACACATTTTGTATATGGTTTCTATGACAATTTTGAGAGTTTTATAATAGCTTTACCATTCATTTCATGCCTTAAATTGTTCTTTTGTGTTGATACATGATTGTGCGGGTCAATGTGCTAATTAAAGGGTAAAATGGTAAATTAACCTTCCAAACTGCATATATTCTGTTATTTACTGATTTGGACTTTTACAGTGAGCCTTTATATTGAATTATAGGTACTTTGGAAGAGAGCAAGGATTAGGAAAGGAATAATAAATCAATGAAAGTGGAATTACGCTTCTGTGCTATTTAGTCGCGACCAAAGAGTCCTCCAGTCGCAACCTATAATTCTTCTGGAAAATTCTCAATATTCATAGGTCGCGACCAAAACATGCATATGGTCACGACTAAAATGAGAAATCGTTGGAACTGCGCATTTTGAATTAGGTCATGCTATTATAAGAAGAGATGGAGGCTACCGTCAAAGGGAGGCTGGTTTTTGGACCTGATTAGGTTAAGAAACAGTACTCGAGCTCTCTTTACACACCCTCTTCACATATTTCATCTTTCTACACCTTTCCACAGATTTCTACACATCTCTACACCATTCACCCTTCATCTCTTCATTGTTTCTTCATGGCATCACATCTGAACAGCGATTGTAGTGCAGTAGAAGTCATGAGAGGCTAAACCTTTAGTCTCTTGGTGATGGATCTAATATCTTGAGCTCATGGACTAAAACGAGGAGTTTTTACTGTTCTAATTTTTATTCCTTTACATGTCATGATTGTCGCTAGATCTAGGGTTTTCATTATATGTTTAAGGATTGAATATCGATTGACCATTCTCGAATTAAACTGTCGTATTTAATTCTGGATGATTTGAATGTTTGCTTTGAATAGAATATTTCAGTTTCGATTTTAAGAAAGTTGGGTTATTTTCAGCGATCCTTGCAAATCAATTCAATTGCTTGAAATCTAGGGTTTTTTATTGACAACCACTCAGGGGCGTTCTCATCATCTAGGGTTGACTACACGCTAAGTGGTTTCTAAAAGTTCACTAATAAGTTCTTAAACTAGCTTTGATCAAAGGAGTTTAAGGAATATTAGGGTTCTAGACTCAATCGATCGATTGAGGTTTTTCTTTGAGACTTAGTGATTTAAAACTCCTATTTAATATAAGAGCAAGGATAGATAAGTTTTCATCATCAAGAGTCTACCATTACATATATCTTCAACAAACTAACTCTTTTCATCTCAATCAAAAATCCAAAATATTTACTTTTTTGCACCTTTATTTTATTGCATCAAGCACCCAAAACCCCAAAACCATTTTTAATATTACTCAGGTTTACCATTGATTTTGACATCCAATTTTCTAGGTTTCTAATAAAAAGTCTCCTTGAGAAGAACGATAGGGTTGTGCCTTATACTACATTATATTGGGTGCAATTACTTTATTATGATGGGCCGGACGACGACAATCCGATAACCTCATCACTCTCAGAGCTGCATTATCTTTTATAACCACGTTCAAGGAACATCATTCGTATATCTCATCCCCTTCTGAAGGGATATGTCCTGCGTATTGTAATCATATGTCTATAGGATTGTCATCAACATTCATCTCTAATCTCGTTCTTTGTCGAACTGACTATCACTGTCTATCTTAGATTCTCATTCTAAACTTTAGGGATTGACTGGCTAACTATCTCATTTAGCACTCTTTTATTGCTTTAGTATCATTACCAAGTTAAATTTTATTGCGTGTCATATGGTATGGGAGCAACATAACTTTCTTATCATATATACTCTACCTCACATGTATTACGAAGGAGAGTATCCATTCATCATAGCATACTCTAACATGCATAACATGCAAGGAGATGCAATTATTTAAGCATTCTCTAACATGCATGTCATTATATGACAATTGCAAGGAGATGCAACTGATCATCATACTTTATGGCAACATAAGCCATATCATCATATCATAATTTTGCTCAACCATCCATTATACGCACACTACAATTAACCAATTAACTAGGTAATCCTTTTAAGCATTCTGTCCCTTTATCACCTTCTCTGCCAGATCCCAATCATTCATTCTTGAACTTGAGATAAATACTCATTTACTTAGGTTGCCATATTACCCGTTGCTAGGGTACAGACTCAACCCTTCATTACTCTTTCTTGCATAGGGGATAGGGGAGTCACTTTATCTTTAAAACTGTGGCTACCTTTCTTTTTCTAATCTTGCATACATCTACCGCTCTGTTGAACTTCTGCAACTATCTGAGAAAAATTCTTTCTTTGTAACATGGAATTCAATCCACGAATTAACTCCTCAGTCATTCAACTTTCACTATTCATGTAGACAAACTTGGCTAAGTATTCATCAAAGGGTTTCTCTTCCTCAACTTTAACCCTTAGCCTCAAGCTCATCTCTATCTAATTGAGAGGAATGCTTTTCGTAAAACTATTGAAGAAATACTTCTCAGGCGAGTAGATCAATCTCCATCTCTATGGAGTAACTTCCGTATCTCTCTACTATCTCTTAACTCTTAACTCTTTCTGTCTGTATATCAGTCTCAGTCTGCTCTGGACCAAACTGTGGTTCTTTTCTGGTCTTTTCTATTGATCCTGACTAACTTAAGTCACATGGATCTCATTCATTATCTATTATTATCACTTCTTCTCTCTAGGGTGCTCTACCCTAGGTCTGTTATGTTACTGTCTCTTCGTGATGGATTAGCTCTCTAACTGTTAACTATCACATCTCTAATCTTAAGTCATATATTAGGCTCATTCTTAGGCAAGGCTCATTCTAACTTTTAATTCTTTTGTTCAAGAAAGACTAACTGAACAACTTGTTTCACACAGAGGATCTACTCCTGGACATCTTTTTAAACCGATCTGTATCTCTGTATCTCATACTGTTTAGCTTGCCTGCATCTCGTGCTAAACCTCTAATTGATAAACTTCAGTTAGGCTGGCATCTTCATTCATCATCAGGTCTCTGTGCTTTCTAGTCGCGACCTGAGTGTTGGCTAGTCGTGACTCATATTCTCTGTAAACTTTAGTCGCGACCATCTCATTCTACTCGTCACGACTTGACAGCTCTGTGATCTTTAGTCGCGACTCAGTTCTTATCTCATCGCGACTTGAACAGCTCTATGCACAGTAGTCGCGTCCTATGACCTGTCTTATTACGACATAATAACTCTGTAACTTTTTGTCACGGCCAATGGTCTTTACTCGTCACGACCAAAACACATTTGTAAATTTTCGTAGCGACCCGTGGCTTAACTAGTTACGACTTGCTTCTCTGGAACTTCTAGTCGCTACCCGTGGCTTAACTTGTAGGAGTATATAGCCATATCTGGCTTACAACCATCTCATGCCAATCTTCTAGAGTATAAACCTGATTTAGGTCAATGCTCTCTATCGTATATCTGTTTATAATTCCTGCTATGGCATTGAGGAAATATAGATAGACTGATTGCTCTTGATCTCTACTTCTATCTATCCCTTGACCTAAACTGAGTAGTTCACTCTCCACAGCTTTCTTGAGACTGATATAGTCAACATTATTTGTCTTTCTCAAAGAAGGCTGGGGTTAACTAGGACCAGGAACATCCCACTGCTCTTTATCTATAACATCATATATTCCTGGACTATGAAAATAGGAAGGGACTGTCATACATTATGACTGGATCTCTGGATTAGGGAACTGTTGTAAATTATTCATATCAAATCTATCCTTAAACTCTGGTGGAGGAGGATCTGGTGGAGGAGGAATAATATATGGTCTACTTGTAATCTAGTACCAGTACTCAGCTTCCTCAGCCGTAATTTGTCCTCTCATTGGAAGAGTAGAGCATACATCAGGATTAGAGGGCACTCCAACAAACTCATATTGTGTAGAGTCACTAGACTCAGCATCATCTGGGGTATGTACCACTTCAGGCTGAATCTCTCCATAATCTCTAGACTGCAGGTTTGAGTCTACAGAAACATCTATAGAATATTCTACTGTAGATCTTCCTGACTGATCCCATATACTATCATCCGAACTCTCTTCACTATCTGAAGAAGGATCATAGTCTGGATGAACATCTTCTTCATATATCACTACTGGTCAGGGGTCTCCCTTATTAACTGATGGCTCAAACTTAACTTTATGAATCCCCATATCTACTCCTGCAACATTTGCTTAAATAAGCAAGGCTAACTATCCTAACAAATACCCTAACTTAACAAAGTAATTACTACTTAGAGTTATGGCCTAGGGATTATCTTATCTTATGCCAGAAACTTCTGCTCTGATACCAAAATATAACATCCTTATTTTCGTATATCTTAGGGACCATTCGGTAGCATTTAGAACCACTTACATGACATTTAAAGTCCATTAACTAAATCTGGATTTTTTTACTCTTAGCGAGTTACTGTTCATATGGTATTTCAGATTCGGTTATGAACTTTGAAAAATCATAACTAATTCTACAAAAATTGAAATGAAGTGGTTCAAAATTATACTCGAAGATAATATCTTGAAGTTTAAGGGAAAAATAATTTCTTGACCAAATGCTTCTCAAATTGATACAGTATATTTGTTAAAATTTACTGTTCATTTTGTCAAAAATTCTGAAAACAGATTCTGGTCCCCATCTTTGAAAAATCGGTTCTCTTTGTACAAACATCAAAATAAGGTGTTCTTGGTGTCAAAGCAAAGCTTGACATGTTAACTAAATGTATGTAAAACTTTATATATTTATTCCATCATTTACTATTTTTCATTACATCATGACCATCACTGCTTAGATTGGTCATACAGCAACATTACAATAACAATTCTTTCCATAACATCATATAACATTTACATTAACCAATACCTAATTCTTCTTCATGCTTCTTCATCCTCTTTCATCATTCAAAAACCTGTTGGAATTGGGATTACATGGATAGGGTGAGATTTCTGGGGAAATCTCAGTAGCAAACAATACCAAATAATTCATGTATTAATATAATTGCTTATACTTGCTTGTGAAAGTGTTACCATAGTGTAATGAGCATGCTTCCATGTATCATATGAAATTTAATTGGCCAAGGTAATCATAGAAATAGAGCTTCAATCATCTACACATATGCACATAATTTAACAAAGCCATAGTACAATCAAGCATAACATTTAATACATACAAGTTTAGGGTAAGTTTACTACCTTATTGCTTTACTTCTTTCCACTTTAACTTTGCTTCTTCCTTCTTACTTTTCCTTGATTTGTGGCTGCCTCTTTTGAGTCCACAATCAAATCCTAACATCATATAATCATCCATTCATTACTATCTAACTTTCTTGAACATCAAACTTACTTTAACTTAACATAACTTCCTTTAATCTTTACCAATTGACTTGGCCTTTGAATCAATTGATGTCTTGACCTTACCCTACACAATTTGGCCTTTTGAATTCATTTATGAACTCAAAATAACCAAATTCCAGAAACTATGCATTGTTCTGGACAGAATTGGCAAAACATACATAATTATTCCAAAAATTCCCATCTTAATTCTATTGCTTTCCATACTTATTTCTCTATGTTACCCCACATAATTTTTCATTTTAAAACCATTGGAATCATCAAAATTATGAAAATCCAATCACTGTATATATGAGTGAACAGTTACAGAAAAGAACTCCAAACATTACAACTATCAATTCCAATGTTTCCAAGGTTCAAAACCTATCCAGTCCTACACAAAATCATCATATGAATTCAATTGAAGCATTAAATAATTGAAATTCCATCTCCTTCTATCATGAACAGTGCAAACTAAAATATTTCATCCATGACAAAGTCAAGAATATCAACTTGATTCAACAACCAATCATCTAACTAGCTTATTTAAGCTTTAATCTCACAACTCTAAGTTTGATCTCTTCTTTCTCCTTTCATATAAGGTTTTGGACAGCATATACACCTTAGAGAAAAATCAACTTTCTTCCATGAAAACCCTAAGTTCAAGCTCCCAAATCAAAGGAAAATAAGCTAGGATAGATTGCTTACCTTTAATCTCTAGCTTGCTTGAACTTTGGACCTTGGATTCTTCTTTGTCTTGGCTTGAGTTTCCATTTTGCCATAGTTTCCCCAGGAGAGAATGCTTCATGGTTTTGAGCAGAAAAATGGGGGTATAAATAGAAAAATTCTATGGAAATTGGATGGCCAAGATCACTTTGTGCACTATTTGATCTAATGGCTCATAATTGGTCTTACACCAAACTTCTCCACCAAGCCAATTTGAGATAAAATCACATGACAAAAATCTTCTCCTCCCCTTGTCTTGGACGCCATGTGGAAAGCCTTGTGGGTCCCACCATGTGCAAATCATAATTATTACTTTATTCCTTTTTTTTCTTTTCAAAAATCCATAAATTATTGTTTATTGGAATTAGGCTCCAAGACAACTTTTGGGACTTATTGGGCTGCCCTAGAATGAAATATTGGGCCTCTTTTAGGGCCAATAGCTACTTGGCACAAATCCCAATGCACTTTCCTTATACCGATATCCTCAAATTACCCTAATCTTGGAATAAATGCTAAACACCTCTTTTAATGGTTCTAACATTTTTAGAAATTCATTCTAATATAAAATGAATTTTCTACAAAGTTTTATAATTTTCTAAGACCCAAAAGTCCTGATAAAAATTACATACATTTCCTTTAAAACCTTTATTGGTGTCTTTTTTCATCATAAATTTTATAATTAATTCTACAGGACTCTTTTTTTACTTCTGTCAGCTTCATAAATTCTCATATTAATTATAAGAATTTACCGCCAAATTTCATCTGATATCCATCCTTTGTGAAATGCCCAAAATACCTTGGTGCCCTTCCTTTCACTATATTAACTGAAACATCCTCCTTTAAACTCCTCAGAGTACACTTGCGGAAGCAATATTAGCTTAACCTAAGTCCAGAGATTGAACTTTTACTCCTAAGTTCCTCATTCTGAACCTTTACTTTGAGAATTGGTTTCTCTCATTATACACATCTAAATGAGGCTTATTACCTATCCATAGAATGCCCTAGATATGTACTACCGGCTCACTAAATCTCGTGGCCAGACTCCTCCGTTTACTAGGTCAAACTGAGGTCAGAATACTGCTGCTTCGGGACCTGCGAATTTCCAATTAATTTACCATACATAAATTGAATATGCCAAACAATATTTATCATTGAATAACATAATGTCATACAGCATGGCATACACAACAAGACATATACATAATCTTGCTATCTCTACTACATCTCTTTCTGCCTAAACTCCGACAGCATGACCGCTACGCTTCATCTGTACAAAGAACTGAACTGTACTGATTCGATAATTCTCTCATAAGAACTACCATTCTACGTAGTACCCAGGAAAGACTAGATGAACCGGCTAGGTCCACTCACTTCTAGCCTCCTTAGACAGCACTACGTACACAGTACTTATCATATACTGATATTCATGATGGAGATTGTGCCCTAGGGGCCAATCATTATCTTATGAACATTGTTGATTTATGAATTTCTTAATAAAGTTATCATATTATTTGCATGTTTACTATGATGACAATCCTTGGATAACTCGTGCTCTTATCCTAAATGTCCCTGGTCGGTCATCTATGTGGGAGCAGAGATGAAATAAGACCAGTATGACTTTGAAGATATATAGAGATATAAATCAAAGTCATAAGCACATGTAAGAGTACAGGGTGTTGGATCGACCCGCAATGAGAGAGCTGCATGGGTCAAGTCATAAGCTTCTCTCATATACAAGCCATGTCACTATGCCCTTTGACCTGAGATCATCATGGATTCCTACATGACAAACGCTCAGCTTTGACCTAGTCAAAAGTCACTTTTGACCGAGTGATCATAAAGGCTATGCTCGGGCTTAGTGGTTTTCATGCGGAGGAATGTGAATGGTCAAGATGGAATTTGTCCCTCACATTCGTAGAGAGATATTACTGGGCCCCTCGATGAGTGAGTCTGAGAAATGTATGGCCATACTGGAATGGAAGGGTAGTTCCATTTCTATATTCAGACTACTCAGGGATCGAGAAAGTAACGGTCAGGAACAGGAGGATGACGTTCACCATGCCTCATCCTTGACCGAAATATCGTGTGACAAAAGGGACGTGATATGGTTGTATGAAAGGTTACATCGTTTATCGATCCTCATATGTTTTGGGTAGTCGTAATGCCTTGCTAGAGACCGCTTACGACTTGTGGGTCAGTATAGTAACTGGGCCACTGCCAACTTCATATGGGCCTACAGGGTCGCACACAAAACAGCCCAATGCGAGCTATGATGTCCAGATTCATTGAATCTAAGAGATGTCTAAATTCAATGAATAATCTAGGGTGGATATATATTTTATATATATATATAAATTAGTTTATATATATATTATATAAATAATATAAGAGATATTTGTAAGATTTAATTTATAAGGATAAATTAAATCTCTATCATTTTTGAATTTGAATTTAAATGGATATGATCTATTTGAATTTGAAATTCAAATTGATAAGATATCTCAATTTTGATTTATGAGAATAAATCAAATATAATTCTGTCTTATCTTTATTTTAAATTAAATAAATAGGTGAATTAAATCTGTGGGACGAATTTAATATAAACCATATTTATTTAATCAGTTTCTTATTAAATTATGCAATATATGATATTGTATTAATTCAGAATTAATATAAGATTATTTCTGAAGCCCGGCCCTATTAGAAGCCCGATAGCTTCCTATATATTTGACATTAGGAGCTAGGGTTCTACATACAATAGATCTCTTCACACACATTCAGTCGTGAGAAAAGGGGGCAGGGAGAGTGCAAAAGGTTTGCATATAAGAAACTGCCGAAATAGAGATGGTGAGGACGGAATCTCCAGAAAGCCTTAGAGGGACAAGAGGCGCTAGCACGTCGTTCGCAATTGGAACGCTGTTCGTGTGGATACCGATAGAGGAAGCCGATCTGAGCTGTCGACTTCTACGATACGGCCAGACACGAAGAAAGGTCGCGACCAGAACACACTTAGGTCGCGACCAAACGGGCATCTGAACGTAAGAAATCCGAAAAGAGGAGACAGGTCGCGACGTGAAGTTGAAGAGGTCGCGACTAAAAGCTCCAGAGGCGACAGGTCGCGACTAGAAGCAGAGGAGGTCGCGACTGAAAGTTCCAGAGGTGAGGAGTCGCGACTAGTGGACACTGAGGTCGCGACCAAAGCTTGAAACCGAAGGTAACACTTCTTTCTCCTTGACTTAAACACATTCGGTAGATCCTGGCTGGGAATGGAAAAATTTTTAAAGTTAATTTCCGCTGCGTGTCTTCCAATTCCCTACAGTGGTATCAGAGCCATGCCGTTTTGTGTTTAAGTTAGGTTTGATTGTTGATACATGTGATGTATGTTAGACTTCTTAGCTGATTATATGATAACATGCGTGATATGTATGACATATATGGAATCTGTTTATGTATGACATATACGGAATCTAAAAGGAAACTGAAATCAGTGGTGTATATCAATTGATTTGATCAATTAATATTGATGGGGTCTAAGGAAAAAGAATTAAGATTCTTGATTATTTATCAAAAAAAAAATTCTATTGGGGCGCTGCCCCACACCCCGCCCGCTAACCGGCTAGCGGGACCGCCGTGGCTATTTAATCGTAGCGCAACATAATCGTAATATGTATTGACTTTCCTGATATATGAATGTTTTGAAACATTTATTGCCCTTCAAATAGTATGAATTTTGATTCTTGAATGTTTGGGTATGGTGAACAATATGGCTCTAGATTACAAGTGTTGTAATTTTTCTAAATACGGCCTGCGTGTCGTGCCTTCCTCTAATGACTCTCGTTGTACATTCTCTTCTCATCTCACTCCCCTCGAATGTTAAAACGAGGTTTCCTTATGTAATTTTCCTATTCTAATTAGACAGCTTCTCTCATTGGCTTGAGGGGACTTAGGATAGGTGAGCCATATTGTGTCACGTTTAAGATTATGCATCTTTTGATTAGATCACTGCATGTATGTTTTAATATGCATAATACTTGTATGAGATACAACCGCGATACATGCATCTTATAAACCAGATAATTAATTAAACCCTCTAAAAGAAATCTTAAGTCATATGCCGTCAATTAATGGACACTTGTCAAAACCTCGATCGCTCATTTGTAGGTCCACCAAAGTGGGTGCATTTGAGTTATCTTGGGGAGATAAGCAAGAGTAATGGTGCTGCTCTTATGTTTGTTATTGTTTGACTTAATTGAGATTATCAAAACGGTTTTGGGTCTCAAGGCATTAGATGGGATTAAAACATGCCGGATCATATGATGATTGAATCCCATAAATATCTAAGAATTACATTTGATGTAATTGGTAAAGTTGTTACCTACCTAAATAACTTAAAGTTGAGCGTCCAGCCAAAGCGGACTCAAGTTTAAGCCAAATATGGATCTTAGCCCACTAATTATTACATTGAGGGTTGTTTTATTCAGTGGGAGATTGCTAATTCGCTTGCATATTTTAATTGTAGAATCATGACGACTAGTAATACTGCTACATTATCGTTGCGATCTGTCCTTGAGAAGGACAAACTCAATGGGACAAACTTTCTTGACTGGTTCAGGAACTTGAGAATTGTTCTCAAGCAGGAAAGAAAGGCATATGTCCTAGATCAACCCATTCCTGAGGAGCCAGCAGCCAATGCTCCTAGAGCTCAGAGAGATTCTTATGCGAAGCATAAGGAAGACTCTGTTGATGTGGGATGCTTGATGCTTGCCACCATGGTTCCGGAGCTCCAAAGAGATTTGGAACACATGGAGGCTTATGAGATGATTGTGCATCTTAAGGAAATGTTCCAGCAACAAGCAAGGCAAGAGAGGTATGAGACCACTAAGGCCTTACATTCCTGCAAGATGGCTGAAGGTGCATCAGTGAGTACTCATGTCTTAAAGATGAAAGGGTACATAGATCACCTTGAGAGGCTTGGATTTCCCATGAGCCAGGAGTTAGCTACAGATTTGATCTTGAACTCACTCCCGGAAAGTTATGACCAGTTTGTCATGAACTACAACATGAACAACATGGAGAAATCTATTTCTGAACTGCATGGGATGCTTAAAACTGCTGAGCCGACTGTTAAGAAGAAGCCCAGTACTGTTTTGATGGTTCAGAAAGGAAAGGGTATGAAAAGGAAAGGCAAGGGCAAGGGGAAGGGTCATGGCTCATCTGGTAAGACCAAAGAGTCAGGCAAGCCCGAAACCAAGCCTGCACCGAAGAAGGCAAAGCCTCCAAAGGAAGGAGTTTGCTTCTTCTGCAATGAACCGGGTCATTGGAAGAGGAATTGCAAACTCTACCTTGAAGATCTGAGAAAGAACAAGAAGGATAGCGGGGCTATCGCTTCAGGTATTTATGTTATAGACATTCATCTCTCTACTTCCACTACATGGGTATTAGATACTGCATGTGGTTCTCACATTTGTATAAATGTGCAGGGCCTAAAGGACAGTAGAAAGCTGAAGAAGGGCGAAGTTGACCTACGAGTTGGAAATAGAGCAAAGGTTGCTGCTCTAGCTGTAGGCACTTATGAATTAGTTCTGCCCACTGGGCTTTTGTTAGTTTTGAACAATTTCTATTATGTTCCTGCTTTGAGTAGTAACATTGTTTCTCTTTCTTATTTGGATAAGGAAGGTTACACTTCCATTTCTGGGAATGGTAAATGTTCCATTTATCGTAATGATATTTTCTATGCTCATGGTGATTTGCATGTTGATCATTACATATTAAACTTGGAACAACCCAATCATGGAAATATCTATAACATAACCGCCAAAAGGATCAAACCAAATGATTTGAATCCGACGTACCTCTGGCACTGTCGTCTAGGCCACATAAATGAGAAACGCATTTCTAAACTCCATCAAGATGGATTTCTCAACTCATTTGATTTTGAATCATATGATACTTGCGAATCTTGTTTGTTAGGAAAGATGACAAAGTCGCCTTTCACTGGGCACAGTGAGAGGGCGACTGATTTGTTGGGCCTCATACATACAGATGTGTGTGGACCGATGAATACAAATGCCAGAAGAGGTTATTCGTACTTCATTACATTCATAGATGATTTCAGTAGATATGGCTATGTCTATCTAATGAAACATAAATCCGAATCTTTTGAAATGTTCAAGATATTTCAAAATGAAGTACAAAACCAGCTTGGCAAAACAATTAAAGCCCTTCGATCTGATCGAGGTGGTGAATATTTGAGCCAAGAGTTTATCGATCATCTTAGGAATTGTGGAATAGTCTCACAATTGACTCCTCCAGGAACACCACAATGGAATGGGGTTTCTGAACGGAGGAATCGAACACTATTGGATATGGTTCGATCCATGATGAGTCGAACAGATCTTCCACCATCCTTTTGGGGCCACGCCCTAGAGACAGCTGCGTTCACACTGAATCGTGTTCCATCTAAGGCAGTTGAAAAGACTCCGTATGAGATATGGACTGGGACGAAACCTAGTTTGTCTTTTCTCAAGATTTGGGGATGTGAGGTCTATGTTAAGCAACAAGCCTCAGATAAGTTAGCGCCCAAATCTTCAAAGTGCCTTTTTGTGGGATATCCTAAGGAAACCAAGGGATATTATGTCTACAACCCCACTGATAACAAAGTGTTTGTTGTCAGAAATGGTATCTTTCTAGAACGAGAATTTATCTCTAAAAGAACCACTGGGAGCAAGGTACACCTCGAAGAAGTTCGAGAGCCACAAGACGCCACAGAACTAGAGATGGAAAGTAGAGAAGACTCACAAGAAGTTGTTGAGACTCCTCAAGTCACGCAAGGCCCAAGGCGATCTAATAGGGCACGACTTCAGCCTCAGAGATATGGATTTCTGATTTCTGATAGTCGTGATGTGTTGCTCATTGAGCATAATGAGCCCACTACCTATCAAGAAGCTATAGTGGGACCAAACTCTGAGAAATGGCTTAATGCCATGAAGTCTGAGATGCAATCCATGTACGACAATAAGGTATGGACCTTAGTCGACCCGCCTGAAGGTATAAAAACCGTCGGGTGCAAGTGGGTTTTTAAAGAGAAAACTGACATGGATGGCAATGTAAATGTCTTCAAGGCACGACTGGTTGCAAAAGGATTTACTCAAACTCATGGTGTGGACTATGATGAGACCTTTTCCCCAGTTGCAATGGCCAAATCAATCAGAATCCTCCTTGCCATTGCAGCATATTATGACTATGAAATATGGCAGATGGACGTCAAGACAGCCTTCCTTAATGGAAAGCTCCTTGAGGATGTGTACATGACACAACCTGAAGGTTTTGTGCGTTCTGAGGACTCTGGTAAGGTGTGCAAGCTTCAAAGGTCCATTTATGGACTGAAGCAAGCATCTCGGAGTTGGAATCATCGTTTTGATGAAGTAGTCAAAGAGTTTGGATTTCTTCAAAATATTGATGAACCTTGTGTGTACAAGAAGGTTAGTGGGAGCACAGTTGTATTTTTGGTACTCTATGTCGATGACATCCTACTCATTGGGAATGACATTCCTACCTTGCAGATTGTCAAGTCTTGGTTAGGAAAATCTTTCTCGATGAAAGACTTGGGTGAAGCCACCTACATCCTAGGAATTAGGATCTATAGAGATAGATCTAAAAGGCTTCTAGGACTGAGTCAGAGCACATATATAGACAAGATACTGCATAGGTTCAGTATGCAGGAATCAAAAAGGGGTTTCATACCCATGTCTCATGGTATTCACCTCAGCAAGGATTTGTGTCCTAGTACACCAGATCAGCGAGGTCGCATGAGTAAGATTCCATATGCCTCGGCCATAGGATCTATCATGTACGCCATGTTATGTACTCGACCGGATGTCTCGTTTGCCTTAAGTATGACTAGCAGATATCAACAGGACCTTGGTGAGGGCCATTGGACTGCTGTCAAGAATATCCTTAAGTACTTAAGAAGGACTAAGGACTTATTCTTGGTCTATGGTGGATTGGTAGACGAGCTCTATGTAACTGGTTACACAGATGCAAGTTTCCAAACTGACCAGGATGACCAGAAATCGCAATCTGGATACATATTCCTCCTGAATAATGGAGCAGTAAGCTGGAAGAGCTCTAAGCAGAGCACTGTAGCAGATTCTGCAATGGAAGCTGAGTACATAGCAGCATCTTATGCAGCTAAGGAGGCCGTTTGGATCAGGAAGTTCATTACAGAACTAGGGGTGGTACCTACCATCTCAGATCCAATAACTTTGTTCTGTGACAATAGTGGTGCCATTGCACAGGCCAAAGAGCCTAGGTCACATCAAAGGACCAAGCATATACTCAGGCGATTTCATCTCATCAGAGAAATCAATGATAGAGGTGATATAAAAATATGCAAGGTAGCAGGGGAAGACAATGTTGCTGATCCTCTAACAAAGCCGCTTGTGCAAGCAAAACATGAGTGTCATGTTAGGTCAATGGGAATTAGGCAAATTAATGATTGTACCTAGTGCAAGTGGGAGGATGTTGGAGATTGTGCCCTAGGGGCCAATCATTATCTTATGAACATTGTTGATTTATGAATTTCTTAATAAAGTTATCATATTATTTGCATGTTTACTATGATGACAATCCTTGGATAACTCGTGATCTTATCCTAAATGTCCCTGGTCGGTCATCTATGTGGGAGCAGAGATGAAATAAGACCAGTATGACTTTGAAGATATATAGAGATATAAATCAAAGTCATAAGCACATGTAAGAGTACAGGGTGTTGGATCGACCCGCAATGAGAGAGCTGCATGGGTCAAGTCATAAGCTTCTCTCATATACAAGCCATGTCACTATGCCCTTTGACCTGAGATCATCATGGATTCCTACATGACAAACGCTCAGCTTTGACCTAGTCAAAAGTCACTTTTGACCGAGTGATCATAAAGGCTATGCTCGGGCTTAGTGGTTTTCATGCGGAGGAATGTGAATGGTCAAGATGGAATTTGTCCCTCACATTCGTAGAGAGATGTTACTGGGCCCCTCGATGAGTGAGTCTGAGAAATGTATGGCCATACTGGAATGGAAGGGTAGTTCCATTTCTATATTCAGACTACTCAGGGATCGAGAAAGTAACGGTCAGGAACAGGAGGATGACGTTCACCATGCCTCATCCTTGACCGAAATATCGTGTGACAAAAGGGACGTGATATGGTTGTATGAAAGGTTACATCGTTTATCGATCCTCATATGTTTTGGGTAGTCGTAATGCCTTGCTAGAGACCGCTTACGACTTGTGGGTCAGTATAGTAACTGGGCCACTGCCAACTTCATATGGGCCTACAGGGTCGCACACAAAACAGCCCAATGCGAGCTATGATGTCCAGATTCATTGAATCTAAGAGATGTCTAAATTCAATGAATAATCTAGGGTGGATATATATTTTATATATATATATATATATAAATTAGTTTATATATATATTATATAAATAATATAAGAGATATTTGTAAGATTTAATTTATAAGGATAAATTAAATCTCTATCATTTTTGAATTTGAATTTAAATGGATATGATCTATTTGAATTTGAAATTCAAATTGATAAGATATCTCAATTTTGATTTATGAGAATAAATCAAATATAATTCTGTCTTATCTTTATTTTAAATTAAATAAATAGGTGAATTAAATCTGTGGGACGGATTTAATATAAACCATATTTATTTAATCAGTTTCTTATTAAATTATGCAATATATGATATTGTATTAATTCAGAATTAATATAAGATTAATTCTGAAGCCCGGCCCTATTAGAAGCCCGATAGCTTCCTATATATTTGACATTAGGAGCTAGGGTTCTACATACAATAGATCTCTTCACACACATTCAGTCGTGAGAAAAGGGGGCAGGGAGAGTGCAAAAGGTTTGCATATAAGAAACTGCCGAAATAGAGACGGTGAGGACGGAATCTCCAGAAAGCCTTAGAGGGACAAGAGGCGCTAGCACGTCGTTCGCAATTGGAACGCTGTTCGTGTGGATACCGGTAGAGGAAGCCGATCTGAGCTGTCGACTTCTACGATACGGCCAGACACGAAGAAAGGTCGCGACCAGAACACACTTAGGTCGCGACCAAACGGGCATCTGAACGTAAGAAATCCGAAAAGAGGAGACAGGTCGCGACGTGAAGTTGAAGAGGTCGCGACTAAAAGCTCCAGAGGCGACAGGTCGCGACTAGAAGCAGAGTAGGTCGCGACTACAAACTCCAGAGGCGACAGGTCGCGACTAGAAGCTGAGGAGGTCGCGACTGAAAGTTCCAGAGGCGAGGAGTCGCGACTAGTGGACACTGAGGTCTCGACCAAAGCTTGAAACCGAAGGTAACACTTCTTTCTCCTTGACTTAAACACATTCGGTAGATCCTGGCTGGGAATGGAAAATTTTTTAAAGTTAATTTCCGCTGCGTGTCTTCCAATTCCCTACAATTCAGTCTTTACTTCGGCAGCATAACGGCGTCTCCTGGCTTTCTCAAAATCTACTTCGACATAACCTCCCCTGTAATGGGTTATGTATGGGGATGAGATTCGGGGGAATCTCAGTAGCAACAATCATAACAATATATGTAATGCAGAGTGACAGTGCTTGCTTGTGATTGTGTACAGATAAGTATGCTGCGTGCTTCCATGCTTAATAACATATGATCATAGCATTACAGCAGAGCTTCAGACATAACATATAAGACAACAATCCAACCAAACAATAGCACAACAAATCACAAAGCCATTACATAAAAGCTAGGATTAGTTACTACCTGGCTAGCTTAGCAGAACCTTACTATCTCTATTCTGCTTCCAGTTCCGCCAGAACTTCCTTACTTCCTTTCCTATCTTCCCTTCCTTCTCCTTCTCTCTCTTCTTTCTCTCCCTTTCCTCTCCATGCGTGAATGCCAAATGAAATGGGGGGTATTTATAACCTCCTCCAATGGCATTTCTGTAATTTTCATGAACTCTGATCCTGCGGTCCTCGTTTTTCCTGGATTTTTCTATTTTCCTTAATTCCTCCTTTACTGCATCATGCATGACATCATCGGGACACCTCAGCGTCATATTTATCACATGTCTGAAATCCCTGGACACCTCAGCAGCTGACTCACCAGTCCAGAGTCCTGCCTCGTAATGTGTGTCCTCAGCTTTATCTGCTTCCTGCAGATCAATGCCATGTGGCACCTGGAAGAGACCTTTCACGCTTCCCAATGCTATCCAGATAAGTCCCAGACTTATCTGATCACTTTCTCGGTTCTCGTGCCAACCGAGTAACTTTACTCTTCTGAAAGGTTACTGAATCATCACTCTAATGCCATGTGACATCTTGTGGGTCCCATGAGGATACCTTATCAGTCCATCTCATGGTCTCCAGATAGCCTTTCCTGTATCTGACCTCCTGCCTCCGGTCTATCTCTAACCGGGTAACTATCTCCTTTGGACCTTCTCACTCTTGGCCCATACGCTTGGCACTACTTTAGCCACTAGTCGCGACCTAGCCATCATCTCATCGCGACTTAACACCTTCTGTGTTCATTAGTCGCGACCACAGCATCCTTTAGTCGCGACCATAACAGTCTTTTGTCGCAACCACATAACTTTTTAGTCGCAACCAGGCTTATTCTACTCATTAGTCGCGACACCACATACATATTCGTCACGACCAAGCCTCTCTACCCATATTAGTCGCGACCATAATACACTCTAGTCGTGACCAACTTCTTTCTATAACTATTAGTCGCGACCACAACTATCTCCAGTCGCGACCAAAATGGTTAGCTCTTGAACCTTTGGCCTTTACATCATCCCCAAATGGCCATTTACCCCTTGGGACTTCTACTGTTTACACATAAGTCCCCATACCTTTACTTACTCGCAGCTCAGTCCCTGAAACTCTTTACATTCCTCTGGGACTTCTGCTAAAAAGGGGTCTAGTAGCCTCTTAATCTTAGGCTATCTCCGCATCTCTAGGCCTGAAAATTGGGATGTTACATTTCTCCTCCCCTTTAAATAAATTTCGTCCTCGAAATTTAATTAGTACCATAGCCAAATTAACTTAACATCTGGCAAAGTACTCATCATAACTTTACGTCTTTATATCATGCTTTTCTTTTCTCTGGGTCAACTCAATCAGAGTTTAAAATCTGCTTTTCTCTTATGGATCACTCACTGCATTTATGAGCAGTGTCCATTTCTTTCATATGAAATTCTCTCGAATATTACTGTATTCGAGAATTTCTTCTAACTACTCATCATACTTGTAGCATCTATCTGGTATTACTTCTCTTAATATCTCGCAGACTGCTTTAATATCTGCAACATCTCATCTTTCTTTTTATATAATCATATATTCTCATCATTCTTAGCACTTAACTTCATACAGAGAGAGGACTTAAACAACTATTCTTTCTTTACTTTGCTGCTAAATAAGATCACCTACTCTAACATGCATAATGCCTGGCTAACATACTGCAGGACTGCATACCTGCTTATGAATGCAAAGCTCTAATGCTGGAGCTCAAGCATTTCTGTTCTAACTATGCACAACTCTAACACTTGGAGCTTGCACAGTTCTAACATAACATATGGCCTGACATCTCATACAAGGAGTGAAAGCTCTCATTTTCTATTCTCTTTCATAGCATAACATTTGAACATATGATCCCTACAAAAATAAAGCCTCTCTATCTGTTCATACAATGCACATTTCTCGGTGCGCATCTTATAACACGTCTACCATAGTATATCTCATTGCATGCTTTTGATACTTTATCATAGCATATCTAGCCAACTCTGGCTATCTCATGGTGTATACCACCCTTTCATAACTTATCTTGAGATACCATAAGGCTAACATTCTCTTCCTCATAGAACTGTGTTCTATCTTTGCTTTGCCTTAGACCTTTTTCTCTAGGTCTTCTCTAGCCTTTTAATCTCTTTACCCTCATCTGGGGGAATCTATCTACTCATACTTTTCTGTTCTCATTACACTGAGGATTTTCTTCTCTGCTTCTCATTACACAGAGGATTCTCTTCTCTGCTTCTCATTACACAGGGAATTCTCTCCTCTACTTATCAGGCATACTTCTACAAAACTTTGAATCCCAGTACTCAGATTTGAACTTGGACTCCATCTTCTTTTAAGGGAAAGCTAAGTTCAGTCTGTAGAGGCTATCTGAGAAAAATCATTATAAAACAATTTCTCTGGGTGAGTTTATCAACCAGTGAAGCTTCCTCACCTTGACTTCGTCTTTGGCATTCATCTTTCCAAAGAGATACCACATCGTACTCATAACTCATGGCTCATTACTTTCCTTAGGCTAGGTCTAACTGCGACCTCGGGATCTAACTGCGATCAACCGTTAGCCTCTTCAGAATCTAACTGCGACTCTGAATCTGTTAGGATCTAACTGCGACCCTGGAGCCATGTTAGGATCTAACTGCGACCCTTCAGAATCTAACTGCGATTCTGTTGTACTGTATATCTCTCGAAGATCTTAAACCAACAGACTAAGTTATAAGGTTAACTGCTTCCACCTGTTGATAACTCCATAAATAAAAATTTAAAAATTTTTATAGCCTCGTATCATTTACCCATACTCTACTTACTTCATCTCTTACTCAGGAGTTCCTTTTCATCTTTCTTACTTTACTGTGGCTTACCATTGGCTTATGCCATCATGGTCTAACCACCTGCCATTGCATTCTACTGCTATGGCCTCATCATATCTTCTCATTTCCATCTGTGCTCTAACTGCGAGCCATTAGAACTATGCTCTAACTGCGAGCATTCTGTATCAGATCCAACTCTTATCTGAAGAGTGATCTATACTCATCTAAATCTAGCTCTATCTGGGAGCCATATGTTTCAGATCTAACTCTTATCTGAAGAGTGATCTAGAAACAATCTCTTTACTCTTTTCTGCTTTCTTTCTGTCTACCATTCCTTTCAACAGAAATGGCTCTGAGTACTATATTCACAAGTCTGCAGAATTACCTGAGTAACCTCAATCATAACATATCTGAATATCATAGCTTATTGTCCCATAAACTGAGACTATCTATCATCCTCAATACATATCTCATTACATGTCATATGGTATGGGAGCAACATACTTTCCTCATAACTTTCTCATCTCATATCTGTACTCATATATACTCTACCCTGCACGCACTGCCAAAAGGGAAGTATTCATTCATCATGGCATACTCTAACATGCATGTCATCATATGACAACTGCAAGGAGATGCAACCATCATAACTTATGGCATCATAAGCCATATCATCATACTTTGCTCCACCATCCATCAGACTAACTAAACCTCAAGGCATATTTTCTTTATCATATTGCCTATCATATCTTGGTCAGTCATCCTGAACATTTATCTATTTCACTTAGGCTGCCACACTACCCTCTTACCAGGGTGTAGACTCAACCCTTCATCACTTTTATCTTACATAGGGAATAGGGAAGTCACTTTATCTCTCAACTGTGGCTACCTCTTTACTATCTCTTAACTTCTTCTGTCTATCCATCAGTCCTAGTCTACTCTTGACCGGACTGTGGTTCCTGATCGGTCTTTCTCTTGATCCTAGCGAACTTCAGTCGCATAGATCTCATCCCCATCTCTTACTATCACTTCTGTTCTCTAGGGTACTCTATGTAACACCCTAATTTTTAGGCCTAGAGATGCCCGAAAGAGAAATCAAGGGCATAATCGTAATTATGGGAAAGATCGGGCTGGTAGCCGATGAGTACCATATTTTGCCAGAAAATAGAGAAAATTATGCTGATCATTTCACTGAACTGTGAAATGTGCATATGAGGTCTCTAGGTGTATGAAAGAATTAGAAATATGACTAGGGGTAAAATGGTCATTTTGGAAAAATGTGCGCGTGAGTGCTTTTTCAGGCCAAAACAGCCCGGTCCGGATAAAATATCTGAAAATACTGGGAGATGGAGAAAAGGATTCCGGATTGAATGATGATTCACAGAATTTTGATTTGAGGTCCCGATTTTTCTGTAAAAATTCCTGAAGATGGGAATTTACAGTTATAATCGGTAAAGGAAAGACAGTCCGAATAGAGATGATCGGACTATGGCCAGAGGCCATATAGTATTGTCTAAGGCCCGTAGTGACACCAGGGAAGGCCCAAGCCCATAATACCAGTTCAGTGGTAAGAGGGGCCGGTGTCCGGGAAAAATGTGCAAAATGACGAAAATGCCCTTATGTTATAAAATAACTGAAGAATGAGTAAAGGGTATTTTGGTCATTTGGCTAAGGTTAGACAGTCAAGAAGGGGTATCTGGATAGTTAACCAGGGCCAGAGAATACTCTGGTAAAATATGAAAAGACAATAATGCCCCTAGACCTAGCAAAGGAAATGAAAGGACTTAAATGCAATTATGGAAAGTTTCAAGGCCAAAAAGGAAAGTAGACAAAAATATGGGGTCCTTAAGTGTAATTTTAGCCAAATAAAAAGGGACTTAAATGAAAAGAAGAAAAGTTCCCTGGGGCTAAATTGTAATTAAAGAAAGTCAGGCCGGAAGTGGTTTGGACTGTCCGAAAGCATTTCAGTCCCAGATTTCACCGGTAGAGAGAGCAAGGGACGCTCGGTAATCTGGATTAATACAGGAATTTTTGAAGACTCCAGATAGCCAGAAATGGACTGATCGTCCAAAAGTTATAAAAATTCATACCGGATATCCTAGAATTCAGATCTAGGTGAGAAAATACTGTAAGGAATTGGAAGACACGCAGCGGAAATAAACTTTAAAAAATTTTCCATTCCTTGCCAGGATCTACCGTATGTGTTTAAGTCAAGTGGAAAGAATCATTACCCTTAGTGTTGCTCAGCGAATTTCACAGCTTCTCTACGTGGGTGGTGATCTCTTTCTGATCGCAAGAAATCGATGGAGTGTTCCTCAGCGACCTTCACAGATTCTCTCCGCGGACGGTGGTCTCTTTCCGATCACAAGAAGTCGACGCCTCAGGTCGGCTTCCTCTACTGGTATCCACACGAACAGCGTTCCAACCACGAACGACGTGCTAGCGTCTCCTGTCCCTCCAAGGCTTTCACAAGTCTCCGTCTCTATTTCGGCAGTTTCTTGTCTGCAAACCTTTTGCAGATTCCGTTCGGCCTTTTGTGTTCTGTGTTATTTTCAAACGTAGCTCCTCCAATCAAATATAGAGGATGCTATGCGTTTTTCCACTTGACCTAATTGGATTTTGGAGTTAATCTTATATTAATTCCGAATTGATACAATATCATATATTGTATAATTTTATAAGAAACTAATTAAATAAAATAATATTAAATCCGTCCCACAGATTTAATTACTTATTTATTTAACTTTAAATAAAGATGAGACTGAGTTATATTTGATTTATTCCCATAAATCAAATTTGAGATATCCTATCAATTTAAATTTCGAATTTCAAACGTGATAGAGATTTAATTTATCCTTATAAATTAAATCTTATAAATATCTCTTATATGAGATATCCTATCAATTTGAATTTCGAATTTCAAACGTGATAGAGATTTAATTTATCCTTATAAATTAAATCTTATAAATATCTCTTATATGAGATATCCTATCAATTTGAATTTCGAATTTCAAACGTGATAGAGATTTAATTTATCCTTATAAATTAAATCTTATAAATATCTCTTATATGAGATATCCTATCAATTTGAATTTCGAATTCAAACGTGATAGGGATTTAATTTATCCTTATAAATTAAATCTCATATATCTCATATATATAATATATATATATATACGAATTTATATATATACGAATATAAATAAATATATATACATTCACCTGGATCTTTCATTGAATCTGGACATGTCTTAGATTCAATGAATCTGGACATCATAGCTCGTGTTGGGCTATTTTGTGTGCGACCCTGTAGGCCCATATGAAGTTGGCAGTGGGCCATTTGCTATACTAGCCCACAAGTCGCAAGCGGTCTCTAGCAAGACATAACAACTACCCAAATCATATGAGGATCGATAAACGATGTAACCTTTTATACAACCATATCATGTCCCTTCTGTCACGCGATATTTTGGTCATGGATGAGGCATGGATAATGTCATCCTCCTATTCCCGACCGTTACTTTCTCGATCCCTGAGTAGTCTGACTATAGAGATGGAACTACCTTTCCATTACAGTATGGCCATACATTTCTCAGACTCACTCATCGAGGGGCCCAGTAATATCTCTCCACGAATGTGAGGGACAAATTCCATCTTGACCATTCACATTCCTCCGCATGAAAAACCACTAAGCCCGAACATAGTCTTTATGATCACTCGGTCAAAAGTGACTTTTGACTAGGTCAAAGCTGAGCGTTTTGTCATGTAGGAATCCATGATGATCTCAGGTCAAAGGGCATATTGACATGGTTTGTATATGAGAGAAGCTTATGACGTTACCCATGCAGTTCTCTCATAGCGGGTCGGTCCAACACCCTGTACTCTTACATGTGCTTATGACTTTGATTTATATCTCTATACATCTTCAAAGTCATACTGGTCTTATTTCATCTGTGCTCCCACATAGATGATCGACCAGGGACATTTAGGATAATATCATGAATTATCCAAGGATGGTCATCATAGTAAACATGCAAATAATATGATAACTCAATTAATAAATTCATAAATCAATAATGTTCATAAGACAATGATTGGCCCCTAGGGCACGATTTCCAACAACCTCCCACTTGCACTAGGTACAATCATTAATTTGACTAATTCCCATTGACCTAACATGACGCTCATGCTTTGCCTGCACAAGCGGCTTTGTTAGAGGATCAGCAACATTATCTTCTCCTGCTACTTTGCATATTTTTATATCACCTCTATCGTTGATTTCTCTGATGAGATGAAATCGCCTGAGTATATGCTTGGTCCTTTGATGTGACCTAGGCTCTTTGGCCTGTGCAATAGCACCGCTATTGTCACAGAGCAAAGTTATTGGATCTGAGATGGTAGGTATCACCCCTAGTTCTGTGATGAACTTCCTGATCCAAACGGCTTCCTTAGCTGCATCAGATGCTGCTATATACTCAGCTTCCGTTGCAGAATCTGCTACAGTGCCCTGCTTAGAGCTCTTCCAGCTTACTGCTCCATTATTGAGGAGGAATATGTATCCAGACTGCGATTTTTGGTCGTCCTGGTCAGTTTGGAAACTCGCATCTGTGTAACCAGTTACACAGAGCTCATCATCCAATCCACCATAGACCAAGAATAAGTCCTTAGTCCTTCTTAAGTACTTAAGGATATTCTTGACAGCAGTCCAATGGCCCTCACCAGGGTCCTGTTGGTATCTGCTAGTCATACTTAAGGCAAACGAGACATCCGGTCGAGTACATAACATGGCGTACATGATAGATCCTATGGCCGAGGCATATGGAACCTTACTCATGCGACCTCGCTGATCAGATGTACTAGGACACAGATCTTTGCTGAGGTGAGTACCATGAGACATGGGTATGAAACCCCTCTTTGATTCGTGCATACTGAACCTATGCAGTATTTTGTCTATGTATGTACTCTGACTGAGTCCTAGAAGTCTTTTAGATCTATCTCTATAGATCCTGATTCCTAGGATGTAGGTGGCTTCACCCAAGTCTTTCATCGAGAAAGACTTTCCTAACCAAGACTTGACAATCTGCAAGGTAGGAATGTCATTCCCAATAAGTAGGATGTCATCGACATAGAGTACCAAAAACACAACTGTGCTCCCACTAACCTTCTTGTACACACAAGGTTCATCAATGTTTTGAAGAAATCCAAACTCTTTGATTACTTCATCAAAACGATGATTCCAACTCCGAGAGGCTTGCTTTAGTCCATAAATGGACTTTTGAAGCTTGCACACTTTACCAGAGTCCTCGGAACGCACAAACCCTTCAGGTTGTGTCATGTACACATCCTCAAGGAGCTTTCCATTAAGGAAGGCTGTCTTGACGTCCATCTGCCATATTTCATAGTCATAATATGCTGCAATAGCAAAGAGGATTCTGATTGATTTGGCCATTGCTACTGGGGAAAAGGTCTCATCATAGTCCACACCATGAGTTTGAGTAAAACCTTTTGCAACCAGTCGTGCCTTGAAGACATTTACATTGCCATCCATGTCAGTTTTCTCTTTGAAAACCCACTTGCACCCGACGGTTTTTACACCTTCAGGCGGGTCGACTAAGGTCCAAACCTTATTGTCGTACATGGATTGCATCTCAGACTTCATGGCACTAAGCCATTTTTCGGAGTTTGGTCCCACTATAGCTTCTCGATAGGTAGTCGGCTCATTATGCTCAATGAGCAACACATCACGACTATCAGAAATCAGAAATCCATATCTCTGAGGCTGAAGTCGTGTCCTATTAGACTTTCGTGGACCTTGCGTGACTTGAGGAGTCTCAACAACTTGTTGTGAGTCTTCTCTATTTTCCATCTGCAGTTCTGTGGTGTCTTGTAGCTCTCGAACTTCTTCGAGTTGTACCTTACTCCCACTGGTTCTTTTAGAGATAAATTCTCGTTCAAGAAAGATACCATTTCTGACAACAAACACTTTGTTATCAGCAGGGTTGTAGACGTAATATCCCTTGGTTTCCTTAGGATATCCCACAAAAAGGCATTTTGAGGATTTGGGCGCTAATTTGTCTGAGGCTTGTTGCTTAACATAGACCTCGCATCCCCAAATCTTGAGGAAAGACAAACTAGGCGTCCTCCCAGTCCATATCTCATACGGAGTCTTTTCGATTGCCTTAGATGGAACACGATTAAGTGTGAACGCAGCTGTCTCTAGGGCATAGCCCCAAAAGGAGGGCGGAAGATCTGTTCGACTCATCATGGATCGAACCATATCTAATAGTGTTCGATTTCTCCGTTCAGAAACGCCATTCCATTGTGGTGTCCCTGGAGGAGTCAATTGTGAGAGTGTCCCACAATTCCTAAGATGATCTATGAACTCTTGGCTCAAATATTCACCACCCCGATCAGATCGAAGGGCTTTAATTGTTTTGCCAAGCTGGTTTTGTACTTCATTTTGAAATATCTTGAACTTTTCAAAAGATTCAGATTTATGTTTCATTAGATAGATGTACCCATATCTGCTGAAATCATCTATGAATGTTATAAAGTACGAATAACCTCCTCTGGCATTTGTGTTCATCGGTCCACACACATCTGTATGTATGAGGCCCAATAAATCAGTGGCCCTCTCACTGTGCCCAGTGAAAGGTGACTTTGTCATCTTTCCTAACAAGCAAGACTCGCAAGTGTCATATGATTCAAAATCAAATGAGTTTAGAAATCCATCTTGATGGAGTTTGGAAATGCGTTTCTCATTTATGTGGCCCAGACGACAGTGCCAGAGGTATGTGGGATTCAAATCGTTTGGTTTGACCCTTTTGGCGGTTATGTTATAGATATTTCCATGATTGGGTTGTTCCAAATTTAATATGTAATGATCAACATGCAAATCACCATGAGCATAGAAAACATCATTACGATAAATAGAACATCTACTATTCCCAGCAATGGAAGTGAAACCTTCCTTATCCAAATAAGAAAGTGAAACAATGTTACTACTTAAAGCAGGAACATAATAGCAATTGTTCAAAACTAACAAAAGCCCAGTGGGCAGAACTAATTCATAAGTGCCTACAGCTAACGCAGCAACCCTTGCTCTGTTTCCAACTCGTAGGTCAACTTCACCCCTTTTCAGCTTCCTACTGTCCTTTAGTCCCTGCACATTCGTACAAATGTGAGAACCACATGCAGTATCTAATACCCATGAGGTGGAAGTAGAAAGATGAATGTCTATAACATAAATACCTGAAGCGATAGCCCCGCTATCCTTCTTGTTCTTTTTCAGATCTTCGAGGTAGAGTTTGCAATTCCTCTTCCAATGACCCGGTTCATTGCAGAAGAAGCAGACTCCTTCCTTCGGAGGCTTTGCCTTCTTTGGTGCAGGCTTGGTTTCGGGCTTGCCTGACTCTTTGGTCTTACCTGATGAGCCATGACCCTTCCCCTTGCCTTTGCCTTTCTTTTTCGTACCCTTTCCCTTTTGAACCATCAAAACACTACTGGGTTTCTTCTTAAGACTCGGCTCAGCAGTTTTAAGCATCCCATGCAGTTCAGAAATAGATTTCTCCATGTTGTTCATGTTGTAGTTCATAACAAACTGGTCATAACTTTCCGGGAGTGAGTTTAAGATCAAATCTGTAGCTAACTCCTGGCTCATGGGAAATCCAAGCCGTTCAAGGTGATCAATGTACCCTTTCATCTTTAAGACATGAGCACTGACTGATGCACCTTCAGCCATCTTGCAGGAATGTAAGGCCTTAGTGGTCTCATACCTCTCTTGCCTTGCCTGTTGCTGGAACATTTCCTTGAGATGCACAATCATCTCATAAGCCTCCATGTGTTCCAGATCTCTTTGGAGCTCCGGAACCATGGTGGCTAGCATCAAGCATCCCACATCGACAGAGTCTTCCTTATGCTTCATATAAGCATCTCTCTGAGCTCTGGGAGCATTGGCGGCTGGCTCCTCAGGAATGGGTTGATCTAGGACATGCGCCTTTCTTTCCTGCTTGAGAACAATTCTCAAGTTCCTAAACCAGTCAAGAAAGTTTGTCCCATTGAGTTTGTCCTTCTCAAGGACAGATCGCAGCGATAATGTAGCAGTATTACTAGTCGTCATGATTCTACAATTAAAATATGCAATGTAATTAGTAATCTCCCACTAAATAAACAACCCTCAATGCAATAGTTAGTGGGCTAAGATCCATATTTGGCTCAAACTTAAGTCCGCTTTGGCAGGACGCTTAGATTAAGTTATTTAGGTAGGTAACACCTTTACCAATTACATCAAATGTAACTCTTAGATATTCATGGGATCCTATCATCATATGATCTGGCATGTTCTAATCCCATCTAATGCCTTGAGATCCAAAACCGTTTTGTTAATCTCAATTAAGTCAAACAATAATGAACCTATGAGAGTAGCACCATTACTCTTTGCTTATCTCCCCAAGATAACTCAAAAGCACCCACTTTGGTGGAGTCCACAATTGAGCGATCAAGGTTTTGACAAGTGTTCATAAATTGACAGCATTATGACTTAAGATTTCTTTTAGAGGGCTTAATTAACTATCTGTTTTTATGAGGATGCATGTATCCCAGTTTGTAACTCATACAAGTAATATGCATGTGCTGATCTAATCATAAGATGCATAATTCAAACGTGATACAATATGGCTCACCTATCCTAAGTCCCCTCAAGCCAATGAGAGGAGCTCTCTAGTAAGAAAAGAGAAATTACATATAGAAACCTCTTTTAACATTCGAGGGGAGTGAGATGAGAGGAGAAGGTACATTGAGAGTATATAGAGGAAGGCACGACACGCAGGCCGTATTTTTAAAAATTACAACACTTGCAATCTAGAGCCATATTGTTCACCATACCCAAACATTCAAGAATCAATATTCAGATCTAATCGAAGGGCAAAAAAAAACATTTACAAAGTAACATATGTTACGGTTATGTTGCGCTACGAACAGGTAGCTACGGCGGTCCCGCTAGCCGGTTAGCGGGCGGCTGTCCCGAATTCGGTTTTCACGAATCTGAATTCGGTTTTCACAAATAATCACAAATTCGAATTCGGTTTTCTTAGACCCCATCTATGCGGATTGATCAAATCAAAAAGCATCACCACCGATTTCAATTTCCTTTTAGATTCCTTTTATGTCATACACAACAAGGATTCCATATATGTCACACATACAACGCTTATTATATGATCGGCTACTACTAACATATATCATATAAATCACAAATCAAGCCTAACTTAAACACAAAACGGCATGGCTCTGATACCACTGTAAGGAATTGGAAGACACGCAGCGGAAATAAACTTTAAAAAATTTTCCATTCCTTGCCAGGATCTACCGTATGTGTTTAAGTCAAGTGGAAAGAATCATTACCCTTAGTGTTGCTCAGCGAATTTCACAGCTTCTCTACGTGGGTGGTGATCTCTTTCTGATCGCAAGAAATCGATGGAGTGTTCCTCAGCGACCTTCACAGATTCTCTCCGCGGACGGTGGTCTCTTTCCGATCACAAGAAGTCGACGCCTCAGGTCGGCTTCCTCTACTGGTATCCACACGAACAGCGTTCCAACCACGAACGACGTGCTAGCGTCTCCTGTCCCTCCAAGGCTTTCACAAGTCTCCGTCTCTATTTCGGCAGTTTCTTGTCTGCAAACCTTTTGCAGATTCCGTTCGGCCTTTTGTGTTCTGTGTTATTTTCAAACGTAGCTCCTCCAATCAAATATAGAGGATGCTATGCGTTTTTCCACTTGACCTAATTGGATTTTGGAGTTAATCTTATATTAATTCCGAATTGATACAATATCATATATTGTATAATTTTATAAGAAACTAATTAAATAAAATAATATTAAATCCGTCCCACAGATTTAATTACTTATTTATTTAACTTTAAATAAAGATGAGACTGAGTTATATTTGATTTATTCCCATAAATCAAATTTGAGATATCCTATCAATTTAAATTTCGAATTTCAAACGTGATAGAGATTTAATTTATCCTTATAAATTAAATCTTATAAATATCTCTTATATGAGATATCCTATCAATTTGAATTTCGAATTTCAAACGTGATAGAGATTTAATTTATCCTTATAAATTAAATCTTATAAATATCTCTTATATGAGATATCCTATCAATTTGAATTTCGAATTTCAAACGTGATAGAGATTTAATTTATCCTTATAAATTAAATCTTATAAATATCTCTTATATGAGATATCCTATCAATTTGAATTTCGAATTCAAACGTGATAGGGATTTAATTTATCCTTATAAATTAAATCTCATATATCTCATATATATAATATATATATATATACGAATTTATATATATACGAATATAAATAAATATATATACATTCACCTGGATCTTTCATTGAATCTGGACATGTCTTAGATTCAATGAATCTGGACATCATAGCTCGTGTTGGGCTATTTTGTGTGCGACCCTGTAGGCCCATATGAAGTTGGCAGTGGGCCATTTGCTATACTAGCCCACAAGTCGCAAGCGGTCTCTAGCAAGACATAACAACTACCCAAATCATATGAGGATCGATAAACGATGTAACCTTTTATACAACCATATCATGTCCCTTCTGTCACGCGATATTTTGGTCATGGATGAGGCATGGATAATGTCATCCTCCTATTCCCGACCGTTACTTTCTCGATCCCTGAGTAGTCTGACTATAGAGATGGAACTACCTTTCCATTACAGTATGGCCATACATTTCTCAGACTCACTCATCGAGGGGCCCAGTAATATCTCTCCACGAATGTGAGGGACAAATTCCATCTTGACCATTCACATTCCTCCGCATGAAAAACCACTAAGCCCGAACATAGTCTTTATGATCACTCGGTCAAAAGTGACTTTTGACTAGGTCAAAGCTGAGCGTTTTGTCATGTAGGAATCCATGATGATCTCAGGTCAAAGGGCATATTGACATGGTTTGTATATGAGAGAAGCTTATGACGTTACCCATGCAGTTCTCTCATAGCGGGTCGGTCCAACACCCTGTACTCTTACATGTGCTTATGACTTTGATTTATATCTCTATACATCTTCAAAGTCATACTGGTCTTATTTCATCTGTGCTCCCACATAGATGATCGACCAGGGACATTTAGGATAATATCATGAATTATCCAAGGATGGTCATCATAGTAAACATGCAAATAATATGATAACTCAATTAATAAATTCATAAATCAATAATGTTCATAAGACAATGATTGGCCCCTAGGGCACGATTTCCAACAAATACAGGATGATACGTCCTTATGGGGCGGATGTCGGGAAACTGACAGAATACCGATAGGAGGCCTGTAGAAAAAGTTATTCGCAAATTAGAAAATCCAGACGGAGTGTGAGGCCTCTGGGGATCCGATAGGGAGATTTATCGGTATTTGAAAAGGGACTGGATGAGTTCGGATGACCTCGGTCAGATGACTGATATGACTCACAGGGATGCCCGAACACCGCGGGCTAGTGTTTCGGACAGAAGGAGCCGGTGTCCGGATATGTGTATAAACGGTGAATAATAGATAAAATATTCAATAATTATTAACGGGGAAGATTCCTCGTAATACGTGCCATGAGGGTATTGGACCCAGAAAATCCCAATAATGGCGCCAACAGAGGCCCAGTAAGACCCTTGGACTGATAGGTGGGCCAGTGTCCGGCAGAACCCCGGAAAAGTGCGAAATTACGAAAATGCCCCTGTGTTGTACAAAAGTGTAACACATGAATGAAGGGCATTTTGGTCATTTTGGACAGGCCCAGAAGCCAAGGTATATACAGATAAAGTTACTTAGAGTCAGTATATGCCCTGACAGAGTACAGAAGGGTGTAAAATGACAATTTTACCCTTAGGGTAAATATAGTGCAAGAAAGGGCACCCAAGGGCATTTTGGTAATTTGCCAAGGGCTGTTTCTTGGGAATCTAGCCATCAGAGTACTTGAGCTTGATCAGGATCCAAGACAACATTCCCAGAGCCCAAAAACGTAGGCCCAGTAAGGTGCGGGAAAAAGTGGCATTAAAATATTATTTTAATGTTGTTTCAATAAAGTAAAGTTACTCGGTTGGCACGATAACCGAGGAGGTGATCAGATAAAGTCCTGAATTTATCTGGATAGCATTGGAAGGCGTGACAGGTGCCAGTAAGATGACACATGGCGCCAACATAAAGGCAGAAGAAAAAGTTGAGGACACGTATTACGAGGCAAGAGACTGGACCGGTGAGTCAGCATGCTGAGTCAGCTGCTGAGGTGTCCAGGAATTTCAGCATGTGGAAAATGTGGCGCTGAGGTGTCCTGGTGAGGTGTCCCAATGATGTCATGCATGATGCAGTAAATGAGGAATTAAAGAAAATAGGAAAATCCAGGAAAAACCAGGACCGCAGGATCAAAGTTCATGGTAATTACGAGATTGCCATTGGAGGAGGTTATAAATACCCCCCTTGCTCCTCATTATGCACGGCCAAGCAAGCAATTTTAGAGAGAGGAGGAGGTGCTAGAGAGAGAAAGTGAGAGGAAGAAAGAAAGAAAGGAAGTTCTAGCGGAGCTGGAAGCAGAATAAGGATAGTGGAGTTCTGCTAAGCTAGCCAGGTAGTAACTAATCCTAGCTTTTATGTAATGGCTTTGTGATTTATTGTGCTATTGTTTGGTTGGATTGTTGTCTTATATGTTATGTCTGAAGCTCTGCTATAATGCTATGATCATATGTTATTAAGCATGGAAGCACGCAGCATACTTATCTGTACACAATCACAAGCAAGCACTGTCACTTTGCATTACATATATTGTTATGATTGTTGCTACTGAGGTGGACTGGGAAGTAATCTGATATGGGCAGGCTGCTAAACCCGTAGTCCTAGGGTAGTAATCTGATATGGGCGGATTACTTACCTGTATTTTGTAGGAATCCGAGGGATGAGCTAAGTCCTTAAGGATTTAAAGATGAGTTAAGTCTTTAACATACAGAATCGGGATAGTTCACCTAGGTTCAAAATGAGGAATGTGAGGAATGTCCTAAGTCTTAAGCCTAGGGATTCTGCAAGTAGCTTGATATGGGCTGGCTCCTGTGTAAGATAACCTGATATGGGCGGGTTGTCAAGCCTTTCAATTAACGATGACTCCTGAAGAGTTTAAGGGATGAGTTATTGAAAGAGAATTTCTAGAACTTAAGATGAAGGATGAAAAGATGAGTAACAGGGCCAGAAAGAGAATGTAGAGGCAAAATCGTAATTTTGGGAAAGATCGGGCTGGTAGCCGATGAGTACCATGTTTTGCCAGAAAATAGAGAAAATTATGCTTATTATTTCACTGAACTGTGAAATGTGTATATGAGGTCTCTATAGGTATGAAAGAATTAGAAATATGACCAAGGGTAAAATGGTCATTTTTTAAAAGTGTGCGAGAGAGCGTACTTTCAGGCAAAAACAGCCCGGTCCGGATAAAATATCTGAAAATACCGGGAGATAGAGAAAAGGATTCCGGGTTGAATGACGTAACACAGAATTTTGATTTGAGGTCCCGATTTTTCTGTAAAAATTCCTGAAGATGGGAATTTACAGTTATAATAGGTAAAGAAAAGACAGTCCGAATAGAGATGATCGGACTGTGGCCAGAGGCCATACAGTGTTTTTAAGGCCTTTAGTGACACTATCACATCCTTGTTTTTATATATCTTAAGGACCATTCAGTAGCACTTAGAACCACTTTCAGGGTTACTGAAGTCTAAACTCTTAATCTAGAATTTTTTTCTCATCGGGTACTGTTCACTGTGGCAAATTCCAGATGAGTGACCTGATTTTGAAAAATCATAACTAATTCTACAAAAATCTAAATGAAGTGGTTCAAGTTGCTACATAAATATAACTTAAGTATATTTCAGGGAAAAATCATTGGTTGGCCATTACTTGACAAACCCAACGTGGGTCAACGTTTAAACTTTACTGTTCATCCAGTGATTTTCTCCTGAATCCAGCATTCTGGTCCCAAATTTAACAATTTATATCTCTTCGTGTATACATCCAAATGAGGCACTCTATATATAAAATTAAATCTTAGGATGTCTACTATTTACCATAAAAATATCATACATTTATTCAACCATTTACTATTTTTTATGATTTATCAAACATCAATAGGTCTCCACGGATTACTGTTCACAAGGCCATTTTTCACAACCAACCTTACATATTAATGCATACATACATCATATATCAGTCAAACATGCCAGATAACAATTATTTTTAAATAATCTACTATTATACATCAGTGCATGATTAACATCCTCATATTTCTGTTACACTTTTCGTTGTCTAAAATCCGGCAGCATTACTGCTACATTTCGTCTGTAGAAAGTAACTGATCTTGTACCGATTCGGTAATTCCCGTAGGAGTTACCATTCTACGTAAGTACCCAGGAAAGACTAGATGAACCTGCTAGGTCCACTCACTTCCAGCCTCCTTAGACAGCACATACGTACACAGTACGTATCAGTTCCTTTCTTTGTTCCTTCTTTGTTGCCAGAATTTCGGCAGCCTAACGGCGTCTCTTAAAATTTCCAAATTTTATTTTGATAAAACCTCCCCTATAATGTTATATATGGGAATGAGATTCAAAAGAATCCCAGTAGCAACAATCATAACAATATATGTAATGTAGTATGACAGTGCCTGCTTATGATTGTGTACAGATAAGTATGCTGCATGCTTCAATATTCAATAACATATTATCATAGCATTGTAATAGAGCTTCAAGCATAACATATAAGACAACAATCCAACCAAACAATAGCACAACAATTCACAAAGACATTACATAAAAGCTAAGATTAGTTACTACCTTAAAAGCAGAACTTCAGAACTTCTCTACTGCTTCCAACTCCACCAGAACTTCCTTTCTTCTTTCTTTTTCTCACTTTCTCTCTCAAGCACTTCCTTATCTCTCTAAAATGCTCCTTGGCTGTGGGAATGAAGAGCTAGGGGGGTATTTATAGTTTTGGTCAATGGCATTCTTGTAATTTTGAAGCCATTTGATTCTGTGGTCCTGGTTTTTCCGGAATTTCCTATTTTTCTTTATTCCTTTTACTGCATCATGCATGACATCACTCAATGCCACCTCATGGGACAACTCACCACCCACATTCTTCACATGTCAAAAGTGGAGAGGAGAAAAGCCTTCTGGAAGCTTTCCGGTCCAATCTGGTACCGGCCCAGTCCGTTGCCTCAAAAATTGGACCGTTTTCTGAATCTACTTTTTCTGAAAACCCATATTATGTCTTCTGACCTTACATTTAGTATCTAGACCCTTTATATCATTAACATTTTAATACTGGGTCTAAGTTCAATTACAGATCCCCTACGAAATGACCAAAATACCCCTGGGTGCCCTTTCATGCCCTATCTTAACCCTAAGGGCAAAATCATCATTTTACACCTTTATATACCTCATCAGGGCATATACTGACTCTGGTTAACTTCTCCGGTATATATCGTGGCCTCTAGGCCTGTCCAAAATGACCAAAATGCCCTTCATACGCCTATTACCCCTTTGGTACAACACAGGGGCATTTTCGTAATTTCACACTTTTTCGGGGTTCTGCCGGACACTGGCCCGCCTATCAGTCCAAGAGTCTTATTGGGCCTTTATTGGTGCCATTATTGGGCCTTTCTGGGTCCATTAACTTTATGGCACGTATTTCGAGGAATCTTCCTCTGGCACAGTTCACTGAATATTTTATTATTATTCACCGTTTATACACATTTCCGGACACCGTCTCCTTCTGTCAGATATACTGCCCTACTGTGTCTGGGCAGCCATTTGGGTTCTAATGGGCACCTGACTGTTGTTACCCGACCTCATTCAGTCTTAGTTTAAATACCGATAAATCTCCCTATCGGATCCCTAGAGGCCTCATACTCCTGTCTGGATTTTCTAATTTGCAAATAACTTTTCCTACAGACCTCCTATCGGTATTCTGTTAGTTTCCCGACATCCGCCCCATAAGGGTGCATCATCCTGTAATTTCTTACTTATATCTGAAATCTAGGGTATCTGGTATGAATTTTTATAACTTTTGGACGATCAGTCCATTTCTGGCTATCTAGAGTCTTCAAAAATTCCTGTATTAGGCTGGATTACCCGGCGTCACTTGCTCTACCTACTGGTGGGATATGGGGCTGATCGAAGTACGATCACTATTTTTGCCTATTTCCGGTCCAAGTTTTCGTAATTACACTTTTGCCCCGGAAACTTTTCTTCTTTTCAAATAAGTCCCTTTATTTGGCTAATATTACACCTAAAGACCCCACATTTTTGTCTACTTTTCCTTCTTAGCTTTAATCTTTCCATAATTACATTTAAGTCCTTTCATTTTCTTTCTTTTGCAATTTAATCCTTTTCTTTACATAAAGGACCACATCTTTTTCCTAAAAAAGAACTCATATATTCCATTTAATCTGTACTTAGAAATTAGTATAGAAAATTAAGGATATTACAGACACCAGGGAAGGCCCAGGCCTATTAGATCAGTCCAGTGGTAAAAGGGGCCGGTGTCCAGGAAAAAGGTGCGAAATGAAGAAAATGCCCCTATGTTATAGAACAGCTGAAGAATGAGTAAAGGGTATTTTGGTCATTTGCCTAAGGTTAGACAGTCCAGGGAAGTTATTTGGATAGTTGACCAGGGTCAAAGAATACTCTGGTAAGATGTGAAAAGACAATAATGCCCCTAGACTCACTAAAGAAAATAAAGAGGAACTAAGGGCATTTTGGTAATTTGCCAAGGGGTGTTCTTGGGAATCGTGCCATCAGAGTACTTGGGCTGGATCAGAGACCCAAGATGATATTCCTAGGGCCAAAAACGTATCCCAGTATATATGTGGGAAAAAGTGGCATTAAAATAATGATTTAATGACTTCAGTAAAGTAAAGTTACTTGGTCGGCATAATAACCGAGGAGGTGATCAGATAAAGTCCGGGACTTATCTGGATAGAATTGGAAAGCGTGAAAGGTCCCTTCCAGGCGCCATATGGCACTGGTCTAGAGGGAGAAGAAAAGTTAAGGACACATGGCACAATCTTAGCCGGTGAGTCTAGTTTGTGGGAAATCGGACCGGACCGGTACTGGATTGGACTGGAAATGCTAAGTCAGCTGATGAGGTGTCCCAGGATTTAGACATGTGAGAAATGTGCTGCTGAGGTGTCCGCTGAGGTGTCCACTGAGGTGGCACTGATGATGCAGTAAAGAGGAATAAAATAAAATAGGAAAATCCAGGAAAAACTAGGACCACATGTTCAGATGGCTTCAAAATTATGAAAAAGCCATCGAAGGAAACTATAAATACCCCCTCCCCTCCCATTTCATGCATCCCACAGTTTTGGGCAAGAAAGAGAGAGAAAGAAGAGAGAGAAGGAGAAAGAAAGAAAGAAAGGAAGTTCTGGTGAAGTTGAAAGCAGTAGAGAGGTTCTAGAGTTCTGCTTTTAAGGTAGTAACTAATCCTAGCTTTTATGTAATGGTTTTGTGATTTGTTGTGCTATTGTTTGGTTGGATTGTTGTCTTATATGTTATGCTTGAAGCTCTACTATAATGCTATGATCATATGTTATTGAGTATGGAAGCACGCAGCATGCTTATCTGTACACAATCACAAGCAAGCACTGTCACACTGCATTACATATATTGTTATGATTATTACTACTGAAATTCCCCCGAATCTCATTCCCCATATCTAACCCATTACAGGAGATTATGTTGAAGTGAATTTTAAGAATGTTGAGAGACGCCGTTATACCTCCGAATGTAAGACTGAACATCATAATATGATAAGTACTGTGTACGTAGTACTGTCTAAGGAGGCTGGAAATGAGTGGACCTAGCCCATTCATCTAGTCTTTCGTGGGTACTACGTAGAATGGTAGTTCTCATAAATATTGTTTGATATGTTCAATTTTGGGCAGGAAAAGATGTAATAGAAATATGAGAATTTTGTGTATGACTTGTTGTATGACATTTTGGTATTCAATAATAAATATTGTTTGATATGTTCAATTTGTAAATGGGGAATTAAAAGAGAAATTCGTAGGTCCTGAGGTAGTAGTGTTTTGACCTCAGTTTGACCTAGTAAACGAAGGAATTTGGCCACGAAATTTGGTGAGCCAGTGGTACACATCAGGGGCATTCCATGGATATGTAATAAGCCTTGTTTGGATGTGTAGAATGAGATAAATCAGTTCTCAAATTAAAGGTTCAGAATAAGGAACTTAAGAGTAAAATTTTAAATTTCTGGGCTTAAGTTAAGATATAATCGAGCTAATATTGCTTCCGCAAGTGTACTCTGAGGAGTCTAAGGGAGGATGTTTCAATAGGCTACTACTCTATCTTGCTGCATTAGCACACATCCCAACCCCTGTTTACTAGCATCAGTTTAGACTACATAAGTCTGAGTTAGGTCTGGGATAATCAGCACGGGAGTAGTGGTTAATTTCTGCTTTAACTCTTGAAAACTAGCCTCCCACTTCTCGTCCCACTTAAACTGCTGATTCTTTCTGGTAAGCTTGGTTAGTGGTAAGGCAATTCGAGAAAAGTCCTAGATAAATCTTCTGTAATACCTTGCTAAGCCTAAGAAACTTCTGATCTCTGTCACCGTCTTTGGCTGCTCCCAGCTTAAAACAGCTTCAACTTTACTAGGATCCACAGCTACCTCCTCTTGGGATATGACGTGACTAAGAAATTTGACTTCTGAAAGACAAAACTCACACTTACTAAGCTTAGCATAGAGCTGCCTCTCTTTGAGGGTACCAAGAACAATTCTCAAATGCCTTTCATGCTCCTCAGCAGACTTGGATTAAACTAGAATATCATCTGTGAAGACCACCACAAATTGATCTAAATAAGGCCTAAAGATCCGGTTCATATAATCCATAAAAATTGCAGGTGCATTAGTCAGACCAAACGGCATCACCAAAAATTTGAAATGCCCATAACGCGTTCTAAAAGCAGTCTTTGAAATGTCATCTTACTTAATTCTCAACTGATGATAGTCAGATCGTAAATCAATCTTGGAGAATAGACTCGCTCCAGCCAATTGATCTAGCAAATCGTCAATTCTGGGGAGAGGGTACTTGTTCTTAACCGTGATCTTGTTCAGCTCTCTGTAGTCAATACACAGCCTTAAGCTGCCATCTTTCTTTTTAATAAATAGCACTGGAGCACCCCAAGGAGAAACACTAGGTCGTATGAAACCCTTCTCTAAAAGCTCCTCAATCTGCTTCTTCAGCTCACTCATTTCATTAGGAGCCATTCGATATAGGGCTTTGGATACTGGTCCCACTCCAGGCACAATATCGATTGCGAACTCCACTTCTCGCTCCGGAGGCAATCCTTGAATTTCCGTTGGAAAGACTTCAGGAAATTCATTAACTACTGCAATCGTCTCAATTCCTTCTTTGACTTCTGCTTGAACAGAGAGGAAAACCATGTATCCTTGACATCCTTTCTGCAAGCATTTAGTTGCTTGTGCCTCCGTTATGAAATTCAGTCGTCCTTAATTTTCTGTACTGGTTTCTATGTACAGAATAAACGGAATATATGAGCTCTGTTTCAGGAAAAAGATGTGGTCCTTTATGTAAAGAAAATGATTAAATTGCAAAAGAAAGGAAAAGAAAGGACTTAAATGCAAATATGGAAAGTTTAAGGTAAGGAAGGAAAGGTAGACAAAAATATGGGGTCTTAAAGTGTAATTTTAGCCAAATTAAGGGACTTAATTATAAAGAAGGAAAAGTTCCCTGGGGCTAAAGTATAATTAAAGAAAATAGGCCAGAAGTGGTTTGCACCGCCCGACAGCATTTCAGTCCCAGATTCTACCAGAAGGTAGGGCAGGTGACGCCGGGTAACCAAGCCTAATACCGGAATTTTTGAAGATTCCAGATAGCCAGAAATGGACTGATCGTCCAAAAGTTATAAAAATTAATACCGGATACCCTAGGTTTCAGATATAAGTGAGAAAATACAGGATGATGCACCCTTCTGGGGCGGATGTCGGGAAACTGACAGGATACCGATAGGAGGTCTGTAGGAAAAGTTATTCACAAAATAAAAATTCCAGACGGGAGTGTGAGGCCTCCAGGGATCCGGGTTGGAGATTTATCGGTATTTTTAAATGGGCTGAATGCGATCGAATGACTTCGGTCAGATGACCGTTATAACCCCCAAGGATGCCTGAACACAGTAGGACACTGTATCTGGGAAAAAGAGCCGGTGTCCGAAAAAGGTGTATAATCGGTAAATAATAGTTAAAATATTCAATGAACTGTGTTAAAGGAAGATTTCTCGTAATGCGTGCCATACAGGTAATGGACCCAGGAAGCCCAAAAATGGCGCCATTAGAGGCCCAATAAGACTCTTGGACTGATAGGTGGGCCAGTGTCCAGCAGAACCCCGGAAAAGTGCGAAATTACGAAAATGCCCCTATGTTGTACAAAAAGGGCAGCAGATGAATAAAGGGTATTCTGGTCATTTTGGACAGACCCAGAGGTCAAGACATGTCTAAATAAGGTTGACTAGAGCCAGTATAAGCTTTGACCGAGTCCAGAAAGGTGTGAAATGAAGATTTTGCCCTTAGGGTTAAAATAGGACAAGATAGGGCACCAAGGGCATTTTGGTCATTTCGCAGGGGATCTGTAATTGAGTCTGGACCCAGTATTAAAAAGTTAATGATATAAAGGGTCTAGATACTAAATGTGAGGTCAGTAGACATAAAAAGGATCTTCAGAAACATCAGGTGCAGAAAACAGCACATTTTTCGAGGCGATGGACCGGGCCGGTACCGGAGTGGACCGGAAAGCTTCCGGAAGGCTCTAGCTCCCTCTCAATTTCGCCATGTGAAGAATGTGGGAGGTGAGGTGTCCCATGAGTTGGCATTGAGTGATGTCATGCATGATGCAGTAAAAGGAATAAAGAAAAATAGGAAATTCAGGAAAAACCAGGACCACAGGATCATAAGTCTTCAAAATTACAAGATTGCCATTGCTCAACACTATAAATACCCCCCCCTTACCCCTTCATTTCGGTGCAAGCAAGAAAGAGAAGAAGAAAGAAGTTCTTGAGAGAGAAAGTGAGAGAAAGAAAGAAGTAAGGAAGTTCTGGTGAAGTTGGAAGTAGTAGGGAAGTTCTAAAGCACTGCTTTTGAGGTAACAACTAATCCTAGCTCTTATGCAATGTCTTTGTGATGTGTTGTCTTGTTTGGTTGATTGTTGTCCTATATGTTATGCTTGAAGCTCTATTCCAATGCTATGATCATATGTTATTGAATATGGAAGCATGCAGCATACTTATCTGTACACAGTCACAAGCAAGCACCGTCACTCTGCATTACATATTTTGTTATGATTATTGTTACTGGGATTCTTTTGAATCTCATTCCCAAACATAACATTACAGGGGAGGTTCTGTCAAAATAAAATTTGGAAATCTTAAGAGACGCCGGTAGGCTGCCGAAATTCCGGCAACGAAGACGGAACAAAGAAAGGAACTGATACGTACTGTGTACGTAGTGCTGTCTAAGGAGGCTGGAAGTGAGTGGACCCAGAAGGTTCATCCAGTCTTTCCTGGGTACTACGTAGAATGGTAGTTCTCATAAGGGAATTACCGAATCGGTACAACATCGGTTACTTTCTAGAAAAGAATTGTAGCAGTTATGCTGCCGGATTATAGACAGAGAAGGATGTAATAAAATATGAGAGAGTTAATCATGCACAGATATATAACAGTTGATTATTTGATATTAATGGTTATCTGGCCTGTATGACTGATATGTGTTGGTTGTATGCTTGGGTATGTAAAGACTAAATGCTGAAAATAGGCTCAGTGAACAGTAACTCGTGAAGACCCATTCATGTTTGATAAATCATTAAAAATAGTAAATGATTGAATTAATGTACGAAATTTTTAGGGTATAAAGTAGACATACTAAGCTTTAATTTGATATATATAATGTCTAAATTGGATGTATACACGAAAAGATATAAATGGTTAAAGTTGGGACCGGAATGCTGGATTCAGGAGAAAGTCATTGGATGAACAGTAATATTTGAACGTTTACCCACGTTAAATTTGTCAAGGATTGGTCAACCAATGATTTTTCCCTGAAATATATTTGAGTTAGATTCACGTAGCAATTTGAACCACTTCATTTTGATTTTTCTATAATTAGTTATGAATTTTCAAAGTCAGGTCACTCATCTGGAATTTGCCACAGTGAACAGTACTCGATATGAATAAAATTCCAGATTAAGTGTTTAGACTTCAATGACCCTGAAAGTGGTTTAAGTGCTACTGAATGGTCCCTAAGATGTATAAAAATAAGGTTGTGACATTTTGGTATCAAAGCCAAGGATTCTGGCTTAAGAAATGCTCTGAGTAGATGATTTATAGAAAGATATACCATGATAAAGCCGTCATAATTGACACTAAGTTAGTGTTTGCAGGATGGCTAGACATAGATTTGGGTCTGAAACTACAGTAAACCAATGGGAATTAAGACCAGAGGTCTTTAGTTCAGATAGTTCAGAAGAAGAGATAGTAAGCAATGATTCTGACCTCTGGACACCTCCAGTAGCTGGTGATTCTGAGGAGGATAGTTCCTCGGTAGGATCAAACTTTCCAATTGATGATCAGGAGGTGATGATAACAGAAGGCCCTATTCCTGCCATTCCCATAAGTGCGGTACCCTTGAATATAACAGACAGTTCAGGATCCAGTCAAGTACGTGTTCAGAGTAATGCGCCAGATCCCAGTAGGTCCGAAGTGACTTTAGTAGAAATGTATTTGGGAGGTTTAATCGTAAGAATGGTCCCAGGGAGGAACCTGAGTAGAGAGCAACTTGAGAGCTCGGTAGCATTAGCCCGACAACTATATGAGTTGAGGCAGACCCTGTTCGAAAACATAGATCAAGATTATTCGGTCTACCAGGAGTTTATCACAAGGGTGAAAGCCATATATCAAGCCTGGGATCCAAATGTGTTAACCATGGGGCTTTGGCTAGAAATTATGAATGATGTATTGCCGAAGACTCCTACCTGGAGATCGGAGTTGGACCAGTATTTTGATAGAGAATCATATTGTACCATATCCGACTGGATCTACCTAGTAGGAGATTATATTAGAATGAAGTTTAAGAAAAATTAGAGTAATATTTCTAATGTATAAAAGACTAGAATGGTACTGTGATATGTACATATACTCTGTATGTATATTATGTGTGAAATGAAATGAAAAGGAATTATGTTATTTATCGTATTCCCTTCTGTTTTTAAGTATAACAAAATGGTACGAACGAGGAGAACTATTCCAGCTGAGGAACCCCGAGAGGCTGGAAACCTTAATCAAATGATTCTAGAACGATTAGAACAGCAACAAAAGATGATAGAAGAAATGAGAGTTGCTCAAGCACGAAATGAACAAGAAAGAGATGCTGCCATAGCCGCGGCAGTAGCAGCAGCTGTAAATAATTTAAGACCGCCAGAGCCTTCAGGAGCAACTAGTAGAGAACCTGAAGAAGTACCCCAGCAGGCGGAACAGCCCCAGAGAAGGGTTGAATCAAGGGAGGAGGCAGTTGGCATCCAGCAATGGATGGTGCGATTTTGCAAACACAATCCTCCCATATTCGAAGGGACATTTGAGGTACATGTAGCAGAAAATTGGGTCAGCAGATTAGAGAAGATCTTTAAGGTCCTCGACTGCCCGACTGAAACCAAGGCCCAAATGGCCATCTATCAATTGGAAAAGGATGCGGATAGATGGTGGAAGAATACAGAGTTACTTCTCCAAGCAAGAGATATTCCAGTTACTTGGGAAGTATTTCTTGAGCAATTTTATGAGAAATATTTTCCTCAATCTGTCAGAGATGAAAGGGAGGCTGAATTCCTTGTGCTGAGGCAAGGAGAAAAAGAATCTTTTGACGAATATTTGGCCAAGTTCATCCGGCTATCTCAATATTCAACTTACCTACGCCAAGTGGATGACGAACGCTGGATGACAGAAAGAATGATTCGAGGGCTGAATTCTATGTTAAAGGAGAAGTTAACTCCCCAACAATACAGCCAGTTCAATAAGGCTGTGGAAGCATGTCGAATCGTTGAGAACAGCATGAATCATAGAATGCTGTCCAGATCTGGGAGTAAAGATCAAGCGACTCCTGATAAGGCCGGACGGAATCAAGAAGCGGCCAGTGGGAGCGGCTATAAGAAAAGAAAGCGCCCGTGGCAGACCAAGAGGCCTAATAGGGGAAATTTCCGCGGAAGATCCAATAACTGGGATCCAAAGGCCCAAGGATGTGAAAAGTGTGGAAAGAATCATGGTGACAGACCATGCTTGATGGGCCAGAATGTATGCTACACCTGCGGAAAGCCTGGACATTTTTCCAGGGAATGTCCTCAAGCTATAACTGATCCAAGGCCAAGGACGGCGGGACGAGTGTTTGCACTCACTAGAGAGGATGCTCAGCGATCATCTGAGATGATCCAAGGTACAATCTATCTCAATGATCATGCTGTGACTGCCCTATTTGATTAGGGTGCAAGTCATTCCTTTATATCTTATGAATGTGCTAAATGCCTAGGCCTTCTGATCAGCAAGTTACGTTATGATATACAGGTGAAAACCCCCACCAACGCTAGGGTGATCACATCTGATGCCTGTCTAAATATTGTGGTGCGTTATGAGCACTGCAGTACCACCCTGGACCTGATCTGTATGCCTTTCCAGGAGATTGAGGTCATACTCGGTTTAAATTGGTTATCCTCCAATAATGTGATATTGGACTGCAGGAACAAGACCCTAGTTCTTGGTCCAAAGATCACTGATCGGAGTCTAGAAGTACAACTGAACTTCGTGACAGAGGCTCAGGCAGAAAAATGTCTACGGAAAGGATGTCAGGGATATGTGGTATTCTTTTCTGTTCAAACAGAAGTGGAGGCAGGCATCGAGGAGGTTCCTGTAGTCAATGAATTTCCTGAAGTCTTTCCAAAGGAGATTCAGGGATTGCCTTCGGAGCGTGAAGTGGAGTTTGCGATCGACATTGTACCTGGAGCTGGACCAGTATCAAAAGCCCCATACAGGATGGCTCCCAACGAAATGATGGAACTGAAGAAGCAAATTGAGGAGTTATTGGAGAAGGGTTTTATACGACCCAGTGTATCGCCATGGGGTGCTCCAGTACTGTTCGTCAAGAAGAAAGATGGTAGCTTAAGGCTGTGCATTGACTACAGGGAATTAAATAAGCTTACAGTTAAGAACAAGTATCATCTTCCCAGAATTGATGACCTGCTAGATCAATTGGCAGGAGCGAGCTTATTCTCCAAAATTGACTTGAGATCTGGCTACCATCAACTAAGGGTCAAGCCAGATGATATTCCAAAGACGGCGTTCAGAACGCGCTACGGACATTTTGAATTTTTGGTGATGCCTTTTGGACTAACCAATGCACCTGCTATTTTCATGGACTATATGAACCGGATTTTTAGGCCTTATCTAGATCAGTTCGTTGTGGTCTTTATTGATGATATTCTGGTGTACTCCAAATCTCCAGAGGAGCATGAGAGGCATTTGAGGATTGTTCTTGGTACCCTTAAAGAGAAGAAGCTCTATGCTAAGCTGAGTAAGTGCGAGTTTTGGCTTTCAGAAGTCAAATTTTTCTGTCATGTCATATCCCGAGACGGGGTAGCTGTGGATCCTAGCAAAGTTGAAGCAGTTTTGAGCTGGGAACAGCCAAGGACAGTGACAGAGATTAGAAGTTTTCTTGGCCTAGCAGGGTACTACAGACGATTCATTCAAGACTTTTCTCGAATTGCCTTACCACTTACCAAGCTGACCAGAAAGAATCAGCAGTTTAAGTGGGATGAGAAGTGCGAGGCTAGCTTCCAGCAGTTGAAGCAGAGATTAACGACTACTCCCGTGCTGATTATTCCAGACCCAACTCAGACTTATGTAGTCTACACTGATGCTAGCAAGCAGGGGCTGGGATGTGTGCTTATGCAGCAAGGTCGAGTAGTAGCCTACGCCTCTCGGCAGTTAAAGCCACATGAAGAGAATTATCCCACTCATGATCTGGAGCTTGCGGCGGTGGTCTATGCCCTGAAGATATGGAGGCACTATTTATACGGAGCAACGATAGAGTTGTTTTGCGACCACAAAAGCCTAAAATATCTGCAGGATCAGAAGGAGCTGAACATGAGGCAGCGGCGATGGATGGAATTATTAAAAGATTATGACTTCCAGATTAAATACCATCCAGGAAAAGCCAATGTGGTAGCTGATGCCCTGAGTAGAAAGGTGGTGCAGGTTGCATACATGATGATCAAGGAATTGGAACTGATAGAAGATATGCGCGACTGGAGCCCTCTATATCAAATGCAACTGACGGAGAATCCTTTTGGAGGAGTTCATGTCAGAGCTTGCATAGAAGATGAGATCAAAGGGGCTCAGGAACAGGATAAGCTCGCAGCAATATTCAAAGACAAGCTGGAGAAAGGGAAGACAAGGAATTTTGAGATGTCCCCAGACGGATTGCTACAGTTTAGGGGAAAACCCTATATCCCAAATATTGGGGGATTAAGGGAAAGGATTCTGGAGGAAGCACATAAAAGCCGATATACGGTACATCCAGGTATGACCAAAATGTATCATGATGTTAAAAGGTTATTCTGGTGGCCTGGACTGAAGAAAGATGTTGTAGCTTACGTATCTAAGTGCTTAACCTGCCAGAAAGTGAAAGTTGAACATCAAAAGCCAGCAGGAACGTTGCAGCCTTTAGATATCCCTGAGTGGAAATGGGATGGGATTGCCATAGACTTTGTGGAAGGACTACCCTTGACACCAAGTAGACATGATGCGGTTTGGGTAGTAATCGATCGACTGACAAAGTCAGCACATTTCCTGGCAATCAATAAGAGAGATTCTCTAGAAAAGCTGGCAAAGCTGTATATAAAGGAGATCGTTAGGCTCCATGGTATCCCAAGCAGCATTGTGTCTGATAGAGATCCTCGATTTACTTCAAATTTCTGGAGGGCTCTACAGGAAGAAATGGGCACTACTCTCAGATTCAGTACAGCTTATCATCCTCAGACAGATGGTCAATCTGAAAGAACAATACAGACGTTAGAGGATATGCTGAGAGCATGTGTCCTAGATTTCAAAGGCAGCTGGGATATCCATTTACCCCTTATAGAGTTTGCATATAACAATGGTTATCAGGCTAGTATACAGATGGCACCTTTTGAAGCACTCTATGGACGGAAATGTAGATCCCCCTTATGCTGGCTAGAGTTGAGCGAGAGAAGAATGCTTGGTCCGGATATAGTGGATCAAACTGCAGAACAAGTTGCGGTAATTAGAAAACGATTGTTGACGGCTCAAAGCAGACAGAAGAGCTATGCAGATGTCAGAAGGAAGCCGTTGGAGTTGAAGAAGGAGAACATGTATTCCTTAAGTTAACTCCAACCACAGGAGCCGGACGATCGATTAAGGTGAAGAAGCTGCATCCAAGATACATCGGGCCATTCCAGATTCTCTCAAAGATAGGAGCAGTAGCCTACAAGTTGGCTCTTCCTCCAAATCTCAGCCAGATACATGATGTGTTCCATGTTTCCCAATTAAAGAAGTATATTCCAGATCCATCTCATGTGATAGAGCAAGATGAGGTCACACTGCGAGATGACTTGACCTATGAGGTTGGACCGGTACGAATTACTGATAGAAAAGTCAAGCAGTTGCGGAATAAGCAAATTCCTTTAGTTAAAGTGATCTGGAAAGGCTTGACTGAACAAGAGGCTACATGGGAAACAGAAGAAAAGATGAGAGAAAAGTACCCTGAATTATTTGTATAGGATAGATGTAATGTAAATTTCGGGGACGAAATTTATTTTTAGGGGGAGAGAAATGTAATATCCTTAATTTTCTGTACTGGTTTCTATGTACAGAATAAACGGAATATATGAGCTCTGTTTCAGGAAAAAGATGTGGTCCTTTATGTAAAGAAAATGATTAAATTGCAAAAGAAAGGAAAAGAAAGGACTTAAATGCAAATATGGAAAGTTTAAGGTAAGGAAGGAAAGGTAGACAAAAATGTGGGGTCTTAAAGTGTAATTTTAGCCAAATTAAGGGACTTAATTATAAAGAAGGAAAAGTTCCCTGGGGCTAAAGTATAATTAAAGAAAATAGGCCAGAAGTGGTTTGCACCGCCCGACAGCATTTCAGTCCCAGATTCTACCAGAAGGTAGGGCAGGTGACGCCGGGTAACCAAGCCTAATACCGGAATTTTTGAAGATTCCAGATAGCCAGAAATGGACTGATCGTCCAAAAGTTATAAAAATTAATACCGGATACCCTAGGTTTCAGATATAAGTGAGAAAATACAGGATGATGCACCCTTATGGGGCGGATGTCGGGAAACTGACAGGATACCGATAGGAGGTCTGTAGGAAAAGTTATTCACAAAATAAAAATTCCAGACGGGAGTGTGAGGCCTCCAGGGATCCGGGTTGGAGATTTATCGGTATTTTTAAAGGGGCTGAATGCGATCGAATGACTTCGGTCAGATGACCGTTATAACCCCCAAGGATGCCTGAACACAGTAGGACACTGTATCTGGGAAAAAGAGCCGGTGTCCGAAAAAGGTGTATAATCGGTAAATAATAGTTAAAATATTCAATGAACTGTGTTAAAGGAAGATTTCTCGTAATGTGTGCCATACAGGTAATGGACCCAGGAAGCCCAAAAATGGCGCCATTAGAGGCCCAATAAGACTCTTGGACTGATAGGTGGGCCAGTGTCCAGCAGAACCCCGGAAAAGTGCGAAATTACGAAAATGCCCCTATGTTGTACAAAAAGGGCAGCAGATGAATAAAGGGTATTCTGGTCATTTTGGACAGACCCAGAGGTCAAGACATGTCTAAATAAGGTTGACTAGAGCCAGTATAAGCTTTGACCGAGTCCAGAAAGGTGTGAAATGAAGATTTTGCCCTTAGGGTTAAAATAGGACAAGATAGGGCACCAAGGGCATTTTGGTCATTTCGCAGGGGATCTGTAATTGAGTCTGGACCCAGTATTAAAAAGTTAATGATATAAAGGGTCTAGATACTAAATGTGAGGTCAGTAGACATAAAAAGGATCTTCAGAAACATCAGGTGCAGAAAACAGCACGTTTTTCGAGGCGATGGACCGGGCCGGTACCGGAGTGGACCGGAAAGCTTCCGGAAGGCTCTAGCTCCCTCTCAATTTCGCCATGTGAAGAATGTGGGAGGTGAGGTGTCCCATGAGTTGGCATTGAGTGATGTCATGCATGATGCAGTAAAAGGAATAAAGAAAAATAGGAAATTCAGGAAAAACCAGGACCACAGGATCATAAGTCTTCAAAATTACAAGATTGCCATTGCTCAACACTATAAATACCCCCCCCTTACCCCTTCATTTCGGTGCAAGCAAGAAAGAGAAGAAGAAAGAAGTTCTTGAGAGAGAAAGTGAGAGAAAGAAAGAAGTAAGGAAGTTCTGGTGAAGTTGGAAGTAGTAGGGAAGTTCTAAAGCACTGCTTTTGAGGTAACAACTAATCCTAGCTCTTATGCAATGTCTTTGTGATGTGTTGTCTTGTTTGGTTGATTGTTGTCCTATATGTTATGCTTGAAGCTCTATTCCAATGCTATGATCATATGTTATTGAATATGGAAGCATGCAGCATACTTATCTGTACACAGTCACAAGCAAGCACCGTCACTCTGCATTACATATTTTGTTATGATTATTGTTACTGGGATTCTTTTGAATCTCATTCCCAAACATAACATTACAGGGGAGGTTCTGTCAAAATAAAATTTGGAAATCTTAAGAGACGCCGGTAGGCTGCCGAAATTCCGGCAACGAAGACGGAACAAAGAAAGGAACTGATACGTACTGTGTACGTAGTGCTGTCTAAGGAGGCTGGAAGTGAGTGGACCCAGAAGGTTCATCCAGTCTTTCCTGGGTACTACGTAGAATGGTAGTTCTCATAAGGGAATTACCGAATCGGTACAACATCGGTTACTTTCTAGAAAAGAATTGTAGCAGTTATGCTGCCGGATTATAGACAGAGAAGGATGTAATAAAATATGAGAGAGTTAATCATGCACAGATATATAACAGTTGATTATTTGATATTAATGGTTATCTGGCCTGTATGACTGATATGTGTTGGTTGTATGCTTGGGTATGTAAAGACTAAATGCTGAAAATAGGCTCAGTGAACAGTAACTCTTGAAGACCCATTCATGTTTGATAAATCATTAAAAATAGTAAATGATTGAATTAATGTACGAAATTTTTAGGGTATAAAGTAGACATACTAAGCTTTAATTTGATATATATAATGTCTAAATTGGATGTATACACGAAAATATATAAATGGTTAAAGTTGGGACCGGAATGCTGGATTCAGGAGAAAGTCATTGGATGAACAGTAATATTTGAACGTTTACCCACGTTAAATTTGTCAAGGATTGGTCAACCAATGATTTTTCCCTGAAATATATTTGAGTTATCTTAACGTATCAATTGGAACCACTTCATTTCGATTTTTCTATAATTAGTTATGAATTTTCAAAGTCAGGTCACTCATCTGGAATTTGCCACAGTGAACAGTACTCGATATGAATAAAATTCCAGATTAAGTGTTTAGACTTCAATGACCCTGAAAGTGGTTTAAGTGCTACTGAATGGTCCCTAAGATGTATAAAAATAAGGTTGTGACACTTCTGGACTCCGATCTGCTACTGTCGAACCAAGAACTAGCGTCTTGTTCTTGCAGTCCAGCATTACATTATTGGAGGACAACCAATTTAAACCAAGTATAACCTCCATCTCTCGAAAAGGCATGCATATTAGGTCTAAGGTTGTACAACAGTGCTCATACCGCACAATAATATTCAAACAAGTATCAGAGGTAACTACCCTAGCACTTGTGGGAGTTGTCACATATATGTCATAATGCAATTTACTAATTATCAGGCCTAGACGTCTAGCACAATCATAAGAAATAAAAGAATGACTTACACCAGAATCAAACAGAGCAATCACTGAGTGATCATTAATATAGATTGTACCTTGAATCATCTCAGGTGATTTCTGTGCATCTTCTCTAGAAAGTGCAAATACGCATCCTTGCGTCGGCCGCCTTTGATCAGCTGCTGTCTGAGGATATTCCCGAGCAAAATATCCTGGCTTTCCACAAGCATAGCAGACATTTTGGCTCACCCAACAAGGCCTATCCCCATGATTTTTCCCACATTTGTTGCACACTTGGGCTCTTGTGTCTCTGTTACTCGGCCCTCCTCGATAATTTCCTTTGCCAGGTCTCCTATTCTGCCATGGCTGCTTTCTTTTTTTGTAGTTACTGCTTCTTGCAGCATCTTGGCTTCGACCGGCCTTCTTAGGAATTGTCTGTTCCTTGCTTATAGGCCTGGACAATATCCTGTGATTCATACTACCCTCCACAATACGACAAGCCTCCACAGCCTTGTTGAACTGGTTGTATTGTTGAGGAGTCAGCTTCTGCTTCAGCGTAGAGTTCAATCCTCTGATCATCCGTTCTGTCATCCAGCGCTCATCATCAACTTGACGCAGGTAGGTAGAATATTGGGATAGATGTCACATCCTTGTTTTTATATATCTTAAGGACCATTCAATAGCACTTAGAACCACTTTCAGGGTTATTGAAGTCTAAACTCTTAATCTGGAATTTTTATTCTCATCGGGTACTGTTCACTGTGGCAAATTCCAGATGAGTGACCTGACTTTGAAAATTCATAACTAATTCTAGAAAAATCTAAATGAAGTGGTTCAAATTGATAAATGAATATAAACTAATTATATTTCAGAGAAAAATCATTGGCTGACCATTCCTTGACAAATTCAACGTGGGTCAACGTTTAAACTTTACTATTCATCCAATGACTTTCTCCTGAATCCAGCATTCTGGTCCCAACTTTAACAATTTATATATTTTCGTGTATACATCCAAATGAATCATTATATATATCAAATTAAAGCTTAGTATGTCTACTATTTACCAAAAAAATATCATACATTTATTCAACCATTTACTATTTTTAATGATTGATCAAACAGCAACAGGTCTCCACAGGTTACTGTTCACAAAGTTATTTTTCAGCAACCAACCTTGCATATTAGTGCATACATACATCACATATTAGTTAAACATGCCAGATAACAATTATTATTGAATAATCTGCTATTATACATCAGTGCATGATTAACCTCCTCATATTTCTATTACATTTTCCGTTGTCTAAAATTCGGCAGCATAACTGCTACATTCCTTCTGTAGAAAGTAACCGATCTTGTACCGATTCGGTAATTCCCGTAGGAGCTACCATTCTACGTAAGTACCCAGGAAAGACTGGATGAACCTGCTAGGTCCACTCACTTCCAGCCTCCTTAGACAGCACCTACGTACACAGTACGTATCAGTTCCTTTCTTTGTTCCTTCTGTGTTCCAGAATTTCGGCAGCCTAACGGCGTCTCTTAAAATTTCCAAATTCTATTTTGACAGAACCTCCCCTGTAATGTTATATATGGGAATGAGATTCAAAAGAATCCCAGTAGCAACAATCATAACAATATATGTAATGCAGTGTGACAGTGCCTGCTTGTGATTGTGTACAGATAAGTATGCTGCATGCCTCAATATTCAATAACATATGATCATAGCATTGTAATAGAGCTTCAAGCATAACATATAAGACAATAATCCAACCAAACAATAGCACAACAATTCACAAAGACATTACATAAAAGCTATGATTAGTTACTACCTTAAAAGCAGAACTTCAGAACTTCTCTACTGCTTCCAACTCCACCAGAACTTCCTTTCTTCTTTCTTTCTCTCACTTTCTCTCTCAAGAACTTCCTTATCTCTCTAAACCTTGCTTGGGCCGTGCTGAATGAAGAGCTAGGGGGTATTTATAGTTTTGGTCAATGGCATTCTTGTAATTTTGAAGCCATCTGATCCTGTGGTCCTGGTTTTTTCGGAATTTCCTATTTTTCTTTATTCCTTTTACTGCATCATGCATGACATCACCTCAAGGCCACCTCATATGTCACATGGAGAAATTGCAAGCTCTTGGGATACCTCATCAGCTGACTCAGTAGTTCCAGTCCAATCCAGTACCGATCCGGTCCGATTTCCCACAAACTGGACTCACCGGCTAAGATTATGTCACATGTCCTTAACTTTTTCTTTCTCCTCTATATTGGCGCCATGTGGCATCTTATGGGCACCTATCACGCCATCCAAAGCTATCCAGATAAGTCCAAGGATTTATCTAATCACCTCCTCGGTTATCGTGCCGACCGAGTAACTTTACTTTATTGAAACAGCATTAAAATAGTATTTTAATGCCACTTTTTCCCACATATCACTGGGCCTACGTTTTTGGGCTCTGGGAATGTTATCTTGGATCCTGATCAAGCCCAAATACTCTGATGGCTCGATTCCCAAGAAACATCCCTTGGCAAATTACCAAAATACCCCTTGGTGCCCTCCCTTGCACTATTTTAACCCTAAGGGCAAAACCGTCATTTTACACCTTTCTATACTTTATCAGAGCATATACTGACTCTGATTAACTTCATCTGTATATGTCTTGGCCTCTAGACCTGTCCAGAATGACCAACATGCCCTTATACATCTACTACCCCTCAAGTACAACACAGGGGCATTTTCGTAATTTCATACTTTTCCGGGGTTCTGCTAGACACTGGTCCACCTATCAGTCCAAGTGTCTTATTGGGCCTTTGATGGATCCATTTTGGGCCTTTCTGGGTCCACTACCTTTATGGCACGCATTACGAGGAATCCTCCCCTGTCCAGGTTCACCGAATATTTTAGCTATTATGCACCGTTTACACACATATCCGGACACCGGCTCCTTCTGTCAGATACACTGCCCTACTGTGTCTGGGCAGCCATTTGGGTCATAACGGGCATCTGACTGTTGTTACCCGACCTCATTCAGTCTTAGTTTAAATACCGATAAATCTCCCTATCGGATCCCTGGAGGCCTCATACTCCCGTCTGGATTTGCTAATTTGTGAATAACTTTTCTACAGACCTCCTATCGGCATTCTGTCCGTTTCCTGACATCCGCCCCATAAGAGTGCATCATCCTGTAATTTCTCACTTATATCTGAAATCTAGGGTATCCGGTATGAATTTTTATAACTTTTGGACGATCAGTCCATTTCTGGCTATCTGGAGTCTTCAAAAATTCCGGTATTAAGCTGGATTACCCAGCGTCACTTGCCCTATCTTCTGGTAAAATTTGGGACTGAAATGCCACCGGGCAGTCCGAACCACTTCTGGCCTATTTTTCTTTAATTATACTTTAGCCCCAGGGAACTTTTCTTCTTTGCAATTAAGTCCCTTATTTTTGGCTAAAATTACACTTTAAGACCCCACATTTTTGTCTACCTTTCTTTCCTAACCTTAAACTTTCCATAATTGCATTTAAGTCCTTTCATTTTCTTTCTTTTGCAATTTAATCCTTTTCTTTACATAAAGGACTACATCTTTTTCCTGAAAAAGAACTCATATATTCCATCTAGTCTGTACATAGAAATCAGTACAGAAAAATTAAGGATATTACATTTCTCTTCCTCTTAAAATAAATTTTGTCCTCGAAATTTACATTACATCTATCTTATCGAAACAATTCAGGATACTTCTCTCTCATCTTTTCTTCTGTTTCCCATGTAGCTTCTTGTTCAGTCAAGCCTTTCCAGATCACTTTAACTAAATCAATTTGTTTATTCCGCAACTGCTTGACTTTTCTATCAGCAATTCGCACCGGTCTAACCTCATAGGTTAAGTCATCTCGCAGTGCGACCTCATCTTGTTCAATCACATGAGATGGATCTGGAACATACTTCTTTAATTGGGAAACATGGAACACATCATGTATCTGGCTGAGATTAGGAGGAAGAGCCAACTTGTAGGCTACTGCTCCTATCGTCCGGCTCCAGTAGTTGGAGTTAACTTAAGGAATACATGTTCTCCTTCTTCAAACTCTAACGGCTTCCATCTGACATCTGTATAGTTCTTCTGTCTGCTTTGAGCCGTCAGCAATCTTTTTCTAATCACCACAATCTGCTCTGCGGTTTGATCCACTATATCAGGACCAAGCATTCTTCTCTCACTCAGCTCTAGCCAGCATAAGGGGGATCTACATTTACGTCCATAGAGTGCTTCAAAAGGTGCCATCTGAATACTGGCCTGGTAACTATTGTTATAAGCAAACTCTATAAGGGGTAAATGGATATCCCAGCTACCCTTGAAATCTAAGACACATGCTCTCAGCATATCCTCTAACGTTTGTATTGTTCTTTCAGATTGACCATCTGTCTGAGGATGATAAGCTGTACTAAATCTAAGAGTAGTGCCCATTTCTTCCTGTAGAGCCCTCCAGAAATTTGAAGTAAATCGAGGGTCTCTATCAGACACAATGCTGCTCGGGATACCATGAAGCCTAACGATCTCCTTTATATACAGCTTTGCCAGCTTTTCAAGAGAATCTCTCTTATTGATTGCCAGAAAATGTGCTGACTTTGTCAATCGATCAATTACTACCCACACTGTATCATGTCTACTTGGAGTCAGGGGTAGTCCTTCCACAAAGTCCATGGCAATCCCATCCCATTTCCACTCAGGGATTTCTAGAGGCTACAATGTTCCTGCTGGCTTTTGATGTTCAACTTTCACTTTCTGGCAGGTCAAGCACTTAGATACGTAGGTCACAACATCTTTCTTCAATCCAGGCCACCAAAATAACCTTTTAACATCATGGTACATCTTGGTCATACCTGGATGTACAGTATACCGACTTTTATGTGCTTCCTCCAGAATCCTTTCCCTTAATCCCACAACATTAGGGATATAGGGTCTTCCCCGAAACTGTAGTAATCCATCTGGGGACATCTCAAAATTCCTTGTCTTCCCCTTCTCCAGCTTGTCTTTGAATATTGCTGCGAGCTTATCCTGCTTTTGAGCCTTTTTTATCTCATCTTCTGTGCAAGCTCTGACATGAACTCCTCCAAAAGGATTCTCCGTCAGTTGCATTTGATATAGAGTGCTCCAATTGTGCATATCTTCTATTAATTCCAATTCCTTGATCATCATGTATGCAACCTGCACCACCTTCCTACTCAGGGCATCAGCTACCACATTGGCTTTTCCTGGATGGTATTTAATCTGGAAGTCATAATCTTTCAACAATTCCATCCATCGTCGTTGCCTCATATTCAGCTCTTTTTGATCCTGTAGATACTTCAGGCTTTTGTGGTCGCAAAACAACTCTATCGTTGCTCCATATAAATAGTGTCTCTATATCTTCAGGGCATAGACCACCGCAGCAAGCTCCAGATCATGAGTGGGATAATTTTCTTCATGTGGTTTCAACTGCCGAGAGGCGTAGGCTACTACTCGACCTTGTTGCATTAGCACACATCCCAACCCCGCTTGCTAGCATCAGTGTAGACTACGTAAGTCTGAGTTGGGTCTGGAATAATCAGCACTGGAGTAGTGGTTAATCTCTGCTTCAACTCTTAGAAGCTAGCCTCGCACTTCTCATCCCACTTAAACTGCTGATTCTTTCTGGTCAGCTTGGTAAGTGGTAAGGCAATTCGAGAAAAGTCTTGAATAAATCTTCTGTAGTACCCTGCTAGGCTGAGAAAACTTCTGATCTCCGTCACTGTCCTTGGCTGCTCCCAGCTCAAAACTGCTTCAACTTTGCTAGGATCCACAGCTACCCCGTCTCGGGATATGACATGACCGAGAAATTTGGCTTCTGACAGCCAAAACTCGCATTGACTCAGCTTAGCATAGAGCTTCTTCTCTTTAAGGGTACCAAGAACAATCCTCAAATGCCTCTCATGCTCCTCTGGAGATTTGGAGTACTCCAGAATATCATCAATGAAGACCACAACGAACTGATCTAGATAAGGTCTGAAGATTCGATTCATGTAGTCCATGAAAATAGCAGGTGCATTGGTTAGTCCAAAAGGCATCACAAGAAACTCAAAATGCCCGTAGCGCGTCCTGAACGCCGTCTTTGGAATATCATCTGGCTTGACCCTTAGTTGATGGTAGCCAGATCTTAAGTCAATCTTGGAGAATAAGCTCGCTCCTGCTAATTGATCTAGCAGGTCGTCGATTCTGGGGAGAGGATACTTATTCTTAACTATAAGCTTATTTAATTCCCTGTAGTCAATACATAGCCTTAAACTGCCATCTTTCTTTTTGACGAATAATACTGGAGCACCCCATGGTGATACACTGGGTCGTATGAAACCCTTCTCCAATAGCTCCTCAATTTGCTTCTTCAGTTCCATCATTTCATTGGTAGCCATCCGGTACGGGGCTTTTGATACTGGTCCAGCTCCAGGTATAATGTCGATTACAAACTCCACTTCACGCTTTGAAGGCAATCCCTAAATCTCCTTTGGAAAGACTTCAGGAAATTCATTGACTACTGGAATCTCCTCGATGCCTTCTTCCACTTCTGTTTGAACAGAAAAGAATACCACATATCCCTGACATCCTTTCCGTAAACATTTTTCTGCCTGAGCCTCCGTCATGAAGTTCAGTCGTACTTCTGAGCTCCGATCAGTGATCTTTGGACCAAGAACTAGGGTCTTATTTCTGCAGTCCAACATCACATTATTGGAGGATAACCAATTTAAGCCGAGTATGACATCAATCTCTCGGAAAGGCATACAGATCAGGTCTAGGGTGGTACTGGAGTGCTCATAACGCACAACACTATTTAGACAGGCATCAGACGTAATTACCCTAGCGTTGGTAGGGGTTTTCACCTGTATATCATAACGCAATTTGCTGATCAGAAGGCCTAGGCATTTAGCACATTCATAAGATATAAAGAAATGACTTGCACCCGAATCAAATAGAGCAGTCACAGCATGATCATTGAGATAGATTATACCTTGAATCATCTCAGATGATCGCTGAGCGTCCTCTCTAGTGAGTGCAAACACTCGTCCTGCCGTCCTTGGCCTTGGATCAGTTATAGCTTGAGGATATTCTCTGGAAAAATGTTCGGGCTTTCCGCAGGTGTAACAAACATTCTGGCCCATTAAACATGGTCTATCACCATGATTTCTTCCACACTTTTCACATACTGGGGCCTTTGAATCCCTGTTGTTGGACCTGCCGCAGAAATTTCCTCTACTGGGCCTCCTGTTCTGCCACGGTCGCTTTCTTTTCTTATAGTCGCTTCCACTTGCAGCTTCTTGATTTCGACCGGCCTTGTCAGAGGTCGCCTGATCCTTACTCCTGGATCTAGATAGCATTCGATGATTCATGCTATTTTCTACAATTCGACATGCTTCCACAGCCTTATTAAACTGGCTGTACTGTTGCGGAGTTAACTTCTCCTTTAGCGTGGAATTCAATCCCTGAATTATTATTTCGGTCATCCAACGCTCGTCATCCACTTGACATAGATACGTAGAATACTGGGATAGCTTGATGAACTTAGCCAGATATTCGTCAAAAGCTTCTTTTTCTCCTTGTCTCAGTACAAGGAACTCGGCCTCCCTTTCATCTCTGATGGATTGAGGAAAATATTTCTCGTAAAACTGCTCAAGAAACACTTCCCAGGTAACTGGAATATCTCTTACTTAGAGAAGTAACTCTGTATTCTTCCACCATCTATTCGCGTCCTTTTCTAATTGATAGATGGCCATTTGGGCCTTAGTTTCAGTTGGGCAGTCGAGGACCTTGAAGATCTTCTCTAATCTACTGGCCCAATTTTCTGCTATCTGTACCTCAAATGTCCCTTTGAACACTGGAGGATTGTGTTTACAAAATCGAACCATCCATTGTTGGATTCCTACTGCCTCCTCCCTCGATTCAACCCGTCTCTGGAGCTGAACTGCCTGCTGTTGTACTTCTTCGGGTTATCTATCAGCCGCTCCAGAAGGCTCTGGCGGTCTTAAATTACTTACAGCTGCTGCCACTGCTGCGGCTATGGTAGCGTCTTTTTCCTGCTCATTTCGTGCCTGAGCAGCTCTCATTCTTCTATCATCTTTTGTTGTTGCTCTAATCGCTCTAAAATTAGTTGACTAAGATTTCCATCTTATTGTGGTTCCTTTGCTGGAATCGTTCTTCTTGTTCGAACCATTTTATTATGCTATAACATAGAAAGGAATGCGATAAACAATATTTCTCATTTCATTTCAAACATAGCATACATACAAGGTATATGTCACAGTCATATATGCTTTCTACACATTACATACATACATTGAGGATATTACCCTAATCCTCCTTAAACTTTATTCTAATATACTCTCCTACCAAGTAGATCCAGTTGGATACAGTACAATATGGTTCTTTATCAAAATATTGGTCCAACTCTGATCTCCAGGTAGGAGTAGTCGGCAATACATCATTCATAATTTCTAGCCAAAGCCCCATGGTTAACACGTTTGGATCCCAGGCTTGATATATGGCTTTCACCCTTGTGATGAAATTGTGATAAACCATATAACCTTGATTTACATCTCTGATCAGTGTCTGCCACCGAGCTCTCGAATTGTTCTCTACTCAGGTTCCTCCCTGGGATCATTCTTACGATTAGACTTCCCAAATGTATCTCTACTAGGGTCACTTCGGGCCTACCAGGACCTGGCGTATTACTCTGATCACGTACTTGGCTGGATCCTGAATTGTCTGTTATATTCGAAGGTATCGCACTTATGGGAATGGCAGGAATGGGGCCTTCTATCACCATCACCTCCTGATCATCAATCGAAAAGTTTGATCCTATCGAGGAACTATCCTCCTCAGAGTCACCAGCTACTGGAGGTATCCAAGGATCAGAATCATTGCTCATTACCTCCTCTTCTGAACTATCTGAACTAGAGACCTCTGGTCTAAACTCCCATTGGTTTACTGTAGTTTTAGACCCGAATCTATGTCTAGCCATCCTGCAAACACTAACTTAGTGTCAATTATGATGGCTTTATCATAGTATGTCTATCTCTAAATCATCTACTCAGAGCATTTCCTAAGCCAGAATCCTTTGCTCAGATATCAAAATGTCACATCCTTGTTTTTATATATCTTAAGGACCATTCAGTAGCACTTAGAACCACTTTCAGGGTTATTGAAGTCTAAACTCTTAAGCTAGAATTTTTTTTCTCATCGGGTACTGTTCACTGTGGCAAATTCCAGATGAGTGACCTGACTTTGAAAATTCATAACTAATTATAGAAAAATAGAAATGAAGTGGTTCAAATTTATACATGAAGATAACCTAATTATATTTCAGGGAAAAATCATTGGCTGACCATTCCTTGACAAATTCAACGTGGGTCAACGTTTAAACTTTACTGTTCATCCAATGACTTTCTCCTGAATCCAGCATTCTGGTCCCAACTTTAACAATTTATATATTTTTGTGTATAAATCCAAATGAATCATTATATATATCAAATTAAAGCTTAGTATGTCTACTATTTACCAAAAAAATATCATACATTTATTCAACCATTTACTATTTTTAATGATTGATCAAACAGCAACAGGTCTCCACGGGTTACTGTTCACAAAGTTATTTTTCAGCAACCAACCTTGCATATTAGTGCATACATACATCACATATCAGTTAAACATGCCAGATAACAATTATTATTGAATAATCTGCTATTATACATCAGTGCATGATTAACCTCCTCATATTTCTATTACATTTTCCGTTGTCTAAAATTCGGCAGCATAACTGCTACATTCCTTCTGTAGAAAGTAACCGATCTTGTACCGATTCGGTAATTCCCGTAGGAGCTACCATTCTACGTAAGTACCCAGGAAAGACTGGATGAACCTGCTAGGTCCACTCACTTCCAGCCTCCTTAGACAGCACCTACGTACACAGTACGTATCAGTTCCTTTCTTTGTTCCTTCTTTGTTGCCAGAATTCTGGCAGCCTAACGGCGTCTCTTAAAATTTCCAAATTCTATTTTGACAGAACCTCCCCTGTAATGTTATATATGGGAATGAGATTCAAAAGAATCCCAGTAGCAACAATCATAACAATATATGTAATGTAGTGTGACAGTGCCTGCTTGTGATTGTGTACAGGTAAGTATGCTGCATGCCTCACTCAATATTCAATAACATATGATCATAGCATTGTAATAGAGCTTCAAGCATAACATATAAGACAACAATCCAACCAAAGAATAGAACAACAATTCACAAAGACATTACATAAAAGCTATGATTAGTTACTACCTTAAAAGCAGAACTTCAGAACTTCTCTACTGCTTCCAACTCCACCAGAACTTCCTTTCTTCTTTCTTTCTCTCACTTTCTCTCTCAAGAACTTCCTTATCTCTATAAACCTTGCTTGGGCCGTGCTGAATGAAGAGCTAGGGGGTATTTATAGTTTTGGTCAATGGCATTCTTGTAATTTTGAAGCCATCTGATCCTGTGGTCCTGGTTTTTCTGGAATTTCCTTTTTCTTTATTCCTTTTACTGCATCATGCATGACATCACCTCAAGGCCACCTCATGGGACACCTCATATGTCACATAGAGAAATTGCAAGCTCTTGGGACACCTCATCAGCTGACTCAGCAGTTCAAGTCCAATCCAGTACCGGTCCGGTCCGATTTCCCACAAACTGGACTCACCGACTAAGATTATGCCACATGTCCTTAACTTTTTCTTTCTCCTCTATATTGGCACCATGTGTCATCTTACAGGCACCTGTCACGCCATCCAATGCTATCCAGATAAGTCCAGGACTTTATCTGATCACCTCCTCGGTTATCGTGCCGACCGAGTAACTTTACTTTATTGAAACAGCATTAAAATAGTATTTTAATGCCACTTTTTCCCACATATCATTGGGCCTACGTTTTTGGGCTCTGGGAATGTTATCTTGGATCCTGATCAAGCCCAAGTACTCTGATGGCTCGATTCCCAAGAAACATCCCTTGGCAAATTACCAAAATACCCCTGGGGGCCCTCTCTTGCACTATTTTAACCCTAAGGGCAAAACCGTCATTTTACACCTTTATATACTTTATCAGAGCATATACTGACTCTGATTAACTTCATCTGTATATGTCTTGGCCTCTAGGCCTGTCCAGAATGACCAAAATGCCCTTATACATCTACTACCCCTCTAGTACAACACAGGGGCATTTTCGTAATTTCGCACTTTTCCGGGGTTCTGCTGGACACTGGTCCACCTATCAGTCCAAGTGTCTTATTGGGCCTTTGATGGCGCCATTTTGGGCCTTTCTGGGTCCACTACCTTTATGGCACGCATTACGAGGAATCCTCCCCTGTCCAGGTTCACCGAATATTTTAGCTATTATGCACTGTTTACACACATATCCGGACACCGGCTCCTTCTGTCAGATACACTGCCCTACTGTGTCTGGGCAGCCATTTGGGTCATAACGGGCATCTGACTGTTGTTACCCGACCTCATTCAGTCTTAGTTTAAATACCGATAAATCTCCCTATCGGATCCCTGGAGGCCTCATACTCCCGTCTGGATTTGCTAATTTGTGAAAAACTTTTCTACAGACCTCCTATCGGTATTCTGTCCGTTTCCTGACGTCCGCCCCATAAGAGTGCATTATCCTGTAATTTCTCACTTATATATGAAATCTAGGGTATCCGGTATGAATTTTTATAACTTTTGGACGATCAGTCCATTTCTGGCTATCTGGAGTCTTCAAAAATTCCGGTATTAAGCTGGATTACCCAGCGTCACTTGCCCTATCTTCTGGTAAAATTTGGGACTGAAATGCCACCGGGCAGTCCGAACCACTTCTGGCCTATTTTTCTTTAATTATACTTTAGCCCCAGGGAACTTTTCTTCTTTGCAATTAAGTCCCTTATTTTTGGCTAAAATTACACTTTAAGACCCCACATTTTTGTCTACCTTTCTTTCCTAACCTTAAACTTTCCATAATTGCATTTAAGTCCTTTCATTTTCTTTCTTTTGCAATTTAATCATTTTCTTTACATAAAGGACTACATCTTTTTCCTGAAAAAGAACTCATATATTCCATCTAGTCTGTACATAGAAATTAGTACAGAAAAATTAAGGATATTACAATAGACGGATGAATTTGGCTAGGTACACATCAAAGGATTCTCTTTCTTCTTGTCTCAGCACAAGGAATTCTGCTTCTATCTCGTCCCTCACAGACTGAGGAAAATACTTTGCATAGAATTGTTCAAGAAACACTTCCCAAGTTACTGGAATGTTTCTTGCTTGCATAAGTAGTTATGTATTTTTCCACCACCTATCAGCATCGTTCTTTAGCTGATAGATGGCCATCTGAGCCTTTGTCTCTGTTGGGCAATCCAGAACTTTAAAAATCTTTTCCAATCGACTAATCCAATCCTCTGCAGCCTGTACCTCAAAGGTTCCTTCAAATATGGGAGGATTATGCTGGCAGAACCTGACCATCCATTGTTGAATGCTAATTACATGATCTGTCTGCTCAGCCAGTCTAGGTGGCTCTATCGGATGCTGTACTCTTTCTACTGCTGTATTCGCTGCTTCAGATGGTTCTGGAGGCCTCATATTGTTAACTGCTGCAGCCACTGCTGTGGCTATAGCAGCATCTCTATCCTGTTCATTTCGTGCTTGTGTGGCATGCATTTCTTCTATCATTTTCTGTTGTTGCTCCAGCTTCTCTAAGATTAGCTGATTAATATCCCTTGTGTTCTCCGGTTCCTCGGCCGTAATGGTTCTTCTTGTACGGACCATTTTGCTTTACTGTTTAGCGGAAAATCTAACAGAAGAGGAATACGATAAAGAACATAATTTTTATTCCATTCAAAACATGTCGTATACATATAGTCATTAAAAGTCATACATATAGTGCCATACTGGTCTTTATACATAACATAACTACATGGAGAACATCATTTTTCTAAACATACCCTAGTCTTTCTTAAACTTAATTCTAATAAATTCTTCAATTAGATAAATCCAATCAGGTATATCTTCATAAGGATCTTCTTCAAAGTATTCATCTAATCTCGTTCTCCAAGTAGGGGTGGTTGGTAGAAGCTCATCCATAATAACTGTCCAATTATCCAGTGTCAGTGTATCTGGATGGAAAGCTAGATAGGCATTTCTTACTCTGGTAATGAAGTCTTTGTAGACTGCATAATCCTAATCCCTACTCCTGTCTAAAAGTCCTCCAAGAGTGTACAGTTGTTGAGCTAACTCTATAGCCCTCTCAAAGTGCTTTTCACTCATATGCTTAGATGGTGACATCTCTATAACTTGGTCTCCTAAATAAAACTCTACTATCGTTAGTCTAGGTCTACTGGGACCTAGGATGTCTGGGTCTACTGATTGCCTCAGAGTATATCCCATTGTTCCTCTCGCCTGGGAACACTGATCATTAGGATGTCCGAGTTGGGCTCCTTGATTTGTCTCCATGTCTGTATCTACTACAGTTGTAGTCACAGGAATAGTTGGTACAGGTTCCTCCTGTATCCCTTCTGGTGTAGTGGTCAAAATATTGGACCCTACTGCGAAACTAACCTCTTGTGCACCACTAATTAATGGAGGGATCCACATATCAGAATCACTATCCAGTATCTCTTCCTCCTCCTCTGAGCTATCCCCAACATAGATATTTGGTCTAGGGTCTCCTTGGTTTACGGTGGTATCTGATCTGGTTCTACCTCTAGCCATCCTGCAAGTATTAACTTAATGTTATTTATGACAGATTTACTAATGGGTATCTACCTATTATCTATTCAGAGCATTTCCTAATCCAGAATCATTTGCTCTGATACCAAAATGAAATATCCTCCTTTATATCTCTCAAAGTACTCTTGCTATAGCACTCTTAACTGAATATTATCTCTCTTGCCGGAATTCCTAGTAGAAAATAACTGTACTAATTCGGTAATTCCCCGTGAGAACTACCATTCTACGTAAGTACCCAAGAAAGACTGGATGAACTGGCTAGGTCCACTCACTTCCAGCCTCCTTAGACAGCACCTACGTACACAGTACTTTGTATAGTCTACCAGTACAACGGTATTTTCTAGTAAATATCTTCAAATCTTAAACCTTGACCATAAATTTTGAGCCTTAAACCTTAACCTTATATCTTAACCTTACATATACTCAATTGGAATTATCTTAGATCATTGGAATACCTCTTAACCTTAAAAACATGAATTTCCAAGAGTTGGGCTTACGGGTACTGTTCACTGCCACTATTCACTGGGTAATTCCAGATTATAGCCTGAACTTTGGAAATTCATAACTAAATCTAGAAAAAACTTTTTGAGGTGATTCCAATTTCTAATGAAATCTCTTTCACTTAACTTTGATACAAAAATATGAAAATGAGGTTTCCTTGTCCAGATCAAATCAGTTTATTCGTTGAACTTTAATGTTCATTTGATAAATCTGGAAATTCCAGTTTCCTTGCCCCATTTTCAAAAATTCATTTCTCCTTGTATACTTATCCAATTGAGTCTAATTACCTATGGTTTTAAATCTCAGAATGTGTAATTTAAGCTTACCAAAAATCACGGAAAAACTCATTCATTTACTATATGAAAACCACGTTGGAAACTTACTGTATCGGGTGACTTGTTTTATCTTGATCCAGAGCTTAAGTCCAACTTTGAAAAATCATATCAATTTGAAAACTTAACCAAATTGCGAATTCTTGGTGTCCAATTAAATATCTGGATCTTATCTATGTTCATACTAAATTTCAAATGAAACTGAAACAGATAAGTCACACAAATTATCGCTGGAAGCTAACTCCCTCGGATCGGGTGTTGTAAGCATATACATATTACATGTCATTACATTATCCTCAAAGTTCTAGGCATGCTTCTCAAGCCATAAACACATTGATCATCCAATTTACCTTCCTCCTTGTGAAGTTCCAGCACCTAGAACAATGTTTATTGATATGGAAGGAATGAGATTTCATGGAAATCCCAATAGCAAGTAATATAAACTATCAGGTTATGCATGTTTGATTGAATGCCTAACATGTTATCATGCAATGGGAGCTAATTCATGCTTATACATAAGAAACTCTAATATGCATATTGTCATGACATATATTGCAAGGAGTATCACATACTCATATCACATCATCATCATCATCACACAACATTCCATGCTCAACCAAACCTTCATGCATAACAAGTAAGCAAAACAATCAAAGCACATAAGTTTATAGTTAGATATTCTTGCTACCTCTTGTAGATCCTTGTTCCTTTCCTTCTTGTAATGGTCTTTCCTTGCCACAAATGTCAAAACCTAAACATTACAATATGATTACCAAATTATAACTCCATTCCAAAACAAATTCCAAGTCTAGTTTCAATAAGCTCCCTTTTTCCAAAAATTCCCATTTTGGTTCCAATGCTTCCCATACTTGTTCCTCCACTTTACCCCCTCACAAAATCTCATTTTAAGACCATTGGAATCATCAAAATTATAAAATTCAAATCACTGTTCACGCGAGTAAATAGTACCCGTGAGGAATTTTTAACATTATAACCTTTAATTCCAATGGTTTCCAAGGTTCAAAACCTTTCCAATCCTACACAAAATCATCATATAAACTCAATGGAAGCATTAAATCATTGAAATTCCATTTTCTTCTATATAAACAGTACATGAACAGTGCAAACCGAAATGGTAAAGTGAAGAACATCAACTTACTTCACAACCAAGCATGTAACTAGCTTGTTTAAGCTTGTCTTAACTATCTATGACCTAAAACTCATATTCCTTTCACATATACACAAAAATTCCAGTAGCATGCCCCCAAGATTTAAGCCTAAAAAATCACTTAAACTCAAGCACAAACCATAAGAACAAAAGGTAGAAGCAAGGAGGCAACTTACCTTACTTGCTCCTTCAAGACCCTTGCTTCTTCCTTGCTTTCTTCCACTTTCTTTCTCTAGAACTCACTTCTCTCTCTAAAGGAGCTCTTGGGTGTGAAGAATGAATGGAAAGGGGGGGTATTTATAGCAAAAGTCATGTGCCATATGAAGGCCAAGATCACTTTGGAAATTATTTGATCTAATGGTTAAAGGTTTGATCTTGGAATATCTTTTCACTTTTCACTCAAGACCTTACCACCATGACATCACTAGCATGGCACCACTTGGGACATCTGAGACTACTTCTTGGCGCCATTTTTGAGTTCATGTGGGTCCCACCATGTGCTAAACCTAATCCTTACTTTATTCTCTTTTTCTTTATTTCCAAAAATCCATAAATTATTTATTTTTGGACTTGGGCTCCAAGACAACTTTTGGGCCTTATTGGGATGGCCTAGGATGACATGTTGGACCTCTTTTAGGTCCAATAGCTAATTGGCCCAAATTCCAATGTAATTTCCTTATACCGATATCCGTAAATTACCCTGATCTTAGCATAAATGCTAATCACCTCTTTTAATTGTTCTAACATTTTTAGAAATTCATTATAATATAAAATGAATTCCTACAAAGTTTCATAATTTTCTGAGACCCAGAAGTCCTGTTAAAAATTACATACGTTTCCTTTAACCCTTTATCGGTGTCCTTTTTCACCGTAAATTCCTTAATTAATTTTACAGGACTCCTTTTTGACTTCTGTCAACTCCATAAATTCTCATATTAATTATAATAATTTACTATCAAATTTCCTCTGATATCCATCCATTGTGTGAAATGACCAAAATGCCCTCCATTTACTTCTGGTTTCTTAGGGCATCACAGTGGCATTTTTGTAATTTTACACTTTGGCTCTTAGACTTTCTTCCTTTTCCAATTAATCCTTTTCTTTACATAAATATGGCCACATCGTTTCCTAAAAATCTCATATATTTCATTTAACCTGTACATACAACTTAGTACAGAAATTAAGGATGTTACACTTCCTGCCCTTGGAATTTTGCCACATGTCTTGTGAGGTATCCCCTTGATGATGTCATAGATGATGATGTCATAATTATCTTTTAAAGAAAAAGATAAATCCAAGAATAGATATGAGCCATTAGATCAAATAGTGCACAAAGTGATATTGGCCATTCATTTTCCATGGAATTTGCCTATAAATACCCCTAAAATCTGATGCAAAACCGTGGCTCATGAACCCTTGGGGAACCTCTTGCAAAATGAAAACTCAAGCCAAGACAAAGAAGAATCCAAGGTCCAAAGTTCAAACAAACTAGATATTAAAGGTAAGCAATCTATCCTAGCTTATTTTCCTTTGATTTGGGAGCTTGAACTTAGGGTTTTCATGGGAGAAAGTTGAATTTTCTCTAATGTGTATATGCTATCCAAAACCTTAGATGAAAGGAGAAAGAAGAAATTAAAGTTAGAGTTATGAGATTAAAGCTTAAACAAGCTAGTTAGATGATTGGTTGTTGAATCAAGTTGATGTTCTTGACTTTGCTATGGGTGAAACATTTCAGTTGCACTATTCAAACACTGTTCATGATAGAAGGAGATGGAATTTCAATGATCTAATGCTTCCATTGAGTTTATATAATGATTTTGTGTAGGATTGGATAGGTTTTGAGCCTTGGAAGCATTGGAATTGAAAGTTATAATGTTTGGAATTCTTCTCTATTACTGTTCACTTGCATAAATAGTGATTGGAATATCATGATTTTGATGATTCCAATGGTTTTAAAATGAAAAGTTGTGTGGGGTAAAGTAGAGAAACAAGTATGGGAAGCAATGGAATTAAGATGGGAATTTTTGGAAGAATTGTGTATGTTTTGCAAATTCTGTCCAGAACAATGCATAGTTGCTGGAATTTGGTTATTTTGAGTTCATAAATGGATTCAAAAGGCCAAATTGTGTAGGGTAAGGTCAAGACATCAATTGATTTAAAGGCCAAGTAAATTGTTAAAGATTAAAGGAAGTTAATGTAGTTAAGTAAGTTTAAAGTTCAAGAGAGTTAGATTGTAATGAATGGATGATTATGTGATGTTAAGGTGTGATTGTGGACTCCAAAGAGGCAGCCACACACCAAGGAGAAGTAAGAAGAAAGAGCAAAGTTAAAGTCAAAGAAAGCAAGTATATGAGGTATTAAACTTACCCTAAACTTGTATGTATTGAATGTTATGCTTGATTGTGCTATGGCTTTATTGAATTGTGTGCATATGTGTAAATGATTGAAGCTCTATTTCTGTGGTTACCTTGGCCAATTGTATTTCATATGATACATGGAAGCATGCTCATTACACTATGGTAACACTTTCACAAGCAAGCACAAGCAATTTCATTAATACATGCATTGTTGGGTATTGTTTGCTACTGAGATTTCCCCAAAAATCTTACCCCATCCATGTAATCCCAATCCCCACAGGTTTATGAATGAGGAAAGAGGATGAAGAAGCATGAAGAGGAGTTAGGGATTGGTTAATGGAAATGTTATATGATGTTATGGAAATAATTGTTATTGTAATGTTGCTGTATGACCAATCTAAGCAGTGATGATCATGATGTAATGAAAAATAGTAAATGATGGAATAAATGTATAAAATTTTACAAACATCGAGTTAACATGTCAGGCTTCATTTTGACACCAAGAACACCTTATTTTGATGTCTGTACAAAGAGAACCAATTTTCCAAAGATGAGGACCAGAATCTGTTTTCAGAATTTTTGACCAAATGAACAGTAAATTTTAACGAATAAACTGTATCAATTGGCTAAGTATTTGGCCAGGAAATTATTTTTCCCTTAAAATTAAAGATGTTATATTAGATTATAATTTTGAATCACTTCATTTTAATTTTTCTAGAATTAGTTATGATTTTTTGAAGTTCGTCACCGAATCTGGAATACCATATGAACAGTAACTCGCCAAGAGTAAAAATTCCAGATTTAGTTAATGGACTTCCAAAGTTTTATAAGTGGTTCTAAATGCTACCGAATAGTCCCTAAGACGTACAAAAGTAAGGATGTTATAGTTACCATATACAGTAAAGTCATCCATGAAGACATCCATGCATTTTTCAATGAAATCAGCAAATATAGAAAGCATGCAACGCTGAAATGTGCCAGGGGCATTACACAAACCAAATGGCATTCTTTTATAAGCATATGTACCAAAAGGACATGTAAATGTGGTCTTTTGTTAGTCCCTCGGGTCTATGGGGATCTGGAAGTAACCTGAATACCCATCTAGGAAACAGTAATGACTTTTCCCTGCTAATCTCTCTAGCATTTGATCAATAAAAGGTAAGGGGAAATGGTCTTTCCTCGTAGAGTCATTCAACTTCCTATAGTCAATATAAACCCTCCATGAATTTTGCACTCTAGTAGGTATCAACTCATTGTTCTCATTTTTTACTACTGTCAGACCGCTCTTCTTAGGCACTACATGCACGGGGGATACCCATTCACTATATGAAATAGCATAAATAATTCCTACCTTTAACAATTTACTAATCTCCTTCATAACCACATCAGAGATCAACGGGTTTAATCTCCTTTAGGGTTGTTTAATTGGCTTGGAATCTTCACTCAATAAAATCCTATGAGTGCAAACAGTTGCGTCTATCCCTTTTATGTCAGCTAATTGCCAACCTAGAGCTTCCTTATTCCTCATAAGCACCCCTAATAGCCTAGACTCTTCACTAACAGTTAAAGAACTAGAAATTATCACTGGTAATTTTGAGTCGGGTTCAAGATAGGCATACTTTAGATTAGGAGGCAATTCTTTTAACTTTAAATTTGGGGGTTGAACAACAAAAGGAATAAGATGGGGGCATTCATTCAAGTTTGAAATACTCCCTTTCGTAGATTCTTGGAGGTTGCTCATGTTTGGTTCATCAGGACACCTTGCCTTGCCCTTAGTCTCTTCAGAAGTTGTACCAAGCTTCAGTTGGTCCACAGCTGCAACATGGTTGAGATCACCATCTCTCGTACCTGCATCATTGGTATAGATCAAATCATTCAAGAATTTCAAAGTTTGTGAGGTAATTTTTTACTGTAAGTGAGGAAATATAGGATTAGAAGATATTGGCCCTTTAACCAAAAAGTGGAGCATGGAATTGGAGGTCTGGAGATGTAACACCCCAATTTTTAGGCCTAAAGATGCCAGAAAGAGAATTAAAGGGCATAATCGTAATTATGGGAAAATATGCAAAATGACAAAAATGCCCTTATGTTATAGAATAACTGAAGAATGAGTAAAGGGTATTTTGGTCATTTGACTAAGGTTAGACAGTCAAGAAGGGGTATCTGGATAGTTGACCAGGGCCAGAGAATACTCTGGTAAAATATGAAAAGACAATAATGCCCCTAAACCTAGTAAAGGAAATGAAAGGACTTAAGTGCAATTATGGAAAGTTTCAAGGCCAAAAAGGAAAGTAGACAAAAATGTGGGGTCCTTAAGTGTAATTTTAGCCAAGTAAAAAGGGACTTAAATGAAAAGAAGAAAAATTCCCTGGGGCTAAATTGTAATTAAAGAAAGTCAGGCCGGAAGTGGTTTGGACTGTCCGAAAGCATTTCAGTCCCAGATTTCACCGGTAGAGAGAGCAAGTGACGCTCTGTAATCTGGCTTAATACAGGAATTTTTGAAGACTCCAGATAGCCAGAAATGGACTGATCGTCCAAAAGTTATAAAAATTCATACCGGATATCCTAGAATTCAGATCTAGGTGAGAAAATACAGGATGATACGTCCTTATGGGACGGATGTCGGGAAACTGACAGAATACCGATAGGAGGCCTGTAGAAAAAGTTATTCGCAAATTAGAAAATCCAGACGGGAGTGTGAGGCCTCCGGGTATCCGATAGGGAGATTTATCGGTATTTAAAAAGGGACTGAATGAGTTCGGATGACCTCAGTCAGATGACTGATATGACTCACGGGGATGCCTGAATGCCGCAGGCCAATGTATCGGACAGAAGGAGCCGGTGTCCGGATAGGTGTATAAACGGTGAATAATAGATAAAATATTCAATAATTATTAACGGGGGAAGATTCCTCGGAATATGTGCCATGAAGGTAATGGACCCTGAAAGGCCCAATAATGGCGCCAACAGAGGCCCAGTAAGACCCTTGGACTGATAGGTGGGCCAGTGTCCGGCAGAACCCCGGAAAAGTGCGAAATTACGAAAATGCCCCTGTGTTGTACAAAAGTGTAACAGATGAATGGAGGGCATTTTGGTAATTCTGGACAGGCCTAGAAGCCAAGGTATATACAGATAAAGTTACTTAGAGTTAGTATATGCTCTGACAAAGTACAGAAGGGTGTAAAATGACGATTTTACCCTTAGGGTTAAAATAGTGCAAGAAAGGGCACCCAAGGGTATTTTGGTAATTTGCCAAGTGCTGTTTCTTGGGAATCGAGCCATCAGAGTATTTGGGCTTGATCAGGATCCAAGACAACATTCCCAGAGCCCAAAAACGTAGCCTATGAAGTATGTGGGAAAAAGTGGCATTAAAATATTATTTTAATGTTGTTTCAATAAAGTAAAGTTACTCGGTCGGCACAATAACCGAGGAGACGATCAGATAAAGTCCTAGATTTATCTGGATAGCATTGGAAGGCGTGAAAGGTCCCTTCCAGGTGCCACATGGCGTAATCTTAAAGGCAGAAGGAAAAGTTGAGGACACGTATTACGAGGCAAGATACTGGACCGATGAGTCAGCATGCTGAGTCAGCTGCTGAGGTGTCCAGGATTTTAGACATGTGATAAATGTGGCGCTGAGGTGTCCTGGTGAGGTGTCCTAATGATGTCATGCATGATGCAGTAAAGGAGGAATTAAGAAAAATAGGAAAATCCAGGAAAAACCAGGACCGCAGGATCAAAGTTCATGGAAATTACGAGATTGCCATTGGAGGAGGTTATAAATACCCCCCTTGCCATTCATATGCCATGGCCAAGAGCCCATTTTAGAGAGAGGAGGAGGTGCTAGAGAGAGAAAGTGAGGGAAGAAAGAGAGAAAGGAAGTTTTGGCGGAGCTGGAAGCAGAATAGAGATAGTAGAGCTCTGCTGAGCCTTTGAGGTAGTAACTAATCCTAGCTTTATTGTAATGGCTTTGTGATTCGTTGTGGTATTTTTTGGTTGGATTGTTGTCTTATATGTTATGTCTGAAGCTCTGCTGTAATGCTATGATCATATGTTATTAAGCATGGAAGCACGCAGCATACTTATCTGTACACAATCACAAGCAAGCACTGTCACTCTGCATTACATATATTGTTATGATTGTTGCTACTGAGATTCCCCCGAATCTCATCCCAATAAGTAAACCATTACAGGGGAGGTTATGTCAAAATAAATTCTGGGAATTTTAAGAGACGACGTTATGCTGCCGAAGTAAAGACTGAACATCAGTATATGATAAGTACTGTGTACGTAGTGCTGTCTAAGGAGGCTAGAAGTGAGTGGACCTAGCCGATTCATCTAGTCTTTCCTGGGTACTTACGTAGAATGGTAGTTCACATGGGAATTACCGAATCGGTACAAGATCAGTTACTTTCTGAAGATGAAGCGTAGCGGTTATGCTGCCGGATTTTAGGCAGAAAATGATGTAATAGAAATATGAGAATTTCATACATGCCCTGATGTATAATGACTTATTATTTAATAATAATTGTTGTTTGGCATGTTTGACTGATATATGATGGATGTATGCCTATGTATGTAATGTTGGTTGCTGAAAATTAACACTATGAACAGTAATCCGTGGGGATATGAGGATGTTTGACCCATAATTAAAAATAGTAAATGGATCAATAAATGTATGAAATTTTTATGGTATATAGTAGACATACCAATCTTTAATTTGATATATAAAACGTATCATTTGGATGTCTACAAAAGGAGATATAAATTATCAAAGTTGGGACCAGAATGCTGGATTCAGGGAGAAAAACGTGGAATGAACAGTAAAGTTGACACATTGACTGACGTTGACTTGGTCAATGAATGGTCAACGAGTTATTTTTCCCTGAAATATAATTGAGTTAACTTCATTTATAAATTGGAACCACTTCATTTCGATTTTTCTAGAATTAGTTATGATTTTTCAAAGTCAGGTCACTCATATGGAATTTTCAAAGTGAACAGTACTCGATAAGAGTAAAACTCCAGATTGAGAAATTGGACTTCAATGACCCTGAAAGTGGTTCTAAATGCTACTGAATGGTCCCTAAGACATACGAAAGTAAGGATGTTTTAGGAGAAGTCACTGGTTGCTTCTGCTATTCTGGTCATGACCTATCAGGTTTATCTTCATCTTCTCATCACGACTCAAGTTCACATAGACTGTCTCTGGAATATTTGGTCGTGACCTCCTCAGGTACTCCTCACGACTGGACGTCTCTAGAGTTGTTAGTCGCGACCCATGTGTCTTCTAGTCGCGACTCCTTTTCAAAGAGATACTCCCTTTCAATAGACTAAAATCTGGTTACTACTTCTTCAACATCACGTCGCGTCATCTCTGGAGTTTATAGTCGTGACCATAAAGTTTTCTTGTTTTGACCTGGTTTCACAGAGAGGTTCCTTTCCAGCATTTGTTCCACTTCGAACTTCCAGAATATCTTGGGACTCTGCAAAATCACTCAACAACTCTTTTGCAAACACATTATTATTATCATGCAAACTGTCACATCCTCACTTTGCTAGCTTCATCTTCTCCAAACCAGTACCCTGTTATGTTTGGAAAAGATAGGGGTGAGATTTCGGGGGAAATCTCAGTAGCAAATGGTACTAAACAGTGCACGCATCAATGATTGGTATTAGTGCTTGCTTGTGATTGTGTCAACTTAATGTAATGTGCATGCTTCCATGTAACATATGAAATACAATTGGCCAAGGTAATCATAGCACAGAGCTTCAACAATTATATATTAACATCAATCAACCATACATTCAACACATACAAGTTTAGGTAAGTTTACTACCTGGCATGTAGCCCTTCCTTTAGTCCTTAACCTTTACTCTGAGATTCCTCTTTTCATAGGTCAGAGCCTATACATAGCATAATAATATTTTATTATGATCTTATCTAGCATAACTCTATTTAATTTAGGCTTATCCTGAGGCAATACCCCTATTCTAACAATCCCCTAGCTTTCATTCTATCCACGGCTAACCTTATAGAGAGAGATATTCCTCTATTCTAACTATTAAATTTATAAGAACAATCCTCTAATTTATTAGAGCAGGAACTAGAATAAATTACTTACCTTATTCCTAAGCTCGTCGAGTCCCTAAGCTCCTTGGATTGTGTAACACCCCAATTTTTAGGCCTAGAAATGCCAGAAGGAGAATTCAAGGGCATAATCGTAATTATGGGAAAGATCGGACTGGTAGCCGATGAGTACCATATTTTTTCAGAAAATAGAGAAAATTATGCTGATCATTTCACTGAACTGTGAAATGTGCATATGAGGTCTCTAGGTGTATGAAAGAATTAGAAATATGACCAGGGTAAAATGGTCATTTTGGAAAAGTGTGCGCGTGAGTGCTTTTTCAGGCCAAAACAGCCCGGTCCGGATAAAATATCTGAAAATACCGGGAGATAGAGAAAATGATTCCGGATTGAATGAGGAGTCACAGAATTTTGATTTGAGGTCCCGATTTTTCTGTAAAAATTCCTGAAGATGGGAATTTACAGTTATAATCGGTAAAGGAAGAGCAGTCTGAATAGAGATGATCGGACTATGGCTAGAGGCCATACAGTGTTGTCTAAGGCCCGTAGTGACACCAGGGAAGGCCCAGGCCCATAATATCAGTTCAGGGGTAAGAGGGGCCGGTGTCCGGGAAAAATGTGCAAAATGACGAAAATGCCCTTATGTTATAAAATAACTGAAGAATGAGTAAAGGGTATTTTGGTCATTTGGCTAAGGTTAGACAGTCAAGAAGGGGTATCTGGATAGTTGACCAGGGCTAGAGAATACTCTGGTAAAATATGAAAAGACAATAATGCCCCTAGACCTAGTAAAGGAAATGAAAGGACTTAAGGGCAATTATGGAAAGTTTCAAGGCCAAAAAGGAAAGTAGACAAAAATGTGGGGTCCTTAAGTGTAATTTTAGCCAAGTAATAAGGGACTTAAATGAAAAAAAGAAAAGTTCCCTGGGACTAAATTGTAATTAAAGAAAGTCAGGCTGGAAGTGGTTTGGACTGTCCGAAAGCATTTCAGTCCCAGATTTCACCGATAGAGAGAGCAAGTGACGCTCGATAATCTGGCTTAATACAGGAATTTTTGAAGACTCCAGATAGCCAGAAATGGACTGATCGTCCAAAAGTTATAAAAATTCATACCGGATATCCTAGAATTCAGATCTAGGTGAGAAAATACAGGATGATACGTCCTTATGGGACGGATGTCGGGAAACTGACAGAATACCGATAGGAGGCCTGTAGAAAAAGTTATTCACAAATCAGAAAATCCAGACGGGAGTGTGAGGCCTTCGGGTATCCGATAGGGAGATTTATCGGTATTTAAAAAGGGACTGAATGAGTTCGGATGACCTCGGTCAGATGACTGATATGACTCACAGGGATGCCTGAACACCACAGGCTAGTGTTTCGGACAGAAGAAGCCGGTGTCCGGATATGTGTATAAACGGTGAATAGTAGATAAATATTCAATAATTATTAACGGGGGAAGATTCCTCGTAATGCGTGCCATGAGGATATTGGCCCTAGAAAGGCCCAATAATGGCGCCAACAGAGGCCCAGTAAGACACTTGGACTGATAGGCGGGCCAGTGTCCAGCAGAACCCCGGAAAAGTGCGAAATTACGAAAATGCCCCTGTGTTGTACAAAAGTGTAACAGATGAATGAAGGGCATTTTGGTCATTCTGGACAGGCCCAGGAGCCAAGGTACATACAGGTAAAGTTACTGTGAGTCAGTATATACCCTGACAGAGTACAGAAGGGTATGAAATGACGATTTTACCCTTAGGGTTAAAATACTGCAAGAAAGGGCACCCAAGGGTATTTTGGTAATTTGCCAAGGGCTGTTTCTTGGGAATCGAGCCATCAGAGTACTTGGGCTTGATCAGGATCCAAGATAACATACCCAGAGCCCAAAAACGTAGGCCCAGTGTTATGTGGGAAAAAGTGGCATTAAAATACTATTTTAATGCTGTTTCAATAAAGTAAGGTTACTCGGTTGGCACGATAACCGAGGAGGTGATCAGATAAAGTCCTGGATTTATCTGGATAGCATTGGAAGGCGTGACAGGTGCCAGTAAGATGACACATGGCGCCAACATAAAGGCATAAGAAAAAGTTGAGGACACGTATTACGAGGCAAGAGACTGGACCGGGGAGTCAGCATGCTGAGTCAGCTGCTGAGGTGTCCAGGATTTCAGACATGTGATAAATGTGGCGCTGAGGTGTCCCGATGAAGTCATGCATGATGCAGTAAAGGAGGAATTAAAGAAAATAGAAAAATCCAGGAAAAACCAGGACCGCAGGATCAAAGTTCATAGAAACTGCAGAATTGCCATTGAAGGCAATTATAAATACCCCCCCTCCATTCCATTTTCATTCACGCAAGGCAAGGGAGAAGGGAGAGAAAGAAGAGAGAGAAGGAGAAGGAAAGGAAGAGAGAAAGGAGAAAAGGAAGTAAGGAAGTTCTGGCGGAGCTGGAAGCAGAATAGAGATAGTAGAGCTCTGCTGAGCCTTTGAGGTAGTAACTAATCCTAGCTTTTATGTAATGGCTTTGTGATTTATTGTGCTATTGTTTGGTTGGATTGTTGTCTTATATGTTATGTCTGAAGCTCTGCTGTAATGCTATGATCATATGTTATTAAGCATGGAAGCACGCAGCATACTTATCTGTACACAATGACAAGCAAGCACTGTCACTCTGCATTACATATATTGTTATGATTGTTGCTACTGAGATTCCCCCGAATCTCATCCCAATAAGTAAACCATTACAGGGGAGGTTATGTCAAAATGAATTCTGGGAATTTAAGAGACGCCGTTATGCTGCCGAAGTAAAAACTGAACATCAGTATATGATAAGTACTGTGTACGTAGTGCTGTCTAAGGAGGCTAGAAGTGAGTGGACCTAGCCGGTTCATCTAGTCTTTCCTGGGTACTACGTATAATGGTAGTTGTCATGAGGGGATTACCGAATTAGTACGGTTCAGTTCTTTGTACAGATGAAACGTAGCGGTTATGCTGCCGGATTTCAGGCAGAAAAAGATGTAACAGAAATATGAGAATTTCATACATGCCCTGATGTATAATGACTTATTATTTAATAATAATTGTTGTTTGGCATGTTTGACTGATATATGATGGATGTATGCCTATGTACGTAATGTTGGTTGCTGAAAATTAACGCTATGAACAGTAATACGTGGTGACAGGGTCATGTTTGATAAATGATTAAAAATAGTAAATGGATGAATAAATGTACGAAATTTTTATGGTAAATAGTAGACATACCAAGCTTTAATTTTATATATAAAACGTCTCATTTGGATGTTTACACAAGGAGATATAAATTATCAAAGTTGGGACCAGAATGCTGGATTCAGGAGAAAAACGCTGGTTGAACAGTAAAATAGAAACATTGACTGATGTTGACTCGGTCAATTCATGGTCAACGAGTTATTTTTACCTGAAAGATAATTGAGTTAGCTTCATTTAGAAATTGGAACCACTTCATTTCTATTTTTCTAGAATTAGTTATGATTTTTCGAAGTCGGGTCACTCATCTGGAAGTTACACAGTGAACAGTACTCGATAAGAGTAAAACTCCAGATTGAGAAATTAGACTTCAATGACCTTGAAAGTGGTTCTAAATGCTACTGAATGGTCCCTAAGACATACGAAAGTAAGGATGTTTCATATTTCTCCTAGCGCAGCCAGAACTCCTTCTTTCTCTTTCTATCTTTCTTTCTCTTTCTCTCTCTTCTTTTTTCTTCTCTTCTTGGTTCTTGCCGTGGGTGTGCCTTGGAATGGGAGGGGGTGAGGGGTATTTATATGCGAAGCAAAGTGAAATGCATGGCTCAGATTGAATCATGATGAAGGGCTCAGATCGCTTAGCTTCCTCAAGAAGCTTCGCCTGCATCATCGTGATGACATCATCCTCCATAATTACTCATCAAAAGTGACATCATCAAGGGACACCTTGAAACATCCTCCTTTATACTCCTCAGAGTACATTTGCGGAAGCTATTTTAGCTGTACTTAAGTCCAGAGATTAAACTTTTAAGCCTAAGTTCCTTATTCTAAACCTTTACTTTGAGAACTGATTTCTCACCTTCTACACATCCAAACGAGGCTTAATACCTATCCACGGAATGCCCCAGATGTGTACTACCGGCTCACCAAATCTCGTGGCCAGAATCCTCCGTTTACTAGGTCAAAGTGAGGACAGAACACTGCTGCCTCAGGACCTGCAAATTTCCCCTTAAATTAACATACATAAATTGCATATGCCAACCAATATTTATCATTGAATAACATCATGTCATACAACAAGGCATACACAACAAGACATATACATAATCTTTCTATCTTTAATACATCTCTTTCTGCCTAAACTTCGGCAGCACAATCGCTACGCTTCATCTGTACAAAGAACTGAACTGTACTGATTCGATAATCCCCTCATGAGAACTACCATTCTACGTAGTACCCAGGAAAGACTAGATGAACCGGCTAGGTCCACTCACTTCTAGCCTCCTTAGACAGCACTACGTACACAGTACTTATCATATACTGATGTTCAGTCTTTACTTCGGTAGCATAACGGCGTCTCTTAGTATTCTCAAAATCCACTTCAGCATAACCTCCCAGTAATAGGTTATGTATGGGGATGAGATTCGGGGGAATCTCAGTAGCAACAATCATAACAATATATGTAATGCAGAGTGACAGTGCTTGCTTGTCATTGTGTACAGATAAGTATGCTGCGTGCTTCCATGCTTAATAACATATAATCATAGCATTACAGCAGAGCTTCAGACATAACATATAAGACAACAATCCAACCAAACAATAGCACATCAAATCACAAAGCCATTACATAAAAGCTAGGATTAGTTACTACCTGGCTAGCTTAGCAGAACTTCACTATCCTTATTCTGCTTCCAGCTCCGCCAGAACTTCCTTACTTCCTTTTCTTCTTTCTCTCTTTCCTTCCTTCTCCTTCTTTCTCTCCCTTCTCCCTTCCATGCGTGAATGGAAATGGAATGGAGGGGGGTATTTATAATTGCCTTCAATGGCAATTCTGTAATTACCATGAACTCTGATCCTGCGGTCCTGGTTTTTCCTGGATTTTCCTATTTTCTTTAATTCCTCCTTTACTGCATCATGCATGACATCATCGTGACACCTCACCGGGACACCTCAGCGCCATATTTTCCACATGCTGAAATTCCTGGACACCTCAGCAGGCTGACTCACCGGTCCAGTCTCCTGCCTCGTAATGCGTGCCCTCAGCTTTATCTGCTTTCTCTAGACCAATGCCATGTGGCGACTGGAAGAGACCTTACATGCTTTCCAATGCTATCCAGATAAGTCCCAGACTCATCTGATCACTTCCTCAGTTTTCGTGCCAACCGAGTAACTTTACTGAACCATTTCTTTAATGCCATGTGGCATCTTATGGGTCCCATGAGGATACCTTATCAGTCCACCTCATGGTTTCCAGATAACCTTTCCTGTATCTAGCCTCCTGCCTCCGGTCTATCTCTAACCGGGTAACTATCTCATTTAGACCTTCTCAACTCATGGCCCATACGCTTGGCACTACTTTAGCCACTAGTCACGACCTAGCCATCATCTCATCGCGACTTAACACCTTCTGTGTTCATTAGTCGCGACCACAGCATTCTCTAGTCGCGACCACAACATTCTTTCGTCGCGACCACAACAGTCTTTCGTCGCGACCACATCACTTTTTAGTCGCAACCAGGCTCATTTTACTCATTAGTCGCGCCCCACATACATATTCGTCACGACCAAGCCTCTCTGCCAATATTAGTCACGACCATACTTCTTTCTCGTCGCGTCTAAACCTCTTTCTGTAACTATTAGTCGCGACCACACCTATCTCCAGTCGCGACCAAAATGGTCAGCTCTCAACTCTACAACCTTTAACTTTTTCATTATCCCAAAATGGCCATTCTTCCCCTTAGGACTTCAACACATGAGTCCCCGTACCTTTACTTACTCGTAGCTCAGTCCCTAAAACTCTTTACGTTCCTCTGGGACTTCTGCTAAAAAGGGGTCTAGTAGCCTCTTAATCTTAGGCTATTTATGCATCTCTAGGCCTAAAAACTGGGATGTTACACACCTCACATGCTTAGGTGGTGTAATGGTGGGTCCCTTGGGATACCTCACCAGTTGATTTAGCGCTTCCAGAGAATTCCAGAGTCTTATCCCAAAATAAACGGCTGAGATCGTGCCACGTGTCCTTAGCTTTTTCTTCTTCCTCTAGATTAGTGCCATGTGGCATCTTGTTGGGTGTAATATCCCTAATTTTCTATACTGATTTGTATGTACAGTTTGTACATAATATATGAGATTTTCTAAGAAAAGTGTGGCCGTTTATATAAGGAAAGGGATTGAATTGAAAAAGAAAGAAACTTCAAGGATTTAAGTGAAATTACAAAAGTTTTAAGGCCAAAATAGAATGAAGACAAAAATGTTAGGCCATTAAGTGTAATTTCAAAAAGTTTGAGGATATAAATGTAATTTATCAAAAGTTCAAGGGGCAAAAGTGTAATTATGAAGAACTTGGACCGAAAATAGGCTAAAAATGGCAGAAATCAGATTAGATCCAAATTTTACTAGTAAATAGAAAAAATTATTCCGGTTAATTTGACATAACATAGATTTTTGATTTGAGGTCCCAAAAAATTGATATAAATTTTTATAGTCAGATAAAATTATTACAGTATTTTTTGGATCTTAGAATCAGATAAAGCTTTACAGTAAATTAATATAATTAATATAAGAATTTATAAAACTGATAGGATCAGAAAAGGAATCCTGTAGAATTTTTAATGGAATTTACAGTATAATAAAATACTCGATAAATACCTTCGGGAGAGGTTTCTTGAGATTTATACCATAAAGGTAGTGGACCTAGACAAAGGCCCAAAATGGCATCCTAGAGGCCCAATAAGGTACCTGAGTAGTATGTGGGCCAGTGTCCAGAGGAACCTCAGAAAAGTACAAAATTACGAAAATGCCCCTGTGTTATGATAATGTACAAGAGATGAATGGACGGCATTTTGGTCATTCTGGACAGGTTAAAATGCCCAAGAAAGTACAGGAATGATTCCTTAGAGTCATTATATGCCCTGATATGGTGCAAAGAGGTGTGAAATGATGATTATGCCCTTAGGGTCAATGTAGCGCAAGAAAGGGCACCAAGGGTATTTTGGTAATTTACCAAGGGATCTATAATTAAGTTAAACCCAATATAAGAATGTCAATAGTAGGAAGAATTTGGATACTAGATTTAAAGTCAGAAAATATATTATGGAATTTTAGAAAAATTAGATTCAGAAAATAGTCTAGTTTTTGGGAAATCGGACTGAGCCGGTACTGGATTGGACTGGAATTTTTCCAGAAACTTCCTGCCCTTGGAATTTTGCCACATGTCTTGTGAGGTGTCCCCTTGATGATGTCATAGATGATGATGTCATGGATGATGATGTCATAATTATCTTTTAAAGAAAAAGATAAATCCAATAATAGATATGAGCCATTAGATCAAATAGTGCACAAAGTGATATTGACCATTCATTTTCCATGGAATTTGCCTATAAATACCCCCAAAATCTGATGCAAAACCATGGCTCATGAAACCTTGGGGAACCTCTTGCAAAATGAAAACTCAAGCCAAAACAAAGAAGAATCCAAGGTCCAAAGTTCAAACAAGCTAGATATTAAAGGTAAGCAATCTGTCCTAGCTTATTTTCCTTTGATTTGGGAGCTTGAACTTAGGGTTTTCATGGGAGAAAGTTGAATTTTCTCTAATGTGTATATGCTAACCAAAACCTTAGATGAAAGGAGAAAGAAGAAATTAAAGTTAGAGTTATGAGATTAAAGCTTAAACAAGCTAGTTAGATGATTGGTTGTTGAATTAAGTTGATGTTCTTGACTTTACCATGGATGAAACATTTCAGTTTGCACTGTTCAAACACTGTTCATGATAGAAGGAGATGGAATTTCAATGATCTAATGCTTCCATTGAGTTTATATAATGATTTTGTGTAGGATTGGATAGGTTTTGAGCCTTGGAAGCATTGGAATTGAAAGTTGTAATGTTTGGAATTCTTCTCTATTACTGTTCACTCGCATAAATAGTGATTGGAATCTCATGATTTTGATACTTCCAATGGTTTTAAAATGAAAATTTGTGTGGGTAAAGTAGAGAAACAAGTATGGGAAGCAATGGAATCAAGATGAGAATTTTTGGAAGAATTGTGTATATTTTTTAAATTTGTACATAACAGTGCATAAGAGCTGGAATTTCATTATTCCAAGCTCATAAATGGATTCAAAAGGTAAAATTGTGTAGGGTAAGGTCAAGACGTCAATTGATTTAAAGGCCAAGTCAATTGGTAAATATTAAAGGAAGTTATGTTAGTTAAATGTTCAAGAGAGATAGACTTGAATAATGCTTGAGTTCATGGTCCTAATGAATTATGTGATAAATATGAATGTGCTTAGGCCTTGCAACATCCAAGAAGATGTTGAGAAGTGGTTGACCGAAAGGTTCCATGGTTGGAAAGCTTAGGGAGCAAGTGGAAGAATAAGGAAGAAAGCTTAAGTTCAAGGTAATGGACTTACCTCTTTATGTGCTTGATGTGGTATGCTTATGTGTTGATATGGATATGATAATTGAATGATGTTGTGACATGATGAATGATGTTGAATATGTTATGAATAACATGTTTCCATGGCCATGCATTTTATACAAAGCTTATAGCATGATAGCATGTCACTAAATGAAGAAAATTTAATGAAACTACATATCATGTATTAGCATCCATCTTGCATATTTAAGTGGTAATGTTTGCTACTGAGATTCCCTAGAATCTCACTCTTCCAAAACCAACCAATTTAGGTCAAGCATGATGGAAAATGTATGCATGGAGAAGAGCTAAAGAATGGAGGAAAGAAAGTGAACAATTTGATACTTTCACCTATGATGCATGGTTTGTTCCAATTATGTAAAGTGTATAATTATGTGATGGAAATGTATTAAATAATTATAGAATATGTCCATGATGTATATAAATGTATGAGAGACCAAAGAGATGGTTTATGTATGTTGGAACAATTATTGAGAATTAAAGAAAGGAAATTGAAATGGTAAAAACGTAGGTTCTGAAGCAGTTTTGTTGTGGCTTCAGTTTGACCTAGCAAATAAAAGAATTAACTCACAAAATTTTATGAGCTTAAATTACACATATGGAGCTTTAAATCCATATGTAATACGTCTCCTTTGGATAAGGGAACCAATATAACGAATTTTCCAAACACCAGAATCTGTTTTCAGGATTTTTGACCAAGTGAACAGTAAATTTTGACGAATAAACTGTATCAATTAGCTAAGCATTTGGTCAGAAAATTATTTTTCCATTAAATTTCATGATGTTAGCTTCGAGTATAATTTTGAATAACCTCATTCTGACATTTCTAGAATTAATTATAATTTTTCAAAGTTTGTTGCCTAATCTGGAATACCATATGAACAGTAACTCACAAAGAGTAAAAATTCCAGATTTAGCTAATGGACTTCAAAGGTCACCTAAGTGGTTCTAAATGCTACCAAACGTTCCCTAAGACGTACGAGAGTAAGGATGTTTCAATGGGCACCTTTCACGCCACCTCATGGCTTTTGGATAAGTCTCACGCTTTACCTGATCAATTCCCTGGTTATCACTTCAACCGGGTAACTTTACTTTATTAGAAGCTCAATAAAATATTACTTTAATGCCACTTTAACCCACATAATTCTTGGGCTACATTTTTGTACTCTTGGAATGTCATCTCGGGTCTCTGATCAAGCTCAAGTATGCTGATGGCTCAATTCCCAAGAAATATTCCTTGGCAAATTACCAAAATGCCCTTGGTTCATCTTTATTTACTTTAATGAGTTTAGGGGCATTATTGTCTTTTCACACCTTACCAGAGTATTTCCTAACCCTTGTCAACTATCCAGATAACCTTCCTTGACTTATAACCTTAGTCAAATGACCAAAATACCCTTCACTCATTCTTTCATTATTTTATAACACGAGGGTATTTTCGTCATTTTGCATATTTTTTGCATATTTCTGGACACTGGCCCCTTTTACCTAATGAACTGATATGATGGACCTAGCCTCACTTGGCATCATCATTATCACTTCAACCGGGTAACTTTACTTTATTGAAAACTCAATAAAATATTACTTTAATGCCACTTTAACCCACATAATTCTTGGGCTACATTTTTGTACTCTTGGAATGTCATCTTGGGTCTCTGATCAAGCTCAAGTACTCTGATGGCTCAATTCCCAAGAAATATTCCTTAGCAAATTACCAAAATGCCCTTGGTTCCTCTTTATTTAATGTAATGAGTCTAGGGGCATTATTGTCTTTTCACACCTTACCAGAGTATTCCCTAACCCTGGTCAACTATCCAGATAACCTTCCTTGACTTATAACCTTAGTCAAATGACTAAAATACCCTTCACTCATTCTTTCATTATTTTATAACACGAGGGTATTTTCGTCATTTCGCATATTTTCTGCATATTTCTGGACACTAGCCCCTTTTACCTAATGAACTGATATGATGGACCTAGCCTCACTTGGCATCATCATGGGCCTCTATGTGACATCATCTGGGCTCATTCAGTCCCAGTTTACTTGCTGCTTAATTTTCCAACCATGATATCGGGTGTTCACGAACTCCCGTCAAAATTCACTAAAAAATGAATAACTTTTCTTACAGATCTCCTTTGGGGATTCTGTCAGTTCCCTGACCTCTATCTTCACAGGATGCACATTCCTGTAACTTTTCACTCATATCTGAGGTCCAGGAGATCTGATTAAAAATTTTAGATAACTTTCAGACTATCAGATAAATTTCAGCTATCTGAAACTCTAATAAAATTTCTATAATACACTAGATTAACTAGCATCATTTCCTCTATCCACTGAAAAAATTTGGGACTGAAATGCTTTCGGGCAGTTTTAAGCCACTTCCGGCTCAACTTTCTATAATTACCATTTTGTCTCTGTAAACTTTCCTCTTTTCAATTAAGTCCCTTAAATTTTCATAATTACACTTAATGGGCCACAACTTGTGTCTACTTTCATTTTTGCACCATGAAACTTTTAAACTTTCACTTTAGTCCCTTTCTTTTTGAAAATGACCATTATACCCCTAGGAAAATTTACTATTTACACATAAGTCCCTGTACTTTCACTTATTTGCAGTTTAGTCCCTAAAAACCCTCTGTATGTTTCTAGGACTTTTGCTCAAAGGGGTCTGGTAGCCTATCTTTTTCAGGCTAATTTTTGAATCTCTGGGCCTAAAAATTAGGATATTACATTTCTACCCCTCTTAAAATAAATTTTATCCTCAAAATTTAATCAATACCTGAGCAAACTATCTTGACATTTGGCTGAGTGCTTTTATCATCTATAAAAACTTTACATCTCTTTTGTGCTACTTATGTTCTCTTTTCTGAATCAACTCAATCTGAGTTGAAATCTACTTCTTTCTATTACTCATCAATCTTCCATCATCAATTTATCTGCTTATGCTTATAGACAACTTCCTGGTCTTGTGTGTAGTGTCCATTTCTTTCATATCTTACCCTTTAGAATTTTGATGTAATTCTGGGGTCTACATCACTCCTCTTAAACTTTGTTAATCTCTTAAGAGAAATACTGTTCTTTTTTCCTTTCTTTCTCCTGATACAAAATCATAATTTAGATTATGATTCTAACATAAGAGGTTATATTCTCTTGCTTTTTATAACTTCTATAACTTTTCTAATTCTTCATAACTTTTCTTATCATTTTACATAACTTTATGCATCTATGCCAAACCTTTGTGGCATTTGCACCCTTTCTTATCCCTTCTTAGGGGTTACGTAGCATTAGGCTACTCTTGCCTTAGCACCTTTCAATTAAGCGTGCTACTGGGTCAGGGCTAAGTTACTCTTTGTATAGCTCTAGTGTAACATCCTGATTTTTAGGTCTAGGAGAACTGGGAGGTAGTCTAATATGGGCAGGCTGCTAAACCTGTAGTCCTAGGATAGTAATCTGATATAGGCATATCACTTACCTATATTTTGTATTTATCCGAGGAATGAGCTAAGTCCCTCAAGATTTAAAAATGAGTAAAGCTTTAACCTACAAAATAGGGACAGTTCACTTAGGTTCAAAAAGAGGAATATAAAGAATATCCTAAGTCTTAAGCCTAGAAATTCTGCAGGTAGCTAGATATGTGCTGGCTCCTGAGTAAGATAACCTGATATCGGCAGGTTGTCAAGCCTTTTAATTAACAATGACTCCCTAAGAGTTCAGGAGATGAGTTGTTGAAAGAGAATTTTGAGAACTTAAGATGAAGGATAAGAAGATAAGTAAAGAGGTCAGAAAGAGAGTATAGGGTCATAATCGTAATTATGGGAAAGATCGGGCTAGTAGCCGATGAGTACCATATTTTACCATAAAATAAAGAAAATTATGCTGATCATTTCACTAAACTGTGAAATATGCATATGAGGTCTCTATGAGTATGTAAGAATTAGAAAAGTGACTAAGGGTAAAATGGTCATTTTGAAAAACTGTGATCGCGAGCGTACTTTCAGGCCAAAGTAGCCCGGTCCGGATTTAATATCTGAAAATCCTGGGAGATAGAGAAAAGAATTTCTGGTTGAATGACACGACACAAAATTTTGATTTGAGGTCCCGATTTTTCTATAAAAATTCCTAAAGATGAGAATTTACAGTTATAATCGGTAAAGGAAAAGCAATCCGAATAGAGATGATCGGACTGTGGCCATAAGTCATATAGTATTTCTAAGGATAGATCGTCAAGAAAGGTTATCTGATAGTTGACCAGGGTCAGAGAATACTCTAGTGATCTGAAAATACAATAATGCCCCTAGATTCATTCAAGTAAAGAAAGAGGAACCAAGGGCATTTTGGTAATTTGCCAAGGGATGGTTCTTGGCAATTGAGCCATCAGAGTTCTTGGGCTAGATTGGAAACCCAAGATGACATTCCAAGAGCCCAGAAACGTGGCCCAATGGTTATGTGAGTTAAAGTGGCATTAAAATAATATTTTAGTGACTTTTCAATAAAGTAAAGTTACTCGGTTGACGTGATAACCAGGGAATTGATCAGATAAGGCTCTGGACTTATCCGGAAGCCATGAGGTAGTGTGAAAGGTGTCCTCATGGGACCTATCAAGACGCCACTTGGAGCCAACCTAGAGGAAGAAGAAAAAGTTAAGGACATGTGGCACGATCTCAGCCGTTTATTCCGGGATAAGACTATGGAATTCTCTGGAATGAAGTTCTTGCGGAGCCGGAAGCAGTATAGAGATAGTAGAGTTCTGCTAAGCTAGTAAGGTAGTAACTAATCTTAGCTTTTACGTAATGGCTTTGTGATTTGATGTTTTGAGGAAATCCAAACTCTTTGACTACTTCATCAAAACGATGATTCCAACTCCGAGACGCTTGCTTCAGTCCATAAATGGACCTTTGAAGCTTGCACACCTTACCAGAGTCCTCAGAACGCACAAACCCTTCAGGTTGTGTCATGTACACATCCTCAAGGAGCTTTCCATTAAGGAAGGCTATCTTGACGTCCATCTGCCATATTTCATAGTCATAATATGCTGCAATGGCAAGGAGGATTCTGATTGATTTGGCCATTGCAATTGGGGAAAAGGTCTCATCATAGTCCACACCATGAGTTTGAGTAAATCCTTTTGCAACCAGTCGTCCCTTGAAGACATTTACATTGCCATCCATGTCGGTTTTCTCTTTAAAAACCCACTTGTACTCGACGATTTTTACACCTTCAAGCGGGTCGACTAAGGTCCATTCCTTATTGTCATACATGGATTGCATCTCAGACTTCATGGCACTAAGCCATTTTTCAGAGTTTGGTCCCATTATAGATTCTCGATAGGTAGTTGGCTCATTATGCTCAATGAGCAACACATCACGATTGTTAGCAATCAGAAATCCATATCTCTGAGGCTGAAGTCGTGCCCTATTAGATCGCCATGGGCCTTGCGTGACTTGAGGAGTCTCAACAACTTGTTGTGAGTCTTCTCCATTTTCCATCTCTAATTCTATGGTGTCTTGTGGCTCTCGAACTTCTTCGAGATGTACCTTATTCCCACTGGTTCTTTTAGAGATAAATTCTCATTCGAGAAAGATACCATTTCTGACAACAAATACTTTGTTATCAGTGGGGTTGTAGACATAATATCCCTTGGTTTCCTTAGGATATCCCACAAAAAGGCACTTTGAGGATTTGGGCGCTAACTTATCTGAGGCTTGTTGCTTAACATAGACCTCATATCCCCAAATCTTGAGAAAAGACAAACTAGGTTTTCTCCCAGTCCATATCTCATATGGAGTCTTTTCAACTGCCTTAGATGGAACACGATTCAGTGTGAACATAGCTGTCTCTAGGGCGTGGCCCCAAAAGGACGGTGGAAGATCTGTTTGACTCATCATGGATCGAACCATATCTAATAGTGTTCAATTCCTCCATTCAGAAATGCCATTCCATTGTGGTGTTCCTGGAGGAGTCAATTGTGAGACTATCCCATAATTCCTAAGATGATCGATAAACTCTTGGCTCAAATATTGACCACCTAGATCAGATCGAAGGGCTTTAATTATTTTTCCAAGCAAGTTTTGTACTTCATTTTGAAATATCTTGTGAAACATCCTTATTTTTGTATATTTTAGGGACCATTTGGTAGTATTTAGAACCACTTACAAGGTCATTGAAGTCCAATTTCTCAATCTGGAGTTTTACTCTTATCGAGTACTGTTCACTGTGCAAATTCCAGATGAGTGACCTGACTTCGAAAAATCATAATTAATTCTAGAAAAATTGAAATAAAGTGGTTCAAATTGCTACATGAATATAACTCAATTATATTTCAGGAAAAAATCACTCATTGACCAATATTTGACCAAGTAAACGTGGGTCAATATTACAACTTTACTGTTCATCCAGCGTTTTTCCCCTGAATCCAGCATTTTGGTCCCAACTTCGATAATTTATATCTCCATGTATAGACATCCAAATGAGGCATTCTATATATAGAATAGAATCTTAGTATGTCTACTATTTACCATAAAAATATCATATATTTACTATTTTTAATTATGGATCAAACATCATCAAGTCACCACGTGTTACTGTTCATAGTGGTAAATTTCAGCACTCAACTTTGCATACATATGCATACATTCATCATATATCAGTCAAACATGCCAAACAATACTCATTATTAATTAATAAGTTGTTATACATCATAACATGTAGAGAATTCTCATATTTCTAATACATCCTTCCTACCTGAAATCCGGCAGCATAACTGCTACACTGCGTCTTTAGAAAGTAACTGATCTTGTACCGATTCGGTAATTCCTGTGAGAACTACCATTCTACGTAAGTACCTAGGAAAGACTGGATGAACCAGCTAGGTTCACTCACTTCCAGCCTCCTTAGACAGTACCTACGTACACAGTACGTATCAGTCCCTTTCTTTGCCAGTTTGCCAGAATTTCGGCAGCATAACGGCGTCTTTCAAAATTTACTTCGACATAGCCTCCCCTGTAATGGGTTATTTGGGAAGAGATTCAGGGGAATCTCAGTAGTAATAATCATAACAATATATGTAATACAGAGTGACAGTGCTTGCTTGTGATTGTGTACAGATAAGTATGTTGCGTGCTTCCATATTCAATAACATATGATCATAGCATTGTAATAGAGCTTCAAGCATAACATATAAGACAACAATCCAACCAAACAATAGCACAACAAATCACAAAGCTATTACATAAAAGCTAGGATTAGTTACTACCTCAAAAGCTTAGCAGAACTCTAGAATCTCTATACTGCTTTCAACTCCGCCAGAACTTCCTTTCTTCTTTCTTCCTTGCTCCTTCTCTCTCAAGAACTTCTTTCTGTCTCCTAAAAGTGCTCTAGGCCATGATGAATGAAGGCAAGGGGGGTATTTATAGTTTTGATGGATGGTATTTCTGTAATTTCCAAGAGTTCTGAACTTGTGGCCACCGTTTTCTTGGAATTTCTTATTTTCTTTATTTCCTTTACTGCATCATCATTCCATCATCCCAAGGGACACCTCATGGGACAAATCATCCCTCACATTCTTCACATGGAAAATTGAAGGGCGAAGAAGCCTCTGGATAAATTCTAGTCCAATCCGGTACCGGCCCGGTCCGTTTCCCCGAAAACTGGACTGTTTTTAGAATCCAATTTTTCTAAAAATCCATATTATGTCTTCTGACCTTAAATTTAGTATCTGGATCTTTTATATTATTAACATTTTTATACTGGGTCTAAACTCAATTACAGATCCCCTGCGAAATGACCAAAATACCACTGGGTGCCCTTTCTTGCACTATCTTAACTCTAAGGGTAAAATCATTATTTTACATATTTCTGTACCCTGTCAGGGCATATACTGACTCTGGTTAACCTCACCTATGTATGTATTGGCTTCTGGGCCTGTCTAGAATGACCAAAATGCACTTCATACACCTATTACCCCTTTAGGACAACACAGGGGTATTTTCGTAATTTAACACTTTTCCGGGGTTCTGCCGGACACTGGCCCACCTATCAGTCCAAGGGTCTTACTGGGCCTCTGATGGCCCAATTATTGGGCCTCCTAAGGTCCATTACCTTTATGGCACGCATTACGAGGAATCTTCCCCTGGCAATGTTCATCGAGTCTTTTAGCTATCCTACACCGTTTATACACATCTCCGGACACCGTCTCCTTCTATCAAATACACTGGCCTACTGTGTTTAGGCATCCTTTTGGGTCACAATGGGCATCTGACTGATGTTACCTGACTTCATTCAGTCTTAGTTTAAATACCGATAAATCTCCCTATCGGATACCTGGAGGCCTCATACTCCCGTCTGTATTTGCTAATTTATGAATAATGTTTTTTACAGACCTCCTATCGGTATTCTGACAATTTCCTGACATCCGCCCCATCAGGATGCATCACCCTATAATTTCTCACATATATCTGAGGTCTAGGATATCCGGTAGGAATTTTTTATACTTTCAGACTATCAGATCAATTTTGGCTATCTGGAGTCATGAAAAATTCCTGTATTAAGCTGGATTACCCAGCGTCACTTGCTCTATCTACTGGTGAAATATGGGGCTGATCGGAATACGATCACTGTTTTTGCCTATTTTTGGTCCAGGTTTTCATAATTACACTTTTATCCCGGAAACTTTTCTTCTTTTCAACTAAGTCCCTTTATTTGGCTAAAATTACACCTAAAGGCCCCATATTTTTGTCTACTTTTCCTTCTTAGCCTTAAACTTTCCATAATTGCACTTAAGTCCTTTCATTTTCTTTCTTTTTCAATTTAATCCCTTTCTTTACATAAATAACCACATCTTTTTCCTGAAAAATAGCTCATATATTTCATTCAATCTGTACATACAAATCAGTACAGAAAATTAGGGATATTGCATTTCTCTTCCCCTTAAAATAAATTTCATCCTCGAAATTTACATTATACCTACCCTATGGAAATAATTCAGGATACTTCTCCCTCATCTTTTCTTCTGTTTCCTACGTAGCTTCATACTCAGTCAAGCCTTTCCAGATCATTTTTACCAAAGGAATTTGCTTATTACGTAATTGCTTGACCTTTCGATCAGCAATTCGTACTGGTCCTGAAACATCCTTGCTTTCGTATGTTTTAGGGACCATTTAGTAGCATTTAGAACCACTTTCAAGGTTATTGAAGTCCAATTTCTCAATCTGGAGTTTTACTCTTATAAAGTACTGTTCACTATGAAAATTTCAGATGAGTGACCTGACTTCGAAAAATCATAACTAATTCTACAAACATCGAAATGAAGTGGTTCAAATTGGTAATTGAATATAACTCAATTATCTTTCAGGGAAAAATAACTCATTGGCCATTCATTGACCGAGTCAATATCAGTCAACGTCACAACTTTACTGTTCATCCAACGTTTTTCTCCTGAATCCAGCATTCTGGTCCCAACTTTGATAATTTATATCTTCATGTGTAGACATCCAAATGAGACATTTTATATATCAAATTGAAGATTGGTATGTCTACTATCTACCAAAAAATATCATACATTTATTCATCCATTTACTATTTTTAATTATGGGTCAAACATCCTCATGTCCCCACGGGTTACTGTTCATAGTGTTAATTTTCAGCAACCAACATTACATACATAAGCATATATCCATCATATATCAGTCAAACATGCCAAACAAGAATTATTATTAATTAATAAGTTGTTTTACATCTGGCCATGTACATAAATTCTCATTTCTCTATTGCATCTTTTCCTGCCTGAAATCCGGCAGCATAACCGCTACGCTTCATCTTCAGAAAGTAACTGATCTTGTACCAATTCGGTAATTCCCGTGAGAACTACCATTCTACGTAAGTACCTAGGAAAGACTGGATGAACCGGCTAGGTCCACTCACTTCCAGCCTCCTTAGACAGCACCTACGTACACAGTACGTATCAGCTCCTTTCTCTACTATTGCCATCTTGTCATAATTTCGGCAGCATAACGGCGTCTCTTAAAATTCCCAAAATTCACTTTGACATAACCTCCCCTGTAATGGGTTATTTATTGGGATGAGATTCGGGGGAATCTCAGTAGCAACAATCATAACAATATATGTAATGCAGAGTGACAGTGCTTGCTTGTGATTGTGTACAGATAAGTATGCTGCGTGCTTCCATGCTTAATAACATATGATCATAGCATTACAGCAGAGCTTCAGACATAACATATAAGACAACAATCCAACCAAACAATAGCACAACAAATCACAAAGCCATTACATAAAAGCTAGGATTAGTTACTACCTCAAAAGCTCAGCAGAACTCTACTATCTCTATTCTGCTTTCAGCTCCGCCAGAACTTCCTTCCTTTCTTTCTTTCTTCCTCTCACTTTCTCTCTCTAGCACTCCCTCCTCTCTCTTAAAGAGCTCTTGGCCGTGCATAATGAAGAGCAAGGGGGGTATTTATAGTTTTGGTCAATGGCATTTCCGTAATTTTGAAGCTATTTGATCCTGTGGTCCTGGTTTTTTACTGCATCATGCATGACATCATCTCAAGGCCACCTCATGGGACACCTCATCGCCACATTCTTCACATGTCACAATTCCTGGACACCTCATCAGCTGACCCAGCAGTTCCAGTCCAATCCAGAACCGGTCCGGTCCGATTTTCCACAAACTGGACTCACCGGCTAAGATTGTGTTACATGTCCTTAACTTTTCTTCTCCCTCTAAGATGACGCCATGTGGCATCTGGAAGGGACCTTTCACGCCTTCCAATGCTATCCAGATAAGTCCAGGACTTTATCTGATCACCTCCTCGGTTATCGTGCCGACCGAGTAACTTTACTTTATTGAAACAGCATTAAAATAGTATTTTAATGCCACTTTTTCCCACATACTTCATGGGCTACGTTTTTGGGCCTTGGAATATTATCTTGGGTCTCTGATCAAGCTCAAGTACTCTGATGGCTCGATTCCCAAGAAATAGCCCTTGGCAAATTACCAAAATACCTCTGAGTGCCCTTTCTTGCGCTATCTTAGCCCTAAGGGTAAAATCGTCATTTTACACCTTTCTGTACCCTGTCAGGGTATATACTGACTCTAAGTAACTTTATCTGTATGTGCCTTGGCTCCTGGGCCTGTCCAAAATGACCAAAATGCCCTCCATTCATCTATTACTCTTTAGTACAACACAGGGGCATTTTTGTAATTTCGCACTTTTCCGGGGTTCTGCTGGACACTGGCCCACCTATCAGTCCAAGGGTCTTACTGGGCCTTTGATGACGCCATTATTGGGCCTCTCAGGGTCTATTACCTTCATGGCACGCATTACGAGGAATCTCCCCCTGGCCATGTTCCTCGAATATTTTATCTATTATTCACCGTTTATACACATATCCGGACACCGGCTCCTTCTGTCCGATACACTGGCCTGCGGTGTTCAGGAATTCCTGTGAGTCATATCAGTCATCTGACCGAGGTCATCCGAACTCATTCAGTCCCTTTTCAAATACCGATAAATCTCCCTATCGGATACCCGGAGGCCTCACACTCCCGTCTGGATTTTCTGATTTGTGAATAACTTTTTCTACAGGCCTCCTATCGGTATTCTGTCAGTTTCCCGACATCCGTCCCATAAGGACGTATCATCCTGTATTTTCTCACTTATATCTGAAATCTAGGATATCCGGTATGAATTTTTATAACTTTTGGACGATCAGTCCATTTCTGGCTATCTGGAGTCTTCAAAAATTCTGGTATTAAGCCAGATTACCGAGCGTCACTTGCTCTCTCTACCGGTGAAATCTGGGACTGAAATGCTTTCGGATAGTCCAAACCACTTCCGGCCTGACTTTCTTTAATTACAATTTAGCCCCAGAGAACTTTTCTTCTTTTCATTTAAGTCCCTTTCTATTTGGCTAAAATTACACTTAAGGACCCCACACTTTTGTCTACTTTTCCTTTTTGGCCTTGCACTTTTCATAATTGCATCTAAGTCCCTTCCTTTTCTTTTCTTTACTTTACTAAGTTTAGGGGCATTATTGTCTTTTAATATCTTACCAGAGTATTCTCTAGCCCTGGTCAACTATCCAGATACCCCTTCTTGACTGTCTAACCTTAGCCAAATGACCAAAATACCCTTTACTCATTCTTCAGTTATTCTATAACATAAGGGCATTTTCGTCATTTTGCACATTTTTCCCGGACACCGGCCCCTCTTACCCCTGAACTGATATTATGGGCCTGGGCCTTCCCTGGTGTCACTACGGGCCTTAGACAACACTGTATGGCCTCTAGCTATAGTCCGATCATCTCTATTCGGACTGCTCTTCCTTTACCGATTATAACTGTAAATTCCCATCTTCGAGAATTTTTACAGAAAAATCGGGACCTCAAATCAAAATTCTGTGTTACGTCATTCAACCCGGAATCCTTTTCTCTATCTCCCGGTATTTTCAGATATTTTATCCTGACCGGGCTATTTTTACCTGAAAGTACGCTCCCGCGCACACTTTTCAAAAATGACCATTCTACCCTTGGTCACATTTCTAATTCTTTCATACACATAGAGACCTCATATGCACATTTCATAGTTCAGTGAAATGATCAGCATAATTTTCTCTATTTTCTGGCAAAATATGGTACTCGTCGGCTACCAGCCCGATCTTTCCCATAATTACGATTATGCCCTTGATTTCTCTTTCTGGCATCTCTAGGCCTAAAAATTAGGGTGTTACAGGTCCAACCTCATAGGTCAGATCATCTTGTAGTGCGACTTCATCTTGCTCATTCACATGAGATGGATCTAGAACATACTTCTTTAATTGGGAAACATGAAACACATCATGTATTTGGCTGAGATTTGGAGGAAGAGCCAACCTATAGACTACTGTCCCTATCTTTGAAAGAATTTGGAATGGTCGTATGTATCTTGGATGTAATTTCTTTACTTTGATCGATCGCCCGGCTCCCGTAGTTGGAGTTAACTTAAGGAATACATGCTCTCTTTCTTCAAACTCCAACGGCTTTCTTCTAACATCTGCATAGCTTTTCTATCTGCTTTGAGCCGTTAGCAATCTTTGTCTAATCATTGCGATCTATTCTGCAGTTTGATCCACTAGATCCGGACCAAGCATTCTCCTCTCGTTCAACTCTAGCCAGCATAAGGGGGATCTATATTTACGTCCATAGAGTGCTTCAAAGGGTGCCATCTGAATGCTAGCCTGATAACTATTATTATACGCAAACTCTATGAGTGGTAGATGGATATTCTAGCTGCCTTAAAATCTAAAACACAAGCTCTCAACATATCTTCAAGCGTTTGGATGTTCTCTCCAACTGGCCATCCGTCTGAGGATGATAGGCTATACTAAATTGAAGAGTAGTGCCCATTTCTTCCTGTAAAGCCCTCCAAAAATTAGAAGTAAATCGAGGGTCTCTATCGGACACAATGCTGCTTGGGATACCATGAAGCCTAACAATCTCCTCAATATACAACTTTGCCAGCTTTTCTAGAGAATCCCTTTTATTGATTGCCAGAAAATATGCTGACTTCGTCAATCGATCAATTACTACCCATACTGCATCATGTTTACTTGGAGTTATGGGTAGTCCTTCCACAAAGTCCATGGCAATACCATCCCATTTCCACTCAGGGATATCTAGAGGCTGCAATGTTCCCGCTAGTCTTTGATGTTCAATTTTTACTTTCTGGCAGGTCAAGCACTTGGACACATAAGCCACTACATCTTTCTTCAATCCAGGCCACCAAAACAACCTTTTCACATCATGGTACATCTTGGTCATACCTGGATGTACTGTATATCGGCTTTTATGTGCTTCCTCCAGAATCTTTTCTCTTAATCCCTTAGCATTAGGGATATAGGGCCTTCCCCTGAACTGTAACAATCCATCTGGGGAAATCTCAAAATTTCTAGTTTTCCCACTCTCCAGCTTATCCTTAAATATTGCTGCGAGTTTATCTTGCTTTTGAGCCTCTTTTATCTCATCTTCTATACAAGCTTCGAAATGAACTCCTCCGTAAGGACTCTCTATCATTTGCATTTGATACAGAGGGCTCCAATCTCGCACATCTTCTATCAATCTCAACTCTTTAATCATCATATGTGCTACCTGCACCACTTTTCTACTCAAAGCATCATCTACCACGTTGGCTTTTCCTGGATGGTATTTAATTTGAAAGTCATAATCTTTTAACAATTCCATCCATCGCCGTTGCCTCATGTTCAACTCTTTCTGATCCTATAGACACTTCAGGCTTTGTGGTCACAATACAACTCTATAGTTGCTCCATATAAATAATGTCTCCATATCTTCAGGGCATAAACCACCGCCGCAAGCTCCAGATCATGAGTGGGATAATTCTCTTCATGTGGCTTTAACTGCTGAGAGGTGTAGGCTACTACTCTACCTTACTGCATCAGCACACATCCCAACCCCTGCTTACTAGCATCAGTGTAGACTACATAAGTCTGAGTTGGGTCTGGAATAATCAGTACGGGAGTAGTGGTTAATCTCTGCTTCAACTCTTGGAAGCTAGCCTCGCACTTCTCATCCCACTTAAACTGCTGATTCTTTCTGGTAAGCTTGGTAAGTGGCAAGGCAACTTGAGAAAAGTCTTGAATAAATCTTCTATAGTACCCTGCTAAGCCAAGAAAACTTCTGATCTCTATCACTGTCTTCAGCTGCTCCCAGCTCAAAACTGCTTCAACTTTGCTAAGATCCACAGCTACCCCTTCTCGGGATATGACATGACCGAGAAATTTGACTTCTGAAAGCCAAAACTCGCACTTACTCAGCTTAGCATAGAGCTACTTTTCTTTAAGGGTACTAAGAACAATTCTCAAGTGCCTTTCATGCTCCTCTGCAGATTCGGAGTACACCAGGATATCATCAATGAAGACCACAACAAACTGATCTAAATAAGGCCTGAAGATCCGGTTCATGTAATCCATGAAAATAGCAGGTGCATTCGTTAGCCCAAAAGGCATCACAAGAAATTCAAAATGTCCGTAGCGCGTCCTAAAAGCAGTCTTTGGAATATCATCTGACTTCACCCTCAGCTGATGATAGCCAGATCTCAAATCAATCTTAGAGAATAAGCTCGCTCCTGCCAATTGGTCTTGCAGGTTATCAATCCTGGGAAGAGGGTATTTATTCTTAATCGTAATCTTATTCAGTTCCCGGTAGTCAATGCACAGCCTTAGGCTGCCATCCTTCTTCTTGACAAATAGCACTAGAGCACCCCATGGTGATACACTGGGTCTTATGAAACCCTTCTCCAATAGTTCCTCAATTTGCTTCTTTAGTTCCATCATTTCATTAGGAGCCATCTGGTATGGGGCTTTGGATACTGGTCCAGCTCCAGGTATAATGTCAATCGCAAACTCCACTTCACGTTCTGAAGGTAATCCCTAATCTCCTTCGGAAAGACTTCAGGAAATTTATTGACTACTGGAATCTCATCAATCCCTTCTTCTACTTCTGTTTGAACAGAAAAGATTACCATATATCCTTGACATCTTTTCCGCATACATTTATTTGCCTGAGCCTCCGTTATGAAATTCAATCTTACTTCCGAGCTCAGATTGGTGACCTTTGGACCAAGAACTAAAGTCTTGTTCCTGCAGTCCAGCATTATATTATTGGAGGCTAACCAATTCAAACCAAGTATAACATCGATCTCTCGGAAAGGCATACATATCAAATCTAGGGTAGTACAACAGTGCTCATAACGCATAATACTATTCAAACAAGCATCAGACGTAACTACCCTAGCATTGGTGGGAGTTTTCATATGTATATCTTAATGCAACTTGCTAATCAGAAGGCCTAGGCATTTATCACACTAATAGGAAATAAAGGAATAACTTGCACCCGAATCAAATAGAGCAGTCACAGCATGATCATTGAGATAGATTGTACCTTGGATCATCTCAGGTGATCGCTGAGCGTCCTCCCTGGTGAGTGCAAACACTCGTCCTAGTGTCCTTGGCCTTAGATTAGTTATAGCTTGAGGGCATTCTCGGGAAAAATATCCGGGCTTCCCCTAGGTATAACAAACATTCTAGCCCATTAGACATGGTCTATCACCATGATTCTTCCCACACTTGTCACATGCTCGGGCCTTAGAATCTCTGTTGTTGGACCTTCCGCAGAAATTTCCTCTATTTGGCCTCCTGTTCTGCCATGGTGGCTTTCTTTTTCTGTAGCCGCTACCACTTGCAGCTTCTTAATTTTGACCGGCTTTATCAGGAGCTGCCTGATCCCTATTTCCCGATCTAAATAGCATTCGGTGATTGATGCTATTTTCAACAATACGGGATGCCTCCACGACCTTATTAAACTGGCTGTATTCCAGATGAGTGACCTGACTTCAAAAAATCATAACTAATTCTAGAAAAATCGAAATAAAGTGGTTCTAATTGCTACTTGAAGATAACTCAATTATATTTCAGGGAAAAATCACTTGTTGACCATGAATTGACCAAGTCAACGTCAGTCAACTTTCAAATTTACTGTTCATCCAACGTTTTTCTCCTGAATCCAGCATTCTGGTCCCAACTTTGATAATTTATATCTCTGTGTGTAGACATCCAAATGAGACATTTTATATATAAAATTGAATCTTGGTATGTATACTATTTACCATAAAACTTTCATACATTTATTCATCCATTTACTATTTTTAACTATTTATCAAACATGATTAGATCACCACGTGTTACTGTTCACAGTGGTAAATTTCAGCACTCAACTCTGCAAACATATGCATACATTCATCATGTATCAGTCAAGTATGTCAAACAACATCTATTATTAAATAAAAAGTTGTTATATATCTGGGTATGTACAAAATTTCCCATATTTCTATTACATCTTTTCCTGCCTGAAATCCGGCAGCACAACAGTTATGCTTCGTCTTTAGAAAGTAACTGATCTTGTACCGATTCGTTAATTCCGGCGAGAACTACCATTCTACGTAAGTACCCAGGAAAGACTGGATGAACCGGCTAGGTCCACTCACTTCCAGCCTCCTTAGATAGTACCTACGTACACAGTACGTATCAGTTCCTTTCTCTACTAATGCCATCTTGTCATAATTTCGGCAGCATAACGGCGTCTCTTAAAATTCCCAAAATTTACTTCGACATAACCTCCCCTGTAATGGTTATTTATTGGGATGAGATTCGAGGGAATCTCAGTAGTAATAATCATAACAATGTACGTAATGCAGAGTGACGGTGCTTGCTTGTGATTGTGTACAGATAAGTATGCTGCGTGCTTCTATACTCAATAACATATGAACATAGCATTGTAGCAGAGCTTCTAGCATAACATATAAGACAACAATCCAACCAAACAATAGCACAACAAATCACAAAGCCATTACATAAAAGCTAGGATTAGTTACTATCTCAAGAGCTTAGCAGAACTCTGGAATCCCTTTACTGCTTCCTACTCCGCCAGAACTTCCTTTCTTCTTTCTTTCTCTCACTTTCTCTCTCCAGAACCTCCTTATCTCTCTAAAATGGGCTCTTGGCCGTGGGAATGAAGAGAAAGGGGGGCTATTTATAGTTTCCTTCAATGGCATTTTCGTAATTTCCAAGCCATCTGAACCTGTGGTCCTAGTTTTTCCGGAATTTTCTATTTTTTTTATTCCTTTTTACTGCATCATCGTGGACACCTCATCATGCACATTTCTCACATGGAGAAATTGAAGCCTTCTGGAAGCTTTCCAGTTTAATCCGGTTCCGGTCCGGTCCGATTTCCCACAAACTGGACCCACCGGCTAAAATTGTGCCACGTGTCCTTAACTTTTCTTCTCCTTCTAGACTAGTGCCATGTGGCACCTGGAAGAGACCTTGAATGCCTTCTAATGCTATCTAGATAAGTCCTGGACTTTATCTGATCACCTCCTCGGTTATCGTGTTGACCGAGTAACTTTACTTTATTGAAACAACATTAAAATAGTATTTTAATGCCACTTTTTCCCACATATCACTGGGCCTACGTTTTTGGGCTCTGGGAATGTTATCTTGGATCCTGATCAAGCTCAAGTACTCTGATGGCTCGATTCCCAAGAAAACATCCCTTGGTAAATTACCAAAATACCCCTAGGTGCCCTTTCTCCCATTATCTTAACCCTAAGGGTAAAATTGTCATTTTACACCCTTCTGTACCTTGTCAGGGCATATACTGACTCTGACTAACTTTATTTGTATGTACCTTAGCTTTTGGGCCTATCCAGAATGACCAAAATGCCCTTCATACACTTATTACCCCTTTAGTACAACACAGGGGCATTTTCGTAATTTCATACTTTTTCGGGGTTCTGCCGGACACTGGCCCACCTATCAGTCCAAGGGTCTTACTGGGCCTTTGATGGCACCATTATTGGGCCTTTCAGGGTTCATTACCTTCATGGCACACATTACGAGGAATCTTCCCCTGCCCATGTTCATCGAGTACTTCAACTATTATGCACCGTTTATACACATCTCCGGACACCGGGTCCTTTTACTAGATACACTGTCCTACTGTGTTTAGGCATCCCTGTGGGTCATAACAGTCATCTGACTGAGGTCATCCGAACTCATTCGGTCCCTTTTTAAATACCGATAAATCTCCTAATCGGATCCCCGGAGGCCTCATACTCCCGTCTGTATTTACTGATTTGCGAATAACTGTTCCTACAGACCTCCTATCAGTATTCTGTCAGTTTCACCCTATCAGGACGCATCATCCTGTAATTTCTCACATATATCTGAGGTCTACGATATCCGGTAGGAATTTTTATAACTTTTGGACTATCAGATCAATTTTGACTATCTAGGGTCCATAGAAAATTCCTGTATTAGGCCAGATTTTTTAGCATCACTTGCTCTATCTACTGGTGAAATCTGGGACTGAAATGCTTTCGGGCATTCCAAACCACTTCCGGCCTGACTTTCTTTAATTACAATTTAGCCCTAGAGAACTTTTCTTCTTTTCATTTAAGTCCCTTTTATTTGGCTAAAATTACACTTAAGGACCCTACCTTTTTGTCTACTTTTCCTTTTTAACCTTATACTTTTCATATTTGCATCTAAGCCCTTACATTTTCTTTCTTTTGCAATTTAATCCTTTTCTTTGCATAACTGGCCATCATATCCCTAGGAACTTTCACTATTTATATATAAGTCCCTAGACTTTCACTTATTTGCAGTTTAGTCCCTAAAAACCCTCTGTATGTTTTTGGGACTTATGCTCAAAGGGATATATCTATTTCAGGCTACTTACTAAATCTCTGGCCTGAAAATTGGGATATTACACTAATCATCCACCTGGCGCAGATAAGTGGAATATTGAGATAGCCGGATAAACTTATCAAGATATTCATCAAAAGATTCTCTCTCCTTGCCTCAGTACAAGAAATATTTTTCATAAAACTGCTCAAGAAACACTTCCCAGGTAATCGGAATGTCTCTTGCTTGCAAAAGTAATTCTGTGTTCTTCCACTACCTGTCAGCATCTTTTTCTAGCTGATAGATGGCCATTTGATCCTTGGTTTCAGTCGGGCAGTCGAGGACCTTGAAGATCTTTTCTAGCCTGCTAATCCAATCCTCCGCTATCTGCACCTCGAACGTTCGTTCAAACACTGGAGGATTATACTTGCAGAATCTAATCATCTATTGTTGGATGCTAGCTACATCCTCTCTCAGATCAACCCGTCTCTGGGGCTGTACCGGCTACTGTTGTACTCTCTCTGGTTCTCTACTAGTCGTTTCTGAAGGCTCGGGCGGTCTCAGGTTGCTTACTTCTTCTGCTACTGCTGCAGCTATGGCGACATCTCTCTCCTGCTCATTGCGTGCCTGAGCTGCCCGCATCTCCTCAATCATCTTTTGTTGTTGTTCTAATCGTTCTAAAATTATTTGATTAAGATTTCCAGTCTCTCGTGGTTCCTCTGCTGGAATAGTTCTCCTTGTTTGAACCATTTTATTATACTATAAAGTAGAAAGAGAATGCGATAAATAACATAATTCACATTTTATTCCAAACATAGTGTACATACAAGGTATGCGTATATGTCATAGTCATACATACACTACCATACTAGCCTTCTATATATCACATACATACATTGAGGACATTACCCTAATCCTTCTTAAACTTTATTCTAATAAACTCTCCTACCAAATAAATCTAGTCGGATATGGTACAATATAGTTCTTCGTCAAAGTACTGCTCTAACCCTGTTCTTCAGGTAGGGGTAGTCGGCAACACATCATCCATAATCTCTGTCCAAAGCCTCGGGGTCAACACATTTGGATCCCATGCTTGATATATCGCCTTTACCCTCGTAATAAAATCCCGATAAACTGTATAATCTTGATCTATATCTCTGACCAGGGTCTGCCTCAGCTCATACAGCTGTCGGGCTAATACTACTGATCTCTCAAATTGTTCTCCACTCAGGTTCTTCCCTGGTAACATTCCTATGATCAGATCTCCCAAAGATACCTCTATCAGTGTCACTCTGGGTCTACTAGGAATTGGCACATCAGTCTGATCAGGTACTTAACTGGATCCTGAAATATTAGAAATATATCCTGCTATACTCGGGGGTACTGCATTTATTGGAACAGCAGGAATAGGACCCTCCAATATCTCAATCATAATGTTTAATCCTACTGAGGAACTAGTCATCTCAGAATTATAAACCATCATTTCCTCCTCTTCCTGGAATATCCCTTCAGGGCTGCCTGAACTATAGACCTCTGGTCTAGGATCCCCTTGGTTCACTGTGGTTTCAGATCCGAATCTATATCTAGCCATCCTGCAAACACTATCTTAGTGTTAATTATGATAGCTTTATCATGGTATATCTATTTATAAATCATCTATTCAGAGCATTTCCTAAGCCAGAATCCTTTGCTCTGATACCAAAATGAAACATCCTTATTTTTGTATGTTTTAGGGACCATTTGGTAGTATTTAGAACCACTTACAAGGTCATTGAAGTCCAATTTCTCAATCTGGAGTTTTACTCTTACCGAGTACTGTTCACTGTGCAAATTCCAGATGAGTGATCTGACTTTGAAAAATCATAATTAATTCTAGAAAAATCGAAACGAAGTGGTTCAAATTGATACATGAAGATAACTTAATTATATTTCAGGGAAAAATCACTAATTGACCAATATTTGACCAAGTAAACGTGGGTCAATGTTACAACTTTACTGTTCATCCAGCATTTTTACCCTGAATCCAGTATTTTAGTCCCAAATTTGATAATTTATATCTCCATGTGTAAACATCCAAATGAGGCATTCTATATATCGAATCGAATCTTAGTATGTTTACTATTTACCATAAAAATATCATATATTTACTATTTTTAATTATGGATCAAACATCATCAAGTCACCACGTGTTACTGTTCATAGTGGTAAATTTCAGCACTCAACTTTGCATACATATGCATACATTCATCATATATCAGTCAAACATACCAAACAATACTCATTATTAATTAATAAGTTGTTATACATCATAACATGTAGAGAATTCTCATATTTCTAATACATCCTTCCTGCCTGAAATTCGGCACCATAACTGCTACACTGCGTCTTTAGAAAGTAACTGATCTTGTACCGATTCGGTAATTCCCGTGGGAACTACCATTCTACGTAAGTACCCAGGAAAGACTGGATGAACTGGCTAGGTCCACTCACTTCCAGCCTCCTTAGACAGTACCTACGTACACAGTACGTATCAGTCCCTTTCTTTGCCACTTTGCCAGAATTTCGGCAGCATAACGGCGTCTTTCAAAATTTACTTCGACATAGCCTCCCCTGTAATGGGTTATTTGGGAAGAGATTCAGGGGAATCTCAGTAGTAATAATCATAACAATATATGTAATGCAGAGTGACAGTGCTTGCTTGTGATTGTGTACAGATAAGTATGTTGCGTGCTTCCATATTCAATAACATATGATCATAGCATTGTAATAGAGCTTCAAGCATAACATATAAGACAACAATCCAACCAAACAATAGCACAACAAATCACAAAGCTATTACATAAAAGCTAGGATTAGTTACTACCTCAAAAGCTTAGCAGAACTCTAGAATCTCTATACTGCTTTCAACTCCGCCAGAACTTCCTTTCTTCTTTCTTCCTTGCTCCTTCTCTCTCAAGAACTTCTTTCTGTCTCCTAAAAGTGCTCTAGGCCATGATGAATGAAGGCAAGGGGGGTATTTATAGTTTTGATGGATGGTATTTCTGTAATTTCCAAGAGTTCTGAACTTGTGGCCACCGTTTTCTTGGAATTTCTTATTTCCTTTATTTCCTTTACTGCATCATCATGCCATCATCCTAAGGGACACCTCATGGGACAACTCATCCTTCACATTCTTCACATGGAAAAATTGAAGGGCCAAGAAGTCTCTGGAGAAATTCCAATATAATCCGGTACCGGCCCGGTCTGTTTCCTCAAAAATTGGACTGTTTTCTGAATCCAATTTTTCTGAAAATCCATATTATGTCTTCTGACCTTAAATTTAGTATCTTGATCCTTTATATCATTAAAATTTTTATACTGGGTCTAAACTCAATTACAGATCCCCTGTAAAATGACCAAAATACCCTTGGGTGCCTTTTCTTGCACTATCTTAACTCTAAGGGTAAAATCATCATTTTACACATTTCTGTACCCTGTCAGGGCATATACTGACTCTGCTTAACCTCACCTGTGTATGTCTTGGCTTCTGGGCCTGTCCAAAATGACCAAAATGCCCTTCATACACCTATTACCCCTTTAGTACAACACAGGGGCTTTTTCATAATTTTGTACTTTTCCGGGGTTCTGCCGGACACATGCCCACCTATCAGTCCAAGGGTCTTACTGGGCCTCTGATGGCCCAATTATTGGGCCTCCTAAGGTCCATTACCTTTATGGCACGCATTACAAGGAATCTTCCCCTGGCAATGTTCATCGAGTCTTTTAGCTATCCTACACCGTTTATACATATCTCCGGACGCCGGCTCCTTCTATCAGATACACTGGCCTACTGTGTCTAGGCATCCTTTTGGGTCACAACGGGCATCTGACTAATGTTACCTGACTTCATTCAGTCTTAGTTTAAATACCGATAAATCTCCCTATCGGATACCTGGAGGCCTCACACTCCCGTCTATATTTGCTAATTTGCGAATAACTTTTTCTACAGACCTCCTATCGGTATTCTGTCAATTTCCTGACATCCACCCCATCAGGACGCATCATCCTATAATTTCTCGTATATATCTGAGGTCTAGGATATCCGATAGGAATTTTTTATACTTTCAGACTATCAAATCAATTTTGGCTATCTGGAGTCATGAAAAAATCCTGTATTAAGCTGGATTACCCAGCGTCACTTGCTTTATCTACTAGTGAAATATGGGGCTAATTGGAATACGATCACTATTTTTGCTTATTTCTGGTCCAGGTTTTCATAATTACATTTTTATCCCGGAAACTTTTCTTCTTTTCAACTAAGTCCCTTTATTTAGCTAAAATTACACCTAAAGACCCCACATTTTTGTCTACTTTTCCTTCTTAGCCTTAAACTTTCCATAATTACACTTAAGTCATTTCATTTTCTTTCTTTTTCAATTTAATCCCTTTCTTTACATAAATAGCCACATCTTTTTCCTGAAAAATAGCTCATATATTTCATTCAATCTGTACATAAAAATCAGTACAGAAAATTAGGGATATTACATCTTGAACATTTCAAAAGATTCGGATTTATGTTTTATTAGATAGACGTAGCCATATCTACTGAAATCATCTATGAATGTGATGAAGTACGAATAACCTCCTCTAGCATTTGTATTCATCGGTCCACACACATCTATATGTATGAGGCCCAACAAATCAGTGGCCCTCTAACTGTGCCCAGTGAAAGGTGACTTTGTCATCTTACCTAACAAACAAGATTCGCAAGTATCATATGATTCAAAATCAAATGAGTTGAGAAATCCATCTTGATGGAGTTTAGAAATACGTTTCTCTTTTATGTGGCCCAGACGACAGTGCCAAAGGTATGTTGGATTCAAATCATTTGGTTTGACCCTTTTGGCGGTTATGTTATAGATATTTCCATGATTGGGTTGTTCCAAGTTTAATATGTAATGATCAACATGTAAATCACCATGAGCATAGAAAACATCATTATGATAAATGGAACATTTACCAATCCCAGAAATGGAAGTGTAACCTTCCTTATCCAAATAAGAAAGAGAAACAATGTTACTACTCAAAGCAGGAACATAATAGCAATTGTTCAAAACCAACAAAAGCCCAGTGGGCAGAACTAATTCATAAGTGCCTACAGCTAAAGCAGCAACCTTTGCTCTATTTCTAACTCGTAGGTCAACTTTGCCCTTGTTCAGCTTTCTACTATCTTTTAGGCCCTGCACATTTGTATAAATGTGAGAACCACATGCAGTATCTAATACCCATGTAGTGGAAGGAGAGAGATGAATGTCTATAACATAAATACCTGAAGCGATAGCCCCGCTATCCTTCTTGTTCTTTTTCAGATCTTCAAGGTAGAGTTTGCAATTTCTCTTCCAATGACCCGGTTCATTGCAGAAGAAGCAAACTCCTTCCTTTGGAGGCTTTGCCTTCTTTGGTGCAGGCTTGGTTTCGGGCTTACCTGACTCTTTGGTCTTACCAGATGAGCCATGACCCTTCCCCTTGCCCTTGCCTTTCTTTTTCATACCCTTTCCTTTCTGAACCATCAAAACAGTACTGGGCTTCTTCTTAAGAGTCGGTTCAGCAATTTTAAGCATCCCATGCAATTCAAAAATAGATTTCTCCATGTTGTTCATGTTGTAGTTCATGACAAACTGGTCATAACTTTCTGGGAGTGAGTTCAAGATCAAATCTGTAGCTAACTCCTAACTCATGGGAAATCCAAGCCTCTCAAGGTGATCAATGTACCCTTTCATCTTTAAGACATGAGTACTCACTGATGCACCTTCATCCATCTTGCAGGAATATAAGGCCTTATTGGTCTCATACCTCTCTTGCCTTGCCTGTTGCTGGAACATTTCCTTAAGATGCACAATCATCTCATAAGCCTTCATGTGTTCCAAATCTCTTTGGAGCTCTGGAACCATGGTGGCAAGCATCAAGCATCCCACATCGATAGAGTCTTCCTTATGCTTCGCATAAGAATCTCTCTGAGCTCTAGGAGCATTGGCTGCTGGCTCCTCAGGAATGGGTTGATCTAGGACATATACTTTTCTTTCCTGCTTGAGAACAATTCTCAAGTTCCTGAACTAGTCAAGAAAGTTTATCCCATTGAGTTTGTCCTTCTCAAGGACAGATCGCAACGATAATGCAGCAGTATTACTAGTCGTCATGATTCTACAATTAAAATATGCAAGCGAATTAGCAATCTCCCACTGAATAAAACAACCCTCAATGTAATAATTAGTAGGCTAAGATCCATATTTGGCTTAAACTTGAGTCCGCTTTAGCAGGACGCTCAACTTTAAGTTATTTAGGTAGGTAACAACTTTACCAATTACATCAAATGTAACTCTTAGATATTTATGGGATTCCATCATCATATGATCCGACATGTTTTAATCCTATCTAATGCCTTGAGACCCAAAACCGTTTTAATAATCTCAATTAAGTCAAACAATAACAAACATAAGAGTAGCACCATTACTCTTGCTTATCTCCCCAAGATAACTCAAATGCACCCACTTTGGTGGAGCCTACAAATGAGCGATCGAGGTTTTGACAAGTGTTCATGAATTGTAGGCATTATGACTTAAGATTTCATTTAGAGGGTTTAATTAATTATCTAGTTTACAAAATGCATGTGTCTCAGTTGTATCTCATACAAGCAATATTCATATCGAACATATAAACATAAGATGCATAATCTTAAATGTGATACAATATGGCTCACCTATCCTAAGTCCCCTCAGGCCAATGAGAGGAGCTGTCTAATTAGAATAGGAAAATTATATAAGGAAACCTCGTTTTAACATTCGAGGGGAGTGAGATGAGAAAAGAATGTACAACGAGAGTAATTAGAGGAAGGCACGACACGTAGGCCGTATTTAGAAAAATTACAACACTTGTAATCTAGAGCCATATTGTTCACCATACCCAAACATTCAAGAATCAAAATTCATACTATTTGAAGGGCAATAAATGTTTCAAAACATTCATATATATATTGCGATTATGTTGCGCTACGATCAGGTAGCCACGGCGATCCCGCTATATGTCAATTGATCAAATCAATTAACATACACCACCGATTTTAGTTTCCTTTCGGATTCCGTATATGTCATACATAAATGGATTCCATATATATCATACATATCTCGCATGTTATCATATAATCAGCTAAGAAGTCTAACATACATCACATGTATCAACAATCAAACCTAACTTAAACACAAAAAGGCATGGCTCTGATACCACTGAAGGGAATTGGAAGAGACGCAGCGGAAATTAACTTTTAAAATTTTTCCATTCCCAGCCAGGATCTACCGAATGTGTTTAAGTCAAGGAGAAAGAAGTGTTACCTTCAGTATTTGAGCTTTAGTCGCGACCTCCGTATCCACTAGTCTCGACTCTTCGCCCTCTGTACAGATTAAACGGAATATATGAGCTCTGTTTCAGGAAAAACATGTGGACCTTTATGTAAAGAAAAGGATTAAATTGCAAAAGAAAGGAAATTAAGGGACCTAAATGCAATTATGGAAAGTTTAAAGTTAGGAATGAAAGGTAGACAAAAATATGGGGTCTTAAAGTGTAATTTTAGCCAAATTAAGGGACTTAATTATAAAGAAGGAAAAGTTCCCTGGGGCTAAAGTATAATTAAAGAAAATAGGCCAGAAGTGGTTTGCACCGCCCGACAGCATTTCAGTCCCAGATTCTACCAGAAGGTAGGGCAGGTGACGCCGGGTAACCAAGCCTAATACCGGAATTTTTGAAGACTCCAGATAGCCAGAAATGGACTGATCGTCCAAAAGTTATAAAAATTTATACCGGATACCCTAGATTTCAGATATAAGTGGGAAAATATAGGATGATGCGCCTTTATGGGGCGGATGTCGGGAAACTGACAGGGTACCGATAGGAGGTCTGTAGGAAAAGTTATTCAAAAAATAAAAAATCCAGATGGGAGTGTGAGGCCTCCGGGGATCCGGGTAGGAGATTTATCGGTATTTTTAAAGGGGCTGAATGCGATCGGATGACTTCGGTCAGATGACCGTTATAACCCCCAACGATGCCTGAACACAGTAGGACACTATATCTGGGAAAAAGAGCCGGTGTCCGGAAAAGGTATATAATCGGTAAATAATAGTTAAAATATTCAATGAACTGTGTTAAAGGAAGATTCCTCATAATGCGTGCCATACAGGTAATGGACCCAGGAAGCCCAAAAATGGCGCCATTAGAGGCCCAATAAGACTCTTGGACTGATAGGTGGGCCAGTGTCCAGCAGAACCCCGGAAAAGTGCAAAATTACGAAAATGCCCCTATATTGTACAAAAAGGGTAGCAGATGAATAAAGGGTATTCTGGTCATTTTGGACAGACCCAGAGGTCAAGACATGTCTAAATAAGGTTGACTAGAGCAAGTATAAGCTTTGACCGGGTCCAGAAAGGTGTGAAATGATGATTTTACCCTTAGGGTTAAAATAGGACAAGATAGGGCATCAAGGGCATTTTGGTCATTTCGCAGGGGATCTGTAATTGAGTCTGGACCCAGTATTAAAAATTTAATGATATAAAGGGTATAGATACTAAATGTGAGGTCAGTAGACATAAAAGGATCTTCAGAAACATCAGATTCAGAAAACGGCACGTTTTTCGAGGCGATGGACCGGGCAGGTACCGCATTGGACCGGAAAGCTTCCAGAACCTCCAAATTTCGTCACATGAAGAATATGGGTGGTGAGGTGTCCCATGAGGTGTCCAGGGTGATACAGTAAAAAAGAATTAAAGAAAATAGGAAATTCCAGGAAAAACCAGGACCACAGGATCATAAGTCTTCCTAATTACAAGATTGCCATTGCTCAACACTATAAATACCCCCACCTAGCCCCTCATTTCGGCATGAGCAAGGAAGAAGGGAAGAGAGAAGTTCTTGAGAGAGAAAGTGTGAGAAAGAAAGAAGTAAGGAAGTTCTGGTGAAGTTGGAAGTAGTAGGGAAGTTCTAAAGCACTGCTTTTGAGGTAACAACTAATCCTAGCTCTTATGTAATGTCTTTGTGATGTGTTGTTTTGTTTGGTTGATTGTTGTCCTATATGTTATGCTTGAAGCTCTATTCCAATGCTATGATCATATGTTATTGAATATGGAAGCATGCAGCATACTTATCTGTACACAGTCACAAGCAAGCACCGTCACTCTGCATTACATATTTTGTTATGATTATTGTTACTGGGATTCTTTTGAATCTCATTCCCAAACATAACATTACAGGGGAGGTTCTGTCAAAATAAAATTTGGAAATCTTAAGAGACGCCGGTAGGCTGCCGAAATTCTGGCAACGAAGACGGAACAAAGAAAGGAACTGATACGTACTGTGTACGTAGTGCTATCTAAGGAGGCTGGAAGTGAGTGGACCCAGCAGGTTCATCCAGTCTTTCCTGGGTACTACGTAGAACGGTAGTTCTCATAAGGGAATTACCGAATCGGTACAATATCGGTTACTTTCTAAAGAAGAATTGTAGCAATTATGCTGCCGGATTTTAGACAGAGAAGGATGTAATAAAATATGAGGGAGTTAATCATGCACTGATATATAACAGTTGATTATTTGATATTAATTGTTATCTGGCCTGTATGACTGATATGTGTTGGTTGTATGCTTGGGTATGTAAAGACTAAATGCTCAAAATAGGCTCAGTGAACAGTAACTCGTGAAGACCCATTCATGTTTGATAAATCATTAAAAATAGTAAATGATTGAATTAATATACGAAATTTTTAGGGTAAAAAGTAGACATACTAAGATTTAATTTGATATATAGAATGTATAATTTTGATGTATACACGAAAAGATATAAATTGTTAAAGTTGGGACCAGAATGCTGGATTCAGGAGAAAGTCATTGGATGAACAGTAAGATTGGAACGTTGACCCACGTTAAATTTGTCAAGGATTGGTCAACCAATGATTTTTCCCTGAAATATATTTGAGTTAGCTTCATGTAACAATTTGAACCACTTCATTTCGATTTTCTAGAATTAGTTATGAATTTTCAAAATCAGGTCACTCATCTGGAATTTGCCACAGTGAACAGTACTCGATATGAATAAAATTTCAGATTAAGTGTTTAGACTTCAATGACCCTGAAAGTGGTTTAAGTGCTACTGAATGGTCCCTAAGATGTATAAAAATAAGGATGTGACACCTGTCGCCTCTGGAGTTGGTAGTCTCAACCTCCTCAGCTTCTAGTCGCGACCTGTAGACTCTTTTTGGATTTCTGACGTTCAGAAGCCAATTTGGTCGTGACCTCATCGTACCTGGTGCTCTTTCTTGTTCGTAAGAAGTCGACAACTCATATCGGCTTCCTCTACCGGTATCCACACGAATAGCGTTCCAACCACGAATGACGTGCTAGCGCCTCTTGTCCCTCTAGGGTTTTCTCAAGATTCCGTCCTCACCGTCTCTATTCCGGCAGTTTCTTATCTGCAAACCTTTTGCACTCTCCTTGCCCCCTTTTCTTGTGTGTTGTGTCTGTGTCTTATGTGTAGAACCCTAGCTCCTAATGTCAAATATATAGGATACTATCGGGCTCCTAATTGGGCCGGGCTTCAGAATTAATCTTATATTAATTCTGAAATTAATATAATATCATATATTGCATAATTTGATAAGAAACTAATTAAATAAATACGGTTTTTATTAAATCCGTCTCACAGATTTAATTCACCTATTTATTTAATTTAAAATAAAGATAAGACGAAATTATATTTGATTTATTCTCATAAATTAAATTTGAGATATCTTATCAATTTGAATTTTAAATTCAAATAGATTATATCCATTTAAATTCAAATTCAAAAGTGATAGAAATTTAATTTATCCTTATAAATTAAATCTTGCAAATATCTCCTATATTATATATATAATATATATACAAATTTATATATATATATATATAAAATATATAAATCCACCCTAGACTATTCATTGAATCTAGACATCTCTTAGGTTCAATGAATCTGGACATCACAGCTCGAGTTGGGCTATTTTGAGTGCAACCATGTAGGCCCATATGAAGTTGGCAGTGGACCAATTACTATACTAACCCATAAGTCATAAGCGGCCTCTAGCAAGACATTACGACTACCCAAAACATATGAGGATCGATGAATTATGTTACCGTTTCATACAACCATATCATGTCCCCTTTGTCACACGATATTTCGGTCATGGATGAGGCATGGTGAACGTCATCCTCCTATTCCTGACCGTTACTTTCTCGATCCTTGAGCAGTCTGACTATAGTAATGGAACTACCCTTCCATTACAGTATGGCCATACATTTCTCAGAATCACTCATCGAGGGGCCCAGTAATATCTCTCTACGAATGTGAGGGATAAATTCCATCTTGACCATTCACATTCCTCCTCATGAAAAACCACTGAGCCCGAACATAGCCTTTATGATCACTCGGTCAAAAGTGACTTTTGACTAGGTCAAAGCTGAGCGTTTGTCATGTAGGAATCCATGATAATCTCAGGTCAAAGGGCATAGTGACATGGCTTGTATATGAGAGAAGCTTATGACTTAACCCATGCAGCTCTCTCATAGCGGGTCGGTCCAACACCCTGTACTCTTACATGTGCCTATGACTTTGATTTATATCTCTCTATATCTTCAAAGTCATACTGGTCTTATTTCATCTTTGCTCCCGTATAGATGACCGACCAGGGACATTTAGGATAAGATCATGAGTTATCCAAGGATGGTCATCATAGTAAACATGCAAATAATGTGATAACAAAATTAAGAAATTCATAAAACAATAATGTTTATAAGACAATGATTGGCCCCTAGGGCACAATTTCTAATAGCATATTGTCATGACATAGATTGAAAGGAGTTGCACATATTCATAGCTCATCATCATCATAAACATCATCACATAACATACTAAGCTCAACCAAACTTCATGCATAACAAGTAAGCATATCAATCACAACATAACATAAGTTTATAGTAAAGTATTCTTGCTACCTCTTATAAGTCCTTGTTCTTTCCTTCTTGAATTGATCTTTCCTTCCCACAAATTTCAAAACCTAGACATAACAAGACAATTACCAAATTATAATTTCATTCCAATTAAATTCCAAGTCTAGGTTTCATTAAGTCCCTTTCTTTCTCTAATTTGTAACATATGTTTACATCTTTCTAAACTAAACTCTCATGGTTCATTTCCACATAATTTTTCATGTAGAATCCAAATATGTAATAAAAAATTCCAGAATTCAATTGCTTCCCCATGTTCTGTACAGAAACCGAAAGATAGCTCTACCTTTTCCAAAGATTCTCATTTTGATTCCAATGCTTCCAATACTTGTTTTCCTACTATAACCCCACACAATTTTCCATTCTAAACCCATTGGAAGCATCAAAACCATGAAAATCCAACATATGAACAGTGAACTCGTACTGTACAGAACAGAACACCCTCTTGGATTCACAAGCACACATGGATTCCTAAGCCATTATCATGTGATTCAAGCTTGTTTAAGCTTGTGTAAACTATCTAGAACATAAAACTCATGTTCCTATCACATATCCACAGAAATTCCAGTCGCATTTCCCCAATATTCAAGCCTCATAAACCATTTAAACTCGAGAACAAACCATGAGAACAAAGTGTAGAAGCAAGGAGGCAACTTACCTTACTAGTTTCTTCAAGATCCTTGCTTCCTCCAAGCTTGAGAGAAAATTTTGCAAGAGGTTCCCCAAGGTTTCTGGCTCACGGTTTGTGCAGAAATGTGGGGGGTATTTATAGAAAAAAATTGGAAAAATTGAAGGCCAAGATCATCTTGGGAACTATTTGATCTAAAGGCTTAAGATTAAATCTTGGAATTTCTTTTCTTTTTCCATTTATGACATCACCACCATGACATCATCCAAGACACACCTCATGGGACACTTGGCGCCATTTCCATGGTGGGAGTCTCCGAGAAAAATTTCAGTCCAATCCGGTACCGGCCCGATCCGATTTTCCGTAAACCGGACTGTTTTCTTAATCTAATTTTTCTGGAACTTCATAATATATTTTATTCAATATTTAAATCCCTCATATCATTGACATTCTTATACTGGGTTTAAATTTAATTCCAGATACCTTGGAAAATGACCAAAATACCCTTAGTGCTTTTCCTTGCACTATATTAAAAATAAGGGCATAATTGTCATTTCACAGCTCTTTAAACCTTGTCAGAGTATATACTGACTCCGACTAACCTCTCCTGTACTTGCATTGGAGTTTTGGCCTGTCCAAAATGACCAAAATGCCCTCCATTCACTTCTGGTTCCTCAGGACAACACAAGGGCATTTTCGTAATTTCTCACTTTTTTGGGGTTCCACTGGACACTGGCCCACCTATCAGTCCAAGTATTTTATTGGGCCTTAATGACGCCATTCTTGGGCCTTCTAGGGTTTAATACCTTTGTGGCACGAATCCCTAGAAAATTCTCTCGACGATATTCCTCGGGTATTTTATTCCACAATAAATTCCATTAAAAATCCTACAGGATTCATTTTCTGATCCTGTCAATTTTATAAATCCTTATATTAATTATAGGAATTTACTGGAAAACCTCATTTGATTATGAGATCCGAAAAATATTGTAATAATTTTATCTAACTTCAAAAATTTATATCAATTTTTTGAGACCTCAAATCAAAATTCTGTGTTGTGTCAAACAACCCGAAATAATTTTCTCTATCTACTGGAAAAATTTGGGTCCGATCAGAACATGGTCATTTTTGGCCTGTTTTTGGTCCAAATTTTCCATAATTACACTTTTGCCCCTTGATTTACCATAATTCACCTTTATGTCCTTAACTTTTCAAAATTACACTTAAAGACCCCACATTTTTGTCTACCTTTACTTTTAGTCTTAAACTTTCCATAATTTCACTTAAGTCCTTGTATTTTATTTCTTTTCAATTTAATCCCTTTCTTTACATAAATGGCCACATCTTTTCCTGAAAAATCTCACATATATTTTATTCAATCTGTACATACAAATCAGTACAGAAATTTGGGATATTACAAATTCAACCACAGGAATGTTTATTTCTAACTTATTGAAGAGGTTATAAGCATCTTGTGCAAAGTTAGGGTCAACATTTTTTCTTTCCAGCAAAATAAGATTTAGGAAAAGGGAGATCTTTTATACTTACCTCCTTACCTGTGTGCTTAGAGGCTCCTTGCTTGCTAGACTACGCCTTCTCCTCAGTTTGCTTTCCTTTATATGTTAGACTCTGCACAATCACTTCCTCTTCTTGCTTCTCTTATAGTCCATCTTGTGCTTGTGCTTTCTCTTCTTGGGTTGCCTTCTTAATCATGAGCTGTTATTCTTTAAGGCTTTCAGATGTCCCAATCTTCATCTGTGAAGATGATGGATCCTCAAATTCAGAATCCTCCTTATTCTTGTCTAGTGCATCAGCTTCCTTGAAATGCACTTCTCTTCCACTTCTGAGCAACATGGCATTCAAACCCTTTGGATTCATGACAGTTAAATGACTTGTAATGTCTGCATTCTTAGAACTTAACTCCTCAAGTTTCCTTTGCACATTTGCATTATTCTTCTGCACACACTGGTATTGGTGGTCTCTACCTTGATACATTGCTGCTACTTCTTCAAACTGTCTATCACATGTATTTGTAGCATGCATCATTGAACCGCATGACTCATATCCTATAACCAGTGCTTGTGAGGTACCTACTGCATGAACTTGTTTCATAGAATGTAGCTCTCTTTTAATTAAATTCACCCTATTTTCCATTCTATTTCCTAGAGCTGCTATTTCTGCTAAGATCTCATTTGAATTGCCCGAAGATGATGTGGGCATTCTCCTTGGATCTTCAGTCTGATGGTCTTCATTAGCCATTTTCTGGAATAACTCCCAACTCGCTTGTGCAGTTTTATCTCTCAAAGACCCATTTGCTGCTGCATTCAAGGATACCTTATTGTGAGGAAGTAGACCATCAAAGAAGATGTCTACTAAATCATCCTTCGTGATGTTATAATGGTGACATCGAGCCAACAAATTGATAAATCTGGTCCAGTATTCATGTAATGACTCCCCGTTCTGCTGCAAAATATTTGTGATCTCTTTCTTCATCCTAGTAGTCTTTGAGGTTGGGAAAAACTGCTCCAGATATGTTGATTTCAACTGATCCCATGTAAGAGTTAAGAAATGAGTTGGCAGGTTGTACAACCACTCCTTAGCTTTCCCTTCTATAGTGAAATGGAAACACCTTAAAACGTCATCCAAAGTGGCCATTGGAGGCTTCATTGAAGAACAAATCATATGCATAGTTTGCAGTGGCGATGTGGGCATTCTCCTGCAAAACCATGAAATTTAGGTAAGGCTACAATCAAAGCTCCTTTAATTTCAAAATTAGATTCTTCAGTATAGAAACCATAAGGATCATAATTCACATGCGAATGATTTATTTCCCTCACACTTCTATTATCTTCCACATTCATTTCATTTTCTCCATGCCCATTATGTCCATTATGATTTATCTCAGCCATATTAGAAGTTTCTAATGGAAACTCTAAATTCAGTTCAGTTTCAGACTCCGGAACACTAGAGGATAAACTAGATTCGATTGATCTTACCTCTTCTCTAAATTCTCTAAATTCCCTCTTTAGTTTCCTAAGTCTTCTCTTAATTTCAGGTTTAAAAGGCACTAATGGTCTAGTCCTTCTACGCATGCAACTTAAAAATAATCAAGAATAGCTAGGCAAGCAATTAGAATTAAACACAGAAGTTTCACAGCAAAAAGTGTCAACTGGTCGAGACAAAAAAGTTTGGAGGTCACGACCTAGGAACATAGAGAGCAAGAGTTCTTTAAAAATGGTTATCAGGTCGCGACTTAAATGTACTCAGGTCACGACTAAATAACACAGAGAGCAGATTTTCCAAAAATGTCTCGACCAGAAGTTGTGGATGTCGCGACTGAAGTTCTTAGAGAGTAATTAGTACCACAGCAAAGCAATTTGGTCACGACTCAAGTGCAGTCTGGTCGTGACTCAATTTCATAGATAGTGATTTCACAGAAACTGAGAACAATGCAGAATGAAATGCAATTAAAAATAACAAAAACTAAAATTCAAAACAAAAATGACTCAGGTAAATAATGGAATTGACAATCAATCATTACGGAACCAATTACTTGGCTCCCCAGCAATGACGCCATTGATGAGCAGGTCAGATTGTCGCCTTTCGACCCATCAAAATAAGTTATGTTTGCACCAAATAATGTAGTATAAGGCGCAACCCTATTGTTCTTCTCGAGGAGCTTTTCTATTGGAGACCTAGCTTATTGGTGTCAAATCTATTGAAAACTTGAGCGAAAGCAAAATGGTTTTAGGTTTTGGTTGGTGCAGTAAAATAAAAGTGCAATAAAGTAAATGCTTTTGTGCTTTTGAATTAGATGAAAACGAGTTAGTTTGTGAAAGTAGTAAGTGATGAAAGACTCTTGATAATGAAAATGTATCTATATCCTTGCTCTCAATTGATATGGAGTTTGAAATCACTAAGTCTTAAATAAAATCTCAATCGATCAATTGAGTCCAGAGTATTAATATTTCTTAAACTCCTTTGATCAAAGCTAGTTTAAAAACTCTTAATGAACTGTTAAGAATTGTAACATCCTTACTTTCGTATGTCTTAGGGCCCAAACAATAGCATCTGGAACCACTTATATGATCAATAAAGTCAAATGTCACAATCTGGAATTTATGACGATGAATTACTGTTCATGTGGTAAAATTCCAAACCAGGGACTCAACTTCAAAAAATCATAACTAATTCTATAAAAATTGAAATGAAGTAGTTCAAGTTGCTATACGAAGCTAACATAAGCCTATTTAAAGGACAAATATGAATCTGACCAAATTCTAGACCAATTAATATAGTTTTGGCGTGGAAAATTACTGTTTATTTGGTCAGTTTCACGGTTTCCAGATTTGGTTCCCTAACTTTAAAAAATTCATTCTCTTTGTATTGACGTCGAAATAAGGCATTCTTGGTGTCAAAACGAAGCTTGACATATTAACTAAATGTTTATAAAATTTCATACATTTTTTTGATCATTTACTATTTTTATGAACAGCTACAATTGTACTGCTTTTTAAGCATACCTTACATACATACATCACATAAGTCATGTCGCAACATAAATTACAATCAATCATGCCATCTATCCCCTAACTCCTCTTTTTGCATCTTCATCTTCTTCCATCTTTGAAGAACCTGTTGGTGTTGGGGTGACATGGAGGGGGTGAGTTTTCTGGGGAAATCTCAATAGCAAATAGAAACCATACAATGTATGCAACTACATGCTTGATATTACTATGTGTGTACTTAATGATCATGCTTGCATAATGATAACTTACATGCTTCCATGTCCCTTAATTATAACATATGGCCATAGCATAAAAAGAAACAGAGCATCACTTAATCATACATGCTTCACATCATCAAAGTACGCAAACATCACATAAAACATCCAAGCAACATAAGCATACACGTAGGTAAGTTCACTACCTCATACTCCTTGCCTTCCTTATCCTTTTCCTTTACCTCTTACTTCCTACTTCTCTTTGATGTGTAGCTTCCCTCTTTGAGTACACAAACCAAATCCTAAAATTGCATTATCATTCATTCATTACAATCTCAATTCACTAACATTTTATAACTTTAAACTCAATTAACCACTCAACCCCTAACTTTCTCTATTTGTGGTTAATTGCCTTATCCTTTAAACTAACTTACATCTTAACTTTACCCTACACAATTTTTCCTTTTGAATCCATTTATGGACTTAGAATGTTGAAATTCCAGCTTCTTCATCAAGTCTAGACATAACTGAAAAGAAACATATTATTCTTTCAAAAATTCTCATTTTGATTCCAATGCTTCAAATACTTATTCCTCTACTTTATCCCACACAATTTTTCATTTTAAAACCATTGGAAGTATCAAAATCATGAAATTTCAATCACTATTCATGTGTGTGAACAGTATAGAGAAGAATTCCAAAAACTACAACTTTCAATTCCAATGCTTCTAAGGTTCAAAATCTATCCAATCCTACATAAAATCATCATATAAATTCAATGGAAACATTAGATCATTGAAATTCTATCTCCCTCTATCATGAATAGTGCAGACCAAAAGGTTTCCTTCTTGGCAAAGTCAAGAATATCAACTTGATTCAACAACCAATCATCTAACTAGCTTGTTTAAGCTTTAATCTCATAACTCTAATTTTAATTTCTTCTTTCTTTTTTCATCTAAGGTTTTGGACGGCATATATACCTTAGAGAAAACTCAACTTTCTTCCATGAAAACCCTAAGTTCAAGCTCCCAAATTAGAGGAAATTAAGCTAGGATAGATTGCTTACCTTTAATCTCTAGCTAGCTTGAACTTTGAACCTTGGATTCTTCTTTGTATTGGATTGAGTTTCCATTTTGACATAGCCTCCCCAAGCATTCCATGAGCTATGGTTTATACAGAAAATATGGGGGTATTTATAGAAAAATTCCATGGAAAATGGATGGCCAATATCACTTTGTGCACTATTTGATCTAATGGCTCACATTTGCTCTTGGATTAGCTTGCCCTAGAAGCCTCTTTATGACATCATCCATGACATCATCAAGGGACACCTCATATGTCCATGTGGTGAAATTGCAGAGGGAGGAAACATCTAGAAAAATTCCAGTCCAATCCAGTACCGGCTCAGTCCGATTCCCTAAAAACGAGACTGTTTTATGAATCTAATTTTTTTGAGATTCCATAATATGCTTTCGGACCTTAAATCCAGTATCCGGATTCTTCCTACCATTGACATTCTTGTACTGGGTCTAAACTTAATCACAGATCCCTTGGTAAATTACCAAAATACCCCTTGGTTCTTCTTTATTTACTTTAATATCTCAAGGGCATTATCATCTTTTCACACCTCATCAGAGTATTCCCTGACCTTGGTCAACTATTCTAGGAACTCTCCTTGACTGTCTAACCTTAGTCAAATGACCAAAATACCCTTCACTTATTCTTTAATTATTTTATAACACAGGGGTATTTTAATCATTTCGCACCTTTTTTGGACACTGGCCCCTTTTTCCAATGAACTAATATCATGGATCTGGGCCTCCTTTAGCATCATCATGGGCCTCTTGGTGACATCATCTGGGCTCATTCAGTTCTAGTTTACTTACTGCTTAAGTTCCCTATCAGATATCGGGCATTCACGAACTCCCGTCAAAATTCACTAATATGTGAATAACTTTTTCTACAGAACTCCTTTCAGGATTCTGTTAATTCCCTGACCTCTAGCTTCACAGGACGCATCATCCTGTAACTTTCACTTATATCTGAGGTCCAAGAGATCTGATAAAAATTTTAGATAACTTTTAGACTATCAGATAAATTTCAGCTATCTGAAACTCTAATAAAATTTCTGTAATAAGCTAGATTAATCAGCATCATTTTCTCTATCTACTAATGAAATTTGGAACTGAAATGCTTCTGGGCAGTTCTAAGCCACTTCTCGCTCAACTTTCTATAATTATCATTTTGCCCCTAGAAACTTTTCCTCTTTTCAATTAAGTCCCTTAACTTTTCATAATTATACTTAATGGCCCAAAGTTTATGTCTACTTATATTTTGTAACATGGAACTTTTATAATTTTCACTTTAGTCCCTCTTCTTAACATCCTTGTCTAATTATTATCTTTTCTTTCTATTTATCGTCACAATCCCTTCCAAACCTCTTTTCTCTATCAGTCTTATATAGATAGGGAAAAATTGGGATATGACAAGAATCACTTAGTGTATAATTTAAACTGGATGTTGAAGATGCCCTCGAATGAGCGTCGATCAAGTAACCCTAGATTTCAAGCAATTGAATTAATTAGCAACAATCATTGATAATAGTTCAACTATCTTAAAATCGAAACTAAAATATTATATTAAAACCAGCATTTAAAACATCCAAAGTAAATTACAATTGTTCTAATCTTTGAATAATCAATCGAAATTCAATTCCCTTGTTCATATAATGAAACCCTAGATCTAGCAGAAATAAAACATGAAAGAAGAGGTGTAGATCAAAAAAGAAAATTTCTCTTGCAGTCCATAAGCTCTAGATATCAGATCCATCACCAAGAGACTAATGGTTTAGCCTCTCATGACTCATGTTATGCTGCAAGCATTGTTCACATATGATGCCATGGAGAGAAGTAGAAGGAGAGATGAAGAGATGAATGATGGAAGATGTATGTAGGTGGTGGAGAGAGAGTAGAGAGAGTTCGAGCACTGCTTCTTAGCCTAATCAGGTCAAAAACCAGCCTCCCCTACGTCTGCGGCTTGACTCTCCTTTTAACAGCAGTTTGACCTAATCCAAAACGCGTAGCTTCATGACTGTCTTCTCTGGTCGCGACCAGATCCATGTTTTGGTCGTGACCTGTAAACACAGAGAAGCTTCCCAGGAAAAATTAGGTCGCGACCTGTAGACACTTTGGTCGCGACTGAAACACACAGAAGCTGCTTCCTTTCTTTGATTCCCCGTCTTGTGATTCCTTTCCTGCTCACATTAGTCCTTGCTCCTCTAAAATACCTGCAATTCAAAACCAAAGCTCATTGTAAAAGTCCCACCAGTAGTCTCTCCCCCAAAATACCTACAATTCAACATAAAAGCTCGCTTTAAAAGTCCAATTTAGTAAATAACAGTATATATGCAGTTTGGAGGAGTTATTTTACCATTTTATCCTTTAATTAGCACTTTGCCACGCACAATCATATGAATACAAAAATATAGTTTAAGGCATGAAATGTATGGTAAAGTTACAATAAAGCCCTTAAAAGTGTCGTAGAAACCATATACAAAATATGTCTTATCAATTCCCCCATACTTGAACCTTTGTACTCCTAAAAAAAGAAGTGAATCACACCTAGAACAACACTAAAATAGTTAATCCACCATCTTTTGGGAATGCACAAGTGATAATGTGAGCAATGCCAAGTAATCAACTACTAAACAAAATTAGCCTCAACTATAAGAGCGCAATAAATCCTCTCAAAGGATGTAAGTGTTTAGCTCTCTATTTCCTCGCAGTGTTAGGGTTCTTTCACTTAGATTCAAATTGGAAAACATCCTACCATAAGCTTGTAATGACTCTAAATCTCAGCAATTATATAGCACTTATGCAAAAAATTAAGAGGTCTTTTAGGTTTGAAATGATGGCGGTGGGCTACATGGAATAGAAAATGGAGGATAAAAAGTAGTATATGCAATCAAATAAGAGTATATAGCTTGAATTCATGTCTCTACAGATGCAGAAATGATGATTGTGCTAATAGGAGTTGATAATGGTGCCTTAATTTTTTTGTGCAATATCATCTTTTCCTTTTCTTTTTGTTTGGCACCTTATACATAGAATGGTCTAGCACAACAGTACAATAATAATAAGTTTTGACATGAATGACAAGTTTATTCTTGAAAGATGTTCATGCATATATTACTTTCTATGTAAAATGATGAAAAAGAAAAAGTGATGGGCCTAAAGAGGGTGACAAAGGATATAATATGTAGTGGGCTTGTGTTTGGGATAAAAGGGTTGAGAGATGAATGTCTCTATCATGTTCAATTCATAAATACGCAAGTAATTTTCAACTCAGTGCCGAAACAAGTTCTAGAGGATATAAACCAATTGAATAATCACTCAATATAGAATTTAAGGCAGAGAATCCTTCCAACAAGGTATTTAATCTAAATTGCTCAGAAGCTAAAGTTTTAAATACTGTTCATCTTTCATTAGGCATTAAAACACTTATCACAAATGAAAACCCTTTAAACGATGATTTAAAAGTTTCAAGATAATCATTTAGAACCATATGATAGAGCTTAGGTGTTTCCACTTCAATTTCCAAGAAATTTAAACAACAAATTCAAGTTTGAAGATGGTTTCTGTAAATTCTTTATGCAAAAGGTCGAAAAATAATAGGGTAATAAATCATTTATAAAGTACAGTAGTAATGCAAACGAAATCCTTCTCCAAGCAACGAGAAGATAAATGGACCATTGAAGCACTCAGGTCGCGACGCAAACTGCTCAAGGTCGCGACTACAAATGTAGAAAGTGCAGACTCAACTTCCTAGATTGACTAGTAAATTTTCGGTCGCGATGAAAATTCACAGAGAGGTTTAGTCGCGACATAAGGTCACAACTGGTTTTCACAGAGAGTCTGCAATCAACCAATTCATACCTGGTCGCGACCAAGAATCAAACACGTCGCGACTAAATTAGTGGATGTCACGACCAAAGTTAGCAGAGACTACTATCTGATGATTTTCAAAACCCAAAGCATTTTTATATGCAAGACCTTGTCAGCTAACCACAAAATAGTTTAGAATGGGGGTCTAATTTTCAGCAATTCATCGCACACATTAAGATCGAAAACAAAAACTTTAAGATGAAAGATTAGATTATGGAAGAATTTTAACATTATTAGCACAGAAACAAAGACATCCTCCCTCACACTTAAACTTGACAGTGTCCTCACTGTCAACAGAACCAGAGAAATCACAGATGTAAATCAAACTGAGGCAAACCACAATCAGGAAAAATAAGGTAAATCAGAGTCTTTAGATTAGTAAGAGCAAGGTAAAATAGGATTTTAATGTCTTTCTCCAGTATACAGTAGCCAAATGAAGACAAAGAAAAACAAAGACAAATAAAGAACAAGAAAAACTCTCATTCTACTCGTCTCTCTTCTCTGTAGCGCCCTCAGAAGTGCGATTATCCTCAGCTGTAGTAGCAGCACCCCCATCATCATTCACAGCGTTTGCACCCCAGGCTTCTTAAGGTTCACCTGGCCCCTCCTGAAAGAAAGCAGAGGCAGGAATATTGCTCTTGAAGAAAGCCTCCTCGAATCCTGGGGGAAGAGCGATGTGAAGTGTCTTAGCAATTTTCAGGACTAATGGATCGATGAATTGCTGTTGCCAAAATTCTTGGCGTATAATGATCCCTTTCTATTCTTTCAGTTCAGAATCAATGGCAACCAAATGAGTAGAAATGGCTGCGAGTTGCCCAGAGAGATCAGAAGCATGTTCAGTAGCTTCCCCTTGATGTGGCTCCTCCTCCACATCCTCCTCAACTACCCTTTTACTGCTTTTTGCACTCCTCAACTCCGCAGCCTTTTTTCTAGCTTTGGAAACATTGTAGCATTTGGTAGTGGATGGTTCAAAAAAGAGGTCAGTTTAAAGGGTTGGGAACGCTTTCTTCTTACACAGGTCAGTAATTAGGTGGGGAAAGACAAGGAGCGCTGTGGATGAATTGGCACAATGGTGGATGGAGTTATAAATGATGTGGTTAAGGTCTACCGGTTGCTGTGTCATCAACAGATAAAGCAGAATGGCTCTCTCCTCGTTAATATCAAAAATGTGAGCTTGAGGCATCACATTGGAGGTCATAAAATTTAGCCAAATTCGAGCTTCATCATTCATGAATTTCCTCTCAAGATATCTTTTCTACCCTTTGATGGTCCATTCGGCTCCTTCCCCTCCTAGGATGGCCAACACCGTATCCCAAGGAACCTTATCTAAATGGAGTTTCAAATGATGAAATCGACATTCGGAAAGAGTGGGCAGTTTGTAAAAAGCTTTTATGTCGAATTCATCAATGAAAAACTCTTTTTCTCTAAATTGTATCCCCAAGGACTCCTCAATGGCTGAGGTAATGTAGAATTCCCTTACCAAGGTAATATTGGCTTTGGTCCTCTTTTTCATTAGTTCCTTAAATCCACTCTCTAAAGCCAACCTATAGAAATCATACTCTTCAATTGCGGGAATTCTTTTTCCTGGACAATACCTCGGGTATTAAACAAAGCTTCAGCCTTCTTTCTGTTTAACCCTGCAGGGGTACTGGACCTGGATCGTTTGCCGACTTCAGGGTTTTTTGTATGGGCCATCTGGGCATACAGGTCAAACAATGTAAATTAATACAGAACAGTGCCCTATCCCTTGAAAAGAAAACCTCCATACACAAGATGTATGGTGCATTAGCTGGTTATTATACAAAAGGAGTTCAAAATAGATAACAGATATGTTAAGTCGTGACCAAAAGGCTCATCTGTCGTGACCATTTGTCTCTAGATATTCATGTCGTGACTAGATTACTTCAAGGTCGCGACCAAACATAAAATGTTTTCAAATCAGTGAAGCTTATCAGCCATGTCCCACAAATCCAAACTGACCCGCCAAAACTCTCTCCCTAAACAGATATGGAATCTTAAAAGTCTCCACCCAAAGCTACAAGTCTAAGCCCCCAAATATTCCTCAGAATCAAAACCATCGTAAAACCTAGAAACTAGATTCAAGAAACAGGAAGAGTTTAGTGAATAGAAAATACCTTAAACTCTGAAGCAAAAGAGTGGAGTGGATTAAGCTTCGGTTAGACAGAAAGGAGAAATGCTAGGTCGCAGGAAAGATCGCGCAGAGCTAGAGATGAGAGGACAGCCGAGGAAGAACTAGCAGGAGGAAGGAGAATGGGAAACAGAGGAACATGACAGAGCTTAGGAATGATGGGGAAATGAACTTGAACAGGAGCTCAGGGAAATAGAGGCTAAGAGGAGATGGAATGGCAAAAGTCGCGTTATGGAGAGAAAAGTGCAGAGCAAAGTCACGACTGGGGAAAGGAAGGTCAGGGTTAAAAAGGCAGAAGGGTCAAAACGTGTAGCAGAATAAGGAGTCAGGTCGCGACAGGTAGTGTTTCAGGTCACGACTCACGTATACAGAGAGTTATGGTCTCGACAATAGTGATACTAGGTCACGACATTATTTAATAGAGGAGTACCATTCTTCTGAGGACAAACTAGTCGCGACCATAAAGTCATAAGGTCGCGACCCAGTTCAAAAATCAGGTCCTAACGTACCTCAAAACCTCTTACAATTCCCCCTAAGAAACTCTCAACCATGTTTTCCATAGCAAAACAGCACAAAACTCAATGCAAATTTCACAATCAAGTACACAGTCACATTCAAAGCATGCATCACAAAATAAGAGGAGCAATGATAACAAGATGGGTAAACTATAGCATGCAATTGAGTACGTTTGAAGAGCCCAGAACAGAAGAAATAAACAAATAGACCATGGACAGTACAGGAGTATGGTGCAAAACAAAAATAAACCAATAAGAAATAAAAGTAGACTAAAAATAAACAATATCCTACTAAGTTATCCCTTCCTAATCATCAAACCACAATATCAAGCATATAGTATTAGGAAAAATTGTAAAAAGTAAGAGATAGGAAAGGGACAACCTGGCCATCAAGGTGGCGGTGGGAATTCATAGAGCTTCAAATGGTGGCCATTGGCTTGGAAGATTTTGCCTGTTGCTTCCTCTTGTAATTCAATCATCCCAAAGTCATGGACTTTAACAACTGTGTAGGGTCCATCCCAGCTGGTTTTGAATTTTCCACGTTTGAATTTGAACCTAGCCTGATATTTTAAAACTTGATCGCCTTCCTTAAACTTCTTTCTCAAAATATGAGCATCATGGATTAACTTTGTCTTTTGTTTATAGATTTCAGAGCTGCTGTATGCATCTAATCGAATCTCTTCTAGCTCTTGAATCTGTAATAACCTGTTTGAACTGGCTTCTTCCAGGTTCTCATTGCAAGCTTTCACTGCCCAAAATATCTTATGCTCTATTGCCACAGGCATGTGACAAGCTTTCCCCAAAACTGTCCTATAAGGAGACATGCCTAGAAAGGTTTTAAAAGCTATTCTGTACGCCCATAAAGCATCGTCTAGTCTTAAGTTCCAATCCTTATTAGATGGCTTGACAATCCTCTCTAGTATGTGCTTTATTTCCCTGTTAGAAACCTCTGCTAGACCATTGGTTTGAGGGTGGTATGGGGTGGAGACTTTATGAGTTACACCATATTTTGCTAATAAGTTATTGATCATTTTATTGCAAAAATGGGTACCTTGATCACTGATTACTGCTCTTGGTACTCCAAATCTACTAAAGATGTGAGACCTTAGGAATTTGGAGACAGTCTGGGCTTCATCTAGTCTTGTAGGAATAGTCTCCACCCACCTTGATAAGTAGTCTACAGCCAACAAAATGTATTGAAACCCAGCTGAAGGTGGAAAAGGTCCCATAAAGTCTATTCCCTATACATCGAAAACCTCACAAAACAGAATAGGTTGTTGTGGCATCTCGTGCCTTTTGCTAATCCCTCCAAATCTTTGGCACCTATCACAAGCTCTACAGAATTCAAAAGCATCTTTAAACAGGGAGGGCCAATAGAAACCGGATTCTAGGACCCTGCGTGTAATCCTTTTCCCTCCAAAATGACCTCCACAAACCCATGAATGGCATGCTTCTAAAACTGATCTGTGGTCATGGTCTGGGACACATCGCCTCAACACTTGGTCAGAGCATAACTTCCACAGGAAAGGTTTATCCCAAATGAAGTATTTAGATTCACTCTTAAGCTTTTGGGCCTGAAATGTAGACAAGTGAGATGGGATTAGGCCAGTTTCAATAAAATTAACCAAGTGATCATACCAAGGCTCCACAACAGAAACCAAACAAAGTGATTGATCTGGGAAAGAATCACAAATAAAATTAGAACTAAGTACTCCCCTGGTCTTTGTTGGTAATCTGCTAAGTGATCTGCAACTTGGTTCACATTTCCTACTCGAGCTCTCACTTCTATATCAAACTCTTGAAGCAGTAACATCCATTGTAGAAGTCTAGGCTTTCATTGAGGCTTATGGAAAAAATACTTGACTGCTGCATGGTCTGTGTAAACAACAACCTTGGAATTGATTAGATATGCTCTAAATTTATCTAAAGCCACCACAATTGCATACAATTCTTTCTCAGTCGTTGTGTAATTAGTTTGGGCAGCATCAAGTGTTTTGGAGGCATAAGCAATCACTCTAGAGAGGTTACTTTCCTTTTGACCTAACATGGCTCCCACAGCATAATTGGAAGCATCGCATGATAGTTCAAAAGGGAGATCCCAAACTGGTGAAGTTAAAATAGGTGGAGAAATCAATCTATCCTTGAATTTTTCAAAAGCCTCTTTGCAGTCATTGGAGAAAACAAATTCAGTATCTTTTTGCAGAAGTTTCGAGAGTGGTAAAGCAATTTTACTAAAATCTTTGATAAATTGTCTATAAAATCCAACGTGCCCTAGAAAAGATCGAAGTTCTTTTAAAGTTATGGGGTAAGGCAGCGATGATATGACTTCAATTTTTGCTTTATCCACCTCAATTCCCTTGCTAGATACAAGATATCCAAGTACTATTCCATGATCAACCATGAAATGACACTTTTGAAAGTTTAAAACTAGTTTTTTCTCAACACATCTAGCAAGATTTTATCAAGGCTCACAAGGCACTCATCAAAAGAATTGCCATAAACAGTAAAATCATCCATGAACATATCCATACATTTCTCAATGAAATCAGAAAATATAGAAAACATACAACGCTGAAATGTGCCAGGGGCATTACACAAACCAAATGGCATTCTTTTATAGGTATATGTGCCAAAGGGACATGTAAATATGGTCTTTTCTTGGTCCCTCGGGTCTATGGCAATCTGGAAGTATCCTGAATATCTATCTAGGAAACAATAATGACTCTTACCTGCCAATATCTAAAGCATCTGATCAATAAAAGGTAAGGGGAAATGATCTTTCCTAGTTGAGTCATTCAACTTCCTATAGTCAATACAAACCCTCCATGAATTCTGCACTCTAGTAGGTATTAATTCATTATTCTCATTTTTAACTACTGTCAGTCCACTCTTTTTGGGCACTACATGCACAGGGGATACCCACTCACTATCTGAAATAGCGTAAATGATTCCTACTTTTAACAGTTTATTAATCTCCTTCCTAACCACATCAGAGATCATCGGGTTTAATCTCCTTTGGAGTTGTTTGATTGGCTAGGAATCTTCACTCAGCAAAATCCTGTGTGTACAAACAGTGGTATCTATCCCTTTTATGTCAGCTAATTGCCATCCCAGAGCTTCCTTATTCTTCCTAAGCACTTCTAATAGCCTAGACTCTTCATAGCATTTAAAGAATTTGAAATTATGACTGGCAATTTTGAGTCTGACTCAAGATAGGAATATTTTAAGTGCGAAGGCAAATCTTTTAACTCTAAATATGGGGGTTGACAAACAGAAGGGATAAGATGGGGGCATTCATTCAAGTTTGAATTACTCCCTTTCGTATATTCTTGAAAATTGCTCATATTTGGTTCATCAGGATCCCTCCCCTCGTTCTCGTTCCATTCAGTGGTTGCACCAAGATCAAGTTAGTCCACGGTTGCAACAAGGTTGAGATTACCCTCTCTCATACTTGCATCATTGGCACAAATCAAATCATTCAAGAAACTTAAAGTTTGTGAGGTAATTGTAGGCTTTGAGAGCAGAAAAGTAAGGTTAGAAGACATTGGCCCTTTAACCAAAGCAGTGGAGCAAGGAACTGGGTTCTGGAGGGGTCACTGGTTGCTTCTTGTAATATCCCTAATTTTCTGTACTGATTTATATGTACAGATTGAATGAAATATATGAATTATTTTTCAGGTAAAAGATGTGGCTATATATGCAATGAAAGGGATTAAATTGAAAAAGAAAGAAAAGGTAGGGACTTAAGTGCAATTATGGAAAGTTTAAAGCTAAGAAGGAAAAGTAGACAAAAATGTGGGGTCTTTAGGTGTAATTTTAGCCAAATAAAGGGACTTAGTTGAAAAGAAGAAAAGTTTCAGGGGCAAAAGTGTAATTATGGAAACCTGGACCAGAAATAGGCAAAAATAGTGATCGTACTCCGATTAGCCCCATATTTTACCAGTAGAGAGAACAAGTGACGCCGGGTAATCCAGCATAATACAGGAATTTTTCAAGACTCCGGATAGCAGATATTGATCTGATAGTCCAAAAGTTATAAAAATTCCTACCGGATATCCTAGATTTCAGATATAAGTGAGAAATTACAGGATGATGCGTCTTGATGGGACGGATGTCAGGAAACTGACAGAATACCGATAGGAGGTCTATAGAAAAAGTTATTCGCAAATTAGAAAATATAAACGGGAGTGTGAGGCCTCCAGGTATCCGATAAGGAGATTTATCGGTATTTAAAAAGGGACCGAATGAGTTTGGATGACCTCAGTCAGATGACTGTTATAACCCACAGGGATGCCTAAACACAGCAGGGCAGTGTATTTGGTAAAAGGACCCGGTGTCCGGATATATGTATAAACGGTGTATGTTAGATAAAAGGCTCGATGAACATTGCCTGAGGAAGATTCCTCGTAATACGTGCCAGGAAGGCATTGGACCCTGGGAAGCCCAATAATGGTGCAAACAAAGGCCCAATAAGACTCTTGGACTGATAGGTGGGCCAGTGTCCGGCAGAACCCCGGAAAAGTACGAAATTACGAAAATGCCCCTGTGTTGCACTAAAGGGGTAATAGGTGTATGAAGGGCATTTTGGTCATTATGGACAGGCCCAGGGGTATTTTGGTCATTTCGTAGGGTATCTGTAATTGAGTTTAGACCCAATATAAAAATGTTAATGATATAAAGGATCCAGATATTAAGTTCAAGGCCAGAAGACATAATATGGATTTTCAGAAAAATTAGATTCACAAAACGGTCCAGTTTTCGAGGCGACGGACCGGGCCGGTACCGAAAATCTTCCAGAAGGCTTCTAGTTCCCTCCAATTGCGCCATGTGATAAATGTGTGAGGTGAGGTGTCCCATGAGGTGGCCTTGGGATGATGTCATGGATGATGCAGTAAAAGGAATAAAGAAAAATAGGAAATTCCGGAAAAACCAGGACCACAAGATCAGATGGCTTCAAAATTACGAAAATGCCATCCATAAAAACTATAAATACCCCCCTTGCCTCTCATTCTCACGACCAAGGAGCCTTTTAGAGTGATAAGGAAGTTCTTGAGAGAGAAAGTGAGAAAAATAAAGAAGAAAGGAAGTTCTAGTGAAGTTGGAAGCAGTATAGAAGTTCTGGAGTTCTGCTTTTAAGGTAGTAACTAATCCTAGCTTTTATGTAATGTCTTTGTGATTGGTTGTGCTATTGTTTGGTTGGATTGTTGTCTTATATGTTATGCTTGAAGCTCTATTACAATGCTACGATCATATGTTATTGAATATGGAAGCACGCAGCATACTTATCTGTGCACAATCACAAGCAAGCACTGTCACTCTGCATTACATATATTGTTATGATTATTACTACAGAGATTCCCTCGAATCTCATCTCAAATAACCCATTACAGGGAAGGCTATGTCAAAATGAATTTTGCAAATCTTGAAGGACACCGTTAGGCTGCCTAAATTCTGACAAAATGATAAAGAAAGGAACTGATACGTACTGTGTATGTAGGTACTGTCTAAGGAGGCTGGAAGTGAGTGGACCTAGCAGGTTCATCCATTCTTTCCTAGGTACTTACATAGAATGGTAGTTCTCATGGGAATTATTGAATCGGTACAAGATCGGTTACTTTCTAAAGACAAAGGGTAGCAGTTATGCTGCCGGATTTCAGGCAGAAAGGATGTATTAGAAATATGTAAATTTCGTACATGTTATGATGTGTAACAATCTATTAATTGATAATGAGTATTGTTTGGCATGTTTGATTGATATATGATGAATGAATGCATATGTATGCAAAAGTTGAAATGCTGAAATATACCATTATGAACAGTAACTCGTAGGGACCTAGTGATGTTTCATAAATAATTAAAAATAGTAAATGGATGAAATTTAACAAAGATGTAGTGGCTTATGTGTCCAAGTGCTTGACCTGCCAGAAAGTAAAAATTGAGCATCAAAAGCCAGCGGGAACATTGCAACCTCTTGATATCCCTGAGTGGAAATGGGATGGTATTGCCATAGACTTTGTTGAAGGATTACCCATGACTCCAAGTAAACATGATGCAGTATGGGTAGTAATTGATCGATTGACGAAGTCAGCACATTTCCTGGCAATCAATAAAAGGGATTCTTTAGAAAAGCTGGCAAGGTTGTATATAAGGGAGATTGTTAGGCTTCATGGTATCCCAAGCAGCATTGTGTCCGATAGAGACCCTCGGTTTACTTCTAATTTTTGGAGGGCTTTACAGGAAGAAATGGGCACTACTCTCCGATTTAGTACAGCCTATCATCCTCAGACGGATGGCCAGTCGGAGAGGACAATCCAAACGCTAGAAGATATGTTAAGAGCTTGTGTTTTGGATTTCAAAGGCAGCTGGGATGTCCATCTACCACTCATAGAGTTTGCGTATAATAATAGCTATCAGACTAGTATTCAGATGTCACCTTTCGAAGCTCTATATGGACGTAAATGTAGATCCCCCTTGTGCTGGCTAGAGCTAAGCGAGAGAAGAATGTTTGGTCCTGATATTATGGATCAAACTGCAGAGCAGATTGCAATGATTAGACAACGATTGCTAACGGCTCAAAGTAGACAGAAAAGCTATGCCGATGTTAGAAGAAAGCCGTTGGAATTTGAAGAAGGAGAGCATGTGTTCCTTAAGTTAACTCCAATGACGGGAGCCGGGCGATTAATCAAAGTAAAGAAGTTACATCCAAGATATATCGGGCTATTCTAAATTCTCTCAAAGGTGGGGACAGTAGCCTATAGATTGGCTCTTCCTCCAAATCTTAGCCAGATACATTATGTGTTTCATGTTTCCCAATTAAAGAAGTATATTCCAGATCCATCTCATGTGATTGAGCAAGATGAAGTTGCACTACGAGATGATCTGACTTATGAGGTTAGACCGGTACGAATTGCTGATCGAAAGGTCAAGCAATTATGTAATAAGCAAATTCCTCTAGTCAAAGTGATCTGGAAAGGCTTGACTGAGCATGAAGCCACATGGGAAACAGAAGAAAAGATGAGGAGGAAGTATCCTGAGTTGTTTTCATAGAATATGTATAGTGTAAATTTCGAGGACGAACTTTATTTTAAGGGGGAGAGAAATGTAATATCCCTAATTTTTTGTACTGATTTATATCTACAGATTGAATGAAATATACGAATTATTTTTCAGGGAAAAGATGTGGCTATATATGCAAAGAAAGGGATTAGATTGAAAAAGAAAGAAAAGGTAGGGACTTAAGTGCAATTATGGAAAGTTTAAAGCTAAGAAGGAAAAGTAGACAAAAATGTGGGGTCTTTAGGTGTAATTTTAGCCAAATAAAGGGACTTAGTTGAAAAGAAGAAAAGTTTCCGGGGCAAAAGTGTAATTATGGAAACCTTGACCGAAAATAGGCAAAAATAGTGATCGTACTTCGATCAGCCCCATATTTTACCAGTAGAGAGAGGAAGTGACGCCGGGTAATCCAGCGTAATACAGGAATTTTTCAAGACTCCAGATAGCAGATATTGATTTGATAGTCTAAAAGTTATAAAAATTCCTACCGGATATCCTAGATTTCAGATATAAGTGAGAAATTATAGGATGATACGTCCTGATGGGACGGATGTCAGGAAACTGACAGAATACCGATAGGAGGTCTGTAGAAAAAGTTATTCGCAAATTAGCAAATACAGACGGGAGTGTAAGGCCTCCAGGTATCTGATAGGGAGATTTATCGGTATTTAAAAAGGGACTGAATGAGTTTGGATGACCTCAGTCAGATGACTGTTATAACCCACAGGGATGCCTAAACACAGCAGGCCAGTGTATCTGGTAAAAGGACCCGGTGTCCGGATATGTGTATAAACGGTGTATGTTAGATAAAAGGCTCGATGAACATTGCCTGAGGAAGATTCCTCGTAATGCGTGCTAGGAAGGCATTGGACCCTGAGAAGCCTAATAATGGCGTCAACAAAGGCCCAATAAGACTCTTGGACTGATAGGTGGGCCAGTGTCCGGCAGAACCCCGGAAAAGTGTGAAATTACAAAAATACCCCTGTGTTGCACTAAAGGGGTAATAGGTGTATGAAGGGCATTTTGGTCATTCTGGACAGGCCCAGAAGCCAAGACATATACAGGAGAGGTTAACTAAAGTTAGTATATGCCCTGACAGAGTACAGAAAGGTGTAAAATGACGGTTTCGCCCTTAGGGTTAAGATAGGGCACGAAAGGGCACCCAGGGGTATTTTGGTCATTTCGCAGGGGATCTGTAATTGAGTTTAGACCCAGTATAAAAATGTTAATGATATAAAGGATCCAGATACTAAGTTCAAGGTCAGAAGACATAATATGGATTTTCAGAAAAATTAGATTCACAAAACGGTCCAGTTTTCGAGGCGACGGACCGGGCCGGTACCAGAAATCTTCCAGAAGGCTTCTAGTTCCCTCCAATTGCGCCATGTGATAAATGTGTGAGGTGAGGTGTCCTATGAGGTGGCCTTGGGATGATGTCATGGATGATGCAGTAAAAGGAATAAAGAAAAATAGGAAATTCCGGAAAAACCAGGACCACAAGATCAGATGGCTTCAAAATTACGAAAATGCCATCCATAAAAACTATAAATACCCCCTTGCCTCTCATTCTCACGACCAAGGAGCCTTTTAGAGTGATAAGGAAGTTCTTGAGAGAGAAAGTGAGAAAAATAAAGAAGAAAGGAAGTTCTAGTGAAGTTGGAAGCAGTATAGAAGTTCTGGAGTTCTGCTTTTAAGGTAGTAACTAATCCTAGCTTTTATGTAATGTCTTTGTGATTGGTTGTGCTATTGTTTGGTTGGATTGTTGTCTTATATGTTATGCTTGAAGCTCTATTACAATGCTACGATCATATGTTATTGAATATGGAAGCACGCAGCATACTTATCTGTGCACAATCACAAGCAAGCACTGTCACTCTGCATTACATATATTGTTATGATTATTACTACAGAGATTCCCTCGAATCTCATCTCAAATAACCCATTACAGGGAAGGCTATGTCAAAATGAATTTTGCAAATCTTGAAGGACACCGTTAGGCTGCCTAAATTCTGACAAAATGATAAAGAAAGGAACTGATACGTACTGTGTATGTAGGTACTGTCTAAGGAGGCTGGAAGTGAGTGGACCTAGCAGGTTCATCCATTCTTTCCTAGGTACTTACATAGAATGGTAGTTCTCATGGGAATTATTGAATCGGTACAAGATCGGTTACTTTCTAAAGACAAAGGGTAGCAGTTATGCTGCCGGATTTCAGGCAGAAAGGATGTATTAGAAATATGTAAATTTCGTACATGTTATGATGTGTAACAATCTATTAATTGATAATGAGTATTGTTTGGCATGTTTGATTGATATATGATGAATGAATGCATATGTATGCAAAAGTTGAAATGCTGAAATTTACCATTATGAACAGTAACTCGTAGGGACCTAGTGATGTTTCATAAATAATTAAAAATAGTAAATGGATGAATAAATGTATGAAAGTTTTATGGTAAATAGTAGACATACTAATATTCGATTTTATATATAATATGCCTGGTTTTTATGTCTACAAATGGAGTTATAAATTGCCAAAGTTGGGACCAGAATGCTGGATTTAGAGGAAAAACGTGGGATGAACAGTAAAGTTGTAACCTTGACCCACGTTGACTTGGTCAAATAATGGTCAATGAGTGATTTTTCCCTAAAATATAATTGAGTTATATTGATGTATCAATTGGAACCACTTCATTTTGATTTTTCTATAATTAGTTATGATTTTCCGAAGTTAGATCACTCATCTGGAATTTACATAATAAACAGTACCCGAGAAGAGAAAAATTCCAGATTGAGAAGTTGGACTTCATTGACCTTAAAAGTGGTTCTAAATGCTACCAAATGATCCCTATAACGTATGAAAATAAGGACGTTTCATTTTGGTATCAGTGCAAAGGATTATGGCTTAGGAAATGCTCTGAATAGATGATTTATAGATAGATATAACATGATAAAGCTATCATAATTGACACTAAGATAGTGTTTGCAGGATGACTAGACATAGATCCGGATCCGAAACCACGGTGAACCAATGGGACCCTAGACCAGTGGTCTCTAGTTCGAATAGTTCGGAAGAGGAGATCATGAGCAATGATTCTGATCCGTGGATAGCTCCAGTAGTTAGTGACTCTGAAGTGGACAGTTCTTCAGTAGGATCAAATTTTATGGTGAATGAACAGGAGGAGATGGTGGTGGAAGGTCCTATTCCTGCCATTCCAATAAATGTGGTACCTCCAAATATAGCAGACATTACAGGATCCAATCCAGTATTTGATCAGATCGATGCACCAGGTCCCAATAGGCCCAGTATGACACTAGCAGAGATACCTTTGGGGAATCTGATCATAAGGATGGTGCTGGGGAGAAACCTGAGTAGAGAGCAGTTTGAGAAATCAGTAATATTAGCCCGACAGCTATATAAGCTGAGGTAGACCCTGATCTGAAATATAGATCAAGGTTATATGTTTTATCAGAATTTCATCACAAGGGTGAAAGCCATATATCAAGCCTGGGATCCAAACGTGTTAACCCTGGGGATTTGGCTAGAGATTATGGATGATGTATTGCCAACTACTCCTACTTGGAGAATAGAGTTGGATCGATATCTTGACAAAGAATCGTATTGTACTATATCCGACTGGATCTACTTGGTAGGAGAATTTATTAGAATAAAGTTTAAGAAGGATTAGGGTAATGTCCTCAACGTATGTATGTAATTTATAGGAAGCATGTATGATTGTGACCTATACCTTGTATGTACACTTTGTTTGGAATGAAATACGAGTTATGTTATTGCATTCTCTTTTTACTTTATAGTAAACAAAATAGTGAGAACAAGAAGAACGATTCCAGCGGAGGAACCCCAAGAAGCTGGAAATATTAATCAAATAATTTTAGAGCGATTAGAACAACAACAGAAAATGATTGAGGAAATGCGGGCAGCTCAGGCACGTAATGAGCAGGAAAGAGATGCCGCCATAGCTGTAGCGGTAGCTGAAGCTGTAAGCAACCTGAGGCCACCCGAGCCTTCAGGATCGGCTAGTAGAGAACCATAGCCGGTGCAGCCTCAGAGACAGGTTGACACCAGAGAGGATGCAGCTAGCATCCAGCAATGGATGATCAGATTCTGCAAGTACAATCCTCCAGTATTCGAAGGAATGTTCGAGGTGTAGAGAGCTAAGGATTGGATTAGCAGATTAGAAAAGATCTTCAAAGTTCTTGACTGCCCGATAGAAACCAAAGCTCAGATGGCTATATATCAGCTAGAGAAAGATGTTGATAGGTGGTGGAAGAATACTGAGCTACTTCTACAAGCAAGAGACATCCCGATCACCTGGGAAGTGTTTCTTGAGCAGTTTTATGAGAAGTATTTTCCTCAATCAGTAAAAGATGAAAGAGAGGCAGAATTCCTTGTACTAAGACAAGGAGAGAAGGAGTCGTTTGATGAATATCTTGCTAAGTTCATCCGGCTATCTCAATATTCCACTTATCTGCCCCAAGTGGATGATGAACGCTGGATGACAGAAAGGATGATCCGAGGGCTGAACTCTACGCTAAAGGAGAAGTTAACTCCTCAACAATACAGCCAGTTTAACAAGGCCGTGGAGGCATGCCGTATTGTTGAAAATAGCGTGATTCACAGAATGCTATCGGGAACCAAGGATCAAGTAGCTCCTGATAAAGCAGGTCGAAATCAAGAATCTGCCAGCGAAAGCAGCTACAGGAAGAGAAAACGTGTAACATCCCAATTTTTGGTCTAGGAGATCGGGACAGTTCATCTAGGTCCAAAATAAGGAACTTAAGAGTAAAATTTTGAATTTTTGGGCTTAAGTTGAGATATAATCAAGCTAATATTGCTTCCGCAAGTGTACTCTGAGGAGTCTAAGGGAGGATGTTTCATTTTGGTATCAGAGCATCACTAAGCCAGAACCTTCTGTTCTGTGCTAGAATCTTATGCTCAGAACCAGAATCCTTTCTGGTTGATGCCAGAACCAGAATCCTTTTTGGGTCTGAGCAGCACCCTAAAGGAAAGAATAATTCCTCAGCAACTTACGCAGTTCAATAGAGCGGTAGAAGTCTGCAGATTGACAGAGAGAAGTATGAACAATCATGCAGCAACTGGGAACAGCGTAAGGAGCAAGGAGGTAGCTAAGTCAGAAGCAAGAAGTAAAGAAGTATTGGCTAGGAGCACTCTGGGAGGTAGCTCAAGTTGTGATGCCAATAGTAAGAGAAAGAGGCAATAGTTCAGGCAGGGGTCTGATCAAGGTGAAGATCAGGTTGGAGAGCAAAGATGTCAAAGATGTGGAAAGAACCACGGCACAAGGGAGTGTCGAGCAGGGCAAAGCGGCTGTTTCATTTGTGGTGAGAAGGGTCACTTTGCAAGAGTTTGCCCTAAGAATGCTGACATCCCTAGGTAAAAGACAACAGGAAGAGTATTTTCCATTTTTTCAAACAGAGTCTCCAAATCCCCTGAGGTCGACCCTAAGAATGGTTAAGAAGAACCATAGCTGTAAGGGTGACTTAGCTGTAAGAACTGTATGCCTAGATGTAAATGATGTGATTAATGAAGAGTTCCTTTCTGATCTAGAGAATGTGGTTATTGTAACAAGTCATGAGAAATAAGTAGTAAGATAATAAATCTGTCTTAACTCAGTGATGAGGTTGCTGTATGAGGGGTTAGAACATGGATAGCTGTAAGCAACTATAATGAGAGATGTTAGTTGCTAAGAATCCATGTGGAAGGTCTGGGACCAAGCTGTTGCTCCTCTAGACCATCACTTGAGTGAGGATAAGACAGAGACGGATGATCTTACTGGTTATATATATGACTATGTTATAAGAATCACATAGCTGTATAGATCAGTAAGAAGTTCTCTTCAGGAAAGATGAGGCATCCCTTAAAATTTCGAGGACGAAATTTTTAAAAGGGGAGGAGAATTGTAACATCCCGATTTTTGGTCTAGGAGATCGGGACAGTTCATCTAGGTCCAAAATAAGGAACTTAAGAGTAAAATTTTGAATTTTTGGGCTTAAGTTAAGATATAATCAAGCTAATATTGCTTCCGCAAGTGTACTCTGAGGAGTCTAAGGGAGGATGTTTCAAAACGACCATGGCAAAACAGGAGGCCGAGTAGAGGAAATTTCCGCGGAAGGTCCAACAACAGAGATACGAAGGCCCAAACTTGTGACAAGTGTGGAAAGAATCATGGTGACAGACCATGTTTAATAGGCCAGAATGTTTGTTACACCTGCGGAAAGCCTGGACACTTTTCCCGAGAATGCCCTCAACCTATAACTGGTCCAAGGCCAAGGGCAACAGGACGAGTGTTTGCACTCACTAGGGAGGATACGTAGCGATCACCTGAGATGATCCAAGGTACAATCTATCTCAATGATCATGCTGTGACTGCTCTATTTGATCCGGGTGCAAGTCATTCCTTTATTTCCTATGAGTGTGCCAAATGCCTAGGCCTTCTTATTAGCAAATTGCATTACGATATACACGTGAAAACCCCCACCAACGCTAGGGTAGTTACATCTGATGCCTGTTTGAATAGTGTAGTACATTATGAGCACTGTTGTATCACCCTAGACTTAATATGTATACCTTTCCGAGAGATCGATGTCATACTTGGTTTAAATTGGTTAGCCTCCAATAATATGATGCTGGACTGTAGGAACAAGACCCTAGTTCTTGGCCCAAAGGTTGCTGATCTGAGTCCAGAAGTAAGATTGAATTTTATAACGGAGGTTCAGGCAAATAAATTGTTGGAAATTGTGCCCTAGGGGCCAATCATTATATCAGGTTATCATATTATTTGCATGTTTACTGTGATGACCATCCTTTGATAACTCATGATCTTATCCTAAATGTCCCTGGTCGGTCATCTATGTGGGAGCAGAGATGAAATAAGACCAGTATGACTTTGAAGATATATAGAGATATAAATCAAAGTCATAGGCACATGTAAGAGTATAGGGTGCTAGACCGACCCGTCATGAGAGAGCTGCATGGGTCAAGTCATAAGCTTATCTCATATACAAGCCATGTCACTATGCCCTTTGACCTGAGATCATCATGGATTCCTACATGACGAACGATCAGCTTTGACCTAGTCAAAAGTCACTTTTGACCGAGTGATCATAAAGGCTATGTTCGGGCTTAGTGGTTTTTCATGCGGAGGAATGTGAATGGTCAAGATGGAATTTGTCCCTCACATTCGTAGAGAGATATTACTGGGCCCCTCGATGAGTGAGTCTGAGAAATGTATGGCCATACTGGAATGGAAGGGTAGTTCTATTTCTATATTCAGACTACTCAGGGATCAAGAAAGTAACGGTCAGGAACAGGAGGATGACGTTCTCCATGTCTCATCCTTGACCGAAATATCGTGTGACAAAAGGGACGTGATATGGTTGTATGAAAGGTTACATCGTTTATCGATCCTCATATGTTTTGGGTAGTTGTAATGCCTTGCTAGAGACCGCTTACGACTTGTGGGTCAGTATAGTAACTGGGCCACTGCCAACTTCATATGGGCCTACAGGGTCGCACACAAAACAGCCCAATGCGAGCTATGATGTCCAGATTCATTGAATCTAAGAGATGTCTAGATTCAATAAATAATCTAGGGTGGATATATATTTTATATATATATATTAATTAGTGTATATATATATTATATGTAATATAAGAGATATTTGTAAGATTTAATTTATAAGGATAAATTAAATCTCTATCACTTTTGAATTTGAATTTAAATAGATATGATCTATTTGAATTTGAAATTCAAATTGATAAGATATCTCAAATTTGATTTATGAGAATAAATCAAATATAATTCTATCTTATCTTTATTTTAAATTAAATAAATAGGTGAATTAAATCTGTGGGACGGATTTAATATAAACCATATTTATTTAATTAGTTTCTTATTAAATTATGCAATATATGATATTGTATTAATTCAGAATTAATATAAGATTAATTCTGAAGCCCTGCCCTATTAGAAGCCCGATAGCTTCCTATATATTTGACATTAGGGGCTAGGGTTCTACACATATCTCTACACACACATTCAGACGTGAGAAAAGGGGGCAGGGAGAGTGCAAAAGGTTTGCAGATAAGAAACTGCCGAAATAGAGACGGTGAGGACGGAATCTCTAGAAAACCCTAGAGGGACAAGAGGCGCTAGCACGTCGTTCGTGATTGGAACGCTATTCGTGTGGATACTGGTAGAGGAAGCCAATCTGAGCTGTCGACTTCTTGCGATCGACCAGACACGAAGCAAGGTCGCGACCTATTGACACTGAGGTCGCGACCATATGAAACATCCTTACTTTCATATGTCTTAGGGACCATTTGGTAGCATTTAGAACCACTTTCAAGGTCATTGAAGTCCAATTCCCCAATCTGGAGTTTTACTCTTATCGAGTACTGTTCACTTTGAAAATTCCAGATGAGTGACCTGACTTCAAAAAATCATAACTAATTCTAGAAAAATATAAATGAAGTGGTTCCAATTGATAAATGAAGCTAACTCAATTATATTTTAGGTAAAAATAACTCGTTGATCATTCATTGACCAAGTCAACGTAAGTCAACGTGTCAACCTTACTGTTCATCCCACGTTTTTCTCCCTGAATCCAGCATTCTGGTCCCAAATTTGATAATTTATATCTTCTTGTGTAGAAATCCAAATGAGTCATACTATATATAAAATCGAACCTTGGTATGTCTACTATTTACCTTAAAAATTTCAAACATTAATTCATCCATTTACTATTTTTAATCATTTATCAAACATGACTAGATGACCACGTGTTACTATTCACAATGGTAAATTTCAGCATTTCTACTTTGCATACATATGCATACATCCATCATATATCAGGAAAACATGCCAAACAACAATTATTATTAATTAATAAGTTGTTTTACATCTGGCCATGTACATAAATTCCCATACTTCTATTACATCATTTCCTACCTAAAATCCGGCAGCATAACCGCTACGCTTCATCTTCAGAAAGTAACTGATCTTGTACCGATTCGGTAATTTCCGTGAGAACTACCATTCTACGTAAGTACCCAGGAAAGACTGGATGAATCGGCTAGGTCCACTCACTTCCAGCCTCCTTAGACAGTACCTACGTACACAGTACATATCAGCTCCTTTCTCTACTATTGCCATCTTGTCATAATTTCGGCAGCATAACGGCGTCTCTTAAAATTCCCAGAATTCATTTTGACATAACCTCCCCTGTAATGGTTTACTTATTGGAATGAGATTCGGGGGAATCTCAGTAGCAACAATCATAACAATATATGTAATGCAGAGTGACAGTGCTTGCTTGTGATTGTGTACAGATAAGTATGCTGCGTGCTTCCATGCTTAATAACATATGATTATAGCATTATAGCAGAGCTTCAGACATAACATATAAGACAACAATCCAACCAAACAATAGCACAACAAATCACAAAGTCATTACATAAAAGCTAGGATTAGTTACTACCTCAAAGGCTCAGCAGAACTCTACTATCTCTATTCTGCTTCCAGCTCCGCCAGAACTTCCTTTCTTTCTTTCTTCCTCTCACTTTCTCTCTCTAGCACCTCCTCCTCTCTCTTAAATTCCTTGAGCCGTGCACAATGAAGAGTAAGGGGGGTATTTATAACCTCCTCCAATGGCAATCCCGTAATTTCCATGAACTCTGATCCTGCGGTCCTGGTTTTTCCTGGATTTTCTTAATTCCTCCTTTACTGCATCATGCATGACATCATCGGAACACCTCAGCAGCCACCTCAGTGTCACATTTATCACATGTCTGAAATCCTGGGACACCTCAGCAGCTGACTCACCGGTCCAGAGTCCTACCTCGTAATACGTGTCCTCAACTTTTTCTTCTGCCTTTAAGATTACGTCATGTGGCACCTGGAAGGGACCTTTCACGCCTTCCAATTATATCCAGATAAATCCAGGACTTTATCTGATCACCTCCTCGGTTATCGTGCCGACCGAGTAACTTTACTTTATTGGAACAGCATTAAAATAATATTTTATGCCACTTTTTCCCACATACTTCATGGGCTACGTTTTTGGGCTCTGGGAATGTTGTCTTGGATCTTGATCAAGCTCAAGTACTCTGATGGCTCGATTCCCAAGAAACAGCCCTTGGCAAATTACCAAAATGCCCTTAGGTGCCCTTTCTTGTACTATTTTAACCCTAAGGGTAAAATCGTCATTTTACACCCTTCTGTACTCTGTCAGGGCATGTACTGACTCTAAGTAACTTTATCTGTATATACCTTGGCTTCTGGGCTTGTGCAGAATGACCAAAATGCCCTTCATTTATCTGTTACACTTTTGTACAACACAGGGACATTTTCGTAATTTCGCACTTTTCCGGGGATTCTGCCGGACAATGGCCCACCTATCAGTCCAAGTGTCTCATTGGGCCTCTGTTGGCGCCATTATTGGGCATTTCTGGGTCCAATACCTTCATGGCACGCATTACGAGGAATCTTCCCCCGTTAATAATTATTGAATATTTTATCTATTATTCACCGTTTATACACATATCCGGACACCAGCTCCTTCTGTCCGATACATTGGCCTGCGGTGTTCAGGCATCCCTGTGAGTCATATCAGTCATCTGACCGAGGTCATCCGAACTCATTCAGTCCCTTTTCAAATACCGATAAATCTTCCTATCGGATACCCGGAGGGCTCACACTCCCGTCTGGATTTTCTAATTTGCGAATAATTTTTTCTACAGGCCTCCTATCGGTATTCTGTCAGTTTCCCGACATCCATCTCATAAGGACGTATTATCTTGTATTTTCTCACCTAGATCTGAATTCTAGGATATCCGGTATGAATTTTTATAACTTTTGGACGATCAGTCCATTTCTGGCTATATGGAGTCTTGAAAAATTCCTGTATTAAGCCAGATTATCGAGCGTCACTTGCTCTCTCTACCGGTGAAATCTGGGACTGAAATGCTTTCGGACAGTCCAAACCACTTTCGGCCTGACTTCCTTTAATTACAATTTAGCCCCAGGGAACTTTTCTTCTTTTCATTTAAGTCCCTTTTTACTTGGCTAAAATTACACTTAAGGACCCCACATTTTTGTCTACTTTCCTTTTTGGCCTTGAAACTTTCCATAATTGCACTTAAGTCCTTTCAATTCCTTTACTAGGTCTAGGGGCATTATTGTCTTTTCATATTTTGCCAGAGTATTCTCTGGCCCTGGTCAACTATCCAGATACCCCTTCTTGACTGTCTAACTCAGCCAAATGACCAAAATACCCTTTACTCATTCTTCAGTTATTCTATAACATAAGGGCATTTTTGTCATTTTGCACATTTTTCCCGGACACCAGCCCCTCTTACCACTGAACTGATATTATGGGCCTGGGCCTTCCCTGGTGTCACTACGGGCCTTAGACAACACTGTATGGCCTCTGGCCATAGTCCGATCATCTCTATTCGGACTGCTCTTCCTTTACCGATTATAACTGTAGTTTCCCATCTTCGAGAATTTTTACAGAAAAATCGGGACCTCAAATCAAAATTCTGTGTTTGCGTCATTCAATCCAGAATCCGGCATCCACATCATTATCTAGGCCTATAGTTCCTTACAGCTCAGTCGCCCTTACCGCTATGGTTCTTCTTAATCATTCTTAGGGTCGACTTCAGGGAATATTGAAGACTGTGTCTGGGGTAAGAGCAAATACCTTTCCTAGGGATGTCCGCATTCTTAGGGCAACCTCTTGCAAAGTGGCCTTTCTTACCACAACTGCTTTGCCCTGCTCGACATTCCCATGTGCCATGGCTCTTTCCACCACATTGACATCTCTGCTCTCCAATCTGATCATTACCCTGATCAGTCCCCTGCCTGAACTATTGCCTCTTTCTCTTGCTATTGGCTTTACAACTTGAGCTACCTCCCAGAGTGCTCTTAGCCAATGCCTTTCTATTCTCAACACATAGAAGATCCCGTTCTTTACTTCTCAGGTATACTTCTACCAAACTTTGAATATCAGTACTCAGATTCGAATTTGGACTCCGTCTTCGTTTAAGGAAAAACTAAGTTTAGTCTGTATAATAGAGGCTCTCTGGGAAAACAATTTTAAATAATTTTTCTGGATGAGTGTATCAACTAGTGAAGCTTCCTTACCTTAAATTCGTCTTTGGCATTCATCTTCCCAAAGAGATATTAAATTGTACTCATGTCTCATGGCTCATTACTTTCCTTAGGCTAGGTCTAACTACGACCTCGGGATCTAACTGCGATCAACCGTTAGCCTCTTCAGATCTATCTGCGACCCTGAAGCTGTTAGGATCTAACTGCGACCCTGGAGCCATGCTAGGATCTACCTGCGACCCTCCAGAATCTAACTGTGATTATGTTGTACTGTATATCTCCCGAAGATCTTAAACTAACAAACTAAGTTATAAGGTTAACTGCTTCCACCTGTTGATAACTCAATAAATAAATATTTGAAAATTTTATAGCCTCATATCATTTACCCAGACTTTACTTACTTCCTCTTTTACTCAGGAGTTCCTTCTCATCTTTCAACCTGTGCTCTAACTATGAGCCATTTGAACTATGCTCTAACTGTGAGCATTCTGTACCAGATCCAACTCTTATCTGAAGAGTGATCTGTACCCATATGAATCTAGAAATAATCCCTTTACCGTTATCTGCTACTCTTTCTGTACATCATTAATTTCAATAGAAATGGCCCTGAGTACTGTATTCATAAGCCTATAGAAATACCTGAGTAACCTCAATCATAAATCATATCTGAATATCATATCATAACTTATCGTCCCATAAACTGAGACTATCTATCATTCTCAATACATTCATATCATCCTCCTACCATATGGTATGGGAGCAACCTACTTTCTCATAACTTTCTTATCTCATATATGTACTCATATATACTCTACCCTGCATGCACAGCAAAAGGGGAGTATCCATTCATCATAGCATACTCTAACATGCATGTTATCATTTGACAACTGCAATGAGATGCAACTATCATAACTTACGGTAACATAACCCATATCATCATCATATTTTGGTCAACCATCCATCAGGCATTGTAATAATCTAAGTAAGCCTCAAAACATATTTCCTTTATCACATTATTTGTCAGATCATCATCTGATCATACTATCTATCGCATTATCTGTCAGATTATCAATCACATGCTCAGGATCTGACAGGCACCTCTGTCTATCTTACTTAGGCTGCCACACTACCCTCTTACCAGGGTATAGACTCAACCCTTCACTACTTTATCTTACATAAGGAATAGGGGAGTCACTTTATCTCTTAACTGTGGCTACCTCTTTACTATCTCTCAACTTCTTCTATCTTTCCATCAGTCCCTATCAGTCCTGGTCTATTCTTGACCGGACTATGGTTCCTTATTGGTCTTTCTCTTTATCCTAGCGAACTTGAGTCGCATGGATCTCATTCATCATCTTTTACTATTACTTCTACTTTCTAGGGTACTATGCCTAGGTCTATCACTTCTCCGTGATGGAATCCCTCTGCTCAGAGAACATTGAGCTCTTTATCTATTACCCATCACGTCTCTCACCTTAGGCCATGTGCTAGGATCATTCCTGGGCAAATCTCATCCCAGCTTTTAGGTCTTCTATTCAGATTAGCTGAATAAAACCCCTGTAATGTAGATCTACTCTTAGTTACCACATAGAGGATCTACTTTTTCACATTGTCTTAAACTGATCTTTCGTACCTCAGTACCTTTGTACTGTCTGGCTTACCATATGCTATACCAATCCTCTAGCTGGTGGACTTCAGCGAGTTTGGTACCTTCATTCATATGGCCTCTGCTATCTTTTGTTGTGACCTAAGAACTGCATAGTCACAACTCACATGCTCTGCGACTTTTAGTCGCAACCATCGCACACTACTCGTCACGACCTGGCATCTCTGCGTCCTTTAGTTGTAACCTATAACATCACTACCTGAACTCCTTTGTACACTGGTCGCGTACTGCAATATTACTCATCGCGACCTGAGGTCTTCTCACGTCACAACATCAACTTATCTGTACATATTAGTCGCGACATAGGACCCCTCTTCTCTACTTCCTACTTTTAAAACATGTAGTCATACTCATCCTCATACAACGGCAACATACTAGGTATAGGGTAGCTCAATAGTGTGCATACTGGACAATACAATCCAATCACATACAGGATTTATCCGTTCATTAGCCAGTGGAAACAGAACACAAATAAACTCGTACCTTAGTTGGGCACAAGAGACTTTCTTATCTCGTTGCCAGTCAGGGTATATATTCTTCCCTAAGTCGGGTATCTTTCGCCTGTTGTGTTCTGTGGACACTCCCTGGCATAATGTCCATACTTTCCACACCTATAGCGTAACCCTTGACCTACTGGACAAGGCCTCATACCATGGTCTCGACCACAGTTCCTACATTCATTAGGCCTTGGTTGCCTACTAACTTCTCTTGGCCCACTACCTGGCCTACTTCCTTGCTTCTTATTAACTTTTGACCCATATGCTGGCTCATTTCTCTTCTTACTGTTCCTTCTCAAGGAACCTGGTGGCATCACTTTCAGTGGTACTGATGGAGTAGGCTTACTCTTTTCTGGTTATTGCACATTCTTTTCTAGTTTGTAAACTGCCAGCTGGGTCTTTCTTTCAGTGGGACATTCTAAAACCTTAAAGATTTTCTCTAACTGGCTTACCCAATCCTCAGCTACTTGAGTGTCAAAAGTCCCTTCAACATGGGCGGATCAAATTTATGGAATCGTTCCATCCATGTTTGCAGACTTTCCTGGTCATTATTATTTCTTATAGACCCCTGATGTCTATTCATTCCAGTCTGCTCATAATCTGGATGAGGTTCAGGTCTATATCATTCTCTGGTACTACCTCCTTCCCAGACTGCTGTAATCTTGCAACCGCAGCAGCAACCGCCGTATTGATAGCAGAATCTCGCTCTTTATCTTGGCGAGCCTGGGTTGCCCATATCTCATCGTGACTTATGACTTAACTTGTTGTAACTTGGATATCTGGCATCCTCACTACAGTATCTGGTTATAACACTATACCTCGAGCTACTCTTTGCAGCTTCCTCAGTCGTAAACTGATCAGCTTATGTCTCTATCTCTGGAAGAAACTGCTTCTTAAACATTGTTCTGCTTAGTCCAGCCATATTGTGTTAATAAACACGAGACCTCGACTGTATCGGCTGACTAAGATTAGCCCATCATAATCATATCCTTCGTAAGACTATAAAGCTTGGGGTCTAGCCTCATTCATCTGGGTGTCACTGTCTTCTGTCTAAGCCTTTTCAAGCAGTGAACACCATCCCTATATCCTACTCTAGGGAGAGGACCACTCAAACTTCTCATTTGTTTAAGGAACTAACTGACTAAACCAGAGCATCACTGAGCTAGAACCTTCTATTCTGTGCCAGAATCTTATGCTCGGAGCCAGAACCTTTTGTTCTGTGCTAACCTTATTTTGTACTAACACCATAAATTATCTATTCAGAGTATTTCCTAAGCCAGAATCCTTTGCTCTGATACTAAAATGAAACATCCTTACTTTCATATGTCTTAGGGACCATTTGGTAGCATTTAGAACCACTTTCAAGGTCATTGAAGTCCAATTCCCCAATCTGGAGTTTTACTCTTATCGAGTACTGTTCACTTTGAAAATTCCAGATGAGTGACCTGACTTCGAAAAATCATAACTAATTCTAGAAAAATCGAAATGAAGTGGTTCCAATTGCTAAATGAAGCTAACTCAATTATATTTTAAGGAAAAATAACTCGTTGACCATTCATTGACCAAGTCAACATCAGTCAATGTATCAACTTTACTGTTAATGAAATATCCTTACTTTCATATGTCTTAGGGACCATTTGGTAGCATTTAGAACCACTTTCAAGGTCATTGAAGTCCAATTCCCCAATCTGGAGTTTTACTCTTATCGAGTACTGTTCACTTTGAAAATTCCAGATGAGTGACCTGACTTCGAAAAATCATAACTAATTCTAGAAAAATCAAAATGAAGTGGTTCCAATTGGTAAATGAAGCTAACTCAATTATCTTTCAAGGAAAAATAACTCGTTGACCATTCATTGACCAAGTCAACGTTAGTCAATGTATCAACTTTACTGTTAATGAAATATCCTTACTTTCATATGTCTTAGGGACCATTTGGTAGCATTTAGAACCACTTTCAGGTCATTGAAGTCCAATTCCCCAATCTGGAGTTTTACTCTTATCGAGTACTGTTTACTTTGAAAATTCCAGATGAGTGACCTGACTTCGAAAAATCATAACTAATTCTAAAAAAATCGAAATGAAGTGGTTCCAATTGCTAAATGAAGCTAACTCAATTATCTTTCAGGGAAAAATAACTCGTTGACCATTCATTGACCAAGTCAACATCAGTCAACATGTCAACTTTACTGTTACTGAAACATCCTTACTTTCATATGTCTTAGGGACCATTTGGTAGCATTTAGAACCACTTTCAAGGTCATTGAAGTCCAATTCCCTAATCTGGAGTTTTACTCTTATCGAGTACTGTTCACTTTGAAAATTCCAGATGAGTGACCTGATTCGAAAAATCATAATTAATTCTAGAAAAATCGAAATGAAGTGGTTCCAATTGCTAAATGAATCTAACTCAATTATATTTCAGGGAAAAATAACTCGTTGACCATTCATTGACCAAGTCAACGTCAGTCAACGTGTCAACCTTACTGTTCATCCCACATTTTTCTCCTTGAATCCAGCATTCTGGTCCCAAATTTGATAATTTATATCTTCTTGTGTAGACATCCAAATGAGTCATACTATATATCAAATCAAACCTTGGTATGTCTACTATTTACCTTAAAAATTTCATACATTAATTCATCCATTTACTATTTTTAATCATTTATCAAACATGACTAGATTACCACGTGTTACTGTTCACAGTGGTAAATTTCAGCATTTCTACTTTGCATACATATGCATACATCCATCATATATCAGTTAAACATGCCAAACAATATCTTTATTAAATAATAAGTCATTATACATCAAGGCATGTATGAAATCCTCATATTTCTATTACATCATTTCCTGCCTAAAATCCGGCAGCATAACCGCTACGCTTCATCTTCAGAAAGTAACTGATATTGTACTGATTCGGTAATTCCCGTGAGAACTACCATTCTACGTAAGTACCCAGGAAAGACTGGATGAACCGGCTAGGTCCACTCACTTCCAGCCTCCTTAGACAGTACCTACGTACACAGTACGTATCAGCTCCTTTCTCTACTATTGCCATCTTGTCATAATTTCGGCAGCATAACGGCGTCTCTTAAAATTCCCAGAATTCATTTTGACATAACCTCCCCTATAATGGTTTACTTATTGGAATGAGATTCGGGGGAATCTCAGTAGCAACAATCATAACAATATATGTAATGCAGAGTGACAGTACTTGCTTGTGATTATGTACATATAAGTATGCTGTGTGCTTCCATGCTTAATAATATATGATCATAGCATTATAGCAGAGCTTCAGACATAACATATAAGACAACAATCCAACCAAACAATAGCACAACAAATCACAAAGCCATTACATAAAAGCTAGGATTAGTTACTACCTCAAAGGCTCAACAGAACTCTACTATCTCTATTCTGCTTCCAGCTCCGCCAGAACTTCCTTTCTTTCTTTCTTCCTCTCACTTTCTCTCTCTAGCACCTCCTCCTCTCTCTTAAATGCCTTGAGCCATGCACAATGAAGAGCAAGGTGGTATTTATAACCTCCTCCAATGGCAATCCCGTAATTTCCATGAACTCTGATCCTGCGGTCCTGGTTTTTCCTGGATTTTCCTATTTTTCTTAATTCCTCCTTTACTGCATCATGAATGACATCATCGGGACACCTGAGCATGCCACCTTAGTGTCACATTTATCACATGTCTGAAATCCTGGGACACCTCAGCAGCTGACTCACCGGTCCAGAGTCCTACCTCGTAATACGTGTCCTCAACTTTTTCTTCTGCCTTTAAGATTACGTCATGTGGCACCTAGAAGGGACCTTTCACGCCTTTCAATGATATCCAGATAAATCCAGGACTTTATCTGATCACCTCCTCGGTTATCGTGCCGACCGAGTAACTTTACTTTATTGAAACAGCATTAAAATAGTATTTTAATGCCACTTTTTCCCACATACTTCATGGGCTACGTTTTTGGGCTCTGGGAATGTTGTCTTGGATCTTGATCAAGCTCAAGTACTCTGATGGCTCGATTCCCAAGAAACAGCCCTTGGCAAATTACCAAAATGCCCTTAGGTGCCCTTTCTTGTACTATTTTAACCCTAAGGGTAAAATCGTCATTTTACACCCTTCTGTACTCTGTCAGGGCATGTACTGACTCTAAGTAACTTTATCTGTATATACCTTGGCTTCTGGGCCTGTGCAGAATGACCAAAATGCCCTTCATTCATCTGTTACACTTTTGTACAACACAGGGGCATTTTCGTAATTTCGCACTTTTCCGGGGATTCTGCCGGACAATGGCCCACCTATCAGTCCAAGTGTCTCATTGGGCCTCTGTTGGCGCCATTATTGGGCATTTCTGGGTCCAATACCTTCATGGCACGCATTACGAGGAATCTTCCCCCGTTAATAATTATTGAATATTTTATCTATTATTCACCGTTTATACACATATCCGGACACCGGCTCCTTCTGTCCGATACATTGGCCTGCGATGTTTAGGCATCCCTGTGTGTCATATCAGTCATCTGACCGAGGTCATCCGAACTCATTCAGTCCCTTTTCAAATACCGATAAATCTCCCTATCGGATACCCGGAGGCCTCACACTCCCGTCTGGATTTTCTAATTTACGAATAATTTTTTCTACAGGCCTCCTATCGATATTCTGTCAGTTTCCCGACATCCTTCCCATAAGGACGTATTATCTTGTATTTTCTCACCTAGATCTGAATTCTAGGATATCCGGTATGAATTTTTATAACTTTTGGACGATCAGTCCATTTCTGGCTATCTGGAGTCTTGAAAAATTCCTGTATTAAGCCAGATTATCGAGCATCACTTGCTCTCTCTACCGGTGAAATCTGGGACTGAAATGCTTTCGGACAGTCCAAACCACTTTCAGCCTGACTTCCTTTAATTACAATTTAGCCCCAGGGAACTTTTCTTCTTTTCATTTAAGTCCCTTTGTACTTGGCTAAAATTACACTTAAGGACCCCACATTTTTGTCTACTTTCCTTTTTGGCCTTGAAACTTTCTATAATTGCACTTAAGTCCTTTCATTTCCTTTACTAGGTCTAGGGGCATTATTGTCTTTTCATATTTTACCAGAGTATTCTCTGGCCCTGGTCAACTATCCAGATACCCCTTCTTGACTGTCTAACCTTAGCCAAATGACCAAAATACCCTTTACTTATTCTTCAGTTATTCTATAACATAAGGGCATTTTCGTCATTTTGCACATTTTTCCCCCGGACACTGGCCCCTCTTACCACTGAACTGATATTATGGGCCTGGGCCTTCCCTGGTGTCACTATGGGCCTTAGACAACACTGTATGGCCTCTGGCCATAGTCCGATCATCTCTATTCGGACTGCTCTTCCTTTACCGATTATAACTGTAATTTCCCATCTTCGAGAATTTTTACAGAAAAATCGGGACCTCAAATCAAAATTCTATGTGGCGTCATTCAATCCGGAATCCTTTTCTCTATCTCCTGGTATTTTCAGATATTTTATCCGGATCGGGCTATTTTGGCCTGAAAGTACGCTCCCGCGCACACTTTTCAAAAATGACCATTCTACCCTTGGTCACATTTCTAATTCTTTCATACACATAGAGACCTCATATGCACATTTCACAGTTCAGTGAAATGATCAGCATAATTTTCTCTATTTTCTGGCAAAATATGGTACTCATCGGCTACCAGCCTGATCTTTCCAATAATTACGATTATGCCCTTGAATTCTTCTTCTGGCATCTCTAGGCCTAAAAATTGGGGTGTTACATCATACGGGCATCTGAATGTAAGAAATCCAAAAAGAGGAGACAGGTCGCGACTTGAAGATGACGAGGTCGCGACTACAAACTCCAGAGACGTCCAGTCGCGACGAGAAGAATAGTAGGTCGCGACTAACAACTCCAGAGGCGACAGGTCGTGACTAGAAGCTTAGGAGGTCGCGACTGAAAGTTCCATAGGCGAGGAGTCACGACTAGTGGACACTGAGGTCACGACCAAAGCTCGAATACCGAAGGTAACACTTCTTTCTCCTTGACTTAAACACATTCGGTAGATCTGGCTGGGAATGGAAAAATTTTTAAAGTTAATTTCCACTGCGTGTCTTCCAATTCCCTTCATAAATGTCTGCGGAAAGGATGTTAGGGGTATATGGTAATCTTTTTTGTTCAAACAGAAGTAGAAGAAGGGATTGATGAGATTCCAATAGTCAATGAATTCCCTGAAGTTTTTCCGAAGGAGATCCAGGGATTGCCTTCAGAACGTGAAGTGGAGTTTGCAATTGACATTATACCTGGAGCTGGACCAGTATCTAAGGCCCCGTACCGGATGGCTCCTAATAAAATGATGGAACTGAAGAAGCAAATTGAGGAGCTATTGGAGAAGGGTTTCATAAGACCCAGTGTATCACCATGGGGTGCTCCAGTTCTATTTGTCAAGAAGAAGGATGGCAGCCTAAGGCTGTGCATTGACTACAGGGAATTGAATAAGATTACAATTAAGAATAAATACCCTCTTCCCAGGATCGATGACCTGCTAGACCAATTGGCAGGAGCGAGTTTATTCTCTAAGATTGATTTGAGATCTGGCTATCATCAGCTGAAGGTGAAGTCAGATGATATCCTAAAAACTGCTTTTAGAACGCGCTACCGATATTTCGAATTTCTTGTAATGCCTTTTGGGCTAACAAATGCACCTGCTATTTTCATGGATTTCATGAACCGGATCTTCAGGCCTTATTTAGATCAGTTTGTTGTGGTCTTCATTAATGATATCTTGGTGTACTCCAAATCTGCAGAGGAACATGAAAGGCATTTGAGAACTGTTCTTAGTACCCTTAATGAAAAGAAGCTTTATGCTAAGCTGAGTAAGTGCGAGTTTTGGCTTTCAGAAGTCAAATTTCTCGGTCATGTCATATCCCGAGAAGGGGTAGCTATGGATCCTAGCAAAGTTAAAGCAGTTTTGAGCTGGGAGCAGCCGAGGACAGTGACGGAGATCAGAAGCTTTCTTGGCCTAGCAGGGTACTACAGAAGATTTATTCAAGACTTTTCTCGAATTGCCTTGCCACTTACCAAGCTTACCAAAAAGAACCAGCAATTTAAGTGGGATGAGAAGTGCGAGGCTAGCTTCCAAGAGTTGAAGCAGAGATTAACCACTACTCCCGTGCTAATTATTCCAGACCCAACTCAGACTTACATAGTCTATACTGATGCTAGTAAGCAGGGGTTGGGATGTGTGCTGATGCAGCAAGGTAGAGCAGTAGCCTACGCTTCTTGGCAGTTGAAGCCACATGAAAAGAATTATCCCACTCATGATCTGGAGCTTGCGGCGGTGGTTTATGCTCTGAAGATATGGAGACACTATTTATATGGAGCAACCATAGAGTTGTATTACGACCACAAAAGCCTGAAGTATCTGCAGGATCAGAAAGAACTGAACATGAGGCAACGGCGATGGATGGAATTGTTAAAAGATTACGATTTTCAAATTAAATACCATCCAGGAAAAGCCAATGTGGTAGCTGATGCTCTGAGTAGAAAAGTGGTGCAGGTGGCGCATATGATGATTAAAGAGCTGAGATTGATAGAAGATGTGCGAGATTGGAGTCCTCTGTATCAAATGCAAATAACAGAGTTCTTACGGAGGGGTTTATTTCAAAGCTTGTATAGAAGATGAGATAAAGGAGGCTCAACAGCAGGACAAACTCGTAGCAATATTTAAGGATAAGCTGGAGAAGGGGAAGACTAGAAATTTTGAGATTTCCCCAGATAGATTGTTACAATTCAGGGGAAGGCCTTATATCCCTAATGTTAGGGGATTGAGAGAAAAGATTCTGGAGGAAGCACATAAAAGCCGATATACAGTATATCCAGGTATGACCAAGTTGTACCATGATGTGAAAAGGTTGTTTTGGTGGCCTGGATTGAACAAAGATGTAGTGGCTTATGTGTCCAAGTGCTTGACCTGCCAGAAAGTAAAAATTGAGCATCAAAAGCCAGCGGGAACATTGCAACCTCTTGATATCCCTGAGTGGAAATGGGATGGTATTGCCATAGACTTTGTTGAAGGATTACCCATGACTCCAAGTAAACATGATGCAGTATGGGTAGTAATTGATCGATTGACGAAGTCAGCACATTTCCTGGCAATCAATAAAAGGGATTCTTTAGAAAAGCTGGCAAGGTTGTATATAAGGGAGATTGTTAGGCTTCATGGTATCCCAAGCAGCATTGTGTCCGATAGAGACCCTCGGTTTACTTCTAATTTTTGGAGGGCTTTACAGGAAGAAATGGGCACTACTCTCCGATTTAGTACAGCCTATCATCCTCAGACGGATGGCCAGTCGGAGAGGACAATCCAAACGCTAGAAGATATGTTAAGAGCTTGTGTTTTGGATTTCAAAGGCAGCTGGGATGTCCATCTACCACTCATAGAGTTTGCGTATAATAATAGCTATCAGACTAGTATTCAGATGTCACCTTTCGAAGCTCTATATGGACGTAAATGTAGATCCCCCTTGTGCTGGCTAGAGCTAAGCGAGAGAAGAATGTTTGGTCCTGATATTATGGATCAAACTGCAGAGCAGATTGCAATGATTAGACAACGATTGCTAACGGCTCAAAGTAGACAGAAAAGCTATGCCGATGTTAGAAGAAAGCCGTTGGAATTTGAAGAAGGAGAGCATGTGTTCCTTAAGTTAACTCCAATGACGGGAGCCGGGCGATTAATCAAAGTAAAGAAGTTACATCCAAGATATATCGGGCTATTCTAAATTCTCTCAAAGGTGGGGACAGTAGCCTATAGATTGGCTCTTCCTCCAAATCTTAGCCAGATACATTATGTGTTTCATGTTTCCCAATTAAAGAAGTATATTCCAGATCCATCTCATGTGATTGAGCAAGATGAAGTTGCACTACGAGATGATCTGACTTATGAGGTTAGACCGGTACGAATTGCTGATCGAAAGGTCAAGCAATTATGTAATAAGCAAATTCCTCTAGTCAAAGTGATCTGGAAAGGCTTGACTGAGCATGAAGCCACATGGGAAACAGAAGAAAAGATGAGGAGGAAGTATCCTGAGTTGTTTTCATAGAATATGTATAGTGTAAATTTCGATGACGAACTTTATTTTAAGGGGGAGAGAAATGTAATATCCCTAATTTTTTGTACTGATTTATATCTACAGATTGAATGAAATATACGAATTATTTTTCAGGGAAAAGATGTGGCTATATATGCAAAGAAAGGGATTAGATTGAAAAAGAAAGAAAAGGTAGGGACTTAAGTGCAATTATGGAAAGTTTAAAGCTAAGAAGGAAAAGTAGACAAAAATGTGGGGTCTTTAGGTGTAATTTTAGCCAAATAAAGGGACTTAGTTGAAAAGAAGAAAAGTTTCCGGGGTAAAAGTGTAATTATGGAAACCTTGACCGAAAATAGGCAAAAATAGTGATCGTACTTCGATCAGCCCCATATTTTACCAGTAGAGAGAGGAAGTGACGCCGGGTAATCCAGCGTAATACAGGAATTTTTCAAGACTCCAGATAGCAGATATTGATTTGATAGTCTAAAAGTTATAAAAATTCCTACCGGATATCCTAGATTTCAGATATAAGTGAGAAATTATAGGATGATACGTCCTGATGGGACGGATGTCAGGAAACTGACAGAATACCGATAGGAGGTCTGTAGAAAAAGTTATTCGCAAATTAGCAAATACAGACGGGAGTGTAAGGCCTCCAGGTATCCGATAGGGAGATTTATCGGTATTTAAAAAGGGACTGAATGAGTTTGGATGACCTCAGTCAGATGACTGTTATAACCCACAGGGATGCCTAAACACAGCAGGCCAGTGTATCTGGTAAAAGGACCCGGTGTCCGGATATGTGTATAAACGGTGTATGTTAGATAAAAGGCTCGATGAACATTGCCTGAGGAAGATTCCTCGTAATGCGTGCTAGGAAGGCATTGGACCCTGAGAAGCCTAATAATGGCGTCAACAAAGGCCCAATAAGACTCTTGGACTGATAGGTGGGCCAGTGTCCGGCAGAACCCCGGAAAAGTGTGAAATTACAAAAATACCCCTGTGTTGCACTAAAGGGGTAATAGGTGTATGAAGGGCATTTTGGTCATTCTGGACAGGCCCAGAAGCCAAGACATATACAGGAGAGGTTAACTAAAGTTAGTATATGCCCTGACAGAGTACAGAAAGGTGTAAAATGACGGTTTCGCCCTTAGGGTTAAGATAGGGCACGAAAGGGCACCCAGGGGTATTTTGGTCATTTCGCAGGGGATCTGTAATTGAGTTTAGACCCAGTATAAAAATGTTAATGATATAAAGGATCCAGATACTAAGTTCAAGGTCAGAAGACATAATATGGATTTTCAGAAAAATTAGATTCACAAAACGGTCCAGTTTTCGAGGCGACGGACCGGGCCGGTACCAGAAATCTTCCAGAAGGCTTCTAGTTCCCTCCAATTGCGCCATGTGATAAATGTGTGAGGTGAGGTGTCCTATGAGGTGGCCTTGGGATGATGTCATGGATGATGCAGTAAAAGGAATAAAGAAAAATAGGAAATTTCGGAAAAACCAGAACCACAAGATCAGATGGCTTCAAAATTACGAAAATGCCATCCATAAAAACTATAAATACCCCCTTGCCTCTCATTCTCACAACCAAGGAGCCTTTTAGAGTGATAAGGAAGTTCTTGAGAGAGAAAGTGAGAAAAATAAAGAAGAAAGGAAGTTCTAGTGAAGTTGAAAGCAGTATAGAAGTTCTGGAGTTCTGCTTTTAAGGTAGTAACTAATCCTAGCTTTTATGTAATGTCTTTGTGATTGGTTGTGCTATTGTTTGGTTGGATTGTTGTCTTATATGTTATGCTTGAAGCTCTATTACAATGCTACGATCATATGTTATTGAATATGGAAGCACGCAGCATACTTATCTGTGCACAATCACAAGCAAGCACTGTCACTCTGCATTACATATATTGTTATGATTATTACTACAGAGATTCCCTCGAATCTCATCTCAAATAACCCATTACAGGGAAGGCTATGTCAAAATGAATTTTGCAAATCTTGAAGGACACCGTTAGGCTGCCTAAATTCTGACAAAATGATAAAGAAAGGAACTGATACGTACTGTGTATGTAGGTACTGTCTAAGGAGGCTGGAAGTGAGTGGACCTAGCAGGTTCATCCATTCTTTCCTAGGTACTTACATAGAATGGTAGTTCTCATGGGAATTATTGAATCGGTACAAGATCGGTTACTTTCTAAAGACAAAGGGTAGCAGTTATGCTGCCGGATTTCAGGCAGAAAGGATGTATTAGAAATATGTAAATTTCGTACATGTTATGATCTGTAACAATCTATTAATTGATAATGAGTATTGCTTGGCACGTTTGATTGATATATGATGAATGAATGCATATGTATGCAAAAGTTGAAATGCTGAAATTTACCATTGTGAACAGTAACTAGTGATGTTTCATAAATAATTAAAAATAGTAAATGGATGAATAAATGTATTAAATTTTTATGGTAAATATTAGACATACTAATATTCAATTTTATATACAATATGCCTCATTTGGATGTCTACACATGGAGTTATAAATTGCCAAAGTTGGGACCAGAATGCTGGATTTAGAGGAAAAACGTGGGATGAATAGTAAAGTTGTAACCTTGACCCACGTTGACTTGGTCAAATAATGGTCAATGAGTGATTTTTCCCTAAAATATAATTGAGTTAGATTCATGTATCAATTGGAACCACTTCATTTCAATTTTTCTATAATTAGTTATGATTTTCCGAAGTCAGATCACTCATCTGGAATTTACATAATGAACAGTACCCGAGAAGAGAAAAATTCCAGATTGAGAAGTTGGACTTCAATGACCTTAAAAGTGGTTCTAAATGCTACCAAATGATCCCTATAACGTATGAAAATAAGGACGTTTCACTTCTGCTATTACTGGTCGCGACCTCTTAGGTTCATCTTTAACTTCTCGTCGCGACCTACGTTCACAGAGACTATATCTGGAATGTGTAGTCGCTACCTCATCATACAATAGTTGCGACTCGACTTCTCGGGAGTTTTGTGTTGCGACTAAAAATACATCCGGTCATGACTCCGGTTCACAGTGAGTATCAAATTGAACTTCGGTCGTGATGTGTAAGTCCTTTAGTCGCGACTTGGAGTCACAGAAACTCGAACCTTCTACGGTTGTTGCTCTTCTAGCTTCCAGAACATCTAGGGGTTCTGCAAAATCACTCAACAAGTCTTTTACAAACATATTATCATTATCATGCAAACTCAGTTCATGTTCATCCCTAGTCTTTTCAACAGCGTAATTAATGGCATTCAACGCAGTAAAAGCAGAATTATCAAAAGGAAATTTTATTGCTTCATTCATATTTAAACTTACCACATGTTCTCCAACTTCCATTGTGATGGAACTATACTTCATACTAATGATAGTCTTAGAAGTTTGGAGGAAGGGTTTGCCTAGGGTCAAAGTGCTGTCATTTACTAGCTCTTTAGACATGTCCAAAACATAAAAGTTAGTTGGAAATACTAAGTCTTTGACCTGCACTAGAATATCCTCAAGGATTCCTTTAGGATACCTAATTATCCTATCAACTAACTGGAGCACTACATTTGTGTCTTGAAGATTATTAATACCTAAGGCTTTGTATACTGACCAAGGCATTACATTGATGGCTGCTCCTAGATCTAACAATGCTCCCTTAATAGGAACATTTCCTATAGTGCATGGGATTGTGTAGGAGCCTGGGTCTTGGCACTTAATTGGTAATTTAGTCTTAAAAAGTGATGACACATTAGCACTCACCTGAATTCTCTCAAGAGGCCTAAATTTCTTTTTGTCAGCACACATTCTTTTAAAAATTTGGCATACTTGGGATTTCTCTTGAGGAATTCAACCATAGGGATGTTGATTTCTAACTTATTGAATAGATTGTAAGCATCTTTAGCAAAATCTGGGTCAATTTGTTTCTTTCCAGCAAAGTAAGATTTAGGAAAAGGGAGATCTTTTATAGTTACCTCCTTACCTGTGTGCTTAGAGGCTCTTTGCTTGCTTGACTCTGGCTTCTCCTCAGGTTACTTTCCTTTGCATGCTGGACTGGGTCCTGTTGTTGCCTCTTCTTGCAGCTTTTGTATTTCTGCTTGGGCTTGTGAATTCTCTTCTTGGGTTTCCTTCTTCATCATGACCTACTATTCTTTAAGGCTTTCAGATTTCCCAATTGGCATCTGTGGCGGATATGAATCCTCAATTTCAGCATCTTCTTCTTCCCCTTCTTAGAGATATAGCATTCAGACCCTTTGGATTCATGACAGTGTTTGAAGGTATGCTGCCACTATTCTTTCCTTGGATGTCACTCATTGTATTAGAAACTTGAGTTAAGTGGCTTGTGATATCTGCATTCTTAGAACTTAACTCCTCAAGTTTTCTGTGTATATCTGCATTATCTTTCTGTATACTCTGGAGAATTGAAGCTATGGAGGTGAACTGACCATCATTCTCCTTTAGCTTGTGGTCTACATTGGTCATTTTACCATCCATATTGCTCATTTGTGTTGACATGCTCTTCAACAATTGAGAGGTCTCATCTGGTCTTGAAGGCACTAAAGAATTAGGTTGTGTGGGAACCATAGACCTTGCATTACCTTGGTAGTTGCTTGAAGAAGCACCACCTCCTTGAAATTGATTAGATCTATTCTCCCCATTCCCCCACCTAAAATTTGGGTGGTCTCTCCAGCCAGGATTATATGTGTTAGAGTATGGATCTCTCTTCTGGAAGTTGTTCTCCTTTTCTTGATACATTGCTACAACTTCTTTAAAACGTCTTTCACATGTACTTGTAACATGCATCATTGAACCGCAGGATTCACATCCTGTAACTAAGGCTTGTGAGGTATCAACTGCATGAACTTGTTTTGTGGAATAAAGTCCTCTTTCAATCAAATTCATCCTCTTATCCATTCGGTTTTCTAAAGCTGTTATTTCAGTTAAGATTTCATTTGAATTGCTCGAAGATGAGGTGGTTAGTCTTCTTGGATCTCCAGTCTGATGGTCTTTATTGGCCATTTTCTGGAATAACTCCCAACTTGCTTGTGGGGTCTTATCTCTCAATGAACCATTCGTAGCAGTATTCAAGGAAACTTTATTGTGGGTAGTAGACCATCAAAGAATATGTCTACTAAATTAGTGTCACATCCTTATTTTTATATATCTTAAGGACCATTCAGTAGCACTTAGAACCACTTTCAAGGTCATTGAAGTCTAAACTCTTAATCTAGAATTTTATTCTCATCGGGTACTGTTCACTGTGGCAAATTCCAGATGAGTGACCTGATTTTGAAAAATCATAACTAATTATAGAAAAATCAAAATGAAGTGGTTAAAACTTCTACATGAAGATAACTTAATTATATTTCAGGGAAAAATCATTGGTTGACCATTCCTTTACAAATTCAACGTGGGTCAACGTTTTAACTTTACTGTTCATCCAGTGATTTTCTCCTGAATTTAGCATTCTGGTCCCAACTTTAACAATTTATATCTTTTCATGTATACATCCAAATGGGGCATTATATATATCAATTTAAATATTAGTATGTCTAATATTTACCATAAAAATATCATACATTTATTCAACCATTTACTATTTTTAATGATTGATCAAACATCAATAGGTCTCCACGGATTACTGTTCACAAAGTCATTTTTCAACAACCAACCTTACATATTAGTGCATACATACATCACATATCAGTTAAACATGCCAGACAACAATTATTATTAAATAATCCACTGTTATACATTAGTGCATGGTTAACATCCTCATATTTTTGTTACATTTTTCGTTATAAAAAATCCGGCAGCATAACTGCTACACTCCTTCTGTAGAAAGTAACCGATCTTGTACCGATTCGGTAATTTCCGTAGGGACTACCATTCTACGTAAGTACCCAGGAAAGACTGGATGAACCTGCTAGGTCCACTCACTTCCAGCCTGCTTAGACAGCACCTACGTATATAGTACGTATCAGTTCCTTTCTTTGTTCCTGCTTTGTTGCCAGAATTTCGGCAGCCTACCGGCGTCTCTTAAAATTTCCAATTTTTTTTTGACAGAACCTCCCCTGTAATGTTATATATGGGAATGAGATTCAAAAGAATCTCAGTAGCAACAATCATAACAATTTATGTAATGCAGAGTGACAGTGCTTGCTTGTGGTTGTGTACAGATAAGTATGCTGCATGCTTAAATATTCAATAACATATGATCATAGCATTGTAATAGAGCTTCAAAGCATAATATATAAGACAACAATCCAACCAAACAATAGCACAATAATTCACAAAGACATTACATAAAAGCTAGGATTAGTTACTACCTTAAAAGCAGAACTTCAGAACTTCTACACTGCTTCCAACTTCACCAGAACTTCCTTTCTTCTTTCTTTTTCTCACTTTCTCTCTCAAGTACTTCTTTATCTCTCTAAGCTTGCTTCTTGGCGTGAAGAATGAAGGAAAGGGGGGTATTTATAGTTTTCTTCAATGGCATTCTTGTAATTTTGAAGCCATCTGATCTTGTGGTCCTGGTTTTTCCAGAATTTCCTATTTTTCTTTATTCCTTTTACTGCATCATCCATGACATCACTCAATGACACCTCAAGGGACACCTCACCACCCATATTCTTCACATGGCGAAAATGGAGAGGAGAGAAACCTTCTAGAAGCTTTCCGGTTCAATCCGGTAACGGCCCGGTCCGTCGCCTCGAAAACTGGACCGTTTTCTTAATCTAATTTTTCTGAAAACCCATATTATGTCTTCTGACCTTACATTTAGTACCTAGACCCTTTATATCATTAACATTTTAATACTGGGTCTAATCTCAATTAGAGATCCCCTGCGAAATGACCAAAATGCCCTTGGTGCCCTTTCTTGTCCTATTTTAACCCTAAGGGCAAAATCGTCATTTCACACCTTTCTGTACCTGGTCAAACCATATACTGGCTCTAGTCAACCTTATTTAGATATGTCTTAGCCTCTGGCTTGTCTAGAATGACCAGAATGCCCTCCATTCATCTGCTAGCCTTTAGTACAACATAGGGGCATTTTCGTAATTTCGCACTTTTCCGGGGTTCTGCTGAACACTGACCCACCTATCAGTCCAAGAGTATTACTGGGCCTTTTATGGCACCATTTTTGGGCCTATCTGGGTCCACTACCTTTATGGCACGTATTTCGAGGAATCTTCCTCCAGCACAGTTTATTGAATATTTTATTATTATTCACCGTTTATACACATTTCCGGACACCGGCTCCTTCTGTCAGATACACTGCCCTACTGTGTCTGGGCAGCCATTTGGGTCATAACGGGCATCTGACTGTTGTTACCCGACCTCATTCAGTCTTAGTTTAAATACCGATAAATCTCCCTATCGGATCCCTGAAGGCCTCATACTCCCGTCTGGATTTGCTAATTTGTGAATAACTTTTTCTACAGACCTCCTATCGATATTCTGTCCATTTCTTGGCATCCGCCCCATAAGGGTGCATCATCCTGTAATTTCTCGCTTATATCTGAAATCTAGGGTATCCGGTATGAATTTTTATAACTTTTGGACGATCAGTCCATTTTTGGCTATCTAGTGTCTTCAAAAATTCCGGTATTAGGCTGGATTACCCGGCGTCACTTGCTCTACCTACTGGTAGAATATGGGGCTAATCGGAGTACGATCACTGTTTTTGCCTATTTCCGGTCCAAGTTTTCATAATTACACTTTGCCCCGGAAACTTTTCTTCTTTTCAACTAAGTCCCTTTATTTGGCTAAAATTACACTTAAGGACCCCACATTTTTGTCTACCTTTCTTTCCTAACCTTAAACTTTCCATAATTGCACTTAAGTCCTTTCATTTCCTTTCTTTTGCAATTTAATCCTTTCCTTTACATAAAAGACCACATCTTTTTCCTGAAAAAGAACTCATATATTCCATTTAATCTGTACATAGAAATCAGTACAGAAAATTAAGGATATTACATTTCTCTCCCCCTTAAAATAAATTTCGTCCTCGAAATTTACATTACATCTATCCTATAGAAACAATTCAGGATACTTTTCTCTCATCTTTTCTTCTGTTTCCCATGTAGCTTCTTGTTCAATCAAGCCTTTCCAGATCACTTTAACTAAAGGAATTTGTTTATTCCGCAACTGCTTGACTTTTCTATCAGCAATTCACACCGGTCCAACCTCATAGGTCAAGTCATCTCGCAGTACGACCTCATCTTGCTCAATCACATGAGATGGATCTGGAACATACTTCTTTAATTGGGAAACATGGAACACATAATGTATCTGGCTGAGATTAGGAGGAAGAGCCAACTTGTAGGCTACTGCTTCTATCTTTGAGAGAATTTGTAATGGTCCGATGTATCTTGGATGCAACTTCTTCACTTTAATCGATCGTCCGGCTCTAGTCGTTGGAGTTAACTTAAGGAATACATGTTCACCTTCTTCGAACTCCAACGACTTTCTTCTGACATCTGCATAGCTTTTCTGTCTGCTTTGAGCCGTTAGCAATCTTTTCCTAATCACCACAATCTGCTCTGCGGTTTGATCCACTATATCAGGACCAAGCATTCTTCTCTCGCTCAGCTCTAGGTAGCATAAGGGTGATCTATATTTACGTCCATAGAGTGCTTCAAAAGGTGCCATCTGAATACTGGCTTGATAACTATTGTTATAAGCAAACTCTATAAGGGGTAAATGGATATCCCAGCTGCCTTTGAAATCTAAGACACATGCTCTCAGCATATCCTCTAACGTTTGTATTGTTTTTTCAGATTGACCGTCTCTCTGAGGATGATAAGCTATACTAAATTTGAGAATAGTGCCCATTTCTTCCTGTAAAGCCCTCCAAAAATTTGAAGTAAATCGAGGGTCTCTATCAGACATAATGCTGCTCGGGATACCATGAAGCCTAACGATCTCCTTTATATACAACTTTTCCAGCTTTTCAAGAGAATCTCTCTTATTGATTGCCAGGAAATATGCTGACTTTGTCAGTCGATCAATTACTACCCACACTGCATCATGTTTACTTGGAGTCAGGGGTAGTCCTTCCACAAAGTCCATGGCAATCCCATCCCATTTCCACTCAGGGATTTCTAGAGGCTGCAATGTTCCTGCTGGCTTTTGATGTTCAACTTTCACTTTCTGGCAGGTCAAGCACTTAGATACGTAAGTCACAACATCTTTCTTCAATCCAGGCCACCAAAATAACCTTTTAACATCATGGTACATCTTGGTCATACCTGGATGTACAGTATACCGACTTTTATGTGCTTCCTCCAGAATCCTTTCCCTTAATCCCACAACATTAGGGATATAGGGTCTTCCCCGAAACTGTAGTAATCTGTCTGGGGACATCTCAAAATTCCTTGTCTTCCCCTTCTCCAACTTGTCTTTGAATATTGCTGCGATCTTATCCTGCTTTTGAGCCTCTTTTATCTCATCTTCTATGCAAGCTCTGACATGAACTCCTCCAAAAGGATTCTCCGTCAGTTGCATTTGATATAGAGGGCTCCAATCGCTCATATCTTCTATCAATTCCAACTCCTTGATCATCATCTATGCAACCTGCACCACCTTTCTACTTAGGGCATCAGCTACCACATTGGCTTTTCCTGGATGGTATTTAATCTGGAAGTCATAATCTTTCAATAATTCCATCCATCGCCGTTGCCTCATATTCAGCTCTTTCTGGTCTTGTAGATACTTCAGGCTTTTGTGGTCACAAAACAACTCTATCGTTGCTCCATATAAATAGTGCCTCCATATCTTCAGGGCATAAACCACCGCCGCAAGCTCCAGATCATGAGTGGGATAATTTTCTTCATGTGGCTTCAACTGCCGAGAGGCGTAGGCTACTACTCGACCTTGCTGCATCAGCACATATCCCAACCCCTGCTTGCTAGTATCAGTGTAGACTACATAAGTCTGAGTTGGGTCTGGAATAGTCAGCACGGGAGTAGTGGTTAATCTCTGCTTCAACTCCTGGAAGCTAGCCTCGCACTTCTCATCCCACTTAAACTGCTGATTCTTTCTGGTCAGCTTGATAAGTGGTAAGGCAATTCGAGAAAAGTCTTGAATAAATCTTCTGTAGTACTCTGCTAGGCCGAGAAAACTTCTGATCTCCGTCACTGTCCTTGGCTGCTCCCAGCTCAAAACTGCTTCAACTTTGCTAGGATCCACAGCTACCCCGTCTCGGGATATGACATGACCGAGAAATTTGGCTTCTGACAGCCAAAACTCGCATTTACTCAGCTTAGCATAGAGCTTCTTTTCTTTAAGGGTACCAATAACAATCCTCAAATGCCTTTCATGCTCCTCTGGAGATTTGGGGTACACCAGAATATCATCAATGAAGACCATAACGAACTGATCTAGATAAGGCCTGAAGATTTGATTCATGTAGTCCGTGAAAATAGCAGGTGCATTGGTTAGTCCAAAAGGCATCACCAGAAACTCAAAATGCCCGTAGCGCATTCTGAATGCCGTCTTTGGAATATCATCTGGCTTGACCCTTAGTTGATGATAGCTAGATCTCAAGTCAATCTTGGAGAATAAGCTCGCTCCTGCCAACTGGTCCAGCAGGTCATCAATTCTGGGGAGAGGATACTTATTCTTAACTGTAAGCTTATTTAATTCCCTGTAGTCAATGCATAGCCTTAAACTGCCATCTTTCTTCTTGACGAATAGTACTGGAGCACCCCATGGCGATACACTGGGTCGTATGAAACCCTTCTCCAATAGCTCCTCAATTTGCTTCTTCAGTTCCATCATTTCATTGGGAGCCATCCTGTACGGGGCTTTTGACACCGGTCCAGCTCCAGGTATAATATCTATCGCAAACTCCACTTCCCGTTCTGGAGGCAATCCCTGAATTTCCTTTAGAAAGACTTCAGGAAATTCATTGACTACAGGAATCTCCTAGATGCCTTCTTCCACTTCTGTTTGAACAGAAAAGAATACCACATATCCCTGACATCCTTTCCGTAAACATTTTTCTTCCTGAGCCTCCGTCATGAAGTTCAGTCGCACTTTTGAGCTCCGATCAGTGATCTTTGGACCAAGAACCAAGGTCTTGTTTCTGCAGTCCAACATCACATTATTGAAGGATAACCAATTTAAGCCGAGTATAACATCAATCTCTCGAAAAGGCATACAGATCAGGTCTAGGGTGGTACTGCAGTGCTCATAACGCACAATACTATTTAGACAGGCATCAGACGTAATTACTCTAGCGTTGGTGGGGGGTTTCACCTGTATATCATAACGCAATTTGCTGATCAGAAGGCCTAGGCATTTAGCACATTCATAAGATATAAAGGAATGACTTGCACCCGAATCAAATAGAGCAGTCACAGCATGATCATTGAGATAGATTGTACCTTGGATCATCTCAGATGATCGCTGAACGTCCTCTCTAGTGAGTGCAAACACTCGTCCTGCCGTCCTTGACTTTGGATCAGTTATAGCTTGAGGACATTCTCTGGAAAAATATCCGGGCTTTCCGCAGGTGTAACAAACATTTTGGCCCATTAAACATGGTCTATCACCATGATTCTTTCCACACTTTTCACATACTGGGGCCTTTGAATCCCTGTTGTTGGACCTGCCGCAGAAATTTCCTCTACTGGGCCTCTTGTTCTGCCACGGTCGCTTTCTTTTCTTATAGCCGCTTCCACTTGCAGCTTCTTGATTTTGACCAGCTTTGTCAGAGGTCGCCTGATCCTTATTCCCGGATCTAGACAGCATTCGATGATTCATGCTATTTTCTACAATTTGACATGCTTCCACAGCCTTATTAAACTGGCTGTATTATTGCGGAGTCAACTTCTCCTTTAGCGTGGAATTCAATCCCTGAATCATTCTTTCGGTCATCCAGCGCTCGTCATCCATTTGGCGTAGATACGTAGAATACTGGGATAGCCGGATGAACTTAGCTAGATATTCGTCAAAAGCTTCTTTTTCCCCTTGTCTCAGTACAAGGAACTCGGCCTCCCTTTCATCTCTGAGGATTGAGGGAAATATTTCTCGTAAAACTGCTCAAGAAACACTTCCCAGGTAACTGAAAAATCTCTTGCTTGGAGAAGTAACTCTGTATTCTTCCACAATCTATCAGCATCCTTTTCTAATTGATAGATGGCCATTTGGGCCTTGGTTTCAGTTGGGCAGTCAAGGACCTTGAAAATCTTCTCTAATCTATTGAACCAATTTTTTGCTATCTGTACTTCGAATGTCCCTTCGAATATGGGAGGATTATGCTTGCAAAACTGAACCATCCATTGTTGGATGCTAACTACCTCCTCCCTCAATTCAACCCGTCTCTAGGGCTGTTCCGCCTGCTGTGGTACTTCTTCAGGTTCTCTACTAGTCGCTCCTGAAGGCTCTGGCGGTCTTAAATTACTTACAGCTGCTGCCACTGCTGCGGCTATGGTAGCATCTCTTTCTTGCTCATTTCGTGTCTGAGTAGCTCTCATTTCTTCTATCATCTTTTGTTGTTGCTCTAATCGCTCTAAAATTTGTTGATTAAGATTTCCAGCTTCTTGTGGTTCCTCTGCTGGAATCGTTCTTCTTGTTCGAACCATTTTGTTATGCTATAACATAGAAAGGAATGCGATAAACAACATTTCTCATTTCATTTCAAACATAGCATACAAGGTACATGACACAGTCATACATATGCTACTGTACTGATCTTTTGTACATTAGAAACATTACCCTAATTTTTTTTAAACTTTATTCTAATATATTCTTCTACCAAGTAGATCCAGTCGGATACAGTACAATATGGTTCTTTATCAAAATATTGATCCAACTCCAATCTCCAGGTAGGAGTAGTCGGCAATACATCATTCATAATTTCTAGCCAAAGCCCCATGGTTAACACGTTTGGATCCCAGGCTTGATATATGGCTTTCACCCTTGTGATGAAATTCTGATAAACCATATAGCCTTGATCTACATCTCTGATCAGGGTCTGCCTCAGCCCATATAGTTGTCGGGCTAATGCTACCGAGCTCTCAAATTGTTCTCTACTCAGGTTCCTCCCTGGGATCATTCTTACGATTAGACTTCCCAAATGTGTCTCTACTAGGGTCACTTTGAAACATCCTTACTTTCATGTGTCTTAGGGACCATTTGGTAGCATTTAGAACCACTTTCAAGGTCATTGAAGTCCAATTTCTCAATTTGGAGTTTTACTCTTATCGAGTACTGTTCACTATGAAAATTCCAGATGAGTGACCTGACTTCCAAAAATCATAACTAATTCTAGAAAAATATAAATGTAGTGGTTCCAATTTATACTTAAAGATAACTCAATTATATTTCAGGGAAAATAACTTGTTGACCATTCATTGACCAAGTCAACGTCAGTCAACGTCACAACTTTACTGTTCATCCAACGTTTTTCTCCTGAATCCAGCATTCTGGTCCCAACTTTGATAATTCATATCTTCATGTGTAGACATCCAAATGAGACGTTTTATATATAAAATTAAAGCTTGGTATGTCTAATATTTACCATAAAAATTTCATACATTTATTCATCCATTTACTATTTTTAATCATTTATCAAACATGATTAGATCACCACGTGTTACTATTCACAGTAGTAAATTTCAGCATTTCTACTTTGCATACATATGCATACATCCATCATATATCAGTTAAACATGCCAAACAATATCTTTATTAAATAATAAGTCATTATACATCAGGGCATGTATGAAATCCTCATATTTCTATTACATCATTTTCTGCCTAAAATCCGGCAGCATAACCGCTACCCTTCATCTTCAGAAAGTAACTGATCTTGTACCGATTCGGTAATTCCCGTGAGAACAACCATTCTACGTAAGTACCCAGGAAAGACTGGATGAACCGGCTAGGTATACTCACTTCCAGTCTCCTTAGACAGTACCTACGTACACAGTACGTATCAGCTGCTCTCTTTATCTTGTCATAATTTCGGCAGCATAACGGCGTCTCTTAAAATTCCCAAAATTCACTTTGACATAACCTCCCCTGTAATAGTCATTTATTGGGATGAGATTCGGGGGAATCTCAGTAGTAATAATCATAACAATATATGTAATGCAGAGTGACAGTGCTTGCTTGTGATTGTGTACAGATAAGTATGCTGCGTGCTTCCATGCTTAATAACATATGATCATAGCATTACAGCAGAGCTTCAGACATAACATATAAGACAACAATCCAACCAAACAATAGCACAACAAATCACAAAGCCATTACATAAAAGCTAGGATTAGTTACTACCTCAAAGGCTTAGCAGAACTCTACTATCTCTATTCTGCTTTTAGCTCCGCCAGCACTTCCTTTCTTTCTTTCTTCCTCTCACTTTCTCTGTCTAGCACTTCCTCCTCTCTCTTAAAGGCTCTTGGCCGTGTATAATGAAGAGCAAGGGGGGCTATTTATAGTTTTGGTCAATGGCATTTCCGTAATTTTGAAGCCATCTGATCCTGTGGTCCTGGTTTTTCCGGAATTTCTTATTTTTCTTTATTCCTTTTACTGCATCATGCATGACATCATCTCAAAGCCACCTCATGGGACACCTCATCATGTACATTTCTCACATGGTGAAATTGCAAGCTTCTTGGACACCTCATCAGCTGACTTAACAGTTCCAGCCCAATCTAGTACCGGTCCGGTCCGATTTCCCACAAACTGGACTCACCGGCTAAGATTGTGTCACATGTCCTTAACTTTTCTTCTCCCCCTAAGATGACGCCATGTGGCATCTGGAAGGGACCTTTCACGCCTTCCAATGCTATCCAGATAAGTCTAGGACTTTATCTGATCACCTCCTCGGTTATCGTGGCGACCGAGTAACTTTACTTTATTGAAACAGCATTAAAATAGTATTTTAATGCCACTTTTTCCCACATACTTCATGGGCTACGTTTTTGGGCCTTGGAATATTATCTTGGGTCTCTGATCAAGCTCAAGTACTCTGATGGCTCGATTCCTAAGAAACAGCCCTTGGCAAATTACCAAAATACCCCTGAGTGCCTTTTCTTGCGCTATCTTAGCCCTAAGGGTAAAATCGTCATTTTACACCTTTCTGTACCCTGTCAGGGTATATACTGACTCTGAGTAACTTTATCTGTATGTGCCTTGGCTCCTGGGCCTGTTCAGAATGACCAAAATGCCCTTCATTCATCTATTACTCTTTAGTACAACACAGGGGCATTTTCGTAATTTTGCACTTTTCCGGGGTTCTGCCGGACACTGGCCCACCTATCAGTCCAAGTGTCTTATTGGGCCTTTGATGGCGCCATTATTGGGCCTTTCAAGGTCCACTACCTTCATGGCACGCATTACGAGGAATCCTTCCTTGTCCATGATTATTGAATATTTTATCTATTATTCACCGTTTATACACATATCCGGACACCAGCTCCTTCTGTCCGATACACTGGCCTCGGTATTCAGGCATCCCTGTGAGTCATATCAGTCATCTGACTGAGGTCATCCGAACCCATTCAGTCCCTTTTCAAATACCGATAAATCTCCCTATCGGATACCCGGAGGCCTCACACTCCCTTCTGGATTTTCTAATTTGTGAATAACTTTTTCTACAGGCCTCCTATCGGTATTCTGTCTGTTTCTCGACATCTGCCCCATTAGGACGTATCATCCTGTATTTTCTCACTTAGATCTGAAATCTAGGATATCCGGTAGGAATTTTTATAACTTTTAGACTATCAGATCAATTATGGCTATCTGGAGTCTTGAAAAATTCCGGTATTAAGCCAGATTACCGAGCATCACTTGCTCTCTCTACCGGTAAAATCTGGAACTGAAATGCTTTCGGGCAGTCCAAACCACTCCCGGCCTGACTTTCTTTAATTACAATTTAGCCCCAGGGAACTTTTCTTCTTTTCATTTAAGTCCCTTTCTATTTGGCTAAAATTACACTTAAGGACCCCACACTTTTGTCTACTTTTCCTTTTTGGCTTTAAACTTTCCATAATTGCACTTAAGTCCTTTCATTTCCTTTCTTTACTTTACTAGGTCTAGGGGCATTATTGTCTTTTCATATCTTACCAGAGTATTCTCTGACCCTGGTCAACTATCCAGATACCCTTTCTTGACTGTCTAACCTTAGCCAAATGACCAAAATACCCTTTACTCATTCTTCAGTTATTCTATAACATAAGGGCATTTTCGTCATTTTGCACATTTTTCCCGGACACCCGCCCCTCTTACCACTAAACTGATATTATGGGCCTGGGCCTTCCCTGGTATCACTATGGGCCTTAGAAAATACTGTATGGCCTCTGGCCATAGTCCGATCATCTTTATTCGGACTGCTCTTCCTTTACAGATTATAACTGTAAATTCCCATCTTCGAGAATTTTTACAGAAAAATCGGGACCTCAAATCAAAATTCTGTGTTGCGTCATTCAACCCGGAATCCTCTTCTCTATCTCCCAGTATTTTCAGATATTTTATCCGGACCAGGCTATTTTTGCCTGAAAGTACGCTCCCGCGCATACTTTTCAAAAATGACCATTCTACCCTTGGTCATATTTTTAATTCTTTCATACACACAGAGACCTCATATGCATATTTCACAGTTTAGTGAAACGATCAGAATAATTTTCTCTATTTTCTGGCAAAATATGGTACTCATCGGCTACCAACCTGATCTTTCCCATAATTACGATTATGCCCTTGAATTCTCTTTCTGGCATCTCTAGGCCTAAAAATTGGGGTGTTACACACTTCGGGCCTACTGGGACCTGGCACATTACTCTGATCATGTACTTGGCTGGATCCTGAATTGTCTGTTATATTCAAAGGTACAGCACTTATGGGAATGGCAGGAATAGGGCCTTCTATCACCATCACCTCCTGATCATCACTCGGAAAGTTTGATCCTACCGAGGAACTTTCCTCTTCCGAGCCACCAACTACTGGAAGTGTCCAGGGGTCAGAATCATTGCTCACTATCTCCTCTTCTGAACTATCTGAACTAGAGACCTCTGGTCTAAACTCCCATTGGTTTACTGTAGTTTCAGACCCGGATCTATGTCTAGCCATCCTGCAACCACTCACTTAGTGTCAATCTTTATCATGGTATATCTATCTATAAATCATCTACTCAGAGCATTTCCTAAGCCAGAATCCTTTGCTCTGATACTAAAATGTCACATCCTTATTTTTATATATCTTAAGGACCATTCAGTAGCACTTAGAACCACTTTCAAGGTCATTGAAGTCTAAACTCTTAATCTAGAATTTTATTCTCATCGGTACTGTTCACTGTGGCAAATTCCAGATGAGTGACCTGATTTTGAAAAATCATAACTAATTCTAGAAAAATTGAAATGAAGTGGTTCAAATTGCTACATGAAGATAACTTAATTATATTTCAGGGAAAATCATTGGTTGACCATTCCTTTACAAATTCAACATGGGTCAATGTTTCAACTTTACTGTTCATCCAGTGATTTTCTCCTGAATCCAGCATTCTGGTCCCAACTTTAACAATTTATATCTTTTCGTGTATACATCCAAATGGGGCATTCTATATATCAAATTAAAGCTTAGTATGTCAATACATTTATTCAACCATTTACTATTTTTAATGATTGATCAAACATCAATAGGTCTCCACGGATTACTATTCACAAAGTCATTTTTCAGCAACCAACCTTACATATTAGTGCATACATACATCACATATCAGTTAAACATGCCAGATAACAATTATTATTAAATAATCTACTGTTATACATTAGCGCATGGTTAACATCCTCATATTTCTGTTACATTTTTTGTTGTCTAAAATTCGGTAACATAACTGCTACACTCCTTCTGTAGAAAGTAACCGATCTTGTACCGATTCGGTAATTCCCGTAGGGACTACCATTCTACGTAAGTACCCAGGAAAGACTGGATAAACCTGCTAGGTCCACTCACTTCCAGCCTCCTTAGATAGCACCTACGTACACAGTACGTATCAGTTCCTTTCTTTGTTGCCAGAATTTTGGCAGCCTACCGGCGTCTCTTAAAATTTCCAATTTTTATTTTGACAGAACCTCCCCTGTAATGTTATATATGGGAATGAGATTCAAAAGAATCTCAGTAGCAACAATCATAACAATTTATGTAATGCAGAGTGACAGTGCTTGCTTGTGGTTGTGTACAGAAAAGTATGCTGCATGCTTCAATATTCAATAACATATGATCATAGCATTGCAATAGAGCTTCAAGCATAACATATAAGACCACAATCCAACCAAACAATAGCACAACAATTCACAAAGACATTACATAAAAGCTAAGATTAGTTACTACCTTGAAAGCAGAACTTCAGAACTTCTCTACTGCTTCCAACTTCACCAGAACTTCCTTTCTTCTTTCTCTTTCTCACTTTCTCTCTCAAGAACTTCCTTATCTCTCTAAATGCTCCTTAGGTCGTGGGAATGAAGAGCTAGGGGGTATTTATAGTTTTCTTCAATGGCATTCTTGTAATTTTGAAGCCATTTGATCCTGTGGTCCTGGTTTTTCCAGAATTTCCTATTTTTCTTTATTCCTTGTACTGCATCATCCATGACATCACTCAATGTCACCTCAAGGGACACCTCACCACCCATATTCTTCACATGGCAAAAATGGAGAGGAGAGAAACCTTCTGGAAGCTTTTCGGTCCAATCCGGTACCGGCCCGGTCCGTCGCCTCGAAAACTGGATCGTTTTCTGAATCTAATTTTTTTGAAAACCCATATTATATCTTCTGACCTTACATTTAGTATCTAGACCCTTTATATCATTAATATTTTAATACTGGGTCTAAGCTCAATTAGAGATCCCCTGCGAAATGACCAAAATGCCCTTGGTGCCCTTTCTTGTCCTATTTTAACCCTAAGGGCAAAATCATCATTTCACACCTTTCTGTACCTGGTCAAAGCATATACTGGCTCTAGTCAACCTTATTTAGATATGGCTCTTGTCCTATTTTAACCCTAAAGGAATCCTAGCAAATTAGATGTCAAATTCAGTGAAAAACCTGATAGAGCAAAATGGTTTTGGGTTTTTGTGGGTGCAGAAATGTAAAGGTGTGGTAAAGTAAATGTTTTTGATTTGTGCAAGTAGTTTATGGTGGCAGACTCTTAATGATGAAAACGTGTCTATCCTTGCTCTCAATTTATATGGAGTTTGAAATCACTAAGTCTTGAATAAAATCTCAATCGATCGATTAAGTCCAGAACCCTAATATTCTTTAAACTCCTTTGATCAAAGCTAGTTTAAAGACTATTAGTGAACTGCTAACAATCACTTAGTGTGCAATTTAAACTAGATTGTAAAGAATGCCCTCAAATGAACGTTGATCGACTAACCCTAGAGTTCAAGCAATCGAATCAATTAGCAACAATTGTTGACAACCGTTCAACTAGCTTAAAATCAAATCTGAAATATTGCATTTAAACCAGCATTCAAAACATCCAAAGTAAATTACAATTGTCTAATGTGAGAATAATCAATCGATATTCAAAACTTTTTCATATAATGAAAACTCTATATCTAGCAGCAAATATAATATGACAAGATGCAAATTAGAACAGAAGAAACTCCCTAATTCAGTTCATGTGCTCAAGACACAAAATCCATCACCAAGAGACTATGAGTTTAGCCTCTCATGACTCCTGCAGTACTGCAATCACGGTCCAGGAGTGGTGCCATAAAGAAACTATAGAAAGATAGAGAATGGGAGTGAAGAAAATCTCTTCAAAGTGGTAGAGAAGGTGGAAGATGAGGATGAAGGTGTGAGAGTTGCCTCTTGACCTAATCAGGTCTCCAGAAAACTGAACCCCCGCATTTATGGCTTACTACCCCTTTTAAAGGCAAGTTGACCTAATCAGAAATGCACAGCTTCACGTCTGTCAAATTTGGTCGCGACCAGATCCATGTTTTTGGTCACGACCTGTTATCACCGAGAAGAGCCCAAAAGAATAATGTAGGTCACAACCAGGACTGGTTGCTGGCACGTCTAGGCAGGTCCTGGCACGTCCAGGACCAGTCCTGCACGTGTCAGGACTGCCTAGGACTGGTCTGAGTAGGGTCCTACGCAGTACAAAAACTTCACCTCCATACCAAAATGAAATTTACCCGCAACCTGAGGACACTCTGGTCGTGACTAAACAATGCAGAGACGTGATTTCACTTTCATTAACTTGTGATTTCTTTCCTGGTCTTTCCCCAAAATACTTGTAATTCAACATAAAAGCTCGCTTTAAAAGTCCAATTCAGTAAATAACAGTATATTTGCAGTTTGGAGGAGTTATTTTACCATTTTATCCTTTAATTAGCACTTTGCCACGCACAATCATGTGATATACAAAAATACAGTTTAAGGCATGAAATGAATGGTAAAGTTACAATAAAACCCTTAAAAGTTTCGTAGAAACCATATACAAAATATATCTTATCAAAGCCACTTCAGTCTCAATTTTCTATAATTACCATTTTGCCCCTGGAAACTTTTCCTCTTTTTAGTTAAGTCCCTTAACTTTTTATAATTACACTTGATGGACCACAACTTGTGTCTACATTCATTTTTACACCATGGAACTTTTAGACCTTCACTTGAGTCCCTTTCTTTTCCAAAATGGCCATTATGCCCCTAGAGACTTTCACTATTTACATGTAAGTTCCTATACTTTCACTTATTTGCAGTTTAGTCCCTGAAAACCCTGTATGTTTTTGGGACTTCTGCTTAAAGGGGTCAGGTAACCTATCTATTTCAGGCTACTTACTGAGTCTATAGGCCTAAAAATTTAATTCGTACCCTAGTCAAAACAACATTGGATATAACCTCTCTTTATATCCTCTTTTGTTTTATGACTAAGGCTCGGGGTATCTATCCCTTATCTTCTATGTTGGCATGTAGTAGTGTACTCTCAACATGCACGGAGCTTTATATCTTCTTCGTGCTGTTATGCTCCTTTTTCTGTAGTTAACTCAATCATAGTCAAAGTTTGCTTCTTTCTGTTCTCATATGTCATCTATCTATCTACTCATATTTATGGACAACTCATTGTACTGGACTTGTAAGTAGCGTCCATTTCTTTCATACATAATCTTCCAAAAATTTGATGTAATTCTAGAATCTTTGTCATACATCATACTTCTTCTTACATATATCTTATTACATATCTTTTCGTACGTATTGTGTATTTCTCATTATGCATTGTGAATCTTTCATTACACTTTTCTTTCTATATTACGGAATGCTCTAACTTATAGCTTTGTTGGCATCTAGGGAGGATCTTGCTCTTAAGCCTTTCTGTCACATCCTCACTTTCCTAGCTTCATCTTCTCCAAACTAGTACCCTGTTATGTTTAGAAAAGGTAGGGGTGAGATTTCTGGAAAAATCTCAGTAACAAACGATACCATTCAATGCATACAAGATGAATGCAAGTGCATGACATGTTTCCTTTATCTTCCTTTAGCTTCCATTTGCATACTATTATGCTCCATGCCTATCACTATTATTGTAATATCCTTAATTTTCTGTACTTATTTCTATGTACAGATTAAATGGAATATATGAGTTCTTTTTCAAGAAAAAAGATGTGGTCCTTTATGTGAAGAAAAGGATTAAATTACAAAAGAAAGGAAATGAAAGGACTTAAGTGCAATTATGGAAAGTTTAAGGTTAAGAAAGAAAGGTAGACAAAAATGTGGGGTCTTAAAGTGTAATTTTAGCCAAATTTAAGGGACTTAATTGCAAAGAAGAAAAGTTCCCTGGGGCTAAAGTATAATTAAAGAAAAATAGGCCAGAAGTGGGTTGGACTGCCCGATGGCATTTCAGTCCCAGATTTTACCAGAAGATAGGGCAGGTGACGCTGGGTAATCCAGCCTAATACCGGAATTTTTGAAGACTCCAGATAGCCAAAACTGGACTGATCGTCCAAAAGTTATAAAAATTCCTACCAGATACCCTAGATTTCAGATATAAGTAAGAAATTACAGGATGATGCACCCTTATGGGGCGGATGTCGGGAAACTGACAGAATACCGATAGGAGGTCTGTAGGAAAAGTTATCCGCGAATTAAAAATCCAGACGGGGTATGAGGCCTCCAGGGATTAGATAGGGAGATTTATCGGTATTTAAACTAAGACTGAATGAGGTCGGGTAACAACAGTCAGATGCCCGTTAGAACCTAAATGGCTGCCCAGACACAGTAGGGCAATTTATCTGACAGAAGGAGCCGGTGTCCGGAAATATGTATAAACGGTAAATAATAATAAAATATTCAGTGAACTGTGCCAGAGGAAGATTCCTCGAAATACGTGCCATAAGGATGATGGACCCAGAAAGGCCCAATAATGGCGCCAACAAAGGCCCAATAAGACTCTTGGACTGATAGTTGGGCCAGTGTCCGGCAGAACCCCAGAAAAGTGCGAAATTACGAAAATGCCCCTGTGTTGTACCAAAGGGGTAATAGGCGTATGAAGGGCATTTTGGTCATCTGGATAGGCCTAGAGGCCAAGATATATATAGGAGAAGTTAACCAGAGTCAGTATATGCCCTGACGAGATACAGAAAGGTGTAAAATGACAATTTTGCCCTTAGGGTTAAGATAGTGCATGAAAGGGTACCCAGGGGTATTTTGGTCATTTTGCAGGGGATCTGTAATTGAGTTTAGACCCAGTATTAAAATGTTAATGATATAAAGGGTCTAGATACTGAATGTAAGGTCACAAGACATAATATAGGTTTTCAGAAAAATTGGGTTCAGAAAACGGTCCAGTTTTCGAGGCGACGAATCGGGCCGGTATCGGATTGGACCGAAAAGCTTCTAGAAGACTTCTTCCCTCTCCAAATTTCGCCATGTGATCAATGTGTGAGGTGAGGTGTCCCATGAGTTGGCATTGAGTGATGTCATGCATGATGCAGTAAAAGGAATAAAAGAAAATAGGAAATTCCGGAAAAACCAGGACCACAGGATCAAATGACTTCAAAATTACAAGAATGCCATTGACCAAAACTATAAATACCCCCCTAGCTCTTCATTCCCACGGCCTAAGGAGCATTTAGAGTGATAAGGAAGTTCTTGAGAGAGAAAGTGAGAAAAAGAAAGAAGAAAGGAAGTTCTGGTGAAGTTGGAAGCAGTAGAGAAGTTCTGAAGTTTTGCTTTCAAGGTAGTAACTAATCTTAGCTTTTTATATAATGTCTTTGTGAATTGTTGTGCTATTGTTTGGTTGGATTGTGGTCTTATATGTTATGTTTGAAGCTCTATTGCAATGCTATGATCATATGTTATTGAATATTGAAGCATGCAGCATACTTATTTGTACACAATCACAAGCAGGCACTGTCACACTGCATTACATATATTGTTATGATTGTTGCTACTGGGATTCTTTTGAATCTCATTCCCATATATAACATTACAGGGGAGGTTCTGTCAAAATAAAATTTGGAAATCTTAAGAGACGCCGTTAGGCTGCCGAAATTCTGGAAACGAAGAAGGAACAAAGAAAGGAACTGATACGTACTGGTACGTAGGTGCTGTCTAAGGAGGCTGGAAGTGAGTGGACCTAGCAGGTTCATCCAGTCTTTCCTGGGTACCTACGTAGAATGGTAGCTCCTACGGAATTATCGAATCGGTACAAGATCGGTTACTTTCTACAGAAGAAATGTAGCAGTTATGGTGTCGGATTTTAGACAACGAAAAGTGTAACAGAAATATGAGGATGTTAATCATGCACTGATGTTTAACAGTAGATTATTTAAAAGTAATTGTTATCTGGCATGTTTTACTGATATATGATGTATGTATGCACTAATATGTAAGATTGGTTGCTGAAAAATGGCCTTGTGAACAGTAAGTCGTGGAGACCTATTGATGTTTGATAAATCATTACAAATAGTAAATGGTTGAATAAATTTATGATATTTTTATGGTAAATATTAGACATCCCAATACTTAATTCTATATATAGAGTGCCTCATTTTGATGTATACACGAAGAGATATAAATTGTTAAAGTTGGGACCAGAATGCTGGATTCAGGAGAAAATCACTGGATGAACAGTAAAGTTGAAACATTGACCCACGTTGGATTTGTCAAGTAATGGTCAACCAATGATTTTTCCCTAAAATATAATTAAGTTATCTTCATATATCAATTTGAACCACTTCATTTAGAGTTTTCTAGAATTAGTTATGAATTTTCAAAGTCAGGTCACTCATCTGGAATTTGCCACAGTGATATGAATAAAATTCCAGATTAAGAGTTTAGACTTCAATGACCCTGAAAGTGGTTCTAAGTGCTACTGAATGGTCCTTAAGATGTATAAAAATAAGGATGTGATATTTTGGTATCAGAGCAAAGGATTCTGGCTTAGGAAATGCTCTAAGTAGATGATTTATAGATAGACATATTATGATAAAGCCGTCATAATTGACACTAAGTTAGTGTTTACAGGATGGCTAGACATATGGGAGTTAAGACCAGAGGTCTCTAGTTCAGATAGTTTAGAAGGGGAGATATGAGTAATGATTCTGATCCATGGACACTTCCAGTAGTTGGTGACTCTGAAGAGAAAAGTTCCTCGGTAGGATCAAACTTTCCGTGTGATGATCGGGAGGTGATGGTAATAGAAGACCCTATTCCTGCCATTCCCATAAGTGCGGTACCCTTGAATATAACAGACAGTGCAGGTTCCAGCTAGGTACGTGGTCAGAGTAATGCGCCAAGTCCCAGTAGGCCGAAGTGACCCTAGTAGAGATACATTTGGGAAGTCTAATCGTAAGAATGGTTCCAGGGAGGAACCTGAGTAGAGAACAATTTGAGAGCTCGGTAGCATTAGCCCGACAGCTATATGGGCTGAGGCAGACCCTGATCAGAGATGTAGATCAAGGCTATATGGTTTATCAGAATTTCATGACAAGGGTAAAAGCCATATATCAAGCCTGGGATCCAAACGTGTTGACCATGGGGCTTTGGCTAGAAATTATGAATGATGTATTGCCGACAACTCCTACCTGGAGATCGGAGTTGGACCAATATTTTGATAGAGAACCATACTGTACCATATCCGACTGGATCTACCTAGTAGGAGAATATATTAGAATGAAGTTTAAGAAAAATTAGGGTAATGTTTTCAATGTATAAAAGATCAGTACAGTAGCATATGTATGATTGTGATATGTACTTTGTATGTTATGTTTGAAATGAAATAAGAAATGTTGTTATTTATCGCATTCCTTTCTATGTTAGAGCATAACAAAATGGTTCGAACAAGAAGAACGATTCCAGCAGAGGAACCACAAGAAGCTGGAAATCTTAATCAACTAATCTTAGAGCGATTAGAGCAACAACAAAAGATGATAGAAGAAATGAGAGCTGCTCAGACACGAAACGATCAGGAAAGAGATGATGCCATAGCCGCAGCAGTGGCAGCAGCTGTAAGTAATTTAAGACCGCCAGAGCCTTCAGGAGCGGCTGATAGAGAACCTGAAGAAGTACAATAGCGGCAGTTCAGCCCAAGAGACGGGTTGAATCGAGGGAGGAGGCAGTAGGAATTCAACAATGGATGGTTCGATTTTGTAAACACAATCCTCCAGTATTCGAAGGGACATTCGAAGTACAGATAGCAGAGAATTGGGTCAGCAGATTAGAGAAGATCTTTAAGTTCCTCGACTGCCCAACTGAAACCAAGGCCCAAATGCCTATCTATCAATTGGAAAAGGATGCGGATAGATAGTGGAAGAATACAGAGTTACTTCTCCAAGCAAGAGACATTCCAGTTACCTGGGAAGTGTTTCTTGAGCAATTTTATGAGAAATATTTCCCTCAATCTGTCAGAGCGAAAGGGAGGCTGAATTCCTTGTACTGAGACAAGGAAAAAAAGAAGCTTTTGACGAATATCTGGCTAAGTTCATCCGGCTATCCCAGTATTCTACGTATCTACGCCAAGTGGATGACGAACGCTGGATGGCAGAAAGAATGATTCGGGGATTGAATTCCAAGCTAAAGGAGAAGTTAACTCCGCAACAATACAGCCAGTTCAATAAGGCTGTAGAAGCATGCCGAATTGTAGAAAATAGCATGAATCATCGAATGCTGTCCAGATCCGGGAGTAGAGATCAGGCGACCCCGGACAAGGCCGGTTGTAACACCCCAATTTTTAGGCCTAGAGATGCCAGGAAGAGAATTCAAGGGCATAATCGTAATTATGGGAAAGATCGGACTGGTAGCCGATGAGTACCATATTTTGCCAAAAAATAGAGAAAATTATGCTGATCATTTCACTGAACTGTGAAATGTGCATATGAGGTCTCTATGTGTATGAAAGAATTAGAAATGTGACCAGGGGTAAAATGGTCATTTTGGAAAAGTGTGCTCGTGAGTGCTTTTTCAGGCCAAAACAGCCCGGTCCGGATAAAATATCTGAAAATACCGGGAGATAGAGAAAAGGATTCCGGATTGAATGAGGAGTCACAGAATTTTGATTTGAGGTCCCGATTTTTCTGTAAAAATTCCTGAAGATGGGAATTTACAGTTATAATCGGTAAAGGAAAGGCAGTCCGAATAGAGATGATCGGACTATGGCCAGAGGCCATACAGTGTTGTCTAAGGCCCGTAGTGACACCAGGGAAGGCCCAAGCCCATTATATCAGTCCAATGGTAAAAGGGGCCGGTGTCCGGGAAAAAGGTGCAAAATGACGAAAATGCCCCTATGTTATAGAACAGCTGAAGAATGAGTAAAGGGTATTTTGGTCATTTGCCTAAGGTTAGACAGTCCAGGGAAGTTATCTGGATAGTTGACCAGGGTCAAAGAGTACTCTGGTAAGAGGTGAAAAGACAATAATGCCCCTAGACCTAATAAAGTAAAGAAAGAGAGACTAAGGGCATTTTCGTAATTTGCCAAGGGGTATTTCTTGGGAATCTTGCCATCAGAGTACTTGGGCTGGATCAGAGACCCAAGATGATATTCCCAGGCCCAAAAACGCAGGCCCAGTGATTCAGGGGGAAAAGTGGCATTAAAATAATGATTTAATGACTTTTCAGTAAAGTAAAGTTACTCGGTCGGCACGATAACCGAGGAGGTGATCAGATAAAGTCCGGGACTTATCTGGATAGCATTGGAAGGCGTGAAAGGTCCCTTCCAGATGCCACATGGCATTAGTCTGGAGAAAGCAGATAAAGCTGAGGACACGCTTTACGAGGTAAGAGACTGGACCGGTGAGTCAGCCTGCTGAGTCAGCTGCTGAGGTGCCCAGGAATTTCAGCATGTGGAAAATGTGGCGATGAGTCAGCTGCTGAGGTGTCCACTGAGGTGTCCTGGATGATGCAGTAAAAAGGAATAAAAGAAAATAGGAAAATCCAGGAAAAACCAGGACCACAAGTTCTTGTGGCTTCAAAATTACAAGAATGCCATTGGCCAAAACTATAAATACCCCCCTCCCATTCATTCATATGCCATGGCCAAGAGGCTTTTAGAGAGAGGAGGAGGTGCTAGAGAGAGAAAGTGAGAGGGAGAAAGAAAGAAAGGAAGTTCTGACGGAGCTGGAAGCAGAATAGAGATAGTAGAGTTCTGCTAAGCCTTTGAGGTAGTAACTAATCCTAGCTCTTATGTAATGTCTTTGTGATTTATTGTGCTATTGTTTGGTTGGATTGTTGTCTTATATGTTATGCTTGAAGCTCTATTACAATGCTATGATCATATGTTATTGAATATGGAAGCACGCAGCATACTTATCTGTACACAATCACAAGCAAGCACCGTCACTCTGCATTACATATATTGTTATGATTATTACTACTGAGATTCCCCCGAATCTCATCCCCCATATATAACCCATTACAGAGAGGTTATGCTGAAGTGGATTTTGAGAATCCTAAGAGACGCCGTTATGCTGCCGAAGTAAAGACTGAACATCAGTATATGATAAGTACTCTGTACGTAGTGCTGTCTAAGGAGGCTAGAAGTGAGTGGACCTAGCCGGTTCATCTAGTCTTTCCTGGGTACTACGTAGAATGGTAGTTCTCATGAGGGGATTACCGAATCAGTACAGTTCAGTTCTTTGTACAGATGAAGCGTAGCGGTTATGCTGCCAGATTTTAGGCAGGAAAAGATGTAATAGAAATATGATAATTTGCTGTATGCCTTGTTGTATGACATTTTATTATTTAATAATAAATGTTGTTTGGCATGTTCAATTTGTGTATGGGGAATTAAGGGAGAAATTCGCAGGTCTTGAGGTAGCAGTGTTCTGACCTCAGTTTGACCTAGTAAACGAAGGAGTTTGGCTATGAAATTTGGCAGGCTAGTCGTACACATCTGGGGCATTACGTGGATAGGTAATAAGCCTCATTTGGATGTGTAGAACGAGATAAATTAATTTTCAAATTAAAGGTCCAAAATAAGAAACTTAAGAGTAAAATTTTGAATTTCTGGGCTTAAGTTAAGATATAATCAAGCTAATATTGCTTCCGCAAGTGTACTCTGAGGAGTCTAAGGAAGGATGTTTCACCGGTCGAAATCAAGAAGCTGCAGGTGGGAGCGCCTATAAGAAGAGGAAGCGACCGTGGCAGAACAAAAAGCCAAATAGAGGAAATTTCCGCGGTAGGTCCAACAACAGGGATTCAAAGGCCCCAGTATGTGAAAAGTGTGGAAGAAATCATGGTGATAGACCATGTTTAATGGGCCAGAATATTTGTTACACCTGCGAAAAGCCCAGACATTTTTCCAGAGAATGTCCTCAAGCTATAATTGATCCAAGGCCAAGGACGGCAGGTTGAGTGTTTGCACTCACTAAAGAGGATACTCAGCGATCATCTGAGATGATCAAAGGTACAATCTATCTCAATGATCATGCTGTGACTGCTCTATTTGATTCGGGTGCAAGTTATTCCTTTATATCTTATGAATGTGCGAAAAGCCTAGGCCTTCTGATCAGCAAATTGCGTTATGATATACAGGTGAAAACCCCCACCAACACTAAAGTAATTACGTCTGATGCCTGTCTAAATATTGTTGTGCGTTATGAGCACTTCAGTACCACCCTAGACCTAATCTGTATGCCTTTTCGAGAGATTGATGTCATACTCAGCTTAAATTGGTTATCCTCCAATAATGTGATGTTGGACTGCAGAAACAAGACCCCGGTTCTTGGTCCAAAGATCACTGATCGGAGCTCAGAAGTACAACTGAACTTCATGACGGAGACTCAGGCAGAAAAATGTTTACGGAAAGGATGTCAGGGATATGTGGTATTCTTTTCTGTCCAAACAGAAGTAGAAGAAGGCATCGAGGAGATTCCTGTAGTCAATGAATTTCCTGAAGTCTTTCCAAAGGAAATTCAGGGATTGCCTTCAGAGCGTGAAGTGGAATTTGCGATCGACATTATACCTGGAGCTGGACTAGTGTGAAAAGCCCCGTACAGGATGGCTCCCAATGAAATGATGGAACTGAAGAAGCAAATTGAGGAGCTATTGGAAAAGGGTTTCATACGACCCAGTGTATCGCCATGGGGTGCTCCAGTGCTATTCGTCAAAAAGAAGGATGGCAGTTTAAGGCTATGCATTGACTACAGGGAATTAAATAAGCTTACGGTTAAGAATAAGTATCCTCTCCCCAGAATTGATGATCTGCTAGACCAATTGGCCGGAGCGAGCTTATTCTCCAAGATTGACTTGAGATCTGGCTATCATCAACTAAGGGTAAAGCCAGAAGATATTCCAAAGACGGCATTCAGGACATGCTACGGGCATTTTGAGTTTCTTGTGATGCCTTTTGGACTAACCAATGCACCTGCTATTTTCATGGACTACATGAATCGGATCTTCAGGCCTTATCTAGATCAGTTTGTTGTGGTCTTCATTGATGATATTCTGGTGTACTCCAAATCTCCAGAGGAGCATGAAAGGCATTTGAGGATTGTTCTTAGTACCCTTGAAGAGAAGAAGCTCTATGCTAAGCTAAGTAAATGCGAGTTTTGGCTGTCAGAAGTCAAATTTCTCAGTCATGTCATATCCTGAGACGGGGTAGCTGTGGATCCTAGCAAAGTTGAAGCAGTTTTGAGCTGGGAGCAGCCAAGGACAGTGAGGGAGATCAGAAGTTTTCTCGGCCTAGCAGGGTACTACAGAAGATTTATTCAAGACTTTTCTCGAATTGCCTTACCACTTACCAAGCTGACCAGAAAGAATCAGCAGTTTAAGTGGGATGAGAAGTGCGAGGCTAGCTTCCAAGAGTTGAAGCAGAGATTAACCACTACCCCCGTCCTGATTATTCCAGACCCAACTCAGACTTACGTAGTCTACACTGATGCTAGCAAGCAGGGGTTGGGATGTGTGCTGATGCAGCAAGGTCGAGTAGTAGCCTACGCCTCTCGGCAGTTGAAGCCACATGAAGAAAATTATCCCACTCATGATCTGGAGCTTGCGGCGGTGGTTTATGCCCTGAAGATATGGAGGCACTATTTATATGGAGCAACGATAGAGTTGTTTTGAGACCACAAAAGCCTGAAATATCTGCAAGATCAGAAGGAGCTTAATATGAGGCAACGACGATGGATGGAATTGTTGAAAGATTATGACTTCCAGATCAAATACCAGCCAGGAAAAGCCAATGTGGTAGCTGATGCCTTGAGTATAAAGGTGGTGCAGGTTGCATACATTATGATCAAAGAATTGGAATTGATAGAAGATATGCGCGACTGGAGCCCTCTATATCAAACGCAACTGACGGAGAATCCTTTTGGAGGAGTTCATGTCAGAGCCTGCATAGAAGATGAGATAAAAGAGGCTCAAAAATAGGATAAGCTCGCAGCAATATTCAAAGACAAGCTGGAGAAGGGGAAGACAAGGAATTTTGAGATGTCCCCAGACGGATTACTACAGTTTCGGGGAAGAGCCTATATCCCAAGTGTTTTGGGATTAAAGGAAAGGATTCTGGAGGAAGCACATAAAAGTCGATATACTGTACATCCAGGTATAACCAAGATGTACCATGATGTTAAAAGGTTATTTTGGTGGCCTGGATTGAAGAAAGATGTTATGACTTACGTATCTAAGTGCTTGACCTGCCAGAAAGTGAAAGTTGAACATCAAAAGCCAGCAGGAACATTGCAGCCTTTAGAAATCCCTGAGTGGAAATGGGATGGTATTGCCATGGACTTTGTGGAAGGACTACCCCTGACTCCAAGAAGACATGATGCAGTGTGGGTAGTAATTGATCGACTGACAAAGTCAGCACATTTTCTGGCAATCAATAAGAGAGATTCTCTTGAAAAGCTGGCAAGGTTGTATATAAAGGAGATCGTTAGGCTTCATGGTATCCCGAGCAACATTGTGTCTGATAGAGACCCTCGATTTACTTTAAATTTCTGGAGGGCTCTACAGGAAGAAATGGGCACTAATCTCCGATTTAGTACAGCTTATCATCCTCAGACAGATGGTCAATCTGAAAGAACAATACAAACGTTAGAGGATATGCTGAGAGCATGTGTCTTAGATTTCAAAGGCAGCTGGGATATCCATTTACCCCTTATAGAGTTTGCTTATAACAATAGTTATCAGGCTAGTATTCAGATGGCCCCTTTTGAAGTACTTTATGGACGAAAATATAGATCCCCCTTATGCTGGCTAGAGCTAAGCGAGAGAAGAATGTTTGGTCCTGATATAGTGGATCAAACTGCAAAACAAGTTGCGATAATTAGAAAATGATTGTTGACGGCTCAAAGTAGACAGAAAAGCTATGCAGATGTCAGAAGGAAGTCGTTGGAGTTTAAAGAAGGAGAACATGTATTCCTTAAGTTAACTCCAACCACAGGAGCCGGACGATCAATCAAAGTGAAGAAATTGCATCCAAGATACATCGGACCATTCCAGATTCTCTAAAAGATAGGAGCAGTAGCCTATAAGTTGGCTCTTCCTCCTAATCTCAGCCAGATACATGATGTGTTCCATGTTTCCTAATTAAAGAAGTATGTTCCAGATCCATCTCATGTGATTGAGCAAGATGAGGTCGCACTGCGAGATGACTTGACCTATGAGGTTGGACCAGTGTGAATTGCTGATAGAAAAGTCAAGCAGCTGCGGAATAAGCAAATTCCTTTAGTTAAGGTGATCTGGAAAGGCTTGACTGAACAAGAGGCTACATGGGAAACAGAAGAAAAGATGAGAGGGAAGTATCCTGAAATGTTCCTATAGGATAGATGTAATGTAAATTTCGAGGACGAACTTTATTTTAAGGGGAAGAGAAATATAATATGCTTAATTTTCTGTACTGATTTCTATGTACAGATTAAATGGAATATATGAGTTCTTTTTCAAGAAAAAGATGTGGTCCTTTATGTGAAGAAAAGGATTAAATTGCAAAAGAAAGGAAATGAAAGGACTTAAGTGCAATTATGGAAAGTTTAAGGTTAAGAATGAAAGGTAGACAAAAATGTGGGGTCTTAAAGTGTAATTTTAGCCAAATTTAAGGGACTTAATTGCAAAGAAGAAAAGTTCCCTGGGGCTAAAGTATAATTAAAGAAAAATAGGCCAAAAGTAGGTTGGACTGCCCGATGGCATTTCAGTCCTAGATTTTACCAGAAGATAGGGCAGGTGACGCTGGGTAATCCAGCCTAATACCAAAATTTTTGAAGACTCCAGATAGCCAAAATTGGACTGATCGTCCAAAAGTTATAAAAATTCCTACCAGATACCCTAGATTTCAGATATAAGTAAGAAATTACAGGATGATGCACCCTTATGGGGCGGATGTCGGGAAACTGACAGAATACCGATAGGAGGTCTGTAGGAAAAGTTATCCGCGAATTAGAAAATCCAGACGGGGTATGAGGCCTCCAGGTATCCGATAGGGAGATTTATCGGTATTTAAACTAAGATTGAATGAGGTCAGGTAACAACAGTCAGATGCCCGTTAGAATTCAAATGGCTGCCCAGACACAGTAGGGCAGTGTATCTGACAGAAGGAGCCGGTGTCCGGAAATATGTATAAACGGTAAATAATAATAAAATATTCAGTGAACTGTGCCAGAGGAAGATTCCTCGAAATACATGCCATAAAGGTGATGGACCCAGAAAGGCCTAATAATGGCGCCAACAAAGGCCCAATAAGACTCTTGGACTGATAGGTGGGCCAGTGTCCGGCAGAACCCCGAAAAAGTGCGAAATTACGAAATGCCCCTGTGTTGTACCAAAGGGGTAATAGGCGTATGAAAGGTATTTTGGTCATTCTGGACAGGCCTAGAGGCCAAGATATATATAGGAGAAGTAACCAGAGTCAGTATATGCCCTGACGAGATACAGAAAGGTGTAAAATGACAATTTTGCCCTTACGGTTAAGATAGTGAATGAAAGAGCACCCAGGGGTATTTTGGTCATTTTGTAGGGGATCTGTAATTGAGTTTAGACCCAGTATAAAAATGTTAATGATATAAAGGGTCTAGATACTGAATATAAGGTCAGAAGACATAATATAGGTTTTTAGAAAAATTGGGTTCAGAAAACGGTCCAATTTTCGAGGCGACGAATCGGGCCGGTACCGGATTGGACCAGAAAGCTTCTAGAAGACTTCTTCCCTCTCCAAATTTCGCCATGTGATCAATGTGTGAGGTGAGGTATCCCATGAGTTGGCATTGAGTGATGTCATGCATGATGCAGTAAAAGGAATAAAAGAAAATAGGAAATTCCGGAAAGACTAGGACCACAGGATCAAATGGCTTCAAAATTACAAGGATGCCATTGACCAAAACTATAAATTCCCCCTAGCTCTTCATTCCCATGGCCTAAGGAGCATTTAGAGAGATAAGGAAGTTCTTGAGAGAGAAAGTGAGAAAAAGAAAGAAGAAAGGAAGTTCTGGTGAAGTTGGAAGCAGTAGAGAAGTTCTGAAGTTCTGCTTTTAAGGTAGTAACTAATCTTAGCTTTTATGTAATGTCTTTGTGAATTGTTGTGCTATTGTTTGGTTGGATTGTGGTCTTATATGTTATGCTTGAAGCTCTATTGCAATGCTATGATCATATGTTATTGAATATTGAAGCATGCAACATACTTATTTGTACACAATCATAAGCAGGCACTGTCACACTGCATTCCATATATTGTTATGATTGTTGCTACTGGGATTCTTTTGAATCTCATTCCCATATATAACATTACAGGGGAGGTTCTGTCAAAATAAAATTTGGAAATCTTAAGAGACGCCGTTAGGCTGCCGAAATTCTGGAAACGAAGAAGGAACAAAGAAAGGAACTGATACGTACTGTGTACGTAGGTGCTGTCTAAGGAGGCTGGAAGAAGTGGACCTAGCAGGTTCATCCAGTCTTTCCTGGGTGCCTACATAGAATGGTAGCTCCTACGGAATTATCGAATCGGTACAAGATCGGTTACTTTCTACAGAAGAAATGTAGCAGTTATGCTGTCGGATTTTAGACAACGAAAAGTGTAACAGAAATATGAGGATGTTAATCATGCACTGATGTATAACAGTAGATTATTTAAAAGTAATTGTTATCTGGCATGTTTGACTGATATATGATGTATGTATGCACTAATATGTAAGATTGGTTGCTGAAAAATGGCCTTGTGAACAATAATTCGTGGAGACCTATTGATGTTTGATAAATCATTAAAAATAGTAAATGGTTGAATAAATGTATGATATTTTTATGGTAAATATTAGACATCCTAATATTTAATTCTATATATATAGTGTCTCATTTTGATGTATACACGAAGAGATATAAATTATTAAAGTTGGGACCAGAATGCTGGATTCAGGAGAAAATCACTGGATGAACAGTAAAGTTGGAACATTGACCCACGTTGGATTTGTCAAGTAATGGTCAACCAATGATTTTTCCCTGAAATATAATTAAGTTATGTTCATGTATAAATTTGAACCACTTCATTTTGATTTTTCTAGAATTAGTTATGAATTTTCAAAGTCAGGTCACTCATCTGGAATTTGCCACAGTGAACAGTACCCGATATGAATAAAATTCCAGATTAAGAGTTTAGACTTCAATGACCCTGAAAGTGGTTCTAAGTGCTACTGAATGGTCCTTAAGATGTATAAAAATAAGGATGTGACAATTATGCATAACCATAAACTCATAACTGGTAGAGCATAAATCATCATCATCACATATCATAATCATATTAACACACAAGCATATATATCAAGCAAACAAGAATGGGTAAGTTCACTACCTGGCGTGTAGCTCTTCCTTTAGTCCTTAACCTTTGACCTGAGATTCCACCTTTTCATAGGTCAGAGCCTATACATAGCATAATAATATTTTATCATTATCTTATCTAGCATAACTCCACATAACTCAAGCTTATCTTGAGGTAATACCCCTATTCTAACAATCCCCTAGCTTTCTTTCTATCCACAGCTAACCTTATAGAGAGAGATATTCCTCTATTCTAACTATTAAATTTATAAGAACAATCCTCTAATTTATTAGAGCAGGGACTAGAATAAATTACTTACCTTATTCCTAAACTTGCCAAGTCCCTAAGCTGATTGGATTGCTCCTAGCTTAGCTAGAACTTCTCCTTTTTCCTTCCTTTCTTTCTCTTCTTTTCTTTCTTTCTCTCTTTCTCTTTCTCTCTTTCTCGCTCTTGGCCGTGATTCACCTTGAGGGGGGGTGGCTATTTATAGTTAAGGCAAAGTGGAACGGACAGTTCAGATCGAATCACAATGAACGGCTCAGATCGCTTGCTTCCTCAATAAGCTTTGCCTGCATCATCGTGATGACATCACCATCCTAGATGACTCATCAATAATGACATCATCCATGGACACCTCACATGCTTAGGTGGCATAATGGTGGGACCCTCGGGATACCTCACCAGCTGACTCAACGCTTCTAGAGAATTCCAGAGTCTTATCCCGGAATGAACGGCTGAGATCGTGCCACGTGTCCTTAGCTTATTCTTCTTCCTCTATGTTTATGCCATGTGGAGCCTTGTTGGGTATCTTTTATGCCACCTCATGGCTTTCGAAAAAGTCTCAAGCTTTATCTGATCAACTCCCCGGTTATCACTTCAACTAGGTAACTTTACTTTATTGAAAAGCCACTAAAATATTATTTTACTGCCACTTTAACCCACATATTCCTTGGGCTACGTTTTTGGGCTTTTGAAATGTCATCTTGGGTCTCTGATCAAGCTCAAGTACTATGATGGCTCAATTCCCAAGAAATATCCCTTGGCAAATTACCAAAATACCCTTGGTTACTCTTTATTTACTTTAATGAGTCTAGGGGCATTATTGTCTTTTCTCACCTTACCAGAGTATTCCCTGACCCTGGTCAACTATCCAGATAACCTTTCTTGACTGTTGTACCTTAGTCAAATGACCAAAATACCCTTTACTCATTCTTTAACTATTTTATAACATAGGAGTATTTTCGTCATTTCGTACATTTTTTGGACACTGGCCTCTTTTACCGCTGAACTGATTTCATGGGCCTAGGCCTCCCTTGGCGTCATCATGGGCCTCTATATGATGTCATCTAGGCTCATTTAGTCCTAGTTTGATTACCGATTAATTTCCCAATCGGATATCAGGCGTTCACAAACTCCTGTCTAAATTCACTAAAAAGTGAATAACTTTTTCTACAGAACTCCTTTCGGGATTTTGTCAGTTCCCTAACCTCTGGCTTCATATGACGCATATTCCTATAACTTTTCACTCATATCTGAAGTCTAGGAGATTTGATAAAAATTTTAGATAACTTTCAAACTATCAGATAAATTTCAGCTATCTGGAACTATAATAAAATTTTTGTAATAAGCTAGATTATCCAGCATCATTTTATCTATCTACTGATGAAATTTGGGACTGAAATGCTTCTGGACAGTTCTAAGCCACTTTCGACTCAACTTTCTATAATTACCATTTTTTCTCTGGAAACTTTTCCTCTTTTCAATTAAGTCCCTCAACTTTTCATAATTACACTTAATAGGCCATAACTTGTGTTTACTTTCACTTTTGCACCATGAAACTTTTTGTAACATTCCTAATTTCTGTACTAAGTTGTATGTACAGATTGAATAAAATATATGAGATTTTTTCAGGAAAAGATGTGGCCATATTTATGTAAAGAAAGGGATTAAATTGGAAGAGGAAGAAAGTGTAAGAGTCAAAGTGCAATTATGAAAATTTTAAGATCAAAAGAAAAGGTAGACAAAAAAAATGTGGGGTCTTTAAGTGTAATTATGAAAAGTTATGATTTGTGGTAAGTCAAGGGGCAAAACTATAAATATGAAAACTTTGGACTGAAAACAAGCCAAAAATGACCGTGTTCTAATCGATCCCACATTTTTCTAGTAAATAGAGAAAATTATTCCGGGTTGTTTGACGTAACACAGAATTTTGATTTGAGGTCCCGAAAAATTGATATAAATTTCTGGAGTTTAGATAAAATTTTTACAATATTTTTCGGATCTCAGAATTAGATGAGGCCTTCCAGTAAATTCCTATAATTGATATAAGAATTTATAAAATTGACAGGATCAGAAAAGGAATCCTATAGAATTTTTAATGGAATTTACAGTGGAATAAAATACCCGATGAATATTGCCAGGAGAATTTTCCAGGGATTCGTACCACAAATGTATTGAAACCTAAAAGGCCCAAAAATGGCATCATTAAAGCCCAATAAAATAAGTGGACTGATGGGTGGGCCAAGGTCCGGAGGAACCCCGGAAAATTACAAAATTACGAAAATACCCCTGTGATGCCCTAAGAAACCCGAAGTGAATGGAGGGCATTTTGGTCATTTTGGACAAGCCAAAACACTAAGAAAATTGCAGGAAAGGTTAGTCGGAGTAAATATATATTTTGACAAGGTCTAAAGAGGTGAGAAATGATAATTATGCCCTTGGGTTTAATAAAGTGCAAGGAAAAGCACTAAGGATATTTTGGTAATTTTCCAAGGCATTTAAAATTAAATTTAAACCCAGTATAAGAATGTCAATGGTATGAAGGATTTAAATATTAAAAAAAAATATTATGAAGTCCCATAAAAATTAGATTAAGAAAATAGTCTGGTTTACAGAAAATCGGATCGGGCTGGTACCGGATTGGATTGGATGGGACTGGATTGGGTTAAAACTTTTCTTGGAACTCACGCACAAAATGGCGCCAAAGAGGAGGCTTAGGTGTCCCAAGTGATGTCATGTTGGTGATGTCATGGTGGTGATGTCAGAAGTGAAAAGAGAAAAGACATTCCAAGATCAAACCTCTAACCATTAGATCAAATAGTTCCCAAGGTAATCTTAGCCTTCACTTTTCCCAAGATTTTTATATAAATACCCCCTCATTTTGGCTCAAAACTGTGGAGGAGAAAGTGTAGGGAACCTCTTGCAAAATATTTTCTCAAGCAAGGAAGAAGCAAGGATCTTGAAGAAGATAGTAAGGTAAGTTGCTCCTTTGCTTCTAGACTTTGTTCTCATGATTTTTTCTTGAGTTTAAGTTGGTTTTGAGACTTAAATTTTGGGGAAATGCTGCTGGAATTTCTATGTATATGTGAGAGGAACATGAGTTTTATGTCATAGATAGTTTAGACAAGCTTAAACAAGCTAGTTGCATGATTGGTTGTTGGATTAAGCTGATGTTCTTGACTTTAACATGGAAGAACATTTCGGGTTGCACTGTTCATACACTGTTCATGATAGAAAGAGATGGAGTTTCAATGATTTAATGCTTCCATTGAGTTTATATGATGATTTTGTGTAGGATTGGATAGGTTTTGAACCTTGGAAACCATTGGAATTAAAGGTTGTAATGTTAAAAATTCCTTTCGGGTACTGTTCACTCGCATGAACAGTGATTTGAATTTCATGATTTTGATGCTTCCAATGGTCTTAAAATGAGATTTTGTGTGGGGGAAAAGTGGAGGAACAAGTATGGGAAGCATTGGAATCAAAATGAGAATTTTTGGAAGAATTATGTATGCTTTTCCAAATCTGTACAGAATCGTACATTGTTGCTGGAATTTGATTATTTTGAGTTCATAAATGGATTCAAAAGGTGAAATTATGTAGGGTAAGGTCAAGACATCAATTGATTCAAAGGCCAAGCCAATTGGTAAAAATTAAAGGAAGTTAAGTTAGTTAAAGGAAGTTGAATGTTCAAGAGAGATAGTCTTGAGTAATGTTTGAGTTTATGATCCTAATGGAATATGTAATGAATATGAATGTGTTTAGGACCTTGAAACATCTAAGAAGATGTTGGAGAATGATTGACCGAAAACCTTCATGATTGAAAAGCTTGGGAAGCAAGTGCAAGAATAAGAGAGAGAGCTTAAATTCAAGGTAGTGAACTTACCCTAAACTTGTATGTATGTAATGTATGCTTGATTGTGCTATGGCTTGGTTGAATTATGTATATATGGTAGATGATTGAAGCTCTGTTATTTTATGATTACTTTGGCCAATTATATTTCATATTATACATGGAAGCATGCTCATCACACTATGATAACACTTTCACAAGCAAGCAGCGCACAAGTCTTTACATTAATACATGCATTGTTTGGTATTGTTTGCTACTGAGATTCTTTAGAATCTCACCCTCCCATAACCATGATCTAGGTGCTGGAACATCAAAAGGAAGGAGGTAATTGTGGATGTATGAATGGTGTATGACTTGAAAAGCATGCCATTAACTTAGATGATGATATATTGGTATGTATAATGAATTTACTCACTGGATCTGAGCTGAGGCAGATCACTTACAGTGATAGTTTGATCAACTTATTCTATTTATTTTCATGTCAAATTTGGTATGAACATATCTAAGATCCATAGCTTTAATTATACACCAAGAACTCGAAATTTGGTTAAGTTTTGCAAATTGATATGATTTTTCAAAGTTGGACTTAAACTCTGGATCAAGATAAAACTAGTCCTGCGATACAATGAGGTTCCTACGCGAATTTCATATAGTAAAGGAGTGATTTTTTCTGCGATATTTGGTGAGCTTAAAGTACACGTTCTTAGCTTTAAACCCATAGGTAATTCGACTCAATTGGATAAGTATACAAGGAGAAATGAATTTTTAAAAATGGGGTAAATAAACTGGAACTTCCAGATTTACCAAATGAACAGTAATTTTCAACGAATAAACTGATTTGATCTGGACAAGAAAACCTCATTTTCATATTTTTTTATCAAAGTTGAATGAAATATATTTCATTATAAATTGGAATCACCTCAAAACTATTTTTCTATATTTAATTATGAATTTCCAAAGTTTAGGCTGTAATCTGGAATTACCCAGTGAATAGTAATAGTGAACAGTACCGTAAGCCCAACTCTTGGAAATTTATATTTTTGAGGTTAAGAAGTATTCCAATAATCTAAGATAATTTCAATTGAGTATATGTAATGTTAAGGTTAAGGTCAAGTTTTAAGGTGGAGATTTAAGGATATTTACTAGAAAATGTTGTTGTACTGGCAGAATATAGAAAATACTGTGTACGTAGGTGCTGTCTAAGGAGGCTGAAAGTGAGTGGACCTAGTCGGTTCATCCAGTCTTTCCTGAGTACTTACGTAGAATGGTAGTTCTCACTGGAATTACCAAATCAATATAGTTATATTTCTGCCAAGATTCTCGGTAGGAGAGAATTAATAAAGTTAAGATTGTTTCCGTAAGTGTACTCTGAAGGGTCTAAGGAAGGATATTTCATTTTGGTATCAGAGCAAAGGATTCTGGCTTAAGTAATACTCTGAATAGATGATTTATAGATAGATACCTAATGGTAAAGTAGTCATAATTGACATTAAGTTAGTATTTATAGGATGGCTAGGCATAGAGCTAGATCAGAAACCACAGTTAACTAAGGGGATCCCAAGCCTGAGGTTATTAGTTCAGACCAATCAGAGGAGGAGCTTATGAAGGACGAAGATTTTGATGTAGCTGATATTTCTTATTCTAGTGACTCTGATCTAGATAGATCTGATAGCTCCTCAGTGGATCAAACTTTTTGCCAGAATAACCTGTCCCAGTTTTCCCTATGCTTGTCCCACTTCTAGACCCAGCAGATGATAGTTCAATTATTATGGGAGGATAGAGGATTGAAGAAGATGTGCCATATCCCCAGCCAATGCAACCTAATGAACCTTATCCTCAGGATGGGGATAGAGTGGAGCCTATCCCTAGACCACATGTTACCCTAGATGATGCTGAGACTAGTGACTCTACACAGTATGAGTTTATTGGAGTGCCCTCTAATCCTGATATAAGTTCTATTCGTCGGATGAGAAGACAGATTACAGCTGAGGAAGCTGAGTACTGGTACTGGACTATGGGTAGACCAGATATTATTCCTCCTCCACCAGAGTTTGAGGATAGATTTGATATGAGTAACTTACAGCAGTACCTTAATCCAGAGATCCAGTCACAACATATAACAATCCCTTCCCATTCTCGCAGTCCAGGAATATATGAATTTATAGATAAAGATCAGAAGGATGTTCCTGGTCCTAGCCAACCCCAGCCTTCTTTGAGAAAGACAGATAATGTTGACTATGTCAGTCTCAAGAAAGCTGTGGAGAGTGAGTTGCTCAGTTTAGATCAAGGGATGGATAGAAGTAGAGATCAAGAGCAGTCAGTTTATCTGTATTTCCTCAATGCCGTGGCAGGGCTATAAACAGATATACGATAGAGGGGATTGACCTGAATCAGGTTTACACTCTAGAAGATTGGCATGAGATGGTCGTAAGTCAGATATTGCCATATACCCCTACATGGCATGTAGAGTTAAGTGAGTTTATGGGAAATGATCCACTAGCTGATATACAAGGGTGGCATTTCCGTATGCAGAAGTATTTGCAGTTTACAATTCCCTAGAAAAGAACGTAAAAAGAGATGAAGGATAATGTAAATAGTGTAAATTGCATGGATATATGATAATTATGACTTACCCCTTATATGTAATTGACATATATGTAATGTATGTACAAATGTTATGGTAATATGACATATGAGTTTGATGTGATATAATGTAATGATATTTGTTTGAACACCTATGTGAATATGCCCTATTTGATCCAAGTATGCTAGATATGTATGGATGAGTTTTAAATTACTAAAGCTCATCAAAGTTAAGAATGAGAATGGGCCATTGTTAGTGTAAAGAGTAGACAAAAACATTTGAAGAATGTTTAGAGAAAGCTATGTCCAGGTCTGGTATAAAGCAGTTTAGGACGCAGCTAGAAGTCCCTAAAAAGTTAAGTCATGATGGAATAGATATGAAGTCACGACCAAGGAATGCAGAGCTATTAGGTAGCAATGAATCAGGTCATAGGATGTGACTAAAGAATGTATAGCTGTCCAGTCATGACAAGTAGAATGAGATGGTCGCAACTAAAGTTCATGGATGCGTTGCGCCTAGCTCATACTCAGGTCACGATGAAGATACGCAGGAACCTGATGATGGATGAAGATGCCAGCCTCACTAAAATTTATCAGTTAGGGGTTTAGCACATGGTGCAGGCAAGCTGAACAGTACAAGGTACTAACTACAAGGTACTAAGATACAGAAGATAAATTTAAGATGATGTTTAAAAGTAGATCCTTTATGTGACCATCAGGAGTAGATCTACATTATGAATGAATTTGTTTAGTTAGTCTTTTTTGAACAAAAGAATTAAAAGTTACAATGAGACTTGCTTAAGAATGAGCCTAATTCATGGCTTAAAAGTTAGAAATATGATGGTTAACAATTAGAGAACTAATATTCTCAAGACAAAGAGATTCCATCACAAAGAGACAATAACCTAACAGATTTAGGTTAGAGCACCTTAGAGAACATAAGTAATGGTGCTAAATGATGAATGAGATTTATGTGATCTAAGTTGGTCAGGACCAAGAAAAAGACCAGAAAGGAGCCATAGTCCGGTCAAGAGTAGACTGAGACTGATGTATACGCACAGAAAGAGTTAAGAGATAGTAGAAAGACACCAATGCTACTCCAGAGAAATTGAGACTGTTCCGCTCACCTGAGAAGTATTTCTTGAGTAAGTTTATGAAAAGTATTCCTCTCAGTTAAATAGAGATGAGCATGAGGCTAAGGGTTAAAAAGAGAAAGAGGAGCCTTTTGATGAATATTTAGCCGAGTTCATCCATAAGATCAATGAGAGTTGACTGACCCAGAAGTTTATTCATGAATAGAATCTCATGATATAAAGAAATTCTCAGGTAGTCACGGAAGTTTAATAGAGCGGTAGAAGTATGCAAGATCAGAAATAGAAGTGTATGAAGGCCAGAGAGAGAAAGATAGCCACAGTTTAAAAGATAAAGTGACTCCCTATCCTCTATGTAAGGAAAAGTAATGAAGGGTTGAGTCTGTACCCTAGCAAAGGGTAATGTGGCAGCCTAAGTAGCTGAGTATTTATCTCAAGCTCATGAATGAATGTTTGGGATCTGGAAGATAAGATGATAAAGGGATAGAATGCTTAAACAGCTTACCTAGTTAATCGGTTAATTGCAGTGTGCATATAATGGATGGTTAAGCAAAGTTATGAGATGATGAGATGGCTTATGTTGCCATAGATTATGATGATAAGTTGCAGTCCTTGCAGTTGTCATATAATGATATGCATGATATAGAATGCTCAAATAATTGCATCTCCTTGCATCTTATGCATGTTAGAGTATGCTATGACGAATGAATACTCCCCTTTTTTAGTACATGTAGGGTAGAGTACATAGAAGATGAGGAAGTTATGTTGCTCCCATACCATACGACATGCAGTTAGATAATTTAACCTAGTAATGATGATAAAGCAATAGAAAAGTGATAAATGAAATAGTTAGCCAGTTGATCCCTAAGGTTCAGACTGAGAATCGAAGTTAGACAGAGAATAAGATTAGAGATGAATATTGATGGCAAATCCATAGACATGTGATTATGGTACTCAGAATATATTCCTTCAATGGGGGATGAGATATATGAATGATGTACCATGAACATAAAATGAGATAAAATAGCCATGAAAGGTGATGCAGCTCTAAGAGGGAGCAACGTCTATATAATAGAAGCTAATGTTCTCGTAATAGAGCTAGATTGTTCTTGCAATAAAATTAGATTGCTTATGAATAGAGCCAAGAGAATGGACAGTGTAGCTCATGATGAAACCATGCCCATTAGATGAGGTATACAAATCATGATAGTTATGTGCACGGTAGAGCCTATGTAGCTCCCTATAGTCAGAGATATAGCAAGGTTATGAAAGATGAGAATGATGTAAGAAATTCCTCAATGCTAGATGAAATGAGAAAAGTCTAAATATATAATATTGGCTTCTGTGTTTAGTCTTGGGGAATTATCTGTTGAGTAGTGATAAGACATATTTTGTATATGGTTTCTATGACAATTTTGAGAGTTTTATAATAACTTTACCATTTATTTCATGCCTTAAACTGTATTTTTGTGTATTACATGATTGTGCGTGGCAATGTGCTAATTAAAGGATAGAATGGTAAAATAACTCTTCCAAACTGCATATATTCGATTATCTACTGATCTAGACTTTTACAATGAGCTTTTATGTTGAATTGCAGGTACTTTGGAAGAGAACAAGGACCAGGAAAGAAATCAAAAGACAATGAAAGTGGAACCACGCCTCTGTACTATTTAGTCGCTACCAAAGAGTCCTAAGGTCGCGACCCATAATTCTTCTGGAAGATTCTCACTATTTATAGGTCGCGACCAACACGTGTATCTGGTCGCGACTAATAGTACGAAATCGCTGAAGCTGCGTGTTTTGGATTAGGTCATGCTATTATAAGAAGAGAGGGAGGTTGCCGTCAAGGAGGGGGCTGATTTTTGGACCTGATTAGGCTAAGAAGCAGTACTCAAGTGCTCTCCATAGACTTTCCACTCAGCTTCCATCGTTCTACACCATTCACCTTCATCTCTTCATCGTTTCTTCATGGCATCACATCTGAACAGCGATTGCAGTGCAGCAGAAGTCATGAGAGGCTAGACCTTTAGTCTCTTGGTGATGGATCTATTATCTTGAGCTCACGGACTGAAAGGGGGAGTTTCTTCTGTTCTAATTTGCATCTTGTCATATTATGATTGCTGCTAGATTTAGGGTTTTTCATCATATGAACAAGTTTTGAATATCGATTGATTATTCTCATATTAGACGATTGTAATTTACTTTGGATGTTTTGAATGCTGGTTTAAAATACAATATTTCAGTTTTGAGTTTAAGCTAGTTGAACAATTTTCAACGATCGTTGCTAATTGATTCGATTGCTTGAATTCTAGGGTTAGTCGATCGACGCTCATTCGAGGGCATTCTTCCATCTGTTTTAAATTACACACAAAGTGATCCTTAGCAGTTCAATAATAGTCTTTAAACTAGCTTTGATCAAAGGAGTTTAAAGAATATTAGGGTTCTGGACTCAATCGATCGATTGAGGTTTAATTCAAGACTCAGTGATTTCAAACTCCATATACATTGAGAGCAAGCATAGATATTTTTCATCATCAAGAGCCTGTCATCATATACTACTTTCACAAACCAACCATTTTCCATCTTAAACAAAAACACAAAAACATCTATTTTACTGCATCTTTATTTTATTGCACCCACAAAACCACAAAACCATTTACTCTTTACTCAGGTTTACCGTTGAATTTGACATCCAATTTGCTAGGATTCCTTTAGAAAGGCTCCTTAAGAAGAACGATAGGGTTATGCCTTATACTACATTACTAGGGTGCAATTCACTTAATTTTGATGGCTCGGACTGCGATAATCCGACGCACTCGCCAATGGTGCCGTTGCCGGGGAGCCAAGTAATTGGTTCCCTAGTAATTGTTTGTCAATTCCATTGCCTTCCTGAGTCATTTTTCATTGTTTTTCATTGCATTTTAGTTTTTAGTAGTTTGTAACTTGCATTACATACTGCATTTTTTTTTCTGACTTTCTGCAGGATTAGTCTCTGTGTCTTTAAGTCGCGACCTGACCTGAACTGAGTCGCGACAATTACTCTCTGTCACTTTTAGTCGCGACATAAACCACTTTGAGTCGCGACCATATTGCTATCTGTGACATCCGACTACTCTCTGCGAAAACCAGTCGCGATATTTAAACCTTTTCGGTGCGACTGCTGCTCTTTGTAATTTTGAGTCGCGACTAACATACACTTTTGTCACGACCTACTGAAAATTTTCTGCTGTGCAACTTCTGAACTGAATCTGACTATTTGCATTAATTGCTCTTGACTGTTTCTACATTGCATGCGCAAGAGAACAGAAACATTAGTACCTTTTGACCCTGAAATTGAAAGGAGACTTAGGAAACTAAGGAGAGAATTTAGGGAGTGTAGAGAAGAATGGGAAAAATCTAGTTCCTCCTCTAGTATTCTAGAATCTGAAACTAAATTAAATATGGCTGATCATAATGGGCATAATGGCAATGGAGAAAATGAAATACCTATGAACGTTGAAGATAATAGAAGTGTTAGGGAAATTAATCATTCGCATGTGAATTATGATCCAAATGGTTTCTATGCTGAAGAGGCTAATTTTGAAATTAAAGGAGCTTTGATTGCAGCCTTACCTAAATTTCATGATTTTGCAGGAGAATGTCCTCACAGGCACTTACAAACCATGCACATGATATGCTCTTCAATGAAACCTCCAATGGCCACTTTGGACGATGTCTTGAGGAGGTACTTCCACTTCACTTTGGAAGGGAAGGCTAAGGAGTAGCTATACAATTTGCCAACTTATTTCTCCACTCTTACATGGGATCAGCTGAAGTCCACTTATCTTGAGCAGTTTTTCCCAGCCTCTAAGACTACTCGGATGAAGAAGGAGATCACTAATGTTATGCAATAGGATGGGGAGTATTTGCACGAGTATTGGATAAGATTTATTATCCTTTTGGCTCGATGCCCCCACCATAACATCACTAAGGCTGATTTAGTAGACATCTTCTTTGATGGTCTACTACCCCACAATAAAGTATCCTTGAATGCTGCTGCGAACGGTTCATTGAGAGATAAGACCCCACAAGTAAGTTGGGATTTGTTCCAAAAAATGGCTAATGAGGACCATCAAACTGGAGATCCAAGAAGATTACCACCTTCATCTTCAGGTAGCTCTAATGCATTCTTAGCTGAGATAGCAGCCTTGGGAAATCGAATGGACAAGAGGATGAGTTTGATTGAAAGGGAGTTGCACTCCACAAAACAAGTTCATGCAGTGGATACCTCGCAAGCCCTAGTTACAGGATATGAATCATGTGGTTCAATGATGCATGCTACAAGTACATGTGATAGACAGTATGAGGAAGTTGCAGCTATGTATCAAGGGAGAGAGAATAACTTCTGTAACATCCCAATTTTCAGGCCTAGAGACGCAGAAATAGCCTAAGATTGAAATGCTACTAGACCCCTTTTGAGCAGAAGTCCCAGAGACATGCAGAGAGTTTTCAGGGACTAAGCAGCAAATAAGCAAAGGTACGGGGACTTATGTGTAAACAGTGAAAGTCCCAAGGGGTAGAATGGCCGTTTGGGGATGATATAAAGGTCAAAGGTTGTAGAATTGAGAGCTGACCATTTTGGTCACGACTAGAGATAGGTGTGGTCGCGATTAATGGTTACAGAAAGAGCTAGGCGCGACGAGAAGGTATTATGGTCATGACTAATATTGGCAGAAAGGATTGGTCGTGATGGAAATATACGTGGTCTTGCGACTAATAGGTAAATGAGCCTGGTTGCTACTAAAAAGTAATGAGGTCGCAACTAAAGAGTGATATGGTCGCGACGAAAAACTATTATGGTCGGGACTAATGTACACAGAAGTGTTATGTCGCGATAAGATGATGATTAGGTCACGACTAGTGGCTATAAGTAGTGCTAGCTGAAACATCCTCCCTTAGACTCCTCAGAGTACACTTGCAGAAGCATTACTAGCTTGATTTATATCTTACCTTAAGCCCAGAAGTTGAACTTTTAACTCTTAAGTTCCTTATTTTAAACTTTTACTTTGAGAACTGGTTTCTCACATTCTACACATCCAAATGAGGCTTAATACCTATCCACGGAATGCCCCAGATGTGTACTACCGGCTTACTAAATCTCGTGGCCAGACTCCTCCATTTAATAGGTCAAACTGAGGTCAGAACACTGCTACCTCAGGACCTGCGAATTTCTCTCTTAATTTCTCGTATACAAATTAAACATGCCAAACAATATTTATCATTGAATAACAAATGTCATACAACAGAGCATACACAAAATCACGTAATCCTTATATTTCTATTACATCTTCTCTTGCCTAAAATCCGGCAGCATAACTGCTAGGCTTCTTCTGTACAAAGAACTGAACTGTACTGATTCGGTAATTCCCTCATGAGAACTACCATTCTACGTAGTACCCAGGAAAGACTGGATGAACCGGCTAGGTCTACTCACTTCCAGCCTCCTTAGACAGCACATACGTACACAGTACTTATCATATACTGATGTTCAGTCTTAACTTCGGCAGCATAACGGCGTCTCTTAGAATTCTCAAAATCTACTTCGACATAACCTCCCTGTAATGGGTTATATATGGGAATGAGATTTGAGGTAATCTCAGTAGTAACAATCATAACAATATATGTAATGCAGTGTGACAGTGCTTGCTTGTGATTGTGTACAGATAAGTATGCTGCATGCTTCCATACTCAATAACATATGATCATAGCATTGCAGTAGAGCTTCAGACATAACATATAAGACAACAATCCAACCAAACAATAGCACAACAATTCACAAAGATATTACATAAAAGCTAGGATTAGTTACTACCTGGCTAGCTCAGCAGAACTCTACTATCTCTATTCTGCTTCCAGCTCCGCCAGAACTTCCTTTCCTCCTTTCTCTCTTCCTTTCCTTCTCTCTTTCTCTCTTCTTTCTCTCTCTTTGACTTGCCCATGCGTGAAATGAAATGGCAAGGGAGGGGGTATATATAGCCTCCTCCAATGGCATTCCCGTAGTTTCTATGAACTCTGAATATGTGGTCCTGGTTATTCCTAGAATTTCCTATTTTCTTTTATTTCCTCTTTACTGCATCATCATGCCACCTCAGCCTGCCACCTCAGTGTCACATTTTCCACATGTCTAAAATCCCGGGACACCTCAGCATGCTGACTCAGCATTTCCAGTCCAATCCAGTACCGGTCCGGTCCGATTTCCCACAAACTGGACTCACCGGCTAAGATTATGCCATGTGTCCCTTAACTTTTCATCTCCCTCTAGACCAGTGCCATGTAGCGCCTGGAAGAGACCTTGCACGCCTTCCAATGCTATTTAGATAAGTCCCAGACTTATCTGATCACCTCCTCGGTTATCATGCCAATCGAGTAACTTTACTTTACTGAACCATTACTTTAATGCCATGTGGCATCTTGCGGGTCCCATGAGGATACCTTATCAATCCACCTCATGGTTTCCAGATAACCTTTCCTTTATCTGATCTCCTGCCCCAATTCTATCTCTAACCGGGTAACTATCTCCTTTGGACCTTCACAACTCTTGGCCCATACGCTTGGCACTACTTTAGTTACTAGTCGCGACCTCATCATCATCTTATCGCGACCTAACACTTCTTTGAACATTAGTCGCGACCACAACATCCTTTAGTCGCGACCATAACAGTTTTTCGTCGCGATCACATCACTTTTCAGTTGAGACCTCATACCATTTTAGTTGCAACCAAGCTCATTTACCTATTAGTCGCGACCCACACATCTTCACGTCGCGTCTAAGCTATTCTGCCACTATTAGCCGCGACGTCACTACTTTCTAGTCGCGACCACACTACTTTCTCGTCGCGACCATAATACTTTCTCGTCGCGCATAGCTATTTCTGTAACCATTAGTCGCGACCTAACTGCTTTCTAGTCGCGACCCAAATGGTCAGCTCGTAACCTTTGACCTTTACATCATCCCAAATGGCCATTCTACCCCTCGAAACTTTCACTGTTTACACATAAATCCCCGTACCTTCGCTTATTCGCAGCTTAGTCCCTGAAACTATCTGTGTGTCTCTGGGACTTCTGCTAAAAGGGAGTATAGTAGCTTCTTATTCTTAGGCTATTTCTGCGTCTCTAGGCCTGAAAATTAGGATGTTACACTAGTCGTATGGATCAAGTGGGCCAAGAGTTGTGAAGGTCCAAAAGAGATAGTTACCCGGTTAGAGCTAGAACTAGGGAAGGAAGTCAGATAAAGGAAAGGTTATCTAGAAACCATGAGGTGGACTGATAAGGTATACTCATGGGACCCACAAGATGATATATGGCATTAAAGTAATGATTCAGTAATGTAAAGTTACTCAGTTGGCATGATAACCGAGGAGGTGATCAGATAAAGTCCTAGACTTATCTGCATAGCATTGGAAGACATGCAAGGTCTCTTCCAGGCGCCACATGGTACTGGTCTAGAGGGAGAAGAACAGTTGAGGACACATGGCACAATCTTAGCCGGTGAGTCCAGTTTGTGGGAAATCGGACCGGACCGGTACTGGATTGGACTGGAAATGCTGAGTCAGCTGATGAGGTATCCCGGCAATTATGACATGTGAAAAATATGGCGATGAGGTGTCCGATGAGGTGGCATGCAGAGGTGTCCTGATGATGCAGTAAAAGGAAATAACAGAAAATAGGAAAATCCAGGAAAAACCAGGACCACAGATCATAGTTCATGGAAATTACGATATTCTATTGGAGGCAATTATAAATACCCCCTCCCCCATTCATTTACACTCCAAGGCTCAAGCATGGGAAGGGAGAGAAAGAAGAGAGAGAAGGAGAAGGAAAGGAAGAGAGAAAGGAGGAAAGGAAGAAAGGAAGTTCTGGCGGAGCTGGAAGCAGAATAGAGATAGTAGAGTTCTGCTGAGCTAGCCAGGTAGTAACTAATCCTAGCTTTTATGTAATGGCTTTGTGATTTGATGTGCTATTGTTTGGTTAGATTGTTGTCTTATATGTTATGTCTGAAGCTCTACTGCAATGCTATGATCATATGTTATTGAGTATGGAAGCATGCAGCATACTTATCTGTACACAATCACAAGCAAGCACTGTCACACTGCATTACATATATTGTTATGGTTGTTACTACTGAGATTCCCCCGAATCTCATCCCTATATATAACCTATTACAGGGAGGTTATTTCGAAGTAAATTTTGAGAATACTAGGAGACGCCGTTATGCTGCCCAAGTTAAGACTGAACATCAGTATATGATAAGTACTGTGTACGTATGTGCTGTCTAAGGAGGCTAGAAGTGAGTGGACCTAGCCGGTTCATCTAGTCTTTCCTGGGTACTACGTAGAATGGTAGTTCTCATGAGGGAATTATCGAATCAGTACAGTTCTGTTCTTTGTACAGAAGAAGCCTAGCAGTTATGCTGCCGGATTTCAGGCAGGAGAAGATGTAATAGAAATATAAGGATTATGTGATTTTGTGTATGCTCTGTTGTATGACATTTGTTATTCCGATAAATATTATTGGGCATGTTTAATTTGTATATGAGAAATTAAGAGAGAAATTCGCAGGTCCTGAGGTAGCAATATTCCGACCTCAGTTTGACCTAGTAAACGGAGGAGTTTGGCCACGAGATTTGGTGAGCCAGTTGTACACATCTGAGGTATTCTGTGGATAGGTAATAAGCCTCATTTGGATGTGTAGAATGAGAGAAACCAGTTCTCAAAGTAAAAGTTCAGAATAAGGAACTTAAAGTTAAAAGTTCAACTTCTGGGCTTAAGATAAGATATAAACCAGCTAATAATGCTTCTGCAAGTGTGCTCTAAGGAGTCTAAGGAAGGATGTTTCATTTTGGTATCAGAGCAAGAGATTCTGGCATAGACCAGACAAGGATCTAGTTTAGAGCAAGAGATTCTGGCATAGACCAGACAAGGATCTAGATCAGAGCAAGAGATTCTGGCACAGGCCGGAAAGGGCTCTGGCTCAGAGCAAGAGGTTTTAGCTTAGACCAGACAGGGTTCTGGTTCAGAGTATAAGATTCTGACATAGAACAGAAGGTTCTGACTCAGTGATGCTCTGAGATAGTTAGATTGATAAGTTAGAGAAGTGAACTAGAAAGGTTAATTCCCTTAGAGTAGGGAAGTGATAACCAAGTCGCGACTAGAGTGGCTATAGGTCACGATTGGTTGCCTCAAAGAGAGTTTGAGTCGCGACGAGTAAGTGTTTAGGTCGCGACAGTTATTCACAGAGAGGTAGGGTCGCAACAAGTGTGGTTGAAGGTCACGACGGTAAAGAATTAAGGTTGCGACGGGAAAGGTCTTATGTCACAACTAATATGTACAAAGAGTTAAGGTTACGACGTAAAGAGGCCTATGGTCGTGACGAGTAGTGTTGCAGTACGCGACTAGTGTGAAAACGGATCCAGGTTGCGACGTGAGAACAGGTAGGTCGCGACTAAAGATCACAGAGATGCCAGGTCGTGACAAGTAAAGTACTATGGTCGCGACTAGAAGTCATAAAGGATGTGTGTTGTGACTATGAAATTCTAAGGTCATAACTAAATGAAGCAAAGGCCATATGATGAGTTGAGTTAGATGAGATATGCTTAGGAGTAATCCTAGCACATGGCCTAACGTTAGAGACGTGATGGTTAATAGATAAAGAGCTAATGTTCCCTAAGCAGAGGGATTCCATCGCGGAGAAGTGATAGACCTAGGGCAGAGTAGCCTAGAAAACGAAAGTGATAGTAAAAGATGATAAATGAGATCCATGCGACTGAAGTTTGAAACATCCTTCCTTTCATATGTCCTAGGGACCATTCAATAGCATTTAGAACCACTTTCAAGGTCATTAAAGTCCAATTTCTCAATCTGGAGTTTTACTCTTATCGAGTACTGTTCACTGTGTAAATTCCAGATGAGTGACCCGACTTCGAAAAATCATAACTAATTCTAGAAAAATTGAAATGAAGTGGTTCCAATTGATAAATGAAGCTAACTCAATTATATTTCAGGGAAAAATAACTGGTTGACCATTAGTTGACCGAGTCAACGTCAGTCAACGTGTCAACTTTACTGTTCATCCCACGTTTTTCTCCCTGAATCCAGCATTCTGGTCCCAAATTTGATAATTTATATCTCCTTGTGTAGACATCCAAATGAGTCATACTATATATCAAATTAAATCTTGGTATGTCTACTATCTACCATAAAACTTTCATACATTTATTCATCCATTTACTATTTTTAATCATTTATCAAACATGACCTTGTCACCACGTGTTACTGTTCACAGTGGTAATTTTCAGCAATCAACTTTGCATACATATACATACATCCATCATACATCAGTCAAACATGCCAAATAATACTTATTATTAATTAATAAATTGTTATACATCTGGGCATGTACATAAATTCTCATGGTTCTATTACATCTTGCTCTGCCTGGAATCCGGCAGCATAACCGCTACGCTTCATCTGTACAAAGAACTGAACCGTACTGATTCGGTAATCCCCTCATGAGAACTACCATTCTACGTAGTACCCAGGAAAGACTAGATGAACCGGCTAGGTCCACTCACTTCTAGCCTCCTTAGACAGCACTACGTACACAGTACTTATCATATACTGATGTTCAGTCTTTACTTCGGCAGCATAACGGCGTCTCTTAAAATTCCCAAAATTCATTTCGACATAACCTCCCCTGTAATGGGTTATTTATTGGGATGAGATTCGGGGGAATCTCAGTAGCAATAATCATAACAATATATGTAATGCAGAGTGACAGTGCTTGCTTGTGATTGTGTACAAATAAGTATGCTGCGTGCTTCCATGCTTAATAACATATGATCATAGCATTATAGCAGATCTTCAGACATAACATATAAGACAACAATCCAACCAAACAATAGCACAACAAATCACAAAGTCATTACATAAAAGCTAGGATTAGTTACTACCTGGCTAGCTTAGCAGAACTCCACTATCCTTATTCTGCTTCCAGCTCCGCCAGAACTTCCTTACTTCCTTTTTCTCCTTTCTCTCTTCCCTTCCTTCTCCTTCTCTCTCTTCTTTCTCTCCCTTCTCCCTTCCATGCGTGAATGCAAGAATGGAATGGAGGGGGGGTATTTATAATTGCCTTCAATGGCAATTCTATAATTACCATGAACTTTGATCCTGCGGTCCTGGTTTTTCCTGGATTTTCCTATTTTTCTTAATTCCTCCTTTACTGCATCATGCATGACATCATTGGGACACCTCACCAGGACACCTCAGCGCCACATTTATCACATGTCTGAAATCCTGGACACCTCAGCAGCTGACTCAGCATGCTGACTCACCGGTCCAGTGTCCTGCCTCGTACTACGTGTCCTCAACTTTTTCTTCCTCCTCTGTGATAGCGCCATGTGGCATCTTACTAGCACCTGTCACGCCATCCAATGCTATCCAGATAAATCCAGGACTTTATCTGATCGCCTCCTCGGTTATCGTGCCGACCGAGTAACTTTACTTTATTGAAACAGCATTAAAATAGTATTTTAATGCCACTTTTTCCCAAATACTTCATGGGCTAAATTTTTGGGCTCTGGGAATGTTGTCTTGGATCCTGATCAAGCTCAAGTACTCTGATGGCTCGATTCCCAAGAAACAGCCCTTGGCAAATTACCAAAATACCCTTGGGTGCCCTTTCTTGTACTATTTTAACCCTAAGGGTAAAATCGTCATTTCATACCCTTCTGTACTCTGTCAGGGTATATACTGACTCTCAGTAACTTATCTGTATGTACCTTGGCTTCTGGGCCTGTCCAGAATTACCAAAATGCCCTTCATTCATATGTTACACTTTTGTACAACACAGGGGCATTTTTGTAATTTCGCACTTTTCCGGGGTTCTGCTGGACACTGGCCCACCTATCAGTCCAAGTGTCTTACTGGGCCTCTGTTGGCGCCATTATTGGGCCTTTCTGGGTCAAATATCCTCATGGCACGCATTACGAGGAATCTTCCCCCGTTAATAATTATTGAATATTTTATCTATTATTCACCGTTTATACACATATCCGGACACCGGCTCCTTCTGTCCAGAACACTAGCCTGCGGTGTTCAGGCATCCCTGTGAGTCATATCAGTCATCTGACTGAGGTCATCCGAACTCATTCAGTCCCTTTTCAAATACCAATAAATCTCCCTATCGGATCCCCAGAGGCCTCACACTCCCGTCTGGATTTTCTGATTTGCGAATAACTTTTTCTACAGGCCTCCTATCGGTATTCTGTTAGTTTCCCAACATCCGCCCCATAAGGACGCATCATCCTGTATTTTCTCACATAGATCTGAAATCTAGGATATCCGGTAGGAATTTTTATAACTTTTGGACGGTCAATCCATTTCTGGCTATCTGGAGTCTTCAAAAATTCCTGTATTAAGCCAGATTACCGAGCGTCACTTGCTCTCTCTACCGGTGAAATCTGGGACTGAAATGCTTTCGGACAGTCCAAACCACTTCCGGCCTGACTTTCTTTAATTACAATTTAGCCCCAGGGAACTTTTCTTCTTTTCATTTAAGTCCCTTTTTACTTGGCTAAAATTACACTTAAGGACCCCACATTTTTGTCTACTTTCCTTTTTGGCCTTGAAACTTTCCATAATTGCACTTAAGTCCTTTCATTTCCTTTACTAGGTCTAGGGGCATTATTGTCTTTTCATATTTTACCAGAGTATTCTCTGGCCCTGGTCAACTATCCAGATACCCCTTCTTGACTGTCTAACCTTAGCCAAATGACCAAAATATCCTTTACTCATTCTTCAGTTATTCTATAACATAAGGGCATTTTCGTCATTTTGCACATTTTTCCCGGACACCGGCCCCTCTTACCCCTGAACTGATATTATGGGCCTGGGCCTTCCCTGGTGTCACTACGGGCCTTAGACAACACTGTATGGCCTCTAGCCATTGTCCGATCATTTCTATTCGGACTGCCTTTCCTTTACCGATTATAACTGTAAATTCCCATCTTCAGGAATTTTTACAGAAAAATCGGGACCTCAAATCAAAGTTCTGTGACTCCTCATTCAATCCGGAATCCTTTTCTCTATCTCCCGGTATTTTCAGATATTTTATCCGGACCGGGCTGTTTTGTCCTGAAAAAGCACTCACGCGCACACTTTTCCAAATGACCATTTTACCCCTGGTCATATTTCTAATTCTTTCATACACATAGAGACCTCATATGCACATTTCATAGTTCAGTGAAATGATCAGCATAATTTTCTCTATTTTCTGGCAAAATATGGTACTAATCGGCTACCAGCCCGATCTTTCCCATAATTACGATTATGCCCTTGATTTCTCTTTCTGGCATCTCTAGGCCTAAAAATTAGGGTGTTACAAAGTTCGCTAGAATTAATAGAAAGACTAATAAGGAACCACAGTCCGGTCAAGAATAGACTGGGACTGATAGATAGATAGAAGAAGTAAAGAGATAGTAGAAAGGTAGCCACAGATTACGAGATAAAGTGACTCCCCTATTCCCTATGTAAGAAAGAGCGATGAAGGGTTAAGTCTATACCCTGATAAGAGGGTAGCGTGGCAGCCTAAAATAGATAGATGTTTCAGGATGAATGATCAAAATATGATAGGCAATATGATAAAGAAAATATGTCTTGAGGCTTACTTAGTCTGATGGATAGTTGAGCAAATTATGATGATGATATGGCTTATGATGCCATAAGTTATGATGAATGGTTGCATCTCCTTGCAGTTGTCATACGATGACATGCATGTTAGAGTATGCCATGATGGATGAATACTCCCCTTTTACAGTATATGCAGGGTAGAGTGTATATGAGATGAAGAAGTTATGAGGAAGTTATGTTGCTCCCATACCATATGATATGTAATGAGATATGTATTGAGGATGATAGATAGTCTCAGCTCATGGGACAATAAGTTATGATATTTAGATATGATTTATGAATGAGGATACTCAGGTAATTCTGCAGACTTGTGAATGCAGTACTCAGGGCCATTTCTATTGAAAGAGATGGTATACAACAAGAAAGCAGATAAGAGTAAAGAGATTGTTTCTAGATCACTCTTCAGGTAAGAGTTGGATCTGAAACAGATGGCTCTTAGATAGAGCTAGATGCAGATGAGTATAGATCACTCTTCAGATAAGAGTTGGATCTGATACAGAATGCTCACAGTTAGAGCATGGTTCAAATGGTTCACAATTAGAGCATAGATTGAAATGAGAAGTATGATGAGGCCATAGCAGTAGAATGCAATGGCAGGTGGTTAGACCATGATTAAACAAGACATGGTAAGCCACAGTAAAGTAAGAAAGATGAGAAGGAACTCCTGAGTACGAGAGGAAGTAAGTAAAGTCTGGGTAAATAATATGAGGCTACTGAATACATTTTTTAATTTTTTATGGAGTTATCAATAGGTGGAAGCAGTTAACCTTATAACTTAGTCTGTTGGTTTAAGATCTTCGGGAGATATACAGTACAACAGAATCGCAGTTAGATTCTGGAGGGTTGCAGTTAGATCCTAGCATGGCTCCAGGGTCACAGTTAGATCCTAAGAGATTCAGAGTCGCAGTTAGATTCTGAAGAGGCTAATGGTTGATCGCAGTTAGATCCCGAGGTCACAGTTAGACCTAGCCTAAGGAAAGTAATGAGCCATGAGATATGAGTACAATATAGTATCTCTCTGGGAAGATGAATGCCAAAGACGAAGTTAAGGCGAGGAAGCTTCACCAGTTGATAAACCCAGCCAGAAAAATTATTTATAATTATTTTTCTCAGATAGCCTATACAGACTGAACTTAGCTTTCCCTTAAACAAAGATAGAGTCCAAGTTCAAATCTGAGTGCTGATATTCAAAGTTTTGTAGAAGTATGCCTGAGAACCAAAGAACAGAATCCCCTATGTATTGAGAACAGAAGAGTATGAGTAGATTGATCCCCCAGATGAGGGTAAAGGGATTAAAAGGCTAGAGAAGACCTAGAGAAGAGGGTCTAAGGCAAAGTAAAGATAGAACGCAGTTCTATGAGGAAAAGAATGTTAGCCTTATGGTATCTCAGGATAAGTCATGATAAGGCAAGATAAGTTACAAAAGGGTGAAATACATCATGAGATAGCCAGAGTTGGCTAGATATGCCATGATAAAGTAGCGAAAGCATGTAATGAGATACACTATATTAAACGTGTAATATGACACGCACCGAGAAATGTACATTTTATGAACAGATAGAGAGGCTCCCTTTTGTAGGGATCATATGTTTAAATGTTATGTTACGAATAGAATAGAAAATGAGAGCTTTCCCTCATTGCATGAGATGTCAGGCCATATGTTATGCTAGAACTGTGCAAGCTCCAAGTGTTAGAGCTGTGCATAATTAGAATAGAAATGCTTGAGCTCCGATGTTAGAGCTTTGCATTCATAAGCAGGTATGCAGTCCTGCAATATGTTGGCCAGGCATTATGCATAGGTGCTCTTATTTAAGAGTTTGTGCTCTTGTTTAGCAGCAAAGTAAACAAAAGAATAGCTGCGTAAGTCCTCTCTCTGTCTGAAGCTAAGTTGCTTAAGAATGATGAGAATGTATGATTATATAAAAAGAAAGATGAGATGTTGCAGACATTAAAGCAGTCTGTGAGATATTAAGAGAAGTAATAAGAGATAAATGCTAGAAGTATGATGCTGAAAGAGATATGATGAGTAGTCCTGAATACAGGAATATTCAAGAGAATTTGATATGAAAGAAATGGACACTGCTCATAGGTGCAGTGAGTGATCCATAAGAGAAAAGTAGATTTTAAACTCTGATTAAATTGATCCAGAGAAAAGAAAAGCATGTTATAAAAGATGTAAAGTTGTATGATAAGGTACTTTGCCAGATATTGAGTAAATTTGGCTATGGTACTAATTAAATTTCGAGGACGAAATTTATTTAAAGCTGAGGACAAATGTAACATCCCAATTTTCAGGCCTAGAGACGCAGAAATAGCCTAAGATTGAAAGGCTACTATACCCCTTTTGAGCATAAGTCCCAGAGACATGCAGAGAGTTTTCAGGGACTAAGCTGCAAATAAGAAAAGGTACGGGGACTTATGTGTAAACAGTGAAAGTCCCAAGGGGTAGAATGGCCGTTTGGGGATGATATAAAGGTCAAAGGTTGTAGAGTTGAGAGCTGACCATTTTGGTCACGACTAGAGATAGGTGTGGTCGTGACTAATGGTTATAGAAAGAGCTAGGCGCGACGAGAAGGTATTATGGTCGCGACTAATATTGGCAGAAAGGATTGGTCGTGACGGAAATATACGTGGTGTTGCGACTAATAGGTAAATGATCCTGGTTGCGACTAAAAAGTAATGAGGTCGCGACTAAAGAGTGATATGGTCGCGACAAAAAACTATTATGGTCGCGACTAAAAGATGTTGTGGTCGCGACTAATGTACATAGAAGTGTTATGTCGCGATAAGATGATGATTAGGTCGCGACTAGTGGCTATAAGTAGTGCTAGCTGTATGGATCAAGTGGGCCAAGAGTTGTGAAGGTCCAAAAGAGATAGTTACCCAGTTATAGCTACAACTGGGGAAGGAAGTCAGATAAAGGAAAGGTTATCTGGAAACCATGAGGTTGACTGATAAGGTATACTCATGGGACCCACAAGATGATATATGGCAATAAAGTAATGATTCAGTAATGTAAAGTTACTCGGTTGGCACGATAACCGAGGAGGTGATCAGATAAAGTCCTAGACTTATCTGAATAGCATTGGAAGACATGCAAGGTCTCTTCCAGGCGCCACATGGCACTGGTCTAGAGGGAGAAGAACAGTTGAGGACACATGGTACAATCTTAGCCGGTGAGTCCAGTTTGTGGGAAATCGGACCGGACCGGTACTGGATTGGACAGGAAATGCTAAGTCAGCTGATGAGGTGTCCCGGGAATTATGACATGTGAAAAATATGGCGATGAGGTGTCTGATGAGGTGGCATACAGAGGTGTCCTGATGATGCAGTAAAAGGAAATAACAGAAAATAGGAAAATCCAGGAAAAACCAGGACCATAGGATCAGAGTTTATGGAAATTACGATATTCCATTGGAGGCAATTATAAATACCCCCTCCCCCATTCATTTGCACTCCACGGCTCAAGCATGGGAAGGGAGAGAAAGAAGAGAGAGAAGGAGAAGGAAAGGAAGAGAGAAAGGAGGAAAGGAAGAAAGGAAGTTCTGGCGGAGCTGGAAGCAGAATAGAGATAGTAGAGTTCTGCTGAGCTAGCCAGGTAGTAACTAATCCTAGATTTTATGTAATGGCTTTGTGATTTGATGTGCTATTGTTTGGTTAGATTGTTGTCTTATATGTTATGTCTGAAGCTCTACTGCAATGCTATGATCATATGTTATTGAGTATGGAAGCATGCAGCATACTTATCTGTACACAATCACAAGCAAGCACTGTCACACTGTATTACATATATTGTTATGGTTGTTACTACTGAGATTCCCCCGAATCTCATCCCTATATATAACCTATTACAAGGAGGTTATGTCGAAGTAAATTTTGAGAATACTAGGAGACGCCGTTATGCTGCCCAAGTTAAGACTGAACATCAGTATATGATAAGTACTGTGTACGTATGTGCTGTCTAAGGAGGCTAGAAGTGAGTGGACCTAGCCGGTTCATCTAGTATTTCCTAGGTACTATGTAGAATGGTAGTTCTCATGAGGGAATTACCGAATCAGTACAGTTCAGTTCTTTGTACAGAAGAAGCAGTTATGCTGCCGGATTTCAGGCAGGAGAAGATGTAATAGAAATATAAGGATTTTGTGATTTTGTGTATGCTCTGTTGTATGACATTTGTTATTCCGATAAATATTATTGGGCATGTTTAATTTGTATATGAGAAATTAAGAGAGAAATTCGCAGGTCCTGAGGTAGCAGTGTTCCAACCTCAGTTTGACCTAGTAAACGGAGGAGTTTGGCCACGAGATTTGGTGAGCCAGTTGTACATATCTGAGGCATTCCGTGGATAGGTAATAAGCCTCATTTGGATGTGTAGAATGAGAGAAACCAGTTCTCAAAGTAAAAGTTCAGAATAAGGAACTTAAAGTTAAAAGTTCAACTTCTGGGCTTAAGATAAGATATAAACCAGCTAATAATGCTTTTGCAAGTGTGCTCTGAGGAGTCTAAGGAAGGATGTTTCAACTTCCAGAAGAGAGATCCATACTCTAACAAATATAATCCTGGCTGGAGAGACCACCCAAATTTTAGGTAGGGAGTGGAGAAAATAGATCTAATCAGTTTCAAGGAGGTGGTGCTTCCTCAAGCAACTACCAAGGTAATGCAAGGTCTATGGTCCCCACATAACCTAATGCTTTAGTGCCTTCAAGACCAGAAGAGACCTCTCAATTGTTAAAGAGTATGGCAGCACAAATGAGTAACATGGATGGTAGAATGACCAATATTGATCATAAGCTCAAAGAGAATGATGGTTAGTTCACCTCCATAGCTTCAATTCTCCAAAGTATGCAGAAGGATAATGCAGATGTACACAGAAAACTTGAGGAGTTAAGTTGTAAGAATGCAGATATCACAAGCCACTTAACTCAAGTTTCTAATACAATGAGCGACATCCAAGGAAAGAACAGTGGAAGCATATCTTCGAACATTGTTATTAATCCAAGAGGGGTGAATGCCATATCTCTAAGAAGTGGAAGACAGGTGCATTGTAAGGAAGCTGATGCACCACAGGAGGATAAGGAAGAATATGATTTTAAGAATTCACCACAGCCACAAATGAAAGTTGGGAATTCTGAAAGCATTAGAGAACAGCGGCTAATGAGTAAGAAGGCAACTCAAGAGGAGTGGTCACAAGCACAAGTGGAGATGCAAGAGCTGCAGGAAGAAGCAACAACATTACCAAGTCCAGCATACAAAGGAAAGAAACCTGAGGAGAAGCCGGAGTCGAGCAAGCAAGGAGCCTCTTTACATACAGGTAAGGAGGTAAGTATAAAAGATCTCCTTTTTCCTAACTCTTATTTTGCTGGGAAGAAAAAAGTTGATCCTGATTTTGCAAAAGATACTTACAATCTGTTCAATAAACTGGAAATAAACATCCTTATGGTTGAATTCCTCATGAGAAACCCTAAGTATGCAAAGTTTTTAAAAGAATTGTGTACTGATAACAAGAAATTTAGGCCTCTTGAGAGAATTCAGGTGAGTGCTAATGTGTCATCCCTTTTTAAAGCTGAACTACTGGTTAAGTGCCAAGACCCAGGCTCCTATACAATCCCATGCACTATAGGAAATGTTCCTATTAAGGGATCGTTGCTAGATCTAGGGGCGGCCATTAATGTAATGCCTTGTCAGTTTATCAGGCTTTAGGTGTCAACAATCTGAGAGACACAAATGTAGTACTCCAACTAGCTGATAGGTCAATTAGGTATCCCAAGGGAATTCTTGAGGATATTCTAGTGCAGGTCAAAGACTTAGTGTTCCCAGCTGACTTCTATGTTCTGGATATGTCTAATGAGCTTGTAAATGATAGCACTTTGATCCTTGGTCGACCTTTCCTCCAAACTTCCAAAACCATCATTAGTATGAAGCATAGCTCCAGTACAATGGAAGTTGGAGAACATGTGGTAAGTTTTAACATGAATGAAGTGATGAGATATCCCTATGATAACTCTGCGTTTACTGCTTTAAATGCCATTGATTATGCTATTGAAGAATTTAGGGATGAACATGAATTAAGTTTGCATGAAGATGATAGAGATAATGCACTTGTAAAAGGTTTGTTGAGTGATTTTGCAGGATCCCAAGGTATTCTGGAAGCTGAAAGACCAACAATCAAAGAAGGGTCGAGTTTCTATGATAAAAAGTCGCGACCCAATGACCTTAACGTCGCGACGCAATATTAGTCTGCAGTCTACTATGAAGATGAGTCGCGACCAAATGAATTTAAGGTCATGACACAAAACTCTAGGGATGACCAGTCCCAATGCGAAGATAAAGGTGTTACGACTAAACCTCAATCTTCTGAGGGACAGCCTGTCCATGAAGAGGAGTCACAACCAAATGGTTTACATGTCACGACACAAAACTCCAGAGAGCATAAGTAGCGACAGGATGAATATAAAGTCGTGACTAATAGCTCTAGAGATGCACCCTGTCAGAGTCAGTCGCGATAATACGCTAAAAGGTCACGACCATATATACCAGACGCATCCAATGAACTAAAAATTCCTTCAAATCACCTTCCCACTGTTTCGGTTAAAGGGCCAATGTGTTCTAACCCTACTTCTCCTCGTTCTTATTCCAAAATTACTTCTCATGCTTTACCATACCCAAATAATTTGATTTCTAACAATGATGCAGGTATGAGGGAGTGTGATCCCAACTATATTGCAACTATGGACTAACTTAAGCTTGGTGCAACTACTGAAGAGATTACAGGTCAGATGGGAAGCCCTACAGAGATGAACATGAGCAGCCTCGGAGAGGACACAAAGGGGAGTATTTCTACCTCTAATGATTTCCCCCATCTTACCCCCTCTATTGTTCAACCCCCAGTGTTAGAATTGAAAGATTTACCTTCTAACCTTAAGTATACTTACCTTAAGCCAGACTCAAAATTGCCGGTGATTATCTCCAATTCTTTCACTGTCACTGAAGAGTCTAGATTATTAAGTGTGTTTAAGAAGAATAGAGATGCTTTGGGTTGGCAATTAGCTGATATAAAGGGGATAGATACCATTATTTGCACTCACAGAATCCTGTTGAATGAGGATTCCAAGCCAATTAAACAACCCCAAAGGAGATTAAACCCATTGATCTCTGATGTGGTCAGGAAGGAAATTAATAAACTGTTGAAGGCAGGAATCATTTATGCTATTTCAGATAGCGAATGGGTATCACCTGTGTATGTAGTACCCAAAAAGAGCAGAATGACAGTAGTTAAAAATGAGAACAATGAGTTAATACCTACTAGAGTGCAGAATTCATGGCAGGTTTACATTGACTATAGGAAGTTGAATGACTCCACTAGGAAAGATCATTTCCCTTTGCCTTTTATTGATCAAATGCTTGAGAGATTAGCAGGGAAGAGTCATTATTGTTTCCTAGATGGATATTCAGGATACTTTCATATTACCATAGACCCGAGGGACCAAGACCACATTTACATGTCCCTTTGGCACATATGCCTATAAAAGAATGCCATTTGGCTTGTGTAATTCCCTGGCACATTTCAACGTTGCATGCTTTCCATATTTTCTAATTTCATTGAGAACTGCATGGATGTGTTCATGGATGATTTTACTGTTTATGGAAATTCTTTTGATGAATATTTAGTAAGCCTTGATAAAGTCCTTGTTAGATGTATTGAGAAAAAACTGGTTTTAAACTTTGAAAAGTGCCATTTCATGGTTGATCGTGGAATAGTACTCGGACATCCTATATCTAGCAAGGGAATTGAGGTGGATAAAGTAAAAATTGAAGTCATTTCCTCACTGCCCTACCCCACAACTTTAAAAGAACTTTGATCTTTTCTAGGGCACGTTAGGTTTTATAGAAGATTCATCAAAGACTTTAGTAAAATTGCTTTACCACTCTTAAAACTTCTGTAAAAGGACACTGACTTTGTTTTCTCTAATGACTGTAAAGAGGCTTTTGAAAAATTAAAGGAGAGGTTGATTTCTCCTCCTGTTCTAACATCACCAGATTGGGATCTTCCATTTGAACTATCTTGTGATGCTTCCAATTATGCCGTGGGAGCTATGATAGGTCAAAGGGAAGGTAATCTATCTAGAGTGATTGCCTATGCCTCGAAAACACTTGATGCTGCTCAAATTAATTACACCATTACTGAGAAAGAATTGTATGCCATTGTGGTAGCCTTGGATAAATTCAGAGCATATCTAATTAATTCCAAGGTAGTTGTTTACACAGATCATGCAGCAGTCAAGTATTTGTTCCATAAACCTGAATCTAAACCGAGACTCCTACGATTGATGTTACTGCTTCAAGAGTTTGATATAGAGGTGAGGGATCAAGCTGGAAATATGAACCACGTTGCAGATCATCTGAGCAGATTACCAATAGAGACACGGGGAGTACTTAGTTCTGATATCATTTGTGATTCTTTCCCTGACCAATCTCTTTGTTTGGTTACTGTTATAGAACCTTGGTATGCTCATTAGGTTAATTTCATTAAAACTGGCCTAATCCCTCCTCATTTGACTAAATTTCAGGCCCAAAAGCTCAAGAGCGAATCTAAATACTTCATTTGGGACAGACCTTTTCTATGGAAGCTGTGCTCAGACCAAGTGTTAAGACGATATGTCCCAGATCAAGATCACAAATCAGTTTTGGAAGCATGCCATTCATGGGTTTGTGGGGTCATTTTGGAGGAAAAAGGACTACACGTAGGGTCCTTGAATCCGGTTTCTATTGGCCTTCCCTTTTTAAAGATGCTTTTGAGTTTTGTAAAGCTTGTGATAGGTGCCAGAGATTTGGAAGGATTAGTAAGAGGCATGAAATGCCACAACACCCTATTCTGTTTTGTGAGGTTTTTGATGTATAAGGGATAGATGAAACATCCTCCTTTATATCTCTCAAAGTACTCTTGCTATAGCACTCTTAACTAAATATTATCTCTCTTGCCGGAATTCCTAGTAGAAAATAACTGTACTGATTCAGTAATTCCCCATGAGAACTACCATTCTACGTAAGTACCCAGGAAAGACTGGATGAACCGGCTAGGTCCACTCACTTCCAGCCTCCTTAGACAGCACCTACGTACACAGTACTTTGTATAGTCTACCAGTACAACGGTATTTTCTAGTAAATATCTTCAAATCTTAAACCTTGACCATAAATTTTGAGCCTTAAACCTTAACCTTATATATTAACCTTACATATATTCAATTGGAATTATCTTAGATCATTGGAATACCTCTTAACCTTAAAAACATGAATTTCCAAGAGTTGGGCTTACGGTTACTGTTTACTGCCACTATTCACTGGGTAATTCTAGATTACAACCTGAACTTTGGAAATTCATAACTAAATTTAGAAAAATCGTTTTAAGGTGATTCCAATTTATAATGAAATATCTTTCATTTAAATTTAAGACAAAAATATGAAAATGAGATCTTCTTGTCCAGATCAAATCAGTTTATTCGTTGAACTTTACTGTTCATTTGGTAAATCTGGAAATTCCAGTTTCTTTGCCCCATTTTCAAAAATTCATTTCTCCTTGTATACTTATCCAATTGAGTTGAATCACATATGGATTTAAATATCCATATGTCTACTTTAATAACTCAAAATTTCGAGAAAAAACTCATTCGTTTACTATATGAAATTGGCGCATGAACCTCACTGCCTCTGAGTAGTCGTTTTACCTTATTCCAGATTTCAACTCCTAACTTTGAAAAATCATAACAATTCGAGTTCTTAACCAAATGAGGCGTTATTGGTGTCCATTTAAAGATCTAGATCTTAGATATGTTCATACCAAATTTCATATGAAAACTCATCATATAAGTCAATCAAAATACCGATGGAAGTACACTACCTCAGATTGGATTCATGAGTAGCATGCATCATACAAACCAAAACATCATCTTGTAATTAAAGTGCACACTCTTTAAATTATGTACAGTCATCCATCAACATTTACCCTCTTTCCTTGAGAAGATCCAGCACCTAGAGCATGTTTAATTATATGGAAGGAATGAGATTTCATGGAAATCCCAATAGCAAGTAATATAAACTATAAGGTTATGCATGTTTGATTGAATGCCTAACATGTTATCATGCAATGGGAGCTAATTCATGCTTATACATAAGCAACTCTAATATGCATATTGTCATGACATATATTGCAAGGAGTATCACATACTCATATCACATCATCATCATCATCACACAACATTCCATGCTCAACCAAACCTTCATGCATAACAAGTAAGCAAAACAATCAAAGCACATAAGTTTATAGTTAGATATTCTTGCTACCTCTTGTAGATCCTTGTTCCTTTCCTTCTTGTAATGGTCTTTCCTTGCCACAAATGTCAAAACCTAGGCATTACAAGATAATTACTAAATTATAACTCCATTCCAAGCAAAATCCAAGTCTAGTTTCAATAAGCTCCCTTTTTCCAAAAATTCCCATTTTGGTTCCAATGCTTCCCATACTTGTTCCTCCACTTTACCCCCACACAAAATCTCATTTTAAGACCATTGGAAGCATCAAAATTAGGAAATTCAAATCACTGTTCACGCGAGTGAACAGTACCCGTGAGGAATTTTCAACATTATAACCTTTAATTCCAATGGTTTCCAAGGTTCAAAACCTTTCCAATCCTACACAAAATCATCATATAAACTCAATGGAAGCATTAAATCATTGAAATTCCATTTTCTTCTATCATGAACAGTGCATGAACAGTGCGAACCGAAATGGTAAAGTGAAGAACATCAACTTACCTTACTTGCTCCTTCAAGACCCTTGCTTCTTCCTTGCTTTCTTCCACTTTCTTTCTCTATAACTCACTTCTCTCTCTAAAGGAGCTCTTGGGTGTGAAGAATGAATGGAAAGGGGGGTATTTATAGCAAAAGTCATGTGCCATTTGAAGGCCAAGATCACTTTGGAAACTATTTGATCTAATGGTTAAAGGTTTGATCTTGGAATGTCTTTTCACTTTGGCTCATGACCTCACCACCATGACCTCACTAGCGTGACATCACTTGGGACATCTAAGACTACTTCTTTGGCGCCATTTTTGAGTCCATGTGGGTCCCACCATGTGCAAAACCTAATTCTTACTTTATTCTCTTTTTCTTTATTTCCAAAAATCCAAAAATTATTTATTTTTGGACTTGGGCTCCAAGATAACTTTTGGGCCTTATTGGCCTGGACTAGGATGACATGTTGGACCTCTTTTAGGTCCAATAGCTAATTGGCCCAAATCCCAATGTAATTTCCTTATACCGATATCCGTAAATTACCCTAATCTTAGCATAAATGCTAATCACCTCTTTTAATTGTTCTAACATTTTTAGAAATTCATTCTAATATAAAATGAATTCTCTAAAAAGTTTCATAATTTTCTGAGACCCAGAAGGCCTGTTAAAAATAACATACGTTTCCTTTAACCCTTTATCGGTGTCCTTTTTCACCGTAAATTCCGTAATTAATTCTACAAGACTCCTTTTTGACTTCTGTCAACTCCATAAATTCTCATATTAATTATAATAATTTATTACCAAATTTTCTCTGATATCCATCCATTGTGTGAAATGACCAAAATGCCCTCCATTTACTTCTGGTTTCTTAGGGCATCACAGTGGCATTTTCGTAATTTTGTACTTCAGCTTTTAGACTTTCTTCCTCTTCCAATTAATCCTTTTCTTTACATAAATATGGCCACATCTTTTCGAAAAATCTCATATATTTCATTTAACCTGTACATATAACTTAGTACCGAAATTAGGGATGTTACAATAGACTTCATGGGACCTTTTCCACCTTCAGCAGGGTTTCAGTATATTTTGCTGGCTGTAGGCTACTTATCTAGGTGGGTAGAAGCCATCCCCATAAGGCTAGATGATGCCCAAATAGTTTTGAAATTCCTAAGGTCTCACATCTTTAGTAGGTTTGGAGTACCAATAGCCGTAATTAGCGATCAAGGTACCCATTTTTGTAATAAGTTGATCAATAACCTATTGGCAAAATATGGTGTAACTCATAAAGTATCAACCCCATACCACCCCCAAACTAATGGTCTGGAGGAGGTTTCTAATAGGGAAATAAAGCGCATACTGGAGAGGATTATCAAGCCATCCAATAAGGACTTGAACTTAAGACTAGATGATGCTTTATGGGCATACAGGACAGCTTTTAAAACCCCTCTAGGCATATCCCCGTATAGGATAGTTTTTCGAAAAGCTTGTCACATGCCTGTAGAGATAGAGCACAAGACTTTTTGGGCAGTGAAAGCTTGCAATGAGAACCTCGAGGAAGCCAGTTTGAACAGGTTGTTGTAGATTCAAGAGCTAGAAGAGATTCGATTGGATGCATACAGTAGCTCTGAAAATTATAAATAGAAGACAAAGTTATTCCATGATGCTAATATTCTGAGAAAAAAGTTTAAGGAAGAAGATCGAGTGTTAAGTTACCAAGCTCAATTCAAGTTCAAACATGGCAAATTCAAAACTAGCTGGGATGGACCTTACACAGTTGTTAAAGTCCACAAGTTTGGGATGATTGAGTTGGAAGAGGAAGCGACAGGCAGCATTTTTCAGGCCAATGGCCATCATTTGAAACTTTACAAGGAACCTGTTTCGCCACCTTGAGGCCAGGTTGTCTCTTTCCTATCTCTCACCGTTTACAAGTTTTTTGATATGATGTTTGCTATGATAGGTTGAGCTTAGGAAAGGGATGATTTAGTAGATTAGATTCCATTTTCAGTTTAGTTCTGTTTGTCTTCAGTTTATTTCTATTTATTCTAGGATTATTTCTGCTTTGTTCCACTTCCCCGTTACTATCCATATGTTGCACACTCTTCAATGGTTACCTTTCCATCCACACACCCACATGCATGACTTTAGCTTACCCATCCTGTCATCTTTGCTTTACTTGTACTGCTTTGTATGACTTGAATGTGACTGCATGCCTCATTGAAAAATTTGCATTGAGTGATAAGATTATTTGCTATGTTTGAGCTAGATTTGTTTGACTTCATACAGTGCTGTTATTTCTGGTTCTATTGACACTGAGGATACTGTCAAGTTTAAGTATGGGGGAGGATGTTTTACTCTTGTTTTTTTGTAATTAATCCAATCTTTCATCACAAAATTTTTGTTTTTGATCTTAACATGTGGTGAATTGCTGAAAATTGGACCTCATTCTTAAACAAAATTGTCAATTGGTAAAAAGGATTTAGCTTGAAAACCATTTTTGGACTTTGAAAACTATCACTTGGTAGTCTCTGTGAATAATGGTCGGGACATATGTGATTTATGGTCGCGACCTGTGATGGAATTTTGGACTAACATGCTCTTTGTGAACTACAGTCGTGACCTACGTGCTGTATGGTCGCGATAATACCTCTCTGTCTATTTGAGTCGCGACTATAGTACCTTATTTGTCGCGACTGTTCCTCTCTGTGTATTTGAGTCGCGATAGGCAATTTCACCAGTGGCGGCCAATGTTTGAAAATTTTTGAGCATGCACCCCTGTAAAAATAGGTCGTGATCGTAAATGTTTTAAGTCGCGACCCACTTTTGGAAAATGTCCAATTACCTTCTCTTTGCCTTGTGCAATGCTGGAAAGAAGGATTCCTTTTGAACTACTAAGATGCTTTCACAAATAATTCATTGTCCCCTAATTTCAAATCCTTTTTAGTCCTTCGAAACCATTGCCACACTTGAATTTTTCTTTGAGAATCTTGGAAATTGAATTTGAAACACTTGAACTTTTGCTATTGAATTTGGGATTATTACATAACTCCAACTGATTGCTTTAAAACTTTTAAATCATCGTTTAGAAGGTTTTCAGTTTTGATAAGTGTTCTAATGCCTAGTGAATGATGAACTTTATTTGGGACTTTAGCTTATGAGCAATTTAGATCAAAACCCTAGTTGGAAGGATTCTTGGCCTAAATTTCTATATTGAGTGAGTATTCAATTGGTTTATATCCTCTAAAACTTCTCTTGGCTCTGAGTTGAGAATGACTTGCACACTTATGAATTGAACATGATAGAGGCATTCATTTGTAAACCCTTTTATCCCAAACACAAGCCCACTACATTCATATCCTTAGTCACCCCTTTGAGCCCATCATTTTCTTTCATCCATTATTTATATAGAAAGTTATATATGCATAAACTTCATTTGCAAAATAAAATTTTATTCATGTCAAAAATTCATTATTGTTGTGATGCGTGCTACAGATTCTGTGCATGAGGTGCCAAATAAAAGAAAAAAAATGGGGAGGACGGTGCAAGAAAAGATGCAAGAAAAAAAAAGGAAAAGAGAAATGAAGAAGGCACTATTATTAACTCTTATTAGCATAATTATCACTTCTAGATCTTTAGAGACATGAATTCATGCTACATATTTATTGTTAAATGCATATAGTACTTTCTATTCTTCATATTCTATTCCATGTGGCCCATCTCCATCTTTACAACCCTAAAAGACCTCTTGATTCTTTGCATAAGAGCTGTATAGTTGCTGAGATTTAGAGCCATTACAAGCATATGGTAGGATGTTTTCCAATTTGAATTTGAGTGAAAGAACCCTAACAATGAGAGGATAGAGAGAGCTAAACACTTATATCTTTTGAGAGGATCTTTTGCGCTCATACCGTTAAGGTTGATTTCATTTAGTAGTTGATTACTTGGCATTTCTCACATTATCATTTCTGCATTCCCAAAAGATGGTGGATTAATTGTTTTCAGGTCACACTATGGATTATGTTATTATCTTGGCTTTAATAGTGGTTGCTCTAGGTGTAATTCATTTCTTTGTCTAGGAGTACAATGGTTCAAGTATGGGGGAATTGATAAGACATATTTTGTATATGGTTTCTATGACAATTTTGAGAGTTTTATAACAACTTTACCATTTGCTTCATGCCTTAAATTGTACTTTTGTGTATTACATGATTGTGAGTTGCAATATGCTAATTAAAGGGTAGAATGGTAAAATAACTCTTCCAAACTGTATATATTCGGTTATATACTGATCTGGACTTTTGCAGTGAGCTTTTATGTTGAATTGCAGGTACTTTGGAAGAGAACAAGGACTAGGAAAGAAATCAAAAGACAATGAAAGTGGAACCACGTCTCTGTGCTATTTAGTCGCGACCAAAGAGTCCTAAGGTCGCAACGCATAATTCTTCTAGAAGATTCTCACTATTTATAGGTCACGACCAACACGTGTATCTGGTCATGACTAATAGTACAAAATCGCTGAAGCTGCACGTTTTGGATTAGGTCATCCTGTTATAAGAAGAGAGGGAGGCTGTCGTCAAGGAGGGGGCTGATTTTTGGACCTGATTAGGCTAAGAAGCAGTACTTGAGCACTCCCCACAGACTTTCCACTCAGCTTCTATCGTTCTACACCATTCACCTTCATCTCTTCATCATTTCTTCATGGCATCACATCTGAACAATGATTGCAGTGCAGCAGAAGTCATGAGAGGCTAGACCTTTAGTCTCTTGGTGATGGATCTATTATCTTGAGATCACGGACTGAAAGGGGGAGTTTCTTCTGTTCTAATTTGCATCTTGTCATATTATGATTGCTGCTAGATTTAGGGTTTTTTATCATATGAACAAGTTTTGAATATCGATTGATTATTCTCATATTAGACGATTGTAATTTACTTTGGATGTTTTGAATGCTGGTTTAAAATACAATATTTCAGTTTTGAGTTTAAGCTAGTTGAACGGTTGTCAACGATCGTTGCTAATTGATTCGATTTCTTGAATTCTAGGGTTAGTCGTCGACACTCATTCGAGGGCATTCTTTCATCTGTTTTAAATTACACACAAAGTGATCCTTAGCAGTTCAATAATAGTCTTTAAACTAGCTTTGATCAAATGAGTTTAAAGAATATTAGGGTTCTGGACTCAATCGATCGATTGAGGTTTAATTCAAGACTTAGTGATTTCAAAATCCGTATACGTTGAGAGCAAGGATAGATATTTTTCATCATCAAGAGCCTATAATCATATACTACTTTCACAAACCAATCATTTTCTATCTTAAACAAAAACATAAAAATATCTATTTTACTGCATCTTTATTTTACTGCACCCACAAAACCATAAAACCATTTACTCTTTACTCAGGTTTACCGTTGAATTTGACATCTAATTTGCTAGGATTCCTTTAGAAAGGCTCCTTGAGAAGAACGATAGGGTTGTGCCTTATACAACATTACTAGGGTGCAATTCACTTAATTTTGATGGCTCGGACTACGACAATCTGATGCACTCATCAAGTAGTAACTAAGTGAAGGTAACTAACCTTATAACTTAGTCTGTTGGTTTAAGATCTTCCAGAGATAATGATACAGTACAACAGAATCGCATTTAGATTTTAGAGGATCGCAGTTAGACTTTGAAGAGGCTAAAGGTTTATCGTAGTTAGATCCCGAGGTCACAGTTAGACCTAGCCTAAGGAAAGTAATGATCCATGCAGATATGAGTACAATGTAATATCTCTGTAAGAAGATGAATGCCAAAGACAAAGTCAAGGTGAAGGCGCTTCACCAGTTGTTCACTTATAGGAGAGAGAGTACCCACGTTGTTGGTTTTAAGATAGCCTTATTATTATTATAGATTGAACTCAGAATCTTCTTAGATAAAGGATTAAGTGAAGTTAATAGAGATTCCTAAGATGAGGATAAAGAAAATGAGAATGAAAGCTAGAGAGATCCTCCAGGTGAGGACAAGAAGAATAAAGAGCAAACCCTGGTACTGTTAGAGCCTGTTAGTATCAGTATTGGTGATTTTTATTAGCACTTTTCAGTTAAATATACTCAGGCAAGAGTAACCCAATGATGGGTAACCCCTGGGAAGTGATGATAAAGATTATAGATGCCATAAGAAGTTTGGCATAAATGTACGGAGTTATGTAGGATGATAGAAAGAGTTATGAAGAGTTAGAAAGGGTTATGAACAGAAAAAGATTAAAACCCTTATGACAAGTCTAGTTAAAGTGGATGTGAAACGAAAGATTCAAATTATAGAATTATGTAAAGAGGAAATTAGAATGAAGTAAGAGGAAGATCTTTCTCTGAAAGTTATAAGTTAAAAAGAGCAATATTCTCCTGAGAGACTGATAAAGTGATCAGTTAAAGAAAATGTTAGACTTATAGTATCTCAGGATATGTCATGATAAGGCAAGATAAGTCATGAAAGAGTAATATATACCATGATATGGCCAGATTTGGTTAGACATGCCATGATACAGCATCAGAAGTATGTAATGAGATACACTATGATAAATGTGTAAGGTGGCACGCAATGAGAAATATGCATTTTATGAGCAAATAGAGAGGCCCCTTAATGAAAAAGGGATAAGATGACGAATGTTATGCTACAGATAGAGATGAGAGCTTTCACTCGTTGCATAAAATGCCATGCATTATGTTATGTTTGAAAATATGCTAAAGCTCTGAATGTTAGAGCTGTGTAAGCTCCAAGTGTTAGAGCTGTGCATATTCATAAAAGGAATTCTTGAGCTCCGATGTTAGAGCTTTGCCTTCACAAGCAGGTATACAGTCCTGCAAGATATTGGCTAGGCATTATGCATGTTAGAGTATGTGCTCCTACTTAGCATTAAAGTAAAGAAAAGAATAACTGCATAAGTCCTCTCTCTATATGATGTTGAATCATTAAAGATGATAAGAGCCACAATAGAGTTATAAGAGTTTCTATACGAAAAAAGGATGAAGCTTTTCGGATGTTAATGAATTCCATGAGATGCTAAGAGATAAATGCTAGAAGTATGATGAGTAATTAATGAAAACTCCCGAATACAGTAATATTCGAGAGAGTTTGATATGAAAGAAATGGACATTACTCACAAAGCTAGTACAAGGAGTTGTTCCTAAGCAAATGAGTGCATAGCACAAGATCAAGTGCCGTAATGAAGTAGAAATAAACTCCAATTGAGTTGACTCATACAAAAAGAGTAATGATAGCAAGGACATGAAGCAGATATTGGAAGTACTCCGCTAGATAATAAGATAAAAGATAAGAGATGGATACCCCGATTCTTAGTCATAGAGCAAAAAGAGATTTAAAGAGGATTATATTTAAGATTGTTGACTAAGGTACTAAGTAAATTTTGAGGGCGAAATTTATTTTAAGGGGGAGAGAAATGTAACATCCCTAATTTTTGTACTAAGTTGTATGTACAGATTGAATAAAATATATGAGATTTTTTTAGGAAAAGATGTGGCCATATTTATGTAAAGAAAGGGATTAAATTGGAAGAGGAAGAAAGTGTAAGAGCCAAAGTGCAATTATGAAAAGTTTAAGATCAAAAGAAAAGGTAGACAAAAAAATGTGGGGTATTTAAGTGTAATTATGAAAAGTTATGATTTGTGGTAAGTCAAGGGGCAAAACTGTAACTATGGGAACTTTGGACTGAAAACAGGCCAAAAATGACCGTGTTCTGATTGGACCCAAATTTTTCCAGTAAATAGAGAAAATTATTCTGGGTTGTTTGACATCACACAAAACTTTGATTTGAGGTCCCGATAAATTGATATAAATTTTTGGAGTTAGATAAAATTATTACAATATTTTTTGGATCTCAGAATCAGATAAGGCCTTCCAGTAAATTCCTATAATTGATATAAGAATTTATAAAATTGACAGGATCAGAAAAGGAATCCTGTAGATTTTTTAATGGAATTTACAGTGGAATAAAATACCCTATGAATATTGCCGGGAGAGTTTTCCAGGGATTCGTGCCACAAAGGTATTAAAACTTAAAAGGCCCAAAAATGGTGTCATTAAGGCCCAATAAAATAAGTGGACTGATGGGTGGGCCAGGGTCCAGAGGAACCCCAAAAAGTGCAAAATTACGAAAATGCCCCTGTGATGCCCTAAGAAACCAGAAGTGAATGGAGGGCATTTTGGTTATTTTGGATAGGCCAAAACACCAAGATAAGTGCAGGAAAGGTTAGTCGGAGTAAATATATATTTTGACAAGGTCTAAAGAGGTGAGAAATGACAACTATGCCCTTGGGTTTAATAAAGTGCAAGGAAAAGCACTAAGGATATTTTGGTAATTATCCAAGGCATTTAAAATTAAATTTAAACCCAGTATGAGAATGTCAATGGTATGAAGGATTTAAATATTGAAAAAATATATATTATGAAGTCCCATAAAAATTAGATTAAGAAAATAGTCCGGTTTAGGGAAAATCGGATCGGGCCGGTACCGGATTAGACTGGATGGGACTGGATTGGGTTGAAACTTTTCTTGGAACTCACACACACAAAATGGAGCCAAAGAGGAGGCTTAGGTGTCCCAAGTGATGTCATGTTGGTGATGTCATGGTGGTGATGTCATAAGTGAAAAGAGAAAAGACATTCCAAGATCAAACCTCTAACCATTAGATCAAATAGTTCCCAAGGTAATCTTAGCCTTCACTTTTCCCAAGATTTTTATATAAATACCCCCTCATTTTGGCTCAAAAAAGTGGAAGAGAAAGTGTAGGGAACCTCTTGCAAAATATTTTCTCAAGCAAGGGAGAAGCAATGATCTTGAAGAAGCTAGTAAGGTAAGTTACTCCTTTGCTTCTAGACTTTGTTCTTATGACTTCTTCTTGAGTTTAAGTTGGTTTTGAGACTTGAATTTTGGGGAAATGCTGCTGGAATTTCTATGTATATGTGAGAGGAACATGAGTTTTATGTCATAGATAGTTTAGACAAGCTTAAACAAGCCAGTTGCATGATTGGTTGTTGGATTAAGTTGATGTTCTTGACTTTACAATGGAAGAACATTTCGGTTTGCACTGTTCATGATAGAAAGACATGGAGTTTCAATGATTTAATGCTTCCATTGAGTTTATATGATGATTTTGTGTAGGATTGGATAGGTTTTGAACCTTGGAAACCATTGGAATTAAAGGTTGTAATGTTGAAAATTCCTTTCGGTTACTGTTCACTCGCTTGAACAGTGATTTGAATTTCATGATTTTGATGCTTCCAATGGTCTTAAAATGAGATTTTGTGTGGGGAAAAAGTGGAGGAACAAGTATGGGAAGCATTGGAATCAAAATGAGGATTTTTGGAAAAATTATGTATGATTTTCCAAATCTGTACAGAATCGTGCATTGTTGCTGGAATTAAATTATTTTGAGTTCATAAATGGATTCAAAAGGTGAAATTGTGTAGAGTAAGGTCAAGACATCAATTGATTCAAAGGCCAAGCCAATTGGTAAAAATTAAAGGAAGTTAAGTTAGTTAAAGGAAGTTGAATGTTCAAGAGAGATAGTCTTGAGTAATATTTGAGTTTATGATCCTAATGGACTATGTAATGAATATGAATGTGTTTAGGACCTTGAAACATCTAAGAAGATGTTGGGGAATGATTGACCAAAAATCTTCATGATTGAAAAGCTTGGGAAGCAAGTGCAAGAATAAGAGAGAGAGCTTAAATTCAAGGTAGTGAACTTACCCTAAACTTGTATGTATGTAATGTATGCTTGATTGTGCTATGGCTTGGTTGAATTGTGTGTGTATGGTAGATGATTGAAGCTCTATTATTTTATGATTACTTTGGCTAATTGTATTTCATATGATACATGGAAGCATGCTCATCACACTATGATAACACTTTCACAAGCAAGCAGGGCACAAGTCTTTACATTAATACATGCATTATTTGGTATTGTTTGCTACTGAGATTCTTTAGAATCTCACCCTCCCATAACCATGATCTAGGTGCTGGAACATCACAAGGAAGGAGGTAATTGTGGATGTATGAATGGTGTATGACTTGAAAAGCATGCCTTTAACTTAGATGATGATATATTGGTATGTATAATGAATTTACTCACTAGATCCGAGCTGAGGCAGATCACTTCCAGCGATAGTTTGAGTAACTTATTCTATTTAGTTTCATGTAAAATATGGTATGAACATAGCTAAGATCTAGAGCTTTAATTAGACACCAAGAACGCGAAATTTAGTTAAGGTTTCAAATTGATATGATTTTTCGAAGTTGGACTTAAACTCTGGATCAAGATAAAACTAGTCCTGCGATACAGTGAGGTTCCTATGCGATTTTTATATAGTAAAGGAGTGAGTTTTTCTGCGATATTTGGTAAGCTTAAAGTACACGTTCTTAGATTTAAACCCATAGGTAATTTGACTCAATTGGATAAGTATACAAGGAGAAATGAATTTTTGAAAATGGGGTAAATAAACTGAAACTTCCAGATTTACCAAATGAACAGTAATTTTCAACGAATAAACTGATTTGATCTGGATATGAAAACCTCATTTTCATATTTTTTTATCAAATTTGAATGAAATATATTTCATTAGAAATTGGAATCACCTCAAAACAATTTTTCTAGATTTAATTATGAATTTCCAAAGTTCAGGCTATAATCTGGAATTACCCAATGAACAGTAATAGTGAACAGTACCCATAAGCCCAACACTTGGAAATTCATATTTTTGAGGTTAAGAGGTATTTCAATAATCTAAGATAATTCCAATTGAGTATATGTAAGGTTAAGGTTAAGGTCAAGTTTTAAGGTGGAAATTTAAGGATATTTACTAGAAAATGCTGTTGTACTGGCAGAATATAGAAAATATTGTGTACGTAGGTGCTGTCTAAGCAGGCTGGAAGTGAGTGGACCTAGCCAGTTCATCCAGTCTTTCCTGGGTACTTACGTAGAATGGTAGTTCTCACAGGAATTACCGAATCAGTACAGTTATATTTCTGCCGGGATTCTCGTAGGAGAGAATTAATAAAATTAAGATTGCTTCCGTAAGTGTACTCTGAAGGGTCTAAGGAAGGATGTTTCACTTTTAGACTTTCACTTTAGTCCCTTTCTTTTTGAAAATGACCATTATACCCCTAGGGACTTCCACTATTTACACAAGTCCCTATACTTTCAATTATTTGCAGTGTAGTCCCTGAAAATCCTCTATATGTTTCTGATACTTCTACTTAAAGGGGTCTGGTAGCCCAGCTATTTCATGCTACTTTCTGAGTCTCTGGGCATAAAAATTGGGATATTACACTTTCCAACCTCCTCCTAAAATAAAATTGTAACTTGAATCTTTTATTTCAGATCTTCTCTACTTAGATCTAAGATAAGGGTTCTAGTCCCTTACCTTTCATAACTCTTTCTAACTTTTCTTAACTTTTCTGTCTATCTATCTATCTCTTTCCTTTCCATAATTCCTCTTCCTAGAACTGGTATTAGGAAATAATAGTGTCCCTTATTTCTCTACTGAGAACTTATGATATTTTCTGCTTATACTCTTCTATACTCATGGTATTCTTTCTTTTTATTATGCTTAGTTAGCAATGTTCTTTTTCATTATTTTAGAGCATCCTTCTAACTTTGTGACTCAACACTGTATTTCCCAGTGAGCACCTTTTAGTTACACGTGCTGTTGGATTAGGGCTTAAGTTACTATTCATATGGCTTTGAGCTCTAACTTACTCTTTCTCATAGAACTATGTTCTAAATTTACTCTGCCTTAGACTGTAACATCCCGATTTTTGGTCTAGGAGAACTGGAAAGTAGTCTGACATGGGCAGGCTGCTAAAACCGTAGTCCCAGGGTAGTAATCTGATATGGGTGGATTACTTAAAGATGAGATAAGTCTTTAACCTACAGACAGGTTCAAAATGAGGAATGTGAGGAATATCCTAAGTCTTAAGCCTAGGAATTATGCAGGTAGCTTGATATGGGCTGGCTCCTGTGTAAGATAACCTGATATGGGCGGGTTGTTGAGCTTTTCAATTAACGATGACTCCCGAAGAGTTTAAGGGATGAGTTATTGAAAGAGAATTTCTAGAACTTAAGATGAAGGATAAGAAGATGAGAATAGATGCCAGAAAGAGAATGCAGGGGCAAAATCGTAATTATGGGAAAGATCGGGCTGGTAGCCGATGAGTACCATATTTTGCCAGAAAATAGAGAAAATTATGCTGATCATTTCACTGAACTGTGAAATGTGCATACGAAGTCTCTATGAGTATGAAAGAATTATGGAAAGTTTAAGGACAAAAAGGTGGGGTCCTTAAGTGTAATTTTAGCCAAATAAAAAGGGACTTAATTGAAAAGAAGAAAAGTTCCTTGGGGCTAAAGTGTAATTAAAGAAAGTCAGGCTGGAAGTGGTTTGGATTGTCCGACGGCATTTCAGTCCCAGATTCACCGGTAGAGAGAGCAAGGGACGCTCGGTAATCTGGCTTAATACAGGAATTTTTGAAGACTCCAGATAGCCAGAAATGGACTGATCTTCCAAAAGTTATAAAAATTCATACCGGATATCCTAGATTTCAGATCTAGGTGAGAAAATACAGGATGATACGTCCTTATGGGGAGGATGTCAGGAAACCGACAGAATACCGATAGGAGGCCTGTAGAAAAAGTTATTCGCAAATTAGAAAATCCAGACGGAGTGTGAGGCCTCCAGGTATCCGATAGAGAAATTTATCGGTATTTGAAAAGGGACTGAATGAGTTCAGATAACCTCAGTCAGATGACTGATATGACTCACAGGGATGCCTGAACACCGCAGGCCAGTGTATCGGACAGAAGGAGCCGGTGTCCGGATATGTGTATAAACGGTGAATAGTAGATAAAATATTCAATAATTATTGACAAGGGAGGATTCCTCGTAATGCGTGCCATGAAGGTAATGGACCCTGAAAGGTACGAAATTACGAAAATGCCCCTGTGTTGTACTAAAGGGGTAGTAGATGTATGAGGGCATTTTGGTCATTTTGGACAGGCTCAGGAGCCAAGGCACATACAGATAAAGTTACTTAGAGTCAGTATATGCCCTGACAGAGTACAGAAGGGTGTGAAATGACGATTTTACCCTTAGGGTTAAAATAGTGCAAGAAAGGGCACCCAGGGGTATTTTGGTAATTTGCCAAGGGATGTTTCTTGGGAATCGTGCCATCAGAGTACTTGAGCTTGATCAGGATCCAAGATAACATACCCAGAGCCCAAAAACGTAGGCCCGGTGATATGTGAGAAAAAGTGGCATTAAAATACTATTTTAATGCTGTTTCAATAAAGTAAAGTTACTCGGTCGGCACGATAACCGAGGAGGTGATCAGATAAAGTCCAAGACTTATCTGGATAGCATTGGAAGGCGTGAAAGGTCCCTTCTAGATGCCACATGGCATCATCTTAGAGGCAGAAGAAAAGTAAGGACACGTATTACGGTGCAAGACTCTGGACCGGTACTAGATTGGACTGAACTGCTGAGTCAGCTGATGAGGTGTCCAGGAATTGTGACATGTGAAGAATGTGGCGATGAGGTGTCCCGGTGAGGTGTCCTGGATGATGTCATGCATGATGCAGTAAAAAGGAATAAAGAAAAATAGGAAAATCTAGGAAAAACCAGGACCACATGTTCAGATGGCTTCAAAATTACATAAATGCCATCCATTAAAGCTATAAATACCCCCTTCCCCTCCCATTTTATGCATCCCACATTTTTGGCAAGAAAAGAGAGAGAAAGAAGAGAGAGAAGGAGAAAGAAAGAAAGAAAGGAAGTTCTGGTGGAGTTGGAAGCAGTATAGAAGTTCTGGAGTTCTGCTTTTGAGGTAGTAACTAATCCTAGCTCTTATGTAATGTCTTTGTGATTTGTTGTGCTATTGTTTGGTTGGATTATTGTCTTATATGTTATGCTTGAAGCTCTATTACAATGCTATGATCATATGTTATTGAATATGGAAGCACGCAGCATACTTATCTATACACAATCACAAGCAAGCACCGTCACTCTGCATTACATATATTGTTATGATTATTACTACTGAGATTCCCCTGAATCTCATTCCCATATATAACATTACAGGGGAGGTTCTGTCAAAATAAATCTAGAAATTTTGAGAGACGCCGTTAGGCTGCCAAAATTCTGGCAACGAAGAAGGAACAAAGAAAGGAACTGATATGTACTGTGTACGTAGGTGCTGTCTAAGGAGGATGGAAGTGAGTGGACCTAGCCGATTCATCCAGTCTTTCCTGGGTACTTACGTAGAATGGTAGCTCCTACGGGAATTACCGAATCGGTACAAGATCGGTTACTTTCTACAGAAGGAATGTAGCGGTTGTGCTGCCAGATTTTAGGCAGGGAAAGCTGTAATAGAAATATGAGAATTTTGTATATGCTTTGTTGTATGACACTTTGTTATTCATTAAGAAATATTGTTTGGCATGTTTAATTTGTGGATGACGAATTAAAAGAGAAATTCGCAGGTCCTGAGGTAGCAGTGTTCTGACCTCAGTTTGACCTAGTAAACGAAGGAGTTTGGCTATGAAATTTGACAGGCCAGTCGTACACATCTGGGGCGTTACGTGGATAGGTAATAAGCCTCATTTGGATGTGTAGAACGAGATAAATTAATTTTCAAATTAAAGGTCCAGAATAAGGAACTTAAGAGTGAAATTTTGAATTTCTGGGCTTAAGTTAAGATATAATCAAGCTAATGTTGCTTCCGCAAGTGTACTCTGAGGAGTCTAAGGGAGGATGTTTCATTTAGACCCTCTTCTCTGGGTCTCTTTGGCCTTTTAATCTCTTCATCCTCATCTAGAGGATCTATCTGCTCATACTTGTCTATTCTCAAGACATATGGGGTTCTTTCTTCTATTATTAAGGCATACTGTAATATCCCTAATTTTCTGTACTGCTTTGTATGTACAGTTTGTACGTAATATATGTGAGATTTTCGAAGAAAAATGTGGTCATTAATGTAAAGAAAGGGATTGAATTGAAAAAGGAAGAGAATGCAAGGACTTAAGTGAAATTACAAAAGTTTTAAGGCCAAAATATAAAGTAGAGAAAAATGTTGGGTCCTTAAGTGTAATTTTAAAAAGTTTGAGGACATAAATATAATTTATGAAAAGTTTGTAACATCCCGATTTTTGGTCTAGGAGAACTGGGAAGTAGTCTGATATGGGCAGGCTGCTAAAACCGTAGTCCCAGGGTAGTAATCTGATATGGGCGGATTACTTAAAGATGAGATAAGTCTTTAACCTACAGAATCGGGACAGTTCGCCTAGGTTCAAAATGAGGAATGTGAGGAATATCCTAAGTCTTAAGCCTAGGAATTCTGCAGGAAGTTTGATATGGGCTGGCTCCTGTGTAAGATAACCTGATATGGGCGGGTTGTCGAGCTTTTCAATTAACGATGACTCCCGAAGAGTTTAGGGGATGAGTTATTGAAAGAGAATTTCTAGAACTTAAGATAAAGGATAAGAAGATGAGAATATATGCCAGAAAGAGAATGTAGGGGCAAAATCATAATTATGGGAAAGATCGGGCTGGTAGCCGATGAGTACCATATTTTGCCAGAAAATAGAGAAAATTATGCTGATCATTTCACTGAACTGTGAAATGTGCATACGAGGTCTCTATGAGTATGAAAGAATTATGGAAAGTTTAAGGACAAAAAGGTGGGGTCCTTAAGTGTAATTTTAGCCAAATAAAAAGGGACTTAATTGAAAAGAAGAAAAGTTCCTTGGGGCTAAAGTGTAATTAAAGAAAGTCAGGCTGGAAGTGGTTTGGATTGTCCGACGGCATTTCAGTCCCAGATTCACCGGTAGAGAGAGCAAGGGACGCTCGGTAATCTGGCTTAATACAGGAATTTTTGAAGACTCCAGATAGCCAGAAATGGACTGATCTTCCAAAAGTTATAAAAATTCATACCGGATATCCTAGATTTCAGATCTAGGTGAGAAAATACAGGATGATGCGTCTTTATGGGGCGGATGTCAGGAAACTGACAGAATACCGATAGGAGGCCTGTAGAAAAAGTTATTCGCAAATTAGAAAATCCAGACGGAGTGTGAGGCCTCCGGGTATCCGATAGGGAAATTTATCGGTATTTGAAAAGGGACTGAATGAGTTCGGATAACCTCGGTCAGATGACTAATATGACTCACAGGGATGCCTGAACACCACAGGCCAGTGTATCGGACAGAAGGAGCCGGTGTCCGGATATGTGTATAAACGGTGAATATAGATAAAATATTCAATAATTATTAACAGGGGAAGATTCCTCGTAATGCGTGCCATGAAGGTAATGGACCCTGAGAGGCCCAATAATGGCGCCAACAAGGCCCAATTAGACTGATAGGTGGGCCAGTGTCCGGCAGAACCCCGGAAAAGTGCGAAATTATGAAAATGCCCCTGTGTTGTACTAAAGGGGGTAGTAGATGTAGGAGGGCATTTTGGTCATTCTGGACAGGCCCAGGAGCCAAGGTACATACAGATAAAGTTACTTAGAGTCAGTATATGCCCTGACAGAGTACGGAAGGGTGTGAAATGACGATTTTACCCTTAGGGTTAAAATAGTGCAAGGAAGGGCACCCAGGGGTATTTTGGTAATTTACCAAGGGACGTTTCTTGGGAATCGTGTCATCAGAGTACTTGAGCTTGATCAGGATCCAAGATAACATACCCAGGCCCAAAAACGTAGGCCCAGGGATATGTGGGAAAAAGTGACATTAAAATACAATTTTAATGCTGTTTCAATAAAGTAAAGTTACTCGGTCGGCACGATAACCGAGGAGGTGATCAGATAAAGTCTGGGACTTATCTGGATAGCATTGAAAGGCGTGAAAGGTCCCTTCCAGGTGCCACATGGGGCAATCTTAGAGGCAGAAGAAAAGTTGAGGACACATATTACGGTGCAAGACTCTGGACCGGTACTGGATTAGACTGAACTGCTGAGTCAGCTGATGAGGTGTTCAGGAATTGTGAGATGTGAAGAATGTGGCGATGAGGTGTCCCGGTGAGGTGTCCTGGATGATGTCATGCATGATGCAGTAAAAAGGAATAAAGAAAAATAGGAAAATCCAGGAAAAACCAGGACCACATGTTCAGATGGCTTCAAAATTATAGAAATGCTATCCATTAAAGCTATAAATACTCCCTTCCCCTCCCATTTTATGCATCCCACATTTTTGGCAAGAAAAGAGAGAGAAAGAAGAGAGAGAAGGAGAAAGAAAGAAAGAAAGGAAGTTCTGGTGGAGTTGGAAGCAGTATAGAAGTTTTGGAGTTCTGCTTTTGAGGTAGTAACTAATCCTAGCTCTTATGTAATGTCTTTGTGATTTGTTGTGCTATTGTTTGGTTGGATTGTTGTCTTATATGTTATGCTTGAAGCTCTATAACAATGCTATGATCATATGTTATTGAATATAGAAGCACGCAGCATACTTATCTATACATAATCACAAGCAAGCACTGTCACTCTGCATTATATATATTGTTATGATTATTACTACTGAGATTCCCCCGAATCTCATTCCCATATATAACATTACAGGGGAGGTTCTGTCAAAATAAAATCTGGAAATTTTAAGAGACGCCGTTAGGCTGCCAAAATTCTGGCAACGAAGAAGGAACAAAGAAAGGAACTGATACGTACTGTGTACGTAGTGCTGTCTAAGGAGGCTGGAAGTGAGTGGACCCAGCAGGTTCATCCAGTCTTTCCTGGGTACTACGTAGAATGGTAGTTCTCATGAGGGAATTACCGAATCGGTACAACATCGGTTACTTTCTAAAGAAGAATTGTAGCAGTTATGCTGCCGGATTTTAGACAGGAAGAGATGTAATAGAAATATGATAATTTGCTGTATGCCTTGTTGTATGACATTTTATTATTTTATAATAAATGTTGTTTGGCATGTTCAATTTGTGAATGGGGAATTAAGGGAGAAATTCGCAGGTCTTGAGGTAGCAGTGTTCTGACCTCAGTTTGACCTAGTAAACGAAGGAGTTTGGCTATGAAATTTGGTGAGCCAGTAGTACACATCTGGGGCATTCCGTGGATAGGTAATAAGCCTTATTTGGATGTGTAGAACGAGATAAATTAATTTTCAAATTAAAGGTCCAGAATAAGGAACTTAAGAGTGAAATTTTGAATTTCTGGGATTAAGTAAGATATAATTAAGCTAATATCGCTTCCGTAAGTGTACTCTGAGGGGTCTAAGGGAGGATGTTTCAAAGTTCAAGGGGAAAAAGTGTAATTATGAAGAACTTGGACCGAAAATAGGCTAAAAATGGCTGAAATCAGATCAGACCCAAATTTTACCAGTAGATAGAGAAAATTATTCCAGTTAGTTTGACGCAACACATAATTTTGATTTGAGATCCCAAAAAATTGATATAAATTTCTGAAGTTAGATAAAATTATTACAGTATTTTTTGGATCTCATAATTTTGAATGTAAGAATTTATAAAATTGACAGTATCAGAAAAGGAATCCTGTAGAATTTTTAATGGAATTTACAGTATAATAAAATACCCGATAAATACCTTCGGGAGAGGTTTCTTGGGATTTGTGCCATAAAGGTAGTGGACCTAGACAAAGGCCCAAAATGGCATCCCAGAGGCCCAATAAGGTACCTAAGCAGTTACGTGGGCTAGTGTCCAGAGGAACCCCGAAAAAGTGTGAAATTATGAAAATGCCCCTGTGTTATAGTAATGTACAAGAGATGAATGGAGGGCATTTTGGTCATTCTGGACAGGTCAAAATGCCAAGACAAGTACAAGAATGATTCCTCAGAGTCAGTATATGCCTTAATAAGGTATAAAGAGGTGTGAAATGACAATTATGTCCTTAGGGTTAATATAGTGTAAGAAAGGACACTAAGGGTATTTTGGTTATTTGCCAAGGGATCTGTAATTAAGTTTGGACCCAGCACAAGAATGTTAATGGTAGGAAGAATCCGAATACTGAATTTAAGGTTAGAAAGCATATTATAGAATCTTAGAAAAATTAGATTCAGAAAACAGTCTGGTTTTTGGAAATCGGACTGAGACGGTACCGGATTGGACTGGAATTTTTCCAGATGCTTCCTCCATTCATAATTTTGTCACATGGGCTATGAGGTATCCCTTGATGATGTCATGGATGATGTCATACTTGGCTTGGTAGGCAAGACAAGATTCAAGGTGCAATCTTGGCCATTAGATCAAATAGTGCACAAAGTAATCTTGGCCATCCAATTTCCATGAAATTTTCTATAAATACCCCCCAAAATCTGATGCAAAACTGTGAAGCGAGAATGCCTTGGGGAACCTCTTGCAAAATGAAAACTCAAGCCAAGACAAAGAAGAATTCAAAGGCCAAAGTTCATGCAAGCTAGAGATTAAAGGTAAGCAATCTATCCTAGCTTATTTTCCTTTGATTTGGGAGCTTGAACTTAGGGTTTTCATGGAAGAAAGTTGAGTTTTCTCTAAGGTGTATATGCTGTCCAAAACCTTAGATGAAAGGAGAAAGAAGAAATTAAAGTTAGAATTATGAGATTAAACCTTAAACAAGCTAGTTAGATGATTGGTTGTTGAATCAAGTTGATGTTCTTGACTTTGCCATGGATGAACCATTTCGGTTTGCACTGTTTATGTACTGTTCATGATATAAGGAGATGGAATTTCAATGATCTAATGCTTCCATTGAGTTTATATGATAATTTTGTGTAGGGTTGCATAGGTTTTGAGCCTTGGAAGCATTGGAATTGAAAGTTGTAATGTTTGGAATTCTTCTCTATACTGTTCACTCACATGAACAGTGATTATAATTTCATAATTTTGATGATTCCAATGATTTTAAAATGAAAATTTGTGTGGGATAAAGTAGAGAAACAAGTATGGGAAGCATTGGAATCAAAATGAGATTTTTTGAAAGAATTATGTATGCTTTTCCAAATATGTACAGAACAATGCATAAGAGCTGGAATTTCATGATTCTAAGCTCATAAATGGATTCAAAAGGTGAAAAATGTGTAGGGTAAGGTCAAGACATCAATTGATTCAAAGGCCAAGGCAATTGGTAAAGGTTAGAGAAAGTTATGTTAGTTAAATGTTCAAGAGAGATAGTCTTGAATAATGCTTGAGTTCATGGTCCTAATGAATTATGTGATGAATATGAATGTACTTAGGACCTTGCAACATCCAAGAAGATGTTGAGAAGTGGTTGACCGAAAGGTTTCATGGTTGGAAAGCTTAGGGAGCAAGTGGAAGAATAAGGAAGAAAGCTTAAGTTCAAGGTAGTGGACTTACCTCTTTATGTGCTTGATGTGGTATGCTTATGTGTTGATATATATATATGATAATTGAATGATGTTGTGACATGATGAATAATGTTGAATATGTTATGAATAACATGTTTCCATGGCCACGCATTTTATACAAAGCTTATAGCATGATATCATGCCACTAAATAAAGAAAATCTAATGAAACTACATATCATGTATTAGCATCCATCTTGCATATTTAAGTGGTAGTGTTTGCTACTGAGATTCCCTAGAATCTCACCCTCCCACAACCAACCAATTTAGGTCAAGCATGATGGTAATTTGTATGCATGGAGAAGAGCTAAAGAATGGAGGAAAGAAAGTGAACAATTTGATACTTTCACCTATGATGCATGGTTTGTTCCAATTATGTAAAGTGTGTAATTTTGTGATGGAAATGTATGAAATAATTATAGAATATGTCCATGATGTATATGAATGTATGAGAGACCAAAGAGATGGTTTTTGCATGTTGGAGCAATTATTGAGAATTAAAGAAAGGAAACTGAAATGGTAAGAACGTAGGTATTGAAGCAGTTTTGTTGTGGCTTCAGTTTGACCTAGCAAATGAAAGAATTAACTCACAAAATTTTATGATCTTAAATTACACATATGGAGCTTGAAATCCATATGTAATTCATCTCATTTGGATAAGGGAACAAAGAGAAATGAATTTCCAAAGTCAAGGACCAGAATCTGTTTTCAGGATTTTTGACCAAATGAACAATAAAATTTAACGAATAAACTGTATCAATTGGCTAAGTATTTGGTTAGAAAATTATTTTTCACTTAAAATTCAAAATGTTAGCTTCGAGTAGAATTTTTAACCACTTTATTTAGATTTTTCTAGAATTAATTATGATTTTTCAAAGTTCATCGCACAAATCTAGATTACCATATAAACAATAACTAGCTAAGAGTAAAAATTCCAGATTTAGCTAATGGAATTCAAGTGTCATGTAAGTGGTTCTAAATGCTACCGAATGGTCCCTAAGATGTACAAAAGTAAGGATGTTACACATACTCCTACAATCTTTTGAATTTTAGTACTCAAATTTGAACTTTGGACTCCGTCTTCGCTTAAGAAAAAGTAAGTTCAATCTAAAGGCTAGGTGGTAACACCATGGATTCTCTCTCTATATGAGTTAGTCAACATCTTATCCTTGGTGATTGTCTTATCAGAAAGATATCAAGTTGTCCTATTCCTATTCTTCATGATTCACATTATCATGTCCTCAGGCTAGGTTATTTCACGACTCGGAATCACCCGCTGTCATCCTAAGCCTTTTCAAGAACTATCGGATTCTGGGATATCACTCTCTTGTGAATCATGTTAGGGTCAACTGTAACTTTTCCAAAAGACTTCAACCAATGAACTAAGTTACAGGGTTAATTCCTCACTTATTGTTGATAACTCAACTGATAATTCTCCATCACTATGTTCTCTATCCCATCTTACTTATCAAGACTTCACTTAATCTCTCTCTTACTCAGGAGTTCTTCTTAACTTTTTTTCTTTCTTGTGACTTATCATGAACTATTGCCATTTGCAATCATGGCCTAGCCATCTGTAAATCGCCATCTGCAATTCACTATCGATAATTGCCATAGGCTTTTCTGTTACCACGGTACCGTATAATAACTTTCTCATCTCATCTCATTTAAATTTGTGCTCTATTCGTGAGCAATATGTAAAAGATCTAATTCTTATCTGAAGAGTGATCTTAACTCAGCTGAGTCTATCTTTATCTGAGAGCCATTCGTTTCAAATCCAACTCTTATATGAAGAATGATATGGAATTAATTTCTTTACTATTATCTGTTGTTCTTTCTGTCACTGGTGGAAAATTGGCAATCGAAATCCCCATTTTTAAACTGGTCAATGCGGAGACGATTTTAAAAAAATGAGCGGTGGCATTTTTGTAAATAAAATGAAATATTCACACCGAATTTACTCGTGACCGATGTGGAAATATTTAGTCCGGTTTGGATGTTTAATTTCTACAGCGGATGTTATATAGACCGATGTGGAAATATTTTGTCCGGTTTAGATGTTTACTTTCTACAGCGTATTTATATTGACCGAGGTGGCAATATTTAGTCCGGTGTCTGTTTTATAAAAAAGGCGATTTTTACACCGGTTTTAAAAGTAACCGATTTAAATATAAACACCGGGTGCAGATAATTAGCTTCGTCTTATATCTACCTCTTCAGTTTCCTGTCTATGCTTTCCCGCTCGCTTTCTTTATTTGTCAGACCGTTCATTTCACTTCTTTGGTTCCCAACGTTTGTAGTCATTATGATAGAAGGCCAAATGCATTCTTCTATATTCTTATTGATCATGAACGTTAACCATATATATATATTATACCATTCTTCTGTTTTATTTTCTTTTCATCTATCTGACTCCTCCAATGGCCTCTTCCTCACGCACGCCTCCTTCTCCACCCCACAAAAGAAACAGAGACGACTTTGAAGACAAACATCCTGATCCTCACCCTTCTGTTCCTTCTCCTCCTCCCCTGGTTGTGACTCTGATGGAGAGCCTTGAGGAACTCATACTGCGCTTCAATGGGCTGGAGGACTCCGTGGAAGAACTGAATCTCAAAGTTGACAGACTGAAAGCAAGTTTCAGAGATTTCCGCTCAGAAGTTCGCCGCCATCAACCCCGTGATAGCTTCTTTAATCCTGTTGATCTCACCCAATCTGATGACTCCCAAAACTCCGAGTCTGATGAGTAGTGAAAGATTGCAACTTTTATATATTCTGATATATATATTTTTTTGTGTGTAAAAGTTGATGACATGGTCTCTGTATCACTTAAAAACAAACTGATATATTTTACACCGGTCCATATATATTGACCGGTGTAAAATATACTCTATACAACTTTTATATGTATATCTACACCGGAGTAACATTTTGTCCGGTGTATATTTTCTTACAAAATAAACATTTTTTTATTTTTTTACCAAATACACTTTTATTTGGTACATTTCTCGCGCCTTCCATCTCTCATTTTTCCCTGGTTCGCGCGTTAAGACTTCTCGGCGCTTCACAGATGGTGAGTTTTGTTTTGAACTCCTCTCGAGAACTGAAAATTTATTCTCTCCATGCATTAGCTGCAATGTAATGGTTTAATTTCTTGTTTTCTGCTTTTCTAATTCTTATAGTCTTCCACAAATATGGATCGTAGTTGGATAAATGCTAAACGAACAAGTGTTGAGTATGCTGAGGGGGTGAAGGAGTTTTTGGATTTTGCTAAACGGAATGGTGATGATGACAATGGAAGGTTTTATTGTCCTTGTGTGAGTTGTTTGAATGAGAGGAAACATAGTCCTGCTGATATTTACACTCATCTAATTTGCGAGGGGTTTTGCAAGAGTTACACGGTATGGGTATGGCATGGTGAACAGGTGGAACAGACCTTTGATGATGACATGGATACTGATGATCGAGTAGAGGACATGATTCGTGATGTTGGAGAAGATGCTTTTATGCGGTCACATGCATATGGTAATATGTGTAATGATGCGGAAAAGCCTCTATACCCAGGGTGCAGAAAATACAACCTGTTGAATGCAGTGTTGAGTTTTGTAAGTGTGAAAGCGCGGCATGGGTGGAGTGACAGTAGTTTTTCAGAATTGCTTCACTTGTTACAGGACATGTTTCCTGAAGAAAATGTGTTACCCAAACGCTATTATGATGCGAAGAAAATAATAGGTCCTTTAGGCATGCAGTATAGAAAGATTCATGCATGCCCAAATGATTGCATATTGTACAGGAAAGAGTTTGAAGATGAGGAGAAGTGTCCAATATGTAAGACACCAAGGTACAGATCAAACAACTCTCCTGCCAAGTTGTTATGGTATCTTCCAATTTTACCAAGGTTTAAGCGACTTTTTTCTAATGAAGATGATGCAAAGAAATTGTTATGGCATGCAAATGAAAGGATTAATGATGGAAAGATTCGTCATCCTGCTGACTCTTTACAATGGAATAAGATTGATGACTTATTTCCCGAGTTCGGCAATGAACCACGAAACCTAAGGCTTGGACTTAGTACGGATGGAATGAACCCTTATAGTAGCCTTAGTAGTATACATAGTTCATGGCCCGTCCTTCTGGTGATTTACAACCTATCTCCCTTGCTGTGTATGAAACGAAAGTATGTAATGTTATCTATGCTGATCTCAGGACCAAAACAACCGGGAAATGACATAGACGTTTACCTAACACCCTCGATCGAAGATTTGAAGAAGCTATGGGAAGGTATGGATGTTTTTGATGCTGTTAAGAAGGAGGTCTTCAATATGCGGGCCATGATCTTTTGTACAATTAATGACTTTCCTGCATACGGAAATTTGTCAGGGTATAGTGTTAAGGGCCATAAAGCATGTCCGATTTGTGAGGAAGGGACTTGCTACTATCAACTTCGTCATGGAAGAAAGACAGTCTACCTAGGTTATAGGAGATTTCTAAGACAAGCCCACCCATACCGTCGACTGAAGAAGAAATTTTATGGCGGCCAAGAATTTGAAAATGCTCCAAAGCCATTGACTGGCGAACAAGTTTATGAAAAGGTGAGAGACATCAATGTCACTTTCGGTAAGCTTACCAAGAAAAGTGAGAAAAATGTATGGAAAAAAAGATCTGTGTTCTTTTAGCTTCCTTATTGGCGACATCTTCATGTAAGGCACTGTCTTGATGTGATGCATGTGGAGAAAAATGTGTGTGACAGCATTGTTGGAACACTTCTCAACACACATGGTAGTTCCAAAGACGGTTTGAAGGCAAGATTGGATTTGGAAGAAATGGGAATACGGGAGGAGTTACATCCGAGGCCAGATGGTGAGGGGAGCTATCATGTTGAAGAGACTAACATCTTGTCCAAGGCTGAGCGAAGAAGTATTTGTGAGTGTTTGCAAGGAATCAAAGTTCCCTCTGGGTACTCATCTAATCTTAAGAGGATTGTGTCCATGAAAGATTTGAAATTAGTAGGCCAAAAGTCTCATGATTATCATGTATTGATGCAACAATTACTCCAGTGGCTGTTCGAGGAATCCTTCAAGATGATTTGAGACACATTGTAACCCGACTTTGCTTCTTCTTTAATGCTATATGTGGCAAAGTCTTTGAGACTGAAAAGTTGGAGGAATTGGAGCACGAGGGTTATGTTATTTTGTGCCAGCTTGAAAAACAGTTTCTTCCTTCCTTTTTTGACATCATGGTACACCTCATCGTTCATCTAGTGTGAGAGATAAAACTGTGTGGCCCTGTATACTTACGATGGATGTACCTATTTGAAAGATACATGAAAATCCTTAAAGGGTATATGAAGAATCCAAATCGGCCCGAAGCATCCATTGTTCAAAAATATGTGGCCGAAGAAGCTATGGATTTTTGTCAACAATACCTGTCTAAAGTAAGACTTACTGGTCTCCACAAACCCATTGCCAAACAGGGGGGTCAACGCGGAATGTCAGTGAGGAGTGTTGATCATAATGAACTGCAGCAAGTACACTTACACATCTTGAATAACATTGATGAAGTTCAAGACTATATTGCTGTTCATAAAGATCTTGTCCGGAAAACAAATAATAGGATGACAGAGCAAAGGCTGATTAGAGAACACAACAAATCTTTTGCACATTGGTTCAAATTGGAGGTTGAAAATGAGGATTGTGTTTCTGATACAGTTAGATGGTTGGCATGTGGTCCTGAACATAATGTGATCTGTTGGAATTCATTTGATATCAACGGGCATTCCTTTTATACGAAGTCCCTAGATGATAGAAGTAGCGTGCAAAACAGTGGTGTTATGTTAGTGGCTGAAGCTATGCATTTCTCTAGTTCAAAAGACAACAATCCTAAATTAGCAGCCATCCCTTATTATGGCGTTGTTGAAGAGATTTGGGAGGTGGACTACTCCAAATTCAAAGTTCCCGTATTCAAATGCAAGTGGGCTAATGTAAACAACGGGGTTATGGTCGATTAGTTAGGATTTACACTTGTGGATTTGAATAATATAAGTTTTGGGGATGAACCTTTTATTATGGCAGACCAAGCAAAGCAAGTGTTCTTTATCACTAATCCTCAAAATGAAAGATGGTCTGTCGAGCTCCAAGGAAAAAGAGTTGTTGACAATGATGATTCTTTTTATGAGATCCCTTCTTTTTCAGTAGGTTTACCACAATTAAATGAAGAAGTGGATTCTGATTAATTTCTATGTGTTTCTTGTTTTTGATGTAGTCTAAACATGCAATTTTAAGTTTCTTGTTATGATTGCATATATGATTTTGATGTAATAATAACAGAGACAGATTCTTGTTCTGATAAGAATGTTGTGACGCCAAGGATGGGATGATATATGATGATGTAGTTTAAAAAAATAACTACAACATTAACACCGGTCTTAAGTGCTATCCGGTGTAAAAAGTCACTACTGACAATTTGTAGTTCGATTTTACATCGGTTTATACTTTATCCGGTGTTATACTTTATCGGTGTTATTTTTTACACCGGTTGTAAAATTTATCCGATGTAAAATGTAACAATTTTACATCATTTATGTTTTTGTCCGGGTTAGAATAATTTACAACCGGTGTTAAATGTTTATATTCGTTTTTTAAGCCCGCCCCTTGGCGCGATGACCTTCATTCTCCTTTCTCACGTACTCTGTCATATCGCCGCTCGTCGTGCTCTGTGGTTCTCACGAGGCTTCTCCGTGCTCGATCAGTCGTTCTTCTCTGTTGTCTCTCTCGTTCTGCTATTTCGTGTACGTGTTCTCTGCATTTTTTTCCCTGTGTACGTGCGTTGCCGTTTTTATGTTCGTTTAATCTAGGTTTTCTATTTTTCCTGATGAATGCTGGCACATCTTTCCATTCATAACTGCTAAAGGAACAAGTTTTGTGTATTCTGACGGGTTGAAGGAAAAAGGGTTAAGTCTGTTTTCAATGTTTTTTGATGTTGTTATTGCGTACATAGGAATATAGAGGATAGAGTTACTCAGATTGAGGCTAGCGATGCTCCAAGCGCCACTACGCAAAGGAAGGGCAGAAGTGCGACTTGTTTGAAAGACATTACGAAGGACAGGATAGAGGGGAAACTGCTTCCGATAGAGTTTGACAGAAACTGGAACCCAACTGGTGAGCACAGGACAAGGTACGTAAGTTTTGTCAGCCTCCTAGCACGCAACAAGCCTAGCATCACCTATTTAACTTGGGATGCTGTGGATGATCGCGTGAAGAATCAAATTTGGGACACTATCCGGGTATAGGAACTATCTAATATTGCATGCAGAGCAATACCAAATACACAACTGTTTGTTGATTACTCTGCTTTCAATGGCAAATATTGCAGCTCACTTACGATGTGCCCAACAATGAGTTCTTGAAGAAGAAGACGTTGTCATATTGCGCTGAGCGTTAGAGGGCATTCAAGACACAACTAGCTCATTAGTATCTGTATGGACAGGGCAGAAGTGCTCATCCTCAACCTTCTCCATGCAACAAGTATCAATTTATTGACGAAGCTGCGTGGGAACAATTTGTTAGGAATCGGACCACGCCAGTAGCAATGGTGAGTGTATCCTTTTGTATGTGGTTGCAAAAAACGTATCAGAGTATCATATGTATTGATTTTAAATACTTCATGTCTTGTAGGAAAAAAGAGCAAAAGCGATTGAATACGCCCTCAAGAATGATTGCCCCCACACAATGTCTCGAGGGGGTTATGCCAAGGCAGAAAGAGAGTTGTTGGGGGCCAAGAGGAAGAGGCTAGAAGAAAATGATGGGTCGGATCCTAGTGTTCTTCTTGACCCCCCCTCTCCGATACGTCGTGAAGAAAAATGGTTGTACGCTCGCCAAAGAAAGAGCGGAACTTTTACAAGCGACAATGCTCGCATGATTGCTGAAAAAATTGTAAGCACTACTTGCATTATTTTGTGTTAGTAGACTATTATAATTATATCATTTTCCTTATGTTTGTTCTTTCTATGTTATAGAGTGATCTTAAACAACAAGAGTCCCATGGATCCTTCAAGTCAGATGGTAGGAATGACATCTTGACTGTTGCCACTGGGAAACAAGAACATGGGGGCCGTGTCAGGGGAGTTGGAAGAGGTGTGGGTATAAGAGATTACTTTGGAGCATCTCAAACACATTCCCCACATGTGGTGCCGAGGGCAAAGTTGGCATCCTTGCTCTCCACCATAAGGGCAGAGGCTAAGGAAGAGACTTGGATAGAGGCTAGGGCACAAGCAGAAGCTTCAATTGAGGCGCGATTACAAGAGGGGTTCGCAAAGATGAAGGAAGAAATGTTGTCCATGATGACATCAAGGTAGCAAGAGCCAACTGAACCCCTCCCGCCCTCAACTGCAGGCCGTCCAAGCACTAAGGGGAGTTGTTACTTGCCACTGTCAGAGGATGCAGAACATTGTGATCTATATGTTGAGGATCCTCTTAGACGCTTAGTGGCACGTGGCTCCATCTATAGCCTAGGGGCAACTACTATTCACCACGTCCAAATTCAGGACGATCAATTAAGGGTGATAGTTGAAGCCGTGCTAATTGGAGATGCTCTTTTCCCAATTCCCACTGATGAGGTGAAGACAGTGAGCCAAGCAAAAGGGACTTTCATATTGTGGCCAAAGCATCTTGTTTCGGATCACGTCGCCTCATCCCCCTGCCAACTTCCCAGTACCCCTCCCACTTTGAATGCCATGCAACGTGTGATCCTAATGGCATATGACAAAATGTTCCATGTGGACGCGTTGCCTATGGATTCAGTTGTGGGCGACATGGGGGCACCGGCCTTCCTAGACCATGCGGACGTCAAATCTCTGATCACTCCCAAGGAAGAACTGACCTCCGGCTGCATCCAAGTGTTTTTGATGTAAGTATAATTTAAATGTAAATATATGTAATAACAAAGTTGATGGAAGAACTGTAGGTACATGCAAGCTGAGTTGGTTTCCTCCAAGGGCAAACAACAAAAGTTCGGATTCCTATGCCCACTTCAGATTTATGCTAAAGGGACCTCTCAATCTTCGAGGCTTGCATACATTTCAAAGAGGCTCGGTGAAACCGATATTGATTATTTCTTCGCACCATATATGCAGGAGTAAGAATAATAATATTTCATTTTATTTCATATATATATACTAGTTTTGTATTTGCTTAATTATAATACTCATTCTCTTTTAACTAATCTCTACAGCAATCATTGGCAACTTGTCATCCTATGTAAGCATAGCTATAAAGTTTTCTTCTTATGCTCCCTCCATTACAAGCCCTCGGTTGATGTCAGGAAGATCATGAACACGTGAGTTGTCTTCTATACACAATGATCTTTGTGATAAATGAGTTACTAACTTATTAACTTTAATTTGGTCATAGGGCTATGAGGACGTTCGCAGTTGCAAGGGGCCTTAAGCACGCTAATTTGGTGAGGGACCCTGAATGGATCACACCAAAGGTAATAAAAGCATATATTGGGTGTTAGCTAGGTTCCCCGTTTTGATGATGAGAAATAATTTTTATCTTGTTAACATTACAGAGTCGAAGGCAACCCAGAGAAAGCAACTTGTGCGGCTTCTACATAGTTAGACACATGGTCAATATTATCTTGTCAAATAGGATTGACCTAACTGAGGAGGTAAAATTGTATTTTTGATGATTTCGTATTTCTTAATTCTCAATCTAATCTATATTAGTAATGCCTTAATTTCATTGATTTTGATTTCATATTTCAGATGTTTGATCAACCTGATCCATTTCCTGACCAAGATATTGAGGACCTACGTAATCGGTGGGCAGAGTTTTTTGTTCAATTCCTTCCTTCTTAATAGTATTTGTCTTTCACTGAATACCTTTTTCTACTTGTCTGTTCAAATTGTAGCAATTTTGTATTGAGTTTTATTCAATGAATAATATAATGAGCAATTGAATTATATATATGTCTCTGGCATCTTGTATTATATTCAGGCCAACGAAATGTATTAAATATAAATTTAATAACATCTACATCGGAGGTATATACCTACCGGTGTAGAAAGAACATATATCATAATATATAAATTAAATTTAATAACATCTACACCGTCCCAATATTCAACCGGTGTTAAAATTTGAATAATCTACTCCGTCCCAAGGTTCAAACCGGTGTAGATATTAAAACATAATACACCGGATGTAAATGTGAACCGCTTTAACATGTAGACTGGTGTAAAAAAGTATGCATTCTACACACTATCCCATATTTAACCGGTGTTAACATTTGAATAATCTACACCGTCCCAATATTCAACCGGTGTAGATGTTAAAAATAATACACCGGATGTAATTGTTAACCGATTTAAAATTTAGTCCGGTGTAAAAAATCAAACATTCTACACCGGCTACGTGACCGGTGTAAAAGGTCTCACTTTTTACACGGTCCGTTTCTACACCGGTTGTGTGTGCGATGTTGAATGCCATTTTCAACCGGTGTTGAAATGCTTTTTTCCAGCCGTGTGTATAACATTTCTTTTGATAGAGTTATAAAACTACCACCCTCTTGGTACTTGCTATAACTCAACCATAAGAAATAACCCTGAGTACTATATTTATAAGCTTGTAGAAATACCTGAGTAACCCCCAATCATACTGCAACTGACTATCCCACTTACTAGGACTGTCTGTCATTCTAGGTACTTTCTATTGCTTACCTATTTCAGGTTCCTCATCTAACTGACTCTTGTTATTATCTTATCTTAAACTCTCATTCCTATTTCTAACTTAATCTAACTCTAATTCTGATCTTAATTTCCATTATACTCTTAATCCTAATCCTTGAGGATTAACTAACACTAACTACCTTATCTAATTCTCTAATCATATGGAGCAAACATACTAGGTCTAGGATAACTCTACTGTGTGGAAACTAGACATTACCATTTAATTATGCATAAGGTGTTATCACCTCAACCAATAGGAGTAATTGCATTTACAGTCATTGTTATCACCAAATGACTGACGCCTGAATCACACATCGCATCTACTTAGTGATTGTTAAGCCATAATCATTTCTTTGGATTACCTCAGGCAACTTTCTTGCCTCCTCTCATATCAGTGCAATGTTGAAAATTGTGCCCTAGGGGCCAATTATTGTCTTATAAATATTATTGTTTTATGAATTTCTTAATTATGTTATCACATTATTTGCATGTTTACTGTGATGACCATCCTTGGATAACTCATGATCTTATCCTAAATGTCCCTGGTCGGTCATCTATGTGGGATCAGAGATAAAATAAGACCAGTATGACTTTGAAGATATATAGAGATATAAATCAAAGTCATAGGCACATGTAAGAGTACAGGGTGTTGGACCTACCCGCTATGAGAGAGCTGATGGGTTAAGTCATAAGCTTATCTTATATACAAGCCATGTCACTATGCCCTTTGACATGAGATCATCATGGATTCCTACATGACAAACGCTCAGCTTTGACCTAGTTAAAAGTCACTTTTGACCGAGTGATCATAAAGGCTATGTTCGGGCTCAGTGGTTTTTCATGCGGAGGAATGTGAATGGTCAAGATAGAATTTGTCCCTCACATTCATAGAGAGATATTACTGGGCCCCTCGATGAGTGAGTCTGAGAAATGTATGGCCATACTGTAATGGAAAGGTAGTTCCATTTCTATAGTCAGACTACTTAGGGATCGAGAAAGTAACGGTCAGGAACAGGAGGATGACGTTCTCCATGCCTCATCCTTGATGTATGAAAGGTAACATCGTTCATGATCCTCATATGATTTGGGTAGTCGTAATGTCTTGCTAGAGACCGCTTACGACTTGTGGGTCAGTATAGTGACTGGTCCACTGCCAACTTCATATGGGCCTACAGGGTCGCACACAAAATAGCCCAACTCGAGCTGTGATGTCCAGGTTCATTGAATCTAAGACATCTTAATTCAATGAATAAATCTAGGGTAAATTTATATAATTTTTATATATATAAATTTGTATTTATATATTATATAGAATATAAGAGATATTTGCAAGATTTAATTTATAAGGATAAATTAAATCTCTATCACTTTTAAATTTGAATTTAAATTGATATGATCTATTTGAATTTAAAATTTAAATTGATAAGATATCTCAAATTTGATTTATGAGAATAAATCAAATATAATTCCATCTTATCTTTATTTTAAATTAAATAAATAGGTGAATTAAATCTGTGGGATGGATTTAATAAAAACCATATTTATTTAATTAGTTTCTTATCAAATTATACAATATATGATATTGTATTAATTTCAGAATTAATATAAGATTAATTCTGAAGCCCGGCCCAATTAGAAGCGCGATAGCATCCTATATATTTGACATTAGGTGCTAGGGTTCTACAAACAAGAAAAGGGGGCAAGGAGAGTGCAAAGGGTTTGCAGATAAGAAACTGCCGAAATAGAGACGGTGAGGACGGAATCTTGAGAAAGACCTAGAGGGATAAGAGGCGCTAGCACGTCGTTCGTGGTTGGAATGCTATTCGTGCAGATACCGGTAGAGGAAGCCGATCTGAGTTGTCGACTTCTTATGATCGAGAAAAGAACACCAGGTAAGAAGATGTCACGACCAGTTGACACAGAGGTCGCGACTAAATTGACATCTGAACGTTAGAAATCCGAAAAGAGACTACAGGTCGTGACTAGAAGCAGAGAAAGTGGCGTCTGTAAACTCTAGAGACGACAGGTCACGACTAGAAGCTGAGTAGGTCGTATCTGCAATCTCCAGAGGCGACAGGTCGTGACAAGAAGCTGAGGAGGTCGTGACTGAAAACTCCAGAGGAAAAGAGTCGCGACTAGTGGACACTGAGGTCGCGACCACAGCTTGAATAGTGAAGGTAACACATCTTTCTCCTTGACTTAAACACATTCGGTGGATCCTGGCAAGGAATGGAAAAATTTTTAAAGTTAATTTCTGCTGCGTGTCTTCCAATTCCCTTCAGTGGTATCAAAGCCATGTCGTTTTGTGTTTAAGTTAGGTTTGATTGTTGATACATGTGATGTATGTTAGACTTCTTAGCCGATTATATGATAACATGCGAGTTATGTATGACATATATGGAATCCGTTTTATGTATGACATATAAGGAATCCGAAAGAAAACTAAAATCGGTGGTGTATGTTAATTGATTTGATCAATTAATATTGATGGGGTCTAAGGAAATAGAATTAAGCGTGACCACAGTGGCTACCTGATCGTAGTGCCACATAACTGTAATATGTACTGACTTTCCTGATGTATGAATATTTTGAAACATTTATTGCCCTTCAAATAGTATGAATTTTGATTCTTGAATGTTTGGGTATGGTGAATAATATGGCTCTAGATTACAAGTGTTATAATTTTTCTAAATACGGCCTGCGTGTCTTGCCTTCCTCTAATTACTCTCGTTGTACATTCTCTTCTCATCGCACTCCCCTCGAATGTTAAAACGAGGTTTCCTTGTGTAATTTTCCTATTCTAATTAGATATCTTCTCTCATTGGCTTGAGGGGACTTAGGATAGGGGAGCCATATTGTATCACGTTTAAAATTATGCACCTTATGCTTATATGTTCGATATGCATATTGCTTGTATGAGATACAACCGAGATACATGCATCTTAGAAACCAGATAGGTAATTAAGCCCTCTAAATAAAATCTTAAGTCATAATGCCGTCAATTAATAAACACTTGTCAAAACCTCAATCACTCACTTGTAGGCTCCACCAAAGTGGGTGCATTTGAGTTATCTTGGGGAGATAAGCAAAGAGTAATGGTGCTACTCACATATGTTTGTTATTGTAATACCCCAATTTTTAGGCCTAGAGATGCCAGGAAGAGAATTCAAGGGCATAATCGTAATTATGGGAAAGATCGGGCTGGTAGCCGATGAGTACCATATTTTACCAAAAAATAGAGAAAATTATGCTGATCATTTCACTGAACTGTGAAATGTGCATATGAGGTCTCTATGTTTATGAAAGAATTAGAAATGTGACCAAGGGTAGAAAGGTCATTTTTGAAAAGTGTGCGCGGGAGCGTACTTTCAGGCAAAAATAGCCCGGTCTGGATAAAATATATGAAAATATCGGGAGATAGAGAAAAGGATTCCGGATTGAATGACGCAACACAGAATTTTGATTTGAGGTCCCGATTTTTCTATAAAAATTCTCGAAGATGGGAATTTACAGTTATAATCGGTAAAGGAAGAGCAGTCCGAATAGAGATGATCGGACTATGTCCAGAGGCCATACAGTGTTTTCTAAGGCCCGTAGTGACACCAGGGAAGGCCCAGGCCCATAATATCAGTTCAGTGGTAAGAGGGGCCGATGTCCGGGAAAACTGTGCAAAATGACGAAAATGCCCTTATGTTATAGAATAACTGAAGAATTAGTAAAGGGTATTTTAGTCATTTGGCTAAGGTTAGACAGTCAAGAAAGGGTATCTGGATAGTTGACCAGGGCCAGAGAATACTCTGGTAAGATATGAAAAGACAATAATGCCCCTAGACCTAGTAAAGTAAAGAAAAGAAAAGGAAGGGACTTAGATGCAATTATGAAAAAGTGCAAGGCCAAAAAGAAAAGTAGACAAAAATGTGGGGTCCTTAAGTGTAATTTTAGCCAAGTAAAAAGGGACTTAAATGAAAAGAAGAAAAGTTCCCTGGGGCTAAATTGTAATTAAAGAAAGTCAGGCCGGAAGTGGTTTGGACTGTCCGAAAGCATTTCAGTCCCAGATTTCACCGGTAGAGAGAGCAAGTGACGCTCGGTAATCTGGCTTAATACAGGAATTTTTGAAGACTCCAGATAGCCAGAAATGGACTGATCGTCCAAAAGTTATAAAAATTCATACCGGATATCCTAGATTTTAGATATAAGTGAGAAAATACAGGATGATGCGTCCTTATGGGGAGGATGTCAGGAAACTGACAGAATACTGATAGGAGGCCTGTAGAAAAAGTTATTCGCAAATTAGAAAATCGAGACGGAGTGTGAGGCCTCCGGGTATCCGATAGGGAGATTTATCGGTATTTGAAAAGGGAGTGAATGAGTTCGGATGATCTCAGTTAGATGACTGATATGACTCAGGGATGCCTGAACACCGCAGGCCAGTGTATCGGACAGAAGGAGCCAGTTTCCGGATATGTGTATAAATGGTGAATAATAGATAAAATATTCAATAAACATTAACAGGGAAAATTCCTCGTAATGCGTGCCATAAGGATAATGGACCCTGAGAGGCCCAATAATGGCACCAACAAAGGCCCAGTAACACCCTTGGACTGATAGGTGGGCCAGTGTCCAGCAGAACCCCGGAAAAGTACGAAATTACGAAAATGCCCCTGTGTTGTACTAAAGAGTAATAGATGAATGGAGGGCATTTTGGTCATTCTGGACAGGCCCAGGAGCCAAGGCACATACAGATAAAGTTACCTAGAGTCAGTATATACCCCGACAGGGTACAGAAAGGTGTAAAATGACGATTTTACCCTTAGCGCTAAGATAGCGCAAGAAAGGGCACTCAGGGGTATTTTGGTAATTTGCCAAGGGCTGTTTCTTGGGAATCGAGCCATCATAATTCTTGAGCCTGATCTGAGACCCAAGATAATATTCCAAGGCCCAAAAACGTAGCCCATGAAGTATGTGGGAGAAAGTCGCATTAAAATACTATTTTAATGCTGTTTCAATAAAGTAAAGTTACTCGGTCGGCACGATAACCGAGGAGGTGATCAGATAAAGTCCTAGGTTTATCTGGATAGCATTGGAAGGCGTGACAGGTGCCAGTAAGATGCCACATGGAACCAATATAGAGGAGGAAGAAAAGTTGAGGACACGTGGCACAATCTTAGCCGGTGAGTCCAGTTTGTGGGAAATCGGACCCGACCGGTACCGGATTGGACTGGAACTGCTGAGTCAGCTGCTGAGGTGTCCAAGAAGGCTTCAATTTTGCCATGTGACATATGAGGTATCCCATGAGGTGGCATGGAGATGATGTCATGCATGATGCAGTAAAAGGAATAAAGAAAAATAGAAAATTCCGGAAAAACCAGGACCACAGGATCAGATGGCTTCAAAATTACAAGAATGCCATTGACCAAACCTATAAATACCCCCCTTGCTTCATATGCAGCACGGCCAAGAGGATTTTAGAGAGAGGAGGAGGTGCTAGAGAGAGAAAGTGAGAGGAAAAAAGAAAGAAAGGAAGTTCTGGAGTAGCTGGAAGCAGAATAGAGATAGTAGAGTTCTGCTGAGCTCTTGAGGTAGTAACTAATCCTAGCTTTTATGTAATGGCTTTGTGATTTGTTGTGCTATTGTTTGGTTGGATTGTTGTCTTATATGTTATGTCTGAAGCTCTGCTGTAATGCTATGATCATATGTTATTAAGCATGGAAGCACGCAGCATACTTATCTGTACACAATCACAAGCAAGCACTGTCACTCTGCATTATATATATTGTTATGATTGTTGCTACTGAGATTCCCCCGAATCTCATCCCAATAAGTAAATCATTACAGGGGAGGTTATGTCGAAGTGAATTTTGGGAATTTTAAGAGACGCCGTTATGCTGCCGAAATTATGACAAGATGGCAATAGTAGAGAAAGGAACTGATACGTACTGTGTACGTAGGTACTGTCTAAGGAGGCCGAAAGTGAGTGGACCTAGCCGGTTCATCCAGTCTTTCCTGGGTACTTACGTAGAATGGTAGTTCTCACGGGAATTACCGAATCGGTACAAGATCAGTTACTTTCTGAAGTGAAGCGTAGCGGTTATGCTGCCGGATTTCAGGCAGGAAAAGATGCAATAGAGATATGAGAATTTATGTACATGGCCAGATGTAAAACAACTTATTAATTAATAATAATTATTGTTTGGCATGTTTGACTGATATATGATGGATGTATGCTTATGTATGTAATGTTGGTTGCTGAAAATTAACACTATGAACAGTAACCCGTGGGGACATGAGGATGTTTGACCCATAATTAAAACTAGTAAATGGATGAATAAATGTATGATATTTTTAAGGTAAATAGTATACATACCAAGCTTCGATTTGATATATAGTATGACTCATTTGGATGTCTACACAAGGAGATATAAATTATCAAAGTTGGGACCAGAATGCTGGATTCAGGGAGAAAAACGTGGGATGAACAGTAAAGTTGACACGTTGACTTGGTCAATGAATGGTCAACGAGTTATTTTTTCCCTAAAATATAATTGAGTTAGCTTCAAGTATCAATTTGAAACACTTCATTTAGATTTTTATAGAATTAGTTATGATTTTTCAAAGTCCGGTCACTCGTCTGGAATTTTCAAGTGAACAGTACTCGATAAGAGTAAAACTCTAGATTGAGAAATTGGACTTCAATGACCTCGAAAGTGGTTCTAAATGCTATCAAATGGTCCCTAAGACATACGAAAGTAAGGATGTTTTATTTTGGTATCAGAGCAGAAGGTTCTGGCATAGACCAGAAAGGGCTCTGGTTCAGAGCATAAGATTCTGGCACAGAACAGAAGGTTCTGGCTCAGTAATGCTCTGAAAATTTTAAGATGTGGGGTATGTGGTATAGGATATCCTAAATGTTTTACATATGTACGCATATTGTTGTGCATATATATGACTGGATTTCCCAATTCTAGAAAAAGGAGTAGAAGTCATGGTTAATACAAGAAGAATGGTTAGACCCGAAGAGGTAGAGCCTCGGGAAGAGGGTACTAATAATCAGATAAACCCTATGCAAATTATTCTAGATAGGCTAGAACAGCAACAGCATGCAATAGATGAGATGCGGGCAACCCAGACTCGCCAAGATCAAGAACGAGATTCTGCTATCGCTACGGCGGTTGCTGCTGCAGTTGCTAGCTTATAGCAGTCTGAGAAGGAGGTAGTACCAGAGAATAATGTAGAACCTGAACCTCAGCCAGATCATGAGCAGACTGGAATGAATAGACATCAGGGGTCTATAGGAAATAACAATAACCAGGAAAGTCTGTAAACATGGATGGAACGATTCCATAAGTTTAATCTGCCCATGTTTGAAGGGACTTTTGACACCCAAGTAGCTGAGGATTGGGTTAGTCAGTTAGAGAAAATCTTTAAGATTTTAGAATGTCCCACTGAAAGAAAGGCCCAGCTGGCAGTTTACAAGCTAGAAAGAGATACGGATAGGTGGTGGAGGAATATAGAAGTGATTCTGCACTCAAGAAATATTCCACTTACATGGGAAGTATTTCTTGAGCAATTCAACGAGAAATATTTTCCACAGTCAGTAAGGGATGAACGTGAAGTAGAATTTTTAATATTAAAGCAGGGTGAGCAAGAACCCTTTGATGATTATCTTGCTCGGTTTATTCGTCTTTCACGATACTCCACTTACCTAAACTGTATGAATGATGAGAGGTGGACCACTGAGAAGTTAACTCGTGGATTGAATCCTACACTAAAGAAAAAGGTTTTTCCTAGACAGATACGAAGGTTTAATGAAGCCGTAGAGGTATGCAGGATCACAGAAAAGAATGTGCAATATCCAGAAAAGAGTGAGCCTGCTATATCAAGAGTGATGCCACCAGGTTCCTGGAGAGGGAACAATAAGAAGAGGAATGGGCCAGCATATGGGTCAGAAGTTAATAAGAGACAGGGAAGTAGGCCAGGTAGTGGGCCAAGAGAAGTAGTAGGCAACCAAGGCTTAATGTATGTAGGAACTGTGGTCGAGACCATGGTACGAGGCCTTGTCTAGTAGGTCAAGGGTTATGCTATAGGTGTGAAAAGCCTGGCCATTATGCCAGAGAGTGTCCACAGAACATAACAGGCGAAAGATACCCGACTCAGGGAAGAGTATATGCCCTGATTGGCAACGAGATAAGAAAGTCTCCTGCGCCAAATTAAGGTACGAATTTATTTGTGTTCTGTTTCCACTGGCTAATGAATGGATAAATCCTGTATGTGATTGGATTGTATTGTCCAGTAGGCACACTATTAAGCTACCCTATACCTAGTATATTGCCTATGTATGCAGATGAATATGATTACAGGTTTTAAAAGTAGGAAGTAGAGAAAACATATACAAGATAGTTAGGGTTAGTCAAACCCTTGAGCATTAAAACTTATATTATGGCTGAAAGGAGTCCAGGTCGCGACGTTATGAGAGATAGGTCGAGACTAAAGGACACAGAAATGCCAGGTCATGACGAGTAGCGTATGATAGTCGCGACTAAAAGTCGCAGAGTATGTGAGTTGCAACTATGAAGTTCTCAGGTCGCAACAAAGATAGCAGAGGCCATATGATAATAAAGGTACCAACCTTGCTGAAGTCCATCAGCTAGAGGACAGGAATAGCATATGGTAAGCCAGACAGTACAAAAGTACTGAGGTACGAAAGATCAGTTTAAGATAATGTGTAAAAGTAGATCCTCTATGTGATAACTAAGAGTAGATCTACGTTACAGGGGTTGTATTCAGCTAATCTGAATAGAAGACCTAAAAGCTAGAATGAGATTTGCCCAGGAATGATCCTAGTACATGGCTTAGTGGTAAAGACGTGATGGTTAATAGATAAAGAGCTAAATGTTCCCTGAGCAGAGGGATTCCATCACGGAGAAGTAATAGACCTAGGGGAGAAGTAATAGACCTAGGGAAGAATACCTTAGAGAACAGAGGTAATAGTGAGAGATGATGAATGAGATCCATGAGAATTAAGGATCAAGAGAAAGACCAATAAGGAACCATAGTCCGGTCAAGAGTAGACTAGGATTGATGGATATATAGAAGAAGTTAAGAGATAGTAAAGAGGTAGCCACAGTTTGAAAGATAAAGTGACTCCCCTATTCACTATATAAGATAGAGTAATGAAGGGTTGAGTCTATACCCTAGTAAGAGGGTAGCGTGGCAGCCTAAGTGAAATAGACAGATATTCTTGTCAGATCCTGATCATGTGATAGATAATATGATAGGCAATATGATAAAAGAAATATGTTTTGAGGTTTACTTAGATTATTACGATATCTAATGGATGGTTGAGCAAAATATGAAGATGATATGGCTTATGTTGCCATAAGTTATGATAGTTGAATCTTCTTGCAGTTGTCAAATGATGACATGCAGGTTAGAGTATGCTATGATGAATGGATACTCCCCTTTTGCAGTGCATGCAGGGTAGAGTATATATGAGTACATATATGAGATGAGAAAGTTATGAGAAAGTATGTTGCTCCCATACCATATGATATGCAATGAGGAATGTATTGAGGATGATAGCTAGTCTCAATTGATGGGATGATAGGTTATAATATTCAGATATGATTTATGATTAAGGTTACTCAGGTATTTCTATAGGCTTGTGAATACAGTACTCAGGGCCATTTCTATTGAAATGAATGATGTACAAAAAGAGAAATAGATAACAGTAAAGAGGTTGTTTCTAGATCACTCTTCAGATAAGAGTTGGATCTGATCTAAAATAGATGGCTCTCAGATAGAGCTAGATTCAGATGAGTACAGATCACTCTTCTGATAAGGGTTGGATCTGGTACAAATGGCTCGCAGTTAGAGCACAGATTAAAATAAAAAGTTATGATGAGGCCGAAGCAGCAAAATGCAATGGCAGGTGGTTAAACCATAGCCAATGGTAAACCACAGTAAAGTAAGAAAGATGAGAAGGAACTCCTGAGTAAAAGAGGAAATAAGTAAAGTCTGGGTAAATAATATAAGGCTATAAAAAATTTTCAAATATTTATTGAGTTATCAACAAGTGGAAGCAGTTAACCTTATAACTTAGTCTGTTGGTTTAAGATCTTCAGGAGATATACAGTACAACAGAATCACGGTTAGATTTTGGAGGGTCGCAGTTAGATCCTAGCATGGCTCCAGGGTCACAGATAGATCCTAACAGCTTCAGAGTCGCAGATAGATTCTGAAGAGGCTAACGGTTGATCGCAGTTAGGTCCCGAGGTCGCAGTTAGACCTAGCCTAAGGAAAGTAATAAGCCATGAGATATGAGTACAATGTAATATCTCTTTGGGAAGATGAATGCCAAAGACGAAGTTAAGGTGATGAAGCTTCACTAGTTGATAAACTCACCCAGAGAAAGTATTTTACAATGGTTTTCCTCAGATAGCCTCTATTATAGGCAGACTGAACTTAGTTTTTTCTTAACAAAGACGGAGTCCAAGTCCAACTCTGAGTAGTGATATTCAAAGTTTTGTAGAAGTATGCCTGAGAAGCAGACAAGAGAACTCCCTATGAATAGAGAATAGAAAAGCATTGGCTAAGAGCACTCTGGGAGGTAGCTCAAGTTGTGAAGCCAATAGCAAGAGAAAGAGGCAATAGTTCAGATAGGGGACTGATCAAAGTAATGATTAGGTTGGAGAGCAGAGATGTCAATGTGGTGGAAAGAGCCATGGCACATGGGAGTGTCAAGTGAAACACCTTCCTTAGACTCCTCAGAGTACACTTGCGGAAGCAATATTAGCTTGATTATATCTTAACTTAAGCCCAGAAATTCAAAATTTTACTCTTAAGTTCCTTATTCTGGACCTTTAATTTGAAAATTAATTTATCTCATTCTGCACATCCAAATGAGGCTTATTACCTATCCACATAATGCCCCAGATGTGTACGACTGGCCTGCCAAATTTCATAGCCAAATTCCTTCGTTTAATAGGTCAAACTGAGGTCAAACCATTGCTACCTCAGGACCTGCGAATTTCTCTTTTAATTCATCATTCACAAATTGAACATGCCAAACAAGATTTATTATTAAATAACAAAATGTCATACAACAAGGCATACACAAAATTCTCATATTTCTATTACATCTTTTCCTGCCTAAAATCCGGCAGCACAACCGCTACATTCCTTCTGTAGAAAGTAACCGATCTTGTACCGATTCGGTAATTCCCGTAGGAACTACCATTCTATGTAAGTACCCAGGAAAGACTGGATGAATCTGCTAGGTCCACTCACTTCCAGCCTCCTTAGACAGCACCTACGTACACAGTATGTATCAGTTCCTTTCTTTGTTCCTTCTTCGTTGCCAGAATTTCGGCAGCCTAACGGCGTCTCTTAGAATTCTCAAATTTTATTTTGACAGAACCTCCCCTGTAATGTTATATATGGGAATGAGATTCGGGGGACTCTCAGTAGTAATAATCATAACAATATATGTAATGCAGAGTGACGGTGCTTGCTTGTGATTGTGTACAGATAAGTATGCCGCGTGCTTCCATATTCAATAACATATGATCACAGCATTGTAATAGAGCTTCAAGCATAACATATAAGACAACAATCCAACCAAACAATAGCACAACAAATCACAAAGCCATTACATAAAAGCTAGGATTAGTTACTACCTCAAAAGCAGAGCTTCAGAACTTCTCTACTACTTCCAACTTCACCAGAACTTCCTTACTTCTTTCTTTCTCTCACTTTCTCTCTCAAGAACTTCTTTCTTCCTCTCTTTCTTGCTTGTGCCGAAATGAGGAGCTAGGGGGTATTTATAGTGTTGAGCAATGGCAATCTCATAATTTTGAAGACTTATGATCCTGTGGTCCTGGTTTTTCCTGAATTTCCTATTTTTCTTTATTCCTTTTACTGCATCATGCATGACATCACTCAATGCCAACTCATGGGACACCTCACCTCCCACATTCTTCACATGGTGAAATTGAGAGAGAGCTAGAGCCTTCCGGAAGCTTTCCGGTCCAATCCAGTACCGGCCCGGTCCGCCTCCTCAAAAAACGTGCTGTTTTCTGAATCTGATTTTTCTGAAAATCCTTTTATGTCTACTGACCTCACATTTAGTATCTAGACCCTTTATATCATTAACTTTTTAATACTGTGTCCAGACTCAGTTACAGATCCCTTGTGAAATGACCAAAATGCCCTTGGTGCCCTATCTTGTCCTATTTTAAACCTAAGGGCAAAATCGTCATTTCACACCTTTTTGAACCTGGTCAAAGCATATACTGGCTCTAGTCAACCTTATTTAGATATGTCTTAGCCTCTAGGCCTGTCCAAAATGACCAGAATGCCCTCCATTCATCTGCTGCCCTTTTTGTACAACACAGGGGCATTTTCGTAATTTACATTTTCCCGGGGTTCTGTTGGACACTGGCCCACCTATCAGTCCAAGAGTCTTATTGCGCCTCTAATGGCACTATTTTTGGGCTTCCTGGGTCCATTACCTATATGGCACGCATTACGAGGAATCTTCCTCTGCCCCAGTTCACCGAATATTTTAATTATTATTTACCGATTATACACCTTTCAGGACACCGGCTCCTTTTCCCATATACAGTGTCCTACTGTGTTCAGGCATCCCTGTGGGTTATAACAGTCATTTGACTAAAGTCATCCGATCGCATTCAGCCCCTTTAAAAATACCGATAAATCTTCTACCCGGATCCCCGGAGGCCTCACACTCCCGTCTGAATTTGCTATTTTGTGAATAACTTTCTCTACAGGCCTCCTATCGGTATTCTGTCAGTTTCCTGACATCCGCCCCATAAGGACGCATCATCCTGTATTTTCTCACCTAGATCTGAAATCTAGGATATCCGGTATGAATTTTTATAACTTTTGGACTATCAGTCCATTTCTGGCTATCTGGAGTCTTCAAAAATTCCTGTATTAAGCCAGATTACCGAGCGTCACTTGCTTTCTCTACCAGTGAAATCTGGGACTGAAATGCTTCCAGACAGTCCAAACCACTTCCGGCCTGACTTTCTTTAATTACACTTTAGCCCCAAGGAACTTTTCTTCTTTTCAATTAAGTCCCTTTTTATTTGGCTAAAATTACACTTAAGGACCCCACCTTTTTCTCTACTTTTCCTTTTTGGCTTTATACTTTCCATAATTGCACTTAAGTCCCTTCATTTTCTTTCTTTTGCAATTTAATTCCTTTCTTTGCATAAATAGCCATCATATCCATAGGGACTTTCACTATTTACATATCATTCCCTGGACTTTTACTTATTTGCAGTTTAGTCCCTAAAAACCATCTGTATGTTTCGGGGACTTCTGCTCAAAGGGATATTCCTCATATTCCTCATTTTGAACCTAGGTGAACTGTCCCTATTCTGTAGATTAAAGACTTAACTCATCTTTAAATCCTAAAGGACTTAGCTCATCCCTCGGATTCCTACAAAATACAGGTAATTAAGTAATCCGCCCATATCAGATTACTACCCTAGGACTACGGGTTTAGCAGCCTGCCCATATCAGACTACCTCCCAGTTCAACTAGACCCAAAAATCGGGATGTTACATCAAGCAGGGCAAGCAGTTGTGGTAAGAAAGGCCACTTTGCAAGAGGTTGCTCTAAGAATGCTGACATCCCTAGGAAAGGTATTTGCTCTTACCACAGACAGAGTCTCCAAATTTCTTGAGGTCGACCCTAAGAATGGTTAAAAAGAACCATAGCTGTAGGGGTGACTGAGCTGTAAGGAACTATAAGCCTAGATAATGATGTGGATAATGAAGAGGTCTTTATTGATCTAAAGGAAGTGGTAATAAAAGACCAGAGAGACCTAAAGAGGAGGGTCTAAGGCGAAGCAAAGATAGAACGTAGTTCTATAAGAAAAAGGTTGCTAGGGCCTAAAGCTATACAAAGAGTAATCTAGCCCTAACCTATTGGCACGAAAGGTGCTAAGGCAAGAATAGCCTAACGATAGATAATCCCTAAGAAGGGATAAGGAAAAATTGCAAATGCCACAAAGGTTGGCATAGATGCATGAAGTCATGAGAACAGTTATCTGAGTTATGATCTCGTATAAGGAGAAAGAAATTCAGAAGAAAATATTTCTCCTGAGAGATTAGCAAAGTGTAAGAAGAATGAAGTAGACCCCAGAATTACATCAAAATTTTGCGGGATAAGATATGAAAGAAATGGACACTACTCATAGGGGTAATGAGTTGTCTATAAGTATAGGAGGATAAATGCCCCAAGCCTTAGTCATGAGCAAGGAAAGGATATACAGAAGAGCTATATCCAGGATAGTTGACTAAGATGCCAAGTGAATTTCGAGGACAACATTTATTTTAAGGGGGTTAGAAATGTAACACCCCAATTTTTAGGCCTAGAGATGCCAGGAAGAGAATTCAAGGGCATAATCGTAATTATGGGAAAGATTGGGCTGGTAGCCGATGAGTACCATATTTTACCAGAAAATAGAGAAAATTATGCTGACCATTTCACTGAACTGTGAAATCTGCATATGAGGTCTCTATGTGTATGAAAGAATTAGAAATGTGACCAAGGGTAGAATGGTCATTTTTGAAAAGTGTGCGCGGGAGCGTACTTTCAGGCAAAAATAGCCCGGTCCGGATAAAATATCTAAAAATACCGGGAGATAGAGAAAAGGATTTCGGATTGAATGACGCAACACAGAATTTTGATTTGAGGTCCCGATTTTTTTGTAAAAATTCTCGAAGATGGGAATTTACAGTTATAATCGGTAAAGGAATAGCAGTCCGAATAGAGATGATCGGACTATGTCCAGAGGCCATACAGTGTTTTCTAAGGCCCGTAGTGACACCAGGGAAGGCCCAGGCCCATAATATCAGTTCAGTGGTAAGAGGGGCCGGTGTCCGGGAAAACTGTGCAAAATGACGAAAATGCCCTTATGTTATAGAATAACTAAAGAATGAGTAAAGGGTATTTTGGTCATTTGGCTAAGGTTAGACAGTCAAGAAGGGGTATCTGGATAGTTGACCAGGGCCAGAGAATACTCTGGTAAGATATGAAAAGACAATAATGCCCCTAGACCTAGTAAAGTAAAGAAAAGAAAAGGAAGGGACTTAGATGCAATTATGAAAAAGTGCAAGGCCAAAAAGAAAAGTAGACAAAAATGTGGGGTCCTTAAGTGTAATTTTAGCCAAGTAAAAAGGGACTTAAATGAAAAGAAGAAAAGTTCCCTAGGGCTAAATTGTAATTAAAGAAAGTCAGGCCGGAAGTGGTTTGGACTGTCTGAAAGCATTTCAGTCCCAGATTTCACCGGTAGAGAGAGCAAGTGACGCTCGGTAATCTGGCTTAATACAGGAATTTTTGAAGACTCCAGATAGCCAAAAATGGACTGATCGTCTAAAAGTTATAAAAATTCATACCGGATATCCTAGATTTCAGATATAAGTGAGAAAATACAGGATGATGCGTCCTTATGGGGCAGATGTCAGGAAACTGACAGAATACCGATAGGAGGCATGTAGAAAAAGTTATTCGCAAATTAGAAAATCGAGACGGGAGTGTGAGGCCTCCGGGTATCCGATAGGGAGATTTATCGGTATTTGAAAAGGGAGTGAATGAGTTCGGATGATCTCAGTTAGATGACTGATATGACTCAGGGATGCCTGAACACCGCAGGCCAGTGTATCGGACAGAAGGAGCCGGTTTCCGGATATGTGTATAAATGGTGAATAATAGATAAAATATTCAATAAACATTAACAGGGAAAATTCCTCGTAATGCGTGCCATAAGGATAATGGACCCTGAGAGGCCCAATAATGGCGCCAACAAAGGCCCAGTAACACCCTTGGACTGATAGGTGGGCCAGTGTCCAGCAGAACCCCGGAAAAGTACGAAATTACGAAAATGCCCCTGTGTTGTACTAAAGAGTAATAGATGAATGGAGGGCATTTTGGTCATTCTGGACAGGCCCAGGAGCCAAGGCACATACAGATAAAGTTACCTAGAGTCAGTATATACCCCGACAGGGTACAGAAAGGTGTAAAATGACGATTTTACCCTTAGCGCTAAGATAGCGCAAGAAAGGGCACTCAGGGGTATTTTGGTAATTTGCCAAGGGCTGTTTCTTGGGAATCGAGCCATCATAATTCTTGAGCCTGATCTGAGACCCAAGATAATATTCCAAGGCCCAAAAACGTAGCCCATGAGTATGTGGGAGAAAGTCGCATTAAAATACTATTTTAATGCTGTTTCAATAAAGTAAAGTTACTCGGTCGGCACGATAACCGAGGAGGTGATCAGATAAAGTCCTAGGTTTATCTGGATAGTATTGGAAGGCGTGACAGGTGCCAGTAAGATGCCACATGGAACCAATATAGAGGAGGAAGAAAAGTTGAGGACACGTGGCACAATCTTAGCCGGTGAGTCCAATTTGTGGGAAATCGGACCGGACCGGTACCGGATTGGACTGGAACTGCTGAGTCAGCTGCTGAGGTGTCCAGGAATTGTGACATGTGAAGAATATGGCGATGAGGTGTCCCATGAGGTGGCCTTGAGATGATGTCATGCATGATGCAGTAAAAGGAATAAAGAAAAATAGGAAATTCCGGAAAAACCAGGACCACAGGACCAGATGGCTTCAAAATTATGGGAATGCCATTGACAAAAACTATAAATACCCCCCTTGCCTTCATTATGCACGGCCCAAGCAAGAATAAGAGAGAGAAGGAAGTTCTTGAGAGAGAAAGTGAGAGGAAGAAAGAAAGGAAGGAAGTTCTGGCGGAGCTGGAAGCAGAATAGAGATAGTAGAGTTCTGCTAAGCCTTTGAGGTAGTAACTAATCCTAGCTTTTATGTAATGGCTTTGTGATTTGTTGTGCTATTGTTTGGTTAGATTGTTGTCTTATATGTTATGTCTGAAGCTCTTCTATAATGCTATGATCATATGTTATTAAGCATGGAAGCATGCGGCATACTTATCTGCACACAATCACAAGCAAGCACTGTCACTCTGCATTACATATATTGTTATGATTGTTGCTACTGAGATTCCCCCGAATCTCATCCCAATAAGTAAACCATTACAGGGGAGGTTATGTCAAAGTGAATTTTGGGAATTTTAAGAGACGCCGTTATGCTGCCGAAATTATGACAAGATAAAGAGAGCAGCTGATACGTACTATGTACGTAGGTACTGTCTAAGGAGGCTGGAAGTGAGTGGACCTAGCCGGTTCATCCAGTCTTTCCTGGTACTTACGTAGAATGGTAGTTCTCACGGGAATTACCGAATCGGTACAAGATCAGTTACTTTCTGAAGACGAAGCGTAGCGGTTATGCTACCGGATTTCAGGCAGAAAAAGATGTAATAGAAGTATAAAAATTTTGTACACACCCTGATGTAAAATAACTTATTAATTAATAATGAGTATTTTTTGGCATGTTTGACTGATATATGATGGATGTATGCATATGTTTGCAAAGTTGAGTGCTGGAAATTGCCACTGTGAACAGTAACACGTGGTGACATGGTGATGTTTGATAAATAATTAAAAATAGTAAATGGATGAATAAATGTATGAACTTTTTATGGTAAATATTAGACATACCAAGATTCAATTTGATATATAAAATGTCTCATTTGGATGTCTACACATGAAGATATAAATTATCAAAGTTGGGACCAGAATGCTGGATTCAGGGAAAAAACGTTGGATGAACAGTAAAGTTGAAATGTTGACTTACGTTGACTTGGTCAATGAATGGTCAACAAGTAATTTTTACCTGAAATATAATTGAGTTATCTTCAAGTAGAAATTGGAACCACTCCATTTTGATTTTTATAGAATTAGTTATGATTTTTCGAAGTCAGGTCACTCATCTGGAATTTGCATAATAAACAGTACTCGATAAGAGTAAAACTCCAGATTGAGAAATTGGACTTCAATGACCTTGAAAGTGGTTCTAAATGCTACTAAATGGTCCCTAAAACATACGAAAGTAAGGATGTTTCAGGGTGTCACTATCTCTGGTCTGAACCCTAGCCAGTACCATCCCCATATCGTATTCTTGCGAGGGAACCTCTTTAGTTCAAATTTCTAACTTGTTTAAGGGGGTCAGTCTAACTAAATCAGAGCATCACTAAGCCAGAACCTTCTGTTCTGTTCCAGAATCTTATGCTCTGATACCAAAAATGTCATACCTCACTTTTCTAAGCTCCATCTTCTCAAAAACAGTAACTTGTTATGTCTGGAAAAGATAGGGGTGAGATTTTGAGGGAAATCTCAATAGCAAACGGAAATCATATAATGTATACAACTATATGCTTATGCTACTATGTGTGCACTTAATGATTATGCTTGCATAATGATAACTTGCATGCTTCAATGTCCCTTAATTATAACATATGGCCATAGTATAAAAAGAAACAGAGCATCATTTAATCAAACATGCTTCACATCATTAAAGTAAGTAAACATCACAAAAAATATCTAAGCAACATAAGCATACAAGTAGGTAAGTTCACTACCTGTCCGATAGCCTTTCCTCAGTCCTTAATCTTTGTTATGAGGTTCCTTCTTTACTGAGGTTAGAGCCTATACATAGCATAATAATATTCTCATTATTATCCTATTCAGTATAGCTCTACTTAACTCAAACTTAATCTGAGGTAATACCCTTAATCAGACAATACCATACTTTCTTTCTATCCATGGCTAACCTTATAAAGAGAAAGACATTTCTCTATTCTAATTATTAAAATCATAAGAACAATCCTCTAATTTATTAGAGTAGGGACTAGGATAAATTCTTACCTTATTCCTAAGCTTGCCGAGTCCCTAAGCTCCTCGGATTGCTCCTAGCACAGTTAGACCTCCTTCTTTTTCCTTCCTTCCTTTCTCTTTCTTTCATTCTTTCTCTCTCTCTCTCTCTTCCTTTCTCTTCTCTTGCCATGGTGTGCCTTGGAATGGAGTGGGGGTGGGTTATTTATAGGTGAAAGGAGGTGGAATGGATGGTCCAGATCTAATCGCGATGAACGGCTCAGATCACTTAGCTTCCTCAAGAAGCTTCGCCTGCATCACCATGATGACATCATCAAGGAACACCTTGCATGCTAGGTGGTGCCTTGGTGGGTCCCATGGGACACCTCACCTAGTGAGTCATCGCTTATGGAAACCTCCAGTCCGATATGTCCAATCCTGTACCAGCTCAGTCTGATTTCCTAAAAATCAGACTATTTTCTAAATCTAATTTTTCTGACATTCACTACTGTAAAAAAGGCTTTCTAAACCGGTTTAAAATGGCATTCTACACCAGAAAAATAACTGGTATAGAAATAGACCGTGTAGAAAGTGAGATATTCTAAATTGGTCAGATATCCGGTGTAGATGAATAGATTTTTAACACTTTTATGTTAACATCAGCTACAGATTAACGAATTTTTTATATCTGGTGTGTTTATATGGGCATTGTATATAAATATATTAGGCTATTTTCTACACCGGTCATTGTGTATATAAATATATTAGGCTATTTTCTACACCGGTTGTGGTAACAACCGATATAGATTATGCTATTTTCTACACCGGCTGTTTTAATGACCGGTATAGATTATCCTATTTTCTATATCGGTTATTTTAATGACCGACGTAGAGTATGCTATTTTCTACACATTACAATTAGCACAACCGGTAATTTTGTCTTGTTTAAATGTAGGTTTAAAAAATAGCCAGTTTAATGTTTCATTACCTTATCCCCTGAAGCTTCCAAATATACAAGTCAAAGAGACAAAAGTGGAGAAATAATTCAATAAATATATTATTCATTTAATAAATTTGAATACAAAACTTGAACAATTTGAATAGAAAAATAAAAGAATGTATTCCTTGAAACACAAATACTATTGAGAAGGAATGAATTGAACAAAAAACTTAGCCCAAAGATTGCGCAGCTCCTTAATATCTTCTATAGGAAATAGGTCAGATCGATCAAATATCTGAAATATCAAATTAAGGCATTACTAGTATATGTTAAATTAACAAGAAATATGAAATCATTAGGAAACATGCACAATTATACCTCCTCAGTTAGGTCAGTCCTATTTGACAAGATAATATTCATCATATGGCTAACGATGTAGAAGCCACACAAATTGCTTTCTTTAGGCTGCCTTCGACTCTGTAATATTAACATGATAAGAATCAACCAATGTAAATCCTAACCGATCTACCAGAACACTGTTGTTTACATTAGCCCACTTGCATTTGAACACGGGAACTGTGAATTTGGAGTAGTCTACCTCCTAAATCTCTTCAACAATGCCGTAATAAGGGATGACTGCTAATTTAGGATTGTTGTCTTTTGAACTAGAGAAATGCATAGCCTCGGCCACTAACATAACCCCGCTATTTTGCACGCTACTTTTTTCATCAAGGGTCTTCGTGTAAAAGGAATACTCGTTGATATCAAATGAATTCCAACATATCACAGAAATTCAGGACCATATGCCAACCATCTAACTGTATCAACCAACATATCCATTATTAATTGCAGCAAATACACTTACACATCTTGAATATGAATTGCAAATAATAGGACCATATGCCAAGATATGTTGTATCTAACTGTACCAAATTCAGGACCATATGCCAACCATCTAACTGTATCAAATTCACCGATATTCCGCATTGACCCCCCTGTTTGGCATGGGGTTTAGGGAGACCAGTCAGTCTTACTTTAGACAGGTAGTGTTGACAAAAATCCATAGCTTCTTTAGAAATATATTTTTGAACAATGGATGCTTTCGGCAGATTTGGATTCTTCATATACCCTTTAAGGATTTTCATGTATCTTTCAAATGGGTACATCCATCGTAAGTATACAGGGCCACACAATTTTATGTCTCAGACTAAATGAATGATGAGGTGTACCATGATGTCAAAAAAGCCAGGAAGAAACAGTTTTTCAAGATGGAACAAAATAACATAACCCTCGTGCTCCAATTCATCCAACTTTTCAGTCTCAAAGACTTTACCACATATAGCATTAAAGAAGAACCAAAGTTGAGTTACAATGTGTCTCAAATCATCTGAAAGGATCCCTCGAATAGCCACTGGGAGTAATTGTTACATCAAGACATGACAATCATGAGACTTTTAGCCTACTAATTTCAAATCCTTCATCAACACAATCTTCTTAAGATTAGATGAGAACCCAGAGGGAACTTTGATTCCTTGCAAACACTCACAAATACTTCTTCTCTCATCATTGGACAAAATATTAGTCTCTTCAACACAGTGGCCTTGGATGTAAGTCCTCACGTATTCCCATTTCTTTTAAATCTAATTGTAACATCCCAATTTTTAGGCCTTCAGACACGGAAATAGCCTGAGAATGAGAGGCTACCAGACCCCTTTTGAGCAGAAGTCCCAGAGACATAAGAGAGTTTTTAGGGACTAAGCTGCGAGTAAGTAAATGTACGGGAACTTATGTGCAAACAGTGGAAGTCCCAAGGGGTAGAATGGCCATTTGGGGTGATGTAAAGGTCAAAGGTTGAAGAGTTACGAGCTGACCGTTCTGGCCGCGACTAGAGTAAAGCATGGTCGCGACTAGTGGTTACAGAAAGAGCTATACGCGACAAGAAAGCATTATGGTCGCGACGTAAAAGAAGTATGGTCGCGACTAGAAAGCAGTGATATCGCGACTAATAGTGGCAGAAAGCCTTAGACGCGACTAAAAAGTGTTATGGTCGCGACTAAAATGTGTTGTGGTCGCGACGATAGAATGTTTTGGTCGCGACTAGAAGATGTTTTGGTCGCGACTAATGTACACAGAATTGTAAGGTCGCGACAAGATGATGTTGAGGTCAAGACTAGTGACTAAAGTGGCGCTAAGCGTATGGGCCAAGAGTGGTGAAGGTCCAAGAGAGATAGTTACCCGGTTGGAGATAGACCGGAGGCAAGATATCAGATACAGGAAAGGTTATCTAGAAACCACGAGGTGGACTGATAAGGTATACTCATGGGTCCCACAAGATGCCACATGGCATTAAAGTAATGATTCAGTAAAGTAAAGATACTCGGTTGGCGTGATAACCGAGGAGGCACGTAAACCGAGGAGGTGATCAGATAAGTCTGGGACTTATCTGGGTGGCATTGGGAAGCGTGCAAGGTCTCTTCCAGTTGCCACATGGCATTAGTCTGCAAAAAGAAGAAAAAGCTGAGGGCACGCATTACGAGGCAGGAGACTGGACCGGTGAGTCAGCATGTGAATCAGCATGCTGAGGTGTCCCGGGAATTCAAGCATGTGAAAAATATGCTGCTGAGGTGTCCTGGTGAGTTGGCATGATGATGCAGTAAATGAGGAATTAAAGAAAACAGGAAAATCCAGGAAAAACCAGGACCGTAGGATCAAAGTTCCTGGAAACTACGATTATGCCATTGAGGGAGGCTATAAATACCCCCCCCCATGGACTTCATTTGCACGCAGGAGCAAGGGAAAGAAAGAGAAAGAAGAGAGGGAAAGGGAAGGAAAGGAAGAGTGAAAGGAGAAAGGAAGAAAGGAAGTTCTGGCGGAGCTGGAAGCAGAATAGAGATAGTAGGGTTCTGCTGAGCTAGCCAGGTAGTAACTAATCCTAACTTCTATGTAATGGCTTTGTGATTTGATGTGCTATTGTTTGGTTGGATTGTTGTCTTATATGTTATGTCTGAAGCTCTGCTGTAATGCTATGGTCATATGTTATTAAGCATGGAAGCACGCAGCATACTTATCTGTACACAATCACAAGCAAGCACTGTCACACCGCATTACATATATTGTTATGATTGTTGCTACTGAGATTCCCCCGAATCTCATCCCCATCCATAACCCATTTCAGGGAGGTTATGCTGAATTGGATTTAGAGAATCCTAAGAGACGCCGTTATGCTGCCGGAGTAAAGGCTGAACATCAGTATATGATAAGTACTGTGTACGTAGTGCTGTCTAAGGAGGCTAGAAGTGAGTGGACCTAGCCGGTTCATCTAGTCTTTCCTGGGTACTACGTAGAATGGTAGTTCTCATGAGAGAATTACCGAATCAGTACGGTTCAGTTCTTTGTACAGATGAAGTGTAGCGGTTATGCTGCCGGAGTTTAGGCAGAAGAAGAGCTAGTATAGCTTCTGCAAGTGTACTCTGAGGGCTGTATGGGAGGATGTTTCATTTTGGTATCAGAGCAAGAGGTTCTGGCACCAACCAGAAAGGACTCTGGTTCAGAGCATAAGATTCTGGCACAGAACAGAAGGTTCTGGCTCAGTGATGCTCTAATTTAGCCCTTGAGTACGACAGAATAGCACTCAGGTCGCGACTAACGTGGTTTATGTCGCGACGGGTAGTCTCAATGAGAGGTTTAGTCGCGACGCATAAGTTTATAGGTCGCAACGGTTATTCACAGAAAGATTTGGTCGCGGCGAGTATGTTCCTGGGTCGCGACGTTATTTAACAGAGAGCTAAGATTGTGACGAGAAAAGTTTAATGTCGCGACTAGAAATGGCTATGGTTGCGACGTGAAGAGACATAAGTCGCGACGAGAAAATATCCTGGTCACGACGGTAGAGGAGTTGAGTCGCGACGTAGAAAGGTTAAGGTCGCGACTACAGAAGATTTAGGTCGCGATTAGAAGACAGAAAATGTTAAGGACGCGACGTCTGAAGCTGTAGGTCACGACTAAAGAATAGAAATGATAAGTCGTGAGGAGTTAAGGGTAATGAAGAATCATAGAGGCTATGAATAGCGATTACCCAATACTCATATCGCGACGGAATGACAGAGATGTCCTGGTATGACATTAGAAGATTCAGATCGGGACTATTATGGGTTTAGAAGAGCCCGTGGAGATAAAGCTCCTAGATGGAATAAGAGGTGTTCATGTTTCGTTGTAAAGGAAAAGACAGGTGAACACAAAGCATGAACATAGAGCTTGAGTGGAGAAGTCATGCATAGAGGAAGTTGGCAACTCCAATAAGCAAGTCATCCTTGCTAGGTAGGATAGGCCGCAAAGGATGATAATGTTAAGATGAGCTAGCTAGATGAGATAGCTAGAATGAGACAGATCCTCCATGTGATTACGAGGAGTAGATCTACATGGTAAAAGTCTTATTCAACCTAGTTGAATAAAAGACCTGAGAGCTAGAATGGGATAGCTAGTATGACGTTTGCCTCGGAGTAATCCTAGGGCATAGCCTAAAGGCTAGAGATGTGATGATGTTTGATATGGCCTAAGGCTAAGGCTAAGGACGTGATGGTTAATAGGTAAAGAGTTAAAATTCCCTAAGCAGAGGGATTCCATCACAGAGATCTAGGGTAGAGTACCCTAAAGAATAGAAATAATAGTAAAAGATAATGAATGAGATCTAGGCGACTGAAGTTCGCTAGGATTAAGAGAAAGATGCGTTTTCAGGTGCTTAAGGGCTGTGGCTCGTGTGTCTGGAAAACAAAACCGTGACCTCATGTGGGCACCAAGCCTACCTAAGGGGAAAGCGGATAATATCTTTGTAAAGGGGTTCTAGGCTGTTACAGTAAAGGCCGATAAGGAACCACAGTCTGGTCAAGAATAGACTGAGACTGATAGATAGACAAAAGGAGAAATGAGATAGTAGAAGGTAGCCACAGATTACGGGATACAGTGACTCCCCTATGTAAGGAAGAGTGATGAAGGGTTGAGTCTGTACCTTAAATAAGAGGGTAGCGTGGCAGCCTGAGATAGACAGATGTTTCAGGATGACTGACCAAGATATGATAGGCAATATGATAAATAAAATATGCCTTAAGGTTTAGTTAGTCTGATGGATGGTTGAGCAAAGTATGATGATGATATGGCTTATGATGCCATAAGTTATGATAGTTGCATCTCCTTGCAATTGTCATATGATGACATGCATGTTAGAGTATGCCATGATGAATGAATACTCCCTTTTACAGTGCATGAAGGGTAGAGTATATATGAGATGAGAAAGTATGTTGCTCCCATACCATATGACATGTATTGAGGATGATAGATAGTCTCAGTTCATGGGACAATAAGTTATGATATTCAGATATGTTTGAAGTTACTCGGGTAATTCTGCAGACTTATGAATATAGTACTCAGGGCCATTTCTATTAAGCGGAATGGTAAGCAGATAAGAGTAAAGAGATTGTTTTTAGATCACTCTTCAGATAAGAGTTGGATCTGAAACAGATGGCTCTCAGATAGAGCTAGATTCAGATGAGTATAGATCACTCTTCAGATAAGAGTTGGATCTGATACAGGATGCTCGCAGTTGGAGCATAGTTCAAATGGTTCACAGTTAGAGCACAGATGAGTTATGATGAGGCCATAGCAGTAGAATGCAATGGCAGGTGGTTAGACCATGATGGCACAAGCCAATGGTAAGCCACAGTAAAGTAAGAAAGACGAGAAGGAACTCCTGAGTAAGAAAGGAAGTAAGTAAAGTCTGGGTAAATGATGTGAGGCTATAAAATTTTTATGGAGTTATCAACAGGTGGAAGCAGTTAACCTTATAACTTGGTCTGTTGGTTTAAGATCTTCGGGAGATATACAGTACAACAGAATCGCAGTTAGATTCTGGAGGGTCACAGTTAGATCCTAGCATGGCTCCAGGGTCGCAGTTAGATCCTAACAGATCCAGAGTCACAGTTAGATTCTGAAGAGGCTAACAGTTGATCGCAGTTAGATCCCTAGGTCGCAGTTAGACCTAGCCTAAGGAAAGTAATGAGCCATGAGACATGAGTACGATGTAGTATCTCTTTGGGAAGATGAATGCCAAAGACGAAGTTAAGGTAAGGAAGTTTCACTAGTTGATAACCTGACCCAGAGAAATTGTTTTATAATGATTTTCCTCAGGTAGCCTCTAGTCTACAGACTGAACTTAGCTTTCCCTTAAACGAAGATGGAGTCCAAGTTTAAATCTGAGTACTGAGATTCAAAGTTTTGTAGAAGTATGCCTGAGAAGCAGAGAAGAGAATCCTCTGTGTAATAAGAAGCAGAGAAGAGAATCCTCTGAGAAGCAGAGAAGAAAATCCTCAATGTAATAAGAATAGAAAAGTATGAGTAGATAAAGATTACCCAGATGAGGGGTAAAGAGATTAAAAGGCTAGAGAAGACCTAGAGAAGAGGGTCTAAGGCAAAGCTGAGATAGAACACAGTTCTATGAAAAAGAGAAAGCCAGTCTTATGTTAGTCTTGTGATAAGACAAGATAAGTTATGAAAGGGTGAAATACACCATGAGATAGCTAGAGTGGGCTAGATATGCCATGATAACGTATCAAAGGCATGTAATGAGATACACGGTAGTAAACGTGTAATATGACACGCACCTAGAGATGTGCATTGTATGAACAGACAGAGAGGCTCCCTGTTTGGTAGGAATCAGATGTTTGAATGTTATGCTATGAAAGAGAATAGAAAATGAGAGCTTTCACTCTTTGCATGAGATGTTAGGCTTAATGTTATGCTAAAACTATGCAAGCTCCGAGTGTTAGAGCTGTGCCTAGTTAGAACAGGAATGCTTAAGCTCCGATGTTAGAGCTTTGCATTCATAAGCAGGTATGCAGTCCTGCAGTATGTTGGCCAAGCATTATGCATATTAGAGTAGGTGCTTTTGTTTAGAAGCAAAGTAAAGAAAGAATAGCTGCGTAAGTCCTCTCTCTGTATGATGTTAAGTGCAAAGAAAGATGAAATGTTGCAGATTTTAAAGCAGTCTGCGAGATATCAAGAGAAGTAGTAAGAATATGATGCTTAAAGTATGATGAGTAGTTAGAAGAAAAATTCCCGAATACAGTAATATTCGAGAGGATTTCATATGAAAGAAATGGACACTACTCATAAGTGCAGTAAGTGGTCCATAAGAGGAAAGTAGATTTCAACTCTGATTGGATTAACCCAGAGAAAGAAAGGCATGTTACGAAGAGATGTAAAGTTATGATGAGTACTTTGCCAGATGTTAAGTTAATTTGGCTATGGTACTGATTAAATTTCGAGGACGAAATTTATTTAAAGGGGAGGAGAAATGTAACATCCAATTTTCAGGCCTTCAGACACGGAAATAGCCTGAGAATGAGAGGCTACCAGACCCCTTTTGAGCAGAAGTCCCAGAGACATAAGAGAGTTTTTAGGGACTAAGCTGCGAGTAAGTAAAGGTACGGGAACTTATGTGCAAACAGTGGAAGTCCCAAGGGGTAGAATGGCCATTTGAGGTGATGTAAAGGTCAAAGGTTGAAGAGTTACGAGCTGACCGTTCTGGTCGCGACTAGAGTAAAGCATGGTCGCGACTAGTGGTTACAGAAAGAGCTATACGCGACAAGAAAGCATTATGGTCGCGACGTAAAAGAAGTATGGTCGCGACTAGAAAACAGTGATATCGCGACTAATAGTGGCAGAAAGCCTTAGACGCGATTAAAAAGTGTTATGGTCGCGACTAAAATGTGTTGTGGTCGCGACGATAGAATGTTTTGGTCGCGACTAGAAGATGTTTTGGTCGCGACTAATGTACACAGAATTGTAAGGTCGCGACAAGATGATGTTGAGGTCGCGACTAGTGACTAAAGTGGCGCTAAGCGTATGGGCCAAGAGTGGTGAAGGTCCAAGAGAGATAGTTACCCGGTTGGAGATAGACCGGAGGCAAGATATCAGATACAGGAAAGGTTATCTAGAAACCACGAGGTGGACTGATAAGGTATACTCATGGGTCCCACAAGATGCCACATGGCATTAAAGTAATGATTCAGTAAAGTAAAGATACTCGGTTGGCGTGATAACCGAGGAGGCACGTAAACTGAGGAGGTGATCAGATAAGTCTGGGACATATCTGGGTGGCATTGGGAAGCGTGCAAGGTCTCTTCCAGTTGCCACATGGCATTAGTCTGTAGAAAGAAGAAAAAGCTGAGGGCACGCATTACGAGGTAGGAGACTGGACCGGTGAGTCAGCATGGTGAGTCAGCATGCTGAGGTGTCCCGGGAATTCAAGCATGTGAAAAATATGCTGCTGAGGTGTCCTGGTGAGTTGGCATGATGATGCAGTAAATGAGGAATTAAAGAAAACAGGAAAATCCAGGAAAAACCAGGACCGTAGGATCAAAGTTCCTGGAAACTACGATTATGCCATTGAGGGAGGCTATAAATACCCCCCCCATGGACTTCATTTGCACGCAGGAGCAAGGGAAAGAAAGAGAAAGAAGAGAGGGAAAGGGAAGGAAAGGAAGAGTGAAAGGAGAAAGGAAGAAAGGAAGTTCTGGCGGAGCTGGAAGCAGAATAGAGATAGTAGGGTTCTGCTGAGCTAGCCAGGTAGTAACTAATCCTAACTTCTATGTAATGGCTTTGTGATTTGATGTGCTATTGTTTGGTTGGATTGTTGTCTTATATGTTATGTCTGAAGCTCTGCTGTAATGCTATGGTCATATGTTATTAAGCATGGAAGCACGCAGCATACTTATCTGTACACAATCACAAGCAAGCACTGTCACACCGCATTACATATATTGTTATGATTGTTGCTACTGAGATTCCCCCGAATCTCATCCCCATCCATAACCCATTTCAGGGAGGTTATGCTGAATTGGATTTAGAGAATCCTAAGAGACGCCGTTATGCTGCCGGAGTAAAGGCTGAACATCAGTATATGATAAGTACTGTGTACGTAGTGCTGTCTAAGGAGGCTAGAAGTGAGTGGACCTAGCCGGTTCATCTAGTCTTTCCTGGGTACTACGTAGAATGGTAGTTCTCATGAGAGAATTACCGAATCAGTACGGTTCAGTTCTTTGTACAGATGAAGTGTAGCGGTTATGCTGCCGGAGTTTAGGCAGAAGAAGAGCTAGTATAGCTTCTGCAAGTGTACTCTGAGGGCTGTATGGGAGGATGTTTCATTTTGGTATCAGAGCAAGAGGTTCTGGCACCAACCAGAAAGGACTCTGGTTCAGAGCATAAGATTCTGGCACAGAACAGAAGGTTCTGGCTCAGTGATGCTCTAATTTAGCCCTTGAGTACGACAGAATAGCACTCAGGTCGCGACTAACGTGGTTTATGTCGCGACGGGTAGTCTCAATGAGAGGTTTAGTCGCGACGCATAAGTTTATAGGTCGCAACGGTTATTCACAGAAAGATTTGGTCGCGGCGAGTATGTTCCTGGGTCGCGACGTTATTTAACAGAGAGCTAAGATTGTGACGAGAAAAGTTTAATGTCGCGACTAGAAATGGCTATGGTTGCGACGTGAAGAGACATAAGTCGCGACGAGAAAATATCCTGGTCACGACGGTAGAGGAGTTGAGTCGCGACGTAGAAAGGTTAAGGTCGCGACTACAGAAGATTTAGGTCGCGATTAGAAGATAGAAAATGTTAAGGACGCGACGTCTGAAGCTGTAGGTCACGACTAAAGAATAGAAATGATAAGTCGTGAGGAGTTAAGGGTAATGAAGAATCATAGAGGCTATGAATAGCGATTACCCAATACTCATATCGCGACGGAATGACAGAGATGTCCTGGTATGACATTAGAAGATTCAGATCGGGACTATTATGGGTTTAGAAGAGCCCGTGGAGATAAAGCTCCTAGATGGAATAAGAGGTGTTCATGTTTCGTTGTAAAGGAAAAGACAGGTGAACACAAAGCATGAACATAGAGCTTGAGTGGAGAAGTCATGCATAGAGGAAGTTGGCAACTCCAATAAGCAAGTCATCCTTGCTAGGTAGGATAGGCCGCAAAGGATGATAATGTTAAGATGAGCTAGCTAGATGAGATAGCTAGAATGAGACAGATCCTCCATGTGATTACGAGGAGTAGATCTACATGGTAAAAGTCTTATTCAACCTAGTTGAATAAAAGACCTGAGAGCTAGAATGGGATAGCTAGTATGACGTTTGCCTCGGAGTAATCCTAGGGCATAGCCTAAAGGCTAGAGATGTGATGATGTTTGATATGGCCTAAGGCTAAGGCTAAGGACGTGATGGTTAATAGGTAAAGAGTTAAAATTCCCTAAGCAGAGGGATTCCATCACAGAGATCTAGGGTAGAGTACCCTAAAGAATAGAAATAATAGTAAAAGATAATGAATGAGATCTAGGCGACTGAAGTTCGCTAGGATTAAGAGAAAGATGCGTTTTCAGGTGCTTAAGGGCTGTGGCTCGTGTGTCTGGAAAACAAAACCGTGACCTCATGTGGGCACCAAGCCTACCTAAGGGGAAAGCGGATAATATCTTTGTAAAGGGGTTCTAGGCTGTTACAGTAAAGGCCGATAAGGAACCACAGTCTGGTCAAGAATAGACTGAGACTGATAGATAGACAAAAGGAGAAATGAGATAGTAGAAGGTAGCCACAGATTACGGGATACAGTGACTCCCCTATGTAAGGAAGAGTGATGAAGGGTTGAGTCTGTACCTTAAATAAGAGGGTAGCGTGGCAGCCTGAGATAGACAGATGTTTCAGGATGACTGACCAAGATATGATAGGCAATATGATAAATAAAATATGCCTTAAGGTTTAGTTAGTCTGATGGATGGTTGAGCAAAGTATGATGATGATATGGCTTATGATGCCATAAGTTATGATAGTTGCATCTCCTTGCAATTGTCATATGATGACATGCATGTTAGAGTATGCCATGATGAATGAATACTCCCTTTTACAGTGCATGAAGGGTAGAGTATATATGAGATGAGAAAGTATGTTGCTCCCATACCATATGACATGTATTGAGGATGATAGATAGTCTCAGTTCATGGGACAATAAGTTATGATATTCAGATATGTTTGAAGTTACTCGGGTAATTCTGCAGACTTATGAATATAGTACTCAGGGCCATTTCTATTAAGCGGAATGGTAAGCAGATAAGAGTAAAGAGATTGTTTTTAGATCACTCTTCAGATAAGAGTTGGATCTGAAACAGATGGCTCTCAGATAGAGCTAGATTCAGATGAGTATAGATCACTCTTCAGATAAGAGTTGGATCTGATACAGGATGCTCGCAGTTGGAGCATAGTTCAAATGGTTCACAGTTAGAGCACAGATGAGTTATGATGAGGCCATAGCAGTAGAATGCAATGGCAGGTGGTTAGACCATGATGGCACAAGCCAATGGTAAGCCACAGTAAAGTAAGAAAGACGAGAAGGAACTCCTGAGTAAGAAAGGAAGTAAGTAAAGTCTGGGTAAATGATGTGAGGCTATAAAATTTTTATGGAGTTATCAACAGGTGGAAGCAGTTAACCTTATAACTTGGTCTGTTGGTTTAAGATCTTCGGGAGATATACAGTACAACAGAATCGCAGTTAGATTCTGGAGGGTCACAGTTAGATCCTAGCATGGCTCCAGGGTCGCAGTTAGATCCTAACAGATCCAGAGTCACAGTTAGATTCTGAAGAGGCTAACAGTTGATCGCAGTTAGATCCCTAGGTCGCAGTTAGACCTAGCCTAAGGAAAGTAATGAGCCATGAGACATGAGTACGATGTAGTATCTCTTTGGGAAGATGAATGCCAAAGACGAAGTTAAGGTAAGGAAGTTTCACTAGTTGATAACCTGACCCAGAGAAATTGTTTTATAATGATTTTCCTCAGGTAGCCTCTAGTCTACAGACTGAACTTAGCTTTCCCTTAAACGAAGATGAAGTCCAAGTTTAAATCTGAGTACTGAGATTCAAAGTTTTGTAGAAGTATGCCTGAGAAGCAGAGAAGAGAATCCTCTGTGTAATAAGAAGCAGAGAAGAGAATCCTCTGAGAAGCAGAGAAGAAAATCCTCAATGTAATAAGAATAGAAAAGTATGAGTAGATAAAGATTACCCAGATGAGGGGTAAAGAGATTAAAAGGCTAGAGAAGACCTAGAGAAGAGGGTCTAAGGCAAAGCTGAGATAGAACACAGTTCTATGAAAAAGAGAAAGCCAGTCTTATGTTAGTCTTGTGATAAGACAAGATAAGTTATGAAAGGGTGAAATACACCATGAGATAGCTAGAGTGGGCTAGATATGCCATGATAACGTATCAAAGGCATGTAATGAGATACACGGTAGTAAACGTGTAATATGACACGCACCTAGAGATGTGCATTGTATGAACAGACAGAGAGGCTCCCTGTTTGGTAGGAATCAGATGTTTGAATGTTATGCTATGAAAGAGAATAGAAAATGAGAGCTTTCACTCTTTGCATGAGATGTTAGGCTTAATGTTATGCTAAAACTATGCAAGCTCCGAGTGTTAGAGCTGTGCCTAGTTAGAACAGGAATGCTTAAGCTCCGATGTTAGAGCTTTGCATTCATAAGCAGGTATGCAGTCCTGCAGTATGTTGGCCAAGCATTATGCATATTAGAGTAGGTGCTTTTGTTTAGCAGCAAAGTAAAGAAAGAATAGCTGCGTAAGTCCTCTCTCTGTATGATGTTAAGTGCAAAGAAAGATGAAATGTTGCAGATTTTAAAGCAGTCTGCGAGATATCAAGAGAAGTAGTAAGAATATGATGCTTAAAGTATGATGAGTAGTTAGAAGAAAAATTCCCGAATACAGTAATATTCGAGAGGATTTCATATGAAAGAAATGGACACTACTCATAAGTGCAGTAAGTGGTCCATAAGAGGAAAGTAGATTTCAACTCTGATTGGATTAACCCAGAGAAAGAAAGGCATGTTACGAAGAGATGTAAAGTTATGATGAGTACTTTGCCAGATGTTAAGTTAATTTGGCTATGGTACTGATTAAATTTCGAGGACGAAATTTATTTAAAGGGGAGGAGAAATGTAACATCCAATTTTCAGGCCTTCAGACACGGAAATAGCCTGAGAATGAGAGGCTACCAGACCCCTTTTAAGCAGAAGTCCCAGAGACATAAGAGAGTTTTTAGGGACTAAGCTGCGAGTAAGTAAAGGTACGGGAACTTATGTGCAAACAGTGGAAGTCCCAAGGGGTAGAATGGCCATTTGAGGTGATGTAAAGGTCAAAGGTTGAAGAGTTACGAGCTGACCGTTCTGGTCGCGACTAGAGTAAAGCATGGTCGTGACTAGTGGTTACAGAAAGAGCTATACGCGACAAGAAAGCATTATGGTCGCGACGTAAAAGAAGTATGGTCGCGACTAGAAAACAGTGATATCGCGACTAATAGTGGCAGAAAGCCTTAGACGCGATTAAAAAGTGTTATGGTCGCGACTAAAATGTGTTGTGGTCGCGACGATAGAATGTTTTGGTCGCGACTAGAAGATGTTTTGGTCGCGACTAATGTACACAGAATTGTAAGGTCGCGACAAGATGATGTTGAGGTCGCGACTAGTGACTAAAGTGGCGCTAAGCGTATGGGCCAAGAGTGGTGAAGGTCCAAGAGAGATAGTTACCCGGTTGGAGATAGACCGGAGGCAAGATATCAGATACAGGAAAGGTTATCTAGAAACCACGAGGTGGACTGATAAGGTATACTCATGGGTCCCACAAGATGCCACATGGCATTAAAGTAATGATTCAGTAAAGTAAAGATACTCGGTTGGCGTGATAACCGAGGAGGCACGTAAACTGAGGAGGTGATCAGATAAGTCTGGGACATATCTGGGTGGCATTGGGAAGCGTGCAAGGTCTCTTCCAGTTGCCACATGGCATTAGTCTGTAGAAAGAAGAAAAAGCTGAGGGCACGCATTACGAGGCAGGAGACTGGACCGGTGAGTCAGCATGGTGAGTCAGCATGCTGAGGTGTCCCGGGAATTCAAGCATGTGAAAAATATGCTGCTGAGGTGTCCTGGTGAGTTGGCATGATGATGCAGTAAATGAGGAATTAAAGAAAACAGGAAAATCCAGGAAAAACCAGGACCGTAGGATCAAAGTTCCTGGAAACTACGATTATGCCATTGAGGGAGGCTATAAATACCCCCCCCATGGACTTCATTTGCACGCAGGAGCAAGGGAAAGAAAGAGAAAGAAGAGAGGGAAAGGGAAGGAAAGGAAGAGTGAAAGGAGAAAGGAAGAAAGGAAGTTCTGGCGGAGCTGGAAGCAGAATAGAGATAGTAGGGTTCTGCTGAGCTAGCCAGGTAGTAACTAATCCTAACTTCTATGTAATGGCTTTGTGATTTGATGTGCTATTGTTTGGTTGGATTGTTGTCTTATATGTTATGTCTGAAGCTCTGCTGTAATGCTATGGTCATATGTTATTAAGCATGGAAGCACGCAGCATACTTATCTGTACACAATCACAAGCAAGCACTGTCACACCGCATTACATATATTGTTATGATTGTTGCTACTGAGATTCCCCCGAATCTCATCCCCATCCATAACCCATTTCAGGGAGGTTATGCTGAATTGGATTTAGAGAATCCTAAGAGACGCCGTTATGCTGCCGGAGTAAAGGCTGAACATCAGTATATGATAAGTACTGTGTACGTAGTGCTGTCTAAGGAGGCTAGAAGTGAGTGGACCTAGCCGGTTCATCTAGTCTTTCCTGGGTACTACGTAGAATGGTAGTTCTCATGAGAGAATTACCGAATCAGTACGGTTCAGTTCTTTGTACAGATGAAGTGTAGCGGTTATGCTGCCGGAGTTTAGGCAGAAGAAGAGCTAGTATAGCTTCTGCAAGTGTACTCTGAGGGCTGTATGGGAGGATGTTTCACTAATCTTGTGTTCAAACCATCTTTGGAACTACCATGTGTGTTGAGAAGTGTTCTAACAATGTTGTCACACACATTTTTCTCCACATGCATGACATCAATACAGTGCCTTATAAAACATCCTTATTTTCATACATTATAGGGATCATTTGGTAGCATTTAGAACCACTTTTAAGGTCATTGAAGTCCAATTTCTCAATATGGAATTTTTCTCTTCTCGGATACTGTTCACTGTGTAAATTCCAGATGAGTGACCTGACTTCGGAAAATCATAATTAATTATAGAAAAATTGAAATGAAGTGGTTCCAATTGATACATGAAGCTAACTCAATTATATTTTAGGTAAAAATCACTCATTACTCATTCTTTGACTAAGTCAACGTAGGTCAACATTGTAATGTTATTGTTCAACCCACGTTTTTCCTCTAAATCCAGTATTTTGGTCCCAACTTTGATAATTTATAACTCCATGTGTAGACATCCAAATGAGTCATACTATATATCAAATCGAATCTTAATATGTATACTATTTACCATAAAAATTTCATACGTTTATTCATCCATTTATTATTTTTAATCATGGGTCAAACATCATTAGGTCACCACGTGTTACTGTTCATAGTGGTAAATTTCAGCATTTTAACTTTGCATACATATGCATACATCCATTATATATCAGTCAAGCATGCCAAACAATACTCATTAATAATTAATAAGTTGTTATTCATCATAACATGTAAAAAATTCTCATATTTCTAGTACATCTTTCCTGCCTGAAATCCGGAAGCATAATTGCTATCATTCGTCTTTAGAAAGTAACCGATCTTGTACCGATTTGGTAATTCCCTTGAGAACTACCATTCTACGTAAGTACACAGGAAAGACTAGATGAACCGTCTAGGTCCACTCACTAACAGCCTCCTTAGACAGTACCTACGTACACAGTACGTATCAGTTCCTTTCTTTGCCACTTTGCTAGAATTTCAGCAGCATAACGGCGTCTTTCAAAATTTCCAAAATTTACTTCGACTGCACCAGAACTTCCTTTCTTCTTTCTTTCTCTCACTTTCTCTCTCAAGAACTTCCTTATCTCTCTAAAATTCTCCTTGTCCATGAGAATGAAGAGCTAGGGGTATTTATAGTTTTGATGGATGGCATTTTCGTAATTTTGAAGCCATCTGAACTTGTGGCCCTGGTTTTTCCAGAATTTTCTATTTTTCTTTATTTCCTTTTACTGCATCACCAAGGGACACCTAAGGGGACACCTCACCCCTCACATTCTTCACATGGAAAAATTGGAGGGGGCTAGAAGCCTTCTAGAAGCTTTCCGGTCCAATCCGGTATCGGCCCGGTCCGTCGCCTCGAAAACTGGACCGTTTTCTGAATCTAATTTTTCTAAAAATCCATATTATGTCTTCTGACCTTAAATTTAGTATCTGGATCCTTTATATCCTTAACATTTTTATACTGGGTCTAAACTCAATTACAGATCCCCTGCATAATGACCAAAATACCCTTGGGTGCCCTTTCCTTCACTATATCAACCCTAAGGGCAAAATTGTCATTTTAAACCTTTCAGTACCCTGTCAGTTCATATACTGACTTTGGTTAACCTCTCCTGTGTATATCTTGGCTTCTGGGCCTGTACAAAATGACCAAAATGCCCTTCATACACTTATTACCCCTTTAGTACAACACAGGGGTATTTTCATAATTTCGCACTTTTCCGGGGTTCTGCCGGACACTGGCCCACCTATCAGTCCAAGAGTCTCACTGGGCCTTTGTTGGCGCCATTATTGGGCCTCCTAGGGTCCAATGCTTTTATGGAACGCATTACGAGGAATCTTCTCCTGGTAATGTTCACTGAGTCCTCTATCTCTCATACACCGTTTATACACATCTCCGGACACCGGGTCCTTCTATCAGATACACTGGCCTGCTGTGTTTAGGCATCCCTGTGGGTCATAACAGTCATCTGACTGAGGTTATCTGAACTCATTCAGTCCCTTTTTAAATACTGATAAATCTCCCTATCGGATACCTGGAGGCCTCACACTCCCGTCTATATTTGCTATTTTGCGAATAACTTTTTCTATAGACCTCCTATCGGTATTCTGTCAGTTTCTTGACATCCGCCCCATCAGGACGCATTATCCTATAATTTCTCACATATATCTGAAATCTAAGATATCCGGTAGGAATTTTTATAACTTTTAGACTATCAGATCAATTTTGGCTATCTGGAGTCTACAAAAATTCCTGTATTATGCTGGATTACCCGGCGTCACTTGCTCTATCTACTGGTGGAATATGGGGCTGATCAGAGTACGATCACTATTTTTGCCTATTTTTGGTCCAAGTTTTCATAATTACACTTTTGCCCCAGAAACTTTTCTTCTTTTCAATTAAGCCTCTTTATTTGGCTAAAATTACACTTAACGACCCCACATTTTTGTCTACTTTTCCTTTTTAGCCTTGAACTTTCCATAATTGCACTCAGGTCCTTACCTTTTCTTTCTTTTTCAATTTAATCCCTTTCTTTACATAAATAACCACATCTTTTCCCTGAAAAATAATTCATATATTTTATTCAATCTGTACATATAAATCAGTACAGAAAATTAGGGATATTACATTTCTCTCCCCCTTAAAATAAATTTTGTCCTCGAAATTTACACTATACATATTCTATGGAAATAATCAGGATACTTCCTCCTCATCTTTTCTTCTGTCTCCCATGTGGCTTCATGCTCAGTCAAGCCTTTCCAGATCACCTTGACTAGAGGAATTTGCTTATTACGTAACTGCTTGACCTTTCGATCAGCAATTTGTATCGGTCCAACCTCATAGGTCAGATTATCTCGTAGTGCGACTTCATCTTGCTCAATTACATGAGATGGATCTGGAATATACTTCTTTAATTGGGAAACATGAAACACATCATGTATCTGGCTAAGATTTGGAGGAAGTGCCAACCTATAGTGAAACATCCTTACTTTCGTACGTCTTAGGGACCATTTGATAGCATTTAGAACCACTTTCAAGGTCATTGAAGTCCAATTTCTCAATCTGGAGTTTTACTCTTATCGAGTACTGTTCACTTGAAAATTCCAGATGAGTGACCTGACTTCCAAAAATCATAACTAATTCTATAAAAATCGAAATGAAGTGGTTCCAATTGCTACTTAAAGCTAACTTAATATATTTCAGGGAAAAATAACTCGTTGACCATTCATTGACTGAGTCAACGTCAGTCAATGTCACAACTTTACTGTTCATCCAACGTTTTTCTCTTGAATCCAGCATTCTGGTCCCAACTTTGATAATTCATATCTCCTTGTGTAGACATCCAAATGAGTCATACTATATATCAAATTGAAGCTTGGTATGTCTTCTATTTACCTTAAAAATATCATACATTTATTCATCCATTTACTATTTTTAATTATGGGTCAAACATCCTCATGTCCCCACGGGTTACTGTTCATAGTGTTAATTTTCAGCAACCAACATTACATACATAAGCATACATCCATCATATATCATGCCAAACAACAATTATTATTAATTAATAAGTTGTTTTACATCTGGCCATGTACATAAATTCTCATATCTCTATTGCATCTTTTTCTGCCTGAAATCTGGCAGCATAACCGCTACGCTTCCTCTTCAGAAAGTAACTGATCTTGTACCGATTCGGTAATTCCCGGGAGAACTACCATTCTACGTAAGTACCCAGGAAAGACTGGATGAACCGGCTAGGTCCACTCACTTCTAGCCTCCTTAGACAGTACCTACGTACACAGTACGTATCAGTTCCTTTCTCTACTATTGCCATCTTGTCATAATTTCGGCAGCATAACAGCGTCTCTTAAAATTTCCAAAATTCACTTTGACATAACCTCCCCTGTAATGATTTACTTATTGGGATGAGATTCGGGGGAATCTCAGTAGCAACAATCGTAACAATATATGTAATGCAGAGTGACAGTGCTTGCTTTTTATTGTGTATAGATAAGTATGCCGCATGCTTCCATGCTTAATAACATATGATCATAGCATTACAGCAGAGCTTCAGACATAACATATAAGACAGCAATCCAACCAAACAATAGCACAACAAATCACAAAGCCATTACATAAAAGTTAGGATTAGTTACTGTAACATCCCTAATTTCTGTACGACGTTGTATGTACAGGTTAAATGAAATATATGATATTTTTAGGAAAAGAGGTGGCCATATTTATGTAAAGAAAAGGATTAATTGGAAGAGGAAGAAAGTCTAAGAGCCAAAGTGTAAAATTTCGAAAATGCCACTGTGATGCCCTAAGAAACCAGAAGTAAATGGAGGGCATTTTAGTCATTTCACACAATGGATGGATATCAGAGGAAATTTGATAGTAAATTATTATAATTAATATGATAATTTATGGAGTTGACAGAAGTCAAAAAGGAGTCCTGTAGAATTAATTATGGAATTTACGGTGAAAAAGGACACCGATAAAGGGTTAAAGAAAACGCATTTAATTTTTAACAGGACTTCTGGGGCTCAAAAAATTATGAAACTTTGTATAGAATTCATTTTATATTAGAATGAATTTATAAAAATTTTAGAACAATTAAAAGAGGTGATTAGCATTTATGCTAAGATCAGGGTAATTTATGGATATCGGTATAAGGAAATTACATTGGGATTTGGGCCAATTAGCTATTGGACCTAAAAGAGGTCCAACATGTCATCCTAGGCCAGCCCAATAAGTCCCAAAAGTTATCTTGGAGCCCAAGTCCAAAAATAAATAATTTATGGATTTTTGGAAATAAAGAAAAAGAGAATAAAGTAAGGATTAGGTTTGGCACATGGTGGGACCCATATGGACTCAAAAATGGCGCCAAGAAGTAGTCTTAGATGTCCCAAGTGGTGCCATGCTAGTGATGTCATGGTGGTAAGGTCTTGAGTGAAAAGTGAAAAGACATTCCAAGATCAAACCTTTAACCATTAGATCAAATAGTTTCCAAAGTGATCTTGGCCTTCAAATGGCACATGACTTTTGCTATAAATACCCCCTCCTTTCTATTCATTCTTCACACCCAAGAGCTCCTTTAGAGAGAGAAGTGAGTTCTAGAGAAAGAAAGCGGAAGAAAGCAAGGAAGAAGCAAGGGTCTTGAAAGAGCAAGTAAGGTGAGTTGATGCTCTTCACTTTACCATTTCGGTTTGCACTGTTCATACACTGTTCATGATAGAAGAAAATGGACTTTCAATGATTTAATGCTTCCATTGAGTTTATATGATGATTTTGTGTAGGATTGGAAAGGTTTTAAACCTTGGAAACCATTGGAATTAAAGGTTTTAAACAGTGATTTGAATTTCATAATTTTGATGCTTCCAATGGTCTTAAAATGAGATTTTGTGTGGGGGTAAAGTGGAGGAACAAGTATGGGAAGCATTGGAACCAAAATGGGAATTTTTGGAAAAAGGGAGCTTATTGAAACTAGACTTGGATTTTGTTTGGAATGGAGTTATAATTTGGTAATTATCTTGTAATGCCTAGGTTTTGACATTTGTGGCAAGGAAAGACCATTACAAGAAGGAAAGGAACAAGGATCTACAAGAGGTAGCAAGAATATCTAACTATAAACTTATGTGCTTTGATTGTTTTGCTTACTTGTTATGCATGAAGGTTTGGTTGAGCATGGAATGTTGTGTGATGATGATGATGATGTGATATGAGTATGTGATACTCCTTGCAATATATGTCATGACAATATGCATATTAGAATTGCTTATGTATAAGCATGAATTAGCTCCCATTGCATGATAACATGTTAGGCATTCAATCAAACATGCATAACCTTATAGTTTATATTACTTGCTATTGGGATTTCCATGAAATCTCATTCCTTCCATATAATTAAACATGCTCTAGGTGCTGGATCTTCTCAAGGCAAGAGGGTAAATGTTGATGGATGACTGTACATAATTTAAAGAGTGTGCACTTTAATTACAAGATGATGTTTTGGTTTGTATGATGCATGCTACTCATAAATCCAATCTGAGGTAGTGTACTTCCATCGGTATTTTGATTGACTTATATGATGATTTTTCATATGAAATTTTGCATGAACATAGCTAAGATCTATAGCTTTAAATGGACACCAAGAACGCCTCATTTGGTTAAGAAGTCGAATTGTTATGATTTTTCAAAGTTAGGAGTTGAAATCTGGAATAAGGTAAAATGACTACTCAGAGGCAGTGAGGTTCATGCGCTAATTTCATATAGTAAACGAATGATTTTTTCCTCAAACTTTTGTGAGATTAAATTATACATATGGATCTTTAAATCCATATGTAATTCAACTCAATTGGATAAGTATACAAGGAGAAATGAATTTTTGAAAATGGGGCAAAGAAACTGGAACTTCCAGATTTACCAAATGAACAGTAAAGTTCAATGAATAAACTGATTTGATATGGACAAGAAGATCTCATTTTCATATTTTTATATCACATTTAAATGAAATATATGTCATTAGAAATTGGAATCACCTTAAAATGATTTTTCTAGATTTAGTTATGAATTTCCAAAGTTCAGGTTGTAATCTGGAATTACCCAGTGAATAGTGGCAGTGAACAGTAACCGTAAGCCCAACACTTGGAAATTCATGTTTTTGAGGTTAAGACTTAAAGATATTTGTTAGAAAATACCGTTGTGCTGGTAGACTATACAAAGTAGTGTGTACGTAGGTGCTCTCTAAGGAGGCTGGAAGTGAGTGGACCTAGCCGGTTCATCCAGTCTTTCCTGGGTACTTGCGTAGAATGGTAGTTCTCACGGGGAATTACCGAATCAGTACAGTTATTTTCTACCAGAATTTTCGGCAAGAGAGATATAATCCACTTCAAGAGAGCTATAGCAAGAGTACTTTGAGAGATATAAAGGAGGATGTTTCAGTTACTACCTCAAAGCTTAGCAGAACTCTACTATCTCTATTCTGCTTCCAGCTCCGCCAGAACTTCCTTTCTTTCTTTCTTCCTCTCACTTTCTCTCTCTAGCACCTCCTCCTCTCTCTAAAAGGCCCTTGGCCGTGCAGCATATGAAGCAAGGGGGGTATTTATAGTTTTGGTCAATGGCATTTCTGTAATTTTGAAGCCATCTGATCCTGTGGTCCTGGTTTTTCCGGAATTTCCTATTTTTCTTTATTCCTTTGACTGCATCATGCATGACATCACTCCATGCCACCTCAATGGACACCTCAGTGGACACCTAATCAGTCACATGTCTCATATGGAGAAATTGAGGCCTTCTTGAAGCTTTCCAGTCCAGTCCGGTATCGGTCTGGTCCGATTTCCTACAAACTGGACTCGCCAGCTAAGATTGTGCCACGTGTCCTCAACTTTTTCTTCCTCCTCTATATTGGCACCATGTGGCATCTTACTGGCACCTGTCACGTCTTCCAATGCTATCCAGATAAGTCCAGGACTTTATCTGATCATCTCCTCGGTTATCGTGCCGACCGAGTAACTTTACTTAATTGAAACAGCATTAAAATAGTGTTTTAATGCCACTTTTTCCCACATACTTCATGGGCTACGTTTTTGGGCCTTGGAATATTATCTTGGGTCTCTGATCAAGCTCAAGTACTCTGATGGCTCGATTCCCAAGAAACAGCCCTTGGCAAATTACCAAAATACCCTTGAGTGCCCTTTCTTGCGCTATCTTTGCCCTAAGGGTAAAATCGTCATTTTACACCTTTTTGTACCCTGTCAGGGTATATACTAACTCTAGGTAACTTTATCTGTATGTGCCTTGGCTCCTAGGCCTGTCCAGAATGACCAAAATTCCCTCCATTCATCTATTACTCTTTAGTACAACACAGGGGCATTTTCGTAATTTCACACTTTTCCGGGGTTCTGCTGGACACTGGCCCACCTATCAGTCCAAGGGTCTCACTGGGCCTTTGATGGAGCCATTATTGGGCCTTTCAGGGTTTATTACCTTCATGGCACGTATTACGAGGAATCCTCCCTTGTGAATGATTATTGAATATTTTATCTATTATTCACTGTTTATACACATATTCGGACACCGGCTCCTTCTGTCCGATACACTGGCCTGCGGTGTTCAGGCATCCCTGTGAGTCATATCAGTCATCTGACTGAGATTATCCGAACTCATTCAGTCCCTTTTCAAATACCGATAAATCTCCCTATCGGATACGCGGAGGCCACATACTCCCTTCTGGATTTTCTGATTTGTGAATAACTTTTTCTACAGGCCTCCTATCGGTATTCTGTCAGTTTCCTGACATCCGCCCCATAAGTACGCATCATCCTGTATTTTCTCACTTATATATGAAATCTAGGATATCCGGTATTAATTTTTATAACTTTTGGACGATCAGTCCATTTCTGGCTATCTGGAGTCTTGAAAAATTCCTGTATTAAGCCAGAATACTGAGCGTCACTTGCTCTCTCTATCGGTGAAATCTGGGACTAAAATGCTTTCGGACAGTCCAAACCACTTCCGGCCTGACTTTCTTTAATTACAATTTAGCCCCAGGGAACTTTTCTTCTTTTCATTTTAGTCCCTTTTTAATTGGCTAAAATTACACTTAAAGACCCCACATTTTTGTCTACTTTTCCTTTTTGGCTATAAACTTTCCATAATTGCACTTAAGTCCTTTCATTTCCTTTCTTTACCTTACTAGGTCTAGGGGCATTATTGTCTTTTCATATCTTACCAGAGTATTCTCTGACCCTGGTCAACTATCCAGATACCCTTTCTTGACTGTCTAACCTTAGCTAAATGACCAAAATACCCTTTACTCATTCTTCGGTTATTCTATAACATAAGGGCTTTTTCGCCAGTTTGCACATTTTTCCCGGACACCGGCCCCTCTTACCACTGAACTGATATTATGGGCCTGGGCCTTCCCTGGTGTCACTACGGGCCTTAGAAAACACTGTATGGCCTCTGGCCATAGTCCGATCATCTCTATTCGGACTGCTCTTCCTTTACCGATTATAACTGTAAATTCCCATCTTCGAGAATTTTTACAGAAAAATCGGGACCTCAAATCAAAATTATGTGTTGCGTCATTCAACCTGGAATCCTTTTCTTTATCTCCTGGTATTTTCAGATATTTTATCCGGACCGGGCTATTTTTGCCTGAAAGTACGCTCCCGCGCACACTTTTCAAAAATGACCATTCTACCCTTGGTCACATTTCTAATTCTTTCATACACATAGAGACCTCATATGCACATTTCTCAGTTCAGTGAAATGATCAGCATAATTTTCTCTATTTTCTGGCAAAATATGGTACTCATCGGCTACCAGCCCGATCTTTCCTATAATTACGATTATGCCCTTGAATTCTCTTTCTGGCATCTCTAGGCCTAAAAATTGGGGTGTTACATTTCTACCCCCCTTAAAATAAATTTCGTCCTCGAAATTTACTTGGCATCTTAGTCAACTATCCTGGATATAGCTCTTCTGTATATCCTTTCCTGGCTCATGACTAAGGCTTGGGGCATTTATCCTCTTATACTTATGGACAACTCATTACACTTGTGAGTAGTGTCCATTTCTTTCATATCTTATTCCACAGAATTCTGATATAATTCTGGGGTCTACATCACTCCTCTTACACTTTGCAAATCTCTCAGGAGAAATATTGTTCTTCTGACTTTCCTTCTCCTGATACGAGATCATAACCCAGATAACTTCTCTGACTTTTCTTAACTGTGCTCATAACTTCATGCATTTATGCCAAACTTTTGTGGCATTTTTTTTATCCCTTCTTAGGGCTTATCTATTGTTAGGCTACTCTTGCCTTAGCACCTTTCGTGCCACTGGGTTAGGGCTAGATTACTCTTTGTATAACTTTAGGCCCTAGCAATCTCTTTCTTATAGAACTACGTTCCATCTTTACTTTGCCTTAGACCCTCTTCTCTAGGTCTCTCTGGACTTTTATTACCACTTCCTTTAGATCAGAAAAGAACTCTTTATTATCCATATCATTTTCTAGGCTTATAGTTCCTTACAGCTCAGTCGCCCTTACCGCTATGGTTCTTCTTAACCATTCTTAGGGTCGACCTCAGGAAATTTGGAGACTCTGTCTGTGGCAAGAGCAAATACCTTTCCTAGGGATGTCAGCATTCTTAGGACAACCTCTTGCAAAGTGGCCTTTCTCACTACAACTACTTTGCCCTACTTGACACTCCCATGTGCCATGGCTCTTTCCACCACATTGACATCTCTGCTCTCCAACCTGATCATTACTTTGATCAGTTCCCTGTCTGAACTATTGCCTCTTTCTCTTGCTATTGGCTCCACACCTTGAGCTACCTCCCAGAGTGCTCTTAGCCAATGCTTTTCTATTATCTGTACATAGGGAATGCTCTTTTCTGCTTCTCAGGCATACTTCTACAAAACTTTGAATATCAGTACTCAGATTCGCACTTGGACTCCGTCTTCGTTAAGGAAAAACTAAGTTCAGTCTGTCTATAATAGAGGCTATCTGAGAAAAACCATTGTAAAATAATTTCTCTGGGTGAGTTTATCAACTAGTGAAGCTTCCTCACCTTAACTTCGTCTTTGGCATTCATCTTCCCAAAGAGATACTACATCGTACTCATATCTCATGGCTCATTACTTTCCTTAGGCTAGGTCTAACTGCGACCTCGGGATCTAACTGCGATCAACCGTTAGCCTCTTCAGAATCTAACTACGACTCTGAAGCTGTTAGGATCTAACTGCAATCCTGGAGCCATGCTAGGATCTAACTATGACCCTCCAGAATCTAACTGCGATTCTGTTGTACTGTATATCTCTCAAAGATCTTAAACCAACAGACTAGGTTATAAGGTTAACTGCTTCCACCTGTTGATAACTCCATAAATAAACATTTTAAAAATTTTATAGCCTCATATCATTTACCCAGACTTTACTTACTTCCTCGTTTACTCAGGAGTTCCCTCTCATCTTTCAACCTGTGCTCTAACTGCGAGCTATTTGAACTATGCTCTAACTACGAGTATTCTATATCAGATCCAACTCTTATCTAAAGAGTGATCTATACTCATCTGAATCTAGCTCTATCTGAGAGCCACTATTTCATAACTAACTCTTATCTGAAGAGTGATCTAGAACAATTCCTTTACTGTTATCTGCTGCTTTCTGTCTACCATTCCTTCTAATAGAAATAGCCCTGAGTACTGTATTCACAAGCCTATAGAAATACCTGAGTAACCTCAATCATATCTGAGTAACCTCAATCATAAATCATATCATAACTTATCGTCCCATAACTGAGACTATCTATCATCCTCAATACAATCATATCATCCTCATATCATATGGTATGGGAGCAACATACTTCCTCATCTCATATATGTACTCATATATACTCTACCCTGCATGCACTGCAAAAGGGGAGTATCCATTCTACATAGCATACTCTAACAAGCATGTTATCATTTGACAACTGCAAGGAGATGCAACTATCATAACTTATGGCAACATAAGCCATATCATCTTCATATTTTGCTCAACCATCCATTAGATATCATAATAATCTAAGTAAGCCTCAAAACATATTTCTTTTATCATATTGCCTATCATATCCTGAAACATCTGTCTATTTCACTTTGGCTGCCACACTACCCTCTTACTAGGGTATAGACTCAACCCTTCATTACTCTATCTTATATTGGGGAGTCACTTTATCTTTTAACTGTGGCTACCTCTTTACTATATCTTAACTTCTTCTATATATCCATCAGTCCTAGTCTACTCTTGACCGGACTATGGTTTCTTATTGGTCTTTCTCTTGATCCTTAATCCTCATGGATCTCATTCATCATCTCTCACTATTACCTCTGTTCTCTAGAGTATTCTCCCCTAGGTCTACTACTTCTCCGTGATGGAATCCCTCTGTTCAGGGAACATTTAGCTCTTTATCTATTAACCATCACGTCTTTACCATTAGGCCATGTACTAGGATCATTCCTAGGCAATTCTCATTCTAGCTTTTAGGTCTTCTATTCAGATTAACTGAATAAAACCCCTGCAACGTAGATCTACTCTTACTTATCACATAGAGGATCTACTTTTACACATTGTCTTAAACTGATCTTTTGTACCTCAGTACTTTGGTACTGTCTGGCTTACCATATGCTATTCCAATCCTCTAGCTGATGGACTTCAGCAAGGTTGGTACCTTTATTATCATATGGCCTCTGCTATCTTTGTTGCGACTTGAGAACTGCATAGTCGCAACTCACATGCTCTGCGACTTTTAGTCACAACTGTCATACGCTACTTGTCACGACCTGGCATTTCTGTGTCCTTTAGTCACGACCTATTTCTCATAACGTCGCGACCTGGACTCCTTTCAGCCATAATATAAGTTTTAATGCTCAAGGGTTTGACTAACCCTAACTATCTTGTATATGTTTTCTCTACTTCCTACTTTTAAAACCTATAATCATACTCATTCTTATATAAAGGCAACATACTAGGTATAGGGTAGCTCAATAGTGTGCACACTGGACAATACAATCCAATCACATACAGGATTTATCTATTCATTGGCCAGTGGCTACATAACACAATTAAGCCTGTACCTTAATTTGGTGCAGGCGACTTTCTTATCTCGTTGCCAGTCAGGGCATATACTCTTCCCTGAGTCGGGTATCTTTCGCCTGTTGTGTTCTGTGGACACTCCCTGGCATAATGTCCAGGCTTTCCACACCTATAGCATAACCCTTGACCTACTGGACAAGGCCTCGTACCATGGTCTCGACCATAGTTCCCACATATATTAGGCCTTGGTTGCCTACTAACTTCTCTTGGCCCACTACCTGGCCTACTTCCCTGTCTCTTATTAACTTCTGACCCATATGCTGGCCCATTTCTCTTCTTACTGTTCCCTCTCAAGGAACCTGGTGTCATCACTCTTGATGTAGCAGGTTCACTCTTTTCTGGGTATTGCACATTCTTTTCTGTGATCCTGCATACCTCTACTGCTTCATTAAACTTCCGTATCTGTCTAGGAAAAACCTTTTCCTTTAGTGTAGGATTCAATCCACGATTAACTTCTCAGTGGTCCACCTCTCATCATTCATACAGCTTAGTGGAATATCGGAAAAGATGGATGAACCTAGCAAGATAATCATCAAAGGGTTCTTGCTCACCCTGCTTTAATACCAGAAATTCTGCTTCATGTTCATCCCTTACTGACTGTGGAAAATATTTCTCGTTGAACTGCTCAAGAAATACTTCCCATGTAAGTGGAATATTTCTTGAGTGCAGAATCACTTCTGTATTCCTCCACCACTTATCCGCATCTCTTTCTAGCTTGTAAACTGCCAGCTGGGCCTTTCTTTCAGTGGGACATTATAAAATCTTAAAGATTTTCTCTAACTGACTAACCCAATCCTCAGCTACTTGGGTGTCAAAAGTCCCTTCAAACATGGGTGGTTTAAACTTATGGAATCGTTCCATCCATGTTTGCAGACTTTCCTGGTTATTGTCATTTCCTATAGACCCCTGATGTCTATTCATTCCAGTCTGCTCATGATCTGGCTGAGGTTCCGGTTCTATATTATTCTCTGGTACTCCTCCTTCTCAGACTACTGTAAGTTAGCAACTGCAGCAACAACCGTCGTAGCGATAGTAAAATCTCGTTCTTGATCTTGGCGAGCCTGGGTTGCCCGCATCTCATCTATTGTATGCTGTTGCTGTTCTAGCCTATCTAGAATAACTTGCACAGGGTCTATCTGACTATTAGTACCCTCTTCCCGAGGCTCTACCACTCCGGGTCTAACCGTTCTTCTTATATTAACCATGACTTCTACTCCTTTTTCTAGAATTGGGAAATCCAGTCATATATATGCACAACAATCTATGTACATATGTAAAACATTTAGGATAACCCATACCACATACCACACATCTTAACTATTTCAGAGCATTACTGAGCCAGAACCTTCTGTTCTGTGCCAGAATCTTATGCTCTGAACCAGAGCCCTTTCTGGTCTATGCCAGAACCTTCTGCTTTCATACTAAAATGAAACATCCTTACTTTCGTACGTCTTAGGGACCATTTGATAGCATTTAGAACCACTTTCGAGGTCATTGAAGTCCAATTTCTCAATCTGGAGTTTTACTCTTATAGAGTACTGTTCACTTGAAAATTCCAGATGAGTGACCTGACTTCCAAAAATCATAACTAATTCTATAAAAATTGAAATGAAGTGGTTCCAATTATTACTTAAAGCTAACTCAATATATTTCAGGGAAAAATAACTCGTTGACCATTCATTGACCGAGTCAACGTTAGTCAACGTCACAACTTTACTGTTCATCCAACATTTTTCTCTTGAATCCAGCATTCTGGTCCCAAATTTGATAATTCATATCTCCTTGTGTAGACATCCAAATGAGTCATACTATATATCAAATCGAAGCTTGGTATGTCTACTATTTATCTTAAAAATATCATACATTTATTCATCCATTTACTATTTTTAATTATGGGTCAAACATCCTCATGTCCCCACGGGTTACTGTTCATAGTGTTAATTTTTAGCAACCAACATTATATACATAAGCATACATCCATCATATATCATGCCAAACAACAATTATTATTAATTAATAAGTTGTTTTATATCTGGCCATGTACATAAATTCTCATATCTTTATTGCATCTTTTCCTGCCTGAAATCTGGCAGCATAACCGCTACGCTTCCTCTTCAGAAAGTAACTGATCTTGTACCGATTCGGTAATTCCCGTGAGAACTACCATTCTACGTACGCACCCAGGAAAGACTGGATGAACCGGCTAGGTCCACTCACTTCCAGCCTCCTTAGACAGTACCTACGTACACAGTACGTATCAGTTCCTTTCTCTACTATTGCCATCTTGTCATAATTTCGGCAGCATAACAGCGTCTCTTAAAATTTCCAAAATTCACTTTGACATAACCTCCCCTGTAATGATTTACTTATTGGGATGAGATTCGGGGGAATCTCAGTAGCAACAATCGTAACAATATATGTAATGCAGAGTGACAGTGCTTGCTTGTGATTGTGTACAGATAAGTATGCCGCATGCTTCCATGCTTAATAACATATGATCATAGCATTACAGCAGAGCTTCAGACATAACATATAAGACAGCAATCCAACCAAACAATAGCACAACAAATCACAAATCCATTACATAAAAGCTAGGATTAGTTACTACCTCAGAGCTTAGCAGAACTCTACTATCTCTATTCTGCTTCCAGCTCCGCCAGAACTTCCTTTCTTTCTTTCTTCCTCTCACTTTCTCTCTCTAGCACCTCCTCCTCTCTCTAAAAGGCCCTTGGCCGTGCAGCATATGAAGCAAGGGGGGGTATTTATAGTTTTGGTCAATGGCATTTCTGTAATTTTGAAGCCATCTGATCCTGTGGTCCTGGTTTTTCCGGAATTTCCTATTTTTCTTTATTCCTTTTACTGCATCATGCATGACATCACTCCATGCCACCTCAATGGACACCTCAGTGGACACCTAATCAGTCACATGTCTCATATGGAGAAATTAAGGCCTTCTTGAAGCTTTCCAGTCCAGTCCGGTACCGGTCCGGTCCGATTTCCACAAACTGGACTCACCGGCTAAGATTGTGCCACGTGTCCTCAACTTTTTCTTCCTCCTCTATATTGGCGCCATGTGGCATCTTACTGGCACCTGTCACGTCTTCCAATGCTATCCAGATAAGTCCAGGACTTTATCTGATCATCTCCTCGGTTATCGTGCCGACTGAGTAACTTTACTTAATTGAAACATCATTAAAATAGTGTTTTAATGCCACTTTTTCCCACATACTTCATGGGCTACGTTTTTGGGCCTTGGAATATTATCTTGGGTCTCTGATCAAGCTCAAGTACTCTGATGGCTCGATTCCCAAGAAACAGCCCTTGGCAAATTACCAAAATACCCTTGAGTGCCCTTTCTTGCGCTATCTTTGCCCTAAGGGTAAAATCGTCATTTTACACCTTTCTATACCCTGTCAGGGTATATACTGACTCTAGGTAACTTTATCTGTATGTGCCTTGGCTCCTGGGTGAAACATCCTTCCTTTCATATGTCTTAGGGACCATTCAGTAGCATTTAGAACCACTTTCAAGGTTATTGAAGTCCAATTTCTCAATCTGGAGTTTTACTCTTATCGAGTACTGTTCACTATGAAAATTCCAGATGAGTGACTTGACTTAAAAAAATCATAACTAATTCTAGAAAAATCGAAATGAAGTGGTTCCAATTTCTAAATGAAGATAACTCAATTATCTTTCAGGGAAAAATAACTCGTTGACCATTCATTGACCAAGTCAACGTCAGTCAATGTGTCAACTTTACTGTTCATCCCACGTTTTTCTCCCTGAATCCAGCATTCTGGTCCCAACTTTGATAATTTATATCTCCTTGTGTAGACATCTAAATGAGTCATAATATATATCAAATTGAAGCTTGATATGTCTAATATTTACCTTAAAATATCATACATTTATTCATCTATTTACTATTTTTAATTATTTATCAAACATGACTAGATTACCACGTGTTACTGCTCACAGTGGTCAATTTCAGCATTTCTTCTTTGCATACATATACATACATCCATCATACATCAGTCAAACATACCAAAAAACACTTATTATTAATTAATAAGTTGTTTTACAATCTGGGTATGTACAAAATTTCCCATATCTCTATCACATCTTTTTCTGCCTAAACTCCGGCAGCATAACCGCTACGGTTCCTCTTCAGAAAGTAACTGATCTTGTACCGATTCGGTAATTCCCGTGAGAACTACCATTCTACGTAAGTACCCAGGAAAGACTGGATGAACCGGCTAGGTCCACTCACTTCCAGCCTCCTTAGACAGTACCTACGTACACAGTACGTATCAGCTCCTTTCTCTACTATTGCCATCTTGTCATAATTTCGGCAGCATAACGGCGTCTCTTAAAATTCCCAGAATTCATTTTGATATAACTTCCCCTGTAATGGTTTACTTTTTGGATGAGATTCGGGGGAATCTCAGTAGCAACAATCATAACAATATATGTAATGCAGAGTGACAGTGCTTGCTTGTGATTGTGTACAGATAAGTATGCCGCGTGCTTCCATGCTTAATAACATATGATCATAGCATTACAGCAGAGCTTCAGACATAACATATAATACAGCAATCCAACCAAACAATAGCACAACAAATCACAAAGCCATTACATAAAAGCTAGGATTGGTTACTACCTCAAAGGCTAAGCAGAGCTCTACTATCTCTATTCTGCTTCCAGCCCCGCCAGAACTTCCTTTCTTTCTTTCTTCCTCTCACTTCTCTCTCTAGCACCTCCTGCTCTCTCTAAAAGGCCCTTGGCCGTGCAGCATATGAAGCAAGGGGTGGTATTTATAGTTTTGGTCAATGGCATTTCTGTAATTTTGAAGCCATCTGATCCTGTGGTCCTGGTTTTTCCGGAATTTCCTATTTTTCTTTATTCCTTTTACTGCATCATGCATGACATCACTCCATGCCACCTCAATGGACACCTCAGTGGACACCTAATCAGTCACATGTCTCATATGGAGAAATTGAGGCCTTCTTGAAGCTTTCCAGTCCAGTCCGGTACCGGTCCGGTCCGATTTCCCACAAACTGGACTCACCGGCTAAGATTATGCCACGTGTCCTCAACTTTTTCTTCCTCCTCTATATTGGCGCCATGTGGCATCTTACTGGCACCTGTCACGTCTTCCAATGCTATCCAGATAAGTCCAGGACTTTATCTGATCATCTCCTCGGTTATCGTGCCGACTGAGTAACTTTACTTAATTGAAACAGCATTAAAATAGTATTTTAATGCCACTTTTCCCACATACTTCATGGGCTACCTTTTTGGGCCTTGGAATATTATCTTGGGTCTCTGATCAAGCTCAAGTACTCTGATGGCTCGATTCCCAAGAAACAGCCCTTGACAAATTACCAAAATACCCCTGAGTGCCCTTTCTTGCGCTATCTTTACCCTAAGGGTAAAATCGTCATTTTACACCTTTCTGTATCCTGTCAGGGTATATACTGACTCTAGGTAACTTTATCTGTATGTGCCTTGGCTCCTGGGTGAAACATCCTTCCTTTCATATGTCTTAGGGACCATTCAGTAGCATTTAGAACCACTTTCAAGGTTATTGAAGTCCAATTTCTCAATCTGGAGTTTTACTCTTATCGAGTACTGTTCACTATGAAAATTCCTGATGAGTGACCTGACTTCGAAAAATCATAACTAATTATAGAAAAATCGAAATGAAGTGGTTCCAATTGATAAATGAAGATAACTCAATTATCTTTCAGGGAAAAATAACTCGTTGACCATTCATTGACCGAGTCAACGTCAGTCAATGTGTCAACTTTATTGTTCATCCCACGTTTTTCTCCCTGAATCCAGCATTCTGGTCCCAACTTTGATAATTTATATCTTGTGTAGACATCCAAATGAGTCATAATATATATAAAATCGAAGCTTGATATGTCTTTTATTTACCTTAAAAATATCATACATTTATTCATCCATTTACTATTTTTAATCATTTATCAAACATGACTAGATTACCACGTGTTACTGTTCGCAGTGGTCAATTTCAGCATTTCTACTTTGCATACATATACATACATCCATCATACATCAGTCAAACATACCAAACAACACTTATTATTAATTAATAAGTTGTTTTACAATCTGGGTATGTACAAAATTTCCCATATCTCTATCACATCTTTTTCTACCTAAACTCCGGCAGCATAACCGCTACGCTTCATCTTCAGAAAGTAACTGATCTTGTACCGATTCGGTAATTCCCGTGAGAACTACCAATCTACGTAAGTACCCAGGAAAGACTGGATGAACCGGCTAGGTCCACTCACTTCCAGCCTCCTTAGACAATACCTACGTACACAGTACGTATCAGCTCCTTTCTCTACTATTGCCATCTTGTCATAATTTCGGCAGCATAACGGCGTCTCTTAAAATTCCCAGAATTCATTTTGATATAACTTCCCCTGTAATGGTTTACTTTTTGGATGAGATTCGGGGGAATCTCAGTAGCAACAATCATAACAATATATGTAATGCAGAGTGACAGTGCTTGCTTGTGATTGTGTACAGATAAGTATGCCGCGTGCTTCCATGCTTAATAACATATGATCATAGCATTATAGCAGAGCTTCAGACATAACATATAAGATAGCAATCCAACCAAACAATAGCACAACAAATCACAAAGCCATTACATAAAAGCTAGGATTAGTTACTACCTCAAAGGCTCAGCAGAGCTCTACTATCTGTATTCTGCTTCCAGCTCCGCCAGAACTTCCTTTCTTTCTTTCTTCCTCTCACTTTCTCTCTCTAGCACCTCCTCCTCTCTCTAAAATGACTCTTGGCCGTGCAGCACATGAATGAAAGGGGGGGTATTTATAACCTCCTCCAATGGCAATCTCGTAATTTCCATGAACTTTGATCCTGCGGTCCTGGTTTTTCCGGATTTTCCTATTTTTCTTAATTCCTCCTTTACTGCATCATGCATGACATCATTGGGACACCTCACCAGGACACCTCAGCGCCACATTTATCACATGTCTGAAATCCTGGACACCTCAGCAGCTGACTCAACATGCTGACTCACGGTCCAGTATCTTGCCTCGTAATACGTGTCCTCAACTTTTTCTTCTGCCTTTAAGATTGCGCCATGTGGCACCTGGAAGGGACCTTTCACTCCTTCCAATGCTATCCAGACAAATCCAGGACTTTATCTGATCGTCTCCTTGGTTATCGTGCCGACCGAGTAATTTTACTTTATTGAAACAGCATTAAAATAGTATTTTAATGCCACTTTTTCCCACATACTTCATAGGCTACGTTTTTGGGCTCTGGGAACTTTGTCTTGGATCCTGATCAAGCTCAAGTACTTTGATGGCTCGATTCCCAAGAAACAGCCCTTGGCAAATTACCAAAATGCCCTTGGGTGCCCTTTCTTGCACTCTTTTAACTCTAAGGGTAAAATCGTCATTTTACACCCTTCTGTACCCTGTCAGGGTATATACTGACTCTAAGTAACTTTATCTGTATGTACCTTGGCTTCTGGGCCTGTCCAGAATTACCAAAATGCCCTTCATTCATCTGTTACACTTTTGTACAACACAGGGGCATTTTTGTAATTTTGCACTTTTCCGGGGTTTTGCCGGACACTGGCCCACCTATCAGTCCAAGTATCTTACTGGGCCTCTGTTGGCGCCATTATTGGGCCTTTTTGGGTCCAATATCCTCATGGCACGCATTACGAGAAATCTTCCCCCGTTAATAATTATTGAATATTTTATCTATTATTCACCGTTTATACACCTATCCGAACACCGGCTCCTTCTGTCCGATACATTGGCCTGCGGTGTTCAGGCATCCCTGTGAGTCATATCAGTCATCTGACTGAGGTCATCCGAACTCATTCAGTCCCTTTTTAAATACCGATAAATCTCCCTATCGGATACCCAGAGGCCTCACACTCCCGTCTGGATTTTCTAATCTGCGAATAACTTTTTCTACAGGCCTCCTATCGGTATTCTGTCAGTTTCCTGACATCCATCCCATAAGGACGTATCATCCTGTATTTTCTCACCAAGATCTGAATTCTAGGATATCCGGTATGAATTTTTATAACTTTTGGACAATTAGTCCATTTCTGGCTATCTGGAGTCTTCAAAAATTCCTGTATTAAGCCAGATTACCGAGCGTCACTTGCTCTCTCTACCGGTGAAATCTGGGACTGAAATGCTTCCGGACAGTCCAAACCACTTCCGGCCTGACTTTCTTTAATTACAATTTAGCCCCAGGGAACTTTTCTTCTTTTCATTTTAGTCCCTTTTTACTTGGCTAAAATTACACTTAAGGACCCCACATTTTTGTCTACTTTCCTTTTTGGCCTTGAAACTTTCCATAATTGCACTTAAGTCCTTTCATTTCCTTTACTAGGTCTAGGGGCATTATTGTCTTTTCATATTTTACCAGAGTATTCTCTGGCCCTGGTCAACTATCCAGATACCCCTTCTTGACTGTCTAACCTTAGCCAAATGACCAAAATACACCTTACTCATTCTTCAGTTATTCTATAACATAAGGGCATTTTCGTCATTTTGCACATTTTTCCCGGACACCGGCCCCTCTTACCACTGAACTGATATTATGGGCCTGGGCCTTCCCTGGTGTCACTATGGGCCTTAGACAACACTGTATGGCCTCTGGCCATAGTCCGATCATCTCTATTCGGACTGCCTTTCCTTTACCGATTATAACTGTAATTTCCCATCTTCGAGAATTTTTACAGAAAAATCGGGACCTCAAATCAAAATTCTGTGTTGCGTCATTCAATCCTGAATCCCTTTCTCTATCTTCCGGTATTTTCAGATATTTTATCCGGACCGGGCTATTTTGGCCTGAAAGTACGCTCCCGCGCACACTTTTCAAAAAATGACCATTTTACCCCTGGTCACATTTCTAATTCTTTCATACACATAGAGACCTCATATGCACATTTCACAGTTCAGTGAAATGATCGGCATAATTTTCTCTATTTTCTAGCAAAATATGGTACTCATCGGCTACCAGCCCGATCTTTCCCATAATTACGATTATGCCCTTGATTTCTCTTTCTGGCATCTCTAGGCCTAAAAATTGGGTGTTACATTTCTACCCCCCTTAAAATAAATTTCGTCCTCGAAATTTACTTGGCATCTTAGTCAACGATCCTGGATATAGCTCTTCTGTATATCCTTTCCTGGTTTATGACTAAGGCTTGGGCATTCCTCCTCTTATACTTATGGACAACTCATTACACTTATGAGTAGTGTCCATTTCTTTCATATCTTATTCCTTAGAATTTTTATGTAATTCTGGGGTCTACTTCACTCTTCTTACACTTTGCTAATCTCTCAGGAGAAATATTGTTCTTCTGACTTCCTTTCTCCTGATACGAGATCATAACCCAGATAACTTCTCTGACTTTTCTTAACTATTCTCATAACTTCATGCATCTATGCCAAACCTTTGTGGCATTTGCACTTTCTTATCCCTTCTTAGGGCTTACATATCATTAGGCTATTCTTGCCTTAGCACCTTTCAATTTAACGTGCTACTGGGTTAGGGCTATATTACTCTTTATATAGCTTTAGGCCCTAGCAATCTCTTTCTTATAGAACTACGTTCTATCTTTGCTTTGCCTTTGACCCTCTTCTCTAGGTCTCTCTGGCCTTTTATTACCATTTCCTTTAGATCAGAAAAGAACTCTTCATTATCCACATCATTATCTAGGCCTATAGTTCCTTACAGCTCAGTCGCCCTTACCGCTATGGTTCTTCTTAATCATTCTTAGGGTCGACTTCAGGGAATATTGAAGACTGTGTCTGGGGTAAGAGCAAATACCTTTCCTAGGGATGTTCGCATTCTTAGGGCAACCTCTTACAAAGTGGCCTTTCTTACCACAACTGCTTTACCCTGCTCAACATTCCCAGGTGTCATGGCTCTTTCCACCACATTGATTTCTCTGCTCTCCAATCTGATCATTACCCTGATCAGTCCCCTGCCTGAACTATTGCCTCTTTCTCTTACTATTGGCTTTACAACTTGAGCTACCTCCCAGAGTGCTCTTAGACAATGCTTTTCTATTCTCAACAAATAGAAGATTCTATTCTTTACTTCTCAGGCATACTTCTACCAAACTTTGAATATCAGTACTCAGATTCGCACTTGGACTCCGTCTTCGTTAAGGAAAAACTAAGTTTAGTCTGTATAATAGAGGCTCTCTGGGAAAACAATTTTAAATAATTTTTCTGGATGAGTGTATCAACTAGTGAAGCTTCCTTACATTAACTTCGTCTTTGGCATTCATCTTCAAAGAGATACTACATTGTACTCATATCTCATGGCTCATTACTTTCCTTAGGCTAGGTCTAACTACGACCTCGGGATCTAACTACGATCAACCATTAGCCTCTTCAGAATCCAACTGCGACTCTGAAGCTGTTAGGATCTATCTGCGATCCTGGAGCCATGCTAGGATCTAACTGTGACCCTCCAGAATCTAACTGCGATTCTGTTGTACTGTATATCTCCCGAAGATTTTAAACCAACAGACTAATTTATAAGGTTAACTGCTTCCACCTATTGATAACTCCATAAATAAACATTTGAAAATTTTATAGCCTCAGATCATTTTCCCAGACTTTACTTACTTCCTCTTTTACTCAGGAGTTCCTTCTCATCTTTCAACCTGTGCTCTAACTGCGAGCCATTTGAATTATGTTCTAACTGTGAGCATTCTACATCAGATCCAACTCTTATCTGAAGAGTGATCTATACTCATCTGAATCTAGCTCTATCTAAGAGCCACTTGTTTCAGATCCAACTCTTATCTGAAGAGTGATCTAGAAACAATCCCTTTACCATTATCTGTATACCATTCTGCTTAATAGAAATGGCCCTGAGTACTGTATTCACAAGCCTATAGAAATACCTGAGTAACCTCAATCATATCTGAGTAACCTCAATCATACATCATGTCTGAGTATCATATCATAACTTATCGTCCCATAACTGAGACTATCTATCATCCTCAAAACAATCATATCATCCTCATATCATATGGCATGGGAGCAACCTACTTTCTCATAACTTTCTTATCTCATATATGTACTCATATATACTCTACCCTGCATGCACTGCAAAAGGGGAGTATCCATTCATCATAGCATACTCTAACATGCATGTCATCCTTTGACAACTGCAAGGAGATGTAACTATCATAACTTATGGCACATAAGCCATATCATCATCATATTTTGCTCAACCATCCATTAGATATCGTAATAATCCAAGTAAGCCTCAAAACATATTTTCTTGATCATATTATTTGTCAGATCATCATCTGATCATACTATCTATCGCATTATCTGTCAGATTATCAATCACATGATCAAGATCTGACGAGCACATCTGTCTATCTTACTTAGGTTGCCACACTACCCTCTTACCAGGGTATAGACTCAACCCTTCATTACTTTATCTTTCATAGGGAATAGGGGAGTCACTTTATCTCTTAACTGTGGCTACCTCTTTACTATCTCTTAACTTCTTCTATCTATCCATCAGTCTCCAGTCTATTCTTGACCGGACTACGGTTCCTTAATGGCCTTTCTCTTGATCCTTAATTCTCATGGATCTCATTCATCATCTCTCACTATTACTTCTGTTCTCTAGGGTATTCTCCCTTAGGTCTACTACTTTTTTGTGATGGAATCCCTCTACTCAGGGAACATTTAGCTTTTTATCTATTACCCATCACGTCTCTCACCTTAGGCCATGTGCTAGGATCATTCATGGGCAAATCTCATCCCATCTTTTAGGTCTTCTATTCAGATTAGCTGAATAAAACCCCTGTAATGTAGATTTACTCTTAGTTACCACATAGAGGATCTACTTTTCCACATTGTCTTAAACTGATCTTTCGTTTCTCAGTACCTTTGTACTGTCTAGCTTATCATATGCTATACCAATCCTCTAGCTGATGAACTTCAGCGAGTTTGGTACCTTTATTCTCTTCCTCATATGGCCTCTGCCAATTATAGTCGCGACTTGAGAACTTCATAGTCGCAACTCACATGCTCTGTTACTTTTAGTTGCAACCGTCGCACACTACTCGTCACGACCTGGCAGCTCTGCGTCCTTTAGTCGCAACCTATAACATCGCTACCTGAACTCCTTTATACACTGGTCGCGTACTGCAATATTACTCATTGCGACCTGAGGTCTTCTTACGTCGCAACATCAACTTATCTGTACATATTAGTCGCGACATAAGACTCCTCTTCTCTACTTCCTACTTTTAAAACATGTAGTCATACTCATCCTCATACAACGGCAACATACTAGGTAAGGGTAGCTCAATAGTGTGCATACTGGACAATACAATCCAATCACATTCAGGATTTATCCGTTTATTAGCCAGTGGAAACAGAACACAAATAAACTCGTACCTTAATTTGGCACATGCGACTTTCTTATTTCGTTGCCAGTCAGGTATATACTCTTCCCTGAGTCGGGTATCTTTCGCCTGTTGTGTTCTGTGGATACTCCCTGGCATAATGTCCAGGCTTTCCATACCTATAGCATAACCCTTGACCTACTGGACAAGGCCTCGTACCATGGTCTCGACCACAGTTCCTACATACATTATGCCTTGGTTGCCTGCTAACTTCTTTTGGCCCACTACCTAGCCTACTTCCCTGTTTCTTATTAACTTCTGACCCATATGCTGGCCCATTTCTCTTCTTACTGTTCCTTCTCAAAGAACCTGGTGGCATCACTTTCAGTGGTAATGATAGAGTAGGCTCACTCTTTGCTGGTTATTGCACCTTCTTTTCTGGCTTGTAAACTGCCAGCTGGGTCTTTCTTTCAGTGGGACATTATAAAACCTTAAAGATTTTCTCTAACTAGCTTACCCAATCCTCAGCTACTTAAGTGTCAAAAGTCCCTTCAACATGGGCGGATCAAATTTATGGAATCATTCCATCCATGTTTGCAGACTTTCCTGGTCATTATTATTTCCTATAGACCCTTGACGTCTATTCATTCCAGTCTGCTCATGATCTGGCTGAGGTTCAGGTTCTACATCATTTTCTAGTACTACCTACTTCCCGGACTGCTGTAATCTTGCAACCGCAGCAGCAACCGCTGTGGTGATAGCAGAATCTTGCTCTTCATCTTTGCGAGCCTGGGTTGCCCACATCACATCGTGACTTATAACTTAACTTGTTGTAACTTGGATATCTGGCATCCTCACTATAGTATCTGGTTACAACACGATACCTCAAGCTACTCTTTGCAGCTTCCTTAGTCGTGAACTGATCAGCTTCTGCCTCTATCCATAGAGGAAACTGCTTCTTAAACATTATTCTGCTTAGTCCAGCTAGATTGTGATAATAAACATGAGACCTCGACTGTATCGGCTGACTAAGATTAGCCCATCATAATCATATCCTTCGTAAGACTATAAAGCTCGGGGTACAGCCTCATTCATCTGGGTGTCACTGTCTTCTGTCTAAACCTTTTCAAGCAGTGAACACCATCCCTATATCCTACTCTAGGGAGAGGACCACTCAAACTTCTCATTTGTTTAAGGAATCAAACTGACTAAACCAAAGCATCATTGAGCCAGAACCTTCTGTTCTGTGCCAGAATCTTATGCTCTGAGCCAGAACCCTTTCTTCTGTGCTAACTTTATTCTGTACTAACACCATAAATTATCTGTTCAGAGCATTTTCTAAGCCAGAATCCTTTGCTCTGATACCAAAATGAAACATCCTTCCTTTCATGTGTCTTAGGGATCATTCAGTAGCATTTACAACCACTTTCAAGGTTATTGAAGTCCAATTTCTCAATCTGGAGTTTTACTCTTATCGAGTACTGTTCACTATGAAAATTCTAGATGAGTGACCTGACTTCGAAAAATCATAACTAATTCTAGAAAAATCTAAATGAAGTGGTTCCAATTGATAAATGAAGATAACTCAATTATATTTCAGGGAAAAATAACAAGTTGACCATTCATTGACCAAGTCAACGTCAGTCAACGTGTCAACTTTACTGTTCATCCCACGTTTTTCTCCCTGAATCCAGCATTCTGGTCCCAACTTTGATAATTTATATCTCCTTGTGTAGACATCTAAATGAGTCATAATACATATCAAATCGAAGCTTGATATGTCTAATATTTACCTTAAAAATATCATACATTTATTCATCCATTTACTATTTTTAATCATTTATCAAACATGACTAGATTACCACGTGTTACTGTTCACAGTGGTCAATTTCAGCATTTCTACTTTGCATACATATACATACATCCATCATACATCAGTCAAACATACCAAACAACACTTATTATTAATTAATAAGTTGTTTTACAATCTGGGTATGTACAAAATTTCCCATATCTCTATCACATCTTTTTCTGCCTAAACTCCGGCAGCATAACCGCTACGCTTCATCTTCAGAAAGTAACTGATCTTGTACCGATTCGATAATTCCCGTGAGAACTACCATTCTACGTAAGTACCCAGGAAAGACTGGATGAACCGGCTAGGTCCACTCACTTCCAGCCTCCTTAGACAGTACCTACGTACACAGTACGTATCAGCTCCTTTCTCTACTATTGCCATCTTGTCATAATTTCGGCAGCATAACGGCGTCTCTTAAAATTCCCAGAATTCATTTTGATATAACTTCCCCTGTAATGGTTTACTTATTGGATGAGATTCGGGGGAATCTCAGTAGCAACAATCATAACAATATATGTAATGCAGAGTGACAGTGCTTGCTTGTGATTGTGTATAGATAAGTATGCCGCGTGCTTCCATGCTTAATAACATATGATCATAGCATTATAACAGAGCTTAAGACATAACATATAAGACAACAATCCAACCAAACAATAGCACAACAAATCACAAAGCCATTACATAAAAGCTAGAATTAGTTACTATCTCAAAGGCTCAGCAGAGCTCTACTATCTCTATTCTGCTTCCAGCTCCGCCAGAACTTCCTTTCTTTCTTTCTTCCTCTCACTTTCTCTCTCTAGCACCTCCTCCTCTCTCTAAAATGCCTCTTGGCCGTGCAGCACATGAATGAAAGGGGGGGTATTTATAACCTCCTCCAATGGCAATCTCGTAATTTCCATGAACTTTGATCCTGCGGTCCTGGTTTTTCCTGGATTTTCTTATTTTTCTTAATTCCTCCTTTACTGCATCATGCATGCTGGACACCTCAGCAGCTGACTCAGCATGCTGACTCACCGGTCCAGTATCTTGCCTCGTAATACGTGTCCTCAACTTTTTCTTCTGCCTTTAAGATTGCGCCATGTGGCACCTGGAAGGGACCTTTCACGCCTTCCAATGCTATCCAGATAAATCCAGGACTTTATCTGATCGTCTCCTCGGTTATCGTGCCGACCGAGTAATTTTACTTTATTGAAACAGCATTAAAATAGTATTTTAATGCCACTTTTTCCCACATACTTCATAGGCTACGTTTTTGGGCTCTAGGAACGTTGTCTTGGATCCTGATCAAGCTGAAGTACTCTGATGGCTCGATTCCCAAGAAACAGCCCTTGGCAAATTACCAAAATGCCCTTGGGTGCCCTTTCTTGCACTCTTTTAACCCTAAGGGTAAAATCGTCATTTTACACCCTTCTGTACCCTGTCAGGGTATATACTGACTCTAAGTAACTTTATCTGTATGTACCTTGGCTTCTGGGCCTGTCCAGAATTACCAAAATGCCCTTCATTCATCTGTTACACTTTTGTACAACACAGGGGTATTTTCGTAATTTTGCACTTTTCCGGGGTTCTGCCGGACACTGGCCCACCTATCAGTCCAAGTATCTTACTGGGCCTCTGTTGGCGCCATTATTGGGCCTTTCTGGGTCCAATATCCTCATGGCACGTATTACGAGGAATCTTCCCCCGTTAATAATTATTGAATATTTTATCTATTATTCACCGTTTATACACCTATCCGGACACCGGCTCCTTCTGTCCGATACATTGGCCTGCGGTGTTCAGGCATCCCTGTGAGTCATATCAGTCATCTGACTGAGGTCATCCGACCTCATTCAGTCCCTTTTTAAATACCGATAAATCTCCCTATCGGATACCCGGAGGCCCACACTCCCGTCTGGATTTTCTAATCTGCGAATAACTTTTTCTACAGGCCTCCTATCGGTATTCTGTCAGTTTCCCGACATCCATCCCATAAGGACGTATCATCCTGTATTTTCTCACATAGATCTGAAATCTAGGATATCCGGTAGGAATTTTTATAACTTTTGGACGGTCAATCCATTTCTGGCTATCTGGAGTCTTCAAAAATTCCTGTATTAAGCCAGATTTCCGAGCGTCACTTGCTCTCTCTACCGGTGAAATCTGGGACTGAAATGCTTCCGGACAGTCCAAACCACTTCCGGCCTGACTTTCTTTAATTACAATTTAGCCCCAGGGAACTTTTCTTCTTTTCATTTTAGTCCCTTTTTACTTGGCTAAAATTACACTTAAGGACCCCACATTTTTGTCTACTTTCCTTTTTGGCCTTGAAACTTTCCATAATTGCACTTAAGTCCTTTCATTTCCTTTACTAGGTTTAGGGGCATTATTGTCTTTTCATATTTTACCAGAGTATTCTCTGGCCCTGGTCAACTATCCAGATACCCCTTCTTGACTGTCTAACCTTAGCCAAATGACCAAAATACACCTTACTCATTCTTCAGTTATTCTATAACATAAGGGCATTTTCGTCATTTTGCACATTTTTCCCGGACACCGGCCCCTCTTACCACTGAACTGATATTATGGGCCTGGGCCTTCCCTGGTGTCACTACGGGCCTTAGACAACACTGTATGGCCTCTGGCCATAGTCTGATCATCTCTATTCGGACTGCCTTTCCTTTACCGTTTATAACTGTAATTTCCCATCTTCGAGAATTTTTACAGAAAAATCGGGACCTCAAATCAAAATTCTGTGTTGCGTCATTCAATCCTGAATCCCTTTCTCTATCTTCCGGTATTTTCAGATATTTTATCCGGACCGGGCTATTTTGGCCTGAAAGTACGCTCCCGCGCACACTTTTCCAAAAATGACCATTTTACCCCTGGTCACATTTCTAATTCTTTCATACACATAGAGACCTCATATGCACATTTCACAGTTCAGTGAAATGATCGGCATAATTTTCTCTATTTTCTGGCAAAATATGGTACTCATCGGCTACCAGCCCGATCTTTCCCATAATTACGATTATGCCCTTGATTTCTCTTTCTGGCATCTCTAGGCCTAAAAATTGGGTGTTACACTGGGCCTGTCCAGAATGACCAAAATGCCCTCCATTCATCTATTACTCTTTAGTACAACACAGGGGCATTTTCGTAATTTCGCACTTTTTCGGGGTTCTGCTGGACACTGGCCCACCTATCAGTCCAAGGGTCTTACTGGGCCTTTGATGGCGCCATTATTGGGCCTTTCAGGGTTTATTACCTTCATGGCACGCATTACGAGGAATCCTCCCTTGTCAATGATTATTGAATATTTTATCTATTATTCACCGTTTATACACATATCCGGACACCGGCTCCTTCTGTCCGATACACTGGCCTGCGGTGTTCAGGCATCCCTGTGAGTCATATCAGTCATCTGACTGAGATCATCCGAACTCATTCAGTCCCTTTTCAAATACCAATAAATCTCCCTATCGGATACGCGGAGGCCACATACTCCCGTCTGGATTTTCTGATTTGTGAATAACTTTTTCTACAGGCCTCCTATCGGTATTCTGTCAGTTTCCTGACATCCGCCCCATAAGGACGCATCATCCTGTATTTTCTCACTTATATATGAAATCTAGGATATCCGGTATTAATTTTTATAACTTTTGGACGATCAGTCCATTTCTGGCTATCTGGAGTCTTGAAAAATTCCTGTATTAAGCCAGAATACTGAGCGTCACTTGCTCTCTCTATCGGTGAAATCTGGGACTGAAATGCTTTCTGTAACATCCCAATTTTCAGGCCTTGAGACACGGAAATAGCCTGAGAATGAGAGGCTACCAGACCCCTTTTGAGCAGAAGTCCCAGAGACATAAGAGAGTTTTTAGGGACTAAGCTGCGAGTAAGTAAAGATACGGGAACTTATGTGCAAACAGTGGAAGTCCCAAGGGGTAGAATGGCCATTTGGGGTGATGTAAAGGATAAAGGTTGCGAGCTGACCGTTCTGGTCGCGACTATAGTAAAGCATGGTCGCGACTAGTGGTTTCAGAAATAGCTATACGCGACAAGAAAGCATTATGGTCGCGACGTAAAAGAAGTATGGTCGCGACTAGAAAGCAGTGATATCGCGACTAATAGTGGCAGAAAACCTTAGACGCGACTAAAAAGTGTTCTGGTCGCGACGATAGAATGTTTTGGTCGCGACGAGAAGATGTTTTGGTCGCGACTAATGTACACAGAATTGTAAGGTCGCGACAAGGTGATGTTGAGGTCGCGACTAGTGACTAAAGTGGCGCTAAGCGTATGGGCCAAGAGTGGTGAAGGTCCAAGAGAGATAGTTACCCGGTTGGAGATAGACCGGAGGCAGGATATCAGATACAGGAAAGGTTATCTGGAAACCATGAAGTTAACTGATAAGGTATACTCATGGGTCCCACAAGATGCCACATGGCATGAAAGTAATGATTCAGTAAAGTAAGGATACTCGGTTGGCGCGATAACCGAGGAGGTACGTAAACCGAGGAGGTGATCAGATAAGTCTGGGACTTATCTGGGTGGCATTGGGAAACGTGCAAGGTCTCTTCCAGTTGCCACATGGCATTAGTCTGCAGAAAGCAGATAAAGCTGAGGGCACGCATTACGAGGCAAGAGACTGGACCGGTGAGTCAGCATGATGAGTCGGCATGCTGAGGTGTCCAGGGAATTGTGACATGTGAAAAATGAGGCACTGAGTCAGCATGGTGAGTTGGCACGATGATGCAGTAAAGGAGAAATAAAAGAAAATAGGAAAATCCAGGAAAAACCAGGACCGCAGGATCAAAGTTCATAGAAACTACGATTGTGCCATTGAGCCCTATTATAAATACCCCCTTCCCCCATTCCATTTGCATCCCGCGGAGGAGGAGAGAATGAGAGAGAAAGAAGAGAGGGAAAGGGAAGGAAAGGAAGAGAGAAAGGAGAAAGGAAGAAAGGAAGTTCTGGCGGAGCTGGAAGCAGAATAGAGATAGTAAGGTTCTGCTGAGCTAGCCAGGTAGTAACTAATCCTAACTTCTATGTAATGGCTTTGTGATTTGATGTGCTATTGTTTGGTTGGATTGTTGTCTTATATGTTATGTCTGAAGCTCTGCTGTAATGCTATGATCATATGTTATTAAGCATGGAAGCACGCAGCATACTTATCTGTACACAATCACAAGCAAGCACTGTCACTCTGCATTACATATATTGTTATGATTGTTGCTACTGAGATTCCCCCGAATCTCATCCCCATCCATAACCCATTACAGGGAGGTTATGCTGAAGTGGATTTAGAGAATCCTAAGAGACGCCGTTATGCTGCCGGAGTAAAGACTGAACATCAGTATATGATAAGTACTGTGTACGTAGTGCTGTCTAAGGAGGCTAGAAGTGAGTGGACCTAGCCGGTTCATCTAGTCTTTCCTGGGTACTACGTAGAATGCTAGTTCTCATGAGGGAATTACCGAATCAGTACGGTTCAGGTCTTTGTACAGCTGAAGCGTAGCGGTTATGCTGCCGAAGTTTAGGCAGAACGAGATGTAATAGAGATATGAGGATTATGTATATGCCATATTGTATGACATGTTATGATTCAATGATAAATAATGTTTGGCATATTCAAATTTTGGATTATGAAGCTAACGCATAATAAAGCTAGTATTGCTTCCGCTAGTGTACTCTGAGGGCTGTAAGGGAGGATGTTTCACTTTCGGACAGTCCAAACCACTTCCGGCCTGACTTTCTTTAATTACAATTTAGCCCCAGGGAACTTTTCTTCTTTTCATTTTAGTCCCTTTTTATTTGGCTAAAATTACACTTAAAGACCCCACATTTTTGTCTACTTTTCCTTTTTGGCTATAAACTTTCCATAATTGTACTTAAGTCCTTTCATTTCCTTTCTTTACCTTACTAGGTCTAGGGGCATTATTGTCTTTTCATATCTTACCAGAGTATTCTCTGACCCTGGTCAACTATCCAGATACCCTTTCTTGACTGTCTAACCTTAGCCAAATGACCAAAATACCCTTTACTCATTCTTCGGTTATTCTATAACATAAGGGCTTTTTCGTCATTTTGCACATTTTTCCCGGACACCGGCCCCTCTTACCACTGACTGATATTATGGGCCTGGGCCTTCCCTGGTGTCACTACGGGCCTTAGAAAATACTGTATGGCCTCTGGCCATAGTCCGATCATCTCTATTCGGACTGCTCTTCCTTTACCGATTATAACTGTAATTTCCCATCTTCGAGAATTTTTACAGAAAAATCGGGACCTCAAATCAAAATTCTGTGTTGCTTCATTCAACCCGGAATCCTTTTCTCTATCTCCTGGTATTTTCAGATATTTTATCCGGACCAGGCTATTTTTGCTTGAAAGTACGCTCCCGCGCACACTTTTCAAAAATGACCATTCTACCCTTGGTCACATTTCTAATTCTTTCATACACATAGAGACCTCATATGCACATTTCTCAGTTCAGTGAAATGATCAGCATAATTTTCTCTATTTTCTGGCAAAATATGGTACTCATCGGCTACCAGCCCGATCTTTCCTATAATTACGATTATGCCTTTGAATTTTCTTTCTGGCATCTCTAGGCCTAAAAATTAGGGTGTTACATATATTCTATTGACCCTATCTTTGAAAGAATTTGGAATGGCCCGATATATCTTGGATGTAACTTCTTTATCTTGATTGATCGCCCGGCTCCCGTCGTTGGAGTTAACTTAAGGAATACATGCTTTCCTTCTTCAAACTCCAACGACTTTCTTCTAACATCTGCATAGCTTTTCTTCTTTGTCTAATCATCGCAATCTACTCTGCAGTTTGATCCACTATATCAGGACTAAGCATTCTTCTTTCGCTCAGCTCTAGCTAGCATAAGGGGGATCTACATTTACGTCTATAGAGTGCTTCAAAAGGTGCCATCTGAATGCTAGCCTGATAGCTATTATTATACGCAAATCTATGAGTGGTAGATGGACATCCCAGCTGCCTTTGAAATCCAAAACACAAGCTCTCAACATATCTTCTAGTGTTTGGATTGTTCTCTCCGACTGGCCATCCGTCTGAGGATGATAGGCTGTACTGAATCGAAGAGTAGTACCCATTTCTTCCTGTAAAGCCCTCCAAAAATTAGAAGTAAATCGAGGGTCTCTATCGGACACAATGCTGCTTGGGATACCATGAAGCCTAACAATCTCCCTTATATACAACCTTGCCAGCTTTTCTAGAGAATCCCTTTTATTGATTGCCAAGAAATGTGCTGACTTCGTCAATCGATCAATTACTACCCATATGGCATCATGTTTACTTTGAGTCATGGGTAGTCCTTCCACAAAGTCCATGGCAATACCATCCCATTTCCACTCAGGGATATCTAGAGGCTGCAATGTTCCCGCTGGCTTTTGATGCTCAATTTTTACTTTCTGGCAGGTCAAGCACTTGGACATATAAGCCACTACATCCTTTTTCAATCCAGGCCACCAAAACAACCTTTTTACATCATAGTACATCTTGGTCATACCTGGATGTACTGTATATCGGCTTTTGTGTGCTTCCTCCAGAATCTTTTCTCTTAATCCCTTAGGATTAGGGATATAAGGCCTTCCCCTGAATTGTAATAATCCATCTGGGGAAATCTCCAAATTTTTAGTCTTCCCCTTCTCCAGCTTATCCTTAAATATTGCTGCGAGCTTGTCCTGCTGTTGGGCCTTCTTTATCTCATCTTCTATGCAAGCTTCGACATGAACCCCTCCGTAAGGACTCTCTGTCATTTGCATTTGATACAGAGGGCTCCAATCTCGCACATCTTCTATCAATCTCAGCTCTTTAATCATCATATGCGCCACCTGCACCACTTTTCTACTCAGAGCATCAGCTACCACATTGGCTTTTCCTGGATGATATTTAATTTGAAAGTCATAATCTTTTAACAATTCCATCCATCGCCGTTGCCTCATGTTCAGTTCTTTTTGATCCTTTAGATACTTCAGGCTTTTAGGGTCGCAATACAACTCTATGGTTGCTCCATATAAATAGTGTCTCCATATCTTCAGAGAGTAAACCACCGCCGCAAGCTCCAGATCATCAGTGGGATAACTCTCTTCATGTGGCTTTAACTGCCGAGAGGCGTAGGCTACTACTCTACCTTGCTGCATCAGCACACATCCCAACCCCTGCTTGCTAGCATCAGTGTAGACTACGTAAGTCTGAGTTGGGTCTGGAATAATCAGCACGGGAGTAGTGGTTAATCTCTGCTTCAACTCTTGGAAACCAGCCTCGCACTTCTCATCCCACTTAAACTGCTGGTTCTTTCTGGTAAGCTTGGTAAGCGGCAAGGCAATTCGAGAAAAGTCTTGAATAAATCTTCTGTAGTACCCTGCTAGGCCAAGAAAGCTTCTGATCTCCGTCACTGTCCTTGGCTGCTCCCAGCTCAAAACTGCTTCAACTTTGCTAGGATCCACAGCTACCCCTTCTCGGGATATGACATGACCGAGAAATTTGACTTCTGAAAGCCAAAACTCGCACTTACTCAGCTTAGCATAAAGCTTCTTTTCATTAAGGGTACTAAGAACAATTCTCAAATGCCTTCCATGTTCTTCTACAGATTTGGAGTACACCAAGATATCATCAATTAAGACCACAACGAACTGATCTAAATAAGGCCCGAAGATCCGGTTCATGTAATCCTTGAAAATAGCAGGTGCATTTGTTAGCCCAAACGGCATCACAAGAAATTCAAAATGTCGATAGCGCGTCCTAAAAGCAGTCTTTGGAATATCATCTGACTTCACCCTCAGCTGATGATAGCCAGATCTCAAATCAATCTTAGAGAATAAGCTCGCTCCTGCCAATTGATCTAGCAGGTCATCGATCCTGGAAAGAGGGTATTTATTCTTAATCGTAATCTTATTCAGTTTCCTGTAGTCAATGCACAACCTTAGGCTGCCATCCTTCTTCTTGACAAATAGCACTGGAGTACCCCATGGGGATACACTGGGTCTTATGAAACCCTTCTCCAATAGCTCCTCAATTTGCTTTTTCAGTTCCATCATTTCATTAGGAGCCATCCGGTACGGGGCCTTGGATACTGGTCCATCTCTAGGTACAATGTCAATCGCAAACTCCACTTCATGTTCTGAAGGCAATCCCTGAATCTCCTTCGAAAAAACTGTTGGAAATTGTGCCCTAGGGGCCAATCATTGTCTTATAAACATTATTTTATGAATTTCTTAATTATGTTATCACATTATTTGCATGTTTACTGTGATGACCATCCTTGGATAACTCATGATCTTATCCTAAATGTCTCTGGTCGGTCATCTATACGGGATCAGAGATGAAATAAGACCAGAATGACTTTGAAGATATATAGAGATATAAATCAAAGTCATAGGCACATGTAAGAGTACAAGGTGTTGGACCGACCCGCTATGAGAAAGCTGCATGGGTTAAGTTATAAGCTTCTCTCATATACAAGCCATGTCACTATGCCCTTTGACCTGAGATCATCATGGATTCCTACATGACAAACGCTCAGCTTTGACCTAGTCAAAAGTCACTTTTGACCGAGTGATCATAAAGGCTATGCTCGGGCTTAGTGGTTTTTCATGCGGAGGAATGTGAATGGTCAAGATGGAATTTGTCCCTCACATTCGTAGAGAGATATTACTGGGCCCCTCGATGAGTGTGTCTGAGAAATGTATGGCTATACTGTAATGGAAGTAATGGAAGGGTACTTCCATTACTATCGTCAGACTACTCAGGGATCGAGAAAGTAACGGTCAGGAATAAGAGGATGACGTTCACCATGCCTCATCCATGACCAAAATATCGTGTGACAAAAGGGACGTGATATGGTTGTATGAAAGGTAACATCGTTCATCGATCCTCATATGTTTTAGGTAATCGTAATGTCTTGCTAAAGGCCGCTTATGACTTGTGGGTTAGTTAGTAACTGGCCCACTGCCAACTTCATATGGGCCTACAGGGTCGCACACAAAATAGCCCAACTCGAGCTGTGATGTCCAGATTCATTGAACCTAAGAGATGTCTAGATTCAATGAATAGTCTAGGGTGGATTTATATATTTTATATATATATAAATTTGTATATATATATTATATATATAATATAAGAGATATTTGCAAGATTTAATTTATAAGGATAAATTAAATTTCTATCACTTTTGAATTTGAATTTAAATGGATATGATCTATTTGAATTTGAAATTCAAATTGATAAGATATCTCAAATTTGATTTATGAGAATAAATCAAATATAATTCCGTCTTATCTTTATTTTAAATTAAATAAATAGGTGAATTAAATCTGTGAGACGGATTTAATAAAAATCGTATTTATTTAATTAGTTTCTTATCAAATTATGCAATATATGATATTGTATTAATTTCAGAATTAATATAAGATTAATTCTGAAGCCCGGCCCAATTAGGAGCCCGATAGCATCCTATATATTTGACATTAGGAGCTAAGGTTCTACACACAGACACAACACACAAGAAAAGGGGGCAAGGAGATTGCAAAATGTTTGCAGATAAGAAAATGCCAGAATAGAGACGGTGAGGACGGAATCTTGAGAAAACCCTAGAGGGACAAGAGGCGCTAGCACGTCGTTCGTGGTTGGAACGCTTTTCGTGTGGATACCGGTAGAGGAAGCTGATCTGAGTTGTCGACTTCTTGTGATATAGAAGAGAGCAGCACGATGATGAGTCACGACTTGCAGTCGTAAAGGTCGCGACTAAAACGGGCATCTGAACGTCAGAAATCCGAAAAGAGGAGACAGGTCGCGACTTGAAGCCGACGATGTCGCGACTAGTAGCAGACGAGGTCGCAAATAACAACTCCAGAGGCGACAGGTCACGACGAGAAGCTTAGTAGGTCACGACTGAAAGTTCTAGAGGCGAGGAGTCAGACTAGTGGATACGGAGGTCGCGACTAAAGCTCGAATACTGAAGGTAACACTTCTTTCTCCTTGACTTAAACACATTCAGTAGATCCTGGCTGGGAATGGAAAAATTTTTAAAGTTAATTTCCGCTGCGTGTCTTCCAATTCCCTTCAAAAACTTCAGGGAATTCATTGACTACTGGAATCTCATCAATCCCTTCTTCTACTTCTGTTTGAACAGAAAAGATTACCATATATCCCTGATATCCTTTCCGTAGACATTTATTTGCCTAAGCCTCCGTTATAAAATTCAATCTTACTTCTGGACTCAGATCAGCGACCTTTGGGTCAAGAACTCAGATCAGCGACCTTTGGGTCAAGAACTAGGGTCTTGTTCCTGCAGTCCAGCATTACATTATTGGAGGCTAACTGTGACATCCCAATTTTCAGGACCAAGACTTAGAAAGTAGCCTAAAATAGATATATCCCTTTGAGCAGAAGTTCCAAAAACATACAGAGGGTTTTTAGGGACTAAACTGCAAATAAGTAAAAGTTCAGGGACTTATATGTAAATAGTGAAAGTCCCTAGAGATATAGTGGCTATTTATGCAAAGAAAGGGATTAAATTGCAAAAGAAAGAAAATGTAGGGACTTAGATGCAATTATGAAAAGTATAAGGTTAAGAAGGAAAAGTAGACAAAAAGATGGGGTCCTTAAGTGTAATTTTAGCCAAATAAAAGGGACTTAAATGAAAAGAAGAAAAGTTCTCTGGGGCTAAATTGTAATTAAAGAAAGTCAGGCCGAAAGTGGTTTAGACTGCCCGAAAGCATTTCAGTCCCAGATTTCACCAGTAGATAGAGCAAGTGATGCTCGGTAATCTGGCTTAATACAGGAATTTTCTCCAGACTCCAGCTAGTCAAAATTGATCTGATAGTCCAAAAGTTATAAGTGAGAAATTACAGGATGATGCGTCCTGATGGGGCGGAGGTCAGGAAACTGACAGAATACTGATAGAAGGTCTGTAGGAAAAGTTATTCGCAAATCAGTAAATATAGACTGGAGTGTGAGGCCTCTGGGGATCCGATAGGGAGATTTATTGGTATTTAAAAAGGGACTGAATGAGTTTGGATGACCTCAGTCAGATGACTGTTATGACCCACAGGGATGCCTAAACACAGCAGGACAGTGTATCTGGTAAAAGGACACGGTGTCCGGAGATGTATATAAACGGTGTATAATAGTTAAAATATTCGAGGAACATGGCCAGGGGAAGATTCCTCGTAATGCATGCCATGAGGGTAATGGACCCTGAAAGGCCCAATAATGGCGCCATCAAAGGCCCAGTAAGACACTTGGACTGATAGGTGGGCCAGTGTCCTGCAGAACCCCGGAAAAGTGTGAAATTACGAAAATGCACCTATGTTGTACTAAAAGGGTAATAAGTGTATAAAGGGAATTTTGGTCATTCTGGACAGGCCCAGGAGCCAAGACATACACAGATAAAGTTACTCAGAGTCAGTATATGCCCTGACAGGGTGCAGAAGGGTGTAAAATGATAATTTTACCCTTAGGGATAAGATAGTGCAAGAAAGGGCACCTAGGGGTATTTTGATAATTTGCCAAGGGATGTTTCTTGGGAATCGAGCCATCAGAGTACTTGAGCTTGATCAGGATCCAAGATAACATTCCCAGAGCCCAAAAAGGTAGGCCCAGTGATATGTGGGAAAAAGTGGCCCAAATACTATTTTAATGTTGTTTCAATAAAGTAAAGTTACTCGGTCAGCACGATAGCCGAGGAGGTGATCAGATAAAGTCCTGGACTTATCTGGATAGCATTGGAAGGTATGAAAGGTCTCTTCCAGGCACCATATGGCACTGGTCTAGAGGGAGAAGAAAAGTTAAGGACACGTGGCACAATCTTAGCCGGTGGGTCCAGTTTGTGGAAAATCGGACTGGACCGGTACCGGATTGGACTGAAAAGCTTCCAGAAGGCTTCAATTTCGCCATGTGAGAAATGTGCATGATGAGGTGTCCACTGAGGTGTCCACAATGATGCAGTAAAAAGGAATAAAAGAAAAATAGGAAATTTCGGAAAAACCGATCAGATGGCTTCAAAATTACAGGAATGCCATTGAAGGAAACTATAAATACCCCCTCCCCATTCATTTGCATCACGGTTTTGGTAAGAAAAGAGAGAGAAAGAAGAGAGAAAAGGAGAAAGAGAGAGAGAGAGAAAGGAAGAAAGAAAGAAAGGAAGTTCTAGTGAAGCTGGAAGCAGTATAGGGATTCTAGAGTTCTGCTAAGCCTTTGAGGTAGTAACTAATCCTAACTTTTATGTAATGGCTTTGTGATTTGTTGTGCTATTGTTTGGTTGGATTGTGGTCTTATATGTTATGCTTGAAGCTCTATTACAATGCTATGATCATATGTTATTGAATATGGAAGCACGCAGCATACTTATCTATACACAATCATAAGCAAGCACCGTCACTCTGCATTACATATATTGTTATGATTATTACTACTGGGATTCCCTCGAATCTCATCCCAATAAATAACCATTACAGGGGAGGTTATGTAGAAGTGAATTTTGGGAATTTTAAGAGACGCCGTTATGCTGCCGAAATTATGACAAAATGGCATTAGTAGAGAAAGGAACTGAAACGTACTGTGTACGTAGGTACTGTCTAAGGAGGCTGGAAGTGAGTGGACCTAGCCGGTTCATCCAGTCTTTCCTGGGTACTTACGTAGAATGGTAGTTATCACGGGAATTACTGAATCGGTACAAGATCAGTTACTTTCTAAAAATGAAGCATAGACGTTGTGCTGCCGGATTTTAGGTAGGAAATGTTGTAATAGAAATATGTGGATTTTGTACATACCCAGATGTAAAACAACTTATTATTTAATAATAGATACTGTTTGGCATGTTTGACTGGTATGTGATGGATATCTGCATATGTTTGCAAAGTTGAGTGCTGAAATTTACCACTGTGAAAAGTAACATGTGGTGATCTATCATGTTTGATAAATAATTAAAAATAGTAAATGGATGAATAAATGTATAAAATTTTTATGGTAAATAGTAGACATACCAAGCTTCACACGGAGATATAAATTATCAAAGTTGGGACCAGAATGCTGGATTCAGGAGAAAAACGTTGGATGAACAGTAAAGTTGAAACGTTAACTGAAGTTGACTTGGTCAATGCATGGTCAACAAGTGATTTTTCCCTGAAAGATAATTGAGTTAGCTTCAAGTATCAATTGGAACCACTTCATTTAGATTTTGCTAGAATTAGTTATGATTTTCAAAGTCAGGTCACTCATCTGGAATTTACACAGTGAACAGTACTCGATAAGAGTAAAACTCCAGATTGAGAAATTGGACTTCAATGACCTTGAAAGTGGTTCTAAATGCTACTAGATGGTCCCTAAGATGTACGAAAGTAAGGATGTTTCACTAACCAATTCAAACCAAGTATGACATCGATCTCTCGGAAAGGCATACATATTAAGTCTAGGGTGGTACAGCAGTGCTCATAACGCACCACACTATTTAGACAAGCATCAGACGTAATTACCCTAGCATTGGTGGGAGTTTTCACATGTATATCGTAATACAATTTGCTAATAAGAAGGCCTAGGCATTTGGCACACTCATAGGAAATAAAGGAATGACTTGCACCTGAATCAAATAGAGCAGTCACAGCATGATCATTGAGATAGATTGTACCTTGGATCATCTCAGGTGATCGCTGCGCATCCTCCCCAGTGAGTGCAAACACTCGTCCTGGTACCCTTGGCCTTGGACCAGTTATAGCTTGAGGGCATTCTCGGGAAAAATGTCCGGGCTTCCCGCAGGTGTAACAAACATTCTGGCCCATTAAACATGGTCTGTCACCATGATTCTTTCCACACTTGTCACATACTTGGGCCTTTGAATCTCTGTTGCTAGATCTTTCGCGGAAGTTCCCTCTAGCTGGCCTCCTACTCTGCCATGGTCGCTTTCTTTTCCTGTAGCCGCTACCACTGGCAGATTCTTGATTTCGTCCGGCTTTATCAGGAGCTGCTTGATCCCTGGTTCCCGATAACATTCTGTGATTCAGGCTATTTTCAACAATACGGCATGCCTCCACGGCCTTGTTAAACTGGCTGTATTGTTGAGGAGTTAACTTCTCCTTTAGCGTAGAGTTCAGCCCTCGAATCATTCTCTCTGTCATCCAACGTTCATCATCCACTTGGCGCAAATAAGTGGAATATTGAGATAACCGGATGAACTTAGCAAGATATTCATCAAAAGACTCCTTCTCTCCTTATCTCAGTACAAGGAATTCCGCCTCTCTTTCATCTTTAACTGACTGAGGAAAATACTTCTTATAAAACTGCTCAAGAAACACTTCCCAGGTGATCGGGATGTCTCTTGCTTGCAGAAGTAACTCAGTGTTCTTCCACCACCTGTCAGCATCTTTTTCTAGCTGATAGATGGCCATCTGAGCTTTGGTTTCCATTGGGCAGTCAAGAACTTTGAAGATCTTTTCTAGTCTACTAATCCAATCCTCAGCTATCTGCACCTCGAACGTCCCTTCAAATACTGGAGAATTGTACTTGCAGAATCTGATCATCCATTATTGGATGCTAGCTGCATCCTCTCTTGAATCAACCCATCTCTGGGGCTGCACCGGCTGTGGTTCTCTACTAGCCGATCCTGAAGGCTCGGGTGGCCTCAGGTTGCTTACTGCTTCAGCTACTGCTACAGCTATGGCGGCATCTCTTTCCTGCTCATTGCGTGCCTGAGCTGCCCGTATTTCCTCAATCATCTTCTGTTGTTGTTCTAGTCATTCTAAAATTAGTTGATTAAGATTTTCAGCCTCTTGGGGTTCCTCCGCTGGAATCATTCTTCTTGTTCGAACATTTTGTTTACTATAAAGTAGAAAGAGAATGCGATAACATAACTCAGATTTCATTCCAAACATAGTGTATATATATACAAGGTATATGTCACAATCATACATGCCTTCTATACATTACATACATACATTGAGGACATTACCCTAATCCTTTTTAAACTTTATTCTAATAAATTCTCCTACCAAGTAGATCCAGTCGGATACAGTACAATATGGTTCTTTGTCAAAGTATCGATCCAACTCTATTCTCCAGGTAGGAGTAGTTGGCAATACATCATCCATAATCTCTAGCCAAAGCCCCAGGGTTAATACATTTGGATCCCAGGCTTGATATATGGCTTTTACCCTTGTGATAAAATTCTGATACACCGTATAATCTTGATCTATATCTCTGACCAGGGTCTGCCTCAGCTCATACAGCTGTTGGGTTAATACCACTGATCTCTCAAACTGTTCTCTACTCAAGTTCCTCCCCGGCACCATCCTTATGATCAAATTTCCCAGAAGTATCTCTACTAGTGTCACGCTGGGCCTACTGGGACCTGGTGCATCAATCTGATCAAGTACTGGACTAGATCCTGTAATGTCTGCTATATTTGGAGGTACCACATTTATTGGAATGGTAGGAATAGGACCTTCCATCACCATCTCCTCCTGATCATCCACATAAAATTTGATCCTACTGAAGAACTGTCCACTTCAGAGTCACTAACTACTGGAGCTATCCAAGGATCAGAATCATTGTTCATTATCTCCTCTTCCGAACTAGAGACCTCTAGTCTAGGATCCCATTGGTTTATCGTGGTTTCGGATCTGAATCTATATCTAGCCATCCTGCAAACACTATCTTAGTGTTAATTATGATAGCTTTATCGTGATATATCTATCTATAAATCATCTATTCAGAGCATTTCCCAAGCCAGAATTCTTTGCTCTGATACCAAAATGAAATGTCCTTATTTTCGTACATTATAGGGATCATTTTGTATCATTTAAAACCACTTTCAAGGTCATTGAAGTCCAATTTCTCAATCTGGAATTTTTCTCTTCTCGGGTACTGTTCACTGTGTAAATTCCAAATGAGTGACCTAACTTCGGAAAATCATAATTAATTATAGAAAAATTGAAATGAAGTGTTTCCAATTTCTACATGAAGCTAACTCAATTATATTTTAGGAAAAAATCACTCATTACTTATTATTTGACCAAGTCAACATAGGTCAACATTATAATGTTACTGTTCATCCCACATTTTTCCTCTAAATCCAGCATTCTGGTCCCAAATTTGATAATTTATAACTCCATGTGTAGACATCCAAACAAGGCATACTATATATCAAATCGAATCTTAATATATCTAATATTTACCATAAAAATTACATACATTTATTCATCCATTTATTATTTTTAATCATGGGTCAAACATCATTAGGTCACCACGTGTTACTGTTCATAGTGGTAAATTTCGGCATTTCAACTTTGCATACATATGCATCCATCCATCATATATCAGTCAAGCATGCCAAACAATACTCATTAATAATTAATAAGTTGTTATTCATCATAACATGTAAAAAATTCTCATATTTCTAGTACATCTTTCCTGCCTGAAATCCGGCAGCATAACTGCTATCCTTCGTCTTTAGAAAGTAACCGATCTTGTACCGATTCGGTAATTTCCTTGAGAACTACCATTCTACGTAAGTACCCAAGAAAGACTGGATGAACCGGCTAGGTCCACTCACTTCCAGCCTCCTTAGACAGTACCTACGTACATAGTACGTATAAGTTCCTTTCTTTGCCACTTTGCCTGAATTTCGGCAGCATAACGGCGTCTTTCAAAATTTCCAAAATTTACTTCGACATAGCCTCCCCTGTAATGGGTTATTTGGGATGAGATTCGAGGGAATCTCAGTAGTAATAATCATAACAATATATGTAATGCAGAGTGACAGTGCTTGCTTGTGATTGTGTATAGATAAGTATGCTGCTTGCTTCCATATTCAATAACATGTGATCATAGCATTGTAATAGAGCTTCAAGCATAAGATATAAGACAACAATCTAACCAAACAATAGCACAACCAATCACAAAGATATTACATAAAAGCTAGGATTAGTTACTACCTTAAAAGCTTAGCAGAACTCTAGAACCTCTATACTGCTTTCAACTTCACCAGAACTTCCTTTCTTCTTTCTTTCTCTCACTTTCTCTCTCAAGAACTTCCTTATCTCTCTAAAATGCTCCTTGGACATGAGAATGAAGAGCTAGGGGGTATTTATAGTTTTGATGGATGGCATTTTTGTAATTTTGAAGCCATCTGAACTTGTGGCCCTGGTTTTTTCAGAATTTCCTATTTTTCTTTATTTCCTTTTACTGCATCACCAAGGGACACCTAAGGGGACACCTCACCCCTCACATTCTTCACATGGCAAAATTGGAGGGAGCTAGAAGCCTTCTGGAAGCTTTCCGGTCTAATCCGATAGCGGCCCGGTCCGTCGCCTCGAAAACTGGACTGTTTTCTGAATCTAATTTTTCTGAAAATCCATATTATGTCTTCTGACCTTAAATTTAGTATCTAGATCCTTTATATCCTTAACATTTTTATACTGGGTCTAAACTCAATTACAGATCCCTTACAAAATGACCAAAACACCCCTGGGTGTCCTTTCCTTTACTATATCAACCCTAAGGGCAAAATCATCATATTACACCTTTCAGTACCCTGTCAGGGCATATACTGACTTTGGTTAACCTCTCCTATGTATATCTTGGCTTCTGGGCCTGTCCAGAATGACCAAAATGCCCTTCATACACCTATTACCCCTTTAGTATAACACAGGGGCATTTTCATAATTTCGCACTTTTCCGGGGTTCTGCCGGACACTAGCCCACCTATCAGTCCAAGAGTCTCACTGGGCCTTTGTTGGCGCCATTATTGGGCCTCCTTGGGTCCAATGCCTTTATAGCACATATTACGAGGAATCTTCTCCTGGCAATGTTCACCGAGTCTTCTATCTCTCATACACCGTTTATACACATCTCCGGACAACGGGTCCTTCTATCAGATACACTGGCCTGCTGTATTTAGGCATCCCTGTGGGTCATAACAGTCATCTGACTGAGGTTATCCGAACTCATTCAGTCCCTTTTTAAATACTGATAAATCTCCCTATCGGATACCTGGAGGCCTCACACTCCCGTCTGTATTTGCTATTTTACGAATAACTTTTTCTACAGACCTCCTATCGGTATTCTGTCAGTTTCCTGACATCCGCCCCATCAGGATGCATCATCCTGTAATTTCTCACATATATCTAAAATCTAAGATATCCGGTAGGAATTTTTATAACTTTTAGACTATCATATCCATTTTGCCTATCTGGAGTCTAAAAAAATTCCTGTATTATGCTGGAATACCCGGCATCACTTGCTCTATCTACTGGTGGAATATGGGGCTGATCGGAGTACGATCACTATTTTTACCTATTTTCGGTCCAAGTTTTCATAATTACACTTTTGCCCCGGAAACTTTTCTTCTTTTCAAGTAAGCCCCTTTATTTGGCTAAAATTACACTTAACGACCCCACATTTTTGTCTACTTTTCCTTTTTAGCCTTGAACTTTCCATAATTGCACTTAGGTCCTTACCTTTTCTTTCTTTTTCAATTTAATCCCTTTCTTTACATAAATAACCACATCTTTTCCCTGAAAAATAATTCATATATTTCATTCAATCTTTACATATAAATCAGTACAGAAAATTAGGGATATTACACCTTACATGAAGATGTTACCAATACGGAAGTTCAAAGAAGACAGATCTTTTTTCCATATATTTTTCTAACTTCTCTTGGCAGTCTTACCAAAGGTAACATTGATGTCTTTGACCCTTTTGTAGACTTGTTCTCCAGTCAATGGCTCTGGAGCATTTTCAAATTCTTGGCCGCCAAAAAATTATTTCTTCATTCGACGGGACGGGTGGCCTTGTCTTAGAAATCTCCTATAACCTAGGTACACTGTCTTTCTTCCATGACAAAGTTGATAGTAGCAAGTCCCTTCCTCACAAATCGGACATGCTTTATGGCCCTTAACACTATACCCTGCAAAATTTTCGTATGCAGGAAAGTCATTAATTGTACAAAAGATCATGGCCCGCATATTGAAGACATCCCTCTTAATCAATTCATAAACATCCACATCTTCCCATAGCTTCTTCAAATCTTCGATCAAGGGTCTTAGGTAAATGTCTATGTCATTTCCCGGTTGTTTCGGTCCTGAGATCAACATAGACAACATTATATACTTGTGTTTCATACACAACAAGGGAGATAGGTTGTAAATCACCAAGAGGACGGACCATGAACTATATATACTACTAAGGCTACCATATGGGTTCAACCATCTGTACTAAGTCCAAGCCTTAGGTTTCGTGGTTCATTCTCGAATTCGGGAAATAATTCATCAATCTTCTTCCACTATAAAGAATCAGCAGGATGACGAAGCTTTCCATCATAAATCCTTTCAGTCGCATGCCATAACATTTTCTTTGCATCATCTTCATTACCAAAGAGGAGCTTAAACCTTGGTATAATTGGAAGATACCATAACACCTTTGCAGGAGACTTGTTTGATCTGTACCTTGGTGTCTTACATATTGGGCGCTTCTCCTCATCTTCAAAATCTTTCCTGTACAATATGCAATCATTTGGGCATGCATGAATCTTTTTATACTGCATGCCTAAAGAACATATTATTTTCTTAGCATCATAGTAGCGTTTGGGTAAGACATTTTCTTCTGGAAATATGTCTTGCAACAACTCAAGCAATTATGAAAAACCTCTATCACTCCACCCATGCCATGCTTTCACACTTACCAATCACAACACCGCATTCAACAGGTTATATTTTTTGTACCCTGGGTATAGAGGTTTTCCTGCATCATTGTACATATTACCATATGCATGTGACCGCATAAAAGATCTTCTCCAACATCACAAGTCATGTCCTCTACCCAATCATTGGTATTCATGCCATCATCAAAGGTCTATTCCAACTGTTCAGATGAACTCGACTTTTCCATAGGTTCACCATGCCATACCTATACTGTGTAACTCTTGCAAAACCCCTCATAAATTAGACGAGTGTACATATCTGTAGGACTTTGTTTCCTCTTATTCAAACAACTCACATAAGGACAATAAAACCTTCTATTGTCGTCATCACCATTTCGTTTAGCAAAATCCAAAAACTCCTTCACCCCTTCAGCATACTCAACACTTGTTCGTTTAACATTTATCCAACTACGATCCATATTTGTGGAAGACTAAAAAACTAGAAAAATAGAAAACAAGAAAACCTAGCTTTCACCTATAATGGGAGAAAATATATCACGCACAAGTGGAAGAACTCACCAAGTGAAACAAGTAAATGAATGAATCCAGCAAGTAACAGCAAAAGCTACCGCCAGTCGTGCATAAATTTTCAGTTCTCGAGACAAGGAGTACAAAACAAAACTCACCAGCTGTGAAGGGGCGAGAAGACTTAAACGCGAGAACCAATAAAAAATGAGAGATGGGAGGTGCGAAGGGGGTTTACGTTAAATTAAAGTGCAAATCTACACTGGTTAAACTGGAACACCGGTGTAGAAATAACTTTTTCTAAACCAGACCTTATATTCTACACCTGTCACTTTTACAACCGGTGTAAAATAAAGTCTTAATCAGAAAAAGAAACTTCATTCATTCAACTTTACTAATAATGAAACTTTACATCGAAAGTTTGAAATATCCAAAAAAAATTCTATCAGAATATATAATATGTTCTCTCTTTTTCTACAATATTTACACTTTTTACTCCTCATCAAAGTCAGAGTTTTCAGATTCATCAAAGTGCGTAGGACCAAGAGGATTATTGAACCTGTCATTCTGTTGATGGCGGCGGACTTCTGAGCGGAAAACTCTAAAACTGGCTTTCATTCTGTTAACTTTCTCAGTCAGTTCTTCCACAGAATCCTCCAGGCCATTGAAGCGCATGATGAGTTCCTCCAGGCGCTCCATCAGAGCCACAACCAGGGGAGGAGGAGAAGGAACTCCAGGGTGAGGGTCAGGATGTTTGTGTTCAAATTTATCTCTGTTTCTTTTTTGGGGCTGAGAAGGAGGCGTCCGTGAGGAAGAAGCCATTGGAGGGTTCAGATAGAAAAGGTGTAAACAAAACATAGATCAAGTAGTTATGAGATGAAAATTACTGATCCTATATAGGAATGGTATACATATGGTTGAGGGATAAGAATGGTTTCAGAAAAGCACATCGAAGAAAGCAATTGGCCTTCTATCATAATGATGACTACAAACGTTGGGAACCGAAGAAGTGAAATGAACGGTCTGAAGAAGGTACAGAAAAGACGCGGGAAAGCATAGAGGAAAACCTGAAGAGTCAAAATAGAACTATATTTTCTACACCGGTTACTTGTAAATCCGGTGTAAATATTTTATTTTATTTACAAAAATGCCAACGCTCATTTATTTTACACTGGTCATGTGTACATCCGGTGTAAATATTGTACCTTTTTACAAAAATATCACCGCTCATTTATTTTACACTGGGCATGTTTATATCCGGTGTAAACATTGTACCCTTATTTACAAAAATGCCACCACTATTTATTTTACATCGTTTCTGTTGGAAATTATGCCCTAGGGGCCAATCATTGTCTTATAAACATTATTATTTATGAATTTCTTAATTATGTTATCATATTATTTGCATGTTTACTATGATGACCATCCTTGGATAACTCATGATCTTATCCTAAATGTCCCTGGTCGGTCATCTATGCGGGAGCAAAGATGAAATAAGACCAGTATAACTTTAAAGATATATAGAGATATAAATTAAAGTCATAGGCACATGTAAGAATACAGGGTGCTGGACCGACCCGCTATAAGAGAGCTGCATAGGTTAAGTCATAAGCTTCTCTCATATACAAGCCATGTCACTATGCCCTTTGACCTGAGATCATCATGGATTCCTACATGACAAACGCTCAGCTTTGACCTAGTCAAAAGTTACTTTTGACCAAGTGATCATAAAGGCTATGTTCGGGCTTAGTGGTTTTTCATGCGGAGGAATGTGAATGGTCAAGATGGAATTTGTCCCTCACATTCGTAGAGAGATATTACTGGGCCCCTCGATGAGTGAGTCTGAGAAATGTATGGCCACACTGTAATGGAAGGGTAGTTCCATTACTATAGTCAGACTACTCAGGGATCGAGAAAGTAACGGTCAGGAACAGGAGGATGACGTTCTCCATGCCTCATCCATGACCGAAATATCATGTGACAAAAGGGACGTGATATGGTTGTATGAAAGATAACATCCTTCATCGATCCTCATATGTTTTGGGTAGTCGTAATGTCTTGCTAAAGGCTGCTTACGACTTGTGGGTTAGTATAGTAACTGGCCCACTGCCAACTTCATATGGGCCTACAGGGTCGCACACAAACTAGCCCAACTCGAGCTGTGATGTCCAGATTCATTGAATCTAAGAGATGTCTAGATTCAATGAATAGTCTAGGGTGGATTTATATATTTTATATATATATATATATATAAATTTGTATATATATATATATTATATATATAATATAAGAGATATTTGCAAGATTTAATTTATAAGGATAAATTAAATTTCTATCACTTTTGAATTTGAATTTAAATGGATATGATCTATTTGAATTTGAAATTCAAATTGATAAGATATCTCAAATTTGATTTATGAGAATAAATCAAATATAATTCCGTCTTATTTTTATTTTAAATTAAATAAATAGGTGAATTAAATATGTGAGACGGATTTAATAAAAATCGTATTTATTTAATTAGTTTCTTATCAAATTATGCAATATATGATATTGTATTAATTTCAGAATTAATATAAGATTAATTCTGAAGCCCGGCCCAATTAGGAGCCCGATAGCATCCTATATATTTGACATTAGGAGCTAAGGTTCTACACACAGACACAACACACAAGAAAAGGGGGCAAGGAGAGTGCAAAAGGTTTGCAGATAAGAAACTGCCAGAATAGAGATGGTGAGGACGGAATCTTGAGAAAACCCTAGAGGGACAAGAGGCGCTAGCACGTCGTTCGTGATTGGAACGCTGTTCGTGTGGATACTGGTAGAGGAAGCCGATCTGAGTTGTTGACTTCTTGCGAACGAGAAAAGAGCACTAGGTACGACATAGGTCGAGACCAAATTGGCTTCTGAACATCAGAAATCCGAAAAGAGACTACAGGTCGCGACTAGTAGCAGAATAGGTCACGACTACAAATTCCAGAGACGACAGGTCGCGACTAGAAGCTGAGGAGGTCGCGACGGAAAACTCCAGAGGCGACAGGTCGCGACTAGAAGCTGAGTTGGTCGCGACTGAAAGTTCCAGAGGCGAAGAGTCGCGACTAGTGGACACTGAGATCGTGACCAAAGCTTGAATATGAAGGTAACACTTCTTTCTCCTTGACTTAAACACATTAAGTAGATCCTGGCTGGGAATGGAAAAAATTTTAAAGTTAATCCGCTGCGTGTCTTCCAATTCCCTTCAGTTTCCGCAATATCCGGTTTAAAAATGGGACTTTAGAAACTCTATTTTGTAGTAGTGATTCCATAATATATATTATGATCCTAAATCTTGTATCTGGATTCTTCTTATCATTGACATTCCTGGACTGGATATTAACTTAATTACTTATCCCTTGGCAAATTACCAAAATACCCCTTAGTTCCTCCTTATTTACTTTAATAATTCTAGGGGTATTATTGTCTTTTCACATTTCAACAGAACATTTCCTGACCCTGGTCTACTACTCTTATAGCTCTCTTTGACCTTTTGACCTGGCTAAATTGACTAAAATGCCCTTCACTCATTTTTAAATTATTTTATAATATAAGGATATTTTTGTCATTTTGCATATTTTCTGAATATTTTTGGATACTGGCCTCTTTAACCGATGAACTGATATCATGGGCCTGGGCCTCACTTGGCATCATCATGGGCCTCCTGTGATGTCATCTGGGCTCATTCAGACTAAGCTTGTTTACTGCTTAAATTTCTCAATCGGATATCGGGTGTCAATAAAATCCCGTCAAAATTCACTAAAACGTGAATAACTTTTTTCTACATAACTCCTTTCAGGGTTCCTTCAATTTCCTAACCTTTGGCTTCACAGGACACACCTTCCTATAACTTTTTTTATATCTGAGGTCCATAAGGTCTAATAAAAATTTTAGATAACTTTTAGACTATCAAATAAATATCAGCTATCTGGAACTCTAATAAAATTTCTATATTAGGCTAGATTAACTAGCACAATTTTCTCTATCTACTGATGAAATTTGGGACTGAAATGCTTCCGGGCAGTTCTAAGCCACTTCCGGCTCAATTTTCTATAATTATCGTTTTGCCCCTGGAAAATTTTCCTCTTTTCAATTAAGTCTTTTAACTTTTTATAATTACACTTAATGGCCCATAACTTGTGTCTACATTCATTTTTGCACCATGAAACTTTTAGATCTACACTTTAATCCCTTTCTTTTCCAAAATGACCATTATGCCTCTAGAAACTTTTACTATTTACATACAAGTCTCTATACTTTTACTTATATGCAGTTTAGTCCCTGAAAACCCTCTATGTGTTTCTGAGACTTCTGCTCAAAGGGGTCAGGTAACCTATTTATTTTAGGCTACTTAGTGGGTGTCTAGACCTAAAAATTGAAATATTACATATACAGCTCCCATTAAAGCAATTAAAATACCTAATGGACAAAGGGTAATTGTAAGCCACGTAGGGACAATACATTTTTCTGATAACCTCAAATTGACAAATGTTCTATATGCACATGAACTGTAATTTAATTTGAGCTCTGTATCTAAGATCACTAAAGAATTGAACTGCATGGTAATGTTCTTTCCTTATAATTGTGTGATGCAGGGCCTTTAGAATGGGAGGATAAAGGCGACTAGTAGACTAGTTTAGGGATTATAACTATTGCAATATAACCATGATGTTTTCAATGTTGCTAGTAATAAGCCTAGTGTTCAGAATTCAAATTATCTTTCGTTGTTGCATAGTAGATTGGGACATGCTCCCTTATCTGTAATGAAGCATTTGAATTTTGTAAATGACAAAGGCATGTTAAAGAATAAAGTTTGTGACATCTGTGCTCAATCTAAACAGACCAGAATTCCCTTATCCTCTAGTTGTATAAAATCAAAAACTTGCTTTGAATTGCTACACATGGATGTGTGGGGACCATATAGGACACACACACCTAGGATACCAATACTTCCTCAATATAGTTGATGACAACTCTAGGGCCACTTGGATTTTCTTATTGAAATCCAAATCAGAAACAACTACTTGCATAAGGAATTTTATAGCATATGTGGCTAATCAATTTGCATTTAATGTGAAGAAAATAAGAAGTGATAGTGGCAATGAATTCACTAATCATGAACTTGAAAATTATTTTGGGGAAAAGGGGATCATACATGAGAAAACATATCCATATACTCCTGAACAACATGGGATAGTTGAGAGAAAGCATAGAACATTAATACAAATAGCTAGAAGTTTAATGCTAGAATCTGGGGTACCTATAGAATTTTGGGGGGAATGCATAAAAATAGTAACATATATTGTAAACAGAATTCCATCTAAAATTATAATGTATAAAACCCAATATGAATTGGTATATAATAAGGCTCCAGATTATGATCATCTCAAAATATTTGGGTTTCTTGTTTATGCTACTGACTTGACTAATACTAATAAATTTAAACCCAAATCAATAGATTTTGTTTTCTTAGGATATCCTAATAACCAAAAAGGATTTGTTCTAATAAATTTGAGAACCAATGAAATATTTGTGAGTAGGCATGTTAGGTTTATGGAAGACAAGATTCCTTTTAGAAAGAGCACAGAAACAGGGAATAAGACAGTAAGCAAAGAGATTGCAGAAACTTTTTTGTTTGATGATCCTGAACCGATACACTTGAGAGATCAAATTAGTTACTCAAGAGGAATGAGCAGTGAGGAAACCATATTAAGAGAGGCACCTGAAACAGAACCTGTTGTTGAAATTGAACAACATACTAGAAATCCTACAAGCCTAGAAGGAACTCAGATCCATTAAGGGAGAGACAGGAGACCTCCTATCTGGGCCAAAGATTATGTATGTAATTTGCTATTTCAGGGGAGATAACAGAGATAAATAATGTGCAGAAAAATAAATGTCGTTATCCTATTGAGGATTTTATTACTTATAAAAACGTCTATCCCACATATGTGTTTCTTATGTTCAATTGATAATGAAACAGAACCTTTATTCTATTCACAGTATGTAAAGAATGAAAAATGGGTGCAGGCCATGAAGCTAGAAATTGAGGCACTAGAGAATAATGGGACATGGGAAATTGTTCCATTGCCAAAAGGAAAGCATGCTATTGGTTGTAAATGGGTTTATAAAATAAAGTATAAACCTAGTGGTGACTTAGATAAATATAAATCTAGATTAGTAGCTAAAGGTTATTGCCAAGAGAAAGGGATTGATTATCACTACACTTTTGCACCTGTTATTAAGATAGTTACAGTTAGAATAATTCTTAAATTGTCTACATTGAAAGATTGGCCTCTATATCAACTGGATGTGCATAATACCTTTTTTTAGGGAGATTTAGATGAGAAAGTTTACATGACCATACCCCAAGGCTTTGAGAACAAGGGGATGATAGGATATGTAAACTGAAAAAGTCATTATATGGGCCTAAACAAGTCTCTAGACAGTGGAACCATAAGCTGATCCCTGCATTGATTGATGGTGGTTTTACATAGCAAACATAACTATTCCTTGTTCATTAAAAAGTTTATTGATGGATTTGTTTACATATTAGTCTATGTTGATGATTTGCTCAAAACAGGAAGTGCAGAATATAGAATAAAGGAAGTTAAAGAGTACTTACATAGTCATTTTAAAATTAAAGATTTAGGAAAAATATAATATTTCCTAAAAATAGAGATTGCCTAGATCAAATAAAGGAATTATTCTTTCCCAGAGGAAATATATACTGGATTTACTTGCAGATGCTAGTATGAGGGGTTGTAAGACACTTTCTCACCCAATGGCACCAAACCTGAGAGTCTTAGCTTATGAGAGTCTTAGATTGGCAGATCTCCCTGACATTTCCTTTCCTGTCCAGGTGCTTAGTCAGTTCATGCAAAGTCCAATGAAAGTCCATATGGCTGCTGCAATGAATGTGCTAAGATACCTGAAACAGAGTCCAGGACTAGGAGTTTTCTTGAGTGCAGCACAAAATTCAGACTTGAGTTGTTTTTGCGACTTGGATTGGGGAGCTTGCGGGACTACCTGTCTATTTTTTACAGGTTACTTATTGAAGCTGGGACCATCTCTTGTCATGTGGAAGACCAAAAAGCAAACTACGGTCTCAAGATCTTCAGCAGAAGCCGAGTACAGAGCAATGGGTTCTTCAGTCTCATAGGTCGGCTGGATAAAAGGCTTGTTAAGGGATCTGAATGTCAATATTAAAGACCCTATAAATGTGTTTTGTGATAGCAAATCAGCAATTCATAGAGCGACATATCCTGTTTTTCATGAACGAACGAAGCATATGTAAATTGAGATTGATTGTCACCTTGTTCTTGATGAATTGAATGAAGGGCTGATTAATCTTAAGCACGTTAAATCAGCTGATCAAAGGGCAGATTTGCTTACTAAACCTGTAAGCGAGGAAGTCCATATGAAACTAGCTAGCAAATTAGGAACAATTAATATTTTTGATCCCCAAATTGAGTGGGGTTGTGTAAAGATTAGGAATAATTAAATTACTGTAATATATTACTGTAATGATAATATTCAGTAGGTTAATAGGTGTTTTAGGCATTGGGCCTTATGTCTCCATAAAGCCCGTGTAGCTCAGTTAGGCATGGTATATATTCTGGACCTTGCTATAGTTTACGTGTGTCTATTTTTCATTCAATAATCTATGTATTATTCAGCATTCTCTCTGCTATAAGTTTTGCTCACTGAGCTCTTCAGAATATGGCAAATTGAGAAGTTTCTAACCACAATTTAAATATAGCAAATACTGAGAATCCAGCTGCAATTGCAAGCGGAAGATCATTAATTTTTTAAGAATATTTATGAATCCCCAGAATTTGTTCATATGGAAAAAAAATGGATCTGGGTTTTAAGAGATGACATTATTGCTATAGTATTACATATCTTCCATCAAGGTTTTCTTGTTAAGGAATTAAACCACACTTTCATTGTATTAATTCCAAAATGCAATTTGGACCAGAAAAAGGCTTGGTATTTTGATGACAGTGATTAATAAGAACAGGCTTGCATTAGAATGAGGTGTTTGTTAATTTATGCAAGAAAAGAATCAGATAAATTAAGTCTCAGAAACTTGTAGGGCCAGGACAGATCTCAAATCACAAAGCTAAGGTACATACAAATTAAATGTTTTGTAATTATAGTATTTGTTCTTGCTCCATTATTGACAACTGATTTGGGAAATAAGAAAAAGAGGGCCTTAGAATAGTTGATAATGGTTTGAGAGACCATTCTTTACCATTCTCAAATTCAATGTCATTCATTCATTATCTTCAATAAATAGTATATAGACAAAATAGATGATACCACTCAGTGGCATTGTAATATAAGCTCCTTGAAAATCTCAGATTCAATACTACTTATAACTATAGACTATTAGTAACTACCTCTTTAATTAGAAAAAGAATACTCTTTTAGTCCTATTTATAGAAAAGAGAGACAATATTTATTTTGATCCTATTTATAAGGAAAAAAGAGAAAATTTTCATACGAATGTACTATTTTATTTTTTATTTAATATTTGTTAACTTCATTTCTATAAGATATGATATCTATTAAATAGAGATAAATATTAGAAGTTGTTGAATTTTATATATAATTAATGATGTTGAAGATTTTTTTTAGTATATATAAAACATATTAAAAATAACTTATAAATAAGAATAGAAGAGAATATGGTATAAAATTAAAAATATTACTCCTCCAATCTTTAATAATAGACTTAATTAAAAAATTAATCTTGATCTTAAATATAAGATCTATTTTTTATATTTATTAACTTTTTCCCTTTGGCAAGAAAAATTTTCCCAAATTGCCCTAATATTCCCTCAATAATAATCAAATAAAATAGTAAAAAAAAGGGTTAGAGAAGATAATTATTGTGTTTTAAAAAAAAATTATATCAACTAACTTCTTTAATTTAATCAAATTAGTTAAATAAATCATAACTTTTAAAACTGCAGATTTATAAGAGATTAAGAATAATAATCAATAGGCGAGGTTCCTTCTCATAGAACATATTTACAATCGCAAACCAATGTACTGAAATCCCCAACATAAAATTCAGCGGGGTTAGAGATATGGATCAGCAAAGATTCATATATACAAGAGCCGACCTACCTGCAAAAAGCTACTACACCTCCCTCGACTATAAATCCCAACCATCTTTCCGACTGTTAAATTCACACTTAGGGCCCAAACTTCCATACATCTGTGAAAATTTAACAAGGCAATTGCTTCTCAACTGATAATGCACTTTTGTGTTTTTGCTGATTGCTGCACCAGAAAACTTTGATGTGTCAATGGCCCAAGCTGGTCTCACATAATCAACGGTCCTGGATGATGGCAAACTTGCATTCGCATACAAATAATTTAAGAGCACATCTTCACAGTTAAAATACTTGTCCACCAGATCCCTCCCTTGCTTGGCTTCCTCACTCCAGTACCTCTTGAAAGCTACTTGAGAATCGATGAAAGCTGCCCCGGTAAGAATCATGTTATAACCTTTATGCGTTCGAGCATATTTTTCCGGCCTATATTTTAACGAGTCCCCGTTGATGAACCGGGGATAGAATCCAACAATCCGATCTGGGTGCTGACGCCATATGTTAAAACCTCGCTCAACATCATCACATGTCATCATAATGTCGTCATCAAGCTCTAGGACAGCCCGTGTTTCAATCAACGGATCGACCTTGAATCGGTTATTCAGTGAGTTTCTTTCCTCTACCCTGATCCTCAATGGTACTGCTGAATCCAGATCACTCAATTTGGGAGGAACTCCCTTGTTCCAAACCACAACAATCTCCCGTACAGAAGAGCATCTTGAATAATGTCTCACGTACATCTTCAAGTTCCAGAGACGAGCATCATAGGTCATTGTCAATAATGTGAATTGAGAATACTGTCCTTTCCAGGGGTATGGTGCTTCAGAACCATTGCCCCCATAGATATTTTTAACCCCTTGGCAAATTAATCCAACCACCACTACAAATATTACAGCAAGAACCGACCTCCTAGCCCAAGTACTATGCTTGATTTTAACTCGGAGGGATGTTAGGGCTCGGTTTATGCGGCTTGAAAGCATTACTAGTCGTGATAAGAACAAATTTGATCTTTCCCAAGCCATGAAAGAAACACTCCTCTTGCCAGAGCTATGAACGAACCAGTTGAGAGGGAAAACACAGTTCACAAGTCCAAGTAACACACCCATTAGTACAATGAGAACAGCAGCACATATTATTGAAGCATAGCCAACAATGAAGCGTTGGACTAAATCCCCAACATGAACACGATCCCCATCCATAAGTGCAACCCAACCACCAGACGGCAGCTGCTGCACATCTAGGTGATGGTATCGAGCACCATTCCAGGCATTTTGACCCTTTTCAGGCTCAACAAAATTGCAGGGTACTTCAATTTCTAAATATTCTTCATTGGTAAGAGCTTCTATCTTAAAAATGCGGACCCGTCTCCCATTTGTTTCCTGACCAATACGAAAAAGATTCCCTCTGTAGAAAAATGCCCTGCCTCCGTTTTGAGCTACCACACTTTTGTCAATTTTATTTATGGGGCTTTTCTGGTGAGGTATCCAAGGACCAAGAGGTGAACTACTATGCCAAATCTCCAACTGCCCACTTTTCTTGGTGCCAAAACCACTATGGTCTGAGCCAAAAAGCCAATACTTCCCATCATAATGAACGATTGATGAATCAACAAGGGGCTTTTTCATGACAACCTTTTCCAATTTCCATTGTAAAGGAAAGTTAAGTGCTCTGTAGACACGAAGTTCGCCTTTTTTACCGCTATAAGGCATCATATATATCTTAAACACAAAAGAAAGAAATTATGAGAATAATTGTATTGTACTTTGGATAAAAATTTAATGAAAACACAAGTTCATATGCATTATAACATAATAGGCATACAGGTTTTCTCAAGACACTTTTTCACAGGCACTAACTGAACGCGTACAAGACCCAAGGAGTAGTTATGTTCAAATCCTTTCATACAAGAAGTTAGCGAATTTATGAAATAAAGATGCAATTAAAATTTATTGTCCCAATTACCTAGCTAGCAAATTATGCCAAAGAACCATTCTCATTGTCTATGAGCAAGAAATTCAGCTTCTACCTGGCCAAGATATTCAAAGACATATGGATAAGAAAGATGACAGTCCTCATTCAAGGCAATGCCCAATTGTTGCCATGTAACTCCTTTGTCAGTACTTTTTGCAACTCCAATATCTCCTTGCAAAGTGATTGAATTCTTTGTCTCATAGAATAGGTAGAAAGTACCTCCCTGAATCATGGCGCCAATATGAATAAACAGAATAATATTATTTATCCAAGCAAAAGGCCAACAAAAACGAAAAGGAAAAAAGGAAAAACAACAACTTAAGATTTCTAGACAGCTGTTAGGTTGGCAGATGCATAGAATAAAGAGATAGAATACTAGACAGCTGTTAGGTTGGCAACGAAAAAATAAATAAATAATATAAATCAGTCAAAACAATTTAAGATTTCATCCAGACAATAGAGATTGAAAAGAAATACGTTCTTGCACTTCAAAAATTCCCACTGCTGAAACCATTGCTACAAGTTTTGTTTTGCATTTTGAAAATGTATGAGCAAAAATCAAACCATTATTCTGGATTTTCCATTAAAACTCCGAAAGTTGTGTTTGCATAAAGATTTCTTCAAATTTCTAATGAAACAACAATCAAACTAAGAATATCATGCTTGGTGCAAGTTTTTTAGTATAGTTTAAATATAAAGCAAAGATCACGTAAAGAATAAAATTTGACTTCTCCATTATTCTCAATAGAAATATGTTCCTTATATTGTCCCTTGGCATATAGTTTTCTACAAAATTTTGGCAGCTTATTTCAAAATAAATCAACGGGATTTCAATTCTCCCATTTTACATTCTTCAAATGCAAAATTTTATATCCTTCTAGTATTATATACATCAATAGGATCTCATGTATACAATTCATTGAAACTTCTAGATAGGAGTTTGAGCTGACATGCTTTACAAGGGACTATGGAAAAATTAAAAACCTTTCGAGTCAGCCAACTAAAGATTTCACCAGTCTGCCACTCTAGCAATATCAAATTCTTACAAAATCTTAAACCCCTCTCCATTAGAGAGCATCACACCCCTTCCCTTCACCAGAAATGCAAGTAAAAAACAATCAAATTTTCAGAAGTTTATACCCACAAAGCTCTTGGAAATAATGGTTTTGAAATCAACAAAAACTAGCCTAAATTCAGACATCTTGACATACAACCATCCTTTCTTTTTAGGGATATGAAAGTAACTTTAGTAATGAAAGAGTAAGTTACAAAAATAAAGGTGGGGGATAAGAGTAAGTTGTCATCCTACAGAAATTAACCTATAAACTGGAAACTAAGGATGGATTTGGCTGGGATTCTCCAAATGAATTCCAGCCCCCATAATCCCATAAAGTAAAACCAGAAGCACTCTAGTTTTCTACTAACAGAACTATAAGATGTTTTGCGGAAGTGACAATTGCTTATCTATAAGTTTTAGTGCATGGACAACCATTTTAAATATTTCACAAGCCAACGAGAGACTAATTAAAGATTGGCATTCATGTCATTAATGTTCCATTAAATAACTAACTACATCATATGAATCATATTTTTTTCCTTCCCTAATTCCATCCAATATCAATAACGCGTGATGATGACCCATTGGTTAGATTGATAGTGCCTTTTAGTTTCCAGGATGTTTTGAATTCAACCAGTTCAATCTATAAATTCTCATCTCATTTTGCTCCTTAAGTCTATATCAATCAGTCCCCTCTTGACTTGGGCTTCAACTTTTCAGCATCTCATTGCTAAATTAATTTCATCAAGGACGTAACCCCAAGAAACCAACAGATATATCAGTTGTATAATAATTCCAGGCTAACACTTTCACTCTGAGAAAACATATTCTCCAGCTCCAAGCCAAAATCAAAACTTGCAATTTTGTTCCACTAAGTGAGCTTTTGGTTAGTTTCCAGGAAGCATGTATGACATACATAAAGAACAAAAACAGAAAGGAGTTTTCACCATCAAGAAAACAGCAACGAACAGATTTGACTCCAAAATGTTTTGAAACAGAAGATGCATGAAGCAACTAATAGTGACAAAAAAAAGGCTGACCTGAATATAAAGAAATGGATCAGCTACAAAATTACTCTGGAAACCAGCATCAGAAAGTGAACCACACGTTACAACGGGATTGGCTACAGGCCAAGCAGCAGTTTCATTTTTCCACACATTCACCTGCATATAATTGGAACAGTCAAATCCAGGGATTGAATTCAACAAATTCCAATTGAAATATTCTTTGGTAATTATAACAGCCCAAGAATCAATGATGTCATTTTCAACACCCAGCAAAAGCAAACAACAGTTCATCATTCACGCTAAAAAAACAATTACCAGACTAAGGACAAGAAAAATATAACACGACTCGCCAATTTTTTCCTAAATAAAAAATTACACGTAGGGTACGTAAACAGGGGCATGAGCGTAGGAAACCGAGTATAATAAAAAATTAATGTGGAAAAAGTAAACAGGGAGCAGAACAAGAAAGAAAGGACTTACAGCTTCGATGGGTTTGAGAGAGAAGGGAGAATCACCGTAGAAAATCCCAATTGACCAAGAACCCTCATTGTCCTCCTGGCAGCCGAACGATGACAAGTTCGTACGAAAAGACGGCGTGAACATAATCCAAACATAGAGGGTGGCGATCGATCCCAACAATACAAGACACACAAAGAAGAAAACGAAACCAGAGGAAAATAAGCGATTGTAGAGGTGGTGATGGGGTTCCAACCTCCACCTACAAGAGCATTTGACGGTCATGCCACAGCAACTACAACTCCCACCACTCGTACCGCCGCCGCAGCCCCCAACCAGATCCATACCCATATCGCCCAATACACGGCAGAAAATGCCCTTACCCAAAAAAGGAGTATTCCACCTTTAATCAGTAATCACAAAAGATTGTCCCCGAAGGATTTTGGAGCCGCTGCCACGATATCTCCTCACGAAAAGTTGCAAGTTTAAAATTTGTTTCTTTGTTAACCCAAAAAAAAAAATTGTCTCTCTCTGCAATCTCTCTCTCTCTCTCCCCCCTCTCCTGTGTTTTTTTTTTTCCTTTCGGTTTTCTGGATAGAAGTGAATCAGCTAACGCTTGTAATTTCCAGATTTTTTACCCTTTTGGCCGATGTAACTTGCAGAATTCAGAAACAATATTTGCCAATTAGCAATTGCAATAATAGAATGAGCTATAATTATTTTTTATTATTTAATAATTAATATTAATAATTGTCAATATAATTATTAATTTATTTCTCTAATTTTTGAGTGATTTAAAAATATTTGTCGATGATATTCTGATTCAAATACTAAAGATTAGTGAGCTCCTTATGCATATGAAGGATCCAAAGATTTGGGGCTTTTTTTCTATAAGATTTGGTTGGCTAAAGGGGGAGAGACAATGAAGACGATGCAAAGTCCCACTTCAAATTGCTACAATACCCATATTAAAAGATCCTCTAGAAGTTGCTAGAACAACCTTTCATTGTTGGGTTGCAACCATGCATGAACCATGAGTCTATCTTCTTGGAGTTGTGGGGTTGGGGATTCTCTAGCAACACCTCCTAGTGTTTTATTTGCCCTTTTTTATTTTAGAGTCTATCATTATAGGGAGTTCTCTTTGTTTCTAATATGTTTTAGGTTATTTTGTTTCGGCAATAGCCATATCTTTTGGGTTAATTTTGATTATGGTGATGACTGGTTCATGTCTATTATGATTTTTTTTGCATTTGAAAATTTTATTAACTTTCGGTTGTTTTCTTCTCCTCCTATTAGTGCAGGGGTGTTTCGAGCTGCTTATTTTGCAGCATTGACACTAAAAGTTGTGGGTTTCTTTGAAGCTAAACCTTAGATTACCTCTCTACTGCCTTTTCTTTGATCATAGAAGATAGAAAATCAATCATTATCCTCTTCAATTCAATCCATAGGTTTTAGGTTATATTCAGTTTTGCTTTCTCTCTATTTTTTAGTGTCTTTTGGTTTAATCTTTATTTACTTTGTTGCCTCTGGTTGATACTTTGATGTTTGTATCTTTTTTTTCTTATAATGAAATCTACCTTTGAGATTAAAAAAGAGGGGGAAGGATTCTCTACTCTTTCGTTCCCATTCAATCATTTGATCAATTTTTCCCATACCTTTAATTGTCAAGAACCTCTTGATTCAGCTTTTCACTACATTAAGCACCGAAGCTTGTACTAGTTATATTTATACATACATAATATCAAGGAAAAAAAGGAAAGAATAAAAACATTGAATATAGGCAAATTGGCTAAAAGCCCAAAAGGAAAAGAAAAAAACTTATAAGTTGCAGGTGTAGGAAGGCCGAATATAATGGAACCCTAATTTTTTTTGGGGGGCCAAAGATGGATCCCTAATGACCAATTCGAAAAGTTGGATAAATTTTGAATTTAATTCAAACTTGATTATTTCCCAGGGACATCGTAATTGTTCATGTATACGAGTACGTAAATGTGTGTGGGACATGTGGTAAATATTTTGTTTGGATTATTGAATATTTAGTTTTTCTCATTGAATATTTAATTTAAAAGCTATTTATTTAATTTGAGTATATTAAAAAATTAAATAAATTACTTAATTATAATATATCTAACTTGATCTCCTAAGTTTTTTGTTTATATACTATTTTCTGCATCCTATTACCAAGTATTCAGATTTGGACTTCATGACTGCCTCTCCTAACATAAGTGTCTCATTTAAGAATTGAACTCGACACCTAGATAGATTTAGCGGGACTTTACACTCCTATGTTAGAATGACTGGTTCACCCAAGAGGGGGTGAATTTAGTGATTTTGAAATTTTAAAACTTTGGAATGAAATCAAAATATTAAGTTCAGAAAGATATTGTAACACCTTACTTTCGTATATCTTAGGGACCATTCGGTAGCATTTAGAACCACTTACAAGTCTATTGAAGTTCAATTACAAAATCTAGAATTTTCAAGCTTCACAAGTACTATTCATATGGTAATTCCAGATTAAGCAACGAACTTCAAAAACTCATAATTAACTCTAAAAAAATCGAAATGAAGTGGTTCAAAAAGCTACACGAAGCTAACATAATGAAATTTAAGGGGGGGGGGAACTTTCTAAAACCAATTAACCAGTTAACTGAGTCAACTCTGATGTCAAAGTTTACTATTTATATAGTCAAATTTCTGGAAAACAATCTCTAGTCCCAAACTTTAAAAATCTTGTTCTCTTTGTATAGACGTCGGAATAAGGTATTCTTGATGTCAAAATGAAACTTGACATGTTAACTAAATGTTGGTAAAATTTTATCCATTTATTCTAACATTTACTATTTTTAATTACATCTCATATGTCATTGCCTATCCACGAGTTACTGTTCAAAGTGACAAATTTCATCAACTATCTTTATATACATATACACATACATCATACAACTAATTCCTATCTCTTCTTCATGTCTCTTCATCTTCCTCCTTATGTGAAATCCCTATTGTGGTGGTGACATGGAGGAGGTGAGATTTTGGTGGAAATCTCAGTAGCAAACGAAAACCATACAATATATGCAACTACATACTTGATGTTACTATGTGTGCACTTAATGATCATAGTTGCATAATAATAATTTACATTCTTCCATGTCTCTTAATTACAACATATGGCCATAGCATAAAAAGAAACAGAGCATCACTTAATCATATATTCTTCATATAATCAAAGTAAGTAAACATCACATAAAATATCCAAGTAACATAAGCATACAAGTAGGTAAATTCACTACCTCATACTCTTTGCTTTCCTTATCCTTTTCCTTTACCTCTTGCTTCCTACTTCTTGATGTTTGACTACCCTCTTTGAGTACACAAACCAAATCCTAATATTGCATTACCATTAACTCATTACAATTCAACTTCCTTGAACATTGAACTTTATCTACTAAAGTAACTTTCTTTAATCTTTGTTAATTAGCTGGGTCTTTGAATCAATTGATATCTTGACTTTACCCTAGATAATTTGGCCTTCTAAATCCATTTATGAACTCATAATTCCCAAATTCTAGCAGCTACACATTGTTCTGGACAGAACCAAAAAGCCTCTCTTTTTCTTTTAAAAATTCTTATTTTGATTCCAATGCTTCCAATACATGTTTCTCTACTTTACCCCACACAATTTTTTATTTTAAAACCATTAGAAGCATCAAAATCATGAAATTCCAATTACTTTTCATGTGTGTGAACAGTAATAGAGAAGACTTCCAAAAATTATAACTTTCAATTCTAATGCTTGCAAGGTTCCAAACATATCTAATCCTACACAAAATCATCATTTAAATTGAATGGAAGTATTAAATTATTGAAATTCATATTCCTTCTATCCAAAACAGGAAAGAGCAAAGTTAAAAATATCAACTCAATTCAATAGCCAATCATCAAATTAGTTTATCTAAGTGTCGTCTACTTGATTCTATCTTGCTTTTCTTTTTTCTTCATTTCTATCCAGATTTGGACAACACCATTGAAAAGAGAATATTTCACTTTTCTTCCATTAAAACTTAGATTTTATCCTTCCAAAACTCATACAAATAAACTAGGAATATTACATACCTTATGCTTTAATTACCTTGATCTCTAAGTGCATTGAATTGCCTTTTGTCTTGGCTTGAGTTTCCATTTGGCCATAGTTTCCCCAAGGTCAAGAGGCCACAGTTTTGAGCTTATGGGAGGGGGTATTTATAGCTAAAACTTTGGCACCTTGGGACAAAAATATCCCTCCTTCAACTAATTATTACCACTCCTTAATCTTGAATCTTATTGGTTGGTTTTTTGATTAATTAACCTTAATGACAATTATATTAATTCTTATATTATTTTAATACAAATAAGTACATAGGATGATGCTTCTTCCTCCTCCTTGGCGTCATTTGCAAGGCTTGTGGGTCCCACAAGGACACTTCACATTATCTCTTGAATTATCTTCTTTTCTTTCTTTTTTTTTTAAATTATCCAAATCTGACTTGATCTCCAATATTTGCTCTTAGGCTTATTGGGCTTGTCTAGGATGCCACTTTGGGTCTAATTGCTAATTAGCACAAATCCCAACGCACTTTCCTTATATCAACATCCTTAAATTATCCTGATTTTAACATAAATTCTAGACACCACTTTTAATAGTTCTGATATTTTCAAAAATTCATTCTAATATAAAATAATTTTTTTTTTCAAAGTCTAATAATTTTCTGAGGCCCATAACTCCTGATAAAATTCTTACAACTTCTTTAAATCCTTTATCGGTATCATTTTCACCTTAAATTCTCTAATTAATTCTACAGAATTTTTTTTTACTTCTGTTAGTTTCATAAATTCTTATATTATTTATAAGAATTTACTACCAAGTTTCATATGATTCTGAGATCTAAAGGATATTGTAATAATTTTTAGACTTCAGAAATTAATATCAATTTATCGGGACCTCAAATCAAAATTTCGTATTATGTTAAATTAATCAAAATAACTTTCTCTATTTTATGGTAAAATTTGAGACTAAAATACTTCAGGACAATTTTGGGCCTTTTCTGGCTCAATTTTTTTATAATTACCATTTTGCCCTAAACTCTTGGAAATTGCACTTTGGCCCTCAACTTTTCTTAATTATACTTAATGGCCCAAAGCTCATGTCTACTTCCATTTTGCACCATGAAACTTTTAAAATTTTTACTTTAGTCCCTTTCTTTTTCAAAATAACCATTATGCCCTTAAAACTTTTATTAATTGTAATTTGTCCCTAGACTTTCAGTAAATTTCAATTTAGCTCATTTTGCTTTACAACTTTATACCTTCTCTTTTTTTATCTTAATCATTATCTTTTCTTCTCATTACTATCCTAATCTCTTGATAACTTCTTTCCTCTATCAGTCTTATACAGATAAAAAAAATTTGGGATGTTACAGATATCACCGATAAAGTAAGACGAAGAAGAGGTTTTGCACAGTGACGATTTTATATTGGCTTAGCCTAACCACTTGGCCTATGACCAGTCCTCATAGCTCCTTTGAGTGTTCCACTATCCTCCAAGATTATCCTGACTCTTGGCGCCTCAGTACATCAACCATGAGAATCCTTCTCACTCCCTCTTATAACCCATAAGGTGATAACCCACTCAAGAGCCCACTCTTAAATATGTCAGAAAAATGAATAAATATTTACAATGCTCTCTTACTAGAGGGATTGTGTTAAACATGGAAGTACATACACTCTAAGTTTCTCTCTCTCTCAAAGAATAAGACATGCTCTGTTCAGAGAATGAGAAAATAGAGTTATAATCATTATATCAATGAATCTGATTGTTCATGATCGTAGTGCATTGTTGTGCGTCACTTGTCTTCTTTTCCACTTTATCTTTTCTCTCCAGCTTCTTTTATAGTTGACTAATTCATAAATCTGTTAGATAGCCATTGAAATAGCTGTTGATGAATATATCCCTTGGTTGCTGATGTATGCATTATGATAGATTTTGCTCTTTAATGAATTTCTTCATTTGATCTTGTTTCTGCCTACAAATGAGCTAGAAATATGTTTCATAAAAGATATATAAACATTTTAATCATATTGAAATTATTTCCAAATAATTTAGATTAAAACATCAAATTCTGTCAAAGTCTGGTTCAAAAATCTTTTTGAAGATTAGTTCAATTTATCGAGCATTTATTGAAAAATTGCCTTATAAAAAAGGACTTTGATAAATTTCAAATGAATTGCATTAAAATAGTTTTAGATTTATCGAATAGTAGTACGATAAATAGCCTTATTGAATAGCTTTTCATTTTGCAAGATTTCTTAAAATCATTTAAGAGATAGATATTTCAAGCAAGGCAATATCAAATCATCATCAAAATCATTTATTAAAGCAATACTTCAGAGCTTTTTATAAATCATAAACTTTCTCTATTTATTGAAGTGCTCTTCGAGAAACTGCCTTATCGATTAACTCTTCGATAAATAAAGCTTGAAATATACTTATAGCCAAGATCATTATATTTATCGATAAATTCTTTTGAAATAGAAAGAAACAACTATCTTTATTTATCAAAGTGTTCTTTGATAAATCCACTTATCGAATAATACTTCGATAAACGAGTCTTAGAATATTGTTTAGACAAGAGACTTGATATTTATCGAATAACTTATCAATAAACTGATAAGTTCTTCTTCAAAGAAAAGGTTGACTTTATTTATCGTTTAGTACTTTGATAAATGCATTTGAAAGACAATTTTCTCGAAGTTACTGATAAATATGTTTATATAAGTCCTTATCGATAAATACCTTTATCGATCAATACTTCGATAAATCCTTTATAGAAGCTGATTTCTAAAACTAAGTCTATGTTATACTTATCGAAGACTTATTTGATAAATACCCTTATCGAATAAGTCATCGAAAAGTTCCAGTTCTAAAACAGTGACTCACTGTTTATAAGCTAAGTTTAAATTTATTTATCGAAATCTTTATTGATAAGTATCCTTATCGAATAAGGTTTCGAGAAATGCCTTTCACAAATCAGCTTTTCTTAACAAATCTTCTTTCTTACTTATTGAAGAGCTTATTGATCAATGCACTTATAAAAAAAAAGCTTAGTTAAAATAATTATGAAAATCATTTGATATTATCAAAACATTGGAGTCTAACACTTTATGTAATGCTTCGTGGATGCCTCTCTCAACATTTTGGTTTTGATCTCCCTAAAATACTTCTATACAATGTTAGATTATATATAATTAATTTTGGAAAAGTTGTAAATATGCTAGATAAATTGGATTAAGGTCTTACATATATTTAGGACCAAAACCCATCTTTGACTAGATCCTATAGTTAATATCTAAAGATTTTTTATTTAGGCCTCTTTGAAGATCTTTTGAAGCGTAAAATATCAAATATAATGAAATTAAATCACTTGTAGTTGTGCTCACTAGTACAAAGAAAGCTTTTTAAAATGATTAAAAATAACTTTTTAGACAACAACTAAAACCGTTCTAGATAAGAGCAGTTTAGAAAGTCAGACGCTTTATAAACCGTATGTAGAACTGGTCTAAAAAATCTATTTTTAGACCAGTTCTCAAGGTGATGTAAGAAAAATCATATTTTTAAGACCTCATGTGCCTACGTGAGGTTTAAAAAGTTAAAAGTAGACTTTTTAGCTGCATGTACCCACATGCGGCACACGTGGTCTAAAAAAATGGGACTTTTTAAAAAGCGGCATTTTTTAAACAACAAATAAATAGGGCTATTTTTCGATTGGAGATCCAAAAAATGGCCTATATTTTTTTATTATTACATAAATTTTAATAGATCTTGTAATAAATTGAAAATGAAAAAGGAATCAATATAAAGATAGAAAATAGATATTTCATTAAGAACTCACTAGACTAAATCATACAAATAGCGAATACAAAATAGATCTTCTTAGTGTTCATGCTATATATAAACTAAACTATTTGTCACTGAACAATACAAACATCAAATGTACAACTATCAAAATCCTATGAGCTTAAAACCTCGTAAGCATAAGGATGCCAAATCTACTACTTCTCCAATAGAAAAGTTTCAAATATCTTAACAGAAACAAAGTACTCCATGCCTATCACACAAGAGATTATCAAAAAACACATCATTTTATACTTATCATACATTATATACATATATATATATATCAAATAATTCAATATATAGTTGAATATTCAAGTACTATAACTATTTCGACTCTTCTATTATGTGAACTAGTTCAAAATATCTTAATTATTTATGAACACTCATGCAAGTATATACAATAAAATCCACCAAGAAATCTAAAGAGTCATACACTTTTAAATTATATAAAAAAGTGTGTAATAATTACTTTCAGCATATTTCAACCTTGATATTTGGATATAAGGCTTGGGAAGCATGTCTTAATTTGACTATGTGATAATCTAGTTCCCACAACATCTATATTCCCACATTATAATGATAATCTGCATAATAAATTAGGACTAGTATGACTTTGATTGATCATCATGTATAGAGATATAAATCAAAATCATAAGCACTTTTTAGAGACAATGGCACTAGACCGACCTATTATGAGATAGTTACATGGACTAGGTTATAAGCGTATCTCATTATAACTGTTCGGCCTTTTACCCAGCAGGACCACATGACCAAGTCCATTCCGCACTCCACAACAGCCCATTCTGGTTCAGCCCATCTCGCGACAGCTCTCTTAACACAGTCAGGAGGTTCGTCGAGTGAGAAGATCCTGAGGATTTCAGAGGCTATTCTTCCTAATGACCCTGAGGTCCACACCAAGGATCTTGTAGGACGCTATCTGACACTTGAAGAGTCCTAGGAGAAATATATATAATATTAGGGTAGGTAGATTCATTAACTCACTTGACTCATTATAAACAAAATATACACTCTTAGCATTAATATTCAAGCTTATACTTCTTCCTCTTCTCTTTATTTCTCTCATTAATTTTCTTTGTTATTTGTATTAGTCCAATTATCAAGTAGTAACGTTGTTAGTGACCTATTCTGATTTAATTTTTCATCAACAATTTGGCGCCTTCTGTAGGAACTTAACAACGATTCTAACAATTTTACCCTAGTTATTGTCTTACAGGATCACTATCCTTCTAGGTGGAAGACGACTACGACAACCTCTACGAATAGCTCCAAGAATTAACTGCATTGGTACAACAATAGACGTAGCAGTTGGCCACCCAATCGAACTAAGCAATCAAACTGGTTGAACGATTGAAGCTCATCAAGCAAGAGAACTAAGCCATGTGATAAGAGAACCTAAAGCTACTAAAGGTGAACTAAGTTTCGGATTAACCTTACACGACACCGTACCTGAGAACGTCATGTCAGTTATTGATGAGTGGAAAATAAAGTTCCAAGAACAAGAGGCTTTGGTTCACCACCCTCCAAGGGTCCCTACAACTGTCAAGAAGATCGCCCCTACCAGCTTCACTGACTCACCGTTCAAGGACACGATAACCCTCGTTGAGATGCCAAAAAAAATCTAGTTCCCAAATATGCATGTGCAAAGGTTTAGGATCTGAAACATCCTCCCTTAGACCCCTCAGAGTACACTTGCAGAAGCTAAATAGCTTGATTATACCTTAACTTAAGCCTAGAAATTGAACTTTTACTCTTAAGTTCCTTATTCTGAACCTTTACTTTGAGAACTGGTTTATCTCATTCTACACATCCAAATGAGGCTTATTACCTATCCACGGAATGCCCCAGATGTGTACAACTGGCTTACCAAATTTCGTAGCCAAACTCTTCCGTTTACTAGGTCAAACTGAGGTCAGAACACTGCTACCTCATGACCTGCGAATTCCTCTCTTAATTCCTCATACATAAATTTAACATGCCAAACAATATTTATTATTAAATAACAAATTGTCATACAACAGAGCATTCATAAAATCCTTGTAACTCTATTACATCTTTCCCTGCCAGAATTTGGCAGTATAACCGCTAGGCTTCATCTTCACAAAGTAACTGATCTTGTACTGATTCGGTAATTCTCGTGAGAACTACCATTCTATATAAGTACCCAGGAAAGACTGGATGAACCTGCTAGGTCCACTCACTTCCAGACTCCTTAGACAGTACCTACGTACACAGTACGTATCAGCTCCTTTCTTTACTATTGCCATCTTGTCATAATTAAGGCAGCACAACGGCGTCTCTTATAATTCTCAAAATTTACTTCGACATAACCTCTCTGTAATGGGTTATACATGGGGGATGAGATTCGGGGGAATCTCAGTAGTAATAATCATAACAATATATGTAATGCAGTATGACAATGCTTGCTTGTGATTGTGTACAGATAAGTATGCCGCGTGCTTCCATACTCAATAACATATGATCATAGCATTGCAGTAGAGCTTCAAGCATAACATATAAGACAACAATCCAACCAAACAATAGCATAACAAATCACAAAGCCATTACATAAAAGCTAGGATTAGTTACTACCTGGCTAGCTTAGCAGAACTCTACTATCACTATACTGCTTTCAGCTCCGCCAGAACTTCCTTCTTTCCTTTCTTCCTCCTTCTCTCTATTCTTTCTCTCTCTTTTCCTTGCCAATGCGTGAAGCCAAATGAATGGGGGAAGGGGTATTTATAGTTTCTCCCAATGGCAATTCTGTAATTTCCAAGAACTCTGATCTTGTGGCCACGGTTTTTCTGGAATTTTCTATTTTCTTTATTTCCTTTACTGCATCATCATGCTGACTCAGCCTTTCATAATTACCTGCTGACTCAGCATGCTGACTCGCCATGCTGACTCATAGCCTTTCATAATTACCTATTGACTCAGCATGCTGACTCAGTGCCCCTCATGATTACTTGCTGACTCAGCCTGCTGACTCACCGATTCAGAGTCTTGCACCGTAATACGTGTCCTTAGCTTCATCTGCTTCCTCCAGATCAGTGCCATGTGGCGCCAAGGTAGGTCCCTTCACGCCATCCAATGCTATCCATGTAAGTCCAAGACTCTATCTGATCATCTCCTCGATTATCGTGTCAACCGAGTAACTTTACTTTATGAAAAAGTCACCCAAACATCATTTTAACGCCACTTTTCCTCATATCACTACTGGGCCACATTTTTTGCCTCTGGAATATCATCTTGGGTCTCTGATCAAGCCCAAGTACTCTGATGGCTCGATTCCCAAGACACATCCCTTGGCAAATTACCAAAGTGCCCTTGGTTACGCTTTATTTACTTTAATAGGTCTAGGGGCGATATTGGCTTTTCTCATCTTACCAGAGTATTCCCTGACCCTGGTTAACAATTCAGATAACCTTTCTTGATTGTCTCTATCTGACCTTTTTCCCAGTTCTATCTCCAACCGGGTAACTATCTCTCTTAAACCTTCATAACTCTTAGCCATACGTCTAACATCTTTCTCATTACATAGTCGCGACCTAACATCATCTGATCACGACCTACCCCTTCTGTGTTCCTTAGTCGCGACCACAGCATAATCTAGTCGCGACCCTATCATTTTCTATTCTCAACCAAGCTCATTTTGTCTATTAGTCGCGACACACACATCTTTACGTCGTGACCATACCTCTTTGCCAATATGAGTCGCGACCATAATACTCTAAAGTTGCGACCAACATGGTCAACACTTGACTTTCCAATCTTTATCCTAAAATGGCCATTCTACCCTTTGGGACTCCTGCCTAAAAGGGGTCTGATATCCTCTCAATCTCAGGCTATTCCCTGCATCTCTAGGCCTAAAAATTGGGATGTTAAAGGATCTAGCCTGACGAGTCTCTACTTGAAATGGTACACAAACATGCTGATGGAATCTATAAGGTTATTTACAGAATTGAACGACACCTTCATCCATCAATTCTCTAATATTCATAAATTGGAGAAGAAATTGATCGAATGACCTGTATAAGGTGATCCAAGGCCATTGCGAGCCCCTATGAGACTACGTCAGACGCTTCAACAAATAGAAAATTAACATCCCCAACTGTGACCCTCAGACGATGGTAGTTTCTTTCTACAAATACCTCATCCCCAACTCTGACCTTAACAAGGAGCTGATAAAGTAATTGTGCCAAACCACAGATGACATGTTAGCTCATGCTTGGGCTCAAATCAAATGGGAGGAAGACGAGGTAAATGTAACACAGTTGTGTTTGACAGAATATGAATCACCCGATAGGAGGCGACAAACTTCAAGACTCTCGAAACATGGGTAAAGGCGGAGTCGTACCCCACCTCCTACCTGTTGGAGATTATGTCCTAAGGGCCAATCATTGTATTATGAACATTGTTGATTTATGAATTTCTTAATTATGTTATCACATTATTTGTATGTTTACTGTGATGACTGTAAAATCCCTAATTTTCTGTACTGATTTGTATGTACAGATTGAATGAAATATATGAGTTATTTTTCAGGAAAAAGATGTGGCTATTTATGTAAAGAAAGGGATTAAATTGAAAAAGAAAGAAAAGGTAAGGACTTAAGTGCAATTATGGAAAGTTTAAGGCTAAGAAGGAAAAGTAGACAAAAATGTAGGGTCTTTAGGTGTAATTTTAGCCAAATAAAGGGACTTAGTTGAAAAGAAGAAAAGTTTCCGGGACAAAAGTATAATTATAAAAACTTGGACCGTAAATAGGCAAAAATAGTGATCATATTCCGATCAGCCCCATATTTCACCAGAAGATAGAGCAAGTGACGCCGGGTAATCCAGCTTAATACAGGAATTTTTCATGACTCCAGATAGCCAAAATTGATCTGATAGTCTAAAAGTATAAAAAATTCCTATCGGATATCCTAGACCTCAGATATATGTGAGAAATTACAGGATGATGGGCCTGATTGGACGGATGTTAGCAAACTGATAGAATACCGATAGGAGGCCTGTAGAAAAAGTTATTCACAAATTAGCAAATACAGACGGGAGTGTGAGGCCTCCAGGTATCCGATAGGGAGATTTATCGGTATTTAAACTAAGACTGAATGAGGTCAGGTAACAATAGTTAGATGCCCATTGTGACCCAAATGGATGCCCAGACACAGTAGGCCAGTGTATCTGATAGAAGGAGTCGGTGTCCGGAGATGTGTATAAACGGTGTATGATAGATAAAAGACTCGATGAACATTGCCAGGGGAAGATTCCTCATAATACGTGCCATAAAGGTATTGGACACTAGGAGGCCCAATAATGGCGCCATCAAAGGCCCAGTAAGACCCTTGGACTGATAGGTGGGCCAATATCGGGCAGAACCCCGGAAAAGTGCGAAATTACGAAAATGCCCATGTGTTGTACTAAAGCGGTAATAGGTGTATGAAGGCCATTTTGGTCATTCTGGACTGGCCCAGAAGCCAAGACATACACAGGAGAGGTTAACCAGAGTCCATATATGCCCTGACACGGTATAAAAAGGTGTAAAATGATGATTTTACCCTTAGGGTTAATGTAGTGCAAGAAAGGGCACCCAGGGGTATTTTGGTCATTTCACAGGGGATGTATAATTGAGTTTAGACCCAGTATAAAAATGTTAATGATATAAAGGATCCAGATACTAAATTTAAGGTCAGAAGACATAATATGGATTTTTAGAAAAATTAGATTCAGAAAATAGTCCAGTTTTCGAGGAGACGGACCGGGCCGGTACCGGATTAGAATGGAAAGCTTCCGAAGGTTTCTTGCCCTCCCAAATTTCTCCATGTGAAGAATGTTAGGGATGAGGTGTCCCCTTAGGTGTCCCTTGATGATACAGTAAAAGGAATAAAAGAAAATAGGAAATTCTAAAAAAACGGTTGCCACAAGTTCAGAAGGCTTCAAAATTACGAAAATGCCATCCATCAAAACTATAAATACCCCCCCTTTTGCCTTCAATCATCACGGACCCAAGCAAGAATTAGAGAGATAAGGAAGTTCTTGAGAGAGAAAGTGAGAGAAAGAAAGAAGAAAGGAAGTTCTTGCGAAGTTGAAAGCAGTATAGAGATTCTAGAGTTCTGCTAAGCTTTTGAGGTAGTAACTAATCCTAGCTTTTATGTAATGTCTTGTTGATTGGTTGTGCTATTGTTTGGTTGGATTGTTGTCTTATATGTTATGGTTAAAGCTCTATTACAATGCTATGATCATATGTTATTGAATATGGAAGCACGCAGCATACTTATCTGTACACAATCACAAGCAAGCACTGTCACTCTGTATTACATATATTGTTATGATTATTACTACTGAGATTCCCCCGAATCTCATCCCAAATAACCCATTACAGGGGAGGCTATGTCGAAGTAAATTTTGAAAATTTTGAAAGACGCCGTTATGCTGCCGAAATTCTGGCAAAGTGGCAAAGAAAGGAACTGATACGTACTGTGTACGTAGGTACTATCTAAGGAGACTGGAAGTGAGTGGACCTAACCGGTTCATCCAGTCTTTCCTGGGTACTTACGTAGAATGGTAGTTCTCACAGGAATTACCGAATCGGTACAAGATTAGTTACTTTCTAAAGACGAAGGGTAGCAGTTATGCTGCCGGATTTCAGACAAGAAGGATGTATTAGAAATATGAGAATTTTGCACATGTTATGATGTATAACAACTTATTAATTAATAATGAGTATTGTTTGGCATGTTTAACTGATATATGATGGATGTATGCATATGTATGCAAAGTTGAGTGCTGAAATTTACCACTATGAACAGTAACACGTGATGACATGATGATGTTTGATCCATAATTAAAAATAGTAAATGGATGAATAAATCTATGATATTTTTATGGTAAATAGTATACATACTAAGCTTCGATTTGATATATAGAATACCTCATTTGGATGTCTACACATGGAGATATAAATTATCAAAGTTGGGACTAAAATGCTGGATTTAGGGGGAAAACGCTGGATGAACAGTAAAATTGTAACATTGACCCACGTTGACTTGGTCAAATATTGGTCAATGAGTGATTTTTACCTGAAATATAATTGAGTTAGATTCATGTATCAATTTGAACCACTTCATTTCGATTTTCTAGAATTAATTATGATTTTTCAAAGTCAGGTCACTTACTGGAATTTGCACAGTGAACAGTGTTCGATAAGAGTAAAACTCCAGATTGAGAAATTGGACTTCAATGACCTTGTAAGTGATTCTAAATGCTACCAAAGGGTCCCTGGAACATACAAAAATAAGGATGTTTCATTTTGGTATCAGAGGAAAGGATTCTGGCTTAGGAAATACTCTGAATAGATGATTTATAGATAGATATACCATGATAAAGCTATCATAATTAACACTAAGATAGTGTTTGCAGGATGGCTAGATATAGATTCAGATCTGAAACAACAGTGAACTAAGGGTAGCCTAGACCAGAGGTCTATGGTTCAGACAACTCTGAGGGAATGTATCAGGAAGAGGAGGAGATTATGGTTAGTGATTCTGAGATGACCAATTCCTCAATAGGATCAAACATTATGATATCGGAGGATCCTATTCCTGCTGTTCCAATAAATGCAGTACCCCTGAGTATGGCAAGATATGTTGCTAATATTCCAGGATCCAGTCAAGTACCTGATCAGATTGAGGTGTCAATTCCTAGTAGACCCAGAGTGACTCTGATAGAGATATCTTTGGGAGATCTGATCATAGGAATGTTACCAGGGAAGAACCTAAGTAGAGAACATTTTGAGAGATCAGTGGTGTTAGCCCAATAGTTGTATGAGCTGAGGCAGACCCTTGTCAGAGATATAGATCAAGATTATACAATTTATCGGGATTTTATTACGAGGGTAAAGGTGATATATCAAGCATGGGATCCAAATGTGTTGACCCCGAGGCTTTGGACAGAGATTATGGATGATGTGTTGCCGACTACCCGTACCTGGAGAACAGGGTTAGAGCAGTACTTTGACGAAGAACCATATTGTACCATATCCGACTGGATTTATTTGGTAGGAGAATTTATTAGAATAAAGTTTAAGAAGGATTAGGGTAATATCCTCAATGTATGTAGAAGGCTATTATGGTAGTGTATGTATGACTATGACATATACGCATACCTTGTATGTACACTATGTTTGGAATGAAATCTGAATTATGTTATTGCATTCTCTTTCTACTTTATAGTATAACAAAATGGTTCGAACAAGAAGAACGATTCTAGCGGAGGAACCACGAGAGGCTGGAAATCTTAATCAACTAATTTTAGAACGATTATAACAACATGAAAAGATGATTGAGGAAATGCGGGCAGCTCAGGCACGCAATGAGCGGGAGAGAGATGCTGCCATAGCTGCAGCAGTAGCAGAAGCAGTAAGCAACCTGAGACCGCCAGAGCCTTTAGAAATGACTAGTAGAGAACCGGAGAGAGTACAATAGCAGTCGGTACATCATCCAACAATGGATGATCAGATTTTGCAAGTACAATCCTCTAGTGTTTGAAGGAACGTTCGAGGTGCAGATAGCTGAGGATTGGATTAGCAGGCTAGAAAAGATCTTCAAGGTCCTCGACTGCCCGACTGAAACCAAAGCTCAAATGGCCATCTATCAGCTAGAAAAAGATGCTGACAGGTGGTGGAAGAACACATAATTATTGTTGCAAGCAAGAGACATTCCGATTACCTGGGAAGTGTTTCTTGAGCAATTTTATGAAAAATATTTCCCTCAGTCGGTCAGAGATGAAAGAGAGGCCAAATTCCTTGTACTGAGGCAAGGAGAGAAAGAATCTTTTGATGAATATCTTGCCAAGTTTATCCGGCTATCTCAATATTCCACTTATCTGCGCCAAGTGGATGATGAGCTCTGGATGATCGAAAGGATGATTTGAGGGTTGAACTCCACACTAAAGGAGAAGTTAACTCCTCAACAATACAGCCAGTTTAATAAGGCCGTGGAGGCATGCCGTATTGTTGAAAATAGCATGAATCACCGAATGCTATTTAGATCGGGAAACAGGGATCAGGCAGCTCCTGACAAAGCCGGTTGAAACCAAGAAGCTGCAAGTGGTAGCGGCTACAAGAAAAGAAAGCGACCATGGCAGAACAGGAGGCTAAATAGAGGAAATTTTTGCGAAAGGTCCAACAACAGAGATTCAAAGGCCCAAGCATGTGACAAGTATGGGAAGAATCATGGAGATAGACCATGTTTAATGGGCCAGAATATTTGTTATACCTGTGGGAAGCCCGGACATTTTTCCCGAGAATGCCCTCAAGCTATAACCAATCCAAGGCCAAGGACACCAGGACTAGTGTTTGCACTCACCAGAGAGGACGCTCAGCGATCACCTGAGATAATCCAAGGTACAATCTATCTCAATGATCATGCTGTGACTGCTCTATTTGATTCGGGTGCAAGTCATTCCTTTATTTCCTATGAGTGTGCTAAATGCCTAGGCCTTCTGATTAGCAAGTTGCATTACGATATACACGTGAAAACTCCCACCAATGCTAGGGTAGTTGCGTCTGATGCTTGTTTGAATAGTATTGTGCATTTTGAGCACTGTTGTACTACCTTAGACTTAGTATGTATGCCTTTCTGAGAGATCGATGTTATACTTGGTTTGAATTGGTTAGCCTCCAATAATGTAATGCTAGACTGCAGGAACAAGACCTTAGTTCTTGGTCCAAAGGTCACCAATCTGAGCTCGAAAGTAAGATTGAATTTTATAACGGAGGCTTAGGCAAATAAATGTCTGCGGAAAGGATGTCAGGGATATATGGTAATCTTTTCTGTTCAAACAGAAGTATAAGAAGGGATTGATGAGATTCCAGTAGTCAATGAATTTCCTAAAGTCTTTCCGAAGGAGATTCAGGGATTGCCTTCAGAACGTGAGGCGGAGTTTGCAATTGACATTGTACCTGGAGCCGGACCAGTATCCAAGGCCCCATACCGGATGGCTCCTAATGAAATGATAGAACTGAAGAAGCAAATTAAGGAGCTATTGGAGAAGGGTTTCATAAGACCCAGTGTATCACCATGGGGTGCTCCAGTGCTATTTGTCAAGAAGAAGGATGGCAGCTAAGGCTGTGCATTGACTACCGGGAACTGAATAAGATTACGAGTAAGAATAAATACCCTCTTCCAAGGATTGATGACCTGCTAGACCAATTGGCAGGAGCGAGCTTATTCTCTAAGATTGATTTGAGATCTAGCTATCATCAGCTGAGAGTGAAGTCAGATGATATTCCAAAGACTGCTTTTAGGACGCGCTACAGACATTTCGAATTTCTTGTGATGCCTTTTGGCCTAACGAATGCACCTGCTATTTTCCTGGATTACATGAACCGGATCTTCAGGCCTTATTTAGATCAGTTTGTTGTGGTCTTCATTGATGATATCCTGGTGTGCTCCAAATCTGCAGAGGAGCATGAAAGGCACTTGAGAATTGTTCTTAGTACCCTTAAAGAAAAGTAGCTCTATGCTAAGCTGAGTAAGTGCGAGTTTTGACTTTCAGAAGTCAAATTTCTCGGTCATGTCATATCCCAAGAAGGGGTAGCTGTGGATCCTAGCAAAGTTGAAGCAGTTTTGAGCTGGGAGCAGCCGAAGACAGTGACAGAGATTAGAAGTTTTCTTGGCTTAGCAGGGTACTATAGAAGATTTATTCAAGACTTTTCTCGAGTTGCCTTGCCACTTACCAAGCTTACCAGAAAGAATCAGCAGTTTAAGTGGGATAAGAAGTGCGAGGATAGATTCCAAGAGTTGAAGCGGAGATTAACCACTACTCTTGTGCTGATTATTCCAGACCCAACTCAGACTTATGTAGTCTACACTGATACTAGTAAGCAGGGGTTTGGATGTGTGCTGATGCAGCAAGGTAAAGTAGTAGCCTACGCCTCTCGGCAGTTAAAGCCACATGAAGAGAATTATCCCACTCATGATCTAGAGTTTGCGGCGGTGGTTTATGCCCTGAAGATATGGAGACATTATCTATATGGAGCAACTATAGAGTTGTATTGTGACCACAAAAGCCTGAAGTATCTACAGGATCAGAAAGAGCTGAACATGAGGCAACGGCGATGGATGGAATTGTTAAAAGATTACGACTTTCAAATTAAATACCATCCAGGAAAAGCCAACGTGGTAGCTGATGCTCTAAGTAGAAAAGTGGTGCAGGTGACACATATGATGATTCAAGAGTTGAGATTGATAGAAGATGTGCGAGATTGGAGCCCTCTGTATCAAATGCAAATGACTTTCGAAGCTTGTATAGAAGATGAGATAAAGGAGGCTCAACAGCAGGACAAGCTCGCAGCAATATTTAAGGATAACTGGAGAAGGGGAAGACTAGAAATTTTAAGATTTCCCTAGATGGATTATTACAGTTCAGGGGAAGACCCTATATCCCTAATGCTAAGGGATTAAGAGAAAAGATTCTGGAGGAAGCACATAAAAGCCGATATACAGTACATCCAGGTATGACCAAGATGTACCATGATATGAAAAGGTTGTTTTGGTGGCCTGGATTGAAGAAAGATGTAGTGGCTTATGTGTCCAAGTGCTTGACCTGCCAGAAAGTAAAAATTGAGCACAAAAGCCAGCAGGAACATTACAGCCTCTAGATATCCCTGAGTGGAAATGGGATGGTATTGCCATGGACTTTGTGGAAGGATTACCCATGACTCCAAGTAAACATGATGCAGTATGGGTGGTAATTAATCGATTGACGAAGTCAGCACATTTCCTGGTAGTTAATAAAAAGGATTCTCTAGAAAAGCTGGCAAAGTTGTATATAAAGGAGATTGTTAGGCTTCATGGTATCCCAAGCAGCATTGTGTCCGATAGAGACCCTCTATTTACTTCTAATTTTTGGAGGGCTTTACAGGAAGAAATGGGCACTACTCTTCGATTTAGTACAGCCTAGCATCCTCAGATGGATGGCCAGTCAGAGAGAACAATCCAAACTCTAGAAGATATGTTGAGAGCTTGTGTTTTGGATTTTAAAGGCAGCTGGGATATCTATATACCACTCATAGAGTTTGCGTATAATAATAGTTATCAGGCTAGTATTCAGATGGCACCTTTTGAAGTACTCTATGGACGTAAATGTAGATCCCCCTTATGCTGGCTAGAGTTGAGCGAGAGGAGAATGCTTGGTCCTGATCTAGTGGATCAAACTGCAGAACAGATCACAATGATTAGACGAAGATTGCTAACGGCTCAAAGCAGACAGAAAAGCTATGCAGATGTTAGAAGAAAGCAATTGGAGTTTGGAGAAGAATAGCATGTATTCCTTAAGTTAACTCCAACTACGGGAGCCGGGCAATCGATTAAAGTAAAGAAATTACATCCAAGATACATCAGGCCATTCCAAATTCTTTTAAAGATAGGGACAGTAGCCTATAGGTTGGCTCTTCCTCCAAATCTCAGCCAAATACATGATGTATTTCATGTTTCCCAATTAAAGAAGTATGTTCCAGATCCATCTCATGTGATTAAGCAAGATGAAGTCGCACTACGAGATGATCTGACCTATGAGGTTAGACCAGTACGAATTGCTGATCGAAAGGTCAAACAATTACGTAATAAGAAAATTCCTTTGGTAAAAGTGATATGGAAAGGCTTGACTGAGCATGAAGCTACGTGGGAAATAGAAGAGAAAATGAGGGAGAAGTATCCTGAGTTATTTCCATAGGATAGGTATAATGTAAATTTCGAGGACGAAATTTATTTTAAGGGGGAGAGAAATGTAATATCCCTAATTTTCTGTACTGATTTGTATGTACAGATTGAATGAAATATATGAGTTATTTTTCAGGAAAAAGATGTGGCTATTTATGTAAAGAAATGGATTAAATTGAAAAAGAAAGAAAAGGTAAGGACTTCAAATTGATAAAGTAATTGTGCCAAACCACAGATGACATGTTAGCTCATGCTTGGGCTCAAATCAAATGGGAGGAAGACGAGGTAAATGTAACACAGTTGTGTTTGACAGAATATGAATCACCCGATAGGAGGCGACAAACTTCAAGACTCTCGGAACATGGGTAAAGAGCGGAGTCGTACCCCACCTCCTACCTGTTGGAGATTATGTCCTAAGGGCCAATCATTGTATTATGAACATTGTTGATTTATGAATTTCTTAATTATGTTATCACATTATTTGTATGTTTACTGTGATGACTGTAAAATCCCTAATTTTCTGTACTGATTTGTATGTACAGATTGAATGAAATATATGAGTTATTTTTCAGGAAAAAGATGTGGCTATTTATGTAAAGAAAGGGATTAAATTGAAAAAGAAAGAAAAGGTAAGGACTTAAGTGCAATTATGGAAAGTTTAAGGCTAAGAAGGAAAAGTAGACAAAAATGTGGGGTCTTTAGGTGTAATTTTAGCCAAATAAAGGGACTTAGTTGAAAAGAAGAAAAGTTTCCGGGACAAAAGTGTAATTATGAAAACTTGGACCGGAAATAGGCAAAAATAGTGATCATATTCCGATCAGCCCCATATTTCACCAGAAGATAGAGCAAGTGACGCCGGGTAATCCAGCTTAATACAGGAATTTTTCATGACTCCAGATAGCCAAAATTGATCTGATAGTCTAAAAGTATAAAAAATTCCTACCGGATATCCTAGACCTCAGATATATGTGAGAAATTACAGGATGATGCATCCTGATGGGACGAATGTCAGGAAACTGACAGAATACCGATAGGAGGTCTGTAGAAAAAGTTATTCACAAATTAGCAAATACAGACGGGAGTGTGAGGCCTCCAGGTATCCAATAAGGAGATTTATCGGTATTTAAACTAAGACTGAATGAGGTCAGGTAACAACAGTCAGATGCCCGTTGTGACCCAAATGGATGCCCAGACACAGTAGGCTAGTGTATCTGATAGAAGAAGTCGGTGTCCGGAGATGTATATAAACAGTGTATGATAGATAAAAGACTCGATGAACATTGCCAGGGGAAGATTCCTCGTAATGCATGCCAGCAAGGCATTGGACCCTAGGAGGCCTAATAATGGCGCCATCAAAGGCCCAGTAAGACCCTTGGACTGATAGGTGGGCCAGTATCCGGCAGAACCCCGAAAAAGTGCAAAATTACGAAAATGCCCCTGTGTTGTACTAAAGGGGTAATAGGTGTATGAAGGACATTTTGGACTGGCCCAAAAGCGAAGACATACACAGGAGAGGTTAACCAGAGTCAGTATATGCCCTGATAGGGTACAGAAAGGTGTAAAATGATGATTTTACCCTTAGGGTTAATATAGTGCAAGAAAGGGCACCCAGGGGTATTTTGGTCATTTTGCAGGGGATCTGTAATTGAGTTTAGATCCAGTATAAAAATGTTAATGATATAAAGGATCCAGATACTAAATTTAAGGTCAGAAGACATAATATGGATTTTCAAAAAAATTAGATTCAGAAAACAGTCCAGTTTTCGTGGAGACGGACTGGACTGGAAAGCTTCCAGAAGGCTTCTTGCTCTCCCAAATTTTGCCAATGGAAGAATGTGAGGGATGAGGTGTCCCCTTAGGTGTCCCTTGATGATGCAGTAAAAGGAATAAAAGAAAATAGGAAATTCTAAAAAAACAGTGGCCACAAGTTCAGAAGGCTTTAAAATTACAAAAATGCCATCCATCAAAACTATGAATACCCCCCTTTTGCCTTCAATCATCACGGACCCAAGCAAGAATTAGAGAGATAAGGAAGTTCTTGAGAGAGAAAGTGAGAGAAAGAAAGAAGAAAGGAAGTTCTTGCGAAGTTGAAAGCAGTATAGAGATTCTAGAGTTCTGCTAAGCTTTTGAGGTAGTAACTAATCCTAGCTTTTATGTAATGTCTTGTTGATTGGTTGTACTATTGTTTGGTTGGATTGTTGTCTTATATGTTATGGTTAAAGCTCTATTACAATGCTATGATCATATGTTATTGAATATGGAAGCACGCAGCATACTTATCTGTACACAATCACAAGCAAGCACTGTCACTCTGTATTGCATATATTGTTATGATTATTACTACTGAGATTCCCCCGAATCTCATCCCAAATAACCCATTACAGGGGAGGCTATGTCGAAGTAAATTTTGAAAATTTTGAAAGACGCCGTTATGCTACCGAAATTCTGGCAAAGTGGCAAAGAAAGGAACTGATACGTACTGTGTACGTAGGTACTATCTAAGGAGACTGGAAGTGAGTGGACCTAGCCGGTTCATCAAGTCTTTCCTGGGTACTTACGTAGAATGATAGTTCTCACAGGAATTACCGAATCGGTACAAGATCAGTTACTTTCTAAAGACGAAGGGTAGCAGTTATGCTGCCGGATTTCAGACAAGAAGGATGTATTAGAAATATGAGAATTTTGCACATGTTATGATGTATAACAACTTATTAATTAATAATGAGTATTGTTTGGCATGTTTAACTGATATATGATGGATGTATGCAAAGTTGAGTGCTGAAATTTACCACTATGAACAGTAACATGTGATGACATGATGATATTTGATCCATAATTAAAAATAGTAAATGGATGAATAAATCTATGATATTTTTATGGTAAATAGTATACATACTAAGATTCGATTTGATATATAGAATGCCTCATTTGGATGTCTACACATGGAGATATACATTATCAAAGTTGGGACTAAAATGCTAGATTCAGGAGGAAAACGCTGGATGAACAGTAAAATTGTAACATTGACCCACGTTGACTTGGTCAAATATTGGTCAATGAGTGATTTTTACCTGAAATATAATTGAGTTATATTCATGTATCAATTTGAACCACTTCATTTCGATTTTTCTAGAATTAATTATGATTTTTCAAAGTCAGGTCACTCATCTGGAATTTGCACAGTGAACAGTGTTCGATAAGAGTAAAACTCCAGATTGAGAAATTGGACTTCAATGACCTTGTAAGTGGTTCTAAATGCTACCAAAGGGTCCCTGGAACATACAAAAATAAGGATGTTTCAATGACCATCCTTGGATAACTCATGATCTTATCCTAAATATCCCTAGTCGGTCATCTATGCGGGAGCAGAGATGAAATAAGACCAGTATGAATTTGAAGATATATAGAGATATAAATCAAAGTCATAGGCACATGTAAGAGTACAGGGTGTTGGAGCAACCCACTATGAGAGAGCTGCATGGGTTAAGTCATAAGCTTCTCTCATATATAAGCCATATCGCTATGCCCTTTGACCTGAGATCATCATGGATTCCTACATGACAAACGCTCATCTTTGACCTAGTCAAAAGTCACTTTTGACTAAGTGATCATAAAGGCTATGTTCGGGCTCGGTGGTTTTTCATGCGGAGGAATGTGAATGGTCAAGATGGAATTTGTCCCTCACATTCGTAGAGAGATATTACTGGGCCCCTCAATGAGTGAGTCTGAGAAATGTATGGCCATACTGTAATCGAAAGGTAGTTTCATTTCTGTAGTCAGACTACTCAGGTATCAAGAAAGTAACGGTCAGGAACAGGAGGATGATGTTCTCAATGCCTCATCCATGACCGAAATATCGTGTGATAAAAGGGACGTGATTTGGTTGTATGAAAGGTTACATCGTTCATCGATCCTCATATGATTTGGGTAGTCGTAATGTCTTGCTAGAGACCGCTTACGACTTGTGGATCAGTATAGTAACTGGCCCACTACAAACTTTATATGGGCCTACAGGGTCGCACACAAAATAGCCCAACTCGAGCTGTGATGTCCAGGTTGATTGAATCTAAGACATGTCTTGATTCAATGAATAATCTAGGGTGGATTTATATATTTTATATATATAAATTTGTATATATATTATATATAATATAAGAGATATTTGCAAGATTTAATTTATAAGGATAAATTAAATCTCTATCACATTTGAATTTGAATTTAAATTGATATGATCTATTTGAATTTGAAATTTAAATTGATAAGATATCTCAAATTTGATTTATGAGAATAAATCAAATATAATTCCGTCTTATCTTTATTTTAAATTAAATAAATAGGTGAATTAAATCTGTGAGAAGGATTTAATAAAAACCATATTTATTTAATTAGTTTCTTATCAAATTATGCAATATATGATATTGTATTAATTTCAGAATTAATATAAGATTAATTCTGACGCCCAACCCAATTAAAACATCGATAGCATCCTATATATTTGACATTAGGGACTAGGGTTCTAGACGAGGAAAAAGGGGCAAGGAGAGTGCAAAAGGTCTGCAGATAAGAAACGGCCAAAATAGAGACGGTGAGGATGGAATCTTGAGAAAGCTCTAGAGGGACAAGAGGAGCTAGCACGTCGTTCGTAGTTGAAACGTTGTTCGTGTGGATACCGGTAAAGGAAGCCGATCTGAGTTGTCAACTTCTTACGATTTAGAAGAGAGCACCAGGTACGACGACAAGTCGCGACATGTAGACACTTAGGTCGCGACCATCCAGGGGTCCTGAATGTCAGAAATCCGACAAGAGACTACAGGTCGTGACTAAAAGCTTAGGAGGTCGCGACATAAAACTCTAGAGATGATAGGTCGCAACTCGGAGATTAGGAGGTCGCGACAGAAAACTCCAGAGGTGACAGGTCGAGACTAGAAGCTGAGCAGGTCGCGACTGAAAACTCCAGAGGCGAAGAGTCGCGACTAGTGGATACTGAGGTCGCGACTACAGCTCGAATACCGAAGGTAACACTTCTTTCTACTTGACTTAAACACATTAGGTAGATCCTGGCAGGGAATGGAAAAAAAATTTTAAAAGTTAATTTTTGCTATGTGTCTTCTAATTCCCTTCACTACCCACTCAAAGGGCGACCCAGCAATGTCGTATCTCGACCAAACCTAACATGCCACCATGTAATATTTCTAATTTTTTGTACTGATTAGTATGTACAGTTTGTGTATAATGTATGTGAGATTTTTCAGGAAAAGATGTGACCATTTATGTAAAGAAAGGGATTAAATTGAAAAAGAAAGAAAATGTAAGGACTTAAGTGAAATTATAAAAATGTGGGGTCTTTAAGTGTAATTTTAGCCAAATAAAAGGGATTTAATTGAAAAGAAGAAAAGTTCCTAGGGCAAAAGTGTAATTATGAAAACTTGGACCGAGAACAGGCAAAAATTGATCATATTCAGATCAGCCCCATATTTTACCAGTAGATAGAGCAAATGATGCTGGGTAATCCAGCTTAATACAGGAATTTTATCAGGACTCTAGATAGCCGAAATTTATCTGATAGTATAAAAGTATAAAAAGTTCTTATCGGATCTCCTTGACCTCAGATATGAGTGAAAAACTATAGGAAGATGCATCCTGTAGAGACAGATGTCAGGGAACTGATAGAATACCGAAAGGAGGTCTGTAGAAAAAGTTGTTCATAAATTAGTGGATTTAGACGGGAGTTTGTGACCTCTGGGTATCCGATTGGGAGATTTATTAGTATTCAAATTGAGACTGAATGAGCTCAGATGACATCAGTTAGAGGCCCATAATGACACAAAGGGATGCCTAGATTTAGTATAGCAGTTTATCTGATAAAAGGAGTCGGTCTCTGAAAAGGTGTAGAAACTGTGTATAATGGCAAAAATAACCGATAAATATCGCCGGGAGAGATTTCTCGAGATTCGTGCTATGAAGGTAGTAAACCCTAAAAAGGCCCAAAAATGGCGTCATGATGGCCCAATAAAACACTTGGACTGATAGGTGGGCCAGTGTCCAGTGGAACCCCGGAAAAGTGCAAAATTACGAAAATACCCCTGCGTTGTCCTAAGGAGTAATAGATGAATGGAGGGCATTTTGGTCATTTTGGAAAGGCCTAAATGCCATGACAAGTACAGGAGGGGTTAGTAAGAGTCAGTATATGCACTGAAAAGGTACAAAAAGGTGTGTAATGACGATTTTACCCTTAGGATTAAGTTAGTGCAAGAAAGCGCACCAAGGGTATTTTGGTAATTTTCCAGGGGATCTGTAATTAAGTTTAAAACCAGTATAAGGGTATTAATGACAAAAAGAATTCATATACTGGATTTAAGGTCAGAGGACTTATTATGGAATCTCAGAAAAATTAGATTCAGAAAACAGTAAGATTTACGGGAAATTGAACGGGCCGGTACCGGATTGGACTGGAATTTTTCTAGAGGCTTCTTGGACCTTCATTTTCTCCACATGTATGATTAGGTGTCCCATGAGGTGTCTCTTGGATGATGTCATGGTGGTGATGTCATAAATGGAAAAGAAAAGAAAGTCCAATATTAAATCTAAGCCATTACATCAAATGGTACCCAAAATGATCTTGGTCTTTCATTTCCACTCAAGTTTGCCTATAAATACCCCCCAAACCAGAATTATTTCGGCATGAATGACAACCCTAGGGAAACTCTTGCAAAATTTTCACTCAAGCCAAAAGGAAGCAAGCACCTTGGAGGAACTATCAAGGTAATTAGTTCCCTTGATCCTAGACTATGTTCTAGTAGATTTGCTCTTGAGTTTAAGTGGTTTTTGAGGCATAAATCCTGTGGAGGTGCTACTGGAATTTTGGTGTGCATGTAAAAAGAACATGAGTTTTATGTTATGGATAGTTTAGACAAGTTTAAACAAGCTAGAATCAAGTGGTAATGGCTTAGGAATTCAAGTATGCTTGTGAATCCAAGATTGTGTTCTGTTCTGTACCATACGAAATTACTGTTCATATGTTGGAATTTCATGGTTTTGATGCTTCCAATGGGTTTGGAATGGAAAATTGTGTGGGGATATAGTGGAGAAACTAATATTGGAAGCATTGGAATCAAAATGAGAATTTTTGAAAAATTGGTATAGCTTTTCAGTTCTGTACAGCACCTTGAGAAGCAATTGTATTCTGGAATTTTTGAATGCATATTTGGATTCTACATGAAAAATTATATGGAAATGAACCATGAGACTTTAGTTTAGAAAGATGTAAGCATAGGTCATAAATTAGAGAAAGAAAGGGACTTAATGAAACCCTAGCTTTGAGATTGGATTGGAATTGAGTTGTAACTTAGTAATTGCTTTATTATGCCTAGGTTTTGACATTTGTGGGGAAGGAAGATCAATTCAATAAGGACATAGCAAATATACATAAGAGGTAGCAAGAATACCTAACTAAAATTCTATGTTGTTGCTTGTATGCTTGCTTGTTATGTATGATTGTTGGTTGAGCTTGAGATGATTTATGATGATGATGATGAGATATGAATGGTTGCAACTCCTTGCAATGAATGTCATGACAATATGCATGTTAGAGGTTGCTTATGTATGTGCATGAAGTAGCTCCCATGTCATTATTGAAACATCCTCCCTTACAGCCCTCAGAGTACACTAGCGGAAGCAATATTAGCTTTATTATGCGTTAGCTTCATAATCCAAAATTTGAATATGCCAAACATTATTTATCATTGAATCATAAAATGTCATACAATATGGCATATACAACAAGACATATACATAATCCTCATATCTCTATTACATCTCGTTCTGCCTAAACTTCGGCAGCATAACCGCTACGCTTCAGCTGTACAAAGAACTGAACCGTACTGATTCGGTAATTCCCTCATGAGAACTACCATTCTACGTAGTACCCAGGAAAGACTAGATGAACCGGCTAGGTCCACTCACTTCTAGCCTCCTTAGACAGCACTACGTACACAGTACTTATCATATACTGATGTTCAGTCTTTACTCCGGCAGCATAACGGCGTCTCTTAGGATTCTCTAAATCCACTTCAGCATAACCTCCCTGTAAGGGGTTATGGATGGGGATGAGATTCGGGGGAATCTCAGTAGCAACAATCATAACAATATATGTAATGCAGAGTGACAGTGCTTGCTTGTGATTGTGTACAGATAAGTATGCTGCGTGCTTCCATGCTTAATAACATATGACCATAGCATTACAGCAGAGCTTCAGACATAACATATAAGACAACAATCCAACCAAACAATAGCACATCAAATCACAAAGCCATTACATAGAAGTTAGGATTAGTTACTACCTGGCTAGCTTAGCAGAACCTTACTATCTCTATTCTGCTTCCAGCTCCGCCAGAACTTCCTTTCTTCCTTTCTCCTTTCTCTCTTCCTTTCCTTCCCTTTCCCTCTCTTCTTTCTCTCTCATTCTCTCCTCCTCCGCGGGATGCAAATGGAATGGGGGAAGGGGGGTATTTATAATAGGGCTCAATGGCACAATCGTAGTTTCCATGAACTTTGATCCTGCGGTCCTGGTTTTTCCTGGATTTTCCTATTTTCTTTAATTCCTCATTTACTGCATCAGCGGGACAACTCACCGGGACACCTCAGCAGCATATTTTTCACATGTCACAATTCCCTGGACACCTCAGCAGCTGACTCAGCATGCTGACTCACCGGTCCAGTCTCCTGCCTCGTAATGCGTGCCCTCAGTTTTATCTGCTTTCTGCAGACTAATGCCATGTGGCAACTGGAAGAGACCTTGCACGCTTCCCAATGCCACCCAGATAAGTCCCAGACTTATCTGATCACCTCCTCGGTTTACGTGCCTCCTCGGTTATCGCGCCAACCGAGTATCTTTACTTTACTGAATCCTTACTTTAATGCCATGCGGCATCTTGCAGGACCCATGAGTATACCTTATCAGTTTACTTCATGGTTTCCAGATAACCTTTCCTGTATCTGATATCCTGCCTCCGGTCTATCTCCAACCGGGTAACTATCTCTCTTGGACCTTCACCACTCTTGGCCCGTACGATTAGCGCCACTTTAGTCACTAGTCGCGACCTCAACATCATCTTGTCGCGACCTTACAATTCTGTGTACATTAGTCGCGACCTAAACATCTTCTCGTCGCGACCAAAACATTCTATCGTCGCGACCACAACACATTTTAGTCGCGTCTAAGGTTTTCTGCCACTATTAGTCGCGATATCACTGCTTTCTAGTCGCGACCATACTTCTTTTACGTCGCGACCATAATGCTTTCTTGTCGCGTATAGCTCTTTCTGTAACCACTAGTCGCGACCATGCTTTACTCTAGTCGCGACCAGAACGGTCAGCTCGTAACTCTTCAACCTTTGACCTTTACATCACCCCAAATGGCCATTCTACCCCTTGGGACTTCCACTGTTTGCACATAAGTTCCCATACCTTTACTTACTCACAGCTTAGTCCCTAAAAACTCTCTTATGTCTTTGGGACTTCTGCTCAAAAGGGGTCTGGTAGTCTCTCATTCTCAGGCTATTTCCGTGTCTGAAGGCCTGAAAATTGGGATGTTACATTTCTCCTCCCCTTTAAATAAATTTCGTCCTCGAAATTTAATCAGTACCATAGCCAAATTAACTTAACATCTGGCAAAGTACGCATCATAACTGTACATCTCTTCGTAACATGCCTTTCTTTCTCTGGGTTAATCCAATCAGAGTTGAAATCTACTTTCCTCTTATGGACCACTTACTGCACTTATGAGTAGTGTCCATTTCTTTCATATGAAATCCTCTCGAATATTACTGTATTCGGGAATTTCTTCTAACTACTCATCATACTTGTAGCATTTCATCTTTCTTTGCACTTAACTTCATACAGAGAGAGGACTTACGCAGCTATTCTTTCTTTACTTTGCTGCTAAACAAAAGCACCTACTCTAACATGCATAATGCTTGGCCAACATACTGCAGGACTGCATACCTGCTTATGAATTCAAAGCTCTAACATCGGAGCTTAAGCATTCCTGTTCTAACTAGGCACAGCTCTAACACTCGGAGCTTGCATAGTTTTAGCATAACATAAGGCCTGACATCTCATGCAAGGAGTGAAAGCTCTCATGTAACATAACATGTAAACATATGATCCCTACACAAAGGAAGCCTCTCTGTCTGTACATAAAATGCACATCTCTAGGTGCGCAACATATTACACGTTTACTACCGTGTATCTCATTACATGCCTTTGATACGTTATCATGGCATATCTAGCCCACTCTAGCTATCTCATGGTGTATTTCACCCTTTCATAACTTATCTTGTCTTATCACAAAACTAACATAAGACTGGCTTTCTCTTTTCATAGAACTGCGTTCTATCTCAGCCTTGCCTTAGACCCTCTTCTCTAGGTCTTCTCTAGCCTTTTAATCTCTTTACCCCTCATCTGGGTAATCTTTATCTACTCATACTTTTCTATTCTTATTACATTGAGGATTTTCTTCTCTGCTTCTCAGAGGATTCTCTTCTCTGCTTCTTATTACACAGAGGATTCTCTTCTCTGCTTCTCAGGCATACTTCTACAAAACTTTGAATCTCAGTACTCAGATTTAAACTTGGACTCCATCTTCGTTTAAGGGAAAGCTAAGTTCAGTCTGTAGACTAGAGGCTACCTGAGGAAAATCATTATAAAACAATTTCTCTGGGTCAGGTTATCAACTAGTGAAACTTCCTTACCTTAACTTCGTCTTTGGCATTCATCTTCCCAAAGAGATACTACATCGTACTCATGTCTCATGGCTCATTACTTTCCTTAGGCTAGGTCTAACTGCGACCTCGGGATCTAACTACGATCAACCGTTAGCCTCTTCAGAATCTAACTGTGACTCTGGATCTGTTAGGATCTAACTGCGACCCTGGAGCCATGTTAGGATCTAACTGCGACCCTCCAGAATCTAACTGTGATTCTGTTGTACCGTAGATCTCCCGAAGATCTTAAACCAACAGACCAAGTTATAAGGTTAACTGCTTCCACCTGTTGATAACTCCATAAAAATTTTATAGCCTCACATCATTTACCCAGACTTTACTTACTTCCTCTCTTACTCAGGAGTTCCTTCTCATCTTTCTTACTTTACTGTGGCTTACCATTGGCTTGTGCCATCATGGTCTAACCACCTGCCATTGCATTCTACTGCTATGGCCTCATCATAACTCATCTGTGCTCTAACTGTGAACCATTTGAACTATGCTCCAACTGCGAGCATCCTGTATCAGATCCAACTCTTATCTGAAGAGTGATCTATACTCATCTGAATCTAGCTCTATCTGAGAGCCATCTGTTTCAGATCCAACTCTTATCTGAAGAGTGATCTAAAAACAATCTCTTTACTCTTATCTGCTTACCATTCCGCTTAATAGAAATGGTCCTGAGTACTATATTCATAAGTCTGCAGAATTACCCGAGTAACTTCAAACATATCTGAATATCATAACTTATTGTCCCATGAACTGAGACTATCTATCATCCTCAATACCTATCTCATTACATGTCATATGGTATGGGAGCAACATACTTTCTCATCTCATATATACTCTACCCTTCATGCACTGTAAAAGGGAGTATTCATTCATCATGGCATACTCTAACATGCATGTCATCGTATGACAATTGCAAGGAGATGCAACTATCATAACTTATGGCATCATAAGCCATATCATCATCATACTTTGCTCAACCATCCATCAGACTAACTAAACCTCAAGGCATATTTTATTTATCATATGGCCTATCATATCTTGGTCAGTCATCCTGAAACATCTGTCTATCTCAGGCTGCCACGCTACCCTCTTATTAAGGTACAGACTCAACCCTTCATCACTCTTTCTTACATAGGGGAGTCACTGTATCCCGTAATCTGTGGCTACCTTCTACTATCTCATTTCTCCTTTTGTCTATCTATCAGTCTCAGTCTATTCTTGACCAGACTGTGGTTCCTTATCGGCCTTTACTGTAACAGCCTAGAACCCCTTTACAAAGATATTATCCGCTTTCCCCTTAGGTAGGCTTGGTGCCCACATGAGGTCACGGTTTTGTTTTCCAGACACACGAGCCACAGCCCTTAAGCACCTGAAAACGCATCTTTCTCTTAATCCTAGCGAACTTCAGTCGCCTAGATCTCATTCATTATCTTTTACTATTATTTCTATTCTTTAGGGTACTCTACCCTAGATCTCTGTGATGGAATCCCTCTGCTTAGGGAATTTTAACTCTTTACCTATTAACCATCACGTCCTTAGCCTTAGCCTTAGGCCATATTAAACATCATCACATCTCTAGCCTTTAGGCTATGCCCTAGGATTACTCCGAGGCAAACGTCATACTAGCTATCCCATTCTAGCTCTCAGGTCTTTTATTCAACTAGGTTGAATAAGACTTTTACCATGTAGATCTACTCCTCGTAATCACATAGAAGATCTGTCTCATTCTAGCTATCTCATCTAGCTAGCTCATCTTAACATTATCATCCTTTGCGGCCTATCCTACCTAGCAAGGATGACTTGCTTATTGGAGTTGCCAACTTCCTCTATGCATGACTTCTCCACTCAAGCTCTATGTTCATGCTTTGTGTTCACCTGTCTTTTCCTTTACAACGAAACATGAACACCTCTTATTCCATCTAAGAGCTTTATCTCCACGGGCTCTTCTAAACCCATAATAGTCCCGATCTGAATCTTCTAATGTCATACCAGGACATCTCTGTCATTCCGTCGCGATATGAGTATTGGGTAATCGCTATTCATAGCCTCTATGATTCTTCATTACCCTTAACTCCTCACGACTTATCATTTCTATTCTTTAGTCGTGACCTACAGCTTCAGACGTCGCGTCCTTAACATTTTCTGTCTTCTAGTCGCGACCTAAATCTTATGTCGTCGCGACCTTAACCTTTCTACGTCGCGACTCAACTCCTATACCGTCGCGACCAGGATATTTTCTCGTCGCGACTTATGTCTCTTCACGTCGCAACCATAGCCATTTCTAGTCGCGACATTAAACTTTTCTCGTCACAACCTTAGCTCTCTCTTAAATAACGTCGCGACCTAGGAACATACTCGCCGCGACCAAATATTTCTGTGAATAACCGTCGCGACCTATAAACTTATGCGTCGCGACTAAACATCTCATTGAGGCTACCCGTCGCGACATAAACCACGTTAGTCGCGACCGGAGTGCTATTCTGTCGTACTCAAGGGCTAAATCAGAGCATCACTGAGCCAGAACCTTCTGTTCTGTGCCAGAATCTTATGCTCTGAACCAGAGTCCTTTCTGGTTGGTGCCAGAACCTCTTGCTCTGATACCAAAATGAAACATCCTCCCTTACAGCCCTCAAAGTACACTAGCGGAAGCAATATTAGCTTTATTATGCGTTAGCTTCATAATCCAAAATTTGAATATGCCAAACATTATTTATCATTGAATCATAAAATGTCATACAATATGGCATATACAACAAGACATATACATAATCCTCATATCTCTATTACATCTCGTTCTGCCTAAACTTCGGCAGCATAACCGCTACGCTTCAGCTGTACAAAGAACTGAACCGTACTGATTCGGTAATTCCCTCATGAGAACTACCATTCTACGTAGTACCCAGGAAAGACTAGATGAACCGGCTAGGTCCACTCACTTCTAGCCTCCTTAGACAGCACTACGTACACAGTACTTATCATATACTGATGTTCAGTCTTTACTCCGGCAGCATAACGGCGTCTCTTAGGATTCTCTAAATCCACTTCAGCATAACCTCCCTGTAAGGGGTTATGGATGGGGATGAGATTCGGGGGAATCTCAGTAGCAACAATCATAACAATATATGTAATGCAGAGTGACAGTGCTTGCTTGTGATTGTGTACATATAAGTATGCTGCGTGCTTCCATGCTTAATAACATATGACCATAGCATTACAGCAGAGCTTCATACATAACATATAAGACAACAATCCAACCAAAAAATAGCACATCAAATCACAAAGCCATTACATAGAAGTTAGGATTAGTTACTACCTGGCTAGCTTAGCAGAACCTTACTATCTCTATTCTGCTTCCAGCTCCGCCAGAACTTCCTTTCTTCCTTTCTCCTTTCTCTCTTCCTTTCCTTCCCTTTCCCTCTCTTCTTTCTCTCTCATTCTCTCCTCCTCCGCGGGATGCAAATGGAATGGGGGAAGGGGGGTATTTATAATAGGGCTCAATGGCACAATCGTAGTTTCCATGAACTTTGATCCTACGGTCCTGGTTTTTCCTGGATTTTCCTATTTTCTTTAATTCCTCATTTACTGCATCAGCGGGACAACTCACCGGGACACCTCAGCAGCATATTTTTCACATGTCACAATTCCCTGGACACCTCAGCAGCTGACTCAGCATGCTGACTCACCGGTCCAGTCTCCTGCCTCGTAATGCGTGCCCTCAGTTTTATCTGCTTTCTGCAGACTAATGCCATGTGGCAACTGGAAGAGACCTTGCACGCTTCCCAATGCCACCCAGATAAGTCCCAGACTTATCTGATCACCTCCTCGGTTTACGTGCCTCCTCGGTTATCGCGCCAACCGAGTATCTTTACTTTACTGAATCCTTACTTTAATGCCATGCGGCATCTTGCAGGACCCATGAGTATACCTTATCAGTTTACTTCATGGTTTCTAGATAACCTTTCCTGTATCTGATATCCTGCCTCCGGTCTATCTCCAACCGGGTAACTATCTCTCTTGGACCTTCACCACTCTTGGCCCGTACGATTAGCGCCACTTTAGTCACTAGTCGCGACCTCAACATCATCTTGTCGCGACCTTACAATTCTGTGTACATTAGTCGCGACCTAAACATCTTCTCGTCGCGACCAAAACATTCTATCGTCGCGACCACAACACATTTTAGTCGCGTCTAAGGTTTTCTGCCACTATTAGTCGCGATATCACTGCTTTCTAGTCGCGACCATACTTCTTTTACGTCGCGACCATAATGCTTTCTTGTCGCGTATAGCTCTTTCTGTAACCACTAGTCGCGACCATACTTTACTCTAGTCGCGACCAGAACGGTCAGCTCGTAACTCTTCAACCTTTGACCTTTACATCACCCCAAATGGCCATTCTACCCCTTGGGACTTCCACTGTTTGCACATAAGTTCCCATACCTTTACTTACTCACAGCTTAGTCCCTAAAAACTCTCTTATGTCTCTGGGACTTCTGCTCAAAAGGGGTCTGGTAGTCTCTCATTCTCAGGCTATTTCCGTGTCTGAAGGCCTGAAAATTGGGATGTTACAATTATAACATGTTAAGCATTTATTCAAGTATGCATATTATAGTTTGCATGACTTCCTATTGAGATTTTCATGAAATCTCATTCTTTCCATATACATAACCATGCTCTAGGTGCTGGATCTTCTCAAGACAGAAGGTTGAATGTGGATGAATAATTTGTATATGACTTAATGTTGGGTACTTAGCTTGAGGACATGTTATTTTGGATGTGCATGATGTATGTTTAGAGAATCCAGTCTAAGGCAGTATACTTTCGACATTAGTTTGAATAGTCTATCCAATGTATTTTCACGTAAAATTTGGCATGAACATAGCTAAGATCTAGATTTTTAAATGGACACCAAGAACGTCTCATTTGGTTAAGAATTCAAATTGTTATGATTTTTCAAAGTTGGGATTAAAATCTGGATCACGATAATACGATCACCCAGAGGCAGTGAGGTTAATGCACTAATTTCAAATAGTAAATAAATGAGTTTTTCCACGAAATTTTGTGAGCTTAAATTAGACATATGGAGATTTAAATCCATATGTAACATGCCTTATTTTGATAAGTATAGAATAAGAAATAAATTTTTGAAAATGAGACATAGAAACTTGAACTTTCAGGTTTACCAAATGAACAGTATTTTTCAACAAATAAACTGATTTCATTTGGACAAGGAAACCTCAATTTCATATTTTTTCTTCAAAGTTTAATGAAATACCTTTCATTAGAAATTGGAACCACCTTATCTCAATTTTTCTAGATTTAATTATGAATTTCCAAAGTTCATGGTATTCTCTGGATTTACCAAATGAATAGTGCCGTGAACAGTACCCGATAACCTAATTCTTGGAAATTCATATTTTTAAGCTAAAATGGTGTTCCAATATTCTATGATACTTTTAATTGAATATATGTGTGGATGAAATTAAGGATACGACACACCACGACTCGATGAGTACAACTTCTCCATCTACATGATCGAACTATTCAACATCCTCGCCAAGATAGGTGATGTCATGAAATGACCCCTTAAGACTAGGAAGCCAGTTGACCAATATGACAAAATCATGTGGTGCAAATTCCAGTTGGACAATAGGCACCGAATGTCTGGATGGAAGTGGTAGAGCTTCTCAAGCGGGGACACCTAACAGACCTCGTCAATGATAAAGGTAGATCAACCATGTCAAACTGTAATCCCAATGGTATGGAGCAAAGACCAGCAGAACCACCGAAGAACCCTCATGTAACACCTTACTTTCGTATGTCTTAGGGACTATTTAGTAGCATTTAGAACCACTTAAACATCCATTGAAGTTTAATTACAAAATATTAAAATTCCAAGTTCACGGGTACTGTTCATGTGGTAATTCTAGATTCAGAGATGAACTTCAAAAAATCTTAATTAATTCTAGAAAATTCAAAATGAAGTGGTTCAAAAGGATACTTGAAGCTAACTTAATGAATTTTAGTGGAAAAATAATTCTCAGCCAAATGCTCAGCTAATCAGTACAGTATTAGCATAAAAATTCACTATTTATTTGGTCAAAAATTCTGGAAATCAATTTCTAGTTCCTAACTTTGAAAATTACATTCTATTTGTAAAGACATCAAAATAAGGCATTATTAGTGTCAAAATGAAGCTTGACATGTTAAATAAGTGCTGGTAAAATTTCATAGATTTATTATATCATTTACTATTTTTAATTACAACTCAAATATCATTGCCTCCTCAAAAGTTACTGTTCATAATGTGATAAGATTCAAATTGTGTATGGTTTCTGTGACAAATTTACCATTCATTTTATGCCTGTAATTGTGCTTTTGTGGTAATACATGATTGTTCTTGGTAATGTACTATTTAAAGGGTAAAATAGTAAATTAACTCTTCCAAACTGCATATATGTTATTCTTTTATTGGTGGGACTTTTACAGTGAGCTTTGATTTTGAATTGCAGGTACTTTAGAGGAGAACCAAGGACTAATTTGAGTAGAAAAGAAATCACAAGAGAGAATCAAATCAAGGAAGCAGCTTCTGTGGTCTTTAATCGCGACCAAAGTGTCCAAGGTCGCGACCTCATTTCTTCTGGGAAGTTTATCTACGTTTAAAGGTCGTGACCAAAACATGGTGGTGAGCAGGTCAGATTGTTGTCTTTCGATCCATCAAAATAATAATGTTTGCACCTAATAATATAGTATAAGGTATAACCCTATCGTTCTTCACGAGGAGCTTTTCTATTGGAGACCTAGTATATTGGTGACAAAACTATAAAAAACCTGAGTGAAAGTAAAATGGGTTTTGGGGTTTGATTGATTTTTTATGCAGTAAAATAAAGGTGCAGTAAATTAAATGTTTTTTTTGGTATTTTGATTAAGATGACAACAAGTTGGTTTGTGAAAGAAATATGTTGTGACACACTCTTGATGATGAAAACATATCTATATTGCTCTTAATTTGATATGGGAGTTTTGAAATCACTAAGTCTTAAATAAAATCTCAATTGATCGATTGAGTCTAGAGCATTAATATTTCTTAAACTCCTTTGATCAAAGCTAGTTTAAAAACTCTTAATGAACTGTTAAAAACCACTTAGTGTGTAATTTAAATCAGATAATGAAAATGCCCTCGAATGGTCATCGATCGATAAACCCTAGATTTCAAGCAATTGAATTAATTAGCAACGATTGTTGATAATAGTCTAACTATCTTAAAATTAAAACTGAAATATTATATTAGAAACCAACATTCAAAGCATCCAAAGTCAATTACAATTATCTAATCTGAGAATAATCAATCGACATTCAACCCCTTATTCATATAATGAAAACCCTAGATCTAGCGGCATCAAAACATGAAATAAGTGCATATTAAAATAGAGAACTTCCCAGTGTAGTCCATGAGCTCAAGATACGAGATCCATCACTAAGAGACTAAAGATTTAGCCTCTCATGACTCCTATTGTGCTGCAATCGCTATCCAAATATGATGCCATGAAGAAAGCAGAAAGTGAGATGGAGAGATGGATGATGGAAGATGTGTGTAGGTAGTGGAGAGAGTATAAAGAGGGTTCGAACACTGCTTCTTAGCCTAATCAGGTCATAAACCAGCCTCCTCTTCATCTGCAGCTCCCCTTTCTTTTATTTCCAGTTTGACCTAATAAAAAACGTGCAGCTTTAGCGACTGTCTTCTTTGGTCGTGACCTGTAAAAGTAGAGAAACTTCCCAGGAGAAATTAGGTCGCGACCTGTGGATACTTTGGTCAAGACTGAAAGACACAGAAATTGCTTCCTTGATTTGATTCTCTCTTGTGATTTCTTTTCAGCTCATATTAGTCCTTGGTTCTCCTCTAGAGTACCTATAATTCAAAATCAAAGCTTGCTGTAAAAGACCCACCAGTAAAAGAATAACATATATGCAGTTTGAAGGAGTTAATTTACCATTTTACCCTTAAAACAACATATTGCCAAGCATAATCATGTATTACCATAAAAACACAACTACAGGTATAAAATGAATGGTAAAGTTGTTATAAAATCCTTAACAATATCGCAGAAACCAGACATAAATTGTGTCTTATCACATGGATCTGGTCACGACCAAATAAGATAATTAGTGAAGCTGCGTATTTTTTATTAGATTATTCTGATGTTAAAAGGAGAGGGAAGTCGCAGACGTAAGGGGAGGTTGAATTTTGCTAGATTTGGCTAAAAAGCAGTAGTCGACTCTCTCTCAACACTCTCTCCATAACCTACACACACATCTCCTATCTTTATTCATTTTTCTAAAGATTTTCTTCATGGCATCCTATCTGGATAGTGATTACAGTACAATAGGAGTTATAAGAGGCTAGATCTTTAGTCTCTTGGTGATGGACCATATATCTTGAGCTCATGGATTATACTAGGGAGTTTTCTACCTTAATCTGCACATATTTTGTGTTTTGTTATTTCTACATTTAGGGATTTCATTGTATGAGTAGGGATTGAATATCGATTGATTATTCTCATATTAGTTATTTGTAATTGAATTTGGATGATTTGAATGTTGATTTTAATATAAATATTTTAATTTAGATTTCTGGATAATTGGACTATTATCAACGAATATTGATATCTAATTCAATTGCTTGAAATTCATGGTTATCGATCGACGATCATTTGGGGGCATTTTTATCATCTGATTTAATTACACGCTAAATGGTTTTTAATAGTGCATTCAAAGGAGTTCAAGAACTATTAAGGCCCTGGACTCAATCGATCGATTGAGGTTTTATTTGAGACTTAGTGATTTCAAAACTCCAATATCAAATTAAGAGCAAGGATATATATGTTTTCATCATCAAGAGTCTTTCTAAACATATTTCTTTCATAATCCAACTCAATTTCACGTTAATCAAAAACACAAAAATATTTACTTTACTGTACCTTTATTTTATTGCATCAAAAATCAATCAAACCCAAAATCCATTTTACTTTCACTTAGGTTTTCAATGGTTTTGTCACCAATTTGCTAGGTCTCCATAAAAAAGCTCCTAAAAGAGAACGATAGGGTTATGCCTTATACTATATAATCGAGTGCAATTGTTATTATTTTGATAGATCGAACAATGACAAATCGACCTCATCAATGGCATCGTTGCCGGGGAGCCAAGTAATTGGTTCCTTAGTAATTGATTATCAATTCCATTATTTACATAAGTCATTTTTTTGTTTGAATTTTAGTTTTTGTTGTTTTTAATTGCATTGCATTATGCATTTTTCTTAAGTTTCTATGAAATCACTCTCTGTGACATTGAGTCGCGACCATAAATCATTTGTGTCGCGGGACCAAATTGCTTTACTGTGGTACTTGATCACTCTCTGTGTTATTTAGTCGTGACGTGAGTATATTTGTGTCACGACCTGAAAACCATTTTTAAGAACTTTTGCTCTCTGTGTTTAGGGGTCACAACCTGAACACCCTTGTGTCGCGACTAGTTGACATTTTATGCTCTGAAAGTTCTATGTCTAATTTTGATTGCTTATTTAGCTATTATTGATTGTTCCTGTGTTACATGCATAGAAGAACTGAACCATTAGTGCCTTTTGAACCTGAAAGACAACTTAGGAAACTAAGGAAAGAATTTAGAGAAGAAGGAACTAGTAAAGTTCTAGCTGAAGATGAGGCGAGGTCAATAGAATCTAGTTCATCCTTTAGTGTTCCGGGATCTAAAATTGAACTCAATTTAGAGATTCCATTAGAAATTCCTAATATGGCTGAGATTAATCCTAATGGGCATAATGAGCATAATAGACAAGGAGAAAATGAAATACCAATGAATATAGAAGATAATAGAAGTGTGAGGGAAATAAATCATTCGCATATGAATTATGATTCTTATGGTTTCTACACTGAAGAGGCTAATTTTGAAATTAAAGGAGCTTTGATTGCAGTCTTACTTAAATTTCATGGTTTTGCAAGAGAATATCCATATCGCCGCTTACAAACTATGCATATGATCTGCTCTTCAATGAAGCCTCCAATAACTACATTGGATGACATCTTAAGGAGTTGTTTCCATTTCACTATGGAAGTGAAGGCTAAGGAGTGGTTATACAATCTACCAAGTCATTTCTCAACTCTTAGATGGGATCTGTTGAAGTCAACATATCTAGAACAGTTCTTCCCAGCCTATAAGACTACTTGATGAAGAAGGAGATTACAAACATTTTACAACAGGATGGAGAGTCATTACATGAATATTTGACGAGATTTATCAACTTGTTGGCTCGATGTCCCCATAACAACATCACGAAGGCTGATTTAGTAGATATTTTCTTTTATGGTCTACTTCCTCACAACAAGGTATCCTTGAATGTAGTAGTAAATGGATCTTTGAGAGATAAAACTCCACAAGTAAGTTGGGAGTTATTCCAAAAATGGCTAATGAAGACCATCAGCCTGAAGATCCAAGGAGAATACCCACATCATCTTTGGGTAATTCGAATGAGATTTTAGTAGAAATAGCAGCTCTAGGAAACCGAATGGAAAAGAGGATGAATTTAATTGAAAGAGAGCTGCATTCTATGAAGTAAGTGCAAGCAGTAGGAACCTCATAAGCACTAGTTACAGGATATGAGTCATGCGGTTCAATGATGCATGCTCAAGTACATGTGATAGAGAGTATGAAGAAGTAGCAGCAATGTATCAAGGGAGAGACCATCAATACCAGAAGAGAGATCCATACTCTAACACATATAATCTTGGCTGAAGAGACTACCCAAATTTTAGGTATATGAAGAAGTAGCAGCAATGTATCAAGGGAGAGACCATCGATACCAGAAGAGAGATCCATACTCTAACATATATAATCCTGGATGGAGAAACCACCTAAATTTTAGGTAGGGGAGCGGGGAAAATAGGCCAAATCAATTCCAAGGAGGTGGTGCTTCCTTAAGCACCTACCAAGGTAATGCAAGGTCTATGGTTTCAACTCACCCTAATGCTTTAGTGGCATCAAGACCAGATGAGACTTCTCAATTGTTGAAGAGTATGGTGGCACAGATGAATAACATGGATAGGAGAATGACCAATATAGACAACAAGCTCAAAGAGAATGATGGTCAATTCACCTCTATAGCTTCAATTCTTCAAAGTATGCAGAAAGATAATATAGATGTGCACAGGAAACTCGAGGAGTTAAGTTCTAAGAATGCAGATATTACCAGTCATTTAACTCAAGTTTCTAATACAGTGAGTGACATCCAAACAAAGAGTAATAGCAGTATACCTTTGAACACTGTCACTAATCTGAAGGGTCTGAATGCCATATCACTCAGAAGTTAGAGAAATGTGCATTTTAAGGAAGATGATACACCAAAGGAGGATTTTGAAGATGCTAAAGTTGAAAATTCATCATTGTCACAGATGAAGATTAGGAAATTAGAAAGCATTAAAGAACGGTAGCTTATGATTAAGAAGGCAACCCAAGAAGAGAACTCACAAGTACAAGAGGAATTACAAGAGAAGCAAGAAGAGAAAGTGATCGTGCAAAGTCCAGATACAAATGAAAGCAAACTGAGGAGAAGGCGTAGTCGAGCAAGCAAGGAGCCTCTATGCATACAGGTAAGGAGGTAAGTATAAAGGATCTCCCTTTTTCTAAAGCTTATTTTGCTGGAAAGTTAAAGATTGGCCCTGAATTTGCAAAAGATGCTTATATTCTTTTCAATAAGTTAGAAATAAACATTCCTATTGTTGAATTCCTTAAGAGAAATCCTAAATATGCTAAATTTTTTAAAAGAATTATGTGTTGATAAGAAAAAGTTTAGGCTCTTGAGAGAATTCAGGAGAATGCTAATGTGTCATCACTTTTTAAGGTTGAATTACTGGTTAAGTGCCAAGACTCAATATCTTACACTATCCCTGCACAATAGGAAAGGTTCATATTAAGGGAGCGTTATTAGATATAGGGGCGGCCATTAATGTAATGCCTTGGCCGGTATACTTAGCTTTAGGTATTGATAATCTTAGAGACACAAGTGTAGTGCTCCAATTGGTTGATAGATCAATTAGGTATCTATCCTAAGGGAATTCTTGAGGATATTCTAGTACAGTTTAAGGACTTAGTGTTCCTAGTTGATTTTTATATTTTGGACATGTCCAGTGAGCTAGTGAATAAGAGCACTTTGATACTTGGCAGACCTTTCCTTCAAACTTCCAAGATAATTATTAGTATGAAGCATAGTTCCATTATAATGGAAGTTGGAGAACATGAAGTTACTTTCAATATGAATGAAGCAATGAAATACCCTTTTGATAATTCTACTTTCACTGGGTTGAATGTCATTGATTATGTTGTTGAAGAGACTAGGGATAAGCATGAATTGAGTTTGCATGATGGGTATGATTCTCTGTCACATAATTCCTATAATTCCCATGAAGCATTTCAGGAGCTTGTGGATTCAAATTCATCTTTGAGTGCTTATGATGATTATTTTGAATCTTTTTCTTCTGTTTATTCTTTTTCTTTTTCTTGTGAAGGCAATGCATCATGTTTCAATTATTTTGATGTAAATAGCATGCTTTCAGTTTCCCAAGATTTCTCATTATTAAATTTTGATTCAATTTCATCAATTGCCAGTGATAATGTTTTTGGGAAGGAATTTGTGAGTGATTTTATAGGGCCATAAGATATTTTGGAAGCTAGAAGAAGAACAAATGAAGAAGGGTTGAGCCTATGTGGCCCCAAGTCACGATGTGAAGATCCTAAAGTCGCGACTAGATATCAGTCTACTGAGGGAGGGACTCTCTGTGAAACTAAGTTATGACAAGATGATTGTTTAGTCACGACTATAGACTCCAGAGATAGGCTATCGCGACGTAGAGATTATCAAGTCGTGACCAAAAGTTCCAGAGATGCTTTCTGTCAACATGGGTTATGATGAGAAATAGAAAACAATGCTGAGAGGTCACGACTGGAAATATCAAACATAACCAGTGAATTTCTAATGTCTTCAGTTCCACATTCCACTATTTTGGTTAAAGGGCCAATATGTTCAAACACCAATTATTCCCACTCTCATTCCAAAATTACCTATCATACTTTAAGATTCTTAAATGATTTGATCTCTAATAATGATATAGGTATGGAAGAGAGTGATCTTAACTTTGTTGTAGCTGTGGACTAACTTAAGCTTGGTGCAACTCCTGAAGAGATTAAAGGCAAGATAGAAAGTCCTAATCAGCTGAACATGAGCAACCTCCAAGAGCCTACAAAAGGGAGTATTACTAATTTAAATTATTTTCCCCATCTGATCCCTTCTATTGTTCAACCCCCAGAATTAGAGCTAAAAGATTTACCTTCTAACATGAAATATCCTTATCTTGAGCCAGACTCAAAATTGCTATTAATAATTTCTAATTCTTTAACTGTTACTAAAGAGTCTAAGTTATTAAGTGTACTTAGGAAGAATAGAGAAGCTTTGGGTTAGCAATTAGATGATATAAAAGGGATAGATGCCACTGTTTGCACTCATAGATTTTGCTGAATGAAGATTCTAAGCCAATTAAAGAACCACAAAGGAGATTAAACCCATTGATCTCTGATGTGTTAGGAAGGAGATTAGTAAATTGTTAAAGGCAGGAATCATATATGCTATTTCAGATAGTGAATGGGTATCTCCTGTGCATGTAGTGCCTAAAAAGAGCGGACTGATTGTAACACCCCAATTTTTAGGCCTAGAAATGCCAGAAGGAGAATTCAAGGGCATAATCGTAATTATGGGAAAGATTGGACTGGTAGCCAATGAGTACCATATTTTGCCAGAAAATAGAGAAAATTATGCTGATCATTTCACTGAACTGTGAAATGTGCATATGAGGTCTCTAGGTGTATGAAAGAATTAGAAATATGACCAGGGGTAAAATGGTCATTTTGGAAAAGTGTGCGCGTGAGTGCTTTTTTAGGCCAAAACAGCCCGGTCCGGATAAAATATCTGAAAATACCGGGAGATAGAGAAAATGATTCCGGATTGAATGAGGAGTCACAGAATTTTGATTTGAGGTCCCGATTTTTCTGTAAAAATTCCTGAAGATGGGAATTTACAGTTATAATCGGTAAAGAAAAGGCAGTCCGAATAGAGATGATCGGACTATGGCCAGAGGCCATACAGTGTTGTCTAAGGCCCGTAGTGACACCAGGGAAGGCCCAGGCCCATAATATCAGTTCAGGGGTAAGAGGGGCCGGTGTCCGGGAAAAATGTGCAAAATGACGAAAATGCCCTTATGTTATAAAATAACTGAAGAATGAGTAAAGGGTATTTTGGTCATTTGGCTAAGGTTAGACAGTCAAGAAGGGGTATCTGGATAGTTGACCAGGGCCAGAGAATACTCTGGTAAAATATGAAAAGACAATAATGCCCCTAGACCTAGTAAAGGAAATGAAAGGACTTAAGGGAAATTATGGAAAGTTTCAAGGCCAAAAAGGAAAGTAAACAAAAATGTGGGGTCCTTAAGTGTAATTTTAGCCAAGTAATAAGGGACTTAAATGAAAAAAAGAAAAGTTCCCTGGGGCTAAATTGTAATTAAAGAAAGTCAGGCCGGAAGTGGTTTGGACTGTCCGAAAGCATTTCAGTCCCAGATTTCACCGGTAGAGAGAGCAAGTGACGCTCGGTAATCTGGATTAATACAGGAATTTTTGAAGACTCCAGATAGCCAAAAATGGATTGATCGTCCAAAAGTTATAAAAATTCATACCGGATATCCTAGAATTCAGATCTATGTGAGAAAATACAGGATGATACGTCCTTATGGGACGGATGTCGGGAAACTGACAGAATACCGATAGGAGGCCTGTAGAAAAAGTTATTCACAAATCAGAAAATCCAGACGGGAGTGTGAGGCCTTCGGGTATCCGATAGGGAGATTTATCGGTATTTAAAAAGGGACTGAATGAGTTCGGATGACCTCGGTCAGATGACTGATATGACTCACAAGGATGCCTGAACACCGCAGGCTAGTGTTTCGGACAGAAGGAGCCGGTGTCCGGATATGTGTATAAACGGTGAATAATAGATAAATATTCAATAATTATTAACGGGGGAAGATTCCTCGTAATGCGTGCCATTAAGGTATTGGACCCAGAAAGGCCCAATAATGGCGCCAACAGAGGCCCAGTAAGACACTTGGACTGATAGGCGGGCCAGTGTCCAGCAGAACCCCGGAAAAGTGCGAAATTACGAAAATGCCCATGTGTTGTACAAAAGTGTAACAGATGAATGAAGGGCATTTTGGTCATTCTGGACAGGCCCAGGAGCCAAGGTACATACAGGTAAAGTTACTGTGAGTCAGTATATACCCTGACAGAGTACAGAAGGGTATGAAATGACGATTTTACCCTTAGGGTTAAAAATAGTGCAAGAAAGGGCACCCAAGGGTATTTTGGTAATTTGCCAAGGGCTGTTTCTTGGGAATCAAGCCATCAGAGTACTTGGGCTTGATCAGGATCCAAGATAACATACCCAGAGCCCAAAAACGTAGGCCCAGTGTTATGTGGAAAAAAGTGGCATTAAAATACTATTTTAATGCTGTTTCAATAAAGTAAGGTTACTCGGTTGGCACGATAACCGAGGAGGTGATCAGATAAAGTCCTGGATTTATCTGGATAGCATTGGAAGGCGTGACAGGGGCCAGTAAGATGACACATGGCGCCAACATAAAGGCAGAAGAAAAAGTTGAGGACACGTATTACGAGGCAAGAGACTGGACCGGTGAGTCAGCATGCTGAGTCAGCTGCTGAGGTGTCCAGGATTTCAGACATGTGATAAATGTGGCGCTGAGGTGTCCCGATGATGTCATGCATGATGCAGTAAAGGAGGAATTAAAGAAAATAGGAAAATCCAGGAAAAACCAGGACCGCAGGATCAAAGTTCATAGAAACTGCAGAATTGCCATTGAAGGCAATTATAAATACCCCCCCTCCATTCCATTTTCATTCACGCAAGGTAAGGGAGAAGGGAGAGAAAGAAGAGATAGAAGGAGAAGGAAAGGAAGAGAGAAAGGAGAAAAGGAAGTAAGGAAGTTCTGGCGGAGCTGGAAGCAGAATAGAGATAGTAGAGCTCTGCTGAGCCTTTGAGGTAGTAACTAATCCTAGCTTTTATGTAATGACTTTGTGATTTATTGTGCTATTGTTTGGTTGGATTGTTGTCTTATATGTTATGTCTGAAGCTCTGCTGTAATGCTATGATCATATGTTATTAAGCATGGAAGCACGCAGCATACTTATCTGTACACAATCACAAGCAAGCACTGTCACTCTGCATTACATATATTGTTATGATTGTTGCTACTGAGATTCCCCCGAATCTCATCCCAATAAGTAAACCATTACAGGGGAGGTTATGTCAAAATGAATTCTGGGAATTTAAGAGACGCCGTTATGTTGCCGAAGTAAAGACTGAACATCAGTATATGATAAGTACTGTGTACGTAGTGCTGTCTAAGGAGGCTAGAAGTTAGTGGACCTAGCCGGTTCATCTAGTCTTTCCTGGGTACTACGTAGAATGGTAGTTGTCATGAGGGGATTACCGAATCAGTACGGTTCAGTTTTTGTACAGATGAAACATAGCGGTTATGCTGCCGGATTTCAGGTAGAAAAAGATGTAATAGAAATATGAGAATTTCATACATGCCCTGATGTATAATGACTTATTATTTAATAATAATTATTGTTTAGCATGTTTGACTGATATATGATGGATGTATGCCTATGTACGTAATGTTGGTTGCTGAAAATTAACGATATGAACAGTAATACGTGGTGACAGGGTCATGTTTGATAAATGATTAAAAATAGTAAATGGATGAATAAATGTACGGAATTTTTATGGTAAATAGTAGACATACCAATCTTTAATTTGATATATAAAACGTCTCATTTGGATGTTTACACAAGGAGATATAAATTATCAAAGTTGGGACCAGAATGCTGGATTCAGGAGAAAAACACTGGTTGAACAGTAAAATAGAAACGTTGACTGAAGTTGACTCGGTCAATTCATGGTCAACGAGTTATTTTTCCCTGAAATATAATTGAGTTAGCTTCATTTAGAAATTGGAACCACTTCATTTATATTTTTCTCGAATTAGTTATGATTTTTCGAAGTTGGGTCACTCATCTGGAAGTTACACAGTGAACAGTACTCGATAAGAGTAAAACTCCAGATTGAGAAATTGGACTTCAATGACCTTGAAAGTGGTTCTAAATGCTACTGAATGGTCCCTAAGACATACGAAAGTAAGTATGTTTCATTTTGGTATCAGAGCAAAGGATTCTGGCTTAGGAAATGCTCTGAACAGATAATTTATGGTGTTAGTACAAAATAAGGATAGCACAGAACAAAGGGTTCTGGCTCCGAGCATAAGATTCTGGCACAGAACAGAAGGTTCTGGCTCAGTGATGCTCTAGTTTAGTTAGTTTGATTCCTTAAACAAATGAGAAGTTTGAATGGTCCTCTCCCTAGAGTAGGATATAGGGATGGTGTTCACTGCTTGGAAAGGTTTAGACAGAAGACAGTGACACCCAGATATATGAGGCTGGACCCCGAGCTCTATAGTCTTACGAAGGATATGATTTTGATGGGCTAATCTTAGTCAGCCGATACAGTCGAGGTCTCGTGTTTATTAACACAATATGGCTGGACTAAGCAGAACAAGGTTTAAGAAGCAGTTTCCTCTAGAGATAGAGACAGAATCTGATCAGTTCACGACTAAGGAAGCTGCAAGAGTAGCTCAAGGTATCGTGTTGTAACCAGATACTGTAGTGAGGATGCCAGATATCCAAGTTACAACAAGTTAAGTCACGATGAGATGTGGGCAACCCAGGCTCGCCAAGATCAAGAGCGAGATTCTGCTATCACTATGGCGGTTGCTGCTGCGGTTGCAAGATTACAGCAGTCTGGGAAGGAGGTAGTACCAGAGAATGATATAGAACCTGAACCTCAGCCAGATCATGAGCAGGCTGGAATGAATAGACATCAGGGGTCTATAAGAAATAATAATAACCAGGAAAGTCTGCAAACATGGATGGAATGATTCCATAAATTTGATCCGCCCATGTTGAAGGGACTTTTGACACTCAAACAACTGAGGATTGGGTAAGCTAGTTAGAGAAAATCTTTAAGGTTTTAGAATGTTCCATTGAAAGAAAGACCCAGCTGGCAGTTTACAAAGGAATGTGCAATAACCAGAAAAGAGTGAGCTTACTCCATCAGTACCACTGAAAGTGATGCCACCAGGTTCCTTGAAAAGGAACAGTAAGAAGAGAAATGAGCCAGCATATGGGTCAAAAGTTAATAAGAAGCAAGGAAGTAGGCCAGGTAGTGAACCAAGAGAAGTTAGTAGGCAACCAAGGCTTAATGAAGGTAGGAACTGTGGTCGAAACCATGGTATGAGGCCTTGTCCAGTAGGTCAAGGGTTACGCTATAGGTGTGGAAAGTATGGACATTATGCCAGGGAGTGTCCACAGAACACAACAGGCGAAAGATACTCGACTTAGGGAAGAATATATACCCTGACTGGCAACGAGATAAGAAAGTCTCCTGTGCCAAACTAAGGTACGAGTTTATTTGTGTTCTGTTTCCACTAGCTAATGAACGGATAAATCCTGTATGTGATTGGATTGTATTGTCCAGTATGCATACTATTGAGCTACCCTATACCTAGTATGTTGCCGTTGTATGAGGATGAGTATGACTACATGTTTTAAAAGTAGGAAGTAGAGAAGAGGGGTCTTATGTCGCGACTAATATGTACAGATAAGATGATGTTGCGACGTGAGAAGACCTTAGGTAGCGATGAGTAATATTGCAGTACGCGACCAGTGTACAAAGGAGTCCAGGTCACGATGTTATGAGAGATAGGTCGTGACTAAAGGACGCAGAGATGCCAGGTTGTGACGAGTAGTGTGCGACGGTTGCGACTAAAAGTCACAGAGCATGTGAGTTGCGACTATGAAGTTCTCAAGTCGCGACTATAATTGGCAGAGGCCATATGATGAAGAGAATGAAGGTACCAAACTTGCTGAAGCCCACCAGCTAGAGGATTGGTATAGCATATGGTAAGCCAGACAGTACAAAGGTACTGAGATACGAAAGATCAGTTTAAGACAATGTGAAAAAGTAGATCCTCTATGTGGTAACTAAGAGTAGATCTACATTACAGGGGTTTTATTCAGCTAATCTGAATAGAAGACCTAAATGCTGGGATGAGATTTGCCCAGGAATGATCCTAGCACATGGTCTAAGGTTAGAGACGTGATGGGTAATAGATAAAGAGCTAAATATTCCCTGTGCAGAGGGATTCCATCATGAAGAAGTAGTAGACCTAGGGGAGAATACCCTAGAGAATAGAAGTAATAGTAAAAGATGATGAATGAGATCCATGCGACTCAAGGATAAAAAGAAAGACCAATAAGGAACCATAGTCCGGTCAAGAATAGACCAGGACTGATAGGGACTGATGGAAAGGTAGAAGAAGTTGAGAGATAGTAAAGAGGTAGCCACAGTTAAGAGATAAAGTGACTCCCCTATCCCTTATGTAAGATAAAGTAGTGAAGGGTTGAGTCTATACCCTGGTAAGAGGGTAGTGTGGCAGCCTAAGTAAGATAGACAGAGGTTCCTGTCAGATCCTGAGCATGTGATTGATAATCTGACAGATAATGCGATAGATAGTATGATCAGATGATGATCTGACAAATAATGTGATAAAGGAAATATGTTTTGAGGCTTACTTAGATTATTATGATGTCTAATGGATGGTTGAGCAAGATATGATGATGTTATGGCTTATGTTGCCATAAGTTATGATAGTTGCATCTCCTTGCAGTTGTCAAAGAATGACATGCATGTTAGAGTATGCTATGATGAATGGATACTCCCCTTTTGCAGTGCACGCAGGGTAGAGTATATATGAGTACACATATGAGATGAGAGAGTTATGAGAAAGTATGTTGCTCCCATACCATATGATAGGAGGATGATATGATTGTATTGAGGATAATAGATAGTCTCAGTTATGGGACGATAAGTTATGATGTGATCCTCAGACATGATGTATGATTGAGGTTACTTAGATATGATTGAGGTTACTCAGGTATTTCTATAAGCTTGTGAATACAGTACTCAGGGCCATTTCTATTGAGCGGAATGGTATACAGATAACGGTAAAGGGATTGTTTCTAGATCACTCTTCAGATAAGAGTTGGATCTGAAACAGATGGCTCTCAGATAGAGCTAGATTCAGATGAGTATAGATCACTCTTCAAATAAGAGTTGGATCTGATGTAGAATGCTCGCAGTTAGAGCATAGTTCAAATGGCTCGTAGTTAGAGCACAGGTTGAACGATGAGAAGGAACTCCTGAGTAAGAGAGAAAGTAAGTAAAGTCTGGGAAAATGATCTGAGGCTATAAAATTTTCAAATGTTTATTTATGGAGTTATCAATAGGTGGAAGCAGTTAACCTTATAAATTAGTCTGTTGGTTTAAAATCTTCGGGAGATATACAGTACAACAGAATCACAGTTGGATTCTGGAGGGTCACAGTTAGATCCTAGCATGGATCCAGGGTCGCAGTTAGATCCTAACGGCTTCAGAGTCACAGTTAGATTCTGAAGAGGCTAACGGTTGATCGCAGTTAGATCCCGAGGTCGCAGTTAGACCTAGCCTAAAGAAAGTAATGAGCCATGAGATATGAGTACAATGTAGTATCTCTTTGGGAAGATGAATACCAAAGACGAAGTTAAGGTGAGGAAGCTTCACTAGTTGATAGACTCACCCAGAGAAATTATTTTATAATGGTTTTCTCAGATAGCCTCTAGTATACAGACTAAACTTAGCTTTCCCTTAGCAAAGACGGAGTCTAAGTCCAAAGCTGAGTACTGATATTCAAAGTTTTATAGAAGTATGCCTGAGAAGTAAAGAACAGAATCCTCTATGTGTTGAGAATAGAAAGGCATTGGCTAAGAGCACTCTGGGAGGAAGCTCAAGTTGTAAAGCCAATAGCAAGAGAAAGAGGTGATAGTTCAAACAAGAGAAAATGATTCCGGATTGAATGAGGAGTCACAGAATTTTGATTTGAGGTCCCGATTTTTCTGTAAAAATTCCTGAAGATGGGAATTTACAGTTATAATCGGTAAAGGAAGAGCAGTCCGAATAGAGATGATCGGACTATGGCTAGAGGCCATACAGTGTTGTCTAAGGCCCGTAGTGACACCAGGGAAGGCCCAGGCCCATAATATCAGTTCAGGGGTAAGAGGGGCGGTGTCCGGGAAAAATGTGCAAAATGACGAAAATGCCCTTATGTTATAAAATAACTGAAGAATGAGTAAAGGGTATTTTGGTCATTTGGCTAAGGTTAGACAGTCAAGAAGGGGTATCTGGATAGTTGACCAGGGCCAAAGAATACTCTGGTAAAATATGAAAAGACAATAATGCCCCTAGACCTAGTAAAGGAAATGAAAGGACTTAAGGGCAATTATGGAAAGTTTCAAGGCCAAAAAGGAAAGTAGACAAAAATGTGGGGTCCTTAAGTGTAATTTTAGCCAAGTAATAAGGGACTTAAATGAAAAAAAGAAAAGTTCCCTGGGGCTAAATTGTAATTAAAGAAAGTCAGGCCGGAAGTGGTTTGGACTGTCCGAAAGCATTTCAGTCCCAGATTTCACCGGTAGAGAGAGCAATTGACGCTCGGTAATCTGGCTTAATACAGGAATTTTTGAAGACTCCAGATAGCCAGAAATGGACTGATCGTCCAAAAGTTATAAAAATTCATACCAGATATCCTAGAATTCAGATCTATGTGAGAAAATACAGGATGATACGTCCTTATGGGACGGATGTCGGGAAACTGACAGAATACCGATAGGAGGCCTGTAGAAAAAGTTATTCACAAATCAGAAAATCCAGACGGGAGTGTGAGGCCTTCGGGTATCCGATAGGGAGATTTATCGGTATTTAAAAAGGGACTGAATGAGTTCGGATGACCTCGGTCATATGACTGATATGACTCACAGGGATGCCTGAACACCGCAGGCTAGTGTTTCGGACAGAAGGAGCCGGTGTCCGGATATGTGTATAAACGGTGAATAATAGATAAATATTCAATAATTATTAACGGGGGAAGATTCCTCGTAATGCGTGCCATGAAGGTATTGGACCCAGAAAGGCCCAATAATGGCGCCAACAGAGGCCCAGTAAGACACTTGGACTGATAGGCGGGCCAGTGTCCAGCAGAACCCCGGAAAAGTGCGAAATTATGAAAATGCACATGTGTTGTACAAAAGTGTAACAGATGAATGAAGGGCATTTTGGTCATTCTGGACAGGCCCAAGAGCCAAGGTACATACAGGTAAAGTTACTGTGAGTCAGTATATACCCTGACAGAGTACAGAAGGGTATGAAATGACGATTTTACCCTTAGGGTTAAAAATAGTGCAAGAAAGGGCACCCAAGGGTATTTTGGTAATTTGCCAAGGCTGTTTCTTGGGAATCGAGCCATCAGAGTAATTGGGCTTGATCAGGATCCAAGATAACATACCCAGAACCCAAAAACGTAGGCCCAGTGTTATGTGGGAAAAAGTGGCATTAAAATACTATTTTAATGCTGTTTCAATAAAGTAAGGTTACTAGGTTGGCACGATAACCGAGGAGGTGATCAGATAAAGTCCTGGATTTATCTGGATAGCATTGGAAGGCGTGACAGGTGCCAGTAAGATGACACATGGCGCCAACATAAAGGCAGAAGAAAAAGTTGAGGACACGTATTACGAGGCAAGAGACTAGACCGGTGAGTCAGCATGCTGAGTCAGCTGCTGAGGTGTCCAGGATTTCAGACATGTGATAAATGTGGCACTGAGGTGTCCCGATGATGTCATGCATGATGCAGTAAAGGAGGAATTAAAGAAAATAGGAAAATCCAGGAAAAACCAGGACCGCAGGATCAAAGTTCATAGAAACTGCAGAATTGCCATTGAAGGCAATTATAAATACCCCCCCTCCATTCCATTTTCATTCACGCAAGGCAAGGGAGAAGGGAGAGAAAGAAGAGAGAGAAGGAGAAGGAAAGGAAGAGAGAAAGGAGAAAAGGAAGTAAGGAAGTTCTGGCGGAGCTGGAAGCAGAATAGAGATAGTAGAGCTCTGCTGAGCCTTTGAGGTAGTAACTAATCCTAGCTTTTATGTAATGACTTTGTGATTTATTGTGCTATTGTTTGGTTGGATTGTTGTCTTATATGTTATGTCTGAAGCTCTGCTGTAATGCTATGATCATATGTTATTAAGCATGGAAGCACGCAGCATACTTATCTGTACACAATCACAAGCAAGCACTGTCACTCTGCATTACATATATTGTTATGATTGTTGCTACTGAGATTCCCCCGAATCTCATCCCAATAAGTAAACCATTACAGGGGAGGTTATGTCAAAATGAATTCTGGGAATTTAAGAGACGCCGTTATGTTGCCGAAGTAAAGACTGAACATCAGTATATGATAAGTACTGTGTACGTAGTGCTATCTAAGGAGGCTAGAAGTGAGTGGACCTAGCCGGTTCATCTAGTCTTTCCTGGGTACTACGTAGAATGGTAGTTGTCATGAGGGGATTACCGAATCAGTACGGTTCAGTTCTTTGTACAGATGAAACGTAGCGATTATGCTGCCGGATTTCAGGCAGGAAAAGATGTAATAGACATATGAGAATTTCATATATGCCCTGATGTATAATGACTTATTATTTAATAATAATTGTTGTTTGGCATGTTTGACTGATATATGATGGATGTATGCCTATGTACGTAATGTTGGTTGCTGAAAATTAACGCTATGAACAGTAATACGTGGTGACAGGGTCATGTTTGATAAATGATTAAAAATAGTAAATGGATGAATAAATGTACGAAATTTTTATGGTAAATAGTAGACATACCAATATTTAATTTGATATATAAAACGTATCATTTGGATGTCTACACAAGGAGATATAAATTATCAAAGTTGGGACCAGAATGCTGGATTCAGGAGAAAAACGCTGGATGAACAGTAAAATAGAAACGTTGACTGAAGTTGACTCGGTCAATTCATGGTTAACAAGTTATTTTTCCCTGAAAGATAATTGAGTTAGCTTAATTTATAAATTGGAACCACTTCATTTCTATTTTTCTAGAATTAGTTATGATTTTTCGAAGTCGGGTCACTCATCTAGAAGTTACACAGTGAACAGTACTCGATAAGAGTAAAACTCCAGATTGAGAAATTGGACTTCAATGACCTTGAAAGTGGTTCTAAATGCTACTGAATGGTCCCTAAGACATACGAAAGTAAGGATGTTTCACTGATAGTAGTAAAGAATGAGAATAATGAATTGATACCTACTAGAGTACAAAATTCATGGAGGGTTTGTATTGATTATAGGAAGTTGAATGAGTCTACTAGGAAAGATTATTTCCCTTACCTTTTATTGATCAAATGCTTGAGAGATTAGTAGGGAAGAGTCCTTATTGTTTCCTAGATAGGTATTCAGAATATTTCCAGATCCCAATAGACCAGAGGGACCAAGAAAAGACCATATTTACATGTCCCTTTGGTACATATGCTTATAAAAGAATGCCATTTGATTTGTGTAATGCCCCTAGTACATTTCAGCATTGTATGCTTTCTATATTTGCTAATTTCATTGAAAAATGCATGGATGTGTGCATGAATAATTTTACTGTATATGGAGATTCTTTTGACGAGTGTCTAGAGAGCCTTGATAGAATCCTTGCTAGATGTGTTGAGCAAAAAATTGGTTTTGAATTTTGAAAAGAGCCATTTCATGGATGATCATGGAATAGTACTTGGACATCTTATATCTAGCAGGGGAATTGAGGTGGATAAAGCAAAAATTGAAGTCATCTCCTCGTTGCCCTACCCCACAACTTTAAAAGAACTTGGATCTTTTCTGGGGCACATTGGATTTTATAGAAGATTCATCAAATACTTTAGTAAAATTACTTTGCCACTCTCAAAGCTTCTACGAAAAGATACTGAATTTGTTTTTCCACTGATTGCAAAGAGGCTTTTGAAAAATTGAAGGATAGGTTGATTTCTCCACTTATTCTAACTTCACCAGATTGGGATCTTCCTTTTGAACTATCATGTGATGCTTCCAATTATGCTGTGGGAGCTATGATAGGTCAAAAGGAAGGTAATTTATCTAGAGTGATTGCCTATGCCTCAAAAATATTTGATGTTGCTCAAATTAATTACACCACTATTGAGAAAGAACTGTTTGCAATCGTAATGGCTTTGGATAAATTTAGAGCATATCTCATTAACTTCAAAGTTGTTGTCCACATAGATCATGCAGCAGTTAAGTATTTATTCCATAAACTTCAGTCTAAGCCAAGACTACTCTGATGGATGCTACTGCTCCAAGAGTTTGATATAGAAGTGAGGGATAAAGTTGGAAATGGGAACCACTTTGCAGATCATCTAAGCAGATTACCAATAGCGATAAGGAGAATACTTAGTTCTGATCTTATTTATGATTCTTTCCCTGATCAATCACTTTGTTTGGTTACTATTGTAGAACCTTGGTATGCTCATTTAGTTAATTTCATTGAAACTGGCCTAATCCATTCTCATTTGTCTAGATTTTAGGCCCAAAAACCAAGAGTGAATCAAAATACTTCATTTGGAATAAACCTTTTCTGTGGAAGTTGTGCTCAGATCAAGTATTAAGACGATGTGTCCCAGACCAAGATCACAAATCAGTTTAGAAGCTTGCCATTCATGGGTTTGTGGGGTCCATTTAGGGGGGAAAAGGACTGCACGAAGTGTCCTTGAATCTGTTTCTATTGGCCTTCCCTTTTTAAAAATGTTTTTAAGTTTTGTAGAGCTTGTGATAGGTGCTAACAATTTGGGGGATTAGTAAAAGTCATGAGATGCTGCGATCACCTATTCTATTTTGTGAGGTTTTTGATGTGTAGGGAATAGATTTCATGGGTCCTTTTCCCCCTTGAGCTGGATTTCATTATATTTTATTGGCTATAGACTATTTATCTTGGTGGGTAGAGGCCATCCCTATAAGACTAGATGATGCCCAAACGGTCTCCAAGTTACTAAGGTCTCATATCTTTAGTCGATTGGAATATCAAAAGCATTAATTAGTGATAAAGGTACCCATTTTTGCAATAAGTTAATCAATAGCTTATTGACAAAATATGGTGTAACTCACAAGGTCTCAACCTTGTACCACCCTTAAACTAATGGTCCAGTGTCATATCCCTAATTTTCTTATCTGGTATGTGTGTACAGTTTGTATGTAATATATATGAGATTCTCTAAGGAAAATATTACGATTTAAGGAAGAAAAGGGATTAAATTGAAAATAATGGAAAGTTCAAGGACCTAAGTGGAATTTATAAAAGTTTTAGGGCCAAAATAGAATGTAGACATAAATGTTGGGCCATTGAGTGTAATTTCAAAATATAAAAGTGTAATTATGAAGAAATTGAGCTGAACAGGCCCAAAACTTGCCAAGAATAAAGTAGTCCCAAATTTTACCAGTAAATTGAGAAAATTATTCTGGTCAGTTTATCGTAACAAAGAATTTTGATTTGAGGTCTCGATGAATTGATATAAATTTTTGAAGTTAAGAAAAATTATTATAGTATTTCTTAGACCTCAGAATTAGATGTCACTTTATAATAAATTCCTATAATTAATATGAGAAGTTATAAAACTAACAGAGTCAAAAAAGGAATACTGTAGAATTTTTAATGAAATTTAGAGTGAAATAAAATACCCGATAAATACCTTCGGGAGAGATTTTTTGGAATTTGTGCCATAAACATAGTGGACCCATATAAAGGCCCAAGATGGCATCCCAAAGGCCCAGTAAGGTAACTAAGTAGTTATATGGGCCAGTGTCCAGAGAAACCCCAAACAAATATGAAATTACAAAAATACCCCTGTGTTGTAATAATGAACAAGAGATGAATGGAGGGCATTTGGTCATTTTAGATAGGACAAAATGTTAAGGCAAGTATAGGAATGATTACAGAGTCAATATATGCCCTGATAAGGTATAAAGAGGTGTGAAATGACAATTACGCCCTTAGGGTTAATATAGTGCAAGAAAGGGCACCAAGGGTATTTTGTTCATTTCTCAATGGATGGATATCAGATAAATACTCAGTATAACAATGTCAATGGTAGGAGAAACCTAAACACTGGTTTTCCTGATAGAATACATATTCTGGAATATTATAAAAATCGGGAACATAAAACAGTCTAGTTTTTATGAAACTGACCGGATCAGTACCGGACTGGACTAGAATTTTTCCTATCAGTATTTTCCTATTATTTATGCCAAACATATCCCTTTATGATGTCATGGATGATGTCATTAATGAGGCTTCTAGGGCAAGCTTCTTGGAAGGTGGATTATGGACCATTAGATCAAATAGTAACTAAAGCAATCTTGGCCTTCTATTTCCACCCAACTTTTTCTATATATACCCACATTTTCATACTTGATTCTGCAGATTAGAGACCTTAGGGAACCTCTGCCAAAATTTACATTGAAGCAAGAAAGAAGCATACATCTTGGAGCAACAAGAAAGGTAACTAGTTCCTTTGATCTTGGACTTTATTCTAGAAAGTTTGCTCTTGGTTTTAAGAGGTTTTTGTGACATATTTCCCTTGATGGTGCTGCTGGACATTTTGTTCATATTGATAGGAATATGAGTTTATGTTATGGATATTTTAGACAAGCTTAAACAAGCTAGAATCAAGTGGTACTAGCTTGGAAATCTAAGTATGCATGTAAATAGAACTTTGTGTTCTTCGCTGCTACTATACAAATCACTATTAACATGTTAGAATTTCATAATTTTGATGCTTCCAATGTGTTTAAAATGGAAAATTGTGTGGGGATAAAGTAGGGAAAAAAGTAGTGGAAGCATTGGTTGAGCTTAAGATGATGCTTTGATGATGATGATGATGAAGTATGAATGATTGCAACTCCTTGTAACTAATGTCATGACAATATACATGTTAGAGTTTGCTTATACATGTTTACAAAGTAGCTCCCATGTCATGATAACATGTGAACCATTTAATCAAGCGTGTATGTTATTATAGTTTGTATGACATGCTATTGAGATTTCCATGAAATATCATTCTTTCCATATACATAACCATATTATAGGTGTTGGAAAATCTCAAGGAAAAAGGGTAAATATGGATGGTTGAACTTGTATAAGAATACATGCTATCCTTCTTCAAACTCCAATGGTTTCCTTCTGACATCTGCATAGCTTTTCTGTCTACTTTGAGCCGTCAACAACCTTTTTCTGATCATTGCAATCTGCTCTGCAGTTTGATCTACTATATTAGGACCAAACATCCTTCTCTCACTCAACTCTAGCCAGCATAAGGGAGATCTACACTTACGTCCATAAAGTGCTTCAAACGGGACCATCTGAATACTAGCCTAATAGCTATTGTTATATGCAAACTCTATGAGTGGTAGATGGATATCCCAATTGCCCTTGAAATCCAAAACACAGTCTCTCAACATATCTTTGAGCTTTTGGATTGTTCTCTCAGACCGACCATCCATCTGAGGATGATAGGCTGTACTAAATCTGAGAGTAGTGCCCATTTCTTTCTGTAAAGCCCTCCAAAAATTAGAAGTAAATTGAGGGTCTCGATCGGACACAATGCTGCTTGGGATACCATGTAATCTAACAATCTCTTTTATGTATAACTTTGCCAGCTTCTCTAGAGAATCCCTCTTATTTATTGCCAGGAAATGAGCTGACTTCGTTAACCGATCAATTACCACCCATATCGCATCATGCTTAACTGGAGTCATGGTAGTCCTTCAACAAAGCCCATTTCCACTCAGGAATATCTAGTGGTTGCAATGTTCCTGCTGGCTTCTGGTGTTCAATTTTTACTTTCTGGCATGTCAAGCACTTAGACACATAAGCCACTAGCTCTTTCTTCAATCTAGGCCACCAAAACAACATATTAACATCATGGTACATCTTGGTCATACCTGGATGCACTGTATATCGGCTTTTGTGTGCTTCATCCAGAATCTTCTCTCTTAATCCCATAGCATTGGGAATATAGGGTCTTCCCCTGAACTGTGGCAATCCATCTGGGGAAATCTCAAAATTCCTAGTCTTTCCTCTCTCCAGTTTATCTTTAAGGATTATTGCGAACTTGTCCTGCTTTTGAGCCTCTTTTATCTCTTCTTCCATGCAAGCTCTGACATGAACTCCTCCGTAAGGACTCTCTGTCATTTGCATTTAATAAAGAGGAATCCAATCTCTGACATCTTCTAATAGTTTCAGTTCTTTGATCATCAGACTCGCCACCTGCACTACCTTTCTACTTAGAGCATCAGCCACCACATTGGCTTTTCCTGGATGGTATTTAATCTGAAAATCATAATCCTTCAGTAATTCCATCCATCATCGTTGTCTCATATTCATCTCTTTCTGATCCTATAAATACTTCAAGCTTTTGTGGTCACAGTATAATTCAATTGTAGCTCAGTATAAATAATGTCTCCATATCTTTATAGCATAGACCACCGCTGCAAGCTCCAGATCGTGAGTGGGATAGTTGCCTTCATGCGACTTTAGCTGCCGAGAGGCGTAACCTACTACTCTACCTTACTACATCAGTACACATCCCAACCCCTGTTTGCTAGCATCAGTGTAGACTACATAAGTCTGAGTTGGGTCTGGAATAATCAGCAAGGGAGTAGTGGTTAATTTCTACTTTAACTCTTGAAAACTAGCCTCGCACTTCTCGTCCCACTTAAACTGTTGATTCTTTCTGGTCAGCTTGGTGAGTGGCAAGGCAATTGAAGAAAAGTCTTTAATAAATCTTCTATAGTACCCTGCTAAGCCCAGAAAACTTCTAATCTCTGTCACTGTCTTTGGCTACTCCCAGCTTAAGACTGCTTCAACTTTGCTAGGATCAATGGCTACCCCTTCTTGGGATATAACATGACCGAGAAATTTGACTTCTGAAAGCCAAAACTCATACTTACTAGGCTTAGCATAGAGCTTCCTCTCTTTAAGGGTACCAAGAACAATTCTCAAATGCCTTTCATGCTCCTCAGCAGACTTTGAGTACACCAGAATATCATCAATGAAGACTACCACAAACTAATCTAAATAAGGCTTGAAGATCCGGTTCATATAATCCATAAATATTGCAAGCACGTTAGTCAGACCAAAGGGTATCACAAGAAATTCAAAATGTCCATAGCGTGTCCTAAAAGTAGTCTTTGAAATGTCATCTGACTTAATCCTCAGCTGATGATAGCCAGATCTCAGATCAATCTTGGAAAATAAGCTTGCTCTTGCCAATTGGTCTAGCAGGTCATCAATTCTGGGGAGTGGGTATTTGTTCATGATTGTGATCTTATTCAGCTCTCTATAGTCAACAAATAATCTTAAACGGCCATCCTTCTTTTTAATAAACAACACTGGAGTATCCCAAGGTGAAACACTGGGTCGTATAAAACCCTTCTCTAATAGCTCCTCAATCTGCTTCTTTAACTAGCTCATTTCATTAGGAGCCATTCGATATGGGGCTTTGGATACTGGTCCAACTCCAGGTACAATGTCAATAGCAAACTCTACTTCTCATTTTGGAGGTAATCCTTGAATCTCCTTCGGAAAAACTTCAAGAAATTCATTGACTACTAGAATCTTATCAACCCCTTCTTCTACTTCTGCTTGGACAAAAAAGAAAACCATATATCCTTGACATCCTTTCCCTGAGCATCCGTTATAAAATTCAGTCGTACTTCTGGACTCACATTTGCTACTTTTGGACCAAGAACTATTGTCTTGTTCTTGCAGTCCAGCATTACATTATTAGAGGATAACCAATTCAAACCAAGTATGACATCAATCTCCCAGAACGGCATACATATCAAGTTTAGGGTTGCACCATAGTGCTCATATCGCACAATAATATTTAAGCAAGCATCAGACATAACTACCCTAGCATTGGTGGGAGTCATCACATATATATCATAATGCAATTTACTAATCATTAGGCCTAGATGTTTATCACAGTCATAAGAAATAAAAGAATGACTTACACCCGAATCAAACAGAGCAATCACTGAGTGATCATTGATAGAAATTGTACCTTGAATCATCTCAGGTGATCTCTACGCATCTTCTCTGGTAAGTGCGAATACTCGCCCTTGTGTCCTTGGCCTTTGACTATTTACCGCTTGAGGACACTCCCGAGAGAAATATCCTGGCTTTCCATAAGTGTAACAGACATTCTAGCTCATCAAACACGGTCTGTCTCCATGATTCTTTCCGTATTTTTCATATACTCGGGCCCTTGAATCTCTGTTGTTAGACCTTCCTCGAAAACTCCCTCTATTTGGTCTCCTGTTCTGCCATTGTCTTTTTCTCTTTCTATAGCTGCTACCACTAGCAGCATCTCGATTCTGATTGGCTCTATCAGGAGTTGCCTGTTCCTTGCTCACAGGTCTAAATAACATCCGATTCATACTATTCTCTACTATACGGCATGCTTCCACCGCTTTGTTGAACTGGCTGTACTATTAGGGAGTCAGCTTTTCTTTTACATAGTATTCAAACCCCTAATCATCCTTTCCGTCATCCAGCGCTCATCGTCCACTTGGCGCAGATAAGTAGAATACTGAGATAGATGGATGAACTTAGCCAGATACTCGTCAAATACTTCCTTCTCTCCTTGCCTCAGTACAAGGAATTCAGCTTCTCTTTCATCTTGAACCGACTGAGGGAAATACTTCTCATAGAATTGTTCAAGAAACACTTCCCAGGTGATTGGAATATTTCTTGCTTGTAGCAGCAATTCAGTATTCTTCCACCATCTATCAACATCCTTTTCTAACTGATAGATAGCTATTTGAGCCTTCATTCCAGTTGGACAATCAAGCATTTTAGAGATCTTCTCCAATCTACTGATCTAATTCTCAGCTATCTGAACATCGAATGTTCCTTCAAACACTGGAGGATTATGCTTGCAAAACCTGATCATTCACTATTGAATGCTAACTACATCCTCTCTCTGATCAGCCCGTCTCTGTGGCTATATCGGCTGCTGCTGTACTCTCTCTGGTTCTCTACTAGCTGTTCCTGAAGGCTCTGGCAGCCTTAAGTTACTTACTGCTTTTGCCACTGCTACTGCTATGGTGGCGTCTCTCTCCTGCTCATTACGTGCCTGAGCTGCATATATTTCGTCAATCATCTTCTGTTGCTACTCTAACCGTTCTAAAATTAGCTGGTTAATATTCCCAGTGTCATGTAGTCCCTCTGTTGGAACAGTTCTTCTAGTCTGAACCATTTTATTTTACTTATCTAAACAAGAGAGGAATACGATAAATAACATAATTTACATTCCATTCCAAACATAATGTACATGCAGGGTATACATACATTGTCACAGTCATACATGCACTGCCATACTGGTCTTTTATACATTACATATGTACATAGAGAGCATTACCATCTCTAAACATACCTTATTCCTTCTTAAAAGTTATTCTAATAAACCCTTCGACTAGGTAAATCGAGTCGGGTATGCTGCAGTAAGGTTCTTCCTCAAAATGTTCATCTAACCCTGCTCTCCAGGTAGGAGTAATCGGTAAAATATCATCCATAATATTTGTCCAGTCCTTCAGGGTCAGAGTATCTGGATTAAAAGCTCGGTATGTACCTCTTATCCTTGTAATAAAATCCTGATAAACTTTGTAATCTTGGTCACTATCCCTGACTAGAAGTCTTTCAAGATCATACAGCTGCCGAGCTAATTCTACTGCCCTCTCAAATCGCTCTTCATTCATATTCTTTCCAGGTACTAGCTCTATAATTTGGGTTCCCACATGTATCTCTACCATAGTCAGCTTTGGTTTACTAGGACCTGGCATAACTGTCTGGTTTGGCGCTCAGCTGGGTCCTGGAATGTCTGGGTCCACCAACTATCTATGAGTATGTCGTACTGCACCCTCAACCTGAGAATAATGATCATCTGGTTGTACCTGTTGGGTTAAGGTTATGTCTCCCTGATCTATCTCCATACCAGTATCTGCTATGCACGGGGGTATTACATTTATAGGAATAGCTGGGATAGGTTCCTCCCTCTGGATCCCCTCTGGTATCTCAATCATAAAGTTTGATCCTACTTAGGAACTATCCACTTCAAAGTCACTAACCACAGGAGGTGTCCAAAGATCAGAATCATTATTCATTATCTCCTCCTCTTCCTCTAATCTCACTCCAAAACTGTCCGGACTAGAGACCTCTGGTCTAGGATCCCCTTGGTTCACTGTGGTTTTGGATCTGGGTCTATGTCTAGCCATCCTGCAAATACTAACTTAATGTCAATTATGATAGCTTCACTAATGAGTATCTATCTAAAATTATCTATTCAGAGCATTTCCTAAGCCAGAATCCTTTGTTCTAATACCAAAATGTCGTATCCTTAATTTTATCTGCACATATATTCAATTAAAAGTATCTTAGAATATTGGAACACCATTTTAGCTTAAAAACATGAATCTCCAAGAATTAGGTTATCGGGTACTGTTCACGGCACTATTTATTTGGTAAATCCAGAGTATACCATGAACTTTGAAAATTCATAATTAAATCTAGAAAACTTGAAATTAAGTGGTTCTAATTTTTAATGAAAGCTATTTTGTTAAACTTTGAAGAAAAAATATGAAATTGAGGTTTCCTTGTCCCAATGAAATCAGTTTATTTGTTAAAAAATACTGTTCATTTGGTAAACCTGAAAGTTCCAGTTTCTATGTCTCGTTTTCAAAAATTTATTTCTTCTTGTATACTTATCCAAATAAGGCGTGTTACATATGTATTTAAATCTACATATGTCTACTTTAAGATCACAAAATTTTGTGGAAAAACTCATTCATTTACTATTTAAAATTAGCGCATGAACCTCACTGCCTCTGGGGATTGTATTATCTTGATCCAAATTTTAATCCCGACTTTGAAAAATCATAAAAGTTTGAATTCTTAACCAAATGAGGAGTTCTTGGTGTCCATTTAAAGCTCTAGATCTTAGCTATGTTCATACCAAGTTTCACAAGAAAATACGTTATATAGACTATTCAAACTAATGTCGAAAGTATACTTCCTTCTCTAAACATAAATCATGCACATCCAAAATAACATCTCCTCAAGCTAAGTACCCAACATTAAGTCATATACAAATTATTCATCCACATTCAACCTTCTGCCTTGAGAAGATCCAGCACCTAGAGCATGGTTATGTATATGAAAAGAATGATATTTCATGGAAATCTCAATAGCAAGTCATACAAACTATAATAACATGCATGCTTGAATATATGCTTAACATGTTATAATGACATGGGAACTACTTCATGAACATACATAAGCAACCTCTAACATGAATATTGTCATGACATTCATTGCAAGGAGTTGCAACCATTCATATCTCATCATCATCATAAATCATCTCAAGCTCAACCAACAATCATACATAATAAGCAAGCATACAAGCAACAACATAGAATTATAGTTAGGTATTCTCGCTACCTCTTATGTATCTTTGCTATGTCCTTCTTGAATTGATCTTCCTTCCCCACAAATGTCAAAACCTAGGCATAACAAAGCAATTACCACATTACAACTCAATTCCAATCCAATCTCAAAGCTAGAGTTTCATTAAGCCCCTTTCTTTCTCTAATTTATGACCTATTCTTACATCTTTCTAAACTAAACTCTCATGGTTCATTTCAATATAATTTTTCATGTAGAATCCAAATATGCATTCAAAAATTCCAGAATACAATTGCTTCTCAAGGTGCTGTACAGAACTGAAAAGCTATACCAATTTTTCAAAAATTCTCATTTTGATTCCAATGCTTCCAATATTAGTTTCTCCACTATATCCCCACACAATTTTCCATTCCAAACCCATTGGAAGCATCAAAACCATGAAATTCCAACATATGAACAGTATTTTCGTATGGTACAAAACAGAACACAATCTTGGATTCACAAGCATACTTGAATTCCTAAGCCATTACCACTTGATTCTAGCTTGTTTAAACTTGTCTAAACTATCCATAACATAAAACTCATGTTCTTTTTACATGCACACCAAAATTCCAGTAGCACCTCCACAGGATTTATGCCTCAAAAACCACTTAAACTCAAGAGCAAATCTACTAGAACATAGTCTAGGATCAAGGGAACTAATTACCTTGATAGTTCCTCCAAGGTGCTTGCTTCCTTTTGGCTTGAGTGAAAATTTTACAAGAGTTTCCCCAAGGTCTCCTCTTCACCCAAATGAATCTGAAATGGGGGGGGGTATTTATAGAAATTTTTGGGGAAAATTGAAGGCCAAGATCATTTTATGCACTATTTGATCTAAAGGCCAAGATTTAATCTTGGATTTTCTTTTCTTTTCCATTTATGACATCACCACCATGACATCATCCAAGAGCCACCTCATGGGACACCTAATCATCCATGTGGCAAAATTGAAGATCCAAGAAGTCTCTAGAAAAATTCCAGTCCAATCCGGTACCGGCGTGGATAAATTTCCCGTAAACCGGATTGTTTTCTGAATCTAATTTTTCTGAGATTCAATAATAAGTCCTCTGACCTTAAATCCAGTATCTGAATTCTTTTTGTCATTAATATCCTTATACTGGGTTTAAACTTAATTACAGATCCCCTAGAAAATTACCAAAATACTCTTGGTGCCCTTTCTTGCACTAACTTAACTCTAAGGGTCAAATCATCATTCCACACCTTTTTGTACCTTGTCAGAGCATATACTGACTCTAACTAACCCCTCCTGTACTTGCCATGGCATTTTAGCCTGTCCAAAATGACCAAAATGCCCTCCATTCATCTATTCCTCCTTAGGACAACATAGGGGCATTTTCGTAATTTTGCACTTTTTCGAGGTTCCTCGGGACACTGGCACACCTATCAGTCCAATCATTTTATGGGGCCATCATGACGCCATTTTTGGGCCTTTTTAGGGTTTACTACCTTTATGGCATAAATCTTGAGAAATCTCTCCCGGCGATATTCATCGGTTATTTTTGCCATTATACACAGTTTCTACAACTTTTCAGACACCGGCTCCTTTTATCAAATAAACTGCTATACTGAATCTAGGCATCCCTTTATGTTATTACGGGCCTCTGACTGATGTCATCTGAGCTCATTCAGTCTCAATTTGAATACCGATAAATTTCCCAATCGGATACCCGGAGGTCACAAACTCCCTTCTAAATCCACTAATTTATGAACAACTTTTTCTACAGACCTCCTTTCGGTATTCTGTCAGTTCCTTAACATCCGTCTCTACAGGACGCATCTTCCTTTATTTTTTCACTCATATCTGAGGTCTAGGAAATCCGATATGAATTTTTTATACTTTTAGACTATTAGATAAATTTTGGCTATCTGGAGTCCTGATAAAATTTCTGTATTAAGTTGGATTACCCAGCATCATTTGCTCTATCTACTGGTAAAATATAGGGCTAAACCACTTCTGGCTTAACTTTCTTTAATTACCATTTGGCCCCTAGAAACTTTTCTTCTTTTTAATTAAGTCCCTTAAATTTGGCTAAAATTACACTTAAAGACCCCACATTTTTGTCTACTTTCTCTTTTAGCCTTAAACCTTTTATATTTTCACTTTAGTCCCTGCCTTTTCTTCCTTTTTCAATTTAATCCCTTTCTTTAAGTAAATGGCCATATTTTCCTTAGAAAATCTCACATATATTACATACAAATTGTACATACAAATCAGTATAAAAAATTAGGGATGTTATAGAGCACAGATTCAAATAAGATGAGATGAGAAAGTTATGATACAGATCTATAATAATAGAAGGAAAAGGCCTATGGCAATTATCGATGGTTAATTGCAGATGGCAATTTGCATATGGCTAGGCCATGATTGCCAATAGTAATAGCTCATGGTAAGTCACAAGAAAGAAAGAAAGTTAAGAAGAACTCCTGAGTAAGAGAGAGATTAAGTGAAGTCTTGATAAGTAAGATGGGCTAGAGAACATAGTGATGGAGAATTATCTGTTGAGTTATCAACAATAAGGGAGTAATTAACCCTGTAACTTAGTTCATTGGTTAAAGTCTTTTGGAAGAGTTACAGTTGATCCTAACATGATTCACAAGGGAGTGATATCCTAGAATCCGATAGTTTCTGAAAAGGCTTAAGACGACAGCTGGTGATTCCGAGTCGTGAAATAACTTAGCCTAAGGACAAGATAATGTGAATCATGAAGAAGAGGACAACTTGATATCTTTCTGATAAGACAATCACCAAGGACAAGGTGTTGATTAACTCATACAGAGGCAGTATCCATGATATTTCTAGTTAGCCTTTAGACTGAACTTAGTTCTCTTAAACAAAGACGGAGTCCACAGGTCAAATATGAGTACTGGAATTCAAAAGATTGTAAGAGTATGCCTGAGGAACAGAAGAGAGAACCCCATATGTCTTAAGAATAGACAAGTATAAACAGATAGATCCTCTAGAAGAGGATCAAGAGATTAAAAGGCCAAAGAGACCCAGAGAATAGGGTCTAAGGCAGAGTAAAGTTAGAACACAGTTATATGAGAAAAAGAATGTTAGGGCTCAGAGCCATACGTAGTGTAACCTAGCCCTAACCCAGTAGCACGCTTAATTGAAAGGTGCTTAGGCCAGAGTAGCCTAGAGATGTGTGACCCACTGGGAAATATAGTGTTGAGTCACAAAGTTAGAAAGATGTTCTAGAACAATGAGAAAGAACATTGCTAGCTAGCATTGAAAGAAAACAAAATAGCATAATAAAATTAAAGAAGAGCATAAGCATAGAATAGTATAAGTACTCAGTAGAGAGAAAATAAGGGATACTGTTAGTCCCTTGTACCAGTTCCAAGTAACGGAACTGTAAAGAAAGAAAGAGATAGTTAGATGAAGAGTATTTCCTTATACCAGTTCTAAGAAGAGGAATTATGGAAAGGAAAGAGTCAGATAGATAGACAAAAACAATAAGAAAAGTTAGAAAGAGTCATGAGAGGTAAGGGATTAGCTCCCTTATGTCAGATCTAAGTAGAGAAGATCTAAAAGGAAAGATTGAAGTTATAGTTTTATGTTAGAAGGAGGTAAGAAAGGCTTAAGAGCAAGATCCTCCCTAGCGGCTGGCAAAGCTATAAGTCAAAGAGTATCCAGAATGCAGAAAGAAAAGTGTGATGAAAGATACGTAATAAGTAATACGTAATGAGAAGTACGATATATGACAAAGACTCCAGAATTACAGCAAATTTCTGAAAGATTATGTGTGAAAGAAATGGACACTACTCACAAGTCTAGTACAGTGAGTTGTACATAAGTATGAGTAGATAGATAGAAGATAAGAGATATATACCCCCAGCCTTAGTCTTAAAGCAGAAAAGGATATAAAGAGGAGATATATCCAAGGTAGTTGACTAAGGTACCAAGTAAATTTTGAGGACGAAATTTATTTTAAGGGGGTGAAAATGTCATATCCCAATTTTTCCCTATCTGTATAAGACTGATAGAGGAAAGAGGTTTGGAAGGGATTGTGACAATAAATAGAAAGAAAAGATAATGATTAAGATGAGTTTTAAGCCAAAGAATGAGAGAAGGTATAAAGTTGTAAAGAAAAAGGGGTTAAATTGCAATTTAGAGAAAGTCTAGGGACTAAATTGTAATTAATGAAAGTTTAAAGGACATAAAGGTCATTTTGGAAAAGAAAGGGACTCAAGTAAAAATTCTAAAAGTTCTATGGTACAAAATGGAAGTAGACATAAACTTTGGGCCATTAAGTGTAATTATGAAAAGTTGAGGGCCTAAAGAGTAATTTTCAAAAGTTCAAGGGTAAAATGGTAAATATGGAAAGTTGAGCCAAAAAAGGTCAAAAAATGCCCGTAATCAGTTCAGTCCCAAATTTTCCCAGTAAATAGAGAAAATTCTTCTGATTAGTTTGACGTAACACAGAATTTTAATTTGAGGTCCCGAAAAATTGATATGAATTTTTAAAGAAAGGGAAATTAATAGAGTATCCTCTGGACCTCAGAATTGGATAAAATTTAGTAGTAAATTCTTATAAATAATATATGGATTTATAAAACTGAGAGAAGTAGAAAAGGAGTCCTGTAGAAAAGGAGTCCTCTTATCGAAGAAAAGGAGTCCTGTAGAATTAATTACTGAGTGGACCTAGCCTGTTCATCCAGTCTTTCCTGGGTACTTACGTAGAATGGTAGTTCTCATGGGGAATTACCGAATCAGTACAGTTATTTTCTACCAGAATTTCTGACAATAGAGATATAATCCAGTTGAGAGTGCTATAGTAAGAGTACTCTGAGAGATATAAAGAAGGATGTTTCATTTTGGTATCAGAGCAAAGGATTTTGGCTTAGGAAATGCTCTGAACAGATGATTTCTAGCATTAGTACAGAATAAAGTTAGCACAGAATAAAGGGTTCTGGCTCAGAGCATAAGATTCTGGCACAGAACAGAAGGTTCTGGTTCAGTGATGCTCTGGTTTAGTTAGACTGATCCCTTAGACAAATGAGAAGTTTGAATGGTTCTCTCCCTAGAGTATGATATAGGGATGGTGTTCACTACTTAAAAAGGTTTAGACAGAAGACAGTGACACCCAGATGAATGAGATTGTACATCGAGCTTTACAGTCTTACGAAGGATATAATTACGATGGGCTAATCTTAGTCAGCCGATACAACCGAGGTCTCGTGTTTATTAACACAATGTGGCTGGACTAAGCAGAATAATGTTGAAGAAGCAATTTCCTCTATGGATAGAGATAGAAGCTGATTAGTTCATGACTAAGGAAGCTATAAAAGTAGCTCGAAGTATCATGTTGTGACCAGATACTACAGTAAGGATGCCAGACGTCCAAGTTGCGACAAGTTAAGTCATAAGTCACGATGAAAGAAGACTTTTGGTCACAACGATAGAACACAGAGTACATGTTGCAGCAGTAGACATGGGGATTCATAAAGTTAAGCTTGAAACATCAGTTAATCAGTGAGACCCCCAACCTGTAATGCTGTATAAAGATGAGGTACACCTAGTGTAACACCCCAATTTTCAGGCCAGAGACTTAGTAAGTAGCCTGAAATAGATATATCCCTTTAAGCAGAAGTCCTAGAAACATGCAGAAGGTTTTTAGGGACTAAACTGCAAATAAGTGAAAGTCCGGGGACTTATATGTAAATAGTGAAAGTCCCCAGGGATATAGTGGCCATTTATGCAAAGAAAGGGATTAAATTGCAAAAGAAAGAAAATGGAGGGGCTTAAGTGCAATTATGGAAAGTATAAAGCCAAAAAGGAAAAGTAGACAAAAAGGTGGGGTCCTTAAGTGTAATTTTAGCCAAATAAAAAGGGACTTAAATAAAAAGAAGAAAAGTTCCTTGGGGCTAAAGTATAATTAAAGAAAGTCAGGCCGAAAGTGGTTTGGACTGCCGGAAAGCATTTCAGTCCCAGATTTCACCAATAGATAAAGCAAGTGATGCTCGGTAATCTGGCTTAATACAGGAATTTTTCAAGACTCCAGATAGCCAGAATTGATCTGATAGTCTAAAAGTTATAAAAATTCCTACCGGATATCCTAGATTTCAGATCAAAGTGAGAAAATACAGGATGATGCGTCCTGATGGGGCGGATGTCGAGAAACTGACAGAATACCGATAGGAGGCCTGTAGAAAAAGTTATTCGTAAATTAAAAAATCCAGACGGGAGTGTGAGGCCTCCGGGTATCCGATAGGGAGATTTATCGGTATTTGAAAAGGGACTGAATGAGCTCGGATGACCTCAGTCAGATGACCATTATGACCCATAGGGATGCCTGAACACAGCAGGCCAGTGTATCTGACAGAAGGAGTCGGTGTCCGGAGATGTGTATAAATGATGTATAATAGTTAAAATATTCGAGGAACTGTGTCGGGGGAAGATTCCTCGTAATGCGTACCATGAAGGTAATGGACCCTGAAAGGCCCAATAATGGCGCCATCAAAGGCCCAATAAGACACTTGGACTGATAGGTGGGCCAGTATCCTGCAGAACCCCGGAAAAGTGTGAAATTACGAAAATGCCCCTGTGTTGTATTAAAGGGTAATAGAGGAATGGAGGGCATTTTGGTCATTCTGGACAGGTCCAGGAGCCAAGGCACATACAGATAAAGTTACTCAAAGTCAGTATATGCCCTGACAGAGTACAGAAGGGTGTAAAATGACGATTTTACCCTTAGGGTTAAAATAGTGCAAGAAGGGCACCCAAGGGCATTTTGGTAATTTACCAAGGGATGTTTCTTGGGAATCGAGCCATCAGAGTACTTGAGCTTGATCAGGATCCAAGATAACATTCCCAGAGCCAAAAAACGTAGGCCCAGTGATATGTGGGAAAAAGTGGCATTAAAATACTATTTTAATGCTGTTTCAATAAAGTAAAGTTACTCGGTCGGCACGATAACCGAGGTGATCAGATAAAGTCCTGGACTTATCTGGCTAGCATTGGAAGGCGTGAAAGGTCCCTTCCAGATGCCACATGGCGTCATCTTAGAGGGAGAAGAAAAGTTAAGGACATGTGACACAATCTTAGCCGGTGAGTTCAGTTTGTGGGAAATTGGACCGGACCGGTACTGGATTAGACTGGAACTGCTGAGTTAGCTGATGAGGTGTCCAGGAATTGTGACATGTGAAGAATGTGGCGATGAGGTGTCCCATGAGGTGGCCTTGAGATGATGTCATGCATGATGTAGTAAAAGGAATAAAGAAAAATAGGAAATTCCGGAAAAACCAGGACCACAGGATCAGATGGCTTCAAAATTACAAGAATACCATTGAAGGAAACTATAAATACCCCCCATTCATTCATATGCCACGGCCAAGCAAGAATAAGAGAGAGGAAGAAGTGCTAGAGAGAGAAAGTGAGAGGAAGAAAGAAAGAAAGGAAGTTCTGGCGGAGTTGGAAGCAGTATAGAGATAGTAGAGTTCTGCTAAGCTCTTGATGTAGTAACTAATCCTAGCTTTTATGTAATGGCTTTGTGATTTGTTATGCTATTGTTTGGTTGGATTGTTGTCTTATATGTTATGTCTGAAGCTCTGCTATAATGCTATGATCATATGTTATTAAGCATGGAAGCATGCGGCATACTTATCTGTACACAATCACAAGCAAGCACTGTCACTCTGCATTACATATATTGTTATGATTGTTGCTACTGAGATTCCCCCGAATCTCATCCCAATAAGTAAACCATTACAGGGGAGGTTATGTCAAAATGAATTCTGGGAATTTTAAGAGACGCCGTTATGCTGCCGAAATTATGACAAGATGGCAATAGTAAAGAAAGGAGCTGATACGTACTGTGTACGTAGGTACTGTCTAAGGAGGCTGGAAGTGAGTGGACCTAGCCGGTTCATCCAGTCTTTCCTGGGTACTTATGTAGAATGGTAGTTCTCACGGGAATTACCGAATCGGTACAAGATCAGTTACTTTCTGAAGATGAAGCGTAGCGGTTATGCTGCTGAATTTTAGGCAGGAAAAGATGTAATAGAGATATGGGAAATTTTGTACATACCCAGATGTAAAACAACTTATTAATTAATAATAAGTGTTGTTTGGCTTATTTGACTGATATATGGTGGATGTATGCATATGTTTGCAAAGTAGAAATGCTGAAATTTACCACTGTGAACAGTAACACGTGGTGATCTAGTCATGTTTGATAAATAATTAAAAATAGTAAATGGATGAATAAATATATAAAATTTTTATGGTATATATTATACATACCAAGATTCAATTTGATATATAAAACGTCTCATTTGTATGTCTACACATGGAGATATAAATTATCAAAGTTGGGACCAGAATGCTGGATTCAGGAGAAAAACGTTGGATGAACAGTAAAGTTGTGACGTTGTCTGACGTTGACTCGGTCAATGAATGTCCAACTAGTTATTTTTCCCTGAAATATAATTGAGTTAGCATCAATTATCAATTTGAAACACTTCATTTAAATTTTTGTAGAATTAGTTATGATTTTTTGAAGTTAGGTCACTCATCTGGAATTTTCATAGTGAACAGTACTCGATAAGAGTAAAACTCCAGATTGAGAAATTGGACTTCAATGACCATCAAAGTGGTTCTAAACGCTACCAAATGGTCCCTAAGACGTATGAAAGTAAGGATGTTTCACCTAGACTTTGACTCTTCTGTTAGTGAAGAAAGTTAAGATAACAGCATAAGGGAACCAATCAAGAAGGTTTATAGTAAGGTACCCCATGCATATTTTTGTAGACTCAAATTTACAGTCTGGAGATTATGAGAAATTCAGTTAGATGTTGTGTATGCACCAGATAATGTTGCACTAGATAATGATGGGTCTAGTAATTATGTATAGGATGAGTTTGATAGAGTGCTCTCTAACCCTGAGGTAAGCTCTTTTCCTTCGATAAGAGGACAGATTACGGCTGAGGAAGCTGAGAACTAATATCGGATTATAGGTAAGCCAGATATTATTCCTCCCCTACTAGAGTTTGAGGATAAGTTTGATATGAGTAGCCTAAGATCCAGTTACAATCTATGACATCCTTTCCTATTATCGCAGTCCAGGAATATATGAGGTTATAGATAAAGATTAAAGGGATATTCCTAGCCCTAATCCACCCCAGTCTTCTTTATGAAAGACAGACAATGTGACTATACTAGTCTCAAGAAAGGCTGTGGGAAGTGAACTACTTAGTTTAGGTTGGGAAGTGAACTACTTAGTTTAGGTTAAGGGATGAAAAGAAGTAAAAATCAAGAGCAGTCAGTTTAGCTGCAGTTCCTCAATGCCGTAGCAAGGATGATAAACAGAGATGTGATAGAGGGCATTAACCTGAATTAAGCTTTCATGTTAGAGCATGATATGAGATGGCCATAAGCCAGATATTGCCATATACCCTACGTGGCATGTAAAGCTAAGTGAGCTTTTGGCAAATGGTTCACAACTGATGTGTAAGGATCGGCCATTACTAGGGTAAAGACTGGACAAAAACATCATAAGGGAATGTTTAAAGCAAGTTAGATCCAGGTCGGATGTAAAGCAGTTTGGGACACAGCTAGAAGTCCTCGAGAAATTAGGCTATGACAAAAGGTGACCCGAGGTCGTGACTAAAGAATGTAGAGCTGTCCAGTCATGACAAGTAGAATGAGATGGTCACAACTAAAGTTCATGGATGCGTTGCGCCTAGTTCATACTCAGGTCACGATGAAGATACGCAGGGACCTGATGAAGGATGAAGATGCCAGCCTCACTGATGGTTATCAGTTAGAGGTTTAGCACATGATGTAGGCAAGCTGAACAGTATGAGAAATAGAGATATATGCTAGTCTAAGATAATGATCAGAAGTAGATCCTCTATGTGACTATCAAGAGTAGATCTACATTTGGAAAGACTTTGTTCAGTTAGTCTTTTATGAACAAAAGAATCAAAAGTTAGGATAAGGCTTGCGCAAGAAATGAGCCTAACATATGGCTTCAAGTTCTCAAAAGTTAAAGTCCCTAAAATAGGATATTAGTCCCATATCGGTTGGGGAGGTGAACGAAGCATGCCTTATAAGGGTATGGATACCTCTCCCTCATGAACGCGTTTCCAGTACTCACCAAGCACCCTCGTCACCAAGCGCCCCGTGGGGGTAGGCAGGCAGCGCTGGGAAACAAATCCCTGACCTCGTGTGGGCCCAGAGGTGCCTGCCTAAGGGGAGAGGGGATAATATCTTCATCTGCGTAGATCTGATACCCAGAGGATGGGTTTTTGGGTGCCTAAGGGGTTAAAGTCCTCATGTGCCTGGAGAATAAAATCGTGCTCTCATGTGGCCTCAAGGCTGCCTAAGGGAAAAGCGGACAATATCTATGTGGAAGGGTGCTGGGCTGTTAGAGAACACAAGTAATGGTGCTAGATGATGAATGAGATTTATATGATCTAAGTTGGTCAGGATCAAGAAAAAGACCAGGAAGGAACCAAAGTCTGATCAAGAGTAGACTGAGACTGATGTATACGCACAGAAAGAGTTAAGAGATAGTAGAAAGACACCAAAGTTGCTCCAGAGAAATGGAGACTGTTCCGCTCACCTGGGAAGTATTCCTTGAGTAAAGTTTATGAAAAGTATTCCTCTTAGTTAAATAGAGATGAGCGTGAGGCTAAAGGTTAAATAGAGAAAGAGAAACCCTTTTGATGAATGTTTACCCGAGTTCATCCACATGAGCAATGAGAGTTAAATGACTAAGAAGTCAATTAATGGGTTGAATTCTGTGTTATAAAGAAAAAGTTTTTCTCAGGTAGTCACAGAAGTTTAATAGAGCGGTAGCTGTAAGCAAGATTAGAAAAAGAAAGATAGCCACAGTTCTGAAGATAAAGTAACTCCCCTATTCGATAGAAGGGTCGAGTCTATACCCTGATAAGAGGGTAGCATGGTAGCCTAAGTGAAATAGATAGATGTTGTAGGATGAATGATCAGGATATAATAGGCAATATAATAAAGGAAATATGTTTTGAGGCTTACTTAGTTCATTACAATGTCTGATGGATGGTTGAGCAAATTATGATGATGAATAGTTATATTGTAATATCCTTAATTTTCTGTACTGGTTTCTATGTACAGAATAAACGGAATATATGAGCTCTGTTTCAGGAAAAAGATGTGGTCCTTTATGTAAAGAAAATGATTAAATTGCAAAAGAAAGGAAAAGAAAGGACTTAAATGCAAATATGGAAAGTTTAAGGTAAGGAAGGAAAGGTAGACAAAAATGTGGGGTCTTAAAGTGTAATTTTAGCCAAATTAAGGGACTTAATTATAAAGAAGGAAAAGTTCCCTGGGGCTAAAGTATAATTAAAGAAAATAGGCCAGAAGTGGTTTGCACCGCCCGACAGCATTTCAGTCCCAGATTCTACCAGAAGGTAGGGCAGGTGACGCCGGGTAACCAAGCCTAATACCGGAATTTTTGAAGATTCCAGATAGCCAGAAATGGACTGATCGTCCAAAAGTTATAAAAATTAATACCGGATACCCTAGGTTTCAGATATAAGTGAGAAAATACAGGATGATGCACCCTTATGGGGCGGATGTCGGGAAACTGACAGGATACCGATAGGAGGTCTGTAGGAAAAGTTATTCACAAAATAAAATTTCCAGACGGGAGTGTGAGGCCTCCAGGGATCCGGGTTGGAGATTTATCGGTATTTTTAAAGAGGCTGAATGCGATCGAATGACTTCGGTCAGATGACCGTTATAACCCCCAAGGATGCCTGAACACAGTAGGACACTGTATCTGGGAAAAAGAGCCGGTGTCCGAAAAAGATGTATAATCGGTAAATAATAGTTAAAATATTCAATGAACTGTGTTAAAGGAAGATTTCTCGTAATGCGTGCCATACAGGTAATGGACCCAGGAAGCCCAAAAATGGCGCCATTAGAGGCCCAATAAGACTCTTGGACTGATAGGTGGGCCAGTGTCCAGCAGAACCCCGGAAAAGTGGGAAATTACGAAAATGCCCCTATGTTGTACAAAAAGGGCAGCAGATGAATAAAGGGTATTCTGGTCATTTTGGACAGACCCAGAGGTCAAGACATGTCTAAATAAGGTTGACTAGAGCCAGTATAAGCTTTGACCGAGTCCAAAAAGGTGTGAAATGACGATTTTGCCCTTAGGGTTAAAATAGGACAAGATAGGGCACCAAGGGCATTTTGGTCATTTCGCAGGGGATCTGTAATTGAGTCTGGACCCAGTATTAAAAAGTTAATGATATAAAGGGTCTAGATACTAAATGTGAGGTCAGTAGACATAAAAAGGATCTTCAGAAACATCAGGTGCAGAAAACAGCACGTTTTTCGAGGCGATGGACCGGGCCGGTACCGGAGTGGACCGGAAAGCTTCCGGAAGGCTCTAGCTCCCTCTCAATTTCGCCATGTGAAGAATGTGGGAGGTGAGGTGTCCCATGAGTTGGCATTGAGTGATGTCATGCATGATGCAGTAAAAGGAATAAAGAAAAATAGGAAATTCAGGAAAAACCAGGACCACAGGATCATAAGTCTTCAAAATTACAAGATTGCCATTGCTCAACACTATAAATACCCCCCCTTACCCCTTCATTTCGGTGCAAGCAAGAAAGAGAGGAAGAAAGAAGTTCTTGAGAGAGAAAGTGAGAGAAAGAAAGAAGTAAGGAAGTTCTGGTGAAGTTGGAAGTAGTAGGGAAGTTCTAAAGCACTGCTTTTGAGGTAACAACTAATCCTAGCTCTTATGTAATGTCTTTGTGATGTGTTGTCTTGTTTGGTTGATTGTTGTCCTATATGTTATGCTTGAAGCTCTATTCCAATGCTATGATCATATGTTATTGAATATGGAAGCATGCAGCATACTTATCTGTACACAGTCACAAGCAAGCACCGTCACTCTGCATTACATATCTTGTTATGATTATTGTTACTGGGATTCTTTTGAATCTCATTCCCAAACATAACATTACAGGGGAGGTTCTGTCAAAATAAAATTTGGAAATCTTAAGAGACGCCGGTAGGCTGCCGAAATTCCGGCAACGAAGACGGAACAAAGAAAGGAACTGATACGTACTGTGTACGTAGTGCTGTCTAAGGAGGCTGGAAGTGAGTGGACCCAGAAGGTTCATCCAGTCTTTCCTGGGTACTACGTAGAATGGTAGTTCTCATAAGGGAATTACCGAATCGGTACAACATCGGTTACTTTCTAGAAAAGAATTGTAGCAGTTATGCTGCCGGATTATAGACAGAGAAGGATGTAATAAAATATGAGAGAGTTAATCATGCACAGATATATAACAGTTGATTATTTGATATTAATGGTTATCTGGCCTGTATGACTGATATGTGTTAGTTGTATGCTTGGGTATGTAAAGACTAAATGCTGAAAATAGGCTCAGTGAACAGTAACTCGTGAAGACCCATTTATGTTTGATAAATCATTAAAAATAGTAAATGATTGAATTAATGTACGAAATTTTTAGGGTATAAAGTAGACATACTAAGCTTTAATTTGATATATATAATGTCTAAATTGGATGTATACACGAAAAGATATAAATGGTTAAAGTTGGGACCAGAATGCTGGATTTAGGAGAAAGTCATTGGATGAACAGTAATATTTGAACGTTTACCCACGTTAAATTTGTCAAGGATTGGTCAACCAATTATTTTTCCCTGAAATATATTTGAGTTAGCTTCACGTAGCAATTGGAACCACTTCATTTCGATTTTTCTATAATTAGTTATGAATTTTCAAAGTCAGGTCACTCATCTGGAATTTGCCACAGTGAACAGTACTCGATATGAATAAAATTCCAGATTAAGTGTTTAGACTTCAATGACCCTGAAAGTGGTTTAAGTGCTACTGAATGGTCCCTAAGATGTATAAAAATAAGGTTGTGACATTTTGGTATCAGAGCAAAGGATTCTGGCTTAAGAAATGCTCTGAGTAGATGATTTATAGAAAGATATACCATGATAAAGCCGTTATAATTGACACTAAGTGTTTGCAGGATGGCTAGACATAGATTTGGGTCTGAAACTACAGTAAACCAATGGGAATTAAGACCAGAGGTCTTTAGTTCAGATAGTTCAGAAGAAGAGATAGTAAGCAATGATTCTGACCTCTGGACACCTCCAGTAGCTGGTGATTCTGAGGAGGATAGTTCCTCGGTAGGATTAAACTTTCCAATTGATGATCAGGAGGTGATGATAACAGAAGGCCCTATTCCTGCCATTCCCATAAGTGCGGTACCCTTGAATATAACAGACAGTTCAGGATCCAGTCAAGTACGTGTTCAGAGTAATGCGCCAGATCCCAGTAGGCCCGAAGTGACTTTAGTAGAAATGTATTTGGGAGGTTTAATCGTAAGAATGGTCCCAGGGAGGAACCTGAGTAGAGAGCAACTTGAGAGCTCGGTAGCATTAGCCCGACAACTATATGAGTTGAGGCAGACCCTGTTCAAAAACATAGATCAAGATTATTCGGTCTACCAGGAGTTTATCACAAGGGTGAAAGCCATATATCAAGCCTGGGATCCAAATGTGTTAACCATGGGGCTTTGGCTAGAAATTATGAATGATGTATTGCCGAAGACTCCTACCTGGAGATCGGAGTTGGACCAGTATTTTGATAGAGAATCATATTGTACCATATCCGACTGGATCTACCTAGTAGGAGATTATATTAGAATGAAGTTTAAGAAAAATTAGAGTAATATTTCTAATGTATAAAAGACTAGAATGGTACTGTGATATGTACATATACTCTGTATGTATATTATGTGTGAAATGAAATGAAAAGGAATTATGTTATTTATCGTATTCCCTTCTGTTTTTAAGTATAACAAAATGGTACGAACGAGGAGAACTATTCCAGCTGAGGAACCCCGAGAGGCTGGAAACCTTAATCAAATGATTCTAGAACGATTAGAACAGCAACAAAAGATGATAGAAGAAATGAGAGCTGCTCAAGCACGAAATGAACAAGAAAGAGATGCTGCCATAGCCGCGGCAGTAGCAGCAGCTGTAAATAATTTAAGACCGCCAGAGCCTTCAGGAGCAACTAGTAGAGAACCTGAAGAAGTACCCCAGCAGGCGGAACAGCCCCAGAGAAGGGTTGAATCAAGGGAGGAGGCAGTTGGCATCCAGCAATGGATGGTGCGATTTTGCAAACACAATCCTCCCATATTCGAAGGGACATTTGAGGTACATGTAGCAGAAAATTGGGTCAGCAGATTAGAGAAGATCTTTAAGGTCCTCGACTGCCCGACTGAAACCAAGGCCCAAATGGCCATCTATCAATTGGAAAAGGATGCGGATAGATGGTGGAAGAATACAGAGTTACTTCTCCAAGCAAGAGATATTCCAGTTACTTGGGAAGTATTTCTTGAGCAATTTTATGAGAAATATTTTCCTCAATCTGTCAGAGATGAAAGGGAGACTGAATTCCTTGTGCTGAGACAAGGAGAAAAAGAATCTTTTGACGAATATTTGGCCAAGTTCATCCTGCTATCTCAATATTCAACTTACCTACGCCAAGTGGATGATGAACGCTGGATGACAGAAAGAATGATTCGAGGGCTGAATTCTATGTTAAAGGAGAAGTTAACTCCCCAACAATACAGCCAGTTCAATAAGGCTGTGGAAGCATGTCGAATCGTTGAGAACAGCATGAATCATAGAATGCTGTCCAGATCTGGGAGTAAAGATCAAGCGACTCCTGATAAGGCCGGACGGAATCAAGAAGCGGCCAGTGGGAGCGGCTATAAGAAAAGAAAGCGCCCGTGGCAGACCAAGAGGCCTAATAGGGGAAATTTCCGCGGAAGATCCAATAACCGGGATCCAAAGGCCCCAGGATGTGAAAAGTGTGGAAAGAATCATGGTGACAGACCATGCTTGATGGGCCAAAATGTATGCTACACCTGCGGAAAGCCTGGACATTTTTCCAGGGAATGTCCTCAAGCTATAACTGATCCAAGGCCAAGGACGGCGGGACGAGTGTTTGCACTCACTAGAGAGGATGCTCAGCGATCATCTGAGATGATCCAAGGTACAATCTATCTCAATGATCATGCTGTGACTGCCCTATTTGATTCGGGTGCAAGTCATTCCTTTATATCTTATGAATGTGCTAAATGCCTAGGCCTTCTGATCAGCAAGTTACGTTATGATATACAGGTGAAAACCCCCACCAACGCTAGGGTGATCACATCTGATGCCTATCTAAATAGTGTGGTGCGTTATGAGCACTGCAGTACCACCCTGGACCTGATCTGTATGCCTTTCTAGGAGATTGAGGTCATACTCGGTTTAAATTGGTTATCCTCCAATAATGTGATATTGGACTGCAGGAACAAGACCCTAGTTCTTGGTCCAAAGATCACTGATCGGAGTCTAGAAGTACAACTGAACTTCGTGACAGAGGCTCAGGCAGAAAAATGTCTACGGAAAGGATGTCAGGGATATTTGGTATTCTTTTCTGTTCAAACAGAAGTGGAGGCAGGCATCGAGGAGGTTCCTGTGGTCAATGAATTTCCTGAAGTCTTTCCAAAGGAGATTCAGGGATTGCCTTCGGAGCGTGAAGTGGAGTTTGCGATCGACATTGTACCTGGAGCTGGACCAGTATCAAAAGCCCCATACAGGATGGCTCCCAACGAAATGATGGAACTGAAGAAGCAAATTGAGGAGCTATTGGAGAAGGGTTTTATATGACCCAGTGTATCACCATGGGGTGCTCCAGTACTGTTCGTCAAGAAGAAAGATGGTAGCTTAAGGCTGTGCATTGACTACAGGGAATTAAATAAGCTTACAGTTAAGAACAAGTATCCTCTTCCCAGAATTGATGACCTGCTAGATCAATTGGCAGGAGCGAGCTTATTCTCCAAAATTGACTTGAGATCTGGCTACCATCAACTAAGGGTCAAGCCAGATGATATTCCAAAGACGGCGTTCAGAACGCGCTACGTGTAACATCCCAATTTTCAGGCCTTGAGACACGGAAATAGCCTGAGAATGAGAGGCTACCAGACCCCTTTTGAGCAGAAGTCCCAGAGACATAAGAGAGTTTTTAGGGACTAAGCTGCGAGTAAGTAAAGATACGGGAACTTATGTGTAAACAGTGGAAGTCCCAAGGGGTAGAATGGCCATTTGGGGTGATGTAAAGGATAAAGGTTGCGAGCTGACCGTTCTGGTCGCGACTATAGTAAAGCATGGTCGCGACTAGTGGTTTCAGAAATAGCTATACGCGACAAGAAAGCATTATGGTCGCGACGTAAAAGAAGTATGGTCGCGACTAGAAAGCAGTGATATCGCGACTAATAGTGGCAGAAAACCTTAGACGCGACTAAAAAGTGTTATGGTCGCGACGATAGAATGTTTTGGTCGCGACGAGAAGATGTTTTGGTCGCGACTAATGTACACAGAATTGTAAGGTCGCGACAAGGTGATGTTGAGGTCGCGACTAGTGACTAAAGTGGCGCTAAGCGTATGGGCCAAGAGTGGTGAAGGTCCAAGAGAGATAGTTACCAGGTTGGAGATAGACCGGAGGCAGGATATCAGATACAGGAAAGGTTATCTGGAAACCATGAAGTAAACTGATAAGGTATACTCATGGGTCCCACAAGATGCCACATGGCATTAAAGTAATGATTCAGTAAAGTAAGGATACTCGGTTGGCGCGATAACCGAGGAGGCACGTAAACCGAGGAGGTGATCAGATAAGTCTGGGACTTATCTGGGTGGCATTGGGAAACGTGCAAGGTCTCTTCCAGTTGCCACATGGCATTAGTCTGCAGAAAGCAGATAAAGCTGAGGGCACGCATTACGAGGCAAGAGACTGGACCGGTGAGTCAGCATGATGAGTCAGCATGCTGAGGTGTCCAGGGAATTGTGACATGTGAAAAATGAGGCGCTGAGTCAGCATGGTGAGTTGGCACGATGATGCAGTAAAGGAGGAATAAAAGAAAATAGGAAAATCCAGGAAAAACCAGGACCGCAGGATCAAAGTTCATAGAAACTACGATTGTGCCATTGAGCCCTATTATAAATACCCCCTTCCCCCATTCCATTTGCATCCCGCGGAGGAGGAGAGAATGAGAGAGAAAGAAGAGAGGGAAAGGGAAGGAAAGGAAGAGAGAAAGGAGAAAGGAAGAAAGGAAGTTCTGGCGGAGCTGGAAGCAGAATAGAGATAGTAAGGTTCTGCTGAGCTAGCCAGGTAGTAACTAATCCTAACTTCTATGTAATGGCTTTGTGATTTGATGTGCTATTGTTTGGTTGGATTGTTGTCTTATATGTTATGTCTGAAGCTCTGCTGTAATGCTATGATCATATGTTATTAAGCATGGAAGCACGCAGCATACTTATCTGTACACAATCACAAGCAAGCACTGTCACTCTGCATTACATATATTGTTATGATTGTTGCTACTGAGATTCCCCCGAATCTCATCCCCATCCATAACCCATTACAGGGAGGTTATGCTGAAGTGGATTTAGAGAATCCTAAGAGACGCCGTTATGCTGCCGGAGTAAAGACTGAACATCAGTATATGATAAGTACTGTGTACGTAGTGCTGTCTAAGGAGGCTAGAAGTGAGTGGACCTAGCCGGTTCATCTAGTCTTTCCTGGGTACTACGTAGAATGGTAGTTCTCATGAGGGAATTACCGAATCAGTACGGTTCAGGTCTTTGTACAGCTGAAGCGTAGCGGTTATGCTGCCGAAGTTTAGGCAGAACGAGATGTAATAGAGATATGAGGATTATGTATATGCCATATTGTATGACATGTTATGATTCAATGATAAATAATGTTTGGCATATTCAAATTTTGGATTATGAAGCTAACGCATAATAAAGCTAGTATTGCTTCCGCTAGTGTACTCTGAGGGCTGTAAGGGAGGATGTTTCATTTTGGTATCAGAGCAAGAGGTTCTGGCACCAACCAGAAAGGACTCTGGTTCAGAGCATAAGATTCTGGCACAGAACAGAAGGTTCTGGCTCAGTGATGCTCTGATTTAGCCCTTGAGTACGACAGAATAGCACTCCGGTCGTGACTAACGTGGTTTATGTCGCGAGGGTAGCCTCAATGAGATGTTTAGTCGCGACGCATAAGTTTATAGGTCGCGACGGTTATTCACAGAAAGATTTGGTTGCGGCGAGTATGTTCCTAGGTCGCGACTTTAGAGAGCTAAGGTTGTGACGAGAAAAGTTTAATGTCGCGACTAGAAATGGCTTTGGTTGCGACGTAAAGAGACATAAGTCGCGACGAGAAAATATCATGGTCGCGACGGTAGAGGAGTTGAGTCGCGACGTAGAAAGGTTAAGGTCGCGACGAAAGAAGATTTAGGTCGCGACTAGAAGACAGAAAATGTTAAGGACGCGACGTCTGAAGCTGTAGGTCACGACTAAAGAATAGAAATGATAAGTCGTGAGGAGTTAAGGGTAATGAGAAATCATAGAGGCTATGAATAGTGATTACTCAATACTCATATCGCGACGGAATGACAGAGATGTCCTGGTATAACATTAGAAGATTCAGATCGGGACTATTATGGGTTTAGAAGAGCCGTGGAGATAAAGCTCCTAGATGGAATAAGAGGTGTTCATGTTTCGTTGTAAAGGAAAAGACAGGTGAACACAAAGCATGAACATAGAGCTTGAGTGGAGAAGTCATGCATAGAGGAAGTTGGCAACTCCAATAAGCAAGTCATCTTTGCTAGGCAGGATAAGCCGCAAAGGATGATAATGTTAAGATGAGCTAGCTAGATGAGATAGCTAGAATGAGACAGATCCTCCATGTGATTACGAGGAGTAGATCTACATGGTAAAAGTCTTATTCAACCTAGTTGAATAAAAGACCTGAGAGCTAGAATGGGATAGCTAGTATGACGTTTGCCTCGGAGTAATCCTAGGGCATAGCCTAAAGGCTAGAGATGTGATGATGTTTTGATATGGCCTAAGGCTAAGGCTAAGGACGTGATGGTTAATAGGTAAAGAGTTAAAATTCCCTAAGCAGAGGGATTCCATCACAGAGATCTAGGGTAGAGTACCCTAAAGAATAGAAATAATAGTAAAAGATAATGAATGAGATCTAGGCGACTGAAGTTCGCTAGGATTAAGAGAAAGATGCGTTTTCAGGTGCTTAAGGGCTGTGGCTCGTGTGTCTGGAAAACAAAACCGTGACCTCATGTGGGCACCAAGCCTACCTAAGGGGAAAGCGGATAATATCTTTGTAAAGGGGTTCTAGGCGGTTACAGTAGAGGCCGATAAGGAACCACAGTCTGGTCAAGAATAGACTGAGACTGATAGATAGACAAAAGAAGAAATGAGATAGTAGAAGGTAGCCACAGATTACGGGATACAGTGACTCCCCTATGTAAGAAAGAGTGATGAAGGGTTGAGTCTGTACCTTAATAAGAGGGTAGTGTGGCAGCCTGAGATAGACAGATGTTTCAGGATGACTGACCAAGATATGATAGGCAATATGATAAATGAAATATGCCTTGAGGTTTAGTTAGTCTGATGGATGGTTGAGCAAAGTATGATGATGATATGGCTTATGATGCCATAAGTTATGATAGTTGCATCTCCTTGCAATTGTCATATGATGACATGCATGTTAGAGTATGCCATGATGAATGAATACTCCCTTTTACAGTGCATGAAGGGTAGAGTATATATGAGATGAGAAAGTATGTTGCTCCCATACCATATGACATGTAATGAGATAGGTATTGAGGATGATAGATAGTCTCAGTTCATGGGACAATAAGTTATGATATTCAGATATGTTTGAAGTTACTCGGGTAATTCTGCAGACTTGTGAATACAGTACTCAGGACCATTTCTATTAAGCGGAATGGTAAGCAGATAAGAGTAAAGAGATTGTTTTTAGATCACTCTTCAGATAAGAGTTGGATCTGAAACAGATGGCTCTCAGATAGTAACAAATGGAATGGGGGAAGGGGGGTATTTATAATAGGAGTCCAAGTTTAAATCTGAGTACTGAGATTCAAAGTTTTGTAGAAGTATGCATGAGAAGCAGAGAAGAGAATCCTCTGAGAAGCAGAGAAGAAAATCCTCAATGTAATAAGAATAGAAAAGTATGAGTAGATAAAGATTACCCAGATGAGGGGTAAAGAGATTAAAAGGCTAGAGAAGACCTAGAGAAGAGGGTCTAAGGCAAGGCTGAGATAGAACGCAGTTCTATGAAAAAGAGAAAGCCAGTCTTATGTTAGTCTTGTGATAAGACAAGATAAGTTATGAAAGGGTGAAATACACCATGAGATAGCTAGAGTGGGCTAGATATGCCATGATAACGTATCAAAGGCATGTAATGAGATACACGGTAGTAAACGTGTAATATGACACGCACCTAGAGATGTGCATTGTATGAACAGACAGAGAGGCTCCCTGTTTGGTAGGAATCAGATGTTTGAATGTTATGCTATGAAAGAGAATAGAAAATGAGAGCTTTCACTCTTTGCATGAGATGTTAGGCTTAATGTTATGCTAAAACTATGCAAGCTCCGAGTGTTAGAGCTGTGCCTAGTTAGAACAGGAATGCTTAAGCTCCGATGTTAGAGCTTTGCATTCATAAGCAGGTATGCAGTCCTGCAGTATGTTGGCCAAGCATTATGCATGTTAGAGTAGGTGCTTTTGTTTAGCAGCAAAGTAAAGAAAGAATAGCTGCGTAAGTCCTCTCTCTGTATGAAGTTAAGTGCAAAGAAAGATGAAATGCTACAAGTATGATGAGTAGTTAGAAGAAAAATTCCCGAATACAGTAATATTCGAGAGGATTTCATATGAAAGAAATGGACACTACTCATAAGTGCAGTAAGTGGTCCATAAGAGGAAAGTAGATTTCAACTCTGATTGGATTAACCCAGGGAAAGAAAGGCATGTTACGAAGAGATGTAAAGTTATGATGAGTACTTTGCCAGATGTTAAGTTAATTTGGCTATGGTACTGATTAAATTTCGAGGACGAAATTTATTTAAAGGGGAGGAGAAATGTAACATCCCAATTTTCAGGCCTTGAGACACGGAAATAGCCTGAGAATGAGAGGCTACCAGACCCCTTTTGAGCAGAAGTCCCAGAGACATAAGAGAGTTTTTAGGGACTAAGCTGCGAGTAAGTAAAGATACGGGAACTTATGTGCAAACAGTGGAAGTCCCAAGGGGTAGAATGGCCATTTGGGGTGATGTAAAGGATAAAGGTTGCGAGCTGACCGTTCTGGTCGCGACTATAGTAAAGCATGGTCGCGACTAGTGGTTTCAGAAATAGCTATACGCGACAAGAAAGCATTATGGTCGCGACGTAAAAGAAGTATGGTCGCGACTAGAAAGCAGTGATATCGCGACTAATAGTGGCAGAAAACCTTAGACGCGACTAAAAAGTGTTATGGTCGCGACGATAGAATGTTTTGGTCGCGACGAGAAGATGTTTTGGTCGCGACTAATGTACACAGAATTGTAAGGTCGCGACAAGGTGATGTTGAGGTCGCGACTAGTGACTAAAGTGGCGCTAAGCGTATGGGCCAAGAGTGGTGAAGGTCCAAGAGAGATAGTTACCCGGTTGGAGATAGACCGGAGGCAGGATATCAGATACAGGAAAGGTTATCTGGAAACCATGAAGTAAACTGATAAGGTATACTCATGGGTCCCACAAGATGCCACATGGCATTAAAGTAATGATTCAGTAAAGTAAGGATACTCGGTTGGCGCGATAACCGAGGAGGCACGTAAACCGAGGAGGTGATCAGATAAGTCTGGGACTTATCTGGGTGGCATTGGGAAACGTGCAAGGTCTCTTCCAGTTGCCACATGGCATTAGTCTGCAGAAAGCAGATAAAGCTGAGGGCACGCATTACGAGGCAAGAGACTGGACCGGTGAGTCAGCATGATGAGTCAGCATGCTGAGGTGTCCAGGGAATTGTGACATGTGAAAAATGAGGCGCTGAGTCAGCATGGTGAGTTGGCACGATGATGCAGTAAAGGAGAAATAAAAGAAAATAGGAAAATCCAGGAAAAACCAGGACCGCAGGATCAAAGTTCATAGAAACTACGATTGTGCCATTGAGCCCTATTATAAATACCCCCTTCCCCCATTCCATTTGCATCCCGCGGAGGAGGAGAGAATGAGAGAGAAAGAAGAGAGGGAAAGGGAAGGAAAGGAAGAGAGAAAGGAGAAAGGAAGAAAGGAAGTTCTGGCGGAGCTGGAAGCAGAATAGAGATAGTAAGGTTCTGCTGAGCTAGCCAGGTAGTAACTAATCCTAACTTCTATGTAATGGCTTTGTGATTTGATGTGCTATTGTTTGGTTGGATTGTTGTCTTATATGTTATGTCTGAAGCTCTGCTGTAATGCTATGATCATATGTTATTAAGCATGGAAGCACGCAGCATACTTATCTGTACACAATCACAAGCAAGCACTGTCACTCTGCATTACATATATTGTTATGATTGTTGCTACTGAGATTCCCCCGAATCTCATCCCCATCCATAACCCATTACAGGGAGGTTATACTGAAGTGGATTTAGAGAATCCTAAGAGACGCCGTTATGCTGCCGGAGTAAAGACTGAACATCAGTATATGATAAGTACTGTGTACGTAGTGCTGTCTAAGGAGGCTAGAAGTGAGTGGACCTAGCCGGTTCATCTAGTCTTTCCTGGGTACTACGTAGAATGGTAGTTCTCATGAGGGAATTACCGAATCAGTACGGTTCAGGTCTTTGTACAGCTGAAGCGTAGCGGTTATGCTGCCGAAGTTTAGGCAGAACGAGATGTAATAGAGATATGAGGATTATGTATATGCCATATTGTATGACATGTTATGATTCAATGATAAATAATGTTTGGCATATTCAAATTTTGGATTATGAAGCTAACGCATAATAAAGCTAGTATTGCTTCCGCTAGTGTACTCTGAGGGCTGTAAGGGAGGATGTTTCACTACGGACATTTTGAATTTTTTGTGATGCCTTTTGGACTAACCAATGCACCTGCTATTTTCATGGACTATATGAACCGGATTTTTAGGCCTTATCTAGATCAGTTCGTTGTGGTCTTTATTGATGATATTCTGGTGTACTCCAAATCTCCAGAGGAGCATGAGAGGCATTTGAGGATTGTTCTTGGTACCCTTAAAGAGAAGAAGCTCTATGCTAAGCCGAGTAAGTGCGAGTTTTGGCTTTCAGAAGTCAAATTTCTCGGTCATGTCATATCCCTAGACGGGGTAGCTGTGGATCCTAGCAAAGTTGAAGCAGTTTTGAGATGGGAACAGCCAAGGACAGTGACAGAGATTAGAAGTTTTCTTGGCCTAGCAGGGTACTACAGACGATTCATTCAAGACTTTTCTCGAATTGCCTTACCACTTACCAAGCTGACCAGAAAGAATCAGCAGTTTAAGTGGGATGAGAAGTGCGAGGCTAGCTTCCAGCAGTTGAAGCAGAGATTAACGACTACTCCCGTGCTGATTATTCCAGACCCAACTCAGACTTATGTAGTCTACACTGATGCTAGCAAGCAAGGGCTGGGATGTGTGCTTATGCAGCAAGGTCGAGTAGTAGCCTACGCCTCTCGGCAGTTAAAGCCACATGAAGAGAATTATCCCACTCATGATCTGGAGCTTGCGGCGGTGGTCTATGCCCTGAAGATATGGAGGCACTATTTATACGGAGCAACGATAGAGTTGTTTTGTGACCACAAAAGCCTGAAATATCTGCAGGATCAGAAGGAGCTGAACATGAGGCAGCGGCGATGGATGGAATTGTTAAAAGATTATGACTTCCAGATTAAATACCATCCAGGAAAAGCCAATGTGGTAGCTGATGCCCTGAGTAGAAAGGTGGTGCAGGTTGCATACATGATGATCAAGGAATTGGAACTGATAGAAGATATGCGCGACTGGAGCCCTCTATATCAAATGCAACTGACGGAGAATTCTTTTGGAGGAGTTCATGTCAGAGCTTGCATAGAAGATGAGATCAAAGGGGCTCAGGAACAGGATAAGCTCGCAGCAATATTCAAAGACAAGCTGGAGAAAGGGAAGACAAGGAATTTTGAGATGTCCCCAGACGGATTGCTACAGTTTAGGGGAAAACCCTATATCCCAAATATTGGGGGATTAAGGGAAAGGATTCTGGAGGAAGCACATAAAAGCCGATATACGGTACATCCAGGTATGACCAAAATGTATCATGATGTTAAAAGGTTATTCTGGTGGCCTGGACTGAAGAAAGATGTTGTAGCTTACGTATCTAAGTGCTTAACCTGCCAGAAAGTGAAAGTTGAACATCAAAAGCCAGCAGGAACGTTGCAGCCTTTAGATATCCCTGAGTGGAAATGGGATGGGATTGCCATGGACTTTGTGGAAGGACTACCCTTGACACCAAGTAGACATGATGCGGTTTGGGTAGTAATCGATCGACTGACAAAGTCAGCACATTTCCTGGCAATCAATAAGAGAGATTCTCTAGAAAAGCTGGCAAAGCTGTATATAAAGGAGATCGTTAGGCTCCATGGTATCCCAAGCAGCATTGTGTCTGATAGAGATCCTCGATTTACTTCAAATTTCTGGAGGGCTCTACAGGAAGAAATGGGCACTACTCTCAGATTCAGTACAGCTTATCATCCTCAGACAGATGGTCAATCTGAAAGAACAATACAGACGTTAGAGGATATGCTGAGAGCATGTGTCCTAGATTTCAAAGGCAGCTGGGATATCCATTTACCCCTTATAGAGTTTGCATATAACAATGGTTATCAGGCTAGTATACAGATGGCACCTTTTGAAGCACTCTATGGACGGAAATGTAGATCCCCCTTATGCTGGCTAGAGTTGAGCGAGAGAAGAATGCTTGGTCCGGATATAGTGGATCAAACTGCAGAACAAGTTGCGGTAATTAGAAAACGATTGTTGACGGCTCAAAGCAGACAGAAGAGCTATGCAGATGTCAGAAGGAAGCCGTTGGAGTTTGAAGAAGGAGAACATGTATTCCTTAAGTTAACTCCAACCACAGGAGCCGGACGATCGATTAAGGTGAAGAAGCTGCATCCAAGATACATCGGGCCATTCCAGATTCTCTCAAAGATAGGAGCAGTAGCCTACAAGTTGGCTCTTCCTCCAAATCTCAGCCTGATACATGATGTGTTCCATGTTTCTCAATTAAAGAAGTATATTCCAGATCCATCTCATGTGATAGAGCAAGATGAGGTCGCACTGTGAGATGACTTGACCTATGTGGTTGGACCGGTACGAATTACTGATAGAAAAGTCAAGCAGTTGCGGAATAAGCAAATTCCTTTAGTTAAAGTGATCTGGAAAGGCTTGACTGAACAAGAGGCTACATGGGAAACAGAAGAAAAGATGAGAGAAAAGTACCCTGAATTATTTGTATAGGATAGATGTAATGTAAATTTCGGGGACGAAATTTATTTTTAGGGGGAGAGAAATGTAATATCCTTAATTTTCTGTACTGGTTTCTATGTACAGAATAAACGGAATATATGAGCTCTGTTTCAGGAAAAAGATGTGGTCCTTTATGTAAAGAAAATGATTAAATTGCAAAAGAAAGGAAAAGAAAGGACTTAAATGCAAATATGGAAAGTTTAAGGTAAGGAAGGAAAGGTAGACAAAAATGTGGGGTCTTAAAGTGTAATTTTAGCCAAATTAAGGGACTTAATTATAAAGAAGGAAAAGTTCCCTGGGGCTAAAGTATAATTAAAGAAAATAGGCCAGAAGTGGTTTGCACCGCCCGACAGCATTTCAGTCCCAGATTCTACCAGAAGGTAGGGCAGGTGACGCCGGGTAACCAAGCCTAATACCGGAATTTTTGAAGATTCCAGATAGCCAGAAATGGACTGATCGTCCAAAAGTTATAAAAATTAATACCGGATACCCTAGGTTTCAGATATAAGTGAGAAAATACAGGATGATGCACCCTTATGGGGCGGATGTCGGGAAACTGACAGGATACCGATAGGAGGTCTGTAGGAAAAGTTATTCACAAAATAAAAATTCCAGACGGGAGTGTGAGGCCTCCAGGGATCCGGGTTGGAGATTTATCGGTATTTTTAAAGAGGCTGAATGCGATCGAATGACTTCGGTCAGATGACCGTTATAACCCCCAAGGATGCCTGAACACAGTAGGACACTGTATCTGGGAAAAAGAGCCGGTGTCCGAAAAAGATGTATAATCGGTAAATAATAGTTAAAATATTCAATGAACTGTGTTAAAGGAAGATTTCTCGTAATGCGTGCCATACAGGTAATGGACCCAGGAAGCCAAAAAATGGCGCCATTAGAGGCCCAATAAGACTCTTGGACTGATAGGTGGGCCAGTGTCCAGCAGAACCCCGGAAAAGTGCGAAATTACGAAAATGCCCCTATGTTGTACAAAAAGGGCAGCAGATGAATAAAGGGTATTCTGGTCATTTTGGACAGACCCAGAGGTCAAGACATGTCTAAATAAGGTTGACTAGAGCCAGTATAAGCTTTGACCGAGTCCAGAAAGGTGTGAAATGACGATTTTGCCCTTAGGGTTAAAATAGGACAAGATAGGGCACCAAGGGCATTTTGGTCATTTCGCAGGGGATCTGTAATTGAGTCTGGATCCAGTATTAAAAAGTTAATGATATAAAGGGTCTAGATACTAAATGTGAGGTCAGTAGACATAAAAAGGATCTTCAGAAACATCAGGTGCAGAAAATAGCACGTTTTTCGAGGCGATGGACCGGGCCGGTACCGGAGTGGACCGGAAAGCTTCCGGAAGGCTCTAGCTCCCTCTCAATTTCGCCATGTGAAGAATGTGGGAGGTGAGGTGTCCCATGAGTTGGCATTGAGTGATGTCATGCATGATGCAGTAAAAGGAATAAAGAAAAATAGGAAATTCAGGAAAAACCAGGACCACAGGATCATAAGTCTTCAAAATTACAAGATTGCCATTGCTCAACACTATAAATACCCCCCCTTACCCCTTCATTTCGGTGCAAGCAAGAAAGAGAGGAAGAAAGAAGTTCTTGAGAGAGAAAGTGAGAGAAAGAAAGAAGTAAGGAAGTTCTGGTGAAGTTGGAAGTAGTAGGGAAGTTCTAAAGCACTGCTTTTGAGGTAACAACTAATCCTAGCTCTTATGTAATGTCTTTGTGATGTGTTGTCTTGTTTGGTTGATTGTTGTCCTATATGTTATGCTTGAAGCTCTATTCCAATGCTATGATCATATGTTATTGAATATGGAAGCATGCAGCATACTTATCTGTACACAGTCACAAGCAAGCACCGTCACTCTGCATTACATATCTTGTTATGATTATTGTTACTGGGATTCTTTTGAATCTCATTCCCAAACATAACATTACAGGGGAGGTTCTGTCAAAATAAAATTTGGAAATCTTAAGAGACGCCGGTAGGCTGCCGAAATTCCGGCAACGAAGACGGAACAAAGAAAGGAACTGATACGTACTGTGTACATAGTGCTGTCTAAGGAGGCTGGAAGTGAGTGGACCCAGAAGGTTCATCCAGTCTTTCCTGGGTACTACGTAGAATGGTAGTTCTCATAAGGGAATTACCGAATCGGTACAACATCGGTTACTTTCTAGAAAAGAATTGTAGCAGTTATGCTGCCGGATTATAGACAGAGAAGGATGTAATAAAATATGAGAGAGTTAATCATGCACAGATATATAACAGTTGATTATTTGATATTAATGGTTATCTGGCCTGTATGACTGATATGTGTTAGTTGTATGCTTGGGTATGTAAAGACTAAATGCTGAAAATAGGCTCAGTGAACAGTAACTCGTGAAGACCCATTTATGTTTGATAAATCATTAAAAATAGTAAATGATTGAATTAATGTACGAAATTTTTAGGGTATAAAGTAGACATACTAAGATTTAATTTGATATATATAATGTATAAATTGGATGTATACACGAAAAGATATAAATGGTTAAAGTTGGGACCAGAATGCTGGATTTAGGAGAAAGTCATTGGATGAACAGTAATATTTGAACGTTTACCCACGTTAAATTTGTCAAGGATTGGTCAACCAATGATTTTTCCCTGAAATATATTTGAGTTAGCTTCACGTAGCAATTGGAACCACTTCATTTCGATTTTTCTATAATTAGTTATGAATTTTCAAAGTCAGGTCACTCATCTGGAATTTGCCACAGTGAACAGTACTCGATATGAATAAAATTCCAGATTAAGTGTTTAGACTTCAATGACCCTGAAAGTGGTTTAAGTGCTACTGAATGGTCCCTAAGATGTATAAAAATAAGGTTGTGACATATATCTCCTTGCAGTTATCATATAATGACATGCATGTTAGAGTATGCCATGATGAATACTCCTATTTCGTAGTATATGCAGGGTAGAGTATATATGGTGAGGAAGTTATGAGAAAACTTTGTTGCTCCCATACCATATGATATGCAATAAGGAATGTATTGAGGATGATAGATAGTCTCAGTTAATGGGACGATAAGTTATGATATGATATTCTGATATGATTTATGATTGGGGTGATTCAGGTTTTTCTATAGGCTTGCGAGTGCAATACTCAGAGCCATTGTTATTGAAAGGAATGGTATACAGAAAGAGTTAGATTTGAAATAGATGACTCTGGGATAGAGACTAGATTCAGATGAGTACAAATCACTCTTCATATAAGAGTTGGATCTGATGCAGTCTGCTCGCAGTTAGAGCATCGTTCAAATAGCTCGCAGTTAGAGCACAGATTTACATGAGAAGTTACGATGAGGCCATAGCAGCAGAATGCAATGGCAGGTGGTTAAACCATGATTGCACAAGGCATGGTAAGCCACGTAAGGTAAGAGAAAGATGAGAAGGAACTCCTGAGTAAGAGAGGAAATAAGTAAAGTCTTGGGAAATAATATGGGCTACTGAACGTAATATTTCTAAATTTTTATTGAGTTATCAGCAAGTAGAAATGGTAAACCCTATAACTTAGTCTGTTGGTTTAAGATCTTCGGGAGATATACAGAATCACAGTTAGATTCTGGAGGATTACAGTTAGATCCTAGCATAGCTCCAGGGTCGCAGTTAGATTCTGAAGAGGCTGACGGTTTATCGTAGTTAGATCCCGAGGTCGCAGTTAGACCTAGCCTAAGGAAAGTAATGAGCCATGAGATATGAGTACAATGTAGTATCTCTTTGGGAAGATGAATGCTAAAGACGAAGTTAAGGTAAGGAAGCTTCACTAGTTGATAAACTCATCCAGAGAAATTATTTATAATGATTTTTCCTCAGATAGCCTATATTATACAGACTGAACTTAGTTTTCTTTAAACAAAGACGGAGTCCAAGTTAAAGTCTGAGTGCTGATATTCAAAAGTTTTATAGAAGTATGCCTAAGGAACAAAGAAGAGAACCCCATATGTTTTGAGAACAGAAATTATGAGCAGATAAATCCTCCAGATGAGGATAAAAAGATTAAAAGGCTAGAGAGACCTAGAGAAGAAGGTCTAAAGTAAAGATAGAACCCAGTAGTTCTATGAGATAGAGAATGTTAGACTTATGGTATCTCAGAATATGTCATGATAAGGTAAGATAAGTTATGAAAAAGTAAGATACGCCATGATATGGCCAGATTTGGTTAGACATGCCATGATACAGCATCAGAAGTATGTAATGAGATACACTGTGATAAATGTGTAAGGTGGCACGCAATGAGAAATGTGCATTTTATGAGCAAATAGAGAGGGCCCTTATTGAAAAAGGATAAGATGACGAATGTTATGCTACAGATAGAGATGAGAGCTTTCACTCCTTGCATAACATGCCAGGCATTATGTTATGTTTGTAAATATGCTTGAGCTCCGATGTTAGAGCTATGTAAGCTCCAAGTGTTGTGCATATTCAGAAAAGGAATGCTTGAGCTCCGATGTTAGAGCTTCACATTTATGAGCAGGTATGCAGTCCTGCAATTTGAGGGCCATGCATGTTAGAGTATGTGCTCCTATTTAGTAGCAAAAGTAAAGAATGGATAGTTACATAAGTCTTCTCTCTGTATGATGTTAAGTGAGTAATGATGATGAGAGTATATAATGATATGAAAAGAGAGACGAAATGCTGCAGATGTTAGATGCAAAGGAGAGTAACAAGAGATAAATGCTAGAAGTATGATGAGTAATTAATGAAAACTCCCGAATACAGTAATATTCGAGAGAGTTTGATATGAAAGAAATGGACACTACTCACAAGCCTAGTACAATGAGTTGTCCATAAGCAAATGGATGCATAGCAAGTGAGTAAGTAGCAACATAAAGTAATTTTAACTCTAAATGAGTTGATTCAGATAAAAAGGAGTAATGATAGCATGGACATAAAGCGGATAATGAAAGTACTCCGCTAGATGAGAAGATAGAAGATAAGAGATGGATACCCCGATTCTTAGTCATAAAGCAGAAAGAGATTTAAAGAGGATGTATATTTAAGATTGTTGACTAAGGTACTAAGTAAATTTCGAGGACGAAATTTATTTTAAGAGGGAGAGAAATATAACATCCCTAATTTTCTGTACTGAGTTGTATGTACAGATTGAATGAAATATATATGAGATTTATCAGGAAAAGATGTGGCCATTTATGTAAAGAAAAGGATTAATTGGAAGAGGAAGAAAGTCTAAGAGTCAAAGTGTAAAATTACAAGAATGCCACTGTGATGTCCAAATAAACCAGAAGTAAATGGAGGGCATTTTGGTCATTTTACACAATGGATGGATATCAGGGGAAATTTGATAGTAAATTATTATAATTAATATGAGAATTTATAGAGTTGACAGAAGTCAAAAAGGAGTCCTGTAGAATTAATTATGGAATTTACGGTGAAAAAGGACACCGATAAAGGGTTAAAGGAAACGTATGTAATTTTTAACAGGACTTCTGGGTCTCAGAAAATTATGAAACTTTGTAGAGAATTCATTTTATATTAGAATAAATTTATAAAAATGTTAGAACAATTAAAGGAGGTGTTTAGCATTTATTCTGAGATCAAGGTAATTTAAGGATATCGGTATAAGGAAAGTACATTGGGATTTGTGCCAAAATAGATATTGACCTAAAAGAGGCCCAACATTTTTGTCCTAGGCTAGCCCAATAAGTCCCAAAAGTTATCTTGGAGCCCAAGTCCAATAATAAATAATTTATAGATTTTTTTAAAAGAAATAAAAGAGATAAAGTAAGAATTAAAGTTTGCACATGGTAGGATCCACAAGGACATTGCATATGGCGTACAAGACAAGAGGAGGAGCTGATTTTTGTCATGTCATGTTATCTCAACTTGGCTTGGTGGTGATGTCATGAGTGAAAAGAGAAAAGACATTCCAAGATCAAACCTTTAACCATTAGATCAAATAGTTCCCAAGGTAATCTTGGCCTTCAAATGGCACATGACTTTTGCTATAAATACCCCCCATTTACAAGTCCAAAACCATGAGCAAGAAAGGAGAAGGAAGCTCTTGCAAAATATTTCTCAAGCTTGGAGGAAGCAAGGATCTTGAAGAAATAAGTAAGGTAAGTTGTCTCCTTGCTTCTACCTTTTGTTCTTATGGTTTGTGCTTGAGTTTAAGTGATTTTTGAGGCTTAAATCTTGGGGAAATGCTGCTGGAATTTTTGTGTATATGTGAAAGGAATATGAGTTTTAAGTCATAGATAGTTAAGACAAGCTTAAACAAGTTAGTTACATGCTTGGTTGTGAAGTAAGTTGATGTTCTTGACTTTACCATTTCGGGTTGCACTGTTCATGCACTGTTCATGATAGAAGGAAATGGAATTTCAATGATTTAAGGCTTCCATTGAGTTTATATGATGATTTTGTGTAGGATTGGAAAGGTTTTGAACCTTGGAAACTATTGGAATTAAAGGTTATAATGTTGAAAATTCCTCACGGTTACTGTTCACTCGCGTGAACAGTGATTTGAATTTCATGATTTTTGATGCTTCCAATGGTCTTAAAATGAGATTTTGTGTGGGGGAAAAGTGGAGGAACAAGTATGGGAAGCATTGGAATCAACATGAGAATTTTTGGAAGATTTATGTATGATTTTCCAAATCTGTACAGAACAGTGTATTCTTGCTGGAATTTGGTTATTTTGAGTTCATAAATGGATTCAAAAGGTGAAATTGTGTAGGGTAAGGTCAAGTCATCAATTGGTTCAAAGGCCAAGTTAATTGGCAAAGATTAAAGAAAGTTATGTTAGTTAAAGCAAGTTAAAGGTTCAAGAGATGTAGTCTTGAGTAGTGTTTGAGTTCATGGTCCTAATGGATTATGTAATGAATATGAATGTATTTAGGACCTTGAAACCTCTAAGAAGGTGTTGGGGAATGATTGACCAAAAAGCTTCATGATTGGAAAGCTTGGGAAGCAAGTGCAAGCATAAGAAAGAAAGCTTAAATCCAAGGTAGTGGACTTACCCTAAACTTGTATGTATGTAATGTATGCTTGATTGTGCTATGGCTTGGTTGAATTGTGTGTATATGGTAGATGATTGAAGCTCTGTTATTTTATGATTTCTTTGGCCAATTGTATTTCATATGATACATGGAAGCATGCTCATCACACTATGATAACACTTTCACAAGCAAGCACAAGTCTTTACATTAATACATGCATTGTTTGGTATTGTTTGCTACTGAGATTCCCCTGAATCTCACCCCCATAACCATGATCTAGGTGCTGGAACATCACAAGGAAGGAGGTAATTTTGGATGTATGAATGGTGTATGACTTGGAAAGCATGCCTTTAATTTATGTGATGCTATATTGGTTTGTATGATGAATTTACTCACTGGATCCGAGCTGAGGCAGATCACTTCCAGCGATAGTTTGAGTAACTTATTATATTTGGTTTCACGTGAAATTTGGTATGAACATAGCTAAGATCCATATATTTAATTGGACACCAAGAACTCCTCATTTGGTTAAGAACTCGAATTGTTATGATTTTTCAAAGTCGGGAGTTAAAATCTGGAATAAGATAATACGACTACTCAGAGGCAGTAAGGTTCATGCGCTAATTTCATATAGTAAATGAATGAGTTTTTCCATGAAATTTTATGATATTAAATTAAACATTATGATATTTAAATCCATAGGTAATTCGACTCAATTGGATAAGTATACAAAGAGAAATGAATTTTTGAAAATGGGGCAAAGAAACTAGAACTTCCAGATTTACCAAATGAACAGTAAAGTTCAACGAATAAACTGATTTGATATGGACAAGGAAACCTCATTTTGATATTTTTATATCAAATTTGAATGAAATATATTTCATTATAAATTGGAATTACCTCAAAACGATTTTTCTAGATTTGATTATGAATTTTCAAAGTTCAGGCTGTAATCTGGAATTACACAGTGAATAGTGACAGTGAACAGTACCCGTAAGCCCAACTCTTGGAAATTAATGTTTTTAAGTTTAAGAGGTATTCCAATGATCTAAGATAATTCCAATTGAGTATATGTAAGGTTAAGTTAAGGTCAACATTTAAGGTTAACATTTAAATATGTGTACTAGAAAAATGCCGTTGTGCTGGTAGACTATACAGAGTACTGTATACGTAGGTGCTGTCTAAGGAGGCTGGAAGTGAGTGGACCTAGCCGGTTCATCCAGTCTTTCCTAGGTACTTACGTAGAATGGTAGTTCTCATGGGGAATTACCGAATCAGTACAGTTATTTTCTACCAGAATTTCCGGCAAGAGAGATATAATCCAGTTGAGAGTGCTATAGTAAGAGTACTCTGAGAGATATAAAGAATGATGTTTCATATGGTCCCCACACAACCTAATGCTTTAGTGCCTTCAAGACCAGAAGAGACATCTCAATTGTTAAAGAGTATGGCAGCACAAATGAGTAACATGGATGGTAGAATGACTAATATTGATCACAAGCTCAAAGAGAATGATGGTCAGTTCACCTCCATAGCTTCAATTCTCCAAAGTATGCAGAAGGATAATGCAGATGTACACAGAAAACTTGAGGAGTTAAGTTGTAAGAATGCAGATATCACAAGCCACTTAACTCAAGTTTCTAATACAGTGAGCGACATCCAAGGAAAGAACAGTGGAAGCATACCTTCGAACACTGTTATTAATCCAAGAGGGGTGAATGCTATATCTCTAAGAAGTGGAAGACAGGTGCATTTTAAGGAAGCTGATGCACCACAGGAGGATAACGAAGAATCTGATTTTGAGAATTCACCACAGCCATAAATGAAAGTTAGGAATTCTGAAAGCATTAGAGAACAACAGCTAATGAGTAAGAAGGCAACTCAAGAGGAGTGCTCACAAGCACAAGTGGAGATGCAAGAGCTGCAGGAAGAAGCAACAACATTACCAAGTCCAGCATACAAAGGAAAGAAACCTGAGGAGAAGCCGAAGATGAGCAAGCAAGGAGCCTCTTTGCATACAGGTAAGGAGGTAAGTATAAAAGATCTCCCTTTTCCTAACTCTTATTTTGCTGGGAAGAAAAAAGTTAATCCTGATTTTGCAAAAGATGCTTACAATTTGTTCAATAAACTGGAAATAAATATCCCTATGGTTGAATTCCTTAAGAGAAACCCTAAGTATGCAAAATTTTTAAAAGAATTGTGTGCTGATAAAAAGAAATTTAGGCCTCTTGAGAGAATTCAGGTGAGTGCTAATGTGTCATCCCTTTTTAAAGCTGAATTACCGGTTAAGTGCCAAGACCCAGGCTCCTATACAATTCCATGCACTATAGGAAATATTCCTATTAAGAGAGCGTTGCTAGATCTAGTGGCGGCCATTAATGTAATGCCTTAGTCGGTTTATCAGGCTTTAGGTGTCAACAATCTGAGAGACACAAATGTAGTACTCCAACTAGCTAATAGGTCAATTAGGTATCCCAAGAGAATTCTTGAGGATATTCTAGTGCAGGTCAAAGACTTAGTGTTCCCAGCTGACTTCTATGTTCTGAATATATCTAATAAGCTAGTAAATGATAGCACTTTGATCCTTGGCTGACCTTTCCTCCAAACTTCCAAAACCATCATTAGTATGAAGCATAGCTCCATTACAATGGAAGTTGGAGAACATATGATAAGTTTTAACATGAATGAAGCGATGAGATATCCCTATGATAACTCTGTGTTTACTGCTTTAAATGCCATTGATTATGCTATTGAAGAAGTTAGGGATGAATATGAATTAAGTTTGCATGACGATGATAGAGATAATGCACTTGCAAAAGGTTTGTTGAGTGATTTTGCAGGATCCCAAGGTATTCTAGAAGCCGAAAGGCCAACAATCAAAGAAGGGTTGAGTTTCTATGATAAAATGTTGCGACACAATGACCTTAATGTCACGACGCAACATCAGTCTGCAGTCCACTGTGAAGATGAGTTGCGACCAAATGAACTTAAGGTTGCGACACAAAACTCCAGAGACGGCCAGTCGTAATACGAAGATAAAGGTGTCACGACTAAACCTCAATTTGCTGAGGGACAGCCTGTCTGTGAAGAGGAGACGTGACCAAATGGTTTACATGTTGCGACACAAAACTCCAGAGAGTACAAGTCGCGACAGGAAGAATATAAAGTCGCGACTAGTAGCTCCAGAGATACACCCTGTCGGCTTCAGTCGCGACAATACGATGAAAGCTCGCGACCAAATATACCAGACGCATCCAATAAACTGAAAATTCCTTCAGATCACCTTCCCACTATTTTGGCTAAAGGGCCAATATATTCTAACCCTACTCTCCTCGTTCTCATTCCAAAATTAATTCCTTACCTTAAAGTTTTTGAAAGAATTGATCCCTAATAATGATGCAGGTATGGAAAAGCATGCCCTAATCTTGTTGCAATTGTAGACCAACATCAGCTCGGTGCGACGCTTGAGGGAGTAGAGGACAAATTAGGGAACCCACACAAGCTGGATAAGAGCAACCGCAAGGAATGTACTAAGGATGCAAAGGGAAAACCTCCCAACTCTGTTGCCGCTACATGCCAACCACAGTTGGGCAAGTTCAAGTTTAAAGAGGGAAGATTCAAGACAAGCTTGGACGAATCTTAGCACAAAATACGCGACTGTGGCACTTTAAAATGGAGAGAGAAAGTAATGGGGGAGATCGTCCAATCGAACTGCTATCTCTCAAAGTTTATTGAGTTCCACCCGCCACCTTGAGGCCAGGTTGTCTCTTTCCTATCTCCTACCTTTTACACATTCTTATATTGATGATGATCGCTATGCTAGGTTGAGTATAGGAAAGGGATAATTCAGTAGATTAGATTCCATTTTCAGTTTCGTTCTTTTTTTTGTCTTCAGTATTTCTGTTTATTCTTGTTTTATTTCTGCTTTGTTCTACTTCCCCGTTACTTTCCATGTGTCGCACGCTTATCAAAGGATACCTTTCCATCCACACACTCACATGCATGACTTTAGCTTACCCATCCTGTCATCTTTGCTGTACTTGTATTGCCTTGTATGACTTGAATGTGACTGCGAGCTTCATTGAAAAATCTGTACTGAGTTGTTGTTGAATTGCTGTGGAAATGGTTAGGGTTATTTGGGAAGATTTAGGATAAAGTTTAGATTCATTAGGGAGTGTTATTGAATATAGTCGCGACTATATGACATATAGGTCGCTACTCATATGGGTATGGGCAGATTGGAGCCTGTGAACTAATGTCGCGATGTGAGTACCATTATATATCGCGACCATACCTCTCTGTGTATATTAGTAGCGACCATGTAACTTAATTATCACGACCTTAGTAACACGTTTAGAGATGCGTTTTGGCCATTAGACTCCTTCTTTCTTAGACCCCACATACCCCACAATTACCATAGCGCGTGCGACCCGTATGAATCTCCTCCCTTACTCCACAGCGCACCTTGCCTTCCTCTGTTTCAGTTTCTCCCTCTGCATTCCCTTGCTTCGCTTTGGTTCTGGTACCATTCTCCTCCCTCCTGCTAGTTCTCCCTCGACTTTCCTCTCGTATCAAGCTCTACGTGACCTTTCCTGCGCCCTAGCGTCTCTCCTTTCTGTCTAACAAAAGCGTAACCTACTCTACTCTTTTGCTTCAGAGTCTAAGGTATTCTCTGTTCACTAAAATCTTCCTATTTCATGAATATAGTTTCTAGGTTTTACGGTGGTTTTGATTCTGAGGAACATTTGGGCGTTTAGACCTGTAGCTTTGGGTGGAGACTTTTGAGATTCCATATCTGTTTTAGGGAGAGAGTTTTGGCTGGTCAGGTTAGATTTGTGGGACATGGCTGTTAAGTTTCGCTGATTTGACAAATTTTGTGTCTGGTCGCGACTGTGAAGCCATCTAGTCACGACATGAAAGTCCAGAGATGAACTGTCGCGATAGATGAGCCTTTTGGTCGGACTTAACGTATCTGACACCTATTTTGAACTCCTTTTGTATAAAAGCCAGCCAATGCACCATAAATCTTGTCTAGGGGGTTTTTCTTTTCCAGGGATAGGGCACTATTTTGTATTGATTTGCATTGTTTGACATGTATACCCAGATGGCCCGTACAAAAAACCCCGAAGCAGGAAAAAGATCCTGGTCCAGTACCCCTGCAAGGCTAAACAAAAAGAAGGCTGAAGCTTTGTTTAATACTAGAGGTATTGTCCAGGAAAAGGAATTTCCCACAACTGAAGAGTTTGATTTCTATAAGTTGGCTTTAGAGAGTGGATTTAAGGAACTAATGAAAAAGAGGACCAAAGCCAATATTACCTTGGTAAGGGAATTCTATATCACCTCAGCCTTAGAGGAGTCCTTGGGGATACAATTTAGAGAAAAAGAGTTTTTCATTGATGATTTCGACATAAAAGCTTTTTACAGACTACCCAATCTCTCTGAATGTTGATTTTATCATTTAAAACACCATTTAGATGAGGTCCCCTGGGATACGGTGTTAGCCACCCTAGGAGGGGAAGAGGCAGAATGGACCGTCCGAGGGCAGAAGAGATATCTTGAGAGGAAATTCATGAATGATGAAGCTCGAATTTGGCTGAACTTTATGACCTACAATGTGATGCCTCAAGCCACATTTCAGATATTAACGAGGAAAGAGCCATTCTGCTTTATCTGTTGATGACACAACAACCTGTAGACCTTAACCACATCATTTATAACTCCATCTACCATTGTGTCAATTCCTTCACAGCGCTCCTTGTCTTTCCCCACCTAATTACTGACCTGTGTAAGAAGAAAGTGCTCCCAACCCTTAAAACTGACCTTCTCCTTGAACCATCCACTACCAAATATTACAGCACCTCCAAAGCCAACAAGAGGGTTACGGAGTTGAGGAGTGCCAAAAAGGGTAAAAGGGTAGTTGAGGAGGATGTGGAGGAGGGACAAGAAGATGCTACTGAGGGTGACCATGGTTTGAGTGCATGACTTACCGCTCTCTCTGATCAACTGGTTGAAGTCACCTCTCAGCAGCAGGAGCTGCTGGCAATCATAATGAATCAGGATTATAGAAGGCAACAGTTCATTGATCCATTAGTTCTAAAGATTGTTCAGTCACTTCATATAGCTTTACCCCCAGGTTTGAAGAGGCTTTCTTCAAGAGCAATATTCCTGCCTCTGCTTTCTTTCAGGAGGGGCCAGGTGAACCCTCTGAGACCCGGGCTGCAAACACTGGGAAAGATGATGGGGGTGCTGCTGCTATGGCTGAGGATGACCGCATTTTCGAGGGCGCTACAGAGGAGAGAGACGAGTAGAATGAGGGTTATTCTTGCTCTGTATTTGTCTTTATTTTTCTTTATCTTCATTTGGCTACTGTGTAATTGAGAAAGACATTGAAATCATGTTGAACATTGCTCTCACTAATCCAAAGCCTCTGATTTGCATTATTTTTCCTAATTGTGGTTTGCCTCAATTTGACTTGCATCTGTGATATTTCTGGTTCTGTTGATAGTGAGGACACTGTCAAGTTTAAGTATGGGGGAGGATGTTTTACTCTTGCTTTTTTGTAATTAATCCAATCTTTTTTTATCTTAACATGTGGTGAATTGCTAAAAATTGGACCTCCACCTTAAACAAAATTGTTAATTGGTAAAAAGGATTTAGCTTGAAAACCATTTTTGGACTTTGAAAACTGTCACTTGGTAGTCTCTGTGAATAATGGTCACTATATATCTGATTTATGGTCGCGACCTGTGATGGAATTTTGGACTAACATGCTCTTTGTGAACTACAGTCCCGACCTACGTGCTGTATGGTCGCGATAATACCTCTCTGTCTATTTGAGTCCCGACTATAGTATCTTATGTGTCGCAACTTTTCCTCTCTGTGTATTTGAGTCGCGATAGGCAATTTCACCAGTCACGACCAATGTTTGAAAATTTCTGAGCATACACCCCTGTGAAAATAGGTCGCGACCGTAAATGTTTTAAGTCGCGACCCACTTTTGGAAAATGTCCAATTACCTTCTCTTTGCCTTGTGCAATGCTGGAAAGAAGGATTCCTTTTGAACTACTAAGATACTTTAACAAATAATTCATTGTCCCCTAATTTCAAATCCTTTTTAGTCCTTCGAAACAATTGCCACACTTGAATTTTTCTTTGAGAATCTTGGAAATTGAATTTGAAACACTTGAACTTTTGCTATTGAATTTGGGATTATTACATGACTCCAAGTGATTACTTTGAAACTTTTAAATCATCGTTTAGAGGGTTTTTAGTTGTGATAAGTGTTCTAATGCCTATTGAATGATGAACTTTGTTTTGGACTTTAGCTTATGAGCAATTTAGATCAAAACCCTAGTTGGAAGGATTCTCGGCCTAAATTTCTATATTGAGTGATTATTCAATTGGTTTATATCCTCTAGAACTTGTCTTGGCTCTGAGTTGAGAATGACTTGCACACTTATGAATTGAACATGATAGAGGCATTCATTTCTAAACCCTTTTATCCCAAACACAAGCCCACTACATTCATATCCTTAGTCACCCCCTTTGAGCCCATCATTTTCTTTCATCCATTATTTGTATAGAAAGTCATATATGCATAAACTTCATTTTCAAAATAAAATTTTATTCATGTCAAAATTCATTATTGTTGTGATATGTGCTACAGATTCTGTGCATGAGGTGCCAAATAAAAGAAAAAAAAGGAGGACGGTGCAAGAAAAGATGCCAAAAAGAAAAGGGGAAAGAGAAATGAAGAAGGCACTATTATTAACTCTTATTAGCACAATTATCACTTCTAGATCTTTAGAGACATGAATTCATGCTACATATTTATTGTTGAATGCATACAGTACTTTCTATTCTTTATATTCCATTCCATGTGGCCTATCTCCATCATTATAACCCTAAAAGACCTCTTGATTCTTTGCATAAGAGCTGTATAGTTGCTAAGATTTAGAGCCATTATAAGCATATGGTAGGATGTTTTCCAATTTAAATTTGAGTGAAAGAACCCTAACAATGAGAGGATAGAGAGAGCTAAACACTTATATCTTTTGAGAGGATCTTTTGCGCTCATACCATTAAGGTTGATTTCATTTAGTAGTTGATTACTTGGCATTTCTCACATTATCACTTCTGCATTCCCAAAAGATGGTGGATTAATTATTTTCAGGTCACACTATGGATTATGTTTTTATCTTGGCTTTAATAGTGATTGCTCTAGGTGTAATTCATTTCTTTGTCCAGGAGTACAAAGGTTCAAGTTTGGGGGAATTGATAAGACATATTTTGTATATGGTTTCTATGACAATTTTGAGAGTTTTATAATAACTTTACCATTTATTTCATGCCTTAAATTGTACTTTTATATATTACATGATTGTGCGTGGCAATGTGCTAATTAAAGGGTAGAATGGTAAAATAACTCTTTCAAACTGCATATATTCGGTTATCTACTGATCTGGACTTTTACAGTGAGCTTTTCTGTTGAATTGCAGGTACTTTGGAAGAGAACAAGGACCAGGAAAGAAATCAAAAGATAATGATAGTGGAACCACGTCTTTGTGCTATTTAGTCGCGACCATAGAGTCCTAAGGTCGTGACCCATAATTCTTCTGGAAGATTCTCATTGTTTATAGGTCGCGACCAACACGTGTATCTGGTCGCGACTAATAGTACGAAATCGCTGAAGCTGCGCGTTTTGGATTAGGTCATGCTGTTATAAGAAGAGAGGGAGGTTGCCGTCAAGGGGGAGGCTAATTTTTTGACCTTATTAGGCTAAGAAGCAGTACTCGAGCGCTCTCCACAGACTTTCCACTCAGTTTCCATCGTTCTACACCATTCACCTTTATCTCTTCATCATTTCTTCATGGCATCACATCTGAACAGCGATTGCAGTGCAGCAGAAGTCATAAGAGGCTAGACCTTTAGTCTCTTGGTGATGGATCTATTATCTTGAGCTCACGGACTGAAATGGGGAGTTCTTCTGTTCTAATTTGCATCTTGTCATATTATGATTGCTGCTAGATTTAGGGTTTTTCATCATATGAACAAGTTTTGAATATCGATTGATTATTCTCATATTAGACGATTGTAATTTACTTTGGATGTTTTGAATGCTGGTTTAAATACAATATTTCGGTTTTGAGTTTAAGTTAGTTGAACGATTGTCAATGATCGTTGCTAATTGATTCGATTGCTTGAATTCTAGGGTTAGTCGATCGACGCTCATTCGAGGGCATTCTTCCATCTGTTTTAAATTACACACTAAGTGATCCTTAGCAGTTAAATAATAGTCTTTAAACTAGCTTTGATCAAAGGAGTTTAAAGAATATTAGGGTTCTGGATTCAATCGATCGATTGAGGTTTAATTCAAGACTCAGTGCTTTCAAACTCCGTATACATTGAGAGCAAGTATAGATATTTTTCATCATCAAGAGCCTATCATCATATACTACTTTCACAAACCAACCATCTTCACCTTAAACAAAAACACAAAAATATCTATTTTACTGCATCTTTATTTTACTGTACCCACAAAACAACAAAACCATTTACTCTTTACTCAGGTTTACCATTGAATTTGACATCCAATTTGCTAGGATTCCTTTAGAAAGGCTCCTTGAGAAGAACGATAGGGTTGTACCTTATACTACATTACTAGGGTGCAATTCACTTAATTTTGATGGCTCGGACTGCGAAAATTTGAAGCACTCGTCACCTGTCCCCATGATTTTTTCCACATTTGTCACATACTCGGGCCCTTGAGTCTCTGTTGCCAGCATTACCTCAAAATTTTCCTCTATTAGGCCTTCTGTTCTGCCATTGCCTTTTTCAATTTCTGTAGCCACCACCACTGGTAGCATCTCAATTCTGATTAGTCTTTTTAGGAGTCATATTTCCCCTGCTTACAGGCTTAAATAACATTAGATGATTCATACTATTTTCAACTATTCGACATGCCTCCACTACTCTGTTGAATTGGCTATATAGCTGGGGAGTCATCTTCTCTTTCAACATAGCATTCAATCCCCTAATCATTCTTTCTGTCATCCAGCATTCGTCCTCCACTTAGCGGAGATAAGTTGAATACTGGGATAGACGAATAAATTTAGCCAAGTATTCATCAAATGATTCTTTCTCTCCTTGTCTTAGTATAACATCCCTAATTTCTGTACTAAGTTGTATGTACAGATTGAATAAAATATATGAGATGTTTAGGAAAAGATGTGGCCATATTTATGTAAAGAAAAGGATTAATTGGAAGAGGAAGAAAGTCTAAGAGCCAAAGTGCAAAATTACGAAAATGCCACTGTGATGCCCTAAGAAACCAGAGTAAATGGAGGGCATTTTGGTCATTTCACACAATGGATGGATATCATAGGAAATTTGATAGTAAATTATTATAATTAATATGAGAATTTATAGAGTTGACAGAAGTCAAAAAGGAGTCCTGTAGAATTAATTATGGAATTTACGGTGAAAAAGGACACCGATAAAGGGTTAAAGCAAACATATGTAATTTTTAACAGGACTTTTGGGTCTCAGAAAATTATGAAACTTTGTAGAGAATTCATTTTATATTAGAATGAATTTCTAAAAATGTTAGAACAATTAAAAGAGGTGTTTAGCATTTATGCTAAGATCAGGGTAAGTTACGGATATCGGTATGAGGAAAGTACATTGGGATTTGGGCCAGTTAGCTATTGGACCTAAAAGAGGCCCAATATTTCGTCCTAGGCCAGCCCAATAAGGCCCAAAAGTTATCTTGGAGCCCAAGTCCAAATAATAAATAATTTATGGATTTTTGAAAAGAAAGAAAAAGAGAATAAAGTAAGAATTAGGTGTTGCACATGGTGGGACCCACAAGGACTTCAAAATGGCACCCAAAAAGAGGAAGGGTTAGGTGTACCAAGTGAGGCCATGCTAGTGATGTCATGGTGGTAAGGTCTTGAGTGAAAAGTGAAAAGACATTCCAAGATCAAACCTTTAACCATTAAGATCAAATAGTTTCCAAAGTGATCTTGGCCTTCAAATGGCACATGACTTTTGCTATAAATACCCCCCCTTTCCATTCATTCTTCACACCCAAGAGCTCCTTTAGAAAGAGAAGTGAGTTCTAGAGAAAGAAAGTGGAAGAAAGCAAGGAAGAAGCAAGGGTCTTGAAGGAGCAAGTAAGGTAAGTTGTCTCCTTGCTTCTACCTTTTGTTCTTATGGTTTGTGCTTGAGTTTAAGTGATTTTTTAGGCTTAAATATTGGGGAAATGCTGCTGGAATTTTTGTGTATATGTGAAAGGAATATGAGTTTTAAGTCATAGATAGTTAAGACAAGCTTAAACAAGTTAGTTACATACTTGGTTGTGAAGTAAGTTGATGTTCTTGACTTTACCATTTCGGGTTGCACTGTTCATGCACTGTTCATGATAGAAGGAAATGGAATTTCAATGATTTAATGCTTCCATTGAGTTTATATGATGCTTTTGTGTAGGATTGGAAAGGGTTTGAACCTTGGAAACCATTGGAATTAAAGGTTATAATGTTGAAAATTCCTCACGGTTACTGTTCACTCGCGTGAACAGTGATTTGAATTTCATGATTTTCATACTTCCAATGGTCTTAAAATGAGATTTTGTGTGGGGGAAAAGTGGAGGAACAAGTATGGGAAGCATTGGAATCAAAATGAGAATTTTTGAAATAATTATGCATGTTTTTCAAATCTGTCCGGAACAGTGCATAGTTGCTGGAATTTGGTTGTTTTGAGTTCATAAATGGATTCAAAAGGCCAAATTGTGTAGGGTAAGGTCAAGACATCAATTGATTCAAAGGCTAAGTCAATTGGTAAAGATTAAAGGAAGTTATGTTACTTAAAGTAAGCTTAGTGTTCAAGAGAAGTTAGATTGTAATGGTTGGATGGTAATGTGATGTTAGGAATTGCTTGGTGTGCTCAAAAGAGGGCAGCCACATAGCAAGGAAAAGTAAGAAGGAAGAAGCAAAGTTAAAGTGGAAAGAAGTAAAGCAATAAGGTAGTAAACTTACCCTAAACTTGTATGTATTGAATGTTATGCTTGATTGTGCTATGACTTTGTTGAATTGTGTGCATATGTGTATATGATTGAAGCTCTGTTTCTATGATGACCTTGGCCAATTGTACTTCATATGTTACATGGAAGCATGCACATTACACAATGTTTACACTTTCACAAGCAAGCACAAGTAATTACTTTAATGCATGCATTGTTTAGTACCGTTTGCTACTGAGATTTCCCCAGAAATCTCACCCCATCCATGTAATCCCAAACCCACAGGTTTACGAATGAGTAAAGAAGATAAAGAGGCATGAAGAGAGGTTGGGAATTGGAAGATTTGAATATTATGTAATAAATGTGCGAGTTGTTGCATGTAATGTTGTTATATGACAAGTTGAGCAACAATGTTCATGATGAAAAGGTATAATAGTAAATGATGAAATAAATGTATCAAATAATTATGGCATAACCCCATAATGTATATGAATGTATGAAAGGCCAAAGAGATTGGTTATGTGTTCTGGAACAATTAATGGAAAATTCATATTTTTGAGGTTAAGGTTAAGGTTAAGATTCAAAGATATTTTCTAGAAAATGCCGTTGTGCTGGTAGACTATACAAAGTACTGTGTACGTAAGTGCTGTCTATGGAGGCTGGAAGTGAGTGGACCTAGCCGGTTCATCCAGTCTTTCCTGGGTACTTACGTAGAATGGTAGTTCTCATGGGGAATTACCGAATCAGTACGGTTATCTTCTACCAGAATTTTTGGCAAAGAGAGATATAATAAAGTCAAGATTACTTCCATAAGTGTACTCTGAGATGTTTAAAGGAGGATGTTTCATTTTGGTATCAGAGCAAAGGATTCTGGCTTAGGAAATGCTCTGAACAGATGATTTCTGGCGTTAGTACAGAATAAAGTTAGCACAGAACAAAGGGTTCTGGCTCAGAGGATAAGATTCTGGCACAGAACTGAAGGTTCTGGCTCAGTGATGCTCTGGTTTAGTGAGACTGATCCCTTAAACAAATGAGAAGTTTGAGTGGTTCTTTCCCTAGAGTATGATATAGGGATGGTGTTCACTGCTTAGAAAGGTTTAGATAGAAGACAGTGACACCCTGATGAATGAGACTGTACCCCGAGCTTTACAGTCTTACAAAGGATATGATTACGATAGGCTAATCTTAGTCAGTCGATACAGCCGAGGTCTCATGTTTATTAAAACATTATGGCTGGACTAAGCAGAATAATGTTTAAGAAGCAATTTCCTCTATGGATAGAGACAGAAGCTGATCAGTTCACGACTAAGGAAGCTGCAAGAGTAGTTTGAGGTATCATGCTGTGACTAGATACTACAGTAAGGATGCCAGATGTCCAAGTTGCGATAGGTTAAGTCATAAGTCACGATGAAAGAAGACTTTTGGGTCACAACGACAGAACACAGAGTAAATATTGCTGCAATAGACATAGGGATTCATAAAGTTAAGCTTGAAATATCAGTTAATCAGTGAAACCCCCAACCTGTAATGTTGTATAAAGATGAGGTACACCCAGACTTGGACTCTTCAGGTAGTGAAGAGAGTTCAGATAACATCATAAAGGACTCAATCAGGAAGGTTTATAGTAAAGTACCCCATGCATATTTTTGTAGACTCAGATTTATAGTCTGGAGATTATGAGAAATTCAGTCAGATATTGTGTATGCATCAGATAATGCTGCACTAGATAATGATGGGTCTAGTAATTATGTACAGGATGAGTTTGATAGAGTGCTCTCTAACCCTGATATAAGCTCTCTTCCTTCGATAAGAGGACAGATTACGGCTGAGGAAGCTGAGAACTGATACCGGATTATAAGTAGGCTTGATATTATTCCTCCTCTACTAGAGTTTGAGGATAAGTTTGATATGAGTAGCTTAAGAACCAGTTATAATCTGTGACATCCATTCCTATTATCCCAGTCCAGGAATATATGAGGTTATAGATAAAGATTAAAGGGATGTTCCTGGCCCTAATCCACCCCAGCTTCTTTATGAAAGATAGACAATGTGACTATACTAGTCTCAAGAAAGGCTGTGGGAAGTGAACTACTTAGTTTAGGTTAAGGGATGGAAGGAAGTAGAAATCAAGAGCAGTCAGTTTAGCTGCAGTTCTTCAATGCCGTAGCAAGGATGATAAATAGAGATGTGATAGAGGGCATTGACCTGGATTAAGTTTTCATGTTAGTAGCATGATATGAGATGGCCATAAGCCAGATATTACTATATACCCTACGTGGCATGTAAAGCTAAGTGAGCTTTTGGCAAATGGTTCACAACTGATGTGTAAGGATCGGCCATTACTAGGGTAAAGACTAGACAAGAACATTATAAGGGAATGTTTAAAGCAAGTTAGATCCAGGTCGAATGTAAAACAGTTTGGAACATAGCTAGAAGTCCTCGAGAAGTTAGGCCATGACGAAAGGTGACCCGAGGTCGTGACTAAAGAATGTAGAGATGTCCAGGCATAACAAGTAGAATGAGATGGTCACAACTAAAGTTTATGGATGCGTTGCGCCTAGTTCATACTCAGGTCACGATGAAGATATGCAGGGACCTGATGATGAATGAAGATGACAGCCTCATTGAAGTTTATCAGTTAGAGGTTTAGCACATGATGTAGGCAAGCGGAACAGTATGAGAAATAGAGATACATGCTAGTCTAAGATGATGTTTAGAAGTAGATCCTCTATGTGACTATCAAGAGTAGATCTACATTTGGAAAGATTTGGTTCAGTTAATCTTTGATGAATAAAAGAATCAAAAGTTAGGATAAGGCTTGCGCAAGAAATGAGCTTAACATATGGCTTCAAGTTCTCGAAAGTCAAAGTTCCTGAAACAGGATATTAGTCCCACATCGGTTGGGGAGGTGAACGAAGCATGCGTTATAAGGGTGTAGATACCTCTCCCTCAAGGACGCGTTTCCAGTACTCACCAAGCGCCTCTCGTCACCAAGCGCCCCGAAGGGGTAGGCAGGCACGAGTGGGTAGGCAGGCAGTGCTGGGGAACAAAACCTGGCCTAAGGGGCAGTGGCCTCATGTCGGGATAATATCTTCTGCTGTGTACTCTGATACCCAGAGGACGCATTTTGGGTGCCTAAAGGGAAAGCGGACAATATCTATGTGGAAGGGTGCTGGGCTGTTAGAGAACACAAGTAATGGTGCTAGATGATGAATGAGATTTATATGATCTAAGTTGGTCAGGATCAAGAAAAAGACCAGGAAGGAACCATAGTCCGGTCAAGAGTAGACTGAGACTGAGGTATACGCGCGAAAAGAGTTAAGAGATAGTAGAAAGACACCAATGTTACTCCAGAGAAATGGAGACTAGTCCGCTCACCTGAGAAGTAATTCTTGAGTAAGATTATGAAAAGTATTCCTCTTAGTTAAATAAAGATGAGCGTGAAGCTAAGGGTTAAAAAGAGAAAGAGGAACCCTTTGATGAAATATGTAGCTGAGTTCATCCACATGAGCAATGAGAGTTGAATGACTAAGAAGTCAGTTAATGGGTTGAATTCCGTGTTATAAAGAAAAAGTTTTTCTCAGGTAGTCACAGAAGTTCAATAGAGTGGTAGCTGTAAGCAAGATTAGAAAAAGAAAGATAGCCACGGTTCTAAAGATAAAGTAACTCCCCTATTTGATAGAAGGGTCGAGTCTATACCCTGATAAAAGGGTAGCATGGCAGCCTAAGTGAAATAGATAGATGTTTCAGGATGAATGATCAGGATATGATAGGCAATATGATAAAGGAAATATGTTTTGCGGCTTACTTAGTTTATTACAACGTTTGATGGATGGTTGAGCAAATTATGATGATGAATAGTTGCATCTCCTTGCAGTTGTCATATAATGACATGCATGTTAGAGTATGCCATGATGAATACTCCTATTTCGCAGTATATGCAGGGTAGAGTATATATGGTGAGGAAATTATGAGAAAATTATGTTGCTCCCATACCATATGATATGCAATAAGGAATGTATTGAGGATGATAGATAGTCTCAGTTTATGGGACGATAAGTTATGATATGATATTCTGATATGATTTATGATTGGGGTGATTCAGGTTTTTCTATAGGCTTGCGAATGCAGTACTCAGAGCCATTTCTATTGAAAGGAATGGTATACAGAAAGAGTTAGATTTGAAACAGATGACTCTGAGATAGAGACTAGATTTAGATGAGTACAGATCACTCTTCAGATAAGAGTTGGATCTGATACAGTCTGCTCGTAGTTAGAGCATAGTTCAAATGGCTCACAGTTAGAGTACAGATTTACATGAGAAGTTATGATGAGGCCATAGCAGCAGAATGCAATGGCAGGTGGTTACACCATGATTGCACAAGGCATGGTAAGCCAAAGTAAGAGAAAGATGAGAAGGAACTCCTGAGTAAGAGAGGAAGTAAGTAAAGTCTTGGGAAATAATATGGGCTACTGAACGCAATATTTTTAAATTTTTATTAAGTTATCAACAAGTAGAAACGGTGAACCCTATAACTTAGTCTGTTGGTTTAAGATCTTCGGGAGATATACAGAATCGCAGTTAGATTCTGGAGGGTCACAGTTAGATCCTAGCATGGCTCCAGGGTCGCAGTTAGATCCTAACAGTTCCAGAGTCAGTTGATTCTGAAGAGGCTGATGGTTGATCGCAGTTAGATCCCGAGGTCGCAGTTAGACCTAGCCTAAGGAAAGTAATGAGCCATGAGATATGAGTACAATATAGTATCTCTTTGGGAAGATGAATGCCAAAGACGAAGTTAAGGTAAGGAAGCTTCACTAGTTGATAAACTCATCCAGAAAAATTATTTATAATGATTTTCCTCAGATAGCCTATATTTTACAGACTGAACTTAGTTTTCTTTAAACAAAGACGGAGTCCAAGTTAAAGTCTGAGTGCTGATATTCAAAAGTTTTATAGAAGTATGCCTGAGGAACAAAGAAGAGAACCCCATATGTTTTGAGAACAGAAAAGTATGAGCAGATAAATACTCCAGATGAGGATAAAAAGATTAAAAGGCTAGAGAGACCTAGAGAAGAAGGTCTAAAGTAAAGATAGAACCCAGTAGTTATATGAGATAGAGAATGCTAAGGCTTAGAAGAGTAAGGTAGCCTTCGTCCAGAAAGATGTTAAGGCAAGAGTAGTCTAAGAAAGAGTAATGAAAAAGGGTCCAGTTGTCACAGAAGTTGGTATAGATGGACAAGGTAAGAAAAGTGAAAAGTTAAAGTAAGATAGACCCTGGAGTTACACCAAGATGTTAAGGGGTAAGATATGAAAGAGTGTAAATGCCATAGAAGTTTGGCATATATATGATGAATGATAAACAAAGTTATGAAAAGTTAGAAAGGTTATGAACATTAAAGGATTAAAACCCTTCTGAGAGGTCCAAATAAGAGTGAATTTGAAATGAAAGATTTAAATTATGACTTTGTTCAGGAGAACGAGAAGCAAAAGAGCAATACTCTCCTGAGAGGCTGATAAAGTCATAAGAGAAGGTTAGAGCTTTGCATTTAGGAGCAAGTATACAGTCCTACAAGATATTGGCCAGGCATTATGCTATGTTTGTAAATATGCTTGAGCTCCGATGTTAGAGCTTCACATTTATGAGCAGGTATGCAGTCCTGCAATTTGAGAGCCAGGCATTATGCATGATAGAGTATATGCTCCTACTTAGCAGTAAAGTAAAGAAAAGAATAACTGCATAAGTCCTCTCTCTGTATGATATTGAATCATTAAAGATGATAAGAGCAACAATAGAGTTATAAGAGTTTCTATACAAAAAGAGGATGAAGCTTTGCGGATGTTAAAGAATTCTGCGAGATGCTAAGAGAAGTAATAAGGGATAAGTGTTAGAAAGTATGATGAGTGAGTGAGGGAAACTCCCGAATACAATAATATTCGAGAGAGTTTGATATGAAAGAAATGGACACTACTCTCAAGTCTAGTACAAGGAGTTGTCCATAAGAAAATGGATGCATAGCACAAGATCAAGTGCCGTGATGAAGTAGAAATAAACTCCAATTAAGTTGACTGATACAAAAAGAGTAATGACAGCAAGGACATGAAGCGGATATTGAAAGTACTCCGCTAGATAATAAGATAAAAGGTAAGAGATGGATACCCCAATTCTTAGTCATAAAGCAGAAAGAGATTTAAAGAGGATGTATATTTAAGATTGTTGACTAAGGTACAAGTAAATTTCGAGGACGAAATTTATTTTAAAGGGGAGAGAAATGTAACATCCCTAATTTCTGTACTAAGTTGTATGTACAGATTGAATAAAATATATGAGATGTTTAGGAAAAGATGTGGCCATATTTATGTAAAGAAAAGGATTAATTGGAAGAGGAAGAAAGTCTAAGAGCCAAAGTGCAAAATTACGAAAATGCCACTGTGATGCCCTAAGAAACCAGAGTAAATGGAGGGCATTTTGGTCATTTCACACAATGGATGGATATCATAGGAAATTTGATAGTAAATTATTATAATTAATATGAGAATTTATAGAGTTGACAGAAGTCAAAAAGGAGTCCTGTAGAATTAATTATGGAATTTACGGTGAAAAAGGACACCGATAAAGGGTTAAAGCAAACATATGTAATTTTTAACAGGACTTTTGGGTCTCAGAAAATTATGAAACTTTGTAGAGAATTCATTTTATATTAGAATGAATTTCTAAAAATGTTAGAACAATTAAAAGAGGTGTTTAGCATTTATGCTAAGATCAGGGTAAGTTACGGATATCGGTATGAGGAAAGTACATTGGGATTTGGGCCAGTTAGCTATTGGACCTAAAAGAGGCCCAATATTTCGTCCTAGGCCAGCCCAATAAGGCCCAAAAGTTATCTTGGAGCCCAAGTCCGAATAATAAATAATTTATGGATTTTTGAAAAGAAAGAAAAAGAGAATAAAGTAAGAATTAGGTGTTGCACATGGTGGGACCCACAAGGACTTCAAAATGGCACCCAAAAAGAGGAAGGGTTAGGTGTACCAAGTGAGGCCATGCTAGTGATGTCATGGTGGTAAGGTCTTGAGTGAAAAGTGAAAAGACATTCCAAGATCAAACCTTTAACCATTAAGATCAAATAGTTTCCAAAGTGATCTTGGCCTTCAAATGGCACATGACTTTTGCTATAAATACCCCCCCTTTCCATTCATTCTTCACACCCAAGAGCTCCTTTAGAAAGAGAAGTGAGTTCTAGAGAAAGAAAGTGGAAGAAAGCAAGGAAGAAGCAAGGGTCTTGAAGGAGCAAGTAAGGTAAGTTGTCTCCTTGCTTCTACCTTTTGTTCTTATGGTTTGTGCTTGAGTTTAAGTGATTTTTTAGGCTTAAATATTGGGGAAATGCTGCTGGAATTTTTGTGTATATGTGAAAGGAATATGAGTTTTAAGTCATAGATAGTTAAGACAAGCTTAAACAAGTTAGTTACATGCTTGGTTGTGAAGTAAGTTGATGTTCTTGACTTTACCATTTCGGGTTGCACTGTTCATGCACTGTTCATGATAGAAGGAAATGGAATTTCAATGATTTAATGCTTCCATTGAGTTTATATGATGCTTTTGTGTAGGATTGGAAAGGTTTTGAACCTTGGAAACCATTGGAATTAAAGGTTATAATGTTGAAAATTCCTCACGGTTACTGTTCACTCGCGTGAACAGTGATTTGAATTTCATGATTTTCATACTTCCAATGGTCTTAAAATGAGATTTTGTGTGGGGGAAAAGTGGAGGAACAAGTATGGGAAGCATTGGAATCAAAATGAGAATTTTTGAAAGAATTATGCATGTTTTTCAAATCTGTCCGGAACAGTGCATAGTTGCTGGAATTTGGTTGTTTTGAGTTCATAAATGGATTCAAAAGGCCAAATTGTGTAGGGTAAGGTCAAGACATCAATTGATTCAAAGGCTAAGTCAATTGGTAAAGATTAAAGGAAGTTATGTTACTTAAAGTAAGCTTAGTGTTCAAGAGAAGTTAGATTGTAATGGTTGGATGGTAATGTGATGTTAGGAATTGCTTGGTGTGCTCAAAAGAGGGCAGCCACATAGCAAGGAAAAGTAAGAAGGAAGAAGCAAAGTTAAAGTGGAAAGAAGTAAAGCAATAAGGTAGTAAACTTACCCTAAACTTGTATGTATTGAATGTTATGCTTGATTGTGCTATGACTTTGTTGAATTGTGTGCATATGTGTATATGATTGAAGCTCTGTTTCTATGATGACCTTGGCCAATTGTACTTCATATGTTACATGGAAGCATGCACATTACACAATGTTTACACTTTCACAAGCAAGCACAAGTAATTACTTTAATGCATGCATTGTTTAGTACCGTTTGCTACTGAGATTTCCCCAGAAATCTCACCCCATCCATGTAATCCCAAACCCACAGGTTTACGAATGAGTAAAGAAGATAAAGAGGCATGAAGAGAGGTTGGGAATTGGAAGATTTGAATATTATGTAATAAATGTGCGAGTTGTTGCATGTAATGTTGTTATATGACAAGTTGAGCAACAATGTTCATGATGAAAAGGTATAATAGTAAATGATGAAATAAATGTATCAAATAATTATGGCATAACCCCATAATGTATATGAATGTATGAAAGGCCAAAGAGATTGGTTATGTGTTCTGGAACAATTAATGGAAAATTCATGTTTTTGAGGTTAAGGTTAAGGTTAAGATTCAAAGATATTTTCTAGAAAATGCCGTTGTGCTGGTAGACTATACAAAGTACTGTGTACGTAAGTGCTGTCTAAGGAGGCTGGAAGTGAGTGGACCTAGCCAGTTCATCCAGTCTTTCCTGGGTACTTACGTAGAATGGTAGTTCTCATGGGGAATTACCGAATCAGTACGGTTATCTTCTACCAGAATTTTTGGCAAAGAGAGATATAATAAAGTCAAGATTACTTCCATAAGTGTACTCTGAGATGTTTAAAGAAGGATGTTTCACTTAGCACAAGGAATTCAGCTTCTCTTTTGTCACACACTGATTGGGGAAAGTATTTCTCATAAAATTGTTCAAGAAACACTTCCCATGTGATCGGAATGTTTTTTTCCTATAACAACAGCTCAGTATTCTTCCACCATCTGTCTGCATCTTTTTCTAACTGATAAATGGCCATTTGAGCTTTAGTTTCAGTTGGACAGTCGAGTACTTTAAAAATCTTCTCCAACCGACTGATCCAGTTCTCTACCATTTGAACATCAAATGTTCCTTCAAATGCTGGAGGATTGTGCTTACAGAACTTTGTCATCCACTGCTGAATACTAATTACATAAACCACCTGTTCAGCTCGCCTAGGTGGCTCTACAGGCTACTGCACCATCTCTGGTTCTATATTGGCTAATCCAGCAGGTTCTGGATGCCCTAAATTACCTATGGCTTCTGCTATTGTGGCTGTTATGGCAGTATCTCTCTCCTGATCACTTTGTGCTTGAGCCGCTCGTATTTCTTCTATCATCTTTTGTTGTTGCTCTAGACATTCGAGAATTATCTGGTTAATATTCATAGTATTTTATGGTCCTTTTGATGGAACAGTTCTTCTCGTTTGTACCATTTTATTTTACTATCTAAACAGGAGAAGAATAAGATAAATAACATAACTTACATTTCATTCAAAACATTGTATACAAACAAGTCTAGCAAGGTCATACATACATTATCATACAGATCTTTTATACATTACTTAAGTACATGGATAACATTATCATTCATAAGTATACACTACTCTTTCTTAAAAGTTCTTCTAATAAACTCTTCCACCATGAAGAACCAGTCTGGAATGCTATCATATGGTTCTTCTTCAAAGTAATGATCCAATCCTGCTCTCCAGGTCTGAGTAATGGGGAAGATGTCATCCATGATATTGGTCCAATCATCAAGGTAAAGGTATCTAGACCAAAAGCCAAGTAGGCTTTACTAACTCTGACTATAAAATCTTGATAGATCCTATAATCCTGATCTATCTCCTTAACCAAAAGTCGCCCTAAGTCATATAGCTGTCTAGCTAATTCCATAGCTTTCTCAAACTATTCCTCATTCGCACCATTTGCAGGTTCTAGTGTTATGTTTTGAGTTTCTAGGTTTATCATTGCTTGTGGTACCATTGAATTACTAGGACCTGGAATATCTGTTTGATTTAGTTGTTGACTAGGTCTTGGAATATCTAGGCTAATAGGCTGTCTGGGGGTAGGTTACACTGTACCCACAACCTGAGAATGGAGTTTATCAGGCTATAATGGTTGAAGGAGTGCTATGTCTTCTTCATTCCCCTGAACTGCCTCAACACCTAAACTAGAATCTGCTAGGTCTGGAGGTACAACATTTATAGGAGAAGTTGGAATAGGTTCTTCTGGTATACTACCCTCTGATGCATCATCCATATAATTTGATCCCACTAAAGAGCTATCAGATCTGTCTAATTCAGAATCACTAGAATCTGGAATATGTATTACGGGAGGAATCCAATAGTCAGAATCATTCTCTATCATATCCTCCTCTTCTGAATTCAATCCAGACTTATCTGAACTAAAAACCTCTGGCATGGGATCTCCTTGATTTACTGTGGTTTCTGATCCAGTCCTATGTTTAGTCATCTTTAACCTGCAATCACTAACTTAGTGTCAATTATGACAATTTTCAATTATGTATCGGTCTATAAATAATCTATTAAGAGCATTTCCTAAGCCAGAATTCTTTGTTCTAATACCAAAATATCATATCCTTAATTTCACCTTTACACATACTCAATTGGAAGAAGCTTGTACCAATTGACTACTGATAAGACATATTTTGTATATGGTTTCTATGACAATTTTGAGAGTTTTATACAAACTTTACCATTTATTTCATGCCTTAAATTATACTTTTGTGTATTACATGATTGTGCGTGGCAATGTGTTAATTGTAACATCCTAGAATTTCTCTAGCCGAAAACCCTAAGTTTATAGCTAAGGAAATGATTAGAGAAAATGTAAATGGTATGACTGATTAAATAAAGGATCAAATTGTAAAGTTAGAAAGTATTATGGCCAAAAGTCCAAAGTAGACAAAACTTCAGGGACTAAACTGCAAATATGAAAAAGGTCAAGGGACCTAAATGTGATTTGTGAAAATTCACAAGAACTGTACTTTCAGCCAAAAACAGCCCGGTACGGATTTAAGATATGAAAATACTGGGAGATAAAGCAAAAAATTTTGGGTTGAATGAGACACATCAGAATTTTGATTTGAGGTCCCGATTAATTGATAAAAATTCGGTAAGTCTGGAAAAATAACCTAGAATTTTTAGGAGAGTGACTGGACTTCAGAATTCTGTGAGATTATGATAGAAAATACTTTATGAATTATGGAAGATTGTAAAAAAGACCACACTTCCAAAAGAGGTCCAGATAATTTTAAATAGAATTTTAAAGGAATTTTAGGAGCTTGTCTATCGGTTCTAAAAATTAGGATTTTATTCGTTGAAGGACCAAATCTAAACTGAAGACCATGAAATTTTACCAGGTGGCTTAGAATAAATTTATATGGGTTATTATGGGTTAAGTCAAAGTCCAATAGCCAGTATGAGTCCAAACTAAAATAGGGGCAAAATTGTAATTTCGGGAAATTTCGGACCGGAAATGGCAGTTTTGAAAAATATTCAGAAAAATCCCAATAAATTCCATAAAATGGAAAATGAGGTTCTAAGACATTTTTATAAAGGGGAAATGACAAAAATACCCCTATATGAATTTTTATCATATTATAGTTTCTTTTAAGGTATCCGGAAAAATTAAGTATTAGGACTATAAAAAGACCTCAGAAAAATATGAGAAAATGAAGATAAATATTTAAAGGGTCAATAATGACTTTAGATATGTTAGACAGGGTCAGAAAGTGTTCTAGAAAATATCATGCCATTAAATAATTTATTTTTCCCGAAAATCACCCGAATCGGTACCGGTTAATACCGAAAAATTGGAGAAAAATCCTAGAAGCTCCAAGAAGATCCAAGAAACTCCATGAAGCCTCAAGACTTATTGATTTGGCGCCAAATGGTTAGGGAGAAGGAAAAAGGAGATGACAACTCAAAAGTTGTCATAATTACAATGAAAAAGGAGGTTAAATTCTAACCCTTGGATCAAGCTTTTAGGAATTGGATCTTAGCCCTTGATTCCCCTCAATTTTTCCTATAAATACCCCCTCCAAAGACTTCAATTTCGTGCAGCCCTCTTTACATAGGAGAAACTCTTGTCAATTCAATACATAGGATACTAAGGTAAGCATACTTCCAAGCTTTTAATGATTTGTTTGGAAGTTTGATTTATGGTTTTGAAGGGTTGGGAACCATGAATTTATAAGGGGAGATGCTGCCCAAATTAGGAAAAGATGAAAGTCATGATAAGGATAGCAAAGACAAGTTGAAAAGGAAAAGATTCAACATGTGTTAGTTCATGGAATCAATGGTTTCTTGGAATTGTTCTTGAATTACCTTGCTGTCCAGATTTATGCACTTTGTTCTAGGGTTAAGATATGATGATTTTAAAGCCTCCATTGTGTTCAAAATGCAATTTTGTGTAGGATATAGTATGGAGACCCTAATTGGAAGCCTTAGACATCAAAATGGAAGTTTTAGAAAACCCTAAGTTGCAATTTTCGTTTCTGTCCGTACGGACAATATAGGAGATGAAGCAATTTCAAAATTTGGATCACACCATTCGATTCCTTAGCCAAAATTATGTAGGATAGGATCCCAAGAGTTAATGTTAGTGCTTGGGATAAATAAAACCCTAATTGCATTCAAGAAAGGGTAGTTAGGATTTTTAAGTTTGGATTATGTTTGAGAAGTGTAATGACATGAAATTGTTGTTCAATAATTAGGATTTGACATTTGTGCACCTAAAGAACTTCAAGTCAACAAGGAAACACAAGGATCTCCAAGAGGTAGCAACAATTCTAACTTTATCATTGCCTTGTAATTATTTATTGGTCTTGTTGTTCATGATGTTTGGTTGAGCATGATATTATGTGATGATGTGCAAGCTTGATGGGCTTGATTTGTGGTAATCTCCTTGCTAAGATGTCATGACAAATGCATGTTAGAGAATGCCAAAAATATGAGAACGAATATGTGGCTCCCATATCATATAACATGCTTTAAATAATTACTTGATGATGTTAAAGTTGTGTTGAAAGCTATTGGGATTTCTTTGGAAATCTCACTCTTTTTCATATTAAACCATGGTAGGTGCTGAGCATTGAAGAGGTAAGGAGCTAATTGATGGTGTTTGGAGTATGCTTGGTTGTGTTAGATACACTTATATTATGTAAATATGGAACAAAGAGTACTTAATGTAAGTTCTGTTAGAAGGCAGTGAGCTTTACAACATATTTTGGATATGGTATTGTATGAATTAAATGTTGAAATTTAGTATGATTAAATTTGACATCTTAAGCTTTAAATAGACACCAAGTACGTCCAATTTGGATAAAAAACGAATTTATGGTGAATTTTCAAAGTTAAGAGTTGGATTCTGGAAAATTACCATATGAACAGTGTATGTTTGCGATTTTTTTTGGAATGTTGTGGTTGCATTTGAACCTATTTATTATTTTTTCCATAAATAGGTTTTAAATATATTTCATTAGGAATTGGAATCACCTCATTTGGAGTTTTCTAGATTTAAATATGAATTTCCAAAGTTTGGAAAAATCTGAAAAGTGCTATATGAACAGTACCCGAGAGAGATTTTCAACAATTTCAGATCTTTGATTCCAACTTTAATTGATCCTAAAGTGGTTCCAAAGCCTACTAATGGATCATATATGGGTATTAAAGTACGGATGCGATATTAATTAATGGGTAGAATGGTAAAATAACTCTTCCAAACTGCATATATTCGGTTATCTACTGATCTGGACTTTTACAGTGAGCTTTTATATTGAATTGCAGGTACTTTGGAAGAGAACAAGGACCAGGAAAAAAATCAAAAGACAATGTATAAACATCCCGATTTTTGGTCTAGGAAAACTGGGAAGTAGTCTGATATGGGCAGGCTACTAAACCCGTAGTCCCAGGGTAGTAATCTGATATGGGCGGATAACTTACCTGTATTTTGTAGGAATCCGAGGGATGAGCTAAGGCCTTCAGGATTTAAAGATGAGTTAAGTCTTTAACCTACAGAATCAGGACAGTTCACCTAGGTTCAAAATGAGGAATGTGAGGAATATCCTAAGTCTTAAGCCTAGGAATTCTGCAGGTAGCTTGATATGGGCTGGCTCTTGTGTAAGATAACCTGATATGGGCAGGTTGTCGAGCCTTTGAATTAACGATGACTCCCGAAGAGTTTAGGGGATGAGTTATTGAAAGAGAATTTCTAGAACTTAAGATGAAGGATAAGAAGATTAGAATATATGCCAGAAAGAGAATGCAGGGGGAAAATTGTAATTATGGGAAAGATCGGGCTGGTAGCCGTGAGTACCATATTTTGCTAGAAAATAGAGAAAATTATGCTGATCATTTCACTTAACTGTGAAATGTGCATATGAGGTCTCTATGTGTATGAAATAATTAGAAATATGACCAGGGGTAAAATGGTCATTTTGGAAAAGTGTGCGCGTGAGCGCTTTTTCAAGCCAAAACAGCCCTGTCCGGATAAAATATCTGAAAATACCAGGAGATAGAGAAACGGATTCCGGGTTGAATGAGGAGTCACAGAATTTTGATTTGAGGTCCCGATTTTTCTGTAAAAATTCCCGAAGATGGGAATTTACAGTTATAATCGGTAAAGGAAAAGAAGTCCAAATAGAGATGATCGGACTGTGGCCAGAGGCCATACAGTGTTTTTAAGGCCTTTAGTGACACCAGGGAAGGCCCAGGCCCATTAGATCAGTCCAGTGGTAAAAGGGGCCGGTGTCCGGGAAAAAGGTGCAAAATGACAAATGCCCCTATGTTATAGAACAGCTGAAGAATGAGTAAAGGGTATTTTGGTCATTTGCCTAAGGTTAGACAGTCCAGGGAAGTTATCTGGATAATTGACCAAGGTCAGAGAATACTCTGGTAAGATGGGAAAAGACAATAATGCCCCTAGACCTAATAAAGTAAAGAAAGAGAGACTAAGGGCATTTTGGTAATTTGCCAAGGGGTGTTTCTTGGGAATCGTGCCATCAGAGTACTTGGGCTGGATCAGAGATCCAAGATGATAATCCCAGGCCCAAAAACGCAGGCCCAGTGATTGAGGGGGAAAAGAGACATTAAAATAATGATTTAGTGACTTTTCAGTAAAGTAAAGTTACTCAGTTGGCACGATAACCGAGGAGGTGATCAGATAAAGTCTGAGACTTATCTGGATAGCATTGGAAGGCGTGAAAGGTCCCTTCCAGATGCCACATGGCGTCATCTTAGAGGCAGAAGAAAAGTTAAGGACACGTGGCACGATCTCAGCCGCTGATTCCAGTACAAGACTCTGGAACTATCTGGAAATGCTGAGTCAGCTGATGAGGTGTCCTGGGTTTTAGACATGTGAGAAATGTGCTGCTGAGGTGTCCGCTAAGGTGTCCGCTGAGGTGTCCTGGATGATACAGTAAAGAGGAATAAAAGAAAATAGGAAATTCCAGGAAAAACTAGGACCACAAGTTCAGATGGCTTCAAAATTACGAAAATGCCATCGAAGGAAACTATAAATACCCCCTCCCCTTTCATTTGCATCACGGTTTTGGGCAAGAAAGAGAGAGAGAGAAGAGAGAGAAGGAGAAAGAAAGAAAGAAAGAAAGAAAGAAAGGAAGTTCTGGCGGAGCTAGAAGCAGAATAGAGATAGTAGAGTTCTGCTAAGATTTTGAGGTAGTAACTAATCCTAACTTTTATGTAATGGCTTTGTGATTTGTTGTGGTATTATTTGGTTGGATTGTTGTCTTATATGTTATGCTTGAAGCTCTACTGCAATGCTATGATCATATGTTATTGAGTATGGAAGCACGCAGCATACTTATCTGTACACAATCACAAGCAAGCACTGTCACTCTGCATTGCATATATTGTTATGATTATTGCTACTGAGATTCCCCTGAATCTCATTCCCCATATCTAACCCATTACAGGGAGATTATGTTGAAGTGAATTCTAAGAATTTTGAGAAACGTCGTTATGCTGCCGAAACTAAGACTGAACATCAGTATATGATAAGTACTGTGTACGTTTGTGCTGTCTAAGGAGGCTGGAAGTGAGTGGACCTAGCCGGTTCATCCAGTCTTTCCTGGGTACTTACGTAGAATGGTAGTTCTCATGAGGGAATTACCGAATCAGTACGGTTCAGTTCTTTGTACAGATGAAGCCTAGCGGTTATACTGCCGAAGTTCGGGCAGGAAAAGATGTAATAGAATATAAGAATTTTGTGTATGACTTGTTGTATGACATTGTATTATTTAATAATAAATATTGTTTGGCATGTTCAATTTGCGAAAATGAGAAATGAAAAGAGAAATTCGCAGGTCCTGAGATAGCAGGGTTCTGTCCAAAGTTTGACCTAGTAAACGAAGGAGTTTGGCCACGAAATTTGGTGAGCCGGTTGTACACATCTGGGGCATTACGTGGATAGGTAATAACCCTTGTTTGGATGTGTAGAATGAGATTAATCAGTTCTCAAATTAAAGGTTCAGAATAAGGAACTTAAAAGTAGAAATTTTAATTTCTGGGCTTAAGTTAAGATATTATCAAGCTAATATTGCTTCTATAAGTGTACTCTGAGTGGTCCAAGGGAGGATGTTTCACAATGAAAGTGGAACCACGCCTCTGTGCTATTTATTCGCGACCACATAGTCCCAAGGTCGCGACCCATAATTCATCTGGAAGATTCTCACTGTTTATAGATCGCGACCAACACGTGTATCTGGTCACGACTAATAGTATGAAATTGCTGAAGCTGCACGTTTTGGATTAGGTCATGCTGTTATAAGAAGAGAGGGAGGCTGCGCATTTTCGAGGGCATTCTTTCATCTGTTTTAAATTACACACTAAGTGATCCTTAGCAGTTCAATAATCTTTAAACTCCTTTGATCTTGGGGGAGGACGCCGAAAGGACCGAAAGGAAAAGAGGAGAAGGAGGAAAGGGGAAGTAGAGCACTGGACGGACCTGTTAATGCATAACTGAAATTAAATATGCATGCAGAGGGGATGCTCTTGAATGAACTAAAGGCGGTAGAACTAGCCAAGCTTAGCTCATAAGAGGAGGTAAGGATATGAGAAAATAAAAAAAAACAGAAAGATTAGTAAAGAAAATTTATTAAAAGAACATAAACTTACAAGAGAAAGGGTAGAAGAAGAGGAGAAGGAAGGGGAAAAGAGAAGGGAGCAAGAAGGGAGACGGGAGAATTCTAGAGGGAAGGAGGAGTCTCTCTCTCTAGGATAGAAGTGGCTCTAACTCAACCTTCCTGAATAAGGGAAATGAATCGACCTAAATAGACAAGTAAAGTTACTGTTTTGAACAGTGTTTTAACAGAAGTTAGCACTGTTTACATAGTTCCTGTTAACACTGTTTGCACAGTATCTGCCGACACTACAGTTTTCTACCGACACTACAGTGACTTACTGTTTAAATAATATGTTTATAAATTTCCAAAAACCTAGGACAGATTACTCGATCAACTAAGTCTTCGGATAGTTTAATTTTCATCCAAGTTTATCAAGTCTTCTTCTTCTTCATCTTTTTCTGATGTAGGAGTAGAACTTGTTTGGCTTGTAGAAGGAATATCTTGCTCCTGTTGTTGAAGGAGTTAGAGCATGGAACTCAGCTGGTTGATAAGGGTAACCTTATCGTTTGTTGAGGCGAGGACAGTTTGTACCCTGATCTTCTGATTTAGAAACTTACTATATTCCGTCATGCAAAGATTCTGGGGATTCTGTTTGAACCATCTCTCAACCGCTATTGTGTTTATCCGTGAAAGATCAAATTTAGCCCACCATTTTACGGACGGAAGTCTTTGTAATATTGGCAGGAATCTGGATCCTTCAGTATCAGAGAATCTATAACTCCATGAAAAGATCCATGAAACAGATAAGTTTGAAAAATAATAAAGTTCAACAGGAAAAGGTTTTTCTTCAATGTTGAACTTTTGTTTGAAAACATCAAAAGCTTGAACTACTGTAGGAGGAAGCATCTCTGGTACTGGGCCAAAGAAATCCCACCAGTGTCCAAACCATTGAGGGAAATCGTACTTGGTTTTTGTTTTAAAATAAATAAACCAAGTGTGTTTAAAAAGTTTTTTTGATCCCAGAATACATGGTACCATGCATCAACATAATCCCAATAATTATATCCAATAGGATCATAGTTTATCCCAAAAGTTTTGATTTTTTGCAAATCTTGTCCCCACTGGGATGGAGTAAGGACTTTTAAAATATGCAAGGTAGAATGAGTTATTAATGACTCATCTGTTTTATCAGCATTCTTTTTAATAGTTGCCGACTCAGAGTGGATCAAAATTAATTCATAATATTCCCTGGTTTTGTTTAATTGTTTTGGCCTGAAATGAAATCCTTGGGGAAAAACTTTTAAGGCCACTTGATTTGGGTGTTTGTGATAGAATTCTGGTTCTATCTGAAGGATATTTATGGCCCTGTTTAATTTTGGAAAGGCCGGTGTATCTGTCTTTGAAGGGATAGAAGCAGATACTATCTGTTGGGAAGGATTAATCTGCAAAACCTTTGGTTGTTGGTTAAGCAAATCATATTGGGGTTTGGTTAATATCTTTGATGGTATTGGCGGGAGAGCCAGTTGTTGGGCAAAGTTTTTTTAGGGAGAGCTTTCTGGGCAAAACTCTGGGCATATGATTCCAAAGTCTTTTTAGAATAGGCTCTTATTTGAATAGGCTGGGTTGATGACCCAGACTGAGTAGATGACTCAGATTTTGTTTGGGGTTTCTGGATTGAAGATCCATATGGAGTTGAAGACTCCGTTTGAGATTTATGGGCCCTAGGGGAGATCCCATATTGTTTCCTCACTGCTTGCACGATGGCTTCAAGTTCATCACTTGATATTGGATTTTGGGCATCCTGCCAGATACCCTTTTGTTTATCTTCCTCACTGGGTGGTTTCTTTTTTCTGGCATTTTACCTACCCTGTAAAAACTCACGGGTGAGAAAATCTGGAAGAGAGTTTGAAGTACCTTTGATAAATTCAATATCGAAATCAAAGACACTTAGTATGGCTTGCCATCTGGCAAAACTTGTTTTGATGCAAGATTTTTAACATCCTTTTGTAAAACATCTTTTGCAGAGATTTACAATCAATGCGGATTAAAAATCTTTTGTTTAACAAATCAGATTGAAATTTGGAAATGGATAAAACAATCGCCAAAATTTCTTTCTTAATGGTGGAATAGTTTTGTTGAGTGCTATTCCAATGTTTAGACGTAAAAGAAACATTTTTTTCTTTCTCATCGAGACGTTTAAGAATGCCATCGTAACCTATGTTACTGGCATCGGTTTCAACAATTTTGAATGCAGACGGATCTGCAAGGCTAAGACAAGGAAGTTCCTGAACCTGGGATTTAATCTGTCTGACAATATTTGAATGGAGGTCAGTCCACAGAGGCGGACTTTCCTTGAGTTGCAGATGAAGCGATTTAATAAACTTGCTAAGATGAGGTATAAATTCCGCAACATAGTTTAAACATCCCAAAAATCGTTGAAGTTGTGTTTTATCAATGATTTGATCGGGGAATTTGTCAGCAAATTGAATTGCTCTTTCAATTGGTGTAATGGACCCTTGATGTATCCAATGACCCAAAAAACTTGATTTTAGTTTGAAATAAACTAATTTTTGGTTTAGAAACTACTAAACCGTTTGTTTCTGCAATTCTAATGAATTTGGAGATATGTCTAAAATGTTGATCTATAGAATGACTATAGACTAATACATCATCAATATAAACAATGATGTATTGACTACTATCATTGAAGATCTCATTCATAATTCTCTGGAATTCAGAAGGAGCATTTTTTAAACCAAAAGGCATAATATTCCACTCATACTGACCAAAAGGGACAGTAAAAGTAGTTTTATACCTATCATTTTCAGAAATTTGTATTTGCCAAAATCCAGATTTCATATCAAACTTTGAAAAGATTTTTGTAGAATAAAATCATTTCAGTAGATCATATTTGTTTGGAATTGGATACCTGATCCATTGCAATGCTTCGTTTAAAGGTTTATAATTAATTACAAGCCTAGGTGCTCCAAGTTCTATCTCGGCATTCTTATTGACATAAAAAGCAGCACAAGACCATGGGCTTCTTGACTTGCGAATCAATTTTTTGTTTAAAAGATCTTGGATCTCTTGTTTACAAGTTTCCAAAAGCTCCAGACTCATCTGGATGGGTCTGGCCTTTGTCAGTATTTTATTTTCAGAAAAAATCTTTTTCATATGGTAAATCCACCACATGTTTCTTCCTTTTCCAAAAAGCATTTGGTAAATCCGAACAAATAGTAGTTTGTATCTGTTCAAGACAACTTCGGATTCTCTTTTGAATATCTTTTTGACACAGCTGTTGCTCTATCATTTCAAAAGAAATCTCTTCTTTTAGAAAGTTTATTTGTCGTTGTTTGGAAGTCAAAAGATTGAGCTCCTTGATTTTTGGCTTTTGAGTAAAAGGGAATAAAATCGTTTTACCCATATATACTCTTTTGAAATTCCATTTTCATCAGTCATATACGGGAATAATAACCTAGCAAAAGGAGCCCCTAGAATGATCTGGGTTCCCATATTTTTAACTAATATAAACGGAGTTTCAATTTTCAAATTGCCATTTTCAACAACAACATTTGAGACTTTATAACGAACATTTAAGCGTGAGCCATTGAAGCCGTTAAACCTTTCAGTTGTTTTCTCAAAATATTTTGTAGGAATGATTCCTTCATTAAAATAATTAGAATCAGCTCCTGTGTCAAATAAGACAGTTTGATCCAAGATAAAATCATTATGAATAATAATCTTAGCATGGATATAAAATTTTTGGATAGAAATTCTTGAAATGAGATCTAAAAAATTTTCATCTTCTTTGTTCTCATTATCATCAGTGTGGATGTCAAGATTTTCTGTTTTTGATGCAAGCTATATATCTTGTATTTGGGATATGGCTACTGCATGTGTTTCTTGTTGAAGTTTGAGTAGACTCACTTCAGCCTTAAGGTTACGTACCTCTTGGTGAAGGTCTGGGAGAGTTGTTGTTTTAACAGAATGTTGGAATTTGTTTAAAACATTCGTTAAATCATATTTGTTTGCGGAAAAAGGTAATTTAAGTTTAGAAGAGGAAGGTTGTTGATTAACTAATTCTCTAAACTTAAATAAGTATTCTCCTTTTTCAGAATCTGGAAGTTTATCAATGATATCAAGAAGTAAATCTTGTTCTTTCGTAATAACATTGATAGAGGAAGATTCTGGGATATCATCGTTTTGAATATTTTGAATATCCTCAGAAGAAGAAGAAGAATCATCCCTTGTACTTTCAGTTTCTGAACTAGAAGTGTTTTCAATCAAAAGATTGTTTATTTGTTCAAGAAGAGGTTCATCAATACACCTAATCATCTTTAGTTTTCTTCGCAAAGCACAATATCTTGAAATATGACCTAATTTGCCACACTTAAAACATTTGACCTTGTTTTGTTCAGGAAAATTGACCTTAGGTTTGGATCTAAATTCCTGTTTGAGTCTACGAGGAGGTGTATCATGTTTATACCATTGGTAGACATACTTGTTTTTCTCATATCTTCTACGGAATGGTCTCCTATGGGATCTCCTAGAAGGTTTGGTTTGTTTGCAAGAAGGAAGGCCAAATTGTTCACAGAAAGTTCCTAACTCTATGGTTTATGGCTTTTTCTTTTGCAAGTTGATGTTGGATGCTATCATCATGACAGATCTTAAGAGCAGTTTTTTGAACATAAGAGATTAGTTCTCCATATGTCAAGAACTCATAAAGAATTTTGCCATCATTTTGATTTCTAAATTTTTCTCTAACTTTATCACCCAAAGATTTAGGTAATCCAGCTAGGAATTTTTCTTTCCAAAAGGGTTGTTTGGATCTTCTCTTATGAGAACTCGAGCAAGGAAAGTATCCGTATACCATCTAAAATCAGAAAGGGTTCTGTACTTAAGATTTGACAATAATTCAGCTGATCTATCTTTCCAAATAGACGGATCGCTAACAAAATGTTTAACAATTGTAAAAATCAAAGTTTGGACAGAATCTGGACAGGTTTCACCGTTGTAAAGGATAGGTGTTCCATCAGACTCAGTTTGGATGGATGAAAAAATGATTTGTTTGTCTTCTGGGGTAAGATAATGATCCCACCAGATCTTCAGTTGACCTGTAAAACCGGATACCAAAAGACTAGTTATTTGTTGATCTGTGTAGTTGTTTTGTGTTTGATACGCAGTACACAACATTGTCATCTGCTGCATCGTTTGAAGGATGCTAGCTTCGTTTTGGCCATCTATGTTCCATTCATAAATGTTATCTCCATTGAAGCAAGTAGGGTTTTGGGAAACTCGTTCTTCAACTAGAATATATGGAGGGCCGGCCCTAGGGTAATACAGTTTAGAGGGCTGTTTCCAATGTTGGTGGTTGATTTGTAGTTGCGATTCTGATGTAGAATCTGTTTGAGAGTCTATCTGGGAATCTTTATCAATGACTCCTAATTGCCTAGTGGATGAGTTTGACTCGTTTTGGGGTGACTCTAGGACAGTCATGGTTTGAGCAATTTGGTGAATCCTCTGATTGATCCGTTCAATCATTTTGGATTTGTTTTGGTTGTAAATTTCAGATTTCATCTGGGGATTAAGCTGAAAAGGTTTAAAAATGGGAGTTTCAATCTTTGGTCTAGATTGTTCTGGAACATTGTTTAAGATAGATGATTGAACAAAATAATCACCTAACTGCTGTAAATACAAGTTAGTATAATTATTCTGTTCAACAATCTTTTTGATGTCATTTGAATCAACAGATTCTACAATGTTTTTAAATCTAAAAGGTGCAGCAAGCACAGGTTGACCTTGATCATCCCTAGCTTGTGGAATTTGCACCATTTTTTTGGAAGAAACTCAGAAGATATATTTTCTCCTCTAGAGGTTGTCCAATGTTTAATAACATCTATTGTTTGTGCAAATGGATAATCCAATTTCAAAGTTTTAGCATATTCACCAAACCAGTCAAAAAATGGAATATTTACTTGAATTCTTTCAAGGAATCTGTAGAATTTTTCTTGAATCGTTTTTCTAACAGATCCTTTGAAGTTTTCTAAAAATCATTTCCTCTGGAGAACATATTCGTCCGAGTAAAATTGTTTTTGTAAAGTTTGTTTGTCAATCTGAAAATCATTTTCAATGACACCAATAAATCTAGTTTGATCCATCCCTAGTGATGAATAAGTTGGAGACTCATGTGATTTTAAGTCTTCATCTCTTTCCGCAAACAAATTAGCATAATTAAGGTTGGTATCAGAGCCATAAGGTGAAGTAGAGATGTTATAAATAAATCTATATTTATCTCTGTGATGTCGAGGTATTTGTTGAGCTTATTAGCATAATTAAGACTATTAGTTCTTCGATAGCACACAGTGCTTATCTAAGTTATTATGCATAAGTCCTTCCGTACGAAAATGGACTGTAAGTCCCGCTTGAGATGATAAAGGGCAGGTGAAACATCGTAAGCAGTAGTGCATAATGGCTTAGAAATAGTTCGCAGGTGTTGGCTAGGAGATAACAGTATGACTAATCATGCTAATGACCTAACAAATTCCTTGATTCTCAAAGATAAGTAGATTTTTATTTATCTCACCACTATGGATCTGGAGGTGAAGATACTAATGTAAGGGAGAATTACGACTATTGAGCTTTCGTTTTCTTCTTGCTTTACTTTATTTCTTGTTCTTATCTGCACTTCTTACTTTCTGCTCTTTACATTCTGCTTTATCGCTTTCTTATTTCTTTTATTTCTTCTGTTCATTTACTTTCTACTCTTTACTTTTTAAGTATTTACTTTCTGTATTTACTTTCTGTCCCTTTAAATTATTTATTCTTTATTCCGTTCTTTTTCTTTCAAACGAAGCAGTGGAAACCCTTCTTCATCCACTTCTTCTTCTCTAAACGATGAGGAATTAAATGTTGTAACAAGCAACTCTTCAAACAAAAGAATTTTCAAAGAAGAAATTTCTTTTCAAAACATAAACCAAAACATTGACAATTGGACTTTACCACCAATTGCCACAAACGCACTATATGTGCAAACAGAGGATAGGAAATGGTTTTCCAAGTCTGATTACATAATCAGGACTGTTGAAGAATCAGTTTCTGTCCAACCAGAAAAAGAAGATTTTTACCTTCTTTCAAAAAAGTCAATTGAAAAACACCCAAAAGAATATAATTTCTTACATGTCGGTTGTATTCAAATTGTAATTAAACCACTCTTTCGAAAAGGCTTAAATGTATCGTGTTTATTGTGTCTTTTAGACAATAAACATAATATATTTCAAGATGCTATTCTTGCAGTAGCCAAAACTGGATTACACGATGGTCCTGTTTACTTTAATTGTTATCCAGATAGGATGACTGAATTAAAGGATGAACATGCCCATGAGTGTATTAAACTAAAAATTAAACTAAACAGTTTAAACATGAAACCAGGATCTATACCTGCTACCCTAATATATAGGATACAGTATAAGGTCTCAAACACTTCTACGTCTTTTGTTCAAATTCCTTATGAAAAAGACCAAACAACTGTTTTCCTAACTGATTTTAAAAATGTTAATTTGACAATCCCAAAAACTATTATGTGGGAACATGTTAAGTTACCAGACGAGTGGATTATGGAAAAAGCCTCACAGCCTATACCACAACCCATTTCTCAGTTAAGCAGGATTTCACAAACATCTGATGGATCTGTCAGGTTATCCTTCGATCGGTCCAGAAGATCTTTTTCACAAACAAACAGATCAGAATCTTCAATATATGAGGATTGTAGATCTCTCCAAACTGAATCATCTAGATTCTCCTGTTCTTCAATTCCCAGACTGCCTTTTGTCATATATGGAATGGCATCCGAAACACCCACAGTAGTAGTCACCCAACCTCAAACGACTGCTACCAATGTTTCTCTCCAAGGAATTGATAGTTCTGTAAATATTCCCCAAACAGTGTATGAAAGAGATGAAGACTTAAAATCACATGAGTCTCCAACTTATTCATCACTAGGGATGGATCAAACTGGATTTATTGGTGTCATTGAAAATGATTTTCAGATTGACAAACAAACTTTACAAAAACAATTTTACTCGGACGAATATGTTCTCCAGAGGAAATATTTTTTAGAAAACTTTAAAGGATCTGTTAGAAAAACGATTCAAGAAAAATTCTACAGATTCCTTGAAAGAATTCAAGTGAATATTCCATTGTTTGACTGGTTTGGTGAATATGCTAAAACTTAGAAATTGGATTATCCATTTGAACAAAGAATAGATGTTATTAAACATTGGACAACCTCTAGAGGAGAAGGAAGGGGAAAAGAGAAGGGAGTGAGAAGGGAGACGGGAGAATTCTAGAGGGAAGGAGGAGTCTCTCTCTCTAGGATAGAAGTACTACTATAGGAGGAAGCATCTCTGGTACTGGGCCAAAGAAATCCCACCAGTGTCCAAACCATTGAGGGAAATCGTACTTGGTTTTTGTTTTAAAATAAATAAACCAAGTGTGTTTAAAAAGTTTGTTTTGATCCCAGAATACATGGTACCATGCATCAACATAATCCCAATAATTATATCCAATAGGATCATAGTTTATCCCAAAAGTTTTGATTTGAAATTCTACAGATTCCTTGAAAGAATTCAAGTAAATATTCCATTTTTTGACTGGTTTGGTGAATATGCTAAAACTTCGAAATTGGATTATCCAGTTGAACAAACAATAGATGTTATTAAACATTGGATAACCTCTAGAGGAGAAACTATATCTTCTGAGTTTCTTCCAAACAAAACGGTGCAAAATTCCACAAGCTAGGGATGATCAATGTCAACCTATGCTTGCTGCACCTTTTAGATTTAAAAATGTTGCAGAATCTGTTGATTCAAATGACATCAAAAAGATTGTTGAACAGAATAATTATACTAACTTGTATTTACAGCAGTTAGGTGATCATTTTGTTCAATCATCTATCTTAAACAATGTTCCAGAACAATCTAGACCAAAGATTGAAACTCCCATTTTTAAACCTTTTCAGCTTAATCCCCAAATGAAGTCTAAAATTTACAACCAAAACAAATCCAAAATGATTGAACGGATCAATCAGAGGATTCACCAAATTGCTCAAACCATGACTATCCTAGAGTCACCCTAAAATGAGTCAACCTCATCCACTAGGCAATTAGGAGTCATTGATAAAGATTCCCAGATAGACTCTCAAATAGATTCTACATCAGAATCACAACTACAAATCAACCACCAACACTGGAAACAGCCCTCTAAACTGTATTACCCTAGGGCTAGCCCTCCATATATTCTAGTTGAAGAACGAGTTTCCCAAAACCCTACTTGCTTCAATGGAGATAACATTTATGAATGGAACATAGATGGCCAAAACGAAGCTAGCATCCTTCAAACGATGCAGCAGATGACAATGTTGTGTACTGCGTATCAAACACAAAACAACTACACAGATCAACAAATAACTAGTCTTTTGGTATCCGGTTTTACAGGTCAACTGAAGAACTGGTGGGATCATTATCTTACCCCAGAAGACAAACAAATCATTTTTTCATCCATCCAAACTGAGTCTGATGGAACACCTATCCTTTACAACGGTGAAACCTGTCCAGATTCTGTCCAAACTTTGATTTTTACAATTGTTAAACATTTTGTTAGCGATCTATCTATTTGGAAAGATAGATCAGCTGAATTATTGCAAATCTTAAGTGCAGAACCCTCTCTGATTTTAGATGGTATAGGGATACTTTCCTTGCTCGAGTTCTCACAAGAGAAGATGCCAAACAACCCTTTTGGAAAGAAAAATTCCTAGCTGGATTACCTAAATCTTTGGGAGATAAAGTTAGAGAAAAATTTAGAAATCAAAATGATGGCAAAATTCCTTATGAGTTCTTGACATATGGAGAACTAATTTCTTATGTTCAAAAAACTGCTCTTAAGATCTGTCATGATGATAGCATCCAACATCAACTTGCAAAAGAAAAAGCCATAAACCGTAGAGAGTTAGGAACTTTCTGTGAACAATTTGGCCTTCCTTCTTGCAAACAAACCAAACCTTCTAGGAGATCCCATAGGAGACCATTCCGTAGAAGATCTGAGAAAAATAAGTCTGTCTACCAAAGGTATAAACATGATACACCTCCTCGTAGACTCAAACAGGAATTTCGATCCAAACCTAAGGTCGATTTTCCTGAACAAAACAAGGTCAAATGTTTTAAGTGTGGCAAATTAGGTCATATTTCAAGATATTGTGCCTTACGAAGAAAACTAAAGATGATTAGGTGTATTGATGAACCTCTTCTTGAACAAATAAACAATCTTTTGATTGAAAATACTTCTAGTTCAGAAACTGAAAGTACAAGGGATGATTCTTCTTCTTCTTCTGAGGATATTCAAAATATTCAAAATGATGATATCCCAGAATCTTCCTCTATCAATGTTATTACAAAAGAACAAGATTTACTTCTTGATATCATTGATAAACTTCTAGATTCTGAAAAAGGAGAATACTTATTTAAGTTTAGAGAATTGGTTAATCAACAACCTTCCTCTTCTAAACTTTCCAGGTATTTATAACAACTAATGTATAGGATAGAAGTGGCTTTGATCAAAGGAGTTTAAAGAATATTAGGGTTCTGGACTCAATTGATTGATTGAGGTTCTATTCAAGACTTAGTGATTTCAAAACTCCATATACATTGAGAGAAAGGATAGATATTTTTCATCATCAAGAGCCTATATCATATACTATTTTCACAAACCAACCATCTTCCATCTTAAACAAAAACACAAAAACATCTATTTTACTGCATCTTTATTTTATTGCACCCACAAAACAACAAAACCATTTATTCTTTACTCAGGTCTACCGTTGAATTTGACATCCAATTTGCTAGGTTTCTTTTAGAAAGGCTCCTTGAGAAGAACGATAGGGTTGTGCCTTATACTACATTACTAGGGTGCAATTCACTTAATTTTGATGGCTCGGACCGCGATAATCCGAAGCACTCGTCAATGGCGCCATTGCCGGGGAGCCAAGTAATTGGTTCCCTAGTAATTGTTTGTCAATTCTACTGCCTACCTGAGTCATTTTTCATTGTCTTTCATTGTATTTTAGTTTTTAGTAGTTTTCAACTTGCATTTCATATTGCATTCTTTTTCTGACTTTTCTGCAGAATCGATCTCTGTGACTTTAAGTCGCGACCTTACCTGACCTGAGTCGCGACAGTTACTCTCTGTCATTTTGAGTCGCGACCCACAATACTTAAAGTAGAGACTAATTGCTATCTGTTATATTTAACTACTCTCTGCGAAAACCAGTTGCGACATTTAAAACTTTTAGGCGCGATTGCTTCTCTCTGTGACTTTACGTTGCGACTCCAAGACACTTTTGTCGCGACCACTTGATACTTTTCTGCTGTGCAACTTCTGAACTGAATCTGACTATTTGCATTAATTGCTCTTGATTGTTTCTACATTGCATGCGTAGGAGAACAGAAACATTAGTACCTTTTGACCCTGAAATTGAAAGGAGACTTAGGAAACTAAGGAGAGAATTTAGGGAGTTTAGAAAAGAAGAGGCAAAATCTAGTTCCTCCTCTAGTATTCTAGAATCTGAAACTGAATTAAATATGGCTGATCATAATGGGCATAATGGGAATGGAGAAAATGAAATACCTATGAACGTTGAAGATAATAGAAGTGTTAGGGAAATTAATCATTCGCTTGTGAATTATGATCCTAATTGTTTTTATACTGAAGAGGCAAATTTTGAAATTAAAGGAGCTTTGATTGCAGCCTTACCTAAATTTCATGGTTTTGCAGGAGAATGTCCTCACAGGCACTTACAAACCATGCACATGATCTGCTCTTCAATGAAACCTCCAATGGCCACTTTGGATGACGGCTTGAGGAGGTGTTTCCATTTTACTTTGGAAGGGAAGGCTAAGGAGTGGCTGTACAATTTACCAACTCACTTCTCCACTCTTACATGGGATCAGCTGAAGTCCACTTATCTTGAGCAGTTTTTCTGAGCCTCCAAGACTACTCGAATGAAGAAAGAGATCACTAATGTTATGCAACAGGATGGGGAGTCTTTGCATGAGTATTGGACAAGATTCATTAACCTTCTGGCTCGATGTTCCCACCACAATATCACTAAGGCTGATTTAGTATACATCTGCTTTGATGGTCTACTACCCCATAATAAAGTATCCTTGAATGCTGCTACGAACGGTTCATTGAGAGATAAGACCCCACAAGCAAGTTAGGATTTGTTCCAGAAAATGGCTAATGAGGACCATCAAACTGGAGATCCAAGAAGATTACCACCCTCATCTTCAAGTAACTCTAATGCGATCTTAGCTGAGATAGCGGCCTTGGGAAATCGAATGGACAAGAGGATGAGTTTGATTGAAAGGGAGCTACACTCCACAAAACAAGTTCATGCAGTGGATACCTCGCAAGCCCTAGTTACAGGATGTGAATCATGTGGTTCAATGATGGATGCTACAAGTACATGTGATAGACAGTATGAGGAAGTTGTGGCTATGTATCAAGGGAGAGAGAATAACTTCCAGAAGAGAGATCCATACTCTAACACATATAATCCTGGCTGGAGAGACCACCCAAATTTTAGGTGGGGGAATGGAGAAAATAGATCTAATCAAGCAACTACCAAGGTAATGCAAGGTCTATAGTCCCCACACAACCTAATGCTTTAGTGCCTTCAAGACCAGAAGAGACCTCTCAATTGTTAAAGAGTATGGTAGCACAAATGAATAACATGGATGGTAGAATGACCAATATTGATCACAAGCTCAAAGAGAATGATGGTCAGTTCACCTCCATAGCTTCAATTCTCCAGAGCATGCAGAAGGATAATGCAGATGTTCATAGAAAACTTGAGGAGTTAAGTTGTAAGAATGCAGATATCACAAGCCACTTAACTCAAGTTTCTAATACAGTGAGTGACATCCAAGGAAAGAACAGTGGCAGCATACCTTCGAACACTGTTATTAATCCAAGAGGGGTAAATGCCACATCTCTAAGAAGTGGAAAACAGGTGCACTTTAAGGAAGCTGATACACCACAGGAGGATAAGGAAGATGCTGAATTTCATGATTCATCACTGCCATAGATGCAGATTGGTAATTTTGAAAGTGCCAAGGAACGGTTGCTTGCAAGTAAGAAGGCAACCCAAGAGGAGAACTCACAAACACAAGCTGCAGTACAAGAACTGTAGGAGGACGAAGTAACCGTACCAACTCCAGCATATAAAGGAAAGAAACCTGAGGAGAAGCCAGAGATGAGCAAGCAAGGAGCCTCTTTGCATACAGGTAAGGAGGTAAGTATAAAAGATCTCCCTTTTCCTAACTCTTATTTTGTAGGGAAGAAAAAGGTTGATCTTGATTTTGCAAAAGATGCTTACAATCTGTTCAATAAACTGGAAATAAACATCCCTATGGTTGAATTCCTCAAGAGAAACCCTAAGTATGCAAAATTTTTAAAAGAATTGTGTGCTGATAAAAAGAAATTTAGGCCTCTTGAGAGAATTCAGGTGAGTGCTAATGTGTCATCCCTTTTTAAAACTGAACTACCGGTTAAGTGCCAAGACCCAGGCTCCTATACAATCCCATGCACTATAGGGAATATTCCTATTAAGGGAGCATTGCTAAATCTAGGGGTGGCCATTAATGTAATGCCTTGGTCAGTTTATCAGGCTTTAGGTGTCAATAATCTGAGAGACACAAATGTAGTACTTGTAACATCCCAATTTTTAGGCCTAGAGACGCAAAAATAGCCTAAGATTGAGAGGCTACCAGACCCCTTTTTGGAGCAGAAGTCCAGGAGAAATGTAGAGAGTTTCAGGGACTAAGCTGCGAATAAGCGAAGGTACAGGGACTTATGTGTAAACAGTGAAAGTCCCAAGGGGTAGAATGGCCATTTGGGATGATGTAAAGGTTAAAGGTTGCGAGCTGACCATTTGGGTCGCGACTAGAAATCAGTTAGGTTGCGACTAATGGTTACAGAAAGAGTTATGCGCGACGAGAAAGTATTATGGTCGCGACGAGAAAATAATGTTGTCGCGACTAGAAAGTAGTGATGTCGCGACTAATAGTGGCAGAAAGGCTTAGACGTGACGTGAAGATGTGTGGGTCACGACTAATAGGTAAATGAGCTTGGTTGCGACTAAAATGTATTGAGGTCGTGACTGAAAAGTGATATGGTCGCGACGAAAAACTGTTATGGTCGCGACGAAAAATTGTTATGGTCGCGACTAAAGGATGTTGTGGTCGTGACTAATGTCCACAGAAGTATTAGGTCGTGATAAGATGATGTTGAGGTCGCGACTAGTGACTAAAGTGGTGCTAAGCGTATAGGCCAAGAGTTGTGAAGGTCCAAAGGAGATAGTTACCCGGTTAGAGATAGAGCTGGGGAAAGAGGACAGATAAAGGAAAGGATATCTGGAAACCATGAGGTGGACTGATAAGGTGGACTCATGGGACCCACAAGATGATACATGGCATTAAAGTAATGATTCAGTAAAGTTACTCGGTTGGCACGATAACCGAGGAGATAAGTCTGGGACTTATCTGAATAGCATTGGAATATGTGCAAGGTCTCTTTCAGGTGCCACATGGCACTGGCATAGAGGAAGAAGAAAAGTTAAGGGACACATGGCACAATCTTAGCCGGTGAGTCCAGTTTGTGGGAAATCGGACCGGACCGGTACTGGATTGGACTGGAAATGCTGAGTCAGCATGCTGAGGTGTCCAGGGTTTTAGACATGTGAAAAATGTGACGCTGAGGTGGCAGGCTGAGGTGGCATGATGATGCAGTAAAGAGGAAATAAAAGAAAATAGGAAATTCCAGGAAAAACCAGGACCACATATTCAGAGTTCATAGAAACTACGGGAATGCCATTGGAGGAGGTTATAAATACCCCCCTCCATTTCATTTCACGCATGGCAAGAGGAAAGGGAGAGAAAGAAGAGAGAGAAGGAGAAGGAAAGGAAGAGAGAAAGGAGGAAAGGAAGAAAAGAAGTTCTGGCGGAGCTGGAAGCAGAATAGAGATAGTAGAGTTCTACTGAGCTAGCCAGGTAGTAACTAATCCTAGCTTTTATGTAATGGCTTTGTGATTTGATGTGCTATTGTTTGGTTGGATTGTTGTCTTATATGATATGTCTGAAGCTCTACTGCAATGCTGTGATCATATGTTATTGAGTATGGAAGCATGCAGCATACTTATCTAGACACAATCACAAGCAAGCACTGTCACACTGCATTACATATATTGTTATTATTGTTGATACTGAGATTCCCCCGAATCTCATCCCCCATATATAACCCATTACAGGGAGGTTATGTCGAAGTAGATTTTGAGAATGCTAGGAGACGCCGTTATGCTGCCGAAGTTAAGACTGAATATCAGTATATGATAAGTACTGTGTACGTATGTGCTGTCTAAGGAGGCTGGAAGTGAGTGGACCTAGCCGGTTCATCCAGTCTTTCCTGGGTACTACATAGAATGGAAGTTCTCATGAGGGAATTACTGAATCAGTACAGTTCAGTTCTTTGTACAGATGAAGCTTAGCGGTTATGCTGCCGGAGTTTAGGCAGAAAGAGATGTAATAGAAATATGAGAATTCTATGTATGCTTTGTTGTATATGCCATTTTGTATGACATTTGTTATTCAATGATAAATATTGTTTGGCATGTTTAATTTGTATATGAGAAATTGAGAAATTCGCAGGTCCTGAGGTAGCAGTGTTCTAACCTCAGTTTGACCTAGTAACTGGAGGAGTCTGACCACAAGATTTAGTGAGCCGATAGTACACATCTGGGGCATTCCGTGGATAGGTAATAAGCCTCATTTGGATGTGTAAAATGTGAGAAACCAGTTCTCAAAGTAAAGGTTCAGAATGAGGAACTTAAGAGTAAAAGTTCAATCTCCGGACTTAAGTTAAGATGTAATCAAGCTAATATTGTTTCTGCAAGTGTACTCTGAGGAGTATAAAGGAAGGATGTTTTAGTACTCCAACTAGCTGATAGGTCAATTAGGTATCCCAAGGGACTTCTTGAGGATATTCTAGTGTAGGTCAAAGACTTAGTTTTCCCAGCTAACTTCTATGTTCTGGATATGTCTAATGAGCTAGTAAATGATAGCACTTTGATCCTTGGTCGACCCTTCCTCCAAACTTCCAAAACCATAATTAGTATGAAGCATAGCTCCATTACAATGGAAGTTGGGGAACATGTGGTAAGCTTTAACATGCATGAAGCGATGAGATATCCCTATGATAACTCTGCGTTTGCTTCTTTAAATGCCATTGATTATGCTATTGAAGAAGTTAGGGATGAACATGAATTAAGTTTGCATGACGATGATAGAGGTAATGCACTTGCACAAGCTTTTTTGAGTGATTTTGCAGGATCCCAAGGTATGCTGGAAGCTGAAAGGCCAACAATCAAAGAAGGGTCGAGTTTCTGTGATAAACAGTCGTAACCTAATGACCTTAACGTCTCGACTCAAAACTCCAGAGACGACCAGTCACATTGCCAAGATAAAGCAGTCACGACTAAACCTCAACCAGCTAAGGGGCAACCTATCTGTGAAGAGGAGTCGCGACCAAATGGTTTACGTGTCACGACACAAAACTCCAGAGAGCACAAGTCGCGACAATATAAAAATAAGGTGGCGACTAATAGCTTCAGAAGTACACCCTATCATTATCAGTCGCGACAATACGCTGAAAGGTCGCGACCCCATATACCAGACGCATCCAATAAACTAAGGATTCCTTTAGATCACCTTCCCACTATTTTGGCTAAAGGAATGTGTTCTAACCTTACTTCTCCTCATTCTTATTCCAAGATTACTTTCCATACCTTAAAATTCTTTAAAGATTTGATCCCTAATAATGATGCAGGTATGGAGAAGGATGACCCCACTCTTGTTGCAATTGTAGACCAACCTCAGCTTGGTGCGACGCTTGCGGAAGTAGAGGACAAAATGGGGAACCCACACAAGCTGGATAAGAGCAGCCGCAAGGAATGTACGAAGGATACGAAGGGCAAACCTCTGAACCTGCTGCTGTTACATGCCAACCATAGTAGGGCAAGTTCAAGTTTAAAGAGGGAAGATTCAAGACAAGCTTGGACGAATCTCAGCACGAAATGCACTACTGTGGCACTTTAAAGTGGAGAGAGAAAGCAATGGGGGAGATCGTCCATTCAAACAGCTGTCTCTCCAAGGTTATTGAGTTCCCCCTGCCACCTTAAGGCCAGGTTGTCTCTTTCCTATCTCTCACCGTTTACAAGTTTTTCGATATGATGTTTGCTATGATAGGTTGAACTTAGGAAAAGGATGATTCAGTAGATTAGATTCCATTTTTAGTTTAGTTCTAGTTGTCTCCAGTTTATTTCTATCTATTCTAGAATTATTTCTGATTTGCATAACACCCCGTTACTGTGCTGCACACTCTTTAATAGTCACCTTTCCATCCACACACTCACATGCATGAATTTCGCTTACCCATCCTGTCATCTTTGCTCTACTTATACTGCTTTGTATGACTTGAATGTGACTGCATGCCTCATTGAAAAATTTGCATTGAGTGATAAGACCATTTGCTATATTTGAGCTTGATTTGTTTGACTTCATACAGTGCTGTCATTTCTGGTTCTACTGACAGTGAGGACACTGTCAAGTTTAAGTGTGGGGGAGGATGTTTTACTTTTGCTTTTTTATGTTTAATCCAATCTTTCATCACAAAATTTTTTGTTTTTTATCTTAACATGTGGTGAATTGCTGAAAATTGGACCTCCACCTTAAACAAAATTGTTAATTGGTAAAAAGCATTTAGTTTGAAAACCATTTTTGGACTTTGAAAACTGTCACTTGGTAGTCTCTATGAATAATAGTCACGACATATATGATTTATGGTCGCAACCTGTGATGGAATTATGGACTAACGTGCTCTCTGTGACTACAGTCGCGACTATATGCTGTCTGGTCGCGATAATACCTCTCTGTGTATTTATGTCGCGACTATAGTACCTGACTTGTTGAGACTGTTCCTCTCTGTGTATTTTAGTCACGATAGGCAATTTCATTAGTCGCGACCAATTATTGGAAACTTCTGAGCATCCACCCCTGTGAAAATAGGTCGCGACTATAACTGTTTAAGTCCAATTACCTTCTCTTTGCCTTGTACAATGCTGGAAAGAAGGATTCCTTTTGAACTACTAAGATGCTTTCACAAATAATTCATTGTCCCCTAATTTCAAATCCTTTTTAGACCTTCGCAACCATTGCCACACTTGAATTTTTCTTTGAGAAACTTGGAAATTGAATTTGAAATACTTGAACTTTTGCTATTGAATTTGGGATTATTACATGACTCCAAGTGATTACTTTGAAACTTCTAAATCATCGTTTAGAGGGTTTTCAGTTGTGATAAGTGTTCTAATGCCTAGTGAATGATGAACTTTGTTTGGGACTTTAGCTTATGAGCAATTTAGATCAAAACCCTAGTTGGAAAGATTCTCGGCCTAAATTTCTATATTGAGTGATTATTCAATTGGTTTATATTCTCTAGAACTTGTCTTGGCTCTGAGTTGAGAATGACTTGCAGACTTATGAATTGAACATGACAGAGGCATTCATTTCTAAACCCTTTTATCCCAAACACAAGCCCACTACATTCATATCCTTAGTCACCCCCTTTGAGCCCATCATTTTCTTTCATCCATTATTTATATAGAAAGTCATATATGCATAAACTTTATTTGCAAAATAAAATTTGATTCATGACAAAAATTCATTATTGTTGTGATGTGTGCTACAGATTCTATGCATGAAGTGCCAAAAAAAAAAGAGAGAGAGGACGGTGCAAGAAAAGAAACAACGAAAAAAAACAAAAAAAAGAAAAGAGAAATGAAGAAGGCACTATTATTAACTTTTATTAGCACAATTATCACTTCTAGATCTTTAGAGACATGAATTCATGCTACATATTTATTGTTGAATGCATACAGTACTTTCTATTCTTCATATTCCATTCCATGTGGCCCAACTCCATCATTACAACCCTAAAAGCCTCTTGATTCTTTGCATAAGGGCTGTATAGTTGCTGAGATTTAGAGCCATTACAAGCATATGGTAGGATGTTATCCAATTTTAATTTGAGTGAAAGAACCCTAACAATGAGAGGATGGAGAGAGCTAAATACTTATATCTTTTGAGAGGATCTAGTAGTTGATTTCATTTAGTAGTTGATCACTAGGCATTTCTCACATTATCACTTCTGCATTCCCAAAAGATGGTGGATTAATTATTTTCAGGTCACACTATGGATCATGTTTTTATCTTGGCTTTAATAGTGATTGCTCTAGGTGTAATTCATTTCTTTGTCCAGGAGTACAAAGGTTCAAGTGTGGGGGAATTTATAAGACATATTTTGTATATGGTTTCTATAACAATTTTGAGAGTTTTATAATAACTTTACCATTTATTTCATGCCTTAAATTGTACTTTTGTGTATTACATGATTGTGCGTGGCAATGTGTTAATTAAAGGGTAGAATGGTAAAATAACTCTTCCAAACTACATATATTCGGTTATCTACTGATCTGGACTTTTACAGTGAGCTTTTATATTGATTTGCAGGTACTTTGGAAGAGAACAAGGACCAGGAAAGAAATCAAAAGACAATGAACGTGGAACCACGTCTCTGTGCTATTTAGTCGCGACCACAGAGTCCCAAGGTCGTGACCCATAATTCATCTAGAAGATTCTCATTGTTTATAGGTTGCGACCAACACGTGTATCTGGTCGCGACTAATAGTACGAAATTGCTGAAGCTGCGCGTTTTGGATTAGGTCATGCTGTTATAAGAAAAGAGGGAGGCTGCCGTCAAGGGGAGGCTGGTTTTTGGAACTGATTAGGCTAAGAAACAGTACTCAAGCGATCTCTACACACCTTCTATACTTCTCTACCCCTTTCACCCTTCATCTCTTCATCGTTCCTTCATGGCATCATATCTGAACAGCAATTACAGTGCAGTAGAAGTCATGAGAGGCTAGACCTTTAGTCTCTTGGTGATGGATCCAGTATCTTGAGCTCACAGACTGAACGGGGAGTTTCTTCTATTCTAATTTGCATCTTGTCATATTTTGATTGCTTCTAGATCTAGGATTTTTCATCATATGAACAAGTTTGGATATCGATTGATTATTCTCAAATTAGACGATTGTAATTTAGCCTGGATGTTTTGAATGCTGGTTTAAATTCAATATTTTAGTTTTGAGTTCAAGTTAGTTAAACAGTTGTCAACGATCGTTGCTAATTGATTCGATTGCTTGAATTCTAGGGTTAGTCGATCGATGCTCATTCGAGGGCATTCTTCCATCTGTTTTAAATTACACACTAAGTGATCCTTAGCAGTTCAATAATATTCTTTAAACTAGCTTTGATCAAAGGAGTTTAAAGAATATTAGGGTTCTGGACTCAATCGATTGATTGAGATTCTATTCAAGACTTAGGATTTCAAAACTCCATATACATTGAGAGCAAGGATAGATATTTTTCATCATCAAGAGCCTATCATCATATACTATTTTCACAAACCAACCATCTTCCATCTTAAACAAAAATACAAAAATATCTATTTTACTGCATCTTTATTTTACTGCACCCACAAAACAACAAAACCATTTATTCTTTACTCAGGTCTACCGTTGAATTTGACATCTAATTTGCTAGGTTTCCTTTAGAAAGGCTCCTTGAGAAGAACGATAGAGTTGTGCCTTATACTACAATACTAGGGTGCAATTCACTTAATTTCGATAGCTCAGACCGCGACAATCCGAAGCACTCGTCAACTACCTCTTTAGCTTAGAAATATGAATTTTCAAGAAAAGGGTTATCGGGTACTGTTTACTGGCACTGTTCATTTGGTAATCTAGACTACAATCTGAACTTTGAAAATTTATAATTAAATCTAGAAAAATCGAAATAGGGTGGTTCCAATTTCTAATGAAAGCTATTTTATTGAACTTTGAATAAAAAATGTTAAACTGTGGTTTCCTTTTCAAAATGAAATTAGTTTATTCATTGAAAAATACTGTTCATTTGGTAAATCTGGAAGTTCCAGTATCCTTACCTTATTTTCAAAAATTCATTTCTCCTTGTTCACTTATCCAAATGAGATGTATTATATATGGATTTAAAGTTCCATATGTGTACCTTATGCTCATAAAAGTTTGTGGAAAAACTCGTTCATTTATCATTTGAAATTCGAGCATGAACCTCACAGCCTCTGGTTGCTCATTTTATCTTGTTCCAGGTTTTATCTTCAACTTTGAAAAATCAGAACAAATCGAATACTTAACCAATTGAGGAGTTCTTGATGTCCATTTAAAGCTATGGATCTTAACAAATCGAATACACCATGCATATCAAAATATCATCTTCTAAGGTCAAGTACTCAACTTTAATTCATATACAAATTCAACCATTCATATTTACCCTTTTTCCTTGAGATGTTCCAGCACCTATAACATGGTTATGTATATGGCAAGAATGAGATTTCATGGAAATCTCAATAGCAAGTCATACAAACTATAATAACATGCATGCTTGAATATATGCTTAACATGTTATAATGACATGGGAGCTACTTCATGAACATACATAAGCAACCTCTAACATGCATAAGATTATAGTTAGGTATTCTTGCTAAAGAGGTAGTTTTCATGATATGGGAGCTACTTTGTACACATACATAAGCAAACTCTAACATGCATATTGTCATGACATTCATTGCAAGGAGTTGCAATCATTCATACTTTATCATAATCATCAAAGTATCATCTTAAGCTCAACCAAGAATCATAACTAACAAGCAAGAATACAATCAAACAAACATAAGATTATAGTTAGGTATTCTTGCTACCTCTTAGCTATCTTTGTCACTTTCTTCTTGAGATGATCTTCTTCCCACACAAATGTCAAAACCTAGCCATTACAAAGTAACATCAAGTTACAACTCAACTTCAAAACAATTCCAAGACTACGTTCTCACTAGATTCTATTCTTTCTTTAATTTATGACTTATACTTCCATCTTCCTAAAATAATTTCTCATGGTTCATTTCTACATAATTTTTCATTTAGAATCCAAATATGAAATCAGAATTTCCAAAATCAAATCACATCATTGGCTGCTGCTCAGAACCAAAATGCCTCTTACATTTTCCAAAAATTCTCATTTTGGTTCCAATGCTTCCAATACTTGTTTCTCTACTTTATCCCCACACAATTTTCCATTTTAAACACATTGGAAGCATCAAAATCATGAAATTCCAACATTTGAACAGTTTTTTATACAGTAACAGCCAAGAACACAACATTCCATTCACATGCATACTTGGATCTCCAAGCTAGTACTACTTGATTCTAGCTTGTTTGAGCTTATCTAAACTATCTATAACATAAAAATCATATTCCTTTCACATGAAAACAGAATGTACAGCAGCAGCACCAAGGAAAATATGTCACAAAACCCTCTTAAAACTAAGAGCAAACTTGCTAGAATAGAGTACAAGATCAAGGGAACTAGTTACCTTTCTTGTTCTTCCAAGTTGCTTGCTTATTTCTTGCTTCAATAGAAATTTTGCAAGAGGTTCCCTAAGGTGCCAAGAATTCCCACCCAAGTCTGATTTGAGGGGGTATCTATAGAAAACTTTGATGAAAATGGAAGGCCAAGATTACTTTGGTTACTATTTGATCTAATGGTCCATAATCCACCTTGCAAGAAGCTTGCCCTAGAATCCTCATTAATGACATCATCCATGACATCATCAAGGCTATGTTTGATGCAATAAAATGGAAAATACTTATAGGAAAAATTTTAATCAGTCCGGTACTGATCTGGTCAGTTTCCTAAAAACCAGACTGTTTTATGTTCCTGATTTTTATAATATTATAGAATATGTATTCTATCATGAAAACCAGTGTTTAGGTTTTTTCTACCATTGACACTATTATACTGAGTATTTATCTTCTATCCATCCCTTGAGAAATGACCAAAATACCCTTGGTGCCCTTTCTTATACTATATTAACCCTAAGGGCATAATTATCATTTCACACCTCCTTATACCTTATCAGGGCATATACTGACTCTGAGTAATCATTCCTGTACTTACCTTGCCATTTTGACCTATCCAAAATAACCAAAATTCCTTCCATTCATCTCTTGTACATTATTACAACACAGGGGCATTTTCGTAATTTTGCACTTTTCTGGGGTTCCTCTGAACACTGGCCCACATAACTGTTCAGTGACCTTATTGGACCTTTGTGGCGCCATTTTGGGCCTTTATATGGTCCACTACCTTTATGGCATAAATCCCGACAAACCTCTCCCGAAGGTATTTATCGGGTATTTTATTCTACTGTAAATTCCATTAAAAATTCTACAGGATTCCTTTTCTGACCGTGTCAATTTTATAAATTCTCATATTAATTATAAGAATTTATTGTAAAGCTTCATCCGATTCTGAGGTCCAAGACATACTATAATAATTTTTCCTAACTTCAAAAATTTATATCAATTTATCGGGACCTCAAATCGAAATTATGTGTTGCGTGGAACTAACCGAAATAATTTTCTCTAGCTACATATAAAATTTGGGACTAATCTGTTCCCAGCTATATTTGGGCATTTTCTGGCTCAATTTCTTCATAATTACACTTTTACCCCTTGAACTTTTCTTAAATTACATTTAGGTCCTTAAACTTTTTGAAATTATACTTAATGGCCCAACATTTATGTCTACATTCTATTTTGGCCCTAAAACTTTTGTAAATTTCACTTAGGTCCTCAAACTTTCTATTATTTTCAATTCAATCCCTTTTCTTCCTTAAATTGCAACACTTTCCTTAGAAAATCTCATATATATATTGTAATATCCTTAATTTTATGTACTGATTTCTATGTACAGATTAGATGGAATATATGAGTTCTTTTTCGGGAAAAAGATGTGGTCTTTTATGTAAAGAAAAGGATTAAATTGCAAAAGAAAGGAAATGAAAGGACTTAAATGTAATTATGGAAAGTTTAAAGCTAAGAAGGAAAAGTAGACAAAAATGTGGGGTATTTAGGTGTAATTTTAGCCAAATAAAGGGACTTAGTTGAAAAGAAGAAAAGTTTTCGGGGCAAAAGTGTAATTATGAAAACTTGGACCGGAAATAGGCAAAAATAATGATCGTACTCCGATCAGCCCCATATCCCACCAGTAGGTAGAGCAAGTGACGCCTGGTAATCCAGCCTAATACAGGAATTTTTGAAGACTCCAGATAGCCAGAAATGGACTGATCATCCAAAAGTTATAAAAATTCCTACCGGATACCCTAGATTTCAGATATAAGTAAGAAATTACAGGATGATGCACCCTTATAGGGAGGATGTCGGGAAACTGACAGAATACCGATAGGAGGTCTGTAGAAGAAGTTATTCACAAATTAGAAAATCCAGACAGGAGTATGAGGCCTCCAGGGATCCGATAGGGAGATTTATCTGTATTTAAACTAAGACTGAATGAGGTCGGGTAACAACAGTCAGATGCCCGTTAGAACCCAAATGGCTGCCCAGACACAGTAGGGCAGTGTATATGACAGAAGGAGCCTGTGTCCGGATATGTGTGTAAACGGTGTATAATAAGCTAAAATATTCAGTGAACCTGGACAGGGGAGGATTCCTGGTAATGCGTGCCATGAAGATGTTGGACCCAGAAAGGCCAAAAAATGGCGCCATCAAAGGCCCAATGAGATACGTGGACTGATAGGTGGGACAGTGTCCAGCAGAACCCCGGAAAAGTGCGAAATTACGAAAATGCCCCTGTGTTGTACCAAAGGATAGCAGATGAATTGAGGGCATTCTGGTCATTCTAGATAGGTCCAGAGGCTAAGATGTATCTAAATAAGGTTGTCTAGAGTCAGTATATGCTTTGACCAGGTACAGAAAGGTGGAAAATGACGATTTTGCCCTTAGGGTTAAAATAGGACAAGAAAGGGCACCAAGGGCATTTTGGTCATTTTGCAGGGGATCTGTAATTGAGGTTAGACCCAGTATTAAAATATTAATGATATAAAGGATCCAGATACTAAGTTCAAGGATAGAAGACATAATATAGGTTTTTAGAAAAATTGGATTCAGAAAACGGTCCAGTTTTCGAGGCGACGGACCGGGCTGGTACCGGATTGGACCGGAAAGCTTCCAGAAGGCTTTTCTCCTCTCTAAATTACGCCATGTGAAGAATGTGGGTGGTGAGGTGTCCCATGAGGTGGCATTGAGTGATGTCATGCATGATGCAGTAAAAGGAATAAAGAAAAATAGGAAATTCAGAAAAAACCAGGACCACAGGATCAGATGGCTTCAAAATTACAAGAATGCCATTGACCAAAACTATAAATACCCCCCCTAGCTCTTCATTTACCATGGCCAAGAGGCTTTTTAGAGAGATAAGGAGGTGCTTGAGAGAGAAAGTGAGAGAAAGAAAGAAGAAAGGAAGTTCTGGTGGAGTTGGAAGCAGTAGAGAAGTTCTGAAGTTCTGCTTTTAAGGTAGTAACTAATCCTAGCTTTTATATAATTTCTTTGTGAATTGTTGTGCTATTGTTTGGTTGGATTGTTGTCTTATATGTTATGCTTGAAGCTCTATTACAATGCTATGATCATATGTTATTGAATATTGAAGCATGCAGCATACTTATCTGTACACAATCACAAGCAGGCACTGTCACACTGCATTACATATATTGTTATGATTGTTGCTACTGGGATTCTTTTGAATCTCATTCCCATATATAACATTACAGGGGAGGTTCTGTCAAAATAGAATTTGGAAATTTTAAGAGACGCCGTTAGGCTGCCGAAATTCTGGCAACAAAGAAGGAACAAAGAAAGGAACTGATACGTACTGTGTACGTAAGTGTTGTCTAAGGAGGCTGGAAGTGAGTAGACCTAGCAGGTTCATCCAGTCTTTCCTGGGTACTTATGTAGAATGGTAGCTCCTACGGGAATTATCGAATTGGTACAAGATTGGTTACTTTCTACAGACGGAATGTAGCAGTTATGCTGCCGAATTTTAGACATAGAAAAGTGTAACAGAAATATGAGGATGTTAATCATGCACTAATGTATAACAGTAGATTATTTAATAATAATTGTTATCTGGCATGTTTGACTGATATGTTATGTATGCATGCACTAATATGTAAGGTTGGTTGCTGAAAAATGGCCTTGTGAACAGTAATCCGTGGAGACCTATTGATGTTTGATAAATCATTAAAAATAGTAAATGGTTGAATAAATGTGTGATATTTTTATGGTAAATAGTAGACATCCTAAGATTTAATTTGATATATATAATGCTTAATTTGGATGTATATACGAAAAGATATAAATTGTTAAATTTGGGACCAGAATGCTGAATTCAGGAGAAAGTCATTGGATGAACAGTAAATTTGAAACGTTGACCCACGTTGAATTTGTCAAGTAATGGTCAACCAATGATTTTTCTCTGAAATATAATTAAGTTATCTTCATGTATCAATTTGAACCACTTCATTTTTATTTTTCTAGAATTAGTTATGATTTTTCAAAGTCAGGTCACTCATCTAGAATTCGCCACATTGAACAGTACCCGATGAGAATAAAATTCCAGATTAAGAGTTTAGACTTCAATGACCTGGAAAGTGGTTCTAAACACTACTGAATGGTCCTTAAGATATATAAAAATAAGGATGTGACATATATAACGTACAAACTGTACATGCATACCAGATAAGAAAATTAGGGATATGACAGATAGGGTATCTTGCTCTATTTAGAGCATATCAACTCTCTAATTCAAAGGACTAGTTCCCAATTCTTAAGAAAAACTAAGTGGCTAGAACTTTCATATATCATATCCCTTACTCAAGAGCCTCTCAACCTAAACCCCAAAACTGAGTAGCTATTAACATGACCGGGAATATACTTATCTCTCATCATACTAATTTTTTTTAACCATCTATCTCATTATCTATCCCTTATCATTTCTTTCTATTAATCCTCAAAAAATTACTGAGGCTATTTATCTTTAGCTTACTATCTCCAAGATCCTGTTCATTAGTTCAGGAATCTAAGATAGCTATTATGTCAGGCCATCTTACCTTAACTAGGTTAACTATCTCATTTACCATTTTTTCTATTGCTTTATCATTACCAAGTTCAATTATCTAATTGTATGTCGTATGGAACGAGAGCAACATAACTTTCTCATAATTTTCTCATCATATATACTCTACCTTGCATGTAATGTGATGAGAGCTCCGAATTGTCGCAGTCCGAGCCATCAAAATTAAGTGAATTGCACCCCAATAATGTAGTATAAGGCACAACCCTATCGTTCTTCTCAAGGAGCCTTTCTAAAGGTATCCTAGTAAATTGGATGTCAAAATCATTGAAAACCTGAGTTGAGGGTAAATGGTTTTGGGTTTTTTTGGGTGCAGAAATGTAAAGATGTAGTAAAATACATGTTTTTGTGTTTTTGTATAAATGAAAGGGATTTATTATGGCAGCCTCTTGATGATGAAAACATATATCTATCCTTGCTCTCAATTCATATGGAGTTTGAAATCACTAAGTCTTGTGTAAGATGAACCTCAATCGATCGATTGAGTCCAGAACCCTAACAATCTTTAAACTCCTTTGATCAAAGCTAGTTTAGAGATTATTAGTGAACTGCTAATTGTACCACTTAGTGTGCAATTCAAATCAGATTGTAAAGAATGCCCTCAAGTGAGCGTCGATCGACTAACCCTAGATTTCAAGCAATCGAATTAATTAGCAACAATCGTTGACAACCATTCAACCATCTTAAAATCACAACTGGAGTATTATAATAAAAACCAGCATTCAAAACATCCAAGTAAATCACACTGTCTAAAATGAGAATTATCAATCGATATTCAATCTTGTTCATATCATGAAAACCCTAGATCTAGCAGCAAACACAATATGATAAGATACAAATTAGAACAGAAGAAACTCCCCGGTTAAGCTCATGAGCTCAAGAATACAAAATCAATCACCAAGAGACTAAGAGTTTAGCCTCTCATAAGCTCCGCTCCACTGCAATCGCTGTCCAGAAGTGGTGCCATGAAGAAACTATGGAAAGATGCAGAATGGGGGTGAGGAAACGTATAGAGGAGGTGGAAAATGGAGATGGAGTGTGTGAGTATGGGTTCCAGACCTAATCAGGCCCGAAACCCTACTCTTGCTTCCCTCTGCGCGGCTCTGGAATGAAAAATGGAGGGGGCTCCCCCGAATGCTGGCTTCCCATGTCTTTTAAACGCAAATTAACCTAATCAGAAACGCACAGCTTCGCGTCTGTCTTCTTTGGTCGCGACCAGATCCATTTTTGGTCGCGACCTGTGATCACAAAATAGTACCCCGAGAGAATGCTTCAGGTCGCGACCACGGATACTTTTGGTCGCGACCAAATAAGGCAGAGGCGTGATATTCATTTTCTTAACTTGTGATTTCTTTCCTGGTACTTGCTCTCCTCCTAGATACCTGCAATTCATCATAGAAGCTCAAAGTAAATGTTCAAATCAATAGATAACAACATATGTGCAGTTTGCAGAAGTTATTTTACCATTTTATACTATAATTAGCATATTGCCATGCACAATCATGTAGTACACAAAAGTACACTTTAAGGCATGAAATGAATGGTAAAGTTACAATAAACTCTTAAAAGTGTGTTAGAAACCATATACAAAAATGTGACTCATCATAATGCGAAAGGAAAACATTCATGCATTATAGCATACTCTAACATGCGTGTCATCAGATGACAACTGCAAAGAGATGTAACTATTCATCATAACTTATAGTAACATAAGCCATATCATCACATAATTTGTTCAACCATCCATGTAACTTGGGCTGCCACTTTACCCTCATACCAGGGTATAGACTCAACCCTTAACTACTCTATCTAACTTTCAAGCATTACTCTTTTTGAGATAGAGAAGTCTCTTAATTGTGGCTACCTTTCCCTTTACTACAGCTAGTCATACTTAGTTTCATTCCATCATAACATCTACCATTGCCTGAAAGAATTATGTGTCCCTAGCCTGAAGGACTTCTGTGTCCTCAGCCTTATTGTAATCGACAACTGAGTCAGTTGCTTTATCACATCCTAATTTTTCCCTATCGGTATAATACTGATAGAGGAAAGAGGTTTGGAAAGGATTGTGATGATGAATAGAGAAGAAAAGAATGATTAGATGGAGGTTTAAAGAATAGGGACTAAATTGAAAAGTGTAAAAGTTCCATGGTGCAAAATGTAAAGCATACATAAACTTTAGGCCATTAAGTGTAATTATGAAAAGTTGAGGGCCTAAAGTGTAATTTTCAAAAGTTCCGGGCAAAATGGTAATTATGAAAAAGTTGAGCCAGAAAAGGCCCCAAAATGCCTGGAATCAGTTCAGTCCCAATTTTTTCTAGTAAATAGAGAAAATTATTCTAATCAGTTTGACGCAACACATAATTTTTATTTGAGGTCCCGAAAAATTGATATGAATTTCTGAAGAAAGAAAAATTAATATAGTATACTATAGACCTCAGAATCAGATGAAATTTAGCAGTAAATTCTAATAATTAATATGAGAATTTATGAAACTGACAGAACTAAAAAAGGAGTTCTGTAGAATTTATTGTAGAATTTATAGTGGATTAAAACACACGATAAATACGTTTCAGGGGAATTTCTTAGGAGTTGAGCCCATGAAGGCAGTGGATCATGTAGAAGGCCCAAAATGGTGCCTTATAGGCCCAATAATATTTTTAGAAAAGTATGTGGGCCAGGGCTAATAAAGACCCAGACAAATATAAAATTACGAAAATGCCATTAAGTATGCCATTGTGTTGTGTCATTGAGCCAGAGATAGACAAAGGGCATTTTGGTAATTTGAATAAGGTTAGACAGTCAAGGAGAGTTCCCAAAATAGTTGACCAAGGTCAGGGAATACTCTGATATGGTGTGAAAAGACGATAATGCCCTTGAGATATTAAAGTAAATAAATAACCAAGGGGCGTTTTGTAATTTGCCAAGGGATCTGTGATTAAGTTTAGACCCAGTACAAGAATGTCAATAGTAGGAAGAATCTGGATACTGGATTTATGGTCAGAAATCATATTATGGAATCTCAGAAAATAGTCTGGTTTTTGGGAAACAGGATTGATATGGTACCGGATTGGATTAGAATTTTTCCATATGCTTATTCCCTTGGAAATTTTGCCACATGTCCTATGAGGTGTCCCTTGATGATGTCACGGATGATGTCATAATTAGCTTTTAAGAAAAGTTAAATCAAGAATAAATGTGAGCCATTAGATCAAATAGTGCACAAAGTGATCTTGGCCATCCATTTTCCATGAGATTTTCTATAAATACCCCCACCATTTTTGCTCAAAATCGTGAAGCAAGAACCCTTGGGGAAGTTATGTCAACATGGAAACTCAAGCCAAGACAAAGAAGAATCCAAGGTCCAAAGTTCAAGCAAGCTAAAGAATAAGGGTAAGCAATCTATCCTGGCTTATTTTTCTTTGATTTGGGAGCTTGAACTTAGGGTTTTCATGGAAGAAAGTTGAGCTTTCTCTAAGGTGTATATGCTGTCCAAAACTTTAGATGAAAGGAGAAAGAAGAAATTAAAGTTAGAGTTATGTGATTGAAGCTTAAACAAGCTAGTTAGATGATTGGTTGTTGAATCAAGTTGATATTCTTGACTTTGCCATGAATGAAACAATTCGGGTTGCACTGTTCATACACTGTTCATGATAGAAGGAGACAGAATTTCAATGATCTAATGCTTCCATTGAATTTGTATGATGATTTTGTGTAGGGTTGGATAGGTTTTGAACCTTGGAAACATTGGAATTGAAAGTTATAATGTTTGAAGTTATTTTCTATTACTGTTCACTCGCATGAACAGTGATTGGAATTTCATGATTTTGATGATTCTAATGGTTTTAAAATGAAAAGTTGTGTGGGATAAAGTAGAGAAACAAGTATGGGAAGCATTGGAATCAAAATGAGAATTTTTGGAAGAATTATGCATGTTTTGCAAATCTGTCCATAACAGTGCATGGGAGCTGAAATTTCATGATTCTAAGCTCCAAATGGATTCAAAAGATGAAATTGTGTAGGGTAAGGTCAAGACATCAATTGATTCAACGGCTAAGTTAATTAGTAAAGATTAATGGAAGTTATGTTAATTAAAGTAAGTTAATGTTCAAGAGAAGTTAGATTGTATTAAATGAATGATTATGTGATGTTAGGATTTGATTGTGGACTAAAAAGGAGGGAGCCACACATCAAGGAAAAGTAAGAAGGAAGAAGCAAAATTAAAGTAAAAGGAAGTAAAGCAATAAGGTAGTAAACTTACCCTAAACTTGTATGTATTGAATGTTATGCTTGATTGTGCTATGGCTTTGTTAAATTGTGTGCATATGTGTAGATGATTGAAGCTCTGTTTCTATGATTACTTTAGCCAATTGTATTTCATATGATACATGGAAGCATGCTCATTACACTATGGTAACACTTTCACAAGCAAGCACAAGTATTTACATTAATACATGCATTGTTTAGTACCGTTTGCTACTGAGATTTCTCCAGAAATCTTACCCCATCCATGTAATCCCAATCCCAACAGGTTTATGAAAGATGAAAGAGGACGAAGAAGCATGAAGAGGAGTTAGGGATTGGTCAATGTAAATGTTATATGATGTTGTATAAAGAAATCTTGCAAGTAATGATGCTGTATGACTAGCTTAAGCAATAATGTTTATGATGTGAGGAAAAATAGTAAATAATGGAATAAATATATGAAATTTTACAGACATTTAATTAACATTTTAAGCTTCGTTTTGACACCTAGAATACCTTATTTCGATGTCTGTACAAAGAGAATCAATTTGCTAAAAATGGGGACCAGAATCTATTTTCAGAATTTTTGACCAAATGAACAGTAAACTTTAACGAATAAACTGTATCAATGTACTAAGTATTTTGTAAGAAAATTATTTTTACATTAAATTTCAAGATGTTAAGTTCGAGTAAAATTTTGAACCACTTCATTTCAATTTTTCTACAATTAATTATGATTTTTCAAAGTTCATCATATAATCTAGAATAGCATATGGACAGTAATTCGGTAAGGGTAAAAATTCCAGATTTAGTTAATGGATTTCAAATGTCATTTAAGTGGTTCTAAATGCTACCGAATGGTCCCTAAGATATACAAAAATAAGGATGTTTCAATGGTTCGGAAGGCGACAATCTGACCTGCTCATATATGGCGCCGTTGCCGGGGAGCCAAGAAATTGATTCCTTAGTGATTTATTGTCAAATCTGTTATTCATCTGAGTGAGTTTTTTGTTTTAACTTTTCAGTTTTTGTTGTTTTCATTGCATAACATTCTGCATTTTTCTTTTTCAAAGTTTTTGTCTATCTATGACATTGAGTCACGACCAAACTGCACTTGAGTCGCAACCAAATTGCTTTGCTGTGGTACTGATTACTCTTTGTGAACTTCAGTCACGACATCCACAACTTTGGTCACGACACTTTTGGAAAATTTGCTCTTTGTGTTATTTAGTCGCGACCTGAGTGCCTTTAAGTTGTGACCTGATAACCATTTTTAAAGAACTCTTGTTCTCTGTGTTCCTAGGTCGCGACCTCAAAACTCTTTTGTCGCGACCAGTTGACGCTTTTTGCTGTGAAACTTCTGTGTTTAATTCTGATTGCTTGCCTAACTATTCTTGATTATTTCTAAGTTGCATGCGTAGAAGGACTAGACCATTAGTGCCTTTTGAACCTGAAATTGAGAGAAGACTTAGGAAACTAAAGAGAGAATTTAGAGAAGAAGAGGTAAGATCAATAGAATCTGGTTCATCCTCTAGTGTTCCGGAGTCTGAAACTGAACTGAATTTAGAGTTTCCATTAGAAACTTCTAATATGGTTGAGATAAATCATAATGAACATAATGGGCATGGAGAAAATGAAATGAATGTGGAAGATAATAGAAGTGTGAGGGAAATAAATCATTCGTATGTGAATTATGATCTTTATGGTTTCTATACTGAAGAAGCTAATTTTGAAATTAAAGGAGATTCGATTGCAGCTTACCTAAATTTCATGGTTTTGCAGGAGAATGCCCACATCGCCACTTACAAACCATGCATATGATCTGCTCTTCAATGAAGCCTCCAATGACCACTTTGGATGACATCTTAAGGAGGTGTTTCCATTTCACCATGGAAAGGAAAGCTAAGGAATGGTTATACAATCTACCAACCCATTTCTCGACTCTTACATGGGATCAGCTGAAATCAACATATCTGGAGCAATTTTCCCCAGCCTCAAATACTACTAGGATGAAGAAGGAGATCACAAATATTTTGTAACAGGATGGAAAACTGGATGAGATTTATCAATCTGTTAGCTCGATGTCCCCATCATAACAAAGGCTGATTTAGTAGACATCTTCTTTGATGGTCTACTTCCTCATAATAAGGTATCCTTGCATGCAGCAGCAAATGGGTTATTCCAGAAGCAAGTTAGGAGTTATTCCAGAAAATGGCTAATGAAGACCATCAGATTGAAGATCCAAGGAGAATGCCCATGTAACATCCCGATTTTTGGTCTAGGAGATCGGGACAGTTCGCCTAGGTTCAAAATGAGAAATGTGGGGAATATCCTAAGTCTTAAGCCTAGAAATTCTGCAGGAAGCTTGATATGGGCTGGCTCCTGTGTAAGATAACCTGATATGGGCGGGTTGTCGAGCTTTTCAATTAACGATGACTCCCGAAGAGTTTAAGGGATGAGTTATTGAAAGAGAATTTCTAGAACTTAAGATAAGGGATGAGAAGATGAGTAATGAGGCCAGAAAGAGAATGCAGGGGCAAAATCGTAATTATGGGAAAGATCGGGCTGGTAGCCGATGAGTACCATATTTTGCCAAAAAATAGAGAAAATTATGCTGATCATTTCACTGAACTGTGAAATGTGCATACGAGGTCTCTATGAGTATGAAAGAATTATGGAAAGTTTAAGGACAAAAAGGTGGGGTCCTTAAGTGTAATTTTAGCCAAATAAAAAGGGACTTAAATGAAAAGAAGAAAAGTTCCTTGGGGCTAAAGTGTAATTAAAGAAAGTCAGGCCGGAAGTGGTTTGGACTGTCCGACAGCATTTCAGTCCCAGATTTCACCGGTAGAGAGAGCAAGGGACGCTCGGTAATCTGGCTTAATACAGGAATTTTTTAAGACTCCAGATAGCCAGAAATGGACTGATCGTCCAAAAGTTATAAAAATTCATACCGGATATCCTAGATTTCAGATCTAGGTGAGAAAATACAGGATGATGCGTCCTTATGGGGCGGATGTCGGGAAACTGACAGAATACCGATAGGAGGCCTGTAGAAAAAGTTATTCGCAAATTGGAAAATCCAGACGGGAGTGTGAGGCCTCCGGGTATCCAATAGGGAAATTTATCGGTATTTGAAAAGGGACTGAATGAGTTCGGATAACCTCGGTCAGATGACTGATATGACTCACAGGGATGCCTGAACACCGCAGGCTAGTGTATCCGACAGAAGGAGCCGATGTCCGAATATGTGTATAAACGGTGAAAAATAGATAAAATATTCAATAAACATTAACGGGGGAAGATTCCTCGTAATGCGTGCCATAAAGGTAATGGACCCTGAGAGGCCCAATAATGGCGTCAACAAGGCCCAGTAAGACCCTTGGACTGATGGGTGGGCCAGTGTCCGGCAGAACCCCGGAAAAGTGCGAAATTACGAAAATGCCCCTGTGTTGTACTAAAGGGGTAGTAGATGAATGAGGGCATTTTGGTCATTCTGGACAGGCCCAGAAGCCAGGGCACATACAGATAAAGTTACTTAGAGTCAGTATATACCCTGACAGAGTACAAAAGGGTGTGAAATGACGATTTTACCCTTAGGGTTAAAATAGTGCAAGAAAGGGCACCCAGGGGTATTTTGGTAATTTGCCGAGAGATATTTCTTAGGAATCGAGCCATCAGAGTACTTGAGCCTGATCAGGATCCAAGATAACATACCCAGAGCCCAAAAACGTAGGCCCAGTGATATGTGGGAAAAATGGCATTAAAATACTATTTTAATGCTGTTTCAATAAAGTAAAGTTACTCGGTCGGCACGATAACCAAGGAGATGATCAGATAAAGTCCGAGACTTATCTGGATAGCATTGGAAGGCGTGAAAGGTCCCTTCCAGGTGCCACATGGCCCAATCTTAGAGGCAGAAGAAAAGTTGAGGACACGTATTACGGTGCAAGACTCTGGACCGGTACTGGATTGGACTGAACTGCTGAGTTAGCTGATGAGGTGTCCAGGAATTGTGACATGTGAAGAATGTGGCGATGAGGTGTCCCGGTGAGGTGTCCTGGATGATGTCATGCATGATGCAGTAAAAAGGAATAAAGAAAAATAGGAAAATCCAGGAAAAACCAGGACCACATGTTCAGATGGCTTCAAAATTACAGAAATGCCATCCATTAAAGCTATAAATACCCCCTTCCCCTCCCATTTTATGCATCCCACATTTTTGGCAAGAAAAGAGAGAGAAAGAAGAGAGAGAAGGAGAAAGAAAGAAAGAAAGGAAGTTCTGGTGGAGTTGGAAGCAGTATAGAAGTTCTGGAGTTCTGCTTCTGAGGTAGTAACTAATCCTAGCTCTTATGTAATGTCTTTGTGATTTGTTGTGCTATTGTTTGGTTGGATTGTTGTCTTATATGTTATGCTTGAAGCTCTATTACAATGCTATGATCATATGTTATTGAATATGGAAGCACGCAGCATACTTATCTATACACAATCACAAGCAAGCACCGTCACTCTGCATTACATATATTATTATGATTATTACTACTGAGATTTCCCCGAATCTCATTCCCATATATAACATTACAGGGGAGGTTCTGTCAAAATAAAATCTGGAAATTTTGAGAGACGCCGTTAGGCTGCCAAAATTCTAGCAACGAAGAAGGAACAAAGAAAGGAACTGATACGTACTGTGTACGTAGGTGCTGTCTAAGGAGGCTGGAAGTGAGTGGACCTAGCCGGTTCATCCAGTCTTTCCTGCATACTTACGTAGAATGGTAGCTCCTACGGGAATTACCGATTCGGTACAAGATCGGTTACTTTCTACAGAAGGAATGTAGCAGTTGCGCTGTCAAATTTTAGGCAGGAAAAGATGTAATAGAAATATGATAATTTGGTGTATGCCTTGTTGTATGACATTTTATTATTCAATAATAAATATTGTTTGGCATGTTCAATTTGTGAATGGGGAATAAAGGGAGAAATTCGCAGGTCCTGAGGTAGCAGTGTTCTGGCCTCAGTTTGACCTAGTAAACGAAGGAGTTTGGCTACGAAATTTGGTGAGCCAGTGATACACATCTAGGGCATTACGTGGATAGGTAATAAGCCTTGTTTGGATGTGTAGAACGAGAGAAATTAATTTTCAAATTAAAGGTCCAGAATAAGGAACTTAAGAGTGAAATTTTGAATTTCTGGGCTTAAGTTAAGATATAATCAAGCTAATGTTGCTTCCGCAAGTGTACTCTGAGGAGTCTAAGGGAGGATGTTTCATCCCACATCATCTTCGGGTAATTCAAATGTAATCTTAGCTGAAATAGCAGCCTTGGGAAACCGAATGGAGAAGAGGATGAGTCTGATTGAAAGAGACTTGTGAAACATCAATCACATATCAATCAAACATGCCCACCAATACTTATTATTAAATAATAAATTGTCATACAATAGGGTATGAACAAAATTCTTATATCTTTATTACATCTTTTCCTGCCTGAAATCCGGCAGCATAACTACTAGGCTTCATCTGTACAAATAACTGATCTTGTACTGATTCGGTAATTCCCGTGAGAACTACCATTCTACGTAAGTACCCAGGAAAGACTGGAGCCGGCTAGGTCCACTCACTTCCAGCCTCCTTAGACAGTACATACGTACACAGTACGTATCAGCTCCTTTCTTCACTACTGCCATCTTGTCATAATTTCGGCAGCATAACGGCGTCTCTTGAAATTATCAAAATTTACTTCGGCATAACCTCCCTGTAATGGGTTATTTATTGGGATGAGATTCGGGAGAATCTCAGTAGTAATAATCAGTACAATATATGTAATACAGTGTGATAGTGCTTGCTTGTGATTGTGTACAGATAAGTATGATGCGTGCTTCCATACTCAATAACATATGATCATAGCATTGTAGTAGAGCTTCATAAATAACATATAAGACAACAATCTAACCAAACAATAGCACATCGAATCACAAATCCATTACATAAAAGCTAGGATTAGTTACTACCTGGCTAGCTTAGCAGAACTCTACTATCTCTATACTGCTTTCAGCTCCGCCAGAACTTCCTTCTTTCTTTCTTCCTCTCACTTTCTCTCTCTATAACTTCCTTCTCTCTCTAAAATGGCTCTTGGCCGTGAATGAGAAGGAAAGGGGGAGGGGTATTTATAGTGGAGGCAAAGGAGAATGAATGGTCCAGATCAATTCTCAACGAGTGGCTCAGATCGCTTTGCTTGCCCACCAAGTTTCGCTTATGTCATCGTGATAACATCATCATCCTTATGACTCATCCCTTTATGACATCATCAAGGGACATGTCACAGGCTAGGTGGCGCAATGGTAGGGCCCACGGGACACCTCACCAGCTGACTCAGTGTTTCCAGAGAATTCCAGAGTCTTGCACCGGAATACACGGTTGAGATAGTGCCACGTGTCCTTCACCTTTTTCTTCTTCCTTATACTCATGCCATGTGGCGCCTTGTGGGTCCCATGAGGATACCTTTTTTCAGCACCTCATGACTTCTAGATAAGTCAAGGACTTTATCTGATCACCTCCCCAGTCATCAGCCAGCCGAGTAACTTTACTTTATTGAAAAGTCACTAAAATATTATTTTAATGTCACTTTTTCTCATATAATTCATGGGCTACATTTTTGGGCCTTAGAATATCATCTTGGGTCTCTGATCTAGCCCAAGTACTCTGATGGCTCAATTCCCAAGAACCATCCCTTGGTAAATTACCAAAATGCCCTTGGTTCCTCTTTCTTTACTTTAATGAATCTAGGGGCATTATTGTCTTTTCACATTTCACCAGAGTATTCTCTGACCCTGCTCAACTATCCAGATAACCTTTCTTGACTAAATAACCTTAGTCAAATGACCAAAATACCCTTTACTCATTCTTTCACTATTTTATAACATAAGGGCATTTTCGTCATTTTACACCTTTTTCGGGACACCGGCCCCTTTTATCATATAGACTGCCATACTGAATCTAGACATCCTTTTGTGTCATTACGGGCCTCTGACTAATGTCATCTGAGCTCATTCAGTCTTAGTTTGAATACCGACAAATCTCCCAATCGGATACCCGGAGGTCACAAACTCCCGTCTGAATTCACTAATTTGTGAATAACTTTTTCTACATACCTCCTTTTCGTATTCTGTCAGTTCCCTGAGATCCATCTCTACAGGACGCATCTTCCTGCAGATTTTCACTCATATCGGAGATCTAGGATATCAGGTAAGAAGTTTTTTATACTTTTAGCCTATCAGATAAATTTCGGCTATCTGGAGTCCTGATAAAATTCCTGTATTAAGCTGGATTACTCAGCATCCTTTGCTCTATCTACTGATGAGATTTGGGACTGAAATGCTTCCGGGCAGTGCTAAGCCATTTCTGGCTCATCTTTCTCTAATTACACTTTTGCCCCTGGAATTTTTCTTCTTTTTAATTAAGTCCCTTCTATTTGGCTAAAATTACACTTAAAGACCCCACATTTTTTTCTACTTTCTCTTTTGGCCTTATAACTTGTGTCTACTTTTACTTTTGCACCAAGAGACTTTTAGACTTTTCACTTTAGTCCCTAAAAACCCTCTGTATGTTTTTGGGACTTCTGCTCAGAGGGGTCTGGTAGTCTATCTATTTCAGGCTACTTTCTGAGTCTCTAGGCCTGAAAATTAGGATGTTACATTTCTACCCCCCTTAAAATAAATTTCGTCCTCGAAATTTACTTAGTACCTTAGTCAACTATCCTGGATATATCTCCTCTGTATATCCTTTCTTGGTTTATGACCAAGGCTTGGGGCATTATCCACTCATACTTATGGACAACCCATTGAACTTGTGAGTAGTGTCCATTTCTTTCATATCTTACCCTTCAGAATTTTGATATAATTCTGGGATCTACATCACTCCTCTTACACTTTGCTAATCTCTTAGGAGAAATATTGTTCTTCTGCCTTTCTTTCTCCTGATACAAGATCATAATTCAGATAACTTCTCTAACTTTTCTTAACTTCTTTAATTCTTCGTAACTTTTCTTAACTTTTCCCAGCTTCTTATATAACTTTATGCATCTATGCCAAACTTTTGTGGCATTTGCATTCTTTCTTATCCCTTCTTAGGGCTTATATATCGTTAGGCTACTCTTGCCTTAGCACCTTTCGTGTCACTGGGTTTAGGCTAGGTTACTCTTCTTATAGCTCTAGGCCCTAGTATTCTCTTTCTCATAGAACTACGTTCTATCTTTGCTTTACCTTAGACCCTCTTTTCTAGGTCTCTCTGGCCTTTTAATCTCTTTACCCTCATCTGGGGCATCTATCTGCTCATACTTTTCTGTTCTCAAAATATATGGGGTTCTCTTCTCTGTTTCTCAGGAATACTTCTACAAAACTTTGAATATCAGTACTCAGATTTGAACTTGGACTCTGTCTTCATTTAAGGGAAAACTAAGTTCAGTCGGTATATAATAGAGGCTATCTGAGGAAAACCTTTATAAAATAATTTTTCTGAATTGAGTTTATCAACTAGTGAAGCTTCCTTACCTTAACTTCGTCTTTGGCATTCATCTTCCCAAAGAGATCCTACATTATACTCATATCTCATGGCTCATTACTTTCCTTAGGCTAGGTCTAACTGCGACCTCGGGATCTAACTGTGATCAACCGTTAGCCTCTTCTGAATCTAACTGCGACTCTGAAGCTCTTAGGATCTAACTGTGACCCTGGAGCCATGCTAGGATCTAACTGTGACCCTCCAGAATCTAACTGCGATTCTGTTGTACTGTATATCTCCCAAAGATCTTAAACCAACAGACTGAGTTATAAGGTTAACTGCTTCCACTTGTTGATAACTCAATAAAAATTAAAAAAAAATTATATCTAGTAGCCTCATATTATTTACCCAGACTTTACTTACTTCCTCTCATACTCAGGAGTTCCTTCTCATCTTTCTTACTTTACTATGGTTTACCATTGGCTATGGTCTAACCACCTGCCATTGTATTCTATTGCTATGGCCTCATCATAACTTCTCATTTCAATGTGTGCTCTAACTACGAGCCTTTTAAACTATGCTCTAACTGCGAGCTATCTGTATCAGATCCAACTCTTATCTGAAGAGTGATCTATACTCATCTGAATCTAGCTCTATCTGAGAGTCACCTGTTTCAAATCCAACTCTTATCTAAAGAGTAATCTGAAAACAATCTCTTTACTGTTATCTGCTACTCTATCTGTATACCATTCCGCTCAATAGAAATGGCCCTGAGTACTGTATTCATAAGCCTATAAAAATACCTGAGTAACCCCTAGTCAACTGCAACAGACTATACCACTCACTGAGATTGTCTATCATCCTCAATACATTCCTTATTGCATATGGTATGGGAGCAATATAACTTTCTCATAACTTCCTCATCTCATATATACTCTACCCTATATGAACTGTAAAAGGGGAGTATCATAGCATACTCTAACATGCATGTCATCACATGACAACTGCAAGGAGATGCAACTATCACAACTTATGGCAACATAAGCCATATCATTATCATATTTTGCTCAACCATACATCGCACATTATTTCCATTATCTCATCTATCATATTACCTGATCAGATCAGATTATCTATCGCATTATCTGTCAGATTATTTGTCTTATTATCTGATCAGAATCTGACAAGAACATTGGTCTATCTTACTTAGGCTGCCATACTACCCTCTTACCAGGGTATAGACTAAACCCTTCATTACTATATCTTATATAGGGAATAGGGGAGTCACTTTATCTTTTAACTGTGGCTACCTCTCTACTATCTCTTAACTTTTGTCTATTTATCAGTCCTAATCTGTTCTTGACCGGACTATGGTTCCTTATTGGCCTTTCTCTTGATCCTTGAGTCGCATGGATCTCATTCATCATCTTTTACTATTACTTCTGTTCTCTAGGGTACTCTTCCTTAGGTCTGCTACTTCTTCGTGATGGAATCCCTCTGCTCAGGGAACATTTAGCTCTTTATCTATTAACCATCATGTCTCGAGCCTTAGGCCATATGCTAGGATTATTCCTAGGCAAATCTCAATCTAACTTTTAGGTCTTCTATTCATATCAGCTGAATAAAACCTCTGTAATGTAGATCTACTCTTAGTTATCACATAGAGGATCTACTTTTAAACACTGTCTTAAACTGATCTTTCGTACCTCAGTACCTTTGTACTGTCTGGCTTATCATATGCTATACCAACCCTCTAGCCGATGGACTTTAGCGAGGTTGGTTCCTTCATTCTCATCATCATATGACCTCTGCCAATTATAGTCACGACCTGAGAACTTCATAGTCGCAACTCACATGCTCTGTGACTTTTAGTCACGACCATCGCACGCTACTCGTCATAACCTGGCATCTCTGTGTCCTTTAGTCGCGACCTATCTCTTATAACATCGTGACCTGAACTCCTTTGTAAACTAGTCGCGTACTGAAATATTACTCATCGCGACCTGAGGCCTTCTCACAATGCAACATCAAGTTATCTGTACATATTAGTCTTGACATAAGACCCCTCTCGTCGCAACCTCAGCTCTCTGTGACTATCTGTCGCGACCTACTCCCATATTCGTCGTGACTTGAATGTCATTATCTTGCACTCTAGAGAAAATAACCTTTCTAATTCATATCTCTAATCCATTTAAACATCAATTCTAACTATTTCAGAGCATCACTGAGCCAGAACCTTCTGTTCTGTGCTAGAATCTTATGCTCTGAACCAGAACCCTTTCTGGTCTATGCCAGAACCTTTTGTTCTGATACTAAAATGAAACATCCACCACATATCAATCAAACATGCCCACTAATACTTATTATTAAATAATAAATTTTCATACAATAGGGTATGCACAAAATCCTCATATCTTTATTACATCTTTTCCTGCCTGAAAACTGGTAGCATAACTACTGTAATATCCCTAATTTTCTGTACTGATTTATATGTACAGATTGAATGAAATATACGAATTATTTTTCAGGGAAAAGATGTGGCTATATATGTAAAGAAAGGGATTAAATTGAAAAAGAAAGAGAAGGTAGGAACTTAAGTGCAATTATGGAAAGTTTAAAGCTAAGAAGGAAAAGTAGACAAAAATGTGGGGTCTTTAGGTGTAATTTTAGCTAAATAAAGGGACTTAGTTGAAAAGAAGAAAAGTTTCCGGGCAAAAGTGTAATTATGGAAACCTGGACCGAAAATAGGCAAAGACAGTGATCGTACTCCGATCAGCCCCATATTTTACCAGTAGAGAGAGCAAGTGACGCCGGGTAATCCAGAGTAATACAGGAATTTTTCAAGACTCCAGATAGCCAAAATTGATCTGATAGTCCAAAAGTTATAAAAATTTCTACCGGATATCCTAGATTTCAGATATAAGTGAGAAATTACAGGATGATGCGTCCTGATGGGACGGATGTCAGGAAACTGATAGAATACCGATAGGAGGTATGTAGAAAAAGTTATTCGCAAATTAGCAAATCCAGACGGGAGTATGAGGCCTCCAGGGATCCGATAGGGAGATTTATCGGTATTTAAACTAAGACTAAATGAGGTCGGGTAATAACAGTCAGATGCCCGTTATGACCCAAATGGCTTCCCAGACACAGTAGGGTAGTGTATCTGACAGAAAGAGCCGGTGTCCGGATATGTGTATAAACGGTGCATAATAGCTAAAATACTCGGTGAACATGGACAGGGGAGGATTCATCGTAATGCGTGCCATAAAGGTAATGGACCCAGAAAGGCTCAATAATGGCGCCAACAAAGGCCCAATAAGACTCTTGGACTGATAGGTGGGCCAATGTCCGGCAGAACCCCGGAAAAGTGTGAAATTACGAAAATGCCCCTGTGTAGTACTAAAGGGGTAGCAGGTGTGTGAAGGGCATTTTGGTCATTCTGGATAGTCCTAGAGGCCAAGACATATACAGGTGAAGTTAACCAGAGTTAGTATATGCCCTGACAAAGTACAGAAAGGTGTAAAATGACAGTTTTGCCCTTATGGTTAAGATAGTGCAGGAAAGGGCACCCAGGGGTATTTTGGTCATTTCGCAGGGGATCTATAATTGAGTTTAGATCCAGTACTAAAATGTTAATGATATAAAGGATCCAGATACTAAGTTCAAGGCCAGAAGACATAATATGGGTTTTCAGAAAAATTAGATTCAGAAAACGGTCCAGTTTTCGAGGCGACGGACCGGGCCGGTACCAGATTAGACCGGAAAGCTTCCAGAAGGCTTCTAGCTCCCTCCATTTGTGCCATGTGATAAATGTGTGAGGTGAGGTGTCCCATGAGGTGGCCTTGAATGATGTCATGGATGATATAGTAAAAGGAATAAAGAAAAATAGGAAATTCCAGAAAAACCAGGACCACAGGATCAGATGGCTTCAAAATTATGAAAATGCCATCCATCAAAACTATAAATACCCCCCTAGCTCTTCATTCTCACGTCCAAGGAGCACTTTAGAGAGGGAAAGAAGTTCTTGAGAGAGAAAGTGAGAAAAGAAAGAAGAAAGGAAGTTCTGGTGAAGTTGGAAGCAGTATAGAAGTTCTGAAGTTATGCTTTTAAGGTAGTAACTAATCCTAGCTTTTACGTAATTTCTTTGTGATTGGTTGTGCTATTGTTTGGTTGGATTGTTGTCTTATATGTTATGCTTGAAGCTCTATTACAATGCTATAATCATATGTTATTGAATATGGAAGCACGCAGTATACTTATCTGTACACAATCACAAGCAAGCACTGTCACTCTGCATTACATATATTGTTATGATTATTACTACTGAGATTCCCTCGAATCTCATCCCAAATAACCCATTACAGGGGAGGCTATGTCAAAATGAATTTTGGAAATCTTGAAGGACGCTGTTAGGCTGCCGAAATTCCAGCAAAGTGGTAAAGAAAGGAACTGATACGTACTGTGTACGTAGGTACTGTCTAAGGAGGCTGGAAGTGAGTGGACCTAGCCGGTTCATCCAGTCTTTCCTGGGTACTTATGTAGAATGGTAGTTCTTACAGGAATTACCAAATCGGTTCAAGATCAGTTACTTTCTAAAGACGAAGTATAGTCGTTATGCTGCCGGATTTCTGGAGAAAATGATGTATTAGAAATATGAGAATTTTGTACATGCCCTAATGAACAACAACTATCCTTTAATAACAGATATTGTTTGGCATGTTCTAAATATCTGATCGGCATGTTTAACTGATATGTGATGGATGTATGCCTATGTATGTAAGAGTGAATGCTGGAAATTGTTTCTGTGAACAGTAAATCCGAGGAGACCTATTGATGTTTGATAAATAATTAAAAATAGTATATGGATGAATAAAGGTCTGAACTTTTATGTCAAATAGTAGACATATTAATCTTTAATTTGATATATAATATGCCTCGTTTGGATGTCTACACATGGATTTATAAATTTCCAAAGTTGGAACTAGAATACTGGATTTAGGAGAAAAATGTGGGATGAACAGTAAAATTGAAACATTGACCCACGGTGATTTGGTCAAATATTGGTCAATGAATTATTTTTCCCTTAAAGATAATTGAGTCATATTTATTTAGCAATTGGAACCACTTCATTTCAATTTTTCTATATTTAATTATGATTTTTTGAAGTCAGGTCACTCATCTGGAATTTACACAGTGAACAGTACCGAGAAGAGTAAAATTCCAGATTGAGATATTGGACTTCAATGACCTGGAAAGTGGTTCTAAATGCTACCAAATGATCCCTAAAATGTATGAAAATAAGGACGTTTCAACTACTAGGCTTCATCTGTACAAATAACTGATTTTGTATTGATTCGGTAATTCCCGTGAGAACTACCATTCTACCTAAGTACCCAGGAATGACTGGATGAACCGGCTAGGTCCACTCACTTCCAGCCTCCTTAGACAGTACCTACGTACACAGTACGTATCAGCTCCTTTCTTCACTACTGTCATCTTGTCATAATTTCGGCAGCATAAGGGCGTCTCTTAAAATTCTCAAAATTTACTTCGGCATAACCTCCCTGTAATGGGTTATTTATTGGGATGAGATTCGGGGGAATCTCAGTTGTAATAATCAGAACAATATATGTAATGCAGTGTGATAGTGCTTGCTTGTGATTGTGTATAGATAAGTATGCTGCGTGCTTCCATACTCAATAACATATGATCATAGCATTGTAGTAGAGCTTCAGACATAACATATAAGATAACAATCCAACCAAACAATAGCACATCAAATCACAAAGCCATTACATAAAAGCTAGGATTAGTTACTACCTGGCTAGCTTAGCAGAACTCTACTATCTCTATACTGCTTCTAGCTCCGTTAGAACTTCCTTCTTTCTTTCTTCCTCTCACTTTCTCTCTCTAGAACTTCCTTCTCTCTCTAAAACACTGACTCCCAAAACACTGACTTGGAAGATGATGATGATGAGTGAAAGCGGGGTCACCTGCCTTTCTCTATTCCCCACCTCCTTTTTGATGTAATGAAAAGAATGAGCAGATAATGATATTGTATTTATATAGATTTCAAGATGTAAAGTTAGTTAGTAAAGTTTAATTTGAATGAATGAAGTTTAACAAGTTTCTTGTTCTGCATACGTTGCTGAGATGATCAAACTAAATCCCACTTTTTACACTGATTTTAAAAGTAACCGATTTAAAATATAAACAATCGGTTTTAAAAGCTTTGTCCTATCTGCCTCTTCAGTTTCCTGTCTATGTTTTCCCGCTTTCTTTATTTTTTAGACCGTTCATTTCACTTCTTCAGTTCCCAACGTCTGTAGGCATTATGATAGAAAGTCAATTGCATTATTCTATATTCTTATTGATCATGAACCATATATATATGTATACCATTCCTATGATCGATCTGTACATTTCGTCTCATCATTTTATCTCTGTTTTCTTGTCTTTCCATCTATCTGAGTCCTCCAATGGCCTCTTCCTCACGCACGCCTCCTTCTCCGCCCCATAAAAGAAACAGAGACAACTTTGAAGACAAATATCCTGATCCTCACCCTTCTATTCCTTCTCCTCCTCCCCTGGTTGTGACTCTGATGGAAAGCCTTGAGGAACTCATATTGGGCTTCAATGGGCTGGAGGACTCCGTGGAAGAACTGAATCGGAAAGTTGACATACTGAAAGCAAGTTTCAGAGATTTTCGCTCAGAAGTTTGTCGCCATCAACCCCGTGATAGCTTCTTTAATCCTGTTGATCTCACCCAATCTGATGACTCCCAAAACTCTAAGTCTGATGAGTAGTGAAAGATTGCAACTTTTATATATTCTGATATATATTTTTTTCTGTAAAAGTTGATGACATAGTGGTCTATCACTTAAAAAAATATATATATTTTACATCGGTTTATATATAGTGGCCGGTGTAAAATAGGCACTCTACACCTTATATATATCTACACCGGTGTAACATTTTGTCTGGTGTATATTTTCTATTCAAATAAACTTTTTTTTTAATTTTTTTACCAAATACTCTTTTATTTGGTACATTTCTCGCGCCTTCCATCTCTCATTTTTCCCTGGTTCGCGCGTTAAGTCTTCTCGGCGCTTCGCAGACGGTGAGTTTTGTTTTGAACTCCTCTCGAGAACTAAAAATTTATTCTCTCCATGCATTAGCTGCAATGTAATGGTTTCTTGTTTTCTATTTTTCTAGTTTCTTAGTCTTCCACAAATATGGATCGTAGTTGGATAAATGCTAAACGAACAAGTGTTGAGTATGCTGAGGGGGTGAAGGAGTTTTTGGATTTTGCTAAACGGAATGGTGATGATGACAATGGAAGGTTTTATTGTCCTTGTGTGAGTTGTTTGAATGAGAGGAAATAAAGTCCTACTGATATTTACACTCATCTAATTTGTGAGGGGTTTTGCAAGAGTTACACGGTATGGATATGGCATGGTGAACAGGTGGAACAGACCTTTGATGATGACATGGATACTGATGATTGAGTAGAGGATATGATTCGTGATGTTGGAGAAGATGCTTTTATGCGGTCACATGCATATGGTAATATGTGCAATAATGTAGAAAAGCCTCTATACCTAGGGTGCAGAAAATACAACCTCTTGAATATGGTGTTGAGATTGGTAAGTGTGAAAGCTCGGCATGGGTGGAGTGACAGTGGTTTTTCAGAATTGCTTGAGTTGTTACAGGACATATTTCCTGAAGAAAATGCGTTACCCAAACGCTACTATGATGCGAAGAAAATAATAGGTCCTTTAGGCATACAGTATAGAAAGATTCATGCATGCCCAAATGATTGCATATTGTACAGGAAAGAGTTTGAAGAGGAGGAGAAGTGTCCAATATATAAGACACCAAGGTACAAATCGAACAACTCTCCTGCCAAGGTATTATAGTATCTTTCAATTGTACCAAGGTTTAAGCGACTTTTTTTTAATGAAGATGATGCAAAGAAAATGTTATGGCATGCCAATGAAAGGATTAATGATGGAAAGATTCGTCATCCGACTGACTCTTTGCAATGGAAGAAGATTGATGACTTATTTCCCAAGTTCGGCAATGAACCACGAAACCTAAGGCTTGGACTTAGTACGGATGGCATAAACCCTTATAGTAGCCTTAGTAGTATACATAGTTCATGGCCCGTCCTTCTGGTGATTTATAACCTATCTCCCTTGTTGTGTATGAAACGAAAGTATGTAATGTTGTCTATGCTGATCTCAGGACCAAAACAACTGGGAAATGACATAGACGTTTACCTAACACCCTTGATCGAAGATTTGAAGAAGCTATGGGAAGGTGTGGATATTTTTGATGCGGTTAAGAAGGAGGTCTTCAATATGCGGGCCATGATCTTTTGTACAATTAATGACTTTCCTGCATACGGAAATTTGTCAGGGTATAGTGTTAAGGGCCATAAAGCATGTCCGATTTATGAGAAAGGGACTTGCTACTATCAACTTCGTCATGGAAGAAAGATAGTCTACCTAGGTTATAGGAGATTTCTAAGACAAGCCCACCCATACCGTCGACTAAAGAAGAAATTTTATGGCGGCTAAGAATTTGAAAATGCTCCAAAGCCATTGACTGGCGAACAAGTTTATGAAAAGGTGAAAGACATCAATGTCACTTTCGGTAAGATTACCAAGAAAAGTGAGAAAAATGTATGAAAAAAAAATATTTGTGTTCTTTGAGCTTCCGTATTGGCGACATCTTCATGTAAGGCACTGTATTGATGTGATGCATGTGGAGAAAAATGTGTGTGACAGTATTGTTGGAACACTTCTCAACACACATGGTAGTTCCAAAGACGGTTTGAAGGCAAGATTGGATTTGAAAGAAATGGGAATATGAGAGGATTTACATCCGAGGCCAGATGGTAAGGGGAGCTATCATGTTGAAGAGACTAACATTTTGTCCAAGGCTGAGAGAAGAAGTATTTGTGAGTGTTTGCAAGGAATCAAAGTTCCCTCTGGGTACTCATCTAATCTTAAGAGGATTGTGTCCATGAAATATTTGAAATTAGTAGGCCAAAAGTCTCATGATTGTCATGTATTGATGCAACAATTACTCCAAGTGGCTGTTCGAGGAAACCTTCAAGATGATTTGAGACACATTGTAACCCGACTTTGCTTATTCTTTAATGCTATATATGGCAAAGTTTTGAGATTGAAAAGTTGGAGGAATTGGAGCACGAGGGTTATGTTATTTTGTGCCAGCTTGAAAAATAGTTTCTTCCTGCCTTTTTTGACATCATGGTACACCTCATCGTTCATCTAGTGCGAGAGATAAAACTGTGTGGCCCTGTATACTTACGATGGATGTACCCATTTGAAAGATACATGAAAATCCTTAAAGGGTATATGAAGAATCCAAATCGGCCTAAAGCATCCATTGTTCAAAAATATGTTGCCGAAGAAGCTATGGATTTTTGTCAACAATACCTATCTAAAGTAAGACTTACTGGTCTCCGTAAACCCCGTACCAAATAGGGGGGTCAACGCGGAATATCGGTGAGGAGTGTTGACATTGATGAGTTGCAGCAAATACACTTACACATCTTGAATAACATTGATGAAGTTCAAGACTATATTGCTATTCATAAAGAACTTGTCCGGAAGAAAAATAATAGGATGATAGAGCAAAGGTTGATTAGAGAACACAACAAATCTTTTGTACATTGGTTCAAACTGGAGGTTGAAAATGAGGATTGTGTTTCTGATACAGTTAGATGGTTGGCATGTGGTCCTGAACATAATGTGATCTGTTGGAATTCATTTGATATCAATGGGTATTCCTTTTATACGAAGTCCCTAGATGATAGAAGTAGCATGCAAAATAGTGGTGTTATATTAGTGGCTGAAGCTATGCATTTCTCTAGTTCAAAAGACAACAATCCTATATTAGCAGTCATCCCTTATTATGGCGTTGTTGAAGAGATTTGGGAGGTGGAGCGTTGTTGAAGAGATTTGGGAGGTGGACTACTCCAAATTCAAAGTTCCCGTGTTCAAATGCAAGTGGGCTAATGTAAATAACGGTGTTATGGTGGATCGGTTAGGATTTACACTGGTTGATTTGAATAATACAAGTTTTGGGGATGAGCCTTTCATTATGGCAGACCAAGCAAAGCAAGTGTTCTATATCACTGATCCTCAAAATGAAAGATGGTCTGTCGCGCTCCAAGGAAAAAGGGTTATTGACAATGATGATTCTATTTGAGAGATCCCTTCTTTTTTCAGTAGGTTTACCAAAATTAAATGAAGAAGAAGTGGATTCTAATTGATTTCTATGTGTTTCTTGTTTTTTATGTAGTCTAAACATGCAATATTAAGTTTCTTATTATGATTGCATATATGATTTTGATGTAATAATAACAGAGACAGATTCTTGTTCTGATAATAATGTTGTGACGAGAAGGGATAGGATGATATATATGATGATGGAGTTTAAAAAAATAACTACAAGGTGTAAAAAGTCTACTACTGACAATTTGGTAAATAAATTATAGTTCAATTTTACATCGGTTATGTTGTTGTTCGGGTTAGAATAATTTATATCTGGTGTAAAATATTTATATTCATTTTTTAAGCCTGCCCCTTGGTGCGACCATCATTCTCATTTCTCACGTACTCTGTCATATCTCCATTCGTCGTGCTCTATGGTTTTCGCGAGGCTTCTCCGTGCTCAGTCGTTCTTCTTTGTTGTCTCTCTCGTTCTGCTATTATGTGTATGTGTTCTCTTCACTTATTTTCCCGTGTGTACGTGCTTCGCAATTTTTATATATGTTCGTTTAATCTAGGTTTTCTATTTTTCCTGATAAATGCTTGCACATCTTTCCATTCATCCAGGATCAGAAGACGGTGACAGAGATCAGAAGTTTCTTAAGCTTAGCAGGGTATTACAGAAGATTCATCCAGGACTTTTCTCGAATTGCCTTGCCACTAACCAAGCTTACCAGAAAGAATCAGCAATTTAAGTGGGACGAGAAGTGCGAGGCTAGTTTTCAAGAGTTAAAATAGAAATTAACCACTACTCCCGTGCTGATTATTCCAGACCCAACTCAGACTTATGTAGTCTACACTGATGCTAGTAAACAGGGGGTGGGATGTGTGCTGATGCAGCAAGGTAGAGTAGTAGCCTATGCCTCACAGCAGTTAAAGCCGCATGAACAGAATTATCCCACTCATGATCTGGAGCTTGCAGTAGTGGTTTATGCTCTGAAGATATGGAGGCATTATTTATATGGAGCTACAATTGAATTGTACTGTGACCACAAAAGCCTGAAGTATCTGCAGGATCAGAAAGACCTGAATATGAGACAACAGCGATGGATAGAATTGTTAAAGGATTACAATTTCCAAATTAAATACCATCCAGGAAAAGCCAACATAGTGGCTGATGCTCTGAGTAGAAAGGTGGTGCAGGTAGCATATATGATGATCAAAGAATTAAAGTTGATTGAGGATATGCGAGATTGGAGCCCTTTGTATCAGATGCAAGTGACAGAAAGTTCCTATAGGGGAGTACATGTCAAAGCTTGCATAGAAGATGAGATTAAAGAGGCTCAAGGACAGGATAAGCTCGCAATGATTTTTAAGGACAAGCTGGAGAGAGGGCAGACGAAGAATTTTGAGATTTCCTCAGACGGATTGTTGCGATTTAGAGGAAGACCCTACATCCCCAATGCTAGGGGACTAAGGGAGAAGATTCTGGATGAAGCACACAAAAGCCAATATACAGTGCATCCAGGTATGACCAAGATGTATCATGATGTTAAAAGATTATTTTGGAGGCCTGGACTGAAGAAAGATGTAGTAGCTTATGTGTCCAAGTGCTTAACATGCCAGAAAGTGAAGATTGAGCATCAGAAGCCAGCAGGAACCTTGCAACCTCTAGATGTTCCTGAATGGAAGTGGGACAGTATTGCCATGGACTTTGTAGAAGGACTACCCATGACCCCAACTAAGCATGATGCAACATGGGTAGTAATTGATCGGTTGACAAAGTCAGCTCATTTCCTAGCAATAAATAAGAGGGATTCTCTAGAGAAGTTGGCAAGATTGTACATAAAGGAAATTGTTAGACTGCATGGAATCCCAAGCAGTATTGTGTCTGACAGAGACCCTCGATTCACGTCAAACTTTTGGAGGGCTTTGCAACGAGAGATGGGTACTACTCTCAGATTCAGCACAGCTTATCATCCTCAAACAGATGGTCAGTCTGAGAGAATAATCCAGACACTAGAAGATATGTTGAGAGCATGTGTCTTGGAATTTAAAGGCAGTTGGGATACTCATCTACCATTGATAGAATTTGCATATAATAATAGCTATCAAGCTAGTATTCAGATGGCCTCATTCGAAGCTCTTTATGGATGAAAGTGTAGATCTCCCTTATGCTGGCTTGAGTTAAGTGAGAGAAGAATGTATGGTCCTGATATTGTGGATCAGACTGCTGAGCAGATTGCAATGATCAGAAAACGGATGATGACGGCTCAAAGTCGACAGAAGAGTTATGCAGATGTCAGACGAAAGCCGTTGGAGTTTGAAGAAGGCGAGCATGTATTTCTTAAGTTAACTCCAACTACGGGAGCTGGACGATCAATCAAGGTGAAAAAGCTGCATCCGAGATACATCGGACAATTTCATATTCTCTCAAGGATAGGATCAGTGGCCTACAAGTTGGCACTTCCTCCAAATCTCAGCCAGATACATGATGTATTCCATGTTTCCCAGCTAAAGAAGTATGTTCCAGATCCAGCGCATGTGATTGAACAAGATGAAGTTGCGCTGCGAGATGACCTGACCTATGAAGTTGGACCAGTACAAATAGTTGATAGAAAGGTCAACCAACTGCGTAATAAGCATATTCCTATAGTCAAAGTGATATGGAAAGGACTAATAGAGAATGAAGCTACCTAGGAAACAGAACAAAAGATGAAGGAGATGTACCCTGATTTATTTCGGTAGGGTGTATATGTTGTAAATTTCGGGGACGAAATTGATTTTAAGGGGGAGAGAAATGTAACATCCCTAATTTTGGTACTAAGTACAGGTTAAATGAAATATATGATATTTTTGGAAAAGATGTGGCCATATTTATGTAAAGAAAATGATTAATTGGAAGAGGAAGAAAGTCTAAAAGCCAAAGTACAAAATTACGAAAATGCCACTGTGATGCCCTAAGAAACCAGAAGTAAGTGGAGGGCATTTTGGTCATTTCACACAATGGATGGATATCAGAGAAAATTTGATAGTAAATTATTATAATTAATATGAGAATTTATGGAGTTGATAGAAGTCAAAAAGGAGTCCTGTAGAATTAATTATGGAATTTACGGTGAAAAGGGACACCGATAAAGGGTTAAAGGAAATATATGTAATTTTTAACAGGACTTCTGGGTCTCAGAAAATTATGAAACTTTGTAGAGAATCTATTTTATATTAAAATGAATTTCTAAAAATGTTAGAACAATTAAAGGAGGTGTTTAGCATTTATTCTGAGATCAGGATAATTTAAGGATATCTGTATAAGGAAAGTACATTGGGATTTGTGCCAATTAGCTATTGGACCTAAAAGAGGCCCAACATTTCGTCCTAGGCCAGCCCAATAAGGCCCAAAAGTTATCTTGGAACCCAAGTCCAAAAATAAATAATTTTTGGATTTTTGGAAATAAAGAAAAAGAGAATAAAGTAAGAATTATGTTTTGCACATGGTGGGACCCACATGGACTAAAAATGGCGCCAAGAAGAGAGCTTAGGTGTCCCAAGTGATGTCATGCTAGTGAGGTCATGAGCCAAAGTGAAAAGACATTCCAAGATTAAACCTTTAACCATTAGATTAAATAGTTTCCAAAGTGATCTTGGCCTTCAAATGGCACATGACTTTTGCTATAAATACCCCCCCTTTCCATTCATTCTTCACACCCAAGAGCTCCTTTAGAAAGAGAAGTGAGTTCTAGAGAAAGAAAGTGGAAGAAAGCAAGGAAGAAGCAAGGGTCTTGAAGGAGCAAGTAAGGTAAGTTGTCTCCTTGCTTCTACCTTTTGTTCTTATGGTTTGTGCTTGAGTTTAAGTGATTTTTTAAGCTTAAATCTTGGGGAAATGCTGCTACAATTTTTATGTATATGTGAAAGGAATATGAGTTTTAAGTCATAGATAGTTAAGACAAGCTTAAACAAGTTAGTTACATGCTTGGTTGTGAAGTAAGTTGATGTTCTTGACTTTACCATTTCGGTTTGCACTATTCATGATAGAAGGAAATGGATTTTCAATGATTTAATGCTTCCATTGAGTTTATATGATAATTTTGTTTAGGATTGGAAAGGTTTTGAACCTTAGAAACCATTGGAATTAAAGGTTATAATGTTGAAAATTCCTCACAGTACTGTTCACGCGAGTGAACAGTTATTTGAATTTCATGATTTTGATGCTTCCAATGGTCTTAAAATGGGATTTTGTGTGGGGGAAAAGTGGAGGAACAAGTATGGGAAGCATTGGAATCAAAATGAGAATTTTTGGAAGATTTATGTATGCTTTTCCAAATCTGTACAGAACAGTGTATTCTTGCTGGAATTTGGTTATTTTGAGTTCATAAATGGATTCAAAAGGTGAAATTGTGTAGGGTAAGGTCAATACATCAATTGGTTCAAAGGCCAAGTTAATTGGCAAAGATTAAAGAAAGTTATGTTAGTTAAAGCAAGTTAAAGGTTCAAGAGAGGTAGTCTTGAGTAGTATTTGAGTTCATGGTCCTAATGGATTATGTAATGAATATGAATGTGTTTAGGACCTTGAAACCTCTAAGAAGGTGTTGGGGAATGATTGACCAAAAAGCTTCATGATTGGAAAGCTTGGGAAGCAAGTGCAAGCATAAGAAAGAAAGCTTAAATCCAAGGTAGTGGACTTACCTTAAACTTGTATGTATGTAATGTATGCTTGATTGTGCTATGGCTTGGTTGAATTGTGTGTATATGGTAGATGATTGAAGCTCTGTTATTTTATGATTTCTTTGGCCAATTATATTTCATATGATACATGGAAGCATGCTCATCACACTATGATAACACTTTCACAAGCAAGCACAAGTCTTTACATTAATACATGCATTGTTTGGTATTTTTTGCTAATGAGATTCCCCCGAATCTCACCCCCCATAACCATGATCTAGGTACTGGAACATCAGAAGGAAGGAGGTAATGGTGGATGTATGAATGGTGTATGACTTGGAAAGCATGCCTTTAATTTATGTGATGATATATTGGTATGTATATTGTATGCATGCACTGGATCCGATGAGAGTCATTCTACTTCCAGCGATAGTTTGAGCATCTTATCCAGTGAGTTTTTACGTGAAATTTGGTATGAACATATCTAAGACCCAGAGCTTTAATTTTACACCAAGAACGCCTAATTTGATTAAGAACTCAAATTGTTATGATTTTTCAAAGTCGGGAGTTAAAATCTGGAATAAGATAATACCACTACTCAGAGGCAGTGAGGTTCATGCGCTAATTTCGTACAGTAAATGAATGATTTTTTCCACTAAATTTTATGATATTAAATTACACATTTTGATATTTAAATCCATAGGTAATTCAACTTAATTGGATAAGTATACAAGGAGAAATGAATTTTTGAAAATGGGGCGAAGAAACTGGAGCTTCCAGATTTACCAAATGAACAGTAAAGTTCAACGAATAAACTGATTTGATATGGATAAGAAAACCTCATTTTGATATTTTTCTATCAAATTTTAATGGAATATCTTTCATTAGAAATTTGAATCACCTCAAAATGATTTTACTAGATTTGATTATGAATTTTCAAAGTTCAGGCTGTAATCTGGAATTACCCAGTGAATAGTGACAGTGAACAGTACCCGTAAGCCCAACTCTTGGATATTCATGTTTTTGGGTTAAGAGGTATTCCATTGTTCTAAAATAGTTCCAATTGATTATAAGTAAAGTTAAGGTTTAAGCTCAAAATTTAAGGTCAAAGTTTAAGGATTGAGATTAAGGATATTTACTAGAGAATGCTGTTATACTGGTAGAATATCAAAAGTACTGTGTACGTAGGTGCTGTCTAAGGAGGCTGGAAGTGAGTGGACCTAGCCGGTTCATCCAGTCTTTCCTGGGTACTTATGTAGAATGTTAGTTCTCATGGGACTTACTGAATCAGTACAGTTATCTTCTGTTAGGATTTTTGGCAAAGAGAGATATAATAAAGTTAAGATTACTTCTGTAAGTGTACTCTGAGATGGTTTAAAGTAGGATGTTTCATTATCAGTCCACCTCATAGTTTCCAGATAACCTTTCCTTTATCTGACTTCCTTCCCCAGTTCTAGCTCTAACCGGGTAACTATCTCTTTTGGACCTTCACAACTCTTGGCCCACTTGATCCATACGGCTAGCACCACTTATAGCCACTAGTCACGACCTAACCATCATCTTATCGCGACCTAACACTGCTGTGTACATTAGTCGCGACCACAACATTCTTTAGTCGTGACCATAATAGTTTTTTGTTGCGACCATATACTTTTCAGTCGCGACCTCATTACTTTTTTAGTCGCAACCAGGCTCATTTTGCCTATTAGTCGCGACACCACACATATTTCAGTCGCGTCTAAACCTTTCTGCCAATATTAGTCGCGACCACACTTCTTTCTCGTCGCGCCTAGCTCTTTCTGTAACTATTAGTTGCGACCACACTTATCTCTAGTCGCGACCAAAATGGTCAGCTCTCAACTCTACAACCTTTAACTTTTACATCATCCCAAAATGGCCATTCTACCCCTTGGGACTTTCACTGTTTACACATAAGTCCCCGTACCTTTGCTTATTTGCAGCTTAGTCCCTGAAAACTCTCTGTGTGTCTCCGGGACTTCTGTTCAAAGGGGTCTGGTAGCCTTTCAATCTTAGGCTATTTCTGCGTCTCTAGGCCTAAAAATTGGGATGTTACATTTCTCCTCCCCTTTAAATAAATTTCGTCCTCGAAATTTAATTAGTACCATAGCCAAATTTACTCAATATCTGGCAGAGTAATTTATCATAAATCTTTTCATCTCTTTATAACATGCTTTTATTTTCTCTGGGTTAACTCAATCAGAGTTTGAAATCTACTTTTCTCTTATGGATCACTTACTGCACTTATAAGCAGTGTCCATTTCTTTCATATCAAATTTTCTTGAATATTCCTGCATTCGGGAATTTCTTCTAACTACTCATCATATCCCTTTCAGCAACATACTTCAAGCATTTATCTCTTATTACTTCTCTTAATATCTCGCAGACTACTTTAATATCTGCAACATCTCATCTTTCTTTTTATATAATCATATATTCTCATCATTATTAGCACTTAACTTCATACAGAAAGAGGACTTACGCAGCTATTCTTTCTTTACTTTGCTGCTAAACAAGAGCACCAACTCTTAAATAAGAGCACCTATGCATAATGCCTGGCCAACATATTGTAGGACTGCATACCTGCTTATGAATGCAAAGTTTTAACATCGGAGCTCAAGCATTTCTGTTCTAATTATGCATAGCTCTAACACTTGGAGTGAAACATCCTTACTTTCATACGTCTTAGGGACCATTTTGTAGTATTTAGAACCACTTACAAGGTCATTGAAGTCTAATTTCTCAATCTGGAGTTTTACTCTTATCGAGTACTGTTCACTGTACAAATTCCAGATGATTGACCTGACTTCGAAAAATCATAACTAATTCTAAAAAAATCTAAATGAAGTGGTTGAAATTTCTAATTGAAGCTAACTCAATTATTGTTTAGGGAAAAATAACTCGTTGGCCATTCATTGACCGAGTCAACGTCAGTCAACATCACAACTTTACTGTTCATCCAACATTTTTCTCCTGAATCCAGCATTCTGGTCCCAACTTTGATAATTTATATCTCCTTATGTAGACATCCAAATGAGTCATACTATATATAAAATCGAAGCTTGGTATGTATACTATTTACCTTAAAAATATCATACATTTATTCATCCATTTACTATTTTTAATTATGGGTCAAACATCCTCATGTCCCCACGGGTTACTGTTCATAGTGTTAATTTTCAGCAACCAACATTACATACATAAGCATATATCCAACATATATCAGTCAAATATGCCAAACAACAATTATTATTAATTAATAAGTTGTTTTACATCTGGCCATGTACAAAAATTCTCATAACTCTATTGCATCTTTTCCTGCCTGATATCCGGCAGCATAACCGCTACGCTTCATCTTCAGAAAGTAGCTGATCTTGTACCGATTCGGTAATTCCCGTGAGAACTACCATTCTACGTAAGTACCCAGGAAAGACTGGATGAACCGGCTAGGTCCACTCACTTCCAGCCTCCTTAGACAGTACCTACGTACACAGTACATATCTGTTCCTTTCTCTATAATTTCGGCAGCATAACGGCGTCTCTTAATATTTCCATAATTCATTTTGACATAACCTCCCCTGTAATGGGTTATTTATTGGGATGAGATTCGGGGGAATCTCAGTAGCAACAACCATGACAATATATGTAATGCAGAGTGACAGTGCTTGCTTGTGATTGTGTACAGATAAGTATGCTGCGTGCTTCCATGCTTAATAACATATGATCATAGCATTACAGCAGAGCTTCAGACATAACATATAAGACAACAATCTAACCAAACAATAGCACAACAAATCACAAAGCCATTACATAAAAGTTAGGATTAGTTACTACCTCAAAAGCTCAGCAGAACTCTATTATCTCTATTCTGCTTCCAGCTCCGCCAGAACTTCCTTTCTTTCTTTCTTCCTCTCACTTTCTCTCTCTAGCACCTCCTCCTCTCTCTAAAAGCCTCTTGGCAGTGCTGCATATGAAGCAAGGGGGGTATTTATAGTTTTGGTCAATGGCATTCTTGTAATTTTGAAGCCATCTGATCCTGTGGTCCTGGTTTTTCCAGAATTTCCTATTTTCTTTTATTCCTTTTACTGCATCATGCATGACATCATCGTGGACACCTCAGTGGACACCTAATCAGTCACATGTCTCATATGGAGAAATTGAGGCCTTCTTGAAGCCTTCCAGTCTAATTCGGTACCGGTCCGGTCCGATTTCCCACAAACTGGACTCACCGGCTAAGATTGTGCCACGTGTCCTCAACTTTTTCTTCCTCCTCTATATTGGCGCCATTTGGCATCTTACTGGCACCTGTCACGCCTTCCAATGCTATCTAGATAAGTCCAAGACTTTTTCTGATCACCTCCTCGGTTATCGTGCCGACCGAGTAACTTTACTTTATTGAAACAGCATTAAAATAGTATTTTAATGCCACTTTTCCCCACATACTTCATGGGCTACGTTTTTGGGCCTTGGAATATTATCTTAGGTCTCTGATCAAGCTCAAGTACTCTGATGGCTCGATTCCCAAGAAACAGCCCTTGGCAAATTACCAAAATACCCCTGAGTGCCCTTTCTTGCGCTATCTTAGCCCTAAGGGTAAAATCATCATTTTACACCTTTCTGTACCCTGTCAGGGTATATACTGACTCCAAATAACTTTATCTGTATGTGCCTTGGCTCCTGGGCCTGTCCAAAATGACCAAAATGCCCTCCATTCATCTATTACTCTTTAGTACAACACAGGGGCATTTTCGTAATTTCGTACTTTTCCGGGGTTCTGCTGGACACTGGCCCACCTATCAGTCCAAGTGTCTTACTGGGTCTTTGTTGGCGCCATTATTGGGCCTTTCAGGGTCCACTACCTTCATGGCACGCATTACGAGGAATCCTCCCTTTCACTGATTATTGAATATTTTATCTATTATTCACCGTTTATACACATATCCGGACACCGGCTCCTTCTGTCCGATACACTGGCCTGCGGTGTTCAGGCATCCCTGTGAGTCATATCAGTCATCTGACTGCTGTTATCCGAACTCATTCAGTCCCTTTTCAAATACCGATAAATCTCCCTATCGGATACCCGGAGGCCTCACACTCCCGTCTGGATTTTCTGATTTGTGAATAACTTTTTCTACAGGCCTCCTATTGGTATTCTGTCAGTTTCCTGACATCCGCCCCATAAGGACGCATCATCCTGTATTTTCTCACTTATATCTGAAATCAAGGATATCCGGTATGAATTTTTATAACTTTTGGACGATCAGTCCATTTCTGGCTATCTGGAGTCTTCAAAAATTCCTGTATTAAGCCAGATTATCGAGCGTCACTTGCTCTCTCTACCGGTGAAATCTGGGACTGAAATGCTTTCGGACAGTCCAAACCACTTTCGGCCTGACTTTCTTTAATTACAATTTAGCCCCAGGGAACTTTTCTTCTTTTCACTTAAGTCCCTTTTTACTTGGCTAAAATTACACTTAAGGACCCCATATTTTTGTCTACTTTTCTTTTTGGCCTTGAAACTTTCCATAATTGCACTTAAGTCCTTCCATTTCCTTTCTTTACTTTACTAGGTCTAGGGGCATTATTGTCTTTTCATATCTTACCAGAGTATTCTCTGGCCCTGGTTAACTATCCAGATACCCCTTCTTGACTGTCTAACCTTAGCCAAATGACCAAAATACCCTTTACTCATTCTTCAGTTATTCTATACATAAGGGCATTTTCGTCATTTTGCACATTTTTCCCGGACACCGGCCCCTCTTACCACTGAACTGATATTATGGGCCTGGGCTTTCCCTGGTGTCACTACGGGCCTTAGACAACACTGTATGGCCTCTGTCCATAGTTCGATCATCTCTATTCGGACTGCTCTTCCTTTACCGATTACAACTGTAAATTCCCATCTTCGAGAATTTTTACAGAAAAATCGGGACCTCAAATCAAAATTCTGTGTTGCGTCATTCAATCTGGAATCCTTTTCTGTATCTCCTGGTATTTTCAGATATTTTATCCGGACCGGGCTATTTTGGCCTGAAAGTAAGCTCCCGCGCACACTTTTCAAAAATGACCATTTTACCCCTGGTCACATTTCTAATTCTTTCATACACATAGAGACCTCATATGCACATTTCACAGTTCAGTGAAATGATCAGCATAATTTTCTCTATTTTCTGGCAAAATATGGTACTCATCGGCTACCAGCCCGATCTTTCCCATAATTACAATTATGCCCTTGATTTCTCTTTCTGGCATCTCTAGGCCTAAAAATTAGGGTGTTACATGGAGCTTGCATAATTTTAGCATAACATATGGCCTGACATCTCATGCAACGAGGGAAAGCTCTCATTTTCTATTCTATTCGTAACATAACATTTAAACATATGATCCCTACAAAAGGGAGCCTCTCTATCTGTTCATAAAATGCACATTTCTTGGTGCGTATCATATTACACGTTTACCATAGTGTATCTTGTAACACCCCAATTTTTAGGCCAGAGACTTAGTACGTAGCCTTAAATAGATATATCCCTTTGAGCAGAAGTCCCAAAAACATACAGAGGATTTTTAGGGACTAAACTGCAAATAAGTGAAAGTCCAGGGACTTATATATAAATAGTGGAAGTCCCTAGGGATATGATGGCCATTTATGCAAAGAAAGGGATTAAATTGCAAAAGAAAGAAAATGAAGGGACTTAAGTGCAAATATGAAAAGTATAAGGTTAAAAAGGAAAAGTAGACAAAAAGGTGGGGTCCTTAAGTGTAATTTTAGCCAAATAAAAAGGGACTTAAATGAAAAGAAGAAAAATTCCTTGGGGCTAAAGTATAATTAAAGAAAGTCAGGCCGGAAGTGGTTTGGACTGCCCGAAAGCATTTCAGTCCCAGATTTCACCGGTAGAGAGAGCAAGTGACGCTCGGTAATCTGGCTTAATACAGGAATTTTTCAAGACTCCAGATAGCCAGAATTGATCTGATAGTCCAAAAGTTATAAAAATTCCTACCGGATATCCTAGATTTCAGATATAAGTGAGAAAATACAGGATGATGCGTCCTGATGGGGCGGATGTCAGGAAACTGACAGAATACCGATAGGAAGTCTGTAGGAAAAGTTATTCGCAAATTAGAAAATCCAGACGGGAGTATGAGGCCTCCAGGGATCCGATAGGGAGATTTATCGGTATTTAAAATGGGACTGAATGAGTTCGAATGACCTCAGTCAGATGACTGTTATAACCCACAGGGATGCCTAAACATAGTAGGCCAGTGTATCTGGTAAAAGGACCCGGTGTCCGGGGATGTGTGTTAACGGTGTATAATAGTTAAAATATTCGATGAACTGTGCCGGGGAAAGATTCCTTGTAATGCGTGCGATGAGGGTAATGGACCCTGAAAGGCCCAATAATGGCGCCATCAAAGGCCCAATAAGACACTTGGACTGATAGGTGGGCCAGTGTCTGGCAGAACCCCGGAAAAGTGCGAAATTACGAAAATGCCCCTGTGTTGTACTAAAGGGGTAGTTGACGTATGAAGGGCATTTTGGTCATTCTGGATAGGCCCAGAAGCCAAGACATACACAGGAGAGATTAACCAGAGTCAGTGTATGCTCTGACAAGGTACAAATGGGTGTAAAATGATGATTTTACCCTTAGGGTTAAGATAGTGTAAGAAAGGGAACCCAAGGGTATTTTGGTAATTTGCCAAGGGATGTTTCTTGGGAATCGAGCTATCAGAGTACTTGAGCTTGATCAGGATCCAAGATAACATTCCCAGAGCCCAAAAACGTAGGCCCAGTGATATGTGGGAAAAAGTGGCATTAAAATACTATTTTAATGTTGTTTCAATAAAGTAAAGTCACTCGGTCGGCACGATAACCGAGGAGGTGATCAGATAAGGTCCTGGACTTATCTGGATAGCATTGGATGGCGTGACAGGTGCCAGTAAGATGCCACATGGCGCCAACATAGAGGAGGAAGGAAAAGTTAAGGACACATGGCACAATCTTAGCCGGTGAGTCCAGTTTGTGGGAAATCGGACCGGACCGGTACTGGATTGGACTGGAACTGCTGAGTCAGCTGATGAGGTGTCCCAGGAGCTTGCAATTTCTCCATGTGACATATGAGGTGTCCCATGAGGTGGTCTTGAGATGATGTCATGCATGATGCAGTAAAAGGAATAAAGAAAAATAGGAAATTCCAGAAAAACAGGACCGCAGGATCAGATGGCTTCAAAATTACAAGAATGCCATTGAAGGAAACTATAAATACCCCCCCTTGCTCTTCATATGCCACGGACAAGCAAGAATAAGAGAGAGAAGGAAGTGACTAGAGAGAGAAAGTGAGAGGAAGAAAGAAAGAAAGGAAGTTCTGGCGGAGCTGGAAGCAGAATAGAGATAGTAGAGTTCTGCTAAGCTTTTGAGGTATGTGCTGTCTAAGGAGGCTGGAAGTGAGTGGACCTAGCCGGTTCATCCAGTCTTTCCTGGGTACTTACGTAGAATGGTAGTTCTCACGGGAATTACCGAATCGGTACAAGATCAGTTACTTTCTGAAGATAAAGCGTAGCGGTTATGCTGCCGGATTTTAGGCAGGAAATGTTGTAATAGAAATATACGGATTTTGTACATACCCAGATGTAAAACAACTTATTATTTAATAATAGATACTGTTTGGTATGTTTGACTGATATATAATGGATATCTGCATATGTGTGTAAAGTTGTTTGCTGATAATTGCCACTGTGAACAGTAACACGTGGTGACATGATGATGTTTGATCCATAATTAAAAATAGTAAATGTATGAATAAATGTATGAAATTTTTAAGATAAATAGTAGACATACCAAGATTTAATTTGATATATAGTATGACTCATTTGGATGTCTACACAAGGAGATATAAATTATCAAAGTTGGGACCAGAATGCTGGATTCAGGAGAAAAACGTTGGATGAACAGTAAAGTTGTGACGTTGACTGAAGTTGACTCGGTCAATTAATGGCCATAAAGTTATTTTTACCTGAAATATAATTGAGTTAGCTTCAATTATCAATTTGAACCACTTCATTTAGTTTTGTTTAGAATTAGTTATGATTTTTCGAAGTCAGGTCACTCATCTGGAATTTACATAGTGAACAGTACCCAATAAGAGTAAAACTCCAGATTGAGAAATTGGACTTCAATGACCTTGAAAGTGGTTCTAAATGCTACTAAATGGTCCCTAAAACATACAAAAGTAAGGATGTTTCATATCTCATTACCTGCTTTTGCTACTTTATCATGGCATATCTAGCCAACTCTGGCTATCTCATAGTGTATTTCACCCTTTCGTAACTTATCTTGCCTTATCATGACTCATCCTGAGATACTATAAGGCTAACATTATCTTCCTCATAGAACTGCGTTCTATCTTTGTTTTGCCTTAGACCCTCTTCTCTAGGTCTTCTCTAGCCTTTTAATCTCTTTACCCTCATCTGGGAGATCAATCTACTCATACTCTTCTGTTCTCATTACACAGAGGATTCTCTTCTCTGCTTCTCATGCATACTTCTACAAAACTTTGAATATCAGCACTCAGATTTGAACTTGGACTCCATCTTCGTTTAAGGGAAAGCTAAGTTCAGTCTGTATAGGCTATTTGAGAAAAATAATTATAAATAATTTTTTTGGCTGGGTTTATCAACTGGTGAAGCTTCCTCACCTTAACTTTGTCTTTGGCATTCATCTTCCCAGAGAGATACTACATTGTACTCATATCTCATGGCTCATTACTTTCTTTAGGCTAGGTCTAACTGTGACCTCGGGATCTAACTGCGATCAACCATTAGCCTCTTCAGAATCTAACTGCGACTCTGAATCTCTTAGGATCCAACTGTGACCCTGGAGCCATGCTAGGATCTAACTGCGACCCTCCAGAATCTAACTGCGATTCTGTTGTACTGTATATCTCCCGAAGATCCTAAACCAACAGACTAAGTTATAAGGTTAACTGCTTCCACCTATTGATAACTCCATAAAAATTTAAAAATGTATTCAGTAGCCTCATATTATTTACCCAGACTTTACTCACTTCCTCTTGTACTCAGGAGTTCCCCCTCATCTTTCTTACTTTACTGTGGCTTACCATGCCTTGTGCCATCATGGTCTAACCACCTGCCATTGCAATCTACTGCTATGGCGTCATCATACTTCTCATTTCAATCTGTGCTCTAACTGTGAGCCATTTGAACCATGCTCTAACTGCGAGCATTCTGTATCAGATCCAACTCTTATCTGAAGAGTGATTTATACTCATCTGCATCTAGCTCTATCTGAGAGCCATCTGTTTCAGATCCAACTCTTATCTGAAGAGTGATCTAGAAACAATCTCTTTACTCTTATCTGCTTTTCTTGCTGTATACCATCTCTTTCAATAGAAATGGCCTTGAGTACTGCATTCACAAGTCTGCAGAATTACCTGAGTATCCTCATTCATAAATCATATCTAAATATCATAACCTATTGTCCCATAAACTGAGACTATCTATCATCCTCAATACATATCTCATTACATGTCATATGGTATGGAAGCAACATAACTTCCTCATAACTTCTTCATCTCATATGTGTACTCATATATATATATACTCTACCCTGCATGCACTGCAAAAAGGGGAGTATCCATTCATCATAGCATACTCTATCATGCATGTCATCATATGACAACTGCAAAGAGATGCAACTATCATATCTTATGGCAACATAAGCCATATCCTTATCATAATTTGCTCAAAGATCCATCAGACTAAGTAAGCCTCAAGACATATTTTCTTTATCATATTGCCTATCATATTTTGATCATTCATCCTGAAACATCTATCTATTTTAGGCTGCCACGCTACCCTCTTATCAGGGTATAGACTCAACCCTTCATCACTCTTTCTTACATAGGGAATAGGGGAGTCACTTTATCTCGTAATCTGTGGCTACCTTTCTACTATCTCTTTACTTCTTCTATCTATCTATCTATCAGTCCCAGTCTATTCTTGACTGGACTGTGGTTCCTTATTGGTCTTTCTATTGATTCTAGAGAACTTCAGTCGTATGGATCTCATTCATCATCTTTTACTACCATTTACGTTCTCTAGGGTACTCTGCCCTAGGTCTATCACTTCTCCACGATGGAATCCCTCTGCTTAGGGAACATTAGCTCTTTATCTATTAACCATCACGTCTCTAACGTTAGGCCATGTACTAGGATTACTCCTAAGCATATCTCATCTAACTCAACTCATCATATGGCCTTTGCTTCATTTAGTTATGACCTTAGAATTTCATAGTCGCAACACACATCCTTTATGACTTCTAGTCGCGACCATAGTACTTTACTTGTCACGACCTAGCATCTCTGTGATCTTTAGTCGCGACCTACCTTTTCTCACGTCGTGACCTGGATCCCTTTTCACACTAGTCGCGTACTGCAACACTACTCTTCACGACCATAGGCCTCTTCACGTCGCAACCTTAACTCTTTGTACATATTAGTCGCGATATAAGAACTTTCCCGTCGCAACCTTAATTATTTTCCGTCGCGACCTTCAACCACACTTGTCGTGACCTTACCTTTCTATGAATAACTGTCGCGACCTAGGAACTTATTCGTCGCGACTCAAACTCTCTTTAAGGCAACCAGTCGCGACCTACAGCAACTCTAGTCGCGACTTGGGCATCACTTCCCATACTCTAAGGGAATTAACCTTTCTAATTCACTTCTCTAACTTATTTAAACATCAATCTAACTATCTCAGAGCATCACTGAGCCAGAACCTTCTGTTCCGTGTCAAAATCTTATACTCTGAACCAGAACCCTGTTTGGTCTAAGCTAAAACCTCTTGCTCTGAGCTAGAGCCCTCTCCGGCCTGTGCCAGAATCTTTTGCTCTGATCTAGATCCTTGTCTGGTCTATGCCAGAATCTCTTGCTCTGATCTAGATCCTTGTCTGGTCTATACCAGAATCTCTTGCTCTGATACCAAAATGAAACATCCTTCCTTAGACTCCTCAAAGCACACTTGCAGAAGCATTATTAGCTGGTTTATATCTTATCATAAGCCCAGAAGTTGAACTTTTAACTTTAAGTTCCTTATTCTAAACTTTTACTTTAAGGACTGGTTTATCTCATTGTACACATCCAAATGAGGCTTATTACCTATCCACAGAATGCCTCAGATGTGTACAACTGGCTCACAAAATTTCGTGGCCAAACTCTTCTGTTTACTAGGTCAAACTGAGGTCGGAACACTGCTACCTCAGGACCTGCGAATTTACCTCTTTTAATTCATCATTCACAAATTCAGCATGCCAAACAATATTTATTATTGGATAACAAAATGTCGTACAACAAGGCATAAACAGAATTCTCATATTTCTATTACATCCTTTCCTGCCTAAAATCCGGCAGGTAACCGCTATGCTTCATCTGTACAAAGAACTGAACTGTACTGATTCGGTAATTCCCTCATGAGAACTACCATTCTACGTAGTACCCAGGAAAGACTGGATAAACCGGCTAGGTCCACTCACTTCCAGCCTCCTTAGACAGCACATACGTACACAGTACTTATCATATTCTGATGTTCAGTCTTAACTTCGGCAGCATAACGGCGTCTCCTAGCATTCTCAAACTTTACTTCAATATAACCTCCCTGTAATGGGTTATATATATATGGGGATGAGATTCGGGGGAATCTCAGTAGTAACAACCATAGCAATATATGTAATGCAGTGTGATAGTGCTTGCTTGTGTTGTGTACAGATAAGTATGCTGCATGCTTCCATACTCAATAACATATGATCATAGCATTGTAGTAGAGCTTCAGACATAACATATAAGACAACAATCCAACCAAACAATAGCACATCAAATCACAAAGCCATTACATAAAAGCTAGGATTAGTTACTACCTGGCTAGCTCAGCAGAACTCTACTATCTCTATTCTGCTTCCAGCTCCGCCAGAACTTCCTTTCTTTCTTTCTTCCTTTCTCTCTTCCTTTCCTTCTCCTTCTCTCTCTTCTTTCTCTCCCTTCCCTTGCCCATACGTGATGCAAATGAATGAGGGAGGGGGGTATTTATAATTCCTTCCAATGGCAATAACGTAAGTTCCATGAACTCTGATCCTGTGGCCACGGTTTTTTTGGAATTTCCTATTTTCTTTATTTCCTTTACTGCATCATCATACTGACTCAGCCTTTCATAATTACCTGCTGACTCAGCATATGCTGACTCACCGGTCCAGAGTCTTGCATCGTAATACTTGTCTTTAGCTTCATCTGCTTCCTCCAGATCAGTGCTATGTGGCGCCTGGAAGAGACCTTGCACACCTTCCAATGTTATTCAGATAAGTCTCAAACTTTATCTGATCACTTCCTCAGTTATCGTGCCAACCGAGTAACTTTACTTTACTGAATCATTACTTTAATGCCATGTGGCATCCTGTGGGTCCCATGAGTACACCTTATCAGTCCACCTCATAGTTTCCAGATAACCTTTCCTTTATCTGACTTCCTTCCCCAGTTCTAGCTCTAACCGGGTAACTATCTCTTTTGGACCTTCACAACTCTTGGCCCACTTGATCCATACGGCTAGCACCACTTATAGCCACTAGTCACGACCTAACCATCATCTTATCGCGACCTAACACTGCTGTGTGCATTAGTCGCGACCACAACATTCTTTAGTCGTGACCATAATAGTTTTTTGTTGCGACCATATACTTTTCAGTCGCGACCTCATTACTTTTTTAGTCGCAACCAGGCTCATTTTGCCTATTAGTCGCGACACCACACATATTTCAGTCGCGTCTAAACCTTTCTGCCAATATTAGTCGCGACCACACTTCTTTCTCGTCGCGCCTAGCTCTTTCTGTAACTATTAGTTGCGACCACACTTATCTCTAGTCGCGACCAAAATGGTCAGCTCTCAACTCTACAACCTTTAACTTTTACATCATCCCAAAATGGCCATTCTACCCCTTGGGACTTTCACTGTTTACACATAAGTCCCCGTACCTTTGCTTATTTGCAGCTTAGTCCCTGAAAACTCTCTGTGTGTCTTCGGGACTTCTGTTCAAAGGGGTCTGGTAGCCTTTCAATCTTAGGCTATTTCTGCGTCTCTAGGCCTAAAATTTGGGATGTTACAAAAGGCATTTGAGAATTGTTCTTAGTATCCTTAATGAAAAGAAGCTTTATGCTAAGCTGAGTAAGTGCGAGTTTTGGCTTTCAGAAGTCAAATTTCTCGGTCATGTCATATCCCGAGAAGGGGTAGCTGTGGATCCTAGCAAAGTTGAAGCAGTTTTGAGCTGGGAGCAGCCGAGGACAGTGACGGAGATTAGAAGCTTTCTTGGCCTAGCAGGGTACTATAGAAGATTTATTCAAGATTTTTCTCGAATTGCCTTGCCACTTACCAAGCTTACCAGAAAGAACCAGTAGTTTAAGTGGGATGAGAAGTGCGAGGCTAGCTTCCAAGAGTTGAAGCAGAGATTAACCACTACTCCCGTGCTGATTATTCCAGACCCAACTCAAACTTACGTAGTCTACACTGATGCTAGTAAGCAGGGGTTAAGATGTGTGCTGATGCAGTAAGGTAGAGTAGTAGCCTACGCTTCTCGGCAGTTGAAGCCACTTAAGAGAATTATCCCACTCATGATCTGGAGCTTGCGGCGGTACGCTCTGAAGATATGGAGACACTATTTATATGGAGCAACCATAGAGTTGTATTGCGACCACAAAAGCCTGAAGTATCTGCAGGATCAGAAAGAGCTGAACATGAGATAATGGCGATGGATGAAGTTGTTAAAAGATTACGATTTTCAAATTAAATACCGTCCAAGAAAAGTCAATGTGGTAGCTGATGCTCTAAGTAGAAAAGTGGTACAGGTGGCGTATATGATGATTAAAGAGCTGAGATTGATAGAAGATGTACCAGATTGGAGCCCTCTGTATCAAATGCAAATGATAGAGAGTTCTTACGGAGGGGTTCATTTTGAAGCTTGTATGGAAGATGAGATAAAGGAGGCTCAACAGCAGGACAAACTCGCAGCAATATTTAAGGATAAGCTGGAAAAGGGGAAGACTAGAAATTTTGAAATTTCCCCAGATGGATTGTTACAATTCAGGGGAAGGCCTTATATCCCTAATGCTAAGGGATTGAGAGAAAAGATTCTGGAGGAAGCACACAAAAGTCGATATACAGTACATCTAGGTATGACCAAGATGTACCATGATGTGAAAAGGTTGTTTTGGTGGCCTGGATTGAAGAAAGATGTAATGGCTTATGTGTCCAAGTGCTTGACCTGCCAGAAAGTAAAAATTGAGCATCAAAAGCCAGCGGGAACATTGCAGCCTTTAGATATCCCTGAGTGGAAATGGGATGGTATTGCCATGGACTTTGTGGAAGGATTACCCATGACTCCAAGTAAACATGATGCAGTATGGGTAGTAATTGATCGATTGACGAAGTCAGCACATTTCCTGGCAATCAATAAAAGGGATTCTTTAGAAAAACTGGCAAGGTTGTATGTAAGGGAGATTGTTAGGCTTCATGGTATCCCAAGCAGCATTGTGTCCGATAGAGACCCTCAGTTTACTTCTAACTTTTGGAGGGCTTTACAGGAAGAAATGGGTACTACTCTCCGATTTAGTACAGCCTATCATCCTCAGACGGATGGCCAGTCGGAGAGGATAATCCAAATGCTAGAAGATATATTGAGAGCTTGTGTTTTGGATTTCAAAGGCAGCTGGGATGTCCATCTACCACTCATAGAGTTTGCATATAATAATAGCTATCAAACTAGTATTCAGATGGCACCTTTTAAAGCTCTATATGGACGTAAATATAGATCCCCCTTATGTTGGCTAGAGCTAAGCGAAAGAAGAATGCTTGGTCTTGATATTATAGATCAAACTGCAGATCAGATTGCAATGATTAGACAATGATTGCTAACGACTCAAAGCAGACAGAAAAGTTATGCTGATGTTAGAAGGAAGCCGTTGGAATTTGAAGAAGGAGAGCATGTGTTCCTTAAGTTAACTCCAACGACGAAAGCTGGGCGATCAATCAAAGTAAAGAAGTTACATCCAAGATACATCGGGCCATTCCAAATTCTCTCAAAGGTGGGGACAGTAGCTTATAGATTGGCTCTTCCTCCAAATCTTAGCCAGATACATGATGTGTTTCATGTTTCCCAATTAAAGAAGTATATTCCAGATCCATCTCATGTGATTGAGCAAGATGAAGTTGCACTACGAGATGATCTGACTTATGAGGTTGGACCGGTACGAATTACTGATTGGAAGGTCAAGCAGTTACGTAATAAGCAAATTCCTCTAGTCAAAGTGATCTGGAAAGGCTTGACTGAGCATGAAGCCACATGGGAAACAGAAGAAAAGATGAGGAGGAAGTATCTTGAGTTGTTTTCATAGAATATGTATAGTGTAAATTTTGAGGACGAAAGAGAAATGTAATATCCCTAATTTTCTGTACTGATTTATATGTACAGATTGAATGAAATATACGAATTATTTTTCAGGGAAAAGATGTGGCTATATATGTAAATAAAGGGATTAAATTGAAAAAGAAAGAAAAGGTAGGGACTTAAGTGCAATTATGGAAAGTTTAAAGCTAAGAACGAGAAGTAGACAAAAATGTGGGGTCTTTAGGTGTAATTTTAGCCAAATAAAGGGACTTAGTTGAAAAGAAGAAAAGTTTCTGGGGCAAAAGTGTAATTATGGAAACCTGCACCGAAAATAGTCAAAAATAGTGATCGTACTCCGATCAGCCCCATATTTTACCAGTAGAGAGAGCAAGTGACGCCGGGTAATCCAGCGTAATACAAAAATTTTTCAAGACTCCAGATAGCCAAAATTGATCTGATAGTCCAAAAGTTATAAAAATTCCTACCGGATATCCTAGATTCCAGATATAAGTGAGAAATTACAGGATGATGCGTCCTGATGGGACGGATGTCAGGAAACTGACAGAATACCGATAGGAGGTCTGTATAAAAAGTTATTCGCAAATTAGCAAATCCAGACACGGGATCTTATAGGGAGATTTATCGGTATTTAAACTAAGACTGAATGAGGTCGGGTAACAACAGTCAGATGCCAGTTATGACCCAAATGGCTGCCCAGACACAGTAGGGCAGTGTATCTGATAGAAAGAGCCAGTGTCTGGATATGTGTGTAAATGGTGCATAATAGCTAAAATACTCGGTGAACATGGACAGGGGAGGATTGCTCGTAATGCGTACCATAAAGGTAATGGACCCAGAAAGGCCCAATAATGGTGCCAACAAAGGCCCAATAAAATCTTGGACTGATAGGTGGGCTAGTGTCCGTGAAGGGCATTTTGGTCATTCTGGACAGGCCTAGAGGCCAAGACATATACAGGTGAAGTTAAACAGAGTCAGTATATGCCCTGACAAAGTACAGAAAGGTATAAAATGATGGTTTTGCCCTTAGGGTTAAGATAGTGCATGAAAGGGCACCCAGGGGTATTTTGGTCATTTCGCAGGGGATCTGTAATTGAGTTTAGACCCAGTATTAAAATGTAAATGATATAAAGGATCCAGATACTAAGTTCAAGGCCAGAAGGCATAATATGGGTTTTCAAAAAAATTCGATTCAGAAAACGGTCCAGTTTTCGAGGCGACGGACCGGGCCGGTACCGGATTTGACCGAAAATCTTCCAGAAGGCTTCTAGCTCCCTCCATTTGTGCCATGTGATAAATGTGTGAGGTGAGGTGTCCCATGAGGTGGCCTTGAATGATGTCATGGATGATGCAGTAAAAGGAATAAAGAAAAATAAGAAATTCCGGAAAAACCAGGACCACAGGATCAGATGGCTTCAAAATTACGAAAATGCCATCCACCAAAACTATAAATACCCCCCTTGCTCTTCATTACCATGGCCTAAGGTGGTTTTAGACTGATAAGGAAGTGCTTGAGATAGAAAGTGAGGAAAAGAAAGAAGAAAGGAAGTTCTGGTGAAGTTGGAAGCAGTATAGAAGTTCTGGAGTTCTGCTTTTAAGGTAGTAACTAATCCTAGCTTTTATGTAATGTCTTTGTGATTGGTTGTGCTATTGTTTGGTTGGATTGTTGTCTTATATGTTATGCTTGAAGCTCTATTACAATGCTATGATCATATGTTATTGAATATGGAGCACGCAGCATACTTATCTGTACACAATCACAAGCAAGCACTGTCACTCTGCATTACATATATTGTTATGATTATTACTACTGAGATTCCCTCGAATCTCATCCCAAATAACCCATTACAGGGGAGGCTATGTCAAAATGAATTTTGGAAATCTTGAAGGACGCTGTTAGGCTGCCGAAATTCCGGCAAAGTGGTAAAGAAAGGAACTGATATGTACTGTGTACGTAGGTACTGTCTAAGGAGGCTAGAAGTAAGTGGACCTAGCCGGTTCATCCAGTCTTTCCTAGGTACTTACGTAGAAGGGTAGTTCTTATGGGAATTACCGAATCGGTACAAGATCGGTTACTTTCTAAAGACGAAGTATAGCCGTTATGCTGCCGGATTTCTGGAGAAAAGGATGTATTAGAAATATGAACCATTTTCAACAATTCATTTCTCCTTGTATACTTATCCAATTGAGTTGAATTACCTATGTATTTAAAGCTCAGAATGTTTAATTTAATCTCACCAAATATCAAGGACAAACTCATTCATTTACTATACGAAAACCGCGTATGAACCTCACTGTATCTTAGGGCTAGTTTTATCTTGATCCAGAGTTTAAGTTCAACTTTGAAAAATCATAACAATTCGAGTTCTTAACCAAATGAGGCGTTCTTGGCGTCCATTTAAATATATGGATCTTATCTATGTTCATACCAAATTTCACATAAAAACTCTCTGGATAAGATGCTCAAACTATCGCTGGAAGTAGACTGCCTCTCATCGGATCTAGTGCATGCATTCATTTTACATACCAATATATCATCACATAAATTAAAGGCATGCTTTCCAAGTCATACACCATTCATACATCCACAATTACCTCCTTCCTTGTGATGTTCCAGCACCTAGATCATGGTTATGGGGGGTGAGATTCAGGGGAATCTCAGTAGCAAACAATACCAAACAATGCATGTATTAATGTAAAGACTTGTGCTTGCTTGTGAAAGTGTTATCATAGTGTGATGAGCATGCTTCCATGTATCATATGAAATACAATTGGCCAAAGAAATCATAAAATAACAGAGCTTCAATCATCTACCATATACACACAATTCAACCAAGCCATAGCACAATCAAGCATACATTACATACATACAAGTTTAGGGTAAGTCCACTACCTTGGATTTAAGCTTTCTTTCTTATGCTTGCACTTGCTTCCCAAGCTTTCCAATCATGAAGCTTTTTGGTCAATCATTCCCCAACACCTTCTTAGAGGTTTCAAGGTCCTAAATACATTCATATTCATTGCATAATCCATTAAGACCATGAACTCAAACACTACTCAAGACTACCTCTCTTGAACCTTTAACTTGCTTTAACTAACATAACTTTCTTTAATCTTTGCCAACTAACTTGGCCTTTGAACCAATTGATGTCTTGACCTTACCCTACACAATTTCACCTTTTGAATCCATTTATGAACTCAAAATAACCAAATTCTAGCCACAATACACTGTTCTGTACAGATTTGGAAAAGCATACATAAATCTTCCAAAAATTCTCATTTTGATTCCAATGCTTCCCATACTTGTTCCTCTACTTTTCCCCCACACAAAATCTCATTTTAAGACCATTGGAAGCATCAAAATCATGAAATTCAATCACTGTTCACGCGAGTGAACAGTACTGTGAGGAATTTTCAACATTATAACTTTAATTCCAATGGTTTCCAAGGTTCAAAACCTTTCCAATACTACACAAAATCATCATATAAACTCAATGGAAGCATTAAATCATTGAAATTCCATTTCCTTCTATCATGAACAGTGTATGAACAGTGCAAACCGAAATGGTAAAGTCAAGAACATCAACTTACTTCACAACCAAGCATGTAACTAACTTATTTAAGCTTGTCTTAACTATCTATGACTTAAAACACATATTCCTTTCACATATACACAAAAATTCCAGCAGCATTTCCCCAAGATTTAAGTCTAAAAAATCACTTAAACTCAAGCACAAACCATAAGAACAAAAGGTAGAAGCAAGGAGACAACTTACCTTACTTGCTCCTTCAAGACTTGCTTCTTCCATGCTTTCGTCCACTTTCCTTCTCTAGAACTCACTTCTCTTTCTAAAGGAGCTCTTGGGTGTAAAGAATGAATGGAAAGGGGGGGTATTTATAGCAAAAGTCATGTGCCATTTGAAGGACAAGATCACCTTGGGAACTATTTGATCTAATGGTTAAAGGTTTGATCTTGGAATATCTTTTCACTTTTCACTCATAACCTTACCACCATGACATCACTAGCATGGCCTCTCTTGGTACACCTAACCCTTCCTCTTTTTGGGTGCCATTTTGAAGTCCTTGTGGGTCCCACCATGTGCACCACCTAATTCTTACTTTATTCTCTTTTTCTTTCTTTTCAAAAATCCATAAATTATTCATTATTGGACTTAGGCTCCAAGATAACTTTTGGGCCTTATTGGGCTGGCCTAGGACGAAATGTTGGGCCTCTTTTAGGTCCAATAGCTAATTGGCACAAATCCCAATATACTTTCCTTATACCGATATCCTTAAATTATCCTAATCTCAGAATAAATGCTAAACACCTCCTTTAATTGTTCTAACATTTTTAGAAATTCATTCTAATATGAAATAAATTCTCTACAAAGTTTCATAATTTTCTGAGACCCAGAAGTCCTGTTAAAAATTACATATGTTTCCTTTAACCCTTTATCGGTGTCCTTTTTCACCGTAAATTCCATAATTAATTCTACATGACTCCTTTTTTACTTCTATCAACTCCATAAATTCTCATATTAATTATAATAATTTACTATCAAATTTTCTCTGATATCCATCCATTGTGTGAAATGACCAAAATGCCCTCTATTTACTTCTGGTTTCTTAGGGCATCACAGTGGCATTTTCGTAATTTTGCACTTTGGCTCTTAGACTTTCTTCCTCTTCCAATTAATCCTTTTCTTTACATAAATATGGCCACATCTTTTCATAAAAATATCATATATTTTATTCAACCTGTACATACAACTTAGTACAGAAATTTTAGGATGTTACACTAGTCGCGACTCTTCGCTTCTAGAACTTTCAGTCGCGACCTACTCAGCTTCTTGTCGCGACCTGTACCCTCTGGAGTCGCGACCTGTCATCTCTGGAATTTGTAGTCGCGACCTATTATGCTACTAGTCATGACCTGTAGTCTCTTTTCATATATCTGACGTTCCGCAGCCAATTTGGTCGCGACCTCGTCGTACCTGGTGCTCTTTCTCGTTCGCAAGAAGCCGACAACTCAGATCAGCTTCCTCTACCGATATCCACACGAACGGCGTTCCAATAACGAATGACATGCTAACGCCTCTTGTCCCTCTAGGGTTTTCTCAAGATTTCGTCCTCACCGTCTCTATTCCGGCAGTTTCTTATCTGCAAACCTTTTGCACTCTCCTTGCCCTTTTTGTGTGTTGTGTCTATCTATTGTGTGTAGAACCCTAGCTCCTAATGTCAAATATATAGGATGCTATCGGGCTCCTAATTGGGCCGGGCTTCAGAATTAATCTTATATTAATTCTGAAATTAATACAATATCATATATTGCATAATTTGATAAGAAACTAATTAAATAAATATGGTTTTTATTAAATCCGTCCCATAGATTTAAATCACCTATTTATTTAAAAAAGATAAGAAGGAATTATATTTGATTTATTATCATAAATTAAATTTCAGATATCTTATCAATTTGAATTTCAAATTCAAATAGATCATATCCATTTAAATCAAATTCAAAAGTGATAGAAATTTAATTTATCCTTATAAATTAAATCTTACAAATATCTCTTATATTATATATATAATATATATATACAAATTTATATATATATATAATATATAAATCCACCCTAGACTATTCATTGAATCTAGACATCTCTTAGGTTCAATGAATCTAGACATCACAGCTCGAGTTGGGCTATTTTGTGTGCGACCCTGTAGGCCCATATGAAGTTGGCAGTGGGCCAGTTACTATACTAACCCATAAGTCTTAAGCGGCCTCTAGCAAGACATTACGACTTCCCAAATCATATAAGGATCGATGAACGATGTTACCTTTCATACAACCATATCACATCCCTTTTTTCACACGATATTTCGGTCATGGATGAGGCATGGTGAACGTCATCCTCCTATTCCAGACCGTTACTTTCTCGATCCCTGAGTAGTCTGAATATAGAAATGGAACTACCCTTCAATTACAGTATGGTAATACATTTCTCAGACTCAGTCATCGAGGGGCCCAGTAATATCTCTCTACGAATATGAGGGACAAATTCCATCTTGACCATTCACATTCCTCCGCATGAAAGACCACTAAGCCCGAACATAGCCTTTATGATCACTCGGTCAAAAGTGACTTTTGACTAGGTCAAAGCTGAGCGTTTGTCATGTAGGAATCCATGATGATCTCAGGTCAAAGGGCATAGTGACATGGCTTGTATATGAGAGAAGCTTATGACTTGACCCATGCAGCTCTCTTATGGCGGGTCGGTCCAACACCTTGTACTGTTACATGTGCCTATGACTTTGATTTATATCTCTATATATCTTCAAAGTCATACTGGTCTTATTTCATCTTTGCTCCCGCATAGATGATCGACCAGGGATATTTAGGATAAGATCATGAGTTATCCAATGATGGTCATCATAGTAAACATGCATATAATGTGATAACATAATTAAGAAATTCATAAATCAATAATGTTCATAACATAATGATTGGCCCCTAGGGCATAATCTCCAACATCCTCCCACTTGCCTAGGTACAATCATTAACTTGCTTATTCCCATTGACCTAACATGACGCTCATGTTTTGCTTGCATAAGCGGCTTTGTTAGAGGATCAATGACATTATCTTACCCTGCTACCTTGCATATTTTTATATCACCTCTATCATTGATTTCTCTGATGAGATGAAATCGCCTGAGTATATGCTTGGTCCTTTGATATGACCTAGGCTCTTTGGCCTGTGCAGTGGCACCACTATTATCATAGAACAAAGTTATCGGATATGAGATGGTAGGTATCACCCCTAGTTCAGTAATGAACTTATTGATCCAAACGTCCTCCTTAGCTACATCAGATGCTGCTATATACTCAGCTTTCGTTGCAGAACCTGCTACAGTGCTCTGCTTAGAGCTATTCCAGCTTACTGCTCCATTATTCAAGAGGAATATGTATCCAGATTGTGATTTCTGGTCATCTTGGTCAGTTTGGAAACTTGCATCTGTGTAACCAGTTACACAGAGCTCGTCATCCAATCCACCATAGACCAAGAATAAGTCCTTAGTCCTTCTCAAGTACTTAAGGATATTCTTGACAGCAATCTAATGGCCCTCATCGGGGTCTTGTTGATATCTGCTAGTCATACTTAAGGCAAACGAGACATCCAGTCGAGTACATAACATGGCATACATGATGGATCCTATGGACGAGGCATATGGAACCTTACTCATGCGACCTCGCTGATCAGGTGTACTAGGACACAAATCCTTGTAGAGGTGAATACCATGAGACATAGGTATGAAACCCCTATTTGATTCCTGCATACTAAACCTATGCAGTATCTTGTCTATATATGTGCTCTGACTGAGTCCTAGAAGCCTTTTAGATCTATCTCTATAGATCCTAATTCCTAGGATGTAGGTGGCTTCACCCAAGTCTTTCATCGAGAATGACTTTCCTAACCAAGACTTGACAATCTGCAAGGTAGGAATGTCATTCCCAATAAGTAGGATGTCATTGACATAGAGTACCAAAAACACAACTGTGCTCCCACTAACCTTCTTGTACACACAAAGTTCATCAATGTTTTGAAGAAATCCAAACTCTTTGACTACTTCATCAAAATGATGATTCCAACTCCGAGATACTTGCTTCAGTCCATAAATGGACCTTTGAAGCTTGCACACCTTACCAAAGTCCTTGGAACGCACAAACCCTTCAGGTTATGTCATGTACACATCCTCAAGGAGCTTTCCAGTAAGGAAGGATGTCTTGACGTCCATCTGCCATATTTCATAGTCATAATATGCTGCAATGGCAAGGAGGATTCTAATTGATTTGGCCATTGCAACTGGGGAAAAGGTCTCATCATAGTCCACACCATGAGTTTGAGTAAATCCTTTTGCAACCAGTCGTGCCTTGAAGACATTTACATTGCCATCCATGTCAGTTTTCTCTTTAAAAACCCACTCTCACCCGACGGTTTTTACACCTTCAGGCGGGTCGACTAAGGTCCATACCTCATTGTCATACATGGATTGTATCTCAGACTTCATGGCACTAAGCCATTTTCAGAGTTTGGTCCCACTATAGCTTCTCGATAGGTAGTTGGCTCATTATACTCAATGAGCAACACATCATGATTGTCAGCAATCAGAAATCCATATCTCTGAGGCTGAAGTTGTGCCCTATTAGATCGCTGTGGGCCTTGGGTGACTTGAGGAGTCTCAACAACTTGTTGTGAGTCTTCTCCAATTTTCATCTCTAATTCTGTGGTGTCTTGTGGCTCTCGAACTTCTTCAAGATGTACCTTACTCCCACTGGTTCTTTTAGAGATAAATTCTTGTTCGAGAAAGATACCATTTCTGCCAACAAACACTTTGTTATCAGTGGGGTTGTAGACATAATATCCCTTGGTTTCCTTAGGATATCCCACAAAGAGGCACTTTGAAGATTTGGGCGCTAACTTATCTAAGGCTTGTTGCTTAACATAGACCTCACATCCCCAAATCTTGAGAAAAGACAAACTAGGTTTCCTCCCAGTCCATATCTCATACGGAGTCTTTTCAACTGCCTTAGATGGAACACGATTCAGTGTGATCGCAGCTGTCTCTAGGGCGTGGCCCCAAAAGGACGGTGGAATATCTGTTCGACTCATCATGGATCTAACCATATTAATATTGTTCGATTCCTCCATTCAGAAACGCCATTCCATTGTGGTGTTCCTGGAGGAGTCAATTGTGAGACTATCCCACAATTCCTAAGATGATCGATAAACTCTTGGCTCAAATATTCACCACCTCGATCAGATCGAAGGGCTTTAATTATTTTAGCAAGCTGGTTTTGTACTTTATTTTGAAATATCTTGAACATTTCAAAAGATTCAGATTTATGTTTTATTAGATAGACGTAGCCATATCTACTGAAATCATCTATGAATATGATGAAGTACGAATAACCTCTTCTGGCATTTGTATTCATCGGTCCACACACATCTGTATGTATGAGGCCCAACAAATCAGTGTCCCTCTCACTGTGCCCAGTGAAAGGTGACTTTGTCATCTTACCTAACAAACAAGATTCGCAAGTATCATATGATTCAAAATCAAATGAATTGAGAAATCCATCTTGATGGAGTTTAGAAATATGTTTCTCATTTATGTGGCCCAGACGATAGTGCCAGAAGTATGTCGGATTCAAATCATTTGATTTGACCCTTTTGGCGGTTATGTTATAGATATTTCCATGATTGGGTTGTTCCAAGTTTAATATGTAATGATCAACATGCAAATCACCATGAGCATAGAAAACATCATTACGATAAATGGAATATTTATCATTCCCATAAATGGAAGTGTAACCTTCCTTATCCAAATAAGAAAGAGAAACAATGTTACTACTCAAAGCAGGAACATAATAGCAATTGTTCAAAACTAACAAAAGCCCAGTGGGCAGAACTAATTCATAAGTGCCTACAGCTAAAGCAGCAACCTTTGCTCTATTTCCAACTCGTAGGTCAACTTCGCCCTTCTTCAGCTTTCTACTGTCCTTTAGGCCCTGTACATTTGTACAAATATGAGAACCACATGCAGTATCTAATACCCATGTAGTGGAAGTAGAGAGATGAATGTCTATAACATAAATACCTGAAGCGATAGCCCCGCTATCCTTCTTGTCCTTTTTCAGATCTTCAAGGTAGAGTTTGCAGTTCCTCTTTCAATGACCCGGTTCATTGCAGAAGAAGCAAAGTCCATCCTTTAGAGGCTTTTCCTTCTTTAGTGCAGGCTTGGTTTCGAGCTTGCCTGACTCTTTGGTCTTACCAGATGAGCCATAACCCTTGCCCTTGCCCTTGCCTTTCCTTTTCATACCCTTTCCTTTCTGAACCATCAAAATTGTACTGGGCTTCTTCTTAATAGTCAGTTCAGCAGTTTTAAGCATCCCATGCAATTCAGAAATAGATTTCTCCATGTTGTTCATGTTGTAGTTCATGACAAACTAGTCATAACTTTCTGGGAGTGAGTTCAAGATCAAATATGTAGCTAACTCCTGGCTCATGGGAAATCCAAGCCTCTCAAGGTGATCAATGTACCCTTTCATCTTTAAGACATGAGTACTTACCGATGCACCTTCAACCATCTTGCAGGAATATAAGGCCTTAGTGGTCTCATACCTCTCTTGCCTTGCCTATTGCTGGAACATTTCCTTAATATGCACAATCATCTCATAAGCCTCCATGTGTTCCAGATCTCTTTGGAGCTCCGAAACCATGGTGGCAAGCATCAAGCATCCCACATCGACAAAGTCTTCCTTATGCTTCGCATAAGAATCTCTCTGAGCTCTAGGAGCATTGGCTGCTGGCTCCTCAGGAATAGGTTGATCTAGGACATATACCTTTCTTTCCTGCTTGAGAACAATTCTCAAGTTCCTGAACCAGTCAAGACAGTTTGTCCTATTAAGTTTGTCCTTCTCAAGGACAGATCGCAACGATAATGTAGCAGTATTACTAGTCGTCGTGATTCTACAATTAAAATATGCAAGCGAATTAGCAATCTCCCACTGAATAAAACAACCCTCAATGTAATAATTAGTGGGCTAAGATCCATATTTGGCTTAAACTTGAGTCCGCTTTGGCAGGACACTCAACTTTAAGTTATTTAGGTAGGTAACAACTTTACCAATTACATTAAATATAACTCTTAGATATTTATGGGATTCCATCATCATATGATCCGGCATGTTTTAATCCCATCTAATGCCTTGAAACCCAAAACCGTTTTGATAATCTCAATTAAGTCAAACAATAACAAACATAAGAGTAGTACCATTACTCTTGCTTATCTCCCCAAGATAACTCAAATGCACCCACTTTGGTGGAGCCTACAAATGAGCGATCGAGGTTTTGACAAGTGTTCATTAATTGACGGCATTATGACTTAAGATTTCATTTAGAGGGTTTAATTAATTATCTGGTTTACAAAATGCATGTGTCTCGGTTGTATCTCATACAAGCAATATTCATATCGAACATATAAACATAAGATGCATAATCTTAAACGTGATACAATATGGCTCACCTATCCTAAGTCCCCTCAGGCCAATAAGAGGGCTGTCTAATTAGAATAGGAAAATTACATAAGGAAACCTCGTTTTAACATTCGAGTGGAGTGAGATGAGAAGAGAATGTACAACGTGAGTAATTAGAGGAAGGCACAACACGCAGGCCGTATTTAGAAAAATTACAACACTTGTAATCTAGAGCCATATTGTTCACCATACCCAAACATTCAAGAATCAAAATTCATCTACAAGAATCTTAATTCTATTTCCTTAAACCCCATTAATATTAATTGATCAAATCAATTAACATACACCACCGATTTCAGTTTCCTTTCGGATTCCGTATATGTCATACATAAACGGATTCCATATATGTCATACATATCTCGCATGTTATCATATAATCAGCTAAGAAGTCTAACATACATCACATATATCAATAATCAAACCTAACTTAAACACAAAACGGCATGGCTTTGATACCACTTTGGAATTGGAAGACACACAGTGAAAATTAACTTTAAAATTTTTTTTCATTCCCAGCCAGGATCTACTGAATGTGTTTAAGTCAAGGAGAAAGAAGTGTTACCTTCGTATTTAAGCTTTGGTCGCTACCTCAGTGTCCGCTTGTCGTTACTCTTCGCCTCTGGAACTTTCAGTCCTGACATACTCAGCTTCTCGTCGTGACCTGTAGCCTCTGGAGTTGTTAGTCGCGACCTACTAAGCTTCTCATCGCGACCTGTCACCTCTGGAGTTGTTAGTCGCGACCTGTCATCTCTGAAATTTGTAGTCGCGACCTATTCTGCTACTAGTCTCGACCTCGTTGTACCTGGTGCTCTTTCTCGTTCGCAAGAAGTCGACAACTCAGATCGGCTTCTTCTACCGGTATCCACACGAACAGCGTTCCAATCACGAATGACGTGCTAGCGCCTCTTGTCCCTCTAGGGTTTTCTCAAGATTCCGTCCTCACCGTCTCTATTCCGGCAGTTTCTTATCTGCAAACCTTTTGCACTCTCCTTGCCCTTTTTGTGTGTTGTGTCTGTCTATTGTGTGTAGAACCCTAGCTCCTAATGTCAAATATATAGGATACTATCGGGCTCCTAATTGGGCCGGGCTTCAGAATTAATCTTATATTAATTCTGAAATTAATACAATATCATATATTGCATAATTTGATAAGAAACTAATTAAATAAATATGGTTTTATTAAATTCGTCCCACAAATTTAAATCACCTATTTATTTAATAAAGATAAGACAGAATTATATTTGATTTATTCTCATAAATCAAATTTGAGATATCTTATCAATTTGAATTTCAAATTCAAATAGATCATATCCATTTAAATTCAAATTCAAAAGTGATAGAAATTTAATTTATCCTTATAAATTAAATCTTGCAAATATCTCTTATATTATATATATAATATATATATACAAATTTATATATATAAAATATATAAATTCACCCTAGACTATTCATTGATCTAGACATCTCTTAGGTTCAATAAATCTGGACATCACAGCTCGAGTTGGGCTATTTTGTGTGCGACCCTGTAGGCCCATATGAAGTTGACAGTGGGCCAGTTACTATACTAACCCACAAGTCATAAGCGGCCTCTAGCAAGACATTACGACTATCCAAATCATATGAGGATCGATGAATGATGTTACCTTTCATACAACCATATCACGTCCCTTTTGTCACACGATATTGCATGGTGAACGTCATCCTCCTATTCCTGACCGTTATTTTCTCGATCCCTGAGTAGTCTAAATATAGAAATGGAACTACCCTTCTATTACAGTATGGCCATATATTTCTTAGACTCAGTCATCGAGGGGCCCAGTAATATCTCTCTACGAATGTGAGGGACAAATTCCATCTTGACCATTCATATTCCTCCGCATGAAAGACCACTAAGCCCGAACATAGCCTTTATGATCACTCGGTCAAAAGTGACTTTTGACTAGGTCAAAGATGAGCGTTTGTCATGTAGGAATCCATGATGATCTCAGGTCAAAGGTGATCCAATGTATGGAAAAGAGAAGAAGCTAATGAGTATTCTGCAATCCAGTCACGAAAACGTCACTGGTTTTCTTTTTATTTCTTCTGCATTCTCAAGATACATAGCTTCTTTTTATAAGCAGTAGATAATTTGCAAATAAAATAAATAACTAAATAGATAACAGTTTTGAGTTACGAAACTTGCGGCTCATTCTAAGAAACCTCCACCAGAATGCATAGGACTCGTTCCTCACCAACATGCAGCACTCAACTGTCACCCACAATGCGTGGTACTGTTCATGCATGTGAGTTACTGGTCACGTGCATGCAGTTACTATTCATGTGACTTGGGTAAGAAAGATCCTCCTGGATCAAGGGTCCCCTTTTCAACAAGGAACCACACCTGTGGGTTCTCATATTAGATTTGGAGGTGTGGAAATTGGGTTTGAACAACTTCACGTGTGTACCATTTTGCAGCACTTGGCCTTTTCCCCTTCTGTCCTACTCGAAACAATTCTCTTATTCCGTGTCGCGTTGTTGTTGCCTTCCTTTCTAATATGACATCTTCACTTAAAGGAGTCTCCCTCTGATACACTAAATCTTCCATAGAAGGTAGAGTTTCTCCGGGCTCCTCATCCATAATAGAGGGTTCAAAAAGTTTAAGATACTCAACATTAATCACCGAATATATACATATACGGGGGAAGCTCAAGTCTGCAAGCATTATCTCCAATCTTCTGCAACACTTTAAATGGTCCATAACGAATGGGTTTGAGCTTTTTTCCTTCACCTTTGAGACGATCTTTGCTTAGATAAAGCCAAACTAAGTCTCCTTCTTGGAAGTTTGCTTTAACTCGGTGCCGATCATGTCGTATCTTATATTTTTGTTGAGCTTTCTGCAAGTTATTTGCTACCTCCTTATGTAGCTGTTGAATCCCTTCCAAGAATCGTTGTGCCTTCTCCTGGACTTTCTCCTCTTTAGTGCCTTGGACAGATGGCCGAATAGAGAATTCCAAGTCAAACGGGCTTTGTGGCTGGAAACCCAAACATACTTCGAAAAGAGACTTCTGCGTGGAACTATGTATGGCTCGATTGAAGGCAAACTGCAGATAGGGGATACTCTCATCCCATGTTCTTGGGTGCCGTGAGTTGTAGCCCCTCAATAAATGGACAACCATACGATTGACTACTTCGGTTTGGCCGTCCGTTTATGGATGGAAAGCGGTACTCCGTTTAAGCTTTGTATCCTTCATTATCCATAAGGATTGCCAAAAGTGACTAAGGAATCGGCTGTCGCGATCAGAAATGATGGAACTAGGTAGTCCAAAATGCACCCAGACATGTTGAAAGAAAGTTCGTGCTGCTTCTTCTCCCGTGATCGTCTTTTTACATGGCAAGAGTATCACCATTTTTGAAAAATGATCAACTACCACAAACAAGTAGTCATTACCATGATGTGTCTTTGGGAATCCACCAAGAAAATCCATTGATATGCTTTCCCAAGGACCAGAGGGCACCGGCAAAGGAGTGTACAAACCCAACTTTCGATTTGCAGGCTTGGATGTACTGTAAAGAACACAACCCTTCATAAAACGGGCTACATCATTTTGCATGCGTGGCCAAAAAACATAACGTTGGAGATTTTGCAATGTTTTTGCTACTCCAAAATGTCCTGCCACTTTAGAAGCATGTGCCTCACGTATCCAGCGTACTCGTTCACCTTCCCTTGGAACACATAAAAGTGCTCCTTTATAAAAAAGTCCACCTCGTAGCAGAAACTCATATGGCTTCCCAACTGCAAGATTGGTTAGTACTTCTTGAAAATAATGATCGTTAGTGTACCAACTTGCATAATCTCCATGTAAAGAAGGTTCAATCTGCATAAAAGTGGACAAGCAAATAGAAGCTATCAGAGGACGAGATAGCATATCAGCAAGTTTATTATGAACCCCTTTCTTGTATTTGATTATCAAGTTAAATTGCTGCAAGTAAGTCATCCACTTCATATGACGTGCTTGTTGTAACTTAGACTGAACCTGTAAGTATTGGAGAGGACGGTGATCCGTGTGCACAATGGTCTCCTTGCCTAGAATGTAAACTCGCCAATGCTTCACAGCTTGATGCAAGGCAAGAAGTTCTTTGTCATATGTTGGGTAATTCTTTTGGGATCCTTGAAACAACTCCGAATGATATGCTATAGGATGACCTTCTTGTAGTAAGATAGCACCCATAGCATACCCTGAAGCATCTATCTCCAATTCAAATGGCCTCTGTAAATTAGGCAAGGCTAAAGACAGGCGCCTCACATATCTTCCTCTTCAACAAGAGAAACGTGTCCTCATGTTTTGAGGTCCATTCAAACTGCTGGTTACCCTTCGTTAGGCTATGTAATAGAGAAGCCAAAACAGAAAAATGACGGATGAACTTACGGAGGTATTGGCAGGCACCCATAAAACTTCGAACCTCCGTGATAGATGTCGGTCTTGGCCATTCCGTGATAGCTTTGACTTTATCAGGGTCAATTTGCAATTCACCACCACCAACAATATAACCTAGGTACAGCAAGGTTTTCTTACCGAACTCACACTTCTTTTGGTTCAAACGGAGTTGGTGTTGCTGCAATGTTCCAAACACCTTCCGTATATGCACCAAGTGCTCTTCCCATGACCTACTATAGATCAAGATATCATCAAGATAAACAATTACAAAATCATCAATAAAAGGCCATAACACATCATTCATAAGTCGCATAAACGTGGCCGGGGGGTTGCAAAGTCCAAAAGGCATCACTAGCCATTCGAACAACCCTTGACGTGTTTTGAACGCCGTCTTCCAGGTATCTTCTTCATGTACACGAACTTGATGATAACCAGATTTTAAATCCAATTTGGTAAAGATGGTTGCATGGTGCAGTTGATCTAACAGGTCATCTATGCGAGGAAGAGGGTAGCGGTTCTTCATGGTGATCTTATTGAGTGCACGGTAATAAATACACATACGCCAACCTCCATCTTTCTTGGGAACAAGAACAACTGGGGAGCCACACGGGGAACTACTTGGCTTAATAACGCCATGCTCAAGTAGTTCATTGATTTGTCGTTTAATCTCTTCATTCTCCAATACTGAGTTTCGGTATAAACCTGTAGGGAATTGGAAGACACGCAGCGGAAATTAACTTTAAAAATTTTTCCATTCCCAGCCAGGATCTACCGAATATGTTTAAGTCAAGGAGAAAGAAGTGTTACCTTCGGTTTCAAGCTTTGGTCGCGACCTCAGTGTCCACTAGTCGCGACTCCTCGCCTCTGGAACTTTCAGTCGCGACCTCCTCAGCTTCTAGTCGCGACCTGTCGCCTCTGGAGTTTGTAGTCGCGACCTACTCTGCTTCGCGACCTGTCGCCTCTGGAGCTTTTAGTCGCGACCTCTTCAACTTCACGTCGCGACCTGTCTCCTCTTTTCGGATTTCTGACGTTCAGATGCCCGTTTGGTCGCGACCTCAGAGTGTTCTGGTCGCGACCTTGCTTCGTGTTTGGTCGTATCGTAGAAGTCGACAGCTCAGATCGGCTTCCTCTACCGGTATCCACACGAACAGCGTTCCAATCGCGAACGACGTGCTAGCGCCTCTTGTCCCTCTAAGGCTTTCTGGAGATTCCGTCCTCACCATCTCTATCTCGGCAGTTTCTTATATGCAAACCTTTTGCACTCTCCCTGCCCCCTCTTCTCACGACTGAATGTGTGTGAAGAGATCTATTGTGTGTAGAACCCTAGCTCCTAATGTCAAATATATAGGAAGCTATCGGGCTTCTAATAGGGCCGGGCTTCAGAATTAATCTTATATTAATTCTGAATTAATACAATATCATATATTGCATAATTTAATAAGAAACTGATTAAATAAATATGGTTTATATTAAATCCGTCCCACAGATTTAATTCACCTATTTATTTAATTTAAAATAAAGATAAGACAGAATTATATTTGATTTATTCTCATAAATCAAATTTGAGATATCTTATCAATTTGAATTTCAAATTCAAATAGATCATATCCATTTAAATTCAAATTCAAAAATGATAGAGATTTAATTTATCCTTATAAATTAAATCTTACAAATATCTCTTATATTATATATATATATATATAAACTAATTTATATATATATATAAAATATATATCCACCCTAGATTATTCATTGAATCTAGACATCTCTTAGATTCAATGAATCTGGACATCATAGCTCGCATTGGGCTGTTTTGTGTGCGACCCTGTAGGCCCATATGAAGTTGGCAGTGGCCCAGTTACTATACTGACCCACAAGTCGTAAGCGGTCTCTAGCAAGGCATTACGACTACCCAAAACATATGAGGATCGATAAACGATGTAACCTTTCATACAACCATATCACGTCCCTTTTGTCACACGATATTTCGGTCAAGGATGAGGCATGGTGAACGTCATCCTCCTGTTCCTGACCGTTACTTTCTCGATCCCTGAGTAGTCTGAATATAGAAATGGAACTACCCTTCCATTCCAGTATGGCCATACATTTCTCAGACTCACTCATCGAGGGGCCCAGTAATATCTCTCTACGAATGTGAGGGACAAATTCCATCTTGACCATTCACATTCCTCCGCATGAAAACCACTAAGCCCGAGCATAGCCTTTATGATCACTCGGTCAAAAGTGACTTTTGACTAGGTCAAAGCTGAGCGTTTGTCATGTAGGAATCCATGATGATCTCAGGTCAAAGGGCATAGTGACATGGCTTGTATATGAGAGAAGCTTATGACTTGACCCATGCAGCTCTCTCATTGCGGGTCGATCCAACACCCTGTACTCTTACATGTGCTTATGACTTTGATTTATATCTCTATATATCTTCAAAGTCATACTGGTCTTATTTCATCTCTGCTCCCACATAGATGACCGACCAGGGACATTTAGGATAAGATCACGAGTTATCCAAGGATTGTCATCATAGTAAACATGCAAATAATATGATAACTTTATTAAGAAATTCATAAATCAACAATGTTCATAAGATAATGATTGGCCCCTAGGGCACAATCTCCAACATCCTCCCACTTGCACTAGGTACAATCATTAATTTGCCTAATTCCCATTGACCTAACATGACACTCATGTTTTGCTTGCACAAGCGGCTTTGTTAGAGGATCAGCAACATTGTCTTCCCCTGCTACCTTGCATATTTTTATATCACCTCTATCATTGATTTCTCTGATGAGATGAAATCGCCTGAGTATATGCTTGGTCCTTTGATGTGACCTAGGCTCTTTGGCCTGTGCAATGGCACCACTATTGTCACAGAACAAAGTTATTGGATCTGAGATGGTAGGTACCACCCCTAGTTCTGTAATGAACTTCCTGATCCAAACGGCCTCCTTAGCTGCATCAGATGCTGCTATGTACTCAGCTTCCGTTGCAGAATCTGCTACAGTGCTCTGCTTAGAGCTCTTCCAGCTTACTGCTCCATTATTCAGGAGGAATATGTATCCAGATTGCGATTTCTGGTCATCCTGGTCAGTTTGGAAACTTGCATCTGTGTAACCAGTTACATAGAGCTCGTCTACCAATCCACCATAGACCAAGAATAAGTCCTTAGTCCTTCTTAAGTACTTAAGGATATTCTTGACCGCAGTCCAATGGCCCTCACCAGGGTCCTGTTGATATCTGCTAGTCATACTTAAGGCAAACGAGACATCCGGTCGAGTACATAACATGGCGTACATGATAGATCCTATGGCCGAGGCATATGGAATCTTACTCATGCGACCTCGCTGATCTGGTGTACTAGGACACAAATCCTTGCTGAGGTGAATACCATGAGACATGGGTATGAAACCCCTTTTTGATTCCTGCATACTGAACCTATGCAGTATCTTGTCTATATATGTGCTCTGACTGAGTCCTAGAAGCCTTTTAGATCTATCTCTATAGATCCTAATTCCTAGGATGTAGGTGGCTTCACCCAAGTCTTTCATCGAGAAAGATTTTCCTAACCAAGACTTGACAATCTGCAAGGTAGGAATGTCATTCCCAATGAGTAGGATGTCATCGACATAGAGTACCAAAAATACAACTGTGCTCCCACTAACCTTCTTGTACACACAAGGTTCATCAATATTTTGAAGAAATCCAAACTCTTTGACTACTTCATCAAAACGATGATTCCAACTCCGAGATGCTTGCTTCAGTCCATAAATGGACCTTTGAAGCTTGCATACCTTACCAGAGTCCTCAGAACGCACAAAACCTTCAGGTTGTGTCATGTACACATCCTCAAGGAGCTTTCCATTAAGGAAGGCTGTCTTGACATCCATCTGCCATATTTCATAGTCATAATATGCTGCAATGGCAAGGAGGATTCTGATTGATTTGGCCATTGCAACTGGGGAAAAGGTCTCATCATAGTCCACACCATGAGTTTGAGTAAATCCTTTTGCAACCAGTCGTGCCTTGAAGACATTTACATTGCCATCCATGTCGGTTTTCTCTTTAAAACCCACTTGCACCCGACGGTTTTTACACCTTCAGGCGGGTCGACTAAGGTCCATACCTTATTGTCGTACATGGATTGCATCTCAGACTTCATGGCATTAAGCCATTTTTCAGAGTTTGGTCCCACTATAGCTTCTTGATAGGTAGTGGGCTCATTATGCTCAATGAGCAACACATCACGACTATCAGAAATCAGAAATCCATATCTCTGAGGCTGAAGTCGTGCCCTATTAGATCGCCTTGGGCCTTGCGTGACTTGAGGAGTCTCAACAACTTCTTGTGAGTCTTCTCTACTTTCCATCTCTAGTTCTGTGGCGTCTTGTGGCTCTCGAACTTCTTCGAGGTGTACCTTGCTCCCAGTGGTTCTTTTAGAGATAAATTCTCGTTCTAGAAAGATACCATTTCTGACAACAAACACTTTGTTATCAGTGGGGTTGTAGACATAATATCCCTTGGTTTCCTTAGGATATCCCACAAAAAGGCACTTTGAAGATTTGGGCGCTAACTTATCTGAGGCTTGTTGCTTAACATAGACCTCACATCCCTAAATCTTGAGAAAAGACAAACTAGGTTTCCTCCCAGTCTATATCTCATACGGAGTCTTTTCAACTGCCTTAGATGGAACACGATTCAGTGTGAACGTAGCTGTCTCTAGGGCGTGGCCCCAAAAGGATGGTGGAAGATCTATTCGACTCATCATGGATCGAACCATATCCAATAGTGTTCGATTCCTCCGTTCAGAAACCCCATTCCATTGTGGTATTCCTGGAGGAGTCAATTGTGAGACTATTCCACAATTCCTAAGATGATCGATAAACTCTTGGCTCAAATATTCACCACCTCGATCAGATCGAAGGGCTTTAATTGTTTTACCAAGCTGGTTTTGTACTTCATTTTGAAATATCTTGAACATTTCAAAAGATTCGGATTTATGTTTCATTAGATAGACATAGCCATATCTACTGAAATCATCTATGAATGTAATGAAGTACGAATAACCTCTTCTGGCATTTGTATTCATCGGTCCACACACATCTGTATGTATGAGGGCCAACAAATCAGTGGCCCTCTCACTGTGCCCAGTGAAAGGCGACTTTGTCATCTTTCCTAACAAACAAGATTCGCAAGTATCATATGATTCAAAATCAAATGAGTTGAGAAATCCATCTTGATGGAGTTTAGAAATGCGTTTCTCATTTATGTGGCCTAGACGACAGTGCCAGAGGTACGTCGGATTCAAATCATTTGGTTTGATCCTTTTGGCGGTTATGTTATAGATATTTCCATGATTGGGTTGTTCCAAGTTTAATATGTAATGATCAACATGCAAATCACCATGAGCATAGAAAATATCATTACGATAAATGGAACATTTACCATTCCCAGAAATGGAAGTGTAACCTTCCTTATCCAAATAAGAAAGAGAAACAATGTTACTACTCAAAGCAGGAACATAATAGCAATTGTTCAAAACTAACAAAAGCCCAGTGGGCAGAACTAATTCATAAGTGCCTACAGCTAGAGCAGCAACCTTTGCTCTATTTCCAACTCGTAGGTCAACTTCGCCCTTCTTCAGCTTTCTACTGTCCTTTAGGCCCTGCACATTTATACAAATGTGAGAACCACATGCAGTATCTAATACCCATGTAGTGGAAGTAGAGAGATGAATGTCTATAACATAAATACCTGAAGCGATAGCCCCGCTATCCTTCTTGTTCTTTCTCAGATCTTCAAGGTAGAGTTTGCAATTCCTCTTCCAATGACCCGGTTCATTGCAGAAGAAGCAAACTCCTTCCTTTGGAGGCTTTGCCTTCTTTGGTGCAGGCTTGGTTTCGGGCTTGCCTGACTCTTTGGTCTTACCAGATGAGCCATGACCCTTCCCCTTGCCCTTGCCTTTCCTTTTCATACCCTTTCCTTTCTGAACCATCAAAACAGTACTGGGCTTCTTCTTAACAGTCGGCTCAGCAGTTTTAAGCATCCCATGCAGTTCAGAAATAGATTTCTCCATGTTGTTCATGTTGTAGTTCATGACAATCATCTCATAAGCCTCCATGTGTTCCAAATCTCTTTGGAGCTCCGGAACCATGGTGGCAAGCATCAAGCATCCCACATCAACAGAGTCTTCCTTATACTTCGCATAAGAATCTCTCTGAGCTCTAGGAGCATTGGCTGCTGGCTCCTCAGGAATGGGTTGATCTAGGACATATGCCTTTCTTTCCTGCTTGAGAACAATTCTCAAGTTCCTGAACCAGTCAAGAAAGTTTGTCCCATTGAGTTTGTCCTTCTCAAGGACAGATCGTAACGATAATGTAGCAGTATTACTAGTCGTCATGATTCTACAATTAAAATATGCAATTTAATTAGCAATCTCCCACTGAATAAAACAACCCTCAATGTAATAATTAGTGGGCTAAGATCCATATTTGGCTTAAACTTGAGTCCGCTTTGGCAGGACGCTCAACTTTAAGTTATTTAGGTAGGTAACAACTTTACCAATTACATCACATGTAACTCTTAGATGTTTATGGGATTCCATCATCATATGATCCGGCATGTTTTAATCCCATCTAATGCCTTGAGACCCAAAACCGTTTTGATAATCTCAATTAAGTCAAACAAACATAAGAGTAGCACCATTACTCTTGCTTATCTCCCCAAGATAACTCAAATGCACCCACTTTGGTGGACCTACAAATGAGCGATCGAGGTTTTGACAAGTGTTCATTAATTGACGGCATATGACTTAAGATTTCTTTTAGAGGGTTTAATTAATTATCTGGTTTATAAGATGCATGTATCGCGGTTGTATCTCATACAAGTATTATGCATATTAAAACATACATGCAGTGATCTAATCAAAAGATGCATAATCTTAAACGTGACACAATATGGCTCACCTATCCTAAGTCCCCTCAAGCCAATGAGAGAAGCTGTCTAATTAGAATAGGAAAATTACATAAGGAAACCTCGTTTTAACATTCGAGGGGAGTGAGATGAGAAGAGAATGTACAACGAGAGTCATTAGAGGAAGGCACGACACGCAGGCCGTATTTAGAAAAATTACAACACTTGTAATCTAGAGCCATATTGTTCACCATACCCAAACATTCAAGAATCAAAATTCATACTATTTGAAGGGCAATAAATGTTTCAAAACATTCATATATCAGGAAAGTCAATACATATTACGATTATGTTGCGCTACGATCAAATCAATTGATATACACCACCGATTTCAGTTTCCTTTTAGATTCCGTATATGTCATACATAAACAGATTCCATATATGTCATACATATCACGCATGTTATCATATAATCAGCTAAGAAGTCTAACATGCATCACATGTATCAACAATCAAACCTAACTTAAACACAAAACGGCATGGCTCTGATACCACTGTAGGGAATTGGAAGACACGCAGCGGAGATGTTGGAGATTGTGCCCTAGGGGCCAATCATTATCTTATGAACATTGTTGATTTATGAATTTCTTAATAAAGTTATCATATTATTTGCATGTTTACTATGATGACAATCCTTGGATAACTCGTGATCTTATCCTAAATGTCCCTGGTCGGTCATCTATGTGGGAGCAGAGATGAAATAAGACCAGTATGACTTTGAAGATATATAGAGATATAAATCAAAGTCATAAGCACATGTAAGAGTACAGGGTGTTGGATCGACCCGCAATGAGAGAGCTGCATGGGTCAAGTCATAAGCTTCTCTCATATACAAGCCATGTCACTATGCCCTTTGACCTGAGATCATCATGGATTCCTACATGACAAACGCTCAGCTTTGACCTAGTCAAAAGTCACTTTTGACCGAGTGATCATAAAGGCTATGCTCGGGCTTAGTGGTTTTCATGCGGAGGAATGTGAATGGTCAAGATGGAATTTGTCCCTCACATTCGTAGAGAGATATTACTGGGCCCCTCGATGAGTGAGTCTGAGAAATGTATGGCCATACTGGAATGGAAGGGTAGTTCCATTTCTATATTCAGACTACTCAGGGATCGAGAAAGTAACGGTCAGGAACAGGAGGATGACGTTCACCATGCCTCATCCTTGACCGAAATATCGTGTGACAAAAGGGACGTGATATGGTTGTATGAAAGGTTACATCGTTTATCGATCCTCATATGTTTTGGGTAGTCGTAATGCCTTGCTAGAGACCGCTTACGACTTGTGGGTCAGTATAGTAACTGGGCCACTGCCAACTTCATATGGGCCTACAGGGTCGCACACAAAACAGCCCAATGCGAGCTATGATGTCCAGATTCATTGAATCTAAGAGATGTCTAGATTCAATGAATAATCTAGGGTGGATATATATTTTATATATATATATAAATTAGTTTATATATATATATATAATATAAGAGATATTTGTAAGATTTAATTTATAAGGATAAATTAAATCTCTATCATTTTTGAATTTGAATTTAAATGGATATGATCTATTTGAATTTGAAATTCAAATTGATAAGATATCTCAAATTTGATTTATGAGAATAAATCAAATATAATTCTGTCTTATCTTTATTTTAAATTAAATAAATAGGTGAATTAAATCTGTGGGACGGATTTAATATAAACCATATTTATTTAATCAGTTTCTTATTAAATTATGCAATATATGATATTGTATTAATTCAGAATTAATATAAGATTAATTCTGAAGCCCGGCCCTATTAGAAGCCCGATAGCTTCCTATATATTTGACATTAGGAGCTAGGGTTCTACACACAATAGATCTCTTCACACACATTCAGTCGTGAGAAGAGGGGGCAGGGAGAGTGCAAAAGGTTTGCATATAAGAAACTGCCGAGATAGAGATGGTGAGGACGGAATCTCCAGAAAGCCTTAGAGGGACAAGAGGCGCTAGCACGTCGTTCGCGATTGGAACGCTGTTCGTGTGGATACCGGTAGAGGAAGCCGATCTGAGCTGTCGACTTCTACGATACGACCAAACACGAAGCAAGGTCGCGACCAGAACACTCTGAGGTCGCGACCAAACGGGCATCTGAACGTCAGAAATCCGAAAAGAGGAGACAGGTCGCGACGTGAAGTTGAAGAGGTCGCGACTAAAAGCTCCAGAGGCGACAGGTCGCGAAGCAGAGTAGGTCGCGACTACAAACTCCAGAGGCGACAGGTCGCGACTAGAAGCTGAGGAGGTCGCGACTGAAAGTTCCAGAGGCGAGGAGTCGCGACTAGTGGACACTGAGGTCGCGACCAAAGCTTGAAACCGAAGGTAACACTTCTTTCTCCTTGACTTAAACACATTCGGTAGATCCTGGCTGGGAATGGAAAAATTTTTAAAGTTAATTTCCGCTGCGTGTCTTCCAATTCCCTACAAAACCAAGGTTGGGTAGGGATGAGTCTGACACAAGATGGATTTCATGCTCCACTGGTCGCCTTGGTGGTAGGTCCCGGCTCTCTTCAAAGAGGCTGGCATATTCTTCCAACAGACTCCTAAGTTCTTTGGTATTTTCCCCACAAGACAAGATTAGTGTAGACAAACAAGGAATATCTAAATGTACTGGCCGAATCATTGCCAACACATATTTTTGGGAGGTGTTAATAACACTTTTTGCTTGGCTCACTGTGACTAAATCGATATGCTGCATAGGTTTTTCACTGGTAAGGATGAATTTATTGCCACCCTTAGTTAATTCATATTCTTGTGCTCTCTGGTGGTAATGGGCATCACGATCATAAAGGAATGGGTTACCAAAAATGATTTGACAAATATCAAGTGGTACCACATCACATTGTACCTCATCAATGTAGCTAGGCGATATTGCAAAGCGTACTATGCATTAGGAGCTTATTTACTGGTTCACATCATTGGTGATCCACCCGAGTGGGTACGGTCGAGGGTGTGGGGTTGTCATCAAACCGAGTCTCTGAACAAGCTTCATTGAGATGAGATTTTTCTGACTGCCAGGATCAAATATTGCGGACATAACTTCCTTCTTCACCTGAATATTAACGGTGAATAATTCTTCCGCTGCATTTTGAGCACCCGTTGGACTCGAGCCTCTCTCCTTCGGCATTGCCATCAAAGAGAGGGTCGGGTCCGCTTGGTGAACTGAACTCAACCACTCGGGTTCGTCCTTTAGAGAGGTTGACGTGGTTGCTGCGGCATTCCGACGATGGTCATCCTTCTTCCATTTTTTTGGAAAAAGCTCCGAATAAAGTTTCCAACACTTCCCTTTATCATGTCCTGTAACATTGCAATGTTCGCAAAACTTGTCAGAGGATGTAGAAGGGGTTGAGGATTTACCTTTAGCAAAAATTTTCTGGTTCTTTGGTTTCGGTTTGCCGTCTCCAGTACCCTTCTCACTTCGAGGCTTGTTTTTCTATTCTATCGCCATGGCCGTTGTGAAACATCCTTACTTTCGTATGTCTTAGGGACCATTCAGTAGCATTTAGAACCACTTTCAAGGTCATTGAAGTCCAATTTCTCAATCTGGAGTTTTACTCTTATCGAGTACTGTTCACTGTGTAACTTCCAGATGAGTGACCCGACTTCGAAAAATCATAACTAATTCTAGAAAAATAGAAATGAAGTGGTTCCAATTTCTAAATGAAGCTAACTCAATTATATTTCAGGGAAAAATAACTCGTTGACCATGAATTGACCGAGTCAACTTCAGTCAACGTTTCTATTTTACTGTTTAACCAGCGTTTTTCTCCTGAATCCAGCATTCTGGTCCCAAATTTGATAATTTATATCTCCTTGTGTAAACATCCAAATGAGACGTTTTATATATCAAATTAAAGCTTGGTATGTCTACTATTTACCATAAAAATTTCGTACATTTATTCATCCATTTACTATTTTTAATCATTTATCAAACATGACCCTGTCACCACGTATTACTGTTCATAGCGTTAATTTTCAGCAACCAACATTACGTACATAGGCATACATCCATCATATATCAGTCAAACATGCCAAACAACAATTATTATTAAATAATAAGTCATTATACATCAGGGCATGTATGAAATTCTCATATTTCTATTACATATTTTTCTGCCTAAAATCCGGCAGCATAACCGCTACGTTTCATCTGTACAAAGAACTGAACCGTACTGATTCGGTAATCCCCTCATGACAACTACCATTCTACGTAGTACCCAGGAAAGACTAGATGAACCGGCTAGGTCCACTCACTTCTAGCCTCCTTAGACAGCACTACGTACACAGTACTTATCATATACTGATGTTCAGTCTTTACTTCGGCAGCATAACGGCGTCTCTTAAATTCCCATAATTCATTTTGACATAACCTCCCCTGTAATGGTTTACTTATTGGGATGAGATTCGGGGGAATCTCAGTAGCAACAATCATAACAATATATGTAATGCAGAGTGACAGTGCTTGCTTGTGATTGTGTACAGATAAGTATGCTGCGTGCTTCCATGCTTAATAACATATGATCATAGCATTACAGCAGAGCTTCAGACATAACATATAAGACAACAATCCAACCAAACAATAGCACAATAAATCACAAAGCCATTACATAAAAGCTAGGATTAGTTACTACCTCAAAGGCTCAGCAGAGCTCTACTATCTCTATTCTGCTTCCAGCTCCGCCAGAACTTCCTTTTCTCCTTTCTCTCTTCCTTTCCTTCTCCTTCTCTCTCTTCTTTCTCTCCCTTCTCCCTTGCCTTGCGTGAATGAAAATGGAATGGAGGGGGGTATTTATAATTGCCTTCAATGGCAATTCTGCAGTTTCTATGAACTTTGATCCTGCGGTCCTGGTTTTTCCTGGATTTTCCTATTTTCTTTAATTCCTCCTTTACTGCATCATGCATGACATCATCGGGACACCTCATCGGGACACCTCAGCGCCACATTTATCACATGTCTGAAATCCTGGACACCTCAGCAGCTGACTCAGCATGCTGACTCACCGGTCCAGTCTCTTGCCTCGTAATACGTGTCCTCAACTTTTTCTTCTGCCTTTATGTTGGCGCCATGTGTCATCTTACTGGCACCTGTCACGCCTTCCAATGCTATCCAGATAAATCCAGGACTTTATCTGATCACCTCCTCGGTTATCGTGCCAACCGAGTAACCTTACTTTATTGAAACAGCATTAAAATAGTATTTTAATGCCACTTTTTCCCACATAACACTGGGCCTACGTTTTTGGGCTCCGGGTATGTTATCTTGGATCCTGATCAAGCCCAAGTACTCTGATGGCTCGATTCCCAAGAAACAGCCCTTGGCAAATTACCAAAATACCCTTGGGTGCCCTTTCTTGCACTATTTTAACCCTAAGGGTAAAATCGTCATTTCATACCCTTCTGTACTCTGTCAGGGTATATACTGACTCACAGTAACTTTACCTGTATGTACCTTGGCTCCTGGGCCTGTCCAGAATGACCAAAATGCCCTTCATTCATCTGTTACACTCTTGTACAACACAGGGGCATTTTCGTAATTTCACACTTTTCCGGGGTTCTGCTGGACACTGGCCCGCCTATCAGTCCAAGTGTCTTACTGGGCCTCTGTTGGCGCCATTATTGGGCCTTTCTGGGGCCAATACCTTCATGGCACGCATTACGAGGAATCTTCCCCCGTTAATAATTATTGAATATTTATCTATTATTCACCGTTTATACACATATCCGGACACCGGCTCCTTCTGTCCGAAACACTAGCCTGCGGTGTTCAGGCATCCCTGTGAGTCATATCAGTCATCTGACCGAGGTCATCCGAACTCATTCAGTCCCTTTTTAAATACCGATAAATCTCCCTATCGGATACCCGAAGGCCTCACACTCCCGTCTGGATTTTCTGATTTGTGAATAACTTTTTCTACAGGCCTCCTATCGGTATTCTGTCAGTTTCCCGACATCCGTCCCATAAGGACGTATCATCCTGTATTTTCTCACCTAGATCTGAATTCTAGGATATCCGGTATGAATTTTTATAACTTTTGGACGATCAGTCCATTTCTGGCTATCTGGAGTCTTCAAAAATTCCTGTATTAAGCCAGATTACCGAGCGTCACTTGCTCTCTCTACCGGTGAAATCTGGGACTGAAATGCTTTCGGACAGTCCAAACCACTTCCAGCCTGACTTTCTTTAATTACAATTTAGCCCCAGGGAACTTTTCTTTTTTTCATTTAAGTCCCTTATTACTTGGCTAAAATTACACTTAAGGACCCCACATTTTTGTCTACTTTCCTTTTTGGCCTTGAAACTTTCCATAATTGCCCTTAAGTCCTTTCATTTCCTTTACTAGGTCTAGGGGCATTATTGTCTTTTCATATTTTACCAGAGTATTCTCTGGCCCTGGTCAACTATCCAGATACCCCTTCTTGACTGTCTAACCTTAGCCAAATGACCAAAATACCCTTTACTCATTCTTCAGTTATTTTATAACATAAGGGCATTTTCGTCATTTTGCACATTTTTCCCGGACACCGGCCCCTCTTACCCCTGAACTGATATTATGGGCCTGGGCCTTCCCTGGTGTCACTACGGGCCTTAGACAACACTGTATGGCCTCTAGCCATAGTCCGATCATCTCTATTCGGACTGCTCTTCCTTTACCGATTATAACTGTAAATTCCCATCTTCAGGAATTTTTACAGAAAAATCGGGACCTCAAATCAAAATTCTGTGACTCCTCATTCAACCCGGAATCATTTTCTCTATCTCCCGGTATTTTCAGATATTTTATCCGGACCGGGCTATTTTGGCCTGAAAAAGCACTCACGCGCACACTTTTCCAAAATGACCATTTTACCCTGGTCATATTTCTAATTCTTTCATACACCTAGAGACCTCATATGCACATTTCACAGTTCAGTGAAATGATCAGCATAATTTTCTCTATTTTCTGGCAAAATATGGTACTCATCGGCTACCAGTCCGATCTTTCCCATAATTACGATTATGCCCTTGAATTCTCCTTCTGGCATTTCTAGGCCTAAAAATTGGGGTGTTACATTTCTACCCCCCTTAAAATAAATTTCGTCCTCGAAATTTACTTGGCATCTTAGTCAACGATCCTGGATATAGCTCTTCTGTATATCCTTTCCTGGTTTATGACTAAGGCTTGGGGCATTCATCCTCTTATACTTATGGACAATTCATTACACTTGTGAGTAGTGTCCATTTCTTTCATACCTTATCCATCAGAATTTTGATGTAATTCTGGGGTCTACTTCACTCTTCTTACACTTTGCTAATCTCTCAGGAGAGATATTGTTCTTCTGACTTTCTTTCTCCTGATACGAGATCATAACCCAGATAACTTCTCTGACTTTTCTCATAACTTCATGCATCTATGCCAAATCTTTATGGCATTCGCACTTTTCTTATCCCTTCTTAGGGCTTAACTATCGTTAGGCTACTCTTGCCTTAGCACCTTTCGTGCCACTGGCTTAGGGCTAGATTACTCTTTGTATAGCTTTAGGCCCTAGCAATCTCTTTCTTATAGAACTACGTTCTATCTTTGCTTTGCCTTAGACCCTCTTCTCTAGGTTTCTCTGGCCCTTTAATCTCTCATGACTTGCTATCATGACCACTTTCTTTAGATCCGAAAAGAACTCTTCATTATCCACATCATCATCTAGGCATATAGTTCCTTACAGCTCAGTCGCACTTACAGCTATGGTTCTTCTTAACATTCTTAGGGTCGACCTCAGGGAATATTGAAGACTGTGTCTAGGGTAAGAGCAAATACCTTTCCTAGGAATATCCGCATTCTTAGGGCAACCTCTTGCAAAGTGGCCTTTCTTACCACAACTGCTTTGCCCTGCTCGACATTCCCATGTGCCATGGCTCTTTCCACCACATTGACATCTCTGCTCTCCAATCTGATCATTACCTTGACCAGTCCCTTGTTTGAACTATCACCTCTTTCTCTTGCTATTGGCTTTACAACTTGAGCTTCCTCCCAGAGTGCTCTTAGCCAATGCCTTTCTATTCTCAACACATAGAGGATTCTGTTCTTTACTTCTCAGGCATACTTCTATAAAACTTTGAATATCAGTACTCAGCTTTGGACTTAGACTCCGTCTTTGCTAAGGGAAAGCTAAGTTTAGTCTGTATACTAGAGGCTATCTGAGAAAACCATTATAAAATAATTTCTCTGGGTGAGTCTATCAACTAGTGAAGCTTCCTCACCTTAACTTCGTCTTTGGTATTCATCTTCCCAAAGAGATACTACATTGTACTCATATCTCATGGCTCATTACTTTCTTTAGGCTAGGTCTAACTGCGACCTCGGGATCTAACTGCGATCAACCGTTAGCCTCTTCAGAATCTAACTGTGACTCTGAAGCCGTTAGGATCTAACTGCGACCCTGGAGCCATGCTAGGATCTAACTGTGACCCTCCAGAATCCAACTGTGATTCTGTTGTACTGTATATCTCCTGAAGATATTAAACCAACATACTAAATTATAAGGTTAACTGCTTCCACCTGTTGATAACTCCATAAATATTTGAAAAATTTTATAGCCTCATATCATTTACCCAGACTTTACTTACTTTCTCTCTTACTCAGGAGTTCCTTCTCATCGTTCAACCTGTGCTCTAACTACGAGCCATTTGAACTATGCTCTAACTGCGAGCATTCTACATCAGATCCAACTCTTATTTGAAGAGTGATCTATACTCATCTGAATCTAGCTCTATCTGAGAGCCATCTGTTTCAGATCCAACTCTTATCTAAAGAGTGATCTAGAAACAATCCCTTTACCGTTATCTGTATACCATTCCACTCAATAGAAATGGCCCTGAGTACTGTATTCACAAGCTTATAGAAATACCTGAGTAACCTCAATCATATCTAAGTAACCTCAATCATACATCATGTCTGAGTATCACATCATAACTTATCGTCCCATAACTGAGACTATCTATTATCCTCAATACAATCATATCATCCTCCTATCATATGGTATGGGAGCAACATACTTTCTCATAACTCTCTCATCTCATATGTGTACTCATATATACTCTACCCTGCGTGCACTGCAAAAGGGGAGTATCCATTCATCATAGCATACTCTAACATGCATGTCATTCTTTGACAACTGCAAGGAGATGCAACTATCATAACTTATGGCAACATAAGCCATAACATCATCATATCTTGCTCAACCATCCATTAGACATCATAATAATCTAAGTAAGCCTCAAAACATATTTCCTTTATCACATTATTTGTCAGATCATCATCTGATCATACTATCTATCGCATTATCTGTCAGATTATCAATCACATGCTCAGGATCTGACAGGAACCTCTGTCTATCTTACTTAGGCTGCCACACTACCCTCTTACCAGGGTATAGACTCAACCCTTCACTACTTTATCTTACATAAGGGATAGGGGAGTCAACTGTGGCTACCTCTTTACTATCTCTCAACTTCTTCTACCTTTCCATCAGTCCCTATCAGTCCTGGTCTATTCTTGACCGGACTATGGTTCCTTATTGGTCTTTCTTTTTATCCTTGAGTCGCATGGATCTCATTCATCATCTTTTACTATTACTTCTATTCTCTAGGGTATTCTCCCCTAGGTCTACTACTTCTTCATGATGGAATCCCTCTGCACAGGGAATATTTAGCTCTTTATCTATTACCCATCACGTCTCTAACCTTAGACCATGTGCTAGGATCATTCCTGGGCAAATCTCATCCCAGCATTTAGGTCTTCTATTCAGATTAGCTGAATAAAACCCCTGTAATGTAGATCTACTCTTAGTTACCACATAGAGGATCTACTTTTTCACATTGTCTTAAACTGATCTTTCGTACCTCAGTACCTTTGTACTGTCTGGCTTACCATATGCTATACCAATCCTCTAGCTGGTGGGCTTCAGCAAGTTTGGTACCTTCATTCTCTTCATCATATGGCCTCTGCCAATTATAGTCGCGACTTGAGAACTTCATAGTCGCAACTCACATGCTCTGTGACTTTTAGTCGCAACCGTCGCACACTACTCGTCACAACCTGGCATCTCTGCGTCCTTTAGTCACGACCTATCTCTCATAACATCGTGACCTGGACTCCTTTGTACACTGGTCGCGTACTGCAATATTACTCATCGCTACCTAAGGTCTTCTCACGTCGCAACATCATCTTATCTGTACATATTAGTCGCGACATAAGACCCCTCTTCTCTACTTCCTACTTTTAAAACATGTAGTCATACTCATCCTCATACAACGGCAACATACTAGGTATAGGGTAGCTCAATAGTATGCATACTGGACAATACAATCCAATCACATACAGGATTTATCCGTTCATTAGCCAGTGGAAACAGAACACAAATAAACTCGTACCTTAGTTTGGCACAGGAGACTTTCTTATCTCGTTGCCAGTCAGGGTATATATTCTTCCCTAAGTCGAGTATCTTTCGCCTGTTGTGTTCTGTGGACACTCCCTGGCATAATGTCCATACTTTCCACACCTATAGCGTAACCCTTGACCTACTGGACAAGGCCTCATACCATGGTCTCGACCACAGTTCCTACCTTCATTAGGCCTTGGTTGCCTACTAACTTCTCTTGGTTCACTACCTGGCCTACTTCCTTGCTTCTTATTAACTTCTGACCCATATGCTGGCTCATTTCTCTTCTTACTGTTCCTTTTCAAGGAACCTGGTGGCATCACTTTCAGTGGTACTGATGGAGTAAGCTCACTCTTTTCTGGTTATTGCACATTCCTTTGTAAACTGCCAGCTGGGTCTTTCTTTCAATGGAACATTCTAAAACCTTAAAGATTTTCTCTAACTAGCTTACCCAATCCTCAGCTGTTTGAGTGTCAAAAGTCCCTTCAACATGGGCGGATCAAATTTATGGAATCATTCCATCCATGTTTGCAGACTTTCCTGGTTATTATTATTTCTTATAGACCCCTGATGTCTATTCATTCCAGTCTGCTCATGATCTGGCTGAGGTTCAGGTTCTATATCATTCTCTGGTACTACCTCCTTCCCAGACTGCTGTAATCTTGCAACCGCAGCAGCAACCGCCATAGTGATAGCAGAATCTCGCTCTTGATCTTGGCGAGCCTGGGTTGCCCACATCTCATCGTGACTTAACTTGTTGTAACTTGGATATCTGGCATCCTCACTACAGTATCTGGTTACAACACGATACCTTGAGCTACTCTTGCAGCTTCCTTAGTCGTGAACTGATCAGATTCTGTCTCTATCTCTAGAGGAAACTGCTTCTTAAACCTTGTTCTGCTTAGTCCAGCCATATTGTGTTAATAAACACGAGACCTCGACTGTATCGGCTGACTAAGATTAGCCCATCATAATCATATCCTTCGTAAGACTATAGAGCTCGGGGTCCAGCCTCATACATCTGGGTGTCACTGTCTTCTGTCTAAACCTTTCCAAGCAGTGAACACCATCTCTATATCCTACTCTAGGGAGAGGACCATTCAAACTTCTCATTTGTTTAAGGAATCAAACTAACTAAACTAGAGCATCACTGAGCCAGAACCTTCTGTTCTGTGCCAGAATCTTATGCTCGGAGCCAGAACCCTTTGTTCTGTGCTATCCTTATTTTGTACTAACACCATAAATTATCTGTTCAGAGCATATCCTAAGCCAGAATCCTTTCCTCTGATACCAAAATAAAACATCCTTACTTTCGTATGTCTTAGGGACCATTCAGTAGCATTTAGAACCACTTTCAAGGTCATTGAAGTCCAATTTCTCAATCTGGAGTTTTACTCTTATCGAGTACTGTTCACTGTGTAACTTCCAGATGAGTGACCCGACTTCGAAAAATCATAACTAATTCTAGAAAAATATAAATGAAGTGGTTCCAATTTCTAAATGAAGCTAACTCAATTATATTTCAGGGAAAAATAACTCGTTGACCATGAATTGACCGAGTCAACTTCAGTCAACGTTTCTATTTTACTGTTTAACCAGCGTTTTTCTCCTGAATCCAGCATTCTGGTCCCAAATTTGATAATTTATATCTCCTTGTGTAAACATCCAAATGAGACGTTTTATATATCAAATTAAAGCTTGGTATGTCTACTATTTACCATAAAAATTTTGTACATTTATTCATCCATTTACTATTTTTAATCATTTATCAAACATGACCCTGTCACCACGTATTACTGTTCATAGCGTTAATTTTCAGCAACCAACATTACGTACATAGGCATACATCCATCATATATCAGTCAAACATGCCAAACAACAATTATTATTAAATAATAAGTCATTATACATCAGGGCATGTATGAAATTCTCATATTTCTATTACATCTTTTTCTGCCTGAAATCCGGCAGCATAACCGCTACGTTTCATCTGTACAAAGAACTGAACCGTACTGATTCGGTAATCCCCTCATGACAACTACCATTCTACGTAGTACCCAGGAAAGACTAGATGAACCGGCTAGGTCCACTCACTTCTAGCCTCCTTAGACAGCACTACGTACACAGTACTTATCATATACTGATGTTCAGTCTTTACTTCGGCAGCATAACGGCGTCTCTTAAATTCCCATAATTCATTTTGACATAACCTCCCCTGTAATGGTTTACTTATTGGGATGAGATTCGGGGGAATCTCAGTAGCAACAATCATAACAATATATGTAATGCAGAGTGACAGTGCTTGCTTGTGATTGTGTACAGATAAGTATGCTGCGTGCTTCCATGCTTAATAACATATGATCATAGCATTACAGCAGAGCTTCAGACATAACATATAAGACAACAATCCAACCAAACAATAGCACAATAAATCACAAAGCCATTACATAAAAGCTAGGATTAGTTACTACCTCAAAGGCTCAGCAGAGCTCTACTATCTCTATTCTGCTTCCAGCTCCACCAGAACTTCCTTTTCTCCTTTCTCTCTTCCTTTCCTTCTCCTTCTCTCTCTTCTTTCTCTCCCTTCTCCCTTGCCTTGCGTGAATGAAAATGGAATGGAGGGGGGGTATTTATAATTGCCTTCAATGGCAATTCTGCAGTTTCTATGAACTTTGATCCTGCGGTCCTGGTTTTTCCTGGATTTTCCTATTTTCTTTAATTCCTCCTTTACTGCATCATGCATGACATCATCGGGACACCTCATCGGGACACCTCAGCGCCACATTTATCACATGTCTGAAATCCTGGACACCTCAGCAGCTGACTCAGCATGCTGACTCACCGGTCCAGTCTCTTGCCTCGTAATACGTGTCCTCAACTTTTTCTTCTGCCTTTATGTTGGCGCCATGTGTCATCTTACTGGCACCTGTCACGCCTTCCAATGCTATCCAGATAAATCCAGGACTTTATCTGATCACCTCCTCGGTTATCGTGCCAACCGAGTAACCTTACTTTATTGAAACAGCATTAAAATAGTATTTTAATGCCACTTTTTCCCACATAACACTGGGCCTACGTTTTTGGGCTCCGGGTATGTTATCTTGGATCCTGATCAAGCCCAAGTACTCTGATGGCTCGATTCCCAAGAAACAGCCCTTGGCAAATTACCAAAATACCCTTGGGTGCCCTTTCTTGCACTATTTTAACCCTAAGGGTAAAATCGTCATTTCATACCCTTCTGTACTCTGTCAGGGTATATACTGACTCACAGTAACTTTACCTGTATGTACCTTGGCTCCTGGGCCTGTCCAGAATGACCAAAATGCCCTTCCTTCATCTGTTACACTTTTGTACAACACAGGGGCATTTTCGTAATTTCGCACTTTTCCGGGGTTCTGCTGGACACTGGCCCGCCTATCAGTCCAAGTGTCTTACTGGGCCTCTGTTGGCGCCATTATTGGGCCTTTCTGGGTCCAATACCTTCATGGCACGCATTACGAGGAATCTTCCCCCGTTAATAATTATTGAATATTTATCTATTATTCACCGTTTATACACATATCCGGACACCGGCTCCTTCTGTCCGAAACACTAGCCTGCGGTGTTCAGGCATCCCTGTGAGTCATATCAGTCATCTGACCGAGGTCATCCGAACTCATTCAGTCCCTTTTTAAATACCGATAAATCTCCCTATCGGATACCCGAAGGCCTCACACTCCCGTCTGGATTTTCTGATTTGTGAATAACTTTTTCTACAGGCCTCCTATCGGTATTCTGTCAGTTTTCCGACATCCGTCCCATAAGGACGTATCATCCTGTATTTTCTCACCTAGATCTGAATTCTAGGATATCCGGTATGAATTTTTATAACTTTTGGACGATCAGTCCATTTCTGGCTATCTGGAGTCTTCAAAAATTCCTGTATTAAGCCAGATTACCGAGCGTCACTTGCTCTCTCTACCGGTGAAATCTGGGACTGAAATACTTTCGGACAGTCCAAACCACTTCCAGCCTGACTTTCTTTAATTACAATTTAGCCCCAGGGAACTTTTCTTTTTTTCATTTAAGTCCCTTATTACTTGGCTAAAATTACACTTAAGGACCCCACATTTTTGTCTACTTTCCTTTTTGGCCTTGAAACTTTCCATAATTGCCCTTAAGTCCTTTCATTTCCTTTACTAGGTCTAGGGGCATTATTGTCTTTTCATATCTTACCAGAGTATTCTCTGGCCCTGGTCAACTATCCAGATACCCCTTCTTGACTGTCTAACCTTAGCCAAATGACCAAAATACCCTTTACTCATTCTTCAGTTATTTTATAACATAAGGGCATTTTCGTCATTTTGCACATTTTTCCCGGACACCGGCCCCTCTTACCCCTGAACTGATATTATGGGCCTGGGCCTTCCCTGGTGTCACTACGGGCCTTAGACAACACTGTATGGCCTCTAGCCATAGTCCGATCATCTCTATTCGGACTGCTCTTCCTTTACCGATTATAACTGTAAATTCCCATCTTCAGGAATTTTTACAGAAAAATCGGGACCTCAAATCAAAATTCTGTGACCCCTCATTCAATCCGGAATCATTTTCTCTATCTCCCGGTATTTTCAGATATTTTATCCGGACCGGGCTGTTTTGGCCTGAAAAAGCACTCACGCGCACACTTTTCCAAAATGACCATTTTACTCTGGTCATATTTCTAATTCTTTCATACACCTAGAGACCTCATATGCACATTTCACAGTTCAGTGAAATGATCAGCATAATTTTCTCTATTTTCTGGCAAAATATGGTACTCATCGGCTACCAGTCCGATCTTTCCCATAATTACGATTATGCCCTTGAATTCTCCTTATGGCATTTCTAGGCCTAAAAATTGGGGTGTTACATGTTGTACATGCACTCATAATATCAAGAACCTGGAACAATTTCAGCTCTACATTAATAGTACGATGCAGCCCCGCCATATACTTTAGGTACGTCTGTGAGTCTGTTAGTGAGATGCTGAGAGCCATTGCTTGTCATCGAAACTCGGTGGTATAATCTTGAACAGATTGGTCACATCCTTGTCGTAGTCGATGCCACCAATCCCACCTATCTTGAATGTACCCCATCGGATAGAACTCTTGTCGAAGTAGTTGTTTGAACTTACTCCACGTTAGACTCTCAGCTTCACCGCTTGCGACATGGGCCTTCCACCACGTTTTTGCATGACTAGTCATCTTAAGTGGTGCAAACATGACTCTTTAGCCATCACGATATCCCCGTATAGTGAAGTACGTCTCAAGCTGATCGATCCAAGAGTCTAACTTATCGGCATCGATTGATCTATCAAAGGTTGGTATATCGATCTTGGCTTCCACCTTGAATGGCTCCCTATCACTTTCTGCATCATCGTCAGCTTCTGCAGATACTTCAGCGTCATCCCCGTCTGAGTCAGCAATGCGTTTGAAATTGGCTTTTAACTTTGCCACCTTCGACTTCGAGGTGACTATCTTCTCTTGGTCATCATGAGAAGTGGTAGCTTGTTGTTTGATCCAATCTAGGACTGTGGCCATGTCCGAGGAGAGCTTAGAAACTTGGTCTGTCAAGGTGGGTTGAGGGGTATGTTTATCGCCTTCTATAGCTACGGATGTTTCTGGTACAATAAGGGTTAAACGGTGCACCCCTCGGAAAGTCGAGAGTTATCGTAAATCTTCTCTACTAGTGCTATAACCAAAGCGGGTCTTCACCATCCACAGTCCAGAACGGTGCTCTGATACCTAACTTGATCCAATGTATGGAAAAGAGAAGAAGCTAATGAGTATTCTGCAATCCAGTCACAAAAACGTCACTGGTTTTCTTTTTATTTCTTCTGCATTCTCAAGATACATAGCTTCTTTTTATAAGCAGTAGATAATTTGCAAATAAAATAAATAACTAAATAGATAACAGTTTTGAGTTACGAAACTTGCGGCTCATTCTAAGAAACCTCCACCAGAATGCGTAGGACTCGTTCCTCACCAACATGCAGTACTCAACTGTCACCCACAATGCGTGGTACTGTTCATGCATGTGAGTTACTGTTCACGTGCATGCAGTTACTATTCACATGACTTGGGTAGCAAAGATCCTCCGGGATCAAAAGGGCATAGTGACATGGCTTGTATATGAGAGAAGCTTATGACTTGACCCATGCAGCTCTCTCATGGCAGGTCGGTCTAACACCTTGTACTGTTACATGTGCCTATGACTTGGATTTATATCTCTATATATCTTCAAAGTCATACTGGTCTTATTTGATCTTTGCTCCCGTATAGATGACCGACTAGGGACATTTAGGATAAGATCATGAGTTATCCAAGGATGTTCATCACAGTAAACATGCAAATAATGTGATAACATAATTAAGAAATTCATAAATCAACAATGTTCATAACATAATGATTGGCCCCTAGGGCACAATCTCCAATAGGAAGTTGAGCCGAAAGTGGCTTAGAACTGCCCGGAAGCATTTCAGTCCCAAATTTTATCAGTAGATAGAGAAAATGATACAGGTTAATCTAGCATAATACAGAAATTTTATTAGAGTTTTATATAGCTAAAATTTATCTAATAGTCTGAAAGTTATCTGAAATTTTTATCGGATCTCCTGGACCTCAGATATAAGTGAAAAGTTACTGGAAAATGCATCCTGTGAAGATAGAGGTTAGGGAACTGACGGAGTCCCGAAAGGAGATCTGTAAGAAAAGTTATTCACATATTATTGAATTTTGACGATAGTTTGTGAACGCCCAATATCCGATTGAAAAATTAAGCAGCAAGCAAATTGGGACTGAATGAGCTCAGATGATGCCACAAATAAGCCCATAATGGCTCCAAGAGAGGCCCAGGCCCATGATATCAGTTCATCGGATAAAGGGGCCAGTGTCCAGAAAAAGGTGCCAAATGATGAAAATACCCCTATTATAAAATAATTAAAGAATGAGTGAAGGGTATTTTGGTCATTTGACTAAGGTTAGACGGTCAAGGAAGGTTATCTGAATAGTTGACCAGGGTCAAGAAATACTCTGGTAAGGTGTGAAAAGACGATAATGCCCCTAGACTCATTAAAGTAGATAAAGAGGAACTAAGGGCATTTTGGTAATTTGCCAAGGGATATTTCTTAGGAATTGAGCTATCGGAGTACTTGAGCTTGATCAGAGACCCAAGATGACATTGCAAGAGTCCAAAAACGTTGCCCAATATTTATGTGGGTTAAAGTGGCATTAAAATAATATTTTATTGATTTTTCAATAAAGTAAAATTACTCGGTTGAAATGATAACCGGGGAATTGATCAGATAAAGCTTTGGACTTATCCGGAAGCCATGAGGTGGCATGAAAGGGACCCATAAGGCACCACATGGTATGAGCATAGGGAAAGAAGAAAAAGATAAGGACACGTGGTACGATCTCAGCCATATATTATGGGATAAGACTCTGGAATCCTCTGGAAGTGCTGAGTCAGCTAGTGAGGTGTCCCGAGGGCCCCACCATTTTGCCACCTAAGCATGTAAGGTGTCCATGGATGATGTCATTTTGATGAGTCATCTAGGATGATGATGTCATCACGATGATGTAGGCAAAGCTTCTTGAGGAAGCTGAGCGATCTGAGCCGTTTATCGTGATTCAATCTGAGCCATCTATTCCACCTCCCTCCACCTATAAATAGACCCCCACCCCCTCACTTCATTCCATCCCACGACAAGAAGAAGAAAGGAAGAGAGAGAGAGAAAAAGAGAAAGAGAGAAAGAATGAGAAAGAAAAGAAGAGAAAGAAGGAGTTTTGGCTGAGCTAGGAGCAATCCAAGGAGCTTAGGGACTCAGCAAGCTTAGGAATAAGGTAAGTAATTTATTCTAGTCTCTGATCTAATAAATTAGAGGTTTGTTCTTATAAATTAGATAGTTAAAATAGAGAAATATCTCTCTCTATAAGGTTAGCCGTGGATAGAAAGAAAGCTAGAGGATTGGTAGAATAGGGGTATTGCCTCAGGATAAGCCTAAATTAAGTAGAGTTAGGCTAGATAAGACAATAATAAAATATTATTATGCACTGTATAGGCTCTTCTGACCTATGAAAAGAAGGAATTTTATAGTAGAAGCTAATGACTAAAGGAAGGACTACACGCCAGGTAGTGAACTTACCTACTTGTATGCTTATATTGCTTGAATGTTTTATGTGATATTTACTTACTTTGATGATGTGAAGCATGCATGATTAAATGTTGCTTTATTTTTTTTTATCCTATGGCCATATGTTATAATTAAGGGACATGAAGCATGTAAGTTACTTACTAAGTACACTCATAGTAACATCAAGCATATAGTTGCATACATTGTATGGTTTCCGTTTGCTACTGATATTTCCCCCGAAATCTCACCCCTTCTATATCAATCCAATTACAGCAGGTCTTCTCAAGATAGAGGAGATGAGGATTCATGAAGAGAAGTTAAGAATTATTTAGCATCATTGATATGTGATTGATGTATGTTATGCATATGTATGTAAAGTTGGTTGCTCGAATTTGCCACCATAAACAGTAACTCATGGTGAGGTAGTAACATTTGATCTGTAGTTAAAAATAGTAAATGGTTGAATAAATATATGATTTTTTTACAGTAAATAGTAGACATATAAATCTTCGATTTGAAATATAGAACGCCTTATTTGAATGTCTACACATGGAGATATAATTTTTCAAAGTTGGGACCAAAATACTGGATTCAGGGGAAAAATGTTGGATGAACAGTAATATTGTAGCATTGATTGACGTTGACTTGGTCAATGCATGGTCAACAAGTTATTTTTTTCCTGAAAGAGAATTAAGTTAGCTTCATGTATCAATTTGAACCACTTGGTTTTGAGTTTTCTAGTATTAGTTACGATTTTTCAAAGTCAGGTCACTTTTCTGGAATTTACACAGTGAACAGTACTCGATAGAGTAAAACTCCAAATTGGGAAATTTGACTTCAATGACGTTAAAAGTAGTTCCAGATGCTACCAAATAGTCCCTAAGATATAAGAAAGTAAGGATGTGATAGATATTGGCTAATTTTTATGCAAAATGAGTTCAAAATAGAGTTTGAACATGTATAGTCGTGACCAAAAGAGTCGTAAGTCGCGACCATAACTTTTTTTCGCAACTAAAACACTTTAGGGTCGCGACCAAAACACAAATTTTTAAATCAGCAAAACTGTATCAAGAATTTCCCATAAACTCAACCAGACCTGCCAAAACTTAACCTAAAATAGATATGGAATCTGAAAAGAAACTACCCACTGCGACACACCAAGTTCCCCAAATTTTCCTAAAAATAAAAACTAACTAAAACATAGAACCTGAATACAAGGAATGGGAAAACTAAAAGGAATAGAGAACTACCTTTAATCTCTGCATCAAACGAAATGGAACGATGTAAACTTCTGTCAAAGATGAAATGGAGGACTGCTAGGGCATAGAACTGGCTACGCAAAATTTTAAACAAGAAAGGAGAGAATGACAGTGCTTCAGGAGGAGAGGGAATGGTGGTGGGAGCAATCTCAAGTAGGGAAATGTTGGGCAGAAACTAAAACAGAGAGGGATGGATATAGGCGCGCTGTGGAGAGGAAGCTTAAGGGGTGGGGCATGACAATAGGTTATAAGGTGTGTGGGCAAGTGGGGTTAAAAAGCTGGAAAGATCAAAACGTATAGCTGAATATGGAGTCAAGTCGCGACCAGGAAATGTTCCTCATGCGACCAAAGTACATAGAGAGGCTTAGTTGCGACATAACGACACTGGAGTCGTGATTGTATTTCACAGAGGACTCCCTTCTTCTCAGAACATAGTAGTCGTGACTATATGCTATAAGGCCGCGACATAATGTAAAAATACTCCCTAATGTACTTCAAAACCGCTTAGAATTCCCCCAAACAACCCTTAACCATTTTCCACATCAAATAAACATAAAACTCAATGCAAATTTCTCAATGAAGCGCACAATCACATTCAAATCATGCGTCGTAATACAAGGGAAGCAACGATGATAAGATGGGTAAACTATAGCATGCAATTGAGTTTGTAAACAGCCCAGAGTATAAGCAATAAGTAAATAGACCATGGACGGCATAGGAGTGTTATCAAAACAGAAGTAAACTGACAATAAATAGAAATAAACTGAAAATAAACACTATTCTACTGAATCATCCTTTTCCAGTCATCAAACCATAATATCAAACATATAGCAGTAAGAAAACTTGTAAAAGGTAAGAGATAGGAGAGGGACAACCTGGCCTCAAGACGACAAGGAGAATTCCTCATAAAGTTTTAAGAGGTGGCCATTTGCCTGGAAGATTTTGCCCGTCGCCTCCTCTTTCAACTCGATCATCCCAAAATTATGGGCTTTGACAACTGTGTAAGGTCCATCCCAGCTAGTTTTGAATTTACCATGTTTAAACTTGAACCTAGCTTGGTACCTTAACACTCTATCACCTTCCTTAAACCTCTTCCTCAGGATATGGGTATCATGGAATGCCTTTGTCTTTTGTTTATAGATCTCAGAGCTGCTGTAGACATCCTATCTAATCTCTTCTAGCTCTTGAATCTGCAACAACCGCTCTAAACTGGCTTTTAACAGGTCCTCATTGCAAGCTTTCACAGCCCAAAATGTCTTGTGCTCTATCTCCACAAGCATGTGACAAGCTTTCCTAAAAACCATTTTATTAGGGGACATGCCCAGAGGGGTTTTAAAAGTTGTTCTATACCCCCATAAAGCATTGTCAAGTCTCAAGTTCTAATCCTTATTGGATGGCTTAACAATCTTTTCTAAAATGTGCTTTATCTCCCTATTAAAAACCTCCGCTAGACCATTAGTTTGAGGGTGATATGGGGTTGAGACTTTATGAGTTAAATCATATTTTGGTAATAAGTTATTGATCAACTTATTACAAAAATGGGTGCCTTGATCACTGATTACTGCTCTCAGTACTCCAAATCTACTAAAGATATGAGACCTTAGAAACTTGGAGACCGTTTGGGCATAATCTAGTCTTGTAGGGATAGCCTCTACCCACCTGGATAAATAGTCTACAGCCAATAAAACCTAATTAAACCCTGCTGAAGGTGGAAAAGGTCCCATGAAATCTATTCCCCAAACATAAAAAATCTGACAAAACAGAATAGGTTGTTGCGGCATCTCATACCTTTTACTAATCCCCCCAAATCTTTAGCACCTATCACAAACTTTACAAAATTCAAAAGCATCTTTAAAAATGGAGGGCCAATAGAAACCTGATTCAAGGACTCTTCATGCAGTCTTTTTACCCCCAAAATGGCCAACACAAACCTATGAATAGCAAGCTTATAAAACTGATTTATGATCTTGGTCTGGGACACATCATCTCAATATTTGGTCTGAGCATAACCTCTACAAAAAAGGTTTATCCCAAATAATGTATTTAGATTTACTCTTGAGCTTTTGGGCCTGAAATCTAGTCAAATGAGAAGGGATTAGGCAAGTTTCAATGAAATTAACTAAATGAGCATACCAAGGTTCCGCAATAGCAACCAAATAAAGAGATTGATCAGGGAAAGAATCATAAATAAGATCAGAACTGAGTACTCCCCTGGTCTCTGTTGATAATCTGCTTAGATGATCTGCAATATGGTTCACATTTCCAGCTCGATCCCTCACTTCTATATCGAACTCTTGAAGCAGTAGCATCCATCGTAGAAGTCTTGGCTCAGATTGAGGTTTATGGAACAAATACTTGACGGCTGCATGATCTGTGTAAACAACAACTTTAGAGTTAACGAGATAAGATCTAAATTTATCCAAAGCCACTATGATTGCAAACAATTCTTTCTTAGTAGTGGTGTAATTAATTTGAGCAGCATCAAGTGTTTTCGAGGTATAGGCAATCACTCTAGATACATTACCTTCCTTTTGACCTATCATAGCTCCCACAGCATAATTAGAAGCATCACATAATAGTTCAAAAGGAAGATCCCAATTTGGTGAAGTTAGGATAGGTGGAGAAACCAACCTATCATTCAATTTTTCAAAAGTCTCTTTGCAATCAGTAGAGAAAACAAAGTCAGTGTCTTTTTGTAGAAGCTTTGAGAGTGGTAAAGCAATTTTGCTAAAGTCTTTAATGAATCTTCTATAAAATCCAACGTGCCCTAAAAAAGATCAAAGTTATTTTAAATTTGTAAGGTAGAGGAAATTACTTCAATTTTTGCTTTATCCACCTCAATTTCCTTGCCAGATATAAGATGTCTAAGAACTATTCCATGATCAACCATGAAATGGCCCTTTTTAAAGTTCAAAACCAGTTTTTTCTCAATACATCTAGCAAGGATTCTATCAAGGCTCTCAAGACACTCATCAAAAGAATTACCATATACAGTAAAATCATCCATGAACACATCCATGCATTTGTCAATGAAATAGCAAATATAGAAAGCATACAACGCTGAAATGTGCCAGGCGCATTACACAAACCAAATGACATTCTTTTATAAGCATATGTACCAAAAGGACATGTAAATATGGTCTTTTCTTGGTCCCTCATGTCTATGGTAATCTAGAAATACCCTGAATACCCATTTAGGAAGTAATAATGACTTTCCCTGCTAATCTTGTAACATCCCAAATTTTCTCTATCTGTATAAGACTGATAGACGAAAGAGGTTATGAAGGTCTTGGGATGGTAATCAAAATGAAAGATAATGATTAAGATAAGTTTTAAGCTAAAGAAAGAAAGAAGGTATGAAGTTGTAAAGAAAAGGGGACTAAATTGTAATTAATGAAATTTTGAAGGACATAATGGACATTTTGGAAAAGAAAGGGACTAAACTGAAAGTCTAAACATTCCATGGTGTAAAATGGAAGTAGACATAAACTTTGGGCCATTAAGTGTAATTATGAAAAGTTGAGGGCCTAAAGTGTAATTTTCAAAAGTTCAGGGGCAAAATGGTAATTATGAAAAGTTGAGCCAGAAAAGGCCCGAAAATGCCCAAAAATGGTTTAGCACCAAATTTTCCCAGTAAATAGAGAAAAGTATTCTGATCAGTTTAACACAACGTAGAATTTTGATTTGAAGTCCTGATAAATTGATATTAATTTCTAAAGTTAGGAGATTATTATAGTATCCTATGGACCTCATAATCAGATAAAATTTGGTAGTAAATTCTTATAAATAATATAAGAATTTATGAAACTGATAGAAGTAAAAAAGGAGTCCTGTAGAATTAATTATGAAATTTAAGGTGAAATCAGACATCGATAAAAGGTTAAAGAAAATGTAGGGAATTTTTATCAGAGCTTCTAGGTCTCAAAAAATTATGATACTTTGTAAGAAATTCATTTTATATTAGAATGAATTTATAAAAATGTCAAAACCAATAAAAGGGGTGTTTAGAATTTATTTCAAAATTAGGGTAATTTAAGGATATCGGTATAGGAAATACCTTGGGATATGTGCCAAAATTATAGTTTCGGACCAAGTAAGCCCAAGATGGCATCATAGAGGTGTCCATGGAGCCCAAGAAATTGTCATGTGGTCAAATGATTTTTTTTAGAATAATTTATACATTTTTAAAAGAAAAGAATTCAAGAAAATTCAAGAAGCATGTGAGGTGTCCTTGTGGGCCCCACAAGCTTTACACATGGCACCAAGAAGAAGAAGAAAGGGTTATGACATATGCTAAAATGTAATAAAATAATATAAGAATTAAACTAATGATGATTAAGGATAGTTAATTCAAAAACCAACCAATCAAGTTCAAGATTAAGGAGTTATAATAATTAGGAAAAGTGGGGTTATTATGGACCTAAAGTGACAAAGTTTTGTCTATAAATACCCCTCCCATTCTTCACAAAAATATGCCCCCTTGGTTCCCTTGGAGAAACTCTTGTCATTTGAAAACTCAACCAAGATGAAGGCAATTCAAGGCACTTAAAGGTCAAGGTAGTTAAGGCATAAGGTAAGCAATCCTTCCTAGCTTATTTATATATGTTTTGGAAGGATAAAACCTAGGTTTTATCGGTTTTAAATTCCATTAAACCTAGAGCATGCTTGCTGTCCAAATTTTAAGTTGAAGTAGGAAGAAGGAAATAAAGCTATAACTATGTTATTAATGCTTGGATAAGTTAGTTTAGGTGATTGGTTATTGAATTAAGTTGTGATCTTGACTTTACCATTGATGAGGCCATTTGGCCTAGGGCTGTTCTGGACCAAGAAGAATGAATTTCAATGATCTAATGCTTCCATTGAATTTAAATGATGATTTTGTGTAGGATTGGATAGGTTTGAAACCTTGGAAGCATTGGAATTGGAAGTTGTAATTTTTAAGTCTTCTCTATTACTGTTCACACACATGAACAATGATTGGAATTTCATGATTTTGATGCTTCCAATGGTTTTAAAATGAAAAATTGTGTGGGTTAAAGTAGGGAAACAAGTTTGGAAGCATTGGAATCAAAATGAGAATTTCTGAAAGAAAAACAGAAGTTTTTGGTTCTGTCCAGAACATGTTGCAGCTGCTGGAATTTGGGCATTTTGAGTTCATAAATGGATTCATAAGGCCAAATTGTGTAGGGTAAAGTCAAGACATCAATTGATTCAAAGATCAACCTAATTAACAAAGATTAAAGAAAGTTACTTTAGTAGATAAAGTTCAATGTTCAAGGAAGTTGGATTGTAATGAGTTAATGGTAATGTATGTGTATGAATATGCAATGCTTAGGATTTGATTTGTGTATTCAAGAAGGCAACCTCACTCCAAGGAAAGGTGACAAGGAAGAGGATAAAAGGAAAGTGAAGCATTAAGGTAGTAAACTTACCTAAACTTGTATGTGTTGAATGTATGGTTGATTGTGTTATGGCTTGATGGATTGATATTATTCATATGTAATTGTTGAAGCTCTGTGCTATGATTACTTGGGCCAATTATATTTTATATTTTACATGGAAGCATGTACATTATATTATGTTGACACAATCACAAGCAAGCACTAATACCAAGCATTGATGCATACATTGTTTAGTATCGTTTACTACTGAGATTTCCCTAGAAATCTCACCCCAAATTATATCTCCAATCAACAGGAACTTCAAGCATGAGAGAGGAAGATTGTTAGATGATGATATGGTTTTCTTGTATGGTTATATATAGACAAGTTTTGACATGAATGTATGTAAAGTTAGTTGTTAAAATTCTGCACTTGAATAATAGACAGTTTGGAGCTATGGTACTTGGTCTGTAATTAAAAATATTTAATGATATAATAAATGTATGATATTTTTGAAGTAGTTAGTTAACATGTCAAGCTTCGTTTTGACACCAAGTACGCCTTATTTCAATGTCTGTACAAAGAGAACAAATTTTCCAAAGTTGGGGACCAGAATCTGTTTTTCAGAATTTTGACCAAATGAACAGTACAATTTAACGTCAGAGTTGACTTAGTTGACTAGTCAATTGGTCCAATTAAGTATTTTTAAATTAAATATAAAGATGTTATATTTAATTATCCTTTTGAACCACTTCATTTCAATTTTTCTAGAATTAGTTATGATTTTTCAAAGTTCATCACTGAATCTGGAATTACAAAATAAACAGTAACCGTAAACTTGAAATTTTCAGATTTTGATATTGAACTTCAATGGACTTGTAAGTGGTTCTAAATGCTACCAAATGGTCCCTAAGATGTATAAAAGTAAGGTGGTATAAATCTCTCAAGCATTTGATCAATAAAAGGTAAGGAAAAATGATCTTTCCTAGTAGAGTCATTCAACTTCCTATAGTCAATACAAACCCTCCATGAATTTTGCACTCTAGTAAGTATCAACTCATTATTCTCGTTCTTTACTACTGTCAGTCCGCTCTTTTTAGGCACTACATGCACAGGAGATACCCATTCACTATCTGAAATAGCATATATGATTCCTGCTTTTAACAATTTACTAATCTCCTTCCTAACCACATCAGAGATCAACGGGTTTAATCTCCTTTGGGGTTATTTAATTGGCTTGGAATATTCATTCAGCAAAATCCTATGAGTGCAAATAGTGGCATTTATTCCTTTTATATAAGCTAATTGCCAACCCAAAGCCTCTCTATTCTTCCTAAGCTCACTAAATAACCTAGACTCTTCACTAACAGTTAAAGCACTAGAAATTATTACTAGCAATTTCGAGTCTAGCTCAAGATAAGCATACTTTAGGTTAGAAGGCAAATCTTTCAACTCTAAATCTGGGGGTTGGAAAATAGAAGGAATAAGATTGGGGTAATCATTTGAGTTAGAAATACTCCCTTTTGTAGATTCTTGGAGGTTGCTCAAATTCAGCTCATGAGGACATTCTGTCTTGCCTGTAATCTCTTCAGGAGTTGCACCAAGCCTAAGTTGTTCTATAGCTGTAACATAGTTGAGAGAACTCTCGCTCATACCTGTATCATTGGTATAGATCAAATCATTCAAGAATCTTAAAGTATGTGAGGTAATTTTGGACTATGAGTGAGGATAAGTAGAGTTAGAATATATTGGCCCTTTAACCAAAATAGTGGAGTGTGGAACTGAAGGCATTGGGACTTCACTGGTTGCGTCTGCCATTTCTGGTCGAGACCTCTTAGGCTTATCTTCAACTTCTAGTCGTGACTCAAACTCACATAGACTATCTCTAAATTATTTAGTCGTGACCTCTTCATCTTTGCATCGCAACAGGACATCTCTGGACTCATTAGTCACGACAAGTAGGTATTCTCTTCGTGACCCCGTTTCACAGAGAGGTTCCCCCTCAGTAGACTGATATTTGGTCACGACTTGTAGGTCTTCACGTTATGACTTGGGGTCACAGAAGCTTAACCCTTCTTCATTTGTTCCACTTCTAACTTCCAGAGTATCTTGTGACCCTATAAATTCACTCACAAACTCTTTTTCAAGAGTATTATCACTGGCAAATGATAAAATCACATCGATATTTGATGAAAATGAGAAATATGGAGAGGGTGAAAGCATGCTATTTACATTTAAACAGTTAAAACATGATGCATTACCTTCACAAGAGCAAGAAAAAGATTAAACAGAAGAAAGAGATTCAAAGTAATCATCATACGCACTCAAAGATGAATTTAAATCCTCATGTTCTTGAAATGCTTTGTGGGAGTTTTGGTAATTATGCAACATAGAATCACACCCATCATACAAACTCAATTCATGCTCATCCCTAGTCTCTTCACAGCATAATCAATGGCATTCAACCCAGCAAAAGCAGAATTATCAAAAGGATATTTCATTGCTTCATTCATATTAAAAGTTACTACATGTTCTCCAACTTCCATTGTAATGGAACTATGCTTCATACTAATAATTGTCTTAGAAGTTTGAAGAAAAGGTCTGCCTAGGATCAAAGTGCTCTCACTCACTAGCTCACTGGACATGTCCAGAACATAAAAATCAGTTAGGAACACTAAGTCCTTGTCCTGCACTAGAATATCCTCAAGAATTCCCTTAGGATACCTAATTGACCTATAGCTAGCTGGAGCACTACACTTGTGTGTCTAAGATTCCTAATACCTAAGACTAAGTATACCGACCAAGGCATCACATTAATGGTAGCCCCTAGATCAATTAACGCTCCCTAGATATGAACCTTTCCTATAGTGCATGGGATGTTGTAAGATCCTGGATCTTGGCACTTAATCGGTTATTCAGCCTTAAAAAGTGATGACACATTAGCACTCACCTGAATTCTCTCAAGAGTCCTAAACTTTTTCTTATCAGCACATAATTCTTTTAAAAATTTAGCATCCTTAGGATTTCTCTTGAGGAATTCAACCATAGGGATATATTTATTTCTAACTTATTGAAGAGATTATAAGCATCTTGTGCAAAGTCAGGGTAAATCTTTTTATTTCTAGCAAAATAAGATTTAGGAAAAAGGAGATCTTTTATATTTACCTCTTTACCTGTATGCTTAGAGGCTCCTTGCTTGCTAGATTCCGCCTTCTCCTCAATTTGTTTTCCTTTGTATGCTGGACTTTGCACAGCCACTTCCTCTTCTTACATTGCCTTCTTAATCATAAGCTGCTATTCTTTAAGACTTTTTGATTTCCCAATCTTCATCTGTGTAGATGGTGAATTTTCAACTTCAAAATCTTCCACATCCTCCTTTAGTGCATCATCTTCCTTAAAATGCACTTGTCTTCCGCTTCTAAGTGATATGGCATTCATGCCCTTCAGATTCATGACAGTGTTTGAAGGTATGCTGCCACTGCTCTTTGTTTGGATGTCACTCACTGTATTAGAAACTTGAGTTAAATGACTAGTAATATCTGCGTTCTTGGAACTTAACTCCTTAAGTTTCTTGTACACATCTGCATTATTCTTCTGCATACTTTGAAGAATTGAAGCTATGGAGGTGAATTGACCGTTATTCTCCTTGAGCTTGTTATCTATATTGGTCATTCTTCCATCCATATTGTTCATTTGTGATGTCATACTCTTTAATAATTGAGAAGTCTCATCTGGTCTTGATGCCACTAAAGTATTAGGTTGAGTTGGAAACATAGACCTTGCATTACCTTGGTAGTTGCTTGAGGAAGCACCACCTCCTTGGAACTGGTTTGGTTTATTTTCCCTAATCCCCCACCTAAAATTTGGGTGGTCTCTCCAGGCAGGATTGTATGTGTTAGAGTATAGATCTCTCTTTTGGTATTGGTGGTCTCGCCCTTGATAAATTACTGCTACTTCTTCATATTATCTATCACATATACTTGTAGCATGCATCATTGAACCGTATGACTCATATCCTGTAACCAGTGTTTGTGAGGTTCCCACTGCATGAACTTGTTTCGTAGAATGCAGCTCTCTTTCAATTAAATTCATCCTTTATTCCATTCGGTTTCCTAGAGCTACTATTAAAGCTAAGATCTCATTTGAATTGCTCGAAGATGATGTGGGCATTCTCCTTGGATCTTCAGTCTGATGGTCTTCATTAGCCATTTTCTGGAATAACTCCCAACTTGCTTATGGAGTTTTATCTCTCAAAGGCCCATTGGCTATTGCATTCAAGGATACCTTGTTGTGAGGAGTAGACCATCAAAGAAAATGTCTACTAAATCAGCCTTCGTGATGTTATGATGGGGACATCGAGCCAACAAATTGATAAATCTGGTCTAATATTCATGTAATGACTCCCCATTCTACTACAAAGTATTTGTGATCTCCTTCTTCATCGAGTAGTCTTTGAGGTTAGGCAAACTTGCTCCAGATATGTTGACTTTAGCTGATCCTATGTAAGAGTTGAAAAATGGGTTGGCAGATTGTATAACCATTCCTTAGCCTTCCTTTCTATAGTGAAATGGAAACACCTCCTTAAGACGTCATCCAATGCAGTCATTGGAGGCTTCATTAAAAAGCAGATTATATGCATGCTTTGTAAGTGGCGATGGGGCATTCTCCCACAAAACCATGAAATTTATGTAAGGCTGCAATCAAGGCTCCTTTAATTTCAAAATTAGCTTCTTCAGTATAGAAACCGTAAGGATCATAATTCACATGCGAATAGTTTATTTCCCTCATACTTCTATTATCTTCCATATTTATTGGTATTTCATTTTCTCTTTGTCTGTTATACCCATTATTCCCATTATGATTTATCTCATCCATGTTAGATTCTAATGATCTCACCTCTTCTCTAAGTTCTCTCCTTAGTTTCCTAAGTTGCCTCTCAATTTCATGTTCAAAAGGCACTAAATGTTCAGTTCTTCTACGCATGCAACTCAGAAACAATAAAGAATAGCTAGGCAAGCAATCAAAATTAAACATAGAAGTTTAACAGCAAAAAGTGTCAACTAGTCATGACATAAGGGTGTGGAGGTTGCGACTGCAAAACACAGAGAGCAAGAGTTCTTAAACATGGTTATCAGGTCGTGACTCAAATGTACTCAGGTCGCGACTGAATAACATAGAGAGTATTTTTCAGAAACTTTTAAACAGAAAAATGCAGAATGCTATGCAATGAAAACAACAAAAACTAAAAAGTTAAAGCAAAAAATGACTCAAGTAGATAATGGATTTGGCAATCAATTACTAAGGAACCAATTACTTGGCTCATGGGCAACGGTTGAAACATCCTTCTTTATATCTCTCAGAGTACTCTTGCTATAGCACTCACAACTGGATTATATCTCTCTTGCCGAAAATTCTGGTAGAAAATAACTGTACCGATTCGGTAATTCCCCATGAGAACTACCATTCTACGTAAGTACCCAGGAAAGACTGGATGAACCAGCTAGGTCCACTCACTTTCAGCCTCCTTAGACAGCACCTACGTACACAGTACTCTGTATAGTCTACAAGCACAACGGCATTTTTTCTAGTACACATCTTTAAATTTTAACCTTAAATCTTGACCTTAACCTTAACCTTACATATACTCAATTGGAATTATCTTATATCATTGGAATACCTCTTAAACTTAAAAACATTAATTTCCAAGAGTTGGGCTTACGGGTACTGTTCACTGTCACTATTCATTGGATAATTCCATATTACAGCCTGAACTTTGAAAATTCATAATCAAATCTAGAAAAATTATTTTCAGGTGATTCCAATTTATAATGAAATATATTTCATTCAAATTTGATAGAAAAATATCAAAATGAGGTTTCCTTGTCCATATCAAATCAGTTTATTCATTGAACTTTTTACTGTTCATTTGGTAAATCTGGAAGTTCCAGTTTCTTTGCCCCATTTTAAAAAAAATTCATTTCTCCTTTCATACTTATCCAATTGAGTCGAATTACCTATGGATTTAAATCTCATAATGTGTACTTTAATCTCACCAAAAATCACGGAAAAACTCATTCATTTACTATATGAAATTAGTGCATGAACCTCACTGTCTCTGAGTAGTCGTATTATCTTATTCCAGATTTTAACTCCCGACTTTGAAAAATCATAACAATTCGAGTTCTTAACCAAATGAGGCGTTCTTGGTGTACAATTAAAGATCTAGATCTTAGCTATGTTCCTACGAAATTTCACATAAACACTCACTGGATAACTGCTCAAACTATCGCTGGAAGTAGACTGACTCTCATCGGATCCAGTGCATCATACAATATACATACCAATATATCATTACATAAATTAAAGGCATGCTTTCCAAGTCATCCACCATTCATACATCCACCATTACCTCCTTCCTTTTGATGTTCCAGCACCTAGATCATGGTTATGGGGGGGTGAGATTCGAGGGAATCTCAGTAGCAAACAATACCAAACAATGCATGTATTAATGTAAAGACTTGTGCTTGCTTGTGAAAGTGTTATCATAGTGTGATGAGCATGCTTCCATGTATCATATAAAATACAATTGGCCAAAGAAATTATAAAATAACAGAGCTTCAATCATCTACCATATACACACAATTCAACCAAGCCATAGCACAATCAAGCATACATTACATACATACAAGTTTAGGGTAAGTCCACTACCTTGGATTTAAGCTTTCTTTCTTATGTTTGCACTTGCTTCCCAAGCTTTCCAATCATGAAGCTTTTTGGTCAATCATTCCCCAACACCTTCTTAGAGGTTTCAAGGTCCTAAACACATTCATATTCATTATATAATCCATTAGGACCATGAACTCAAACACTACTCAAGACTACCTCTCTTGAACCTTTAACTTGCTTTAACTAACATAACTTTCTTTAATCTTTGCCAATTAACTTGGCCTTTGAACCAATTGATGTCTTGACCTTACCCTACACAATTTCACCTTTTGAATCCATTTATGAACTCAAAATAACCAAATTCCAGCAAGAATATACTGTTTTGTACAGATTTGGAAAAGCATACATAAATCTTCCAAAAATTCTAATTTTGATTCCAATGCTTCCCATACTTGTTCCTCCACTTTTCCCCCATACAAAATCTCATTTTAAGACCATTGGAAGCATCAAAATCATGAAATTCAAATCATTGTTCACTCGAGTGAACAGTACCGTGAGAAATTTTCAACATTATAACCTTTAATTCCAATAGTTTCCAAGGTTCAAAACCTTTCTAATCCTACACAAAATCATCATATAAACTCAATGGAAGCATTAAATCATTGAAATTCCATTTCCTTCTATCATGAACAGTGCATGAACAGTGCAAACCGAAATGGTAAGGTAAGAACATCAACTTACTTCACAACCAAGCATGTAACTAACTTGTTTAAGCTTGTCTTAACTATCTTACTTAAAACTCATATTCCTTTCACATATACACAAAAATTCCAGCAGCATGTCCCCAAGATTTAAGCCTCAAAAATCACTTAAACTCAAGCACAAACCATAAGAACAAAAGGTAGAAGCAAGGAGACAACTTACCTTACTTGCTCCTTCAAGACCCTTGCTTTTTCCTTGCTTTCTTCCACTTTCTTTCTCTAGAACTCACTTCTCTCTCCAAAGGAGCTCTTGGGTGTGAAGAATGAATGGAAATGGGGGTATTTATAGCAAAAGTCATGTGCCATTTGAAGGCCAAGATCACTTTGGAAACTATTTGATCTAATGGTTAAAGGTTTGATCTTGGAATGTCTTTTCACTTTTCACTCAAGACCTTACCACCATGACATCACTAGCATGGCCTCACTTGGTACACCTAACCCTTCCTCTTTTTGGGTGCCATTTTGAAGTCCTTGTGGGTCCCACCATGTGCAACACCTAATTCTTACTTTATTCTCTTTTTCTTTCTTTTCAAAAATCCATAAATTATTCATTATTGGACTTGGGCTCCAAGATAACTTTTAGGACTTATTTGGCTGGCCTAAGACAAAAATGTTGGGCCTCTTTTAGGTCCAATAGCTAACTGGCCCAAATCCCAATGTACTTTCCTCATACCGATATCCGTAAATTACCCTAATCTTAGCATAAATGCTAAACACCTATTTTAATTGTTCTAACATTTTTAGAAATTCATTATAATATAAAATGAATTCTCTACAAAGTTTCATAATTTTCTGAGACCCAGAAGTCTTGTTAAAAATTACATACGTTTCCTTTAACCCTTTATCGGTTTCCTTTTTCACCATAAATTCCATAATTAATTCTACAGGACTCCTTTTTGACTTCTGTCAACTCCATAAATTCTCATATTAATTATAATAATTTACTATCAAATTTTATCTGATATCCATCCCTTGAATGAAATGACCAAAATGCCCTCCATTTACTTCTAGTTTCTTAGGGCATCACAGTGGCATTTTCATAATTTTGCACTTTGGATCTTACACTTTCTTCCTCTTCCAATTTAATCCCTTTCTTTACATAAATGGACACATCTTTTCCAGATAAATATCATATATATTTCATTCAATCTGTACATACAACTCAGTACAGAAAATTAGGGATGTTACAACGGTGCCATTTATGAACTGGTTAGATTGTCGTCTTCCGATCCATCAAAATAATAATGTTTGCATTCAATAATATAGTATAAGGCATAACCCTATCGTTCTTCTCGAGGAGCTTTTTTATTGTAGACCTAGCATATTGGTGACAAAACCATTGAAAACCTAAGTGAAAGTAAAATGGGTTTTGGGGTTTGATTGATTTTTAGTACAGTAAAATAAAGGTGCAGTGAAGTAAATATTTTTGTATTTTGGATTAAGTTGAAAACGAGTTGATTTGTGAAAAAAGTATGTTATGACAGACTCTTGATGATGAAAACGTATCTATCCTTGCTCTTAATTTGACATGGGAGTTTTTAAAATCACTAAGTCTTAAGCTACACCTCAATCGATCGATTGAGTCCAAAGCATTAATATTTCTCAAACTCCTTTGATCAAAGCTAGTTTAAAAACTCTTAATGAACTATTAAAATCCACTTAATGTGTAATTCAAATCGGATGATGAAAATGCCCTCGAATGGTCGTCGACCGATAAACCCTAGATTTCAAGCAATTAAATTAGTTAGCAATGATCGTTGATAATAGTCCAACAATCATAAAATTGAAACTGAAATATTATATTAAAACTAGCATTCAAAACATCCGAAGTCAGTTACAATTGTCTAATATGAGGGTAATAAATCGACACTCAATTCCTTATTCATATAATGAAAAACCCTAAATCTAGTAGCATTAAAACATGAGAAAAGGTGCAGATTAAAACAAAAAACTCCCCAGTACAGTCTATGAGCTCAAGACACGAGATCCATCTAAAGGGAATTGGAAGACACGCAGCGGAAATTAACTTTAAAATTTTTCCATTCCTAGCCAGGATCTACCGAATGTGTTTAAGTCAAGGAGAAAGAAGTGTTACCTTCGATATTCAAGCTGTGGCCGCGACCTCAGTGTCCACTAGTCGTAACTCTTCGTCTCTGGAGTTTTCAGTCGCGACCTCCTCAGCTTCTTGTCACGACCTGTCGCCTCTGGAGTTTGCAGTCGCGACCTACTAAGCTTCTAGTCGTGACCTGTCGTCTCTGGAGTTTGCAGTCGTGACTTCCTCTGTCGCGACCTATAGTCTCTTTTCGGATTTCTGATGTTCAGATGCCAATTTAGTCGCGACCTCTGTGTCAACTGGTCGCGACTTCGTCGTACCTGGTGCTCTTTTCTCGATCGCAAGAAGTTGACAACTCAGATCGGCTTCCTCTACCGGTATCCACACGAATAGCGTTCCAACCACGAACGACGTGCTAACGCCTCTTATGCTTTCTCAAGATTCTGTCCTCACCGTCTCTATTTTGGCAGTTTCTTATTTGCAAACCTTTTGCACTCTCCTTGCCCCCTTTTCTTGTGTCTAGAACCCTAGCCCCTAATGTCAAATATATAGGATGCTATCGGGTTTCTTATTGGGTCGGGCTTCAGAATTAATCTTATATTAATTCTGAAATTAATACAATATCATATATTGCATAATTTGATAAGAAACTAATTAAATAAATATGGTTTATATTAAATCCGTCTCACAGATTTAATTCACCTATTTATTTAATTTAAAATAAAGATAAGACAGAATTATATTTGATTTATTCTCATAAATCAAATTTGAGATATCTTATCAATTTAAATTTCAAATTCAAATAGATCATATCAATTTAAATTCAAATTCAAAAGTGATAGAAATTTAATTTATCCTCATAAATTAAATCTTGAAAATATCTCATATATTATATATAATATATATAAACAAATTTATATATATATAAAATACATAAATCCACCCTAGATTATTCATTGAATCAAGACATGAAACATCCTCCCTTAGACCCCTCAGAGTACACTTGCGGAAGCAATATTAGCTCAATTATATCTTAACTTAAGCCCAGAAATTAAAATTTCTACTCTTAAGTTCCTTATTCTAAACCTTTAATTTGAGAACTGATTAATCTCACTCTACACATCCAAATGAGGCTTATTACCTATCCACGGAATGCCCCAGATGCGTACTACTGGCTTACCAAATTTCGTGGCCAAACTCCTTCGTTTACTAGGTCAAACTGAGGTCAAAACACTGCTACCTTAGGACCTGCGAATTTCTCTTTTAATTCGTCATCCACAAATTGAACATGCCAAACAATATTTATTATTAAATAATAGAATGTCATACAACAAGGCATACACAAAATTCTCATATTCTATTACATCTTTTCCTGCCCAAAATTCGGCAGCACAACTGCTAGGCTTCATCTGTACAAAGAACTGAACCGTACTGATTTGGTAATTCCCTCATGAGAACTACCATTCTACGTAAGTACCCAGGAAAGACTAGATGAACCGGCTAGGTCCACTCACTTCCAGCCTCCTTAGACAGCACAAACGTACACAGTACTTATCATATTCTGATGTTCAGTCTTAGATTCGGCAGCATAACGGCGTCTCTCAAAATTCTTAGAATTCAGTTCAACATAATTTCCCTGTAATGGGTTAGATATGGGGAATGAGATTCGGGAGAATCTCAGTAGTAATAATCATAACAATATATGTAATGCAGAGTGACAGTGCTTGCTTGTGATTGTGTACAGATAAGTATGCTGCGTGCTTCCATATTCAATAACATATGATCATAGCATTGTCATAGAGCTTCAAGCATAACATATAAGACAACAATCGAACCAAACAATAGCACAACAAATCACAAAGACATTACATAAAAGCTAGGATTAGTTACTACCTCACAAGCTTAGCAGAACTCTACTATCTCTATACTGCTTCCAGCTCCACCAGAACTTCCTTTCTTCTTTCTTTCTCCTTCTCTCTCTTCTTTCTCTCTCTTTCTCTTGCCAAAACCGTGGGATGAATGAAATGGGAGGGGGAGGGGGTATTTATAGTTTCCCTCAATGGCATTCCTGTAATTTTGAAGCCATCTGAACATGTGGTCCTGGTTTTTCCTGGAATTTTCTATTTTCTTTTATTCCTTTTTACTGCATCACTCAGGACACCTCACCGGGATGCCTCATCGCCACATTCTTCACATGTCACAATTCCTGGACACCTCATCAGCTGACTCAGTATTTTCAGTCCAATCCAGTATCGGTCCGGTCCGATTTCCCACAAACCGAACTCAACGGCTGAGATTATGCCACGTGTCCTTAACTTTTCTTCTGCCTCTAAGATGACGCCATGTGGCATCTAGAAGGGACCTTTCACGCCTTCCAATGCTATCCAGATAAGTCCCAGACTTTATCTGATCATCTCCTCGGTTATCGTGCCAATCGAGTAACTTTACTTTACTGAAAAGTCATTAAATCATTATTTTAATGTCACTTTTCCCCCTGAATCACTGGGCCTGCGTTTTTGGGCCTGAGAATATCACCTTGGGTCTCTGATCCAGCCCAAGTACTCTGATGGCACGATTCCTGTAACATCCCGATTTTTGGTCTAGGAGATCGGGACAGTTCATCTAGGTCCAAGATGAGGAATGTGAAGAATATCCTAAGTCTTAAGCCTAGGAATTCTGCAGGTAGCTTGATATGGGCTGGCTCCTGTGTAAGATAACCTGATATGGGCGGGTTGTCGAGCCTTTCAAGTAATGATGACTCCCGAAGAGTTTAAGGGATGAGTTATTGAAAGAGAATTTCTAGAACTTAAGATAAAGGATGAGAAGATGAGCAGTGAGGCCAGAAAGAGAATGCAGGGGCAAAATCGTAATTATGGGAAAGATCGGGCCGGTAGTCGATGAGTACCATATTTTGTCAGAAAATAGAGAAAATTATGCTGATCATTTCACTGAACTGTGAAATGTGCATATGAGGTCTCTATGTGTATGAAAGAATTAGAAATATGACCAGGGGTAAAATGGTCATTTTGGAAAAGTGTGCGCGTGAGTGCTTTTTCAGGCCAAAACAGCCCGGTCCGGATAAAATATCTGAAAATACCGGGAGATAGAGAAAAGGATTCCGGGTTGAATGAGGAGTCACGGAATTTTGATTTGAGGTCCCGATTTTTCTGTAAAAATTCCGAAAGATGGGAATTTACAGTTATAATCGGTAAAGAAAAAGCAGTTCCGATAGGGATGATCGGACTGTGGCCAGGGTGCCGTATAGTGTTTCTAAGGCCTTTAGTGACACCAGGGAAGGCCCAGGCCCATTAGATCAGTCCAGTGATAAAAGGGGCCGGTGTCCGGGAAAAAGGTGCGAAATGACGAAAATGCCCCTATCTTATAGAACAGCTGAAGAATGAGTAAAGGGTATTTTGGTCATTTGTCTAAGGTTAGACAGTCCAGGGAAGTTATCTGGATAGTTGACCAGGGTCAGAGAGTACTCTGGTAAGATGTGAAAAGACAATAATGCCCCTAGACCCATTGAAGTAAAGAAAGAGAGACTAAGGGCATTTTGGTAATTTGCCAAGGGGTGTTTCTTGGGAATCGTGCCATCAGAGTACTTGGGCTGAATCAGAGACCCAAGATGATATTTCCAGGCCCAAAAACGCAGGCCCAGTGGTTCAGGGGGAAAAGTGACATTAAAATAATGATTTAATGACTTTTCAGTAAAGTAAAGTTACTTGGTTGGCACGAAAACCGAGGAGGTGATCAGATAAGTCTGGGACTTATCTGGATAGCATTGGGAAGCGTGCAAGGTCTCTTCCAGGCGCCACATGGCATTAGTCTGGAGAAAGCAGATAAAGCTGAGGACACGCTTTACGAGGCAAGAGACTGGACCGGTGAGTCAGCATGCTGAGTCAGCATGCTGAGTCAGCTGCTGAGGTGTCCAGGATTTCAGACATGTGATAAATGTGGCGCTGAGGTGTCCCGGTGAGGTGTCCTGGATGATGTCATGCATGATGCAGTAAAAAGGAATAAAAGAAAATAGGAAATTCTAGGAAAAACCAGGACCACAAGTTCATATGGCTTCAAAATTACGGGAATGCCATTGAAGGAAACTATAAATACCCCCTCCCCCTCCCATTTCATGCATCCCACGGTTTTGAGCCTTTTAGAGAGAGGAGGAGGTGCTAGAGAAGAGAGAGAAGGAGAAAGAAAGAAGAAAGGAAGTTCTGGCGGAGCTGGAAGCAGTATAGAGATAGTAGAGCTCTGCTAAGCCTTTGAGGTAGTAACTAATCCTAGCTTTTATGTAATGGCTTTGTGATTTGTTGTGCTATTGTTTGGTTGGATTGTTGTCTTATATGTTATGCTTGAAGCTCTACTGCAATGCTATGATCATATGTTATTGAGTATGGAAGCACGCAGCATACTTATCTGTACACAATCACAAGCAAGCACTATCACACTGCATTACATATATTGTTATGATTGTTGCTACTGAGATTCCCCCGAATCTCATCCCCATCCATAACCCATTACAGGGAGGTTATGCTGAAGTGGATTTTGAGAATCCTAGGAGACGCCGTTATGCTGCCGAAGTAAAGACTGAACATCAGTATATGATAAGTACTGTGTACGTAGTGCTGTCTAAGGAGGCTAGAAGTGAGTGGACCTAGCCGGTTCATCTAGTCTTTCCTGGGTACTACGTAGAATGGTAGTTCTCATGAGGGGATTACCGAATCAGTACAGTTCAGTTCTTTGTACAGATGAAGCGTAGCGGTTTTGCTGCCGGAGTCTAGGCAGAAAGAGATGTAATAGAGATAGCAAGATTATGTATATGTCTTGTTGTGTATGCCATGCTGTATGACATTATATTATTAAATAATAAATATTGTTTGGCATATTCAATTTAGGTATGGTAAATTAAGGGGAAATTCGCAGGTCTTGAGGTAGCAGTGTTCTGACCTCAGTTTGACCTAGTAAACGAAGGGATTTGGCCACGAAATTTGGCAGGCCAGTCGTACACATCTGGGGCATTACGTGGATAGGTAATATGCCTCATTTGGTTGTGTAGAATGAGATTAATTAATTTTCAAATTAAAGGTTCAGAATAAGGAACTTAAGAGTGAAATTTTGAATTTCTGGGCTTAAGTTAAGATATAATCAAGCTAATGTTGCTTCCGCAAGTGTACTCTGAGGAGTCTAAGGGAGGATGTTTCAATTCCCAAGAAACACCCCTTGGCAAATTACCAAAATGCACTTAGTCTCTCTTTCTTTACTTTATTAGGTCTAGGGGCATTATTGTCTTTTCCCATCTTACCAGAGTATTCTTTGACCCTGGTCAACTATCCAGATAACTTCCCTGGACTGTCTAACCTTAGGCAAATGATCAAAATACCCTTTACTCATTCTTCAGCTGTCCTATAACATAGGGGCATTTTCGTCATTTCGCACCTTTTTCCCGGACACCGGCCCCTTTTACCACTGAACTGATCTAATGGACCTGGGCCTTCTCTGGTGTCACTATAGGTCTTAAAAACACTATACGCCCCCTGGCCACAGTCCGATCATCCCTATCGAGACTGTTTTTCCTTTACCGATTATAACTGATACGTACTGTGTACGTAGGTACTGTCTAAGGAGGCTGGAAGTGAGTGGACCTAGCCGGTTCATCCAGTCTTTCCTTGGTACTTATGTAGAATGGTAGTTCTCATAGGAATTACCGAATCGGTACAAGATCAGTTACTTCCTAAATAAGCAGCGTAGCAGTTATGCTGCCAGATTTCAGGCAGGAAAGATGTAAAATAAATATGGGAATTTTGTACATGTTCTGATGTATAACAACTTAATTAATAATGAGTTTTGTTTGGCATGTTTGACTGATATATGATGGATGTATGCATATGTATGCAAAGTTAAGTGCTGAAATTTACCACTATGAACACTAACACTTGGTGACATGATAATGTTTAATCCATAATTAAAAATATTAAATGGATGAATAATATGATATTTTTATGGTAAATAGTATACATACTAAGCTTTGATTAGATATATAGAACGCCTCATTTGGATGTCTATACATGAAGATATAAATTATCAAAATTGGGACTAAAATGCTGGATTCAGGGGGAAAACGCTGGATGAACAGTAAAGTTGTAACATTGACCCACGTTGACTTGGTCAAATATTAGTCAATGAGTGATTTTTTCCTGAAATATAATTTAGTTATCTTTATGTAGCAATTTGAACAACTTCATTTGAATTTTTCTAGAATTAATTATGATTTTTTGAAGTCAGGTCACTCATCTGGAATTTGCACAGTGAATAGTACTCGATAAGAGTAAAACTCCAGATTGAGAAATTGGATTTCAATGACCTTGAAAGTGGTTCTAAATGCTACCAAATGGTCCCTAAAACATACAAAAATAAGGATGTTTCATGCTTCAGTCCATAAATGGACCTGTAAAGCTTGCACACCTTACCAGAGTCCTCGGAACGCACAAACCCTTCAAGTTGTGTCATGTACACATCCTCAAGGAGTTTTCCATTAAGGAAGGCTGTCTTGACGTCCATCTGCCATATTTCATAGTCATAATATGCTGCAATGGCAAGGAGGATTCTGATTCATTTGGCCATTACAACTGGGGAAAAGGTCTCATCATAGTCCACACCATGAGTTTGAGTAAATCCTTTTGTAACCAGTCGTGCCTTGAAGACATTTACATTGCCATCCATATCAGTTTTCTCTTTGAAAACCCACTTGCACCCGACGGTTTTTACACCTTCAGGCAGGTCGACTAAGGTCCATACCTCATTGTCGTACATGGATTGCATCTCAGACTTCATGGCATTAAGACATTTTTCAGAGTTTGGTCCCACTATAGCTTCTCGATAGGTAGTTAGCTCGTTATGCTCAATGAGCAACACATCACGATTGTCAGAAATTAGAAATATATATCTCTAAGGCTGAAGTTGTGCCCTATTAGATCGCCGTGCGCCTTGCCTGACTTGAGGAGTCTCAACAACTTGTTGTGAGCTTTCTCTATTTTCCATCTCTAGTTCTGTGCTATCTTGTGGTTCTCGAACTTCTTCGAGGTGTACCTTGCTCCCACTGGTTCTTTTAGAGATAAATTCTTGTTCGAGAAAGATACCATTTCTGACAACAAACACTTTGTTATTAGTGGGGTTGTAGACATAATATCCCTTGGTTTCCTTAGGATATCCCACAAAAAGGCACTTTAAAGATTTGGGCGCTAACTTATCTGAGGCTTGTTGCTTAACATAGACCTCATATCCCCAAATCTTGAGAAAAGACAAACTAGGTTTCCTCCCAGTCCATATCTCATACGGAGTCTTTTTAACTGCCTTAGATGGAACACGATTCAGTGTGAACGCAGCTGTCTCTAGGGCGTGGCCCGAAAAGGATAGTGGAAGATCTGTTCGACTCATCATGGATCGAACCATATCTAATAGTGTTCGATTCCTCCGTTCAGAAACGCCATTCCATTATGGTGTTCCTGGAGGAGTCAATTGTGAGACTATCCCATAATTCCTAAGATGATCGATGAACTCTTGGCTCAAATATTCACCACCTCGATCAGATCGAAGGGCTTTAATTGTTTTTCCAAGCTAGTTTTGTACTTCATTTTGAAATATCTTGAACATTTCAAAAGATTCGGATTTATGTTTCATTAGATAGACATAGCCATATCTACTAAAATCATATATGAATATGATGAAGTACAAATAACCTCCTCTAGCATTTGTATTCATCGGTCCACACATATCTGTATATATGAGGCCCAACAAATCAGTGGCCCTCTCACTGTGCCCAGTGAAAGGTGACTTTGTCATCTTACCTAACAAACAAGATTCGCAAGTATCATATGATTCAAAATCAAATGAGTTGAGAAATCCATCTTGATGGAGTTTAGAAATGCGTTTCTCATTTATGTGGCCCAGACGACAGTGCCAGAGGTATGTCGGATTCAAATCATTTGGTTTGACCCTTTTGGCGGTTATGTTATAGATATTTCCATGATTGGGTTGTTCCAATTTTAATATGTAATGATCAACATGCAAATCACCATAAGCATAGAAAATATCATTATGATAAATGGAACATTTACCATTCCCAGTAATGGAAGTGTAACCTTCCTTATCCAAATAAGAAAGAGAAACAATGTTACTACTTAAAGCAGGAACATAATAGCAATTGTTCAAAACTAACAAAAGCCCAGTGGGCAGAACTAATTCATAAGTGCCTACAGCAAAAGAAGCAACCCTTGCTCTATTTCCAACTCGTAGGTCAACTTCTCCCTTCTTCAGTTTTCTACTGTCCTTTAGGCCCTGCATGAAACATCCTCCCTTAGACCACTCAGAGTACACTTACGGAAGCAATATTAGCATGATTATATCTTAACTTAAGCCTAGAAATTAAAATTTTACTCTTAAGTTCCTTATTCTGAACCTTTAATTTGAGAACTGATTAATCTCATTCTATACATCCAAATGAGGCTTATTACCTATCCACGTAATGCCCCAGATGTGTACTACTATCTCACCAAATTTTGTAGCCAAACTCCTTCGTTTACTAGGTCAAACTGAGGTCAGAACACTGCTACCTCAGGACCTGCGAATTTCTCTTTTAATTTCTCATCCGCAAATTGAACATGCCAAACAATATTTATTAATGAATAACAAAGTGTCATACAACAAGTCATACACAAAATTCTCATATTTCTATTACATCTTTTCCTGCCTAAAATCCGGCAGCATAACCGCTAAGCTTCATCTGTACAAAGAACTGAACCGTACTGATTCAGTAATTCCCTCATGAGAACTACCATTCTACGTAAGTACCCAGGAAAGACTGGATGAACCGGCTAGGTCCACTCACTTCTAGCCTCCTTAGACAGCACCTACGTACACAGTACTTATCATATACTGATGTTCAGTCTTAGTTTCCGCAGCATAACGGCGTCTCTCAAAATTCTTAGAATTCACTTCAACATAATCTCCCTGTAATGGGTTAGATATGGGGAATGAGATTTGGGGGAATCTCAGTAGCAACAATCATAACAATATATGTAATGCAGAGTGACAGTGCTTGCTTGTGATTGTGTACAGATAAGTATGCTGCGTGCTTCCATACTCAATAACATATGATCATAGCATTGTAGTAGAGCTTCAGGCATAACATATAAGACAACAATCCAACCAAACAATAGCACAACAATTCACAAAGATATTACATAAGAGCTAGGATTAGTTACTACCTCAAAAGCTTAGCAGAACTCTACTATCTCTATACTGCTTTCAACTCCGCCAGAACTTCCTTTCTTCTTTCTTTCTCCTTCTCTCTCTTCTTTCTCTCTCTTTCTCTTGCCAAAACCGTGGGATGCATGAAATGGGAGGGGGTATTTATAGTTTCCCTCAATGGCATTCCTGTAATTTTGAAGCCTTATGAACTTGTGGTCCTTGTTTTTCCTGGAATTTCCTATTTTCTTTTATTCCTTTTTACTGCATCACCCAAGACACCTCAGCAGCATATTTCTCACATGTCTAAAACCCGGGACACCTCATCAGCTGACTCAGCCTGCTGACTCACCGGGCCAGAGTCTTGCACCGTAATACGTGTCCTTAGCTTTATCTGCTTCCTTTAGATCAGTGCCATGTGGCGCCTGGAAGAGACCTTTCACGCTTTCCAATGCTATCCAGATAAGTTCTGGACTTTATCTGATCACCTCCTCGATTATCGTGCCGACCGAGTAACTTTACTTTACTAAAAAGTCACTAAATCATTATTTTAATGCCACTTTTTCTCACATTTATGCTGGGCTACGTTTTTGGGCCTGGGAATATCATTTTGGGTCTCTGATCCAGCCCAAGTACTCTGATGGTACGATTCCCAAGAAACACCCCTTGGCAAATTACCAAAATACCCTTAGTCTCTCTTTCTTTACTTTATTAGGTCTAGGGGCATTATTATCTTTTCCCATCTTACCAGAGTATTCTTTGACCCTGGTCAACTATCCAGATAACTTCCCTGGACTGTCTAACCTTAGGAAAATGACCAAAATACCCTTTACTCATTCTTCAGCTGTTCTATAATATAGGGGCATTTTCGCATTTCGCACCTTTTTCCCGGACACCGGCCCCTTTTACCACTGGACTGATCTAATGGGCCTGGGCCTTCCTTGGTGTCACTAAAGGCTTTAGAAACACTATACGGCCCCCTGGCCACAGTCCGATCATCTCTATCGGGATTGCTTTTCCTTTACCAATTATAACTGTAAATTCCCATCTTCCGGAATTTTTACAGAAAAATCGGGACCTCAAATCAAAATTCCGTGACTCCTCATTCAACCCGGAATCCTTTTCTCTATCTCCTGGTATTTTCAGATATTTTATCCGGACCGGGCTGTTTTGGCCTGAAAAAGCGCTCACGCGCACACTTTTCCAAAATGACCATTTTACCCCTGGTCACATTTCTAATTCTTTCATACACATAGAGACCTCATATGCACATTTCACAGTTCAGTGAAATGATCAGCATAATTTTGTCTATTTTCTGGCAAAATATGGTACTCATCGGCTACAGCCCGATATTTCCCATAATTACGATTTTGCCCCTGCATTCTCTTTCTGGCATCTATTCTCATCTTCTTATCCTTCATCTTAAGTTCTAGAAATTCTCTTTCAATAACTCATCCCCTAAACTCTTCGGGAGTCATCGTTAATTGAAAGGCTCGACAACCCGCCCATATCAGGTTATCTTACACAAGAGCCAGCCCATATCAAGCTACCTGCAGAATTTCTAGGCTTAAGACTTAGGATATTCCTCACATTCCTCATTTTGAACCTAGGTGAACTGTCCCGATTCTGTAGGTTAAAGACTTAACTCATCTTTAAATCCTGAAGGACTTAGCTCATCCTTGGGATTCCTACAAAATATAGGTAAGTGATCCACCCTATCAGATTACTACCCTGGGACTACGGGTTTAGAAGCCTGGCCATATCAGACTACTTCCCAGTTCTCCTAGACCAAAAATCGGGATGTTACACTGCACATTTGTACAAATGTGAGAACCACATGCAGTATCTAATACCCATGTAGTGGAAGTAGAGAGATGAATGTCTATAACATAAATACCTGAAGCGATAGCCCCGCTATCCTTCTTGTTCTTTTTTCAGATCTTCAAGGTAGAGTTTGCAATTCCTCTTCCAATGACCCGGTTCATTGCAGAAGAAACAAACTCCTTCCTTTGGAGGCTTTACCTTCTTTGGTGCAGGCTTGGTTTCGGGTTTGCATGACTCTTTGGTCTTACCAAATGAGCTATGACCCTTCCCCTTGCCCTTGCCTTTCCTTTTCATACCCTTTCCTTTCTGAACCATCAAAACTGTACTGGGCTTCTTCTTAACAGTCAGCTCAGCAGTTTTAAGCATCCTATGCAGTTCAGAAATAGATTTCTCCATGTTGTTCATGTTGTAGTTCATGACAAACTGGTCATAACTTTCTGGGAGTGAGTTCAAGATCAAATCTGTAGCTAACTCCTGACTCATGGGAAATCCAAGCCTCTCAAGGTGATCAATGTACCCTTTCATCTTTAAGGCATGAGTACTTACTGATGCACCTTCAGCCATCTTGCAGGAATGTAAGGCCTTAGTGGTCTCATACCTCTCTTGCCTTGCCTGTTGCTGGAACATTTCCTTAAGATGCACAATTATCTCATAAGCCTCCATGTGTTCTAGATCTCTTTGGAGCTCCGAAACTATGGTGGCAAGCATCAAGCATCCCACATCAATAGAGTCCTCCTTATGCTTCGCATAAGCATCTCTCTGAGCTCTAGGAGCATTGGCTGCTGGCTCCTCAGGAATGGGTTGATCTAGGACATATGCCTTTCTTTCCTGCTTGAGAACAATTCTCAAGTTCCTGAACCAGTTAAGAAAGTTTGTCCCATTGAGTTTGTCCTTCTCAAGGACAGATCGTAATGATAACGCAGCAGTATTACTAGTCGTCATGATTCTAAAATTAAAATATGCAATTGAATTAGCAATCTCCCACTAAATAAAAGAACTATCAATGTAATAATTAGTGGGCTAAGATCCATATTTGGCTTAAACTTAAGTCCGCTTTGGTAGGACGCTTAACTTTAAGTTATTTAGGTAGTTAACAACTTTACCAATTACATCAAATGTAACTCTTAGATATTTATGGGATTCCATCATCATATGATCCGGCATATTTTAATCCCATCTAATGCCTTGAGACCCAAAACCGTTTTGATAATCTCAATTAAGTCAAACAATAACAAACATATGTGAGTAGCACCATTACTCTTTGCTTATCTCCCCAAGATAACTCAAATGCACCCACTTTGGTAAAGCCTGCAAATGAGCGATCGAGGTTTTGATAAGTGTTCATTAATTGACGGCATATGACTTAAGATTTCTTTTAAAGGGTTTAATTAACTATCCAGTTTGCATGGATCTCGATTGTATCTCATACCAGTATTATGCATATAGAACATACATGCAGTGATATAATTATAAGATGCATAATCTTAAACTTGATACAATATGGCTCACCTATCCTAAGTCCCCTCAAGCCAATGAGAGGAGCTGTCTAATTAGAATAGGAAAATTACATAAGGAAACCTCGTTTTAACATTCGAGGTGAGTGAGATGAGAAGAGAATGTAAAACGAGAGTAATTAGAGGAAGGCTCGACAAGCAGGTCGTATTTAGAAAAATTACATTTGTAATCTAGAGCCATATTATTCACCATACCCAAACATTCAAGAATCAAAAGTCATACTATTTGAATGGCAATAAATATTTTAAAACATTCATACATCAGGAAAGTCAGTACATATTATGATTATGTTGCGCTATAATCAGGTAACCACGGCAGTCCCGCTAGCCGGTTAGCGAGCGGGGTCTGGGGCAGCGCCTCAATAATATTTTTTTTATCAAGAATCTTAATTCTATTTCCTTAGATCCCATCAAGATTAATTGATCAAATCAATTAACATACACCACCGATTTCAGTTTCCTTTCGGATTCCTTATATGTCATACTTAAAACGGATCCCATATATGTCACATATAACTCGCATGTTATCATATAATCGGCTAAGAAGTCTAACATACATCACATGTATCAACAATCAAACATAACTTAAACACAAAACGGCATGCTCTGATACCACTGAAGGGAATTGGAAGACACGCAGTGGAAATTAACTTTAAATATTTTCCATTCCCAGCCAGGATCTACCGAATGTGTTTAAGTCAAGGAGAAAGAAGTGTTACCTTCGGTATTCAAACTGTGGTCACGACCTCAGTGTCCACTAGTCGTGACTCTTCGCCTCTGGAGTTTTTAGTCGTGACCTCCTCAGTTTCTTGTCACGACCTGTCGCCTCTGGAGTTTGCAGTTGCGACCTACTAAGCTTCTAGTCGAGACTTGTCATCTCTGGAGTTTACAGTCGCGACTTCTTCTGCTTCTAGTCACGACCTATAGTCTCTTTTCAGATTTCTGAAGTTCAGATGCCAATTTAGTCGTGACCTCTGTGTCAACTGGTCGCGACTTCGTCGTACCTGGAGCTCTTTTCTCAATCGCAAGAATCGACAATTCAGATCAGCTTCCTCTACCGGTATCCACACGAATAGCGTTCCAACCACGAACGAAGTGCAAGCGCCTCTTATCCCTCTAGGGCTTTCTCAAGATTTTGTCCTCACCGTCTCTATTTCGGCAGTTTCTTATCTGCAAACCTTTTGCACTCTCCTTGCCCCCTTTTCTTGTGTCTAGAACTCTAGCCCCTAATGTCAAATATATAGGATGCTATCGGGCATCTAATTGGGCCTGGCTTCAGAATTAATCTTATATTAATTCTAAAATTAATATAATATCATATATTGCATAACTTGATAAGAAACTAATTAAATAAATATATTTTTTATTAAATCAGTCCCGCCCACAGATTTAATTCACCTATTTATTTAATTTAAAATAAAGATAAGACGGAATTATATTTGATTTATTCTCATAAATCAAATTTGAGATATCTTATCAATTTAAATTTTAAATTCAAATAGATCATATTAATTTAAATTCAAATTCAAAAGTGATAGAGATTTAATTTATCCTTATAAATTAAATCTTGCAAATATCTCTTATATTATATATAATATATAAATACAAATTTATATATATAAAATATATAAATTCACCCTAGATTATTCATTGAATCAGGACATGTCTTAGATTCAATGATCCTAGATATCACAGCTCGAGTTGGGCTATTTTGTGTACGACCTTGTAGGCCCATATGAAGTTGGCAGTGGGCTAGTTACTATACTGACCCACAAGTCGTAAGCAGTCTCTAGCAAGCCATTATGACTAACCAAATCATATGAGGATCGATGAACGGTGTAACCTTTCATACAACCATATCACGTCCCTTTTATCACACGATATTTCGGTCATGGATGAGGCATGGTGAACGTCATCCTCCTATCCCTGACCGTTACTTTCTCGATCCATGAGTAGTATGACTATTGAAATGGAACTACCCTTCCATTACGGTATGGCCATACATTTCTCAGACTCACTCATCGAGGGGCCCAGTAATATCTCTCTATGAATGTGAGGGACAAATTCCATCTTGACCATTCATATTTCTCTGCATGAAAAACCACTAAGCCCGAACATAGCCTTTATGATCACTCGGTCAAAAGTGACTTTTGACTAGGTCAAAGCTGAGCGTTTGTCATATAGGAATCCATGATGATCTCAGGTTAAAGGGCATAGTGACATGGTTTATATATGAGAGAAGCTTATGACTTGACCCATGCAGCTCTCTCATGGCGGGTCAGTCCAACACCTTGTACTCTTACATGTGCCTATGACTTTGATTTATATATCTATATATCTTCAAAGTCATACTGGTCTTATTTTATCTCTGCTCCCATATAGATGACCAACCAGGGACATTTAGGATAAGATCATGAGTTATCCAAGGATGGTCATCACAGTAAACATGCAAATAATGTGATAACATAATTAAGAAATTCATAAATCAACAATATTCATAACATAATGATTGGCCCCTAGGGCACAATCTCCAAAACTATCACCAAGAGACTAAGGATTTAGCCTCTCATGACTCTTATTATCCTGTAATTGCTATTCAAATATGATGCCATGAAGAAAGCAGAAGGTGAGATAAAGAGATGAATGATGGAAATGTGTATAGGTAGTGGAGAGGGTGTAGAGAGAGTTTGAACACTACTTCTTAGCCTAATCAGGTCACAAACCAGTCTCCTCTGTGTCTGCGGCTTCCTCTCCTTTTAATAGCAGGTTGACCTAATAAAAAATACGCAGCTTCACGACTGTCTTCTTTGGTTGTGACCAGATCCATGTTTTGGTCGTGACCTATAAACGCAGAGAAGCTTCCTAAGAGAAATTAGGTCGCAACCTGTGGATACTTTGGTCGTGACTGAAAGAGATAGAAGTTGATTCCTTGATTTGATTCTTTGTCTTATGATTTCTTTTCTGCTCACATTAGTCCTTGCTCGTCTAAAATACCTACAATTCAAAACCAAAGCTCATTGTAAAAGTCCCACCAGTAAAGGAATAACATATATGCAGTTTAGAGGAGTTAATTTACCATTTTACCCTTAAAATAGGACATTGCCAAGCACAATCATGTATTACCACAAAACCAAAATTACAGGCATAAAATGAGTGGTAAAGTTATTATAAAACCCTTAAAAATATAGCAAAAACCATACACAAATTGTCTTATCAGTACCCAATTCAAGTTTGCTAGGAATTAAGGTAAGTAATCTATCCTAGCTTATTTTCCTTCAATTCAAGAGCTTGATCTTGTGATTTTAATTGAAGAAAAGTGAGATATTCCCTATGTTATGATGCTATCCAGAACAGTACAATATTGGGGAAAGAAGAAATTAAAGTTAGAGACATGAAATTAAGACTTAGACAAGCTTATATTGATGGTTATTGCTTGAATTAATTGTGTAGTTTTCATTTTCCTACTTTGGGAGACCTTTAGGCCTATGCTAGAATAGTACCAAGGAAATTGATTTTGATATTTTGATGCTTCCAATTAGTCCATAAGGCAAAATTGTATAGGATTGAGCCAAGTTACAAGAGTTGAAAGCATTAAAATTAAAAGTAAAATTTTGAAAAAGAACCCTTGCTGCCATAGTTCTTTTCTAACTAGTACACCAAGGAGGATTTAGAATTTGTTAATTCTAACTTCATATTTTGTATTCCTTGGGCAAAATTGTGTGGGATATGGTCAAGACACAATTTAATTCAAAGGGTAAAGCAATTAACCAAAATTAAAGAAAGATAAAGTTATCGGTTTAAAAAGTTGAGAACAATTTGGAAATAGATTATGATAAGTATTTTATTATGTTATGTTAGTCCTGGATAATTGTGATAAAGAGGATCACAAAGCAAAGACAATGATGAAAGGAAAAGAGTAAGGAAAAGCAAGGAATAGAGGTAGTGAACTCACCTAACTTGTATGCTTTTACTTGCTTGGATGTTTATGTGTTTGATGCTTACTTTGATTATGTGAAGCATGTGTGATTGAGTTATGTTCTATTTCTTTTTATTCAATAGTCATATGTTATAATTTAAAGAACCTGGAAGCATATAGGGATATCATTATGCAAGCATAATCATTAAGTACACACATGTTAACATCTAGCATTGAGTTGCATACATGGTTTGGTTTCCATTTACTACTGAGATTTTTCCAGAAATCTCACCCCTCCATGTCACCCTAACACCAACAGGTTCTTCAAAGATGGAAGAAGATGATGATGCAAGAAAAGGAGTTAGGGTAATAGATGGCATGAGTGATTGTAATTTATGTGGTGTCATGATTTATGTGATGTATGCTTAAAAGTAGTACAGTAGTTGCTGTAATTAAAAATAGTAAATGATCAAATAAATGTATGATATTTTACCAATACTTGTTTAACATGTTAAGCTTCATTTTGACACCAAGAATGCCTTATTCTGACATCAATACAAAGAGGATGAATTTTTTAAAGATAGGGACTAGAAACTGTTTTCCAAAAATTTTGACCAAATGAACAGTGATTTTTTACAATTAAACTGTACTGGTTGGCTGACTAACATTTGCCTAGACTAATATTTGGTATCAGAGTAGGTCTCTTTAAAAATATCTAACAATCTCAAGAGAGATTCGGTATCTATGGCAAGATTTAAAGACAGCGTGTTACCAGAAGCAAGCTCTACCACGAAGCCTCCAGGCTTCAACGAAGAGAACTTTATGTTTTGGAAAATAAGGATGAAGACCTTCACCAAAGCTTCCGAGCATGGTCTCTAGTACAAGATAGGAACTACGTTCCAATGAAAATTGTTAAAGGAGTTAAAGTTTCAAAGGAACGAAATGAATATAATGATGACGACAAAAAGTTGATACTTCTCAACGACAAGGCCATTAATATTAAAACATGTGACTTAAGTCAGAAGGAGTATTTTTAGGTGTCTAGTCTAGAAATGGCTAAGGAAATGTGGGAAGCCCTAGAAGTAACCCATGAAGGAACCTCTGGTGTTAAAGAAAGTAGAGTCAATAGGTTCAAAATAGAGTTTGAACTTTTCTGAATGGCTGATAGAGAAAGCGTTTGTGACATGGAAGTAAGATTTCAACATCTCATCAACCATCTGACAGCTCTTGGGTAATAATATATCTCAAGAGATCATGTAACATTCTCGATGGTCTTACAAAAGAATTAGAGCCAAAAGTCACAGCCATTGAAGAAGCTAAAGGCAAATCTATGAGGTCTATCACTACTCTATTTAGAAGTCTAGTTGAATATAAGAGCAAACAAAAATACAAGAAAGACATCAAAGAAAAAAGCAGAAAAGGAATTGCTCTTAAAGCTCAAGAAAGTGATATTGATGATGAGGAGCTCGACGATGATGAAATGGGTCTCAGTCTAGAGATTCAAGAAGTTCTACAGGAACCGAGAACAAGAAAATCTCAACCAAGGAAAGGTGCTTCATCATCAAATAAGGAAAAAGATCAAATTATCTACTTCGAGTATAAAAGTTGGCCCACATTAAAGCTGAATATCCTCAACTCTCCAAGAAGAACAAAGAGAAGAAGAAAGAAAAGTTTTAGAAGAGGAAAGCATTCATGTCATCAATATGGGGAGAAAGCTCTTCAGAAAGTGAAGAGTGTGGCAACGATGAGATAACAAATATTTGTCTAGTCACTAAAGAAGAAAATGACTCAGAGACAGAGGAGGTAATAGTGCTAAACCTACCTATGATGAATTGCTTTTTGAATATAACGTAATGTATTCTGAGTTCATAAAATTAGCAAAAGAGTTAGTAAACTCTAAGAAGAAGATTTGAAGCTTAGAAGAAAAGTAAAGTTTGATACCTAAGGTTGTATCAAAGTGTATTAAGTGTGAGGAATCATAAAAGAAAAATAGAGAGTTAACTGAAACTCTCAAAAAATTCACTAAAGGTAGTGAAATGCTCAACGTTATAATTAGGAATCAGAGATGCGGCTCTGATAAGTATGGGATAGGATATGATCCTAACTTAGACAAATATAGAGGAAAGAAAAAGTTAGGTAACAAATCATATTTGCATTACTTTAGACATACTGCACATACTTCAAATACATTTGTTCTATGCACATATTGTAATCGCAAGGGTCACTCTACTACTTGTTATCACAAGAATAGACCCTACGGCACATTGAAATGGGTTCCAAAAGGCACTTATGTATATAAGGTAATCTAAACTAACCTAAATGGACCCAAGAAAGTCTAGGTACCAAAAGTAAAATGATTTTGTTTGAGGTTTATCTTAAAGCATCCAAGAAGCTTTGGAGGAAATCAATCCTGGAAGATCGCTGGGATTAGAGAAGTTGGAAGCAAAGAAAGGGTGAATGTAACACCTTACTCTCGTACATCTTAGGAACCTTTCGGTAGCATTTAGAACTATTTAAACATCCATTAAAGTCCAATTACAAAATATGGAATTTCTAAGTCTGTGAGTATTGTTCATTTAGTATTTCAAGATTTGACGATGAACTTCAAAAAATTATAATTAATTTTAGAAAAATCGAAATGAAGTGGTTCAAGAGGTCACTGTTCATTTAGTCAAAAATTCTGGAAAATAGTTTCTAGTCTCTAACTTTAAAATTTTTGTTCTCTTTCTACAGACATCAAAATAAGGCATTCTTGGTGTCAAAAGGAAGCTTGACATGTTAAATAAATATTGGTAAAATATTGTACATTTATTCTATCATGTACTATTTTTAATTACAACTCAAATGTTACTATCTCATCACAAGTTACTGTTCACATCAAAATTTTCCAGCAACTAAGTATATGTACATACATTCCCAAATCCATACATTACATGTTCATATAAACAATCAACATCATCATCAATTATTCTTCTCCTCTTGTGCTTGAAAGTTCTATTGTTTGGTAATAGAAATAGGGTGAGATTTCTGGAAAAATATCAGTAGTAAATAGATACCATACAATGTGTGCAACTATATGCTTGATGTTTGTAATATCCCAATTTTTAGGCCCAGAGACTCAAAGAGTAGCCTGAAATAGATATATCCCTTTGAGCAGAAGTTCCAAAAATATACAGAAGGTTTTTAGGGACTAAACTGCAAATAAGTGAAAGTCCGGGGACTTATATGTAAATAGTGAAAGTCCCTAGAGATATAGTGGCCATTTATGCAAAGAAAGGGATTAAATTGAAAAAGAAAGAAAATGTAGGGACTTAGATGAAAATATGAAAAGTATAAGGCTAAAAGAGAAAAGTAGACAAAAAGGTGGGGTCCTTAAGTGTAATTTTAGCCAAATAAAAAGGAATTTAAATGAAAAGAAGAAAAGTTCTCTGGGGCTAAATTGTAATTAAAGAAAGTTAGGCAGGAAGTGGTTTGGACTGCTCGAAAGCATTTCAGTCCCAGATTTCACCAGTAGATAGAGCAAGTGATGCTCGATAATCTGGCTTAATACAGGAATTTTCTCCAGACTCCAGATAGTCAAAATTGATCTGATAATAAAAAAGTTATAAAAATTCCTACCAGATATCCTAGATCTCAGATATAAGTCAGAAATTACAGGATGATGCGTCCTGATAGGGCGGATGTCAGGAAACTGACAAAATACCGATAGGAGGTCTGTAGGAAAAGTTATTCGCAAATCAGTAAATTCAGACGGGAGTGTGAGGTCTCCAGGTATCCGATAGGGAGATTTATCGGTATTTAAACTGAGACTGAATGAGTTCGGATGACCTCAGTCAGATGACCGTTATGACCCAAATGGATAGACACAGTAGGCCAGTGTATATGATAAAAGGAGCCGGTGTCCGGAGATGTGTATAAACGGTGTATAATAGCTAAACACTCGATGAACATTGCAGGGGAAGATTCCTCATAATACGTGCCATAAAGGTAATGGCGCCATCAAAGGCCCAGTAAGACCCTTGGACTGATAGGTGGGCCAGTGTCCGGCAGAACCCCGGAAAAGTGCGAAATTATGAAAATACCCCTGTGTTGTACTAAAGGGGTAAGAGGTGTATGAAGGGCATTTTGGTCATTCTAGACAGGCCCAGAAACCAAGTCATACACAGGAGAGGTTAACCATAGTCAGTATATGCCCTGACAGGGTACAGAAAGGTGTAAAATAACGATTTTACCCTCAGAGTTAAGATAGTGCAAGAAAGGGCACCCAGGGGTATTTTGGTAATTTGCCAAGGGATGTTTCTTGGGAATCGAGCCATCAGAGTACTTGAGCTTGATTAGAGATCCAAGATGACATTCCAAAGCCCAAAAACGTAGCCCATGAATTATGTGAGGAAAAGTGATATTAAAATAATGTTTTAATGACTTTTCAATAAAGTAGAGTTACCCGGTCAGCACGATAACCGAGGAAGTGATCAGATAAAGTCCTGGACTTATCTGGATAGCATTGGATGGTGTGAAAGGTGCCAGCAAGATGCCACATGGCGCCAACATAGAGGAGGAAGAAAAAGTTAGGGACACATGGCACGATCTCAGCGGTGTATTCCGGTGCAAGACTCTGGAACTATCTGGAAACGCTGAGTCAGCTGATGAGGTATCCCAGGAGCCTGCAATTTTGCCATGTGAGAAATGTGAGGGGTTAGGTGTCCCATGAGGCGTCCCTTGGGATGATGTCATGATGATGCAGTAAAAGGGAATAAAGAAAATAGGAAATTTTGGAAAAAACCAGGGCCACAAGTTCAGGAGGCTTCAAAATTACTAAAATGCCATCCATCAAAACTATAAATACCCCCCTTGCCTTCATATGCCACGACCAAGAGCATTTTAAGAGACAGAAGGAAGTTCTTGAGAGAGAAAGTGAGAGAAAGAAAGAAAGAAAGAAAGGGCACTCAGGGGTATTTTGGTAATTTGCCAAGGGCTGTTTCTTGGGAATCGAGCCATCAGAGTACTTGAGCTTGATCAGAGACCCAAGATAATATTCCAAGGCCCAAAAACGTAGCCCATGAAGTATGTGAGAAAAAGTGGCATTAAAATACTATTTTAATGTTGTTTCAATAAAGTAAAGTTACTCGGTCGGCACGATAACCGAGGAGGTCATCAGATAAAGTCCTGGACTTATCTGGATAGCATTGGAAGGGGTGAAGGGTCCCTTCCAGATGCCACATGGCATCATCTTAGAGGAAGAAGAAAAGTTGAGGACACGTGGCACAATCTCAGCCGTTGAGTCCAGTTTGTGGAAAATCGGACCGGACCGGTACTGGATTGGACTGGAGATGCTGAGTCAGCTGATGAGGTGTCCAGGAATTGTGACATGTGAAGAATGTGGTGATGAGGTGTCCCATGAGGTGGCCTTGAGATGATGTCATGCATGATGCAGTAAAAGGAATAAAGAAAAATAGGAAATTCCGGAAAAACCAGGACCACAGGATCAGATGGCTTCAAAATTACGGAAATGCCATTGACCAAAACTATAAATACCCCCCCTTGCTCTTCATTATGCACGGCCAAGCATGAGAAAGAGAGAGAAGGAAGTTCTAGAGAGAGAAAGTGAGAGGAAGAAAGCAAGAAAGGAAGTTCTGGCGGAGCTGGAAGCAGAATAGAGATAGTAGAGTTCTGCTAAGCTCTTGAGGTAGTAACTAATCCTAACTTTTATGTAATGGATTTGTGATTTGTTGTGCTATTGTTTGGTTGGATTGTTGTCTTATATGTTATACCTGAAGCTCTACTGCAATGCTATGATCATATGTTATTGAGTATGGAAGCAAGCAGCATACTTATCTGTACACAATCACAAGCAAGCACTATCACTCTGCATTACATATATTGTTATGATTTTTGCTACTGAGATTCCCCCGAATCTCATCCCAATAAATAACCCATTACAGGGGAGGTTATGTCAAAGTAAATTTTGAGAATTTTAAGAGACGCCGTTATGCTGCCGAAATTATGACAAGATAGCAGTAGTGAAGAAAGGAACTGATACGTACTGTGTACGTAGGTACTGTCTAAGGAGGCTGGAAGTGAGTGGACCTAGCCGGTTCATCCAGTCTTTCCTAGGTACTTACATAGAATGGTAGTTCTCACACGAATTACCGAATTGGTACAAGATCAGTTACTTTCTAATGATGAAACGTATTCTAAAGATGAAGCGTAGCGGTTATGCTGCCGGATTTCAGGCAGGAAAAGATGTAATAGAAATATGGAAACTTTTGTACATACCCAGATGTATAACAACTTATTATTTAACAATAGATACTGTTTGGCATACTTGACTGATATGTGATGGATGTATGCATATGTATGCAAAGTTGAGTGCTGGAATTTAGCACTATGAACAGTAATACGTGGTGACCTAATGATGTTTGATAAATAATTAAAAATAGTAAATGAATGAATAAATGTATGATATTTTTATTATAAATAGTAGACATATCAAGCTTCGATTTGATATATGTAATGTTTCATTTGTATGTCTACACATGGAGATATAAATTATCAAAGTTGGGACCAGAATGCTGGATTCAGGAGAAAAACGCTGGATGAACAGTAAAGTTGTAACATTGACTTACGTTGACTTGGTCAATGAGTGGTCAACAGGTTATTTTTTCCTGAAAGATAATTGAGTTAGCTTCAAGTATCAATTGTAACCACTTCATTTTTATTTTTCTATAGAATTAGTTATGATTTTTCGAAGTCAGGTCACTCATCTAGAATTTTCATAGTGAACAGTACTCGATAAGAGTAAAACTCCAGATTGAGAAATTGGACTTCAATGACCTTGAAAGTGGTTCTAAATGCTACCAAATGGTCCCTAAGACGTACGAAAGTAAGGATGTTTCAATGTTAACGTTAGATTCTATATGTTTTGATGATGTCAAAAGAGGATAAAGAATTAAGTTGGTTTATGAAGTGCAAAGTGTTTTTAAAGTAAAGAAAATGAGTTTTTAATCAAATCAAGTTAAAAAGAAAAGACGGAGTTAATCGATTAGTTATTTGATTATTATTAATTAATCAAGTAGTTAATCAATTAATATCAATGAATTGATTGAATGATAGATTAATGTAAAGGCAACATTCTGTTTTATAAAGGAAAATTAATTAATTGATTATTTAATCGATTTAATGAATGATCATTAATCGATTAAGTGTTCGATTAATATTAAGAGCTTGCCTTCTGGAATTGAATTCATAAGTCAATTAATCAATTGGTCAATCGATTAATCTATTGAAAACAGATTTTTCCTTGAACAAAGATATTGCTATTAATCAATTGGTTTATCGATTCATTTATATTAATTTGTTAACTGTTCGATTAATTAGTGAAGTATCAATTTTATGAAATTCAAATATAAACCAATTAATAGATTGGTTAATCAATTAATTTGCATTAACAGATTAACTATTCGATTAATTTGTGTTGAAATATTTTCTAATTCAATTCTTCCAGACACATTCATGGACTAGGTATTCGATTAACTAATATTAATTGATTATTTAATCGATTAACTTCATAAACTTCAAATATATCTCTATTTTAAGCTGCAAATTGATTTCTCATTTCATATAATTGATTCAAGTGATAATTTGTCTATGTTTCTCATTATTCTTCGTGATAATTCTTTTGATAAACTTATCTTTATAAAATTACATTATATATGGTTGAATAATCCAATCAGTATGATGCTCTATTTTCTATTTCACACATTAATTTTAATTAATTGTGGGTAATCGATTAATATAGAATAATCTTTGAAAACAAGCAGAATCCTTATATGATCTTGAAGTCCTTATAACTGAATTAATTTTATACACTTGATCATTGATTGAGCTATTAAATATTAATGATTGATTATACACTACTCTCATATCATTATTGTTATGATTGATTGTATTCGAGTTTAAATTCATTTCATCAAATCCTCACTTTACATGTTTATTTACTAACAAGTAAATCAATTGAAGTGTTTACAGGATTCATATATTTAGATTCAGCTCAAAACTAAAAATGAGAAAAGACTAAGATCAAAGCTAACGGACTTTCATCAACAAAAAGACACTTTGTGTCAGAAGCCTCAATGCTACAATTGCTAGTTTAATGGTCATATTTCCAACGGGAAGAAAACTCAATAGAAGAAAACCTCAACGGAAAGATTGCTCAATGGTCATAAGTATCAACTATAAATAGAAGAGCATTCAAAGTTAAGAGGTAAGAGACAATGACAACAAGAAGAGCTATGAATGATTAATCATGCCAAAAATATTTCTACACAGAAAGCATTCAACTCTCCTTTCATAATGTATCATTTTATTGAGAGAGAAAAAGATTGTGTGCAATAATGTATTATCCAATCTATCTAAGAGAGTCTAAAATCCCTTCATTCTTTATCAATCAGAGAGCAAAACCTTGGAATTAGGGGATTCAAGGTTGGGATTTGCTAGTATCTGAAGGGAATTGGAAGACACGCAGTGAAAATTAACTTTAAAAAATTTTCCATTCCCCTGCCAGGATCTACCGAATGTGTTTAAGTCAAGTAGAAAGAAGTGTTACCTTCAGTATTCGAACTATCGTCGCGACCTCCGTATCCACTAGTCGCGACTCTTCGCCTCTGGAGTTTTCTGTCGCGACCTACTCAACTTCTAGTCTCGACCTATCACCTCTGGAGTTCTTTGTCGATACATCCTCAGCTTCTAGTCGCGACCTGTCGTATCTGGAGTTGTCAGTCGCGACTTCCTCAGCTTCTAGTCGTGACTAGTAGTCTTTTTTCGATTTTTTGACGTTCAGGACGCCTGTATGGTCACAACCTAAGTGTCTACGCGTCGCGACTTGTCATCGTACCTAGTGCTCTCTTCTCGATCGCAAGAAGTCGATAACTCAGATCGGCTTCCTCTACCAGTATCCACATGAACAGCGTTCCAACCACGAACGATGTGTTAGCGCCTCTTGTCCCTCTAGGACTTTCTCAAGCATCCGTCCTCACCATCTCTATTTTGGCAGTTTCTTATCTGCAAACATTTTGCACTCTTCTTGCCCCTTTTTTGTCTCCTCTAGAACCCTAACCCCTAATGTCAAATATATAGGATGCTATCGGTGTTTTGATTGGGTTGGATTTTAGAATTAATCTTACATTATTCTAAAATTAATATAATATAATATATTGCATAATTTGATAAGAAACTAATTAAATAAATATGGTTTATATTAAATCCGTCCCACAGATTTAATTCACCTACTCATTTAATTTAAAATAAAGATAAGATTGAATTATATTTGATTTATTCTCATAAATCAAATTTGAGATATCATATCAATTTAAATTTCAAATTCAAAAGTGATAGAGATTTAATTTATCCTCATAAATTAAATCTTGCAAATATCTCTTATATTATATATAATATATATATGCGAATTTATATATATATAAAATATATATATAACCACCCTAGATTATTCATTGAATCTGGACAGATCTTAGATTCAATGAATCTGGATATCACAGCTCATGTTGGGCTATTTTGTGTGCGACCCTATGGGCTCATATAAAGTTGGCAGTGGGCCAGTTACTATACTGACCCACAAGTCGTAAGCGGTCTCTAGCAAGACATTACGACTACCCAAATCATATGAGGATCGTTGAACGATGTTACCTCTGATATAACCAGATCACGTCCCTTTTGTCACACGATATTTTAGTCATGGATGAGGCATGGGGAACGTCATCCTCCTGTTTCTAACCATTACTTTCTCGATCCCTGAGTAGTATGACTATAGAAATGGAACTACCCTTCCATTACAGTATGGCCATACATTTCTCAGACTCACTCATCGAGGGGCCTAGTAATATCTCTCTACGAATATGAGGGACAAATTCCATCTTAACCATTCACATTCCTCCGCATGAAAAACCACTGAGTCTGAACATAGTCTTTATGATCACTCGGTCAAAAGTGACTTTTGACGAGGTCAAAGCTGAGCGTTTGTCATGTAGGAATCCATGATGATCTCACGTCAAAGGGCATAGTGACATGGTTTATATATGAGAGAAGCTTATGACTTAACCCATACAACTCTCTCACAGCGGGTCGATACAACACCTTGTACTCTTACATGTGCCTATGACTTTGATTTTATATCTCTATATATCTTCAAAGTCATACTAGTCTTATTTCATCTCTGCTCCCGCATAGATGATCGACCAGGGACATTTAGGATAAGATCATGAGTTATCCAAGGATGGTCATCACAGTAAACATGTAAATAATGTGATAACATAATTAAGAAATTCATAAATCAACAATGTTCATAATACAATGATTGGCCCCTAGGGCATAATTTCCAACAGTATCTATTTAAGGGGAATGTTGCCACCGAAGTGTGGTGTAAAACCTCAAGTTTGTGGTAATTCTCAATTAGCCTTAAAAATTGAGTTTGTAAAGGCTACTAAAAATCTTTTATAATCTTGGTTATAGTGGATTGGAAAATATCAGTAGGGAGATGAGGACTGGACGTAGGTTAAGAAAAGACCGAACTAAGATAAATTCTCTGTGCAATCTCTTTCTTGCTAAACTCTTTGAATTCTAGTAATTCATTTTCAATTTCAAATCAAAGGTTTTCAAATCATATTGTTTCATACATTAGTTTCTCAAAAAGTTTTCAAAGAGTCATAAAATTCTAAAAAGTAGTTGAACACCCAATTCACCCCCTCTTGGGTGATCCAGCCTATCTACCTAAGTCTAACAATTAATGTGTGCCCTTAATAATCATGCTTATATAATGATAACTTACATGCTTCCATGTCCCTTAATTATAACATATGGCCATAGCATAAAAAGAAATAGAGTATCATTTAATCATACATACTTCACATAATTAAAGTAAGTAAACATCACATAAAACATCCAAACAACATAAACATACAAGTAAGTAAGTTCACTACCTCTATTCCTTGCTCCTCCTTACTCTTTTCCTTTCTCATTTTTCCTTGATGTGTGGTTGCCTTCTTTGAGCACACAAGTCAAGCCTAGATATTGCATAATCATACATTCATCATGATCTAATTCAACTATCATTTCTATAACATTAAACTCAATTAACCACTTAACTCCTAACTTTCTTTGTTTGTGGTTAATTGCCTTGTCCTCTAAATTAATTTATGTCTTGACTTTATCCTATACAATTTTTCTTCTGAATCCATTTATGAGTTTAAAATCATAAAATTCCAACTCCTTTACATCCTACTGGATAGAACTAAAAAAGTGTATAATTTTCTCAAAATTTCTCATTTTGATTCTAATTCTTCGAATACTTATTTCTCTACTTTATCCCACAGAATTTTTCATTTTATAACTCTTGGAAACATCAAAATAATTAAAGTCTCATAACTGTTCAGCATATGAACAGTAACATAAAGGGTTCAAATTTTTCCTTTTGAATTCCAATGTTTCCAAGTTTCCAATCTTATTAAATCCTACACAAAATCATCATTTAAATCCAATGGAATCATTAGATCACTGAAATTCACCTTCTTTAGTCCTATATAGTGGTTGGCTGAATGGCCTCTTTAATGGCAAAGTCAAGAACACAATTTAATTTAATAACCAACCACAACTTATCTAAGTGTCATTTACATGCTTCTAACTTCATTTAACTCTTCCTTTAACATTGTACAGTTTTGGGCAGCAAGAATAGTCCAAGGAAAACCTAACTTCTAACCATTAGACCTAGGTTTTATCCTTTCAAAATACTTGTAAATAAACTAGGAAGGATTGCTTACCTTAAGTACTTGCTGGGTGGCTTCTCCTTGATCTTATTTTGGGTTCTCTCTCCATTTTGGCATGGTTTCTTCAAGGGTCCTCTAGGTGCACGAAATTGTAAAGGAGGAAGGGGGTATTTATAGTGAAATTTCAATGGCTTAGGGATCATTTTAACCCTCAAGTTCCTAATTATTATAAGCCCTTAATCTTGAATTTCATTGGTCTCTTTTTGGATTAATTATTCCAAATCATCATTAACTTAATTCTTACATTATTTTAATAAAATTAAGCACATGAAAAAACTCTTCTCCCTTGCTGGTGTGGGTCCTATTGGACACCTCATATGCCACCTTGCCTTATCCTTGACATTCTTAGATTTTCTTCTTTTTAAATTTCATAAAATATTCTAAAATTTATCTTAAGCTCCAAGACACTAACTTGGATTTCTTGGGCCTTCATGAGATACTATTTGGGCCTCCTCTTAAGTCCAATTACTAATTTGCATAAATCCCAAGGCACTTCCCATTACCGAATACCTTAAACCACCCTAATTTTTTAGATAAATTCTATATACTTCTTTTAACGGTTCTAATATTTTTATAAATTTATAATTTTATGAGACCCATAAGTGTTGGAGATTGTGCCCTAGGAGGCCAATCATTATGTTATGAACATTGTTAATTTATAAATTTTTTAATTATATTATCACATTATTTGCATGTTTACTGTGATGACAATCCTTGGATAAATCATGATCTTATCCTAAATATCCCTGGTCGATCATCTATGCGGGAGCAGAGATGAAATAAGACCAGTGTGACTTTGAAGATATATAGAGATACAAATCAAAGTCATAGGCACATGTAAGATTACAAGGTGTTGGACCTACCCGCCATGAGAGAGCTACATGGGTTATATCATAAGCTTCTGTCATATACAAGCCATGTCACTATGCCCTTTGACCTGAGATCATCATGGATTCCTACATGACAAACGCTCAGCTTTGACCTAGTCAAAAGTCACTTTTGACCAAGTGATCATAAAGGCTATGTTCGAGCTTAGTGGTTTTTCATGCGGAGGAATGTGAATGGTCAAGATGGAATTTGTCCCTCACATTCGTAGAGAGATATTACTGGGCCCCTCGATGAGTGAGTCTGAGAAATGTATGGCCATACTGTAATGGAAGGGTAGTTCCATTTCAATAGTCAGACTACTCAGGGATCGAGAAAGTAACGGTCAGGAACAGGAGGATGACGTTCACCATGCCTCATCCATGACCGAAATATCGTGTGACAAAAGGGACGTGATATGGTTGTATGAAAGGTAATATCGTTCATCGATCCTCATATGATTTGGGTAGTCATAATGTCTTGCTAGAGACCACTTATGACTTGTGGATCAGTATAGTAACTGGCCCACTGCCAACTTCATATGGGCCTACAGGGTCACACACAAAATAGCCCAACTCGAGCTGTGATATCCAGGTTCATTGAATCTAAGATATGTCTTGATTCAATGAATAATCTAGGGTGAATTTATATATTTTATATATATATAAATTTGTATTTATATATTTATATAATATAAGAGATATTTGTAAAATTTAATTTATAAGGATAAATTAAATCTCTATCACTTTTGAATTTGAATTTAAATTGATATGATCTATTTGAATTTAAAATTTAAATTGATAAGATATCTCAAATTTGATTTATGAGAATAAATCAAATATAATTCTGTCTTATCTTTATTTTAAATTAAATAAATAGGTGAATTAAATCTGTGGGACGGATTTAATAAAAAAACATATTTATTTAATTAGTTTCTTATCAAATTATGCAATATATGATATTGTATTAATTTTAGAATTAATATACGATTAATTCTGAAGCCCGGCCCAATTAGAAGCCCGATAGCATCCTATATATTTGACATTAGGGGCTAGGGTTCTAGACTCAAGAAAAGGGGGCAAGGAGAGTGCAAAAGGTTTGCAGATAAGAAACTGCCGAAATAGAGACGGTGAGGATGAAATCTTGAGAAAGCCCTAGAGGGATAAGAGGTACTAGCACGTCGTTCGTGGTTGGAACGCTATTCGTGTGGATACCGGTAGAGGAAGCCAATCTGAGTTGTCGACTTCTTACGATCTAGAAAAGAGCACCAGGTACGACGAAGTCGTGACCAGTTGACACAGAGGTCGCGACTAAATTGGCATCTGAATGTCAAAAATCTAAAAAGAGACTACAGGTCGCGACTAGAAGCTTAGTAGGTCACGACTGCAAACTCCAGAGGCAATAGGTCGTGACAAGAAGCTCAGGAGGTCGCGACTGAAAACTCTAGAGGCGAAGAGTCGCGACTAGTGGACACTGAGGTCGTGACCACAGCTTGAATACCGAAGGTAACACTTCTTTCTCCTTGACTTAAACACATTCGGTAAATCCTGGCTGGGAATGGAAAAATGTTTAAAGTTAATTTCCGCTGCGTGTCTTCCAATTCCCTTCAATGGTATCAGAGCCATGCCGTTTTGTGTTTAAGTTAGGTTTGATTGTTGATACATGTGATGTATGTTAGACTTCTTAGCCAATTATATGATAACATGCGAGTTATGTATGACATATATGGAATCCGTTTTATGTATGACATATAAGGAATCCGAAAGGAAACTGAAATCGGTGGTGTATGTTAATTGATTTGATCAATTAATATTGATGGGGTCTAAGGAAATAGAATTAAGATTCTTGATTAAAAAAAAATTGAAACATAATCGTAATATGTACTGACTTTCCTGATGTATGAATATTTTGAAATATTTATTGCCCTTCAAATAGTATGAATTTTGATTCTTGAATGTTTGGGTATGGTGAACAATATGGCTCTAGATTTCAAGTGTTGTAATTTTTCTAAATACGGCTTGCGTGTCGTGCCTTCCTCTAATTACTCTTGTACATTCTCTTCTCATCTCACTCACCTCGAATGTTAAAACGAGGTTTCCTTATGTAATTTTCCTATTCTAATTAGATAGCTCCTCTCATTGGCTTGAGGGGACTTAGGATAGGTGAGTCATATTGTATCACGTTTAAGATTACGCATCTTATGATTATATCACTGCATGTATGTTCTATATGCATAATACTGGTATGAGATACAATCGAGATACATGCAAACCGGATAGTTAATTAAACCCTCTAAAAGAAATCTTAAGTCATATGCCATCAATTAATGAACACTTATCAAAACCTCGATCGCTCATTTGTAGGCTTCACCAAAGTGAGTGCATTTGAGTTATCTTGGGGAGATAAGCAAATAGTAATGGTGCTACTCACATATGTTTGTTATTGTTTGACTTAATTGAGATTATCAAAATGGTTTTGGGTCTCAAGGCATTAGATGGGATTAAAACATGCCGGATCATATGATGATGGAATCCCATAAATATCTAAGAGTTACATTTGATGTAATTGGTAAAGTTGTTACCTACCTAAATAACTTAAAGTTAAGCGTCCTGCCAAAGCGGACTTAAGTTTAAGCCAAATATGGATCTTAGCCCACTAATTATTACATTGAGGGTTCTTTTATTTAGTGGGAGATTGCTAATTCAATTGTATATTTTAATTGTAGAATCATGACGAATAGTAATACTGCTGCATTATCGTTACGATCTGTCCTTGAGAAGGACAAACTCAATGGGACAAATGTAACACCCCAATTTTTAGGCCTAGAGATGCCAGAAAGAGAATTTAAGGGTATAATCGTAATTATGGGAAAGATCGGGCTGGTAGCCGATGAGTACCATATTTTGGCAGAAAATAGAGAAAATTATGCTGATCATTTCACTGAACTGTGAAATATGCATATGAGGTCTCTATGTATATGAAAGAATTAGAAATGTGACCAAGGGTAGAATGGTCATTTTTTAAAAGTGTGCGCGGAAGCGTACTTTCAGGCAAAAATAGCCCGATCCGAATAAAATATCTGAAAATACCGGGAGATAGAGAAAAGGATTTCGGGTTGAATGACGCAACACAGAATTTTGATTTGAGGTCCCGATTTTTCTGTAAAAATTCTCGAAGATGGGAATTTACAGTTATAATCGGTAAAGGATGAGCAGTCCGAATAGAGATGATCGGACTATGGCCAGAGGCCATACAGTGTTTTCTAAGGCCCGTAGTGACACCAGGGAAGGCCCAGGCCCATAATATCAGTTCAGTGGTAAGAGGGGCCGGTGTTCGGGAAAAAGGTGCAAAATGACGAAAATACCCTTATGTTATAGAATAATTGAAGAATGAGTAAAGGGTATTTTGGTCATTTGGCTAAGGTTAGACAATCAAGAAAGGGTATCTGGATAGTTGACCAGGGCCAGAGAATACTCTGGTAAGATATGAAAAGACAATAATGCCCCTAGACCTAGTAAAGTAAAGAAAGGAAATGGAAGGACTTAAGTGCAATTATGGAAAGTTTAAAGCCAAAAAGGAAAAGTAGACAAAAATGTGGGGTCTTAAAGTGTAATTTTAGTCAAATTTAAGGGACTTAATTGCAAAGAAGAAAAGTTCCCTGGGGCTAAATTGTAATTAAAGAAAGTCAGGCCGGGAGTGGTTTGGACTGCCTGAAAGCATTTCAGTCCCAAATTTCACCGGTAGAGAGAGCAAGTGACGCTCGGTAATCTGGCTTAATACAGGAATTTTTCAAGACTCCAGATAGCCAGAAATGATCTGATCATCTAAATGTTACAAAAATTCCTACCGGATATCCTAGATTTCATATCTAAGTGAGAAAATACAGGATGATACGTCCTTATGGGGCGGATGTCGGGAAACTGACAGAATACCGATAGGAGGCCTGTAGAAAAAGTTATTTGCAAATTAGAAAATCCAGACGGGAGTGTGAGGCCTCCGGGTATCCGATAGGGAGATTTATCGGTATTTGAAAAGGGACTGAATGAGTTCGGATGATCTCAGTCAGATGACTGATATGACTCACAGGGATGCCTGAACACCGCAGGCCAGTGTATCGGACAGAAGGAGCCGGTGTCCGGATATGTGTATAAACGGTGAATAATAGATAAAATATTCAATAATCATGGACAAGGGAGGATTCCTCGTAATGCGTGCCATGAAGGTAATGGACCCTGAGAGGCCCAATAATGGCACCAACAGAGGCCCAGTAAGACCCTTGGACTGATAGGTGGGCCAGTGTCCAGCAGAACCCCGGAAAAGTGCGAAATTACAAAAATACCCCTGTGTTGTACTAAAGAGTAATAGATGAATGGAGGGCATTTTGGTCATTCTGGACAGGCCCAGGAGCCAAGGCACATACAGATAAAGTTACTCAGAGTCAGTATATATCCTGACAGGGTACAGAAAGGTGTAAAATGACGATTTTACCCTTAGGACTAAGATAGCGCAAGAAAGGGCACTCAGGGGTATTTTGGTAATTTGCCAAGGGCTGTTTCTTGGGAATCGAGCCATCAGAGTACTTGAGCTTGATCAGAGACCCAAGATAATATTCCAAGGCCCAAAAACGTAGCCCATGAAGTATGTGAGAAAAAGTGGCATTAAAATACTATTTTAATGTTGTTTCAATAAAGTAAAGTTGCTCGGTCGGCACGATAACCGAGGAGGTCATCAGATAAAGTCCTGGACTTATCTGGATAGCATTGGAAGGGGTGAAGGGTCCCTTCCAGATGCCACATGGCGTCATCTTAGAGGAAGAAGAAAAGTTGAGGACAAGTAGCACAATCTCAGCCGTTGAGTCCAGTTTGTGGAAAATCGGACCGGACCGGTACTGGATTGGACTGGAGATGCTGAGTCAGCTGATGAGGTGTCCAGGAATTGTGACATGTGAAGAATGTGGTGATGAGGTGTCCCATGAGGTGGCCTTGAGATGATGTCATGCATGATGCAGTAAAAGGAATAAAGAAAAATAGGAAATTCCGGAAAAACCAGGACCACAGGATCAGATGGCTTCAAAATTACGGAAATGCCATTGATCAAAACTATAAATACCCCCCCTTGCTCTTCATTATGCACGGCCAAGCATGAGAAAGAGAGAGAAGGAAGTTCTAGAGAGAGAAAGTGAGAGGAAGAAAGCAAGAAAGGAAGTTCTGGCGGAGCTGGAAGCAGAATAGAGATAGTAGAGTTCTGCTAAGCTCTTGAGGTAGTAACTAATCCTAACTTTTATGTAATGGATTTGTGATTTGTTGTGCTATTGTTTGGTTGGATTGTTGTCTTATATGTTATGCCTGAAGCTCTACTACAATGCTATGATCATATGTTATTGAGTATGGAAGCAAGCAGCATACTTATCTGTACACAATCACAAGCAAGCACTATCACTCTGCATTACATATATTGTTATGATTGTTGCTACTGAGATTCCCCCGAATCTCATCCCAATGAATAAACCATTACAGGAGAGGTTATGTCAAAGTGAATTTTGGGAATTTTAAGAGACGCCGTTATACTGCCAAAATTATGACAAGAAAGCAGTAGTGAAGAAAGGAGCTGATACGTACTGTGTACGTAGGTACTATCTAAGGAGGCTGGAAGTGAGTGGACCTAGCCAGCTCATCCAATCTTTCCTGGGTACTTACGTAGAATGGTAGTTCTCACGGGAATTACCGAATCGGTACAAGATCAGTTACTTTCTGAAGATGAAGCGTAGCGGTTATGCTGCCGGATTTCAGGCAGGAAAAGATGTAATAGAAATATGTGGATTTCATACATGCCCTGATGTATAATGACTTATTATTTAATAAAGATATTGTTTGGCATATTTGACTGATATGTGATGGATATATGCATATGTATGCAAAGTTGATTGCTGAAAATTACCACTGTGAACAGCAACACATAGTGACCTAATGAGGTTTAACCCATAATTAACAATAGTAAATGGATGAATAAATGTATGAAATTTTTATGGTAAATAGTACAGATACCAAGATTTAATTTTATATATAAAACGTCTCATTTGGATGTCTACACATGAAGATATAAATTATCAAAGTTGGGACCAGAATGCTGGATTCAGGGAAAAAAATGTTGGATGAACAGTAAAGTTGAAACATTGACTGACGTTGACTTGGTCAATTAATGGTCAACAAGTGATTTTTCCATGAAATATAATTGAGTTAGATTAAAGTATCAATTGGAACCACTCCATTTAGATTTTTATAGAATTAGTTATGATTTTTCGAAGTCAGGTCACTCATCTGGAATTTGCATAGTGAATAGTACTCGATCAGAGTAAAACTCCAGATTGAGAAATTGGACTTCAATGACCTTGAAAGTGGTTCTAAATGCTACTAAATGGCCCCTAAAATATACGAAAGTAAGGATGTTTCAACAAACTTTCTTGACTGGTTCAGGAACTTGAGAATTGTTCTCAAGCAGGAAAGAAAGGCATATGTCCTAGATCAACCCATTCCTGAGGAGCCAGCAGCCAATGCTCCTAGAGCTCAGAGAGATGCTTATGCAAAGCATAAGGAGGACTCTGTTGATGTGGGATGCTTGATGCTTGCCACCATAGTTCTAGAGCTCCAAAGAGATCTAGAACACATGGAGGCTTATGAGATGATTGTGCATCTTAAGGAAATATTTTAGCAACAGGCAAGGCAAGAGAGGTATGAGACCGCTAAGGCCTTACATTCCTGCAAGATGGATGAAGGTGCATCAGTAAGTACTTATGTCTTAAAGATGAAAGGGTACATTGATCACCTTGAGAGGATTGGATTTCCCATGAGCCAGGAGTTAGCTACATATTTGATCTTGAACTCACTCCTAAAAAGTTATGACCAGTTTATCATGAACTACAACATGAACAACATGGAGAAATCTATTTCTGAACTGCATGGGATGCTTAAAACTGCTGAGCCGACTGTTAAGAAGAAGCCCAGTACAGTTTTGATGGTTCAGAAAGGAAAGGGTATGAAAAAGAAAGGCAAGGGCAAGGGGAAGGGTCATGGCTCATCTGGTAAGACCAAAGAGTCAGGCAAGCCCGAAACCAAGCCTGCACCAAAGAAGGAAAAGCCTCCAAAGGAAGGAGTTTGTTTCTTCTGCAATGAACCGGGTCATTGGAAGAGGAATTGCAAACTCTACCTAGAAGATCAGGAAAAGAATAAGAAGGATAGCGGGGCTATCGCTTCAGGTATTTATGTTATAGACATTCATCTCTCTACTTCCACTACATGGGTATTAGATACCGCATGTGGTTCTCACATTTGTACATATGTGCAGGGCCTAAAGGAGAGTAGAAAGTTGAAGAAGGGCGAAGTTGACCTACGAGTTGGAAACAGAGCAAAGGTTGCTGCTTTAGCTGTAGGCACTTATGAATTAGTTCTGCCACTGGGCTTTTGTTAGTTTTGAACAATTGCTATTATGTTCCTGCTTTGAGTAGTAACATTATTTCTCTTTCTTATTTGGATAAGGAAGGTTACACTTCCATTACTGGGAATGGTAAATGTTCCATTTATCGTAATGATGTTTTCTAAGCTTATGGTGATTTGTATGTTGATCATTACATATTAAAATTGGAACAACCCAATCATGGAAATATCTATAACATAACCTCCAAAAGGGTCAAACCAAATGATTTGAATCCGACATACCTCTCGCACTATCGTCTGGGACACATAAATGAGAAACGCATTTCTAAACTCCATCAAGATGGATTTCTCAACTCATTTGATTTTGAATCATATGATACTTGCGAATCTTGTTTGTTAGGTAAGATGACAAAGTCACCTTTCACTGGGCACAGTGAGAGCGCCACTGATTTGTTAGCCTCATACATACAGATATGTGTGGACCGATAAATACAAATACTAGAGGAGGTTATTCGTACTTCATCACATTCATAGATGATTTCAGTAGATATGGCTACGTCTATCTAATGAAACATAAATCTAAATCTTTTGAAATGTTCAAGATATTTCAAAATGAAGTACAAAACCAGCTTGGTAAAACAATTAAAGCCCTTCGATCTGATCGAGGTGGTGAATATTTGAGCCAAGAGTTTATTGATCATCTTAGGAATTATGGGATAGTCTCACAATTGACTCCTCCAGGAACACCAAAATGGAATGACATTTCTGAACGGAGGAATCGAACACTATTAGATATGGTTCGATCCATGATGAGTCGAACAGATCTTCCACCATCCTTTTGGGGCCACGCCCTAGAGACAGCTGTGTTCACACTGAATCGTGTTCCATCTAAGGCAGTTGAAAAGACTCCGTATGAGATATGGACTAGGAGGAAACCTAGTTTGCCTTTCTCAAGATTTGGGGATGTGAGGTCTATGTTAAGCAATAAGCGTCAGATAAGTTATCTCCTAAATCCTCAAAGTGCCTTTTTATGGCATATCCTAAGGAAACCAAGGGATATTATGTCTACAACCCCACTGATAACAAAGTGTTTGTTGTTAGAAATGGTATCTTTCTCGAATGAGAATTTATCTCTAAAGAACCAGTGGGAGTAAGGTACATCTCGAAGAAGTTCGTGAGCCATAAGACACCACAGAATTAGAGATGAAAATTGGAGAAGACAAACAACAAGTTGTTGAGACTCCTCAAGTCACGCAAGGCCCACGGCGATCTAATAGGGCACAGTTTCAGCCTTAGAGTTATGAATTTCTGATTTCTGACAATCGTGATGTGTTGCTCATTGAGCATAACGAGCCAACTACCTATCGAGGAGCTATAGTGGGACCAAACTCTAAAAAATGGCTTAATGCCATGAAGTCTGAGATGCAATCCATGTATGACAATGAGGTATGGACCTTAGTCGACCTACCTGAAGGTGTAAAAACTGTCGGGTGCAAGTGGATTTTCAAAGAGAAAACTGACATGGATGGCAATGTAAATATCTTCAAGGTACGACTGGTTGCAAAAGGATTTACTCAAACTCATGGTGTGGACTATGATGAGACCTTTTCTCCAGTTGCAATGGCCAAGTCAATCAGAATCCTCCTTGCCATTGCAGCATATTATGACTATAAAATATGGCAGATGGACGTCAAGATAGCCTTCCTTAATAGAAAGCTCCTCGAGGATGTGTACATGACACAACCTGAAGGGTTTATGTGTTCTGAGGACTCTGGTAAGGTGTGCAAGCTTCAAAGGTCCATTTATGGACTGAAGCAAGCATCTCAGAGTTGGAATCATCATTTTGATGAAGTAGTAAAAGAGTTTGGATTTCTTCAAAACATTGATGAACCTTGTGTGTACAAGAAGGTTAGTGGGAGCACAGTTGTGTTTTTTGTACTCTATGTCGATGATATCCTACTTATTGGGAATGGCATTCCTACCTTGCAGATTGTCAAGTCTTCGTTAGGAAAGTCTTTCTCGATGAAAGACTTGGGTGAAGCCACCTACATCCTAGGAATTAGGATCTATAGAGATAGATCTAAAAGACTTCTAGGACTGAGTCAGTGCACATATATAGACAAGATACTGCATAGGTTCAGTATGCAGGAATCAAAGAGGGGTTTCATACCCATATCTCATGGTATTCACCTCAGCAAGGATTTGTGTCCTAGTACACCTGATCAGCGAGGTCGCATGAGTAAGGTTCCATATGCCTCAGTCATACGATCCATCATGTATGCCATGTTATGTACTCGACCGGATGTCTCGTTTGCCTTAAGTATGACTAGCAGATATCAACAGGACCCGGTGAGGGCCATTGGACTGCTGTCAAGAATATCCTTAAGTACTTAAGAAGGACTAAGGACGTATTCTTGGTCTATGGTGGATTGGATGACGAGCTCTATGTAACTGGTTACACAGATGCAAGTTTCCAAACTGATCAGGATGACCAGAAATCACAATCTGGATACATATTCCTTCTAAATAATGGAGCAATAAGCTGGACGAGCTCTAAGCAGAGCACTATAGCAGATTCTATAACAGAAGCCAAATATATAGCAGCATCTGATGCAACTAAGGAGGCCGTTTGGATCAGGAAGTTTATTACTGAACTAGGGGTGATACATACCATCTCAGATCTGATAACTTTGTTCTGTGACAATAGTGGTGCTATTGCACAGGCCAAAGAGCCTAGGTCACATCAAAGGACCAAGCATATACTCAGGCGATTTCATCTCATCAGAGAAATCAATGATAGAGGTGATATAAAAATATACAAGGTAGCAGGGGAAGACAATGTTGCTGATCCTCTAACAAAGCCGCTTGTGCAAGCAAAACATGAGCTTCATGTTAGGTCTTTGGGAATTAGGCAAATTAATGATTGTACCTAGTGCAAGTGGGAGGATGTTGGAGATTATGCCCTAGGGGGCCAATCATTATGTTATGAATATTGTTGATTTATGAATTTCTTAATTATGTTATCATATTATTTGCATGTTTACTGTGATGACCATCCTTGGATAACTCATGATCTTATCCTAAATGTCCCTGGTCAGTCATCTATACGGGAGCAGAGATGAAATAAGACCAGTATAACTTTGAAGATATATAGAGATATAAATCAAAGTCATAGGCACATGTAAGAGTACAAGGTGTTGGACCGACTCGTCATGAGAGAGTTGCATGGGTCAAATCATAAGCTTCTCTCATATACAAGCCATGTAACTATGCCCTTTGACTTGAGATCATCATGGATTCCTACATGACAAACGCTCAGCTTTGACCTAGTCAAAAGTCACTTTTGACCGAGTGATCATAAAGGCTATGTTCGGGCTAAGTGGTTTTTTATGCGGAGGAATGTGAATGGTCAAGATGGAATTTGTCCCTCACATTCGTAGAGAGATATTACTGGGCCCCTCGATGAGTGAGTCTGAGAAATGTATGGCCATACTGTAATGGAAGGGTAGTTCCATTTCAATAGTCAGACTACTCAGGGATCGAGAAAGTAACGGTCAGGAATAGGAGGATGACGTTCACCATGCCTCATCCATGACCGAAATATCGTGTGACAAAAGGGACGTGATATGGTTGTATGAAAGGTAATATCGTTCATCGATCCTCATATGATTTGGGTAGTCATAATGTCTTGCTAGAGACCGCTTATGACTTGAGGATTAGTATAGTAACTGGCCCACTGCCAACTTCATATGGGCCTACAGGGTCACACACAAAATAGCCCAACTCGAGCTGTGATGTCCAGGTTCATTAAATCTAAGACATGTCTTGATTCAATGAATAATCTAGGGTGAATTTATATATTTTTTATATATATAAATTTGTATTTATATATTATATATAATATAAGAGATATTTGCAAGATTTAATTTATAAGGATAAATTAAATCTCTATCACTTTTGAATTTGAATTTAAATTGATATAATCTATTTGAATTTAAAATTTAAATTGATAAGATATCTCAAATTTGATTTATGAGAATAAATCAAATATAATTCTATCTTATCTTTATTTTAAATTAAATAAATAGGTGAATTAAATCTGTGGTACGGATTTAATAAAAAATATATTTATTTAATTAGTTTCTTATCAAATTATGCAATATATGATATTGTATTAATTTCAGAATTAATATACGATTAATTCTGAAGCCTGGCCCAATTAGAAGCCCGATAACATCCTATATATTTGACATTAGGGGCTAGGGTTCTAGACACAAGAAAAGGGGGCAAGGAGAGTGCAAAAGGTTTACAGATAAGAAACTGCCAAAATAGAGACGGTGAGGACGAAATCTTGAGAAAGCCCTAGAGGGATAAGAGGCGCTAGCACGTCATTTGTGGTTAGAATGCTATTCGTGTGGATACCGGTAAAGGAAGCCGATCTGAGTTGTCGACTTCTTGCGATCGAGAAAAGAGCACCAGGTACGACGAAGTCGCGACCAGTTGACACAGAGTCGCGACTAAATTGGCATCTGAATGTCAGAAATCCGAAAAGAGACTACAGGTCGCGACTAGAAGCAAAGGAAGTCGCGACTGCAAACTCTAGAGACGACAGGTCGCGACTAGAAGCTTAGTAGGTGTAACTGCAAACTCCAGAGGCGACAGGTCGTGACAAGAAGCTGAGGAGGTCACGACTGAAAACTCTAGAGGCGAAAAGTCGCAACTAGTGGACACTGAGGTCGTGACCACAGCTTGAATACTGAAGGTAACACTTCTTTCTCCTTGACTTAAACACATTCGGTAGATCCTGGATGGGAATGGAAAAACGTTTAAAGTTAATTTCCGCTGCGTGTCTTCCAATTCCCTTCAATAAGTCCTGATAAAAATTCTATATATTTTCTTTAAATCTGTTATCGGTGTCCTTTTTACCTTAAATTCTATAATAAATTCTACAGGACTCCTTTTTTACTTCTGTCAGTTTCATAAATCCTTATAATAATTATAAGAATTTACTATAAAAATTATTTGATTCTAAGGTCCAGAATATACTATACTAATTTTAAGACTTTGGAAATTAATATCAATTTATCAGGACCTCAGACTGAAATTCTAAAAAACATACCTGGCCTAAATTTCATTGTCTATTTTCTGGTAAAATTTGGGACTGTAACATTTTTGGGCAATTTTGGGCCTTTTTTAGCTCAACTTTCCATAATTACACTTTTCCCCCTGAATTTGGCAAAATTGCACTTTAGTCCATGAAATTATCAAATTCCATTTTAGTCCTTTTCTACCAAATTTGAAATTCCAATTTGGTACCTGAAATCTCAAGATCCTTAAACTTTCTACTATTTATACTTTAGTCCCTAGCTTTTACTATTTACAGTTTCATCCCTTAACTTTTACTATTTACAGTTTCGTCCCTCTGGCTTTATAACTTTATACCTTTTCTTTTTCTCTAACTTAAACCTTATCTAATCATTATTTTTCTTCCAATTATCATCTTAATCCCTTCTTAACCTCTTTGCTATATCAATCTTATATAGATAGAGAAAATTTGGGATGTTACAGTGAAAGTGGAAGATGTATACTCTGTGGAAGGATTATGCAGTAATCTCTTCAACGAGAGTCAAAATGCGGATAAAGACAATTGGATCATTTTTTTACTTAGAAGAATGCCTAATAGTAAGCAAGAAAGACCTTTCACTCAACAAGAAAAGCTTGAAGGAAAAACTTCGTGCTCCAAGGGATAGTAACTGTTATATCATTTCTGTTAATTCGAATTCACCTAAAAATTATTTCTTAGCAAATCTGAAGAAATTTAGCTATGGAAAAAGAGAGGAGCTCATGTGAATATGTATCAAGTTTCAAAACTAGTTAAGAAAGATTTAGTAATTGGTTTACCTGAAGTCAATTCTGAATTAATATTATTTGTGAAGCTTGTCAAAAGGAGAAACAAGTAAAATCCTCTTTTAAATCAAAGAATAAAGTCTTAATTGAGACCACTCTAATTACTCCATATGGATTTGGTTAGTCCATCAAGAGTTAAGAGTTTCGGGGGAAACTCATATACTCTGGGGATAGTTGATGACTATTCAAGATTTACTTAGACTTTATTCCTTTCATCCAAAAATGACACTTTTAATGCTTTTATTGTGTTTTCCAAAAAGGTGCAAAATGAGAAAGGTATTTCTATTATGTCTATCAGGCTGATAACGGAGGAGAATTTGAGAACACTGAATTTGCTGAGTTTTGTGACAACTATAGAATAAATCATAATTTTTCTTGCATCAAGAACGACACAACAAAATAGAATTATTGAAAGGAAAAATAGAGTCCTCACCAAGATGGCTAGATTGATGCTTAATGACATGAGTGTCTCACAAGTTTTTTGTACAGAGGCTATGAACACAGCATATTACATATCCAACTGAGCCTATATCAGACCATTACTCAACAAGACACCATATGAGCTTTACAAAGGATGCAAGCCTAATCTCACTCATCTGAGGATCTTCAGGAGCAAATGTTTTATCCACAACAACAACAAAGAAAATTTGGGTAAATTCGATCCTAAATCTAATGAGGGTATTTTTCTTGGCTTTTCTAAACGTAGTAAGGCATATAGACCTTTTAATAAAAGAACATTTACAATAGAAGAGTCTGTACATGTAGTATTTTCTAAAACTGAACTGATTTTAATGCTCTAGATGATGAAGCTGAGATAATTTAAGGTCTTGAAACACTAAAATTAAACAAAGAACCCATAGTTGATTAACCTAGCAATCGGCCTAATGAATCAGAAAAAGATCAACCTAGAGCCTAGAGACATAATAGGAATCATCCTTTAGACCATGTTATTGGTGAAACCAATGAAGGAGTAAGAACCCAGAGACAAGTATTCAATGAAGTATATTTCTCTCCATTTATTTCTAACATTGAATCCACCAATATAAATGAAACACAATCAGATGATTTTTGGATAGTTACTATGTAGGAAGAGCTAAATTACTTTGAACGAAATCAAGTTTGGGACTTGGTACCTAGACCAACAATCATCCAGTCATCGGGACTAAATGGGTATTCAAGAATAAGCTTGATGAATATTTTGAAATCATTAGAAATAAGGCTAGATTAGTTGCAAAAGGCTATAATCAAGAAGAATGTATTAATTATGAGGAAACCTATGCTCTAGTACATGATTGGAAGCCATACGAGTATTCTTAGCCTTTGCTTGCATGAAAGATTTTAAACTCTATCAAATAGAGGTCAAAAATTCTTTTCTTAATGGTTATATAATGGAAGAGGTCTACGTAGAATAACCTCCTGGTTTTGAAGATTTTCATTTTCCAAACCATGTTTACAAACTTAAGAAAGCATTGTATGGGTTAAAGCAAGCTCCTAGAGCTTGATATGATTGTCTCAGCAAGTTCCTGATAGAGAAAGGATTTGAAAAAGGAAAAGTAGATAATAGTTTTTTTATTAAAATAAATAAATCTGATATATTAGTAGTTCAAATTTATGTTGATGATATTATCTTTAGTGCTACTAATGAGGATTTTTGTCAAGAATTTGCCAAGTTAATGCAGGGAGAATTTGAAATGTCTGTGATGGGAGAATTGAAATTCTTTCTTTGACTTCAAAACAAACAACGGAAGAATGGCATCTTTATCTCACAGACAAAGTACTTGAAGGAGCTCCTGAAAAAGTTTGAATTAGATCAAGCCAAAAGTTTCTCAACACCAATAAGTACAAGTGCAATGTTAGATAAGGATGAGAAGGGAAAAGATTTCAATTTTATAAAATATCATGGAATGATTAGATCTCTTCTATATCTCATTGCAAGTAGACCAGACATACAATTCAGTATGGAGATATGTGCAAGATATCAAGCTGCTATAAAGGAATCACATGCTGAAGCTGTAAAGAGAATATCCAGATATCTCGTGGGAACCATTGACCTTGGGATATGATTTCCCAAAGGAGTAGAATACTCGGTAGCATACTCATACTCTAACCATGGAGGATACAAAAAAGGTAAAAAGAGCACCAGTGGATAATATGAATTACTTGGTGATTGTTTGTCTTGTCTCATGGTTCAGTAAGAAGAAATATATGGTGGCTATCTCATCAGCAGAAGCTGAGTATGTTGCTATTGGGAGTTGTTGTGCACAAGTACTTTGGCTCAAACAACAACAATAGAAGCAATATATGGTTCTAATTCTATATGACAACACAAGCACAATCAGTTTGTCAAAGAATATCGTACTTCATTCCCAGACAACACATATTGATATCAAATACTATTTTATAAGAGATCAAGTGCAGAAGAAAGATATAAAAGTTGAATTCATCCCAACTCATCTTTAACTAGCAGATATATTTACAAAACCTCTTGCTCAGGATCAATTCAACTACATCAGGAGAGAATTAGGAATGGTAAATCCCAATGAGTTGTAAGGATTCTATTCTTTTTAATAAACTTACAAAGTTTTTATTTTAAGCTTTCTTCAACCTTCATATTCATAAAATAATTGTTCAATAGTTATGTTTTGATGATTAAAGTTGCTAACTTAAGCTTTGGAGTGTATAGTTAAATTTTTGCAAGATGCTCTATTATTGGGTTGAAAAGTAGAAGCTAACAGAGGATAGATTAATCCAACACTTAATCGATTAATGGAGGGAGGTAACTTTATATTTTTTGAAATATGCTTAAATGTGTGTTTGTCAAATTAATCGAACAGCTAATCAATTAATCACAGTTGAAAATATATTAAAAGTTATTTTACTTTGAAATTAATTGATTAAGTGTCACATCCTAATTTTCTTACATCTTATGGACCATTTGGTAGCATTTGGAACCACTTTTAAGGTCATTGAAGACAAATTTCTTAATCTGGAGTTTTACTCTATTGAGTACCGTTCACTGTGTAAATTCTACACAAGTAACCTGACTTCGAAAAATCATAACTAATTCTAGAAAAATTGAAACAAAGTGGTTCAAATTGTTACATGAAGATAACTTAATCCTCTTTCAAGAAAAAATAACTCGTTCACACGCATTGACCAAGTCAACATCAATCAACGCTACAATTTTACTGTTCATCCAATATTTTTCCCCTAAATCCAGTATTTTGGTCCCAAATTTGAAAAATTATATCTCCATGTGTAGATATTCAAATAAGGCATTCTATATATCAAATCGAATATTTGTATGTCTAATATTTACTCTAAAAATATCATACATTTATTCAACATTTACTATTTTTAATTACAAATTAAATATCACTGCCTCACCACGAGTTGCTGTTCATAGTGGTAAATTCCAGCAACCAACTTTACATACATATGTATAACATATATCAATCACATATCAATCATGCTAAATAATTATTAACTTCTCTTCACGTATCTTTATCTCCTCCATCTTGAGAAGACCTGCTGTAATTGGATTAATATGGAAGGGGTGAGATTTCGGGGGAAATCTCAGTATCAAACAGTACTAAACAGTATATGCATCAATGATTGGTATTAGTGTTTGCTTGTGATTGTGTCAACATAATGTAATGTGCATGCTTCCATGTAACATATGAAATACGATTGGCCAAAGTAATCATAGCACATAGCTTCAACAATTATATATTAACATCAATCAATCAAGCCATAACACAATTAACCATACATTTAATACATACAAGTTTAGGTAAGTTTACTACCTGGCGTGTAGTCCTTCCTTTAGTCATTAGCTTCTGCTGTAAAATTTCTTCTTTTCATAGGTCAGAGCCTATACAGAGCATAATAATATTTTATTATTGTCTCATCCTGAGGCAATACCCCTATTCTAACAATCCCCTAGCTTTCTTTCTATCCATGGCTAACCTTATAGAGAGATATTTCTCTATTCTAACTATTAAAGTTATAAGAACAATTCTCTAATTTATTAGAGCAGGGACTAGAGTAAATTACTTACCTTATTCTTGAGCTTATCGAGTCCCTAAGCTCCTTGGATTGCTCATATCTCGGTCATATCGAATTAAAGTGGAATGAAATGGAGGGAGGGGTGGGGTATTTATAGTTGAAGCAAAGTGAAATGGATGGCTCAGATCGAATCACGATGAACGGCTCAGATCGCTTAGCTTCCTCAAGAAGCTTTGCCAGCATCATTGTGATTACATCATCATCCTCAATGACTCATCAAAGTGACATCATCAAGGGACATATCACATGCTTAGGTGATGCAATGGTGGGGCCCATGGGATACCTCACCAGCTGACTCAGCGCTTCCAGAGAATTCTAGAGTCTTTTTCCCGGAATAAACAATTGAGATCGTGCCACGTGTCCTTAGCTTTTTCTTCTTCCCCTAGATTAGTGCCATGTGGCATCTTGATAGGTCCCATGAGGACACCATTCACACCACCTCATGGCTTCCATATAAGTCCAAAGCTTTATCTGATTAATTCCCCAGTTATTACTTCAATCGGGTAATTTTACTTTACTGAAAAATCACTAAAATATTACTTTAATGCTACTTTAACCACATAATTCTTGGGCTACGTTTTTGTACTTATTGGAATGTCATCTTGTGTCTCTGGGCCTAAAATTGGGATATTACATTTCTACCCCCTTAAAATAAATTTCGTCCTCAAAATTTAATCAATACCTTAGCCAAATTATCTTGACATTTGGCTGAGTGCTCTTATCATCCATAAAAACTTTACATTTTTTTGTGCTACTTCTTGTGTTCTCTTTTCTGAATCAACTCAATCCGAGTTGAAATCTACTTCTTTCTATTACTCATCAATCTGCTATCATCTATTTATCTTCTTATGCTTATGGATAACTTACTGGACTTGTAAGTAGTGTATATTTCTTTCCTATCTTACCGTTCAGAATTTTGATGTAATTCTGGAGTCTACATCATTCGTCTTAAACTTTGATAGTCTCTCAGGAGAAATAATATTCTTTTGCTCTCTTTTTTCTCCTGAAATAAAGTCATAATTCAAATTACAATTCTAACATAAGGGGTTCTATCTTCTTACTTTCATAACTTTTTAATTCTTCGTAACTTTTCTTATCCTTATACATAACTCTATCCATCTATGCCAAAACTTTGTGGCATTTATGCTCTTTCTTGTCCCTTCTCAGGGCTTACCTATCATTAGGCTACTCTTGCCTTAGCACTTTTCGTGCTATTGGGTTAGGGCTAGGTTACTCTTTGTATATCTCTAGGCCCTAGCATTCTCTCTCATAGAACTGTGTTTTATCTTTGCTCTGCTTTATGAAACATCCTTATTTTCGTATGTTCCAGGGACCATTTGGCAGCAATTAGAACCACTTACAAGGTCATTGAAGTCCAATTTCTCAATCTGGAGTTTTACTCTTATCGAGTACTGCTCACTGTGCAAATTCCAGATGAGTGACCTAACTTTGAAAAATCATAATTAATTCCAGAAAAATAAAAATGAAGTGGTTCAAATTGATGCATGAAGATAACTCAATTATCTTTCAGGGAAAAATTACTCATTCCCCAATATTTGACCAAGTCAACGTGGGTCAATGTTACAATTTTACTGTTCATCCAGCGTTTTCCCCTTGAATCCAGCATTTTTGTCCCAACTTTGATAATTTATATCTTCATGTATAGACATCCAAATGAGGCATTCTATATTTCGAATCGAAGCTTAGTATGTCTACTATTTACCATAATAATATCATACATTTATTCATCAATTTACTATTTTTAATTATGGATCAAACATCATCATGTCATCACGTGTTACTGTTCATAGTGGTAAATTTCAGCACTCAACTTTGCATACATATGCATACATCCATCATATATCAGTCAAACATACCAAAATAATACTCATTATTAATTAATAAGTTGTTATACATCTGGGTATGTACAAAATTTCCCATATTTCTATTACATCTTTTCCTACTTGAAATCCGGCAGCATAACCGCTACGCTTCATCTTCAGAAAGTAACTGATCTTGTACCTATTCGGTAATTTCTGTGAGAACTACCATTCTACGTAAGTACCCAGGAAAGACTGGATGAACCGGCTAGGTCCACTCACTTCCAGCCTCCTTAGACAATACCTACGTACACAGTACGTATCAGCTCCTTTCTTCACTACTGCTATCTTGTCATAATTTCGGCAGCATAACGGCGTCTCTTAAAATTCTCAAAATTTACTTTGACATAACTTTCCCTGTAATGGGTTATATATATATAGGGATGAGATTTGGGGGAATCTCAGTAGTAATAATCATAACAATATATGTAATGCAGAGTGACAGTGCTTGCTTGTGATTGTGTACAGATAAGTGTGTTACGTGCTTCCATACTCAATAACATATGATCATAGCATTGTAACAGAGCTTCAAGCATAACACATAAGACAACAATCCAACCAAACAATAGCACAACAAATCACAAAGCCATTACATAAAAGCTAGCATTAGTTACTACCTCAAAAGCTTATCAGAACTCTAGAATCTCTGTACTGCTTCCCACACCGCCAGAACTTCCTTTCTTCTTTTCTTCCTCTCACTTTCTCTCTCCAGAACCTCCTTATCTCTCTAAATCTTTCTCTTGTCCATGAGAATGAAGGCAAGGGGGGTATTTATAGTTTTGATGGATGGCATTTTCGTAATTTTGAAGCCTTCTGAACTTGTGGCCACCGTTTTTCTGGAATTTCCTATTTTCTTTTATTCCTTTTACTGCATCATCAAGGGACACATCATGGGACACCTCACCCCTCACATTCTTCACATGGAAAAACTGAGAGAGCCAAGAAACCTTCTGGAAGCTTTCCAGTCCAATCCGGTACCGGCCCGGTCCGTCTCCTCGAAAACTGGACTGTTTTCTGAATATAATTTTTCTAAAAATCCATATTATATCTTTTAACCTTAAATTTAGTATCTGGATCCTTTATATCATTAACATTTTCATACTGGGTCTAAACTCAATTACAGATCCCCTGCGAAATGACCAAAATACCCCTGGGTGCCCTTTCTTGCACTATATTATCCCTAAAGGTAAAATCGTCATTTTACACCTTTCTGTACCCTGTCAGGGCATATACTGACTCTGGTTAACCTCAACTGTGTATGTCTTGGCTTCTGGGCCTGTCCAGAATGACCAAAATGCCCTTCATACATCTATTACCCCTTTAGTACAACATAGGGGCATTTTCTTAATTTCACACTTTTCTGGGGTTCTGCCGGACACTGGCCCACCTATCAGTCTAAGGGTCTTATTGGGCCTTTCATGGCGCCATTCTTGGGCCTCCTAGGGTCCGTTACCTTTATGGCACGCATTACGAGGAATCTTCCCCCCGGCAATGTACATCGAGTGTTTTAGCTATTATACACCGTTTATACACATCTCCGAACATCGGCTACTTTTATCATATACACTGGCCTACTGTGTCTAGGCATCCATTTAGGTTATAATAGTCATCTGACTGAGGTCATCCGAACTCATTCAGTCTTAGTTTAAATACCGATAAATCTCCCTATCGGATACCTGGAAGCCTCACACTCCCGTCTGAATTTACTTATTTGTGAATAACTTTTCCTACAGACCTCCTATCGGTATTCTGTCAGTTTCCTGACATCCGCCCCATCAGGACGCATCATCCTGTAATTTCTCACTTATATATGAGATCTAGGATATCCGGTAAGAATTTTTATAACTTTTTTATTATCAGATCAATTTTGACTATCTGGAGTCCAGAGAAAATTCCTGTATTAAGCCAGATTACCGAGCATCACTTGCTCTATTGAAACATCCTTACTTTCGTATGTCTTAGGGACCATTCAGTAGCATTTAGAACCACTTTCAAGGTCATTGAAGTCCAATTTCTCAATCTGGAGTTTTACTCTTATCGAGTACTGTTCACTGTGTAACTTCCAGATGAGTGACCCGACTTCGAAAAATCATAACTAATTCTATAAAAATAGAAATGAAGTAGTTCCAATTGATAAATGAAGCTAACTCAATTATCTTTCAGGGAAAAATAACTCGTTGACCATGAATTGACCGAGTAAACTTCAGTCAACGTTTCTATTTTACTGTTCATCCAGCGTTTTTCTCCTGAATCCAGCATTCTGGTCCCAACTTTGATAATTTATATCTCCTTGTGTAGACATACAAATGAGACGTTTTATATATCAAATTAAAGCTTGGTATGTCTACTATTTACCATAAAAATTTCGTACATTTATTCATCCATTTACTATTTTTAATCATTTATCAAACATGACCCTGTCACCACGTATTACTGTTCATAGCGTTAATTTTCAGCAACCAACATTACGTACATAGGCATACATCCATCATATATCAGTCAAACATGCCAAACAATAATTATTATTAAATAATAAGTCATTATACATCAGGACATGTATGAAATTCTCATATTTCTATTACATCTTTTCCTGCCTGAAATCCGGCAGCATAACAGCTACGTTTCATCTGTACAAAGAACTGAACCGTACTGATTCGGTAATCCCCTCATGAGAACTACCATTCTACGTAGTACCCAGGAAAGACTAGATGAACCGGCTAGGTCTACTCACTTCTAGCCTCCTTAGACAGCACTACGTACACAGTACTTATCATATACTGATGTTCAGTCTTTACTTCGGCAGCATAACGGCGTCTCTTAAATTCCCAGAATTTATTTTGACATAACCTCCCCTGTAATGGTTTACTTATTGGGATGAGATTCGGGGGAATCTCAGTAGCAACAATCATAACAATATATGTAATGCAGAGTGATAGTGCTTGCTTGTGATTGTGTACAGATAAGTATGCTGCGTGCTTCCATGCTTAATAACATATGATCATACATTACAGAAGAGCTTCAGACATAACATATAAGACAACAATCTAACCAAACAATAGCACAATAAATCACAAAGCCATTACATAAAAGCTAGGATTCGTTACTACCTCAAAGGCTCAGCAGAGCTCTACTATCTCTATTCTGCTTCCAGCTCCGCCAGAACTTCCTTACTTCCTTTTCTCCTTTCTCTCTTCCTTTCCTTCTCCTTCTCTCTCTTCTTTCTCTCCCTTCTCCCTTGCCTTGCGTGAATGAAAATGGAATGGAGGGGGGGTATTTATAATTGCCTTCAATGGCAATTCTGCAGTTTCTATGAACTTTGATCCTGCGGTCCTGGTTTTTCCTGGATTTTCCTATTTTCTTTAATTCCTCCTTTACTGCATCATGCATGACATCATTGGGACACCTCACCAGGACACCTCAGCGCCACATTTATCACATGTCTGAAATCCTGGACACCTCAGCAGCTGACTCAGCATGCTGACTCACCGGTCCAGTCTCTTGCCTCGTAATACGTGTCCTCAACTTTTTCTTCTGCCTTTATGTTGGCGCCATGTGTCATCTTACTGGCACCTGTCACGCCTTCCAATGCTATCCAGATAAATACAGGACTTTATCTGATCACCTCCTCGGTTATCGTGCCAACCGAGTAACCTTACTTTATTGAAACAGCATTAAAATAGTATTTTAATGCCACTTTTTCCCACATAACACTGGGCCTACGTTTTTGGGCTCCGGGTATGTTATCTTGGATCCTGATCAAGCCCAAGTACTCTGATGGCTCGATTCCCAAGAAACAGCCCTTGGCAAATTACCAAAATACCCTTGGGTGCCCTTTCTTGCACTATTTTAACCCTAAGGGTAAAATCGTCATTTCATACCCTTCTGTACTCTGTCAGGGTATATACTGACTCACAGTAACTTTACCTGTATGTACCTTGGCTCCTGGGCCTGTCCAGAATGACCAAAATGCCCTTCCTTCATCTGTTACACTTTTGTACAACACAGGGGCATTTTCGTAATTTCGCACTTTTCCGGGGTTCTGCTGGACACTGGCCCGCCTATCAGTCCAAGTGTCTTACTGGGCCTCTGTTGGCGCCATTATTGGGCCTTTCTGGGTCCAATACCTTCATGGCACGCATTACGAGGAATCTTCCCCCGTTAATAATTATTGAATATTTATCTATTATTCACCGTTTATACACATATCCGGACACCGGCTCCTTCTGTCCGAAACACTAGCCTGCGGTGTTCAGGCATCCCTGTGAGTCATATCAGTCATCTGACCGAGGTCATCCGAACTCATTCAGTCCCTTTTTAAATACCGATAAATCTCCCTATCGGATACCCGAAGGCCTCACACTCCCGTCTGGATTTTCTGATTTGTGAATAACTTTTTCTACAGGCCTCCTATCGGTATTCTGTCAGTTTCCCGACATCCGTCCCATAAGGACGTATCATCCTGTATTTTCTCACCTAGATCTGAATTCTAGGATATCCGGTATGAATTTTTATAACTTTTGGACGATCAGTCCATTTCTGGCTATCTGGAGTCTTCAAAAATTCCTGTATTAAGCCAGATTACCGAGCGTCACTTGCTCTCTCTACCGGTGAAATCTGGGACTGAAATGCTTTCGGACAGTCCAAACCACTTCCGGCCTAAATTTCTTTAATTACAATTTAGCCCCAGGGAACTTTTCTTTTTTTCATTTAAGTCCCTTTTTACTTGGCTAAAATTACACTTAAGGACCCCACATTTTTGTCTACTTTCCTTTTTGGCCTTGAAACTTTCCATAATTGCCCTTAAGTCCTTTCATTTCCTTTACTAGGTCTAGGGGCATTATTGTCTTTTCATATTTTACCAGAGTATTCTCTGGCCCTGGTCAACTATCCAGATACCCCTTCTTGACTGTCTAACCTTAGCCAAATGACCAAAATACCCTTTACTCATTCTTCAGTTATTTTATAACATAAGGGCATTTTCGTCATTTTGCACATTTTTCCCGGACACCGGCCCCTCTTACCCCTGAACTGATATTATGGGCCTGGGCCTTCCCTGGTGTCACTACGGGCCTTAGACAACACTGTATGGCCTCTAGCCATAGTCCGATCATCTCTATTCGGACTGCTCTTCCTTTACCGATTATAACTGTAAATTCCCATCTTCAGGAATTTTTACAGAAAAATCGGGACCTCAAATCAAAATTCTGTGACTCCTCATTCAATCCGGAATCATTTTCTCTATCTCCCGGTATTTTCAGATATTTTATCCGGACCGGGCTGTTTTGGCATGAAAAAGCACTCACGCGCAAACTTTTCCAAAATGACCATTTTACCCCCGGTCACATTTCTAATTCTTTCATACACATAGAGACCTCATATGCACATTTCACAGTTCAGTGAAATGATCAACATAATTTTCTCTATTTTCTGACAAAATATGGTACTCATCGGCCACCAGTCCGATCTTTCCCATAATTACGATTATGCCCTTGAATTCTCCTTCTGGCATCTCTAGGCCTAAAAATTGGGGTGTTACATCTATCTACTGGTGAAATCTAGGACTAAAATGCTCTCGGGCAGTCCAAACCACTTCCGGCCTAACTTTCTTTAATTACAATTTAGCCCCAGAGAACTTTTCTTCTTTTTATTTAAGTCCCTTTTATTTGGCTAAAATTACACTTAAGGACCCCACCTTTTTCTCTACTTTTCTTTTTAGCCTTATACTTTTCATATTTGTACTTAAGCCCCTTCATTTTCTCTCCTTTACAATTTAATCACTTTCTTTGCATAAATGGCCATCATATCCCTAGGGACTTTCACTATTTACATATAAGTCCCCGGATTTTCACTTATTTGCAGTTTAGTCCCTAAAAACCTTCTGTATGTTCCTAGGACTTCTGCTCAAAGGGGTTTGATAGTCTATCTATTTTAGGCTTACTTTCTGAGTCTCTAGGCCTGAAAATTGGGATGTCACATTTCTACCCCCTTAAAATAAATTTCGTCCTCAAAATTTACTTAGTACCTTAGTCAACTGTCCTAGATATATTTCCTCTGTATATCCTTTCCTGGTTTATGACTAAGACTTGGGGTACTTATCTACTTATACTTATGGACAACTCACTACACTTGTGAGTAGTGTCCAATTCTTTCATATCTTATCCCGCAGAATTTTGATGTAATTCTGGGGTCTACCTCATCTCTCTTATACTTTGCTAGCCTTTTTAGGAAAAATAGTGTTCTTTTATAACACCATAGTTCAAATTATGATTTTAGCATACATGGCTCTGTTTTCTTCCTGTTTATAACTTCTCTAACTTTTCTTAACTTTTCTCATAACTCCATGCATCTAAGCCAAACCTTTGTGGCCTTTGCATCCCTTCTTAGGGCTTATTTATTGTTAGGCTACTCTTTCCTTAGCACCTTTCGTGCCACTGGGTTAGGGCTAAGTCTCTCTTCATATTGCTCTAGGCCCTAGTATTCTCTTTCATAGAACTACGTTCTATCTTTGCTTTGCCTTAGACCCTTTTCTCTAGGTCTCTCTGGCCTTTTAATCTCTTTACCCTCATCTGGGGGAATCTATCTGCTCATACTTTTCTATTCTCTACATATATTGGGTTCTCTTCTCTATTTCTCACGGATACTTCTACAAACTTTGAATATCAGCACTCAGATTTGAACTTGGACTCTGTCTTTGTTAAGGGAAAGCTAAGTTCAGTCTGTATATAATAGAGGCTATATAGGGAAAGCCATTATAAAATATTTTTTCTCGGTGAGTTTATCAACTAGTGAAGCTTCCTTACCTTAACTTCGTCTTTGGTGTTTATATTCCCGAAGAGATACTACATTGTACTCATATCTTCATGGCTCATTACTTTCCTTAGGCTAGGTCTAACTGCAACCTCGGGATCTAACTGCGATCACCTGTTAGCCTCTTCAGAATCTAACTGCGACTTTAAAGCTGTTAGGATCTTACTATGACCCTGGAGCCATGCTAGGATCTAACTGCGACCCTCCAGAATCTAACTGTGATTCTGTTGTACTGCATATCTCCCGAAGATCTTAAACCAACAGACTAAGTTATAAGGTTAACTGCTTCCACCTGTTGATAACTCCATAAATATTTTAAAAAAATTTTATAGCCTCATATCATTTACCCAGACTTTACTTACTTCCTCTCTTACTCAGGAGTTCCTTCTCATCTTTCAACCTATGCTCTAACTGCGAGCCATTTGAACTATGCTCTAACTGCGAGCATTCTATATCAGATCCAATTCTTATCTGAAGAGTGATCTATAAATAATCTCTTTACTGTTATCTGCTGCTCTTTCTGTCTACCATTCCTTTCAATAGAAATGGCCCTGAGTACTGTATTCATAAGCCTATAGAAATACCTGAGTAACTTCAATCATAGATCATATTTGAATATCATATCATAACTTATCATCCCATAAACCGAGACTATCTATCATCCTCAATACATTCCTTATTGCATATCATATGGTATGGGAGCAACATACTTTCTCATAACTTTCTCATCTCATATATGTACTCATATATACTTTACCCTGTATGCACTGCAATAGGGAAGTATCCCTTCATCATAGCATACTCTAACATGCATGTCATCATATGACAACTGCAAGGAGATGCAACTATCATATCTTATGGCAACATAAGCCATATCATCACCATATTTTGCTCAACCATCCATCAGACATTGTAATAATCTAAGTAAGCCTTAAAATATATTTCCTTTATCATATTGCCTATCATATCCTGATCATTCATCCTAAAACATCTGTCTATTTTACTTAGGCTGCCACGCTACCCTCTTATCAGGGTATAGAATAAACCCTTCATTACTCTATCTTACATAGGGAATAGGGGAGTCACTTTATCTTTTAAACTGCAGTTATCTCTTTACTCTCTCTTAATGATCTTTTATTTATCCATCAGTCCTAGTCTATTCTTGACCGGACTATAGTTCCTTATTGGCCTTTCTCTTGATCCTTAATTCTCATGGATCTCATTCATCATCTCTCACTATTACTTCTGTTCTCTAGGGGAGAGTACCCTAGGTCTATTATTTCTTCGTGATGGAATCCCTCTGCTCAGGGAATATTTAGCTCTTTATCTATTAACCCTCACGTCTCATACTATCTCATCTCAGATTTAAATTTTTCCTTTCAACCATAATATAAGCTTTAACGTCCAAGGGTTTGACTAACCTTAACTATTCTGTATATGCTTTCTCTTCTTTCTACTTTAAAACCTATAATCATACTCATCCTTACACAAAGGCAACATACTAGGTATAGGGTAGCTCAATAGTATGCATACTGGACAATATAATCCAATCACAAATAGGATTTATCCATTTATTAGCCAGTGGAAACAGAACACAAATAAACTCGTACCTTAATTTGGCGCAGGAGACTTTCTTATCTCGTTGCCAGTCAGGGTATATACTCTTCCCTGAGTCGGGTATCTATCGCCCGTTGTGTTCCGTGGACACTCCCTGGCAAAATGTCCAGACTTTCCACACCTATAACATAACCCTTGACCTACTAGACAAGGCCTTGTACCATGGTCTCGACCACAGTTCCCACATATATTAGGTCTTGGTTGCCTACTAACTTCTCTTGACCCACTACCTGGCCTACTTCCCTGTCTCTTATTAACTTCTGTCCCATTTCTCTTCTTGTTGTTCCCTCTCAAGGAACTTGGTGGCATCATTTTCAATGGTACTGATGTAGCAGGCTCACTCTTTTTTGGATATTGTACATTCTTCTCTGTGATCCTGCATACCTTTACTGCTTCATTAAACCTTCGTATCTTCCTAGGAAAAACCTTATCCTTTAGTGTAGGATTCAATCCACGAGTTAACTTCTCAGTGGTCCACCTTTCATTATTCATACAGTTTAGGTAAGTGGAGTATCGTGAAAGACGAATGAACCTAGCAAGATAATCATCAAAGGGTTCTTGCTCACCCTGCTTTAACATTAAAAATTCTGCTTCACGTTCATCTCATACTGATTGTGGAAAATATTTCTCGTTGAACTGCTCAAGAAATATTTCCCATGTAAGTGGAATATTTCTTGAGTGTAGAATCACTTCTGTATTCCTCCACCACCTATCCGCATCTTTTTCTAGCTTGTAAACTGCCAGCTGGGCCTTTCTTTCAGTGGGACATTCTAAAATCTTAAAGATTTTCTCTAACTGGCTAACCCAATCCTCGGCTACTTGGGTATCAAAAGTCCCTTCAAACATGGGCGGATTAAACTTATGGAATCTTTCCATCCATTTTTTAAGACTTTCCTGGTTATTGTTATTTCCTATAGACCCCTGATGTCTATTCATTCCAGTCTGCCATATCTGACTGAGGTTCAGGTTCTATATTATCTTCTGGTACCACCTCCTTCTCAGACTGTTATAATCTTGCAACCGCAGCAGCAACCACCGTAGCGATAACAGAATCTCATTCTTGATCTTGGCGAGCCTGGGTTGCCCGTATCTCATCTATTACATGTTGTTGCTGTTCTAACCTATCTAGAATAATTTGCACAGGGTTTATCTAATTATTAGTACCCTCATCCCGGGGCTCTACCACTTCTGGTCTAACCGTTGTTCTTGTATTAACCATGACTTCTACTTCTTTTTCTAGAATTGGGAAATACAGTCATATATATGCACAACAATATATGTACACATGTAAAACATTTAGAATAACCCATACCACATACCACACATCTTAACTATTTCAGAGCATCACTGAGCCAGAACCTTCTGTTCTGTGCCAGAATCTTATGCTCTGAACCAGAGCCCTTTCTGGTCTATGCTAGAACCTTTTGCTCTGATACCAAAATGAAACATCCTTATTTTTGTATGTTCTAGGGACCATTTGGTAGCATTTAGAACCACTTACAAGGTCATTGAGGTCCAATTTCTCAATCTGGAGTTTTACTCTTATCGAGTACTGTTCACTGTGCAAATTCCAGATGAGTGACCTGACTTTAAAAAATCATAATTAATTCTATAAAAATCAAAATGAAGTGGTTCAAATTGATGCATGAAGATAACTCAATTATCTTTCAGGAAAAAATTACTCATTCCCCAATATTTGACCAAGTCAACGTGGGTCAATGTTACAATTTTACTGTTCATCCAGCATTTTTCCCTTGAATCCAGCATTTTTGTCCCAAATTTGATAATTTATATCTTCATGTATAGACATCCAAATGAGTCATTCTATATATCGAATCAAAGATTAGTATGTCTACTATTTACCATAAAAATATCATACATTTATTCCTCCATTTACTTTTTTAATTTTGGATCAAACATCATCATGTCATCACGTGTTACTGTTCATAGTGGTAAATTTTAGCACTCAACTTTGCATACATATGCATACATCCATCATATATCAGTCAAACATACCAAACAATACTTATTATTAATTAATAAGTTGTTATACATCTGGGTATGTACAAAATTTCCTATATTTCTATTACATCTTTTCCTACTTGAAATCCGGCATCATAACCGCTACGCTTCATCTTCAGAAAGTAACTGATCTTGTACCGATTCGGTAATTCCTGTGAGAACTACCATTCTACGTAAGTACCCAGGAAAGGCTGGATGAACCGGCTAGGTCCACTCACTTTTAGCCTCCTTAGACAGTACCTACGTACATAGTACATATCGAGGGGCCCAGTAATATCTCTCTACGAATGTGAGGGACAAATTCCATCTTCACCATTCGTATTCCTCCGCATGAAAAACCACTGAGCCCGAACATAGCCTTTATGATCACTCGATCAAAAGTAACTTTTGACTAGGTCAAAGCTGAGCGTTTGTCATGTAGGAATCCATGATGATCTCAGGTCAAAGGGTATAGTGACATGGCTTGTATATGAGAGAAGCTTATGACTTAACCAATGCAGCTCTCTCATAGCGGGTCGGTCCAACACCTTGTACTCTTACATATGCCTATGACTTTCATTTATATCTCTATATATCTTCAAAGTCATACAGGTCTTATTTCATCTCTGCTCCCGCATAGATGACCGACCAGGGACATTTAGGATAAGATCATGAGTTATCCAAGGATGGTCATCACAGTAAACATACAAATAATGTGATAACATAATTAAGAAATTCATAAAACAATAATGTTTATAAGACAATGATTGGCCCCTAGGGCACAATTTCCAACAGTTATTAGAATCATAATCTGAATTATGATGTTGTATCAGGAGAAAGAAAAGCCAAAAGAACAATATTTCTATTGAAAGATTAGCAAAGTGTAAGAGGAATGATGTAGACCCCAGAATTACATCAAAATTCTGAAGGGTAAGATATGAAAGAAATGGACACTGCTCATAAGTTCAGTATAATAAGTTGTCCATAAGTATGAGTAGATGGATACCCCAAGCTTTAGTCATAAAGCAGGAAAGGATATAAAGAGGAGATATATCGAAAATAGTTGACTAAGGTACTAATTAAATTTTGAGGACGAAATTTATTTTAAGGGGGGTAGAAATGTAATATCCCAATTTTTAGGCCCAGAGACTCAGAAAGTAGCCTAAAATAGATAGGCTACCAGATCCCTTTGAGCAGAAGTCCCAGAAACATACAGAGAGTTTTTAGGGACTAAACTGCAAATAAGTGAAAGTACATGGACTTGTATGTAAAAAGTAAAAGTCCCTAGGGGCATAATGGTCATTTTAGAAAAGAAAAGGACTAAAGTGAAAGTCTAAAAGTTTCATGGTACAAAAGTAAAAGTAGACACAAGTTGTGGGCCATTAAGTATAATTATAAAAAGTTAAGGGACTTAATTGAAAAGAGAAAAATTTTCCAGAGGCAAAACGGTAATTATAAAAAGTTGAGCCGGAAGTGGCTTAGAACTGCCCAGAAATATTTCAGTCCCAAATTTCATCAGTAGATAGAGAAAGTTGTGCTGGTTAATCTAGCCTAATGCAGAAATTTTATAGAGTTTCAGATAGCTGATATTTATCTGATAGTCTGAAAGTTATCTGAAATTTTTATCAGATCTCTTGGACCTCATATATAAGTGAAAAATTACAGGAATGTACGTCCTGTGAAGCCAGAGGTCAGGGAAGTGACAGAATACCAAAGGAGTTCTGTAGAAAAAGTTATTCACTTTTTAGTGAATTTTGACGGGAGTTCGTGAACGCTCGATATCTGATTGAAAAATTAAGCAGTAAGCAAACTGGGACTGAATGAGCCCAGATGACATCACATAGAGGCCTATGATGATGCCAAGGGAGGCCCAGGCCCATGATATCAGTTCAGCGGTAAAAAGGGCTAGTGTCCAAAAAAAGGTGCGAAATGACGAAAATACCCCTGTGTTATAAAATAGTTAAAGAATGAGTAAAGGGTATTTTGGTCATTTGACTAAGGTTAGAAAGTCAAGGAAGGTTATCTGGATAGTTGACCAGGGTCAGGGAATACTCTGGTAAGATGTGAAAAGATAATAATGCCCCTAGACTCATTAAAGTAAATAAAGAGGAACCAAGGGCATTTTGGTAATTTGCCAAGGGATGTTTCATGGGAATTGAGCCATCAGAGTACTTGAGTATGATCAGAGACCCAAGATGGCATTCCAAGAGTACAAAAACGTAGCCCAAGAATTATGTGGGTTAAAGTAGCTTTAAAGTAATATTTTAGTGAGTTTTCAATAAAGTAGAGTTACCCGGTTGAAGTGATAATCGGGGAATTGATCAGATAAAGTTCTGGACTTATCCGAAAGCCATGAGGTGGCATGAAAGGTACCCATAAGGCTCCATATGGCATGAGCATAGAGGAAGAAGAAAAAGCTAAGGAGACATGGCACGATCTCAGCTGTTTATTCCGGGATAAGACTAGAATTCTCTAGAAGCGTTGAGTCAGCTGGTGAGGTGCCCCAAGGGCCCCACCATTATTCCACCTAAGCATGTGAGGTGTCCATGGATGATGTCATTTTGATGAGTCATTAAGAATGATGATGTCATCACGATGATGCAGGCAAAGCTTCTTAAGGAAGCTAAGTGATCTGTGCCGTTCATCGTGATTCGATCTGGACCGTTCAAGCCAACTCCCTCCACCCATAAATACCCCTCACCCCCTCCCATTCCAAGGCACCCACAGCAAGAAGAAGAGAAAGGAAGAGAGAGAGAGAAAGAGAGAGAGAAAGAAAGAAAGGAAGAGAAAGAAGGAGTTCTGGCTGAGCTAGGAGCAATCCAAGGAGCTTAGGGACTCGGCAAGCTTAGGAATAAGGTAAGTAATTGATTCTAGTCCCTGCTCTAATAAATTAGAGGATTGTTCTTATAAATTTAATAGTTAGAATAGAGGAATATCTCTCTCTATAAGGTTAGCAGTGGATAGAAAGAAGGTTAGGGGATTGTTAGAATAGGGGTATTGCCTCAAGATAAGCCTGAATTAAGTAAAGTTATGCTAGATAAGATTATAATGAAATATTATTATGCTATGTATAGGCTCTGACCTATGAAAAGGTGGAACTTCAGATCAAAGGTTAAGGACTAAAGGAAGGGCTACATGCCAGGTAGTGAACTTACCTACTTGTATACTTATGTTCCTTGAATGTTTTATGTGATATTTACTTACTTTGATGATGTGAAGCATTTATGATTAAATGATGCTCTGTTTCTTTTTATACTATGACCATAAGTTATAATTAAGGGACATGAAGCATGTAAGTTATCATTATGCAAGCATGATCATTAAGTACACACATAGTAACATCAAGCATATAGTTGCATACATTGTATGGTTTCCGTTTGCTACTGAGATTTCCCCCGAAATCTCACCCCTTCCATATCAATCCAATTACAGCAGGTCTTCTCAAGATGGAGGGGATGAGGATTCATGAAGAGAAGTTAAGAATTATTTAGCATGATTGATATGTGATTGATGTATGTATGTATGTAAAGTTAGTTGCTGGAATTTGCCACCATGAACAGTAACTCGTGGTGAAGTAGTCACCTTTGATCTGTAATTAAAAATAGTAAATGGTTGAATAAATGTATGATATTTTTACAGTAAATATTAGACATACAAAGATTCAATTTGATATATAGAATATCTTATTTGAATGTCTACACATGGAGATATAATTTTTCAAAGTTGGGGCCAAAATGCTAGATTCAGGGGGAAAATGTTAGATGAACAGTAAAATTGCAGCATTGACTGATGTTGACTTGGTCAATGCGTGGTCAACAAGTTATTTTTACGAGAAAGAGGATTAAGTTATCTTCATGTAGAAATTTGAACCACTTTGTTTTGATTTTTCTAGAATTAGTTATGATTTTTGGAAGTCAGGTCACTTGTCTGGGAGGTCAGAGCCTATACATAGCATAATAATATTTCATTATAATCTTATCTAGCATAACTTTACTTAATTCAGTCTTATCCTGAGACAATACCCCTATTCTAACAATCCCCTAGCTTTCTTTCTATCCACAGCTAACTTTATAGAGAAAGATATTTCTCTATTCTAACTATAAAATTTATAAGAAAAATCCTTTAATTTATTAGAGAAGGGACTATAATAAATTACTTACCTTATTCATAAGCTTGCCAAGTCCTTAAGCTCCTTGGATTGCTCCAATCTCGGTCATAACTCCTCTTTTTTCCTTCCTTTCTTTCTCTTTCTTTCTCTCTTTCTCTTTCTCTCTCTTCTTTTCTCTCCTTTCTTGGCTCTTGGCCTTGGAATGAAATGGAGGGAGGTGCGGGGTATTTATAGTTAAAGCAAAGTGAAATGGATGGCTCAGATCGAATCACGATGAACCGCTCAGATCGCTTAGCTTCCTCAAGAAGCTTTGCCTACATCATTATAATGACATCATCATCTTCAATGACTCATCAAAGTGACATCATCAAGGGACACCTTACATTCTTAGGTGGCTCAATGGTTGGGCCCTTGGGACACCTCACTAGCTGACTCAGCGCTTCCAGAGAATTCTAGAGTCTTTTTCCCGGAATAAATAGCTGAGATCGTGCCACGTGTCCTTAGCTTTTTCTTCTTCCCCTAGATTAGTGCCATGTGGCGTCTTGATAGGTCCCATGAGGACACCTTTCATGCCACCTCATGGCTTCCAGATAAGTCCAAAGCTTTATTTGATTAATTCCCCGATTATTACTTCAACCGGGTAACTTTACTTTACTGAAAAATCACTAAAATATTACTTTAATGCCACTTTAACCCACATAATTCTTGGGCTACATTTTTGTACTTATTGGAATGTCATCTTGGGTCTCTGGGCCTAAAAATTGGGATATTACATTAAGCATTTGATTAATGTTAATTAATCAAACAGCTAATCGATTAATGGATATTGAATATGTGTTAAATGTTATTTTTCTAGACTATTTGATTAATTGGAATTAATCGATTACTTAATTTTTTTAATGGTCATTAATCGATTAATATCGAGATTTATCAGTTATCAGTCATGACTCTTCACTATTCAACTGGAGCCCTAATAGACTAATCTCTATTCTCTCTCACTTTCAATCCTAAAAAATCTTCAAATTAGTTTGTGGGATTGTTTGCTCACCTTCCACAAATCATAACCCACCAAAAATATCCACAAATGCCTTCATTTCATCGATCAATCACTCAAATCACAAAATCTATAGAGAGAACAAAAACCACAATTATAAAAGCTATAGAGATAACAAAAACCATAATTGCCGACAGATCTGAGCCAAATCCTTCCAAGTTAATATCTAATGTTCCTCAGACGTTAATATTTAATGAAAGGAAAAAGAAATATCAACCTAAGGTGTCCAAAGATAGCCCAGAAGTGTCAAAGGAAAAGGGCAAGGTACTGGCGAGCAAGGCTCCAACAAAAGGAGCAACCAAGGACTAGAGCAAAGTCTAGATATCTAAGCCTTCTCTAAAATCTAATTCAAAGAGAAAGGCAAAGTCATAATAGATCAACTCAGACACTGACTCTGATCCAGAGTTCACTGCCATGATGGAAAAGATTGTAAAGACTGCCACTGGGTCTCTTGGCAAGAAACAGAAAACACTAAGGAAGCCTACTGCCACACAAGCTCCCTCATATTCTCAGCTATCCAATTTGATTTTTCTACAAGGTAACCTAGACTTGGATGTTGGTGGCTAGATATAACACTAAGTTTAGGGAGAGAAAGTGTTGTCCAGTAGTATATGTAGATATCCCTGTACTAAAGACTGGCCATAAGGTCAACTTGAACCTAATAGAGCCTTTACATCATTTTGAGAGCTGGCTTAGGATAATTGAACCATATAGTCTGGAAGTAGTTAGAAGATTCTACTATAATATGGAAATATTTGATACATTGGATGAAGATGAAAATATTGTGGATAGTTATCTAACTACTAGACTAAGAGGATGGGAGATCAAGTTAGACTTTAGTGTCATTAATCAGATGATAAGTACTCCTCCTTCAGTTCTAATGAAGAATATGGATCATGCCATATCCTCCTACATACCAACAAGCCCTTCCCTGGGTCCTTATCATTCACCCCGAGTCAGATATGTGATTTTTATCGCATCATCCACTATATCTACTCTTAATGTATGATTATCAAATCTACAAGCTTCATCTACCTCAATCAACAAGACTACATCACTCTAGCCAGAATAGAGAGTGGAGAAAAGCTCAACCTAGGAGCCTTCATATACAGCAAGATGAGAGAGTTTAGTTTTGAGCAGGATAAGGACCACTCCTATGCCATTTCCACATCTTGTCTCCTTCTTTCTCAAGCACTACAACATCTATTACTTGAAGGGAAGAAAGAAGGAATATATTGGTGTGTTTGGGATGACACAGCTAAACAAGATGAAGATTAAGCTTCCCTATGACACCAAGAAGGGCATGCTTCCTAGAGACCACCAAGACAAACAACAGCCTACAGCCAGTGCTTCTCTTCTTTAGGATGAAGGTTATTCCTCTACTGGACCTCAAGTATCTACCGCACCATCATTTCCAGGTGCATCCATTCAGAGGTACCTTTAGGCTGAGTTTGCTGAGTTAGAGAGCAGACTCAATGCCTTAAGGAAGTTAGCTGACATGATTCATGAGAAGTGTAGCTATGGGATCCAAACACTACTTGAGACACATATTAGGGATTTCTAAGCTTTTAAGGATGAAGTCAGGGAGAGGCAAGAAGCAATATTAGAGAGACAATAGGAAATACACCAAGAAGTGTCCAATATGAAGAACATTCTACTAGCATATCTGAACAACATTGGACCTTCTTTCTCAGAGAAGGAACTCAGGGATCAGTCTCCACCATCAGAGCCTCACATGTTCCAGATGCTCCTGCTCCCCCACCCACTTCTGCCTCAGCTTTAGAGCCCGAGCTTTAGTGACTTCTACCTACTTACTCCTAGTACCCCTTCCTTCCATCTCCACAGCACCTGACCTTCCATTACCCCAACTTCCCATGATCATTCCTTCATCTCTGGCACCAAACCTTTTAGATGATGTCAAAAATAGGGAGAGAAAAGTGAAGAGAATGATAAATCTTCTTTAAAGTCCATTAACTGAGTTTATTTCAACTTATTTCTATTTTTGATTATCTTGTACTTTGTTTGAAGAACTTTGAAATTGTAATGATGTAACATCCTTACTTTCGTACATCTTAGGGACCAAACAATAGCATCTAGAACCACTTATATGATTAATAAAGTCAAATTGCATAATCTGGAATTTGTGACCATGAGTTACTGTTCATGTGATAAAATTCCAGACCAATGACTCAACTTCAAAAAATATAACTAATTCTATAAAAAATAAAATGAAGTGGTTCAAGTTGCTATACGAAGTTAACATAAGCCTATTTAAAGGAAAAATATGAATCGGACCAAACTCTGGACCAATTAATACAGTTTTGGCGTGGAAAATGACTGTTTATTTGGTCAGTTTCACAGTTTCCAGATTTGGTTCCCTAACTTTGAAAAATTTATTCTCTTTGTATTGACGTCAGAATAAGGCATTCTTCGTGTCAAAATAAATCTTGACATGTTAACTAAATGTCTATAAAATTTCATAAATTTATTTGATTATTTACTATTTTTATGAACAGCTACAATTGTACTATTTTTTTAAGCATACCTTACATACATACATCACATAAGTCATGTCGCAACATAAAGTACAATCTATCATGCCATCTATCCCCTAACTCCTCTTCTTGATCTTCATCTTCTTCCATCTTTGAAGAACCTATTGGTTTTGGGGTGACATGGAGGGGGTGAGATTTCTGGGGAAATCTCAGTAGCAAAACGGAAACCATACAATGTATGCAACTACATGCTTGATGTTACTATGTGTGCACTTAATGATCATGCTTGCATAATGATAACTTAAATGCTTCCATGTCCCTTAATTATAACATATGGCCATAGCATAAAAAGAAATAGAGCATCACTTAATCATACATGCTTCACATCATCAAAGTAAGCAAACATCACATAAAACATCCAAGCAACATAAGTATACAAGTAGGTAAGTTCACTACCTCATACTCCTTGCCTTCCTTATCCTTTTCCTTTACCTCTTGCTTCCTACTTCTCTTTGATGTGTAGTTTCCCTCTTTGAGCACACAAACCAAATCCTAAAATTGCATTATCATTCATTCATTCATTACAATCTCAATTCACTAACATTTTATAACTTTAAACTCAATTAACCACTCAACCCTTAACTTTCTCTATTTGTGGTTAATTGCCTTATCCTTTAAACTAACTTACATCTTAACTTTACCCTACACAATTTTGCCTTTTGAATCCATTTATGGACTTAGAATGTTGAAATTCCAGCTTCTTCATCAAGTCTAGACAGAACCAAAAAGAAACATATTATTCTTTCAAAAATTCTCATTTTGATTCCAATGCTTCCAATACTTATTCCTCTACTTTATCCCACACAACTTTTCATTTTAAAACTATTGGAAGCATCAAAATCATGAAATTCCAATCACTGTTCATGTGTGTGAATAGTAAATAGAGAAGAATTCCAAAAATTACAACTTTCAATTCCAAGCTTCCATGGTTCAAAATCTATCCAATCCTACATAAAATCATTATATAAATTCAATGGAAGCATTAGATCATTAAAATTCAAATTCCTCCTTTCAGTTCTGTTCTTGACCGAAAGCCCCCTTCAATGTGCAAAGCAAGAAATTTCAATCTAATTCCATAACTAGCCATTAAATCTAGCTTGTCTAAGTGTTAATTTTATATCTCCAACTTCAATTTCTTCTTTCCCCAATATTATACAGTTTTGGACAGCAGCACCACATAGGGAATATCTCACTTTTCTTCCATTAAAATCCCAAGATCAAGCTCTTGAATTGAAGGAAAATAAGTTAGGATAGATTACTTACCTTAATTCCTAGCTAACTTGACTTGGGTAGCTTGGATTTCATCTTGTCTTGGCTTGGTTCTTACTTGGGCAGCACCTCCTATTCCTTCTCTAACTTGATCAAATATGAAGAGAAGGGAGGGTATTTATAGACTTGAAGGCATGGAAATGAATGGCCAAGATCATTTTGTGTACTATTTGATCTAATGACTCATATTCACTCTTGAAACAAGCTTGCCCTAGAAGCCAAATGGTGACATCATCCATGACATCATCAAGGGACACCTCATCCTCCATGTGGAGCAATTCCAAGGAAAGAAGAGTCTAGAAAAATTCTAGTCCAATATGGTACCGGCTCAGTCCTATTTCCCAAAAATCAGACTGTTTTCTAAATCTAATTTTTCTGGGATTTCATAATATGTTTTCTGATCTTAAATCCAATATCCGAATTCTTCCTACCATTGATATTCTTGAATGGGTCTAAACTTAATTACTGATCCCTTAGCAAATTACCAAAGTACCCCTCAGTTCTTCTTTATTTACCTTAATATCTCTAGGGCATTATCATCTTTTCACATATCACCAGAGTATTCCCTGACCTTGGTCAACTATTCAAGGAACTCTCCTTGACCATCTAACCTTAGTCAAATGACCAAATTACCCTCCATTCATCTGTTGCACATTGTACAGCATAGTGGCATACTAGTGGCATTTTCGTAATTTTATATTTTTTGGGTCTTTATAAACACTGGCCCACATACCTATATGAAAATATTATTAGGCCTATGAGGCACCATTCTGGGCCTTCAACGTGGTCCCCTGCCTTCCTGGTCTCAACTCCCAAGAAATTTCCCAAAAAATATTTATCGGGTGTTTTATTCCACTGTAAAATCTATTATAAATTCTACATAACTCCTTTTTGAGTTCTGTCAATTTCATAAATTCTAATATTAATTATAAGAATTTACTATAAAATTTCATCTGATTCTGAGGTCCATAGGATATTGTAATAATCTCCTAACTTAGAAAATTAATATTAATTTATCGGGACCTCAAATCAAAATTCTGTGTTGCGTTAAACTGATCGGAATAATTTACTCTATTTACTAGGAAAATTTGGAACTAAACTGATTCCAGGAATTTTTGGGCATTTTTAGGCTCAACTTTCCATTTTTACCATTTTACCCTTGAACTTTTGAAAATTACACTTTAGGCCCTCAATTTTTCATAATTACACTTAATGGCCCAAAGTTTATGTCTACTTCCATTTTGTACCATGGAACTTTTAGAATTTTCACTTTAATCCCTCTTCTTTACACCCTTGTCTAATTATTATCTTTTCTTTCTAATTATCATCACAATCTCTTCCAAACCTCTTTCCTCTATCAGTCTTATACATATAGAGAAAAATTGAGATATGACAAATGACATGCTTCACTTTGTTATTCAAGTTATGCTAATGAAATTCAAGTTGTATTTTGACTCTTGTTTGACTCTTAATGATTTTAGTTCACTTGGTTTTGTCATCATAAAAAATGGGAAGAATGTTAGATTCCATAATCAATAATGTTTTGATGATATCAAAAGGAATTCAAAATAATTAAGTCATTTATGTGCTCAAATGATGTCGAGAGTGATTTAAAATAATCAAGTTGTTTGTGTGTTTAAATGTTGTTAAAAGATGAAGTTAATCAAGTTAATCGATTAGTCAGTTGATTAATAGTACTTAATCAATTAGTCAATCGATTAATGAGTATCAATTAATCGATTGGTTGTTCGATTAATGTAAGGACAATATTCTATTCTATAAAAGAAAATCAATTAATCGATTAGATAATCGATTAATAAGTGTCCATTAATCGATTAAGTGTTTGATTAATGTCATAAGAAAGCTCGCTGTAATTAACCAAATAAGTCAATTAATCGATTGCATATTCGATTAATCTGTTGAGAACAGTTTTTCCTTTGAACAAAGATAGCTCTATTTACGGCTGGAAAAAAGCATTTCAACACCGGTTGAAAATGGCATTCAACATCGCACATACAGCCGGTGTAGAAACGGACCGTGTAAAAAGTGAGACCTTCTACACCGGTCACATGACCGGTGTAGAATGTATACTTTTTTACACCGGACTAAAATTTAAAGCGGTTCACATTTACATCCGGTGTATTATATTTTAACATCTACACCGGTTTGAATATTGGGACGGTGTAGATTATTCAAATGTTAACATCGGTTGAATATTGGGACGGTGTAGATGTTATTAAATTTAATTTATATGTTATGTATGATATATGTTCTTTCTACACCGGCAGGTATATACCTCCGATGTAGATGTTATTAAATTTATATTTAATACATTTCGTTGGCCTGAAGCTTCATAAATAAACTGCCCAAATATAATATACGACTCAATCATCGATCATCATCAATTCAAGATGCCAGAGACATATATAATTCAATTGCTCATTATATTATTCATTCAATACAAAAATGCTACAATTTGAACAGACAAGTAGAAAAAGGTATTTAGTGAAAGACAAATACTATTGAGAAGGAAGGAATTGAACAAAAAACTCTGCCCACCGATTACGCAGGTCCTCAATATCTTGGTCAGGAAATGGATCAGGTTGATCAAACATCTGAAATATGAAATCAAAATCAAAGAAATTAAGGCATTACTAATATAGATTAGATTGAGAATTAAGAAATATGAAATCATTAAAAATACAATTTTACCTCCTCAGTTAGGTCAATCCTATTTGACAAGATAATATTGACCATGTGTCTAACTATGTAGAAACCGCACAAGTTGCTTTCTCTGGGTTGCCTTCGACTCTGTAATGTTAACAAGATAAAAATTATTTCTCATCATCAAAACGAGGAACCTAGCTAACACCCAATATATACTTTTATTACCTTCGGTGTGATCCATTCAGGGTCCCTCACCAAATTAGCGTGCTTAAGGCCCCTTGCAACCGCGAACATCCTCATAACCCTATGACCAAAGTTAATAAGTTAGTAACCCATTTATCACAAAGATCATTGTGTATAGAAGAGAACTCACGTGTTCATGATCTTCCTGACATCAAACGAGGGCTTGTAATGGAGGGAGCATAAGAAGAAAACTTTATAGCTATGCTTACATAGGATGACAAGTTGCCAATGATTGCTGTAGAGATTAGTTAAAAGAGAATGAGTATTATAATTAAGCAAATACAAAACTAGTATATATGAAATAAAATGAAATATTATTATTCTTACTCCTGCATATATGGTGCGAAGAAACAATCAATATCAGTTTCACCGAGCCTACTTGAAATGTATGCAAGCCTCGAAGATTGAGAGGTCCCTTTAGCATAAATCTGAAGTGGGCATAGGAATCTGAACTTTTTTTGTTTGCCCTTGGAGGAAACCAACTCAGCTTGCATGTACCTACAGCAATGCATAAATGACATTAGTTGTAAGACTTGAACTTTGTTATTACATATATTTACATTTAAATTATACTTACATCAAAAACACTTGGATACAGCCGAAGGTCAGTTCTTCCTTGGGAGTGATCAGAGATTTGACTTCCGCATGGTCCAGGAAGGCCGGTGCCCCCACGTCGCCCACAACTGAATCCATAGGCAACGAGTCCACATGGAACATTTTGTCATATGCCAATAGGATCACACGTTGCATGCCATTCAAAGTGGGAGGGGTAGGAAGTTGGCTGGGGGATGAGGCGACGTGATTCGAAACAAGATGCTTTGGCCACAATATGAAAGTCCCTTTTGCTTGGCTCACTGTCTTCACCTCATCAGTGGGAATTGGGACAAGAGCATCTCCAATTAGCACGGCTTCAACTGTCACCCTTAATTGATCGTCCTGAATTTGGCTGTGGTGAACAGTTGCCCCTAGGCTATGGATGGAGCCACGTGCCACTAGCGTCTAAGAGGATCCTCAACATATAGATCACAATGTTCTGCATCCTCTGACAGCGGCAAGCAACAACTCCCCTTAGTGCTTGGACGGACTGCAGTTGAGGGCGAGAGGGGATCAGTTGGCTCTTGCTGCCTTGATGTCATCATGGACAACATTTCTTCCTTCATCTTTGCGAACCCCTCTTGTAATCGCGCCTCAATTGAAGCTTCTTCTTGTGCCCTAGCCTCTATCCAAGCCTCTTCCTTAGCCTCTGCCCTTATGGTGGAGAGCAAGGATGCCAACTCTGCCCTTGGCACCACATGTAGGGAACGTGTTTGAGATGCTCCAAAGTAATCTCTTATACCCACACCTCTTCCAACTCCCCTGACATGGCCCCCATGTTCTTGTTTCCCAGTGGCAATAGTCAAGATGTCATTCCTACCATCTGACTTGAAGGATCCATGGGACTCTTGTTGTTTAAGATCACTCTATAACATAGAAAGAACAAACATAAGGAAAATGATATAATTATATATAGTCTACTAACACAAAATAATGCAAGTAGTGCTTACAATTTTTTCAGCAATCATGCGAGTATTGTCGCTTGTAAAAGTTCCGCTCTTTCTTTGGCGAGCGTACAACCATTTTTCTTCGCGACGTATCGGAGAGGGGGGTCAAGAAGAACACTAGGATCCGACCCAGCATTTTCTTCTAGCCTCATCCTCTTGGCCCCCAACAACTCTCTTTCTGCCTTCGCATAACCCCCTCGAGACATTGTGTGGGGGCAATCATTCTTGAGGGCGTATTCAATCGCTTTTGCCCTTTTTTCCTACAAGACATGAAGTAGTTAAAATCAATACATATGATACTCTGATACGTTTTCTGCCAACACATACAAAAGGATACACTCACCATTGCTACTGGCGTGGTCCGATTCCTAACAAATTCTTCCCACGCAGCTTCATCAATGAATTGATACTTGCTGCATGGAGAAGGTTGAGGATGACCACTTCTGTCCTGTCCATACAGATACTGACGAGCTAGTTGTGTCTTGAATGCCCTCCAACTCTCAGCGCAATAAGACAACGTCTTCTTCTTCAAGAACTCATTGTTGGGAACATTGTAAGTGAGCTGCAATGTTTGCCATTGAAAACAGAGTAATCAACAAACAGTTGTGTATTTGGTATTGCTCTGCATGCAATATTAAATAGTTCCTATACCCGGATAGTGTCCCAAATTTGATTCTTCACGCGATCATCCACAGCATCCCAAGTCAAATAGGTGATGCTAGGCTTGTTGCGTGCTAGGAGGCTGATAAAACTTACGTACTTTGTCCTGTGTTCACCAGTTGGGTTCCAGTTTCTGTCAAACTTTATCGAAAGCAGTTTCCCCTCCATCCTGTCCTTCGTAATGTCTTTCAAACGAGTCGCACTTCTGCCCTTCCTTTGCGTAGTGGCACTTGGAGCATCGCTAGTCTCAATCTGAGTAACTCTATCCTCCATATTCCTATGTACGCAATAACAACATCAAAAACATTGAAAACAGACTTAACCCTTTTTCCTTCAACCCGTCAGAATACACAAAACTTGTTCCTTTAGCATTTATGAATGAAAAGATGTGCAAGCATTCATCAGGAAAAATAGAAAACCTAGATTAAACGAACATAAAAATGGTGACGCACGTACACAGGGAAAAAAATGCAGAGAACACGTACACGAAAAAGCAGAACGAGAGAGACAACAGAGAAGAACGACTGATCGAGCGCGGAGAAGCCTCGCGAGAACCACAGAGCACGACGAGCGGCGATATGACAGAGTACGTGAGAAAGGAGAATGAAGATAATCGCGCCAAGGGGCGGGCTTAAAAAATGAATATAAACATTCGACACTGGGTGTAAATTATTCTAACCCGGACAAAAACATAAACGATGTAAAATTGATACATTTTACACCGGATAAATTTTACAACCGATGTAAAAAATAACACCGTTTAAAATATAACACCGAATAAAGTAAAACCCGGTGTAACTCTTGCAAAACCCCTCACAAATTAGATGAGTGTAAATATCAGCAGGACTTTGTTTCCTCTCATTCAAACAACTCACACAAGGACAATAAAACCTTCCATTGTCATCATCACCATTCCGTTTAGCAAAATCCAAAAACTCCTTCACCCCCTTAGCATACTCAACACTTGTTCGTTTAGCATTTATCCAACTACGATCCATATTTGTGGAAGACTATAAGAACTAGAAAAATAGAAAACAATAAATTAAACCATTACGTTGCAGCTAATGCATGGAGAGAATAAATTTTCAGTTCTCGAGAGGAGTTCAAAACAAAACTCACCGTCTGTGAAGCGCCGAGAAGACTTAACGCGCGAACCAGGGAAAAATGAGAGATGGAAGGCGCGAGAAATGTACCAAATAAAAGAGTATTTGGTAAAAAAAATAAAACAAAAAGTTTATTTTGTAAGAAAATATACACCAGACAAAATGTTACACCGGTGTAGATATATATAAAAGTTGTAGAGAGTATATTTTACACCGGCCACTATATATAGACCGGTGTAAAATATATCAGTTTTTTTTAAGTGATACAGACCATGTCATCAACTTTTACACAAAAAAAAATATATATATCAGAATATATAAAAGTTGCAATCTTTCACTACTCATCAGACTCAGAGTTTTGGGAGTCATCAGATTGGGTGAGATCAACAGGATTAAAGAAGCTATCACGGGGTTGATGGCGGCGAACTTCTGAGCGGAAATCTCTGAAACTTGCTTTCAGTCTGTCAACTTTGCAATTCAGTTCTTCCACGGAGTCCTCCAGCCCATTGAAGCTCAGTATGAGTTCCTCAAGGCTCTCCATCAGAGTCACAACCAGGGGAGGAGGAGAAGGAACAGAAGGGTGAGGATCAGGATGTTTGTCTTCAAAGTCGTCTCTGTTTCTTTTGTGGGGCGGAGAAGGAGGCGTGCGTGAGGAAGAGGCCATTGGAGGAGTCAGATAGATGAAAAGAAAATAAAATAGAAGAATGGTATACATATATATATGGTTAACGTTCATGATCAATAAGAATATAGAAGAATGCAATTGGCCTTCTATCATAATGACTACAAACGTTGGGAACCGAAGAAGTGAAATGAACGGTCTGAAAAATAAAGAAAGCGCGCGGGAAAGCATAGACAGGAAACTGAAGAGGCAGATAGGACGAAGCTAATCTGCACCAGGTGTTTATATTTTAAATCGGTTACTTTTAAAACCGGTGTAAAAATTTAATTTTTTTTAAACCGTCTTCTCCTCAGTGACCGGTTTAAAAGTGGGATTCAGATGAAAAATAAACGGATCATCAACAACGTATGCAGAACAAGAAACCTGTTAAACTTTATTATATTCATTCAAATTAAACTTTACTAACTAACTTTACATCTTGAAATCTAGGAAAAAAGACCTCGCTCTATCAACAACAGGATGAAAGAAACTATCATCGTGTTGAAAGGCTCTGAAATGTTCATTCATCCTCTCCACTTTCAGAGCCAGTTCTTCCACCGAGCGCTCCAAGGCATTAAAGCGCGGGATGAGTTCCTCCAGGAACTCCACCAGTTGCTGAAGCAGGGGAGGAGGAGAAGGAACTGAAGGGTTATCAGGAGATACGTGCATATGTTTGTCTTCAACATTCTGTCTCTGTCTTTTGTGAGGCGAAGCCATTGGAGAGTTAAGATAGAAGAATAGAAGAAATAAATATAAAATAGATATCAGAGAAGGTGATCATGATGAAAATACTGTGCATGTCTGAGAAGACTACTTGACATAAAATGGCGGGAAAGGATCCTGACGGAGTTCATCTACACCGGACTAAATATTTCCACCTCGGTCAATATAAATACGCTGTAGAAAGTAAAAATCTAACTTGACCAAATATTTCCACATCGGTCTCTATAATATCCGCTGTAGAAATTAAACATCTAAACTGGACTAAATATTTCCACATCGGTCACGAGTAAATAAGGTGTGAATATTTTATTTTATTTACAAAAATGCCACCGCTCATTTTTTTAAAACCGTCTCCGCATTGACCGGTTTAAAAATGGGGATTTCGATTGCCAATTTTCCACCAGTGATTAATCGATTAGTTAATGGATTAATTTATATTAATCCATTAACATTTTGATTAATCAGTGATGAATCATTTTGTGAAAATTCAAATTTGAATCCATTAATTGATTAGTTAATCGATTAATTTATATTAATGGATTATTTATTCGATTAATTTGTGTTGAAAACATTTCTGTTTCAATTCTTCTAGAGACATTAATCGACTAGGTATTCGATTAACTTATATTAATTGATTAGTTAATCGATTAACTTCATATATTTCAAATATCTTTCTCTGTTTACATTGAAACTGATTGAATCTCTCTTTGAGTTATATATGATTGTTCCAGATATGAAATATACATATATGTTTCTCCATATTCTTCATTATATATCTTTTGAGAAACTTATTGCATTGTATATGGTTGAAAATTCTGATCAATGTGATGCTTTGTTTTCTGTTTCTTTCATTAATTAAAACATTGATCGAATTAATGATAATTAATCTAGTAGTTAATCGATTAATACAGTATGTTTTCTGAAATCCATCTGAACTTGATTAAGGCCTTGATCTTTGATAATGAGTTGATTATTAATAGTTCATACACTTAATCAATGCTTTAACTACTAACAAATCTTTTGAGATTGAGTGTGTTCAGGAAAGGCCAAGAAGTTGAAATGATTAAGGCTACGGCAACGTAAACTTGCTACCCACCAACAATGCCTTCACTCTAACAGTTACAAATATGAGTTAACAGCTACCAAATGAAATAAATACTATTTAAAGACTAAGCACTAATGAAGAAAAGAATGAACAACAAGAACAAACAGACGAAACAACAAACTTTTGAATTTATTACATTCTCTGATTCTTCATTCTGTAACCTGACATTTATTGAGCTTCAGTGTTTATCATCATACATACTCTTTGAGAGAGAGATTGTGAATATATTTTTCATTCATTCTTTAGACTTAAGAGATTGGTTCTCTTAAGTTGGGATATTACCTTATGGGAAGTAAGGGGGAGTGATTGAGTAGATCAATTGCTGTACTAAGGCACCAAGAGCCCGTTCAAATATTGGAGATAGTTGAAAATCTCATAAGGCCTCTGAGGACTGGACGTAGAACAAGAGGATTGGTCTGAAATAGGATAAACTACTTGTGTTTATTCTTCTAGCTTTCGGTGAAATCTTTCTTATCCTTATTCTCTTTATTCAATCATATTCTCGTTGTTTTTAAGTTTTGAAATTTTCGATACAAATTTTAAAACACCCAATTCACCCCCTCTTGGGTGTATCTGCCTAGACTAACACATTTTATAGTTACATTTCTAATGCTCATTTGTTCTTACTACACTCAAATAAACATACTGAAGGGAATTGGAAGACACGCAGCAGAAATTAACTTTAAAATTTTTCCAATCCCTGCTAGGATCTACTGATTGTGTTTAAGTCAAGTAGTAAGAGGTGTTACCTTTGGTATTCAAATTATTGGTGGCTCGGGGATTCCGACGTTCGGGATGCCTATGCTCTCTTTTCGATCGCAAGAAGTCGACAACTCAGATAGGCTTCCTCTATCAGTATCCACACGAACAGCATTCCAATCACGAACGACGTGCTAGCGCCTCTTGTCCTTCTAGGATTTTTCTAGAGAATCCGTCCTCACCGTCTTATTTTGGCCGTTTCTTATCTGCAAACCTTTTGTACTCTTACCCCCAGAACCCTAGCCCCTAATGTCAAATATATAGGATGCTATCGGTGTTCTGAGGGATATTAGATTTCATAATTAATCCTAAATTAATTCCGAAATTAATACAATATCATATATTGCGTAATCTGATAAAAAATCAATTAAATAAATATGGTTTCTTATATTAAATCTGTCCCACAGATTTAATTCACCTATTCATTTAATTTAAAATAAAGATATGATAGAATTATATTTGATTTATTCTCATAAATCAAATTTGAGATATTATATCAATTTAAATTTTAAATTCGAAAGTGATAGAGATTTAATTTATCCTTATAAATCAAATCTTATAAATATCTCTTATATTATAAAATATATATATACAAATTTATATATATACATATATATACACGTCCACCTTAGATTATTCATTTAATCTAGACATATCTTAGATTTAATGAATCTGTATATCATAGCTCATGTTGGGCTATTTTGTGTGCGACCCTGTAGGCCCATATGAAGTTAGCAGTGGGCCATTTACTATACTGACTCACAAATCGTAAGCGGTCTCTAGCAAGACATCATGACTACCCAAAATATATGAGGATCGATAAACGATGTAACCTTTCATACAACCATATCATGTCCCTTTTGTCACACGATATTTTGGTCATGGATGAGGCATGGAGAACGTCATCCTCCTGTTCCTGACCGATACTTTCTCGATCCCTGAGTAGTCTGACTATAGAAATGGAACTACCTTTCCATTATAGTATGGCCATACATTTCTCAGACTCTCTCATCGAGGGGCCCAGTAATATCTCTCTACGAATGTGAGGGACAAATTCCATCTTGACCATTCACATTCCTCCGCATGAAAAACCACTGAGTCCGAACATAGTCTTTATGATCACTCAGTCAAAAGTGACTTTTGACTAGGTCAAAGCTTAGCGTTTGTCATGTAGGAATCCATGATGATCTCAGGTCAAAGGGCATAGTGACATGGTTTGTATATGAGAGAAGCTTATGACTTAACCCATGCAGCTCTCTCATAGCAGGTTGGTCCAACACCTTGTACTTTTACATGTGCCTATGACTTTGATTTATATCTCTATACATCTTCAAAATTATACTGGTCTTATTTTATCTCTGCTCCCGCATAGATGATCGACCAAGGACATTTAGGATAAGATCATGAGTTATCCAAGGATGGTCATCACAGTAAGCATGCAAATAATATGATAACATAATTAAGAAATTCATAAATCAACAATGTTCATAATACAATGATTGGCCCCTAGGGCACAATTTCCAACACATACCACAAATTTCTACAAATCGAACATAAGATTTAAAATCCTAAATAAACACAGTGTCCCACACTAAGATGATAAAAAATTCATGCTATCAAGACAATGTTTGCATTTATGTGGGTCACCTTTTATAGATCACACTTCAGCCTCATAGTATGTATGTACCTACACTATGATGAGGAAATGAGTTCATTGGTTTTCACAGCAAATGACTTCACTTTCTCACATTACAGCCAGAAAAGATGACAAGTACACTAAGCCTTTCTCAACGTCTAGCCACGATGACGAGAAAACCCAGTAGCGATCAGAACATGTGGACCCTCATACGCTATCTTCCTCGTCATGCTTCTTCTCTTCTTTCCACACCAGTGCGCCAAGTCAGTTATGCTCTTTACTGTCTTTTAATTCACAGGGTAGCTTTGTCTTTTCATAATTGAAAATAATTAATCTCAAATCCCATGGGACTTCACAATAGTTTTACCATTTTTTGGGACTTATTCACAATTTGATTCTTTCCACGGGACCTAGATACAATTTTTCCTTCTTTAATTCTATAAAATGTTTTTTCAGATATCTAATTCTAACACCATCAATTTCATTAATAAAAAATATTGACATTAAAATTTTAAAAGTATAATTTTTTAAAATAATAATTATTAACATAAAAAAATCTTCATTTGAAACTAATAGTATGGAACTGGATACTTGGTAATAGGATATAATAAATAATATAAAAAATGATTAAAAGATTAACAATATACATTATAAAATTAACGGATCAAACTAAAACTTTATAAAAAGTTAAAGGATTAAATATATATTTTTACACCATCAGGTGGGTTGGATCTAACTGTTAGTAGAAGGGGTTAGTCTATCACAACATGACGAACTAATATTAGAATCCTCGTGGAGAGAAGTACTCACATTTAGTGCTTGACGGTAGATTAGACATGATTACCTCTAGTAGAAAGATACATATACTTTAAAAAAAAGTATATTTTTGCTAGAAAATAAGTATATTTAGCAAAAGACAAACATGCTATCCAAGAGGGTTTGATGTTGTAACAGGCATAAGAATTTTTTAGGGACTAATAAATAAAAAAGGGAAAGTCCTATAAAAAATACCTTTTAAATTTTTAAATTCTAAAATGATCACACCAATTTTTAAAATTCCAAATTCATACTCATGACTAAATAGGGATTTTAAAATTTTGGATTCTTTTACAATTTTGCCCTTTACTTTAACCACATGTGATTTACTACTTTTGTAATGCAATTTACTATATTTTATTAGATATTTATAACAACAGTAATGCAATTGATAAATATTTTTCTATATCTCAAATGTGTTAAATTAAATTAATCATTTAGGAGATTTAAAACTTTTATAATAAAATTTAGAGTAGTTTATTAGATATTTACCGCAAGAATAATGCAATTGACATATAACAAAATTTACTATGCCTTATTAGATATTTACTACAAAAGTAATGCAATTGACAACTACTTTTTTTAAAACTTAAACTTGTTAAATTAAATAAATCTTTTGGGAGATTTACTACTTTTATAACAAAATTTACTACACCTCGTTAGATATTTACTACAAGAATAATACAATTGACAACTATTTTTTCCAGAACTCAAACTTGTTAAAATAAATAATATGTGTAAAATCCTCCTAAATATAACTACTATAAATTACTTAGACCCATTTTGTTCACAATATAAATTAATAACAATGAAACCATAGTTATAAATGAATTTATTTAATTTTAGAAGAATTAACCATGGTAGAAAAAAGTTTTACTAAAATCTAAAAGAAAGCCTACCATGTTTATAAAAAGACTTTTCTTAATCGACAAATATTCATAATAGAAAAAGAATAAAATGAGTCAAATTATTTAGAACATATAAATTGCTTAATCTTTTATAAATTTTATATTATAACTAGTAGATACCAGAGTAGACTTGATTTTATATTATAAATATTACACTTTTCTATAAATATGTATATTAATTAATAGAACGATAATTATATAATCTTTTATGAAATATTTTCTATAATATTAAAAATTAGATTAAAATTTATATATAAAAAATAATGTGAGGGTCTATACAATTTTAATAAAATAAAGTATTATATCATATTAGAGTATGCAGAATGATCCCTACTATACAATACACAACTATTCTACACATAAATCCAAAGGAGAAGGCTATACAATGATATAACACTAATCCAGCCTCTGAAGCCTTCCTTGAGGTCCTAGTACGAAACTATCACCTGAAAAATATTAATAACACGTGCATACTAACATGTACTTATGAGGTGTCAAATGGGACAGTTAACAAAGTACAATAGATAGAAAATAACACGTCATCATAATATAATCAAATGGATAAATCACCTCAATTTCTTTTATCAAACCAACCGAATCGTCTTATACCCGCTGACCGAACCTATGGGCTAGTGATAACTACCATATGACTGGCCACTCAAAGAGTTAATCGATAAAATGTTTGAATCAGCCAAAATTCTCAGAGTACAAGACCGGACCATGGATTCATTAAAGCCAACCATTGAGTACTAATGGAGGCTATACCATGTGGTAGAAAGACAACCCTATCATCACCAATCCCCAATACCATATGCATAATTCACAAGAAAATCATATTAATTAACATCTCAATTCAAACTTTCTAAGTTAAACTTTAAATCCTACAAAACTATTTTCAATAAAAATCATCAATCAAATTTTCTCAATAAAATCATATCAATATTAGTAGATATATATATATCAAATTACTCATAAGTATCACATTAGTGCATACATTAAATAGAAAATAGTTATCTCTTGTTAAAATAAGAAATACTTGATACGAGTCTAATGGCCCCATTGCTTCAAGTTGGAGTTCATCAATAATCATGAAAAGGAAAAGCTACTCGTACGATGATATTCAAAGAGGACTTTCCCATGGATTTGACATTTCATGGTGGATACAAGCTTGCGTTGATCTTCATTCTAAATTGTGATGAGAATTGCTCGTTCGACAATGACATGCCGCAAAAGGTCTTTTGCACAAAATTTGAGCCTTCTTGTTACGGTTTCAAAGGATTATCTTGGGGTTGTCACCTAATATGATCTTATTGTTTTTTCAGTATCATTATTATTATATTTCTTAAAATTCTATCCGATATAATAATTTAAAATTTAAACTATATATTTTTTTATATATATTTATACTATATTATCATTATATTATAAATACATATATTATTATTATATGTATATTTAATCAAAGATATATGTATATTATTATTATAGATATATTTTCTATATCTACCTATTTCTTATATCATCAATCATTTAAGATGATTATTGATTATTTATTCACCCTTAAACCCATATAATTTCTTTAACCCTTTATAATAAAATTTTCAACAATTAATAATTAAATTTTCTTTTATTTTCTTAATTTTATATATTTTAAACTTTAAACAATGCATTTAATCTATTATAAACCTTCAGTTTTTAAAAAATAACATCTTGATTGTTACTTTTATAATGAAATTTACTATACTTCATTAGATATTTACTAGAGTAATGCAACTTATAACCATTTTTTTAGAACTCAAACATGTTAAAATAAATATATTATTATGGTAATTTACTACTTTTATAACATAATTTTATCATATTTCATTATATATTTATCATAATAGTAATTTATTTTAATAAGTTTTAGATTTGAAAATAGTTTTTCGCAATTCATTACTATTATAGTAAAAATTTAATGAAGTATAGTAAATTGTATTATTAAAGTAGTGAATTACCATAATTATACATTTATTTTAATATGTTTGATTTTTGGAAAAAATTGTTGTCAATTGCACTACTCTTATAGTAAATTTTATTATAAAAGTATTAAATCTTTCAAAGAATTCATTTATTTTATGTTTGAGATATGAAAAATGTAGTTGTCAATTGTATTACTTTTGTGATAAATATTTAATGAAATATAGTAAATTACATTACAAAAGTAATGAATCACATGTGGTTAAAGTAAAGGGCAAAATTATAAAAGCATCCAAAATTTTAAAATCCCTATTTAGTCATGAGTATGAATTTGGGATTTTGAAAATTGGTGTGATTATTTTAGAATTTAGAAATTGAAAAGGTATTTTTAAGGGGTTTTCCTAGTAACAGACATCGATCCCATCTAAATAAATCCAATTCCTTTTTGTTTATCTCATTAATTAACAAACACCGATATATTTCAACTTATTATGAAGTAAATTATTTTTATTGCATGCAAAGAAGGCCAATACACCTGTGAGAATGGTAGGACTCAAGTGGTACCATATGTGGCTTAGAGGCAATGAATTTCATTACTGTTGCTACCCCTCACCTGGGATCTAGGGGCAATAAGCAGGTATTGGCATCTGATGTTTAGATTTTCTTTATGTTGTCAACACTTAGTGATATTGAAAAATTTGAATCTGCATCTGATAATTAATAAATTTATGACTATAAAACTATGGGCTAAGACATTGTGCAGAGAAAAAGGAGGAACAGGATTATTTGTGATGATTTATTGATGTTTTATTCCATTCTTCATAGAATCAGGTCTCGTCAAGGTGAACGAGGCCTGAATAGATTATAGAATGATCATGGTATTAAGTGGAGTTGACTCTTAAGCTTATATGATACAGTCTGTGCACCAAACATGTGATCAATGCGGACTGTGTTGTAGAATGTCATGCAACCAGGCCTTAGATTGTGTGCCAAATGGTCCCTTGTGTCATTCAGTGAATTGTTACATGTGAAACTTGCAAGTTTAACATGATTATGATAGCTGGACTCGGTTTATGTGCTTGATGTATAAAGACATTCTTCTAGATTCTGCATATGATTGATTTTCTTCAAAATTTGTATATTTTACCAACTCCTAGGTTACCTCTCTGTGTGGATGTTTCTCCGAATCAGTTTAGGATCAATTTAAGTTGGTTTTTTGTTGAGGGTATCATACACATGAACTAGTTAAATTAATTTCTTCTGTTCCAGTAATTAAACATGTTGACTGGGTCTTCACATTCAGGTTCCATTTCTTTTTGGTATAACTGCGATTGAGAAACTTACAAGCTGTGTTATTCACTTGATTTTTAGGAGAACTGGTCGTCATCTTTTCCGTACTGATGATGAGGAAGGAAAGCCACCATTGCTCAAACGCATGCTAGAAGATTTTGAGGAACTTTATTTCATGTGTGATTGTTACGTTGCATATCTCATATTGTTCTCTTTAAAGAAGATTTGTATCTCAATGACCCTGACTTGCTTTATTCAGGTCTGCATTGCGTACTTTCAAACGCCGGATTGTATATTCAAGTGTGGGCTATGATCGTATCCTTAGTATACACTACTATCTGCTTTTTGTTATGGCATATGTCAATCTACAGTGTGTATATTTATATGCTTTCCCTTATATTTAACATTCAAGATATTGTTGGCTGGAGAACATCATCCATCAGACGAAATAATGAACTTTCAAAGGTTTGGTTATTTGCATACCTTATAAGCTCTTGAATGATTTATTTGATCTTCAGTTGCATTTTAGTTTGATATATCTTTTGGTTAACAGTGGGAGAATACAGTAAATGAATAATATCCACATGTTGTATATGAAGAACACTGCAAGGAAGCTCAGCAGTGCGATTTAATAGATGACAGCCCTGATAAGATTGAGGGTTTGTACTTTGTGTTCCCCCTTTTAATCTTGAGTGCTGTTATTTTGAGCCTGCACTAGTTGCCCTTTCCATGTGTAATGTGCTTGGCTTCTCTTGCTTATATGAATTCTTTATGTCATGTAGCTTTTCCAATCAGTTACTTCTAGCTAGAATACAAGGATATTACTTTTTGACTTGTTCCTATTTTCTTAGCCCATCTTCATTTGGACCTTAAATATCATATTAACCGTCATGGTGCTTTTTGAGAAACTTATTTTTAAGAAAACAAGTTAAACCAAAAAATAAAAAAAATATAAAATATAAAGCATAGGCAAGCAATCATTTATAAACCTTGCCTCTCTGTTGTTTCAACTTTTGATCACGGCAAGTTTGGAACATTTCACTCTAAACTTATATTTCCAAAATGATGATAGTGAAATTTTAAAATCAAATTAATGATCTTTTGAAATCAAATCTGGAAGAAATACTCTCAATATTTACATTTTCTTTCTAAAATACTATTCGTATCTGCTATTTTTCATATAGTTGAAGTCAGCAACTTTCATGTAATTAACCTTCCCTATAAGATTCAACTGTTGCTTGAAGTTGTAAATGGAGTATGCGCAGGATCTTTCTTTATTTGCTCCTCCTATCTGCAGATTGTCTGATTTTTCACTAGAATGTTTCTTTCAAAGATGGTAACAGGCTTATCTCGCGTGTCGTGGCAAAAAGTTGATGTTGGTTTTCACAGTAGTAGACAGAGGTTTGCTGCTCATAGTATTATTCAGTTCCGTGTCTCACTCTCGCATCACATTGCTTTGCTCTCCTCTTATGTTTGCACTTGTGTGTAACCACTAACCCATGATAAGTGATAGAGAAAACTAGCAATTTGTTATCTAAATTGGACCATGAAATCAATGAATAAACCAATTATTCTTAAAAGTTTGTTATAAATTAATTCTTTCATTGTCCCTGAATTACTTGACTTGTCCAAAATAAAATAAAATTAATATGCCATAAGTTTGTTATTTACATGGACGAATTTGTGCCCTTGCATTTTCCGAGACTACCATTCAAATGGTACTCTCAGGCCAAATTATAAGTTTCCTCTGAATGATACTCCTTTTATTTTTAATATAATAGCTAGATAAATAATTTAGGTAGATTATAAAAATTAGTTATATTAGCTATTTGTAATAAATATAGTTTAATTTTTTTAAGATGCCATCTTTTATCATGACGACCCTTAGATAGAAATCTCATAATATGTGCAATTAATAGGATATTTTAAGAAAAAATTATAAATTTATGAGACAAAGTAGATTGAAATCTTATATTAAAGACCAAATTTAACCCTCCATCTAGCTTTTATATTATAGACTAGATGGGGTAGTATAATAGTAATATTGCTAATACCTCTGTTCTTTAATATTAGAGTTAGTTAATTTTTTTAGACAGATTAAAGAAATCAAATAAATCAGTTAATTATAAATAATATGAGAATTAGTTGACTAATTTAAATAAGATTAAAGAGTATATAATATAATTTATTTTAAAAAATAGGATTTAGTTAATTATTTGACTTCTTTAAACTACAAAAAAAAATAAATTAACTCTTATATTAAAAAATATAGAGAGTATTATTTAAAATACAAATATAACAGTCTTCTCATTCATAGGTTTCTTCTTTTATCCTGTCTGTTTCCTTTCTCAGGCATCTTTAATAAATCTTTATTTTACAGGTCAAAGATCAAACCTGGCATCTAGAAGGTGCTGATGTCATACGCCATATGATTGATCATTTTCTGACCTAAAAGCTGATGATCCCTTAGATTGTGTACTTCCTAGCTATATAAATTTTCTCTAAGGCTTTGTTTGCTCAAAAAGAGAGGAAGATAGGGGAGGGTAAATGATATGTGTAGAAGAGAGGAGATATTTTTTGTTTGATTCAAGAGGGAGGGAAAGGAAAGTTTATTATAAATTGACAAATATATCCTTATTATTTTATTTATATTGTGCATGGACATTTCCTTCATCATCTAAATTATTTTTATCTTCCTCTTTTTTCTCATACTGTACTTCTAAGAGGTTGGAGATCTTTTCTATCAAGTTTTAGAATATGATCAGCATTCTGCATTATAACTGACTCATTTGCATCATTTTCGTCAAATTCCTTCTTATCATGAGAGTGCTTAATCTGGTAGATCAACCAGAAACAAACACCAAGCAACATAATAATTTACAGAACATGCTTTAACTTGATGCCTTTGGACCTATGATTTCTACTTGGTGTGCGTTTTATCATGATCACTTTCTTCTCCAAATAACAAGGATAGGCTACCTGCTTTGAATGACAAGTGCGCCATTAAGAAACTAAAGAGAAAACAACCATTGATGTAAGAATAGCACTAATACTTACACAGAATATAAAGAATACACACAAAGCACAACTTATATTGGCCAGACTCTTGCATCAACAAAGACCTAAAAAACTAAAAATACTAGTGCCCTTTTGATTCTGATCCATTTCTTATCCAATGTGTCTTAAGTAAAATTCATGTAATTAGCCCTCTTTACGGCATGATAGAAACAAAAGCAATAGAAAATCGTTAAATTTAAACATGACAATATTATGTGCCTTGTTTAACATTTATCCAAAAAAATAAGAACACGTTCACGCAAATGTGAGATAAAGAACACACCAATAACAATTCCTTTGGTGCAGTATCTGCAATAAAATTCCCCACAGATGTTGGCCACAGCAACATTTATAGCAAGAAATTTCTTTTTAAGCAGTATTTTCAATGCCAAAATAAAATTATGATACAAAGAGATAGAAAATAGTTATGAATCAAATCAACTGAAACAATAAACTAAAAAGGTTGCATCCTCAATTTCTATGGCTACCAATACACACAAACTTCAGTCCAAGATTCACAAATAATACAAAACACAAAGGTAAAGATTCCATTCCATAGCAGATCATCGGAGAGGAAGAACCAAAGCCCGTAATTTTAAATAAGAGACCCATTTTTCAGGAAGAAGCAAACAGATAAGGGGTCTAATTTTGAAATGGGTCTAATTTCAGCAGAAGAGGAAAAACCAAGAATCGGAAATAACATTAGGCAAAGGCATGTTAGAGAAATGCCAAAAATGAGTGAACAAACATTGTAAGAAAAAGAAAGAAAGCAAAGGGGGAATTACTGGAATTAGACCCACAGCGAACCCTTCGCCAGCACCGCCTTCACGAGAAATGCTAGAAATGAGTGAATCAAACACAGAAATGAGGGAATCAGCTTCGCAACCCACAGCGACACTGTCATGAGACCCAAGTTCTTCCCGGGGAAAACCCTTCGTCCAGCCCTGAACGATGCGAGTCGCAGATCAGAAACCCTCTCGTCCATGTCAGTGCTGCCTTCGCTCTCTAGAAACCTCTTCGGCAAGAACTCAAGCGGCCGAAGGATCAGGCGACATAGACGCGTAGATGAAGGTGATCAGCAAATGAAAGAAAAAATAGGTCAGAAGCTGGAATATAAAAAAATTGCCATGAGCAATTTTATCATAAAAAGAGCAACCCTCCAAAAATCCCCCGGGGTGAGAAAATGGGAGAGTGGAGTAGAAGAGACAAAATTTTCCCTCCTCCCCTTCAATTTCTGAACCAAACAGCCATAACTCCTTCCCTCTCCTATCTTTTTCTTTAAAAACTTCAAACTAAACAAAGCCTAAGGTAAGCTAGAATGGCTGAACTTTCAACATAGGCCAATTTGATACTGTATTCAAATATATCTAACATAATATATATATTGCAGGGGTATGAGCAATTTGCTCCTCGACCAATATAGAGTTCTCCATAAATTAAGGTGAAAGAGATTTTGAAATTTTTTATTTATATCTGAATAATTCATAATGTATATATTAATTTATGAATTTACAAGGGGAAAGACAGAAACTTCCATTCAGTAAAGTAGTGCTAGAAGCAGTTTCCCCATTGTGTTTAAAATGCCGTGGATGTAACATGATATGAAGTTCTCTTGTTAAACTGGATGAAAATAAGTAAAAATGAAAATGTAAAAACTCCAAGTGAATGAAAAAGGAGGAGAAAAGAAAAGGTTTCAGGTGATTTTTTTCACTGATGTTTTCCTTTTAAAATTGTCTGTTGAGACTTGATGAATGGCTAGAGCGCAGTTATATCATTTAAAGCTCAAATTGATAAATGGCAAAGTTACAGTGCATTATGAAAACATGATAGATCTTAACACCTGAGGAAGGAGGCATTGTGGGATTTTAGCACAATTTCAAATACATAATTGTTTTCCAGGAAAATAAGGTGAACCATGCAATTCCCATGACAATGTTGAAAATGTCTGCCAAAATATTTTATAATTTGTTGGCGAGTGGTAGTTAGCCTTTTTGCATAAACTTATATCTAATCCTCTTTTCCGAGTTTTATGAACCGGATCGCACTTGTGTTCAATTGGTTAGATTAGTAATTGGCTCATGGTCCAGTTTGGATTTGAGGTTAATTCCCTTTGTTCCTAAAATTTATAATTTTTTTTAACTTATTTTTTTAAGATTAATTTCTATTTTATTCTCATTTCCATTCTATTAACAGGGGTTCATCAAAAATTGAAAACTTTACCACCAACTAAAGTGAATTAGGACTTTACGATTTGCTGGAATTGATTAGAAATACAAATGAGGGAAAATTAATTATTTGATTAACTAAGCAAAGTTAACGTTTTTAATAACCGTTAGTGCTACACCGGACGAGTTACAGGGGACTTTGAACAGTTCGGATAGATGGAAAAGACTTTGAATAGTCAAGATGGATGGAAAAGATGGAACAAGTATAAGAATTGACTTTCGATAAGTTAAAATATAAAAACTTAGTTATAAACTCAATGAAATTATAGGAATCAAATAATTAGTTTTTCCATAAAATATTTCAATAACATAACTATATTCTATTAAAATGTCCAAAGTGAAGGGAATTGGAAGACACGCATCGGAAATTAACTTTAAAAATTTTTCCATTCCCAGCCAGGATCTACCGAATGTGTTTAAGTCAAGGAGAAAGAAGTGTTACCTTCGGTTTCAAGCTTTGGTCGCGACCTCAGTGTCCACTAGTCGCGACTCCTCGCCTCTGGAACTTTCAGTCGCGACCTCCTCAGCTTCTAGTCGCGACCTGTTGCCTCTGGAGTTTGTAGTCGCGACCTACTCTGCTTCTAGTCGCGACCTGTCGCCTCTGGAGCTTTTAGTCGCGACCTCTTCAACTTCACGTCGCGACCTGTCTCCTCTTTTCGGATTTCTGACGTTCAGATGCCCGTTTGGTCGCGACCTAAGTGTGTTCTGGTCGCGACCTTTCTTCGTGTCTGGCCGTATCGTAGAAGTCGACAGCTCAGATCGGCTTCCTCTACCGGTATCCACACGAACAGCGTTCCAATTGCGAACGACGTGCTAGCGCCTCTTGTCCCTCTAGGGCTTTCTGGAGATTCCGTCCTCACCGTCTCTATTTCGGCAGTTTCTTATCTGCAAACCTTTTGCACTCTCCCTGCCCCCTTTTCTCACGACTGAATGTGTGTGAAGAGATCTCTTGTGTGTAGAACCCTAGCTCCTAATGTCAAATATATAGGAAGCTATCGGGCTTCTAATAGGGCCGGGCTTCAGAATTAATCTTATATTAATTCTGAATTAATACAATATCATATATTGCATAATTTAATAAGAAACTAATTAAATAAATATGGTTTATATTAAATCCGTCCCACAGATTTAATTCACCTATTTATTTAATTTAAAATAAAGATAAGACAGAATTATATTTGATTTATTCTCATAAATCAAATTTGAGATATCTTATCAATTTGAATTTCAAATTCAAATAGATCATATCCATTTAAATTCAAATTCAAAAATGATAGAGATTTAATTTATCCTTATAAATTAAATCTTACAAATATCTCTTATATTATATATATAATATATATATAAACTAATTTATATATATATATAAAATATATATCCACCCTAGATTATTCATTGAATTTAGACATCTCTTAGATTCAATGAATCTGGACATCATAGCTCGTATTGGGCTGTTTTGTGTGCGACCCTGTAGGCCCATATGAAGTTGGCAGTGGGCCAGTTACTATACTGACCCACAAGTCGTAAGCGGTCTCTAGCAAGGCATTACGACTACCCAAAACATATGAGGATCGATAAACGATGTAACCTTTCATACAACCATATCACGTCCCTTTTGTCACACGATATTTCGGTCAAGGATGAGGCATGGTGAACGTCATCCTCCTGTTCCTGACCGTTACTTTCTCGATCCCTGAGTAGTCTGAATATAGAAATGGAACTACCCTTCCATTCCAGTATGGCCATACATTTCTCAGACTCACTCATCGAGGGGCCCAGTAATATCTCTCTACGAATGTGAGGGACAAATTCCATCTTGACCATTCACATTCCTCCGCATGAAAAACCACTAAGCCCGAGCATAGCCTTTATGATCACTCGGTCAAAAGTGACTTTTGACTAGGTCAAAGCTGAGCGTTTGTCATGTAGGAATCCATGATGATCTCAGGTCAAAGGGCATAGTGACATGGCTTGTATATGAGAGAAGCTTATGACTTGACCCATGCAGCTCTCTCATTGCGGGTCGGTCCAACACCCTGTACTCTTACATGTGCTTATGACTTTGATTTATATCTCTATATATCTTCAAAGTCATACTGGTCTTATTTCATCTCTGCTCCCGCATAGATGACCGACCAGGGACATTTAGGATAAGATCACGAGTTATCCAAGGATGGTCATCACAGTAAACATGCAAATAATGTGATAACCTGATACAATGATTGGCCCCTAGGGCACGATTTCCAACATCCTCCCACTTGCACTAGGAACAATCATTAATTTGTCTCAATCCTATTGACCTAACATGACGCTCATGTTTTGCCTGGACAAGCGGTTTTGTTAGAGGATCAGCATCATTGTCTTCTTCTATTACCTTGCATATTTTTATATCACCTCTATCATTGATTTCTTTGATGAGATGAAATCGCCTGAGTATATGCTTGGTCCTTTGATGTGACCAAGGCTCTTTGGCCTGTGCAATGTCACCACTATTGTCACAGAACAAAGTTATTGGATCTGAGATGGTCGGTACCACCCTTAGTTCAGCAATGAACTTCCTGATCCAAATGGCCTCCTTAGCTGCATCAGATGCTGCTATATACTCGGCTTCCATTGCAGAATCTACTATAGTGCTCTGCTTAGAGCTCTTCCAGCTTACTGCTCCATTATTCAGGAGGAATATGTATCCAGATCGCGATTTCTGGTCATCCTGGTCAGTTTGGAAACTTGCATCTGTGTAACCAGTTACATAGAGCTCGTCATCCAATCCACCATAGACCAAGAATAAGTCCTTAGTCCTTCTTAAGTACTTAAGGATATTCTTGACAGCAGTCCAATGGCCCTCACCAGGGTCCTGTTGATATCTGCTAGTCATACTTAAGGCAAACGAGACATCCGGTCGAGTACATAACATGGCGTACATGATAGATCCTATGGCCGAGGCATATGGAATCTTACTCATGCGACCTCGCTGATCTGGTGTACTAGGACACAAATCCTTGCTGAGGTGAATACCATGAGACATGGGTATGAAACCCCTTTTTGATTCCTGCATACTGAACCTATGCAGTATCTTGTCTATATATGTGCTCTGACTCAGTCCTAGAAGCCTTTTAGATCTATCTCTATAGATCCTAATTCCTAGGATGTAGGTGGCTTCACCCAAGTCTTTCATCGAGAAAGATTTTCCTAACCAAGACTTGACAATCTGCAAGGTAGGAATGTCATTCCCAATGAGTAGGATGTCATCGACATAGAGTACCAAAAATACAACTGTGCTCCCACTAACCTTCTTGTACACACAAGGTTCATCAATGTTTTGAAGAAATCCAAACTCTTTGACTACTTCATCAAAACGATGATTCCAACTCCGAGATGCTTGCTTCAGTCCATAAATGGACCTTTGAAGCTTGCACACCTTACCAGAGTCCTCAGAACGCACAAAACCTTCAGGTTGTGTCATGTACACATCCTCAAGGAGCTTTCCATTAAGGAAGGTTGTCTTGACGTCCATCTGCCATATTTCATAGTCATAATATGCTGCAATGGCAAGGAGGATTCTGATTGATTTGGCCATTGCAACTGGGGAAAAGGTCTCATCATAGTCCACACCATGAGTTTGAGTAAATCCTTTTGCAACCAGTCGTGCCTTGAAGACATTTACATTGCCATCCATGTCAGTTTTCTCTTTAAAAACCCACTTGCACCCGACGGTTTTTATACCTTCAGGCGGGTCGACTAAGGTCCATACCTTATTGTCGTACATGGATTGCATCTCAGACTTCATGGCATTAAGCCATTTTTCAGAGTTTGGTCCCACTATAGCTTCTTGATAGGTAGTGGGCTCATTATGCTCAATGAGCAACACATCACGACTATCAGAAATCAGAAATCCATATCTCTGAGGCTGAAGTCGTGCCCTATTAGATCGCCTTGGGCCTTGCGTGACTTGAGGAGTCTCAACAACTTCTTGTGAGTCTTCTCTACTTTCCATCTCTAGTTCTGTGGCGTCTTGTGGCTCTCGAACTTCTTCGAGGTGTACCTTGCTCCCAGTGGTTCTTTTAGAGATAAATTCTCGTTCTAGAAAGATACCATTTCTGACAACAAACACTTTGTTATCAGTGGGGTTGTAGACATAATATCCCTTGGTTTCCTTAGGATATCCCACAAAAAGGCACTTTGAAGATTTGGGCGCTAACTTATCTGAGGCTTGTTGCTTAACATAGACCTCACATCCCCAAATTTTGAGAAAAGACAAACTAGGTTTCCTCCCAGTCCATATCTCATACGGAGTCTTTTCAACTGCCTTAGATGGAACACGATTCAGTGTGAACGCAGCTGTCTCTAGGGCGTGGCCCCAAAAGGATGGTGGAAGATCTGTTCGACTCATCATGGATCGAACCATATCCAATAGTGTTCGATTCCTCCGTTCAGAAACCCCATTCCATTGTGGTGTTCCTGGAGGAGTCAATTGTGAGACTATTCCACAATTCCTAAGATGATCGATAAACTCTTGGCTCAAATATTCACCACCTCGATCAGATCGAAGGGCTTTAATTGTTTTACCAAGCTGGTTTTGTACTTCATTTTGAAATATCTTGAACATTTCAAAAGATTCGGATTTATGTTTCATTAGATAGACGTAGCCATATCTACTGAAATCATCTATGAATGTAATGAAGTACGAATAACCTCTTCTGGCATTTGTATTCATCGGTCCACACACATCTGTATGTATGAGGCCCAACAAATCGGTGGCCCTCTCACTGTGCCCAGTGAAAGGCGACTTTGTCATCTTTCCTAACAAACAAGATTCGCAAGTATCATATGATTCAAAATCAAATGAGTTGAGAAATCCATCTTGATGGAGTTTAGAAATGCGTTTCTCATTTATGTGGCCTAGACGACAGTGCTAGAGGTACGTCGGATTCAAATCATTTGGTTTGATCCTTTTGGCGGTTATGTTATAGATATTTCCATGATTGGGTTGTTCCAAGTTTAATATGTAATGATCAACATGCAAATCACCATGAGCATAGAAAATATCATTACGATAAATGGAACATTTACCATTCCCAGAAATGGAAGTGTAACCTTCCTTATCCAAATAAGAAAGAGAAACAATGTTACTACTCAAAGCAGGAACATAATAGCAATTGTTCAAAACTAACAAAAGCCCAGTGGGCAGAACTAATTCATAAGTGCCTACAGCTAGAGCAGCAACCTTTGCTCTATTTCCAACTCGTAGGTCAACTTCGCCCTTCTTCAGCTTTCTACTGTCCTTTAGGCCCTGCACATTTATACAAATGTGAGAACCACATGCAGTATCTAATACCCATGTAGTGGAAGTAGAGAGATGAATGTCTATAACATAAATACCTGAAGCGATAGCCCCGCTATCCTTCTTGTTCTTTCTCAGATCTTCAAGGTAGAGTTTGCAATTCCTCTTCCAATGACCCGGTTCATTGCAGAAGAAGCAAACTCCTTCCTTTGGAGGCTTTGCCTTCTTTGGTGCAGGCTTGGTTTCGGGCTTGCCTGACTCTTTGGTCTTACCAGATGAGCCATGACCCTTCCCCTTGCCCTTGCCTTTCCTTTTCATACCCTTTCCTTTCTGAACCATCAAAACAGTACTGGGCTTCTTCTTAACAGTCGGCTCAGCAGTTTTAAGCATCCCATGCAGTTCAGAAATAGATTTCTCCATGTTGTTCATGTTGTAGTTCATGACAAACTGGTCATAACTTTCCGGGAGTGAGTTCAAGATCAAATCTGTAGCTAACTCCTGGCTCATGGGAAATCCAAGCCTCTCAAGGTGATCTATGTACCCTTTCATCTTTAAGACATGAGTACTCACTGATGCACCTTCAGCCATCTTGCAGGAATGTAAGGCCTTAGTGGTCTCATACCTCTCTTGCCTTGCTTGTTGCTGGAACATTTCCTTAAGATGCACAATCATCTCATAAGCCTCCATGTGTTCCAAATCTCTTTGGAGCTCCGGAACTATGGTGGCAAGCATCAAGCATCCCATATCAACAGAGTCTTCCTTATGCTTCGCATAAGAATCTCTCTGAGCTCTAGGAGCATTGGCTGCTGGCTCCTCAGGAATGGGTTGATCTAGGACATATGCCTTTCTTTCCTGCTTGAGAACAATTCTCAAGTTCCTGAACCAGTCAAGAAAGTTTGTCCCATTGAGTTTGTCCTTCTCAAGGACAGATCGCAACGATAATGTAGCAGTATTACTAGTCGTCATGATTCTACAATTAAAATATGCAAGCGAATTAGCAATCTCCCACTGAATAAAACAACCCTCAATGTAATAATTAGTGGGCTAAGATCCATATTTGGCTTAAACTTGAGTCCGCTTTGGCTGGACGCTCAACTTTAAGTTATTTAGGTAGGTAACAACTTTACCAATTACATCAAATGTAATTCTTAGATATTTATGGGATTCAATCATCATATGATCCGGCATGTTTTAATCCCATCTAATGCCTTGAGACCCAAAACCGTTTTGATAATCTCAATTAAGTCAAACAATAACAAACATAAGAGCAGCACCATTACTCTTGCTTATCTCCCCAAGATAACTCAAATGCACCCACTTTGGTGGACCTATAAATGAGCGATCGAGGTTTTGACAAGTGTTCATTAATTGACGGCATATGACTTAAGATTTCTTTTAGAGGGTTTAATTAATTATCCGGTTTGCATGTATCTCGATTGTATCTCATATCAGTATTATGCATATAGATACATGCAGTGATATAATCATAAAATGCATAATCTTAAACGTGATACAATATGGCTCACCTATCCTAAGTCCCCTCAAGCCAATGAGAGGAGCTGTCTAATTAGAATAGGAAAATTACATAAGGAAACCTCATTTTAACATTCGAGGGGAGTGAGATGAGAAGAGAATGTACAACGAGAGTAATTAGAGGAAGGCACGATACGCAGGTCGTATTTAGAAAAATTACAACACTTTGTAATCTAGAGCCATATTGTTCACCATACCCAAACATTCAAGAATCAAAATTCATATTATGTGAGGGGCAATAAATGTTTCAAAACATCAATATATATATTGCGATTAGACCCCATCAATATTAATTGATCAAATCAATTGATATACACCACCGATTTCAGTTTCCTTTTAGATTCCGTATATGTCATACATAAACAGATTCCATATATGTCATACATATCACGCATGTTATCATATAATCAGCTAAGAAGTCTAACATACATCACATGTATCAACAATCAAACCTAACTTAAACACAAAACGGCATGGCTCTGATACCACTGAAGGGAATTGGAAGACACGCATCAGAAATTAACTTTAAAAATTTTTCCATTCCCAGCCAGGATCTACCGAATGTGTTTAAGTCAAGGAGAAAGAAGTGTTACCTTCGGTTTCAAGCTTTGGTCGCGACCTCAGTGTCCACTAGTCGCGACTCCTCGCCTCTGGAACTTTCAGTCGCGACCTCCTCAGCTTCTAGTCGCGACCTGTTGCCTCTGGAGTTTGTAGTCGCGACCTACTCTGCTTCTAGTCGCGACCTGTCGCCTCTGGAGCTTTTAGTCGCGACCTCTTCAACTTCACGTCGCGACCTGTCTCCTCTTTTCGGATTTCTGACGTTCAGATGCCCGTTTGGTCGCGACCTAAGTGTGTTCTGGTCGCGACCTTTCTTCGTGTCTGGCCGTATCGTAGAAGTCGACAGCTCAGATCGGCTTCCTCTACCGATATCCACACGAACAGCGTTCCAATTGCGAACGACGTGCTAGCGCCTCTTGTCCCTCTAGGGCTTTCTGGAGATTCCGTCCTCACCGTCTCTATTTCGGCAGTTTCTTATCTGTAAACCTTTTGCACTCTCCCTGCCCCCTTTTCTCACGACTGAATGTGTGTGAAGAGATCTCTTGTGTGTAGAACCCTAGCTCCTAATGTCAAATATATAGGAAGCTATCGGGCTTCTAATAGGGCCGGGCTTCAGAATTAATCTTATATTAATTCTGAATTAATACAATATCATATATTGCATAATTTAATAAGAAACTATTTAAATAAATATGGTTTATATTAAATCCGTCCCACAGATTTAATTCACCTATTTATTTAATTTAAAATAAAGATAAGACAGAATTATATTTGATTTATTCTCATAAATCAAATTTGAGATATCTTATCAATTTGAATTTCAAATTCAAATAGATCATATCCATTTAAATTCAAATTCAAAAATGATAGAGATTTAATTTATCCTTATAAATTAAATCTTACAAATATCTCTTATATTATATATATAATATATATATAAACTAATTTATATATATATATAAAATATATATCCACCCTAGATTATTCATTGAATTTAGACATCTCTTAGATTCAATGAATCTGGACATCATAGCTCGTATTGGGCTGTTTTGTGTGCGACCCTGTAGGCCCATATGAAGTTGGCAGTGGGCCAGTTACTATACTGACCCACAAGTCGTAAGCGGTCTCTAGCAAGGCATTACGACTACCCAAAACATATGAGGATCGATAAACGATGTAACCTTTCATACAACCATATCACGTCCCTTTTGTCACACGATATTTCGGTCAAGGATGAGGCATGGTGAACGTCATCCTCCTGTTCCTGACCGTTACTTTCTCGATCCCTGAGTAGTCTGAATATAGAAATGGAACTACCCTTCCATTCCAGTATGGCCATACATTTCTCAGACTCACTCATCGAGGGGCCCAGTAATATCTCTCTACGAATGTGAGGGACAAATTCCATCTTGACCATTCACATTCCTCCGCATGAAAAACCACTAAGCCCGAGCATAGCCTTTATGATCACTCGGTCAAAAGTGACTTTTGACTAGGTCAAAGCTGAGCGTTTGTCATGTAGGAATCCATGATGATCTCAGGTCAAAGGGCATAGTGACATGGCTTGTATATGAGAGAAGCTTATGACTTGACCCATGCAGCTCTCTCATTGCGAGTCGGTCCAACACCCTGTACTCTTACATGTGCTTATGACTTTGATTTATATCTCTATATATCTTCAAAGTCATACTGGTCTTATTTCATCTCTGCTCCCGCATAGATGACCGACCAGGGACATTTAGGATAAGATCACGAGTTATCCAAGGATGGTCATCACAGTAAACATGCAAATAATGTGATAACCTGATACAATGATTGGCCCCTAGGGCACGATTTCCAACACAAAGGTAATATTGATTTGTTCTTTGGTTTGTTGATGAAGTATATATTAGAATAAGAGATCAATACATGAAATGGGTATTTCTTTCTAGACATATTTATTAAAAATAATTTTATTTAAAATATTATTGAACATTAAATGTATGCGTCTTTTTGAGTAGGAATTTAAATTTTAGGTTATAAAGGACTTGGGGTGATGTAATGGCCAATAAAGTTTTCCACGATATTTGGAGCTTGCACATTTCATGTATCTATTTTTGGTCGTTGTATTATCCTACAGCTGCATAGTTTTTTTTCCTCGTACCGAGCTTCCTTGTGCATAATTCCCTTTACACAAATTAAGAAAATTTGTTAAAATTAATTTGAGTTTCTGATTCTTTTTTTCAAAAATTATGTAAAATTCTTCGGGCTTTAGGCTGGACTATTTTGATGAAAAATATCAAATTCATGAGCTGTAGGCATTGCTAGATACCTTCAATCTGATTCTGAGATAGTGCACGGCATCATATGAGAAAAGAAAATGGAAGACAACTCCCATTTTTCATGGCTTGTCTTATTCTACTCCCTTCCATCTTATATATAAGTAATAATTAACCAAATTATACAAATCAAAATATTGATTAAAATAAATTAAAAATAATAAATGTGTAACAAATATAATTTTTTTTCTAAATATATCTTTATTTATGAAGATGATATGTGAGAAAGAATAAGTGAAAAAAAATAAAAGAGAGATATATAATTAATTTGGGATAAAAATAAAAAAAATATGTTAAAGTTTAGATAAATATAAATTGTTGCTGAATTATAGATAGAACCAACCTTATATGAGAGTATGGGGGAGAACCACATGAGGGATAAAGGGGTAGTCGCCGCTCCTCTAGGTTGAAATTCCCTTATATCCCCTGCCTACCCCATATAACCTTGTAAGTATTTTAAATTTGTTTAAAAACTTGTCCAGATAAAATTTATAAACGGGCCATAATTATTTGGCTAAATAAGATTAAGATTACAAACACTAACTTTGTATTTTAATTATTTGGCTAAATTAGTACCCAATATCCTGATCTTATTTCTTATATACGGCTAATATCTTAATTTTATTTATGATTCAATTTTACCTATAATTTTTTTAATTTAGTATAATTTCACATATAATCTTTTAAATTTGGTACAATTTTACGCATAATCTTATTTCTTAAATACCAAGAATTATACCAAATTAAAAAGATTATGGGTGAAATTGCACCAAATTAAAAAGATTATGAGTAAAATTACACCACAAATAAGATTATGATATTGGCCGCATATGAGAAATAAGATCAAGATATTGAGTGCTATTTTACCTTTTTTTTACTGTTAATATATTGTTAGTTTTTAAAAAATAACTTTCATAATATAGCACAGTAAGAGGGAGATAAAAGGGGCACAAAACAAAGTTAAGTTGTAAATTTACTTCAAAAGTTTTTACACAAGAGTAATGTTATCTTGAAGTTTATTTGGGGTCAATATTGCCTTGAAAGTTTTAAAAGTAATAATATTAACCTATCGCGTTACAAATATTAATGGTTAATATTAATTTTTTAACGGTTAATATTAGCTTTTTAATCAGGTGGGATAATATTGCTAAGTTTTAAAACTTCTAGTGCAACATTGCTACTAACCAAAAACTTCTTAAACAAATTTTCGTTTATTTCCATTTGTATAAGGACTTTTAACATTGGTCAAATGGGCTTTTTAACGCTGGTACCTCTTTTAACCGATGGGGATAGTATCATATCCACACTTTCCTAGCTTCATCTTCTCCAAACTAGTACCCTGTTATGTTTGGAAAAGATAGGGGTGAGATTTTGGGGGAAATCTCAGTAGCAAACGGTACCATTCAATATATATAAGATGAATGCAAATGCATGACATGTTTCCTTTATCTTTCTTTAGCTTCCATTTGCGCACTATTATGCTCCATGCCTATCACTATTATGCATAACTATAAACTCATAAAGGGCAGAGCATATATCATCATCATCACATATCATATTCATATTAACACACAAGCATATATATCAAGCATACAAGAATGGGTAAGTTCACTACCTGGTATGTAGCCCTTCCTTTAGTCTTTAGCCTTTGCTCTGAGATCCTTTCTTTATAGAGGTCAGAGCCTATACACAGCATAATAATATTCTTATTATTATCCTATCCATCATAACTCCACTTAACTCAAGCTTATCTAGAGGTAATACCCCTGTTCTGACCATCCCCTAGCTTTCTTTCTATCCACAGCTAACTTTATAGAGAGAGATATGTCTCTATTCTAACTATCTAATTTATAAGAAAAATCCTCTAATTTATTAGAGCAGGGACTAGAATAAATTATTTACCTTATTCCTAAGCTCACCGAGTCCCTAAACTCCTTGGATTGCTACTAGCTCAGCCAGAACTCCTTCTTTCTCTTCCTTTCTCTCTCTCTCTTCTTTTCTCTTCTTCTTGCTATGGGATGTAGGGAATTGGAAGACACGCAGCGAAAATTAACTTTAAAATTTTTTCCATTCCCAGCCAGGATCTACCGAATATGTTTAAGTCAAGGAGAAAGAAGTGTTACCTTCGATATTCATGCTTTGGTCATGACCTCAGTGTCCACTAGTCGCGACTCTTCGCCTTTGGAGTTTTCAGTCGCGACCTCCTCAGCTTCTTGTCACGACCTGTCGCCTCTGGAGTTTGCAGTCATGACCTAATAAGCTTCTAGTCGCGACCTGTCGTCTTTTTTCGAATTTCTGACGTTCAGATGCCAATTTAGTAGCGACCTCTATGTCAACTGGTCGTGACTTCATCGTACCTGGTGCTCTTTTCTCGATCGCAAGAAGTCGACAACTCAGATCGACTTCCTCTACCGGTATCCACACGAACAGTGTTCTAATCACGAACAACGTGCTAGCGCCTCTTATCCCTCTAGGGCTTTCTCAAGATTCCGTACTCACCGTCTCTATTTTGGCAGTTTCTTATCTGCAAACCTTTTGCACTCTCCTTGCCCTTTTTCTCACGTCTGTCTAGAATCCTAGCTCCTAATGTCAAATATATAGGATGCTATCGGGGCTTCTAATTGGGCTGGATTTCAGAATTAATCTTATATTAATTCTAAAATTAATACAATATCATATATTGCATAATTTAATAAGAAACTAATTAAATAAATATGGTTTATATTAAATCCGTCCCACAGATTTAATTCACCTATTTATTTAATTTAAAATAAAGATAAGACAGAATTATATTTGATTTATTCTCATAAATCAAATTTGAGATATCTTATCAATTTGAATTTCAAATTCAAATAGATCATATTCATTCAAATTCAAATTCAAAAGTGATAGAGATTTAATTTATCCTTATAAATTAAATCTTGCAAATATCTCTTATATTATATATAATATATATATTAATATATATATATCCACCCTAGATTATTCATTGAATCTATACATCTCTTAGATTCAATAAATTTGGACATCATAACTCGTATTGGGATGTTTTGTGTGCGACCCTGTAGGCCTATATGAAGTTGGCAGTGGGCCAGTTACTATACTAACCCACAAGTCGTAAGCGGCCTCTAGCAAGACATTACGACTACCCAAAATATATGAGGATCGATAAACGATGTAACCTTTCACACAACCATATCACGTCCCTTTTGTCACACGATATTTCGGTAATGGATGAGGCATGGAGAACGTCATCCTCCTGTTCCTGACCGTTACTTTCTCGATCCCTGAGTAGTCTGACTATAGAAATGGAACTACCTTTCCATTACAGTATGGCCATACATTTCTCAGACTCACTCATCGAGGGGCCCAGTAATATCTCTCTACAAATATGAGGGACAAATTCCATCTTGACCATTCATATTCCTCCGCATGAAAAACCACTGAGCCCGAATATAGCCTTTATGATCACTCGGTCAAAAGTGACTTTTGACTAGGTCAAAGCTGAGCGTTTGTCATGTAGGAATCCATGATGATCTCAGGTCAAAGGGCATAGTGACATGGCTTGTATATGAGAGAAGCTTATGACTTGACCCATACAACTCTCTCATAGCGGGCCGGTCCAACACCCTATACTCTTACATGTGCCTATGACTTTGATTTATATTTGTATATATCTTCAAAGTCATACTGGTCTTATTTCATCTCTGCTCCCACATAGATGACCGACCAGGGACATTTAAGATAAGATCATGAGTTATCCAAGGATGGTCATCACAGTAAACATGCAAATAATGTGATAACTTGATATAATGATTGGCCCCTAGGACACAATTTCCAACATCCTCCCACTTGCACTAGGAACAATCATTAATTTGTCTCAATCCTATTGACCAAACATGACGCTCATGTTTTGCCTGCACAAGCGGCTTTGTTAGAGGATCAGCAACATTGTCTTCCCCTGCTACCTTGCATATTTTTATATCACCTCTATCATTGATTTCTCTGATGAGATAAAATCGCCTGAGTATATGCTTGGTCCTTTGATGTGACCTAGGCTCTTTGGCCTGTGCAATGGCACCACTATTGTCACAGAACAAAGTTCTTGGATCTGAGATGGTCGGTACCACCCTTAGTTTAGTAATGAACTTCCTAATCCAAACGGCCTCCTTAGCTGCATCAGATGCTGCTATATACTCGGCTTCTGTTGCAGAATCTGCTACAGTGCTCTGCTTAGAGCTCTTCCATCTTACTGCTCCATTATTCATGAGGAATATGTATCCAGATTGCGATTTCTGGTCATCCTGATCAGTTTGGAAACTTGCATCTGTGTAACCAGTTACACAAAGTTCGTCATCCAATCCACCATAGACCAAGAATAAGTCCTTAGTCCTTCTTAAGTACTTAACGATATTCTTAACAGCAGTCCAATGGCCCTCACCGGGGTCCTGTTGATATCTGCTAGTCATACTTAAGGCAAACGAGACATCCGGTCGAGTACATAACATGGCATATATGATAGATCCTATGGCCGAGGCATATGGAACATTACTCATGCGACCTCGCTGATCAGGTGTACTAGGACACAAATCCTTGCTGAGGTGAATACCATGAGACATGGGTATGAAACCTGAAACATCCTTCCTTAGACTCCTCAGAGCACACTTGCAGAAGCATTATTAGCTGGTTTATATCTTATCTTAAGCCCAGAAGTTGAACTTTTAACTTTAAGTTCCTTATTCTGAACTTTTACTTTGAGGACTGGTTTATCTCATTGTACACATCCAAATAAGTCTTATTACCTATCCACGGAATGCCCCATATGTGTACAACTGGCTCACCAAATTTCGTGGGCAAACTCTTCCGTTTACTAGGTCAAACTGAGGTCAGAACACTGCTACCTCAGGACCAGCGAATTTCTCTCTTAATTTCTCATACACAAATTGAACATGCCAAACAATATTTATCATTGAATAACAAATGTCATACAACAGAGCATACACAAAATCACATAATCCTTATATTTCTATTACATCTTCTCCTGCCTGAAATCCGGCAGCATAACTGCTAGGCTTCATCTGTACAAAGAACTGAACTGTACTAATTCGGTAATTTCCTCATGAGAACTACCATTCTACGTAGTACCCAGGAAAGACTAGATGAACCGTCTAGGTCCACTCACTTCTAGCCTCCTTAGATAGCACATACGTACACAGTACTTATCATATACTGATGTTCAGTCTTAACTCCGGCAGCATAACGGCATCTCCTAGCATTCTCAAACTTTACTTCAACATAACCTCCCTGTAATGGGTTATATATATAGGGATGAGATTAGGGGGAATCTCAGTAGTAACAACCATAACAATATATGTAATGCAGTGTGATAGTGCTTGCTTGTGATTGTGTACAGATAAGTATGCTGCATGCTTCCATACTCAATAACATATGATCATAGCATTGCAGTAGAGCTTCAGACATAACATATAAGACAACAATCCAACCAAACAATAGCACATCAATTCACAAAGCCATTACATAAAAGCTAGGATTAGTTACTACCTGGCCAGCACAGCAGAACTCTACTATCTCTATTCTGCTTCCAACTCCGCCAGAACTTCCTTTCCTCCTTTCTCTCTTCCTTTCCTTCTCCTTCTCTCTCTTGTTTCTCTCCCTTCCCTTGCCCATGCGTGATGCAAATGAATGAGGGAGGGGGTATTTATAATTGCCTCCAATGGCAATATCATAATTTCCATGAACTCTAATCCTGTGGTCCTGGTTTTTCCAGAATTACCTATTTTTCTTTATTCCTTTTACTACATCATGCATGACATCATCTCAAGGCCACCTCATGGGACACCTCATATGTCACATGGCAAAATTGCAAGCTCCTAGGACACCTCATCAGCTGACTCAGCAGTTCCAGTCCAATCCAGTACCGGTCCGGTCCGATTTCCCACAAGCTGGACTTACCGGCTAAGATTGTGCCATGTGTCCTTAACTTTTCCTTCCTCCTCTATGTTGGCGCCATGTGGCATCTTACTGGTACCTGTCACGCCATCCAATGCTATCTAGAAAGTCCAAGACCTTATCTGATCACCTCCTCGGTTATCGTGTCGACCGAGTAACTTTACTTTATTGAAACAACATTAAAATAGTATTTTAATGCCACTTTTCCCCACATATCACTGGGCCTACGTTTTTGGGCTCTGGGAATGTTATCTTGGATCCTGATCAAGCTCAAGTACTCTGATGGCTCAATCCCCAAGAAACATCCCTTGGCAAATTACCAAAATACCCCTGGGTGCCCTTTCTTGCACTATCTTAACCCTAAGGGTAAAATCATCATTTTACACTTTTCTGTACCCTGTCAGGGCATATACTGACTCTAAGTAACTTTATCTGTGTATGTCTTAGCTTCTGGGCCTGTCCAAAATGACCAAAATGCCCTTCATACACCAATTACCCCTTTAGTACAACACAGGGGCATTTTCATAATTTCGCACTTTTCCGGGGTTCTGCCGGACACTGGCCCACCTATCAGTCCAAGTGTCTTATTGGGCCTTTGATGGCGCCATTTTTAGGTCTTTCTGGGTCCATTACCTTTATGGCACATATTTTGAGGAATCTTTCCCCGGCACAGTTCATCGAATATTTTAACTATTATACACCGTTAACACACATCCCCGGACACCGGGTCCTTTTTACCAGATACACTGGCCTACTGTGTTTAGGCATCCCTGTGGGTTATAACGGTCATCTGACTGAGGTCATCCGAACTCATTCAGTCTCATTTTAAATACCGATAAATCTCCCTATCAGATATCCGGAGGCCTCACACTCCCGTCTGTATTTACTGATTTGCGAATAACTTTTTCTACAGGCCTCCTATCGGTATTTTGTCAGTTTCCTGACCTCCGCCCCATCCAGACGTATCATCCTGTAATTTCTCACTTATATCTGAAATCTAGGATATCCAGTAGGAATTTTTATAACTTTTGGACTATCAGATCAATTTTGACTATCTAGAGTCCTCAGAAAATTCCTGTATTAAGCCAGATTACCGAGCATCACTTGCTTTATCTACTGGTAAAATCTGGGAATGAAATGCTTTCAGGCAGTCCAAACCACTCCCGGCCTGACTTTCTTTAATTATACTTTAGCCCCAGGGAACTTTTCTTCTTTTCAATTAAGTCCCTTTATTTGGCTAAAATTACACTTAAGGACCCCACCTTTTTGTCTACTTTTCCTTTTTAACCTTATACTTTTCATATTTGCACTTAAGTCCCTTCATTTTCTTTCTTTTGCAATTTAATCCCTTTCTTTGCATAAATGGCCACTATATCCCTAGGGACTTTCACTATTTACACATAAGTCCCCGGACTTTCACTTATTTGCAGTTTAGTCCCTAAAAATCTTCTGTATGTTTTTGGAACTTCTGCTCAAAGGGATATATCTTTTTCAGGCTACTTACTAAGTCTCTGGCCTGAAAATTGGGATATTACAAAACCCCTCTTTGATTCCTGCATACTAAACCTATGCAGTATTTTGTCTATATATGTGCTCTGACTGAGTCCTAGAAGTCTTTTAGATTTATCTCTATAGATCCTAATTTCTAGGATATAGATGGCTTCACCCAAGTCTTTCATTGAGAAAGACTTTCCTAACCAAGACTTGACAATCTGCAAGGTAGGAATGTCATTCCCAATAAGTAGGATGTCATCGACATAGAGTACCAAAAACACAACTGTGCTCCCACTAACTTTCTTGTACACACAAGGTTCATCAATGTTTTGAAGAAATCCAAACTCTTTGACTACTTTATCAAAACGATGATTCCAACTCCGAGATGCTTGCTTCAGTCCATAAATGGACCTTTGAAGCTTGCACACCTTACCAGAGTCCTCGGAACGCACAAACCCTTCAGGTTGTGTCATGTACACATCCTCAAGGAGCTTTCCATTAAGGAAGGCTATCTTGATGTCCATCTGCCATATTTCATAGTCATAATATGCTGCAATGGCAAGGAGGATTCTGGTTGATTTGGCCATTGCAACTGGGGAAAAGGTCTCATCATAGTCCACACCATGAGTTTGAGTAAATCCTTTTGCAACCAGTCGTGCCTTGAAGACATTTACATTGCCATCCATGTCAGTTTTCTCTTTGAAAACCCACTTGCACCCGACGATTTTTACACCTTCAGGCGGGTCGACTAAGGTCCATACCTTATTGTCGTACATGGATTGCATCTCAGACTTCATGGCACTAAGCCATTTTTCAGAGTTTGGTCCCACTATAGCTTCTTGATAGGTAGTTGGCTCATTATACTCAATGAGCAACACATCACGATTGTCAGAAATCAGAAATCCATATCTCTGAGGCTGAAGTCATGCCCTATTAGATCGCTGTGGGCCTTGCGTGACTTGAGGAGTCTCAACAACTTGTTGTGAGTCTTCTCTATTTTCCATCTGTGGTTCTGTGGTGTCTTGTGGCTCTCGAACTTCTTCGAGATGTACCTTGCTCCCACTGGTTCTTTTAGAGATAAATTCTCGTTCGAGAAAGATACCATTTCTGACAACAAACACTTTGTTATCAGTGGGGTTGTAGACATAATATCCCTTGGTTTCCTTAGGATATCCCACAAAAAAGGCACTTTGAAGATTTGGGCGCTAACTTATCTGAGGCTTGTTGCTTAACATAGACTTCACATCCCCAAATCTTGAGAGAAGATAAACTAGGTTTCCTCCCAGTCCGTATCTCATACGGAGTCTTTTCAACTGCCTTAGATGGAACACGATTCAGTGTGAACGCAGCTGTCTCTAGGGCGTAGCCTTAAAAGGACGGTGGAAGATCTGTTCGACTCATCATGGATCAAACCATATCCAATAGTGTTTGATTCCTCCGTTCAGAAACGCCGTTCCATTGTGGTGTTCCTGGAGGAGTCAATTGTGAGACTATCCCACGATTCCTAAGATGATCGATAAACTCTTGGCTCAAATATTCACCACCTCGAACAGATCGAAGGGCTTTAATTGTTTTACCAAGCTGGTTTTGAACTTCATTTTGAAATATTTTGAACATTTCAAAAGATTCGGATTTATGTTTCATTAGATAGACGTAGCCATATCTACTGAAATCATCTATGAATGTAATGAAGTACGAATAACCTCTTCTGGCATTTGTATTCATCGGTCCACACACATCTGTATGTATGAGGCCCAACAAATCAGTGGCCCTCTCACTGTGCCCAGTGAAAGGTGAATTTGTCACTTACCTAACAAACAAAATTCGTAAGTATCATATGATTCAAAATCAAATGAGTTGAGAAATCCATCTTGATGGAGTTTAGAAATGGGTTTCTCATTTATGTGGCCCAGACGATAGTGTCAGAGGTATGTCAAATTCGAATCATTTGGTTTGACCCTTTTGGCGGTTATGTTATAGATATTTCCATGATTGGGTTGTTCAAAGTTCAATATGTAATGATCAACATGCAAATCACCATGAGCATAGAAAACATCATTACGATAAATGGAATATCTACCATTCCCAGCAATGGAAGTGTAACCTTCCTTATCCAAATAAGAAAGAGAAACAATGTTACTACTCAAAGCAGGAACATAATAACAATTGTTCAAAACTAACAAAAGCCCAGTGGGCAGAACTAATTCATAATTGCCTACAGCTAAAGCAGCTACCTTTGCTCTATTTCCAACTCGTAGGTCAACTTCGCCCTTCTTCAGCTTTCTACTGTCCTTTAGGCCCTGTATATTTGTACAAATGTGAGAGCCACATGCAGTATCTAATACCCATGTAGTGGAAGTAGAGAGATAAATGTCTATAACTAAATACCTGAAGCGATAGCCCAGCTATCCTTCTTGTTCTTTTTCAGATCTTCAAGGTAGAGTTCTGCAATTCCTCTTCTAATAACCCGGTTCATTGTAGAAGAAGCAAACTCCTTCCTTTGGAGGCTTTGCCTTCTTTGGTGCAGGCTTAGTTTCGGGCTTGCCTCACTCTTTGGTCTTACCAGATGAGCCATGACCCTTCCCCATGCCCTTGCCTTTCTTTTTCATACCCTTTCTTTTCTGAACCATCAAAACTGTACTAGGATTCTTCTTAACAGTTGGCTCAGCAGTTTTAAGCATCCCATGCAGTTCAAAAATAGATTTCTCTATGTTGTTCATATTATAGTTCATGATAAACTGGTCATAACTTTCTGGGAGTGAGTTTAAGATCAAATCTGTAGTTAACTCCTGACTCATGGGAAATCCAAGCCTCTCAAGGTGATCAATGTACCCTTTCATCTTTAAGACATGAGTACTGACTGATGCACCTTCAGCCATCTTACAGGAATGTAAGGCCTTAGTGGTCTCATACCTCTTTTACCTTGCCTGTTGCTGGAATATTTCCTTAAGATGCACAATCATCTCATAAGCCTCCATGTGTTCCAGATCTCTTTGGAGCTCCGGAACTATGGTGGCAAGCATCAAGCATCCCACATCGATAGAGTCTTCCTTATGCTTCGCATAAGAATCTCTCTGAGCTCTAGGAGCATTGGTTGCTGGCTCCTCAGGAATGGGTTGATCTAGGACATATGCCTTTCTTTCCTGCTTGAGAACAATTCTCAAGTTCCTGAACCAGTCAAGAAAGTTTGTCCCATTGAGTTTGTCCTTCTCAAGGACAGATCGCAACGATAATGTAGCGGTATTACTAGTCGTCATGATTCTACAATTAAAATATGCAAGCGAATTAGCAATCTCCCACTAAATAAAACAATCCTCAATGTAATAATTAGTGGGCTAAGATCCATATTTGGCTTAAACTTGAGTCCGCTTTGGCAGGACGCTCAACTTTAAGTTATTTAGGTAGGTAACAACTTTACCAATTACATCAAATGTAACTCTTAGATGTTTATGGGATCCCATCATCATATGATCCGGCATATTTTAATCCCATCTAATGACTTGAGACCCAAAACCATTTTGATAATCCCAATTAAGTCAAACAATAATAAACATAAGAGTAGCACCATTACTCTTGCTTATCTCCCCAAGATAACTCAAATGCACCCACTTTGGTGGAGCCTATAAATGAGCGATCGAGGTTTTGACAAGTGTTCATTAATTGACGGCATATGACTTAAGATTTCTTTTAGAGGGTTTAATTAATTATCCGGTTTGCATGTATCTCGATTGTATCTCATATCAGTATTATGCATATAGATACATGCAGTGATATAATCATAAAATGCATAATCTTAAACGTGATACAATATGGCTCACCTATCCTAAGTCCCCTCAAGCCAATGAGAGGAGCTGTCTAATTAGAATAGGAAAATTACATAAGGAAACCTCATTTTAACATTCGAGGGGAGTGAGATGAGAAGAGAATGTACAACGAGAGTAATTAGAGGAAGGCACGATACGCAGGTCGTATTTAGAAAAATTACAACACTTTGTAATCTAGAGCCATATTGTTCACCATACCCAAACATTCAAGAATCAAAATTCATATTATGTGAGGGGCAATAAATGTTTCAAAACATCAATATATATATTGCGATTAGACCCCATCAATATTAATTGATCAAATCAATTAACATACACCACCGATTTTAGTTTCCTTTTAGATTCCTTATATGTCATACATAAAATGGATTCCCTTTATGTCATACATAAAACGCATGTTATCATATGAACGGCTAAGAAATCTAACATACATCACATGTATCAATAATCAAACCTAACTTAAATACAAAACAGCATGTCTCTGATACCACTGTAGGGAATTGGAAGACACACAGCGGAAATTAACTTTAAAAATTTTTCCATTTCCAGCCAGGATCTCCGTATATGTTTAAGTCAAGGAGAAAGAAGTGTTACCTTCAGTATTCAAGCTTTGGTCGCGACCTCAGTGACCAATAGTCGCGACTCTTCGCCTCTAGAGTTTTCAGTCGTGACCTCCTCAGCTTCTTGTCACGACCTGTTGCCTCTGGAGTTTGTAGTCACTACCTAATAAGCTTCTAGTCACTACCCGTCATCTCTTTTCGGATTTTTGACGTTCAGATGCCAATTTAGTCGCGACCTCTGTGTCAACTGGTTGCGACTTTGTAACATTCTGATTTTTGAGTCTAGAAGAACTGGGAGGAAGTCTGATATGGGCAGGCTACTAAACCTATAGTCCCAGGGTGGTAATCTGATATGGGAAGATCACTTACCTATATTTTGTAGGAATCCGAGGGATGAGCTAAGTTCCTCAGGATTTAAAGATAAGTTAAGTCTTTGACCTATAAAATAGGGACAGTTCACCTAGGTTCAAAAAGAGGAATGTAAGGAATATCCTAAGTCTTAAGCCTAGGAATTCTGCAGGTAGCTAGATATGGGCTGGCTCCTGAGTAAGATAACCTGATATGGGCGGGTTGTCGAGCCTTTCAATTAACAATGACTCCCGAAGAGTTCAGGGGATGAGTTTTTGAAAGAGAATTTCTAGAACTTAAGATGAAGGATAAGAAGATGAGTAAAGATGCCAGAAAGAGAGTTCAGGGGTATAATCGTAATTATGGGAAAGATCGGGCTGGTAACCGATGAGTACCATATTTTGCCAGAAAATAGAGAAAATTATATTGATCATTTCACTGAACTGTGAAATGTGCATACGAGGTCTCTATGAGTATGAAAGAATTATTGGAAGTTAAGAGACTTGATTGTAAAAAGGAAAAGTTTCCAAGGGCAAAATGGTAATTATGGAAAGTTGAGCCAGAAGTGGCTTAGAACTGCCCGGAAGCATTTCAGTCCCAAATTTCACCAGTAGATAGAGGAAATGATGCTGGATAATCCAGCTTAATACAGGAATTTTATTAGGACTCTAGATAGCCAAAATTTATCTGATAATAAAAAAGTTATAAAAATTATTATCGGATATATGTGAAAAATTACAGGATGATGCGTACTGATGAGGCGGATGTCAAGGAACTGATAGAATACCGAAAGGAGGTCTGTAGAAAAAGTTATTCACAAATTAGTGAATTCAGACGGGAGTGTGTGACCTCCGGGGATCCAATTGGGAGATTTATTGGTATTCAAATTAAGACAGAATGGGCTCAGATGACATCAGTCAGATACCTGTTATGACCCAAAGGGATGCCTAGACTCAGTATATCAGGTTATCTGGTAAAAGAAGTCGGTGTCTGGAAATATGCCGAAAAGGTGTAAAATGACGAAAAAGCCCTTATGTTGTAAAATAGTGAAAGAATAAGTAAAGGGTATTTTGGTCATTTGACTAAGGTTAGACAGTCAAGAAAGGTTATCTGGATAGTTGACCAGGGTTAGAGAATACTCTGGTAAGATATGAAAAGACAATAATGCCCCTAGATTCAATAAAATAAAAAAAGAGGAACCAAGGGCATTTTGGTAATTTGCCAAGGGATATTTCTTGGGAATCGAGCCATCATAGTACTTGAGCTTGATTAGAGATCCAAGATGGCATTCCAAAGCCCAAAAATGTAGCCCAGCATATATGTGGGAAAAAGTGGCATTAAAATAATGTTTTAGTGACTTTTCAATAAAGTATAGTTACTCTGTCGGCACGATAACCGGGGAGGTGATCAGATAAAGTTCTGGACTTATCTGAATAGCATTGGATGGCGTGAAAGGTGCCAGCAAGATGCCACATGGCGCCAACATAGAGGAAGAAGAAAAAGGTGAAGGACACATGGCACAATCACAGCCGTGTATTCCGGTGCAAGACTCTGGAATTCTCTGGAAACGTTGAGTCAGCTGGTGCGGTGTCCTGTGGGCCCCACCATTATGCCAACTAGCCCATGAGGTGTCCCTTGAGGTGTCCCTTGGATGATGTCATGGTGATGATGTCATAAATGGAAAAGAAAATAGGAAATTCTAGGAAAGTCGGTGGCCACAAGATTAAAGTCTTGAAAATTACAGAAATGCCATCCATGAAAACTATAAATACCCCCTCCCTCTTGCCTTCTCATTCACGGCCAAGAGCCCTTTTAGAGAGAGAAGGAAGTTCTAGAGAGAGAAAGTGAGAGAAAGAAAGAAAGAAGGAAGTTCTGGCGGAGCTGGAAGCAGTATAGAGATAGTAGAGTTCTGCTAAGCTAGCCAGGTAGTAACTAATCCTAGCTTTTATGTAATGACTTTGTGATTTGATGTGCTATTGTTTGGTTGGATTGTTGTCTTATATGTTATGCTTGAAGCTCTACTACAATGCTATGATCATATGTTATTGAGTATGGAAGCACGCAGCATACTTATCTGTACACAATCACAAGCAAGCACTGTCACACTGTATTACATATATTGTTATGATTATTTACTACTGAGATTCCCCCGAATCCCATTCCCCATGTCTAGCCCATTACAGGGAGATTATGTTGAAGTGAATTTTGGGAATTTTAAGAGACGCCGTTATGCTGCCGAAATTATGGTAATAAAGAAAGGAGCTGATACGTACTATGTACGTAGGTACTGTCTAAGGAGTCTGGAAGTGAGTGGACCTAGCCGGTTCATCCAGTCTTTCCTGGGTACTTATGTAGAATGGTAATTCTCACGGGAATTACCGAATCAGTACAAAATCAGTTACTTTGAAAAGATGAAGCCTAGCGGTATACTGCCCAATTTCTGGCAGGGAAAGATGTAATAGAGTTACAAGGATTTTATGAATGCTCTGTTGTATGAAAATTTATTATTTAATAATAAATATTGTTTGGCATGTTCAATTTGTGTGAGAAATTAAGAGAGAGAAATTCGCAGGTCTTGAGGTAGCAGTATTTTGACCTCAGTTTGACCTAGTAAATGTAGAAATTTGGCCACGAAATTTGGTGAGCCAGTAGTACACATCTGGGGCATTACGTGGATAGGTAATAAGCCTCATTTGGATGTGTAGAACGAGATAAATTAATTTTCAAATTAAAGGTTCAGAATAAGGAACTTAAGAGTAAAATTTTAATTTCTGGGCTTGAAATAAGGTATAATCGAGCTAATATCGCTTCCGTAAGTGTACTCTAAGGGGTCTAAGGGAGGATGTTTCAACTTCGTCATACCTGGTGCTCTTTTCTCGATCACAAGAAGTCGACAACTCAGATCGACTTCCTCTACTGGTATCCACACGAACAGCGTTCCAATCACGAACGACGTGCTAGCGCCTCTTATCCCTCTAGGGCTTTCTCAAGATTCCGTACTTACTGTCTCTATTTTGGCAGTTTCTTATCTGCAAACCTTTTGCACTCTCCTTGCCCTTTTTCTCACGTCTGTCTATAACCCTAACTCCTAATGTCAAATATATAGGATGCTATCGGGCTTCTAATTGGGCTGGGTTTCAAAATTAACCTTATATTAATTCTGAATTAATACAATATTATATATTGCATAATTTAATAAGAAACTAATTAAATAAATATAGTTTATATTAAATCTGTCCCACAGATTTAATTCACTTATTTATTTAATTTAAAATAAAGATAAGACGGAATTATATTTTATTTATTCTCATAAATCAAATTTGAGATATCTTATCAATTTGAATTTCAAATTCAAATAGATCATATCCATTTAAATTCAAATTCAAAAGTGATAGAGATTTAATTTATCCTTATAAATTAAATCTTGCAAATATCTCTTATATTATATATAATATATATATTAATATATATATTTACCCTAGATTATTCATTGAATCTAGACATCTCTTAGATTCAATAAATCTGGACATCATAACTCGTATTGGGCTCTTTTGTGTGCGACCCTGTAGGCCCATATGAAGTTGGCAGTGGGCCAGTTACTATACTAACCTACAAGTCGTAAGCGGCCTCTAGCAAGACATTACGACTACCCAAAACATATGAGGATCGATAAACGATGTAACCTTTCACACAACCATATCACGTCCCTTTTGTCACACGATATTTCGGTCATGGATGAGGCATGGAGAACGTCATCCTCCTGTTCCTGACCGTTACTTTCTCGATCCCTGAGTAGTCTGACTATAGAAATGGAACTACCTTTCCATTACAGTATGGCCATACATTTCTCAGACTCACTCATCGAGGGGCCCAGTAATATCTCTTTACGAATGTGAGGGACAAATTCCATCTTGACCATTCACATTCCTCCGCATGAAAAATCACTAAGCCCGAACATAGCCTTTATGATCACTCGGACAAAAGTGACTTTTGACTAGGTCAAAGCTGAGCGTTTGTCATGTAGGAATCCATGATGATCTCAGGTCAAAGGGCATAGTGACATGGCTTGTATATGAGAGAAGCTTATGACTTGACCGATGCAGCTCTCTCATAGCGGGTCAGTCCAACACCCTGTACTCTTACATGTGCCTATGACTTTGATTTATATCTGTATATATCTTCAAAGTCATACTGGTCTTATTTTATCTCTGCTCCCGCATAGATGACCGACCAGGGACATTTAGGATAAGATCATGAGTTATCCAAGGATGGTCATCACAGTAAACATGCAAATAATGTGATAACTTGATACAATGATTGGCCTCTAGGGCACAATTTCCAACATAAGATGCCTTGAATGAGAGGGGGTGGAGCTCTATTTATAGGTGAAGGGAAATAGATTGAACGGTCCAGATCAAATCTCGATGGATGGCTCAGATCACTTAGCTTCCTCACCAAGCCTTACTTACATCACTATGATGACACATCCTCCATAATGACTCATCAAAAGTGACATCATCAAGGGACACCTCACATGCTTAGGTGGCGCATGGTGAGGCTCTTGGGACAAGTCACCAGTCACCAGCTGACTCAACACTTCAAGAGAATTCCAGAGTCTTATCCCGGAATAAATGGTTGAGATCGTGCCACGTGTTCTTAGCTTTTTCTTCTTCCTCTAAATTAGTGCCATGTCGAGTCTTGATGGGTCCCATGAGGACACCTTTTGTAACATCCCGATTTTTGGGTCTAGGAGAACTGGGAGGTAGTTTGATATGGGCAAGCTATTAAACCTGTAGTCCCAGGGTAGTAATCTGATATGGGCAGATCACTTACCTATATTTTGTAGGAATCCAAGGGATGAGTTAAGTCCCTCAGGATTTAAAGATGAGTTAAGTCTTTAACCTATAAAATAGGAACAGTTCACCTGGGTTCAAAAAGAGGAATGTAAGGAATATCCTAAGTCTTAAGCCTAGGAATTCTGCAGGTAGCTAGATATGGGCTGGCTCCTGAGTAAGATAACCTGATATGGGCAGGTTGTCGAGCCTTTCAATTAACAATGACTCCTGAAGAGTTCAGAGGATGAGTTGTTGAAAGAGAATTTTGAGAACTTAAGACAAAGGATAAGAAGATAAGTAAAGATGTCAGAAAGAGAATACAGGGGCATAATCGTAATTGTGGGAAAGATCGAGCTTGTAACCGATGAGTACCATATTTTACCATAAAATAGAGAAAATTATGCTGATCATTTCACTGAACTGTGAAATATGCATATGAGGTTTCTATGAGTATGTAAGAATTAGAAAAATATCCAGGGGTAAAATGGTCATTTTTAAAAAATGTGCGCGCGAGCATACTTTCAGGCCAAAACAGCCCGGTCCGGATTTAATATCTGAAAATACTGGCAGATAGAGAAAAGAGTTCCGGGTTGAATGACGCGACACGGAATTTTGATTTGAGGTCCCGATTTTTCTGTAAAAATTCGTAAAATGGGAATTTACAGTTATAATTGGTAAAGGAAAAGCAGTCCAAATAAAGATGATCGGACTGTGGCCAGAAGCCATATAGTATTTCTAAGGCCCAGATATAAGTTAGACTAAGTCATGGTAGGCCCAGGCCCATGATATCAGTTCAGTGGTAAAAGGGGCCGGTGTTCGGAAAAATATGCAAAATGACGAAAATACCCCTGTGTTATAAAATAGTTAAATAATGAGTAAAGGGTATTTTGGTCATTTGACTAAGGTTAGACAGTCAAGAAAAGGTTATCTGGATAGTTGACCAGGGTCAGAGAATACTCTGGTAAGATATGAAAAGTCAATAATGCCCTTAGATTCATTAAAGTAAAGAAAGAGGAACCAAAGTTATGTTGGTAATTTACCAAGGGATGTTTCATGGAAATCGAGCCATCAGAGTACTTGAGCTTGATCAGATACCCAAGATAATATTTCCAGAGTGCAAAAACGTGGCCCAATGGTTATGTGAGTCAAAGTGGCATTAAAATAATATTTTAGTGTTGTTTCCATAAAGTAAAGTTACTCGATTGACGTGGTAACCGGGGGATTGATCAGATAAAGCTTTGGACTTATCTGGAAGTCATGGAATGGCGTGAAAGGTCCCATCAAGATGCCACATGGCGGCAACCTAGAGGGAAAAGAAAAGATGAAGACACGTGGCACTATATTAGCCGTGTATTCCGGTGCAAGACTCTGAAATTCTCTGGAACACTGAGTCAGCATGTTGAGTCAGCAGGTAATTATGAAAGGCCATGAGTCACCATGATAAGTCATCAAGATGACATCACCATGATGATGCAATAAGTTGGATTAAAGAAAATAGAAAATTCCAGGAAAATCGGTGGCCACAAGATCAAAGTTCTTGAGAATTACAGAAATGCCATCCATGAAAACTATAAATACCCCCTCCCCCTTGCCTTCTCATTCACGGCCAAGAGCCAATTTAGAGAGAAAAGTAGGTTCTAGAGAGAGAAAGTGAGAGAAAGAAACAAAGAAGGAAGTTCTGGCGGAGCCGAAAGCAGTATAGAGATATTAGAGTTCTGCTAAGCTAGCTAGGTAGTAACTAATCCTAGCTTTTATGTAATGGCTTTGTGATGTGATGTGCTATTGTTTGGTTGGATTGTTGTCTTATATGTTATGTCTGAAACTCTACTACATAATGCTATGATCATATGCTATTATTGAGTATGGAAGTACGCGGCATACTTATCTGTACACAATCACAAGCAAGCACTATCACACTGCATTACATATATTGTTATGGTTGTTACTACTGAGATTCCCCTGAATCTCATTCCCTATGTATAACCCATTACAGGGAGGTTATGTCAAAGTAAATTTTGAGAATGCAAAAAAGCGCCGTTATGCTGCCAAAATTATGACAGAATGTCAGTTATGAAGAAAGGAGATGATACGTACTGTGTACGTAGGTACTGTCTAAGAAGTCTGGAAGTGAGTGGAACTAGCCAGTTTATCTAATCTTTCCTGGGTACTTACGTAGAATAGTAGTTCTCATGGGAATTACCGAATCAATACGGATCTGTTATTTTTAAGGATGAAGTATAGTAGTTATACTGCCGGATTTCAGGCAGGAAAGATGTAATAGAGATATGAGGATTTTGTTCATGCCCTTTTGTATAACAATTTATTATTTAATGATAAATATTGTTTGGCATGTTCAGCTTGTGTATAAGAAATTAAGAGAGAAATTCGCAGGTCCTGAGGTAGCAGTGTTTCGACCTCAGTTTGACCTAGTAAACGAAAGAGTTTGGCTACAAAATTTGGTGAGCCAGTAGCACACATTTGGGGCATTACGTGGATAGGTAATAAGCCTCATTTGGATGTGTAGAATGAGATAAATTAGTTTTTAAAGTAAAGGTCCAGAATAAGGAACTTGAGAGTAAAATTTTAATTTCTGGGCTTAAGTTAAGATATAATCGAGCTAATATCGCTTCCGCAAGTGTACTCTGAAGGGTCTAAGGGAGGATGTTTCACCTTTCACTCCACCTCATGGCTTCCAGATAAGTCCAAAGTTTTATCTGATCAATTTCCCGGTTATCACTTCAACCGAGTAACTTTACTTTATTGAAAGCTCACTAAAATATTACTTTAATGCCACTTTAACCCACATAATTCTTGAGCTACGGTTTTGGACTCTTGGAATGCTATCTTGGGTCTCTGATCAAGCTCAAGTACTCTGATGGCTCAATTCCTAAGAAATAACCCTTGGCAAATTACTAAAATGCCCTTGGTTCCTCTTTATTTACTTTAATGAGTCGAGGGGCATTATTGTCTTTTCACACCTCACAGAGTATTCCCTGACCCTGGTCAACTATCCAGATAACCTTCCTTGACTGTCTAACCTTAGTCAAATGACCAAAATGTCCTTCACTCATTCTTTAATTATTTTATAATATAGGGGTATTTTCGTTATTTCGCACATTTTCTGCATATTTCTGGACACTAGCCCCTCTTACCTGATGAACTGATATCATGGGCCTAGCCTTACTTGGCATCATCATGGGCTTCTATGAGACGTCATCTGGGCTCATTCATTCCCAATTTGCTTACTGCTTAATTTCCCAATCGGATATTGTGCGTTCACGAACTCCCGTCAAAATTCACTAATACGTGAATAACTTTTCTTACAGAACTCCTTTGGGGATTCTGTCAGTTCCCTGACCTCTGGCTTCAAAGGATGCATATTCCTGTAACTTTTCACTCATATCTGAGGTCTAGAAGATCTGATAAAAATTTCAGATTACTTTCAGACTATCAGATAAATTTCAACTATGTGAAACTCTAATTAAATTTTTGTAATAAGCTAGATTAACCATCATCATTTTCTCTATCTACTGATGAAATTTCGGACTGAAATGCTTCCAGGCAGTTATAAGCCACGTACGACTCAACTTTCTATATTTACTATTTGGCCCTGGGAAACTTTTCCTCTTTTCAATTAAATCCCTTAACTTTCCATAATTACACTTAATGGCCCATAACTTGTGTCTACTTTCATCTTTGACCATGAAACTTTTAAACTTTCACTTTAGTCCCTTTCTTTTCTAAAACGACCATTATGCCCCTAGGGACTTTCACTATTTATATATACATCCCTGTACTTTCACTTATTTGTAGTTTAGTCCATGAAAACCTTCTGTATGTTTCTGGGACTTCTGCTCAAAGGGGTCTGGTAGCCTATCTATTTCAAGCTACTTTCTGTGTCTTTGGACCTAAAAATTATGATATTACATTTCTACCCCCTTAAAATAAATTTCATCCTCGAAATTTACTTGGTATCTTAGCCAACTATCCTGGATATATCTCCTCTGTATATCCTTTCCTGGTTTATGACCATGGCTTTGGGGCATTCAACCACTCATACTTATGGACAACTCATTATACTGAACTTATGAGTAGAGTCCATTTCTTTCATATCTTATCCTTCAGAATTTTGATGTAATTCTGGGGTATACATCATTCCTCTTAAACTTTACTAATTTTTCAGAAGAAATAGTGTGCTTTTGCCTTTCTTTCTCCTGATACAAAATCATAATTCAGATTATGATTCTAATAACTTCTTCAAATTTTCTTAATCTTTTCTCATCCTAGTACATAACTCTATGCATCTATGCCAAAACTTTGTGGCATTTGCACTTTTTCTTATCCCTTCTCAGGGCTTACTTATCATTAGTCTACTCTTGCCTTAGCACCTTTCAATTAAGCTTGCAACTGGGTCAGGGCTAGGTTACTCTTTGCATAGCTCTAGGCCCTAGCATTCTCTTTCTAATAGAACTGCGTTCTATCTTTGCTTTGCCTTAGACCCTCTTCTCTAGGTCTTTATAGCATTTTAATCTCTTTGTCCTCATCTGTGGATCTATCTGCTCATACTTTTCTGTTCTCAAAACATATGGGGTTCTGTTATCTGTTTCTCAGGCACACTTCTACAAAACTTTGAATAGCAGCACTCAGATTTGACCTTTGGACTCCGTCTTCGTTTAAGGGAAAACTAAGTTTAGTCTGTATATAATAGAGGCCATTAGATGAAAACCATTATAAAATAATTTTTCTGGATGAGAGTATCAACTAGTAAAGCTTCCTTACCTTAACTTCGTCTTTGACATTCATCTTCCCACAGAGATATTACATTGTACCCATATCTTCATGGCTCATTACTTTCCTTAGGCTAGGTCTAACTGCGACCTCGGGATCTAACTGTGATCAATTGTTAGCCTCTTCAGAATCTAACTGCGACTCTGAAGCTGTTAGGATCTAACTGCGATCCTGGAGCCATGCTAGGATCTAACTGCGACCCTCCAGAATCTAACTGCGATTCTGTTGTACTGTATCATAATCTCTGGAAGATCTTAAACCAACAGATTACATTATAAGGTTAACTGCTTCTACTTGTTGATAAGTCAATAAAAATTTTAAAAATATTACGTTCAGTAGCTCATATTATTTACCAAGACTTTACTTATTTTCTCTCTTACTCAGGAGTTCCTTCTCATCTTTCTTACTTTACTGTGGCTTACCATGGGCTATTGCCTTATGCAATCATGGTCTAACCACCTGCCATTGCATTCTGCTGCTATGGCCTCATCATAACTTCTCATTTTAATCTGTGCTCTATCTGCGAGCCATTTGAACTATGCTCTAACTGCGAGCAATTTGTATCTGAACTATGCTCTTTTTACGAGCAATCGTATCAGATCTAACTCTTATCTGAAGAGTGATCTGTACTCATCTGAATCTAGCTCTATCTGAGAGCCATCTGTTTCAAATCCAACTCTTATCTGAAGAGTGATATGAAAATAATCTCTTTATTGTTATCTGCTGCTCTTTTTGTATACCATTCCTTTCAATAGAAATAGCCATGGGTACTGCATTCACAAGTCTGCAGAAATACCTGAGTAACCCCAATCATACTGTAACTGAATGTCCTACTTAGTGAGACTGTCTTTCATTCTCAATATATTCCTTATTGCATGTCATATCGTATGGGAGCAACATAACATTATCTTAGCTTCCTTATCTTATATACTCTACCCTGCATTTACTGTAAAAGGGGAGTATCCATTCATCATAGCATACTCTAATATGCGTGTCATCATATGACAACTGCAAGGAGATGTGAAACATCCTTACTTTCGTACATCTTAGGGACCATTTAGTAGTATTTAGAACCACTTTCAAGGTCATTGAAGTCCAATTTCTCAATCTAGAGTTTTACTCTTATCGAGTACTGTCCACTGTGTAAATTCCAGATGAGTGACCTGACTTCGAAAAATCATAACTAATTCTAGAAAAATAGAAATGAAGTGGTTCCAATTGCTACATGAAGCTAACTCAATTATATTTCATGGAAAAATCACTTGTTGACCATGCATTCACCAAGTCAACGTCAGTCAACGTTTCAAATTTACTGTTCATCCAACGTTTTTCTCCTGAATCCAGCATTCTGGTCCCAATTTTGATAATTTATATCTCCATGTGTAGACATCCAAATGAGACATTTTATATATAAACTTGAATCTTGATATGTATACTATTTACCATAAAAATTTCATACATTTATTCATCCATTTAATATTTTTAATTATTTATCAAACATGATTAGATCACAACGTGTTACTGTTCACAGTGGTAAATTTCAGCACTCAACTTTGCAAACATATGCATACATTCATCATGTATCACTCAAGTATGTCAAACATCATCTATTATTAAATAATAAGTTGTTATACATCTGGGTATGTACAAAATTTCTCACATTTCTATTACATCCTTTCCTGCCTGAAATCTGGCAGCACAACGGCTATGCTTCGTCTTTAGAAAGCAACTGATCTTGTACCGATTCGGTAATTCCCGTGAGAACTACCATTCTACGTAAGTACCCAGGAAAGAATGGATGAATCGGCTAGGTCCACTCACTTCCTGCCTCCTTAGACAGTAGCTACGTACACAGTACGTATCAGCTCCTTTCTTTACTATTGCCATCTTGTCATAATTTCGGCAGCATAACGGCGTCTCTTAAAATTCCCAAAATTTACTTCAGCATAACCTCCCCTATAATGGGTTATTTATTGGGATGAGATTCGGGGGAATCTCAGCAGCAACAATCATAGCAATATATGTAATACAGAGTGACAGTGCTTGCTTGTGATTGTGTACAGATAAGTATGCTGCGTGCTTCCATATTCAATAACATATGATCATAGCATTGTAATAGAGCTTCAAACATAACATATAAGACAACAATCCAACCAAACAATAGCACAACCAATCACAAAGCATTACATAAAAGCTATGATTAGTTACTACCTCAAGAGCTTAGCAGAACTCTAAAATCCCTTTACTGCTTCCAACTCTGCCAGAACTTCCTTTCTTCTTCCTTTCTCTCACTTTCTCTCTCCAGAACCTCTTTATCTCTCTAAAATGGGCTCTTGGCCATGGGAATGAAGAGCAAGGGGGTATTTATAGTTTTCTTCGATGGCATTTTCGTAATTTCCAAGCCATCTGAACCTGTGGTCCTGGTTTTTCTGGAATTTCCTATTTTTCTTTATTCCTTTTTACTGCATCATCGTGGACACCTCAGTGGACACCTCATCATGCACATTTCTCACATGGCAAAATTTAAGCCTTCTGGAAGCTTTTCAGTCCAATCCGATACCGGTCCGGTCCGATTTCCCACAAACTGGACCCACCGGCTAAGATTGTGCCACATGCCCTTAACTTTTCTTCTCCCTCTAGACCAGTGCCATGTGGCGCCTGGAAGAGACCTTTCTTGCCTTCCAATGCTATCCAGATAAGTCCAGGACTTTATCTGATCACCTCCTCGGTTATCGTGCTGACCGAGTAACTTTACTTTATTGAAACAGCATTAAAATAGTATTTTAATGCCACTTTTCCCCACATATCACTGGGCCTACGTTTTTGGGCTTTGGAATATCATCTTAGATCTCTGATCAAGCTCAAGTACTCTGATGGCTCGATTCCCAAGAAACATCCCTTGGCAAATTACCAAAATACCCCTGGGTGCCCTTTCTTGCACTATCTTTACCCTAAGGGTAAAATCATCATGTTACACCTTTCTGTACCCTGTCAGGGCATATACTGACTCTAAGTAACTTTATCTGTGTATGTCTTAGCTTCTGGGCCTATCCAGAATGACCAAAATGCCCTTCATACACCAATTACCCCTTTAGTACAACACAGGGGCATTTTCATAATTTCGCACTTTTCCGGGGTTCTGCCGGACACTGGCCCACCTATCAGTCCAAGTGTCTTATTGGGCCTTTGATGGCGCCATTATTGGGCCTTTCAGGGTCCATTACCCTTATGGCACGTATTACGAGGAATCTTCCCCTGGCCATGTTCCTCGAATATTTTAACTATTATATATAACATCCTGATTTTTAGTCTAGGAGAACTGGGAAGTAGTCTGATATGGGCAGGCTGGTAAACCCGTAGTCCCAGGGTAGTAATCTGATATGGGCGGATCACTTACCTGTATTTTGTAGGAATCCGAGGGATGGGCTAAGTCCGTCAGGATTTAAAGATGAGTTAAGTCTTTAACCTACAGAATCGGGACAGTTCACCTAGGTTCAAAATGAGGAACGTGAGGAATATCCCTTTGAGCAAAAGTCCCCGAAACATATAGAGGGTTTTTAGGGACTAAACTGCAAATAAGTAAAAGTCCAGGGACTGATATGTAAATAGTGAAAGTCCCTAGAGATATGATGGCCATTTATGCAAAGAAAGGGATTAAATTGCAAAAGAAAGAAAATGAAGGGGCTTAAGTGCAATTATGGAAAGTATAAAGCCAAAAAAGAAAAGTAGAGAAAAAGGTGGGGTCCTTAAGTGTAATTTTAGCCAAATGGAAAGGGACTTAATTGAAAAGAAGAAAAGTTCCTTGGGGCTAAAGTGTAATTAAAGAAAGTCAGGCCGGAAGTGGTTTGGACTGTCCAGAAGCATTTCAGTCCCAGATTTCACAGGTAGAGAGAGCAAGTGACGCTTGGTAATCTGGCTTGATACAGGAATTTTTGAAGACTCCAGATAGCCAGAAATGGACTGATCGTCCAAAAGTTATAAAAATTCATACCGGATATCCTAGATTTCAGATCTAGGTGAGAAAATACAGGATGATGCGTCCTTATGGGGCGAATGTCAGGAAACTGACAGAATACTGATAGGAGGCCTGTAGAAAAAGTTATTCACAAATCAAAAAATCCAGACGGGAGTGTGAGGCCTCCGGGTATCCGATAGGGAAATTTATCGGTATTTTTAAAGGGGCTGAATGCGATCGGATGACTTCAGTCAGATGACTGTTATAACCCACAGGGGTGCCTGAACACAGTAGGACACTGTATCTGGGAAAAAGAGCCGGTGTCCGAAAAGGTGTATAATCGGTAAATAATAATTAAAATATTCGGTGAACTGGGGCAGAGGAAGATTCCTCGTAAGACGTGCCATACAGGTAATGGACCCAGGAAGCCCAAAAATGGCGCCATTAGAGGCCCAATAAGACTCTTGGACTGATAGGTGGGCTAGTGTCCAGCAGAACCCCAAAAAAGTGCGAAATTACGAAAATGCCCCTGTGTTGTACAAAAAGGGCAGCAGATGAATGAAGGTCATTCTGGTCATTCTGGACAGGCATAGAGGCTAAGACATATAAATAAGGTTGACTAGAGCCAGTATATGCTTTGACCAGGTTCAGAAAGGTGTGAAATGATGATTTTGCCCTTAGGGTTAAAATAGGATAAGATAGGGCACCAAGGGCATTTTGGTCATTTCGCAGGGGATCTGTAACTGAGTCTGGACCCAGTATTAAAAAGTTAATGATATAAAGGGTCTAGATACTAAATGTGAGGTCAGTAGACATAAAAAGGATTTTCAGAAAAATCAGATTCAGAAAACAGCACGTTTTTCGAGGAGACAGACCGGGCCGGTACCGGATTAGACCGGAAAGCTTCCAGAAGGCTCTAGCTCTCTCTCAATTTCGCCATGTGAAGAATGTGGGAGGTGAGGTGTCCCATGAGTTGGCATTGAGTGATGTCATGCATGATGCAGTAAAAGGAATAAAGAAAAATAGGAAATTCAGGAAAAACCAGGACCACAGGATCATAAGTCTTCAAAATTACAAGATTGCCATTGCTCAACACTATAAATACCCCCTAGCTCCTCATTTCGGAACAAGCAAGGAAGAGAGGAAGAAAGAAGTTCTTGAGAGAGAAAGTGAGAGAAAGAAAGAAGTAAGGAAGTTCTGGTGAAATTGGAAACAGTAGAGAAGTTCTGAAGCTCTGCTTTTGAGGTAGTAACTAATCCTAGCTCTTATGTAATGTCTTTGTGATTTGTTGTGCTATTGTTTGGTTGGATTGTTGTCTTATATGTTATGCTTGAAGCTCTATTACAATGCTATGATCATATGTTATTGAATATGGAAGCACGCAGCATACTTATCTGTACACAATCACAAGCAAGCACTGTCACTCTGCATTACATATATTATTATGATTATTACTACTGAGATTCCCCCGAATCTCATTCCCATATATAACATTACAGGGGAGGTTCTGTCAGAATAAAATCTGGAAATTTTAAGAGACGCCGTTAGGCTGCCGAAATTCTGGCAACGAAGAAGGATCAAAGAAAGGAACTGATACGTACTGTGTACGTAGGTGCTGTATAAGGAGGCTGGAAGTGAGTGGACCTAGCCGGTTCATCCAGTCTTTCCTGGGTACTTACGTAGAATGGTAGTTCCTACGGGAATTACCGAATCGGTACAAGATCGGTTACTTTCTACAGAAGGAATGTAGCGGTTGTGCTGCCGGATTTTAGGCAGGGAAAGATGTAATAGAAATATGAAAATTTGATGTATGCTTTGTTGTGTGACATTTTATTATTTAATAATAAATATTGTTTGGCATGTTAAATTTGTGAATGATGAATTAAAAGAGAAATTCGCAGGTCCTGAGGTAGCAGTGTTTTGACCTCAGTTTGACCTAGTAAACGAAGGAGTTTGGCTATGAAATTTGGCAGGCCAGTCGTACACATCTGGGGCATTTTGTGGATAGATAATAAGACTTGTTTGGATGTGTAGAATGGGATTAATCAGTTCTCAAAGTAAAGGTTTAGAATAAGAAACTTAAGAGTAAAATTTTGAATTTTTGGGCTTAAGTTAAGTTATAATCAAGCTAATATTGCGTCCGCGAGTATACTCTGAAGAGTCTAAGGAAGGATGTTTCATTATACACTGTTTATATACATCTCTGGACATCGGCTCCTTTTACCAGATACATTGTCCTGCTGTGTTTAGGCATCCCTGTGGGTCATAACAGTCATCTGACTGAGGTCATCCAAACTCATTCAGTCCCTTTTTAAATACCGATAAATCTCCCTATCGGATCCCCGGAGGCCTTATACTCCCGTCTGTATTTACTGATTTGCGAATAACTTTTCCTACAGACCTCCTATCGGTATTCTGTCAGTTTCCTGACCTCTGCCCCATCAGGACGCATCATCCTGTAATTTCTCACTTAGATCTGAAATCTAGGATATCCGGTAGGAATTTTTATAACTTTTGGACTATCAGATCAATTCTGGCTATCTGGAGTCTTGAAAAATTCCTGTATTAAGCCAGATTACCGAGCGTCACTTACTCTCTTTACCGGTGAAATCTGGGACTGAAATGCTTTCGGACAGTCCAAACCACTTCCGGCCTGACTTTCTTTAATTACAATTTAGCCCCAGGGAACTTTTCTTCTTTTCATTTAAGTCCATTTTTATTTGGCTAAAATTACACTTATGGACCCCACCTTTTTGTCTACTTTTCCTTTTTGGCTTTATACTTTTCATAATTGCATCTAAGTCCCTACTTTTTCTTTCTTTTACAATTTAATCCCTTTCTTTGCATAAATGGCCATTATATCTCTAGGGACTTTCACTATTTATATACAAGTCCCTGGACTTTTACTTATTTGTAGTTTAGTCCCTAAAAACCCTTTGTATGTCTTTGGAACTTCTGCTCAAAGGGATATATCTATTTCAGGCTACTTTCTAAGTCTTTGGCCTGAAAATTGGGATATTACAAGATGCAACTATTCATCATAACTTATGGCAACATAAGCATATCATCATCATAATTTGCTCAACCATCCATCGCACACTGTAATTAGGTAAGCTTTATAACATTCTTATTTTAGGTTTCTCATCTGTCTAGCTCATCTAACTTAGGCTGCCACATTACCCTCTTATCAGGGTATAGACTCAACCCTTCATTACTCTATCTTATATAGGGGAGTCACTTTATCTTTTAAACTGTGCCTCCTGCCTCTCTACTATTTCTTAACTTCTTCTGTCTATCTATCAGTCCCAGTCTGTTCTTGACCGGACTGTGGTTCCTTATTGGTCTTTCTCTTGATCCTAACGAACTTGAATCGTATGGATCTCATTCATCATCTCTTACTATCACTTCTGTTCTTTAGGGTACTCTATCCTAGGTCTACTACTTCTCTGTGATGGAATCCCTCTACTTAGGGAACATTAGCTCTTTATCTATTAACCATCAGTCTCTAGCCTTAGGCCATGTGCTAGGATCATTCCTAGGCAAGTCTCAATCTAACTATTAGGTCTTCTATTCAGACCAACTGAATAAGACCTTTGTAATGTAGATCTACTCCTAGTTATATCATGGAGGATCTACTTTTAAACATCGTCTTAAACTGATCTTTCGTATCTCAGTACTTTGTACACAGTGATAAAAGTAATTTTTTGTAACCTTGATCAATATCCATATGTTTAGAAGGTAGGTCGAATCTTGATGAATATGACTATATTTGATGTACAACCTGAAAAGGTGCAAGATTCCCTTTCAATTGAGCTTGAGAAAGTTCAGTTCTTGAGAGAAAGGTACTGCAAAATCATAAATAATTATCTAGACAAAAAACTTTTACATGTTCAATATTAGATTTATATTCATTGCATATCCAAAATATATTCCTGCCCTGGTATATTCTGATCTACACCAGATTCTAGAATGATCATGTTATAGTTATATTGCTTCCTTGCTTCTGTTTTCTGAAATTGCTGATTTTTGCAAGCAAATTCAAACGAGGAGTTAGTATGAGTGGTTGAGTTGTCATTATGTTATGCGATCGTTGTTAATATGAGTGGTTGAGTTGTTAATAATTTGTGTCTGGTGTAGGTTATCATTATTGATGGCATAATCATCTGGAAAGTATCCGATAAGAATGATGTTTATGCTTTTAGGTTGCCATTAGGAGACTTGTTGGTGAACTCGATCCCCAGGATCAAACTAGTTCCACGAATATGCAAAGCCAAAGAAGTTATTCTCACACCTCAGTCATGTATTTTTTAGAAGGACAAGACTTGGTAGAGCTTCAAGTGTTTACTATCAAGTTCTCCAATAAAATCATGATATGTTTTCTTTTACAAACCAAAACAACTACATATGATATTTTTATCTGAGAATTTGATTGATAGCACCAACTTAAAGAACTTTTAATAAGAAAACTTTTTCCTTCATATTTGAGTATAGAACACAAGCTACTTAGCAAATAAGAGGTACCTCCCCAACGATTAGACTATCAGAGAAGGCTTTTACACCATCTTGTAATTCTAAGTGACTATTTAAGTGTAATTCTGAGTGCCTGACAATTGTTATATTGTTAATTAAACAATACGTGTAATAAAATATGTTCAAGACATGTCAACTTGTTATATTGTTAATAAAAGAATTTTATCATGATAACAAAAACAACTTAACCACTAAAAAATAACTTACCCACGACAACAAAAATAATAACTCCAGCACTTAAAAATAACAACCCTATATTGAAGGAATAACAACTCCAGCAGTAGGATATAATAACCCCATAGTGAAGGCATAACAACCACTTGTAAATAATAACTATCCAATACAGCAAAAATAACAACTCTATCAGTAGGAAATAAGAACCCTATAGTGGAGGAACAAAAACTGGACAACAGAAAAAAACACTTATCCACACAGCCAAAATAACAACTCTAGCACTTAAAAATAACAATCCCATATTGAAGGAATAACAACTCCAGCAGTAGGAAATAACAACCCTATAGTGAATGCATAACAACCACCTGTAAATAACAACTATCCAATGATAGCAAAATAACAACTTTATCAGTAGGAAATAAGAATCCTATAGTGAAGGAATAAGAACTAGACAACTGAAAAATAACTTATCCACGACAGCAAAAATAATAACTCTAGTACTTATAAATAACAACCCCATAGTGAAAGAATAATAACTCCAGTAGTAGGAAATAACAACCCCATAGTGAAGGCATAACAACCACCTGTAAATAACAACTATCCAATAACAGCAAAAATAACAACTTTATCAGTAGGAAATAAGAACCCCATAGTGAAGGAATTAGAACTTGACAACTGAAAAATAACTTATCCACGATAACAAAAATAACAACTCTAGCACTTATAAATAACAACTCCGTAGTGAAGGAATAACAACTTAACCAATAAAAATATAACAACCCCATAACTGCAAAAATAGCAACACCGAAGGGAAGATAAATAACTTAACCAATGAAAATAGAACAACCCCATAACTGCAAAAGTAACAAGACGAGAAAGGAAAATAAAGAACTGGAAAAATAACAAGTCCAGAAGGATTAACAACTTACAATGAAAACAGAACAACTCCACAACTGGAAAAGTAAAAAGTCCATAAGGGAAAAGAAACAACTAGAAAAATTACTTTTATCATTGTGTACATAACATTCCTATAACAACACCACCAATAACAAATGACAAGTTCATGTTGACAAAATAATAACTTCGGCACATTTCTTTCTATAATCATTCTGTCAGAATATAACTTCATATATATGCACTTTATAATTACATTAGTTCTTGACAACAAATGTAAAAGGAGTACATCAAACATAGTCACATTCATCAAGATCCACCCTACCTTCTAAATAGATGGATATTGATCAAGGTTACAAAAAATCACTTTTATCACTGTGTACAGTTATTTACAAAGCAAAAATCAACGTGCTACGTATTTACACATGGCCACTTTCTCCATTGAACATTATAAAATGCTCAACTCCTTCATCATTAAACATATCAACAAATGTGTGTCGATCAAATCTAACAGTGAATTTTATTACAATTTTATCACTTCCTTTCCCAACAAGTGATGCTACTAATGTTTTGAACTCATTATATCTTATGTCTTCCTTTATGGATATTGTTGTTACTTGACCACCAACATATGTATGACCTTCTCCATCATTTCCAAACTATCCCCCATATGAACATAACAGAATAGATGCTTTCCAGATAAACTCACCATCAGTAATGACAACCTGCACCAGACATATAATATTAACAACTCTAGCACTTATATTAACAACTGTCGTGTACTATAGTAACAACTCACATTGCCTCGTATATCAGATCATGATCTGTCATTCACATTTTGAAGGAATCTTTCTAATGTTCATATTTTCTTACTACACTAAAGTAAACACACTACAAATTTTTGCAAACCGAATATAACTTTTAAAGGGATAAGTTTTTCCAATGAAAGGGATGTTAGAGCAGAATCCAAAGAAACATAACTTCACATTATGATATAACATATAGAGCATACAAATTTAAAAATAAAAAAGTTTACTTCATTTGTTGAAATCATTTGCATGGAAAGCAAGATGCCACCAAATGCATTGAAAGCCAGAAAATAAATGAATAATGACAGTCAAAATTGTCAGCTGCAATTCTGGCTTCAATTTCTTTTCTGTGACATACAATTGCTTCTTGATTATTAAATAGAGGGATCATCAGGAAATAGAAAATTTAAAAGATCATTCAATCATAGTGCTGGATGGCTAGCAATCTTACCTTCTTACACGACTCTTCCCTTGCAATTTTCTCTTCTAACAAAGAAACTGTCTTTCTCAAATTTGATCTCCCTTGGAATAGGGAAGTCATATTTAGCAAAGGTAATAGCTAGAGGGACAGATTCACCTAGAGAGAACAAACTCAGAGCGACGAGAATGAATGACACTACTGGAGAGATGACGGCGACGATCGAATATGACGAAGCAAGTGGCTACCGCTAGAAGGTCGAGTGGTAGTGACGATGACTGGAAGAGGAAAGGCGACCAAGCAAAGACGAAGGAGCAGAGTGCAATCGAAAGAAGCATACTACAATCTTGAAAGGCAGTTACACCTTCGATTTCACACTTTCTCGTCTTCTTTTTATAGTAGAGCGCCAAAATCCTTATGCTCTTACTATTTTTTAATTCACAAGGGAAATTTTGTCTTTTTATAATTAGAAAAAATTCATCTAAGGTCCTATGGGACTTGAAATTAATTATTCCATTTCTTGAGACTTTTTTGTCATTTAATTGCTTCCATGGGACTCATATGTCATTTTTCCTTTTTTTTTTGTTTAGCTTTAAAGTGTTTTGTTTTTAATCCACTACTTTGGCATTCTTTTTTCCATCTTAGGGTAGTATTTATGCTTGTTGAAAAGTTGCTTTTAAACAAAGCTTGTTGAAATTTTAGGGTATTGTATTATATATATATTAAGTAAAGTTGTTGCAAGGATATCTCCAAAACTTAAGCAAACAATATTTGATGATAATTGTCAGGAGAAATACTTAAATACTCTAAGGGTATTGATAAGACACAATTTGTGTATAGTTTCTGTGATATTTTTAATAGTATTATAACAGTTTTACCATTCATTTATCCCTTTAATTGTGCTTTTGTGGTAATACATGATTGTGCTTAGCAATGTGCTATTTTAAGGGTCAAAATAACTCCTCTAAACTGCATATATGTTATTCCCTTACTAGTGGGACTTTTTGTTGGAGATTGTGCCCTAGGGGGCCAATCATTTGTTATGAACATTGTTGATTTATGAATTTCTTAATTATGTTATCACATTATTTGCATGTTTACTGTGATGACCATTCTTGGATAACTCATGATCTTATCCTAAATGTCCCTGGTCAGTCATCTATGCGGGAGCAGAGATGAAATAAGACCAGTATGACTTTGAAGATATATAGAGATATAAATCAAAGTCATAGGCACATGTAAGAGTACAAGGTGTTGGACCGACCCGCTATGAGAGAGCTGCATGGGTCAAGTCATAAGCTTCTCTCATATACAAGCCATGTCACTATACCCTTTGACCTGAGATCATCATGGATTCCTACATGACAAACGCTTAGCTTTGACCTAGTCAAAAGTCACTTTTGACTGAGTGATCATAAAGGATATGCTCGGGCTTAGTGGTTTTTCATGCGGAGGAATGTGAATGGTCAAGATGGAATTTATCCCTCACATTCGTAGAGAGATATTACTGGGCCCCTCGATGAGTGAGTCTGAGAAATGTATGGCCATACTGTAATGGAAGGGTAGTTCTATTTCAATAGTCAGACTACTCAGGGATCGAGAAATTAACGGTCAGGAATAGGAGGATGACGTTCACCATGCCTCATCCATGACCGAAATATCGTGTGACAAAATGGACGTGATATGGTTGTATGAAAGGTAATATCGTTCATCTATCCTCATATGATTTGGGTAGTCATAATGTCTTGCTAGAGACCGCTTACGACTTGTGGATCAGTATAGTAACTGGCCCACTGCCAACTTCATATGGGCCTACAGGGTCGCACACAAAATAGCCCAACTCGAGCTGTGATGTCCAGGTTCATTGAATCTAGGATATTTCTTGATTCAAGGAATAATCTATGGTGAATTTATATATTTTATATATATATAAATTTGTATTTATATATTATATATAATATAAGAGATATTTACAAGATTTAATTTATAAGGATAAATTAAATCTCTATCACTTTTGAATTTGAATTAAATTGATATGATCTATTTGAATTTAAAATTTAAATTGATAAGATATCTCAATTTTGATTTATGAGAATAAATCAAATATAATTCCGTCTTATCTTTATTTTAAATTAAATCTATGGGACGGATTTAATAAAAACCATGTTTATTTAATTAGTTTCTTATCAAATTATGCAATATATGATATTGTATTAATTTTAGAATTAATATAAGATTAATTCTGAAGCCCGGCCCAATTAGAAGCCCGATAGCATCCTATATATTTGATATTAGGGGCTAGGGTTCTAGACACAAGAAAAGGGGGCAAGGAGAGTGCAAAAGGTTTGCAGATAAGAAACTGCCGAAATAGAGACGGTGAGGACGAAATCTTGAGAAAGCTCTAGAGGGATAAGAGGCGGTAGCACGTCGTTCGTGGTTGGAACGCTATTCGTGTGGATACCAGTAGAGGAAGCCGATCTGAGTTGTCGACTTCTTGCGATCGAGAAAAGAGCACCAGGTACGAGGAAGTCGAGACCAGTTGACACAGAGGTCGCGACTAAATTGGCATTTGAACGTCAGAAATTCGAAAAGAGACTACAGGTCTCGACTAGAAGCAGAAGAAGTCGCGACTGCAAACTCCAGAGACGGCAGGTCGCGACTAGAAGCTTAGTAGGTCTCGACTGCAAACTCCAGAGGCGACAGGTCGTGACAAGAAGCTGAGGAGGTCGCGACTGAAAACTCTAGAGGCGAAGAGTCGTGACTAGTGGACACTGAGGTCAAGACCAAAGCTTGAATACTGAAGGTAACACTTCTTTCTCCTTGACTTAAACACATTCGGTAGATCCTGGCTGGGAATGGAAAAACGTTTAAAGTTAATTTCCGCTGCGTGTCTTCCAATTCCCTTCACTTTTACAATGAGCTTTGGTTTTGAATTGCAGGTATTTAAGAGGAGTAAGGACTAATGTGAGCAGGAAAGGAATCACAAGATGGAGAATCAAAGCAAGGAAGCAGCTTCTATGTGTTTCAGTCATGACCAAAGTGTCCACAGGTCGCGACCTAATTTCTCCTAGAAAGCTTCTCTGCGTTTACAGGTCACGACCAAAACATGGAGCTAGTCGCGACCAGAGAAGATAGTCGTGAAGCTGCACGTTTCTGATTAGGTCAAGCTGCTATTAAAAGGAGAGGCAAGCCGTAGACTTCGGGGAGGCTGGTTTTTGACCTGATTAGGCTGAGAAGCAGTTCTCGAACTCTCTCTACTCTCTCTCCACCACCTACACACATCTTCCATCATTCATCTCTTCATCTCACCTTCTACTTGTCTCCATGGCATCATATGTGAACAGCGATTGCAGCACAATAGGAGTCATGAGAGGCTAAACCCTTAGTCTCTTGGTGATGGATCTGATATCTTAAGTTCATGGACTGCACGGGGAGTTTTCTATTTTGATCTACACCTCTTCTTTCATGTTTTGTTTCTGCTAGATCTAGGGTTTCATTATATGAACAAGGGAATTGAATTTCGATTGATTATTCAAAGATTAGAACAATTGTAATTTACTTTGGATGTTTTGAATGCTGGTTTACATTACACACTAAGTGATTCTTAACAGTTCATTAAGAGTTCTTAAACTAGCTTTGATCAAAGGAGTTTAAGAAATATTAATACTCTGGACTCAATCGATCGATTGAGGTTTTATTTAAGACTTAGTGATTTCAAACTCCATATCAATTGAAAGCAAAGATAGATACGTTTTCATCATCAAGAGTCTGTCATCACATACTACTTTCACAAACCAACTCGTTTTCATCTAAATCAAAAGTACAAAAATATTTACTTTATTGCACTTTTATTTTACTGCACCAACCAAAACCCAAAACCGTTTTGCTTTCACTCAGGTTTTCAATAATTTTGACACCAATAAGCTAGGTATCCAATAGAAAAGCTCCTCGAGAAGAACGATAGGGTTGTGCCTTATACTATATTATTTGGTGCAAACATAACTTATTTTGATGGGTCGGAAGGCGACAATCCAACCTGCTCATCAGGTATGTTTGGTAAAATAGAAGAGTTTTTGATAGAAATGGAAGTGGAAGTAGAATTAGGTTAGAAATGAGTTTAAAAAGTTTGTTTGATAAAATAGAAGTAAATGTGGAATTGATATATGTTTTTTATAACTTGGGTTAAAATAGTCCAAAATATTTTTTATAATTTGGGAAGGGTTAAATTTATCCCGAAATTTTATAACTAGGATAAAATAGTCTAAAAATTTTAACTTTCACTTCTATCATCTCAATTTTTATCTTTTTGGATGGAACTGAAATGTCTCAAGAAAGTGAAAGTAGAAGTGGCTTTCATCGTACCAAATGAGAGAAATGAAAGATTTCAATTCCACTTCCACTTCTACTTCTCCACCCCCACTTCTCTCCAACCAAATATACTATAGGAGTATCACATTATCTGAACTCTATATAATTAAAATATAACAACTTAGCTGATTACTCATATAAAAAATTCACGATTTATTTTATTTTTAAGAAAAATAAACATTTTAAATCAAAAGAAATAAAATCCCATTTGAACCAAATTAAGATATTTATTTTTTCTTAAAAATAAATAAAATATTATTTGTTTAAGATGATTTATCGGTCAATTAAAATAAAAATATATTGAGTTATTATATTTTAATTAGATAAAATTAATGTTAATAAAATATAAAAATATTTTTCAATTTTTATTGTTCCATGAATGGACAACATAATTTTAGTGGGAATCATTTTCCACGTCATAAAATTAGATATACACGCATGTCCTTAATTTTGGAAATACAAGTTAAACAATGAATTATTTGATGACTACCTATGTGAAATTTTGTATGCTTCTATAATTTTTGTGTTACATTCTCTTCAAATTTATAATTATATATATAAATGAAAAAAGATACACTTATTTTTTCTAATTAATTAATAAATAAATTTAATTTTAAAAAATTTACACACTACAATCATGAATCAATTAATTTGGGAGGAAAAAACCAAAACTCTCAATACTCCAAACCTATTAGCTACTCTCTGTATATGTATATTTGTCAACCACTCATCCCTAACTCTCAACATATGAACGAATCACACTCAATTATATGCATAGCTACTAATTAAAATGTGTATGAAGAGGATAAGCATTTGCGTCATCCCTCATCATAATATTTTTTTTCCTTTTTGCTTCTACGTCACAATCATCATTGGGGGAGATAGCGGCGATAACGGAGGAACACTGAAAATAGTGTTGGCAACCTCAGTATCCCAAAACCCCTTCCAACATGACGGCGTTAACGGACCAACTGTTGCAGAGGAAGAAGAAGAAACAACCCCACCTGCTGGTGAAACTGCCTCTTCCTTCTCCTTCTTCATCTTCTTGAATTCTTCATCCTTGTTCTGTTCATCACTCTCTTCTTCCTCTCTTCCCCTTTTCTTACCAACTACCTTTTCCACTGTTGACTTTGATTCTTCAGAACTTATTGTTGCTCCAATTTCAAGAGGGAAATTTAGTATAGCTTTGCTTCCTCTCATCTTAAACGCAGCTCTATCATATGCTTTTGCTGCTTCCATAGCTGTATCGAAGGTTCCAAGCCACACCCTTGATCCCTTTCGATTCGGGTTACGAATCTCGGCCGCGAACTTCCCCCACGGCCGCCGTCGAACCCCTCGGTAGTGCTTGTTCTCTGTGACATCCGATGACGACGACGACGACGACGACGATGATGAGCTCATCCTTAAGCCCACTGGAGGGACGGTGATATTTATAGATGGCTTCCTATTGCTTAAATTTGATGACTTAGGTGATTTTGATGAATCCACAGTACTACTTGATGGCGTCTGGTAATAAGGAAGAGACCCAGAGAAGAAGGATTTGTTGGTAGTGTGAAAGCAAAGATCTCCATTGATGGGGCCATGTTCTTGACTGAAGCCGGTGGATGCAAAGGTTTGCATACTTATTTATTCTGCAGAACTGAAGATCCCAAGTTACTGATATCCTGATAGGTTTAAGAACTTAGTGTGAGAAGTTTGGTTTTTGAGGTGAGAGAGAAGGAGATTTGGTTGAGAGGAGAGTGAAGTGTGAGAGGGACTATATAGAGAATGAATGATGAGAGAGAATGAATGTATTGTAAAAAATGGCGAGGTTCGAGACAGGTTCCTAGAGGGTGAGAGGAAGCTTCCCTTGTTTATGAGGATGTTGAAAAGGGGAAGAATAAAGCAATGTGAGGGATAATACTGGATTAGTTATATCGGTTGTGGGTCGCATTTGTCACTTTCATGTTGACTTGTGTGCTCGTGGGTTTCATTTATGACCCTTCCACGGTGCTGACCCTTCCACGGTGCTGACCCTTCCACGGTGCTTCCAACCACTATGGTGTATTTTTTTGTTATACTAAATAGGGTTAACACTTAAAAATAAAAAATTTTAAGCTACTGAAAAATTTAATCCTAAACTCTCTGAAATCACTAATTGACACATCTATATTAGACACGTTTCAAGTATAACAGATCTTGATAGATTTAAAAAAAAATCTTGGGTAGCTTTTAGAAAAAGATTTTTAGAGAAGAGCTTATGAAAAAAAATAGTTCTAAATAAATGAGTATTTGGATAGTTATTACCAAAAGAGTTTTTGTAATTAGAAAATTACTAAAAAGGGTATAACTTTATTAAAAGTATGAGAGAGAAGAGAGGTGAGAGGATAAAAAAGAGAGAGAAAAGAGGAGAGAAGATAGAAGAGAGATGAGAGATAGTTGAAAAGATAGAGGAGAGAGGAGAGAGTGTGGAGAAGATAGAGGAGAGATGAGAGATAGTGAAAAAGATAGAGGAGAGAGGGTGTAAGAAAAAATAAGGGTAAAATAGTAATTAAGTAGTTCATTAGCTTTTTACTGTTTCAAAAGCTACTTTGACCAGCTTATCTGAAACCATAGTCTTAAACTGTGGTTTGGTCCAGAAGCCCTTTTGAACAAATATGACTGTTTTAAAATTTCCACAAATTAAAGTTTTGCCCAAAAGGGCTTTTAAAATCATAGTTTCACCTGAAATCAAACAGGCCCTATGTGTATGTTTGAAAAATATTTAAATTGCGTTTTAAAAAAAATTATCTAAATTTTAATTTAAATTTTTTTTAAAACAAATAGTAATATTTGTCTAAAAGGGTTTTTACACCAAATTATGATTTAAAATTAAAGGTTTAGATAAATAACTGAGATTAGCTTCTAGAACAGTAAAATAGCTTATAAACTATCTAATTACTATTTTACCCTTACTTTTTTATACACTATCTCTCTTCTCTCCTCTCTCCTCTCTCTTCTCTACCTACTCTCATCTCTCCTCTCTCCTCTATACTTTTTTTCCTCTCTCTTTTTCACCCTCTCTCTTCTCTTTTCTTCTCTCTCATATTTTTAATAAAATTATACACTTTCTAGTAATTTTTTAATTATAAAAGTCTTTTTAATAATAATTATCTAAACACTCATTTATTCAAAACCACTTTTTTTATAAACTCTTCTCTAAAAGCCTTTTTCTAAAAGCAGTCTAAAATATTTTTTTTATAAGTCATTTTCTAAACTTTTATCTAAACAGGCTCTATATATCATTTAAGGGCCTGCGGAACTTTGAGCAACACTTATAATTAATGAAGGAGAAATCTCACAGTAATATCATTTAAATTTTAAATCAATTATATTTCTTCCATTTTATTAACTATTTGATTATACTTTATAAATAAATAGCAACATATTTTTTTATAAAAATTCATCTTATTTTAAGATTTTAAAATTTAAGTAGTATTTTTATAAGGCATTCTCTATAATAAAAGGAAACTATATTTAATTATTCAATCATATTAAGTAAATGTTAAAAAGAGAGAGGTTATTTTCAGTGTCACGATATTATTTGGCTGTTTTATATTCGACTGTGCAGAAGAAACTATCTGAATTCTTGTCCTACAACAAAAAATCAAGCGGAAGCATAGAAAAATATAAGCATACTTTTTTTTTTTTTGATAATTTAGAATTAAAGCATCCACATATCAAACAACAAATAATGGCTACACGGGACGACTAGAAATGATCACTTGGTTTGAAGAATCGAGATGGCGAATCCCATTGAACTTCATTGAGTTTTCGTCTGTTTCTTTTTCCAGGAAAGTAATGCATATAATATAGCAATAACAAGTCATATCACCATATGTAAAGTCATAAAGACATTGTTAGAAGGTTGAATTAATTAGGTGATTAGTGTTAATCACTTGGTTACTAGATCACCCTAAGTCTATATAAAGGGTCCTAGTCTATTGGTTAAGTGTGTGAGATTGTGTAATCTTCACCATAGTGAGGGAGAGGGTAACTTGGGTCTCTCCTCAAAGTCCCCAAGTGGGGTTAGTTTATCTCCCTCAAGTGAGGGTAGATTAGAGTGTAACCCAAGTGGATTACCATGATTGTATGAGCATGTAGCTCATGAATAATACATATGATTCTTCATCTTTCTTCTCCTTATTTCTCTCTAATAAAGTTAACATGGTATCAAAGCCTTGGGTCAGAAATATTGAAGCTTTGAGTCTGATTTTTGTTTCACCACCGCCGGAAGCCCACAATTTCCTTCTTGATTCCAGTTTCTTGCGTGTTTCTTGATCGTGAAGAAGAGAGAGAAGAAGAATGGCTGGAGGTGGTGGTGGTGAAGATGAAACCAATTTATAATTCACTCCGACATTGGCAGTGGCCATTGTTTTCTGAAATTCCCAAGCCCAGAGAGCGACAGCATTCCATTTCTTGATCTTGAACCACTTAGGCTTCTTGGAAGAAGGACCAGCACTGCTGGCGGGATTGCCTGCTTGCACCATCGGGACGTCGGTATCCATGGTAGCCATTCCTTTCTTTCACAAAGCTCGACTGTCTTCCGACTCCACGCTCTGCGAACTGCGATCAAGATTCGAGAAAATGTCTCTTGTATCCGCTGCTTTATTTTTTTATCTGAGACCATGGCTGAAGATGGCAAGAAGGATCAAGAAGATCAAGAATACAGCACGGCAGAGATAACTGTCAGACCAACCTAGTCCATGTCTTTGACACTGAAAACCAGACTTGGAGCCAACCCGTGATCAAAGGCACACCACCTACTCCTCGGGACAGCCATAGCTGTACTGCTGTTGGTGATAATCTGTTTGTGTTCGGGGGTACAGATAGGACGAACCCTCTTAGAGACTTGCACATACTAGACACTTCATCACATACATGGATTTCTCCAGATATAAGAGGAGAAGGACCAAAGGCACGCGAGGGTCATAGTTCTGCTCTTGTTGGTAAACGGCTTTTCATATTTAGTGGTTGTGGAAAATCTCCAGAAAACAATGAGATCTACTATAATGATCTGTACATATTGAATACAGAGACATTTGTTTGGAAGTGTGTTGCAACATCAGGCACTCCACCATCTCCTCGTGATAGTTATACTTGCTCATCTTGGAAAAACAAAATTATTGTGATTGGTGGTGAAGATCGACATGATTATTATTTGTTTGATGTTCATATCCTTGATACTGATACACTCATTTGGAGGGAGCTGAATACATCAGGCCATTTGTTACCACCTCGGGCTGGTCATGCTACAGTTCCTTTCTGCAAGAACTTGTTTGTGTTTGGGGGGTTTACAGATTCACAAAGTCTATATAATGATCTTTATATGCTTGATGTTAATACTGGTCTTTGGACCAAGGTGGCAACTACAGGCAATAGTCCTTGTGCTAGATTTTCTGTATCTGGTGACTGTTTGGACCCAACTATAGGTGACGCTCTTGTGTTCATTGGTGGTTGTAATAAAAATCTTGAGGCCCTCGATGATATGTATTACCTATACACAAGGCTTGCTAAAGAGATTGAACAGAGAAATTAAAGCACTGTCTGTTAATTAAAGCACAATCTGGAGGCAACTAAAGCTTCAAGTGTCTCCAGAAATGATAGTTCTGCTTCATCTTCAAAGGGTACTGATCCAGTGAAGGGAAGTAGTGATCAAGTTTCCAATAGACAGCATAAGTTTGCATCTCATGTGGAAAATGAAGTTTAAAGCATAATGGTGTTGTTTCAAGAAAGGATTCTATGAACAATGGAATCTTATCTGCTTTAGATTCTGCTGGCATTCAAAATGAGATGGAACCTAAATATTCTGATTTTCAAGGAAACGACAAGGTGTCAGAGTTGGTGGATGGAAGAAATGGCTCAACTGTTGGAGATTGTGCCCTAGGGGCCAATCATTATCTTATGAACATTGTTGATTTATGAATTTCTTAATAAAGTTATCATATTATTTGCATGTTTACTATGATGACAATCCTTGGATAACTCGTGATCTTATCCTAAATGTCCCTGGTCGGTCATCTATGTGGGAGCAGAGATGAAATAAGACTAGTATGACTTTGAAGATATATAGAGATATAAATCAAAGTCATAAGCACATGTAAGAGTACAGGGTGTTGGATCGACCCGCAATGAGAGAGATGCATGGGTCAAGTCATAAGCTTCTCTCATATACAAGCCATGTCACTATGCCCTTTGACCTGAGATCATCATGGATTCCTACATGACAAACGCTCAGCTTTGACCTAGTCAAAAGTCACTTTTGACCGAGTGATCATAAAGGCTATGCTCGGGCTTAGTGGTTTTTCATGCGGAGGAATGTGAATGGTCAAGATGGAATTTGTCCCTCACATTCGTAGAGAGATATTACTGGGCCCCTCGATGAGTGAGTCTGAGAAATGTATGGCCATACTGGAATGGAAGGGTAGTTCCATTTCTATATTCAGACTACTCAGGGATCGAGAAAGTAATGGTCAGGAACAGGAGGATGACGTTCACCATGCCTCATCCTTGACCGAAATATCGTGTGACAAAAGGGACGTGATATGGTTGTATGAAAGGTTACATCGTTTAACGATCCTCATATGTTTTGGGTAGTCGTAATGCCTTGCTAGAGACCGCTTACGACTTGTGGGTCAGTATAGTAACTGGCCCACTGCCAACTTCATATGGGCCTACAGGGTCGCACACAAAACAGCCCAATGCGAGCTATGATGTCCAGATTCATTGAATCTAAGAGATGTCTAAATTCAATGAATAATCTAGGGTGGATATATATTTTATATATATATATAAATTAGTTTATATATATATTATATAAATAATATAAGAGATATTTGTAAGATTTAATTTATAAGGATAAATTAAATCTCTATCATTTTTGAATTTGAATTTAAATGGATATGATCTATTTGAATTTGAAATTCAAATTGATAAGATATCTCAATTTTGATTTATGAGAATAAATCAAATATAATTCTGTCTTATCTTTATTTTAAATTAAATAAATAGGTGAATTAAATCTGTGGGACGGATTTAATATAAACCATATTTATTTAATCAGTTTCTAATTAAATTATGCAATATATGATATTGTATTAATTCAGAATTAATATAAGATTAATTCTGAAGCCCGGCCCTATTAGAAGCCCGATAGCTTCCTATATATTTGACATTAGGAGCTAGGGTTCTACACACAATAGATCTCTTCACACACATTCAGTCGTGAGAAAAGGGGGCAGGGAGAGTGCAAAAGGTTTGCAGATAAGAAACTGCCGAGATAGAGACGGTGAGGACGGAATCTCCAGAAAGCCTTAGAGGGACAAGAGGCGCTAGCACGTCGTTCGCAATTGGAACGCTGTTCGTGTGGATACCGGTAGAGGAAGCCGATCTGAGCTGTCGACTTCTACGATACGGCCAGACACGAAGAAAGGTCGCGACCAGAACACACTTAGGTCGCGACCAAACGGGCATCTGAACGTCAGAAATCCGAAAAGAGGAGACAGGTCGCGACGTGAAGTTGAAGAGGTCGCGACTAAAAGCTCCAGAGGCGACAGGTCGCGACTAGAAGCAGAGTAGGTCGCGACTACAAACTCCAGAGGCGACAGGTCGCGACTAGAAGCTGAGGAGGTCGCGACTGAAAGTTCCAGAGGCGAGGAGTCGCGACTAGTGGACACTGAGGTCGCGACCAAAGCTTGAAACCGAAGGTAACACTTCTTTCTCCTTGACTTAAACACATTCGGTAGATCCTGGCTGGGAATGGAAAAATTTTTAAAGTTAATTTCCGCTGCGTGTCTTCCAATTCCCTACATCAACACTAGCAGCACAACGTACTTCTGAGGTTAGAAAATTGAAGACAGAACTGGAGCAAGAACGTGATAAATTGAAAAAAAAAATCAGCAAGAGTTTCCAAATCAAGAGAAGTTAGAAGATGCAGGTACATTCGATGTTTTGTAAAATGAAAATGATTTGGTTTAATTCACCTTACTCCCTTGTGTGTTGTGTTGGCAAGTTGAACACCTAGAATTAAAAGGTGTCAACTTGAGCGGGGGTGTTAGAAGGTTAAATTAATTAGGTGATTAGTGTTAATCACTTGGTTACTAGATCACCCTAAGTCTATATAAAGGGTCCTAGTCTATTGGTTAAGTGTGTGAGATTGTGTAATCTTCACCATAGTGAGGGAGAGGGTAACTTGGGTCTCTCCTCAAAGTCCCCAAGTAGAGTTAGTTTATCTCCCTCAAGTGAGGGTAGATTAGAGTGTAACCCAAGTGGGTTACCATGATTGTATGAGCATGTAGCTCATGAATAATACATATGATTCTTCATCTTTCTTCTCCTTATTTCTCTCTAATAAAGTTAACAGACATCGTTATACTCTATTATCAACTAAATTTTTTAATAAATTATTAATAAAAAAAAATTTACTTTAGAGATGTCCAAACCACCTAGACAAATTTCTACAATTTTACCTTCACTTATACTATGCAAAAATTTAAGGCGCCTTTTTTATTTATTTTAAATAGGCAATATTCCATGTTACACCTTTTCCCCTCGTTTCGTTAAAGTAGAACACAGTAAATGACTAATAACGAACACCAGACATCAAGTTTATCTCGAATAGTGAAGTCAGCATTATGGGAACACTATTAGTTCATTGGCCCGCAACAATCATGCGTATTTTGTAATAAAAATGGGCAGAGATGCCCATAATACTCACAGCTAATAACCCTATTCCTGCAGCCAAAAATGGAAATATCCTTAATGCCCTCGGTGACAGTTTAATAAATTATTAAAAGCCCACACAATTATTGAGGGCTACTATTATATTAGGAAGCCATGGCACATTCAACAATATTAGTATCACTTTTGAAGAAATGGCGCAAACACTGCAATCACTTCCTTGTAGACAGGCTGCTTGAAATCTACAGCCTGCACAAACAAATAAGAGACGATTATGGGTTGTCTAGTCCAGCATCTGTGAATTTCTTTTTGGGAATTACGAGATCCCAAAGAAAAAATTTAATTATCAAAAAGTCCCAATGACAAGTGAGCAACAACATAAACTTGTTATTATTTTTTATACTAAAACTTATTACTGTATGCTCCTCATTTGTTATTAGATTTTTAGGTAATTATATCCCTTCCTTGGGACCTTACAGTAATTCTCCATTTTTTGTTTAAGACCCTAAAACAAAAATGGGACAAATACAATTGTGGTATACTCACCCGCTCAATTACTTCTTCCGGTGACATCCATGACCACTCCCCAAACTCAGCTTTCTCAGTACCATCACCTAAAAGATTGATTTCTTGATCTTGACCAGTGAATTTCATTAGAAACCTGCAGTTTATATATATAGACACACATATATATGGAAGGATGAACAACACAACAGACAAGAACAGTGAAAGAGAAATGTCCCTAAATATTTGCCTTCACAATTCCAATTATTTTCCCGACAACTTGGTGCAAATTTAAGCACACAAGCATATAGGTCTATCGATCTTAATGGGAAAAGGGGAGAAAAAATGTTGAAGTATGCATATCACTTGAGAAATATTCGTTGTTTAAAGTTTTAGATGATTGGTATATTGAGTTATTCAACAAATCACAAAATATGGTTCAGCCCCTGTTCTTATGACCTGAGTTCTTACTCTGTCCAAATTAAACCAACCCACACGCTTACCATTTCTGAGCTTGGCCTTTCCAGTCAGATCCCCACTGAACTTTCAGTTTCTCCCTAACATGTGGTGGGAAGTCATATGTTAACCAATAAGGTGCCTGGAATAAAAGTCCAACAAGAAGGCGATTAATAAGTATAAAAAAGAAAGATAGAAAGGGTAGCACATTAAGCTGGATAATGCCCAAGATAAAGAAAAAGATATGCATAGCATTGATATTATCAATAGATCAGTCCGGACTTGTCTATAATCATTGGGTACACAATGTTCTACTAATAATGAATCTAAACAACATTATGTATAATATTCTAACCGATAAAACAATGTTCTTACAAATACCATGAGAACCTAATTGTCAACAAGTAGTATAATATAGACGAGGCATAAGCAACCATATGAGCCCAAATAATCAGACAAGCAATCCCAAGTGTTCATAAATTAAAAATAATAAATCCCTTATGTTTGCTGTGATTGATTATGTTGATGCACTTATACCATCAACAAGATCAGAGAACACTCTTGTTGGTCCTCTCGTAGGAGTCAAAGATAGTTTTTTTTTTTTGGCAAATCGATAGTCTTTCTTTGAAGGGGAAATTATGCTGGGGCAAGAATAACATCACAATTTAGCACAATCCTTGATGGGAATGGCAATACTAATGGAAGATTTCATGTGCTGGTAATATCTTAGAGCTTGGAGTCTGATCTGGTAATGAAGAGCAATGATTTAATAGGGCTCCAATAACTTTCCATGTGTCAAAACAGGGGCACAAGTCAAGCTAACACAAGGCCTGGCTTGATCGAAGTTCTTAATTTATTAGATAATAAAAATAATATTGAACTTGATCATAACATAGTGAAGTTGACAAAAGATTTCTTGGAACTCATTGACTTCACAAAAGTTACCACACAAATTGACATTACTAACAAATATTTCAGGATGTTAGTTGCCGCTATTTAAGCAAAAGGTGCTTTACAAGATCATGATGATTTTGCAGCAAGAAACAAATAGAAGAAAAGATATTTTGGAGACGGTGTTTGATAGGATTAAGATTAAGGAATCAAGTGATTTTGTTGATCCTGTTGAGTGCCAAACAAGAGCTTATCTTGTTTACTCAGATCTGGCATTACTCTTATAATTTCTTGGAGTACTATTTAAAGAAGCCACAGGTCCCAGCTTCCAATTCTCACCTTGAGGACAAGGTGAAAACTTTGAGGGCCAGGATATGATAGGCTGCATCAGGCTAAGGCATATGAAATGTTAGGTGAGAGAGAAAGAGTTTATGTTAGGGAATATATAAGGTAGTGGAGTGAATCCTTCAGAAAGGAATACATGAGTGTTGATTTGAAGAGATTTTGTGCCTTTTTCTTTGTTTCCAGAGCATATGCAGTGATTTCATGACAATTTGAATATCATTTGGGTTGAGTTCCATCACATTCTTGATGATGTCAACGACTCTAGAGCACCATTCCAGTTACTAGCTCCTCATTATCAATAAGACCACAAATTCTAATTTACCGGCTTCATATGTATAAGAATGGTGAAATTTGATATGCTATAAACAATTACTGATTGGAAATACTCAACCATAAATGATGGAATAAGTATTTGTCCAAAACGTTTACAAAAGATAGAATAAGAAAGCAAAGAATAATATGTAACATGCACCTCCGCAACAACTTCTGCTGAATTTACTCCTGTCTCCTCTCTTAATTCCCTGATAGCTGCATTCCTTGGATCCTCACCTTCATCAATACCACCCTAGAAGATGCCATGTTAAGTTAATTACCGTAGACATGTCATCCCACATAAACCCAATAATATAGTCCAAGAAACAGATGCATCATATTTTTATCTTTATTTCCTTAAACATCTGAGTAACACCAATACCTCTAAAAGATGAGACGATACTTAACTGACTAAGTGTTTCTCCCTATATCTTAAACATTCCAAGTCTGTAATTGTGACTCAACTTTCTAATTTATCAAACAAAAATAAAATAAGGAAAAGTAAGAGTGTTCAACTGCAAAATTGGAAAGGAAAAAAGAAAGCTCCATCTGCGAGTGAGTACCACTATGCTTCTTTAACAAGAATTCTACAAACTGGAATGTTAATTTGTAAGTTGTTACGTAGCAAATTTATGTATAAGGACTTTAGATGATTATGAGGATCCCGTGCTAATATAAACACTATGAGAAAGCAAGCAAAACAAAATACCAATTCAGACAAACGATAAATACGCTATAAAAATATTTTTCTAAATTCCTGCCACATAATGCTTTTAGTTTATCCAGCCTTATTGGTAGAATTAAAACTCTACAAATGAAGTTGATGTCAAATTACTTCTTCTGTATGGGACCATTTCTATTAACTGAACCTTCCACTGAAGCAAATCCATAGTCAGAAGCATGTTGCAAACATCGAAGCTTAGATTCTCACACACGAAAGAAAGTAAACAAAAAATAATAATTTGAGAATTACCTGCGGCATTTGCCAAGCATTAGGTATATCCAGCCTAGAAGCAGCAAAAACCTGTAGATAACAGAATAGTTCAATAAGCTGTAACAACGCTCTCATTGAGAAGTGAGTGAGAGAAAAAGAGTAAGTTGACCTTTTTATCTTCATTCATCAGGCATACACCAACATTTCTACGGTAACCTTCAGGGGGAGCTTCCATGGAATCCGATGGTAGTGAAGAATAAGAAGAACGAGAAGAACACAGGGGGAGTGAAGGAAGAGGTCTGTTAAGCCAAGAAAGATTGAGGAATTGGGAAGGGTAATTAGTGGATGAAAGAGTGAGATGAATAGGATTGATTGTGGTGGTGGTTGGCAGCACCAGGATCTGTGAAGACGACGAATAGGAGTGGAAACAGACTAAGTCAGGCCAGACTTCACTCTTAAAGGCAAGACCTATCTTGCAATAAGTCGGCCTGAAGCCTGTTAAAAAGGCCTGTATTATTAGATCATAACACGAATAATATCAATTAGAAAAATGTCAAAATAAGAACAATATCAGTTAGAAAAATGTCAAAATAAGAACAATATCAGTTAGAAAAATGTCACTAAAATGCAGTCCTTTTCTTACTTACTATGATTCAATATCTATCTACTAGATTTCATGGCTTATAATTAGAATTCAAATCCAGGAAGTCTATCAATATATGAACAACGCAATTTATTTGTTTTGAGAATGTAGAGAACAAAAACAAGTTCACCATTACATTGGCAAAACAATAAGTTGGCTCTCTTCTGTAAGGTCTCCTTCACAAGAAGGAATTTGCCTTGGGCAGATCATTTAAATGGTACAGTATGAAATTTCAAACACCTTTAAGACAATACCATGTGAATATGTGATCGGTCACAGGCCAACGTCTCAAACTAGATCCCACCAGATATCGCTTTCACCAAATTCAACGCAAGTGATCTGTTTTCAGCATTTTCTGAACACATTATATAAAAACATATATCGCATTGCGAAGAAGAAAATCTGAGAAAAAAGAGAAAAACAGAAAGCAGAGGAAGATGGAAAATAATGTGATGACTGATGAAAAAATAGAGATTCCTAGAGTGCAAATAGCAGTATATGGCGTTAACAGTGTTCAGAAGGCGTTAACAGTATATGCCTACATAGTGTTCATTTTCAAGCAACATAAGTTATTATCTTCTTTAAGAATCAGAGTTCAGAAGGCGTTAACAGTATATGCCTACATGGTGTTCATTTTCAAGCAAAACAAGTTATTAGCTTCTTTGAGAATCAGAGTTCAAATTCTTTTATATCGGTCGATTTCCTTTCTCAAAAATGGGTTTCCTCTTTATGAGATGGGAAAAAAAAAAGAAAGAAGAAAAGAAAAAACTTAAAAAGCAAACACACAACACTAGGACCCAGTACTGGTTGCGACTCGCGACTACAAAATGGAGAGAAAATTAAACACACAATACACAACGCCAGACAGGAAGTGAATTTGATTATTCTTATTTCGGGAGCACCCACAAAATGGTGAAGAAAATCAGTAAGAAAGTACCTCAAAAATGAGTGGAGTGAAGAGTAAGGTGTCGAGGTGTAACAGAGAGGAGGAGCGGAGGGCGTCGAGCCGTCGACTATAGGGGTGGAGTGTAGGAGAGAGGACGGGAGAGGCCGATCTGCGAGTCGCTGCGATGCGATTTTAAGTGGTGATCAGGTAGGGAGAGGGAAATGACAATTTTGCCTTATATCGACCTTACTCTTAAAATTTAAATTGGGAAAAAGACAATCAACAAGCATGAGAATTTGAAATGACCAAATAAGCATATGAATATCTAAAAATATAGATTGGGTAGCAAAATTAATTTATTCTTTATAAATTTAGATGAGAAGACCAAATTGCCCTTGAATACCCTTGAAAAATTTGAAAAAAAGATGGGAGAATAAAACTCAGAACGTAACATATTGCTGAAGGGATTTGCAACTCGTCTAATTGCATTTGCAGCTTCAACTATGGGATTTGTAATTTCAATAATGATATTTACAATTGAAATTGTAACATATTGCTAAAGAGATTTGCAACTCGTTTAATGGGATTTGCAACTTCAACAAGGAGATTTTTAACTTCAACAATGACATTTACAACTGAAATTATAACCTATTGCTAATGGGATTTGTAACTCTTGCAATGGCATTTACAACTCGTCTAATGGGATTTTTAACTTCAACAATGGGATTTACAACTTTTCCTACGATGACGTTTATAACTGAAATTGAAACCTATTGCTAATGAGATTTGCAACTCCTGTAATAGCATTTACAACTCTTCTAATAAGATTTGTAACTTCGATAATAAGATTTACAACTCCTGAAATGGCATTTACAACTTGTCTAATGGGATTTACAACTCCTGCAATGGTATTTGTATAGGGAATTGGAAGACACGCAGCGGAAATTAATTTTAAAATTTTTTTCCATTCCCAGCCAGATCTACCGAATGTGTTTAAGTCAAGGAGAAAAAAGGGTTACCTTCGGTATTCGAGCTTTAGTCGCGACCTCCGTATCCACTAGTCGTGACTCCTCGCCTCTGGAACTTTCAGTCGCGACCTACTCAGCTTCTCGTCGCGACCTGTCGCCTCTGGAGTTGTTAGTCGCGACCTCCTCTGCTACTAGTCACGACCTGATGTCTCTGGAGTTTGTAGTCGCGACCTCATCGGCTTCAAGTCGCGACCTGTCTCCTTTTTTCGGATTTCTGACTTTCAGATGCTCGTTTTAGTCGCGACCTTTGCGTCTGCAAGTCGCGACTCGTCGTCGTGCTGCTCTCTTCTCGATCACAAGAAGTCGACAACTCAGATCGGCTTCCTCTACCGGTATCCACACGAACAGCGTTCTAACCACAAACGACGTGCTAGCGCCTCTTGTCCCTCTAGGGTTTTCTCAAGATTCCGTCCTCACCATCTCTATTCCGGCAGTTTCTTATCTGCAAACCTTTTGCACTCTCCTGCCCCTTTTTCTCTTGTGAGTTGTGTTGTGTATTGTGTGTAGAATCCTAGCCCCTAATGTCAAATATATAGGATGCTATTGGGCTTCTAATTGGGTCGAGCTTCAGAATTAATCTTATATTAATTCTAAAATTAATGCAATATCATATATTGCATAGTTTGATAAGAAACTAATTAAATAAATATGGTTTTTATTAAATCCGTCCCACAGATTTAAATCACCTATTTATTTAATAAAGATAAGACAGAATTATATTTGATTTATTCTCATAAATCAAATTTGAGATATCTTATCAATTTGAATTTCAAATTCAAATAGATCATATCCATTTAAATTCAAATTCAAAAGTGATAGAGATTTAATTTATCCTTATAAATTAAATCTTGCAAATATATCTTATATTATATATATAATATATATATATACAAATTTATATATATATAAAATATATAAATCCACCCTAGACTATTTATTGAATCTAGACATCTCTTAGATTCAATGAATCTGGACATCATAGCTCGAGTTGGGCTATTTTATGTGCGACCCTGTAGGCCCATATGAAGTTGGCAGTGGGCCAGTTACTAAACTAACCCACAAGTCGTAAGCGGCCTCTAGCAAGACATTACGACTACCCAAAATATATGAGTATCGATGAACGATGTTACCTTTCATACAACCATATCACGTCCCTTTTGTCACACGATATTTCGGTCATGGATGAGGCATGGTGAACGTCATCCTCTTATTCCTGATAGTTACTTTCTCGATCCCTGAGTAGTCTGACGATAGAAATGGAACTACCCTTCCATTACAGTATGGCCATACATTTCTCATACTCACTCATCGAGGGGCCCAGTAATATTTCTCTACGAATGTGAGGGACAAATTCCATCTTGACCATTCATATTCCTCCGCATGAAAAACCACTGAGCCCGAACATAGCCTTTATGATCACTCGATCAAAAGTGACTTTTGACTAGGTCAAAGCTAAGCGTTTGTCATGTAGGAATCCATGATGATCTCAGGTCAAAGGGCATAGTGACATGGCTTGTATATGAAAGAAGCTTATGACTTAACCCATGCAACTCTCTCATAGTAGGTCGGTCCAACACCTTGTACTCTTACATGTGCCTATGACTTTGATTTATATCTCTATATATCTTCAAAGTCAACTGGTCTTATTTCATCTCTAATCCCGCATAGATGACCGACCAGGGACATTTAGGATAAGATCATGAGTTATCCAAGGATGGTCATCATAGTAAATATGCAAATAATGTGATAACATAATTAAGAAATTCATAAAACAATAATATTTATAAGACAATGATTGGCCCCTAGGGCACAATTTCCAACAATTTGTAACTCTTACAATGACATTTGCAACTTCAAAATGTGATTTATAACTTCAACAATGGGATTTACAATTTCAACAATGACATTTACAACTAAAATTATAACCTATTGCTAATGGGATTTGCAACTCCTGTAATGGGATTTGCAACTTCAACAATGATATTTACAACTAAAATTGCAACTTATTGCTAATGGGATTTGTAACTCTTGTAATGGCATTTGCAATTCGTCTAATGGGATTTGCAACTTCAACCATGGTATTTGCAACTCTTGTAATGACATTTGTAACTCATCTAATGGGATTTACAACTGAAATTGCAACATTTACAACTCCTGCAATAGTCATAACTGACTGCACAATTTCATTCAATGACATTGACCACTTAACTTATGGCATTTACAAAAAATATCATGCCCATGACAGCAATTATATTACATATAATCAAATGACAAGCGAACATTAATAACTACCACCTGCAGTTCACATTTTAGCCGCTCTCTAATGGACAACTAATCTCTCTTGTACAACAACAAAAAACATAAATTATTCAATAACAAGAACATGGTCTTAGGGAAAGCATGCAGGCCGATTTCCCAATGTTAGACAAAAGGATGAAGATTTGAGCAAAATTATGAACTATGAACAGGCCATTTCCTCAAAATCTGATAGCTTTAGCTTCTTTGTGAATAATGAAGAGCAGAGGGCATTCAAGTAGTATGAGCATGATTAAGGAAAATGTTGGAAGCGAACCTCATAATTTACTATCAGTCGCTCACAACTGAGTTTACAGCCAAACTTGTTTTTAAGATTGCTCTGTTGGAAATCGTGCCCTAGGGGCCAATCATTGTCTTATGAACATTATTGATTTATGAATTTATTAATTGAGTTATCATATTATTTGCATGTTTACTATGATGACCATCCTTGGATAATTCATGATATTATCCTAAATGTCCCTGGTCGATCATCTATGTGGGAGCACAGATGAAATAAGACCAGTATGACTTTGAAGATGTATAGAGATATAAATCAAAGTCATAAGCACATGTAAGAGTACAGGGTGTTGGACCGACCCGCTATGAGAGAACTGCATGGGTAACGTCATAAGCTTCTCTCATATACAAACCATGTCAATATGCCCTTTGACCTGAGATCATCATGGATTCCTACATGACAAAACGCTCAGCTTTGACCTAGTCAAAAGTCACTTTTGACCGAGTGATCATAAAGACTATGTTTGGGCTTAGTGGTTTTTCATGCGGAGGAATGTGAATGGTCAAGATGGAATTTGTCCCTCACATTCGTGGAGAGATATTACTGGGCCCCTCGATGAGTGAGTCTGAGAAATGTATGGCCATACTGTAATGGAAAGGTAGTTCCATTTCTATAGTCAGACTACTCAGGGATCGAGAAAGTAACGGTCGGGAATAGGAGGATGACATTATCCATGCCTCATCCATGACCAAAATATCGCGTGACAGAAGGGACATGATATGGTTGTATAAAAGGTTACATCGTTTATCGATCCTCATATGATTTGGGTAGTTGTTATGTCTTGCTAGAGACCGCTTGCGACTTGTGGGCTAGTATAGCAAATGGCCCACTGCCAACTTCATATGGGCCTACAGGGTCGCACACAAAATAGCCCAACACGAGCTATGATGTCCAGATTCATTGAATCTAAGACATGTCCAGATTCAATGAAAGATCCAGGTGAATGTATATATATATTTATTTATATTTATATTCGTATATATATAAATTCGTATATATATATATATTATATATATGAGATATATGAGATTTAATTTATAAGGATAAATTAAATCCCTATCATGTTTGAATTCGAAATTCAAATTGATAGGATATCTCATATAAGAGATATTTATAAGATTTAATTTATAAGGATAAATTAAATCTCTATCACGTTTGAAATTCGAAATTCAAATTGATAGGATATCTCATATAAGAGATATTTATAAGATTTAATTTATAAGGATAAATTAAATCTCTATCACGTTTGAAATTCGAAATTCAAATTGATAGGATATCTCATATAAGAGATATTTATAAGATTTAATTTATAAGGATAAATTAAATCTCTATCACGTTTGAAATTCGAAATTTAAATTGATAGGATATCTCAAATTTGATTTATGGGAATAAATCAAATATAACTCAGTCTCATCTTTATTTAAAGTTAAATAAATAAGTAATTAAATCTGTGGGACGGATTTAATATTATTTTATTTAATTAGTTTCTTATAAAATTATACAATATATGATATTGTATCAATTCGGAATTAATATAAGATTAACTCCAAAATCCAATTAGGTCAGGTGTAAAAACGCATAGCATCCTCTATATCTGATTGGAGGAGCCACGTTTGAAAATAACACAGAACACAAAAGGCCGAACGGAATCTGCAAAAGGTTTGCAGACAAGAAACTGCCGAAATAGAGACGGAGACTTGTGAAAGCCTTGGAGGGACAGGAGACGCTAGCACGTCGTTCGTGGTTGGAACGCTGTTCGTGTGGATACCAGTAGAGGAAGCCGACCTGAGGCGTCGACTTCTTGTGATCGGAAAGAGACCACCGTCCGCGGAGAGAATCTGTGAAGGTCGCTGAGGAACACTCCGTCGATTTCTTGCGATCAGAAAGAGATCACCACCCACGTAGAGAAGCTGTGAAATTCGCTGAGCAGAACTAAGGGTAATGATTCTTTCCACTTGACTTAAACACATACGGCAGATCCTGGCAAGGAATGGAAAATTTTTAAAGTTTATTTCCGCTGCGTGTCTTCCAATTCCTTACATGCTCTGCTAGCAAGAAAATGCTACAAAACAAATTATTCAGATTCATGTGCATGTTGTCTTTTGTGCAACTAAACGCATCAATGGTCGGCTAGAAAACAGAGAATATATTATGTACCATAGAGAAAAATGAGAACAAGGTATTAACAAATAAGCCTTCAAACTTATATCGATCAGCCAATAAGTGGTTATCGTTAAAGAATGTATGAGCTCAATAGAATAGAGTTGGGAAAAAATGATAAGGGATTGAAACTAACAAATCCCAGAGGGGAAAAAGTTGATTGGTTAAAAAAACCCGCTTTTCTCTCACTTCGTTTTGAGTTTCATTCTCCATCTTTTTCTTCAAATGCTTTCAAGGTCGTTTGGTCTTTTTACCTAAAATTGCAAAGGAGAGATTGGACCTCATGCCTAATATGTCATTTTAGATATTCATATACCTAAATTATCATTTTTAAATTCACATAGTCTTTTATTATTTTTTTCCCATTTAAATTTTTAACTTAAATACACACAACTCTCTTAAATTTTAAATTATTTATAGAAAATATCTCTAATTTTTAAAAGTTTAAATTAAAGACCTAATATTTTATGTTCTGAAACCCATACTATTAAAATTGTTTTTAAAATTAGCAATTTTTATTATGTCATAAATTTTATAGTTTTTTATTATATACCATGTCATTTAAAAAATAACATTTGGCAATTTATTTATAATTTTAAGTATTTTAATTTTTTTTGTTTTAAAAAAATACATTGTCAAAAAATATTTTAAATGGTTTTAGGTATTTAAAAATATTTAATATTACATGTTAAGTTCCAAGTGTTATTTAAGTATTTTTTATCAAACCTATTAGAATGGCAATTTCACCCATGGGTGAATTGGGTGATGTAAAAATTTTAAATGTAAATTGCAAAACAAAGATTAAATTAAGACCGAAGAGGGTAGCAAATAAATAATATGCACAGAGAATTTATACTGGTTCAGCCCAACCTTTTCTAGAGAGATCCTCTGAGTTTTCACTATATTCCAAGATTCACCAGACTCTTGGTGCCTTAATATATTAACAAGAGATAACCTCTCTCACTCCCCCTTACATCCTGTAAGGTTACAATCCAACTCAATAGTCCTACTCTCGAGTATCTCAGTTGAAAGACTAAAGTTTTCTAACTCTCTCTCAAGTAGAGTGATAATTATAAACACTGAAGATCAATCTTTCTAAGTCTCTCTCTTAAAGATTAAAATGCTTTGTTTAGAGAATAAAAATAGAGTAAAATAGAGTAGAAATGAATGTAATAATCAATGCTCAATAAATGTTGTTAGTTGTTGTTCACCATTTCTTGTGGCTTCTTTTATAATTGAGTCTTCAAAATCAGTTAGTCAACCATGGGACTCACTGAAATAGCCGTGTAAGAATAGAGCCATTGGTATGTTGACAGTTGAAGCATTTAATGCATCTAATAGAAATTTACTTTTTGATGATTTTCTTTATTTGATCATGTTTCTGCCTACAATTGATCTTGAAATGTATTGTATAAATGATATATTAAGAGTTTAAGCAAATGTCAATTAATCTCCAACGTTTTGGATTGAAATATTCAAGTCTGGTTTGAAAATTATTTTGAAGAACATATAGATTTATTGAAGTGTTTATCGAAAAATAATCTTATCAAAAAAGAGCTTTGATAAATATCCAAATAATGCGTATTCTGTGGAATCTAGCTGTATTACACAAAAGGGAGTGAATTGGATGATTTTAATATTTTTAAAAAACTCTAAAGATATTTAAATGAGTTTAAAGAGTAGAGTTTAGAAATATATCACTAAAGGAAGAAGTTGATAAGGAAGATTGCACAGAAGGATTTATGCTAGTTCAGCCCAATCACTTGGCTTATTATCCAGTCTCCAGAGAGATCCTCTAAGTGTTTCACTATCTCGAAGATTCCGTGGGCTCTTAGTGAATCAGTATATTCACATGAGAATTTCCTCTCACTCCCCCTTACAACCTGTAAGGTTAAATCAGTGAGAATCCCTTTCATTCCCTCTTGCACCCGTAAGGTAATAATTCACTCAAAAGTCCCACTTGAGCAATTCAGAAAATAATTGATACATATAAAGCTCTCTCAATATAGTGAATAAGATAAACACTTAAGCTCAAGTTCTCAAGTTTCTCTTTCTTTCTATAGAATATAAAGTGCTCTAAACTAAATGAGATGAAACAGAGTAAAACAGAGATACAATTAATGAATGTGATCAAAGTGCATTGTAAGCATTTGATGTATCTTCTTACGTCTCCCAACTTCTTTAGCTTTCTTATTTTGGTTTCTTATTCTTTTATATTTTGTTCTTCATAATTCCATTGAAGTAGCAGCTGAGATAGCCGTTGGTAAATATAATATGTTAGAATGGTTGTATCACCCAAGAGGGGTGAATTAGGTATTTTAATTTTTTTTTGGAAAACTCTAAAGATTTTAAAATGCGTTTAAAGAGTTGAGTTTAGAAAGATATCACTGAAGCAAGAAGTTGATGTGAAAGACCTCACAAAAGGATTTATACTGGTTCAGCTTAATCCACTTAGCCTATGTCCAGTCCCTAGAGGGCTCCTCTGAGTGTTCCACTTACTCCAAGATTCAGTGGGCTCTTGGTGCCTCAGTACATTCACAGGAGAATTTCCCCTCACAACCCGTAAGGTTAACACCAGTAAAAATCTCTCTCACTCCCCTTACTCCCGTAAGGTGACAATACTCAAGAATCACTTGAGCAATTTGGAAAAGTGATTAATACAATCATAAATCTCTCTCTTAATAGAGTGAAGTTTGATACAAACTTAAGATCAAGCTCTCACGTTTCTCTCTTCTAAGAATATGATATGCTCTAAACCAAAAGATGAGAAACAGAGTGTAATAGAGATTATCACTATATATGATCATAATGCATTGTGAGCATCTTTTATTTTCTTTTGAGTCTCCCAACTTCTTCCACTTTCTCATTTTAGCTTCTTTTTCTTTTATATTTTGTTCTTTATAAATCCCTTGAAGTAGCCGTTGAGATAGTCGTTGTTGAATATAGACATTATTGTTGATGTGGACAATCTGATGCTTTTGGCTCTTTATTGATTTCTTCATTTAATCATATTTTATCCTGTAAATGATCTTGAATCATGCTTTAGTAAAGATATATAATCAGTATAAGTATATAATAAGTGTTTCTAAATAATTTAGAATTAAAGATAAAAATATGATAAAGTCTTGTTTAAAACACTTTTCATAAAATATCTTTACTTATCGAAGAGCTTATCGAAGAACATCTTTATTAGAAAGGCCTTCGATAAATTTTGGAAGAATTGTATTTGAAATAGTTTAAAACTTATCGATCAATTCTTCGATAATCAGCCTTATCGAAAAGGACTTCGATAAATAAGATTTATCGAATAGTTATTGGATAAATATCTTTATCGAATAACTTTAAAAAATATTTTTTCAAAATATATGCTTTCCGATTTATTGATATATTTCACAATATGTAATTTATCCAAGTGTTCTTCGATAAATAAGCTCTTTGAATAATTTATCAAAAATGCTTAAATACATCCATTTTTTTTTCAAACTTTTCAAATAGATTTTCAAACGCTCTGATCTTTTCTCAAATCATATATCATATTTGGAAACTCAAAGTTATTCCAGGACTTGCCAATCAGAATTTCAACAAATTAAACTTAGCAAAGGATCTTATTGAAGATATCTTTGATAAATAGCCTGATTGAATATTTTATTGATAAGAGAATAATGAATTTCACTTTGAATGTTTCATGAATAATCTTTCTCAATTATAGATAGATGATTCAAACAAATTAATCAAGTGTTATAAGAACTAAATCATTATCAAAACATTTCAAACAATCTAATCATATCAAGAGCATTAATCAATATTAAGATTCTAGTGATTTGAATTTGAAACAACTTATTTCTTCTTTCTTAAACTCAATCTTATATAAATTTGTAACTTAGAATTATAAAGATCAATTTGGGAGGAAAACGATTAAGTCACTGTTAAAATTATTGTTCAGAGAAAAGCAAAACAAACTTTTTAATCCTTCTTAGATTTGAAATCACAAGTTATAAATTATTTTGAGAAGGAATAAACACAATATTAGTTTATTAATCAAAAGCAAGTAGTAGGAATGTGAAAGATCATCTTTCGGTACTTTTAAAATTCTCAGAAATTTACCATTATTTATTGAAGAGTTATTCGATAAATCCCCTTATCAAATAGTTCTTCAATAAATGTGTCTTTGAAATCAGAAGGTGTTCTTTGAAAATATAGTTCCATTGATCGAAGTCTTTATTGATAAATCCCTTGATCGATTATTTCTTTGATAAAATCTTTTCATAAAACTGAGCCTTTACAAAACTTATCAAGGCTTATTTGATAAATTCACTTATCGAAGAGAGCTTCAAATAATTCTAGTTTTAAAACCAAGAACTCAGAATTTTCATAAACCAAATTTAATTAATTTATCGAAGTCTTTATCGATAGGAAACCTTATCGAATAGGTCATTGATAAATACTTTTCAAAAATCATATTTTCCTTCGCAAGTTCTTTCTTATTTATTGAATAAGTTATCGAATAACGACCTTATCGATAAGCTTATTGAAAAATATTCTTTATTAGTTTAAAACTACTTTTTGAAATCTTTTTTCAATTAATTGTCATAGTCAAAATATTAACATTGGAGTCTAACATTTGTCTCCCTTTTGGATGATTTCAAAACTTAATTGAGAATCATATAAAGAATAAGCACATATTAGATGAAAAAAACTGAGTTATATATGTAAACTGAGAAGCAATTTTCATTTGAATTATATAATCATTTGATAAAATTGCTTACACAATACAAAAGACCCTTGACTATTTAGTTCATCCTAGTTCTCCCCTTTTTGACATCATTAAAAAATGGAGTTAAAGGAGGAAGAATCAGGTTGGTTTTCTCGATTAGGTTCAGAGGGCTGGATTGGGTTAGTAGGCTTGTTTGGGGTGTGTTCAGAAATTGGCTTATAAGGTTCAAATGGATCAGTTTGTGGAACTTCAGATTGAGCTATAGGATTAGAAATATGAACTTGATCTATGGTCTGGGTGATACAAGATGGTGTGTTTCCTAAAGTAATAGATCCCTAGAGAAGCATAAGAATTTTATAAATATCCTTCATGGACAATTCAGAACTCTTATCATGATCTGTCATTTTAGCAGGAAATTGATAATCTTATAATCTAATTTGATTTCTCTTCCCCTTAACTGAGTAGTCAGATAGCTAGATATCCCTTCCTTTTCTTCATTGGTTTCCTCAAGGACTTTCATATTGCAAAAGAACCTCCTTACCTTTTCAGGATAATATGATAGGTTAATGCTTAACCAATTCACATAATACTTATGGTTTTGAAAATATGTAATTTAATTTTATCATTGTTTTCGAGGTATTCCAAGTCAATGTACACTATAGGGCAAAAATCTCTTTTTGCATAATTAGCCTTATATTTTCCTTTATCTATTCCTTTGTCTAAGCTTCCAGTAAATAATACTAATGATGTACGACTATATAGAGTAGGCATGAAAGAAGGTGAAATTGGAGATGGTTTGGGGTACCTTGTCTCCTTCTTTGACTAGATGAAGCAGTAGGAAAGGTTAGCGAACAACCTATATTTATAGCAGTGTGAATACCCTGGGTTATATTGATGTCTGATTCAGTGTGTTTTGAGCCAGTTTCCTCAGATAAAGTAGACAATATATGCCCTTTTCTTTTCTGAGCTTGTCGTGCCCTTTGTCTTATTGGGCTAGGTGTACTTGCACAGGAACTTAACCTTGAGCTGCTGGAACAGTATGAATTTGATCTCTTGGAGGGCTCTTATCTTTCTTACTTTTGGCTTGTATTTGGAGCTAGAAGAACCAGTCTTTTGCTTTTCTTTTGGCTTTTCCAAACTGACCTCAGGGACCTTTGTCCTTGCCATTTCTTAGAATGCTGAAAGATGATGAATAGTGAAAATGACGAGAATTGCGATAGAAAATGTTGAGTAATTTGGGATCTTGGAGAAATATTGGATTAGAAGCGTTAAGGGATCTATTTTTGAGTAGTTTAATTGAGAATATGAATGTTTGGGTTATTGGGTTGAGAGAGAATGAGTGATTTTTTGAGAAGAAATTCGATGAACTGAATATTGATAATATTTTTTTCTAAATAATAGATAATTTATCGATAAATTCTTAGATAAGTTCCTTATTTGAAGTGTTATCGATAAATATTTAAACAACGGTAAGAATTTTATCAAATAGCTATTCGATAAGCTATATTATCGAATAGTTGTTCGATAAATAACAACTTTTTTCACACAAATCACACAAGATTTATCGAAAAATCTTTTGAAGAGCATCTTTATCAAATTGTTATTCGATCAAAAACTTTAGTTATTTTTTAAAAAATACTTCATTTATCGAATAGCTTCTCGATAAGAAGCCTTATCTTTAAGTTGTTCGATAAATATTAAAGACAAATTTTATCGAATAATGATAAGTATTCTTTTCGAAGAATTTATTGATGAGAAATAACACATAATACTTTAGAATACTTTGCAGCATTTTCAAAAACAGTTCATTCTTATTGATTACATATTTGATAAATACTTTATCCAATAGATTTTTGAAAAGATTTAATTCATTAAAACACAGATCTTTTTTTAAGTTTATCGAAGCTTTTATTGATAAGATCCTTAATCGATAACTTCTTTGATAAGTTCAAATAAAAATTGTGATAAGTTTTGAAACCCATGAATTAAAAGCATGATGAATCACAAGAAACTCAAAAATACAGATATTATTGAAATAGCTTAAATATATTTTCAATAAAGAGAGAGAGGGTTAAGAGATGCTTATTCAGTATTGGCAATTTGATGAATTGATTCATAAATTCCTTTGCCTTCCTCTCTTGAGCATCTTTCTTTGTATTGACATGGATGAAAATCCTTTTAGCTTGTTACCAATTGATTTTTGTAGCTCCAGTGCTCATGTTATTAATCCTCATATTTGATCAAACATTATAATCTTGAGGAATTTTCTCCTATTAAAAAAAATAAATTCTTTCTTTCTAGGAGAATAGTTAATATTGATCATATAGAAAATAATTTCCACTTATATACGTTAGATCATACAAAAATTGCTCAGCATCAAAACACATCAATTATGAATTTGCTTAAAGCATTGAGCTTGTAGAATATTATACATATAAATACAAAGCTCTTATTTCTTTAAAATGATTTTACCTCGACAGATAATTCTTCTCTTGAAAATATGCAATTTCAATGTTATTTTTCAAATAGGAATCTTTGAAGATTAATTTTATGAAAATATTGAAGGTCATCAGATTGGAGAAGAATATCTTTGTAAGATTACTTGTTGAACAATAATGTTAACATGTATGGGAATTTTCTAAAAGCAAAAGTCATATATGATAGAATATTGACTGAAGAAGTAGCATTATGAGGACGCAAAGACTTTTGCTCATTTTACAACTGATGGTTGAACAATGAAGCATATTAATTCTTTAGTCCAAATGACCAGAGTAACAAATATATTCCAGTAGATAAACACTTTTAAGCATAATGCCTTAACGTTCTGGAATATTTTTATTTCTTAATGGATAGGCTTGAACTTCACGTAGATGATTAAGTCATTGAAGGATAAATAATTCAAGCAATTGATAGCTCAGACAAAATGATTATGTCAAATGGATTTTGAGAAATTCGCAATTACCATACAGATGTATAGATCTCCAACATTAATGTCTTCACATTTCAAAACCAAACATCTTCAAAATCATTTTTATGCAACTAAAATATTTGATGTTAAGGTTTGAAAATTATTTTTATCTTTGAAAATATGAATATATATACTTATAAATCAAAATCAATTTATGGATATAAAACAATATTTGAAAATACAAACATGTAAAATTTATTTTGTAATCCATTTAGCAATCTGAAGACATATTTAGAGAATTGAAGTGTGAATTGCTAAAGGAAAGTTAACCAAGGAACAAGGATTCATTATTCTAATCCAGAATTCAATGAAACATAATAGAGAAATATGGATTAGATTTCACCGTGTTTTCTTTTGCCCTTGTTGCATTGATCTTTCCTTTAACACCAAAATCCATGGTTCATCAAGATTTGAATTATTCTTCTTTAATCCACAAATCTTGAGATGAACTTTATGAAACAGATTTCATACAAAACAACTTATCTAATTTTCTTTCCTAGTATCCAACTTTGCTTGGATCCATCATTATTTAGTTGTAGAAAAACATAATATAGTTCACATGCTTAGAGAATATGAACAATTTAGAATAATTAAGCATAATGAGATGAATATGAATTTATGCATAAGAATATTTTCCATTTAAAAAAAATGTATGCATAAAGAATTGAGCTACTGATCATTGCCTTTTTCTCCTTTAAAGTATTTATAAATTAAGTTTCAATAGGAATATATAAAAGGATTTTAGAAATTAAAGGCAATGCTTATAACTAAAGATATAGATGTAGACTAAAAAATATGAATATGATGATGTGAAAAGTTTACCATTGTACCTTTTACTTTTTGTGGAAGGACGATTGCCTTTGTGTACCCATTGTATCTTTTGATTTCTTCTGACAAATGGTTGCAATGGTTTTCTTAATAAATGTAAACTCTGAGGCTTAAGGGATCCTTCTTCTTATTCTATTCTCCTCAAGATAATTGAATGGTACATTGTGATAGTCCATTCTTGAGGTAGAACGTACTTCTTAGGCTTTTTCTCCATTGCTTCTTATAAGTTGACTTTAGCATTACTGCAATGGATTCTTTATGAGTTCTCCAAAGTGATTTGTCTTTTACTAAAGTATGAGAAGCTCTTGGTTACCCCTTTCTCCATGTACTGTATTTATAACACCTCACTTTTGTATGTCTTAGAGACAATTATGTAGCATTTAGAACTACTTAAACATCCATTGAAGTTCAATTACAAAATCTATAAATTTCCAACTCATGAGTATTGTTCATTTGGTATTTCCAGATAAACTGATGAACTTCAAAAAATCATAACTAATTATATAAAAATTAAAATGAAGTGGTTCAAAAGGTTACGTGAAGCTAACATAATGAATTTTAAGATAACAATAAGTCTCAGACCAAATATTCAGCCAATAAATACAGACTTGACGTCAAAGATCACTGTTCATTTGGCCAAAACTTCTAAAAAACAGTTTACAGTCCATAACTTTGAAAATTTAGTTCTCTTTGCACAGACATGGAAATAAGGCATTCTTGGTGTCAAAATAAATCTTGACATGTTAACTAAGCATTGATAAAATATCGTACATTTATTTGATCATTTACTATTTTTAATTACAACTCAAATGTCACTGTCTCCTCAGGAGTTACTGTTCACAGTGACAAGTTTCAACAACTAACTTTACTAACATACACATACATATCAACCATGCTGAATAATTTCCTAACTACTCTTCATGAATATTCATATCCTCTATCTTGAGAAGGCCTGCTGTGATTTGATTGATATGGAAGGGGTGAGATTTCTAGAAAAATCTCAGTAGCAAACGGAAACATATAATATATGCAACTACATGCTTGATGGTAATATACGTGCACTTAATGATCATGCTTCCATAATGATAACTTACATGCTTCTATGTCCCTTAATTATAACATATGGCCATACCATAAAATGAAACAGAGCATCATTTAATCATACATGCTTCACATAATCAAAGTAAACAAACATCACATAAAACATCCAAGCAACTTAAGCATACAAGTAGGTAAGTTCACTACCTCTTATTCCTTGCTTTTCCTTATTACTCTTTTAATTTCTCACTTCTCCTTGATATGTGGCTTCCTTTTTTGAGCACACAAGTCAAAGCCTAACATTTCATAAACATTCATTCATCATAACCAAGTTACCTAACATTCATGAACATTAAACTCAATTAACCACTTAACTTAAGTGGTTAATTCCCTTGTCCTTTGAATTAATTTGTTTCTTGACTTTACCCTATACAATTTGGCTTTCTAAATTCATTTATGAGCTTAGAATCATGAAATTTCAGCTCCTTCATAGCCTTCTGGATAGAACCAAAAGAAGTATACAATTTTTCTTAAAATTTCTCATTTTGACTCCAATACTTCAAATACTAGTTTCTCTATTTTATCCTACAATTTTTCATTTCAAAACTATTGTAAACATCAAAATCATGAGAGTCTTATCACTGTTCACTCGTAGGAACAGTAACTGAGAGGGTTTGAAAATTCCATTTTCTAATTCCAATGTTTCCAAGGTTATAATCCTATTCATTCCTACACAAAATCATCATATAAATTCAATGGAAGCATTAGATCAATGAAATTCCATTTCCTTCTATCAAGAATAGTACAAGCCAAAAGCATCAAGATAATACAAAGTCAAGAATATCAATTAAATTTAATAACCAACCATTCAAACTAACTTATTTAAGTATCATTTACATAGTTCTAACTTCATTTAACTCTTCCTTCTTTATTATAGAATTTTGGGCAGCAAGGGATCCAAGGGAGAAATGAAGTTTATAACCAATAAAACCTAGGTTCCATCCTTCCAAAACATTTATAAATAAACTAGGAATGGTTTAAGTTTTCAAACCTTATCTCAAAGCCCCTTGAATCTCCTCTTGAAATTGCTTTGGAATGGTTTAAGTTTTCAAACCACAAGAGGTTCCCCTTGGTTCTCTAAGGTTCCACAATTTTGGACAACGTGAGGGGGTATTTATAGCCAAATTTTGGCCACCTTGGGACCATTTTATTCCTCCTTTTCTTAATTATTATAATGGATTAATTAACCTTAATCACAATTAAGTTAATTCTTATATTATTTTATTGTAATAAAGCACATGGGATAAGCTTTTCTTTTTGCTCTTAGCGCCATCACAAGCCATGATATGCTCTTTCCCCTTCCTTGAAATTTCCTTTCTTTCTTTTCTTTTTTTAAAAATTCATAAATTATCCTATAATTCAACTTAGCCTCCAAGAAGTCTCTTGTATTATTGGGATACTTCACTTGATGCCATATTGGGCCAAAATTAGGTCCAATTACTAGTTAGCATAAATCTCAATGCACTTCCCTTACCAGATACCTTAAACCACCCTAATTTTGAGATAAATTCTAGAAAGCTCTTTTAATAGTTCTAACATTTTTTGAAATTAATTCTAATATAAAATGAGTTTCTTGCAAAGTCTCATAATTTTTTGAGACCCAGAAGTCCTGATAAAAATTTCATATATTCTCTTTAAATCTTTTGATGGTGTCTATCTTCACCTTAAATTCTATAATTGATTCTACAGGATTCATTTTTGACTTTATTCATTTTCATATATTTTTATATTAATTATAAGAATTTACTACAAAATTTCATCTAATTTTGAGGTCTGAAAGATACTATACTAATTTTCAGAATTCAAAAATTAATATCAATTTATCGGGATATTTAATCAGAATTCTGAGAGATATGCCTAACTCAAATTCTGTCACTTATTTATTGGTAAAATTTGGGACCAAAATATTTTTGGGCAATTTTGGGCCTTTTCTGGCTCGACTTTTCATAATTACGCTTTTACCCCTAAATTTGGCAAAATTGTACTTTAGTCCCTAAAATCTGTGCTCTATCTGTGAGCAATCTATATCTGAACTATGCTCTTATCTGAGGAGTAATCTGTGTAAGATCTAACTCTTATATGAAGAGTGATATAAATTCTTCTAAGTCTAGCTCTATCTAAGAGCCATCTGTTTCAGATCCAACTCTTATCTAAAGAGTGATCTGAAAGCCATCTCTTTACTATTGTCCTCTATTTTTACTGTATACCATATCTTTTGATAACGTTATAACTCTACCACTCTCTTGGTACTTGCTGTAACCCTACCATAAGAAATAGCCATGAGTACTGTATTCATAAGCTTGTAGAAATACCTGAGTAACCCCAATCCTACTGTAAATGATTGTCCCACTTGCTGAGAATATCTGTTATTCTGGATATTTTCTGCTACTATTCTACTTTAGGTTTCTCATCTAACTAACTCTCATCATCTAATTTCAAACTCATATCCCTATTCCTAACTTTAATCTAACTCTAATCCTGGTCCTAATTTCAATTCTAATCTTAATCTTAATCCTCGAGGATTAACTAACCCTAACTACCACATCTCTTTCTCTAATCATATGGAGCAAACATTCTAGGTCTAGGGTAGCTCTACTGTGTGCTTCTTGGACATTACCTTTTAAATATGAATAAGGTGCTATCAACCTTAAGCTAATGGGAATAATGGCAAAGAACTAATAGGAAGACTCAATTTCCCTATACAGTCATTACTATATACGAATGACTAGTGCCTGAATCACACATCGTATCTACTTAGCGATCATTTATCCATATTGTCTCTTAGAGAATCTTAGGCGTCTTTCTTAGCTCTTCCTTGATCAAGGCAAACTTTTCCCTGTATCTGAAATCTCTTACCAATCGTATTTTACAAACATTCCCTAACAAAATGTCCCCGTTTGCCACTTCTGTAGCAACTTCCTTGACCTGTCAATCAAAACCTATCTCTGTGGTCTCTACCACAATTTTCATATCTGTTAGGCTCTGATTACATGTCTGCGTCTCCTAGCTCAATAATCTTCTATTCTAAATTTTCCTGCTTCTATTACCTCTTCTAAAAACTAAAAGCCCTATGGAATATCACTATAGGAAACACCGAAAGGATTCATCTTTCGAAGTTACCTTTATCTTTTATGGGCATCATAGACTTCTTTCTGAAATCTTAAATGCCTTTACTAAAGGTTTTTCTGTAATTTATTGAACCTTTGTAACTGCTTGGGAAGAATTATTTCTTGTAGTATGGTATTCAATCCGTGAATTAGCTTCACAGTTATTCAACTCTCATTATTCATGTGGATGAACTCGGCTAAGTATCCATCAAAGGGTTTCTCTTACCCTTCTTTAACACTTTAAGACCTAGCCTCACACTGTTGTTTATCTGATTGAGGAAAATATTTCTCATAATACTGCTTAAGAAAAACTTCTCAGATGAGCGGATTATTCTTTGCCTGTAGGGCTACTTCTGTACTTTTCATTATCTCTTAACATCTTCCTTTGGCTGGTCATTAGCTAGCTATGCCTTTCATTCTGTAAGATATTTCAATGATTTGGAGATATCTTCCAAGCAATCTATCTAAGTCTTTACCGTTTGGACATCTAACATGCCTTTGAACGCAAGTGGATTATGCTTATAGAATTGTATATTCTAAGCTGGATACTATCTTATTTCTTAGCAGATCCTGACTATATGCTAATCTTGGTCTACTCCTATCCAAACTATGGATCATTGACAACTTCTTTCTCTAATTGTCGTAAATCAACAATATCTGCTGCTACGGTTGTCGTGATAATAATATATCTTTCTTGTCCTTAGCAAACATAAGTTGCCAGGATCCCATCTTTTATCTGCTGTTGATACTCTTGCCATCTGTAGCGCCATACACTAGGCCTATGAGTCGATAGGATGCAAATTATATATGGTTTCTTTGACCTTTTCAAGGGTTTTATGGGAAGTTTACCATTCATTTTATGCCTGTAATTGTGCTTTTGTGGTAATACATGATTGTGCATGACAATATGCAGATAAAATGGTTAAATGGTAAATTAACTCTTCCAAACTACATATGTTGTTTATTTTGTTGGGCTTTTATAGTGAGCTTTCATTTTGAATTACAGGTATTTTGGAGGAGAATCAAGGACCTAATATGAAGCAGAGAAGGAATCACTAGACAAAGATGACCTGAAACGTGAAAGCCAGCTTTTGTGATATTCAGTCGTGACCTATTTTCTCTTGGCATGTTCTCTGTGTTCTCAAGTCGCGACCTAAATTAGGATCTGGTCTTGACTAGAATAGCCAGTTACTGAAGCTGTGCATTTTCATTTAGGTTACTCTACAATTAAAGGAAGGAAAAGCAGGCAGACAAAGGGGGCTGGAGTTTTTGCCAGATTTGGCCAGGAAATAGCTGCTCCATCTTTCTCAATATTCTCTCTACAACTTCCATTCATACCTTCCATTTTTATTGATCTTTCCACAGATTTTCATATTTCTGCACCGATTAATCCACTTCCACTATCTTTCTATTGACCTTTCCACCACCTTTTTCTGCATTCTTCATGGCCTCATTTTTAGGCAACGATGGCAGCACAGTAGGAGCTACGAGAGGCTAGAACTTTAGTCTCTTGGTGATGGACCACATATCTTGAACTCATGGACTGCACTGAGGAGTTTTCTATCTTAATTTGCACCTATTTCATATTTTAACATTTATAGATTTAGGGATTTTATTGCATAAATAGGGATTGAATGTTGATTGATTATTCTCAATTTAGATATTTGTAATTGATATTGGATGATGTGATTGTTGATCTTAATATAAATATTTTAGTTTTGATTTCTGGATAGTAGGACTATTATCAACGATTGTTGATGTTTAATTCAATTGCTTGAAGTCTATGGTTGTTGATTCATGACCATTTGAGGGCATTTTCATCATTTGATTTAATTACACACTAAGTAGTTTTCAACATTGCATTAAGAAGTTCTTAAGATAGCTTTGATCAAAGGAGTTCAAGAATCATTAATGCATTGGACTCAATTGATTGATTGAGATTTTTATTTAAGACTTCGTGATTTCAAATCTCCCATATCAAATTAAGAGCAATGATAGTTATGTTTTCATCATCAAGAGTCTTTCTTAACATATTTCTTTCACATTCCAACTCATTTTCATCTTAAATCAAAAATACAAACATATTTACTTTACTACACCCTTATTTTATAGCATCAATATTTGATAAAACCAAAAACCCATATTTTTACTCAATTTTTCAATGGCTTTGCCACCAATTTGCTAGGATTCTAATAAAAAAGCTCCTTGAGAAGAACGATAGGGTTGTGCCTTATACTACATTATTGGGTGCAATCATTATTTTGATGGATTGGACAACGACAATCTGAGCTTGTCAATGGAGCCGTTATCAAGGAGCCAAGTAATTTGTTTCCTAGTAATTGGTTGTCAATTCTGTTGTTTACCTAAGTCATTTCTTTTTGTTTAAATTTTAATTTTTGGTTGTTTCATTGCATAGCATAAAAATTTTCAGAAATAGAAACAAATATGTTATTTTCTTTCACTTTGGCATTTGCATCATTGAATAGCGTTCTGCATTTTTTCTAAGTTCCTACAAAATTACTCTCTGTGTCTTTGAGTCGCGACCAAAAATTATCTGGGTCGCGACCTTATTGCTTTACTAAGGTACTTGATTGCTCTCTATAAAATCTAGTCGAGACTTTGGTAACTTGTTGTCGCAACTAGTTTGAAAGATTTGCTCTCTGTGTAATTTAGTCGCGACTTGTGGAATTATTAGTCGCGACCTGAAATTCATTTTAAGAACTTTTGCTCTCTGTGTTCTTGGGTCACAACCTGAACATCCTTTTGCTGTGAAACTTGTGTGTCTGATTTAGATTGCTTTCCTGGTTATTCCTAATTATTTCTGTATTGCATGCATAGAAGAACTGAACCATTAGTTCCTTTTGACCTTGAAATTAAGAGGAAACTTTGGAAACTAAGAAGAGAATTTAGAGAAGAATGAACTAGTAAAGTTGTAGCTGAAGAAGAGGAAAAATCAACATAATCTAGTTCATCCTCTAGTGTCCCTAGATCTGAAATTGGACTTAATTTATAAATTTCTAATATGGCTAAGATTAATCCTAATGGGAATAATGGGCATAATAGACAGGGAGAAAATGAAATACCAATTAATGTGGAAGATAATATAAGTGTGAGGGAATTAAATCATTCTCATATGAATTATGATCCTTATGGTTTTTACACTGAAGAGGCTAATTTTGAAATTAAAGGAGCTTTGATTGCAGACTTACCTAAATTTCATGGATTTACAGGAGAATATCCACATCGCCACTTACAAACCATGTATATGATATGCTCTTCGATGAAGCCTCTAATGACTGCATTGGATTATGTCTTAAGGAGGTGTTTCCATTTCACTATGGAAGGGAAGGCTAAGGAGTGCTTATACAATCTGCTAACTCATTTCTCAACTCTTACATGGGATTAGTTGAAGTCAACATTTCTAGAATAGTTCTTCCCGGCCTCTAAGATAACTCAGATGAAGAAGGAGATTACAAACATTTTACAACAGGATGGAGAATCATTACATGAATATTGGACAAGATTTATCAACTTGTTGGCACGATGTCGACATTACAACATCATGAAGGATGATTTAGTAGACATTTTCTTTGATGGTCTACTTTCTCACAAGGTGTCCTTGAATGCAGCAGCAAATGGATCTTTGAGAGATAAAACTCTACAAGCAAGTTAAGACTTATTCCAGAAAATGGCTAATGAAGATCATCAGACTGAGGATCCAAGGAGAATGCCCATATCATCTTTGGGTAATTCAAAAGAGATTTTAACAAAAATAGCAGCTTTAGGAAATTGAATGGAAAAGAGAATCAATTTACTTGAAAGAGAGTTGCATTCTATAAAGCAAGTTTATGCAGTGGGAACTTCACAAGCATTAGTTACAGGGTGTGAGTTATGCGATTCAATGATGCATGCTATGTAATACCCTAATTTTCAGGCCCAGAGACTCAGAAAGTGAGCCTGAAATAGATAGACTATCAGACTCCTTTGAACAGAAGTCCTAAAAACATACAGAGGGTTTTTAGGGACTAAACTGCAAATAAGTCAAAGATCAAGGAGTTATAGGTAAATAGTGTAAGTCCCTAAAGATATAGTGGCTATTTATGCAAGGAAAGGGGTTAAATTACAAAAGAAAGAAAATGTAGGGACTTAGATATAATTATGAAAAAGTTTAAGGCCAAAAAGAAAAGTAGACAAAAAGGTGGGGTCCTTAAGTGTAATTTTTGCCAAATAAAAAGGGATTTAATTATAAAGAAGAAAAGTTTCCTGGGGCTAAAGTATAATTAAAGAAAGTCAGGCTGGAAGTGGTTTGCACTGCCCGACAGCATTTCAGCCCCAAATTCTACCAGAAGGTAGGGCAGGGGACGCCGGGTAACCCAGCCTAATACCAGAATTTTTGAAGACTCCAGATAGCCAGAAATAGACTGATCGTCCAAAACTTATAAAAATTCCTACTGGATATCCTAGATCTCATATATAAGTGAGAAAATACAGGATGATGCGCCTTTATGGGGCGGATGTCAGGAAACTGACAGAATACCGATAGGAGGTCTGTAGAAAGATTTATTCACAAAATAGCAAATACAGACGGGAGTGTGAGGCCTCCTGGGATCCGGGTAGGAGATTTATCGGTATTTTTAAAGGGGCTGAATGAGATCGGATGACCTCGGTCAAATGACCGTTATGACCCACAGGGATGCCTGAACACAGTAGGACACTGTATCTGGGAAAAGGAGCCGGTGTCCGAAAAGGTGTATAATCGGTAAATAATAATTAAAATATTTGGTGAACTGTGACAGAGGAAGATTCCTCGTAATACGTGCCATATAGTTAATGGACCCAGGAAGCCCAAAAAATGGCGCCATTAGAGTCCCAATAAGGCTCTTGGACTGATAGGTGGGCCAGTGTCCAGCAGAACCCCGGAAAAGTGCGAAATTACGAAAATGCCCCTGTGTTGTACAAAAAGGGCAGTAGATGAATGAAGGGCATTCTGGTCATTCTGGACAGGCCCAGAGGTCAAGACATGTCTAAATAAGGTTGACTAGAGCCAGTATAAGCTTTGACCAGGTCCAAAAAGGTGTGAAATAACGATTTTGCCCTTAGGGTTAAAATAGGACAAGATAGGGCACCATGGGCATTTTGGTCATTTCGCAGGGGATCTGTAACTGAGTCTAGACCCAGTATTAAAAAGTTAATGATATAAAGGGTCTAGATACTAAATGTGAGGTAAGTAGACATAAAAAGGATCTTCGGAAACATCAGATTCAGAAAATAGCACATTTTTCGAGGCGATGGACCGGGCCGGTACCGGAAAGCTTCTAGAACCTCCAAATTTCATCACATGAAGCATATGGGTGGTGAGGTGTCCTATGAGGTGTCCCATGAGGTGTCCAGGGTGATGCAGTAAAAGGAAATTGAAGAAAATAGGAAATTCTAGGAAAAACCAGGACCACAGGATCATAAGTCTTCCTAATTACAAGATTGCCATTGCTCAACACTATAAATACCCCCTAGCTCTTCATTTTCACGCCAAGAAGCATTCTTAGAGGTAGAAAGAAGTTCTTGAGAGAGAAAGTGTGAGGAAGAAAGAAGTAAGGAAGTTCTGGTGAAGTTGGAAGTAGTAGGGAAGTTCTGAAGCTCTGCTTTTGAGGTAGTAACTAATCCTAGCTCTTATGTAATGTCTTTGTGATGTGTTGTTTTGTTTGGTTGGATTGTTGTCTTATATGTTATGCTTGAAGCTCTATTCCAATGCTATGATCATATGTTATTGAATATGGAAGCATGCAGCATACTTATCTGTACACAATCACAAGCAAGCACCGTCACTCTGTATTACATATATTGTTATGATTGTTGCTACTGGGATTCTTTTGAATCTCATTCCCATACATAACATTACAGGGGAGGTTCTGTCAAAATGAACTTTGGAAATTTTAAGAGACGCCGTTATGCTGCCGAAATTCCGGCAAGAAAGCAGGAACAGGGAAAGGAACTGATACGTACTGTGTACGTAGTGCTGTCTAAGGAGGCTGGAAGTGAGTGGACCCAGCAGGTTCATCCAGTCTTTCCTGGGTACTACATAGAATGGTAGTTCTCATGAGGGAATTACCGAATCGGTACAACATCGGTTACTTTCTAAAGAAGAATTGTAGCAGTTATGCTGCCGGATTTTAGACAGTGAAAAGATGTAATAGAAATTTGAGGGGATTGATCATACACTGATATACAACAGTTGATTATCTAATAATAATTGTTATCTGGCATGTATGACTAATATGTGATGGTTGTATGCATGTGTATGTGAAGATTGAATGCTGAAAATAGGTTCAGTGAACAGTAACTCGTGAGGACCTATGCATGTTTGATAAATCATTAAAAATAGTAAATGATTGAATTAATGCACTAAATTTTTATGGTAAAACTTAGATATACTAAGATTTAATTCGATGTATAGAATGACCCATTTGGATGTCTGTACGAAAGGATATAAATTACCAAAGATAAAACCAGAATGCTAGATTCAGGAGAAAATCACTGGATGAACAGTAACTTTGAAACGTTTACCCATGATGAATTGGTCAAATAATGGTCAACCAATGATTTTTTCCTGAAATATAATTGAGTTAGCTTCATGTATCACTTTGAAGCACTTCGTTTTGATTGTTCTAGAATTAGTTATGATTTTTCAAAGTCAAGTCGCTCATCTGGAATTTGCCACAGTGAACAGTACCAAAAGAGTAGAATTCCATATTGATAGTTTGGACTTCTATAACCCTGAAAGTGGTTCCAAATGCTACTGAATAGTTCCTAAGATTTATAAAAATAAGGATGTGACATGCTACAAGTACATGTGACAGATAATATGAAGAAGTAACATCAATATATCAAGGGAGAGACAATCAAGGCTAGAAGAGAGACCCATACTCTAACACATACAATCTTGGTTGGAGAGACCACCCAAATTTTAGGTGGGGGAGTGGGTAAAATAGGCCAAATCAATTCCAAGGAGGTGGTGCTTCTTCAAGCAACTACCAAAGTAATGCAAGGTCTATGGTTCCTACTCAACCTAATACGTTAGCAGTATCAATACCATATGATACTTCTCAATTGTTGAAGAGTATGGCTGCATAAATGAACAGCATGGACGATAGAATGACCAATATAGATACCAAGCTCAAAGAGAATGATGGTCAATTCACCTCCATAGGTTCAATTCTTCAAAGTATGTAGAAAGATAATACAGATGTACATAGGAAACTTGAGGAAATAAATTCTAAAAATGATGATATTATAAGTCATTTAACTCAAGTTTTCAATACAGTGAGTAACATCCAAACAAAGAGGAATGGTAGTATACCTTCAATACTATTATCAATTCGAAGGGTCTAAATGCTATATCACTCAGAAGTGGGAGAAAAGTTCATTTTAAGAAAGATGATCCACCAAAAGAGGATATAGAAGATATTGAAGTTGAAAATACATCATTGTCACAAATGAAGATTGGGAAATCAGAGAGTGTGAAAGAACATCAACTTATGACTAAGAAGGAAACCCAAGAGGAGAACTCACAAGCATAAGAGGAAACACAAGAGATGCAAGAAGAGGAAGTGATAATGCAAAGTTCAGCATACAAAGGGAAGCAAACTAAGGAGAAGGCAAAGTCAAGCAAGAAAGGAGACTCTATGCCTATAGGTAAGAAGGTAAGCATAAAGGACATCCCTTTTCCTAAAACTTACTTTACTGGAAAAAAAGACTAATTCTGAATTTGCAAAAGATGCTTATAATCTCTTCAATAAGATAGAAATAAATATTCCTATAGTTGAATTCCTTAAAAGGAACCCTAAGTATGCTAAATTTTTAAAAGAGTTGTGTCCTAATAAGAAAAAGTTTAGGCTTCTTAAGAGAATTCAGGTAAGGGCTAATGTGTCATCATTTTTTAAGGCTGACTTACCTGTTAAGTTCCAAGACCCAAGATCTTACACAATCTCATGCACAATAGGAAAGGTTCATATTAAGGGAGCGTTATTAGATCTAGGGGCTGCCATTAATGTAATGACTTAGTTAGTATACTTAGCCTTAGGTATTAATAATCTTAGAGACACAAGTATGGTGCTCCAATTAGGTGATAGATCAATTAGGTATCCTATGGGAATTCTTGAGGATATTCTAGAGCAGGTCAAGGATTTAGTGTTCCCAGTTGATTTTTAGGTTATGGACATATCCAGTGAGTTAGTGAATGAGAGCACTTTGATCCTAGGCAGACCTTTCCTCTAAACTTCTAAGACAATCATTAATATGAAGCATAGTTCCATTACAATGGAAGTTGGAGAACATGTAGTCACTTTTAATATGAATGAAGCAATGAAATATCCTTTTGACAATTCTACTTTTGTTAATTTGAATGCTATTGATTATGGTGTTAAAGAGGCTAGGGATGATCATGAATTGAGTTTGCATGATGGGTATGATTCTGTGCTATATAATTCCAAAAATTTCCAAGAAGTATCTCATCAAGAGCATATTGATTCAAATTCATCTTTGAGTGCTTACGATGATTATTTTGCATCTCTTTCTTCTGTTGATTCTTTTTCTTGTTCTTGTGAAAGCAATGCATCATAATTCAATTGCTTAGATGTAAATAGCATGCTTTCAGTTTCTCAAGATTGCTCATTCTCATCAAATCTTGATTCAATTTCATCATTTTCAAGTGATAATGCTTTTGAGAAGGATTTATTGAGTGATTTTATAGGAATACAAGACATTATGAAAGTTGGGAGTGGAACAAATAAAGAAGGGTTAAGTTTATGTAATACCAAGTCGCAACATGAAGATCTTCAAGTCGTAACTAGATACCATCTTGTTGAAGGAGAGACTCTCTGCGAACATATGTTACGATCAGATGATTGTGTGGTCCCGACCAAAACCTCGAGACAGTGAGTAACGACCATTAGATGATCAAGTCATGACCAAAAGATCCAGAGACGTTCTTTGTCAAAATGGGTCACGATGAGAAGTTGAAGACAAGCTTAAGAGGTCGCGACTAGTAATGTCAGATGCAACCAGTGAACTTTAGAGTTTTTCAGTTCCACATTCCAATGTTATGGTTAAAGGGATCATATGTTCTAACTCTACTACTCCTTCCTCCCATTCTATGATGACATCTCATATGTCACATCCTATTTTTCTTACGTTTTAGGGACCAAACAGTAGCATCTGGAACCACTTATATGATCAATGAAGTCAAATTACACAATCTGAAATTTTTGACCACGGTTTACTGTTCATTTGGTAAAATTCCAGACAATTGATTCAACTTCAAAAATTCATAACTAATTCTATAAAAATTGAAATGAAGTGGTTCAAGTTGCTATACGAACCTAACATAAGCCTCTTTAAGGGAAAAATATGAATCTGACCAGACTCCAGGCCAATTAATACAGTATTGATGTGGAATATTACTGTTTATTTGGTTAGTTTCACAGTTTCAAAGTTTGGTTCCCTAACTTTGAAAAATTCGTTCTCTTTGTACAAATATCGGAATAAGACGTTCTTGGTACCACAACGAAGTTCAACATGTCTATTATCATACTATAAATTCTTATACATTTATTCAAAGGTTAGCTATTTTTCCTAAGTCTCAACAAACATAACCAAAATTGAACAAGTATTTAATACACACATTACATATTTCCATAAAAAGTCTCTTATACAACAATGTATTTATGCATCATAACTTCTTCATTCTCCTTCCTTGCTTCCATAAGATGGCCCTGCTGTGATGTTTGTATAATGGAAGGAGTGAGATTTCAGGGGAAATCTCAGTAGCAAACGGAAACCAAACAGTGTATGCGACTCAATGCTTGATGTTAATATGTGTGTGCTTAATGATCATGCTTGCATAATGATATCTTTACATGCTTCCATGTTCCTTAAATTATAACATGTGGCCATAGCATAAAAAGAAACAAAGCATCATTCAATCATACATGCTTCATATAATCAAAGTAAACATTCAACACATAAAACATCCAAGCAAGCAAAGCATACAAGTGAGGTAAGTTTACTACCTTGGAATAGCTCTCCTTTAACCTTTTCTTTCTTGGTCTTTTGGTCCTCTCTGTCACAAATGTCAAAGCCTAATCATGGTAGAGTAATACACTTATTACAATTCATACCAATTCAGCTTTGAACTTCACTTAATAATTTAAGTTAATTTTCCGGAACCGATACACCCCTAACTTTCTTTATTTGTGGTTAATTGCCTTGTCCTTTGAATTAATTTGTACCTTGACTATATCCCACACAATTTTGCCCAAGGAATCCAAATATGGATTCAGAATTGCAAAATTCCAATGTTTCCTTCAGGTCTGGACAGAAACAGAAATAACACCTATAATTTTCCAAAAATTCCTCTTTTCAATTTCAATGCTTCCAAGACTTTGATCTTACTTAATCCTGCACAATTTTGCATTTTAAACCCATTGGAAACATCAAAATCTTGAAATTCCAATCACTGTTTATACGCATGAACAGTACAGAGAAGTTTTCAAATTCTCCCTTTCTCAATTTCAATGTTTCCAAGGTTCCAATCTTATTCAATCCTACACAAAATCATCATATAAATTCAATGGAAGCATTAGATCATTGAAATTCAATCTTCTTCCTTCAGTTCTGTCCTAGGCCGAAAGTCACATGAATTGGGATTTCAAGGATTATACAATTAATTCAAGCAATAGCCAATAATCCAAGTTTGTCTAGGTTAGTTTTTTCATATATAGTTCTATCTTACTTCTCTTTTTTCTTCATTTCTGTCCAAATTTGGACAGCATGGAGAATCAAGGAAAAATAAGTTTTCCAACCACTAAACCTAGGTTTCAATCTTCCAAAACATATACATAAGAATTAGGAAGGTTGCTTACCTTAAACCTTGATTGCTTTGAACCAAAGTGCCTTGTCTCTTCTGTAGTTTATTTGAGTTTTCAATCCTCAAGAGTTTCCCCTCTTGTTCTTAGCGTAATATGAAGGAATGGAGGGAGGTATTTATAGACAATTTTTAGGGTACTTAGGACTAATCCACCCTTTGGTGCTAATTATTTCAATGACTTAATTCTTCCTCTCATTGGTTGATTTTATGATTAATTAATCTTGATCATCATTAAACTATTTATTATAATATTTTAATTTAATGAGGCACATGTGATAATTCATTCCTCTTGCTATGCTTGACATGTGGCACAAGGTGGGTCTCACATGGGACACCTCACCATACACCTCACATGTCTTGAAACTTCCTCCTTTCTCTTTTTTTTTTTATAAAAATATCTTAAAAATTCATTTAGCCACAAGATCATTCCATATCATCTTGGGCTTCTGTAAAATGTCACTTGGTCCTTAAATTGAGTCCAATTGCCAATTAGGTCAATTCCCAAGGCACATCCTATACTAATATCCTTAAATTCTCTTGATTTTTGAAATAAATTCTATAAAATTCTTTTAAGGGTTCTAACACTTTTAGAAATTTATTCTAATATAAAATGAATTTTCTACAAAGTCTCATAATTTTTTTAGACCTAGAAGTACTGATAAAAATTTCCTACATTTCCTTTAACCCTTTATCAGTGTCTGAATTCACCATAAATTTTATAACTAATTCTGCAGGACTCCTTTTTGACTTTTGTTAGTTTCATAAATTCTTATATTATTTATAAAAATTTACTACCAAGTTTCATCTAATTCTAAGGTCCAAAAGATACTGTAATAATTTCCCCAGATTTTGGAAATTCATATCAATTTATCAGGACCTCAAATCAAAATTTCGTGATGTGTTAAACTGATCAGAATAATTTTCTCTATTTTATGGTAAAATTTGAGACTAAACTGCTTCCGGGTAGTTTTTGGCCTTTTTCGGCTCAATTTTCTCATAATTACCATTTTGCCCCTGAACTTTTAAAAATTACACTTCAGGCCCTTAACTTTTCATAATTACACTTAATGGCCCAAAGCTTATGTCTACTTCCATTTTGCACTATAGAACTTTTAGAGTTTTTACTTTAGTCCCTTTCTTTCGAAGATGACCATCAAAATCCCTTTATAACTCTTTCCGCTATCAGTCTTATACAGATAGGGAAATTTTAGGATGTTACATTATACCTTGCGATTTCTGAATGATTTGATCTTTGATTCTGATGTAGGTATGAAAGACAATACATGCAACTATGTTGCAGCTGTAGACCAACTTAAGCTTGGTGCAACACCTGAAGAGATTAAAAGCAAGATGGAAAGTCCAAATGAGCTGAACATGAACACCTTCTAGGAATCTACAAAAGGGAGTAATTCTAACTTAATTGATTTCTCTCATCTTATCCCTTCTATTGTTCAACCCCCAAAATTAGAGTTAAAAGATTTACCTTCTAACCATAAGTATGCTTATCTTGAACCAGACTCAAAATTGCCAGTAATAATTTTTAGTTCTTTAACTGTTAGTGAAGACTCTAGGTTGTTAAGAATACTTAGAAAGAATATAGAGGCTTTGGGTTAGCAATTAGCTGATATAAAAGGGATAGATGCCATTGTATGCACTCATAGGATTTTGCTGAATGAAGATTCTAAGCCAATCAAACAACCTCAAAGGATATTAAACCCATTAATCTCTGATGTTGTTAGGAAGGAAATTAGTAAATTGCTGAAGGCAGGGATCATATATGCTATATCAGATAGTGAATGTGTATCTCCTATTCAAGTAATGCCTAAAAAGAGTGGAATGACAGTAGTGAGGAATGAGAATAATGAATTAATACCTACTAGAGTACAAAATTCCTAGAGGGTTTGTATTGATTATAGGAAGTTAAATGACTATACTAGGAAAGATCAATTTTTCTTGCCTTTTATTGATCAAATGCTTGAGAAATTAGTAGGGAAAAGTCATTATTATTGTGTGGACATTCTCCTGCAAAACTATGAAATTTAGGTAAGGCTGCAATCAAAGCTCCTTTAATTTCAAAATTAGCCTCTTCAGTATAGAAATGTAATATCCCTAATTTTCTGTACTGATTTGTATGTATAGATTGAATGAAATATATGAGTTATTTTTCAGGAAAAGATGTGGCCATTTATGTAAAGAAAGGGATTAAATTGAAAAAGGAAGAAAATGCAAGGACTTAAGTGCAATTATGAAAAGTTTAAGGCTAAAAATGAAAAGTAGACAAAAATGTGGGGTCTTTAAGTGTAATTTTAGCCAAATAAAGGGACTTACTTGAAAAGAAGAAAAGTTTTCGGGGCAAAAGTGTAATTATGAAAACCTGGAACGGAAACAGGCAAAAATAGTAATCGTATTCAGATCAGCCCCATATTTCACCAGTAGATAGAGCAAGTGATGCTGGGTAATCCAGCTTAATACAGGAATTTTCTCAGGACTTCAGATAGCCGAAATTTATCTGATAGTCTAAAAGTATAAAAAAATTCCTACCAGATATCCTAGATCTCAAATATAAGTGAGAAATTACAGGATGATGCGTCCAGTTGAGGTGGATGTCAGGAAACTGACAGAATACCGATAGGAGGTCTGTGGAAAAAGTTATTCACAAATTAGTAAATTCAGACGGGAGTGTGTGACTTCCGGGTATCCGATAAGGAGATTTATCGGTATTTAAACTGAGGTTGAATGAGGTCAGATGACATCAGTCAGATGACCGTTATGACCCAAAGGGATGCCTGACACAGTAGGCCAGTGTATCTGATAAAAGGAGCCGGTGTCCGGAGATGTGTAGAAACGTTGTATAATGGCAAAAATATCGATAAATATCGACGGGGAAGATTCCTCGTGATTCGTGCCATAAAGGTAATGTACCCTAAAAGGCCCAAGAATGGGGCCATTAAAGGCCCAATAAGACCCTTAGACTGATAGGTGGGCCAGTGTCCGGTGGAACCCCGGAAAAGTGCGAAATCACGAAAATATCCCTGTGTTGTACTAAAGAGTAATAGATGAATGTAGGGCATTTTGGTCATTCTAGACAGGCCCAGAAGCCAAGGCACATACAGATAAAGTTACTCAGAGTCAGTATATGCCCTGATATGGTACAGAGAGGTGTAAAATAATGATTTTACCCTTAGGGTTAAGATAGTACAAGAAAGGGCACCAAGGGCATTTTGGTCATTTCGCAAGGGATCTGTAATTAAGTTTAGACCCAGTATAAAAATGTCAATGATACAAAGGACCCAGATGCTAAATTTAAGGTCAGAAGACATAATATGGATTTTCAGAAAAATTAGATTAAGAAAACAGTCCAGTTTTCGAGGAATAGGACCGGGCCGGTACCGGATTGGATTGAAAATTTTCTAGAGGCTTCCTGGCTCTTCCATTTGTGTCACATGGGTGATTAGGTGGCCCATGAATTGTCCCTTGAGTGACGTCATCAAGTGATGCAATAATTCAAAAAAGAAAACAAATTCCAAGATTAAATCTAAGCCACAAGATCAAATAGTAACCAAAATGATCTTGGCCTTTCATTTCCACCCAAAATTGTCTATAAATACCTCCACTTTCAGCTTCATTTCGGCATGCATAGAACCCTTGGGGAAACTCTTGCAAATTGAAAACTCAAGCCAAGACGAATCATGAAATGTCCTTATTTTCATACATTTTAGGGATCATTTGGTAGCATTTAGAATCACTTTCCAGGTCATTGAAGTCCAATATCTCAATCTGGAATTTTACTCTTCTTGGGTACTGTTCACTGTGTAAATTCCAGATGAGTGACCTAACTTCAGAAAATCATAATTAAATATAGAAAAATCAAAATGAAGTGGTTCCAATTGCTACATAAATATGACTCAATTATATTTAAGGGAAAAATCATTCATTGACCAATCTTTGACCAAATCACCGTGGGTCAATGTTTCAATTTTACTGTTCATCCCACGTTTTTCTCCTAAATCCAGTATTCTAGCTCCAACTTTGGAAATTTATAAATCCATGTGTAGACATCCAAACGAGGCATATTATATGTAAAATTAAAGCTTAATATGTATACTATTTACCATAAAAATTTAAGACCTTTATTCATCCATCTAATATTTTTAATTATTTATCAAACATCAATAGGTCTCCTCGGATTTACTGTTCACAGAAACAATTTCCACCATTCACTCTTACATACACAGGCATACATCCATCACATATCAGTTAAACATGTCGATCAGATATTTAGAACATACCAAACAATATCTGTTATTAAAGGATAGTTGTTGTTCATTAGGGCATGTACAAAATTCTCATATTTCTAATACATCCTTTTCTCCAGAAATCCGGCAGCATAACGGCTATACTTCGTGTTTAGAAAGTAACCGATCTTGTTCCGATTCGGTAATTCCCGTAAGAACTTCCATTCTACGTAAGTACCCAGGAAAAATTGGATGAACCGGCTAGGTCCACTCACTTCCAGCCTCCTTAGACAGTACCTACGTACACAGTACGTATCAATTCCTTTCTTTACCACTTTGTCAGAACTTCGGCAGCCTAACAGCGTCCTTCAAGATTTTCAAAATTCATTTTGACATAGCCTCCCCTGTAATGGGTTATTTGGGATGAGATTCGAGGGAATCTCAGTAGTAATAATCATAACAATATATGTAATGCAGAGTGACAGTGCTTGCTTGTGATTGTGTACAGATAAGTATGCTGGGTGCTTCCATATTCAATAACATATGATCATAGCATTGTAATAGAGCTTCAAGCATAACATATAAGACAACAATCCAACCAAACAATAGCACAACCAATCACAAAGACATTACATAAAAGCTAGGATTAGTTACTACCTTAAAAGCAGAACTCCAGAACTTCTATATTGCTTCCAACTTCACCAGAACTTCCTTTCTTCTTTCTTTTCCTCACTTTCTCTCTCAAGCACTTCCTTATCACTCTAAAACCACCTTAGGCCGTGGGAATGAAGAGCAAGGGGGTATTTATAGTTTTGGTGGAAAGCATTTTTGTAATTTTGAAGCCATCTTATCCTGTGGTCCTGGTTTTTCCGGAATTTCCTATTTTTCTTTATTCCTTTTACTGCATCATCCATGACATCATTCAAGGCCACCTCATGGGACACCTCACCTCACACATTTATCACATGGCACAAATGGAGGGAGCTAGAAGCCTTCTGGAAGATTTCTGGTCCAATATGGTACCGGCCCGGTCCGTCGCCTAGAAAACTGGACCGTTTTCTGAATCTAATTTTTCTGAAAACCCATATTATGTCTTCTGGCCTTGAACTTCGTATCTGGATCCTTTATATCATTCACATTTTAATACTGGGTCTAAACTCAATTACAGATCCCTTGCAAAATGACCAAAATACCCCTGGGTGCCCTTTCATGCACTATCTTAACCCTAAGGGAAAAACCGTCATTTTACACCTTTCTGTACTTTGTCAGGGCATATACTGAATCTGGTTAACTTCACCTGTATATGTCTTGGCCTCTAGGACTATCCAGAATGACCAAAATGCCCTTCACACACTTGCTACCCCTTTAGTACTACACAGGGGCATTTTCGTAATTTTGTACTTTTCCAGGGTTCTGCCGGACACTAGCCCACCTATCAGTCCAAGAGTCTTATTGGGCCTTTGTTAGCGCCATTATTAGGCCTTTCTGGGTCCATTACCTTTATGGTACGCATTACGAGGAATCCTCCCCTGTCCATGTTCACCGAGTATTTTAGCTATTATGCACCGTTTACACACATATCCGGAGACCGGCTCCTTCTGTCAGATACACTGCTCTACTGTGTCTGGGCAGCCATTTGGGTCATAACGGGCATCTGACTATTGTTACCCGACCTCATTCAGTCTTAGTTTAAATACCGATAAATCTCCCTATCGGATCCCTGGAGGCCTCATACTCCCGTCTGGATTTACTAATTTGCGAATAACTTTTTCTACAGAGCTCCTATCGGTATTTTGTCAGTTTCCTGACATCCGTCCCATCAGGACGCATCATCCTGTAATTTCTCACTTATATCTGGAATCTAGGATATCCGGTAGGAATTTTTATAACTTTTGGACTATCAGATCAATTTTGGCTATCTGGAGTCTTGAAAAATTCCTGTATTACGCTGGATTACCCGGCGTTACTTGCTCTCTCTACTGGTAAAATATGGGGCTGATCGGAGTACTATTACTGTTTTTGCCTATTTCCGGTCCAGGTTTCTATAATTACACTTTTGCCCCGGAAACTTTTCTGCTTTTCAACTAAGTCCCTTTATTTGGCTAAAATTACACCTAAAGACCCCACATTTTTGTCTACTTCTCCTTCTTAGCCTTAAACTTTCCATAATTGCACTTAAGTCCCTACCTTTTCTTTCTTTTTCAATTTAATCCCTTTCTTTACATATATAGCCACATCTTTTTCCTGAAAAATAATTCGTATATTTCATTCAATCTGTACATATAAATAAGTATAGAAAATTAGGCATATTACATTTCTCTCCCCCTTAAAATAAATTTCGTCCTCGAAATTTACACTATACATATTCTATGAAAACAACTCAGGATACTTCCTCCTCATCTTTTCTTCTGTTTCCCATGTGGCTTCATGCTCAGTCAAGCCTTTCCAGAACACTTTGACTAGAGGAATTTGCTTATTACGTAACTGCTTGACCTTCCGATCAGCAATTCGTACCGGTCCAACCTCATAAGTCAGATTATCTCGTAGTGCAACTTCATCTTGCTCAATCACATGAGATGGATCTGGAATATACTTCTTTAATTGGGAAACATGAAACACATCATGTATCTGGCTAAGATTTGGAGGAAGAGCCAATCTATAGGCTACTGTCCCCACCTTTGAGAGAATTTGGAATGGCCCGATGTATCTTGGATGTAACTTCTTTACTTTGATTGATCGCCCGGCTCCCGTTGTTGGAGTTAACTTAAGGAACACATGCTCTCCTTCTTGAAATTCCAACGGCTTCCTTCTAACATCAGCATAGCTTTTCTGTCTGCTTTAAGCCGTTAGCAATCGTTGTCTAATCATTGCAATCTGCTCTGCAGTTTGATCTACAATATCAGGACCAAGCATTCTTCTTTCGCTTAGCTCTAGCCAACATAAGGGGGATCTACATTTACGTCTATATAGAGCTTCAAAAGGTTCCATCTGAATACTAGTCTGATAGCTATTATTATATGCAAACTCTATGAGTGGTAGATGGACATCCCAGTTGCCTTTGAAATCCAAAACACAATCTCTCAATATATCTTCTAGCGTTTGGATTGTCCTCTCTGACTGGCCATCCGTCTGAGGATGATAGGCTGTACTAAATCGGAGAGTAGTGCCCATTTCTTCCTGTAAAGCCATCCAAAAGTTAGAAGTAAACTGAGGGTCTCTATCGGACACAATGCTGCTTGGGATACCATGAAGCCTAACAATCTCCCTTACATACAACCTTGCCAGTTTTTCTAAAGAATCCCTTTTATTGATTGCCAGGAAATGTGCTGACTTCGTCAATTGATCAATTACTACCCATACTGCATCATGTTTACTTGGAGTCATGGGTAATCCTTCCACAAAGTCCATGGCAATACCATCCCATTTCCACTCAGGGATATCTAAAGGCTGCAATGTTCCCGCTGGCTTTTGATGCTCAATTTTTACTTTCTGGCAGGTCAAGCACTTGGACACATAAGCCACTACATCTTTCTTCAATCCAGGCCACCAAAACAACCTTTTCACATCATGGTACATCTTGGTCATACTTGGATGTACTGTATATCGGCTTTTGTGTGCTTCCTCCAGAATCTTTTCTCTCAATCCCTTAGCATTAGGGATATAAGGCCTTCCCCTGAATTGTAATAATCCATCTGGGGAAATTTCAAAATTTCTAGTCTTCCCCTTCTCCAGCTTATCCTTAAATATTGCTGCGAGTTTGTCCTGCTGTTGAGCTTCCTTTATCTCATCTTCCATACAAGCTTCGAAATGAACCCCTCCGTAAGAACTCTCTGTCATTTGCATTTGATACAGAGGGCTCCAATTTCTTATATCTTCTATCAATCTCAGCTCTTTAATCATCATATGCGCCACCTACACCACTGTTCTACTTAGAGCATCAGCTACCACATTGGCTTTTCCTGGATGGTATTTAATTTGAAAATCGTAATCCTTTAACAACTCCATCCATCGCCGTTGTCTCATGTTCATCTCTTTCTGATCCTGCAGATACTTCAGGCTTTTGTGGTCGCAATACAACTCTATGGTTGCTCCATATAAATAGTGTCTCCATATCTTCAGAGCGTAAACCACCGCCGCAAGCTCCAGATCATGAGTGGGATAATTCTCTTCATGTGGCTTCAATTGCCGAGAAGCGTAGGCTACTACTCTACCTTGCTGCATCAGCACACATCCCAACCCCTGCTTACTAGCATCAGTGTAGACTACGTAAGTCTGAGTTGGGTCTGGAATAATCAGCACGGGAGTAGTGGTTAATCTCTGCTTCAACTCTTGGAAGCTAGCCTCTCACTTCTCATCCTACTTAAACTGCTGTTCTTTCTGGTAAGCTTGGTAAGTGGCAAGGCAATTCGAGAAAAGTCTTGAATAAATCTTCTATAGTACCCTGCTAGGCCAAGAAAGCTTCTGATCTCCGTCACTGTCCTCGGCTACACCCAGCTCAAAATTGCTTCAACTTTGCTAGGATCCACAGCTACCCCTTCTCAGGATATGACATGACCGAGAAATTTGACTTCTGAAAGCCAAAACTCGCACTTACTCAGCTTAGCATAAAGCTTCTTTTCATTAAGGGTACTAAGAACAATTCTCAAATGCCTTTCATGTTCCTCTGCAGATTTAGAGTACACCAAGATATCATCAATGAAGACCACAACGAACTGATCTAAATAAGGCCTGAAGATTCGGTTCATGTAATCCATAAAAATAGCAGGTGCATTTGTTAGCCCAAAAGGCATCACAAGAAATTTGAAATGTCCGTAGCGCATTCTAAAAGCAGTCTTTGGGATATCATCTGACTTCACCCTTAGCTGATGATAGCCAGATCTAAAATCAATCTTAGAGAACAAGCTCGCTCCTGCCAATTGGTCTAGCAGGTCATCGATCCTGGGAAGAGGGTATTTATTCTTAATCGTAATCTTATTCAATTCCCTGTAGTCAATACACAGCCTTAAGCTGCCATCCTTCTTCTTGACAAATAGAACTGGAGCACCCCATGGTGATACACTGGGTCTTATGAAACCCTTTTCCAATAGCTCCTCAATTTGCTTCTTCAGCTCTGTCATTTTATTAGGAGCCATCCGGTACGGGGCCTTAGATACTGGTCCAGCTCTAGGTACAATATCAATTGCAAACTCCACTTCACGTTCTGAAGGCAATCCCTGAATCTCCTTCGGAAATACTTCAGGGAATTCATTGACTACTGGAATCTTATCAATCCCTTCTTCTACTTCTGTTTGAACAGAAAAGATTACCATATACCCCTGACATCCTTTCCGCAAACATTTATTTGCCTGAGCCTCCGTTATGAAATTCAATCTTACTTCTGGACTCAGATCAGCAGCCTTTGGGCCAAGAACTAGGGTCTTGTTCCTGCAGTCCAGCATCACATTATTAGAGGCTAACCAATTTAAACCAAGTATGACATCGATCTCTCGGAAAGGCATACATATTAAGTCTAGGGTGGTACAGCAGTGCTCATAATGCACTACACTATTCAAACAGGCATAAGATGTAACTACCCTAGCGTTGGTGGGGGTTTTCACGTGTATATCGTAATGCAATTTGCTAATAAGAAGGCCTAGGCATTTGGCACACTTATAGGAAATAAAGGAATGACTTGCACCCGAATCAAATAGAGCAGTCACAGCATGATCATTGAGATAGATTGTACCTTGGATCATCTTTGGTGATCGCTGCGCGTCCTCCCTAGTGAGTGCAAACACCCGTCCTGGTGCCCTTGGCCTTGGACCAGTTATAGCTGAGGGCATTCTCGGGAAAAGTGTCCAGGCTTTCCGCAGGTGTAACAAACATTCTGGCCCATCAAACATAGTCTGTCACCATGATTCTTTCCACACTTGTCATATACTTGGGCCTTTGAATCTCTATTACTGGATCTTCCTCGGAAATTCCCTCTACTCGGCCTCCTGTTTTGCCATGGTCGCTTTCTCTTCCTGTAGCTACTACCACTGGCAGATTCTTGATTTCGACCAGCTTTATCAGGAGATGCTTGATCCCTGGTTCCCGATAGCATTCTGTGAATCACACTATTTTCAACAATACGGCATGCCTCCACGGCCTTGTTAAACTGGCTGTATTGTTGAGGAGTTAACTTCTCCTTTAGCTTAGAGTTCAGCCCTCGAATCATTCTTTCTGTCATCCAGCGTTCATCATCCACTTGGCGCAGATAAGTGGAATATTGAGATAGCCGGATGAACTTAGCAAGATATTCATCAAACGACTCCTTCTCTCCTTGTCTCAGTACAAGGAATTCCGCCTCTCTTTCATCTTTTACTGATTTAGGAAAATACTTCTCATAAAACTGCTCAAGAAACACTTCCCAGGTGATCGGGATGTCTCTTGCTTGTAGAAGTAGCTCAGTATTCTTCCACCACCTATCAGCATCTTTCTCTAGCTGATAGATAGCCATCTGAGCTTTGGCTTCCGTTGGGCAGTCAAGAACTTTGAAGATCTTTTCTAATATCCTAATCCAATCCTCAGCTCTCTGCACCTCGAACGTTCCTTCGAATACTGGAGGATTGTACTTGCAGAATCTGATCATCCATTGTTGGATGCTAGCTGCATCCTCTCTTTGGTGAACCCATCTCTGGGGCAGTATCGGCTGTGGTTCTCTACTAGCTGATCCTGAAGGCTCGGGTGGCCTCAGGTTGCTTACAGCTTCAGCTACCGCTGCAGCTATGGCGGTATCTCTTTCCTGTTCATTGCGCGCTTGAGCTACCCGCATTTCCTCAATCATTTTCTGTTGTTGCTCTAATCGCTCTAAAATTAGCTGATTAAGATTTCCAGCTTCTTGTGGTTCCTCTGCTGGAATCGTTCTTCTTGTTCGAACCATTTTGTTATGCTATAACATAGAAGGGAATGCGATAAATAACATTTCTCATTTCATTTCAAACATAGCATACAAGGTACATGTTACAGTCATATGCTACTGTACTGATCTTTTATACATTGTATATTGAAAACATTACCCTAATTCTTCTTAAACTTTATTCTAATATACGCTTCTACCAAATAGATCCAGTCAGATATAGTACAATATGGTTCTTTGTCAAAATATCGATCCAACTCTGATCTCCAGGTAGGAGTAGATGGCAATACATCATCCATAATCTCTAGCCAAAGCCCTAGGGTTAATACATTTGGATCCCAAGCTTGATATATCGCTTTTACCCTGGTGATGAAATTTTGATAAACCATATAACCTTGATCTACATTTCTGATCAGGGTCTGCCTCAGCCCATATAGCTATCGGGCTAATACTACCGAGCTCTCAAATTGTTCTCTACTCAGGTTTCTCCCCGGCACCATCCTTACGATCAGATTCCCCAAAGGTATCTCTGCTAGTGTCACACTGGGCCTATTGGGACCTAGTGCATCAATCTGATCAAATACTTGGCTGGATCCTAAATTATCTACTATATTTGGAGGTACCGCATTTATGGGAATGGCAGGAATAGGACCCTTTATCACCTTCTTCTCCTGATCCACCACAAGATTTGATCCTACGGAAGAACTATCCACTTCAGAGTCACTAACTACTTGAGCTATCCAAGGATCAGAATCATCGCCATTATCTCCTCTTATGAACTATCCAAACTAGAGACCTCTGGTCTAGGGTCCTATTGATTCACCGTGGTTTCGGATCCGGATCTATGTCTAGTCATCCTGCAAACATTATCTTAGTGTCAATTATGATAGCTTTATCATGTTATATCTATCTATGAATCATCTATTCAGAGCATTTTCTAAGCCAGAATCCTTTGCTCTGATACCAAAATGAAACGTCCTTATTTTCATACATTTTAGGGATCATTTGGTAGCATTTAAAACCACTTTCCAGGTCATTGAAGTCCAATATCTCAATCTGGAATTTTACTCTTCTCGGGTACTGTTCACTGTGTAAATTCCAGATGAGTGACCTGACTTCAGAAAATCATAATTAAATATAGGAAAATCGAAATGAAGTGGTTCCAATTGATACATAAATATGACTCAATTATCTTTAAGTGAAAAATCATTCATTGACCAATATTTGACCAAATCACCATGGGTCAATGTTTCAATTTTACTGTTCATCCTACGTTTTTCTCCTAAATCCAGTATTCTAGCTCCAACTTTGGCAATTTATAAATCCATGTGTAGACATCCAAACGAGGCATATTATATATCAAATTAAAGATTAATATGTCTACTATTTACCATAAAAAGTTCAGACTTTATTCATCCATCTAGTATTTTTAATTATTTATCAAACATCAATAGGTCTCCTCGGATTTACTGTTCACAGAAACAATTTCCAGCATTCACTCTTACATACACAGGCATACATCCATCACATATCAGTTAAACATGCCAAACAATATCTGTTATTAAAGGATAGTTGTTGTTCATTAGGGCATGTACAAAATTCTCATATTTCTAATACATCCTTTTCTCCAGAAATTCGGCAGCATAACGGCTATACTTCGTCTTTAGAAAGTAACCGATCTTGTACCGATTCGGTAATTCCCGTAAGAACTACCATTCTACATGAGTACCCAGGAAAGACTGGATGAACCGGCTAGGTCCACTCACTTCCAGCCTCCTTAGACAGTATCTACGTACACAGTACGTATCAGTTCCTTTCTTTACCACTTTGCCGGAATTTCGGTAGCCTAACGGCGTCCTTCAAGATTTTCAAAATTCATTTTGACATAGCCTCCCCTGTAATGGGTTATTTGGGATGAGATTCGAGGGAATCTCAGTAGTAATAATCATAACAATATATGTAATGTAGAGTGACAGTGCTTGCTTGTGATTGTGTACAGATAAGTATGCTGCGTGCTTCCATATTCAATAACATATGATCATAGCATTGTAGGAGAGCTTCAAGCATAACATATAAGATAACAATCCAACCAAACAATAGCACAACCAATCACAAAGACATTACATAAAAGCTAGGATTAGTTACTACCTTAAAAGCAGAACTCCAGAACTTCTATATTGCTTCCAACTTCACCAGAACTTCCTTTCTTCTTTCTTTTCCTCACTTTCTCTCTCAAGCACTTCCTTATCACTCTAAAACCACCTTAGGCCGTGGGAATGAAGAGCAAGGGGGTATTTATAGTTTTGGTGGATGGCATTTTTGTAATTTTGAAGCCATCTGATCCTGTGGTCCTGGTTTTTCCGGAATTTCCTATTTTTATTTATTCCGTTTACTGCATCATCCATGACATCATTCAAGGCCACCTCATGGGACACCTCACCTCACACATTTATCACATGGCGCAAATGGAGGGAGCTAGAAGCCTTCTGTAAGATTTTCGGTCCAATCCGGTACCGGCCCGGTCCGTCGCCTCGAAAACTGGACCATTTTCTGAATCTAATTTTTCTGAAAACCCATATTATGTCTTCTGGCCTTGAACTTAGTATCTGGATCCTTTATATCATTCATATTTTAATACTGGGTCTCAACTCATTTATAGATCCCCTGTGAAATGACCAAAATACCCCTGGGTGCCCTTTCATGCACTATCTTAACCCTAAGGGCAAAACCATCATTTTACACCTTTCTGTACTTTGTCAGGGCATATACTGAATCTGGTTAACTTCACCTGTATATGTCTTGGCCTCTAGGCCTATCCAAAATGACCAAAATGCCCTTCACACACCTGCTACCCCTTTAGTACTACACAGGGGCATTTTTGTAATTTCGTACTTTTCCAGGGTTTTGCCGGACAATGGCCCACCTATCAGTCCAAGAGTCTTATTGGGCCTTTATTGGCGCCATTATTGGGCCTTTCTGGATCCATTACCTTTATGATACGCATTACGAGGAATCCTCCCCTGTCCATGTTCACCGAGTATTTTAGCTATTATGCACCGTTTACACACATATCCGGAGACCGGCTCCTTCTGTCAGATACACTGCCCTACTGTGTCTGGGCAGCCATTTGGGTCATAACGGCATCTGACTGTTGTTACCCGACCTCATTCAGTCTTTGTTTAAATACCGATAAATCTTCCTATCGGTTCCCTGGAGGCCTCATACTCTCGTCTGGATTTGCTAATTTACGAATAATTTTTTCTACAGACCTCCTATCGGTATTCTGTCAGTTTCCTGACATCCGTCCCATTAGGATGCATCATCCTGTAATTTATCACTTATATCTTGAATCTAGGATATCCGGTAGGAATTTTTATAACTTTTGGACTATCAGATCAATTTTGGCTATCTGGAGTCTTAAAAAAATCCTGTATTACGCTGGATCACCCGGCGTCACTTGCTCTCTCTACTGGTAAAATATGGGGCTGATCGGAGTACGATCACTATTTTTGCCTATTTCCAGTCCAGGTTTCCATAATTACACTTTTGCCCCGGAAACTTTTCTTCTTTTCAACTAAGTCCCTTTATTTGGCTAAAATTACACCTAAAGACCCCACATTTTTGTCTACTTCTCCTTCTTAGCTTTAAACTTTCCATAATTGCACTTAAGTCCCTACCTTTTCTTTCTTTTTCAATTTAATCCCTTTCTTTACATATATAGCCACATCTTTTACCTGAAAAATAATTCGTATATTTCATTCAATCTGTACATATAAATCAGTACAGAAAATTAGGGATATTACAAAGCAAGCACTTGGAAGGAAACATCAAGGTAACTACTCCTCTTGATCCTAGACTATGTTCTAGTAGATTTGCTCTTGAGTTTAAGTGGTTTTTGAGGCATAAACCTTGATGAATTGCTGCTGGAATTTCAGTACCCATATGAAAGGAATATGGGTTTTATGTTATGGATAGTTTAGATAAGCTTAAACAAGCTTGAATCACATGATAATGGCTTAGGAATCCACGTGTGCTTGTAAATCCAAGATTATGTTCTGTTCTGCACAGTACGGAATCACTGTTTATATGTTATAATTTCATGATTTTGATGCTTCCAATGAGTCTAAAATGGAAAATTGTGTGGGGTTATAGTAGGAAGACAAGTATTGGAAGCATTGGAACCAAAATGAGAATTTTTGGAAAACAAGAGGGAGGTTTCGGTTTCTGTACAGAACATTAGGAAGCAATTGGATTCTGGAATTTTTGAATGCATATTTGGATTCTACATGAAAAATTATGTGGGAATGAACCATGAGAGTTTAGTTTGAAAAGGTGTAAACCTAGGTCACAAAGTAGAGAAAGAGTGAGGATGGTTTGATTTGAGTTGTGACTTGGTAATTGTCTTGTTATGCCTAGGTTTTGACATTTGTGGAAAGGAGGGATCAAGACAAGAAGGACTTGACAAAGACATCTAAGAGGTAGCAAGAATACTTAACTATAAACTTATGTTGTTTGATTGATATGCTTGCTTGTTATGCATGAAGTTTGGTTGAGCATGATATGTTATGTGATGATGATTATGAAGATGATGATGAGTTATAAATATATGCAACTCCTTGCAACCTATGTCATGACAATATGCATGTTAGAGTTTGCCTATGTATGATCATGAATTAGCTCCCATTACATGATAACATGTTAAGCATTTCATCAAGCATGCATAACCTTATAGTTTGTATATCTGGCTATTGGGATTTCCATGAAATCTCATTCTTTCCATATGTATATAATCTTGCTCTAGGTGCTGTAACTTCTCATGGAAGAGAGTAAATGTGAATGAACAATGTATATATATGGCCTAGATAGCATGTATTTAACATAGGAGATGTGGTATGGTATGTAAAAACGTATACACTCACTGGAACCATACGAGACCGAACGCTTTCATCGATCATTTGAGTAACTTATTCGACGAGTTTTCACGTGAAATTTGGAATGCAGAGATCTAAGATCCAGATCTTTAATTGGAAACCAAGAACGCCTAATTTGGTTAAGTTTTCAAATTGATATGATTTTTCAAAGTTGGACCTAAAATCTAGATCAAGATAAAACGAGCCCTGAGAGGCAGCGAGATTCATACGCGGTTTTCATATAGCAAATGAATGAATTTTTCCAAGAAATTTTATGAGCATAAACTATACATATGGAGATTTAAATCCATATGTAACATGACTCATTTGGAGAAGTATACAAAGAGAAATGAATTTTTGAAAATGAGACACAGAATCTGGAAGTTCAAAATTTACCAAATGAACAGTGATTTTCAACGAATAAACTGATTTCATTTGGACAAGTAAATATCATTTTCATATTTTTTTCTTCAAATTTTGATGAAATAGTTTTCATTATAAATTGGAACCACCTCATTTCAATTTTTCTAGATTTAATTATGAATTTTCAAAATTTATTCTGTAAACTGGAATTACCAAGTGAACAATAAAGTGAACAGTACCCGATAGCCTAACTCTTGAAAATTCATGTTTCTAAGGTAAAATGGTGTTCCAATGTTTTAAGATACTTCCAATTGAGCATATGTAAGCATGAGATTAAGGATGTTTCATTTTGGTATCAGAGCAAAGGATTCTGATTTAGGAAATGCTCTGAATAGATAATTTATAGATAGATACACCATGATAAAGCTATCATAATTGACACTACGTTAGTGTTTGCAGGATGGTTAGATATAGGCCCAGATCCGAAACCACAGTGAACCAAGGGGATCCTAGACCGGAGGTTAATAGTTCAGACAGCTCTGAGGGGATATTTCAGGAAGAGGAGGAAATGATGGTTAGTGATTCTGAGATGACTAGTTCCTCAGTAGGATCAAACCTTATGATTGAGATACCAGAGGATGGTCAGGAGGAGGTTGTGTTAGAAGGTCCTATTCCTGCTATTCCAATAAATGGGGTACCCCCGAGTATAGCAGATACTGGTATGGAGACAGGTCAAGGAGGTGTAGTAGGACATGTTTCAGACATTCCAGGACCCAGTCGAGTACCTGATCAGACAGATGTGTCAGGTCCTAGTAGACCCAGAGTGACACTGGTAGAGATATCTTTGGGAGATCTGATCATAGAGATGGTACCAGGGAAGAACATGAGTGGAGAACGATTTGAGAGATCAGTAGTGTTAGCCCGACAGTTGTATGAGCTGAGGCAGACCTTGGTCAGAGATGTGGATCAAGACTATACGGTTTATCAGGACTTTATCACAAGGGTAAAGGAGATATACCAAGCCTGTAATCCAAACATATTGACCCTAAGGCTTTGGACAACAATTATGGATGATATGTTGCCGACTACCCCTACCTGGAGAACAGAGTTGGATCAGTACTTTAACGAAGAACCTTATTGTACCATATCCGATTGGATTTACCTGGTAGGAGAGTTTATTAGAATAAAGTTTAAGAAGGATTAGGGTATGGTAATGTTCTCAACATATGTATGTAATGTATGAAAGACTAGTATGGTAATGTATGTATGACTGTGACAATATATGCATACCCTGTATGTATATTATATTTGGAATGGAATGTAAATTATGTTACTTATCGTATTCCTATCGTATTCCTCTCTTGTTAGATAGTAAGACAAAATGGTTCAAACAAGAAGGACTGTTCCAACAGAGGAACCAAGAGAGACGGGAAATCTTAATCAAATAATTTTAGAACGATTAGAACAACAGTAAAAGATGATTAAAGAGATGCGGGCAGCTCAGGCACGCAATGAGCGGGAGAGAGATGCCGCCATAGCTGCAGCAGTAGCAGAAGCAGTAAGTAACCTAAGACCGCCCGAGCGTTCAGGAACGGCTAGTAGAGAACTAGAGAGAGTACAACAGCAGCCGGTACAGCCCCAGAGACGGGTTGATCAGAGAGAGGATGTAGTTAGCATCCAACAATGGATGATCAGGTTCTGCAAGCACAATCCTCCAGTGTTCGAAGGAACGTTTGATGTGCAGATAGCAGAAGATTGGATTAGCAGACTGGAAAAGATCTTCAAGGTCCTTGATTGCCCGACTGAAACCAAAGCTCAAATGGGCATCTATCTGCTAGAAAAAGATGCTGACAGGTGGTGGAAGAACACAGAATTACTTTTGTAAGCAAGAGACATCCCGATCACCTGGGAAGTGTTTCTTGAACAGTTCTACAAAAAATATTTCCCTCAGTCAGTCAGAGATGAAAGAGAGGCAGAATTCCTTATACTGAGACAAGGAGAGAAAGAATCTTTTGATGAATACCTTGCTAAGTTTATCCGGCTATCTCAGTATTCTACTTATCTGTGCCAAGTGGATGATGAGCGCTAACTCTTAGAAATTCATGTTTCTAAGGTAAAATGGTGTTCCAATGTTCTAAGATAATTCCAATTGAGCATATGTAAGCATGAGATAAAGGATTTTTCAAGAAACCATAAGGATCATAATTCACATGTGAATGGTTTATTTCCCTAACACTTCTATTATCTTCTACATTCATTTCATTCTCTCCATGCCCATTATGATTAGCCATATTTAATTCAGTTTCAGACTCTAGAATACTAGAGGAGTAATTATATTTTGCTTCTTCTTCTCTAAATTCCCTAAACTCTCTCCTTAGTTTCCTAAGTCTCCTCTCAATTTCAGGTTCAAAAGGTATTAATGGTTCAGTTCTCTTGCGCATGCAATGTAGAAATAGTTAAGAGTAATTAATGCAAACAATCAGATTCAGTTCAAAAGTTGCATAGTAGAAAGTTTTCAGTAAGTCGTGACAAAAGTGTATTTGCGTCGCAACCCAATATCACAGAGAGCAAAAGTTTCTTAAAAAGCAGTACAGGTCGTGACCAAAGTGGCTTTAAGTCGCGACTTAAAATCACAGAGAGCAGCAGTCGATCCTAAAAGTTTTAAATATCGCGACTGGTTTTCGCAAAGAGTAATCAGATGTCACAGATAGCAATACGGTCGCGACTCAAAGTAGTCTGCGTCGCGACTCTAAATGATAGAGAGAAATTATTGCGACTCAGGTCAGGTAAGGTCGTGACTCACAGTCACAGAGACTGATTCTACAGAAAGTCAAAAAAAGATGCAGTATGCAATGCAAGTTAAAAACTACTAAAGACTAAAATGCAATGAAAAACAAAAAAAATTGACTCAGGTAGGCAATAAAATTGACAATCAATTACTAGGGAACCAATTACTTGGCTCCCTGGCAACGACGCCATTGATGAGGCCCTCGAATTCTCGCAGTCTGAGCCATCAAAATAAAGTTAATTGCACCCAATATAATGTAGTATAAGGCACAACCCTATCATTCTTCTCAAGGAGCCTTTTTATTAGAAACCTAGCAAATTGGATGTCAAAATCAATGGTAAACCTGAGTAGTAGTAAAAATGGTTTTGGGGTTTTGGGTGCTTGATGCAATAAAATAAAGGTGTAGAAAAGTAGATGTTTTTTAGATTTTTGATTGAGATGAGAATAGTTGGTTTGTTTGAGAAATATGTAATGGTAGGCTCTTAATGATGAAAACTTATCTATCCTTGCTCTTATATTAAATCAGAGTTTTAAATCACTGAGTCTCAAAGAAAAACCTCAATCGATCGATTGAGTCCAGAACCCTAATATTCCTTAAACTCCTTTAATCAAAGCTAGTTTAAGAACTATTATTGAACTGTTGGAAGCCACTTAGCGTGTAATTAACCCTAGATTGATGAGAACACCCTCGAGTGGTCGTTGATCGAAAATCCTAGATTTCAAGCAATTGAATTGATTTGCAACTATCGCTGAAAATAACCCAACTTTCTTAAAATTGAAACTGAAATATTAAATTGAAATTCAGCGTTCAAATCATCCAGAATCAAATACAACAGTCTAATTCGAGAATGATCAATCGATATTCAATCCTTAAACACAGAATGAAAACCCTAGATCTAGCAGCAATCATAACATGTAAAGGAATACAAATTAGATCAGAAAAAACTCCCCATTTCAGTCCGTGAGCTCAAGATATCAGATCCATCACCAAGTAACTAAAGGTTTAGCCTCTTATGACTTCTACTGCACTGTAATTGCTGTTCAGATATGATGCCATTAAGAAACGATAAAGAGATAAAGGGTGAATGGTGTAGAGATATGTAGAAAGATGAAAGATGAGGAGAAAGTGTGTGGAGAGCGCTAAATACTGCTTCTTAGCCTAATTAGGTCCAAAAACCAGCCTCCTCCCTGACGGCAGCCTCCGTTTCTTCTTATAATAGCATGACCTAATTCAAAATGTGCAGTTTCAGTGATTTCGTATTTTAGTCGTGACCATATCCATGTTTTAGACGCGACCTATGAACAATGAGAATCTTTCAGAAGAATTATGGGTCACGACCGTCAGACTCTTTGGTCGCGACTAAAAAGCACAGAGGCGTGATTTGACTTTCATTAACTTGTGATTCCTTTCCTGGTCCTTACTCTCTTCTAAAGTACCTGTAATTCAACATAAAAGCTCACTGTAAAAGTATAAATCAGTAAATAACAGAATATATGCAGTTTGGAAGGTTAATTTACCATTTTACCCTTTAATTAGCACATTGCCCTGCACAATCATGTAATACACAAAAGTACAATTTAAGGCATGAAATGAATGGTAAAGTTATTATAAAACTCTCAAAATTGTCATAGAAACCATATACAAAATGTGTCTTATCAGCCTCTGAGTGACGTCATCTGAGCTCATTTAGTCCCAGTTTGCTTGTCAATTAATTTCTCAATCGGATATAGCGCGTTCACGAACTCCCGTCTAAATCCACTAAAAAGTGAATAACTTTTTCTATGGAACTCCTTTCAGGATTCTATCAGTTCCCTGACCTCTGGTTTCACAGGACACACGTTCTTGTAATTTTTCACTCATATCTGAGGTCCAAGAGATCTAATAAAAATTTCAGATAACTTTCAGTCTATCAGATAAATTTCAGCTATCTGAAACTCTAATAAAATTTCTATAATAAGCTAGATTAATCAGCATCATTTCCTCTATCTACTGGTGAAATTTAGGACTGAAATGCTTCTGGGCTATTTTAAGCCAATTCTGGCTCAACTTTCTATAATTACCATTTTGCCCCTGAAAACTTTTCTTCTTTTCAATTAAGTCCCTTAACTTTTCATAATTACCTTTAATGGCCCACAACTTGTGTCTACTTTTATTTCTTACCATGAAACTTTTAAACTTTTCACTTTAATCCCTTTCTTTTCTAAAATGACCATTACGCCCCTAGGGACTTTCACTATTTATATATAAGTCCCTGTACTTTCACTTATTTGTAGTTTAGTCTTTAAAAACCCTCTGTATGTTTCTGGCACTTCTGCTCAAAGGGGTTGGTAGCCTATATTTTTTAGGCTACTTTCTGAGTCTTTAGGCCTGAAAATTGAGATATTACATCATCCAATAACGATTGGAACTTAAGACTAGATGATGCTTTATGGGCGCCCAGAACAACTTTTAACACCCCTCTAGGCATGTATCTATATAGGACGGTTTTTAGAAAAGCTTTTCATATGCCTATGGAAATAGAGCATAAGACATTTTGGGCAGTAAAAGCTTACAATGAGGACATTTTAGAAGCTAGTTCAAAGAGGTTGTTGCAGATTCAAGAGCTAGAAGAGATTAGATTGGTTGCCTACAATAGCTCTAAAATTTATAAACTTAAGATAAAATTAATCCATGATGCTTATATTCTTAGGAAGAGGTTTAAAGAAGGTGATAGAGTGTTAAGGTACCAAGCTAGGTTTAAGTTCAAACATGGTAAATTCAAAACTAGCTGAGATGAACCTTACACAGTTGTTAAAGTCTATGATTTTGGGATGATTGAGTTGAAAGAGGAAGCGACATGCAAAATCTTTCAGGCAAATGGCCACCTTGTGAAGCTTTATGAGGAATCTGCTTTGCCTTCTTGAAGCCAGGTTGCCCTTTCTTATCTCTTGCCTTTTACATTTTTTCTTAATATGATGTATGTTTGATATGTTAGTTTGAGGATTGGAAAGGGATGATTTAGTAGGATAGTGTTTAATTTTAGTTTGTTTCTATTTTGAATAATACTCCTATGTTGTCCATGTGTTGTTTACTTATTGTTGGTTATCTGAGGTGTTTACACACTCAATTTTATGCTATAGTTTACCCATCTTGTCATCTTTGCTTTCCTTGTATTGCGATGTATGATTTGAATGTGATTGTGTGCTTCACTGCTGAATTTACATTGAGTTGTGTGTTAGTTTGTTGTAGGAGAGATTTAGGATTATTTGGAGAGTTAGAAGAAGGTTTGGAGTCCATTAGAGAGTGATAATTGATGTTGTACTTGAGAGGATGTTAATGATTGATAATATCATTGTTGTTCATTGCTTTTGCTTAATATAGATGCCTTGATTCTCACTGCTTCACTATTGTGATTGTTTTTGTATAGCTCTATTGACAGTGAGGAAAATGTCAAGTTTAAGTATGGGGGAGATATCATTTCCATGCTAAAGAATCTTTCATCACAAAGTTTTTGGTTTTTGATCTTAATGTGTGATGAATTGCTAAAAATTGGATCCCTATTTTAAACTATTTTCTTTTTAGCTAAAAAGGTTTCAGTGTAAAAGATGTTTTAGGTTTTGAAAATTATCATTTGGTAGATGATAAGAAATATTTTGTATATGGTTTCTGTAACACCCCAATTTTTAGGCCTAGAGATGCCAGGAAGAGAATTCAAGGGCATAATCGTAATTATGGGAAAGATCGGACTGGTAGCCGATGAGTACCATATTTTGCCAGAAAATAGAGAAAATTATGCTGATCATTTCACTGAACTGTGAAATGTGCATATGAGGTCTCTATGTGTATGAAAGAATTAGAAATATGACCAGGGGTAAAATGGTCATTTTGGAAAAGTGTGCGCGTGAGTGCTTTTTCAGGCCAAAACAGCCCGGTCCGGATAAAATATCTGAAAATACCGGGAGATAGAGAAAACGATTCCGGATTGAATGAGGTGTCACAGAATTTTGATTTGAGGTCCCGATTTTTCTGTAAAAATTCCTGAAGATGGGAATTTACAGTTATAATCGGTAAAGAAATAGCAGTCCGAATAGAGATGATCGGACTATGGACAGAGGCCATACAGTGTTGTCTAAGGCCCGTAGTGACACCAGGGAAGGCCCAGGCCCATAATATCAGTTCAGGGGTAAGAGGGGCCGGTGTCCGGGAAAATGTGCAAAATGACGAAAATGCCCTTATGTTATAGAATAACTGAAGAATGAGTAAAGGGTATTTTGGTCATTTGGCTAAGGTTTGACAGTCAAGAAGGGGTATCTGGATAGTTGACCAGGGCCAGAGAATACTCTGGTAAAATATGAAAAGACAATAATGCCCCTAGACCTAGTAAAGGAAATGAAAGGACTTAAGTGCAATTATGGAAAGTTTCAAGGCCAAAAAGGAAAGTAGACAAAAAGGTTGGGTCCTTAAGTGTAATTTTAGCCAAATAAAAAGGGACTTAAATGAAAAGAATAAAAGTTCCCTGGGCTAAATTGTAATTAAAGAAAGTCAGGCCGGAAGTGGTTTGGACTGTCCGAAAGCATTTCAGTCCCAGATTTCACCGGTAGAGAGAGCAAGGGACGCTCGGTAATCTGGCTTAATACAGGAATTTTTGAAGACTCCAGATAGCCAGAAATGGACTGATCGTCCAAAAGTTATAAAAATTAATACCGGATATCCTAGAATTCAGATCTAGGTGACAAAATACAGGATGATACGTCCTTATGGGGCGGATGTCGGGAAACTGACAGAATACCGATAGGAGGCCTGTAGAAAAAGTTATTCGCAAATTAGAAAATCCAGACGGGAGTGTGAGGCCTCTGGGTATCCGATAGGGAGATTTATCGGTATTTAAAAAGGGACTGAATGAGTTCGGATGATCTCGGTCAGATGACCGATATGACTCACAGGGATGCCTGAACACCATGGGCTAGTGTTTCGGACAGAAGGAGCCGGTGTCCGGATATGTGTATAAACGGTGAATAATAGATAAAATATTCAATAATTATTAACGGGGGAAGATTCCTCGTAATGCGTGCCATGAAGGTATTGGACCCAGAAAGGCCCAATAATGGCGCCAACAGAGGCCCAGCAAGACACTTGGACTGATAGGTGGGCCAGTGTCCGGCAGAACCCCGGAAAAGTGCGAAATTACGAAAATGCCCCTGTGTTGTACAAAAGTGTAACAGATGAATGAAGGGCATTTTGGTAATTCTGGACAGGCCCAGGAGCCAAGGTACATACAGATAAAGTTACTGAGAGTCAGTATATACCCTGACAGAGTACAGAAGGGTATGAAATGATGATTTTACCCTTAGGGTTAAAATAGTGCAAGAAAGGGCACCCAAGGGTATTTTGGTAATTTGCCAAGGGCTGTTTCTTGGGAATCGAGCCATCAGAGTACTTGGGCTTGATCAGGATCCAAGACAACATTCCCAGAGCCCAAAAACGTAGCCCATGAAGTATGTGGGAAAAAGTGGCATTAAAATACTATTTTAATGCTGTTTCAATAAAGTAAAGTTACTCGGTCGGCACGATAACCGAGGAGGTGATCAGATAAAGTCCTGGATTTATCTGGATAGCATTGGAAGGCGGGACAGGTGCCAGTAAGATGACACATGGCGCCAACATAAAGGCAGAAGAAAAAGTTGAGGACACGTACTACGAGGCAAGAGACTGGACCGGTGAGTCAGCATGCTGAGTCAGCTGCTGAGGTGTCCAGGATTTCAGACATGTGATAAATGTGGCGCTGAGGTGTCCTGGTGAGGTGTCCCGATGATGTCATGCATGATGCAGTAAAGGAGGAATTAAGAAAAATAGGAAAATCCAGGAAAAACCAGGATCGCAGGATCAAAGTTCATGGTAATTACAGAATTGCCATTGAAGGCAATTATAAATACCCCCCTTGGCTCATTTGCATTCACGCATAGCTTGGGTAAGGGAGAGAAAGAAGAGAGAGAAGGAGAAGGAAAGGAAGAGAGAAAGGAGAAAAGGAAGTAAGGAAGTTCTGGCGGAGCTGGAAGCAGAATAAAGATAGTGGAGTTCTGCTAAGCTAGCCAGGTAGTAACTAATCTTAGCTTTTATGTAATGGCTTTGTGATTTGTTGTGCTATTGTTTGGTTGGATTGTTGTCTTATATGTTATGTCTGAAGCTCTGCTATAATGCTATGATCATATGTTATTAAGCATGGAAGCACGGAGCATACTTATCTGTACACAATCACAAGCAAGCACTGTCACTCTGCATTACATATATTGTTATGATTGTTGCTACTGAGATTCCCCCGAATCTCATCCCAATAAGTAAACCATTACAGGGGAGGTTATGTCAAAATGAATTCTGGGAATTTTAAGAGACGCCGTTCTGCTGCCGAAGTAAAGACTGAACATCAGTATATGACAAGTACTGTGTACGTAGTGCTGTCTAAGGAGGCTAGAAGTGAGTGGACCTAGCCGGTTCATCTAGTCTTTCCTGGGTACTACGTAGAATGGTAGTTCTCATGAGGGGATTACCGAATCAGTACGGTTCAGTTCTTTGTACAGATGAAATGTAGCTGTTATGCTGCCGAATTTCAGGCAGAAAAAGATGTAATAGCAGTATGAGAGTTTATGTACATACCCTGATGTAAAACAACTTATTAATTAATAATAATTGTTGTTTGGCATGTTTCACTGATATATGATGGATGTATGCCTATGTATGTAATGTTGGTTGCTGAAAATTAACGCTATGAACAGTAACTCGTGGGGACATGAGGATGTTTGACCCATAATTAAAAGTAGTAAATGGATGAATAAATGTATGAAATTTTTATGGTAGATAGTAGACATACCAAGCTTTAATTTGATATATAAAACGTATCATTTGGATGTCTACACAAGGATATATAAATTATCAAAGTTGGGACCAGAATGCTGGATTCAGGGAGTAAAACGTGGGATGAACAGTAAAGTTTACACGTTGACTGACGTTTACTTGGTCAACTAATGGTCAACGAGTTATTTTTCCCTGAAATATAATTGAGTTATCTTCATTTAGAAATTGGAACCACTTCGTTTCGATTTTTCTAGAATTAGTTATGATTTTTCGAAGTCGGGTCACTCATCTGGAATTTACACAGTGAACAGTACTCGATAAGAGTAAAACTCCATATTGAGAAATTGGACTTCAATGACCTTGAAAGTGGTTCTAAATGCTACCGAATGGTCCCTAAGACATACGAAAGTAAGGATGTTTCATTTTGGTATCAGAGCAAAGGATTCTAGCTTAGGAAATGCTCTGAATAGATAATTTATGGTGTTAGTACAGAATAAGGTTAGCACAGAACAAAGGGTTCTGGCTCAGAGCATAAGATTCTGGCACAGAACGGAAGGTTCTGGCTCAGTGATGCTCTGGTTTAGTTAGTTTAATTCCTTAAACAAATGAGAAGTTTGAGTGGTCCTATCCCTAGAGTAGGATATAGGGATGGTGTTCACTGCTTGGAAAGGTTTAGACAGAAGATAGTGACACCCAGATGAATGAGGCTGGACCCCGAGCTCTATAGTTTTACAAAGGATATGATTATGATGGGCTAATCTTAGTCAGCCAATACAGTCGAGGACTCGTGTTTATTAACACAATAGGGCTGGACTAAGCAGAATAATGTTTAAGAAGTAGTTTCCTCTAGAGATAGAGGCAGAATCTGATCAGTTCACGACTAAGGAAGCTGCAAGAGTAGCTCGAGGTATCATGTTGTAACCAGATACTGTAGTGAGGATGCCAGATATCCAAGTTACAACAAGTTCAGTCATAAGTCACGATGAGATGTGGGCAACCCAGGCTCGCCAAGATCAAGAGCGAGATTCTGCTATCACTACGGCGGTTGCTGCTGCGGTTGCAAGATTACAGTAGTCTGGGAAGGAGGTAGTACCAGAGAATGATATAGAACCTGAACCTCAGCCAGATCATGAGCAGACTAGAATGAATAGACGTCAGGGGTCTATAGGAAATAACAATAACCAGGGAAGTCTGCAAACATGGATGGAACGATTCCATAAGTTTAATCCGCCCATGTTGAAGGGACTTTTGACACTCAAGTAGCTGAGGATTGGGTAAGCTAGTTAGAGAAAATATTTAAGGTTTAGAATGTTCCATTGAAAGAAAGACCCAGCTGGCAGTTTACAAAGGAATGTATAATAACCAGAAAAGAGTGAGCTTACTCTATCAGTACCACTGAAAGTGATGCCACCAGGTTCCTTGAAAAGGAACAGTAAGAAGAGAAATGAGCCAGCATATGGGTCAAAAGTTAATAAGAAGCAAGGAAGTAGGCCAGGTAGTGGGCCAAGAGAAGTTAGTAGGCAACCAAGGCCTAATGAGTGTAGGAACTGTGGTCGAGACCATGGTATGAGGCCTTGTCCAGTAGGTCAAGGGTTACGCTATAGGTGTGGAAAGTATGGACATTATACCAGGGAGTGTCCACAGAACACAACAGGCGAAAGATACCTGACTTAGGGAAGAATATATACCCTGACTGGCAACGAGATAAGAAAGTCGCCTGTGCCAAATTAAGGTACGAGTTTATGTGTGTTTTGTTTCCACTGGCTAATGAACGGATAAATCCTGTATGTGATTGGATTGTATTATCCAGTATGCACACTATTGATCTACCCTATACCTAGTATGTTGCCGTTGTATGAGGATGAGTATGACTACATGTTTTAAAAGTAGGAAGTAGAGAAGAGGAGTCTTATGTCGCGACTAATATGTACAGATAAGTTGATGTTGCGACGTGAGAAGACCTTAGGTCGCGATGAGTAATATTACAGTACGCGACCAGTGTACAAAGGAGTTCAGGTAGCGATGTTATAGTTTGCGACTAAAGGACGCAGAGATGCCAGGTCGTGACGAGTAGTATGCTACGGTTGCGACTAAAAGTCGTAGAGCATGTGAGTTGCGACTATGCAGTTCTCAGGTCGCAACAAAGGATAGCAGAGGCCAATAAGGAACCATAGTCCGGTCAAGAGTATACTAGGACTGATGGATAGATAGAAGAAGTTGAGAGATAGTAAAGAGGTAGCCACAGTTAAGAGATAAGGTGATTCCCCTATTTCTTATGTAAGATAAAGTAGTCAAGGGTTGAGTCTATACCCTGGTAAGAGGGTAGTGTGGCAGCCTAAGTAAGATAGACAGAGGTGTCTGTCAGATCCTGAGCATGTGATTGATAATCTGACAGATAATGCGATAGATAGTATGATCAGATGATGATCTGACAAATAATGTGATAAAGGAAAATACGTTTGAGGCTTACTTAGATTATTATGATGTCTAATGGATGGTTGAGCAAAATATGATGATGATATGGCTTATATTGCCATAAGTTATGAAAGTTGCATCTCCTTGCAGTTGTCATATGATGACATGCATGTTAGAGTATGCTATGATGAATGGATACTCCCCTCTTGCAGTGCATGCAGGGTAGAGTATATATGAGTACACATATGAGATGAGAAAGTTATGAGAAAGTATGTTGCTCCCATACCATATGATATGAGGATGATATGATTGTTTTGAGGATGATAGATAGTCTCAGTTATGGGACGATAAGTTATGATATGATACTCAGACATGATGTATGATTGAGGTTACTCAGATATGAATTATGATTGAGGTTACTCAGGTATTTCTATAGGCTTGTGAATACGGTACTCAGGGCCATTTCTATTGAAATGAATGATGTACAGAAAGAGTACAGATAACGGTAAAGGGATTGTTTCTAGATCACTCTTCAGATAAGAGTTGGATCTGAAACAGATGGCTCTCCGATAGAGCTAGATTCAAATGAGTATAGATCACTCTTCAGATAAGAGTTGGATCTGGTATAGATTGCTCGTAGTTAGAGCATAGTTCAAATGGCTCGTAGTTAGAGTACAGGTTGAAAGATGAGAAGGAACTCCTGAGTAAAAGAGGAAGTAAGTAAAGTCTGGGTAAATGATATGAGGCTATAAAATTTTCAAATGTTTATTTATGGAGTTATCAACAGGTGGAAGCAGTTAACCTTATAACTTAGTCTGTTGGTTTAAAATCTTCGGGAGATATACAGTACAACAGAATTGCAGTTAGATTCTGGAGGGTCATAGTTAGATCCTAGCATGGCTCCAGGGTCGCAGATAGATCCTAACAGCTTCAGGGTCGCAGTTAGATTCTGAAGAGGCTAACGGTTGATCGCAGTTAGATCCCGAGGTCGCAGTTAGACCTAGCCTAAGGAAAGTAATGAGCCATGAGACATGAGTACAATGTAGTATCTCTTTGGGAAGATGAATGCCAAAGACGAAGTTAAGGTGAGGAAGCTTCACTAGTTGATAAACTCACCCAGAGAAATTATTTTCTCAGGTAGCCTCTAGTATACAGACTAAACTTAGCTTTCCCTTAGCAAAGACGGAGTCCAAGTCCAAAGCTGAGTACTGATATTCAAAGTTTGATAGAAGTATGCCTGAGAAGCAAAGAACAGAATCCTCTATGTGTTGAGAATAGAAAAGCATTGGCTAAGAGCACTCTAGGAGGTAGCTCAAGTTGTGAAGCCAATAGCAAGAGAAAGAGGCAATAGTTCAGGTAGGGGACTGATCAAGGTAATGATCAGATTGGAGAGCAGAGATGTCCATGTGATGGAAAGAGCCATGGCACATGGGAGTGTCGAGCAAGGCAAAGCAGTTGTGGTGGAAGGCCACTTCGCAAAAGGTTGCCTAAGAATGCTGACATCCCTAGGAAAGGTATTTGCTCTTACCCTAGACATAGTCTTCAATATTCCCTAAGGTCGACCCTAAGAATGGTTAAGAAGAACCATAGCTGTATGGGCGACTGAGCTGTAAGGAACTATATGCCTAGATGATGATATGGATAATGAAGAGTTCTTTTTGGATCTAAAGAAAGTGGTCATGATAACAAGTCATGAGAGATTATAAGGCCAGAGAGATCTAGAGAAGAGGGTCTAAGGCAAAGCAGAGATAGAACGTAGTTCTATAAGAAAGAGATTGCTAGGGCCTAAAGCTATATAAAGAGTAATCTAGCCCTAACTCAGTAGCACGTTAAATTGAAAGGTGCTAAGGCAAGAGTAGCCTAAAGATATGTAAGCCCTAAGAAGGGATAAGAAAGTGCAAATGCCATAAAAGTTGGGCATAGGTGCATGAAGTTATGAGAAAAGTCAGAGAAGTTATCTGGGTTATGATCTCGTATCAGGAGAAAGAAAGTTAAAAGAACAATATCCCTCCTGAGAGATTAGCAAAGTGATGTAGATCCCAGAATACATCAAAATTCTAAGGAATAAGATATGAAAGAAATGGACACTACTCACAAGTGTAATGAGTTGTCCATAAGTATAAGAGGAAGAATGCACCAAGCCTTAGTCATAAACCAGGAAAGGATATGCAGAGGAGCTATATCCTGGATAGTTGATTGAGGTACTAAGTAAATTTCGAGGACGAAATTTATTTTAAGGGGGGTAGAAATGTAACACCCCAATTTTTAGGCCTAGAGATGCCAGGAAGAGAATTCAAGGGCATAATCGTAATTATGGGAAAGATCGGACTGGTAGCCGATGAGTACCATATTTTGTCAGAAAATAGAGAAAATTATGCTGATCATTTCACTGAACTGTGAAATGTGCATATGAGGTCTCTATGTGTATGAAAGAATTAGAAATATGACCAGGGGTAAAATGGTCATTTTGGAAAAGTGTGCGCGTGAGTGCTTTTTCAGGCCAAAACAGCCCGGTCCGGATAAAATATCTGAAAATACCGGGAGATAGAGAAAACGATTCCGGATTGAATGAGGATTCACAGAATTTTGATTTGAGGTCCCGATTTTTCTGTAAAAATTCCTGAAGATGGGAATTTACAGTTATAATCGGTAAAGAAATAGCAGTCCGAATAGAGATGATCGGACTATGGACAGAGGCCATACAGTGTTGTCTAAGGCCCGTAGTGACACCAGGGAAGGCCCAGGCCCATAATATCAGTTCAGGGGTAAGAGGGGCCGGTGTCCGGGAAAATGTGCAAAATGACGAAAATGCCCTTATGTTATAGAATAACTGAAGAATGAGTAAAGGGTATTTTGGTCATTTGGCTAAGGTTTGACAGTCAAGAAGGGGTATCTGGATAGTTGACCAGGGCCAGAGAATACTCTGGTAAAATATGAAAAGACAATAATGCCCCTAGACCTAGTAAAGGAAATGAAAGGACTTAAGTGCAATTATGGAAAGTTTCAAGGCCAAAAAGGAAAGTAGACAAAAAGGTTGGGTCCTTAAGTGTAATTTTAGCCAAATAAAAAGGGACTTAAATGAAAAGAAGAAAAGTTCCCTGGGCTAAATTGTAATTAAAGAAAGTCAGGCCGGAAGTGGTTTGGACTGTCCGAAAGCATTTCAGTCCCAGATTTCACCGGTAGAGAGAGCAAGGGACGCTCGGTAATCTGGCTTAATACAGGAATTTTTGAAGACTCCAGATAGCCAGAAATGGACTGATCGTCCAAAAGTTATAAAAATTAATACCGGATATCCTAGAATTCAGATCTAGGTGACAAAATACAGGATGATACGTCCTTATGGGGCGGATGTCGGGAAACTGACAGAATACCGATAGGAGGCCTGTAGAAAAAGTTATTCGCAAATTAGAAAATCCAGACGGGAGTGTGAGGCCTCTGGGTATCCGATAGGGAGATTTATCGGTATTTAAAAAGGGACTGAATGAGTTCGGATGATCTCGGTCAGATGACCGATATGACTCACAGGGATGCCTGAACACCATGGGCTAGTGTTTCGGACAGAAGGAGCCGGTGTCCGGATATGTGTATAAACGGTGAATAATAGATAAAATATTCAATAATTATTAACGGGGGAAGATTCCTCATAATGCGTGCCATGAAGGTATTGGACCCAGAAAGGCCCAATAATGGCGCCAACAGAGGCCCAGCAAGACACTTGGACTGATAGGTGGGCCAGTGTCCGGCAGAACCCCGGAAAAGTGCGAAATTACGAAAATGCCCCTGTGTTGTACAAAAGTGTAACAGATGAATGAAGGGCATTTTGGTAATTCTGGACAGGCCCAGGAGCCAAGGTACATACAGATAAAGTTACTGAGAGTCAGTATATACCCTGACAGAGTACAGAAGGGTATGAAATGATGATTTTACCCTTAGGGTTAAAATAGTGCAAGAAAGGGCACCCAAGGGTATTTTGGTAATTTGCCAAGGGCTGTTTCTTGGGAATCGAGCCATCAGAGTACTTGGGCTTGATCAGGATCCAAGACAACATTCCCAGAGCCCAAAAACGTAGCCCATGAAGTATGTGGGAAAAAGTGGCATTAAAATACTATTTTAATGCTGTTTCAATAAAGTAAAGTTACTCGGTCGGCACGATAACCGAGGAGGTGATCAGATAAAGTCCTGGATTTATCTGGATAGCATTGGAAGGCGGGACAGGTGCCAGTAAGATGACACATGGCGCCAACATAAAGGCAGAAGAAAAAGTTGAGGACACGTACTACGAGGCAAGAGACTGGACCGGTGAGTCAGCATGCTGAGTCAGCTGCTGAGGTGTCCAGGATTTCAGACATGTGATAAATGTGGCGCTGAGGTGTCCTGGTGAGGTGTCCCGATGATGTCATGCATGATGCAGTAAAGGAGGAATTAAGAAAAATAGGAAAATCCAGGAAAAACCAGGATCGCAGGATCAAAGTTCATGGTAATTACAGAATTGCCATTGAAGGCAATTATAAATACCCCCCTTGGCTCATTTGCATTCACGCATAGCTTGGGTAAGGGAGAGAAAGAAGAGAGAGAAGGAGAAGGAAAGGAAGAGAGAAAGGAGAAAAGGAAGTAAGGAAGTTCTGGCGGAGCTGGAAGCAGAATAAAGATAGTGGAGTTCTGCTAAGCTAGCCAGGTAGTAACTAATCTTAGCTTTTATGTAATGGCTTTGTGATTTGTTGTGCTATTGTTTGGTTGGATTGTTGTCTTATATGTTATGTCTGAAGCTCTGCTATAATGCTATGATCATATGTTATTAAGCATGGAAGCACGGAGCATACTTATCTGTACACAATCACAAGCAAGCACTGTCACTCTGCATTACATATATTGTTATGATTGTTGCTACTGAGATTCCCCCGAATCTCATCCCAATAAGTAAACCATTACAGGGGAGGTTATGTCAAAATGAATTATGGGAATTTTAAGAGACGCCGTTCTGCTGCCGAAGTAAAGACTGAACATCAGTATATGACAAGTACTGTGTACGTAGTGCTGTCTAAGGAGGCTAGAAGTGAGTGGACCTAGCCGGTTCATCTAGTCTTTCCTGGGTACTATGTAGAATGGTAGTTCTCATGAGGGGATTACCGAATCAGTACGGTTCAGTTCTTTGTACAGATGAAATGTAGCGGTTATGCTGCCGGATTTCAGGCAGAAAAAGATGTAATATCAGTATGAGAGTTTATGTACATACCCTGATGTAAAACAACTTATTAATTAATAATAATTGTTGTTTGGCATGTTTCACTGATATATGATGGATGTATGCCTATGTATGTAATGTTGGTTGCTGAAAATTAACGCTATGAACAGTAACTCGTGGGGACATGAGGATGTTTGACCCATAATTAAAAGTAGTAAATGGATGAATAAATGTATGAAATTTTTATGGTAGATAGTAGACATACCAAGCTTTAATTTGATATATAAAACGTATCATTTGGATGTCTACACAAGGATATATAAATTATCAAAGTTGGGACCAGAATGCTGGATTCAGGGAGAAAAACGTGGGATGAACAGTAAAGTTTACACATTGACTGACGTTGACTTGGTCAACGAATGGTCAACGAGTTATTTTTCCCTGAAATATAATTGAGTTATATTCATTTAGAAATTGGAACCACTTCGTTTCGATTTTTCTAGCCAGTTAGTGAAGCTGTGTCTTTTCATTTAGGTTACTCTGCAATTAAAGGAAGAAGGAGCAGGCAAACGAAGTGGGCTGGAGTTTTTACTAGATTTGGCCAGAAAATAGTTGCTCCCTCTCCCTCAACATTCTCTCTACAACTTCCATTCACACCTTCCATTTTTATTGATCTTTCCACAGATTTTCACATTTCTACATCGATTAATCCACTTCTACTATCTTTCTCTTAACCTTTCCATCACATTTTTTTGCATGCTTCATGGCCTCATTTCTGGGCAGCGATGGCAGTACAGTAGGAGCTATGAGAGGCTAGAACTTTAGTCTCTTAGTGATAGACCATATATCTTGAGCTCATGGACTGCACTGGGGAGTTTTCTATCTTAATCTGCACATATTTCATATTTTGACATTTCTAGATATAGGGATTTCATTGTATGAATAGGGATTGAATGTCAATTGATTATTCTCAGATTAGATATTTGTAACTGACATTGGATGATGGGACTGTTGACTTAATATAAATATTTTAGTTTTGATTTCTGGATAGTTGGACTATTATCAACGATTGTTGATGTTTAATTCAATTGCTTGAAGTCTATGGTTGTTGATTGATGACCATTTAAGGGCATTTTCATCATCTGATTTAATTACACGCTAAGTGGTTTTCAACATTGCATTAATAAGTTCTTAAGATAGCTTTGATGAACGGAGTTCAAGAATCATTAATGCATTGGACTCAATTGATTGATTGAGGTTTTTATTTAAGACTTAGTGATTTCAAATCTCCCATATCAAATTAAGAGCAAGGATAGTTATATTTTCATCATCAATAGTCTTTCTTAACATATTTCTTTCACAATCCAACTCATTTTCATCTTAAATCAAAAAATACAAAAATATTTACTTTACTGCACCCTTATTTTGTAGCATCAATATTCGATAAAACCTAAAACCCATTTTTTTACTCAGTTTTTCAATGGCTTTGCCACCAATTTGCTAGGATTCCGATAAAAAGGCTCCTTGAAAAGAACGATAGGGTTGTTCCTTATACTACATTATTGGGTGCAATCATTATTTTTGATGGATCGGATGACAAAAATCTGAGCTTGTCAGAGTCCCTTCGTGATGGGGTTTCTTCATTTTGAGAACATTAGCTCTCCGTCAACTTACCATCACGACTCTAGGCAATCCTTGATCTCATACTTTTGAACCTTCTATTCGGGAAAGACTAACTTGACGAAGACTTTCACAGCATATATCAACTCCTAACTATCTTACGAGGATCTACTTATGAACGCCTTCTTAAGCTGGTATTCGGTGTCCTAGCACCTTGTCTTACCTCACTTTTCTAAGCTTTATCTTCTCCAAAATAGTACCCTGTTATGTTTGGAAAAGATAGGGGTGAGATTTCGGGAGAAATCTCAGTAGCAAACGTTACCATTCAATGTATACAAGATGAATGTAAGTGCATGACATGTTTCCTTTATCTTTCTTTAGCTTCCATTTGCATACTATCATGCTCCACGCCTATCACTATTATGCATAACCATAAAATCATAAAGGGCAAAGCATATATCATTCATGCATATCATACATCATCATCATCACATATCATAATCATATCAACACACAAGCATATACATCAAACATACAAGAATAGGTAAGTTCATTACTCGTCGGGTAACTTTCCCTTAGTCCTTAGCCTCTGCTCTGAGGTTCATTCTTTACATAGCTCAAAGCCTATACATAGCATAATAATATTTTCATTATTATCCTATCCAGTATAGTTCTACTTAAATCAAGCTTAACTTGATGTAATACCCCTAATCCGACAATCCCCTAACTTTCTTTTTAACCACAACTAACCTTATCAAGAGAGAGACAGTTCTCTATTCTAACTATTAAATTCATAAGAACAATCCTCTAATTTATTAGAGTAGGGATTAGAATAAAAATCTTACCTTATTCCTAAGCTTGCCAAGTCCCTAAGCACCTTGGATTGCTCCTAGCTCAGCCATAACTCCTTCTTTTTCTTTCTTTCTATCTCTTTTTCTCTCTCTCTCTTCTTTCTCTTCCTTGCCATGTTATGAATGAAATGGGAGGGGTGGGAGTATTTATAGGTGAAAGGAGGTGGAATGGACGATCAAGATTGAATCACGATGAATGGCTTATATTGCTTAGCTTCCTCAAGAAGCTTCGCTTGCATCATCAAGATGACATTGATAAGACACAATTTGTGTATGGTTTCTGTGACATTTTTAATGGTTTTATAATAGTTTTACCATTCATTTATGCATGTAATTATACTTTTATGGTAATACATGATTGTGATTGGCAATGTGCTATTTTAAGGGTAAAATGGTAAAATAACTCCTCTAAACTGCATATATGTTATTCCTTTACTAGTGGGACTTTTACAATGAGCTTTGGTTTTGAATTGCAGGTATTTTAAAGGAGCAAGGACTAATGTGAGCAGGAAAGAAATCACAAGACAGGGAATCAAAGCAAGGAAGCAGCTTCTGTGTATTTCATTCGCGACCCAAGTATCCACAGGTCGCGACCTAATTTCTCCTGGGAAGCTTCTCTGCATTTACAAGTCACGAGCAAAACATGGATCTGGTCGCGACCAGAGAAGATAGTCATGAAGCTGCACGTTTCTGATTAGGTCAAGCTACTGTTAAAAGGAGAGGGAAGTTGCAGACGCCCAGGAGGTTGTTTTTTGACCTGATTAGGCTAAGAAGCAGTGCTTGAACTCTTTCTACCCTCTCTCTGCTACTGACAGATATCTTCCATCATTTATCTCTTCATCTCACCTTCTACTTCTCTCCTGGCATCATATGTGAACAGCGATTACAGCATAATAGGAGTCATGAGAGGCTAAACCCTTAGTCTCTTGGTGATGGATCTCGTGTTTTGAGTTCATGGACTGCACTAGGGAGTTTTCTGTTTCAATCTTTACCTATTTCATGTTTTGATGCCGCTAGATCTAGGGTTTTCATCATATGAACAAGGGTTGAATGTCGATTGATTATTCTTGGATTGGACAATTGTAATTTACTCTAGATGTTTTAAATGCTGGTTTTAATACAATATTTCAGTTTCAATTTCAAGATAGTTGAACTATTATCAACTATCATTGCTACTTAATTCAATTGCTTGAAATCTAGGGTTAGTAGATCAACGCTCATTCGAGGGCATTTTCAACATCTGGTTTAATTTACACACTAAGTGATTCTTAACAGTTCATTAAGAGTTCTTAAACTAGCTTTGCTCAAAGGAGTTTAAGAAATATTAATACTCTGGACTCAATCGATCGATTGAGGTTTTATTTAAGACTAGTGATTTCAAACTCCATATCAATTGAGAGCAAGGATAGATACGTTTTCATCATCAAGAGTCTGTCATCACATACTACTTTCACAAACCAACTCTTTTTCATCTAAATCAAAAGCACAAAAATATTTACTTTATTGCACTTTTATTTTACTACACTAACCAAAACCTTAAACCGTTTTGCTTTCACTCAGGTTTTTAATAGTTTTGACACCAATAAGCTAGGTATCCAATAGAAAAGCTCCTCGAGAAGAACGATAGGGTTGTGCCTTATACTATATTATTTGGTGCAAATATATCTTATTTTGATGGGTCAGAAGGCGACAATCCGACCTGCTTATCATAAGATTAATCGAATCTAGTTCATCCTCTAGTGTTCCAGAGTCTGGAACTGAACTGAATTTAGAGTTTCCATTAGAAATTTCTAATATGGATGAGATAAATCATAATGAGCATAATGGACATGGAGAAAATGAAATGAATGTGGAAGATAATAGAAGTGTGAGGGAAATAAATCATTCGCATGTGAATTATGATCCTTATGGTTTCTATACTGAAGAAGCTAATTTTGAAATTAAAGGAGCTTTGATTGCAGGCTTACCTAAATTTTATGGTTTTGCAGGAGCATGGCACATCGCCACTTGCAAACTATGCATATGATCTGTTCTTCAATGAAGCCTCCAATGGCCACTTTAGATGACGTCTTAAGGAGGTGTTTCTATTCACTATAGAAGGGAAAGCTAAGGAGTGGCTGTACAACCTGCCAACTCATTTCTTAACTCTTACATGGGACCAGCTGAAATCAACATATCTGGAGCAATAGCCTCAAAGACTACTAGGATGAAGAAGGAGATCACAAACATTTTACAGCAGAATGGGGAGTCATTACATGAATACTGGACCAGATTTATTAATTTATTGGCTCGATGTCCCCATCATAACATCACGAAGGCTGATTTAGTAGATATCTTCTTTGATGGTCTACTACCTCAAAATAGGGTATCCTTGAATGCAGCAGCAAATGGGTCTTTGAGAGATAAAACCCCACAAGCGAGTTGGTAGTTATTCCAGAAAATCGCTAATAAAGACCATTAGACTGAAGATCCAAGGAGAATGGCCACATCATCTTCGGGCAATTCAAATGAGATCTTAGCATAAATAGCATCTCTAGGAAACAGAATAGAAAAGATGATGAATTTAATTAAGAAACAGCTGTATTCTACGAAACCAGTTCATGCAGAAGGTACCTCACAAGGACTGGTACAGGATATAAGTTATTCGATTCAATGATGCATGCTACAAATATATGTGATAGACAGTTTGAAGAAGTAGCAGTAATGTATCAAGGTAGAGACCACCAGTACCATAAGAGAGACCCATATATACAATCTTGGCTGGAGAGACCACCCAAATTTTAGGTGGGCAAGTGGGGAAAATAGGCCAAACCAATTCCAAGGAGGTGGTGCTTCCTCAAGCAACTACCAAAGTAATGCTAGGTCTATATTTCCAACTTAACCTAATGCTTTAGTTGCATCAAGACCATATGAGACCTCTCAATTGTTAAAGAGTATGGCAGCACAAATAAATAATATGGACAATAGAATGACCAATATAGATAACAAGCTCAAAGAGAATGATAAAAATTCACCTCCAAGCTTCAATTCTTCAAACTATGCAAAAGAGAATTAAAGAAAATAGGAAATTCCAGGAAAAACCAGGACCACAGGATCATAAGTCTTCCTAATTACAAGATTGCCATTGCTCAACACTATAAATACCCCCACCTAGCCCCTCATTTCTGCATAAGCAAGGAAGAAAGGAAGAAAGAAGTTCTTGAGAGAGAAAGTGTGAGAAAGAAAGAAGTAAGGAAGTTCTGGTGAAGTTGGAAGTAGTAGGGAAGTTCTAAAGCACTGCTTTTTAGGTAACAACTAATCCTAGCTCTTATGTAATGTCTTTGTGATGTGTTGTTTTGTTTGGTTGATTGTTGTCCTATATGTTATGCTTGAAGCTCTATTCCAATGCTATGATCATATGTTATTGAATATGGAAGCAGGCAGCATACTTATCTGTACACAGTCACAAGCAAGCACCGTCACTCTGCATTACATATATTGTTATGATTGTTGTTACTGGGATTCTTTTGAATCTCATTCCCAAACATAACATTACAGGGGAGGTTCTGTCAAAATGAAATTTGGAAATTTTAAGAGACGCCGTTATGCTGCCGAAATTCCGGCAAGAAAGCAAGAACAGGGAAAGGAACTGATACGTACTGTGTACGTAGTGCTGTCTAAGGAGGCTGGAAGTGAGTGGACCCAGTAGGTTCATCCAGTCTTTCCTGGGTACTACATAGAATGGTAGTTCTCATGAGGGAATTACCGAATCGGTACAACATCGGTTACTTTCTAGAGGAGGATTGTAGCAGTTATACTGCCGGATTTTAGACAGAAAAATATGTAATAGAAATTTGAGGGAATTGATCATACGCTGATATATAACAGTTGATTATCTAATAATAATTGTTATCTGGCATGTATGACTGATATGTGATGGTTGTATGCATGTTCATGTGAAGATTGAATGCTGAAAATAGGTGCAGTGAACAGTAACTCGTGGGGACCTAAGCATGTTTAATAAATCATTAAAAATAGTAAATGGTTAAATTAATGTACGAAATTTTTATGGTAAAAAGTAGACATACTAATATTTAATTTGATATATATAATTCCCCATTTGGATTTTTGTACGAAAGGATATAAAATACCAAAGATGGAACCAGAATGCTGGATTCAGGAGAAAATCACTGGATGAACAGTAACTTTGAAACATTGACCCAGGTTGAATTGGTCAAGTAATGGTCAACCAATGATTTTTCACTGAAATATAATTGAGTTAGCTTCATGTATCACTTTGAACCACTTCGTTTCGATATTTCTAGAATTAGTTATGATTTTTCAAAGTCAAGTCACTCATCTGGAATTTTTCTACAGTGAACAGTACCGAAAAGAGTAAAATTCCAGATTGAGAGTTTGGACTTCTATGACCCTGAAAGTGATTCCAAATTCTACTGAATGGTTCCTAAGATGTATAAAAATAAGGATGTGACATTCACCACTCTTGGCCCATACGCTTGGCACCACTTTAGCCACTAGTCGCGACCTAGCCATCATCTCATCGCGACATAGCATCTTTTGGTTCATTAGTCGCGACCATAGCTTTATCTAGTCGCGACCACAACAGTCTTTCGTCGCGACCACAACAGTCTTTCATCGTGACCACATCACTTTTTAGTCGCAACCAGGCTCATTCTACTCATTAGTCGTGACGCCACATACATATCCGTCACGACCAAACCTCTCTGCCAATATTAGTCGCGACCAATATACTTCCTCGTCGCGACCAGAAGTCACCAATACATCTTCTCATACTGTCTGCTTTCTTTCTTATGGACAACTCTACTGCCCTCATAAGCAGTGTCCATTCCTTTCATATCTCACCCCACAGAATCTTAGCATAATTCTGGGGTCTATCTTATCTCACTTTCTTCCTATCCTTCATCCTAAGTTCTAGAAATTCTCTTTCAATAACTCATCCCCTCTTCGGGAGTCATTGTTAATTGAAAGGCTCGACAACCCTCTATACCAGGTTATCTTACACAGGAGCCAGCCCATATCAAGCTACCTGCAGAATTCCTAGGCTTAAGACTTAAGACATTCCTCCCATTCCTCATTTTGAACCTAGGTGAACTGTCCCGATTCTGTAGGTTAAAGACTTAACTCATCTTTACATCCTGAAGGACTTAGCTCATCCCTCGGATCCTACAAAATACAGGTAAATAATCCGCCCATATCAGATTATTACCCTAGGACTACGGGTTTAGCAGCCTGCCCATATCAGACTACCTCCCAGTTCAACTAGACCCAAAAATTGGGATGTTACAATTTTGGATGAATTTCAATATAAAGTGCATAATTTTAGGAAGCCAGAGTGGAGAGATAAGATAATAGGGACAACTTTCCAATCAAACAGCCATCTCTTAAAGCTTTATGAGTTCCCACCTCCACCTTGAGGCCAGGTTATCCCTTTTCTATCTCTTACCTTTTTCAAGTTTTCTCTAACGCTATATGTTTGATATTTTGGTTTGATGATTGGAAAGGGATGATTAGTAGGATAGTGTTGTTTTCAATTTATTTCTATTTATTGTTGGTTTACTTCTATTTTGCACGATATCCCTGTGCTGTCCATGGTCTATTTACTTATTGCTTCTGTTCTGGGCTGTTTAGCAAACTCAATTGTATACTATAGTTTACCCATCTTATCATCATTGCTTCCCTTGACTTGTGATGCATGATTTGAATGTGAACGCGATCTTCATTGTCAAATTTGCATTGAGTATATATTTCCCTGATGTGTTGAAGCTAGTTGACCTTATATAGTTCTTTGATTTCCATATCCTTGTTGGCAGTAAGGACATTGTAAAGTTTAAGTGTGGGGGAGTTGTTCTTGTTTCTGTGCAAATTAATGTACAAATTCTTCAATAAATCCAATCTTTCATCACAAAGTTTTTGGTTTTTGATCTCAATGTGTGATGAATTGTTGAAAATTAGACCCCCATTTTAAACTATTTTGTGGTTAGCTGAAAAAGTCTCAAGTCTAAAAGATGTTTTGGGTTTTGAAAACTATCACATGGTAGTTGATGAGGCTCTCGGATTGTCGCAGTCTGAGCCATCAAAATAAAAATTGCACCCAATAACGTAGTATAAGGCATAACCTTGTCGTTCTTCTCAAGGAGCCTTTCTAAAGGAAACCTAGCAAATTGGATGTCAAAAACAATGAAAACCTGAGTAGAGATAAAATGGTTTTAGGGTTTGATTTGTAATAAAATAAGGGTGCAGAAAAGTAGATTTTTTTAGATTTTTGATTAAGATGAAAACTGGTTGGCTTGTTGAAAGAATATGTTATGAAAGACTCTTGATGATGAAAATGTATCTATCCTTGCTCTTAATTGAATATTGGAGTTTGAAATCGCTAAGTCTTAAGTAAAACCTCAATCGATCGATTGAGTCCAGAACCCTAATCTTCTTTAAACTCCTTTGATCAAAGCTAGTCTAAAGACTATTAGCGAACTGTTAGAAACAACTTAGCTTGTAATTAACCCTAGATTATGAGAACGCCCTCAAATGGTCATCAATCGAAAACCCTAGATTTCAAGCAATTGAATTGGTTTGCAACGATCGCTGAAAAACAACCCAACTTTCTTAAAATCAAAACTGAAATTTAAATTAAAATCCAGCATTCAAACATCCAGAATTAAATTACAATAGCCTAATCTGAGAATGATCAATCGATATTCAAAACTTGTTCATATAATAAAAACCCTAGATCTAGCAACAATCATAATATGACAAGATGCAAATTAGAATAGAAGAAACTCCCCGTTTTAGTCCATGAGCTCAAGATGTCAGGTCCATCACCAAGAGACTAAGGATTTAGCCTCTCATAACTTTTGCTGCACTACAATCGTTATTCAGGTGTGATGCCATGAAGAAACGATGGATAGATGGTAGATTGATGGTGTAGAGATGTGTAAAAATCTGTGGAAAGGTGTAGAAGGATGGAATATGTGGAGAAGGTGATCAGAGAGTTCTCGAGTACTGCTTCTTAGCCTAATCAGGTCTAAAACTAGCCTCCCCCTTTGACAGCAACTTGCCTCGCCTTTTAAAAGCAGTTTGACCTAACCAGAAATACGCAGCTTCACGACTGTCTTCTCTAGTCGTGACCATGTCCTTGTTTTGGTCGCGACCTGTAAACGCAGATAAGCATCCAGAAGAATCAAGGTAGTGACGGGATGACACTTTGGTCCCGACTAAAAAGTGCAAAAATGTGATTTGACTTTCATTGACTTGTGATTTCTTTCCTGGTCCTTGCTCTCTCAAAAATACCTGTAATTCAACATAAAAGCTCGCTGTAAAAGTCCAAATCAGTAAATAATAGTATATGTACAGTTTAGAAGAGTTATTTTACCATTTTACCCTTTAATTAGGACATTGCCACGCACAAACATGTAATACACAAAAGTGCAATTTAAGGCATGAAATGAATGGTAAAGTTACAATAAAACTCTTAAAAATGTTGTGAAAACCATATACAAAATGTGTCTTATCAATTCATCTACACTTGAACCTTTGTACTCCTAGACAAAGAAATGAATCACACCTAGAACAACACTATTAAATCCAAGATAACAACATAATCATAGTGTGACCTGAAAATAATTAATCCACCATCTTTTGGGAATGCAACAGTGATAATGTGAGCAATGCCAAGTAATCAACTACTAAGTGAAATCAACCTCAACCGTATGAGCGCAATAGATCCTCTCAAAGGATGTAAGTGTTTAGCTCTCTATTTCCTCTCATTGTTAGGGTTCTTTCACTCACATTGAAATTGGAAAGCATCCTACCATAAGCTTGTAATGGCTCTAAATCTCAGCAACTATATAGCACTTATGCAAAGAATCAAGAGGTCTTTTAGGGTTGTAATGATGGAGATAGGCCACGTGGAATAGAATATGAAGGATAGAAAGTTTTATATGCATTCAACAATGAGTATATAGCTTGAATTCATGTCTTTAGAGATGCAGAAATGATGATTGTGCTAATTGGCGTTGATAATGGTGCCTTCCTCATTTCTCTTTTCTTTTCTTTTTGTTTTCTTTTCTTCAATCTTTTCTTGCACTCCCCTTTTTTTTCAGTGCAATATGCTTTTTCTCTTTTTCTTTTATTTGGCACCTTATGCACAAAAGCTGTAGCACAACATCACGATAGTAATAAATTTTTTGACATGAATGAATGAACATTTATTTCGAAATGATGTTTATGCATATTTGACTTTTTATATAAAAAACGGATGAAAAGAAAAAGTGATGGGCTCAAAAGGGGTGACTAAGGATACAATATGTAGTAGGCTTGTGTTTGGGATAAAAGGGTTTAGCAATGAATGCCTCTATCATGTTCAATTCATAAATGCGCAAGTAATTCTCAACTTAGAGCCAAGATAAGTTCTAGAGGATATAAACCAATTCTCACTCAATATAGAATTTAAGGCTGAGAATCCTTACAACAGGGTTTGTTATCTAAATTGCTCATAAGCTAAAGTCTCAAACACTGTTCATCATTCACTAGGCATTAAAATGCTTATCACAACTGAAAACCCTTCAAACAATGATTTAAAGGTCATCGCTTAGAACCATGTGATAATCCCAAATTTAACAGCAAGAGTTTAGGTGTTTCAAATTCAATATCCAAGATTTTCAAAGAAAAATTCAAGTGTGGCAATGGTTTCTAGGATCTAAAAAGGTTTTGAAATAAGGGGCAATGAATCATTTGTAAGAGCATTTCAGTAGTTCAAAAGGGAACCTTCCATACAACATTGCACAAGGCAATGAGAAGGTAAATGGACATTTTTCAAAAGTAGGTCGTGACTGAAAACAATCAAGGTCTCGACCATATTTCCCAAGGGTGCATGCTCAGAATTTTCAAAATATCTGGTCGCGACCTATGAATTTCCTGTTGCGACGTAAATACACAGAGATAAATAGTCGCGACAAGCAAGGTATTCATGTCACGACGAACATCAACAGAGAGGTATTGTCGCGACCATAAAGCACATGGGTAGCGACGGAAGTTCATAGAGAGCATGTTAAGTCCAAAATTCCATTTTAGGTCACGACCAAACAACACATATGTCACGACCAGTTTTCATAGAGACTACTAAGTGGCAGTTTTCAAAGTCCCAAAACATTTCATACTAACACCTTTTTAGTAAATAACAAATCAGTTTCAAGTGGGGATCTAATTTTCAGCAATTCATCACACATTAAAACCAAATAAGGACTTGCAATGAAAGATTGGATTAATCGAAGCACAAAAAGCATCCTCCCCCGCACTTAAACTTGACAGTGTCCTCACTGTCAACAGAACTTTAGAAATCACAGTACTCTATAAAGTCAATCAAATCTAGCTCCAATGCAGCAAGTAATCTCATCACTCAATGCAAATTTTCCAGTTAGGCATGCAGTCACATTCAAGTCATATAAAGCAATACGAAGATGATAGTATAGGTAAGCTAAAGTCATGCATATGAGTGTATAGGTGTCTCAGAGAAAAATCAATAAGTATGTAGCATATGGATAGTAATAGGGTGTTATTCAAAACAGGAAGAAACCTAGAATAAAAAGAAATAAACTGAAAATAAAAACTATCCTACTGAATCATCCCTTTCCAATCAATCAAACCAACATAGCAAACATATCATAATAGAAAAAAATGCGTGAAAGGTAGGTGATAGGAAAGAGACAACCTAGCCTCAAGGAGGTGAAGCAGGTTCCTTATAAAGTTTCAAATGGTGGCCATTGGCTTGGAAGATTTTGCCCGTCGCTTCCTCTTGCAATTCAATCATCCTAAATTCATGGACTTTGACAACTATGTAAGGTCCATCCCAGCTAGTTTTGAATTTATCGTGTTTGAACTTGAACCTAGCCTGATACCTTAGCACTAGATCGCCTTCCTTAAACTTCTTTATCAAAATATGGGCATCATGGATTAACTTTGTCTTCTATTTATAGATTTCAGAGCTGCTGTATGCATCTAATTGAATCTCTTCTAACTCTTAAATCTACAAGAACATGTTTGAACTGGCTTCTTCAAGGTTCTCATTGCAAGCTTTCACTGCCTAAAATATCTTATGCTCTATTTCCACAGGCATGTGACAAGCTTTCCCAAAAAATGTCCTATAAGGGGACATGCCTAGAGGGGTTTTGAAAGCTATTCTATATGCCCATAAAGCATCGTCTAGTCTTAAGTTCCAATCCTTATTGGATGGCTTGACAATTCTCTCTAGTATGTGCTTTATTTCCCTATTAGAAACCTCTGCTTGGTTTGAGGGTGGTATGGGGTGGAAACTTTATGAGTTACACCGTATTTTGCTAATAAGTTATTGATCATTTTATTACAAAAATGGGTACCTTGATCACTGATTACTGCTCTTGGTACTCCAAATCTACTAAAGATGTGAGACCTCAGGAACTTGGAGACCGTCTGGGCGTTATCTAGTCTTGTAGGAATGGCCTCCATCCAACTAGATAAGTAGTCTACAACTAACAAAATATACTGAAACCCAGCTGAAGATGGAAAAGGTCCCATAAAATCAATCCCCTATACATCGAAAACCTCACAAAATAGAATAGGTTGTTGTGGCATCTCATGCCTTTTACTAATCCTTCTAAATCTTTGTCACCTATCACAAGCTCTACAAAACTCAAAAGCATCTTTAAAAAGGGAGGGCCAATAGAAGCCGGATTTAAGGACACTGCGTGCGATCCTTTTCCCTCCAAAATGACCTCCACAAACCCATGAATGGCATGCTTCCAAAACTGATCTGTGATCATGGTCTGGGACACATCTCCTCAATACTTGGTTTGAGGACAACTTTCACAGAAAAGGTCTGTCCCAAATGAAGTATTTATACTCACTCTTGAGCTTTTGGGCCTAAAATTTAGACAAATGAGATAGAATTAGGCCAGTTTCAATAAAATTAACCAAATAAGCATACTAAGGTTCCATAACATAAACCAAACAAAGAGATTGATTAGGGAAAGAATCACAAATAAAATCAGAACTAAGTACTCCCCGGGTCTCTGTTGGTAATTTACTTAAATGATTTGCAACGTGGTTCATATTTCCAGCTCGATCTCTCACTTCTATATCAAACTCTTGAAGCAGTAGCATCCATCGTAGAAGTCTAGGCTTTGATTGAGGCTTATGAACAAATACTTGACTGCTGCATGGTCTGTGTAAATAAGAACCTTGGAATTTATTAGATATGCTCTAAATTTATCCAAAGCCACCACAATTGCATACAATTCTTTCTCAGTAGTGGTGTAATTTATTTGAGCAGTATAGAGTATTTTTTAGGCATAGGCAATCACTCTAGATAGATTACCTTCCTTTTGACCTATCATGGCTCCCCAGCATAATTAGAGGCATCACATGATAATTCAAAAGGGAGATCCCAATCTGGTGAGGTTAGAATTTGTGGAGAAATCAACCTATCCTTCAATTTTTCAAAAGCCTCTTTGCAATCATTAGAGAAAAGAAAGTCAGTGTCTTTTTGCAGGAGCTTTGAGAGTGGTAAAGCAATTTTTCTAAAATCTTTTATGAATCTTCTGTAAAATCCAACATGCCCCAAAAAAGATCGAAGTTCTTTTAAAGTTGTGGGGTAGGGCAATGAGGAAATTACTTCAATTTTGGCTTTATTCACCTCAATTCCCTTGCTAGATATAAGGTGTCCAAGTACTATTCAATGATCAACCATGAAATGGCACCTTTCAAAGTTCAAAATCAGTTTTTTCTCAATACATCTAGCAAGAATTTTATCAAGGCTCACAAGATACTCATCAAAAGAATTGCCATAAACAGTAAAATCATCCATGAACACATCCATGAATTTCTCGATGAAATCAAAAAATATAGAAAGCATACAACGCTAAAATATGCCAGGGGCATTACACAAACTAAATGGCATTATTTTATACGTATATATGCCAAAGGGACATGTAAATGTGGTCTTTTCTTGGTCCCTCGGGTCTATGGGAATCTGGAAGTATCCTGAATACCCATCTAGGAAATAATAATGACTCTTACCTGCCAATCTCTCAAGCATTTGATCAATAAAAGGTAATGGGAAATGGTCTTTCCTAGTGGAGTCATTCAACTTCCTATAGTCAATACAAACCCTCCATGAATTCTGCACTCTAGTAGGTATTAATTCATTATTCTCATTTTTAACTATTGTCAGTCCACTCTTTTTGGGTACTACATGCACAGGTGATACCCACTCGCTATCTAAAATAGCATAAATGATTCCTGCCTTTAGCAATTTACTAATCTCCTTCCTAATCACATCAGAGATCAATGGGTTTAATCTCCTTTGGGGTTGTTTAATGGGCTTGGAATCCTCATTCAGTAGAATTCGGTGAGTGTACACAGTGGAATCTATCCCTTTTATATTGGCTAATTGCCAGCCCAAAGCTTCTCTATTCTTCCTAAGCACACTTAATAGCCTAGACTCTTCATTAACAGTCAAAGAATTAGAAATTATTACTGGCAGTTTTGAGTCTGGCTCAAGATAAGCATATTTAAGGTTAGAAGGTAAATCTTTTAATTCTAACTCAGGGGGTTGAACAATAGAAGGGGTAAGATGGGGGAAATCATTGAGAGTAGAAATACTTCCCTTTGTGGCTTCTCGGAGGTAGCACCTATCTGGTTCAGTAGGACTTCCTATCTGGCTATAATCTCCTCAGTAGTTGTATCAAGCTTAGGTTGGTTCATAACTGCAACATAATTGAGGTCAATCTCTCCTATACCTACATCATGATTAGAGGTCAAATCATTTAAGGAATTTAAAGTATGAGAGGTAATGTTGGGATGTAAGTGAGGGTGAGAAGAGTTAGAATATATTGGCCATTTAACCAAGATAGTCGAATGGTGATCTAAAGGAATTTGAAAGTCACTGGTTGCGACTGGACTTTCTGGTCGCAACCTATTAGGTTTATTTTTATCTTCTCATCATGACTCAAGTTCACAGAGACTGTCTCTGGAATATATGGTCATGACCTTATCATTCACTTGTCACGACTGGACGTCTCTGGAGGTTTTAGTCGTGACTAGTGTGTCTTCTAGTCGCGACTTGGAGTCACAGAAATGCGACCCTTCTACGATTATTGCTCTTCCATCTCACAGAACATCTTGGGATCTTACAAAATCGCTCAACAAAACTTTTACAAACGCATTATCTCTATCATTATCATGTAAACTTAATTCATGTTTATCCCTAGTCTTTTCAATAGCATAGTCAATGGCATTCAAAGTAGTGAAAGCAGAATTATCAAAAGGGAATTTCATTGTTTCATTCATGTTAAAAGCTACCACATGTTCTCCAACTTCCATTGTGATGGAACTATGCTTCATACTAATGATAGTCTTGGAAGTTTGGAGGAAAGGTCTGCCTAAGATCAAAGTGCTGTCATTCACTAACTCATTGGACATACCAAAATATAGAAGTCAGCTGGGAACACTAAGTCCTTGACCTGCACTAGAATAACCTCAAGGATTCCCTTAGGATACCTAATTGACCTATCAGCTAACTGGAGCACTACATTTGTGTCTCTAAGATTGTTAATACCTAAGGATTTGTATACCGACCAAGGCATTACGTTAATGGTGGCCCCTAGATCTAGCAACGCTCCCTTAATAGGAATATTTCCTATAGTGCATGGGATTGTGTAGGAGCCTGGGTCTTGGCACTTAACCTGTAGTTCAGCCTTAAAAAGTGATGACACATTAGCACTCACCTGAATTCTCTCAAGAGGCCTAAACTTCTTTTTATCAGCACATAATTCTTTTAAAAATTTAGAATACTTAGGGTTTCTCTTAAGGAATTCAACCATAGGGATGTTTATTTCTAACTTATTGAATAGAGTATAAGCATCGTTAGCAAAATCAGGGTCAATCTTTTTCTTTCCAGCAAAGTAAGATTTAGGAAAAGGGAGATCTTTAATACTTACCTCATAGAGGCTCCTTGCTTGCTCAACTCCGGCGTTTCCTCAGGTTGCTTTCCTTTGTATGCTGGACTTGGTACTGTTGTTACCTTTTATTGCAGCTCTTGTATCTCCACTTGGGCTTGTGAGTTCTCTTATTGGGTTGCCTTCTTAATCATGAGCTGCTGTTCTTTAAGGCCTTCAGATTTCCTAACTTGCATCTGTGGCAGAGATGAATTCTCAATTTCAGCATCTTTTTCATCCCTTTTTGGTGTTTCAGCTTCTTCAAAGTGTACTTATCTTCCACTTCTTAGAGATATACAATTCAGAGCCCTTGAATTCATGACAGTGTTTGAAGGTATGCTGCCACTGCTCTTCCTTGAATGTCACTCACTGTATTGGAAACTTGAGTTAAGTGACTTATGATATCTGCATTGTAATATCCCAATTTTCAGGCCAGAGACTTAGTAAGTAGCCTGAAATAGATATATCCCTTTGAGAAGAAGTCCCAAAAATATACAGAGGGTTTTTCGAGACTAAACTGCAAATAAGTAAAAGTCCAGGGACTTATATGTAAATAGTGAAAGTCCCTAGGGATATAGTGGCCATTTATGTAAAGAAAGGGATTAAATTGCAAAAGAAAGAAAATGTAGGGACTTAGATGTAATTATGAAAAATATAAAGCCAAAAAGGAAAAGTAAACAAAAAGGTGGGGTCCTTAAGTGTAATTTTAGCCAAATAAAAAGGGACTTAAATGAAAAGAAGAAAAGTTCTCTGGGGCTAAATTGTAATTAAAGAAAGTCAGGCCGGGAGTGGTTTGGACTGCCCGAAAGCATTTCAGTCCCAGATTTCACCAGTAAATAGAGCAAGTGATGCTCAGTAATCTGGCCTAATACAGGAATTTTCTACGGACTCCAGATAGTTGAAATTGATCTGATAGTCCAAAAGTTATAAAAATTCCTACCGGATATCCTAGATTTTATATATAAGTGAGAAATTACAGGATGATGCGTCCTGATGGGGAGGAGGTCAGGAAACTGACAGAATACCGATAGGAGGTTTGTAGGAAAAGTTATTCGCAAATCAGTAAATACAGACGGGAGTGTGAGGCCTCAGGGTATTCGATAGGGAGATTTATCGATATTTAAAAAGGGACTGAATGAGTTCAGATGACCTCAGTCAGATAACTGGTATGACCCATAGGAATGCCTAAACACAGCAGGCCAGTGTATCTGGTAAAAGGACCCGGTGTCCGGATATGTGTATAAACGGTGTATAATAGTTAAAAATTCGAGGAGCATGGCCAGGGGAAGATTCCTCGTAATGCGTGCCATGAGGGTAATGGACCCTGAAAGGCCCAATAATGGCGCAAACAAAGGCCCAATAAGACACTTGGACTGATAGGTGGGCCAGTGTCCGGCAGAACCCCGGAAAAGTGCAAACTTACGAAAATGCCCCTGTGTTGTACTAAAGGGGTAATTGGTGTATGAAGGGTATTTTGGTCATTCTGGACAGGCCCAGGAGCCAAGACATACACAGGTAAGGTTAGCCAGAGTCAGTATATGCCCTGACAGGGTGAAGAAGGGTGTAAAATGACGATTTTACCCTTAGGGTTAAGATAGTGCAAGAAAGGGCACCCAGTGGTATCTTGGTAATTTGCCAAGGGATGTTTCTTGGGAATCGAGCCATCAGAGTACTTGAACTTGATCAGGATCCAAGATAACATTCCCAGAGCCCAAAAATGTAGGCCCAGTGATATGTGGGGAAAAGTGGCATTAAAATAATATTTTAATGTTGTTTCAATAAAGTTACTCGGTCAGTACTATAACCGAGGAGGTGAACAGATAAAGTCCTGGACTTATCTGGATAGCATTGGATGGCGTGAAAGGTGCCAGCAAGATGCCACATGGCGCCAACATAGAGGAGGAAGAAAAAGTTGAGGACACGTGGCCCAATCTTAGCCGGTGGGTCCAATTTGTGGGAAATCGGACTAGACCGATACCGGGTTGGACTGGAAAGCTTCCAGAAGGCTTCAATTTCGCCATGTGAGAAATGTGCATGATGAGGTATCCACTGAGGTGTCCACGATGATGCAGTAAAAAGGAATAAAGAAAAATAGGAAATTCCGAAAAAACCAGGACCACAGGATCAGATGGCTTAGAAATTACGAAAATGCCATCGAAGGAAACTATAAATACCCCCTTGCTCCTCATTCCCAAGGCCAAGAACATCTTAAGAGAGAGAAGGAGGTGCTAGAGAGAGAAAGTGAGAGGAAGAAAGAAAGAAAGGAAGTTTAGGTGGAGTTGGAAGCAGTATAGAGGTTCTGGAGTTCTGCTAAGCTTTTTCATCATCTCCTTAAATCCACTTTCTAAAGCCAACTTATAGAAGTCAAACTCTTCTGTTACGGGGAATTCTTTTTCCTGGATAATGCCCCGTGTATTGAACATAGCCTCAGCCGTCTTCCAGTCTAACTTGGCAGGGGCTTTGGCTCAAGATCTTTTACAAACTTTAGGGTTCTATGTTCGAGGCATCTAAGCACACATATCAAACAATACAAATCAAGACAGAACAACCCTTCTCCTGTGAAAAGAAAGTCCCTCTAGCAAAGAGTTATGGTACATTGGCTGATTTTTATGCAAAATGAGTTCAAAATAGAGTTTGGAGATGAATAGTCATGACCAAAGGAGTAGTAAGTCGTGACCATATGTCTCTGTAACTTTTGGTCACGACTAAAACACTTCAAGGTCGCGACCAAAAGAGAAAAAATTTCAAATCAGCGAAACTTTATCAGTAATATCCCATAAACTCAACCAGACTCGCCAAAACTCACCCCAAAATAGAGATGGAATCTGAGAAGAAACTACCGACTGCTAGACACCAAGTTCCCCAAAGTTTCCTCAACATCAAAACTAACTAAAACCTAGAATCTGAATCACAGGGAATGGGAAAACCAAAAGGAACAAAGAACTACCTTTAATCTCTACAGTAACAGGAATGGAACAATGGAAACTTCTGTCAGAGATGAAATGGAGGGCTGCTAGGGCATAGAACTGGCCACGCAGACTTAAAACAAGAAGAGGGAGAACTATAGGACTTCAGGAGGAAAGGAAATGGTGGTGGGAGCAATCTCAAGCAGGGAACTGGGGGCACAGAAACTGAAACAGAGAGAAATAGACAGAGGCGCTGTGGAGAAGAAGCTGAAGGGGTGGAGTCTCAACAGTAGGGTTATGAGGTGGGTGGGCCAGTGGGGTTAAAAAGGTGAAAGGATTAAAATGTAAAGCTAAATACGGATTCAGGTCGCGACCATGAACTGTTCCTGTCGTGACCAAAGTACATAGAGAGGTTTAGTCGTGACTTAATGTCACTAGGGTCACGACTATGTTTCACAGAGGCCTCTCCCCTTCTCAGAACACAGTAGTTGCGACTATATTCTATAAGGTCGTGACGTAGTGCAAGAAATCACTTCCTAATGTACCTCAAAAATGCTTAGAATCCCCCCAAACAACCCTCAACCATTTTCCACAGCAAATCAAAACAAAACTCAATGCAAATTTCTCAATGAAGCGCACAGTCACATTCAAATCATGCATTGTAATACAAGGGGAGTAACGATGATAAGATGGGTAAACTATAGCATGAACAGAAGCAATAAGTAAACAGACCATGGATAACACATGAGTGTCATGCAAAGTAGAAGCAAACTGACAATAAATAGAAATAAACTAAAAATAAACACTATCCTACTGAATCATCCCTTTCCAATCATCAAACTAACATATCAAACATATAGCATTAGGAAAACTTGTAAAAGGTAAGAGATAGGAAAGGGACAACCTGGCCTCAAGGTGGCGGTGGGAACTCATAAAGCTTTGAGAGATGGTTGTTTGATTGGAAAGTTGCCCCTATTGTCTTCTCTCTCTACTCTGGCTTCCCAAAATTATGCGCTTTATATTGAAATTCATCCAAACTCGTCTTGGATTTTCCCTCTTTAAACTTGAACTTGCCCAACTGTGGTTGGCAAGTAGCAGCAACAAATTTAGGAGATGTTTCCTTCGCATTCTATCATCCATATTGTTTGTTTGTGCTGCCATACTCTTCAATAATTGAGAAGTCTCATCTGGTCTTGATCCCACTAAAGCATTAGGTTGAGTTGTAAACATAGACCTTGCATTACTTTGGTAGTTGCTTAAGGAAGCACCACCTCCTTGGAATTGGTTTGGCCTATTTTCCCCACTCCCCCACCTAAAATTTGGGTGGTCTCTCCAGCTAAGATTATATGTGTTAGAGTACGGGTCTCTTTTCTGGTACTGGTAGTCTCTACCTTGATACATTGCTGCTACTTCTTCATACTATATATCACATGTACTTGTAGCATGCATCATTAAACCGCAGGACTCATGTAACATCCTTACTTTTGTACGTCTTAGGGACCGTTCGGTAGCATTTAGAACCACTTACATGAGATTTGAAGTCCATTAGCTAAATCTGGAATTTTTACTCTTGGCGAGTTACTGTTCATATGGTATTCCAAATTCGGCGACAAACTTAAAAAAAATTATAATTAATTCTAGAAAAATTGAAATGAAGTGGTTCAAAATTCTACTCGAAGCTAACATCTTTAAGTTTAAGGGAAAAATAATTTTCTGACCAAATACTTAGCACATTGATACAGTTTATTCGTTAAATTTTACTGTTCATTTGGTGAAAAATTCTAAAAACAAATTCTGGTCCCCATCTTTGGAAAATTGGTTCTCTTTGTACAGACATTGAAATAAGGTCTTATTGGTGTCAATACAAAGCTTGACATGTTATTTAATTGTCTGTAAAATTTCATACATTTATTCCATCATTTACTATTTTTCCTCACATCATAAACGTTATTGCTTAAACTAAGCATACAACATCATTACTTGCAAGAATTCTTTACATAACATCATATAACATTTACATTGACCAATCCCTAACTCCTCTTCATGCTTCTTTATCCTCTTTCCTCATTCATAAACTTGTGGGGATTGGGATTACTTGGATGGAGTGAGACTTCGAGGGAAATCTCAGTAGCAAACGATACTAAATAATACATGTATTAATGTAACTGCTTTTGCTTGCTTGTGAAAGTGTTACCATAGTGTAATGAGCATGCTTCCATGTATCATATGAAATACAATTGGCCAAAGTGAACATAGAAATAGAGCTTCAATAATCTACACATATGCACACAATTTAACAAGGCCATAGCACAATCAAGCATAACATTCAATACATACAAGTTTAGGGTAAGTTTACTACCTTATTGCTTTACTCCCTTTCACTTTAACTTTACTTTTTCCTTCTTACTTTTCCTTGATGTGTGGCTGCCTCTTTTGAGTTCACAATCAAATCCTAACATCACATAATCATCCATTCATTACAAACTAACTTCTCTTGAACATTAAACTTACTTTAACTAACATAACTTCCTTTAATCTTTACCAGTTGACTTGGCCTTTGAATCAATTGATGTCTTCACCTTAACCTACACAATTTCATCTTTTGAATCCATTTATGAGCTTAAAATCATGACATTCCAGCTTCCATGCACTGTTCTAGATAGATTTGAGAAAACATACATAATCCTTTCAAAAATTCTCATTTTGATTCCAATGCTTCCCATACTTATTTCTCTACTTTACCCTACACAAATTTTCATTTTAAAACCATTGGAAGCATCAAAATCATGAAATTCCAATCACTGTTCATGCGAGTGAACAGTATAGAAAAGAACTTCAAACATTACAACTTTTAATTCCAATGTTTCCAAGGTTCAAAACCTATCCAATCCTACACAAAATCATCATATGAATTCAATGGAAGCATTAGATCATTGAAATTCCATCTCCTTCTATCATGAACAGTGCATGAATAGTGCAAACCGAATTGTTTCATCCATGGCAAAGTCAAGAATATCAACTTGATTCAACAACCAATAATCTAACTAGCTTGTTTAAGCTTTAATCTCATAATTCTAACTTTAATTTCTTCTTTCTCCTTTCATCTAAGGTTTCTGACAGCATATGCACCTTAGAGAAAACTCAAATTTTTTCTATGAAAACTGTAACACCCCAATTTTCAGGCCAAAGACTTAGAAAGAATCCTGAAATAGATATATCCCTTTGAGCAGAAGTCCCCAAAACATACAGAGGGTTTTTAGGGACTAAACTGCAAATAAGTGAAAGTTCAGGGACTTATATGTAAATAGTGAAAGTCCCTAGGGATATGATGGCCATTTATGCAAAGAAAGGGATTAAATTGCAAAAGAAAGGAAATGGAGGGGCTTAAGTGCAAATATGAAAAGTACAAAGCCAAAAAGGAAAAGTAGACAAAAAGGTGGGGTCCTTAAGTGTAATTTTAGCCAAATAAAAAGGGACTTAATTGAAAAGAAGAAAAGTTCCTTGGGGCTAAAATATAATTAAAGAAAGTCAGGCCGGAAGTGGTTTGGACTGTCCGAAAGTATTTCAGTCCCAGATTTCACCGGTAGAGAGAGCAAGTGACGCTCGGTAATCTCGCCTAATACAGGAATTTTTGAAGACTCCAGATAGCCAGAAATAGACCGATCGTCCAAAAGTTATAAAAATTCATACCGGATATCCTAGAATTCAGATCTAGGCGAGAAAATACAGGATGATGTATCCTTATGGGGCGGATGTCGGGAAACTGACAGAATACCGATAGGAGGCCTGTAGAAAAAGTTATTCGTAAATTAGAAAATCCAAACGGGAGTGTGAGGCCTCCGGGTATCCGATAGGGAGATTTATCGGTATTTGAAAAGGGACTGAATGAGTTCGGATGACCTCAGTCAGATGACTGATATGACTCACAGGAATGCCTGAACACCGCAGGCCAGTGTATCGGACAGAAGGAGCCGGTGTCCGGATATGTGTATAAACGGTGAATAATAGATAAAATATTCAATAATTATTAACAGGGGAAGATTCCTCGTAATGCGTGCCATGAAGGTAATGGACCCTGAGAGGCCCAATAATGGCACCAACAAGGCCCAGTAAGACACTTGGACTGATAGGTGGACCAGTGTCTGACAGAATCCCCGGAAAAGTGCGAAATTACGAAAATGCCCCTGTGTTGTACAAAAGTGTAACAGATGAATGAAGGGCATTTTGGTCATTCTGGACAGGCCCAGAAGCCACGGTATATACAAATAAAGTTACTTAGAATCAGTATATGCCCTGACAGAGTACAGAAGGGTGTAAAATGATGATTTTACCCTTAGGGTTAAGATAGTTCAAGAAAGGGCACCCAGGGGTATTTTGGTAATTTGCCAAGGGATATTTCTTGGGAATCGAGCCATCAGAGTACTTGAGCTTGATCAGGATCCAAGACAACATTCCCAGAGCCCAAAAACGTAGCCCATGAAGTATGTGGGAAAAAGTGGCATTAAAATACTATTTTAATGCTGTTTCAATAAAGTAAAGTTACTCGGTCAGCACGATAACCGAGGAGGCGATCAGATAAAGTCTTGGATTTATTTGGATAGCATTGGAAGGCGTGAAAGGTCCCTTCCAGGTGCCACATGGCACAATCTTAAAGGCAGAAGGAAAAGTTAAGGACACGTATTACGGTGTAAGACTCTGGACCGGTACTGGATTGGACTAGAAATGCTGAGTCAGCTGATGAGGTATGCAGGAATTGTGACATATGAAGAATGTGGAAATAAGGTGTCCCGGTGAGGTGTCCTGGATGATGTCATGCATGATGCAGTAAAAAGGAATAAAAGAAAATAGGAAATTCTGGAAAAACCAGGACCACAGGATCAGATGGCTTCAAAATTACGGAAATGCCATTGGCCAAAACTATAAATACCCCTCCATTCATTCATTTGCATCACGGTTTTGGCAAGAAAGGAGAGAGAAGGAGGTGCTAGAGAGAGAAAGTGAGAGGAAGAAAGAAAGAAAGAAAGGAAGTTCTGGCGGAGCTGGAAGCAAAATAGAGATAGTAGAGTTCTGCTGAGCTTTTGAGGTAGTAACTAATCCTAGCTTTTATGTAATGGCTTTGTGATTTGTTGTGCTATTGTTTGGTTGGATTGTTGTCTTATATGTTATGTCTGAAGCTCTGCTATAATGCTATGATCATATGTTATTAAGCATGGAAGCACGCAGCATACTTATCTGTATACAATCACAAGCAAGCACTGTCACTCTGCATTACATATATTGTTATGATTGTTGCTACTGAGATTCCCCCGAATCTCATCCCATTAAATAACACATTACAGGGGAGGTTATGTCAAAGTGAATTTTGGGAATTTTAAGAGACGCCGTTATGCTGCCGAAATTATGACAAGATAAGGAAAGCAACTCATACGCACTGTGTACGTAGGTACTGTCTAAGGAGGCTGGAAGTGAGTGGACCTAGCCGGTTCATCCAGTCTTTCTTGGGTACTTACGTAGAATGGTAGTTCTCACGGGAATTACCGAATCAGTATAAGATCAGTTACTTTCTGAAGATGAAGCGTAGTGGTTATGCTGCCGGATTTCAGGCAGAAAAAGATGTAATAGAAGTATGAGAATTTATGTACATACTCAGATGTAAACCAACTTATTAATTAATAATAAGTGTTGTTTGGCATGTTTGACTGATATATGATGGATGTATGCATATGTTTGCAAAGTTGAGTGCTGACATGTGCCACTATGAACAGTAACACGTGGTGACCTAATGAGATTTGACAAATAATTAAAAATAGTAAATGGATGAATAAATGTATGAAATTTTTAAGATAAATAGTAGACATACCAAGCTTCAATTTGAAATATAGAATTACTTATTTGGATGTCTACACATGGAGATAAAAATTATCAAAGTTGGGACCAGAATGCTGGATTCAGGAGAAAAACGTTGGATGAACAGTAACATTGTGATGTTGACTGACGTTGACTCGGTCAATGAATGGCCAACGAGTTATTTTTTCCTGAAATATAATTGATTTAGCTTCAATTATCAATTGGAACCACTTCATTTTGATTTTTCTAAAATTAGTTATGATTTTTCGAAGTCAGGTCACTCATCTGGAATTATCAAAGTGAACAGTACTTGATAAGAGTAAAACTCCAGATTGGGGAATTGGACTTCAATGACCTTGAAAGTGGTTCTAAATGCTACCAAATGGTCCCTAAGATGTATGAAAGTAAGGATGTTTCAAAAACCCTAAGTTCAAGCGCCCAAATCAAAGGAAAATAAGCTAGGATAGATTGCTTACCTTTAATCTCTAGCTTGCTTGAACTTTGGACCTTGGATTCTTCTTTGTCTTGGTTTGAGTTTTAATTTTGCCATAGCTTCCCCAAGGCTTCTTGCTTCACAGTTTTGCATCAGAAAAATGGGGGTATTTATAGAAAAATCCAATGGAAAATGGATGGCCAAGATCACTTTGTGCACTATTTGATCTAATGGCTCATATTTGCTCTTGGATTAGCTTGCCCTAGAAGCCAACGAGATGACATCATCCATGACATCATCAAGGGACACCTCATAGCCCATGTGATAAAATTATGAAGGGAGGAAGCATCTGAAAAAATTTCAGTCTAATCCGGTACCGGCTCAGTCCGATTTTCCAAAAACTAGACTGTTTTCTGAATCTAATTTTTCTGAGATTCCATAATATGTTTTCTGACTTTAAATCCAGTATCCGGATTCTTCCTATCATTAAAATTCTTGTACTGGGTCTAAACTTAATTACAGATCCCTTGGCAAATTACCAAAATACCCTTGGTGCCCTTTCTTGCACTATATTAACCCTAAGGACATGATTGTCATTTTGCACCTCTTTATACCTTATCAGGGCATATACTGACTCTGAGTACTCACTCTTGCACTTGCTTTGGCATTTTACCCTATCCAGAATGACCAAAATGCCCTCCGTTCATCTCTTGTACATTATTATAACCTAGGGGCATTTTCGTAATTTCGTATTTTTCTGGGATTCCTCTGAACACTGGTCCACATAACTGTTCAATTACCTTATTGGGCCTTTATGACGCCATTTTGGACCTTTATATGGTCCACTACCTTTATGGCACAAATCCCAAGAAACCTCTCTCTAAGGTATTTATCGGGTATTTTGTTACACTATAAATTCTATTAAAAATTCCACATGAGTCCTTTTTTGATCCTGTTAGTTTTATAAATTCTCATATTAATTATAAGAATTTACTGTAAAGCTTCATCTGAATCTGAGGTCCAAAAAATACTATAATAATTTCTCCTAACTTTAGAAATTTATATCAATTTTTCGGGACCTCAAATTGAAATTCTGTGTTGCGTCAAACTAACCAGAATAATTTTCTCTAGCTAATGGTAAAATTTGGGACCGAACTAATTTAGCGTATTTTTCTGCCTTTTCCGGCTCAACTTTCTCATAATTACACTTTTGCCCCTTGCACTTTTGATAAATTACATTTAGGTCCTTAACTTTTCATAATTACACTTAATGGCCTAAAATTCATGTCTACTTTACATTTTGCACCATGGAACTTTTATACTTTTCACTTTAGTCCCTCTTTTTTAAATCTTCATCTTATCATTATTTTTTTCTCTATTCATCATCACAATCCTTTCCAAACCTCTTTCCTCTATCAGTATTATACCGATAGGGAAAAGTTAGGGCATGACAACTCACATCCTGTAACCAGCGCTTGTGAGGTACCTACTGCATGAACTTGTTTCGTAGAATGCAGCTCTCTTTCAATTAAGTTCATCCTTTTTTCCATTCTATTTTCTAGAGCTGCTATTTTTGCTAAGATCTCATTTGAATTGCCCGAAGATGATATGAGCATTCTCCTTGGATCTTCAGTCTGATGGTCTTCATTAGCCATTTTTTGGAATAACTCCCAACTTGCTTGTGGAGTTTTATCTCTCAAAGACCCATTTGCTGCTACATTCAAGGATACCTTATTATGAGGAAGTAGACCATCAAAGAAAATGTCTACTAAATTAGCCTTCGTGATGTTATGATAGGTGTAACATCCTGAGTTTTGGGTCTAGGAAAACTGGGAGGTAGTCTGATATGGGCAGGCTGCTAAACCCGTAGTCCCAGGGTAGTAATTTGATATGGGATGAGCTAAGTTCCTCAGGATTTAAAGATGAGTTAAGTCTTTGACCTACAAAATAGGGACAGTTCACCTAGGTTCAAAAAGAGGAATGTAAGGATATCCTAAGTCTTAAGCCTAGGAATTCTGCAGGTACCTAGATATGGGCTGGCTCCTGAGTAAGATAACCTGATATGGGCGGGTTATTGAGCCTTTCAATTAACAATGACTCCCGAAGAATTCAGGGGATGAGTTGTTGAAAGAGAATTTCAAGAACTTAAGATGAAGGATAAGAAAAGAAACCAGAAGCGAATAGAGGGTATTTTGGTAATTTCACACAATGGATGGATATCTGAGAAAATTTGATAGTAAATTATTATAATTAATATGAGAAATTATGGAGTTGACAGAAGTCAAAAAGGAGTCCTATAGAATTAATTATGGAATTTACGATAAAAAAAGACATTGAGAAAAGGTTAAAGGAAACGTACGAAATTTTTATCAGGACTTCTGGGTCTTAGAAAATTATGAAACTTTGTAGAGAATTTATTTTATATTAGAATGAATTTCTAAAAATATTTGAAAAATTAAAGGAGGTGTTTAGCATTTATTCTAAGATCAGGGTAATTTAAGGATATCGGTATAAGGAAAGTACATTGGGATTTTTGCCAATTAGCTATTGGACCTAAAAGAGGCCCAACATTTCGTCCTAGGCCAGCCTAATAAGGTCCAAAAGTTATCTTGGAGCCCAAGTCCAATAATGAATAATTTATAGATTTTTGAAAAGAAAGAAAAAGAGAATAAAGTAAGAATTAGGTGTTGCACATGGTGGGACCCACAAGGACTTCAAAATGGCATCCAAAAAGAGGAAGGGTTAGGTGTACCAAGAGAGGCCATGCTAGTGATGTCATGGTGGTAAGGCCATGCTAGTGATATCATGGTGGTAAGGTCATGAGTGAAAAGTGAAAAGACATTCCAAGATTAAACCTTTAACCATTAGATCAAATAGTTCCCAAGGTGATCTTGGCCTTCAAATGCACATGGCTTTTGCTATAAATACCCCCCATTTTCAAGCTCAAAACCATGGAGCAAGAACCTTAGGAAGCTCTTGAAAAATTCTCTCTCAAGCAAGGAAAAAACAAGGATATTGGCGAAGCTTGTAAGGTAAGTTGCTCCCTTGCTTCTAGAATTTGTTCTTATGATTTCTTCTTGAGTTTAAGTTGGTTTTGAGGCTTGAATCTTGGGGAAATGCTACTGGAATTTCTATGTATATGTGAGAGGAACATGAGTTTTATGTCATAGATAGTTCAGACAAGCTTAAACAAGCTAGTTGCATGGTTGGTTGTTGGATTAAGTTGATGTTCTTGACTTTACCATGGAAGAACATTTCGGTTTGCACTGTTCATGCACTGTTCATGATAGAAAGAGATGGAATTTCAATGATTTAATGCTTCCATTGAGTTTATATGATGATTTTGTGTAGGATTGGAAAGGTTTTGAACCTTGGAAACCATTGGAATTAAAGGTTGTAATGTTGAAAATTCCTTTCGGTACTGTTCACTCGCATGAACAGTGATTTGAATTTCATGATTTTGATACTTCCAATGGTCTTAAAATGAGATTTTGTGTGGGGGGAAAGTGGAGGAACAAGTATGGGAAGCATTTGAATCAAAATGAGAATTTTTTTGAAAGAATTATGCATGTTTTTCAAATCTGTCCAGAACAATACATAGTTGCTGGAATTTGGTTGTTTTGAGTTCATAAATGGATTCAAAAGGCCAAATTGTGTAGGGTAAGGTCAAGACATCAATTGATTCAAAGGCCAAGTCAATTGGTAAAGATTAAAAGAAGTTATGTTACTTAAAGTAAGCTTAGTGTTCAAGAGAAGTTATATTGTAATGGTTGGATGGTGATGTGATGTTAGGATTTGCTTAGGTGTGCTCAAAAGAGGGCAGCCACATAGCAAGGAAAAGTAATAAGGAAGAAGCAAAGTTAAAGTGGAAAGAAGTAAAGCAATAAGGTAGTAAACTTACCCTAAACTTGTATGTATTGAATGTTATGCTTGATTGTGCTATGACTTTGTTGAATTGTGTGCATATGTGTATATGATTGAAGCTCTGTTTCTATGATTACCTTGGCCAATTGTATTTCATATGTTACATGGAAGCATGCACATTACACAATGTTTACACTTTCACAAGCAAGCACAAGTATTTACTTTAATGCATGCATTGTTTAGTACCGTTTGCTACTGAGATTTCCCTAGAAATCTCACCCCATTCATGTAATCCCAATCCCATAGGATTATGAATGAGTAAAGAAGATAAAGAGGCATGAAGAGAGGTTGGGAATTGGAAGATTTGAATATTATGTAATAAATATGCGAATTGTTGCATGTAATGTTGTTATATGACAAGTTAGAGCATCAATGTTCATGATGAAAAGGAAAAATAGTAAATGATGAAATAAGTGTATCAAATAATTATGGCATAACCCCATAATGTATATGAACATATGAAAGGTGTAAGAGATTGGTTATGTGTGCTGGAACAATTAATGGAAATTCATTTTTTTGAGGTTAAGGTTAAGGTTAAGATTCAAAGATATTTTCTAGAAAATGCCGCTGTGCTGGTAGACTATACAAAGTACTGTGTACGTAGGTGCTGTCTAAGGAGGCTGGAAGTAAGTGGACCTAGCCGATTCATCCAGTCTTTCTTGGGTACTTACGTAGAATGATAGTTTGAAACATCCTTACTTTCATACGTCTTAGGGACCATTTCGTAGCATTTAGAACCACTTACAAGGTCATTGAAGTCCAATTTCTCAATCTGGAGTTTTACTCTTATCGAGTACTGTTCACTTGAAAATTCCAGATGAGTGACCTGACTTTGAAAAATCATAACTAATTATAGAAAAATCGAAATTAAGTGGTTCAAATTGCTAATTGAATATAACTCAATTATTTTTTAGGTAAAAATAACTCGTTGCCAATTAATTGACCAAGTAAACGTCAGTCAACGTTAAAACGTTACTGTTCATCTAACGTTTTTCTCCTGAATCCAGCATTCTGGTCCCAACTTTAATAATTTATATCTCCTTGTGTAGACATCCAAATGAGTCATACTATATATCAAATCGAAGCTTGGTATGTATACTATTTAACTTAAAAATATCATACATTTATTCATCCATTTACTATTTTTAATTATGGGTCAAATATCCTCATGTCCCCACAGGTTACTGTTCATAGTGTTAATTTTCAGCAACCAACATTACATACATAAGCATACATCCATCATATATTACTCAAATATGCCAAACAACAATTATTATTAATTAATAAGTTGTTTTACATCTGGCCATGTACATAAATTCTCATATCTCTTTTGCATCTTTTCCTGCCTGAAATCCGGCAGCATAACCGATACGCTTCATCTTCAGAAAGTAACCGATCTTATACCGATTCGGTAATTCCTGTGAGAACTACCATTCTACGTAAGTACCTAGGAAAGACTGGATGAACCGGCTAGGTCCACTCACTTCCAGCCTCCTTAGACAGTACCTACGTACACAGTACGTATCAGTTCCTTTCTCTACTATTGCCATCTTGTCATAATTTCGGCAGCATAACGGCGTCTCTTAATATTCCAAAATTCACTTTGACATAACCTCCCCTGTAATGGGTTATTTATTGGGATGAGATTCGGGGGAATCTCAGTAGCAACAATCATAACAATATATGTAATGCAGAGTGACAGTGCTTGCTTGTGATTGTGTACAGATAAGTATGCTGTGTGCTTCCATGCTTAATAACATATGATCATAGCATTACAGCAGAGCTTCAGACATAACATATAAGACAACAATCCAACCAAACAATAGCACAACAAATCACAAAGCCATTACATAAAAGCTAGGATTAGTTACTACCTCAAGAGCTTAGCAGAACTCTACTATCTCTATTATGCTTCCAGCTCCGCCAGAACTTCATTTCTTTCTTTCTTCCTCTCACTTTCTCTCTCTAGCACTTCCTCCTCTCTCTTATCCTTGCTTGGCCGTGGCATATGAATGAATGGGGGGGTATTTATAGTTTTCTTCAATGACATTCTTGTAATTTTGAAGCCATCTGATCCTGTGGTCCTGGTTTTTCCGGAATTTCCTATTTTTCTTTATTCCTTTTACTGCATCATGTATGACAGCAGTTCCAGTCCAATCCAGTACCGGTCCGGTCTGATTCCCCACAAACTGGACTCACCGGCTAAGATTGTGCCAAGTGTCCTCAACTTTTTTCTTCCTCCTCTATATTGGCGCCATGTGGCATCTTACTGGCACCTGTCACGCCTTCCAATGCTATCCAGATAAATCCAAGACTTTATCTGATCACCTCCTCAGTTATCGTGCCGACCGAGTAACTTTACTTTATTGAAACGGCATTAAAATAGTATTTTAATGCCACTTTTTCCCACATACTTCATGGGCTACGTTTTTTGGCCTTGGAATACTATCTTGGGTCTCTGATCAAGCTCAAGTACTCTGATGGCTCGATTCCCAAGAAATAGCCCTTGGCAAATTACCAAAATACCCCGAGTGCCCTTTCTTGCGCTATCTTAGCCCTAAGGGTAAAATCGTCATTTTACACCTTTCTGTACCCTGTCAGGGTATATACTGACTCTAAGTAACTTTATCTGTATGTGCCTTGGCTCCTGGGCCTATCCAGAATGACCAAAATGCCCTCCATTCATCTATTACTCTTTAGTACAACACAGGGGCATTTTTGTAATTTTGCACTTTTCCGGGGTTCTGCTGGACACTGGCCCACCTATCAGTCCAAGTGTCTTACTGGGCCTTTGATGGAGCCATTATTGGGCCTCTCAGGGTGCACTACCTTCATGGCACGCATTACGAGGAATCCTCCCTTGTCAAAGATTATTGAGTATTTTATCTATTATTCACCGTTTATACACATATCCGGACACCGGCTCCTTCTGTCCGATACACTGGCCTGCAGTGTTCAGGCGTTCCTGTGAGTCATATCAGTCATCTGACTGAGGTCATCCGAACTCATTCAGTCCCTTTTCAAATACCGATAAAATTCCTTATCGGGTACCCGGAGGCCTCACACTCCCGTCTGGATTTTCTAATTTGCTAATAACTTTTTCTACAGGCCTCCTATCGGTATTCTGTCAGTTTCCCGACATCCGTCCCATAAGGACGTATCATCCTGTATTTTCTTACTTAGATCTGAAATCTAGGATATCCGGTAGGAATTTTTATAACTTTTGGACGATCAGTCTATTTCTGGCTATCTGGAGTCATCAAAAATTCCTGTATCAAGCCAGATTACCGAGCGTCACTTGCTCTCTCTACCGGTGAAATCTGGGACTGAAATGCTTTCGGGCAGTCCAAACCACTTCCAGCCTGACTTTCTTTAATTACAATTTAGCCCCAGGGAACTTTTCTTCTTTTCATTTAAGTCCCTTTCTATTTGGTAAAATTACACTTAAGGACCCCACATTTTTGTCTACTTTTCTTTTTGGCCTTGCACTTTTTCATAATTGCATATAAGTCCCTTCCTTTCCTTTGCTTTACTTTACTAGGTCTAGGGGCATTATTGTCTTTTCATATCTTACCAGAGTATTCTCTGGCCCTGGTCAACTATCCAGATACCCCTTCTTGACTGTCTAACCTTAGCCAAATGACCAAAATACCCTTTACTCATTCTTCAGTTATTCTATAACATAAGGGCATTTTCGTCATTTTGCACATTTTTCCCGGACACCGGCCCCTCTTACCACTGAACTGATATTATGGGCCTGGGCCTTCCCTGGTGTCACTACGGGCCTTAGACAACATTGTTTCGCCTCTGGCCATAGTCCGATCATCTCTATTCGGACTGCTCTTCCTTTACCGATTATAACTGTAATTTCCCATCTTCGAGAATTTTTACAGAAAAATCGGGACCTCAAATCAAAATTCTGTGTTGCGTCATTCAATCCGGAATCCTTTTCTCTATCTCCTGGTATTTTCAGATATTTTATCCAGACCGGGCTATTTTGGCCTGAAAGTACGCTCCCGCGCACACTTTTCAAAAATGACCATTTTACCCCTTGTCACATTTCTAATTCTTTCATACACATAGAGACCTCATATGCATATTTCACAGTTTAGTGAAATGATCAGCATAATTTTCTCTATTTTCTGGCAAAATATGGTACTCATCGGCTACCAGCCCGATCTTTCCCATAATTACGATTATGCCCTTGAATTCTCTTTCTGGCATCTCTAGGCCTAAAAATTGGGGTGTTACATTTCTACCCCCCTTAAAATAAATTTCGTCCTCAAAATTTACTTAGCTTCTTAGTCAACTATCCTGGATATAGCTCTTCTGTATATCCTTTCCTGGCTCATGACTAAGGCTTAGGGCATTTATCCTCTTATACTTATGGACAACTCATTACACTTGTGAGTTGTGTCCATTTCTTTCATATCTTATTCCACAGAATTCTGATGTAATTCTGGGGTTTACTTCACTCTTCTTACACTTTGCTAATCTCTCAGGAGAAATATTTTCTTCTGACTCTCTTTCTGCTGATACGAGATCATAACCTAGATAACTTCTCTGACTTTTATTAACTGTGCTCATAACTTCATGCATCTATGCCAAACCTTTGTGGCATTTGCACTTTTTCTTATCCCTTCTTAGGGCTTAACTATCGTTAGGCTACTCTTGCCTTAGCACCTTTCAATTTAACATGCTACTGGGTTAGGGCTAGACTACTCTTTATATAGCTTTAGGCCCTAGCAATCTCTTTCTTATAGAACTACGTTCTATCTTTGCTTTGCCTTAGACCCTCTTTGCTAGGTCTTTCTGGGCTTTTAATCTCTCATGACTTGTTATAATGACCACTTTCTTAAGATCAGAAAAGAACTTTTCATTTATCCACATCATCATCTAGGCATATAGTTCCTTACAGCTTAGTCGGCCCTACAGCTATGGTTCTTCTTAACCATTCTTAGGGTCGACCTTAGGGAATATTGGAGACTCTGGCTGTGGTAAGAGCAAATACTTTTTCGAGGGATGTCAGTATTCTTAGAGCAACTTCTTACAAAGTGACCTTTCTCACCACAACTGCTTTGCCCTGCTTGACACTCCCATGTGCCAATGCTCTTTCTACCATTTTGACATCTCGCTCTCCAACCCGATCATTACTTTGATCAGTCCCCTATCTGAACCACTGCCTCTTTCTCTTGCTATTGGCTCCACACCTTGAGCTACCTCCCAGAGTGCTCTTAGCCAATGCTTTTCTATTCTCTGTACATAGGGAATTCTCTTTTCTGCTTCTCAGGCATACTTCTACAAAACTTTGAATATCAGTACTCATATTCGCACTTAGACTCCGTCGTTGTTAAGGAAAACTAAGTATAGTCTGTATACTAGAGGCTACCTGAGGAAAATCATTGTAAAATAATTTCTCTGGGTGAGTTTATCAACTAGTGAAGCTTCCTCACCTTAACTTTGTCTTTGGCATTCATCTTCCCAAAGAGATATTACATTATACTCATATCTCATGGCTCATTACTTTCCTTAGGCTAGGTCTAACTGTGACCTCGGGATCTAACTGCGATCAATCGTTAGCCTCTTCAGAATCCAACTGCGACTTTGAAGCTGTTAGGATCTATCTGCGATCCTGGAGCCATGCTAGGATCTAACTATGACCCTCCAGAATCTAACTGCGATTCTGTTGTACTGTATATCTCCCGAAGATTTTAAACCAACAGACTAAGTTCTAAGGTTAACTGCTCCCACCTGTTGATAACTCCATAAATATTTTAAAAATTTATAGCCTCCTATCCTTTACCCAGACTTTACTTACTTCCTCTTTTACTCAGGAGTTCCTTCTCATCTTTCAACCTGTGCTCTAACTGTGAGCCATTTGAACTATGCTCTAACTGCGAGTCATTTATACCAGATCCAACTCTTATCTAAAGAGTGATCTAGAAATAATCCCTTTACTGTTATCTGCTACTTTCTGTCTACCATTCCTTTCAATAGAAATGGCCCTGAGTACTGTATTCACAAGCTTATAGAAATACCTGAGTAACCTCAATTATATCTGAGTAACCTCAATCATACATCATGTCTGAGTATCATATCATAACTTATCGTCCCATAACTAAGACTATCTATCATCCTCAATACAATCATATCATCTCATATCATATGGTATGGGAGCAACATAATTCCTCATAACTTTCTCATCTCATATACGTACTCATATATACTCTACCCTGCATGCACTGCAAAAGGGGAGTATCCATTCATCATAGCATACTCTAACATGCATGTCATCCTTTGACAACTGCAAGGAGATGCAACTATCACATCTTATAGCAACATAAGCTATATCATCATCATATTTTGCTCAACCATTCATTAGATATCGTAACAATCTAAGTAAGCCTCAAAACATATTTTCTTTATCATATTATTTGTCAGATCATCATCTGATCATACTATCTATCGCATTATCTGTCAGATTATCAATCACATGATGAAGATCTGACGAGCACATCTGTCTATCTTACTTAGGTTGCCACACTACCCTCTTACCAGGGTATAGACTCAACCCTTCATTACTTTATCTCATATAGGATATAGGGGAGTCACTTTATCTCTTAACTGTGGCTACCTCTTTACTATCTCTTAACTTCTTCTATCTATCCATCAGTCCCAGTCTATTCTTGATCGGACTATGGTTCCTTAATGGCCTTTCTCTTGATCCTTAATTCTCATGGATCTCATTCATCATCTCTAACTATTATTTCTACTTTCTAGGGTACTATGCCCTAGGTCTATCACTTCTCCGTGATGGAATTCCTCTGCTCAGGGAACATTAAGCTCTTTATCTGTTAACCATCACGTCTTTATCATTAGGCCATGTACTAGGATCATTCCTGGCAAATCTCAATCTAACTTTTAGGTCTTCTATTCAGATTAGCTGAATAAAACCCCTATAACGTAGATCTATTCTTAGTTATCATATAGAGGATCTACTTTTACACATTGTCTTAAACTGATCTTTCGTACCTCAGTACTTTTGTATTGTCTGGCTTACCATATGCTATTCCAATCCTCTAGCTGATAGACTTCAGCAAGGTTATTACCTTCATTATCATATGGCCTCTGCTATCTTTGTTGTGACCTGAGAAATGCATAGTCGCAACTTACATGCTCTGCGACTTTTAGTCACGACTATCATACGCTACTCGTCACGACCTGGCATTTCTGTGTCCTTTAGTCGTGACCTATCTCTCATAACATTGTGACCTAGACTCCTTTCAGCTATAATATAAGTTTTAACACTCAAGGGTTTGACTAACCCTAACTATCTTGTATATGTTTTCTCTACTTCCTACTTTTAAAACCTGTAATCATACTCATTCTTATACTAAGGCAACATACTAGGTATAGGGTAGCTCAATAGTGTGCATACTGGACAATACAATCCAATCACATACAGGATTTATCCATTCATTAGCCAGTGGAAACAGAACACACATAAACTCGTACCTTAACTTGGCACTAGAGACTTTCTTATCTTGTTGCCAGTCAGGGCATATACTCTTCCCTGAGTAGGGTATCTTTTGCCTGTTGTGTTCTGTGGATACTCCCTGGCATAATGTCCAGGCTTTCCACACCTATAGCATCACCCTTGACTTACTAGACAAGGCCTCGTACCCTGGTCTCGACCACAGTTCCTACATTCATTAGGCCTTGGTTGCCTACTAACTTCTCTTGGCCCACTACCTGGCCTACTTCCCTGTCCCTTATTAACTTCTGACCCATATGCTGGCCTATTTCTCTTCTTATTGTTCCCTCTTAGGGAACCTGGAGGCATCATTTTCAATGGTACTAATGTAGCAGGCTCACTCTTTTCTGGGTATTTCACATTCTTTTCTGTGATCCTGCATACCTCTACAGCTTCATTAAACCTTCGTATCTGTCTAGGAAAAACTTTCTCCTTTAATGTAGGGTTTAACCCATGAGTTAACTTCTCAGTGGTCCACCTCTCATCATTCATACAATTTAGGTAAGTGGAATATCGTGAAAGACGGATGAACCTAGCAAGATAATCATCAAAGGATTCTTGCTCACCCTGCTTTAATATTAAGAATTCTGCTTCACGTTCATCCCTTACTGACTGTGGAAAATATTTCTCGTTGAACTGCTCAAGAAATACTTCCCATGTAAGTGGAATATTTCTAGTGTGCATAATCACTTCCGTATTCTTCCACCACCTATCCGCATCTTTTTCTAGCTTGTAAACTGCCAGCTGGGCCTTTCTTTCAGTAGGACATTCTAAAATCTTAAAGATTTTCTCTAACTGGCTCACCCAATCCTCAGCTATTTGGGTGTCAAAAGTCCCTTCAAACATGGGCGGATTAAACTTATGGAATCGTTCCATCCATGTTTGCAGACTTTCCTGGTTATTATTATTTCCTATAGACCCCTGATGTCTATTCATTCCAGTCTGCTCATGATCTGGCTGAGGTTCAGGTTCTACATCATTCTCTGGTACTACCTCCTTCTCAGACTGCTGTAAGCTAGCAACTGCAGCAGCAATCGCTGTAGCGATAGCAGAATCTCGTTCTTGATCTTGGCGAGTCTGGGTTGCCCGCATCTCATCTATTGCATGTTGTTGCTGTTCTAGCCTATCTAGAATAACTTGCATATGGTCTATCTGACTATTAGTACCCTCTTCCCGAGGCTCTACCCCTCCGGGTCTAACCGTTCTTCTTGTATTAACCATGACTTCCACTTTTTTTTTTCTAGAATTAGGAAATCCAATCATATATATGCACAACAATATATGCACACATGTAAAACATTTAGGATAACCCATACCAAATACCACACATCTTAACTATTTCAGAGCATTATTGAGCCACAACCTTCTGTTCTGTGCCAGAATCTTATGCGCTGAACCAGAGCCCTTTCTGGTCTATGCCAGAACCTTCTGCTCTGATACCAAAATGAAACATTCTTACTTTCATACGTCTTAGGGACCATTTCGTAGCATTTAGAACCACTTACAAGGTCATTGAAGTCCAATTTCTCAATCAGGAGTTTTACTCTTATCGAGTACTGTTCACTTGAAAATTCCAGATGAGTGACCTGACTTTGAAAAATCATAACTAATTATAGAAAACTCTAAATGAAGTGGTTCAAATTGATAATTGAAGCTAACTCAATTATATTTCAGGGAAAAATAACTCGTTGGCAATTAATTGACCAAGTCAACGTCAGTCAACGTTAAAACTTTACTGTTCATCCAACGTTTTTCTCCTGAATCCAGCATTCTGGTCCCAACTTTGATAATTTATATCTCCTTGTGTAGACATCCAAATGAGTCATACTATATATCAAATCGAAGCTTGGTATGTATAATATTTACCTTAAAAATATTATACATTTATTCATCCATTTACTATTTTTAATTATGGGTCAAATATCCTCATGTCCCCACGGGTTACTGTTCATAGTGTTAATTTTCAGCAACCAACATTACATACATAAGCATACATCCAGCATATATCAGTCAAATATGCCAAACAACAATTATTATTAATTAATAAGTTGTTTTACATCTGGCCATGTACATAAATTCTCATATCTCTTTTGCATCTTTTCCTGCCTGAAATCCGGCAGCATAACCGATACGCTTCATCTTCAGAAAGTAACCGATCTTATACCGATTCGGTAATTCCCATGAGAACTACCATTCTACGTAAGTACCCAGGAAAGACTGGATGAACCGGCTAGGTCCACTCACTTCCAGCCTCCTTAGACAGTACCTACGTACACAGTATGTATCAGTTCCTTTCTCTACTATTGCCATCTTGTCATAATTTCGGCAGCATAACGGCGTCTCTTAATATTCCAAAATTCACTTTGACATAACCTCCCCTGTAATGGGTTATTTATTGGGATGAGATTCGGGGGAATCTCAGTAGCAACAATCATAACAATATATGTAATGCAGAGTGACAGTGCTTGCTTGTGATTGTGTACAGATAAGTATGCTGCGTGCTTCCACGCTTAATAACATACGATCATAGCATTACAGCAGAGCTTCAGACATAACATATAAGACAACAATCCAACCAAACAATAGCACAACAAATCACAAAGCCATTACATAAAAGCTAGGATTAGTTACTACCTCAAGAGCTTAGCAGAACTCTACTATCTCTATTCTGCTTCCAGCTCTGCCAGAACTTCATTTCTTTCTTTCTTCCTCTCACTTTCTCTCTCTAGCACTTCCTCCTCTCTCTTATCCTTGCTTGGCCGTGGCATATGAATGAATGGGGGGGGTATTTATAGTTTTCTTCAATGGCATTCTTGTAATTTTGAAGCCATCTGATCCTGTGGTCCTGGTTTTTCCGGAATTTCCTATTTTTCTTTATTCATTTTAATGCATCATGCATGACATCATCTCAAGGCCACCTCATGGGACACCTCAGCTCCACATTCTTCACATGTCACAATTCCTGGACACCTCATCAGCTGACTCAGCAGTTCCAGTCCAATCCAGTACCGGTCCGGTCCGATTCCCCACAAATTGGACTCACCGGCTAAGATTGTGCCACGTGTCATCAATTTTTTCTTCCTCCTCTATATTGGCGCCATGTGGCATCTTACTGGCACCTGTCACGCCTTCCAATACTATCCAGATAAATCCAGGACTTTATCTGATCACCTCCTCGGTTATCGTGCCGACCGAGTAACTTTACTTTATTGAAATGGCATTAAAATAGTATTTTAATGCCACTTTTTCCCACATACTTCATGGGCTACGTTTTTGGGCCTTGGAATACTATCTTGGGTCTCTGATCAAGCTCAAGTACTCTGATGGCTCGATTCCCAAGAAACAGCCCTTGGTAAATTACCAAAATACCCCTGAGTGCCCTTTCTTGCGCTATCTTAGCCCTAAGGGTAAAATCATCATTTTACACCTTTCTGTACCCTGTCAGGGTATATACTGACTCTGAGTAACTTTATCTGTATGTGCCTTGGCTCCTCGGCCTGTCCAGAATGACCAAAATGCCCTCCATTCATCTATTACTCTTTAGTACAACACAGGGGCATTTTTGTAATTTCGCACTTTTCCGGGGTTCTGCTGGACACTGGCCCACCTATCAGTCCAAGTGTCTTACTGGGCCTTTGATGGAGCCATTATTGGGCCTCTCAGGGTGCACTACCTTCATGGCACGCATTACGAGGAATCCTCCCTTGTCAAAGATTATTGAGTATTTTATCTATTATTCACCGTTTATACACATATCCGGACACCGGCTCCTTCTGTCCGATACACTGGCCTGCGGTGTTCAGGCATTCCTGTGAGTCATATCAGTCATCTGACTGAGGTCATCCGAACTCATTCAGTCCCTTTTCAAATACCGATAAAATTCCTTATCGGGTACCCGGAGGCCTCACACTCCCGTCTGGATTTTCTAATTTGCTAATAACTTTTTCTACAGGCCTCCTATCGGTATTCTGTCAGTTTCCCGACATCCGTCCCATAAGGACGTATCATCCTGTATTTTCTTACTTAGATCTGAAATCTAGGATATCCGGTAGGAATTTTTATAACTTTTGGACGATCAGTCTATTTCTGGCTATCTGGAGTCATCAAAAATTCCTGTATCAAGCCAGATTACCGAGCGTCACTTGCTCTCTCTACCGGTGAAATCTGGGACTGAAATGCTTTCGGGCAGTCCAAACCACTTCCAGCCTGACTTTCTTTAATTACAATTTAGCCCCAGGGAACTTTTCTTCTTTTCATTTAAGTCCCTTTCTATTTGGTAAAATTACACTTAAGGACCCCACATTTTTGTCTACTTTTCTTTTTGGCCTTGCACTTTTTCATAATTGCATATAAGTCCCTTCCTTTCCTTTGCTTTACTTTACTAGGTCTAGGGGCATTATTGTCTTTTCATATCTTACCAGAGTATTCTCTGGCCCTGGTCAACTATCCAGATACCCCTTCTTGACTGTCTAACCTTAGCCAAATGACCAAAATACCCTTTACTCATTCTTCAGTTATTCTATAACATAAGGGCATTTTCGTCATTTTGCACATTTTTCCCGGACACCGGCCCCTCTTACCACTTAACTGATATTATGGGCCTGGGCCTTTTCTGGTGTCACTACGGGCCTTAGACAACACTGTATGGCCTCTGGCCATAGTCCGATCATCTCTATTCGGACTGCTCTTCCTTTACCGATTATAACTGTAATTTCCCATCTTCGAGAATTTTTACAGAAAAATCGGGACCTCAAATCAAAATTCTGTGTTGCGTCATTCAATCCGGAATCCTTTTCTCTATCTCCTGGTATTTTCAGATATTTTATCCAGACCGGGCTATTTTGGCCTGAAAGTACGCTCCCGCGCACACTTTTCAAAAATGACCATTTTACCCCTGGTCACATTTCTAATTCTTTCATACACATAGAGACCTCATATGCACATTTCACAGTTCAGTGAAATGATCAGCATAATTTTCTCTATTTTCTGGCAAAATATGGTACTCATCGGCTACCAGCCCGATCTTTCCCATAATTACGATTATGTCCTTGAATTCTCTTTCTGGCATCTCTAGGCCTAAAAATTGGGGTGTTACATAGTTCTCATGGGGAATTACCGAATCAGTACAGTTATTTTCTGCCAGGATTATCGGCAGGATAGAATTAATAAAGTTAAGATTGCTTCGGTAAGTGTACTCTGAAGGGTCTAAGGAAGGATGTTTCAATAGGGACATCGAGCCAACAAATTGATAAATCTCGTCTAGTATTCATGTAATGACTTCCCATCCTGTTGCAGGATATTTGTAATCTCCTTCATCCTAGTAGTCTTTGAGGCTGGGAAAAATTGCTCCAGATATGTTGATTTCAGTTGATCCTATGTAAGAGACGAGAAATAGGTTGGCAGATATAACCATTCCTTAGACTTCCCTTCCATAGTGAAATGGAAACAGCTCCTTAACACGCCATTCAATGCAGTCATTGGAGGCTTCATTGAAGAACAGATCATATGCATAGTTTGCAAGTGGCGATGTGGCCATTCTCCTGTAAAACCATAAAATTTAGGTAAGGCTGCAATCAAAGCTCCTTTAATTTCAAAATTAGCTTCTTCAGTATAAAAACCATAAGGATCACAATTCACATGCGAATGATTTATTTCCCTCACACTTCTATTATCTTCCACATTCATTTCATTTTCTCCATGCCATTGCGCCCATTATGATTTATCTCAGCCATATTAGAAGTTTCTAATGAAAACTCTAAATTTAGTTCAATTTCAAACTCCAGAACACTAGAGGATGAACTAGATTCTATTGATCTTACCTCTTCTTCTCTAAATTCTCTAAATTCCCTTTTTAGTTTCCTAAGTCTTCTCTCAATTTTAGGTTCAAAAGGCACTAATGGTCTAGTCCTTCTACGAATGCAACTCACAAACAATCAAGAATAGCTAGGCAAGCAATCAGAATTAAACACAGAAGTTTCACAGCAAAAAGCGTCAACCGGTCACGATAAAAGAGTTTTAAGGTTACGACCTAGGAACACAGAGAGCAAGAGTTCTTCAAAAATGGTTATCAGGTCACAACTTAAAGGTACTCAGGTCACGACTAAATAACACAGAGAGTAGGTTTTCTAAAAGTGTCACGACCAAAAGTTGTGGAAGTCGCGACTGAAGTTCACACGAGACTAATCAATACCACAGCAAAGCAATTTGGTCGTGACTCAATATCACAGATAGTGATTTCACAGAAACTGAGAACAATACAGAATGTAATGCAATTAAAAATGACAAAAACTAAAATTCAAAACAAAAATAACTCAGGTAAATAATGGAATTGACAATCAATCACTAAGGAACAAATTACTTGGCTCCCCGGCAATGTCTCCATTGATGAGCAAGTCGGATTGTCGCCTCCGACCCATCAAAATAAGTGATGTTTGCACAAAATAATGTAGTAGAAGGCGTAACCCTATCGTTCTTCTCAAGGAGCTTTTCTATTGGAGACCCAGCGTATTGGTGACAAAACTATTAAAAACCTGAGTGAAAATAAAATGGGTTTTAGGGTTTGATTAGTTTTTGGATGCAATAAAGTAAAAGTGCAATAAAGTAAATATTTTTGTATTTTTGATTTAGATGAAAAATAGTTGGTTTGTGAAAGTAGTATGTGATGACAAACTCTTGGTGATGAAAACGTATATATCCTTGGTCTTAATTTGATATGGAGTTTTTGAAATCACTAAGTCTTAAATAAATCTTCAATAGATCGATTGAGTTTTGAGTATTAATATCCTTTAAACTCTTTAGATCAAAGTTAGTTTAAAGAATCTTAATGCACTGTTAAAATCCACTTAGTGTGTAATAGAAATCAGATGATAAAAATGCCCTCGAAGGATCGTCGAACGATAAACCCTAGATTTCAAGTAATTGAATTAATTAGCAATGATCGTTGATAAAAGTTCAACTGCCTTAAAATCAAAACTGAAATATTATATTGAAACAACATTCAAAACATCCAAAGTCAATTACAATAGTCTAATCTAAGAATAGTCAATTGACACTCAAAACCTTGTTCATAAAATGAAACCCTAGATCTAGAAGCATCAAAATATGAAAGGTGCAGATTAAAACAAAAAAACTCCCCAGTGCAGTCCATGAGCTCAAGACACGAGATCCACCATCAAGAGACTAATGATTTAGCCTCTCATGACTCATATTATGCTATAATCGCTATTCAAATATAACGTCATGGAGAAAGCAGAAGGTGAGGTGAAGAGATGAATGATGGCGAGGTATGGTAGTGGAGAAAGAGAGTAGATAGAATTCGAGCACTGCTTCTTAACCTAATCAGGTCAAAAAATAGCCTCCCGGACTTTTGCGGCTTGCCTCCCCTTTTAACAGTAGGTTGACCTAATAAAAAACATGCAGCTTTATGACTGTCTTCTTTGGTCATGACCAGATCCATGTTTTGGTCGTGACCTGTAAACACAGAGAAACTTCCCAAGAGAAATTAGATCATGACCTGTGGACACTTTGGTCGCGACTAGAATACACAGAAGCTGCTTTCTTTATTTGCTTCTCTCTTGTGATTTCTTTTATGCTCACATTAGTTCTTGATTTTCCTCCAAAGTACCTGTAAATGCAAAATCAAAGCTTGTTGTAAAAGTCCCATCAATAAAAGAATGCATAATTACAGTTTGGAGTAGTTAATTTTACCATTTTACCCTTAAAATAGTATATTGCCAAGTACAATCATGTATTACCATAAAAGCACAATTACAGGCATAAATAAATGGTAAAACTGTTATAAAACTATTAAAAATATTGCAGAAACTATACACAAATTGTGTCTTATTAGTAGGGTAAGGAGAACGACGGGGGTTTATGGTGAAGGTGCACTACATTTTTAGTTTGAAGCAAGGAAAATTGAGAAGATTAAGGAAACAATAGAAAGGCCAGAGGAAGAAGAAGGAGGTCAAATAGAGATAATCAGGGAATGATAAGGAACAAACCATGCAAGAGAGAAAATATTGGATAAAAAGAATATGAAACAAAGGGGTAAATATAGGAAACAATGGGTTGAGGATCACATGGAAGGGAGAGGAAGAGTAAAATACTGGGGAAGGCAAAGAAGAAGAATGTATTGGTATTGGTAGTAGCCAATGATAAAAGGAGAAAGAAGATAAAGGAAGAAAGGACCAACCAGAGAAAGGAATGAAGAAAAAGCAACAACATTACTGAGTCAATGATCGATAGAAGCATAAGGAAGAAGCAGAAAGGCGTATCTTGGAAGGGACAAAAAATGGATGGAGTAAAAGCATAAAGGAAATAATAAATACAAGGAAGAGTGAGGGGAAAGGAATGGCGTCTAGGAACAAGAACTATTAGGAGAATTATGGTACTAGGAGTAGATGCACATATAGCAAAGGGAAAACGACGGAGGTAGTAAAGCAAACAAATGATCAGAAAAAAATTCTTCCCACTCTAGAGAAGGAAATGTTCTCCCTCTAAGAGCCACTTGGACATCGATGATTTTGTTAGACTCCATGTTTTGATTATGACAAATGGTTTTGATTATGAAACTTCAAATATATTTTTAACATAGCTTATTTTTTAACAAGCTTATTTATTGATAAGGGTGTTTATCGATAAGCCCTTTAATAAATAAGAACAAAATTCAGTTGTGAAATTAGTCTTACAAGGAATTTAATGAAGCAATTATGGATAAGGGTATTTATCGATAAAGTCTTTGAAAAACAATAATAAAGTTTAGTTTGTTTGTCACATCCCAATTTTTCTCTATCTGTATAAGACTGAAAAAGGCAAGAGGTTTGGAAGGGATTGTGACAATGACTGGAAGAAAAAATAAAGATTAGATAAGGTTTAAGTTATTAAAAGGAAGGAAAATGAGAGGTTATAAAGAAAGAGACTAAATTGCAAAGATGAAAAGTATTAAGGAAGGTAGAAAATGAAAAAGGACCTAAGTGAAAAAGTGTCCTTGTGGACTCCACATTTTGCCACATAGAAGCTAAAAACAAGGAAGAAGAGTTTGGAGATGTGATACAATATAATAAAATAATATAAGAATTAAGGTAATTATGATTAAGGTTAATTAATCCAAAAACTAACCAATCAAATTCAAGATTAAATCATTGTAATAATTAGTTGAGGAGGGATAAAATGGTCCAAGACCCTTGAAATTTTGCTATAAATACCCCCATTCTTCACAAAATTGTGACCTAAGAGAAGACCTAGGGGAAACTCTTTCCATTTGAAAACCTAACCAATTCTAGGCAAGTTTAAGAGAAATTTCAAGGTACTTTTATCCAAGTTAGCTAGGGCTTAAGGTATATAATCCTTCCTAGTTTATTTATATGCGTTTTGGAAGGATGAAACTTGAGATTTAATTATTAGAAAATAAATTTCTCCTTAGTATACTATGCTGGCCAAAATGCTATAATGAAGAAGGAAAATGAAGATTAAGTTAGAACTATGTAAAAGGCATTGAGATAAGCTAGTTTGGAGATTGGTTATAGAGCTAGATTGAAATTCTTACATTGCAAACCATAGAAAGCTTTCGGTTAATTGTAGAATTGAAAGGAAGAATGTTATTTTCAATATCTAATGCTTCTAATGAATCTGGATGATGATTTTGTATAGGATTGAACAAGTTTGGAACCTTGGAAGTATTGGAATTGAAAGATAGAATTTTAAAACCTTCTTTGTTACTGTTCATACACGTGAACAATGATATGAATTTCATGATTTAGATGCTTTCAATGGTTTTAAAATGAAAATATTGTGGAATAAGTAGAGAAACAAGTATTGGAAGCATTGTAATTAAAATGAGAATTTTTGGAAGAATTATATGGACTCTTTCAGTTCTATCCAGTAGGGTATGTAGGAGTTAGAATTTTGTAATTCTAAGCTCATAAATGGATTTAAAAGGTAAAATTGTGTAGGGCAAAGTTAAGACACAAGTTAGTTCAATGTTTAGCCACGAATAAATGGAAGTTAGGGGTTAGTTAGTAAACCAAATTCAATGTTTTTAAATATTGATTGAAATAAGATGGTGACACTTGTATGAATATGCAATGTTAGGATTTGATTTATGTTTTCAAGTAGACAACCTCACATCAAGCAAAGGTGACAAAGAGGAGGATAGAGAAAAGTAAAGCATCAAGGTAGTAAGTTTACCTAAACTTGTATGTGTTTATTATATGGATGATTATGTTATGGCTTTGTTGATTGATGTTGTTCATATGTATTAGTTGTAGCTCTGTGCTATGATTACTTTGGCCAATTGTATTTCATATGTTACATGAAAGTATGCACAATACATTATGTTAACACAATCATAAGCAAGCACAAGTTCCAAGCATTAATGCATACATTGTTTAGTACCATTTAATACTGAGATTTCCCTATAAATCTCACCCTAATCTATAATTCTATACAATAGGACCATCAAGCATGGGAGGTGAAGATTAGAGGATTATAGTGTGTTTGTATGGTTATGTTATGAACAAGTTGTGGATTGTATTTATGTAAAGTTAGTTGATAAAAACTTTGTACTTGAACAAAGACTAATTTTGAGCAGTAACTTATAGTCTGTAATTACATATAGTAAATGATGGAATAAATGTACAATATTTCACTAGTGTTTAGTTAACATGCCAAGCTTTGTTTTGACACCAAGAATGCCTTATTTCAATATATATACAAGGAGAACAAATTTTTCAAAGTTAAGGTTCAGAAACTGTTTTCAAAATTTTTGACCAAATAAATAGTGAACTTCGACATCAGAACTGACTTAGTTGACTGGTCAATTGGTCTGAGGCATATTTTTTCCCTAAACTTTAATATGTTAACTTTGATTAGCTTTTGAACCTTTTCATTTCGATTTTTATAGGATTAATTATGATTTTTTGAAGTTCATGGCCAAATCTGGAAATACCAAATGAATAGTTTGAGATTGAACTTCAATGGACTTGTAAGTGGTTCTAATTGCTACCGAATAGATCCTAAGGCGTTTGAAAGTAAGGTGTTATACTGTTCAATTTGCAAAAACAAATTCTATTAGGCATTATCGATAAGGGTGTTTATCGATAAGCCCTTTCGATAAATGAGAACAAAGTCATTTATGAAATTTGTTTCAAATATAATTTTTCGAAGTATTAATCGATAAGGTAGTTTATCGATAAATATTTCGATAATTAGAGAAGTTTCAATTTTTAAACCAGTCTTTGAAACCAGTTTTTTAGAATATGTGATTAGTTGAACATTGATCATATAACTTAGAAAATTGTCTTATAAAATTCTTATTTGAAAAAGTATTACATAGCATTTGTGAAGAAGTTAGAAGAATCAAACAAAGTTTTAAAGTTAGAACATTGTCTTGAACATCAGGTATTTATCGAATAGTTATTCGATAAGCCCACTTATTGAAGAACACTTCAGTAAGTTACTTATTCTGGTCTATGGAATAAACATTTTGAAGAGACTTCTTCTCGATAAGTATTTTGACAAGCCTCAACCAAGAGTCTATATCAAAAAGATTATTTTTTGAAGAACATATCAATAAGGCTAGTCTTCGAAGTATTATTCGATAAGAGTCAATCTATTTGAATATGTTAGACTTCAATGTTTTCATGATGACAAATAATTGAGAAAATATTTCAAAATAAAACTTAACTGATAAAGAACATTTATCGAAAAGCTCATCGATAAGGTAGTTATTCGATAATGTTAGTTCTATGCAGACACACCCAAGAGGGGGTGAATTGGGTGTTTTAGAAAATTTAGCAGAATTTTATACTGAACAGAAAAATAGAAATATGATTGATAAAATAGAGTAAAGTTCAGAGAGATTTCACCGATGGAACACAAATCAGTTTATACTGGTTCGAACTAAATGCTTGTCCTACTTCCAGTCCTTAGAGGCCTTCTGGGATTTCAACTATCCTCCAAGATTTTAGTGGCCTCTTGGCACCTTAGTACAACAATTGACTCCCTCAATTACTCCCCCATACTTCCCCGTAAGGTTTTAATCTTAACTTAAGAGAACTGATCTCTTAAGCTAACAGAAAGAATGAAAGAAAAATTTTGATAGTCTCTCTCATGGAGTATAGATGATGATACACACTGAAGCTTAATAAATGTCAGGTTACACAGAATGAAGAAACTAATAATGTAATAAATTCAGAAGTTGATTCAGTCAGTTGGTTGCTCTCTTCATTCAATGCTGAGTTGTTAAATATCATTTACTTTGGTTGTATCGATTAGACTCAAATTTGTAACCGTTAGAGTGAAGGCATGGTGGTCGCTGATGGGTTAGGTATGCATTTAATACGTTTGCAGAAAGTAGAAAGTTTCTGTTGCGAGTAACCTTTATCATTTTGAATTCATAACCTTTTCTGAATACACTCAATCAAAAGGATTCGTTAGTTGTTGAAGCGTTAATTGACCATATGAACAGTTAATGAATAACTAAAGATTAAGTTCATAATTAAATTCAGATAGTTATTCAGAAAATATATGATGTATTAATCGATTACCTAATCAATTAATTAGATCAATGTTCAGTTAATGTGTGAAATAAAAAATAGAGCATCACACTGATCTGATTATTTAAGCACATATAAAGTAATTTTAGTAAGGAAAGTTTCTCAAAGTATTTAAAAACATGAATAATGAGAAACACAGGCATAATATCACTTAAATAAATTATATGAAAATGAAATCAAATTGTTGCTTAAAATAGAGATATATTTGAAGTTTTTTTAAGTTTCTGAAGTTAATCGATTAAATCATCGATTAATATAAGTTAATCGAATGCCTAGTCAATTAATGTGTTTGGAAGAATTGAATTAGAAAATATTTCAACATAAATTAATCGAATAGTTTATATGTTAATGCAAATTAATCGATTAATTTGGTTTATAATTGAATTTCATAAAATTAATACTTCACTGATTAATCGAACAGCTAATAGATTAATATAAATTAATCAATTATCTAATCAATTAATAGTAATATCTTTGTTTAAGAGAAAAACTATTTTTCCTAGATTAATCGATTAATTATAATTAATCGATTAACCAATCGATTAATTGACTTATGAATTCAATTCCATAAGGCAAGCTCTTGACATTAATCGAATATTTAATAGATTAATGGTCACTCATTAATCGATTAACTAATCGATTAATTGATTTTCTTTTGTAAAACATAATGTTACCTTTACATTAATCTATCATCTAATCGATTAACTGATATGAATAGATTAATTATCAATAATCGATTAGCTAATCAATTAACTCAACTTTTTGACAATGTTTAAGCACAGAAAAGAATCCAACACTCCATTTTTCAAAAACATCCTTTGTCCAAAACATATTGACCGATAAATGAAAATATTTCTACTATCTTTAAATCATTTTTAGTATTATTGAAACTTTTTGCTATTTGACATCATCAAAACATATTTTTCAACAATCTCTCCCTTTTTTATGATGGCAAATCACTAAAAAAGTAATATTTTTTCTCCCCTATTTGTCATCAGCAAAAAGTTTGAAGTATGTAACATCCCAATTTTCAGGCCTAGAGACTCAAAGAGTATCTTGAAATAGATAGGCTACCAGACCCCTTTGAGCAGAAGTCCCAGAAATATACAGAGGGTTTTTAGGGACTAAACTGCAAATAAGTGAAAGTACAAGGACTTATATGTAAATAGTAAAATTCCTAGGGGTATAATACTCATTTTAGTAAAGAAAGGGATTAAATTGAAAAAGGAAGAAAATCTAAGGATTTAAGTGAAATTATGAAAGCTTTAAGGTTAAAAGAGAAAGTAGACAACAATCCAACCAAACAATAGCACAACAAATCACAAAGACATTACATAAGAGCTAGGATTAGTTATTACCTCAAAGGCTCAGCAGAACTCTACTATCTCTATTCTGCTTCCAGCTCCGCCAGAACTTCCTTTCTTTCTTTCCTCCTTTCTCTCTTCCTTTCCTTCTCCTTCTCTCTCTTCTTTCTCTCTCTTCCCTTGCCCATGCGTATGCAAATGAATGAGGGAGGGGGGTATTTATAATTGCCTCTAATGGCAATATCGTAATTTCCATGAACTCTGAATATGTGGCTACAGATTTTCCTGGAATTTCCTATTTTCTTTTATTTCCTTTTACTGCATCATCAGTGCCACCTCAACATTCCACCTCATCGGACACCTCATCGCCATATCTTTCACATGTCACAATTCCTGGACAACTCATCAGCTGACTCAGTATTTCCAGTCCAATCCAGTACCGGTCCGGTCTGATTTCCCACAAACTGGATTCATCGGCTGAGATTGTGCCATGTGTACTTAACTTTTCTTCTCCCTCTAGACCAGTGCCATATGGCACCTAGAAGAGACCTTGCACGCCTTCCAATGCTATTCAGATAAGTCTCGGACTTTATCTGATCACCTCCTCGATTATCGTGCCAACCGAGTAACTTTACTTTACTGAATCATTACTTTAATGCCATGTGGCATCCTGTGGGTCCCATGAGTACACCTTATCAGTCCACCTCATGGTTTCCAGATATCCTTTCCTTTATCTGACCTCCTGCCCCAGTTTTATCTCTAACCGGGTAACTATCTCCTTTGGACCTTCACAATCCTGGCCCACTTGATCCCATACGGCTAACACCACTTATAGTCACTAGTCGCGACCTAACCATCATCTTATCGCGACCTAACACTTCTGTGTACATTAGTCGCGACCACAACATCCTTTAGTCGCGACCATAACAGTTTTTCGTCGTGACCATATCACTTTTCAGTCGCGACCTCATTACTTTTTAGTCGCAACCAGGCTCATTTTGCCTATTAGTCGCAACACCACACATATTTCAGTCGCGTCTAAACCTTTCTGCCAATATTAGTCGCGACCACACTTATCTCTAGTCACGACCAAAATGGTCAGCTCTCAACTCTACAACCTTTGACCTTTATATCATCCCCAAACGGCCATTCTACCCCTTGGGACTTTCACTGTTTACACATAAGTCCCCGTACCTTTGCTTATTTACAGCTTAGTCCCTGAAAACTCTCTGTGTGTCTCTAGGACTTCTGTTCAAAGGGGTATGGTAGCCTTTCAATCTTAGGCTATTTCTGCGTCTCTAGGCCTAAAAATTGGGATGTTACACTCCACTAGTTGATAAACTCATCCAGAAAAATTTATTTGTAATGGTTTTTCTCATATACCCTCTATTATATACAGACTGAACTTAGTTTTTCCTTAAATAAGGATGGAATCTGAGTGCTGATATTCAAAGTTTTGTAGAAGTATGACTGAGAAATAAAGAAGAGAATCCCTATGCTTTAAGAACAGAGAAGTATGATCAGATAGATCCTCTAGATGAGAATAAAGAGATTAAAAGTCCAAAAGACCTAGAGAAGAGGGTTTAAGGCAAAACAAAGATAGAATGCAGTTCTATGAGAAAGAGAATGATAGGGACCAGAGCTATACAAAGAGTAACCTAGCTCTAACCCAGTAGCACGCTTAATTGAAAGGTGCTAAGGCAAGAGTAGCCTAATAAGCCCTGAGAAGGGATAAGAAAGAGTACAAATGCCACAAAGGTTTGGCGTAGATGCACAAAGTTATATAAGAGGATGAGAAAAGTTAAGAAAAGTTATGAAAAGTAAGAGAATAGAGCCTCTTATGTTAGAAACATAATCTAAATTATGATATTATGTCAAGAGAAAGAAAGACAAAAGAACACTATTTCTCCTAAAAGGCTAGCAAAGTGTAAGAGAAATGAGGTAGACCCCAGAACTACATCAAAATTCTGAGGGGAAAGATATGAAAGAAATGGACACTACTCACAAGTCTAGTAAGTTGTCCATAAGCATAAGCATATGAGTAGATGATAGAAGATTGATGAGTAATAAGAAAGAAGTAGATTTTAACTCGGATTGAGTTGATTCAAAAAAAGAGATGTAAAGTTTTATGGATGATAAGACCACTCAGCCAAATGTTAAGATAATGTGGCTAAGGTATTGAGTAAATTTTGAGGACGAAATTTATTTTAAGGGGGTAGAAATGTAACATCTCAATTTTTAGGCCTAGAGACTCAAAGAGTAGCCTGAAATAGATAGGCTACCAGACCCCTTTGAGCAGAAGTCCCAGAAACATACAGAGGGTTTTTAGGGACTAAACTGCAAATAAGTGAAAATGCAGGGACTTACGTGTAAATAGTAAAAGTCCATAGGGGTATAATGGTCATTTTAGAAAAGAAAGGGACTAAAGTGAAAGTCTAAAAGTTCCATGGTGCAAAAATAGAACAGACACAAGTTGTGGGTCATTAAGTGTAATTATGAAAAGTTAAGGGACTTAATCGAAAAGAGGAAAAGTTTCCAGGGGCAAAATGGAAAATATAGAAAGTTGAGCCTTAGAACTGCTCGAAAGCATTTCAGTCCCAAATTTATCAGTACATAGAGGAAATGATGCTAGTTGATCTAGCTTATTACAGAAATTTTATTAGAGTTTCAGATAGCTAAAATTTTCTGATAGTTTGAAAGTTATCTGAAATTTTTATCAGATCTTCTAGACCTCAGATATAAGTAAAAAATTACAGGAATGTGCGTCCTGTGAAGATAGAGGTCAGGGAACTAACAGAGTCCTGAAAGGAGATCTGTAAGAAAAGTTATTCACATATTAGTGAATTTTGACCGGAGTTCGTGAACCCCGATATCCGATTGGGAAATTAAGCAGCAAGCAAACTAGGACTAAATGAGCCCAGATGACATCACAAAGAGGCCCATGATGACATCAAGGGAGGGCCAGGCCCATGATATCAGTTTATCTTAAAAAGGGGCTAGTGTCCAGAAATATGCCGAAAATATGCGAAATGACCAAAATACCCCTATGTTATAAAATAATTAAAGAATGAGTGAAGGGTATTTTGGTCATTTGACTAAGGTTAGATAGTCAAGGAAGGTTATCTGGATAGTTGACCAGGGTCAGGAAATATTCTGGTGAGGTATGAAAAGACAATAATGCCCCTAGACTCATTAAAGTAAATAAAGAGGAACTAAGGGCATTTTGAAAATTTGCCAAGGGATGTTTCTTGGGAATTGAGCCATCAGAGTATTATTAGTACTTTTTAGTAAAGTAAAGTTACTCGGTTGAAGTGGTAACTAGGGAATTGATCAGATAAAATTTGAGACTTATCCAGAGGCCATGAGATGGCGTGAAAGGTGTCCTTATGGGACCCATAAGGCGCCACATGGCATGAGCATAGGGAATGGAGAAAAAGCTAAGGACACGTGGTATGATCTCAGCCGTTTATTCTGGGATAAGACTCTAGAATTCTCTGGAAGCGCTGAGTCAGCTGGTGAGGTGTCCTAAGGGCCCCACCATTACGCCACCTAAGCATGTGAGGTGTCAATGGGTGATGTCATGTTTAATGAGTCATTGAGGATGATGATGTCATCACGATAATGCAGGCAAAGCTTCTTAAGGAAGCTAAGCGATTTGAGCCATTTTTCGTGATTCGATCTTAGCCATCCATTCCACCTTGCTCCACCTATAAATACCCCACCCCTCCCTCCATTTCATTCCACGGCAAAGAGCAAGAAGAGAAGAGAAAAGAAGAGAGAGAAAGAGAAAGATAGAGTTCTGGCTAAGCTAGGAGCAATCTGTAATATCCTTAATTTTCTGTACTGATTTCTATGTACAGATTAAATAGAATATATGAGTTCTTTTTCAGGAAAAAGATGTGGTCCTTTATGTAAAGAAAAGGATTAAATTGCAAAAGAAAGGAAATGAAAGGACTTAAGTGCAATTATGGAAAGTCTAAAGTTAGGAAAGAAAGGTAGACAAAAATGTGGGGTCTTAAAGTGTAATTTTAGCCAAATTTAAGGGACTTAATTGCAAAGAAGAAAAGTTCCCTGGGGCTGAAGTATAATTAAAGAAAAATAGCCCAGAAGTGGTTTGGACCGCCCGACAGCATTTCAGTCCCAGATTTCACCAGAAGATAGGGCAAGTGACGCTGGGTAATCCAGCTTAATACTAGAATTTTTGAAGACTCTAGATAGTCAAAAATGATCTGATTGGCTAAAAGTTATAAAAAATCCTACCAGATATCCTAGAAATCAGATATAAGTAAGAAATTACAGGATGATGCGCCCTTATGGGGCGGATGTCAGGAAATGGACAGAATACCGATAGGAGATCTGTAGAAAAAGTTATTCATGAATTAGCAAATCCAGACGGGAGTATGAGGCCTCCAGGGATCCGATAGGGAGATTTATCGGTATTTAAACTAAGACTGAATGAGGTCGGGTAACAATAGTCAGATGCCCGTTATGACCCAAATGGCTGCCCAGACACAGTAGGGCAGTGTATCTGACAGAAGGAGCCGGTGTCCGGATATGTGTGTAAACGGTGCATAATAGCTAAAATACTCGGTGAACATGGACAGGGGAGGATTCCTCGAAATGAGTGCCATAAAGGTAATGGACCCAAAAAGACCCAAAAATGGTGCCAACAAAGGCCCAATAAGACTCTTGGACTGATAGGTGGGCTAGTGTCCGGCAGAACACCAAAAAAGTGCGAAATTACGAAAATGCCCCTCTGTAGTACTAAAGTGGTAGCAGGTGTGTGAAGGGCATTTTGGTCATTCTGGACAGGGCTAGAGGTCAAGACATATACAGGTGAAGTTAACCAGAGTCAGTATATGCCCTGATGAAGTACAGAAAGGTGTAAAATGACGGTTTTGCCCTTAGGGTTAAGATAGTGCATGGAAGGGCATCCAGGGGTATTTTGGTCATTTCGCAGGGGATCTGTAATTGGGTTTAGACCCAGTATTAAAATGTTAATGATATAAAGGATCCAGATACTAAGTTCAAGGCTAGAAGACATAATATGGGTTTTCAGAAAAATTAGATTCAGAAAACGGTCCAGCTTTCGAGGCGACGGACCGGGCCGGTACCGGATTGGACCGAAAAGCTTCCAGAAGGCTTCTAGCTCCCTCTATTTGTGCCATGTGATAAATGTGTAAGGTGAGGTGTCCCATGAGGTGGCCTTGAATGATGTCATGGATGATGCAGTAAAAGGAATAAAGAAAAATAGGAAATTCTGGAAAAACCAGGACCACAGGATCAGATAGCTTCAAAATTACAAGAATGCCACTCCTCAAAATTCTACAGAAGGAATGTAGCAGTTATGTTGCCGGATTTTAGACAACGAGAAATGTAATAGAAATATGAGGATATTAATCATGCACTGATGTATAACAGTTGATTATTTAACAATTATTGTTATCTGGCATGTTTGACTGATATGTGATGTATGTATGCACTCATATGTAAGGTTGGTTGCTGAAAAATGACTTTGTGAACAGTAATCCGTGGAGACCTATTGAAGTTTGATAAATCATTTAAATTAGTAAATGGTTGAATAAAAGTATTATATTTTTATGGTAAATAGTAGACATACTAAGATTTAATTTGATATATAGATTGGTTCATTTGGATGTACTCACGAAAACATATAAATTGTTAAAGTTGGGACCAGAATGCTGGATTCAGGAGAAAATCACTGGATGAACAGTAAAGTTGAAACATTGACCCACGTTGAATTTGTCAAGTAATGGTCAACCAATGATTTTTACCTGAAATATAATTAAGTTACATTCATGTTTCAATTTGAACCACTTCATTTCGATTTTTCTAGAATTAGTTATGATTTTTCAAAGTCAGGTCACTCATCTGGAATTTGCCACAGTGAACAGTACCCGATAAGAATAAAATTCCAGATTAAGAGTTTAGACTTCAATGACCCTGAAAGTGGTTCTAAGTGCTACTGAATGGTCCTTAAGATATATAAAAATAAGGATGTGACACAATCCAAGGAGCTTGAGGACTCGACAAGCTTAGGAATAAGGTAAATAATTTATTCTAGTCCCTGCTCTAATAAATTAGAGGATTATTTTTATAAATTTAATAGTTAGAATAGAGAAATATCTCTCTCTATAAGGTTAGCAGTGGATAGAAAGAAAGCTATGGGATTATCAGGATAAGGGTATTACCTTAAGATAAGCTTGAGTTAAGTGGAGTTATGCTGGACAGGATAATAATAAGAATATTATTATGCTATGTTTAGGCCCTAACCTCTATAAAGAAGGAACCTCAGAGTAAAGGCTAAGGACTAAAGGAAGGGCTACATGCCAGGTAGTGAACTTACCCATTTTTGTATGCTTGATGTATATGCCTATGTGTTAATATGATTATGATATGTGATGATGATGATATATGCTCTACCCTTTATGAGTTTATGGTTATGCATAATAGTTATAGGGATGGAGCATAATAGTATGCAATTGGAAGCTAAAGAAAGATAAAGGAAACATGTCATGCACTTGCATTCATCTTGTATACATTGAATGGTACCATTTGCTACTGAGATTTCCCCCAAAATCTTACCCCTATCTTTTCCAAACATAACAGGGTACTGGTTTGGAGAAGATGAAGCTAGGAAAGTGAGGATGTGACAATCTTGAGCAAGTGGCTTGGTAAAAATATCTGTTAGTTGAAGATGAGTTAGGATGAATTTAACTTTTATATCTTTCTTTTGTACGTGGTCTCTTATGAAATGGTGTCTAATATCAATATGAACCACGATACAAGACAGTCACCATAGAACTCACATTGTCCATTGGTGCTTTTCCTATCAGTTTGTATCCTCCATGGTCAAAGTTTGAGTATGCTACCAAGTATTCTGCTCCTCCCTTCAGAAACCAAATACCAAGTTCAATGGCTCCCACTAGATATCTTAATATTATTTTTACAGCTTCAGCATGGGATTCCTTTGGATCATCTTGATATCTTGCACACAGCCCTACACTAAATTGTATGTCTAGTCTACTTACAATGAGGTATAGAAGAGACCCAATCATTCCTTGATATTTTGTAATGTTGAAATCTTTCCCTTTCTCATCTTTATCTAGCATCATATTTGTGCTCATCGGAGTTGATACACTTTTAGCTTGATCCAATTCAAACTTCTTTAGTAGCTCCTTCAAATACTTTGTTTGTGAGACGAAAATGTCCTTTCTTCTTTGTTTTATTTGAAGTCTGAGAAAGAAGTTTAGTTCTCCTATCATGGACATCTCAAATTTTCCTGCATTATCTTGGCATACTCTTGAAAAATGTCATATCCTTAATTTTATTCTTACATATACTCAATTGAAAGTATCTTATGCCAATTGAACACCTTTTTAGCTTAGAAACATGAATTTCCAAGAATTAGGTTATCGGGTACTGTTTATTTGGTAAATCCAGATTACATCATGAACTTTGGAAATTTATAATTAAATTTAGAAAAATCAAAATGATGTGATTCCAATTTCTAATAAAATCTCTTTCATTAAACTTTGAAGTAAAAATATGAAACTGAGGTTTCCTTGTCCAAATAAAATTAGTTTATTCGTTGAAAAACACTGTTCATTTGGTAAACTTGAAAGTTCCAGTTTCTATGCCTTATTTTCAAAAATTCATTTCTCCTAGTTCTTCCAAGGTGCTTGCCTCTTTCTAGCTTCAATGGAAATTTTGCAAGAGTTTCCCCAAGGCTGCCAAGCATGCCGAAATGATCTGATTTAAGGGGGTATTTATAGGCAAATTTGGGTGGAAATGAAAGGCCAAGATCATTTTGTGCACTATTTGATCTAATGGCTCAGATTTATTCTTGGATTTACTTTTCTTTAATAATTATGACATCATCAAGGGGACACCTCACAAGGCACATGGCACCATTCCAAGGGAGAGAAGTCTCTAGAAAAATTCCAGTCCAATCCGATACCGACTCAGTCCGATTTCCCAAAAACTAGACTGTTTTATGAATCTAATTTTTCTGAGATTCCATAATATGTTTTCTGACCTTAAATCCAGTATCCAAATTATTTCTATAATTGACATTCTTATACTGGGTCTAAACTTAATTACAGATCCCTTGGAAAATAACCAAAATACCCTTGGTGCCCTTTCTTGCACTACATTAACCCTAAGGGCATAATTGTCATTTCACACCTCTTTGTACCTTGTCAAGGCATATACTGACATTGACTAACCCTTCCTGTACCTGCCTTGGCATTTTGGCCTGTCCAAAATGACCTAAGTGCCCTCCATTCATCTATTGCTCCTTAGTGCAACACAGGGCATTTTCATAATTTCTCACTTTTTCGGGGTTCCTCTGGACACTGGCCCACCTATCAGTCCAATTATTTTATTGGGCCTCCATGACACCATTTTTTGACCTTTATAGGGTCCAATACCTTTATGGCACAATTCCCTAGGAACCACTCCTGGAGATATTTATCGGGTATTTTATTCCACTGTAAATTCTATTAAAAATTCTACAGGATTCCTTTTCTAATCCTGTCAATTTTATAAATTCATATATTAATTATCGGAATTTACTATAAAGTTTCATCTGATTCTGAGATCCAAAATATACTGTAATAATTTTATCTGACTTCAGAAATTTATATCAATTTTTCGGGACCTCAAATCAAAATTCTATAATGCGTCAAACTAACCGGAATAATTTTCTCTATCTATTGGTAAAATTTGGGTCTGATCTGATTCTGGCCATTTTTTGCCTGTTTTTGGTCCAAGTTCTTCATAATTACACTGTTGCCCCTTGAACTTTTCATAAATTACATTTATGTCCTCAAACTTTTTAAAATTACACTTAAGGACCCAATATTTTTGTCTACTTTCTATTTTGGCCTCAAAACTTTTATAATTTTACTTAAATCCTTGCATTTTCCTGCTTTTTCAATTCAATCCCTTTCTTTACATAAATTGCCACAATTTTCTTAGAAAATCTCCCATATATTATGTACAAACTGTACATACTAATCAGTACATAAATTTAGGGATATTATATTTCTCTCCCCCTTAAAATAAATTTTGTGCTCAAAATTTACAATATATCCTAATGAAACAACTCAGGATACATCTCCCTCATCCTTTCCTCTGTTTCCCATGTAGCTTCATTCTCAGTTAAGCTTTTCCAAATCACCTTGACTAAAGAAATTTGCTTATTACGCAGATGCTTGATCTTTCAATCAGTAATTCGTACTGGTCCAACCTTATATGTCAGGTCATCAGTGTAATATCCTTAATTTTCTGTACTGATTTCTATGTACAGATTAAATGGAATATATGAGTTCTTTTTCAGGAAAAAGATGTGGTCCTTTATGTAAAGAAAAGGGATTAAATTGCAAAAGAAAGGAAATGAAAGGACTTAAATGCAATTATGGAAAGTTTAAGGTTAGAAAAGAAAGGTAGACAAAAATGTGGGGTCTCAAAGTGTAATTTTAGCCAAATTTAAGGGACTTAATTGCAAAGAAGAAAAGTTTCCTGGGGCTAAAGTATAATTAAAGAAAAATAGGCCAGAAGTGGTTTGGACCGCCCGACAGCATTTCAGTCCCAGATTTCACCAGAAGATAGGGCAAGTGACGCTGGGTAGTCTAGCTTAATACCATAATTTTTGAAGACTCCAGATAGTCAAAAATGGACTGATCATCCAAAAGTTATAAAAATTCCTATCGGATACCCTAGATTTCAGATATAAGTAAGAAATTACAGGATGATGCACCCTTATGGGGCGAATGTCAGGAAACTGACAGAATACCGATAGGAGGTCTGTAGAAAAAGTTATTCACAAATTAGCAAATCCAGACGGGAGTATGAGGTCTCTAGGAATCCGATAGGGAGATTTATCGGTATTTAAACTAAGACTGAATGAGGTCGGGTAATAACAGTCAGATGCCCGTTATGACCCAAATGGCTGCCCAGACACAGTAGGGCAGTGTATCTGACAGAAGGAGCCGGTGTCCGGATATATGTGTAAACGGTGCATAATAGCTAAAATACTCGGTGAACATGGACAGGGGAGGATTCCTAGAAATACGTGCCATAAAGGTAATGGACCCAGAAAGTCCCAAAAATGGTGCCAACAAAGGCCCAATAAGACTCTTGGACTGATAGGTGGGCCAGTGTCCAGCAGAACCCCGAAAAAGTGCGAAATTATGAAAATGCCCCTGTGTTGTACTAAAGGGGTAGTAGATGTATAAAGGGCATTTTGGTCATTCTGGACAGGCCCAGGAGCCAAGACACATACAAATAAAGTTGCTTAGAGTCAGTATATGCCCTGATAGAGTATAGAAGGGTGTAAAATGATGATTTTACCCTTAGGGTTAAAATAGTGCAAGAAAAGGCACCCAGGGGTATTTTGGTAATTTGCCAAGGGATGTTTCTTGGGAATCGAGCCATCAGAATACTTGAGCTTGATCAGGATCCAAGATAACATTCCCAGAGCCCAAAAACGTAGGCCCAGTGATATGTGGGAAAAAGTGGCATTAAAATACTATTTTAATGCTGTTTCAATAAAGTAAAGTTACTCGGTCGGCACGATAACCGAGGAGGTGATCAGATAAAGTCCTGGACTTATCTAGATAGCATTGGATGGCGTGACAGGTGCCAGTAAGATGCCACATGGCGCCAACATAGAGGAGAAAGAAAAAGTTAAGGACATGTGGCATAATCTTAGCCGGTGAGTCCAGTTTGTGAGAAATCGGACTGGACCGGTACTGGATTGGACTGGAACTGCTGAGTCAGCTGATGAGGTGTCCCAGGAGCTTGCAATTTTGCCATGTGACATATGAGGTGTCCCATGAGGTGGCCTGGAGGTGATGTCATGCATGATGCAGTAAAAGGAATAAAAGAAAATAGGAAATTCCGGAAAAACCAGGACCACAGGATCAGATGGCTTCAAAATTACAAGAATGCCACTCCTCAAAACTATAAATACCCCCATGCCTCTCATTCTCACGGCCAAGGAGCTTGTTGGAGTGATAAGGAAGTGCTTGAGAGAGAAAGTGAGAAAGAGAAAGAAGAAAGGAAGTTCTGGTGAAGTTGGAAGCAGTAGAGAAATTCTAGAGTTATGCTTTTGAGGTAGTAACTAATCCAAACTTTTATGTAATATCTTTGTGAATTGTTGTGCTATTGTTTGGTTGGATTGTTGTCTTATATGTTATGCTTAAAGCTCTATTACAATGCTATGATCATATGTTATTGAATATTGAAGCATGCAGCATACTTATCTGTACACAACCACAAGCAAGCACTGTCACTCTGCATTACATATATTGCTATGATTGTTGCTACTGAGATTCTTTTAAATCTCATTCCCATATATAACATTACAGGGGAGGTTCTGTCAAAATAAAATTTGAAAATTTTAAGAGACGCCGTTATGCTGCCGAAATTCTGGCAACAAAGCAGGGACAAAGAAAGGAACTGATACGTACTGTGTACGCAGGTGCTGTCTAAGGAGGCTGGAAGTGAGTGGACCTAGTGTAACATCCCGATTTTTGGTCTAGGAGAACTGGGAAGTAGTCTGATATAGGCAGGCTGATAAACCCGTAGTCCCAGGGAAGTAATCTGAGATGGGCGGATCACTTACCTTTATTTTGTAGGAATCCGAGGGATGAGCTAAGTCCTTCAGGATTTAAAGATGAGTTAAGTCTTTAACCTACAGAATTGGGACAGTTCACCTAGGTTCAAAATGAGGAATGTGAGGAATATCCTAAGTCTTAAGCCTAGGAATTCTACAGGTAGCTTGATATGGGCTGACTCCTGTGTAAGATAACCTGATATGGGTGGGTTATCGAGCCTTCAATTAACAATGACTCCCGAAGAGTTTAAGGGATGAGTTATTGAAAGAGAATTTCTAGAACTTAAGATGAAGGATAAGAAGATGAGAATAGATGCCAGAAAGAGAATGCAGGGGCATAATCGTAATTATGGAAAAGATCGGGCCGGTAGCCGATGAGTACCATATTTTGCCAAAAAATAGAGAAAATTATGCTGATCATTTCACTGAACTGTGAAATGTGCATATGAGGTCTCTATATGTATGAAAGAATTAGAAATATGACCAAGGGTAAAATGGTCATTTTTGAAAAGTGTGCGCGAGAGCGTACTTTCAGGCAAAAATAGCCCGGTCTGGATAAAATATCTGAAAATACCGGGAGATAGAGAAAAGGATTCCGGGTTGAATGACGCAACACAGAATTTTGATTTGAGGTCCCGATTTTTCTATAAAAATTCCTGAAGATGGGAATTTATAGTTATAATCGGTAAAGGAAAGGCAGTCCGAATAGAGATGATCGGACTGTGGCCAGAGGCCATTCAGTATTTTCTAAGGCCCATAGTGACACCAAAGAAGGCCCAGGCCCATAATAGCAGTTCAGTGGTAAAAGGGGCCGGTGTCTGGGAAAAAGGTGCGAAATGACGAAAATGCCCCTATGTTATAGAACAGCTAAAGAATGAGTAAAGGGTATTTTGGTCATTTGTCTAAGGTTAGACAGTCCAGGGAAGTTATCTGGATAATTGACCAGGGTCAGAGAATACTCTGGTAAGATGGGAAAAGACAATAATGCCCCTAGACCTAGTAAAGTAAAGAAAGAGAGACTAAGGGCATTTATTTTGGTAATTTGCCAAGGGGTATTTCTTGGGAATCGGGCCATCAGAGTACTTGGGCTGGATCAGACACCCAAGATGATATTCCCAGGCCCAAAAACGCAGGCCCAGTGATTCAGGGGGAAAATGACATTAAAATAATGATTTAATGGCTTTTCAGTAAAGTAAAGTTACTCGGTTGGCACAATAACCGAGGAGGTGATCAAATAAAGTCCGGGACTTATCTGGATAGCATTGGAATGCGTGAAAGGTCCCTTCCAGATGCCACATGGCGTCATCTTAGAGGCAGAAGAAAAGTTAAGGACACGTGGCACGATCTCAGCCGCTGATTCCGATGCAAGACTCTGGAACTATCTGGAAATGCTGAGTCAGCTGATGAGGTGTCCCGGGATTTACCCATTTGAGAAATGTGCTACTGAGGTGTCCGCTGAGGTGTTCAGTGAGGTGTCCTGGATGATGCAGTAAAGAGGAATAAAAGAAAATAGGAAATTTCAGGAAAAACCAGGACCACAAGTTCAGATGGCTTCAAAATTACTAAAATGCCATCGAAGGAAACTATAAATACCCCCTCCCCATTCATTTGCATCACGATTTTAGGCAAGAAAGAGAGAGAAAGAAGTGAGAGAAGGAGAAAGAAAGAAGAAAGGAAGTTCTGGCGGAGCTGGAAGCAGTATAGAGATAGTAGAATTCTGCTAAGCTTTTGAGGTAGTAACTAATCCTAGCTTTTATGTAATGTCTTTGTGATTTGTTGTGCTATTGTTTGGTTGGATTGTTGTCTTATATGTTATGCTTGAAGCTCTATTACAATGCTATGATCATATGTTATTGAATATGGAAGCACGCAGCATACTTATCTGTACACAATCACAAGCAAGCACTGTCACTCTGCATTACATATATTGTTATGATTATTACTACTGAGATTCCCCCGAATCTTATTCCCCATATCTAACCCATTACAGGGAGATTATGTTGAACTGAATTCTAAGAATTTTGAGACACGCCGTTATGCTGCCGAATTTAAGACTGAACATCAGTATATGATAAGTACTGTGTACGTTTGTGCTGTCTAAGGAGGCTGGAAGTGAGTGGACCTAGCCGGTTCATCCAGTCTTTCCTGGGTACTTATGTAGAATGGTAGTTCTCATGAGGGAATTACCGAATCAGTACGGTTCAGTTCTTTGTACAGATGAAGCCTAGCGGTTATATTGTCGAAGTTCGGGCAGGAAAAGATGTAATAGAAATATGAGAATTTTGTATATGCTTTGTTGTATGACACTTTGATATTCATTAATAAATATTGTTTGGCATGTTCAATTTGTGGATGACGAATTAAAAGAGAAATTCGCAGGTCCTGAGGTAGCAGTGTTTTGACCTCAGTTTGACCTAGTAAACGAAGGAGTTTGGCCACGAAATTTGGTGAGTCAGTGGTACACATCTGGGGCATTCCATATATAGGTAATAAGCCTTGTTTGGATGTGTAGAATGAGATTAATCAGTTCTCAAATTAAAAGTTCAGAATAAGGAACTTAAGAGTAAAATTTTAAATTTCTGGGCTTAAGTTAAGATATAATCGAGCTAATATTGCTTCCGCAAGTGTACTCTGAGGAGTCTAAGGGAGGATGTTTCACCTAGCAGGTTCATCCAGTCTTTCCTGGGTACTTACGTAGAATGGTAGTTCCTACGGGAATTACCGAATCGGTACAAAATCTGTTACTTTCTACAGAAGGAATGTAGCAGTTATGCTGCCGGATTTTAGACAACGAGAAATGTAATAGAAATATGAGGATGCTAATCATGCACTGATGTATAACAGTTGATTATTTAATAATGATTGTTATCTGGCATATTTGACTGATATGTGATGTATGTATGCACTAATATGTAAGGTTGGTTGCTGAAAAATGACTTTGTGAACAGTAATCCGTGGAGACCTATTGATGTTTGATAAATCATTTAAAATAGTAAATGGTTGAATAAATGTATGATATTTTTATGGTAAATATTATACATACTAAGATTTAATTTTATATATAGAATGCTTCATTTGGATGTATACACGAAAAGATATAAATTGTTAAAGTTGGGACCAGAATGATGGATTCAGGAGAAAGTCATTGGATGAACAGTAACGTTGAAACGTTGACCCACGTTGAATTTGTAAAGGAATGGTCAACCAATTATTTTTCCCTGAAATATAATTAAGTTATCTTCATGTAGAAATTTGAACCACTTCATTTTGGTTTTTCTAGAATTAGTTATGATTTTTCAAAGTCAGGTCACTCATCTGGAATTGGCCACAGTGAACAGTACCCGATTAGAATAAAATTCCAGATTAAGAGTTTAGACTTCAATGACCCTGAAAGTGGTTCTAAGTGCTACTGAATGGTCCTTAAGATATATAAGAATAAGGATGTGACAATCAGTGCAACCTCATCTTGTTCAATCACATGTGATGAGTCTGGAACATACTTCTTTAATTGGGAAACATGGAATACGTCATGTATCTGGCTGAGATTTGGGGGAAGGGCTAGCTTGTAAGTACTGATCCTATCTTTGAGAGAATCTGAAATGGTCCGATGTATCTGGGATGTAATTTCTTCACTTTAATTGATCGTCCGGCTCCTGTAGTTGGAGTTAACTTAAGGAATACACGCTCTCCTTCTTCAAACTCCAATGGTTTTCTTCTGACATATGCATAGCTTTTCTGTCTACTTTGAGCCATCAACAATCTTTTTCTTATCATCTCAATCTGTTCTGCAGTTTGATCTACTATATCAGGACCAAACATTCTTCTCTCGCTCAATTCTAGCCAGCATAAGGGAGATCTACACTTATGTCCATAAAGTGCTTCATACGGGGCCATCTGAATACTAGTATGATAACTATTATTATATGCAAACTCTACGAGTGGTAGATGGATATCCCAACTGCCCTTGAAATCCAAAACATATGCTCTTAGCATATCTTCTAGCGTTTGGATTGTTCTCTCAGACTGACCATCCGTCTGAGGATGATAGGCTGTACTAAATTGGAGAGTAGTGCCCATTTCTTTCTGTAAAGGTCTCCAAAAATTTAGATGTAAACCGAGGATCTCTATCAGACACAATACTACTTGGAACACCATGTAATCTAACTATCTCCTTTATATACAACTTCGCCAGCTTCTCTAGAGAATCTCTTTTGTTTATTGCTAGGAAATGAGCCGACTTTGTCAATCGATCAATGATTACCCATATTGCGTCATGCTTACTCGGAGGCATAGGTAGTCCTTCAACAAAGTCCATGGCAATACTATCCCACTTGCATTCAGGGATATCTAAAGGTTACAATGTTCCTGCTGGCTTCTGATATTCAATCTTTACTTTTTGGCATGTCAAGCACTTGGACACGTAAGCCACCACATCCTTCTTTAATCCAGGCCACCAAAATAGACTTTTCACATCATGATACATCTTGGTCATACCTGGATGTACTGTATATCGGCTTTTGTGTGCTTCATCTAGAATTTTCTCCTTCAATCCCATAACATTAGGGATATACGACCTTCCTCTAAACCGTAGCAATCCATCTTGGGAAACTTCAAAATTCTTAGTTTTCCCTCTTTCTAGCTTATCTTTAAAAATAGTTGCGAGCTTATCATGCTTTTGATCTTCTCTTATTTCATCTTGAATGAAAGCTCTGACTTGTACTCCTCTGTAAGGACTTTCTGTCATCTGCATCTGATAGAGAGGACTCTAATCTCTGACATCTTCTAACAGTTTCAATTCTTTGATCATCAGACTTGCCACTTACCCCACTTTTCTACTTAGAGCATCAGCCATAATATTGGCTTTTCCTGGATGGTATTTAATCTGGAAATCATAATCCTTCAACAATTCTATCCATCGTCTCTGCCTCATATTCAACTCTTTTTTATCCTGCAAATACTTCAGGCTTTTGTGGTCACAATACAATTCTATAGTAGCTCCATACAAATAATGTCTCCATATCTTGAGAGCATAAACCACCGCTACAAGATCATGAGTGGGATAATTTTCTTCATGTGGCTTTAACTATCGAGAGACGTAGGCTACTACTCGACCTTGCTACATTAACAAGCATCCCAACCCCTGCTTACTAGCATCAGTATAGACTACATAAGTCTGAGTTGGGTCTGGAATAATCAGCACGAGAGTAGTGGTTAATCTCTATTTTAACTCTTGAAAACTAGCCTCGCACTTTGTAACATCCCGATTTTTGGTCTAGGAGAACTGGGAAGTAGTCTGATACGGGCAGGCTGCTAAAACCGTAGTCCCAGGGTAGTAATCTGATATGGGCGGATCACTTACCTGTATTTTGTAGGATCCGAGGGATGAGCTAAGTCCTTCAGGATGTAAAGATGAGTTAAGTCTTTAACCTACAGAATCGGGACAGTTCACCTAGGTTTAAAATGAGGAATGTGAGGAATATCCTAAGTCTTAAGCCTAGGAATTCTGCAGGAAGCTTGATATGGGCTGGCTCCTGTGTAAGATAACCTGATATGGGCGGGTTGTCGAGCTTTTCAATTAACGATGACTCCCGAAGAGTTTAAGGGATGAGTTATTGAAAGAGAATTTCTAGAACTTAAGATAAGGGATAAGAAGATGAGAATAGATGCCAGAAAGAGAATGCAGGGGCAAAATCGTAATTATGGGAAAGATCGGGCTGGTAGCCGATGAGTACCATATTTTGCCAGAAAATAGAGAAAATTATGCTGATCATTTCACTGAACTGTGAAATGTGCATACGAGGTCTCTATGAGTATGAAAGAATTATGGAAAGTTTAAGGACAAAAATGTGGGGTCCTTAAGTGTAATTTTAGCCAAATAAAAAGGGACTTAAATGAAAAGAAGAAAAGTTCCTTCGGGCTAAAGTGTAATTAAAGAAAGTCAGGCCGGAAGTGGTTTGGACTGTCCGGAAGCATTTCAGTCCCAGATTTCACCGGTAGAGAGAGCAAGGGACGCTCGGTAATCTAGCTTAATACAGGAATTTTTGAAGACTCCAGATAGCCAGAAATGGACTAATCGTCCAAAAGTTATAAAAATTCCTACCGGATATCCTAGATTTCAGATCTAGGTGAGAAAATACAGGATGATACGTCCTTATAGGGCGGATGTCGGGAAACTGACAGAATACCGATAGGAGGCCTGTAGAAAAAGTTATTCGCAAATTAGAAAATCCAGACGGGAGTGTGAGGCCTCCGGGTATCCGATAGGGAAATTTATCGGTATTTGAAAAGGGACTGAATGAGTTCGGATAACCTCGGTCAGATGACTGATATGACTCACAGGGATGCCTGAACACCGCAGGCCAGTGTATCGGACAGAAGGAGCCGGTGTCCGGATATGTGTATAAACGGTGAATAATAGATAAAATATTCAATAATTATTAACAGGGGAAGATTCCTCGTAATGCGTGCCATGAAGGTAATGGACCCTGAGAGGCCCAATAATGGCACCAACAAGGCCCAGTAAGACACTTGGACTGATAGGTGGGCCAGTGTCCGGCAGAACCCCGGAAAAGTGCGAAATTACGAAAATGCCCCTGTGTTGTACTAAAGGGGTAGTAGATGTATGAGGGCATTTTGGTCATTCTGGACAGGCCCAGGAGCCAAGGCACATACAGATAAAGTTACTTAGAGTCAGTATATGCCCTGACAGAGTACAGAAGGGTGTAAAATGACGATTTTACCCTTAGGGTTAAAATAGTACAAGAAAGGGCACCCAAGGGCATTTTGGTAATTTGCCAAGGGCTGTTTCTTGGGAATCGAGCCATCAGAGTACTTGAGCTTGATCAGGATCCAAGATAACATACCCAGAGCCCAAAAACGTAGCCCATGGAGTATGTGGGAAAAAGTGGCATTAAAATACTATTTTAATGCTGTTTCAATAAAGTAAAGTTACTCGGTCGGCACGATGACCGAGGAGGTGATCAGATAAAGTCCGGGACTTATCTGGATAGAATTGGAAGGCGTGAAAGGTCCCTTCCAGGTGCCACATGGCGCAATCTTAGAGGCAGAAGAAAAGTTGAGGACACGTATTACGGTGCAAGACTCTGGACTGGTACTAGATTGGACTGAACTGCTGAGTCAGCTGATGAGGTGTCCAGGAATTGTGACATGTGAAGAATGTGACGATGAGGTGTCCCGGTGAGGTGTCCTGGATGATGTCATGCATGATGCAGTAAAAAGGAATAAAGAAAAATAGGAAAAACCAGGACCACATGTTCAGATGGCTTCAAAATTACAAAAATGCCATCCATTAAAGCTATAAATACCCCCTTCCCCTCCCATTTTATGCATCCCACATTTTTGGCAAGAAAAGAGGGAGAAAGAAGAGAGAGAAGGAGAAAGAAAGAAAGAAAGGAAGTTCTGGTGGAGTTGGAAGCAGTATAGAAGTTCTGGAGTTCTGCTTTTGAGGTAGTAACTAATCCTAGCTCTTATGTAATGTCTTTGTGATTTGTTGTGCTAATGTTTGGTTGGATTGTTGTCTTATATGTTATGCTTGAAGCTCTATTACAATGCTATGATCATATGTTATTGAATATGGAAGCACGCAGCATACTTATATGTACACAATCACAAGCAAGCACCGTCACTCTGCATTACATATATTGTTATGATTATTACTACTGAGATTCCCCCGAATCTCATTCCCATATATAACATTACAGGGGAGGTTCTGTCAAAATAAAATTTGGAAATCTTAAGAGACGCCGTTAGGCTGCCGAAATTCCGGCAAGGAAGCAGGGACAGGGAAAGGAACTGATACGTACTGTGTACGTAGTGCTGTCTAAGGAGGCTGGAAGTGAGTGGACCCAGCAGGTTCATCCAGTCTTTCCTGGGTACTACGTCGAATGGTAGTTCTCATGAGGAAATTACCGAATCGGTACAACATCGGTTACTTTCTAAAGAAGAATTGTAGCAGTTATGTTGCCGGATTTTAGACAGGAAGAGATGTAATAGAAATAAGAGAATTTGGTGTATGCTTTGTTGTATGACATTTTGTTATTCAATAATAAATATTGTTTGGCATGTTCAATTTGTGAATGGGGAATTAAGGGAGAAATTCGCAGGTCCTGAGGTAGCAGTGTTCTGGCCTCAGTTTGACCTAGTAAACGGAGGAGTTTGGCTACGAAATTTGGCAGGCTAGTCGTACACATCTGGGGCATTATGTGGATAGGTAATAAGCCTCATTTGGATGTGTAGAACGAGATAAATTAATTTTCAAATTAAAGGTCCAAAATAAGGAACTTAAGAGTAAAATTTTGAATTTCTGGGCTTAAGTTAAGATATAATCAAGCTAATATTGCTTCCGCAAGTGTACTCTGAAGAGTCTAAGGGAGGATGTTTCACACTTCTCGTCCCACTTGAACTGCTGATTCTTTCTAGTCAGCTTGGTTAACGGGCAGGCAATTCAAGAAAAGTCCTTAATAAATCTTCTATAGTACCCTGCCAAGCCCAGAAAACTTCTAATCTCTATCACTGTCCTTGGCTGTTCCCAACTTAAAACTGCTTCAACTTTGCTAGGATCTACAGCTATCCCTTCATAGAATATGACATGACCGAGAAATTTGACTTCTGAAAGCCAAAACTCACACTTACTAAGCTTAGCATAGAGTTTCTTTTCTTTAAGGGTACCAAGAACAATTCTCAAATGCCTTTCATGCTCCTCAGCAGACTTGGAGTACACCAGGATATCATCAATGAAAACCACAACAAATTGATCTAAGTATGGCCTGAAGATTCAGTTCATGTAATCCATAAAAATTGCAGGTGCATTCGTCAGACCAAAAGGCATCACTAGAAATTCAAAATGACCATAACGAGTCCTGAAAGCAGTCTTGGAGATATCATCCTATTTAACTCTCAGTTGATGGTAGCCTCATCTTAAATCAATCTTGGAGAACATACTTGCTCCAGCCAATTGATCTAGCAGGTCATCAATTCTGGGAAGAGGGTATTTGTTTTTAACAGTGATCTTATTCAATTCCCTATAATCAATACATAGCCTTAGACTGCCATCTCTCTTCTTAACAAATAGCACTAGAGTACCCCATGGTGAAACACTGGGTCGTATGAAACCCTTCTCTAAGAGCTCCTCAATCTGCTTCTTTAATTCAATCATATCATTAGGAGCCATACGATATGGGGCTTTAGATATTGGTCCAGCTCCAGGCACAATATCAATTGCAAATTCCACTTCTCGTTCCGGAGGTAATCCTTGAATTTCCTTTGGAAAAACTTTAGGAAATTCCTTGACTATTGGGATCTCCTCAATCCCTTCTTCCACTTCTGTTTGAACAGAAAATAAGATCATATATCCCTGACACCCTTTTCGCAAGCATTTATCTGCCTGAGCCTCCGTTATGAAATTCAGCCTTACTTCTGAACTCAAATCTGCTACCTTTGGACCAAGAACTAGAGTCTTGTTCTTGCAATCCAGCATCACATTATTGGAAGATAACCAATTCAGTCCAATTATGACATCAATTTCTCAAAAAGGCATAAATATCAAATCTAGAGTAGTACAACAATGCTCATACCGCACAACATTATTTAGGCAAACATCTGATGTAACTACTCTAGCATTTATGGGAGTTGTCACACATATGGCATAATGCAACTTGCTAATCATAAGGCCTAGGCGTTTAGCACACTCATAAGAAACAAAGGAATGACTTGCACCCGAATCAAATAGAGCAATCACAGAATGATCATTGAGATAAATTGTACCTTGAATCATTTCGGTTGACCACTGAGCATCTTCCCTATTGAGTGCAAATACTCGCCCTTGAGTCCTTGGCCTCGGATTATTTACTGCTTGAGGGCAATCCCGAGAAAAATGTCCAGGCTTTTCGCATATATAACAGACATTTTGGCCTATCAGACATGGTCTGTCTCCATGATTCTTTCCGTATTTATCACATACTCAGGCCCTCGAGTCTCTATTGCTAGACCTTCCTCAAAAATTTCCTCTATTCGGTCTCCTATTCTGCCACTGTCTCTTTCTCTTTCTATAGCCGCTACCACTAGCAGCCTCTCAATTTTTACTGGCCTTTTCAAGGGTTGCATTTTCCTTGTTCACAGGACTGAATAGCATACGATGATTCATACTATTCTCAACTATACGGCATGCTTCCACCGCTTTGTTGAACTGGCTGTATTGCTGGGGAGTCAGCTTCTCTTTCAGCGTAGTGTTTAATCCTCTAATCATCCTTTCGGTCATCCAACGCTCATCATCCACTTGGCGCAGATAAGTGGAATATTGAGATAGACGGATAAACTTAGCCAGTTACTCATCAAATAATTTCTTCTCTCCTTGTCTCAGCACAAGGAACTCAACTTCTCTTTCATCATGCACAGACTGAGGAAAGTACTTCTCATAGAATTGTTCAAGAAACGCTTCCCGAGTAATTGGAATATTTCTTGCTTGTAATAGCAATTTAGTATTCTTCCACTATCTATCAGCATCTTTCTCTAACTGATAGATAGCCATCTGAGCTTTAGTTTCAGTAGGACAGTCGAGTACTTTAAAAATATTTTCTAACCTACTAATCCAATTTTCTGCCATCTGGACATCAAATGATCCTTTAAATATTGGAGGACTATGCTTACAGAACCTTGTCATCCACTACTAAATACTGATTGCATCATCCCCTTGGTCAGCCCGCCTATGTGGCTCTACCGGCTACTGCACTCTTTTTGATTCTCTGTTGGCTGCTCCTGAAGGCTCTGGAGGCTTTAAGTTGCTCACAGCTTCTGCTACTGCTATTGCTATAGCAGCATCTCTCTCCTGCTCACTTCGTGCTTAAGCTGTACGCATCTCTTCTATCATCTTTTGTTATTGCTCTAATCATTCTAAAATTATCTGATTAATATTCCTAGTATCTCGTGGTCCCTCTGACAGAACAGTTGTAAAATCCTCCTAAAATATGACTATTATTAATTATTTAGACATATTTTACACCCAATATAATTTAAAAAGAATATTATGAATAAATTTATTTTATTTTAAAAGAGCTAACCATAGTAGAAAATAGTTTAACTAAAATTTAAATGAACTCTACCATGGTTATAAAAAAAGACTTTTCTTAAAATATAAATAAAGTAATAGGATATATGAGTATGCAAAATAAAATCTATTATGGCAATATACAAGTATTCTACACATACCTTCAAAGGAGAAGGCTATACAATCAATATAGCTTTAATCAAGCCTCTGAAGTTTTCCCTGGGGTCCTAAGATGAAACTATCACCTGAAAAATGTTATAGAAATAGGGTGAGACTAACGTCTCAGTAACCATCAATTCTACTCATCATGGGTACTAACATGTGCTCATGAGGCGTCAAGTGGGACCAATCACAAAATACAATAAATAGAAAATAATATATTATCATAATAAAATCAAATAGATAACCCACCCAAGTTCCTTCCCTCAAACCAACCGAACAACCTTATTTTCGCCGATCGAACCCATGGGCTAGTGGTAACTACCCCTCGAACAGCGAACTGATCAAGTGATATGGATAGGCCAAAATCCACATAGCACCTGACCGGACCATGGGTCTATTCTCCCTCGGTAAATAGGTGGGGGTGTCGTAGGTCCTCGGTAAACAGGTGGGGCACGTCCCTTGATAAACTGGTGGGACAAAAGCCATCCACTGAGCTCCGATAGAGGCTATACCACGTGGTAGAAACACAACTCCATCATCACCCATCCCAATGCATAATTCTCAAAATAATCATATTAATCAAAATTTTAATACCTTGATAAATATCACAAAAGGGTTTTTCTCAAGATAATAATTTTTTTCAAATTCTAATACCAAGATATAATAAGTTTCTAATCTCAACTCAAACTTTCTAAATTAAACCTTAAGTCCCACGAGACTATTTTCAATAAAAATAATCAAATAAGTTTTCTCAATATAATTATATCAATACCAATAGATTTATATATATCACAACACTCACAAACATCACATTAGCACACATAACGAGTAGAAAGTGGTTACCTTCTTTAGGAATAGGAAAGAGGCTAAGAGAGAGGACTAAAAAGAGAAGCGCCGATTCAATAATCAAATTTGAGAAATAACTCAGGGTCTTGGTTCTATTTATAAAGCTATAATAATAATTTAAAATTCAAATTCATATCTTATTTTTATTAAAATCTTATCAGATATAATAAATTTAAAATTTAAACTATATTATTATTATAGTATAAATACATATATTATTATATGTATATTTAAACAAATATATAGGTATATTATTATTTTTATCAAAATTCTATCAGGTATTTTAAAATTTAAACAATACTTTTAAAATAAAATTGTATATCTAAATCTGAATCCAAATCCTAATAAATTCTTAATTAATAATAACAATCAAATCATAAGATTCTAAATAAGATAAAAATATGATAATCTTATATATTATATCATATTTTATTAAAAAAATAAAAATACTAAACTATAATAATTTAATTAGATAATATTTTTAAATTATTGATAAATAATATTTTAAATTTTACTTAAATATAAGGATAAAAATTGGGATGTTACAACAATCCTTCTAGTTTGTGCCATTTTGTTTTACTGAAGGGAATTGGAAGACACGCAGCGGAAATTAACTTTAAAAATTTTTCCATTCCCAGCCAGGATCTACCGAATGTGTTTAAGTCAAGGAGAAAGAAGTGTTACCTTCGGTTTCAAGCTTTGGTCGCGACCTCAGTGTCCACTAGTCGCGACTCTTCGCCTCTGGAACCTTTTAGTCGCGACCTCCTCTGCTTCTCGTCGCGACCTGACGTCTCTGGAGTTTGTAGTCGCGACCTCGTCATCTTCAAGTCGCGACCTGCCTCTTCTTTTTGGATTTCTGACGTTCAGATGCCCGTATGGTCGCGACCTCAGCGTGTTCTGGTCGCGACCTGTCTTCGTGTCTGGTTCGATCACAAGAAGTCGACAGCTCAGATCGGCTTCCTCTACCGGTATCCACACGAACAGCGTTCCAATCCCGAATGACGTGCTAGCGCCTCTTGTCCCTCTAGGGCTTTCTAGAGATTCCGTCCTCACCGTCTCTATCTCGGCAGTTTCTTATGTGCAAACCTTTTGCACTCTCCCTGCCCCCTCTTATCACGTCTGAATGTGGGTGTAGAGATGTGTAAAACCCTAGCCCCTAATGTCAAATATATAGGAAGCTATCGGGCTTCTAATAGGGCCGGGCTTCAGAATTAATCTTATATTAATTCTAAAATTAATACAATATCATATATATTGCATAATTTAATAAGAAACTAATTAAATAAATACGTTTATATTAAATCCGTCCCACAGATTTAATTCACCTATTTATTTAATTTAAAATAAAGATAAGACGGAATTATATTTGATTTATTCTCATAAATCAAATTTGAGATATCTTATCAATTTGAATTTCAAATTCAAATAGATCATATCCATTTAAATTCAAATTCAAAAATGATAGAGATTTAATTTATCCTTATAAATTAAATCTTACAAATATCTCTTATATTATATATATAATATATATATAAACTAATTTATATATATATATATAAAATATATATCCACCCTAGATTATTCATTGAATCTAGACATCTCTTAGATTCAATGAATCTGGACATCATAGCTCGCATTGGGCTGTTTTGTGTGCGACCCTGCAGGCCCATATGAAGTTGGCAGTGGGCCAGTTACTATACTGACCCACAAGTCGTAAGCGGTCTCTAGCAAGGCATTACGACTACCCAAAACATATGAGGATCATTAAACGATGTAACCTTTCATACAACCATATCACGTCCCTTTTGTCACACGATATTTCGGTCAAGGATGAGGCATGGTGAACGTCATCCTCCTGTTCCTGACCGTTACTTTCTCGATCCCTGAGTAGTCTGAATATAGAAATGGAACTACCCTTCCATTCTAGTATGGCCATACATTTCTCAGACTCACTCATCGAGGGGCCCAGTAATATCTCTCTACGAATGTGAGGGACAAATTCCATCTTGACCATTCACATTCCTCCGCATGAAAAATCACTAAGCCCGAGCATAGCCTTTATGATCACTCGGTCAAAAGTGACTTTTGACTAGGTCAAAGCTGAGCGTTTGTCATGTAGGAATCCATGATGATCTCAGGTCAAAGGGCATAGTGACATAGCTTGTATATGAGAGAAACTTATGACTTAACCCATGCAGCTCTCTCATAGCGGGTCGGTCCAACACCCTGTACTCTTATATGTGCTTATGACTTTGATTTATATCTCTATATATCTTCAAAGTCATACTGGTCTTATTTCATCTCTGCTCCCACATAGATGACCGACCAGGGACATTTAGGATAAGATCATGAGTTATCCAAGGATGGTCATCACAGTAAACATGCAAATAATGTGATAACCTGATACAATGATTGGCCCCTAGGGCACAATTTCCAACATCCTCCCACTTGCACTAGGAACAATCATTAATTTGTCTCAATCCTATTGACCTAACATGACGCTCATGTTTTGCCTGGACAAGCGGTTTAGAGGATCAGCATCATTGTCTTCTCTTGCTACCTTGCATATTTTTATATCACCTCTATCATTGATTTCTCTGATGAGATGAAATCGCCTGAGTATATGCTTGGTCCTTTGATGTGACCAAGGCTCTTTGGCCTGTGCAATGTCACTACTATTGTCACAGAACAAAGTTATTGGATCTGAGATGGTCGATACCACCCCTAGTTCAGTAATGAACTTCCTGATCCAAATGGCCTCCTTAGCTGCATCAGATGCTGCTATATACTCGGCTTCCGTTGCAGAATCTGTTACAGTGCTCTGCTTAGAGCTCTTCCAGCTTATTGCTCTATTATTTAGGAGAAATATGTATCCAAATTGCGATTTCTGGTCATCCTGGTCAGTTTGGAAACTTGCATCTGTGTAACCAGTTACAGAGAGCTCGTCATCCAATCCACCATAGACCAAGAATAAGTCCTTAGTCCTTCTTAAGTACTTAAGGATATTCTTGACAGCAGTCCAATGGCCCTCACCGGGGTCCTGTTGATATCTGCTAGTCATACTTAAGGCAAACGAGACATCCGGTCGAGTACATAACATGGCGTACATGATAGATCCTATGGCCGAGGCATATGGAATCTTACTCATGCGACCTCGCTGATCTGGTGTATTAGGACACAAATCCCTTCTGAGGTGAATACCATGAGACATGGGTATGAAATCCCTCTTTGATTTCTGCATACTGAACCTATGCAGTATCTTGTCTATATATGTGCTCTGACTCAGTCCTAGAGGCCTTTTAGATCTATCTCTATAGATCCTAATTCCTAAGATGTAGGTGGCTTCACCCAAGTCTTTCATCGAGAAAGATTTTTCTAACCAAGACTTGACAATCTGCAAGGTAGGAATGTCATTCCCAATGAGTAGGATGTCATCGACATAGAGTACCAAAAACACAACTGTGCTCCCACTAACCTTTTTGTACACACAAGGTTCATCAATATTTTGAAGAAATCCAAACTCTTTGACTACTTCATCAAAATGATGATTCCAACTCTGAGATGCTTGCTTCAGTCCATAAATGGACCTTTGAAGCTTGCACACCTTACCAGAGTCCTCAGAACGCACAAAACCTTCAGGTTGTGTCATGTACACATCCTCAAGGAGCTTTCCATTAAGGAAGGCTGTCTTGACGTCCATCTGCATATTTCATAGTCATAATATGCTGCAATGGCAAGGAGGATTCTGATTGATTTGGCCATTGCAACTGGGGAAAAGGTCTCATCATAGTCCACACCATGAGTTTGAGTAAATCCTTTTGCAACTAGTCGTGCCTTGAAGACATTTACATTGCCATCCATGTCGGTTTTCTCTTTAAAAACCCACTTGCACCCGACAGTTTTTACATCTTCAGGCGGGTCGACTAAGGTCCATACCTTATTTTCGTACATGGATTGCATCTCAGACTTCATGGCATTAAGCCACTTTTCAGAGTTTGGTCCCACTATAGCTTCTTGATAGGTAGTGGGCTCATTATGCTCAATGAGCAACACATCACGACTATCAGAAATCAGAAATCCATATCTCTGAGGCTGAAGTCGTGCCCTATTAGATCGCCTTGGGCCTTGCGTGGCTTGAGGAGTCTCAACAACTTCTTGTGAGTCTTCTCTACTTTCCATCTCTAGTTCTGTGGCGTCTTGTGGCTCTCGAACTTCTTCGAGGTGTACCTTGCTCCCAGTGGTTCTTTTAGAGATAAATTCTCGTTCTAGAAAGATACCATTTCTGACAACAAACACTTTGTTATCAGTGGGGTTGTAGACATAATATCCCTTGGTTTCCTTAGGATATCCCACAAAAAGGCACTTTGAAGATTTGGGCGCTAACTTATCTGAGGCTTGTTGCTTAACATAGACCTCACATCCCCAAATCTTGAGAAAGGACAAACTAGGTTTCCTCCCAGTCCATATCTCATACGGAGTCTTTTCAACTGCCTTAGATGGAACACGATTCAGTGTGAACACAGCTGTCTCTAGGGCGTGGCCCCAAAAGGATGGTGGAAGATCTGTTCGACTCATCATGGATCGAACCATATCCAATAGTGTTCGATTCCTCCGTTCAGAAACCCCATTCCATTGTGGTGTTCCTGGAGGAGTCAATTGTGAGACTATTCCACAATTCCTAAGATGATCGATAAACTCTTGGCTCAAATATTCACCACCTCGATCAGATCGAAGGGCTTTAATTGTTTTACCAAGCTGGTTTTGTACTTCATTTTGAAATATCTTGAACATTTCAAAAGATTCGGATTTATGTTTCATTAGATAGACGTAGCCATATCTACTGAAATCATCTATGAATGTAATGAAGTACGAATAACCTCTTCTGGCATTTGTATTCATCGGTCCACACACATCTGTATGTATGAGGCCCAACAAATCAGTGGCCCTCTCACTGTGCCCAGTGAAAGGCGACTTTGTCATCTTTCCTAACAAACAAGATTCGCAAGTATCATATGATTCAAAATCAAATGAGTTGAGAAATCCATCTTGATGGAGTTTAGAAATGCGTTTCTCATTTATATGGCCCAGACGACAGTGCCAGAGGTACGTCGGATTCAAATCATTTGGTTTGACCCTTTTGGCGGTTATGTTATAGATATTTCCATGATTGGGTTGTTCCAAGTTTAATATGTAATGATCAACATGCAAATCACCATGAGCATAGAAAATATCATTACCATAAATAGAACATTTACCATTCCCAGAAATGGAAGTGTAACCTTCCTTATCCAAATAAGAAAGAGAAACAATGTTACTACTCAAAGCAGGAACATAATAGCAATTGTTCAAAATTAACAAAAGCCCAGTGGGCAGAACTAATTCATAAGTGCCTACAGCTAGAGCAGCAACCTTTGCTCTATTTCCAACTCGTAGGTCAACTTCGCCCTTCTTCAGCTTTCTACTGTCCTTTAGGCCCTGCACATTTGTACAAATGTGAGAACCACATGCAGTATCTAATACCCATGTAGTGGAAGTAGAGAGATGAATGTCTATAACATAAATACCTGAAGCGATAGCCCCGCTATCCTTCTTGTTCTTTCTCAGATCTTCAAGGTAGAGTTTGTAATTCCTCTTCCAATGACCCAGTTCATTGTAGAAGAAGCAAACTCCTTCCTTTGGAGGCTTTGCCTTCTTTGGTGCAGGCTTGGTTTCGGGCTTGCCTGACTCTTTGGTCTTACCAGATGAGCCATGACCCTTCCCCTTGCCCTTGCCTTTCCTTTTCATACCCTTTCCTTTCTGAACCATCAAAACAGTACTGGGCTTCTTCTTAACAGTCGGCTCAGCAGTTTTAAGCATCCCATGCAGTTCAGAAATAGATTTCTCCATGTTGTTCATGTTGTAGTTCATGACAAACTGGTCATAACTTTCCGGGAGTGAGTTCAAGATCAAATCTGTAGCTAGCTCCTGACTTATGGGAAATCCAAGCCTCTCAAGGTGATCTATGTACCCTTTTATCTTTAAGACATGAGTACTCACTGATGCACCTTCAGCCATCCTGCAGGAATGTAAGGCCTTAGTGGTCTCATACCTCTCTTGCCTTGCCTTTTGCTGGAACATTTCCTTAAGATGCACAATCATCTCATAAGCCTCCATGTGTTCTAGATCTCTTTGAAGCTCCGGAACCATAGTGGCAAGCATCAAGCATCCCACATCAACAGAGTCTTCCTTATGCTTCGCATAAGAATCTCTCTGAGCTCTAGGAGCATTGGCTGCTGGCTCCTCAGGAATGGGTTGATCTAGGACATATACCTTTCTTTCCTGCTTGAAAACAATTCTCAAGTTCCTGAACCAGTCAAGAAAGTTTGTCCCATTGAGTTTGTCCTTCTCAAGGACAGATCGCAACGATAATGTAGCAGTATTACTAGTCGTCATGATTCTACAATTAAAATATGCAAGCGAATTAGCAATCTCCCACTGAATAAAATAACCCTCAATGTAATAATTAGTGGGCTAAGATCCATATTTTGCTTAAACTTGAGTCCGCTTTGGCAGGACGCTCAACTTTAAGTTATTTAGGTAGGTAACAACTTTACCAATTACATCACATGTAACTCTTAGATGTTTATGGGATTCCATCATCATATGATCCGGTATGTTTTAATCCCATCTAATGCCTTGAGACCCAAAACCGTTTTGATAATCTCAATTAAGTCAAACAATAACAAACATAAGAGTAGCACCATTACTCTTGCTTATCTCCCCAAGATAACTCAAATGCACCCACTTTGGTGGACCTACAAATGAGCGATCGAGGTTTTGACAAGTGTTCATTAATTGACGGCATATGACTTAAGATTTCTTTTAGAGGGTTTAATTAATTATCTGGTTTATAAGATGCATGTATCGCGGTTGTATCTCATACAAGTATTATGCATATAAAACATACATGCAGTGATCTAATCAAAAGATGCATAATCTTAAACGTGATACAATATGGCTCACCTATCCTAAGTCCCCTCAAGCCAATGAGAGGAGCTCTCTAATTAGAATAGGAAAAGTACATAAGGAAACCTCGTTTTAACATTCGAGGGGAGTGAGATGAGAAGAGAATGTACAACGAGAGTCATTAGAGGAAGGCACGACACGCAGGCCGTATTTAGAAAAATTACAACACTTGTAATCTAGAGCCATATTGTTCACCATACCCAAACATTCAAGAATCAAAATTCATGCTATTTGAAGGGCAATAAATGTTTCAAAACATTCATATATCAGGAAAGTCAATACATATTACGATTATGTTACGCTACGATTAAATAGCCACGGCGGTCCCAATAGAAAATTTTTTGACAAATAATCAAGAATCTTAATTCTTTTTCCTTAGACCCCATCAATATTAATTGATCAAATCAATTGATATACACCACCGATTTTAGTTTCCTTTTAGATTCCGTATATGTCATACATAAACAGATTCCATATATGTCATACATATCACGCATGTTATCATATAATCAGCTAAGAAGTCTAACATACATAACATGTATCAACAATCAAACCTAACTTAAACACAAAACGGCATGGCTCTGATACCACTGAAGGGAATTGGAAGACACGCAGCGGAAATTAACTTTAAAAATTTTTCCATTCCCAGCCAGGATCTACCGAATGTGTTTAAGTCAAGGAGAAAGAAGTGTTACCTTCGGTTTCAAGCTTTGGTCGCGACCTCAGTGTCCACTAGTCGCGACTCTTCGCCTCTGGAACCTTTTAGTCGCGACCTCCTCTGCTTCTCGTCGCGACCTGACGTCTCTGGAGTTTGTAGTCGCGACCTCGTCATCTTCAAGTCGCGACCTGCCTCTTCTTTTCGGATTTCTGACGTTCAGATGCCCGTATGGTCGCGACCTCAGCGTGTTCTGGTCGCGACCTGTCTTCGTGTCTGGTTCGATCACAAGAATTCGACAGCTCAGATCGGCTTCCTCTACCGGTATCCACACGAACAGCGTTCTAATCCCGAATGACGTGCTAGCGCCTCTTGTCCCTCTAGGGCTTTCTAGAGATTCCGTCCTCACCGTCTCTATCTCGGCAGTTTCTTATGTGCAAACCTTTTGCACTCTCCCTGCCCCCTCTTATCACGTCTGAATGTGGGTGTAGAGATGTGTAAAACCCTAGCCCCTAATGTCAAATATATAGGAAGCTATCGGGCTTCTAATAGGGCCGGGCTTCAGAATTAATCTTATATTAATTCTAAAATTAATACAATATCATATATATTGCATAATTTAATAAGAAACTAATTAAATAAATATGGTTTATATTAAATCCGTCCCACAGATTTAATTCACCTATTTATTTAATTTAAAATAAAGATAAGACGGAATTATATTTGATTTATTCTCATAAATCAAATTTGAGATATCTTATCAATTTGAATTTTAAATTCAAATAGATCATATCCATTTAAATTCAAATTCAAAAATGATAGAGATTTAATTTATCCTTATAAATTAAATTTACAAATATCTCTTATATTATATATATAATATATATATAAACTAATTTATATATATATATAAAATATATATCCACCCTAGATTATTCATTGAATCTAGACATCTCTTAGATTCAATGAATCTGGACATCATAGCTCGCATTGGGCTGTTTTGTGTGCGACCCTGCAGGCCCATATGAAGTTGGCAGTGGGCCAGTTACTATACTGACCCACAAGTCGTAAGCGGTCTCTAGCAAGGCATTACGACTACCCAAAACATATGAGGATCGTTAAACGATGTAACCTTTCATACAACCATATCACGTCCCTTTTGTCACACGATATTTCGGTCAAGGATGAGGCATGGTGAACGTCATCCTCCTGTTCCTGACCGTTACTTTCTCGATCCCTGAGTAGTCTGAATATAGAAATGGAACTACCCTTCCATTCTAGTATGGCCATACATTTCTCAGACTCACTCATCGAGGGGCCCAGTAATATCTCTCTACGAATGTGAGGGACAAATTCCATCTTGACCATTCACATTCCTCCGCATGAAAAATCACTAAGCCCGAGCATAGCCTTTATGATCACTCGGTCAAAAGTGACTTTTGACTAGGTCAAAGCTGAGCGTTTGTCATGTAGGAATCCATGATGATCTCAGGTCAAAGGGCATAGTGACATGGCTTGTATATGAGAGAAACTTATGACTTAACCCATGCAGCTCTCTCATAGCGGGTCGGTCCAACACCCTGTACTCTTACATGTGCTTATGACTTTGATTTATATCTCTATATATCTTCAAAGTCATACTGGTCTTATTTCATCTCTGCTCCCACATAGATGACCGACCAGGGACATTTAGGATAAGATCATGAGTTATCCAAGGATGGTCATCACAGTAAACATGCAAATAATGTGATAACCTGATACAATGATTGGCCCCTAGGGCATAATTTCCAACATTTACTATCTAAATAGGAGAGGAATAAAATAAATAACATAATTTACATTTCATTAAAACATGGCATACACATAAGGTTAGTAAAGTCATACATACATTGTCATACTGGTCTTTTATACATTACATAAGTACATGGAGAACATTACTATTTCTAAACATACACTATTCCTTCTTAAAAGTTCTTCTAATAAATTCTTCTATCATGAAAATCCAGTCAAGTATGCTACAATATGGTTCTTCCTCAAAGTACTCATCCAACCCTGCTCTCTAGGTGGGAGTAGTAGGCAAAATATCATCCATAATATTAGTCCAATCACCAAGGGTATTGGTATTTGGATCAAAGGCTCGGTATGTATCCCTTACCCTAGTGATAAAATCTTGGTAGACTCTATAGTCTTGGTCTATGTCCCTGACTACATATAGCTGTCGGGCTAATTCCACCTCTCTCTTGAACCGTTCTTCCTTTATGTTTCTTCCTGGTACTATTTCTATGATTCGGTTTCCCAAGTGTATCTCTACCATCGACATCCTTGGTTTGCTAGGACCTAGAGTATCTATCTGATCTGGTACTTGACTGGGTCCAGGAATATCTAGGTCATCCGACTGTCTAGGGGTAGGTTCCACTATGTCCCTAACCTAAGATTGGCATTCATTAGGTTGAACTGGTGGAGGGTGTGCTATGTCTTCTTCATCCCTCTAGACTCCCTCAATACCTGAACCAGAATCTGCTGGATCTGGAGGTACAATATTTATGGGAGGAGCTATAGAATAGGTTCTTCTTCTGACATACTACCCTCTGGTGTATCAGCCATAAAGTTTGACCCCACTGAAGAATATCAGATCTATCTATCTCATAATCACTAGAATCGGGAATATGAACTACAGGAGGTAACCAGAAATCAGGATTATTGTCCATCATATACTCCTCCTCTGAATTCAGTCCAGATTTATCCAAACTAAAAACCTCAGGCATGGGATCTCCTTGATTAACAGTGGTTTTTGATCTGGTCCTACGTTTAGCCGTCCTGCAAATACTAATTTAGTGTTAATTATGACAGTTTTTTAATTAGATATCTATCTAAAATCATCTATTCAGAGCATTTTCTAAGCCAGAATCCTTTGCTCTGATACCAAAATATCATATCCTTAATTTTATCCTTACATATACTCAATTGAAAGTATCTTATACCAATTGAACACCTTTTTAGCTTAGAAACATGAATTTCCAAGAATTAGGTTATCGGGTACTGTTCATTTGGTAAATCCAGATTACATTATGAACTTTGGAAATTCATAATTAAATCTAAAAAAATTAAAATGAGGTGTTTCCAATTTATAATAAAATCTCTTTCATTAAAATTTGAATGAAAAATATGAAACTGAGGTTTTCTTGTTCAAATGAAATCAGTTTATTTGTTGAAAAACACTGTTCATTTGGTAAACTTGAAAGTTCCAGTTTCTGTGCCTTATTTTCAAAAATTCATTTCTCCTTGTGTACTTATCCAAATGAGGTGTGTTACGTATGGATTTAAATCTCCATATGTGTACTTTAATTTCATAAAATTTCGTGTAAAAACTCATTCATTTTCTATTTGAAATTCGCGCATGAACCTCACTGCCTCTGGGTACTCGTTTTATCTTGATCCAGATTTTATTCCCAACTTTGAAAAATCATAACAACTTGAATTCTTAACCAATTGAGGCGTTCTTGGTGTCCATTTAAAGCTCTAGATCTTAACTATGTTAATACCAAATTTCAAGTGAAAATACATTGGATAAGTTAGGAAAATTATCGTTTGAAATCTACTGCCTTAGACTGGATCCATAGTAACATACATCAAGCACATCAAAATATTATCCTCTAAAGTTAAATACCCAACTTTAAGTCATATACAAATTAACCATCCACATTTAAACATATTTCCTTGAGAAGTTCCAGCACCTAGAGCATGGTTATATACATATGGAAAGAATGAGATTTCATGGAAATCTTAATAGCAATAGCAAGTCATATAAACTATAATAACATGCATGCTTGATTAAATGCCTAACATGTTATCATGATATGGGAGCTACTTCATAAACATACATAAGCAACCTCTAACATGCATATTGTCATGACATTCATTGCAAGGAGTTGTAATCATTCATACTTCATCATCATCATCATAGAATCATCTCAAGCTCAACCAAGAATCATACATAACAAGCAAGCATACAATCAAACAAACATAAGATTATAGTTAGGTATTCTTGCTACCTCTTAGATGTCCTTGTTATTTATTTCTTGGAATGATCTTCCCTTCTCACAAATGTTAAAACCTAGCCATTACAAAGTAACATCAAGTTACAATTCAATTCCAACACAATTCCAAGACTAGGTTATCACTAAGTTCCATTCTTTCTTTAATTTATGACTTATTCTTCCATCTTTCTAAAATAAATTCTCATGGTTCACTTCCACATAATTTTTCATGTAGAATCCAAATATGCATTAAGAATCTCCAAAATCAAATTGCATCACAAGTTTCTGTACAGAACCGAAAAGCTTCACATGTTTTCCAAAAATTCTCATTTTGATTCCAATGCTTCCAATACTTGTTTATCTACTATATCCCCACACAATTTCCCATTTTAAACTCATTGGAAGCATCAAAATCATGAAATTCCAACATATGAACAGTGATTCGTACAGTACCAGAATAGAACACAAGCTTCCATTCACATGCATACTTGGATTTCCAAGCTATTGCCACTTGATTCTAGCTTGTTTAAGCTTGTCTAAACTATCCATAACATAAAACTCATATTCTTTTCACATTAAAACAGAATATCCAGCAGCACCATCAAGAGAAATATGTCCCAAAAACCTCTTAAAACCAAGGGCAAACTTGCTAGAACAAACCTTAAGATCAAGAGGACTAATTACCTTACTAGTTCTTCCAAGGTGCTTGCCTCTTTCTAGCTTCAATGGAAATTTTGCAAGAGTTTCCCCAAGGTTGCCAAGCATGCCGAAATGATCTGATTTGAGGGGGTATTTATAGGCAAATTTGGGCGGAAATGAAAGGCCAAGATCATTTTGTGCTCTATTTGTTCTAATGGCTTAGATTTATTCTTGGATTTACTTTTCTTTAATAATTATGACATCATAAAGGGGACACCTCACAAGACACATGGCACCATTCCAAGGGAGAGAAGTCTCTAGAAAAATTTTAGTCCAATCCGGTACCGGCTCAGTCTGATTTCCCAAAAACCAGACTATTTTATGAATCTAATTTTTCTGAGATTCCATAATATGTTTTCTGACCTTAAATCCAGTATCTAGATTATTTCTATCATTGACATTCTTATACTGGGTCTAAACTTAATTACAGATCCCTTGAAAAATGACCAAAATACCCTTGGTGCCCTTTCTTGCACTACATTAACCCTAAGGGCATAATTGTCATTTCACACCTCTTTGTACCTTGTCAAGGCATATACTGACTTTGACTAACCCTTCCTGTACCTGCCTTCACATTTTGGCCTGTCCAAAATGACCTAAGTGCCCTCCATTCATCTATTGCTCCTTAGTGTAACACAGGGCATTTTCGTAATTTTGCACTTTTCCGGGGTTCCTCTGGACACTGGCCCACCTATCAGTCCAATTATTTTATTGGGCCTCCATGATGCCATTTTTGGGTCTTTATAGGGTCCACTACCTTTATGGCATAATTCCCTAGGAACCACTCCTGGAGATATTTATCGGGATTTTATTCCACTGTAAATTCCATTAAAAATTCTACAGGATTCTTTTTCTAATCCTGTCAATTTTATAAATTCATATATTAATTATAGGAATTTACTATAAAGTTTCATCTGATTCTGAGATCCAAAAAATACTATAATAATTTTATCTGATTTTAAAAATTTATATCAATTTTTCAGGACCTCAAATCAAAATTTTGTGTTGCGTCAAACTAACCGTTTTTCTATGTATTGGTAAAATTTGGGTCTGATCTGATTCTGGCCATTTTTGTCCTGTTTCTGGTCCAAGTTCTTCATAATTACACTGTTGCCCCTTGAACTTTTCATAAATTACATTTAAGTCCTCAAACTTTTTAAAATTACACTTAAGGACCCAACATTTTTGTCTACTTTCTATTTTGGCCTCAAAACTTTTGTAATTTTACTTAAATTCTTGCATTTTCTTCCTTTTTCAATTCAATCCCTTTCTTTACATAAATGGCCACATTTTTCTTAGAAAATCATATATATTACATACAAACTGTACATACTAATCAGTACAGAAATTTAGCGATATTACAATAAAGATCCTCATTAGTAACACCAAAGATAATATCATCAACATAAATTTGAACTACTAAAAGATTAGATTTGTTTTTTTATAAATAATGTATTAACCACTTTTTCTCTTTCAAAGTCTTTTTCTATAAGGAACTTACTGAGACGTCATACCAAGCTCTAGGAGCTTGTTTTAACCCATATAATGCTTTCTTAAATTTATACACATGATTTGGAAATTGATGATCCTCAAAACTAGGAGGTTGTTCTACATACACCTCTTCCATTATAAAACCATTAAGAAAAGTACTTTTGACGTACATTTGATAAAGCTTAAAATTTTTAATAAAAGTAAAGCTAAGAGTACTCGTATAGCTTTCAATCTAGCCACTAGGGCATAAGTTTTCTCATAATCTATACCTTCTTCATGATTATAGCCTTTTTCCACTAGTTTAGCCTTATTTCTAATGATTACAGCGGTTCATCAAGTTTGTTCTTGAATACCCATTTAGTCCTAATGACTGGATAATCATTGGGTCTAGGTACAAATTCTCAAACTTGATTTCATTCAAATTGATTTAATTCTTCCTGTATTGAAACTATCCAGAACTTATCTGACAGGGCTTCAGCTATGTTGGTGGGTTCAGTGTTATAAATAAATGCAGAGTAATGTGTCATATCCTAATTTTTTTCTATCTATATAAAATAGACAGTGGAACTGTAAGGGATAGATAGAGGAAAGAGTTTTGAAAAGGATTATGACGATGATTAGAATGAATGATAAATGTTAGATGAGTTTTGAAGAAAGAGAGGGGCTAAACTGAAAAGTTTAAAAGGTCCATGGTACAAAATAAAATGTAGAGATAAAGTTTGGGCCATTAAGTGTAATTTTAGAAAGTTTGAGGGACTAAAATGTAATTTGTCAAAAGTTCAGGGGCAAAATTGTAATTATGAGAAAGTTGAGCTGAAAAAGACCCAAAGCTTCCTAGAAATAGTTTAGTCCCAAATTTTACCAGTAAATAGAGAAAATTATTCTGATTAGTTTAACGCAACACATAATTTTGATTTGAGGTCTCGATGAATTGATATAAATTTTTTAAGTTGGAAAAATTATTGCAGTAGTTTTTGGACCTCAGAATTAGATGAAATTTTACAGTAAATTCTTATAATTAATATGAGAATTTATAAAACTGACAGAACTCAAAAAGGAGTTATGTAGAATTTATTATAAAATTTACAGTAGAATAAAACACCCAATAAATACTTTCAGGGAAATTTCTTGGAAATTGTGCCTTAAAGGCATTAGACCATATAAAGGCCCAAGTTGGCATCCCATAGGCCCAATAAGATACTTTAACAGTCATGTGGGCCTGTGTCCAGAGGAACCCTGAAAAAATCTAAAATTATAAAAATGCTCCTAGGTTGCAATAATGAGCAAGAGATGAATGGAGGGCATTTTGGTCATTTGGATAGGTCAAAAATGCCAAGGAAGGTACTAGGATGATTAATCAAAGTCAGTATATGCCCTGATAAGGTGTTAAGAGGTATGAAATGATAATTATGCCCTTAGGGTTAATATAGTAACAGATAGTGAACCAAGGGCATTTTGGTCAATTTCTAAGGAATGGTAAGCAGATAAATACTTAGTACAACAATGTCAATGGTAGGAAAAATCTAGATACTACATTTAAGGTCAGAAAACATATTATGGAATCTCAAAAAAATTAGAAACATAAAACAGTTTGGTTTTTGTGAAACTAACTGGATTAGTACTCGACTGGGCTATAATTTTTTCTATCCGTATTTTCCTCTAATTTGTACCAAGCACAGCCCTAAATGATGTCATGGATGATGTTATTTACAAAGCTTCTAAGGCAAGTGTAATATCCCAATTTTCAGGCCTAGAAACTCAGAAAGTAGCCTGAAATAGATAGGCTACCAGACTACTTTGAGCAGAAGTCCTAGAAACATACAGAGGGTTTTTAGGGACTAGACTGCAAATAATTAAAAGTACAGGGACTTATGTGTAAATAGTAAAAGTTCCTAGGGGCATAATGGTCATTTAAGAAAAGAAAGGGACTAAAGTGAAAGTATAAAAGTTTTATGGTGCAAAGATGAAAGTAGACACAAGTTGTGGGCCATTAAGTGTAATTATGAAAAGTTAAGGGACTTAATTGAAAAGAGGAAAAGTTTCTAGGTGCAAAATGGTAATTATAGAAAGTTGAGCCGGAAGTGGCTTAGAACTGCCCGGAAGCATTTTAGTACCAAATTTCATCAGTAGATAGAGGAAATGATGCTGGTTAATCTAGCCTAATACAAAAATTTTATTAGAGTTTCAAATAGCTAAAATTTATCTGATAGTCTTAAAGTTATATAAAATTTTTATCAGATCTCCTTGACCTCAGATATGAGTGAAAGTTACAGGAATGTGTTTCCTGTAAAGCTAGAGGTCAGGGAACTGACGGAAACCCAAAAGGAGTTATGTAGAAAAAGTTATTCGCATATTAGTGAATTATGACGGGAGTTCGTGAATTGTAACATCCCGATTTTTTGTCTAGGAGAACTGGGAAGTAGTCTGATATGGGCAGGCTGCTAAACCCGTAGTCCCAGGGTAGTAATCTGATATGGGCGGATCACTTACCTGTATTTTGTAGGAATCCGAGGGATGAGCTAAGTCCTTCAGGATTTAAAGATGAGTTAAGTCTTTAACCTACAGAATCGGGACAGTTCACCTAGGTTCAAAATGAGGAATGTGAGGAATATCCCTTTGACCAGAAGTCCCCGAAACATACAGAGGGTTTTTAGGGACTAAACTGCAAATAAGTCCAGGGACTGATATAGTGAAAGTCTCTAGAGATATGATGGCCATTTATGCAATGAAAGGGATTAAATTGCAAAAGAAAGAAAATGAAGGGGCTTAAGTGCAATTATGGAAAGTATAAAGCCAAAAAGGAAAAGTAGAGAAAAAGGTGGGGTCCTTAAGTGTAATTTTAGCCAAATAAAAAGGGACTTAATTGAAAAGAAGAAAAGTTCCTTGGGGCTAAAGTGTAATTAAAGAAAGTCAGGCCAGAAGTGGTTTGGACTGTCCGAAAGCATTTCAGTCCCAGATTTCACCGGTAGAGAGAGCAAGTGACGCTCGGTAATCTGGCTTAATACAGGAATTTTTGAAGACTCCAGATAGCCAGAAATGGACTGATAGTCCAAAAGTTATAAAAATTCCTACCGGATATCCTAGATTTCATATCTAGGTGAGAAAATACAAGATGATGCGTCCTTATGGGGCGGATGTCAGGAAACTGACAGAATACCGATAGGAGGCCTGTAGAAAAAGTTATTCACAAATCAGAAAATCCAGACGGGAGTGTGAGGCCTCCGGGTATCCGATAGGGAAATTTATCGATATTTGAAAAGGGACTGAATGAGTTCGGATAACCTCAGTCAGATGACTGTTATAACTCACAGGGATGCCTGAACACCGCAGGCTAGTGTATCGGACAGAAGGAGCCGGTGTCCAGATATGGGTATAAACGGTGAATAATAGATAAAATATTCAATAAACATTAACAGAGGAAGATTCCTCGAAATGCGTGCCATATAGGTAATGGACCCTGAGAGGCCCAATAATGGCGCCAACAAAGGCCCAGTAAGACACTTGGACTGATAGGTGGGCCAGTGTCCGGCAGAACCCCGGAAAAGTACGAAATTACGAAAATGCCCCTGTGTTGTACTAAAGGTTAAAAAATGAATGAAGGGCATTTTGGTCATTCTGGACAGGCCCAGAAGCCAAGGTACATACAGATAAAGTTACTTAGAGTCAGTATATACCCTGACAGAGTACAGAAGGGTGTAAAATGACGATTTTACCCTTAGGGTTAAAATAGTGCAAGAAAGGGCACTCAGGGGTATTTTGGTAATTTGCCAAGGGATGTTTCTTGGGAATCGTGCCATCAGAGTACTTGGACTGGATCAGAGACCCAAGATGATGTTCCCAGAGCCCAAAAACGTAGGCCCAGTGATTCAGGGGGAAAAGTGACATTAAAATAATAATTTAATGACTTTTTAGCAAAGTAAAGTTACTCGGTTGGTACGATAACCGAGGAGGTAATCAGATAAAGTCTGGGACTTATCTGGATAGCATTGGAAGGCGTGAAAGGTCCCTTCCAGATGCCACATGGCGTCATCCTAGAGGCAGAAGAAAAGTTAAGGACACGTGGCACAATCTTAGCCGGTGAGTCCAGTTTGTGGGAAATCGGACCGGACCGTAACTGGACTGGACTGGAAATGCTGAGTCAGCTGATGAGGTGTCCAGGAATTGTGACATGTGAAGAATGTGGCGATGAGGTGTCCCATGAGGTGGCCTTGAGATTATGTCATGCATGATGCAGTAAAAGGAATAAAGAAAAATAGGAAATTCTGGAAAAACCAGGACCACAGGATCAGATGGCTTCAAAATTACAAGAATGCCATTGACCAAAACTATAAATACCCCCCTCCCCATTCATTTGCATCACGGTTTTGGGCCTTTTAGAGAGAGGAGGAGGTGCTAGAGAGAGAAAGTGAGAGGAAGAAAGAAAGAAAGGAAGTTCTGGCAGAGCTGGAAGTAGAATAGAGATAGTAGAGTTCTGCTGAGCCTTTGAGGTAGTAACTAATCCTAGCTTTTATGTAATGGCTTTGTGATTTGTTGTGCTATTGTTTGGTTGGATTGTTGTCTTATATGTTATGCTTGAAGCTCTATTACAATGCTATGATCATATGTTATTGAATATGGAAGCACGCAGCATACTTATTTGTACACAATCACAAGCAAGCACTGTCACTCTGCATTACATATATTGTTATGGTTATTACTACTGAGATTCCCCCGAATCTCATTCCCATATATAACATTACAGGGGAGGTTCTGCCAAAATAAAATCTGGAAATTTTAAGAGACGCCGTTAGGCTACCAAAATTCTGGCAACAAAGAAGGAACAAAGAGAGGAACTGATACGTACTGTGTACGTAGGTGCTGTCTAAGGAGGCTGGAAGTGAGTGGACCTAGCCGGTTCATCCAGTCTTTCCTGGGTACTTACGTAGAATGGTAGTTCCTACGAGAATTACCGAATCGGTACAAGATCGGTTACTTTCTACAGAAGGAATGTAGCGGTTGTGCTGCCGGATTTTAGGCAGGGAAAGATGTAATAGAAATATGAGAATTTGATGTATGCCTTGTTGTATGACATTTTATTATTTAATAATAAATATTGTTTGGCATGTTCAATTTGTGAATGATGAATTAAAAGAAAAATTCGCAGGTCCTGAGGTAGCAGTGTTTTGACCTCAGTTTGACCTAGTAAACGAAGGAGTTGGGCTATGAAATTTGGCAGGCCAGTCGTACACATCTGGGGCATTATATGGATAGGTAATAAGCCTCATTTGGATGTGCAGAATGAGATAAATTAATTTTCAAATTAAAGGTCCAGAATAAGGAACTTAAGAGTAAAATTTTGAATTTCTGGTCTTAAGTTAAGATATAATCAAGCTAATATTGCTTCCGCAGGTGTACTCTGAGGAGTCTAAGGATGGATGTTTCATGAATGCCCGATATCCGATTGGGAAATTAATCGATAAGTAAACTGGGACTGGATAAGCCCAGATGACATCACATAGAGGCCCATAATGACGCCAAGGGAGGCCCAGGCCCATGATATCAGTTCAGTGATAAAAAGGGCCAATGTCCAGAAAAAGGTGCAAAATGACGAAAATACCCTTGTGTTATAAAATAATTAAATAATGAGTGAAGGGTATTTTGGTCATTTGACTAAGGTTAGACAGTCAAGAAAGGTTATCTGGATAGTTGCCAGGGTTAGGGAATACTTTGGTAAGATGTGAAAAGATAATAATGCCACTAGACTCATTAAAGTAAATAAAGAAAAACGAAGGGCATTTTAGTAATTTGCCAAGGGATATTTATTGAGAATTGAGCCATCAGAGTACTTGAGCTTGATCAGAGACCCAAGATGACATTCCAAAAGCCCAAAAACGTAGCCCAAGAATTATGTGGGTTAAAGTGACATTAAAGTAATATTTTAGTGGGTTTCAATAAAGTAAAGTTACTCGGTTAAAGTGATAATCGGGGAATTGATTAGATAAAGCTTTGGACTAATCTGGAAGCCATGAGGTGGTGTGAAAGGTGTCCTCATGGGACCCATCAAGATGCCACATGGCACTAATCTAAAGGCACTGGTGGAAAATGGGCAATCGAAATCCCCATTTTTAAACCGGTCAATGCGGAGACGGTTTTACAAAAATGAGCGGTGGCATTTTTGTAAATAAAATGAAATATTCACACCGTATTTACTCATGAACGATGTGGAAATATTTAGTCCGGTTTAGATGTTTACTTTCTACAGCGGATGTTATAGAGACCGATGTGGAAATATTTCGTCCGGTTTAGATTTTTACTTTCTACAGCGTATTTATATTGACCGAGGTGGAAATATATAGTCCGGTGTCTGTTTTATAAAAAAATTAAATGTTTACACCGGTTTTAAAATTAACCGATTTAAATATAAACACCCGGTGCAGCTTCATCGCCTCTTCAGTTTCCTGTCTATGATTTCCCGCTCGCTTCTTTATTTGTCAGACCTTTCATTTCACTTCTTGGGTTCCCAACGTTTATACTTTGTAGTCATTATGATAGAAGGCCAATTGCGCATTCTTCTATATTCTTATTGATCATGAACGTTAACCATATATATATGTATACCATTCTTCTGTTTTATTTTCTTTTCATCTATCTGACTCCTCCAATGGCCTCTTCCTCACGCACGCCTCCTTCTCCGCCCAACAAAAGAAACAGAGACGACTTTGAAGACAAACATCCTGATCCTCACCCTTCTGTTCCTTCTCCTCCTCCCCTGGTTGTGACTCTGATGGAGAGGCTTGAGGAACTCATACTGCGCTTCAATGGGCTGGAGGACTCTGTGGAAGAACTGAATCGCAAAGTTGACAGACTGAAAGCAAGTTTCAGGGATTTCCGCTCAGAAGTTCGCCGCCATCAACCCCGTGATAGCTTCTTTAATCCTGTTGATCTCACCCAATCTGATGACTCCCAAAACTCTGAGTCTGATGAGTAGTGAAAGATTGTAACTTTTATATATTCTGATGTATATATTTTTTGGGAGAAAGTTGATGACATGGCTGACTCTGGATGTAGGAAAAAAAAAACTGATATATTATACACCGGTCCATATTTATTGACCGGTGTAAAATATACTATAAATAAACTGATATATTTTACACCGGTCCATATATATTGTCCGATGTAAAATATACTATAAATACAACTTTTATATTTATTTCTACACCGGTGTAACAGTTTGTCCGGTGTATAGTTTCTTATTTTTTTCCAAATACTCTTTTATTTGGTACATTTCTCGCGCCTTCCATCTCTCATTTTTCCCTGGTTCGCGCGTTAAGACTTCTCGGCGCTTCACGGACGGTGAGTTTTGTTTTGAACTCCTCTCGCGAACTGAAAATTTATTCTCTCCATGCATTAGCTGCAACGTAATGGTTTAATTTCTTATTTTCTGCTTTTCTAGTTCTTATAGTCTTCCACAAATATGGATCGTAGTTGGATAAATGCTAAACGAACAAGTGTTGAGTATGCTGAGGGGGTGAAGGAGTTTTTGGATTTTGCTAAACGGAATGGTGATGATGACAATGGAAGGTTTTATTGTCCTTGTGTGAGTTGTTTGAATGAGAGGAAACAAAGTCCTGCTGATATTTACACTCATCTAATTTGTGAGGGGTTTTGCAAGAGTTACACGGTATGGGTATGGCATGGTGAACAGGTGGAACATACCTTTGACGATGACATGGATACTGATGATAGAGTAGAGGACATGATTCGTGATGTTGGAGAAGATGCTTTTATGCGGTCACACGCATATGGTAATATGTGCAATGATGCAGAAAAGCCTCTATACCCAGGGTGCAGAAAATACAACCTGTTGAATGCAGTGTTGAGATTGGTAAGTGTGAAAGCTCGGCATGGGTGGAGTGACAGTAGTTTTTCAGAATTGCTTGACTTGTTACAGGACATGTTTCCTGAAGAAAATGCTTTACCCAAACGCTATTATGATGCGAAGAAAATAATAGGTCCTTTAGGCATGCAGTATAGAAAGATTCATGCATGCCCAAATGATTGCATATTGTACAGGAAAGAGTTTGAAGATGAGGAGAAGTGTCCAATATGTAAGACACCAAGGTACAGATCAAACAACTCTCCTGCCAAGTTGTTATGGTATCTTCCAATTTTACCAAGGTTTAAGCGACTTTTTTCTAATGAAGATGATGCAAAGAAATTGTTATGGCATGCAAATGAAAGGATTAATGATGGAAAGATTCGTCATCCTGCTGACTCTTTGCAATGGAAGAAGATTGATGACTTATTTCCCGAGTTCGGCAATGAACCACGAAACCTAAGGCTTGGACTTAGTACGGATGGAATGAACCCTTATAGTAGCCTTAGTAGTATCCATAGTTCATGGCCCGTCCTTCTGGTGATTTACAACCTATCTCCCTTGCTGTGTATGAAACGGAAGTATGTAATGTTGTCCATGCTGATCTCAGGACCAAAACAACCGGGAAATGACATAGACGTTTACCTAACACCCTTGATCGAAGATTTGAAGAAGCTATGGGAAGGTGTGGATGTCTTTGATGCTGTTAAGAAGGAGGTCTTCAATTTGCGGGCCTTGATCTTTTGTACAATTAATGACTTTCCTGCATACGGAAATTTGTCAGGGTATAGTGTTAAGGGCCATAAAGCATGTCCGATTTGTGAGGAAGGGACTTGCTACTATCAACTTCGTCATGGAAGAAAGACGGTCTACCTAGGTCATAGGAGATTTCTAAGACAAGCCCACCCATACCGTCGACTGAAGAAGAAATTTTATGGCGGCCAAGAATTTGAAAATGCTCCAAAGCCATTGACTGGCGAACAAGTTTATGAAAAGGTGAGAGACATCAATGTCACTTTCGGTAAGCTTACCAAGAAAAGTGAGAAAAATGTATGGAAAAAAAGATCTGTGTTCTTTGAGCTTCCTTATTGGCGACATCTTCATGTAAGGCACTGTCTTGATGTGATGCATGTGGAGAAAAATGTGTGTGACAGCATTGTTGGAACACTTCTCAACACACATGGTAGTTCCAAAGACGGTTTGAAGGCAAGATTGGATTTGGAAGAAATGGGAATACGGGAGGAGTTACATCCGAGGCCAGATGGTGAGGGGAGCTATCATGTTGAAGAGACTAATATTTTGTCCAAGGCTGAGAGAAGAAGTATTTGTGAGTGTTTGCAAGGAATCAAAGTTCCCTCTGGGTACTCATCTAATCTTAAGAGGATTGTGTCCATGAAAGATTTGAAATTAGTAGGCCAAAAGTCTCATGATTGTCATGTACTGATGCAACAATTACTCCCAGTGGCTGTTCGAGGAATCCTTCAAGATGAGTTGAGACACATTGTAACCCGACTTTGCTTCTTCTTTAATGCTATATGTGGCAAAGTCTTTGAGACTGAAAGGTTGGAGGAATTGGAGCATGAGGGTTATGTTATTTTGTGCCAGCTTGAAAAACAGTTTCTTCCTTCCTTTTTTGACATCATGGTACACCTCATCGTTCATCTAGTGCGAGAGATAAAACTGTGTGGCCCTGTATACTTACGATGGATGTACCCATTTGAAAGATACATGAAAATCCTTAAAGGGTATATGAAGAATCCAAGTCGGCCCGAAGCATCCATTGTTCAAAAATATGTGGCCGAAGAAGCTATGGACTTTTGTCAACAATACCTGTCTAAAGCAAGACTTACTGGTCTCCACAAACCCATTGCCACACAGGGGGGTCAACGCGGAATGTCAGTGAGGAGTGTTGATCGTAATGAACTGCAGCAAGTACACTTACACATCTTGAATAACATTGATGAAGTTCAAGACTATATTGCTGTTCATAAAGATCTTGTCCGGAAAACAAATAATAGGATGACAGAGCAAAGGCTCATTAGAGAACACACCAAATCTTTTGCACATTGGTTCAAATTGGAGGTTGAAAATGAGGATTGTGTTTCTGATACAGTTAGATGGTTGGCATGTGGTCCTGAACATAATGTGATCTGTTGGAATTCATTTGATATCAATGGGTATTCCTTTTATACGAAGTCCCTAGATGATAGAAGTAGCGTGCAAAACAGTGGTGTTATGTTAGTGGCTGAAGCTATGCATTTCTCTAGTTCAAAAGACAACAATCCTAAATTAGCAGCCATCCCTTATTATGGCGTTGTTGAAGAGATTTGGGAGGTGGACTACTCCAAATTCAAAGTTCCCGTATTCAAATGCAAGTGGGCTAATGTAAACAACGGTGTTATGGTCGATCAGTTAGGATTTACACTGGTGGATTTGAATAATATAAGTTTTGGGGATGAGCCTTTCATTATGGCAGACCAAGCAAAGCAAGTGTTCTTTATCACTGATCCTCAGAATGAAAGATGGTCTGTCGCGCTCCAAGGGAAAAGTGTTGTTGACAATGATGATTCTTTTTATGAGATCCCTTCTTTTTCAGTAGGTTTACCACAATTAAATGAAGAAGTGGATTCTGATTAATTTCTATGTGTTTCTTGTTTAGTCTAAACATGCAATTTTAAGTTTCTTGTAATGATTGCGTATATGATTTTGATGTAATAATAACAGAGACAGATTCTTGTTCTGATAAGAATGTTGTGACGCTAAGGATGGGATGATATTATAAGGTGGTGAAGTTTTAAAAAAAAACTACAACATTTAACACCGGTCTTAAGTGATATTCGGTGTAACAGGTCACGTCTAATAATAATTTATTGTTCGATTTTACACCGGGTTATACTTTATCCGGTGTTATAATTATCGATGTTTATTTTTGACACCGGTTGTTAAAATTAGACGGTGTAAAATGTTTCACTTTTACGTCGTTTATGTTTTGACCGGGTTAGAATTATTTACAACCGGTGTTAAATGTTTATATTCATTTTTTTAACCCGCCTCTTGGCGCGATGACCTTCAATCTTCTCCTTTCTCACATACTCTTTTTTATCGCCGCTCGTCGTGCTCTGTGGTTCTCGCGAGGCTTCTCCGTGCTCGGTCAGTCGTTCTTCTCTGTCACCTCTCTCGTTCTGCTATTCCGTAAGTGTACGTGTTCTCTGCATTTTTTTCCCTGTGTACGTGCGATGCCGTTTTTATGTTCGTTTAATCTAGGTTTTCTATTTTTCCTGATGAATGCTGGCACATCTTTCCATTCATAACTGCTAAAGGAACAAGTTTTGTGTGTTCTGACGGGTTGAGGGAAAAAGGGTTAAGTCTGTTTTCAATGTTTTTGATGTTGTTATTGCGTACATAGGAATATGGAGGATAGAGTTACTCAGATTGAGGCTGGCGATGCTCCAAGCGCCACTAAGCAAAGGAAGGGCAGAAGTGCGACTCGTTTGAAAGACATTACGAAGGACAGGATAGAGGGGAAACTGCTTCCGATAGAGTTTGACAGAAACTGGAACCCAACTGGTGAACACAGGACAAAGTACGTAAGTTTTGTCAGCCTCCTAGCACGCAACAAGCCTAGCATCACCTATTTGACTTGGGATGCTGTGGATGATCGCGTGAAGAATCAAATTTGGGACACTATCCGGGTATAGGAACTATCTAATATTGCATGCAGAGCAATACCAAATACACAACTGTTTGTTGATTACTCTGCTTTCAATGGCAAACATTGCAGCTCACTTACGATGTGCCCAACAATGAGTTCTTGAAGAAGAAGACGTTGTCTTATTGCTGTGAGCGTTGGAGGGCATTCAAGACACAACTAGCTCGTCAGTATCTGCATGGACAGGACAGAAGTGGTCATCCTCAACCTTCTCCATGCAGCAAGTATCAATTCATTGACGAAGCTGCGTGGGAACAATTTGTTAGGAATCGGACCACGCCAGTAGCAATGGTGAGTGTATCCTTTTGTATGTGGTTGCAGAAAACGTATCAGAGTATCATATGTATTGATTTTAAATACTTCATGTCTTGTAGGAAAAAAGAGCAAAAGCGATTGAATACGCCCTCAAGAATGATTGCCCCCACACAATGTCTCGAGGGGGTTACGCGAAGGCAGAAAGAGAGTTGTTGGGGGCCAAGAGGAAGAGGTTAGAAGAAAGTGCTGGGTCGGATCCTAGTGTTCTTCTTGACCCCCCCTCTCCGATACGTCGCGAAGAAAAATGGTTGTACGCTCGCCAAAGAAAGAGCGGAGCTTTTACAAGCGACAATGCTCGCATGATTGCTGAAAAAATTGTAAGCACTACTTGCATTATTTTGTGATAGTAGACTATATATAATTATATCATTTTCCTTATGTTTGTTGTTCTTTCTATGTTATAGAGTGATCTTAAACAACAAGAGTCCCATGGATCCTTCAAGTCAGATGGTAGGAATGACATCTTGACTGTTGCCACTGGGAAACAAGAACATGGGGGCCGTGTCAGGGGAGTTGGAAGAGGTGTGGGTATAAGAGATTACTTTGGAGCATCTCAAATACGTTCCCCACATGTGGTGCCGAGGGCAGAGTTGGCATCCTTGCTCTCCACCATAAGGGCAGAGGCTAAGGAAGAAGCTTGGATAGAGGCTAGGGCACAAGCAGAAGCTTCAATTGAGGCGCGATTACAAGAGGGGTTCGCAAAGATGAAGGAAGAAATGTTGTCCATGATGACATCAAGGCAGCAAGAGCCAACTGATCCCCTCCCGCCCTCAACTGCAGTCCATCAAAGCACTAAGGGGAGTTGTTGCTTGCCGCTGTCAGAGGATGCAGAACATTGTGATCTATATGTTGAGGATCCTCTTAGACGCTTAGTGGCACGTGGCTCCATCCATAGCCTAGGGGCAACTACTGTTCACCACGTCCAAATTCAGGACGATCAATTAAGGGTGACAGTTGAAGCCGTGCTAATTGGAGATGCTCTTGTCCCAATTCCCACTGATGAGGTGAAGACAGTGAGCCAAGCAAAAGGGACTTTCATATTGTGGCCAAAGCATCTTGTTTCGGATCACGTCGCCTCATCCCCCGACCAACTTCCCACCCCTCCCGCTTTGAATGCCATGCAACGTGTGATCCTAATGGCATATGACAAAACGTTCCATGTGGACGCGTTGCCTATGGATTCAGTTGTGGGCGACATGGGGGCACCGGCCTTCCTGGATCATGCGGACGTCAAATCTCTGATCACTCCCAAGGAAGAACTGACCTCCGGCTGCATCCAAGTGTTTTTGATGTAAGTATAATTTAAATGTAAATATATGTAATAACAAAGTTCAAGTCTTACAACTAATGTCGTGCATGCATTGCCTGTAGGTACATGCAAGCTGAGTTGGTTTCCTCCAAGGGCAAACAAAAAAAGTTCGGATTCCTATGCCCAATTCAGATTTATGCTAAAGGGACCTCTCAATCTTCGAGACTTGCATACATTTCAGAGAGGCTCGGTGAAACCGATATTGATTGTTTCTTCGCACCATATATGCATGAGTAAGAATAATAATGTTTCATTTTATTTTATATATACTAGTTTTGTAGTTGCTTAATTATAATACTCATTTTCTTTTAACTAATCTCTACAGCAATCATTGGCAACTTGTCATCCTATGTAAGCATAGCTATAAAGTTTTCTTCTTATGCTCCCTCCATTACAAGCCCTCGGTGGATGTTAGGAAGATCATGAACACGTACGTGAGTTCTCTTCTATACACAATGATCTGTGTGATAAATGGGTTACTAACTTGTTAACTTTGGTCATAGGGCTATGAGGACATTCGCAGTTGCAAGGGGCCTTAAGCACGCTAATTTGGTGAGGGACCCTGAATGGATCACACCGATGGTAATAAAAGTATATATTAGGTGTTAGCTAGGTTCCCCGTTTTGATGATGAGAAATAATTTTTCTCTTGTTAACATTACAGAGTCGAAGGCAACCCAGAGAAAGCAACTTGTGCGGCTTCTACATAGTCAGACACATGGTCAATATTATCTTGGCAAATAGGATTGACCTAAGTGGGGAGGTAAAATTATATTTTGAATGATTTCATATTTCTTAATTGTCAATCTAATCTAAATTAGTAATGCCTTAATTTCTTTGATTTTGATTTCATATTTCAGATGTTTGAACAACCTGATCCATTTCCTGACCAAGATATTGAGGACCTGCGTAATCGGTGGGCAGAGTTTTTTGTTCAAATCCTTCCTTCTCAATAGTATTTGTCTTTCACTGAATACATTTTTCTGTTCAAATTGTATCATTTTTGTATTGAGTTTTATTCAATGAATAATATAATGAGCAATTGAATTATATATGTCTCTGGCATCTTGAAATGATGATGATCGATGATTGAGTCATATATTACATTTGGGCAGTTTACTTCTGAAGCTTCAGGCCAACGAAATCTATCAAATATAAATTTAATAACATCTACATCGGAGGTACATACCCACCGGTGTAGTAAGAACATATATAAATTAAATTTAATAACATCTACACCGTCCCAATATTCAACCGGTGTTAAAAATTTAAAAATTTACACCGTCCCAATATTCAACCGGTGTTAAAAATTTAAAAATTTACACCGTCCCAATATTCAACCGGTGTTAACATTTGAAAAATCTACACCGTCCCAATATTCAACCGGTGTTAAAAATTTAAAAATTTGAAAAATCTACACCGTCCCAATATTCAACCGGTGCAGATGTTAAAAATAATACACCGGATGTAAATGTGAACCGATTTAAAATGTAGTCCGGTGTAAAAAATTATACATTCTACACCGATTATAGGACCGGTGTAAAATGTATGACTTTTTACACGGTCCGTTTCTACACCGGTTGTGTGTGCGATGTTGAATGCCATTTTCAACCGGTGTTGAAATGCTTTTTTCCAGCTGTGAGGAAGAAGAAAAAGCTAAGGACACGTGGCACGATCTCAGCCGTTTATTCCGGAAAAAGACTCTGGAAGCTCTGAGTCAGCTGGTGAGGTGTCCCGAGGGCCCCACCATTATGCCACCTAGGAATGTGAGATGTCCATGGATGATGTCATTTTGATGAGTCATTGAGGATGATGATGTCATCACAATGATGCAGGCGAAGCTTCTTGAGGAAGCTAAGCGATATGAGCCGTTCATCGTGATTCGATCTGGACCATCCATTTCACTTTCCTTCAACTATAAATACCCCACCCCTCCCTCCATTTCATTCCATGGCAAGAACCAAGAAGATAAGAGAAAAGAAGATAGAGAAAGAGAAAGGGAGAAAGAAAGAAAGAAAGAAAGAGAAAGAAAGGAAGAGAAAGAAGGAGTTCTGACTGAGTTAGGAGCAATCCAAGGAGGTTAGGGACTCGGCGAGCTTAGGAATAAGGTAAGTAATTTATTCTATTCCCTGCTCTAATAAATTAGAGGATTGTTCTTATAAATTTAATAGTTAGAATAGAGGAATATCTCTCTCTATAAGGTTAGTCGTTGATAGAAATAAAGCTAGGGGATTGTTAGAATAGAGGTATTGCCTCAGGATAAGCCTAAATTAAGTAGAGTTATTCTGGATAAGACAATAATAAAATATTATTATGCTCTGTATATTCTCTGACCTATGAAAAGAAGGAACCTTACAGCAGAAGCTAAGGACTAAAGGAAGTGCTACACGCCAGGTAGTAAAATTACCTAAACTTGTATGTGTTGAATGTATGGTTGATTGTGTTATGGCTTAATTGATTGATATTAATATGTAATTGTTGAAGCTCTGTGCTATGATTACCGTGGCCAATTGTATTTCATATGTTACATGGAAGTATGCAAATTACATTAAGTTAACACAATCACAAGCAAGCACTAATATCAATCATTGATGCATACACTGTTTAGTATCATTTGCTACTGAGATTTCCCCTGAAATCTCACCCCTATCTTTTCCAAACATAACAGGGTACTGGTTTGGAGAAGATTAAGCTAGGAAAGTGAGGATGTGACAGCAAGCTTGATGGAAGGTAGATTATGGATCATTAGATTAAATAGTAACCAAAGTAATCTTGACCTTCCATTTCCACCCAACTTTATCTATAAATACCCCCACTTTTAGCAACATTCATGGCAGCATTGAGACACCATGGGGAACCTCTTGCAAAATGAAAACTCAAGCCAAGACCAAGGCAACTCAAGAGGCAAATAAGTAAGCATCTAAGGTAATGTTTCTCCCTAAGTGTTTAACTTCTAGTTGGAGGATTAGTTGTTAGATTGAATGATTAGAAAATGTTTTATTCCTCCTTATATGCTGCTGGACAAAATTCTAAATGGTGGAGAAAGGATGAATTTTATGTTATACAAAGTTTAGACAAGTAGAAGCAAGCTAGAATCAAATAGTATTAGCTTGGAAATTCAAGTATGGATGCAATTGTGGGTTTATGCTCTTGGCTGCTACTATACATATCACTGTTCATATGTAGGAATTTCATGATTTTGATGCTTCCAATGGTTTCAAAATAAAAAATTGTGTCGGATAAAGTTGAGAAACAAGTATTGGGAGCAATGGAATCAAAATGAGAATTTTTGGATTTATTGGAGGGTACCCACGATTTCTATCCAGCTCATGGGGAAGGAGATTGATTCTTATAAATCTAAGATCATATTTAGATTCCTCATGAAAAATTGTATGGGATTGACCTATGAAAGTAATTTTTAGAAAGATGGATAGAAATCCCTAAAGTTAAAGTAAAGAGTTAAAAGTTTATGAAGGGTAGTCTTAAATATTGTTTGAGTTCATGGCCCTAATGAATTATGTGACGAATATGAATGTGTTTAGGACCTTGAAACATCCAAGAAGTGTTGTGAAGTGGTTGACCAAAAGGATTCATGGTTGGAAAGCTTAGGGAGCAAGTGCAAAAAAATAATAGAAAAGCTTAAGTTCAAGGTAGTGAACTTTCCTATTCTTTTATGTTTGATGTATATGCTTGTGTGTTGATATGATTATGATATGTGATGATTATGATGTATGATATGTATGAATGATATATGCTCTGCCGTTTATGAGTTTATAGTTATGCATGATAGTGATAGGCATGGAGCGTGATAGTATACAAATGGAAGTTAAAGAAAGATAAAGGAAACATGTCATGCACTTGCATTCATCTTGTATGCATTGAATGGTACCGTTTGCTGCTGAGATTCCCCAGAATCTCACCCTTCCACAACCAACCAATTTAGGTCAAGCATGATGGAAAATGTATGCATGGAGAAGAGCTAAAGAATAGAAGAAAGAAAGTGAACAATTTGATACTCTAGCCTATGATGTATGATCTTTCCTAGTTATGTAAAGTGTTTATTTATGTGATAAAAATGTATGAAATAATTATGACATAACCCCATGATATATATGAATGTATAAGAGGCCAAATAGATGGTTTATGCATGCTAGAACAATTATTGAGAATTAAAAAAAGGAAACTGAAATGGTAAAAATGTAGGTCCTATAGCAGTTTTGTTGTAGCTTCATTTTGACCTAGCAAATGTAAGAATTAATTCACTAAATTTTATGAGCATGTATTAAACATCCAGAGATTTAAATACATAGGTAATACACCTTATTTGGATATGTATATCAAGAGAAATGATTTTCCAAAGTTACAAGATAGAATCTAGAATTTCCATAATTTGCCATATAAATAGTAAAAAGTAACGATTTAACTGTATTGATTGGCAAAGTAAATATCCATATTTATATTTCCCTTAAAGAACTATGAAATATCTTCAATTAGAAATTTGGACCACCTCCATACGATTTTTCTACAATTAGTTATGAATTTCTAAAATTGGACTGTCAATCTAGAAATTACATACTGAACAGTACCCGATAAGTAAGTTTTAAAATTTTAATTTTTGGGCCAACGTAATGCTTCCGCTAATCAAATATGCTTCCGAATACACACTCTGAGTGTAACATCCCAAATTTTCTGTATCTGTATAAGACTGATAGAGGAAAGAGGTTATGAAGGTCTTGGGATGGTAATCAAAAGGAAAGATAATGATTAAGATAAGTTTTAAGCTAAAGAAAGAGAGAAGGTATGAAGTTGTAAAGAAAAAGGGACTAAATTGTAATTAATGAAAGTTTTGAAGGACATAATGGACATTTTGGAAAAGAAAGGGACTAAAGTGAAAGTCTAAAATTTCCTGGTGTAAAATAGAAGTAGACATAAACTTTGGGCTATTAAGTGTAATTATGAAAAGTTAAGGGCCTAAAGTAAAATTTTCAAAAGTTTAGGGGCAAAATTATAATTATGAAAAGTTAAGCTAGAAAAGGCCCAAAAATGTCCAGAAATGGTTTAGCACCAAATTTTTCCGGTAAATAGAGAAAAGTATTCTGATCAGTTTAATGCAACGTAGAATTTTGATTTGAGGTCCCGATAAATAAATATGAATTTTTGAAGTCAGGAGATTATTGCAATATTCTATGGACCTCATAATCAGATGAAATTTGGTAGTAAATTCTTATAAATAATATGAGAATTTATGAAATTGACAGAAGTCAAAAAGGAGTTTTGTAGAATTAATTAGAGAATTTAAGGTGAAATCGGACACCGATAAAGGGTTAAAGAAAATGTAGGGAATTTTTATCAGGACTTCTGGGTCTCAGAAATTATGATACTTTGAAGGGAATTCATTTTATATTAGAATGAATTTCTAAAAATGTTATAACTAATAAAAGAGGTGTTTAGAATTTATCTCAAAAATTACGGTGATTTGAGAATATCAGTATAAGGAAAGTTCCTTGGGATTTGTGCCAATTAGCTATTGGCCCTAAAAGAGGCCTAATATGACATCCTATACAAGCCCAATAAGCCCAAGGAATTGTTATTTGGTCAAATGAATTTTTAGAATATTTTATGTATTTTTAAAAGGAAAGAATTCAAGAAGAAGTGAGGTGTCCTTGTGGGACCCACAAGCTTTACACATGGCACCAATAAGAAGAAGAAAGGGTTATACCATGTGCTCAAATGTAATAAAATAATATAAGAATTAACCTAATGATGATTAAGGTTAATTAATCCAAAAACTAACCAATAAGATTCAAGATTAAGGAGTGGTAATAATTATGAAAAGTGGGGTTATTATGGACCTAAGGTGCCAAAGTTTTGGCTATAAATACTGTAACATCCCAATTTTCAGGCCTAGAGATGTAGAAATAGTCTAAGATTGAGAGGCTACCAGACCCCTTTGAATAGAAGTCCTGGAGACACACAAAGAGTTTTCAGGGACTAAGCTGCAAATAAGCAAAGGTACGGGGACTTATGTGTAAACAGTGAAAGTCCCAAGGGGTAGAATGGCCATTTTGGGATGATGTAAAAGTTAAAGGTTGTAGAGTTAAGAGCTGACTATTTTGGTCGCGACTAGAGATAAGTGTGGTCGCGACTAATAGTTACAGAAAGAGCTAGGCGCGACGAGAAAGAAGTGTGGTCGCGACTAATATTGGCAGAAAGGTTTAGACGCGACTGAAATATGTGTGGTGTCGCGACTAATAGGAAAAATGAGCCTGGTTGCGGCTAAAAAAGTAATGAGGTCATGACTGAAAAGTGATATGGTCGTAATGAAAAACTATTATGGTTGCGACTAAAGAATGCTGTGGTCGCGACTAATGTACACAGAAGTGTTAGGTCGCGATAAGATGATGGTTAGGTCGCGACTAGTGGCTATAAGTGGTGCTAGTCGTATGGATCAAGTGGGCCAAGAGTTGTGAAGGTCCAAAAGAGATAGTTAGTTAGAGCTAGAACTGGGGAAGGAAGTCAGATAAAGGAAAGGTTATCTGGAAACCATGAGGTGGACTGATAAGGTGTACTCATGGGACCCACAGGATGCCACATGGCATTAAAGTAATGATTCAGTAAAGTAAAGTTACTCGATTGGCACGATAACCGAGGAGGTGATCAGATAAAGTCCGAGACTTATCTGAATAGCATTGGAAGGCGTGCAAGGTCTCTTCCAGGAGCCACATGGTACTGATCTGGAGGAAGCAGATGAAGCTAAGGACACGTATTACGATGCAAGACTCTGGATCGGTGAGTCAGCATGGCGAGTCAGCATGCTGAGTCAGCAGGTAATTATGAAAGGCTGAGTCAGCATGATGATGCAGTAAAGGAAATGAAGAAAATAGGAAATTCCAGAAAAACTGTGGCCACAGGATCAGAGTTCATGGAAATTACGATATTGCCATTGGAGGCAATTATAAATACCCCCTCCCTCATTCATTTGCATCACGCATGGGCAAGGGAAGGGAGAGAAAGAAGAGAGAGAAGGAGAAGGAAAGGAAGAGAGAAAGGAAGAAAGAAAGAAAGGAAGTTCTGGCGGAGCTGGAAGCAAAATAGAGATAGTAGAGTTCTGCTGAGCTAGCCAGGGAGGTTATGTTGAAGTAAAGTTTGAGAATGCTAGGAGACGCCGTTATGCTGCCGAAGTTAAGACTGAACATCAGTATATGATAAGTACTGTGTACGTATATGCTGTCTAAGGAGGCTGGAAGTGAGTGGACCTGGTCGGTTCATCCAGTCTTTCCTGGATACTTACGTAGAATGGTAGTTCTCATGAGGGAATTACCGAATCAGTACAGTTCAGTTCTTTGTACAGATGAAGCCTAGCAGTTATGTTCCCGAATTTCAGGCAGGAAAGGATGTAATAAAAATATGAGGATTTTGTGTATTCCTTATTGTATGACATGTTGTTATTCAATGATAAATATTGTTTGGCATGTTGAATTTATGAATGATGAATTAAAAGAGGGAAATTCGTAGGTCCTGAGGTAGCAGTGTTCCGACCTCAATTTGACCTAGTAAACGGAAGGGTTTGGCCACGAAATTTGGTGAGCCAGTTGTACACATCTAAGGCATTCCGTGGATAGGTAATAAGTCTCATTTGGATGTGTACAATGAGATAAACCAGTCCTCAAAGTAAAAGTTCAGAATAAGGAACTTAAAGTTAAAAGTTTAACTTCTGGGCTTAAGATAAGATATAAACCAGCTAATAATGCTTCTGCAAGTGTGCTTTGAGGAGTTTAAGGAAGGATGTTTCAAATACCCCTCTCATTCTTCACAAAAACGTGCCCCTTGGAGAAACTCTTGTCATTTGAAAACTCAACCAAGATAAAGGCAATTCAAGGCACTTATAGGTCAAGGTAGTTAAGGCATAAGGTAAGAAATCCTTCATAGCTTATTTATATATGTTTTGGAAGGATAAAACCTTGGTTTTATTGGTTGCAAAAATTCCATTAAACCTAGAGCATGCTTGCTGTTTAAATTCTAAGTTGAAGTAGGAAGAAGGAAATAAAGCTATAACTATGCAATTAATGCTAGGATAAGTTAGTTTAGGTGATTGGTTATTCAATTAAGTTGTGATCTTGACTTTACCATTGATGAGGCCATTCGGCCTAGGGCTGTTCTGGACCAAGAAGAACGAATTTCAATGATCTAATGCTTCCATTGAATTTAGATGATAGTTTTGTGTAAGATTGGATAGATTTGGAACCTTGGAAGCATTGGAATTGGAAGTTATAATTATTAAGTCTTCTCTATTACTGTTCACATCCATGAACAGTGATTGGAATTTCATGATTTTGATGCATCCAATGGTTTTAAAATGGAAAATTGTGTGGGATAAAGTAGGGAAACAAATATTGGAAGCATTGGAATCAAAATGAGAATTTTTGAAAGAAAAAGAGAAGTTTTTGGTTCTGTCCAGAACATGTTGCAGCTTCTGGAATTTGGGCATTTTGAGTTCATAAATGGATTCAGAAGGCCAAATTGTGTAGGGTAAAGTCAAGACTTCAATTGATTCATAGATCAAGCTAATTAACAAAGATTAAAGAAAGTTACTTTAGTAGATAAAGTTCAATGTTCAAGGAAGTTAAATTGTGATGAGTTGATGGTAATGTATGTGTATGAATATGAAATGGTTAGGATTTGATTTGTGTATTCAAGAAGGCAACCTCACTTCAAGGAAAGGTGACAAGGAAGAGGATAAAAGAAAAGTGAAGCATTAAATCATTGAAATTCCATTTCCTTCTATCATGAACAGTGCAAACCAAAATGTTCTTCCATGGTAAAGTCAAGAACATCAACTTAATCCAACAACCAAGCATGTAACTAACTTGTTTAAGCTTGTCTTAACTATCTATGACTTAAAACTCATATTCCTTTCACATATGCACAAAAATTCCAGCAGCATTTCCCCAAGATTTAAGCCTAAAAAGTCACTTAAACTCAAGCACAAACCATAAGAACAAAAGGTAGAAGCAAGGAGACAACTTACCTTACTTGCTCCTTCAAGACCCTTGCTTCTTCCTTGCTTTCTTCCACATTCTTTCTCTAGAACTCACTTCTCTTTCTAAAGGAGCTCTTGGGTGTGAAGAATGAATGGAAAGGGGGGCTATTTATAGCAAAAGTCATGTGCCATTTGAAGGCTAAGATCACTTTGGAAACTATTTGATCTAATGGTTCAAGGTTTGATCTTGGAATGTCTTTTCACTTTTCACTCAAGACCTTACCACCATGACATCACTAGCATGGCCTCCCTTGGTACACCTAACCCTTCCTCTTTTTGGGTGCCATGCTTGTGTCCTTATGGGTCCCACCATGTGCAACACCTAATTCTTACTTTATTCTCTTTTTCTTTCTTTTCAAAAATCCATAAATTATTTATTATTTGGACTTGGGCTCCAAGATAACTTTTGGGCCTTATTGGGCTGGCCTAGGACGAAATATTGGGCCTCTTTTAGGTCCAATAGCTAACTGGCCCAAATCCCAATGTACTTTCCTCATACCGATATCCGTAACTTACCCTGATCTTAGCATAAATGCTAAACACCTCTTTTAATTGTTCTAACATTTTTAGAAATTCATTCTAATATAAAATGAATTCTATACAAAGTTTCATAATTTTCTGAGACCCAGAAGTCCTGTTAAAAATTACATATGTTTCCTTTAACCCTTTATCGGTGTCCTTTTTCACCGTAAATTCCATAATTAATTCTACAGGACTCCTTTTTGACTTCTGTCAACTCCATAAATTCTCATATTAATTATAATAATTTACTATCAAATTTCCTCTGATATCCATCCATTGTGTGAAATGACCAAAATGCCCTCCATTTACTTCTGGTTTCTTAGGGCATCACAGTGGCATTTTCGTAATTTTGTACTTTGGCTCTTAGACTTTCTTCCTCTTCCAATTAATCCTTTTCTTTACATAAACATGGCCACATATTTTCCTAAACATCTCATATACTTTATTCAATCTGTACATACAACTTAGTACAGAAATTAGGGATGTTACACATGTTCCTATACCAAATGTTAGTTTTAGGCATACATACCCAAGAGGGGTGAATTGGGTGTTTTAGAAAATTTAGCGAAATTTTATACTTAATAAAAAATAGAAATATGATTGATGAAATAAAGTAAAGTTCAGAAAGATTTCACTGATACAACACAAATCAATTTGTTCAGACTAAACTCTTATCCTACTTCCAGTCCTCAGAGGCCTTATGAGATTTCAACTATCCTGCAAGATTTCAATGGCCTCTTGGAACCTTCAGTACAATAATTGACTCCCTAACTTACTCCCCTTACTTCTTTATAAGGTTTTAATCTCAACTTAAGAGAGTCGATCTCTTAAGCTAATAGAAAGAATGAAAGAAAAGTTTTCATAGTCTCTCTCGTAGAGTATATATAATAATACACACTGAAGGTTAATAAATGTCGGGTTACACGGAGAATTAAGAAAACTGATAAAATAATAAATTCAAAAGTTGATTAAGTCAATTGGTTGCTCTCTTTATTCAATGTCGAGTCGTTAAATATCATTTACTTTGGTTGTATCCATTAGACTCAAAGTTGTAACCATTAGAGTGAAGGCATGGTGGTCGCTGACGGGTAGGTATGCATTTAATACGTTTGCCGAAAGTAGAAAGTTCTATTGTGAGTAGCCTTTATCATTTTAAATTCATAGCCTTTTCTGATTACACTCAATCAAAAGGATCCATTAGTTGTTAAGCATTAATTAAGTATATGAATAGTTAATGAATAACTAAAGATTAAGTTCATAATTAAATTTAGATAGTTATTTAGAAAATATATGATGTATTAATCGATAACCTAATTGATTAATTAGATCAATATTTTGTTAATGTGTGAAATGAAAAATAGAGCATCATGCTAATCTAATTATTCAAGCACTTATAAAGTAATTTTTGTAAGGAAAGTTTCTCCAAGGATTTAAAAACATGAATAATGAGAAACACAGGCATAATATAACTTAAATCAATTATATGAAATATAAAATCAGTTTGTTGCTGAAAACAAAGATATATTTGAAGTTTTTTTATGTTTTTGAAGTTATTCGATTAAATAATCCATTAATATAAGTTAATTGAATGCCTAGTCGATTAATTTATCTAGAAAAATTGAATTAGAAAATATTTTAGCACAAATCAATCGAATAGTTAATCTGTTAATGCAAATTAATCGATTAACCAATCGATTAATTAGTTTATAATTGAATTTCATAAAATTGATACTTTACTGTTAATGAACAATTAACAGATTAATATAAATTAATCGATTACCTAATCGATTAATAGCAATATCTTTGTTTAAGAGGAAAACTATTTTCACTAGATTAATTGATTAATCAATCGATTAATTATAATTATTCAATTAACTAATCAATTAATTGACTTATGAATTCAATTCCATAAGGCAAGCTCTCGACATTAATCGAACACTTAATCGATTAATTAATTTTCTTTTGTAAAACATAATGCTGCCTTTACATTAATCTATCATCCAATCAATTAATTGATACGAATCAATTAATTATCAATAATCGATTAACTCAACTTTTTGACAATGTTTGAGCACAAAAAAGAATCTAATACTCTATTTTTCAAAAACATCCTTTGTCCAAAACATATTGACCAATAAATGAAAATATTTCTAGTATCTTTAAATCTTTCTTAGTATTATTGAAACTTTTTGTTATTTAACATCATCAAAATATATTTTTCAAAAGATAAGTTATTCGATAAATGAGGAAGAACTTTTAAAGAAAAATATGATTTATGAAAAGTATTTATTGAAGACCTATTCAATAAGGTCTCTTATCGATAAAAACTTTGATAAATAAAAATAAATTTAGCTTATGAAAATTCTGAGTCGTGGTTCTAAAATTGAAGTTATTCGATGACTTATTCGATAAGGAAATTTATCGAAGAAGCCTTATATAAGTATTTCATAGACTCAGTCTTGCGAAAAGAATTTTATAAAATTATTTATCAAAGCATTAATCGAGTAGAGTATTTATTGATAAGATCTTCGATCAATCAACTCTGATTTTCAAAAGAAGCTATTCTGTTTTCAAAGACTTATTTATCGAAGGACTATTCGATAAGGGGATTTATCGAATAACTCTTAGATAAATAAGGAAAAGTCTTTGAGTTTACAAAGGTTCTAAACTATGATTTTTCACACTATTTGCTTTAAAGAAAATGTTATTTGTTTAACATGATTTATAAACTATTATGATCAGAAAATATAAAGCTTTAAAGGTTTAAAATCTTATCATTGAAAATACTTTATCTTATGCTTCTATTCTGATAAATAATATTTATAGTGATATAATTGAATTGCTTTTCTTTCCAAATGATCTTTGGAATCCTAAGTTACAAATTTATATAAGATCAATTTGGAGAAAGAAAAAATAAGATGTTTTAAAAACTCAAATCACTAGAGTTTTAACTTGAGAAATATTTTGATGATGATTTAATTGCTTGAAATGATGATCCAGTGCTTATAATGTTAATTAATCTATTTGAATTATATATGGTTTAATTAGTCTTGAATTTATGGAGAAAAGATTATTCATTAAAGATTCATAATGCTCTTATCGATGAACTATTGAATCAAGTCATTTATCAAAGAGATCTTCAATAAGATCCTTTGTTAAGATTAATATGTTAAATTCTGATTGAATAAGTCCTTTAATAACTTTAATGAGCTTATGAATTACTTGAATTTGATTTAATGAAAGATCTTCATGAATTTCATAGCCTGCTTATTTGTTGAAAGATTATATGCTCATGACTTGTTCTGTTATGATTTCCTAATGTATTACATGCTGATTTGAGAAAAGATATGAATGTTTGAAAGTCTGTTTGAAAATATTTGAAAAGAATATTCTTCAGAATTTATCGATAAACTATTCAAAGAATCCATTTATCGAAGAACACTTCGATAAATGTGTATTGTGAAATATATCGATGTTTGAAAGAATATTTTTTCAAAGAGTTTATCGATAAGGACATTTATCAAAGAACTATTCAATAAATCATGAACTATCTATTTTGTAACTAATTGAAGATTTATCGAAGTTCTTTTCGATAAGGCTGATTAACGAAGAATTGCTAGGAAAGGTTTAAATTGTTTCAATTGTAATTCTTCAACAATTTATCAAAGACCTTTTTGATAAGGGTGTTTTTCTATAAACTCTTCTATAAGTCAAGCCATTTTGAGAAAAGTGTTTTAAACTAGACTTGATTAGATTTTGATCTTCAATCATTTAGAAACACTTGATTTATGCTTATATTGATTATACATCATCTGTTAAGCATATTTCAAGATCCCTTGTAGATCAAACGAAGGAAATGATCAAAGAGCAAAGAGCATTAATTGTCCATGTCAGCATAACGACTATATTTACCAAGCTATTTCAACGACTACTTCAATGGAATTATGAAGAAGTAAGTATAAAAGAAGAAGAAGCCAAAATAAGAAAGCTGAAGAAGTTGGGAGACCTAAGAATATACATCAAATGCTTACAATGAACTTTGATCACATTCATTGATTGTATCTCTGTTTTACTTTGTTTCCTCTCCTTTGGTTCAGAGCACTTTATATTTTACAGAAGAGAGAGAAACTTGAGAACTTGATCTTAAGTGTTTATCTTATTTACTCTATTGAGAGAGGTTTATATGTATCAATCATTTTTTGAATTGATCAAGTGGGATTCTTGAGAGAATTATTACCTTACGGGTGTAAGGAGGAGTGGGAGGGATTTTCACTTATTGTAACCTTATGATTTGTAAGGGGGAGTGAGAGGGAATTCTCATGTGAATGTATTGAGGCACAAAGAGCCCATAGAATCTTGGTGATAGTGGAACACTCAAAGGAGCTATCTAGGGACTGGAGTAGGCTAAGTGGTTTGACTGAACCAGTATAAATCCTTCTGTGCAATCTTCCTTATCAACTTATTCTTTTGGTGATATCTTTCTAAACTCTACTCTTTAAACTCATTTAAATATCTTTAGAGTTTTCCAAACAAAATAAAAATCACCCAAATCACCCCCTCTTGGGTAATACAGCCAGATTCAATATTTTGTATCAGAGCAAGGTCACTTATTAAAGGATTTAACGATATCAAGTGTAAAAATCATGGTTGTATTAGATAGTGAAATGATTTTTGAAGGTTTTGATACCATTATTCATCCTGTTTTAGAAAATTCTGAGTTTTTGTATTAGAAAAGTCAGATGACCATATTTTTGAAAACTCGATTATGATATGAGAAAAAACATTTCAAACGATTTTGATTTTAAACCAAGAAAGGATTGGAATAAAATTGAAAAAAAATTATTTTCTCTGAATCTTAGAGTAATGAATTTTTTTTTACAATGCTTTATCTGAAAGTGATTATTTAAAAATCAAATATTACTCTATTGTCAGAGATATTTTCAATACTCTTGATTCCATCATTGCTCCGACAATTATGTTGAAGTTATTAGTGTTGACAGTTTATCAGTAATTGAAAGTTGTAAATCCTCTACCGATGAACAAATAGAAGATAGTGCTAAAAAAGGTGGAAGCATATAGTATCTTTCTGAATTGGTTAACATGGGAAAATAAGAGGAACAATATAATCAATAAGAGCTCAAAGTTCATGAATATGATGAATGTTTATTCAGAGCGCAAAATGTATCAACGGTAAATTATTTCAATCCCTCTTATAAATTTAGGAAAAATGATTTTAAAATTTTTCATGATATGATTTTTCAACCAATCATTGATTATGTCTTGGAAAACAAAAATTTATATTCCAAATCTAATGATATCACTAATAGGAAACAAAATTTGCACAGTGATCATAATATGGTTCCACTAGACCAACATAATACATGCAGATATACTACAAAATATTATTATGTTGTATACAATTATTGTGGTAAACTAGGTCATATTTCTCACACTTGTTATATTAAAAGAAATTCTAATGTGAGAAATAAACTTATTTGGGTACCTAAAGGACAATCAAGGACCAAAACTAATTTTCAAGGACCTATAGTTAAATGGGTACCAAAATGTCCTTCCAGTGTTTCAAATGTACAAGATAGCATTAAAAGGAATAGACAAAGTATAAGGAGAAAGTGACATCCAAGAGTTCCTCATATATCAGTGGACGTTCCATCGTTTGAGAGAACTCAAGGAGTATCCATTGCTGCAGTCTCAAAGTCAATTTATAAGAACCAATGGAGAAAGTTCCACGAAGTATGCTCTACCACAAGAAAGAACTATCACACTATGCCATTCAATTATCTTTAGGAGAATATAAGAAGGAAGATCTCTCGAGCATTAAAATTCACATCAGATGAAAGACTATTGCAAGCGCTTGTCAGAATAAATTCAAAGATGCAATGGGTAAGAAAAGGTAATCCTTCTTCACAAAAGGTAAAGGTACAAAGGTAAACCTTCAACATTATCATGTTTGACAATCTTTTGAAGTTTATACCTGCATCCTTAGAATGGACATTGCAACTGGTCTTATATTCTCTTTATAAACTCCTGAGAAAAACTTGATTATTTAATATTTTGAAAAGGAGTAAAAAGGCAATGTTCAGTAGCTCAATCTCTTTATACATATATACTTCTAAAAGATGAAAATATTATCTATATGTATAAAGTAAACATGCTCGACTGTTCCAAATTATTCATATTCTTTGAGCCTGTGAATTATGTAATATCCCAATTTTCAGGATAAGAGACTCAGAAAGTAGCCTAAAATAGATAGGCTACCAGACTCCTTTGAGCAGAAATCCCAGAAACATACAGAGGGTTTTTAGGGACTAAACTACAAATAAGTGAAAGTACAGGGACTTATATGTAAATAGTAAAAGTCCTTAGAGGCATAATGATCATTTTTGAAAAGAAAGGGAATAAGGTGAGAAGTCTAAATGAAACATCCTTACTTTCATACGTCTTAGGGACCATTTCGTAGCATTTAGAACCACTTTCAAGGTCATTGAAGTTCAATTTCTAAATCTGGAGTTTTACTCTTATCGAGTACTGTTCACTATGAAAATTCCAGATGAGTGACCTGACTTCGAAAAATCATAACTAATTATATAAAAATCGAAATGAAGTAGTTCAAATTGATAATTTAAGATAACTCAATTATCATTCAGGAAAAAATAACTCGTTGGTCATTCATTGACCGAGTCAATGTCAGTCAACGTCACAACTTTACTGTTCATCCAACATTTTTCTCCTGAATCCAGTATTCTGGTCCCTACTTTGATAATTTATATCTCTTTGTGTAGACATCCAAATAAGTCATAATATATATCAAAACGAATCTTGGTATGTCTAATATATAACTTAAAAATATCATACATTTATTCATCCATTTACTATTTTTAATTATTTATCAAACATTATCTTGTCACCACGTGTTACTGTTCACAGTGGCAATTTCCAGCATTCAACTTTGCAAACATATGCATACATCCATCATATATCAGTCAAACATGCCAAACAACACTTATTAATAATTAATAAGTTGTTTTACATCTGGGTATGTACAAAATTTCCCATATCTCCATTACATCTTTTCCTGCCTGAAATCCAGCAGCATAACCGCTACGCTTCATCTTCAGAAAGTAACTGATCTTGTACCGATTCGGTAATTCCCGTGAGAACTACCATTCTACGTAAGTACCCAGGAAAGACTGGATGAACCGGCTAGTGCCACTCACTTCCAGCCTCCTTAGACAGTACCTACGTACACAGTACGTATCAGCTGCTTTCCTTATCTTGTCATAATTTTGGCAGCATAACGGCGTCTTTTAAAATTCCCAAAATTCACTTTGAGATAACCTCCCCTGTAATGGGTTATTTATTGGGATGAGATTCAGGGGAATCTCAGTAGCAACAATCATAACAATATATGTAATGCAGAGTGACAGTGCTTGCTTGTGATTGTGTACAGATAGGTATGCTGCGTGCTTCCATACTCAATAACATATGATCATAGCATTGCAGTAGAGCTTCAGGCATAACATATAAGACAACAATCCAACCAAACAATAGCACAACAAATCACAAATCCATTACATAAAAGTTAGGATTAGTTACTACCTCAAAGGCTTAGTAGAACTCTACTATCTCCATTCTGCTTCCAGCTCTGCTAGAACTTCCTTTCTTTCTTTCTTTCTCTCACTTTCTCTCTCTAGCACTTCCTCCTCTCTCTTAAATGCCTTGAGCCATGCTGCATATGAAGCAAGGGGGTATTTATAGTTTCCTTCAATGGCATTCTTGTAATTTTGAAGCCATATGAACTTGTGGTCCTGATTTTTCCGGAACTTCCTATTTTCTTTTATTCCTTTTACTGCATCATGCATGACATCATCTCAAGGCCACCTCATGGGACACCTCATATGTCACATGACAAAATTGCAAGCTTCTGGGATACCTCATCAGCTGACTCAGCAGTTCCAGTCCAATCCAGTACCGGTCCGGTCCGATTTCCCCCAAACTGGACTCACCGGCTAAGATTGTGCCACGTGTCCTCAACTTTTTCTTCTTCCTCTATGTTGGCGCCATGTGGAATCTTACTGGCACCTGTCACGCCATCCAATGCTATCCAGATAAGTCCAAGACTTTATCTGATCACCTCCTCAGTTATCGTGCTGACCGAGTAACTTTACTTTATTGAAACATCATTAAAATAGTATTTTAATGCCACTTTTTCCCACATATCACTGGGCCTACGTTTTTGGGCTCTGGGAATGTTATTTTGGATCCTGATCAAGCTCAAGTACTCTGATGGCTCGATTCCCAAGAAACTTTCCTTGGCAAATTACCAAAATACCCTTGGGTGCCCTTTCTTGCACTATCTTAACCCTAAGGGTAAAATCGTCATTTTACACCCTTTTGCACCCTGTCAAGGCATATACTGACTCTAGTCAACCTTACCTGTGTATGTCTTGGCACCTGGGCCTGTCCAAAATGACCAAAATGCCCTTCATGCATTTATTACCCATTAGTACAACACAAGGGCATTTTCGTAATTTCGCACCTTTCCGGGGTTCTACTGGACACTGGCCCACTTATCAGTCCAAGGGTCTTACTGGGCCTTTGTTGGAGCCATTATGGGGCCTTTCAGGGTCCATTACCTTTATGGCACGCATTACGAGGAATCTCTCTCGTCCATATTTACCGAATATTCTAGCTATATACACCGTTTATACCCATCTCCGAACACCGGGCCCTTTTACCAGATACACTGGCCTACTGCGTTTAGGCATCCATTTGGGTTATAACGGGCATCTGACTGAAGTCATCCGAACTCATTCAGTCCCTTTTTAAATATCGATAAATCTCCCTATCGGATACCCGGAGGCCTCACACTCCCGTCTGGATTTTCTAATTTACGAATAACTTTTTCTACAGGCCTCCTATCGGTATTCTGTCAGTTTCCTACCATCCGTCCCATCAGGACGCATCATCCTGTATTTTCTCACTTTTATCTGAAATCTAGGATATCCGGTAGGAATTTTTATAACTTTTAGACTATCAGATCAATTCTTGCTATCTGGAGACTTGAAAAATTCCTGTATTAAGCCAGATTACCGAGCATCACTTGCTCTCTCTACTGGTGAAATCTGGGACTGAAATGCTTTCGGGCAGTCCAAACCACTTCCGGCCTGACTTTCTTTAATTATACTTTAGCCCCAAGGAACTTTTCTTCTTTTCATTTAAGTCCCTTTTTATTTGGCTAAAATTACACTTAAGGACCCCACTTTTTTTGTCTACTTTTCCTTTTTGGCTTTATACTTTCCATAATTGCATCTAAGTCCCTACATTTTCTTTCTCTTGCAATTTAATCCCTTTCTTTGCATAAATGGCCGTTATATCTTTGGGGACCTTCACTATTTACATATCAGTCCCCGGACTTTCACTTATTTGCAGTTTAGTCCCTAAAATCCCTCTGTATGTTTTTGGGACTTCTTCTCAAAGGGATGTATCTATTTCAGGCTACTTAGTAAGTCTCTGGCCTGAAAATTGGGATATTACATTTCTACCCCCCTTAAAATAAATTTCGTCCTCGAAATTTACTTGGCATCTTAGTCAACTATCCTGGATATAGCTCCTCTGTATATCCTTTCCTGGCTCATGACTAAGGCTTGGTGTAACACCCAATTTTTAGGCCTAGAGATGCCAGAAAGAGAAATCAAGGGCATAATCGTAATTATGGGAAAGATCGGGCTGGTAGCCGATGAGTACCATATTTTGCCAGAAAATAGAGAAAATTATGCTGATCATTTCACTGAACTGTGAAATGTGCATATGAGGTCTCTATGTGTATGAAAGAATTAGAAATGTGACAAGGGGCAAAATGGTTATTTTTGGAAAAGTATGCGCGGGAGCGTACTTTCAGGCCAAAATAGCCCGGTCCGGATAAAATATCTGAAAATACCGGAAGATAGAGAAAAGGATTCCGGATTGAATGACGCAACATAGAATTTTGATTTGAGGTCCCGATTTTTCTGTAAAAATTCTCGAAGATGGGAAATTACAGTTATAATCGGTAAAGGAAAGGCAGTCCGAATAGAGATGATCGGACTATGGCCAGAGGCCATACAGTGTTGTCTAAGGCCCGTAGTGACACCAGGGAAGGCCCAGGCCCATAATATCAGTTCAGTGGTAAGAGGGGCCGGTGTCCGGGAAAAATGTGCAAAATGATAAAAATGCCCTTATGTTATAGAATAACTGAAGAATGAGTAAAGGGTATTTTGGTCATTTGGCTAAGGTTAGACAGTCAAGAAGGGGTATCTGGATAGTTGACCAGGGCCAGAGAATACTCTGGTAAAATATGAAAAGACAATAATGCCCCTAGACATAGTAAAGGAAATGAAAGGACTTAAGTGCAATTATGGAAAGTTTCAAGGCCAAAAAGGAAAGTAGACAAAAATGTGGGGTCCTTAAGTGTAATTTTAGCCAAGTAAAAAGGGACTTAAATGAAAAGAAGAAAAGTTCCCTGGGGCTAAATTGTAATTAAAGAAAGTCAGGCCGGAAGTGGTTTGGACTGTCCGGAAGCATTTCAGTCCCAAATTTCACCGGTAGAGAGAGCAAGTGACGCTCGGTAATCTGGCTTAATACAGAAATTTTTGAAGACTCCAGATAGCCAGAAATGGACTGATCGTCCAAAAGTTATAAAAATTCATACCGGATATCCTAGAATTCAGATCTAGGTGAGAAAATACAGGATGATACGTCCTTATGGGATGGATGTCGAGAAACTGACAGAATACCGATAGGAGGCCTGTAGAAAAAGTTATTCGCATATTAGAAAATCCAGACGGGAGTGTAAGGCCTCCGGGTATCCGATAGGGAGATTTATCGGTATTTAAAAAGGGACTGAATGAGTTCGGATGACCTCAGTCAGATGACTGATATGACTCACAGGGATGCCTGAACACCGCAGGCCAATGTATCGGACAGAAGGAGGCGGTGTCCGGATAGGTGTATAAACGGTGAATAATAGATAAAATATTCAATAATTATTAACGAGGGAAGATTCCTCGTAATGCGTGCCATGAGGATATTGGCCTAGAAAGGCCCAATAATGGCGCCAACAGAGGCCCAGTAAGATACTTGGACTGATAGGTGGGCCAGTGTCCGGCAGAACCCCGGAAAAGTGCAAAATTATGAAAATGCCCCTGTGTTGTACAAAAGTGTAACAGATGAATGAAGGGCATTTTGGTAATTCTGGACAGGCCCAGAAGCCAAGGTATATATAGATAAAGTTACTTAGAGTCAGTATATACCCTGACAGGGTACAGAAGGGTGTAAAATGACGATTTTACCCTTAGGGTTAAAAGAGTGCAAGAAAGGGCACCCAAGGGCATTTTGGTAATTTGCCAAGGGCTGTTTCTTGGGAATCGAGCCATCAGAGTACTTGAGCTTGATCAGGATCCAAGACAACATTCCCAGAGCCCAAAAACGTAGCCTATGAAGTATGTGGGAAAAAGTGGCATTAAAATACTATTTTAATGCTGTTTCAATAAAGTAAAATTACTCGGTCGGCACGATAACCGAGGAGACGATCAGATAAAGTCCTGGATTTATCTGGATAGCATTGGAAGGCGTGAAAGGTCCCTTCCAGGTGCCACATGGCGCAATCTTAAAGGCAGAAGAAAAAGTTGAGGACACGTATTACGAGGCAAGATACTGGACCGGTGAGTCAGCATGCTGAGTCAGCTACTGAGGTGTCCAGGATTTCAGACATGTGATAAATGTGGCGCTGAGGTGTCCTAGTGAGGTGTCCCAATGATGTCATGCATGATGCAGTAAAGGAGGAATTAAGAAAAATAGGAAAATCCAGGAAAAACTAGGACCGCAGGATCAAAGTTCATGGAAATTACGAGATTGCCATTGGAGGAGGTTATAAATACTCCCCCCTTTCATTCATGTGCTGCACGGCCAAGAGGCATTTTAGAGAGAGGAGGAGGTGCTAGAGAGACAAAGTGAGAGGAAGAAAGAAAGAAAGGAAGTTCTGGCGGAGCTGGAAGCAGAATAGAGATAGTAGAGCTCTGCTAAGCCTTTGAGGTAGTAACTAATCCTAGCTTTTATGTAATGGCTTTGTGATTTGTTGTGCTATTGTTTGGTTGGATTGTTGTCTTATATGTTATGTCTGATGCTCTGCTATAATGCTATGATCATATGTTATTAAGCATAGAAGCACGCGGCATACTTATCTGTACACAATCACAAGCAAGCACTGTCACTCTGCATTACATATATTGTTATGATTGTTGCTACTGAGATTCCCTCGAATCTCATCCAATAAGTAAACCATTACAGGGGAAGTTATATCAAAATGAATTCTGGGAATTTTAAGAGACGCCGTTATGCTGCCGAAATTATGACAAGATGGCAATAGTAGAGAAAGGAGCTGATACGTACTGTGTATGTAGGTACTGTCTAAGGAGGCTGGAAGTGAGTGGACCTAGCCGGTTCATCCAGTCTTTCCTGGGTACTTACTAGAATGGTAGTTCTCACGGGAATTACCGAATCGGTACAAGATCAGTTACTTTCTGAAGATGAAGCGTAGCGGTTATGCTGCCGGAGTTTAGGCAGAAAAAGATGTGATAGAGATATGGGAAATTTTGTACATACCCAGATTGTAAAACAACTTATTAATTAATAATAAGTGTTGTTTGGTATGTTTGACTGATGTATGATGGATGTATGTATATGTATGCAAAGTAGAAATGCTGAAATTGACCACTATGAACAGTAACACGTGGTAATCTAGTCATGTTTGATAAATGATTAAAAATAGTAAATGGATGAATAAATGTATGATATTTTTAAGGTAAATATTAGACATATCAAGCTTCGATTTGATATATATTATGACTTATTTGTATGTCTACACAAGGAGAAATAAATTATCAAATTTGGGACCAGAATACTGGATTCAGGGAGAAAAACGTGGGATGAACAGTAAAGTTGACACGTTGACTGACGTTGACTTGGTCAATGAATGGTCAACGAGTTATTTTTCCCTGAAAGATAATTGAGTTGTCTTTATTTAGAAATTGGAACCACTTCATTTCTATTTTTATAGAATTAGTTATGATTTTTCGAAGTCAGGCCACTCATCTGGAATTTTCATAGTGAACAGTACTCGATAAGAGTAAAACTCCAGATTGAGAAATTGGACTTCAATAACCTTGAAAGTGGTTCTAAATGCTACTGAATGGTCCCTAAGACATATGAAAGTAAGGATGTTTCACTTGGGGTATTTATCCTCTTATACTTATGGACAACTCATTACCCCTGTGAGTAGTGTCCATTTCTTTCATATCTTATCCCGCAGAATTTTGATGTAATTCTGGGGTCTACATCACTCCTCTTACACTTTGCTACGTGAAACATCCTCCTTTATACTCCTCAGAGTACACTTGCGGAAGCAATTTTAGCTTAACCTAAGTTCAGAGATTGAACTTTTAACTCTTAAGTTCCTTATTCTGAACCTTTACTTTGAGAATTGGTTTCTCTCCTTCTACACATCCAAATGAGGCTTATTACCTATTCACGGAATGCCCCAGATGTGGACTACCGGCTCATTAAAACTTGTGTCCAGACTCCTCTGTTTACTAGGTCAAACTGAAGTCAGAACACTGCTGCCTCAGGACCTGCGAATTACCCCTTACTTTACCATATACAAATTAAACATGCCAAACAATATTTATCATTGAATATCAGAATGTCATACAAGATGGCATATACAACAAAGCATGCACATAATCTTTCTATCTCTATTACATCTCTTTCTGCCTAAACTCCGGCAGAATAACACTACGCTTCATCTGTACAAAGAACTGAACTGTACTGATTCGATAATTCCCTCACAAGAACTACCATTCTACGTAGTACCCAGGAAAGACTAGATGAACCGGCTAGGTCCACTCACTTCTAGCCTCCTTAGACAGCACTACGTACACAGTACTTATCATATACTGATGTTCAGTCTTTACTTCGGCAGCATAACGGTGTCTCTTAGAATTCTCAAAATCCACTTCAGCATAACCTCCCTGTAATGGGTTATGTATGGGGATGAGATTCGGGGGAATCTCAGTAGCAACAATCATAACAATATATGTAATGCAGTGTGACAGTGCTTGCTTGTGATTGTGTACAGATAAGTATGCTGCGTGCTTCCATGCTTAATAACATATGATCATAGCATTACAACAGAGCTTCAGACATAACATATAAGACAACAATTCAACCAAACAATAGCACATCAAATCACAAAGCCATTACATAAAAGCTAGGATTAGTTACTACCTGGCTAGCTTAGCAGAACTCCACTATCATTATTCTGCTTCCAGCTCCGCCAGAACTTCCTTTCTTCCTTTTCTCCTTTCTCTCTTCCTTCCTTCTCCTTCTCTCTCTTCTTTCTCTCCCTTTCCTCTTCATGCGTGAATGCCAAATGAAATGGAGGGGGTATATATAGCCTCCCTCAATTGCATTTTCGCAATTTCTATGAACTCTGATCCTATGGTCCTGGTTTTTCCTGGATTTTCCTATTTTCTTTAATTCCTCCTTTACTGCATCATCGGGACACCACAACAGCACATTTATCACATGACACAATTCCTGGACACCTCAGTATGCTGACTCACCGGTCCAGAGTCCTACCTCGTAATGCGTGCCCTCAGCTTTATCTGCTTCCTCCAGATCAGTGTCATGTGGCGACTGGAAGAGACCTTACACGCTTCCCAATACTATCCAGATAAGTCTTGGACTTATCTGATTACTTCCTCGGTTCTTGTGCCAATCGAGTAACTTTACTCTACTGAAAGGTTACTGATCACTACTCTAATGCCATGTGGCATCTTGTGGGTCCCATGAAGATACCTTATCAGTCCACCTCATGGTTTCCAGATAACCTTGCCTGTATCTGGCCTCCTGCCTCCGGTCTATCTCTAACCGGGTACCTATCTCTTTTGGACCTTCTCAACTCATGGCCCATACGCTTGGCACCACTTTAGCCACTAGTCGCGACCTCATCATCATCTTATCGTGACATAACATCTTTTGGTTCATTAGTCGCGACCACAACATCCTTTAGTCGCGACCATAACAGTCTTTCGTCATGACCACATCACTTTTTAGTCGCAACCAGGCTCATTCTACTCATTAGTCGCGACACCACATACATATCCGTCACGACCAAGCCTTTCTGCCAATATTAGTCGCAACCATAATACACTCTCGTCGCGACCAACGTCTTTATCATCGCGACCTAACTGGTCAACTCTTGAACCTTTGACCTTTACATCATCCCCAAATGGCCATTTACCCCTTGGGACTTCCACTGTTTACACATAAGTCCCCGTACCTTTACTTACTCGCAGCTCAGTCCCTGAAACTCTTTATGTTCCTCTGGAACTTCTGCTAAAAAGGAGTCTAGTAGCCTCTTAATCTTAGGCTATCTCTGCATCTCTAGGCCTGAAAACTGGGATGTTACACTACGCTCTCAGGAGAAATGTTGTTCTTCTGACTTTCTTTCTCCTGATACAATATCATAATTTAGATTATGATTACAACATAAATGGTTCTATCTCCTTTCTTTTCGTAACTTCTCTAACTTTTCTTATCTTGATCTCATAACTTCATGCATCTATGCCAAACCTCTGTGGCAATTGCATTCTTTTTATCCCTTCTTAGGGCTTAACTATCGTTAGGCTACTCTTGCCTTAGCACCTTTCGTGCTACTGGGTTAGGGCTAGGTTACTATTCTTATAGCTCTAGGACCTAGTATTCTTTCTCATAGAACTACGTTCTATCTTTGTTTTGCCTTATACCCTCTTCTCTAGGTCTCTCTGGCCTTTTATTACCATTTCCTTTAGATCAGAAAAGAACTCTTCATTATCCACATCATTATCTAGGCCTATAGTTCCTTATAGCTCAGTCGCCCTTACCGCTATGGTTCTTCTTAACCATTCTTAGGGTCGACCTCAGGGAATATTGGAGACTCCATCTGGGGTAAGAGCAGATACCTTTCCTAGGGATGTCAGCATTCTTAGGGCAACCTCTTGCAAAGTGACCTTTCTCACCACAACTACTTTGCCCTGCTTGACACTCCCATGTGCCATGGCTCTTTCCACCACATTGACATCTCTGCTCTCCAACCTGATCATTACTTTGATCAGTCCCCTGTCTGAACTATTGCCTCTTTCTCTTGCTATTGGCTTCACAACTTGAGCTACCTCCCAGAGTGCTCTTAGCCAATGCTTTTCTATTCTCTATTCATAGGGAATTCTCTTTTCTGCTTCTCAGGCATACTTCTACAAAACTTTGAATATCAGTACTCAGATTTGTACTTGGACTCCATCTTTGTTAAGGAAAAACTAAGTTCAGTCTGCCTATAATAGAGGCTATCTGAGGAAAACCATTGTAAAATAATTTCTCTGGGTGAGTTTATCAACTAGTGAAGCTTTCTCACCTTAACTTCATCTTTGGCATTCATCTTCCCAAAGAGATATTACATTGTACTCATATCTCATGGCTCATTACTTTCCTTAGGCTAGGTCTAACTGCGACCTCGGGATCTAACTGTGATCAACCGTTAGCCTCTTCAGAATCTAACTGCAACTCTGAAGCTGTTAGGATCTATCTGTGACCCTGGAGCCATGCTAGGATCTAACTGCGACCCTCCAGAATCTAACTGTGATTCTGTTGTACTGCATATCTCCTGAAGATCTCAAACAAACAGACTAAGTTATAAGGTTAACCGCTTCCACCTGTTGATAACTCCATAAATAAATATTTGAAAAATTTTATAGCCTCATATCCTTTACCCAGACTTTACTTACTTTCTCTCTTACTCAGGAGTTCCTTCTCATTTCTCAACCTGTGCTCTAACTGCAAGCAATTTGTACCAGATCTAACTCTTATCTGAAGAGTGATCTGTACTCATTTGAATCTAGCTCTTTCTAAGAGCCATCTATTTTAGATCCAACTCTTATCTGAAGAGTGATCTAGAAACAATCCCTTTTTACTTTTATCTGCTTCTCTTTCTGTATACCATTCCTTTCAATAGAAATGGCCCTGAGTACTGTATTCACAAGCCTATAGAAATACCTAGGTAACCTTAATCATAAATCATATCTGAATATCATAACTTATCGTCCCATCAATTGAGACTATCTATCATCCTCAATACATTCATATCATCCTCATATCATATGGTACGGGAGCAACATACTTTCTCATAACTTTCTCATCTCATATATTTACTCATATATACTCTACCCTGCATGCACTGCAAAAGGGGAGTATCCATTCTACATAGCATACTCTAACATATGACAACTGCAAGGAGATGCAATTATCATGTCTTATGGCAACATAAGCCATATCACCATACTTTGCTCAACCATCTATCAGACTTCATAATAATCTAAGTAAGCCTCAAAACACATTTCCTTTATCATTTTGCCTATCATATCCTGATCATTCATCCTGAAACATCCATCTATTTCACTTAGGCTGCCACGCTACCCTCTAACTAGGGTATAGAGTCAACCCTTCATTACTTTATCTTATATAGGGAATTGGGGCGTCACTTTATCTTTTAAACTGTGGCTACCTCTTTACTATCTCTTAACTTCTTCTATCTATCCATCAGTCCCAGTCTATTCTTGACCGGACAATGGCTCCTTATTGACCTTTCTCTTGATCCTTAATCCTCATGGATCTCATTCATCATCCTTTACTATTACTTCTACTTTCTAGGGTATTCTCCCCTAGGTCTACTACTTCTCCGTGATGGAATCCCTCTGCTCAGGGAACATTTAGCTCTTTATCGATTAACTATCACGTCTTTACCATTAGACCATGTACTAGGATCATTCCTAGGCAAATCTCATTCTAGCTTTTAGGTCTTCTATTCAGATTAGCTGAATAAAACCCCTGTAACGTAGATCTACTCTTAGTTATCACATAGAGGATCTACTTTTACACATTGTCTTAAACTGATCTTTCGTACCTCAGTACCTTTATACTGTCTGGTTACCATATGCTATTCCAATCCTCTAGCTGATGGACTTCAGCAAGGTTGGTACCTTCATTATCATATGGCCTCTGCTATCTTTGTTGCGACCTAAGAACTTCATAGTTGCAACTCACATGCTCTGCGACTTTTAGTCGCGACTGTCATACACTACTCGTCACGACCTGGCATTTCTGTGTCCTTTAGTCGCGACCTATTTCTCATAACGTCACGACCTGGACTCCTTTAATCCATAATATAAGTTTTAACGCTCAAGGGCTTGACTAACCCTAACTATCTTGTATATGTTTTCTCTACTTCCTACTTGTAAAACCTGTAATCATATTCATCCGCATACATAGGAAACATACTAGGTATAGGGTAGCTCAATAGTGTGCCTACTGGATAATCCAATCCAATCATATACAGGATTTATCCATTCATTAGCCAGTGGAAACATAACACAAATAAATTCGTACCTTAATTTGGCGCAGGAGACTTTCTTATCTTGTTGCCAGTCAGGGTACATACTTTTCCCTAAGTCGGGTATCTTTCAATTGTTGTGTTCTGTGGACACTCCCTGGCATAATGTCCAAGCTTCCCACACCTATAGCATAACCCTTGACCTACTGGACAAGGCCTCGTACCATAGTCTCGACCACAGTTCCTACATATATTAGGCCTTGGTTGCCTACTAACTTCTCTTGACCCACTACCTGGCCTACTTCCCTGTCTCTTATTAACTTCTGACCCATATGCTGGCCCATTTCTCTTCTTACTGTTCCCTCTTAAGGAACCTGATGGCATCATTTTCAATATAGTAGGCTCACACTTTTCTGGATGTTGCATATTCTTTTTCATGATCCTGCATACCTCTACTGCTTCATTAAACCTTCGTATCTGTCTAGGAAAAACTTTCTCCTTTAATGTAGGGTTTAACCCACGAGTTAACTTTTCAGTGGTCCACCTCTCATCATTCATACAGTTTAGGTAAGTGGAATATCGTGAAAGATGAATGAATCTAGCAAGATAATCATCAAAGGGTTCTTGCTCACCCTACTTTAATATTAAGAATTCTGCTTCACGTTCATCCCTTACTGACTGTGGAAAATATTTCTCGTTGAACTGCTCAAGAAATACTTCCCATGTAAGTGGAATATTTCTAGAGTGCAGAATTACTTCCGTATTCTTCCACCACCTATCCGCATCTTTTTCTAGCTAACCCAATCCTAAGCTACTTGGGTGTCAAAAGTCCCTTTAAACATGGGTGGATTAAACTTATGGAATCGTTCCATCCATGTTTGCAGACTTTCCTGGTTATTGTAATCTCCTATAGACCCCTGATGTCTATTCATTCCAGTCTGCTCATGATCTGGCTGAGGTTCAGGTTCTATATTATTTTCTGGTACTATCTCCTTCTCGGACTGCTGTAAGCTAGCAACTGCAGCAGCAACCGCCGTAGCGATAACAGAATCTAATTCTTGATCTTGGCGAGTCTGGGTTGTCCGTATCTCATCTATTGCATGTTGTTGCTGTTCCAACCTATCTAGAATAATTTGCATAGGGTTTATCTGATTATTAATACCCTCATCCCGAGGCTCTACTACCTCTGGTATAACCGTTCTTCTTGTATTAACCATGACTTCTACTTCTTTTTCTAGAATTGGGAAATCCAGTCATATATATGCACAACAATATACGTACATATGTAAAATATTTAGAATAACCCATACCACATACCACACATCTTAACTATTTCAGAGCATCACTGAGCCAGAACCTTCTGTTCTGTGCCAGAATCTTATGCTCTGAACCAGAGCCCTTTCTGGTCTATGCCAGAACCTTCTGCTCTGATACCAAAATGAAACATCCTTACTTTCATACGTCTTAGGGACCATTTCATAGAATTTAGAACCACTTTCAAGGTCATTGAAGTTCAATTTCTAAATCTGGAGTTTTACTCTTATCGAGTACTGTTCACTATGAAAATTCCAGATGAGTGACCTGACTTCGAAAAATCATAACTAATTCTATAAAAATCTAAATGAAGTAGTTCAAATTTAAAATTGAAGCTCACTCAATTATATTTCAGGGAAAAATAACTCGTTGGCCATTCATTGACCGAGTCAACGTCAGTCAATGTCACAACTTTACTGTTCATCCAACGTTTTTCTCCTGAATCCAGCATTCTGGTCTCAACTTTGATAATTTATATCTCTTTGTGTAGATATCCAAATAAGTCATAATATATATCAAAACGAAGCTTGGTATGTCTACTATATAACTTAAAAATATCATATATTTATTCATCCATTTACTATTTTTAATTATTTATAAAACATTATCTTGTCACTACGTGTTACTGTTCATAGTGGCAATTTCCAGCATTCAACTTTGCAAACATATGCATACATCCATCATATATCAGTCAAACATGCCAAACAACACTTATTATTAATTAATAAGTTGTTTTACATCTGGGTATGTACAAAATTTCCCATATCTCTATTACATCTTTTCCTGCCTGAAATCCGGCAGCATAACCGCTACGCTTCATCTTCAGAAAGTAACTGATCTTGTACCGATTCGGTAATTCCCATGAGAACTACCATTATACGTAAGTACCCAGGAAAGACTGGATGAACCGGCTAGTGCCACTCACTTCCAGCCTCCTTAGACAGTACCTACGTACACAGTACGTATCAGCTGCTTTCCTTATCTTGTCATAATTTTGGCAGCATAACGGCGTCTTTTAAAATTCCCAAAATTCACTTTGAGATAACCTCCCCTGTAATGGGTTATTTATTGGGATGAGATTCAGGGGAATCTCAGTAGCAACAATCATAACAATATATGTAATGCAGAGTGACAGTGCTTGCTTGTGATTGTGTACAGATAGGTATGCTGCGTGCTTCCATACTCAATAACATATGATCATAGCATTGCAGTAGAGCTTCAGGCATAACATATAAGACAACAATCCAACCAAACAATAGCACAACAAATCACAAAGCCATTACATAAAAGCTAGGATTAGTTACTACCTCAAAGGCTTAGCAGAACTCTACTATCTCCATTCTGCTTCCAGCTCCGCCAGAACTTCCTTTCTTTCTTTCTTTCTCTCACTTTCTCTCTCTAGCACTTCCTCCTCTCTCTTAAATGCCTTGAGCCATGCTGCATATGAAGCAAGGGGGCTATTTATAGTTTCCTTCAATGGCATCCTGGTTTTTCCTGATTTTCCTATTTTGTTTTATTCCTTTTACTGCATCATGCATGACATCATCTCAAGGCCATCTCATGGGACACCTCATATGTCACATGGCGAAATTGCAAGCTTCTGGGACACCTCATCAGCTGACTCAGCAGTTCCAGTCCAATCCAGTACCGGTCCGGTCCGATTTCCCCCAAACTGGACTCACCGGCTAAGATTGTGCCACGTGTCCTCAACTTTTTCTTCTTCCTCTATGTTGGTGCCATGTGGCATCTTACTGGCGCCTTTCATGCCATCCAATGCTATCCAGATAAGTCCAAGACTTTATCTGATCACCTCCTCGGTTATCGTGCCGACCGAGTAACTTTACTTTATTGAAACAGCATTAAAAGAGTATTTTAATGCAACTTTTCCCACATATCACTGGGCCTACGTTTTTGGGCTCTGGGAATGTTATCTTGGATCCTGATCAAGCTCAAGTACTCTGATGGCTCGATTCCCAAGAAACTTCCCTTGGAAAATTACTAAAATACCCTTGGGTGCCCTTTCTTGCACTATCTTAACCCTAAGGGTAAAATCGTCATTTTACACCCTTCTACACCCTGTCAGGGCATATACTGACCCTGGTCAACCTTACCTGTGTATGTCTTGGCACCTGGGCCTGTCCAAAATGCCCTTCATACATTTATTATCCTTTAGTACAACACAGGGGCATTTTCGTAATTTCGCACCTTTCCGGGGTTCTACTGGACACTGGCCCACTTATCAGTCCAAGGGTCTTACTGGGCCTTTGTTGGCGCCATTATTGGGCCTTTCAAGGTCCATTACCTTTATGGCACGCATTACGAGGAATCCTCCCCCGTCCATATTTACCGAATATTCTAGCTATTATACACCGTTTATACCCATCTCCGAACACCGGGTCCTTTTACCAGATACACTGGCCTACTGCGTTTAGGCATCCATTTGGGTTATAACGGGCATATGACTGAAGTCATCTGAACTCATTCAGTCTCTTTTTAAATACCAATAAATCTCCCTATCGGATACCCGGAGGCCTCACACTCCCGTCTGGATTTTCTAATTTGCGAATAACTTTTTCTACAGGCCTCCTATCGGTATTCTGTCAGTTTCCTGCCATCCGTCCTATCAGGACGCATCATCCTGTATTTTCTCACTTTTATCTGAAATCTAGGATATCCGGTAGGAATTTTTATAACTTTTAGACTATCAGATCAATTCTTGCTATCTGGAGACTTGAAAAATTCCTGTATTAAGCCAGATTACCGAGCATCACTTGCTCTCTCTACCGGTGAAATTTGGGACTGAAATGCTTTCGGGCAGTCCAAACCACTTCCGGCCTGACTTTCTTTAATTATACTTTAGCCCCAAGGAACTTTTCTTCTTTTCATTTAAGTCCCTTTTTATTTGGCTAAAATTACACTTAAGGACCCCACCTTTTTGTCTACTTTTCCTTTTTGGCTTTATACTTTCCATAATTGCATCTAAGTCCCTACATTTTCTTTCTCTTGCAATTTAATCCCTTTCTTTGCATAAATGGCCGTTATATCTTTGGGGACCTTCACTATTTACATATCAGTCCCCAGACTTTCACTTATTTGCAGTTTAGTCCCTAAAATCCCTCTGTATGTTTTTGGGACTTCTGCTCAAAGGGATGTATCTATTTCAGGCTACTTTGTAAGTCTCTGGCCTGAAAATTGGGATATTACAATAAAAGTTCCATGGTATGAAATAAATTTAGACACAAGTTTTGGGCCTTTAGGTGTAATTATGAAAAGTTAAGGGACTTAATTAAAAAGAAGAAAAGTTTTTAGGGACAAAATGGTAATTATAGAAAGTTGAGCCAAAAAAGGCTTAGAACTGCCCGGAAGCATTTCAGTACCAAATTTCATCAGTATATAGAGAAAGTTATGCTGGTTAATCTAGCCTGATACAAAATTTTATTGGAGTTCCAGATAGCTAATATTTATCTGATAGCCTAAAAGTTATCTGAATTTTTTTATCAAACCTTCTAGACCTCAGATATAAATGAAAAATTACAGGAAGGTGCATCCTATAAAGCAAAAGGTTAAGGAACTAACAAAACCCTGAAAAGAATTCTGTAGGAAAAGTTATTCACGTTTTAGTGAATTTTGTAGGGAGTTTGTTGACACCCGATATCCGATTTGGAAACTTAAGCAGTAAGTAAGCAGGGACTGAATAAGCCCAGATGATGTCCCAAGACGCCCATGATGACGCCAAGTGAGGCTCAGACCTATGATATCAGTTCATTGGTTAAAGGGGCCAGTGTCCAGAAATATTTAGAAAAAGTGCAAAATGATGAAAATATCCCTATGTTATAAAATAATTAAAGAATGAGTGAAGGGTATTTTGGTCATTTAACAAAGGTTAGACGGTCAAAGAGAGTTCTCAGAATAGTTGACCAAGGTCAGGGAATACTCTATTGAAATGTGAAAAGATAATAATGCCTATAGAATTATTAAAGTAAATAAAGAGGAACCAAGGGCATTTTAGTAATTTGTCAAGGGATCTGTAAATAAGTTAATACCCAGTTCAAGATTGTCAATGGTAGGAAGAATCCAGATACTAGATTTAAGATCAGAATATATATTATGAAATGTCAGAAAAATTAGATTCAGAAAATAGTCTAATTTTTAGGAAATTGGACTGAGCTGGTACAGGATTAGACAGATCAGATTGGAGGCTTCTAGAAGCGATGACTCACCAGGTGAGGTGTCCCAAGGGACCCATCAAGGCGCCACCTAGCATGCAAGGTGTCCCTTAATTATGCAGGTGAAGCTTCTTGAGGAAGCTAAGCGATATGAGCTGTTTATCGTAATTCAATATGGACCGTCAATTCCATTTCCCTTCACCTATAAATACCCCACCCCTTCCCATCCATTCACATCTACGGCAAGAGAAAAGGAGGAAGAGGGAGAGAGAGAAAGAAAGAAAGAAAGAAAGAGAAAGAAAGGAAGAAAAAGGAGTTCTGGCTAAGTTAGGAGCAATCTGAGGAGTTTAAGGACTCGGTAAGCTTAAGAATAAGGTAAATAATTTATTCTAGTCCCTACTCTAATAAATTAGAGGATTTTTCTTATAAATTTAATATGTAGAATAGAGAAATATCTCTCTCTATAAGGTTAGCCATGGATAGAAAGAAAGTTAGGGTATTGTTAGATTAGGGGTATTACCTCAAGTTAAGCTTGAGTTAAGTAGAGCTATACTGATAGGGTAATAATGAAATATTATTATGCTATATATAGGCTCTGACCTATGTAAAGAAGGAATCTTAGAGCAAAGGCTAAAACTGAAGGAAAGGTTACACGTCAGGTAGTGAACTTATACCTAAACTTGTTTGTTAATATCCTATTGGCCTGTCTTGATTATGTGAAGCATGTATTATTGAGAATGCTCTATTTCTTTTTATGCTATGGCCATATGTTATAAATAAGAATCATAGAAGCATGTATATGTCATTATGCAAGCATGATCATAATAAAGCAAGCATGTTAAACACTAAGCATATACTTGCATACATTGTTCATGGTACCGTTTGCTACTGAAATTTTCCCAGAAATCTCAACCCTATCTTTTCCAAACATAATAGGGTACTGTTTTGAAGAAGATAAAGCTTAGAAAAGTAAGGTATGATAAATTACTATATGTTTCCAACAAACTAACTAATGATAGATCCAAGAATAGTTGGATACTAGGAAACGGAAATTAACTCAACTATCTTACAGGAAATTTGATTAAAAAGTTCATCTGGAGCTACAAAGAAAAATAATTCAAATCTTGATAAAGATAAATCAACAAAGCTTGGATTATGGTGCTAAAGAGAAGTTCAACATTAATTCACCAGAATCAAGCAAGCTGCACAAGGATAAGAATAAACACGGTAAAATCTAATCCTTATCTAATTACTGTGATTGATTGAGTTTATGAATTAGATTAACGATTGCTTGTTCTTTGTTGCATTCTTTTAGCAATCAACATTATTTCAGATTGCTAAATGGATAAAACTATGCATATTTCATAAATTCATATTTTCAAATACATATTCATGCATTGATTTCAGCTCATAAGTTTATCATAATTTATAAAAAGTGCATATTGTCATATCCCAATTTTTTTAGGCCTAGAAGCCTAAAAAAGTAGCCTAAAATAGATAGGATACCATGTCCCTTTAAGCATAAGTCCTAGAAATATACAGAGATTTTTTAGGGATAAAACTGTAAATAATGAAAGTATATAGAGAGACTAAATTGTAAATAATAAAAGTACAGGGACTTAGTCATAAATATGAAAAGTCTCTATAGATAAGTGTGAAAATATAGAAAATTCAAGGGAAACAGAAAAAATGACCTAAATGGAGTTTTGAGATTTCATGTACTAAACTAGAATTTTAGTAATTTGTAGTAAGGGACTAAAATAGAATTTGACAAATTCAAGGACTAAGGTGTATTTTGTCAAAATTAGGGGCAAAATTGTAATTATGAGAAAGTTGAGGCAAAAATAGCCTATGACTGCCCGAGAATGTTTCAGTCCCAAATTTTACAAATAAATAGGGAATGGTAATTAGGCCAGCATATTTTTTAGAATTTTGATATGAAGTTTTGAATAATTGAAATTAATTTCTAAATTCTAGAGGTTATTACAGGATCTTCTGGACCTTAGAATCATATGAGATTTTACAGGAAATTCTCATAATTAATATAAGAATTTATGAAACTGACAGAACTCAAAAAAAGTTTTGTAGAATTTATAATGGAATTTAAGGTGAAATAAGAAATCAATAAATACTGTTAGGGGAAATTTCTTAGGAATTGAACCAATAAAAGGGTTGGATCTAATATAAGGCCCAAGTTAGCATTCCAGAGGCCACTAATGTAAAAGTGCAAAATGACAAAAATGCCATTGTGTTATAATATTGAACAAGAGAAAATGGAGGGCATTTTAGTCCTGTAGACATGGTCAAAAGGGACACAGGCAAGATTAACCACAGTCAAAATATATTTTGATACAGTGTAAAGAAGTATAAAATGATAATTATGCCCTTAGGGCTAGTATAGTATAAAATAGTGAACCAAGGGCATTTCAATTATTTTTCAAGGGTTAGTAATCAGATGAATACACAGTCCAGCAATCTCAATGGCAGGAAAAATCTAGATACTAGATTTAAGGTCAGAAAATATATTATGGAATCTGAAGAAAATTAGATTTATAAAACATTCAGATTTTTGAGAAATTGGACTGAGTCGGTACCAGATTAGACTGAAATTTTCCCTATAAGTATTTTGCCCTATGTTGTGCCAAACAAGGTCTAATATGATGTCATTTTTTCTTGGGGGACAAGCAAAGTTAGAAGAATGAATATGGACCATTAGATCAAATAGTTACCAAAATGATCTTGGCCTTTCATTTCCACTAAAAATTTCTATATAAGCCCGCCCTTTCTTCATTCACGCCAAGCTTTAGAAAACATGGGGAGGTGCTTCCAAAATATACCTAGACACAAGAAGAAGAGGAAAACCAAGGGACCAAGGAAGCTCAGAATCAAGAAAGCAAGGAAAGTACTTTGATCAAGATTTTAATCTTGTTTTATAGGAGGATTTAACTTGAGTAAAATAGCTAGAAAACAATGGCATTTCCCCTCTTCCATGGCTGACCAAAACCTGTACATAATTAGGGGAAGGAGAAATTGATGTTAAAACAAGGTAAAACAAAGAGGAGTAAGCTAGAAATTAAGTAGTTAAGCTTATAGAAACCATGCAATCTTGGAATTTTATGTTTGGAACCCTTTATATCACTATTCATGCACCTGGACAGCAATGGAATTTCGTGATTTTTATATTTCCAATAGTTTTAAATAAAAAATTGTGTGGGATAAAGTAAAAAATCAAGTATTGGAAGCATTAGAATTAAAATGAGAATTTTTAGAATTTAGGAAGGTGTTATACGGTTCTGGACATAATGGATAGAAGGAGTTTGATTTGCATAATTCCAAGATTATATTGGATTCCTTGGACAAAATTATGTAGGATTGGTCTAAAGAAACAATTGTTACAAAGAAAAACCATTAACTCCAATAATTAACTTAAGAGTTAGGGGATTTAAGGAATTTGAAGTACAATGTTCATGTAATGCTCTAATGATTTATGTACACAATGTAATTGTGTTTAGGGCCATGAGATGTCAAACAAAATGAGTTAAAGAGGTTAAGCAAGCAACCAATGTTTGGTGGGAGACAAAGGTGTTAGTTCCAGGTAGATAGGCCAGATCACCCAAGAGGAGGGTGAATTGGGTGATGGACAACTTTTAAGAACTTTTACAACTCTTCAAAATCTTTCTGAGAAAAACAATATAATTTGAAAAACTTGATTGAAACTGGAAACCAAAGAGTTAAGGAAGAAGATTTACACAGTTAATTTATCCATGTTCGGTCTTTTCTTGACTTACTTCCAGTCCTCAACTTCCCACTAAGATTTTTTAATCCACTATAAACACCAAGATTACAATAGGCTCTTGGTAGCCTTTACAACCTCAATTTTAACGGCTAATTAGGAACCACCTCAACCTTGATGTTACACCACACTCTATGGCTGCACTCTCCCTTAAACTGATACGAGCAAATCCCAACCTTGAATCCCCTGATTCCAAGGTTTTGCTCTTAAAGAAATGATGAATAAAGGGTATTACTAACTCTCAAATAGAGTGAATATATAGACATTGAGGCTCACTATAAATTTTCTCTCAAAGAATAATACTCTTTATGGGTTGAAATATTTCTAACATGATTAATCTTTCATTGCTTATATGTTTGTCGTCGCCCTTAGTCGCTAACCTCAAAACTTTAAATGCTCTTCTATTTATAAATTATCTTGTAACCGTTGATCATTGTTTTTGTTGAGGTTTCTATTAGTTGAGCTTTTGTCCGTTAGAAATATAACTGTTAAACTAGCCTTTGAGACTTTTGTATTTTTGTCGTTGAAAGTTTGTTGGCTTTGTTCTTGGTCTACTTTCTTATTTAGCTTTGATAACAGAATCTGAACTCTTTGATGTTAATCTTGTAAACACTTCAAAATTTAATCGTTAGTATATAAATACATGAAGTGAGGATTTGAATTTCTGATATTAAACTTAAATAAATTTAATCACACCAAAAATGATACAAGTATAATGTATACTTAATCAAATAAATCAATGTTTTATAACCCAATTAATGATCAAGAGTATAAAATCAATTTTATTGTAAACACTTTCAGAACATATGAAAACTTTGCTTGTTTTTAAATATAATGTTGTATTAATCGATTATCTAATCGATTAATTACATTTAATGAAAGAAACAGAAAATAGAGCATTATAAAGATTTGATTTTCTTAGACATATATGATGTGTTCTTACAAAGATAAGTTTCTAAAGAGAATTGTCATGAAGAATAATGACGAAGATTTTCAAATTATTACTTAAATAAATAATTTGGAGTATGAAATGAATTTGTATCGTAGAACAGAGCTATACTTCAAATTCTAAAAGTTTTTGGGATTAATCGATTAAATAATAGATTAAGATTAGTTAATCGAATGCCTAGTTGATTAATGTTTTTAGAAAAATGAATGAGAAATTATTTCAACACATATTAATTGAACAGTTAATCTATTAATGCAAATTAATCAATTAACCAATCGATTAATTAGCTTATATTTGATTTTCACAAAACTGAAACTTTATTGATTAATCAAACAGTTAACAGATTAATACAAAATAATCGATTAACTAATCGATTAATAGAAATATCTTTATTCAAGAGAAAATATGTTTTCAATGTATTAATCAATTAACCAATCGATTCATTTTAATTAATCGATTAATTGACTTTTCAGCTCAAATACAGAAGGCAAGTTAGTCGACATTAACCGATTAACTAATGGATTAGTTATCTTCAATTAATCAATTAATTGATTTTCTTTTTTGTAACAACAAGTTGCATTTTCAATTAATCTAACATTCAATCGATTAATTGACATTAATCGATTAATGCTCAATAATCGAATAACACTTCTTTTAACTTCATTTGACTTTAAAATTATTTTTATTACTTCAAAAAGAATTTTTCACAACATTAATCAACTTCATTTTCTTTTCTTTTTAAACTTCATTCAACAAAAACATTTCCATTGCTTCAAAGATATTAACTCAATTCTTTTCTTTTGTCATCATCAAAACATATTCAATCTAACAATCTCCCCCTTTTTTATGATGGAAAAACTTAGGTGAAAGAGAAGTTCAATGGATTAATAATTCCATAAGGCAATAAACAATAAATGAATACCATTTCATTAAACCTTAAAAGTTTTACAATAAAGTGAAAGTAAGAAAATACACACAATCCAAATAAAAACAATAATCAGGTCATTTATCAAGTGACTCTGTGGAGGAGGATTCCTTCTTATCTTTACTTCTTCTCTCCACCTTTTTGACATCATCCAAAAAGATCGAGCTAATGAGGAAGGGATAACTAAGGGAAGCTTAGGTAAGGGCATGTTTAAAGTTGAGTCAATGGGTGGTAGGGGTACAACCAAAGCCAAAGTAAATGAGAGAGAAGATGAAGACTCTGAGACTATAGCAGTGAAGGCACTGAGGTAGGCTAGTCAGGCTGAGAAGGTGAAAGGTCATAAAGCTCTTCTTTAGTGAAGGAGCGTCACAGGCTGTGGATGTATGCTAATACAAGGTTTTTCACATTAGACACTTCTTCATGAATATGAGCCTGTTGTGCAGATAAAGCCTCGTGTTGCTCTCTGACCTTTTCCTTGAAAGCTTGGAAATCTTGTATATGAGCTTCAAGTACAATATGGATCCCATAGTTACATCTCTCATGAGCCAAGTCAGCTTTCTTCCTAGAAGCTGTGAGTCTACTCTCCAACTCTACAAACTTTGTTTAAAGGTACCTCTGAATAGATGCTCCCAGAAAGGATAGAGCTATAAATACTTATGGTCTGGCAGAGGAATGACCTTTGAAATTCAATCGAAACTCAATTCCCTTGCTCATATAATGAAACCCTAGATCTACCAGAATTAAAACATGAAAGAAGAGGTGTAGATCGAAACAGAAAACTCCCCGTGCAGTCCATGAGCTCAAGATATCAGATCCATCACCAAGAGACTAAGGGTTTAGCCTCTCATGACTCCTATTGTGCTGTAATCGCTGTTCACATATGATGCCATGGAGAGAAGTAGAAGGTGAGATGAAGAGATGGATGATGGAATATGTGTGTAGGTGGTGGAGAGAGTATAGAGAGAGTTAGAGCACTGCTTCTTAGCCTAATCAGGTCAAAAACCAGCTTTCCCAACGTCTGCGGCTTGCCTCTCCTTTTAACAGTAGCATGACCTAATTAGAAACGCACAGCTTCACGATTGTTGAAACATCCTTACTTTCATACATCTTAGGGACCATTTCGTAGCATTTATAACCACTTACAAGGTCATTGAAGTCCAATTTCTCAATCTGGAGTTTTACTCTTATCGAGTACTGTTCACTTGAAAATTCCAGATGAGTGACCTGACTTTGAAAAATCATAACTAATTCTAGCAAAATCTAAATGAAGTTTTTCAAATTTATAATCGAATCTAACTCAATTATATTTCAGGGAAAAATAACTCGTTGGCAATTCATTGACCAAGTCAACGTCAGTCAACGTTAAAACTTTACTGTTCATCCAACGTTTTTCTCCTGAATCCAGCATTTGGTCCCAACTTTGATAATTTATATCTCCTTGTGTAGAAATCCAAATGAGTCATACTATATATCAAATCGAAGCTTGGTATGTCTACTATTTACCTTAAAAATAGCATACATTTATTCATCCATTTACTATTTTTAATTATGGGTCAAATATCCTCATGTCCCCACGGGTTACTGTTCATAGTGTTAATTTTCAGCAACCAACATTACATACATAAGCATACATCCATCATATATCAGTCAAATATGCCAAACAACAATTATTATTAATTAATAAGTTGTTTTACATCTGGCCATGTACATAAATTCTCATATCTCTTTTGCATCTTTTCCTGCCTGAAATCCGGCAGCATAACCGCTACGCTTCATCTTCAGAAAGTAACCGATCTTATACCGATTCGGTAATTCCCGTGAGAACTACCATTCTACGTAAGTACCCAGTAAAGACTGGATGAACCGGCTAGGTCCACTCACTTCCAGCCTCCTTAGACAGTACCTACGTACACAGTACATATCAGTTCCTTTCTCTACTATTGCCATCTTGTCATAATTTCGGCTGCATAACGGCGTCTCTTAAAATTCCCAAAATTCACTTCGACATAACCTCCCCTGTAATGGTTTACTTATTGGGATGAGATTCGGGGGAATCTCAGTAGCAACGATCATAACAATATATGTAATGCAGAGTGACAGTGCTTGCTTGTGATTGTGTACAGATAAGTATGCCGCGTGCTTCTATGCTTAATAACATATGATCATAGCATTATAGCAGAGCTTCAGACATAACATATAAGACAACAATCCAACCAAACAATAGCACAACAAATCACAAAGCCATTACATAAAAGCTAGGATTAGTTACTACCTCAAGAGCTTAGCAGAACTCTACTATATCTATTCTGCTTCCAGCTCCGCCAGAACTTCCTTTCTTTCTTTCTTCCTCTCACTTTCTCTCTCTAGCACTTCCTCCTCTCTCTTATCCTTGCTTGGCCATGGCATATGAATGAATGGGGGGTATTTATAGTTTTCTTCAATGGCATTCTTGTAATTTTGAAGCCATCTGATCCTGTGGTCCTGGCTTTTCCGGAATTTCCTATTTTTCTTTATTCCTTTTACTGCATCATGCATGACATCATCTCAAGGCCACCTCATGGGACACCTCAGCGCCACATTCTTCACATGTCACAATTCCTGGACACCTCATCAGCTGACTCAGCAGTTCCAGTCCAATCCAGTACCGGTCCGGTCCGATTCCCCACAAACTGGACTCACCGGCTAAGATTGTGCCACATGTCCTTAACTTTTCTTCTTCCTCTAAGATGATGCCATGTGGCATCTAGAAGGGACCTTTCACGCCTTCCAATGCTATCCAGATAAGTCCAGGACTCTATCTGATCCCCTCCTCGGTTATCGTGTCGACCAAGTAACTTTACTTTATTGAAACATCGTTAAAATAGTATTTTAATGCCACTTTTTCCCACATATCACTGGGCCTACGTTTTTGGGCTTTGGGAATGTTATCTTGGATCCTGATCAAGCTCAAGTATTCTGATGGCTCGATTCCCAAGAAACATCCCTTGGCAAATTACCAAAATGCCTTTTGGTGCCCTTTCTTGCACTATTTTAACCCTAAGGGTAAAATCGGCATTTTACACCTTTCTGTACCCTGTCAGGGTATATACTGACTCTGAGTAACTTTATCTGTATGTGCCTTGGCTCCTGGGCTTGTATAGAATGACCAAAATGCCCTCCATTCATCTATTACTCTTTAGTACAACACAGGGGCATTTTTGTAATTTCGCACTTTTCCGGGGTTCTGCTGGACACTGGCCCACCTATCAGTCCAAGTGTCTTACTGGGCCTTTGATGGCTCCATTATTGGGCCTCTCAAGGTGCACTACCTTCATGGCACGTATTACGAGGAATCCTCCCTTGTCAAAGATTATTGAATATTTTATCTATTATTCACCGTTTATACACATATCCGGACACCAGCTCCTTCTGTCCGATACACTGGCCTGCGGTGTTCAGGCATTCCTGTGAGTCATATCAGTCATCTGACTGAGGTCATCCGAACTCATTTAGTCCCTTTTTAAATACCGATAAATTTCCCTATCGGGTACCCGGAGGCCTCACACTCCCGTCTGGATTTTCTAATTTGCGAATAACTTTTTCTACAGGCCTCCTATCGGTATTCTGTCAGTTTCCTGACATCCGTCCCATAAGGACGTATCATCCTGTATTTTCTCACTTAGATCTGAAATCTAGGATATCCGGTAGGAATTTTTATATCTTTTGGACGATCAGTCTATTTCTGGCTATCTGGAGTCATAAAAAATTCCTGTATCAAGCCAGATTACCGAGCGTCACTTGCTCTCTCTACCGGTGAAATTTGGGACTGAAATGCTTTCGCGCAGTCCAAACCACTTTCGGCCTGACTTTCTTTAATTATAATTTAGCCCCAGGGAACTTTTCTTCTTTTCATTTAAGTCCCTTTCTATTTGGCTAAAATTACACTTAAGGACCCCATATTTTTGTCTACTTTTCTTTTTGGCCTTGCACTTTTTCATAATTGCATCTAAGTCCCTTCCTTTCCTTTGCTTTACTTTACTAGGTCTAGGGGCATTATTATCTTTTCATATCTTACCAGAGTATTCTCTGGCCCTGGTCAAATATCCAGATACCCCTTCTTGACTGTCTAACCTTAGCCAAATGACCAAAATACCCTTTACTCATTCTTCAGTTATTCTATAACATAAGGGCATTTTCGTCATTTTGCACATTTTTCCCGGACACCGGCCCCTCTTACCACTGAACTGATATTATGGGCCTGGGCCTCCCCTGGTGTCACTACGGGCCTTAGACAACACTGTATGGCCTCTGGCCATAGTCCGATCATCTCTATTCGGACTGCTCTTCCTTTACCGATTATAACTGTAATTTCCCATCTTCGAGAATTTTTACAGAAAAATCGGGACCTCAAATCAAAATTCTGTGTTGCGTCATTCAATCCGGAATGCTTTTCTCTATCTCCTGGTATTTTCAGATATTTTATCCGGACCGGCTATTTTTGCCTGAAAGTACACTCCCGCGCACGCTTTTCAAAAATGACCATTCTACCCTTGGTCACATTTCTAATTCTTTCATACACATAGAGACCTCATATGCACATTTCACAGTTCAGTGAAATGATCAGCATAATTTTCTCTATTTTCTGACAAAATATGGTACCCATCGGCTACCAGCCCGATCTTTCCCATAATTACGATTATGCCCTTGAATTCTCTTTCTGGCATCTCTAGGCCTAAAAATTGGGGTGTTACATTTCTACCCCCTTAAAATAAATTTTGTCCTTGAAATTTACTTGGCATCTTAGTCAACTATCCTGGATATAGCTCTTCTGTATATCCTTTCCTGGCTCATGACTAAGGCTTGGGGCATTTATCCTCTTATACTTATGGACAACTCGTTACACTTATGAGTAGTGTCCATTTCTTTCATATCTTATTCCACAGAGTTCTGATGTAATTCTAGGGTCTACTTCACTCTTCTTACACTTTGCTAATCTCTCAGGAGAAATATTTTCTTCTGACTCTCTTTCTCCTGATACGAGATCATAACCTAGATAACTTCTCTGACTTTTATTAACTATGCTCATAACTTCATGCATCTATGCCAAACCTTTGTGGCATTTGCACTTTTTCTTATCCCTTCTTAGGGCTTAACTATCGTTAGGCTACTCTTGCCTTAGCACCTTTCAATTTAACGTGCTACTAGGTTAGGGCTAGACTACTCTTTATATAGCTTTAGGCCCTAGCAATCTCTTTCTTATAGAACTACGTTCTATCTTTGCTTTGCCTTAGACCCTCTTTGCTAGGTCTTTCGGGCCTTTTAATCTCTCATGACTTGTTATAATGACCACTTTCTTAAGATCAGAAAAGAATTTTTCATTATTCACATCATCATCTAGGCATATAGTTCCTTACAGCTTAGTCGCCCCTACAGCTATGGTTCTTCTTAACCATTCTTAGGGTCGACCTTAGGGAATATTGGAGACTCTGGCTGTGGTAAGAGCAAATACTTTTCTGAGGGATGTCAGTATTCTTAGAGCAACTTCTTGCAAAGTGGCCTTTCTTACCACAACTGCTTTGCCCTGCTTGACACTCCCATGTGCCATGGCTCTTTCCACCACATTGACATCTCTGCTCTCTAACCTGATCATTACTTTGATCAGTCCCCTGTCTGAACTATTGCCTCTTTCTCTTGCTATTGGCTTCACAACTTGAGCTACCTCCTAGAGTGCTCTTAGCCAATGCTTTTCTATTCTCTATTCATAGGGAATTCTCTTTTCTGCTTCTCAGGCATATTTCTACAAAACTTTGAATATCAGTACTCAGATTTGTACTTGGACTCCGTCTTTGTTAAGGAAAAACTAAGTTCAGTCTGCCTATAATAGAGACTATCTGAGAAAAACCATTGTAAAATACTTTCTCTGGGTGAGTTTATCAACTGGTGAAGCTTCCTCACCTTAACTTCGTCTTTGGCATTCATCTTCCCAAAGAGATATTACATCGTACTCATATCTCATGGCTCATTACTTTCCTTAGGCTAGGTCTAACTACGACCTCGGGATCTAACTATGATCAACCATTAGCCTCTTCAGAATCTAACTGCCACTCTGAAGCTGTTAGGATCTAACTGCGACCCTGGAGCCATACTAGGATCTAACTATGACCCTCCAGAATCTAACTGCGATTCTGTTGTACTGTATATCTCCCGAAGATTTTAAACCAACAGACTAAGTTATAAGGTTAACTGCTTCCACCTGTTGATAACTCCATAAATATTTTAAAAATTTATAGCCTCCTATCCTTTACCCAGACTTTACTTACTTCCTCTTTTACTCAGGAGTTCCTTCTCATCTTTCAACCTGTGCTCTAACTGTGAGCCATTTATACCAGATCTAACTCTTATCTAAAGAGTGATCTAGAAATAATCCCTTTACTGTTATCTGCTACTTTCTGTCTACCATTCCTTTCAATAGAAATGGCCCTGAGTACTGTATTCACAAGCCTATAGAAATACCTGAGTAACCTCAATCATATTTGAGTAACCTCAATCATACATCATGTCTGAGTATCATATCATAACTTATCGTCCCATAACTGAGACTATCTATCATCCTCAATACAATCATATCATCCTCATATCATATGGTATGGGAGCAACATAATTCCTCATAACTTTCTCATCTCATATATGTACTCATATATACTCTACCCTGCATGCACTGCAAAAGGGGAGTATCCATTCATCATAGCATACTCTAACATGCATGTCATCCTTTGACAACTGCAAGGAGATGCAACTATCACATCTTATAGCAACATAAGCTATATCATCATCATATTTTGCTCAACCATTCATTAGATATCATAACAATCTAAGTAAGCCTCAAAACATATTTTCTTTATCATATTATTTGTCAGATCATCATCTGATCATACTATCTATCGCATTATCTGTCAGATTATCAATCACATGATCAAGATCTGACGAGCACATCTGTCTATCTTACTTAGGTTGCCACACTACCCTCTTACCAGGGTATAGACTCAACCCTTCATTACTCTATCTCATATAGGATATAGGGGAGTCACTTTATCTCTTAATTGTGGCTACCTCTTTACTATCTCTTAACTTCTTCTATCTATCCATCAGTCCCAGTCTATTCTTGACCGGACTACAGTTCCTTAATGGCCTTTCTCTTGATCCTTAATTCTCATGGATCTCATTCATTATCTCTTACTATTATTTCTACTTTCTAGGGTACTATGCCCTAGGTCTATCACTTCTCCGTGATGGAATTCCTCTGCTCAGGGAACATTAAGCTCTTTATCTGCTAACCATCACGTCTTTATCATTAGGCCATGTACTAGGATCATTCCTGGCAAATCTCAATCTAACTTTTAGGTCTTCTATTCAGATTAGCTAAATAAAACCCCTGTAACGTAGATCTATTCTTAGTTATCATGTAACATCCCAGTTTTCAGGCCTAGAGATGCAGAAATAGCCTAAGATTGAGAGGCTACTAGACCCCTTTTTAGCAGAAGTCCCAGGGGAATGCAAAGAGTTTCAGGGACTGAGCTACGAGTAAGTAAAGGTACGGGGACTTATGTGTAAATAGTGGAAGCCCAAGGGGTAAATGTCCATTTGGGGATGATGTAAAGGTCAAAGATTCAAGAGTTGATCAGTTCGGTCGCGATGATAAAGACGTTGGTCGCGACGAGAGTGTATTATGGTAGCGACTAATATTGGCAGAGAGGCTCGGTCGTGACAAATATGTATGTGGTGTCGCGACTAATGAGTAGAATAAGCCTGGTTGCGACTAAAAAGTGATGTGGTCGTGACGAAAGACTGTTATGGTCGCGACTAAAGAATGTTGTGGTCGCGACTAGAGAGTGTTGTGGTCGCGACTAATGAACACAGAAGGTGTTAAGTCGCGATGAGATGATGGCTAGGTCGCGACTAGTGGCTAAAGTGGTGCCAAGCGTATGGGCCATGAGTGAGAAGGTCCAAAAGAGATAGTTACCCGGTTAGAGATAGACCGGAGGCAGGAGGACAGATACAGGAAGGGTTATCTGGAGACCATGAGATGGACTGATAAGGTATCCTCATGGGACGCACAAGATGCCACATGGCATTAGAGTAGTGATTCAGTAACCTTTTAGTAGAGTAAAGTTACTCGGTTGGCACAAAAACTGAGGAGGTGATCAGATAAGCCTGGGACTTATCTGGATAGCATTGGGAAGCGTGCAAGGTGTCTTCCAGTCGCCACATGGCATTAGTCTGCAGGAAGCACATAAAGCTGAGGCACGTATTACGAGGCAAGACACTAGACCGGTGAATCAACATGCTGAGTCAGCTGCTGAGGTGTCCAGGGATTTCAGACATGTGAAAAATATGCTGCTGAGGTGTCCCGATGATGCAGTAAAGGAGGAATTAAGGAAAATAGGAAAATCTAGGAAAAACCAGGACCGCAGGTCAGATGGCATGGAAATTACGATTATGCCATTGAGGAAATCTATATAAACCCCCCCTTGCCTTCATTTCCATTCACACATAAGCAAGGGAAGGGAGAGAAAGAAGAGAGAGAAGGAGAAGGAAGGAAGAGAGAAGGAGAAAAGGAAGTAAGGAAGTTCTGGCGGAGCTGGAAGCATAATAGAGATAGTAAGGTTCTGCTGAGCTAGCCAGGTAGTAACTAATCCTAGCTTTTATGTAATGGCTTTGTGATTTGATGTGCTATTGTTTGGTTGGATTGTTGTCTTATATGTTATGTCTGAAGCTCTGCTGTAATGCTATGATCATATGTTATTAAGTATGGAAGCACGCAGCATACTTATCTGTACACAATCACAAGCAAGCACTGTCACTCTGCATTACATATATTGTTATGATTGTTGCTACTGAGATTCCCCCGAATCTCATCCCCATACGTAACCCATTACAGGGAGGTTATGCTGAAGTGGATTTTGAGAATCCTAAGAGACGCTGTTATGCTGCCGAAGTAAAGACTGAACATCAGTATATGATAAGTACTGTGTACGTAGTGCTGTCTAAGGAGGCTAGAAGTGAGTGGACATAGCCAGTTCATCTAGTCTTTCCTGGGTACTACGTAGAATGGTAGTTCTCATGAGGGGATTACCGAATCAGTACAGTTAAGTTCTTTGTACAGATGAAGCGTAGCGGTTATGCTGCCGGAGTTTAGGCAGAAAGAGATGTAATAAAGATAGAAAGATTATGTATATGCTTTGTTGTATATGCCATTTGGTATGACATTCTGATATGCAATGATAAATATTGTTTGGCATATTCAATTTATGTATGGTAAATTAAGGGGAAATTCGCAGGTCCTGAGGCAGCAGTGTTCTGACCTCAGTTTGACCTAGTAAACGGAGGAGTCTGGCCACGAGATTTAGTGAGCTATAGTACACATCTGGGGCATTCCGTGAATAGGTAATAAGCCTCATTTGGATGTGTAGAAGATGAGAAACCAGTTCTCAAAGTAAAGGTTCAGAATAAGGAACTTAAGAGTTAAAAGTTCAATCTCTGGACTTAAGTTAAGCTAAAATTGCTTCCGCAAGTGTACTCTGAGGAGTATAAAGGAGGATGTTTCATTTTGGTATCAAAGTAAGAGGTTCTGGCATAGACCAGAAAGGACTCTGGTTCAGAGCATAAGATTCTGGTACAGAACAGAAGGTTCTGGCTCAGTGATGCTCTGATTTAGAAAGAGTATTTTCCCTTGAGTGCGTGAGGATGGCACAGGTCGCGGCTAATATGTTTACAGGTCACGACAGGTAGCCTCAAGAGGGTTTTAGTCGTGACGATTAAGTGTATAGGTCGCGACAGTTATTTACAGAGAGATTAGGTCGCGACGTGTATGTTACAAGGTCGCGAGGTATATTGCGAAAAGCTCAGGTTGCGATGGGAAAGGTCTTGTGTCCCGACTGAAGAGTTAAGGTTGCGACGTAAGGATGCTTAGGTCACGACGAGTTAGGTTCTGGTTGCGATGCCAGAAGAATTAGGTCGCGACTAAGGACAGAAATGTTAGATTATGATGAGTTGAGTATGATGGTCACTGACTAATGATCATAAAGGATGTGAGTCACGACTATCCAATACTCAGGTTGCGACAGACAGTTATTCACATAGAGGTTTAGAAAGCTCAGAGGAGATAAAGCTCCTAGATGAGATGTGTGTTCATTTTTCTTTTTGAAAAGGAAAAAGATGGTGAACATAAGAAAAGAACATAGAGCTTGAGTGGAGGAGCTGTGCATAGAGGAAGCTGGCAACTCCAATGAGGTAGACCCTATGTGAGTCATCCGTGCTAAGCGAGATGAGCAGCAAAGGATGATGTAGAGAATGATGATGAGTTAAGATGAGCTAGCCAGATAGCTAGTATGAGGTTTGCCTAGGAATGAGCCTAGGACATGGCCTAAGGCTGGAGACGTGATAGTTAATAGCTCAAGAGCTAAATTTCCCTAAGCAGAGGGATTCCATCACAGAGAAGTGATAGACCTAGGGTAGAGTACCCTAGAAAGTAGAAGTGATAGTAAGAGATGATGAATGAGATCTATGCGACTGAAGTTTGCTAGGATCAAGAGAGAGACCAATCAGGAACCATGAAACATCCTCCCTTAGGCTCCTCAGAGTACACTTGCGGAAGCCATATTAGCTCGATTATATCTTAACTTAAGCCCAGAAATTCAAAATTTCACTCTTAAGTTCCTTATTCTGAACCTTTAATTTGAAAATTAATTAATCTCATTCTACACAACCAAATGAGGCTTATTACCTATCCACGTAATGCCCCAGATGTGTACGACTGGCCTGCCAAATTTTGTGGCCAAACCCCTCCGTTTACTAGGTCAAACTGAGGTCAGAACACTGCTGCCTCAGGACCTGCGAATTTCCCCTTAATTTACCATACATAAATTGAATATGCCAAACAACACTTATCATTGAATAACATAATGTCATACAGCATGGCATACACAACAAGACATATACATAATCTTGCTATCTCTATTACATCTCTTTCTGCCTAAACTCCGGCAGCATAACCGCTACGCTTTATCTGTACAAAGAACTGAACTGTACTGATTCGGTAATCCCCTCATGAGAACTACCATTCTACGTAGTACCCAGGAAAGACTAGATGAACCGGCTAGGTCCACTCACTTCTAGCCTCCTTAGACAGCACTACGTACACAGTACTTATCATATACTGATGTTCAGTCTTTACTTCGGCAGCATAACGGCGTCTCCTAGGATTCTCAAAATCCACTTCAGCATAACCTCCCTGTAATGGGTTATGGATGGGGATGAGATTCGGGGGAATCTCAGTAGCAACAATCATAACAATATATGTAATGCAGTGTGATAGTGCTTGCTTGTGATTGTGTACAGATAAGTATGCTGCGTGCTTCCATACTCAATAACATATGATCATAGCATTGCAGTAGAGCTTCAAGCATAACATATAAGACAACAATCCAACCAAACAATAGCACAACAAATCACAAAGCCATTACATAAAAGCTAGGATTAGTTACTACCTCAAAGGCTTAGCAGAGCTCTACTATCTCTATTCTGCTTCCAGCTCCGCCAGAACTTCCTTTCTTCTTTCTTCCTCTCACTTTCTCTCTCTAGCACCTCCTCCTCTCTCTAAAAGGCTCAAAACCGTGGGATGCATGAAATGGGAGGGGGAGGGGGTATTTATAGTTTCCTTCAATGGCATTCCTGTAATTTTGAAGCCATATGAACTTGTGGTCCTGGTTTTTCCTGGAATTTCCTATTTTCTTTTATTCCTTTTTACTGCATCATGCATGACATCATCCAGGACACCTCACCGGGACACCTCAGCGCCACATTTATCACATGTCTGAAATCCTGGACACCTCAGCAGCTGACTCAGCATGCTGCCTCACCGGTCCAGTCTCTTGCCTCGTAAAGCGTGTCCTCAGCTTTATCTGCTTTCTCCAGACTAATCCCATGTGGCGCCTGGAAGAGACCTTGCACGCTTCCCAATGCTATCCAGATAAGTCCCAGACTTATCTGATCACCTCCTCGGTTTTTGTGCCAACCGAGTAACTTTACTTTACTGAAAAGTCATTAAATCATTATTTTAATGCCACTTTTCCCCCTGAATCACTGGGCCTGCGTTTTTGGGCCTGGAAATATCATCTTGGGTCTCTGATCCAGCCCAAATACTCTGATGGCACGATTCCCAAGAAACACCACTTGTCAAATTACCAAAATGCCCTTAGTCTCTCTCTCTTTACTTTATTAGGTCTAGGGGCATTATTGTCTTTTCCCATCTTACCAGAGTATTCTTTGACCCTGGTCAACTATCCAGATAACTTCCCTGGACTGTCTAACCTTAGGCAAATGACCAAAATACCCTTTACTCATTCTTCAGCTGTTCTATAACATAGGGGCATTTTCGTCATTTCGCACCTTTTTCCCGGACACCGGCCCCTTTTACCACTGGACTGATCTAATGGGCCTGGGCCTTCCCTGGTGTCAATAAAGGCCTTAGAAACACTATACGGCCCCCTGGCCACAGTCCGATCATCCCTATCGGAACTGCTTTTCCTTTACCGATTATAACTGTAAATTCCCATCTTCAGGAATTTTTACAGAAAAATCGGGACCTCAAATCAAAATTCCGTGACTCCTCATTCAACCCGGAATTCTTTTCTCTATCTCCCGGTATTTTCAGATATTTTATCCGGACCGGGCTGTTTTGGCCTGAAGAAGCACTCACGCGCACACTTTTCCAAAATGACCATTTTACCCCTGGTCACATTTCTAATTCTTTCATACACATAGAGACCTCATATGCACATTTCACAGTTCAGTGAAATGATCAGCATAATTTTCTCTATTTTCTGGCAAAATATGGTACTCATCGGCTACCAGCCCAATCTTTCCCATAATTACGATTTTGCCCCTGCATTCTCTTTCTGGCCTCATTGCTCATCTTCTTATCCTTCATCTTAAGTTCTAGAAATTCTCTTTCAATAACTCATCCCTTAAACTCTTCGGGAGTCATCATTAATTGAAAGGCTCGACAACCCGCCCATATCAGGTTATCTTACACAGGAGCCAGCCCATATCAAGCTACCTGCAGAATTCCTAGGCTTAAGACTTAGGATATTCCTCACATTCCTCATCTTGGACCTAGATGAACTGTCCCGATCTCCTAGACCAAAAATCGGGATGTTACAATTCTCCTCCCCTTTTAAAAATTTCGTCCTCGAAATTTCAAGGGATACCTCATCTTTCCTGAAGAGAACTTCTTACTGATCTATACAGCTATGTGATTCTTATAACACAGTCATATATATAACCAGTAAGATCATCCCTCTCTGTCTTATCCTCACTCTAGTGATGGTCTAGAGGAGCAACAGCTTGGTCCCAGACCTTCCACATGGATTCTTAGCAACTAACATCTCTCATTATAGTTGCTTACAGCTATCCATGTCCTAACCCCTCATACAGCAACCTCATCACTGAGCTAAGACAGATTTATTATCTTACTAATTATTTCTCATGACTCATTATAATAACCACATTCTCTAGATCAGAAAAGAACTCTTCGTCCACATTATCATCTAGGCATATAGTTCCTTACAGCTCAGTCGCCCTTACAGCTATGGTTCCTCTTAACCATTCTTAGGGTCGACCTCAGGGGAAATTTAGAGACTCTGTCTGGGGTAACAAACACCTTTCCGAGGGATGTCGGCATTCGTAGGCAACTCTCGCCAAGTGGCCTTTCTCTCACCACTGCATTGCCCTGCTCGACACTCCTATGTACCACAGCTCACCACTTTGACATCTCTGCTCTCCAACCTGATCTTCTCCTTGATCAGTCCCCTGCCTGAACTATTGCCTCTTTCTCTTGCTATTGGCTTCACAACTTGAGCTACCTCCCAGAGTGCTCTTAGCCAATGCTTCTCTATCTGAATATCATAACTTATCGTCCCATAACTGAGACTATCTATCATCCTCAATCATATCATTTCTGTTCTCTAGGGTACTCTACCCTAGGTTACTACTTCTTCGTGATGGAATCCCTCTGCCTAGGGAACATCAGCCCATCACATCTCTAACCTTAGGCCATGTCCTAGGATCATTCCTAGACAAATCTCATTCTAGCTATCTCATTATAGCTCATCAATCTTTTATCATCTATTTATCTGCTTATGCTTATGGACAACTTACTGGACTTGTGAGTAGTGTCCAATTCTTTCATATCTTACCCCATCTTGACGTAATTCCGGGGTCTACCTTATCTCACTTTCTCATTTAAGATCTTTACCTCCACTGGGCTTTTCTAAACCTCTATGTACTCAAGGGAAATAACCTTTCTACATCAGAGTATCACTAAGCTAGAACCTTCTGTTCTGTGCTAGAATCTTATGCTCAGAACCAGAATCCTTTCTGGTTGATGCCAGAACCTATTCCTCTGATACCAAAATGAAACATCCTCCCTTAGGCTCCTCAGAGTACACTTGCGGAAGCCATATTAGCTCGATTATATCTTAACTTAAGCCCAGAAATTCAAAATTTCACTCTTAAGTTCCTTATTCTGAACCTTTAATTTGAAAATTAATTAATCTCATTCTACACAACCAAATGAGGCTTATTACCTATCCACGTAATGCCCCAGATGTGTACGACTGGCCTGCCAAATTTTGTGGCCAAACCCCTCCGTTTACTAGGTCAAACTGAGGTCAGAACACTGCTGCCTCAGGACCTGCGAATTTCCCCTTAATTTACCATACATAAATTGAATATGCCAAACAACACTTATCATTGAATAACATAATGTCATACAGCATGGCATACACAACAAGACATATACATAATCTTGCTATCTCTATTACATCTCTTTCTGCCTAAACTCCGGCAGCATAACCGCTACGCTTTATCTGTACAAAGAACTGAACTGTACTGATTCGGTAATCCCCTCATGAGAACTACCATTCTACGTAGTACCCAGGAAAGACTAGATGAACCGGCTAGGTCCACTCACTTCTAGCCTCCTTAGACAGCACTACGTACACAGTACTTATCATATACTGATGTTCAGTCTTTACTTCGGCAGCATAACGGCGTCTCCTAGGATTCTCAAAATCCACTTCAGCATAACCTCCCTGTAATGGGTTATGGATGGGGATGAGATTCGGGGGAATCTCAGTAGCAACAATCATAACAATATATGTAATGCAGTGTGATAGTGCTTGCTTGTGATTGTGTACAGATAAGTATGCTGCGTGCTTCCATACTCAATAACATATGATCATAGCATTGCAGTAGAGCTTCAAGCATAACATATAAGACAACAATCCAACCAAACAATAGCACAACAAATCACAAAGCCATTACATAAAAGCTAGGATTAGTTACTACCTCAAAGGCTTAGCAGAGCTCTACTATCTCTATTCTGCTTCCAGCTCCGCCAGAACTTCCTTTCTTCTTTCTTCCTCTCACTTTCTCTCTCTAGCACCTCCTCCTCTCTCTAAAAGGCTCAAAACCGTGGGATGCATGAAATGGGAGGGGGAGGGGGTATTTATAGTTTCCTTCAATGGCATTCCTGTAATTTTGAAGCCATATGAACTTGTGGTCCTGGTTTTTCCTGGAATTTCCTATTTTCTTTTATTCCTTTTTACTGCATCATGCATGACATCATCCAGGACACCTCACCGGGACACCTCAGCGCCACATTTATCACATGTCTGAAATCCTGGACACCTCAGCAGCTGACTCAGCATGCTGCCTCACCGGTCCAGTCTCTTGCCTCGTAAAGCGTGTCCTCAGCTTTATCTGCTTTCTCCAGACTAATCCCATGTGGCGCCTGGAAGAGACCTTGCACGCTTCCCAATGCTATCCAGATAAGTCCCAGACTTATCTGATCACCTCCTCGGTTTTTGTGCCAACCGAGTAACTTTACTTTACTGAAAAGTCATTAAATCATTATTTTAATGCCACTTTTCCCCCTGAATCACTGGGCCTGCGTTTTTGGGCCTGGAAATATCATCTTGGGTCTCTGATCCAGCCCAAATACTCTGATGGCACGATTCCCAAGAAACACCACTTGTCAAATTACCAAAATGCCCTTAGTCTCTCTCTCTTTACTTTATTAGGTCTAGGGGCATTATTGTCTTTTCCCATCTTACCAGAGTATTCTTTGACCCTGGTCAACTATCCAGATAACTTCCCTGGACTGTCTAACCTTAGGCAAATGACCAAAATACCCTTTACTCATTCTTCAGCTGTTCTATAACATAGGGGCATTTTCGTCATTTCGCACCTTTTTCCCGGACACCGGCCCCTTTTACCACTGGACTGATCTAATGGGCCTGGGCCTTCCCTGGTGTCAATAAAGGCCTTAGAAACACTATACGGCCCCCTGGCCACAGTCCGATCATCCCTATCGGAACTGCTTTTCCTTTACCGATTATAACTGTAAATTCCCATCTTCAGGAATTTTTACAGAAAAATCGGGACCTCAAATCAAAATTCCGTGACTCCTCATTCAACCCGGAATTCTTTTCTCTATCTCCCGGTATTTTCAGATATTTTATCCGGACCGGGCTGTTTTGGCCTGAAGAAGCACTCACGCGCACACTTTTCCAAAATGACCATTTTACCCCTGGTCACATTTCTAATTCTTTCATACACATAGAGACCTCATATGCACATTTCACAGTTCAGTGAAATGATCAGCATAATTTTCTCTATTTTCTGGCAAAATATGGTACTCATCGGCTACCAGCCCAATCTTTCCCATAATTACGATTTTGCCCCTGCATTCTCTTTCTGGCCTCATTGCTCATCTTCTTATCCTTCATCTTAAGTTCTAGAAATTCTCTTTCAATAACTCATCCCTTAAACTCTTCGGGAGTCATCATTAATTGAAAGGCTCGACAACCCGCCCATATCAGGTTATCTTACACAGGAGCCAACCCATATCAAGCTACCTGCAGAATTCCTAGGCTTAAGACTTAGGATATTCCTCACATTCCTCATCTTGGACCTAGATGAACTGTCCCGATCTCCTAGACCAAAAATCGGGAGGTTACAAACCACAGTCCGGTCAAGAATAGACTGGGACTGATGGATAGATAAAAGAAGTTGAGAAAGAGGTAGCCACAGATTACGAGATAAAGTGACTCCCCTATTCCCTATGTAAGATAAGAGTGATGAAGGGTTGAGTCTATACCCTGGTAAGAGGGTAGTGTGGCAGCCTAAGTGAAATAGATAAATGATTCAGGATGAATGATCAGGATAAGATAAGCAATATGATAAAGAAAATATTCCTTGAGGTTTAGTTAGTCTGATGGATGGTTGAGCAAAGTATGATGATGATATGGCTTATGATGCCATAAGTTATGATAGTTGCATCTCCTTGCAGTTGTCATATGATGACATGCATGTTAGAGTATGCCATGATGAATGAATACTCCCCTTTTGGCAGTGCGTGCAGGGTAGAGTATATATGAGTACAGATATGAGATAAGAAAGTTATGAGGAAAGTATGTTGCTCCCATACCATATGACATGTAATGAGATATGTATTGAGGATGATAGATAGTCTCAGTTCATGGGACAATAAGCTATGATATTTAGATATGATTGATGATTGAGGTTACTCAGGTAATTCTGCAGACTTATGAATGCAGTACTCAGGGCCATTTCTATTAGAAGAGATGGTAGACAGAAAGAAAGCAGAAAAGAGTAAAAAAGATTGTTTCTAGATCACTCTTCAGATAAGAGTTGGATCTGAAACATATGGCTCCCAGATAGAGCTAAATTCAGATGAGTATAGATCACTCTTCAGATAAGAGTTGGATCTGATACATATGGCTCCCAGATAGAGCTAAATTCAGATGAGTATAGATCACTCTTCAGATAAGAGTTGGATCTGATACAGAATGCTCGCAGTTAGAGCATAGTTTAAATGGCTCGCAGTTAGAGCACAAATTGAAATGAGAAGTATAATGAGGACATAGCAGTAGAGTGCAATGGCAGGTGGTTAGACCATAATGGCACAAGCCAATGGTAAGCCACAGTAAAGTAAGAAAAATGAGAAGGAACTCCTGAGTAAGAGAGGAAGTAAGTAAAGTCTGGGTAAATGATATGAGGCTATAAAATTTTTATGGAGTTATCAACAGGTGGAAGCAGTTAACCTTATAACTTAGTCTATTGGTTTAAGATCTTCGGAAGCTATACAGTAAAACAGAATCGCAGTTAGATTCTGGAGGGTCGCAGTTAGATCCTAACATGGCTCTAGGGTCACAGTTAGATCCTAACAGATTCAGAGTGGCAGTTAGATTCTGAAGAGGCTAACGGTTGATCGCAGTTAGATCCTGAGGTCACAGTTAGACCTAGCCTAAGGAAAGTAATGAGCCATGAGACATGAGTACGATGTAGTATCTCTTTGGGAAGATGAAGGACAAAGACGAAGTTAAGGTGAGGAAGCTTCACTAGTTGATAAGCTCACCCAGAGAAATTGTTTTATAATGATTGTCCTCAGATAGCCTCTAGTATACAGACTAAACTTGGCTTTCCCTTAAACGAAGATGGAGTCCAAGTTCAAATCTGAGTACTGATATTTAAAGTATTGTAGAAGTATGCCTGAGAAGCAGAGAAGAAAATCCTCTGTGTAATGAGAAGCAGAAAAGAGAATCCTCTGTGTAATGAGAAGCAGAGAAGAGTATGAGTAGATAGATTCCCCTAGATGAGGGTAAAAAGATTAAAAGGCTAGAGAAGACCTAGAGAAAAAGGTCTAAGGCAAAGCAAAGATAGAACTCAGTTCTATGAGGAAGAGAATGTTAGCCTTATGGTATCTCAACATAAGTTACGAAAGGGTGATATACACCATGAGATAGCCAGAGTTGGCTAGATATGCTATGATAAAGTATCAAAGGCATGCAATAAGATATACTATGGTAAGCGTGTAATATGACACGCACCTAGAGATGTGCATTTTATGAACAGACAGAGAGGCTCCTTTTTTGGTAGGGATCATATGTTTAAATGTTATGCTATGAAAGAGAATAGAAAATGAGAGCTTTCACTACTTGCATGAGATGCTAGGCCTTATGTTATGCTAAAACTATGCAAGCTCCGAGTGTTAGAGCTGTACCTAGTTAGAACAGAAATGCTTGAGCTCCGATGTTAGAGCTTTGCATTCATAAGCAGGTATGCAGTCCTGCAGTATGTTGGCCAGGCATTATGCATAGATACTCTTATTTAAGAGTAGGTGCTCTTGTTTAGCAGCAAAGTAAAGAAAGAATAGCTGTGTAAGTCCTCTCTCTGTATGAAGTTAAGAATGATGAGAATATATGAGTATATGAAAAGAAAGATGAAATGTTGCAGATTTTAAAGCAGTCTGCGAGATATCAAGAAAAGTAATAAGAGATAGATGCTAGAAGTATGATGAGTAGTTAGAAGAAATTCTCGAATACAGTAATGTTCGAGAGAATTTCATATGAAAGAAATGGACACTGCTTATAAGTGCAGTAAGTGATCCATAAGAGAAAAGTATATTTCAGCTCTGATTGAGTTGACCTAGAGAAAGATAAGCATGTTATGAAGAGATGTAAAGTTTTTTTGATAAGGTACTTTGCCAGATATTGAGTAAATTTGGCTATGGTACCGATTAAATTTCGGGGACGAAATTTATTTAAAGGGGAGGAGAAATGTAACATCCCAGTTTTCAGGCCTAGAGATGCAGAAATAGCCTAAGATTGAGAGGCTACTAGACCCCTTTTTAGCAGAAGTCCCAAGGGAACGCAAAGAGTTTCAGGGACTGAGCTACGAGTAAGTAAAGGTACGGGGACTTATATGTAAACAGTGGAAGTCCCAAGGGGTAAATGGCCATTTGGGGATGATGTAAAGGTCAAAGATTCAAGAGTTGATCAGTTAGGTCGCGATGATAAAGACGTTGGTCGTGACTAGTATTGCTAGAGAGGCTCGGTCGTGACGAATATGTATGTGGTGTCGCGACTAATGAGTAGAATGAGCCTGGTTGCGACTAAAAAGTGATGTGGTCGCGACGAAAGACTGTTATGGTCACGACTAAAGAATGTTGTGGTCACGACTAGAGAGTGCTGTGGTCGCGACTAATGAACACAGAAGGTGTTAAGTCGCGATGAGATGATGGCTAGGTCGTGACTAGTGGCTAAAGTGGTGCCAAGCTTATGGGCCATAAGTGAGAAGGTCCAAAAGAGATAGTTACCCGGTTAGAGATAGACCGGAGGCAGGAGGACAGATACAGGAAGGGTTATCTGGAGACCATGAGATGGACTGATAAGGTATCCTCATGTGACCCACAAGATGCCACCTGGCATTAGAGTAGTGATTCAGTAACCTTTCAGTAGAGTAAAGTTACTCGGTTGGCACGAAAACCGAGGAGGTGATCAGATAAGTCTGGGACTTATCTGGATAGTATTGGGAAGCGTGCAAGGTCTCTTCCAGTCGCCATATGGAATTAGTCTGCAGGAAGCAGATAAAGCTGAGGGCACATATTACTAGGCAAGACACTGGACCGGTGAGTCAGCATGCTGAGTCAGTTGCTGAGGTGTCCAGGGATTTCAGACATGTGAAAAATATGCTGCTGAGGTGTCCCGGTGAGGTGTCCCGATGATACAGTAAAGGAGGAATTAAGGAAAATAGGAAAATCCAGGAAAAACTAGGACCGCAGGATCAGATGGCATGGAAATTACGATTATGCCATTGAGGAAATCTATATAAACCCCCCTTGCCTTCATTTCTATTCACGCATAGGCAAGGGAAGGGAGAGAAAGAAGAGAGAGAAGGAGAAGGAAGGAAGAGAGAAGGAGAAAAGGAAGTAAGGAAGTTCTGGCGGAGTTGGAAGCATAATAGAGATAGTAAGGTTCTGCTGAGCTAGCCAGGTAGTAACTAATCCTAGCTTTTATGTAATGGCTTTATGATTTGATGTGCTATTGTTTGGTTGGATTGTTGTCTTATATTTTATGTCTGAAGCTCTGCTGTAATGCTATGATCATATGTTATTAAGATGGAAGCACGCAGCATGTAATATCCTTAATTTTCTGTACTGGTTCCTATGTACAGAATAAACGGAATATATGAGCTCTGTTTCAGGAAAAAGATGTGGTCCTTTATGTAAAGAAAATGATTAAATTGCAAAAGAAAGGAAAAGAAAGGACTTAAATGCAAATATGGAAAGTTTAAGGTAAGGAAGGAAAGGTAGACAAAAATGTGGGGTCTTAAAGTGTAATTTTAGCCAAATTAAGGGACTTAATTATAAAGAAGGAAAAGTTCCCTGGGGCTAAAGTATAATTAAAGAAAATAGGCCAGAAGTGGTTTGCACCGCCCGACAGCATTTCAGTCCCAGATTCTACCAGAAGGTAGGGCAGGTGACGCCGGGTAACCAAGCCTAATACCGGAATTTTTGAAGACTCCAGATAGCCAGAAATGGACTGATCGTCCGAAAGTTATAAAAATTTATACCGGATACCCTAGATTTTAGATATAAGTGGAAAAATACAGGATGATGCCCCCTTATGGGACGGAGGTCAGGAAACTGACAGAATACCGATAGGAGGTCTGTAGGAAAAGTTATCTGCAAATTAGAAAATCCAGACGGGAGTGTGAGGCCTCCGGGGATCCGGGTTGGAGATTTATCGGTATTTTTAAAGGGGCTAAATGCGATCGAATGACTTCGGTCAGATGACCGTTATAACCCCCAAGGATGCCTGAACACAGTAGGACACTGTATCTGGGAAAAAGAGCCGGTGTCCGAAAAAGGTGTATAATCGGTAAATAATAGTTAAAATATTCAATGAACTGTGTTAAAGGAAGATTTCTCGTAATGCGTGCCATACAGGTAATGGACCCAGGAAGCCCAAAAATGGCGCCATTAGAGGCCCAATAAGACTCTTAGACTGATAGGTGGGCCAGTGTCCAGCAGAACCCCGGAAAAGTGCGAAATTACGAAAATGCCCCTATGTTGTACAAAAAGGGCAGCAGATGAATAAAGGGTATTCTGGTCATTTTGGACAGACCCAGAGGTCAAGACATGTCTAAATAAGGTTGACTAGAGCCAGTATAAGCTTTGACCGAGTCCAGAAAGGTGTGAAATGACGATTTTGCCCTTAGGGCTAAAATAGGACAAGATAGGGCACCAAGGGCATTTTGGTCATTTCGCAGGGGATCTGTAATCGAGTCTGGACCCAGTATTAAAAAGTTAATGATATAAAGGGTCTAGATACTAAATGTGAGGTCAGTAGACATAAAAAGGATCTTCAGAAACATCAGGTGCAGAAAACAGCATGTTTTTCGAGGCGATGGACCGGGCCGGTACCGGAGTGGACCGGAAAGCTTCCGGAAGGCTCTAGCTCCCTCTCAATTTCGCCATGTGAAGAATGTGGGAGGTGAGGTGTCCCATGAGTTGGCATTGAGTGATGTCATGCATGATGCAGTAAAAGGAATAAAGAAAAATAGGAAATTCAGGAAAAACCAGGACCACAGGATCATAAGTCTTCAAAATTACAAGATTGCCATTGCTCAACACTATAAATACCCCCCTTACTCCTTCATTTCGGTGCAAGCAAGAAAGAGAGGAAGAAAGAAGTTCTTGAGAGAGAAAGTGAGAGAAAGAAAGAAGTAAGGAAGTTCTGGTGAAGTTGGAAGTAGTAGGGAAGTTCTAAAGCACTGCTTTTGAGGTAACAACTAATCCTAGCTCTTATGTAATGTCTTTGTGATGTGTTGTCTTGTTTGGTTGATTGTTGTCCTATATGTTATGCTTGAAGCTCTATTCCAATGCTATGATCATATGTTATTGAATATGGAAGCATGCAGCATACTTATCTGTACACAGTCACAAGCAAGCACCGTCACTCTGCATTACATATTTTGTTATGATTATTGTTACTGGGATTCTTTTGAATCTCATTCCCAAACATAACATTACAGGGGAGGTTCTATCAAAATAAAATTTGGAAATCTTAAGAGACGCGGGTAGGCTGCCGAAATTCCGGCAACGAAGACGGAACAAAGAAAGGAACTGATACGTACTGTGTACGTAGTGCTGTCTAAGGAGGCTGGAAGTGAGTGGACCCAGAAGGTTCATCCAGTCTTTCCTGGGTACTACGTAGAATGGTAATTCTCACAAGGGAATTACCGAATCGGTACAACATCGGTTACTTTCTAGAGAAGAATTGTAGCAGTTATGCTGCCGGATTTTAGACAGAGAAGGATGTAATAAAATATGAGAGAGTTAATCATGCACTGATATATATAACAGTTGATTATTTGATATTAATTGTTATCTGGCCTGTATGATTGATATGTGTTGGTTGTATGCTTGGGTATGTAAAGACTAAATGCTGAAAATAGGCTCAGTGAACAGTAACTCGTGAAGACCCATTCATGTTTGATAAATCATTAAAAATAGTAAATGATTGAATTAATGTACGAAATTTTTAGGGTATAAAGTAGACATACTAAGCTTTAATTTGATATATAGAATGTCTAATTTGGATGTATACACGAAAAGATATAAATGGTTAAATTTGGGACCAGAATGCTGGATTCAGGAGAAAATCATTGGATGAACAGTAATATTTGAACGTTGACCCACGTTAAATTTGTCAAGGATTGGTCAACCAATGATTTTTCCCTGAAATACATTTGAGTTATCTTCACGTAGCAATTGGAACCACTTCATTTCGATTTTTCTATAATTAGTTATGAATTTTCAAAGTCAGGTTACTCATCTGGAATTTGCCACAGTAAACAGTACTCGATATGAATAAAATTCCAGATTAAGTGTTTAGACTTTAATGACCCTGAAAGTGGTTTAATTGCTACTGAATGGTCCCTAAGATGTATAAAATTAAGGATGTGACATTTTGGTATCAGAGCAAAGGATTCTGGCCTAAGAAATGCTCTGAGTAGATGATTTATAGAAAGATATACCATGATAAAGCCGTCATAATTGACACTAAGTTAGTGTTTGCAGGATGGCTAGACATAGATTTGGGTCTGAAACTACAGTAAACCAATGGGAATTAAGACCAGAGGTCTCTAGTTCAGATAGTTCAGAAGAAGAGATAGTAAGCAATGATTCTGACCTCTGGACACCTCCAGTAGCTGGTGATTCTGAGGAGGATAGTTCCTCGGTAGGATCAAACTTTCCAATTGATGATCAGGAGGTGATGATAACAGAAGGCCCTATTCCTGCCATTCCCATAAGTGCGGTACCCTTGAATATAACAGACAGTTCAGGATCCAGTCAAGTACGTGTTTAGAGTAATGCGCCAGATCCCAGTAGGCCCGAAGTGACTTTAGTAGAAATGTATTTGGGAGGTTTAATCGTAAGAATGGTCCCAGGGAGGAACCTGAGTAGAGAGCAACTTGAGAGCTCGGTAGCATTAGCCCGACAGCTATATGAGTTGAGGCAGACCCTGTTCGAAAACATAGATCAAGATTATTCGGTCTACCAGGAGTTTATCACAAGGGTGAAAGCCATATATCAAGCCTGGGATCTAAATGTGTTAACCATGGGGCTTTGGCTAGAAATTATGAATGACATATTACCGAAGACTCCTACCTGGAGATCGGAGTTGGACCAGTATTTTGATAGAGAATCATATTGTACCATATCCGACTGGATCTACCTAGTAGGAGATTATATTAGAATGAAGTTTAAGAAAAATTAGAGTAATATTTCTAATGTATAAAAGACTAGAATGGTACTGTGATATGTACATATACTCTGTATGTATATTATGTGTGAAATGAAATGAAAAGGAATTATGTTATTTATCGTATTCCCTTCTGTTTTTAAGTATAACAAAATGGTACGAACGAGGAGAACTATTCCAGCTGAGGAACCCCGAGAGGCTGGAAACCTTAATCAAATGATTCTAGAACGATTAGAACAGCAACAAAAGATGATAGAAGAAATGAGAGCTGCTCAAGCACGAAATGAACAAGAAAGAGATGCTGCCATAGCCGCGGCAGTAGCAGCAGCTGTAAATAATTTAAGACCGCTAGAGCCTTCAGGAGCAACTAGTAGAGAACCTGAAGAAGTACCCCAGCAGGCGGAACAGCCCCAGAGAAGGGTTGAGTCAAGGGAGGAGGCAGTTGGCATCCAGCAATGGATGGTGCGATTTTGCAAACACAATCCTCCCATATTCGAAGGGACATTTGAGGTACATGTAGCAGAAAATTGGGTCAGCAGATTAGAGAAGATCTTTAAGGTCCTCGACTGCCCGACTGAAACCAAGGCCCAAATGGCCATCTATCAATTGGAAAAGGATGCGGATAGATGGTGGAAGAATACAGAGTTACTTCTCCAAGCAAGAGATATTCCAGTTACTTGGGAAGTATTTCTTGAGCAATTTTATGAGAAATATTTTCCTCAATCTGTCAGAGATGAAAGGGAGGCTGAATTCCTTGTGCTGAGGCAAGGAGAAAAAGAATCTTTTGACGAATATTTGGCCAAGTTCATCCGGCTATCTCAATATTCAACTTACCTACGCCAAGTGGATGACGAACGCTGGATGACAGAAAGAATGATTCGAGGGCTGAATTCTATGTTAAAGGAGAAGTTAACTCCCCAACAATACAGCCAGTTTAATAAGGCTGTGGAAGCATGTCGAATCGTTGAGAACAACATGAATCATAGAATGCTGTCCAGATCTGGGAGTAAAGATCAAGCGACTCCTGAAAAGGCCGGACGGAATCAAGAAGCGGCCAGTGGGAGCGGCTATAAGAAAAGAAAGCGCCCGTGGCAGACCAAGAGGCCTAATAGGGGAAATTTCCGCGGAAGATCCAATAACCGGGATCCAAAGGCCCCAGGATGTGAAAAGTGTGGAAAGAATCATGGTGACAGACCATGCTTGATGGGCCAGAATGTATGCTACACCTGCGGAAAGCCTGGACATTTTTCCAGGGAATGTCCTCAAGCTATAACTGATCCAAGGCCAAGGACGGCGGGACGAGTGTTTGCACTCACTAGAGAGGATGCTCAGCGATCATCTGAGATGATCCAAGGTATAATCTATCTCAATGATCATGCTGTGACTGCCCTATTTGATTCGGGTGCAAGTCATTCCTTTATATCTTATGAATGTGCTAAATGCCTAGGCCTTCTGATCAGCAAGTTACGTTATGATATACAGGTGAAAACCCCCACCAACGCTAGGGTGATCATATCTGATGCTTGTCTAAATAGTGTGGTGCGTTATGAGCACTACAGTACCACCCTGGACCTGATCTGTATGCCTTTCCAGGAGATTGAGGTCATACTCGGTTTAAATTGGTTATCCTCCAATAATGTGATGTTGGACTGCAGGAACAAGACCCTAGTTCTTGGTCCAAAGATCACTGATCGGAGTCTAGAAGTACAACTAAACTTCGTGACAGAGGCTCAGGCAGAAAAATGTCTACGGAAAGGATGTCAGGGATATGTGGTATTCTTTTCTGTTCAAACAGAAGTGGAGGAAGGCATCGAGGAGGTTCCTGTAGTCAATGAATTTCCTGAAGTCTTTCCAAAGGAGATTCAGGGATTGCCTTCGGAGCGTGAAGTGGAGTTTGCGATCGACATTGTACCTGGAGCTGGACCAGTATCAAAAGCCCCATACAGGATGGCTCCTAACGAAATGATGGAACTGAAGAAGCAAATTGAGGAGCTATTGGAGAAGGGTTTTATACGACCCAGTGTATCGCCATGGGGTGCTCCAGTACTGTTCGTCAAGAAGAAAGATGGTAGCTTAAGGCTGTGCATTGACTACAGGGAATTAAATAAGCTTACAGTTAAGAACAAGTATCCTCTTCCCAGAATTGATGACCTGCTAGATCAATTGGCAGGAGCGAGCTTATTCTCCAAAATTGACTTGAGATCTGGCTACCATCAACTAAGGGTCAAGCCAGATGATATTCCAAAGACGGCGTTCAGAACGCGCTACGGACATTTTGAATTTTTGGTGATGCCTTTTGGACTAACCAATGCACCTGCTATTTTCATGGACTATATGAACCGGATTTTTAGGCCTTATCTAGATCAGTTCGTTGTGGTCTTTATTGATGATATTCTGGTGTACTCCAAATCTCCAGAGGAGCATGAGAGGCATTTGAGGATTGTTCTTGGTACCCTTAAAGAGAAGAAGCTCTATGCTAAGCTGAGTAAGTGCGAGTTTTGGCTTTCAGAAGTCAAATTTCTCGGTCATGTCATATCCCGAGACGGGGTAGCTGTGGATCCTAGCAAAGTTGAAGCAGTTGTGAGCTGGGAACAGCCAAGGACAGTGACAGAGATTAGAAGTTTTCTTGGCCTAGCAGGGTACTACAGACGATTCATTCAAGACTTTTCTCGAATTGCCTTACCACTTACCAAGCTGACCAGAAAGAATCGCAGTTTAAGTGGGATGAGAAGTGCGAGGCTAGCTTCCAGCAGTTGAAGCAGAGATTAACGACTACTCCCGTGCTGATTATTCCAGACCCAACTCAGACTTATGTAGTCTACACTGATGCTAGCAAGCAGGGGCTGGGATGTGTGCTTATGCAGCAAGGTCGAGTAGTAGCCTACGCCTCTCGGCAGTTAAAGCCACATGAAGAGAATTATCCCACTCATGATCTGGAGCTTGCGGCGGTGGTCTATGCCCTGAAGATATGGAGGCACTATTTATACGGAGCAACGATAGAGTTGTTTTGCGACCACAAAAGCCTGAAGTATCTGCAGGATCAGAAGGAGCTGAACATGAGGCAGCGGCGATGGATGGAATTGTTAAAAGATTATGACTTCCAGATTAAATACCATCCAGGAAAAGCCAATGTGGTAGCTGATGCCCTGAGTAGAAAGGTGGTGCAGGTTGCATACATGATGATCAAGGAATTGGAACTGATAGAAGATATGCGCGACTGGAGCCCTTTATATCAAATGCAACTGACGGAGAATCCTTTTGGAGGAGTTCATGTCAGAGCTTGCATAGAAGATGAGATCAAAGGGGCTCAGGAACAGGATAAGCTCGCAGCAATATTCAAAGACAAGCTGGAGAAAGGGAAGACAAGGAATTTTGAGATGTCCCCAGACGGATTGCTACAGTTTAGGGGAAAACCCTATATCCCAAATATTGGGGGATTAAGGGAAAGGATTATGGAGGAAGCACATAAAAGCCGATATACGGTACATCCAGGTATGACCAAAATGTATCATGATGTTAAAAGGTTATTCTGGTGGCCTGGACTGAAGAAAGATGTTGTAGCTTACGTATCTAAGTGCTTAACCTGCCAGAAAGTGAAAGTTGAACATCAAAAGCCAGCAGGAACGTTGCAGCCTTTAGATATCCCTGAGTGGAAATGGGATGGGATTGCCATGGACTTTGTGGAAGGACTACCCTTGACACCAGTAGACATGATGCGGTTTGGGTAGTAATCGATCGACTGACAAAGTCAGCACATTTCCTGGCAATCAATAAGAGAGATTCTCTAGAAAAGCTGGCAAAGCTGTATATAAAGGAGATCGTTAGACTCCATGGTATCCCAAGCAGCATTGTGTCTGATAGAGATCCTCGATTTACTTCAAATTTCTGGAGGGCTCTACAGGAAGAAATGGGCACTACTCTCAGATTCAGTACAGCTTATCATCCTCAGACAGATGGTCAATCTGAAAGAACAATACAGACGTTAGAGGATATGCTGAGAGCATGTGTCCTAGATTTCAAAGGCAGCTGGGATATCCATTTACCCCTTATAGAGTTTGCATATAACAATGGTTATCAGGCCAGTATACAGATGGCACCTTTTGAAGCACTCTATGGACGGAAATGTAGATCCCCCTTATGCTGGCTAGAGTTGAGCGAGAGAAGAATGCTTGGTCCGGATATAGTGGATCAAACTGCAGAACAAGTTGCGGTAATTAGAAAACGATTGTTGACGGCTCAAAGCAGACAGAAGAGTTATGCAGATGTCAGAAGGAAGCCGTTGGAGTTTGAAGAAGGAGAACATGTATTCCTTAAGTTAACTCCAACCACAGGAGCCGGACGATCGATTAAGGTGAAGAAGCTGCATCCAAGATACATCGGCCCATTCCAGATTCTCTCAAAGATAGGAGCAGTAGCCTACAAGTTGGCTCTTCCTCCAAATCTCAGCCAGATACATGATGTGTTCCATGTTTCCCAATTAAAGAAGTATATTCCAGATCCATCTCATGTGATAGAGCAAGATGAGGTCGCACTGCGAGATGACTTGACCTATGAGGTTGGACCGGTACGAATTACTGATAGAAAAGTCAAGCAGTTGCGGAATAAGCAAATTCCTTTAGTTAAAGTGATCTGGAAAGGCTTGACTGAACAAGAGGCTACATGGGAAACAGAAGAAAAGATGAGAGAAAAGTACCCTGAATTATTTGTATAGGATAGATGTAATGTAAATTTCGGGGACGAAATTTATTTTTAGGGGGAGAGAAATGTAATATCCTTAATTTTCTGTACTGGTTCCTATGTACAGAATAAACGGAATATATGAGCTCTGTTTCAGGAAAAAGATGTGGTCCTTTATGTAAAGAAAATGATTAAATTGCAAAAGAAAGGAAAAGAAAGGACTTAAATGCAAATATGGAAAGTTTAAGGTAAGGAAGGAAAAGTAGACAAAAATGTGGGGTCTTAAAGTGTAATTTTAGCCAAATTAAGGGACTTAATTATAAAGAAGGAAAAGTTCCCTGGGGCTAAAGTATAATTAAAAAAAATAGGCCAGAAGTGGTTTGCACCGCCCGACAGCATTTCAGTCCCAGATTCTACCAGAAGGTAGGGCAGGTGACGCCGGGTAACCAAGCCTAATACCGGAATATTTGAAGACTCCAGATAGCCAGAAATGGACTGATCGTCTGAAAGTTATAAAAATTTATACCGGATACCCTAGATTTCAGATATAAGTGGAAAAATACAGGATGATGCCCCCTTATGGGACGGAGGTCAGGAAACTGACAGAATACCGATAGGAGGTCTGTAGGAAAAGTTATCTGCAAATTAGAAAATCCAGACGGGAGTGTGAGGCCTCCGGGGATCCGGGTTGGAGATTTATCGGTATTTTTAAAGGGGCTAAATGCGATCGAATGACTTCGGTCAGATGACCGTTATAACCCCCAAGGATGCCTGAACACAGTAGGACACTGTATCTGGGAAAAAGAGCCGATGTCCGAAAAAGGTGTATAATCGGTAAATAATAGTTAAAATATTCAATGAACTGTGTTAAAGGAAGATTTCTCGTAATGCGTGCCATACAGGTAATGGACCCAGGAAGCCCAAAAATGGCGCCATTAGAGGCCCAATAAGACTCTTAGACTGATAGGTGGGCCAGTGTCCAGCAGAACCCCGGAAAAGTGCGAAATTACGAAAATGCCCCTATGTTGTACAAAAAGGGCAGCAGATGAATAAAGGGTATTCTGGTCATTTTGGACAGACCCAGAGGTCAAGACATGTCTAAATAAGGTTGACTAGAGCCAGTATAAGCTTTGACCGAGTCCAGAAAGGTGTGAAATGACGATTTTGCCCTTAAGGCTAAAATAGGACAAGATAGGGCACCAAGGGCATTTTGGTCATTTCGCAGGGGATCTGTAATCGAGTCTGGACCCAGTATTAAAAAGTTAATGATATAAAGGGTCTAGATACTAAATGTGAGGTCAGTAGACATAAAAAGGATCTTCAGAAACATCAGGTGCAGAAAACAGCACGTTTTTCGAGGCGATGGACCGGGCCGGTACCGGAGTGGACCGGAAAGCTTCCGGAAGGCTCTAGCTCCCTCTCAATTTCGCCATGTGAAGAATGTGGGAGGTGAGGTGTCCCATGAGTTGGCATTGAGTGATGTCATGCATGATGCAGTAAAAGGAATAAAGAAAAATAGGAAATTCAGGAAAAACCAGGACCACAGGATCATAAGTCTTCAAAATTACAAGATTGCCATTGCTCAACACTATAAATACCCCCCTTACTCCTTCATTTCGGTGCAAGCAAGAAAGAGAGGAAGAAAGAAGTTCTTGAGAGAGAAAGTGAGAGAAAGAAAGAAGTAAGGAAGTTCTGGTGAAGTTGGAAGTAGTAGGGAAGTTCTAAAGCACTGCTTTTGAGGTAACAACTAATCCTAGCTCTTATGTAATGTCTTTGTGATGTGTTGTCTTGTTTGGTTGATTGTTGTCCTATATGTTATGCTTGAAGCTCTATTCCAATGCTATGATCATATGTTATTGAATATGGAAGCATGCAGCATACTTATCTGTACACAGTCACAAGCAAGCACCGTCACTCTGCATTACATATTTTGTTATGATTATTGTTACTGGGATTATTTTGAATCTCATTCCCAAACATAACATTACAGGGGAGGTTCTGTCAAAATAAAATTTGGAAATCTTAAGAGACGCCGGTAGGCTGCCGAAATTCCGGCAACGAAGACGGAACAAAGAAAGGAACTGATACGTACTGTGTACGTAGTGCTGTCTAAGGAGGCTGGAAGTGAGTGGACCCAGAAGGTTCATCCAGTCTTTCCTGGGTACTACGTAGAATGGTAATTCTCACAAGGGAATTACCGAATCGGTACAACATCGGTTACTTTCTAGAGAAGAATTGTAGCAGTTATGCTGCCGGATTTTAGACAGAGAAGGATGTAATAAAATATGAGAGAGTTAATCATGCACTGATATATATAACAGTTGATTATTTGATATTAATTGTTATCTGGCCTGTATGATTGATATGTGTTGGTTGTATGCTTGGGTATGTAAAGACTAAATGCTGAAAATAGGCTCAGTGAACAGTAACTCGTGAAGACCCATTCATATTTGATAAATCATTAAAAATAGTAAATGATTGAATTAATGTACGAAATTTTTAGGGTATAAAGTAGACATACTAAGCTTTAATTTGATATATAGAATGTCTAATTTGGATGTATACACGAAAAGATATAAATGGTTAAATTTGGGACCAGAATGCTGGATTCAGGAGAAAATCATTGGATGAACAGTAATATTTGAACGTTGACCCACGTTAAATTTGTCAAGGATTGGTCAACCAATGATTTTTCCCTGAAATACATTTGAGTTAGCTTCACTTAGCAATTGGAACCACTTCATTTCGATTTTTCTATAATTAGTTATGAATTTTCAAAGTCAGGTTACTCATCTGGAATTTGCCACAGTAAACAGTACTCGATATGAATAAAATTCCAGATTAAGTGTTTAGACTTTAATGACCCTGAAAGTGGTTTAATTGCTACTGAATGGTCCCTAAGATGTATAAAATTAAGGATGTGACACAGCATACTTATCTGTACACAATCACAAGCAAGCACTGTCACTCTGCATTACATATATTGTTATGATTGTTGCTACTGAGATTCCCCCGAATCTCATCCCCATACATAACCCATTACAGGGAGGTTATGCTGAAGTGGATTTTGAGAATCCTAAGAGACGCCGTTATGCTGCCGAAGTAAAGACTGAACATCAGTATATGATAAGTAATGTGTACGTAGTGCTGTCTAAGGAGGCTAGAAGTGAGTGGACCTAGCCGGTTCATCTAGTCTTTCCTGGGTACTACGTAGAATGGTAGTTCTCATGAGGGGATTACCGAATCAGTACAGTTTAGTTCTTTGTACAGATGAAGCGTAGCGGTTATACTGCCGGAGTTTAGGCAGAAAGAGATGTAATAAAGATAGAAAGATTATGTATATGCTTTGTTGTATATGCCATTTTGTATGACATTCTGATATGCAATGATAAATATTGTTTGGCATATTCAATTTATGTATGGTAAATTAAGGGGAAATTCGCAGGTCCTGAGGCAGCAGTGTTCTGACCTCAGTTTGACCTAGTAAACGGAGGAGTCTGGCCACGAGATTTAGTGAGCCGGTAGTACACATCTGGGGCATTCCGTGAATAGGTAATAAGCCTCATTTGGATGTGTAGAAGATGAGAAACCAGTTCTCAAAGTAAAGGTTCAGAATAAGGAACTTAAGAGTTAAAAGTTCAATCTCTGGACTTAAGTTAAGCTAAAATTGCTTCCGTAAGTATACTCTGAGGAGTATAAAGGTTTCATATCACATAGAGGATCTACTTTTACACATTGTCTTAAACTGATCTTTCGTACCTCAGTACTTTTGTATTGTCTAGCTTACCATATGCTATTCCAATCCTCTAGCTGATAGACTTCAGCAAGGTTATTACCTTCATTATCATATGGCCTCTGCTATCTTTGTTGTGACCTGAGAAATGCATAGTCGCAACTCACATGCTCTGCGACTTTTAATCGGACTATCATACGTTACTCGTCACGACCTGGCATTTCTGTGTCCTTTAGTCGTGACCTATCTCTCATAACATCGCGACCTGGACTCCTTTCAGCCATAATATATGTTTTAACACTCAAGGGTTTGACTAACCCTAACTATCTTGTATATGTTTTCTCTACTTCCTACTTTTAAAACCTGTAATCATACTCATTCTTATACAAAGGCAACATACTAGGTATAGCGTAGCTCAATAGTGTGCATACTGGACAATACAATCCAATCACATACAGGATTTATCTATTCATTAGCCAGTGGAAACAGAACACACATAAACTCGTACCTTAACTTGGCGCTAGAGACTTTCTTATCTTGTTGCCAGTCAGGGCATATACTTTTCCCTGAGTAGGGTATCTTTCGCCTGTTGTGTTCTGTGGACACTCCCTGGCATAATGTCCAGGCTTTCCACACCTATAGCATCACCCTTGACCTACTAGACAAGGCCTCGTACCATGGTCTCGACCACAGTTCCTATATTAGGCCTTGGTTGCCTACTAACTTCTCTTGGCCCACTACCTGGCCTACTTCCCTGTCTCTTATTAACTTCTGACCCATATGCTGGCCCATTTCTCTTCTTATTGTTCCCTATTAAGGAACCTGGTGGCATCATTTTCAATGGTACTGATGTAGCAGGCTCACTCTTTTCTGGATATTGCACATTCTTTTCTGTGATCCTGCATACCTCTACTGTTTCATTAAACCTTTGTATCTGTCTAGGAAAAACTTTCTCCTTTAATGTAGGGTTTAACCCACGAGTTAACTTCTCAGTGGTCCACCTCTCATCATTCATACCATTTAGGTAAGTGGAATATTGTGAAAGACGAATGAACCTAGCAAGATAATCATCAAAGGGTTCTTGCTCACCCTGCTTTTATCATTAAAAATTCTGCTTCATGTTCATCCCTTACTGACTGTGGAAAATATTTCTCGTTGAACTGCTCAAGAAATACTTCCCATGTAAGTGGAATATTTCTTGAGTGTAGAATCACTTCTGTATTCCTCCACCACCTATCTGCATCTTTTTCTAGCTTGTAAACTGCCAGCTGGGTCTTTCTTTCAATGGGACATTCTAAAATCTTAAAGATTTTCTCTAACTGGCTTACCCAATCCTCGGCTACTTGGGTGTCAAAAGTCCCTTCAAACATGGGCGGATTAAACTTATGGAATCGTTCCATCCATGTTTGCAGACTTTCCTGGTTATTGTTATTTCCTATAGACCCCTGATGTCTATTCATTCCAGTCTGCTCATGATCTGGCTGAGGTTCAGGTTCTATATCATTTTTTGGTACTACCTCCTTCTCAGACTGCTGTAAGCTAGCAACTGCAGCAGCAACCGCCGTAGCGATAGCAGAATCTCGTTCTTGATCTTGGCGAGTCTGGGTTGCCCGCATCTCATCTATTCATGCTAATGCTGTTCTAGCCTATCTAGAATAACTTGCATAGGGTCTATCTGACTATTAGTACCCTCTTCCCGAGGCTCTACCACTCCCGATCTAACCGTTCTTCTTGTATTAACCATAACTTCTACTTCTTTTTCTAGAATTGGGAAATCTAGTCATATATATGCACAACAATCTACGTACATATGTAAAACATTTAGGATAACCCATACCACATACCACACATCTTAACTATTTCAGAGCATTACTAAGCCAGAACCTTCTGTTCTGTGCCAGAATCTTATGCTCTGAACCAGAGCCCTTTCTGGTCTATGCCAGAACCTTCTGCTCTGATACCAAAATGAAACATCCTTACTTTCATACATCTTAGGGACCATTTCATAGCATTTAGAACCACTTACAAGGTCATTGAAGTCCAATTTCTCAATCTGGAGTTTTACTCTTATCGAGTACTGTTCACTTGAAAATTCTAGATGAGTGACCTGACTTTGAAAAATCATAACTAATTCTAGAAAAATCTAAATGAAGTGGTTCAAATTGATAATTGAAGATAACTAAATTATCTTTCAGGGAAAAATAACTAGTTGGCCATTAATTGACCAAGTCAACGTCAGTCAATGTTAAAACTTTACTGTTCATCCAACTTTTTTCTCCTGAATCCAGCATTCTGGTCCCAACTTTGATAATTTATATCTCCTTGTGTAGACATCCAAATGAGTCATACTATAAATCAAATCGAATCTTGGTATGTATACTATTTACCTTAAAAATATCATCCATTTATTCATCCATTTACTATTTTTAATTATGGGTCAAATATCCTCATGTCCCCACGGGTTACTGTTCATAGTGTTAATTTTCAGCAACCAACATTACATACATAAGCTACATCCATCATATATCAGTCAAATATGCCAAACAACAATTATTATTAATTAATAAGTTGTTTTACATCTGGCCATGTACATAAATTTTCATATCTCTTTTGCATCTTTTCCTGCCTGAAATCTGGCAGCATAACCGCTACGCTTCATCTTCAGGAAGTAACCGATCTTATACCGATTCGGTAATTCCCGTGAGAACTACCATTCTACGTAAGTACCTAGGAAAGACTGGATGAACCGGCTAGGTCCACTCACTTCCAGCCTCCTTAGACAGTACCTACGTACACAGTACGTATCAGTTCCTTTCTCTACTATTGCCATCTACTCATAATTTTGGCAGCATAACGGCGTCTCTTAAAATTCCCAAAATTCACTTCGACATAACCTCCCCTGTAATGGTTTACTTATTGGGATGAGATTCGGGGGAATCTCAGTAGCAACGATCATAACAATATATGTAATGCAGAGTGACAGTGCTTGCTTGTGATTGTGTACAGATAAGTATGCCGCATGCTTCCATGCTTAATAACATATGATCATAGCATTATAGCAGAGCTTCAGACATAACATATAAGACAACAATCCAACCAAACAATAGCACAACAAATCACAAAGCCATTACATAAAAGTTAGGATTAGTGACTACCTCAAGAGCTTAGCAGAACTCTACTATCTCTATTCTGCTTCCAGTTCCGCCAGAACTTCCTTCCTTTCTTTCTTCCTCTCACTTTCTCTCTCTAGAACTTCCTCCTCTCTCTTATTCTTGCTTGGCCGTGGCATATGAATGAATGGGGGGGTATTTATAGTTTTTTCAATGGCATTCTTGTAATTTTGAAGCAATCTGATCCTGTGGTCCTGGTTTGTCCGGAATTTCCTATTTTTCTTTATTCCTTTTACTGCATCATGCAGGACATCATCTCAAGGCCACCTCATGGGACACCTCAGCGCCATATTCTTCACATGTCACAATTCCTGGACACCTCATCAGCTGACTCAGCAGTCCAGTCTAATCCAGTACCTGTCCAGTCCGATTCCCCACAAACTGGACTCACCGGCTAAGATTGTGCCACGTGTCCTTAACTTTTCTTCTTCCTCTAAGATGACGCCATGTGGCATATGGAAGGGACCTTTCACACCTTCCAATGCTATCTAGATAAGTCCAGGACTCTATCTGATCCCCTCCTCGGTTATCGTGTCGACCGAGTAACTTTACTTTATTAAAACAACATTAAAATAGTATTTTAATGCCACTTTTTCCCACATATTACTAGGCCTACGTTTTTGGGCTTTGGGAATGTTATCTTGGATCCTGATCAAGCTCAAGTATTCTGATGGCTCGATTCCCAAGAAACATCCCTTGGCAAATTACCAAAATGCCCTTGGGTGCCCTTTCTTGCACTATTTTAACCCTAAGGGTAAAATCATCATTTTACACCTTTCTGTACCCTTTCAGGGTATATACTGACTCTGAGTAACTTTATCTGTATGTGCCTTGGCTCCTGGGCCTGTCCAGATTGACCAAAATGCCCTCCATTCATCTATTACTCTTTAGTACAACACAGGGGCATTTTTGTAATTTCGCACTTTTCTGGGGTTCTGCTGGACACTAGCCCACCTATCAGTCCAAGTGTCTTACTGGGCCTTTGATGGCGCCATTATTGGGCCTCTCAGGGTGCACTACCTTCATGGCACGTATTACGAGGAATCCTCCCTTGTCAATAATTATTGAATATTTTATCTATTATTCACCGTTTATACACATATCTGGACACCGGCTCCTTCTGTCCGATACACTGGCCTGCGGTGTTCAGGCATTCCTGTGAGTCATATCAGTCATCTGACTAAGGTCATCCGAACTCATTCAGTCCCTTTTCAAATACCGATAAATTTCCCTATCGGGTACCCGGAGGCCTCACACTCCCGTCTAGATTTTTTAATTTGCGAATAACTTTTTCTACAGGCCTTCTATCGGTATTCTGTCAGTTTCCCGACATCCGTCCCATAAGGACGTATCATCCTGTATTTTCTCAGATCTGAAATCTAGGATATCCGGTAGGAATTTTTATAACTTTTGGACGATCAGTCTATTTCTGGCTATCTGGAGTCATCAAAAATTCCTGTATCAAGCCAGATTACCGAGCGTCACTTGCTCTCTCTACCGGTGAAATCTGGGACTGAAATGCTTTCGGGCAGTCCAAACCACTTCCGGCCTGACTTTCTTTAATTACAATTTAGCCCCAGGGAACTTTTCTTCTTTTCATTTAAGTCCCTTTCTATTTGGCTAAAATTATACTTAAGGACCCCACATTTTTGTCTACTTTTCTTTTTGGCCTTGCACTTTTTCATAATTGCATCTAAGTCCCTTCCTTTCCTTTGCTTTACTTTACTAGGTCTAGGGGCATTATTGTCTTTTCATATCTTACCAAAGTATTCTCTGGCCCTGGTCAACTATCCAGATACCGCTTCTTGACTGTTTAACCTTAGCCAAATGACCAAAATACCCTCTACTCATTCTTCAGTTATTCTATAACATAAGGGCATTTTCGTCATTTTGCACATTTTTCCCGGACACCGGCCCCTCTTACCACTGAACTGATATTATGGGCCTGGGCCTTCCCTGGTGTCACTACGGGCCTTAGAAAACACTGTATGGCCTCTGGCCATAGTCCGATCATCTCTATTCGGACTGCTCTTCCTTTACCGATTATAACTGTAATTTCCCATCTTCAAGAATTTTTACAGAAAAATCGGGACCTCAAATCAAAATTATGTGTGACGTCATTCAATCCGGAATCCTTTTCTCTATCTCCTGGTATTTTCAGATATTTTATCCGGACCGGCTATTTTTGCCTGAAAGTACACTCCCGCGCAACTTTTCAAAAATGACCATTCTACCCTTGGTCACATTTCTAATTCTTTCATACACATAGAGACCTCATATGCACATTTCACAGTTCAGTGAAATGATCAGCATAATTTTCTCTATTTTCTGGAAAAATATGGTACCCATCGGCTACCAGCCCGATCTTTCCCATAATTACGATTATGCCCTTGAATTCTCTTTCTGGCATCTCTAGGCCTAAAAATTGGGGTGTTATAACTGTCTTCTCTGGTCGTAACCAGATTCATGTTTTGGTCACGACCTGTAAATGTAGAGAAGTTTCCCAGGAGAAATTAGGTCACGACCTGTGGATACTTTGGTCGCGACTAAAACACACAGAAGCTTCTTCCTTGCTTTGATTCCCTGTCTTGTGATTTCTCTCCTGCTCACATTAGTCCTTGCTTCAAAATCAAAGCTCATTGTAAAAGTCCTACCAGTAAGGGAATAACAAATATGTAGTTTAGAGGAGTTATTTTACTATTTTACCCTTAAAATAGCACATTGCTAAGCACAATCATATATTACCACAAAAGCACAATTACAAGCATAAATGAATGGTAAAACTGTTATAAAACCATAAAAAATGTCGCAGAAACCATACACAAATTGTGTCTTATCAATTCCCCCACACTTGAACCTTTGTACTACTGGATAAAGAAATGAATGACACCTAAGCTAATACTGTTAAATCTGAGATAACAACATAATCCATAGTGTGACCTGAAGACAATTAGTTCACTATCTTTTGGGAATGCAAAATTGATAATATGAGCAATACCAAGTAATCAACTACTAAATGAAATAAACCTTAATTGTATGAGCGCAATAGATTCTCTCTAAGGATGTAAGTATTTAGCTCTCTATATCTTCTTATTGTTAGGGTTCTTTCACTCAGATTCAAATTAGAAAACATCCTACCATATGCTTGTAATGACTGTAAATCTCAGCAACCATATAACACTTATGCATAGAATCAAGAGGCCTTTTAGGTTTGAAATGATGGAGATGGGCCACATGGAATGGAGTATGAAGGGTAGAAAGTACTATATGCATTCAATAAGGAATATGTAACATGAATTCATGTCTTCAGAGATGTAGAGGTGATAATTGTGCTAAAAGGAGTTGATATTATCCCCTTTTCTTTTTCTTTCCTTTGTTTCTTTCTTCAATTTTTCTTGCACCCTTTTTTTCAGTGCAATAAGCTCTTTTCTCTTCTTTTTGTTTGTTTGGCACCTTATACATAGAATGTTTAGCACAGCATCACAATAATAATGAGTTTTGACATGAATAACAAGTTTATTTCTGAAAGATGTTCAAGCATATATAACTTTCTATGGTGGAAAAAGAAAAGTGATGGGCTCAAAGGGGGTGACTACGGATATAATATGTGATAGGCTTGTGTTTGGGGTAAACGGGTTTAGAAATGAATGCCTCTATCATTTTCAATAACATAAATGCGCAAGTAATTCTCAACTCAGAGCCAAGACAAGTTCTATAGAATATAAACTAATTGAATAATCACTCAATATAGGAATTAAGGCCAAGAATCCTTCCAACTAAGGTTTTTATCTAAATTGCTCATAAGCTAAAGTCTCAAACACTGTTCATCATTCACTAGGCATTAAAACACTTATCACAGCTGAAAACCCTCTTAAATGATGATTAAAAGTTTCAAAGTAATCACTAAGAATCATGCAATAATCCCAAATGTAACAGTAACAACTTAACTGTTTCCAATTCAATTTACAAGAAATTTAAACAAAAAATTCAAGTATGAAGATAGTTTCTGTAAACTTTTTATGCAAGAAGTTAAAGAGCAAGGAGTAATGAATCATTTATAAAGAACATTAGTAGTTCAAAAGGAATTCTTCTACACAGCATTGCACAAAGCAAAGAGGAGGTATTTGGACATTTGCGCACTTAGGTCGCGACCCAAAACAATCAAGGTCGCGACCAAATTCCATACTGAGTGCAGCCTAAACTTCCACAACTAGTCGTGACTAGAAATGGTTCCTGTTGTGATGCAAATTCACAAAGAGGTTGAGTCACAACCCAAAGACACTAGCATCAAGACTGAATAACACAAAGAGCATATTAACGCCAAATTCCACTACAGGTTGCGTGTCACAATATGTCGCAACTAAAAAATAGAGAGAGCATACTAAGTCCAAAATTCCATTCCAGGTCGCGGCTAAAACAATGAAGGTTGCCACCAATGTTCACAGAGATAACCATGTGATGGTTTTCAAAACCCAAAACATCTTTTAGACTTAAGACTTTTTCAGCTAACCACAAAACAGTTTAAAATGGGGGTCCAATTTTCAGCAATTCATCACACATTGAGATCAAAAACCAAAAACTTTGTGATGAAAGATTGGATTTATTGAAGAATTTTTACATTATTGGTATAGAAACAAGAACAACTCCCCCACACTTAAACTTGATAGTGTCCTCACTGTCAGTAAGGATATATAAATCACAGCATAATATAAGGTCAACTAGCTCTAACATAGCAGGCAAATACATACTCAATGCGAGTTTCACAATGAAGCACACAGTCACATTCAAATCATGCATCACAAGTCAAGGGAAGCAATGATGATAAGATGGGTAAACTATAGCATGCAATTGAGTTTACTAAACAGCCCAGAACAGAAGCAATAAGTAAATAGACCATGGACTGCATATGGGTATCGTGCAAAACAGAAGTAAACCAACAATAAATAGAAATAAACTGAAAATAGCGCTATCCTACTGAATCATCCCTTTCCAATTATCAAACTAACATATCAAACATATAGCATTGGGGAAACTTGCAAAAGGTAAGAGATAGGAAAGGGACAACCTGGCCTCAAGGTGGCAAAACGGATTCCTCATAAAGTTTCAAGAGGTGGCCATTTGCTTGGAAGATTTTGCCCGTCGCCTCCTCTTTCAACTCGATCATCCCAAAGTCGTGGGCTTTGACAACTATGTAAGGTCCATCCCAGCTAGTTTTAAATTTGCCATGTTTGAACTTCAACCTAGCTTGGTATCTCAACACCCAATCACCTTCCTTAAACCTCTTCCTCAGGATGTGGGCATCATGGAATATCTTTGACTTTTGTTTATAGATCTCAAAGCTATTGTAGGCATCTAATATAATCTCTTCTAGCTCTTGAATATGCAACAATCGCTCTGAACTGGCTTCTACCAGGTCCTCATTGCAAGCCTTCACAGCCCAAAATATTTTGTGCTCAATTTCCACAGGCATGTGACAAGCTTTCCCATAAAATGTTCTATAAGGAGACATGCCTAAAGGGGGTTTAAAAGCCATTCTGTAGGCACATAAAGTATTATCAAGTCTCAAGTTCCAATCCTTATTGGATGGTTTAACAATCTTTTCTAAAATATGCTTTATCTCCCTATTGGAAACCTCTTCTAGACTATTAGTTTGAGGGTGGTATGGGGTTGAGACTTTATGAGTTACACCATATTTTGCCAATAAGCTATTTATTAACTTATTGCAAAAATGGGTACCTTGATCACTGATGATTGCCTTCGGTACTCTAAATCTACTAAAGATATGAGACCTTAGAAACTTAGAGATCGTTTGGGCATCATCTAGTCTTGTAGGGATGGCCTCTACCCACCTAGACAAATAGTCTACAGCCAATAAAATGTAATGAAACCCTGCTGAAGGTGGAAAAGGTCCCATGAAATCAATTCCCCAGACATAAAAAATTTCACAGGATAGAATAGGTTGTTGGGGCATATAATGCCTTTTACTAATCCCCCCAAATCTTTGGCACCTATCACAAGCTTTATAAAACTCAAAAGCATCTTTAAAAAGAGATGGTCAATAAAAACAAGATTCAAGGACCCTATATGCAATCCTCTTCCCCCTAAAATGACCACCATAAACCCATGAACGACATGCTTCTAAAACTGATTTATGATCTTGGTCTGGGACACATCGTCTCAATACTTGGTCTGAGCACAACCTCCATAGAAAAGGCTTGCCCCAAATAAAGTATTTAGATTCACTCTTGAGATTCTAGGCATAAAATCTAGTCAAATGAGAAGGGATTAGGCCAGTTTCAATGAAATTGACTAAATGAGCATACCAAGGTTCCATAATAGCAACCAAACAAAGAAATTGATCAGGGAAGGAATCACAAATAAGACCAGAACTAAGTACTCCCCTGGTCTCTATTGGAAACTTGCTTAGGTGATCTGCAACATGGTTCATATTTCCAGCTCAATCCCTCACTTTTATATCAAATTCTTGAAGCAGTAGCATCTATCGTAGAAGCCTTGGCTTATATTGAGGCCTATGGAACAAATACTTGATAGCTGCATGATCCGTGTAAACAACAACTTTGGAGTTAATGACATAAGCTTTAAATTTATCTAAAGCTACTATGATTGTAAACAATTCTTTCTTAGTAGTTTAAAAGCTCCTACAACATAATTAGAGGCATAGGTAATTACTCTAGATAAATTGCCTTCCTTTTGCCTTATCATAGCCCCTACAACATAATTGGAGGCATCACATGGTAGTTTAAAAGGAAGATCCCAATTTGGTGAAGTTAGGATAGGCGGAGAAACCAACCTATCCTTTAATTTTTCAAAAGCCTCTTTGCAATTAGTAGAGAAAACAAAGTCATTATCTTTTTGTAGAAGTTTTGAGAGTGGTAAAGCAATTTTACTAAATCTTTGATGAATCTTCTGTAAAATCTAATATGTCCCAGAAAAGATCAAAGTTCTTTTAAAGTCATGGGGTAGGGCAATGAGGAAATTACTTGAATTTTTGCTTTATCCACCTTAATTCCCTTGCTAGATATAAGGTATCCAAGTACTATTCCATGATCAACCATAAAATGACACTTCTCAAAGTTCAAAACCAATTTTTTCTTAATACATCTAGCAAGGATTCTATCAACGCTCTCAAGATACTCATCAAAAGAGTTACCATAAATAGTAAAGTCATCCATGAACACATCCATGCATTTTTCAATGAAATCAGCGAATATAGAAAGCATGCAACGCTGAAATATGCCAGGGGCATTGCATAAACCAAATAGCATTCTTTTATAAGCATATGTACCAAAAGGACATGTAAATGTGGTCTTTTCTTGGTCCCTCGGGTATATGGGAATCTGGAAGTACCCTGAATACCCATCTAGGAAACAGTAATGACTTTTCCCTGCTAATCTCTCAAGCATTTGATCAATAAAAGGTAAGGGAAAATGGTCTTTCCTAGTAGAGTCATTCAACTTCCTATAGTCAATACAAATCCTCCATGAATTTTGCACTCTAGTAGGTATCAACTCATTATTCTCATTTTTTACTACTGTCAGCCCTCTCTTCTTAGGCACTACATGCACGGGGGATACCCATTCACTATCTGAAATAACATAAATGATTCCTGCCTTTAACAGTTTACTAATCTCCTTCCTAGCCACATCAGAGATCAACGGGTTTAATCTCCTTTGGGGTTGTTTAATTGGCTTAGAATCTTCACTCAGTAAAATCCTATGAGTGCAAACAGTGGCATCTATTCCTTTTACGTCAGTTAATTACCAACCAAGAGCTTCCTTATTCCTCCCAAGCACCCTTAATAGCTTAGACTATTCACTAACAGTTAAAGAGCTAGAAATTATCACTGGCAATTTTGAGTCTGGCTCAAGATAGGCATACTTTAGGTTAGGAGGCAATTCTTTTAACTATAAATCTGGGGGTTGAACAATAGAAGGAATAAGATGGGGGTATTCATTCAAGTTTAAAATACTCTCTTTCATAGATTCTTGGAGGTTGCTCATGTTTGGTTTATCAGGACACTTTGCCTTGCCCTTGGTTTTTTCAGAAGTTGCACCAAGCTTCAGTTGGTCCACAATTGCAACATGGTTGAGATCACCGTCTCTCGTACCTATATCATTGGTATAGATCAAATCATTCAAGAATTTTAATTGCTAGATTTTGAGATAGAAGAACATAATTCCATAAAGATACCCCTGAACCTTAGTCACGAAAAGATACCCTTGAACATAGTTCCAATTTTTTTAAGCGTAGAAGCCCAGAAAAGTAGCCTAAAATATATAGGCTATTAGGTACCTTTGAGTAGAAGTTGAAACATCCTTAATCTCATGCTTACATATACTCAATTGGAAGTATCTTAGATCATTGGAACACCATTTTACCTTAGAAACATGAATTTCCAAGAGTTAGGCTATCGGGTACTGTTCAATTTACTGTTCACTTGGTAATTTTAGTTTGCAGCATGAACTTTAGAAATTCATAATTAAATCTAGAAAAATCTAAATGAGGTGGTTCCAATTTATAATTAAATATCTTTCATCAAACTTTGAAGGAAAAATATGAAAATGAGATTTACTTGTCCAAATGAAATCAGTTTATTCGTTGAAAATCACTGTTCATTTGGTAAACTTTGAACTTCCAGATTCTGTGTCTCATTTTCAAAAATTCATTTCTCTTTGTATACTTATCCAAATGAGTCTTGTTACACATGGATTTAAATATCCATATGTCTACTTTAAGCTCATAAAATTTCGCAAAAAGATTCATTCATTTGCTACATGAAAATCTCGTATGAATCTCGCTGCCTCTCAGGGCTCGTTTTATCTTGATCCAGATTTTAGGTTCAACTTTGAAAAATCATATCAATTAGAATACTTAACCAAATTAGGTGTTCTTGGTGTCCAATTAAATATCTGGATCTTAGCTGTGTTCATACCAAATTTATGTGAAAAGTTGTCGGATAAGTCACTCTAACGATTGATGGAAAAGTTCTGCCTCGGTTGGTTCCAGTGAGTGCATACGTTTTTACATACCATACAATCTCCCCTAGGTTAAATACATGCCATCTAGGTCATATACACATTATTCATTCACAATTACCCTCTTTCTTGAGAAGTTCCAGCACCTAGAGCATGATTGTATACATATGGAAGGAATGAGATTTCATGAAAATCTCAATAGCAAGTCATACAAACTATAAGGTTATGCATGCTTGATGAAATGCCTAACATGTTATCATCCAATGGGAGCTAATTCATGATCATACATAAGAAAACTCTAACATGCATATTGTCATGACATAGGTTGCAAGGAGTTGCACATATTCATAACTCATCATCATCATCACATAACATATTGTAACATCCCAAATTTTCTGTACTAAGTTGTATGTATAGATTAAATAAAATATATGAGATTTTTTCAAGAAAAGATGTGGCCATATTTATGTAAAGAAAGAGATTAAATTGGAAGAGGAAGAAAGTGTAAGAGCCAAAGTGCAAAATTACGAAAATGCCCCTGTGATGCCCTAAGAAACCAGAAGTGAATGGAGGGCATTTTGGTCATTTCACAATGGATGGATATCAGATGAAATTTGATAGTAAATTATTATAATTAATATGAGAAATTATGAAGTTGACAGGAGTCAAAAAGGAGTCCTGCAGAATTAATTCTGGAATTTACGGTGAAAAAGGACACCGAAAAAAGGTTAAAGGAAATGTATGTAATTTTTATCAAGACTTCTGGGTGTCAGAAAATTATGAAACTTTGTAGAGAATTTATTTTATATTAGAATGAATTTCTAAAAATTCTAGAACAATTAAAAGAGGTGTTTAACATTTATTCTAAGATCAGGGTAATTTAAGGATATCGGTATAAGGAAAGTACATTGGGATTTGTGCCAATTAGCTATTGGACCTAAAAGAGGCCCAACATGTCGTCCTAGGCCAGCCCAATAAGTCCCAAAAGTTATCTTGGAGCCCAAGTCCAATAATGAATAATTTATGGATTTTTGAAAAGAAAAAAAAGAGTATAAAGTAAAAATTAGGGTTTACACATGGGGGGACCCACAAGGACCTCAAAATGGCTCCAAAAAGGAGCTTAGGTGTCCCAAGTGATGTCATGAGTGAGAAGAGAAAAGACATTCCAAGATCAAACCTTTAACTATTAGATCAAATAGTTCCCAAGGTAATCTTAACCTTCAAGTTTCCCAAGATTTTTCTATAAATATCCCCTCAAATCCAAGCCAAAACCATGAAGGAGAAGTGTAGGGAACCTCTTGCAAAATTTTCTCTCAAGCTTGGAGGAAGCAAGGATCTTGAAGAAACAAGTAAGGTAAGTTGTCTCCTTGCTTCTACCCTTTGTTCTTATGGTTTGTGCTTGAGTTTAAGTGGTTTTTGAGGCTTAAATCTTGGGGAGATGCTGCTGGAATTTTTGTGTATATGTGAAAGGTATATGAGTTTTAGGTCATAGATAGTTAAGACAAGCTTAAACAAATCTAGTTACATGCTTGGTTGTGAAGTAAGTTGATGTTCTTGACTTTACCATTTCGGTTACACTGTTCATACACTGTTCATGATAGAAGGAAATGGAATTTCAATGATTTAATGCTTCCATGGAGTTTATATGATGATTTTGTATAGGATTGGAAAGGTTTTGAACCTTGGAAACCATTGGAATTACAGGTTATAATGTTAAAAATTCCTCACGGTTACTGTGTAGGGTAAGGTGAACAGTAACCGTGAGGAATTTTCAACATTATAACATTTAATTCCAATGGTTTCCAAGGTTCAAAACCTTTCTAATCCTACACAAAATCATCATATAAACTCCATGGAAGCATTAAATCATTGAAATTCCATCTCCTTCTATCATGAACAGTGCATGAACAGTGCAAACCGAAATGTTCTTCCATGGTAAAGTCAAGAACATCAACTTGATCCAACAAGCAATCATGCAACTAGCTTGTTTAAGCTTGTCTAAACTATCTATGACATAAAACTCAAGCACAAACCATAAGAACAAAGGGTAGAAGCAAGGAGACAACTTATCTTACTTGTTTCTTCAAGATCCTTGCTTCCTCCAAGATTGAGAGAAAATTTTGCAAGAGGCTCCCTATACTTCTCCTTCATGGTTTTGGCTTGGATTTGAGGGGGTATTTATAGAAAAATCTTGGGAAAATTGAAGGCTAAGATTACCTTGGGAACTATTTGATCTAATAGTTAAAAGTTTGATCTTGGAATATCTTTTCTCTTCTCACTCATGACCTTACCACCATGACATCACTATCATGGCCTCACTTGGTACACCTAATCCTCCTCTTTGGAGCCATTTTGAAGTCCTTGTAGGTCCCACCATGTGCAAAACCTAATTCTTACTTTATTCTCTTTTTCTTTCTTTTTTATGCAAGGAGTGAAATCTCTTATCTCTATCTATAGCATAACATTCGTCATCTTATCCCTTTTTCAATAAGGGGCCTCTCTATTTGCTCATAAAATGCACATTTCTCATTACGTGCCACCTTACACATTTATCATAGTGTATCTCATTACATACTTCTCATGCTGTATCGTGGCATATCTAGCCAAGTCTGGCTATATCATGGCGTATCTTACTCTTTCATAACTTATCTTACCTTATCATGATATATTCTAGATACCATAAGTCTAACATTCTCTTATGACTTTATCAGCCTCTCAGGAGAGTATTGCTCTTTTGCTTCTCGTTCTCCTAAACAAAGTCATAATTTAAATCTTTCATTTCAAATCCACTCTTATTTGGACTTGACAGAAGGGTTTTAATCCTTTAATGTTCATAACCCTTTCTAACTTTCCATAACTTTGTTTATCATTTATCATATATATGCCAAACTTCTATGGCATTTACACTCTTTCCTATCTTACCCCTTAACATCTTGGTGTAGCTCCGGGGTCTATCTTACTTTAACTTTTTACTTTTCTTACCTTGTCCATCTATACCAACTTCTGTGACAACTGGACCCTTTTTCATTACTCTTTCTTAGACTACTCTTGCCTAAACATCTTTCTGGATGAAGGCTATATTACTCTTCTAAGCCTTAGTATTCTCTATCTCATAGAACTACTGGGTTCTATCTTTACTTTAGACCTTCTTCTCTAGGTCTCTCTGGCCTTTTAATCTTTTTATCCTCATCTGGAGGATTTATCTGCTCATACTTTTCTGTTCTCAAAACATATGGGGTTGTCTCTAGGCATACTTCTACAAAACTTTTGAATATCAGTACTCAGACTTCAACTTGGACTCCGTCTTCTTTTAAGGGAAACTAAGTTCAGTCTGTATCATATAGGCTATCTGAGAAAAACTATTATAAAATAATTTTTTTTGGTGAGTTTATCAACTAGTGAAGCTTTCTTACCTTAACTTCGTCTTTGGCATTCATCTTCCCAAAGAGATACTACATTGTACTCATATCTCATGGCTAATTACTTTCCTTAGGCTAGGTCTAACTGCGACCTAGGGATCTAACTGCGATCAACCGTCAGCCTCTTCAGAATCTAACTGCGACTCTGGAACTGTTAGGATCTAACTGCGACCCTGGAGCCATGCTAGGATCTAACTGTGACCCTCCAGAATCTAACTGCAATTTTGTTGTACTGTATATCTCCCGAAGATCTTAAACCAACAGACTAAGTTATAGGGTTCATCGCTTCTACTTGTTGATAACTCAACAAAAATTTAAAAATATTACGTTCAGTAGCCCATATTATTTCCCAAGACTTTACTTATTTCCTCTCTTACTCAGGAGTTCCTTCTCATCTTTCTTACCTTACTGTGGCTTACCATGCCTTGTGGAATCATGGTTTAACCACCTGCCATTGCATTCTGCTCCTATGGCCTCATCATAACTTCTCATGTAAATCTGTGCTCTAACTACGAGCAGACTGCATCAGATCCAACTCTTATCTGAAGAGTGATCTGTACTCATCTGAATCTAGTCTCTATCTTAGAGTCATCTGTTTTAAATCTAACTCTTTCTGTATACCATTCCTTTCAATAGAAATGGCTCTAAGTACTGCATTCGCAAGCCTATAGAAAGACCTAAATAACCCCAATCATAACTTCTTGTCCTATAAACTGAGACTATCTATCATCCTCAATACATTCCCTATTGCATATCATATGGTATGGTAGCAACATAACTTTCTCATAACTTCCTCACCATATATACTCTACCCTGCATATACTGTAAAATGGGAGTATTCATCATGGCATACTCTAACATGCATGTCATTATATGACAACTGCAAGGAGATGCAACTATTCATCATCATAATTTGCTCAACCATCCATCAGACATTGTAATAAACTAAGTAAGCCTCAAAACATATTTCCTTTATCATATTGCCTATCATATCCTGATCATTCATCCTAAAACATCTATCTATTTCACTTAGGCTGCCATGCTACCCTCTTATCAGGGTATAGACTCGACCCTTCTATCGAATAGGGGAGTTACTTTATCTTTAGAACCGTGGCTATCTTTCTTTTTCTAATCTTGCTTACAGCTACCGCTCTATTGAACTTCTGTGACTACCTGAGAAAAACTTTTTCTTTATAACACGGAATTCAATCCATTAACTGACTTCTTAGTCATTCAACTCTCATTGCTCATGTGGATGAACTCGGCTACATATTTCATCAAAGGGTTTCTCTTTCTCTACATTAATTCTTAGCCTCATGCTCATCTCTATCTAACTGAGAGGAATGCTTTTCATAAAACTATTGAAGAAATACTTCTCAGGTGAGCGGATAAATTTTCATCTATCTAAATTAACATCTATGTCTCTCTATTATCTCTTAACTCTTTTTGGTATTTTTCTTGATCCTGACAAGCCTAATTCAAATGGATCTCATTCATCATCTAGCATCATTACTTATGTTCTCTAGGGTACTCTACCCTAGGTATGCTAGGTTATTGTCTTTTCGTGATAGTATCCCTCTATCTTGGGAACATTAGCTCTCTAACTATTAACCATCACATCTCTAACTTTAAGCCATATGTTAGGCTTATTCTCAGACAAGTCTCATTCTAACTTTTAATCCTTTTGTTCAGGAAAGACTAACTGAACAACTTCTTTCATTATATAGATCTACTCCTGATGATCACACAGAGGATCTACTTCTGAGCATCTTTTTAAACTGATCTATATCTCTGTACCTCATACCATTTAGCTTGCCTGCACCATGTGCTAAATCCCTAACTGATAACCTTCAGGGAGGCTGGCATCTTCATCCTTCATCAGGTCCCTGCGTATCTTCATCATGACGCAACGCATCCATGAACTTTAGTTGTGACTATCTCATTCTACTTGTCATGACTGGACAGATCTACATTCTTTAGTCACAACCTCGGGTCACCTTTCGTCATGGCCTAACTTCTCGAGGACTTCTAGCTGTGTCCCAAACTGCTTTACATCCAACCTGGACCTAACTTGCTTTAAACATTCCCTTATAATATTCTTGTCCAGTCTTTACCCTAGTAATGGTCGATCCTTACACATCAGTTATGAACCATTTGCCAAAAGCTCACTTAGCTTTACATGCCACATAGGGTATATGGCAATATCTGGCTTATGGCCATCTCATATCATGCTACTAACATGAAAACTTAATCCAGGTCAATGCCCTCTATCATATCTCTGTTTATCATCCTTGCTACGGCATTGAGGAACTGCAGCTAAACTAACTGCTCTTGATTTCTACTTCTTTTCATCCCTTAACCTAAACTAAGTAGTTCACTTCCCACGGCCTTTCTTGAGACTAGTATAGTCACATTGTCTGTCTTTCATAAAGAAGGCTGGGTTAGTTAGGGCTAGGAACATCCCTTTAATCTTTATCTATAACCTCGTATATTCCATAGTCAGCCCATCGTAATCATATCCTTCGTAAGACTGTAAAGCTCGGGGTACAATCTCATTCATCTAGGTGTCACTAGAATAAGAGATGTGAGCTATACCTAGATCCTCGTCCATCATAAGCTCCTCCTCTAAATCATCGGTACTAAAAACCTCTGGTCTGGGATCCCCTTGGTTAATTGTGGTTTTTGATCTGGTTCTACCTCTAGCCATCCTATAAACACTAACTTAATGTCATTTATGACAGTTTTACTAATGGGTATCTATCTGTAAATCATCTTTAATGATTCAACATCATACAGAGAGAGGACTTATGTAACTATTCGTTCTTTACTTTTGCTACTAAATAGGAGCACATACTCTAACATGCATAATGCCTGGCCAATATCTTGCAGGACTGTATACCTGCTCATAAATGCAAAGCTCTAACATCGGAGCTCAAGCATTTTTTTCTTGAACATGCACAGCTCTAACACTTGGAGCTTACACAGCTCTAACATTCGGAGCTTTAGCGTATTTTCAAACATAACATAATGCCTGGCATTTTATGCAAGGAGTGATGAATTTTTGAAAATGGGGCAAAGAAACTGGAACTTCCAGATTTACCAAATGAATAGTAAAGTTTAACATATAACTGATTTGATCTGGACAAGGAAACCTCATTTTCATATTTTTCTATCAAATTTAAATGAAAGAGCTTTCATTATCAATTGGAACCACCTCAATATGATTTTTCTAGATTTAATTATAAATTTCCAAAGTTCAGGCTGTAATCTGGAATTACCCAGTGAATAGTGATAGTGAACAGTACCCGTAAGCCCAACTCTTGGAAATTAATGTTTTTAAGTTTAAGAGGTATTCCAATGATCTAAGATAATTCCAATTGAGTATATGTAAGGTTAAGATTTATGGTCAAGCTTTAAGGTTAAGATTTAAAGATGTTTACTAGAAAACGCTGTTATACTGGCAGAATATCAAAAGTACTGTGTATGTAGGTGCTGTCTAAGGAGGCTGGAAGTGAGTGGACCTAGCCGGTTCATCCAGTCTTCCTGGGTACTTACGTAGAATGGTAGTTCTCATGGGACTTACCGAATCAGTACAGTTATCTTCTGTCAGGATTTTTGGCAAAGAGAGATATAATAAAGTTAAGATTACTTCCATAAGTGTACTCTGAGATGTTTAAAGGATCTTGAAGAAACAAGTAAGGCAAGTTGTCTCCTTGCTTTTACCCTTTGTTCTTATGGTTTGTGCTTGAGTTTAAGTGGTTTTTAAGGCTTGAATCTAGGGGAAATGCTGCTGGAATTTCTATGTATATGTGAGAGGAACATGAGTTTTATGTCATAGATAGTTTAGTCTCTTGTATACTTATCCAATTGAGTCGAATTACCTATGGATTTAAAGCTCATAATGTGTACTTTAAGCTCACCAAATATAAGCAAATGGATGCATATCACAAGATCAAGTGCCGTGATGAAGTAAAAATAAACTCCAATTAAGTTGACTCATACAAAAAGAGTAATGACAGCAAGGACATGAAGCGGATATTGAAAGTACTCCGCTAGATAATAAGATAAAAGATAAGAGATGGATACCCCGATTCTTAGTCGTAAAGCCAAAAGAGACTTAAAGAGGATGTATATTTAAGATTGTTGACTAAGGTACTAAGTAAATTTCGAGGACAAAATTTATTTTAAGGGGGAGAGAAATGTTGAAATATCCTTACTTTCGTACGTCTTAGGGACTATTTGGTAGCATTTAGAACCACTTTCAAGGTCATTGAAGTCCAATTTCTCAATCTGGAGTTTTACTCTTATCGAGTACTGTTCACTGTATAAATTCCATATGAGTGACCTGACTTCAAAAAATCATAACTAATTATAAAAAAATTGAAATGAAGTGGTTCCAATTGCTACTTGAAGCTAACTCAATTATCTTTCAGGGAAAAATCACTTGTTGACCATGCATTGACCAAGTCAACGTTAGTCAACGTTTCAACTTTACTGTTCTTTCAGGGAAAAATCACTTGTTGACCATGCATCCAGCCTCCGATTCGGTAATTCCTGTGAGAACTACCATTCTACGTAAGTACCCAGGAAAGACTGGATGAACCGGCTAGGTCCACTCACTTCCAGCCTCCTTAGACAGTACCTACATACACAGTACGTATCAGCTCCTTTCTTTACTATTGCCATCTTGTCATAATTTCGGCAGCATAACGGCGTCTCTTAAAATTCCCAAAATTTACTTTGACATAACCTCCCCTGTAATAGTTATTTATTGGGATGAGATTCGGGGGAATCTCAATAGCAACAATCATAACAATATATGTAATGCAGAGTGACGGTGCTTGCTTGTGATTGTGTACAGATAAGTATGATGCGTGCTTCAATACTCAATAACATATGAATATAGCATTGTAGCAGAGCTTCAAGCATAACATATAAGACAACAATCCAACCAAACAATAGCACAACAAATCACAAAGCCATTAAATAAAAGCTAGGATTAGTTACTACTTCAAAGGCTTAGCAGAACTCTACTATCTCTATTCTGCTTCCAGCTCCGCCAGAACTTCCTTTCTTTCTTTCTTTCCCTCACTTTCTCTCTCTAGCACTTCCTCCTCTCTCTTAAAGGCCCTTGGCTTTGCTGCATATGAAGCAAGGGGGGTATTTATAGTTTCCTTAAATGGCATTCTTGTAATTTTGAAGCCATCTGATCTTGCGGTCCTGGTTTTTCCTGGAATTTCCTATTTTTCTTTATTCCTTTTACTGCATCACCCAGGACACCTCAGTAGACACCTCAGCATGCACATTTCTCACATGTTACAATTCCTGGGACACCTCATCAGCTGACTCAGCATTTTCCAGTCCAATCCAGTACCGGTCCGGTCCGATTTCCCACAAACTGGACCCACCGGCTAAGATTGTGCCACGTGTCCTCAACTTTTTCTTTCTCCTCTATGTTGGCACCATGTGGCATTTTGCTGTCACCTTTCACGCCATCCAATGCTATCCAGATAAGTCCAGGACCTTATCTGATCATCTCCTCGGTTATCGTGCTGACCGAGTAACTTTACTTTATTGAAACAGCATTAAAATAGTATCTTAATGCCACTTTTTCCCACATATCACTGGGCCTACGTTTTTGGGCTCTGGGAATGTTATCTTGGATCCTGATCAAGCTCAAGTACTCTGATGGCTCGATTTCCAAGAAACATCCCTTAGCAAATTACCAGAATACCCCTAGGTGCCCCTTTCTTGCACTATCTTATCCCTAAGGGTAAAATCATCATTTTACACCCTTCTGCACCCTGTCAGGGAATACACTGACTCTGATTAATCTCTCCTGTGTATGTCTTGGCTTCTGGGCCCATCCAGAATGACCAAAATACCCTTCATTCATCTGTTACCCTTTTGTACAACACAGGGGCATTTTCATAATTTCGCACTTTTCCGGGGTTCTGCCGAACACTGGCCCACCTATTACTCCAATTGTCTTATTGGGCCTTTGATGGTGCCATTATTGGGCCTTTCAGGGTCTATTACCTCCGTGGCACGTATTACGAGGAATCTTCCCCTGGCCATGTTCCTCGAATATTTTAACTATTATACACCGTTTATATACATTTCTGGACACCGGCTCCTTTTACCAGATACACTGGCCTACTATGTTCTGGCATCCCTGCGGGTCATAACAGTCATCTGACTGAGGTCATCCGAACTCATTCAGTCCCTTTTTAAATATCGATAAATCTCCCTATCGGATTCCCGGGGGCCTCACACTCCCGTCTGTATTTACTGATTTGCCAATAACTTTTCCTACAGACCTCCTATCGGAATTCTGTCAGTTTCCTGACCTCTGCCCCATCAGGACGCATCATCCTGTAATTTCTTACTTATATCTGAAATCTAGGATATCCGGTAGGAATTTTTATAACTTTTGGACTATCAGATCAATTTTGACTATCTGGAGTCCGGAGAAAATTCTTGTATTAAGCCAGATTACCGAGCATCACTTGCTCTATCTACTGGTGAAATCTGGGACTGAAATACTTTCGGGCAGTCCAAACCACTTCCGACCTGACTTTCTTTAATTACAATTTAGCCCCAGAGAACTTTTCTTCTTTTCATTTAAGTCCCTTTTTATTTGGCTAAAATTACACTTAAGGACCCTACATTTTTGTCTACTTTTCCTTTTTGGCTTTATATTTTTCATAACTGCATCTAAGTCCCTACATTTTCTTTCTTTTGCAATTTAATCCCTTTCTTTGCATAAATGGCCATCATATCCCTAGGGACTTTCACTATTTACATATAAGTCCCTGGACTTTCACTTATTTGCAGTTTAGTCTCTAAAAACCCTCTGTATATTTTTGGGACTTCTGCTCAAAGGGATTTGACAGTCTATCTATTTCAGGCTTACTTTCTGAGTCTCTAGGCCTAAAAATTGGGGTGTTACAAATGTAACATCCCTAATTTATGTACTAAGTTGTATGTACAGATTGAATGAAATATATATGAGATTTATCAGGAAAATATGTGGCCATTTATGTAAAAAAAAGGGATTAAATTGGAAGAGGAAGAAAGTGTAAGATCCAAAGTGCAAAATTACGAAAATGCCACTGTGATGCCCTAAGAAACTATAAGTAAATGAAGGGCATTTTGGTCATTTCATTCAAGGGATGGATATCAGATGAAATTTGATAGTAAATTATTATAATTAATATGAGAATTTATGGAGTTGACAGAAGTCAAAAAGGAGTCCTGTAGAATTAATTATGGAATTTACGGTGAAAAGGGACACCGATAAAGGGTTAAAGGAAATATATGTAATTTTTATCAGGACTTCTGGGTCTCAGAAAATTGTAAAACTTTGTAGAGAATTCATTTTATATTATAATGAATTTCTAAAAATGTTAGAACAATTAAAGGAGGTGTTTAGCATTTATTCTGAGATCAGGATAATTTAAGGATATCGGTATAAGGAAAGTACATTGGGATTTGTGCCAATTAGCTATTGGACCTAAAAGAGGCCCAACATGTCATCCTAGGCCAGCCCAATAAGTCCCAAAAGTTATCTTGGAGCCCAAGTCCAATAATGAATAATTTATGGATTTTTAAAAGAAACAAAAGAGATAAAGTAAGAATTATAGTTTGCACATGGTGGGACCCACAAGGACCTTGCACATGGCGTACAAGACAAGAGGAGGAGCTGATTTTTGTCATGTCATGTTATCTCAACTTGGCTTGGTGGTGATATCATGAGTGAAAAGAGAAAAGATATTCCAAGATCAAACCTTTAACCATTAGATTAAATAGTTTCCAAGGTGATCTTGGCCTTCAAATGGCACATGACTTTTGCTATAAATACCCCCATTTACAAGTCCAAAACCGTGAGCAAGAAAGGAGAAGGAAGCTCTTGCAAAATATTTCTCAAGCTTGGAGGAAGCAAGGATCTTGAAGAAACAAGTAAGGTAAGTTGTCTCCTTGCTTCTACCTTTTGTTCTTATGGTTTGTGCTTGAGTTTATGTGGTTTTTTAGGCTTAAATCTTGGGGAGATGCTGCTGGAATTTTTGTGTATATGTGAAAGGAATATGAGTTTTAGGTCATAGATAGCTAAGATGTAATATCCCTAATTTTCTGTAATGATTTATATGTACAGATTGAATGAAATATACGAATTATTTTTCAGGGAAAAGATGTGGTTATATATGTAAAGAAAGGGATTAAATTGAAAAAGAAAGAAAAGGTAGGGACTAAAGTGTAATTATGGAAAGTTTAAAGCTAAGAAGGGAAAGTAGACAAAAATGTGGGGTCTTTAGGTGTAATTTTAGCCAAATAAAGGGACTTAGTTGAAAAGAAGAAAAGTTTCTGGGGTAAAAGTGTAATTATGGAAACCTGGACCGGAAATAGGCAAAAAATATTATCGTACTCCGATCAGCCCCATATTTTACCAGTAGAAAGAGCAAGTGACGCCGGGTAATCCAGCGTAATACAGGAATTTTTCAAGACTCCAGATAGCCAAAATTGATCTGATAGTCCAAAAGTTATAAAAATTCCTACCGGATATCCTAGATTTCAGATATAAGTGAGAAATTACAGGATGATACGTCCTGATAGAACAATGTCAGGAAACTGACAGAATACTGATAGGAGGTCTGTAGAAAAAGTTATTCGCAAATTAGCAAATCCAGACGGGAGTATGAGGCCTCCAGGGATCCGATAGGGAGATTTATCGGTATTTAAACTAAGACTGAATGAGGTCGGGTAACAACAGTCAGATGCCCGTTATGACCCAAATGGCTGCCCAGACACAGTAGGGCAGTGAATCTAACAGAAGGAACCGGTGTCCGGATATGTGTGTAAATGGTGCATAATAGCTAAAATACTCGGTGAACATGGACAGGGGAGAATTCCTCGTAATGCGTGCCATAAAGGTAATGGACCTAAAAAGGCCCAATAATGGCGCCAACAAAGGCCCAATAAGACTCTTGGACTGATAGGTGGGCCAGTGTCCGGCAGAACCCCTGAAAGGTGCGAAATTACGAAAATACCCCTGTGTTGTACTAAAGGGGTAATAGGTGTATGAAGGGCATTTTGGTCATTCTGGACAGGCCCAGAAGCCAAGAAATATATAGGAGAGGTTAACTAAAGTCAGTATATGCCCTGACAGAGTACAAAAAGGTTTAAAATGATGGTTTTGCCCTTAGGGTTAAGATAGTGCATGAAAGGGCACCCAGGGGTATTTTGGTCATTTCGCAGGGGATCTGTAATTGAGTTTAGATGCAGTATTAAAATGTTAATGATATAAAGGATCCAGATACTAAGTTCAAGGCCAGAAGACATAATATGGGTTTTCAGAAAAATTAGATTCAGAAAACGGTCCAGTTTTTTAGGCGACGGACCGGGTTGGTACCAGATTGGACCGGAAAGCTTCCAGAAGGCTTCTAGCTCCCTCCATTTGCTCCATGTGATAAATGTGTGAGGTGAGGTGTCCCATGAGGTGGCCTTGAATGATGTCATGGATGATGCAGTAAAAGGAATAAAGAAAAATAGGAAATTCCGGAAAAACCAGGACCACAGGATCAGATGGCTTCAAAATTACGAAAATGCCATCCATCAAAACTATAAATACCCCCCTTGCCTATCATTCTCACGGACAAAGGTGTTTTTAGAGTGATAAGGAAGTTCTTGAGAGAGAAAGTGAGAAAAAGAAAGAAGAAAGGAAGTTCTGGTGAAGTTGGAAGCAGTATAGAAGTTCTGGAGTTCTGCTTTTAAGGTAGTAACTAATCCTAGCTTTTATGTAATGTCTTTGTGATTGGTTGTGCTATTGTTTGGTTGGATTGTTGTCTTATATGTTATGCTTGAAGCTCTATTACAATGCTATGATCATATGTTATTGAATATGGAAGCACGCAGCATACTTATCTGTACACAATCACAAGCAAGCACTGTCACTCTGCATTACATATATTGTTATGATTATTACTACTGAGATTCCCTCGAATCTCATCCCAAATAACCAATTACAGGGTAGGCTATGTCAAAATGAATTTTGGAAATCTTGAAGGACGTCGTTAGGCTGCCGAAATTTCGGCAAAGTGGTAAAGAAAGGAACTGATACGTACTGTGTACGTAGGTACTGTCTAAGGAGGCTAGAAGTGAGTAGACCTAGCTGGTTCATCCAGTCTTTCCTGGGTACTTACGTAGAATGGTAGTTCTTACGGGAATTACCGAATCGGTACAAGATCGGTTACTTTCTAAAGACGAAGTATAGTCGTTATGCTGCCGGATTTCTGGAGGAAAGGATGTATTATAAATATGAGAATTTTGTACATGCCCTAATGAACAACAACTATCCTTTAATAACAGATATTGTTTGGCATGTTCTAAATATCTGATCGGTATGTTTAACTGATATGTGATGGATGTATGCATGTGTGTGTAAGAGTGAATGTTGGAAATTGTTTCTGTGAACATTAAATTCGAGGAGACCTATTGATGTTTGATAAATTATTAAAAATAGTAAATGGATGACTAAATGTCTGAAATTTGTATGGTAAATAGTAGACATATTAAGCTTTAATTTTATATATAATATGCCTCTTTTGGATGTCTACACATGGATTTATAAATTGCCAAAGTTGGAACTAGAATACTGGATTTAGGAGAAAAATGTGGGATGAACAGTAAAATTGAAACATTGACCCACGGTGATTTGGTCAAATAGTGGTCAATGAATGATTTTTACCTTAAATATAATTGAGTCAGCTTTATGTAACAATTGGAATCACTTCATTTCGATTTTTCTATATTTAATTATGATTTTCTGAAGTCAGGTCACTCATCTAGAATTTACACAGTGAACAGTACCCGAGAAGAGTAAAATTCCAGATTGAGATATTAGACTTCAATGACCTAGAAAGTGGTTCTAAATGCTACCAAATGATCCCTAAAATCTATGAAAATAAGGACGTTTCATAAGACAAGCTTAAACAAGCTAGTTACATGCTTGGTTGTGAAGTAAGTTGATGTTCTTGACTTTACCATTTCGGTTTTCACTGTTTATGCACTGTTCATGATAGAAGGAAATGGAATTTCAATGATTTAATGCTTCCATTGAGTTTATACGATAATTTTGTGTAGGGTTGGAAAGGTTTTGAACCTTGGAAACCATTGGAATTAAAGTTTATAATGTTAAAAATTCCTCGCAGTACTGTTCACTCGCGTGAACAGTGATTTGAATTTCCTGATTTTGATGCTTCCAATGGTCTTAAAATGAGATTTTGTGTGGGGGAAAAGTGGAGAAACAAGTATGGGAAGCATTGGAATGAAAATGAGAATTTTTGGAAGATTTATGTATACTTTTCCAAATTTGTACAGAACAGTGTATTGTTGTTGGAATTTGGTTATTTGGCAAAGATTAAAGAAAGTTATATTAGTTAAAGCAAGTTAAAGGTTTAAGAGAGGTAGTCTTGAGTAGTGTTTGAGTTCATGGTCCTAATGGATTATGTAATGAATATGAATGTCTTTAGGACCTTGAAACCTCTAAGAAGGTGTTGGGGAATGATTGACCAAAAAGCTTCATGATTGGAAAGCTTGGGAAGCAAGTGCAAGCATAAGAAAGATAGCTTAAATCCAAGGTAGTGAACTTACCCTAAACTTGTATGTATGTAATGTATGCTTGATTGTGCTATGGCTTGGTTGAATTGTGTGTATATGGTAAATGATTGAAGCTCTGTTATGTTATGATTACTTTGGCCAATTGTATTTCATATGATACATGGAAGCATGCTCATCACACTATGATAACACTTTCACAAGCAAGCACAAGTCATTACATTAATAAAGCATTGTTTGGTATTGTTTGCTACTGAGATTCCCCCGAATCTCACCCCCATAACCATGATCTAGGTGCTGGAACATCACAAGGAAGGAGGTAATTGTGGATGTATGAATGGTGTATGACTTGGAAAGCATGCCTTTAATTTATGTGCTGATATATTGGTATGTATATTGTATGCATGCACTGGATCCAATGAGAGGCAGTCTACTTCCATCAATAGTTTGAGCAGCTTATCTAGCGAGTTTTTACGTGAAATTTTGCATGAACTTAGTAAGATCCAGATCTTTAATTGGACACCAAGAACGCGTAATTTTCTTAAGTTTTCAAATTGATATGATTTTTCAAAGTTGGACTTAAACTCTGGATCAAGATAAAACAAGTCATCCGATACAGTAAGGTTCATACGCGGTTTTCATATAGTAAATGAATGAGTTTGTCTGTGATATTTAGTGAGCTTAAAGTACACATTCTGAGATTTAAATCCATAGGTAATTCGACTCAATTGGATAAGTATACAAGGAGAAATGAATTTTTGAAAATGGGGCAAAGAAATTGGAACTTCTAGATTTACTAAATGAACAGTAAAGTTCAACGAATAAACTGATTTGATCTGGACAGGGAAACCTCATGTTCATATTTTTATATCAAATTTAAAGGAAATATATTTCATTAGAAATTGGATTCACCTAAATACATTTTTTTCTAGATTTAATTAGGAATTTCCAAAGTTTAGGTTGTAATCTGGAATTACCCAGTGAACAGTGATGGTGAACAGTACCCGTAAGCCCAACTCTTGGAAATATATATTTTTGAGGTTAAGAGGTATTCCAAAGTTCTAAAATAATTCCAATTAAGTATAAGTAAGGTTAAGGTTTAAGCTCAAAATTTAAGGTCAAAGTTCAAGGATTGAGATTAAGGATATTTACTAGAGAATGCTGTTATACTGGCAGAATATCAAAAGTACTGCATACGTAGGTGTTGTCTAAGGAGGCTGGAAGTGAGTGGACCTAGCCGGTTCATCCAGTCTTTCCTGGGTACTTACGTAGAATGGTAGTTCTCATGGGACTTACCGAATCAGTATAGTTATCTTCTGCCAGGATTTTTGGCAGAGAGAGATATAATAAAGTTAAGATTACTTCCGTAAGTGTACTCTAAGATGTTTAAAGGAGGGTGTTTCATTTTGTTATCAGAGCAAAGGATTCTGGCTTAGGAAATGCTCTGAACAGATGATTTCTAGCGTTAGTACAGAATAAAGTTAGCACAGAACAAAGGGTTCTGGCTCAGAGCATAAGATTCTGGCATAGAACAGAAGGTTCTGGCCCAGTGATGCTCTGGTTTAGTTAGACTGATCCCTTAGACAAATGAGAAATTTGAATGGTTCTCTCCCTAGAGTATGATATAGGGATGGTGTTCACTACTTGGAAAGGTTTAGACAGAAGACAGTGACACCCAGATGAATGAGACTGTACCCCGAGCTTTACAGTCTTACGAAGGATATGATTACGATGGGCTGACTATGGAATATATGAGGTTATAGATAAAGATTAAAAGGATATTCCTAGCTCTAATCCACCCCAGCCTTCTTTATGAAAGACTGACAATGTGACTATACTAGTCTCAAGAAAGGCTGTGGGAAGTGAACTACTTAGTTTAGGTTAAGGGATGGAAAGAAGTAGAAATCAAGAGTAGTCAGTTTAGCTGCAGTTCCTCAATGCCGTAGCAAGGATAATAAACTAAGATATTTAAGTTTTCATGTTAGTAGCATGATATGAGATGGCCATAAGCCAGATATTGCCATATACCCTACGTGGCATGTAAACCTACGTGGATATGTAAGCCAGATATGATATGAGTGGCATGTAAGGTGAAATATCCTTCCTTTAGATCAGTGCCATGTGTCCTTAACTTTTCTTCTCCCTCTAGACCAGTGCCATGTGGCACCTGGAAGGGACCTTTCACGCTTTCCAATGCTATCCAGATAAGTCCCAGACTTTATCTGATCACCTCCTCGGTTATCGTGCCGACCGAGTAACTTTACTTTATTGAAACAGCATTAAAATAGTATTTTAATGCCACTTTTTCCCACATATCCCTGGGCCTACGTTTTTGGGCCTGGAATATCATCTTGGTCTCTGATCCAGCCCAAGTACTCTGATGGCACGATTCCCAAGAAACACCCCTTGGCAAATTACCAAAATGCCCTTAGTCTCTCTTTCTTTACTTTATTAGGTCTAGGGGCATTATTGTCTTTTCCCATCTTACCAGAGTATTCTCTGACCCTGGTCAACTATCCAGATAACTTCCCTGGACTGTCTAACCTTAGACAAATGACCAAAATACCCTTTACTCATTCTTCAGCTGTTCTATAACATAGGGGCATTTTCGTCATTTCGCACCTTTTTCCCGGACACCGGCCCCTTTTACCACTGGACTGATCTAATGGGCCTGGGCCTTCCCTGGTGTCACTATGGGCCTTAGAAAACACTGTATGGCCTCTGGCCACAGTCCGATCATCTATATTCGGACTGCCTTTCCTATACCGATTATAACTGTAAATTCCCATCTTTAGGAATTTTTACAGAAAAATCGGGACCTCAAATCAAAATTATGTGTTGCGTCATTCAACCCGGAATCCTTTTCTCTATCTCCCGGTATTTTCAGATATTTTATCCGGGCCGGGCTATTTTGGCCTGAAAGTACGCTCCCGCGCACACTTTTCAAAAATGACCATTTTACCCTTGGTCACATTTCTAATTCTTTCATATACATAGAGACCTCATATGCACATTTCACAGTTCAGTGAAATGATCAGCATAATTTTCTCTATTTTCTAGAAAAATATGGTACTCATCGGCTACCATCCCGATCTTTCCCAAAATTACGATTTTGCCCCTACATTCTCTTTCTGGCATCTATTCTCATCTTCTTATCCTTCATCTTAAGTTCTAGAAATTCTCTTTCAATAACCCATCCCCTAAACTCTTCGGGAGTCATCGTTAATTGAAAAGCTCGACAACCCGCCCATATCAGGTTATCTTACACAGGAGCCAGCCCATATCAAGCTTCCTGCAGAATTCTTAGGCTTAAGACTTAGGATATTCCTCACATTCCTCATTTTGAACCTAGGTGAACTAGACCCAAAAATTGGGATGTTACAATTCTCCTCCCCTTTTAAAAATTTCGTCCTCGAAATTTTAAGGGATAACTCATCTTTCCGGAAGAGAACTTCTTACTGACCTATACAGCTATGTGATTCTTATAACGCAGTCATATATATAACCAGTAAGATCATCCCTCTCTGTCTTATCCTCACTCCAGTGATGGTCTAGAGGAGCAACAGCTTGGTCCCAGACCTTCCACATGGATTCTTAGCAACTAACATCTCTCATTATAGTTGCTTACAGCTATCCATGTCCTAACCCCTCATACAGCAACCTCATCACTGAGCTAAGACAGATTTATTATCTTACTAATTATTTCTCATAACCCGTTATTATGACCACATTCTCTAGATCAGAAAAGAACTCTTCGTCCACATTATCATCTAGGCATATAGTTCCTTACAGCTCAGTCGCCGTTACAGCTATGGTTCCACTTAACCATTCTTAAGGTCAACCTCAGGGAAATTTGGAGACTCTGTCTGTGGTAGCAAACACCTTTCCTAGGATGTCAGCATTCGTAGGCAACTCTCGCCAAGTGGCCTTTCTCTCACCACTGCATTGCCCTGCTTGACACTCCTATGTGCCATGGCTCACCACTTTGACATCTCTGCTCTCCAACCTGATCTTCTCCTTGATCAGTCCCCTGCCTGAACTATTGCCTCTTTCTCTTGCTATTGGCTTCACAACTTGAGCTACCTCCCAGAGTACTCTTAGCCAATGCTTCCCTACCTCTTTCTCTTGATCCTAGCGAACTTCAGTCGCATGGATCTCATTCATCATCTCTTACTATCATTTCTATCCTCTAGGGTACTCTACCCTAGGTCTATCACTTCTCTGTGATGGAATCCCTCTACTTAGGGAACATCAGCCCATCACATCTCTAGCCTTAGGCCATGTACTAGGATCATTCCTAGACAAATCTCATTCTAGCTATCTCATTATAGCTCATCAATCTTTTATCATCTATTATCTATTCAGAGCATTTCTTAAGCCAGAATCCGTTGCTCTGATACCAAAATGAAATATCCTTCCTTTAGATCAGTGCCATGTGTCCTTAACTTTTCTTCTCCCTCTAGACCAGTGCCATGTGGCACCTGGAAGGGACCTTTCACGCTTTCCAATGCTATCCAGATAAGTCCCAGACTTTATCTGATCACCTCCTCGGTTATCGTGCCGACCGAGTAACTTTACTTTATTGAAACAGCATTAAAATAGTATTTTAATGCCACTTTTTCCCACATATCCCTGTGCCTACGTTTTTGGGCCTGGAATATCATCTTGGTCTCTGATCCAGCCCAAGTACTCTGATGGCACGATTCCCAAGAAACACCCCTTGGCAAATTACCAAAATGCCCTTAGTCTCTCTTTCTTTACTTTATTAGGTCTAGGGGCATTATTGTCTTTTCCCATCTTACCAGAGTATTCTCTGACCCTGATCAACTATCCAGATAACTTCCCTGGACTGTCTAACCTTAGACAAATGACCAAAATACCCTTTACTCATTCTTCAGCTGTTCTATAACATAGGGGCATTTTCGTCATTTCGCACCTTTTTCCCGGACACCGGCCCCTTTTACCACTGGACTGATCTAATGGGCCTGGGCCTTCCCTGGTGTCACTATGGGCCTTAGAAAACACTGTATGGCCTCTGGCCACAGTCCGATCATCTATATTCGGACTGCCTTTCCTATACCGATTATAACTGTAAATTCCCATCTTTAGGAATTTTTACAGAAAAATCGGGACCTCAAATCAAAATTATGTGTCGCGTCATTCAACCCGGAATCCTTTTCTCTATCTCCCGGTATTTTCAGATATTTTATCCGGGCCGGGCTATTTTGGCCTGAAAGTACGCTCCCGCGCACACTTTTCAAAAATGACCATTTTACCCTTGGTCACATTTCTAATTCTTTCATATACATAGAGACCTCATATGCACATTTCACAGTTCAGTGAAATGATCAGCATAATTTTCTCTATTTTCTAGAAAAATATGGTACTCATCGGCTACCAGCCCGATCTTTCCCAAAATTACGATTTTGCCCCTACATTCTCTTTCTGGCATCTATTCTCATCTTCTTATCCTTCATCTTAAGTTCTAGAAATTCTCTTTCAATAACTCATCGCCTAAACTCTTCGGGAGTCATCGTTAATTGAAAAGCTCGACAACCCGCCCATATCAGGTTATCTTACACAGGAGCCAGCCCATATCAAGCTTCCTGCAGAATTCTTAGGCTTAAGACTTAGGATATTCCTCACATTCCTCATTTTGAACCTAGGTGAACTAGACCCAAAAATTGGGATGTTACATAAGGATCGGCCATTACTAGGGTAAAGACTAGACAAGATCATTCTAAGGGAATGTTTAAAGCAAGTTAGATCCAGATCAGATGTAAACCAGTTTGGGACACAACTAGTGAAACATCCTCCCTTAAACTCCTCAGAGTACACTTGCGGAAGCAATATTAGCTTGATTATATCTTAACTTAAGCCCAAAAATTTAAAATTTTACTCCTAAGTTCCTTATTCTGAAACTTTACTTTGAGAACTGGTTTATCTCATTCTACACATCCAAATGAGGCTTATTACCTATCCACGTAATACCCCAGATGTGTACAACTGGCTCACCAAATTTCATGGCCAAATTCTTTCATTTACCGGGTCAAACTGAGATCAGAATACTGCTACCTCAAGACCTGCGAATTTCTCTTTTAATTCGTCATCCACAAACTAAACATGCCAAACAATATTTATTATTGAATAATAAAATGTCTTACAGCAGAATATACACAAAATTCTCATATTTCTACTACATCTTTTCCTGCTCGAATTTCGGCAGCATAACCGCTAGGCTTCATCTGTACAAAGAACTAAACCGTACTGATTCGGTAATTCCCTCTTGAGAACTACCATTCTACATAAGTACCCAGGAAAGACTGGATGAATCGGCTAGGTCCACTCATTTCCAGCCTCCTTAGACAGTACCTACGTACACAGTACTTATCATATTCTGATGTTCAGTCTTAAATTCGGCAGCATAACGGTGTCTCTCAAAATTCTTAAAATCCACTTTAACATAATCTCCCTGTAATGGGTTAGATATGGGGAATGAGATTCGGGGGAATCTCAGTAGTAAATAATCATAACAATATATGGAATGCAGTGTGACAGTGCTTGCTTGTGATTGTGTACAGATACGTATGCTGCATGCTTCCATACTCAATAACATATAATCATAGCATTGCAGTAGAGCTTCAGACATAACATATAAGTCAACAATCCAACCAAAAAATAGCACATCAAATCACAAAGCCATTACATAAAAGCTAGGATTAGTTACTACCTCAAAAGCTTAGCAGAACTCTAGAATCTCTATACTGCTTCCAGTTCCGCCAGAACTTCCTTTCTTTCTTTCTTCCTTTCTCTCTCTCTCTTTCTCCTTTTCTCTCTTCTTTCTCTCTCTTTTCTTGCCAAAACCGTGATGCAAATGAATGGGGAAGGGGGGTATTTATAGTTTCCTTCAATGGCATTCCTGTAATTTCTAAGAACTCTGATCCTATGGCTACGGTTTTTCCTAAAATTTCCTATTTTCTTTATTTCCTCTTTACTGCAACATCGAGGACACCTCAGAGGACACCTCAGGGGACACCTAATCAGTCACATATCTCATATGGCAAAATTGAGAGCCAAGAAGCCTTCTGGAAGCTTTCCAGTCCAATCCAGTACCGGTCCGGTCTGATTTCCCACAAACCGTACTCAACGGCTGAGACTATGCCACGTGTCCTTAACTTTTCTTCTCCCTCTAGACCAGTTCCATATGGCGCCTGGAAGGGACCTTTCACGCTATCCCATGACCTCCAGATAAGTCTCGAACTTTATCTAATCACCTCCTCGGTTATCGTGTCAACCGAGTAACTTTACTTTACTGAAAAGTCACTAATTCATTATTTTAATGCCACTTTTTCTCACATTTATGCTGGGCTACGTTTTTGGGCCTGGGAATATCATCTTGGGTATCTGATCCAGCCCAAGTACTCTGATGGCTCGATTCCCAAGAAACACCCCTTGGCAAATTACCAAAATACCCTTGGTTCCTTTTTCTTTTCTTTAATGAGTCTAGGGGCATTATTGTCTTTTTACCTCTTACCAGAGTACTCTCTGACCCTGGTCAACTATCCAGATATCCTTTCTTGACTGTCTAACCTTAGTCAAATGACCAAAATACCCTTGACTCATTCTTTCACTATTTTACAACATAAGGGCATTTTCGTCATTTAACACCTTTTCGGCACACCTCCGGACACCGACTCCTTTTATCAGATAAACTGATATACTGAGTCTAGGCATCCCTTTGGGTCATTATAGGCATCTGACTGATGTCATCTGACCTCATTCAGTCTCAATTCAAATACCGATAAATCGTCCTATCGGATACCCGGAGGCCACACACTCCCGTCTCAATTCACTAATTTGTGAATAACTTTTTCTACAGACCTCTTATCGGTATCCTGTCAGTTTTTTGACATCCGCCTCATCAGGGCGCATCATCCTCTAATTTTTCACGTATATCTGAGATCTAGGATATCCGGTAGGAATTTTTATAACTTTTAGACTATCAGATCAATTTCGGCTATCTGGAGTCCTGATAAAATTCCTGTATTAAGCCAGATTACCGAGCATCATCTGCTCTATCTACTGGTAAAATTCGGGACTGAAATGCTTCCGGGCAGTTCCAAGCCACTTTCGGCTGAACTTTCCATAATTACCATTTTGCCCCTGGAAACTTTTCCTTTTTACAATCAAGTCCCTTAACTTCCAATAATTCTTTCATACTCAAGACCTCGTATGCACATTTCACAATTCAGTGAAATGATCAGCATAATTTTCTCTATTTTCTGGCAAAATATGGTACTCATCGACTACCAACTCGATCTTTCCCATAATTACGATTATGCCCCTAAATCCTCTTTCTGGCATCTTTACTTCTCTTCTTATCCTTCATCTTAAGTTCTAGAAATTCTCTTTCAACAACTCATCCCCTGAACTCTTCAGAAGTCATTGTTAATTGAAAGGCTCGATAACCCCCCATATCAGGTTATCTTATACAGGAGCCAGCCCATATCAAGCTTCCTGCAGAATTCCTAGGCTTAAGACTCAGGATATTCTTCACATTCGTCATTTTGAACCTAGGTGAACTATCCCGATTCTGTAGGTTAAAGACTTAATTCATCTTTAAATCCTAAAGGACTTAGCTCATCCCTCGGATTCCTACAAAATACAGGTAAGTAATCCGCCCATATCAGATTACTACCCTGGGACTACGGGTTTAGTAGCCTGCCCATATCAGACTACTTCCCAGTTCTCCTAGACCCAAAAATCGGGATGTTACAGCTAGAAGTCCTCGAGAAGTTAGGCCATGACGAAAGATGACCCGAGGTCGTGACTAAAGAATATAGAGCTGTCCAGTCATGACAAGTAGAATGAGATGGTCATAACTAAAGTTCATGGATGCGTTGCGCCTAGTTCATACTCAGGTCACGATGAAGATATGCAGGGACCTGATGAAGGATGAAGATGCCAGCCTCACTGAAGGTTATCAGTTAGAGGTTTAGCAAATGATGTAGGCAAGCTGAACAATATGAGAAATAGAGATACATGCTAGTCTAAGATGATGTTCAGAAGTAGATCCTCTATGTGACTATCAAGAGTAGATCTATATTTGGAAAGACTTTGTTCAGTTAGTCTTTTATGAGAAAAGAATCAAAAGTTAGGATAAGGCTTGTGCAAGAAATGAGCCTAACATATGGCTTCAAGTTCTCGAAAGTTAAAGTCCCTGAAATAGGATATTAGTCTCACATCGGTTGGGGAGGTGAACGAAGCATGCCTTATAAGGGTGTGGATACCTCTCCCTCATGGACGCGTTCCGTGGCTTAAGGGGTTTTAGTCCTCGTGTCATGGGAAATAAAACCCTGACCTCGTGTGGGCCCAGAGGTGCCTGCCTAATGGGAGAAGGGATAATATCTTTCGCTGCACAGCTCTGATACCCGGAGGACGCATTTTCGGGTGCCTAAGGGGTTAAAGTCCTCATGTGCCTGGAGAACAAAACTGTGCTCTCGTGTGGCCTCAGGGCTACCTAAGGGAAAAGTGGACAATATCTGTGTGGAAGGATGCTGGGCTGTTAGAGAACATAAGAGATGGTGCTAGATGATGAATGAGATTTATGTGATATAAGTTGGTTAGAATCAAGAAAAAGACCAGAAATGAACCATAGTCCAGTCAAGAGTAGACTGAGACTGATGTATATGCATAGAAAGAGTTGAGAGATAGTAGTAAGATACCAATGTTACTCCAGAGAAATGGAGACTGTTCCGCTCACCTGAGAAGTAATTCTTGAGTAAGCTTGTGAAAAGTATTCCTCTCAGTTAAATAGAGATGAGCGTGAGGCTAAGGGTTAAAAAGAGAAAGAGGAACCCTTTGATGAAATATGTAGCCGAGTTCATCCACATGAGCAATGAGAGTTGAATGACTAAGAAGTCAGTTAATGGGTTGAATTTTGTGTTATAACGAAAAAGTTTTTCTCAGGTAGTCACAGAAGTCCAATAGAGCGGTAGCTGTAAGCAAGATTAGAAAAAAAAAAGATAGCCACGGTTCTAAAGATAAAGTAACTCCCCTATTCGATAGAAGGGTCGAGTCTATACCCTGATAAGAGGGTAGCATGGCAGCCTAAGTGAAATAGATAGATGTTTCAGGATGAATGATCAGGATATAATAGGAAATATGATAAAGGAAATATGTTTTGAGGCTTACTTAGTTTATTACAATGTCTGATAGATGGTTGAGCAAATTATGATGAATAGTTGCATCTCCTTGCAGTTGTTAGATAATGACATGCATGATAGAGTATGCCATGATGAATACTCCCATTTCGCAGTATATGCAGGGTAGGGTATATATGGTGAGGAAGTTATGAGAAAATTATGTTGCTCCCATACCATATGATATGCAATAAGGAATGTATTAAGGATGATAGATAGTCTCAGTTTATGGGACGATAAGTTATGATATGATATTCTGATATGATTTATGATTGGGGTGATTCAAGTTTTTCTATAGGCTTGCGAATGCAGTACTCAGAGCCATTTCTATTGAAAGGAATGGTATACAGAAAGAGTTAGATTTGAAACAGATGACTCTGAGATAGATACTAGATTCAGATGAGTACATATCACTCTTCAGATAAGAGTTAGATCTGATGCAGTCTGCTCGTAGTTAGAGCATAGTTCAAATGGCTCGCAGTTAGAGCACAGATTTACATGAGAAATTATGATGAGGCCATAGCAGCAGAATACAATGGCAGGTGGTTAAACCATGATTGCACAAGGCATGGTAAGCCATAGTAAGAGAATGATGAGAAGGAACTCCTGAGTAAGAGAGGAAATAAGTAAAGTCTTGGGAAATAATATGGGCTACTGAACGTAATATTTCTAAATTTTTATTGAGTTATTAACAAGTAGAAGCGGTGAACCCTATAACTTAGTCTGTTGGTTTAAGATCTTCGGGAGATATACAGAATCGTAGTTAGATTCTGGAGGGTCACAGTTAGATCCTGGCATAGCTCCAGGGTCGCAGTTAGATCCTAACAGTTCCAGAGTCGCAGTTAGATTCTGAAGAGGCTGACGGTTGATCGCAGTTAGATCCCAAGGTCGCAGTTAGACCTAGCCTAAGGAAAGTAATGAGCCATGAGATATGAGTACAATGTAGTATCTCTTTGGGAAGATGAATGCCAAAGACGAAGTTAAGGTAAGGAAGCTTCACTAGTTGATAAACTCATCCAAAAAAATTATTTATAATGATTTTCCTCAGATCGCCTATATTATACAGACTAAACTTAGTTTTCTTTAAACAAAGACGGAGTCCAAGTTAAAGTCTGAGTGCTGATATTCAAAAGTTTTATAGAAGTATGCTTGAGAAACAAAGAAGAGGACCCCATATATTTTGAGAACAGAAAAGTATGAGCAGATAAATCCTCCAGATGAGGATAAAAAGATTAAAAGGCTAGAGAGACCTAGAGAAGAAGGTCTAAAGTAAAGATAGAACCCAGTAGTTCTATGAGATAGAGAATGCTAAGGCTTAGAAGAGTAATGTAGCCTTCATCCAGAAAGATGTTTAGGTAAGAGTAGTCTAAGAAAGAGTAATGAAAAAGGGTCCAGTTGTCACAGAAGTTGGTATAGATGGACAAGGTAAGAAAAGTGAAAAGTTAAAGTAAGATACACCCCGGAGTTACACCAAGATGTTAAGGGGTAAGATATGAAAGAGTGTAAATGCCATAGAAGTTTGGCATATATATGATGAATGATAAACAAAGTTATGAAAAGTTAGAAAGGTTATGAACATTAAAGGATTAAAACCCTTCTGCCAAGTCCAAATAAGAGTGGATTTGAAATGAAAGATTTAAATTATGACTTTGTTTAGGAGAACAAGAAGCAAAAGAGCAATACTCTCCTGAGAGGCTGATAAAGTCATAAGAGAATGTTAGACTTATGGTATCTCAAAATATGTCATGATAAGATAAGTTATGAAAGAGTAAGATACGCCATGATATAGCTAGACTTGGCTAGATATGCCACGATACAGCATGAGAAGTATGTATTGAGATACACTATGATAAATGTGTAAGGTGGCACGCAATGAGAAATGTGTATTTTATGAGCAAATAGAGAGGCCCCTTATTGAAAAAGGGATAAGATGACGAATGTTAAGCTACAGATAGAGATGAGAGCTTTTACTCCTTGCATAAAATGCCAGGCATTATGTTTGAAAATACGCTAAAGCTCCGAATCTTAGAGTTGTGTAAGCTCCAAGTGTTAGAGCTGTGCATATTCAGAAAAGGAATGTTTGAGCTCCGATGTTAGAGCTTTGCATTTATGAGCAGGTATGCAGTCCTGCAATTTGAGGGCCAGGCATTATGCATGTTAGAGTATGTGCTCCTATTTAGTAGCAAAAGTAAAGAATGTATAGTTACATAAGTCCTCTCTCTGTATGATGTTAAGTGAGTAACGATGATGAGAACATATAATGATATGAAAAGGGAGACGAAATGCTACAGATGTTAAGACAGTCTGCGAGATGCTAAGAAAAGTAATAAGAGATAAGTGTTAGAAAGTATGATGAGTGAGTGAGGGAAACTCCCGAATACAATAATATTCGAGAGAGTTTGATATGAAAGAAATGGATACTACTCTCAAGTCTAGTACAAGGAGTTGTCCATAAGAAAATGGATGCATAGCACAAGATCAAGTGCCGTGATGAAGTAGAAATAAACTCCAATTAAGTTGACTCATACAAAAAGAGTAATGACAGCAAGGACATGAAGCGGATATTGAAAGTACTCCGCTAAATAATAAGATAAAAGATAAGAGATGGATACCCCGATTCTTAGTTGTAAAGCCAAAAGAGACTTAAAGAGGATGTATATTTAAGATTGTTGACTAAGGTACTAAGTAAATTTCGAGGACGAAATTTATTTTAAGGGGGAGAGAAATGTAACATCCCTAATTTCTGTACTAAGTTGTTTATACAGATTGAATGAAATATATATGAGATTTATCAGGAAAAGATGTGTCCATTTATGTAAAAAAAAGGGATTAAATTGGAAGAGGAAGAAAGTGTAAGATCCAAAGTACAAAATTATGAAAATGCCACTGTGATGCCCTAAGAAACTAGAAGTAAATGAAGGGCATTTTGGTCATTTCATTCAAGGGATGGATATCAGATGAAATTTGATAGTAAATTATTATAATTAATATGAGAATTTATGGAGTTGACAGAAGTCAAAAAGGAGTCCTGTAGAATTAATTATGGAATTTACAGTGAAAAAGGACACCAATAAAGGGTTAAAGGAAATGTATGTAATTTTTATCAGGACTTCTGGGTCTGAGAAAATTGTGAAACTTTGTAGAGAATTCATTTTATATTAGAATTAATTTCTAAAAATGTTAGAACAATTAAAGGAGGTGTTTAGCATTTATTCTGAGATCAGGATAATTTAAGGATATCGGTATAATTAAAGTACATTGGGATTTGTGCCAATTAGATATTGGACCTAAAAGAGGCCCAACATGTCATCCTAGGCCAGCCCAATAAGTTCCAAAAGTTACTTGGAGCCCAAGTCCAATAATGAATAGTTTATGGATTTTTTAAAAGAAAAAAAAGAGATAAAGTAAGAATTAGAGTTTGCACATAGTGGGACCCACAAGGACATTGCAAATGGCGTACAAGACAAGAGGAGGAGCTGATTTTTGTCATGTCATGTTATCTCAATTTAGCTTGGTGGTGATGTCATGAGTGAAAAGAGAAAAGACATTCCAAGATCAAACCTTTAACCATTAGATTAAATAGTTTCCAAGGTGATCTCGGCCTTCAAATGGCACATGACTTTTGCTATAGATACCTCCATTTACAAGTCCAAAACTGTGGGCAAGAAAGGAGAAGGAAGCTCTTGGAAAATATTTCTCAAGCTTGGAGGAAGCAAGGATCTTGAAGAAACAAGTAAGGTAAGTTGTCTCCTTGCTTCTACCTTTTGTTCTTATGGTTTGTGCTTGAGTTTAAGTGGTTTTTGAGGCTTAAATCTTGGGGAGATGCTGCTGGAATTTTTGTGTATATGTGAAAGGAATGAGTTTTAGATCATAGATAGCTAAGATGTAATATCCTTAATTTCTGTACTGATTTCCATGTACAGATTAAATGGAATATACGAGTTCTGTTTCAGGAAAAAGATGTGGTCCTTTATGTAAAGAAAATGATTAAATTGCAAAAGAAAAGAAATGAAAGGACTTAAATGTAAATATGGAAAGTTTAAGGTTAGGAAAGAAAGGTAGACAAAAATGTGGGGTCTTAAAGTGTAATTTTAGCCAAATAAAGGGACTTAAGTGCAAAGAAGGAAAAGTTCCCTGGGGCTAAAGTATAATTAAAGAAAATTAGGCCAGAAGTGGTTTGAACTGACCGGTGGCATTTCAGTCCCAGATTTTACCAGAAGATAGGGCAAGTGACGCTGGGTAATCCAGCCTAATATAGGAATTTTTGAAGACTCCAGATAGCCGAAAATGGACTGATCGTCCGAAAGTTATAAAAATTTATACCGGATACCCTAGATTTTAGATATAAGTAAGAAATTACAGGATGATGCACCCTTATAGGGCGGATGTCGGGAGACTGACAGAATACCGATAGGAGGTCTGTAGGAAAAGTTATCCGCAAATTAGAAAATCCAGACGGGGTATGAGGCCTCCAGGAATCCGATAGGGAGATTTATCGGTATTTTTAAAGGGCTGAATGCGATCGGATGACTTCAGTCAGATGACTGTTATAACCCACAGGGATGCCTGAACACAGTAGGACACTGTATCTGGGAAAAGGAGCCAGTGTCCGGAAAGGTGTATAATCGGTAAATAATAATTAAAATATTCGGTGAACTAGGGCAGAGGAAGATTCCTCGTAATGCGTGCCATATAGATAATGGACCCAGGAAGCCCAAAAATGGCGCCATTAGAGGCCCAATAAGACTCTTGGGCTGATAGGTGGGCCAGTGTCCAACGAAACCCCGGAAAAGTGCGAAATTGCGAAAATGCCACTGCGTTGTACAAAAAGGACAGCAGATGAATGGAGGGCATTCTGGTCATTCTGGACAGGCCTAGAGGCTAAGACATATCTAAATAAGGTTGACTAGAGCCAGTATATGCTTTGACCAGGTTCAGAAAGGTGTGAAATGACGATTTTGCCCTTAGGGTTAAAATAGGACAAGATAGGGTACCAAGGGCATTTCGGTCATTTCGCAGGGGATATGTAACTAAGTCTAGACCCAGTATTAAAAAGTTAATGATATAAATGGTCTAGATACTAAATGTGAGGTCAGTAGACATAAAAAGGATTTTCAAAAAAATTAGATTCAGAAAACAGCACATTTTTCGAGGAGACAGACCGGGCCGGTACCGGATTGGACTGGAAAGCTTCCGAAAGGCTCTAGCTCTCTCTCAATTTCGCCATGTGAAGAATGTGGGAGGTGAGGTGTCCCATGAGTTGGCATTGAGTGATGTCATGCATGATGTAGTAAAAGGAATAAAGAAAAATAGGAAATTCAGGAAAAACCAGGACCGCAGGATCATAAGTCTTCAAAATTACAAGATTGCCATTGTTCACCACTATAAATACCCCCCCTAGCTCCTCATTTCGGCACAAGCAAGAAAGAGAGGAAGAAAGAAGTTCTTGAGAGAGAAAGAAAGAAGTAAGGAAGTTCTGGTGAAGTTGGAGGTAGTAGAGAAGTTCTGAAGCTCTGCTTTTGAGGTAGCAACTAATCCTAGCTCTTATGTAATGTCTTTGTGATTTGTTGTGCTTTTGTTTGGTTGGATTGTTGTCTTATATGTTATGCTTGAAGCTCTATTCCAATGCTATGATCATATGTTATTGAATATGGAAGCATGCAGCATACTTATCTGTGCACAATCACAAGCAAGCACCGTCACTCTGCATTACATATATTGTTATGATTATTGCTATTGGGATTCTTTTGAATCTCATTCCCAAATATAACATTACAGGGGAGGTTCTGTCAAAATAAAATTTGGAAATCTTAAGAGACGCCGGTAGGCTGCCGAAATTCCAGCAACAAAGACGGGACAAAGAAAGGAACTGATACGTACTGTGTACGTAGGTACTGTCTAAGGAGGCTGGAAGTGAGTGGACCTAGCCAGTTCATCCAGTCTTTCCTGGGTACTTACATAGAATGGTAGTTCCTACGGGAATTACCGAATCGGTACAAGATCGGTTACTTTCTACAGACAGAATGTAGCAGTTATGCTGTCGAAATTTTAGACAACGGAAAGTGTAACAGAAATAGGAGAATGTTAATCATGCACTAATATATAACAGTTAATTATTTGATATTAATTGTTATCTGGCATGTATAACTGATATGTGTTGGTTGTATGCATGTGTATGTAAAGACTAAATGCTGAAAATAGGCTCAGTGAACAGTAATTCGTGAAGACCTATTCATGTTTGATAAAATATTAAAAATAGCAAATGATTGAATTAATGCCCTAAATTTTTAGGGTAACAATTATACATACTAAGCTTTAATTTGATATATAGATTGCCTCATTTGGATGTATACACGAAAAGATATAAATTGTTAAAGTTGGGACCAGAATGCTGGATTCAGGAGAAAGTCATTGGATGAACAGTAAGATTGAAACGTTGACCCACGTTGAATTTGTCAAGGATTGGTCAACCAATGATTTTTCCCTGAAATATACTTAAGTTATATTCATGTATCAATTTGAACCACTTCATTTCAATTTTTCTAGAATTAGTTATGAATTTCAAAGTCAGGTCACTCATCTGGAATTTGCCACAGTGAACAGTACCCGATATGAATAAAATTCTAGATTTAGAGTTTAGACTTCAATGACTCTGAAAATGGTTCTAAGTGCTACTGAATTGTCCCTAAGATGTATAAAAATAAGGATGTGACATAAGACAAGCTTAAACAAGCTAGTTACATGCTTGGTTGTAAAGTAAGTTGATGTTCTTGACTTTACCATTTCGGTTTGCACTGTTCATGCACTGTTCATGATAGAAGGAAATGGAATTTCAATGATTTAATTCCTCCATTGAGTTTATATGATGATTTTGTGTAGGAATGGAAAGGTTTTGAACTTTGGAAACCATTGGAATTAAAGGTTATAAAGTTGAAAATTCCTCACGGTTACTGTTCACGCGTGTGAACAGTGATTTGAATTTCCTGATTTTGATGATTCCAATGGTCTTAAAATGAGATTTTGTGTGGGGGAAAAGTGGAGGAACAAGTATGGGAAGCATTGGAATGAAAATGAGAATTTTTGGAAGATTTATGTATGCTTTTGCAAATCTATACAGAACAGTGTATTGTTGCTGGAATTTGGTTATTTTGAGTTCATAAATGGATTCAAAAGGTGAAATTGTGTAGGGTAAGGTCATGACATCAATTGGTTCAAAGCCCAAGTTAATTGGCAAAGATTAAAGAAAGTTATGTTAGTTAAAGCAAGTTAAAGGTTCAAGAGAGGTAGTCTTGAGTAGTGTTTGAGTTCATGGTCCTAATGGATTATGTAATGAATATGAATATCTTTAGGACCTTGAAACCTCTAAGAAGGTGTTGGGGAATGATTGACCAAAAACCTTCATGATTGGAAAGCTTGGGAAGCAAGTGCAAGCATAAGAAAGATAGCTTAAATCCAAGGTAGTGAACTTACCCTAAACTTGTATGTATGTAATGTATGCTTGATTGTGCTATGGCTTGGTTGAATTGTGTGTATATGGTAGATGATTGAAGCTCTATTATGTTATGATTACTTTGGACGATTGTATTTCATATGATACATGGAAGCATGCTCATCACACTATGATAACACTTTCACAAGCAAGCACAAGTCTTTACATTAATACATGCATTGATTGGTATTGTTTGCTACTGAGATTCCCCCGAATCTCACCCCCCATAACCATGATCTAGGTGCTGGAACATCACAAGGAAGGAGGTAATTGTGGATGTATGAATGGTGTATTACTTGGATAGCATGCCTTTAATTTATGTGATGATATATTGGTATGTATATTGTATGCATGCACTGGATCCGATGAGAGGCAGTCTACTTCCATCGATAGTTTGAGCAGCTTATCCAGCAAATTTTTGTATGAAATTTGGCATGAACTTATCTAAGATCCAGATCTTTAATTGGACACCAAGAACGCGTAATTTTCCTAAGTTTTCAAATTGATATGATTTTTCAAAGTTGGACTTAAACTCTGGATCAAGATAAAACAAGTCATCCGATATAGTAAGGTTCATACGCAGTTTTCATATAGTAAATGAATGAGTTTGTCCGTGATATTTGGTGAGCTTAAAGTAAACATTCTTAGATTTAAATCCATAGGTAATTCGACTCAATTGGATAAGTATACAAGGAGAAATGAATTTTTGAAAATGGGGCAAAGAAACTGGAACTTCCAGATTTACTAAATGAACAGTAAAGTTCAACGAATAAACTGATTTTATCTGGACAAGGAAACCTCATGTTCATATTTTTATATCAAATTTAAAGGAAAGATATTTCATTAGAAATTGGAATCACCTAAATACAATTTTTTCTAGATTTAATTATGAATTTCCAAAGTTTAGGCTGTAATCTGGAATTACCCAGTGAACAGTGACGGTGAACAGTACCCATAAGCCCAACTCTTGGAAATACATGTTTTTGAGGTTAAGAGGTATTCCAATATTCTAAAATAATTCCAATTGAGTATAAGTAAGGTTAAGGTTTAAGCTCAAAATTTAAGGTTAAAGTTTAAGGATTGAGATTAAGGATATTTAGTAGAGAATGCTGTTATACTGGCAGAATATCAAAAGTACTGCGTACGTAGGTGCTGTCGAAGGAGGCTGGAAGTGAGTGGACCTAGTCGGTTCATCCAGTCTTTCCTGGGTACTTACGTAGAATGGTAGATCTTATGGGACTTACCGAATCAGACCATTAGTTTTGGGGTGGTTGGGGTTGATACTTTATGAGTTACACTATATTTGGCCAATAGGTTATTGATCAACTTATTGCAAAAATGGGTACTTTGATCGCTAATTACGGCTCTTGGTACTCCAAACCTACTAAAGATGTGAGACCTCAGGAATTTTGAAACTGTTTGGGCATCATCTAGCCTTGTGGGGATGGCTTCTACCCACCTAGATAAGTAGTCTATAGCCAACAAAATATACTGAAACCCTGCTGAAGGTGGAAAAGGCCCATGAAGTCTATCCCCCATACATCAAAAACCTCACAAAATAGAATAGGGTGTTGTGGCATTTCATGCCTCTTACTAATCCCTCCAAATCTCTGGCACCTATCACAAGCTTTACGAAACTCAAAAGCATCTTTAAAAAGGGAAGGCCAATAGAAACCGGAATCAAGGACCCTACGTGCAGTCCTTTTTCCTCCAAAATGATCCCCACAAACCCATGAATGGCATGCTTCCAAAACTGATTTGTGATCTTGATCTGGGACACATTGTCTTAACACTTGGTCTGAGCACAGCTTCCATAGAAAAGGTCTATCCCAAATTATGTATTTAGATTCGCTCTTGAGCTTTTGGGCCTGAAATTTAGTCAAATGAGAAGGGATTAGGCCAGTTTTAATGAAATTAACCAAATGAGCATACCAAGGTTCTATAACAATAACCAAACAAAGAGATTGATCAGGGAAAGAATCACAAATGAGATCAGAACTAAGTACTCCCCGTGTCTCTGTTGGTAATCTGCTCAGATAATCTCAACGTGGTTCATATTTCCAGCTCGATCCCTCACCTCTATATCAAACTCTTGAAGCAGTAACATCCATCGTAGGAGTCTCAGTTTAGATTGAGGTTTATGGAACAAATACTTGACTGCTGCATGATCTGTGTAAACAACTACCTTGGAATTAATTAGATATGCTCTGAATTTATCCAAGGCTACCACAATGGCATACAATTCTTTCTCAGTAGTGGTGTAATTAATTTGAGCAGCATCAAGTGTTTTCGAGGTATAGGCAATCACTCTAGATAGATTACCTTCCCTTTGACTTATCATAGCTCCCATGCATAATTGGAAGCATCACAAGATAGTTCAAATGGAAGATCCCAATCTGGTGATGTTAGAATAGGAGGAGAAATCAACCTCTCCTTTAATTTTTCAAAAGCCTCTTTACAGTCATTAGAGAAAACAAAGTCAGTGTCCTTTTGCAGAATTTTTGAGAGTGGTAAAGCAATTTTACTAAAGTCTTTGATGAATCTTCTATAAAACCTAACGTGCCCTAGAAAAGATCAAAGTTCTTTTAAAGTTGTGGGGTAGGGCAGTGAGGAAATGACATCAATTTTTGCTTTATCCAACTCAATTCCCTTGCTAGATATAAGATGTCCGAGTACTATTCCATGATCAACCATGAAATGGCATTTTTCAAAGTTTAAAACCAGTTTTTTCTCAATACATCTAACAAGGACTTTATCAAGGCTTACTAAACATTCATCAAAAGAATTTCCATAAACAGTAAAATCATCCATGAACACATCCATGCATTTCTCAATGAAATCATAAAATATGGAAAGCATGCAACGTTGAAATGTGCCAGGGGCATTACACAAGCCAAATGGCATTCTTTTATAGGCATATGTGCCAAAGGGACATGTAAATGTGGTCTTTTCTTGGTCCCTCAGGTCTATGGGTGTAACATCCTAATTTTTAGGTCTAGGAGAACTGGGAGGTAGTCTGATATGGGCAGGCTATTAAACCCGTAGTCCCAGGGTAGTAATCTGATATGGGTGGATTACTTACCTATATTTTGTAGGAATCCGTGGGATGAGCTAAGTCCTTCGGGATTTAAAGATGAGTTAAGTCTTTGACCTACAAAATAGGGACAGTTCACCTAGGTTCAAAAAGAGGAATGTAAGGAATATCCTAAGTCTTAAGCCTAGGAATTCTGCAGGTAGCTTGATATGGGCTGGCTCCTGTGTAAGATAACCTGATATGGGCGGGTTGTCGAGCCTTTCAATTTACAATGACTCCTGAAGAGTTCAGGGGACTAGTTGTTGAAAGAGAATTTCTAGAACTTAAGATAAAGGATAAGAAGATGAGTAAAGATGCCAGAAAGAGAGTTCAGGGGCATAATCGTAATTATGGGGAAGATCGGGCAGGTAGCCGATGAGTACCATATTTTACCAGAAAATAGAGAAAATTATGCTGATCATTTCACTGAACTGTGAAATATGCATATGAGGTCTCTATGAGCATGAAAGAATTAGAAATGTGACCAAGGGTAAAATGGTCATTTTGAAAAAGTGTGTGTAATATCCCAATTTTCAGGCCAGAGACTTAGTAAGTAGCCTGAAAAAGATATATCCCTTTGAGCAGAAGTTCCAAAAATATACAGAAGGTTTTTAGGGACTAAACTACAAATAAGTGAAAGTCCGGGGACTTATGTGTAAATAGTGAAAGTCCCTAGGGATATAGTGGCCATTTATGCAAAGAAAGGGATTAAATTGCAAAAGAAAGAAAATGAAGGGACTTAAGTGCAAATATGAAAAGTATAAGGTTAAAAAGGAAAAGTAGAAAAAAGGTGGGGTCCTTAAGTATAATTTTAGCCAAATAAAAAGGGACTTAAATGAAAAGAAGAAAAGTTCCTTGGGGCTAAAGTATAATTAAAGAAAGTCAGGCTGGAAGTGGTTTGGACTGCCCGAAAGTATTTCGGTCCCAGATTTCACCAGTAGAGAGAGCAAGTGATGCTCGGTAATCTGGCTTAATACAGGAATTTTTCAAGACTCCAGATAGCCAGAATTGATCTGATAGTCCAAAAGTTATAAAAATTCCTACCGGATATCCTAGATTTCAGATATAAGTGAGAAATTACAGGATGATGCGTCCTTATGGGGCGGATGTCAGGAAACTGACAGAATACCGATAGGAGGCCTGTAGAAAAAGTTATTCATAAATTAGAAAATCCAGACGGGAGTGTGTGGCCTTCGGGTATCCGATAGGGAAATTTATCGGTATTTAAAAAGATACTGAATGAGGTCAGATGACTTCAGTCAGATGCCCGTTATAACCCAAATGGATGTCTAAACGCAGTAGGCCAGTGTATCTGGTAAAATGACCCGGTGTCCGGAGATGGGTATAAACGGTGTATAATAGCTAAAATACTCAATGAACATTGACAGGGGAAGATTCCTCGTAATGCCTACCATGAGGGTAATGGACCCTGAAAGGCCCAATAATGGCGCCAACAAAGGCCCAGTAAGACCCTTGGACTGATAAGTGGGCCAGTGTCTAGTAGAACCCCGAAAAGGTGCGAAATTATGAAAATACTTAATAAATGCATGAAGGGCATTTTGGTCATTTTGGATAGGCCCAGGTGCCAAGACATACACAGGTAAGGTTGACCAGGGTCAGTATATGCCCTGACAGGGTGCAGAAGGGTGTAAAATGACAATTTTACCCTTAGGGTTAAAATAGTGCAAGAAAGGGCACCCAAGGGCATTTTGGTAATTTGCCAAGGGATGTTTCTTAATCGAGCCATCAGAATACTTGAGCTTGATCAGGATCCAAGATAATGTTCCAAGAGCCCAAAAACGTAGGCCTAGTGATATGTGGGAAAAAGTGGCATTAAAATACTATTTTAATGCTGTTTCAAAAAAATAAAGTTACTCGGTCAGCACGATAACCGAGGAGGTGATCAGATAAAGTCCTGGACTTATCTGGATAGCATTGGAAGGCGTGAAAGGTCCCTTCCAGGTGCCACCTGGCGTCATCTTAGAGGAAGAAGAAAAGTTAAGGACACGAGGCACAATCTCAGCCGTTGAGTCCGGTTTGTGGGAAATCGGACCGGACCGGTACTGGATTAGACTGGAAATGCTGAGTCAGCTGATGAGGTGTCCAGGAATTGGGACATGTGAAGAATGTGGCGATGAGGTGTCCCGATGAGGTGTCCTGGGTGATGCAGTAAAAAGGAATAAAAGAAAATAGGAAATTCCAGGAAAAACCAGGACCACATGTTCATATGACTTCAAAATTACAAGAATTCCATTGAAGGAAACTATAAATACCCCCCATTCATTTGCATCCCACGGCCAAGCATGAGAAAGAGAGAGAAAGAAGAGAGAAAAGGAGAAGGAAAGAAAGAGAGAAAGGAAGAAAGAAAGAAAGGAAGTTCTGGCGGAGCTGGAAGCAGAATAGAGATAGTAGAGTTCTGCTAAGCCTTTGAGGTAGTAACTAATCCTAGCTTTTATGTAATGGCTTTGTGATTTGTTGTGCTATTGTTTGGTTGGATTGTTGTCTTATATGTTATGCCTGAAGCTCTACTGCAATGCTATGATCATATGTTATTGAGTATGGAAGCACGCAGCATACCTATCTGTACACAATCACAAGCAAGCACTGTCACTCTGCATTACATATATTGTTATGATTGTTGCTACTGAGATTCCTCCGAATCTCATCCCAATAAATAACCCATTACAGGGGAGGTTATGTCAAAGTGAATTTTGGGAACTTTAAGAGACGCCGTTATGCTGCCGAAATTATGACAAGATAAGGAAAGCAGTTGATACGTACTGTGTACGTAGGTACTATCTAAGGAGGCTGGAAGTGAGTGGACCTAGCCGGTTCATCCAATCTTTTCTGGGTACTTACGTAGAATGGTAGTTCTCACGGGAATTACCGAATCGGTACTATATCAGTTACTTTCAGAAGATGAAGCGTAGCGGTTATACTGCCGGATTTCAGGCAGGAGAAGATGTAATAGAAATATGAGGATTTCATACATGCCCTGATGTATAATGACTTATTATTTAATAAAGATATTGTTTGGCATGTTTGACTGATATATGAGGGATGTATGCATATGTTTGCAAAGTTGAGTGCTGGAATTGGCCACTATGAACAGTAACAAGTAGAACATGTTAATGTTTGATAAATAATTAAAAATAGTAAATGGATGAATAAATCTATGAAATTTTTATGGTAAATAGTAGACATACCAAGATTTAATTTTATATATAACACGTCTCATTTGGATGTCTACACATGGAGTTATAAATTATCAAAGTTGGGACCAGAATGCTGGATTCAGGAGAAAAACGCTGAATGAACAGTAAAGTTGTAACGTTGACTGATGTTGACTTGGTCAATGAATTGTCAACGAGTTATTTTTCCCTGAAAGATAATTTAGTTATCTTCAATTATAAATTTGAACCACTTTATTTTGATTTTTGTAGAATTAGTTATGAGTTTTCGAAGTCAGGTCACTCATTTGGAATTTGCACAGTGAACAGTACTCGATAAGAGTAAAACTCCAGATTAAGAAATTGGACTTCAATGACCTTGTAAGTGGTTCTAAATGCTACCAAATGTTCTCTAAGACGTATGAAAGTAAGGATGTTTCATTTTGGTATCAGAGCAGTGTTAGAAATCGTGCCCTAGGGGCCAATCATTGTCTTATGAACATTATTGATTTATGAATTTATTAATTGAGTTATCATATTATTTGCATGTTTACTATGATGACCATCCTTGGATAATTCATGATATTATCCTAAATGTCCCTGGTCGATCATCTATGTGGGAGCACAGATGAAATAAGACCAGTATGACTTTGAAGATGTATAGAGATATAAATCAAAGTCATAAGCACATGTAAGAGTACAGGGTGTTGGACCGACCCGCTATGAGAGAACTGCATGGGTAACGTCATAAGCTTCTCTCATATACAAACCATGTCAATATGCCCTTTGACCTGAGATCATCATGGATTCCTACATGACAAAACGCTCAGCTTTGACCTAGTCAAAAGTCACTTTTGACCGAGTGATCATAAAGACTATGTTCGGGCTTAGTGGTTTTTCATGCGGAGGAATGTGAATGGTCAAGATGGAATTTGTCCCTCACATTCGTGGAGAGATATTACTGGGCCCCTCGATGAGTGAGTCTGAGAAATGTATGGCCATACTGTAATGGAAAGGTAGTTCCATTTCTATAGTCAGACTACTCAGGGATCGAGAAAGTAACGGTCGGGAATAGGAGGATGACATTATCCATGCCTCATCCATGACCAAAATATCGCGTGACAGAAGGGACATGATATGGTTGTATAAAAGGTTACATCGTTTATCGATCCTCATATGATTTGGGTAGTTGTTATGTCTTGCTAGAGACCGCTTGCGACTTGTGGGCTAGTATAGCAAATGGCCCACTGCCAACTTCATATGGGCCTACAGGGTCGCACACAAAATAGCCCAACACGAGCTATGATGTCCAGATTCATTGAATCTAAGACATGTCCAGATTCAATGAAAGATCCAGGTGAATGTATATATATTTATTTATATTCGTATATATATAAATTCGTATATATATATATTATATATATGAGATATATGAGATTTAATTTATAAGGATAAATTAAATCCCTATCACGTTTGAATTCGAAATTCAAATTGATAGGATATCTCATATAAGAGATATTTATAAGATTTAATTTATAAGGATAAATTAAATCTCTATCACGTTTGAAATTCGAAATTCAAATTGATAGGATATCTCATATAAGAGATATTTATAAGATTTAATTTATAAGGATAAATTAAATCTCTATCACGTTTGAAATTCAAAATTCAAATTGATAGGATATCTCATATAAGAGATATTTATAAGATTTAATTTATAAGGATAAATTAAATCTCTATCACGTTTGAAATTCGAAATTTAAATTGATAGGATATCTCAAATTTGATTTATGGGAATAAATCAAATATAACTCAGTCTCATCTTTATTTAAAGTTAAATAAATAAGTAATTAAATCTGTGGGACGGATTTAATATTATTTTATTTAATTAGTTTCTTATAAAATTATACAATATATGATATTGTATCAATTCGGAATTAATATAAGATTAACTCCAAAATCCAATTAGGTCAAGTGGAAAAACGCATAGCATCCTCTATATCTGATTGGAGGAGCTACGTTTGAAAATAACACAGAACACAAAAGGCCGAACGGAATCTGCAAAAGGTTTGCAGACAAGAAACTGCTGAAATAGAGACGGAGACTTGTGAAAGCCTTGGAGGGACAGGAGACGCTAGCACGTCGTTCGTGGTTGGAACGCTGTTCGTGTGGATACCAGTAGAGGAAGCCGACCTGAGGCGTCGACTTCTTGTGATCGGAAAGAGACCACCGTCCGCGGAGAGAATCTGTGAAGGTCGCTGAGGAACACTCCGTCGATTTCTTGCGATCAGAAAGAGATCACCACCCACGTAGAGAAGCTGTGAAATTCGCTGAGCAACACTAAGGGTAATGATTCTTTCCACTTGACTTAAACACATACGGCAGATCCTGGCAAGGAATGGAAAATTTTAAAGTTTATTTCCGCTGCGTGTCTTCCAATTCCTTACAAGCAGAAGGTTCTGGCATAGACCAGAAAGGGCTCTGGTTCAGAGCATAAGATTCTGGCACAGAACAGAAGGTTCTGGCTCAGTGATGCTCTGAAATAGTTAAGATGTGGGGTACGTGGTATAGGTTATCCTAAATGTTTTACATATGTACGTATATTGTTGTGCATATATATGACTGGATTTCCCAATTCTAGAAAAAGAAGTGGAAGTCATGGTTAATACAAGAAGAACGGTTAGACCGGAGGTGGTAGAGCCTCGGGATGAGGGTACTAATAATCAGATAAACCCTATGCAAATTATTCTAGATAGGTTGGAACAGCAACAGCATGCAATAGATGAGATGCGGGCAACCAGACTCGCCAAGATCAAGAACGAGATTCTGCTATCGCTACGGTGGTTGCTGCTGCAGTTGCTAGCTTACAGCAGTCTGAGAAGGAGGTAGTATCAGAAAATGATATAGAACCTGAACCTCAGCCAGATCATGAGCAGACTGGAATGAATAGACATCAGGGGTCTATAGGAATTGACAATAACTAGGAAAGTTTGCAAACATGGATGGAGCGATTCCATAAGTTTAATCCGCCCATGTTTGAAGGGACTTTTGACACTCAAGTAGCTGAGGATTGGGTAAGCCAGTTAGAGAAAATCTTTAAGATTTTAGAATGTCCTACTGAAAGAAAGGCCCAGCTGGCAGTTTACAAGCTAGAAAAAGATGCGGATAGGTGGAGGAATACAGAAGTAATTCTGCACTCAAGAAATATTTCACTTACATGGGAGATATTTCTTGAGCAGTTCAACGAGAAATATTTTCCACAGTCGGTAAGAGATGAACCTGAAGCGGAATTTTTAATATTAAAGCAGGGTGAGCAAGAACCCTTTGATGATTATCTTGCTAGGTTCATTCGTCTTTCACGATATTCCACTTACCTAAACTGTATGAATGATAAGAGGTGGACCACTGAGAAGTTAACTCGTGGATTAAACCCTACATTAAAGGAGAAGGTTTTTCCTAGACAGATACGAAGGTTTAATGAAGCAGTAGAGGTATGCAGGATCACAGAGAAGAATGTGCAATATCCAGAAAAGAGTGAACCTACTACATCAAGAGTGATGACACCAGGTTCCTTGAGAGGGAACAGCAAGAAGAGAAATGGGCCAGCATATGGGTCAGAAGTTAATAAGAGGCAGGGAAGTAGGCCAGGTAGTGGGTCAAGAGAAGTTAGTAGGCAACCAAGGCTTAATATATGTGGGAACTGTGGTCGAGACCATGGTACGAGGCCTTGTCCAGTAGGTCAAGGGTTATGCTATAGGTGTGGAAAGCCTGAACATTATGCCAGGGAGTGTCCACAGAACATAACAGGCGAAAGATACCCGACTCAGGGAAGAGTATATGCCCTAACTGGCAACGAGATAAGAAAGTCTCCTACGCCAAACTAAGGTACGAGTTTAATTGTGTTCTGTATCCACTGGCTAATGAATGGATAAATCCTGTATGTGATTGGATTGTATTGTCCAGTATGCACCCTATTGAGCTACCCTATACCTAGTATGTTGCCTCTATATAAGAATGAGTATGATTACAGGTTTTAAAAGTAGGAAGTAGAGAAAACATATTCAAGATAGTTAGGGTTAGTCAAACCCTTGAGCGTTAAAACTTATATTATGGTTGAAAGGAGTCCAGATCGTGACGTTATGAGAAATAGGTCGCGACTAAAGGACACAGAAATGCCAGGTCATGACGAGTAGCATATGACAGTCACGACTAAAAGTCGCAGAGCATGTGAGTTGCGACTATGCAGTTCTCGGGTCGCAACAAAGATAGCAGAGGCCATATGATAATAAAGGTACCAACCTTACTGAAGTCCATCAGCTAGAGGATTGGAATAGCATATGGTAAGCCAGACAGTACAAAGGTATTGAGGTACTTAAGATCAGTTTAAGATAATGTGCAAAAGTAGATCCTCTATGTGATAACTAAGAGTAGATCTACGTTACAGGGATTTTATTCAGCTAATCTGAATAGAAGACCTAAAAGCTAGAATAAGATTTGCCCAGGAATGATCCTAGTATATGGCCTAATGGTAAAGATGTGATGGGTAATAGATAAAGAGCTAAATGTTCCCTGAGCAGAGGAATTCCATCACGAAGAAGTAGTAGACCTAGGGGAGAATACCCTAGAAAATAGAAGTAATAGTGAGAAATGATGAATGAGATCCATGAGGATTAAGGATCAAGAGAAAGACCAATAAGTAACCATAGTCCGGTCAAGAATAGACTGGGACTAATGGATAAATAGAAGAAGTTAAGAGATAGTAAAGAGGTAGCCACAGTTAAGAGATAAAGTGACTCCCCTATTCCCTATATGAGATAGAGTAATGAAGGGTTGAGTCTATACCCTAGTAAGAGGGTAGCGTGGCAGCCTAAGTGAAATAGATAGCTGTTTCAGATGGATGATCAGTATATGATAGGCAAAATGATAAAGGAAATATGCTTTGAGGCTCATTTAGATTATTACAATGTCTGATGGATGGTTGAACAAAATATGGTGATGATATGGCTTATGTTGCCATAAGATATGATAGTTGCATCTTCTTGTAGTTGTCATATGATGACATGCATGTTAGAGTATGCTATGTAGAATGGATACTCCCCTTTTTCAGTGCATGTAGGGTAAAGTATATATGAGTACACATATGAGATGAGAAAGTATGTTGCTCTCATACCATATGATATGCAATAAGGAATGTATTGAGGATGATATATAGTCTCAATTGATGGGACGATAAGTTATGATATGATACTCAGACATGATTTATGATTGAGGTTACTCAGGTATTTCTATAGGCTTGTGAATACAGTACTCAGGGCCATTTCTATTGAAAGGAATGGTATACAGAAAGGGAAGCAGATAAAAGTAAAAAGGAATTGTTTCTAGATCACTCTTCAGATAAGAGTTGGATCTGAAATAGATGGCTCTCAGATAGAGCTAGATTCAGACGAGTACAGATCACTCTTCAGATAAGAGTTGGATCTGGTACAGATTGCTTGTAGTTAGAGCATAGTTTGAATGGCTCGCAGTTAGAGCACAGATTAAAATAAAAAGTTATGATGAGGCCATAGCAGCAAAATGCAATGGCAGGTGGTTAGACCATAGCCAATGGTAAACCACAGTAAAGTAAGAAAGCTGAGAAGGAACTCCTGAGTAAGAGAGAAAGTAAGTAAAGTCTGGGTAAAGGATATGAGGCTATAAATTCTTAAAAAATTTATTTATGGAGTTATCAACAGGTGAAAGCGGTTAACCTTATAACTTAGTCTGTTGGTTTAAGATCTTCAGGAGATATACAGTACAACAGAATCGCAGTTAGATTCTGGAGGGTCGTAGTTAGATCCTAGCATGGCTCCAGGATCACAGATAGATCCTAACAGCTTCAGAGTCGCAGTTAGATTCTGAAGAGGCTAATGGTTGATCGCAGTTAGATCCTGAGGTCGCAGTTAGACCTAGCCTAAGGAAAGTAATAAGCCATGAGATATGAGTACAAGGTAATATCTCTTTGGGAAGATGAATGCCAAAGACGAAGTTAAGGTGAGGAAGCTTCACTAGTTGATAAACTCATCCAGAGAAATTATTTTACAATGGTTTTCCTCATATAGCCTCTATTATAGGCAGACTGAACTTAGTTTTTCCTTAACAAAGACGGAGTCCAAGTCCAAATCTGAGTACTGATATTCAAAGTTTTGTAGAAGTATGCCTGAGAAGCAGAAAAGAGAATTCCCTGTAGAGAATAGAAAAGCATTGGCTAAGAGCACTCTGGGAGGTAGCTCAAGTTGTAAAGCCAATAGCAAGAGAAAGAGGCAATAGTTCAGACAGGGAACTGATCAAAGTAATGATCAGGTTGGAGAGCAGAGATGTCAATGTGGTGGAAAGAGCCATAGCACATGGGAGTGTCAAGCAGGGCAAAGCAGTTGTAGTGAGAAAGGCCACTTTGCAAGAGGTTGCCCTAAGAATACTGACATCCCTAGGAAAGGTATTTGCTCTTACCCTAGACGGAGTCTCCAATATTCCCTGAGGTCGACCCTAAGAATGGTTAAGAAGAACCATAGCGATAAGGGTGACTGAGCTGTAAGGAACTATAGGCCTAGATAATGATGTGGATAATGAAGAGTTCTTTTCTGATTTAAAGGAAGTGGTAATAAAAGGCCAAAGAGACCTAGAGAAGAGGGTCTAAGGCAAAGCAAAGATAGAACGTAGTTCTATGAAAGAGAATATTAGGGCCTAGAGCTATAAGAATAGTAACCTAGCCCTAACCCAGTAGCACAAAAGGTGCTAAGGCAAGAATAGCCTAACGATAGATAAGCCCTAAGGAGGGATAAGAAAAAGTGCAAATGCCACAAAGGTTTGGCATAGATGCATGAAGTTATGAGAACAGTTAAGAAAGTTGCAAAATTACTTGAGTTATGGTTTTGTATCAGGAGAAAGAAAGACAGAAAAACAGTATTTCTCCTAAGGGATTAGCAAAGTGTAAGAGAGATGAGGTAGACCCCAGAATTACATCAAAATTCTGCGGGATAAGATATGAAAGAAATGGACACTACTCACAGGGGTAATGTAACATCCCAATTTTCAGGCCTAGAGATGCAGAAATAGCCTAAGATTAAGAGGCTGCTAGACCCCCTTTGAGCAGAAGTCCTGGAGATACGTAGAGAGTTTCAGGGACTAAGTTGTAAATAAGCGAAAGTACAGGGATTTATGTGTCAACAGTGAAAGTCCCAAGGGGTAGAATGGCCATTTGGGATGATGTAAAGGTCAAAGGATGTGGAGTTGAGAGATGACCATTTAGGTCGCGATAAGAGATAGGTATGGTCGCGACTAATGGTTATAGAAAGAGTTATACGCGATGAGAAAGCAGTGTGGTCGCGACTAGGAAGTAGTTACGTCGCGACTAATAATGGCAGAAAGGTTTAGACGCGACTGAATGATGTAAAATGACGATTTTACCCTTAGGGTTAAAATAGTGCAAGAAAAGGCACCCAAGGGCATTTTGGTAATTTGCCAAGGGATGTTTCTTGGGAATCGAGCCATCAGAGTACTTGAGCTTGATCAGGATCCAAGATAACATTCCCAGAGCCCAAAAACGTAGGCCCAGTGATATGTGGGAAAAAGTGGCATTAAAATACTATTTTAATGTTGTTTCAATAAAGTAAAGTTACTCGGTCAGCACGACAACCGAGGAGGTGATTAGATAAAGTCCTGGACTTATTTGGATAGCATTGGAAGGCGTGAAAGGTCCCTTCCAGGTGCCACCTGGCGTCATCTTAGAGGAATGAGAAAAGTTAAGGACACGTGGCATAATCTCAGCCGTTGAGTCCGGTTTGTGGGAAATCGGATCGGACCGGTACTAGATTGGACTAGAAATGCTGAGTCAGCTGATGAGGTGTCCAGGAATTGTGACATGTGGAGAATGTGGCGATGAGGTGTCCCATGAGGTGGCCTTGAGATGATGTCATGCATGATGCAGTAAAAGGAATAAAGAAAAATAGTAAATGGTTGAATAAATGTATGATATTTTTTATGGTAAATAGTAGACATACTAAGCTTTAATTTGATATATAGAATGCTTCATTTGGATGTATACACGAAAATATATAAATTGTTAAAGTTGGGACCAGAATGCTGGATTCAGGAGAAAGTCATTGGATGAACAGTAAAGTTGAAACGTTGACCCACGTTGAATTTGTCAAAGAATGGTCAACCAATGATTTTTCCCTGAAATATAATTAAGTTATCTTCATGTATCAATTTGAACCACTTCATTTCTATTTTTCTAAAATTAGTTATGATTTTTCAAAGTCAGGTCACTCATCTGGAATTTGCCACAGTGAACAGTACCCGATGAGAATAAAATTCCAGATTAAGAGTTTAGACTTCAATGACCTTGAAAGTGGTTCTAAGTGCTACTGAATGTTCCTTAAGATATATAAAAATAAGGATGTGAGTCATTCAACTTCCTGTAGTCAATGCAAACTCGCCATGAATTCTGCACTCTAGTAGGCATTAACTCATTGTTGTCATTTTTAACTACTATCATTCCGCTCTTTTTGGGTACTAAATGCACAGGTGATACCCATTCGCTATCTGAAATAGCATAAATGGTTCCTGCCTTCAACAGTTTATTAATTTTCTTCCTGACCACATCAGAGATCAATAGGTTTAATCTCCTTTGGGGTTTTTTAATTGGCTTGGAATCCTCATTCAGTATGATTCTATGAGTACAAATAGTGGCATCTATCCCCTTTATGTCAGCTAATTGCCAACCCAAAGCCTCTCTATTCTTCTTAAGCACACTTAATAATCTAGACTCTTCAGTGACAGTCAAAGAATTGGAGATAATCATCGACAATTTTGAGTCTGGCTCAAGGTAAGCATACTTAAGGTTAGAAGGTAAATCTTTCAATTCTAATACTGGGGGTTGAACAATAGAGGGGGTAAGATTGGGGAAATCATTAGAGGTAGAAATACGCCCCTTTGTTTCCTCTCAGAGGCTGCTCATGTTCAGCTCTGTAAGGCTTCCCATCTGACCTGTAATCTCTTCAGTAGTTGCACCAAGCTTAAGTTGGTCCATAGCTGCAACATAGTTGGGATCACACTCCCTCATACCTGCATCATTGTCAAAAATTAAATCATTTGGGTATGGTAAAGCATGAGAAGTAATTTTGGAATGAGAGTGAGGAGAAGTAGGGTTAGAACACATTGGCCTTTAACCGAAATAGTGGGAAGGTGATCTAAAGGGATTTTCAGTTCATTGGATGTGTCTGGTATATATGGTCGCGATCTTTCATCGTATTGACGCGACTGACTCTGATAGGATGCATCTCTGGAGCTATTAGTCGTGACTTTATATTCATTATGTCGCAACTTGTGCTCTCTGGAGTTTTGTGTCGCGACATGTAAACCATTTGGTCGCGACTCCTCTTCACAGACAGGCTACCCCTCAGCAGATTAAGGTTTAGTCGCAACACCTTTATCTTCGCATTGTGACTGGTCATCTCTGGAGTTTTGAGTCGCGACTTGTGCTCACAGTGGATTATAGACTGATGTTACGTCGCGACATTAAGGTCATTGGGTTGATACTTTTTATCACAGAAACTCGACGCTTATTTGATTGTTGGCCTTTCAGCTTCCAAAATACCTTGGGATCCTGCAAAATACTCAACAAACCTTTTGCAAGTGCATTATCTCTATCATCGTCATGCAAACTTAATTCATGTTCATCCCTAACTTCTTCAATAGCATAATCAATGGCATTTAAAGCAGTAAACGCAGAGTTATCATAGGGATATCTCATCGCTTCATTCATGTTAAAACTTACCACATGTTCTCCAACTTCCATTGTAATGGAGCTATGCTTCATACTAATCAATGGCATTTGGTCGCGACCTGTTGCATAACATTAGTGATCTCCTTCTTCATCCGAGTAGTCTTGGAAGCTGGGAAAAACTGCTCAAGATAAGTGGACTTCAGCTGATCCCATATAAGAGTGGAGAGTGAGTTGGCAAATTGTATAGCCACTCCTTAGCCTTCCCTTCCAAAGTGAAGTGGAACCACCTCCTCAAGACATCATCCAAAGTGGCCATTGGAGGTTTCATTGAAGAGAAGATCATGTGCATGGTCTATAAGTGCCTGTGAGGACATTCTCCTGCAAAACCATGAAATTTAGGTAAGGCTGCAATAAGAGCTTCTTTAATTTTAAAATTAGCCTCTTCAGCATAGAAACCATTAGGATCATAATTCACATGCGAATGATTAATTTCCCTAACACTTTTATTATCTTCAACATTCATAGGTATTTCATTTTCTCCATTCCCATTATGCCCATTATGATCAGCCATAATTAATTCAGTTTCAGATTCTAGAATACTAGAGGAGGAACTAGATTTTGCCCCTTCTTCTCTAAACTCCCTAAATTCTCTCTTTAGTTTCCCAAGTCTCCTTTCAATTTCAGGTTCAAAAGGTACTAATGTTTTCGTTCTCCTGCGCATGCAATGTAGAAACAGTCAAGAGCAATTAATACAAACTGTCAGATTCAGTTCAGAAGTTGCACAGCAGAAAATTTTCAGTAGGTCGCAACAAAAGTGTATGTTAGTCGCGACTCAAAATGACAGAGAGCAGCAGTCGCGCCGAGAAGGTTTAAATGTCACGACTGGTTTTCGCAGAGAGCAGTCGGATGTCACATATAGCAATATGGTCGCGATGCAAAGTGGTTTATGTCGCGACTAAAAGTGACAGAGAACAATTGTCGCGACTTAGTTCAGGTCAGGTGCGACTCAAGGACACAGAGACTAATCCTGCAGAAAGTCAGAAAAAAAATACAGTATGTAATGCAAGTTAAGAACTACTAAAAACTAAAATGCAATGAAAAACAATGAAAAATGACTCAGGTAGGTAATGGAATTGACAAATAATTACTAGGGAACCAATTACTTGGCTCCCCGGCAACGGTGCCATTGATGAGAGCTTCAGATTGTCGCAGTCTGTAACATCCCGATTTTTGGTCTAGGAGATCGGGACAGTTCATCTAGGTCCAAGACGAGGAATGTGAGAAATGTCCTAAGTCTCAAGCCTAGGAATTCTGCAGGTAGCTTGATATGGGCTGGCTCCTGTGTAAGATAACCTGATATGGGCGGGTTGTCGAGCTTTTCAATTAACGATGACTCCCGAAGAGTTTAGGGGATGAGTTATTGAAAGAGAATTTCTAGAACTTAAGATGAAGGATAAGAAGATGAGAATAGATGCCAGAAAGAGAATGCAGGGGCAAAATCATAATTATGGGAAAAATCGGGCTGGTAGCCGATGAGTACCATATTTTGCCAGAAAATAGAGAAAATTATGTTGATCATTTCACTGAACTGTGAAATGTGCATACGAGGTCTCTATGAGTATGAAAGAATTATGGAAAGTTTAAGGACAAAAAGGTGGGGTCCTTAAGTGTAATTTTAGCCAAATAAAAAGGGACTTAAATGAAAAGAAGAAAAGTTTATTGGGGCTAAAGTGTAATTAAAGAAAGTCAGGCCGAAAGTGGTTTGGACTGTCCGACGGCATTTCAGTCCCAGATTTCACCGGTAGAGAGAGCAAGGGACGCTCGGTAATCTGGCTTAATACAGGAATTTTTGAAGACTCCAGATAGCCAGAAATGGACTGATCGTCCAAAAGTTATAAAAATTTATACCGGATATCCTAGATTTCAGATCTAGGTGAGAAAATACAGGATGGTGTGTCTTTATGGGGCGGATGTCAGGAAACTGACAGAATACCGATACGAGGCCTGTAGGAAAAGTTATTCGCAAATTAGAAAATCCAGACGGGAGTGTGAGGCCTCCGGGTATCCGATTGGGAGATTTATCGATATTTGAAAAGGGACTGAATGAGTTCGGATAACCTCGGTCAGATGACTGATATGACTCACAGGGATGCCTGAACACCGCAGGCGAGTGTATCGGACAGAAGGAGTCGGTGTCCGAATATGTGTATAAACGGTGAAAAATAGATAAAATATTCAATAAACATTAACGGGGGAAGATTCCTCGTAATGCGTGCCATGAAGGTATTGGACCCAGAAAGGCCCAATAATGGCGCCAACAAGGCCCAGTAAGACACTTGGACTGATAGGTGGGCCAGTGTCCGGCAGAACCCCGGAAAAGTGCGAAATTATGAAAATGCCCCTGTGTTGTACTAAAGGGGTAGGAGATGAATGAGGGCATTTTGGTCATTCTGGACAGGCCCAGAAGCCAGGGCACATACAGATAAAGTTACTTAGAGTCAGTATATGCCCTGACAGAGTACAGAAGGGTGTAAAATGACGATTTTACCCTTAGGGTTAAAATAGTACAAGAAAGGGCACCCAAGGGCATTTTGGTAATTTGCCAAGGGCTGTTTCTTGGGAATCATGCCATCAGAGTACTTGAGCTTGATCAGCATCCAAGATAACATACCCAGAGCCCAAAAACGTAGGCCCAGTGATATGTGGGAAAAAGTGGCATTAAAATACTATTTTAATGCTGTTTCAATAAAGTAAAGTTACTAGGTCGGCACGATAACCGAGGAGGTGATTAGATAAAGTCCTGGACTTATCTGGATAGCATTGGAAGGCATGAAAGGTCCCTTCCAGGTGCCACATGGCGCAATCTTAGAGGCAGAAGAAAAGTTGAGGACACGTATTACGGTGCAAGACTCTGGACCGGTACTAGATTGGACTGAACTGCTGAGTCAGCTGATGAGGTGTCCAGGAATTGTGACATGTGAAGAATGTGGAGATGAGGTGTCCCGGTGAGGTGTCCTGGATGATGTCATGCATGATGCAGTAAAAAGGAATAAAGAAAAATAGGAAAATCCAGGAAAAACCAGGACCACAAGTTCATATGGCTTCAAAATTACAGGAATACCATTGAAGGAAACTATAAATACCCCCTCCCCCTCCCATTTCATGCATCCCACATTTTTGGCAAGAAAAGAGAGAGAAAGAAGAGAGAGAAGGAGAAAGAAAGAAAGGAAGGAAGTTCTGGTGGAGTTGTAAGCAGTATAGAAGTTCTGGAGTTCTGCTTTTGAGGTAGTAACTAATCCTAGCTCTTATGTAATGTCTTTGTGATTTGTTGTGCTATTGTTTGGTTGGATTGTTGTCTTATATGTTATGCTTGAAGCTCTATTACAATGCTATGATCATATGTTATTGAATATGGAAGCACGCAGCATACTTATCTGTACACAATCACAAGCAAGCACCGTCACTCTGCATTACATATATTGTTATGATTATTACTACTGAGATTCCCCCGAATCTCATTCCCATATATAACATTACAGGGGAGGTTCTGTCAGAATAAAATCTGGAAATTTTAAGAGACGCCGTTATGCTACCGAAATTCTGGCAAGGAAGCAGGAACAGGGAAAGGAACTGATACGTACTGTGTACGTAGTGCTGTCTAAGGAGGCTGGAAGTGAGTGGACCCAGCAGGTTCATCCAGTCTTTCCTGGGTACTACGTAGAATGGTAGTTCTCATGAGGGAATTACCGAATCGGTACAACATCGGTTACTTTCTAAAGAAGAATTGTAGCAGTTATGCTGCCGGATTTTAGGCAGGAAAAGATGTAATAGAAATATGATAATTTGCTGTATGCCTTGTTGTATGACATTTTATTATTTAATAATAAATGTTGTTTGGCATGTTCAATTTGTGAATGGGGAATTAAGGGAGAAATTCGCAGGTCCTGAGGTAGCAGTGTTCTGGCCTCAGTTTGACCTAGTAAACGAAGGAGTTTGGCTATGAAATTTGGCAGGCTAGTGGTACACATCTGGGGCATTACGTGGATAGGTAATAGGCCTCATTTGGATGTGTAGAACGGGATAAATTAATTTTCAAATTAAAGGTCCAAAATAAGGAACTTAAGAGTGAAATTTTAAATTTCTGGGCTTAAGTTAAGATATATCAAGCTAATATCGCTTCCGTAAGTGTACTCTGAGGAGTCTAAGGGAGGATGTTTCACAGTCCGAGCCATCAAAATTAAGTGAATTTCACCCTAGTAATGTAGTATAAGGCACAACCCTATCGTTCTTCTCAAGGAGCCTTTCTAAAGGAATCCTAGCAAATTGGATGTCAAATTCAACGGTAAACCTGAGTAAAGAGTAAATATGGTTTTGTGGGTGCAGTAAAATAAAGATGCAGTAAAATATATTTTTTTTGTGTTTTTGTTTAAGATGGAGAATGGTTGGTTTGTGAAAGTAGTATATGATGATAGGCTCTTGATGATGAAAAATATCTATCCTTGCTCTCAATGTATACGGAGTTTGAAATCACCAAGTCTTGAATTAAACCTCAATTGATCGATTGAGTCCAGAACTCTAATATTCTTTAAACTCGTTTGATCAAAGCTAGTTTAAAGACTATGATTGAACTGCTAAGGATCACTTAGTGCATAATTCAAAACAGATGGAAGAATGCCCTCGAATAAGCGTCGATCGACTAACCCTAGAATTCAAGCAATCGAATCAATTAGCAATGATCGTTGACAACTGTTCAACTAACTTAAACTCAAAACTGAAATATTGTATTTAAACCAGCATTCAAAACATCCAAAGTAAATTATAATTATCTAATATGAGAATAATCAATTGATATTCAAAACTTGTTCATATGATGAAAAACCCTAAATCTAGCAGCAATCATAATATGAGAAGATGCAAATTAGAACAGAAGAAACTCCCCATTTCAATCCGTGAGCTCAAGATAATAGATCCATCACCAAGAGACTAAAGGTCTAGCCTCTCATGACTTCTGCTGCACTGCAATCGCTGTTCAGATGTGATGCTATGAAGAAACGATGAAGAGATGAAGGTGAATGGTGTAGAACGATGGAAGCTGAGTGGAAAATCTGTAGAGAGCGCTCGAGTACTGCTTCTTAGCCTAATCAGGTCCAAAATTCAGCCTCTTCGTTGATGGCAGCCTTCCTCTCTTCTTATAACAGCATGACCTAATCCAAAACGCGCAGCTTCAGCGATTTTGTACTATTAGTCGTGACCAAATACACGTGTTGGTCGTGACCTATAAACAGTGAGAATCTTCCAAAAGAATTATGGGTCGCGACCTTAGGACTCTTTGGTCGCAACTAAATAGCACAGAGCCGTGGTTCCACTTTCATTGTCTTTTGATTTCTTTCCTGGTCCTTGTTCTCTTCCAAAGTACTTGCAATTCAACATAAAAGCTCACTGTAAAAGTCTAGATCAGTAGATAACCAAATATATGCAGTTTGGAAGAGTTATTTTTCCATTCTACCCTTTAATTAGCACATTACCACGCACAATCATGTAATACACAAAAGTACAATTTAAGGCATGAAATAAATGGTAAAGTTATTATAAAATCTCAAAATTGTCATAGAAACCATATACAAAATATGTCTTATCAGTATCCTTGTGAGTTCCTTCTTGGCTTGATCCTTCCTTCCCACAAATGTAAAAACCTAGGCATAACCAAACAATCAACAAGTTACAACTCAATTCAAACCATTCTCAAGACTAGGGTTTCATTAAGTCCCTTTCTTTCTCTACTTTGTGACTTAGATTTACATCCTTCCAAACTAAACTCTCATGGTTCATTTCCACATAATTTTTCATGTAGAATCCAAATATGTATTCAAAAATTCCAGAATCCAATTGCATCTTACACTTCTGTACAGAACCGAAAAGTGACCTCTTATTTCCCAAAAATTTTCATTTTGGTTCCAATGCTTCCAATACTTGTCTTCCTACTATACCCCCCCACAATTTTCCATTTTAGACTCATTGGAAGCATCAAAATCATGAAATTCCAACATATGAACAGTGATTTCAAACTGTACAGAACATAACACAATCTTGGATTCACAAGCACACATGGATTCCTAAGCCATTATCATGTGATTCAAGCTTGTTTAAGATTATCTAAACTATCCATAACATAAAACTCATATTCCTTTCATATGGGTACCAAAATTCCAGAAGCAATTCATCAATTTTTATGCCTCAAAAACCACTTAAACTCAAGAGCAAATCTACTAGAACATAGTCTAGGATCAAGAGGAGTAGTTACCTTGATGTTTCCTTCCAAGTGCTTGCTTCCTCTTGGCTTGAGTTTTCAATTTGCAAGAGTTTCCCCAAGGGTTCATGGGACATGGTTTGGAATCAGATTTGGGGGGTATTTATAGACAATTTTGGGCGGAAATGAAAGGCCAAGATTGTAACATCCCAATTGTTGGGTCTAGTTGAACTGGGAGGTAATCTGATATGGGCGGGCTGCTAAACCCGTAGTCCTAGGGTAGTAATCTGATATGGGAGGATTATTTACCTGAATTTTGTAGGATCCGAGGGATGAGCTAAGTCCTTCAGGATGTAAAGATGAGTTAAGTCTTTAACCTACAGAATCGGGACAGTTCACCTAGGTTCAAAATGAGGAATGTGAGGAATATCCTAAGTCTTAAGCCTAGGAATTCTGCAGGAAGCTTGATATGGGCTGGCTCCTGTGTAAGATAACCTGATATGGGCGGGTTGTCGAGCTTTTCAATTAACGATGGCTCCCGAAGAGTTTAGGGGATGAGTTATTGAAAGAGAATTTCTAGAACTTAAGATGAAGGATAAGAAGATGAGAATAGATGCCAGAAAGAGAATGTAGGGGCAAAATTGTAATTATGGGAAAGATCGGGCTGGTAGCCGATGAGTACCATATTTTGCCAGAAAATAGAGAAAATTATGCTGATCATTTCACTGAACTGTGAAATGTGCATACGAGGTCTCTATGAGTATGAAAGAATTATGGAAAGTTTAAGGACAAAAAGGTGGGGTCCTTAAGTGTAATTTTAACCAAATAAAAAGGGACTTAAATGAAAAGAAGAAAAGTTTCTTGGGGCTAAAGTGTAATTAAAGAAAGTCAGGCCGGAAGTGGCTTGGACTGTCTGACGGCATTTTAGTCCCAGATTTCACCGGTAGAGAGAGCAAGGGACGCTCGGTAATCTGGCTTAATACAGGAATTTTTGAAGACTCCAGATAGCCAAAAATGGACTGATCGTCCAAAAGTTATAAAAATTTATACCGGATATCTTAGAATTCAGATCTAGGTGAGAAAATACAGGATGATACGTCCTTATGGGGCGGATGTCAGGAAACTGACAGAATACCGATAGGAGGCCTGTAGAAAAAGTTATTCGCAAATTAGAAAATCCAAACGGGAGTATGAGGCCTCCGGGTATCCGATAGGAAAATTTATCGATATTTGAAAAGGGACTGAATGAGTTCGGATAACCTCAGTCAGATGACCGATATGACTCACAGGGATGCCTGAACACCGCAGGCTAGTGTATCGGACAGAAGGAGCCGGTGTCCGGATATGTGTATAAACGGTGAATAATAGATAAAATATTCAATAATTATTAACAGGGGAAGATTCCTCGTAATGCGTGCCATGAAGGTAATGGACCCTGAGAGGCCCAATAATGGCGCCAACAAGGCCCAGTAAGACACTTGGACTGATAGGTGGGCCAGTGTCCGGCAGAACCCCGGAAAAGTACAAAATTACGAAAATGCCCCTGTGTTATACTAAAGGGGTACGAGATGAATGAGGGCATTTTGGTCATTCTGGACTGGTCGGAAGCCAGGGCACATACAGATAAAGTTACTTAGAATCAGTATATGCCCTGACAGAGTACAGAAGGGTGTAAAATGATGATTTTACCCTTAGGGTTAAAATAGTGCAAGAAAGGGCACCCAGGGGTATTTTGGTAATTTGCAAAGGGCTGTTTCTTGGGAATCGTGCCATCAGAGTACTTGGGATGGATCAGAGACCCAAGATGATATTCCCAGACCCAAAAACGTAGCCTATGAAATACGTGGGAAAAAGTGACATTAAAATACTATTTTAATGCTGTTTCAATAAAGTAAAGTTACTCGGTCGGCATGATAATCGAGGAGGTGATCAGATAAAGTTTGGGACTTATCTGGATAGCATTGGAAGGCGTGAAAGGTCCCTTCCAGGTGCCACATGACGCAATCTTAGAGGCAGAAGAAAAGTTGAGGACACGTATTACGGTGTAAGACTCTGGACCGGTACTGGATTGGACTGAACTGCTGAGTCAGCTGATGAGGTGTCCAGGAATTGTGACATGTGAAGAATGTGGCGATGAGGTGTCCCGGTGAGGTGTCCTGGATGATGTCATGCATGATGCAGTAAAAAGAAATAAAGAAAAATAGGAAAATCCAGGAAAAATCAGGACCACATGTTCAGATGGCTTTAAAATTACAGAAATGCCATCCATTAAAGCTATAAATACCCCCTTCCCCTCCCATTTTATGCATCCCATGTTTTTGGCAAGAAAAGAGAGAGAAAGAAGAGAGAGAAGGAGAAAGAAAGAAAGAAAGGAAGTTCTGGTGGAGTTGGAAGCAGTATAGAAGTTCTGGGTTCTGCTTTTGAGGTAGTAACTAATCCTAGCTCTTATGTAATGTCTTTGTGATTGGTTGTGCTATTGTTTGGTTGGATTGTTGTCTTATATGTTATGCTTGAAGCTCTATTACAATGTTATGATCATATGTTATTGAATATGGAAGCACAGCATACTTATCTATACACAATCACAAGCAAGCACCGTCACTCTGCATTACATATATTGTTATGATTATTACTACTAAGATTCCCTCGAATCTCATTCCCCATATATAACATTACAGGGGAGGTTCTGTCAAAATAAAATCTGGAAATTTTAAGAGACGCCGTTATGCTGCTGAAATTCCGGCAAGGAAGCAGGAACAGGGAAAGGAACTGATACGTACTGTGTACGTAGTGCTGTCTAAGGAGGCTGGAAGTGAGTGGACCCAGCAGGTTCATCCAGTCTTTCCTGGGTACTACGTAGAATGGTAGTTCTCATGAGGGAATTACCGAATCGGTACAACATCGGTTACTTTCTAAAGAAGAATTGTAGCAGTTATGCTGCCGGATTTTAGGCAGGAAAAGATGTAATAGAAATATGATAATTTGCTGTATGCCTTGTTGTATGACATTTTATTATTTAATAATAAATGTTGTTTGGCATGTTCAATTTGTGAATGGGGAATTAAGGGAGAAATTCGCAGGTCCTGAGGTAGCAGTGTTCTGGCCTCAGTTTGACCTAGTAAACGAAGGAGTTTGGCTATGAAATTTGGCAGGCTAGTGGTACACATCTGGGGCATTACGTGGATAGGTAATAAGCCTCATTTGGATGTGTAGAACGAGATAAATTAATTTTCAAATTAAAGGTCCAAAATAAGGAACTTAAGAGTAAAATTTTAAATTTCTGGGCTTAAGTTAAGATATAATCAAGCTAATATTGCTTCCGCAAGTGTACTCTGAAGAGTCTAAGGGAGGATGTTTCAAAGATCATTTTGGTTACTATTTGATCTTGTGGCTTAGATTTAATCTTGGAATTTCTTTTCTTTTTCATTTATGACATCACCTTGATGACATCACTCAAGGGGACAACTCATGGGACACCTATTCAGCATGTGGCAAAATTGGAAGAGCCAAGAAGCCTCTGGAAAATTTCCAGTCCAATCCGGTACCGACCCGGTCCGATTCCTCGAAAACTGGACTGTTTTCTGAATCTAATTTTTCTAAGATTCCATAATATGTCTTCTGACCTTAAATTTAGTATCTGGATCCTTTATACCATTGACATTATTATACTGGGTCTAAACTCAATTACAGATCCCCTGTGAAATGACCAAAATACCCTTGGTGCCCTTTCTTGCTCTATCTTAACCCTAAGGGTAAAATCGTCATTTCACACCTTTTTGTACCTTGTCAGAGCATATACTAACTCTGACTAACCTCACCTGTGTATGCCTTGGCATTTTGGCCTGTCCAAAATGACCAAAATGCCCTCCATTCATCTATTTCTCCTTAAGACAACACAGGGGCATTTTTATAATTTTGCACTTTTTCGGGGTTCTGCTGGACACTGGCCTACCTATTAGTCCAGGTGTCTTATTGGGCCTTTGATGGCACCATTTTTGGGCCTTTTAAGGTCCATTATCTCTCTGGCACATTTCACGAGAAATCTCTCACGACGATATTCATCCGGTACTTTTGCCATACACCGTTTCTACACGTCTCCGACATCAGCTCCTTTTATCAGATAGGCTAGCATACTGCGTCAAGGCATCCCTTTGGGTCACAACAGGCATGTGAATAATGTCATCTGACCTTATTTAGTCTCAGTTTGAATACCGATAAATCTCCCAATCGGATCCCCGGAGGTCACATACTCCCTTCTGAATTTACTAATTCGTGAATAACTTTTTCTACAGACCTCCTTTCGGTATTATGTCAATTCCCTGACATCCGCCTCATCAGGACGCATCATCCTGTAATTTTTCACATATATTTGAGGTCTAGGATATCCGATAATAATTTTTATAACTTTTTTTTAATTTCGGCTATCTGGAGTCCTGAGAAAATTCTGGTATTTAGCTGGATTACCCAGCATCACTTTCTCTATCTACTGGTGAAATTCGGGACTAAAATGCTTTCGGGCAGTCCAAACCACTTCTGGCTTAACTTTCTTTAATTACAATTTAGCCCCGGGGAACTTTTCTTCCTTGCACTTAAGTCCCTCAAATTTGGCTAAAATTACACTTAAAGACCCCACATTTTTGTTTACGTTTCCTTTTTAGCCTTAAGCTTTTCATAATTGCACTTAAGTCCTTACATTTCCTTTTTTTTAATTTAATCCCTTTCTTTACATAAATGGCCACATCTTTTCCTGAAAAATATCTCATATATTTCATTTAGTCTGTATATACAAATAAGTACAGAAAATTTGGGATATTACTGAAGTCCTAGAAATATATAGAGAATTTTTAGGGACTAAACTATAAATAATAAAAGTAAAGGGACTAAAATGTAAATAATAAAAGTATAGGGACTAAACTACAAATAATAAAAGTATAGGTACTTAGTTGTAAATATGAAGTCTCTATGGGTAAGTGTGTAAATATAGAAAATTCAAGGGAAATAGAAAAAAAGGACCTAAATAGAGTTTTAAGATTTTAGGTTCTAAACTAGGATTTCAGTAATTTGTAGTAAGGGACAAAAGTAGAATTTGGCAAATTCAGGGACTAAAGTGTATTTTGTCAAATTCAAGGGCAAAATTGTAATTATGAGAAAGTTGAGCCAAAAATGGCCTAGAACTGTCCGCAAATGTTTTAGTCCAAAATTTTATCAATAAATAGGTAATGGCAATTAGGCCAAGCATATTTTTCATATTCTATCTGAAATCCCGAATAATTGATATTAATTTTTAAAGACTGGAGGTTATTCAGGATCTTCTGGATTTCAGAATCATATAAGATTTTATAAGAAATTCTCATAATTAATATAAGAATTTATGAATTAACAGAACTCCAAAAAGAGTTCTTTAGAATTTATAATAGAATTTAAGGTAGAATAAGATACCAGATAAATATTGTTAGGAGAAGTTTCTTAGGAATTGAGCCAATCAATGGGTTAGATCTAATCAAAGGCCTAAATTAGCATCCCAAAGGCCCAATAAAGTGCTTCAATGGTTATGGGGGTCAGTGTTCAAAAAAACCCTGAAAAGTGCAAAATGAAAAAAATACCCATGTGTTATATTGAACAAGAGAAAAATAGAGGGCATTTTGGTCATATAGACACGGCCAAAAGATCAAAAGGGACATAGGTATGATTTACCATAGTTAGAATATATTCTGATACAGTGTATAAAATGACAATTATACCCTTAGGGTATAGTATAAAATAGTGAATCAAGGGCATTTTAAGTCATTTTTCAAGGGTTAATATTCAGATGAATACCCAGTCCAACAATGTAAATGGTAAGAAAAATCCAGATACTGGATTTAAGGTCATAAAACATATTATGCAATCTTAGGAAAATTATATTTATAAAATAGTCTGATTGTTGAGAAATTGGACTGAGTCGGTATTGGATTAGACTGAAATTTTTCTTATCAATATGTTGCACCAAAAAAGGTCTTATAGATTTCATGGATGATATCATTTTTGTGTTGGTGGGCAAGCAAAGTTAGAAGAATGAATATGGACCATTAGATCAAATAGTAACTAAAGTGATCTTGGTCTTTCATTTTCACCAAAAATTTCTATATAAACCCGTCCCTTTCTTCATTCATGCCAAGCATTAGAAAGACATGGGGAGGTGCTTCCAAAATATACCTAGACATAAGAAGAAGAGGAAAACCAAGGGACTAAGGAAGCTCAGAATCAAGAAAGCAAGAAAAGTACTTTGATCAAGATTTTAATCTTGTGTTCTACGAGGATTTATCTTGAGTAAAATAGCTAGAAAACAATGGCATTTCCCCTCTTCCATGGCTAACCAAAACCTGTATATAATTAGGGGAAGGAGAAATTGATGCTAAAACAAGGTAAAACAAAGAGGAGTAAGCTAGAAATTAAGTAGTTAAGTTTATAGAAACCATGTAATCTTGGAAATTTATGTTTGGAACCCTTTCTATCACTGTTCATATACCTGGACAACAATGGAATTTCATAATTTTTATGTTTCCAATAGTTTTAAAATGAAAAAAATGTGTGGGATAAAGTAGATAAATAAGTATTGGAAGTATTAGAATTAAAATGATAATTTTTGGAATTTAGGAAGGTGCTATACGGTTCTGGACAGAATTCTTAGGAGGAGTTTGATTTGCATAATTCCAAGTTATATTGGATTCCTTGGATAATATAATTTGCTTACCCATTCTTGTATGCTTGATGCTCATGCTTGTGTGTTGATATGTTTTTAATATGTGATGATATGTATGAATGATATATGTTATGCCCTTTATGAGTTTATGATCATGCATGATAGTATAAGGCATTGAGCATGCTAATATGCAAATGAAAGATTAAGATAAAAGAAGCATGTCATTCACTTGCATTCATCTTGTATGCATTGAATGGTACTGTTTACTACTGAGATTCCCCATAATCTCACCCTTCCATAACCAACCAATTTAGGTCAAGCATTATGGAAAATGTATGCATGGAGAAGAGCTAAAGAATGGAAGAAAGAAAGTGAACAAATTGATGCTCTATGTAAAGTGCCTATTTATGTGATGAAAATGTATGGAATAATTATGGTATAATCCCATGATGTATGTGATTGTATGAGAAACTAAGTTGATGGTTTATGAATGTTGTAATATACTTAATTTCTGTACTGATTTCCATGTACAGATTAAATGGAATATATGAGTTCTGTTTCAGGAAAAAGATGTGGTTCTTTATGTAAAGAAAATGATTAAATTGCAAAAGAAAAGAAATGAAAGGACTTAAATGCAAATATGGAAAGTTTAAGGTTAGGAATGAAAAGTAGACAAAAATGTGGGGTCTTAAAGTGTAATTTTAGCCAAATAAAGGGACTTAAGTGCAAAGAAGAAAAAGTTCCCTGGGGCTAAAGTATAATTAAAGAAAATTAGGCCAGGAGTGGTTTGGACTGACCGGTGGCATTTCAGTCCCAGATTTTACCAGAAGATAGGGAAAGTGACGCTGGATAATCCAGCCTAATACCAGAATTTTTGAAGACTCTAGATAGCCAAAAATGGACTGATCGTCCGAAAGTTATAAAAATTTATACCGGATACCCTAGATTGCAGATATAAGTGAGAAATTACAAGATGATGCACTCTTATGGGGCGAATGACAATAAACGAACAGAATACCGATAGGAGGTCTGTAGAAAAAGTTATTCACAAATTAGCAAATCCAGACGGGAGTATGAGGCCTCCGGGGATCCGGGTAAGAGATTTATCGGTATTTTTAAAGGGGCTGAATGCAATCGGATGACTTCAGTCAGATGACTGTTATAACCCACAGGGATGCCTGAACACAGTAGGACACTGCATCTGGGAAAAGGAGCCGATGTCCGGAAAGGTGTATAATCTGTAAATAATAATTAAAATATTCGGTGAACTGGGGCAGAGGAAGATTCCTCGTAATACGTGCCATACAGGTAATGGACCCAGGAAGCCCAAAAATGGCGCCATTAGAGGCCCAATAAGACTCTTGGACTGATAGGTGGGCCAGTGTCCAGCAGAACCCCAGAAAACTGCGAAATTACGAAAATGCCCCTGTGTTGCACTAAAGGCTAGCAGATGAATGGAGGGTATTCTGGTCATTCTAGACAGGCCCAGAGGCTAAGACATATCTAAATAAGGTTGTCTAGAGCCAGTATATGCTATGACCAGGTCCAGAAAGGTGTGAAATGACGATTTTGCCCTTAGGGTTAAAATAGGACAAGAAAGGGCACCAAGGGCATTTTGGTCATTTCGCAGGGGATCTGTAACTGAGTCTGGACCCAGTATTAAAAAGTTAATGATATAAAGGGTCTAGATACTAAATGTGAGGTTAGTAGACATAAAAAAGATTTTCAGAAAAATCATATTCAGGAACGACACAGTTTTCTAGGAGATAGACCGGGCCTGTACCGGGTTGGACCGGAAAGCTTCCAGAAGGCTCTAGCTCCCTCTCAATTTTGTCACATGAAGAATGTGGGTGGTGAGGTGTCCCATGAGTTGGCATTAAGTGATGTCATGCATGATGCAGTAAAAGGAATAAAAGAAAATAGGAAATTTCAGGAAAAACCAAGACCACAGGATCATAAGTCTTCAAAATTACAAGATTGCCATTGCTCGACACTATAAATAACCCCCCTAGCTCCTCATTTCGGCACAAGCAAGAAAGAGAGGAAGAAAGAAGTTCTTGAGAGAGAAAGTGAGAGAAAGAAAGAAGTAAGGAAGTTCTGGTGAAGTTAGAAGTAGTAGAGAAGTTCTGAAGCTCTGCTTTTGAGGTAGCAACTAATCCTAGCTCTTATGTAATGTCTTTGTGATTTGTTGTGCTATTGTTTGGTTGGATTGTTGTCTTATATGTTATGCCTGAAGCTCTACTGCAATGCTATGATCATATGTTATTGAGTATGGAAGCACGCAGCATACCTATCTGTACACAATCACAAGCAAGCACTGTCACTCTGCATTACATATATTGTTATGATTGTTGCTACTGGGATTCTTTTGAATCTCATTCCCAAATATAACATTACAGGGGAGGTTTTGTCAAAATAAAATTTGGAAATCTTAAGAGACGTCGTTAGGCTGCCAAAATTCTGGCAACGAAGAAGGAACAAAGAAAGGAACTGATACGTACTGTGTACGTAGGTGTTGTCTAAGGAGGCTGGAAGTGAGTGGACCTAGCAGGTTCATCCAGTCTTTCCTGGGTACTTACGTAGAATGGTAGCTCCTACGGGAATTACCGAATCGGTACAAGATCGGTTACTTTCTATAGAAGGAATGTAGCAGTTATGCTGCCGGATTTTTGACAACCAAAAATGTAATAGAAATATGAGGAGGTTAATCATGCACTGATGTATAACAGTTGATTGTTTAATAATGATTGTTGTCTGGCATATTTGACTGATATGTGGTGTATGTATGCACTAATATGTAAGGTTGGTTGCTGAAAAATAGCCTTGTGAACAGTAACCCGTGGAGACCTATTAATGTTTGGTAAATCATTAAAAATAGTAAATGGGTGAATAAATGTATGATATTTTTATGGTAAATAGTAGACACCCTAATATTTAATTTGATATGTAGAATGCCTCATTTGGATGGATATACGAAAAGATATAAATTGTTAAAGTTGGGACCAGAATGCTGGATTCAGGAGGAAATCACTGGATGAACAGTAAAGTTGAAAGGTTGACCCACGTTTAATTTGTCAAGAAATGGCCAACCAGTGATTTTTCCCTGAAATATAATTAAGTTATATTCATGTAGAAATTTGAACCACTTCATTTCTATTTTTCTAAAATTAGTTATGATTTTTCAAAGTCAGGTCACTCATCTGGAATTTGCCACAGTGAACAGTACCCGATGAGAATAAAATTCCAGATTAAGAGTTTAGACCTCAATGACCCTGAAAGTGGTTCTAAGTGCTACTGAATGGTCCCTAAGATATATAAAAATAAGGATGTGACAAATGTTGGATTATTTTATGAGAATTAAAAGAAGAAAGTGAAATGGTAAAATCGTAGGAGTCTTGATTTGACTCCAGTTTGAACTAGCAAATGAAGGAATTAATTCACAAAATTTTATAATAATGTAGTAAACATCCAGATCTTTAAATTCATAGGTAACACACCTTATTTGGATGTGTATATTAGGAGAAATGAATTTTTAAATTTAAGAGGCAGAATCTAAAACTTCCAGGATTTACCATATGAATAGTAAAATTTAATGATTTAACTGGATTAAATAGAGCAGTAAATGTTAAATTTCATATTTGTCCCTTAAATATCAAAGAAATATATTTCATTAGAGCTTTGAACTATCTCTATACAATTTTTTTTTAAAATTAGTTATAATTTTTTAAAATTGGACTATTAATATGGAATTTACCAAATGAATAGTACCAATTTTGAAAATTAAATGAGCAAATTTTTGGGCCACAGTAATGCTTCTGCTAATTAAATACACTTATGAATATGTATTCTGAGGGGTTAAAAGTAGGATATGACACATATCCATGATTTGAAAAATAAATTTAAAACTCAATTCCTATATCAATATGTTGACTGCATTAAATGCATGAACATGAATTGAAAACTCATTTTTGAAATATGTTGGAATCAGGTTTGGAGATTAATACATATGTATGAAATTTTAAATATACTCCATATCCATTTGGCTAAGTCATCATCTTAATTGTGCTATCAAATATTTGAACTTCTTATCCTCGAACGAGTTAAACATCATTTCATGAAGTTCAAGCTTATCCGTTTAAAAAGAGAAATATTTCAGTACATCAAAGCCTTATCCTTAACATGTTTATTTACTAGAATATACTGGCTACTCTAGTGATTTGGACTAAAGGGTAAATGCGCTTTATTGTTCAATTGTCATTTGCAAATTAAATGAGCAAAATCCTTGAACCATTTATCTTGGTAATATCTAATTCGACTTTGCTTATACAAAAAATCCCAGATATGTTATCACTGATATTTCTATCCAAACTAATAATCTTTAATGTTTTCAAAAGATTAAAATTTTTCAAAGGTTCATATTTTTAAAGATCATGTTGAAATTGCAATTTTCAAAAGTAAGCATTATTCTTCAAGATAGCATACTTTTTAAAGCTCAGTTCTTTAACATACTTATCTGCATTCACTTAGAATTAATATGTTTTGATGATGAGTTATTATATGGTCTCACATATGGAAATTATCTTCTATATGGCCATTCTAACTATTCTCCTAGAAAGAAAAGATTTATATTCATAACAGGAGAAAATTCCTCAAGATTACAATGCTTGATCAAGTTTAAGGATTAATACAATGAATGCTGGAGCCACAAAGTTAAATTGGTAGCAAGATGAAAGGATCATCCAAGCCAATACAGAAAATGCTTAATCACAAAGAGAGAAAGACAAGAGAATTCATGGATCAATATCATCAGATTGCCAAAAGTGGAATAAGCATTTATACACCCTCTCTTTATGTTGAATGTATTTGAGCTATCTTGACCATAATGTTTTCATGCTATATATGTTTATGTGCTTTTGATGCATCATATTTTTAAAGATATTGTTTTTAAAAAGATTCATGTTTTTAATATATCATTCAATTTTCAAAAGTCATGAACTCATTGAAGAGGTTATCAATAAAGGTTCTTGTCGATAAAAGCTTCGATAAAAATGAAACAAAGTATGTGGTTTATGAATTGAATCTTTTTGAAAACTTATTCGATAAAGTCATTTATCAAATATGTATTTGAAAAGAATGAATTGTTTTTGAAAATTTTACAAAGTATTATGTGTTGGTTTTCATTGATAAATTCTTCGAAAAGAACACTTATCCAAATGTTATTCTATAAAATTTGTGAAAAAGTGTTGAAACTTATCGAACAACTTATCGATAAGGTTACTTATGAAAAAGCTATTCGATAAGAAAAGTATTTCTGAAAAAATGACTGAAGTTTTTGATCGAATAACAGTTTGATAAAGGTGTATATCAAAGGGTTCTTTGATAAATTTTGTGTGATTTATGTGTAAAATATAGATACTTATCAAACACTTCATCGATAAAGGGGCTTATCAAATAACTGTTCGATAAATATCTTAATGTTGTACGAAGATTTATCGGTAAACACTTTGAATAAGACACTTATCGATAAATTATCAGTTATTTATTGAAAATATGACCGTTATTGTTTAGCTCATCGAAACCATCTGAAAAATCTACCAGATTATCTCGACCCAACGCTCATAATTGTTCCCATAACTCCCACTTAGCAATCAAAACTATCATTAAATTTTTCCTAACGTTCCAAAGCATACTTTTCATCTAAATCCTCAACCTACTCACCTCATCGTCGCTCAACCATCCACTGTCCATTATTTTATCAGTCAAAAAAGGTGAGAACCAAAGTACCAGAAGTTGGGTTGGAAAAGGGAAAGGAAAGGAAAAAGGGGGATTCTTCTAAGTCAAAAGCGGCAAAAGACAAGAGTTTATCGCAGGTTAAGAAGTGTACATGAGAAAGTCCTATAGGACAAATTTTTCATCTTTCCTCAGAGAAAGAAAATAGATGAGACTACTCAAGGTAATTCTGGGTCTTCATCTTCCAATTTTGCTTCTCTACCATTACTTCTTGGTAATCTTGATCAAGCTGTATATAAAGGGAAGTTAAAGGCAGAATATGCTCATAAGGACTTTTGTCTTGTTGTTGTAGACTTAGACTATCTAAAGCATAACGACAAGACCAAGTTGGATTTAAACAATCCTATGAAGCATTATGAAAAATGGATAGGAGTAAATCTTTCATATTTCCCTGAAGTAGTTAGAAGATTCTATTGCAATATGAAAATATTTGACAAGTCTGGTGATGATGGTAAGATAGTTAGTAGTCATCTAATCACATAATTAAGGGGAAGGAAAATCATATTAGACTCATATATGATCAATTCTATGATGAAAACAACAGACTTTGAGGAGAAGCTACAATTATCCATGAGGCAGATTTATGATATTCTAATGCTGAAGGATAACTTCTTGGGTGATCAAAAGTTTGTTCCAAAAGATATGTGTGATTATCATAATATAATCCACTACATATACTTGAGAAGCATGGCTAACAAGTTAAGTAGCTACACTTACATGACTCAGGAGGACTATGGGTTGCTGGCTAGGAAAATTAGTGGGGAGAAGATCAATATTGGAGATTTGATCTACAACAAAATGAGGAATTTCTATTTCTCAAAATCTAAGTCCACTTAATGCCTTATCCTAAACTAATTTCTCTTTTTCTTCAATACTACAACATAGAATATTTAGAGAAGGGAGAAAAGGAAGTAAAGGTACCAAGATTTAGGGTCGAGCAGATATATCGTATGAGGATTTTACTACCATTAGATGCTAGAGAAAAGAAGCTACATAAAGGGAAGCAGCCCATGCAATAAGATGAAGCTGAATCTTCTGCTGCTCCTACTGCCCCTTCCACTACACCTTCCTTTACTCAAGCAGATGTTCATCATATAGTCTAACAAGAGCTTAGAAGTTTTAAAGAAGATATATTAGCTCAAATTCAAACAAGTACGAAGCCTTTTATTCTAATCTTCCTGAGCTGCTTAAAGAGTTTAGACACTTTTTAGAAAATAAGATTGTCTCTGAGGTGGAAAAAGATATTCAAGCTAGCAAGGATAAGTCAGCCACTCTCTTTCACATCATTGGGCTATAAACTCAGGCCATCACTTTTCTCAAACAAGAAGTAACTAAATTTTAGAGTCAAATTGCATCAACTCATTTTGGTCACCCTAACCTAACTTACCCTACCTCTAGACCTACATACAATATACCTCATCCTCAAGCCTCCAGTTTTAGGACTTCAGGACACTTTTTTTTATATATGACAAAAAAGGGGGGAGAATAGATGAACTGTGTCAAGTGACTATCCTTTTTGAATATGTTATTTGCTTTTGTAATTGCTTTATTATATTAATGAAAATTTTCTTTACATATGATATTTTCTAAAATTTCTAGTGCTTAATTCTTATTCCAATTTAATAATTTTCAAAGCTTCTCAATTAAGTTTGGGCATCATCAAAAAGGGGGAGAAATGTTAGACTCCAAAGTTTGTTTAACATGATTTATAAACTCTTATGATCAGAAAATAGAAAGCTAAGGTTTAAAATCTGATCATTAAAAATACTTTATCTAAGATCACTGATGCTTTTGTTATGATAAATAATCTTTATAATCATCTAATTGAATTGCTTTTCTTTCCAAATGATCTTTGGAATCCTAAGTTACAAATTTATATAAGATCAGTTTGGAGAAAGAAAAGATAAGATGTTTTAAAAACTAAAATCACTGGAGTTTCAACTTGAGAAATGTTTTGATAATGATTTGATTGCTTGAAATGATGATCCAGTGCTTATAATGTTAATTAATCTATTTGAATCATTTATGGTTTAATTAGCCTTGAATTTATGGAGAAAATATTATTCATGAGAGATTCATGATGCTCTTATCGATGAACTATTCAATCAGATCTTTTATCAAAGAGATCTTAGATAAGATCCTTTGTTAAGATTAATATGTCAAATTCTACTTGAATAAGTCCTGGAATAACTTTGATGAGCTTATGAATTTCTTGGATTTAATTGAATGAAAGATCTTCATGAATTTCAAGCATGCTAATTTGCTAAAAGATTATATGATCATGACTTGTTCTGTTATGATTTCCAAATGTATTACATGCTTATTTGAGAAAAGATCTGAATGTTTGAAAGTCTGTTTGAAAAAAATGTTCTTCAGCATTTATCGATAAACTATTCAAAGAATCCATTATTTGAAGAACACTTCGATAAATAATGTATTATGAAATATATCAATAAATCTGAAAGAATATTTTTTCAAAGAGTTTATCGATAAGGATATTTATCAAATAACTATTCAATAAATCATGAACTATCTCTTTGCAACTTATTAAAGATTTATTGAAATCCTCTTTGATAAGGCTGATTATCGAAGAATTGCTCAATAAGGTTTTAACTGTTTCAATACGGGTGTTCCTTAATAAGCTCTTCAATAAGTCAAGCCATTTTATGAAAATTGTTTTAAACCAGACTTTATCAGATTTTGATCTTCAATCATTTGGAAACACTTGCTTTATACTTATATTAATTATGCATCATCTCTAAAGTATATTTCAAGATCACTTGCAGATTAAACAAACGAAATGATCGAAGAGCATTAATTTTTCCACGTTAGCATAACGGCTATGTTAGAATCCTGATTACAATTAATTGAGAAAAGATTTCAAAAAGTAGTTTTAAATTGATAAAGAACATTTATCGATAAGCTTATCGATAAGTTTGTTATTTGATAAATAAGAAAGAACTTTGAAGGGAAATATGATTTTTTAAAAGTATTTATCGATGACCTATTCGATAAGCTTTCTTATTGATAAAGATTTCGATAAATTAATCAAATTTGATTTATGAAAATTCTGAGTTCTTGGTCTTAAAACTGGAATTATTCCAAGCTCTATTTGATAAATGAATCTATCGAATAAACCTTCGATAAGTTTTATAAAGACTCAGTTTTATGAAAAGATTTTATCAAAGAAATAATTGATCAAGGGATTTATTGATAAAGACTTCAATCAATAGAACTATATTTTCAAAGAACGCCTAATTTCAAAGACATATTTATTGAAGAACTATTTGATAAGGGGATTTATTGAATAACTCTTCGATAAATAAGAGTAAATTTGTGAGAATTTCAAAAGCACTAAAAGATTATCTTTAAAATATTCCTACTACATGCTTTTGATTAATAAACTAATATTGTGTTTATTTCTTCTCAAAATGATTTATAACTTGTGATTTCAAATCTAAGAAGGACTAAAAAGTTTTCTTTATTTTTCTCTGAACAATGATTTTAATAGTGACTTAATCATTTTCCTCTCAAATTGATCTTTGGAATTCTAAGTTAAAAATTTATATAAGATCGAGTTTCAGAAAGAAGAAATAAGTTGTTTCAAATTCAAATCACTGGAATTTTAATATTGATTAATGCTCTTGATGTGATTTGATTGTTTAAAATGTTTTGATGATGATTTGGTTGTTATAACACTTGATTAATTTGTTTGAATCATCTATCTATGATTGAGAAAGATTATTCAAAGTGAAATTTATTATGCTCTTATCAATAAACTATTCAATATGGTTATTTATCAAAGATTTTCAATAAGATCATTTGATAAGCTTAATCTGTTAAAATTATGATTGGCAAGTCCTGGAATAACTTTGATGAGTCTATGAATTACTTGGATTTGATTGAATGAAGGATTTTCATGAAATCTATAGCTTGATCTTAATTGATTATATGTTGATGACTTGTTCTGTTATGATTTGATCTCTATTTTGATCTATTGAACTAAAAGATGAACTTGACCTGTATTACTAAATGATATTGAGCCTTGATCTTATTTGTTAAAATGATCATATGAACTTAAGTTTCCAAATATGATATGATTTTAGAATAGATCAGAATGTTTGAAAGTCTATTTAAAAAGTTAAAAAAAAAAGGATGTATTTCACCATTTATCAATAAGCTATTCAAAGAGTTTATTTATCGAAGAACACTTTGATAAATTACATATTATGAAATAACATCGATAAATCTGAAAGAATATTTTTTAAAGAGTGATTCCATAAGGACATTTATCCAACAACTATTTGATAAATCATGCATGAACTATCTCTTTGCAAATTCATTGATTTATCAAAGTCCTTTTTGATAAGGCTAATTATCGAAGAATTGCTCGATAAGTTTTAAACTGTTTCAAATACAATTCTTCAACAATTTATCGAAGACCTTTTTGATAAGGATGTTCTTCGATAAGCTCTTCGATAAGTAAAACCATTTTATGAAAAGTGTTTTAAACAAGACTTTATCATATTTTTATCTTTAATTCTAAATTATTTGTAAACACTTGTTATATGCTTACACTGATTATATATCTTTAATAAAGTATGGTTCAAGATCATTTACAGGATAAAACATGATTAAATGAAGAGATCAATAAAGAGCCAAAAGCATCATATTGTCCACTCAGCAATAATGACTATATTCACCAACGGCTATCTCAACAGCTATTTCAAAAAATTTATGAAGAAAAGAAAAAGAAGCCAAAATGAGAAAATGGAAGAAGTTAGGAGACTCAAAACAAAATAAAAAATGCTCACAATGCACTATGCTCATATATAGTGATAGTCTCTATTACACTATATTTCTCATCTTTTGGTTCAGAGCATATCATATTCATAGAATAGAGAAACATGAGAGCTTGAGCTTAATTGTGTATCAAAATTCGCTCTATTAAGAGAGAGATTTATGATTGTATTAATCACTTTTCTAAATTACTCAAGTGGATTCTTGAGCGTTGTAACCTTATGGGAGTAAGGGGAGTGTGAGGGATTCTCACTGGTGTTAACCTTACAGGTTGTAAGGGGGAGTGATAGGGAATTCTTACGTGAATGTACTGAGGTACCAAGAGCCAACTGAATCTTGAAGTATAGTGGAACACTCAGAGGAGCTCTCTAGGGACTAGACGTAGGCCAAATGGATTGAGCTGAACCAGTATAATCTTTCTTTCATGTCAAATCCTAATTTTTCCTATCTGTATGAAATAGACAAATGTAAGGGACAGATAGAATGAATGATAAATGTTAGATGAGTTTTGAAGAAAGAGAGGGACTAAACTGAAAAGTTTAAAAGGTCCATGGTACAAAATAAAATGTAGAGATAAATTTTGGGCCCTTAAGTGTAATGTTAGAAAGTTTGAGGGACTAAAATATAATTTGACAAAAGTTCAAGGGCAAAATTATAATTATGAGAAAGTTGAGCTAGAAAAGGTCCAAAACTACCTGAAAACAGTTCGGTCTCAAATTTTACCAATAAATAGAGAAAATTATTCTGATCAGTTTAACGTAACACAGAATTTTGATTTGAGGTATCGATGAATTGATATAAATTTTTTAAGATAGGAAAAATTATTGCAGTATTTTTTGGACCTCAGAATCTGATGAAATTTTACAATAAATTCTTATAATTAATATGAGAATTTATAAAACTGGCAGAACTCAAAAAGGAGTTATGTAGAATTTTTTATAGAATTTATAGTAGAATAAAACACCCGATAAATACTTTTCGGGGGAATTTCTTGGGAATTATGTCATAAAGGTATTGGACCATATAAAGGCCCAAGTTGGTATCCCATAGGCCCAGTAAGATACCTGAACAGTCATGTGGGCCAGTGTCCAGAGGATCCCTGAGAAATGCAAAATTATGAAAATACCCCTAGGTTGCAATAATGAGCAAGAGATGAATGGAGGGCATTTTGGTCATTTGGATAGGGTAAAAAAGGCCAAGTAAGGTATAGGGATGAATAATCAGAGTCAGTATATGCCCTGATAAGAGGTAAAGAGATATGAAATGATAACTATGCTCTTAGGGTTAATATAGTGCAATAAAGTACACTAAGGGATTTCGGTCATTTTCCAAAGAATGTTAAGCAGATAAATACTTAGTATAACAATATCAATGTTAGGAAAAATCTGGATGCTAGATTTAAGGTCAGAATACATATTATGGAATATTACAAAAATTAGGAACATAAAACAGTTTGGTTTTTATGAAACTGACTGGATCAATACCGAACTAGACTGAAATTTTTTCTATCAGTATTTTTCTCTAATTTGAGCCAAATAGAGACTATATGATGTCATTATAAAGCTTCTAGGGCAAGCTTTGTGGAAGGTGGATTATGGACCATTAGATCAAATAGTAACCAAAGTAATCTTGGCCATCCATTTTCACCAAACTTTATCTATAAATACCCCCACAAATCTGCACGTTAACGCCCAGCTTTGGAGACCATGGGGAGGTGCTGCCAAAATGGATTTCAAGCAAGAAGAAGAGGGAAATCAAGTAGCTAAACAAGCAATGATATAAGGTAACTTCTTCCTCCTATCTTTGTATTGTGTTGTAGGAAGAATTCTCTTGGATTTGAATGGTTGATGAAACATCCTACTTTTAACCTCTTAGAGTACGTATTCGAAAGCGTATTTGATTAGCGGAAGCATTACGTTGGCCCAAAAATTAAAAATTTTAAAACTTACTCTCAGGTACTGTTCATTATGTAATTTTCAGATTGACAGTCCAACTTTAAAAATTCATAACTAATTGTAAAAAAATTGTGTGGAGGTGATCCAAATTTCTACTTGAATCTATTTCATAAATATTTAAGGGAAAAATATAAATCTGGACATTTATCTTTTCAATTGATACAGTTAAATCGTTACTTTTTACTGTTCATATGGCAAATTCTGAAAATTCCAGATTCTGTTTCTTAATTTTGGAAATTCGTTTCTATTGATATACACATCCAATTGAGGCATATTACCTATGAATTTAAAGGTATGGATGTATACTACATACTCACAAAATTTCGTGAATTAATTCCTTGATTTACTAGGTCAGACTGAAGCCACAACAAAACTGCTTCACGACCTACGTTTTTACCCTTTCAGTTTTCTTTCTTCAATTCTCAATAATTGTAAGCATGCATAAACCTTCACTTTGCCTCCCATGTATTCATATACATCATGAGGTTATGCCATAATTAATTCATATATATTCTTTACATATAATGGCATATTACATAACCTTACATACATGGAAATTCATGGCATCTACTATGACATCCATTACTTCACTTCCTTTCTCCCATTCTTTAGCTCTTCTTCATGCATACATTTCCTTCATGCTTGACCTAAATTGGTTGGTTGTGGAAGGGTGAGATTCTAGGGAATCTTAGTAGCAAACATTACCACTTAAATATGCAAGATGGATGCTAATGCATGATATGTAATTTCATTAAACTTTCTTTAATTAGTGACATGCCATCATGCTATATACTTTTCATAAAAATGCATGGCCATGGGAAACATGTTATTCATAACATATTCAACATCATTTATCATGTCACAACATCATTCAATAATCATATACATATCAACACATAAGCATACCACATCAAGCACATAAAGAGATAAGTCCACTACCTTGAACTTAAGCTTTCTTCCTTATTCTTCCACTTGCTCCCTAAGCTTTCCAAACATGAAACCTTTCGGTCAACCACTTCTCAACATCTTCTTGGATGTTTCAAGGTCCTAAACACATTCATATTCATCACATAATTCATTAGGACCATGAACTTAAGCATTATTTAAGACTATCCCTCTTGAACATTTAACTTACTTTAACTAACATAACTTTCTTTAATATTTACCAATAAACTCGGCCTTTGAATCAATTGATGTCTTGACCTTACCCTACACAATTTCACCTTTTGAATCCATTTATGAGCTTAGAATCATGAAATTCCAGCTTCTATGCACTGTTCATGTGAGTGAACAGTAGCAGAGAGAAATTCCAAAAATTACAACTTTCAATTCCAATGCTTCCAAGGTTCAAAACCTATCCAATCCTACACAAAATCATCATTTAAACTCAATTGATGCATTAGATCTTTGAAATTCCAATCACTATCCATGTCCATGCTTTGAGTTCTATTTCATGAGCAATCTGACTCTATCGCAAGAGCAATATAACTTTCTATTACATAGACTCTGCTCCTTTTCAGAGCTGCATCATCTTTCATAATAGTGTCTCAGATTCTCATTCTAAACTTGAAGGATTGACTGGCTAACTATCTTGTTTATCACTTTTCTATTGCTTTCTTATCATTACCAAGTTAAATTATCTAATTGCATATCGTATGGTATGGGAGCAACATAACTTTCTCATAACTTTCTCATCTCATATATGTACTCTACCCTGCATGTATTGCAAAAGGAAGTATTTATTCATCATAGCATACTCTAACATGCATGTCATCACATGATAACTGCAAGGAGATGTAATTATCACAACTTATGGCAACAGAAGCCATATCATCATCATACTTCACTATCTACACATAAGTCCCTATACCTTTTCTTACTAGCAGTTTAGTCCCTGAAAACTCTCTGTATGTCTCTGGGACTTCTGCTAAAAAGGGGTCTGGTAGCCTTTCAATTTTAGACTATTTCCTGTATCGCTAGGCCCAAAAATTAGGATGTTACAGTTGAAACACCATTTTTCTCTCCATGGGAGCTGCTGGATGTTCTAACTTGATGGAGAAGAAGATGAATATTAAGTTATAAAATGTTTAGATAAGCTTAAATAAGCTAGAATTAAGTAGTTTTAACTTACGAAATCATGTAATCTTGGAATTGTAATCTTGAGACCCTCTATGTTACTGTTCATGCACATGGGCAGACTTATAATTTCATAATTTTGATGTTTCCAATGTGTTTAAAATGAAAAATTGTGTGGGATAAAGTAGAGAAACAAGTATTGGAAGCATTGGAGTCAAAATGAGAATTTTTAGAAATAAAGAGAGTATGCTTCAGTTCTAAATAGATTTCATAGGAGGAGTTGGATTTTTATAATTCCAAGATAATATTTGGATTCCTTGGACAAAATTATGTAGGATTGGTCTAAGGAAATAATTATTACAAAGTTAAACCACTAAGGGGAAGTTAGTGTGCAATGTTTATGTAATGGCTCTAATGAGTTGTATACACAATGTAATTGTATTTAGGGCCATGATATGTCAAAGGAAATGAGTTAAAAAGGATGAGCAAGCAACCAATGTTTGGTTGGAAGTTTAGGGAGCAAGTGCAAGAACAAGATAAAAGCTTATGTTTAAGGTAGTAAACTTATCCATTCTTGTATGCTTGATGTATATGCTTGTGTGTTAATATGATTATGATATGTGATGATGATGTATGATATGTATGAATGATATATGCTCTGCCCTTTATGAGTTTATGGTTATGCATGATAGTGATAGGCATGGAGCATGATAGTATGCAAATGGAAGCTAAAGAAAGATAAAGGAAACATGTCATACACTTGCATTTATCTTATATGCATTGAATGGTACCCTTTGCTACTGAGATTCCCTAGAATCTCATCCTCCCATAACCGACCATAATAGATTATTTATGATGGAAGTATCATGCTTGATACAATAGCTACAGAATGGAAGAAAGAAAGTGAAAAATTTGATACTTTAACCTATGATGTATGGTTTGTCCTAGTTATGTAAAGTGTTTATTTATGTGATGGAAATGTATGAGAGACCAAAGAGATGGTTTATGCATGTTGGAACAATTATTGAGAATTAAAGAAAGGGAGCTGAAATGGTAAAAAACTAGCTCCTGAAGCAGTTTTGTTGTGGCTTAAGTTTGACCAAGCAAAAGAAAGAATTAATTTACTAAATTTTTTGAGCATGTAGTACACATCCAGTGTAACATCCCAAATTTTTATTAGATTTTTTAAGCACAATTAAAAAATATTATTTACCAATAACTCAAAAAATATATATATATTAAATAATTAAAATCATTATAGTTTCATATTTCTATTAATTTCAATAAAAATAAGATATCTGAATTATCCTACCATTATCTTCCTTAAAATCTATGATTTTATTAATGTTATTAGTTAGAAATATATTAATATCTATGTTCAAATTTAGATATGAATTTTAAATTTCGAATATATGGTTTAAATTTTAAATTTTGAAAGTATGGTTTAAATTTTAAATTACCATATCTGATAGAATTTTAACAAATTAGAAAGATAATAATGATAATAATAATTTGGAAGAAAGATAATAATGATAACCTTAAGAAAATAATAATAATAATAATAATAATAATAATAAGATTAGATTATATAACTGAAACATCCTTATTTTTGTATGTTCCAGGGACCATTTGGTAGCATTTAGAACTACTTACAAGGTCATTGAAGTCCAATTTCTCAATCTGGAGTTTTACTCTTATCGAGTATTGTTCACTGTGCAAATTCCAGATGAGTGGCCTGACTTTGAAAAATCATAATTAATTATAGAAAAATCGAAATGAAGTGGTTCAAATTGATACATGAATCTAACTAAATTATATTTCAGGAAAAAATCACTCATTGACCAATATTTGACCAAGTCAACGTGGGTCAATGTTACAATTTTACTGTTCATCCAGCGTTTTTCCCTTGAATCCAGCATTTTTGTCCCAACTTTGATAATTTATATCTTCATGTATAGACATACAAATGAGGCATTCTTTATATCAAATCGAAGATTAGTATGTCTACTATTTACCATAAAATTATAATACATTTATTCATCCATTTACTATTTTTAATTATGGATCAAACATCATCATATCATCACGTGTTACTGTTCATAGTGGTAAATTTCAGCACTCAACTTTGCATACATATGCATACATCCATCATATATCAGTCAAACATACCAAACAATACTCATTATTAATTAATAAGTTGTTATACATCTGGGTATGTACAAAATTTCCCATATTTCTATTACATCTTTTCCTGCCTGAAATCCGGCAGCATAACCGCTACGCTTCATCTTCAGAAAGTAACTGATCTTGTACCGATTCGATAATTCCCGTGAGAACTACCATTCTACGTAAGTACCCAGGAAAGACTGGATGAATCGGCTAGGTCCACTCACTTCCAGCATCCTTAGACAGTACCTACGTACACAGTACGTATCAGCTCCTTTCTTCACTACTGCTATCTTGTCATAATTTCGACAGCATAACGGCGTCTCTTAAAATTCTCAAAATTTACTTTGACATAACTTCCCCTGTAATGGGTTATTTGGGATGAGATTCGGGGGAATCTCAGTAGTAATAATCATAACAATATATGTAATGCAGAGTGACAGTGCTTGCTTGTGATTGTGTACAGATAAGTATACTGCGTGCTTCCATATTCAATAACATATGATCATAGCATTGTAATAGAGCTTCAAGAATAACATATAAGACAACAATCCAACCAAACAATAGCACAACAAATCACAAAGCCATTACATAATAGCTAGGATTAGTTACTACCTTAAAAGCTTAGCAGAACTCTAGAATCTCTGTACTGCTTCCCACACTGCCAGAACTTCCTTTCTTCTTTTCCTCCTCTCACTTTCTCTCTCCAGAACCTCCTTATCTCTCTAAATCTTGCTCTTGGCCGGGAGAATGAAGGCAAGGGAGGTATTTATAGTTTTGATCGATGGTATTTTCGTAATTTTGAAGCCTTTTTTATGGAATTTCCTATTTTCTTTTATTCTTTTTACTGCATCATCAAGGGACACCTCATGGGACACCTCACCCCTCACATTCTTCACATGGCAAAATTGAGAGAGCCAAGAAACCTTCTGGAAGCTTTTCGGTCCAATTCGGTACCGGCCCGGTCTGTCTCCTCGAAAACTGGACTATTTTCTGAATCTAATTTTTCTAAAAATTCATATTATGTCTTCTGACCTTAAATTTAGTATCTGGATCCTTTATATCATTAACATTTTTATACTGGGTCTAAACTAAATTACAGATCCCCTGCGAAATGACCAAAATACCCCTGGGTGCCCTTTCTTGCACAATATTAACCCTAAGGGTAAAATCATTATTTTACACCTTTCTGTACCCTGTCAGGGCATATACTGACTCTGGTTAACCTTACCTGTGTATGTCTTGGCTTCTGGGCCTGTCCAGAATGACCAAAATACCCTTCATGCATCTATTACCCCTTTAGTACAACATAGGGGCATTTTCGTAATTTTGCACTTTTCCGAGGTTCCACCTGACATTGGCCCACCTATCAGTCCAAGTGTCTTATTGGGCCTTTCATGGCGCCATTCTTGGGCCTCCTAGGGTCCGTTACCTTTATGGCACATATTACGAGGAATCTTCTCCCGGCAATGTTCATCGAGTGTTTTAGCTATAATACACCGTTTATACATATCTCCGGACACCGGCTCCTTTTATCAGATACACTGGCCTAATGTGTCTAGGAATCCATTTGGGTCATAACAGTCATCTGACTGAGGTCATCCGAGCTCATTCAGTCTTAGTTTAAATACCGATAAATCTCCCTATCGGATACCTGGAGGCCTCACACTCCCGTCTGAATTTACTGATTTGCGAATAACTTTTCCTACAGACCTCCTATCGGTATTCTGTCAGCTTCCTGACATCCGCCCTATCAGGACACATCATCCTGTAATTTCTCACTTATATTTGAAATCTAGGATATCCGGTAGGAATTTTTATAACTTTTGGACTATCAGATCAATTTTGGCTATCTGGAGTCCTGAGAAAATTCCTGTATTAAGCCAGATTACCGAGCATCACTTGCTCTATCTACTGGTAAAATCTGGGACTGAAATGCTTTCGGGCAGTCCAAACCACTTCCGGCCTAACTTTCTTTAATTACAATTTAGCCCCAGAGAACTTTTCTTCTTTTCAATTAAGTCCCTTTTATTTGGCTAAAATTACACTTAAGTACCCCACCTTTTTGTCTACTTTTCCCTTTTTGGCTTTACACTTTTCATAATTGCACCTAAGTCCTTACATTCTCTTTCTTTTGCAATTTAATCCCTTTCTTTGCATAAATGACCATCATATCCCTAGGGACTTTCACTATTTACATATAAGTCCCCGGACTTTCACTTATTTGCAGTTTAGTCCCTAAAAACCCTCTGTATGTTTTTTGGAACTTCTGCTCAAAGGGGTCTGGTAGTCTCTCTATTTCAGGCTTACTTTCTGAGTCTCTAGGCCTGAAAATTGGGATGTCACAATAACCCACATATTATTCCCTTAAAACTTATAAATTATATATATATCAGCATCCTAAAGCTAACTCCTAACTCTAATCTCCGTGTAGCTTCTCTTTACTCGTACCAGGTACTTTCGCTTTCTCTTGTTAAGTTTTTGCTCTGAACTTTAGTTTTGCTTTGAAGCTATAATGCCACTCCTAGTTTTGCTCTGAAGCTATAATGTAAATCCTCCAAAATTTATGACATCAAAGCTTACCTCATCTTTTGAGTACGTTCTAGTTTCCCCTTGATCATATTATCCAAAGCATTGGAAACAACTTGTGGGCCATTTTTATCACCAAAACTTCCACTCTCTTGACCAATTGTCAGCGTCTAATCGGCACTCTTTTCCCATATTTGACATCAAATCTTTGGTAGACGATGAAAGCATATACCCTTCACAGAGTCCTACATATAAATAATAAAAATATCATACTGATAAATCGTAAGATAGTATGAGGGATTCATGTTTAAGTTTTTATCTTATAAATAAGAGATGATCTATTATATATATATACTATTAAATTAAAATAATAAATAGTTTGATATGTGTAACTATTTTATATACAGAGTTACATATAATATATTAATTATTAGAGATTAGCTCCAAAACTTTAGAGCAGATTTAGAATAAATTTAAGGTAGTATTAATTAATATAGTGATAATTCTTATGTGGTGATTTTGTAGACTATCATTGGGGTTTTGGAGTAACTCCTAGTGGATCACTAGATTGTTTATGAGTGATATTGTTATACACGAGGCCGCTACTCGTGTAATTATTTCTTATTTTGGTGAGAGGTAACAACTTTCCACTCATTATGTGTGCTAATATGATATTTGTGAGTGATTTGTTATATATAAATTTACTGTATTTACGTGATTATATTGAGGAATTATTACTGATGATTTTATTAAAAATAGTCTTGTGGGACTTGAAATTTAATTTAGAAAGTTGAATTGAGAACAAAAACTTGTTATATCTGGTTATTGTCATTTGAAGAAAATTTATTACCTTGAGAAAATTTTTATTGAGATACTTATTGATGTTATTGGTTATTAAACTGGAGATTATTGATTAATATTATTATCTTGAGAACTATGCATTGGGGATTGGTGATGAGGGAGTTATATTTCTACCACGTGGTATAGCCTCCATTGAAGCTAGATGGTTAGCTCTAGTCCCACCTGTTTATCGAGGGACTTGCCCCACCTGTTTACCGAGGGGCCGCGACACCCCCACCTATTTACCGAGGGGGAATGAACCCATGGTCTGGTCATGTGCTCTATAGATTTTGGCTGGTCTATAACACTTGATAGGTTAGCTTTTTGGGTGGCCAGTCATATGGTAGTTATCACTAGCCCATGGGTTCGGTCGGCGGGAATAAGGCAGTTCAGTTGGTTTGAGGGGAGAAACTTGGGTGGGTTATCCATTTGATTTTATTATGATAATATGTTATTTTATATATATTGTATTTTGTGATCGGTCCCACTTGACACCTCACGAGCACATATTAGTATGTATGATGAGTAGGATTGATGGTTACTGAGGCTTTTGTCTCACCCTATTTTTATTAACATTTTTCAGGGGTTAGTTCGATTACTGGTTCGAATGGGAAGGCGCCGGAGGCATAGTTGTGCTAGTGAACTGTACAACACCCTCCTTTTTATTTATGTGTTGAGTAGATGTATATTGCCACTATAGGGCCTACTTTTATTTATACTCTGATGATTTACCATTTTTATTATCGTACTGAATAATGGGTGCTGATAGGAGGCCATAGCCTTTTAGGATTATGCATTTGACTTGGTGGATCCACATGAATTATTTGTGATACTATAAGTACTATTTGGGAATTTGCTTGCTTTATGGGCATTATTGTGGTTTACCCGAGTACGTCACCTGGGGGTCTATTCCATGAATTTGAATTGATAACTTTGATGAGGTTAAACGGGGGTTTGAATCCTTTAACCATGTTAGTGAGGTTGAATTCTTTCTAACATGGTTTTGCGCACCAAAATTATGTAAAGTTTTTATATCCATGATAGTCTTGTTTATAAGTTTTATTTTTTTCTATCATGGATATCCTTTTCAACATAAGTTAAACTCTTTTAACCATGATAGTGCTTAAGGGTGGTTTTGTCTTTTTCTATCATGGTTAACCTTCTAGAATGATAACTGTCATTTCTAATTATCAAACAAAACTAAGCTAACCAATAGTAAGTGGAGGCTAACCTAGGTGGGATCACAAGGAGCTACTGAATGTTAGAGTTCCTAATTAATCTATTGAGCCACAATTTAACAAGTTAAGCAGATGAGTTGTGTTTTGAACTATCAACTAAGGACTGAATGTAAAGTCTATGCTATTGTTTCTATTTTTATGTGATTAAGATGATAAGATGAATGAATAATGACAAGTGTGTTCCCTTGGAGATTGCCTTACCTTCATTATCCTCAGAATATCAAGAGTTAATCAATTGAACTATAATAGGTTAGCTAACAACTCGCTAGCTAAATCTCAATTAACACTATAACTCGCAGACATTAATAGAGAATAAGAATTGTTCAATTTAGAGATAATAGAATATGAATATTAATCAAATGATCATTAATGTAAGAAGAAAGAATCCAACTCGGTTCTTATTTCCTTGTCATCTATTACTCCAATTGAATTAATAAACTAGAAGTAAACATATCAACTCGATACAAGTACATCTGAATTAAAGACTCAATGACACTCCCTGTTTCAGCTCTAAGATTCTGGTTCGGTGTCATCTCCAAGGAAGCACAGCAGCTCAGCCTTGCATTGCTATCTGAACTCCAGCAGCAAACATCGGTACAGCAGCAGTAGTCATGTGGAAATGGAAGGAGAAAATGAATATGATGAGCTGCAGAACTCTCCTCTGGTTCTATTAACTAGAACAGAGCAAAGTTGCAGAAGAGAATGAGAATGGAGAAGAAGAAGATGATGTGCGTGAGATGGTATAGAATGTTAGATCCAATGTGTGAATAGTATCTTAGATTTGTATGGCAGAATGTATGATGATGTATCGGATGATAAATGATGTGCGTATGATGTGATATATAAGAAGTCTGAAATGCATGAGTGAATCAATGGAGCTATCCAGATGCCTTCCATCTCCAGCTATCATCACATGATCTGGTATTCTGTTCAGCACATGCTTCCCACTTGCTGTTGGCAACTTGCTCATTCTGTTCAGATGGAGTGTGCTGATGTGTACAGTGCGCGCGTGAACAGTGCCAGATGTATGGAGTTCAATTCTGTTGCTACACATGTTTGATCTCCCACTTGCAATCTGTTAAGTCCAGCTATGCAAACCATTGCATGCTTAAATCACCTTCTGTCCAGCTGTTTCTTCTGTCATTCGCTGACTGAATTCTTCATTTTGAAGTTTTTGGTCACGACCTTATATACATTAAGTCGCGACTAATATTTACAGAGATCACTTCTTCTTTGCTGATTGAAGTTTGGTCGCGAGGGTGAATCAATAAGGTCGCGACTTAATTCCACAGAGACGCTCCACTTTGCTGATTGATTATTGTGTTGACCTGAAATGGACATTTAATAGATTATTTATCCAATTAAGCGCTAAAATCACATTATTTAAATTCTCACTTGTCCAATTTCATATTATTAACTAATTTGCTCAATATAGTAATAAATGTGGATAAGAATCAATAATAAACTCTCTTTTAACATATTAAAAATCAGTACAAATATGAGTTTATCAACTCCCCCACACTTAGCTTTTGCACTCCGAGCAAAATTATGAATCAAAACTGAATTTAAACACACATGTTCAGCACAATTGGCAAAATAGATTCAGCATGAGTACTTGCAATCATTAATCTTTCCCTTCAATTGGCAGCAATCCAAACTAATCTTATATCAATCAAAGAATCTAACTCATGCAATTCAATCATAGTAAGCAACTAGGTTGAGATTTCCTCATAAGATATAGTGTTTCACTCCCTCTCTTATCAAGGTAGTTTCACTCAACCATCTAGCTTAGACTTCCCATAGGCTTGTAACCATCCTATATCTCCACCACTGAATGCCACAAGGGTTATGAATGAGAGGGTCTTTATTAAGGTTGTAATGTTGGAGAGGCTAGATGATGAAATGGAAATACATGTCAATGATTAATGAAATACTGTACATAATCAAAGTGTCAATCATGCAGCTGCAAGTCACAACTAATTCTTTCATACTAGTTGAATAGCACTTTTCTGCATCTGTTTTTTTTTTCTTTTCTTTCTATTTTCTTTGTACTTTTATTTTTCTCTGTATTTTTCCTTTCTTTTCTTTATTTTTATTTTCTTGAACCAGACAGCACATATATTGAAGTTCAAACATCAACAAGTAGAGCAACTTCACAATTAAAGACTTACTGCAGCAGCAACTATCTTGCACAATATTCATTAATCAAGGATGGAATTTTTACAGAAAATGAAGGTCTCAAAGGGGTAAAGCAAAGGATTTAATATTTATGTGGTTTCTGTTTGGTCAAGAGGGTTTTGAAAGAAGTGCCCTTATCATTTTCACAATTCCATGGAGCTAATGTGGTTTTGAATCAAGGATTGAGACAAGTTCTGCAAAGTTACCAAACTAGATGGTGTCACATAATGCAAAGGAGTATATGTTGAAGGCTCAAATTGCTTCCATCTGGCTTACTCACCCTAATCAGCTCATATGACTAGATTGCATGAATATTAAACAAAGCACATGAGACTAATCATTCATGATGCACAATTTCCAGTAATGAATTGATGAAACAAGCAACTAATACTTCATCAAATTTGCCAATGTTCAAAGTATATGTTCAAAGTTCAATTTAGATCCATGATAGTTAATTCCAAAGACCAAGCAACAACCATAACGCAGTAGAAGGATTTTTCAGCAAAATATAGATGTTAGTCACGACAAACAGGTCATCAGGTCGCGACTATTTTATACAGAGAAGAATAGTTGCGACATAAATTGGAAATGGTCGCGACACAAAATCACCGAGAGTAACCTTGTTAAACAAACAATTTCTTGTCGCGACCAAATAACAACATAGTCGCGACGGTGATTCACAGAGAGCTACAGTAGCAACAAAGATAAGCACAGACCACGACTAAACATCACAGGTGGGTAAACATTAGAAAAATTTTGAGCTTCCGGTCGCGACAAAACTAAGCAATAGTCGCGACCAATCTTCACAAAGAAGAAATTTTGACAATTTAAACACATTAGTCGCGACATAAATGGCATCGGGTCGTGACCTAAAGACAAAATCACAGCAAATATCTAATTTTTATTCACCCATCAAGTTCATCCTCCCCCACACTTAAATTCTACATTGTCCACAATGTGAAGAAGCAATGAACTCATGCAAAGGCAGCAATAATGATCATGACAACACTAAACCAAAATCTTTGATTTATTCATGGGATTATTTATCTATCCTACTGACTTGGTCTCCTCCCCTACACTTAATCAACAAATATAGCTCAAGTATATAGTAAAACTGATCAAAGCAGACTATTGTAAGTAGGGAAACAAGGAAGGAGACAACCTAACTGTTATGGGGGCTTGAAATTCTCCTTGAATAGCTTCCATAGATGGCCCTTCATATTGAATTGCCTTGGATACTTCAGACTCTTTGGAAGTTGTTCAAACTCAATCTCTGGAGTTTGAATAACAGATAGGCTCAACTTCTTAAACTCTACTCTAGATTCATTGGTCTCTGATTCCTGCACCAATTCAGCATCATATCCAGCAGCAATTCTCTTTGAAGATCCAGCAGTGCAATTCTGTTGATGTTGAAGAATATCCTGTAATTTCTGCAGCCCTGAGATGACTAAAAATTTGAAACTCAAATGAACAGGGTTAGAATACAGGATATTAAATGAAATATTCCTTAACCCATAAATTCTGAGTTCTTGTCTCTCATAATCTGCTGTAATGATATTGCCCTGCAGATCTTCCATAAACATTCCTGAATATTGGGCATCACTTGAAAAAGTGTGGTTAGTTCCAAAGAAAGAGATAGTAGATGAAGATGAAGAAAAATCACCCATAGTGGAAAGCCAATCATCAATCTTAGAATTAATGCATAACACCTCACTATTGGATGAAGAAAAAGAAGAGAAATCAGTGGAGGGGAAAGAAATGGAAGGTTCTTCAACTACATCATTATTTTCAAGCTCACAAATATCATCACACTCTTTTCCAACTAATGCTCCAACCATGTTAAATCCTAGGAGAGAATTATGCTGCTGTGGGTGTCTATACATATTAAACGAATTGTGTGCCCACCAAATTCCATTTTAATAATTCCCTTTTCATGCAAATCATGGTGTTAGCTGCCTCATGAATGACCTTCCTAGAATAAGAGTACTATCATCAAGGGACTTATCTTTCATATCCAAAACATAAAAGTCCACAGGAAAAACAAGGTCCTTAACTTGAACTAAAATGTCTTTTAAGATTCCCTTAGGCCTCATAATACTCTTATTAGCCAATTAAGCTAAGACCTTAGTTGGTTTAATCAAATTCATATTTAAAGCATGATAAACTAAACTAGGCATCACATTAATAGCAGTACTTAAGTCTAACAATGCTCTAGAAACAGTTATCTCACCAATTGTGCAGGGAATGGAGAATGCACCTGGATCTTTACACTTTTCTGGAAATTGAGCTTTGAAAAGTGCAGAAGCTTTAGGTCCTAATTGCACCAGTTCATTAGGTGTGTCTCTTTTCCTGTGGTTGCACTATCCCTTAAACACTTTGCATATTCAGGTACTCTCTGCACCCTCTCTAGCATAGGCACATTAACTTCCATCTTGCTGAAAGAATTGATGACTTCTTTGTTCTGTGCCTCTAAGATTTCCTTGCTGCTCATGAGCTCCTTTGGAACAAGGATATCCTTCAGGTCCACTTCTTTCTCAGCTGAATCAGAATGAGTTTCTTCCTGCTTGAGCTCTGAACTTTCTGCTGATTGAACTTCTTCAATTTTGTCAACTTCTGGATTTCTTGTCTCAGAATCCTTAACTTCTGTAGTTCAATTTCTTTACTGCATAGCTGTCCACCATCTGCAGAGTCTTGTGCAGAATCAATTAGAATTTTTGTAACTTCTTCCTTCTCAAGAGATTATGCTTCCTCCTTGCTTTCAGACTTCTCAATACTACTCATTAGACTGCTGGAATCAGTGTCTACCTCCTCATCTTCATTTCCAGCTTCAGTAACTTGTTTCCCAACTTGCTCTTAGCTTTGCAAATTTATAGCATTCAAAGGTTTGGGGTTAGCAACTGTATTAGAAGGTATATCTCCACTGATTCTTGCTTGAACATCACTTATTGAATTGGCTAATTGTGATACATAGCCAATCATGTTTGAAGTATTGGTTTCCCACTGTTCAATTATGTTATCCAAAGCAGCAAATCTAGAGCTATTCTTTACTTGATTGGTCTCCACTGTAGACCTCAAATCCTTGAAGTTAGAGTAGAAGTTTGTGTTGATGGAATTTATATTCGAATTCATCACAGTAATGCTCTTGAGTATCTCAGAAATTCCATCATCCTTTGCAGCAGTAGACACTTCTATGGCTCTAGAGGATTCAGCTACTTGCTTGTCATTGTTGAATCTGTTTTGACGAGCAGCTCCACCTCCATCTCTCCATCTGAAATTAGGATGATCTCTCCATCCTTTATTGTATGTGTTGGAGTATAGATTCCTTTATGGATACTGGTTTGTTCTTCCTTGATAAATGGTTGATACTTCCTCATAGTGTGAAGGGCAATTAGCACTGATATGCATTGGAGAAGAACAAAACTGACAGCTAGGAGCAACTAGAGCTTGAGAATATGGGCTTTGAACATGTGAACTGCTCAATTGAGCAGCTAGATTGTTGATATGAGCACTCATAGCAGCAACTTGAGAAGACAAATTACTATGATCTTGAGAAGACCTTGCAGAACCTCATGCACTTGTCTAGCATCTAATCCTCCATACTGCTGGTCATTGTTTGCTATCTTCTCAATCAGGCTCCATGCTTCATCAGGTGTTAAATCATTAATAGAACCTCTAGCAGCTGCATCCAAATTCTTTCTGCATGCAAAGCGTAATCCTGAATGAAAGTACTGCACCAAATATTCCATTGGAATCTGATGATATGGACATCTAGCCAGCAACTCTTGAAATATGCCCAAAAACTCATAGAAAGATTCTTCAGCATATTGTTTTGCAGTAAAGATCTCATTCCTTAATGCAGCAGTATTTGATGAAGGAAAATATCTCTCCAAGAATGCACTTCTTAAGTTGTTCCAGGAGTGTAGAGCTTGAGGTGCATGATGTGGCAGCATATAGAACCATTCTTTTGCTTTTCCTTCCAGTGTGAAATGAAAGACTTGTCTCTGCATAGCATCCATGTTAGCTCTTACAGGCTTCATAGTTGAGTAAACCCACTGCATAGTCTGCAAATGCTTGAAACGATCCTCACCTGCCAATCCATAATACTTTTGTAAGTTACTCAACAAAGTACCTTTCAATTCAAAGTTCACATCTAAAGCAGGACAAGTATGAAAAGGATCATAGTTTGCATTAGAAGAAGTGAGTTCTCTTATGCTCCTACGTGGCCTTCTATTGTTAATGTTATTTTCTGCATACTGTTCTTGTTGATTATTCTGATTATGAGTTTGAGCTTCACCTACATTAATAAGCTCCATGACAAGATGATTATCTAATATAGCACAAGATGCAGGTTCAGTATCAGCAGCAACAGATGCAACACTAGCCTGATTTTTAGCTTTCTTTATTTGCCTAAGTGTCCTATTAATTTCTCTATCCAAAGGAATGAGTTCAGAGCTCTTGTTCATGCAATTCAAGCTTAACAATTATGCAAAAGATCAGATATATCAATAATGCAGTAAATTCAGCAAATGGAATCAGTTAGTCGCAGTTTAGGAATATTAAGTCGCGACACAAAAGACTACAGGTCACGACTCAAAAACACAGAGAGCAAATATCACGACGAAAATGAACCACAAGTCGCGACTGTCAGTCACAGAGAGCAAAATTTTTTGAATATGGATTTTTGGTCTTGACCAAATGTTACTTTGGTTGCGACTAAAAATCACAGAGAGCAAGTGATTGAAGTCAGGAATTTCTGGTTGCAACCAAAATACACTTTAGTCGTGACTAAAAACAACAGAGAGTTTTAGTCGTGACTAAGTGTCAATCTGGTTGCGACTAGAAATCACAGAGCACTTTGGTCGCAACTAAAAAGCCAAATGGTCACGACTTAACAGATATAAACAGAAAAAATTGCAGAAGAACGGAAAACAACTACCTACTCTTTATGTTTTTGGGCCCAGGAGATTGCTTAGGAAACCTTAAAAGGTAAGGCTCCCCAGCAACGGCGCTATTTTGATAACTGTCGTTTCTAATTATCAAACAAAACTAAGCTAACCAATAGTAAGTGGAGGCTAACCTAGGTGGGATCACAAGGAGCTACTGAATATTAGAGTTCCTAATTAATCTATTGAGCCACAATTTAACAAGTTAAGCAGATGAGTTATGTTTTACACTATCAACTAAGAACTGAATGTAAAGTCTATGCTATTGTTTCTGTTTTTATGTGATTAAGATGATGAGATGAATGAATAATGACAAGTGTGTTCCCTTGGAGATTGCCTTACCTTCATTATCCTCAGAATATCAAGAGTTAATCAATTGAACTATAATAGGTTAGCTAACAACTTGCTAGCTAAATCTCAATTAACACTACAACTCGCAGACATTAATAGAGAATAAGAATTGTTCAATTTAGAGATAATAGAATATGAATATTAATCAAATGATCATTAATGTAAGAAGAAAGAATCCAACTCAGTTCCTAATTCCTTGTCATCTATTACTCCAATTGAATCAATAAACTAGAAGTAAACATATCAACTCGATACAAGTACATCTGAATTAAAGACTCAATGACACTCCCTGTTTCAGCTCTAAGATTCTGGTTCGGTGTCATCTCCAAGGAAGCACAACAGCTCAGCCTTGCATTGCTATCTGAACTCCAGCAGCAAATATCGGTACAGCAGCAGTAGTCATGTGGAAATGGAAGGAGAAAATGAATATGATGAGCTGCAGAACTCTCCTTTGGTTCTATTAACTAGAACAGAGCAAAGTTGCAGAAGAGAATGAGAATGGAGAAGAAGATGATGTGCGTGAGATGGTATAGAATGTTAGATCCAATGTGTGAATAGTATCTTAGATTTGTATGGCAGAATATATGGTGATGTATCGGATGATAAATGATGTGCGTATGATGTGATATATAAGAAGTCTGAAATGCATGAGTGAATCAATGGAGCTATCCAGATGCCTTCCATCTCCAGCTGTCATCACATGATCTGGTATTCTGTTCAGCACATGCTTCCCACTTGCTGTTGGCAACTTGCTCATTCTGTTCAGATGGAGTGTGCTAATGTGTATAGTGCACACGTGAACAGTGCTAGATGTATGGAGTTCAATTCTGTTGCTACACATGTTTGATCTCCCACTTGCAATCTGTTAAGTCCAGCTATGCAAACCATCGCATGCTTAAATCACCTTCTATCCAGCTGTTTCTTCTGTCATTCGCTGACTGAATTCTTCATTATAAAGTTTTTGGTCGTCACCTTATATACATTAGGTCGCGACTAATATTTACAGAGAGCGCTTCTTCTTTGCTGATTGAAGTTTGGTCGCAAGGGTGAATCAATAAGGTCGCGACTTAATTCCACAGAGACGCTCCACTTTGCTGATTGATTACTGTGTTGACCTGAAATAGACATTTAATAGATTATTTATCCAATTAAGCGCTAAAATCACATTATTTAAATTCTCACTTGTCCAATTTCATATTATTAACTAATTTGCTCAATATAGTAATAAATATGGATAAGAATTAATAATAAACTCTCTTTTAACATATTAAAAATTAGTACAAATATGAGTTTATCATAGAAGTAAAGTTTTCTTTCGTTAGTCTTGTCTTTTCTACCATGTTAAATATCGATCAAGAAAAGTTCTTTTATAACCATGGTAGGGTTGCTTTTAAAATTTAGTAAACTCTTTTCTACCATGGTTAACCATTTTGAAATAAATCAAATTTATTTACCTTATATTTTTATTTATTAAAGAAAAAGGATTTTACAACTTGGTATCAGAGCTGGTCCTTCAGCTGATGGTCCGGTGAGGACACCTGGACCCCAAGGGGGGTTTGTAAAGTCCCACATGAGTTGGGGAGGCGAACGAAGCATGCTTTATAAGTGTGTGAATACCTTCCCCTCGTTGACGCGTTTTCGGGTTGAAAAGCCTGGGAAACAAAACTTTGAGGGGTGATATGGGCCCCCAAAGCGGACAATATCTATGTGGAAGAGTACTGGGCTGGGCTGTCATAGATGGTATCACAATAAAATTTTACAATATAATTCCACTTCCTCTAATACCAAATTGTAAAATCCTCCTAAAATATAACTGTTATTAATTATTTAGACATATTTTATAGCCAATATAATTTAAAAAGAATATTATAAATAAATTTATTCTATTTCAAAAGAGCTAACCATGGTAGAAAAGAGTTTAATTAAAATTTAAATGAACTCTACCATGGTTATAAAAAAAGATTTTTCTTAAAATTTAAATAAAGTAATAGGATATATGAGTTTGTAAAATGAAACCTATTGTGACAATATACAAGTATTCTATACATACCTTTAAAGGAAAAGGCTATAAATCAATATAGCTTTAATCAAGCCTCTGAAGTTTTCCCTGGGTTCCTAAGATGAGACTATCACCTGGAAAATATTATAAAAATAGGGTGAGACTAACGTCTCAGTAACCATCAATTTTACTCATCATGAGTACTAACATGTGCTCATGAGACGTCAAGTGGGACCGATCATAAAATACAATATATAGAAAATAATATATTAACATAATAAAATCAAATGGATAACCCACCCAAATTTCTCCCTTCAAACCAACCGAACTGCCTTATTTTTGCCGACCGAACCCATGGGCTAGTGGTAACTACCCCTCGAACAGCGAATCGATCAAGTGATATGGATAGGCCAAAATCCACAGAGCACCTGACCGGACCATGGGTCCATTCCCCCTAGGTAAACAGGTGGGGTGTCGCAGCCCCTCGGTAAACAGGTGGGGCACATCCCTCGGTAAACTGGTGGGATAAAAGCCATCCATTGAGCTCCGATAGAGGCTATACCACGTGGTAGAAACACAACTCCATCATCACCTATTCCCAATATATAATTCTCAAAATAATCATATTAATCAAAATCTCAGTAGCTTGATAAATATCACAAAAGAGTTTTTCTACAGATAATAACTTTCTTCAAATTCTAATACCAAGATATAATAAGTTTATAATCTCAACTCAAACTTTCTAAATTAAACTTTAAGTCCCACAAGACTATTTTCAATAAAAATAATCAAATAAGTTTTCTTAATATAATTATATCAATACCAATAGATTTATATATATCAAAATACTCACAAACATCATATTAGCATGCACAACGAGTAGAAAGTGGTTACCTTATTTGAAAATAGGAAAGGGACTGAGAGAGATGACTAAAAGAGAAGAGCAGACTCAATAATCAAGTTTGAGGAATAACTCAGGGTTTTAGCTCTATTTATAAAGCCATAATAATAATTCAAAATTTAAATTCATATCTCATTTTTATTAAAATCTTATCAGATATAGTAATTTAAAATTTAAACTATATTATTATAGTATAAATACATATATTATTATATGTGTATTTAATCAAAGATATAGGTATATTATTATTATTTTTATCAGAATTATATCCGGTATTTTAAAATTTAAACTATATTTTTAAAATAAAATTATATATATAAATCTGAATTCAAATCCTAATAAATTCCTAACTAATAGTAACAATCAAATTATAAGATTATAAATAAGATAAAAATAGGATAATCTATATATTATATCATATTTTATTAAAAATATTAAACTATAATAATTTAATTTGATAATATTTTTAAATAATATTTTTAATTTTATTTAAATATAAGGATAAAAATTGGGATGTTACAATTCTCCCCTTCCTTTAGGAATTTTATCTCCAAAATTTAGTATACTTTATAAAGCTTCCTTATTTTATTTTCTAATAGTTTCTTAAATTTTAAATCATTTCTCCCCTCCAAAGGATGTAACCCACCATAATAGTTAAGTACTGTAATATAGCAGTTTTTATAAACTAACAGGGAATAATATATGTGAATAATATATATTGCCACTACTATGTAATGTAACATACAAGGGGATATCGTCACACCCAAATATCAATTTAAAGTATTTAATTATAAAATATGCACAGCAACTTTATGAGAATTTAAATAATTTAAATAATTGTTTTAAACTATATTCCAAATATTTGAAAATTTAAATAACTTACAAAATAATTTGAAAAGTTTTCAAAAATGTTAAAATAGTCAATCCCATAAATAATTAAAATGGTACGTAAATTAGTTTGGTAATCAAATATTCCAAAAAATTTATAAAATATTTATGGAATAAAATGTAATTAAACTAAATAAAATAATTAAATATTTTATCGGACAACTTTTCAAAAATTTGACAAAATGGTTCAAAATAAAATAGAGTAATATTTTTTTTGGGTCACAAGAAAAGCTATAAAGATTTAAAATTTAATAAATTTTAGCCCAACCATAAAGAAAACTTAAACATAATCCAAAAATATTTTTCTAAATTTAACATATTTAATGGCCCGAAAATAAAGCACATAATGTCATTGTATAGATCTTTTTTTTTTAAGAACTCAAATAACAAAAATAGAAAGGCCATATTTTTTGAAAAATAATTAACACTCATAAATTCTTGAAAATAAAACAAAGTGGCCAAAACATAATTGAATAAATATATATATCTTAAACGATAATTTTTTCTCTTTTTTTTAATAATAAAATAAATTCATAATGTATCATAGAAAGATTAAGAGGATCTGGAACCTACGCTCTGATCCAATTATAAAATTCTCCTAAAATACAACTATTATTGACTATTTAGACATATTTTGCACCCAATATAATTTAAAATGAATATTATAAATAAATTTAGTTTATTTTAAAAGAGTTAACCATGGTAGAAAAGATTTTAACTAAAATCTAAAATAAACTCTACCATAGTTATAAAAAGACTTTTCTTAAATATAAGTAAAATAATAGGATATATGAGTATGCAAAATAAAATCTATTATCGCAATATACAAGTATTCTACACATACCTTCAAAGGAGAAGGATATACAATCAATACAGCTTTAATCAAGGCTATGAAGTTTACCTTGGGGCCCTAAGATGAAACTATCACCTAAAAAATATTATAAAAATAGGGTGAGACTAACGTCTCAGTAACCAGCAGTTCTACTCACCATGAGTACTAACATGTGCTCATGAGGCATCAAGTGGGACAGATTACAAAATACAATATATATATAAAATAACGTATTATCATAATAAAGTCAAATGAATAACCCACCCAAGTTTCTCCCCTCAAACCAGCCGAACCGCCTTATTCTCGCCGACCGAACCCATGGGCTAGTGATAACTACCATATGACTGGCCACCCAAAAAGCTAATCGGTCAAGTGTTATAGACAGGCCAAAATCTATAGAGCATATAACCGGACCATGGTTTCATTCCCCCTAGGTAAACAGGTGGGGGTGTCGCGGCACCTCGGTAAACAGGTAGGGCAAGTCCCTCGGTAAACAGGTGGGGCAAGTCCCTCGATAAACAGGTGGGACTAGAGCCAACCATCTAGCTTCAATGGAGGCTATACCACGTGGTAGAAATATAACTCCCTCATCACCAATCCCTAATGCATAATTCTCAAGATCATAATATTAATCAATAATCTCCAGTTTAATAACCAATAACATCAATAAGTATCTCAATAAAATTTTTCTCAAGGTAATAAATTTCCTTCAAATGACAATAACCAGATATAACAAGTTTTTGTTCTCAATTCAACTTTCTAAATTAAACTTCAAGTCCCACAAGACTATTTTTAATAAAATCATCAGTAATAATTCCTCAATATAATCACGTAAATACAGTAGATTTATATATAACAAATCACTCATAAATATCACATTAGCAACACAATGAGTGGAAAGTGGTTACCTCTCGCCAAAATAAGGAATAATTACATGAGTAGCGGCCTAGTGTATAACAATATCACTCACAAACAATCTAGTGATCCACTAGGAGTTACTCCAAAATCCCAATGATAGTCTACAAAATCACCACACAAGAATTATCACTATATTAATTAATACTACCTTAAATTTATTCTAAATCTGCTCTGAAGTTTTGTAGCTAATCTCTAATAATTAATATATTATATGTAACTCTGTATATAAAATAGTTACACATATCAAACTATTTATTATTTTAATTTAATAGTATATATATAATAGATCATATCTTATTTATAAGATAAAAACTTAAACATGAATCCCGCATACTATCTTACGATTTATCAGTATGATATTTTTATTATTTATATGTAGGACTCTGTGAAGGATATATGCTTTCATCGTCTACCAAAGATTTGATGTCAAATATGGGAAAAGAGTGCCAATTAGACGCTGACAATTGGTCAAGAGAGTGGAAGTTTTGGTGATAAAAATGGCCCACAATTTGTTTCCAATGCTTTGGATAATATGATCAAGGGGAAACTAGACGTACGCAAAAGATGAGGTAAGCTTTGATGTAATAAATTTTGGAGGATTTGCATTATAGCTTCAGAGCAAAACTAGGAGGGCATTATAGCTTCAAAGCAAAACTAAAGTTCAGAGCAAAAACTTAACAAGAGAAAGCGAAAGTACCTGGTGCGAGTAAAGAGAAGCTACACGGAGATTAGAGTTAGGAGTTAGGTTTAGGATGCTGATATATATATAATTTATAAGTTTTAAGGGAATAATATGTGGGTTAATCTAATCTTATTATTATTATTATTTTCTTAAGGTTATCATTAATATCTTTCTTCCAAATTATTATTATCATTATTATCTTTCTAATTTGTTAAAATCCTATCAGATATGGTAATTTAAAATTTAAACCATACTTTCAAAATTTAAAATTTAAACCATATATTCAAAATTTAAAATTCATATCTAAATTTGAACATAAATCTTAATATATTCCTAACTAATAACATCAATAAAATCATAGATTTTAAGGAAGATAATGGTAGGATAATTCGGATATCTTATTTTTATTGAAATTAATAGAAATATGAAACTATAATGATTTTAATTATTTAATATTTTTTTTGAGTTATTGGTAAATAATATTTTTTAATTTTGCTTAAAAAATCTAATAAAAATTTGGGATGTTACAACTCTTCCTACCTATTAGAATTTTGTCCCCAAAATTCACACACAAGAAAAGCACACAAATAAGGGAGACACAGAAAGCTAACCAAGGAACAAATTTGGGTACTCGCGTCGCATTCTTTCCTCTGTTTCCCAAATCGCATCCCCTGGTGACATCCCCTTCCAGAAGACTTTTACTAGTCGAAGGGTCTTATTCCTCAATTGTTTGTCCTTTGTATCCAAGATGCTCTCTGGTTCCACTTTATAGGTTAAGTTCTCACGTAATTCTACTTCCTCTGGTTCTATGATATGGGATGGATCTAGGTGGTACTTCTTTAGTTGTGACACGTGGAACACGTCGTGCACATTAGATAGATGCGGAGGCAAGGCAATTCGATAGGCGACTTCTCCAATCTTCTCTAAGATCTCAAAGGGACCAATAAATCTAGGAGTTAACTTCTTCGCCTTAATAGACCTTCCAATGCCAGTAGTGGGTGTGACCCTTAGAAACACATGATCACCTTCGTTAAACGCCAAAGGCCTCCTCCTTCGATCTGCATAACTCTTCTGCTGACTCTGTGCTGCCAACAACTTTTGTCGGATAACCTCAATTTTCTTAGTGGTGGCATCCACCAACTCCGGTCCTAACACCGTTCGTTCACTCAGTTCAGTCCAGCATAAGGGCGATCAACACTTTCTTCCATACAATGCCTCATAAGGTGCCATCTGAATGCTATCATGGTAGCTATTATTGTATGCGAACTCAGCCAGCTGCAAGTGGTGAATCCAACTTCCTTTAAATTCAATTACACAAGCCCTCAATATATCCTCCAATATCTGAATTGTACGCTCTGTTTGTCCATCAGTCTGTGGGTGATAGGCAGTGCTAAACTTTAGTTTTGTACCCAAAGCCACATTGAGTGACTTCCAAAATTTTGAAGTATACCTTGGATTCCGATCTGATATGATGTTCTCTGGCACTCCATGAAGCCTTACTATCTCATTCATGTATAATTGGCTCATTTCCTCTAAGGAATACGTGGTTTTATATGGCAAAAAGTGCACGGACTTAGTCAACCTGTCTACAACCACCCAAATAGCATCATATCTACCTAATGTTCTTGGTAATCCCACTATGAAATCCGTGGAAATACTATTCCATTTCCATTGAGGAATCTCCAATCCCTGAAGTAAACCTCCCGGCCTTTGATGTTCTATCTTGACTTTCTGACAAGTCAGGCATCGAAGCACAAAGTTTGTTACATCCCTCTTCATCTTCGGCCACTAATACTATTGTTTCAAGTTATGGTACATTTTAGTTATACCTGGATGTATGGCATATTTACTCTTATGGGCTTCTTCTAGGATGGTCTTCTTAATCTCCTCATCATGCGGAACATAAATTCTCTTCTTATATATCAGTATCCCCATATCACCTAAGGTATAATCTTCTATTAGCATTTCCTCCAACTCTTCTCGAATTCTTGCTAACTGTTCATCCTCTAACTGTGCCGCTCTTAAGTCCTGATAGAAGCTATAGTCTCCAAGTACCGCACATAAGGTAGCACTTTCTGTAGGTAAAATATGGATGTCTGTCAATCCTTCTAATAGATATTGTTCATTCAAGCTCATAGCAAACACTTGCACTGATTTTCTACTTAAGGCATCTGCAACCACATTGGCCTTTCTAGGATGATACTTAATCTTAAAGTCATAATCTTTCAAGAATTCCATCCATCGGCGCTGCCTGTTGTTCAACTCCTTCTGGTCAACTAAGTATTTCAGACTCTTATGGTCACTGAATACCTCAAACTGTGATCCGTATAAGTAATGCCTCCAAATCTTCAATGCAAAGACTACAGCAGCTAATTCCAAGTTATGGGTCAGATAATTCCCCTCATGCGGTCTTAACTGTCTCAAAGCATAAGCTACTACCTTATCGTTTTGCATCAGTACACAACCAAGACCCTTCAAGGATACATCTGTGTATAGTACATACGATACCCCTGGGGTAGGAAGAGTAAGTACCGGAGTTGTGGTCAACCTAGTCTTCAACTCCTGAAAGGAAACTTCACATTTTTTAATCTAAACAAACGGCTGGTCTTTCTTGGTCAACTCAGTCAACGGCATGGCAATATGAGAAAAACCTTATATGAATCTTCGATAATAACCAGCTAGGCCCATAAAACTTCTCACTTCGGTCACTGACTTGGGAGCCTCCCATTTCAACACTGCGTCAACTTTACTGGGGTCCACAGCTACTCCCTCAGCGGAGACCACATGGCCTAGGAATTTTACTTCGTTAAGCCAGAATTCACACTTTGATGGCTTATCATATAGTTGATGATCCCTCAAAATTCGTAATGCAATGTGAAGGTGCTCTCGATGTTCCTACTCACTCCTGGAGTATATTAATATGTCATCAATAAAAACCACAATAAATCTATCTAAGTAAGGTCTGAAAATCCAGTTCATGTAATCCATAAAGACAGCTGGAGCATTTATCAACCCGAACGGCATAACTAGGAACTCGTAATGTCCATATCTAGTCCTAAAAGCAGTCTTAGAAATGTTCTCAGCTCAGACTCTTAACTGATGGTATTCTGACCTCAGATCAATCTTAGAAAACATAGACGATCCCACCAATTGATCTAGCAAGTTGTTGATTTTAGGCAACGGGTACTTATTCTTGTTCGTTACCTTGTTCAACTGTCGATAGTCAATGCATAGTCTCATACTGCCATCCTTCTTCTTTACAAATAACACCGGTGATCCCCACAGTGAGATACTCAGTCGGATGAAACCCTTGTCGAGCAATTCCTCAAGTTGCTTTTTTAGTTCTACCAATTCAGATGGAGACATTCTATACGGTGCCTTCGACATTGGAGCCGTTCCTGGAGCTAGCTCAATAGAGAACTCGACTTCACGCTCTGGAGGTAAACCAGACACCTCTTCTGGGAACACTTCTGGGTATTCATTTACCACTTCAATATGATCAATCCCCACTTTTGCATCCACATCAATGGAGAAGAAAACTACGAATGCTTGGCACCCCTTCCTGACAGCTTTGTCCACTCATACAACAGAAATTAATATGGAATCTCTCGGTGTAACATACTAATTTTTAGGCCTAGAGATGCAGAAATAGCCTAAGATTGAGAGGCTACCAGACCCCTTTGAACAGAAGTCCCGGAGACACACAGAGAATTTTTAGGGACTAAGTTGCAAATAAGCAAAGGTGCGGGGACTTATGCGTTGAAGTCCCAAGGGGTATAATGGCCGTTTGGGGATGATATAAAAGTCAAAGGTTGTAGAGTTGAGAGCTGACCATTTTGGTCGCAACTAGAGATAGGTGTGGTCGCGACTAATAGTTACAGAAAGAGCTAGGCGCGATGAGAAAGTATTATGGTCGAGACTAATATTGGCAGAGAGGATTGGTCGTGATGAAAATATACGTGGTGTCACGACTAATAGGTAAATGAGCCTGGTTGCGACTAAAAAGTAATGAGGTCACGACTGAAAAGTGATATGGTCGCGACTAAAGGATGTTGTGGTCGCGACTAATGTACACAGAAGTGTTAGGTCGCGATAAGATGATGGTTAGGTCACGACTAGTGGCTATAAGTGGTGCTAGCTGTATGGATCAAGTGGGCCAAGAGTTGTGAAGGTCCAAAAGAGATAGTTACCCGGTTAGAGCTAGAACTGGGGAAGGAAGTCAGATAAAGGAAAGGTTATTTGGAAACCATGAGGTGGACTAATAAGGTGTACTCATGGGACCCACAAGATGATATATGGCATTAAAGTAATGATTCAGTAATGTAAAGTTGCTCGGTTGGCACGATAACTGAGGAGGTGATCAGATAAAGTCCGAGACTTATCTGAATAGCATTGGGAAGCGTGCAAGGTCTCTTCCAGGTGCCACATGGCACTGGTCTAGAGGAAGAAGAAAAGTTAAGGACACATGGCACAATCTTAGCCGGTGAGTCCAGTTTGTGGGAAATCGAACCGGACCGGTACTAGATTGGACTAGGAATGCTGAGTCAGCTGATGTGTTGTCCAGGAATTGTGATATGTGGAAAATGTGCTGATAAGGTGGCTGCTGAGGTATCCCCTGAGGTGGCACTGATGATGCAGTAAAAGGAAATAAAAGAAAATAGGAAAATCCAGGAAAAATCAGGACCATAGGATCAGAGTTCATGGAAATTACGATATAGCCATTGGAGGCAATTATAAATACCCCCTCCCTCATTCATTTGCATCACGCATGGGCAAGGGAAGGGAGAGAAAGAAGAGAGAGAAGGAGAAGGAAAGGAAGAGAGAAAGGAAGAAAGAAAGAAAGGAAGTTCTGGCGGAGCTGGAAGCAGAATAGAGATAGTAGATCTCTGCTGAGCTAGCCAGGTAGTACCTAATCCTAGCTTTTATGTAATGTCTTTGTGATTTGATGTGCTATTGTTTGGTTGGATTGTTGTCTTATATGTTATGTCTGAAGCTCTACTGCAATGCTATGATCATATGTTATTGAGTATGGAAGCATGCAGCATACTTATCTGTACACAATCACAAGAAAGCACTATCACACTGCATTACATATATTGTTATGGTTGTTACTACTGAGATTCTCCCGAATCTCATCCCTATATATAACCCATTACAGGGAGGTTATGTCGAAGTAAATTTTGAGAATGCTAGGAGACGCCGTTATGCTGCCGAAGTTAAGATTGAACATCAGTATATGATAAGTACTGTGTACGTATATGCTGTCTAAGGAGGCTGGAAGTGAGTGGACCTAGCAGGTTCATCCAGTCTTTCCTGGGTACTTACGTAGAATGGTAGTTCTCATGAGTAAATTACCGAATCAGTATAGTTCAGTTCTTTGTACAGATGAAGCCTAGCAGTTATGCTGCCGGATTTCAGGCAGGAAAAGATGTAATAAAAATATGAGGATTTTGTGTATGCCTTATTGTATGACATGTTGTTATTCAATGATAAATATTGTTTGGCATGTTCAATTTGTGTATGATAAATTAAGAGAGAAATTCGCAGGTCCTGAGGTAGCAGTGTTCCGACCTCAGTTTGACCTAGTAAACGGAAGAGTTTGGCCACAAAATTTGGTGAGCCAGTTGTACACAATTGAGGCATTCTGTGGATAGGTATAAGCCTCATTTGGATGTGTACAATGAGATAAACTAGTCCTCAAAGTAAAAGTTCAGAATAAGGAACTCAAAGTTAAAAGTTTAACTTCTGGGCTTAAGATATGATATAAACCAGCTAATAATGCTTCTGCAAGTGTGCTCTAAGGAGTCTAAGGAAGGATGTTTCATTTTTGTATCAAAGCAAGAGATTCTGGCATAGACCAGACAAGGATCTAGATCAGAGCAAAAGATTCTGGCACAGGCCGGAAAGGGCTCTGGCTCAGAGCAAGAGGTTTTGGCTTAGACCAGACAAGGTTCTGGTTCAGAGTATAAGATTCTGACACAGAACAGAAGGTTCTGGCTCAGTGATGCTCTGAGATAGTTAGATTGATGTTTAAATAAGTTAGAGAAGTGAATTATAAAGGTTAATTCCCTTACAGTACGAGAAGTGATGCCCAAGTCGTGACTAGAGTGGCTGTAGGTCGGGACTGGTTGCCTCAAAGAGAGTTTGAGTCATGACGAATAAGTTCCTAGGTCGCGACAGTTATTCACAGAAAGGTAGGGTCGCGACAAGTGTAGTTGAAGGTCGCGACAGAAAAGAATTAAGGTTGCTTTGGGAAAGGTCTTATGTCGCGACTAATATGTACAAAGAGTTAAGGTTGTGACGTGAAGAGGCCTATGGTCACGACGAGTAGTGTTGCAGTACGCGACTAGTGTAAAAAGGGATCCAGGTCCCGACATGAGAAAAGGTAGGTCGCGACTAAAGATCACAGAGATGCCAGGTCGTGATAAGTAAAGTACTATGGTCGCGACTAGAAGTCATAAAGGATGTGTGTTACGACTATAAAATTCTAAGGTCATAACTAAATGAAGCAAAGGCCATATTATGAGTTGAGTTAGATGAGATATGCTTAGGAGTAATCCTAGCATATGGCCTAACGTTAGAGACGTGATGGTTAATAGATAAAGAGCTAATATTCCCTAAGTAGAGGGATTCCATCATGGAGAAGTGATAGACCTAGGGCAGAGTACCCTAGAGAATGAAAGTGATAGTAAAAGATGATGAATGAGATCCATGCGACTGAAGTTCGCTAGAATCAATAGGAAGACCAATAAGGAACCACAGTCCGGTCAAGAATAGACTGGGACTGATAGATAGATAGAAGAAGTAAAGAGATAGTAGAAAGGTAGCCACAGATTACGAGATAAAGTGACTCCCCTATTCCCTATGTAAGAAAGAGTGATGAAGGGTTGAGTCTATACCCTGATAAGAGGGTAGCGTGGCAGCCTAAAATAGATAGATGTTTCAGGATGAATTATCAAAATATGATAGGTAATATGATAAAGAAAATATGTCTTGAGGCGTACTTAGTCTGGTGGATGGTTGAGCAAATTATGATGATAATATGGCTTATGATACCATAAGTTATGATGAATGGTTGCATCTCCTTGCAATTGTCATACGATGACATGCATGTTAGAGTATGCCATGATGGATGAATACTCCCCTTTTTGTAGTATATGCAGGGTAGAGTGTATATGAGATGAAGAAGTTATGAGGAAGTTATGTTGCTCCCATACCATATGACATGTAATGAGATATGTGTTGAGGATGATAGATAGTCTCAGTTCATGGGACAATAAGTTATGATATTTAGATATGATTTATGAATGAGGATACTCAGGTAATTCTGCAGACTTGTGAATGCAGTACTCAGGGCTATTTCTATTGAAAGAGATGGTATACAGCAAGAAAAGCAGATAAGAGTAAAGAGATTGTTTCTAGATCACTCTTCAGATAAGAGTTGGATCTGATACAGAATGTCCGCAGTTAGAGCATGGTTCAAATGGCTCGCAGTTAGAGCACAGATTGAAATGAGAAGTATGATGAGGCCATAGTAGTAGATTGCAATGGCAGGTGGTTAGACCATGATGGCACAAGGCATGGTAAGCCACAGTAAGGTAAGAAAGATGAGAGGGAACTCTTGAGTACAAGAGGAAGTGAGTAAAGTCTGGGTAAATAATATGAGGCTATTGAATACATTTTTAAATTTTTATGGAGTTATCAACAGGTGGAAGCAGTTAACCTTATAACTTAGTCTGTTGGTTTAAGATCTTCGGGAGATATACAGTACAACAGAATCGCAGTTAGATTCTGGAGGGTCGCAGTTAGATCCTAGCATGGCTCCAGGGTCACAGTTAGATCCTAAGAGATTCAGAGTCGCAGTTAGATTCTGAAGAGGCTGATGGTTGATCGCAGTTAGATCCCGATGTCGCAGTTAGACCTAGCCTAAGGAAAGTAATGAGCCATGAGATATGAGTACAATGTAGTATCTCTCTGGGAAGATGAATGCCAAAGACGAAGTTAAGGTGAGGAAGTTTCACCAGTTGATAAACCCAGCCGGAAAAATTATTTATAATTATTTTTCTCATATAGCCTATACAGACTGAACTTAGCTTTCCCTTAAACGAAGATGGAGTCCAAGTTCAAATCTGAGTACTGATATTCAAAGTTTTGAAGAAATATGCCTGAGAAGCAGAGAAGAGAATCCTCTATGTAATGAGAACAGAAGAGTATGAGTAGATTGATCCCCCAGATGAGGGTAAAGAGATTAAAAGGCTAGAGAAGACCTAGATAAGAGGGTCTAAGGCAAAGTAAAGATAGAACGCACTTCTATGAGGAAAAGAATGTTAGCCTTATGGTATCTCAGGATAAGTCATGATAAGGCAAGATAAGTTACGAAAGGGTGAAATACACCATGAGATAGCCAGAGTTGGCTAGATATGCCATGATAAAGTAGCAAAAGCATGTAATGAGATACACTATGGTAAACGTGGAATATGACACGCACCGAGAAATATGCATTTTATGAACAGATAGAGAGGCTCCCTTTTGTAGGGATCATATGTTTAAATGTTATGTTACGAATAGAATAGAAAATGAGAGCTTTCCCTCGTTGCATGAGATGTCAGGCCATATGTTATGCTAAAATTGTGCAAGCTCCAAGTGTTAGAGCTGTGCATAATTAGAACAGAAATGCTTGAGCTCCGATGTTAGAGCTTTGCATTCATAAGTAGGTATGCAGTCCTGCAATATGTTGGCCAGGCATTATGCATAGATGCTCTTATTTAAGAGTTGGTGCTCTTGTTTAGCAGCAAAGTAAATAAAAGAATAGCTACGCAAGTCCTCTCTGTGTCTGAAGCTAAGTTTCTAAGAATGATGAGGATGTATGATTATATGAAAAGAAAGATGAGATGTTGCAGACATTAAAGCAGTCTACGAGATATTAAGAGAAGTAATAAGAGATAAATGCTAGAAGTATGATGCTGAAAGAGATATGATGAGTAGTCCTGAATGCAGTAATATTCAAGAAAATTTGATATGAAACAAATAGACAGTGCTCATAAGTGCAGTGAGTGATCCATAAGAGAAAAGTAGATTTTAAACTCAGATTAAATTGATCAAGAGAAAAGAAAAGCATGTTATAAAAGATGTAAAGTTTATGATAAGGTACTTTGCCAGATATTGAGTAATATGGTACTAATTAAATTTCGAGAACGAAATTTATTTAACGGGGAGGAGAAATGTAACATCCTAATTTTCAGGCCTAGAGATGCAAAAATAGCCTAAGATTGAGAGGCTACCAGACCCCTTTGAACAGAAGTCCCGAAGACACACAGAGAATTTTCAGGGACTAAGCTGCAAATAAGCAAAGGTACGGGGACTTATGTGTTGAAGTCCCAAGGGGTAGAATGGCCGTTTGGGGATGATATAAAGGTCAAAGGCTGTAGAGTTGAGAGCTGACCATTTTGGTCGCGACTAGAGATAGGTGTGGTCGCGACTAATAGTTACAGAAAGAGCTAGGCGCTACGAGAAAGTATTATGGTCGTGACTAATATTGGCAGAGAGGATTGGTCGTGACGGAAATATACGTGGTGTCGCGACTAATAGGTAAATGAGCCTGGTTGCGACTAAAAAGTAATGAGATCGCGACTGAAAAGTGATATGGTCAAGACGAAAAACTGTTATGGTCGCGACTAAAGGATGTTGTGGTCACGACTAATGTACACAGAAGTGTTAGGTCGCGATAAGATGATGGTTAGGTCGCGACTAGTGGCTATAAGTTGTGCTAGCCGTATGGGATCAAGTGGGCCAGGATTGTGAAGGTCCAAAGGAGACACTTACCCGGTTAGAGATAGAACTGGGGAAGGAAGTCAGATAAAGGAAAGGTTATCTGGAAACCATGAGGTGGACTGATAAGGTGTACTCATGGGACCCACAAGATGATATATGGCATTAAAATAATGATTCAGTAAAGTAAAGTTACTCAGTTGGCACGATAACCGAGGAAGTGATCAGATAAAGTCTGGGACTTATCTGAATAGCATTGGGAAACATGAAAGGTCTCTTCCAGGCGCCACATGGCACTGGTCTAGAGGAAGAAGAAAAGTTAAGGACATGTGGCACAATCTTAGCCGGTGAGTCCAGTTTATGGGAAATCGGACCGGACTGGTACTGGATTGGACTGGAAATACTGAGCAGCTGATGAGGTGTCCCGGGAATTATTACATGTGAGAAATTTGACGATGAGGTGGCATGCTGAGGTGTCCCCTGAGGTGGCACTGATGATGCAGTAAAAGGAAATAAAAGAAAATAGAAAATTCCAGGAAAATCTGTAGCCACATATTCAGAGTTCATGGAAATTACGATATAGCCATTGGAGGCAATGATAAATACCCCCTCCCTCATTCATTTGCATCACGCATGGGCAAGGAAAGGGAGAGAAAGAAGAGAGAGAAGGAGAAGGAAAGGAAGAGAGAAAGGAAGAAAGAAAGAAAGGAAATTCTGGAGGAGCTGGAAGCAGAATAGAGATAGTAGAGTTCTGCTGAGCTAGCCAGGTAGTAACTAATCCTAGCTTTTATGTAATGGTTTTGTGATTTGATGTGCTATTGTTTGGTTGGATTGTTGTCTTATATGTTATGTCTGAAGCTCTACTGCAATGCTATGATCATATGTTATTGAGTATGGAAGCATGCAGCATACTTATCTGTACACAATCACAAGAAAGCACTATCACACTGCATTACATATATTGTTATGGTTGTTACTACTGAGATTCCCCCGAATCTCATCCCTATATATAACCCATTACAGGGAGGTTATGTCGAAGTAAATATTGAGAATGCTAGGAGAAGCCGTTATGCTGCCGAAGTTAAGACTGAACATCAGTATATGATAAGTACTGTGTACGTATGTGCTGTCTAAGGAGGCTAGAAGTGAGTGGACCTAGCAGGTTCATCCAGTCTTTCCTGGGTACTTACGTAGAATGGTAGTTCTCATGAGGGAATTACCGAATCAGTACAGTTCAGTTCTTTGTACAGATGAAGCCTAGCAGTTATGCTGCCGGATTTTAGGCAGGAAAAGATGTGATAAAAATATGAGGATTTTGTGTATGCCTTATTGTATGACATGTTGTTATTCAATGATAAATATTGTTTGGCATGTTCAATTTGTGTATGAGAAATTAAGAGAGAAATTCGAAGGTTCTGAGGTAGCAGTGTTCCAACCTCAGTTTGACCTAGTAAATGGAAGAGTTTGGCCACAAAATTTGGTGAGCCAGTTGTACACATCTGAGGCATTTCGTGGATAGGTATAAGCCTCATTTGGATGTGTACAATGAGATAAACTAGTCCTCAAAGTAAAAGTTCAGAATAAGGAACTCAAAGTTAAAAGTTTAACTTCTGGGCTTAAGATAAGATATAAACCAGCTAATAATGCTTCTGCAAGTGTGCTCTAAGGAGTCTAAGCAAGGATGTTTCATTTTGGTATCAAAGCAAGAGATTCTGGCATAGACCAGACAAGAATCTAGATCAGAGCAAAAGATTCTGGCACAGGCCGGAAAGGGCTCTGGCTCAGAGCAAGAGGTTTTGGCTTAGAGCAGACAGGGTTCTGGTTCAGAGTATAAGATTCTGACACAGAACAGAAGGTTCTGGCTCAGTGATGCTCTGAGATAGTTAGATTGATGTTTAAATAAGTTAGAGAAGTGAATTATAAAGGTTAATTCCCTTACAGTACGGGAAGTGATGCCCAAGTCATGACTAGAGTGGCTGTAGGTCGCGACTGGTTGCCTCAAAGAGAGTTTGAGTCATGACGAATAAGTTCCTAGGTCGCGACAGTTATTCACAGAAAGGTAGGGTCGCGACAAGTGTGGTTGAATGTCGCGACGGAAAAGAATTAAAGTTGGGACGGGAAAGGTCTTATGTCGCGACTAGATTCTGAAGAGGCTGATGGTTGATCGCAGTTAGATCCCGAGGTCATAGTTAGACCTAGCCTAAGGAAAGTAATAACCCATGAGATAAGAGTACAATGTAGTATTTCTCTGGGAAGATGAATGCCAAAGACGAAGTTAAGGTGAGGAAGCTTCACCAGTTGATAAACCCAGCCAGAAAAATTATTTATTCTCATATAGCCTATACAGACTGAACTTAGCTTTCCCTTAAATGAAGATGGAGTCCAAGTTCAAATCTGAGTGCTGATATTCAAAGTTTTGTAGAAGTATGCCTGAGAAGCAGAGAAGAGAATCCTCTGTGTAATAAGAACAGAAGAGTATGAGTAGATTGATCCCCCAGATGAGGGTAAAGAGATTAAAAGGCTAGAGAAGACCTAGATAAGAGGGTCTAAGGCAAAGTAAAGATAGAACGCACTTCTATGAGGAAAAGAATGTTAGCCTTATGGTATCTCAGGATAAGTCATGATAAGGCAAGATAAGTTACGAAAGGGGGAAATACACCATGAGATAGCCAGGGTTGGCTAGATATGCCGTGATAAAGTAGTAAAAGCATGTAATGAGATACACTATGGTAAACGTGGAATATGACACGCACCGAGAAATATGCATTTTATGAACAGATAGAGAGGCTCCCTTTTGTAGGGATCATATGTTTAAATGTTATGTTACGAATAGAATAGAAAATGAGAGCTTTCCCTCGTTGCATGAGATGTCAGGCCATATGTTATGCTAAAATTGTGCAAGCTCCAAGTGTTAGAGCTGTGCATAATTAGAACAGAAATGCTTGAGCTCCGATGTTAGAGCTTTGCATTCATAAGCAGGTATGCAGTCCTGCAATATGTTGGCCAGGCATTATGCATAGATGCTCTTATTTAAGAGTAGGTGCTCTTGTTCAGCAGTAAAGTAAACAAAAGAATAGCTGCGTAAGTTCTCTCTCTGTCTGAAGCTAAGTTGCTAAGAATGATGAGAATGTATGATTATATGAAAAGAAAGATGAGATGTTGCAGACATTAAAGCAGTCTGCGAGATATTAAGAGAAGTAATAAGAGATAAATGCTAGAAGTATGATGCTGAAAGAGATATGATGAGTAGTCCTGAATACAGTAATATTTAAGAAAATTTGATATGAAAGAAATGGACACTGCTTATAAGTGCAGTAAGTGATCCATAAGAGAAAAATAGATTTCAAACTCTGATTGAGTTAACCTAGAGAAAATAAAAGCATTTTATAAAGAGATGTAAGGATTTATGATAAATTACTCTGCCAGATATTGAGTAAATTTGGCTATGGTACTAATTAAATTTCGAGGACGAAATTTATTTAAAGGGGAGGAGAAATGTAACATCCCTATTTTCAGGCCTAGATACGAAAAAATAGCCTAAGATTGAAAGGCTACCATACCCTTTTTGAGCAGAAGTCCCAGAGACATGCAGAGAGTTTCAGGGACTAAACTGCAATTAAGCAAAGGTATAGGGACTCATGTGTAGTATGTGGAAGTCCCAAGGGGAAGTATGGCCATTTTTGGGATGATATAAAGGTCAAAGGTTATAGAGTTGAGAGCTGACCATTTTGGTCGCGACTAGAGAGCTAGGCGCGACAAGAATGAAGTGGGGTCGCGACTAATATTGGCAGAAAGGATTAGACGCGACTGAAATGTGTGGTGTCGCGACTAATAGGCAAAATGAGCCTGGTTGCGACTAAAAAGTAATGAGGTCGCGATGAAAAACTGTTATGGTCGTGACTAAAGGATGTTGTGGTCGCGACTAATGTACACAGAAGTGTTAGGTCGCGATAAGATGATGGTTAGGTCGCGACTAGTGACTATAAGTGGTGTTAGCTGTATGGGATCAAGTGGGCCAGGATTGTGAAGGTCCAAAGGAGATAGTTACCCGGTTAGAGATAGAACTGGGGAAGGAAGTTAGATAAAGGAAAGGTTATCTGGAAACCATGAGGTGGACTGATAAGGTGTACTCATGGGACCCACAAGATGATATATGGCATTAAAGTAATGATTCAGTAAAGTAAAGTTACTCAGTTGGCATGATAACCGAGGAAGTGATCAGATAAAGTCTGGGACTTATCTGAATAGCATTGGGAAATGTGAAAGGTCTCTTCCAGGCGCCACATGGCACTAGTCTAGAGGAAGAAGAAAAGTTAAGGACATGTGGCACAATCTTAGCCGGTGAGTCCAGTTTGTGAGAAATCGGACCGGACCGGTACTGGATTGGACTGGAAATGCTGAGTCAGCTGATGAGGTGTCCCGGGAATTACGACATGTGAGAAATGTGATGATGAGGTGGCATGCTGAGGTGGCACTGATGATGCAGTAAAAGGAAATAAAAGAAAATAGGAAACTCCAGGAAAATCTGTAGCCACATATTCAGAGTTCATGGAAATTATGATATAGCCATGGGAGGCAATTATAAATACCCCCTCCCTCATTCATTTGCATCATGCATGGGCAAGGGAAGGGAGAGAAAGAAGAGAGAGAAGGAGAAGGAAAGGAAGAGAGAAAGGAAGAAAGAAAGAAAGGAAGTTTTGGCGGAGCTGGAAGCAGAATAGAGATAGTAGAGTTCTGCTGAGCTAGCCAGGTAGTAACTAATCCTAGCTTTTATGTAATGGCTTTGTGATTTGATGTGCTATTGTTTGGTTGGATTGCTGTCTTATATGTTATGTCTGAAGCTCTACTGCAATGCTATGATCATATGTTATTGAGTATGGAAGCATGCAGCATACTTATCTGTACACAATCACAAGCAAGCACTATCACACTGCATTACATATATTGTTATGGTTGTTACTACTGAGATTCCCCTGAATCTCATCCCTATATATAACCCATTACAGGGAGGTTATGTCGAAGTAAATTTTGAGAATACTAGGAGACGTTGTTATGCTGCCGAAGTTAAGACTGAACATCAGTATATGATAAGTACTATGTACGTATGTGCTGTCTAAGGAGGCTGGAAGTGAGTGGACCTAGCAGGTTCATCCAGTCTTTCCTGGGTACTTACGTAGAATGGTAGTTCTCATGAGGGAATTACCGAATCAGTACAGTTCAGTTCTTTGTACAGATGAAGCCTAGCAGTTATGCTGCCGGATTTCAGGCAGGAAAAGATGTAATAAAAATATGAGGATTTTGTGTATGCCTTATTGTATGACATGTTGTTATTCAATGATAAATATTGTTTGGCATGTTGAATTTGTGTATGAGAAATTAAGAGAGAAATTCGTAGGTCCTGAGGTAGCAGTGTTCCGACCTCAGCTTGACCTAGTAAACGGAAGAGTTTGGCCACGAAATTTGGGGAGCCAGTTGTACACATCTGAGGCATTCCGTGGATAGGTAATAAGCCTCATTTGGATGTGTAATATGAGATAAACCAGTCCTCAAAGTAAAAGTTCAGAATAAGGAACTCAAAGTTAAAAGTTCAACTTCTGGGCTAAAGATAAGATATAAACCAGCTAATAATGCTTCTGCAAGTGTGCTCTGAGGAGTCTAAGGAAGGATGTTTCAACAATCACATCAATGCCTCTCAAGGGCATACAAATCAAATCAATTAAGGACTCTCGTTCCCCAAACCTAAGAGTAAGTTTTAAACATGCATGGGCGGTAATGATAGTAACTCCCACGGGAGTTGACACTTTCAAATCATAAGGTAAATCAATCACAAGAAATTTCAATCTCCTAGCATAATCCTCAGATATGAAAGAATGAGTAGCACCAGAATCAAATAAAGCAGATATATCATGCCGTTGTAATAGAATAGTACCTCTGATAAGATTAGGAGATGCTCCGACCTCCTCTTGGGTAATTGCAAACACGCGCTCTGTTTGGGTTGGTCTAGCACTCTGCGAGGGTTGCCCATTCTCGGGGAAAAATTTGGCAATATGCCCTAATTTGTGACACTTTTAGCATTCCCAATATTATCCCCAGTGCGGTCTCCCACACTTCTGATATGGGCCGCTAACACTAGGTATAGATATTACAGACCCTCTATGGGGATTGTGAGCCCCACTCGGCTGGCTCCTCTGGCTATAGGCCCTCTGAAAAGGGCCCCTTTGATCTGGCCTTCTCTAATCATGTCTCTTCTGACCACCATTCCTGTTGTTATGCCAATTACCTGGGCTCCTAGCACTGAACTGATTTCACTTCCCTACAGCTCCTGTGGGTCCCAATTGATGAGACCCCCTGACTGGAGCCTGCGCCCAATTACTTTGGTCTACCTTTCTAGCCATAACTCTCAGTTTGATGCATAAATCCTCAAATGACTCAGGCTTATATAGAGCCAACGCCTGCTGCAGTTCTGGCTTGACACGATACAATAATTGTTGTGCCTTCCAAAGAGAGTAATTCACATTTTCTGGGCGAGGAACATACTTTACCAATTCAATAAACTTAGTGATGAATGGGTCCTCGTGCATATCATCCTGTCACAAGGAGTAAAAATGAAACTGTTTCTCCATACACAATTCCTTAGGAAAGAAGTGATCATAGAATATTTCCTTAAAATCTTCCCAAGTCACCTGTGAGATATTAGCTGGCCTTACACTGTCCCACCAATCTCTCGCCTCATCCTCTAGATATGTTATAGCCACTTGCACCTTTAGTGGTGAGATGCAAGGGACAATTGAGAATATTGTCTCCATTCTCTTAATCTACTTCTCTGCCTCTAAAGCCTCAAGTCCCCCTTTAAACTTTGGAGGGACATGCTTATACACTTCTTTCCAGACCTTAGTGATGTCATTCAAAAGTGGGGGATAAAAGACTCCTCCTGTTATTTCCCTGATAAGACATATTTTGTATATGGTTTCTATGATAATTTTGAGAGTTTTATAATAACTTTACCATTTATTTCATGCCTTAAATTATACTTTTATGTATTACATGATTGTGCGTGGCAATGTGCTAATTAAAGGGTAGAATGGTAAAATAACTCTTCCAAACTGCATATATTCGGTTATCTACTGATCTAGACTTTTATAGTGAGCTTTTATGTTGAATTGCAGGTACTTTGGAAGAGAACAAGGACCAGGAAAGAAATCAAAAGACAATGAAAATGGAACCACACCTTTGTGCTATTTAGTCGCGACCACAGAGTCCTAAGGTCGCGACCCATAATTCTTCTGGAAGATTCTCACTGTTTATAGGTCACAACCAACACGTGTATCTGGTCGCGACTAATAGTACGAAATCGCTGAAGCTGCGCGTTTTGGATTAGGTCATGCTGTTATAAGAAGAGAGGGAGGCTGATTTTTGGACCTGATTAGGCTAAGAAGCAGTACTCGAGCGCTCTCCATAGACTTTCCACTCAGTTCCATCGTTCTACACCATTCACCTTCATCTCTTCATCGTTTCTTCATGGCATAACATCTGAACAACGATTGTAGTGTAGCAGAAGTCATGAGAGGCTAGACCTTTAGTCTCTTGGTGATGGATCTATTATCTTGAGCTCACAAAATGAAACGGGGAGTTTCTTCTGTTCTAATTTGTATCTTGTCATATTATGATTGCTGCTAGATTTAGGGTTTTTATCATATGAACAAGTTTTGAATATCGATTGATTATTATCATATTAGACGATTGTAATTTACTTTGGATGTTTTGAATGTTGGTTTAAATACAATATTTCAGTTTTGAGTTTAAATACAATGTTGGTTAGACAATATTATTGGCATAACGGTTATCAACGATTGTTGCTAATTGATTCGATTGCTTGAATTCTAGGGTTAGTCGATCGACGCTCATTCGAGGGCATTCTTCCATCTGTTTTAAATTACACACTAAGTGATCCTTAGTAGTTCAATAATAGTCTTTAAACTAGCTTTGATCAAAGGAGTTTAAAGAATATTAGGGTTCTGGACTCAATTGATTGATTGAGGTTTAATTCAAGACTTAGTGCTTTCAAACTCCGTATACATTGAGAGCAAGGATAGATATTTTTCATCATCAAGAGCCTATCATCATATACTACTTTCACAAACCAACCATCTTCCACCTTAAACAAAAACACAAAAATATCTATTTTACTGCATCTTTATTTTACTGCACCCACAAAACAACAAAACCATTTACTCTTTACTCAGGTTTACCGTTGAATTTGACATCCAATTTGCTAGGATTCCTTTAGAAAGGCTCCTTGAGAAGAACGATAGGGTTGTGCCTTATACTATATTACTAGGGTGCAATTCACTTAATTTTGATGGCTTGGACTGCGACAATCCGAAGCACTTGTTAATGGTGCCGTTGCCGGGGAACCAAGTAATTGGTTCCCTAGTAATTGTTTGTCAATTCCATTGCCTACCTGAGTCATTTTTCATTATTTTTCATTGTATTTTAGTTTTTAGTAGTTTTTTAACTTGTATTACATACTGCACTTTTTTTCTGACTTTCTGCAGGATTAGTCTCTGTGTCTTTGAGTCACGACCTGACCTGAACTAAGTCACAACAATTACTCTCTGTCACTTTTAGTCGCGACATAAACCACTTTGAGTCGCGACCATATTGCTATCTGTGACATCCGACTGCTCTCTGTGAAAACCAGTAGCGACATTTAAACCTTCTCGGCCCGATTGCTGCTCTCTGTCATTTTGAGTCGCGACTACCATACTCTTTTGTCGTGACCTCCTAAAAAATTTTTGCTGTGCAACTTCTGAACTGAATCTGACTATTTGCATTAATTGCTCTTGACTGTTTCTACATTGCATGCGCTGGAGAACGGAAACATTAGTACCTTTTGAACCTAAAATTGAAAGGAGACTTAGGAAACTAAGGAGAGAATTTAGGGAGTTTAGAGAAGAAGAGGCAAAATCTAGTTCCTCCTCTAGTATTCTAGAATCTGAAACTGAATTAAATATGGCTGATCATAATGAGCATAATGGGAATGGAGAAAATGAAATACCTATGAATGTTGGAGAAAATGAAATTAATCATTCGCATGTGAATTATGATCCTAATGGTTTCTATGCTGAAGAGGCTAATTTTGAAATTAAAGGAGCTTTGATTGTAGCCTTACCTAAATTTCATGGTTTTGCAGGAGAATGTCCTCACAGGAACTTATAAACCATGCACATGATCTGCTCTTTAATGAAACCTCCAATGGCAACTTTGGATGATGTCTTGAGGAGGTGCTTCCACTTCACTTTGGAAGGGAAGGCTAAGGAGTGGCTATACAATTTGCGACCTCCCTTCTCCACTCTTACATGGGATCAGCTGAAGTCCACTTATCTTGAGCAGTTTTTCCCCGCTTCCAAGACTACTCGGATGAAGAAGGAGATCACTAATGTTATGCAACAGGATAGGGAGTCTTTGCACGAGTATTGGACAAGATTTATTAACCTTTTGGCTCTATGCCCCCACCATAACATCACTAAGGCTGATTTAGTAGACATCTTCTTTGATGGTCTACTACCCCACAATAAAGTATCCTTGAATGCTGCTGCGAACGGTTTATTGAGAGATAAGACCCCACAAGCAAGTTGGGATTTGTTCCAGAAAATGGCTAATGAGGACCATCAAACTGGAGATCCAAGAAGATTATCACCCTCATCCTCAGGTAACTCTAATGTGATCTTAGCTGAGATAGCAGCCTTAGGAAATCGAATGGACAAGAGGATGAGTTTGATTGAAAGGGAGCTACAATCCACAAAACAAGTTCATGCAGTGGATACCTCGCAAGCCCTAGTTACAGGATGTGAATCATGTGGTTCAATGATGCATGCTACAAGTACATGTGATAGACAGTATGAGGAAGTTGCATCTATGTATCAAGGGAGAGAGAATAACTTCCAGAAGAGAGATCCATACTCTAACACATATAATCCTAGCTGGAGGGACCACCCAAATTTTAGGTGGGGGAGTGGAGAAAATAGATCTAATCAATTTTAAGGAGGTGGTGCTTCCTTAAGCAACTACCAAGGTAATGCAAGGTTTATGGTCCCCACACAACCTAATGCTTTTATGCCTTCAAGACCAGAAGAGACCTCTCAATTGTTAAAGAGTATGCCAGCATAAATGAGTAACATGGATGGTAGAATGATTAATATTGATCACAAGCTCAAAGAGAATGATGGTCAGTTCACCTCCATAGCTTCAATTCTCCAAAGTAATGCAGATGTACACAGAAAACTTGAGGAGTTAAGTTGTAAGAATGCAGATATCACAAGCCTCTTAACTCAAGTTTCTAATATAGTGAGCGACATCCAAGAACAATGGAAGCATACCTTTGAACACTGTTTTTAATCCAAGAGGGGTGAATGCCATATCTCTAAGAAGTGGAGAGGTGCATTTAAGGAAGCTGATGCACCACAGGAGGATAACGAAGAATCTAATTTTGAGAATTCACCACAGCCATAAATGAAAGTTGGGAATTCTGAAAGCATTAGAGAACAACAACTAATGAGCAAGAAGGCAACTCAAGAGGAGTGCTCACAAGCACAAGTGGAGATGCAAGAGCTGCAGGAAGAAGCAACAACATTACCAAGTACAGCATACAAGGAAAGAAACCTAAGGAGAAGCCAGAGATGAGCAAGCAAGGAGCCTCTTTGCATACAGGTAAGGAGGTAAGTATAAAAGATCTCCCTTTTCCTAACTCTTATTTTGTTGGGAAGAAAAAAAATGATCCTAATTTTGCAAAAGATGCTTACAATCTGTTCAATAAACTGGAAATAAAATCCCTAAGGTTGAATTCCTCAAGAGAAACCCTAAGTATGTAAACTTTTTAAAAGAATTGTGTGCTGATAAAAAGAAATTTAGGCCTCTTGAGAGAATTCAGGTGAGTGCTAATGTGTCATCTCTTTTTAAACCTGAATTACCGGTTAAGTGCCAAGACCCAGGCTCCTATACAATTCCATGCACTATAGGAAATGTTCCTATTAAGGGAGTGTTGCTAGATCTAGGGGTGGCCATTAATGTAATGCCTTGGTCAGTTTATCAGGCTTTAGGTGTCAACAATCTGAGAGACACAAATGTACTCCAACTAGCTGATAGGTCAATTAGGTATCCCAAGGGAATTCTTGAGGATATTTTAGTGCAGGTCAAAGACTTAGGGTTCCTAGCTGACTTCTATGTTCTGGATATGTCTAATGAGCTAGTAAATGATAGCACTTTGATCCTTGGCCGACCTTTCCTCTAAACTTCCAAAACCATCATTAGTATGAAGCATAGCTCCATTACAATGGAAGTTGGAGAACATGTGGTAAGTTTTAACATGAATGAAGCGATGAGATATCCCTATGATAACTCTGCGTTTACTGCTTTAAATGCCATTGATTATGCTATTGAAGAAGTTAGGGATGAACATGAATTAAGTTTGCATGACGATGATAGAGATAATGCACTTGCAAAAGGTTTGTTGAGTGATTTTGCAGGATCCCAAGGTATTCTGGAAGCTGAAAGGCCAACAATCAAAGAAGGGTCGAGTTTCTGTGATAAAATGTCGCGACACAATGACCTTAACGTCGCAACACAATATCAGTCAGCAGTCCACTGTGAAGATGAGTGCGACCAAATGAACTTAAGGTCACGACACAAAACTCTAGAGATGACCAGTCATAATGCGAAGATAAAGGTGTCGCGACTAAACCTCTATCTGTTGAGGGACAGCCTGTCTGTGAAGAGGAGTCGCGACCAAATGGTTTACAGGTCGTAACACAAAACTCCAGAGAGCAAAAGTTGTGACATAATGAATATAAAGTCACGACTAATAGCTCCAGAGATGTACCCTGTCAGATTCAGTCGCGATAATAAGCTGAAAGGTCATGACCATATATACCAGACGCGTCCAATAAACTGAAAATTCCTTCAGATCACCTTCCCACTGTTTCAGTTAAAGGGCTAATGTGTATGAGGGAGTGTGATCCTAACTATGTTGCAGCTATGGACCAACTTAAGCTTGGTACAACTACTGAAGAGATTACAGGTCAGATGGGAAGCCCTACAGAGCTGAACATGAGCAGCCTCCGAGAGGACACAAAGGGGAGTATTTCTACCTCTAATGATTTCCCCCATCTTACCCCTTGTATTGTTCAACCCCCAGTGTTAGAATTGAAAGATTTACCGTCTAACCTTAAGTATGCTTACCTTGAGCCAAACTCAAAATTGCCGGTGATTATCTCCAATTCTTTGACTATCACTGAAGAGTCTAGATTATTAAGTATGCTTAAGAAGAATAGAGAGGCTTTGGGTTGGCAATTAGCTGATATAAAGGGGATAGATGTCACTATTTGCACTCTCAGAATCCTGCTGAATGAGGATTCCAAGCCAATTAAACAACCCCAAAGGAGATTAAACCCATTGATCTCTGATGTGGTCAGGAAGAAAATTAATAAACTGTTGAAGGCAGGAATCATTTATGCTATTTTAGATAGCGAATGGGTATCACCTGTGCATGTAGTACCCAAAAAGAGGGGAATGACAGTAGTTAAAAATGAGAACAATGAGTTAATACCTACTAGAGTGCAGAATTCATGGCGAGTTTGCATTGACTATAGGAAGTTGAATGACTCCACTAGGAAAGATCATTTCCCTTTTCCTTTTATTGATCAAATGCTTGAGAGATTAGCAGGAAAGAGTCATTATTGTTTCCTAGATACCCGAGGGACCAAGAAAAGACCACATTTACATGTCCCTTTGGCACATATGCCTATAAAATAATGCCATTTGGCTTGTGTAATTGAAACGTCCTTATTTTCATACATTTTAGGGATCATTTGATAGCATTTAGAACCACTTTCCAGGTCATTGAAGTCCAATATCTCAATCTGGAATTTTACTCTTCTCGGGTACTGTTCACTGTGTAAATTCCAGATGAGTGACCTGACTTCAGAAAATCATAATTAAATATAGAAAAATCTAAATGAAGTGGTTCCAATTTCTACATAAATATGACTCAATTATATTTAAGGGAAAAATTATTCATTGAACAATCTTTGACCAAATCACCGTGGGTCAATGTTTCAATTTTACTGTTCATCCCACGTTTTTCTCCTAAATCTAGTATTCTAGCTCCAAATTTGGCAATTTATAAATCCATGTGTAGACATCCAAACGAGGCATATTATATATAAAATTAAATCTTAATATGTCTACTATTTACCATAAAAATTTCAGACCTTTATTCATCCATCTACTATTTTTAATTATTTATCAAACATCAATAGGTCTCCTCGGATTTACTGTTCACAGAAACAATTTCCAGTATTCACTCTTACATACACAGGCATACATCCATCACATATCAGTTAAACATGCCGATCAGATATTTAGAACATGCCAAACAATATCTGTTATTAAAGGATAGTTGTTGTTTATTAGGGCATGTACAAAATTCTCATATTTCTAATATATCATTTTCTCCAGAAATTCGGCATCATAACGGCTATACTTCGTCTTTAGAAAGTAACCGATCTTGTATCGATTCGGTAATTCCCGTAAGAACTACCATTCTACGTAAGTACCCAGGAAAGACTGGATGAACCGGCTAGGTCCACTCACTTTCAGCCTCCTTAGACAGTACCTACGTACACAGTACATATCAGTTCCTTTCTTTACCACTTTGCCGGAATTTTGGCAGCCTAACGGTGTCCTTCAAGATTTCCAAAATTCATTTTGACATAGCCTCCCCTGTAATGGGTTATTTGGGATGAGATTCGAGGGAATCTCAGTAGTAATAATCATAACAATATATGTAATGCAGAGTGATAGTGCTTGCTTGTGATTATGTACAGATAAGTATGCTGCGTGCTTCCATATTCAATAACATATGATCATAGCATTGTAATAGAGCTTCAAGCATAACATATAAGAAAACAATCCAACCAAACAATAGCACAACCAATCACAAAGACATTACATAAAAGCTAGGATTAGTTACTACCTTAAAAGCAGAAGTCCAGAACTTCTATACTGCTTCCAACTTCACTAGAACTTCCTTTCTTCTTTCTTTTCCTCACTTTCTCTCTCAAGCACTTCCTTATCACTCTAAAAACACCTTAGGACGTGGGAATGAAGAGCAAGGGGGGTATTTATAGTTTTGGTGGATGGCATTTTTGTAATTTTGAAGCAATCTAATCCTGTGGTCCTGGTTTTTCCGGAATTTCCTATTTTTCTTTATTCCTTTTACTACATCATCCATAACATCATTCAAGGCCACCTCATGGGACACCTCACCTCACAAATTTATCACATGGCGCAAATGGAAGGAGTTAGAAGCCTTCTGGAAGATTTTCGGTCCAATCCGGTACCAGCCCGGTCCATCGCCTCGAAAACTGGACCGTTTTCTGAATCTAATTTTTCTGAAAACCCATATTATGTCTTCTGGCCTTGAACTTAGTATCTGGATCCTTTATATCATTCACATTTTAATACTGGGTCTAAACTCAATTACAGATCCCCTACGAAATGACCAAAATACCCCTGGGTGCCATTTCGTGCACTATCTTAACCATAAGGGCAAAACCGTCATTTTACACCTTTCTGTACTTTGTCAGGGCATATACTGACTCTAGTTAACTTCACCTGTATATGTCTTGGCCTCTAGGCCTGTCCAGAATGACCAAAATGCCCTTCACACACCTGCTACCCCTTGAGTACTACATAGGGGTATTTTTGTAATTTCGCACTTTTTCGGGGTTCTGCCAGACACTGGCCCACCTATCAGTCCAAGAGTCTTATTGGGCCTTTGTTGGTGCCATTATTGGGCCTTTCTGGGTCCATTACCTTTAAGGAACGTATTACGAGGAATCCTCCCCTGTCCATGTTCACCGAGTATTTTAGCTATTATGCACCGTTTACACACATATCTGGACACCGGCTCCTTCTGTCAGATACACTACCCTACTATGTCTGGGCAGCCCTTTGGGTCATAACGGGCATCTAACTGTTGTTACCCGACCTCATTCAGTCTTAGTTTAAATACCGATAAATCTCCCTATCGGATCCCTGGAGGCCTCATACTCCCATCTGGATTTGCTAATTTGCGAACAACTTTTTCTACAGACCTCCTATCGGTATTCTGTTAGTTTCCTGACATCCGTCCCATCAGGACACATCATCCTGTAATTTCTCACTTATATCTGGAATCTAGGATATCCGATAGGAATTTTTATAACTTTTGGACTATCAGATCAATTTTGGCTATCTGGAGTCTTGAAAAATTCCTGTATTACGCTGGATTACCAGGCGTCACTTGCTCTCTCTACTGGTAAAATATGGGGCTGATCGGAGTACGATCACTATTTTTGCCTATTTTCGGTCCAGGTTTCCATAATTACACTTTTACCCCGGAAACTTTTCTTCTTTTCAACTAAGTCCCTTTATTTGGCTAAAATTACACCTAAAGACCCCACATTTTTGTCTACTTCTCCTTCTTAGCTTTAAACTTTCCATAATTGCACTTAAGTCCCTACCTTTTCTTTCTTTTTCAATTTAATCCCTTTCTTTACATATATAGCCACATCTTTTCCCTGAAAAATAATTCGTCTATTTCATTCAATCTGTACATATAAATCAGTACAGAAAATTAGGGATATTACAGTAATGCCCCTGGCATATTTCAACGTTGCATGCTCTCCATATTTTTTGATTTCATTGAGAAATGCATGGATGTGTTCATGGATGATTTTACTGTTTATGGAAATTCTTTTGATGAATGTTTAGTAAGCCTTGATAAAGTTCTTGTTAGATGTATTGAGAGAAAACTGGTTTTAAACTTTGAAAAGTGCCATTTCATGGTTGATCATGGAATAGTACTCGGACATCTTATATCTAGCAAGGGAATTGAGGTGGATAAAGCAAAAATTGAAGTCATTTCCTCACTGCCCTACCCCACAACTTTAAAAGAACTTCGATCTTTTCTAGGGCACGTTGGGTTTTATAGAAGATTCATCAAAGACTTTAGTAAAATTACTTTACCACTCTCAAAACTTCTGCAAAAGGACACTGACTTTGTTTTCTCTAATGACTGTAAAGAGGCTTTTAAAAAATTAAAGGAGAGGTTGATTTCTCCTCCTATTCTAACATCACCAGATTGGGATCTTCCATTTGAACTATCTTGTGATGCTTCCAATTATGCCGTGGGAGCTATGATAGGTAAAAGGGCAGGTAACCTATCTAGAGTGATTACCTACGCCTCAAAAACACTTGATGCTGCTCAAATTAATTACACCACTACTGAGAAAGAATTGTATGCCATTGTGGTAGCCTTGGATAAATTCAGAGCATATCTAATTAATTCCAAGGTAGTTTTTTACACAGATCATGCAGTAGTCAAGTATTTGTTCCACAAACCTCAATCTAAACTGAGACTCCTACGATGGATGTTACTGCTTCAAGAGTTTGATATAGAGGTGAGGGATCGAGCTGGAAATGTGAACCACGTTGCAGATCATCTGAGCAGATTACCAATAGAGACACGGGGAGTACTTAGTTTTGATCTCATTTGTGATTCTTTCCCTGACCAATCTCTTTGTTTAGTTACTGTTATAGAACCTTGGTATGCTCATTTGGTTAATTTCATTAAAACTGGCCTAATCCCTGCTCATTTGACTAAATTTCATTCCCAAAAGCTCAAGAGCGAATCTAAATACTTTATTTGGGATAGACCTTTTCTATGGAAGCTGTACTCAAACCAAGTGTTAAGACAATGTGTCCCAGATCAAGATCATAAATTAGTTTTGGAAGCATGCCATTCATGGGTTTGTGGGGGTCATTTTGGAGGAAAAAGGACTGCACGTAGGGTCCTTGATTCCGGTTTCTATTGGCCTTCCCTTTTTAAAGATGCTTTTGAGTTTTGTAAAGCTTGTGATAGGTGCCAGAGATTTGGAGGGATTAGTAAGAGGCATAAAATGCCACAACACCCTATTCTATTTTGTGAGGTTTTTTATGTATGGGGGATAGACTTCATGGGACCTTTTCCACCTTCAGTAGGGTTTCAGTACATTTTGCTGGCTGTAGACTACTTTTCTAGGTGGGTAGAAGCCATCCCCACAAGGCTAGATGATGCCCAAACAGTTTCCAAATTCCTAAGGTCTCACATCTTTAGTAGGGTTAGAGTACCAAAAGCCATAATTAGCGATCAAGGTACCCATTTTTGCAATAAGTTGATCAATAACCTATTGGCAAAATATGGTGTAACTCATAAAGTATCAACCCCATACCACCCCCAAACTAATGGTCTGACGGAGGTTTCTAATAGGGAAATAAAGTACATACTGGAGAGGATTGTCAAGCCATCCAATAAGGACTGGAACCTAAGACTAGATGATACTTTATGGGCGTACAGGACAGCTTTTAAAACCCTTATAGGCATGTCCCCATATAGGACAATTTTTAGAAAAGCTTGTCACATGCCTGTAGAGATAGAGCACAAGACTTTTTGGGCAGTGAATGAAACATCCTCCTTTATACTCCTTAGAGTACACTTGCGGAAGCAATTTTAGCTTAACTTAAGTCCAGAGATTGAACTTTTAACTCTTAAGTTCCTTATTCTGAACCTTTACTTTGAGAACTGGTTTCTCACCTTCTACACATCCAAATGAGGCCTATTACCTATTCACAGAATACCCCATATGTGTACTACCAGCTCACTAAATCTCGTGGCCAGACCCTCCATTTACTAGGTTAAACTGAGGTCAGAACATTGCTGCCTCAGGACCTGCGAATTTCCCCTTAATTTACCATACATAAATTGAATATGCCAAACAATATTTATCATTGCATATCAGAATGTCATACAAAATGGCATATACAACAAAGCATATACATAATCTTTCTATCTTTATTACATCTCTTTCTGCCTAAACTCCGGCAGCATAACCGCTACGCTTCATCTGTACAAAGAACTGAACTGTACTGATTCGGTAATCCCCTCATGAGAACTACCATTCTACGTAGTACCCAGGAAAGACTAGATGAACCGGCTAGGTCCACTCACTTCTAGCCTCCTTAGACAGCACTACGTACACAGTACTATCATATACTGATGTTCAGTCTTTACTTCGGCAGCATAACGGCGTCTCTTAGGATTCTCAAAATCCACTTCAGCATAACCTCCCTGTAATGGGTTATGTATGGGGATGAGATTCGGGGGAATCTCAGTATCAACAATCATAACAATAGATGTAATGCAGAGTGACAGTGCTTGCTTGTGATTGTGTACAGATAAGTATGCTGCGTGCTTCCATGCTTAATAACATATGATCATAGCATTACAGCAGAGCTTCAGACATAACATATAAGACAACAATCCAACCAAACAATAGCACATCAAATCACAAAGCCATTACATAAAAGCTAGGATTAGTTACTACCTGGCTAGCTCAGCAGAACCTTACTATCTCTATTATGCTTCCAGCTCCGCCAGAACTTCCTTACTTCCTTTTCTCCTTCTCTCTTCCTTCCTTCTCCTTCTCTCTCTTCTTTCTCTCCCTTCCCTTGCCTATGCTGAATGGAAATGAAGGCAAGGGGGTTTATATAGATTTCCTCAATGGCATAATCGTAATTTCCATGCCATCTAATCCTGCGGTCCTGGTTTTTCCTGGATTTTCCTATTTTCCTTAATTCCTCCTTTACTGCATCATCGGGACACCTCACCGGGACACCTCAGCAGCATATTTTTCACATGTCTGAAATCCCTGGACACCTCAGCAGCTGACTCAGCATGCTGACTCACCGGTCCAGTGTCTTGCCTCGTAATATGTGCCCTCAGCTTTATCTGCTTCCTGCAGACTAATGCCATGTGGCGACTGGAAGAGACCTTGCACGCTTCCCAATACTATCCAGATAAGTCCCAGACTTATCTGATCACCTCCTCAGTTTTCGTGCCAACCGAGTAACTTTACTTTACTGAAAGGTTACTGAATCACTACTCTAATGCCAGGTGGCATCTTGTGGGTCCCATGAGGATACCTTATCAGTCCATCTCATGGTCTCCAGATAACCCTTCCTGTATCTGTCCTCCTGCCTCCGGTCTATCTCTAACTGGGTAACTATCTCTTTTGGACCTTCTCACTCATGGCCCATAAGCTTGGCACCACTTTAGCCACTAGTCGCGACCTAGCCATCATCTCATCGCGACTTAACACCTTCTGTGTTCATTAGTCGCGACCACAGCACTCTCTAGTCGCGACCACAACATTCTTTAGCCGCGACCATAACAGTCTTTCGTCCCGACCACATCACTTTTTAGTCGCAACCAGGCTCATTCTACTCATTAGTCGCGACACCACATACATATTCGTCACGACCGAGCCTCTCTGCCAATATTAGTCACGACCAACATCTTTATCATCGCGACCTAACTGATCAACTCTTGAATCTTTGACCTTTACATCATCCCCAAATGGCCATTTACCCCTTGGGACTTCCACTGTTTACACATAAGTCCCCGTACCTTTACTTACTCGTAGCTCAGTCCCTGAAACTCTTTGCGTTCCCCTGGGACTTCTGCTAAAAAGGGGTCTAGTAGCCTCTCAATCTTAAGCTATCTCTGCATCTCTAGGCCTGAAAACTGGGATGTTACATTTCTCCTCCCCTTTAAATAAATTTCGTCCCCAAAATTTAATCAGTACCATAGCCAAATTTACTCAATATCTGGAAAAGTACCTTATCAAAAAAACTTTACATCTCTTCGTAACATGCTTATCTTTCTCTAGGTCAACTCAATCAGAGCTGAAATATACTTTTCTCTTATGGATCACTTACTGCACTTATAAGCAGTGTCCATTTCTTTCATATGAAATTCTCTCGAACATTACTGTATTCAGGAATTTCTTCTAACTACTCATCATACTTCTAGCATCTATCTCTTATTACTTTTCTTGATATCTCGCAGGCTGCTTTAAAATCTGCAACATTTCATCTTTCTTTTCATATACTCATATATTCTCATCATTCTTAACTTCATACAGAGAGAGGACTTACGCAGCTATTCTTTCTTTACTTTGCTGCTAAACAAGAGCACCTACTCTTAAATAAGAGTATCTATGCATAATGCCTGGCCAACATACTGCAGGACTGCATACCTGCTTATGAATGCAAAGCTCTAACATCGGAGCTCAAGCATTTCTGTTCTAACTAGGCACAGCTCTAACACTCAGAGCTTGCATAGTTTTAGCATAACATAAGGCCTAGCATCTCATGCAAGTAGTGAAAGCTCTCATTTTCTATTCTCTTTCATAGCATAACATTTAAACATATGATCCCTACAAAAAAGGGAGCCTCTCTGTCTGTTCATAAAATACACATCTCTAGGTGCGTGTCATATTACACGCTTACAATAGTATATCTCATTGCATGCCTTTGATACTTTATCATAGCATATCTAGCCAACTCTGGCTATCTCATGGTGTATATCACCCTTTCGTAACTTATATTGAGATACCATAAGGCTAACATTCTCTTTCTCATAGAACTGAGTTCTATCTTTGCTTTGCCTTAGACCTTTTTCTCTAGGTCTTCTCTAGCCTTTTAATCTTTTTACCCTCATCTGGGGGAATCTATCTACTCATACTCTTCTGTTCTCATTACACTGAGGATTTTCTTCTCTGCTTCTCATTACACAGAGGATTCTCTTCTCTGCTTCTCATTACACAGAGGATTCTCTTCTCTGCTTCTCAAGCATACTTCTACAATACTTTAAATATCAGTACTCAGATTTGAACTTGGACTCCATCTTCGTTTAAGGGAAAGCCAAGTTTAGTCTGTATACTAGAGGCTACCTGAGGAAAATCATTATAAAACAATTTCTCTGGGTGAGCTTATCAACTAGTGAAGCTTCCTCACCTTAACTTCGTCTTTGTCCTTCATCTTCCCAAAGAGATACTACATCGTACTCATGTCTCATGGCTCATTACTTTCCTTAGGCTAGGTCTAACTGCGACCTCGGGATCTAACTGCGATCAACCGTTAGCCTCTTCAGAATCTAACTGCCACTCTGAATCTGTTAGGATCTAACTGTGACCCTATAGCCATGTTAGGATCTAACTGCGACCCTCCAGAATCTAACTGCGATTATATTGTACTGTATATCTTCCGAAGATCTTAAACCAATAGACTAAGTTATAAGGTTAACTGCTTCTACCTGTTAATAACTCCATAAAAATTTTATAGCCTCATATCGTTTACCCAGACTTTACTTACTTCCTCTCTTACTCAGGAGTTCCTTCTCATTTTTCTTACTTTACTATGGCTTACCATTGGCTTGTGCCATTATGGTCTAACCACCTGCCATTGCACTCTACTGCTATGGCCTCATTATACTTCTCATTTCAATTTGTGCTTTAACTGCGAGCCATTTAAACTATGCTCTAATTGCGAGCATTCTATATCAGATCCAACTCTTATCTGAAGAGTGATCTATACTCATCTGAATTTAGCTCTATCTGGGAGCCACAGGTTTCAGATCCAACTCTTATCTGAAGAGTGATCTAGAAACAATCTTTTTTACTCTTTTCTGCTTTCTTTCTATCTACCATCTCTTCCAATAGAAATGGCCCTGAGTACTGCATTCACAAGTCTGCAGAATTACCTGAGTAACCTCAATCATCAATCATATCTAAATATCATAGCTTATTGTCCCATGAACTGAGACTATCTATCATCCTCAATACATATCTCATTACATGTCATATGGTATGGGAGCAACATACTTTCCTCATAACTTTCTTATCTCATATCTGTACTCATATATACTCTACCCTGCACGCACTGCCAAAAGGGGAGTATTCATTCATCATGGCATACTCTAACATGCATGTCATCATATGACAACTGCAAGGAGATGCAACTATCATAACTTATGGCATCATAAGCCATATCATCATCATACTTTGCTCAACCATCCATCAGACTAACTAAACCTCAAGGCATATTTTCTTTATCATATTGCTTATCTTATCCTGATCATTCATCCTGAATCATTTATCTATTTCACTTAGGCTGCCACACTACCCTCTTACCAGGGTATAGACTCAACCCTTCATCACTCTTATCTTACATAGGGAATAGGGGAGTCACTTTATCTCGTAATCTGTGGCTACCTCTTTCTCAACTTCTTCTGTCTATCCATCAGTCCCAGTCTATTCTTGACTGGACTGCGGTTCCTGATTGGTCTCTCTCTTGATCCTAGCAAACTTCAGTCGCATAGATCTCATTCATAAGCTCTTACTATCACTTCTACTTTCTAGGGTACTCTACCCTAGGTCTATCACTTCTCTGTGATGGAATCCCTCTGCTTAAGGAAATTTAGCTCTTTAGCTATTAACTATCACGTCTCCAGCCTTAGGCCATGTCCTAGGCTCATTCCTAGGCAAACCTCATACTAGCTATCTGGCTAGCTCATCTTAACTCATCATCATTCTCTACATCATCCTTTGCTGCTCATCTCGCCTAGCACGGATGACTCACATAGGGTCTACCTTATTGGAGTTGCCAGCTTCCTCTATGCACAGCTCCTCCACTCAAGCTCTATGTTCTTTTCTTATGTTCACCATCTTTTTCCTTTTCAAAAAGAAAAATGAACACACATCTCATCTAGGAGCTTTATCTCCTCTGAGCTTTCTAAACCTCTATGTGAATAACTGTCTGTCGCAACCTGAGTATTGGATAGTCGTGACTCACATCCTTTATGATCATTAGTCAGTGACCATCATACTCAACTTATCATAATCTAATATTTCTGTCCTTAGTCGCGACCTAATTCTTCTGGCATCGCGACCAGAACCTAACTCGTCGCGACCTAAGCATCCTTACGTCGCAACCTTAACTCTTCAGTCGGGACACAAGACCTTTCCCGTCGCAACCTGAGCTTTTCGCAATATACCTCGCGACCTTGTAACATACACGTCGTGACCTAATCTCTCTGTAAATAACTGTCGCGACCTATACACTTAATCGTCGCGACTAAAACCCTCTTGAGGCTACCTGTCGTGACCTGTAAACATATTAGCTGTGACCTGTGCCATCCTCACGCACTCAAGGGAAAATACTCTTTCTAAATCAGAGCATCACTGAGCCAGAACCTTCTGTTCTGTACCAGAATCTTATGCTCTGAACCAGAGTCCTTTCTGGTCTATGCCAGAACCTCTTGCTCTGATACCAAAATGAAACATCCTCCTTTATACTCCTCAGAGTATACTTGCGGAAGCAATTTTAGCTTAACTTAAGTCCAGAGATTGAACTTTTAACTCTTAAGTTCCTTATTCTGAACCTTTACTTTGAGAACTGGTTTCTCACCTTCTACACATCCAAATGAGGCTTATAACCTATTCACGGAATACCCCATATGTGTACTACCGGCTCACTAAATCTCGTGGCCAGACCCTCCATTTACTAGGTCAAACTGAGGTCAGAACACTGCTGCCTCAGGACCTGCCAATTTCCCCTTAATTTACCATACATAAATTGAATATGCCAAACAATATTTATCATTGCATATCAGAATGTCATACAAAATGGCATATACAACAAAGCATATACATAATCTTTCTATCTTTATTACATCTCTTTCTGCCTAAACTCCGGCAGCATAACCGCTACGCTTCATCTGTACAAAGAACTGAACTGTACTGATTCGGTAATCCCCTCATGAGAACTACCATTCTACGTAGTACCCAGGAAAGACTAGATGAACCGGCTAGGTCCACTCACTTCTAGCCTCCTTAGACAGCACTACGTACACAGTACTATCATATACTGATGTTCAGTCTTTACTTCGGCAGCATAACGGCGTCTCTTAGGATTCTCAAAATCCACTTCAGCATAACCTCCCTGTAATGGGTTATGTATGGGGATGAGATTCGGGGGAATCTCAGTAGCAACAATCATAACAATAGATGTAATGCAGAGTGACAGTGCTTGCTTGTGATTGTGTACAGATAAGTATGCTGCGTGCTTCCATGCTTAATAACATATGATCATAGCATTACAGCAGAGCTTCAGACATAACATATAAGTCAATAATCCAACCAAACAATAGCACATCAAATCACAAAGCCATTACATAAAAGCTATGATTAGTTACTACCTGGCTAGCTCAGCAGAACCTTACTATCTCTATTATGCTTCCAGCTCTGCCAGAACTTCCTTACTTCCTTTTCTCCTTCTCTCTTCCTTCCTTCTCCTTCTCTCTCTTCTTTATCTCCCTTCCCTTGCCTATGCGTGAATGGAAATGAAGGCAAGGGGGGTTTATATAGATTTCCTCAATGGCATAATCGTAATTTCCATGCCATCTAATCCTGCGGTCCTGGTTTTTCCTGGATTTTCCTATTTTCCTTAATTCCTCCTTTACTGCATCATCGGGACACCTCACCGGGACACCTCAGCAGCATATTTTTCACATGTCTGAAATCCATGGACACCTCAGCAGCTGACTCAGCATGCTGACTCACCGGTCCAGTGTCTTGCCTCATAATACGTGCCCTCAGCTTTATCTGCTTCCTGCAGACTAATGCCATGTGGCGACTGGAAGAGACCTTGCATGCTTCCCAATACTATCCAGATAAGTCCCAGACTTATCTGATCACCTCCTCAGTTTTTGTGCCAACCGAGTAACTTTACTCTACTGAAAGGTTACTGAATCACTACTCTAATGCCAGGTGGCATCTTGTGGGTCCCATGAGGATACCTTATCAGTCCATCTCATGGTCTCCAGATAACCCTTCCTGTATCTGTCCTCCTGCCTCCGGTCTATCTCTAACCGGGTAACTATCTCTTTTGGACCTTCTCACTCATGGCCCATAAGCTTGGCACCACTTTAGCCACTAGTCGCGACCTAGCCATCATCTCATCGCGACTTAACACCTTCTGTGTTCATTAGTCGCGACCACAGCACTCTCTAGTCGCGACCACAATATTCTTTAGTCGCAACCATAACAGTCTTTCGTCGCGACCACATCACTTTTTAGTCGCAACCAGGCTCATTCTACTCATTAGTCGCGACACCACATACATATTCGTCACGACCGAGCCTCTCTGCCAATATTAGTCACGACCAACGTCTTTATCATCGCGACCTAACTGATCAACTCTTGAATCTTTGACCTTTACATCATCCCCAAATGGCCATTTACCCCTTGGGACTTCCACTGTTTACACATAAGTCCCTGTACCTTTACTTACTCGTAGCTCAGTCCCTGAAACTCTTTGCGTTCCCCTGGGACTTCTGCTAAAAAGGGGTCTAGTAGCCTCTCAATCTTAGGCTATTTCTGCATCTCTAGGCCTAAAAACTGGGATGTTACAGTGAAAGCTTGCAATGAGAACCTCAAGGAAGCTAGTTCGAACAGGTTATTGCAGATTCAAGAGCTAGAAGAGATTCGATTAGATGCATACAACAGCTCTGAAATCTATAAACAGAAGATAAGGTTATTCCATGATGCTAATATTCTGAGAAAAAAGTTTAAGGAAGGAGATCGAGTGTTAAGATACCAAGCTCGATTCAAGTTCAAACATGGCAAATTCAAAACTAGCTGGGATGGACCTTACACAGTTGTTAAAGTCCACGAGTTTGGAATGATTGAGTTGGAAGAGGAAGCTATAGGCAGCATTTTTCAGGCCAATGGCCATCATTTGAAACTTTACGAGGAACCTATTTTGCCACCTTGAGGCCAGGTTGTCTCTTTCCTATCTCCTACCTTTTACACATTCTTCTATTGATAATGATCGCTATGCTAGGTTGAGTATAGGAAAGGGATGATTCAGTAGATTAGATTCCATTTTCAGTTTCATTCTTTTTGTCTTCAGTTTATTTCTATTTATTCTTGTTTTATTTCTACTTTGTTCCACTTCCCCGTTACTATCCATGTGTCGCACGCTCATCAAAGGATACCTTTCCATCCACACACTCACATGCATGACTTTAGCTTACCCATCCTGTCATCTTTGCTTTACTTGTACTGCTTTGTATGACTTGAATGTGACTGCATGCCTCATTGAAAAATTTGCATTGAGTGATAAGATCATTTGCTATGTTTGAGCTAGATTTGTTTATCTTCATATACTGCTATCATTTCTGGTTCTGTTGACAGTGAGGACACTGTCAAGTTTAAGTGTGGGGGAGGATGTTTTACTCTTGCTTTTTTGTAATTAATCCAATCTTTCATCACAAAATTTTTGTTTTTGATCTTAACATGTGGTGAATTGCTAAAAATTAGACCTTCACCTTAAACAAAATTGTTAATTGGTAAAAAGGATTTAGCTTAAAACTATTTTTGGACTTTGAAAACTGTCACTTGGTAGTCTCTGTGAATAATGGTCGTGACATATCTGATTTATGGTCACGACCTGTGATGGAATTTTGGACTAACATGCTCTCTGTGAACTACAGTCGCGACCTACGTGCTATATGGTTGCGATAATACCTCTCTATCTATTTGAGTCGTGACTATAGTACCTTATGTGTCGCGACTGTTCCTCTTTATGTATTTGAGTAGCGATAGGCAATTTCACCAGTCGCGACCAATGTTTGAAAATTTTTGAGCATACACCCCTGTGAAAGTAGGTCACGACCGTAAATGTTTTAAGTCGCGACCCAATTTTGGAAAATGTCCAATTACCTTCTCTTTGCCTTGTGCAATGCTGGAAAGAAGGATTCCTTTTGAACTACTAAGATGCTTTCACAAATAATTCATTGTCCCCTAATTTCAAATCCTTTTTAGTCCTTCGAAACAATTGCCACACTTGAATTTTTCTTTGAGAATCTTGGAAATTGAATTTGAAACACTTGAACTTTTGCTATTGAATTTGGGATTATTACATGACTCCAAGTGATTACTTTGAAACTTTTAAATTATCGTTTAGAGGGTTTTCAGTTGTGATAAGTGTTCTAATGCCTAGTGAATGATGAACTTTGTTTTGGACTTTAGCTTATGAGCAATTTAGATCAAAACCCTAGTTGGAAGGATTCTCGGCCTAAATTTCTATATTGAGTGATTATTCAATTGGTTTATATCCTCTAGAACTTGTCTTGGCTCTGAGTTGAGAATGACTTGCACACTTATGAATTGAACATGATAGAGGCATTCATTTCTAAACCTTTTTATCCAAAACACAAGCCCACTACATTCATATCCTTAGTCACCCCCTTTGAACCCATCATTTTCTTTCATCCATTATTTGTATAAAAAGTCATATATGCATAAACTTCATTTGCAAAATAAAATTTTATTCATGTCAAAATTCATTATTGTTGTGATGTGTGCTACAGATTCTGTGCATGAGGTGCCAAATGAAAGAAAAAAAAACAAAAGAAGGAGGACGGTGCAAGAAAAGATGCAAAAAAAAAGGGGGAAAAGAGAAATGAAGAAGGCACTATTATTAACTCTTATTAGCACAATTATCACTTCTAGATTTTTAGAGACATGAATTCACGCTACATATTTATTGTTGAATGCATACAATACTTTCTATTCTTTATATTCCATTGCATGTGGCCTATCTCCATCATTACAATCCTAAAAGACTTCTTGATTCTTTGCATAAGAGCTGTATAGTTGCTGAGATTTAGAGCCATTACAAGCATATGGTAGGATGTTTTCCAATTTGAATTTGAGTGAAAGAACCCTAACAATGAGAGGATAGAGAGAGCTAAACACTTATATCTTTTGAGAGGATCTTTTGCGCTCATACCGTTAAGGTTGATTTCATTTAGTAGTTGATTACTTGGCATTTCTCACATTATCACTTCTGCATTCCCAAAAGATGGTAGATTAATTGTTTTCAGGTCACACTATGGATTATGTTTTTATCTTGGCTTTAATAGTGATTGCTCTAGGTGTAATTCATTTCTTTGTCCAGGAGTACAAAGGTTCAAGTGTGGGGGAATTGATAAGACATATTTTGTATATAGTTTCTATGACAATTTTGAGAGTTTTATAATAACTTTACCATTTATTTCATGCCTTAAATTGTACTTTTATGTATTACATGATTCTACATGGTAATGTGCTAATTAAAGGGTAGAATGGTAAAATAACTCTTCCAAACTAATATATTCAGTTATCTACTGATCTGGACTTTTACAGTGAGCTTTTATGTTGAATTGTAGGTACTTTGGAAGAGAACAAGGACCAGGAAAGAAATCAAAAGATAATGAAAGTGGAACCACGCCTCTGTGCTATTTAGTCGTGACCATAGAGTCCTAAGGTCGTGACCCATAATTCTTCTGGAAGATTCTCACTGTTTATAGGTCGCTACCTGTATCTGGTCGCGACTAATAGTACGAAATCGCTGAAGCTGCGCGTTTTGGATTAGGTCATGCTGTTATAAGAAGAGAGGGAGGCTACTGTCAAGGGGGAGGCTGATTTTTGGATCTGATTAGGCTAAGAAGCAGTACTCAAGCGCTCTCCACAGACTTTCTACTCCGTTTCCATCGTTCTACACCATTCACCTTTATCTCTTCATCATTTCTTCATGGCATCACATCTGAACAGCGATTGGAGTGCAGCAGAAGTCATGAGAGGCTAGACCTTTAGTCTCTTGGTGATGGATCTATTATCTTGAGCTCACAGACTGAAATGGGGAGTTTCTTCTATTCTAATTTACATCTTGTCATATTATGATTGCTGCTAGATTTAGGGTTTTTCTTCATATAAACAAGTCTTGAATATCGATTGATTATTCTCATATTAGACGATTGTAATTTACTTTAGATATTTTGAATGCTGGTTTAAATACAATATTTCAGTTGAGTTTAAGCTAGTTGAACGGTTGTCAATGATCGTTGCTAATTGATTCGATTGCTTGAATTCTAGGGTTAGTCGATCGACGCTCATTCGAGTGCATTCTTCCATCTGTTTTAAATTACACACTAAGTGATCCTTAGCAGTTCAATAATAGTCTTTAAACTAGCTTTGATCAAAGGAGTTTAAAGAATATTAGGGTTCTGGACTCAATCGATCGATTAAGGTTTAATTCAAGACTTAGTGCTTTCAAACTCCGTATACATTGAGAGCAAGGATAGATATTTTTCATCATCAAGAGCCTATCATCATATACTACTTTCACAAACCAACCATCTTCCACCTTAAACAAAAACACAAAAACATCTATTTTACTGCACCCACAAAAAACAAAACCATTTACTCTTTACTCAGGTTTACCGTTGAATTTGACATAATTTGCTAGGATTTCTTTAGAAAGGCTCCTTGAGAAGAACGATAGGGTTGTGCCTTATACTACATTACTAGGGTGCAATTCACTTAATTTTGATGGCTCAGATTACGACAATCCGAAGTACTCGTCATTCCCCCTCAACGCTAACGTGGGCCTGCTCTTCGTTATGACCCTCACTTGTAAAATAATTCTCCATCTTATTAGGGTTGCTTGATCCCTTATTGCCTGATTCTTGGTTCTCCAGCACCTTTTCTTTGAACTTCTTTAACCTTTCATCGACCGCACCCAACACTACATCCTTCATATGTTCCATTATTGCATCATAATCTGGCTGAGGTCTATCATGCTGAGGCCCACAATCTAGTTGAGGCCTATCCTATTGAGGTCTACTGCCACCAGGTGCGCTCGATCGAGTTTGAACCATCCTCCCCACCTAAGGATGCAACCCACTAAAGAATTAAAAATACTAACAAAGACAAACAGGGAAGGTATGTGTGAATAATGTATATTGCCACTAATTTACAAAATATGCATTGTTACTCGCAGGAAATGACCTTGAAACTGATATCATCTGTGATAATATCTGATACCATCTTTACAAATAAATAAATTTGGATTATAGTGATTCGACACAATTATTGTAAATAAAATTTACAAACACAAATCTTTGTCCCCAAAATCTGGTTCCACTTCCTCAATTATTCTTGTTAGCATTCAGATGGCACCTTATGAGGTATTGTATGGAAGAAAATATCGATCGCCCTTACGCTGGACTGAACTGAGTGAACGAACGGTGTTAGGACCGGAGTTGGTGGATGCCACCACTAAGAAAATTGAGGTTATCTGACAAAAGTTGTTGGTAGCACAGAGTCAGCAGAAGAGTTATACAGATCGAAGGAGGAGGCCTTTGGCGTTTAACGAAGGTGATCATGTGTTTCTAAGGGTCACACCCACTACTGGCATTGGAAGGTCTATTAAGGCGAAGAAGTTAACTCCTAGATTTATTGGTCCCTTTGAGATCTTAGAGAAGATTGGAGAAGTCGCCTATCGAATTGCCTTGCCTCTGCATCTATCTAATATGCACGACGTGTTCCACGTGTCACAACTAAAGAAGTACCACCCAGATCCATCCCATATCATAGAACCAGAGGAAGTAGAATTACGTGAGAACTTAACCTATAAAGTGGAACCAGAGAGCATCTTGGATACAAAGGACAAACCATTGAGGAATAAGACCATTTGACTAGTAAAAGTCTTCTGGAAGGGGATGACACCAGGGGATGCGACTCGGGAAACAGAGGAAAGAATGCGACGCGAGTACCCAAATTTGTTCCTTGGTTAGCTTTCTGTGTCTCCCTTATTTGTGTGCTTTTCTTGTGTGTGAATTTTGGGGACAAAATTCTAATAGGTAGGGAGAGTTGTAATATCCCAAATTTTTATTAGATTTTTTAAGCACAATTAAAAAATATTATTTACCAATAACTCAAAAAAAATATATTAAGTAATTAAAATCATTATAGTTTCATATTTCTATTAATTTTAATAAAAATAAGATATCCAAATTATCCTACCATTATCTTCCTTAAAATCTATGATTTTATTGATGTTATTAGTAGGAATATATTAAGATTTATGTTCAAATTTAGATATGAATTTTAAATTTCGAATATCTAATAGGATTTTAACAAATTAGAAAGATAATAATGATAATAATAATTTGCAAGAAAGATAATAATGATAACCTTAAGAAAATAATAATAATAATAATAATAAGATTAGATTATATAACCCACATATTATTCCCTTAAAACTTATAAATTATATATATATCAGCATCCTAAACCTAACTCCTAACTCTAATCTCCATGTAGCTTCTCTTTACTCGCACCAGGTACTTTCGTTTTCTCTTGTTAAGTTTTTGCTCTGAACTTTAGTTTTGCTTTGAAGCTATAATGCCCTCCTAGTTTTGCTCTGAAGCTATAATGCAAATCCTCTAAAATTTATGACATCAAAGCTTACCTCATCTTTTGCGTACGTTCTAGTTTCCCCTTGATCATATTATCCAAAGCATTGGAAACAACTTATGGGCCATTTTTATCACCAAAACTTCCACTCTCTTGACCAATTGTCATCGTCTAATCGGCACTCTTTTCCCATATTTGACATCAAATCTTTGGTAGACGATGAAAGCATATATCCTTCACAGAGTCCTACATATAAATAATAAAAATATCATACTGATAAATCGTAAGATAGTATGCGGGATTCATGTTTAAGTTTTTATCTTATAAATAAGATATGATCTATTATATATACTATTAAATTAAAATAATAAATAGTTTGATATGTGTAACTATTTTATATACAGAGTTACATATAATATATTAATTATTAGAGATTAGCTCCAAAACTTCAGAGCAGATTTAGAATAAATTTAAGGTAGTATTAATTAATATAGTGATAATTCTTGTGTGGTGATTTTGTAGACTATCATTGGGGTTTTGGAGTAACTCCTAGTGGATCACTAGATTGTTTGTGAGTGATATTGTTATACACGAGGCCGATACTCGTGTAATTATTCCTTATTTTGGCTAGAGGTAACCACTTTCCACTCATTGTGTGTGTTAATATAATGTTTGTGAGTGATTTGTTATATATAAATCTACTGTATTTACGTGATTATATTGAGGAATTATTACTGATGATTTTAGTAAAAATAGTCTTGTGGGACTTGAAGTTTAATTTAGAAAGTTGAATTAAGAATAAAAACTTGTTATATCTGGTTATTGTCATTTGAAGGAAAATTGTTACCTTGAGAAAAATTTTATTGAGATACTTATTGATGTTATTGGTTATTAAACTGGAGATTATTGATTAATATTATTATCTTCAGAATTATGCATTGGGGATTGGTGATGAGGGAGTTATATTTCTACCACGTAGTATAGCCTCCATTGAAGCTAGATGGTTGGCTCTAGTCCCACCTGTTTACCGAGGGACTTGCCCCACCTATTTACCGAGGGGCAGCGACGTCCCCACCTGTTTACCGAGGGGGAATAAACCCATGGTCCAGTCATGTGCTCTATAGATTTTGGCCGGTCTATAACACTTGATCGATTAGCTTTTTGGGTGGCTAGTCATATGGTAGTTATCACTAGCCCATGGGTTCGGTTGGCGGGAATAAGGCGGTTCAGTTGGTTTGAGGGGAGAAACTTGGGTGGGTTATCCATTTGATTTTTTATGATAATATGTTATTTTATATATATTGTATTTTGTGATCGGTCCCACTTGACACCTCACGAGCACATATTAGTATGCATGATGAGTAGGATTGATGGTTACTGAGGCTTTTGTCTCACCCTATTTTTATTAATATTTTTCAGGGGTTAGTTCGATTGCTGGTTCGAACAGGAAGGCGTCGGAGGCATAGTTGTGCTAGTGAACTGTACAACACCCTCCTTTTTATTTATGTGTTGAGTAGATGTATATTGCCACTATAGGGCCTACTTTTATTTATACTCTGATGATTTACCATTTTTATTATCGTACTGAATAATGGGTGCTGGTAGGAGGCCATAGCCTTTTAGGATTATGCATGTGACTTGGTGGATCCATATGAATTATTTGCGATACTATAAGTACTATTTGGGAATTTGCTTGCTTTATGGGCATTATTGTGGTTTACCCGAGTACGTCACCTGGGGGTCTATTCCATGAATTCGAATTGATAACTTTGATGAGGTTAAATGGGGGTTTGAATCCTTTAACCATGTTAGTGGGGTTGAATTCTTTCTAACATGGTTTTGCACACGAAAATTATGTAAAGTTTTTATATCCATAATAGTCTCGTTTATAAGTTTAATTTTTTTTATCATGGATATCCTTTTCAACATAAGTTAAACTCTTTTAACCATGATAGTGCTTGAGGGTGGTTTTATCTTTTTCTATCATGGTTAACCTTCTAGAAATAAAGTTTTCTTTTGTTAGTCTTGTCTTTTCTACCATGTTAAATATCAATCAAGAAAAGTTCTTTTATAACCATGGTAGGGTTGCTTTTAAAATTTAGTAAACTCTTTTCTACCATGGTTAACCATTTTGAAATAAATCAAATTTATTTACCTTATATTTTTATTTATTTAAGAAAAAGGATTTTACATCCAGAGCTTTAAATTCATAGGTAATACGCCTCATTTGGATGTGTATATGAAGAGAAACGGATTTCCAAAGTTACAAGACAGAATCTGGAATTTCCAGAATTTGCCAAATAAACAGTAAAAAATAATTTAACTATATTGATTGACAAAGTAAATGTCCAGAATTATATTTTTCTATTAAAGAGTTATGAAAGATATTCAAGTAGAAATTTGGATCACCTCCATACAATTTTTCTACAATTAGTTATAAATTTTCAAAATTGGACTATCAATCTGGAAATTACCTAATGAACAATACCCGAGAAGTAAGTTTTAAAAATTTTAATTTTTAGGCCAAAGTAATGCTTCCACTAATTAAATACGCTTCTGAATACATACTATGAGAGGTTAAAAGTAGGATGTTTCATTTTGGTATCAGATCGAAAGGTTCTGGCATTGGTACATAACAAAGTTTTAGCACAGAATAGAGGTTCTAATGCAAGATAAACTTGCTCTGATTAGGAAACAGAGTAGTAGCGGATTAGCTAAGGCCTATTTAAGATTGAGGTTAGTGATAGGTTACCTATTCATAGTCAAACTAAGATTATTAATTAGAGGTGATTGCTCTATGGTAAGTATGTTAGACGTGATAAGTCATAACCTTAGGTCACAATGAAAGAAGACAGAAAATGTAGGTTGCGACAAAATGGTGTTGTGGTCATGACCAATGAACACAGAAGATGTTAATCGTGATGAGTCAATAGTTTGGTCACGATTAAACAACATAGTGATCCTCAAATATGTAATGGGAAAGTAAGAGATAGCTTTCCACCTGATAGTGATCCTTGAGAATAAGGGAAACTTAAAAGTGTGAATGGCAGAGAGTTGTGAGCCAGACCCTTCCTCAGTTAGTTGAAGGGAAGCAGCTAACTCAGTTATGGATTACAATAAGGTTGAGGACATAGAAGTCCTTCAGGCTAGGGATACAAACTTATTTCAAGCTATGGGAGATGTTATGACGGAATGAAACTAAGTATGACTAGCAGTAGTAAAGGGAAAGGTAGCTACAGATTAAGAGACTCACCTGTCTCATAAAGAGTAATGCTTGAAAGTTAGATAGAGCAGTTAAGGGTTGAGTCTATACTCTAGTAGGAGGGTAAAGTGACAGCCTAAGTTAAAGGGATAGTTATATCAGGTTCCTGAATAAATGATCAGGATCTGAAAGATAAAGTGATGGAGGAAAGTACACTTTAAAGTCTACCTAGTTAATTATGTAATTACAGTGTGCGTATAATGGATGGTTGAGCAAATTATGTGATGATGTGGCTTACGTTACCATAAGTTATGATGAACAGTTGCATCTCCTTGCAGTTGTCATATGTTGAGAAGTATTTTAGAGTATGCTATGATAAATAAATGCTCCCCTTTTGCATTACTTGCAGGGTAGAGTATATATGATGAGAAATTTTTATTGCTCCCATATCATATGACATGCAATTAGATAATTTAACTTGGTAATTATAAAGCAATAGAAAAAGTGGTAAATGAGATAGTCAGCCTAGTTAAGGTAAGATGGCTTGACATAATAGTTATCTCAGATTCCTGAATTAATGAACAGGATCTTGGAGATAGTAAGCTAAAGATAAATAGCCTCAATAATTTTTCAAGGATTAATAGAAAGAAATGATAAGAGATAGATAATGAGATACATAGTTATGGGAAACTAATATGATGAGAGATAAGTATATTCCCGATCATGTTAATAGCTACTCAGTTTTGGGGTTTAGGTTGAGAGGCTCTTGAGTAAGGGATATGACATATGAAAGTTCTAGCCACTTAGTTTTTCTTAAGAATTGTGAACTAGTCCTCTTAATCTATGAAAGCTCTGGCCACATAGTTTTTCTTAAGAATTGTGAACTAGTCCTCCGAATCAGAGTTGATATTGCTCCAAGTAGAGCAAGATACCCTATCCGTGTAACAAGGGGATACAGTTATGATGGATTTGATGTTGCTTTGACAGAAGAATGTCCTCCATTAAGAACAAAGAGAATACAACCGAGGTAAGGCAAACGGAGTTGACTTTACATAATAAAAGTATAATTGGCCAAGAATAAAGGTTAGAGATAGAGCTTAACAAGGTATTAAGCATGTAAGAAAGAATATATTAGTATAATTCCTCTCCCTCTAATTTTATGAAAAAGAAGATGATTTTATAGCTAACTCTGTAGACAGATAGGGAGACTCCCTTTTGAAGGGATAAGATGTTTAAATGTTATGTTACAGATGGAATAACAAGTGAGAGCTTTCACTCCTTGCATGAAATGCCAGGCATTATGTTTTGTTTGTAAATATGCTAAATCTTCGAATGTTAGAGCAGTGCAAGCTCCACATAATAGAGCTGTGTAAGCTTCGAGTGTTAGAGCTGTGCATATTAAGGAAAGGAATGCTTGAGCTCTGATGTTAGAGCTTTGCATTCAGGAACAGGTATGCAGTCCTGTAATATGTTGGCTAGGCATTATGCATGTTAGAGTATGTGCTCCTACTTAGCAGTAAAGTAAGAAAAGAACAGCCATATAAGTCATCTCTCTATACTTATTATAATTGTTAGAGACTATAAGAGTAGCTAAAAGAGTGAGAAACCCTTAAGACTTCTAATGTAAATTGATTAAAGTATAATATGAGGCTTAAGCCAAACCTAAAAAAATAGATAGGTTATTGGCTAGAGAATTGTTAAGTCCTACAAAAATGGTATTAGTATATGGGAATGCATTAGAATTGTTCAATGTGCTAAGAGGTAGCAATCAGATGCTACAGAGACAATGAGAATGAACAGTGCACCAACCTCGTTGAAGTTTATCAACTAGAGGATTGGTACAAGATGTGTCTAAGCTAGCTAGTGCAATACACTAACATATGAACAATCAGTTTAAGGAATGTCAGTAGTAGATCATCCTTGCAATAATCTGGAGTAGATCTACATTATGAAAGGCTTTACCAGGATAGCCTTTTTCCAAATGAAAGCATTAGAAGCTAGATCGAGGCTTGTCTAAAGACCTGCCTAGCGTGCGGTCTAAGCAAAAAGAAGTAATGATGAATAGATTGAGAGTTATGTGTCCAAAATGGAGGAATTCCATTATAGTCACCAATGACTCAGTGAACCTAGTACAAAATATTTCAAATAAGCTAAATCAATAGCAGTAGATGAGATATAAGATCCAAGCAATTCAAGTTCTCCAGGAATTAGAGAAAGATGTTAAGAGATAGTAAAGAGCACAAAAGTTCCCCTATGGGAAAAGCATAATCCGCTCAACTGGGAAGTTTAAGTTAAATAGTTTTACGAAAAGTTTTTACTTTAGTCAAATAAAGATGAGCGCAAGGCTAAGTTTAAGTGATAAGGTAGGGTAAGAGAAGAAACCCTTTGATGCACACTTAGCCTAGTTCACTGACTCTCTCGTTATTCCACATAATTGAATTCTATAAATGATGAGAGACGAATGACTAAGGAGTTAACTTACGGATTGAATTTTGTATTGTAACCCAGGCAATTACAAAAGTTTAATGGAGCAGTAGAGGCATGTAATATTTCAAAAAGAGGTTTGTAATGACAGAAAAATGTAAAGGTTAGAAATTGAGAAGAGGTAATGAATTGAGAAGGTCAAATATGCAATCAGTATCTAAGAGATACGAGATATGTGTGGAGACCACGGAGATAAGATTTGTTTAACAGGTCGAGGAAGTTGCTACAGATGTGATAAGCCAGGACATATTGCCAGAGAGTGTTTACAGAATACAACAAGCAAGAGATTCGAGACAAATGAAAGAACTTTTGCCCTAATAAGAGAAAAGTTAAAGAAGTCACCTGAGATAATCCCGGAGATGGGATAGATTAACAATCACTAAGTAAATACAAGATGTGACTCAGGTGCGGGGTCATTCATTTATAACGATGATTGTAAAGGGAAACTGGATATTCCTGTTAGTATTCTGCCATATGATGAAGATGATCCTATTCCCACTAGCTTAAAGGTGGTAGTACCTTATGTATGTTTAAACAGTAATGTCCAGCATGCACACTGTTAAGCCACTCTAGACTTGATATATTTGCATTTGCATGTTAGAGATAGATAAGATAATTAGCTCCAGTTAGTCTTCAATGATTAAAGTCAAAGTTAAAATGAGGGCTTGAGGTAAGATAATGATAGTTGGTTAGGATAAAAGAGATGATAGAATATGCTCACTATGGTTATATAGATAAATGATATTGGTATACCTATAGACATATGATTACAGTACTCAGGACATGTCATTTAGTAATGATTAAGTATATGAATGGTGAGCTATGAACATGATACAAGTGATACAAAACGAGATAAGATATAGATATAGAAAGAGAAGTATGTAATGAGATAAGAAGTATTATGAAAAACAGAAACCTAAGAATTTTATCAAATTTCTAAAGGGTTATGTATGAAAGAAATGGACACTACTCATAAGACCAGTATGGTGAGTCATCCATAAATAGATGAATGAATGATGTAAAGCTCTACGAATATTTAGAAAATTCTGCCAGATGCTAAGACAAGAGACACAATTACGTAAAAAGATCCCCGGACCCTAGTCATAAAATAAAGAAAAATATAAGAGTGATCTATCAAAAATGATTTGACTAAGGTACGAGTTAAATTTCGAGAACAAAATTTATTTTAAGGGGGAGAGAAATGTCATATCCTATTTTTTTCTTATCTTTATGCAATAGACAGTGGAATTGTAAGGGACAGATAGAGGAAAAAGTTTTGAAAGAGATTATGACGATGATTAGAATGAATGATAAATGTTAGATGAGTTTTGAAGAAAGAGAGGGACTAAACTAAAATGTTTAAAAGGTCCATGGCACAAAATAAAATGTAGAGATAAAGTTTAGGCCCTTAAGTATAATTTTAGAAAGTTTGAGGAACTAAAATATAATTTGTCAAAAGTTCAGGGGAAAATTGTAATTATGAGAAAGTTGAACTAGAAAAAGCTAAAAATTGCCCAGAAATAGTACAGTCCCAAATTTTACCAATAAATAGAGAAAATTATTCTGATCAGTTTAACGCAACACAGAATTTTGATTTGAGGTCCCGATGTATTGATATAAATTTATGAAGCTTGGAAAAATTATTGCAGTATTTTTTAGACCTTAGAATCAGATGAAATTTCATAGTAAATTCTTATAATTAATATGAGAATTTATAAAACTGACAGAACTCAAAAATGAGTTATGTAGATTTATTATTGAATTTACAGTCGAATAAAACAACCGATAAATACTTTTCGGGGGAATTTCTTGGGAATTATGCGATAAAGGCATTGGACCATATAAAGGCCCAAGATGGCATCCCATGGGCCCAGTAAGATACTTGAACAGTCGTGTGGGCTAGTGTCCAGAAGATCCCTAAAAATACGAAATTACAAAAATGCCCTTGGTTGCAATAATGAGCAAGAGATGAATGGAGGGCATTTTGGTCATTTGGATAGGGTCAAAAATGCCAAGTCAGGTATAGGGATGAATAATCAGAGTCAGTATATGCCCTGATAAGAGGTAAAGAGGTGTGAAATGACAACATATTCTGGAATATTCCAAAATTAGGAACATAAAACAATTTGGTTTCTATGAAACTGATTGGATCAGTACCGAACTGGACTGAATTTTTTCCTATCACAATTTTTCTCTAATTTGAGCCAAACACAGCCCTATATGATGTCATGGATGATGTCATTATAAAGCTTCTAGGGCAAGTGTCACATCCTTATTTTTATACATCTTAGGGACCATTCAGTAGCACTTAAACCACTTTCAGGGTCATTGAAGTCTAAACACTTAATCTGGAATTTTATTCATATCGAGTACTGTTCACTGTGGCAAATTCCAGATGAGTGACCTGATTTTGAAAATTCATAACTAATTCTAGAAAAATCGAAATGAAGTGGTTCAAATTGCTACATGAAGATAACTCAAATATATTTCAGGGAAAAATCATTGGTTGACCAATCCTTGACAAATTTAACGTGGGTCAACGTTTCAATCTTACTGTTCATCCAATGACTTTCTCCTGAATCTAGCATTCTGGTCCCAACTTTAACAATTTATATCTTTTCGTGTATACATCCAAATTAGACATTATATATATCAAATTAAATCTTAGTATGTATAATTTTTACCCTAAAAATTTCGTACATTAATTCAATCATTTACTATTTTTAATGATTTATCAAACATGAATGGGTCTTCACGAGTTACTGTTCACTGAGCCTATTTTCAGCATTTAGTCTTTACATACCCAAGCATACAACCAACACATATCAGTCATACAGGCCAGATAAAATATCAAATAATCAACTGTTATATATATATCAGTGCATGATTAACTCCCTCATATTTTATTACATCCTTCTCTGTCTAAAATCCGGCAGCATAACTGCTACAATTCTTCTTTAGAAAGTAACCGATGTTGTACCGATTCGGTAATTCCCTTATGAGAACTACCATTCTAGGTAGTACCCAGGAAAGACTGGATGAACCTGCTGGGTCCACTCACTTCCAGCCTCCTTAGTCAGCACTACGTACATAGTACGTATCAGTTCATTTCTTTGTTCCGTCTTCGTTGCCGAAATTTTGGCAGCCTACCGGCGTCTCTTAAGATTTCCAAATTTTATTTTGATAGAACCTCCCCTGTAATGTTATGTTTGGGAATGAGATTCAAAAGAATCCCAGTAACAATAATCATAACAAAATATGTAATGCAGAGTGACGGTGCTTGCTTGTGACTGTGTACAGATAAGTATGCTGCATGCTTCCATATTCAATAACATATGATCATAGCATTGGAATAGAGCTTCAAGCATAACATATAGGACAACAATCAACCAAACAAAACAACACATCACAAAGACATTACATAAGAGCTAGGATTAGTTGTTATCTCAAAAGCAGTGCTTTAGAACTTCCCTACTACTTCCAACTTCACCAGAACTTCCTTACTTCTTTCTTTCTCACACTTTCTCTCTCAAGAACTTCTCTCTTCCTTTCTTCCTTGCTTATGCCGAAATGAGGGGCTAGGTGGGGGTATTTATAGTGTTGAGCAATGGCAATCTTGTAATTAGGAAGACTTATGATCCTGTGGTCCTGGTTTTTCCTGGAATTTCCTATTTTCTTTAATTCTTTTTTACTGCATCACCCTGGACACCTCATGGGACACCTCATAGGACACCTCACCACCCATATGCTTCATGTGACAAAATTTGGAGGTTCTGGAAGCTTTCCGGTCCAATCCGGTACCGGCCCGGTCCATCGCCTCGAAAAACGTGCCGTTTTCTGAATCTGATGTTTCTGAGGATCCTTTTTATGCCTACTGACCTCACATTTAGTATCTAGACCCTTTATATCATTAACTTTTTAATATTGGGTCCAGACTCAATTACAGATCCCCTGCGAAATGACCAAAATGCCCTTGGTGCCCTATCTTGTTCTATTTTAACCCTAAGGGAAAAATCGTCATTTCACACCTTTCTGGACCTGGTCAAAGCTTATTCTGGCTCTAGTCAACCTTATTTAGACATGTCTTACCCTATGGGTCTGTCCAAAATGACCAGAATACCCTTTACTCATCTGCTGCCCTTTTTGTACAACACAGGGGCATTTTCGTAATTTCGCACTTTTCCGGGGTTCTGCTGGATACTGGCCCACCTATCAGTCCAAGAGTCTTATTGGGCCTCTAATGGCGCCATTTTTTGGCTTCCTGGGTCCATTACCTGTATGGCACGCATTACGAGGAATCTTCCTTTAACACAGTTCATTGAATATTTTAACTATTATTTACCGATTATACACCTTTTCCGGACACCGGCTCTTTTTCCCAGATATAGTGTCCTACTGTGTTCAGGCATCGTTGGGGGTTATAACGGTCATCTGACCGAAGTCGTCCGATCGCATTCAGCCCCTTTAAAAATACCGATAAATCTCCTACCCGAATCCCCGGAGGCCTCACACTCCCGTCTGGATTTTTTATTTTGTGAATAACTTTTCCTACAGACCTCCTATCGGTATCCTGTCAGTTTCCCGACATCCGCCCCATAAAGGCGCATCATCCTGTATTTTCCCACTTATATCTGAAATCTAGGGTATCCGGTATAAATTTTTATAACTTTTGGACGATCAGTCCATTTCTGGCTATCTGGAGTCTTCAAAAATTCCGGTATTAGGCTTGGTTACCCGGCGTCACCTGCCCTACCTTCTGGTAGAATCTGGGACTGAAATGCTGTCGGGCGGTGCAAACCACTTCTGGCTTATTTCCTTTAATTACACTTTAGCCCCAGGGAACTTTTCCTTCTTTATAATTAAGTCCCTTAATTTGGCTAAAATTACACTTTAAGACCCCACATTTTTGTCTACCTTTCATTCCTAACTTTAAACTTTCCATAATTGCATTTAGGTCCCTTAATTTCCTTTCTTTTGCAATTTAATCATTTTCTTTACATAAAGGTCCACATGTTTTTCCTGAAACAGAGCTCATATATTCCATTTAATCTGTACATAGGAACCAGTACAGAAAATTAAGGATATTACAGCAAGCTTTATGGAAGGTAGATTATGGACCATTAGATCAAATAGTACCAAAGTAATCTTTGTCACATCCTTACTTTTCTTACGTCTTAGGGACCATTTGGTAGCATTTGGAACCACTTTTAAGGTCATTGAAGTCAAATTTCCCAATCTGGGATTTTACTCTATCGATGAACTATTCACTGTGTAAATTCCAGACAAGTGACCTGACTTCAAAAAATCATAACTAATTCTAGAAAAATAGAAACATAGTGGTTCAAATTTCTAAATGAAGCTAACTTAATCCTCTTTCAGGAAAAAATAACTCGTTGACCATGCATTGACCAAGTCAATGTTAGTCAATGCTACAATTCCATTGTTCATCTAACATTTTTCCCTTGAATCCAACATTTTGGTCCCAACTTTAAAAAATTATATCTCCATGTGTAGACATTCAAATAAGTCATTCTATATATCAAATCGAAGCTTTGTATGTCTACTATTTAATATAAAAATATCATACATTTATTCAAGCATTTACTATTTTTAATTACAAATTAAAGATAACTGCCTCACCACGAGTTACTGTTTATGGTGGCAAAATCCAGCAACCAACTTTACATACATATGTATAACATACAATAATCACATATCAATCATGCTAAATAATTCTTAACTTCTCTTTATGAATCCTCATCTATTCCATCCTGAGAAGACCTGCTGTAATTGGATTGATATGGAAGATGAAACATCCTTACTTTCGTACATCTTAGGGACCATTTGGTAGCATTTAGAACCACTTTCAAGGTCATTGAAGTCCAATTTCTCAATCTGGAGTTTTACTCTTATCGAGTACTGTTCACTGTGTGAATTCCAGATGAGTGACCTGACTTCAAAAAATCATAACTAATTGAAAAATCTAAATGAAGTGGTTCAAATTGCTACATGAAGCTAACTCAATTATCTTTCAGGAAAAAATAACTCGTTGACCATTCCTTGACTGAGTCAACGTCAGTCAACGTTACAACTTTACTGTTCATCCAGCGTTTTTCCCCTGAATCCAGTATTTTGGTCCCAACTTTGATAATTTATATCTCCATATGTAGACATCCAAATGAGGAATTCTATATATCAAATCGAAGCTTGGTATGTCTATTATTTACCATAAAAATATCATACATTTATTTAATAATTTCCTATTTTTAATTATAGATCAAACATCATTAAGTCACCACGAGTTACTGTTCATAGTGGCAAATTCCAGCACTCAACTTTACATACATATGCATACATCCATCACATATCAGACAAACATGCCAAACAATACCTATTATTAAATAATAAGTTGTTATACATCAGGGCATGTACAAAATCCTCATATTTCTATTACATCTTTTCCTGCCTGAAATCCGGCAGCATAACCGCTAGGCTTCATCTTTCAAAAGTAACTAATCTTGTACTGATTCGGTAATTCCCGTGAGAACTACCATTCTACATAAGTACTCAGGAAAGACTGGATAAACCAGCTAGGTCCACCTACTTCCAGCCTCCTTAGACAGTACCTACGTACACAGTACGTATCAGCTCCTTTTTTCATTACTGCATTACATATATTGTTATCATTATTACTACTGATATTCCCCCGAATCTCATCCCAATAAATGACCCATTACAGGGGAGGCTATGTCGAAGTAAATTTTGGAAATTTTAAAAGACGCCATTATGCTGCCGAAATTCTGGCAAAGTGGCAGTAACAAAGAAATGAACTGATACGTACTGTGTACGTAGGTACTGTCAAAGGATGCTGGAAGTGAGTGGACCTAGCCGGTTCATCCAGTCTTTCCTGGGTACTTACGTAGAATGGTAGTTCTCACAGGAATTACCGAATCGGTACAAGATCAGTTACTTTCTAAAGACTAAGCGTAGCGGTTATGCTGCCGGATTTTAGGCAGAAAAGATGTAATAGAAATATAAGAATTTTGTACATGTTCTGATGTATAACAACTTATTATTAAATAATGGGTATTGTTTGGCATGTTTGACTGATATGTGATGGATGTATGCCTATGTATGCAAAGTTGAGTGCTGAAATTTACCACTATGAACAGTAACACGTGGTGACTTGATGATGTTTGATCCATAATTAAAAATGGTAAATGAATGAATAAATGTATGACATTTTTAGGGTAAATAGTGGACATACTAAGCTTCTATTTGATATATAGAATCTCTCATTTGGACGTCTACACATGGAGATAGAAATTATCAAAGTTGGGACCAAAATGCTGGATTCAGGAGAAAAACGCTGGATGAACAGTAAAATTGTAACGTTTACCTATGTTGACTTGGTCAAATATTAGTCAATGAGTGATTTTTCCCTGAAAGATAATTGAGTTAGATTCATGTAGAAATTTGAGCCACTTCATTTCAATTTTTCTAGAATTAACTATGACTTTTTGAAGTCAAGTCATTCCTCTGGAATTTACATAGTGAACAATACTCGATAAGAGTAAAACTCCAGATTTAGATATTGGACTTCAATGTCCTTGAAAATGATTCTAAATGCTACCAAATGGTCCTAAAATGCATGAAAGTAAGGATGTTTCATGGAACATATCACGAGGAATCTTCCTTGGCGATGTTCATCGGGTATTTTCGCCATTATACACCGTTTCTACACATCTCCGGACACCGGCTCCTTTTATCAGAAACACTGGCCCACTGTATCTAGGCATCCCTTTGGGTTATAACGGTCATCTGATCGATGTCATCTGACCTCATTTAATCTCAGTTTAAATATCGATAAATCTCCCTATCGGATACCCGGAGTTCACACACTCCCGTCTGAATTTACTAATTTGTTAATAACGTTTTCTACAGACCTCCTATTGGTATTCTGTCAGTTTCCTGACATCCTCCTCAACAGGACGCATCTTCCTGTAATTTCTCACTTATATCTAAGATCTAGGATATCCGGTAGGAATTTTTTATACTTTTAGACTATCAGATAAACTTCGGCTATCTGGAGTCTTGAGAAAATTCCTGTATTAAGCTGGATTACCCAGCATCACTTCCTTTATCTACTGGTGAAATATGGGGCTGATCTGAAAACGGTTACTATTTTTGCCTGTTTCCGGTCCAAGTTTTCATAATTACACTTTTGCCCCGAAAAATTTTCTTCTTTTCAATTAAGTCCCTTTTTATTTGGCTAAAATTACACTTAAGGACCCCACATTTTTGTCTACTTTTCTTTTTGGGCCTTACACCTAAGTCCTTACATTTTCTTTCTTTTTCAATTTAATCCCTTTCTCTGCATAAATGGCCATTATATCCCTAGGGACTTTCACTATTTACATATAAGTCCCTGGATTTTCACCTATTTGCAGTTTAGTCCCTAGAAACCCTCTGTATGTTTCTGGGACTTCTTCTCAAAGGGGTCTGATAGCCTATCTATTTCAGGCTACTTTCTGAGTCTCTGGGCCTGAAAATTGGGATGTTACATTTCTACCCCCCTTAAAATAAATTTCGTCCTCAAAATTTACTTAGTACCTTAGTCAACTATCCTGGATATATCTCCTCTGTATATCCTTTCCTAGTTTATGACCAAGGCTTGGGGCATTCATCCACTCATACTTATGGACAACCCATTGAACTTGTGAGTAGTGTCCATTTCTTTCATATCTTACCCTTCAGAATTTTGATATAATTATGGGGTCTACATCACTCCTCTTACACTTTACTATTCTCTTAGGAGAAATATTGTTCTTCTGCCTTTCTTTCTCCTGATACAAAATCATAATTTAGATTATGATTCTAACATAAGAGGCTCTATTCTCTCACTTTTCATAACTTTTCTAACTTTTCTTAACTTTTCTCATCCTCCTATATAACTTTATGCATCTATGCCAAACTTTTGTGGCATTTGCATTCTTTCTTATCCCTTCTTAGGGCTTATATATCGTTAGGCTATTCTTGCCTTAGCACCTTTCGTGTCATTGGGTTAGGGCTAGGTTACTCTTCTTATAGCTCTAGGCCTTAGTATTCTCTTTCTCATAGAACTACGTTATATCTTTGTTTTGCCTTAGACCCTCTCCTCTAGGTCTCTCTGGCCTTTTTAATCTCTTTACCCTTATCTGGGGCATCTATCTGTTCATACTTTTATGTTCTCAAAATATATGGGGTTCTCTTCTCTGTTTCTCAGGAATACTTCTACAAAACTTTAAATATCAGTACTCAGATTTTAACTTGGACTCCGTCTTCGTTAACGGAAAACTAAGTTCAGTCGGTATATAATAGAGGCTATCTGAGGAAAACTATTATAAAATAATTTTTCTGGATGAGTTTATCAATTAGTGAAGCTTCCTTACCTTAACTTCGTCTTTGGCATTCATCTTCCCAAAGAGATACTACATTGTAGTCATATCTCATGGCTCATTACTTTTCTTAAGCTAGGTCTAACTGCGACCTCGGGATCTAACTGCGATCAACCGTTAGCCTCTTCATAATCTAACTGCCACTCTGAAGCTGTTAGGATCTAATTGCGATCCTTCAGGATCTAACTGCGACCCTGGAGTCATGCTAGGATCTAACTGCGACCCTCTAGAATCTAACTGCTATTCTGTTGTTCTGTATATCTCTCGAAGATCTTAAACCAACAGACTAAGTTATAAGGTTAACTGCTTCCACCTGTTGATAACTCAATAAAAATTTTTAAAAATATTTTATATCTAGTAGGCTCATATTATTTACTCAGATATTACTTACTTCCTCTTTTACTCAGGAGTTCCTTCTTATCTTTCTTACTTTACTGTGGCTTACCATTTCTGGTCTAACCACCTGCCATTGCATTCTGCTGCTATGGCCTTATCATACCTTTTTATTTCAATATGTGCTCTAACTGCGAGCCTTTTAAACTATGCTCTAACTGCGAGCCATCTGTACCAGATCTAACTCTTATATGAAGAGTGATCTATACTCATCTGAATCTAGCTCTATCTGAGATCCACCTGTTTTAGATCCAACTCTTATCTAAAGAGTGATCTGAAAACAATCTATTTACTATTATCTGCTGCTCATTTTGTATACCATTCCTTTCAATAGAAATGGCCCTGAGTACTGTATTCATAAGCCTATAGAAATACCTGAGTAACCCCAATCATACTGTAACTGACTGTCCCACTCACTGAGATTGTTTGACATCCTGGGTACAATACTATTACATGTCGTATGGCATGGGAGCAATATAAATTTCTCATCTCATATATACTCTACCCTGCATGTACTGCAAAAGGGAGTATTCATCATAACTTACGGCAACATAAGCCATATCATCATAATTTGCTCAACCATCCATTGCACATTATTTCCTTTATCACATTATTTGTTAGATTATCATCTGATCATATTATCTATCACATTATCTGTCAGATCCTGGTCATCTATTCAGGAACCTAAAACATCTATCTTTCTCACTTAGGCTGCCATGCTACCCTCTTACCAGGGTATAGACTCAACTCTTCATTACTCTATCTTATATAGTGAATAGGGGAGTCACTTTATCTTTCAAACTGTGGCTACCTCTTTACTATCTCTTAACTTCTTCTATCTATCTATCAGTCCTAGTCTATTCTTGACCGGACTATGGTTCCTTATTGACCTTTCTCTTGAACCTTGAGTCGCATGGATCTCATTCATCATCTCTTACTATTACTTCTATTCTCTAGGGTACTCTTCCCTAAGTCTACTACTTCTTTGTGATGGAATCCCTCTGCTCAGGGAACATTTAGCTCTTTATCTATTAACCATCACGTCTCTAGCCTTAGGCCATCTGCTAGGATCATTTCTAGGAAAATCTCAATCTAACTTGTAGGTCTTTTATTTAGTCCAGCTGAATAAAACCTTTGTATTGTAGATCTACTCCTAGTTATCACATGGAGGATCTATTTTTAAACATCATCTTATACCTTTGTACTGTCTGGCTTATCATATGCTATACCAATCCTCTAGCCGATGGACTTCAGCGAGTTTAGTACCTTTATTCTCTTCAGCTCATAGCCTGTGCCAATTATAGTCGCGACCTGAGAACTTCATAGTCGCAACTCACATGCTCTGTGACTTTTAGTCGCGACCGTCGCACGCTACTCGTCACGACCTGGCATCTCTATGTCCTTTAGTCGCGACCTATCTCTTATAACGTCACGACCTGAACTCCTTTGTACACTAGTCACGTACTGCAATATTACTCATCGCAACCTGAGGCCTTCTCACGTCGCAAAATCAACTTATCCGTACAAATTAGTCGCGACATAAGACCCCTCTCATCGTAACCTCAGCTCTTTGTGACTGTCTGTCGCGACCTACTCCTATATTCATCGCGACTTGAGTATCATTATCTTGCTCTCTAGAGAAAATAACCTTTCTAATTCATATCTCTAACTCATTTAAACCTCAATTCTAACTATTTCAGAGCATCACTGAGCCAGAACCTTCTGTTCTGTGCCAGAATCTTATGCTCTGAACCAGAGCCCTTTCTGGTCTATGCCAGAACCTTTTGCTCTGATACCAAAATGAAACATCCTTACTTTCGTACGTCTTAGGGACCATTTGGTAGCATTTAGAATCACTTTCAAGATCATTGAACTTGTAACATCCCAAATTTTTATTTATTTTTTAGCAGATTAAAAATATTATTTACTAATAAATTAAAGATATCAAATAAATTAAAATCATTATAGTTTGATATTTCTATTAATTTCAATAAAAATAAAGATATCTGAATTATCCTACTATTATTTTTATTAAAATCCACGATTTGATTGATGTTATAAATTAGGAATATATTGAGATTTATATTCAATTTAGATATGAATTCAAATTTTGAAGATGTGATTTAAATTTTAAATTATCATATCTTATGAGATTCTCATAAATGATAGAGATAATAATAATAATAATAAAATAAGATTATATTAGATAAAAAAATGTTAAACCTAGATCCCTTTCTCACCTCTTTTTATAGAGCCGTAACCTATTATTTCCTTCCTTCACATCACTCTTTCTCTCCTTCTGATCTCACCCTTGCAATAAAGGTACGCGTTTTCAATTCCTGTTCTCAATTCCTCTTCCGTCTCTCCTTTTCTTTAGTGTTCTCAATTCCTCTTCCGTCTCTCCTTTTCTTTAGTGTTTATCATAGTACTGTACTTCTTTTTTTTTTTTTGGCCAAATCTTGTCCCCGTCACGCCACTGCTCTTCTTTTTGTCTTTTCATTTTGTCTCTCCCTTTTGCTAAGCAAGTTCTGCAAATATATAATATGTATATATATTTGAGTGTGGGTGTTGCATTAGGTGTGAGTTTCAACGTTTTGCTTCACAAAGGAACCATCAAATATATACACATATGAAAAGTGACGTGATCACTTTTCCACTTTATCCTTTTTCTTTTTCAATAAAATAAGAAACAAACTCACTCCATTGCAAATTATATGCACGTATGTATATTTATATATAGATATATAGATAGACATAAATATAGTTATAAACAAAAACTCTACTTTAAAATTTTTGAAAAGAATTCAAGGCTTCAACTTAAATTATTATTATTATATTAAACTAATTGAATTATAAATAAATATAAATTTAGAAAAAGATGAATATTTTTCTGGGATAAGCTCTAAGATTCTAGAGAAGTTTTAGAATAATTTTAGAGTAGTATTAAGTATTATAATGATAGTTTTTGTGTAATGATTTTGTAGACTATCCTTGGAGTTCTGGAGTAACTCCTAGAAAAGCACCAGATAGTTGTGATTGATATTGTTATACACTGAGCCACCCGACTCATGTAATTATTTCTTATTTTGGCGAGAGGTAACCACTTTCCACTCATTGTGTGTGCTAATGTGATGTTTGTGAGTGATTTGTTATATATAAATTTACTGGTATTTATGTGATTATATTAAGGAATTATTATTGATGATTTTATTAAAAATAGTCTTGTGGGACCTGAAGTTTAATTTAGAAAGTTGAGTTGAGGGAAAAAAAAAACTTGTTATATCTGGTTATTGTCATTTGAAGGAAATTTATTACCTTGAGAAAAATTTTATTGAGATACTTATTGATGTTATTGGTTATTAAACTTGAGATTATTGATTAATATTATTATCTTGAGAATTATGCATTGGGGATTGGTGATGAGGGAGTTATATCTCTACCACGTGGTATAGCCTCCATTGAAGCTAGATGGTTGGCTTTTGTCCCACCTGTTTACCGAGGGACTTGCCCCACCTGTTTATCGAGGGGCCGCGACACCCCCACATATTTACCGAGGGGGAATGAACCCATGGTCCGGTCATGTGCTCTATAGATTTTGGCCGGTCTATAACACTTGACCGGTTAGCTTTTTAGGTGGCCAGTCATATGGTAGTTATCACTAGCCCATGGGTTCGATCGGCGGGAATAAGGCGGTTCGGTTGGATTGAGGGGAGGAACTTGGGTGGGTCATCCATTGGATTATAATATGATGATATGTATTTTCTATATATTGTACTTTATAACTGTCCCACTTGACACCTCACGAGCACATATTAGTATGCATGATGAGTAGGATTGATGGTTACTGAGGCTTTTGTCTCACCCTATTTTTATTAACATTTTTCAGGAGTTAGTTCAGTTGCTGGTTCGAACAGGAAGGCGCCGGAGGCATAGTTGTGCTAGTGAACTGTACAACACCCTCCTTTTTATTTATGTGTTGAGTAGATGTATATTGCCACTATAGGGCCTACTTTCATTTATACTCTGATGATTTACCATTTTTTTATTATCGTACTGAATAATGGTTGCTGGTAGGAGGCCATAGCCTTTTAGGATTATGCATGTGACTTGGTGGACCCACACGAATTATTTGCAATATTATAAGTACTATTTGGGAATTTGCTTACTTCATGGGCATTATTGTGGTTTACCCGAGCACGTCACCCGGGGGTTTATTCCATGAATTCGAATTGATAACTTTGATAAGGTTAAACGGGGGTTGAATCCTTTAACCATGTTAGTGGGGTCGAATTCTTTCTAACATGGTTTTGCGCACGAAAATTATGTAAAGTTTTTATATCCATGATAGTCTCATTTATAAGTTTTACTCTTTTCTATCATGGATATCCTTTTCAACATAAGTTAAACCCTTTTAACCATGATAGTGCTTTAGGGTGGTTTTGTCTTTTTCCTATCATGGTTAACCTTCTAGAAGTAAAGTTTTCTTTCTTTAGTTTTGTCTTTTCTACCATGTTAAATATCAATCAAGAAAAGTTCTTTTATAACCATGGTAGTGTTGCTTTTAAAATTTAGTAAACTCTTTTCTACCATGGTTAACCCTTTTAAATTAAATCAAATTTGTCTACAATATATTTTATTCATTTAATTAGAAGGATATTACATAACTCCAATTTCTCAATCTGGAGTTTCACTCTTATCGAGTACTGTTCACTATGTGAATTCCATATGAGTGACCTGACTTCAAAAAATCATAACTAATTATAGAAAAATCTAAATGAAGTGGTTAAAATTTCTACATGAATCTAACTCAATTATCTTTCAGGGAAACATAACTCGTTGACCATTACTTGACCGAGTCAACGTCAGTCAATATTACAACTTTACTGTTCATCCAGCATTTTTCCATTGAATTCAGCATTTTGGTCCCAACTTTGATAATTTATATCTCCATGTGTAGACATCCAAATAAGGCATTCTATATATCAAATCGAAGCTTGGTATGTATATTATTTACCATAAAAATATCATACATTTATTTAATAATTTACTATTTTTAATTATAGATCAAACATCATTAAGTCACCACGAGTTACTGTTCATAGTGGCAAATTCCAGCACTCAACTTTACATACATATGCATACATCCATCACATATCAGTCAAACATGCCAAACAATACCTATTATTAAATAGTAAGTTGTTATACATCAGGGCATGTACAAAATCCTCATATTTCTATTACATCTTTTCCTGCCTAAAATCCGACAGCATAACCGCTAGGCTTCATCTTTAAAAAGTAACTGATATTGTACTGATTCGGTAATTCCCATGAGAACTACCATTCTACGTAAGTACCCAGGAAAGACTGGATGAACCGACTAGGTCCACTCATTTCCAGCCTCCTTAGACAGTACCTACGTACACAGTACGTATCAGCTCCTTTCTTTACTACTGCGATCTTGTCATAATTTCGGCAGCATAACGGCGTCTCTTAAAATTCTCAAAATTTACTCCGACATAACCTCCCTATAATGGGTCATTTATTGGGATGAGATTCGGGGGAATCTCAGTAGTAACAACCATAATAATATATGTAATGCAGTGTGATAGTGCTTGCTTATGATTGTGTACAGATAAGTATGCTGCGTGCTTCCATACTCAATAACGTATGATCATAGTATTGCAGTAGAGCTTCAGACATAACATATAAGACAACAATCCAACCAAACAATAGCACATTAAATCACAAAGCCATTACATAAAAGCTAGGATTAGTTACTACCTCAAAAGCTCAGCAGAACTCTAGAATCCCTATACTGCTTCCGGCTCCGCCAGAACTTCCTTTCTTTCTTCCTTTCACTTCCTCTCTCTAGAACTCACTTCTCTCTCTTATTATTTCCTTGAGCCGTGAAGACAAATGAAAGGGGGAGGGGGTATTTATAGTTTTCATGGATGTCGTTCTTGTAATTTTTAAGAACTCTGAACTTGTGGCCACCGTTTTTCCTGAAATTTCCTATTTTCTTTTCCATTTATGACATCATCACCATGACATCATCCAAGAGACAGCTCATGGGACATCTAATCTCTCACATGGAGAAAATGAAGGTCCAAGAAGCCTTTGGAAAAATTCTAGTCCAATCCGGTACCGGCCCGGTCTGATTCCTCGAAAACTGGACTGTTTTCTGAATCTAATTTTTCTGAAAATCCATATTATGTCTTCTGACCTTAAATTTATTATCTGGGTCCTTTATACCATTGAAATTTTTATACTGGGTCTAAACTTAATTACAGATCCCTTATGAAATGACCAAACTGCCTCCCTTAGTGCCCTTTCTTGCACTATCTTAACCCTAAGGGTAAAATAGTCATTTTACACCTCTCTGTACCCTGTCAAGACATATACTGACTCTGAGTAACTTTATCTATATGTGCCTTGGCTTCTGAGCCTATCCAGAATGACCAAAATGCCCTCCATTCATCTATTACTCTTCAGTACAACACAGGGGCATTTTCATAATTTCGCACTTTTCGGGGGTTCCACCGGACACTGGCCCACCTATCAGTCCAAGGGTCTTATTGGGCCTTTGATGGCGCCATTCTTGGTCCTTTTAGGGTCCATAATCTTTATGGCATGCATCACGAGGAATCTTCCTCGGCGATGTTCATCGGGTATTTTTGCCATTATACACCGTTTCTACACATCTCCGGACACCGGGTCCTTTTATCAGATATACTGGCCCACTATGTCTAGGCATCCCTTTGGGTTATAACGGTCATCTGACCGATGTCATCTGACCTCATTCAATCTCAATTTAAATACCGATAAATCTCCCTATCGGATACCCGGAGGTCACACACTCCCGTCTGAATTTACTAATTTGTGAATAACTTGTTCTACAGACCTCCTATTGGTATTCTGTCAGTTTCCTGACATCCGCCTCAACAGGACGCATCTTCCTGTAATTTCTCACTTATATCTGAGATCTAGGATATCCGGTAGGAATTTTTAATACTTTTAGACTATCAGATAAACTTCGGCTATCTAGAGTGCTGAGAAAATTCCTGTATTAAGCTGGATTACCCAGCCTCACTTGCTCTATCTACTGGTGAAATATGGGGCTGATCTGAATACAATCACTATTTTTGCCTATTTTCGGTCCAAGTTTTTATAATTACACTTTTGCCCCGAAAACTTTTCTTCTTTTCAATTAAGTCCCTTTTTATTTGGCTAAAATTACACTTAAGGACCCCACATTTTTGTCTACTTTTCTGTTTGGGCCTTACACTTTTCATAATTGCACCTAAGTCCTTACATTTTCTTTCTTTTGCAATTTAATCCCTTTGTCTGCATAAATGGCCATTATATCCCTAGGGACTTTCACTATTTACATATAAGTCCTTGGATTTTCACCTATTTGCAGTTTAGTCCCTAGAAACCCTCTGTATGTTTCTGGGACTTCTTCTCAAAGGGGTCTGATAGCCTATCTATTTCAGGCTACTTTCTGAGTCTCTGGGCCTAAAAATTGGGATGTTAAAGAAGGGGTGAGATTTTGGGGGAAATCTCAGTAGCAAACGATGCTAAACAGTGCATGCATCAATGATTGGTATTAGTGCTTGCTTGTGATTGTGTCAACTTAATGTAATATGCATGCTTCCATGTAACATACGAAATACAATTGGCCAAGGTAATCATAGCACAGAGCTTCAACAATTACATATTAACATCAATCAATCAAGCCATAACACAATCAACCATACATTCAACACATACAAGTTTAGGTAAGTTTACTACCTGGCGTGTAGTCCTTCCTTTAATCATTAGCTTCTACTGTAAAGTTCCTTCTTTTCATAGGTCAGAGCCTATATAGAGCATAATAATATTTTATTATTGTCTTATCCAGCATAACTCTACTTAATTTAGGCTTATCCTGAGGCAATACCCCTATGCTAACAATCCCTTAACTTTCTTTCTATCCACGGCTAACCTTATAGAGATAGATATTTCTCTATTCTAACTACTAAATTCATCAGAACAATCCTCTAATTTATTAGAGCAGGGACTAGAATAAATTACTTACCTTATTCCTAAGCTCACCGAATCCCTAAGCTCCTTGGATTGCTCCTAGCTCAGCCAGAACTCCTTCTTTCTCTTCCATTATTTCTCTTTCTTTCTTTTCCTTTCTTTCTCTTTCTTTCTTTCTTTCTCTCTCTCTCTTCCTTTCTCTTCTTCTTGCCGTGGGTTTGCCTTGGAATGGGAGGGGGTGAGGGGTATTTATAGGTGGAGCAAGGTGGCTTGAACGGTCGATATCGAATCATGATAAACGGCTCAGATCGCTTAGCTTCCTCAAGAAGCTTCGCCTGCATCATCGCGATGACATCACCATCCTAGATGACTCATCAAAATGACATCATCCATGGACACCTCACATGCTTAGGTGGCATAATGGTGGGGCCCTTGGGATACCTCATCAGCTGACTTAACGCTTCCAGAGAATTCTAGAGTCTTATCCTAGAATAAACGGCTGAGATAGTGCCATGTGTCCTTAGCTTTTTCTTCTTTCCCTATGCTCATGCCATGTGGAACCTTTTGGGTACCTTTGATGCCACCTTATGGCTTCCGGATAAGTCTCAAGTTTTATCTGATCAATTCCCCAGTTATCACTTCAACCGGGTAACTTTACTTTATTGAAAACTCACTAAAATATTATTTTAATGGTACTTTAACCCACATAACTATTGGGCCACATTTTTGGACTCTTGGAATGTCATCTTGGGTCTCTGATCAACCTCAAATACTCTGATAGCTCAATTCCCAAGAAACAACCCTTGGCAAATTACCAAAATGCCCTTGGTTCCTCTTTATTTACTTTAATGAGTCTAGGGGCACTATTATATTTTTCACACCTTACCAGAGTATTCCCTGACCCGGTCAACTATTCATATAACCTTCCTTGACTGTCTAACCTTAGTCAAATGACCAAAATACCCTTTACTTATTCTTTAACTATTTTATAACATAGGGGTATTTTTGTCATTTTGTACCTTTTTTTGGACACTAGCCCCCTTTATCCGATGAACTGATATCATGGCCTGGGCCTCTCTTGGCGTCATTATGGGCCTCTCCGTGACGTCATCTAAGCTCATTAAGCTAAGTTTGCTTACTGCTTAATTTTTCAATCGGATATCGGGCGTTCACAAACTCCCATCAAAATTAACTAAAAAGTGAATAACTTTTCTGACAGATCTCCTTTCGGGATTTTGTCAGTTCCCTGACCTCTATCTTCACAGGACACATCTTCCTGTAACTTTTTACTCATATTTGAGGTCCAAAAGATCTGATTAAAATTTTAGATAACTTTCAGACTATCAGATAAATTTCATCCTTCTAAAACTTTAATAAAATTTCTGTATTAGGCTAGATTAACCAGCATCATTTTCTCTATCTACTGATGAAATTTGGGACTAAAATGCTTCCGGGCAGTTCTAAGCCACTTCCGGCTCAACTTTCTATAATTACTATTTTGCCTTTGGAAACTTTTCCTCTTTCCCATTAAATCCCTTAACTTTTCATAATTACACTTAATAGCCCATAACTTGTGTCTACTTTCATCTTTGCACCATGAAACTTTTGAACATTCACTTTAGTCCCTTTCTTTTCTAAAATGACCATTATGTCCCTAGGGACTTTTACTATTTACACATAAGTCCCTGTACTTTTACTTATTTGCAGTGTAGTCCCTGAAAACCCTCTATATGTTTCTAGGACTTCTGCTTAAAGGGGTATGGTAGCCTATGTATTTCAGGCTATTTTTTGAGTCTCTAGGCCTGAAAATTAGGATATTACAATCTTGGCCATCCATTTCTACCAAACTTTATCTATAAATACCCCCACAAATCTGCATATTCACACCAAGCTTTGGAGCCATGGGGAGGTGCTGCAAAAATGGATTTCATGCAAGAAGAAGAGGGAGATCAAGTAGCTAAACAAGCAAGGATCCAATGTAACTTTTTCCTCCTATCTTTGTATTGTGTTGTAGGAAGATTTCTCTTGGATTTGAATGGTTGAAACACCATTTTTCTCTCCACGGGAGCTGCTGGATGTTCTATCTTGATGAGAAGAAGATGAATATTAAGTTATAAAATGTTTAGACAAGCTTAAACAAGCTAGAATTAAGTAGCTTTAACTTAGGAAATCATGTAATCTTGGAATTGTAATCTTGAGACCCTCTATGTCACTGTTCATGCACCTGGGCAGGAGTTATAATTTCATGATTTTGATGCTTCCAATGTGTTTAAAATGAAAAATTGTGTGGGATAAAGTAGAGAAACAAATATTGGAAGATTGGAGTCAAAATGAGAATTTTTGGAAATAAAGAGGGTATGCTTCGGTTCTGAACAGATTTTATAGGAGGAGTTGAATTTTCATAATTCCAAGATCATATTTGGATTCCTTGGACAAAATTATGTAGGATTGGTCTAAGAAAATAATTATTATAAAGTTAAACCACTAACTCTAAGATTTAAGTTTAAAGTTAGGGATTTGAAGGAAGTTATTAGTGTGCAATGTTTATGGAATGGCTCTAATGAGTTGTATACACAATGTAATTGCGTCTATGGCCATGATATGTCAAAGGAAATGAGTTAAAAAGGATGAGAAAGCAACCAATGTTTGGTTGGAAGCTTAGGGAACAAGTGCAAGAACAAGAGAAAAGCTTATGTTTAAGGTAGTGAACTTATCCATTCTTGTATGCTTGATGTAAATGCTTGTGTGTTAATATGATTATGATATGTGATGATGATGTATGATATGTATGAATGATATATGCTCTGCCCTTTATGAGTTTATGGTTATGCATGATAGTGATAGGCATGGAGCATGATAGTATGTAAATGGAAGCTATAGAAATATAAAGGAAACATGTCATGCACTTGTATTCATCTTGTATACATTGAATGGTACCATTTGCTACTGAGATTCCCCAAAATCTCATCCAACCATAATAGGTTATTTATGATGGAAGAATCATGCTTGATACAAGAGCTAAAGAATGGAAGAAAGAAAATGAACAATTTGATACTTTAACCTATGATATATGGGTTTTTCTAGTTATATAAAGTGTTTATTTATGTGATGTAAATGTATGAAATAATTATAGAATATGTCCATGATGTATATGAATGTATGGCATACAAAGAGATGGTTTATGCATGTTGGAACAATTATTGGGAATTAAAGAAAGAAAACTGAAATGGTAAAAACGTAGGTCCTGAAGCAGTTTTATTGTGGCTTCAGTTTGGCCTAGTAAATGAAAGTATTAATTCACTAAATTTTATGATCATGTAGTAAACATCTATAGCTTTAAATTCATAGGCAATACGCCTTATTTGGATGTGTATATCAAGAGAAACGAATTTCCAAAGTTACAAGACAGAATCTGGAATTTCCAGAATTTGGCAAATAAATAGTAAAAAGTAACAATTTAACTGTATTGATTGGAAAAGTAAATGTCCATATTTATATTTTTATATTAAATAGCCATGAAAGAGATTCAAGTAGAAATTTGGAACACCTCCATACAATTTTTCTACAATTAGTTATGAATTTTCAAATTTGGACTATCAATTTGAAAATTACCTAATGACAGTACCCGAGAAGTAAGTTTTAAAAATTTTAATTTTTGGGCCAAGGTAATGCTTTCGCTAATTAAATACGCTTCCAAATACATACTCTGAGAGGTTAACAGTATGATGTTTCATTTCACATAAACTTCTGCCCTCAATGATATCTATCTAAACTCAACTCTTTAAACGCATTTTGAATATCTTTAGAGTTTTCCAATTTTTTTTAAAATACCCAATTCCTCTTTGGTGATACAGTCATTCTAACATTTGGTGTCAGAGTGGGTCACTTGTTTAAAGGATTTAACGATCTCAAGTGCAAAGGTCATGGCTGTATTTAATTGTGAAATGTTTTTTGAAGGTTTTAATATTTATATTCCTCCTATTTTAGAAAATTCTAAATTTTTATATTGGAAAGGTCTGATGACCATATTTTTAAAATCTCTATTATGATATAAGAAAAATCCTTTTAAATGATTTCGATTTTAAACCAAGAAAGGATTGGAATAAAAATGAAAAGAAATTATTTTATTTAAATCTTATAGCAAGGAAAATTTTATATAGTGCTTGAAGGATTTCGGGCGTACCTTGGGTCTTTTCCTGTTCACCGAGATACCCACATGCAATCGGAGCACCTTGTATGGACTCTGGTACGTTTCACAGCAATTGACACCAAAGAAAGTAGAGTAGAGCGTCAGACACTAAGGGAGGGAGAGGGAACCTTTTTGAGAGCAGTTACAATGTACACACCCACCAGAAGGAAAAAACACAGCCCTCGTGAATGATCAAAATCAATTCTATTTTTCCTTCTACGTGTGTATATGATGGGAGAAGTTGGGTTTCAGTAACTTCCCACTTCCTCATTTCTTCCTTTCAAAAATATAACTGTTCCCTGTAATATCCCTAATTTTCTGTACTGATTTGTATGTACAGATTGAATGAAATATATGAGTTATTTTTTAGGAAAAAGATGTGGCTATTTATGTAAAGAAAGGGATTAAATTGAAAAAGAAAGAAAAGGTAAGGACTTAAGTGCAATTATGGAAAGTTTAAGGCTAAGAAGGAAAAGTAGATAAAAATGTGGGGTCTTTAGGTGTAATTTTAGCCAAATAAAGGGACTTATTTGAAAAGAAGAAAAGTTTTCGGGACAAAAGTGTAATTATGAAAACTTGGACCGGAAATAGGCAAAACTAGTGATCGTATTCCGATCAGCCCCATATTTCACCAGTAGATAGAGCAAGTGACGCCGGGTAATCCAGCTTAATACAGGAATTTTTCAAGACTCCAGATAGCCAAAATTGATCTGATAGTCTAAAAATTATAAAAATTCCTACCGGATATCTTATATTTCAGATATAAGTGAGAAATTATAGGATGATGCGTCCTGATGGGACGGATGTCAGGAAACTGACAGAATACCGATAGGAGGTCTGTAGAAAAAGTTATTCACAAATTAGCAAATACAGACGGGAGTGTGAGGCCTCCAGGTATCCGATAGGGAGATTTATCGGTATTTAAACTAAGACTGAATGAGGTCAGGTAACATCAGTCAGATGCCCTTTGTGACCTAAAAGGATGCCTAGACACAGTAGGCCAGTGTATCTGATAGAAGGAGCCGGTGTCCGAAGATGTGTATAAACGGTGTATGATAGCTAGAAGGCTAGATGAACACTGCCAGGGGAAGATTCCTCGTAATGCGTGCCATAAAGTTAATGGACCCTAGGAGGACCAATAATGGCGACAACAAAGGCCCAGTAAGACCCTTGGACTGATGGGTGGGCCATTGTCCGGCAGAACCCCGGAAAAATACGACGAAAATGCCCCTGTGTTGTACTAAAGGGGTAATAGGTGTATGAAGGGCATTTTGGTCATCCTGGATAGGCCCAGAAACCAAGACATACACAGGAGAGGTTAACCAGAGTCAGTATATGCCCTGACAGGGTACAGAAAGGTGTAAAATGATGATTTTACCCTTATGGTTAATATAGTGCAAGAAAGGGCACCCAGGGGTATTTTGGTAATTTTGCAGGAGATCTGTAATTGAGTTTAGACCCAGTATAAAAATGTTAATGATATAAAGGATCCAGATACTAAATTTAAGGTCAGAAGACATAATATGGATTTTTAGAAAAATTAGATTCAGAAAACAGTCCAGTTTTCGAGGAGACGGATCGGGCTGGTACCGGATTAGACCGAAAAGCTTCCAGAAGGTTTCTTGCTCTCCCAAATTGTGCCATGTGAAGAACGTGAGGGATGAGGTGTCCCCTTAGGTGTCCCTTGATGATGCAGTAAAAGGAATAAAAGAAAATAGGAAATTCCAGAAAAAACGGTGGCCACAAGTTCAGAAGGCTTCAAAATTATGAAAATGCCATCCATCAAAAGTATAAATGAAACATCCTTCCTTTCATATGTCTTAGGGACCATTCAGTAGTATTTAGAACCACTTTCAAGGTCATTGAAGTTCAATTTCTCAATCTGGAGTTTTACTCTTATCGAGTACTGTTCACTGTGCAAATTCCAGATGAGTGACCTGACTTCGAAAAATCATAACTAATTCTAGAAACATAGAAATGAAGTGGTTCCAATTGATAAATGAAGTTAACTAAATTATCTTTCAGTGAAAAATAACTCGTTGACCATTCATTGACCAAGTCAACGTTAAAACTTTACTGTTATCCCACGTTTTTCTCCCTGAATCCAGCATTCTGGTCCCAACTTTGATAATTTATATCTCCTTGTGTAGACATCCAAATGAGTCATATGAGTCATACTATATATCAAATTGAAGCTTGGTATGTCTACTATTTACTTTAAAAATATCATAAGTTTATTCATCCATTTACTATTTTTAATTATGGGTCAAACATCCTCATGTCCCCACGGATTACTGTTCATAGTGTTAATTTTCAGCAACCAACATTACATACATAGGCATACATCCATCATACATCAGTTAAACATGCCAAACAACAATTATTATTAATTAATAAGTTGTTTTACATCTGGTCATGTACATAAATTCTCATATCTCTATTACATCTTTTCCTGCCTGAAATCCGGCAGCATAACCGCTACGCTTCATCTTCAGAAAGTAACTGATCTTGTACCGATTCGGTAATTCCCGTGAGAACTACCATTCTACGTAAGTACCCAGGAAAGACTGGATGAACCGGCTAGGTCCACTCACTTCCAGCCTCCTTAGACAGTACCTACGTACACAGTACGTATCAGCTCCTTTCTCTACTATTGCCATCTTGCCATAATTCCGGCAGCACAACGGCGTCTCTTAAAATTCCCAGAATTCATTTTGACATAACCTCCCCTGTAATGGTTTACTTATTGGGATGAGATTCGGGGGAATCTCAGTAGCAACAATCATAACAATATATGTAATGCAGAGTGACAGTGCTTGCTTGTGATTGTGTACAGATAAGTATGCCGCGTGCTTTCATGCTTAATAACATATGATCATAGCATTATAGCAGAGCTTCAGACATAACATATAAGACAACAATCCAACCAAACAATAGCACAACAAATCATAAAGCCATTACATAAAAGCTAGGATTAGTTACTACCTCAAAGGCTCAGCAGAGCTCTACTATCTCTATTCTGCTTCCAGCTCCGCCAGAACTTCCTTTCTTTCTTTCTTCCTCTCACTTTCTCTCTCTAGCACCTCCTCCTCTCTCTAAAATGGGCTCTTGGCCGTGGCATATGAATGGCAAGGGGGGGTATTTATAACCTCCTCCAATGGCAATCTCGTAATTTCCATGAACTTTGATCTTGCGGTCCTGGTTTTTCCTGGATTTTCCTATTTTTCTTAATTCCTCCTTTACTGCATCATGCATGACATCATTGGGACACCTCACCAGGACACCTCAGCGCCACATTTATCACATGTCTAAAATCCTGGACACCTCAGCAGCTGACTCAGCATGCTGACTCACCGGTCCAGTATCTTGCCTCGTAATACGTGTCCTCAACTTTTTCTTCTGCCTTTAAGATTGCACCATGTGGCACCTGGAATGGACCTTTCACGCCTTCCAATGCTATCCAGATAAATCCAGGACTTTACCTGATCGTCTCCTCGGTTATCGTGCCGACCGAGTAACTTTACTTTATTGAAACAGCATTAAAATAATATTTTAATGCCACTTTTTCCCACATACTTCATGGGCTACATTTTTGGGCTCTGGGAATGTTGTCTTGGATCCTGATCAAGCTCAAGTACTCTGATGGCTCGATTCCCAAGAAACAGCCCTTGGCAAATTACCAAAATACCCTTGGGTGCCCTTTCTTGCACTATTTTAACCCTAAGGGTAAAATCGTCATTTCATACCCTTCTGTACTCTGTCAGGGTATATACTGACTCTCAGTAACTTTATCTGTATGTACCTTGGCTTCTGGGCCTGTCCAGAATTACCAAAATGCCCTTCATTCATCTGTTACACTTTTGTACAACACAGGGGCATTTTCGTAATTTCGCACTTTTCCGGGGTTCTGACGGACACTGGCCCACCTATCAGTCCAAGTATCTTACTGGGCCTCTGTTGGCGCCATTATTGGGCCTTTCTGGGTCCAATATCCTCATGGCACGCATTACGAGGAATCTTCCCCCGTTAATAATTATTGAATATTTTATCTATTATTCACCGTTTATACACCTATCTGGACACCGGCTCCTTCTGTCCGATACATTGGCCTGCGGTGTTCAGGCATCCCTGTGAGTCATATCAGTCATCTGACTGAGGTCATCCGAACTCATTCAGTCCATTTTCAAATACCGATAAATCTCCCTATCGGATCCCCAGAGGCCTCACACTCCCGTCTGGATTTTCTAATTTGCAAATAACTTTTTCTACAGGCCTCCTATCGGTATTCTGTCAGTTTCTCGACATCCGCCCCATAAGGACGTATCATCCTGTATTTTCTCACCTAGATCTGAAATCTAGGATATCCGGTATGAATTTTTATAACTTTTGGACGATCAGTCCATTTCTGGCTATCTGGAGTCTTCAAAAATTCCTGTATTAAGCCAGATTACCGAGCGTTACTTGCTCTCTCTACCGGTGAAATCTGGGACTGAAATGCTTTCGGACAGTCCAAACCACTTCTAGCCTGACTTTCTTTAATTACAATTTAGCCCCAGGGAACTTTTCTTCTTTTCATTTAAGTCCCTTTTTATTTGGCTAAAATTACACTTAAGGACCCCACATTTTTGTCTACTTTCCTTTTTGGCCTTGAAACTTTCCATAATTGCACTTAAGTCCTTTCATTTCCTTTACTAGGTCTAGGGGCATTATTGTCTTTTCATATTTTACCAGAGTATTCTTTGGCCCTGGTCAACTATCCAGATACCCCTTCTTGACTGTCTAACCTTAGCCAAATGACCAAAATACCCTTTACTCATTCTTCAGTTATTTTATAACATAAGGGCATTTTCGTCATTTTGCACCTCTTTCCCGGACACCGGCCCCTCTTACCACTGAACTGATATTATGGGCCTGGGCCTTCCCTGGTGTCACTACGGGCCTTAGACAATACTGTATGGCCTCTGGCCATAGTCCGATCATCTCTATTCGGACTGCTCTTCCTTTACCGATTATAACTGTAATTTCCCATCTTCGAGAATTTTTACAGAAAAATCGGGACCTCAAATCAAAATTCTGTGTTGCGTCATTCAATCCGGAATCCTTTTCTCTATCTCCTGGTATTTTCAGATATTTTATCCGGACCGGGCTATTTTGGCCTGAAAGTACGCTCCCGCGCACACTTTTCAAAATGACCATTTTACCCTTGGTCACATTTCTAATTCTTTCATACACATAGAGACCTCATATGCACATTTCACAGTTTAGTGAAATGATCAGCATAATTTTCTCTATTTTCTGGAAAAATATGGTACTTATCGGCTATCAGCCCGATCTTTCTCATAATTACGATTATGCCATTGAATTCTCCTTCTGGCATCTCTAGGCCTAAAAATTAGGGTGTTACATTTCTACCCCCCTTAAAATAAATTTTGTCCTCAAAATTTACTTGGCATCTTAGTCAACGATCCTGGATATAGCCCTTCTGTATATCCTTTCCTGGTTTATGAGTAAGGCTTGGGGCATTCATCCTCTTATACTTATGGATAATTCATTACACTTGTGAGTAGTGTCCATTTTTTTCATATCTTATTCCTTAGAATTTTTATGTAATTCTGGGGTCTACTTCACTCTTCTTACACTTTGCTAATCTCTCAGGAGAGATATTGTTTTTCTGACTTTCTTTCTCCTGATACGAGATCATAACCCAGATAATTTCGCAACTTTCTTAACTGTTCTCATAACTTCATACATCTATGCCAAACCTTTGTGGCATTTGCACTTCTTCTTATCCCTTCTTAGGGCTTATCTATCGTTAGGCTATGCTTGCCTTAGCACCTTTCAATTTAACGTGCTACTGGGTTAGGGCTAGATTACTCTTTATATAGCTTTAGGCCCTAGCAATCTCTTTCTTATAGAACTACGTTCTATCTTTGCTTTGCCTTAGACCCTCTTCTCTAGGTCTCTCTGGCCTTTTATTACCATTTCCTTTAGATCAGAAAAGAACTCTTCATTATCCACATCATTATCTAGGCCTATAGTTCCTTACAGCTCAGTCGCCCTTACCGCTATGGTTCTTCTTAATCATTCTTAGGGTCAGCTTCAGGGAAATTTTGGAGACTCCGTCTGGGGTAAGAGCAAATACACATAGAGACCTCATATGCAAATTTCACAGTTCAGTGAAATGATCAGCATAATTTTCTCTATTTTCTGGCAAAATATGGTACTCATCGGCTATCAGCCCGATCTTTCTCATAAATACGATTATGCCCTTGAATTCTCCTTCTGGCATCTCTAGGCCTAAAAATTAGGGTGTTACAATAAATACCCCCTTGCCTTCATTCATCATGTCCCAAGCAATAATTAGAGAGATAAGGACGTTCTTGAGAGAGAAAGTGAGAGAAAGAAAGAAGAAAGGAAGTTCTGGCGGAGTTGAAAGCAGTATAGAGATTCTAGAGTTCTAAGCTTTTGAGGTAGTAACTAATCCTAGCTTTTATGTATTTACTTTGTGATTTGTTGTTCTATTGTTTGGTTGGATTGTTGTCTTATATGTTATACTTGAAGCTCTATTACAATGCTATGATCATATGTTATTGAATATAGAAGCACGCAGCATACTTATCTGTACACAATCACAAGCAAGCACTGTCACTCTGCTTTACATATATTGTTATCATTATTACTACTGAGATTCCCCCGAATCTCATCCCAAATAACCCATTACAGGGGACGCTATGTTGAAGTAATTTTGGAAATTTTGAAAGACGCCGTTATGCTACCGAAATTCTGGCAAAGTGGCAAAGAAAGGAACTGATACGTACTGTGTACGTAGGTACTGTCTAAGGAGGTTGGAAGTGAGTGGACCTAGCCGGTTCATCCAGTCTTTCCTGGGTACTTACGTAGAATGGTAGTTCTCACAGGAATTACCGAATCGGTACAAGATCAGTTACTTTCTAAAGACAAAGAGTAGCAGTTATGCTGCCGGATTTCAGGCAGGAAGGATGTATTAGAAATATGAGAATTTTGTACATGTTATGATATATAACAACTTATTAATTAATAATGAGTATTGTTTGGCATGTTTGACTGATATATGATGGATGGATGCATATGTATGCAAAGTTGAGTGCTGGAATTTACCACTATGAACAGTAATACATGATGACATGATGATATTTGATCCATAATTAAAAATAGTAAATGGATGAATAAATATATGATATTTTTATGATAAATATTAGACATACTAGGCTTCGATTCTATATATAGAATGCCTCATTTGAATGTCTACACATGGAGATATAAATTATCAAAGTTGGGACTAAAATGCTGGATTCAGGGGAAAAATGCTGGATGAACAGTAAAGTTGTAACATTGACCCATATTGACTTGGTCAAATATTGGTCAATGAGTGATTTTTTCCTGAAATATAATTGAGTTAGCTTCATGTATCAATTTGAACCACTTCATTTATATTTTTCTATAATTAATTATGATTTTTCAAATTCAGGTTACTCATCTAGAATTTGTACAGTGAACAGTACTCGATAAGAGTAAAACTCCAGATTGAGAAACTGGACTTCAATGACCTTGAAAGTGGTTCTAAATGCTACCAAATGGTCCCTAAAACATACAGAAATAAGGATGTTTCATTCCCTCTTTTTCTCTTCATGGATCTGGGCTTAATCCACCATGGGTGGACTAGCCCATTTCCTTACATCTCCCACTCACACTTAGTGGATTAGATGTCTTAGATCCAATCTCATTTTCTTCCTTCTTTCATACTAGGTGCTTTGCTGTGACCGCGTAGGCATGACGTCTCCTTCTGGGCATTTGTACTAGAAATCCCTTTTACAGAGACCAGCACAAAGCAACCCTTTAGTACAGCTCGATCAAATAAGTTATAGTGCCTTGAATATCCTAGATTTGCCTATATAAACTTTTCTTATGGCTAATCTAATCACTCTTGAGTCAGTATATAACTAGATAGCTTCCACTTATGCATAGTATCCACACTTATGAAATTAACAAAATAATATCACAAGGGACCGGTCACAGACACTAGCATGGATATGTAGATTCTGGCAATCTTTCTTTCACCCATATATCATTTTGATATGAATCAACCGCTTTCCTAGCATAATACCTTTGGTTCATATATAATTTGACCATAGGACATATACTAAAGTAGCAATCACTAAAATATACCTCCATAATACTGTCAAAGTCAAAGGACATTAATGAAAGGATGATACCTTTTTGGAACTCACACAACAATGAAGCAGGGATTGATTCACTTGCTTTCCATTTGCCGTTCTTTAGCACATGTGGTATGAATCACATGTTACGGTGTTCCCTTGTCCTATAAGAGTGTATGTCATTTTGATTATATCAATCACACCGTACAGACTTAAATCAAGATACTCATAGTATCTAAACCCAAACTCTTCAATTCTATTCACATAATATGATGTCAATTTTGAAGAATTTGTTATCTGGCTACAGGTTTCATGGATGTGGGTATCCATAGTTTGATCCATATCCTTACTCATGGATCTCATCTCGACTTACTGCACTTTTTAAGCCAAGGCGACATTTATTGTGTTTCTTCTCTACCATATCAGCACTCTTGCTGCTTTACTGGTGAACAAATGTCTCTTCTTTGAACGTTTCTCTAGCATCAAAGGCAGTTGCTCGTGTGAGAGAGCTACCCTTTTCAACCTGTACGACATTATATACAGTAATAATAAATGAATAATATCATTAATGAAAAGGAAAAATATTATATACAGTCTGCAACTTTACATTTTTCGCATGCCAATGGCTTTTACATGTTTGTCAAATGTTTCTTTGCCTTTGGCTTAGTTAAGGGGTCTGCAACCATGTATTTGGTTGAAATGTATTATACAGTTATAATTTTCTATGCTATATAATCCCTCACAAAGTTATACTTGATATCAATGTGTTTGGTCTTGCTGTGATACTTAGGGTCTTTGGTGTAGACTATGGCTGCAGTATTGTCATAGTGTATCAACACCAGATTGGTACTCTCATTCCTAAATCCTAAGTGTTCGATAAATCTCTTTAGCCAAACAGCCTCTTGCGCTGCTGCAGTGCATGCCACAAACTCATCTTACATAGATTGTAAAGCAATGCACGCCTGCTTCTTGCTACTCCAACATATGGCACCGTTATTAAGCAAGAAGGTGTATCTTGAAGTAGATCTTCGTTCTTCTTCATCACCGCCTATATCAGTATCAGAATATCCGACTAGGCACAGATCGCTTCCTTGATAACACAAAGCATAATCAGATATGCCCTTTAAGTATCTCAAGATCCTCTTCACTACTTTCCAGTGTTTCTCACTAGGGTTAGACTAGAATCTGTTAACCAGCCCCACGACATAACAAATATCTGGTCTAGTATACATCATCGCATACATCAGGCTACCAACGACATTGGCATATGAAACTCTTTCCCTTTACTTTTTGTCTATTTCAGTTTTAGGACATATGTTAGAACTCAAGGCCACTCCAGTATCTATAGGGATATCCATGGGATTACATTCACTCATATTGAATCGCTCAAGTATCTTCTTGATATAATTCTCTTGTGAAAGAGTGAGGATTCTCTTAGAGCGATTCCTTCGAATCTTGACTCCAAGTATGTATTCTGCTTTACCCATGTCTTTCATCTCAAAGTTTGATAAAAGCCATTCTTTAATAGCTATCACCGAGTCAAGATTATTTCTGGCTAATATTATGTCATCTACGTATAAGGATAATATTACAAAGTTACCCTCTGTCACATCCTTATTTTTACACATCTTAGGAACCATTCAGTAGCATTTGAAACCACTTTCAGGGTCATAGAAGTCCAGACTCTCAATCTGGAATTTTACTCTTTTCGGTACTGTTCACTGTAGCAAAATTCCAAATGAGTGACTTGACTTTGAAAAATCATAACTAATTATAGAAAAATCGAAACAAAGTGGTTCAAAGTGATACATGAAGATAACTCAATTATATTTTAGGGAAAAATCATTGGTTGACCATTACTTGACCAATTCAACGTGGGTCAATGTTTCAAAGTTACTGTTCATCCAGTGATTTTCTCCTGAATCCAGCATTCTGGTTCATTCTTTGGTATTTTATATCCTTTCGTACAAACATCCAAATGGGTAATTATATATATCAAATTAAAGCTTAGTATGTCTACTTTTTACCATAAAACTTTCGTACATTAATTCAACCATTTACTATTTTTAATGATTTATTAAACATGCTTAGGTCCTCACGAGTTACTGTTCACTGCACCTATTTTCAGCATTCAATCTTCACATGAACATGCATACAACCATCACATATCAGTCATACATGCCAGATAACAATTATTATTAGATAATCAACTGTTATATATCAGCGTATGATCAATTCCCTCAAATTTCTATTACATCTTTTTCTGTCTAAAATCCGGCAGCATAACTGCTACAATCCTCCTCTAGAAAGTAACCGATGTTGTACCGATTCGGTAATTCCCTCATGAGAATTACCATTCTACGTAGTACCCAGGAAAGACTGGATGAACCTGCTGGGTCCACTCACTTCCAGCCTCCTTAGACAGCACTACGTACACAGTACGTATCAGTTCCTTTCCCTGTTCTTGCTTTCTTGCCGAAATTTCGGCAGCATAACGGCGTCTCTTAGAATTTCCAAATTTCATTTTGACAGAACCTCCCCTGTAATGTTATGTTTGGGAATGAGATTCAAAAGAATCCCAGTAACAACAATCATAACAATATATGTAATGCAGAGTGACGGTGCTTGCTTGTGACTGTGTACAGATAAGTATGCTGCATGCTTCCATATTCAATAACATATGATCATAGCATTGGAATAGAGCTTCAAGCATAACATATAAGACAACAATCAACCAAACAAAACAACACATCACAAAGACATTACATAAGAGCTAGGATTAGTTGTTACCTCAAAAGCAGTGCTTCAGAACTTCCCTACTACTTCCAACTTCACCAGAACTTCCTTACTTCTTTCTTTCTCACACTTTCTCTCTCAAGAACTTCTTTCTTCCTTTCTTCCTTGCTTATGCCGAAATGAGGGGCTAGGTGGGGGTATTTATAGTGTTGAGCAATGGCAATCTTGTAATTAGGAAGACTTATGATCCTGTGGTCCTGGTTTTTCCTGGAATTTCCTATTTTCTTTAATTCTCTTTTACTGCATCACCCTGGACACCTCATGGGACACCTCACCACCCATATGCTTCATGTGACGAAATTTGGAGGTTCTGGAAGCTTTCCGGTCCAATCTGGTACCGGCCCGGTCCATCGCCTCGAAAAACGTGCCATTTTCTGAATCTGATGTTTCTGAAGATCCTTTTTATGTCTACTGACCTCACATTTAGTATCTAGACCCTTTATATCATTAAATTTTTAATACTGGGTCCAGACTCAGTTACAGATCCCCTGCGAAATGACCAAAATGCCCTTGGTGCCCTATCTTGTCCTATTTTAACCCTAAGGGCAAAATCATCATTTCACACCTTTCTGGACCTGGTCAAAGCTTATACTGGCTCTAGTCAACCTTATTTAGACATGTCTTGACCTCTGGGCCTGTCCAGAATGACCAGAATGCCCTTCATTCATCTACTGCCCTTTTTGTACAATACAGGGGCATTTTCGTAATTTCGCACTTTTCCGGGGTTCTGCTGGACACTGGCCCACCTATCAGTCCAAGAGTCTTATTGGGCCTCTAATGGCGCCATTTTTGGGCTTCCTGGGTCCATTACCTGTATGGCACGTATTACGAGGAATCTTCCTTTAACACAGTTCATTGAATATTTTAACTATTATTTACCGATTATACACCTTTTCCGGACACCGGCTCTTTTTCCCAGATACAGTGTCCTACTGTGTTCAGGCATCCTTGTGGGTTATAACGGTCATCTGACCGAAGTCATCCGATCGCATTTAGCCCCTTTAAAAATACCGATAAATCTCCAACCCGGATTCCCGGAGGCCTCACACTCCCGTCTAAATTTACTGTTTTGTGAATAACTCCTTCTACAGACCTCCTATCGGTATTCTGTCAGTTTCCTGACATACGCCCCATAAAGGCACATCATCCTGTATTTTCTCACTTATATCTGAAATCTAGGGTATCCGGTATTAATTTTTATAACTTTTGGACGATCAGTCCATTTCTGGCTATCTGGAGTCTTCAAAAATTCCGATATTAGGCTTGGTTACCCGGCGTCACCTGCCCTACCTTCTGGTAGAATCTGGGACTGAAATGCTGTCTGGCGGTGCAAACCACTTCTGGCCTATTTTCTTTAATTATACTTTAGCCCCAGGGAACTTTTCCTTCTTTATAATTAAGTCCCTTAATTTGGCTAAAATTACACTTTAAGACCCCACATTTTTGTCTACCTTTCATTCCTAACTTTAAACTTTTCATTTTTGCATTTAAGTCCTTTCATTTCCTTTCTTTTGCAGTTTAATCCTTTTCTTTACATAAAGGACCACATCTTTTTCCTGAAAAAGAACTCATATATTTCATTCAATCTGTACATAGAAGTCAGTACAGAAAATTCAAAATATTACACCCTCAAACTGCTTAACGTAGACGTAGTGGTCTTCCTCTATCATTTGGAAGTTATATGAGGTTATCGCCTTGTGAAATCTCAAGTACCACTGTCTGGATGACTGTTTTAATCCATAAATGGATCTTTTGAGTTTACACTTCTTGTGTTCAAACCCTTTTTCAATGAAAGCTATTTGTTATTCCGTATAGATTTCTTCATCCAGATCACCATTCAGTAATGCAATTTTTACATCCATCTGATATAAATCCAGTTTTAAACTGTTTACTATTTCCAGAATAAGTCTTGTAGAATTGAAGCGCATAATAGGTGAAAAAGTATCCTCATAATCTATACCTTCCTGTTGTGTATATCCCTTTGCAACCGATCGAGCTTTGAATTTGTCAATTGATCCATCCACCTTTCTCTTGATTTTGAGAACCCAATTGTTCCCAATGGCTTTATGCCCTTTTGGCAGATCAACCAATTCCCAGACTTGATTTTTCATCATGAGTCCATTTCCTCTTTTATCGCTTTCTTCTATTCCTCCTTGGCAAGACCTGCCAAGGCCTCATGAATAGTACGGGGTTCATCATCCCCTTCTGGAGTAACTAAGAGTGCTTCTCCTTCTATTTGGAAATGTCTCTTTAGAACACTTTCCCTGTTACTCTTTCTGGTAGAAGAAATAGCAACTTGCTTATCTTTTCTCATTTGCCTCTGTCTTTGTGTTGACCGTTCTTGGCTCCCACTCAGATTAACATACCTGGAAGATCCTGGTCTGTCAATTTGTTCAGCATTGTCCTGTTCTTGAGTCTCATAAAGAGATACAGTGCGGTCAATATCTCCCCTACTGGGAAATTCTATTTCAATGAATACAGCATCTCTTGATTCTGTTTCAGTCACTGTTCCATCTTCAATTTCACTTATGAATACATATCCTTTTGAGGGTTCAGAGTACCTTATGAAGATATATTTATTCCCTCTAGGACCTAGTTTTCCATGTCTATGAGAATTGTCATGGATATATGCCGCCGAGCCCCAAGGTCTAAGGATGCTTAGATCGAGCTGGCGTTTAGTCGATAACTCGTAGGGTATGGAAGCGACTGACTTGGAGGGCACACAGTTAAGTATGAAGGTTGCCATCAATAAAGCATCACCCAATGTGAAATTGGAAGGTTTGCCTGAGTCATTATAGACCTAACCATGTCTAGAAGAGTTCTATTTCTTCTTTCGGCAACCCTATTCTGTTGAGGTGTGCCAGGGATAGTTAGTTGCCTAATAATCCCTTTTTCTTCATAGAGCTGTTTGAATTGATCCAAAAGTTATTCACGACCTCGATCAGTGCGTAATACCTTGATTCTATTATCTATTTGATGAAGGGAATTGGAAGACACGCAGCGGAAATTAACTTTAAAATTTTTTCCATTCCCAGCCAGGATCTACCGAATGTGTTTAAGTCAAGGAGAAAGAAGTGTTACCTTCGATATTCGGGCTTTGGTCGCGACCTTAGTGTCCACTAGTCGCGACTCCTCGCCTCTGGAACTTTTAGTCGCGACCTCCTCAACTTCTAGTCGCGACCTGTCGCCTCTGGAGTTGTTAGTCGCGACCTACTCTGCTTCTAGTCGCGACCGGATGTCTCTGGAGTTTGTAGTTGCGACCTCGTCAGCTTCAAGTCGCGACCTGTCTCTTCTTTTCGAATTTTTGATGTTCAGATGCCCGTATGGTCGTGACCTAAGTGTCAATAGGTCGCGACCTTGCTTCGTGTCTCATCGATCGTAAGAAGTCGACAGCTCAGATCGGCTTCCTCTACCGGTATCCACACGAACAGCGTTCCAATCGCGAACGACGTGCTAGCGCCTCTTGTCCCTCTAGGGCTTTCTAGAGATTCCATCCTCACTGTCTCTATTTCAGCAGTTTCTTATCTGCAAACCTTTTGCACTCTCCCTGCCCCCTTTTCTCACGTCTGAATGTGTGTGTAGAGATGTATGGAACCCTAGCCCCTAATGTCAAATATATAGGAAGTTATCGGGCTTCTAATAGGGCCGGGCTTCAGAATTAATCTTATATTAATTCTGAATTAATACAATATCATATATTGCATAATTTAATAAGAAACTAATTAAATAAATATGGTTTATATTAAATCCGTCCCACATATTTAATTCACCTATTTATTTAATTTAAAATAAAGATAAGACAGAATTATATTTGATTTATTCTCATAAATCAAATTTGAGATATCTTATCAATTTGAATTTCAAATTCAAATAGATCATATCCATTTAAATTCAAATTCAAAAGTGATAGAGATTTAATTTATCCTTATAAATTAAATCTTACAAATATCTCTTATATTATATATAATATATATATACAAATTTTTATATATATAAAATATATATCCACCCTAGATTATTCATTGAATATAGACATCTCTTAGATTCAATGAATCTGGACATCATAGCTCGTATTGGGCTATTTTGTGTGCGACCCTGTAGGCCCATATGAAGTTGGCAGTGGGCCAGTTACTATACTGACCCACAAGTCATAAGCGGTCTCTAGCAAGGCATTACAACTACCCAAAACATATGAGGATCGATAAATGATGTAACATTTCATAGAACCATATCACGTCCCTTTTGTCACACGATATTTCGGTCAAGGATGAGGCATGGAGAACGTCATCCTCCTGTTCCTGACCGTTACTTTCTCGATCCCTGAGTAGTCTGAATATAGAAATGGAACTACCCTTCCATTCCAGTATGGCCATACATTTCTCAGACTCACTCATCGAGGGGCCCAGTAATATCTCTCTACGAATGTGAGGGACAAATTCCATCTTGACCATTCACATTCCTCCGCATGAAAAACCACTAAGCCCGAGCATAGCCTTTATGATCACTCGGTCAAAAGTGACTTTTGACAAGGTCAAAGCTGAGCGTTTGTCATGTAGGAATCCATGATGATCTCAGGTCAAAGGTTATAGTGACATGGCTTGTATATGAGAGAAGCTTATGACTTGACCCATGCAGCTCTCTCATAGCGGGTCGGTCCAACACCCTGTACTCTTACATGTGCTTATGACTTTGATTTATATCTCTATATATCTTCAAAGTCATACTGGTCTTATTTCATCTCTGCTCCCGCATAGATGACCGACTAGGGACATTTAGGATAAGATCACGAGTTATCCAAGGATTGTCATCATAGTAAACATGCAAATAATATGATAACATAATTAAGAAATTCATAAATCAACAATGTTCATAAGATAATGATTGGCCCCTAGGGCATAATCTCCAACATTTGATTCTCTACTTCATTTATGTATCGTCTAAAGCACTCTAGTGCCTCGGACTTATGTGAAATCAATTTGACATGACCATATCGTGAAAAATCATCAATAAAGGTAATGAAATACCAAGCTCCGTTTCTTGCCCTCACACTCATTAGGCCACCAATATCGGAATGAATTAATTACAATGGATTTTTTGCTCGTGTTCCCTTACCGAATAGTTTTCTGGTAGCCTTACCTGCTAGACAACTTTCGCATAATGACATATCCATATTAGGGATTACTCCCAACAAGCCTTCTTTTGCTAGTTTAATCATTCTATTTTGATTAATATGTCATAGTCTAGTGACGAGTGCGTCAAATTGTCGCAGTCCGAGCCATCAAAATTTAGTGAATTGCACCCTAGTAATGTAGTATAAGGCACAACCCTATCGTTCTTCTCAAGGAGCCTTTCTAAAGGAATCCTAGCAAATTGGATGTCAAATTCAACGGTAAACCTGAGTAAAGAGTAAATGGTTTTGTGGTTTTGTGGGTGCAGTAAAATAAAGATGCAGTAAAATAGATGTTTTTGTGTTTTTGTTTAAGATGAAAAATGGTTGGTTTGTGAAAGTAGTAGATGATGATAGGCTCTTGATGATGAAAAATATCTATCCTTGCTCTCAATGTATACGGAGTTTGAAATCACTAAGTCTTGAATTAAACCTCAATCGATCGATTGAGGCCAGAACCCTAATATTCTTTAAACTCCTTTGATCAAAGCTAGTTTAAAGACTATTATTGAACTGCTAAGGATCACTTAGTGTGTAATTTACAACAGATGGAAGAATGCCCTCGAATGAGCGTCGATCGACTAACCCTAGAATTCAAGCAATCGAATCAATTAGTAACGATCGTTGACAACCGTTCAACTAGCTTAAACTCAAAACTGAAATATTGTATTTAAACCAGCATTCAAAACATCCAAAGTAAATTACAATTGTCTAATATGAAAATAATCAATCGATATTCAAAACTTGTTCATATGATGAAAAACCCTAAATCTAGCAGCAATCATAATATGACAAGATGCAAATTAGAACAGAAGAAACTCAACATTTCAGTCCGTGAGCTCAAGATAATAGATCCATCACCAAGAGACTAAAGGTCTAGCCTCTCATGACTTCTGCTGCACTGCAATCGCTGTTCAGATGTGATGCCATGAAGAAATGATGAAGAGATGAAGGTGAATGGTGTAGAACGATGGAAGCTGAGTGGAAAGTCTGTGGAGAGCGCTCGAGTACTACTTCTTAGCCTAATCAGGTCCAAAAATCAGCCTCCTCCTGACGGTAGCCTCCCTCCTTTCTTACAACAGTATGACCTAATCCAAAACACGCAGCTTCAACGATTTCGTACTATTAGTCGTGACCAGATACACGTGTTGGTCGCGACCTATAAACAGTGAGAATCTTCCAGAAGAATTATGGGTCGCAACCTTAGGACTCTTTGGTCGTGACTAAATAGCACAAAGGCGTGGTTCCACTTTCATTGTCTTTTGATTTCTTTCCTGGTCCTTGTTCTTTTCCAAAGTACCTGCAATTCAACATAAAAGCTCACTGTAAAATCCAAATCAGTAGATAACTGAATATATGCAGTTTGGAATAGTTATTTTATCATTCTACCCTTTAATTAGCACATTGCCATGCACAATCATGTAATATACAAAAGTACAATTTAAGGCATGAAATAAATAGTAAAGTTATTATAAAACTCTCAAAATTGTCATAGAAACCATATACAAAATATGTCTTATCATCTAGCATGCTAGATATTCATATCAGAATTATTCGAAGTAGTAGCAAAGCAATCGTGAACATTAAAATCACCAGCAAGATCCAAAATAAAGAACTTTTGAAATAGGAAAGCTGAACCATAAAATGTTGAGTTGCTATAAATGTCTGCAACTTTACCATGAAAGTTTACATTAAACCCAAAGTTCAATAAGCAAATTACAGAAACTAAATTCCATCGGATGTCAGGAGCAGGAAGCACATCATGCAACATCAAGGTCTTTCCACCATGCAAAACAAGTTTACAGGTGCCAATGCCTCGAACCTCGATCCTTGCATTATTGCCAACAAAAATCCACTTGCTTTAAAATGGTAACTGAAATATCCTTATTTTCGTACGTATTAGGGACCATTTGGTAGAATTTAGAACCACTTTCAAGGTCATTGAAGTCCAATTTCTAAATTTGGAGTTTTACTCTTATCGAGTACTGTTCACTGTGTAAATTCCAGAGGAGTGACCTGACTTCAAAAAATCATAATTAATTTTAGAAAAATTGAAATGAAGTGGTTCAAATTGATACATGAAGCTAACTTAATTATATTTCATAGAAAAATCACTCGTTGACCACTCCTTGACCAAGTCAACGTAGGTCAACATTACAACTTTACTGTTCATCCAACATTTTCCCCTGAATCTAGCATTTTGGTCCCAACTTTGATAATTTATATCTCTATGTGTAGACATCCAAATGAGGCATTATATATATCAAATTGAAGCTTGGTATGTATACTATTTACCATAAAAATATCATACATTTATTCATTCATTTACTATTTTTAATTATAGATCAAACATCATTAAGTCACCACGAGTTACTGTTAATAGTGGAAAATTCCAGCACTCAACTTTACATACATATGCATACATCCATCACATATCAGTCAAACATGCCAAACAATACCTATTATTAAATAATAAGTCGTTATACATCAGGGTATGTACAAAATTCTCATATTTCTATTACATCTTTTCCTGCCTGAAGTCCGACAGCATAACCGCTACGCTTCGTCTTTAGAAAGTAATTGATCTTGTACCGATTCGGTAATTCCCGTGAGAACTACCATTCTACGTAAGTACCCAGGAAAGACTGGATGAATCGGCTAGGTCCACTCACTTCTAGCCTCCTGAGACAGTACCTACGTACACAGTACGTATCAACTCCTTTTTTCATTACTGCCACTTTGCCATAATTTTGGCAACAAAACGGCGTCTCTCAGCATTCTTAAATTTCATTTTGACATAACCTCCTTGTAATGGGTTATATAAGGGGATAAGATTCGGGGGAATCTCAGTAGTAATAATCATAACAATATATGTAATGCAGAGTGACAATGCTTGCTTGTGATTGTGTACAGATAAGTATACTGCGTGCTTCCATACTCAATAACATATGATCATAGCATTGTAGTAGAGCTTCAAGCATAACATATAAGACAACAATCTAACCAAACAATAGCACAACAAATCACAAAGCCATTACATAAAAGCTAGGATTAGTTACTACCTCAAAAGCTTAGCAGAACTTTATAATCTCTATACTGCTTCCAGCTCCGCCAGAACTTCCTTTCTTCTTTCTTCCTTACACCTTCTCTCTCTAGAACTTCCTTCTCTCTCTTAAATGGGCTCTTGGCCGTGAAGAATGAATGGCAAAGGGGGGTATTTATAGTTTTTATGGATGTCATTTCTATAATTTCCAAGAACTCTAAACTTGTGGCCAACTTTTTTTTTCTGGAATTTCTTATTTTCTTTTCCATTTATGACATCATCACGATGACATCATCCAAGGAACACCTCATGGGACACCTCATACCTCACATGGTGAAAATGAAGCCCCTAGAAGCCTCTGGAAAATTTCAGTCCAATCGGTACCGGCCCGGTCCGATTCTTCAAAAACTGGACTATTTTCTTAATCCAATTTTTCTGAAAATCCATATTATGTCTTTTGACCTTAAATTTAGTATCTGGGTCCTTTATATCATTGAAATTTTATACTGGGTCTAAACTTAATTACAGATCCCTTGCGAAATGACCAAAATGCCCTTGGTGCCCTTTCATGCACTATCTTAACCCTAAGGGTAAAATTGTCATTTTACACATCTCTGTACCCTGTCAGGGCATACACTGACTTTGGTTAACCTCACCTGTGTATGTCTTGGCTTCTGGGCCTATCCAGAATGACCAAAATGTCCTCCATTCATCTATTACTCTTTAGTACAACACAGGGGCATTTTCATAATTTCGTACTTTTTCGGGGTTCTGCTGGACACTAGCCTGCCTATCAGTCCAAGGGTCTTACTGGGCCTTTGATGGCGCCATTCTTGGGCCTCCTAGGGTCCATTACCTTTTATGGCACGTATCACGAGGAATCTTCCCCGGTAATGTTCATCTGGTATTTTCGCCGTTATACACCGTTTATACATATCTCTGGACACCGGCTCCTTTTATCAGATACACTAGCCTACTGTGTCTAGACATCCCTTTGGGTCATAATAGGCATCTGACTGATATCATCTGACCTCATTCAGTCTCAGTTCAAATACCGATAAATCTCCCTATCGGATACCTGGAGGCCACACACTCCCGTCTATATTTACTAATTTGTGAATAACTTTTTCTACAGACCTCCTATCGGTATCCTGTCAGTTTCCTGACATCCGCCTCAATAGGACGCATTATCCTGTAATTTCTCACTTACATTTGAGATCTAGGATATCCGGTAGGAATTTTTTATACTTTTAGACTATCAGATCAATTTTGGCTATCTGGAGTCTTGAGAAAATTCCTCTATTAAGCTGGATTACCCAGCATCACTTGCTCTATCTACTGGTGAAATATGGGGCTGATCTGAATACGATCACTTTTTTTGCCTGTTTTCGGTCCAGGTTTTCATAATTATACTTTTGTCCCAGAAACTTTTCTTCTTTTCAATTAAGTCCCTTTATTTGGCTAAAATTACACTTAAAGACCCCACATTTTTGTCTACTTTTCCTTTTTAGCCTTAAACTTTACATAATTGCACTTAAGTCCTTTCATTTTCTTTCTTTTTCAATTTAATCCCTTTCTTTACATAAATGGCCACATCTTTTTCCTAAAAAATAACTCATCTATTTCATTCAATCTGTACATACAAATCAGTACAGAAAATTAGGGATATTACAGTAACCGACAGTATTCCACAAAAGATCCTCGATCTCGACTTACGTGGTCTGTGGAGCCTGAGTCAATAATCCAAGAAAAGGAAATAGGTTCTATCAAAAAAATAGTACTAGAAATAAATGAGATATGTGAATTCATATAATTTACTGTTACTTTTCTGCTCTCAGTCTGTTTAGAACAGTTACGCGTGAAATGTCCCATGTTGTGGCAGGCAAAGCATTTGACCTTCTTTAGGTCTAGCTTTTTCCTACCGCCTTACTTTCCCTCCTTCTTGTATTGTTGCTTGCCTTTCTTAGGTGGAGGACCGCCTTTCTTCCCATTTTTCTGAAATTTCTTGCCCTTTTTGAATTCAGACTTTGATTGGGAAGGACCAGCACCTTCGGTCAAATAGGCTTGTCCAGTGGCCTTATAAGCCTCCAGACATTCATCCTCTAGCTCCAAATGCTTAACTACATCATTGAAAGTGATGATATTTTCATTATGGGTCAGATTAACTTTCATGTGCTCCCAACTGGTAGGGAGTGACCTAATGACAACCTACACTTGCTGCTCGTCAGATAGATTATTTCCAGCCTCCTTCAGTTCACAGATCATTATGGATATCTCTCGTAGATGTTGCCTCATAGGATTGTTTGGTTTTAGCTTATAGGTATCGAATTTGATTGTTAACCTTCTAAGCTTAGTCATAGAGACTCTACCAAACTTATCCTTTAAGGCAATCCATATAGCTTGTGCTGTTTTGTGTGTCTCAAATTCACACATTAAATCATCAGCCATTGCACTCAGCAGCGTGATTCTTGCTATGCTATTTTTCTTTTTCCATGACAGGTATGCTTCCTGGTCTCTCTTGTGCTGGGCTATATTTCTAGCCTCAGGCTCTACCATTGCCATGGTTGATAGCTCAATTGCATCCTATTCTTCTATAATATATTGGACCTTTCAGTGCCAAATATCCCAGTTATCCCCGTTGAGTTTTTCCCCCTTGTTTAGTTCAGCAATAATGTTCTTTGAAGCCATTGTTCAATATCGATTCTGTGACAAACCTATCCCACATTAATTTATTGAACCACAGAATATTTAAGTGAATTTATATACATATAATGCATGTAAAGTATACAATGTCATGTACTTTTATCATTTTTGATAAAAAAATAACATTACTAGACCCATGATCAGGAGAATACGTTTGTACCTCCCATCACATAGGCACTAGCAGTGTCATTACTTTCTATCAAAATTAATATAAGCACTATCAAGCTTTGCTTTTAGAAGACTCATTATCTAAAAGGCTCCCACTTATAAAAAGCATACATTAATCATCACTAGTAAAGAAATGAAATAAAACATAATTCGCTTGCATATAAGGCATGTAATAAATGGCAAGTCTTTACAAAGAAAGAATAATAAAATATGTCCTTAACTAAGTAAAGCAATGGTAATCAAATACAAATATACATCATTTGATATGAGATTTACAATAATCTAACATTGCTTTTCTTAGTTTCTTAAGCTTACGAGGCAGCTTGTGAAGGTTAGACACAAATTCTATTGTTCTAAACCAATACTTTTTGCTTAAGTGTCCTTTTCTGGGCTTTCCTCTAACCCTAATTGCTCTTATGTATTCTATTATGACTTTCAGGTAGAATGCAGTATTCTTCTTATCTGTCATTAATTCAATGTAGTCGCCAATCACGCCATTAACGCCTTTTATATTTGTTAGTTTGGCTGCATCTCTTTAAGCTATACTTATGACTAAAGCAGGGGTCAAAGGTTGATTCACTTCCTCTCCATCCTCAACTGGAGATTCATCATGAAGAGTAGGCATCGACTTGGAGTCTGAAGAATCCATGAAAAGCTGTAAATGAAGGGGTTCGATGGGGAATAAAGTTTCTGACCTCGGTCCGGAAATATATGTTACTTGTAGTTCCTCTTGTGGAACTTCCTCCATCAACTCCTCTGGGCCTTCTTCAGAAAGTTCATCAAGATCTTGTTCTGGATCCTCTTCAGGGTCCCCTCGGGATCCTCTTGAAGGTTCTCCTCTAGGTTATTGACATAATCCAGAAATGAAATGTCATCATTTAAGCTAAATCCCAGAAATTCAGTGCTAGATGAAGTCATTTTCACCTAAATAATAAAAAATAATTATTATAATTTTCTAAAATTTTTAAACACTAAAAAAATATTAGAAAATACACTAAATATCCACAAATAGGTCCAGAATTGCCTCCAAAATTTGGCCAATTATATATCAAAATAAAGTTCTTGATTTTAGGGATTTTTAGGAACAAACCGCACCTCAATCGTAGCTCCAACGCGCCCTCACGCGCCCTAAGAAGGAAAAATCCAGAAAAAAAACTGAACAAAACCCACTCTCGGCCTCTGTACACCGCCAGCCTGGTGCTGCCACGTGTCAGTCACCAGATTTTCCCTTTTTTTAAAAACAATAAAATAATTTTTTTTAAGAAACCCCCTGTAGCTATTTTGTTTTTTTTTTTGGTTGGGGCTGCTAACTGGCAGCCCAAAACTTTTTTTTATTTAATTACTGGACTGGCTGGAGACAGCCCAATCCACAGAAATATAGCCCTCTCTATTTTTTTTTGAGTCAGCATCAAAATGATGCCATTTAGGGGATAATTAAAATGACACCGTTTTGATCGTCCCTAACCTCCAGCCGGGTCGCACAAACCCGACTGGAAAATGGGTCGGGTCCAATGGACCCGACGTATTTTTTTAACCGTGACTCCTCCGTCTGACGTTCAATTTTGATGTTCTTGGTGTTGTTTTCTTTATTCTTTCGTGTTCTACGCAATGGAATTAATTTCATGTACTAAAAATGTTATTTTCTAATGACCCAATTTCAGAAAACAAAAGCTCTGTTATGTTTATGTTCTTTATGCTTCTGTTTATGGTTTAAATGCATGTTCCATACATATTCTCATGAAATAAACACTTTAAAACCAAAATGAGCATATAGAACAGTGTATAACCAGAAAAAATAAAAAACACAGAGAAGCATGCATAAGCAAATAACTTGGCTCATGATACCACACTAAAGGATTTTGGGCGTACCTTGGGTCTTTTCCTGTTCACTGAGATACCCACACGCAACTGGAGCACCTTGTATGGACTCTGGTACGTTTCACAGCAAATGACACCGAAGCAAGTAGAGTAGAGCGTCGGATACTGAGAGAGGGAGAGGGAACTTTTTTGAGAGCAATTACAATGCACACACCCACCAGAAGGAAAAAACACAGCCCTCATGAATGATCAAAATTAATTCTATTTTTCCTTCTATGTGTGTATATGATAGGAGAAGTTGGGTTTCGGTAACTTCCTACTTCCTCATTTCTTCCTTTCAGAAATATAATTGTTCCCTCCTTTGCTCTTCATGGATCTGGGCTTAATCAACATGGGTGGACTGGCCCATTTCCTTATAGTGCTTTATCTGAAAATGATTATTTGAACATCAAATCTTACTCTAATATCAAAGATATTTTTGAAACTCTTAATTCTATCTATTCCTCTAACGATTATGTTGAAGTTGTTAGTGTTGACAGTTCATCAATAGCTGAAAGTTATAAATATTGATGAACAAATGGAGGATGATACTAAGAAAGAAATCATAGATCATCTTCATAAAATGATCAACACAGAAGAACAAGAGGAAGATAAGAATCAAGAGGAAGATAAGAATCAAGAAGAAGATCTTTATGCATATGAATATGATGAATCATTATTCAGAGCTTAGAATACGTCAATGGTAAGTAGTTTCAATTCCTCCTGTATATTTGAAAAAACAAATAATTTCAAAAGGTTTCATGATATAATTTTTCAACCTATTCTTGAAGCTATTTCAAAAGGCAACAATGTTTTTCATTTCAATGACACAGAAAAGGTTGATAGGAAGAAAAAAATTTTGCAAAATAATTATAGATTGCTTCCACAAGACCAACACAATACGTACAAATATTTCTCTAAAGTGCATTACTCTATTGTTTGCAATTATTATGGTAAACAATGTCACATTTCTCACATATGCTATATTAGAAGGAATTCTAATGTGAGAAATATAGTTTGGGTTCCTAAAGGACAAGTAAGGTCCAATGCTAACTCTCAATGACCCAAATATAAATGGGGTACCAAAATGTCCTTCTAGCACTTTAAATTTGCAAAATAATATTAAGAGGAATGGATACTGTCACATCCCAATTTTTCCCTATCTGTATAAGACTGATAGAGAAAAGCGGTTTAGAAGGGATTGTGACGATAAACTGAAAGAAAGATAATTGTTAGATAAGTTTTAAGTCAAAGAAAGAGAGCAGGTATAAGTTATAAAGCCAAAGGGACTAAACTATAAATAGTAAAAGTTTAGTGACTAAACTGTAAATAGTGAAAGTCTAGGGACTAAATTGTAAATAGTAGAAAGTTCAAGGACCTAAATGGAGTATTTGAGATTTCAGGTACCAAAATTGGAGTTTGAAATTTGGTAGAAACAGACTAAAAAAGAATTTGGCAATTTCAGGGACTAAAGTGTAATTTTATAAATTCAGGGGCAAAAGCGTAATTATGGAAAGTTGAGCTAGAAAATGCCCAAAAATGTCTAAAAATATTTCGGTCCCAAATTTTACTAGTAAATAGAGGATAGAATTTGAGCCAAGTATATCTCTCAGAATTCTGATTAAAGGTCTCGATAAATTGATATTAATTTTTGAAGTCTATAAATTAGTACAGTATCTTCCAGACCTCAGAATCAGATGAAGTTGTATACTAAATTCTCATAATTAATATAAAAATGTATGAAACTGACCAAAGTAAAAAATGAATCCTGTAGAATTAATTATAGAATTTAAGGTGAAGATAGACATAGATAAAGGATTTAAAGAAAACATATAGAATTTTTATTAGGACTTCTTGGTCTCAGAAAATTATGAGACTTTGTAAGAAACTCATTTTATATTAGAATGAATTTATAAAAATATTAAAACCATTAAAAGAGGTTTCTAGAATTTATCTTAAAATCACGGTCGTTTAAGATATCAGTTAAGGGAAGTGCATTGGGATTTTATTGGACCTAATTTTGGCCCAATATGGTGCCAAGTGAAGCATCCCAATAAGCCAAGAGATTTTTTGGAGACTAAGTTGAATTATAGGATAATTTATAATTTTTAAAAAAAGGAAAAGAAAGAAAGGAAATTTCAAGGAAGGTGTAAGAGCATGTGATGGCTTGTGAAGTGTCCCTTGTGGGACCCATACCCCTCCACATGGCTCCAAGAGCAAGAAGAAGAGTTTATCCCATGTGCTTCATTATAATAAAATAATATAAAAATTAACCTAATTGTGTTTAAGGTTAATTGGTCTAAAAACTAACCAATCAAATTCAAGATTAAGCCATTGTAATAATTAAGAAAATAAGGGATAAAGTGGTCACAAGGTGGCCAAAATTTGGCTATAAATACCCCTCCTGTTGTTCAAAACCGTGGCACCTTAGAGAACCAAGGGGGACCTCTTGTGGTTTGAAAACTCAAACCATTCCAAAGCAATTTCAAGAGGAGATTCAAGGGGCTTTGATCCAAGTTAGTTAAGGATTAAGGTAAGCAATCATTCCTAGTTTATTTATAAATATTTTTGAATGATGGAACCTAGATTTTAATGGTTAGAAACTTCATTTCTCCCTTAGATCCCTTGCTGTCACATCTTAATTTTTTTACGTCTTAGGGACCATTTGGTAGCATTTGAAACGACTTTTAAGGTCAGTGAAGTCAAATTCCCAATCTGGAGTTTTACTCTATCAAGTACTGTTCACTATGTAAATTCCAGACAAGTGACCTGACTTCAACAAATCATAACTAATCCTAGAAAAATAGAAACAAAGTGGTTCAAATTTCTAAATGAAGATAACTTAATCTTCTTTCAGGAAAAAATAACTCGTTGACCATGCATTGACCAAGTCAACGCCAGTCAATTCTACAATTTCACTGTTCATCCAACGTTTTCCCCTGAATCCAGCATTTTGGTCCCAACTTTGAAAAATTATATCTCCATGTGTAGACATTCAAATAAGGCGTTCTATATATCAAATCAAATCTTTGTGTGTCTACTATTTACTATAAAAATATTATATATTTATTCAACCATTTACTATTTTTAATTACAAATTAAAGATAACTGCCTCACCACGAGTTACTGTTTATGGTGGCAAATTCCAGCAACCAACTTTACATACATGTGTATAACATACATCAATCACATATCAATCATACTAAATAATTCTTAACTTCTCTTCATGAATCTTCATCTCCTCCATCTTGAGACAACCTGTTGTAATTGGATTGATATGGAAGGGGTGAGATTTTAGGGGCAATCTCAGTAGAAACGGTACTAAACAATATATGCATCAATGATTGGTATTAGTGCTTGCTTGTGATTGTGTCAACTTAATGTAATGTGCATGCTTCCATGTAACATATGAAATATAATTGTCTAAGGTAATCATAGCACAGAGCTTCAACAATTACATATTAACATCAATCAATCAAGCTATAACACAATCAACCATACATTCAACACATACAAGTTTAGGTAAGTTTAGTACATGGCGTGTAGTCCTTCCTTTAGTCTTAACTTCTACTGTAAAGTTCATTCTTTTCATAGGTCAGAGCCTATACAGAGCATAATAATATTTTATTATTGTCTTATCCAGCATAACTCTACTTAATTTAGGCTTATCCTGAGGCAATACCCCTATTCTACTAATCCCTAGCTTTCTTTCTATCCACGGCTAACCTTATAGAGAGATATTCCTCTATTCTAACTACTAAATTCATAAGAACAATCCTCTAATTTATTAGAGCAGGGACTAGAACAAATTACTTACATTATTCCTAAGCTTACTGAGTCCCTAAGCTCCTTGGATTGATCTTAGCTCAGCCAGAACTCCTTCTTTCTCTTCCTTTCTTTCTCTTTCTTTCTTTCTTTCTTCTCTCTTTCTCTTTCTCTCTCTTTTTTCTCTTCTCTTCTTGGTTCTTGCCGTGGTGGTATGAAATGGAGGGAGGGGTGGGATATTTATAGTTAAAGCAAAGTGAAATGGATGGTCCAAATTGAATCACAATGAACAGCTCAGATCGGTTAGCTTCCTCAAGAAGTTTTGCCTGCATCATTGTGATGACATCATCTTCCTAGATGACTCATCAAAATGACATCTTCCATGGACACCTCACTTGCTTAGGTGGCGCAATGGTGGGGCCCTTAAGACACCTCACCAGCTGACTCAGCACTTCCAGAGAATTCCAGAGTCTTATCCGGGAATAAACGGTTGAGATTGTGCCACGTGTCCTTAGCTTTTTCTTCTTCCTCTATATTAGTGCCATGTAGCATCTTGATGGGTCCCATGAGGACACCTTTCACACCATCTCATGGTTTCCAGATAATCCCAAAGCTTTATTTGATCAATTCCCCGGTTATCACTTCAACCGGGTGACTTTACTTTACTGAAAAATCACTAAAATATTATTTTAATGCCACTTTAACCCACATAATTCTTGGGCTACATTTTTTTACTTATTGGAATATCATCTTGGGTCTCTGATCAAGCTCAAGTACTCTAATAGCTCAATTCCCAAGAAACATCCCTTTTCAAATTACCAAAATACCCTTGGTTCCTTTTTATTTACTTTAATAAGTATAGGGGCATTATTGTCTTTTCACACCTTACCAGAGTATTCCCTGACCCTGGTCAACTATTCAGATAACCTTCCTTGACTGTTTAACCTTAGTTAAATGACCAAAATACCCTTCACCCATTCTTTAATTATTTTATAACACAAGCGTATTTTCGTCATTTCGCATTTTTTCTAAATATTTATGGACACTAGCCCCTTTTTCCGATGAACTGATATTGTGGGTCTGGGCCTCCCTTGGCGTCATCATATGCCTCTTTGTGATGTCATCTGGGCTCATTCAATCCCAGTTTGCTTACTGCTCAGGTTCATAATCGGATATCGGGCGTTCACGAACTCCCGTCAAAATTCACTAATATGTGAATAACTTTTTCTACAGAACTCCTTTCAGGATTCTGTTAGTTCCCTGACCTCTATCTTCACGGGACGCATCTTCCTATAAGTTTTCACTTATATCTAAGGTCCAGGAGATCTGATAAAAATTTCAGATAACTTTCAGACTATCAGATAAATTTCTATAATAAGCTAGATTAACCAGCATCATTTCCTCTATCTACTGATGAAATTTTGGACTAAAATGCTTCTGGGCAGTTCTAAGCCACTTCTGACTCAACTTTCTATAATTACCATTTTGCCCCTGGAAACTTTCCTCTTTTCAATTAAGTCCCTCAACTTTTCATAATTACACTTAATGGCCCACAACTTGTGTCTACTTTCATCTTTGCACCATGAAACTTTTAAACTTTCACTTTAGTCCCTTTCTTTTTCAAAATGACCATTATAACCCTAGAGACTTTTACTATGTACACATAAGTCCCTGTACTTTCGCTTATTTGTAGTTTAGTCCCTAAAAACCCTCTGTATGTTTCTGGGACTTCTGCTCAAAGGGATCTGGTAGCCTATCTATTTTAGGCTACTTTCTGAGTCTCTGGGCCTAAAAATTGGGATATTACACTTGCTGCCTGAAATTCTATAATAAAAAAGGAAGAGTTAAATGAAGTTAGAAGTATGTAAATGACACTTAGATAAGTTAGTTTGGATGGTTGGTTATTGAATTTAATTGATATTCTTGACTTTGCATTATCTTGATGCTTTTATCTTGTACTGTTCTAGATACAAGAAAATGGAATTTCAATGATCTAATGCTTCCATTGAATTTATATGATGATTTTGTGTAGGATTAGATAGGATTATAACCTTGGAAACATTGGAATCGGAAAATGGAATTTTTAAACCCTCTCTGTTACTTTTCATACGTATGAACAGTGATAAGACTCTCATGATTTTAATGTTTCTAATGATTTTAAAATGAAAAATTGTGTGGGATAAAAAAGAGAAACCAGTATTGGAAGCATTGGAATCAAAATGAGAAATTTTAAGGAAAATTGTATACTTCTTTCGGTTCTGTCCAGAAGGCAATAAAGGAGCTATAATTTCATGATTCTAAGCTCATAAATGGATTTAGAAGGCCAAATTGTGTAGGGTAAAGTTAAGACACAAATTAATTCAAAGGACAAGGTAATTACAAATGAAGAAAGTTAAGAGTTAAGTGGTTAATTAAGTTTAATGTTCATGAATGTTAGGTAATTTGGTTATGATGAATGATTGATTATGAAATGTTAGGATTTGACTTGTGTGCTCAAAGAAGGCAGCCACATATTAAGGAGAAGTGAGAAAGGAAAAGAGTAAGGAAAAGCAAGGAATAAGAGGTAGTGAACTTACCTACTTGTATGCTTATATTGCATGGATGTTTTGTGTGATGTTTGCTTACTTTGATTATGTGAAGCATGTATGATTAAATGATGCTCTATTTCATTTTATGCTATGGACATATGTTATAATTAAGGGACTTGGAAGCATGTAAGTTGTCATTATACAACCATGATCATTAAGTGCACACATATTAACATCAAGCATTTAGTTGCAAACATTATATGGTTTCCGTTTGCTACTAATATTTCCCCAGAAATCTCACCCCTTCCATATCAATCCAATCACAACAGGCCTTCTAAAGATGAGGAGATGAAGATACATGAAGAGTAGTTAAGAATTTAGCATGATTGATATGTATGTGTATGTTAGTAAAGTTAGTTGTTGAAACTTGTCACTATGAACAGTAACTTGTGAGGAGGCAGTGATATTTGAGTTATAATTAAAAATAGTAAATAATCACATAAATGTACAATATTTTAGCAGTACTTAGTTCATATGTCAAGCTTCATTTTGACACCAAGAATACCTTATTTCCATGTATGTACAAAGAGAACTAAATTTTCAAACTTAGTGATCAGAAACTATTTTTAGAAATTTTGACCAAATGAATAGTGATATTTGACGTCATGTTTGTATTGATTGGATGATAATTTGTTCTAATACCTATTTTTATCTTAAAATTAACTATGTTAGCTTCACGTATCCTTTTGACCCAGTTCATTTTGAGTTTTCTATAATTAGTTATGATTTTTTGAAGTTTATCGCTTAATTTGGAAATACCAAATGAACAGGACCCGTGAGTTGGAAATTTCTAGATTTTGTACTTGAACTTCAATGGATGTTTAAGTGGTTATAAATACTACCGAATTGTCCCTAAGACGTACGAAAGTGAGGTGTTACATTTTTCATATCAGAGCAAAGTTTCTAGCATTAAATAAGATAATTCCCAGACCCTAAACCTAAGTAGTTAACATTATGTTAAGGTTAGGTGCTTAGTGAGAAAGTGAGTACCACTTAAGTCTGAATCTTAAGTGAACCAAAGAATATCCCTTCCCTATGATTGGTTCACTACTTAAAGTATGATTCAGATAAGGAACCTTAGGAAGAGAATGTTTAGAGAAAAGTATGTTTAAGTAGTGACAGAAAGGTATTTAGGTTGTAACTCATTTTTACACAGAAGTTATGTCATGACGAGTCAAGTCATGGGTTGTGACTAAGGTACACAGAGGAGTTCAGGAAGTCATGGGGAAAGACCATTGGCCACGACAGAAGAACACAGAATAATTTGGTCACGATGTATCAAGTAAGTTAGATATGATGACATAACACAGAGTATGTTAGTCAAGATGAGCTAGTGTGGTGGACGCGATTAAAAGTGATAGTGACCCTCAGATGGGTATGTTTCGTTATACCCTAGCCTTGTATCTATACTAGACAGTCTTTAAGGACATGGCAACCATAGACTATTCTTAGTCAGCTAATACCTCAAGGGTCTCATGTTTCTTAACACGATATGACTGGACTGAGAAGGACAACATTTGAGAAGTAGTTTTCTCCGCTGACAGAGATAGAAGTTGACCAATTCAAGGTCAAGAAAGCTAAGGTGTAAGAGTTAGTTCAAGGTAACGTTAGGGGAACAAAATAGAATCATTTTGTGAACCTAAATTCCATAGGAGTAGAGACCAGATGTTACAGTAACGATATGAACGAAATTACTAACCTCGTTGAAGTTTATCAACTAGAGGTTTAGTACGAGGTGCTTGCAAGCCAGATGCACGAGGTGTGTAATATCCCAATTTTTAGGCCTAGAGACTCAGAAAGTAGCTTGAAATAGATAGGCTACTATACCCCTTTGAGCAGAAGTCCTAAAAACATACAGAGTTTTTAGGGACTAAACTGCAAATAAATGAAAGTATAGGGACTTATATGTAAATAGTGAAAGTTCCTAGCGGCATAATGGTCATTTTGGAAAAGAAAGGAACTAAAGTGAAAGTCTAAAAGTTCCATGGTGCAAAAATGGAAGTAGACATAAGTTATGGGCCATTAAGTGTAATTATGAAAAGTTAAGGGACTTAATTGAAAAGAGAAAAAGTTTCCAAGGGCAAAATGGTAATTATAGAAAGTTGAGCCAGAAAAGTCTTAGAACTTCCCGAAAGCATTTCAGTCCCAAATTTTATCAGTAGATAAAGAAAGTTATGCTGGTTAATCTAGCCTGATACAGAAATTTTGTTAGAGTTTCAGATAGCTTATATTTATCTGATAGTCTAAAAGTTATCTGAATTTTTTATCATACTTTCTGGACCTCAGATATAAATGAAAAGTTATAAGGTGTGTCCTATGAAGCCAGAGGTCAGGGAGCTGATAGAACCCCGAAAGGAGTCCTATAGGAAAAGTTATTCACTTTTTAGTGAATTTTGATGGGAGTTCATGAACGCCCGATATCCGATTACGAAACTTAACTAGTAAGCAAGCTAGGACTGAATGAGCCCATATGGAATCATAGGAGGCCCATGATGATGCCAAGTGAGGCCCAGGCCCATGATATTAGTTCATCGATTAAATAGGCCAGTGTCTAGAAATATTCAAAAAAGTACAAAAGTATGAAAATGCCCCTATGTTATAAAATAATTAAAGAATGAGTGAAGCGTATTTTGGTCATTTGACTAAGATTAGACGGTCAAAGAGAGTTCCCAAAATAGTAGACCAAAGTCAGGGAATACACTGTTGAAATGAGAAAAGATAATAATGCCCTTAGAATTATTAAAGTAAATAAAGAGGAACCAAGGGCATTTTAGTAATTTGACAAGGGATCTGTCATTAAGTTAATACCCAGTCCAAGAAGTCTATGATAAGAAGAATCCAGATACAAGATTTAAGATTAGAATATATATTATGGAATGTCAAAAAAATTAAATTAAGAAAACAGTCTGGTTTTTAGGAAATTGGACTGAGCTGGTACAGGATTAGACAGATCAAACTAGAGGTTTCTAGAAGTGATGACTCACCAGGTGAGGTATCCCAAGGGACCCACCAAGGTACCACCTAGCATGCAAGGTGTCCTTGATGATGTCTGATGAGCAGGTCGGATTGTCACCTTCTGACCTATCAAAATAAGTTATGTTTGCACCAAATAATATAGTATAAGACACAACCCTATCGTTCTTCTTAAGGAGCTTTTCTATTGGAGACCTAGCATATTGGTGACAAAACTATTAAAAACTTGAGTGAAGGTAAAATGGTTTTGGGTTTTGGTTGGTGCAGTAAAATAAAAGTGCAATAAAGTAAATATTTTTGTGCTTTCGATTTAGATGAAAACGAGTTGGTTTATGAAAGTAGTATGTGATGACAGACTCTTGATGATGAAAACGTATCTATCCTTGCTCTCATTTAATATGGAGTTTGAAATCACTAAGTCTTAAATAAAACCTCAATCGATCGATTGAGTCCAAAGCATTAATATTTCTTAAACTCCTTTGATCAAAGCTAGTTTAAGAACTCTTAATGAACTATTAAGTATCACTTAGTGTGTAATTTAAACCAGATGTTGAAAATGCCCTCGAATGAGTGTCGATCGACTAACCCTAGATTTCAAGCAATTGAATTAATTAGCAACGATCGTTGATAATAGTTCAACTATCTTAAAATCGAAACTGAAATATTGTATTAAAACCAGCATTCAAAACATCCAGAGTAAATTACAATTGTCCAATCCAAGAATAATCAATCGACATTCAACCCTTGTTTATATGATGAAAACCCTAGATCTAGCATAATCAAAACATGAAAGAAGAGGTGTAGATTAAAATAGAAAACTCCCCAGTGCAGTCCATGAGCTCAAGACATGAGATCCATCACCAAGAGACTAAGGGTTTAGCCTCTCATGACTCCTATTGTGCTACAATCGCTGTTCACATATGATGCCATGGAGAGAAGTAGAAGGTGAGATGAAGAGATGAATGATGGAAGATGTCTGTTGATAGCAGAGAGAGGGTAGAAAGAGTTCGAGCATTGCTTCTTAGCCTAATCAGGTCAAAAACCAGCCTCCTGGACGTCTGCGGCTACCCTCTCATTTTAACAGCAGCTTGACCTAATCAGAAACGCGCAGCTTCACGACTGTCTTCTCTGGTCGCGACCAGATCCATGTTTTGGTCACGATCTGTAAACACAGAGAAGCTTCCCAGGAGAAATTAGGTCTCGACCTGTGGACACTTGGGTCGCGACTGAAACACACAGAAGCTGCTTCCTTCTTTGATTCCTTGTCTTTTGATTTCTTTTCTGCTCACATTAGTCCTTGCTCCTCTAAAATACCTGCAATTCAAAATCAAAGCTCATTGTAAAAGTCCCACCAGTAAAGGAATAACATATATGTAGTTTAGAGGAGTTATTTTACCATTTTACCCTTAAAACAACACATTGCCAATCATAATTATGTATTACCACAAAAGCACAATTACAGGCATAAATGAATGGTAAAACTGTTATAAAACCATTAAAAATGTCACAGAAACCATACACAAATTATTTCTTATCAATTCCCCCACACTTGAACCTTTGTATTCCTGGACAACGAAATGAATTACACCTAAGCCAACACTATTAAATTTGAGATAGCAACATAATCCACAGCGTAACCTGAGAACAGTTAATTCAACATCTTTTGGGAATGCAGAAATGATAATATGAACAATGCCAAGTAATCAACTATAATGAAATCAACCTTAGCTGTGTGAGCGCAATAGATTCTCTCTAAGGATGTAAGTGTTTAGCTCTCTATATCCTCTCATTGTTAGGGTTCTTTCACTCATATTCAAATTGGAAAACATCCTACCATATACTTGTAATGACTCTAAATCTCAGCAATCCTATAACACTTATGCATAGAATCAAGAGGACTTTTAGGTTTGAAATGATGGAGATGGGCCACGTGAAATGGAATATGAAGGGTAGAAAGTACTATATACATTCAATAAGGAATATGTAACATGAATTCATGTCTTCAGAGATGTAGAGGTGATAATTGTACTAAAAGGAGTTGATAATGGTGCCTTCTTCACTTCTCTTTTTTTTCTTTTCTTTTCTTCATTTCTTTCTTCAATTTTTTTTCTTGCACTCTCTCTCTCTTTTCTAGTTCAATGAGCTCTTTTCTCTTCTTTTTGTTTGTTTGACACCTTATACATAGAATGTTTAGCACAGCATCACAATAATAATGATTTTTGACATGAATAAAACGTTTATTTCAGAAAGATGTTTATGCATATATAACTTTCTATAGTGGAAAAAGAAAAGTGATGTGCTCAAAGGGGGTGACTACGGATATAATATGTGATGGGCTTATGTTTGGGGTAAACAAGTTTAGAAATGAATGCCTCTATCATGTTAAATAACATAAATGCGCAAGTAATTCTCAACTCAGAGCCAAGACAAGTTCTAGAGGATATAAACCAATTGAATAATCACTCAATATAGGAATTAAGGCCGAGAATCCTTCTAAGGTTTTTATCTAAATTGCTCATAAGCTAAAGTCTCAAACACTGTTCATTATTCACTAGGCATTAAAACACTTATCACAACTGAAAACCCTCTTAAATGATGATTAAAAGTTTCAAAGTAATCACTTAGAATCATGCAATAATCCCAATCTAATAGTAACAACTTAAGTGTTTTCAATTCAATTTCCAAGAAATTTAAACAAAAAATTCAAGTATGAAGATGCTTTCTGTAAACTTTTTATGCAAGAGGTTAAAGAGCAAGGGGTAATGAAACATTTATAGAGGCCTTAGTAGCTCAAAATGATTCCTTCTACACAGCATTGCATAAATCAAAGAGAAGGAATATGGACATTTTTACACTCAGGTCATGACTATACATAGTTCATGTCGCGACCAAATTCCATAGTGAGTGCAGGCTCTAAACTTCCACAACTAGTTGTGACAAAAAAAAAGTTCCTGTAGCGACTGAAATTCACAAAGCGGTGTAGCCGCGACCTAAAGACACTAGCGTCGCTACTGAATAACACAGAGAGCATATTAACACCAAATTCCATTATGAAACATCCTCCCCAGACCACTCAGAGTACACTTGCGGAAGCAACATTAGCTTGATTATATCTTAACTTAAGCCCAGAAATTCAAAATTTTACTCTTAAGTTCCTTATTTTGGACCTTTAATTTGAAAATTAATTTATCTCATTCTACACATCCAAATGAGGCTTATTACCTATCCACGTAATGCCCCAGATGTGTGCGACTAGCCTGCCAAATTTCATAGCCAAACTCCTTCGTTTACTAGGTCAAACTGAGGTCAGAACACTGCTACCTCAAGACCTGCGAATTTCTCCCTTAATTCCCCATTCACAAATTGAACATGCCAAACAACATTTATTATTAAATAATAAAATGTCATACAACAAGGCATACAGCAAATTATCATATTTCTATTACATCTTTTCCTGCCTAAAATCCGGCAGCATAACTGCTACAATTCTTCTTTAGAAAGTAACCGATGTTGTACCGATTCGGTAATTCCCTCATGAGAACTACCATTCGACGTAGAACCCAGGAAAGACTGGATGAACCTGCTAGGTCCACTCACTTCCAGCCTCTTTAGACAGCACTACTACACAGTACGTATCAGTTCCTTTCCCTGTTCCTGCTTCCTTGCCGAAATTTCAGCAGCATAACGGCGTCTCTTAAAATTTCCAGATTTTATTTTGACAGAACCTCCCCTGTAATGTTATATATGGGAATGAGATTCGGGGGAATCTCAGTAGTAATAATCATAACAATATATGTAATGTAGAGTGACGGTGTTTGCTTGTGATTGTGTATAGATAAGTATGCTGCGTGCTTCCATATTCAATAACATATGATCATAGCATTGTAATAGAGCTTCAAGCATAACATATAAGACAACAATCCAACCAAACAATAGCACAACAAATCACAAAGACATTACATAAGAGCTAGGATTAGTTACTACCTCAAAAGCAGAACTCCAGAACTTCTATACTGCTTCCAACTCCACCAGAACTTCCTTTCTTTCTTTCTTTCTTTCTCCTTCTCTCTCTTCTTTCTCTCTCTTTTCTTGCCAAAAACGTGGGATGCATAAAATGGGAGGGGAAGGGGGTATTTATAGCTTTAATGGATGGCATTTCTGTAATTTTGAAGCCATCTGAACATGTGGTCCTGATTCTTCCTAGATTTTCCTATTTTTCTTTATTCATTTTTACTGCATCATGCATGACATCATCCAGGACACCTCACCGGGACCCCTCATCGCCACATTCTTCACATGTCACAATTCCTGGACACCTCATCAGCTGACTCAGCAGTTCAGTCCAATCCAGTACCGGTCCAGAGTCTTGCACCGTAATACGTGTCCTCAACTTTTCTTCTGCCTCTAAGATTGCTCCATGTGGCACCTGGAAGGGACCTTTCACTCCTTTCAATGCTATCCAGATAAGTCCCGGACTTTATCTGATCACCTCCTCAGTTATCGTGCCGACCGAGTAACTTTACTTTATTGAAACAGCATTAAAATAGTATTTTAATGCCACTTTTTCTCACATAACTACTGGGCCACGTTTTTGGGCCTGAGAATATCATCTTGGGTCTCTGATCCAGCCCAAGTACTCTGATGGCACGATTCCCAAGAAACACCCCTTGGCAAATTACCAAAATGCCCTTGGTTCCTTTTTCTTTTCTTTAATGAGTCTAGGGGCATTATTGTCTTTTCACCTCTTACCAGAGTACTCTTTGACCCTGGTCAACTATCCAGATAACTTCCCTGGACTGTCTAACCTTAGGCAAATGACCAAAATATCCTTTACTCATTCTTCAGCTGTTCTATAACATAGGGGCATTTTCGTCATTTCGCACATTTTTCCCGGACACCGGCCCCTTTTACCACTGGACTGATCTAATGGGCCTGGGCCTTCCCTGGTGTCACTAAAGGCCTTAGAAACACTATACGCCCCCTGGCCACAGTCCGATCATCCCTATCGGAACTGCTTTTCCTTTACCGATTATAACTGTAAATTCCCATCTTCCGGAATTTTTACAGAAAAATCGGGACCTCAAATCAAAATTCTGTGACTCCTCATTTAACCCGGAATCCTTTTCTCTATCTCCCGATATTTTCAGATATTTTATTCGGACTGGGCTGTTTTGGCCTGAAAAAGCACTCACGCGCACACTTTTCCAAAATGACCATTTTACCCCTGGTCATATTTCTAATTCTTTCATACACATAGAGACCTCATATGCACATTTCACAGTTCAGTGAAATGATCAGCATAATTTTCTCTATTTTTTGGCAAAATATGGTACTCATCGGCTACCAGCCCGATCTTTCCCAAAATTACGATTTTGCCCCTGCATTCTCTTTCTGGCCTCATTGCTCATCTTCTCATCCTTTATCTTAAGTTCTAGAAATTCTCTTTCAATAACTCATCCCTTAAACTCTTCGAGAGTCATCATTACTTGAAAGGCTCGACAACCCGCCCATATCAGGTTATCTTACACAGGAGCCAGCCCATATCAAGCTACCTGCAGAATTCCTAGGCTTAAGACTTAGGATATTCCTCACATTCCTCATTTTGAACCTAGGCGAACTGTCCCGATTCTGTAGGTTAAAGACTTAACTCATCTTTATATCCTGAAGGACTTAGCTCATCCCTCGGATCCTACAAAATACAGGTAAATAATCCGCCCATATCAGATTACTACCCTAGGACTACGGGTTTAGCAGCCTGCCCATATCAGACTACCTCCCAGTTCAACTAGACCCAAAAATTGGGATGTTACACATTACAGGTCTCGACCATAGTTCACAAAAACTACGATGTGATAGTTTTCAAAACCCAAAGAATCTTTTATACATAAGATTTTGTCAGCTAACCACAAAATAGTTTAGAATGGGGTCCAATTTTCACCAATTCATCACATATTGAGATCAAAAATCAAAAACTTTATGATGAAAAATTGGAATTATTGAAGAATTTTTACATTAATTAGCACAGAAACAAGAACAACTCCCCCACACTTAAACTTGACAGTGTACTCACTGTCAACAAGGATATAGAAATCACATAACTATATAAGGTCAACTAGCTTCAACACAACAGGAAAATATATACTCAATGCAAATATGAAAATGAAGCTCGCAGTCACATTCAAATCATGCATCACAAGTCAATGGAAGCAATGATGATAAGATGGGTAAACTATAGCATATAATTGAGTTTGCTAAATAGCCCAGAACAGAAGCAATAAATAAATAGACCATGGACAGCACAGGGGTATCGTGCAAAATAGAAGTAAACCAACAATAAATAGAAATAAACTGAAAACAACACTATCCTACTGAGTCATCCCTTTCCAATCATTAAACCACAATATTGAGCATATAGCATTATGAAAACTTGTAAAAAGTAAGAGATAGGAAAGGGACAACCTTCCCTCAAGGAGGCGGTGGGAACTCATAAAACTTTGAGAGATGGCTGTTTGATTGGAAAGTTGTCCCTATTGTCTTCTCTCTCCACTCTAGCCTCCCAAAATTATGGGCTTTATATTGAAATTCATCTAAACTCGTATTGGCCTTTCCCTCTTTAAACTTGAATTTGCCTAACTGTGGTTGGCAAGTAGCAGCAACAAACTTAGGAGATGTTTCCTTAGCATCCTTTGCATATCCCTTGAAGTTGCTTTTATCCAGCTTGTGTTGGTTTCCCAATTTGTCATCTACTTCCTCAAGTGTCACACCAAGTTAAGGTTGGTCTTAAACTGCAACGTGCTTGGGGGTACTCTCTTTCATACCTGCACTATGAGTAAGGAGCAAATTATTTAAAAATCTTAAGGTATGAGAGGTAATATTTAAGTATGAGTAAGGATAAGTAGGGTTAGAACAAATTGGCCCTTTAACCAAAATAGTAGAGCATTGAACTGGAGGCATTTGGAGGTCACTGGTTGTGTCTGCTATTTCTGGTTGTGACCTTTCAAATTTATCTTCAACTTCTCATCGTGACTCAAGCTCACAGAGACTGTCTCTAGAATATTTGGTCATGACCTCTTCAGCTGCTAGTCGCGACTAGACGTCTCTAGAGTTTTTAGTCGTGACCCATGTGTCTTCTAGTCGTGACTCCGTTTCAAATAGAGGGTCCCCTTTAATAGACTGATATCTAGTTACGACCTCTTTAACACACGTCGTGACTGGTCATCTCTGGAGTTGACAGTCGTTACCATAACATCTTCTTGTCGTGACCTAGTTTCACATAGAGGCTCCCTTCCAGCATGTGTTCCACTTCTAACTTCTAGAATATCTTGGGACTCTACAAAATCGCTCAACAACTCTTTTGCAAACACATTATCACTGTCATGCAAACTCAATTCATGTTTATCCCTAGTCTCTTCAACAGCATAATCAATGGCATTCAACTCAGCAAAAACAGAATTATCAAAAGGATATTTCATTGCTTCATTCATGTTAAAAGTTACCACATGTCCTCCTACTTCCATTGTAATAGAAATATGCTTCATACTAATGATTGTCTTAGAAGTTTGGAGGAAAGGTCTGCCTAGGATCAGAGTGCTCTCATTCACTAATTCACTAGACATGTCCAGAACATAAAAGTTAGCTGGGAACACTAGGTCTTTGACTTGTACTAGAATATCCTCAAGAATTCGCTTAGGATACCTAATTTACCTATCAGCTAGTTGTAGCACTACATTTATGTCCCTAAGATTCTTAATACCCAAAGCTTGATATACCGACCAAGGCATTATATTAATGGCAGCCCCTAGATCTAATAACGCTCCCTTGACATGAACCTTTCCTATTGTGCATGGGATTGTGTAGGATCCTGGATCTTAACATTTAACCAGTAATTCAGCTTTAAAAAGTGATGATACATTAGTACTCACATGAATTCTCTCAAGAGGCCTAAACTTTTTCTTATCAGCACACAATTCCTTTAAAAATTTAGCATATTTAGGTTTCTCTTGAGGAATTCAACCATAGAGAAGTTTATTTCTGTCACATCCTTATTTTTATATATCTTAAAGACCATTCAGTAGAACTTAGAACCACTTTCAGGGTCATTGAAGTCTAAACTCTTAATCTGGAATTTTATTCTTATTGGGTACTGTTCACTGTGGCCAATTCCAGATGAGTGACCTGACTTTGAAAAATCATAACTAATTCTAAAAATATCGAAATGAAGTGGTTCAAATTACTACATGAAGATAACTTAAGTATATTTCAGGGAAAAATCATTGGTTGACCATTCCTTGACAAATCAACGTGGGTCAATGTTTCAACTTTACTGTTCATCTAATGACTTTCTCCTGAATCCAGCATTCTGGTCCCAACTTTAACAATTTATATCTTTTCGTGTATACATCCAAATGAAGCATTCTATATATCAAATTAAATATTAGTATGTATACTATTTACCATAAAAATATCATACATTTAATCAACCATTTACTATTTTAAATGATTTATCAAACATCAATAGGTCTCCACAGATTACTGTTCACGAAGTCATTTTTCAGCAACCAACCTTACATATTAGTGCATACATACATTACATATTAGTCAGACATGCCAGATAATAATCATTATCAGATATTCAACTGTTATACATCAGTTTATGATTAACATCCTCATATTTCTATTACATTTTTCGTTATCTAAAATCCAGCAGCATAACTGCTACATTCCTTCTGTAGAAAGTAACAGATCTTGTACCGATTCGGTAATTCCCGTAGGAACTACCATTCTACATAAGTATCCAGGAAAGACTGGATGAACCTGCTAGGTCCACTCACTTCCAGCCTCCTTAGACAGCACCTACATACACAGTACGTATCAGTTCCTTTCTTTGTCCCTGCTTCGTTGCCAGAATTTCGGCAGCCTAACGGCGTCTCTTACGATTTCCAAATTTTATTTTGACAGAACCTCCCCTGTAATGTTATATATGGGAATGATATTCAAAAGAATCTTAGTAGCAATAATCATAGCAATATATGTAATGCAGAGTGACAGTGCTTGCTTGTGGTTGTGTACAGATAAGTATGCTGCATGCTTCAATATTCAATAACATATGATCATAGCATTGTAATAGAGCTTCAAGCATAACATATAAGACAACAATCCAACCAAACAATAGCGCAACAATTCACAAAGACATTACATAAAAGCTAGGATTAGTTACTACCTCAAAAGCATAACTCTAGAATTTCTCTACTACTTCCAACTTCACCAGAACTTCATTTCTTCTTTCTTTTTCTCATTTTCTCTCTCAAGCACTTCCTTATCTCTCTAAGCTTGCTTCTTGGCGTGATGAATGAAGGCAAGGGGGGTATTTATAGTTTTGAGGAGTGGCATTCTTGTAATTTTGAAGCCATCTGATCCTGTGGTCCTGGTTTTTCCGGAATTTCCTATTTTCTTTTATTCCTTTTACTGCATCATGCATGACATCACCTCTAGGCCACCTCATGGGACACCTCATATGTCACATGGCAAAATTGCAAGCTCCTGGGACACCTCATCAGCTGACTCAGTAGTTCCAGTCCAATCTAGTACCGGTCTGGTCCGATTTCCCACAAACTAGACTCATCAGCTAAGATTATGCCACATGTCCTTAACTTTTTCTTTCTCCTCTATGTTGGCACCATGTGGCATCTTACTGGCACCTGTCACGCCATCCAATGCTATCCAGATAAGTCCAGGACTTTATCTGATCACCTCCTCGGTTATCGTGCCGACCGAGTAACTTTAATTTATTGAAACAGCATTAAAATAGTATTTTAATGCCACTTTTTCCCACATATCATTGGGCCTACGTTTTTGGGCTCTGGGAATGTTATCTTGGATCCTGATCAAGCTCAAGTACTCTGATGGCTCGATTCCCAAGAAATATCCCTAGGCAAATTACCAAAATACCCCTGGGTGCCCTTTCTTGCACTATCTTAATCCTAAGGGTAAAATCGTCATTTTACACCCTTCTATACTCTGTCAGGGCATATACTGACTCTGAGTAACTTTATTTGTATAGGTCTTGGCCTCTAGGCCCGTCCAGAATGACTAAAATGCCCTTTATACATCTACTACCCCTTTAGTACAACACAGGGGCATTTTCATAATTTCACACTTTTCTGGGATTCTGCTAGACACTGGCCCACCTATCAGTCCACGTATCTTATTGGGCCTTTGATGGCGCCACTTTTGGGCCTTTCTGGGTCCATTACATTTACGGCACGCATTTCGAGGAATCCTCCCCTGTCCAGGTTCACCGAGTATTTTGGCTATTATGCACCGTTTACACACATATCCAGACACTGGCTCCTTCTGTCAGATACACTGCCCTACTGTGTCTGGGCAGCCATTTGGGTCATAACGGGCATCTGACTGTTGTTACCCGACCTCATTCAGTCTTAGTTTAAATACCGATAAATCTCCCTATCGGATACCTGGAGGCCTCATACTCCCGTCTGGATTTGCTAATTTGTGAATAACTTTTTCTACAGACCTCCTATCGGTATTCTGTCAGTTTCCTGACATCCGCCCCATAAGGGTGCATCATCCTGTAATTTCTTGCTTATATCTGAAATCTAGGGTATCCGGTAGGAATTTTTATAACTTTTGAACGATCAGTCCATTTTTTACTATCTGGAGTCTTCAAAAATTCCGGTATTAAGCTGGATTACCCAGCGTCACTTGCCCTATCTTCTGGTGAAATCTGGGACTGAAATGCTGTCGAGCGGTCCAAACCACTTCTGGCCTATTTTTCTTTAATTATACTTTAGCCCCAGGGAACTTTTCTTCTTTGCAATTAAGTCCCTTAAATTTGGCTAAAATTACACTTTGAGACCCCATATTTTTGTCTACCTTTCTTTCCTAACCTTAAACTTTCCATAATTGCATTTAAGTCCTTTCATTTCCTTTCTTTTACAATTTAATCCTTTTCTTTACATAAAGGACCACATCTTTTTCCTGAAAAAGAACTCATATATTCCATTTAATCTGTACATAGAAATCAGTACAAAAAATTAAGGATATTACAATTTCTAACTTATTGAAGAGGTTGTAAGCATCTTGTGCAAAGTTAGGGTCAACATTTTTCTTTCCAACAAAATAAGATTTAGGAAAAGGGAGATCTTTTATACTTACCTCCTTACCTGTGTGCTTAGATGCTCCTTGCTTGCTAGACTCCACCTTCTCCTCAGTTTGCTTTCCTTTGTATGCTGTACTCTGTACGATCACTTCCTCTTCTTGCTTCTCTTGTAGTTCATCTTGTGCTTGTGCTTTCTCTTCTTGGGTTGCCTTCTTAATCATGAGCTGCTATTTTTTAAGGCTTTCAGATTTCCCAATCTTTATCTGTGAAGATGATGGATCCTCAAATTCAGAATCCTCCTTATTCTTGTCTGGTGCATCAGCTTCCTTGAAATACACTTCTCTTCCACTTCTGAGAGAATGGCATTCAGACCCTTTGGATTCATGACAGTGTTTGAAGGTATGCTACCACTGCTCTTTGTTTGGATGTCACTCACTATATTGGAGACTTGAGTTAGATGACTAGTAATATCTACATTCTTGGAACTTAACTCCTCAAGTTTCCTTTGCACATCTGCATTATTCTTCTGCATAGTTTGAAGAATTGAAGCTGTGGAGGTGAATTGACCATCATTTTATTTGAGCTTGGTATCTATATTGGTCATTCTATCGTCCATGTTGTTCATTTGTGCTGCCATACTCTTCAACAATTAAGAGGTCTCATATGGTCTTAATGCCACTAAAGCATTAGGTTGAGTTGGAACCATAGGCCTTGCATTACTTTGATAGTTGCTTTAGGAAGCATCACCTCCTTGGAATTGGTTTGGCCTATTTTCCATACTCCCCCACCTAAAATTTGGGTAGTCTCTCCAGCCAGGATTATATGTGTTAGAGTATGGATCTCTCTTCTTGTGTTGGTGGTCTTGTTGGAAATTGTGCCCTAGGGGCCAATCATTGTATTAGGTTATCATATTATTTGCATGTTTACTATGATGACAATCCTTGGATAACTCGTGATCTTATCCTAAATGTCCCTGGTCGGTCATCTATGCGGGAGCAGAGATGAAATAAGACTAGTATGACTTTGAAGATATATAGAGATATAAATCAAAGTCATAAGCACATGTAAGAGTACAGGGTGTTGGACCGACCCGCTATGAGAGAGCTGCATGGGTCAAGTCATAAGCTCATCTCATATACAAGCCATGTCACTATGCCCTCTGACCTGAGATCATCATGGATTCCTACATGACAAACGCTCAGCTTTGACCTAGTCAAAAGTCACTTTTGACCGAGTGATCATAAAGGCTATGCTCGAGCTTAGTGGTTTTTCATGCGGAGGAATGTGAATGGTCAAGATGGAATTTGTCCCTCACATTCGTAGAGAGATATTACTGGGCCCCTCGATGAGTGGGTCTGAGAAATGTATGGCCATACTAGAATGGAAGGGTAGTTCCATTTCTATATTCAGACTACTCAGGGATCGAGAAAGTAATGGTCAGGAATAGGAGGATGACGTTCTCCATGCCTCATCCTTGACCGAAATATCATGTGACAAAAGGGACGTGATATGGTTGTATGAAAGGTTACATCGTTTAACGATCCTCATATGTTTTGGGTAGTCGTAATGCCTTGCTAGAGACCGCTTACGACTTGTGGGTCAGTATAGTAACTGGCCCACTGCCAACTTCATATGGGCCTACAGGGTCGCACACAAAATAGCCCAATGCGAGCTATGATGTCCAGATTCATTGAATCTAAGAGATGTCTAGATTCAATGAATAATCTAGATTGGATATATATTATATATATATATATATAAATTAGTTTATATATATATTATATATATAATATAAGAGATATTTGTAAGATTTAATTTATAAGGATAAATTAAATCTCTATCATTTTTGAATTTGAATTTAAATGGATATGATCTATTTGAATTTGAAATTCAAATTGATAAGATATCTCAAATTTGATTTATGAGAATAAATCAAATATAATTCTGTCTTATCTTTATTTTAAATTAAATAAATAGGTGAATTAAATCTATGGGACGGATTTAATATAAACCATATTTATTTAATCAGTTTCTTATTAAATTATGCAATATATGATATTGTATTAATTCAGAATTAATATAAGATTAATTCTAAAGCCCGGCCCTATTAGAAGCCTGATAGCTTCCTATATATTTGACATTAGGAGCTAGGGTTCTATAGAGAATATACATCTCTACACACACATTCAGACATGAGAAGAGGGGGCAGGGAGAGTGCAAAAGGTTTGCACATAAGAAACTGCCGAGATAGAGACGGTGAGGACGGAATCTCTAGAAAGCCCTAGAGGGACAAGAGGCGCTAGCACGTCATTCGGGATTGGAACGCTGTTCGTGTGGATACCGGTAGAGGAAGCCGATCTGAGCTGTCGACTTCTTGTGATCGAACCAGACACGAAGACAGGTCGCGACCAGAACACGCTGAGGTCGCGACCATACGGGCATCTGAACGTCAGAAATCCGAAAAGAAGAGGCAGGTCGCGACTTGAAGCTGACGAGGTCGCGACTACAAACTCTAGAGACGTCAGGTCGCGACGAGAAGCAGAGGAGGTCGCGACCAAAAGGTTCCAGAGGCGAAGAGTCGCGACTAGTGGACACTGAGGTCGCGACCAAAGCTTGAAACCGAAGGTAACACTTCTTTCTCCTTGACTTAAACACATTCGGTAGATCCTGGCTGGGAATGGAAAAATTTTTAAAGTTAATTTCCGCTGCGTGTCTTCCAATTCCCTTCAGGTCTCTACCTTGATACATTGCTGCTACTTCTTCAAATTATCTATCACATGTATTTGTAGCATGTATCATTGAACCGCATGACTCATATCCTGTAACTAGTACTTGTGAGGTACCTACTGCATGAACTTGTTTGGTAGAGTACATCTCTCTTTTAATCAGACTCATCCTCTTCTCCATTCAGTTTCCCAAGGCTGCTATTTTAGCTAAGATTACATTTGAATTACCCAAAGATGATGTGGGCATTCTCCTTAGTCTTCAGTCTGATGGTCTTCATTAGCCATTTTTTGGAATAACTCCCAACTTGCTTGTGGAGTTTTATCTCTCAAAGACCCATTTATTGCCGTATTCAAGGATACCTTATTGTGAGGAAGTAGACCATCAAAGAAAATGTCTACTAAATCAACCTTCGTGATGTTATGATGGGGACACCGAGCTAACAAATTGATAAATCTGGTCCAGTATTCATGTAATGACTCCCCATTCTGCTACAAAATGTTTGTGATCTCTTTCTTTATCCTAGTACTCTTTGAGGCTGGGAAAAATTACTCCAGATATGTTGATTTCAGCTGGTCCCATGTAAGAGTTGAGAAATGAGTTGGCAGGTTGTATAGCCACTCCTTAGTTTTCCCTTCTATAGTGAAATGGAAGAACCTTCTTAACACGTCATCCAATGCAGTCTTTAGAGGCTTCATTGAAGAACAGATCATATGCATGATTTGTAAGTGGCGATGTGGGCGTTCTCCTGCAAAACCATGAAATTTAGGTAAGGCTGCAATCAAAGCTCCTTTAATTTCAAAATTAGCTTCTTCAGTATAGAAACTATAAGGATCATAATTCACATGCAAATGATTTATTTCCCTCACACTTCTATTATCTTCCACATTCTTTTCGTTTTCTCCATGCCCATTGTAATATCCCAATTTTCAGGTTCAGAAACTCAAAAAGTAGCCAAAAATAGATAGGCTACCAAACCCCTTTGAGCAGAAGTCCCAGAAACATACAGAGGGTTTTTAGGGACTAAAACTGCAAATAAGTGAAAGTACAGGGACTTATGTGTAAATAGTAAAAGTCCCTAGGGGCATAATGGTTATTTTAGAAAAGAAGGGACTAAAGTGAAAAGTCTAAAAGTTCCATGGTATAAAATGAAAGAAGACACAAGTTGTGGGCCATTAAGTATAATTATGAAAAGTTAAGGGACTTAATCGAAAAGAGGAAAAGTTTCCAGGGGCAAAATGGTAATTATAGAAAGTTGAGTCAAAAGTGGCTTAGAACTTCCCGGAAGCATTTCAGTCCCAAATTTCATCAGTAGATAGAGAAAATGATGCTGGTTAATCTAGCCTATTACAGAAATTTTATTACAGTTTCAGATAGCTAAAATTTATCTGATAGTCTGGAAGTTATCTGAAATTTTTATCAGATCTTTTATACCTCAGATATGAGTAAAAAGTTACGGGAATATACGTCCTGTGAAGATAGAGGTCAGAGAACTGACGAAGTCCCAAAAGGAGATCTGTAAGAAAAGTTATTCACATATTAGTGAATTTTGACGGGAGTTCGTGAATGCACGATATCCGATTGGGAAATTAAGCAGTAAGCAAACTGGGACTAAATGAGCCTAGATGACATCACAAAGGGACCCATGATGACCCCAAGGGAGGCCTAGGTCCATGATATCAGTTTACCAGAAAAAGGGGCTAGTGTATAAAAATATGAAGAAAATGGGCGAAATAACAAAAATACCCCTGTGTTATAAAATAATTAAAGAATGAGTGAAGGGTATTTTGGTCATTTAACTAAGGTTAGACAGTCAAGGAATTTTATCTGTGTAACATCCCAATTTTTTTGGTCTAGGAGAACTGGAGGTAGTCTGATATGGGTAGGCTGCTAAACCCGTAGTCCCAGGGTAGTAATCTGATATGGGCGGATTACTTACCTATATTTTGTAGGAATCCGAGGGATGAGCTAAGTCCTTCAGGATTTAAAGATGAGTTAATTCTTTAACCTACAGAATAGGGATAGTTCACCTAGGTTCAAAATGAGGAATGTGAGGAATATCCTAAGTCTTAAGCCTAGGAATTCTGCAGGTAGCTTGCTATGGGCTGGCTCCTGTGTAAGATAATCTGATATGGGCGGGTTATCGAGCCTTTCAATTAACAATGACTCCCGAAGAGTTTAGGGAATGAGTTATTGAAAGAGAATTTCTAGACCTTAAGATAAGGGATGAGAAGATGAGGTTAAGATGCCAGAAAGAGGATTCAGTGGCATAATTGTAACATCCCAATTTTTAGGCCTAGAGATGCAGGGAATAGCCTGAGATTGAGAGAATACCAGACCCCTTTTGGGCAGGAGTCCAAGTGGTAGAATGGCCATTTTGGGATAAAGATTGGAAAGTCAAGTGTTGACCATGTTGGTCACGACTTTAGAGTATTATGGTCGCGACTAATATTGGCAGAGAGGTATGGTCGCGACAGAAAGATGTGTGTGTCGCGACTAAATGAATAATTGAGCCTGGTTGCGACTAGAAAATGATGTGGTCGCGACTAGATTGTGTTGTAGTCGCGACTAGATTATGTTGAGGTCGCGACTAGATGGTTTTGTGGTCGCGACTAATGAACACAGAAAGGGTAGGTCATGATCAAATGATGTTAGGTCGCGACTATGTAATGAGAAAGATGTTAGACGTATGGGCTAAGAGTTATGAAGGTTTAAGAGAGATAGTTACCTGGTTGGAGATAGAACTGGGAAAAAGGTCAGATAGAGACAGTCAAGAAAGGTTATCTAAATTGTTAACCAGGGTCAGGGAATACTCTGGTAAGATGAGAAAGCCAATATCGCCCCTAGACTTATTAAAGTAATTAAAAAGGAACAAAGGGCATTGTGGTAATTTATCAAGGGATGCGTCTTGGGAATCGAGCCATCAAAGTACTTGGGCTTGATCAAAGATCCAAGATGGTATTCCAGAGGCCCAAAAACGTGGCCCAGTAGAGATGTGAGGAAAAGTGGCATTAAAATGATGTTTGGGTGACTTTTCCATAAAGTAAAGTTACTCGGTTGGCATGATAACTGAGGAGGTGATCAGATAGAGTCTTAGACTTATCTGGATAGCATTGGAAGGCGTGAAAGGTCTCTTCCAGGAATCACATGGCACTGGTCTAGAGGGAGAAGGAATGTTAAGGACACGTGGCACAATCTTAGCCGGTGAGTCCAGTTTGTGGGAAATCAGAATGGACCGGTACCAGATTGGACTGGAAAGCTTCCAGAAGGCTTCAATTTCACCATGTGAGAAATGTTCATGATGAGGTGTCCACTGAGGTGTCCATGATGATGCAGTAAAAAGGAATAAAAGAAAATAGGAAATTCTAGGAAAATCGGTAGCCACAAGATCAGAGTTCTTGGAAATTACAGAATTGCCATTGGGAGAAACTATAAATACCCCCTTCCCCCATTCATTTGGATTCACGCATGGGCAAGGAAGAGAGAGAGAAAGAATAGAGATAAGGAGGAAGAAAGAAAGAGAGGAAGGAAGAAAGGAAGGAAGGAAGTTCTGGCGGAGCTGGAAGCAGTATAGTAATAGTAGAGTTCTGCTAAGCTAGCCAGGTAGTAACTAATCCTAGCTTTTATGTAATGGCTTTGTGATTTGTTGTGCTATTGTTTGGTTGGATTGTTGTCTTATATGTTATGCTTGAAGCTCTATTACAATGCTATGATCATATGTTATTGAATATGGAAGCATGCAGCATACTTATCTGTACACAATCACAAGCAAGCACTGTCACTCTGCATTACATATATTGTTATGATTATTACTACTGAGATTCCCTCGAATCTCATCCCAATAAATAACCCATTACAGGGGAGGTTATGTCAAAGTAAATTTTGGGAATTTTAAGAGACGCCGTTATGCTGCCGAAATTATGACAAGATGGCAATAATAAAGAAAGGAGCTGATACGTACTGTGTACGTAGGTTCTGTCTAAGGAGGCTGGAAGTGAGTGGACCTAGCCGGTTCATCCAGTCTTTCCTGGGTACTTATGTAGAATGGTAGTTTTCACGGGAATTACCAAATCGGTACAAGATCAATTACTTTCTGAAGATGAAGCGTAGCGGTTATGCTGCCGGATTTCAGGCAGGAAAAGATGTAAATGAAATATGAGAATTTTGTGTATATTTTGTTGTATGACATTTTATTATTTAATAATAAATATTGTTTGGCATGTTCAATTTGTGGATGACGAATTAAAAGAAAAATTCGCAGGTCTTGAGGTAGCAGTGTTCTGACCTCAGTTTGACCTAGTAAATGAAAGAATTTGGCCACGAAATTTGGTGAGCCAGTTGTACACAACTGGGGCATTATGTGGATAGGTAATAAGCCTCATTTGGATGTGTAGAATGAGATAAACCAGTTCTCAAAGTAAAGGTTCAGAATAAGGAACTTAAGAGTAAAATTTTAAATTCTGGGCTTAAGTTAAGATATAATCAAGTTAATATTGCTTCCGTAAGTGTACTCTGAGGAGTCTAAGGGAGGATGTTTCAATCTGGATAGCTGACCAGGGTTAGGGAATACTCTGGTAAGGTGTGAAAAGACAATAATACCCCTAGACTCATTAAAGTAAATAAAGAGGGAGTTGACTAGGGTTAGGGAATCACGATGATGTAAGCAAAGCTTCTTGAGGCAGCTAAGCGATCTGAGCCGTTCATCGTGATTCAATCTGGACCATCCATTTCACTTTGCTTCACCTATAAATAGACCCCCACCCCTTTCATTCAAGGTATTCCATGGCAAGCAAGAAAGAAAGGAGAGAAAAGAAGAGAGAGAAAGAGAGAAAGAAAGAAAGAAAGAGAAAGAAGGAGTTCTGAGCCGTTCATGAGGGTAAAAAGAGAGAAAGAAAGGAGAGAATCATGATGATGTAAGCAAAGCTTCTTGAGGCAGCTAAGCGATCTGAGCCGTTCATCGTGATTCAATTTGGACCATCCATTTCACTTTGCTTCACCTATAAATAGACCCCCACCCCTTTCATTCAAGGTATTCCATGGCAAGCAAGAAAGAAAGGAGAGAAAAGAAGAGAGAGAAAGAGAAAGAGAGAAAGAGAGAAAGAAAGAAAGAGAAAGAAGGAGTTCTGGCTGAGCTAGGAGCAATCCAAGGAGCTAAGGGACTCGGCAAGCTTAGAAATAAGGTAAGTAAGTTATTCTAGTCCCTGCTCTAATAAATTAGAGGATTGTTCTTATGAATTTAATAGTTAGAATAGAGGAATATCTCTCTATAAGGTTAGCCGTGGATAGAAAGAAAGCTAGGGATTAGTAGATAGGGGTATTGCCTCAGGATAAGCCTAAATTAAGTAGAGTTATGCTGGATAAGACAATAATAAAATATTATTATGCTCTGTATAGGCTCTGACCTATGAAAAGAAGGAGCTTTACAGTAGAAGTTAAGACTAAAGGAAGGACTACATGCCATGTACTAAACTTACCTAAACTTGTATGTGTTGAATGTATGGTTGATTGTGTTATAGCTTGATTGATTGATGTTAATATGTAATTGTTGAAGCTCTGTGCTATGATTACCTTAGACAATTGTATTTCTTATGTTACATGGAAGCATGCACATTACATTATGTTGACAAAATCACAAGCAAGCACTAATACCAATCATTGATGCATATATTGTTTAAAACCGTTTGCTACTAAGATTTCCCCTAAAATCACACCCCTTCCATATCAATCCAATTACAACAGGTCTTCTCAAGATGGAGGGGATGAGGATTCATGAAGAGAAGTTAAGAATTATTTAGCATGATTGATATGTGATTGATGTATGTATGTAAAGTTAGTTGCTGGAATTTGCCACCATGAACAGTAACTCGTGGTGAAGTGTCACCTTTGATTTGTAATTAAAAATAGTAAATGGTTGAATAAATGTATGATATTTTGAAAGTAAATAGTAGACATACAAACATTCAATTTGATATATAGAATGTCTTATTTGAATGTCTACACATGGAGATATAATTTTTCAAAATTGGGACCAAAATGCTGGATTCAGGTGGAAAATGTTGTATGAACAGTAAATTGTAGCATTGACTGATATTGACTTGGTCAATGCGTGGTCAACGAGTTATTTTTTCCTAAAATAGGATCAAGTTAGCTTCATTTAGCAATTTGAACCACTTTGTTTCGATTTTTCTAGAATTAGTTATAATTTTTCGAAGCCATGTCGCTTGTCTAGAAGTTACACAGCGAATAGTACTCGATAGAGTAAAACTTCAGATTAGGAAATTTGACTTCAATGACCTTAAAAGTGGTTCCAGATGCTACCAAATGGTCCCTAAGACATAATAAAATTAGGATGTGACACTTGCTCTTTAGCCTCTTGCATAAAATTTTTATAGAAACCATCTTCGTACTTGAATTTTTTGTTTAAATTTCTTGGAAATTGAATTGAAAACACTTAAGTTGTTACTGTTTGATTTGGAATTATTGCATGATTCTAAGTGATTACTTTGAAACTTTTAATCATCATTTAAGAGGGTTTTTCAGTTGTGATAAGTGTTTTAATGCCTAGTGAAAGATGAACAGTGTTTGTGACTTTAACTTATGAGCAATTTAGATAAAAATCTTAGTTGGAAGGATTCTCGGCCTTCATTCCTATATTGAGTGATTATTCAATTGGTTTATATTCTCTAGAACTTGTCTTGCCTCTGAGTTGAGAATTACTTGCGCATTTATGTTATTGAAAATGATAGAGTCAATCATTTCTAAACCCGTTTACCTAAACACAAGCCCATCACATATTATATCAGTAGTCACCCCCTTTGAGCCCATCACTTTTCTTTTTCCACAATAGAAAGTTATATATGCATGAACATCTTTCAGAAATAAACTTGTCACTCATGTCAAAACTCATTATTATTGTGATGATGTGCTAAACATTCTATGTATAAGGTGCCAAACAAACAAAAAGAAGAGAAAAAAGCATATTACACCAAAAAAAAAAGAGGTGCAAGAAAAATTGAAGAAAGAAACAAAGGAAAGAAAAAGAAAAGAGGAATGAAGAAGGCACCATTATCAACTTCTTTTAGCACAATTATCACCTCTACATCTCTTAAGACATGAATTCATGTTACATATTCCTTATTGAATGCATATAGTACTTTCCACTGTTAATACTCCATTCCACGTGGCCCATTTCCATCATTTCAAACCTAAAAGACCTCTTGATTCTTTGCATAAATGTTATGTGGTTACTGAGATTTAGAGTCATTACAAGTATATGGTAGGATGTTTTCCAATTTGAATCTGAGTGAAAGAACCCTACCAATGAGAGAAATAGAGAGCTAAACACTTACATCCTTAGAGAGAATCTATTGCGCTCATACAGTTAAGGTTGATTTTATTTAGTAGTTGATTACTTGGCATTGCTCATATTATCATTATTGCATTCCCAAAAGATGCTGAATTAATTGCCTTCAGGTCACACTTTGGATTATGTTGTTATCTCAGATTTAATAGTGTTAGCCTAGGTGTAATTTATTTCTTTGTCCAAGAGTACAAAGGTTCAAGTGTGGGGGAATTGATAAGACACAAATTGTGTATGGTTTATGCGACATTTTTAATAGTTTTACCATTCATTTATGCCTGTAATTATGTTTTTGTGGTAATACATGATTGTGCTTGGCAATGTGCTATTTTAAGGGTAAAATGGTAAAATAACTCATCTAAACTGCATAATTGTTGTTCCCTTACTGGTGGAACTTTTACAATGAGCTTTGGTTTTGAATTGCAGGTATTTTAGAGGAGCAAGGACTAATGTGAGCAGGAAAGAAATCATAAGACGGGGAATCAAAGCAAGGAAGCAGCTTCTGTGTGTTTCAGTCGCGACCAAAGTGCCCACAGGTCGTGACCTAATTTCTCCTGGGAAGCTTCTCTACATTTACAGGTCGCGACCAAAACATGGATCTGGTCGCGACTAGAGAAGACAGTCGTGAAGCTGCGCGTTTCTGATTAGGTCAAGCTACTGTTAAAAGGAGAGGCAAGCCGCAGACTTAGGGAAGGCTAGTTTTTGACCTGATTAGGCTGAGAAACAATGCTTGAACTCTCTCTACACTATCTCTACTACCCACACACATACTCCATCATCCATCTCTCTATCTCACCTTCTACTTCTCTCAATGGCATCATATGTGAATAGTGATTGTAGCACAACAGGAGTTATGAGAGCCTAAACCCTTATTCTCTTGGTGACAGATCTGATATCTCAAGCTCATAGAGTACACAGGGAGTTTTCTATTTTAATCTGCACCTCTTCTTTTATGTTTTGATTCTGCTAGATCTAGGGTTACATTATATGAATAAAGGAGTTGAATTTCGATTGATTATTCAAAGATTAGAACACTTGTAATTTACTTTGGATATTTTGAATGCTGGTTTTAATACAATGTTTCAATTTTGATTTTAAGATAGTTGAACTATTATCAACGATCGTTGCTAATTAATTCAATTGCTTGAAATCTAGGGTTAGTTGATCGACGTTCATTCAAAGGCATTTTCAACATCCGGTTTAAATTACACACTAAGTGATTCTTAACAGTTCATTAAGAGTTCTTAAACTAGCTTTGATAAAAAGAGTTTAAGAAATATTAATGCTCTGGACTTAATCGATCGATTGAGGTTTTATTTAAGACTTGTGATTTCAAATTCTATATCAACTGAGAGTAAGGATAGATACGTTTTCATCATCGAGAGTCTGTCATCACATACTACTTTCACAAACTAACTCATTTTCAACTAAATCAAAAGCACAAAAACATTTACTTTATTGCACTTTTATTTTATTGCACCAATCAAAACCCAAAACCATTTCACTTTCACTCAGGTTTTCAATAGTTTTGACACCAATAAGCTAGGTCTCCAATAGAAAAGCTCCTCGAGAAGAATGATAGGGTTGTGCCTTATACTATAGTATTTGGTGCAAACATAACTTATTTTGATAGGTCAAAAGACGACAATCCGACCTGCTCATCAATGCCAAGTAATTGGTTCCTTAGTGATTGATTGTCAAATCCATTATTTACCTGAGTCGTCTTTGTTTTGAATTTTTGTTTTTGTCATTTTTAATTGCATTGCATTCTGCATTGTTCTCAGTTTCTGTGAAATTACTTTGCGAACAAACTGTACTTGAGTCGGGACCAAATTGCTTTGCTGTGGTACTGATTACTCTCTGTGAACTTCAGTCACGACCTGAGTACCTTTGAGTCGCGACCTGACAACCATTTTTAAAGAACTCTTGCTCTCTGTGTTCCTAAGTCGCGACCTCAAAACTCTTTTGTCGCGACCAGTTGACTCTTTTTGCTGTGAAACTTCTGTGTTTAATTCTGATTGCTTGCCTAGTGTCATGTCCTAACTTTTCCCTATCTGTACAATATTGATAAAGGAAAGAGGTTTGGAAAGGATTGTGATGATGAATAGAGAAGAAAAGAATGATAAGATGAAGATTTAAAAAAGAGGGACTAAAGTGAAAAGTATAAAAGTTTGATGGTGCAAAATGTAAAGTAGACATAAACTTTAGGCCATTAAGTGTAATTATGAAAAGTTGAGGGCCTAAAGTGTAATTTTCAAAAGTTTAAGGACTTAAATGTAATTTATCAAAAGTTCAAGGGGCAAAAGTGTAATTATGAGAAAGTTGAGCCGAAAAAGGACAAAAAATGCCTGGAATCAGTTTGGTCCCAAATTTTACTAGTAGATAGAGAAAATTATTACGGTTAGTTTGACGCAACACAAAATTTCGATTTGAGGTCCCAAAAAATTGATATAAATTTCTAAAGTTAGAAAAATTATTACAGTATTTTTTGGACCTCAGAATCAGATGAAGCTTTACAGTAAATTCTTATAATTAATATAAGAATTTATAAAACTGACAGAGTCAGAAAAGGAATCCTGTAGATTTTTTAATAGAATTTACAGTAGAATAAAATACCAGTAAATACCTTCAGGAGAGGTTTCTCGATATTTGTGTCATAAAAGTAGTAGACCATATAAAGGCCTAAAATGGCGTCACAGAGGCCCAATAAGGTAATCGGACAAATATGTGGGCCAGTGTCCAGAGGAACCCGGAAAAATGTGAAATTATGAAAATGCCCCTAGGTTGTACTATTGTATAAGAGATGAAAGGAGGGTATTTTGGTCATTTTGGACAGGCCAAAAATACCAGGATGAGTATAGGAATGATTACCAAAGTCAGTATATGCCCTGATAAAGTATAAAGAGGTGTGAAATGACAATTATGCCCTTAGGGTTAATATGGTGCAAGAAAGGGCACCAAGGGTATTTTGGTCATTTCTCAATGGATGGATATAAGATAAATACTCAGTATAATAATGCCAATGGTAGGAGAAACCTAAACACTGGTTTTCCTGACATAATACATATTCTGGAATATTATAAAAATCGGGAACATAAAACAATATGGTTTTTATAAAACTGACCCGATCAGTACCAGACTGGACTAGAATTTTTTCTATCAGTATTTCCTACTTTATTACGCCAAACAAAGCCCTCATGATGTCATGCATGATGTCATTAATGACGCTTCTAGGGCAAGCTTCTTGCAAGGTGGATTATGGACCATTAGATCAAGTAGTAACCAAAGTGATCTTGGCCATCCATTTTCCATGGAATTTTTCTATAAATACCCCCATTTTTCTGCCCAAAACCTTGAAGCAAGAAGCCTTAGGGAAACTATGACAAATGAAAACTCAAGCCAAGACAAAGAGGAATCCAAGGTCCAAAGTTCAAGCAAGCTAAAGATTAAAGGTAACCAATCTATCCTAGCTTATTTTCCTTTGATTTGGGAGCTTGAACTTAGGGTTTTCATGGAAGAAAGTTGAGTTTTCTCTAAAGTGTATATGCTGTCCAAAACCTTAAATGAAATGAGAAAGAAGAAATTAAAGTTAGAATTATGAGATTAAAGCTTAAACAAGCTAGTTTGATGATTGGTTGTTGAATCAAGTTGATATTCTTGACTTTGCCATGGATGAAACAATTCAGTTTGTACTATTCATGATAGAAGGAGATGGTATTTCAATGATCTAATATTTCCATTGAATTTATATGATGATTTTGTGTAGGATTGGATAGGTTTTGAACCTTGGAAACATTGGAATTGAAAGTTGTAATGTTTAGAATTCTTTTCTATTGCTGTTCACTTGCATGAACAGTGAGTGGATTTTTATGATTTTGATGATTCCAATGGTTTTAAAATAAAAAGTTGTGTGGGATAAAGTAGAGAAACAAGTATGGGAAGCATTGGAATCAAAATGAGAATTTTTGGAAGAATTGTGGATATTTTTCAAATCTGTCCAGAACAGTGCCTGGGAACTGGAATTTCATGATTTTAAGCTCATAAATGGATTCAAAACATGAAATTGTGTAGGGTAAGGTCAAGACATCAATTGATTCAAAATTGGTAAAGATTAAAGGAAGTTATGTTAGTTAAAGTAAGTTTAATGTTCAAGAGAAGTTAGATTGTAATGAATGGATCATTATGTGATGTTAGGATTTGATTGTGGACTCAAAAGAGGTAGCCACACATCAAGGAAAAGTAAGAAGGAAAAAGTAAAGTTAAAGTTTAAGGGAGTAAAGCAATAAGGTAGTAAACTTACCCTAAACTTGTATATATTGAATGTTATGCTTGATTGTGCTATGGCTTTGTTAAATTGTGTGCATATGTGTAGATGATTGAAGATCTATTTCTATGTTTACTTTTGCCAATTGCATTTCATATGATACATGGAAGCATGCTCATTACACTATGGTAACACTTTCACAAGCAAGCACAAGCAATTATATTAATACATGCATTGTTTAGTACCGTTTGCTACTGAGATTTCCCTCGAAATCTCACCTGATCCATGTAATCTCAATCCCAATAGGTTTATGAATGATGAAAGAGGATGAAGAAGTGTAACATCCCTAATATCTGTACTAAATTGTATGTACAGATTGAATAAAATATATGAGATTTTTCAGGAAAAGATGTGGCCATATTTATGTAAAGAAAGGGATTAATTGCAAGAGGAAGAAAGCCTAAGTTTCCAAAGTGATCTTGGCCTTCAAATGGCACATGACTTTTGCTATGAATACCCCCCTTTCCATTCATTCTTCACACCCAAGAGCTCCTTTAGAGAGAGAACTGAGTTCTAGAGAAAGAAAGTGGAAGAAAGCAAGGAAGAAGCAAGGGTCTTGAAAGAGCAAGTAAGGTAAGTTGATGTTCTTCACTTTACCATTTCGGTTTGCACTGTTCATGCACTGTCCATGATAGAAGAAAATGGAATTTCAATGATTTAATGCTTCCATTGAGTTTATATGATGATTTTGTGTAGGATTGGAAAGGTTTTGAACCTTGGAAACCATTGGAATTAAAGGTTATAATGTTGAAAATTCCTCACGGGTACTGTTCACTCGCGTGAACAGCTTTTTGAATTTCATAATTTTGATGCTTCCAATGGTCTTAAAATGAGATTTTGTGTGGGGGTAAAGTGGAGGAACAATTATGGGAAGCATTGGAACCAAAATGGGAATTTTTGGAAAAAGGGAGCTTATTGAAACTAGACTTGGATTTTGTTTGGAATGGAGTTATAATTTGGTAATCATATTGCAATATTTAGGTTTTGACATTTGTGGCAAGGAAAGACCATTACAAGAAGGAAAGGAACAAGGATCTACAAGAGGTAGCAAGAATATCTAACTATAAACTTATGTGGTTTGATTGTTTTGCTTACTTGTTATGCATGAAGGTTTGGTTAAGCATGGAATGTGGTGATGATGATGATGATGTGATATGAGTATGTGATACCCCTTGCAATATATGTCATGACAATATGCATGTTAGAGTTTGCTTATGTATAAGCATGAATTAGCTCCCATTGCATGATAACATGTTAGGCATTCAATCAAACATGCATAACCTTATAGTTTATATTACTTGCTATTGGGATTTCCATGAAATCTCATTCCTTCCATATAATTAAACATGCTCTAGGTACTGGATCTTCTCAAGGCAAGAGGGTAAATGTTGATGGATGACTGTACATAATTTAAAGAGTGTGCACTTTAATTACAAGATGATGTTTTGGTTTGTATGATGCACGCTACTCATAAATCCAATCTGAGGTAGTGTACTTCCATCGGTATTTTGATTGACTTATATAATGAGTTTTCATATGAAATTTGGTATGAACATAGCTAAGATATATAGATTTAAATGGACACCAAGAAAGACTCATTTGGCTAAGAACTCGAATTGTTATGATTTTTCAAAGTTAGGAGTTGAAATCTGGAATAAGGTAAAACGACTACTCAGAGGCAGTGAGGTTCATGCGCTAATTTCATATAGTAAACGAATGAGTTTTTCCTCAAAATTTTGTGAGATTAAAGTAGACATATGGATATTTAAATCCATATGTAATTAAACTCAATTGGATAAGTATACAAGGAGAAATGAATTTTTGAAAATGGGGCAAAGAAACTGGAACTTCCAGATTTACCAAATGAACAGTAAAGTTCAACGAATAAACTGATTTGATCTGGACAAGAAGATCTCATTTTCATATTTTTCTCTCAAAGTTAAATGAAATATATTTCATTATAAATTGGAATCACCTTAAAATGATTTTTCTAGATTTAGTTATGAATTTCCAAAGTTCAGGTTGTAATCTGAAATTACCCAGTGAATAGTGGCAGTGAACAGTAACCGTAAGCCCAACTCTTGGAAATTCATGTTTTTGAGGTTAAGAGGTATTCCAATGTTCTAAAATAGTTATAATTGAGTATAAGTAAGGTTAAGGATTAAGTTTAAAATTAAGGTCAAGGTTTTAAGGTTAAGACTTAAAGAAATTTGTTGGAAAATACCGTTGTGCTGGTAGACTATACAAAGTACTGTGTACGTAGGTGCTGTCTAAGGAGACTGGAAGTGAGTGGACCTAGCCGGTTCATCCAGTCTTTCCTGGGTACTTGCGTAGAATGGTAGTTCTCATGGGGAATTACCGAATCAGTACAGTTATTTTCTACCAGGATTTTTGGCAAGAGAGATATAATTCACTTCAAGAGAGCTATACCAAGAGTACTTTGAGAGATATAAAGGAGGATGTTTCAAGAAGCATGAAGAGGAGTTAGGGATTGGTCAATGTAAATGTTATATGATGTTATGTGAAGAATTCTTGCAAGTAATGATGCTGCTGTATGACCAGTTTGAACAATAATGTTTATGATGTAATAAAAAATAGTAAATGATGGAATAAAAGTATGAAATTTTACAGATATTTATTTAACATGTCAATCTTCGTTTTGACACCAAGAACACCTTATTTCGATATCTGTACAAAGAGAATCAATTTTTCAAAAATGGGGACTAGAATCTATTTTTAGAATTTTTGACCAAATGAACAATAAAATTTAGCGAATAAACTGTATCAATGTGCTAAGTATTTGGTCATAAACTTATTTTTTTCCTTAAATTTAAAGATGTTAGCTTTGAGTAGAATTTTGAACCACTTCATTTCAATTTTTTTAGAATTAATTATGATTTTTCGAAGTTTGTCGCCGAATCGGGAACACCATATGAACAGTAACTCACTAAGAGTAAAAATTCCAGATTTAGCTAATGGACTTCAAATATCATGTAAGTGATTCTAAATGCTACCGAATGGTCCCTAAAACTTACGAAAGTAAGGATGTTATATTTTGGTATCAGAGTAAAAGTTTATGGTATCAGATAAGATAATCCCCAAACCCTAACTCTAAGTAATAAGTTTGTTGTTAAGTTAGGGTATTTATTAAGATAGTTAGTCTTGATTATTGAAGCAAATCTTGCAGGAGTAGATATGGGATTTCATAAGGTTAATCTGACCCATCAGTTAATCAGGGAGACCCCCGACCAGTAATAATATATGAAGATAGTATACATCCAGACTTTGATTCTTCAGACAGTGAAGAGAGTTCAGACGATAGTATAGGGAATCAGTTAGGAAGGTCTACAGTAGAATAGCCCATAGATATTTCTGTAGACTCAAACCTACAGTCTGGAGATTATGTAGAGATTCAGCATGATATTGTGCATACACCAGATGCTGCTGTACCAGATAATAAAGAGTCTAGAAATTCCATACAATATGAGTTTTTTTGAGTGCCTCTATGTAACATCCCGATTTTTGGTCTAGGAGAACTGGGAAGTAGTCTGATATGGGCAGGCTGCTAAACCCGTAGTCCTAGGGTAGTAATCTGATATGGGCGGATTACTTACCTGTATTTTGTAGGAATCCGAGGGGTGAGCTAAGTCCTTTAGGATTTAAAGATGAGTTAAGTCTTTAACCTACAGAATCGGGATAGTTCACCTAGGTTCAAAATGAGGAATGTGAGGAATGTCCTAAGTCTTAAGCCTAGGGATTCTGCAGGTAGCTTGATATGGGCTGGCTCCTGTGTAAGATAACCTGATATGGGCGAGTTGTCAAGCCTTTCAATTAACGATGACTCCCGAAGAGTTTAAGGGATAAGTTATTGAAAGAGAATTTCTAGAACTTAAGATGAAGGATGAAAAGATGAGTAACAGAGCCAGAAAGAGAATGTAGAGGCAAAATCGTAATTTTGGGAAAGATCGGGCTGGTAGCCGATGAGTACCATATTTTGCCAAAAAATAGAGAAAATTATGCTGATCATTTCACTGAACTATGAAATGTGTATATGAGGTCTCTATAGTTATGAAAGAATTAGAAATGTGACCAAGGGTAAAATGGTCATTTTTGAAAAGTGTGCGCGAGAGCGTACTTTCAGGCAAAAATAGCCCGGTCCGGATAAAATATCTGAAAATACCGGGAGATTGAGAAAAGGATTCCGGGTTGAATGACGCAACACAGAATTTTGATTTGAGGTCCCGATTTTTCTGTAAAAATTCCTGAAGATGGGAATTTACAGTTATAATCGGTAAAGGAAAGGCATTCCGAATAGAGATGATCGGACTGTGGCCAGAGGCCATACAGTGTTTTTAAGGCCTTTAGTGACACCAGGGAAGGCCCAGGCCTATTAGATCAGTCCAGTGGTAAAAGGGGCCGGTGTCCGGGAAAAAGGTGCGGAATGACGAAAATACCCCTATGTTATAAAACTGCTGAAGAATGAGTAAAGGGTATTTTGGTCATTTGCCTAAGGTTAGACAGTCCAGGGAAGTTATCTGGATAGTTGAGCAGGGTCAAAGAATACTCTGGTAAGATGTGAAAAGACAATAATGCCCCTAGACTCACTAAAGAAAATAAAGAGGAACTAAGGGCATTTTGGTAATTTGCCAAGGGGTGTTCTTGGGAATCGTGCCATCAAAGTACTTGGGATGGATCAGAGACCCAAGATGATATTCCTAGGCCCAAAAACGTATCCCAGTATATATGTGGAAAAAAGTGGCATTAAAATAATAATTTAATGACTTTTCAGTAAAGTAAAGTTACTCGGTCGGCACGATAACTGAGGAGGTGATTAGATAAAGTCCGAGACTTATCTGGATAGCATTGGAAAGCGTGAAAGGTCCCTTCCAGGTGCCACATGGCACTGGTCTAGAGGGAGAAGAAAAGTTAAGGACACATGGCACAATCTTAGCCGGTGAGTCCAGTTTGTGGGAAATCGGACCGGACCGGTACTAGATTGGACTGGAAATGCTAAGTCAGCTGATGAGGTGTCCCGGGATTTAGACATGTGAGAAATGTGCTGCTGAGGTGTCCGCTGAGGTGTCCACTGAGGTGGCACTGATGATGCAGTAAAGAGGAATAAAATAAAATAGGAAAATCCAGGAAAAACTAGGACCACATGTTCAGATGGCTTCAAAATTACGAAAATGCCATTAAAGGAAACTATAAATACCCCCTCCCCCTCCCATTTCATGCATCCCACGGTTTTGGGCAAGAAAGAGAGAGAAAGAAGAGAGAGAAGGAGAAAGAAAGAAAGAAAGGAAGTTTTGGTGAAGTTGAAAGCAGTAGAGAGGTTCCAGAGTTCTGCTTTTAAGGTAGTAACTAATCCTAGCTTTTATGTAATGGCTTTGTGATTTGTTGTGCTATTGTTTGGTTGGATTGTTGTCTTATATGTTATGCTTGAAGCTCTACTACAATGCTATGATCATATGTTATTGAGTATGGAAGCACGCAGCATGCTTATCTGTACACAATCATAAGCAAGCACTGTCACACTGCATTACATATATTGTTATGATTATTACTACTGAAATTCCCCCGAATCTCATTCCCCATATCTAACCCATTACAGGGAGATTATGTTGAAGTGAATTTTAAGAATGCTGAGAGACGCCGTTATGCCGCCGAATGTAAGACTGAACATCATAATATGATAAGTACTGTGTACGTAGTGCTGTCTAAGGAGGCTAGAAGTGAGTGGACCTAGCCGGTTCATCCAGTCTTTCCTGGGTACTACGTAGAATGGTAGTTCTCATGAGGGAATTACCGAATCAGTACGGTTCAGTTCTTTGTACAGATGAAGCCTAGCGGTTATACTGCCGAATTTCGGGCAGGAAAAGATGTAATAGAAATATGAGAATTTTGTGTATGACTTGTTGTATGACATTTTGTTATTCAATAATAAATATTGTTTGATATGTTCAATTTGTAAATGGGGAATTAAAAGAGAAATTCGTAGGTCCTGAGGTAGCAGTGTTTTGACCTCAGTTTGACCTAGTAAACGAAGATATTTGGCCACGAAATTTGGTGAGCCAGTGGTACACATCTGGGGCATTCCATGGATAGGTAATAAGCCTTGTTTGGATGTGTAGAATGAGAACAGTTCTCAAATTAAAGGTTCAGAATAAGGAACTTAAGAGTAAAATTTAAAATTTCTGGGCTTAAGTTAAGATATAATCGAGCTAATATTGCTTCCGCAAGTGTACTCTGAGGAGTCTAAGGGAGGATGTTTCAATCTAACCCTGATGTAAGCTTTATTCCTCTGATGAGAGGACAGATTACAGCTGAGGAAGCTAAGTACTAATACTGGATTACAGGTAGACCAGATATTATTCCTCCTCCACCAAAGTTTGAGGATAGGTTTGATATGAGTAACATATAACAGTTCCTTAATCCAGAGATCCAGTCATAACCTATGACAATCCTTCCTATTCTCGCAATCCAGGAATATATGACATTATAGATAAAGATCAATGGGATGTTCTTGGTCCTAGTCAACCCCAGCCTTCTTTGCGAAAGATAGATAATGTTGACTATATCAGTCTCAAGAAAGCGGGTGGAGAGTGAACTACTCAATTTAGGTCAAGGGATGGATAGAAGTAGAATCAAGAGTAGTCAGTTTATCTGCATTTCCTCAATGCTGTAGCAAGGATGATAAACCAATATACGATAGAGGGCATTGACCTGAATCAGGTCTACAATCTAGAAGATTGGCATGAGATGGTCATAAGTCAGATATTGCCATATACTCCTACATGGCATGTAGAGCTAAGTGAGTTTCTAGAAAATGATCCACCAGCTGATATACAAGGGTGGCATTTCTGTATGCAGAAGTATTTGTAGTTTACGATTTCCTAGAAAATAATGTAAAAATGAATATGGGGTAATGTAAATATGTAAATAGTGTAAAGTAAAGTAATTACGTAAATGTATAATAGTTATGACTTACCCCATATATGTAATTGACATGTATGTAATGTATGTACAAACGTTATGGTGATATAAAATATGAATTTTAATGTGATATAATGAAATGATAGATGGTTAAACATCAATGCGAATAAGTTCCCTATTTAATTCAATTATGATAGATAGATATGGATGAGTTTCAAGTTACTCAAGCTCATCAAAGTTAAGAACAAGGATCGGCCATTGCTAGAGTAAAGACTGGACAAGAACATTAGAAGGGAATGTTTAGAGAAAGCTGTGTCCAGGTCGCGATGTGAAGTAGTTTAGGTCGTGACTAAAAGTTCCAGAGAAGTTAAGTCGTGACTAGTTAAGCCACGAGTCACGATGAATATTTACAGAGCAGTTCAAGTCGCGACGAGATAAGACCTGAGTTGTGACTAAAGATCACAGAGCTGTCAAGTCGTGATGAGTAGAATGATAAGGTCGCGACTAAATTTTACAGAGAATTTGAGTCGCGACAAGCCAATACTCAGGTTGAGACTAGGTTGCATAGAGACCTAATGATAAATGAAGATGCCAGCCTTGCTGAAGTTTATCAGTTAGAGGTTTAGCATAAAGTGTAAGCAAGCCAAACAGTACGAGGTACTGAGATACATAAGATGTTTAGAAGTAGATCCTCTGTGTGACCATCAGGAGTAGATCTACATTATGAAACAAGTTGTTCATTTAGTGATGAGGCTCTCGGATTGTCGCAGTCTGAGCCATCAAAATAAAGTAATTGCACCTAATAATTAGTATAAAGCATAACCCTATCGTTCTTCTCAAGGAGCCTTTCTAAAGGAAACCTAGCAAATTGGATGTCAAAAATAATGAAAACCTGAGTAGAGATAAATGGTTTTGTGGTTTGATTTGTAATAAAATAATGGTACAGAAAAGTAGATATTTTTTGGATTTTTGATTAAAATGAAAACTGGCTCGTTTGTTGATAGAATATATTATGAAAGACTCATGATGATGAAAATGTATCTATCATTGCTCTTAAGTTTAAATTGGAGTTTTAAATCACTAAGTATTAAATAAAAACCTCAATCAATCGATTGAGTCCAGAACTTTAATATTCCTCAAACTCCTTTGATCAAAGCTAGTTTAAAGACTATTAGCGAACTGTTAGAAACCACTTAGCATGCAATTAACCCTAGATGATGAGAACACCCTTGAATGGTCGTCAATCAAAAACCCTAGATTTCAAGCAATTGAATTAGTTTGCAACGATCGCTAAGAAATAACCCAACTTTCTTAAAATCGAAACTGAAATATTAAATTGAAATCCAGCGTTCAAACATGCAGAATCAAATTACAACAGTCTAATCTGAGAATGATTAATCGATATTCAAAACTTGTTCATATGATGAAAACCCTAGATCTAGCAGCAATCATAACATGACAATATGCAAATTAGAAAAGAAGAAACTCCCGGTTTAGTCCATGAGCTCAAGATATGAGATCCATCACCAAGAGACTAAGGATTTAGCCTCTCATGACTTCTGCTGTACTGCAATCGCTGTTCAGGCATGATGCTATGAAGAAATAATGGATAGATGGTAGATTGATGGTGTAGAGATGTGTAGAAATATGTGGAAAGGTATAGAAGGATGGAGTGTGTGGAGAAGGTGATCAGAGAGTGCTCGAGTATTGCTTCTTAGCCTAATCAGGTCTAAAACTAGCCTCTCCCTTGACGGCAACTTGCTCGCCCTTTTGAAAGCATCTTGACCTAACCAGAAACTCGCAGCTTCACGACTGTCTCCTCTAGTCATGATGGGACGACCAGCTAAACGTAGAGAAGCTTCCAGAAGAATCAAGGTCGCGATGGGATGACACTTTGGTCGTGACGAAAAATTGCAGAAGCGTGATTTGACTTTCATTGATTTGTGATTTCTTTCCTGGTCCTTGCTCTCTTCCAAAATACCTGCAATTAAACATAAAAGCTTACTGCAAAAGTCCAAATCAATAAATAACAATATATGTGCAGTTTGGAAGAGTTATTTTACCATTTTACCCTTTAATTAGCATATTACCACGCACAATCATGTAATATACAAAAATACAATTTAAGGCATGAAATGAATGGTAAAGTTACAATAAAACTCTTAAAAATGTCGTGGAAACCATATACAAAATGTGTCTTATCAATTCCCCACACTTGAACCTTTGTACTCCTAGACAAAGAAATGAATCACACCTAGAACAAGACTATTGAATCCAAGATAACAACATAATCCATGGTGTGACCTGAAAACAATTAATCTACCATCTTTTGGGAATGCAAAAGTGATAATGTAAATAATGCGAAGTAATCAACTACTAAGTGAAATCAACCTCACCTGTATGAGCGCAATATATCCTCTCAAAGGATGTAAGTGTTTAGCTCTAAATTTCCTCTTATTGTTAGGGTTTTTTCACTCAAATTTAAATTGGAAAACATCCTACCATAAGCTTGTAATGGCTCTAAATCTCAGTAACTATATAGCCCTTATGCAAAGAATCAAGAGGTCTTTTAGGGTTGTAATGATGGAGATAGGCCACGTGGAATGGAATATGAAGGATAGAAAGTTTTATATGCATTCAACAATGAGTATATAGCTTGAATTCATGTCTCTAGAGATGCAGAAATGATGATTGTGCTAATTGGAGGTAATAATGGTGCCTTTCTCATTTCTCTTTTCTTTTCTTTTTGTTTTCTTTTCTTCAATCTTTTCTTGCACTCTCTCTTTTTTTTAGTGCAATATGCTTTTTTCTCTTTTTCTTTTATTTGGCACCTCATGCACAAAAACTGTAGCATAACAACACAACAGTAATGAATTTTTGACATGAATGAAGATTTATTTCGAAATGATGTTTATGCATATATGACTTTCTACATAAAAAATGATGAAAAGAAAAAGTGATGGGCTCAAAGGGGGTGACTAAGGAAACAATATGTAGTGGGCATGTGTTTGGGATGAAAAGGTTTAGAAATGAATGCCTCTATCATGTTCAATTTATAAGCACGTAAATAATTTTCAACTCAGGTCAAGACAAGTTCTAGAGGATATAAACCAATTGAATAATCACTCAATATAGAATTTAAGGCCGAGAATCCTTCCAACAAGGGTTTTTATCTATATTGCTCATAAGCTAGAGTCTCAAACACTGTTCATCATTCACTAGGCATTAAAATGCTTATCACAGCTGAAAACCCTCTAAACGATGATTTAAAAGTTTCAAGATGATCACTTAGAACCATGTGATAATTCTAAATTTAATAGCAAGAGCTTAGGTGTTTCAAATTCAATCTCCAAGATTTTCAAAGAAAAATTCAAGTGTGGCAATGGTTTCTAGGAGCTAAAAAGGTTTTGAAATAAGGGGCAATGAATCATTTGTAAGAGTGTTTTAGTATTTCAAAAGGAAACCTTCTATACAGCATTGCACAAGGCAAAGAGAAGGTAAATGGACATTTTTTCAAAAGTGGGTTGCGACTAAAAACAATGAGGGTCGTGACTAAGCTCCTCTCATATACAAGCCATGTCACTATGCCCTTTGACCTGAGATCATCATGGATTCCTACATGACAAACGCTCAGCTTTGACCTAGTCAAAAGTCACTTTTGACCGAGTGATCATAAAGGCTATGCTCGGGCTTAGTGGTTTTTCATGCGGAGGAATGTGAATGGTCAAGACGGAATTTGTCCCTCACATTCGTAGAGAGATATTACTGGGCCCCTCGATGAGTGGGTCTGAGAAATGTATGGCCATACTGGAATGGAAGGATAGTTCCATTTCCACATTCAGACTACTTAGGGATCGAGAAAGTAACGGTCAGGAACAGGAGGATGACGTTCACCATGCCTCATCCTTGACCGAAATATCGTGTGACAAAAGGGACGTGATATGGTTGTATGAAAGGTTACATCGTTTATCGATCCTCATATGTTTTGGGTAGTCGTAATGCCTTGCTAGAGACCGCATATGACTTGTGGGTCAGTATAGTAACTGGCCCACTGCCAACTTCATATGGGCCTACAGGGTCGCACACAAAACAGCCCAATGCGAGCTATGATGTCCAGATTCATTGAATCTAAGAGATGTCTAGATTCAATGAATAATCTAGGGTGGATATATATTATATATATATATATAAATTAGTTTATATATATATTATATATATAATATAAGAGATATTTGTAAGATTTAATTTATAAGGATAAATTAAATCTCTATCATTTTTGAATTTGAATTTAAATGGATATGATCTATTTGAATTTGAAATTCAAATTGATAAGATATCTCAAATTTGATTTATGAGAATAAATCAAATATAATTCTGTCTTATCTTTATTTTAAATTAAATAAATAGGTGAATTAAATCTGTGGGACGGATTTAATATAAACCATATTTATTTAATCAATTTCTTATTAAATTATGCAATATACGATATTGTATTAATTTCAGAATTAATATAAGATTAATTCTGAAGCCCGGCCCTATTAGAAGCCCGATAGCTTCCTATATATTTGACATTAGGAGCTAGGGTTCTACACACAATATACATCTCTACACACACATTCAGACGTGAGAAGAGGGGGCAGGGAGAGTGCAAAAGGTTTGCACATAAGAAACTGCCGAGATAGAGATGGTGAGGACGGAATCTCTAGAAAGCCCTAGAGGGACAAGAGGCGCTAGCACGTCGTTCGCGATTGGAACGCTGTTCGTGTGGATACCGGTAGAGGAAGCCGATCTGAGCTGTCGACTTCTTGTGATCGAACCAGACACGAAGACAGGTCGCGACCAGAACACGCTGAGGTCGCGACCATACGGGCATCTGAACGTCAGAAATCCAAAAAGAAGAGGCAGGTCGCGACTTGAAGCTGACGAGGTCGCGACTACAAACTCCAGAGACGTCAGGTCGCGACGAGAAGCAGAGGATGTCGCGACTAAAAGGTTCCAGAGGCGAAGAGTCGCGACTAGTGGACACTGAGGTCGCGACCAAAGCTTGAAACCGAAGGTAACACTTCTTTCTCCTTGACTTAAACACATTCGGTAGATCATGGCTGGGAATGGAAAAATTTTTAAAGTTAATTTCCGCTGCGTGTCTTCCAATTCCCTTCACAAACAACACATATGTCGTGGCCAGGTTTCACAGAGACTACCAAGTGGCAGATTTTAAAGTCCCCAAAATATTTCACACTAACACCTTTTTAGTAAATAACAAATCAGTTCAAGTGGGGATCCAATTTTTAGCAATTCATCACATATTAAAACCAAATAAAGACTTGTAATGAAAGATTAGATTAATCGAAGCACAAAAAGCATCCTCCCCCACACTTAAACTTGACAGTGTCCTCACTGTCAACAAAACCAAAAATCACAGCACTTTATAAAGTCAATCAAATCTAGCTCCAACACAGCAAGTAATCTCATCACTCAATGCACATTTTCCAGTTAGGCATGCAGTTATATCCAATTCATATAAAGCAATACGAGTAAAGCGAAGATGACAGGATGGGTAAGCTAAAGTCATGCATGTAAGTGTGTAGGTGTCTCAGAGAAAAATCAATGAGTATACAGCATATGTATAGTAACGGGGTATTATTCAAAATAGAAAGAAACCTAGAATAAATAGAAATAAACTAAAAATGAACATTATCCTACTGAGTCATCCCTTTCCAATCATCAAACCACAATATCAATCATATAGTAAGAGGGAAACTTGTAAAAGGTAAGAGATAAGAAAAGGACAACCTGGCCATCAAGGTGGCGGTGGGAACTCATAAAGCTTTGAGAGATGGCTGTTTGATTGGGAAGTTGTCCCTATTATCTTCTCTCTCCACTCTGGCTTCCCAGGATCATGCACTCTGCTTACATCATGAAGTCCATCTAAGCTCATCTTAAATGTTTCCTCTCTAAACTTGAACTTTCCTAACTATGGTTAGCAAGTATCAGCAACAAGCTTAGCAGATATTTCCTTCGTATTCTTTGTATATCCCTCGAAGTTGCTCTTATCCAGCTTGTGTGGGTTTCCCAATTTGTCATCTTCTTCCTCAAGCGTCACACCAAGCTGAGGTTGGTCTTCAACTGCAACGTGCTTAGGAGCACTCTTTTTTATACCTGCACTGTTAGTAAAGAGCAAATTATTTAAGAATCTTAAGGTATCAGAGGTAATTTTTGACTTTGAGTGAGGAGAAGAAGGGTTAGAATGTATTGGACCTTTAATCGAAGTAGTGGAGATAGAGCTGGAGGTCTGGAGAAGTCACTGGTAGCTTCTGCCATTTCTGGTCGTGACCTATCAGGTTTATCTTCATCTTCTTGTTTCGACTCAAGTTCGCAGAGAATGCCTTTGGAATATTTGGTCGTGACCTTGTCATTCAACTGTCGTGACTGAAGGTCTCTGGAGTTGTTAGTCACGACGAGTTGGTCTTCTAGTACCGACTTGGAGTCACAGAAACTCAACCCTTCTAGGATTGTTACTCTTCCAGTTTCCCGAACATCTTGGGATCCTGCAAAATCGCTCAACAAAACTTTTACAAACGCATTATCTCTATCATTATAATGTAAACTCAATTCATGTTCATCCCTAGTCTCTTCAATAACATAGTCAATGGCATTCAAAGTAGTAAAAGCAGAATTATCAAAAGGGAATTTCATTGCTTCATTCATGGTAAACGCCACCACATGTTCTCCAACTTCCATTGTGATGGAACTATGCTTCATACTAATGATGGTCTTGGAAGTTTAGAGAAAAGGTCTGCCTAGGATCAAAGTCCTATCATTCACTAACTCGTTCGACATGTCCAAAACATAAAAGTCAGCTGGGAATACTAAGTCTTTGACCTGCACTAGAATATCCTCAAGGATTCCCTTAGGATACCTGATTGAACTATCAGCCAACTGGAGCACTACATTTGTGTCTCTAAGATTGTTAATACCTAAGGCTTTGTATACCGACCAAGGCATTACATTAATGGCTTCCCCTAGATCTAGAAACGCTCCCTTAATAGGAATATTTCCTATAGTGCATGGGATTGTGTACAAGCCTGGGTCTTGGCACTTAACCGGTAGTTCAGCCTTAAAGAGTGATGACACATTAGCACTCACCTGAATTCTCTCAAGAGGCCTAAATTTCTTTTTATTAGCACACAATTCTTTTAAAAATTTAGCACACTTAGGGTTTCTCTTGAGGAATTCAACCATAGGGATGTTGATTTCTAACTTATTGAATAGAATGTAAGCATCTTTAGCAAAATCAGGGTTAATCTTTTTCTTTCCAGCAAAGTAAGAATTAGGAAAAGGGAGATCTTTAATACTTACCTCCTTACCTTTGTGCATAGAGGCTCCTTGCTTGATCGACTCTGGCTTCTCCTCATGTTGCTTTCCTTTGTATGCTGGACTTGGTACTGTTGTTGCCTCTTCATGCAGCTCTTACATCTCCACTTGTGCTTGTGAGTTCCCCTCTTGGGTTGTCTTCTTCATCATGAGCTGCTGTTCTTTAAGGCTTTCATATTTCCTAACTTGCATCTGTGGCAGAGATGAATTCTCAATTTCAGCATCTTCTTCATCCTTGTCTGGTGTCTCAGCTTTTTCAAAATGTACTTGTCTTCTGAAACATCCTTACTTTTGTACATCTTAGGGACCATTTAGTAGCATTTAGAACCACTTTCAAGGTCACTGAAGTCCAATTTCCCAATCTGGAGTTTTACTCTTATTGAGTACTGTTCACCGTGTAAATTCCAGATGAGTGACCTGACTTCGAAAAATCATAACTAATTCTAGAAAAATCTAAATGAAGTGTTTCCAATTGATACTTGAAGCTAACTCAATTATCTTTTAGGAAAAAATCACTTGTTAACCATGCATTGACCAAGTCAATGTCAGTCAATGTTTCAACTTTACTGTTCATCCAACGTTTTTCTCCTGAATTCAGCATTCTGGTCCCAACTTTGATAATTTATATCTCCATGTGTAGACATACAAATGAGACGTTTTATATATAAAATTGAAGCTTTATATGTCTACTATTTACCATAAAAATTTCATACATTTATTCATCCATTTACTATTTTTAATTATTTATCAAACATGATTAGATCACCACGTGTTATTGTTCACAGTGGTAAATTTCAGCATTCAACTTTGCAAACATATGCATACATTCATCATGTATCAGTCAAGTATGTCAAACAGCATCTATTATTAAATAATAAGTTGTTATACATCTGGGTATATACAAAATTTCCCATATTTCTATTACATCCTTTCCTGCCTGAAATCTGGTAGCACAACGGCTATGCTTCGTCTTTAGAAAGTAACTGATCTTGTACCGATTCGGTAATTCCCGTGAGAACTACCATTCTACGTAAGTACCCAGGAAAGACTGGATGAATCAGCTAGGTCTACTCACTTCCAGCCTCCTTAGACAGTACCTACGTACACAGTATGTATCAGCTCCTTTCTTTACTATTGCCATCTTGTCATAATTTCGGCAGCATGACGGCGTCTCTTAAAATTCCCAAAATTTACTTCGGCATAACCTCCCCTATAATGGATTATTTATTGAGATGAGATTCGGGGGAATCTCAGTAGCAACAATCATAACAATATATGTAATGCAGAGTGACAGTGCTTGCTTGTGATTGTGTACAGATAAGTATGCTGTGTGCTTCCATATCCAATAACATATGATCATAGCATTGTAATAGAGCTTCAAGCATAACATATAAGTCAACAATCCAACCAAACAATAGCACAACAAATCACAAAGCCATTACATAAAAGCTAGGATTAGTTACTACCTCAAAAGCTTAGCAGAACTCTAGAATCTCTATCTTGCTTCCAGCTCCGCCAGAACTTCCTTTCTTTTTTTCTTCCTCTCACTTTCTCTCTCTAGCACTTCCATCTCTCTCTTGAATGCCCTTGGCCGTGGAGAATGAAGAGCAAGGGGGGGTATTTATAGTTTTGGTGAATGGCATTTTTGTAATTTTGAAGCTATCTGAACTTGTGGTCCTGGTTTTTCCGGAATTTTCTATTTTTCTTTATTCCTTTTACTGCATCATTCATGAAATCATCCCAAGGCCACCTCATGGGACACCACATATGTCACATGGCGAAATTATAAGCTCCTGGGACACCTCATCAGCTGACTCAGCGGTTCCAGATAGTTCCAGAGTCTTGCACCGAAATACACGGCTGGGATCGGGCCACGTGTCCCTAACTTTTTCTTCCTCCTCTATGTTGGAGCCATGTGGCCTCTTGTTGGAACCTTTCACGCTATCTAATGCTATCCAGATAAGTCCAGGACTTTATCTGATTACCTCCTCGGTTATCGTGCCGACCGAGTAACTTTACTTTATTGAAACAGCATTAAAATAGTATTTTAATGCCACTTTTTCCTATATATCACTGGGCCTACGTTTTTGGGCTCTGGGAATGTTATCTTGGATCTTGATCAAGCTCAAGTACTCTAATGGCTCGATTCCCAAGAAATATCCCTTGGCAAATTACCAAAATACCCCTGGGTTTTTCTCGCACTATCTTAACCCTAAGGGTAAAATCATCATTTTACACCTTTCTGCACCCTGTCAGGGCATATACTGATCTGGTTAACCTCTCCTATGTATGTCTTGGCTTCTGGGCCTATCCAGAATGACCAAAATGCCCTTCATACACTTATTATCCCTTTAGTACAACACAGGGGCATTTTCATAATTTCGCACTTTTCTGGGGTTCTGCCGGACACTGGCCCACCTATCAGTCCAAGTGTCTTATTGGGCCTTTGATGGCGCGATTATTGGGCCTTTCAGGGTCCATTACCCTCATGGCACGCATTACGAGGAATCTTCCCCTGGCCATGTTCCTCGAATATTTTAACTATTATACACCGCTTATATACATCTCCGAACACCAGCTCCTTTTACCATATACACTGGCCTACTGTGTTCTGGCATTCCTATGGGTCATAACAGTCATCTGACTGAAGTCATCCTAACTCTTTTAGTCCCTTTTTAAATACCGATAAATCTTCTAATCGGATCCCCGGAGGCCTCACACTCCCGTCTATATTTACTGATTTGCGAATAACTTTTCCTACAGACCTCCTATCAGTATTCTGTGAGTTTCCTGACATCCGCCCTATCAGGACGCATCATCCTGTAATTTCTCACTTATATCTGAGATCTAGGATATCCGGTAGGAATTTTTATAACTTTTTCATTATCAGATCAATTTTGACTATCTGGAGTTCGGAGAAAATTCCCGTATTAAGCCAGATTATCGAGCATCACTTGCTCTATCTACTGGTGAAATCTGGGACTGAAATGCTTTCGGGCAGTCCAAACCACTTTCGACCTGACTTTCTTTAATTACAATTTAGCCCCAGAGAACTTTTCTTCTTTTCATTTAAGTCCCTTTTTATTTGGCTAAAATTACACTTAAGGACCCCACCTTTTTGTCTACTTTTCTCTTTTTGGCTTTATACTTTTCATATTTGCATCTAAGTCCCTATATTTTCTTTCTTTTGCAATTTAATCCCTTTCTTTGCATAAATGGCTATCATATCCCTAGGAACTTTTACTATTTACATATAAGTCCCCAGACTTTCTCTTATTTGCAGTTTAGTCCCTAAAAACCCTCTGTATGTTTCTAGGACTTCTGCTCAAAGAGGTTTGATAGTCTATCTATTTCAGGCTTACTTTCTGAGTCTCTAGGCCTGAAAATTGGGATATTACATCTTCCACTTCTTAGAGATATAGCATTCAGACCCCTTGGATTCATGACAGTGTTTGAAGGTATGCTGCCACTGCCTTTCCTTGAATGTCACTCACTGTATTGAAAACTTGAGTTAAGTGACTTATGATATCTGTATTCTTACAACTTAACTCTTTAAGTTTTCTGTGTACATCTGCATTATCTTTCTGCATACTTTAGAGAATTGAAGATATGGAGGTGAACTGACCATCATTCTCCTTGAGCTTATGGTCTATATTGGTTATTCTACCATCCATATTGTTTATTTGTGCTGCCATACTCTTCAACAATTGAGAGGTCTCATCTGGCCTTGATGCCACTAAGGCATTAGGTTGTGTTGGAACTATAGACCTTGCATTACTTTAGTAGTTGCTTGAAGAAGCACCACCTCCTTGGAATTGATTGGCCTATCACTCCCCCACCTAAAGTTTAGTTGGTCTCTCCAGCCAGGATTATATGTGTTGGAGTATGGGCCTCTCTTCTGGAAATTATTCTCTCTTCCTTGATACATTGCTGCAACTTCTTCAATCTATCTATCAGATATACTTGTAGCATGCATTATTGAACCACAGGATTCATATCCTGTAACTAAGGCTTGTGAGGTATCCACTGCATGAACTTGTTTTATGGAATGAAGCTCTGTTTCAATCAGATTCATCCTCTTCTCCATTCGGTTTCCCAAGGCTGCTATTTCAGCTAAGATTACATTTGAATTGCCCAAAGATGAGGTGGTTGTTCTTCTTGGATCCCTAGTCTGATGGTCTTTATTGGCCATTTTCTGGAATAACTTCCAACTTGCTTGTGGGGTCTTATCTCTTAAAGAACCATTCGCTGCTGCATTCAAGGAAACCTGATTATGAGGAAGTAGACTATCAAAGAAAATGTCTACTAAATTAGCCTTGGTTATGTTGTGGTGAGGGCATCTAGCCAACAGATTAAGAAACCTCGTTCAGTACTCATGTAAAGACTCTCCATCCTGTTGCAGAATATTAGTGACCTCCTTCTTTATTCGGGTGGTCTTTGAAGCTAGGAAAAACTGTTCAAGATAAGTTGATTTCAGCTGATCCCATGTAAGAGTTGAGAAATAAGTTGGCAAATTGTATAGCCCTTCCTTAGCCTTCCCTTCCAAGGTGAAATGAAACACCTCTATAAGATATCATCCAGAGCAGTCATTAGAGATTTCATTGAGGAACAGATCATATGCATGGTTTGTAAGTGCCTGTATGGACATTCTCCTACAAAACTATGAAATTTGGGTAAGGCTGCAATCAAAGCTCCTTTAATCTCAAAGTTAGCTTTTTCAGTATAGATTCCATAAGGATCATAATTCACATGCGAATGATTAATTTCCCTCACACTTCTATTATCCTCTACATTCATAGGTATTTCATTTTCTCCATTCCCATTATGCCCATTATGGTCAGCCATATTTAGTTCAGTTTCAGACTCTGGAATACTAGAGGAGGAACTAGATTTTGCTTCTTCTTCTCTAAATTCCCTAAATTCTCTCTTTAGTTTCCTAAGTCTCCTCTCAATTTCAGGTTCAAAAGGCACTAATGGTTCAGTTCTTTTACGCATGCAATGCAGAAACAGTCACGAACAATCAATACAATCAATCAGAGTCAGTCATAGAAAGTTCACAGAAGAAAATTTTTAGTTATTCGCAGCTCAAGGGTATTTTAGTCATGACTTAAAATCACAGAGAGTAGTAGTCGCGACTAACAGTTTCAAATGTCGCGACTGTTTTCGCAAAGTAATCAAATTTCAGAGAAAAGCAATTCGGTCGCGACACAAATGAGTTTTGGTCGCGACTCAAAGTCACAGAGTATTTTTGTAGAAACTCAGAACAATGCAGTATACAATACAATTTAAAAATTAATAAAAACTAAAATGCAAACAAAAATAAGAAAAATGACTCAGGTAGCTAATGAAATTGACAAACAATTACTAGAGAACCAATTACTTGGCACCCTGGCAACAGCGCCATTGATAAGGTCCTCGGATTGTCGTAGTCCGAGCCATCAAAATAAAGTTAATTGCACCCAATAATATAGTATAAGGCACAACCCTATCGTTCTTCTCAAGGAGCCTTTCTAAAGGAAACCTAGCAAATTGGATGTCCAAAGCAATGAAAACCTGAGTAGAGATAAAATGGTTTTGGGGTTTGATTTGTAATAAAATAATGGTGCAGAAAAGTAGATATTTTTTGGATTTTTGATTAAGATGAAAACTGGTTCGTTTATTGAAAGAATATGTTATGAAGGACTCTTGATGATGAAAATGTATCTATCCTTGCTCTTAAGTTTAAATTGGAGTTTTAAATCACTAAGTATCAAATAAAAACCTCAATCGATCAATTGAGTCCAGAACTTTAATATTCCTTAAACTCCTTTGATCAAAGCTAGTTTAAAGACTATTAGCGAACTGTTAGAAACCTCTTAGCATGCAATTAACCCTAGATGATGAGAACGCCCTCGAATGGTCGTCAATCGATAACCCTAGATTTCAAGCAATTGAATTAGTTTGCAACGATCGCTAAGAAACAACCCAACTTTCTTAAAATTGAAACTGAAATATTAAATTGAAATCCAGCGTTCAAACATGCAGAATCAAATTACAACAGTCTAATCTGAGAATGATCAATCGATATTCAAAACTTGTTCATATGATGAAAACCCTAGATCTAGCAGTAATCATAACATGACAATATGCAAATTAGAAAAGAAGAAACTCCCAGTTTTGTTAGGATCTAACTGCGACCCTGGAGCCATGCTAGGATCTAACTGTGACCCTCCAGAATCTAACTGAGATTCTGTATATCTCCCGAAGATCTTAAACCAACAGACTAAGTTATAGGGTTCACCGCTTCTACTTGTTGATAACTCAATAAAAATTTAAAAATATTACGTTCAGTAGCCCATATTATTTCCCAAGACTTTACTTATTTCCTCTCTTACTCAGGAGTTACTTCTCATCTTTCTCTTGCTGTGGCTTACCATGCCTTGTGCAATCATGGTTTAACCACCTGCCATTGCATTTTGCTGCTATGGCCTCATCATAACTTCTCATGTAAATCTGTGCTCTAACTACGAACCATTTGAACTATGCTCTAACTGCGAGCAAACTACATCAGATCCAACTCTTATCTGAAGAGTAATCTGTACTCATATGAATCTAGTCTCTATCTCAGAGTCATCTATTTCAAATCTAACTCTTTCTGTATACAATTCCTTTCAATAGCAATGGCTCTGAGTACTGCACTCGCAAGCCTATAGAAAAACCTGAATCACCCCAATCATAAATCATATCAGAATATCATATCATAACTTATCGTCCCATAAACTGAGACTATCTATCATCCTCAATACATTCCTTATTGCATATCATATGGTATGGGAGCAACAAAATTTTCTCATAACTTTCTCACCATATATACTCTACCCTGCATATACTACGAAATGGGAGTATTCATCATGGCATACTCTAATATGCATGTCATTATATGACAACTGCAAGGAGATGCAACCATCCATCATCATAATTTGCTCAACCATCCATCAGACATTGTAATGAACTAAGTAAGCCTCAAAACATATTTCCTTTATCATGTTGCCTATCATATCCTGATCATTCATCCTGAAACATCTATCTATTTCACTTAGGCTGCCATGCTACCCTCTTATCAGGGTATAGACTTGACCCTTCTATCGAATATGGGAGTTACTTTATCTTTAGAACCATGGCTATCTTTCTTTTTTCTAATCTTGCTTACAGCTACCGCTCTATTGAACTTCTGTGACTACCTGAGAAAACTTTTTCTTTATAACACAGAATTCAACCTATTAACTGACTTCTTAGTCATTCAACTCTCATTGCTCGTGTGGATGAACTCGGCTACATATTTCATCAAAGGGTTCCTCTTTCTCTTTTTAACCCTTAGCCTCACGCTCATCTGTATTTAACTGAGAGGAATACTTTTCATAATCTTACTCAAGAATTACTTCTCAAGTGAGTGGAATAGTCTCCATTTCTTTGGAGCAACTTTGGTGTCTTTCTACTATTTCTCAACTCTTTCTGTGCATATACATCAGTCTCAGTCTACTCTTGACCAGACTATGGTTTATTTCTGGTCTTTTTCTTGATTCTAACCAACTTAGATCACATAAATCTCATTCATCATCTAGCACCATTTCTTATGTTCTCTAACAGCCCAGTACCCTTCCACAGAGATATTGTCCGCTTTTCCCTTAGGCAACCCTGAGGCCACACGAGAGCACGGTTTTATTCTCTAGGCACATGAGGACTTTAACCCCTTAGGCACCAAAAAACGTGTCCTCCAGGTATCAGAGCTACACAGAGAAAGATATTGTCCCCTCTCCCCTTAGGCAGTCACCTTTGGGCCCACACGAGGTCAGGGTTTTGTTTCCTAGTACTGCCTACCTACCACTCGTGCCTGCCTACCCCCACTGGGGCGCTTGGTGACGAGGGCGCTTGGTGAGTACTGGAAACGCATTCATGAGGGAGAGGTATCCATACCCTTATAAGGCATGCTTCGTTTACCTCCCCAACCGATGTGGGACTAATATCCTGTTTCAGGGACTTTAACTGTTGAGAACTTGAAGCCATATGTTAGGCTCATTTCTTGTGCAAGCCTTATCCTAACCTTTGATTCTTTTGTTCATAAAAGACTAACTGAACAAAGTCTTTCCAAATGTAGATCTACTCTTGATAGTCACATAGAGGATCTACTTCTGATCATTATCTTAGACTAGCATGTATCTCTATTTCTCATACTGTTCAGCTTGCCTACATCATGTGCTAAACCTCTAACTGATAACCTTCAGTGAGGCTGGCATCTTCATCCTTCATCAGGTCCCTGCGTATCTTCATCGAGACCTGAGTATGAACTAGGCCCAACGTATCCATGAACTTTAGTTGTGACCATCTCATTCTACTTGTTATCACTGGACAGCTCTACATTCTTTAGTCACGACCTCGGGTCACCTTTCATCATGGCCTAACTTCTCGAGGACTTCTAGCTGTGTCCCAAACTGCTTTACATCCGACTTGGATCTAACTTGCTTTAAACATTCCCTTAGAATGTTCTTGTCTAGTCTTTACCCTAGTAATGGCCGATCCTTACACATCAGTTGTGAACCATTTGCCAAAATCTCACTTAGCTTTACATGCCACATAGGGTATATGGCAATATCTGGCTTATGGCCATCTCATATCATGCTACTAACATGAAAACTTAATCCAGGTCAATGCCCTCTATCATATCTCTGTTTATCATCCTTGCTACGGCCTTGAGGAACTGCAGCTAAACTGATTGCTCTTGATTTCTACTTCCTTTCATCCCTTAACCTAAACTAAGTAGTTCACTTCCCACAGCCTTTCTTGAGACTAGTATAGTCATATTGTCTGTCTTTCATAAAGAAGGCTGAGGTGGATTAGGCTAGGAATATCCCTTTAATCTTTATCTATAACCTCGTATATTCCTGGACTGGGACAATAGGAAGGGATGTCACAGCTTGTAACTGGATCTTAGGCTACTCATATCAAACTTATCCTCAAACTCTAGTGGAGGAGGAATAATATCTGGCGTACCTATAATTCAATATCAGTTTTTAGCTTCCTCAACCGTAATCTATCCTCTTATCGAAGGAAGATAGCTTACATCAGGGTTAGAGAGCACTCTATCAAACTTATCCTGTACATAATTACTAGACCCATCATTATCTAGTGCAACATTATCTGGTGTATACACAACATCTGACTGAATTTCTCATAATCTCCAGACTGTAAATTTGAGTCTATAAAAATATGCATGGGGTACCTTATTATAAACCTTCCTGATTGAGTCCCTTATGCTGTCATATGAACTCTCTTCACTACCTGAAGAGTCAAAGTCTAGGTGTACCTCATCTTTATACATCATTACAGGTTGGGGGTCTCACTGATTAACTGATGTTTCAAGCTTAACTTTATGAATCCCCATGTCTACTGCTGCAACATTTACTCTGTGTTCTGTCGTTGTGACCAAAAGTCTTCTTTCATCATGACTTATAACTTAACTTGTCATAACTTGGACGTCTGGCATCCTTACTGTAGTATCTGGTCACAACATGATACTTCGAGCTACTTTTATAGCTTCCTTAGTCATGAACTGATCAACTTCTGTCTCTATCCATAGAGGAAATTGCTTCTTAAACATTATTCTGCTTAGTCTAGCCATATTGTGTTAATAAACAAGAGACCTCGGCTGTATCGGCTGACTAAGATTAGCCCATTATAATTATATCCTTCGTAAGACTGTAAAGCTCGGGGTACAGTCTCATTTATCTGGGTGTCACTGTCTTCTGTCTAAACCTTTCCAAGTAGTGATCATCATCCCTATATCATACTCTAGGGAGAGAACCATTCAAATTTCTCATTTGTCTAAGGGATCAGTCTAACTAAACTAGAGCATCACTGAGCCAGAACCTTCTGTTCTGTGCCAGAACCCTTTGTTCTATGCTAACTTTATTCTGTACTAATACTAGAAATCATCTGTTCAGAGCATTTCCTAAGCCAGAATCCTTTGCTTTGATACCAAAATGAAACATCCTCCTTTAAACATCTCAGAGTACACTTACGGAAGTAATCTTAACTTTATTATATCTCTCTTTGCCAAAAATCCTGACAGAAGATAACTGTACTGATTCGGTAAGTCCCATGAGAACTACCATTCTACGTAAGTACCAAGGAAAGATTGGATGAACCGGCTAGGTCCACTCACTTCTAGTCTCCTTAGACAGCACCTACGTACACAGTACTTTTGATATTCTGCCAGTATAACAGCATTCTCTAGTAAATATCCTTAATCTCAATCCTTAAACTTTGACCTTAAATTTTGAGCTTAAACCTTAACTTTACTTATACTCAATTGGAATTATCTTAGATCATTGGAATACCTCTTAAACTTAAAAACATTAATTTCCAAAAGTTGGGCTTACGGGTACTGTTCACTGTCACATTCACTCGGTAATTCCAGATTATAGCCTAAACTTTGAAAATTCATAATCAAATCTAGAAAAATTGTTTTGAGGTGATTACAATTTCTAATGAAATATATTTCATTCAAATTTGATAGAAAAATATCAAAATGAGGTTTCCTTGTCCAAATCAAATCAGTTTATTCGTTGAACTTTACTGTTCATTTGGTAAATCTGGAAGTTCCAGTTTCTTTGCCCCATTTTCAAAAATTCATTTGTCCTTGTATACTTATCCAATTGAGTTGAATTACCTATGGATTTAAATCTCAGAATGTGTACTTTAATCTCATAAAATTTCGTGGAAAAACTCATTCATTTACTATATGAAATTAGCGCATGAACCTCACTGCCTCTGAGTAGTCGTATTATCTTATTCCAGATTTTAACTCCCGAATTTGAAAAATCATAACAATTCGAGTTATTAACCAAATGAGTAGTTCTTAGTGTCCAATTTAAGCTCTGGATCTTAGCTATGTTCATACCAAATTTCAAGTAAAAACTCACTGGATAAGCTGCTCAAACTATCGCTGGAAGTAGACTGACTCTCATCGGATCCAGTGCATCCATACAATATACATACCAATATATCATCACATAAATTAAAGGCATGCTTTCCAAGTCATACACCATTCATACATCCACCATTACCTCCTTCCTTGCGATGTTCCATCACCTAGATCATGGTTATGGGGGGTGAGATTCGGGGGAATCTCAGTAGCAAACAATACCAAACAATGCATGTATTAATGTAACTTGGTTGTGAAAGTGTTATCATAGTGTGATGAGCATGCTTCCATGTATCATATGAAATACAATTGGCCAAAGTAATCATAACATAACAGAGCTTCAATCATCTACCATATACACACAATTCAACCAAGCCATAGCACAATCAAGCATACATTACATACATACAAGTTTAGGGTAAGTTCACTACCTTGGATTTAAGCTTTCTTTCTTATGCTTGCACTTGCTTCCCAAGCTTTCCAATCATGAAGCTTTTTGGTCAATCATTCCCCAACACCTTCTTAGAGGTTTCAAGGTCCTAAATACATTCATATTCATTACATAATCCATTAGGACCACAAACTCAAACACTACTCAAGACTACCTCTCTTGAACCTTTAACTTGCTTTAACTAACATAACTTTCTTTAATCTTTGCCAATTAACTTGGCCTTTGAACCAATTGATATCTTGACCTTACCCTACACAATTTCACCTTTTGAATCCATTTATGAACTCAAAATAACCAAATTCCAGCAAGAATACACTGTTCTGTACAGATTTGGAAAAGCATACATAAATCTTCCAAAAATTCTCATTTTGATTCCAATGCTTCCCATACTTGTTCCTCCACTTTTCCCCCACACAAAATCTCATTTTAAGACCATTGGAAGCATCAAAATCATGAAATTCAAATCACTGTTCATGCGAATGAACAGTAACCTTGATGAATTTTCAACATTATAACCTTTAATTCCAATGGTTTCCAAGGTTCAAAACCTTTCCAATCCTACACAAAATCATCATATAAACTCAATGGAAGCATTAAATCATTGAAATTCCATTTCCTTCTATCATGAACAGTGCATGAACAGTGCAAGCCGAAATGGTAAAGTCAAGAACATCAACTTACTTCACAACCAAGCATGTAACTAACTTGTTTAAGCTTGTCTTTACTATCTATGACTTAAAACTCATATTCCTTTCACATATACACAAAAATTCCAGCAGCATTTTCTCAAGATTTAAGCCTCAAAAATCACTTAAACTCAAGCACAAACCATAAGAACAAAAGGTAGAAGCAAGGAGACAACTTACCTTACTTGCTCCTTCAAGATCCTTGCTTCTTCCTTGCTTGAGAGAGAATTTTTCAAGAGCTTCCTTCCCCTTTCTTTCTCATGGTTTTGGCTTGCAAATGAGGGGGTATTTATAGAAAAAGTCATGGGCCATTTGAAGGCCAAGATCACCTTGGAAACTATTTAATCTAATGGTTAAATGTTAATCTTGGAATGTCTTTTCTCTTTTCACTCATGACATCACCACCAAGACAAGTTGAGATAACATGACATGACAAAAATCAGCTCCTCCTCTTGTCTTGTACGCCATGTGCAATGTCCTTGTGGGTCCCACCATGTGCAAACTCTAATTCTTACTTTATCTCTTTTGTTTCTTTTAAAAAGAAATCCATAAATTATTCATTATTGGGCTTGGGCTCCAAGATAACTGTTGGGACTTATTGAGCTGGCCTAGGACAAAAATGTTGGGCCTCTTTTAGGTCCAATAGCTAATTGGCCCAAATCCCAATGTACTTTCCTCATACCGATATCCGTAAATTACCCTGATCTTTGCAGCATAAATGCTAAACACCTCTTTTAATTGTTCTAACATTTTTAGAAATTCATTATAATATAAAATGAATTCTCTACAAAGTTTCATAATTTTTTGAGACCCAGAAGTCCTGTTAAAAATTACATATATTTCCTTTAACCCTTTATTGGTGATTTTTTTCACCGTAAATTCCATAATTAATTCTACAGGACTCCTTTTTGACTTCTGTCAACTCCATAAATTCTCATATTAATTATAATAATTTACTATCAAATTTCCTCTGATATCTATCCATTGTGTGAAATGACCAAAATGCCCTCCATTTACTCCTGGTTTCTTAGGGCATCACAGTGGCATTTTCGTAATTTTGCACTTTGGCTCTTAGACTTTCTTCCTCTTGCAATTTATCCCTTTCTTTACATAAATATGGCCACATCTTTTCCTAAAAAATCTCATATATTTTATTCAATATGTACATGCAACTTAGTACAGAAAATTTGGGATGTTACAGAGGCCTGTAATAACACAAAGGGATGTCTAGAGTCAGTATGGCAATCTATATGATAAAAGGGGCTGGTGTCCAAAAAAATGTACAAAATGACAAACATGCCCTTATGTTATAACATAGTGAAAGAATGAGTAAAGGGTATTTTGGTCACTTGGCTAAGGTGAGATAGTCAAGAAAGGTTATCGGGATAGTTGACCAGGGTCAGAGAATACTCTGGTAAGATGTGAAAAGACAATAATGCCCTTAGATTCATTAAAGTAAATAAAGAGGAACCAAGGGCATTTTGGTAATTTACCAAGGGATAGTTCTTGGGAATTGAGCCATCAGAGAACTTGGGCTGGATCAGAAACCCAAGATGACATTTCAAAAGCCCAAAAATGTAGCCCAACGATTATGTAAGTTAAAGTGGCATTAAAATAATATTTTAGTGACTTTTCAATAAAGTAAAGTTACTCGGTTGACGTGATAACCGGGGAATTGATCAAATAAAGCTTTGGACTTATCTGGAAGCCATGAGGTGGCATGAAAGGTGTCCTCATAGGACCCATCAAGACGCCACATGGCGCCAACCTAGAGGGAGAAGAAAAAGTTAAAGACACGTGGCACGATCTCAGCTGTGTATTCCGGTGCAAGACTCTGGAATGCTCTGGAACACTGAGTCAGCATGTTGAGTCAGCAGGTAATTATGAAAGGCCATGAGTCATCATGATGAGTCATCAAGATTACATCACCATGATGATGCAATAAGTTGGATTAAAGAAAATAGGAAATTCCAGGAAAATCGGTGGCCACAAGATCAAGGTTCTTGAGAATTACAGAAATGCCATCCATGAAAACTATAAATACCCCCTCCCCCTCCTATTTTCCTTCATCCCACGGCCAAGAGCCAATTTAGAGAGAGAAGTGAGTTGTAGAGAGAGAAAGTGAGAGAAAGAAAGAAGGAAGGAAGTTCTGGCGGAGCAGGAAGCAGTATAGAGATAGTAGAGTTCTGCTAAGCTTGTGAGGTAGTAACTAATCCTAGCTTTTATGTAATAGCTTTGTGATGGGATATGCTATTCTTTGGTTGGATTGTTGTCTTATATGTTATGTCTGAAGCTCTACTACATAATGCTATGATCATATGTTATTATTGAGTATGGAAGCACGCGGCATACTTATCTATACACAATCACAAGCAAGCACTATCACACTGCATTACATATATTGTATGGTTGTTACTACTGAGATTCCCCCAAATCTCACCCCTATGTATAATCCATTATAGAGAGGGTACGTCAAAGTGGATTTTGTGAATGCTAAAAGACGACGTTATGCTGCTGAAAGTATGGCAGAATGTCGAGATAAAGATAGATTATGGTGAATACTGTGTACGTAAGTACTGTCTAAGGAGTCTGGAAGTGAGTGGACCTAGCCGGTTCATCCAGTCTTTCCTGGGTACTTACGTAGAATGGTAGTTCTTATGGAAATTACCGAATCAGTATCTCTTCCACAAGTGTACTCTGAGGGGTCTAAGGGAGGATGTTTCATTTACCATTCATTTCGTGCATTAAATTGTACTTTTGTGTATTACATGATTGTGCGTGGCAATGTGCTAATTAAAGGGTAAAATGGTAAATTAACCTTCCAAACTGCATGTATTCTATTATTTACTGATTTGGACTTTTATAGTGAGCTTTTATATTTAATTATAGGTACTTTGGAAGAGAATAAGGACTAGGAAAGGAATCACAAGTCAATAAAAGTCAAGTCACGCCTCTGTGCTTTTTAGTCGTAACACAAGTGTCCAACGGTCACGACCTTACTTCTTCTGGAAGATTCTCAATGTTCATAGGTCGCGACCAAAACATGGATATGGTCGCGACTAAAATACGAAATCGCTGAAACTACGCGTTTTGAATTAGGTCATACTGTTATAAGAAGAGAAGAGGCTGCCGTCAGAGGGAGGCTAGTTTTTGGACCTGATTAGGCTAAGAAGCAGTACTCGAGCGCTCTTTACACACTTTCTCCTCATGTTTCATCTTTCTACATATCTCTACACCATTCACCCTTTATCTCTTCATCGTTTCTTCATGGTATCACATCTGAACAGCGATTGCAGTGCAGTAGAAGTCATGAGAGGCTAAACCTTTAGCTCTTGGTAATGGATCTAATATCTTGAGCTCACGGACTGAAATGGGGAGTTTTTACTGTTCTAATTTTTATTCCTTTACATGTCATGATTGCTACTAGATCTAGGATTTTCATTCTATGTTTAAGGATTGAATATCGATTGATCATTCTCGAATTAGACTGTCGTACTTGATTTTGGATGATTTGAACATTTGCTTTTAGTAGAATATTTTAGTTTCAATTTTAAGAAAGTTGGGTTATTTTCAGCGATCATTGCAAATCAATTCAATTGCTTGAAATGTAGGGTTTTCGATTGACGACCATTCGAGGGCGTTCTCATCATCTAGGGTTAATTACACGCTAAGTGGTTTCTAACAGTTCACTAATAAGTTCTTAAACTAGCTTTAATCAAAGGAGTTTAAGGAATATTAGGGTTATGGACTCAATAGATAGATTGAGATTTTTCTTTAAGAAGAGACGGAGGCTGCCGTCAAAGGAGAGGCTGGCGTCAAAGGAGAGGCTGGTTTTAGACCTGATTAGGCTAAGAAGCAGTACTCGAGCTCTCTCTTATCACCTTCTCCATATATTCCATCCTTTTACACATTTCCACAGATTTCTACACATTTCTACACCATCTATCCATCGTTTCTTCATGGCATCACACCTGAACAGCGATTGTAGTGTAGCAGAAGTCATGAGAGTTGGTGATGGATCCAACATCTTGAACTCATGGACTAAATTGGGGAGTTTCTTCTTTTCGAATTTGCATCTTGTCATGTTATGATTACTGCTAGATCTAGGGTTTTCATCATATGAACAAGTTTTGAATATCGATTGATCATTCTCAGATTAGACTATTGTAATTTGATTCTGGATGTTTGAACTCTGGATTTTAATTTAATATTTCAGTTTTGATTTTAAGAAAGTTGGGTTGTTTTTCAGCGATCGTTGCAAACTAATTCAATTGCTTGAAATCTAGGGTTTTCGATTGACGACCATTAGAGGGCGTTCTCATCATCTAGGGTTAATTGCACGCTAAATGGTTTCTAACAGTTCGCTAATAATCCTTAAACTAGCTTTGATTAAAGGAGTTTAAGGAATATTAAAGTCCTAGACTCAATCGATCGATTGAGGTTTTAATTGAGAATTAGTGATTTAAAACTCTAATTTAAACTTAAGAGCAAGGATAGATACATTTTCGTCATCAAGAGTCTTTCATAACATATTCTTTCAAACAAACGAACCAGTTTTTTATCTTAATCAAAAATCTAAAAATATCTATTTTTTTGCACCCCTTATTTTGTCGTGTCCTTAATTTCATCCTTACATATACTCATTAGGAAGTATCTTAGACCAATGGAACACCATTTTAGTTTAAAAAATGAATTTCCAAGAATTAGACCATCGGGTACTGATCATGGTACTATTCATTTGGTAAATCCATAATACATCATAAACTTTGGAAATTCATAATTAAATCTAGAAAAATCGAAATGAGGTGGTTCTAAGTTCTAATACAAAATATTTCATTACAATTTGAAGGAAAAATATGAAAATGAGGTTTCCTTGTCCAAATGAAATCAAGTTATTCGTTGAAAAACACTCTTCATTTGATAAACCTGAAAGTTCCAATTTCTATGCCTTACTTTCAAAAATTCATTTCTTCTAACTTATCCAAATGAGTTGTGTTACATATGGATTTAAAGCTCCATATGTGTAATTTAAGCTCAAAAAATTTAGTGGCAAAACTCATTCATTTACTATTTGAAAAAGTTCACTGCCTCTGGGTACTCATTTTATCTTGGTCCAGATTTTAATCCTGATTTTAAAAAATCATAACAATTCGAATTCTTAACCAATTGAGGCGTTCTTGGTGTCCATTTAAATCTCTAGATCTTAACTTTGTTCATGCAAAAGTTCACATGAAAATACGTTGGATAACTTATAAAAACTAGTGTCGAAAGTGTACACTGGATTCTTAGTATTATACATCATGCACATCAAAATATCATCTCCTCAAGCTAAGTACCTAACTTTAAGTCATATACAAATTAACCATCCACATTTAACCTTTTGCCTTGAGAAGATCCATAACCTAGAGCATGGTTATATATATATGGAAAGAATGAGATTTCATGAAAATCTCAATAGAAAGTCATACAAACTATAATAACATGCATGCTTGATTAAATGCTTAACATGTTATAATGACATGGGAGCTACTTCATGAACATACATAAGCAACATCTAACATGCATATTGTCATGATATTCATTACAAGGAGTTGCAACCATTCATATCTCATCATCATCATCATAAAATCATCTCATGCTCAACCAATAATCATACATAACAAGCAAACATACAATCAAACAAACATAAGATTATAGTTAGGTATTCTTGCTACCTCTTAGATGTCCTTGTCAATTCCTTATTGGAATGATCTTCCCTTCTCACAAATGTCAAAACCTAGCCATTGCAAAGTAACATCAAGTTACAATTCACTTCCAACACAATTCCAAGACTAGGTTCTCACTAAGTTCCATTCTTTCTTTAATTTATGACTTATGCTTCCATCTTTCTAAAATAAATTCTCATGGTTCACTTCCACATAATTTTTCATGTAGAATCCAAATATGCATTCAGATTCTCCAAAATCAAATTGCATCATAACCTACTGTACATAACCAAAAAGCTACCCTTGTTTTTCAAAAATTCTTATTTTGATTCCAATGCTTCCAATACTTGTTTCTCTACTATAACCCCACACAATTTTCCATTTTAAACTCATTGGAAGCATCAAAATCATGAGATTCCAACATATGAACAATGATTCTTACAGTACCAGAACAGAACACAATATTCCATTCACATGCATACTTTGATTTCCAATCTATTACCACTTGATTCTAGCTTGTTTAAGCTTGTCTAAACTATCCATAACATAAAACTCATATTCCTTTCACATCCAAACAGAATATCCAGCAGCACCCTCAAGAGAAATATGCCCCAAAAACCCCTTAAAATCAAGAACAAACTTACTAGAACAAAGTCTAGGATCAAGGGGACTAATTACCTTGTTAGTTCTTCCAAGGTGCTTGCTTCTTTTTGGCTTGAATGGAAATTTTGCAAGAGTTTTCCCAAGGTTACCTCAAGTGCCTAAATGAATCTGGTTTGGGGGGTATTTATAGGCAAACTTGAGTGGAAATGGAAGGTCAAGATCATTTGGTGCACTATTGATCTAATGGCTAAGATTTAATCTTGAATTTTCTTTTCTTTCTTAATTATGACATCACCTTCATGACATCATCAAAGGGACACCTCAAGGGACACCTCATCATGCACATGGAAAAATTGAAGGGAGAAGAAGCCTCTGAAAAAATTTCAGTCTAGTCCGGTACCGGCTCGGTCCGATTCCCAGAAAACCAGACTATTTTCTGCATCTAATTTTTCTGAGGTTCCATAATATGTGTTCTGACCTTAAATCCAGTATCTAGATTCTTTCTACCATTGACATTCTTATACTGGGTCTAAACTTAATTACAGATCCCTTGGAAAAGACCAAAATACCCTTGGTGCCTTTCTTGCACTACATTAACCCTAAGGGCATAATCATCATTTCACACCTTTCTTGCACTACATTAACCCTAAGGGCATAAATCTCCCTATCGGATCCCCTGTCTGGATTTTCTAATTTGCGAATAACTTTTTCTACAGGCCTCCTATCGGTATTCTGTCAATTTCCTGACATCCGCCCCATAAGGACGCATCATCCTGTATTTTCTCACTTAGATCTAAAATCTAGGATATCCGGTAGGAATTTTTATAACTTTTAGACTATCAGATCAATTCTGGCTATCTAGAGTCTTGAAAAATTCCTGTATTAAGCCAGATTACCGATCGTCACTTGCTCTCTCTACCGGTGAAATCTGGGACTGAAATGCTGTCGGACAGTCCAAACCACCTCCGCCCTGACTTTCTTTAATTATACTTTAGCCCCAAGGAACTTTTCTTGTTTTCATTTAAGTCCCTTTTTATTTGGCTAAAATTACACTTAAGGACCCCACCTTTTTGTCTACTTTTCCTTTTTGGCTTTAAACTTTCCATAATTGCACTTAAGTCCTTCCATTTCCTTTGTTTACTTTACTAGGTCTAGGGGCATCATTGTCTTTTCATATCTTACCAGAGTATTCTCTGACCCTGGTCAACTATCCAGATAACCTTTCTTGACTGGCTAACCTTAGCCAAATGACCAAAATACCCTTTACTCATTCTTCAGTTATTCTATAACATAAGGGCATTTTCGTCATTTTGCACATTTTTCCTGGACACCGGCCCCTCTGATATTTTGGGCCTGGGCCTTCCCTAGTGTCACTATGGGCCTTAGAAAACACTGTATGGCCTCTAGCCATAGTCCGATCATCTCTATTCGGACTGCTCTTCCTTTACCGATTATAACTCTAAATTCCCATCTTCGAGAATTTTTACAGAAAAATCGGGACCTCAAATCAAAATTCTGTGTTGCGTCATATGTAACATCCCAATTTTCAGGCCTTCAGACACGGAAATAGCCTGAGAATGAGAGGCTACCAGACCCCTTTTGAGCAGAAGTCCCAGAGACATAAGAGAGTTTTTAGGGACTAAGCTGCGAGTAAGTAAAGGTACGGGAACTTATGTGCAAACAGTGGAAGTCCCAAGGGGTAGAATGGCCATTTGGGGTGATGTAAAGGTCAAAGGTTGAAGAGTTACGAGCTGATCATTTAGGTCGCGACTAGAGAGCAGTATGGTCGCGACTAATGGTTACAGAAAGAGCCATACGCGATGAGAAAGTAGTAGGGTCGCGACGTGAAATAAGTATTGTCGCGACTAATAATGGCAGAAAGGTTTAGACGCGACTGAATGATGTGTGTGTCGCGACTAATAGGTGAAATGGGCTGGTTGCGACTAGAAAATGTTATGGTCGCGACTAGATTGTGTTATGGTCGCGACGAAAGAATGTTGTGGTCGCGACTAATGTACACAGAATTGTAAGGTCGCGACAAGATGATGTTGAGGTCGCGACTAGTGACTAAAGTGGCGCTAATCGTATGGGCAAAGAGTGGTGAAGGTCCAAGAGAGATAGTTACCCGGTTGGAGATAGACCGGAGGCAGGATATCAGATACAGGAAAGGTTATCTGGAAACCATGAAGTAAACTGATAAGGTATACTCATGGGTCCCACAAGATGCCACATGGCATTAAAGTAATGATTCAGTAAAGTAAAGATAATCGGTTGGCGCGATAACCGAGGAGGCACGTAAACCGAGGAGGTGATCAGATAAGTCTGGGACTTATCTGGGTGGCATTGGGAAGCGTGCAAGGTCTCTTCCAGTTGCCACATGGCATTAGTCTGCAGAAAGCAGATAAAGTTGAGGGCACGCATTACGAGGCAGGAGACTGGACCGGTGAGTCAGCATGCTGAGTCAGCTGCTGAGGTGTCCAGGGAATTGTGACATGTGAAAAATGAGGCGCTGAGTCAGCATGGTGAGTTGGCACGATGATACAGTAAAGGAGAAATAAAAGAAAATAGGAAAATCCAGGAAAAACCAGGACCGTAGGATCAAAGTTCATAGAAACTACGATTGTGCCATTGAGCCCTATTATAAATACCCCCCTTCCCCCATTCCATTTGCATCCCGCGGAGGAGAGGAGAATGAGAGAGAAAGAAGAGAGGGAAAGGGAAGGAAAGGAAGAGAGAAAGGAGAAAGGAAGAAAGGAAGTTCTGGCGGAGCTGGAAGCAGAATAGAGATAGTAAGGTTCTGCTAAGCTAGCCAGGTAGTAACTAATCCTAACTTCTATGTAATGGCTTTGTGATTTGATGTGCTATTGTTTGGTTGGATTGTTGTCTTATATGTTATGTCTGAAGCTCTGCTGTAATGCTATGGTCATATGTTATTAAGCATGGAAGCACGCAGCATACTTATCTGTACACAATCACAAGCAAGCACTGTCACTCTGCATTACATATATTGTTATGATTGTTGCTACTGAGATTCCCCCGAATCTCATCCCCATCCATAACCCATTACAGGGAGGTTATGCTGAAGTGAATTTAGAGAATCCTAAGAGACGCCGTTATGCTGCCGGAGTAAAGACTGAACATCAGTATATGATAAGTACTGTGTACGTAGTGCTGTCTAAGGAGGCTAGAAGTGAGTGGACCTAGCCGGTTCATCTAGTCTTTCTTGGGTACTACGTAGAATGGTAGTTCTCATGAGGGAATTACCGAATCAGTACGGTTCAGTTCTTTGTACAGCTGAAGCGTAGCGGTTATGCTACCGAAGTTTAGGCAGAACGAGATGTAATAGAGATATGAGGATTATGTTTATGTCTTGTTGTATATGCCATATTGTATGACATTTTATGATTCAATGATAAATAATGTTTGGCATATTCAAATTTTGGATTATGAAGCTAACGCATAATAAAGCTAATATTGCTTCCGCTAGTGTACTCTGAGGGCTGTAAGGGAGGATGTTTCATTTTGGTATCAGAGCAAGAGGTTCTGGCACCAACCAGAAAGGACTCTGGTTCAGAGCATAAGATTCTGGCACAGAACAGAAGGTTCTGGCTCAGTGATGCTCTCTGATTTAGCCCTTGAGTACGACAGAATAGCACTCCGGTCGCGACTAAAGTGGTTTATGTCGCGACGGGTAGCCTCAATGAGAGGTTTAGGCGCGACGCTTAAGTTTATAGGTCGCGACGGTTATTCACAGAAAGATTTGGTTGCGACGTGAAGAGACATAAGTCGCGACGAGAAAATATCCTGGTCGCGACGGTAGAGGAGTTGAGTCGCGACGTAGAAAGGTTAAGGTCGCGACGAAAGAAGATTTAGGTCGCGACTAGAAGACAGAAAATGTTAAGGACGCGACGTCTGAAGCTGTAGGTCACGACTAAAGAATAGAAATGATAAGTCGTGAGGAGTTAAGGGTAATGAAGAATCATAGAGGCTATGAATAGAGATTACCCAGTACTCATATCGCGACGGAATGACAGAGATGTCCTGGTATGACATTAGAAGATTCAGATCGGGACTATTATGGGTTTAGAAGAGCCCGTGGAGATAAAGCTCCTAGATGGAATAAGAGGTGTTCATGTTTCGTTGTAAAGGAAAAGACAGGTGAACACAAAGCATGAACATAAAGCTTGAGTGGAGAAGTCATGCATAGAGGAAGTTGGCAACTCCAATAAGCAAGTCATCCTTGCTAGGTAGGATAGGCCGCAAAGGATGATAATGTTAAGATGAGCTAGCTAGATGAGATAGCTAGAATGAGACAGATCCTCCATGTGATTACGAGGAGTAGATCTACATGGTAAAAGTCTTATTCAACCTAGTTGAATAAAAGACCTGAGAGCTAGAATGGGATAGCTAGTATGAAGTTTGCCTCGGAGTAATCCTAGGGCATAGCCTAAAGGCTAGAGATGTGATGATGTTTGTTATGACCTAAGGCTAAGGCTAGGGACGTGATGGTTAATAGGTAAAGAGTTAAAATTCCCTAAGCAGAGGGATTCCATCACAGAGATCTAGGGTAGAGTACCCTAAAGAATAGAAATAATAGTAAAAGATAATGAATGAGATCTAGGCGACTGAAGTTCGCTAGGATTAAGAGAAAGATGCATTTTCAGGTGCTTAAGGGCTGTGGCTCGTGTGTCTGGAAAACAAAACCGTGACCTCATGTGGGCACCAAGCCTACCTAAAGGGAAAGCGGATAATATCTTTGTAAAGGGGTTCTAGGCTGTTATAGTAAAGGCAGATAAGGAACCACAGTCTGGTCAAGAATAGACTGAGACTGATAGATAGACAAAAGGAGAAATGAGATAGTAGAAGGTAGCCACAGATTACGGGATACAGTGACTCCCCTATGCAAGAAAGAGTGATGAAGGGTTGAGTCTGTACCTTAATAAGAGGGTAGCGTGGCAGCCTGAGATAGACGGATGTTTCAGGATGACTGACCAAGATATGATAGGCAATATGATAAATAAAATATGCCTTGAGGTTTAGTTAGTCTGATGGATGGTTGAGCAAAGTATGATGATGATATGGCTTATGATGCCATAAGTTATGATAGTTGCATCTCCTTGCAATTGTCATATGATGACATGCATGTTAGAGTATGCCATGATGAATGAATACTCCCTTTTACAGTGCATGAAGGGTAGAGTATATATGAGATGAGAAAGTATGTTGCTCCCATACCATATGACATGTAATGAGATATGTATTGAGGATGATAGATAGTCTCAGTTCATGGGACAATAAGCTATGAGATTCAGATATGTTATGATTGAGGATACTCAGGTAATTCTGCAGACTTGTGAATACAGTACTCAGGACCATTTCTATTAAGCGGAATGGTAAGCAGATAAGAGTAAAGAGATTGTTTTTAGATCACTCTTCAGATAAGAGTTGGATCTGATACAGGATGCTCGCAGTTGGAGCATAGTTCAAATGGTTCACAGTTAGAGCATAGATGAGTTATGATGAGGCCATAGCAGTAGAATGCAATGGCAGGTGGTTAGACCATGATGGCACAAGCCAATGGTAAGCCACAGTAAAGTAAGAAAGATGAGAAGGAACTCCTGAGTTAGAGAGGAAGTAAGTAAAGTCTGGGTAAATGATGTGAGGCTATAAAATTTTTATGGAGTTATCAACAGGTGGAAGCAGTTAACCTTATAACTTAGTCTGTTGGTTTAAGATCTTCGGGAGATATACAGTACAACAGAATCGCAGTTAGATTCTGGAGGGTCACAGTTAGATCCTAACATGGCTCCAGGGTCGCAGTTAGATCCTAACAGATTCAGAGTCACAGTTAGATTCTGAAGAGGCTAACGGTTGATCGTAGTTAGATCCCGAGGTCGCAGTTAGACCTAGCCTAAGGAAAGTAATGAGCCATGAGACATGAGTACGATGTAGTATCTGTAATATCCTTAATTTTCTGTACTGGTTTCTATGTACAGAATAAACGGAATATATGAGCTCTGTTTCAGGAAAAAGATGTGGTCCTTTATGTAAAGAAAATGATTAAATTGCAAAAGAAAGGAAAAGAAAGGACTTAAATGCAAATATGGAAAGTTTAAGGTAAGGAAGGAAAGGTAGACAAAAATGTGGGGTCTTAAAGTGTAATTTTAGCCAAATTAAGGGACTTAATTATAAAGAAGGAAAAGTTCCCTGGGGCTAAAGTATAATTAAAGAAAATAGGCCAGAAGTGGTTTGCACCGCCCGACAGCATTTCAGTCCCAGATTCTACCAGAAGGTAGGGCAGGTGACGCCGGGTAACCAAGCCTAATACCGGAATTTTTGAAGATTCCAGATAGCCAGAAATGGACTGATCGTCCAAAAGTTATAAAAATTAATACCGGATACCCTAGGTTTCAGATATAAGTGAGAAAATACAGGATGATGCACCCTTATGGGGCGGATGTCGGGAAACTGACAGGATACCGATAGGAGGTCTGTAGGAAAAGTTATTCACAAAATAAAAATTCCAGACGGGAGTGTGAGGCCTCCAGGGATCCGGGTTGGAGATTTATCGGTATTTTTAAAGAGGCTGAATGCGATCGAATGACTTCGGTCAGATGACCGTTATAACCCCCAAGGATGCCTGAACACAGTAGGACACTGTATCTGGGAAAAAGAGCCGGTGTCCGAAAAAGGTGTATAATCGGTAAATAATAGTTAAAATATTCAATGAACTGTGTTAAAGGAAGATTTCTCGTAATACGTGCCATACAGGTAATGGACCCAGGAAGCCCAAAAATGGCGCCATTAGAGGCCCAATAAGACTCTTGGACTGATAGGTGGGCCAGTGTCCAGCAGAACCCCGGAAAAGTGCGAAATTACGAAAATGCCCCTATGTTGTACAAAAAGGGCAGCAGATGAATAAAGGGTATTCTGGTCATTTTGGACAGACCCAGAGGTCAAGACATGTCTAAATAAGGTTGACTAGAGCCAGTATAAGCTTTGACCGAGTCCAGAAAGGTGTGAAATGACGATTTTGCCCTTAGGGTTAAAATAGGACAAGATAGGGCACCAAGGGCATTTTGGTCATTTCGCAGGGGATCTGTAATTGAGTCTGGACCCAGTATTAAAAAGTTAATGATATAAAGGGTCTAGATACTAAATGTGAGGTCAGTAGACATAAAAAGGATCTTCAGAAACATCAGGTGCAGAAAACAGCACGTTTTTCGAGGCGATGGACCGGGCCGGTACCGGAGTGGACCGGAAAGCTTCCGGAAGGCTCTAGCTCCCTCTCAATTTTGCCATGTGAAGAATGTGGGAGGTGAGGTGTCCCATGAGTTGGCATTGAGTGATGTCATGCATGATGCAGTAAAAGGAATAAAGAAAAATAGGAAATTCAGGAAAAACCAGGACCACAGGATCATAAGTCTTCCTAATTACAAGATTGCCATTGCTCAACACTATAAATATCCCCCTTACCCCTTCATTTCGGTGCAAGCAAGAAAGAGAGGAAGAAAGAAGTTCTTGAGAGAGAAAGTGAGAGAAAGAAAGAAGTAAGGAAGTTCTGGTGAAGTTGGAAGTAGTAGGGAAGTTCTAAAGCACTGCTTTTGAGGTAACAACTAATCCTAGCTCTTATGTAATGTCTTTGTGATGTGTTGTCTTGTTTGGTTGATTGTTGTCCTATATGTTATGCTTGAAGCTCTATTCCAATGCTATGATCATATGTTATTGAATATGGAAGCATGCAGCATACTTATCTGTACACAGTCACAAGCAAGCACCGTCACTCTGCATTACATATCTTGTTATGATTATTGTTACTGGGATTCTTTTGAATCTCATTCCCAAACATAACATTACAGGGGAGGTTCTGTCAAAATAAAATTTGGAAATCTTAAGAGACGCCGGTAGGCTGCCGAAATTCCGGCAACGAAGACGGAATAGAGAAAGGAACTGATACGTACTGTGTACGTAGTGCTGTCTAAGGAGGCTGGAAGTGAGTGGACCCAGAAGGTTCATCCAGTCTTTCCTGGGTACTACGTAGAATGGTAGTTCTCATAAGGGAATTACCGAATCAGTACAACATCGGTTACTTTCTAGAGAAGAATTGTAGCAGTTATGCTGCCGGATTTTAGACAGAGAAGGATGTAATAAAATATGAGAGAGTTAATCATGCACTGATATATAACAGTTGATTATTTGATATTAATTGTTATCTGGCCTGTATGATTGATATGTGTTGGTTGTATGCTTGGGTATGTAAAGACTAAATGCTGAAAATAGGCTCAGTGAACAGTAACTCGTGAAGACCCATTCATGTTTGATAAATCATTAAAAATAGTAAATGATTGAATTAATGTACGAAATTTTTAGGGTATAAAGTAGACATACTAAGCTTTAATTTGATATATATAATGTCTAAATTGGATGTATACACGAAAAGTTATAAATGGTTAAAGTTGGGACCAGAATGCTGGATTCAGGAGAAAGTCATTGGATGAACAGTAATATTTGAACGTTTACCCACGTTAAATTTGTCAAGGATTGGTCAACCAATGATTTTTCCCTGAAATATATTTGAGTTAGCTTCACGTAGCAATTGGAACCACTTCATTTCGATTTTTCTATAATTAGTTATGAATTTTCAAAATCAGGTCACTCATCTGGAATTTGCCACAGTGAACAGTACTCGATATGAATAAAATTCCAGATTAAGTGTTTAGACTTCAATGACCCTGAAAGTGGTTTAAGTGCTACTGAATGGTCCCTAAGATGTATAAAAATAAGGATGTGACATTTTGGTATCAGAGCAAAGGATTCTGGCTTAAGAAATGCTCTGAGTAGATGATTTATAGAAAGATATACCATGATAAAGCCGTCATAATTGACACTAAGTTAGTGTTTGCAGGATGGCTAGACATAGATTTGGGTCTGAAACTACAGTAAACCAATGGGAATTAAGACCAGAGGTCTCTAGTTCAGATAGTTCAGAAGAAGAGATAGTAAGCAATGATTCTGACCTCTGGACACCTCCAGTAGCTGGTGATTCTGAGGAGGATAGTTCCTCGGTAGGATCAAACTTTCCAATTGAGGATCAGGAGGTGATGATAACAGAAGGCCCTATTCCTGCCATTCCCATAAGTGCGGTACCCTTGAATATAACAGACAGTTCAGGATCCAGTCAAGTACGTGTTCAGAGTAATGCGCCAGATCCCAGTAGGCCCGAAGTGACTTTAGTAGAAATGTATTTGGGAGGTTTAATCGTAAGAATGGTCCCAGGGAGGAACCTGAGTAGAGAGCAACTTGAGAGCTCGGTAGCATTAGCCCGACAACTATATGAGTTGAGGCAGACCCTGTTCGAAAACATAGATCAAGATTATTCGGTCTACCAGGAGTTTATCACAAGGGTGAAAGCCATATATCAAGCCTGGGATCCAAATGTGTTAACCATGGGGCTTTGGCTAGAAATTATGAATGATGTATTGCCGAAGACTCCTACCTGGAGATCGGAGTTGGACCAGTATTTTGATAGAGAATCATATTGTACCATATCCGACTGGATCTACCTAGTAGGAGATTATATTAGAATGAAGTTTAAGAAAAATTAGAGTAATATTTCTAATGTATAAAAGACTAGAATGGTACTGTGATATGTACATATACTCTGTATGTATATTATGTGTGAAATGAAATGAAAAGGAATTATGTTATTTATCGTATTCCCTTCTGTTTTTAAGTATAACAAAATGGTACGAACGAGGAGAACTATTCCAGCTGAGGAACCCCGAGAGGCTGGAAACCTTAATCAAATGATTCTAGAACGATTAGAACAGCAACAAAAGATGATAGAAGAAATGAGAGCTGCTCAAGCACGAAATGAACAAGAAAGAGATGCTGCCATAGCCGCGGCAGTAGCAGCAGCTGTAAATAATTTAAGACCGCCAGAGCCTTCAGGAGAAACTAGTAGAGAACCTGAAGAAGTACCCCAGCAGGCGGAACAGCCCCAGAGAAGGGTTGAATCAAGGGAGGAGGCAGTTGGCATCCAGCAATGGATGGTGCGATTTTGCAAACACAATCCTCCCATATTCGAAGGGACATTTGAGGTACATGTAGCAGAAAATTGGGTCAGCAGATTAGAGAAGATCTTTAAGGTCCTCGACTGCCCGACTGAAACCAAGGCCCAAATGGCCATCTATCAATTGGAAAAGGATGCGGATAGATGGTGGAAGAATACAGAGTTACTTCTCCAAGCAAGAGATATTCCAGTTACTTGGGAAGTATTTCTTGAGCAATTTTATGAGAAATATTTTCCTCAATCTGTCAGAGATGAAAGGGAGGCTGAATTCCTTGTGCTGAGACAAGGAGAAAAAGAATCTTTTGACGAATATTTGGCCAAGTTCATCCGGCTATCTCAATATTCAACTTACCTACGCCAAGTGGATGATGAACGCTGGATGACAGAAAGAATGATTCGAGGGCTGAATTCTATGTTAAAGGAGAAGTTAACTCCCCAACAATACAGCCAGTTCAATAAGGCTGTGGAAGCATGTCGAATCGTTGAGAACAGCATGAATCATAGAATGCTGTCCAGATCTGGGAGTAAAGATCAAGCGACTACTGATAAGGCCGGACGGAATCAAGAAGCGGCCAGTGGGAGCGGCTATAAGAAAAGAAAGCGCCCGTGGCAGACCAAGAGGCCTAATAGGGGAAATTTCCGCGGAAGATCCAATAACCGGGATCCAAAGGCCCCAGGATGTGAAAAGTGTGGAAAGAATCATGGTGACAGACCATGCTTGATGGGCCAGAATGTATGCTACACCTGCGGAAAGCCTGGACATTTTTCCAGGGAATGTCCTCAAGCTATAACTGATCCAAGGCCAAGGACGGCGGGACGAGTGTTTGCACTCACTAGAGAGGATGCTCAGCGATCATCTGAGATGATCCAAGGTACAATCTATCTCAATGATCATGCTGTGACTGCCCTATTTGATTCGGGTGCAAGTCATTCCTTTATATCTTATGAATGTGCTAAATGCCTAGGCCTTCTGATCAGCAAGTTACGTTATGATATACAGGTGAAAACCCCCACCAACGCTAGGGTGATCACATCTGATGCCTGTCTAAATAGTGTGGTACGTTATGAGCACTGCAGTACCACCCTGGACCTGATCTGTATGCCTTTCCAGGAGATTGAGGTCATACTCGGTTTAAATTGGTTATCCTCCAATAATGTGATATTGGACTGCAGGAATAAGACCCTAGTTCTTGGTCCAAAGATCACTGATCGGAGTCTAGAAGTACAACTGAACTTCGTGACAGAGGCTCAGGCAGAAAAATGTCTACGGAAAGGATGTCAGGGATATGTGGTATTCTTTTCTGTTCAAACAGAAGTGGAGGCAGGCATCGAGGAGGTTCCTGTAGTCAATGAATTTCCTGAAGTCTTTCCAAAGGAGATTCAGGGATTGCCTTCGGAGCGTGAAGTGGAGTTTGCGATCGACATTGTACCTGGAGCTGGGCCAGTATCAAAAGCCCCATACAGGATGGCTCCCAACGAAATGATGGAACTGAAGAAGCAAATTGAGGAGCTATTGGAGAAGGGTTTTATACGACCCAGTGTATCGCCATGGGGTGCTCCAGTACTGTTCGTCAAGAAGAAAGATGGTAGCTTAAGGCTGTGCATTGACTACAGGGAATTAAATAAGCTTACAGTTAAGAACAAGTATCCTCTTCCCAGAATTGATGACCTGCTAGATCAATTGGCAGGAGCGAGCTTATTCTCCAAAATTGACTTGAGATCTGGCTACCATCAACTAAGGGTCAAGCCAGATGATATTCCAAAGACGGCGTTCAGAACGCGCTACGGACATTTTGAATTTTTGGTGATGCCTTTTGGACTAACCAATGCACCTGCTATTTTCATGGACTATATGAACCGGATTTTCAGGCCTTATCTAGATCAGTTCGTTGTGGTCTTTATTGATGATATTCTGGTGTACTCCAAATCTCCAGAGGAGCATGAGAGGCATTTGAGGATTGTTCTTGGTACCCTTAAAGAGAAGAAGCTCTATGCTAAGCTGAGTAAGTGCGAGTTTTGGCTTTCAGAAGTCAAATTTCTCGGTCATGTCATATCCCGAGACGGGGTAGCTGTGGATCCTAGCAAAGTTGAAGCAGTTTTGAGCTAGGAACAGCCAAGGACAGTGACAGAGATTAGAAGTTTTCTTGGCCTAGCAGGGTACTACAGACGATTCATTCAAGACTTTTCTCGAATTGCCTTACCACTTACCAAGCTGACCAGAAAGAATCAGCAGTTTAAGTGGGATGAGAAGTGCGAGGCTAGCTTCCAGCAGTTGAAGCAGAGATTAACGACTACTCCCGTGCTGATTATTCCAGACCCAACTCAGACTTATGTAGTCTACACTGATGCTAGCAAGCAGGGGCTGGGATGTGTGCTTATGCAGCAAGGTCGAGTAGTAGCCTACGCCTCTCGGCAGTTAAAGCCACATGAAGAGAATTATCCCACTCATGATCTGGAGCTTGCGGCGGTGGTCTATGCCCTGAAGATATGGAGGCACTATTTATACGGAGCAACGATAGAGTTGTTTTGCGACCACAAAAGCCTGAAATATCTGCAGGATCAGAAGGAGCTGAACATGAGGCAGCGGCGATGGATGGAATTGTTAAAAGATTATGACTTCCAGATTAAATACCATCCAGGAAAAGCCAATGTGGTAGCTGATGCCCTGAGTAGAAAGGTGGTGCAGGTTGTATACATGATGATCAAGGAATTGGAACTGATAGAAGATATGCGCGACTGGAGCCCTCTATATCAAATGCAACTGACGGAGAATCCTTTTGGAGGAGTTCATGTCAGAGCTTGCATAGAAGATGAGATCAAAGGGGCTCAGGAACAGGATAAGCTCGCAGCAATATTCAAAGTCAAGCTGGAGAAAGGGAAGACAAGGAATTTTGAGATGTCCCCAGACGGATTGCTACAGTTTAGGGGAAAACCCTATATCCCAAATATTGGGGGATTAAGGGAAAGGATTCTGGAGGAAGCACATAAAAGCCGATATACGATACATCCAGGTATGACCAAAATGTATCATGATGTTAAAAGGTTATTCTGGTGGCCTGGACTGAAGAAAGATGTTGTAGCTTACGTATCTAAGTGCTTAACCTGCCAGAAAGTGAAAGTTGAACATCAAAAGCCAGCAGGAACGTTGCAGCCTTTAGATATCCCTGAGTGGAAATGGGATGGGATTGCCATGGACTTTGTGGAAGGACTACCCTTGACACCAAGTAGACATGATGCGGTTTGGGTAGTAATCGATCGATTGACAAAGTCAGCACATTTCCTGGCAATCAATAAGAGAGATTCTCTAGAAAAGCTGGCAAAGCTGTATATAAAGGAGATCGTTAGGCTCCATGGTATCCCAAGCAGCATTGTGTCTGATAGAGATCCTCGATTTACTTCAAATTTCTGGAGGGCTCTACAGGAAGAAATGGGCACTACTCTCAGATTCAGTACAGCTTATCATCCTCAGACAGATGGTCAATCTGAAAGAACAATACAGACGTTAGAGGATATGCTGAGAGCATGTGTCCTAGATTTCAAAGGCAGCTGGGATATCCATTTACCCCTTATAGAGTTTGCATATAACAATGGTTATCAGGCTAGTATACAGATGGCACCTTTTGAAGCACTATATGGACGGAAATGTAGATCCCCCTTATGCTGGCTAGAGTTGAGCGAGAGAAGAATGCTTGGTCCGGATATAGTGGATCAAACTGTAGAACAAGTTGCGGTAATTAGAAAACGATTGTTGACGGCTCAAAGCAGACAGAAGAGCTATGCAGATGTCAGAAGGAAGCCGTTGGAGTTTGAAGAAGGAGAACATGTATTCCTTAAGTTAACTCCAACCACAGGAGCCGGACGATCGATTAAGGTGAAGAAGCTGCATCCAAGATACATCGGGCCATTTCAGATTCTCTCAAAGATAGGAGCAGTAGCCTACAAGTTGGCTCTTCCTCCAAATCTCAGCCAGATACATGATGTGTTCCATGTTTCTCAATTAAAGAAGTATATTCCAGATCCATCTCATGTGATAGAGCAAGATGAGGTCGCACTGCGAGATGACTTGACCTATGAGGTTGGACCGGTACGAATTACTGATAGAAAAGTCAAGCAGTTGCGGAATAAGCAAATTCCTTTAGTTAAAGTGATCTGGAAAGGCTTGACTGAACAAGAGGCTACATGGGAAACAGAAGAAAAGATGAGAGAAAAGTACCCTGAATTATTTGTATAGGATAGATGTAATGTAAATTTCGGGGACGAAATTTATTTTTAGGGGGAGAGAAATGTAATATCCTTAATTTTCTGTACTGGTTTCTATGTACAGAATAAACGGAATATATGAGCTCTGTTTCAGGAAAAAGATGTGGTCCTTTATGTAAAGAAAATGATTAAATTGCAAAAGAAAGGAAAAGAAAGGACTTAAATGCAAATATGGAAAGTTTAAGGTAAGGAAGGAAAGGTAGACAAAAATGTGGGGTCTTAAAGTGTAATTTTAGCCAAATTAAGGGACTTAATTATAAAGAAGGAAAAGTTCCCTGGGGCTAAAGTATAATTAAAGAAAATAGGCCAGAAGTGGTTTGCACCGCCCGACAGCATTTCAGTCCCAGATTCTACCAGAAGGTAGGGCAGGTGACGCCGGGTAACCAAGCCTAATACCGGAATTTTTGAAGATTCCAGATAGCCAGAAATGGACTGATCGTCCAAAAGTTATAAAAATTAATACCGGATACCCTAGGTTTCAGATATAAGTGAGAAAATACAGGATGATGCACCCTTATGGGGCGGATGTCGGGAAACTGACAGGATACCGATAGGAGGTCTGTAGGAAAAGTTATTCACAAAATAAAAATTCCAGACGGGAGTGTGAGGCCTCCAGGGATCCGGGTTGGAGATTTATCGGTATTTTTAAAGAGGCTGAATGCGATCGAATGACTTCGGTCAGATGACCGTTATAACCCCCAAGGATGCCTGAACACAGTAGGACACTGTATCTGGGAAAAAGAGCCGGTGTCCGAAAAAGGTGTATAATCGGTAAATAATAGTTAAAATATTCAATGAACTGTGTTAAAGGAAGATTTCTCGTAATACGTGCCATACAGGTAATGGACCCAGGAAGCCCAAAAATGGCGCCATTAGAGGCCCAATAAGACTCTTGGACTGATAGGTGGGCCAGTGTCCAGCAGAACCCCGGAAAAGTGCGAAATTACGAAAATGCCCCTATGTTGTACAAAAGGGCAGCAGATGAATAAAGGGTATTCTGGTCATTTTGGACAGACCCAGAGGTCAAGACATGTCTAAATAAGGTTGACTAGAGCCAGTATAAGCTTTGACCGAGTCCAGAAAGGTGTGAAATGACGATTTTGCCCTTAGGGTTAAAATAGGACAAGATAGGGCACCAAGGGCATTTTGGTCATTTCGCAGGGGATCTGTAATTGAGTCTGGACCCAGTATTAAAAAGTTAATGATATAAAGGGTCTAGATACTAAATGTGAGGTCAGTAGACATAAAAAGGATCTTCAGAAACATCAGGTGCAGAAAACAGCACGTTTTTCGAGGCGATGGACCGGGCCGGTACCGGAGTGGACCGGAAAGCTTCCGGAAGGCTCTAGCTCCCTCTCAATTTTGCCATGTGAAGAATGTGGGAGGTGAGGTGTCCCATGAGTTGGCATTGAGTGATGTCATGCATGATGCAGTAAAAGGAATAAAGAAAAATAGGAAATTCAGGAAAAACCAGGACCACAGGATCATAAGTCTTCCTAATTACAAGATTGCCATTGCTCAACACTATAAATACCCCCCTTACCCCTTCATTTCGGTGCAAGCAAGAAAGAGAGGAAGAAAGAAGTTCTTGAGAGAGAAAGTGAGAGAAAGAAAGAAGTAAGGAAGTTCTGGTGAAGTTGGAAGTAGTAGGGAAGTTCTAAAGCACTGCTTTTGAGGTAACAACTAATCCTAGCTCTTATGTAATGTCTTTGTGATGTGTTGTCTTGTTTGGTTGATTGTTGTCCTATATGTTATGCTTGAAGCTCTATTCCAATGCTATGATCATATGTTATTGAATATGGAAGCATGCAGCATACTTATCTGTACACAGTCACAAGCAAGCACCGTCACTCTGCATTACATATCTTGTTATGATTATTGTTACTGGGATTCTTTTGAATCTCATTCCCAAACATAACATTACAGGGGAGGTTCTGTCAAAATAAAATTTGGAAATCTTAAGAGACGCCGGTAGGCTGCCGAAATTCCGGCAACGAAGACGGAACAGAGAAAGGAACTGATACGTACTGTGTACGTAGTGCTGTCTAAGGAGGCTGGAAGTGAGTGGACCCAGAAGGTTCATCCAGTCTTTCCTGGGTACTACGTAGAATGGTAGTTCTCATAAGGGAATTACCGAATCAGTACAACATCGGTTACTTTCTAGAGAAGAATTGTAGCAGTTATGCTGCCGGATTTTAGACAGAGAAGGATGTAATAAAATATGAGAGAGTTAATCATGCACTGATATATAACAGTTGATTATTTGATATTAATTGTTATCTGGCCTGTATGACTGATATGTGTTGGTTGTATGCTTGGGTATGTAAAGACTAAATGCTGAAAATAGGCTCAGTGAACAGTAACTCGTGAAGATCCATTCATGTTTGATAAATCATTAAAAATAGTAAATGATTGAATTAATGTACGAAATTTTTAGGGTATAAAGTAGACATACTAAGCTTTAATTTGATATATATAATGTCTAAATTGGATGTATACACGAAAATTTATAAATGGTTAAAGTTGGGACCAGAATGCTGGATTCAGGAGAAAGTCATTGGATGAACAGTAATATTTGAACGTTTACCCACGTTAAATTTGTCAAGGATTGGTCAACCAATGATTTTTCCCTGAAATATATTTGAGTTAGCTTCACGTAGCAATTGGAACCACTTCATTTCGATTTTTCTATAATTAGTTATGAATTTTCAAAATCAGGTCACTCATCTGGAATTTGCCACAGTGAACAGTACTCGATATGAATAAAATTCCAGATTAAGTGTTTAGACTTCAATGACCCTGAAAGTGGTTTAAGTGCTACTGAATGGTCCCTAAGATGTATAAAAATAAGGATGTGACAGTATCTCTTGGGGAAGATGAATGCCAAAGACGAAGTTAAGGTAAGGAAGTTTCACTAGTTGACAACTTGACCCAGAGAAATTGTTTTATAATGATTTTCCTCAGGTAGCCTCTAGTCTACAGACTGAACTTAGCTTTCCCTTAAACGAAGATGGAGTCCAAGTTTAAATCTGAGTACTGAGATTCAAAGTTTTGTAGAAGTATGCCTGAGAAGCAGAGAAGAGAATCCACTGTGTAATGAGAAGCAGAGAAGAGAATCCTCTGTGTAATAAGAAGCAGAGAAGAAAATCCTCAATGTAATAAGAATAGAAAAGTATGAGTAGATAAAGATTACCCAGATGAGGGGTAAAGAGATTAAAAGGCTAGAGAAGACCTAGAGAAGAGGGTCTAAGGCAAGGCTGAGATAGAACGCAGTTCTATGAAAAAGAGAAAGCCAGTCTTATGTTAGTCTTGTGATAAGACAAGATAAGTTATGAAAGGGTGAAATATACCATGAGATAGCTAGAGTGGGCTAGATATGCCATGATAACGTATCAAAGGCATGTAATGAGATACACGGTAGTAAACGTGTAATATGACACGCACCTAGAGATGTGCATTGTATGAACAGACAGAGAGGCTCCCTGTTTGGTAGGAATCAGATGTTTGAATGTTATGCTATGAAAGAGAATAGAAAATGAGAGCTTTCACTCTTTGCATGAGATGTTAGGTTTAATGATTATGCTAAAACTATGCAAGCTCCGAGTGTTAGAGCTGTGCCTAGTTAGAACAGGAATGCTTAAGCTCCGATGTTAGAGCTTTGCATTCATAAGCAGGTATGCAGTCCTGCAGTATGTTGGCCTAGCATTATGCATGTTAGAGTAGGTGCTTTTGTTTAGCAGCAAAGTAAAGAAAGAATAGCTGCGTAAGTCCTCTCTCTGTATGAAGTTAAGTGCAAAGAAAGATGAAATGCTACAAGTATGATGAGTAGTTAGAAGAAATTCCCGAATACAGTAATATTCGAGAGGATTTCATATGAAAGAAATGGACACTACTCATAAGTGCAGTAAGTGGTCCATAAGAGGAAAGTAGATTTCAACTCTGATTGGATTAACCCAGAGAAAGAAAGGCATGTTACGAAGAGATGTACAGTTATGATGAGTACTTTGCCAGATGTTAAGTTAATTTGGCTATGGTACTGATTAAATTTCGAGGACGAAATTTATTTAAAGGGGAGGAGAAATGTAACATCCCAATTTTCAGGCCTTCAGACACGGAAATAGCCTGAGAATGAGAGGCTACCAGACCCCTTTTGAGCAGAAGTCCCAGAGACATAAGAGAGTTTTTAGGGACTAAGCTGCGAGTAAGTAAAGGTACGGGAACTTATGTGCAAACAGTGGAAGTCCCAAGGGGTAGAATGGCCATTTGGGGTGATGTAAAGGTCAAAGGTTGAAGAGTTACGAGCTGATCATTTAGGTCGCGACTAGAGAGCAGTATGGTCGCGACTAATGGTTACAGAAAGAGCCATACGCGATGAGAAAGTAGTAGGGTCGCGACGTGAAATAAGTATTGTCGCGACTAATAATGGCAGAAAGGTTTAGACGCGACTGAATGATGTGTGTGTCGCGACTAATAGGTGAAATGGGCTGGTTGCGACTAGAAAATGTTATGGTCGCGACTAGATTGTGTTATGGTCGCGACGAAAGAATGTTGTGGTCGCGACTAATGTACACAGAATTGTAAGGTCGCGACAAGATGATGTTGAGGTCGCGACTAGTGACTAAAGTGGCGCTAATCGTATGGGCAAAGAGTGGTGAAGGTCCAAGAGAGATAGTTACCCGGTTGGAGATGGACCGGAGGCAGGATATCAGATACAGGAAAGGTTATCTGGAAACCATGAAGTAAACTGATAAGGTATACTCATGGGTCCCACAAGATGCCACATGGCATTAAAGTAATGATTCAGTAAAGTAAAGATAATCGGTTGGCGCGATAACCGAGGAGGCACGTAAACCGAGGAGGTGATCAGATAAGTCTGGGACTTATCTGGGTGGCATTGGGAAGCGTGCAAGGTCTCTTCCAGTTGCCACATGGCATTAGTCTGCAGAAAGCAGATAAAGTTGAGGGCACGCATTACGAGGCAGGAGACTGGACCGGTGAGTCAGCATGCTGAGTCAGCTGCTGAGGTGTCCAGGGAATTGTGACATGTGAAAAATGAGGCGCTGAGTCAGCATGGTGAGTTGGCACGATGATGCAGTAAAGGAGAAATAAAAGAAAATAGGAAAATCCAGGAAAAACCAGGACCGCAGGATCAAAGTTCATAGAAACTACGATTGTGCCATTGAGCCCTATTATAAATACCCCCCTTCCCCCATTCCATTTGCATCCCGCGGAGGAGAGGAGAATGAGAGAGAAAGAAGAGAGGGAAAGGGAAGGAAAGGAAGAGAGAAAGGAGAAAGGAAGAAAGGAAGTTCTGGCGGAGCTGGAAGCAGAATAGAGATAGTAAGGTTCTGCTAAGCTAGCCAGGTAGTAACTAATCCTAACTTCTATGTAATGGCTTTGTGATTTGATGTGCTATTGTTTGGTTGGATTGTTGTCTTATATGTTATGTCTGAAGCTCTGCTGTAATGCTATGGTCATATGTTATTAAGCATGGAAGCACGCAGCATACTTATCTGTACACAATCACAAGCAAGCACTGTCACTCTGCATTACATATATTGTTATGATTGTTGCTACTGAGATTCCCCCGAATCTCATCCCCATCCATAACCCATTACAGGGAGGTTATGCTGAAGTGAATTTAGAGAATCCTAAGAGACGCCGTTATGCTGCCGGAGTAAAGACTGAACATCAGTATATGATAAGTACTGTGTACGTAGTGCTGTCTAAGGAGGCTAGAAGTGAGTGGACCTAGCCGGTTCATCTAGTCTTTCTTGGGTACTACGTAGAATGGTAGTTCTCATGAGGGAATTACCGAATCAGTACGGTTCAGTTCTTTGTACAGCTGAAGCGTAGCGGTTATGCTACCGAAGTTTAGGCAGAACGAGATGTAATAGAGATATGAGGATTATGTTTATGTCTTGTTGTATATGCCATATTGTATGACATTTTATGATTCAATGATAAATAATGTTTGGCATATTCAAATTTTGGATTATGAAGCTAACGCATAATAAAGCTAATATTGCTTCCGCTAGTGTACTCTGAGGGCTGTAAGGGAGGATGTTTCATCATTCAACCCAGAATCCTTTTCTCTATCTCCCGGTATTTTCAGATATTTTATCCGGACCGAGCTATTTTTGCCTAAAAGTATGCTCCCACGCACACTTTTCCAAAATGACCATTTTACCCTTGGTCACATTTCTAATTCTTTCATACACATAGAGACCTCATATGCACATTTCACATTCAGTGAAATGATCAGCATAATTTTCTCTATTTTCTGGCAAAAATGGTACTCATCGGCTACCAGCCCGATCTTTCCTATAATTACGATTATGCCCTTGAATTCTCTTTCTGGCATCTCTAGGCCTAAAAATTGGGGTGTTACACCTAGAGAGAGAAAGGTAGCCACAATTTTAAAGATAGAGTGACTCCCCTATCCTCTGTGTAAGAAAGAGTACTGAAGGGTTGAGTCTGTACCCTAGAAAAGGGTAACATGGCAGCCTTAGTAAATAAATGAATATATATCTCAAGTTCATGAATGAATAATCAAGATCTGGCAGATAAGGTGATAAAGGGACATAATGCTTATAAAAGTTACCTAGTTAATTGTTTAATTGCAGTATGCGTATAATGGATGGTTGAGCAAATTATGTGATGATGATATGGCTTTTGTTGCTATAAGTTATGATGATCAGTTGCATCTCCTTGCAATGTCATGTGATGACATGCATGTTAGAGAATGCATAAATAATTGCATCTCCTTGCATATTATGCATGTTAGAGTATGCTATGATGAATGAATACTCTCCTTCGTAATACATGTGAGGTAGAGTATATATGATAAGAAAGTTATGTTGCTCCCATACCATACAACACGCAATAAGATAATTTAACTTGGTAATGATAATAAAACAATAGAAAAGTGATAAACGAGATAGTTAGTGAAACATCCTCCTTTAAACATCTCAGAGTACACTTACGGAAGTAATCTTAACTTTATTATATCTCTCTTTGCCAAAAATCCTGACAGAAGATAACTGTACTGATTCGATAAGTCCCATGAGAACTACCATTCTACGTAAGTACCCAGGAAAGACTGGATGAACCGGCTAGGTCCACTCACTTCCAGCCTCCTTAGACAGCACCTACGTACACAGTACTTTTGATATTCTGCCAGTACAACAGCGTTTTCTAGTAAATATATTTAAATCTTAACCTTAAAGCTTAACCATAAATCTTAACCTTACATATACTCAATTGGAATTATCTTAGATCATTGGAATACCTCTTAAACTTAAAAACATTAATTTGGGCTTACGGGTACTGTTCACTGTCACTATTCACTAGGTAATTCCAGATTACAGCCTAAACTTTGGAAATTCATAATTAAATCTAAAAAAAATTATATTGAGGTGGTTACAATTTATAATGAAAGATATTTCATTTAAATTTTATAGAAAATATGAAAATGAGGTTTCCTTGTCCAGATCAAATCAGTTTATTCGTTGAACTTTACTGTTAATTTGGTAAATCTGAAAGTTCCAGTTTCTTTGCCCCATTTTCAAAAATTCGTTTCTCCTTGTATACTTATCCAATTGAGTCAAATTACCTATGTATTTAAATATCAGAATGTGTACTTTAATCTCACCAAATATCTCAGAAAAAATCATTCATTTACTATATAAAAATCGCGTTGGAACCTCACTGTATCGCAGGACTAGTTTTATCTTGATCCAGAGTTTAAGTCCAACTTTGAAAAATCATATCAATTTGAAAACTTAACCAAATTACGTGTTCTTTGTGTCCAATTAAAAATCTTGATCTTATATATGTTCATGCCAAATTTCACGTAAAAACCCGCTGGATAAGCTGCTCAAACTATAGCTGGAAGTAGACTGCCTCTCATCGGATCCAGTGCATGCATACAATACACATACCAATATATCATCACATAAATTAAAGGCATGCTTCGCAAGTCATACACCATTCATACATCCACAATTACCTCCTTCCTTGTGATGTTCCAGCACCTAGATCATGGTTATGGGGGGTGAGATTCGGGGGAATCTCAGTAGCAAACAATACCAAACAATGCATGTATTAATGTAAAGACTTGTGCGTGAAAGTGTTATCATAGTGTGATAAGCATGCTTCCATGTATCATGTGAAATACAATTGGCCAAAGTAATCATAACATAACAGAGCTTCAATCATCTACCATATACACACAATCAAGCATACATTACATACATACAAGTTTAGGGTAAGTTCACTACCTTGGATTTAAGCTCTCTTTCTTATGCTTGCACTTGCTTCCCAAGCTTTTCAATCATGAAGGTTTTTGGTCAATCATTCCCCAACACCTTCTTAGAGGTTTCAAGGTCCTAAAGACATTCATATTCATTACATAATCCATTAGGACCATGAACTCAAACACTACTCAAGACTACCTCTCTTGAACCTTTAACTTGCTTTAACTAACATAACTTTCTTTAATCTTTGCCAATTAACTTGGCCTTTGAACCAATTGATGTCTTGACCTTACCCTACACAATTTCATCTTTTGGATCCATTTATGAACTCAAAATAACCATATTCCAGCAAGAATGCACTGTTCTGTACAGATTTGGAAAAGCATACATAAATCTTCCAAAAATTCTCATTTTGATTCCAATGCTTCCCATACTTGTTCCTCCACTTTTCCCCCACACAAAATCTTATTTTAAGACCATTGGAAGCATCAAAATCATGAAATTCAAATCACTATTCATGCGAGTAACAGTAACCGTGAGGAATTTTCAACATTATAACATTTAATTCCAATGGTTTCCAAGGTTCAAAACCTTTCCAATCCTACACAAAATCATCATATAAACTCAATGGAAGCATTAAATCATTGAAATTCCATTTCCTTCTATCATGAACAGTGCATGAACAGTGCAACCCGAAATGGTAAAGTCAAGAACATCAACTTACTTCACAACCAAGCATGTAACTAGCTTGTTTAAGCTTGTTTTAACTATCTATGACCTAAAACTCATATTCCTTTCACATATACACAAAAATTCCAGCAGCATCTCCCCAAGATCTAAGCCTCAAAAACCACTTAAACTCAAGCACAAACCATAAGAACAAAAGGTAGAAGCAAGGAGACAACTTACCTTACTTGTTTCTTCAAGATCCTTGCTTCCTCCAACCTTGAGAAATATTTTGCAAGAGCTTCCTTCTCCTTTCTTGCTCACAGTTTTGGACTTGTAAATGGGGGCATTTATAGAAAAAGTCATGTGCCATTTGAAGGCCAAAATCACATTGGGAACTATTTGATCTAATGGTTAAAGGTTTGATCTTAAAATGTCTCTTCTCTTCACACTCATGACCTTACCACCATGACATCACTAGCATGGACTACTTGGGACACCTAACCTCCTCTTCTTGGCACCATTTTTGAGTCCATGTGGGTCCCACCATGTGCAAACCCTAATTCTTACTTTATTCTCTTTTCTTTTTCATTTCAAAATCCATAAATTATTCTTTATAGGGCTTGGGCTTCAAGATAACTTTTGAGACTTATTGGGCTGGCCTAGGACAAAAATGTTGGGCCTATTTTAGGTCCAATAGCTATTTGGCACAAATCCCAATGTACTTTCCTTATACCGATATCCTTAAATTATCCTGATCTCAGAATAAATGTTAAACACCTCCTTTAATTGTTCTAACATTTTTATAAATTCATTATAATATAAAATGAATTCTCTACAAAGTTTCATAATTTTCTGAGACCCAGAAGTCCTATTAAAAATTACATATGTTTCCTTTAACCCTTTATCGGTGTCCTTTTTTACCTTAAATTCCATAATTAATTCTACAAGACTCCTTTTTCACTTCTGTCAACTCCATAAATTCTCATATTAATTATAATAATTTACTATCAAATTTTATCTGATATCCATCCATTGTGAAATGACCAAAATACCCTTGGTGCTTTTCCTTGCACTATATTGATCCTAAGGGCATCACAGTGGCGTTTTCGTAACTTTGCACTTTGGCTCTTACGCTTTCTTCCTCTTCCAATTAATCCCTTTCTTTACATAAATATGGCCATATCTTTTCCTGAAAAATCTCATATATTTTATTCAATCTGTACATACAACTTAATACAAAAATTAGGGATGTTACAGTTAGCCAGTCAATCCCTAAAGTTTAGAATGAGAATCTAAGATAGACAGTGATAGTCAGTTTGATAGAGAATGAGATTAAAGATGCATGTTGATGATAATCCTATAGACATATGATTACAATACTCAGGACATATCCCTTCATTAGGGGATGAGATATATGAATGATGTTCCTTGAACATGAAATGAAATGAGACACGATTATAGAAGATGATGCAGCTCTAAGAGGGTGCAGTGTCTATATAATAGAAGTTAACGTTCTCGTAGTAGAGCTAGATTGCTCTTGCGATAGAGTCAAACTATTCATGAAATAGTGTTAAAAGCATACACAGTGAAGCTCATGATAAAGCCATGTCCGTTAGACGAGATAGACAGATTATGATAGATATGTACATGATAGAGCATTGTAGCTCTCTGCAGTACTAGATATAGTAAAGTTATGAAAGATGAGAATGAAATGAGAAATTCCTGAGTAATAGAGGAAATGAGTAAAGTCTTAATAAATAATATTGGCTTCTATGATCATTTTTAGGGAATTATCTATTGAGTTTACAACTAAGTGGAAGTAACGAACCTTGTAACTTAGTCTGTTGGTTTAAGTCTTCTAGAGATAAGAATACAGTACAACAGAATCGCAGTAGATTATAGAGGATCACAGTTAGATCCTAGTATGGCTCATAGAGAAAAGAATTCCAGGGTTGCAGTTAAATCCTAAAGAGGCTGATGGTTGATCACAGTTAGATCCCGAGGGTCGCAGTAGACCTAGCCTAAAGAAAGAAAATGAATGGGCCATAAGTACAGTATTTCTTTGGAAGGACAAATACCAAGCATAAAGTTGAAGGTAGAGAAGCTTCACAAGTTGTTAACTCATAGCAGAGAGAGTACCCACAATGTTAGTTTCAGATAGCCTTATTATTATTATAGACTGAACTCAGAATCTTCTTACATGAAAAATGAAGTGAAGTTAGTAGAGGTTCCTAAGATGAGAGAATAAAGAGAATGAGAATGAAAGCTAGATATATCCTCTAGATGAGGATAAAAAGATTAGAAGGCCAGATAGACCCAAGAGAGACAGTATGGAAAGAAGGGTCTAAGATAGTAAAGTACCAGGGTTGGGGCCTGTTAGCGCTAGTGCTTCAGATTTTTATTGGCACTTTTTAGTTAAATATGCTCAGGCAAGAGTAGCCCAATGATGGGTGGCCCTGGGAAGTAATGAGAAAAGAGTGTAAATGCCACAGAAGCTTGGCATATGTACACAAAGTTATGTAAAATGATAAAAGGAGTTATGAAAAGTTAGAAAGGATTAGAACCCTTATGTCAAGTCCAAATAGAGTGGATTTGAAATGAAAGATTTAAATTATGACTTTGTTCAGGAGAACGAGAAGCAAAAGAGCAATATTTTCCTGAGAGGCTGACGAAGTTATCAGTTAAAGAGAATGTTAGACTTATGGTATCTCATGATATGCCATAATAAGGCAAGATAAGTCATGAAAGAGTAAGATACATCATGATATAGCCATATTTGGCAAGATATGCCAGGATATGACATGAGACGTATCTAATGTGATACATATGAGAAAAATGTGTTGAGAAGTAACTTTATGAACAGATAGAGAGGCTCCTTTTTTGAAGGGGATAAGATATTTGAATGTTATGTTACAGATAAAAGTGAGAGCTTTCACTCCTTGCATGAAATGCCAGGCACCATGTTATGTTTGTAAAATATGCTAAATCTCCAATGTTAGAGCAGTGTAAGCTCCATATGATAGAGCTGTGCAAGCTCTGAGTGTTAGAGCTATGTATATTCATGAAAGGAATGCTTGAGCTCCGATGTTAGAGCTTTGCATTCATGAGCAGGTATGCAATCCTGCAATTTATGGGCCAGGCATTATGCATGTTAGAGTATGTGCTCCTACTTAACAGAAAAGTAAAGAAAAGAATAGCTGCATAAGTCCTCTCTCTGTATGATGCTAAATTATTGAAGATGATAAGAGCAACAATAGAGTGATAAGAGTTTCTAAGAAAAAGAAATATGATTATAAGAAAAGAGAGATGAAGCTTTGCGGATGCTAAGGAATTCCGCGAGATACTAAAAGAAGTAATAAGAGATAAGTGCTAGAAAGTATAATGAGTAATTGATGAAAACTCCCGAATACAGTAATATTCGAGAGAGTTTGATATGAAAGAAATGGACACTACTCATAAGTCTAGTACAATGAGTTATCCATAAGCAAATAGATGCATAGCAAGTGAGCACGTACCATAGTGAAGTAGAATTAAACTCTAATTGACTTGACTCATATAAGAATGAAGGGAATTGGAAGACACGCAGCGGAAATTAACTTTTAAAATTTTTTTATTCCCAGCTAGGATCTACCTAATGTGTTTAAGTCAAGGAGAAAGAAGTGTTACCTTCGGTATTCAAGCTGTAGTCGCGACCTCAGTGTCCACTAGTCGCGACTTGTAACATTCCAATTTTTAGGCCTAGAGATGCAGGGAATAGCCTGAGATTGAGAGGATACCAGACCCCTTTTGGGCAGGAGTCCCAAAGGGTAGAATGGCCATTTTGGGATAAAGGTTGGAAAGTCAAGTGTTGACCATGTTGGTTGCGACTAATATTGATAGAGAGGTACGGTCGTGACGGAAAGGTGTGTGTGTCGCGACTAATAGACAAAATGAGCTTGGTTACGACTAGAAAATGATGGGGTCGCGACTAGATTATGCTGTGGTCGCAACTAGATTGTATTATGGTCACGACTAATGAACACAGAAGGGGTAGGTCATGATCAGATGATGTTAGGTCGCGACTATGTAATGAGAAAGATGTTAGACGTATGGGCTAAGAGTTATGAAGGTTCAAGAGAGATAGTTACCCGGTTGGAGATAGAACTGGGAAAAAGGTCAGATAGAGACAGTCAAGAAAGGTTATCTGAATTGTTAACCAGGGTCAGGGAATACTCTGGTAAGATGAGAAAAGCCAATATCGCCCCTAGACTTATTAAAGTAATTAAAAATGAACAAAGGGCATTTTGGTAATTTACCAAGGGATGCGTCTTGGGAATCGAGCCATCAGAGTACTTGGGCTTGATCAGAGATCCAAGATGGTATTCCCGAGGCCCAAAAACGAGGCCCAGTAGAGATGTGAGGAGAAGTGGCATTAAAATGATGTTTGGGTGACTTTTCCATAAAGTAAAGTTACTCGGTCAGCACGATAACCGAGGAGGTGATCAAATAGAGTCTTAGACTTATCTGGATAGCATTGGATGGCGTGAAGGGACCCACCTTGGCGCCATATGGCACTGATATGGAGGAAGCAGATGAAGCTAAGGACACGTATTACGGTGCAAAACTTTGAACCGGTGAGTCAGTAATTAATCATGAGGGGCACTGAGTCAGCATGGCGAGTCAGCAGGCTGAGTCAGTAGGTAATTATGAAAGGCTATGAGTCAGCATGGCGAGTCAGCATGCTAAGTCAGCAGGTAATAATGAAAGGCTGAGTCAGCATGATGATGCAGTAAAGGAAATAAAGAAAATAGGAAATTCCAGAAAAACCGTGGCCACAAGATCAGAGTTCTTGGAAATTACAGAATTGCCATTGGGAGAAACTATAAATACCCCCTTTCCCCCATTCATTTGGCTTCACGCATGGGCAAGGAAAAGAGAGAGAAAGAATAGAGAGAAGGAGGAAGAAAGGAAGAAAGGAAGGAAGGAAGTTCTGGCGGAGCTGGAAGCAGTATAGTGATAGTAGAGTTTTTCTAAGCTAGCCAAGTAGTAACTAATCCTAGCTTTTATGTAATGGCTTTGTGATTTGTTGTGCTATTGTTTGGTTGGATTGTTGTCTTATATGTTATGCTTGAAGCTCTACTGCAATGTTATGATCATATGTTATTGAGTATGGAAGCACGCAGCATACTTATCTATACACAATCACAAGCAAGCATTGTCACACTGCATTACATATATTGTTATGATTATTACTACTGAGATTCCCCCGAATCTCATCCCCCATGTCTAACCCATTACAGGGAGGTTATGTTGAAATAAATTTTGAGAATTTTAAGAGACGCCGTTGTGCTGCCAAAATTATGACAAGATGGCAATAGTAAAGAAAGGAGCCGATACGTACTGTGTACGTAGGTACTGTCTAAGGAGTCTGGAAGTGAGTGGACCTAGCAGGTTCATCCAGTCTTTCCTGGGTACTTACGTAGAATGGTAGTTCTCACGGGAATTACCGAATCAGTACAAGATCAGTTACTTTCAAAGATGAAGCCTAGCCGTTATGCTGCCAGATTTCAGGTAGGAATGATGTAATAGAAACACGAGGATTTTTGTGTATGCCCTGCTGTATGACAATTTTGTTATTTAATAATAAATATTGTTTGGCATGTTAAATTTATGTATGAGGAATTAAGAGAGGAATTCACAGGTCATGAGGTAGCAGTGTTCTGACCTCAGTTTGACCTAGTAAACGGAAGAGTTTGGCCACGAGATTTGGTGAGCCAGTAGTATACATCTGGGGCATTCCGTGGATAGGTAATAAGCCTCATTTGGATGTGTAGAATGAGATAAACCAGTTCTCAAAGTAAAGGTTCAGAATAAGGAACTTAAGAGTAAAAGTTCAATTTCTAGGCTTAAGTTAAGATATAATCAAGCTAATATTGCTTTCGTAAGTGTACTCTGAGGAGTCTAAGGGAGGATGTTTCACGACTCTTCACCTCTGGGGTTTTCAGTCACGACCTCCTCAGCTTCTTGTCATGACCTGTCGCCTCTGGAGTTTGCAGTCGCGACCTACTCAGCTTCTAGTCGTGACCTGTCATCTCTGGAGTTTGCAGTCACGACTTTCTCTGCTACTAGTCATGACCTGTAGCCTCTGGAGTTGTCAATTGCGACTTCCTCTACTTCTAGTCGCGACCTGTCGTCTCTTTTCGGATTTTTGACGTTCAGACGCCAATTTAGTCGCGACCTATATGTCAACTGGTCGCGACTTCGTCGTACCTGGTGCTCTTTTCTCGATCGCAAGAAGTCGACAACTCAGATCAGCTTCCTCTACCGGTATCCACACGAATAGCGTTCTAACCACGAACGACCTGCTAGGGCCTCTTATCCCTCTAAGGCTTTCTCAAGATTCCGTCCTCACCGTCTCTATTTCGGCAGTTTCTTATCTACAAACCTTTTGCACTCTCCTTGCCCCCTTTTCTTGTATGTAGAACCCTAGCCCCTAATGTCAAATATATAGGATACTATCGGGCTTCTAATTGGGCCGGGCTTCAGAATTAATCTTATATTAATTCTGAAATTAATACAATATCATATATTGCTTAATTTGATAAGAAACTAATTAAATAAATATGCTTTTTATTAAATATGTTCCACAGATTTAATTCACCTATTTATTTAATTTAAAATAAAGATAAGATGGAATTATATTTGATTTATTCTCATAAATCAAATTTGAGATATCATATCAATTTAAATTTAAATTCAAAAGTGATAGAGATTTAATTTATCCTTATAAATTAAATCTTGCAAATATCTCTTATATTATATATAATATATAAATACAAATTTATATATATAAAATATATAAATTTACCCTAGATTATTCATTGAATCAAGACATGTCTTAGATTCAATGAAACTGGACATCACAGCTCGAGTTGGGCTATTATGTGTGCGACCCTGTAGGCCCATATAAAGTTGGCAGTGGGCCAGTTACTATACTGATCCACAAGTCGTAAGCGGTCTTTAGCACACGGCTGGAAAAAAGGCTTTCTAAATCGGTTGAAAATATACTTCTACACCGAACTTTGATCCGGTGTAGAAACAGCCCGTGTAAAAAGTTTAATATTCTACACCGGTTGTATATGACCGATGTAAACAATCAGCTTTTTTAAATAGGTTATTCCATACAACCGGTTTAAAAAGTAATGTCAAAATAAAAAAAATCAGAATAAAAAAACTCTAGGTCTAAAATTATTTCCTTCTTCGTCACAAATCTGAAGGAGGTGGAGAGTGATGAAGAAGAATATGTACCTATAAAATGCAAGCAGAGAACAAAAAAGAGGAAGAAAGAAAAAGCCAGAGAACCCAGAAACGAAAGAAACAAAAACTCAAATATATGCACAGAAATGAAAACCCATAAACGTCGTCACCTAATTGAAGATATCGCAAAAATATCGTCACAATTCCTTTTGGTTACCTACTCAAAAGCAAACAAAAATATATTTAAACAGAACCCAAAAATGAATGAGACCAAAACCCAAATATATACACAAAAACAAAAACCTAGAAACGCCGTTACCTAATTAAAGATATCACACAAACATCGTCATAATTCCTCCGACTTACCCAGTTAAAAGTGAACAAAAATATATTTAAATAAAATTGAGAAAGAAAGGAACAAAAAAATAGACACCCACCATTGCAGATTTGGGTATTCTTCTTTGGCGAGCTTTAGAGGCTACAACGACTGACTTCAACAATAGAGAACGACGAGCACAGGTATGGGTCATCGCATATCTAGGTCTTCTTCTTCGGCGAGCTTTAGACGGTGTGTTACGAAGGTGGAGCTTCCTATCACTATGTGTTCTCCCTTGTCTAATTTTCTCTATGGACGACGATATGATTTGTGAAGATAAGGAATCGTAAAAAATTAACACTTTTTGTTAGATTTTTAATAGCAAAGACATTCTACACCAGATGTAATTCTACAAGCTGTAGATAAGACTGGTTTAAAAATATGTTTTTTAAAGCCCTAATTTTAAAGCCCTATTTTTAAATCGGTCACTACGGAACCGGTTTAAAAAAAACTGACCTGTGGCATTTTTGTAAATAAGATGAAATATTTACACCGGTCATGACTTTTTACACCGGTCATGTTTTACAACCGGTGTAAATATTTCATCTTATTTACAAAAATGCCACCGATCATGACTTTTTACACCAGTCATTACTTTTTACACCGGTCATATTTTACAACCGGTGTAAATATTTCATCTTATTTACAAAAATACCACCGGTTATGACTTTTTACACCGGTCATATTTTACAACCGGTGTAAATATTTTATCTTATTTACAAAAATGCCACCGGTCATTTTTTTAAACCGTCTCCGCAGTGACTGATTTAAAAATGGGGCTTTAAAAGGCCTATTTTTCACTAGTTGCAAGACATTATGACTACCCAAATCATATGAGGATCGATGAACGATATTACCTTTCATACAACCATATCACGTCCCTTTTGTCGCACGATATTTCGGTCATGGATGAGGCATGGAGAACGTCATCCTCCTGTTCCTGACCGTTACTTTCTCTGAAACATCCTTACTTTCGTATATTTTAGGGACCATTTGGTAGCATTTAGAACCACTTTGATGGTCATTGAAGTTCAAATTCTCAATCTGGAGTTTTACTCTTATCGAGTACTGTTCACTATGAAAATTCCAGATGAGTGACCTGACTTCGAAAAATTATAACTAATTCTACAAAAATATAAATGGATTGGTTCCAATTTATACTTGAAGCTAACTCAATTATATTTCAGGGAAAATAACTCGTTGGCCATTCATTGACCGAGTCAACGTCAGTTAACGTCACAACTTTACTATTTATCCAACATTTTTCTCCTGAATCCAGCATTCTGGTCCCAACTTTGATAATTTATATCTCCTTATGTAGACATCCAAATAAGTCACACTATATATCAAAACGAAGCTTGGTATGTGTACTATTTACCTTAAAAATATCATACATTTATTCATCCATTTACTATTTTTAATTATTTATCAAACATCATCTTGTCATCACGTGTTACTGTTCATAGTGACAATTTCCAGCATTTCTACTTTACACACTATGCAGATATCCATCATATATCAGTCAAACATACCAAACAGTATCTATTATTAAATAATAAGTTGTTTTACATCTGGGTATGTACAAAATCCGCATATTTCTATTACAACATTTCCTGCCTAAAATCCGGCAGCATAACCGCTACGCTTTATCTTCAGAAAGTAACTGATCTTGTACCGATTCAGTAATTCCCGTGAGAACTACCATTCTACATAAGTACCCAGGAAAGACTGGATGAATCTGCTAGGTCCACTCACTTCCAGCCTCCTTAGACAGTACCTACGTACACAGTACGTATCAGCTGCTTCCTTTACTATTGCCATCTTGTCATAATTTCGGCAATATAACGGCGTCTCTTAAAATTCCCAAAATTCACTTTGACATAACCTCCCCTATAATGGTTTACTTATTGGGATGAGATTCGGGGGAATCTCAGTAGCAAAAATCATAACAATATATGTAATGCAGAGTGACAGTGCTTGCTTGTGATTGTATACAGATAAGTATGCCGCGTGCTTCCATGCTTAATAACATATGATCATAGCATTACAGCAGAGCTTCAGACATAAAATATAAGACAACAATCCAACCAAACAATAGCACAACAAATCACAAAGCCATTACATAAAAGCTAGGATTAGTAACTACCTCAAAAGCTTAGCAGAGCTCTACTATCTCTATAATGCTTCCAGCTCCGCCAGAACTTTCTTTCTTTCTTTCTTCCTCTCACTTTCTCTCTCTCACACTTCCCCCTCTCTCTTAAAGGCTCCTTGGCCGTGGCATATGAATGAATGGGGGGTATTTATAGTTTTGGTCAATGGCATTCTTGTAATTTTGAAGCCATCTGATCCTATGGTCCTGGTTTTTCCAAAATTTCCTATTTTTCTTTATTCCTTTTACTGCATCATGCATGACATCATCTCAAGGCCACCTTATGGGACACCTCATCGCTACATTCTTCACATGTCACAATTCCTGGACACCTTATCAGCTGACTCAGTAGTTCCAGTCCAATCCAGTACCGGTCCGGTCCGATTTCCCACAAACTGGACTCACCGGCTAAGATTGTGTCACATATCCTTAACTTTTCTTCTCCCTCTAAGATGACGCCATGTGGAATCTGGAAGGGACCTTTAACGCCTTCCAATGCTATCCAGATAAACCTAGGACTTTATCTGATCACCTCCTCAGTTATCGTGCCGACCGAGTAACTTTACTTTATTGAAACAGCATTAAAATAGTATTTTAATGCCACTTTTTCCCACATACTTCATGGGCTACGTTTTTGGGCCTTGGAATATTATCTTGGGTCTCTGATCAAGCTCAAGTACTCTGATGGCTCGATTCCCAAGAAACAGTCCTTGGCAAATTACCAAAATACCCCTAAGTGCCCTTTCTTGCGCTATCTTAGCCCTAAGGGTAAAATCGTCATTTCATACCCTTCTGTACCCTGCCAGGGTATATACTGACTCTAAGTAACTTTATCTGTATGTGCCTTGGCTCCTGGGCCTGTCCAGAATAACCAAAATGCCCTCCATGCATCTATTACTTTTTAGTACAACACAGGGGCATTTTCGTAATTTCGCACTTTTCCGGGGTTCTGCTGGACACTGGCCCACCTATCAGTCCAAGGGTCTTACTGGCCTTTGATGGCGCCATTATTGGGCCTCTCAGGGTCCATCACCTTCATGGCACGTATTACGAGGAATCCTCCCTTGTCAATGATTATTGAATATTTTATCTATTATTCACCGTTTATACACATATTCGGACACCTGCTCCTTCTGTCAGATACACTGGCCTGCGGTGTTCAGGCATCCCTGTGAGTCATATCAGTCATCTGACTGAGATCATCCAAACTCATTCAGTCCCTTTTCAAATACCGATAAATCTCCCTATCGGATACCCGGAGGCCTCACACTCCCGTCTGGATTTTCTAATTTGCAAATAACTTTTTCTACAGGCCTCCTATCGGTATTCTGTCAGTTTCCTGACATCCGCCCCATAAGGACGCATCATCCTGTATTTTCTCACTTAGATCTGAAATCTAGGATATCCGGTAGGAATTTTTATAACTTTTAGACTATCAGATCAATTCTGGCTATCTAGAGTCTTGAAAAATTCCTGTATTAAGCCAGATTACCGAGCGTCACTTGCTCTCCCTACCGGTGAAATCTGGGACTGAAATGCTTTCGGGCAGTCCAAACCAATTCCGGCCTGACTTTCTTTAATTACAATTTAGCCCCAGGGAACTTTTCTTCTTTTCATTTAAGTCCCTTTCTATTTGGCTAAAATTACACTTAAGGACCCCGCACTTTTGTCTACTTTTTCTTTTTGGCTTTAAACTTTCCATAATTGCATCTAAGTCCCTTCCTTTCCTTTTCTTTACTTTACTAGGTCTAGGGGCATTATTATCTTTTCATATCTTACCAGAGTATTCTCTGACCCTGGTAAACTATCCAGATACCCTTTCTTGACTGTCTAACCTTAGCCAAATGACCAAAATACCTTTACTCACTCTTCAGTTATTCTATAACATAAGGGTATTTTCATCATTTTGCACATTTTTCCCGGACACCGGCCCCTCTTACCACTAAACTGATATTATGGGCCTGGGCCTTCCCTTGTGTCACTATGGGCCTTAGAAAACACTGTATGGCCACTGGCCATAGTCTGATCATCTCTATTCGGACTGCTCTTCCTTTACCGATTATAACTGTAAATTCCCATCTTCGAGAATTTTTACAGAAAAACCGGGACCTCAAATCAAAATTCTGTGTTGCATCATTCAACCCAGAATCCTTTTCTCTATCTCCCGGTATTTTCAGATATTTTATCCGGACCGGGCTATTTTTGCCTGAAAGTACGCTTCCGCGCACACTTTTCAAAAATGACTATTTTACCCTTGGTCATATTTCTAATTCTTTCATACACATAGAGACCTCATATGCACATTTCACAGTTCAGTGAAATGATCAGCATAATTTTCTCTATTTTATGGCAAAACATGGTACTCATCGGCTACCAGCCCGATCTTTCCCATAATTACGATTATGCCCTTGAATTCTCTTTCTGGCATCTCTAGGCCTAAAAATTGGATATATCTTCAAAGTCATACTGGTCTTATTTTATCTTTGCTCCCGCATAGATGACCGACCAGGGATATTTAGGATAAGATCATGAGTTATCTAAGGATAGTCATCATAGTAAAATGCAAATAATGTGATAATATAATTAAGAAATTCATAAATCAACAATGTTCATAACATAATGATTGGCCCCTAGGGCACAATCTCCAACAAAGAAGAGTAATGACAGTAAGAACATAAAGCAGATATTGAAAGCACTCTGCTAGATGATAAGATCCAAGATAAGAGATAGATACCCCAATCCTTAGTCATAAAACAGAAAGAGATATAAAAAAAGGATATATAGCCGAGATAGTTTACTAAGGTATTAAGTAAATTTTGAGGATGAAATTTATTTTAAGGGGGTAGAAATATCACGTCCTAACTTTTCCCTATCGGTATAATAATGATAGAGGAAAGAGGTTTGGAAAGGATTGTGATGATGAATAGAGAAGAAAAGAATGATAAGATGAAGATTTAAAAAAGAGGGACTAAAGTGAAAAGTATAAAAGTTCCATGGTGCAAAATGTAAAGTAGACATAAACTTTGGGCCATTAAGTATAATTGTGAAAAGTTGAGGGCCTAAAGTGTAATTTTCAAAAGTTTAAGGACCTAAATGTAATTTATCAAAAGTTCAAGGGGCAAAAGTGTAATTATGAGAAAGTTGAGCCGGAAAAGGCCTAAAAATGCTTGGAATCAGTTCGGTCCCAAATTTTACCAGTAGATAGAGAAAATTATTCCAGTTAGTTTGACGCAACATAGTATTTCGATTTGAGGTCCCGAAAAATTGATATAAATTTCTGAATTTAGGAAAATTATTATAGTATTTTTCGGACCTTAGAATCAGATGAAGCTTTACAGTAAATTCTTATAATTAATATAAGAATTTATAAAACTGGCAGAGTCAGAAAAGGAATCCTGTAGAATTTTTAAAGGAATTTATAGTAGAATAAAATACCCAGTAAATACCTTCGGGAGAGATTTCTCGAGATTTGTATCATAAAGGTAGTGGACCATATAAAGGCCTAAAATGTTGTCACAGAGGGCCAATAAGGTAATCGGACAAATATGTGGGCCAGTGTCCAGAGGAACCGGGAAAAATGTGAAATTATGAAAATGCCCCTAGGTTGTACTATTGTATAAGAGATGAAAGGAGGGCATTTTGGTCATTTTGGATAGGACAAAAATGCCAGGATGAGTACAGGAATGATTACCAGAGTTAGTATATGCCCTAATAAAGTATAAAGAGGTGTGAAATGACAATGATGCCTTTAGAGTTAATATGGTACAAGAAAGGGCACCAAGGGTATTTTGGTCATTTCTCAATGGATGGATATCAGATAAATACTCAGTATAACAATGTCAATGGTAGGAGAAACCTAAACACTAGTTTTCCTAACAGAATATATATTCTGGAATATTATAAAAATTGGGAACATAAAACAGTCTGCTTTTTATAAAACTGACCCGATCAGTACCGGACTGGACTGGAATTTTTTCTATCAGTATTTCCCACTTTATTGAGCCAAACAAAGCCCTCATTATGTCATTAATGAGGCTTCTAGGGCAAGCTTCTTGCAAGGTGGATTATAGACCATTAGATCAAATAGTAACTAAAGTTATCTTGGCTATCCATTTTCCATGGAATTTTTCTATAAATACCCCATTTTTCTGCCCAAAATCGTGAAGCAAGAAGCCTTGGGGAAACTATGGTAAATGAAAACTCAAGCCAGGATAAAGAGGAATCCAAGGTCCAAAGTTCAAGCAAGTTAGAGATTAGTAAGCAATCTATCCTAGCTTATTTTCCTTTGATTTGGGAGCTTAAACTTAGGGTTTTCAAGGAAGAAAGTTGAGTTTTCTCTAAGGTGTATATGCTGTCCAAAACCTTAGATGAAAGAAGAAAGAAGAAATTAAAGTTAGAATTATGAGATTAAAGCTTAAACAAGCTAGTTAGATGATTGGTTGTTGAATCAAGTTGATATTCTTGACTTTGCCATGGATGAAACAATTCGGGCTGCACTGTTCATGCACTATTCATGATAGAAGGAAATAGAATTTAAATGATCTAATGCTTCCATTGAATTTATTTGATGATTTTGTGTAGGATTGGATAGGTTTTGAACCTTGGAAACATTGGAATTGAAAGTTATAATGTTTGGAATTCTTTTTATTACTGTTCACTCACATGAACAGGGATTGGATTTTCATGATTTTGATGATTCCAATGGTTTTAAAATGAAAAGTTGTGTGGGATAAAGTAGAGAAACAAGTATGTAAAGCATTGGAATCAAAATAAGAATTTTTGGAAGAATTATGGATGTTTTTCAAAGCTATCCAGAACAGTGTATGGGAGCTGGAATTTCATGATTTTAAGATCATAAATGTATTCAAAACATGAAATTGTGTAGGGTAAGGTCAAGACATCAATTGATTCAAAGGCCAAGTCAATTGGTAAAGATTAAAGGAAGTTATGTTAGTTAAAGTAAGTTTAATGTTCAAGAGAAGTTAGATTGTAATGAATGGATGATTATGTGATGTTACGATTTGATTGTGGACTCAAAAGAGGCAACCACTCATCAAGGGAAAGTAAGAAGGAAAAAGTAAAGTTAAAGTGAAAGGGAGTAAAGCAATAAGGTAGTAAACTTACCCTAAACTTGTATGTATTGAATGTTATGCTTGATTGTGCTATTGCTTTGTTAAATTGTGTGCATATGTGTAGATAATTGAAGCTCTATTTCTATATTTACTTTGCCCAATTGTATTTCATATGATACATGGAAGTATGCTCATTACACTATGGTCACACTTTCACAAGCAAGCACAAGCAATTACATTAATACATGCATTGTTTAGTACCGTTTGCTACTGAGATTTCCCTCGAAATCTCACCTGATCCATGTAATCCCAATCCCAACAGGTTTATGAATGATTAAAGAGGATGAAGAAGCATGAAAAGGAGTTAGGGATTGGTCAATGTAAATGTTATATGATGTTATGCGAAGAATTCTTGCAAGTAATGATGCTGTATGACCAGTTTGAACAATAATGTTTATGATGTAATGAAAAATAGTAAATGATGGAATAAAAGTATGAAATTTTATAGACATTTATTTAACATTTCAAGCTTCATTTTGACACCAAGAACACATTATTTCGATGTCTGTACAATGAGAACCAATTTTCCAAAGATGGGGACCAGAATCTGTTTTCAGAATTTTTGACCAAATGAACAGTAAAATTTAACAAACAAACTGTATCAATGTGCTAAGCATTTGGTCAGAAACTTATTTTTTCCTTAAATTTAAGGATGTTATCTTCGAGTAGAATTTTGAACCACTTCATTTTAATTTTTCTAGAATTAATTATGATTTTCGAAGTTCATCGCCAAATCTGGAATACCATATGAACAGTAACTCGTTAAGAGTAAGAATTCCAGATTTAGCTAATGGACTTCAAATGTCATGTAAGTGGTTCTAAATGCTACCGAATGGTCCCTAAGACGTACGAAAGTAAGGATATTACACCTAGCTATCCTTGATTGTTTCTGAGTTGCATGCGTAGAAGGACTAGACCATTATTGCCTTTTGAATCTGAAATTGAGAGAAGACTTAGGAAACTAAAGAGGGAATTTAGAGAATTTAGAGAAGAAGAGGTAAGATCAATAGAATCTAGTTCATCCTCAAGTATTCTAGATACTGAAACTGAACTGAATTTAGAGTTTCCATTAGAAACTTCTAATATGGCTGAGATAAATCATAATGGATGTAATGGGCATGGAGAAAATGAAATGAATGCGGAAGACAATAGAAGTGTGAGGGAAATAAATCATTCACATGTGAATTATGATCCTTATGGTTTCTATACTGAAGAATCTAATTTTAAAATTAAAGGAGCTTTGATTACAGCCTTACCTAAATTTCATGGTTTTGCAGGAGAATGCCCATATCACCACTTTCAAACTATGCATATGATATGTTCTTCAATGAAGCCTCCAATGGCCACTTTGGATGACGTCTTAAGGAGGTGTTTCCATTTCACTATGGAAGGGAAAGCTAAGGAGTGGCTGTACAACCTGCCAACTCATTTCTCAACTCTCACATGGGACCAGCTAAAAACAATATATCTAGAATAGTTTTTCCCAGCCTCAAAGACTACTAGGATGAAGAAAGAGATCACAAACATTTTGCAGCAGAATGGGGAGTCGTTACATGATTACTGGACTAGATTTATCAATTTGTTGGCTCGATGTCCCAATCATAACATCATGAAGGCTTATTTAGTAGACATCTTCTTTAATGGTCTACTTCCTCACAATAAGGTATCCTTGAATATAGCAGCAAATGGGTCTTTGAGAGATAAAACCCCATAAGCGAGTTGGGAGTTATTCCAGAAAATGGCTAATAAAGACCATCATACCAAAGATCCAAGGAGAATGCCCACATCATCTTCGGGCAATTTAGATAAAATCTTAGCAGAAATAGCAACTCTAGGAAATAGAATGGAGAAGAGGATGATTCTGATTGAAAGAGAGCTACACTCTACTAAACAAGTTCATGCAGTAGGTTCCTCACAAGCACTGGTTACAGGATGTGAGTCATGCAGTTCAATGATGTATGCAACAAATACATGTGATAGATAGTATGGAGAAGTAGCAGTAATATATCAAGGTAGAGACCACCAATACCAGAAGAAAGATCCATACTCTAACACATACAATCCTGGCTGGAGAGACCATCCAAATTTTAGGTGGGGGAGTGGGGAAAATAGGCCAAACCAATTCCAAGGAGGTGGTGCTTCCTCAAGCAATTATCAAAGTAATGCAGGGCCTATGGTTCCAACACAACCTAATGCTTTAGTGGCATCAAGACTGGATGAGACCTCTCAATTGTTGAAGAGTATGGCTGCACAATTGAACAACATGGATGGTAGGATGACTAATATAGATACCAAGCTCAAGGATAATGATGGTCAATTCACTCCATAGCTTCAATTCTTCAGAGTATGCAGAAGAATAATGCAAATGTGTAAAGGAAACTTGAGGAGTTAAGTTCCAAGAATGCAGACATTACAAGTCATTTAACTCAAGTCTCCAATAGAGTGAGTGACATCCAAACAAAGAGCAGAGGCAACATACCTTCAAACACTGTCATGAATCTAAAGGATCTGAATGCCATATCGCTCAGAAGTGGAAGAGAAGTGCATTTCAAGGAAGCTGATGCACCAGACAAGAATAAGGAGAATTCTGAATTTGAGGATCCATCATCTTTACAGATGAAGATTAGGAAATCTGAAAGCCTTAAAGAACAATAGCTCATGATTAAGAAGGCAACCCAAGAAGAGAAAGTACAAGCACAAGATGGACTACAAGAGAAGCAAGAAGAGGAAGTGATAGTGTCAAGTCCAGCATACAAAGGAAAGTAAACTGAAGAGAAGGCAGAGTCTAGCAAGCAATGAGCCTCTAAGCATATAGGTGAGGAGGTAAGTATAAAAGATCTCCCTTATCTTAAATCTTATTTTGCAGGAAAGAAAACTGTTGACCCTGACTTTGCACAAGATACTTATAACATCTTCAATAAGTTAGAAATAAATGTCCCTATGGTTGAATTCCTCAAGAGAAATCCTAAGTATGCTAAATTTTTAAAGGAATTGTGTGCTAATAAGAAAAAGTTTAGGCCTCTTGAGAGAATTCAGGTGAGTGCTAATGTGTCATCACTTTTTAAAGCTGAATTATCAGTTAAATACCAAGTCCCAGGATCCTACACAATCACATGCATAATAGGGAAGGTTCATGTCAAGGGTGCATTATTAGATCTAGGGGCTACCATTAATGTAATACCTTGGTCAGTATATCAAGCTTTGGGTATTAAGAATCTTAGGGACACAAATGTAGTAATACAACTAGCTGATAGGTCAATTAGGTATCCTAAGGGAATTATTGAGGATATTCTAGTACAGGTCAAGGACTTAGTATTCCCAGCTGACTTTTATGTTTGGGACATGTCGAGTGAGCTAGTTAGTGAGAGCACTTTGATCCTAAGCAGAACTTTCCTCCAAACTTCCAAGACAATCATTAGTATGAAACATAGTTCCATCACAATGGAAGTTGGTGGACATGTGGTAACTTTTGACATGAATGAAGCAATGGAATTCCCTTTCGATAATTCTGCTTTTGCTGGGTTGAATTCCATTGATTATGCTGTTGAAGAGACTAGGGATAAACATGAACTGAGTTTGCAAAAGAGTTGTTGAGTGATTTTGCAGAGTCCTAAGATATTCTGGAAGTTAGAAGTGGAACAAATGCTGGAAGGGAGCCTCCCTGTGAAACCAGGTCACGACAAGAAAACTTTATGGTCGTGACTATAAACTCCAGACACGACCAGTTGCTACTTGATGTTGAAGAAGTCGAGACCATATTTCAGTCTATTAAAGGGGAGTCTTTCTTTGAAAAGGAGTCGCGACTAGAAGACACATGGGTCGCGACTAACAACTCTAGACACGTCTAGTCGTGACTAGTAGCTGAGGAGGTCGCGACCAAATATTCTAGAGGCAGTCTCTGTGAACTTTAGTTGCGACGAGAAGATAAAGATAAACCTGATAGGTCACGGCCAGAAATGGAAGAAGTAACCAATGACTTGTCCAAACCTCCAGTTTCATGCTCTACTATTTTGGTTAAAGGGCCAATATGTTCTAACCCTACTTATCCTCACTCACACTCAAAAATTATCTCTCATACCTTAAGATTTTTAAATGATTTGCTCCTTACTAATAGTGCAGGTATGAAAGAGAGTGCCCTCAAGTATGTTACAGTTGGAGACTAACCTCAGCTTGGTGCGACACTTGAGGAAGTAGATGACAAATTGGGAAAATGACACAAGCTGGATAAGAGCAGCTTTGAGGGATATACAAAGGATGCGAAGGAAACATCTCCTAAGTTTGTTGCTGCTACTTGCCAACCACAGTTAGGCAAATTCAAGTTTAAAAAGGGAAAGTCCAAGACAAGTTTGGACGAATTTCAATATAAAGCGCATAATTTTGGGAAGCCAGAGGGAAGAAAGAAGACAATAGGGACACCTTTCCAATCAAACAGCCATCTCTCAAAGCTTTATGAGTTCCCATCGCCACCTTGAGGCCAGGTTGTCCCTTTCCTATCTCTTACCTTTTTCAAGTTTTCTCTAATGCTATATATTTGATATTTTAGTTTGATGATTGGAAAGGGATGACTCAGTGGGATAGTGTTCATTTTCAGTTTATTTCTATTTATTGTTGGTTTACTTCTGTTTTGCACATTACTCTTGCACTGTCCATGGTCTATTTACTTATTGCTTCTGTTATGGGCTGTTTAGCAAACACAATTGCATGTTATAGTTTACCTATCTTATCATCATTACTTCCCTTGATTTGTGATACATGATTTGAATGTGACTGTGTGCTTCATTGTGAAACTTGCATTGAGTATGTATTTGCCTGCTGTGTTGAGGCTAATTGACCTTATATAGTTTTGTGATTTCCATATCTTGTTGACAATGAGGACACTGTCAAGCTTAAGTGTGTGGGAGTTGTTCTTGTTTTTGTGCTAATAATAATGTAAAAATTCTTTAATAAATCCAATATTTCATCACAAAAATTTTGATTTTTGATCTAAATGTGTGATGAATTACTGAAAATTGGGCCCCCATTTTAAACTATTTTGTGGTTAGCTGATAAAATCTTAAGTCTAAAAGATGTTTTGGGTTTTGAAAACTATCACATGGTAGTCTTTGTGAACATTGGTCGCGACGTTCACTGTTTTAACCGTGACCTAGAATGGAATTTTGGACTTAGTATGTTCTCTGTGTTTTTTTAGTCATGACTCTAGTGTCTTTAGGTCACGACTACACCTCTCTGTGAATTTGAGTCACGACAGGAACATTTTATGGTCGCGACTAGTTGTGGAAGTTTAGAGCCTGTACTCACTGTGGAATTTGGTCGAGACCTTGATTGTTTTGGGTTACGACCTGAGTGCGCAAATATCCAAATACCTTCTCTTTGCTTTGTCCAATGCTGTGTAAAAGGATTCCTTTTGAACTACTAATGTGCTTTATAAATGATTCATTACCCCTTGCTGTAATATCCCAATTTTTAGGCTCAGAGACTCAGAAAGTAGCCTGAAATAGATAGACTACCAGATCCCTTTGATCAGAAGTCCCAGAAACATACAGATGGTTTTTAGGGACTAAACTGCAAATAAGTGAAAGTACAGGGACTTGTATGTAAATAGTAAAAGTCCCTAGGGGCATAATGGTCATTTTAGAAAAGAAAGGGACTAAAGTGAAAGTTTAAAGGTTTCATAGTGCAAGGATGAAAGTAGATACAAGTTGTGGGCCATTAAGTGTAATTATGAAAAGTTGAGGGACTTAATTGAAAAGAGGAAAAGTTTTCAGGGGCAAAACGGTAATTATAGAAAGTTGAGCCGGAAGTGGCATAGAAATGCCTGGAAGCATTTCAGTCCCAAATTTTATCTGTAGATAGAGGAAATGATGCTGGTTAATCTAACTTATTACATAAATTTTATTAGAGTTTCAGATAGCTAAAATTTATCTGATAGTCTAAAAGTTATCTAAAATTTTTATCAGATCTCCTGGACCTCAGATATGGGTGAAAAGTTACAGGAATATGTGTCTTATGTGAAGCTAGAGCTCAGGGAACTAACAAGGTCCCGAAAGGAGATCTGTAAGAAAAGTTATTCACTTTTTAGTGAATTTTGACGGGAGTTCGTGAACACCCGATATCCGATTGGGAAATTAATCGGTAAGCAAACTAGGACTGAATTAGGCCAGATGATGTCACATAGAGGCCCATGATGACGCCAAGTGAGGCTAGGCCCATGATATCAGTTCATCGGGTAAAAGGGGCCAGTGTCCAGAAATATGCAGAAAATGTGCGAAATGACGAAAATACCCCTGTGTTATAAAATAATTAAAGAATGAGTGAAGGGTATTTTGGTCATTTGACTAGGGTTAGACAGTCAAGAAAGGTTATCTGGATAGTTGACAAGGGTCAGGGAATAGTCTGGTAAGGTGTGAAAAGACAATAATGCCCCTAGACTTATTAAAGTAAATAAAGAGGGACCAAGGGCATTTTGGTAATTTGCCAAGGGATGTTTCTTGGGAATTGAGCCATCAGAGTACTTGAGCTTGATCAGAGACCCAAGATAGCATTCCAAGAGTCCAAAAACGTGGCTCAATATTTATGTGGGTTAAAGTGGCATTAAAGTAATATTTTAGTGAGTTTTCAATAAAGTAAAGTTACTCGGTTGAAGTGATAACCCGGGAATTGATTAGATAAAGCTTTGGACTTATCTGGAAGCCATGAGGTGGCATAAAAGGTGTCCTCATGGGACCCACTAAGATGCCACATGGCACTAATCTAGAGGAAGAAGAAAAAGCTAAGGACACATGGTATGATCTCAGCCGTTTATTTTGGGATAAGACTCCGGAATTCTCTGGAAGCTCTGAGTCAGCTGGTGAGGTGTCCCCAGTATAACATCCCGATTTTTGGTCTAGGAGAACTAGGAAGTAGTCTGATATGGGCAGGCTGCTAAACCCGTAGTCCCAGGGTAGTAATCTGATATGGGCAGATCACTTACCTGTATTTTGTAGGAATCCGAGGGATGAGCTAAGTCCTTCAGGATTTAAAGATGAGTTAAGTCTTTAACCTACAGAATCGGGACAGTTCACCTAGGTTCAAAATGAGGAATGTGAGGAATATCCCTTTGAGCAGAAATCCCCGAAACATACAGAGGGTTTTTAGGGACTAAACTGCAAATAAGTCCAGGGACTGATATAGTGAAAGTCTCTAGAGATATGATGGTCATTTATGCAAAGAAAGGGATTAAATTACAAAAGAAAGAAAATAAAGGGGCTTAAGTGCAATTATGGAAAGTATAAAGCCAAAAAGGAAAAGTAGACAAAAAGGTGGGGTCCTTAAGTGTAATTTTAGCCAAATAAAAAGGGACTTAATTGAAAAGAAGAAAAGTTCCTTGGGGCTACGTGTAATTAAAGAAAGTCAGGCTGGAAGTGGTTTGGACTGTCCGAAAGCATTTCAGTCCCAGATTTCACCGATAGAGAGAGCAAGTGACACTCGGTAATCTGGCTTGATACAGGAATTTTTGAAGACTCCAGATAGCCAGAAATGGACTGATCGTCCAAAAGTTATAAAAAATCATACCAGATATTCTAGATTTCAGATCTAGGTGAGAAAATATAGGATGATGCGTCCTTATGGGGCGGATGTTAGGAAACTGACAAAATACCGATAGGAGGCCTGTAGAAAAAGTTATTCACAAATCAGAAAATCCAGACGGGAGTGTGAGGCCTCCGGGTATCCGATAGGGAAATTTATCATTATTTGAAAAGGGACTGAATGAGTTCGGATGATCTCAGTCAGATGACTGATATGACTCACAGGGATGTCTGAACACCGCAGGCCAGTGTATCGGATAGAAGGAGCCGGTGTCCGGATATGGGTATAAACGGTGAATAATACATAAAATATTCAATAAACATTAACGGGGGAAGATTCCTCGTAATGCGTGCCATAAAGGTAGTGGACCCTGAAAGGACCAATAATGGCGCCAACAGGGGCCCAGTAAGACCCTTGGACTGATAGGTGGGCCAGTGTCCGGCAGAACCTCAAAAAAGTACGAAATTATGAAAATGCCCATGTGTTGTACTAAAGGGTACTAGATGAATGGAGGGCATTTTGATCAATCTGGACAGGCCCAGAAGCTAAGGTACATGCAGATAAAGTTACTTAGAGTCAGTATATACTCTGACGGAGTACAGAAGGGTGTGAAATGACGATTTTACCCTTAGGGTTAAGATAGTACAAGAAAGGGCACCCAAGGGTATTTTGGTAATTTGTCAAGGGATGTTTCTTGGGAATCGAGCTATCAGAGTACTTGGGCTGGATCAGAGACCCAAGATGATGTTCCCAGAGCCCAAAAACGTAGCCCATGAAGTATGTGGGAAAAAGTGGCATTAAAATACTATTTTAATGCTGTTTCCATAAAGTAAAGTTACTCGGTCGGCACGATAACCGAGGAGGTGATCAGATAGAGTCCTGGACTTATTTGGATAGCATTGGAAGGCGTGAAAGGTCCCTTCCAGATGCCACATGGTGTCATCTTAGAGGCAGAAGAAAAGTTAAGGACACGTGGCACAATCTTAGCCGGTGAGTCCTGTTTGCGGGAAATCGGACTGGACCGGTACTGGGTTGGACTGGAACTGCTGAGTCAGCTGATGAGGTGTCCAAGAAGCCTGCAATTTCGGCATGTGAGAAATGTGCATGATGAGGTGTCCCATGAGGTGGCATGGAGATGATGTCATGCATGATGCAGTAAAAAGGAATAAAGAAAAATAGGAAATTCTGGAAAAACCAGGACCACAGGATTAGATGGCTTCAAAATTACAAGAATGCCATTGACCAAAACTATAAATACCCCCCTTGCCTTCATTATGCATGGTTTTGGCAAGAGAAAGAGAGAGAAAGAAGAGAGAGAAGGAGAAAGAAAGAAGAAAGGAAGTTCTGGTGAAGTTGGAAGCAGTAGAGAAATTCTGAAGTTCTGCTTTTGAGGTAGTAACTAATCCTAGCTTTTATGTAATGGCTTTGTGATTTGTTGTGATATTATTTGGTTGGATTGCTGTCTTATAGGTTATGCTTGAAGCTCTATTACAATGCTATGATCATATGTTATTGAATATGGAAGCACGCAGCATACTTATCTGTACACAATCACAAGCAAGCACCGTCACTCTGCATTACATATATTGTTATGATTATTACTACTGAGATTCCCCTGAATCTCATTCCCATATATAACATTACGGGGAGGTTCTGTCAAAATAAAATCTGGAAATTTTAAGAGATGCCCTTAGGCTGCCGAAATTCTGGCAACGAAGAAGGAACAAAGAGAGGAACTGATACGTACTGTGTACGTAGGTGCTGTCTAAGGAGGATGGAAGTGAGTGGACCTAGCCAGTTCATCCAGTCTTTCCTGGGTACTTACGTAGAATGGTAGCTCCTACGGGAATTACCGAATCGGTACAAGATCGTTTACTTTCTACAGAAGGAATGTAGCGGTTATGCTGCCGAAATTCGGGCAGAAAAAGATGTAATAGAAATATGAGAATTTGGTGTATGCCTTGTTGTATGACATTTTGTTATTCAATAATAAATATTGTTTGGCATGTTCAATTTGTGAATGGGGAATTAAGGGAGAAATTCGCAGGTCCTGAGGTAGCAGTGTTTTGACCTCAGTTTGACCTAGTAAACGAAGGAGTTTGGCTATGAAATTTGGCAGGCCAGTCGTACACATCTCGGGCATTACGTGGATAGGTAATAAGCCTAATTTGGATGTGTAGAACGAGATAAATTAATTTTCAAATTAAAGGTCTAGAATAAGGAACTTAAGAGTAAAATTTTAATTTCTGGGCTTAAGTTAAGATATGATTGAGCTAATATCGCTTCCGTAAGTGTACTCTGAGGGGTCTAAGGGAGGATGTTTCACCCAGGGCCCCACCATTGTGCCACCTAAGCATGTGAGGTATCCATGGATGATGTCATTTTGGTGAGTTATCTAGGATGATGATGTCATCATGATGATACGGCCAAGCTTCTTTAGGAAGCTAAGCGATCTTAGCCGTTTATCGTGATTCAATCTAGACCATCCATTTCACTTTGCTTCACCTATAAATAGACCCCCACCCCTTTCATTGAAGGCATTCCATGGCAAGCAAGAAAGAAAGGAGAGAAAAGAAGAGAGAGAAAGAGAAAGAGAGAAAGAGAGAAAGAAACAAAGAAACAAAGAGAAAGAAGTAGTTCTGTCTAAGCTAGGAGCAATCCAAGGAGCTTAGGGACTCGGCAAGCTTAGGAATAAGGTAAGTAAGTTATTCTAGTCCCTGCTCTAATAAATTAGAGGATTGTTCTTATGAATTTAATAGTTAGAATAGAGGAATATCTCTCTCTATAAGGTTAACCGTGGATAGAAAGAAAGCTAGGGGATTGGTAGAATAGGGGTATTGCCTCAGGATAAGCCTAAATTAAGTAGAGTTATGCTGGATAAGACAATAATAAAATATTATTATGCTCTGTATAAGCTCTGACCTATGAAAAGAAGGAACTTTATAGCAGAAGCTAATGACTAAAGGAAGGACTACACGCCAGGTAATAAACTTACCTAAACTTGTATGTGTTGAATGTATGGTTGATTGTGTTATAACTTGATTGATTGATGTTAATATGTACTTGTTGAAGCTCTGTGCTATGATTACCTTGTCCAATTGTATTTCATATGTTACATGGAAGCATGCACATTACATTATGTTGACACAATCACAAGCAAGCACTAATATCAATCATGGATGCATATATTGTTTAAAACCGTTTGCTACTAAGATTTCCCCCAAAATCACACCCCTTCCATATCAATCCAATTACAGCAGGTCTTCTCAAGATGGAGGGGATGAGGATTCATGAAGAGAAGTTAAGAATTATTTAGCATGATTGATATGTGATTGATGTATGTATGTAAAGTTAGTTGCTGGAATTTGCCACTATGAATAGTAACTCGTGGTGAAGTAGTCACCTTTGATCTGTAATTAAAATAGTAAATGGTTGAATAAATATATGATATTTTTATAGTAAATAGTAGACATACAAATCTTCAATTTGATATACATAACATCTTATTTGAATATCTACACATGGAGATATAAGTTTTCAAAGTTGGGACCAAAATGCTAGATTCAGGGGAAAAACGTTGGATGAACAGTAAAATTGTAGCATTGTCTGATGTTGACTTGGTCAATACGTGGTTCACTAGTTATTTTTCCCTGAAATAGGATTAAGTTATATTCATTTAGCAATTTGAACCACTTTGTTTTGATTTTTCTAGAATTAGTTATGAGTTTTCGAAGCCAGGTCGCTTGTCTGGAAGTTACATAGTGAACAGTACTCGATAGAGTAAAACTCAATATTATGAAATTTGACTTCAATGACCTTAAAAGTGGTTCCAGATGCTGCCAAATGGTCCCTAAGACAAAAGAAAATTAGGATGTGACACTTGCTCTTTAACCTCTTGCATAAAAAGTTTACAGAAACTATCTTCATACTTGAATTTTTTTTGTTCAAATTTCTTGGAAATTGAATTGGAAACATTTAAGTTGTTACTGTTAGATTTGGGATTATTACATGATTCTAAGTGATTACTTTGAAACTTTTAATCATCATTTAAGAGGGTTTTCAATTGTGATAAGTGTTTTAATGCCTAGTTAATGATGAACAGTGTTTGAGACTTTAGCTTATGAGCAATTTAGATAAAAACATTAGTTGGAAGGATTCTCGGCCTTAATTCCTATATTGAGTGATTATTCAATTGGTTTATATTCTCTAGAACTTGTCTTGGTTCTGAGTTGAGAATTACTTGCACATTTATGTTATTGAAAATGATAGAGGCATTCATTTCTAAACCCGTTTACCCAAACACAAGCCCATCACATATTATATCAGTAGTCACCCCCTTTGAGCCCATCACTTTTCTTTTTCCACCATAGAAAGTTATATATGCATGAACTGTTGGAGATTGTGCCCTAGGGGCCACTCATTATGTTATGAACATTGTTGATTTATGAATTTCTTAATTATGTTATCACATTATTTACATGTTTACTGTGATAACCATCCTTGGATAACTCATGATCTTATCCTAAATGACCCTGGTCGGTCATCTATGCGGGAACAGAGATGAAATAAGACCATTATGACTTTGAAGATATATATAGATATAAATCAAAGTCATAGGCACATGTAAGAGTACAGGGTGTTAGACTGACCTGCCATGAGAGAGCTGCATGTGTCAAGTCATAAGCTTCTCTCATATACAAGCCATGTCACTATGCCATTTGACCTGAGATCATCATGGATTCCTACATGACAAACGCTCATCTTTGACCTAGTCAAAAGTCACTTTTGACCGAGTGATCATAAAGGCTATGTTTGGGCTTAGTGGTTTTTCATGCGGAGGAATATGAATGGTCAAGATAGAATTTGTCCCTCACATTCGTAGAGAGATATTGCTGGGCCCCTCGATGAGTGAGTCTGAGAAATGTATGGCCATACTATAATGAAAGGGTAGTTCCATTTCTATAGTCAGACTACTTAGGGATCGAGAAAGTAACGGTCAAGAATAGGAGGATGACGTTCACCATGCCTCATCCATGACCGAAATATCGTGTGACAAAAGGGACGTGATATGGTTGTATGAAAGGTAATATCGTTCATTGATCCTCATATGATTTGGGTAGTCATAATGTCTTGCTAGAGACCGCTTACGACTTGTGGATCAGTATAGTAACTGGCCTACTGCCAACTTTATATGGGCCTACAAGGTCGCACACAAAATAGCCCAACTCGAGCTGTGATGTTCAGGTTCATTGAATCAAAGACATGTCTTAATTCAATGAATAATCTAGGGTGAATTTATATATTTTATATATATAAATTTGTATTTATATATTATATATAATATAAGAGATATTTGTAAGATTTAATTTATAAGGATAAATTAAATCTCTATCACTTTTGAATTTGAATTTAAATTGATATGATCTATTTGAATTTAAAATTTAAATTGATAAGATATCTCAAATTTGATTTATGAGAATAAATCAAATATAATTCCGTCTTATCTTTATTTTAAATTAAATAAATAGGTGAATTAAATCTGTGGGACGGATTTAATAAAAACCATATTTATTTAATTAGTTTCTTATCAAATTATACAATATATGATATTGTATTAATTTCAGAATTAATATAAGATTAATTCTGAAGCCCGGCCCAATTAGAAACCCGATAGCATCCTATATATTTGACATTAGGGGCTAGGGTTCTATATACAAGAAAAGGGAGCAAGGAGAGTGCAAAAGGTTTGCAGATAAGAAATTGCCGAAATAGAGACGGTGAGGACGGAATCTTGAGAAAGCCCTAGAGGGATAAGAGGCGCTAGCACGTCGTTCATGGTTAGAATGCTATTCGTGTGGATACCGGTAGAGGAAGTCGATCTGAGTTGTCGACTTCTTGCGATCGAGAAAAGAGCACCAGGTATGATGAAGTCGCGACCAGTTGACACATAGGTCTTGACTAAATTGGCATCTGAACGTCAAAAATCCGAAAAGAGACTACAGGTCGTGACTAGAAGCAGAGGAAGTCGCGACTGCAAACTCTAGAGATGACAGGTCGTTACTAGAAGCTGAGTAGGTCGCGACTGCAAACTCCAGAGGCTATAGGTCGTGACAAGAAGCTGAGGAGGTCGCGACTGAAAACTCTAGAGGTGAAGAGTGGCGACTAGTGGACAATGAGGTCGCGACCACAGCTTTAATACCGAAGGTAACACTTCTTTCTCCTTGACTTAAACATATTCGGTAGATCCTGGCTGGGAATGAAAAAAATTTTAAAGTTAATTTTCGCTGCGTGTCTTCCAATTCCCTTCATAAACATCTTTCAGAAATAAACTTGTTATTCATGTCAAAACTCATTATTATTGTGATGCTGTGCTAAACATTCTATGTATAAGGTGCCAAACAAACAAAAAGAAGAGAAAAGAGCTTATTACACCAGGAAAAAAAAGAGGTGCAAGAAAAATTGAAGAAAGAAACAAAGGAAAAAAAAGAAAAGAGGAATGAAGAAGGCACCATTATTAACTTCTTTTAGCACAATTATCACCCCTACATCTCTGAAGACATGAATTCATGTTACATATTCCTTATTGAATGATATAGTACTTTCCACCGTTAATACTCCATTCCACGTGGCCCATCTCCATCATTTCAAACCTAAAAGACCTCTTGATTCTTTGCATAAATGTTAAGGTTGATTTCATTTAGTAGTTGATTACTTGGCATTGCTCATATTATCATTATGTATTCCCAAAAGATGCTGAATTAATTGCCTTCAGGTCACACTGGGGATTATGTTGTTATCTCATATTTAATAGTGTTAGCCTAGGTGTAATTCATTTCTTTGTCCAGGAGTACAAATGTTCAAGTGTGGGGGAATTGATAAGACACAAATTGTGTATGGTTTCTGCGACATTTTTAATGGTTTTATAACAGTTTTACCATTCATTTATGCCTGTAATTGTGCTTTTGTGGTAATACATGATTGTGCTTGGCAATGTGCTGTTTTAAAGGTAAAATGGTAAAATAACTCATCTAAACTGCATAATTGTTATTCCCTTACTGGTGGGACTTTTACAATGAGCTTTGGTTTTGAATTGCAAGTATTTTAGAGGAGCAAGGACTAATATGAGCATGAAAGAAATCACAAGACAGGGAATAAAAGCAAGGAAGCAGCTTCTGTGTGTTTTAGTCATGACTAAAGTGTCCACAGGTCACGACCTAATTTCTCCTGGGAAGCTTCTCTATGTTTACAGGTCGTGACCAAAACATGGATATGGTCGCGACCAGAGAAGACAGTCGTGAAGTTGTGCGTTTCTAATTAGGTCAAGCTGCTGTTAAAAGGAGAGGGAAGCCGCAGACGTAGGGGAGGCTGGTTTTTGACCTGATTAGGCTGAGAAGCAGTGCTCGAACTCTTTCTACCCTCTCTCTGCTACTGACAGACATCTTCCATCATTTATCTCTTCATCTCACCTTCTACTTCTCTCCATGGCATCATATGTGAATAGCGATTGCATCACAATAGGAGTCATGAAAGACTAAACCCTTAGTCTCTTGGTGATGGATCTCGTGTCTTGAGCTCATGGACTGCACTGGGGAGTTTTTTGTTTCAATTTGTACCTATTTCATGTTTTGATGCTGCTAGATCTAGGGTTTTCATCATATGAACAAGGGTTGAATGTCGATTGATTATTCTTGGATTGGACAATTGTAATTTACTTTGGATGCTTTGAATTCTGGTTTTAATACAATATTTTAGTTTCAATTTTAAGATAGTTGAACTATTATTAACGATCATTGCTAATTAATTCAATTGCTTGAAATATAGGGTTAGTCGATCAACGCTCATTTGAGGGTATTTTCAACATCTGGTTTAAATTACACACTAAGTAATTCTTAACAGTTTATCAGAGCTCTTAAACTAGCTTTGATCAAAGGAGTTTAGGAAATATTAATGCTCTGGACTCAATCGATCGATTGCGGTTTTACTTAAGACTTAGTAATTTCAAACTCCATATTAATTGAGAGCAAGGATATATACATTTTCATCATCAAGAGTCTGTCATCATATACTACTTTCACAAACCAACTCATTTTCATCTAAATCAAAAGCACAAAAACATTTACTTTATTGCACTTTTATTTTAATGCACCAACCAAAACCCAAAACCATTTCACTTTCACTAAGTTTTCAATAGTTTTGACACCAATAAGATAGGTCTCTAATAGAAAAGCTCCTCGAGAAGAATGATAGGGTCATGCCTTATACTACATTCTTTGGTGCAAACATAACTTATTTTGATAGGTCAGAAGGTGACAATCTGACCTGCTCATCAATGGCGCCGTTGTCGGGGAGCTAAGTAATTGGTTCCTTTGTGACTGATTGTCAATTCCATTATTTACCTGAGTCATTTTTATTTTGAATTTTAGTTTTTGTCATTTTTAATTGCATTGCATTCTGCATTGTTCTCAATTTCTGTGAAGTCACTATCTGTGAAATTGAGTCACGACCAAACTGCACTTGAGTCGCAACCAAATTGCTTTGCAGTGGTACTGATAACTCTCTGGGAACTTCAGTCGGGACATCCACAACTTCTGATCGCGATACTTTTGGAAAATCTGCTCTCTATGTTATTCAGTCGTGACCTGAGTACCTTTAAGTCATGACCTGATAACCATTTTTAAAGAAATCTTGCTCTCTGTGTTCCTAGGTCATGACCTCAAAACTCTTTTGTCGCAACCAGTTGACACTTTTTGCTGTGAAACTTATGTGTTTAATTCTGATTGCTTGCCTAGCTAGTCTTGATTGTTTCTGAGTTACATGCATAGAAGGACTAGACCATTAGTGGCTATTGAACCTGAAATTGAGAGAAGACTTAGGAAACTAAAGAGGGAATTTAGAGAATTTAGAGAGGAAGAGGTAAGATCAATAAAATCTAGTTCATCCTCTAGTGTTCCGGAGTCTGAAACTGAACTGAATTTAGAGTTTCCATTAGAAACTTCTAATATGGCTGAGATAAATCATAATGGACATAATGGGCATGGAGAAAATGAAATGAATGTGGAAGATAATAGAAGTATGAGGGAAATAAATTATTCGCATGTGAATTATGATCCTTATGGTTTATATACTGAAGAAGCTAATTTTGAAATTAAAGGAGATTTGATTGCAACCTTAACTAAATTTAATGGTTTTATAGGAGAATGCCCACATCGCCACTTACAAACCATGCATATGATCTGTTCTTCAATAAAGCCTCTAATGACTACATTGGATGATGTGTTAATGTGGTGTTTCCATTTCACTATGGAAGGGAAAGCTAAGGAGTGGTTGTACAACCTACCAACTTATTTCTCAACTCTTAGATAGGACCACCTGAAATCAACATATCTGGAGCAAGTTTTCCTAGCCTCAAAGACTACTAGGATGAAGAAGGAGATCACAAACATTTTGCAGCAGAATATGGAGTCATTACATGAATACTGGACCAGATTTATCAATTTGTTGGCTCGATATCCCCATCATAACATTACGAAGGTTGATTTAGTAGATATTTTCTTTGATGGTCTACTTCCTCACAATAAGGTATCCTTGAATGCGGCAGCAAATTGGTCTTTGAGACATAAAATCCCACAAGCGAGTTGGGAGTTATTCTAAAAAAAGGCTAATGAAGACCATCAGACTGAAGATCCAAGGAAAATGCCCACATCATCTTCAGGCAATTCAAATGAGATCTTAGCAGAAATAGCAGCTCTAGGAAATAGAATGGAGAAGAGGATAAGTCTGATTGAAAGAGAGCTGTACTCTACCAAACAAGTTCATACAGTAGGTTCATCACAAGCACTGGTTACAAGATGTGAGTCATGCGGTTCAATGATGAATGCCACAAATGCATGTGACAGATAGTTTGAAGAAGTAACAGCAATGTATCAAGGTAGAGACCACCAATACCAAAAGAGAGACCCATACTCTAACACATACAATCTTGGATGGAGAGACCACCCAAATTTTAGGTGGGAGAGTGGGGAAAATAGGCCAAACCAATTCCAAGTAGGTGATGCTTCCTCAAGCAACTATCAAAGTAATGTAAGGCCTATAGTTCTAACTTAACCTAATGCTTTAGTTGTCACAACCTTATTTTTATACATCTTAGGGACCATTCAGTAGCACTTAAACCACTTTCAGGGTCATTGAAGTCTAAACACTTAATCTGGAATTTTATTCATATCGAGTACTGTTCACTGTGGCAAATTCCAGATGAGTGACCTGACTTTGAAAATTCATAACTAATTATAGAAAAATAGAAATGAAGTGGTTCCAATTGATACGTGAAGCTAACTCAAATATATTTCAGGGAAAAATCATTGGTTGACCAATCCTTGACAAATTTAACGTGGGTAAACGTTCAAATATTACTGTTCATCCAATGACTTTCTCCTGAATCCAGCATTCTGGTCCCAACTTTAACCATTTATATCTTTTCGTGTATACATCCAATTTAGACATTATATATATAAAATTAAAGCTTAGTATGTATACTTTATACCCTAAAAATTTCGTACATTAATTCAATCATTTACTATTTTTAATGATTTATCAAACATGAATGGGTCTTCACGAGTTACTGTTCACTGAGCCTATTTTCAGCATTTAGTCTTTACATACCCAAGCATACAACCAACACATATCAGTCATACAGGCCAGATAACCATTAATATCAAATAATCAACTGTTATATATCTGTGCATGATTAACTCTCTCATATTTTATTACATCCTTCTCTGTCTATAATCCGGCAGCATAACTGCTACAATTCTTTTCTAGAAAGTAACCGATGTTGTACCGATTCGGTAATTCCCTTATGAGAACTACCATTCTACGTAGTACCCAGGAAAGACTGGATGAACCTTCTGGGTCCACTCACTTCCAGCCTCCTTAGACAGCACTACGTACACAGTACGTATCAGTTCCTTTCTTTGTTCCGTCTTCGTTGCCGGAATTTCGGCAGCCTACCGACGTCTCTTAAGATTTCTAAATTTTATTTTGACAGAACCTCCCCTGTAATGTTATGTTTGGGAATGAGATTCAAAAGAATCCCAGTAACAATAATCATAACAAAATATGTAATGCAGAGTGACGGTGCTTGCTTGTGACTGTGTACAGATAAGTATGCTGCATGCTTCCATATTCAATAACATATGATCATAGCATTGGAATAGAGCTTCAAGCATAACATATAGGACAACAATCAACCAAACAAGACAACACATCACAAAGACATTACATAAGAGCTAGGATTAGTTGTTACCTCAAAAGTAGTGCTTTAGAACTTCCCTACTACTTCCAACTTCACCAGAACTTCCTTACTTCTTTCTTTCTCTCACTTTCTCTCTCAAGAACTTCTTTCTTCTTCTCTTTCTTGCTTGCACCGAAATGAAGGGGTAAGGGGGGGTATTTATAGTGTTGAGCAATGGCAATCTTGTAATTTTGAAGACTTATGATCCTGTGGTCCTGGTTTTTCCTGAATTTCCTATTTTTCTTTATTCCTTTTACTGCATCATGCATGACATCACTCAATGCCAACTCATGGGACACCTCACCTCCCACATTCTTCACATGGCGAAATTGAGAGGGAGCTAGAGCCTTCCGGAAGCTTTCCGGTCCACTCCGGTACCGGCCCGGTCCATCGCCTCGAAAAACGTGCTGTTTTCTGCACCTGATGTTTCTGAAGATCCTTTTTATGTCTACTGACCTCACATTTAGTATCTAGACCCTTTATATCATTAACTTTTTAATACTGGGTCCAGACTCAATTACAGATCCCCTGCGAAATGACCAAAATGCCCTTGGTGCCCTATCTTGTCCTATTTTAACCCTAAGGGCAAAATCGTCATTTCACACCTTTCTGGACTCGGTCAAAGCTTATACTGGCTATTCCATCCATCGCCGCTGCCTCATGTTCAGCTCCTTCTGATCCTGCAGATATTTCAGGCTTTTGTGGTCGCAAAACAACTCTATCGTTGCTCCGTATAAATAGTGCCTCCATATCTTCAGGGCATAGACCACCGCCGCAAGCTCCAGATCATGAGTGGGATAATTCTCTTCATGTGGCTTTAACTGCCGAGAGGCGTAGGCTACTACTCGACCTTGCTGCATAAGCACACATCCCAGCCCCTGCTTGCTAGCATCAGTGTAGACTACATAAGTCTGAGTTGGGTCTGGAATAATCAGCACGGGAGTAGTCGTTAATCTCTGCTTCAACTGCTGGAAGCTAGCCTCGCACTTCTCATCCCACTTAAACTGCTGATTCTTTCTGGTCAGCTTGGTAAGTGGTAAGGCAATTCGAGAAAAGTCTTGAATGAATCGTCTGTAGTACCCTGCTAGGCCAAGAAAACTTCTAATCTCTGTCACTGTCCTTGGCTGTTCCCAGCTCAAAACTGCTTCAACTTTGCTAGGATCCACAGCTACCCCGTCTCGGGATATGACATGACCGAGAAATTTGACTTCTGAAAGCCAAAACTCGCACTTACTCAGCTTAGCATAGAGCTTCTTCTCTTTAAGGGTACCAAGAACAATCCTCAAATGCCTCTCATGCTCCTCTGGAGATTTGGAGTACACCAGAATATCATCAATAAAGACCACAACGAACTGATCTAGATAAGGCCTAAAAATCCGGTTCATATAGTCCATGAAAATAGCAGGTGCATTGGTTAGTCCAAAAGGCATCACCAAAAATTCAAAATGTCTGTAGCGCGTTCTGAACGCCGTCTTTGGAATATCATCTGGCTTGACCCTTAGTTGATGGTAGCCAGATCTCAAGTCAATTTTGGAGAATAAGCTCGCTCCTGCCAATTGATCTAGCAGGTCATCAATTCTGGGAAGAGGATACTTGTTCTTAACTGTAAGCTTATTTAATTCCCTGTAGTCAATGCACAGCCTTAAGCTACCATCTTTCTTCTTGACGAACAGTACTGGAGCACCCCATGGCGATACACTGGGTCGTATAAAACCCTTCTCCAATAGCTCCTCAATTTGCTTCTTCAGTTCCATCATTTCGTTGGGAGCCATCCTGTATGGGGCTTTTGATACTGGTCCAGCTCCAGGTACAATGTCGATCGCAAACTCCACTTCACGCTCCGAAGGCAATCCCTGAATCTCCTTTGGAAAGACTTCAGGAAATTCATTGACTACAGGAACCTCCTCGATGCCTGCCTCCACTTCTGTTTGAACAGAAAAGAATACCACATATCCCTGACATCCTTTCCGTAGACATTTTTCTGCCTGAGCCTCTGTCACGAAGTTCAGTTGTACTTCTAGACTCCGATCAGTGATCTTTGGACCAAGAACTAGGGTCTTGTTCCTGCAGTCCAATATCACATTATTGGAGGATAACCAATTTAAACCGAGTATGACCTCAATCTCCTGGAAAGGCATACAGATCAGGTCCAGGGTGGTACTGCAGTGCTCATAACGCACCACAATATTTAGACAGGCATCAGATGTGATCACCCTAGCGTTGGTGGGGGTTTTCACCTGTATATCATAACGTAACTTGCTGATCAGAAGGCCTAGGCATTTAGCACATTCATAAGATATAAAGGAATGACTTGCACCCGAATCAAATAGGGCAGTCACAGCATGATCATTGAGATAGATTGTACCTTGGATCATCTCAGATGATCGCTGAGCATCCTCTCTAGTGAGTGCAAACACTCGTCCCGCCGTCCTTGGCCTTGGATCAGTTATAGCTTGAGGACATTCCCTGGAAAAATGTCCAGGCTTTTCGCAGGTGTAGCATACATTCTGGCCCATCAAGCATGGTCTGTCACCATGATTCTTTCCACACTTTTCACATCCTGGGGCCTTTGGATCCCGGTTATTGGATCTTCCGCGGAAATTTCCCCTATTAGGCCTCTTGGTCTGCCACGGGCGCTTTCTTTTCTTATAGCCGCTCCCACTGGCCGCTTCTTGATTCCGTCCGGCCTTATCAGGAGTCGCTTGATCTTTACTCCCAGATCTGGACAGCATTCTATGATTCATGCTGTTCTCAACGATTCGACATGCTTCCACAGCCTTATTGAACTGGCTGTATTGTTGGGGAGTTAACTTCTCCTTTAACATAGAATTCAGCCCTCGAATCATTCTTTCTGTCATCCAGCGTTCGTCATCCACTTGGCGTAGGTAAGTTGAATATTGAGATAGCCGGATGAACTTGGCCAAATATTCGTCAAAAGATTCTTTTTCTCCTTGCCTCAGCACAAGGAATTCAGCCTTCTTTTCATCTCTGACAGATTGAGGAAAATATTTCTCATAAAATTGCTCAAGAAATACTTCCCAAGTAACTGGAATATCTCTTGCTTGGAGAAGTAACTCTGTATTCTTCCACCATCTATCCGCATCCTTTTCCAATTGATAGATGGCCATTTGGGCCTTGGTTTCAGTCGGGCAGTCGAGGACCTTAAAGATCTTCTCTAATCTGCTGACCCAATTTTCTGCTACATGTACCTCAAATGTCCCTTCGAATATGGGAGGATTGTGTTTGCAAAATCGCACCATCCATTGCTGGATGCCAACTGCCTCCTCCCTTGATTCAACCCTTCTCTGGGGCTGTTCCGCCTGCTGGGGTACTTCTTCAGGTTCTCTACTAGTTGCTCCTGAAGGCTCTGGCGGTCTTAAATTATTTACAGCTGCTGCTACTGCCGCGGCTATGGCAGCATCTCTTTCTTGTTCATTTCGTGCTTGAGCAGCTCTCATTTCTTCTATCATCTTTTGTTGCTGTTCTAATCGTTCTAGAATCATTTGATTAAGGTTTCCAGCCTCTCGGGGTTCCTCAGCTGGAATAGTTCTCCTCGTTCGTACCATTTTGTTATACTTAAAAACAGAAGGGAATACGATAAATAACATAATTGCTTTTCATTTCATTTCACACATAATATACATACAGAGTATATGTACATATCACAGTACCATTCTAGTCTTTTATACATTAGAAATATTACTCTAATTTTTCTTAAACTTCATTCTAATATAATCTCCTACTAGGTAGATCCAGTCGGATATGGTACAATATGATTCTCTATCAAAATACTGGTCCAACTCCGATCTCCAGGTAGGAGTCTTCGGCAATACATCATTCATAATTTCTAGCCAAAGCCCCATGGTTAACACATTTGGATCCCAGGCTTGATATATGGCTTTCACCCTTGTGATAAACTCCTGGTAGACCGAATAATCTTGATCTATGTTTTCGAACAGGGTCTGCCTCAACTCATATAGTTGTCGGGCTAATGCTACCGAGCTCTCAAGTTGCTCTCTACTCAGGTTCCTCCCTGGGACCATTCTTACGATTAAACCTCCCAAATACATTTCTACTAAAGTCACTTCGGACCTACTGGGATCTGGCGCATTACTCTGAACACGTACTTGACTGGATCCTGATCTGTCTGTTATATTCAAGGGTACCGCACTTATGGGAATGGCAGGAATAGGGCCTTCTGTTATCATCACCTCCTGATCATCAATTGGAAAGTTTGATCCTACCGAGGAACTATCCTCCTCAGAATCACCAGCTACTGGAGGTGTCCAGAGGTCAGAATCATTGCTTACTATCTCTTCTTCTGAACTATCTGAACTAAAGACCTCTGGTCTTAATTCCCATTGGTTTACTGTAGTTTCAGACCCAAATCTATGTCTAGCCATCCTGCAAACACTAACTTAGTGTCAATTATGACGGCTTTATCATGGTATATCTTTCTATAAATCATCTACTCAGAGCATTTCTTAAGCCAGAATCCTTGGCTCTGATACCAAAATGTCACAACCTTATTTTTATACATCTTAGGGACCATTCAGTAGCACTTAAACCACTTTCAGGGTCATTGAAGTCTAAACACTTAATCTGGAATTTTATTCATATCGAGTACTGTTCACTGTGGCAAATTCCAGATGAGTGACCTGACTTTGAAAATTCATAACTAATTATAGAAAAATAGAAATGAAGTGGTTCCAATTGCTACGTGAAGCTAACTCAAATATATTTCAGGGAAAAATCATTGGTTGACCAATCCTTGACAAATTTAACGTGGGTAAACGTTCAAATATTACTGTTCATCCAATGACTTTCTCCTGAATCCAGCATTCTGGTCCCAACTTTAACCATTTATATCTTTTCGTGTATACATCCAATTTAGACATTATATATATCAAATTAAAGCTTAGTATGTCTACTTTATACCCTAAAAATTTCGTACATTAATTCAATCATTTACTATTTTTAATGATTTATCAAACATGAATGGGTCTTCACGAGTTACTGTTCACTAAGCCTATTTTCAGCATTTAGTCTTTACATACCCAAGCATACAACCAACACATATCAGTCATACAGGCCAGATAACCATTAATATCAAATAATCAACTGTTATATATCTGTGCATGATTAACTCTCTCATATTTTATTACATCCTTCTCTGTCTATAATCCGGCAGCATAACTGCTACAATTTTTTTCTAGAAAGTAACCGATGTTGTACCGATTCGGTAATTCCCTTATGAGAACTACCATTCTACGTAGTACCCAGGAAAGACTGGATGAACCTTCTGGGTCCACTCACTTCCAGCCTCCTTAGACAGCACTACGTACACAGTACGTATCAGTTCCTTTCTTTGTTCCGTCTTCGTTGCCGGAATTTCGGCAGCCTACCGGCGTCTCTTAAGATTTCCAAATTTTATTTTGACAGAACCTCCCCTGTAATGTTATGTTTGGGAATGAGATTCAAAAGAATCCCAGTAACAATAATCATAACAAAATATGTAATGCAGAGTGACGGTGCTTGCTTGTGACTGTGTACAGATAAGTATGCTGCATGCTTCCATATTCAATAACATATGATCATAGCATTGGAATAGAGCTTCAAGCATAACATATAGGACAACAATCAACCAAACAAGACAACACATCACAAAGACATTACATAAGAGCTAGGATTAGTTGTTACCTCAAAAGTAGTGCTTTAGAACTTCCCTACTACTTCCAACTTCACCAGAACTTCCTTACTTCTTTCTTTCTCTCACTTTCTCTCTCAAGAACTTCTTTCTTCTTCTCTTTCTTGCTTGCACCGAAATGAAGGGGTAAGGGGGGGTATTTATAGTGTTGAGCAATGGCAATCTTGTAATTTTGAAGACTTATGATCCTGTGGTCCTGGTTTTTCCTGAATTTCCTATTTTTCTTTATTCCTTTTACTGCATCATGCATGACATCACTCAATGCCAACTCATGGGACACCTCACCTCCCACATTCTTCACATGGCGAAATTGAGAGGGAGCTAGAGCCTTCCGGAAGCTTTCCGGTCCACTCCGGTACCGGCCCGGTCCATCGCCTCGAAAAACGTGCTGTTTTCTGCACCTGATGTTTCTGAAGATCCTTTTTATGTCTACTGACCTCACATTTAGTATCTAGACCCTTTATATCATTAACTTTTTAATACTGGGTCCAGACTCAATTACAGATCCCCTGCGAAATGACCAAAATGCCCTTGGTGCCCTATCTTGTCCTATTTTAACCCTAAGGGCAAAATCGTCATTTCACACCTTTCTGGACTCGGTCAAAGCTTATACTGGCTCTAGTCAACCTTATTTAGACATGTCTTGACCTCTGGGTCTGTCCAAAATGACCAGAATACCCTTTATTCATCTGCTGCCCTTTTTGTACAACATAGGGGCATTTTCGTAATTTCGCACTTTTCCGGGGTTCTGCTGGACACTGGCCCACCTATCAGTCCAAGAGTCTTATTGGGCCTCTAATGGCGCCATTTTTGGGCTTCCTGGGTCCATTACCTGTATGGCACGCATTACGAGAAATCTTCCTTTAACACAGTTCATTGAATATTTTAACTATTATTTACCGATTATACACCTTTTTCGGACACCGGCTCTTTTTCCCAGATACAGTGTCCTACTGTGTTCAGGCATCCTTGGGGGTTATAACGGTCATCTGACCGAAGTCATTCGATCGCATTCAGCCCCTTTAAAAATACCGATAAATCTCCAACCCGGATCCCTGGAGGCCTCACACTCCCGTCTGGAATTTTTATTTTGTGAATAACTTTTCCTACAGACCTCCTATCGGTATCCTGTCAGTTTCCTGACATCCGCCCCATAAGGGTGCATCATCCTGTATTTTCTCACTTATATCTGAAACCTAGGGTATCCGGTATTAATTTTTATAACTTTTGGACGATCAGTCCATTTCTGGCTATCTGGAATCTTCAAAAATTCCGGTATTAGGCTTGGTTACCCGGCGTCACCTGCCCTACCTTCTGGTAGAATCTGGGACTGAAATGCTGTCGGGCGGTGCAAACCACTTCTGGCCTATTTTCTTTAATTATACTTTAGCCCCAGGGAACTTTTCCTTCTTTATAATTAAGTCCCTTAATTTTGCTAAAATTACACTTTAAGACCCCACATTTTTGTCTACCTTTCCTTCCTTACCTTAAACTTTCCATATTTGCATTTAAGTCCTTTCTTTTCCTTTCTTTTGCAATTTAATCATTTTCTTTACATAAAGGACCACATCTTTTTCCTGAAACAGAGCTCATATATTCCGTTTATTCTGTACATAGAAACCAGTACAGAAAATTAAGGATATTACATTAGTGCTATCAAGACCAGATGCAACCTCTTAATTGTTGAAGAGTATGAAAGCATAAATGAACAATATGGACGGTAGAATAACCAATATAGATAACAAGTACACTTACGGAAACATCCTCCCTTAGACTCCTCAGAGTACACTTGCGGAAGCAATATTAGCTCGATTATAACTTAACTTAAGCCCAGAAATTAAAATTTTACTCTTAAGTTCCTTATTCTGAACCTTTAATTTGAGAACTGATTTATCTCATTATACACATCCAAACAAGGCTTATTACCTATCCATGGAATGCCCCAGATGTGTACCACTGGCTCACCAAATTTCGTGGCCAAACTCCTTCGTTTACTAGGTCAAACTGAGGTCAAAACACTGCTACCTCAGGACCTGCGAATTTCTCCCTTAATTCCCCTTTCACAAATTGAACATGCCAAACAATATTTATTATTACATAATAAAATGTCATACAATAAGGCATACACAACATTATCATATTTCTATTACATCTTTTCCTGCCTAAACTCCGGCAGCACAACCGCTAGGCTTCAACTGTACAAAGAACTGAACCGTACTGATTTGGTAATTCCCTCATGAGAACTACCATTCTACGTAAGTACCCAGGAAAGACTGGATGAACCAGCTAGATCTGTAACACCCCAATTTTCAGGCCCAGAGACTCAGAAAGTGAGCCTGAAATAGATAGACTATCAGACTCCTTTGAACAGAAGTCCTAAAAACATACAGAGGGTTTTTAGGGACTAAACTGCAAATAAGTCAAAGATCAAGGACTTATAGGTAAATAGTGAAAGTCCCTAAAGATATAGTGGCTATTTATGCAAGGAAAGGGGTTAAATTACAAAAGAAAGAAAATGTAGGGACTTAGATGTAATTATGAAAAAGTTCAAGGCCAAAAAGAAAAGTAGACAAAAAGGTGGGGTCCTTAAGTGTAATTTTAGCCAAATAAAAGGGATTTAATTATAAAGAAGAAAAGTTCCCTGGGGCTAAAGTGTAATTAAAGAAAGTTAGGCCGGAAGTGGTTCGCACTGCCCGACAGCATTTCAGTCCCAGATTCTACCAGAAGGTAGGGCAGGTGACGCCCGGTAACCCAGCCTAATACCGGAATTTTTGAAGACTCCAGATAGCCAGAAATGGACTGATCGTCCAAAAGTTATAAAAATTAATACCGGATACCCTAGATTTCAGATATAAGTGAGAAAATACAGGATGATGCGCCCTTATGGGGCGGATGTCAGGAAACTGACAGAATACCGATAGGAGGTCTGTAGAAAGATTTATTCACAAAATAGCAGATACAGACGGGAGTATGAGGCCTCCGGGGATCCGGGTAGGAGATTTATCGGTATTTTTAAAGGGGCTGAGTGAGATCGGATGACCTCGGTCAGATGACCGTTATGCCCACAGGGATGCCTGAACACAGTAGGACACTGTATCTGGGAAAAGGAGCCGGTGTCCGGAAAGGTGTATAATCGGTAAATAATAATTAAAATATTTGGTGAACTGTGGCAGAGGAAGATTCCTCGTAATGCGTGCCATACAGGTAAGGGACCCAGAAAGCCCAAAAATGGCGCCATTAGAGGCCCAATAAGACTCTTGGACTGATAGGTGGGCCAGTGTCCAGCAGAACCCCGGAAAAGTGCGAAATTACGAAAATGCCCCTGTGTTGTACAAAAAGGGCAGCAGATGAATGGAGGGCATTCTGGTCATTCTGGATAGGCCCAGAGGTCAAGACATGTCTAAATAAGGTTGACTAGAGCCAGTATAAGCTTTGACCAGGTCCAGAAAGTGTGAAATGACGATTTTGTCCTTAGGGTTAAAATAGGACAAGATAGGGCACCAAGGGCATCCTTGTCATTTCGCAGGGGATCTGTAACTGAGTCTGGACCCAGTATTAAAAAGTTAATGATATAAAGGGTCTAGATACTAAATGTGAGGTCAGTAGACATAAAAAGGATCTTCAGAATCATCAGATTCAGAAAACGGCACGTTTTTCGAGGCGATGGACCGGGCCGGTACCGGATTGGACCGGAAAGCTTCCAGAACCTCCAAATTTCGTCACATGAAGCATATGGGTGGTGAGGTGTCCTATGAGGTGTCCCATGAGGTGTCCAGGGTGATGCAGTAAAAGAGAATTAAAGAAAATAGGAAATTCCAGGAAAAACCAGGACCACAGGATCATAAGTCTTCCTAATTACAAGATTGCCATTGCTCAACACTATAAATACCCCCCCTTACTCCTTCATTTTGGTGCAAGCAAGAAAGAGAGTAAGAAAGAAGTTCTTGAGAGAGAAAGTGAGAGAAAGTGAGAAGTAAGGAAGTTCTGGTGGAGTTGGAAGTAGTAGAGAGGTTCTGAAGCTCTGCTTTTGAGGTAGTAACTAATCCTAGCTCTTATGTAATGTCTTTGTGATGTGTTGTTTTGTTTGATTGGATTTTTCTCTTATATGTTATGCTTGAAGCTCTATTCCAATGCTATGATCATATGTTATTGAATATGGAAGCATGCAGCATACTTATCTGTACACAATGACAAGCAAGCACCGTCACTCTGCATTACATATATTGTTATGATTGTTGCTACTGGGATTCTTTTGAATCTCATTCCCATACATAACATTACAGCGGAGGTTCTGTCAAAATGAAATTTGGAAATTTTAAGAGACGCCGTTATGCTGCCGAAATTCCGGCAAGAAAGCAGGAACAGGGAAAGGAGCTGATACGTACTGTGTACGTAGTGCTGTCTAAGGAGGCTGGAAGTGAGTGGACCCAGCAGGTTCATCCAGTCTTTCCTGGGTACTACGTAGAATGGTAGTTCTCACGAGGGAATTACCGAATCGGTACAACATCGGTTACTTTCTAGAGGAAGATTGTAGCAGTTATGCTGCCGGATTTTAGACAGAAAAAGATGTAATAGAAATTTGAGGGGATTGATCATACACTGATATATAACAGTTGATTATCTAATAATAATTGTTATCTGGCATGTATGACTGATATGTGATGGTTGTATGCATGCTCATGTGAAGATTGAATGCTGAAAATAGGGTCAGTGAACAGTAACTCGTGAGGACCTATGCATGTTTGATAAATCATTAAAAATAGTAAATGGTTGAATTAATGTACGAAATTTTTATGGTAAAAAGTAGACATACTAATATTTAATTTGATATATAGAATGTCCCATTTGGATGTCTGTACGAAAGGATATAAATTACCAAAGATGGAACCAAAATGCTGGATTCAGGAGAAAATCACTGGATGAACAGTAACTTTAAAATGTTGACCCACGTTAAATTGTTCAAGTAATGGTCAACCAATGATTTTTCCCTGAAAGTTAATTGAGTTAGCTTCATGTATCACTTTGAACCACTTCGTTTCAATTTTTCTAGAATTAGTTATGATTTTTAAAATTCAAGTCACTCATCTGGAATTTGCTACAGTGAACAGTACCGAAAAGAGTAAAATTCCAGATTGAGAGTTTGGACTTCTATGACCCTGAAAGTGGTTCCAAATGCTACTGAATGGTTCCTAAGATGTATAAAATTAAGGATGTGACATTTTGGTATCAGAGCAAAGGATTCTGGCTTAGGAAATGCTCTGAATAGATAAATTATAGAGATACCCTGATAAAGCTGTCATAATTAACACTAAGTTAGTGATCACGGGGAAGCTGAGGTTGTGACGAGATAGGTCTTGTGTAACGACTAATATATATAGGAAAGTTAAAGGTTTAGAAAAGCCCAGTAAAGGTAAAGCTTTTAGATGAATAGGTAGTATGATATTAATATGTTCACTTTTCTTTTGAGATTGACGAGAAGCAAGATGGTGAACACGAGACGAGGACGTAGAACTAGAGTGGAGGAGCCACACATAGAGGAAGCTGGCAACTCCAATGAGGTAGATCCTATGCAAGTCATCCTTGCTAGGCTAGATCAGCAACAGAGAATGATGGAAGAAATAAGGGCGGAACAAGTTCGCCAAGATCGAGAATGAGATTCTACTATCGCTACGGCAGTTGCTGCTGCAGTTACTAGCTTACAGCAGTCTGAGAAAGAGGTAGTACCAGAAAATGATGTAGAACCTGAACCTCAGTCAGATCATGGATAGACTGGAATGAATAGACATCAAGGGTCTATAGGAAATAACAATAACCAGGAAAGTCTTCAAACATGGATGGAACGATTCCAGAAGTTTAATCCGCCTATGTTTGAAGGAACTTTTGACACTCAAGTAGCCGAGGATTGGGTTAGCCAGTTAGAGAAAATCTTTAAGATTTTAGAATGTCCCACTGAAAGAAAGGCCCAAATGGCAGTTTACAAGCTAGAAAATGAGGCCGATCGGTGGTGGAGGAACACAGAAGTAATTCTGCAATCAAGAAATATTCCACTCACATGGGAAGTATTTCTTGAGCAGTTCAACGAGAAATATTTTCCACAGTCAGTAAGGGATGAGCACGAAGCCGAATTTTTAATATTAAGGCAAGGTGAGCAGGAATCCTTTGACGATTATCTTGCTAAGTTTATTCGTCTTTCACGATACTCCACGTACCTAAAATATAGGAATGATGAAAGATGGACCACTAAGAAATTAACTCGTGGATTAAATTCTACACTGAAAGAGAAAGTTTTTCCTAGGCAGATACGAAGGTTTAATGAAGCAGTAGAGGTATGCAGGATCACAGAAAAGAATGTGCAATATCTAGAAAAGGGTGAGCCTGCTACATCAGTACCATTGAGAATGATGCCCCCAGGTTCCTCGAAAGGAAACAGTAAGAAGAGAAATGGGCCAGTATATGAGTCAGAAGTTAATAAGAAACAGGGGAGTAGACCAGGTAGTTGGCCAAGAGAAGTTAGTAGGCAACCAAGGCCTAATGTATGTGGGAATTGTGGTCGAGACCATGGTACAAGGCCTTGTCTAGCAGGTCAAGGGTTATGCTATAGGTGTGGAAAGTCTGGACATTATGCTAGAGAGTGCCCACAGAACACAACAGGCGAAAGATATCGGACTCAGGGAAGAGTATATGCCCTGACTGGCAACGAGATAAGAAAGTCTCCTGCACCAAATTAAGATACGAGTCCATATGTGTTCTGTTTCCATTAGCTAATAAGTCCTGTATATATTGTCCAGTATGCACACTATTGAGCTATCCTGTACCTAGTATGTTGCCTTTATGTGGGAATGAATATGATATATTTTACTCAGATCATTCTATAAACTGTGAATACAGTACTCAGGGCCATTTCTATTGAAAGGAATGGTATAAAAAGGGAAGCAGATAACAATAAAGCATTTGTTTTCATATCACTCTTTAGATAAGAGATAGATCTGATACAGAATGCTCGCAGTTAGAGCACAGATTAGAATAAGCTGAGATGAGAGGGAACTCCTAAGTAAGAGAGAAAATAAGTAAAGTCTGGGTAAATAATACGAGGCTATAAAAAATTTTAAAATTTTTATTGAGTTATCAACAGGTGGAAGCAGTTAACCTTATAACTTAGTCTGTTGGTTTAAGATCTTCGGGAGGTATACAGTACAACAGAATCGCAGTTAGATTCTGGAGGGTCGCAGTTAGATCCTAGTATGGCTCCAGGGTCGCAGTTAGATCCTAAGAGGTTCAGAGTCACAGTTAGATTCTGAAGAGGCTAATGGTTGATCGCAGTTAGATCCCGAGGTCGCAGTTAGACCTAGCCTAAGGAAAGTAATGAGCCATGAGATATGAGTACAATGTAGTATCTCTTTAGGAAGATGAATGCCAAAGACAAAGTTAAGATAAGAAAGCTTCACTAGTTGATAAACTCACCCCAGAAAAATTATTTATAATGTTTTTTCTCAAATCGCCTCTATTATATACAGACTGAACTTAGCTTTCACTTAAACTAAGACGGAGTCCAAGATCAAATCTGAGTGCTGGTATTCAAAGGTTTGTAGAGGAATTCTTGAGAAATAGAGAAGAGAATTCCCTGTGTATTAAGAATACGAGTATATAGATCCCCCAAATAAGAGTAAAGAGATTAAAGGGCCAAGGGACCTAAAAAAAAAACAGAGAGAGTATCTAAGGCAAAGCAAAGATAGAACTTAAGTTGTATAAGAAAGAGAATACTAGGGCCTAGAGCTATAAATAGAATAACCAAACCCTAACTCAGTGACACGAAAGGTGCTAAGGCAAGAGTAGTCTAATGATAGAAAGCCCTAAGAAGGGATAAGAAAGAATGCAAATGCCCGAAAAGTTTGGCATAGATGCATCTGGGTTATAATCTTGTATCAGGAGAAACAAAGGTAATGTTTCTCCTAAGAGATTAGCAAAGTGTAAGAGGATTGAGGTAGACCCCAGAATTACATTAAAATTATGAAAGGAAAAATATGAAAGAAATGGACACTACTCATAAGTCCAGTAAGTTGTCCCTGAGTAGAAGTAGGTAAGTAGAAGATTGATGAATGGATGAATACCCCAAGCCTTAGTCATAAACCAGGAAATGATATACCGAGAAGATATATCCAGAATAGTTGACGAAGGAACTAAGTAAATTTCAAGGACGAAATTTATTTTAAGGGGGGTAGAAATGTAACACCCCAATTTTTCAGGCCCAGAGACTCAGAAAGTGAGCCTGAAATAGATAGACTATCAGACTCCTTTGAACAGAAGTCCTAAAAACATACAGAGGGTTTTTAGGGACTAAACTGCAAATAAGTCAAAGATCAAGGACTTATAGGTAAATAGTGAAAGTCCCTAAAGATATAGTGGCTATTTATGCAAGGAAAGGGGTTAAATTACAAAAGAAAGAAAATGTAGGGACTTAGATGTAATTATGAAAAAGTTCAAGGCCAAAAAGAAAAGTAGACAAAAAGGTGGGGTCCTTAAGTGTAATTTTAGCCAAATAAAAGGGATTTAATTATAAAGAAGAAAAGTTCCCTGGGGCTAAAGTGTAATTAAAGAAAGTTAGGCCGGAAGTGGTTCGCACTGCCCGACAGCATTTCAGTCCCAGATTCTACCAGAAGGTAGGGCAGGTGACGCCCGGTAACCCAGCCTAATACCGGAATTTTTGAAGACTCCAGATAGCCAGAAATGGACTGATCGTCCAAAAGTTATAAAAATTAATACCGGATACCCTAGATTTCAGATATAAGTGAGAAAATACAGGATGATGCGCCCTTATGGGGCGGATGTCAGGAAACTGACAGAATACCGATAGGAGGTCTGTAGAAAGATTTATTCACAAAATAGCAGATACAGACGGGAGTATGAGGCCTCCGGGGATCCGGGTAGGAGATTTATCGGTATTTTTAAAGGGGCTGAGTGAGATCGGATGACCTCGGTCAGATGACCGTTATGCCCACAGGGATGCCTGAACATAGTAGGACACTCTATCTGGGAAAAGGAGCCGGTGTCCGGAAAGGTGTATAATCGGTAAATAATAATTAAAATATTTGGTGAACTGTGGCAGAGGAAGATTCCTCGTAATGCGTGCCATACAGGTAAGGGACCCAGAAAGCCCAAAAATGGTGCCATTAGAGGCCCAATAAGACTCTTAGACTGATAGGTGGGCCAGTGTCCAGCAGAACCCCGGAAAAGTGCGAAATTACGAAAATGCCCCTGTGTTGTACAAAAAGGGCAGCAGATGAATGGAGGGCATTCTGGTCATTCTGGACAGGCCCAGAGGTCAAGACATGTCTAAATAAGGTTGACTAGAGCCAGTATAAGCTTTGACCAGGTCCAGAAAGTGTGAAATGACGATTTTGTCCTTAGGGTTAAAATAGGACAAGATAGGGCACCAAGGGCATCCTTGTCATTTCGCAGGGGATCTGTAACTGAGTCTGGACCCAGTATTAAAAAGTTAATGATATAAAGGGTCTAGATACTAAATGTGAGGTCAGTAGACATAAAAAGGATCTTCAGAATCATCAGATTCAGAAAACGGCACGTTTTTCGAGGCGATGGACCGGGCCGGTACCGGATTGGACCGGAAAGCTTCCAGAACCTCCAAATTTCGTCACATGAAGCATATGGGTGGTGAGGTGTCCTATGAGGTGTCCCATGAGGTGTCCAGGGTGATGCAGTAAAAGAGAATTAAAGAAAATAGGAAATTCCAGGAAAAACCAGGACCACAGGATCATAAGTCTTCCTAATTACAAGATTGCCATTGCTCAACACTATAAATACCCCCCCTTACTCCTTCATTTTGGTGCAAGCAAGAAAGAGAGTAAGAAAGAAGTTCTTGAGAGAGAAAGTGAGAGAAAGTGAGAAGTAAGGAAGTTCTGGTGGAGTTGGAAGTAGTAGAGAGGTTCTGAAGCTCTGCTTTTGAGGTAGTAACTAATCCTAGCTCTTATGTAATGTCTTTGTGATGTGTTGTTTTGTTTGATTGGATTTTTCTCTTATATGTTATGCTTGAAGCTCTATTCCAATGCTATGATCATATGTTATTGAATATGGAAGCATGCAGCATACTTATCTGTACACAATGACAAGCAAGCACCGTCACTCTGCATTACATATATTGTTATGATTGTTGCTACTGGGATTCTTTTGAATCTCATTCCCATACATAACATTACAGCGGAGGTTCTGTCAAAATGAAATTTGGAAATTTTAAGAGACGCCGTTATGCTGCCGAAATTCCGGCAAGAAAGCAGGAACAGGGAAAGGAGCTGATACGTACTGTGTACGTAGTGCTGTCTAAGGAGGCTGGAAGTGAGTGGACCCAGCAGGTTCATCCAGTCTTTCCTGGGTACTACGTAGAATGGTAGTTCTCACGAGGGAATTACCGAATCGGTACAACATCGGTTACTTTCTAGAGGAAGATTGTAGCAGTTATGCTGCCGGATTTTAGACAGAAAAAGATGTAATAGAAATTTGAGGGGATTGATCATACACTGATATATAACAGTTGATTATCTAATAATAATTGTTATCTGGCATGTATGACTGATATGTGATGGTTGTATGCATGCTCATGTGAAGATTGAATGCTGAAAATAGGGTCAGTGAACAGTAACTCGTGAGGACCTATGCATGTTTGATAAATCATTAAAAATAGTAAATGGTTGAATTAATGTACGAAATTTTTATGGTAAAAAGTAGACATACTAATATTTAATTTGATATATAGAATGTCCCATTTGGATGTCTGTACGAAAGGATATAAATTACCAAAGATGGAACCAAAATGCTGGATTCAGGAGAAAATCACTGGATGAACAGTAACTTTAAAATGTTGACCCACGTTAAATTGTTCAAGTAATGGTCAACCAATGATTTTTCCCTGAAATTTAATTGAGTTAGCTTCATGTATCACTTTGAACCACTTCGTTTCAATTTTTCTAGAATTAGTTATGATTTTTAAAAGTCAAGTCACTCATCTGGAATTTGCTACAGTGAACAGTACCGAAAAGAGTAAAATTCCAGATTGAGAGTTTGGACTTCTATGACCCTGAAAGTGGTTCCAAATGCTACTGAATGGTTCCTAAGATGTATAAAATTAAGGATGTGACAAGATCCACTCACTTCCAGCCTCCTTAGACAGCACCTACGTACACAGTACTTATCATATTCTGATGTTCAATCTTAAATTCGGCAGCATAACGGCGTCTCTCAAAATTTTTAGAATTCACTTCAACATAATCTCCCTATATGGGGAATGAGATTCGGGAGAACCTCAGTAGTAATAATCATAACAATATATGTAATGCAGAGTGACGGTGCTTGCTTGTGATTGTGTACAGATAAGTATGTTGCGTGCTTCCATATTCAATAACATATGATCATAGCATTGTAATAGAGCTTCAAGCATAACATATAAGACAACAATCCAACCAAACAATAGCACAACAAATCACAAAGCCATTACATAAAAGCTAGGATTAGTTACTACCTCAAAAGCAGAACTTCAGAACTTCTCTACTGCTTCCTGTTGGAAATTGTGCCCTAGGGGCCAATCATTATATCAGGTTATCATATTATTTGCATGTTTACTGTGATGATCATCCTTGGATAACTCATGATCTTATCCTAAATGTCCCTGGTCGGTCATCTATATGGGAGCAGAGATGAAATAAGACCAGTATGACTTTGAAGATATATAGAGATATAAATCAAAGTCATAGGCACATGTAAGAGTACAGGGTGCTAGACCGACCCGTCATGAGAGAGCTGCATGGGTGAAGTCATAAGCTTCTCTCATATACAAGCCATGTCACTATGCCCTTTGACCTGAGATCATCATGGATTCCTACATGAGAACGCTCAGCTTTAACCTAGTCAAAAGTCACTTTTGACCGAGTGATCATAAAGGCTATGTTCGGGCTTAGTGGTTTTTCATGCGGAGGAATATGAATGGTCAAGATGGAATTTGTCCCTCACATTCGTAGAGAGATATTACTGGGCCCCTCGATGAGTGAGTCTGAGAAATGTATGGCCATACTGGAATGGAAGGGTAGTTCCATTTCTATATTCAGACTACTCAGGGATCGAGAAAGTAACGGTCAGGAACAGGAGGATGACGTTCTCCATGCCTCATCCATGACCGAAATATCGTGTGACACAAGGGATGTGATATGGTTGTATGAAAAGTTACATCGTTTATCGATCCTCATCTATTTTGGGTAGTCGTAATGCCTTGCTAGAGACCGCTTACAACTTGTGGGTCAGTATAGTAACTGGCCCACTGCCAACTTCATATGGGCCTACAGGGTCGCACACAAAATAGCCCAATGCGAGCTATGATGTCCAGATTCATTGAATCTAAGAGATGTCTAGATTCAATGAATAATCTAGGGTGGATATATATTTTATATATATAAATCAGTATATATATATTATATATAATATAAGAGATATTTGTAAGATTTAATTTATAAGGATAAATTAAATCTCTATCACTTTTGAATTTGAATTTAAATGGATATGATCTATTTGAATTTGAAATTCAAATTGATAAGATATCTCAAATTTGATTTATGAGAATAAATCAAATATAATTCTGTCTTATCTTTATTTTAAATTAAATAAATAGGTGAATTAAATCTGTGGGACGGATTTAATATAAACCATATTTATTTAATTAGTTTCTTATTAAATTATGCAATATATGATATTGTATTAATTCAGAATTAATATAAGATTAATTATGAAGCCCGGCCCTATTAGAAGCCCGATAGCTTCCTATATATTTGACATTAGGGGCTAGGGTTCTACACATCTCTACACACACATTCAGACGTTAGAAAAGGGGGCAGGGAGAGTGCAAAATGTCTGCAGATAAGAAACTGCCGAAATAGAGACGGTGAGTACGGAATCTCTAGAAAGCCCTAGAGGGACAAGAGGCGCTAGCACGTCGTTCGCGATTGGAACGCTGTTCGTGTGGATACCGGTAGAGGAAGCCAATCTGAGCTGTCGACTTCTTACTATCGACCAGACACGAAGCAAGGTCGCAACCTATTGACACTGAGGTTGCGACCATACGGGCATCTGAACGTTATAAATCCGAAAAGAGGAGACAGGTCGCGACAAGAAGAATAGTAGGTCGCGACTAACAACTCCAGAGGCAACAGGTCGCCACTAGAAGATTAGGAGGTCGTGACTGAAAGTTCCAGAGGTGAGGAGTCGCGACTAGTGGACACTGAGGTCGCGACCAAAGCTCGAATACTGAAGGTAACACTTCTTTCTCCTTGACTTAAACACATTCGGTATATCTGGCTGGGAATGGAAAAATTTTTAAAGTTAATTTCCGCTACGTGTCTTCCAATTCCCTTCAGTGGTATCAGAGCCATGCCGTTTTATGTTTAAGTTAGGTTTGATTGTTGATACATGTGATGTATGTTAGACTTCTTAGCTGATTATATGATAACATGCGAGATATGTATGACATATATGGAATCTGTTTATGTATGACATATACGGAATCTAAAAGGAAACTGAAACCGGTGGTGTATGTTAATTGATTTGATCAATTAATATTAATGGGGTCTAAGAAAATAGAATTAAGATTCTTGATTATTTATCAAAAAAAAAAATTCCATGGGGCGCTACCCCACACCCCGCCCGCTAACCGGCTAGCGGGATCGCCGTGGCTACCTGTTCGTAGCGTAACATAATCGAAAGATATACTGGCTTTCCTTATGTATGAATGTTTTGAAACATTTATTGCCCTTCAAATAGTATGAATTTTGATTCTTGAATGTTTGGGTATGGTGAACAATATGGCTCTAGATTACAAGTGTTGTAATTTTTCTAAATACGGCCTGCGTGCCGTGCCTTCCTCTAATGACTCTCGTTGTACATTCTCTTCTCATCTCACTCCCCTCGAATGTTAAAATGAAGTTTCCTTATGTAATTTTCCTATTCTAATTAGACAGCTTCTCTCATTGGCTTGAGGGGACTTAGGATAGGTGAGCCATATTGTATCACGTTTAAGATTATGCATCTTTTGATTAGATCACTGCATGTATGTTTTATATGCATAATACTTGTATGAGATACAACCGCGATACATGCATCTTATAAACCAGATAATTAATTAAACCCTCTAAAAGAAATCTTAAGTCATATGCCGTCAATTAATGAACACTTGTCAAAACCTCGATCGCTCATTTGTAGGTCCACCAAAGTGGGTGCATTTGAGTTATCTTAGGGAGATAAGCAAGAGTAATGGTGCTACTCTTATGTTTGTTATTGTTTGACTTAATTGAGATTATCAAAACGGTTTTGGGTCTCAAGGCATTAGATGGGATTAAAACATGCCGGATCATCTGATGATGGAATCCCATAAACATCTAAGAGTTACATGTGATGTAATTGGTAAAGTTGTTACCTACCTAAATAACTTAAAGTTGAGCCTCCTGCCAAAGCGGACTCAAGTTTAAGCCAAATATGGATCTTAGCCCACTAATTATTACATTGAGGGTTGTTTTATTCAGTGGGAGATTGCTAATTAAATTGCATATTTTAATTGTAGAATCATGACGACTAGTAATACTGCTACATTATCGTTGCGATCTGTCCTTGAGAAGGACAAACTCAATGGGACAAACTTTCTTAACTGGTTCAGGAACTTGAGAATTGTTCTCAAGCAGGAAAGAAAGGTATATGCTCCTAGAGCTCAGAGAGATTCTTATGCGAAGCATAAGGAAGACTCTGTTGATGTGGGATGCTTGATGCTTGCCACTATGGTTCCGGAGCTCCAAAGAGATTTGGAACACATGGAGGCTTATGAGATGATTGTGCATCTTAAGGAAATGTTCCAGCAACAAGCAAGGCAAGAGAGGTATGAGACCACTAAGGCCTTATATTCCTGCAAGATGGCTGAAGGTGCATCAGTGAGTACTCATGTCTTAAAGATGAAAGGGTACATAGATCACCTTGAGAGGCTTGGATTTCCCATGAGCCAGGAGTTAGCTACAGATTTGATCTTGAACTCACTCCCGGAAAGTTATGACCAGTTTGTCATGAATTACAACATGAACAACATGGAGAAATCTATTTCTGAACTGCATGGGATGCTTAAAATTGCTGAGCCGACTGTTAAGAAGAAGCCCAGTACTGTTTTGATGGTTCACAAAGGAAAGGGTATGAAAAGGAAAGGCAAGGGCAAGGGGAAGGGTCATGGCTCATCTGGTAAGACCAAAGAGTCAGGCAAGCCCGAAACCAAGCCTGCACCAAAGAAGGCAAAGCCTCCAAAGGAAGGAGTTTGCTTCTTCTGCAATGAACCGGGTCATTGGAAGAGGAATTGCAAACTCTACCTTGAAGATCTGAGAAAGAACAAGAAGGATAGCGGGGCTATCGCTTCAGGTATTTATGTTATAGACATTCATCTCTCTACTTCCACTACATGGGTATTAGATACTGCATGTGGTTCTCACATTTGTACAAATGTGCAGGGCCTAAAGGACAGTAGAAAGCTGAAGAAGGGCGAAGTTGACCTACGAGTTGGAAATAGAGCAAAGGTTGCTGCTCTAGCTGTAGGCACTTATGAATTAGTTCTGCCCACTGGGCTTTTGTTAGTCTTGAACAATTGCTATTATGTTCCTGCTTTGAGTAGTAACATTGTTTCTCTTTCTTATTTGGATAAGGAATGTTACACTTCCATTGCTGGGAATGGTAGATGTTCCATTTATCGTAATGATATTTTCTATGCTCATGGTGATTTGCATGTCGATCATTACATATTAAACTTGGAACAACCCAATCATGGAAATATCTATAACATAATCGCCAAAAGGGTCAAACCAAATGATTTGAATCCGACATACATATGGCACTGTCGTCTGGGCCACATAAATGAGAAACACATTTCTAAACTCCATCAAGATGGATTTCTCAACTCATTTGATTTTGAATCATATGATACTTGCGAGTCTTATTTGTTAGGAAAGATGACAAAGTCTCCTTTCGCTGGGCATAGTGAGAGGGCCACTGATTTGTTGGGACTCATACATACAGATGTGTGTGGACCGATGAATGCAAATGCCAGAAGAGGTTATTTGTACTTCATCACATTCATAGATGATTTCAGTAGATATGGCTACGTCTATCTAATAAAACATAAATCCGAATCTTTTGAAATGTTCAAGATATTTCAAAATGAAGTACAAAACTAGCTTGGCAAAACAATTAAAGCCCTTCGATCTGATCGAGGTGGTGAATATTTGAGCCAAGAGTTTATCGATCATCTTAGGAATTGTGGGATAGTCTCACAATTGACTCCTCCAGGAACACCACAATGGAATGGGGTTTCTGAACGGAGGAATCGAACACTACTAGATATGGTTCGATCCATGATGAGTCGAACAGATCTTCCACCGTCCTTTTGTGGCCACGCCCTAGAGACAGCTACGTTCACACTGAATCGTGTTCCATCTAAGGTAGTTGAAAAGACTCCGTATGAGATATGGACTGGGAGGAAACCTAGTTTATCTTTTCTCAAGATTTGAGGATGTGAGGTCTATGTTAAGCAACAAGCCTCAGATAAGTTAGCGCCCAAATCTTCAAAGTTCCTTTTTGTGGGATATCCTAAGGAAACCAAGGGATATTATGTCTACAACCCCACTGATAACAAAGTGTTTGTTGTCAGAAATGGTATCTTTCTAGAACGAGAATTTATCTCTAAAAGAACCAGTGGGAGTAATGTACACCTCGAAGAAGTTCGAGAGCCACAAGACACCACAGAACTACAGATGGAAAATAGAGAAGACTCACAACAAGTTGTTGAGACTCCTCAGGTCACGCAAGGCCCACGGCGATCTAATAGGGCACGACTTCAGCCTCAAAGATATGGATTTCTGATTGCTGACAATCGTGATGTGTTGCTCATTGAGCATAATGAGCCAACTACCTATCGAGAAGCTATAGTGGGACCAAACTCTGAAAAATGGCTTAGTGCCATGAAGTCTGAGATGCAATCCATGTACGACAATAAGGTATGGACCTTAGTCGATCCTCCTGAAGGTGTAAAAACCGTAGGGTGCAAATGGGTTTTTAAAGAGAAAACTGACATGCATGGCAATGTAAATGTCTTCAAGGCACGACTGGTTGCAAAAGGATTTACTCAAACTCATGGTGTGGACTATGATGAGACCTTTTCCCCAGTTGCAATGGCCAAATCAATCAGAATCCTCCTTACCATTGCAGCATATTATGACTATGAAATATGGCAGATGGACGTCAAGATAGCCTTCCTTAATGGAAAGCTCCTTGAGGATGTGTACATGACACAACCTGAAGGGTTTGTGCATTCTGAGAACTCTGGTAAGGTGTGCAAGCTTCAAAGGTCCATTTATGGACTGAAGCAAGCATCTCGGAGTTGGAATCATCATTTTGATGAAGTAGTCAAAGAGTTTGGATTTCTTCAAAACATTGATGACCTTGTGTGTACAAGAAGGTTAGTGGGAGCACAGTTGTATTTTTGGTACTCTATGTCGATGACATCTTACTCATTGGGAATGACATTCCTACCTTGCAGATTGTCAAGTCTTGGTTAGGAAAATCTTTCTCGATGAAAGACTTAGGTGAAGCCACCTAAATCCTAGGAATTAGGATCTATAGAGATAGATCTAAAAGGCTTCTAGGACTGAGTCAGAGCACATATATAGACAAGATACTGCATAGGTTCAGTATGCAGGAATCAAAGAGGGGTTTCATACCCATGTCTCATGGTATTCACCTCAGCAAGGATTTGTGTCCTAGTACACCAGATCAGCGAGGTCGCATGAGTAAGGTTCCATATGCCTCGGCCATAGGATCTATCATGTACGCCATGTTATGTACTCGACCGGATGTCTCGTTTGCCTTAAGTATGACTAGCAGATATCAACAGGACCCCGGTGAGGGCCATTGGACTGCTGTCAAGAATATCCTTAAGTACTTAAGAAGGACTAAGGACTTATTCTTGGTCTATGGTGGATTGGATGACGAGCTCTATATAACTGGTTACACAGATGCAAGTTTCCAAACTGACCAGGATGACCAGAAATCGCAATCTGGATACATATTCCTCCTGAATAATGGAGCGGTAAGCTGGAAGAGCTCTAAGCAGAGCACTGTAGCAGATTCTGCAACGGAAGCTGAGTATATAGCAGCATCTGATGCAGCTAAGGAGGCCGTTTGGATAAGGAAGTTCATTATAGAAACTAGGGGTGGTACCTACCATCTCAGATCCAATAACTTTGTTCTGTGACAATAGTGGTGCCATTGCACAGGCCAAAGAGCCTAGGTCACATCAAAGGACCAAGCATATACTCAGGCGATTTCATCTCATCAGAGAAATCAATGATATAGGTGATATAAAAATATGCAAGGTAACAGGAGAAGACAATGATACTGATCCTCTAACAAAACCGCTTATCCAGGAAAAACATGAGCGTCATGTTAGGTCAATAGGATTGAGACAAATTAATGATTGTTCCTAGTACAAGTGGGAGGATGTTCAAAATTGTGCCCTAGGGGCCAATATTATATCAGGTTATCATATTATTTGCATGTTTACTGTGATGACCATCCTTGGATAACTCATGATCTTATCCTAAATGTCCCTGGTCGGTCATCTATGTGGGAGCAGAGATGAAATAAGACCAGTATGACTTTGAAGATATATAGAGATATAAATCAAAGTCATAGGCACATGTAAGAGTACAGGGTGTTGGACCGACACGTCATGAGAGAGCTGCATGGGTTAAGTCATAAGCTTCTCTCATATACAAGCCATGTCACTATGCCCTTTGACCTGAGATCATCATGGATTCCTACATGACGAACGCTCAGCTTTGACCTAGTCAAAAGTCACTTTTGACCGAGTGATCATAAAGGCTATGTAGGCCCATATGAAGTTGGCCCTGTAGGCCCATATGAAGTTGGCAGTGGCCCAGTTACTATACTAACCCACAAGTCGTAAGCGGTCTCTAGCAAGGCATTACGACTACCCAAAACATATGAGGATCGATAAACGATGTAACCTTTCATACAACCATATCACGTCCCTTTTGTCACATGATATTTCGGTCAAGGATGAGGCATGGAGAACGTCATCCTCCTATTCCTGACCATTACTTTCTCGATCCCTAAGTAGTCTGAATATAGAAATGGAACTACCCTTCCATTCCAGTATGGCCATACATTTCTCAGACTCACTCATCGAGGGGCCCAGTAATATCTCTCTACTAATGTGAGGGACAAATTCCATCTTGACCATTCACATTCCTCCGCATGAAAAACCACTAAGCCCGAGCATAGCCTTTATGATCACTCGGTCAAAAGTGACTTTTGACTAGGTCAAAGCTGAGCGTTTGTCATGTAGGAATCCATGATGACCTCAGGTCAAAGGGCATAGTGACATGGCTTGTATATGAGAGAAGCTTATGACTTGACCCATGCAGCTCTCTCATTGCGGGTCAGTCCAACACCCTGTACTCTTACATGTGCTTATGACTTTGATTTATATCTCTATATATCTTCAAAGTCATACTGGTCTTATTTCATCTCTGCTCCCACATAGATGACCGACCAGGGATATTTAGGATAAGATCATGAGTTATCCAAGGATGGTCATCACAGTAAACATGCAAATAATATGATAACCTGATACAATGATTGGCCCCTAAGGCACAATTTCCAACAATTTATAGTTTTGGTCAATGGCATTTCTGTAATTTTGAAGCCATCTGATCCTGTGGTCCTGGTTTTTTCGAAATTTCCTGTTTTTCTTTATTCCTTTTACTGCATCATGCATGACATCATCTCAAAGCCACCTCATGGGACACCCCATCAATTAAGTCCCTTTTTATTTGGCTAAAATTACACTTAAGGACCCCATATTTTTGTCTGCTTTTCCTTCTTAGCTTTAATCTTTCCATAATTGCATTTAAGCCCCTTCATTTTCTTTCTTTTGCAATTTAATCCCTTTCTCTGCACAAATGACCATTATATCCCTAGGGACTTTCACTATTTACATATAAGTCCCCGGACTTTCGCTTATTTGCAGAATTCCTAGGCTTAAGACTTAGGATATTCCTCACATTCCTTATTTTGAACCTAGGTGAACTGTCCCGATTCTGTAGGTTAAAGACTTAACTCATCTTTAAATTCTGAAGGACTTAGCTCATCCCTCGGATTCCTACAAAATACAGGTAAGTGATCCGCCCATATCAGATTACTACCCTGGGACTACGGGTTTAGCAGCCTGCCCATATCAGACTACTTCCCAGTTCCCCTAGACCAAAAATCGGGATGTTACAATGGACAATTCACCTCCACAGCTTCAATTCTTCAAACTATGCAGAAGAATAACGCAGATGTGCAAAGGAAACCTGAGGAGTTAAGTTCCAAGAATGCATATATTACTAGTCATCTAACTCAAGTATCCAATACAGTGAGTGTAACATCCCGATTTTTGGGTCTAGGAGAACTGGGAGGTAATCTGATATGGGTAGGCTGCTAAATCTGTAGTCCCGGGGTAGTAATCTGATATGGGCAGATCACTTACCTATATTTTATAGGAATCCGAGGGATGAGCTAAGTCCTTCAGGATTTAAAGATGAGTTAAGTCTTTGACCTATAAAATAGGGACAGTTCACCTAGGTTCAAAAAGAGGAATGTAAGGAATATCCTAAGTCTTAAGCCTAGGAATTCTGCAGGTAGCTAGATATGGGCTGGCTCCTGAGTAACATAACCTGATATGGGCAGGTTATTGAGCCTTTCAACTAACAATGACTCCCAAAGAGTTTAGGGGATGAGTTGTTGGAAGAGAATTTCAAGAACTTAAGATGAAGGATAAGAAGATAAGTAAAGATGCCAGAAAGAGAATATAGGGACATAATCATAATTATGGGAAAGATCGGGCTAGTAGCCGATGAGTACCATATTTTACGATAAAATAGAGAAAATTATGCTGATCATTTCACCGAACTATGAAATATGCATATGAGGTCTCCATGAGTATGTAAGAATTAGAAAAGTGACCAAGGGTAAAATGGTCATTTTTGAAAAACTGTGCGCGCGAGAGTACTTTTAGGCCAAAACAACCCGGTCCGGATTTAATATCTGAAAATACTGGCAGATAGAGAAAAGAATTCCGGGTTGAATGATGCAACACAGAATTTTGATTTGAGGTCACGATTTTTCTATAAAAATTCCTGAAGATGAGAATTTACAGTTATAATCGGTAAAGAAAAAGCAGTCCAAATAGAGATGATCAAACTGTGGCCAGAAGCCATATAGTATTTTTAAGGTTAGACAGTCAAGAAAGGTTATCTGGATAGTTGACCAGGGTCAGAGAATACTCCGGTGAAATATGAAAAGACAATAATGCCCCTAGACTCATTAAAGTAAATAAAGATGAACAAAGGGCATTTTGGTAATTTGCCAAGGGATGTTTCTTGGGAATCGAGCTATCAGAGTACTTGAGCTTGATCAGATACCCAAGATAGCATTTCCAGAGTGCAAAAACGTAGCCCAATGGTTGTGTGTAAAAGTAGTATTAAAATAATATTCTAGTGACTTTTCAATAAAGTAAAGTTACTCGGTTGACATGATAACCGGGGGATTGATCAGATAAAGCTTTGGACTTATCTAAAAGTCATGGGATGGCGTGAAAGGTACCATCAAGATGCCACATGGTGCCAACCTAGAGGGAGAAGAAAAGCTGAGGACATGTGGCACGATCTCAGCCGTGTATTCTGGTGCAAGACTCTGGAATGCTCTGGAACACTGAGTCAGCAGGTAATTATGAAAGGCCATGAGTCATCAAGATGACATCACCATGATGATGCAATAAGTTGGATTAAAGAAAATAGGAAAATCCAGGAAAATCGGTGGCCACAAGATCAAAGTTCTTGAGAATTACAGAAATGCCATCCATGAAAACTATAAATACCCCCTCCCCCTTGCCTTCTCATTCACGGCCAAGAGCCAATTTAGAGAGAGAAGTGGGTTCTAGAGAGAGAAAGTGAGGGAAAGAAAGAAAGAAGAAATTTTTGACAGAGCCGGAAGCAGTATAGAGATATTAGAGTTCTGCTAAGCTAGCCAGGTAGTAACTAATCCTAACTTTTATGTAATAGCTTTGTGATGTGATGTGCTATTATTTGGTTGGATTGTTATCTTATATGTTATGTCTGAAGCTCTACTACATAATGCTATGATCATATGTTATTATTGAGTATGAAAGCACGCGGCATACTTATCTGTACATAATCACAAGCAAGCACTATCACACAGCATTACATATATTATTATCATTATTACTACTGAGATTCCCCTGAATCTCACCCCTATGTATAACCCATTACGGAGAGGGTACGTCAAAGTGAATTTTGAGAATGCTAAAAGACGCTATTATGCTGTCGAAAGTATGGCAGAATGTCGCGATGAAGATAGGTTATGGTGAATACTGTGTAAGTAAGTACTGTCTAAGGAGTCTGAAAGTGAGTGGACCTAGCCGGTTCATCCAGTCTTTCCTGGGTACTTACGTATAATGGTAGTTCTTATGGGAATTATCGAATCAGTATCGCTTCCGCAAGTGTACTCTGAGGGGTCTAAGGGAGGATGTTTCAGTGAGTGACATCCAAGCAAAGAGCAGTGGCAGCATACCTTCAAACACTGTCATTAATCCAACTGCTCTGAATGCCATATCTCTCAAAAGTGGAAGAGAAGTGCATTTCAAGGAAGCTAATGCACCAGACAAGAATAAGGAGGATCCTGAATTTGAGGATCCATCATCTTCATAGATAAAGATTTGGAAATCAGAAAGCCTTAAAGAACAGCAGCTCATGATTAAGAAGGCAACCCAAGAAGAGAAAACACAAGCACAAGATGAACTACAAGAGAAGCAACAAGAGGAAGTGATCATGCAGAGTCCAGCATACAAAGGAAAGCAAACTGAGGAGAAGGCAGAGTCTAGCAAGCAAGGAGCCTCTAAGCATACAGGTAAGGAGGTAAGTATAAAAGATCTCCCTTTTCCTAAATCTTATTTTGCTGGAAAGAAAAATGTTGACCCTGACTTTACACAAGATGCTTATAATCTCTTCAATAAGTTAGAAATAAACATTCCTATGGTTGAATTCCTCAAGAGAAACCCTAAATATGCTAAATTTTTAAAAGAATTATGTGATGATAAAAAGAAGTTTAGGCCTCTTGATAGAATTCAGGTGAGTGCTAATGTGTCATCACTTTTTAAGGCTGAATTATTGGTTAAATGCCAAGACCCAGGATCTTACACAATCCCATGCACAATAGGAAAGGTTCATGTCAAGGGAGCGTTATTAGGTCTAGGGGCTGTCATTAATGTAATGCCTTGGATGGTATATCAAGCTTTGTGTATTAAGAATCTTAGAGACATAAATATAGTGCTTCAACTAGCTGATAGGTCAATTAGGTATCCTAAGGGAATTCTTGAGGATATTCTAGTACAGGTCAAAGACCTAGTGTTCCCAGCTAATTTTTATGTTCTGGACATGCCCAGTGAATTTGTGAATGAGAGCACTCTGATCTTAGGCAGACCTTTCCTCCAAACTTCTAAGACAATCATTAGTATGAAGTATAGTTCTATTACAATGAAAGTTGGAGAACATGTGGTAACTTTTAACATGAATGAGGCAATGAAATATCCTTTTGATAATTCTGCTTTTGCAGAGTTGAATGCCATTGATTATGCTGTTGAAGAGACTAGGGATGAACATGAACTGAGTTTGCATGATAATGATACTATGTTTGCAAAAGAGTTGTTGAGTAGAGTCCCAAGATATTCTGGAAGTTAGAAGTGGAACAAATGCTAAAGGGGAGCCTCTCTGTGAAACCAGGTCGTGACAAGAAGATGTTATGTTCGCGACTGACAACTCCAGAGATGTAACATCCCAAATTTTCTCTATCTGTATAAGACTGATAGAGGAAAGAGGTTATGAAGGTCTTGGGATGGTAATCAAAAGAAAGATAATGATTAAGATAAGTCTTAAGCTAAAGAAAGAGAGAAGGTATGAAGTTGTAAAGAAAAGGGACTAAATTGTAATTAATGAAAGTTTCAAGGACATAATGGACATTTTGGAAAAGAAAGGGACTAAAGTGAAAATCTAAAAGTTCCATGGTGTAAAATGGAAGTAGATATAAACTTTGGGCCATTAAGTGTAATTATGAAAAGTTGAGGGCCTAAAGTGTAATTTTCAAAAGTTCAGGGGCAAAATGATAATTATGAAAAGTTGAGCCAAAAAATGCCCAAAAATAGTTTAGCACAAAATTTTCTCAGTAAATAGAGAAAAGTATTCTGATCAGTTTAACGCAATGCAGAATTTTGATTTAAGGTCCCGATAAATTAATATTAATTTTTGAAGTCAGGAGATTATTACAGTATCCTCTGGACCTTATAATCAGATAAAATTTGGTAGTAAATTCTTATAAATAATATAAGAATTTATGAAACTAACACAAGTAAAAAAGGAGACCTGTAGAATGAATTATGAAATTTAAGGTGAAATCAGACACCGATAAAAGGTTAAAGGAAATGTAGGGAATCTTTATCTGGACTTCTAGGTCTCAAAAAATTATGAGACTTTGCAGGGAATTTATTTTATATTAGAATGAATTTCTAAAAATTTTAAAACCAATAAAAGAGGTGTTTAGAATTTATTTCAGAATTAGGGTAATTTAAGGATATCGGTATAGGAAGTACCTTAGGATATGTGCCAAAATTATAGTTTGGGCCCAAGTAAGACAAACATGGCGTCATAGAGGTGTCCATGGAGCCCAAGAAATTGTCATATGGTCAAATGAATTTTTTAGAATATTTTATATATTTTAAAAAAAAGAATTCAAGAAAATTCAAGAAGCATGTGAGGTGTCCTTGTGGGCCCCACAAGCTTTACACATGGAACCGAGAAGAAAAAGAAAGGGTTATGACATGTGCTAAAATGTAATAAAATAATATAATAATTAACCTAATGATGATTAAGGATAATTAATCCAAAAACCAACCAATCAAGTTCAAGATTAAGGAGTTGTAATAATTAGGAAAAGTCGGGTTATTATGGACCTAAGGTGACAAAATTTTGGCTATAAATACCCCTCCCATTCTTCACAAAAATGTGCCCCCTTGGTTCCCTTGGAGAAACTCTTGTCATTTGAAAACTCAACTAAGATAAAGGCAATTCAAGGCAATTAAAGGTCAAGGTAGTTAAGGCATAAGGTAAGCAATCCCTCCTGACTTATTTATATATGTTTTGGAATGATTAAACCTAGGTTTTATTGGTTGGAAATTCCATTAAACCTAGAGCATTCTTGCTGTCCAAATTTTAAGTTGAAGTAGGAAGAAGGAAATAAAGCTATAACTATGGGATTAATGCTTGAATAAGTTAATTTAGGTGATTGGTTATTGAATTAAGTTGTGATCTTGACTTTACCATTGATGAGGCCATTTGGCCTAGGGCTGTTCTGGACCAAGAAGAATGAATTTCAATGATCTAATGCTTTCATTGAATTTATATGATGATTTTGTGTAAGATTGGATAGATTTGGAACCTTGGAAGCATTGGAATTGGAAGTTGTAATTTTTAAGTCTTCTCTGTCACTGTTCACACGTATGAACAGTGATTGGAATTTCATGATTTTGATGCTTCCAATGATTTTAAAATGAAAAATTGTGTGGGATAACATAGGGAAACAAATATTGGAAGCATTGGAATCAAAATGAGAATTTTTGAAAGAAAAAGAGAAGTTTTTGGTTCTATCTAGAACATGTTGCAGCTGCTGGAATTTGGGAATTTTGATTTCATAAATGGATTCAGAAGGCCAAATTGTGTAGGGTAAAGTCAAGACATCAATTGATTCAAAGATCAAGCTAATTAACAAAGATTAAAGAAAGTTACTTTAGTAGATAAAGTTCAATGTTCAAGGAAGTTGGATTGTAATGAGTTAATGGTAATGTATGTGTATGAATATGCAATGCTTAGGATTTGATTTGTGTATTTAAGAAGGCAACTCACTTCAAGGAAAGGTGACAAGGAAGACGATAAAAGGAAAGTGAAGCATTAAGGTAGTAAACTTACCTAAACTTGTATGTGTTGAATGTATGGTTGATTGTGTTATGGCTTGATTGATTGATATTATTCATATGTAATTGTTGAAGCTCTGTGCTATGATTACTTTGGCCAATTATATTTTATATGTTACATGGAAGCATGCACATTACATTATGTTGACACAATCACAAGCAAGCACTAATACCAAGCATTGATGCATACATTGTTTAGTACCATTTACTACTAAGATTTCCCTAGAAATCTCACCCCAAATTATATCTCCAATCAACAGGAACTTCAAGCATGAGAGAGGAAGATTTTTAGATGATGATATGGTTTGCTTGTATGGTTATATATAGACAAGTTTTGAGATGAATGTATGTAAAGTTAGTTGTTAAAATTCTGCAATTGATCAATAGATAGTTTTGAGCTACGGTACTTGGTCTGTAATTAAAAATAGTTAATGATATAATAAATGTAAGATATTTTAGCAGTAGTTAGTTAACATGTCAAGCTTCATTTTGACACCAAGTAAGCCTTATTTCAATGTCTATACAAAGAGAACAAATTTTCCAAAGTTGGGGACCAGAATCTGTTTTTCAGAATTTTGACCAAATGAACAGTAAATTTTAACGTTAGTGTTGACTTAGTTGACTAGTCAATTGGTCCAAGTAAGTATTTTTCACTTAAATATAAAGATTTTATCTTCAATTATCCTTTTGAACCACTTCATTTCGATTTTTCTAGAATTAGTTATGAATTTTCAAAGTTCATCACTGAATCTGGAATTACCAAATGAACAGTAATGTAAACTAAAAATTTTCAGATTTTGATATTGAACTTCAATGGACTTGTAAGTGGTTCTAAATGCTACCAAATGGTCCCTAAGATGTATAAAAGTAAGGTGTTACAAGAGACGTCTAGTCGCGACAAGTAGCTGATGAGGTCACGACCAAATATTCCAGAGACAGTCTCTATGAGCTTGAGTCACGACGAGAAGTTGAAGATAAACCTGATAGGTCGCGACCAGAAATGGCAGAAGCAACCAGTGACTTGTCCAGACCTCCAGTTATATGCTTCACTATTTTGGTTAAAGGGCCAATATGTTCTAACCCTACTTATACTCACTCACACTCAAAAATTACCTCTCATACCTTAAGATTTTTAAATGATTTGCTCTTTACTAATAGTGTAGGTGTAACATCCCGATTTTTGGTCTAGGAGAACTGGGAAGTAGTCTGATATAGGCAGGCTGCTAAAACCGTAGTCTCAGGGTAGTAATCTGATATGGGCGGATTACTTAAAGATGAGATAAGTCTTTAACCTACAGAATCGGGACAGTTCGCCTAGGTTCAAAATGAGGAATGTGAGGAATATCCTAAGTCTTAAGCCTAGGAATTCTGCAGGAAGCTTGATATGGGCTGGCTCCTGTGTAAGATAACCTAATATGGGCGGGTTGTCGAGCTTTTCAATTAACGATGACTCCCGAAGAGTTTAGGGGATGAGTTATTGAAAGAGAATTTCTAGAACTTAAGATGAAGGATAAGAAGATGAGAGACGCCGTTATGCTGCTGAAATTCTGGCAAGGAAGCAGGAACAGGGAAAGGAACTGATACGTACTGTGCATGTAGTGCTGTCTAAGGAGGCAGGAAGTGAGTGGACCCAGCAGGTTCATCCAGTCTTTCCTGGGTACTACGTAGAATGGTAGTTCTCATGAGGGAATTATCGAATCGGTACAACATCGGTTACTTTCTAAAGAAGAATTGTAGCAGTTATGCTGTCGGATTTTAGGCAGGAAAAGATGTAATAGAAATATGAGAATTTGATGTATGCCTTGTTGTATGACATTTTATTATTTAATAATAAATATTGTTTAGCATGTTCAATTTGTGAATGATGAATTAAAAGAGAAATTCGCAGGTCCTGAGGTAGAAGTGGTTTGACCTCAGTTTGACCTAGTAAACGAAGGAGTTTGGCTACGAAATTTGGCAGGCCAGTCACACACATCTGGGGCGTTACGTGGATAGGTAATAAGCCTTGTTTGGATGTGTAGACGAGATAAATTAATTTTCAAAATTAAATGTCCAGAATAAGGAACTTAAGAGTAAAATTTTGAATTTTTGGGCTTAAGTTAAGATATAATCAAGCTAATATTGCTTCCGCAAGTGTACTCTGAGGAGTCTAAGGAAGGATGTTTCAGTAGGTATGAAAGAGAGTGTCCCTAAGCACGTTGCAGTTGAAGACCAACCTCAGCCTGGTGTGACACTTAAGGTAATAGATGACAAATTGGGAAACCCACACAAGCTGGATAAGAGCAACTTCGAGGAATATACAAAGGATGCGAAGGAAACATCTCCTAAACTTGTTACTACTACTTGCTAACCACAATAGGCAAATTCAAGTTTAAAGAGGAAAAATTCAAGACAAACTTGGATGGACTTCATGATGTAAGCAGAGTGCATGATCCTGGGAAGCCAAAATGGAAAGAGAAGGCAATGGGGGAGATTTTCCAATCAGAAAGCCATCGCTCTACATCTTATGAGTTCCCACCTCCTCCTTGAGGACAGGTTGTCTCTTTCCTATCCCTTACCTTTTATAAGTTCTACCAATATAATATGTTTGATATTTTGGTTTGATAATTGGAAAGGGATGATTCAGTAGGATAGTGTTTATTTTCAGTTTATTTCTATTTATTGTTGGTTTACTTTTGTTTTGCACGATACCCCTGTGCTGTCCATAGTCCATTTACTTATTGCTTCTGTTCTGGGCTATTTAGCAAATTCAATTGCATGCTATAGTTTACCCATCTTATCATCATTACTTCCCTTGACTTGTGATGCATGATTTGAATGTGACTGCGAGCTTCATTGTTAAATTTGCATTGAGTATGTATTTGCCTGCTGTGTTGAAACTAGTTGACCTTATATAGTTCTGTGATTTCCATATCCTTGTTGACAGTGAGGACACTGTCAAGTTTAAGTGTGGGGGAGTTGTTCTTGTTTCTGTGTTAATTAATGTAAAAATTCTTCAATAAATCCAATCTTTCATCACAAAGTTTTTGGTTTTGGACCTCAGTGTGGGATGAATTGCTAAAAATTAGACCCCCATTCTAAACTGTTTTGTGGTTAGCTGACAAAATCTTAAGTCTAAAAGATGTTTTGGGTTTTGAAAACTATCACATGGTAGTCTTTGTGAACATTGGTCACGACGTTCACTATTTTAGCCGCGACCTAGAATGGAATTTTGGACTTAGTATGCTCTCTGTGTTTTTTTAGTCGTGACTCTAGTGTCTTTAGGTCGCGACTACACCTCTCTGTGAATTTGAGTCATGACAGGAACATTTTATGGTCGCAACTAGTTGTGGAAGTTTAGAGTTTGCACTCACTGTGGACTTTGGTCGCGACCTTCACTGTTTCTAGTCATGACCTGAGTGCGCAAATGTCCAAAGACCTTCTCTTTGCTTTGTGCAATGCTGTATAGAAGGATTCCTTTTGATCTACTAAGGTGCTTTATAAATGTTTCATTACCTCTTTCTTTTTAACCTCTTGCATAAAAAGTTTATAGAAACCATCTTCATACTTGAATTTTTTGTTTAAATTTCTTGGAAATTGAACTGGAAACACTTAAGTTATTACTATTAGATTTGGGATTATAACATGATTCTAAGTGATCACTTTGAAACTTTTAATCATCATTTAAGTGAATTTTCTGTTGTGATAAGTCTTTTAATGCCTAGTGAATGATAAACAGTGCTTGAGACTTTAGCTTATGAGCAATTTAGATGAAAACCTTAATTGGAAGGATTCTCGGCCTTAATTCCTATATTGAGTGATTATTTAATTGGTTCATATCCTCTAGAACTTGTCTTGACTCTGAGTTGAGAATTACTTGCGCATTTATGTTATTGAACATGATAGAGGCATTCATTTCTAAACCTGTTTATCGCAAACACAAGCCTATCACATATTATATCCGTAGTCACCCCCTTTAAGCCCATCACTTTCCTTTTTTTATCATAGAAAGTTATATATGCATGAACATCTTTCCAAAATAAACTTGTCATTCATGTCAAAACTCATTATTATTTTGATGTTGTGCTACGCCCTCTATGTATAAGGTGCCAAGAAAAAAGAAGAGAAAAGAGCTTATTGCACTAAAGAAATGATGAATTACCTTCACAAGAGCAAGAAAAACATGATGAAATCACTCACAAAATCCTTTCTAAAAGCATTATCACTGGCAAATGATGAAATTGAATCAAAATTTGATGAAAATGAGAAATCTTAAGAGGGTGAAAGCATGCTATTTACATCTAAACAGTTAAAACATGATGCATTACCTTCACAAGAGAAAGAAAAAGAGTAAACAGAGGACAGAGGACAGAGATTCAAAATATTCATCATAAGTACTCAAACAAAAATTTGAATCCTCATGTTCCTGAAATGCTTCATGGGAGTTATGGGAATTATGCAACATAGAATCACACCCATCATGCAAACTTAATTCATGCTTATCCCTAGTTTCTTCTATAGCATAATCAAAGGCATTCAACCCAGTAAAAGCAGAATTATCAAAAGGATATTTCATTGCTTCATTCATATTGAAAGTTACCACATGTTCTCCAACTTCCATTGTGATGGAACTGTACTTCATACTAATAATTGTCTTGGAAGTTTGAAGAAAAGGTATGCCTAGGATCAAAGTGCTCTCACTCACTAGCTCACTGGATATGTTCAGAACATAAAAATTAGCTGGGAACACTAAGTCCTTGACCTTCACAAGAATATCCTCAAGAATTCCCTTGGGATACCTAATTAACTTATCAGCTAACTGGAGCACTACACTTGTGTCTCTAAGATTCTTAATACCTAAGGCTAAGTATATCGACTAAGGCATCACATTAAGTGCAGCCCCTAGATCTAGTAACGCTTCCTAGATATGAACCTTTTCTATAATGCATGGGATGGTGTAATCCTGGATCTTGGCACTTAACCGGTAATTTATCCTTAAAAAGCGATGACACATTAGCACTCACCTGAATTCTCTCAAGGGGCCTAAACCTTTTCTTGTCAGCACACTGATAAGACACAATTTGTGTATGGTTTCTGCGACATTTTTAATGGTTTTATAACAGTTTTACCATTCATTTATGCCTATAATTGTGTTTTTGTGGTAATACATGATTGTGCTTGGTAATGTGTTGTTTTAAGGGTAAAATGGTAAAATAACTCCTCTAAACTGCATATATGTTATTCCCTTACTGGTGGGACTTTTACAATGAGCTTTGGTTTTGAATTATAGGTATTTTAGAGGAGCAAGGACTAATGTGAGCAGGAAAGAAATCACAAGACAGGGAATCAAAGCAAGGAAGCAGCTTCTGTGAGTTTTAGTCGCGACCAAAGTATCCACAGGTTGTGACCTAATTTCTACTGGGAAGCTTCTCTACTTTTATAGGTCGCGACCAAAACATGGATATGGTCGTAACCAGAGAAGACATTCATGAAGTTGTGCGTTTCTGATTAGGTCAAGCTGCTGTTAAAAGGAGAGAGAAGCCGCAGACGTCCAGGAGGCTAGTTTTTGACCTGATTAGGCTAAGAAGTAGTGCTTAAACTCTTTCTACCCTCTCTCTACTACCGACAGACATCTTCCATCATTCATCTCTTCATCTTACCTTCTACTTCTCTCTATGGCATCATATGTGAACAGCGATTATAGCATAATAGAAGTTATGAGAGGCTAAACCCTTAGTCTCTTGGTGATGGATCTCGTGTCTTGAGCTCATGGACTGCACTGGGGAGTTTTCTATTTCAATCTTTACCTATTTCATGTTTTGACGCAGCCAGATCTAGGGTTTTCATCATATGAGCAAGGGTTGAATGTCGATTGATTATTCTTGTATTAGACAATTATAATTTACTTTGGATGTTTTGAATGTTGCTTTTAATACAATATTTCAATTTCGATTTTAAGATAGTTGAACTATTATCAACGATCGTTGCTAATTAATTCAATTGTTTAAAATCTAGGGTTAGTTGATCGACGCTCATTTGAGGGCATTTTCAATATCTGGTTTAAATTACACATTAAGTGATTCTTAACAGTTCATTAAGAGTTCTTAAACTAGCCTTGATCAAAGGAGTTTAAGAAATATTAATGCTCTGGACTCAATCGATCAATTGAGGTTTTATTTAAGACTTACTGATTTCAAACTCCATATTAATTGAGAGCAAGGATAGATACATTTTCATCATCAATAGTCTGTATCACATACTACTTTCACAAACCAACTCGTTTTCATCTAAATCAAAAGCACAAAAACATTTACTTTATTGTACTTTTATTTTACTGCACTAACTAAAACCCAGAACCATTTCATTTTCACTCAAGTTTTCAATAGTTTTGACACCAATAAGCTAGGTCTCCAATAGAAAAGCTCCTCGACAAGAACGATAGGGTTATGCCTTATACTACATTATTTGGTGCTAACATAACTTATTTTGATCGGTCGGAAGGCGACAATCTGACCTACTCATCACACACAATTCCTTTAGAAATTTAGCACACTTAGGGTTTCTCTTGAGGAATTCAACCATAGGGATATTCATTTCTAACTTATTGAAGAGGTTATAAGCATCTTGTGTAAAGTCAGGGTCAATCTTTTTCTTTCCAGCAAAATAAGTTTTAGGAAAATGGAGACCTTTTATACTTATCTCCTTACCTGTATGCTTAGAGGCTCCTTGCTTGCTAGACTCCTCCCTCTCCTTAGTTTGCTTTGCTTTGTATACTGGACTTTGCACGATCACTTCCTCTTCTTGCTTCTCTCGTAGTTTCTCTTGTGCTTGTGAGTTTTCTTCTTGTGTTGCCTTCTTGATCATGAGCTATTGTTCTTTAAGACTTTTTGATTTCCCAATCGTTATCTGTGAAGATGAATTTTTAACCTCAAAATCTTCCACATCCTCCTTTGGTGTATCATCTTTCTTAAAATGCACTTGTCTTCCACTTCTAAGTGATATGGCATTCAAACCCTTCAGATTCATGACAGTGTTTGAAGGTATGTTACCACTACTCTTTGTTTAGATGTCACTCACTTATTGAAAACTTGAGTTAAGTGACTGGTAATATCTACATTCTTGGAACTTAACTTCTCAAGTTTCTTGTGTACATCTGTATTATTCTTCTGCATACTTTGAAGAATTGAAGCTATGGAGGTGAATTGACCATCATTCTCTTTGAGCTTGTTGTCTATATTGATCATTCTCCTATCCATATTATTCATTTGTGCTACCATACTCTTCAATAATTAAGAAGTCTCATTTGGTCTTGAAGCCACTAAAGTGTTAGGTTGAGTTGGAAATATAGACCTTGTATTACCTTGGTAGTTGCTTGAGAAAGCACCACCTCCTTGGAATTGGTTTATCCTATTTTCCCCCTCCCCACCTAAATTTTGGGTGTTCTCTCTATCCAAGATTGTATATGTTGGAGTATGGGTATCTCTTCTAGTATTGGTGGTCTCGCCCTTGATATATTACTGCTACTTCTTCATACTGTCTATCACATGTACTTATAGCATGTATCATTGAACCGTATGACTCACATCCTGTAACCAGTGCTTGTGAGGTTCCCACTGTATAAACTTGTTTTGTAGATTACAACTCTCTTTCAATTAAATTCATCCTCTTTTCCATTTGGTTTCCTAGAGCTGCTATTTCTAGTAGGATCTCATTTGATTGCCCGAAGATGATGTGGGCATTCTCCTTGGATCTTCAGTCTGATGGTCTTCATTAGCCATTTTCTGGAATAACTCCCAACTCGCTTGTGGGGTTTTATCTCTCAAAGATCTATTTGCTGCTGTATTCAAGGATACCTTGTTGTGAGGAAGTAGACCATCAAAGAAAATGTCTACTAAATCAACCTTCGTGATGTTATGATGGGGACATCAAGCCAACAAATTGATAAATTTGGTCCAATATTCATGTAATAACTCCCTATTCTGCTATAAAATATTTGTGATCTCCTTCTTCATCCGAGTAGTCTTTGAGGCTGGAAAAAACTGCTCCAGATATGTTGATTTCAGCTGATCCCATGTAAGAGTTGAGAAATGGAAACACCTCCTTAAGACTTCATCCAATACAGTCATTGGAGGCTTCATCGATGAGCATATCATGTGCATGGTTTGTAAGTGGCAATATGGGCATTCTCCTGCAAAACCATGCAATTTAGGTATGGTTGCAATCAAGGCTCCTTTAATTTCAAAATTAGCTTCTTCAGTATAGAAACCATAACGATCATAATTCACATGCAAATGGTTTATTTCCCTCACACTTCTATTATCTTCCACATTTATTGGTATTTCATTTTCTCCTTGTCTGTTATACCCATTATGTCCATTATGATTTATCTCAGCCATGTTGGATTCTAGTGACCTCGCCTCTTCTCTAACTTCTCTCCTTAGTTCCTAAATTGTCTCTCAATTTCAGGTTCAAAAGGCACTAAATGTTCAGTTCTTCTATGCATGTAACTTAGAAATAATAAAGAATAGCTAGGCAAATAATCAGAATTAAACACAGAAGTTTCACAGCAAAAAGTGTCTACTAGTCGCGACAAAAGAGGGTTGAGGTCGCGACCTCAGAACATAGAGAGCAAGTGTTCTTAAAAATGGTTATCAGGTCGCGACTTAAATGTACTCAGGTTGCGACTGAATAACACAGAGAGTGATTTTTCAGAAACTTTGAAAAAGAAAAATGCAGAATGTTATGAAAACAACAAAAACTAAAAAGTTAAAGAAAAAAAATGACTCAGGTAAATAATGGATTTGACAATCAATTACTAAGGAACCAATTACTTGGCTCCCCAACAATGGCGCCATTGATGAGAAGGTCAGATTGTCGTCTTCCGATCCATCAAAATAATAATGTTTGCACCCAATAATATAGTATAAGGCACAACCCTATCGTTCTTCTATTGGGGACCTAGCATATTGGTGCCAAATCTATTAAAAACCTGAGTGAAACCAAAATGGTTTTGGGGTTTGGTTGATTTTTGATGCAATAAAATAAAGGTGCAGTAAAGTAAATATTTTTTTGTTTTTGATTAAGATGCAAATGGGTTGGTTTATGAAAGAAGTATGTGATGACAGACTCTTGATGATGAAAGCGTATCTATCCTTGCTCTTAATTTGATATGGACTTTTTGAAATCACTAAGTCTTAAACAAAACCTCAATCGATAGATTGAGTCCAAAGTATTAATATTCCTTAAACTCCTTTGATCAAAGCTAGTTTAAAAAATTAATGCACTATTAAAATCCCTTAGTGTATAATTCAAATTGGATGATGAAATGCCCTTGAATGATCGTCGATTGACAAACTCTAGATTTTAAGAAATTGAATTAATTAGCAACGATAGTCGATAACAGTTCAACTAACTTAAAATTGAAACTGAAATATTATATTAAAATGACATTCAAAACATCCAAAGTCAATTACAATTGTCTAATCTGAGAGTAATCAATCGACACTCAATCCCTTATTCATATAATTAAAACCCAAGATCTAGAAGCATCAAACCATGAAATATGTGAGATTAAAACAGAAAATTCCCCAGTGCAGTCCATGAGCTCAAGACACGAGATCCTTCACCAAGAGACTAAGGATTTAGCCTCTCATGACTCCTATTATGCTGCAATCGTTGTTCAAATATGATGTCATGGTGAAAAATAGAAGGTGAGATGAAGAGATGAATGATAGAGTTGTGTTGAGACAGTGGAGAGAGTATAGAGAGAGTTCGATCACTGCTTCTTAGCCTAATCAGGTAAAAAACCACCCTCCCTTGCGTCTGTGGCCTCCCTCTCCTTTTAACAACAGGTTGACCTAATAAAAAATGCGCAGCTTCACGACTGTCTTCTTTGGTGGTGACTAGATCCATGTTTTGGTCGCGACCTATAAACACAGAGAAGCTTCCCAGGAGAAATTAGGTAGCGACCTGTGGATACTTTGGTCGTGACTTAATGAGATAGAAGCTGCTTCCTTGATTTGATTCTCTGTCTTGTGATTTCTTTTCTGCTCACATTAGTCCTTGCTCCTCTAAAATACCTGCAATTCAAAACCAAAGGTCATTGTAAAAGCCCCACCAGTAAAGGAATATCATATATACAGTTTAGACGAGTTAATTTACTACTTTACCCTTAAAATAGCACATTACCAAGTACAATCATGTATTACCATAAAAGCACAATTACAGGCAAGAAATAAATGGTAAAGTTATTGTAAACCCCTTAAAAATGTAGCAGAAACCATACACTCAACGCTATCTACTCCCTACATATCATCTCCATTATTCATCTTTCCATCACCCTTTCTGCTTTCTTCATGGCATTATATCTAGGCAGCGATTGTAGCACAGTAGGAGCCATGAGAGGCTAAATCTTTATTCTCTTAGTGATAGATCTCGTATCTTGAGCTCATGGACTGCATTGGGAAGTTTTCTGTTTTAATCTGCACCTATTTCATGTTTTGATGCTGCTAGATCTAGGGTTTCATTATATGAACAAGAGATTGAATATCGATTCAGACTAGATAATTGTAATTGAATTTGGATGCTTTGAATGTTGGTTTTTAATATAATATTTTAGTTTCAATTTTAAGATAGTTGGACTTTTATCAACGATCGTTGCTAATTAATTCAATTGCTTGAAATCTAGGGTTTGTCGATCGACGATCATTCGAGGGAATTTTCATCATCTTATTGAAATTACATACTAAGTGATTTTTAACAGTTCATTAAGAGTTTTTAAACTAGCTTTGATCAAAGGAGTTTAAGAAATATTAATACTCTGGACTCAATCGATCGATTAAGGTTTTGTTTAAGACTTAGTGATTTCAAAACTCCCATATCAAATTAAAGAGCAAGGATAGATATGTTTTCATTATCAAGAGTCTGTCATAACATATTTCTTTCACAAACTAACTCATTTTCAACTTAATAAAAATACAAAAATATTTACTTTACTGCACCCTTATTTTACTGCATCAAAAATCAATCAAACCCAAAATCCATTTTATTTTCACTCGGTTTTCAATGGTTTTGTCACCAATTTGCTAGGTCTCCAATAAAAAGTCTCCTCGAGAAGAATGATAGGGTTGTGCCTTATACTATAATATTGGGTGCAATTATTATTATTTTGATGGATCAGACGACGATAATTCGAGCTGCTCATCAATGGCGCCATTGCCGAGGAGCCAAGTAATTGGTTCCTTAGTGATTGATCATCAATTCCATTATTTACCTGAGTCATTTTTTTTGTTTTAATTTTTGTTTTTGTTTTTTTTAATTGCATTGCAGTCTATATGTTTTCTAAGTTTCTACGAAATCACTATATGTGACATTGAGTCGTGACCAAACATTATTTGTGTCATGACCAAATTGCTTTACTGTGGTACTAATAACTCTCTGTGAACTTTAGTCACGACGTTCACAACGTCTGGTCACGACGATTTTGGAAAATCTGCTCTCTATCTTATTTAGTCGCGACCTGTGTTTTTTTGAGTCATGACCTGAAATTAATTTTTAAAAACTTCTGCTCTCTATGTTCTGCGGTCGTAACCTAGACACCCTTGTACCACGACTAGTTGAAATTTTTTGCTGTGAAACTTCTGTGTCTGATTTTGATTGCTTGCTTGGTTATTCTTTATTGTTTCTGAGTTGCATGAGTAGAAGAACTGGACCATTAGTGCCTTTTGAACCTGAAATTAAGAGACAACTTAGGAAACTAAGGAGAGAATTTAGAGAAGAGGCGAGATCAACAGAATCTAACATGGCTGAGATTAATCATAATGAGCATAATGGGAATAATCGATAAGGAGAAAATGAAATACCAATAAATGTAGAAGATAATAGAAAGGGAAATAAATCATTCGCATGTGAATTATGATCCTTATGGTTTCTATACTGAAGAGTTAATTTTGAAATTAAAGGAGCTTTGATTACAACCTTACCTAAATTTCATGATTTTACAGAAGAATATCCTCAACGGCACTTACAGACCATGCATATGATCTGCTCTTCGACGAAGCCTCCAATGACTACATTGGATGATGTCTTAAGGAGGTGTTTCCATTTCACTATGGAAGGAAGTTTAAGGAGTGGTTATACAATCTGCCAACTCATTTCTCAACTCTTACTTGGGATCAGCTGAATTTGACATTTCTATAACTATTTTTGCCAACCTCAAAGACTACTCAGATGAAGAAGGAGATCACAAATATTTTATAGCATAATGGAAAGTCATTACATGAATATTGGATGAGATTTATCAATTTTTTGGCTCGATGTCCTGATCACAATATTACCAAGGCTGATTTAGTAGACATTTTCTTTGATGGTCTACTTCCTCACAATAAGGTTTCCTTGAATATAGCAAAAAATGGATCTTTAAGAGATAAAACTCCACAAGCAGGTTGAGAGTTATTTTAGAAAATGGCTAATGAAGACCATCAGACTGAAGATCCAAGGAGAATGCCCAAATCATCTTCGGGCAATTTGAATGAGATTTTAGCAAAAATAACAGCTCTAGGAAACCAAATGGAAAGAAGGATGAATTTAATTGAAAGAGAACTGCATTCCACAAAGCAAGTTCATGAAATGGGAACCTCATAAGCACTGGTTAAAGGATGCGAGTTATGCGGTTCAATGATGCATGCTACAAGTACATGTAGAGAAAGTATGAAGAAGTAGCAGCAATGTATCAAGGGAGAGATAATCCATACCAAAAGAGAGACCCATACTCCAACACATACAATCCTGGTTGGAGAGACCACCCAAATTTTAGGTGGGGGAGTGGGAAAACTAGGCCATATCAATTCCAAGGAGGTAAGGCTTCCTCAGGCAACTGCCAAAGTAATGCAAGGTCTACGGTTCCAACTCACCCTAATACTTTAGTGGCATCAAGACCAGATAAGACTTCTTAATTATTGAAGAGTATGGCGGCATAAATGAACAATATGGATGGTAGAATGACCAATATAGATAACAAGCTCAAAGAGAATGACGATCAATTCACCTCCGTAGCTTCAATTCTTCAAAGTATGCAGAAGAATAATGCGGATATGCACAGGAAACTTGAGGAGTTAAGTTCCAAGAATGCAGATATTACCAGTCATTTAACTAAAGTTTCCAATATAGTGAGTGGCATCCAAACAAAGGGTAGTAGCAGCATACCTTCAAACACTATCATTAATCTGAAGGGTCTGAATGTCATATCACTTAGAAGTGGAAGACAAGTACATTTTAAGGAAGATGATACACTAAAGGAGGATATGAAAGGTTTTGAAGCTAGAAATTCAACATTATCACAGATAAAGATTAGGAAATCAGAAAGCATTAAAGAAAAGCAACTTATGATTAAGAAGGCAACCCAAGAAGAGAACTCACAAGCACAAGAGGAAACACAAGAGATGCAAGAAGAGGAAGTAATAGTGTCAAGTCCAGCATATAAAGGAAAGCAAGCTGAGGAGAAGGCAGAGTCTAGCAAGCAAGGAGCCTCTAAGCATACAGGTAACTAGGTAAGTATAAAAGATCTCCCTTTTCCTAAATCTTATTTTACTGGAAACAAAAAGATTGACCCTAATTTTGCACAAGATGCTTATAATCTCTTCAATATGTTAGAAATAAATATCCTTATGGTTGAATTCCTCAAGAGAAATCCTAAGTATGCTAAATTTTTGAAAGAATTATGTGCTGATAAGAAAAGGTTTAGGGCTCTTGAGAGAATTCAGGTGAGTGCTAATATGTTATCACTTTTTAAGGCTGAATTACTAGTTAAGTGCCAAGACCCAGGATCTTACATAATCATATGCACTATAGGAAAGTTTCATATCCAGGGAGTATTATTAGATCTAGGGGCTACCATTAATGTAATACCTTGGTCGGTATACTTAGCCTTAGGTATTAAGAATCTTAGAGACACAAGTATAGTGCTACAGTTAGTTGATAGGTCAATTAGGTATCCTAAGGGAATTCTTGAGGATATTCTAGTGCAGGTCAAGGACCTAGTGTTCCCAGCTAATTTTTATATTCTGGACATATCCAGTGAGCTAGTGAGTGAGAGAACTTTGATACTAGGTAGACCCTTCCTCTAAACCTCCCATACAATTATTAGTATGAAGCATAGTTCCATCATAATGGAAGTTGGAGAACATGTGGTATCGTTCAACATGAATGAAGCAATGAAACACCCTTTTGATCATTCTCCTTTTGCTGGGTTGAATGCTATTGATTGTGCTGTTGAAGAGACTAAGGATGAGCATGAATTGAGTTTGCATGATGGGTATGATTCTCTGTTGCATAATTCCCATAATTCTCTGTTGCATGATGACTACTTTGAATCTCTTTCTTTTGTTTACTCTTTTTCTTGTTCTTGTGAAGGTAATGCATCATGTTTTAACTGTTTAGATGTAAATAGCATGCTTTCACCTTCTCAAAATTTCTTTTTTTCATCAAATTTCAATTCAATTTTATCAATTGTCAGTGATAATTCTTTTGGAAAAGAGTTTGTGACTATTTTACAGGGTCACAAGATACTCTAGAAGCTAGAAGTGGAACAAATAAAGAGGGGTCGAGCTTCTGTGACCCTAAGTCAGGACATGAAGGCCTACAAGTCATGACCAAATATCAGTCTACTGAGGGGGATCCTCTTTGTGAATTAGAGTTACGACAAGATGACTGTTTGGTCGCGACCTCAAACTCTCGAGATATCATGTCATGAGGGAAAGATGAAGAGGTCACGACCATATATTTTAGAGACACTCTCTGTGAGTTTGAGTCGCAATGAGAAGTTAAAGAAAAGCCTGAGAGGTCGCGACCAGAAATGGCAGACGTAACCAGTGAATTTCTAATGCCTTCAGTTCCACACTCCACTATTTTGGTTAAAGGGCCAATATGTTCTAACTCTACTTATCCTCACTCACATTCCAAAATTACCTCTCATACCTTAAGATTCTTAAATGATTTGATCTCTAATAATGATCCAGGTTTGAAAGAGAGTGGTCTCAACTATGTTATAGTTGCACATCAACCTCAGCTTAGTACAATATTTGTGAAAGTAGGCGACAAGATAGAGAATCTAAACAAGCTGTATAAAAGCAGTTTCAAGAAATATACAAAGGATGTGAAGGGAATACCACCCAAGTTTGTTGCTTCTACATACCAACCACAGTTGGTAAAGTCCAAGTTTAAAGGGGAAAATTCAAGACAAGCTTGGATAGACTTCATGATGTAAGCAGAGTGCATGATCTTGGGATGCTAAAATGGAGAGAGAAAGAAATAGGGGACATTTTCCAATCACATAACCATCTCTCGAAGTCTTATGAGTTCCCACCACCTCCATAAGGCTAGGTCGTCCCTTTCCTCTATTTTACTTTTCATATTCTATTATCAATTGCTAATATCTTGTTACATGTAATGATTTGATGAGATTGGAAAGGGATCAACCAGTAGAAGTAGTAGTTAATTTCTTTACTTAATGATTCAGTAGGATAGTGTTTAATTTCAGTTTATTTCTATTTATTTTCAATTTTTTTCTGTTTTGCATAACACTCTGTTATTGTCTATGTTTCGCGTACTCATTGATGGTTATCTGAGGTGCTTGCATACTCACATGCATGATTTTAGCTTACCCATCATTTCATCTTTGCCTTACTTGTATTGCTCTGTATGATTGGAATGTGACTATGAGCTTCATTGTCAAATTTGCATTAAGTGATGTGTTTGCCTGCTATGTTGGAGCTAGATTTAATTGACCTTATGTAGCGCTATGATTTCTATATCTTTGCTGACAGTGAGGATACTGTTAAGTTTAAGTGTGGGGGAAATCTTGTCTCTGTGCTAATTAATGTAAAACTTCTTCAATTAATCCAATCTTTCATCACAAAATTTTTGGTTTTTAATCTTAAGGTGTGATGAATTGCTAAAAATTGGATCCCCATTTTAAACTATTTTTTTCCTTAGCTATAAAAAGGTTTTAGTATAAAAGATGGTTTGGGCTTTGAAAACTATCACTTGGTAGTCTTTGTAAAAATTGGTCTCGACCTTCACTATTTTCAATCGCAACCTGGAATGGAATTTTGGACTTAATATGCTCTCTGTGAAAATCAGTCGCGATGCGAGTGTATTTAGGTCGCGACTACAACTCTCTATGTATTTATGTTGCGACAAGAACCTTTCCTGTTTCAATAAAGTAAAGTTACTCGGTCGGCACGATAACCGAGGAGGTGATCAGATAAAGTCCTAGACTTATCTGGATAGCATTGGATGGCGTAACAGGTTCCAGCAAGATGCCACATGGCGCCAACATAGAGGAGGAAGAAAAAGTTGAGGACACGTGGCACAATCTTAGCTGGTGAGTCCAGTTTGTGGGAAATCGGACCGGACCGGTACTGGATTGGACTGGAACTGCTGAGTCAGCTGATGAGGTATCCCAGAAGCTTGCAATTTTGCCATGTGACATATGAGGTGTCCCATGAGGTGGGCTTGAGATGATGTCATGTATGATGCAGTAATAGGAAATTCCGGAAAAACCAGGACCACAAGTTCATATGGCTTTAAAATTACAAGAATGCCATTGAAGGAAACTATAAATACCCCCCTTGCTCTTCATTATGCACGGCCAAGCATGAGAAAGAGAGAGAAGGAAGTGCTAGAGAGAGAAAGTGAGAGGAAGAAAGAAAGAAAGGAAGTTCTGGCGGAACTGGAAGCAGTATAGAGATAGTAGAGTTCTGCTAAGCTCTTGAGGTAGTAACTAATCCTAGCTTTTATGTAATGGCTTTGTGATTTGTTGTGCTATTGTTTGATTGGATTGTTGTCTTATATGTTATGTCTGAAGCTCTGCTATAATGCTATGATCATATGTTATTAAGCATGGAAGCGTGCGGCATACTTATCTATACACAATCACAAGCAAGCACAGTCACTCTGCATTACATATATTGTTATGATTATTACTATTGAGATTCCCCCGAATCTCATCCCAATAAGTAAACCATTACAGGGGAGGATATGTCAAAGTGAATTTTGGGAATTTTAAGAGACGTCGTTATGCTGCCGAAATTATGACAAGATAAAGAGAACAGCTAATACGTACTGTGTACGTAGGTACTGTCTAAGGAGGCTGGAAGTGAGTGGACCTAGCCGGTTCATCCAGTCTTTTTTGGGTACTTACGTAGAATGGTAGTTCTCAAGGGAATTACCGAATCGGTACAAGATCAGTTACTTTCTGAAGATGAAGCGTAGCGGTATGCTGCCAGATTTTAGGCAGGAAAAGATGTAATAGAAGCATGAGAATTTTGTACATACCCAGATGTAAAACAACTTATTAGTTAATAATAAGTGTTGTTTGGCATGTTTGACTGATATATGATGGATGTATGCATATGTATGCAAAGTAGAAATGCTGAAATTTACCACTGTGAATAGTAACACGTGGTGATCTAATCATGTTTGATAAATGATTAAAAATAGTAAATGGATGAATAAATGTATGAAATTTTTATGGTAAATAATATACATACCAAGATTTAATTTGATATATAAAACGTCTCATTTGGATGTCTACATATGAAGATATGAATTATCAAAGTTGGGACCAGAATGCTAGATTCAGGAGAAAAATGTTGGATGAACAGTAAAGTTGTGACGTTGACTGACGTTGACTCGGTCAATGAATGGTCAACCAGTTATTTTTAACTGAAATATAATTGAGTTAGATTCAAGTATCAATTGGAACCACTTCATTTCAATTTTTTTAGAATTAGTTATGATTTTTCGAAGTCAGGTCACTCATCTGGAATTTACACAGTGAACAGTACTCGATAAGAGTAAAACTCCAGATTGAGAAATTGGACTTCAATGACCTTGAAAGTGGTTCTAAATGCTACCAAATGATCCCTAAGACATACGAAAGTAAGGATGTTTCATTTTGGTATCAGAGCAGAAGGTTCTGGCATAGACCAGAAAGGGCTCTGGTTCAGAGCATAAGATTCTGGCACAGAACAGAGGTTCTGGCTCAGTGATGCTCTGAAATAGTTAAGATGTGTGGTATGTGGTATGGGTTATTCTAAATGTTTTACATATGTACATAGATTGTTGTGCATATATATGACTGTATTTCCCAATTCTAGAAAAAAGAAGTGGAAGTCATGGTTAATACAAGAAGAACGGTTAGACTAGAGGTGGTTGAGCCTCGGGATGAGGGTACTAATAATCAGATAGACCTTGTGCAAATTATTCTAGATAGGTTAGAACAGCAACAGGACTTCTGCTTAAAGGGATATATCTATTTCAGGCTACTTACTAAGTCTTGGGCCTGAAAATTGGGGTGTTACATTTCTACCCCCCTTAAAATAAATTTCGTCCTCGAAATTTACTCAGTACCTTAGCCAACTATCCTGGATATATCTCCTCTGTATATCCTCTCCTGGTTTATGACTAAGGCTTGGGGCATTCATCCTGTTATGCTTATGGACAACCCATTACACTTGTGAGTAGTGTCCATTTCTTTCATACCTTATCCCCTAAAATTTTGATGTAATTCTGGGGTCTACCTCATCCCTCTTACACTTTGCTAATCCCTTAGGAGAAATATTGTTCTTCTGACTTTCTTTCTCCTGATACAATATCATAATTCAGATTATGATTATAACATGAATGGTTCTATCTTCTTTCTTTTCATAACTTCTCTAACTTTTCTTAACTTTTCTCATAACTTCATGCATCTATGCCAAACCTCTGTGGCACCTGCACTCTTTTTATCCCTTCTCAGGGCTTACATATCATTAGGCTACTCTTGCCTTAGCACCTTTCAATTTAATGTGTTACTGGGTTAGGGCTAGATTACTCTTTATATAGCTTTAGGCCCTAGAAATCTCTTTCTTATAGAACTGTGTTCCACTCGTGCTTTGCCTTAAACCCTCTTCTCCAGGTTTTTTTGGCCTTTTCATCTCTCATGACTTGTTATAATGACCACTTTCTTTAGATCAGAAAAGAACTCTTCATTATCCACATCATTATCTAGGCATATAGTTCCTTACAGCTCAGTCGCCCTAACAGCTATGATTCTTCTTAACCATTCTTAGGGTCGACCTTAGGGAATATTGGAGACTCCGTCTGGGGTAAGAGCAAATACCTTTCCTAGGGATGTCAGCATTCTTAGGACAACCCTTTTGCAAAGTGGCCTTTCTCACCACAACTGCTTTGCCCTGCTTGACACTCCCATGTACCATGGCTCTTTCCACCACATTGACATCTCTGCTCTCCAACCTGATCATTACTTTGATCAGTCCCCTGTCTGAACTATTGCCTCTTTCTCTTGCTATTGGCTTCACCACTTGAGCTACCTCCCAGAGTGCTCTTAGCCAATGCTTTTCTATTATCTATTCACAGGGAATTCTCTTTTCTGCTTCTCAGGCATACTTCTACAAAACTTTGAATATCAGTACTCAGATTTGGACTTGGACTCTGTCTTTATTAAGGAAAAACTAAGTTTAGTCTGCCTATAATAGAGGCTATCTGAGGAAAACCATTGTAAAATAATTTCTCTGGGTGAGTTTATCAACTAGTGAAGCTTCCTCACCTTAACTTCGTCTTTGGCATTCATCTTCCCAAAGAGATATTACATTGTACTCATATCTCATGGCTCATTACTTTCCTTAGGCTAGGTATAACTACGACAAAAGGATCTAACTACGATCAACCGTTACCCTCTTCAGAATCTAACTGCGACTCTGAAGCTCTTAGGATCTAACTGCGACCCTGGAGCCATGCTAGGATCTAACTGCGACCCTCCAGAATCTAACTGTGATTCTGTTGTACTGTATATCTCCCGAAGATCTTAAACCAACATACTAAGTTATAAGGTTAACTGCTTCCACCTGTTGATAACTCAGTAAAAATTTTAAAAATATATTTAGTAGCCTCATATCATTTACCCAGACTTTACTTACTTCCTCTCTTACTCAGGAGTTCCTTCTCATCTTTCAACATGTGCTCTAACTGCAAGCAATCTGTACCAGATCTAACTCTTATCTAAAGAGTGATCTGTACTTATCTGAATCTAGCTCTATCCGAGAGCCATCTGTTTCAGATCCAACTCTTATTTGAAGAGTGATCTAGAAACAATCCCTTTACTGTTATTTGTTACTCTTTCTGTACATCATTCATTTCAATAGAAATGGCCCTGAGTACTGTATTCACAAGCCTATAGATATACCTGAGTAACCTCAATCATAAATCATATCATAACTTATCGTCCCATAAGTCGATACTATCTATCATCCTCAATACCTTCATATCATCCTCATATCATATGGTATGGGAGCAACATACTGTCTCATAACTTTCTCATCTCATACATGTACTCATATATACTCTACCCTGCATGCACTGCAAAAGGGGAGTATCCATTCACCATAGCATACTCTAACATGCATGTCATCATATGACAACTGCAAGGAGATGCAACTATCATATCCTATGGCAACATAAGCCATATCATCATCATATTTTGCTCAACCATCCATCAGACATTGTAATCATCTAAGTAAGCCTCAAAACGTATTTTCTTTATCATATTGCCTATCACATGATCAGGATCTGACAAGAACATCTGTCTATTTCACTTAGGCTGCCACGCTACCCTCTTACTAGGGTATAGACTCAATCCTTCATTACTCTATCTTATATAGTGAATAGGGGAGTCACTTTATCTTTCAAACTGTGGCTACCTCTTTACTATCCCTTAACTTCTTCTGTTTATCCATCAGTCCTAGTCTATTCTTGACCGGACTATGGTTACTTATTGGTCTTTCTCTTTTTATCCTAGCGAACTTGAGTCGCATGGATCTCATTTATCATCTTTTACTATTACTTCTACTTTCTAGGGTACTATACCCTAGGTCTATCACTTCTCCGTGATGGAATCCCTCTGCTTAGGGAACATTTAGCTCTTTCATGTACTAGGATCATTCCTGGCAAATCTCATTCTAGCTTTTAGGTCTTCTATTCAGATTAGCTGAATAAAATCCCTGTAACGTAGATCTACTCTTAGTTATCACATAGAGGATCTACTTTTACACATTGTCTTAAACTGATCTTTCGTACCTCAGTACCTTTGTACTGTCTGGCTTACCGTATGCTATTCTAATCCTCAACTAATGGACTTTAGCAAGGTTGGTACCTTCATTATCATATGGCCTCTGCTATCTTTATTACGACCTGAGATCTACATAGTCACAATTCACATGCTCTGCGACTTTTAGTCGCGACTGTCATACGCTACTCGTCACGACCTGGCATTTCTGTGTCTTTTAGTAGCGACCTATTCCTCATAACATCGCGACCTGGACTCCTTTAAGCCATAATATAAGTTTTAACGCTCAAGGGTTTGACTAACCCTAACTATCTTGTATATGTTTTCTCTACTTCCTACTTTTAAAACCTGTAATCATATTTGAAACATCCTCCTTTATACTCCTCAGAGTACACTTGTGGAAGCAATTTTAGCTTAACTTGAGTCCAGAGATTGAACTTTTAACTCTTAAGTTCCTTATTCTAAACCTTTACTTTGAGAACTGGTTTTTCACCTTCTACACATCCAAATGAGGCTTATTACCTATTCACGGAATGCCCCAGATGTGTACTACCGGCTCACTAAATCTCGTGGCCAGACTCCTCCGTTTACTAGGTCAAACTGAGGTCAGAACACTGCTACCTCAAGACCTGCGAATTTCCGTTTAATTTACCATACATAAATTGAATATGCTGAACAATATTTATCATTGCATATCAGAATGTCATACAAAATGGCATATACAACAAAGCATATACATAATCTTTCTATCTTTATTACATCTCTTTCTGCCTAAACTCCGGCAGCATAACTGCTACGCTTCATCTGTACAAAGAACTAAACTGTACTGATTCGGTAATCCCCTCATGAGAACTACCATTCTACGTAGTACCCAGGAAAGACTAGATGAACCGGCTAGGTCCACTCACTTCTAGCCTCCTTAGACAGCACTACGTACACAGTACTTATCATATACTAATGTTCAGTCTTTACTTCGGCAGCATAACAGCGTCTCTTAGGATTTTCAAAATCCACTTCAGCATAACCTCCCTGTAATGGGTTATGTATGGGGATGAGATTCGGGGGAATCTCAGTAGCAACAATCATAACAATATATGTAATGCAGAGTGACAGTGCTTGCTTGTGATTGTGTACAGATAAGTATGCTGCGTGCTTCCATGCTTAATAACATATGATCATAGCATTATAGCAGAGCTTCAGACATAACATATAAGACAACAATCCAACCAAACAATAGCACATCAAATCACAAAGCCATTACATAAAAGCTAGGATTAGTTACTACCTGGCTAGCTCAGCAGAACCTTACTATCTCTATTCTACTTCCAGCTCTGCCAGAACTTCCTTACTTCCTTTTCTCCTTTCTCTCTTCTCTTCCTTCTCCTTCTCTCTCTTCTTTCTCTCCCTTCCCTTGCCCATGCGTGAATGGAAATGAAGGCAAGGGGGGGTATTTATAATTGCCTTCAATGGCAATTCTGTAATTACCATGAACTTTGATCCTGCGGTCCTGGTTTTTCCTGGATTTTCCTATTTTCCTTAATTCCTCCTTTACTGCATCATCGGGACACCTCACCGGGACACCTCACCGGGACACCTCAGCAGTATATTTTTCACATGTCTGAAATCCCTGGACACCTCAGCATGCTGACTCACCGGTCCAGTGTCTTGCCTCGTAATACGTGCCCTCTCAGCTTTATCTGCTTCCTGCAGACTAATGCCATGTGGCGACTGGAAGAGACCTTGCACACTTCCCAATGCTATCCAGATAAGTCCCAGACTTATCTGATCACCTCCTCAGTTTTCGTGCCAACCGAGCAACTTTACTCTACTGAAAGGTTACTGAATCATGCTCTAATGCCATGTGGCATCTTGTGGGTCCCATGAGGATACCTTATCAGTCCACCTCATGGTTTCCAGATAACCTTTCCTGTATCTGGCCTCCTGCCTCCGGTCTATCTCTAACCGGGTAACTATCTCTTTTGGACCTTCTTAACTCATGGCCCATACGCTTGGCACTACTTTAGTCACCAGTGCGACCTAGCCATCATCTCATCGCGACTTAACACCTTTTGTGTTCATTAGTCGCGACCACAGCATTCTCTAGTCGCGACCACAACATTCTTTAGTCGCGACTATAACAGTCTTTCGTCGCGACCACATCACTTTTTAGTCGCAACTAGGCTTATTCTACTCATTAGTCGCGACACCACATACATATCTGTCACGACCAAGCCTCTCTACCAATATTAGTCGCACCACAATACACTCTCGTCGCGACCAACTTCTTTATCTTCGCGACCTAACTGGTCAACTCTTGAACCTTTGACCTTTACATCATCCCAAATGGCCATTTACCCCTTGGGACTTCCACTGTTTACACATAAGTCCCCGTACCTTTACTTACTCGCAGCTCAGTCCCTGAAACTCTCTGCGTTCCTCTGGGACTTCTGCTAAAAAGGGGTCTAGTAGCCTTTCAATCTTAGGCTATTTCTGCATCTCTAGGCCTGAAAATTGGGATGTTACATTTCTCCTCCCCTTTAAATAAATTTTGTCCTCGAAATTTAATCAGTACCATAGCCAAATTAACTTAACATCTGGCAAAGTACTCATCATAACTTTACATCTCTTCGTAACATGCTTATCTTTCTCTGGGTCAACTCAATCAGAGTTGAAATCTACTTTTCTCTTATGGATCACTTACTGCACTTTATAAATAGTGTCCATTTCTTTCATATGAAATTCTCTCGAATATTATTGTATTCGGGAGTTTCTTCTAACTACTCATCATACTTTTAGCATCTATCTGGTATTACTTCTCTTAATATCCCACAGACTGCTTTAATATCTACAACATCTCATCTTTCTTTTCACTTAACGTCATTCAGAGAGAGGACTTACGTAGCTATTCTTTCTTTACTTTGCTGCTAAATGAAAGCACCTACTCTAACATGCATAATGCCTGGCCAACATACTGCAGGACTGCATACCTGCTTATGAATGCAAAGCTCTAACATCGGAGCTCAAGCATTCCTGTTCTAACTAGGCACAGCTCTAACACTCAGAGCTTGCATAGTTTTAGCATAACATAAGGCCTGACATCTCATGCAAGGAGTGAAAGCTCTCATTTTCTATTCTCTTTCATAGCATAACATTTAAACATATGATCCCTACCAAAAAAGGAGCCTCTCTGTCTGTTCATAAAATGGACATCTCTAGGTGCGTGTCATATTACACTCTTCCATAGTATATCTCATTGCATGCCTTTGATACTTTATCATAGCATATCTAGCCAACTCTGGCTATCTCATGGTGTATATCACCCTTTCGTAACTTATGTTGAGATACCATAAGGCTAACATTCTCTTCCTCATAGAACTGAGTTCTATTTTTTCTTTGCCTTAGACCTTTTTCTCTAGGTCTTCTCTAGCCTTTTAATCTTTTTACCCTCATCTGGGGGAATCTATCTACTTATACTCTTCTGTTCTCATTACACTGAGAATTTTCTTCTCTGCTTCTCATTACACAGAGGATTCTCTTCTCTGCTTCTCATTACACAGAGGATTCTCTTCTCTGCTTCTCAGGCATACTTCTACAATACTTTAAATATCAGTACTCATATTTGAACTTGGACTCCATCTTCGGTTAAGGGAAAGCCAAGTTTAGTCTGTATACTAGAGGCTACCTGAGGAAAATCATTATAAAACAATTTCTCTGGGTGAGCTTATCAACTAGTGAAGCTTCCTCACCTTAACTTCATCTTTGGCCTTCATCTTCCCAAAGAGATACTACATCGTACTCATGTCTCATGTCTCATTACTTTCCTTAGGCTAGGTCTAACTGCGACCTCGGGATCTAACTGCGATCAACCGTTAGCCTCTTCAGAATCTAACTGCGACTCTGAATCTGTTAGGATCTAACTGTGACCCTGGAGCCATGTTAGGATCTAACTGCGACCCTCCATAATCTAACTGCGATTCTGTTGTACTGTATATCTTCCGAAGATCTTAAACCAATAGACTAAGTTATAAGGTTAACTGCTTCCACCTGTTGATAACTCCATAAAAATTTTATAGCCTCATATCGTTTACCCAGACTTTACTTACTTCCTCTCTTACTCAGGAGTTCCTTCTCATTTTTCTTATTTTACTGTGGCTTACCATTGGCTTGTGCCATTATGGTCTAACTGAAGGGAATTGGAAGACACGCAGCGGAAATTAACTTTAAAAATTTTTTCATTCCCAGCCAGGATCTACCGAATGTGTTTAAGTCAAGGAGAAAGAAGTGTTACCTTCGGTACTCGAGCTTTGGTCGCGACCTGAATGTCCACTAGTAGCGACTCCTCGCCTCTGGAACTTTCAGTCGCGACCTCCTCAGCTTCTAGTCGCGACCTGTCGCCTCTGGAGTTTGTAGTCGCGACCTACTCTGCTTCTAGTCGCGACCTGTCGCCTCTGGAGCTTTTAGTCGCGACCTCTTCAACTTCACGTCGCGACCTGTCTCCTCTTTTCGGATTTCTGACGTTCAGATGCCCGTTTGGTCGCGACCTAAGTGTGTTCTGGTCGCGACCTTTCTTCGTGTCTGGCCGTATCGTAGAAGTCGACAGCTCAGATCGGCTTCCTCTACCGGTATCCACACGAACAGCGTTCCAATCCCGAATGACGTGCTAGCGCCTCTTGTCCCTCTAGGGATTTCTGGAGATTCTGTCCTCACCGTCTCTATTTTGGCAGTTTCTTATCTGCAAACCTTTTGCACTCTCCCTGCCCCCTTTTCTCACGACTGAATGTGTGTGAAGAGATCTATATTGTGTGTAGAACCCTAGCTCCTAATGTCAAATATATAGGAAGCTATCGGGCTTCTAATAGGGCCGGGCTTCAGAATTAATCTGATATTAATTATGAATTAATACAATATCATATATTGCATAATTTAATAAGAAACTGATTAAATAAATATGGTTTATATTAAATCTGTCCCACAGATTTAATTCACCTATTTATTTAATTTAAAATAAAGATAAGACAGAATTATATTTGATTTATTCTTATAAATCAAATTTGAGATATCTTATCAATTTGAATTTCAAATTCAAATAGATCATATCCATTTAAATTCAAATTCAAAAGTGATAAAAATTTAATTTATCCTTATAAATTAAATCTTGCAAATATCTCTTATATTATATATAATATATATATACTAATTTATATATATATATAATATATATCCACCATAGATTATTCATTGAATCTAGACATCTCTTAGATTCAATGAATCTGGACATCATAACTCGCATTGGGCTGTTTTGTGTGCGACCCTGTAGGCCCATATGAAGTTGGCAGTGGCCCAGTTACTATACTGACCCACAAGTCGTAAGCGGTCTCTAGCAAGGCATTACGACTACCTAAAACATATGAGGATCGATAAACGATGTAGCCTTTCATACAACCATATCACGTCCCTTTTGTCACACGATATTTCGGTCAAGGATGAGGCATGGTGAACGTCATCCTCCTGTTCCTGACCGTTACTTTCTCGATCCCTGAGTAGTCTGAATATAGAAATGGAACTACCCTTCCATTCCAGTATGGCCATACATTTCTCATACTCACTCATCGAGGGGCCCAGTAATATCTCTCTACGAATGTGAGGGACAAATTCCATCTTGACCATTCACATTCCTCCGCATGAAAAACCACTAAGCCCGAGCATAGCCTTTATGATCACTCGGTCAAAAGTGACTTTTGACTAGGTCAAAGCTGAGCGTTTGTCATGTAGGAATCCATGATGACCTCAGGTCAAAGGGCATAGTGACATGGCTTGTATATGAGAGAAGCTTATGACTTGACCCATGCAGCTCTCTCATAGCGGGTCGGTCCAACACCCTGTACTCTTACATGTGCTTATGACTTTGATTTATATCTCTATATATCTTCAAAGTCATACTGGTCTTATTTCATCTCTGTTCCAGCATAGATGACCGACCAGGGACATTTAGGATAAAATCACTAGTTATCCAAGGATTGTCATCATAGTAAACATGCAAATAATATGATAACATGATACAATGATTGGCCCCTAGGGCATAATTTCCAACATCCTCCCACTTGCACTAGGAACAATCATTAATTTGTCTCAATCCTATTGACCTAACATGACGCTCATGTTTTGCCTGGACAAGCGGTTTAGAGGATCAGCATCATTGTCTTCTCTTGCTACCTTGCATATTTTTATATCACCTCTATCATTGATTTCTCTGATGAGATGAAATCGCCTGAGTATATGCTTGGTCCTTTGATGTGACCAAGGCTCTTTGGCCTGTGCAATGTCACTACTATTGTCACAGAACAAAGTTATTGGATCTGAGATGGTCGATACCACCCCTAGTTCAGTAATGAACTTCCTGATCCAAACGGCCTCCTTAGCTGCATCAGATGCTGCTATGTACTCAGCTTCCGTTGCAGAATCTGCTACAGTACTCTGCTTAGAGCTCTTCCAGCTTACTGCTCCATTATTCAAGAGGAATATGTATCCAGATTGCGATTTCTGGTCATCCTGGTCAGTTTGGAAACTTGCATCTGTGTAACCAGTTACATAGAGCTCATCATCCAATCCACCATAGACCAAGAATAAGTCCTTAGTCCTTCTTAAGTACTTAAGGATATTCTTGACAGCAGTCCAATGGCCCTCACCAGGGTCCTGTTGATATCTGCTAGTCATACTTAAGGCAAACGAGACATCCGGTCGAGTACATAACATGGCGTACATGATAGATCCTATGGCCGAGGCATATGGAATCTTACTCATGCGACCTCGCTGATCTGGTGTACTAGGACACAAATCCTTGCTGAGGTGAATACCATGAGACATGGGTATGAAACCCCTCTTTGATTCCTGCATACTGAACCTATGCAGTATCTTGTCTATATATGTGCTCTGACTCAGTCCTAGAAGCCTTTTAGATCTATCTCTATAGATCCTAATTCCTAGGATGTAGGTGGCTTCACCCAAGTCTTTCATCGAGAAAGATTTTCCTAACCAAGACTTGACAATCTGCAAGGTAGGAATGTCATTCCCAATGAGTAGGATGTCATCGACATAGAGTACCAAAAACACAACTGTGCTCCCACTAACCTTTTTGTACACACAAGGTTCATCAATGTTTTGAAGAAATCCAAACTCTTTGACTACTTCATCAAAACGATGATTCCAACTCCGAGATGCTTGCTTCAGTCCATAAATGGACCTTTGAAGCTTGCACACCTTACCAGAGTCCTCAGAACGCACAAAGCCTTCAGGTTGTGTCATGTACTCATCCTCAAGGAGCTTTCCATTAAGGAAGGCTATCTTGACGTCCATCTGCCATATTTCATAGTCATAATATGCTGCAATGGCAAGGAGGATTCTGATTGATTTGGCCATTGCAACTGGGGAAAAGGTCTCATCATAGTCCACACCATGAGTTTGAGTAAATCCTTTTGCAACCAGTCGTGCCTTGAAGACATTTACATTGCCATCCATGTCAGTTTTCTCTTTAAAAACCCACTTGCACCCGACGGTTTTTACACCTTCAGGCGGGTCGACTAAGGTCCATACCTTATTGTCATACTGGATTGCATCTCAGACTTCATGGCATTAAGCCATTTTTTAGAGTTTGGTCCCACTATAGCTTCTTGATAGGTAGTGGGCTCATTATGCTCAATGAGCAACACATCACGACTATCAGAAATCAGAAATCCATATCTCTCAGGCTGAAGTCGTGCCCTATTAGATCGCCTTGGGCCTTGCGTGACTTGAGGAGTCTCAACAACTTCTTGTGAGTCTTCTCTACTTTCCATCTCTAGTTCTGTGGCGTCTTGTGGCTCTCGAACTTCTTCGAGGTGTACCTTGCTCCCAGTGGTTCTTTTAGAGATAAATTCTCGTTCTAGAAAGATACCATTTCTGACAACAAACACTTTGTTATCAGTGGGGTTGTAGACATAATATCCCTTGGTTTCCTTAGGATATCCCACAAAAAAGGCACTTTGAAGATTTGGGCGCTGCTTATCTGAGGCTTGTTGCTTAACATAGACCTCACATCCCCAAATCTTGAGAAAAGACAAACTAGGTTTCCTCCCAGTCCATATCTCATACGGAGTCTTTTCAACTACCTTAGATGGAACACGATTCAGTGTGAACGCAGCTGTCTCTAGGGCGTGGCCCCAAAAGGATGGTGGAAGATCTGTTCGACTCATCATGGATCGAACCATATCCAATAGTGTTCGATTCCTCCGTTCAGAAACCCCATTCCATTGTGGTGTTCCTGGAGGAGTCAATTGTGAGACTATTCCACAATTCCTAAGATGATCGATAAACTCTTGGCTCAAATATTCACCACCTCGATCAGATCGAAGGGCTTTAATTGTTTTGCCAAGCTGGTTTTGTACTTCATTTTGAAATATCTTGAACATTTCAAAAGATTCGGATTTATGTTTCATTAGATAGACGTAGCCATATCTACTGAAATCATCTATGAATGTAATGAAGTACGAATAACCTCTTCTGGCATTTGTATTCATCGGTCCACACACATCTGTATGTATGAGGCCCAACAAATCGGTGGCCCTCTCACTGTGCCCAGTGAAAGGCGACTTTGTCATCTTTCCTAACAAACAAGATTCGTAAGTATCATATGATTCAAAATCAAATGAGTTGAGAAATCCATCTTGATGGAGTTTAGAAATGCGTTTCTCATTTATGTGGCCTAGACGACAGTGCAAGAGGTACGTCGGATTCAAATCATTTGGTTTGATCCTTTTGGCGGTTATGTTATAGATATTTCCATGATTGGGTTGTTCCAAGTTTAATATGTAATGATCAACATGCAAATCACCATGAGCATAGAAAACATCATTACGATAAATGGAACATTTACCATTCCCAGAAATGGAAGTGTAACCTTCCTTATCCAAATAAGAAAGAGAAACAATGTTACTACTCAAAGCAGGAACATAATAGCAATTGTTCAAAACTAACAAAAGCCCAGTGGGCAGAACTAATTCATAAGTGCCTACAGCTAGAGCAGCAACCTTTGCTCTGTTTCCAACTCGTAGGTCAACTTCGCCCTTCTTCAGCTTTCTACTGTCCTTTAGGCCCTGCACATTTGTACAAATGTGAGAACCACATGCAGTATCTAATACCCATGTAGTGGAAGTAGAGAGATGAATGTCTATAACATAAATACCTGAAGCGATAGCCCCGCTATCCTTCTTGTTCTTTTTCAGATCTTCAAGGTAGAGTTTGCAATTCCTCTTCCAATGACCCGGTTCATTGCAGAAGAAGCAAACTCCTTCCTTTGGAGGCTTTGCCTTCTTTGGTGCAGGCTTGGTTTTGGGCTTGCCTGACTCTTTGGTCTTACCAGATGAGCCGTGACCCTTCCCCTTACCCTTGCCTTTCTTTTTCGTACCCTTTCCTTTCTGAACCATCAAAACAGTACTGGGCTTCTTCTTAACAGTCGGCTCAGCAGTTTTAAGCATCCCATGCAGTTCAGAAATAGATTTCTCCATGTTGTTCATGTTGTAGTTCATGACAAACTAGTCATAACTTTCCGGGAGTGAGTTCAAGATCAAATCTGTAGCTAACTCCTGGCTCATGGGAAATCCAAGCCTCTCAAGGTGATCTATGTACCCTTTCATCTTTAAGACATGAGTACTCACTGATGCACCTTCAGCCATCCTGCAGGAATGTAAGGCCTTAGTGGTCTCATACCTCTCTTGCCTTGCCTGTTGCTGGAACATTTCCTTAAGATGCACAATCATCTCATAAGCCTCCATGTGTTCCAGATCTCTTTGGAGCTCCGGAACCATGGTGGCAAGCATCAAGCATCCCACATCGACAGAGTCTTCCTTATGCTTCGCATAAGAATCTCTCTGAGCTCTAGGAGCATTGGCTGCTGGCTCCTCAGGAATAGGTTGATCTAGGACATATACCTTTCTTTCCTGCTTGAGAACAATTCTCAAGTTCCTGAACCAGTCAAGAAAGTTTGTCCCATTGAGTTTGTCCTTCTCAAGGACAGATCGCAACGATAATGTAGCAGTATTACTAGTCGTCATGATTCTACAATTAAAATATGCAAGCGAATTAGCAATCTCCCACTGAATAAAACAACCCTCAATGTAATAATTAGTGGGCTAAGATCCATATTTTGCTTAAACTTGAGTCCGCTTTGGCAGGACGCTCAACTTTAAGTTATTTAGGTAGGTAACAACTTTACCAATTACATCAAATGTAACTCTTAGATATTTATGGGATTCCATCATCATATGATCCGGCATGTTTAAATCCCATCTAATGCCTTGAGACCCAAAACCGTTTTGATAATCTCAATTAAGTCAAACAATAACAAACATAAGAGTAGCACCATTACTCTTGCTTATCTCCCCAAGATAACTCAAATGCACCCACTTTGGTGGAGCCTACAAATGAGCGATCGAGATTTTGATAAGTGTTCATTAATTGACGGCATATGACTTAAGATTTCTTTTAGAGGGTTTAATTAATTATCTGGTTTATAAGATGCATGTATCGCGGTTGTATCTCATACAAGTATTATGCATATAAAACATACATGCAGTGATCTAATCAAAAGATGCATAATCTTAAACGTGATACAATATGGCTCACCTATCCTAAGTCCCCTCAAGCCAATGAGAGGAGCTCTCTAATTAGAATAGGAAAAGTACATAAGGAAACCTCGTTTTAACATTCGAGGGGAGTGAGATGAGAAGAGAATGTACAACGAGAGTCATTAGAGGAAGGCACGACACGCAGGCCGTATTTAGAAAAATTACAACACTTGTAATCTAGAGCCATATTGTTCACCATACCCAAACATTCAAGAATCAAAATTCATACTATTTGAAGGGCAATAAATGTTTCAAAACATTCATATATCAGGAAAGTCAATACATATTACGATTATGTTGCGCTACGATTAAATAGCCACGGCGGTCCCGCTAGCCGGTTAGCGGGCAGGGTGTGGGGCAGCGCCCCAAGGAAATTTTTTTTTTTTCATAAATAATCAAGAATCTTAATTCTATTTCCTTTAGACCCCATCAATATTAATTGATCAAATCAATTAACATACACCACCAATTTTAGTTTCCTTTTAGATTCCGTATATGTCATACATAAAGAGATTCCATATATGTCATACATATCTCGCATGTTATCATATAATCAGCTAAGAAGTCTAACATACATCACATGTATCAACAATCAAACCTAACTTAAACACAAAACGGCATGGCTCTGATACCACTGAAGGGAATTGGAAGACACGCAGCGGAAATTAACTTTAAAAATTTTTCATTCCCAGCCAGGATCTACTGAATGTGTTTAAGTCAAGGAGAAAGAAGTGTTACCTTCGGTACTCGAGCTTTGGTCGCGACCTCAGTGTCCACTAGTAGCGACTCCTCGCCTCTGGAACTTTCAGTCGCGACCTCCTCAGCTTCTAGTCGCGACCTGTCGCCTCTGGAGTTTGTAGTCGCGACCTACTCTGCTTCTAGTCGCGACCTGTCGCCTCTGGAGCTTTTAGTCGCGACCTCTTCAACTTCACGTCGCGACCTGTCTCCTCTTTTCGGATTTCTGACGTTCAGATGCCCGTTTGGTCGCGACCTAAGTGTGTTCTGGTCGCGACCTTTCTTCGTGTCTGGCCGTATCGTAGAAGTCGACAGCTCAGATCGGCTTCCTCTACCGGTATCCACACGAACAGCGTTCCAATTGCGAACGACGTGCTAGCGCCTCTTGTCCCTCTAGGGCTTTCTGGAGATTCCGTCCTCACCGTCTCTATTTCGGCAGTTTCTTATCTGCAAACCTTTTGCACTCTCCCTGCCCCCTTTTCTCACGACTGAATGTGTGTGAAGAGATCTATATTGTGTGTAGAACCCTAGCTCCTAATGTCAAATATATAGGAAGCTATCGGGCTTCTAATAGGGTCGGGCTTCAGAATTAATCTTATATTAATTATGAATTAATACAATATCATATATTGCATAATTTAATAAGAAACTGATTAAATAAATATGGTTTATATTAAATCCGTCCCACAGATTTAATTCACCTATTTATTTAATTTAAAATAAAGATAAGACAGAATTATATTTGATTTATTCTTATAAATCAAATTTGAGATATCTTATCAATTTGAATTTCAAATTCAAATAGATCATATCCATTTAAATTCAAATTCAAAATTGATAAAGATTTAATTTATCCTTATAAATTAAATCTTGCAAATATCTCTTATATTATATATAATATATATATATACTAATTTATATATATATATAATATATATCCACCATAGATTATTCATTGAATCTAGACATCTCTTAGATTCAATGAATATGGACATCATAACTCGCATTGGGCTATTTTGTGTGCGACCCTGTAGGCCCATATGAAGTTGGCAGTGGCCCAGTTACTATACTGACCCACAAGTCGTAAGCGGTCTCTAGCAAGGCATTACGACTACCCAAAACATATGAGGATCGATAAACGATGTAACCTTTCATACAACCATATCACGTCCCTTTTGTCACACGATATTTCGGTCAAGGATGAGGCATGGTGAACGTCATCCTCCTGTTCCTGACCGTTACTTTCTCGATCCCTGAGTAGTCTGAATATAGAAATGGAACTACCCTTCCATTCCAGTATGGCCATACATTTCTCAGACTCACTTATCGAGGGGCCCAGTAATATCTCTCTACGAATGTGAGGGACAAATTCCATCTTGACCATTCACATTCCTCCGCATGAAAAACCACTAAGCCCGAGCATAGCCTTTATGATCACTCGGTCAAAAGTGACTTTTGACTAGGTCAAAGCTGAGCGTTTGTCATGTAGGAATCCATGATGATCTCAGGTCAAAGGGCATAGTGACATGGCTTGTATATGAGAGAAGCTTATGACTTAACCCATGCAGCTCTCTCATAGCGGGTCGGTCCAACACCCTGTACTCTTACATGTGCTTATGACTTTGATTTATATCTCTATATATCTTCAAAGTCATACTGGTCTTATTTCATCTCTGTTCCCGCATAGATGACCGACCAGGGACATTTAGGATAAAATCACTAGTTATCCAAGGATTGTCATCATAGTAAACATGCAAATAATATGATAACATGATACAATGATTGGCCCCTAGGGCACAATTTCCAACACTAACCACCTGCCATTGCACTCTACTGCTATGGCCTCATTATACTTCTCATTTCAATTTGTTCTCTAACCGAGAGCCATTTAAACTATGCTCTAACTGCGAGCATTCTGTATCAGATCCAACTCTTATCTGAAGAGTGACCTATACTCATCTGAATCTAGCTCTATCTTGGAGCCATATGTTTCAGATCCAACTCTTATCTAAAGAGTAATCTAGAAACAATCTCTTTACTCTTTTCTGCTTTTCTTTCTGTCTACCATTCCTTTCAACAGAAATGGCTCTGAGTACTGTATTCACAAGTCAGCAGAATTACCCGAGTAACCTCAATCATAACATATCTAAATATCATAGCTCATTGTCCCATAAACTGAGACTATCTATCATCCTCAATACATGTCTCATTACATGTCATATGGTATGGGAGCAACATACTTTCTCATAACTTTCTCATCTCGTATACACTCTACCCTGCATATATTGCAAAAAGGGGAGTATTCATTCATCATAGCATACTCTAACATGCATGTCATCATTTGACAACTGCAAGGAGATGCAACTATTCATCATAACTTATGGCATCATAAGCCATATCATCATCATACTTTGCTCAACCATCCATCAGACATTGTAAAGCTAACTAAGCCTCAAAACATATTTATCATTTGACCTATCATATCTTGGTCAGTCATCTTGAACACTTATCTATTTCACATAGGCTGCCACACTACCCTCTTACCAGGGTATAGACTCAACCTTTCATCACTCTTTCTTACATAAGGAATAGGGAAGTCACTTTATCTCGTAATCTGTGGCTACCTCTCTACTATCTCTTTACTTCTTCTGTCTATCTCTTAGTCCCAGTCTATTCTTGACCGGACTATGGTTCCTGATCGGCCTTACTCTTGATCCTAGCGAACTTCAGTCGCATAGATCTCATTCATCATCTTCTACTATCACTTCTACTTTCTAAGGTACTCTTCCTTAGGTCTATCACTTCTCTGTGATGGAATCCCTATGCTTAGGGAACAATAGCTCTTTAACCACTAACCATCACATCTCTAGCCTTAGGCCATGTCCTAGGCTCATTCATAGGCAAACCTCATACTAGCTATCTGGCTAGCTCATCTTAACTCATCATCATCATCCTTTGCTGCTCATCTCGTCTAGCAAGGATGACTCACATAGGGTCTACCTCATTGGAGTTGCCAGCTTTCTCTATGCACAGCTCCTCCACTCAAGCTCTATATTCTTTTCTCATGTTCACCATCTTTTTTCCTCAAAAAGAAAAATGAACACACATCTCATCTAGGAGCTTTATCTCCTCTGAGCTTTCTAAACCTCTATGTAAATAACTGTCTGTCGCAACCTGAGTATTGGATAGTCGTGACTCACATCCTTTATGATCATTAGTCAGTGACCATCATACTCAACTCATCATAATCTAACATTTCTGTCCTTAGTCGCGACCTAATTCTTCTGGCGTTGCGACCAGAACCTAACTCGTCGCGACCTAGGCCTCCTTACGTCGCAACCTTAACTTTTCAGTCGAGACACAAGACCTTTCCCTTCGCAACCTGAGCTTTTCGCAGTATACCGTCGCGACCTTGTAACATACACATCGCGACCTAATCTCTCTGTAAATAACAGTTGCGACCTCTCTACTTCTTAGTCGCGACTAAAACTCTCTTTGAGCTACTTGTCGCGACCTGCAACCACATTAGTCGCGACTCAATGCCATTCTTTCATAAGGAAAAATACTCTATCAGAGCATTACTAAGACAGAACCTTCTGTTATATGCCAGAATCTTATACTCTAAACCAGAGTCCTTCTGGTATATGCCAGAACCTCTTGCTCTAATACCAAAATGAAACATCCTCCTTTATACTCCTCAGAGTACACTTGCGGAAGCAATTTTAGCTTAACTTAAGTCCAGAGATTGAACTTTTAACTCTTAAGTTCCTTATTCTGAACCTTTATTTTGAGAACTAGTTTCTCACCTTCTACACATCCAAATGAGGCATATTACCTATAAACGGAATGCCCCAAATGTGTACTACCGGCTCACTAAATCTCGTGGCCAGACTCCTCCGTTTACTAGGTCAAACTGAGGTCAGAACACTGCTGCCTCAGGACCTGCGAATTTCCCCTTAATTTACCATACATAAATTGAATATGCTGAACAATATTTATCATTGCATATCAGAATGTCATACAAAATGGCATATACAACAAAGCATATACATAATCTTTCTATCTTTATTACATCTCTTTCTGCCTAAACTCCGGCAGCATAACCGCTACGCTTTATCTGTACAAAGAACTGAACTGTATTGATTCGATAATCCCCTCATGAGAACTACCATTCTACGTAGTACCCAGGAAAGACTAGATGAACCAGCTAGGTCCACTCACTTCTAGCCTCCTTAGACAGCACTACGTACACAGTACTTATCATATACTGATGTTCAGTCTTTACTTCGGCAGCATAACGGCGTCTCTTAGGATTCTCAAAATCCACTTCAGCATAACCTCCCTGTAATGGGTTATGTATGGGGATGAGATTCGGGGAATCTCAGTAGCAACAATCATAACAATATATGTAATGCAGAGTGACAATGCTTGCTTGTGATTGTGTACAGATAAGTATGCTGCGTGCTTCCATGCTTAATAACATATGATCATAGCATTACAGCAGAGCTTCAGACATAACATATAAAACAACAATCCAACCAAACAATAGCACATCAAATCACAAAGCCATTACATAAAAGCTAGGATTAGTTACTACCTGGTTAGCTCAGTAGAACCTTACTATCTCTATTCTTCTTCTAGCTCCGCCAGAACTTCCTTACTTCCTTTTCTCCTTTCTCTCTTCCCTTCCTCCTCCTTCTCTCTCTTCTTTCTCTCCCTTCCCTTTCCCATGCGTGAATGGAAATGAAGGCAAGGGGGTATTTATAATTGCCTTCAATGGCAATTCTGTAATTACCATGAACTTTGATCCTGCGGTCCTGGTTTTTCCTGGATTTTCCTATTTTCCTTAATTCCTCCTTTACTGCATCATCGGGACACCTCACCGGGACACCTCAGCAGCATATTTTTCACATGTCTGAAATCCCTGGATACCTCAGCAGCTGACTCAGCATGTTGACTCACCGGTCCAGTGTCTTGCCTCGTAATGCGTGCCCTCAGCTTTATCTGCTTCCTGCAGACTAATGCCATGTGGCAACTGGAAGAGACCTTGCACGCTTCCCAATGCTATCCAGATAAGTCCCAGACTTATCTGATCACCTCCTCAGTTTTCGTGCTAACCGAGCAACTTTGCTCTACTTAAAGGTTACTGAATCATGCTCTAATGCCATGTGGCATCTTGTGGGTCCCATGAGGATACCTTATCAGTCCACCTCATGGTTTCTAGATAACCTTTCCTGTATCTAGCCTCCTGCCTCCGGTCTATCTCTAACCGGGTAACTATCTCTTTTGGACCTTCTCAACTCATGGCCCATACGCTTGGCACTACTTTAGTTACCAGTCGTGACCTAGCCATCATCTCATCGCGACTTAACACCTTTTGTGTTCATTAGTCATGACCACAACATTCTCTCGTCGCGACCATAACATTCTTTAGTCGCGACTATAATAGTCTTTCGTCGCGACCACATCACTTTTTAGTCGCAACCAGGCTTATTCTACTCATTAGTCGCGACACCACATACATATCCGTCACGACCAAGCCTCTCTGCCAATATTAGTCGCGACCACAATACACTCTCGTCGCGACCAACTTCTTTATCATCGCGACCTAACTGGTCAACTCTTGAACCTTTGACCTTTATATCATCCCAAATGGCCATTTACCCCTTGGGACTTCCACTGTTTACACATAAGTCCCCGTACCTTTACTTACTCGCAGCTCAGTCCCTGAAACTCTCTGCGTTCCTCTGGGACTTCTACTAAAAAGGGGACTAGTAGCCTCTCAATCTTAGGCTATTTCTGCATCTCTAGGCCTAAAAACTGGGATGTTACAATATTCATTCGCATACATAGGCAACATACTAGGTATAGGGTAGCTTAATAGTGTGCACACTGGACAATACAATCCAATCACTTACAGGATTTATCTATTCATTAGCCAGTGAAAACAGAACACAAATAAACTCGTACCTTAACTTGGCGCAGGAGACTTTCTTATCTCGTTACCAGTCAGGTTATATACTCTTCCCTGAGTCGGGTATCTTTCGCCTGTTGTGTTTTGTGGATACTCCTTGGCATAATGTCCAGGCTTTCCACACCTATAGCATAACCCTTGACCTATTGGACATGGCCTCGTACCATGGTCTCGACCACAGTTCCCACATATATTAGGCCTTGGTTGCCTACTAACTTCTCTTGGCCTACTACCTGGCCTACTTCCCTGCTTCTTATTAACTTCTGACCCATATGCTGGCCCATTTCTCTTCTTACTGTTCCCTCTCAAGGAACCTGGTGGCATCACTCTTGATGTAGAAGGTTCACTCTTTTCTGGATATTGCACATTCTTTTCCGTGATCCTGCATACCTCTACTGCTTCATTAAACCTCCGTATCTGTCTATTAAAAACCTTTTCCTTTAATGTAGGGTTTAACCCACGAGTTAACTTCTCAGTGGTCCACCTCTCATCATTCATACGGTTTAGGTAAGTGGAGTATTATGAAAGACGAATGAACCTAGCAAGATAATCATCAAAGGGTTCTTGCTCACCCTGCTTTAACATTAAAAATTATGCTTCATGTTCATCCCTTACTGACTGCGGAAAATATTTCTCGTTGAACTGCTCAAGAAATATTTCCCATGTAAGTGGAATATTCCTTGAGTGCAGAATCACTTCTGTATTCCTCCACCACCTATCCGCATCTTTTTCTAGCTTGTAAACCGCCAGCTGGGCCTTTCTTTCAGTGGGACATTCTAAAATCTTAAAGATTTTCTCTAACTGGCTAACCCAATCCTCAGCTACTTGAGTGTCAAAAGTCCCTTCAAACATAGGCGGATTAAATTTATGGAATCGTTCCATCCATGTTTGCAGACTTTCCTGGTTATTGTTATTTCCTATAGACCCCTGATGTCTATTTATTCCAGTCTACCCATGATCTGACTGAGGTTCAGGTTCTATATCATTTTCTGGTACTACCTCCTTCCCAGTCTATTGTAATCTTGCAACCGCAGCAGCAACCACCACAGCGATAGCAGAATCTCGTTCTTGATCTTGGCGAGCCTGGGTTGCCTGCATCTCATCTATTGCATGATGTTGCTGTTCCAACCTATCTAGAATAATTTGCATAGGGTATATTTGACTATTAGTACCCTCATCCTGAGGCTCTACCACTTCGGGTCTAACTTTTCTTCTTGTATTAACCATGACTTCTACTCCTTTTTCTAGAATTGGGAAATACAGTCATGTATATGAACCATAATCTATGTACACATGTAAAACATTTATAATATCCTATACCACATACCACACATCTTAATTATTTTAGCGCATCACTGAGCCAGAACCTTCTGTTCTGTGCCAGAATCTTATGCTCTGAACCAGAGCCCTTTCTGGTCTATGCCAGAACCTTCTGCTCTGATACCAAAATGAAACATCCTTCCTTTCATACATCTTAGGGACCATTTCGTAGCATTTAGAACCACTTTCAAGGTCATTGAAGTTCAATTTCTCAATTTGGAGTTTTATTCTTATCGAGTACTGTTCACTGTGTAAATTCCACATGAGTGACCTGACTTCGAAAAATCATAACTAATTCTACAAAAATCTAAATGAAGTGGTTCAAATTGATAATTTAAGCTAACTCAATTATCTTTCAGGGAAAAATAACTCGTTGACCATGCATTGACCTAGTCAACGTCAGTCAACGTTTCTACTTTACTGTTCATACAGCATTTTTCTCCTGAATCCAGCATTCTGGTCCCAACTTTGATAATTTATATCTCCATGTGTAGACATCCAAATGAGGCATTCTTTATAACAAATAGAATCTTTGTATGTCTACTATTTACCCTAACAATTTCATACATTTATTCATCCATTTACTATTTTTAACTATTTATCAAACATCATCATGTCACCACGTGTTACTATTCACAGTGGCAATTTCCAGCAAACAACTTTACACACATATGCAGATATCCATCACATATCAGTCACACATGCCAAACATTGTCTATTATTAAATAATAAGTTGTTTTACATCTGGGTATGTACAAAATCCGCATATTTCTATTACAACATTTCCTGCCTAAACTCCGGCAGCACAACGGCTATGCTTTGTCTTTAGAAAGTAACTGATCTTGTACCGATTCAGTAATTCCCGTGAGAACTACCATTCTACGTAAGTACCAAGGAAAAACTGGATGAACCGGCTAGGTCCACTCACTTCCAGCCTCCTTAGACAGTACCTACGTACACAGTACGTATCAGCTGCTCTCTTTATCTTGTCATAATTTCGGCAGCATAACGGCGTCTCTTAAAATTCCCAAAATTCACTTTGACATATCCTCCCCTGTAATGGTTTACTTATTGGGATAAGATTCGGGGGAATCTCAGTAGCAACAATCATAACAATATATGTAATGCAGAGTGACAGTGCTTGCTTGTGATTGTGTACAGATAGGTATGCTGCGTGCTTCCATACTCAATAACATATGATCATAGCATTGCAGTAGAGCTTCAGGCATAACATATAAGACAACAATCCAACCAAACAATAGCACAACAAATCACAAAGCAATTACATAAAAGCTAGGATTAGTTACTACCTCAAAAGCTTAGCAGAACTCTACTATCTCTATTCTGCTTCCAGCTCTGCCAGAACTTCCTTTCTTTCTTTCTTCCTTTCTCTCTTCCTTTCCTTCTCCTTTTCTCTCTTCTTTCTCTCTCTTTCTCATGCTTGGCCGTGCATAATGAAGAGCAAGGGGGTATTTATATTTTTGGTCAATGGCATTTCTGTAATTTTGAAGCCATCTGATCCTGTGGTCCTGGTTTTTTTGGAATTTCCTATTTTTCTTTATTCCTTTTACTGCATCATGCATGACATCATCTCAAGGCCACCTCATGGGACACCTCATCGCCACATTCTTCATATGTCACAATTCATGGACACCTCATTAGCTGACTCAGCATTTCCAGTCCAATCCAGTACCGGTCCGGTCCGATTTCCCACAAACTGGACTCAATGGCTGAGATTGTGCCACGTGTCCTTAACTTTTCTTCTTCCTCTAAGATGACGCCATGTGGCACCTAGAAGGGACCTTTCACGCCTTCCAATGCTATCCAGGTAAGTCCAGGACTTTATCTGATCACCTCCTCGGTTATCGTGCTGACCGAGTAACTTTACTTTATTGAAACAGCATTAAAAATAGTATTTTAATGCCACTTTTTCCCACATATCACTGAGCCTACGTTTTTGGGCTCTGGGAATGTTATCTTGGATCCTGATCAAGTTCAAATACTCTGATGGCTCGATTCCCAAGAAACATCCCTTGGCAAATTACCAAAATGCCCTTGGGTGCCCTTTCTTGCACTATCTTAGCCCTAAGGGTTAAATTGTCATTTTACACCTTTCTGTACCCTGTCAGGGCATATACTAACTCTGAGTAACTTTATCTGTATGTGCCTATCCAGAATGACCAAAATGCCCTTCACACATCTACTACTCCTTTAGTACAACACAGGGGTATTTTCGTAATTTTACACTTTTCCGGGGTTCTGCCGGACACTGGCTCACCTATCAGTCCAAGGGTCTTACTGGGCCTTTGATGGCGCCATTATTGGGCCTTTCAGGGTCCATGACCTTCATGGCACGCATTACGAGGAATCATTCCTTGTCAATGATTATTGAATATTTTATCTATTATTCAACGTTTATACACATATCCGGACACCGGCTCCTTCTATCCGATACACTGGCCTGCGGTGTTCAGGCATCCCTGTGAGTCATATCAGTCATCTGACTGAGGTCATCCGAACTCATTCAGTCCCTTTTTAAATACCGATAAATCTCCCTATCGGATACCCAGAGGCCTCACACTCCCATCTGGATTTTCTAATTTACGAATAACTTTTTCTATAGGCCTCCTATCGGTATTCTGTCAGTTTCTCGACATCCATCCCATAAGGACCCCACCTTTTTGTCTACTTTTACTTTTTGGCTTTATACTTTTCATATTTGCACTTTAGTCCCTTCATTTTCTTTCTTTTGCAATTTAATCCCTTTCTTTGTATAAATGGCCATCATATCTCTAGGGACTTTCACTATTTACATATAAGTCCCCGGACTTTCACTTATTTGCAGTTTAGTCCCTAAAAACCTTCTGTATATTTCCAGGACTTCTGCTTAAAGGGATATATCCATTTCAGGCTACTTACTAAGTCTTGGGCCTGAAAATTGGGGTGTTACAGTAATAGAGCTTCAGACATAACATATAAGACAACAATCCAACCAAACAATAGCACATCAAATCACAAAGCGATTACATAAAAGCTAGGATTAGTTACTACCTGACTAGCTTAGCAGAACTCTACTATCTCTATTCTGCTTCCAGCTCCGCCAGAACTTCCTTTTTTTCTTTCTTTCTTCCTTTCTCTCTTTCTTTCTTTCTCCTTTTCTCTCTTCTTTCTCTCTATTTTCTTGCCAAAACCGTGATGCAAATGAATACAAGGGGGTATTTATAGTTTCCTTCAATGGCATTCCTGTAATTTCTAAGAACTCTGATCCTGTGGCTACGGTTTTTCCTGGAATTTCCTATTTTCTTTATTTCCTCTTTACTGCTTCATCGAGGACACCTCAGGGGACACCTAATCAATCACATGTGTCATATGGCAAAATTGAGAGCCAAGAAGCCTTCTGGAAGCTTTCCAGTCCAGTCCAGTACCGGTCCAGTCCAATTTCCCACAAACCGGACTCAACGGCTGAGACTATACCACGTGTCCTTAACTTTTCTTCTCCCTCTAGACTAGTTCCATGTGGCGCCTGGAAGGGACCTTTCACGCCATCCCATGACCTCCAGATAAGTCTTAGACTTTATCTGATCACCTCCTCGGTTATCCTGCCAACCGAGTAACTTTACTTTACTGAAAAGTCACTAATTCATTATTTTAATGCCACTTTTTCTCACATTTATGCTGGGCTACGTTTTTGGGCCTGGGAATATCATCTTGGGTCTCTGATCCAGCCCAAGTACTCTGATGGCTCGATTCCCAAGAAACACTCCTTGGCAAATTACCAAAATACCCTTGGTTCCTTCTTCTTTTCTTTAATGAGTCTAGGGGCATTATTGTCTTTTTACCTCTTACCAGAGTACTCTCTGACCTTGGTCAACTATCCAGATATCCTTTATTGACTGTCTAACCTTAGTCAAATGACCAAAATACCCTTTACTCATTCTTTCACTATTTTACAACATAAGGGCATTTTTGTCATTTGACACCTTTTCGGCACATTTCTGGACACCGACTCCTTTTATCAGATAAACTGATATACTGAGTCTAGGCATCCCTTTGGATCATAATAGGCATCTGACCAATGTCATCTGACCTCATTCAGTCTCAATTCAAATACCGATAAATCGCCCTATCGGATACCCGGAGGCCACACACTCCCATCTCAACTCACTAATTTTGTGAATAACTTTTTCTACAGACCTCTTATCGGTATCCTGTTAGTTTTTTGACATCTGCCTCATCAGGGCTCATCATCCTGTAATTTTTTACATATATCTGAGATCTAGGATATCAGGTAGGAATTTTTATAACTTTTAGACTATCAGATCAATTTCGGCTATCTGGAGTCCTGATAAAATTCCTGTATTAAGGACTGAAATGCTTTCGGGTAGTTCCAAGCCACTTTCGGCTGAACTTTCCACAATTACCATTTTGCCCCTGAAAACTTTTCCTTTTTACAATCAAGTCCCTTAACTTCCAATAATTCTTTTATACTCATAGAGACCTCGTATGCACATTTCACAGTTAAGTGAAATGATCAGCATAATTTTCTCTATTTTCTGGGAAAATATGGTACTCATCGGCTACCAGCCCGATCTTTCCTATAATTACGATTATGCCCCTGAATCCTCTTTCTGGCATCTTTACTTCTCTTCTTATCCTTCATCTTAAGTTCTAGAAATTCTCTTTCAACAACTCATCCCCTGAACTTTTTGGAAGTCATTGTTAATTGAAAGGCTCGACAACCCGCCCATATCAGGTTATCTTACACAGGAGCCAGCCCATATCAAGCTTCCTGCAGAATTCCTAGGCTTAAGACTTAGGATATTCTTCACATTCCTCATTTTGAACCTAGGTGAACTGTCCCGATTCTGTAGGTTAAAGACTTAACTCATCTTTAAATCCTGAAGGACTTAGCTCATCCCTCAGATTCCTACAAAATACAGGTAAGTAATCCGCCCATATCAGATTACTACCCTGGGACTACGGGTTTAGCAGCCTGCCCATATCAGACTACTTCCCAGTTCTCCTAGACCCAAAAATCGGGATGTTATAAAGCATATATGAATAGTTAAAGCTCTATTTATATTAATATAATGGCCATATATATAATGCATGAAACATTAAGCATGCACATATGTCATTATGATAACATGATTTATGGTAAGCAAGCAATCATGCACCATGATTATCTTGCATGCATTAGCGATAATGTTTAATGCACCAAGATTATCTTGCATCCCCTGAATCTCACCCCTCCCTTAACCAACCAATGTAGGTCAAGCATGAGAAAAAATGTATGCATGAAGAAGAGCTAAATAATAGAAGATGAAAAGTAGGTAATCACATGTTCTAGCATGAAATGTGTCATATCCTAATTTTCCTTATCTATGTAAGACTGATAGAGGAAAGAGGTTTGGAAAGGATTATGATGATGAAATAAGAGGAAAAGTGATGAGTAGACAAAGGAATAAAGAAGAGGGACTAAAATAAAAAGTCTAAAAGTTCTATGGTATGAAATGTAAAGTAGACAAAAGTTTTGGGCCATTAAGTGTAATTATGAAAAGTTGAGGGCCTAAAGTGTAATTATGAAAAGTCTAAGGGCAAAATGGTAAATATGAAAAGTTGATCCGGAAAAGGCCCAAAAATGCTCAGAATTAGTTTAGTCCCAAATTTTCTCAGTAAATAGAGAAAATTATTCTGATCAGTTTAACGTACACAGAATTTTGATCTGAGGTCCCGAAAAATTGATATTAATTTCAAAAGTTTGGTAATTATTGTAGTATCTTCTGGACCTCATAATCAGATAAAATTTGGCAGTAAATTCTTATAATTAATATGAGAATTTATGAAACTGACAGAAGTAAAAAAAGAGTCCTATAGAATTAATTATGGAATTTACGGTGAAAAAGGACACTGATAAAGGGTTTAAAGGAAATATATGTAATTTTTATCAGGACTTCTGGGTCTCAAAAAATTATGAGACTTTGTAGGAAATTCATTTTATATTAGAATGAATTTCTAAAAATGTTAGAACCATTAAAAGAGGTATCTAGCATTTATTTCAAGACCAGGATAATTTAAGGATATCGGTATAGGGGAAGTGCCTTGGGATTTGTGCCAATTAGCAATTAGACCTAAGTAAGGCTCAAGATTTTGTCCTAGGGCAGCCCAATAAGTCCCAAAAGTTGTCTTGAAGCCCAAGTCCAATAATGAATCATTTATGAATTTTTGAAAAAGGAATAAAGGAGAATTAGGATTTTGCACATGGTGGGTCCCACAAGCTTTACACTTGGCACCAAGAAGAAGAAAGGAAGGTTATCCTATGTGCTAAAATGCAATAAAATAATATAAGAATTAACCTAATGATGATTAAGGTTAATTAATCCAAAAACTAATCAATCAAATTCAAGATTAAGCTATTGCAAAAATTAGGAAAAGTGAGGACATTATTGACCCAAGGTGCCAAAGTTTTGGCTATAAATACCCCCTTGTCTTCACAATTTCGTGCACCTAGAGTACCCTTGGGGAAACCATGCCAAAAATCAAGAAAGAACTCAAAATAAGATCAAGGGGAAGCTATCCAAGCAAGTACCTAAGGTAAGCAATCCTTCTTAGTTTACTTATATGTGTTTTGGAAGGGTAAAACCTAGGTTTTAGTGGTTGAAAATTCAATTAAACCTAGAGTACACTTGCTGTCCAAATCTTAAGTTAAAGGAGGAAGAAGGAGATAAAGGTAGAACTATGTGATTAAGGCTTAGATAAGTTGGTTTAGATGATTGGTTATTGAATCAAGTTGATATTCTTGACTTTGCCATGAAAGAGACCTTTTGGTCTGTACTGTTCATGATAGAAGAAGAATGAATTTTAATGATCTAATGCTTCCATTGAATTTATATGATGATTTTGTGTAGGATTGGATGGGTTTTGAACCTTGGAAGCATTGGAATTAAAGTTGTAATTGTTGAAAGTCTTCTCTGTTACTGTTCACACGCATGAACAGTGATTGGATTTTCATGATTTTGATAATTCCAATGGTTTTAAAATGAAAAGTTGTATGGGATAAAGTAGAGAAACAAGTATGGGAAGCATTGTAATCAAAATGATAATTTTTAGAAGAATTATGCATATTTTTCAAATCTGTCCAGAACATTGCATGGGAGCTGGAATTTCATGATTCTAAACTCATAAGTGGATTCAGAAGGTGAAATTGTGTAGGGTAAAGTCAAGACATCAATTGATTCAAATGCCAAGTCAATTAGTAAAGATTAAGGAAAGTTAATGTATTTAAGTAAGCTCAATGTTCAAGAGAAGTTAGATTGTAATGGATGGATGATTATATGATGTTAGAATTTAATTGTGGACTCAAAAGAGGTAGTCATACATCAAGGAAAAGTAAGAAGTAAGAAACAAAGTTAAAGTGAAAGGAAGTAAAGCAATAAGGTAGTAAACTTACCCTAAACTTGTATGTATTGAATGTTATGCTTGATTGTGCTATGGCTTTGTTGAATTGTGTGCATATGTGTAAATGATTGAAGCTCTGTTTCTATAATTACTTTGGCCAATTGTATTTCATATGATACATTGAAGCATGCATATTACACAATGTTAACACTTTCACAAGCAAGCCAAGTATTTATATTAATACTACATGCATTATTTAGTACTGTTTGCTACTGAGATTTCCCCAGAAATCTCACCCCCTCCATGTAATCCCAATCCCAATAGGTTTATGAATGATGAAAGAGGATGAAGAAGCATGAAGAGGAGTTAGGATTGGTTAATGTAAATATTATATGATGTTATGTGTAGAATTGTGGCAAGTAATGATGTTGTTTGACCAGTTTAAGCAACAATGTTTATGATATAATGAAAAATAGTAAATGATGCAATAAATGTATAAAATTTTACAGACATTAAGTTAACATGTAAAGATTCCTTTTGACACCAAGAACTACTTATTTTGATGTCTGTACAAAGAGAAAGAATTTATCAAAGTCAGGGACCAGAATCTGTTTTCAGAATTTTTGGCTAAGCATTTAGTCAAGAATAGTAATATTTAACGATTAAACTGTATTAATTGGCTAAGCATTTGGTCAGGAACTTATTTTTCCCTTAACATTCAAGATGTTAGCTTCGAGTAAAATTTTGAACCACTTCATTTTGATTTTTCTAGAATTAATTATGATTTTTTGAAGTTTGTCACCTAATCTGGAATACTATATGAACAGTAACTCGCCAATAGTAAAAATTCTAGATTTAGGTAATGAACTTCAAGGGTCATGTAAGTGGTTCTAAATGCTACCGAATGGTCCCTAAGACATATAAAAAGTAAGGATGTTACAAAATGCTTGATTTTCCCATTTATGTAATAAAATTGTATAGAACAATTATGGCATGTTTAAATGAGTATAAGATTGTATGAGAGACTAAGATAATGGTTTATGCATGCTGGAAAGAAGTTAATCAGGCAATTTTGTAGGTTCTGGAGCAATTATGTTCCATCCTTGGTTTGACCATGTAAATGGTTGAATTTGGCCACAAAATTTGGTGAGCATGTAGTACACGTATCGTAAGCTTTGAAAGTATGAGTAGTTTACCTTAATTGGATGTGTGTACTAAGATATAAATTTCCAAATTTGAGGCAAAGAATTTGGAAGTTCTAAAATTGACCAAATGAATAGTAATATTTAATGAATTAACTATACGAATTGGTCAAGTAAATGTCTAGTTTGATATTTTTCCCTTAAAGAGAATTGAAAGATACTTAAATAGAAATTAAGATCACCTCTATACGATTTATGTAGATTTAGTTATAATTTTTCAAATTTGGACTGCCAAATCTGAAAAATGCAAAATGAATAGTACAAGAGGACCAATTTGCAAAATTTTAATTTTTGGGCCTAAGTAAAGCTTCCGTGCATCTAATCGCTTCAAACGCATACTCTGAGAGGTAAAAGTAAGGATCAATTTTGGTATCAGATCAAAGTTCTGGCGTAAGATAGAAATAATCTACTCAAGATTCTGGGTACACAGTGGTTTAAATATAGCTTGGTCGAGGTTGTAATCAATAATGGGTTACTTGTTCATGGCCTAACTAAGTTTATGAATTGGAGGTGAATGCTCTAGGGAAAATGAATAATGACGATCAATAAGAGATTAAGTTTGAATTATCAGTTAGTTGAGGTTGAGGTTTAAAGGAAAGTTAGAGATAACTTTCCGCCTGTTAGTGATCCTTAATGATAGGGGATCTTAAAAGTATTAATGGCCTAGAGATATGAGCTAGACCCTTCCTCAGTTAGCTGAAAGGAAGTGATTGATCTAGTTAGGGATCGTAATGAGGCTAGGGACACAGAAGTCCTTTAGACAACAAGCAATACTACGATGAAACGAAGTTAAGTAAGACTATTATAGGTTAAAAGAAAGGTAGACACTATTTAAATATTAAGAGACTTCCCTTCCAAGAAAGAGTAATGACTAAGAGTCAAATAAAAAAGTTAGGGGTTTGAATTTATACACTAGCAGGAGGGTATAGTGACAACCTAAGCTAGATGAATTAATGCAGCCTTGTAGAGATAAGATAACCTAATAGAGTAGCTATCTCAGATTCCTGAATAGATGAGTAGGATCTTAAAGATATTAAACTCAAGATGGATAGCCCTCGTGAAATTTTGGGGGATCAAGTAAAGAAATAGAGAATGAGACATATGACTATGCAATGAACTAGCATAAAGAGATAAGCATGTTCCCGATAGTGTTAAGATATTCAATCACTTGGGGTTAGGTTGAGAGGCTCCTGAGTAGGGATATAATTATGAGAATTCTGGCCATTAAGTATTTCCTAGAGAAATTGGGAACTAGTCCTTCAAGTCAGAATCGACATTACTCTAGACGGAGCAAGGTACCCTATCTAAGCAGGAAAAGGATACAGTCGAGATGGAGTTGACGTTTCTTGTAACATCCCAATTTTCAGGCCTTGAGACACGGAAATAGCCTGAGAATGAGAGGCTACCAGACCCCTTTTGAGCAGAAGTCCCAGAGACATAAGAGAGTTTTTAGGGACTAAGCTGCGAGTAAGTAAGGTACGGGAACTTATGTGCAAACAGTGGAAGTCCCAAGGGGTAGAATGGCCATTTGGGGTGATGTAAAGGTCAAAGGTTGAAGAGTTACGAGCTGACCGTTCTGGTCGCGACTAGAGTAAAGCATGGTCGCGACTAGTGGTTACAGAAAGAGCTATACGCGACAAGAAAGCATTATGGTCGCGACGTAAAAGAAGTATGGTCGCGACTAGAAAGCAGTAATATCGCGACTAATAGTGGCAGAAAACCTTAGACGCGACTAAAAAGTGTTATGGTCGCGACGATAGAATGTTTTGGTCGCGACGAGAAGATGTTTTGGTCGCGACTAATGTACACAGAATTGTAAGGTCGCGACAAGATGATGTTGAAGTCGCGACTAGTGACTAAAGTGGCGCTAAGCGTATGGGCCAAGAGTGGTGAAGGTCCAAGAGAGATAGTTACCCGGTTGGAGATAGACCGGAGGCAAGATATCAGATACAGGAAAGGTTATCTAGAAACCACGAGGTGGACTGATAAGGTATACTCATGGGTCTCACAAGATGCCACATGGCATTAAAGTAATGATTCAGTAAAGTAAAGATACTCGGTTGGCGTGATAACCGAGGAGGCACGTAAACCGAGGAGGTGATCAGATAAGTCTGGGACTTATCTGGGTGGCATTGGGAAGCGTGCAAGGTCTCTTCCAGTTGCCACATGGCATTAGTCTGCAGAAAGCAGATAAAGCTGAGGGCACGCATTACGAGGCAGGAGACTGGACCGGTGAGTCAGCATGGTGAGTCAGCATGCTGAGGTGTCCCGGGAATTCAAGCATGTGAAAAATATGCTGCTGAGGTGTCCTGGTGAGTTGGCATGATGATGCAGTAAATGAGGAATTAAAGAAAATAGGAAATTCCAGGAAAAACCAGGACCGCAGGATCAAAGTTCATGGAAACTACGATTATGCCATTGAGGGAGGCTATAAATACCCCCCCCATGGACTTCATTTGCACGCAGGAGCAAGGGAAAGAAAGAGAAAGAAGAGAGGGAAAGGGAAGGAAAGGAAGAGTGAAAGGAAGAAAGGAAGTTCTGGCGGAGCTGGAAGCAGAATAGAGATAGTAGGGTTCTGCTGAGCTAGCCAGGTAGTAACTAATCCTAACTTCTATGTAATGGCTTTGTGATTTGATGTGCTATTGTTTGGTTGGATTGTTGTCTTATATGTTATGTCTGAAGCTCTGCTGTAATGCTATGGTCATATGTTATTAAGCATGGAAGCACGCAGCATACTTATCTGTACACAATCACAAGCAAGCACTATCACACTGCATTACATATATTGTTATGATTGTTGCTAATGAGATTCCCCCGAATCTCATCCCCATCCATAACCCATTACAGGGAGGTTATGCTGAAGTGGATTTAGAGAATCCTAAGAGACGCCGTTATGCTGCCGGAGTAAAGGCTGAACATCAGTGTATGATAAGTACTGTGTACGTAGTGCTGTCTAAGGAGGCTAGAAGTGAGTGGACCTAGCCGGTTCATCTAGTCTTTCCTGGGTACTACGTAGAATGGTAGTTCTCATGAGAGAATTACCGAATCAGTATGGTTCAGTTCTTTGTACAGATGAAGTATAGCGGTTATGCTGCCGGAGTTTAGGCAGAAGAAGAGCTAGTATAGCTTCCGCAAGTGTACTCTGAGGGCTGTATGGGAGGATGTTTCATTTCTTCAGCAAAAGTGACATGTCCTGTCACATCCTAATTTTTTTCTCTATCTGTACAAGATCGATAGAGAAAGAGGTTTGGAAGGGATTGTGATGATAAATAGAGAGGAAAGATAATGGTTAGACAAAGGTATAAAGAAGAGGGACTAAAGTGGAAACTCTAAAAGTCCATGGTGCAAAATGGAAGTAGACATAAACTTTGGACTATTAAGTATAATTATGAAAAGTTGAGGGCCTAAAGTATAATTCTCAAAAGTTTAGGGGCAAAATGATAATTATGGAAAGTTGAGCTAGAAAAGGCCCAAAACTGCCCAGAAATAGTTTGGTTCCAAATTTTACCAGTAAATAGAGAATGGAAATTAGGCCAGGCATATTTTTCAGAATTTTGATTTAAGGCCCCAGATAATTGATATTAATTTCTAAAGTCTAGAGATTATTATAAGATCTTCTAGATTTCCTAATCAGATGAAATTTGGCAGGAAATTCCCATAATTAATATAAGAATTTATGAAATTGACAGAACTCAAAAGGGAGCTATGTAGACTTTATTATAATATTTACAATAGAATTTATTATGAAATTTACAATAGAATAAAACACCTGATAAATACTTTTCGGGAGAATTTCTTGAGAGTTAAGCCCATAAAGGTAAGGGACCAAATAAAAGGCCTAAAATGGTATCTCATAGGCCCAATAATATTTTCAGATAGGTATGTGGGCCGGTGCTAATAAAGATCCTAAAAATGTAAAATTATAAAATTGCCACTATGTTATGCCATTGAGCAAGAGATAGATGGAAGGTATTTTGATCAATTGACCAAGGTTAAAAAGTCAAAAAGGGTTATCTGAGTAGTTGACCAGGGTTAAGGAATACTCTGGTGATGTTGAAAAGACGATAATATCCCTAGAGTTATTAAAGTAAATAAAGAAGAATTATGGGCATTTTGGTAATTTGCCAAGGGAACAGTAATTAAGTTTAGACCCAGTACAAGAATGTCAATGGTAGGAGAAATCTAGATACTAGATTTAAGATTAGAATATTGGAAATTGTGCCCTAGGGGACAATCATTGTATTATGAATATTGTTGATTTATGAATTTCTTAATTGTGTTATCATATTATTTGCATGTTTACTGTGATGACCATCCTTGGATAACTCATGATCTTATCCTAAATATCCCTGGTTGATCATTTATGTAGGAGTAGAGGTGAAATAAGACCAGCATAACTTTGAAGATGTATAGAGATATAAATCAAAGTCATAGGCACATGTAAAAGTACAAGGTGTTGGACCAACCCGCTATGAGAGAGCTGCATGGGTTAAGTCATAAGCTTCTCTCATATACAACCATGTCACTATGCCCTTTGACCTGAGATCATCATGGATTCCTACATGACAAACACTCAACTTTGACCAAGTCAAAAGTCACTTTTGACCGAGTGATCATAAAGACTATGTTTAGGCTTAGTGGTTTTTCATGTTGAGGAATGTAAATGGTCAAGATGGAATTTGTCCCTCACATTCGTAAAGAGATATTACTAGGCCCCTCGATCAGTGAGTCTGAGAAATATATGGTCATACTATAATGGAAAAGTAGTTCCAATTCTATAGTCAGACTACTCAGGGATCGAGAAAGTAACGGTCAGGAATAGGAGGACGATGTTCTTCATGCCTCATCCATGACCAAAATGTCATGTGACAAAAGGGATGAAACATCCTTATTTTTGTATGTCTTAGGGACCAATTGGTGGTATTTAGAACCACTTTCAAGGTCATTGAAGTCCAATTTCTCAATCTGAAATTTTACTCTTACCGAGTACTGCTCACTGTGTAAATTCTAGATGAGTGACCTGACTTCAAAAAATCATAACTAATTCTAGAAAAATCGGAATACATTGGTTCAAATTGGTACATGAAGCTAACTCAATAATATTTCAAGGAAACATAACTCGTTGGCTATTCCTTGTCCAAGTCAACGTCAGTCAAAGTTACAACTTTACTATTCATCCAGCATTTTTCTCCTGAATCCAGCATTTTGGTCTCGACTTTGATAATTTATATCTTCATGTGTAGACATCCAAATGAGACATTATATATATAAAATTGAAGTTTGGTATATCTACTATTTATCATAAAAATATCATATATTTATTTAATCATTTACTATTTTTAATTATAGATCAAACATCACTATATCACCACGAGTTACTGTTCATTGTGGCAAATTCCAGCAATCAACTTTATATCCTTATGCATACAATAATCACATATCAATCAAACATGCCAAATAATACTTATCATTAAATAATAAATCTTTATACAATATGACATGAACAAAATCCTCGTATATCTATTACATTTTTCCTGCCTGAAATCCGGCAGTATAACTACTATACTTCATCTGTAAAAAAATAACTGATCTTGTACTGATTCAGTAATCTCCGTGAGAACTACCATTCTACGTAAGTACCCAGGAAATACTAGATAATCCGACTAGGTCCACTCACTTCCAAACTCCTTAGACAGTACCTACGTACACAGTACGTATCATCTCCTTATGTTCAGTCTAAAATTCGGTAGCATAACGGCATCTTACAACATTCTCAAAATTCACTTCTACATAACCTCTCTGTAATGGGTTATAAATAGGGGATAAGATTCAGAAGAATATCAGTAGCAAAGGGTACTAAACAATGTATGCATTGATGATATTCGTGCTTGCTTGTGATTGTGTCAACATAATGTAATGTGCATGCTTCCATGTGATATATGAAATACAATTGGCCAATGCAATCATAGCACAGAGCTTCAACAATTATAGATTAACAAAAATCAATCAAGTCATAACACAATCAATCATACATACAAGTTTAGGGTAAGTTTACTACCTGGATAGTTTAGCAGAACTCTTGCTTCTCTATGTTGCTTCCAGCTCCACCAAAACTTCCTTCCTTCTTTCTTTCTTCCACTTTCTTTCTCTAGAACTTACTTCTCTCTCTAAATGAGCTCTTGGGTGTGAAGAATGAATGGCAAGGGGGTATTTATAGCAAAATCTTGGGAAAATTGAAGGCCAAGATCATCTTGGGAACTATTTGATCTAATGGTTAAAGGTTTGATCTTGAAATATCTTTTCTCTTTTCACTCATGACCTTACCACCATGACATCACTAGCATGGCCTCCCTTGGTACACCTAATCCTCCTTTTTGGAGCCATTTTGAAGTCCTTGTGGGTCCCACCATGTGCCAACCCAAATTCTTACTTTATTCTCTTTCTTTCTTTTCAAAAATCCATAAATTATTTATTATTGGGCTTGGGCTCCAAGATAACTTATGGGACTTATTGGGCTGGCCTAGGACAAAATATTAGGCCTCTTTTAGGTCCAATAGCTAATTGGCATAAATCTCAATGTACTTTCCTTATACCGATATCCTTAAATTATCCTGATCTTAGAATAAATGCTAAACACCTCCTTTAATTGTTCTAACATTTTTATAAATTCATTCTAATATAAAATGAATTCTCTAAAAAGTTTCATAATTTTCTGAGACCCAGAAGTCCTAATAAAAATTTCATACATTTCCTTTAACCCTTTATCGGTGTCCTTTTTCATCGTAAATTCCATAATTAATTCTACAGGACTCCTTTTTAACTTCTGTCAACTCCATAAATTCTCATATTAATTATAATAATTTACTATCAAATTTTCTCTGATCTCCATGTTGGAAATTGTACCCTAGGGGCCAATCATTATCTTATAAACATTATTGTTTTATGAATTTTTTAATTATGTTATCACATTATTTGCATGTTTACTGTGATGACCATCCTTGGATAACTCATGATCTTATCCTAGATATCCCTAGTCGGTCGTCTATGCGGGAGCAGAGATGAAATAAGACCAGTATGACTTTGAAGATATATAGAGATATAAATCAAAGTCATAGGCACATGTAAGAGTATAAGGTGTTGGACCGACCAGCTATGAGAGAGTTGCATGGGTTAAGTCATAAGCTTCTCTCATATACAAGCCATGTTACTATGCCCTTTGACCTGAGATCATCATGGATTCCTACATGACAAACACTCAGCTTTGACCTAGTCAAAAGTTACTTTTGACCGAGTGATCATAAAGGCTATGTTCGGGCTTAGTGGTTTTTCATGCGGAGGAATGTGAATGGTCAAGATGGAATTTGTCCCTCACATTCGTAGAGAGATATTACTGGGCCCCTCGATGAGTGAGTCTGAGAAATGTATGGCCATACTGTAATGGAAGGGTAGTTCCATTACGATAGTCAGACAACTCAGGGATCGAGAAAGTAACGGTCAGGAATAGGAGGATGACGTTCACCATGCCTCATCTATGACCTAAATATCGTCTGACAAAAGGGACGTGATATGGTTGTATGAAAGGTAACATCGTTCCTCGATCCTCATATATTTTGAGTAGTCGTAATGTCTTGCTAGAGGCCGCTTACGACTTGTGGGTTAGTTTAGTAACTGGCCCACTGCCAACTTCATATGGGCCTACAGGGTCGCACACAAAATAGCCCAACTTGAGCTGTGATGTCCAGATTCATTGAAGCTAAGAGATGTCTAGATTCAATGAATAGTCTAGGGTGGATTTATATATTATATATATATAAATTTGTATATATATATTATATATATAATATAAGAGATATTTGCAAGATTTAATTTATAAGGATAAATTAAATTTCTATCACTTTTGAATTTGAATTTAAATGGATATGATCTATTTGAATTTGAAATTCAAATTGATAAGATATCTCAAATTTGATTTATGAGAATAAATCAAATATAATTCTGTCTTATCTTTATTTTAAATTAAATAAATAGGTGAATTAAATCTGTGAGGCGGATTTAATAAAAACCGTATTTATTTAATTAGTTTCTTATCAAACTATGCAATATATGATATTGCATTAATTTCAGAATTAATATAAGATTAATTCTGAAGCCCGGCCCAATTAGAAGCCCGATAGCATCCTATATATTTGACATTAGGGGCTAGGGTTCTACACACAATACACAACACAACTCATAAGAGAAAAAGGGGCAGGAGAGTGCAAAAGGTTTGCAGATAAGAAACTGCCAGAATAGAGACGGTGAGGACGGAATCTTGAGAAAACCCTAGAGGGACAAGAGGCACTAGCACGTCGTTCGTGGTTGGAATGCTGTTCGTGTAGATACCGGTAAAGGAAGCCGATCTGAGTTGTCAACTTCTTGTGATCGAGAAGAGAGCAGCACGACGACGAGTCGTGACTTGCAGACGCAAAGTTCGGTACTAAAACGGGCATCTGAACGTCAGAAATCCGAAAAGAGGAGACAGGTCGTGACTTGAAGCCGACGAGGTCGCGACTATAAACTCCAGAGACATCAGGTCGCGACTAGTAGCAGACGAGGTCACGACTAACAACTCCAGAGGCGACAGGTCGCGACGAGAAGCTTTGTATGTCACGACTGAAAGTTCCAGAGGTGACAGGTCGCGACGAGAAGCTGAGTAAGTCGCGACTGAAAGTTCCAGAGGCGAGGAGTCGCAACTAAAGCTCAAATACCGAAGGTAACACTTCTTTCTCCTTGACTTAAACATATTCGGTAGATCCTGGCTAGGAAATGGAAAAATTTGTAAAGTTAATTTCCGCTGCGTATCTTCCAATTCCCTATAGTGGTATCAGAGTCATGCCGTTTTGTGTTTAAGTTAGGTTTGATTGTTGATACATGTGATGTATGTTAAACTTCTTAGCTGATTATATGATAACATGCGAGATATGTATGACATATATGGAATCCATTTATGTATGACATATACAGAATCCGAAAGGAAACTAAAATCGGTGGTGTATGTTAATTGATTTGATCAATTAATGTTAATGGGGTCTAAGAAAATAGAATTAAGATTCTATATCCAAAAAATTTTATTGGGGCGCTGCCCCACACCCCGCCCACTAACCGGCTAGCGGGACTGCCGTGGCTACCAGTTCGTAGCGCAACATAATCGTAAGATATACTGGCTTTCCTGATGTATGAATGTTTTGAAACATTTATTGCCCTTCAAATAGTATGAATTTTGATTCTTGAATGTTTGGGTATGGTGAACAATATGGCTCTAGATTACAAGTGTTGTAATTTTTCTAAATATGGCCTGCGTGTCGTGCCTTCCTCTAATGACTCTCGTTGTACATTCTCTTCTCATCTCACTCCCCTCGAATGTTAAAACGAGGTTTCCTTATGTAATTTTCCTATTCTAATTAGACAGCTCCTCTCGTTGGATTGAGGGGACTTAGGATAGGTGAGCCATATTGTATCACATTTAAGATTATGCACTTTATGATTATATCACTGCATGTATGTTTTATATGCATAATACTGGTATGAGATACAATCGAGATACATGCAACCGGATAGTTAATTAAACCCTCTAAAAGAAATCTTAAGTCATATGCCGTCAATTAATGAACACTTATCAAAACCTCGATCGTTCATTTGTAGGCTCCACCAAAGTGGGTGCATTTGAGTTATCTTGGGGAGATAAGTAAGAGTAATGGTGCTACTCTTATGTTTGTTATTGTTTGACTTAATTGAGATTATCAAAATTGTTTTGGGTCTCAAGGCATTAGATGGGATTAAAACATGCCGGATCATATGATGATTGAATCCCATAAATATCTAAGAGTTACATTTGATGTAATTGGTAAAGTTGTTAGCTACCTAAATAACTTAAAGTTGAGCGTCTTGCCAAAACGGACTCAAGTTTAAGCCAAATATGGATCTTAGCCTACTAATTATTACATTGAGGGTTGTTTTATTCAGTGGGATATTGCTAATTCACTTGCATATTTTAATTGTAGAATCATGACGACTAGTAATACTGCTGCATTATCGTTATGATCTGTCCTTGAGAAGGACAAACTCAATGGGATAAACTTTCTTGACTGGTTCAGGAACTTGAGAATTGTTCTCAAGCAGGAAAGAAAAGTATATGTCCTAGATCAACCCATTCCTGAGGAGCCAGCAGCCAGTGCTCCTAGAGCTCAGAGAGATTCTTATGCGAAGCATAAGGAAGACTCTATTGATGTGGGATGCTTGATGCTTGCCACCATGGTTCTGGAGCTCCAAAGAGATCTGGAACACATGGAGGCTTATGAGATGATTATGCATCTTAAGAAAATGTTCCAGCAACAGGCAAGGCAAGAGAGGTATGAGACCACTAAGGCCTTACATTCCTGCAAGATGGCTGAAGGTGCATCAGTAAGTACTCATGTCTTAAAGATGAAAGGGTACATTGATCACCTTGAGAGGCTTGGATTTCCCATGAGCCAGGAGTTAGCTACAGATTTGATCTTGAACTCACTCCCAGAAAGTTATGACCAGTTTGTCATGAACTACAACATGAACAACATGGAGAAATCTATTTCTGAACTGTATGGGATGCTTAAAACTGCTAAGTCGACTGTTAAGAAGAAGCCCAGTACAGTTTTGATGGTCCAGAAAGGAAAGGGTATGAAAAAGAAAGGCAAGGGCAAGGGGAAGGGTCATGGCTCATCTGGTAAGACCAAAGAGTCAGGCAAGCTCGAAACCAAGCCTGCACCAAAGAAGGCAAAGCCTCCAAAGGAAGGAGTTTGTTTCTTCTGCAATGAACCGGGTCATTGGAAGAGGAATTGCAAACTTTACCTTGAAGATCTGAAAAAGAACAAGAAGGATAGCGGGGCTATCGCTTCAGGTATTTATGTTATAGACATTCATCTCTCTACTTCTACTACATGGGTATTAGATACTGCATGTGGTTCTCATCTTTGTACAAATATGCAGGGCCTAAAGGACAGTAGAAAGCTGAAGAAGGGCGAAGTTGACCTACGATTTGGAAATAGAGCAAAGGTTGCTGCTTTAGCTGTAGGCACTTATGAATTAGTTCTGCCCACTGGGCTTTTGTTAGTTTTGAACAATTGCTATTATGTTCCTGCTTTGAGTAGTAACATTATTTCTCTTTCTTATTTGGATAAGGAATGTTACACTTCCATTGCTGGGAATGGTAGATGTTCCATTTATCGTAATGATATTTTCTATGCTCATGGTGATTTGCATGTCGATCATTACATATTAAACTTGGAACAACCCAATCATGGAAATATCTATAACATAACCGCCAAAAGGGTCAAACCAAATGATTTGAATCCGACATAACTCTGGCACTGTCGTCTGGGCCACATAAATGAGAAACGCATTTCTAAACTCCATCAAGATGGATTTCTCTACTCATTTGATTTTGAATCATATGATACTTGCGAATCGTGTTTATTAGGTAAGATAACAAAGTCACCTTTCACTGGGCACAGTGAGAGGGCCACTGATTTGTTGGGCCTCATACATACAGATATGTGTGGACCGATAAATACAAATGCTAGAGGTAGTTATTCGTACTTCATCATATTCATAGATGATTTCAGTAGATATGGCTACGTCTATCTAATGAAACATAAATCTGAATCTTTTGAAATGTTCAAGATATTTCAAAATGAAGTGCAAAATCAGCTTGGTAAAATAATTAAAGCCCTTCGATCTTATCGAGGTGGTGAATATTTGAGCCAAGAGTTTATCGATCATCTTAGGAATTGTGGGATAGTCTCACAATTGACTCCTCCAGGAATACCATAATGGAATGGCGTCTCTGAACGGAGAAATCGAACACTATTAGATATGGTTTGATCCATGATGAGTCGAACAGATTTTCCACCGTCCTTTTGGGGCCACGCCCTAGAGATAGCTGCGTTCACACTGAATCGTGTTCCATCTAAGGCAGTTGAAAAGACTCCGTATGAGATATGGACTGGGAGGAAACCTAGTTTATCTTTTCTCAAGATTTGGGGATGTGAGGTCTATGTTAAGCAACAAGCCTCAGATAAGTTAGCGCCCAAATCTTCAAAGTGCCCTTTTGTGGGATATCTTAAGGAAACCAAGGGATATTATAATTACAACCCCACTGATAACAAAGTGTTTGTTGTCAGAAATGGTATCTTTCTCGAACGAGAATTTATCTCTAAAAGAACCAGTGGGAGTAAGGTACATCTCGAAGAAGTTCGAGAGCCACAAGACACCACAGAATTAGAGATGGGAAATGGATAAGACTCACAACAAGTTGTTGAGACTCCTCAAGTCACACAAGGCCCACGGCGATCTAATAGGGCACGACTTCAGCCTCAGAGATATGGATTTCTAATTGCTGACAATCATGATGTGTTGCTCATTGAGTATAATGAGCCAACTACTTATCGAGAATCTATAATGGGACCAAACTCTGAAAAATGGCTTAGTGCCATGAAGTCTAAGATGCAATCCATGTACGACAATAAGGTATAGACCTTAGTCGACCCGCCTGAAGGTGTAAAAACCGTAGGGTGCAAGTGGGTTTTTAAAGAGAAAACCGACATGGATGGCAATGTAAATGTCTTCAAGGCACGACTGGTTGCAAAAGGATTTACTCAAACTCATGGTGTGGACTATGATGAGACCTTTTCCCCAGTTGCAATGGCCAAATCAATCAGAATCCTCCTTGCCATTGCAGTATATTATGACTATGAAATATGGCAGATGGACGTCAAGATAGCCTTCCTTAATGGAAAGCTCCTTGAGGATGTGTACATGACACAACCTGAAGGGTTTGTGCGTTCCGAGGACTCTGGTAAGGTGTGCAAGCTTCAAAGGTCCATTTATGGACTGAACCAAGCATCTCGGAGTTGGAATCATCGTTTTGATGAAGTAGTCAAAGAGTTTGGATTTCTTCAAAACATTGATGAACCTTGTGTGTACAAGAAGGTTAGTGGGAGCAAAGTTGTGTTTTGGTACTCTATGTCGATGACATCCTACTTATTGGGAATAACATTCCTACCTTGCAGATTGTCAAGTCTTGGTTAGGAAAGTCTTTCTCAATGAAAGACTTGGGTGAAGCCACCTACATCCTAGGAATTAGGATCTATAGAGATAGATCTAAAAGGCTTCTAGGACTCAGTCAAAGCATATATATAGACAAGATACTGCATAGGTTTAGTATGCAGGAATCAAAGAGGGGTTTCATACCCATGTCTCATGGTATTCACCTCAGCAAGGATATGTGTCCTAGTACACCTTATCAGCGAGGTCGCATGAGTAAGGTTCCATATGCCTCGGCCATAGGATCCATCATGTATGCCATGTTATGTACTCGACCGGATATCTTGTTTGCCTTAAGTATGACTAGCAGATATCAACAGGACCCCGGTGAGGGCCATTGGACTGCTGTCAAGAATATCCTTAAGTACTTAAGAAGGACTAAGGACTTATTCTTGGTCTATGGTGGATTGGATGACGAGCTCTGTGTAACTGGTTACACAGATGCAATTTTCCAAACTGACCAGGATGACCAGAAATCGCAATCTGGATACATATTCCTCCTGAATAATGGAGCAGTAAGCTGGAAGAGCTCTAAGCAGAGCACTGTAGCAGATTCTGCAACAGAAGCCGAGTATATAGCAGCATCTGATGTAGCTAAGGAGGCCGTTTGGATCAGGAAGTTCATTACTGAACTAGGGGTGATACCTACCATCTCAGATCCAATAACTTTGTTCTGTGACAATAGTGGTGCCATTGCACAGGCCAAAGAGCCTAGGTCACATCAAAGGACCAAGCATATGCTCAGGCGATTTCATCTCATCAGAGAAATCAATGATAGAGGTGATATAAAAATATGCAAGGTAGCAGGGGAAGACAATGTTACTGATCCTCTAACAAAGCCGCTTGTGTAAGCAAAACATGAGTATCATGTTAGGTCAATGGGAATTAGGCAAATTAATGATTGTACCTAGTGCAAGTGGGAGGATATTGGAAATTGTACCCTAGGGGCCAATCATTGTCTTATAAACATTATTGTTTTATGAATTTCTTAATTATGTTATCACATTATTTACATGTTTACTGTGATGACCATCCTTGGATAACTCATGATCTTATCCTAAATGTCCCTGGTGGGTCATCTATACGGGAGAAGAGATGAAATAAGACCAGTATGACTTTGAAGATATATAGAGATATAAATCAAAGTCATAGGCACATGTAAGGGTACAAGGTGTTGGACCGACCCGCTATGAGAGAGTTGCATGAGTTAAGTCATAAGCTTCTCTCATATACAAGCCATGCCACTATGCCCTTTGAACTGAGATCATCATGGATTCCTACATGACAAACGCTCAGCTTTGACCTAGTCAAAAGTCACTTTTGACCGAGTGATCATAAAGGCTATGTTCGGGCTTAGTGGTTTTTCATGCGGAGGAATGTGAATGGTCAAGATGGAATTTGTCCCTCACATTCGTAGAGAGATATTACTGGGCCCCTCGATGAGTGAGTCTAAGAAATGTATGGCCATACTGCAGTGGAAGGGTAGTTCCATTACGATAGTCAGACTACTCAGGGATCGAGAAGTAACGGTCAGGAATAGGAGGATGACGTTCACCATGCCTCATCCATGACCGAAATATCGTCTGACAAAAGGGATGTGATATGGTTGTATGAAAGGTAACATCGTTCATCAATCCTCATATGTTTTGGGTAGTCGTGATGTCTTACTAGAGGCCGCTTACGACTTGTGGGTTAGTTTAGTAACTGGCCCACTGCCAACTTCATATGGGCCTATAGGGTCGCACACAAAATAGCCTAACTCGACCTGTGACGTCCAGATTCATTGAATCTAAGAGATGTCTAGATTCAATGAATAGTCTAGGGTGGATTTATATATTTTATATATATATAAATTTGTATATATATATTATATATATAATATAAGAGATATTTGCAAGATTTAATTTATAAGGATAAATTAAATTTCTATCACTTTTGAATTTGAATTTAAATGGATATGATCTATTTGAATTTGAAATTCAAATTGATAAGATATCTCAAATTTGATTTATGAGAATAAATCAAATATAATTCTGTCTTATCTTTATTTTAAATTAAATAAATAGGTGAATTAAATCTGTGAGACGGATTTAATAAAAACCGTATTTATTTAATTAGTTTCTTATCAAACTATGCAATATATGATATTGCATTAATTTTAGAATTAATATAAGATTAATTTTGAAGCCCGGCCCAATTAGAAGCCCGATAGCATCCTATATATTTGACAATACACAACACAACTCACAAGAGAAAAAGGGGCAGGAGAGTGCAAAAGGTTTGCAGATAAGAAACTGCCAGAATAGAGACGGTGAGGACGGAATCTTGAGAAAACCCTAGAGGGACAAGATGCGCTAGCACGTCGTTCGTGGTTCGAACGCTGTTCGTGTGGATACCGGTAAAGGAAGCCGATCTGAGTTGTCAACTTCTTGTGATCGAGAAAAGAGCATCACGACGATGACTCGCGACTTGCAGACGCAAAGGTCGCGACTAAAATGGGCATCTGAACGTCAGAAATCCGAAAAGAGGAGACAGGTCGCGACTTGAAGCCGAAGAGGTCGCGACTACAAACTCCATAGACATCAGGTCGTGACTAGTAGCAGACGAGGTCGCGACTAACAACTCCAGAGGTGACAGGTCGCGATGAGAAGCTTAGTAGGTCGCGACTGAAAGTTCCAGAGGCGACAAGTCACGACGAGAAGCTGAGTAGGTTGCGACTGAAAGTTCCAGAGGCGAGGAGTCGCGACTAAAGCTCGAATACTGAAGGTAACACTTTTTTCTCCTTGACTTAAACACATTCGGTAGATCCTGGCTGGGAATGGAAAAATTTTTAAAGTTAATTTCCGCTACGTGTCTTCCAATTCCCTGCACTCCATCCATTGTGTGAAATGACCAGAATGCCCTCGGTTATTTTTCTAATTCTTTCATACTCATAGAGATCTCATATGCATATTTTACAGTTCAGTGAAATGATCAACATAATTTTCTCTATTTTCTGGTAAAATATGGTACTCATCGGCTGCCAGCCTGGTTTTTTTAGTCGCAACCAGGCTCATTTTGCCTATTAGTCACGACACCACACATATTTCAGTCGCGTCTAAACCTTTCTGCCAATATTAGTCGTGACCACACTTCTTTCTCATCGCGCCTAGCTCTTTCTGTAACTATTAGATGCGACCACACTTATCTCTAGTCGCGACCAAAATGGTCAGCTCTCAACTCTACAACCTTTAACTTTTACATCATCCTAAAATGGCCATTCTACCCCTTGGGACTTTCACTGTTTACACATAAGTCCCCGTACCTTTGCTTATTTGCAGCTTAGTCCCTGAAAACTCTCTGTGTGTCTCCGGGACTTCTGTTCAAAGGGGTCTGGTAGCCTCTCAATCTTAGGCTATTTCTGCGTCTCTAGGCCTGAAAATTAGGATGTTACACATCCCACGCTTAAGTCATCTTTCTGTCCAGCTGTCCATTCTGTCATTCGCTGAATGAATTCTGTATTTGCAGTTTGGTCGCGATATTATATACATCCGGTCGTGACTTATATTTACAGAGATCTATAATCGCGACCAAAATTATAATTAGTCACGACTATTATTCACAGAGAGCACTTCTCCTTTGCTGATTGAAGTTTGGTCGCGATGGTGAATTTGTAAGGTCGCGACCTAATTCCACAGGGACGCCCTACTTTGCTGACTGATTGCTGTATTGACCTGAAATGGACATTTGATAGATTATTTATCCAATTAAGCACTAAAATCACATCATTTAATTCTCACTTGTCCAATTTCATATTATTAATTATTTTGCTCAATGTAGTAGTAAATGTGGATAAGAATCAATAATAAACTCTCTTTTAACATATTAAAAATACTACAAATATGAGTTTATCAACTCCCCCACACTTAGCTTTTGCACTCCGAGCAAAAATATGGATCAAAACTGAACTTAAACACACATGTTCAGCACAATTTGGCAAAATAGATTCAGCATGAGTACTTGCAATCATTAATCTCTCCCTTCAATTAGCAGCAATCCAAACTAATCTCATATCAATCAAAGAATCTAACTCATGCAATTTCAATCATAGTAAGAAACTAGGTTGAGATTTCCTCACAAGGTATAGTGTTTCACTCCCTCTCTTATCAAGGTAATTTCACTCAACCATCTAGCTTAGGCTTCCCATAGGCTTGTAACCATCCTACATCTCTACCACTGAATGCCACAAGTTTTATGAATCAAAGGGTCTTTATTAGGGTTGTAATGTTGGAAAGGCTGGATGATGAAATGGAAATGCATGCCAATGATTAATGAAATACTGTACATAATCAAAGGTTCCATCATGCAGCTGCAAGTCACAAACTACTTCTTCTCATACTATTGAATAGCAATTTCTGCATCTGTTTTTTGTTTCTTTTCTTTCTATTTCTTTGTACTTTTCCGTTTTCTTTTCTCTGTATTTTTTTTTCTTTGTTTTCATTTCCTTGAACCAGATAGCAAATACATTGAAGTTTAGAATTCAACAAGTAATTGAAACTTCATAATCAAAGACTTACTGCAGCAACAACTATCTTGCACAATATTCATTAATCAAGGATGGAATTAAAAGAAAGTGAAGGTCTCAAAGGGTAAAGCAAAGGATGTAATATTTATGTGGTTTGTGTTTGGTCAAGAGGGTTTTGAAAGAAATGCCCTTATCATTTTTACAATTCCATGGAGCTAATGTGGTTTTGAATCAAGGATTGAGACAAGTTCTGCAAAGTTACCAAACTAGATGGTGTCACATAATGCAACGGAGTATATGTTGAAGGCTCAAATTGCTTCCATCTGGCTTAGTCACCCTAATCAGCTCATATGACTAGATTGCATGAATCTTAAATAAAGCACATGAGACTAATCATTCATGATGCACAATTTCCAGTAATGAATTGATGAAACAAGCAACTAATACTTCATCAATTTTGCCAATGTTCAAAAGTTATGAGTTCAAAGTTCAATTTAGATCCATGACAGTTAATTTCAACTGACCAAGCAATAACCAGAACGCAGTATAAGGATTTTTTAGCAGAAGGTAGATGTTAGTCACGACAAACAGGTCATCAGGTCGCGACTATTTTTTACAGAGAAGAATAGTTGCGACATAAATTGGAAATGGTAGCGACACAAAATCACCGAGAGTAACCTTGTTAAACAAACAATTTCTTGTCGCGACCATATAACAACACAGTCGCGACAGTTATTCACAGAGAGCTACAGTCACGACAAAGATAAGCACAGACCACGACTAAAGATCACAGATGGGCAAACATCGGAGAATATGAATTTTCGGTCGCGACAAAAGTAATTTTTAGTCGCGCTAAGTTTCACAGAGAAGAGATTTTGACAATTTGAACACATTAGTCGCGACATAAAAGGCATCGGGTCGCGACCTAAAGACAAAATCATAGCAAATATCTGATTTTTATTCATCCATCAAGTTCATCCTCCCCCACACTTAAATTCTACATTGTCCACAATGTGAAGAAGCAATGAACTCATGCAAAAGCAACAATAATGATCATGACAACACTAAACCTGAATCTTTGATTTATTCATGGGATTATTCACCTACCCTACTGACTTGGTCTCCTCCCCCACACTTAATCAACAATTATAGCTCAAGTATATAATGAAACTAATCAAAGCAAACTATTGTAAGTGGGAGAACAAGGAAGGAGACAACCTGACTGTTATGGGGGCTTGAAATTCTCCTTGTACAGCTTCAATAAATGGCCATTGACCTAAAATGCTGTACCATCTGCTTCATCCATCAATTCAATTATTCCATAATCATGGACCTTGGTCACCACATATGGACCATCCCATCTTGTAGCAAGTTTTCCAGGTTTGAAAACATATCTAGCCTTAATTAGTGTTGCAGCAGTAGACATGGGGATTCATAAAGTTAAGCTTGAAACATCAGTTAATTAGTGAGACCCCCAACCTGTAATGTTATATAAAGATGAGGTACACCCAGACTTTGACTCTTCAGGTAGTGAAGAGAGTTCAGATGACAGCATAAGGGACTCAATCAGGAAGGCTTATAGTAAGGTACCCCATGCATATTTTTGTAGACTCAGATTTATAGTCTGGAGATTATGAGAAATTCAGTCAGATGTTGTGTATGCATCAGATAATGCTGCACTAGATAATGATGGATCTAGTAATTATGTACAGGATGAGTGTGATAGAGTGCTCTCTAACCCTGATATAAGCTATATTCCTCCGATGAGAGGACATATTACATATGAGGAAGCTGAGTACTGGTACTGGACTATGGGTAGGCCAGATAGTATTCCTCCTCTACTAGAGTTTGAGGATAAGTTTGAATAAGTAGCCTAAGAACCAGTTACAATCTGTGACATCCCTTCCTATTATCCCAATCCAGGAATATACGAGGGTATAGATAAAGATTAAAGGGATATTTCTAGCCCTAATCCACCCGAGCCTTCTTTATGAAAGGTAGACAATGTGACTATACTAGTCTCAAGAAAGGCTGTGGGAAGTGAACTACTTAGTTTAGGTTAAGGGATGGAAGGAAGTAAAAATCAAGAGCAGTCAGTTTAGCTGCAGTTCTTTAATGCCGTAGCAAGGATGATAAATAGAGATGTGATAGAGGGCATTGACCTGGATTAAGTTTTCATGTTAGTAGCATGATATGAGATGGCCATAAGCCAGATATTGCCATATACCCTACGTGGCATGTAAAGCTAAGTGAGCTTTTGGCAAATGGTTCACAACTGATGTGTAAGGATCGGCCATTACTAGGGTAAAGACTAGACAAGAAGATTATAAGGGAATGTTTAAAGCAAGTTAGATCCAGGTCGGATGTAAAACAGTTTGGAACATAGCTAGAAGTCCTCGAGAAGTTAGGCCATGACGAAAGGTGACCCGAGGTCGTGACTAAAGAATGTAGAGCTGTCCAGTCATGACAAGCAGAATGAGATAGTCGCGACTAAAATTCATGGATACGTTGCACCTAGTTCATACTCAGGTCACGATGAAGATGCGCAGGGACCTGATGAAGGATGAAGATGCCAGCCTCACTGAAGGTTATCAGTTAGAGGTTTAGCACATGATGTAGGCAAGCTAAACAGTATGAGAAATAGAGATACATGCTAGTCTAAGATGATGTTCAGAAGTAGATCCTCTATATGACTATCAAGAGTAAATCTACATTTGGAAAGACTTTGTTCATTTAGTCTTTTATGAACAAAAGAATCAAAAGTTAGGATAAGGCTTGCGCAAGAAATGAGCCTAACATATGGCTTCAAGTTCTCGAAAGTTAAAGTCCATAAAACAGGATATTAGTCCCACATCGGTTGGGGAGGTGAACGAAGCATGCCTTATAAGGGTGTGGATACCTCTCCCTCATGAACGCGTTTCCAGTACTCACCAAGCGCCCTCGTCACCAAGCGCCCCAGTGGGGGTAGGCAGGCACGAGTGGTAGGCAGGCAGTGCTGGGAAACAAAACCCTGACCTCGTGTGGGCCTAGAGGCGCCTGCCTAAGGGGAAAGCGGACAATATCTATGTGGAAGGGTGCTGGGCTGTTAGAGAACACAAGTAATGGTGCTAGATGATGAATGAGATTTATATGATCTAAGTTGGTCAGGATCAAGAAAAAGACCAGGAAGGAACCATAGTCCGGTCAAGAGTAGACTGAGACTGAGGTATACGCGCAAAAATAGTTAAGAGATAGTAGAAAGACACCAATGTTACTCCAGAGAAATGGAGACTAGTCCGCTCACCTGAGAAGTAATTCTTGAGTAAGATTATGAAAAGTATTCCTCTTAGTTAAATAGAGATGAGCGTGAGGCTAAGGGTTAAAAAGAGAAACAGGAACCCTTTGATGAAATATGTAGCCGAGTTCATCCACATGAGCAATGAGAGTTGAATGACTAAGAAGTCAATTAATGGGTTGAATTCCGTGTTATAAAGAAAAAGTTTTTCTCAGGTAGTCACAGAAGTTCAATAGAGTGGTAGCTATAAGCAAGATTAGAAAAAGAAAGATAGCCACGGTTCTAAAGATAAAGTAACTCCCCTATTTGATAGAAGGGTCGAGTCTATACCCTGATAAAAGGGTAGCATGGCAGCCTAAGTGAAATAGATAGATGTTTCAGGATGAATGATCAGGATATGATAGGCAATATGATAAAGGAAATATGTTTTGAGGCTTACTTAGTTTATTACAACGTTTGATGGATGGTTGAGCAAATTATGATGATGAATAGTTGCATCTCCTTGCAGTTGTCATATAATGACATGCATGTTAGAGTATGCCATGATGAATACTCCTATTTCGCAGTATATGCAGGGTAGAGTATATATGGTGAGGAAATTATGAGAAAATTATGTTGCTCCCATACCATATGATATGCAATAAGGAATATATTGAGGATGATAGATAGTCTCAGTTTATGGGACGATAAGTTATGATATGATATTCTGATATGATTTATGATTGGGGTGATTCAGGTTTTTCTATAGGCTTGCGAATGCAGTACTCAGAGCCATTTCTATTGAAAGGAATGGAATACAGAAAGAGTTAGATTTGAAACAGATGACTCTGAGATAGAGACTAGATTTAGATGAGTACATATCACTCTTCAGATAAGAGTTGGATCTAACACAGTCTGCTCGTAGTTAGAGCATAGTTCAAATGGCTCGCAGTTAGAGCACAGATTTACATGAGAAGTTATGATGAGGCCATAGCAGCAGAATGCAATGGCAGGTGGTTAAACCATGATTGCACAAGGCATAGTAAGCCACAGTAAGAGAAAGATGAGAAGGAACTCCTGAGTAAGAGAGGAAGTGAGTAAAGTCTTGGGAAATAATATGGGCTACTGAACGTAATATTTTTAAATTTTTATTGAGTTATCAACTAGTAGAAATGGTGAACCCTATAACTTAGTCTGTTGGTTTAAGATCTTCGGGAGATATACAGAATCGCAGTTAGATTCTGGAGGGTCACAGTTAGATCCTAGCATGGCTCCAGGGTCGCAGTTAGATCCTAATAGTTCCAGAGTCGTAGTTAGATTCTGAAGAGGCTGACGGTTGATCGCAGTTAGATCCCGAGGTCGCAGTTAGACCTAGCCTAAGGAAAGTAATGAGCCATGAGATATGAGTACAATATAGTATCTCTTTGGGAAGATGAATGCCAAAGATGAAGTTAAGGTAAGGAAGCTTCACTAGTTGATAAACTCATCCAGAAAAATTATTTATAATGATTTTCCTCAGATAGCCTATATTATACAGACTGAACTTAGTTTTCTTTAAACAAAGACGGAGTCCAAGTTAAAGTCTGAGTGCTGATATTCAAAAGTTTTATAGAAGTATGCCTAAGGAACAAAGAAGAGAACCCCATATGTTCTGAGAACAGAAAAGTATGAGCAGATAAATCCTCCAGATGAGGATAAAAAGATTAAAAGCCTAGAGAGACCTAGAGAAGAAGGTCTAAAGTAAAGATAGAGCCCAGTAGTTATATGAGATAGAGAATGCTAAGGCTTAGAAGAGTAAGGTAGCCTTCATCCAGAAAGATGTTAAGGCAAGAGCAGTCTAAGAAAGAGTAATGAAAAAGGGTCCAGTTGTCACAGAAGTTGGTATAGATGGACAAGGTAAGAAAAGTGAAAAGTTAAAGTAAGATAGACACTGGAGTTACACCAAGATGTTAAGGGGTAAGATATGAAAGAGTGTAAATGCCATAGAAGTTTGGCATATATATGATGAATGATAAACAAAGTTATGAAAAGTTAGAAAGGTTATGAACATTAAAGGATTAAAACCCTTCTGCCAAGTCCAAATAAGAGTGGATTTGAAATGAAAGATTTAAATTATGACTTTGTTCAGGAGAACGAGAAGCAAAAGAGCAATACTCTCCTGAGAGGCTGATAAAGTCATAAGACAATGTTAGAGCTTTGCATTTAGGAGCAAGTATACAGTCCTACAAGATATTGGCCAGGCATTATGCATGTTAGAGTATATGCTCCTACTTAGCAGTAAAGTAAAGAAAAGAATAACTGCATAAGTCCTCTCTGTATGATGTTGAATCATTAAAGATGATAAGAGAAACAATAAAGTTATAAGAGTTTCTATACGAAAAGAGGATGAAGGTTTGCGGATGTTAAAGAATTTCGCGAGATGCTAAGAGAAGTAATAAGGGATAAGTGTTAGAAAGTATGATGAGTGAGTGAGGGAAACTCCCTAATACAATAATATTCGAGAGAGTTTGATATGAAAGAAATGGACACTACTCTCAAGTCTAGTACAAGGAGTTGTCCATAAGCAAATGGATGCATAGCACAAGATCAAGTGCCGTGATGAAGTAGAAATAAACTCCAATTAAGTTGACTCATACAAAAAGAGTAATGACAGCAAAGACATGAAGCGGATATTGAAAGTACTCCGCTAGATAATAAGATAAAAGATAAGAGATGGATACCCCGATTCTTAGTCATAAACCCGAAAGAGACTTAAAGAGGATGTATATTTAAGATTGTTGACTAAGGTACTAAGTAAATTTCGAGGACGAAATTTATTTTAAGGGGGAGAGAAATGTAACATCCCTAATTTCTGTACTAAGTTGTATGTACAGATTGAATAAAATATATGAGATGTTTAGGAAAAGATGTGGCCATATTTATGTAAAGAAAAGGATTAATTGGAAGAGGAAGAAAGTCTAAGAGCCAAAGTGCAAAATTACGAAAATGCCACTGTGATGCCCTAAGAAACCAGAAGTAAATGGAGGGCATTTTGGTCATTTTACACAATGGATGGATATCATAGGAAATTTGATACTAAATTATTATAATTAATATGAGAATTTATGGAGTTGACAGAAGTCAAAAAGGAGTCCTGTAGAATTAATTATGGAATTTACGGTGAAAAAGGACACCGATAAAGGGTTAAAGGAAACATATGTAATTTTTAACAGGACTTCTGGGTGTCAGAAAATTATGAAACTTTGTAGAGAATTCATTTTATATTAGAATGAATTTATAAAAATGTTAGAACAATTAAAAGAGGTGTTTAGCATTTATGCTAAGATCAGGGTAATTTACGGATATCGGTATGAGGAAAGTACATTGGGATTTGGGCCAGTTAGCTATTGGACCTAAAAGAGGCCCAACATTTCATCCTAGGCCAGCCTAATAAGGCCCAAAAGTTATCTTGGAGCCCAAGTCCAAATAATAAATAATTTATGGATTTTTGAAAAGAAAGAAAAAGAGAATAAAGTAAAAATTAGGTGTTGCACATGGTGGGACCCACAAGGACACAAGAATGGCACCCAAAAAGAGGAAGGGTTAGGTGTACCAAGGGATGCCATGCTAGTGATGTCATGGTGGTAAGGTCTTGAGTGAAAAGTGAAAAGACATTCCAAGATCAAACCTTTAACCATTAGATCAAATAGTTTCCAAAGTGATCTTAGCCTTCAAATGGCACATGACTTTTGCTATAAATACCCCCCCTTTCCATTCATTCTTCACACCCAAGAGCTCCTTTAGAAAGAGAAGTGAGTTCTAGAGAAAGAAAGTGGAAGAAAGCAAGGAAGAAGCAAGGGTCTTGAAGGAGCAAGTAAGGTAAGTTGTCTCCTTGCTTCTACCTTTTGTTCTTATGGTTTGTGCTTGAGTTTAACTGATTTTTTAGGCTTAAATATTGGGGAAATGCTGCTGGAATTTCTATGTATATGTGAGAGGAACATGATTTTTATGTCATAGATAGTTTAGACAAGCTTAAACAAGCTAGTTGCATGGTTGGTTGTTGGATTAAGTTGATGTTCTTGACTTTACCATGGAAGAACATTTCTGTTTGCACTGTTCATGCACTGTTCATGATAGAAAGAGATGGAATTTCAATGATTTAATTCTTCCATTGAGTTTATATGATAATTTTGTGTAGGATTGGAAAGGTTTTGAACCTTGGAAACCATTGGAATTAAAGGTTGTAATGTTGAAAATTCCTTTCGATACTGTTCACTCGCATGAACAGTGATTTGAATTTCATGATTTTGATACTTCCAATGGTCTTAAAATGAGATTTTGTGTGGGGGGAAAGTGGAGGAACAAGTATGGGAAGCATTGGAATCAAAATGAGAATTTTTGGAAGATTTATGTATGTTTTTCCAAATCTGTACAGAACAGTGTATTCTTGCTGGAATTTGGTTATTTTTAGTTCATAAATGGATTTAAAAGGTAAAATTGTGTAGGGTAAGGTCAATACATCAATTAATTCAAGGGCCAAGTTAATTGGCAAAGATTAAAGAAAGTTATGTTAGTTAAAGCAAGTTAAAGGTTCAAGAGAGATAGTCTTGAGTAGTGTTTGAGTTCATGGTCCTAATGGATTATGTAATGAATATGAATGTGATTAAGACCTTGAAACCTCTAAGAAGATGTTGGGGAATGATTGACCAAAAAGCTTGGGAAGCAAGTGCAAGCATTAGAAAGAGAGCTTAAATCCAAGGTAGTAAACTTACCCTAAACTTGTATGTATTGAATGTTATGCTTGATTGTGCTATGACCTTGTTGAATTGTGTGCATATGTGTATATGATTGAAGCTCTGTTTCTATGATTACCTTGGCCAATTGTATTTCATATGTTACATGGAAGCATGCACATTACACAATGTTTACACTTTCACAAGCAAGCACAAGTATTTACTTTAATGCATGCATTGTTTAGTACCGTTTGCTACTGAGATTCCCCCGAATCTCATCCCCTATTTATAACCCATTACAGAGAGGTTATATCGAAGTGAATTTTGAGAATGCTGTAAGACGCCGTTATGCTGCCGATTTTCAAACTGAACATAAGGAGATGATACGTACTGTGTACGTAGGTACTGTCTAAGGAGTCTGGAAGTGAGTGGACCTAGTCGGTTCATCCAGTCTTTCCTGGGTACTTACGTAGAATGGTAATTCTCACGGGAATTACCGAATCAGTACAAGATCAGTTATTTTTACAGATGAAGTATAGTAGTTATACTGCCGGATTTCAGGCAGGAAAGATGTAATAGAGATACGAGGATCTTGTTCATGCCCTATTGTATAAAGATTTATTATTTAATGATAAGTATTGTTTGGCATGTTTGTTTGATATGTGATTAATGTATGCATATGTATGTAAAATTGCTTGCTGGAATTTGCCACCATGAACAGTAACTCGTGGTGATATAGCGATGTTTGATCTATAATTAAAAATAGTAAATGATTAAATAAATGTATGATATGTTTATGATAAATAGTAGACATACCAAGCTTCGATTTGATATATATAATGTCTCATTTCGATGTCTACACATGGAGATATAAATTATCAAAGTTGGGACCAAAATGCTGGATTCAGGAGAAAAACGCTGGATGAACAGTAAAGTTGTAACTTTGACTGACGTTGACTTGGACAAGGAATGGTCAACGAGTTATTTTTCCTTGAAATAGTATTGAGTTAGCTTCATGTATAAATTTGAACCACTGCATTCCAATTTTTCTAGAATTAGTTATGATTTTTTGAAGTCAGGTCACTCATCTGGAATTTACACAGTGAACAGTGCTCGATAAGAGTAAAACTCCAGATTGAGAAATTGGACTTTAATGACCTTGAAAGTGGTTCTAAATACTACCAATTGGTCCCTAAGATGTACAAAAATAAGGATGTTTCATAATCCACAGCTAACAGAATATATGCATAACCAAATAAAGGTGAAAATGGTCCCATGAAGTCGATGCCCCATACTTCAAACACCTCACAGAAAAGCATAGGCTGCTGAGGCATTTCATGTCTCATATTCAGTCCACCAAAATGTTGACACCTGTCACAAGCCTTGCAATATTCATAGAAGTCTTTGAATATCTATGGCCAATAAAAACCAGCATCCAAAATCTTTCTGGAGGTCTTCTTTGCACTGAAATGGCCTCCACAAACAGAAGAATGGCATGCTGTAATGATGTTGTCTATTTCTTCACTTGGCACACATCTTCTAATAACTTGATCACTGCATATCTTCCAAAGTATGGGATAAAGAAGGTGAAATGAGAAGGTGAAATCTTGCCTCATGCTTGATCTTCTAGCGCTGGAAATGAGATAAAGAAGGTGAAATTAGACCAGTAACAATGTAATTCACTATGTGGCAATACCAAGGTGTAATCACAGAAATCACAGAAATAGAACAATCCCTAAATGTATCACAAATGATGTTAGAATCCAATACTCCCCTTGTATCTTTAGGCAATCTGCTCAAATGGTCAGCTACCACATTTTCTGCTCCAACTTTGTCCCTTATCTCCACATCAAATTCTTGGATCAGCAGCATCCATCTCAAAAGTCTAGGCTTGGACTGTGGCTTTTTAAACAAGAACTTTATAGTAGCATGATCAGTGTATATAATCACTTTAGAACTCAAAAGATAAGACCTGAATTTGTCAAGTGCAAATACTATAGCAAAGAGTTCTTTTTCTATAGTAGTGTAGTTCTGTTGAGAACTATCTAATGTCTTAGAGGCATATGAAATGACTTTGGATAGCTTACCATCTTTCTGTCCCAACATGGCACCCACAGATTCATTTGATGCATCACATGAAAGCTCAAAATCTAAGTGCTAATTAGGTGCAACAAGTATAGGTGGTGTGATAAGCATAGTTTTAATAGTGTCAAATGCTCTCTTGCAAGTATCATCAAAATAGAATTCTACATCTTTTTGCATGAGTTTAGATAGTGGAGATGCAATCTTGCTAAAATCCTTAATGAATCTTCTATAGAATCCAGCATGCCCTAGGAATGACCTTAATTCCTTTAAAGATTTGGGATAAGGAAGAGAAGAAATAACTTCAATTTTAGCTTTATCTACCTCAATCCCATTCTTAGATATTAAATGTCCTAGAACTATGCCTTTATCTACCATAAAATGGCACTTCTCAAAATTCAGCACAAGCCTCTTCTCAATGCATCTTGCTAAGACTTTCTCTAGACTGTCTAAACATTCATCAAAGTCCTTACCAAATATTGTAAAATCATCCATGAATACCTCCATGTTTCTCTCCAAGAATTCACTGAATATGGACATCATGGCTCTCTGAAATGTTCCAGGAGCATTGCACAAGCCAAATGGCATCCTCCTATAGGCATAGGTACCGAATGGGCATGTAAATGTAGTCTTCTCTTGATCTTCTGGTGCAATGGGTACCTGAAAGTATCCTGAAAAACCATCAAGAAAGCAGTAATTAGTTTTTCCAGCAAGCCTTTCCAATATTTGATCTATAAATGGTAAAGGAAAATGATCCTTTCTAGTTGCATCATTCAATTTCCTATAATCAATGCACACTCTCCATGAATTCTGCACTCGAGTAGGGATTAGTTCATTCTTTTCATTCCTTACCACAGTTATACCTGTAACATCCCGATTTTTGGTCTAGGAGAACTGGGAAGTAGTCTGATATAGGCAGGCTGCTAAACCCGTAGTCCCAGGGTAGTAATCTGATATGGGCGGATCACTTACCTGTATTTTGTAGGAATCCGAGGGATGAGCTAAGTCCTTTAGGATTTAAAGATGAGTTAAGTCTTTAACCTACAGAATCAGGATAGTTCACCTAGGTTCAAAATGAGGAATGTGAGGAATATCCTAAGTCTTAAGCCTAGGAATTCTGCAGGTAGTTTGATATGGGCTGGCTCTTGTGTAAGATAACCTGATATGGGCGGGTTGTCGAGCCTTTCAATTAACGATGACTCCCGAAGAGTTTAGGATATGAGTTATTGAAAGAGAATTTCTAGAACTTAAGATTAAGGATAAGAAGATGAGAATAGATGCCAGAAAGAGAATGCAGGGGCAAAATCGTAATTTTGGGAAAGATCGGGCTGGTAGCCGATGAGTACCATATTTTTCCAGAAAATAGAGAAAATTACGCTGATCATTTCACTGAACTATGAAATGTGCATATGAGGTCTCTATGTATATGAAAGAATTAGAAATGTGACCAGGGGTAAAATGGTCAGGCCAAAATAGCCCGGTCCGGATAAAATATCTGAAAATACCGGGAGATAGAGAATAGGATTCTGGGTTGAATGAGGAGTCACAGTATTTTGATTTGAGGTCCCGATTTTTCTGTAAAAATTCCGGAAGATGGAAATTTACAGTTATAATCGGTAAAGGAAAAGCAGTCCCGATAGGGATGATCGGACTGTGGCCAGGGGACGTATAGTGTTTCTAAGGCCTTTAGTGACACCAGGGAAGGCCCAGGCCCATTAGATCAGTCCAGTGGTAAAAAGGGTCAGTGTCCGGGAAAAAGGTGCAAAATGACGAAAATGCCCCTATGTTATTGAACAACTGAAGAATGAGTAAAGGGTATTTTGGTCATTTGCCTAAGGTTAGACAGTCCAGGGAAGTTATCTGGATAGTTGACCAGGGTCAAAGAATACTTTGGTAAGTTAGAAAAAGACAATAATGCCCCTAGACCTAATAAAGTAAAGAAAGAGAGACTAAGGGCATTTTAGTAATTTGCCAAGGGGTGTTTCTTGGGAATCGTGCCATCAGAGTACTTGGGCTGCATCAGAGACCCAAGATGATATTCCCATGCCCAAAAAGTAGGCCCAGTGATTCAGGGGGAAAAGTGACATTAAAATAATGATTTAATGACTTCTCAGTAAAGTAAAGTTACTCGGTTGGCACGATAACCGAGGAGGTGATCAGATACAGTCTTAGACTTATCTGGATAGCATTGGATGGCGTGAAGGGACCCACCTTGTGGCCACATGGCACTGATCTAAAGGAAGCAGATAAAGCTAAGGACACGTATTACGGTGCAAGACTCTGGACCGGTGAGTCAGCAGGCTGAGTCAACTGATGAGGTGTCCCGGGTTTTAGACATGTGAGAAATGTGCTGCTGAGGTGTCCGCTGAGGTGTCCACTGAGGTGTCCTGGATGATGCAGTAAAAAGGAATAAAAGAAAATAGGAAATTCCAGGAAAAACCAGGACCACAAGTTCATAAGGCTTCAAAATTACGAAAATGCCATCGAAGGAAACTATAAATACCCCCCTCCCCATTCATTTGCATCACGGTTTTGGGCAAGAAAGAGAGAGAAAGAAGGGAGAGAAGGAGAAAGAAAGAAGAAAGGAAGTTCTGGCGGAGCTGGAAGCAGTATAGAGATAGTAGAGTTCTGCTAAGCTTTTGAGGTAGTAACTAATCCTAGGTTTTATGTAATGGCTTTGTGATTTGATGTGCTATTGTTTGGTTGGATTGTTGTCTTGTATGTTATGTCTGAAGCTCTACTGCAATGCTATGATCATATGTTCTTGAGTATGGTAGCATGCAGCATACTTATCTGTACACAATCACAAGCAAGCACTATCACACTGTATTACATATATTGTTATGATTATTTACTACTGAGATTCCCCCGAATCTCATTCCCCATATCTAACCCATTACAGGGGAATTATGTTGAACTAAATTCGAAGAATTTTGAGAGACGCCGTTATGCTGCCAAATTTAAGACTGAACATCAGAATATGATAAGTACTGTTTACGTATGTGCTGTTTAAGGAGGCTGGAAGTGAGTGGACTTAGCCGGTTCATCCAGTCTTTCCTGGGTACTTACGTAGAATGGTAGTTCTCATGAGGGAATTACCAAATCAGTACGGTTCAGTTCTTTGTACAGATGAAGCCTAGCAGTTGTGCTGCCAAATTTCGGGCAGGAAAAGATGTAATAGAAATATGAGAATTTTGTGTATGACTTGTTGTATGACATTTTATTATTTAATAATAAATATTGTTTGGCATGTTCAATTTGCGAATGAGAAATGAAAAGAGAAATTCACAGGTCTTGAGGTAGCAGGGTTCTAACCTAAGTTTGACCTAGTGAACGAAGGAGTTTGGCCACGAAATTTGGTGAACCGGTTGTAAACACCTGGGGCATTACGTGGATAGGAAATAAGCCTTGTTTGGATGTGTAGAACGAGATTACTCAGTTCTCAAATTAAAGGTTCAGAATAAGGAACATAAAAGTAGAAATTTTAATTTTTGGGCTTAAGTTAAGATATTATCAAGCTAATATTGCTTCCGTAAGTGTACTCTGAGTGGCCCAAGGGAGGATGTTTCAATACCACTTTTCTTAGGAACCACATGAACTGGACTCACCCATTCACTGTCTGAAATTGGGTATATAATGCCAGCATTTAACAACTTAGTCACCTCTTTCTTGACTACATCAGATATCAAGGGATTTAGCCTCCTTTGTTGCTATTTAATAGGCTTAGCTCCATCATTTAATAGAATTTTATGTGTGCATACAGATGCATCTATACCAGGTATATCAGCTAGAGTCCAACCTATTGCTTTCTTATGTGTTTTTAAAACTGAAATTAATCTCTCTTCCTCAGAAACAGAAAGTGCATTAGCAATTATGAAAGGGAGTGTACTATTTTCAGCCAAAAACACATATTTAAGGTTACTAGGAAGTGGTTTGAGTTCCAACTCAGGTGGCTGGACAATTGATGACCCCAACTTCCTAGTTTCCAAAGCTGCAACAGGTTTCCTCATTTCTATCATCATAGGTTTTGCAACTTCAAATTCTATTTCTGCAATGAAATCCTCAATAGAACTATCAGTAACATCAAGAGAAAAAGATTGTAGGGTGGAAAGTAAGCTATCAACTGAAACTTGGTTAATAATTGACACATCACCACTACTATCCAAAGAAAATACAGAAGAAGAAGACATTTCAAATTCAAATTCAAATTTAGAATTCTGCAGCAACAACTCATGTTCATCTTGGGTCTCTTCAATGTATGCATCAAGTGTACTTAAGCCTAACAGTGAGTAATCTTTAAATGGATGTCTCATTGCTTCATAGACATTAAAAGTTATGACATTATCACCCACTTCCATTATGATGCTCCCATTTTTCATAATTATCACAGTGTTAGCTGTCCTAAGGAATGGCCTACCCAAGATAATAGGTCCCTCTGAATTTGACTCTTGTGTCATGTCTAAGACATAAAAATCTGCAGGTATAATCAAGTCTTTGACCTTCACTAATATATCCTCTAACAGTCCCTCTGGTTTCCTAGTGGTTCTATCAGCAAGTTGCACTATCATTGAAGTCTCCTTAAGTGAGCCCATGCCTATGCCTAATGATGTATAGATGGAAGTTGGCATGACATTAATAGCTGCACCAAGATCTAACAAAGCATTAGCACACTGAAACTTGCCAATAGTAATTGGAACTGTAAATGAACCTGGATCATCACATTTTATAGGAAGTTGTGGCTTAAGTAAAGCTGACACATTAGATCCCATTTGCACCCTTTCATTTGGTTTGCAGATTCTTTTATTAGTGCAGAGCTCTTTCATAAACTTTTCATACTTAGGTATTGTAACATCCCAATTTTTAGGCCTAGAGATGCAGAAATAGCCTAAGATTGAGAGGCTACCAGACCCCTTTGAACAGAAGTCCCAGAGACACACAGAGAGTTTTCAGGGACTAAGCTGCAAATAAGCAAAGGTACGGGGACTTATGTGTAAACAGTGAAAGTCCCAAGGGGTACAATGGCCATTTTGGGATGATGTAAAAGTTAAAGGTTGTAGAGTTGAGAGCTGACCATTTTGGTCGCGATTAGAGATAAGTGTGGTCGCGACTAATAGTTACAGAAAGAGCTAGGCGCGACGAGAAAGAAGTGTGGTCGCGACTAATATTGGCAGAAAGGTTTAGACGCGATTGAAATATGTGTGGTGTCGCGACTAATAGGCAAAATGAGCCTGGTTGCGACTAAAAAAGTAATGAGGTCGCGACTGAAAAGTGATATGGTCGCAACAAAAAACTATTATGGTCGCGACTAAAGAATGTTGTGGTCGCGACTAATGTACACAGAAGTGTTAGGTCGCGATAAGATGATGGTTAGGTCGCGACTAGTGGCTATAAGTGGTGCTAGCCGTATGGATCAATTGGGCCAAGAGTTATGAAGGTCCAAAAGAGATAGTTACCCGGTTAGAGCTAGAACTGGGGAAGGAAGTCAGATAAAGGAAAGGTTATCTGGAAACCATGAGGTGGACTGATAAGGTGTACTCATGGGACCCACAGGATGCCACATGGCATTAAAGTAATGATTTAGTAAAGTAAAGTTACTCGGTTGGCACGATAACCGAGGAGGTGATCAGATAAAGTCTGAGACTTATCTGAATAGCATTGGAAGGCGTGCAAGGTCTCTTCCTGGCACCATATGGCACTGATCTGGAGGAAGCAGATGAAGCTAAGGACATGTATTACGATACAAGACTCTGGACCGGTGAGTCAGCATGGCGAGTCAGCATGCTGAGTCAGCAGGTAATTATGAAAGGCTATGAGTCAGCATGGCGAGTCAGCAGGTAATTATGAAAGGCTGAGTCAGCATGATGATGCAGTAAAGAAAATAAAGAAAATAGGAAATTCCAAAAAAACCGTGGCCACAGGATCAGAGTTCATGGAAATTACGATATTGCCATTGGAGGCAATTATAAATACCCCCCCTCCCTCATTCATTTGCATCACGCATGGGCAAGGGAAGGGAGAGAAAGAAGAGAGAGAAGGAGAAGGAAAGGAAGAGAGAAAGGAAGAAAGAAAGAAAGGAAGTTCTGGCGAAGCTGGAAGCAGAATAGAGATAGTAGAGTTCTGCTGAGCAAGCCAGGTAGTAACTAATCCTAGCTTTTATGTAATAGCTTTGTGATTTGATGTGCTATTGTTTGGTTGGATTGTTGTCTTATATGTTATGTCTGAAGCTCTACTGCAATGCTATGATCATATGTTATTGAGTATGGAAGCATGCAGCATACTTATCTGTACACAATCACAAACAAGCACTATCACAGTACATTATGTAACATCCTAATTTTTGGTCTAGGAGAACTGAGAGGTAGTCTGATTGGGCAGGCTGCTAAACCCGTAGTCCCAGGGTAGTAATCTGATATGGGCGGATGACTTACCTATATTTTGTAAGAATCCGAGGGATGAGCTAAGTCCTTCTGGATTTAAAGATGAGTTAAGTCTTTAACCTACAGATCAGGACAGTTCACCTAGGTTCAAAATGAGGAATGTGAGGAATATCTTAAGTCTTAAGCCTAGGAATTTTGCAGTTAGCTTGATATGGGCTGGCTCCTGTGCAAGATAACCTGATATGGGCAGGTTGTCGAGCCTTTCAATTAACGATGACTCCCGAAGAGTTTAAGGGATGAGTTATTGAAAGAGAATTTCTAGAACTTAAGATTAAGGATAAGAAGATGAGAATAGATGCCAGAAAGAGAATGCAGGGGCAAAATCGTAATTTTGGGAAAGATCGGGCTGGTAGCCGATGAGTACTATATTTTGCCAGAAAATAGAGAAAATTATGCTGATCATTTCACTGAACTGTGAAATGTGTATATGAGGTCTCTATGTGTATGAAAGAATTAGAAATGTGACCAAGGGTAAAATGGTCATTTTTGAAAAGTGTGCGCGAGAGCGTACTTTCAGGCAAAAACAGCCCGGTCCGGATAAAATATCTGAAAATACTGGGAGATAGAGAAAAGGATTCCGGGTTGAATGACGTAACACAGAATTTTGATTTGAGGTCCCGATTTTTCTGTAAAAATTCCTGAAGATGGGAATTTATAGTTATAATCGGTAAAGGAAAGGCCGTCCGAATAGAGATGATCGGATTGTGGTCAGAGGCCATACAGTGTTTTCTAAGGCCCATAGTGACACCAGGGAAGGCCCAGGCCCATTAGATCAGTCCAGTGGTAAGAGGGGCCGGTGTCCGGGAAAAAGGTGCAAAATGACGAAAATGCCCTTATGTTATAGGATAATTGAAGAATGAGTAAAGGGTATTTTGGTCATTTGGCTAAGGTTAGACAGTCAAGACAGGGTATCTAGATAGTTGACCAGGGTCAGAGAATACTCTGGTAAGATGGGAAAACACAATAATGCCCCTAGACCTAGTAAAGTAAAGAAAGAGAGACTAAGGGCATTTCGGTAATTTGCCAAGGGGTGTTTCTTGGGAATCGTGCCATCAGAGTACTTGGGCTGGATCAGAGACCCAAGATGATATTCCCATGCCCAAAAACGCAGGCCCAGTGATTCAGGGGGAAAAGTGACATTAAAATAATGATTTAATGACTTCTCAGTAAAGTAAAGTTACTCGGTTGGCACGATAACCGAGGAGGTGATCAGATACAGTCTTAGACTTATCTGGATAGCATTGGATGGCGTGAAGGGACCCACCTTGTCGCCACATGGCACTGATCTAAAGGAAGCAGATAAAGCTAAGGACACGTATTACGGTGCAAGACTCTGGACCGGTGAGTCAGCAGGCTGAGTCAGCTGATGAGGTGTCCCGGGTTTTAGACATGTGAGAAATGTGCTGCTGAGGTGTCCGCTGAGGTGTCCACTGAGGTGTCCTGGATGATGCAGTAAAAAGGAATAAAAGAAAATAGGAAATTCCAGGAAAAACCAGGACCACAAGTTCATAAGGCTTCAAAATTATGAAAATGCCATCGAAGGAAACTATAAATACCCCCTCCCCATTCATTTGCATCACGGTTTTGGGCAAGAAAGAGAGAGAAAGAAGGGAGAGAAGGAGAAAGAAAGAAGAAAGGAAGTTCTGGCGGAGCTGGAAGCAGTATAGAGATAGTAGAGTTCTGCTAAGCTTTTGAGGTAGTAACTAATCCTAGGTTTTATGTAATGGCTTTGTGATTTGATGTGCTATTGTTTGGTTGGATTGTTGTCTTGTATGTTATGCTGAAGCTCTACTGCAATGCTATGATCATATGTTCTTGAGTATGGTAGCATGCAGCATACTTATCTGTACACAATCACAAGCAAGCACTATCACACTGTATTACATATATTGTTATGATTATTTACTACTGAGATTCCCCCGAATCTCATTCCCCATATCTAACCCATTACAGGGGAATTATGTTGAACTAAATTCGAAGAATTTTGAGAGACGCCGTTATGCTGCTGAAACTAAGATTGAACATCAGTATATGATAAGTACTGTGTACGTTTGTGCTGTCTAAGGAGGCTGGAAGTTAGTGGACCGAGCCGGTTCATCCAGTCTTTCCTGGGTACTTACGTAGAATGGTAGTTCTCACGAGGGGATTACCGAATCAGTACAGTTCAGTTCTTTGTACAGATGAAGCCTAGAGGTTATACTGCCGAAATTCGGGCAGGAAAAGATGTAATAGAAATATGAGGATTTTGTGTATGCCTTGTTGTATGACATTTTGTTATTCAATAATAAATATTGTTTGGCATGTTTAATTTGTGGATGATGAATTAAAAGAGAATTCGCAGGTCTTGAGGTAGCAGTGTTCTGACCTCAGTTTGACCTAGTAAATGAAAGAATTTGACAACGAAATTTGGTGTGCCAGTTGTACACATCTGGGGCATTCCGTGGATAGGTAATAAGCCTTGTTTGGATGTGTAGAATGAGATTAATCAGTTCTCAAATTAAAGGTTCAGAATAAGGAACTTAAGAGTATAAATTTTAATTTCTGGGCTTAAGTTAAGATATGGTTGAGCTAATATCGCTTCCATAAGTGTACTCTGAGGGGTCTAAGGGAGGATGTTTCACATTACATATATTGTTATGGTTGTTACTACTGAGATTCCCCTGAATCTCATCCCCATATATATATAACCCATTACTGGGAGGTTATGTTGAAGTAAAGTTTGAGAATGCTAGGAGACGCCGTTATGCTGCCGAAGTTAAGACTGAATATCAGTATATGATAAGTACTGTGTACGTATGTGCTGTCTAAGGAGGCTGGAAGTGAGTGGACCTAGCCGGTTCATCTAGTCTTTCCTGGGTACTAACGTAGAATGGTAGTTCTCGTGAGGGAATTACCGAATCAGTACAATTCAGTTCTTTGTACAAATGAAGCCTAGCAGTTATGCTGCCAAATTTTAGGTAGGAAAGGTGTAATAAAAATATGAGGATTTTGTGTATTTCTTATTGTATGACATGTTGTTATTCAATGATAAATATTGTTTGGCATGTTGAATTTGTGAATGATGAATTAAAAGAGGGAAATTCGCAGGTCCTGAGGTAGCAGTGTTCCGACCTCAGTTTGACCTAGTAAACGGAAGAGTTTGGCCACGAAATTTGGTGAGCCAGTTGTACACATCTGAGGCATTCCGTGGATAGGTAATAAGCCTCATTTGGATGTGTACAATGAGATAAACCAGTCCTCAAAGTAAAAGTTCAGAATAAGGAACTTAAAGTTAAAAGTTCAACTTTTGGGCTTAAGATAAGATATAAACCAGCTAATAATGCTTCTGCAAGTGTGCTTTGAGGAGTCTAAGGAAGGATGTTTCATTTTGGTATCAGAGCAAGAGATTCTGGCATAGACCAGACAAGGATCTATATCAGAGCAAAAGATTCTGGCACAGGCCGGAGAGGGCTCTGGCCAGAGCAAGAGGTTTTGGCTTAGACCAGACAGGGTTCTAGTTCAGAGTATAAGATTCTGACACGGAACAGAAGGTTCTGGCTCAGTGATGCTCTGAGATAGTTAGATTGATGTTTAAATAAGTTAGAGAAGTGAATTAGAAAGGTTAATTCCCTTAGAGTACAGGAAGTGATGCCAAGTCGCGACTAGAGTGGCTGTAGGTCGCGACTGGTTGCCTCAAAGAGAGTTTGAGTCACGACAAATAAGTTCCTAGGTCGCGACAATTATTCACAGAAAGGTAGGGTCGTGACAAGTGTGGTTGAAGGTCACGACGGAAAAGAATTAAGGTTGCGACAGGAAAGGTCTTATGTCACAACTAATATGAACAAAGAGTTAAGGTTGCGACGTGAAGAGGCCTATGGTCGCGACGAGTAGTGTTGCAGTACCCGACTAGTGTGAAAAGGGATCCAGGTCGTGACGTGATAAAAGGAAGGTTGCGACTAAAGATCACAGAGATGCCAGGTCGTGACAAGTAAAGTACTATGGTCGCGACTAGAAGTCATAAAGGATGTGTGTTGCGACTATGAAATTCTAAGGTCATAACTAAATGAAGCAAAGGCCATATGATGAGTTGAGATGAGATATGCTTAGGAGTAATCCTAGCACATGGCCTAACGTTAGAGACGTGATGGTTAATAGATAAAGAGCTAATGTTCCCTAAGCAGAGGGATTCCATCGTGGGGAAGTGATAGACCTAGGGCAGAGTACCCTAGAGAACGTAAGTGGTAGTAAAAGATGATGAATGAGATCCATGCGACTGAAGTTTGCTAGAATCAATAGAAAGACCAATAAGGAACCACAGTCCGGTCAAGAATAGACTGGGACTGATAGATAGATAGAAGAAGTAAAGAGATAGTAGAAAGGTAGCCACAGATTACGAGATAAAGTGACTCCCCTATTCCCTATATAAGAAAGAGTGATGAAGGGTTGAGTCTATACCCTGATAAGAGGGTAGCGTGCAGCCTAAAATAGATAGATGTTTTAGGATGAATGATCAAAATATGATAGGCACTATGATAAAGAAAATATGTCTTGAGGCTTACTTAGTCTGATGGATGGTTGAGCAAATTATGATAAGGATATGGCTTATGTTGCCATAAGATATGATAGTTGCATCTCTTTGCAGTTGTCATATGATGACATGCTTGATAGAGTATGCTATGATGAATGGATACTCCCCTTTTTGCAGTGCATACAGGGTAGAGTATATATATATGAGTACACATATGAGATGAAGAAGTTATGAGGAAGTTATGTTGCTTCCATACCATATGACATGTAATGAGATATGTATTGAGGATGATAGATAGTCTCAGTTTATGGGACAATAAGTTATGATATTTAGATATGATTTATGAATGAGGATACTCAGGTAATTCTGCAGACTTGTGAATGCAGTACTCAGGGTCATTTCTATTGAAAGAGATGGTATACAACAAGAAAAGCAGATAAGAGTAAAGAGATTATTTCTAGATCACTCTTCAGATAAGAGTTGGATCTGAAACAGATGGCTCTCACCTTACTCTGAATCTGTACTTTGAGAACTGATTTCTCACCTTCTACACATCCAAATGAGGCTTAATACCTATCCACGGAATGCCCCAAATATGTACTACCGGCTCACCAAATGTCATGGCCAGACTCCTCCGTTTACTAGGTCAAACTGAGGTCAGAACACTGCTGCCTCAGGACCTACGAATTTCCCTCTTAAATTAACATCCACAAATTGAACATGCCAAACAGTATTTATCATTGAATAACATAATGTCATACAAGATGGCATATACAACTGAGCATATATAGAATTCTCATATTTCTATTACAACTCTTTCTGCCTAAACTTCAGCAGCATAACCGCTACGCTTCATCTGTACAAAGAACTAAACCGTACTGATTCGGTAATTCCCTCATAAGAACTACCATTCTACGTAGTACCCAGGAAAGACTAGATGAACCGGCTAGGTCCACTCATTTCTAGCCTCCTTAGACAGCACTACGTACACAGTACTTATCATATACTGATGTTCAGTCTTTACTTCGGCAGCATAACGGCGTCTCCTGACTTTCTCAAAATCCAAGTCAGCATAACCTCCCTGTAATGGGTTATGTATGGGGATGAGATTCGAGGGAATCTCAGTAGCAACAATCATAACAATATATGTAATGCAGAGTGACAGTGCTTGCTTGTGATTGTGTACAATAAGTATGCTGCGTGCTTCCATGCTTAATAACATATGATCATAGCATTACAGCAGAGCTTCAGACATAACATATAACACAACAATCCAACCAAACAATAGCACATCAAATCACAAAGCTATTATATAAAAGCTAGGATTAGTTACTACCTGGCTAGCTCAGCAGAACTCTACTATTCTTATTCTGCTTCCAGCTCCGCCAGAACTTCCTTACTTCCTTTTCTCCTTTCTCTCTTCCCTTCCTTCTCCTTCTCTCTCTTCTTTCTCTCCCTTCTCCCTTGCCATGCGTGAATGGAAATGGAATGGAGGGGGGTATTTATAATTGCCTTCAATGGCAATTCTGTAATTACCATGAACTTTGATCCTGCGGTCCTGGTTTTTCCTAGAGTTTCCTATTTTCTTTAATTCCTTCTTTACTGCATCATGCATGACATCATCGGGACACCTCACCGGGATACCTCAGCGTCACATTTTGCACATGCTCAATTCCTGGACACCTCAGCAGCTGACTCACCGTTCCAGTCTCCTGCCTCATAATGCGTTCCCTCAGCTTTATCTGCTTCCTGCAGACTAATGCCATGTGGCGACTGGAAGAGACCTTGCACTCTTCCCAATGCTATCCAGATAAGTCCCAGACTTATCTGATCACTTTCTCAGTTTTCGTGCCAACCGAGTAACTTTACTCTACTGAACCATTACTTTAATGCCATGTGGCATCTTGTGGGTCCCATGAGGATACCTTATCAGTCCACCTCATGGTTTCCAGATAACCTTTCCTGTATCTGGCCTCCTGCCTCCGGTCTATCTCTAACCGGGTAACTATCTCTTTTGGACCTTCACAACTCATGGCCCATACGCTTCGCACCACTTTAGCCACTAGTCGCGACCTAGCCATCATCTCATCGCGACCTAACACCTTCTGTGTTCATTAGTCGTGACCACAGCTTTCTCTAGTCGCGACCACAACATTCTTTAGTCGCGACCATAACAGTCTTTCGTCGCGACCACAACAGTCTTTCGTCGCGACCACAACAGTCTTTCGTCGCGACCACATCATTTTTTAGTCACAACCAGGCTTATTCTACTCATTAGTCGCGACACCACATACATATCCGTCACGACCAAGCCTCTCAGCCAATATTAGTCGCGACCATAATACACTCTCGTCGCGACCAAAGTCTCTATCATCGCCACCTAACTGGTCAACTCTTGAACCTTTGACCTTTACATCATCCCAAATGGCCATTTACCCCTCGGGACTTCCACTGTTTACACATAAGTCCCCGTACCTTTACTTACTCACAGCTCAGTCCCTGAAACTCTTCACGTTCCTCTGGGACTTCTGCTAAAAAGGGGTGTAGTAGCCTCTTAATCTTAGGCTATCTCTGCATCTCTAGGCCTGAAAATTGGGATGTTACAGATAGCCTATACAGACTAAACTTAGCTTTCCCTTAAACGAAGATGGAGTCCAAGTTCAAATCTGAGTGCTGATATTCAAAGTTTTGTAGAAGTATGCCTGAGAAGCAGAGAAGAAAATCCTCTGTGTAATAAGAACAGAAGAGTATGAGTAGATTGATCCCCCAGATGAGGGTAAAGAGATTAAAAGGCTAGAGAAGACCTAGAGAAGAGGGTCTAAGGCAAAACAAAGATAGAACGTAGTTCTATGAGGAATATAATGTTAGCCTTATAGTATCTCAGGATGAGTCATGATAAGGCAAGTTACGAAAGGGTGAAATACACTATGAGATAGCCAGAGTTGGCTAGATATGCCATGATAAAGTAGCAAAAGCAGGTAATGAGATACACTATGGTAAACGTGTAATATGACACGCACCGAGAAATGTGCACTTTATGAACAGATAGAGAGGCTCCCTTTTGTAGGGATCATATGTTTAAATGTTATGTTACGAATAGAATAGAAAATGAGAGATTTCCCTCGTTGCATGAGATGTCAGGCCATATGTTATGCTAAAATTGTGCAAGCTCCAAGTGTTAAAGCTGTGCATAATTAGAACAGAAATGCTTCAGCTCCGATGTTAGAGCTTTGCATTCATAAGCAGGTATGCATTCCTGCAATATGTTGGCCAAGCATTATGCATAGGTGCTCTTATTTAAGAGTTGGTGCTCTTGTTCAGCAGCAAAGTAAAGAAAGAATAGCTGCGTAAGTCCTCTCTCTGTATGAAGTTAAGTGCTAATAATGGTGAGAATATATGATTATATAAAAAGAAAGATGAGATGTTGCAGATATTAAACAGTCTGCGAGATATTAAGAGAAGTAATAAGAGATAAATGCTTGAAGTATGTTGCTGAAAGGGATATGATGAGTAGTTAGAAGAAATTCCCGAATGCAGGAATATTCAAGAAAATTTGATATGAAAGAAATGGACACTGCTTATAAGTGCAGTAAGTGATCCATAAGAGAAAAGTAGATTTCAAACTCTGATTGAGTTGACCCAGAGAAAATAAAAGCATGTTATAAAGAGATGTAAAGTTTTATGATAAGGTACTCTGCCAGATATTGAGTAAATTTGGCTATGGTACTAATTAAATTTCGAGGACGAAATTTATTTAAAGGGGAGGAGAAATGTAACATCCCAATTTTCAGGCATAGAGAAATAGCCTAAGATTGAGAGGCTACCAGACCCCTTTGAACAGAAGTCCCGGAGACACACAGAGAGTTTTCAGGGACTAAGCTGCAAATAAGCAAAGGTACGGGGACTTATGTGTAAACAGTGAAAGTCCCAAGGGGTAGAATGGCCATTTTGGGATGATGTAAAAGTTAAAGGTTGTAGAGTTGAAAGCTGACCATTTTGGTCGCGACTAGAGATAAGTGTGGTCACGACTAATAGTTACAGAAAGAGCTAGGCGCGACGAGAAAGAAGTGTGGTCGCGACTAATATTGGCAGAAAGGTTTAGACGCGACTGAAATATGTGTGGTGTCACGACTAATAGGCAAAATGAGCCTGGTTGCGACTAAAAAAGTAATGAGGTCGCGACTGAAAAGTGATATGTTCGCAACGAAAAACTATTATGGTCGCGACTAAAGAATGTTGTGGTCGCGACTAATGTACACAGAAGTGTTAGGTCGCGATAAGATGATGGTTAGGTCGCGACTAGTGGCTATAAGTGGTGCTAGCCGTATGGATCAATTGGGCCAAGAGTTATGAAGGTCCAAAAGAGATAGTTACCCGGTTAGAGCTAGAACTGGGGAAGGAAGTCAGATAAAGGAAAGGTTATCTGGAAACCATGAGGTGGACTGATAAGGTGGCCTCATGGGACCCTCAGGATGCCACATGGCATTAAAGTAATGATTCAGTAAAGTAAAGTTACTCGGTTAGCACGATAACCGAGGAGGTGATCAGATAAAGTCTGAGACTTATCTGAATAGCATTGGAAGGTGTACAAGGTCTCTTCCAGGCGCCACATGGCACTGATATGGAGGAAATAGGTGAAGCTAAGGATACGTATTACGATGCAAGACTCTGGACCGGTGAGTCAGCATGGCGAGTCAGCATGCTGAGTCAGCAGGTAATTATGAAAGGCTATGAGTCAGCATGGCGAGTTAGCATGCTGAGTCAGTAGGTAATTATGAAAGGCTGAGTCAGCATGATGATGCAGTAAAGGAAATAAAGAAAATAGAAAATTCCAGAAAAATCGTGGCCACAGCATCAGAGTTCATGGAAATTACGATATTGCCATTGGAGGCAATTATAAATACCCTCCCTCCCTCATTCATTTGCATCACGCATGGGCAAGGGAAGGGAGAGAAAGAAGAGAGAGAAGGAGAAGGAAAGGAAGAGAGAAAGGAAGAAAGAAAGTAAGGAAGTTCTGGCGGAGCTAGAAGCAGAATAGAGATAGTAGAGTTCTGCTGAGCTAGCCAGGTAGTAACTAATCCTAGCTTTTATGTAATAGCCTTGTGATTTGATGTGCTATTATTTGGTTGGATTGTTGTCTTATATGTTATGTCTGAAGCTCTACTGCAATGCTATGATCATATGTTATTGAGTATGGAAGCATGCAGCATACTTATCTGTACACAATCACAAACAAGCACTATCACACTGCATTACATATATTGTTATGGTTGTTACTACTGAGATTCCCCCGAATCTCATCCCCATATATATAACCCATTACAGGGAGGTTATGTTGAAGTAAAGTTTGACAATGCTAGGAGACGCCGTTATGCTTCCGAAGTTAAGACTGAACATCAGTATATGATAAGTACTGTGTACTTATGTGCTGTCTAAGGAGGCTGGAAGTGAGTGGACCTAGCCGGTTTATCCAGTCTTTCCTGGGTACTTACGTAGAATGGTAGTTCTCTTGAGGGAATTACCGAATCAGTACAGTTCAGTTCTTTGTACAGATAAAGCCTAGCAGTTATGCTGCCGGATTTCAGGCAGGAAAGGATGTAATAAAAATATGAGGATTTTTTGTATTCCTTATTGTATGACATGTTGTTATTCAATGATAAATATTGTTTGGCATGTTGAATTTGTGAATGATGAATTAAAAGAGGAAAATTCGCAGGTCCTGAGGTAGCAGTGTTCCGACCTCAGTTTGACCTAGTAAACGGAAGAGTTTGGCCACAAAATTTGGTGAGCCAGTTGTACACATCTGAGGCATTCTGTGGATAGGTAATAAGCCTCATTTGGATGTGTACAATGAGATAAACCAGTCCTCAAAGTAAAAGTTCAGAATAAGGAACTTAAAGTTAAAAGTTCAACTTCTGGGCTTAAGATAAGATATAAACCAGCTAATATTGATTCTGTAAGTGTGCTTTGAGGAGTCTAAGGAAGGATGTTTCAGGTATACTCTTGATTAGATCCATAAGTGTCACATTAACTTCTAATTTACCTAACAGATTCAGAATATCTTGTTCTTGTTTTTCTTTAAAAACCTTCTTTGGACACATGTATGCATTAGGAAAAGGTAGGTGCTTAGTACTTAGCTCTTTGTCATTCTGCTCTGCATCTTTATGTTCCTTTTTATTCTGAATTCTGCTGGATTCCTGACTTGCAGTGTTGGAACCAGTTGCTGCTTCCTGTATCACCGGTGATTGTGCAGATTCCTTCATTACAGGTTGCTCATACTGCAGCGTATCCTTCTCCTTGCTACTCTCTGATCTGTTCTGCTGTAACTCTGCTTTGTTCTGCTGCTCAATTGATTTATTGTTCTTCCTATTATCATCATTGGCATCTATTTCCCCCACCATTTTGCCACTTCTCAAACACACAGCGTTTACAGACTTTGGGTTAACAACTATGTTGGAAGGTAAGTTGCCTCCCATTCTGGCCTGAACATCATTTACTGAATTGGCTAGTTGTGTACATAGCCATTCATATTTTTAGCTTTTGTCTTCCACTTCTCTATCTTGCTCTCTAAAGAAGTAAACTTAGATTCTATCATTGCTAAGTTGTTCTCCACTGTGGACCTCAAATCCTTGAAGTTAGAGCTGAAGTGTGTGTTCATGGAATTTATAGTTGAGTTCATCACATTGATGCTCTTGAGTATCTCAGAAATTCCATTATCTTTTGCAGCATTAGACACTTCTATAGCTCTAGAGGATTCAGCCACTTGTTTGTCATTGTTGAATCTATTTTGACCAGCAGCTCCACCTCCATCCCTCCATCTAAAATTAGGATGCTTTCTCCATCCTTCATTATATGTATTAGAATATGAATTCCTTGGTGGATACTGGTTGGATCTGCCTTGATAAATGGCTGAGACATCCTCATGAGGTGAAGGACAATTTGCACTGATATGCATTGGAGAAGAGCAGATTTGACAGCTAGGAGCAACTAGAGCTTGAGAGTATGGGCTTTGAATATGTGAACTGCTCAATTGAGCAGCTAGATTGTTAATCTGAGCACTCATAGCAGCAACTTAAGAAGACAGATTACTATGATCCTGAGAAGGCCTTGCAGAAACCTCATGCACTTGTCTAGCATCTAATCCTCCATACTGCTGGTCATTGTTTGCTATTTTCTCAATCAGGCTCCATGCTTCTTCAGGTGTTAAATCATCAAGGAACTTCCAACAGCTGCATCCAAATTCTTTCTGCATGCAAAGCGCAATCCTGAATGAAAGTACTGTACCAAATGTTCCATTGGAATCTAATGATATGGACATCTAGCCAGCAACTCTTGAAATCTTCCCCAGAACTCATAGAAAGATTCTTCAGCAAATTGTTTTGCAGCAAAGATTTCCTTCCTCAATGTTGCTGTCTTTGATGAAGGAAAATATCTCTCCAAGAAGGTACTTCTTAAGTTGTTCCAGGAGTGTAGAGCTTGTGGTGTATGATGTGGCAGCATATAGAACCATTCTTTTGCCTTTCCTTCCAGTGTGAAATGAAAGACTTGTCTCTGCGCAGCATCCATGTCAGCTCCTACAGGCTTCATAGTTGAGCAAACCCACTGCATAGTCTGCAAGTGCTTGAAAGGATCCTCACCTACCAATCCATAATACTTTGGTAAGTTACTCAACAAAAGACCTTTCAACTCAAAGTTCACATCTAAAGCAGGACAAGTTTGAAAAGGATCATAGTTTGCATTAGAAGAAATGAGTTCTCTTATGCTCCTCCGTGGCCTTCTATTGTTCATGTTATTTTCTGCAACACGCTCTTGTTGATTATTCTAATTATGAGTATGAGCTTCACCTACATTAACATGCTCCATGACAAGATGATTATCTAATATAGCACAAGATGCAGGTTCAGTATTAGCAGCAATAGATGCAACAGCTTGACTCTTAGCTTTCTTAATTTTCCTAAGTGTTCTATTAATGTCTCTATCCAAAGGTATGAGTTCAGAGCTCTTGTTCATGCAATTCAAGCTTAACAATGATGCATAATATCAGATATATCAATAATGCAGTCAATTCAGCAAATGAAATCAGTTAGTCACAGTTTAGACAGATAAGGTCGCGACCACAAGTACAATAAGTCGCGACGCAAAATCACAGAGAGATAATATCGCCACGAAAATGAACCACAAGTCGCGACTATCAATCACAGAGAGCAAAAAGTTAGGAAACAGGATTTCTGGTCCTAACCAAATATCACTTTGGTTGCGACTAAAAATCACAGAGAGCAAATGCTTGAAATAATAGATTTATGGTCGCGATCAAAATGCACTAAGGTCGCGACTACAAATCACAGAAATGAAAATTTGAAGAAAAATATTTTTGGTTGCGACCAATTAGATCTCAGGTCGCGACTACAAGTGACGGACCATAATTCTGAGTGGAAAACTGATTCCAGGTTGCGCCCAAATATGTATCTGATCGCGACTTGAAATCACATAGCACTTTAGTCGCGGTGAAAAATGTAAATGGTCGCGACTTAATCAGATATGAAGCAGAAAAATTGTAGAGAGAAAAAAAACTCAAAATAACTACCTACTCTTTTTGTTTTTGGAGCCCATGAAATTGCTTAGGAAACCTTAACAAGTAAGGTTCCCCGGAAACGGTGCCATTTTGATAACTGTCGATTCTATCATCAAACAAAACAAAGCTAACCAATAGTAAGTGGAGGCTAACCTAGGTCGGATCTCAAGGAGCCTAAATGGATGTTAGAATTCCTAATCAATCTATTGAGCCACAATTTATCAAGTTAAGCAGATGAATTGTGTTTTGGACTATCACTAACTTCAGAAAGTAAATCTATTCTATTATTTCTATTTTTATGTGATTAAGATGATGAATAAATGATGACAAGTGTGTTCCCTTGGAGATTATCTTACCTTCATTGTCCACAAAATATCAAGAGTTAATCAATTAAACCAAAATAGGTTAGCTAACAACTCGCTAGCTAAATCTCAATCACCGCTACAACTTGCAGACATTAATAGAGAATAGGAATTGTTCAACTTAGAGATAATAGAATATGAATATTAATCAAATGATCATTACTGTAGGAAGAAAGAATCCAACTTGGTTCCTAATTCCTTGTCATTCGCTGACTGAATTCTGTATTTGAAGTTTGGTTATGACATTATATATATCCGGTTGCGACTTATATTTACAAACATTATATACAACCTTAAAACCATTTGGTCGTGACTCTGATTCACAGAGAGGCTGTCCCTCAGCAGATTGAGGTTTAGTCGTGACACCTACATCTTTGAGTTACGACCGGTCGCCTCTGGAGTTTGTGTTACGACATTAAATTTATTTGGTCATGACTCATGTTCACAGTGGGCTCCAGACTCATGTTCAGTCGCGTCTTTAAGGTCATTATGTCGCGACCTTTGATCACAGAAACTCGATCCTTCTTCAATTGTTGGACTTTCAGCTTCCAGAACACCTTGGGATCCTGCAAAATACTCAACAAACCTTTTGCAAGTACATTATCTCTATCATGATCATGCAAACTTAATTCATATTCATCCCTAACTTCTTCAATAGCATAATTAATGGCATTCAAAGCAGTAAAGGCAGAATTATCACAAGGATATCTCATGGCTTCATTCATGTTAAAACTTACCACATGTTCTCCAACTCCCATTATAATGGAACTATGCTTCATACTAATGATGGTTTTGGAAGTTTGGAGGAAAGGTCGGCCTAAGATCAAAGTGATATCATTTACTAGCTCATTAGACATATGTAGAACATAAAAGTCAGCAGGGAACACTAAGTCTTTGACCCGCACTAGAATATTCTCAAGAATTCCCTTGGGATACCTAATTGACCTATCAGCTAATTGGAGTACTACATTTGTGTCTCTAAGATTGTTGATACCTAAAGCTTGATAAACTGACCAAGGCATTACATTAATGGTAGCCCCTAGGTCTAGTAATGCTCCCTTAATAGGAATATTTCCTATAGTGCATGGGATTGTATAGGAGCCTGGGTCTTGGCACTTAACCAGCAGTTCAGCTTTGAAAAGGGATGACGCATTAGCATTCACCTGAATTCTCTCAAGAGGCCTAAATTTCTTTTTGTCAGCACACAATTCTTTTAAAAATTTAGCATACTTAGGGTTTCTCTTGAGGAATTCAACCATAGGGATGTTTATTTCCAATTTATTGAACAGATTGTAAGCATCTTTTGCAAAATCAGGATCAACCTTTTTCTTTCCAGCAAAAAAAGAGTTAGGAAAAGGGAGATCTTTTATACTTACCTCCTTACCTGTATGCATAGAGGTTCCTTGCTTGCTAGACTCTAGCTTCTCCTTAGGTTTCTTTCCTTTATATGCTAGAGTTGGTATCGTTGCTCCCTCTTCTTGTAGCTCTTGTATCTCCTCTTGAGTTGCCTTCTTACTCATTAGCCGTTGTTCCTTAATGCTTTCAGAATTTCCAATTTTCATCTATAGCTGTGGTGAATTCTCAAAATTAGATTCTTCCTTATCCTCCTGTGGTGCATCAACTTCCTTAAAATGTACCTATCTTCCACTTCTTAGAGATATGGCATTCACCCCTCTTGGATTAATAACAGTGTTCGAAGGTATGCTGCCACTGTTCTTTCCTTGAATGTCACTCACTGTATTAGAAACTTGAGTTAAGTAGCTTGTGATATCTGCATTCTTACAACTTAACTCCTCAAGTTTCCTATGTACATCTGCATGATCCTTCTATATACTTTGGAGAATTAAAGCTATGGAGGTGAACTGACTATCATTCTCTTTGAGCTTGTGATCAATATTGGTCATTCTACCATCCATGTTATTCATTTGTGCTGGCATACTCTTTAACAATTGAGAGGTCTCATCTGGTCTTGAAGGCACTAAAGCATTAGGTTGTGTGGGGACCATAGACCTTGCATTACCTTGGTAGTTACTTGAGGAAGCTCCTCCTCCTTGAAATTGATTAGATCTATTTTCTCCACTACCCCACCTAAAATTTGGGTGGTCTCTCCAGCCAGGATTATATGTGTTAGAGTATAGATCTCTCTTCTAGAAGTTATTCTCTCTTCCTTGATATATTGCTGCAACTTCCTCATACTGTCTATCACACATACTTGTAGCATGCATCATTGAACCACACGATTCACATCCTATAACTAGGGCTTGTGAGGTATCCACTGCATGAACTTATTTTGTGGAGTGTAGCTCCCTTTCAATCAAACCCATCCTCTTTTCCATTCGATTTCCCAAGGCTGCTATCTCAGCTAAGATCGCATTAGAACTACCTGAAGATGAGGGTGGTAATCTTCTTGGATCTCCAGTTTGATGGTCCTCATTAGCCATTTTCTGGAACAAATCACAACTTGCTTGTGGGGTCTTATCTCTCAATGAACCATTCGCAGCAGCATTCAGGGACACTTTATTGTGGGGTAGTAGACCATCAAAAAAGATGTCTACTAAATCAGCCTTAGTGATATTATGGTGGGGACATCAAGCCAAAAGGTTAATAAATCTTGTCCAATACTCATGCAAAGACTCTCCATCCTATTGCATAACATTAGTGATCTCCTTTTCATCCGAGTAGTCTTGGAGGCTGGGAAAAACTGATCAAGATAAGTAGACTTTAGCTGATCCCATGTAAAAGTTGAAAAATGGGTTGGCAAATTGTATAGCCACTCCTTAGCCTTCCCTTCCAAAGTGAAATGGAAACACCTCCTCAAGACATCATCCAAAGTGGCCATTGGAGGCTTCATTGAAGAACAGATCATGTGCATGGTTTGTACGTGCCTGTGTGGACATTCTCTTGCAAAACCATGAAATTTAGGTAAGGCTGCAATCAAAGCTCCTTTAATTTCAAAATTAGCCTCTTCAATATAGAAACCATTAGGATCATAATTCACATGCGAATGATTTATTTCCCTAACACTTCTATTATCTTCTACATTCATTTCATTCTCTCCATGCCCATTATGCCTATTATGATCAGCCATATTTAGTTCAGTTTTAAACTCTAGAATACTAGAGGAGGAACTAGATTGTGCTTCTTCTTCTCTAAATTCCCTAAATTCTCTCCTTAGTTTTCTAAGTCTCCTCTCAATTTTAGGTTCAAAAGGCACTAATGGTTTAGTTCTTTTACGCATGCAATGCAAAAACAATCAAGAGTAATTAATGCAAACAATCAGATTCAGATTCAGAAGTTGCACAGCAGAAAATTTTAGTAAGTCGCGACAAAAGTGTCTTTATGTCGAGACACAATATCACAGAGACCAAAAGTTTCTTAAAAAGCAGTATAGGTCACGACCACAGTAGCTTTAAGTCGTGACTTAAAATCACAGAGAGCAGCAGTCGCGCCTTGTAACATCATAATTTTTGGGTCTAGTTGAACTGGGAGGTAGTCTGATATGGGCAGACTGCTAAACCCGTAGTCTTAGGGTAGTAATCTGATATGGGCGGATTATTTACCTGTATTTTGTAGGATCCGAGGGATGAGCTAAGTCCTTCAGGATGTAAAGATAAGTTAAGTCTTTAACCTACAGAATCGGGATAGTTCACCTAGGTTCAAAATGAGGAATGGGAGAAATGTCCTAAGTCTTAAGCCTAGGAATTCTGCAGGTAGCTTGATATGGGCTGGCTCCTGTGTAAGATAACCTAATATAGAGGGTTGTCGAGCCTTTCAATTAACAAGGACTCCCGAAGAGTAGGGGATGAATTATTGAAAGAGAATTTCTAGAACTTAGGATGAAGGATAAGAAGAAAGTGAGATAAGATAGACCCCAGAATTATGCTAAGATTTTATGGGGTGAGATATGAAAGGAATGGACACTGAGCAGTAGAGTTGTCCATAAGAAAGAAAGCAGACAGTATGAGAAACATGTATTGGTGACTTTTGGTCGCGACGAGGAAGTAGATTGGTCGCGACTAATATTGGCAGAGAGGCTTGGTCGTGACGGATATGTATGTGGTGTCGCGACTAATGAGTAGAATGAGCCTGGTTGCGACTAGAATATGTTGTGGTCACGACTAAAGAATGTGTGGTCGCGACTAGAGAAAGCTGTGGTCGCGACTAATGAACACAGAAGGTGTTATGTCGCGATGAGATGATGGCTAGGTCGTGACTAGTGACTATAAGTGGTGCTAGCCGTATGAGATCTAGTGGGCCAAGAGTTGTGAAGGTCCAAATGAGATAGTTACCCGGTTAGAGATAGAACTGGGGAAGAAGGTTAGATACAGGAAAGGTTATCTGGAAACCATGAGGTGGACTGATAAGGTGTTCTCATGGGACCCACAAGATGCCACATGGCATTAGAGTAGTGATTCGGTGACCTTTCAGTAGAGTAAAGTTACTCGGTTGGCACGAAAACCGAGGAGGTGATCAGATAAGTCGGGGACTTATCTGGATAGCATTGGAAGGCGTGCAAGGTCTCTTCCAAGCCCCACATGGCTCTAGTCTAGAGAAAGCAGATAAAGCTGAGGACACGTATTACGAGGCAGGACTCTGGACCGGTGAGTAGCATGCTGAGTCAGCTGCTGAGGTGTCCAGGGAATTTAGACATGTGGAAAATGTGGCGATGAGGTGGCATGCTGAGGTGGCCTGGTGATGCAGTAAAGGAGGAATTAAGGAAATAGGAAATTCTAGGAAAAACCAGGACCACAGGATCAGATGGCATGGAAATTACAGAAATGCCATTGGGAAACCCTATAAATACCCCCTTGCTTCATTTGGCTTCACGTATGGCAAGGGAAGGGAGAGAGAAAGTATAGAGAGAAGGAGAAGGAAGGGAAGAGAGAAAGGAAGTAAGGAAGTTCTGGCGGAGCTGGAAGCAGAATAGAGATAGTAGAGTTCTGCTGAGCTAGTCAGGTGGTAACTAATCCTAGCTTTTATGTAATGGCTTTGTGATTGATGTGCTATTGTTTGGTTGGATTGTTGTCTTATATGTTATGTCTGAAGCTCTACTGCAATGCTATGATCATATGTTATTGAGTATGAAAGCACGCGGCATACTTATCTATACACAATCACAAGCAAGCACTGTCACACTGCATTACATATACTGTTATGATTATTACTACTGAGATTCCCCCGAATCTCATCCCCCTTGTATAACCATTTCAGGGAGGTTATGTCAAGGTAGAGTTTGAGAATTTTGAGAGATGCTGTTATGCTGCTGAAATTTTGGCGGAGATAGCAGTAGTGGAGGAAGGATATGATGCGTACTCTGTACGTAGGTACTGTCTAAGGAGGCTGGCAGTGAGTGGACCTAGCCGGTTCATCCAGTCTTTCCTTGGTACTTACGTAGAATGGTAGTTCTAATGAGAGAATTACCGAATCAGTACAGCTAGTATAGTTTCTGCAGGTGTGCTCTGAGGAGTCTAAGGCAGGATGTTTCACGCCTAAAAGTTTTAAATGTCGTGACTGGTTTTCGCAGGGAGTAATCAGATGTCATAGATAGCAATAAGGTCTCGAGTCAAAGTAGTCTACATCGCTAAACTAAATGACAGAGAGAAATTGTCACGACTCAGGTCAGGTAAGGTCGTGACTCATAGTCACAGAGACTGATTCTGCAGAAAGTCAGAAAAAGATGCAGTATTCAATGCAAGTTAAAAACTACTAAAGACTAAAATGCAATGAAAAACAAAAAAAATTGACTCAGGTAGGCAATGAAATTGACAATCAATTACTAGGGAACCAATTACTTGGCTCCCCAGCAACGGCGATGTCACATCCTAATTTTAATACGTCTTAGGGACCATTTGGTAGCATTTGGAACCATTTTCAAGGTCATTGAAGTCAAATTTCTCAATATGGAGTTTTACTCTTATCGAGTACTGTTCACTGTGTAAATTCCAGACGAGTATCCTGACTTCAAAAAATCATAACTAATTATAGAAAAATCGGAATGAAGTGTTTCAAATTGGTACATGAAGATAACTCAATTATATTTCAGGTAAAAATAACTCATTGACCATGCCTTGACCAAGTCAACGTCAGTCAACGCTATAACTTTACTGTTCATCTAACATTTTTCTCCTAAATCCAGTATTTTGGTCCCAACTTTGGTAAATTATATCTCCATGTGTAGACTCCAAATGACGCATTCTATATATCAAATCGAAGCTTGGTATGTCTACTATTTACTGTGAAAATATAATATATTTATTCAACCATTTACTATCTTTAATTATAGATCAAACATCACTATATCATCACGAGTTACTGTTCATAGTGGCAAATTCCAGCATACCAACTTTACATACATATGCATACATCAATCACATATCAATCATGATAAATAATTATTAACTTCTCTTCATGTATCCTCATCTCCTCCATCTTGAGAAGACCTGTTCTAATTAGATTGATATGGACAAGGTGAGATTTCGGGGGAAATCTCAGTAGCAAACAGTATTAAACAATGTATGCAACAATGATTGATATTAGTGCTTGCTTGTGATTGTGTCAGCATAATGTAATGTGCATGCTTCCATGTAACATATGAAATACAATTGTCCAGAGTAATCATAGTACAGAGCTTCAACAATTACATATTAACATCAATCAATCAAGCAATAACACAATCAATCATATATTCAACACATATAAGTTTAAGTAAGTTTGCTACCTGGCATGCAACCCTTCGTTTAGTCCTAAATCTTTAATCTGAGGTTCCACCTTTCATAGGTCAGAGCCTATACATAGCATAATAATATTTTATTATTATCTCATCCAGCATACTCCACTTTACTCAGGCTTATCTTGAGGTAATACCTCTATTCCAACAATCCCCTAGCTTTCTTCCTATCCACGACTATCCTTATAGGGAGAGATATTTCTCTATTCTAACTATATAATTTATAAGAAAAATCCTCTAATTTATTAGAGCAGGGACTAGAATAAATTACTTACCTTATTCCTAAGCTTGCCGAATCCCTAAGCTTGTTGGATTGCTCCTAGCTCCACCATAACTCCTTCTTTCTCTTTCTTTCTTTCTCTCTCTTCTTTTCTCTTCTCTTCTTCTTACTTTCCATGGGATGAATGAAATGGGAGAGGGTGGAGGGGTATTTATAGGTGGAGGGAGGTGGAATGAACGGTCTAGATCAAATCGCGATAAACGGCTCAGATCGCTTTGCTTGCCCACCAAGTCTTGCTTACATCACTATGATGACATCATCCTCCATGATGACTCATCAAAATTGACATCATCAAGGGACACCTCACATGCTAGGTGGCGTAATGGTGGGGCCCTTTAGACACCTCACCAGCTGACTCAGCACTTCCAGAGAATTCCAGAGTCTTGTCCCGGAATGAACGGCTAAGATCGTGCCACGTGTCCTTAGCTTTTTCTCCTTCCTCTATGCTCATGCCATGTGGCGCCTTTTGGGTCCCTTTAATGCCACCTCATGGCTTTCAGATAAGTCCAGGACTTTATCTGATCAATTCCCCGGTTATCATGTCAACCGAGTAACCTACTTTATTGAAAAAGCACTAAAATAGTATTTTAATGCTACTTTAACCCACATAATTCTTGGGCTACGTTTTTGCACTCTAGGAATGCTATCTTGGGTTTCTGATCAAGCTCAAGTACTCTGATGGCTTGATTCTCAAGAAACATCCCTTGGCAAATTACCAAAATTCCCTTGGTTCCTCTTTATTTACTTTAATGAGTCTAGGGGCATTACCATCTTTTCACAGTTTACCAGAGTATTCTCTGACCCTGGTCAACTATCCAGATAACCTTTCTTGACTGTCTAACCTTAGTCAAATGACCAAAATACCCTTCACTCATTCTTTAGCTATTTTATAACATAAGGGCATTTTCGTCATTTTGCACCTTTTTTCGGACACCGGCCCCTTTTACCGCTGAGTTGATATCCTGGGCCTGGGCCTTCCTTGGTGTCATTATGGGCCTCTGAGTGATGTTATCTGGGCTCATTCAATCCCAATTTATTTACTTCTAAATTTTCCTATCGGATACCAGGAGCTCACAAACTCCGGTCTAAATTCACTAAAAAGTGAATAACTCTTTCTACAGAACTCTTTTCGGGATTCTGTCAGTTCCCTGACCTTCATCTTTACAGGACGCACATTCTTGTAATTTTTCACTCATATCTGAGGTCTAGGAGATTCGATAAGAATTTTTTATACTTTCAGACTATCAGATAAATTTTGGCTATCCGGAGTCCCGATAAAATTCCTGTATTAAGCCAGATTAACTAGCATCATTTCCTCTATCTACTGGAAAAATTTGGAACTGAAATGCTTCTGGGAAGTTCTAAACCACTTTCAGCTCAATTTTCTATAATTACCATTTTGCCCCTTGTACTGTTGATAAATTACATTTATGTCCTCACATTTGGCTAAAATTACACTTAAAGACCCATATTTTTGTCTACTTTCTCTTTTGGCCTTATAACTTGTGTCTACTTTTACTTTTGCACTAAGAGACTTTTAAACTTTTCACTTTAGCCCCTTTCTTTTCTAAAATGACTATTATACCCCTAGGACTTTTATTATTTACATATAAGTCCCTATACTTTTACTTATTTGCAGTTTAGCCCCTAAAACCCTCTGTATATTTCTGGGACTTCTGGTCAAAGAGGTCTGGTAGCCTATCTATTTCAGGCTACTTTCTGAGACTCTGGGCCTGAAAATTGGGATATTTCAGGCGCCATTGATGAGGCCCTCAGATTGTCGCAGTTCGAGCCATCAAAATAAAGTTAATTGCCCCCAAATAATGTAGTATAAGGCACAACCCTATCGTTCTTCTCAAGGAGACTTTTTATTAGAAACCTAGCAAATTGGATGTCAAAATCAATGGTAAACCTGAGTAGTAGTAAAAAATGGTTTTGGGGTTTTGGGTGCTTGATGCAATAGAATAAAGGTGCAGAAAAGTAGATGTTTTTGGATTTTTTATTGAGATGGGAATAGTTGGTTTGTTTGAGAAATATGTAATGGTAGGCTCTTGATGAAGAAAACTTATCTATCCTTGCTCTTATATTAAATCGGAGTTTTTAAATCACTAAGTCTCAAAGAAAAACCTCAATCGATCGATTGAGTCCAGAACCCTAATATTCCTTAAACTCCTTTAATCAAAGCTAGTTTAAGAACTATTAGCGAACTATTAGAAACCACTTAGCGTGTAATTAACCCTAGATTGATAAGAATGCCCTCGAGTGGTCGTCGATCGAAAACCCTAGATTTCAAGCAATTGAATTGATTTGTAACGATCGCTGAAAATAACCCAACTTTCTTAAAATTGAAACTGAAATATTAAAATGAAATCCAATATTCAAATCATCCAGAATCAAATACAACAGTCTAATTCGAGAATGATCAATGATATTCAATCCTTAAACATAGAATGACAACCCTAGATCTAGCAGCAATCATAACATGTAAAGGAATACAAATTAGAACAGTAAAAACTCCCCATTTCAGTCCGTGAGCTCAAGATATCAGATCCATCACCAAGAGACTAAAGGTTTAGCCTCTCATGACTTCTTCTGCACTGCAATCGCTGTTCAGATGTGATGCCATGAAGAAACGATGAAGAGATGAAGGGTGAATGGTGTAGAGATGTGTAGAAAGATGAAAGATGAGGAGAAAGTGTGTGGAGAGAGATGAGTACTACTTCTTAGCCTAATCAGGTCCAAAAACTAGCCTCCTCCTAACGGCAACCTCCGTCTTTTCTTATAACAGCATGACCTAATTCAAAACGCGCAGTTTCAGTGATTTTGTATTTTAGTCGCGGCCATATCCATATTTTGGTCGCGACCTATGAACGTTGAGAATCTTCCAGAAAAAGTAAGGTCGCGACAGTTGGACACTTGGGTCACGACTAAAAAGGACAGAGGTGTGACTTGACTTTCATTACTTGTGATTCCTTTCCTGATCCTTGCTCTCTTCCAAAGCACCTGCAATTCAGCATAAAATCTCACTGTAAAAGTATAAATCAGTAAATAATAGAATATATGCAATTTGGAAGGTTAATTTACCATTTTATCCTTTAATTAGAACATTGCCCCGCACAATCATGTAATACACAAAAGTACAATTTAAGGCATGAAATGAATGGTAAAGTTATTATAAAACTCTCAAAATTATCATAGAAACCATATACAAAATGTGTCTTATCACACCCAGATAAATTAAACTATACCCTAAACTTTTCAGTCTTACGAAGATATGATTACGATAGAGTAGTCTTAGTCAGCCATTACCACCGAGGTCTTGTGTTCCTTAACACGATGTGGCTGGACTAAGCAGGATAACGTCTGAGAAGCAGTTTCCCCTATTGGTAGGGACAGAAGCTGACCAGTTCAAGGTCAAGGAAGCTGCAAGAGTAGCTCGAGGTATCATTCTGTGACCAGACGCTATAATTAGGATGAGGAGATGTCTAAGTTATTACGTGAAAGCGTGCAGGTCGCGACTAGCTGCTACAGAGAAGTGAGGTTACGACAAGTCAAGTCACAGGTCATGACTAGTGTGCATAAAGGAGTCTAGGTCACAAAGGTATAAGAGTTAGGTCGTGACTAAAGGATACAGAGATGTCAAGTCGTGACGAGTAGATAGAGATGGTTGTGACGAAATATCACAGAGAATGTGAGTCGCTACTAGCCAATACTCAGGCCGCGACTAGGATGTACAGAGACCTAATGATGAGAATGAAGGTACCAACCTCGCTGAAGTCCATAGGCTAGAGGATTGGTATAAAACATGTTCAAGTCAGACAGTACAAAGTACTGAGATACGAAAGATCAGTTTTAGATGATGTTTAAAAGTAGATCCTCCATGTGATAACTAGGTGTAGATCTACATTACAAAGGTTTTATTCATCTAGTCTGAATAGAAAACCTAAAAGTTAGATTGAGACTTGCCTAGTGTAACATCCCAATTTTCAGGCCTAGAGACTCAGAAAGTAGCCTAAAATAGATAGACTACCAGACCCCTTTAAGCAGAAGTCCCAAAAACATACAGAGGGTTTTTAGGGACTAAACTGCAAATAAGTGAAAGTATAAGGACTTATATGTAAATAGTAAAAGTCCTAGGGGTATAATAGTCATTTCAGGAAAGAAAGGGATTAAATTGAAAAAGGAAGAAAATCCAAGGACTTAAGTGAAATTATGAAAGCTTTAAGGTTAAAAGAGAAAGTAGACAAAAGTGTGGGGTCCTTAAGTGTAATTTTAGCCAAATAAAAGGGACTTAATTGAAAAGAAGAAAAGTTCCAGGGGCAAAAGTATAATTATGGAAAGATGGGTTAGAAATGGCTTAACACTGCCCGGAAGCATTTTAGTCCCAAATTTCACCAGTAGATAGAGGAAATGATGCTGGATAATCCAGCTTAATACAGGAATTTTATCAAGACTCCAGATAGCTTAAATTTATCTAATAAGGAAAAAGTTATAAAAATTATCGAATATCCTAGACCTCAGATATAAGTGAGAAATTACAAGATGATACGTCCTGATGAGGCGGATGTCAGGGAACTGACAGAATACCGAAAGGAGGTCTGTGGAAAAAGTTATTCACAAATTTATAAATTCAGACGGGAGTGTGTGACCTCCAGAGATCCGATTAGGAGATTTATCGGTATTCAAACTAAGACTGAATGAGCTCAGATGACATCGGTCAGATGCCTGTTATGACCCAAAGGGATGTCTAGACTCAGTATGTCAGTTTATCTGATAAAAGGAGTCGATGTCCAAAAAAGGTGTAAAATGACGAAAATGCCCTTATGTTATAAAATAGTGAAAGAATGAGAAAAGGGTATTAAGGTGAGACAGTCAAGAAAGGGTATCTGGATAGTTGACCAGGGTCAGAGAATACTCTGGTAAGGTGTGAAAAGACAATAATACCCCTAGACTCGTTAAAGTAAATAAAGAGGAACCAATGGCATTTTAGTAATTTACCAAGGGATGTTTCTTGGGAATCAAGCCATCAGAGTACTTGAGCTTGATCAGAGATCCAAGATGACATTCAAAAGCCCAAAAACGTAGCCCATGAATAATGTAAGGAAAAGTGGCATTAAAATAATGTTTTAGTGACTTTTCAATAAAGTAAGGTTACTCGGTTGGCGTGATGACCGGGGAGGTGATCAGATAAAGTCCTGGACTTATCTGGAGGCTATGAGGTGGCGAAAAATGTGTCCTCATGGGACCCACAAGGCGCCACATGTCATGAGTATAAGGAAAGTAGAAAAGCTAGAAAAAGGTGAAGGACACGTGGCACGATCTCAGCCGTGTATTCTGGTGCAAGACTCTGGAATTTTTCTAGAGGCTTCTTGGACCTTCATTTTTGCCATGTGACAGATTAGGTGTCCCATGAGGTGTCCCTTGGATGATGTCATGGTGAAAGAAAATAGGAAATTCCAGGAAAAATGATGGCCACAAGTTCAGAGTTCTTAAGAATTACAAGAATGCCATCCATAAAAAGTATAAATACCCCTCCCCCTCCCATTTTCATCATTCCACGGTTTTGCAAGAGAAAGAGAGAGAAGGAGAAAGAAAGAAAGAGAGAAAGGAAGAAAGAAAGAAAGGAAGTTCTAGCGGAGCTGGAAGCAGTATAGAGATTCTAGAGTTCTGCTAAGCTAGCAGGTAGTAACTAATCCTAGCTTTTATGTAATGGCTTTGTGATTTGATGTACTATTATTTGGTTGGATTGTTGTCTTATATATTATGCTTGAAGCTCTACTACATAATGCTATGATCATATGTTATTATTGAGTATGGAAGCACGCAGCATACTTATATGTACACAATCACAAGCAAGCACTATCACACTGCATTACATATATTGTTATGATTATTACTACTGAGATTCCCCCGAATCTCATCCCCAATATATAACCCATTCCAGGAAGGTTATGTCGAAGTAAATTTTGAGAATGCTAAGAGACGCCGTTATGCTGCCGAAATTATGGCAGAATGTCTGTAAGAAAGAAAGGAGATGATACATACTGTGTATGCAGGTACTGTCTAAGGAGGCTGGAAGTGAGTGGACCTAGTCGGTTCATCCAGTCTTTCATGGGTACTTACGTAGAATGGTAGTTCTCACGGGAATTACCAAATCAGTACAAGATCAGTTACTTTTTAAAGATGAAGCCTAGCGGTTATGCTGCCAGATTTCAGGCAGGAAAAGATATAATAGAATACGAGGATTTTGTACATGCCCTGATGTATAACAACTTATTACTTAATAATAGATATTGTTTGACATGTTTGACTGATATGTGATGGATGTATGCATATGTATGTAAAGTTGAGTGCTGGAATTTGCCACTATGAACAGTAACTCGTTGTGACTTAATGATGTTTAATCTATAATTGAAAATAGTAAATGGTTGAATAAATGTATGATATTTTTATGGTAAATAGTAGACATACCAAGCTTCGATTTGATATATAGAATGCCTCATTTGGATGTCTACACATGGAGATATAAATTATCAAAGTTGGGACCAAAATGTCGGATTCAGGAGAAAAACGCTGGATGAACAGTAAAGTTGTAACGTTGACCGACGTTGACTTTGAAACATCCTTCCTTAAACTCCTTAGAGTACACTTGTGGAAGAAATATTAGCTTGATTATATCTTAACTTAAGCCCAGAAATTTAAAATTTTACCCCTAAGTTCCTTATTCTGAACTTTTACTTTGAGAACTGGTTTATCTCATTCTACATATCCAAATGAGGCTTATTACCTATCCACATAATGCCCCAGATGTGTACAACTGGCTCACCAAATTTTGTGGCCAAATTCTTTCATTTACCAGGTCAAACTGAGGTCAGAATACTGCTACCTCAAGACCTGTGAATTTCTCTTTTAATTCGTCATCCACAAATTAAACATGCCGAACAATATTTATTATTGAATAATAAAATGTCTTACAGCAGAATATACACAAAATTCTCATATTTCTTCTACATCTTTTCCTGCTCGAATTTCGGCAGCATAACCGCTAGGCTTTGAAACATCCTCCCTTAGACCACTCAGAGTACACTTGCGGAAGCAATATTAGCTTTATTATATCTTAACTTAAGCCCAGAAATTTAAAATTTTACTCTTAAGTTCCTTATTCTGAACCTTTAATTTGATAACTGATTAATCTCATTCTACACATCCAAATAAGGCTTATTACCTATCCATGGAATGCCCCAAATGTGTACCACTGGCTCACCAAATTTCGTGGCCAAACTCCTTCGTTTACTAGGTCAAACTGAGGTCAAAACACTGCTACCTCAGGACCTGCGAATTTCTCTTTTAATTCCCCATTCACAAATTGAACATGCCAAACAATATTTATTATTAAATAATAAAATGTCATACAACAAGGCATACACAAAATTATCATATTTCTATTACATCTTTTCCTGCCCAAATTTCGGCAGTATAACCGCTAGGCTTCATCTGTACAAAGAACTGAACCGTACTGATTCGGTAATTCCCTCATGAGAACTACCATTCTACGTAAGTACCCAGGAAATACTGGATGAACCGGCTGTTGGAAATCGTGCCCTAGGGGCCAATCATTGTCTTATGAACATTATTGATTTATGAATTTATTAATTGAGTTATCATATTATTTGCATGTTTACTATGATGACCATCCTTGGATAATTCATGATATTATCCTAAATGTCCCTGGTCGATCATCTATGTGGGAGCACAGATGAAATAAGACCAGTATGACTTTGAAGATGTATAGAGATATAAATCAAAGTCATAAGCACATGTAAGAGTACAGGGTGTTGGACCGACCCGCTATGAGAGAACTGCATGGGTAACGTCATAAGCTTCTCTCATATACAAACCATGTCAATATGCCCTTTGACCTGAGATCATCATGGATTCCTACATGACAAAACGCTCAGCTTTGACCTAGTCAAAAGTCACTTTTGACCAAGTGATCATAAAGACTATGTTTGGGCTTAGTGGTTTTTCATGCGGAGGAATGTGAATGGTCAAGATGGAATTTGTCCCTCACATTCGTGGAGAGATATTACTGGGCCCCTCGATGAGTGAGTCTGAGAAATGTATGGCCATACTGTAATGGAAAGGTAGTTCCATTTCTATAGTCAGACTACTCAGGGATCGAGAAAGTAATGGTCGGGAATAGGAGGATGACATTATCCATGCCTCATCCATGACCAAAATATCGCGTGACAGAAGGGACATGATATGGTTGTATAAAAGGTTACATCGTTTAACGATCCTCATATGATTTGGGTAGTTGTTATGTCTTGCTAGAGACCGCTTGCGACTTGTGGGCTAGTATAGCAAATGGCCCACTGCCAACTTCATATGGGCCTACAGGGTCGCACACAAAATAGCCCAACACGAGCTATGATGTCCAGATTCATTGAATCTAAGACATGTCCAGATTCAATGAAAGATCCAGGTGAATGTATATATATATTTATTTATATTTATATTCGTATATATATAAATTCGTATATATATATATATTATATATATGAGATATATGAGATTTAATTTATAAGGATAAATTAAATCCCTATCATGTTTGAATTCGAAATTCAAATTGATAGGATATCTCATATAAGAGATATTTATAAGATTTAATTTATAAGGATAAATTAAATCTCTATCACGTTTGAAATTCGAAATTCAAATTGATAGGATATCTCATATAAGAGATATTTATAAGATTTAATTTATAAGGATAAATTAAATCTCTATCACGTTTGAAATTCGAAATTCAAATTGATAGGATATCTCATATAAGAGATATTTATAAGATTTAATTTATAAGGATAAATTAAATCTCTATCACGTTTGAAATTCGAAATTTAAATTGATAGGATATCTCAAATTTGATTTATGGGAATAAATCAAATATAACTCAGTCTCATCTTTATTTAAAGTTAAATAAATAAGTAATTAAATCTGTGGGACGGATTTAATATTATTTTATTTAATTAGTTTCTTATAAAATTATACAATATATGATATTGTATCAATTCGGAATTAATATAAGATTAACTCCAAAATCCAATTAGGTCAGGTGGAAAAACGCATAGCATCCTCTATATCTGATTGAAGGAGCTACGTTTGAAAATAACATAGAACACAAAAGGCCGAACGGAATCTGCAAAAGGTTTGCAGACAAGAAACTGCCGAAATAGAGACGGAGACTTGTGAAAGCCTTGGAGGGACAGGAGACGCTAGCACGTCGTTCGTGGTTGGAACGCTGTTCGTGTGGATACCAGTAGAGGAAGCCGACCTGAGGCGTCGACTTCTTGTGATCGGAAAGAGACCATCGTCCGCAGAGAGAATCTGTGAAGGTCGCTGAGGAACACTCCGTCGATTTCTTGCGATCAGAAAGAGATCACCACCCACGTAGAGAAGCTGTGAAATTCGCTGAGCAACACTAAGGGTAATGATTCTTTCCACTTGACTTAAACACATACGGCAGATCCTGGCAAGGAATGGAAAATTTTTAAAGTTTATTTCCGCTGCGTGTCTTCCAATTCCTTACAGTGGTATCAGAGCCATGCTGTTTTGTGTTTAAGTTAGGCTTGATTTGTGATTTATATGATATATGTTAGAAGTAGCCGATCATATAATAAGCGTTGTATGTGTGACATATATGGAATCCTTGTTGTGTATGACATAAAAGGAATCTAAAAGGAAATTGAAATCGGTGGTGATGCTTTTTGATTTGATCAATCCGCATAGATGGGGTCTAAGAAAACCGAATTCGAATTTGTGATTATTTGTGAAAACCAAATTCAGATTCGTGATTATTTATGAAACAAAAACAAAAAAAAAATTTCTTCCGGGGCGCTGCCCCAGAGACCCCGCCCGCTAACCGGCTAGCGGGACAGCCGCCCGCTAACCGGCTAGCGGGACCGCCGTAGCTACCTGTTCGTAGCGCAACATAACCGTAACATATGTTACTTTGTAAATTTTTTTTTTGCCCTTCGATTAGATCTGAATATTGATTCTTGAATGTTTGGGTATGGTGAACAATATGGCTCTAGATTGCAAGTGTTGTAATTTTAAAAATACGGCCTGCGTGTCGTGCCTTCCTCTATATACTCTCAATGTACCTTCTCCTCTCATCTCACTCCCCTCGAATGTTAAAAGAGGTTTCTATATGTAATTTCTCTTTTCTTACTAGAGAGCTCCTCTCATTGGCTTGAGGGGACTTAGGATAGGTGAGCCATATTGTATCACGTTTAAATTATGCATCTTATGATTAGATCAGCACATGCATATTACTTGTATGAGATACGAACTGAGAAACATGCGTTTTATAAACCAGATAGTTAAATTAGGCCCTCTAAAAGAAATCTTAAGTCATAATGCCGTCAATTTATGAACACTTGTCAAAACCTCGATCGCTTAATTGTGGACTCCACCAAAGTGGGTGCTTTTGAGTTATCTTGGGGAGATAAGCAAAGAGTAATGGTGCTACTCTCATAGGTTCATTATTGTTTGACTTAATTGAGATTAACAAAACGGTTTTGGATCTCAAGGCATTAGATGGGATTAGAACATGCCAGATCATATGATGATAGGATCCCATGAATATCTAAGAGTTACATTTGATGTAATTGGTAAAGGTGTTACCTACCTAAATAACTTAATTTAAGTGTCCTGCCAAAGCGGACTTAAGTTTGAGCCAAATATGGATCTTAGCCCACTAACTATTGCATTGAGGGTTGTTTATTTAGTGGGAGATTACTAATTACATTGCATATTTTAATTGTAGAATCATGACGACTAGTAATACTGCTACATTATCGCTGCGATCTGTCCTTGAGAAGGACAAACTTAATGGGACAAACTTTCTTGACTGGTTTAGGAACTTGAGAATTGTTCTCAAGCAGGAAAGAAAGGCGCATGTCCTAGATCAACCCATTCCTGAGGAGCCAGCCGCCAATGCTCCCAGAGCTCAGAGAGATGCTTATATGAAGCATAAGGAAGACTCTGTCGATGTGGGATGCTTGATGCTAGCCACCATGGTTCCGGAGCTCCAAAGAGATCTGGAACACATGGAGGCTTATGAGATGATTGTGCATCTCAAGGAAATGTTCCAGCAACAGGCAAGGCAAGAGAGGTATGAGACCACTAAGGCCTTACATTCCTGCAAGATGGCTGAAGGTGCATCAGTCAGTGCTCATGTCTTAAAGATGAAAGGGTACATTGATCACCTTGAACGGCTTGGATTTCCCATGAGCCAGGAGTTAGCTACAGATTTGATCTTAAACTCACTCCCGGAAAGTTATGACCAGTTTGTTATGAACTACAACATGAACAACATGGAGAAATCTATTTCTGAACTGCATGGGATGCTTAAAACTGCTGAGCCGAGTCTTAAGAAGAAACCCAGTAGTGTTTTGATGGTTCAGAAAGGAAAGGGTACGAAAAAGAAAGGCAAAGGCAAGGGGAAGGGTCATGGCTCATCAGGTAAGACCAAAGAGTCAGGCAAGCCCGAAACCAAGCCTGCACCAAAGAAGGCAAAGCCTCCGAAGGAAGGAGTCTGCTTCTTCTGCAATGAACCGGGTCATTGGAAGAGGAATTGCAAACTCTACCTCGAAGATCTGAAAAAGAACAAGAAGGATAGCGGGGCTATCGCTTCAGGTATTTATGTTATAGACATTCATCTTTCTACTTCCACCTCATGGGTATTAGATACTGCATGTGGTTCTCACATTTGTACGAATGTGCAGGGACTAAAGGACAGTAGGAAGCTGAAAAGGGGTGAAGTTGACCTACGAGTTGGAAACAGAGCAAGGGTTGCTGCGTTAGCTGTAGGCACTTATGAATTAGTTCTGCCCACTGGGCTTTTGTTAGTTTTGAACAATTGCTATTATGTTCCTGCTTTAAGTAGTAACATTGTTTCACTTTCTTATTTGGATAAGGAAGGTTTCACTTCCATTGCTGGGAATAGTAGATGTTCTATTTATCGTAATGATGTTTTATATGCTCATGGTGATTTGCATGTTGATCATTACATATTAAATTTGGAACAACCCAATCATGGAAATATCTATAACATAACCGCCAAAAGGGTCAAACCAAACGATTTGAATCCCACATACCTCTGGCACTGTCGTCTGGGCCACATAAATGAGAAACGCATTTCCAAACTCCATCAAGATGGATTTCTAAACTCATTTGATTTTGAATCATATGACACTTGCGAGTCTTGCTTGTTAGGAAAGATGACAAAGTCACCTTTCACTGGGCACAGTGAGAGGGCCACTGATTTATTGGGCCTCATACATACAGATGTGTGTGGACCGATGAACACAAATGCCAGAGGAGGTTATTCGTACTTCATAACATTCATAGATGATTTCAGCAGATATGGGTACATCTATCTAATGAAACATAAATCTGAATCTTTTGAAAAGTTCAAGATATTTCAAAATGAAGTACAAAACCAGCTTGGCAAAACAATTAAAGCCCTTCGATCTGATCGGGGTGGTGAATATTTGAGCCAAGAGTTCATAGATCATCTTAGGAATTGTGGGACACTCTCACAATTGACTCCTCCAGGGACACCACAGTGGAATGGCGTTTCTGAACGGAGAAATCGAACACTATTAGATATGGTTCGATCCATGATGAGTCGAACAGATCTTCCACCCTCCTTTTGGGGCTATGCCCTAGAAACAGCTGCGTTCACACTAAATCGTGTTCCATCTAAGGCAATCGAAAAGACTCCGTATGAGATATGGACTGGGAGGACGCCTAGTTTATCTTTCCTCAAGATTTGGGGATGCGAGGTCTATGTTAAGCAACAAGCCTCAGACAAATTAGCGCCCAAATCCTCAAAATGCCTTTTTGTGGGATATCCTAAGGAAACCAAGGGATATTACGTCTACAACCCTGCTGATAACAAAGTGTTTGTTGTCAGAAATGGTATCTTTCTTGAACGAGAATTTATCTCTAAAAGAACCAGTGGGAGTAAGGTACAACTCGAAGAAGTTCGAGAGCTACAAGACACCACAGAACTGCAGATGGAAAATAGAGAAGACTCACAACAAGTTGTTGAGACTCCTCAAGTCACGCAAGGTCCACGAAAGTCTAATAGGACACGACTTCAGCCTCAGAGATATGGATTTCTGATTTCTGATAGTCGTGATGTGTTGCTCATTGAGCATAATGAGCCGACTACCTATCGAGAAGCTATAGTGGGACCAAACTCCGAAAAATGGCTTAGTGCCATGAAGTCTGAGATGCAATCCATGTACGACAATCAGGTTTGGACCTTAGTCGACCCGCCTGAAGGTGTAAAAACCGTCGGGTGCAAGTGGGTTTTCAAAGAGAAAACTGACATGGATGGCAATGTAAATGTCTTCAAGGCACGACTGGTTGCAAAAGGTTTTACTCAAACTCATGGTGTGGACTATGATGAGACCTTTTCCCCAGTAGCAATGGCCAAATCAATCAGAATCCTCTTTGCTATTGCAGCATATTATGACTATGAAATATGGCAGATGGACGTCAAGACAGCCTTCCTTAATGGAAAGCTCCTTGAGGATGTGTACATGACACAACCTGAAGGGTTTGTGCGTTCCGAGGACTCTGGTAAAGTGTGCAAGCTTCAAAAGTCCATTTATGGACTAAAGCAAGCCTCTCGGAGTTGGAATCATCGTTTTGATGAAGTAATCAAAGAGTTTGGATTTCTTCAAAACATTGATGAACCTTGTGTGTACAAGAAGGTTAGTGGGAGCACAGTTGTGTTTTTGGTACTCTATGTCGATGACATCCTACTTATTGGGAATGACATTCCTACCTTGCAGATTGTCAAGTCTTGGTTAGGAAAGTCTTTCTCGATGAAAGACTTGGGTGAAGCCACCTACATCCTAGGAATCAGGATCTATGGAGATAGATCTAAAAGACTTCTAGGACTCAGTCAGAGTACATACATAGACAAAATACTGCATAGGTTCAGTATGCACGAATCAAAGAGGGGTTTCATACCCATGTCTCATGGTACTCACCTCAGCAAAGATCTGTGTCCTAGTACATCTGATCAGCGAGGTCGCATGAGTGAGGTTCCATATGCCTCGGCCATAGGATCTATCATGTACGCCATGTTATGTACTCGACCGGATGTCTCGTTTGCCTTAAGTATGACTAGCAGATACCAACAGGACCCTGGTGAGGGCCATTGGACTGCTGTCAAGAATATCCTTAAGTACTTAAGAAGGACTAAGGACTTATTCTTGGTCTATGGTGGATTGGATGATGAGCTCTGTGTAACTGGTTACACAGATGCGAGTTTCCAAACTGACCAGGACGACCAAAAATCGCAGTCTGGATACATATTCCTCCTCAATAATGGAGCAGTAAGCTGGAAGAGCTCTAAGCAGGGCACTGTAGCAGATTCTGCAACGGAAGCTGAGTATATAGCAGCATCTGATGCAGCTAAGGAAGCCGTTTGGATCAGGAAGTTCATCACAGAACTAGGGGTGATACCTACCATCTCAGATCCAATAACTTTGCTCTGTGACAATAGCGGTGCTATTGCACAGGCCAAAGAGCCTAGGTCACATCAAAGGACCAAGCATATACTCAGGCGATTTCATCTCATCAGAGAAATCAACGATAGAGGTGATATAAAAATATGCAAAGTAGCAGGAGAAGATAATGTTGCTGATCCTCTAACAAAGCCGCTTGTGCAGGCAAAGCATGAGCGTCATGTTAGGTCAATGGGAATTAGTCAAATTAATGATTGTACCTAGTGCAAGTGGGAGGTTGTTGGAAATCGTGCCCTAGGGGCCAATCATTGTCTTATGAACATTATTGATTTATGAATTTATTAATTGAGTTATCATATTATTTGCATGTTTACTATGATGACCATCCTTGGATAATTCATGATATTATCCTAAATGTCCCTGGTCGATCATCTATGTGGGAGCACAGATGAAATAAGACCAGTATGACTTTGAAGATGTATAGAGATATAAATCAAAGTCATAAGCACATGTAAGAGTACAGGGTGTTGGACCGACCCGCTATGAGAGAACTGCATGGGTAACGTCATAAGCTTCTCTCATATACAAACCATGTCAATATGCCCTTTGACCTGAGATCATCATGGATTCCTACATGACAAAACGCTCAGCTTTGACCTAGTCAAAAGTCACTTTTGACCAAGTGATCATAAAGACTATGTTTGGGCTTAGTGGTTTTTCATGCGGAGGAATGTGAATGGTCAAGATGGAATTTGTCCCTCACATTCGTGGAGAGATATTACTGGGCCCCTCGATGAGTGAGTCTGAGAAATGTATGGCCATACTGTAATGGAAAGGTAGTTCCATTTCTATAGTCAGACTACTCAGGGATCGAGAAAGTAATGGTCGGGAATAGGAGGATGACATTATCCATGCCTCATCCATGACCAAAATATCGCGTGACAGAAGGGACATGATATGGTTGTATAAAAGGTTACATCGTTTAACGATCCTCATATGATTTGGGTAGTTGTTATGTCTTGCTAGAGACCGCTTGCGACTTGTGGGCTAGTATAGCAAATGGCCCACTGCCAACTTCATATGGGCCTACAGGGTCGCACACAAAATAGCCCAACACGAGCTATGATGTCCAGATTCATTGAATCTAAGACATGTCCAGATTCAATGAAAGATCCAGGTGAATGTATATATATATTTATTTATATTTATATTCGTATATATATAAATTCGTATATATATATATATTATATATATGAGATATATGAGATTTAATTTATAAGGATAAATTAAATCCCTATCATGTTTGAATTCGAAATTCAAATTGATAGGATATCTCATATAAGAGATATTTATAAGATTTAATTTATAAGGATAAATTAAATCTCTATCACGTTTGAAATTCGAAATTCAAATTGATAGGATATCTCATATAAGAGATATTTATAAGATTTAATTTATAAGGATAAATTAAATCTCTATCACGTTTGAAATTCGAAATTCAAATTGATAGGATATCTCATATAAGAGATATTTATAAGATTTAATTTATAAGGATAAATTAAATCTCTATCACGTTTGAAATTCGAAATTTAAATTGATAGGATATCTCAAATTTGATTTATGGGAATAAATCAAATATAACTCAGTCTCATCTTTATTTAAAGTTAAATAAATAAGTAATTAAATCTGTGGGACGGATTTAATATTATTTTATTTAATTAGTTTCTTATAAAATTATACAATATATGATATTGTATCAATTCGGAATTAATATAAGATTAACTCCAAAATCCAATTAGGTCAGGTGGAAAAACGCATAGCATCCTCTATATCTGATTGAAGGAGCTACGTTTGAAAATAACATAGAACACAAAAGGCCGAACGGAATCTACAAAAGGTTTGCAGACAAGAAACTGCCGAAATAGAGACGGAGACTTGTGAAAGCCTTGGAGGGACAGGAGACGCTAGCACGTCGTTCGTGGTTGGAACGCTGTTCGTGTGGATACCAGTAGAGGAAGCCGACCTGAGGCGTCGACTTCTTGTGATCGGAAAGAGACCATCGTCCGCAGAGAGAATCTGTGAAGGTCGCTGAGGAACACTCCGTCGATTTCTTGCGATCAGAAAGAGATCACCACCCACGTAGAGAAGCTGTGAAATTCGCTGAGCAACACTAAGGGTAATGATTCTTTCCACTTGACTTAAACACATACGGCAGATCCTGGCAAGGAATGGAAAATTTTTAAAGTTTATTTCCGCTGCGTGTCTTCCAATTCCTTACACCGGCTAGGTCCACTCACTTCCAGCCTCCTTAGGCAGCACCTACGTACACAGTACTTATCATATTCTGATGTTCAGTCTTAAATTCGGCAGCATAACGGCGTCTCTCAAAATTCTTAAAATCCACTTTAACATAATCTCCCTGTAATGGGTTAGATATGGGGAATGAGATTCGAGGGAATCTCAGTAGTAAATAATCATAACAATATATGGAATGCAGTGTGACAGTGCTTGCTTGTGATTGTGTACAGATACGTATGCTGCATGCTTCCATACTCAATAACATGTGATCATAGCATTGCAGTAGAGCTTCAGACATAACATATAAGACAACAATCCAACCAAACAATAGCACATCCAATCACAAAGCCATTACATAAAAGCTAGGATTAGTTACTACCTCAAAAGCTTAGCAGAACTCTAGAATCTCTATACTGCTTCCAGCTCCGCCAGAACTTCCTTTCTTTCTTTCTTCCTTTCTCTCTCTCTCTCTTTCTCCTTTTCTCTCTTCTTTCTCTCTCTTTTCTTGCCAAAACCGTGATGCAAATGAATGGGGAGGGGGTATTTATAGTTTCCTTCAATGGCATTCCTATAATTTCTAAGAACTCTGATCCTATGGCTACGGTTTTTCCTGGAATTTCCTATTTTCTTTATTTCCTCTTTATTGCATCATCGAGGACACCTCAGGGGACACCTAATCAGTCACATGTCTCATATGGCAAAATTGAGAGCCAAGAAGCCTTTTGGAAGCTTTCCAGTCTAGTTCAGTACCGGTCTGGTCCGATTTCCCACAAACCGGACTCAACGGCTGAGACTATACGACGTGTCCTTAACTTTTCTTCTCCCTCTAGACCAGTGCCATGTGGCACCTGGAAGGGACCTTTCATGCCATCCCATGACCTCCAGATAAGTCCCAGACTTTATCTGATCACCTCCTCGGTTATCGTGCCACCCGAGTAACTTTACTTTACTGAAAAGTCACTAATTCATTATTTTAATGCCACTTTTTCTCACATTTATACTGGGCTACGTTTTTGGGCCTGGGAATATCATCTTGGGTATCTGATCCAGCCCAAGTACTTTGATGGCTCGATTCCCAAGAAACACCCCTTGGCAAATTACCAAAATACCCTTGGTTCCTTTTTCTTTTCTTTAATGAGTCTAGGGGCATTATTATCTTTTTACCTCTTACCAGAGTACTCTCTGACCCTGGTCAACTATCCAGATATCCTCTCTTGACTGTCTAACCTTAGTCAAATGACCAAAATACCCTTTACTCATTCTTTCACTATTTTACAACATAAGGGCATTTTCGTCATTTGACACCTTTTCGGAACACCTCTGGACACCGACTCCTTTTATCAGATAAACTGATATACTAAGTCTAGGCATCCCTTTGGGTCATAATAGGCATCTGACCGATGTCATCTGACCTCATTCAGTCTCAATTCAAATACCGATAAATCGCCCTATCGGATACCCGGAGGCCACACACTCCCGTCTCAATTCACTAATTTGTGAATAACTTTTTCTACAGACCTCTTATCGGTATCCTGTCAGTTTTCTGACATCCGCCTCATCAGGGCGCATCATCCTGTAATTTTTCACGTATATCTGAGATCTAAGATATCCGGTAGGAATTTTTATAACTTTTAGACTATCAGATCAATTTCGGCTATCTAGAGTCCTAATAAAATTCCTGTATTAAGCCAGATTACCGAGCATCATCTTCTCTATCTACTGGTAAAATTCAGGACTGAAATGCTTCTGGGCAGTTCCAAGCCACTTTCGGCCGAACTTTCCATAATTACCATTTTGCCCCTGGAAACTTTTCCTTTTTACAATCAAGTCCCTTAACTTCCAATAATTCTTCATACTCAGAGACCTCGTATGCACATTTCACAGTTCAGTGAAATGATCAGCATAATTTTTTCTATTTTCTGGCAAAATATGGTAGTCATCGGCAACCAGCCCGATCTTTCCCATAATTACGATTATGCCCCTGAATCCTCTTTCTGGCATCTTTACTTCTCTTCTTATCCTTCATCTTAAGTTCTAGAAATTCTCTTTCAACAACTCATCTCCTGAACTCTTCGGAAGTCATTGTTAATTGAAAGGCTCGACCACCCGCCCATATCAGTTTATCTTACACAGGAGCCAGCCCATATCAACCTTCCTGCAGAATTCCTAGGCTTAAGACTTAGGATATTCTTCACATTCCTCATTTTGAACCTAGGTGAACTGTCCCGATTCTGTAGGTTAAAGACTTAACTCATCTTTAAATCCTAAAGGACTTAGCTCATCCCTCAGATTCCTACAAAGTATAGGTAAGTAATCTGCCCATATCAGATTACTACCCTGGGACTACGGGTTTAATAGCCTGCCCATATCAGACTACTTCCCAGTTCTCTTTGACCCAAAAATCGGGATGTTACAATTCTCCTCCCCTTTTAAAAATTTCGTCCTTGAAATTTTAAGGGATACCTCATCTTTCTTGAAGAGAACTTCTTATTGATCTATACAACTATGTGATTCTTATAACGCAATTATATATATAACCAGTAAGATCATCCCTCTCTGTCTTATCCTTACTCTAGTGATGGTCTAGAGGAGCAACAGCTTGGTCCCAGACCTTCCACATGGATTCTTAGCAACTAACATCTCTCATTATAGTTGCTTACAGCTATCCATGTTCTAACCCCTCATACAGCAACCTCATCACTGAGTTAAGACAGATTTATTATCTTACTAATTATCTCATGAACCGTTATAATGATCACTTTCTTTAGATCAGAAAAGAACTCTTCATTAATCACATCATTTACATCTAGGCATACAGTTCTTACAGCTAAGTCGCCCTTACAGCTATGGTTCTTCTTAACCATCCTTAGGGTCGACATCAGGGGATTTGGAGACTCTGTTCGTAAAAAGGGAAAACACCCTTCCTGTTGTCTTTGGCCTAGGGATGTCAGCATTCTTAGGGCAAACTCTTGCAAAGTGACCTTTCTCGCCACAAATAAAACAGCCGCTTTGCCCTGCTCGACACTCCCTTGTGCCATGGTTCTTGCCACATCTTTGACATTTGTGTCCTCCAACTTGATCCTCACCTTGATCATTTCCCTGCCTAAACTGTTGCCTTTTTCTCTTGTTATTATTATTATTATTGGCTTCATAACTCGAGCTACCTCCCAGAGTGCTCCTAGCCAATGCTTCTTTTCCTCTTGCCTCTGACTTAGCTACTTCCTTGCTCCTTATGCTGTTCCCTATTACTGCATGATTGTTCATACTTCTTTCTATCAATCTGCAGACTTCTACCGCTCTATTAAACTGCGTAAGTTGTTGAGGAATTATCCTTTCCTTTAGGGCAATGCTCAGACCCTCTACTAACCTCTTTGTCGACCATTCTTCGTCCTCCATCCTTCTAAGGTACGTGGAATAGCTCGACAATCGAAGATATTTAGCCAAATACTCGTCGAATGGTTCTTTCTCTCCTGCTTTAGAGTAAGGAACTCAACTTCCTTTGCGTCTCTCACTGACTGGGGAAAGTATTTTTCCCTAAACTGTCCCAGAAACACCTCCCATGTAACTGGGATTCCTTTCACCTGAAGAATAAGCTCGGTGTTCTTCTACCATCTTCGCGCATCCTTCTCTAGCTTGAAAATGGCTAGCAGGGCTTTTCTTCCTGATGGGCAGTCTAGCACCTCAAAAATCTTCTCAAGCTGATCTATCCAATCTTCAGCTACTTGGACGTCAAATGTCCCCTCAAATGTCGGAGGATTGTACTTTTGGAACCGCTCCATCCACTGCTGAATGCTATTAGGATCTACCACTGGATCCTCTATTCTCGACTGCTCATTATTTAGAGGAATTCCTGATATCCCTTCTGCTGGTCTATCAGGGGTCCGTAATTGATTAACTATAGCTGTAAGAGTAGCTATAGTGGTATCTCTTTCCTGATCTCGGCGAACTTGTTCCGCCCTCATTTCTTCCATCATCCTTTGCTGCTGATCTAGCTTAGCAAGGATGACTTGCGTAGGATCTACCTCATTGGAGTTGCCGGCTTCCTCTATGTGTGGCTCCTCCACCTGAGTTCTGTGTCCTCGTCTCGTCTTCACCATCTTGTTCCTTATCAATAAGAAAAAGAAAAGTGAACATATAACATTGTACTTCTTACTCATCTAGGGGCTTTACCTTCATTGGGCTTTTCTAAACCTCTATGTACTCTAGGGAAATAACCTTTCTAAATCGGAGCATCACTAAGCCAGAACCTTCTGTTCTGTGCCAGAATCTTATGCTCTGAGCCAGAATCCTGTCTGGTTTATGCCAGAACCTATTGCTCTGATACCAAAATGAAATATCCTCCCTTAAACTCCTCAGAGTACACTTGCAGAAGCAATATTAGCTTGATTATATCTTAACTTAAGCCCAGAAATTTAAAATTTTATCCTTAAGTTCCTTATTCTAAACTTTTACTTTGAGAACTGGTTTATCTCATTCTACACATCCAAATGAGGCTTATTACCTATCCACGTAATGCCCCAGATGTGTACAACTGGCTCACCAAATTTTGTGGCTAAATTCCTTCATTTACCAGGTCAAACTGAGGTCAGAATACTGCTACCTCAAGACCTGCGAATTTCTCTTTTAATTCGTCATCCACAAATTAAACATGCCGAACAATATTTATTATTGAATAATAAAATGTCTTACAGCAGAATATACACAAAATTCTCATATTTCTACTACATCTTTTCCTGCTCGAATTTCGGCAGCATAACCGCTAGGCTTCATCTGTACAAAGAACTGAACCGTACTGATTCAGTAATTCCCTCTTGAGAACTACCATTCTATGTAAGTACCCAAGAAAGACTGGATGAACCGGCTAGGTCCACTCACTTCTAGCCTCCTTAGACAGCACCTATGTACACAGTACTTATCATATTCTGATGTTCAGTCTTAAATTCGGCAGCATAACGGCGTCTCTCAAAATTCTTAAAATCCACTTTAACATAATCTCCCTGTAATGGTTAGATATGGGGAATGAGATTCGAGGGAATCTCAGTAGTAAATAATCATAACAATATATGGAATGCAGTGTGACAGTGCTTGCTTGTGATTGTGTACAGATACGTATGCTGCATGCTTCCATACTCAATAACATTTGATCATAGCATTGCAGTAGAGCTTCAGACATAACATATAAGACAACAATCCGACCAAACAATAGCACATCAAATCACAAAGCCATTACATAAAAGCTAGGATTAGTTACTACCTCAAAAGCTTAGCAGAACTCTAGAATCTCTATACTGCTTCTAGCTCCGCCAGAACTTCCTTTATTTCTTTCTTCCTTTCTCTCTCTCTCTCTTTCTCCTTTTCTCTCTTCTTTCTCTCTCTTTTCTTGCCAAAACCATGATGCAAATGAATGGGGAGGGGGGTATTTATAGTTTCCTTCAATGGCATTCCTGTAATTTCTAAGAACTCTGATCCTATGGCTATGGTTTTCCTAGAATTTCCTATTTTCTTTATTTTCTCTTTACTGCATCATCGAGGACACCTCAGAGGATGTCACATCCTTATTTTTACATATCTTAAGGACCATTCAGTAGCACTTAGAACCACTTTGATCTATATGGCTTTTACCCTTGTGATGAAATTTTGATAAACCATATAGCCTTGATCTACATCTCTGATCAGGGTCTGCCTCAGCCCATATAGCTGTCGGGCTAATGCTACCGAACTCTCAAATTGTTCTCTACTCAGGTTCCTCCCTGGGACCATTCTTACGATTAGACTCCCCAAATGTATCTCTACTAGGGTCACTTCGGGCCTACTGGGACCTGGCGCATTACTCTGATCACGTACTTGGCTGGATCCTGAATTGTCTGTTATATTCGAAGGTACCGCACTTATGGGAATGGCAGGAATGGGGCCTTCTATCCCCCTTACATCCTGATCATCAATCGGAAAGTTTGATTCTACTGAGGAACTATCCTCCTCAGAGTCACCAGCTACTGGAGATATCCAAGGATCAGAATCATTGCTCATTACCTCCTCTTCTGAACTATCTGAACTAGAGACCTCTGGTCTTAACTCCCATTGGTTTACTATAGTTTCAGACCTGAATCTATGTCTAGCCATCCTGCAAACACTAACTTAGTGTCAATTATGACGGCTTTATAATAGTATGTCTATCTATAAATCATCTACTCAGAGCATTTCCTAAGCCAGAATCCTTTGCTCTGATACCAAAATGTCACATCCTTATTTTTACATATCTTAAGGACCATTCAGTAGCACTTAGAACCACTTTCAGGGTCATTGAAGTCTAAACTCTTAATCTAGAATTTTATTCATATCGGGTACTGTTCACTGTGGCAAATTCCAGATGAGTGACCTGACTTTGAAAATTCATAACTAATTCTAGAAAAATCAAAATGAAGTGGTTCAAATTGATACATGAAGATAACTTAAGTATATTTCATGGAAAAATCATTGGTTGACCATTACTTGGAAAATTCAACGTGGGTCAATGTTTCAACTTTACTGTTCATCCAATGACTTTCTTCTGAATCCAGCATTCTGGTCCCAACTTTAACAATTTATATCTTTTCGTGTATACATCCAAATGAGGCACTCTATATATATAATTAAATCTTAGGATGTCTACTATATACCATAAAAATATAATACATTTATTCAACCATTCACTATTTTTAATGATTTATCAAACATCAATAGGTCTCCACGAGTTACTGTTCACAAGGCCATTTTTCAGCAACCAACCTTACATATTAGTGTATACATACATCACATATCAGTCAAACATGCCAGATAACAATTATTATTGAATAATCTTCTGTTATACACCAGTGCATGATTAACATCCTTATATTTATATTACATTTTCCATTGTCTAAAATTCGGCAGCATATCTGCTGCATTCCTTCTGTAGAAAGTAACCGATCTTGTACCGATTCGGTAATTCCCGTAGGAGCTACCATTCTACATAAGTACCCAGGAAAGACTGGATGAACCTGCTAGGTCCACTCACTTCCAGCCTCCTTAGACATCACCTACGTACACAGTACGTATCAGTTCCTTTCTTTGTTCCTTCTTCGTTGCCAGAATTTCGGCAGCCTACCGGCGTCTCTTAACATTTCTAAACTTTATTTTGACAGAACCTCCCCGGTAATGTTATATATGGGAATGAGATTCAAAAGAATCCCAGTAGCAACAATCATAACAATATATGTAATGCAGTGTGATAGTGCCTGCTTGTGATTGTGTACAAATAAGTATGCTGCATGCTTCAATATTCAATAACATATGATCATAGCATTGTAATAGAGCTTCAAACATAACATATAAGACAACAATCCAACCAAACAATATCACAATAATTCACAAAGACATTACATAAAAGCTAAGATTAGTTACTACCTTAAAAGCAGAACTTCAGAACTTCTCTACTGCTTCCAACTCCACCAGAACTTCCTTTCTTCTTTCTTTCTCTCACTTTCTCTCTCAAGAACTTCCTTATCTCTCTAAACCTTGCTCTTGTCCGTGAGAATGAGAGGCATGGGGGTGTATTTATAGTTTTGGTCAATGGCATTCTTGTAATTTTGAAGCCATTTGATCCTGTGGTCCTGGTTTTTCCGGAATTTCCTATTTTTCTTTATTCCTTTTACTGCATCATGCATGACATCACTCAATGCCACCTAAAGGGACAACTAACCACCCACATTCTTCACATGGCAAAAATGGAGAGGAGAAAAGCCTTCTGGAAGCTTTCCGGTCCAATCCGGTACAGGCCCGGTCCGTCGCCTCATAAATTGGACCGTTTTCTGAATCTACTTTTTTTGAAAACCCATATTATGTCTTCTGACCTTACATTTAGTATCTAGACCCTTTATATCATTAATATTTTATTACTGGGTCTAAGCTCAATTACAGATCCCCTGCGAAATGACCAAAATACCCTTGGTGCCCTTTCTTGTCCTATTTTAACCCTAAGGGCAAAATCGTCATTTCACACCTTTCTGTACCTGGTCAAAGCATATACTGACTCTAGTCAACCTTATTTAGATACGTCTTAGCCTCTGGGCCTATCTAGAATGACCAGAATGCCCTCCATTCATCTGCTATCCTTTGGTACAACACATGGGCATTTTTTTAATTTCACACTTTTCCGTGGTTCTGCTGGACACTGGCCCACCTATCAGTCCATGTATCTTATTGGGCCTTTCTGGGTCCATCACCTTTATGGCACGCATTTCGAGGAATCTTCCTCTGGCACAGTTCACTGAATATTTTATTCTTATTTACCGTTATACACATTTCCGGACATCGGCTCCTCCTGTCAGATACACTGCCCTACTGTGTCTGGGCAGCCATTTGGGTTCTAACGGGCATCTGACTGTTGTTACCCGACCTCATTCAGTCTTAGTTTAAATACCAATAAATCTCCCTATCGGATCCCTGGAGGCCTCATACCCCGTCTGGATTTTCTAATTCACAGATAACTTTTCCTACAGACCTCCTATCGGCATTCTGTCAGTTTCTCGACATCCGCCCCATAAGGGTGCACCATCCTCTAATTTCTTACTTATATCTGATATCTAGGGTATCCGGTATGAATTTTTATAACTTTTGGACGATCAGTCCTTTTCTGGCTATCTGGAGTCTTCAAAAATTCCTGTATTAGGCTGGATTACCCGGCGTCACTTGCTCTACCTACTGGTGGGATATGGGGCTGATCGGAGTACGATCATTGTTTTTGCCTATTTTCGGTCCAAGTTTTCATAATTACACTTTTGTCCCGGAAACTTTTCTTCTTTTCAAATAAGTCCCTTTATTTGGCTAATATTACACCTAAAGACCCCACATTTTTGTCTACTTTTCCTTCTTAGCTTTAATCTTTCCATAATTACATTTAAGTCCTTTCATTTCCTTTCTTTTGCAATTTAATCATTTTCTTTACATAAAGGACCACATCTTTTTCCTGAAAAAGAACTCATATATTCCATTTAATCTGTACATAGAAATCAGTACAAAAATTAAGGATATTACAGAGGACACCTCAGGGGACACCTAATCAGTCACATGTCTCATATGGCAAAATTGAGAGCCAAGAAGCCTTCTGGAAGCTTTCCAGTCCAGTCCAGTACCGGTCTGGTCCGATTTCCCACAAACCAGACTCAACGGCTGAGACTATACCACGTGTCCTTAACTTTTCTTCTCCCTCTAGACCAGTGCCATGTGGCACCTGGAAGGGACCTTTCACGCCATCCCATGACCTCCAGATAAGTCCTAGACTTTATCTGATCACCTCCTCGGTTATCGTGGCAACCGAGTAACTTTACTTTACTGAAAAGTCACTAATTCATTATTTTAATGCCACTTTTTCTCACATTTATGCTGGGTTACGTTTTTGGGCCTGGGAATATCATCTTGGGTATCTGATCCAGCCCAAGTACTCTGATGGCTCAATTCCCAAGAAACACCCCTTGGCAAATTACCAAAATACCCTTGGTTTCTTTTTCTTTCTTTAATGAGTCTAGGGGCATTATTGTCTTTTTACCTCTTACCAGAGTACTCTCTGACCCTGGTCAACTATCCAGATATTCTTTCTTGACTGTCTAACCTTAGTCAAATGACCAAAATACCCTTTACTCATTCTTTCACTATTTTACAACATAAGGGCATTTTCGTCATTTGACACCTTTTCGGCACACCTCCGGACACTGACTCCTTTTATCAGATAAATTGATATACTGAGTCTAGGCATCCCTTTGGGTCATAATAGGCATCTGACTGATGTCATCTGACCTCATTCAGTCTCAATTCAAATACCGATAAATAGCCCTATCGGATACCCGGAGGCCACATACTCCGTCTCAATTCACAATTTGTGAATAACTTTTTCTACAGACCTCTTATCGGTATCCTGTCAGTTTTTTGACATTCGCCTCATCAGGGCGCATCATCCTATAATTTTTCACGTATATCTGAGATCTAGGATATCTGGTAGGAATTTTTATAACTTTTAGACTATCAGATCAATTTCAGCTATCTGGAGTCCTGATAAAATTCCTGTATTAAGCTAGATTACCGAGCATCATCTGCTCTATCTACTGGTAAAATTTGGGACTGAAATGCTTCCGGGCACTTCCAAGCCACTTTCGGCTGAACTTTCCATAATTACCATTTTGCCCCTGGAAACTTTTCCTTTTTACAATCAAGTCCCTTAACTTCCAATAATTCTTTCATACTCATAGAGACCTCGTATGCATATTTCACAGTTCAGTGAAATGATCAGCATAATTTTCTCTATTTTCTGGCAAAATATGGTACTCATCGGCTACCGCCCGATCTTTCCCATAATTACGATTATACCCCTGAATCCTCTTTCTGGCATCTTTACTTCTCTTCTTATCCTTCATCTTAAGTTCTAGAAATTCTCTTTCAACAACTCATCCCCTAAACTCTTCGAAAGTCATTGTTAATTAAAAGACTCGACAACTCGCCCATATCAGGTTATCTTACACAGGAGCCAGCCCATATCAACCTTCCTGCAGAATTCCTAGGCTTAAGACTTAGGATATTCTTCACATTCCTCATTTTGAACCTAGGTGAATTGTCCCGATTCTGTAGGTTAAAGACTTAAATCATCTTTAAATCCTAAAGGACTTAGCTCATCCCTCGGATTCCTATAAAATACAGGTAAGTAATCTGCCCATATCAGATTACTACCCTAGGACTACGGGTTTAGTAGCCTGCCCATATCAGACTACTTCCCAGTTCTCCTAGACCCAAAAATCAGAATGTTACAGACTTGGTCAAGGAGTGGTCAACGAGTTATTTTTCTCTGAAAGATGGTTGAGTTAGATTCAAGTATCAATTTGAACCACTTCATTTCAACTTTTATAGAATTAGTTATGATTTTTTGATGTCAGGTCACTCATCTGGAATTTACACAGTGAACAGTACTCGATAAGAGTAAAACTCCAGATTGAGAAATTGGACTTCAATGACCTTGAAAGTGGTTCTAAATGCTACCAAATGGTCCCTAAGATGTACGAAAGTAAGGATGTTTTACCTAGGAGTGATCCTAGCACATGGCCTAAGGCTAGAGACGTGATGGTTAATAGATAAAGAGCTAATACTCCCTAAGCAGAGGGATTCCATCAGGAAAAGTAGTATACCTAGGGTAGAGTACCCTAGAGAATAGAAGTGATAGTAAGAGATGATAAATGAGATCCATGCCACTCAAGTTTATCAGGATCAAGAGAAAGACCAATAAGGAACCACAGTCCGGTCAAGAACAGACTGGGACTGATAGATAGACAGAAGAAGTTAAGAGATAGTAAAGAAGTAGCCACAGTTTAAAAGATAAAGTGACTCCCCTATATAAGATAGAGTAATAAAGGGTTGAGTCTATACCCTGGTAAGAGGGTAGCGTAGCAGCCTAAGTGAGATAGACAGATATCCTTGTAAGATTCTGATCAGATAATGAGATAGATAATATGACAGATAATGTGATAAAGGAAATAATGTTTACCTAATTGCAGTGTGTGATGGAGGGTTGAGCAAATTATGGTGATGATATGGCTTATATTGCCATAATTTATGATGAATAGTTGCATCTCCTTGCAGTTGTCATATGATGACATACATGTTAGAGTATGCTATGATGAATGAATACTCCCTTTTGCAGTACTTACAAGGTAGAGTATATATGATGAGGAAGTTATGAGAAAGTTATGTTGCTCCCATACCATAAGACATGCAATAGGAATGTACCCAGAATGACAGACAGTCTTAGTAAGTGGGACAGTCAGTTATAGTATGATTGGGGTTACTTAGGTATTTCTACAGACTTGTGAATGCAGTACTCAAGGCCATTTCTATTGAAAGGAAGGTAGACAGAAAGAGAAATAGATAACAGTACAGAGATTGTTTTCATATCACTCTTCAGATAAGAGTTGGATCTGAAACAAATGGCTCTCAGATAGAGCTAGATTTAGATAAGTATAGATCACTCTTCAGATAAGAGTTGGATCTGATACAGAATGCTCGTAATTAGAGCATAGTTCAAATGGCTCGCAGTTAGAGCACAGATTGAAATGAGAAGTTATGATGAGGCCATAGCAGCATATGCAATGGCAGGTGGTTAGACCATGATTGCACAAGGCAATAGCCCATGGTAAACCACATTAAAGTAAGAAAGATGAGAAGGAACTCCTGAGTAAGAGAAAAAGTAAGTAAAGTCTGGGTAAATAATATGGGGATATAATTTTTTTTAAAATTTTATTTATTGAGTTATCAACAAGTGGAAGCAGTTAACCTTATAACTTAGTCTGTTGGTTTAAGATCTTCCAGAGATAATGATACAATACAACAAAATCTTAGTTAGATTCTGGAGGGTCGCAGTTAGATCCTAGCATGGCTCTAGGGTCGCAGTTAGATTCTGAAAAGGCTAACGGTTGATCGCAGTTAGATCACGAGGTCACAGTTAGACCTAGCCAAAGGAAAGTAAAGAGCCATGAAGAAATGAGTACAATGTAGTATCTCTCTAGGAAGATGAATGCTAAAGACGAAGTTAAGAAAGCTTCACTAGTTGATAAACTTATCCAGAAAAAAAATATTTACAATAGTTTTTTCTCAGATAGCCTCTATTATATACAGACTGAACTTAGTTTTCCCTTAAATGAAGACAGAGTCCAGGTTAAAATCTGAGTGCTGATATTCAAAGTTTTGTAGAAGTATGCCTGAGGAACAGAGAAGAGAACCCCATATGTTATGAGAACAGAAATGCATGAGCAGATAGATCCCCTAGATGAGGGTAAAGAGATTAAAAGGCCAGAAAGACCTAGAGAAGAGGGTCTAAGGCAAAGATAGAACGTAATTATATGAGAAAGAGAATGCTAGGGCCTAGAGCTATACAAAGAGTAACCTAGCCCTAACCCAGTAGCACAAAAAGGTGCTAAGGCAAGAATAGCCTAATGATTGGTAAGCCCTGAGAAGGGATAAGAAAGAGTGCAAATGCCATAAAGGTTTGGCATAGATGCATAAAGTTATATAAAAGGATGAGAAAAGTTAAGAAAAGTTAGAGAAATTATTAGAATCGTAATCTGAATTATGATTTTGTATCAGGAGAAAGAAAGGCAAAAGAATACTATTTCTCCTGAGAAACTAGCAAAGTGTAAAAGGAATGACGTAGACCCCAGAATTACATCAAAAATCTTAAGGGTAAGATATGAAAGAAATGGACACTACTCACAAGTTTAGTAAGTTGTCCATAAGCATAAGCAGATAAATAGATAATAGAAGATTGATGAGTAATAGAAAGAAGTAGATTTTAACTCGGATTGAGCTGATTCAGAAAAGAGAACATAAGTAGCACAAAGAGATGCAAAGTTTTTATGGATGATAGGAGCACTCAGCCAAATGGCAAGATAATTTGGCTAACGTATTAATTAAATTTCGAGGACAAAATTTATTTCAAGGGGGGTAGAAATGTAACATCCCAATTTTCAGGCCCAGAGACTCAAAAAGTAGCCTGAAATAGATAGGCTACCAGACCCCTTTGAGCAGAAGTCTAAGAAACATACAGAGGGTTTTTAGAGACTAAACTGCAAATAAGTGAAAGTCCAGGGACTTATATGTAAATAGTGAAAGTCCCTAGGGGCATAATGGTCATTTTAGAAAAGGAAGGGACTAAAGTAAAAAGTTTAAAAGTTCCATGGTAAGAAATAAAAGTAGACACAAGTTGTGGGCCATTAAGTGTAATTATGAAAAGTTAAGGGACTTAATTGAAAAGAAGAAAAGTTTCCAGGGGCAAAATCGTAATTATAGAATATTGAGCCGGAAGTGGCTTAGAACTACCTGGAAGCATTTCAGTCCCAAATTTCATCAGTAGATAGAGGAAATGATGCTGGTTAATCTGGCTTAATATAGAAATTTTATCAGAGTTTCAGATAGCTGAAATTTATCTAAGAGTCAGAAAGTTATCTGAAATTTTTATCAGTTCTCCTGGACCTCAGATATGAGTGAAAAGTTATAGGAATATGCGTCCTATGAAGCCGGAGGTCAGGGAACTGACAGAATCCTGAAAGGAGTTCTGTAGAAAAAGTTATTCATTTTTTAGTGAATTGAGACGGGAGTTCGTGAACGCCCGATATTCGATTGAGCAATTAATCGGTAAGCAAACTAAGACTGAATGTGAAACATCCTTACTTTTGTATGTCTTAGGGACCATTTGGTAGCATTTAGAACCACTTTCAAGGTCATTGAAGTCCAATTTCTCAATCTGAAGTTTTACTCTTATCGAGTACTGTTCACTATGTAAATTCCAGATGAGTGACCTGACTTCAAAAAAATCATAACTAATTCTAGAAAAATCTAAATGAAGTGGTTCCAATTGCTACTTGAAGCTAACTCAATTATATTTCAGGGAAAAATAACTCGTTGACCATTCATTGACCGAGTCAATGTCAGTAAACGGCACAACTTTACTGTTCATCCAACATTTTTCTCCTGAATTCAGCATTCTGGTCCCAACTTTGATAATTTATATCTCCATGTGTAGACATCCAAATGAGATGTTTTATATATCAAATTGAATCTTGGTATGTCTACTATCTACCATAAAAATTTCATACATTTATTCATCCATTTACTATTTTTAATCATTTATCAAACATGACTAGATCACCACGTGTTACTGTTCACAGTGGTAAATTTCAGCATTTTTACTTTGCATACATATGCATACATCCATCATACATCAATCAAGCATGCCAAACAACACTTATTATTAATTAATAAGTTGTTTTACATCTGGGCATGTACAAAATTTCCCATATCTCTATTACATCTTTTCCTGCCTAAAATCCAGCAGCATAACCGCTACGCTTCATCTTCAGAAAGTAACTGATCTTGTATCGATTCGGTAATTCCCGTGAGAACTACCATTCTACGTAAGTACCCAGGAAAGACTGGATGAACTGGCTAGGTCCACTCACTTCTAGTCTCCTTAGACAGTACCTACGTACACAGTACGTATCAGCTGCTCTATTTATCTTGTCATAATTTCGACAGCATAACGGCGTCTCTTAAAATTCCCAAAATTCACTTTGACATAACCTCCCCTGTAATGGTTTACTTATTGGGATGAGATTCGGGGGAATCTCAGTAGCAACAATCATAAAAATATATGTAATGCAGAGTGACAGTGCTTGCTTGTGATTGTGTACAGATAAGTATGCTGCGTGCTTCCATACTCAATAACATATGATCATAGCATTGCAGTAGAGCATCAGGCATAACATATAAGACAACAATCCAACCAAACAATAGCACAACAAATCACAAAGCCATTACATAAAAGTTAGAATTAGTTACTACCTCAAGAGCTTAGCAAAACTCTACTATCTCTATACTGCTTCCAGCTCCGCCAGAACTTCCTTTCTTTCTTTCTTCCTCTCACTTTCTCTCTCTAGCACTTCCTCCTCTCTCTTATTCTTGCTTGGCCGTGGAATATGAATGAATGAGGGGTTATTTATAGTTTCCTTCAATGGCATTCTTGTAATTTTGAAGCCATCTGATCCTGTGGTCCTGGTTTTTCCGGAATTTCCTATTTTTCTTTATTCCTTTTACTGCATCATGCATGACATCATCTCAAGGACACCTCATGGGACACCTCATTGCCACATTCTTCACATGTCACAATTCCTGGACACCTTATCAGCTGACTCAGCAGTTCCAGTCCAATCCAGTACCGGTCCGGTCCGGTCCAATTTCCCACAAACTGGACTCATCGGCTAAGATTGTGTCACATGTCCTTAACTTTTCTTCTCCCTCTAAGATGACACCATGTGGCATCTGGAAGGGACCTTTCACGCCTTCCAATGCTATCTAGATAAGTCTAGGACTTTATCTGATCACTTCCTCGGTTATCGTGCCGACCGAGTAACTTTACTTTATTGAAACAACATTAAAATAGTATTTTAATGCCACTTTTTCCCACATATCACTGGGCCTACGTTTTTGGGCTCTGGGAATGTTATCTTGGATCCTGATCAAGCTCAAGTACTCTGATGGCTCGATTCCCAAGAAACATCCCTTGGCAAATTACCAAAATGCTCTTGGATGCCCTTTCTTGCACTATTTTAACCCTAAGGGTAAAATCGTCATTTTACACCTTTCTGTACCCTGTCAGGGCATATATTGACCCTAGTTAACCCTATCTGTGTATATCTTAGCTCCTGGGCCTGTCCAGAATGACCAAAATGCCCTTCATTCATCTGTTACCCTTTAGTACAACACAGGGGCATTTTTGTAATTTCGCACTTTTCCGGGGTTCTGCCGGACACTGGCCCACCTATCAGTCCAAGTGTCTTATTGGGCCTTTGTTGGCACCATTATTGGGCCTTTCAGGGTCTGTTATCTTCATGGCACGTATTACGAGGAATCTTCCCCTGCCCATGTTCATCGAGTACTTTAACTATTATGTACCATTTATACACATCTCCGGTCATCGGGTCCTTTTACCAGATACACTAGCCTACTGTGTTCAGGCATCCCTGTGGGTCATAACAGTCATCTGACTGAGGTCATTCGAATTCATTCAGTCCCTTTTTAAATACCGATAAATCTCCCTATCGGATACCCGGAGGCCACACACTCCCGTCTGGATTTTCTAATTTGTGAATAACTTTTTCTACAGGCCTCCAATCGGTATTCTGTCAGTTTCCTGACTTCCGCCCCATCAGGACGCATCATCCTGTATTTTCTCACTTAGATCTGAAATCTAGGATATCCGGTAGGAATTTTTATAACTTTTGGACTATCAGATCAATTCTGGCTATCTGGAGTCTTGAAAAATTCCTGTATTAATCCAGATTACCGAGCATCACTTGCTCTCTCTACTGGTGAAATCTGGGATTGAAATGCTTTCGGACAATCCAAACCACTTCCGGCCTGACTTTCTTTAATTACAATTTAGCCCCAGAGAACTTTTCTTCTTTTCAATTAAGTCCCTTTCTATTTGGCTAAAATTACACTTAAGGACCCTACCTTTTTGTCTACTTTTCCTTTTTGGCTTTAAACTTTCCATAATTGCACTTAAATCCTTCCATTTCCTTTCTTTACTTTACTAGGTCTAGGGGCATTATTGTCTTTTCATATCTTACCAGAGTATTCTCTGGCCCTGGTCAACTATCCAGATACCCCTTCTTGACTGTCTAACCTTAGCTAAATGACCAAAATACCCTTTACTCATTCTTCAGTTATTCTATAACATAAGGGCATTTTCGTCATTTTGCACATTTTTCCCGGACACCGGCCCCTCTTACCACTGAACTGATATTATGGGCCTGGGCCTTCCCTGGTGTCACTACGGGCCTTAGAAAACACTGTATGGCCTTTGGCCACAGTCCGATCATTTCTATTCGGACTGCCTTTCCTTTACTGATTATAACTGTAAATTCCCATCTTCAGGAATTTTTACAGAAAAATAGGGACCTCAAATCAAAATTCTGTGTTGCGTCATTCAACCCGGAATCCTTTTCTCTATCTCCTGGTATTTTCAGATATTTTATCCGGACTGGGCTATTTTTGCCTGAAAGTATGCTCCCGCACACACTCTTCAAAAATGACCATTCTACCCTTGGTCACATTTCTAATTCTTTCATACACATAGAGACCTCATATGCACATTTCACAGTTCAGTGAAATGATCAGCATAATTTTCTCTATTTTCTAGCAAAATATGGTACTTATCGGCTACCAGCCCGATCTTTCCCATAATTACGATTATGCCCTTGAATTCTCTTTCTGGTATCTCTAGGCCTAAAAATTGGGGTGTTACAGAATGAGCCCAGATGGCATCACACAGAGGACCATAATAACCCCAAGGGAGGCCCAAGCCCATGATATCAGTTCAGCGGAAAAAAGGGCCAGTGTCCAAAAAAAGGTGCAAAATGACAAAAATACCCCTGTGTTATAAAATAGTTAAAGAATGAGTAAAGGGTATTTTGGTGATTTGAATAAAGTTAGACAGTCAAGAAAGGTTATCTGGATAGTTGACCAGGGTCATGGAATACTCTGGTAAGGTGTGAAAAGACAATAATGCCCTAGACTCATTAAAGTAAATAAAGATGAACTAAGGGCATTTTGGTAATTTACCAAGGAATGGTTCTTGGGAATTGAGCCATCAGAGTACTTGAGCTGGATCAGAGACCTAAGATGACATTCCAAAAGCCCAAAAATGTAGCCCAAGAGTTATGTGAGTTAAAGTGACATTAAAGTAATCTTTTAGTGAGTTTTCAATAAAGTAAAGTTACCCGGTCGAAGTGATAACCAGGGAATTGATCAGATTAAGCTTTAGACTTATCTGGAAGCCATGGGGTGGCGTGAAAGGTGTCCTCATGCAACCCTTCAAGATGCCACATGGCACTAATCTAGAGGAAGAATAAAAAGCTAATGACACGTGGCATGATCTCAGCCGTTTATTCTGGGATAAGACTCTGGAATTCTCTAAAAGCGCTGAGTAAGCTGGTGAGGTGTCCCGAGGGCCCCTCCATTGTGCCACCTAAGTATGTGAGGTGTCCCTTGATGATGTCACTTTTGATGAGTCATTATGAAGGATGATGTCATCAGATGATACTGGCGAAGCTTCTTGAGGAAGCTAAGCGATCTGAGCCTTTCATCATGATTCGATCTAGACCATCCATTCCACCTCCCTCCACCTATAAATACCCCTCACCCCCTCCTTCCATTCCACACACCACGGCCAAGAAGAGAAAGGAAGAGAGAGAGAGAGAGAAAGAGAGAAAGAAAGGAAGAGAAAGAAGGAGTTCTAGCAAAGCTAGGAGCAATCCAAGGAGCTTAGGGACTCGGCAAGCTTAGGAATAAGGTAAGTAAGTTATTCTAGTCCCTGCTCTAATAAATTAGAGGACTGTTCTTATAAATTAAATAGTTATAATAGAGAAATATCTCTCTCTATAAGGTTAGCCGTGGATAGAAAGAAAGCTAGGGGATTGTTAGAATAGGGGTATTACCTCAAGATAAGTTTGAATTAAGTGGAGTTATACTGGATGAGATACTAATAAAATATTATTATGCTATGTATAGGCTCTGACATCTATAAAGAAGAGATCTAAGAGCAAAGTATAACATCCTTACTTTCGTACGTCTTAGGGACCATTCGGTAGTATTTAGAACCACTTACAAGACTTTGGAAGTCCATTAGCTACATCTGGATTTTTTTTACTCTTGGCGACTTACTGTTCATATGGTATTCCAGATTAGATGATGAACTTTGAAAAATCATAATTAATTCTAGAAAAATCAAAATGAAGTAGTTCAAAATTATACTTGAAGCTAACATCTTGAACTCTAAGGGAAAAATAATTTCCTGACCAAATGCTTAGCCAATTGATACAGTTTATTCATTAAAGTTTACTGTTCATTTGGTCAAAAATTCTGAAAATAGATTCTGGTCCCCATCTTTGGAAAATTGGTTTTCTTTGTACAGAAATCAAAATAAGATATTCTTGGTGTCAAAATGAAGCTTAACATGTTAATTAAATGTCTGTAAAATTTCATACATTTATTTCATCATTTACTATTTTTCATTACATCATGACCATCACTGCTTAGGTTGGTCATACAGCAACATTACAATAATAATTATTTCCATAACATCATATAACATTTACATTAACCAATCCCTAATTGCTCTTCATGCTTCTTCATCCTCTTTCATCATTCATAAACCTGTTGGGATTAGGATTACATGGATGTGGTGAGATTTCTGGGGAAATCTCAGTAGCAAATAATACTAAACAATACATGTATTAATGTAATTGCTTGTGCTTGCTTGTGAAAGTGTTACCATAGTGTAATGAGCATGCTTCCATGTATCATATGAAATACAAATGTCCAAGGTAATCATAGAAATAGAGCTTCAATCATCTACACATATGCACACAATTCAACAAAGCCATAGCACAATCAAGCATAACATTCAATACATACAAGTTTAGGGTAAGTTTACTACCTCATATATTTGACTTTCTTTCACTTTAACTTTACTTTTTCTTCTTACTTCTCCTTGGTGTGTGGCTGCCTCTTTGGAGTCCACAATCACACCCTAACATCACATAATCATCCATTCATTACAATCTAACTTCTCTAGAACATTAAGCTTACTTAACTACATTAACTTCCTTTAACCTTTACCAATTGACTTGGCCTTTGAATCAATTGATTTCATGACCTTATCCTACACAATTTGGCCTTTTAAATCCATTTATGAACTCAAAATAACCAAATTCCAGTAACTATGCACTATTCTGGACAGAATTTGCAAAATATACATAATTCTTCCAAAAATTCCCATCTTAATTCCATTGCTTCCCATACTTGTTTCTCTACTTTACCTACACAACTTTTCATTTTAAAACCATTGAAAGCATCCAAATCATAAAAATCCAATCACTGTTCATACGAGTGAACAGTAACATAGAAGAATTCCAAGAATTACAACTTTCAATTCTAATGCTTCCAAGGTTCAAAACCTATCCAATCCTACACAAAATTATCATATAAATTCAATGGAAGCATTAGATCATTGAAATTTCATCTCCTTCTATCATGAACAGTGCATGAACAGTACAAACTGAAATATTTCATCCATGGCAAAGTCAAGAATATCAACTTGATTCAATAACCAATCATCTAACTAGCTTGTTTAAGCTTTAATCTCACAACTCTAACTTTAATTTCTTCTTTCTCCTTTCATCTAAGGTTTTGGATAGCATATATACCTTAGAGAAAATTCAACTTTCTTCCATGAAAACCCTAAGTTCAAGCTCCCAAATCAAAGGAAAATAAGCTAGGATAGATTGCTTACCTTTAATCTCTAGCTTGCTTGAACTTTGGACCTTGGATTCTTCTTTGTCTTGGCTTGAGTTTCCATTTTGCCATAGTTTCCCCAAGGGAGAATGCTTCACGATTTTGAGCAGAAAATGGGGGTATTAATAGAAAAATTCCATGGAAAATGGATGGCCAAGATTGCTTTGGTTACTATTTGATCTAATGGCCAAGATTGCACCTTTAATCTTGTCTTGCCCACCAAGCCAAGTTGAGATAAAATAACATGACAAAAATCTTCTCTTCCCCTTGCCTTGGACGCCATGTGTGAAGACTTGTGGGTCCACCATGTGCAAATCATAATTCTTACTTTATTTCTTTTTTTTCTTTTCAAAAATCTATAAATTATTCTTTATTGGACTTGGGCTTCAAGACAACTTTTGGGACTTATTAGGCTGCCCTAGAACAAAATGTTGGGCCTCTTTTAGGTCCAATAGCTACTTGGCATAAATCCCAATACACTTTCCTTATACCGATATCCTTAAATTACCCTAATATTGGAATAAATGCTAAATACCTCGTTTAATGGTTCTAACACTTTTAGAAATTCATTCTAATATAAAATGAATTCTCTGCAAAGTTTTATAATTTTCTGAGACCCAGAAGTCCTAATAAAAATTATATACATTTCCTTTAAACCTTTTATCGGTGTCCTTTTTCATCGTAAATTTCATAATTAATTCTACAAGACTTTTTTTTGACTTCTGTCAGTTTCATAAATTCTCATATTAATTATAAGAATTTACTACCAAATATCATCTGATATCCATCCATTGTGAAATGACCAAAATACCCCTTGGTGCACTTCTTTGCACTATATTAACCCTAACGGCATAATTGTCTTTGGCACCTCTTTATACCTTATCAGGGCATATATTGACTCTGAGTACTCATTCTTGCACTTGCTTTGGCATTTTGGAATATCCAAAATGACCAAAATGCCCTCCTTTCATCTCTTGTACAATATTACAACATAGGGGCATTTTCATAATTTCACACATTTTCTGCAAACTTCTGGACACTGGCCCCTTCTCCCGATGAACTGATATCATGGGCCTAGCCTCACTTGGTGTCACCATGGGCCTCTATGTAATATTATCTAGGCTTATTTAGTCCCAATTTGCTTACCGATTAATTTCCCAATCGTACATTGGGCGTTCACAAACTCCCTTCAAAATTCACTAAAAAGTGAATAACTTTTTCTACAGAACTCCTTTTGGGATTCCGTCAGTTCCCTGACCTCTGGCTTCACAGGATGCATATTCCTGTAACTTTTCACTCATATCTAAGGTCCAGGAGATCTGATAAAAATTTTAGATAACTTTCAGACTATCAGATAAATTTTAGCTATCTGAAACTCTAATCAAATTTCTGTATTGAGCTAGATTAACCAGCATCATTTTCTCTATCTACTGATAAAAATTGGGACTAAAATGCCTCAGGGCAGTTATACGTCACTTCCGACTCAACTTTCTATAATTACCATTTTGCCCCTTGAACTTTCCTTAAATTATATTTAGGTCCTTAAACTTTTGAAATTACACTTAATGGCCCAAAGTTTATGTCTACTTTACATTAAGCACCATGGAACTTTTATACTTTTCAATTTAGTCCCTCTTCTTTATTCCTTTGTCTAATCATTGAAATATCCTCCTTTATACTCCTCAGAGTATACTTGCAGAAGCAATATTGGCTTAACTTAAGTTCAGAGATTGAACTTTTACTCTTAAGTTCCTTATTCTGAACCTTTACTTTGAGAATTGGTTTCTCTCATTCTACACATCCAAATGAGGCTTGTTACTTATCCACGAAATGCCCCAGATGTGTACTACTGGCTCACCTAATTTTGTGGGCAAACTCTTCCGTTTACTAGGTCAAACTGAGGCTAGAACACTGCTACCTCAAGACCTGCGAATTTCCCTCTTAAATCATCATCCACAAATTGAATATGCCAAACAATATTTATCACTGAATATCAGAATGTCATACAAAATGGCATATACAACAAAGCATACATAGAATTCTCATATTTCTATTACATCTCTTTCTGCCTAAACTCCGGCAGCATAACCACTACGCTTCATCTGTACAAAGAACTGAACTGTACTGATTCAGTAATTCCCTCATGAGAACTACCATTCTACGTAGTACCCAGGAAAGACTAGATGAACCGGCTAGGTCCACTCACTTCTAGCCTCCTTAGGAAGCACTACGTACATAGTACTTATCATAAACTGATGTTCAGTCTTAACTCCGGCAGCATAACGGCGTCTCCTAGCATTCTCAAAATCTACTTCGACATAACCTCCCTGTAATGGGTTATATATGGGGATGAGATTCGGGGGAATCTCAATAGTAACAATCATAACAATATATGTAATGCAGAGTGACAGTGCTTGCTTGTGATTGTGTACAGATAAGTATGTTGCGTGCTTCCATACTCAATAACATATGATCATAGCATTGTAATAGAGCTTCAGACATAACGTATAAGATAACAATCCAACCAAACAATAGCACATCAAATCACAAAGCCATTACATAAAAGCTAGGATTAGTTACTACCTGGCTAGCTCAGCAGAACTCTATTATCTCTATTCTGCTTCCAGCTCCGCCAGAACTTCCTTTCTTCCTTTCTCCCTTTCTCTCTTCCCTTCCTTCTCCTTCTCTCTCTTCTTTCTCTCCCTTTCCTCTTGCCATGCGTGATGCAAATGAAGGCCAAGGGGGGGTATTTATACTCTCCTCCAATGGCATTTTCGTAGTTTCTAAGCCATCTGAACATGTGGTCCTCGTTTTTCCTAGAATTTCCTATTTTCCTTTATTCCCTTTGTAGGGAATTGAAAGACACGCAGCGGAAATTAACTTTGAAAATTTTTCCATTCCCAGCTAGGATCTACCGAATAAGTTTAAGTCAAGGAGAAAGAAGTGTTACCTTCGGTTTGGAGCTTTGGTCGCGACCTCAGTGTCCACTAGTCGCGACTCCTCGCCTCTGGAACTTTCAGTCGCGACCTCCTCAGCTTTTAGTCGCGACCTCCTCTGCTTCTAGTCGCGATCTGTCGCCTTTGGAGTTGTTAGTCGCGACCTCTTCTGCTTCTAGTCGCGACCTGTCGCCTCTGGAGCTTTTAGTCGCGACCTCTTCAACTTCACGTCGCGACCTATCTCCTCTTTTCGGATTTCTGACGTTCAGATGCCCGTTTGGTCGCGACCTAAGTGTGTTCTGGTCGCGACCTTTCTTCGTGTCTGGCCGTATCGTAGAAGTCGACAGCTCAGATCGGCTTCCTCTACCGGTATCCACACGAACAGCGTTCCAATTGCGAACGACGTGCTAGCGCCTCTTGTCCCTCTAGGGCTTTCTAGAGATTCCGTCCTCACTCTCTCTATCTCGGCCGTTTCTTATGTGCAAACCTTTTGCACTCTCCCTGCCCCCTTTTCTCACGACTGAATGTGTGTGAAGAGATCTATATTGTGTGTTGAACCCTAGCTCCTAATGTCAAATATATAGGAAGCTATCGGGCTTCTAATAGGGCCGGGCTTCAGAATTAATCTTATATTAATTCTAAAATTAATACAATATCATATATTGCATAATTTAATAAGAAACTAATTAAATAAATATGGTTTATATTAAATCCGTCTCACAGATTTAATTCACCTATTTATTTAATTTAAAATAAAGATAAGACGGAACTATATTTGATTTATTCTTATAAATCAAATTTGAGATATCTTATCAATTTGAATTTCAAATTTAAATAGATCATATCCATTTAAATTCAAATTCAAAAATGATAGAGATTTAATTTATCCTTATAAATTAAATCTTACAAATATCTCTTATATTATATATATAATATATATATAAACTAATTTATATATATATATAAAATATATATCCACCCTAGATTATTCATTGAATCTAGACATCTCTTAGATTCAATGAATCTGGACATCATAGCTCGCATTGGGCTGTTTTGTGTGCGACCCTGTAGGCCCATATGAAGTTGGCAGTGGCCCAGTTACTATACTGACCCACAAGTCGTAAGCGGTCTCTAGCAAGGCATTACGACTACCCAAAACATATGAGGATCGATAAACGATGTAACCTTTCATACAACTATATCACGTCCCTTTTGTCACACGATATTTCGGTCAAGGATGAGGCATGGAGAACGTCATCCTCCTATTCCTGACCGTTACTTTCTTGATCCCTGAGTAGTCTGAATATAGAAATGGAACTACCCTTCCATTCCAGTATGGCCATACATTTCTCAGACTCACTCATCGAGGGGCCCAGTAATATCTCTCTACGAATGTGAGGGACAAATTCCATCTTGACCATTCACATTCCTCCGCATGAAAAACCACTAAGCCCGAGCATAGCCTTTATGATCACTCGGTCAAAAGTGACTTTTGACTAGGTCAAAGCTGAGCGTTTGTCATGTAGGAATCCATGATGATCTCAGGTCAAAGGGCATAGTGACATGGCTTGTATATGAGAGAAGCTTATGACTTGACCCATGCAGCTCTCTCATTGCGGGTCGGTCCAGCACCCTGTACTCTTACATGTGCCTATGACTTTGATTTATATCTCTATATATCTTCAAAGTCATACTGGTCTTATTTCATCTCTGCTCCCGCATAGATGACCGACCAGGGACATTTAGGATAAGATCACGAGTTATCCAAGGATGGTCATCACAGTAAACATGCAAATAATGTGATAACCTGATACAATGATTGGCCCCTAGGGCACAATTTCCAACATCCTCCCACTTGCACTAGGAACAATCATTAATTTGTCTCAATCCTATTGACCTAACATGACGCTCATGTTTTGCCTGGACAAGCGGTTTTGTTAGAGGATCGGCATCATTGTCTTCTCCTGTTACCTTGCATATTTTTATATCACCTCTATCATTGATTTCTCTGATGAGATGATATCGCCTAAGTATATGCTTGGTCCTTTGATGTGACCTAGGCTCTTTGGCCTGTGCAATGGCACCACTATTGTCACAGAACAAAGTTATTGGATCTGAGATGGTCGGTACCACCCTTAGTTCAGCAATGAACTTCCTGATCCAAATGGCCTCCTTAGCTGCATCAGATGCTGCTATATACTCGGCTTCCGTTGCAGAATCTGCTATAGTGCTCTGCTTAGAGCTCTTCCAGCTTACTGCTCCATTATTCAGGAGGAATATGTATCCAGATTGCGATTTCTGGTCATCCTGGTCAGTTTGGAAACTTGCATCTGTGTAACCAGTTACATAGAGCTCGTCTTCCAATCCACCATAGACCAAGAATAAGTCCTTAGTCCTTCTGAAGTACTTAAGGATATTCTTGACAGCAGTCCAATGGCCCTCACCAGGGTCCTGTTGATATCTGCTAGTCATACTTAAGGCAAACGAGACATCTGGTCGAGTACATAACATGGCGTACATGATAGATCCTATAGCCGAGGCATATGGAATCTTACTCATGCGACCTCGCTGATCTGGTGTACTAGGACACAAATCCTTACTGAGGTGAATACCATGAGACATGGGTATGAAACCCCTTTTTGATTCCTGCATACTGAACCTATGCAGTATCTTGTCTATATATGTGCTCTGACTCAGTCCTAGAAGCCTTTTAGATCTATCTCTATAGATCCTAATTCCTAGGATGTAGGTGGCTTCACCCAAGTCTTTCATCGAGAAAGATTTTCCTAACCAAGACTTGACAATCTGCAAGGTAGGAATGTCATTCCCAATGAGTAGGATGTCATCGACATAGAGTACCAAAAATACAACTGTGCTTCCACTAACCTTCTTGTACACACAAGGTTCATCAATGTTTTGAAGAAATCCAAACTCTTTGACTACTTCATCAAAACGATGATTCCAACTCCGAGATGCTTGCTTCAGTCCATAAATGGACCTTTGAAGCTTGCACACCTTACCAGAGTCCTCAGAACGCACAAAACCTTCAGGTTGTGTCATGTACGCATCCTCAAGGAGCTTTCCATTAAGGAAGGCTGTCTTGATGTCCATCTACCATATTTCATAGTCATAATATGCTGCAATGGCAAGGAGGATTCTGATTGATTTGGCCATTGCAACTGGGGAAAAGGTCTCATCATAGTCCATACCATGAGTTTGAGTAAATCCTTTTGCAACCAGTCGTGCCTTGAAGACATTTACATTGCCATCCATGTCGGTTTTCTCTTTAAGAACCCACTTGCACCCGACGGTTTTTACACCTTCAGGCGGGTCGACTAAGGTCCATACCTTATTGTCGTACATGGATTGCATCTCAGACTTCATGGCATTAAGCCATTTTTCAGAGTTTGGTCCCACTATAGCTTCTTGATAGGTAGTGGGCTCATTATGCTCAATGAGCAACACATCACGACTATCAGAAATCAGAAATCCATATCTCTGAGGCTGAAGTCGTGCCCTATTAGATCGCCTTGGGCCTTGCGTGACTTGAGGAGTCTCAACAACTTCTTGTGAGTCTTCTCTACTTTCCATCTCTAGTTCTGTGGCGTCTTGTGGCTCTCGAACTTCTTCGAGGTGTACCTTGCTCCCAGTGGTTCTTTTAGAGATAAATTCTCGTTCTAGAAAGATACCATTTCTGACAACAAACACTTTGTTATCAGTGGGGTTGTAGACATAATATCCCTTGGTTTCCTTAGGATATCCCACAAAAAGGCACTTTGAAGATTTGGGCGCTAACTTATCTGAGGCTTGTTGCTTAACATAGACCTCACATCCCCAAATCTTGAGAAAAGACAAACTAGGTTTCCTCCCAGTCCATATCTCATACGGAGTCTTTTCAACTGCCTTAGATGGAACACGATTCAGTGTGAACGCAGCTGTCTCTAGGGCGTGGCCCCAAAAGGAAGGTGGAAGATCTGTTCGACTCATCATGGATCGAACCATATCCAATAGTGTTCGATTCCTCCGTTCAGAAACCCCATTCCATTGTGGTGTTCCTGGAGGAGTCAATTGTGAGACTATTCCACAATTCCTAAGATGATCGATAAACTCTTGGCTCAAATATTCACCACCTCGATCAGATCGAAGGGCTTTAATTGTTTTACCAAGCTGGTTTTGTACTTCATTTTGAAATATCTTGAACATTTCAAAAGATTCGGATTTATGTTTCATTAGATAGACGTAGCCATATCTACTGAAATCATCTATGAATGTAATGAAGTACGAATAACCTCTTCTGGCATTTGTATTCATCGGTCCACACACATCTGTATGTATGAGGCCCAACAAATCGGTGGCCCTCTCACTGTGTCCAGTGAAAGGCGACTTTGTCATCTTTCCTAACAAACAAGATTCGCAAGTATCATATGATTCAAAATCAAATGAGTTGAGAAATCCATCTTGATGGAGTTTAGAAATGCGTTTCTCATTTATGTGGCCTAGACGACAGTGCCAGAGGTACGTCGGATTCAAATCATTTGGTTTGATCCTTTTGGCGGTTATGTTATAGATATTTCCATGATTGGGTTGTTCCAAGTTTAATATGTAATGATCAACATGCAAATCACCATGAGCATAGAAAACATCATTACGATAAATGGAACATTTACCATTCCCAGAAATGGAAGTGTAACCTTCCTTATCCAAATAAGAAAGAGAAACAATGTTACTACTCAAAGCAGGAACATAATAGCAATTGTTCAAAACTAACAAAAGCCCAGTGGGCAGAACTAATTCATAAGTGCCTACAGCTAGAGCAGCAACCTTTGCTCTATTTCCAACTCGTAGGTCAACTTCGCCCTTCTTCAGCTTTCTACTGTCCTTTAGGCCCTGCACATTTGTACAAATGTGAGAACCACATGCAGTATCTAATACCCATGTAGTGGAAGTAGAGAGATGAATGTCTATAACATAAATACCTGAAGCGATAGCCCCGCTATCCTTCTTGTTCTTTTTCAGATCTTCAAGGTAGAGTTTGCAATTCCTCTTCCAATGACCCGGTTCATTGCAGAAGAAGCAAACTCCTTCCTTTGGAGGCTTTGCCTTCTTTGGTGCAGGCTTGGTTTCGGGCTTGCCTGACTCTTTGGTCTTACCAGATGAGCCATGACCCTTCCCCTTGCCCTTGCCTTTCTTTTTCATACCCTTTCCTTTCTGAACCATCAAAACAGTACTGGGCTTCTTCTTAACAGTCGGCTCAGCAGTTTTAAGCATCCCATGCAGTTTAGAAATAGATTTCTCCATGTTGTTCATGTTGTAATTCATGACAAACTGGTCATAACTTTCCGGGAGTGAGTTCAAGATCAAATCTGTAGCTAACTCCTGGCTCATGGGAAATCCAAGCCTCTCAAGGTGATCTATGTACCCTTTCATCTTTAAGACATGAGTACTCACTGATGCACCTTCAGCCATCTTGCAGGAATGTAAGGCCTTAGTGGCCTCATACCTCTCTTGCCTTGCTTGTTGCTGGAACATTTCCTTAAGATGCACAATCATCTCATAAGCCTCCATGTGTTCCAAATCTCTTTGGAGCTCCGGAACCATGGTGGCAAGCATCAAGCATCCCACATCAACAGAGTCTTCCTTATGCTTCGCATAAGAATCTCTCTGAGCTCTAGGAGCATTGGCTGCTGGCTCCTCGGGAATGGGTTGATCTAGGACATATGCCTTTCTTTCCTGCTTGAGAACAATTCTCAAGTTCCTGAACCAGTCAAGAAAGTTTGTCCCATTGAGTTTGTCCTTCTCAAGGACAGATCGCAACGATAATGTAGCAGTATTACTAGTCGTCATGATTCTACAATTAAAATATGCAAGCGAATTAGCAATCTCCCACTGAATAAAACAACCCTCAATGTAATAATTAGTGGGCTAAGATCCATATTTGGCTTAAACTTGAGTCCGCTTTGGCAGGACGCTCAACTTTAAGTTATTTAGGTAGGTAACAACTTTACCAATTACATCAAATGTAATTCTTAGATATTTATGGGATTCCATCATCATATGATCCGGCATGTTTTAATCCCATCTAATGCCTTGAGACCCAAAACCGTTTTGATAATCTCAATTAAGTCAAACAATAACAAACATAAGAGTAGCACCATTACTCTTGCTTATCTCCCCAAGATAACTCAAATGCACCCACTTTGGTGGACCTACAAATGAGCGATCGAGGTTTTGACAAGTGTTCATTAATTGACGGCATATGACTTAAGATTTCTTTTAGAGGGTTTAATTAATTATCTGGTTTATAAGATGCATGTATCGCGGTTGTATCTCATACAAGTATTATGCATATAAAACATACATGCAGTGATCTAATCAAAAGATGCATAATCTTAAACGTGATACAATATGGCTCACCTATCCTAAGTCCCCTCAAGCCAATGAGAGGAGCTCTCTAATTAGAATAGGAAAAGTACATAAGGAAACCTCGTTTTAACATTCGAGGGGAGTGAGATGAGAAGAGAATGTACAACGAGAGTCATTAGAGGAAGGCACGACACGCAGGCCGTATTTAGAAAAATTACAACACTTGTAATCTAGAGCCATATTGTTCACCATACCCAAACATTCAAGAATCAAAATTCATGCTATTTGAAGGGCAATAAATGTTTCAAAACATTCATATATCAGGAAAGTCAATACATATTACGATTATGTTGCGCTACGATTAAATAGCCACGGCGGTCCCGCTAGCCGGTTAGCGGGCGGGGTGTGGGGCAGCGCCCCAATAGAATTTTTTTTTGATAAATAATCAAGAATCTTAATTCTTTTTCCTTAGACCCCATCAATATTAATTGATCAAATCAATTGATATACACCACCGATTTCAGTTTCCTTTTAGATTCCGTATATGTCATACATAAACAGATTCCATATATGTCATACATATCACGCATGTTATCATATAATCAGCTAAGAAGTCTAACATACATCACATGTATTGTAACATCCCGATTTTTGGTCTAGGAGATCGGGACAGTTCATCTAGGTCCAAGATGAGGAATGTGAGGAATATCCTAAGTCTTAAGCCTAGGAATTCTGCAGGTAGCTTGATATGGGCTGGCTCCTGTGTAAGATAACCTGATATGGGCGGGTTGTCGAGCCTTTCAAGTAATGATGACTCCCGAAGAGTTTAAGGGATGAGTTATTGAAAGAGAATTTCTAGAACTTAAGATAAAGGATGAGAAGATGAGCAGTGAGGCCAGAAAGAGAATGCAGGGGCAAAATCGTAATTATGGGAAAGATCGGGCCGGTAGCCGATGAGTACCATATTTTGTCAGAAAATAGAGAAAATTATGCTGATCATTTCACTGAACTGTGAAATGTGCATATGAGGTCTCTATGTGTATGAAAGAATTAGAAATATGACCAGGGGTAAAATGGTCATTTTGGAAAAGTGTGCGTGTGAGTGCTTTTTCAGGCCAAAACAGCCCGGTCCGGATAAAATATCTGAAAATACCGGGAGATAGAGAAAAGGATTCCGGGTTGAATGAGGAGTCACGGAATTTTGATTTGAGGTCCCGATTTTTCTGTAAAAATTCCGAAAGATGGGAATTTACAGTTATAATCGGTAAAGAAAAAGCAGTTCCGATAGGGATGATCGGACTGTGGCCAGGGTGCCGTATAGTGTTTCTAAGGCCTTTAGTGACACCAGGGAAGGCCCAGGCCCATTAGATCAGTCCAGTGATAAAAGGGGCCGGTGTTCGGGAAAAAGGTGCGAAATGACGAAAATGCCCCTATGTTATAGAACAGCTGAAGAATGAGTAAAGGGTATTTTGGTCATTTGTCTAAGGTTAGACAGTCCAGGGAAGTTATCTGGATAGTTGACCAGGGTCAGAGAGTACTCTGGTAAGATGTGAAAAGACAATAATGCCCCTAGACCCATTGAAGTAAAGAAAGAGAGACTAAGGGCATTTTGGTAATTTGCCAAGGGGTGTTTCTTGGGAATCGTGCCATCAGAGTACTTGGGCTGAATCAGAGACCCAAGATGATATTTCCAGGCCCAAAAACGCAGGCCCAGTGGTTCAGGGGGAAAAGTGACATTAAAATAATAATTTAATGACTTTTCAGTAAAGTAAAGTTACTTGGTTGGCACGAAAACCGAGGAGGTGATCAGATAAGTCTGGGACTTATCTGGATAGCATTGGGAAGCGTGCAAGGTCTCTTCCAGGCGCCACATGGCATTAGTCTGGAGAAAGCAGATAAAGCTGAGGACACGCTTTACGAGGCAAGAGACTGGACCGGTGAGTCAGCATGCTGAGTCAGCTGCTGAGGTGTCCAGGATTTCAGACATGTGATAAATGTGGCGCTGAGGTGTCCCGGTGAGGTGTCCTGGATGATGTCATGCATGATGCAGTAAAAAGGAATAAAAGAAAATAGGAAATTCTAGGAAAAACCAGGACCACAAGTTCATATGGCTTCAAAATTACAGGAATGCCATTGAAGGAAACTATAAATACCCCCTCCCCCTCCCATTTCATGCATCCCACGGTTTTGAGCCTTTTAGAGAGAGGAGGAGGTGCTAGAGAAGAGAGAGAAGGAGAAAGAAAGAAGAAAGGAAGTTCTGGCGGAGCTGGAAGCAGTATAGAGATAGTAGAGCTCTGCTAAGCCTTTGAGGTAGTAACTAATCCTAGCTTTTATGTAATGGCTTTGTGATTTGTTGTGCTATTGTTTGGTTGGATTGTTGTCTTATATGTTATGCTTGAAGCTCTACTGCAATGCTATGATCATATGTTATTGAGTATGGAAGCACGCAGCATACTTATCTGTACACAATCACAAGCAAGCACTATCACACTGCATTACATATATTGTTATGATTGTTGCTACTGAGATTCCCCCGAATCTCATCCCCATCCATAACCCATTACAGGGAGGTTATGCTGAAGTGGATTTTGAGAATCCTAGGAGACGCCGTTATGCTGCCGAAGTAAAGACTGAACATCAGTATATGATAAGTACTGTGTACGTAGTGCTGTCTAAGGAGGCTAGAAGTGAGTGGACCTAGCCGGTTCATCTAGTCTTTCCTGGGTACTACGTAGAATGGTAGTTCTCATGAGGGGATTACCGAATCAGTACAGTTCAGTTCTTTGTACAGATGAAGCGTAGCGGTTTTGCTGCCGGAGTCTAGGCAGAAAGAGATGTAATAGAGATAGCAAGATTATGTATATGTCTTGTTGTGTATGCCATGCTGTATGACATTATATTATTAAATAATAAATATTGTTTGGCATATTCAATTTAGGTATGGTAAATTAAGGGGAAATTCGCAGGTCCTGAGGTAGCAGTGTTCTGACCTCAGTTTGACCTAGTAAACGAAGGGATTTGGCCACGAAATTTGGCAGGCCAGTCGTACACATCTGGGGCATTACGTGGATAGGTAATATGCCTCATTTGGTTGTGTAGAATGAGATTAATTAATTTTCAAATTAAAGGTTCAGAATAAGGAACTTAAGAGTGAAATTTTGAATTTCTGAGATTAAGTTAAGATATAATCAAGCTAATGTTGCTTCCGCAAGTGTACTCTGAGGAGTCTAAGGGAGGATGTTTCATGTATCAACAATCAAACCTAACTTAAACACAAAACGGTATGGCTCTGATACCACTGTAGGGAATTAAAAGACACGCAGCGGAAATTAACTTTGAAAATTTTTCCATTCCCAGCCAGGATCTACCGAATATGTTTAAGTCAAGGAGAAAGAAGTGTTACCTTCGGTTTCGAGCTTTGGTCGCGACCTCAGTGTCCACTAGTCGCGACTCCTCGCCTCTGGAACTTTCAGTCGCGACCTCCTCAGCTTTTAGTCGCGACCTCCTCTGCTTCTAGTCGCGATCTGTCGCCTCTGGAGTTGTTAGTCGCGACCTCTTCTGCTTCTAGTCGCGACCTGTCGCCTCTGGAGCTTTTAGTCGCGACCTCTTCAACTTCACGTCGCGACCTATCTCCTCTTTTCGGATTTCTGATGTTCAGATGCCCTTTTGGTCGCAACCTAAGTGTGTTCTGGTCGCGACCTTTCTTCGTGTCTGGCCGTATCATAGAAGTCGACAGCTCAGATCGGCTTCCTCTACCGGTATCCACACGAACAGCGTTCCAATTACGAACGACGTGCTAGCGCCTCTTGTCCCTCTAGGGCTTTCTAGAGATTCCGTCCTCACTCTCTCTATCTCGGCTGTTTCTTTTGTGCAAACCTTTTGCACTCTCCCTGCCCCCTTTTCTCACGACTGAATGTGTGTGAAGAGATCTATATTGTGTGTTGAACCCTAGCTCCTAATGTCAAATATATAGGAAGCTATCGGGCTTCTAATAGGGCCGGGCTTCAGAATTAATCTTATATTAATTCTAAAATTAATACAATATCATATATTGCATAATTTAATAAGAAACTAATTAAATAAATATGGTTTATATTAAATCCGTCTCACAGATTTAATTCACCTATTTATTTAATTTAAAATAAAGATAAGACGGAACTATATTTGATTTATTCTTATAAATCAAATTTGAGATATCTTATCAATTTGAATTTCAAATTTAAATAGATCATATCCATTTAAATTCAAATTCAAAAATGATAGAGATTTAATTTATCCTTATAAATTAAATCTTACAAATATCTCTTATATTATATATATAATATATATAAACTAATTTATATATATATATAAAATATATATCCACCCTAGATTATTCATTGAATCTAGACATCTCTTAGATTCAATGAATCTGGACATCATAGCTCGCATTGGGCTGTTTTGTGTGCGACCCTGTAGGCCCATATGAAGTTGGCAGTGGCCCAGTTACTATACTGACCCACAAGTCGTAAGCGGTCTCTAGCAAGGCATTACAACTACCCAAAACATATGAGGATCGATAAACGATGTAACCTTTCATACAACCATATCACGTCCCTTTTGTCACACGATATTTCGGTCAAGGATGAGGCATGGAGAACGTCATCCTCCTATTCCTGACCGTTACTTTCTCGATCCCTGAGTAGTCTGAATATAGAAATGGAACTACCCTTCCATTCCAGTATGGCCATACATTTCTCAGACTCACTCATCGAGGGGCCCAGTAATATCTCTCTACGAATGTGAGGGACAAATTCCATCTTGACCATTCACATTCCTCCGCATGAAAAACCACTAAGCCCGAGCATAGCCTTTATGATCACTCGGTCAAAAGTGACTTTTGACTAGGTCAAAGCTGAGCGTTTGTCATGTAGGAATCCATGATGATCTCAGGTCAAAGGGCATAGTGACATGGCTTGTATATGAGAGAAGCTTATGACTTGACCCATGCAGCTCTCTCATTGCGGGTCGGTCCAGCACCCTGTACTCTTACATGTGCCTATGACTTTGATTTATATCTCTATATATCTTCAAAGTCATACTGGTCTTATTTCATCTCTGCTCCCGCATAGATGACCGACCAGGGACATTTAGGATAAGATCACGAGTTATCCAAGGATGGTCATCACAGTAAACATGCAAATAATGTGATAACCTGATACAATGATTGGCCCCTAGGGCACAATTTCCAACACCCTTTTACTGCATCATCAGTGCCACCTCAGCAGCATATTTTCCACATGTTGAAAATCCTGGACACCTCAGCATGCTGACTCACCGGTCCAGAGTCCTACCTCGTAATGCGTGTCCTTAGCTTTATCTACTTCCTCCAGATCAATGCTATATGGCCCCTGGAAGAGACCTTGCACGCTTCCCAATGCTATCCAGATAAGTCCTAGACTTATCTGATCACTTCCTCGGTTATCGTGTCAACCGAGTAACTTTACTTTACTGAATCATTACTTTAATGCCATGTATCATCTTGTGGGTCCCATGAGTACACCTTATCAGTCCACCTCATGATTTCTAGATAACTTTCCCTTTATCTGATCTCCTACCCCAGTTCTATCTCTAACCGGGTAACTATCTCCTTTGGACCTTCACAACTCTTGGCCCATACGCTTGGCACCACTTTAGTTACTATTCGCGACCTCATCATCATCTTATCGCGACCTAACACTCCTATGAACATTAGTCGCGACCACAACATCCTTTCGCCGCGACCATAACAGTTTTTCGTCGCGACCATATCACTTTTCAGTCGCGACCTCAATACATTTTAGTCGCAACCAAGCTCATTTACCTATTAGTCGCGACCCACACATCTTCTCGTCACGTCTAAACCTTTCTGCCATTATTAGTCGCGATGTCACTACTTTATAGTCGCGACCACAATACTTTCTTGTCGCGCATAACTCTTTCTGTAACCATTAGTCGCGACCTAACTGCCTTCTAGTCGCGACCCAAATGGTCAGCTCGCAACCTTTGAACTTTACATCATCCCAAATGGCCATTCTACCCCATGGGACTTTCACTGTTTACACATAAGTCCCCTACTTTTGTTTATTCGTAGCTTAGTCCCTGAAAACTCTCTATGTGTCTCCGGGACTTCTGCTCAAAAGGAGTAGTAGCCTCTTAATCTTAGGCTATTTCTGCATCTCTAGGCCTGAAAATTGGGATGTTACAATCATCACTTTTCCTCTCATTTTATCATCATAATCCTTTCCAAACCTCTTTCCTCTATCAGATTATACAGATAAGGAAAAAAATTAGGATATGACACAAAGGTTAAGGACTAAAGGAAGGGCTACATGCCAGGTAGTGAACTTACCCATTCTTGTATGCTTGATGTATATGCTTGTGTGTTAATATGATATGTGATGATGATGATGAATGATATATGCTCTGCCCTTTATGAGTTTATGGTTATGCATAATAGTGATAGGCATAGAGCATGAGAATATGCAAATGGAAGCTAAAGAAGGATAAAGAAACACATATCATGCACTTGCATTCATCTTGTATACATTGAATGGTACCGTTTGCTACTGAGATTTCCACCAAAATCTCACCCCTATCTTTTCCAAATATAATAGGGTACTGGTTTGCAGAAGATGAAGCTAGGAAAGTAAGGATGTGACAGCATGAGTAAGGTTCCATATGCCTCAGCCTAGGATCTATCATGTATGCCATGTTATATACTAGACCGGATGTCTCGTTTGCCTTAAGTATGACTAGTAGATATCAACAGGACCCTGGTGAGGGCCATTGGACTGCTGTCAAGAATATTCTTAAGTACTTAAGAAGGACTAGGGACTTATTCTTTCTCTATGGTGGATTGGATGACGAGCTTTGTGTAACTGGTTACACAGATACAAGTTTCCAAACTGATCAGGACGACCAGAAATCGTAGTCTGGATACATATTCCTCCTGAATAATGGAGCAATAAGCTGAAAGAACTCTAAGCAGGGTACTGTAGCGGATTTTGCAATAGAAACTGAGTATATGGCAGTATATGATGCAGCTAAGGAAGCTATTTGGATCAGGAAGTTTATTACTGAACTAGTGGTGATACCTACCATCTCAAATCCAATAACTTGGTTCTGTGACAATAGCGGTGCCATTGCATAGGCCAAAGAGCCTAGGTCACATCAAAGGACCAAGCATATACTCAGGCGATTTCACCTCATCAGAGAAATCAACGATAGAGGCGATATAAAAATATGCAAAGTAGCAGGAGAAGACAATGTTACTGATCCTCTAACAAAGCCGCTTGTGCAGGCAAAGCACTCATGTTAGGTCAATGGGAATTAGGCAAATTAATTATTGTAGCTAGTGCAAGTGGGAAGATGTTAGAAATTATGCCCTAGGGGCCAATCATTGTATTATGAATATTGTTGATTTATGAATTTCTTAATTATGTTATCATATTATTTGCATGTTTACCGTGACGACCATCCTTGGATAACTCATGATCTTATCCTAAATATCCCTGGTCAGTCATTTATGCGGGAACAGAGATAAAATAAGACCAATATAACTTTGAAGATGGATAGAGATATAAATCAAAGTCATAGGCACATGTAAAAGTACAAGGTATTGGACCGACCCGCTATGAGAAAACTACATGGGTTAAGTCATAAGCTTCTCTCATATACAAACCATGTCACTATGTCCTTTAACTTGAGATCATCATGGATTTCTACATGACAAACGCTCAGTTTTGACCTAGTCAAAAGTCACTTTTGACCGAGTGATCATAAAGACTATGTTCAGGCTTAGTGGTTTTTCATGTGGAGGAATGTGAATGGTCAAGATGGAATTTGTCCCTCATATTCATAGAGAGATATTACTGGGCCCCTCGATGAGTGAGTCTGAGAAATGTATGGCCATACTTTAATGGAAAAGTAGTTCCATTTCTATAGTCAGACTACTCAGGGATCGAGAAAGTAACGCTTAGGAATAGGAGGATGACGTTCTCCATGCCTCATCCATGACCAAAATATCGTGTGATAAAAGGGACGTGATATGGTTGTATGAAAGGTTATATCGTTCATCGATCCTCACATGATTTGGGTAGTCGTGATGTCTTGCTAGAGACCGCTTACGACTTGTGAGTTAGTATAGTAAATGGCCCACTGTCAACTTCATGTGGGCCTACAGGGTCACACACAAAATAGCCCTCAGATTATTTAATATACCCGTCAGATTTAATATAAGAATCTATATTTATTTAATTGATTTCTTATCAGATTATGCGATATATGATATTGTATTAATTTTAGAATTAATTTAGGATTAATTCTAAAATCTAATAACCGTCAGAACACCGTTAGCATCCTATATATTTGACATTAGGGGCTAGGGTTTACAGCGGCAGAGTGCAAAAGGTTTGTAGATAAGAAACGGCCAAAATAGAGACGGTGAGGACGGATTCTCGAGAAAAACCCTAGAAGGATAAGAGGCGTTAACACGTCCTTTATGGTTGGAACGCTGTTCATATGGATACCGGTAGAGAAAGCTGATCTGAGTCATCGACTTCTCGAGATCGAAAAGAGAGCATAGGCATCCTGAACGTCGGAATCCCCGAGCCACCAATAACTCGAACACCGAAGGTAACACCTCTTACTACTTGACTTAAACACAATCGGTAGATCCAGGTAGGGATTGGAAAAATTTTAAAGTTAATTTTTGTTGCGCGTCTTCCAATTCCCTTCATAGAAAATATATTATGGAATCTCAAAAAAATTAGATTTAGAAAATAGTCTGGTTTTTGGGGAATTGGACTGAATCGGTATCAGATTAGACTGGAATTTTTCTAGACTCTTCTTTCCCTTGGAATTTTGTCACATGGTGAATGAGGTGTCCCTTGATGATGTCATAGATGATGTCACCTTTTTGCCTTTTAGGGCAAGCTTGATTGAAGATGCAATATGAGCCATTGGATTGAATTGTGCACAAAGTAATATTGGCAATTCATTTTCATGTCTTGAAGTCTATAAATACCCCTCCCTTTCCTTCACTTTGCACCAAGTTGGGAAGACTTGGGGAGGTGCTGTGTAATATCCCAATTTTTAGGACTAGAGACTCAGAAAGTAGCCTAAAATAGATAAGCTACCAGACCCCTTTGAGTAAAAGTCCCAGAAACATTTAGAGAGTTTTTAGGGACTAAACTACAAATAAGTAAAAGTACAGGGACTTATATGTAAATAATGAAAGTCCCTAGGGGCATAATGGTCATTTTGGGAAAGAAAGGTACTAAAGTGAAAGTCTAAAAGTTCCATGGTGCAAAAATGAAAGTAGACACAAGTTGTGGGCCATTAAGTATAATTATGAAAAGTTGAGGACGTAATTGAAAAGAGAAAAAATTTCTAAGGGTAAAATGGTAATTATAGAAAGTTGAGCCAGAAAAGGCTTAGAACTGCCCGGAAGTATTTCAGTGCCAGATTTTATCAATAAATAGAGAAAATGATGCTAGTTAATCTAGCCTAATACATAAATTTTATTAGTTTCATATAGCTGAAATTTATCTGATAGTCTAAAAGTTATCTGAAATTTTTATCAGATCACCTGGACCTTAGATATAAGTGAAAGGTTATAGGAAGATGTGCCCTGTGAAGATAGAGGTCAAGGAACTGACAGAATCCTAGAAGGAGATCTGTAAAAAAAGTTATTCATATTTTAGTGAAGTTTGACAGGAGTTTGTGAACACAAGGTATCCAATTATGAAACTTATGTAGTAAGCTTTCTTGGGACTGAATGAGTCTAGATGACATCCCAGGAGGCCCATGATGATGCCAAGTGAAGCCCACGCCCATGATATCAGTTTATCAGTTAAAGAGGCCAGTGTCCAAAAATATTTAGAAAAGGTCCAAAATGACGAAAATACCCCTATGTTATAAAATAATTAAAGAATGAGTGAAGGGTATTTTGGTCATTTGACTAAGGTTAGACGGTCAAAGAGAGTTTCTAGAATAGTTGACCAAGGTCACGGAATACTCTGTTAAAATGTGAAAAGATAATAATACCCCTAGAATTATTAAAGTAACTAAAGAGGAACCAAGGGCATTTTGGTAATTTTCTACGGGATATTTCTTGGAAATTGAGCCATTAGAGTACTTGAGCTTGATCAGAGGCCCAAGATGGCATTCCAAGAAGTCCAAAAATGTGGCCCAAAAATTATGTGGGTCCAAGTGGAATTAAAATAATATTTTAAGGATTTTCAGTAAAGTATAATTACCCAGTTGAAGTGATAACTGGGGAATTGATCAGATAAAGCTTTGGACTTATCTGGAGCCATGAGGTGGTGTGAAAGGTGTTCTCATGGGACCCACCAAGATGCCACATGGCACTAATCTGGGGGAAGAAGAAAACTCAAGAAAAAGCTAAGGACACATGGCGCAATCTCAGCCACTCATTATCGGATAAGAATCTAAAATTCTGTTGAAGCACTGAGTTAGTAGCTGAGGTATCCTGTCACGTCCTTATTTTTAGACATCTTAGGGACCATTCAGTAGCATTTAGAACCACTTTCAGAGTCATTAAGGTCTAAACTCTAAATCTGGAATTTTATTCATATCGGGTACTGTTCACTGTGGCAAATTCCAGATGAGTGACCTGATTTTGAAAATTCATAACTAATTATAGAAAAATCTAAATAAAGTGGTTCAAATTGATACATGAATATAACTTAAGTATATTTCAGGGAAAAATCATTGGTTGACCAATCCTTTACAAAATCAACGTGGGTCAACATTTTAATATTACTGTTCATCCAATGACTTTCTCCTGAATCCAGCATTCTGGTCCCAACTTTAACAATTTATATCTTTTAGTGTATACATCCAAATGAGGAACTCTATATATAAAATTAAAGCTTAGTATGTATAATGTTTACCCTAAAAATTTCGTACATTAATTCAATCATTTGCTATTTTTAATGTTTTATCAAACATAAATAGGTCCTCACGAATTACTGTTCACTGAGCCTATTTTCAGCATTTAGTCTTTACATACACATGTATATAACCAACACATATCAGTTATACAGTCCAGGTAACAATTAATATTAAATAATCAACTGTTATATATTAGTGCATGATTAACATTCTCCTATTTCTGTTACACTTTCCGTTGTCTAAAATTCCGACAGCATAACTGCTATATTCTGTCTGTAGAAAGTAACCGATTTTGTACCGATTCGGTAATTCCCGTAGGAGCTACCATTCTACGTAAGTACCCAGGAAAGACTGGATGAACCTGCTAGGTCCACTCACTTCCAGCCTCCTTAGACAGCACCTACGTACACAGTACGTATCAGTTCCTTTCTTTGTCCTCTCTTCGTTGTCGGAATTTCGGCAGCCTACCGGCGTCTCTTAAGATTTCCAAATTTTATTTTGACAGAACCTCCCCTGTAATGTTATATTTGGGAATGAGATTCAAAAGAATCCCAGTAACAACAATCATAACAATATATGTAATGCAGAGTGACGGTGCTTGCTTGTGACTGTGTACAGATAAGTATGCTGCATGCTTCCATATTCAATAACATATGATCATAGCATTGGAATAGAGCTTCAAGCATAACATATAAGACAACAATAAACCAAACAAAACAACACATCACAAAGACATTACATAAGAGCTAGAATTAGTTGTTACCTCAAAAGCAGTGCTTCAGAACTTCCCTACTACTTCCAACTTCACCAGAACTTCCTTACTTCTTTCTTTCTCATACTTTCTCTCTGAAGAACTTCTTTCTTCCTTTCTTCCTTGCTTATGCCGAAATGAGGGGCTAGGTGGGGGTATTTATAGTGTTGAGCAATGGCAGTCTTGTAATTAGGAAGACTTATGATCCTGTGGTCCTGGTTTTTCCTGGAATTTCCTATTTTCTTTAATTATAGTTTAGCCCCAGGGAACTTTTCCTTCTTTATAATTAAGTCCCTTAATTTGGCTAAAATTACACTTTAAGACCCCACATTTTTGTCTACCTTTCATTCCTAACTTTAACCTTTTCATTTTTGCATTTAAGTCCTTTCATTTCCTTTCTTTTGCAATTTAATCCTTTTCTTTACATAAAGGACCACATCTTTTTCCTGAAAAAGAACTCATATATTTCATTCAATCTGTACATAGAAGTCGGTACAGAAAATTCAGGATATTACATTTCTCTCCCCCTTAAAATAAATTTCGTCCTCGAAATTTACATTACACCTATCCTATGGAAACAACTCAGGATATTTTCCCCTCATCTTTTCTTCTGTTTCCCATGTAGCTTCACGCTCAGTCAAGCCTTTCCAGATCACTTTTACTAAAGGAATTTGCTTATTCCGCAACTGTTTGACTTTTCTATCCATAATTTGAAACATCCTCCCTTAGACTCCTCAGAGTACACTTGCGGAAGCCATATTAGCTAGATTATATCTTAACTTAAGCCCAGAAATTGAAAATTTTACCTTTAAGTTCCTTATTCTGAACCTTTAATTTGAGAACTGATTAATCTCATTCTATAGAACCAAATGAGGCATATTACCTATCCACGTAATGCCCCAGATGTGTGCTACTAGCACACCGAATTTCGTGACCAAATTCCTTCGTTTACTAGGTCAAACTGAGGTCAGAACACTGCTACCTCAGGACCTGCGAATTTCTCTTTTAATTCCCCATTCACAAATTGAACATGCCAAACAATATTTATTATTAAATAATAAAATGTCGTACAACAAGGCATATACAAAATTCTCATATTTCTATTACATCTTTTCCTGCCTAAAAATCCGGCAGCATAATCGCTAGGCTTCATCTGTACAAAGAACTGAACCGTACTGATTCGGTAATTCCCTCAGGAGAACTACCATTCTACGTAGTACCCAGGAAAGACTGGATGAACCGGCTAGGTCCACTCACTTCCAGCCTCCTTAGACAGCACTACGTACACAGTACTTATCATATTCTGATGTTCAGTCTTTAATTCGGCAGCATAACGGCGTCTCTCTAAATTCTTAAAATTCACTTCAACATAATCTCCCTGTAATGGGTTAGACATGGGGAATGAGATTCGGGGGAATCTCAGTAGTAAATAATCATAACAATATATGTAATGCAGTGTGATAGTGCTTGCTTGTGATTGTGTACAAATAAGTATGCTGCATGCTTCCATACTCAATAACATATGATCATAGCATTGCAGTAGAGCTTCAGACATAACATATAAGACAACAATCTAACCAAACAATAGCACATCAACTCACAAAGACATTACATAAAAGCTAGGATTAGATACTACCTCAAAAGCAGAACTCCAAAACTTCTATACTGCTTCCAACTCCACCAGAACTTCCTTTCTTTCTTTCTTTCTCCTTCTCTCTCTTCTTTCTCTCTCTTTTCTTGCCAAAAACGTGGGATGCATAAAATAGGAGGGGAAGGGGGTATTTATAGCTTTGATGGATGGCATTTCTGTAATTTTGAAGCCATCTGAACATGTGGTCCTGGTTTTTCCTGGATTTTCCTATTTTCTTTTATTCTCTTTTACTGCATCACCCATGACACCTCACTGGGACACCTCATCACCACATTCTTCACATGTCACAATTCCTGGACACCTCATCAGCTGACTCAGCATTTCCAGTCCAATCCAGTACCGGTCCGGTCCGATTTCCCACAAACTGGACTTACCAACTGAGATTGTGCCACGTGTCCTTAACTTTTCTTCTGCCTCTATGTTGGCGCCATGTGGCACCTGGAAGGGACCTTTCACGCCTTCCAATGCTATCCAGATAAGTCCCGGACTTTATCTGATCACCTCCTCAATTATCGTGCCCACCGAGTAACTTTACTTTACTGAAAAGTCACTAAATCATTATTTTAATGTCACTTTTCCCCATGAATCACTGGCCCTGCGTTTTTGGGCCTGGAAATATCATCTTGGGTCTCTGATCCAGCCCAAGTACTCTGATGGCACGCTTCCCAAGAAACACCCCTTGGCAAATTACCAAAATGCCCTTAGTCTTTCTTTCTTTACTTCAATGAGTCTAGGGGCATTATTGTCTTTTCACATCTTACCAGAGTACTCTCTGACCCTGGTCAACTATCCAGATACCCTTTGTTGACTGTCTAACCTTGACCAAATGACCAAAATACCCTTTACTCATTCTTTCACTATTCTATAACATAGGGGCATTTTCGTCATTTTGCACCTTTTTCCCGGACACCGGCCCCTTTTACCACTGGACTGATATAATGGGCCTGGGCCTTCCCTGGTATCACTAAGGGCCTCAGAAACCCTATACGGCCCCCTGGCCACCGTCCGATCATCCCTATCGGGACTGCTTTTCCTTTACCGATTATAACTGTAAATTCCCATCTTCCAGAATTTTTACAGAAAAATCGGGACCTCAAATCAAAATTCTGTGACTCCTCATTCAACCTGGAATCCTTATCTCTATCTCCCGGTATTTTCAGATATTTTATCCGGACCGGGCTGTTTTGGCCTGAAAAAGCGCTCCCGCGCACACTTTTCCAAAAAGACCATTTTACCCCTGGTCACATTTCTAATTCTTTCATATACATAGAGACCTCATATGCACATTTCACAGTTCAGTGAAATGATCAGCATAATTTTCTCTATTTTCTGGCAAAATATGGTACTCATCGGCTACAGCCTAATATTTCCCATAATTACGATTATGCCCCTGCATTCTCTTTCTAGCCCTGTTACTCATCTTCTCATCCTTCATCTTAAGTTCTAGAAATTCTCTTTCGATAACTCATCCCCTAAACTCTTCGGGAGTCATCGTTAATTGAAAGGCTCGACAACCCGCCCATATCAGGTTATCTTACACAGGAGCCAGCCCATATCAAGCTACCTGCAGAATTTCTAGGCCTAAAACTTAGGATATTCCTCACATTCCTTATTTTGAATCTAGGTGAACTATCCCGATTCTGTAGGTTAAAGACTTAACTCATCTTTAAATCCTGAAGGACTTAGCTTATCCCTCGGATTCCTACAAAATACAGGTAAGTAATCCGCCCATATCAGATTACTACCCTGGAACTACGGGTTTAACAGCCTGCCCATATCAGACTACTTCCCAGTTCTCCTAGACCCAAAAATCGGGATGTTACATAATTCGTACTGGTCCAACTTCATAGGTCAAGTCATCTCGCAGTGCGACCTCATCTTGTTTAATCACATGAGATGGATCTGGAATATAATTCTTTAATTGGGAAACATGAAACACATCATGTATCTGGCTGAGATTCAGAGGAAGAGCCAACTTGTAGGCTACTGCTCTAAACTTTGAGAGAATCTGGAATGGTCCGATGTATCTTGGATGCAACTTCTTCACTTTAATCGATCGTCCGACTCCCGTGGTTGGAGTTAATTTAAGGAATACATGCTCTCCTTCTTCAAACTCCAACGGCTTCCTTCTGACATCTGCATAGCTTTTTTGTCTGCTTTGAGCCGTCAACAACCGCTTTCTAATCTTTGCAATTTGTTCTGCAGTTTGATCCACTATATCAGGACCAAGCATTCTTCTCTCACCCAACTCTAGCCAGCATAAGGGGGATCTACATTTACGTCCATAGAGTGCTTCAAAAGGTGCCATCTGAATACTGGCCTGATAACTATTATTGTAAGCAAACTCTATAAGGGGTAAATGGATATCCCAGCTGCCTTTGAAGTCCAAGACACATGCTCTCAGCATATCCTCTAATGTTTGTATTGTTCTTTCAGATTGACCATCTGTCTGAGGATGATAAGCTGTACTGAATCTGAGAGTAGTGCCCATTTCTTCCTGTAGAGCCCTCCAGAAATTTGAAGTAAATAGGGGGTCTCTATCGGACACAATGCTGCTAGGGATACCATGAAGCCTCACGATTTCCTTTATATATAACTTTGTCAGCTTTTCAAGAAAATCTCTCTTATTGATTGCCAGGAAGTGTGCTGACTTTGTCAGTCGATCAATTACTACCCAAACCGCATCATGTCTACTTGGAGTCAAGGGTAGTCCTTCCACAAAATCCATGGCAATCCCATCCCATTTCCACTCAGGGATATCTAGAGGCTGCAATGTTCCTGCTAGCTTTTGATGTTCAACTTTCACTTTCTGGCAGGTCAAGCACTTAGACACGTAAGCTACAACATCTTTCTTCAGTCCAGGCCACCAAAATAACCTTTTAACATCATGGTACATCTTGGTCATACCTGGATGTATTGTGTATCGGATTTTGTGTGCTTCCTCCAGAATTCTTTCCCTTAATTCCCCAGCATTAGGGATATAGGGTCTTCCCCGGAACTGTAGTAATCCGTCTGGGGACATCTCAAAATTCCTTGTTTCCCCTTCTCCAGTTTGTCTTTGAATATTTCCGCGAGCTTATCTTGCTTTTGGGCCTCCTTGATCTCATCTTCTATGCAAGCTCTGACATGAACTCCTCCGAAAGGATTCTCCATCAGTTGCATTTGATATAGAGGGCTCCAGTCGCGCACATCTTCTATCAGTTCTAATTCCTTGATCATCATGTATGCAACCTGCACCACCTTTCTACTCAGGGCATCAGCTACCACATTGGCTTTTCCTGGATGTTATTTGATCTGGAAATCATAATCTTTTAACAATTCCATCCATCGCCGCTGCCTCATGTTCAACTCCTTTTGATCCTGTAGATATTTCAGGCTTTTGTGGTCGCAAAACAATTCTATCGTTGCTCCATATAAATAATGCCTCCATATCTTTAGGGCATAGACCACCGCCGCAAGCTCCAGATCATGAGTGGGATAATTCTCTTCATGTGGCTTTAACTGCCGAGAGGCGTAGGCTACTATTCGACCTTGCTGCATCAGCACACATCCCAGCCCCTGCTTGCTAGCATCAGTGTAGACTACATAAGTCTGAGTTGGGTCTTGAATAATCAGCACGGGAGTAGTCGTTAATCTCTTCTTCAACTGCTGGAAGCTAGCCTCGCACTTCTTGTCCCACTTAAACAGCTGATTCTTTCTGGTCAGCTTGGTAAGTGGCAAGGCAATTCGAGAAAAGTCTTGAATAAATCTTTTGTAGTACCCTGCTAGGCCGAGAAAACTTCTGATCTCTGTCACTGTCCTGGGCTATTCCCAGCTTAAAACTGCTTCAACTTTGCTAGGATCCACAGCTACCCTGTCTCGGGATATGACATGACCGAGAAATTTGACTTCTAACAGCCAAAACTCGCATTTACTCAGCTTAGCATAGAGCTTCTTCTCTTTAAGGGTACCAAGAACAATCCTTAAATGCCTTTCATGCTCCTCTGGAGATTTGGAGTACACCAGAATATCATCAATAAAGACCACAACGAACTGATCTAGATAAGGCCTGAAGATCCGATTCATGTAGTCCATGAAAATAGCAGGTACATTGGTTAGCCCAAAAGGCATCACGAGAAACTCAAAATACCCGTAGCGCGTCCTGAATGCCGTCTTTGGAATATCATCTGGCTTGACCCTTAGTTGATGGTAGCCAGATCTCAAGTCAATCTTGGAGAATAAGCTCGCTCCTGCCAACTGGTCCAGCAGGTCATCGATTCTGGGAAGAGGATACTTATTCTTAACTGTAAGCTTATTTAATTCCCTGTAGTCAATACATAGCCTTAAACTGTCATCTTTCTTCTTGACAAATAGCACTGGAGCACCCCATGGCGATACACTGGGTCTTATGAAACCCTTTCCCAATAGCTCCTCAATTTGCTTCTTCAATTCCATCATTTCATTGGGAGCCATCCTGTACGGGGCTTTTGACACTGGTCCAGCTCCAGGTATAATGTCGATCGCAAACTCCACTTCACGCTCTGAAGGCAATCCCTGAATCTCCTTTGGAAAGACTTCAGGAAATTCATTAACTACAGGAATCTCCTCGATGCGTTCTTCTACTTCTGTTTGGACAGAAAAGAATACCACATATCCCTGAGCCTCTGTCATGAAGTTCAGTTGCACTTCTGAGCTCCGATCAGTGATCTTTGGACCAAGAACCAGGGTCTTGTTTCTGCAGTCCAACATCACATTATTGGAGGATAACCAATTTAGACTGAGTATGACATCAATCTCTCGGAAAGGCATACAGATCAGGTCCAGGGTGGTACTGCAGTGCTCATAACGCACAACGATATTTAGGCAGGCATCAGACGTAATTACTTTAGTGTTGGTGGGGGTTTTTACCTGTATATCATAACGCAATTTACTAATCAGAAGGCCTAGGCTTTTAACACAGTCATAAGATATAAAGGAATGACTTGCACCCGAATCAAATAGAGCAGTCACAGCATGATCATTGAGATAGATTGTACCTTGGATCATCTCAGATGATCGCTGCGCGTCATGATAGATTGTACCTTGGATCATCTCAGATGATCGCTGCGCGTCCTCTCTAGTGAGTGCAAACACTCGTCCCGCCGTCCTTGGCCTTGGATCAGTTATAGCTTGAGGACATTCTCTGGAAAAATGTCTGGGCTTTTCGCAGGTGTAACACACATTCTGGCCCATTAAACATGGTCTATCCCCATGATTTCTTCCACACTTTTCACATACTGGGGCCTTTGAATCCCTGTTGTTGGATCTGCTGCGGAAATTTCCTCTGTTTGGCTTTTTGCTCTGCCACGGTCGCTTCCTCTTCTTATAGCCGCTTCCACCCGCAGCTTCTTGACTTCGACCGGCCTTGTCCGGGATCACCTGATCTCTACTCCCGGGTCTGGACAGCATTCGATGATTCATGCTATTTTCTACAATTCGGCACGCTTCCACAGCCTTATTGAACTGGCTGTATTGTTGCGGAGTTAACTTCTACTTCAGCATGGAATTCAACCCTCGAATCATTCTTTCTGTCATCCAGCGTTCGTCATCCACTTGGCGTAGATACGTAGAATACTGGGACAGCCGGATGAACTTGGCCAAATATTCGTCAAAAGCTTCTTTTTCTCCTTACCTCAGCACAAGGAATTCGGCCTCCCTTTCATCTCTGACAGATTGAGGAAAATATTTCTCATAAAATTGCTCAAGAAACACTTCCCAGTTAACTGGAATATCTCTTGCTTGGAGAAGTAACTCTGTATTCTTCCACCATCTATCTGCATCCTTTTCCAATTGATAGATAGCCATTTAGGCCTTAGTTTCAGTTGGGCAGTCGGGGACCTTAAAGATCTTCTCTAATCTGCTGACCCAATTCTCTGCTACCTGTACTTCGAATGTCCCTTCGAATACTAGAGGATTGTGTTTACAAAATCGAACCATCCATTGTTGGATTCCTACTGTCTCCTCCCTCGATTCAACCCGACTCTGGGGCTGCTCTGCCTACTGTGGTACTTCTTCAGGTTCTCTACTAGTTGCTCCTGAAGGCTCTGGCGGTCTTAAATTATTTACCGCTGCTGCTACTGCTGCGGCTATGGCAGCATCTCTTTCCTGCTCATTTCGTGCCTGAGCAGCTCTCATTTCTTCTATCATCTTTTGTTGTTGCTCTAATCACTCTAAAATTAGTTGATTAAGATTTCCAGCTTCCTGTGGTTCCTCCGTTGGAATCGTTCTTCTTGTTCGAACCATTTTGTTATGTTCTAACATAGAAAAGAATGCGGTAAACAACAACATTTCTTATTTCATTACAAACATAGCATACAAAGTACATATTACAGTCTTACATATGCTACTGTACTGATCTTTTACACATTGGAAGCATTACTCTAATTTTTCTTAAACTTTATTCTAATAAACTCTCCTACTAAGTAGATCCAGTCGGATACGGTACAGTATGGTTCTTCATCAAAATACCGGTCCAACTCTGATCTCCACGTAGGGGTAATGGGTAATACATCATCCATGATAGCTTCCCAAAGACTCATGGTCAGCACATTTGGATCCCAAGCTTGGTATATTGCTTTTACTCTCGTAATAAACTCCTTGTAGACCGTATAATCTTGATCTATGTTTCTGATCAAAGTCTACCTCAATTCATATAATTGTCGGGCTAATGCTACCGAGCTCTCAAATTGTTCTCTATTCAGGTTCCTCCCTGGGACCATTCTTATGATTAAACCTCCCAAATGTATTTCTACTAAAGTCACTTCAGGCCTACTGGGACCTGACGCATTACTCTAACCACGTACCTGGCTGGATTCTGAACTGTCTGCTATATTCAAGGGTACCGCACTTATGGGAATGGCAGGAATAGGGCCTTCTGTTATCATCACCTCCTGATCATCAATTGGAAAGTTTGATCCTACCGAGGAATTATCCTCCTCAGAATCACCAGCTACTGGAGATGTCCAGAGGTCAGAATCATTGCTTACTATCTCTTCTTCTGAACTGTCTGAACTAGAGACCTCTGGTCTTAATTCCCATTGGTTTACTGTAGTTTCAGACCCACATCTATGTCTAGCCATCCTGCAATCACTAACTTAGTGTCAATTATGACGGCTTTATCATGGTATATCTACCTACAAATTATCTACTCAGAGCATTTCCTAAGCCAGAATCCTTTGCTCTGATACCAAAATGTCACATCCTTATTTTTAGACATCTTAGGGACCATTCAGTAGCATTTAGAACCACTTTCAGAGTCATTAAGGTCTAAACTCTAAATCTGGAATTTTATTCATATCGGGTACTGTTCACTGTGGCAAATTCCAGATGAGTGACCTGATTTTGAAAATTCATAACTAATTATAGAAAAATCTAAATAAAGTGGTTCAAATTGATACATGAATATAACTTAAGTATATTTCAGGGAAAAATCATTGGTTGACCAATCCTTTACAAAATCAACGTGGGTCAACATTTTAATATTACTGTTCATCCAATGACTTTCTCCTGAATCCAGCATTCTGGTCCCAACTTTAACAATTTATATCTTTTCGTGTATACATCCAAATGAGGAACTCTATATATAAAATTAAAGCTTAGTATGTATAATGTTTACCCTAAAAATTTCGTACATTAATTCAATCATTTGCTATTTTTAATGTTTTATCAAACATAAATAGGTCCTCACGAATTACTGTTCACTGAGCCTATTTTCAGCATTTAGTCTTTACATACACATGTATATAACCAACACATATCAGTTATACAGTCCAGGTAACAATTAATATTAAATAATCAACTGTTATATATTAGTGCATGATTAACATTCTCCTATTTCTGTTACACTTTCCGTTGTCTAAAATTCCGACAGCATAACTGCTATATTCTGTCTGTAGAAAGTAACCGATTTTGTACCGATTCGGTAATTCCCGTAGGAGCTACCATTCTACGTAAGTACCCAGGAAAGACTGGATGAACCTGCTAGGTCCACTCACTTCCAGCCTCCTTAGACAGCACCTACGTACACAGTACGTATCAGTTCCTTTCTTTGTCCTCTCTTCGTTGTCGGAATTTCGGCAGCCTACCGGCGTCTCTTAAGATTTCCAAATTTTATTTTGACAGAACCTCCCCTGTAATGTTATATTTGGGAATGAGATTCAAAAGAATCCCAGTAACAATAATCATAACAATATATGTAATGCAGAGTGACGGTGCTTGCTTGTGACTGTGTACAGATAAGTATGCTGCATGCTTCCATATTCAATAACATATGATCATAGCATTGGAATATAGCTTCAAGCATAACATATAAGACAACAATCAACCAAACAAAACAACACATCACAAAGACATTACATAAGAGCTAGGATTAGTTGTTACCTCAAAAGCAGTGCTTCAGAACTTCCCTACTACTTCCAACTTCACCAGAACTTCCTTACTTCTTTCTTTCTCATACTTTCTCTCTGAAGAACTTCTTTCTTCCTTTCTTCCTTGCTTATGCCGAAATGAGGGGCTAGGTGGGGGTATTTATAGTGTTGAGCAATGGCAGTCTTGTAATTAGGAAGACTTATGATCCTGTGGTCCTGGTTTTTCCTGGAATTTCCTATTTTCTTTAATTATAGTTTAGCCCCAGGGAACTTTTCCTTCTTTATAATTAAGTCCCTTAATTTGGCTAAAATTACACTTTAAGACCCCACATTTTTGTCTACCTTTCATTCCTAACTTTAACCTTTTCATTTTTGCATTTAAGTCCTTTCATTTCCTTTCTTTTGCAATTTAATCCTTTTCTTTACATAAAGGACCACATCTTTTTCCTGAAAAAGAACTCATATATTTCATTCAATCTGTACATAGAAGTCGGTACAGAAAATTCAGGATATTACATTTCTCTCCCCCTTAAAATAAATTTCGTCCTCGAAATTTAAATTACACCTATCCTATGGAAACAACTCAGGATATTTTCCCCTCATCTTTTCTTCTGTTTCCCATGTAGCTTCACGCTCAGTCAAGCCTTTCCAGATCACTTTTACTAAAGGAATTTTCTTATTCCGCAACTGCTTGACTTTTCTATCCATAATTCGTACTGGTCCAACTTCATAGGTCAAGTCATCTCGCAGTGCGACCTCATCTTGTTTAATCACATGAGATGGATCTGGAATATATTTCTTTAATTGGGAAACATGAAACACATCATGTATCTGGCTGAGATTCGGAGGAAGAGCCAACTTGTAGGCTACTGCTCTAACCTTTGAGAGAATCTGGAATGGTCCGATGTATCTTGGATGCAACTTCTTCACTTTAATCGATCGTCTGGCTCCCGTGGTTGGAGTTAATTTAAGGAATACATGCTCTCCTTCTTCAAACTCCAACGGCTTCCTTCTGACATCTGCATAGCTTTTTTGTCTGCTTTGAGCCATCAACAACCGCTTTCTAATCTTTGCAATTTGTTCTGCAGTTTGATCCACTATATCAGGACCAAGCATTCTTCTCTCACCCAACTCTAGCCAGCATAAGGGGGATCTACATTTACGTCCATAGAGTGCTTCAAAAGGTACAGAAAAAGAACTCATATATTTCATTCAATCTGTACATAGAAGTCGGTACAGAAAATTCAGGATATTACATATCCCAATGGCCCCACCATGGTGCCACCTAGCATGCAAGGTGTCCCTTGATGATGTCATCATGATGATGCAAGCAAAGCTTTTGAGGAAGCTAAGGATAGAAAGAAAGTTAGGGATAAGCTTGAGTTAAGTAGAGTTATGCTAGATAAGATAATAATAAGAATATTATTATGCTATGTATAGGCTCTGACCTATGAAAATAAGAACCTTATAGCAAAGGCTAAGAACTAAGGGAAGGGCTACATGTCAGGTAGTGAACTTATACCTAAACTTCTATGTTTATTGCTTATGTGTTGTTAATATGCTATTGTCTTGTCTTGTTTATGTGAAGCATGTATGATTGATAATGCTCTATTTCTTTTTATGCTATGGGCATATGTTATAAATAAGAATCATGGAAGCATGTATATGTCATTATGTAGGCATGATCATAATAAAGCAAGCATATTAAACACTAAGCATATGCTTGCATACATTATTTATGGTACCGTTTGCTACTGAGATTTCCCCTAAAATCTCACCCCTATCTTTTCTAAACATAACAGGGTACTATTTCGGAGAAGATAAAGCTTAGGAAAGTAAGGTATGACATGCTGTTCAAATGGAAACTCAAGCCAAGATAAGAGAGATTCAAGGCACCAAAGTTCAAGCTAGCTTGGGATTAAGGTAAACAATCTATCCTAGCTTATTTTCCTTCAATTTGGGGGCTCAAACTTAGGGTTTTTATGGAAGAAAAATAAGATTCCCTAGGGTATATATGCTGTCCAAAAACCCTAGATGAAATAAGAAGAAGTTAAAGTTAGAACTATGTAGAAGATATTTAAATAAGCTAGAATTGAAAGTTGGATATTGAATTAGATTGTGTTCTTGACTTTGTTCAATATTGAGTCTTTTCAGCTAAGGCATAACTGAAAGGAGGAGTTTGAATTTCAATGTTCTAATTCTTCATTTGAATTTATATGATGATTTTGTTTAGGATTAGATATGTTTGAAACCTTGGAAGCATTGAGAGTTATAATTTTCAAAGTCACTTCTGTTACTATTCATAAACATGAACAGTGATTGAAATTTCATGATTATAAGCCCATAAATAGATTCATAAGGTGAAGTTGTGTAGGGTAAAGTCAAGGAACAAATTAATTCAAAGGATAAGACAATTAACCACGAATTGAGAAAGATAGGGGTTAATTGATTAAGTTAAGTTCAATGTCTTTATATGCCAATTGAAATGGATTATAATGAATGAATGAATATGTGATGTTTAGGATTTGTTTTGTGGACTCAAGAAGGAAGCCACTTGACAAAGAAAGAGGATAAGGAAAAGAATAGGAGAATGTAAAGCATTAAGCTAGTGAACTATCCTAAACTAGTATGTATTCACTGGTGAAAAATTGGCAATCAAAATCCCCATTTTTAAACCGGTCAATGCGGAGACGGTTTTAAAAAAATGAGCGGTGGCATTTTTGTAAATAAAATGAAATATTCACACCGTATTTACTCGTGACCGATGTGGAAATATTTAGTCCGGTTTAGATGTTTACTTTCTATAGCGGATTTTATATAGACCGATATGTAAATATTTAGTCCGGTTTAGATTTTTAATTTCTATAGTGCATTTATATTGACCGATATGGAAATATTTAGTCCGGTTTAGATGGACTCCGTCAGTATCCTTTCCCGCCAGTTTATGTCAAGTCTTCTCAGACATGCGCAGTATTTCATCATGATCACCTTCTCCGATATCTGTTTTATATTCATTTCTTCTATTCTTCTATCTTAAGTCTCCAATGGCTTCTTCCTCATCCACCCCTCCTTCTTCGCCTCACAAAAGACAGAGACAGAATGTTGAAGACAAACATATATCTCGTGATTACCCTTCAGTTCCTTCTCCTCCTCCCCTGCTTCAGCAACTGGTGGAGTGCCTGGAGGAACTGATCCCGAGCTTCAATGCCCTGGAGCGCTCGGTGGAAGAACTGGCTCTGAAAGTGGAGAGGATGAATGAACATTTCAGAGCCTTCCGTTCTGAAGTTCGTCGCCATCAACAGGATGATAGTTTATTTCATCCTGTTGTTGATCCCAATTCTGACTCCCAAAACCCTGATTCGAAAGATGATGATGATGATCAGTGAAAATAGGGTCACCCCTGCCTTTCTCTATTCCCCACCTCCTTTTTGATGTAATGAAAAGAATTAATGAGGAGTTGATGATATTGTATTTATATAGCTAGCTAGGTTGATAGAGCGAGGTCTTTTTTTTTAGATTTCAAGATGTAAAGTTAGTAAAGTTTAATTTGAATGAATATAATGAAGTTTAACAGGTTTCTTGTTCTATATACGTTGCTGATGATCCGTTTATTTTTCATCTAAATCCCACTTTTAAACCGTCACTGAGGAGAAGACGGTTTAAAAAAAATTAAATTTTTACACCAGTTTTAAAAGTAACCGATTTAAAATATAAACACCCGGTGCAGATTAGCTTCGTCCTATCTGCCTCTTCAGTTTCCTGTCTATGCTTTCCCGCGCGCTTTCATTATGCTTCAGACCGTTCATTTCACTTCTTCGGTTCCCAAGGTTTGTAGTCATTATGATAGAAGGCCAATTGCATTCTTCTATATTCTTATTGATCATGAACCATATATATATCTATACCATTCCTATGATCGATCTATTTGACTTTATCTCTGTTTTATTTTTTTTTCATCTATTTGACTCCTCCAATGGCCTCTTTCTCACGCACGCCTCCTTCTCCACCCCACAAAAGAAACAGAGACAACTTTGAAGACAAACATCCTGATCCTCACCCTTCTGTTCCTTCTCCTCCTCCCCTGGTTGTGACTCTGATGGAGTGCCTTAAGGAACTCATACTACGCTTCAATGGGCTGGAGGACTCCGTGGAAGAATGAATCAGAAAGTTGACAGACTGAAAGCAAGTTTCAGAGATTTCCGCTCAGAAGTTCACTGCCGTCAACCCCGTGATAGCTTCTTTAATCCTGTTGATCTCACCCAATCTAATGACTCCCAAAACTTCGAGTCTGATGAGTAGTGAAAGATTGTAACTTTTATATATTCTGATATATATATTTTTTTTTGTGTAAAAGTTGATGACAAAGTAGGGTCTATCACTTAAAAAAAACTGATATGTTTTACACCGGTTAATATATAGTGGCTGCTGTAAAATATACTCCCTACAACTGTTATATATATATCTACACCGGTGTAACATTTTGTCTGGTGTATATTTTCTTACAGAATAAACTTTTTTTTTACTAAATATTCTTTTATTTGGTACATTTTTTGCGCCTTCCATCTCTCATTTTTCCCTGGTTTGCGCGTTAAGTCTTCTCGGCGCTTCACAGACGGTGAGTTTTGTTTTGAACTCCTCTCGAGAACTAAAAAATTATTCTCTCCATGCATTAGCTGCAACATAATGGTTTCTTGTTTTCTATTTTTCTAGTTTCTTAGTCTTCCACAAATATGGATCGTAGTTGGATAAATGCTAAACGAACAAGTGTTGAGTATGCTGAGGGGGTGAAGGAGTTTTTGGATTTTGCTAAACGGAATGGTGATGATGACAATGGAAGATTTTATTGTCCTTGTGTGAGTTGTTTGAATGAGAGGAAACAAAGTCCTGCTGATATTTACACTCATCTAATTTGTGAGAGGTTTTGCAAGAGTTACAAGGTATGGGTATAGCATGGTGAACAGGTGGAACAGACCTTTGACGATGACATGGATACTGATGATCGAGTAGAGGACATGATTCGTGATGTTGGAGAAGATGCTTTTATGCGGTCACATGCATATGGTAATATGTGCAATGATGCAGAAAAGCCTCTATACACAGGGTGCAGAAAATACAATCTGTTGAATGCGGTGTTGAGATTGGTAAGTGTGAAAGCTCAGCATGGGTGGAGTGATAGTGGTTTTTCAGAATTGCTTGAGTTGTTACAGGACATGTTTCCTGAAGAAAACGCGTTACCTAAACGCTACTATGATGCGAAGAAAATAATAGGTCTTTTAGGCATGTAGTATAGAAAGATTCATGATTGCCCAAATGATTGCATATTGTACAGGAAAGAGTTTGAAGATGACGAGAAGTGTCCAATATGTAAGACACCAAGGTACAGATCAAACAACTCTCCTACCAAGTTGTTATGGTATCTTCCAATTTTACCAAGGTTTAAGTGACTTTTTTCTAATGAAGATGATGCAAAGAAAATGTTATGGCATGCAAATGAAAGGATTAATGATGGAAAGATTCGTCATCCTGCTGACTCTTTACAATGGAAGAAGATTGATGACTTATTTCCCGAGTTCGGCAATGAACCACGAAACCTAAGGCTTGGACTTAGTACGGATAGAATGAACCCTTATAGTAGCCTTAGTAGTATACATAGTTCATGGCCCATCCTTCTGGTGATTTACAACCTATCTCCCTTGTTGTGTATGAAACGGAAGTATGTAATGTTGTCTATGCTGATCTCAGGACCAAAACAACCGGGAAATGACATAGACATTTACCTAACACCCTTGATCGAAGATTTAAGGAAGCTATGGGAAGGTGTGGATGTTTTTGATGCTGTTAAGAAGGAGGTCTTCAATATGCGGGCCATGATCTTTTGTACAATTAATGACTTTCCTGCATACGAAAATTTTTAAGGGTATAGTGTTAAGGGCCATACAGCATGTCCGATTTGTGAGGAAGGGACTTGCTACTATCAACTTCGTCATGGAAGAAAGACAGTCTACCTAGGTTATAGGAGATTTCTAAGACAAGTCCACCCATACCGTCAACTATAGAAGAAATTTTATGGCGGCCAAGAATTTGAAAATGCTCCAAAGCCATTGACTGGCGAACAAGTTTATGAAAAGGTGAAAGACATCAATGTTACTTTTGGTAAGATTACCAAGAAAAGTGAGAAAAATGTATGGAAAAAAAGATCTGTGTTCTTTGAGCTTCCGTATGGAAGAAGTATTTATGAGTGTTTGCAAGGAATCAAAGTTCTCTCTAGGTACTCATCTAATCTTAAGAGGATTGTTGTCACATCCTTATTTTTATACATCTTAGGGACCATTTAGTAGCACTTAGAACCACTTTCAGAGTCATTGAAGTCTAAACTCTAAATCTGGAATTTTATTCATATCGGATACTGTTCACTGTGGCAAATTCCAGATGAGTGACCTGACTTTGAAAATTCATAACTAATTATATAAAAATTGAAATGAAGTGGTTCGAATTGCTACATGAATATAACTTAAGTATATTTCAGGGAAAAATCATTGGTTGACGAATCCTTGATAAATTCAACGTGGGTCAATGTTTCAATCTTACTATTCATCCAATGACTTTTTCCTAAATCCAGCATTCTGGTCCCAACTTTAACAATTTATATCTTTTCGTGTATACATCCAAATGATGCAATCTATATATCAAATTAAATCTTAGTATGTCTACTTTTTACCCTAACAATTTCGTACATTAATTCAATCATTTGCTATTTTTAATGTTTTATCAAACATGAATAGGTCTTCACGAATTACTGTTCATTGAGCCTATTTTCAGCATTTAGTCTTTACATACACATGCATACAACCAACACATATCAGTTATACATGCCAGATAACAATTAATATCAAATAATCAACTGTTATATATTAGTGCATGATTAACATTTTCCTATTTCTGTTACACTTCCCGTTGTCTAAAATTCCGACAGCATAACTGCTACATTTTGTCTGTAGAAAGTAACCGATCTTGTACCGATTCAGTAATTCCCGTAGGAGCTACCATTCTACGTAAGTACCCAGGAAAGACTGGATGAACATGCTAGGTCCACTCACTTTCAGCCTCCTTAGACAACACCTACATACACAGTACGTATCAGTTCCTTTCTTTGTCCCATCTTCGTTGAAGGAATTTCAGCAGCCTACCAGCGTCTCTTAAGATTTCCAAATTTTATTTTGACAGAACCTCCCCTGTAATGTTATATTTGGGAATGAGATTCAAAAGAATCCCAGTAGCAAAAATCATAACGATATATGTAATGCAGAGTGACGGTGCTTGCTTGTGATTATGTATAGATAAGTATGCTGCATGCTTCCATATTCAATAACATATGATCATAGCATTGGAATAGAGCTTCAAGCATAACATATAAGACAACAATCCAACCAAACAAAAGCACAACAAATCACAAAGATATTACATAAGAGCTAGGATTAGTTGCTACCTCAAAAGCAGAGCTTCAGAACTTCTCTACTACTTCCAACTTCACCAGAACTTCCTTACTTCTTTCTTTCTCTCACTTTCTCTCTCAAGAACTTCTTTCTTCCTCTCTTTCTTGCTTGTGCAGAAATGAGGAGCTAGGGGGGGTATTTATAGTGTTGAGCAATGGCAATCTCGTAATTTTGAAGACTTATGATCCTGTGGTCCTGGTTTTTCCTGAATTTCCTATTTTTCTTTATTCCTTTTACTGCATCATGCATGACATCACACAATGCCAACTCATGGGACACCTCACCTCCCACATTCTTCACATGGCGAATTTGAGAGGGAGCTAGAGCCTTCCGGAAGCTTTCCGGTCCAATCCGGTACCGGCCCGATCTGTCTCCTCGAAAAACGTGCTGTTTTCCGAATCTGATTTTTCTAAAAATCCTTTTTATGTCTACTGACCTCACATTTAGTATCTAGACCATTTATATCATTAAATTTTTAATACTGGGTCCAGACTTAGTTACAGATCCCCTGCGAAATGACCGAAATGCCCTTGGTGCCCTATCTTGTCCTATTTTAACCCTAAGGGCAAAATCGTCATTTCACACCTTTCTGAACCTGGTCAAAGCATATACTGGCTCTAGTCAACCTTATTTATATATGTCTTAGCCTCTAGGCCTGTCCAGAATGACCAGAATGCCCTCCATTCATCTGCTGCCCTTTTTGTACAACACGGGTATTTTCGTAATTTCGCACTTTTCTGGGGTTCCGCTGGACACTGGCCCACCTATCAGTCCAAGAGTCTTCTTGGGCCTCTAATGGCGCCATTTTTGGGCTTCCTGGGTCCATTACCTGTATGGCACGCATTACGAGGAATCTTCCGCTGCCCCAGTTCACCGAATATTTTAATTATTATTTACCGATTATACACCTTTCCGGACACCGGCTCCTTTTCTCAGATACAGTGTCCTACTGTGTTCAGGCATCCCTGTGGGTTATAACAGTCATCTGACTGAAGTCATCCGATCGCATTCAGCCCCTTTAAAAATACCGATAAATCTCCCTATCGGATCCCTAGAGGCCTCATACCCGTCTGGATTTTCTAATTTGCAGATAACTTTTCCTACAGACCTCCTATCGGTATTCTGTCAGTTTCTCGACATCCGCCCCATAAGGGTACATCATCCTGTAATTTCTTACTTATATCTGAAATCTAAGGTATCCGGTATAAATTTTTATAACTTTCAGACGATCAGTCCATTTTCGGCTATCTGGAGTCTTCAAAAATTCCAGTATTAGGCTGGATTACCCAACGTCACTTGCCCTATCTTCTGGTAAAATCTGGGACTGAAATGCCACCCGTCAGTCCAAACCACTTTTGGCCTAATTTTCTTTAATTATACTTTAGCCCCAGGGAACTTTTCCTTCTTTGCACTTAAGTCCCTTTATTTGGCTAAAATTACACTTTAAGACCCCACATTTTTGTCTACCTTTCTTTCCTAACCTTAAACTTTCCATATTTGCATTTAAGTCCTTTCATTTCTTTTCTTTTGCAATTTAATCCTTTTCTTTACATAAAGGACCACATCTTTTTCCTGAAACAGAACTCGTATATTCCATTTAATCTGTACATGAAAATCAGTACAGAAATTAAGGATATTACAATTGTGTCCATGAAAGATTTGAAATTAGTAGGCCAAAAGTCTCATGATTGTCATGTATTAATGCAACAACTACTCCCAGTGGCTGTTCGAGGAATCCTTCAAGATGATTTGAGACATATTGTAACCCGACTTTGCTTCTTCTTTAATGTTATATGTGGCAAAGTCTTTGAGACTGAAAAGTTGGAGGAATTGGAGCACGAGGGTTATGTTATTTTGTGCCAGCTTGAAAAACAGTTTCTTCCTGCCTTTTTTGACATCATGGTATGAAACATCCTTCTTTATATCTCTCATAGTACTCTTGCTATAGCACTCTCAACTGGATTATATCTCTCTTGCCAGAAATTCTGGTAGAAAATAACTGTACTGATTCGGTAATTCCCCATGAGAACTACCATTCTACATAAGTACCCAGGAAAGACTGGATGAACCGGCTAGGTTCACTCACTTCCAGCCTCCTTAGACAGCACCTACTTACATAGTACTCTGTATAGTCTACCAGTACAACGGCATTTTTCTAGTACACATCTTTAAATTTTAACCTTAAAATCTTGACCTTAACCTTAACCTTACATATACTCAATTGGAATTATCTTAGATCATTGAAATACCTCTTAAACTTAAAAACATTAATTTCCAAGAGTTGGGCTTACGGTACTGTTCACTGTCACTATTCACTGGGTAATTCCAGATTACAGCCTGAACTTTGAAAATTCATAATCAAATCTAGAAAAATCTTTTTGAGGTGATTCCAATTTCTAATGAAATATATTTCATTCAAATTTGATAGAAAAATATCAAAATGAGGTTTCCTTGTCCATATCAAATCAGTTTATTCGTTGAACTTTACTGTTCATTTGGTAAATCTGGAAGTTCCAGTTTCTTTGCCCCATTTTCAAAAATTCATTTCTCCTTGTATACTTATCAAATTGAGTCTAATTACCTATGGATTTAAATATCATAATGTGTAATTTAATCTCATAAAATTTCATGGAAAAACTCATTCATTTACTATATGAAATTAGCACATGAACCTCACTGCCTCTGAGTAGTCGTATTATCTTATTCCAGACTTTAACTCCCGACTTTGAAAAATCATAACAATTAGAGTTCTTAACCAAATGAGGCGTTATTTGTGTCCAATTGAAGCTCTAGATCTTATCTATGTTTATGTCAAATTTCACATGAAACCAAAACGGATAAGTCACTCAAACTATCACTGAAAGGTAACTCCCTCAACTATATACATACCAATATCTCCTTCCTTGTGATGTTCCAGCACCTAGATCATGGTTATGGGGGGTGAGATTCGGGGGAATCTCAGTAGCAAATAATACCAAACAATGCATGTATTAATGTAAAGACTTGTGCTTGCTTGTGAAAGTGTTATCATAGTGTGATGAGCATGCTTCCATGTATCATATGAAATACAATTGGCCAAAGAAATCATAAAATAACAGAGCTTCAATCATCTACCATATACACACAATTCAACCAAGCCATAGCACAATCAAGCATACATTACATACATACAAGTTTAGGGTAAGTCCACTACCTTGGATTTAAGCTTTCTTTCTTATGCTTGCACTTGCTTCCCAACCTTTCCAATCATGAAGCTTTTTGGTCAATCATTCCCCAACACCTTCTTAGAGGTTTCAAGGTCCTACATACATTCATATTCATTACATAATCCATTAAGATCATGAACTCAAACACTACTCAAGACTACCTCTCTTGAACCTTTAACTTGCTTTAACTAACATAACTTTCTTTAATCTTTGCCAATTAACTTGGCCTTTGAACCAATTGATGTCTTGACCTTACCCTACACAATTTCACCTTTTGAATCCATTTATGAACTCAAAATAACCAAATTCTAGCAACAATACACTGTTCTGTACAGATTTGGAAAAGCATACATAAATCTTCCAAAAATTCTCATTTTGATTCCAATGCTTCCCATACTTGTTCCTCCACTTTTCCCCCACACAAAATCTCATTTTAAGACCATTGGAAGCATCAAAATCATGAAATTCAAATTACTGTTCACGCGAGTGAACAGTGCCCGTGAGGAATTTTCAACATTATAACTTTAATTCCAATGGTTTCCAAGGTTCAAAACCTTTCCAATCCTACACAAAATCATCATATAAACTCAATGGAAGCATTAAATCATTGAAATTTCATTTCCTTCTATCATGAACAGTGTATGAACAGTGCAAACCGAAATGGTAAAGTCAAGAACATCAACTTACTTCACAACCAAGCATGTAACTAACTTGTTTAAGCTTGTCTTAACTATCTATGACTTAAAACTCATATTCCTTTCACATATACACAAAAATTCCAGCAGCATTTCCCCAAGATTTAAGCCTAAAACATCACTTAAACTCAAGCACAAACCATAAGAGCAAAAGGTAGAAGCAAGGAGACAACTTACCTTACTTGCTCCTTCAAGACCCTTTCTTCTTCCTTGCTTTCTTCCACTTTCCTTCTCTAGAACTCACTTCTCTTTCTAAAGGAGCTCTTGGGTGTGAAGAATGAATGGAAAGGGGGGTATTTATAGCAAAAGTCATGTGCCATTTGAAGGCCAAGATCACTTTGGAAACTATTTGATCTAATGGTTAAAGGTTTGATCTTGGAATGTCTTTTCACTTTTCACTCAAGACCTTACCACCATGACATCACTAGCATGGCCTCCCTTGGTACACCTAACCCTTCCTCTTTTTGGGTGCCATTTTAAAGTCCTTGTGGATCCCACCATGTGCAACACCTAATTCTTACTTTATTCTCTTTTTCTTTCTTTTCAAAAATCCATAAATTATTCATTATTGGACTTGGGCTCCAAGATAACTTTTGGGCCTTATTGGGCTGGCCTAGGAGGAAATGTTGGGCCTCTTTTAGGTCCAATAGCTAATTGGCACAAATCCCAATGTACTTTCCTTATACCGATATCCTTAAATTATCCTGATCTCATAATAAATTCTAAACACCTCCTTTAATTGTTCTAACATTTTTATAAATTCATTCTAATATAAAATAAATTCTCTACAAAGTTTCATAATTTTCTGAGACCCAGAAGTCCTGTTAAAAATTACATATGTTACTTTAACCCTTTATCGGTGTCCTTTTTCACCGTAAATTTCATAATTAATTCTACAGGACTCCTTTTTTACTTCTATCAACTCCATAAATTCTCATATTAATTATAATAATTTACTATCAAATTTTGTTTGATATCCATCCATTGTGTGAAATGACCAAAATGCCCTCTATTTACTTCTGGTTTCTTAGGCCATCACAGTGACATTTTCGTAATTTTGCACTTTGGCTCTTAGACTTTCTTCCTCTTCCAATTAATCCTTTTCTTTACATAAATATGGCCACATCTTTTCATAAAAATCTCATATATTTTATTCAACCTGTACATACAACTTAGTACAGAAATTTTATGATGTTACATGGTACACCTCATCGTTCATCTAGTGCGAGAGATAAAACTGTGTGGCCCTGTATACTTACGATGGATGTACCTATTTGAAAGATACATGAAAATCCTTAAAGGGTATATGAAGAATCCAAATCAGTCCGAAGCATCCATTGTTCAAAAATATGTTGCCGAAGAAGCTATAGGTTTTTGTCAACAATACCTGTCTAAAGTAAGACTTACTGGTCTCCACAAACCCCGTGCCAAACAGGGGGGTCAATGCGGAATGTCGGTGAGGAGTGTTGATCGTAATGAATTGTAGCAAATACACTTACACATCTTGAATAACATTGATGAAGTTTAAGACTATATTGTTATTCATAAAGATCTTGTCCAGAAAAAAAATAATAGGATGACAGAGCAAAGGCTGATTAGAGAACACAACAAATCTTTTGCACATTGGTTCAAACTAGAGGTTGAAAATGAGGATTGTGTTTCTGATACAGTTAGATGGTTGGCATATGGTCCTGAACATAATGTGATCTGTTGGAATTCATTTGATATCAACCGGTATTCCTTTTATACGAAGTCCCTAGATGATAGAAGTAGCGTGCAAAACAGTGGTGTTATGTTAGTGGCTGAAGCTATGCATTTCTCTAGTTCAAAAGACAACAATCCTAAATTAGTATCCATCCCTTATTATGGCGTTGTTGAAGAGATTTGGGAGGTGGACTACTCCAAATTCAAAGTTCCCGTGTTCAAATGCAAGTGGGCTAATATAAACAACGGTGTTATGGTCAATCAGTTAGGATTTACACTGGTGGATTTGAATAATACAAGTTTTAGGGATGAGCCTTTCATTATGGCAGACCAAGCAAAGCAAGTGTTCTATATCACTGATCCTCAAAATGAAAGATGGTCTGTCGCGCTCCAAGGAAAAAGGGTTGTTGACAATGATGATTCTTTTTATGAGATCCCTTCTTTTTAGTAGGTTTACCAAAATTAAATGAAGAAGAAGTGGATTCTGATTAATTTCTATGTGTTTCTTATTTTTGATGTAGTCTAAATAATAACAGAGACAGATTCTTGACGTATATGATTTTGATGTAATAATAACAGAGACAGATTCTTGTTCTGATAAGAATGTTGTAATGCCAAGGATGGAATGATATATATGATGATGGAGTTTAAAAAAATAACTACAACATTAAAACCGGTCTTAAGTGATATCTGGTGTAAAAAGTCTAATTTGTAAATAAATTATAGTTCGATTTTACACCGGGTTATACTTTATCCGGTGTTATATTTTAGACGGTGTTATTTTTTACACCGGTTTTATACTTTATCCGATGTAAAATGTACAAGTTTAGATCGGTTATTTTTTTATCCAGGTTAGAATAATTTATATCCGCTGTAAAATATTTATATTCATTTTTTAAGCCCGCCCCTTGGCGCGACCATCATTCTCATTTCTCACGTACTCTGTCATATCTCCGCTCGTCGTGCTCTGTGGTTTTCGCGAGGCTTCTCCGCGCTCGATCAGTCGTTCTTCTCTGTTGTCTCTCTTGTTCTGTTATTCCGTGTACGTGTTCTCTGCATTATTTTCCCCTGTGTACGTGCTTCACCGTTTTTATGTTCGTTTAATCTAGGTTTTCTATTTTTCCTGATGAATGCTTGCACATCTTTCCATTCATAACTGCTAAAGGAACAAGTTTTGTGTACTCTGACGAGTTGAAGGAAAAAGGGTTAAGTCTGTTTTCAATGTTTTTGATGTTGTTATTACGTACATAGGAATATGGGGGATAGAGTTACTCAGATTGAGGCTAGCGATGCTCCAACCGCCACTACGCAAAGGAAGGGCAGAAGTGCGACTCGTTTGAAAGATATTACGAAGGACAGGATAGAGGGAAAACTGCTTCCGATAGAGTTTGACAGAAACTGGAACCCAACTGGTGAACACAGGACAAAGTACGTAAGTTTTATCAGCCTCCTAGCACGCAACAAGCCTAGCATCACCTATTTGACTTGGGATGCTGTGGATGATTGCGTGAAGAATCAAATTTGGGATACTATCCGGGTATAGGAAGTATCTAATATTGCATGCAGAGCAATACCAAATACACAACTATTTGTTGATTACTCTGCTTTCAATGGCAAATATTGCAGCTTACTTACGATATTCCCAACAATGAGTTCTTGAAGAAGAAGACGTTGTCCTATTGCGCTGAGCGTTGGAGGGCATTCAAGACCCAACTAGCTCGTCAGTATGTGCATGGACAGGATAGAAGTGGTCATCCTCAACCTTCTCCATGCAGCAAGTATCAATTCATCGACGAAGCTGCGTGGGAAGAATTTGTTAGGATTTGGACCACGCCAGCAGCAATGGTGAGTGTATCCTTTTGTATGTGTTGGCAGAAAATGTATCAGAATATCATATGTATTGATTTTAACTACTCCATGTCTTGTAGGAAAAAAGGGCAAAAGCGATTCAATACGCCCTCAAGAATGATTGCCCCCACACAAAGTCTCGAGGGGGTTATGCGAAGACAGAAAGAGAGTTGTTGGGGGCCAAGAGGAAGAGGCTAGAAGAAAATCCTGGGTCGGAACCTAGTGTTCTTCTTGACCCCCCTCTTCGATACGTCGCGAAGAAAAATGGTTGTACACTCGCCAAAGAAAGAGCGGAGCATTTACAAGCGACAATGCTCGCATGATTACTGAAAAAATTGTAAGCACTACCTGCATTATTTTGTTTTAGTAGACTATAATCATATCATTTTCCTTATGTTTGTTCTTTCTATGTTATAGAGTGATCTTAAACAACAAGAGTCCCATGGATCCTTCAAGTCAGATGGTAGGAATGACATCTTGACTGTTGCCACTGGCAAACAAGAACATGGGGGCCATGTCAGGGGAGTTGGAAGAGGTGTGGGTATAAGAGATTACTTTAGATCATCTCAAAGAGTTCCCCATATGTGGTGACGAGGGCAGAGTTGGAATCCTTGCTCTCCATCATAAGGGCAGAGGCTAAGGAAGAGGCTAGGATAGAGGCTAGGGCACAAGTAGAAGCTTCAATTGAGGCGCGATTATAAGAGGGGTTCGCAAAGATGAAGGAAGAAATATTGTCCATGATGACATCAAGGCAGCAAGAGCCAACTGATCCCCTCTCGCCCTCAAATGCAGCCCGTCCAAGCATTAAGGAGACCTGTTGCTTGCCGCTGTCAGAGGATGCAGAACATTATGATCTATATGTGGAGGATCCTCTTAGACGCTTAGTGGCACGTGGCTCCATCCATAGCCTAGGGGTAACTATTCACCACATCCAAATTCAGGACAATCAATTAAGGGTGACAGTTGAAGAAGTCCTAATTGGAGATGCTCTTGTCCCAATTCCCACTGATGAGGTGAAGACAGTGAGCCAAGCAAAAGGGACTTTCATATTGTGGCCAAAGCATCTTGTTTCGAATCACGTCGCCTCATCCCCTAGCCAACTTCCCACCCCTCCCACTTTGAATGCCATGCAACGTGTGATCCTATTGGCATATGATAAAAATGTTCCATGTGGATGCGTTGCCTATGGATTCAGCTATGGGCGATATAGGGGCACCGGCCTTCCTGGACCATGCGGACATCAAATCTCTGATCACTCCCAAGGAAGAACTGACCTCCGGCTGCATCCAAGTATTTTTTATGTAAGTATAATTTAAATATAAATATATGTAATAACAAAGTTTAAGTCTTACAACTAATGTCATGTATGCATTGTCTGTAGGTACAAGCAAGCTGAGTTGGTTTCCTCAAAGGGCAAACAAAAAAAATTTGGATTCCTATGCCTACTTCAGATTTATGCTAAAGGGACCTCTCAATCTTCGAGACTTGCATACATTTAAAGGAGGCTCGGTGAAACCGATATTGATTGTTTCTTCGCACCATATATGCAGGAGTAAGAATAATAATATTTCATTTTATTTTATATATACTAGTTTTGTATTTGCTTAATTATAATACTCATTCTCTTTTAACTAATCTCTACAGCAATCATTGGCAACTTGTCATCCTATGAAGCATAGCTATAAAGTTTTCTTCTTATGCTCCCTCTATTACAAGCCCTCGGTTGATGTCAGGAAGATCATGAACACGTGAGTTCTCTTCTATACACAATGATCTTTGTGATAAATGGGTTACTAACTTATTAACTTTGGTCATAGGGCTATGAGGACGTTCGCAGTTGCAAGGGGCCTTAAGCACGCTAATTTGGTGAGGGACCCTGAATGGATCACACCGAAGGTAATAAAAGTATATATTAGGTGTTAGCTAGGTTCCCCGTTTTGATGATGAGAAATAATTTTTATCTTGTTAACATTACAGAGTCGAAGGCAACCCAGAGAAAGCAACTTGTACGGCTTCTACATAGTCAGACACATGGTCAATATTATCTTGGCAAATAGGATTGACCTAACTGAGGAGGTAAAATTATATTTTTAATGATTTCATATTTCTTAATTGTCAATCTAATCTATATTAGTAATGCGTTAATTTCTTTGATTTTGATTTCATATTTCAGATGTTTGATCAACCTGATCCATTTCCTGACCAAGATATTGAGGACCTGCGTAATCAGTGGGCAGAGTTTTTTGTTCAATTCCTTCCTGATCTATAGTATTTGTCTTTCACTTAATACCTTTTTCTACTTTTCTATTCAAATTGTAGCATTTTTGTATTGAATTTTATTAAATGAATAATATAATGAGCAATTGAATTATATATGTCTCTGTCATCTTGAACTGATGATGATCGATGATTGAGTCCTATATTATATTTGGGCAGTTTATTTATGAAGCTTCAGGCCAACAAAATGTATTAAATATAAACTTAATAACATCTACATTGGAGGTATATACCTGCCGGTGTAGAAAGAACATATATCATAATATAAATTTAATAACATCTACATCGGACGTATATACAACCGGTGTTAACATTTGAATAATCTACACCATCCCAATATTCAACCGGTGTAGATGTTAAAAAATAATACACCGGATGTAAATGTGAACCGCTTTAAAATGTAGACCGGTGTAAAAAAGTATACATTCTACACACCGTCCCAATATTCAACCAGTGTTAACATTTGAATAATATACCCCGTCCCAATATTCAACCGGTGTAGATGTTAAAAATAATACACCGGATGTAAATGTGAACCGCTGTAAAATTTAGACCGGTGTAAAAAGGTATACATTCTACACCCGTCTTGTGACCGGTGTAAAATGTCTCACTTTTTACATGGTCCGTTTCTACATCGGTTGTATATGCAATGTTGAATGCCATTTTCAACCAGTGTACAAATGCTTTTTTCCAGCCGTGATTGGATGTTATGCTTAGTTGTGCTATGACTATGTTGAATTATGTTGTATCTATGTGTATGATTGAAGCTTTATTTTTATGATTACTTTGGTCAATTGTATTTCATATGATATATGGAAGCATGAATATTACACAATGTTAAACTTTCACAAGCTAGCACAAGTATTTAAATTGATGCATGCATTGTTTAGTAACCGTTTGCTACTGAGATTTTCCAAGAAATCTCATCCCATCTGTAATATCCTTAATTTTCTGTACTGGTTCCTATGTACAGAATAAACGGAATATATGAGCTCTGTTTCAGGAAAAAGATGTGGTCCTTTATGTAAAGAAAATGATTAAATTGCAAAAGAAAGGAAAAGAAAGGACTTAAATGCAAATATAGAAAGTTTAAGGTAAGGAAGGAAAGGTAGATAAAAATGTGGGGTCTTAAAGTGTAATTTTAGCCAAATTAAGGGACTTAATTATAAAGAAGGAAAAGTTCCCTGGGGCTAAAGTATAATTAAAGATAATAGGCCAGAAGTGGTTTGCACCGCCCGACAGCATTTCAGTCCCAGATTCTACCCGAAGGTAGGGTAGGTGACGCCGGGTAACCAAGCCTAATACCGGAATTTTTGAAGACTCCAGATAGCCAGAAATGGACTGATCGTCCGAAAGTTATAAAAATTTATACCGGATACCCTAGATTTCAGATATAAGTGGGAAAATACAGGATGATGCCCCCTTATGGGACGGAGGTCAGGAAACTGACAGAATACCGATAGGAGGTCTGTAGGAAAAGTTATCTGCAAATTAGAAAATCCAGACGGGAGTGTGAGGCCTCCGGGGATCCGGGTTGGAGATTTATCAGTATTTTTAAAGGGGCTAAATGCGATCGAATGACTTCGGTCAGATGACCGTTATAACCCCCAAGGATGCCTGAACACAGTAGGACACTGTATCTGGGAAAAAGAGCCGGTGTCCGAAAAAGGTGTATAATCGGTAAATAATAGTTAAAATATTCAATGAACTGTGTTAAAGGAAGATTTCTCGTAATGCGTGCCATACAGGTAATGGACCCAGGAAGCCCAAAAATGGCGCCATTAGAGGCCCAATAAGACTCTTAGACTGATAGGTGGGCCAGTGTCCAGCAGAACCCCGGAAAAGTGCGAAATTACGAAATGCCCCTATGTTGTACAAAAAGGGCAGCAGATGAATAAAGGGTATTCTGGTCATTTTGGACAGACCCAGAGGTCAAGACATGTCTAAATAAGGTTGACTAGAGCCAGTATAAGCTTTGACCGGGTCCAGAAAGGTGTGAAATGACGATTTTGCCCTTAGGGTTAAAATAGGACAAGATAGGGCACCAAGGGCATTTTGGTCATTTCGCAGGGGATCTGTAATTGAGTCTGGACCCAGTATTAAAAAGTTAATGATATAAAGGGTCTAGATACTAAATGTGAGGTCAGTAGACATAAAAAGGATCTTCAGAAACATCAGATGCAGAAAACAGCACGTTTTTCGAGGCGATGGACCGGGCCGGTGCCGGATTGGACCGGAAAGCTTCCAGAACCTCCAAATTTCTTCACATGAAGAATATGGGTGATGAAGTGTCCTATGAGGTGTCCCATGAGGTGTCCAGGGTGATGCAGTAAAAGAGAATTAAAGAAAATAGGAAATTCCAGGAAAAACCAGGACCACAGGATCATAAGTCTTCCTAATTACAAGATTGCCATTGCTCAACACTATAAATACCCCCCCTTACTCCTTCATTTCGGTGCAAGCAAGAAAGAGAGGAAGAAAGAAGTTCTTGAGAGAGAAAGTGAGAGAAAGAAAGAAGTAAGGAAGTTCTGGTGAAGTTGGAAGTAGTAGAGAGGTTCTGAAGCTCTGCTTTTGAGGTAACAACTAATCCTAGCTCTTATGTAATGTCTTTGTGATGTGTTGTCTTGTTTGGTTGATTGTTGTCCTATATGTTATGCTTGAAGCTCTATTCCAATGCTATGATCATATGTTATTGAATATGGAAGCATGCAGCATACTTATCTGTACACAGTCACAAGCAAGCACCGTCACTCTGCATTACATATTTTGTTATGATTATTGTTACTGGGATTCTTTTGAATCTCATTCCCAAACATAACATTACAGGGGAGGTTCTGTCAAAATAAAATTTGGAAATCTTAAGAGACGCCGTTATGCTGCCGAAATTCCGGCAAGGAAGCAGGAACAGGGAAAGGAACTGATACGTACTGTGTACGTAGTGCTGTCTAAGGAGGCTGGAAGTGAGTGGACCCAGCAGGTTCATCCAGTCTTTCCTGGGTACTACGTGGAATGGTAGTTCTCATGAGGGAATTACCGAATCGGTACAACATCGGTTACTTTCTAAAGAAGAAATATAGCAGTTATGCTGCCGGATTTTAGACAGTGAAAGATGTAATAAAAATATGAGAATTTGCTGTATGCCTTGTTGTATGACATTTTATTATTTAATAATAAATGTTGTTTGGCATGTTCAATTTGTGAATGTGGAATTAAGGGAGAAATTCGCAGGTCTTGAGGTAGCAGTGCTCTGACCTCAAATTGACCTAGTAAACGAAGGAGTTTGGCTATGAAATTTGGCATGCCAGTCGTACACATCTGGGGCATTATATGGATAGGTAATAAGCCTCATTTGGATGTGTAGAACAAGATAAATTAATTTTCAAATTAAATTCCAGAATAAGGAACTTAAGAGTAAAGTTTTGAATTTCTGGGCTTAAGTTAAGATATAATCAAGCTAATATTGCTTCCGCAAGTATACTCTGAGGAGTCTAAGGAAGGATGTTTCACCATCCATATAATCCCAATCCCAACAAATTCATGAATGATGAAATAAGATGAAGAAGCATGAAGAGAAGTTAGGGATTGGATAGTGTAAGTGTTATATGATGAATGTATGAGTTGTTATATGACTAGTTTGAGCAACCTTGTTTATGAAATAATTAAAAATAGTAAATGATAGAATAAAATTATGAAATTTTTTGTACATTTAGTTAACATGTCAAGCTTAATTTTGACACTAAGTACACCTTATTTTGATGTTTGTACAAAGAGAATGAATTTTTCAAAGTTAGGGACCAGAATCTCTTTTTAGATTTTTTGACCAGATAAACAGTAACTTTGAATGGTCAATTAGTCCGAGGAAGTATTTTTCCTTTAAATTTCTAGATGTTAGCTTCGCTTATCTTTTTGAACCACTTCATTTCATTTTTTTTTTAAAATTAATTATGATTTATCTAAATTTGTTACTGAATCTAGATATATCATATGAGCAGTAACTCGTGAAGAGTGAAATTCCAGATTTAGCTAATGGAGTTCAAAGGTCATGTAAGTGGTTCTAAATGATACCGAATTGTCCCTTAGACGAATGAAAGTAATGTGTTACATTTTTTGTATCAGAGCAAAATTTTCTGGCATCAGATAGGACAGACCCATACCCTAATTCTAAGTTCTAAATACTTTGTTAAGTTTAGGGTATATGTTGGGATAGTTAGCATTACTTATTTAAGTTAGTGTTGTAGGAGTAGATGTAGATATGGGATTTCATAAAGTTTAGTAAAAGTAATCGATTAATAAGGGAGACCCTAGGCTAGTAATAATTTATGAACATGAGGTACATCCAGACTATGATCCTTCTCCAGATAATGAAGAAAGTTCAAATGATAGTATAGGGGATCAGTCAGGGAGGTCTATAGTTGGATATCCCATAGATATTTCTTTAAATTTAAACCTGTAGTCTGGAGATTTTGTAGAGATTCATCCTGAAGTTGTATATGCACTAAATGATACTGAGTCTAATAACTCTATACTGTATAAGCTTGTGGGAGTGCCCTCTAACCCTACTGTAAGCTCTACTCCTCTGATGAGAGGACAGATTACGGCTGAGAAAGTTGAGTACTGGTACTGGATTACAGGTAGACCAGAGATCTGCCACAGTCTATGACAATCCCTTCATATTCTTGTAGTCTAGGGATATATGATTTTATAGATAAATATCAGTGGGATTTTCCTGGTCCAAGTCAACCCCAGCCTTTCTTGCCAAAAGAAGATAATGTTGACTATATCAGTCTCAAGATAGCTGTGGAGAGTGAATTACTCAGTTTAGGCCAAATGATGGATAGAAGTAGAGATCAAGAGCAGTCAGTCTACCTATATTTTTTCAATACTGTAGCAGGGATAATAGACAAATATACAATAGAAGGCATAAACCTAAATCAGGTTTATATTTTAGAAGATTAGCATGAGATGGTAGTATGTCAGATACTACCATATACCCCTACGTGGCACGTAGAATTGAGTGAGTTTTTGGCAAATGACCCGCTAATTGATATACAGGGGTGCCATTTTTGTATGTAGAACTACTTGCAGTTCACTATCCCTTAGGAAAGAATTTCAATAAAGATGAAGAGTGTAACATCCTGATTTTTGGTCTAGGAGAACTGGGAGGTAGTCTGATATGGGCAGGCTGCTAAACCCGTAGTCCCAGGGTAGTAATATGATATGGGCGGATTACTTACCTGTATTTTGTAGGAATCCGAGGGATGAGCTAAGTCCTTTAGGATTTAAAGATGAGTTAAGTCTTTAACCTACAGAATCAGGATAGTTCACCTAGGTTCAAAATGAGGAATGTGAGGAATATCTTAAGTCTTAAGCCTAGGAATTCTGCAGGTAGCTTGATATGGGCTGGCTCCTGTGTAAGATAACCTGATATGGGCGGGTGGTCGAGCCTTTCAATTAACGATGACTCCCGAAGAGTTTAAGGGATGAGTTATTGAAAGAGAATTTCTACAACTTAAGATGAAGGATGAGAAGATGAGTAACAGGGCCAGAATGAGAATGCAGGGGCAAAATCGTAATTATGGGAAAGATCAGGCAGGTAGCCGATGAGTACCATATTTTGCCAGAAAATAGAGAAAATTATGTTGATCATTTCACTGAACTGTTAAATATGCATATGAGGTCTCTATAGGTATGAAAGAATTAGAAATGTGACCAAGGGTAAAATGGTCATTTTTGAAAAGTGTGCGCGAGAGCGTACTTTCAGGCAAAAATAGCCCGGTCCGGATAAAATATCTGAAAATACCGGGAGATAGAGAAAAGGATTCCGGGTTGAATGATGCAACATAGAATTTTAATTTGAGGTCCCGATTTTTCTGTAAAAATTCCTGAAGATGGGAATTTACAGTTATAATCGGTAAAGGAAAGGCAGTCAGAATATAGATAATCGGACTGTGGCCAGAGGCCATACAGTGTTTTTAAGACCTATAGTGACACCAGGGAAGGCCCAGGCCCATAATAGCAGTTCAGTGGTAAAAGGGGCCGGTGTCCGGGAAAAAGGTGCGAAATGACGAAAATGCCCCTATGTTATAGAACAGCTGAAGAATGAGTAAAGGGTATTTTAGTCATTTGCCTAAGGTTAGACAGTCCAGGGAAGTTATCTGGATAATTGACCAGGGTCAAGAATACTCTGGTAAGATGGGAAAAGATAATAATGTCCCTAGACCTAATAAAGTAAAGAAAGAGAGACTAAGGGCATTTTGGTAATTTGCCAAGGGGTGCTTCTTGGGAATCATGCCATCAGAGTACTTAGGCTGGATCAGAGACCCAAGATGATATTCCTAGAGCCCAAAAACGTAGGCCCAGTGATATGTGGGAAAAAGTGGCATTAAAATACTATTTTAATGCTGTTTCAATAAAGTAAAGTTACTCAGTCGACACGATAACCGAGGAGGTGATCAGATAAAGTTCGGGACTTATCTGGATTGCATTGGAAAGCATGAAAGGTCCCTTCCAGGTGCCACATGGTGCAATCTTAGAGGAAGAAGAAAAGTTAAGGACACATGGCACAATCTTACCCGGTGAGTCCAGTTTATGGGAAATCGGATCGGACCGATACTGGATTGGACTGGAAATGCTGAGTCAGCTGATGAGGTGTCCAGGAATTATGACATGTGAAGAATGTGGCGATGAGGTGTCCCGGTGAGGTGTCCTGGGTGATGCAGTAAAAAGGAATAAAAGAAAATAGGAAATTCCAGGAAAAACCAGGACCACGTGTTCAGATGGCTTCAAAATTACAGGAATGCCATTGAGGGAAACTATAAATACCCCTCCCCCTCCCATTTCATGCATCCCACGGTTTTGGCAAGAGAAAGAGAGAGAAAGAAGAGAGAGAAGGAAAAAGAAAGAAGAAAGGAAGTTCTGGCGGAGCTGGAAGCAGTATAGAGATAGTAGAGTTCTACTAAGCTTTTGAGGTAGTAACTAATCCTAGCTTTTATGTAATGGCTTTGTGATTTGTTGTGCTATTGTTTGGGTGGATTGTTGTCTTATATGTTATGCTTGAAGCTCTATTACAATGCTATGATCATATGTTATTGAGTATGGAAGCACGCAGCATACATATCTGTACACAATGTTGGGAATTGGAAGAAACGCAGCGGAAATTAACTTTAAAAATTTTTCCATTCCCATCCAGGATCTACCGAATGTGTTTAAGTCAAGGAGAAAGAAGTGTTACCTTCGGTTTCAAGCTTTGGTCGCGACCTCAGTGTCCACTAGTCGCGACTCTTCGCCTCTGGAACCTTTTAGTCGCGACCTCCTCTGCTTCTCGTCGCGACCTGACGTCTCTGGAGTTTGTAGTCGCGACCTCGTCAGCTTCAAGTCGCGACCTGCCTCTTCTTTTCGGATTTCTGACGTTCAGATGCCCGTATGGTCGCGACCTCAGCGTGTTCTGGTCGCGACCTGTCTTCGTGTCTGGTTCGATCACAAGAAGTCGACAGCTCAGATCGGCTTCCTCTACCGGTATCCACACGAACAGCGTTCCAATCCCGAATGACGTGCTAGCGCCTCTTGTCCCTCTAGGGCTTTCTAGAGATTCCGTCCTCACCGTCTCTATCTCGGCAGTTTCTTATGTGCAAACCTTTTGCACTCTCCCTGCCCCCTCTTCTCACGTCTGAATGTGTGTGTAGAGATCTATATTGTGTGTAGAACCCTAGCTCCTAATGTCAAATATATAGGAAGCTATCGGGCTTCTAATAGGGCCGGGCTTCAGAATTAATCTTATATTAATTCTGAATTAATACAATATCATATATTGCATAATTTAATAAGAAACTTATTAAATAAATATGGTTTATATTAAATCCGTCCCACAGATTTAATTCACCTATTTATTTAATTTAAAATAAAGATAAGACAGAATTATATTTGATTTATTTTCATAAATCAAATTTGAGATATCTTATCAATTTGAATTTCAAATTCAAATAGATCATATCCATTTAAATTCAAATTCAAAAGTGATAGAGATTTAATTTATCCTTATAAATTAAATCTTACAAATATCTCTTATATTATATATATAATATATATAAACTAATTTATATATATGAAATATATATCCACCCTAGATTATTCATTGAATCTAGACATCTCTTAGATTCAATGAATCTGGACATCATAGCTCGCATTGGGCTGTTTTGTGTGCGACCTTGTAGGCCCATATGAAGTTGGCAGTGGGCCAGTTACTATACTGACCCACAAGTCGTAAGCGGTCTCTAGCAAGGCATTACGACTACCCAAAACATATGAGGATCGATAAACGATATAACCTTTCATACAACCATATCACGTCCCTTTTGTCAGACGATATTTCGGTCAAGGATGAGGCATGGAGAACGTCATCCTCCTGTTCCTGACCATTACTTTCTCGATCCCTGAGTAGTCTGAATATAGAAATGGAACTACCCTTCCATTCCAGTATGGCCATACATTTCTCAGACTCACTCATCGAGGGGCCCAGTAATATCTCTCTACGAATGTGAGGGACAAATTCCATCTTAACCATTCACATTCCTCCGCATGAAAAACCACTAAGCCCGAACATAGCCTTTATGATCACTCGGTCAAAAGTGACTTTTGACTAGGTCAAAGCTGAGCGTTTGTCATGTAGGAATCCATGATGATCTCAGGTCAAAGGGCATAGTGACATGGCTTGTATGTGAGAGAAGCTTATGACTTGACCCATGCAGCTCTCTCATAGCGGGTCGGTCCAACACCATGTACTCTTACATGTGCCTATGACTTTGATTTATATCTCTATATATCTTCAAAGTCATACTAGTCTTATTTCATCTCTGTTCCCGCATAGATGACTGACCAGGGACATTTAGGATAAAATCACTAGTTATCCAAGGATTGTCATCATAGTAAACATGCAAATAATATGATAACATGATACAATGATTGGCCCCTAGGGCACAATTTCCAACACACAATCACAAGCAAGCACTGTCACACTGCATTACATATATTGTTATGATTATTACTACTGAGATTCCCCCGAATCTCATTCCCCATATCTAACCCATTACAGGGAGATTATGTTGAAGTGAATTCTAAGAATTTTGAGAGACGCCGTTATGCTGCCGAAACTAAGACTGAACATCAGTATATGATAAGTACTGTGTACGTTTGTGCTGTCTAAGGAGGCTAGAAGTGAGTGGACCTAGCCGGTTCATCCAGTCTTTCCTGGGTACTACGTAAAATGGTAGTTCTCATGAGGGAATTACCGAATCAGTACGGTTCAGTTCTTTAATACTGCCGAAGTTCGAGCAGGAAAAGATGTAATAGAAATATGAGAATTTTGTATATGCTTTGTTGTATGACACTTTGTTATTCAATAATGAATATTGCTTGGCATGTTTAATTTGTTGACGATGAATTAAAAGAGAAATTCGCAGGTCCTGAGGTAGCAGTGTTTTGACCTCAGTTTGACCTAGTAAACGAAGGAGTTTGGCCACGAAATTTGGTAAGCCAGTAGTACACATCTGGGGCATTCCGTGGATAGGTAATAAGCCTCATTTGGATGTGTAGAATGAGATTAATTAGTTCTCAAATTAAAGGTTCAAAATAAGGAACTTAAGAGTAGAAATTTTAATTTCTGGGCTTAAGTTAAGACATGATTGAGCTAATATTGCTTCCCCAAGTGTACTATGAGGAGTCTAAGGGAGGATGTTTCAAAGAGTAATGTAAATATATAAATAGTGTAAATTAAAGTATTTATATAGATGTATAATAGTAATGGCATACCCCGTATATGTAGTTGATATGTATGTAATGTATGCACAAATGCTGTGATGACATGAAATATGAGTTTTTATGTGATATAATAAAATGATAGTTGGTTGAATTATGGTTGATAGATATGGATGAGTTTCATGTGACTTAAACTCATCAAAGTCAAGAACAAGAATCAGCCATTGCTAGAGTAGAGATTGGACAAAGAACATTAGAAGAGAATGTTTAAAGAAAAGTATGCCCAAGTCGCGACATGAAGAAAGATTCATTCTCTTCATAAAAAATATGAGGTAGAACTAATAAAAATTTATTTTTAATTCATCCATGGAGTTGAATATTGCATTCAACAATTGTTTTTATCCAATTCGGAGGAATCAATAGAAAAGGCAAATCCCTTATGATACATTAGATTTGGCTTGGTTATATCAATAGAGTGAATAGATTTACCATTTCTTGAAATCTCTCTTCTAATTTAAAATCATGGTGTAATGTGTGTCCACCTGTTCTGGTCATGAAATAGATGAAATAAATCAAAAATTATATTTTTGTTCAAGAATAAAATCTTATTGGAACTATTCAGTTCATCCTTCAAAACCATATCACATCCTGGATATGACGAAATAGGATGAATTGAGACGGTATTTTGTAAATATATAATCATCTTGAATGTATTAACTATTTCTTTATTTTTCGATCGCATGGAAAGAACAAAAGAAATATCTTGTTCTTTCTTCAACAATTTATAATCTCTCGTGGACCTTTCAGTAGAATTCGCACCCAGATGAAGTTCTGACTATCTTTCAGGGAAAAAAGAACGAATAGTTCTTGTAGGATTCTCAAGAAATTATTCAATTTCTTCCGGAAGCAGATAATTATTCATCTTCTTCTCACATTCCGTGAATAACGGGGACGTTGAGGAATATCTAGAAAGGCATTTAGGCAATCGCTCTCACTCTATCTCTGTTCATTTCATTTGAAGAAAGGAAGGATCCCAACAAAGAAGCGATCTTTCTTTTAGTTTTTGAATCTCTCTTTCATTAATCAATGTGTGTTATTCCGAATCCTCATTACTAATGAAATCGAAATGATCTATGGATGGATAAAAAGATCTTTTCAATTGGCTAGAATCTGTTACTTGAATGAAACTAGATTTTGTGGAATCATATTGAATATTTGGGATCAAAGGGAGTGTTAAGCTGTATGCAAACAATTATTAAGACTTAAAAATTAACAATGTCTATATAAACTGGAATTTTTGTGTGTGTTACAATGACAAGTGTAAGCTTGGAGAAAGAAAACTAAAACATCAGTCTAGAAAACATTCAAAAGAGCAGTGGCGAGTAACAAGATGACGAACAGCATCTTTGGTCGTCCAGGTACATGAACAAATAATAATGCTAAAGTTAAATATTGAACATTGGAGTTGACTCTCTTTATGTGTATCTGCTTCCGTTCTTTTATCATTTTTCTTAAAGATATAGAATTAACAAATTAGTATGCAACTTAATTAATCACAATTAAAATAGTGTTATTACACCTTTCACACGCCATATATAGGCTTAAAGCAATTGAGTTACGTAACTCATGAATTAATACTTTAATATTAACAATATACTTCCTATGGTCTTAAATATAAGAGTTAGATGAGGAGTTCATTTTGATCCTAAATATAAGACTCTAATCTACTTTGTATCATAAAATTATAATTTTCTCTCCAAAGTACCTCTATATGATTACATATATTAAGGGAATTTCTATTAAGAGTGGTTCAAAGGCACATGATTATAAGGTATTTTAGGGAAACCAATATACAATCATTATAAATAAGTAACTTAACTAACTTATTTAATCTACTTAAATTAGTTAAATAGATCTTCTATTAAAGATCGGAAGTAGTATATAACAAATGAGATATTAGAATAATCATAATCATGTAAAGCGGAAATAAACAAATTCAATATATATATATGCACTATTAAATTAAAATCTTACTACTTCTAAATTTAGCAACTGTGGTAAAAACAACTGCACGTTTTGTGCTTTGTATATTATTTTCTTTTCTTTTTTAACACCTTCATTATTTTATTATTATTAAAAAAAGTTGGTACCTTGCAAGTTTTTTTTTATACAAGTACCTTGCAAGTTGGAAATGCCAGTGGGTTCTTTTTTTTTTTTTTTGGCCACCCAGTTCACCGGAGCTTTGCCCCGACTACATTCGGATTCGACCCGTGTCGCGCACCTGGCTATGGTGGGTGAGTCTCCCAACGAAAATTTTCTGTATACGTCAAAGCTCAAACTCGAGACCTCGTTTAAGTGATAATGAGTTACTTACCACTCAGACTAACCCCCGTTGGTTGCTAGTGGGCTCTTGGTTTTTCCTGAGAAGACAAGGGGGTTTGTTATAGTTTAGCGATTAGTGATTACACTGTGGCCCATTGACTCGCTATGGTTTAACCATAATTTTGTATGTGGGTCTGAATAAAAGAAAGCCCATTTAAATTTCTAGAGATGCCATTTTGGGTGTAAGGTATATAGATCCTCAATTCACATTGGGCTCGGTCACCTTACGTTTCGGCCATACTTTCTTCACGGTCATTTCAGAAGCCTACCACCAACAAAGGTTGATCCGAATAGTAAGCAGTTTAATATCGTTTAAACGAGATTTTAAGTTCAAACCTTGGCGTATACAAAAAATTTCTGTTAGGAGACTCACCCACCATAGCCAAGTGCGTGACGTAGGTCGGATTCGGATATAGTCGGGGCAAAACTCTGATAAACCGGGTGAGCAACAAAAAAAACAATTTTAGAAGCCTACCAAATTATTTGAATCATTGGAAGGCTAACATAAATTAAACAGAATAAATAAATAAATTAAACAGAAAATGCATGTAAAAAAAATAAGAAACACTTTGGAAATACGAAGCACGATGTGCCAGCACCATATGTATCAATATTTAATCTGCATATAATTCTTTAGACTTTAATTGCTCGGGAAATTCCTGAAAAAGGTGGCATTTGGCAACAAGAAATGTTGCAAATATTTACGACTTATATAAATATTACTACCTCTGATAATTAATATAAATATTAGATAACTAATTTTAATAGATTAAAAAATTAATTAGATTATTTATTTATAATAAATATAATTAGATTTATTTATTATTATGGATGGTATTAATGGATTATATATAATATGCAAAAGTACAATTGCATGGAAAGATTTATCAAGAGCCTTGTAGCTTACTTGACACCCATACTGAAGGGAATTGGAAGACACGCAGCGGAAATTAACTTTAAAAATTTTTTCATTCCCAGCCGGATCTACCGAATGTGTTTAAGTCAAGGAGAAAGAAGTGTTACCTTCGGTATTCGAGATTTGGTCGTGACCTCAGTGTCCACTAGTCGCGACTCCTCGCCTCTGGAACTTTCAGTCGCGGCCTCCTCAACTTCTAGTCGCGACTTGTCGCCTCTGGAGTTGTTAGTCGCGACCTACTCTGCTTCTCGTCGCGACCGGACGTCTCTAGAGTTTGTAGTCGCGACCTCGTCAGCTTCAAGTCGCGACCTGTCTCCTCTTTTCAGATTTCTGACGTTCAGATGCCCGTATGGTCGCGACCTCAGTGTCAATAGGTCGCGACCTTGCTTCGTGTCTGGTCGATCGCAAGAAGTCGACAGCTCAGATCGGCTTCCTCTACCGGTATCCACACGAACAGCGTTCCAATCCCGAATGACGTGCTAGCGCCTCTTGTCCCTCTAGGGCTTTCTAGAGATTCCGTCCTCACCGTCTCTATTTCGGCAATTTCTTATCTGCAAACCTTTTGTACTCTCCCTGCCCCCTTTTCTCACGTCTGAATGTGTGTGTAGAGATGTGTAGAACCCTAGCCCCTAATGTCAAATATATAGGAAGCTATCGGGCTTCTAATAGGGCCGGGCTTCAGAATTAATCTTATATTAATTCTGAATTAATACAATATCATATATTGCATAATTTAATAAGAAACTAATTAAATAAATATGGTTTATATTAAATCCGTCCCATAGATTTAATTCACCTATTTATTTAATTTAAAATAAAGATAAGACAGGATTATATTTGATTTATTCTCATAAATCAAATTTGAGATATCTTATCAATTTGAATTTCAAATTCAAATAGATCATATCCATTTAAATTCAAATTCAAAAGTGATAGAGATTTAATTTATCCTTATAAATTAAATCTTACAAATATCTCTTATATTATATATAATTATATATACTAATTTATATATATGTATATATATAAAATATATATCCACCCTAAATTATTCATTGAATCTAGACATCTCTTAGATTCAATGAATCTGGACATCATAGCTCGCATTGGGCTGTTTTGTGTGCGATCCTGTAGGCCCATATGAAGTTGGCAGTGGGCCAGTTACTATACTGACCCACAAGTCGTAAGCGGTCTCTAGCAAGGCATTACGACTACCCAAAACATATGAGGATCGATAAACGATATAACCTTTCATACAACCATATCACGTCCCTTTTGTCAGACGATATTTCGGTCAAGGATGAGGCATGGAGAACGTCATCCTCCTGTTCCTGACCATTACTTTCTCGATCCCTGAGTAGTCTGAATATATAAATGGAACTACCCTTCCATTCCAGTATGGCCATACATTTCTCAGACTCACTCATCGAGGGGCCCAGTAATATCTCTCTACAAATGTGAGGGACAAATTCCATCTTGACCATTCACATTCCTCCGCATGAAAAACCACTAAGCCCGAACATAGCCTTTATGATCACTCGGTCAAAAGTGACTTTTGACTAGGTCAAAGCTGAGCGTTTGTCATGTAGGAATCCATGATGATCTCAGGTCAAAGGGCATAGTGACATGGCTTGTATGTGAGAGAAGCTTATGACTTGACCCATGCAGCTCTCTCATAGCGGGTCGGTCCAACACCATGTACTCTTACATGTGCCTATGACTTTGATTTATATCTCTATATATCTTCAAAGTCATACTGGTCTTATTTCATCTCTGCTCCCGCATAGATGATCGACCAGGGACATTTAGGATAAGATCACGAGTTATCCAAGAATTGTCATCATAGTAAACATGCAAATAATATGATAACATAATTAAGAAATTCATAAATCAACAATGTTCATAAGGTAATGATTGGCCCCTAGGGCACAATCTCCAACACATACCTACCTCCTCTCATAAAGGAGGTCATGATTCTATAACCCATGTTAGCAAATAAGGGCGGATGGATGTTTAAATTGTCCAAATCCAAATAAAGTATACGGAAAGATTTAGGCGTGTCATTGAATGTCATCATAGAAACTTGCAGACAAATAGATATATACTATATGCAGACAAATAGATATATACTGGTTGGGTGGCGCCCCGGAACCAAATATATTGGTTTGCAGAATGTAACCAATAATAACATAAAACACATAATTATTTCATCTTTTTTCAAATGAAAAATTGTATCTTACTTTTTGTTATATAAATCATTGTTGTTCTAAAGTAAATTATAAAAGAACAGTAGTATGCATTACTACATAATTATGACGGTTATTTTTATTATATGCAAGCGTCATATATTGTCTAGCGTAAATATTTAATGGTTCAGAACCATCATTTGTAGTATATCATAATTGATAGTTATAATGAGTAAACTGTCAATTAAAGATACTTCTACATAGTCTTATTGGCTCTCCGGATATATTAACTTAACAGTTTGAAGTTAACAACTGTGAAATATTTTGAACAATACTTAACGGTTTAAAGGTACATCCATTAAAAATATATTGGCACAGCATGTTTGGTCATTTTGGATACAAAATTATTTGGTGGTTGTTAGTGTCAAATTGTCAAATAGGGTTTAAGACTTGACGGTTTTGATAAAGAACCGTCAAATATTTTTGCCAATATTTAACAGTTTAGGCTAATAACGGTCATGTAATGATGCGAACTTTTTTATATATTGATGTTGCTTCTAAGCAGTCCTCTGTTTACAAACACAGAAGAGGCCCCTGCTTACAAACACAGAAACACACTTACTTGTATATATATACCAATGGCAACTATCAATATCTATACGAAGTATAACTAGCTGTATCTATACACCAATTAATTCAAACTATCAATATCTGTACAAAGTCTAGCTCCTTGTATCTTTTTCAAAATTGGCTAAAAGAAACTGAAACCAAAATTGGCCAATTACCTATGTTAAAGCCAAGAACCGTCAATGATACTCAATATTTGACAATTCTTCATTGAGAACTATCAAGTATTATATTTCTTGTTTTTAAAAAAATTATAAGTGATATTCACTTTTGCCAACAATAGCCAATTACATATTTTTCTAAAATAAACATAAAAATATAAGATGAAAGTCATCTTAATCCCCACTAGTGTACTCCTCCGCCATCTCCCCAACCAAAAAATGCCTCATCTTCAAAATCAAATTTAACATCTTCTACAAGTGGCACCTCACCATTCTGCTCAACTATAATATTGAAGATCATGTTCATATTGTGTGTATATCTAGTGAGTCTCCTTGTAGATCGGTCGATGTGAGACATCATCTGAACAAGAGTGCCCAGTTGATGAGGAGGCGGAGGAGGAGGGTGAAGGAATATTGGCCGAATAGAACGAGCTCTCTACGTCTCATGTTGAAGCAGAGAGAAGAAAACGATGACCTAACAAGGAAGATGAAAGAATATGAGTTTATTAAATAGAGTTGAAATGATGGCTTCGAACCATCGAATCATGTTGAAAGTTTGTGAATTAAACTTAAAGCTACTTGGTTATTGTGTCAAATGAGAAAAAAGATGATTATTTGAATATTCTACTTGACAGTTATAGCTTAGCAACTGTCAACTATTATATAAAGGGTGCATTTCAAAAGGCTGCATTCATATATAGGTTAGATCTTGATTTCGGCCATGCTTCAAGGGTGCATTTCAAAACTTTGAAAGGTCAGTAGGCTATGTTTCTCATTTTTTTTAGGGCAAAGGGGGCCGTGTTCTGCTTTTCTGCTTCAGCGTAAGAAAGGTTTGGTTTTGACATATTAAAGCAAGGAGATAATCTCATAATCATGGGAAGTGGCATTGTCATACTATTTCCCTCACCATCATCTTCATATATGTTATATCCCCCCAAGTTTCCGTGTAAACCCCTTTTATGATTACTCTAGTTTTAAATTTCTGTTCAACAGATCTTCTTATTCTAAGCTTTTGCCTCAGTAGAACTTTAGGTTACCTAGGACAAGCCTAACAAGCTGAAATTGCAACTAGTAAATAGTGACAGTGACGATCATATATGATATTAAAATTTAGAAACACAATCACTATCTAACGGACATGCAAATGCAAACTCACATGCTTGCTTCTAGGACTAACCAAATCAAAGTGTAACACCATGAAACAAGGAAATGTTTATTTTGCCCTCTCCTTATACTAGTAAATGTTCTTGTGGGCAAAAATTTCATGTAATCTTAAAAGAAGATTGCATATACTTTCTTCTATAATACAGACGAAAAGAAAGAATATTAAAATAAAGAGGTCAAATTGAATATATAAGAAAAAAGGAAAGCAGGCAGAAAGAAGTGTGAAGAAGATTCGCACATACCAGTCTTGGCGAATAACTTTACCGTCCACAACATATAACTTAATAAGTGATGCAAAATCAATATCCTTCCCCGAGAACTTGTAGTGTTGCTTATTGTCTATTAATATCCGCATACAATACCCATGAATATGGATCATTATATATCGATCATGCACTAACATGCATATACTCAAAATAGAGTTGAACATATGGAAGATTAAAGGATGATAAACTGCATGTAAGTGAGAGAAATTCTGCCAACCTCTTGTTTTCCTGGTGAAATCACATTTTCTTCAACACTGTAATCCACAATTCTTGACTCTCTAAATACCTAAGATATATGAAAAAAAGTAGTCAGGCATCAAAACCATTAGGAAGAGAGACCAAAAAAAGAAGAAAAAGAAGAAGGATGACAGCATAACTCAAAAAGGAATCCTGTCTCCCTATCATGACCAGAACTTATTGCCAACCCTTGAAAAATTCTTATAACCCTTCGATGATAATCGTTAATCAAACTATTTATTGCTATTCAATGCTTAATGATCCACAAGGATGACGTACGATCTGGATTTATCACTACCACTTCAGATTAGGTTGCATAGACTTTTGTAAGTCAAACTAATTTACAAGGAGCCGAGGAGGATATATCCTAAAAAGAGCCAGCTTATATAGCTATGCTTTCAGTACCAAAATTAACATCAAGGGACCATTTTTCATTTAGTACAAACGAAAGCATAAATAAAATCAAGCAAGCACTCTAGATGGTTGCCAAATGATTGCCCATATCATAATTAAGAAAAATGATAATGTATGTCTATATTTTGACCAAAAATTTCCTCTATATCAAGAGATCTTCACGAGAGATGGATCGATCATTTTGTGATGTCTAATACCTAATTGTAATTAGGAACAACTTTCATGTCACATCCATCAACCTAATAGTCCTTTGGAGTTAGAACATGTATAGATGTAACATATCCTCTGAGAATTTCAGTGCAGAGGATCATAAAGCAAAAAACAAAATGATGATAAACACAAAGCAAAAGAAGAACCTTGGGAAGGTGATAGAATGCTGATTTGATTTGCTTCACCCTGCAGCATCAATATTTTAAATTATAAAAGAATTTACAAGAATATTTAGAGTGATATTTTAGCATTTGTAGAGGCTATTCCATGAAAAACAAAACAAATGCATACCCATGTGCACACATAAGTGGATACTCAAAGGAAGCATCTGGGGCATAGATTTCGAAGACAACAGCTGTTGCACAGGATCCATACCTGGAAAGACCAAAACAATTTGCTGGAAATAAGACCTCAAAGGAAATTGCAAACTTTGTGAAAAATCCTAAAATTAGACTTGTGCAGAGAACTTGTCTAGAAAAATGAAGTGTACCTATCTAACGATTTGAAACATATTAAATATTGAATGAAATTAAAATAAAAAGGTGAGTCTATTGATAGTAATGCTTCAATTTAGGAAAGTATGGTAGGCAGAACTTTTTTTTTTTTTTTGTATAAAAAATTTTAAAAGGGTTGGGCTCACCCACGATTTAAGGGTAGGGCGAAGTCACCCTTCCTCCTAGACGATACCAATGTTGGACAGGACGAGCTGACTATTACCCTTAGGCATAAACCTAGGCACCTAGGAGCTATGATTCCTCCCCAAGCGCCGCGATTAGAACTACAACAAAGTAGTACTCCCTAGGGATCGAACACGCTCCAAATAGTCGTATGTCTCACCCCTTCGCTAGTTGAACCCACGGACGATGGGTAGGTAGAACTTTTTTTGTTGTTGCTTACCCGGTTCACCGGAGCTTTGCCTCGACTACATCTGGATCCGACCCGCGTCACACACCTGACTATGATGGGTGAGTCTCTCAACGGGAATTTTCTGCATACGCTAAAGCTCAAACTCGAGACCTCCCTTAGACGATACCGAGCCGCTTACCACTCGGACTAACCCCGTTGCTGGATAGGTAGAACTTAGAGACAGAAGAGAAAACACTGTACTCCAACCTGTTAGATGAGCCTTGGGCTTTGGCCCATATTTATACTTAACCTAGTTTTTACCTCACAGCCTTTGTTTTCCCATTCCTCGATTAATTCTTTGCTTATGACCTCTCTTATATAGTTATGTTTAATTTGTTTTCTTTTTTTGAGAATTTCTTGTTTTCTTCTTCTGAATAAAACTTATTTTAGTCACAAAAGGACAGAAAACCTATTGATAATGGACAAGCTGAGAATTTTCTAAAGTTATTTTCAATCTTTGCACACTCCTACTTAATTTGGAAGAATCGTCTTAAAATATTCACATGTTTTTAACATTGAAGTCAGACGTATGGGAGAGATTACCAGAAACTTATGCTAAAGCTGCTGTCATATAATTAAAACAAGTAGCCACCAGTTCAGCTCAAAACTTAGAGCCTAGAAGGTTGATTCTCAGCAAATGAAGACAACTCTAAAAGCCTAATTCAGTCTAAATGAAGACAACTCTGACTTATTCAGCCAACATAATGGAGTTATGTAAAATCTTACAGTCAATTTACCAACATAGAGCTGTTTCGCAGCAAATACTCTACATTGCATCTTGATATGCATTAAAAATTGATTTAACCGTTAGAAGTCAAAGCATAATCAATTACGATCGTTTAGTTGTTGCTCCCCATAATTCTCCCTCACATTAGCGACCACAGGAACACTTTCTCATGCAAGTTTATAATGGCAATCACATGTCAATTTTTATTTATTATTAGAAAATATTGTTAATGTTGGGCTGGCTATTCACCTTACTTCTATTAACATCATAATAATTTATTAAAATATTCAACAGTAATTATAGATGTCAAGGGATATATGATAACACCCATATTTGCATGATAAACTCTGAAGATAACTTTCTGTTGTTAGCTAATTTACCCAGATAGAATACTTAAAATGTCCAACTCTTTATAAAAGGTTAAATGACCTGTGACTAAGACTGGGTACATAAAACACGATATTATATTCGACAGGAAACAAAAGAGCTGGCAAGTTTTAAGTCATCTTCTCAATCCACTATCTAAATCCACTATTCTAATATGATTGACAGAAATTGTGACAATAGAACATAAATCCAAACTGATTACGAACTTGTTACATCATTGAATAAATTAAGGAAAAACTATTTTTTTCTTATAATTTTGACTCGGTGGTAATTTTTGTACTTTAACTCAGTATTATTCAGTCCCTATAGTTTTGTTTTGATAATATTGTAACTCGATCTTTGAACTTTAACTTGATACAACTCAGCCCTTATAGTTTTATCATTTTAGACGCTAAATTTTTAAAAAGTTAAAACTATAAAGATTGGGTTATACTGAGTTAAATTAAAGTTCAATAGCTAAGTTGTAACTGAGTTAAAATCTAATTATAAAGATTGGGTTATATCTAATCTAAATTTAAAGATCGATGAAGTCAAAACTATAGAGAGCCAAAAATTAATTTTCCCATAAATTAATCATGTACTTCTTTCTATGAAGCACTGAATCTACAGCTGTTATTCCACGCCTATTTATAAGAAACAAGTTATTGGAGTCAGTACAACAGTTTCCTTCGTTACCTTTTTAGTCTAAATATTCTGTGATAATTACAATAAGTAGACAGGAAATAGAGGATAATGTTCAAATTCCGCGTTTACTGTGTTTCCTTCATCATCAGATATGCGTTTTTTTGAATCATAATCGCTCGCTTCTTTAAAATTTGCCGCAGGCGTCTGATTGAATCCATCCGCACCTGAAAGGCAAAACAAAGCCGAACTGTCTAACTGTCGTACGAAATCAGTAAGAAAACAAGACTGCAAATGACTACAAAATCCCAGTCAAAATACATGACAGCGAAAGAAGCTAGTTCAGTTTAGCATCTTTCATTTACAGCATCAGTTCAATTCCCCTCACGATCACTGTAATATTGAATATTGAATATTGAATGAAAGAGCCGAGGAACCTGACCTAAGATAGCTCGAATTAGGTAATTTAAAAATTCATTACAAAAACAATGAGATTTTAAATAAGAACGATGATGTCTAAGGTTTTAAGCAATAAATACAGCGACAGTAAGTGGACTCGGACACATGCAGCAACAAAAACAATAATAAAATTGCCATATTATAAAACCCAGATATGAATAGGTCGATTGATTATCCGTTGACACTTTCTCCATTATTGAGGATGAAGAAATTCTGCTGCAAGCCAAGCGGCTTAAGTTTAGGCGGTAGAAGAAGAATTGAGAAATTGAATTCCTCGTGAGTAGAGAAATTTGAGAAGGCAGGATTTGTAAAAAAGAATGCCCATGGCTGCTTCGGCCTCTACTTAGCCTTTCGTCATCCATTACCATATTCAAATTCAAAGGCAGCGGTGAGTCAAGTAGTGCCGTTTGACATTTCCTCGCGCTCATCTTCTAGGTGACAAAAAAATCCACGGTCCTTTTAAAAGCAGACAATTGTTTAGTTGAAATATACAACCTCTCTATGGAGGTCATCCGATGGATATAAGAAGTAGGGAATTTGCTCATATTCATTACATATCATTTTTAAATCAAATTGTGCCAGATAAAATTTCAAAACTCGGTTGAACTACTATTAATAATAAAATCAATATAACAATAAATACTCTCCCGCCAAGCCATACTCCCAAATACCCAGATTACTGTTCATATAAGCTGGATCATCAATTTTTGGCTCCTCTTGTACTTCGTTAAAGCTGATGAGCTCTTTTTTTCAGTCCCCAATATGTTTCTACTTTCTATTCATTTTTATTTTCCCCAAATCTCTCCTTAGCTTTTTTATTAATGGTATTTATTCTCTCCTACATTCCAAATTTCAAAATTCCCCCATTTTCCTTCTCCCTCCATTTCTCTTCTTTCGGCTGCCAACCCTTTTCATTTCTCTGCCAGCAATCTCTTTTCCATGCCTTCCATTCTTCTTTCTCACTTTGCAGGCGACAATCTACGCTCACCATTTGCAAACAAAAAAGTTCGGCGAACTTATCTCCTTCTCTATTTAAATTTGTCTAAATTTGCAAGTCCGTTCAAGTTGGTTCGCAAGTCTGGTGGACTTATCTCCTTTTCACACTTTCAGGCGAGGATGCAACGGCATAGAGGAACTGTATGAGCACAATAGATTCTCTATAAGAATGTAAGTGTGTAGCTCTCTATATCCTCTCATTGTTAGGGTTCTTTCACTCAAATTCAAATTGGCAAACAACCTACCATATGCTTGTAATGCCTATAAATCTCCTCAACTATAAAACACTCCTGCAAAAAATAAGAGGTCTTTAAAGGGTGAAATGATAGAGAAGAGATATATGGAGGAAAAGGGAAAAGAATAAAATTGAATGTCTTAATTAAAGATGATATAAGCCAAATTTTATCTAAATACCCCAAATCATATCCTTTAATTATAGATTAATACTTATTTCTCCTTTATTCTTTTGCTATAGCTTCTTGACAATGTTAAATTTCCTTCTTCTTCTTTTTTTTAAACTTAGAAATCAACCAGCTTATATATAATACTTCCACAAGCTCTTTGAAGGTTATATGGGTTCAAGTAAAAAATGAACTTGACTTAATTATAATGAAATTTATACACCAACAAAAATGAGATAACAATGGAATAACAATGAAGGTCCAATGGGTAAACAATGGATCAAAATTTATGGCTTGTGTTTAGTCCCAAAGGTTTAGAAATGAATGTCTCTATCATATTCAATAACAAATGCGCAAGTAGTTTTCAACTTAGAGCCAAGACAAGTTCTAGGAGATATAAACCAATTGACTAATCACTCAATATAGGAATTAAGGCCGAGAATCTTTTCAACTAAGGTTTTCATATAAATTGCTCATACACTAAAGTCTCAAACAATGTTCATTATTCACTAGGCATTACAACACTTATCACAACTGAAAATGATGATTTAAGAGTTCAAAAGTAATCACTCAAAATCATGTAATAATCCCAAGTTTAACAGTAAGAACTTAAGTATTTTCAATTCAATTTTCAAGATTTTCAAAAATTCAAGTGTGACCATGGTTTCTATAAAACTATTTATGCAAAAAGGTTATAAACAATAGGGCAATGAATCACTTATATAGCACCTTAGTAGCTCAAAAGGAATCCTTATATACAGTATTGCACAAGGCAAATAGAAGGTAAATGGACATTTTCGCATTTTGGTCGAGACTAAAAATAGTGCAGGTCACGACCAAATTTCACAGTGAGTGCTTGCTCTGAACTTACATATTTAGTCGCAACCACACTACACAGAGGTCGCGACTCCTTTTCACAGAGAGCCCATAAAGTCTGGAATTCAATCATAAGTCACGACCATATTACATATAGGTTGCGACTAATTTCCATAGAGGCTACCAAATGATAATTTTCAAAGCCCAAAACAATTTTTACACTAAACCCTCTTTAGCAAACAACAAAATAGCTTAAAATGGGGGTCTAATTTGCAGCAATTCATCACACATTAAGACCAACGTAAAAATATTTTGTGATGAAAGATTGGATTTATGAAAAAATTTGGCATTCTTAGCGCAGAAACATGAGCATCTCCCCTACACTCAAACTTGACAGTGTCCTCACTGTCAACAGAGCTATACAAACACAATCACAATAGTGAAGCAATGAGATTCAAGGCATATATATTAAGCAAGAGCAATAAAAAGGATAAGTTCAGTTTCAACATCCATCTCAATTACAACATTATCCAAATACAAGCAAAGAAAAATACAAAACAAAACAGCTTCTAGACTACATATTCCTTTTCTTTGCAGCGCCTTCAGTAGCGCGGGCTTCCTCATTCATCCCAGCAGTTGTCTCATCATCTTCTCCAGCATCTGCAGCTCTTTACCCTGAAGATTCACCCGGTCCCTATTGAAAGAAAGCAGAGGCAGGAATATTACTCTTGAAAAATGCCTTTTCAAACCCTGGAGGCAAGGCTATATGAAGTGACTGAGCAATCTTAAGAACCAATGGATCAATAAACTGTTGTCTTCTAAATTCATGGTTTATAATGACTGCTCTCTGCTCTTGTAGCTGAGAAGTAACTTCAACCAACTGATAAACTATGGCTGCAAGCTACTCACGCAAACTAGAGTCACCTTTAGCAGCCTCCTCCTGAATTGGCTCTTCCTCCAAATTCCCCTCAGCTACCCTTTTTCCTTTTTTACACTCCTTAACTCACCAGCCTTCTTATTAGCCTTCGAAACACTATAACATTTAGTGGTAGAAGGGTCAAGGAAAGAGTCATTTTTTAGGGTAGGGACCGCGTGCTTCTTACACAAATCAATAATTAAATGAGAAAAGACAAGGAAAGTTGTTATAGAAGTCACGCAATGGTAAATGGAGTTAGAAATAATCTGGGGAAGGTCAACAGGCTGCTACATCAATAACAAATAAAGTAGAATGGCTCTCTCATCATTAATATCTAAAATGTGAGCCTGAGGCATCACATTATAGGTCATAAAATTGAGCCAAATTCTAGCTTCATCATTCATGACTTTCCTCTCTCTCTATATCTCTTTTAGCCCCTAAAAGTCCATTATGCTTCTTCCCCTCCTAAAATGGCCAACACCGTATCCCAAGGGACCTCATCTAAATAATTTTTCAAATAATGAAATCGACATTCAGAAAGAGTGGGCAATTTGTAAAAAGCTTTAATGTCAAAATCATCAATGAAAAATTCCTTATCTCTAAATTCAATCCCCAAGTAATCCTCTAAGGCAGAAGTGATGTAGAATTCCCTTACTAAAGTAACATTAACCTTAGACCAGTTTTCAGCAATTCCTTAAATCCTTGCACTAAGGCTAACTTATAAAAATCAAACTCATCCATTACTGAAAATTCCTTTTCCTGAACTATACCTCTGGTGTTGAACATTGCCTTAGCCGTCTTCCGATTTAACTTGGCAAGGGCTTTTGATCGAGATCTTTTGTTTATTTTGGGGTTCTTTGTAAAAGCCATCTAAGCACACATATCAAACAATACTAATCAATACAAAGTCATCCCCAAGTCTTTGAAAAGAAAATCCCTCTAGCAAAGATTAATGGTACATTGGCTGATTTTTGTGCAAAATGAGTTCAAAATAGAGGTTGGAAGTGTTTAGTCACGACCTAAAGGCTTATCCGTCATGACCTTGCGCTTCTGTAACTTTTCATCATGACAAAAGGACTCCAGGGTCGCGACTAAAACACAAAACTTTTTAAATCATTAAAATTTATTAGCAATGTCCCACAAACTCAACCAGACCCGCCAAAGCTCAGCTCAAAACAGATATGAAATCTTAAAAATCACTACCCAATACTACACATCTAAGTTCCCAAATGTCCCTCAAAATCAAAACTAACTAAAACCTAGAATATATATACAAGGAATAAGAAAACTAAAAGAAAATAAAAGGGGAACAAAGAACTACCTATAATTTCTATAGCAAAAGAGTGGAATGGTTTGAACTTCTGTCAGAAAAGAAATGGAAGACTGCTAGGGCGTAGAAATGGCTATGCAGAACTTGATGCCAGAGGAAGGAGAATGAAAATGCTTCAAGAACAAAGAGAATGGCGCTGGAAGGAGAGAATAAGAAATGGAAAGCAAATTGAAGTAGAAAGAAAGAGATAGAAGCACGCTGTGGAATAAAGAAAACTAAAGGGGAGAAGGGAGGGGCGGCGCACGATGGTTAGGTGTAACATCCCTAATTTCTGTACTACGTTGTATGTACAGGTTAAATGAAATATATGAGATTTTTAGGAAAAGATGTGTCCATATTTATTTAAAGAAAAGGGTTAATTGGAAGAGGAAGAAAGTCTAAGAGCCAAAGTGCAAAATTACGAAAATGCCATTGTGATGCCCTAAGAAACCAGAAGTAAATGGAGGGCATTTTAGTCATTTCACACAATGGATGGATATCAGAGGAAATTTGATAGTAAATTATTATAATTAATATAAGAATTTATGGAGTTGACAGAAGTCAAAAAGGAGTCCTGTAGAATTAATTATGGAATTTACGGTGAAAAAGGACACCGATAAAGGGTTAAAGGAAACGTATGTAATTTTTAACAAGACTTCTGGGGCTCAGAAAATTATGAAACTTTGTAGAGAATTCATTTTATATTATAATGAATTTCTAAAAATGTTAGAACAATTAAAAGAGGTGTTTAGCATTTATGCTAAGATCAGGGTGATTTATGGATATCGGTATAAGGACAATACATTGGGATTTGGGCCAATTAGCTATTGGACCTAAAAGAGACCCAACATGTCATCCTAGGCCAGCCCAATAAGGCCCAAAAGTTGTCTTGGAGCCCAAGTCCAAAAATAAATAATTTATGGATTTTTGGAAATAAAGAAAAAGAGAATAAAGTAAGAATTAGGTTTTGCACATGGTGGGACCCACATGGACTCAAAAATGGCGCCAAAGAAGAGAGCTTAGGTGTCCCAAGTGATGTCATGCTAGTGAGGTCATGGTGGTGAGGTCATGAGCCAAAGTGAAAAGATATTCCAAGATCAAACCTTTAACCATTAGATCAAATAGTTTCCAAAGTGATCTTGGCCTTCAAATGGCACATGACTTTTGCTATAAATACCCCCCCTTTCCATTCATTCTTCACACCCAAGAGCTCCTTTAGAGAGAGAAGTGAGTTCTAGAGAAAGAAAGTGCAAGAAAGCAAGGAAGAAGCAAGGGTCTTGAAGGAGCAAGTAAGGTAAGTTGATGTTCTTCACTTTACCATTTCGGTTCGCACTGTTCATGATAGAAGAAAATGGAATTTCAATGATTTAATGCTTCCATTGAGTTTATATGATGATTTTGTGTAGGATTGGAAAGGTTTTGAACCTTGGAAACCATTGGAATTAAAGGTTATAATGTTGAAAATTCCTCACGGGACTGTTCACTCGTGTGAACAGTGATTTGAATTTCATAATTTTGATGCTTCCAATGGTCTTAAAATGAGATTTTGTGTGGGGGTAAAGTGGAGGAACAAGTATGAGAAGCATTGGAACCAAAATGGGAATTTTTGGAAAAGGGAGCTTATTGAAACTAGACTTGGATTTTGTTTGGAATGGAGTTATAATTTGGTAATTATCTTGTAATGCCTAGGTTTTGACATTTGTGGCAAGGAAAGACCATTTCAAGAAGGAAAGGAACAAGGATCTACAAGAGGTAGCAAGAATATCTAACTATAAACTTATGTGCTTTGATTGTTTTGCTTACTTGTTATGCATGAAGGTTTGGTTGAGCATGGAATGTTGTGTGATGATGATGATGATGTGATATGAGTATGTGATACTCCTTGCAATATATGTCATGACAATATGCATATTAGAGTTGCTTATGTATAAGCATGAATTAGCTCCCATTGCATGATAACATGTTAGGCATTCAATCAAACATGCATAACCTTATAGTTTATATTACTTGCTATTGGGATTTCCATGAAATCTCATTCCTTCCATATAATTAAACATGCTCTAGGTGCTGGATCTTCTCAAGGCAAGAGGGTAAATGTTGATGGATGACTGTACATAATTTAAAGAGTGTGCACTTTAATTACAAGATGATGTTTTGGTTTGTATGATGCATGCTACTCATAAATCTAATCTGAGGTAGTGTACTTCCATCGGTATTTTGATTGACTTATATGATGAGTTTTCATATGAAATTTGGTATGAACATATATGAGATATATAGCTTTAAATGGAAACCAAGAACGCCTCATTTGGTTAAGAACTCGAATTGTTATGATTTTTCAAAGTTAGGAGTTGAAATCAGGAATAAGGTAAAATGACTACTCAGAGGCAGTGAGGTTCATGCGCTAATTTCATATAGTAAACGAATGAGTTTTTTCTCGAAATTTTTTGATATTAAAGTAGACATATGTAGATTTAAATAAATATGTAATTCAACTCAATTGGATAAGTATACAAGGAGAAATGAAGTTTTGAAAATGGGGCAAAGAAACTGGAACTTCCAGATTTACCAAATGAACAGTAACGTTCAACGAATAAACTGATTTGATATGGACAAGAAGATCTCATTTTCATATTTTTCTATCAAAGTTAAATTAAATATATTTCATTAGAAATTGGAATCACATTAAAAAGATTTTTCTATATTTAGTTATGAATTTCCAAAGTTCAGGTTGTAATCTGGAATGACCCAGTGAATAGTGGCAGTGAACAGTAACCGTAAGCCCAACTCTTGGAAATTCATGTTTTTGAGGTTAAGAGGTATTCCAATGTTCTATAATAGTTCTAATTGAGTATAAGTAAGGTTAAGGATTAAGTTTAAAATTAAGGTCAAGGTTTTAAGGTGAAGACTTAAAGAAATTTGTTGGAAAATATCGTTGTGCTGGTAGACTATACAAAGTACTGTGTACGTAGGTGCTGTCTAAGGAGGCTGGAAGTGAGTGGACCTAGCCGGTTCATCCAGTCTTTCCTGGGTACTTGCGTAGAATGGTAGTTCTCATGGGGAATTACCGAATCAGTACAGTTATTTTCTACCAAGATTTTCAGCAAGAGAGATATAATCCACTTCAAGAGAGCTATACTAAGAGTACTTTGAGAGATATAAAGGAGGATATTTCATTTTGGTATCAGAGCAAAGGATTCTGGATTAGGAAATGTTCTGAATAGATGATCTATAGATACCCCTTAGTAAAGCTATCATAAATGACATTAAGTTAATACTTGCAGGATGGCTAGAGGTAGAACCAGATCAGAAACCACCGTAAATCAAGGAGACCCTTGGCCAGATGTCTATATCTTGGATAGCTCAGAGGAGGAGGAAGAGATACTGGACAGTGATTCAGATATGTGGATCCCTCCTATGGTTAGTAATGCTAAGGAGATTAGTTCCGTAGCAGGGTCCAATATTCTGACCAATACACCAGAGGGGATACAGGAGGAACCTGTACCAACTATTCCTGTGACTACAACTCTAGTAGATATAGACATGGAGACAAATCAAGGAGCCCAACCCGGACATCCTAATGATCAGTGTTCCCAAGTTAGAGGAACAATGGGATATACTCCGAGGCAATCAGTAGACCCAGACATCCCGGGTCCTAGTAGACCCAGACTAACGATGGTAGAGTTTTATTTGGGAGACCAAGTTATAGAGATGTCACCATCTAAGCATATGAGTGAAGAGCACTTTGAGAGGGCTATAGAGTTAGCTCAACAGCTGTACACTCTTAGAGGACTTTTAGACAGAAGCAGGGATCAGGACTACGTAGTTTATCAGGATTTTATTACCAGAGTAAGAGAAGCCTATCAAGCCTTCCAACCAGATACATTGACGCTGGATGATTGGACAGTCATTATGGATGAAATTCTGCCAACCACCCCTACTTGGAGAACAGAATTAGATGAATACTTTGGAGAAGATCCTTACGAAGACATACCTGATTGGATTTATTTGATTAAAGAATTTATTAGAATTAAGTTTAAGAAGGACTAGGGTATGTTTAGAAATAATAATGTTCTCTATGTAGTTATAAAGACCAGTATGGCACTATATGTATGACTTTTGATGACTGTATGACGTGTTTTGAATGGAATATAAATTATGTTGTTTATAGTATTCCTCTTCTGTTAGATTTTTCTTCTAGACCATAAAGCAAAGCAAAAATGGTTCGTACAAGAAGAACCGTTATGACAGAGGAACCAGAGAACACAAGGGATATTAATCAGCTAATATTAGAAAGGCTGGAGCAACAACAGAAAATGATAGAAGAGATGCGTGCTACACAAGCAGTGGCTGCAGCAGTGAACAATATGAGGCCTCCAGAACTGACTGAAGCAGCAAATACAGCCGTAGAAAGAGTACAGCGTCCGGTAGAGCCACCTAGACGGGCTGAGCAGACAGATCATGTATTAGCATTCAGCAATGGATGGTCAGGTTCTGCCAGCATAATCCTCCCATATTTGAAGGGACATTTGAGGTCCAGGCTGCTGAGGATTGGATCAGTCGATTGGAAAAGATTTTTAAAGTTCTGGATTGCCCATCGGAGATAAAGGCTCAAATGGCCATCTACCAGCTGGAGAAGGATGCTGATAGGTGGTGGAAAAATACAGAACTGCTTATACAAGCAAGAAACATTCCAGTCACTTGGGAAGTGTTTCTTGAACATTTCTATGCAAAGTATTTTTCTCAGTCTGTGAGGGACGAGAGAGAAGCTGAATTCCTTGTGCTGAGACAAGGAGAAAGAGAATCCTTTGATGAGTACCTAGCCAAATTCATCCGTCTATCCCAATATTCTACCTACCTGCGTCAAGTTGATGATGAGCGCTGGATGACAGAACGGATGATCAAAGGATTGAACTCTACGCTGAAGGAGAAGATGACTCCTCAACGATACAACCAGTTCAACAAGGCTGTGGAGGCTTATCGTATTGTGGAGGGCAGTATGAATCACAGGATGTTGTCTAAGCCTATAAACAAGGAGCAGACAATTCCTGAGAGGGCTGGTCAAAGCCAAAATGCTGCAAGAAATAGCAACTACAGAAAAAGGAAGCAGCCATGGCAGAATAGGAGACCTGGCAAAGGAAATTACCGAGGAGGGCCGAATAACAGAGACCCCAGAGCACGAGTGTGCAACAAATGTGGGAAGAATCATGGGGATAGGTCTTGTTGGATGGGCCAAAATGTCTGCTATACTTGTGGAAAGCCAGGACACTTTTCCAAGGAATGTCCTCAGGCAGTAGCTGATCAAAGGCCGCGGACGCAAGGACGCGTATTTGCACTCTCCAGAGAAGATGCACAGAAATCACCTGAGATGATTCAAGGTACAATCTATATCAATGAACACTCAGTGATTGCTCTGTTTGATTATGGTGCAAGTCATTCTTTTGTTTCCTATGATTGTGCTAGACGTCTAGGCCTAATGATTAGTAAATTGCATTATGACAAATATGTGACAACTCCCACAAGTGCTAGGGTAGTTACCTCTGATGCTTGTTTGAATATTATTGTGCGGTATGAGCACTGTTGTACAACCGTAGACCTAATATGCATGCCTTTCTGAGAGATGGAGGTTATACTTGGTTTAAATTAGTTGTCCTTCAATAATGTAATGCTGGACTGCAAGAACAAGACGCTAGTTCTTGGTTCGACGGTAGCAGATCGGAGTCCAGAAGTACGACTGAATTTCATAACGGAGGCACAAGCAAATAAATGCTTGCAGAAAGGATGTCAAGGATACATGGTTTTCCTCTCTGTTCAAATAGAAGTCAAAGAAGGAATTGAGACGATTGCAGTAGTTAATGAATTTCCTGAAGTCTTCCCAACGGAAATTCAAGGATTGCCTCCGGAGCGAGAAGTGGAGTTTGCAATCGACATTGTGCCTGGAGCAGGACCAGTATCCAAAGCCCCATATCGGATGGATCCTAATAAAATAAGTGAGCTGAAGAAGCAGATTGAGGAGCTTTTAGAAAAGGGTTTCATACGACCTAGTGTTTCTCCCTGGGGTGCTCCAGTGCTATTTGTTAAAAAGAAAGATGGCAGCTTAAGACTGTGTATTGACTATAGAGAGCTGAACAAGATCATGGTTAAGAACAAGTACCCTCTCCCCAGAATTGACGATTTGCTAGATCAATTGGCTGGAGCGAGTCTATTATCCAAGATTGATTTACGATCTGGCTACCATCAGTTGAGAATTAAGTCAGGTGACATTTCAAAGACTGCTTTCAAAACACGTTATGGGCATTTTGAGTTTTTGGTGATGCCTTTTGATTTGACTAATGCGCCTGCAATTTTCATGGATTATATGAACCGGATCTTCAGGCCTTATTTTGATCAATTTGTGGTGGTCTTCATAGATGATATTCTAGTCTACTCCAAATCTGCTGAGGAGCATGAAAGGCATTTGAGAATTGTTCTTGGTACCCTTAAAGAGAGGTAGCTCTACGCTAAGCTTAGTAAGTGTGAGTTTTGGCTTTCAGAAGTCAGATTTCTTGGTCACGTCATATCCCAAGACGGGGTAGCTGTGGATCCTAGCAAAGTTGAAGCTGTTTTAAGCTGGGAGCAGCCAAAGATGGTGACAGAGATCAGAAGTTTCTTGGGCTTAGCAGGGTATTACAGAAGATTCATCCAGGACTTTTCTCGAATTACCTTGCCACTAACCAAGCTTACCAGAAAGAATCAGCAGTTTAAGTGGGACGAGAAGTGCGAGGCTAGTTTTCAAGAGTTAAAGCAGAAATTAACCACTACTCCCGTGCTGATTATCCCAGACCCAACTCAGACTTATGTAGTCTACACTGATGCTAGTAAACAGGGGTTGGGATGTGTGCTGATGCAGCAAGGTAGAGTAGTAGCCTACGCCTCATGGCAGTTAAAGCCGCATGAACAGAATTATCCCACTCATGATCTGGAGCTTGCAGCGGTGGTTTATGCTCTAAAGATATGGAGGCATTATTTATATGGAGCTACAATTGAATTGTACTATGACCACAAAAGCCTGAAGTATCTGCAGGATCAGAAAGAGCTGAATATGAGACAGCGGCGATGGATGGAATTGTTAAAGGATTACGATTTCCAAATTAAATACCATCCAGGAAAAGCCAACGTAGTGGCTGATGCTCTGAGTAGAAAGGTGGTGCAGGTAGCATATATGATGATCAAAGAATTAAAGTTGATTGAGGATATGCGAGATTGGAGCCCTTTGTATCAGATGCAAGTGACAGAAAGTTCCTACGGGGGAGTACATGTCAAAGCTTGCATAGAAGATGAGATTAAAGAGGCTCAAGGACAGGATAAGCTCGCAATGATTTTTAAGGACAAGCTGGAGAGAGGGAAGACGAAGAATTTTGAGATTTACTCAGATGGATTATTGCAGTTTAGAGGAAGACCCTACATCCCTAATGCTAGGGGACTAAGGGAAAAGATTCAGGATGAAGCGCACAAAAGCTGATATACAGTGCATCCAGGTATGACCAAGATGTATCATGATGTTAAAAGATTATTTTGGTGGCCTGGACTGAAGAAAGATGTAGTAGCTTATGTGTCCAAGTGCTTAACATGCCAGAAAGTGAAGATTGAGCATCAGAAGCCAGCAGGAACATTGCAACCTCTAGATGTCCCAGAATAGAAGTGGGACAGTATTGCCATGGACTTTGTAGAAGGACTACCCATGACCCCAACTAAGCATGATACAACATGGGTGGTAATTGATCGGTTGACAAAGTCAGCTCATTTCCTGGCAATAAATAAGAGGGATTCTCTAGAGAAGTTGGCAAGATTGTACATAAAGGAAATTGTTAGACTGCATGGAATCCCAAGCAGTATTGTGTTTGACAGAGACCCTCAATTCACGTCAAACTTTTGGAGGCCTTTGCAGCAAGAGATGGGTACTACTCTCAGATTCAGCATAGCTTATCATCCTCAAATAGATGGTCAGTCTGAGAGAACAATCCAGACACTAGAAGATATGTTGATAGCATGTGTCTTGGATTTTAAAGGCAATTGGGATACTCATCTACCATTGATAGAATTTGCATACAATAATAGCTATCAAGCTAGTATTCAGATGGCCCCATTCGAAGCACTTTATGGACGAAAGTGTAGATCTCCCTTATGCTGGCTTGAGTTAAGTGAAAGAAGAATGTATGGTCCTGATATTGTGGATCAGATTGCTGAGCAGATTGCAATGATCAGAAAACGGATGATGACGGCTCAAAGTCGACAGAAGAATTATGCAGATGTCCGACGAAAGTCGTTAGAGTTTGAAGAAGGCGAGCATGTATTTCTTAAGTTAACTCCAACTACGGGAGTCGGACGATCAATCAAGGTGAAGAAGTTGCATCCTAGATACATCGGACCATTTCATATTCTCTCAAGGATAGGATCAGTGGCCTACAAGTTGGCACTTCCTCCAAATCTCAGCCAGATACATGATGTATTCCATGTTTCCCAGCTAAAGAAGTATGTTCCAGATCTAGCGCATGTGATTGAACAAGATGAAGTTGCGCTGCGAGATGACCTGACCTATGAAGTTTGACCAGTACAAATAGTTGATAGAAAGGTCAAACAACTGCGTAATAAGCAGATTCCTATAGTCAAAGTGATATGGAAAGGACAAACAGACAATGAAGCTACATGGGAAACAGAAGAAAAGATGAAGGAGATGTACCCTGATTTATTTCGGTAGAGTGTATATGTTGTAAATTTCGGGGACGAAATTTATTTTAAGGGGGAGAGAAATGTAACATCCCTAATTTCTGTACTACGTTGTATGTACAGGTTAAATGAAATATATGAGATTTTTAGGAAAAGATGTGGCCATATTTATGTAAAGAAAAGGGTTAATTGGAAGAGGAAGAAAGTCTAAGAGCCATAGTGCAAAATTGCGAAAATGCCATTGTGATGCCCTAAGAAACCAGAAGTAAATGGAGGGCATTTTAGTCATTTCACACAATGGATGGATATCAGAGGAAATTTGATAGTAAATTATTATAATTAATATAAGAATTTATGGAGTTGACAGAAGTCAAAAAGGAGTCCTGTAGAATTAATTATGGAATTTACGGTGAAAAAGGACACCGATAAAGGGTTAAAGGAAACGTATGTAATTTTTAACAAGACTTCTGGGGCTCAAAAAATTATAAAACTTTGTAGAGAATTCATTTGATATTAGAATGAATTTCTAAAAATGTTAGAACAATTAAAAGAGGTGTTTAGCATTTATGCTAAGATCAGGGTGATTTATGGATATCGGTATAAGGATAATAAATTGGGATTTGGGCCAATTAGCTATTGGACCTAAAAGAGACCCAACATGTCATCCTAGGCCAGCCCAATAAGGCCCAAAAGTTGTCTTGGAGCCCAAGTCCAAAAATAAATAATTTATGGATTTTTGGAAATAAAGAAAAAGAGAATAAAGTAAGAATTAGGTTTTGCACATGGTGGGACCCACATGGACTCAAAAATGGCGCCAAAGAAGAGAGCTTAGGTGTCCCAAGTGATGTCATGCTAGTGAGGTCATGGTGGTGAGGTCATGAGCCAAAGTGAAAAGATATTCCAAGATCAAACCTTTAACCATTAGATCAAATAGTTTCCAAAGTGATCTTGGCCTTCAAATGGCACATGACTTTTGCTATAAATACCCCCCCTTTCCATTCATTCTTCACACCCAAGAGCTCCTTTAGAGAGAGAAGTGAGTTCTAGAGAAAGAAAGTGCAAGAAAGCAAGGAAGAAGCAAGGGTCTTGAAGGAGCAAGTAAGGTAAGTTGATGTTCTTCACTTTACCATTTCGGTTCGCACTGTTCATGATAGAAGAAAATGGAATTTCAATGATTTAATGCTTCCATTGAGTTTATATGATGATTTTGTGTAGGATTGGAAAGGTTTTGAACCTTGGAAACCATTGGAATTAAAGGTTATAATGTTGAAAATTCCTCACGGGACTGTTCACTCGTGTGAACAGTGATTTGAATTTCATAATTTTGATGCTTCCAATGGTCTTAAAATGAGATTTTGTGTGGGGGTAAAGTGGAGGAACAAGTATGAGAAGCATTGGAACCAAAATGGGAATTTTTGGAAAAGGGAGCTTATTGAAACTAGACTTGGATTTTGTTTGGAATGGAGTTATAATTTGGTAATTATCTTGTAATGCCTAGGTTTTGACATTTGTGGCAAGGAAAGACCATTTCAAGAAGGAAAGGAACAAGGATCTACAAGAGGTAGCAAGAATATCTAACTATAAACTTATGTGCTTTGATTGTTTTGCTTACTTGTTATGCATGAAGGTTTGGTTGAGCATGGAATATTGTGTGATGATGATGATGATGTGATATGAGTATGTGATACTCCTTGCAATATATGTCATGACAATATGCATATTAGAGTTGCTTATGTATAAGCATGAATTAGCTCCCATTGCATGATAACATGTTAGGCATTCAATCAAACATGCATAACCTTATAGTTTATATTACTTGCTATTGGGATTTCCATGAAATCTCATTCCTTCCATATAATTAAACATGCTCTAGGTGCTGGATCTTCTCAAGGCAAGAGGGTAAATGTTGATGGATGACTGTACATAATTTAAAGAGTGTGCACTTTAATTACAAGATGATGTTTTGGTTTGTATGATGCATGCTACTCATAAATCTAATCTGAGGTAGTGTACTTCCATCGGTATTTTGATTGACTTATATGATGAGTTTTCATATGAAATTTGGTATGAACATAGATGAGATATATAGCTTTAAATGGAAACCAAGAACGCCTCATTTGGTTAAGAACTCGAATTGTTATGATTTTTCAAAGTTAGGAGTTGAAATCAGGAATAAGGTAAAATGACTACTCATAGGCAGTGAGGTTCATGCGCTAATTTCATATAGTAAACGAATGAGTTTTTTCTCGAAATTTTTTGATATTAAAGTAGACATATGTAGATTTAAATAAATATGTAATTCAACTCAATTGGATAAGTATACAAGGAGAAATGAAGTTTTGAAAATGGGGCAAAGAAACTGGAACTTCCAGATTTACCAAATGAACAGTAACGTTCAACGAATAAACTGATTTGATATGGACAAGAAGATCTCATTTTCATATTTTTCTATCAAAGTTAAATTAAATATATTTCATTAGAAATTGGAATCACATTAAAAAGATTTTTCTATATTTAGTTATGAATTTCCAAAGTTCAGGTTGTAATCTGGAATGACCCAGTGAATAGTGGCAGTGAACAGTAACCGTAAGCCCAACTCTTGGAAATTCATGTTTTTGAGGTTAAGAGGTATTCCAATGTTCTATAATAGTTCTAATTGAGTATAAGTAAGGTTAAGGATTAAGTTTAAAATTAAGGTCAAGGTTTTAAGGTTAAGAGTTAAAGAAATTTGTTGGAAAATACCGTTGTGCTGGTAGACTATACAAAGTACTGTGTACGTAGGTGCTGTCTAAGGAGGCTGGAAGTGAGTGGACCTAGCCGGTTCATCCAGTCTTTCCTAGGTACTTGCGTAGAATGGTAGTTCTCATGGGGAATTACCGAATCAGTACAGTTATTTTCTACCAAGATTTTCGGCAAAAGAGATATAATCCACTTCAAGAGAGCTATACTAAGAGTACTTTGAGAGATATAAAGGAGGATATTTCATTAGGTATATAGGGTATGTGGGCCAGTGAGGTTTAAAAAGTATGAGGATCAAAACGCAAAGCTGAATACTTTGATTAGGTCGTAACTACAAATGTTACAAGTCGCCGCTAAAATACTCAGAGAAGCCTTGTCGCGACTATAATTTTCTCATGTCGCGACCAAAATACACAGAGAGCTTCATTCTTCCCAGAACCACTTTAGTCGCGACCATAATCTAAATAGTCCCGACCAATTTATAATATCACTCCCTAATGGACTCTAAACCTCTTCCTAATTCTCCCAAATCATCCTAAATCTCTCCCACAACAAACTAACACATAACTCAATACAAATTCAGCAGTGAAGCACATAGTCACATTCAAATCATATATCGCAATACAAGGAAAGCAAAGATGACAAGATAGGTAAACTATATCATGCAATTGGTGTGTAAACACCTCAAAGAACCAACAATAAGTAAATAACACATGGATAACACAGGAGTATTATTCAAAACAGAAACAAACTAAAATTAAATAGTATCCTACTGAATCATCCCTTTTCAATCCTCAAACCAACATATCAAACATACATCACATTAGGAAAAACATGTAAAATGTAAGAGATAAGAAAGGTGTTGGAAATTGTGCCCTAGGGGCCAATCATTGTATTATGAACATTGTTGATTTATAAATTTCTTAATTATATTATCACATTATTTGCTTGTTTACTATAATGACCATCCTTGGATAACTCATGATCTTATCCTAAATGTCCTTGGTCAGTCATCTATGCAGGAGAAGAGATGAAATAAGACCAGTATGACTTTGAAGATATATAGAGATATAAATCAAAGTCATAGGCACATGTAGAAGTACAAGGTATTGGACCGACCCGCTAGGAGAGAGCTGCATGGGTTAAGTCATAAGCTTCTCTCATATACAAACTATGTCACTATGCCCTTTGACCTGAGATTATCATGGATTCCTACATGACAAACGCTTAGCTTTGACCTACTCAAAAGTCACTTTTGACCGAGTGATCATAAAGACTATGTTCAGGCTTAGTGGTTTTTCATGCGGAGGAATGTGAATGGTCAAGATGGAATTTGTCCCTCACATTCATAGAGAGATATTACTGGGCCCTTCGATGAGTGAGTCGGAGAAATGTATGACCATACTATAATAGAAAGGTAGTTCTATTTCTATAGTCAAACTACTCAGGGATCGAGAAAGTAACAGTCAGGAACAGGAGGATGACGTTCTCCATGCCTCATCCATGATCAAAATGTCGTGTGACAAAAGGGACGTGATATGGTTGTATGAAAGGTTACATCGTTCATCGATCCTCATATGATTTGGGTAGTCTTGATGTCTTGCTAGAGACCGCTTACGACTTGTGAATAAGTATAGTAAATGGCCCACTGCCAACTTCATATGGGCCTACAGGGTCACACATAAAATAGCCCAACAAGAGCTATGATGTCCAGATTCAATGAATAATCTAGGGTGGACGTGTATATATATAAATTCGTATATATATATATTATATAATATGAGAGATATTTATAAGATTTGATTTATAAGGATAAATTAAATCTCTATCACTTTTGAATTTAAAATTTAATTGATATGATATAATATAATATCTCAAATTTGATTTATGAGAATAAATCAAATATAATTCTGTCATATCTTTATGTTAATTAAATGAATAGGTGAATTAAATCTGTGGGACAGATTTAATATAAGAAACCATATTTATTTAATTGATTTCTTATCAGATTACGCAATATATGATATTATATTAATTTTAAAATTAATTCTGAAATCTAATATCCGTCAGAACACTGATTGAAGGGAATTGGAAGACACGCAGCAGAAATTAACTTTAAAAAAAATTTTCCATTCTAGCCAGGATCTACCGAATGTGTTTAAGTCAAGGAGAAAGAAGTGTTACCTTCGGTATTCGAGCTTTAGTCGCGACCTCTGTATCCACTAGTCGCGACTCCTTGCCTCTGGAACTTTTAGTCGCGACCTACTAAGCTTCAGGTTGCGACCTGTCGCCTCTGGAGTTGTTAGTCGCGACCTCCTAATCTTCTCGTCGTGACCGGATGTCTCTGGAGTTTGTAGTCGAGACTTCGTCATCTTCAAGTCGCGATCGGTATCCTCTTTTCGGATTTCTAACATTCAGATGCCCGTATGGTCGCGACCTCAGTGTCAATAGGTCGCGACCTGTCTTCGTGTCTGGTTTCTTTTCTCGATCGTAAGAAGTCAACAGCCCAGATCGGTTTCCTCTACCGGTATCCACACGAATAGGGTTCCAACCATGAACGACGTGCTAGCGCCTCTTGTCCCTCTGGGTTTTCTCAAGATTCCGTCCTCACCGTCTCTATTCCGGCAGTTTCTTATCTGCAAACCTTTTGCACTCTCCTGCCCCCTTTTCTCGTGAGTTGTGTTGTGTGTAGAACCCTAGCTCCTAATATCAAATATATAGGATGCTATCGGGCTTCTAATTGGGCCGGACTTCAGAATTAATCTTATATTATATATTGCATAATTTGATAAGAAACTAATTAAATAAATACGGTTTTTATTAAATCCGTCTCACAGATTTAATTCACCTATTTATTTAATTTAAAATAAAGATAAGACGGAATTATATTTGATTTATTCTCATAAATCAAATTTGAGATATCTTATCAATTTGAATTTCAAATTCAAATAGATTATATCCATTTAAATTCAAATTCAAAAGTGATAGAAATTTAATTTATCCTTATAAATTAAATCTTGCAAATATCTCTTATATTATATATATAATATATATATACAAATTTATATATATATAATATATAAATCCACCCTATACTATTCATTGAATCTAGACATCTCTTAGATTCAATGAATCTGGACATCACAGCTCGAGTTGGGCTATTTTGTGTGCGACCCTGTAGGCCAATATGAAGTTGGCAGTGGGCCAGTTACTATACTAACCCACAAGTCGTAAGCGACCTCTAGCAAGATATTATGACTACCCAAAATATATGAGGATCGATGAACGATGTTACCTTTCATACAACCACATCACGTCCCTTTTGTCACACGATATTTTGATCATGGATGAGGCATGGAGAACGTCATCCTCCTGTTCCTGACCGTTACTTTCTCAATCTATGAGTAGTCTGAATATAGAAATGGAACTACCCTTCCATTCCAGTATGGCCATACATTTCTCAGACTCACTCATCGAGGGGCCCAGTAATATCTCTCTACGAATGTGAGGGACAAATTCCATCTTGACCATTCACATTCCTCCGCATGAAAAACCACTAAGCCCGAACATAGCCTTTATGATCACTCGGTCAAAAGTGACTTTTGACTAGGTCAAAGCTGAGCGTTTGTCATGTAGGAATCCATGATGATCTCAGGTCAAAGGGCATAGTGACATGGCTTGTATATGAGAGAAGCTATGACTTAACCCATGCAGCTCTCTCATAGCAGGTCGGTCCAATACCTTGTACTCTTACATGTGCCTATGACTTTGATTTATATCTCTATATATCTTCAAAGTCATACTGGTCTTATTTCATCTCTGCTCCCGCATAGATGACCGACCAGGGACATTTAGGATAAGATCATAAATTATCCAAGGATGGTCATCAAAGTAAACATGCAAATAATATGATAACATAATTAAGAAATTCATAAAACAATAATGCTTATAAGACAATAATTGGCCCCTAGGGCATAATTTCCAACACTGATAGCATCCTATATATTTGACATTAGGGGCTAGGGTTTTTGAATGGAGACTGCAAAAGTTTATAGATAAGAAACAGCCAAAATAGAGACGGTGAGGACGGATTCTCGAGAAAAACCCCATAAGGACAAGAGGCGCTAGCACGTTGTTCGTGGTTGGAACGCTGTTCATGTGGATACCGGTAGAGGAAGCAGATCTGAGTTGTTAACTTCTCACGATCGAAAAGAGAGCATAGGCATCTTGAACGTCAGAATCCCCGAGCCACCAATAATTCGAATACTGAAGGTAACACCTCCTACTACTTGACTTAAACACAATCGGTAAATCTAGGCAGGGACTGAAAAAGTTTTAAAGTTAATTTCCGCCGCGTGTCTTCCAATTCCCTACAAAAGGGACACCTGGCTTTAAGGAGGCAAAGCAGATTCCTCATAAAGCTTCAAAAGGCGGCCATTAGCCTGAAAGATTTTTCCTGTCGCCTCCTCTTTCAACTTAATCATCCTAAAATCATGGACTTTAACAACTGTGTAAGGTCCATCCCAACTAGTTTTGAATTTACCATGTTTAAACTTAAACCTAGATTGGTACCTTAACACTCTATCACCCTCTTTAAACCTCTTCCTAAGAATATGAGCATCATGGATTAATTTTGTCTTAAGTATATAAATTTCAGAGCTATTATAGGCATCCAATCTAATCTCTTATAGCTCTTGAATCTGTAACAACCTCTCTGAACTAGCTTCTAAAAGGTCCTCATTGCAAGCTTTCACTACCCAAAATGTCTTATTCTCTATTTTCACAGGCATATGACAAGCTTTCCCAAAAACTGTCCTATATGGAGACATGACTAGAAGGGTTTTAAAAGCTGTTCTATACGCCCATAAAGCATCGTCTAGTTTTAAGTTCCAATCCTTATTGGATGGCTTAATAATCCTTTATAGAATATGCTTTATTTCCCTATTTGAAACCTCTGCTAGACCATTGGTTTGAGGGTGGTATGTGGTTGAGACTTTATGATTTACACCATATTTTGCCAATAAGTTATTGATTAACTTATTGCAAAAATAGGTAACTTGATCACTAATTAACGCTTTCTGTACTCCAAATCTACTAAAGATGTGAGACCTTAGAAATTTGGAGACCGTTTGAGCATCATTTGGTCTCTTAGGAATAGCCTCTAGCCACCTAGATAAATAGTCTACAGCCAAAAGAATGTAATGAAATCCCACTGAAGGTGAAAAAGGTCCCATGAAATATATTCCCTATATATCAAAAGCTCACAAAGTAGAATAGGTTGTTGTGGCATCTCATGCCGTTGACTAATTCCCCCAAATCTTTGGCATCTATCACAAACTCCACAAAACTCAAAAGCATCTTTGAAAAGGGAAGGCCAATAGAAACTGGATTCAAGGACCCTACGTGTAGTCTTTTCCCCCCCAAAATGACCCCCACAAACCCATGAATGGCAAGCTTCTAAAACTGATTTGTGATCTTGGTCAGGAACACATCATCTTAATACTTGATCGGAGCACAACTTTCACAGAAAAGGTTTGTCCTAAATAAAGTATTTAGATTCACTCTTGAGCTTTTAGGCCTAGAATTTGGACAAATGGAATGGAATTAGGCAAGTTTCAATGAAATTAACTAAATGCGCATACCAAGGTTCCACAATAGCAACCAAATTAAGAGACTGGTCAGGGAAAGAATCACAAACAAAATCAGAACTAAGTACTTCCCTTGTCTCTTTCAGTAATATTCTTAGATGATCTGCAACTTGGTTCACCTTTCTAGCTCAATCTCTTACCTCTATATCAAAATTTTGAAGCAGTAGCATCCATCGGAGAAGTCTTAGTTTAGACTGTGGCTTTTTAAACAAGAACTTTACAGAAGCATGGTTAGTGTATATAATCACTTTAGCACTCAAAAGATAAGATCTAAATTTATCAAGTACAAATAACAATGGTAAAGAATTCTTTTTCAGTGGTAGTATAGTTCTTTTGAGCACTATCTAATGTCTTAGAGGCATATGAAATGACTTTAAATAGCTTACCATCTTTCTATCCTAACATTGCACCTACAGCTTTATTTGATTCATCACATGAAAGCTCAAAATCTAAATGCCAATTAGGTGCAGCAAGTATAGGTGGTGTGATAAGCATAGCTTTAATAGTGTCAAATGATCTCTTGCAAGTATAATCAAAACAGAACTCTATATCTTTTTGCATGAGTTTAGAAAGTGGAGATGCAATGTTGCTAAATTCCTTAATAAATCTTCTATAGAATCCAGCATGTCCTAGGAATGACCTCAATTCCTTTAACGATTTGGGATAAGTAAGAGAAGAAATAACCTCAATCTTAGCTTTATCTACCTCAATCCCATTCTTAGATATAAATGCCCTAGAACTATGCCTTTATCTACCATAAAATGACATTTCTCAAAATTTAGCACAAGCTTTTTCTCAATGCATCTTGATAAGACTTTCTCTAAACCTTCTAAACATTTATCAAAATCCTTACCATACACTGTAAAATATCCATGAATACCTCTATGTTGCTGTCCAAGAATTCATGTGAATGTGGTTTTCTCTCGATCTTCCGGTGTAATTGGAATATGAAAATATCCTGAATACCCATCTAGAAACAATAATGACTTTTCCTTGCTAATCTCTCAAGCATTTGATCAATAAAAGGCAAGGGAAAATGATCTTTCCTAGTAGAGTCATTTAACTTCTTATAATCAATACAAACCCTCCAGGAATTTTGCACTCTAGTAGGTATTAATTCATTATTCTCATTCCTCACTACTGTCATTCCACTCTTTTTAGGCACTACATGAACAGGAGATACCCATTCACTATCACTCAACAAATCCTTTGCAAAAGTATTATCACTTGAAAATGATAAAATTGAATCAAGATTTGATGATAATGAGCAATCTTGAGAAACTGAAAGCATGTTATTTACATATAAGCAATTGAAACATGATGCATTACTTTCACAAGAACAAGAAAAAGAATAAACAGAAGAAAGAGATGCAAAATAATCATCATAAGCACTCAAAGATGAATTTGAATCAATATGCTCCTAAAATACTTCATGGAAATTTTTGGAATTATGCAGCATAGAATCATACCCATCATGCAAACTTAATTTATGCTCATCCCTAGCCTCTTCAACAGCATAATCAATAGCATTCAAACCAACAAAAGTAGAATTGTTAAAAGGATATTTCATTGCTTCATTCATATTGAAAATGACTACATATTCCTCAACTTCCATTGTAATGGAACTATACTTCATACTAATAATTGTCTTGGAAGTTTGGAGGAAAGGTCTGCCTAGGATCAAAGTACTCTCATTCACTAGCTCACTGGACATATCCAGAATGTAGAAATCAGCTGGGAATACTAAGTCCTTGACCTGCACTAGAATATCCTCAAGAATTCCCTTAGGATACCTAATTGATCTATCACCTAATTGGAGCACTACACTTGTGTCTCTAAGATTATTAATACCTAAGGCTAAGTATACCAACCAAGACATTACATTAATGGTAGCCCTTAGATCTAATAATGCTCCCTTAATATGAACCTTTCCTATAGTGCATAGGATTGTGTAAGATCCTGGATCTTGGCACTTAACCGATAATTTAGTCTTAAAAAGTGATAAAACATTAGCACTCATCTGAATCTCTCAAGAGGTCTAAACTTTTTCTTATCAGCACACAACTCTTTCAAAAATTTAGCATACTTAGGGTTCCTTTTGAGGAATTTAACTATAGGAATATTTATTTCGAGTTTATTAAAAAGAGTATAAGCATCTTTTACAAATTCAGGGTCAATCATTTTCTTTCCAGCAAAGTAAGCCCTAGGAAAAGGTAGATCCTTTATACTTACCTCCTTACCTGAAGGCATCAAGGCTCCTTGCGTGCTTGACTTTGCCTTCTCCTCTTCTTGTTTCCCTTTGTATGATGGACTTTGCATTATCACTTCCTCTTCTTGCTTCTCTTGTATTTCCTCTTGTGAGTTCACCTCTTGGGTAGCTTTCTTAATCATAAGTTACTGTTCTTTCAAACTGTCTAATTTCCTAATCTTCATCTGTGACAATGATGTATTTTCAACTTCAAGATCTTCCATATCCTCCCTTGGTGCATCATATTCCTTAAAATGAAATTTTCTCCCACTTCTGAGTGATATAACATTCAGACCCTTTGGATTAATAACAGTATTTGAAGGTACACTGCCACTGCTCTTTATTTGGATGTTGAAACATCCTCCTTTAAACATCTCAGAGTATACCTACAGAAGTAATCTTAACTTTATTATATCTCTCTCTGCCAAAAATCCTGACAGAACATAATTGTACTGATTCGGTAAGTCCCATGAGAACTACCATTCTACGTAAGTACCCAGGAAAGACTGGATAAACCGGCTAGGTCCACTCACTTCCAGCCTCCTTAGACAGCACTTACGTACACAGTACTTTGTATAGTCTACCAGCATAACGGCATTTTCTAGAAAATATCTTTGAATCTTAACCTTAACCTCAAAAACATGAATTTTCCATTAATTGTTCCAGAACACATAACCAATCTCTTTGGCCTTTCATACATTCATATACATTATGGGGTTATGCCATAATTATTTGATACATTTATTTTATCATTTACTATTATACCTTTTCATCACGAACATTATTGCTCAACTTGTCATATAACAACATTACATGCAACAATTCGCACATTTATTACATAATATTCAAATCTTCCAATTCCCAACCTCTCTTCATGCCTCTTTATCTTCTTTACTCATTCGTAAACCTATGGGTTTGGGATTACATGGATGGGGTGAGATTTCTGGGGAAATCTCAATAGCAAACGGTACTAAACAATGCATGCATTAAAGTAATTACTTGTGCTTGCTTGTGAAAGTGTAAACATTGTGTAATGTGCATGCTTCCATGTAACATATGAAATACAATTGGCCAAGGTAATCATAGAAACAGAGCTTCAATCATATACACATATGCACACAATTCAACAAAGTCATAGCACAATCAAGCATAACATTCAATACAAGTTTAGGGTAAGTTTACTACCTTATTGCTTTACTTCTTTCCACTTTAACTTTGCTTCTTCCTTCTTACTTTTCCTTGCTATGTGGCTGCCCTCTTTTGAGCACACCAAGCAAATCCTAACATCACATTACCATCCAACCATTACAATCTAACTTCTCTTGAACACTAAGTTTACTTTAAGTAACATAACATCCTTTAATCTTTACCAATTGACTTGACCTTTGAATCAATTGATGTCTTGACCTTACCCTACACAATTTGGCCTTTTGAATCCAGTTATGAACTCAAAACAACCAAATTCCAACAACTATTCACTGTTCCGGACAGATTTGAAGAACATGCATAATTCTTTCAAAAATTCTCATTTTGATTCCAATGCTTCCCATACTTGTTCCTCCACTTTCCCCCACACAAAATCTCATTTTAAGACCATTGGAAGTATCAAAATCATGAAATTCAAATCACTGTTCACGCGAGTGAACAGTAACCGTGAGGAATTTTCAACATTATAACCTTTAATTCCAATGGTTTCCAAGGTTCAAAACCTTTCCAATCCCACACAAAATCATCATATAAACTCAATGGAAGCATTAAATCATTGAAATTCCATCTCCTTCTATCATGAACAGTGCGAACCGAAATGGTAAAGTCAAGAACATCAACTTACTTCACAACCAAGCATGTAACTAACTTGTTTAAGCTTGTCTTAACTATCTATGACTTAAAACTCATATTCCTTTCAGATATACACAAAAATTCCAGCAGCATTTCCCCAAGATTTAAGCCTCAAAAATCACTTAAACTCAAGCACAAACCATAAGAACAAAAGGTAGAAGCAAGGAGACAACTTACCTTACTTGCTCCTTCAAGACCCTTGCTTCTTCACTTTCTTTCTCTAGAACTCACTTCTCTTTCTAAAGGAGCTCTTGGGTGTGAAGAATGAATGGAAAAGGGGGGTATTTATAGCAAAAGTCATGTGCCATTTGAAGGCCAAGATCACTTTGGAAACTATTTGATCTAATGGTTAAAGGTTTGATCTTGGAATGTCTTTTCACTTTTCACTCAAGACCTTACCACCATGACATCACTAGCATGGCCTCCCTTGGTACACCTAACCCTTCCTCTTTTTGGGTGCCATTCTTGTGTCCTTGTGGGTCCCACCATGTGCAACACCTAATTCTTACTTTATTCTCTTTTTCTTTCTTTTCAAAAATCCATAAATTATTTATTATTTGGACTTGGGCTCCAAGATAACTTTTGGACCTTATTGCGCTGGCCTAGGACGAAATGTTGGGCCTCTTTTAGGTCCAATAGCTAACTGGCCCAAATCCCAATGTACTTTCCTCATACCGATATCCGTAAATTACCCTGATCTTAGCATAAATGCTAAACACCTCGTTTAATTGTTCTAACATTTTTATAAATTCATTCTAATATAAAATGAATTCTCTACAAAGTTTCATAATTTTCTGAGACCCAGAAGTCCTATTAAAAATTACATATGTTTCCTTTAACCCTTTATCGGTGTCCTTTTTCACCGTAAATTCCATAATTAATTCTACAGGACTCCTTTTTGACTTCTGTCAACTCCATAAATTCTCATATTAATTATAATAATTTACTATTAAATTTCCTCTAATATCCATCCATTGTGTGAAATGACCAAAATGCCCTCCATTTACTTCTGGTTTCTTAGGGCATCACAGTGGCATTTTCGTAATTTTGCACTTTGGCTCTTAGACTTTCTTCCTCTTCCAATTAATCCTTTTCTTTACATAAATATGGTCACATCTTTTCCTAAATATCTCATATATTTTATTCAATCTGTACATACAACTTAGTACAGAAATTAGGGATGTTACATTTCTCTCCCCCTTAAAATAAATTTCGTCCTCGAAATTTACTTAGTACCTTACTCAACAATCTTAAATATACATCCTCTGTAAATCTCTTTCTGCTTTATGACTAAGAATTGGGGTATCCATCTCTTACCTTTTATCTTATTATCTAGCGGAGTACTTTCAATATCCGCTTCATGTCCTTGCTGTCATTACTCTTTTTGTATGATCAACTTAATTGGAGTTTATTTCTACTTCATCACAGCACTTGATCTTGTGCTATGCATCCATTTGCTTATGGACAACTCCTTGTACTAGACTTGAGAGTAGTGTCCATTTCTTTCATATCAAACTCTCTCGAATATTATTGTATTCGGGAGTTTCCCTCACTCACTCATCATACTTTCTAACACTTATCCCTTATTACTTCTCTTAGCATCTCGCAAAATTCTTTAACATCCGCAAAGCTTCATCCTCTTTTCGTATAGAAACTCTTATAACTCTATTGTTGCTCTTATCATCTTTAATGATTCAACATCACACAGAGAGAGGACTTATGCAGTTATTCTTTTCTTTACTTTACTGCTAAGTAGGAGCATATACTCTAACATGCATAATGCCTGGCCAATATCTTGTAGGACTGTATACTTGCTCTTAAATGCAAAGCTCTAACATTCTCTTATGACTTTATCAGCCTCTCAGGAGAGTATTGCTCTTTTGCTTCTCGTTCTCCTGAATAAAGTCATCATTTAAATCTTTCATTTCAAATCCACTCTTATTTGGACTTGGCAGAAGGGTTTTAATCCTTTAATGTTCATAACTTTTCATAACTTTGTTTATCATTCGTCATATATATGCCAAACTTCTATGGCATTTACACTCTTTCATATCTTACCCCTTAACATCTTGGTGTAACTCCAGGGTCTATCTTACTTTAACTTTTCACTTTTCTTACCTTGTCCATCTATACCAACTTCTGTGACAACTAGACCCTTTTTCATTACTCTTTCTTAGACTAATCTTGCCTTAACATCTTTCTGGACGAAGGCTACCTTACTCTTCTAAGCCTTAGCATTCTCTATCTCATATAACTACTGGGTTCTATCTTTACTTTAGACCTTCTTCTCTAGGTCTCTCTAGCCTTTTAATCTTTTTATCCTCATCTGGAGGATTTATCTGCTCATACTTTTCTATTCTCAAAACATATGGGTTCTCTTCTTTGTTCCCCAGGCATACTTATATAAAACTTTTGAATATCAGCACTCAGACTTTAACTTGGACTCCGTCTTTGTTTAAAGAAAACTAAGTTCAGTCTGTATAATATAGGCTATCTGAGGAAAATCATTATAAATAATTTTTCTGGATGAGTTTATCAACTAGTGAAGCTTCCTTACCTTAACTTCGTCTTTGGCATTCATCTTCCCAAAGAGATACTACATTGTACTCATATCTCATGGCTCATTACTTTCCTTAGGCTAGGTCTAACTGCGACCTCGGGATCTAACTGCGATCAACCGTCAGCCTCTTCAGAATCAACTGCGACTCTGGAATTGTTAGGATCTAACTGCGACCCTGGAGCCATGCTAGGATCTAACTGTGACCCTCCAGAATCTAACTGCGATTCTGTATATCTCTCGAAGATCTTAAACCAACAGACTAAGTTATAGGGTTCACCGCTTCTACTTGTTGATAACTCAACAAAATTTTAAAAATATTATGTTCAGTAGCCCATATTATTTCCCAAGACTTTACTTATTTCCTCTTTTACTCAGGAGTTCCTTCTCATCTTTCATACCTTACTGTGGCTTACCATGCCTTGTGCAATCATGGTTTAACAACCTGACATTGCATTCTGCTGCTATGGCCTCTGAAACATCCTTACTTTTGTACATCTTAGGGACCAATTGGTAGTATTTAGAACCACTTTCAAGGTCATTAAAATCTAATTTCTCAATCTGGAGTTTTACTCTTATCGAGTACTGTTTACTGTGTAAATTCCAGATGAGTGACCTGACTTCAAAAAATCATAACTAATTATAGAAAAATCAGAATGCAGTGGTTCAAATTGCTACATGAAGCTAACTCAATACTATTTAGAGGAAAAATAACTCGTTGACCATTCCTTGTCCAAGTCAACATCAGTCAAAGTTACAACTTTACTGTTCATCCAGCGTTTTTCTCCTGAATCTAGCATTTTGGTCCCAATTTTGATAATTTATATCTCCATGTGTAGATATCCAAATGAGACATTCTATATATCAAATCGAAGCTTGGTATGTCTACTATTTATCATAAACATATCATACATTTATTTAATCATTTACTATTTTTAATTATAGATCAAACATCACTATATCACCACGAGTTACTGTTCATGGTGGCAAATTTCAGCAAGCAACTTTACATACATATGCATACATTAATCACATATCAAACAAACATGCCAAACAATACTTATCATTAAATAATAAATCTTTATACAACAGGGCATGAACAAGATCCTCGTATCTCTATTACATCTTTCCTGCCTGAAATCCGGCAGTATAACTACTATACTTCATCTGTAAAAATAACTGATCTTGTACTGATTCGGTAATTCCCGTGAGAATTACCATTCTACGTAAGTACCCAGGAAAGACTGGATGAACCGACTAGGTCCACTCACTTCCAGACTCCTAAGACAGTACCTACATACACAGTACGTATCATCTCCTTATGTTCAGTCTGAAAATCGGCAGCATAACGGCGTCTTACAGCATTCTCAAAATTCACTTCGACATAACCTCTCTGTAATGGGTTATAAATAGGGGATGAGATTCGGGGGAATCTCAGTAGCAAACGGTACTAAACAATGCATGCATTAAAGTAAATACTTGTGCTTGCTTGTGAAAGTGTAAACATTGTGTAATGTGCATGCTTCCATGTAACATATGAAATACAATTGGCCAAGGTAATCATAGAAATAGAGCTTCAATCATATACACATATGCACACAATTCAACAAAGTCATAGCACAATCAAGCATAACATTCAATACATACAAGTTTAGGGTAAGTTTACTACCTTATTGCTTTACTTCTTTCCACTTTAACTTTGCTTCTTCCTTCTTACTTTTCCTTGCTATGTGGCTGCCCTCTTTTGAGCACACCAAGCAATTCCTAACATCACATTACCATCCAACCATTACAATCTAACTTCTCTTGAACACTAAGCTTACTTTAAGTAACATAACTTCCTTTAATCTTTACCAATTTACTTAGCCTTTGAATCAATTGATGTCTTGACCTTACCCTACACAATCTGGCCTTTTGAATCCAGTTATGAACTCAAAACAACCAAATTCCAACAACTATTCACTGTTCCGGAGATTTGAAGAACATGCATAAATCTTTCAAAAATTCTCATTTTGATTCCAATGCTTCCCATACTTGTTCCTCCACTTTCCCCCACACAAAATCTCATTTTAAGACCATTGGAAGTATCAAAATCATGAAATTCAAATCACTGTTCACGCGAGTGAACAGTAACCGTGAGGAATTTTCAACATTATAACCTTTAATTCCAATGGTTTCCAAGGTTCAAAACCTTTCCAATCCCACACAAAATCATCATATAAACTCAATGGAAGCATTAAATCATTGAAATTCCATCTCTTTCTATCATGAACAGTGCATGAACAGTGTAAACCGAAATGTTCTTCCATGGTAAAGTCAAGAACATCAATTTAATCCAACAACCAACCATGCAACTAGCTTGTTTAAGCTTGTCTAAACTATCTATGACATAAAACTCATGTTCCTCTCACATATACATAGAAATTCCAGCAGCATTTCCCCAATATTTAAGCCTAAAAAATCACTTAAACTCAAGCACAAACCATAAGAACAAAAGGTAGAAGCAAGGAGACAACTTACCTTACTTGCTCCTTCAAGACCCTTGCTTCTTCCTTGCTTTCTTCCACTTTCTTTCTGTAGAACTTACTTCTCTTTCTAAAGGAGCTCTTGGGTGTGAAGAATGAATGGAAAGGGGGGGTATTTATAGCAAAAGTCATGTGCCATTTGAAGGCCAAGATCACTTTGGAAACTATTTGATCTAATGGTTAAAGGTTTGATCTTGAAATGTTTTTTCACTTTTCACTCAAGACCTTACCACCATGACATCACTAGCATGGCCTCCCTTGGTACACCTAACCCTTCCTCTTTTTGGGTGCCATTCTTGTGTCCTTGTGGGTCCCACCATGTGCAACACCTAATTCTTACTTTATTCTCTTTTTTTTCTTTTCAAAAATCCATAAATTATTCATTATTGGACTTGGGCTCCAAGATAACTTTTGGGCCTTATTGGGCTGGCCTAGGACGAAATGTTGGGCCTCTTTTAGGTCCAATAGCTAATTGGCACAAATCCCAATGTACTTTCCTTATACCGATATCCTTAAATTATCCTGATCTCAGAATAAATGCTAAACACCTCCTTTAATTGTTCTAACATTTTTAGAAATTCATTCTAATATAAAATGAATTCTCTACAAAGTTTCATAATTTTCTGAGCCCCAGAAGTCCTGTTAAAAATTATATACGTTTCCTTTAACCCTTTATCGGTGTCCTTTTTCACCGTAAATTCCATAATTAATTCTACAGGACTCCTTTTTGACTTCTGTCAACTCCATAAATTCTCATATTAATTATAGTAATTTACTATCAAATTTCCTATGATATCCATCCATTGTGTGAAATGACCAAAATGCCCTCCATTTACTTCTGGTTTCTTAGGGCATCAGAGTGGCATTTTCGTAATTTTGCACTTTGGCTCTTAGACTTTCTTCCTCTTCCAATTAATCATTTTCTTTACATAAATATGGTCACATCTTTTCCTAAATATCTCATATATTTTATTCAATCTGTACATACAACTTAGTACAGAAATTAGGGATGTTACAGATGTCACTCACTGTATTAGAAACTTGAGTTAAATGACTTGTAATATCAGCATTCTTAGAATTTAACTCCTCAAGTTTCCTGTGTACATCTACATTATCCTTCTGCATACTTTGAAGAATTGAGGCTATGGAGGTGAATTGACCATCATTCTCTTTGACCTTGGTATCTATATTAGTCATTCTACAGTCCATGTTGTTTATTTGTACAGCCATACTCTTCAACAATTGAGAAGTCTCATCTGGTCTTGATACTACTAAAGTATTAGGTTGAGCAGGAACCATAGACCTTGCATTACTTTGGTAGTTGCTTGAAGAAGTACTACCTCCTTAGAATTGATTTGGCCTATTTTTCCCACTCCCCACCTAAAATTTGGGTGGTCTCTCCAACCAGGATTGTATGTGTTAGAGTATGGGTCTCTCTTCTGGTACTGATTGTCTTTCCCTTGATACATTACTGCTACTTCTTCATACTGTCTATCACATGTACTGTAGCATGCATTATTGAACCGCATAACTCACACCCTGTAACTAATGCTTGTGAGGTTCCCACTACATGAACTTGCTTTGTAGAATTCAGCTCTCTTTCAAGTAATTTCATTCTCTTTTCCATTCAGTTTTCTAAAGATGCTATTTTTGCTAAAATATCTTTTGAATTACCCAAAGGTGATGTGAGCATTCTCCTTGGATCTTCAGTCTGATGGTCTTCATTAGCCATTTTCTAGAATAACTCCCAACTTGCTTATGGAGTTTTATCTCTCAAAGATCTATTTACTGCTGCATTCAGGGATACCTTGTTGTAAGGAAGTAGATCATCAAAGAAAATGTCTACTAAATAAGCCTTCATGCTGTTGTGATGCAGACATTAAGAAAACAGTTGATATATCTTGTCCAATATTCATGTAATGACTCTCCATCCTGTAGCAAAATGTTTGCAATCTCCTTTATTTGAATTATCTTAGAGGCAGGGAAGAACTATTCTAGAAATATTGACTTCAACTAATCCCATGTAAGAGTTAAGAAATGAGTTGGCAGATTGTATAACCACTCCTTAGCCTTCCCTTCCATAGTGAAATGGAAACACCTCCTTAAGACATCATCCAATGCAGTTATTGGAGGCTTCATTAAAGAGCAGATCATATGCATGGTTTGTAAGTGGCGATATGGACATTCTCCTGCAAATCCATGAAATTTAGGTAAGGCTGTAATCAAAGCTCCTTTAATTTCAAAATTAGCCTTTTCAGTATAAAACCATAAGGATCATAATTTACATGAGAATGATTTATTTCCCTCATACTTCTATTATCTTATACATTAATTGGTATTTCATTTTCTCCCTGCCTATTATGTCCATTATGCCTATTAGGATTAATCTCAGCCATTCTAAATTAAGTCCAAATTCAGATCCAGGGACACTAGAGGATGAACTAGATTTTGTTGATTTTAACTCTTCATTAGCTACAACTTTACTAGTTCCTTCTTCTCTAAATTCTCTTATTAGTTTTCTAAGTTTCTCTCAATTTCAGGGTCAAAAGGAACTAATGGTTCAGTTCTTCTATGCATGTAACACATAAACAATCAGGAATAACCAAGTAAGCAATCTAAATCAGACACACAAGTTTCACAGCAGAAAATTCAATCAGGTCATGACGAAAGGATTTTGAGGTCACGACTCTTGAACACAGAGAACATAAATTCTTGAAAATGGATTATAGGTCACGACTATTGTAACACCCCAATTTTTAGGCCTAGAGATGCCAGGAAGAGAATTCAAGGGCATAATCTTACTTATAGGAAAGATCAGACTGGTGGCTGATGAGTACCATATTTTGCCAGAAAATAGAGAAAATTATGCTGATCATTTCACAGAACTGTGAAATGTGCATATGAGGTCTCTATGTGTATGAAAGAATTAGAAATATGACTAGGGGTAAAATGGTCATTTTGGAAAAGTGTGACCGTGAGTGCTTTTTCAGGCCAAAACAGCCCGGTCCGGATAAAATATCTGAAAATACCGGAAGATAGAGAAAAGGATTCCGGATTGAACGAGGAGTCAAAGAATTTTGATTTGAGGTCCCGATTTTTCTGTAAAAATTCCTGAAGATGGGAATTTACAGTTATAATCGGTAAAAGAAAGGCAGTCCGAATAGAGATGATCGGACTATGGGCAGAGGCCATATAGTGGTTGTTAAGGCCCACAGTGACACCAGGGAAGGCCCAAGCCCATAATATCAGTTCAGGGGTAAGAGGGGCCGGTGTCCGGGAAAAAATGTGCAAAATGACGAAAATACCCTTATGTTATAGAATAACTGAAGAATGAGTAAAGGGTATTTTGGTCATTTGGCTAAGGTTAGACAGTCAAGAAGGGGTATCTGGATAGTTGACCAGGGCCAGAGAATACTCTGGTAAAATATGAAAAGACAATAATGCCCCTAGACCTAGTAAAGGAAATGAAAGGACTTAAGTGCAATTATGGAAAGTTTCAAGGCCAAAAAGGAAAGTAGACAAAAATGTGGGGTCCTTAAGTGTAATTTTAGCCAAGTAAAAAGGGACTTAAATGAAAAGAAGAAAAGTTCCCTGGGGCTAAATTGTAATTAAAGAAAGTCAGGCCGGACGTGGTTTGGACTGTCCGAAAGCATTTCAGTCCCAGATTTCACCGGTAGAGAGAGCAAGTGACGCTCGGTAATCTGGCTTAATACAGGAATTTTTGAAGACTCCAGATAGCCAGAAATGGACTGATCGTCCAAAAGTTATAAAAATTCATACCGGATATCATAGAATTCAGATCTAGGTGAGAAAATACAGGATGATACGTCCTTATGGGGCGGATGTCGGGAAACTGACAAAATACCGATAGGAGGCCTGTAGAAAAAGTTATTCACAGATTAGAAAATCCAGACGGGAGTGTGAGGCCTCCGGGTATCCGATAGGGAGATTTATCGGTATTTAAAAAGGGACTGAATGAGTTCGGATGACCTCAGTCAGATGACTGATATGACTCACAGGGATGCCTGAACACCGCAGGCCAGTGTATCGGACAGAAGGAGTCGGTGTCCGGATATGTGTATGAACGGTGAATAATAGATAAAATATTCAATAATTATGAACGGTGGAAGATTCCTCGTAATGCGTGCCATGAAGGTAATGGACCCTGAAAGGCCCAATAATGGCGCCAACAAAGGCCCAGTAAGACCCTTGGACTGATAGGTGGGCCAGTGTCCGGCAGAACCCCGGAAAAGTGCAAAATTACGAAAATGCCCCTGTGTTGTACTAAAGGGGTAGGAGATGAATGAGGGCATTTTGGTCATTCTGGACAGGCCCAGAAGCCAGGGCACATACAGATAAAGTTACTTAGAGTCAGTATATGCCTTGACAGAGTACAGAAGGGTGTGAAATGACGATTTTGCCCTTAGGGTTAAAATAGTACAAGAAAGGGCACCCAAGGGCATTTTGGTAATTTGCCAAGGGCTGTTTCTTGGGAATCGTGCCATCAGAGTACTTGGGCTGGATCAGAGACCCAAGATGATATTCCCAGGCCCAAAAACGTAGGCCCAGTAATGTGTGGGAAAAAGTGGTATTAAAATACTATTTTAATGCTGTTGCAATAAAGTAAAGTTACTCGGTCGGCACGATAACCGAGGAGGTGATCAGATAAAGTCTGAGACTTATCTGGATAGCATTGGAAGGCATGAAAGGTCCCTTCTAGGTGCCACATGGCGCAATCTTAGCGGCAGAAGAAAAGTTGAGGACACGTATTACGGTGCAAGACTCTAGACCGGTACTGGATTGGACTGAACTGCTGAGTCAGCTGATGAGGTGTCCAGGAATTGTGACATGTGAAGAATGTGGCGATGAGGTGTCCCAGTGAGGTGTCCTGGATGATGTCATGCATGATGCAGTAAAAAGGAATAAAGAAAAATAGGAAAATCCAGGAAAAACCAGGACCACATGTTCAGATGGCTTCAAAATTACAGAAATGCCATCCATTAAAGCTATAAATACCCCATTCCCCTCCCATTTTATGCATCCCACATTTTTGGCAAGAAAAGAGAGAGAAAGAAGAGAGAGAAGGAGAAAGAAAGAAAGAAAGGAAGTTCTGGTGGAGTTGGAAGCAGTATAGAAGTTCTGGAGTTCTGCTTTTGAGGTAGTAACTAATCCTAGCTTTTATGTAATGGCTTTGTGATTTGTTGTGCTATTGTTTGGTTGGATTGTTGTCTTATATGTTATGTCTGAAGCTCTGCTATAATGCTATGATCATATGTTATTAAGCATGGAAGCACGCAGCATACTTATCTGTACACAATCACAAGCAAGCACTGTCACTCTGCATTACATATATTGTTATGATTGTTGCTACTGAGATTCCCCCGAATCTCATCCCATATATAACATTACAGGGGAGGTTCTATCAAAATAAAATCTGGAAATTTTAAGAGACGCCGTTAGGCTGCCAAAATTCTGGCAACAAAGAAGGAACAAAGAAAGGAACTGATACGTACTGTGTACGTAGGTGCTGTCTAAGGAGACTGGAAGTGAGTGGACCTAGCCGGTTCATCCAATCTTTCCTGGGTACTTACGTAGAATGGTAGCTCCTACGGGAATTACCGAATCGGTACAAGATCGGTTACTTTCTACAGAAGGAATGTAGCAGTTATGCTGCCAGATTTTAGACAAGAAGAGATGTAATAGAAATAAGAGAATTTGGTGTATGCTTTGTTGTATGACATTTTATTATCTAATAATAAATATTGTTTGGCATGTTAAACTTATGTATGACGAATTAAGGGAGAAATTCGCAGGTCCTCGTTTGACCTAGTAAACGAAGGAGTTTGGCCACGAAATTTGGCAAGCCAGTCGTACACATCTGGGGCATTACGTGGATAGGTAATAAGCCTTGTTTGGATGTGTAGAATGAGATTAATCAGTTCTCAAATCAAAGGTTCAGAATAAGGAACTTAAGAGTAAAATTTTAAATTTCTGGGCTTAAGTTAAGATATATCAAGCTAATATCGCTTCCGTAAGTGTACTCTGAGGAGTCTAAGGCAGGATGTTTCAACTATTAATTCTAATCATCATGACAAAATTTCACAGAGAGAAAATCTTTCAAATTGGTCGTGACAAACAGTAATAAAGTCGCGACTGAATATCACAGAGAACAATCAAGTACCTTAGTAAAGCAATAAGGTCATGACCCAGATAAATTTTGGTCACGACTCATAGACACAGAAACTAATTTCGTAGGAACTTAGAAAAAATACAAAATGCTATGCAATGATGCAAATATCAAAGTGAAAGAAAATGACATATTTGTTTATGCTATGCAATGAAAATAACAAAAACTAAAGTTCAAACAAATAAAATGACTCAAGTAGACAATGGAATTGACAACTAACTACTAGGGAACCAATTGTTTGGCTCCTCGGCAATGGTGCCATTGATAAGCTCGATTTGTCGTCGTCCGATCCATCAAAAATAATGATTGCATCCAATAACGTAGTATAAGGCACAACCTTATCATTCTTCTCAAGGAGCCTTTTTATTAGAATCCTAGAAAATTTGTGGCAAAGCCATTGAAAAACTGAGTAAAAACATGGGTTTTGGGTTTTATCGAATATTGATGCTATAAAATAAGGGTGCAGTAAAGTAAATATTTTTTGCATTTTTTATTTAAGATAAAAATGAGCTGGATTGTGAAAGAAATATGTTAAGAAAGACTCTTGATGATGAAAACATAACTATCCTTGCTCTTAATTTGATGTGGGAGATTTAAAATCACTAAGTCTTAAATAAAACCTTAATCAATCTATTAAGTCCAGTGCAATAATAGTTCTTAAACTCCTTTGATTAAAGCTAGCTTAAAAACTTCTTAATACACTGTTGAAAACCACTTAGTGTGTAATTAAATTAGATGATGATAATGCACTCAAATGATCATCAATCAACAACCATAGACTTCAAATAATTGAATTAAACATAAACAATTATTGACAATAGTCCAACTATCCAGAAATTAAAATTGAGATATTTATATTAAAATCAACAATCTCATCATCCAATGTCAATTACAAATATCTAATCTGAGAATAATAAATCAACATTCAATCCATATTCATACAATGAAAATCCTAAATCTAGAAATGTCAAAACATAAAATAGGTATAGATTGAGATAGAAAACTCCCCAGTACAGTCCATGAGCTCAAGATATGTTGTCCATAACCAAGAGACTAAAGTTCTAGCCTCTAATAGCTCCTGCTGTGCCGCCATTGCTTCCTAGAAATGATGCCATAAAGAATGCAGAAATAGGTGATGGAAAAGTCAAGAGAAAATCTGTGGAAAGATCAATAAAAATGGAAGGTGTGAATGGAAGTTGTAGAGAGAAAGAATAGCTGTTTCCTGGCCAAATCTAGCAAAAACTCCAGCCCCCCTCGTCTGTCTGCTCCCCTAGCCTTAATTGTAGAGTAACCTAAATGAAAACGCATAGCTTTACTAACTGGCTATTCTAGTCACGACTAGATCATAATTTTGGTTGCGACCTGAGAACACAGAGAACATCCCAAGAGAAAATAGGTCACGACCAGTGGACTCTTAGGTCACGACTAAATATTACAGAAAATGGTTTTCATGTTTCAGGTCATCTTTATCTAGTGATTCCTTCTTTGCTTCACATTGGGTCCTTGATTCTCCTCCAAAACACTTGAAATTCAAAATCAAAGCTTACTGTAAAATCCCAACTAAATAAAGAAAAACATAAATGTAGTTTGAAAGAGTTAATTTACCATTTAACCCTTTTATCAGCATATTGCTATGCACAACCATGTATTACCATAAAAGCACAATTACATGCATAAAATGAATGGTTAACTTCCCATAAAATCCTTGAAATGTCAAAGAAACTATATACAATTTGTATCCTATCAACACCTCATTGAACACTTATCTCTAGGTTCTTACTCCTTTATCGACTTCACCAATCACCTGGTCTAAAGGATGATTTCTATTATGTCTCCAAATTCTATGTTGATCTTTATCTGACTCATTAGACTTATTACTAGGTTTATAAACTATGGGTTCTTTTTCTTTGTTCAATTTTAGTGTTTTAAGACCCTGTATTATCTCAGCTTCATCATCTAGAGGCTTTGAAATTAGTTCTGTTTCAGAAAACACTATATGTATAGACTCTTCTATTGTAAAGGTTCTTTTATTAAAAAGTCTATATGTCTTACTACGAATATAATATCTAAGAAAAATACCCTCATTAGGTTTAGAATCAAATTTACCAAAATTTCTTTGTTGTTGTTGTGGATGAAACATTTGCTCCTAAAGATCTTCAGATAAGTGAGATTAGGCTTGCGTCCTTTGTAGAGTTCATATGGTGTCTTGTTGTGTAGTGGTCTAATGTAGGCTTGATTAGATGTATAACATGTTGTGTTCAGAGCCTCTGCCCAAAAAACTTGTGAGACACCTTTGTCATTAAGCACTGCTATAGCCATCTCAGTGATGACTCTATTTCTCCTCTCGAAAACTCTATTTTGTTATGGCGTTCTTGGTGTAAAGAAGTTGTGATCAATCCCATAGTTGTCACAGAATTTAGTAAATTCATTGTTTTCAAATTCTCCTTCGTGATCAGTCCTGATAGACAAAATAGAAATACCTTTCTCATTTTGTACCTTATTGGCAAACACAACAAAAGCTTTAAAAGTTTCATCTTTGAATGAAAGGTATAAAGTCCAAGTAAATCTTGAATAGTCATTAACTATCACTAGAGTATATAAGTTTTCTCTAAAACTTTTGACTCTTGATAGACCAACCAAATCCATATGAAGTAAATAAAGTGGTCTCTCAATTGAGACTTCCTTCTTTGATTTAAAAGAGGACTTTACTTGTTTCCCTTTTGACAAGCCTCATAAACAACATTAATTTCATATTTGATTTCAGGTAAACCAATTACTAATTCTTTCTTAACTAGTTTTGAAACCTGATGCATATTCATATGAGCTAATCTCTTGTGCCATAACCAACTTTCTTTAGATTTGCTAAGAAAACATTTTTCAGGTGAATTTGAATTAATATAAATGGTATAATAGTTACCATCCTTTAGATCACGGATTTTTGCCTTCAACCTTTCTTTGTTGAGTGGAAGGTCTTTCTTGCTTACTATGACACATTCTTTGAGTAAAAAATATCCAATTGTCTTTTTCTACTGTTTGACTCACACTGAAGAGGTTATGCATAATCCTTCCATATAGTATACATCTTCCACTTTCACCCCTTCTTTGCTTCTAACTTCTCCAATCCTAGCTATCTTTTCGGATTGATTTCCTCTGAAGCTTACTTTGTCGCCTTCCTTATGATAAAGATTGAGGAACTTCTCTATATCTCCTGTCATATGACTAGAGCATCCACTATCAATGTACCATTTATTGGTCTTAGATGCTTTAAGATAAACCTAAAACAAAATCATTTTACTTTAGGTACCCAGACTTTCTTAGGTCCTTTCAGGTTAGTTTGGATTACCTTATTTACATAAGTGCCTTTTGGAATCCATTTCAATGTGACATAGGGTTCGTTCTTCTTGTCATAACAAGAAGTAGTAGAGTGACCCTTACAATTGCAATATGAACATATAGCAAATGAGTTTGAAGTATGTATAGTATGTCTAAAGTAATGCAAATATGATTTGTTACCTAATTTTTCTTTCCTCTATACTTGTCTAAGTTAGGATCATATCCTATTCTAGTCTTATTAAAGACATATCTCTGATTCCCGAGTATAAGGTTAAGCATTTCACTACCTCTAGTGAATCTTTCTAGAGTTTTGGTTAATTATATTTTTCTTTTCTGAATCTTCACATTTTAAACACTTTGATGCAACCTTAGGTATTACACTTATCTTCTCACTCCATATCATTTTCTTAGAATTTACTAACTCCTTTGCTAATTTGATGAACTTAGAATATAATTCATCATAGGTTGGTTCAACATTTATTACCTGCTCTGTCTCTAAATCACTTTCTTCTTGAGCTACCAGACAAATGTTTGCCATTTTATCGTTATCACTTTCTCCGCTTTCTAAGAGATTTCTCCCTAGATTGATGAAACAAATGCTCTCCTTTTCTGAAACTTTTCTTTCTTCTTTTCTTTATCTTTCTTGGAGAGTTATGGACATTCAGCTTTGATGTGACCTGGCTTTTTGCATTCGAAGTAGATAATCTGGTCTTTTTGCTCCTTTGATGATGAATCACCTTTCTTTGGCTGAAATTTTCTAATTGCTCTATTTCTGTAGAATTTCTTGAATCTTCAAAATATGAGACCCACTTTATCATTTTTGAGCTCTTCATCATCAATATCACTTTCTTGAGCTTTAGGAGCAATTCTTTTTCTGTTCTTTTCTTTGATGTCCTTCTTGTATTTCTGTTTACTCTCGTATTCAACGAGACTTCCAAAAAGAGCAGTGACATACCTCATAGATTTTCCTTTGGCCTTTTCAATGGTTATGATCTTTGGCTCCCATTCTTTCATAAGACTATCAAGAATCTTATGTACTTGATCTCTTGAGCTATATGATTGCCCAAAAGCCATTAAGTGTTTGATGAGATGTTGAAATATCACTTCTATGTCTCAAATACTTTCTCCATCAACCATTCAGAAAAGCTCAAACTCTATTTTGAGCGTGTTAACTCTGCTTTCTTTGACACCAGTGGTTCCTTTGTGGGCTATTTCAAGGGTTTCCCATATCTCTTTAGCTGTCTCTAGACTGGACCCCTAAAAATACTCTTTCTGACTTAAGGCCATGTTATAATGTTAATCGCCTTGTCATTGAGTAATATCATCTTCTTGTTGTCGTCATTATATTCACTTCGCTCCTTCAAAACTTTAGCTCCATAACGACTTTTATAGGATTGTAGTTCCCATCTTGTATGACATCCCATAGACCATACTCATATGCCTTGATGAAGGTCTTCATTCTCATTTTCCAGAATGTAAAGTCTACAAAATAAATAAACAAATATTCTTAATCTCTCTCACAGAATGTATATGATAATGAATACTAAAGCACAATCATATCAGTTTATAGAGTAATGAAGAAAGAATGTAATAAATTCAGTCATTGTTATTTCGTATGTTCATTGTTCTATCTTCATTAATGCTGAGTCTTTAAATATCATTTACTTCATTTGGTAGTTGTTAGACTCAAGCTTGTAACCGTTGTAACCATTGGAGTGAAGGCGCTGTTGGTGGTTAGGTGAGCATTTAATGCTTTACTAGATGTACCAAGTTTCTATTGACATAGCCTTCATCATTTCAAACTTTTAGCCTTTTCTAAACACACTCAATCCCAAAGATTTGTCAGGAGTTTAAGTATTGATTAAGTATATGAATAACTAATAATCAACTCATAATATAACCATCAAGTTCCAATAAAGTTCATATGGCTTTCTAAAAAATATATTATATTAATCGATTAACTAATCAATTAATTATCATTAATTGGATCAATGTTTCAATTAATGTAGAAAATAGAAAATATAACATCATATTGATTAGAGTGTTCAACCATATTCAATGTAAATTGTTAAGATAAATTTCTCAAAAGATTTATAATGAAGAATGATGAGAAACATAAGCATATTTTAGGTTTAAATCAAACATATATAGCTTAGAGAGATGCAATAAGTTTCAACTCAAACAGGGAAAGGTTTTTGAAATATATGAAGTTAATCGAATAACTAATCGACATCCAGGACCGGTCCTGTACGTGCCAGGACCTTCCCACCGATGGATGCTCCGCCCGGGCTCAGCCCAAAGTTTTACGACGACCGCCGTGCCCTCCTACTCATCTGGGCCTGGCACTTGCCCCGACAGTCGTGTATTAGCATGAAGGGAGAAAGGGAGGATGTGGGACCATTCTCGATATCCACTCATTCGATATATGACTTCGAAAGCTTACACGTACGAATTAGCCTAGGAAAGAAGAATCGAAAGCATCGAAGCTTGGAATGCTAGCAGACCCAAAAGCCAGCACGTAATAGGAACCTATGCCCTTTTTCCTAGTGAACCATGGGGCCTCACCACCATGTGCACCCGCCACCACCACCCCGGTGGCTGGCGGCGGTGGCCGGCCATCTCGCCTTGGTTTTCCTCGATGTGTTTCCTGTGTTGCCTACCGTTCGAAGGAAACTGATACCCAGAAATTGACCCTCTTCACTATCGATCCACGCAAGCCCAGGTTGTAGTTATGACCGCAGATACGTCATCGCCGTGATTGTGGCTACCAGCTTCCATCACAGTGTGCCTCGACACCTGCGATCTCCTAGCGTTAGCTTGTGAGCTCCCCATTCGGCCCATCTTGAAACACGGACCAAGGCCCTGAACATGCCAAGACCAGTATTAGACGTGCCTTGCCTACATATTGAACAAGTTTGCTCAGGCATTGCACCACCTTGCCTGGCCACCTCAAGTCGCTTGGTGTCTGGCTGCCCTTAAAAATCCGGAGGACTACCTAGACCAGTCCTAGCACGTCCAAGCAGGTCCTGGATATTATCCACACTTGCCACCTATAACATCCTTACTTTCGTACGTCTTAGGGACCATTCGGTAGCATTTAGAACCACTTACATGACCTTTGAAGTCCATTAGCTAAATCTGGAATTTTTACTCTTGGCGAGTTATTGTTCATATGGTATTCCAGATTCGGCGACGAACTTTGAAAAACCATAACTAATTCTAGAAAAATCAAAATTAAGTGGTTCAAATTTATAATCGAAGCTAACATATTGAAATTTAATGTAAAAATAAGTTTCTAACCAAATGCTTAGTACATTGATACAGTTTAATCGTTAAAGTTTACTGTTCATTTGGTCAAAAATTCTGAAAACAGATTCTGGTCCCCATCTTTGGAAAATTGGTTCTCTTTGTACAGACATCTAAATAAGTTGTTCTTGGAGTCAAAATGAATCTTGACATATTAACTAAATGTCTGAAAAATTTTATACTTTTATTCCATCATTTACTATTTTTCCTCACATCATAAATATTATCGCTTAAACTAAGCATACAGCATCATTACTTGCAAGATTTCTTTACATAAGATCATATAACATTTACATTGACCAATCCCTAACTCCTCTTCATGATTCTTCATCCTCTTTCCTCATTCATAAACCTGTGGGGATTGGGATTACATGGATGGGGTGAGATTTCTGGGGAAATCTCAGTAGCAAACAATACCAAATTAAACAATGCATGTATTAATGTAATTGCTTATGCTTGCTTGTGAAAGTGTTACCATAGTGTAATAAGCATGCTTCTATGTATCATATTAAATACAATTGGCCAAAGCAATCATAGAAATAGAGCTTCAATCATCTACACATATGCACACAATTTAACAAAGCCATAACACAATTAAGCATAACATTCAATACATACAAGTTTAGGGTAAGTTTACTACCTTATCGCTTTACTTCTTTCCACTTTAACTTTGCTTCTTCCTTCTTACTTTTCCTTGATGTGTGGCTGCCTCTTTTGAGTCCACAATCAAATCCTAACATTATATAATCATCCATTCATTACTATCTAACTTTCTTGAACATCAAACTTACTTTAACTTAACATAACTTCCTTTAATCTTTACCAATTGACTTGGCCTTTGAATCAATTGATGTCTTGACCTTACCCTACACAATTTGGCCTTTTGAATCCATTTATGAACTCAAAATAACCAAATTCTAGCAACTATGTACTGTTCTGGACAGAATTTGCAAAACATACACAATTCTTCCAAAAATTTCTATCTTAATTCCATTGCTTCCCATACTTGTTTATCTACTTTACCCCACACAACTTTTCATTTTAAAACCATTGGAAGCATCAAAATCATAAAAATCCAATCACTATTTGTACGAGTGAATAGTAACAGAAAAGAACTTCAAACCTTACACCTTTCAATTCCAATGTTTCCAAGGTTCCAAACCTATCCAATCCTACACAAAATCATCATATGAATTCAATGGAAGCATTAGATCATTGAAATTCCATCTCCTTCTATCATGAACAGTGCATGAACAGTGCAAACCGAAATATTTCATCCATGGCAAAGTCAAGAATATCAACTTGATTCAACAATCAATCATCTAACTAGCTTGTTTAAGCTTTAATCTCACAACTCTAACTTTAATCTCTTCTTTCTTCTTTCATCTAAGGTTTTGGACAGCATATACACCTTAGAGAAAACTCAACTTTCTTCCATGAAAACCCTAAGTTCAAGCTCCCAAATCAAAGAAAAACAAGCTAGGATAGATTGTTTACCTTTAATCTCTAGCTTGCTTGAACTTTGAACCTTGGATTCTTCTTTATCTTGGCTTGAGTTTCCATTTTGCCATAGTTTCCCCAATGGTTCTCATGCCACAGTTTGGAGTATTAATAGAAAAATTACATGGAAATTGGATGGCCAAGATCACTTTATGCACTATTTGATCTAATGGCTCATAATTGGTCTTACACCAAACATCTCCACCAAGCTAATTTGAAATAAAATCACATGACAAAAATCTTCTTCTCCCCTTGTCTTGGAAGCCATGTGGAAAGCCTTGTGGGTCCCACCATGTGCAAATCATAATTCTTACTTTATTCCTTTTTTTTCTTTTCAAAAATCCATAAATTAGTCTTTATTGGACTTGGGCTCCAAGACAACTTTTGGGACTTATTGGGCTGCCCTATAACAAAATATTGGGCCTCTTTTAGGTCCAATAGCTACTTGGTACAAATCCCAATGCACTTTCCTTATACCGATATCCTTAAATTACCCTAATCTTGGAATAAATGCTAAACACCTCTTTTAATGGTTATAACATTTTTAGAATTTCATTCTAATATAAAATGAATTCTATGCAAAGTTTTATAATTTTCTGAGACCCAAAAGTCCTGATAAAAATTACATACATTTCCTTTAAATCCTTTATTGGTGTACTTTTCCATCGTAAATTTCATAATTAATTCTACAGGACTCCTTTTTGACTTCTGTCATCTTTATAAATTCTCATATTAATTATAAGAATTTACTGCCAAATTTCATCTGATATCCATCCATTGTGAAATGACCAAAATACCCTTGGTGCCCTTCCTTGCACTATATTAACCCTAAAGGTATAATTGTCATTTCACACCTCTTTATACCTTACCAGGGCATATACTGACTCTGAGTACTCATTCTTGCACTTGCTTTAGCATTTTGGCCTATCCAAAATGACCAAAATGCCCTCCTTTCATCTCTTGTACAATATTACAACACAGGGGTATTTTCGTAATTTTGCACATTTTCTGCAAACTTCTGGACACTGGCCCCTTCTTCCGATGAACTGATATCATAGGCCTAGCCTCACTTGGCATCACCATGGGCCTCTATGTGACATCATCTGGGCTCATTCAGTCCCAATTTGCTTACCGATTAATTTCCCAATCGTACATCGGGTGCTCATGAACTCCTGTCAAAATTTACTAAAAAGTGAATAACTTTTTCTACAGAACTCCTTTCGGGATTCTGTCAGTTCCCTAACCTCTGGCTTCACAAGATGCACATCTTTGTAACTTTCCATTCATATCTGAGGTCCAGGAGATCTGATAAAAATTTCAGATAACTTCAGACTATCAGATAAATTTCAGCTATCTGAAACTCTAATAAAATTTCTGTATTAAGCTAGATTAACCAGCATCATTTTCTCTATTTACTAATAAAATTTGGGACTGAAATACTTCCGGGCAGTTCTAAGCCACTTCCCGCTCAACTTTCTATAATTACCATTTTGCCCATTTAACTTTCCTTAAATTACATTTAGGTCCTTAAGCTTTTTGAAATTACACTTAATGGCCCAAAGTTTATGTCTACTTTACATTTTGCTCCATGGAACTTTTATACTTTTCAATTTAGTCTCTCTTCTTTAAATCTTCATCTAATCATTCTTTTCTTTTCCATTCATCATCACAATCATTTCTAAACATCTTTCCTCTATCTGTATTATATAGATAAGGAAAAAAAATTAGGATATGACACCACCACCTTGCCTAATTAATCAATTAACTAATCAATTAATTGACACTAGAAAGCAACTTCATGATATTAATCGAACACTTAATCGAGTAATGGATACTTATTAATCGATTAATTAATTTTCTTTTATAGTACAGAACATTGTCTTGACATTAATCGAACAACCAATTGATTAATTAATACTCATTAATCGATTGAATAATCGACTAAGTATCATTAATCGATTGACTAATCGATTAACTCCTTCTGTTTTTCTTTTTAACATCATTTAAACACATAAACACTTTTAATTATTTTGAGTTATTTTTGACATGACTATTTTGAGTTACTTTTGACATCATCAAAACTTATTGAATATGGATTCTAACTCTATGAGTTTTTTGCAAGAACACAAAGAAAGGTTGATGAGGTCTGTTGAAAAGTATGATGAAAATGCTTTTCAGGTGAAGGCAAAGATTAATGATAACTCTATTGGATGTGGCCGTGACAGACATGGTAGAGGCCGTGGAAGAGCCAAGAAAGAGGTCAAGGCAGGGGAGGTTATAATGAAGAGAAGAATACCTTTTAATGCCATTACTGCAAAAAGTCAGGTCACAAAGAAGCTTTCTGTTGGAAAAAAAGATGAGAACAATCAAGCTAATTTTATAGAACAAGCAGATGCTGAGAGTAAGCTATTTATGGCCCTTTTTTGTGAAAAAGAGAAAACTAATGATGTTTGGTTTTTAGACAGTGGTTGTTCAAACTATATGACTGGAATGAAGTTGTTGTTTATGAAGCTTAATGAGTCTAAAAAATCATATATTACCCTTGGTGACAACAAGCAGATGCAAGTTGAAGGTAGAGGTACTGTTAGCATTAAAACCAGCTAAGGTAATTGATAACATATTTTGTATATGGTTTCTATGACAATTTTGAGAGTTTCATAATAACTTTACCATTTATTTCATGCCTTAAATTGTACTTTTGTGTATTACATGATTGTACGTGGCAATGTGCTAATTAAAGGGTAGAATGGTAAAATAACTCTTCCAAACTGCATATATTCGGTTATCTACTGATCTGGACTTTTATAGTGAGCTTTTATGTTGAATTGCAGGTACTTTGGAAGAGAACAAGGACCGATAAAGAAATCAAAAGACAATGAAAGTGGAACCACGCCTCTATGCTATTTAGTCGCAACCAAAGAGTCCTAAGGTCGCGACCCATAATTCTTCTGGAAGATTTTCACTGTTTATAGGTCGCGACCAACACGTGTATCTGGTCGCGACTAATAGTACAAAATCGTTGAAGCTGCGCATTTTGGATTAGGTCATGCTGTTATAAGAAGAGAGGGAGGCTGCCGTCAGGAGGAGGCTAATTTTTGGACCTGATTAGGCTAAGAAGTAGTACTCGAGCGCTCTCCACAGACTTTCCCTCAGCTTCCATCGTTCTACACCATTCACCTTTATCTCTTCATCATTCTTCATGGCATCACATCTGAACAATGATTGTAGTGCAGCAGAAGTCATGAGAGGCTAGACCTTTAGTCTCTTGGTGATGGATCTATTATCTTGAGCTCACGGACTGAAACAGAGAGTTTCTTCTGTTCTAATTTGCATCTTGTCATATTATGATTGCTGCTAGATTTAGGGTTTTTTATCATATGAACAAGTTTTGAATATCGGTTGATTATTCTCATATTAGACAATTGTAATTTACTTTGGATGTTTTGAATGCTGGTTTAAATATAATATTTCAGTTTTGAGTTTAAGCTAGTTGAATGGTTGTCAACGATCGTTGCTAATTGATTCGATTGCTTGAATTCTAGGGTTAGTCGATCGACGCTCATTCGAGGGAATTCTTCCATCTGTTTTAAATTACACACTAAGTGATCCTTAGCAGTTCAATAATATTCTTTAAACTAGCTTTGATCAAAGGAGTTTAAAGAATATTAGGGTTCTGGACTCAATCGATCGATTGAGGTTTAATTCAAGACTTAGTGATTTCAAACTCCACATACATTGAGAGCAAGGATAGATATTTTTCATCATCAAGAGCCTATCATCATATACTACTTTCACAAACCAACCATTTTCCATCTTAAACAAAAACATAAAAATATCTATTTTACTGCATCTTTATTTTACTGCACCCATAAAACACAAAACTATTTACTCTTTACTCAGGTTACCGTTGAATTTGACATCAAATTTGCTAGGATTCCTTTAGAAAGGCTCCTTGAGAAGAATGATAGGGTTGTGCCTTATACTACATTACTAGGGTGTAATTCACTTAATTTTGATGGCTCGAACTGCGACAATCTGACGCACTCGTCAGTAATGCTAAGATCATTCAGGATATGATGCATGTTCCTAGTCTATCCCATAATTTGCTTAGTATTGGCCAACTAATGACTAGTGCATATTCAATTTTGTTTAATGTTGGTTGTTGCATCATTAGAGATAACAAATCTGGACAAATCATAGCTAGAGTTCCAATGGATAAAAATAGAATGTTTCCTTTGGATGTTTCAATGCTTGAAAAGTATCCTTTGGATGATTATGGCATTTTCGATATGAGCACCTAAATATTAATGATTTCAAGTTATTGAATCAAGAAGAAATGGTTTTTGTTTTACCAAAACTTGATCCTCTTGACTTTTGTGAAGGGTGTCTATGGAAAGCAAAGTAGAAGACCTTTTCCTGTAAGTAAGGCTTGGAAAGCATCTGAATGTCTTGAATTAGTGCATGCTGATTTGTGTGGGCATATGAGCATGAATTCTCTTGGTGTCAGTCAATATTTTTTACTACTTACAAATTATTATAGTAGTATGTCTTGGGTTTATTTCTTGGAAAACAAATCTGAGGCTTTTGATAGGTTCAAGAAGTTCAAAGTTTTTGTTGAAAGGAAAAGTATTCTAATAAATACACTACGAACAAATAGAGGAGGTGAAATTGTCTCAACTGCCTTTAAGAATTTTTGTGAGAAAAATGGAATTTACAAGCAGCTTACAGCACCATATACACCAGAACAAAATGGTGTCGCTAAAAGGAAGAATTATATTATAGTAGAAATGGCCAGAAGCATGATGCAAGAGAAAGATATCTTCCTATTTATTTTTGGGCAGAAGTTGTTGCAACAACGGTATACCTTCTCAATTTGTCTCCCAATAAAGTTGTCCATAATCAAACACTGTAACATCCTAAATTTTTTCTATCTGTATAAGACTGATAGAGGAAAAAGGTTATGAAGGGATTGGGATGGTAATAAGAAGAAAAGATAATGATTAGATAAGTTTTAAGCTAAAGAAAAATGAAGGTATAAAGTTATGAAGCCAAAAGGGCTAAATTGCAATTAATGAAAGTTCCAAGGGCATAATGTCATTTTGAAAGAGAAAGGGACTAAAGTGAAAACCCTAAAACTTTCATGGTGCAAAATGTAGTAGACACAAGTTATGGGCCATTAAGTGTAATTATGAAAAGTTTAGTAACTAAAGTGTAATTTTCAAGAGTTCAGAGGCAAAATGGTAATTATAGAAAGTTGAGCCAAAAAGGGCCCAAAAATACCCAAAAATGTTTTGGTCCCAAATTTTATCAATAAATAGAGAATAAAAATTGGGCCAAACATATCTCTCAGAATTTTGATTTAAGATCCCGATAAATTGATATTAATCTCCAAAGTTTAGAGATTAGTATAGTATCTTTCGGACATCATAATCAGATAAAATTTTGTAGTAAATTCTTATCATTAATATAAGAATTTATGAAACTAACAAAATTCAAAAAGGAGTTCTGTAGAATTTATTAGAGAATTTAAGATGAAATCGGACACCGACAAAGGATTTAGAAAAATGTATATAATTATTATTAGGACTTCTAGGTCTAAGAAAATTATGAGACTTTGCAAGAAATTTATTTCATATTATAATAAATTTATAAAAATTTCAAAACTATTAAAAGAAGTGTCTTGAATTTATCTCAAAATCAGGGTAATTTACGGATATCGGTATAAGGAAAGTGCCTTGGGATTTGTGTCAATAGTAATTGGACCCAAGGAAGGCCCAAGATGGCATCATATAAGAAGGCCCAAAGTGTCAAGGAGTGTCTTGGAGAACAAGTTGGATTTTAAGATATTTTCATGGAATTTTCAAAGTGGAAAAGAAAGGAAATTTCCATGTGGTGCAAGGTGGCTTATGGGGTGTCTTGTGTCATATCCCAATTTTCCCTATCTGTATAAGACTGATAGAGAAAAGAGGTTTGGAAGGGATTGTGATGATAAATAGAAAGAAAAGATAATGATTAAGATGAGTTTTAAGCCAAAGAATGAGAGAAGGTATAAAGTTGTAAAGAAAAGGGCGTAAAATTGCAATTTAGAGAAAGTCTAGGGACTAAATTGCAATTAATAAAAGTTTCAAGGACATAAAGGTCATTTTGGAAAAGAAAGGGACTAAAGTGAAAATTCTAAAAATTCCATGGTACAAAATGGAAGTAGACATAAACTTTGGGCCATTAAGTGTAATTATGAAAAGTTGAGGGCCTAAAGTGTAATTTTCAAAAGTTCAAGGGTAAATGGTAAATATGGAAAGTTGAGCCGAAAAGGCCAAAAAATGCCCGGAATCAGTTCAGTCCCAAATTTTCCCAGTAAAAAGAAAAAATTATTGTGATTAGTTTGACGCAACACGGAATTTTAATTTGAGGTCCCAAAAAATTGATATGAATTTTTAAAGAAAGGGAAATTAATAGAGTATCCTCTGGACCTCATAATTGGATGAAATTTGGTAGTAAATTCTTATAAATAATATATGGATTTATGAAACTGAGAGAAGTAAAAAAAGGAGTCCTGTAGATTTAATTATGGAATTTAAGGTGAAATCGGACACCGATAAAGTGTCTTGAGGAAACGTAGAGAATTTTTATCAGGACTTCTGGATTTCAGAAAATTATGAAACTTTGCAGAGAATTCATTTTATATTAGAATAAATTTATAAAAATGTTAGAACCATTAAAATAGGTGTTTAACATTTATTCCAAGATCAGGCTAATTTTAAGGATATCGGTATAAGGGAAGTACATTGGGATTTGTGCCAATTAGCTATTGGACATAAACGAGGCTCAAGATTTCGTCCTAGGACAGCCCAATAAGTCCTAAAAGTTGTCTTGGAGCCCAAGTCCAATAATAAATAGTTTATGAATTTTTAAAAAGGAAAAGAAAAAGGATAAAGGTGAATTAGGGTTTTGCACATGGTGGGTCCCACAAACTTTACACATGGAACCAAGAAGAGAAAAGGAAGATTATCCCATGTGCTAAAATATAATAAAATAATATAAGAATTAATCTAATGATGATTAAGGTTAATTAATCTAAAAACTAACCAATCAAGTTCAAGATTAGGCCATTGTAATAATTAGGACAAGTGAGGACATTATGGACCTAAGGTGCCAAAGTTTTGGCTATAAATAGCCCCTTCCTCCTTCACAATTTCGTGCACCTAGAGGACCCTTGGGGAAACCATGCCAAAATGAAGAGAGAACTCAAAATAAGATCAAGGAGAAGCCACCTAAGCAAGTACCTAAGGTACGAGATCCTTCATAGTTTATTTATGAGTGTTTTGGAAGGAAGAAACTTAGGTTTCAATGGTTAGAAACTTCATTCTTCCCTTGGAACCCTTGCTGTCCAAAATTCAAAGTTAAGGGAGATAGAGGAAAATTAAGTTAGAACTATGAAATTGATGCTTAAACAAGCTAGTTAGATGATTGGTTATTGAATCAAGTTAATATTCTTGACCATGCCATGGATGAGACCTTTCGTTCTGCAGTGTTCATGATAGAAGGAGATGGAATTTCAATGATCTAATGCTTCCATTGAATTTATATGATGATTTTGTGTAGGATTGGGTAGGTTTTGAACATTGGAATTGAAAGTTGTAGTTTTTGGAATTCTTCTGTACTGTTCACACGCATGAACAGTGATTGGAATTTCATGATTTTGATGCTTCCAATGGTTTTAAAATGAAAAATTGTGTGGGATAAAGTAGAGGAATAAGTATTGGAAGCATTGGAATCAAAATGAGAATTTTTGAAAGATTAATATGTTTCTTTTCAGTTCTGTCCAGACTTGATGAAGAAGCTGGAATTTCAACATTCTAAGTCCATAAATGGATTCAAAATGCAAAATTATATTGGGTACAGTTAAGATGTAAGTTAGTTTAAAGGATAAGGCAATTAACCACAAATAGAGAAAGTTAGGGGTTGAGTGGTTAATTGAGTTTAAAGTTATAAAATGTTAGTGAATTGAGATTGTAATGAATGAATGATAATGCAATGTTCGGATTGGTTGCGGACTCCAAAGAGGCAGCCACACATCAAAGAGAAGTAAGAAGCAAGAGGTAAAGAGAAAGGATAAAGAAAGCAAGGAGTATGAGGTAGTGAACTTACCTACTTGTATGCTTATGTTGCTTGGATGCTTTATGTGATGTTTACTTACTTTGATGATGTGAAGCATGTATGATTAAGTAATGCTCTGTTTCTTTTTATGCTATGTCCATATGTTATAATTAAGGGACATGGAAGCATGTAAGTTATCATTATGCAAGCATGATCATTAAGTGCACACATAGTAACATCAAGCATGTAGTTGCATACATTGTATGGTTTCTGTTTGCTACTGAGATTTCCCCCAAAATCTCACCCCCTCCATGTCACCCCAACACCATTAGGTTCTTCAAAGATGGAAGAAGATGAAGATGAAAGAAGAGGAGTTAGAGAATAGATGGCCTGATTGAGTGTAATTTATGTTATGACTTATGTATTGAATGCATGAAAGGCATTAACATTTATGATGTAATGAAAAAATAGTAAATGATAGAATAAATGTATGAAATTTTATCAGCATTTAGTTAATATGTCAAGCTTCGTTTTGACACCAAGAATGCCTTATTTTTACGTCAATACAAAGAGAATGAATTTTTCAAAGTTAGGGAACCAAATCTGGAAACTGTTAGGGAACCAAAGAGAATGAACAGTAATTTTCCATGCCAAAACTGTATTAATTGGTCCAGAGTTTGGTCAGATTCATATTTTTCCTTTAAATAGGATTATGTTAGCTTCGTACAGCAACTTGAACCACTTCATTTCAGTTTTTATAGAATTAGTTATGATTTTTTGTAGTTGAGTCGTGGTCTGGAATTTTACCACATGAACAGTAACTCGTGGTCATAAATTCCAGATTATGCCATTTGACTTTATTGATCATATAAGTTGTTCCAAATGCTATTGTTTGGTCCCTAAGACGTACGAAAGTAAGGATGTTATATTTTGGTATTAGAGCAAAGTTTTTGACATCAGATAGGATAATTCCTAGACCCTAAACCTAAGTAGTTAACATTTAGTGAGAAGTTAATATCACTTAAGTTTGAATCTTAGGTGAACCAAGAAGATCCCCTCCCTAAATGATTGGTTCACTGCTTAAAGAAGGATTCAGATAAGGAATATTAGGAAGAGAATATTTAGAGAAATGTATGCTTAAGTTAAAAGGTGTTTAGGTTGCGACATGTTTACACCAAGAAGTTAGGTCGTGACGAGAAAAGACCATCGGCCACGACGAGAGAACACAGAGCGATCTGGTCGTGACGTGTTAAACGTGTTAAGTGAGTTAGTCGCGATGGAAGTTCACAGAGAACGTGAGTCGCGACTAGCCAATACTCAGGTCGTGACTGGAATGCACAGAGGATGTTAGACATAGCGAGTAGTATGATGGAAAAAGTAACGGTAGATTGGTCTTTGTTAGCCAATACCTCTAAGGTCTCGTGTTTCTTAACATGATGTGGCTAGACTAAGTGGAACAACGATGGGGAGCAATTCCTTCTGCTAACAGAGATATTGTAACATGCTGGAAGGATAAAACCTAAGTTTTGATGGAAGAAAAGTGAGATATTATAATATCCCTAATTTTCTGTACTGATTTGTATGTACAGTTTGTACGTAATATATGTGAGATTTTCTAAGAAAATTGTGGCCATTTATGTAAAGAAAGGGATTGAATTAAAAAAGGGAGAAAATGCAAGGACTTAAGTGAAATTACAAAAGTTTTAAGGCCAAAATAGAAAGTAGACAAAAATGTTGGGTCCTTAAGTGTAATTTTAAAAAGTTGAGGACATAAATGTAATTTATGAAAAGTTCAAGGGGTAAAAGTGTAATTATGAAGAACTTGGACCGGAAACAGGCAAAATACACGGAATCATATTAGACCCAAATTTTACCAGTAGATAGAGAAAATTATTCCGGTTAGTTTGACACAACACAGAATTTCGATTTGAGGTCCTGAAAAATTAATATAAATTTTTGAAGTTAGGAGAAATTATTATAGTATTTTTTAGACCTCAGAATCAGATGAAACTTTATAGTAAATTCCTACAATTAATATGAGAATTTATAAAACTGACAGGATCAGAAAAGGAAGCCTATAGTATTTTTAATGGAATTTACAGTAAATAAAATACCCGATAAATATGTCTGGGAAAGGTTCCTTGGGATTTGTGCCTTAAAGATAGTGGACCCTATAAAGGCCCAAAGTGGCGTCATGAAGGCCCAATAAAATAATTGGACTGATAGGTGGGCCAGTGTCCAGAGGAACCCCAAAAAAGTGCGAAATTATGAAAATGCCCCTATGTTGTACCAAGGAGCAAGAGAGAATGGAGGGCATTTTGGTCATATTAGAACAGCCAAAATGCCAAGGCAAGTACAGGAAGGGTTAGTCAAAGTCAGTATATGCTTTGATAAGGTACAAAGAGGTGTGAAATGATAATTATGCCCTTAGGATCAATGTAGTGCAAGAAAGGGCACCAAGGGTATTTTGGTCATTCTTCAAGGGATCTATAATTAAGTTTAGACCCAGTTTAAGAATGTTAATGATAGAAAGAATCCGGATACTGGATTTAAGGTCAGAAAACATATTATGGAATCTCAGAAAAATTAGATTCATAAAACAGTCTGGTTTTTGGGGAATCAGACTGAGCCAGTATTGGATTGGACTGAAATTTTTCCAGAAGCTTCCTTCCCTTGGAATTTCGCCACATGTCTTGTGAGGTGTCCCCTTGATGATGGTATGGATGATGATGTCATAATTATTAAAGAAAAGTTAAATCCAAGAATAAATCTAAGCCATTAGATCAAATAGTATACAAAATGATCTTGGCCATCCATTTTCCATGAAATTTTCTATAAATACCCCCCAAAATCTGATGCAAAATCGTGAGCACAAGAACCCTTGGGGAACCTCTTGTAAAATGAAAACTCAAGCCAAGACAAAGAAGAATTCAAAGGCCAAAGTTCAAGCAAGCTAAAGATTAAAGGTAAGCCATCTATCCTAGCTTATTTTCCTTTGATTTGGGAGCTTGAACTTAGGGTTTTAATGGAAGAAAGTTGAGTTTTCTCTAAGGTGTATATGCTGTGAAATACCTTAGATGAAAGGAGAAAGAAGAAATTAAAGTTAGAATTATGAGATTAAAGCTTAAACAAGCTAGTTAGATGATTGGTTGTTGAATCAAGTTGATGTTCTTGACTTTTTGAAACATCCTTCCTTTCATAGGTCTTAGGGACCATTTGGTAGCATTTAGAACCACTTTCAAGATCATTGAAGTCCAATTCCCCAATCTGGAATTTTACTCTTATCGAGTACTGTTCACTTGAAAATTCCAGATGAGTGACCTGACTTCGAAAAATCATAACTAATTCTAAAAAACTCAAAATGAAGTGGTTCCAATTGCTAAATGAAGCTAACTCAATTATCTTTCAGGGAAAAATAACTCGTTGACCATTCATTGACCAAGTCAACGTCAGTCAACGTGTCAATTTTACTGTTCATTCCACGCTTTTCTCCCTGAATCCAGCATTCTGGTCCCAACTTTAATAATTTATATCTCCTTGTGTAGACATCCAAATTATACGTTTTATATCTCAAATTAAAGCTTGGTATGTATACTATTTACCATAAAAATTTCGTACATTTATTCATCCATTTACTATTTTTAATCATTTATCAAATATGACTAGGTTACCACGTGTTACTGTTCATAGTGGTATATTTCAGCATTTCTACTTTGCATACATATGCATACATCCCTCATACATCAGTCAAACATGCCAAACAACAATTATTATTAATTAATAAGTTGTTTTACATCTGGACATGTACATAAATTCTCATATCTCTATTACATCTTTTTCTGCCTAAACTCCGGCAGCATAACCGCTACGCTTCATCTGTACAAAGAACTGAACCGTACTGATTCGGTAATCCCCTCATGAGAACTACCATTCTACATAGTACCCAGGAAAGACTAGATGAACCGGCTAGGTCCACTCACTTCTAGCCTCCTTAGACAGCACTACGTACACAGTACTTATCATATACTGATGTTCAGTCTTTACTTCGGCAGCATAACGGCGTCTCTTAAAATTCCCAGAATTCATTTTGACATAACCTCCCCTGTAATGGTTTACTTATTGGGATGAGATTCGGGGGAATCTCAGTAGCAACAATCATAACGATATATGTAATGCAGAGTGACCGTGCTTGCTTGTGATTGTGTACAGATAAGTATGCTGCGTGCTTCCATGCTTAATAACATATGATCAAAGCATTACAGCAGAGCTTCAGACATAACATATAAGACAACAATCCAACCAAACAATAGCACAACAAATCACAAAGCCATTACATAAAAGCTAGGATTAGTTACTACCTGGCTAGCTTAGCAGAACTCCACTATCCTTATTCTGCTTCCAGCTCCGCCAGAACTTCCTTTCTTTCTTTCTTCCTCTCACTTTCTCTCTCTAGTACCTCCTCCTCTCTCTAAAATTGCTTGCTTGGCCGTGCATAATGAGGAGCAAGGGGGGTATTTATAACCTCCTCCAATGGCAATCTCGTAATTACCATGAACTTTGATCCTGCGGTCCTGGTTTTTCCTGGATTTCCCTATTTTCTTTAATTCCTCATTTACTGCATCATGCATGACATCATTGGGACACCTCACCAGGACACCTCAGCGCCACATTTTCCACATGCTGAAATTCCTGGACACCTCAGCAGCTGACTCAGCAGGCTGACTCACCGGTCCAGTGTCCTGCCTCGTAGTACGTGTCCTCAACTTTTCCTTCTGCCTTTATGTTGGCGCCATGTGTCATCTTACTGGCACCTGTCACGCCTTCCAATGCTATCCAGATAAATCCAGGACTTTATCTGATCGCCTCCTCGGTTATCGTGCCGACCGAGTAACTTTACTTTATTGAAACAGCATTAAAATAATATTTTAATGCCACTTTTTCCCACACATTACTGGGCCTACGTTTTTGGGCTCTGGGAATGTTGTCTTGGATCCTGATCAAGCCCAAGTACTCTGATGGCTCGATTCCCAAGAAACAACCCTTGGCAAATTACCAAAATACCCTTGGGTGCCCTTTCTTGCAGTATTTTAACCCTAAGGGTAAAATCGTCATTTTACACCCTTCTGTACTCTGTCAGGGCATATACTGACTCTAAGTAGCTTTATCTGTATATACCTTGGCTTCTGGGCCTGTTCAGAATTACCAAAATGCCCTTCATTCATCTGTTACCCTTTTGTACAACACAGGGGCATTTTCGTAATTTCGCACTTTTCCGGGGTTCTGCCGGACACTGGCCCACCTATCAGTCCAAGGGTCTTACTGGGCCTTTGTTGGCGCCATTATTGGGCCTTTCTGGGTCCAATACCTTCATGGCACGCATTACGAGGAATCTTCCCTTGTTAATAATTATTGAATATTTTATCTATTTTTCACCGTTTATACACATATCCGGACACCGGCTCCTTCTGTCCGAAACACTAGCCTGCGGTGTTCAGGCATCCCTGTGAGTCATATCAGTCATCTGACTGAGATCATCCGAACTCATTCAGTCCCCTTTCAAATACCGATAAATCTCCTTATCGGATCCCCAGAGGCCTCACACTCCCGTCTGGATTTTCTGATTTGCGAATGACTTTTTCTACAGGCCTCCTATCGGTATTCTGTCAGTTTCCCGACATCCGCCCCATAAGGACGTATCATCCTGTATTTTCTCACCTAGATCTGAATTCTAGGATATCCGGTATTAATTTTTATAACTTTTGGACGATCAGTCCATTTCTGGCTATCTGGAGTCTTAAAAAATACCTGTATTAAGCCAGATTACTGAGCGTCACTTGATCTCTCTACCGGTGAAATCTGGGACTGAAATGCTTTCGGACAGTCCAAACCACTTCCGGCCTGACTTTCTTTAATTACAATTTAGCCCCAGGGAACTTTTCTTCTTTTCATTTAAGTCCCTTTTTACATGGCTAAAATTACACTTAAGGACCCCACATTTTTGTCTACTTTCCTTTTTGGCCTTGCAACTTTCCATAATTGCACTTAAGTCCTTTCATCTCCTTTACTAGGTCTAGGGGCATTATTGTCTTTTCATATTTTACCAGAGTATTCTCTGGCCCTGGTCAACTATCCAGATACCCCTTCTTGACTATCTAACCTTAGCCAAATGACCAAAATACCCTTTACTCATTCTTCAGTTATTTTATAACATAAGGGCATTTTCGTCATTTTGCATATTTTTCCCGGACACCGGCCCCTCTTACCACTGAACTGGTATTATGGGCTTGGGCCTTCCCTGGTGTCACTACGGGCCTTAGACAATACTGTATGGCCTCTGGCCATAGTCCGATCATCTCTATTCGGACTGCCTTTCCTTTACCGATTATAACTGTAAATTCCCATCTTCAGGAATTTTTACAGAAAAATCGGGACCTCAAATAAAAATTCTGTGACTCCTCATTCAATCCGGAATCCTTTTCTCTATCTCCCGGTATTTTCAGATATTTTATCCGGACCGGGCTGTTTTGGCCTGAAAAAGCACTCACGCGCACACTTTTCCAAAATGACCATTTTACCCCTGGTCATATTTCTAATTCTTTCATACACATAGAGACCTCATATGCACATTTCACAGTTCAGTGAAATGATCAGCATAATTTTCTCTATTTTCTGGCAAAATATGGTACTCATCGGCTACCAGCCCGATCTTTCTCATAATTACGATTATGCCCTTGATTTCTCTTTCTGGCATCTCTAGGCCTAAAAATTAGGGTGTTACACTTTTCCATGGATGAACCATTTCGGTTTGCACTGTTCATGATAGAAGGAGATGGAATTTCAATGATCTAATGCTTCCATTGAGTTTATATGATGATTTTGTGTAGGATTGGATAGGTTTTGAGCCTTGGAAGCATTGGAATTGAAAGTTGTAATGTTTGGAATTCTTCTCTATTACTGTTCACTCATATGAACAGTGATTGGATCTCATGATTTTGATGCTTCCAATGATTTTAAAATGAAAAGTTGTGTGGGATAAAGTAGAGAAACAAGTTGGGAAGCATTGGAATCAAGATGAGAATTTTTGAAAGAATTGTGCATATTTTTCAAATCTGTCCAGAACAGTGCATGGGAGCTGGAATTTCATTATTCTAAGCTCATAAATGGATTCAAAAGGTGAAATTGTGTAGGGTAAGGTCAAGACATCAATTGATTCAAAGGCCAAGGCAATTGGTAAAGGTTAGAGGAAGTTATGTTAGTTAAATGTTCAAGAGAGGTAGTCTTGAATAATGCTTGAGTTCATGGTCCTAATGAATTATGTGATGAATATGAATGTACTTAGGACCTTGCAACATCCAAGAAGATGTTGAGAAGGGGTTGACTGAAAGGTTTCATGGTTGGAAAGCTTAGGGAGCAAGTGGAAGAATAAGGAAGAAAGCTTAAGTTCAAGGTAGTGGACTTATCTCTTTATGTGCTTGATGTGGTATGCTTATGTGTTGACATGCATATGATATTTGAATAATGTTGTGACATGAGAAAAGATGTTGAATATGTTAGGAAGAACATATTTCCCATGTCCATGCATTTTTATGCAAAGTTTATAGCATGATGGCATGTCACTAATTAAAGAAAGTTTAATGAAATTACATATCATGCATTAGCATCCATCTTACATATTTAAGTGGTAATGTTTGCTACTGAGATTCCCTAGAATCTTACCCTCCCACAACCAACCAATTTAGGTCAAGCATGAAGGAAATGTATGCATGAAGAAGAGCTAAAGAATGGGAGAAAGAAAATGAAGTAATGGATGTCTTAGTAGATGCCATGACATATATGTAACGTTATGTAATATGCCATTATATGTAAAGAATATGTATGAATTAATTATGGCATAACCTCATGATGTATATGAATACATGGGAGGCAAAGTGAAGATTTATGCATGCTGGAACAATTATTGAGAATTGAAGAAAGGAAACTGAAATGGTAAAAAAGTAGGTCCTGAAGCAGTTTGGTTGTGGCTTCAGTCTGACCTAGTAAATCAAGGAATTAATTCACAAAATTTTGTGATCATGTAGTATACATCCAGATATTTAAATTCATAGGTAATATGCCTCGATTGGACGTGTATATCAATAGAAACGAATTTCCAAAGTTAAGAAACAGAATCTGGAATTTCCAGAATTTGCTATATGAACAGTAAAAAGTAACGATTTAATTGTATCAATTGGAAAGGTAAATGTCCAGATCTATATTTTTCCCTTAAATATTTATGAAAGAGCTTCAATTAGAAATTCGGATCACCTCCATAAAATTTTTCTGCAATTAGTTATGAATTTTTAAAGTTAGAATATCAATCTGGAAATTACATAATGAACAGTACCCGAGAAATTTTAAAATTTTAATTTTTGGGCTAATGTAATGCTTCCGCTAATCAAATATGCTTCTGAATACGTACTCTGAGGTGTTAAAAGTAGGATGTTTTAGATATTCTCTTGGATCATGTGCTTCCCAAAACTATATAATAAAGAAGAATAAGAAATTGAAGCTAGAACTATATAATTAGCACTTAAACAAGTTAGTTTGGATGTTTGCTTATGGAATTAAATTGTGATTCTTGACTTTGCCTTTCTTGAAGCCATTCGACCTGTTCTATTTTGGATAGGAGGAGATTGATTCTCAATGATCTAATGTTTCCATTAAATTTAAATGATGATTTTGTTTAGGATTGGATAGGCTGAAAGCATGGAAATTGGAAAAGGGAAGATTTGAAACCCTTTATATTACTATTCATATGCATAAACAGTGATGAGAATTTCATGATTTTGATGCTTTCAATGGTTTTAAAATGAAAAATTGTGTGGGACAAAGTAGAGAAACAAGTATTGGAAGCATTAGAATCAAAATGAGAATTTTTGAAAATAAAGATAACATATTTCGGTTCTGTCCAGAAGTGCATGAAGGAGCTGAAATTTCATAATTCTAAGATCATAAATGGATTTAGAAGGTAAAATTTTGTAGGGTAAAGTCAAGACATCAATTAATTCAAAGGTCAAACCAATTAATAAAAATTAAAGACTTAATGGGTTAGTGAATAAACTATGTTGGCTTGGAAATAAATTATAAAGAGTATGATGTTATGCTTTATTTATCCATGATAAATGTGGTAAATGTAACATCCCAATTTTCAGGCCTAGAGATGCGGAGATAGCCTAAGATTAAGAGGTTACTAGACCCTTTTTTAGCAGAAGTCCCAGAGGAATGCAAAGAGTTTCAGGGACTGAGCTGCGAGTGAGAAAAGGTACGGGGACTCGTGTTGAAGTCCCAAGGGGAAGAATGGCCATTTTGGGATGATGTAAAAGTTAAAGGTTGTAGAGTTGAGAGCTGACCATTTTGGTCGCGACTAGAGATAGGTGTGGTCGCGACTAATAGTTACAGAAAGAGGTTTAGACGCGACGAGAAAGAAGTATGGTCGCGACTAATATTGGCAGAGAGGCTTGGTCTTGACGAATATGTATGTGGTGTCGCGACTAATGAGTAGAATGAGCCTGGTTGCGACTAAAAAGTGATGTGGTCGCGACGAAAGACTGTTGTGGTCACGACGAAAGACTGGTGTGGTCACGACGAAAGACTGTTATGGTCGCGACTAAAGAATGTTGTGGTCGCGACTAGAGAATGCTGTGGTCACGACTAATGAACACAGAAGGTGTTAAGTCGCGATGAGATGATGGCTAGGTCACGACTAGTGGCTAAAGTGGTGCCAAGCGTATGGGCCAAGAGTGGTGAAGGTCCAAAAGAGATAGTTACCCGGTTAGAGATAGACCGGAGGCAGGAGGCCATATACAGGAAAGGTTATCTGGAAACCATGAGATGGACTGATAAGGTATCCTCATGGGACCCACCAGATGCCACATGGCATTAGAATAGTGATTGGTGACCTTTCAGTAGAGTAAAGTTACTCGGTTGGCACAAGAACCGAGGAGGTGATCAGATAAGTCTGGGACTTATCTGGATGGCATTGGGAAGCGTGCAAGGTCTCTTCCAGTCACCACATGGCATTAGTCTGGAGAAAGCAGATAAAGCTGAGGGCACGTATTACGAGGGAGGAGACTGGACCGGTGAGTCAGCATGCTGAGGTGTCCAGGAATTGAGACATGTGATAAATATGCATGCTGAGGTATCCCGGTGAGGTGTCCCGATGATGTCATTCATGATGCAGTAAAAGGAAATTAAAGAAAATAGGAAAATCCAGGAAAAATCAGGACCGCAGGATCAAAGTTAATGGTAATTACAGAATTGCCATTGAAGGCAATTATAAATACCCCCCCTTTGCCTCCATTTCATTCACGCATGGAGAGGAGTAAGGGAGAGAAAGAAGAGAGAGAAGGAGAACGAAAGGAAGAGAGAAAGGAGAAAAGGAAGTAAGGAAGTTCTGGCGGAGCTGGAAGCAGAATAGAGATAGTAAGGTTCTGCTGAGCTAGCCAGGTAGTAACTAATCCTAGCTTTTATGTAATGGCTTTGTGATTTGATGTGCTATTGTTTGGTTGGATTGTTGTCTTATATGTTATGTCTGAAGCTCTGCTGTAATGCTATGATCATATGTTATTCAGCATGGAAGCACGCAACATACTTATCTGTACACAATCACAAGCAAGCACTGTCACTCTGCATTACATATATTGTTATGATTGTTGCTACTGAGATTCCCCCGAATCTCATCCCCATACATAACCCATTACAGGGAGGTTATGCTGAAGTGGATTTTGAGAATGCTAAGAGACGCCGTTATGCTGCCGAAGTAAAGACTGAACATCAGTATATGATAAGTACTGTGTACGTAGTGCTGTCTAAGGAGGCTAGAAGTGAGTGGACCTAGCCGGTTCATCTAGTCTTTCCTGGGTACTACGTAGAATGGTAGTTCTCATGAGGGGATTACCGAATTAGTACAGTTCAGCTCTTTGTACAGATGAAGCATAGCGGTTGTACTGCCGGAGTTTAGGCAGAAGAGATGTAATAGAGATAGCAAGATTATGTATATGTCTTGTTGTGTATGCCTTGTTGTATGACATGATGTTATTCAATGATAAATATTGTTTGGCATATGCAATTTATGTATGTTAAATTAAAGGGGAAATTCGCATGTCCTGAGGCAGCAGTGCTCTGACCTCAGTTTGACCTAGTAAACGGAGGAGTCTGGCCACGAGATTTAGTGAGCCAATAGTACACATCTGGGGCATTCCGTGAATAGGTAATAAGCCTCATTTGTATATGTATAGTGAGAGAAATCAGTTCTCAAAGTAGAGGTTCAGAATAAGGAACTTAGGAGTAAAAGTTCAATCTCTGGACTTAAGTTAAGCTAAAATTGCTTCCGCAAGTGTACTCTGAGAGCTATTAAGGAGGATTTTCATTTTGGTATCAGAGCAAGAGGTTCTGGCATAGACCAGAAAGGACTCTGGTTCAGAGTATAAGATTCTGGCACAGAACAGAAGGTTCTGGCTCAGTGATGCTCTGATAGAGTATTTTCCCTTGCGAGAGGATGGTATTGAGTCGCGACTAGTATGGTTTTAGGTCGCGACAAGTTGCTCAAAGAGAGTTTTAGTCACGACGAAGAAGTGTATAGGTCGCGACTGTTATTTACAGAGAGATTAGGTCGCGACGTGTATGTTACAAGGTCGCGACGGAATATTGCGAAAAGCTCAGGTTGCGACGGGAAAGGTCTTGTGTCGCGACAGAAGAGTTAAGGTTGCGACGTAAGGAGGCCTAGGTCACGACGAGTTAGGTTCAGGTCGCGACGACAGAAGATTTAGGTCGCGACTAAGGACAGAAATGTTAGGTTATGATGAGTTGAGTGTGATGGTCGCGACGCAAGATCATAGAGTCACGACTATCCAATACTCAGGTCGTGACGAATGAATAGAAATGTTGAGTATGATGGTCACTGACTAAAGATCACAGAGGATATGAGTCATGACTATCCAATACTCAAGTTGTGAGTAATATGAGTTTAGAAAGCTCAGAGGAGATAAAGCTCCTAGATGAGATATGTGTTCATTTTTCTTTTTGAGAAGGAAAAAGATAGTGAACATAAGAAAGGAATATAGAGCTTGAGTGGAGGAGCTGTGCATAGAGAAAGCTGGCAACTCCAATGAGGAAGACCTTATGCGAGTCATCCGTGCTAGGTAGGATGAGTAGCAAAGGATGAGGTAAAGAATGATGATGATGAGTTAAGATGAGCTAGCCAGATAGCTAGTATGAGGTTTGCCTAGGAATGAGCCTAGGACATGGCCTAAGGCTAGAGACGTGATGGTTAATAGCTAAAGAGCTAATATTCCCTAGGCAGAGGGATTCCATCACAGAGAAGTAATAGATCCACGGTAGAGTACCCTAGAGAATGGAAATGATAGTAGAAGATGGGGAATGAGATCTATGCGACTGAAGTTCGCTAGGATCAAGAGTAAGACCGATCAGGAACCACAGTCCGGTCAAGAATAGACTGGGACTGATGGATAGATAGAAGAAGCCAAGAGATAGTAGAAAGGTAGCCACAGATTACGAGATAAAGTGACTCCCCTATGTAAGAGAGAGTGATGAAGGGTTGAGTCTATACCCTAATAAGAGGGTAGTGTGGCAGCCTGAAATAGATAAATGTTCAGGATGACTAACCAAGATATGATAGGCAATATATTATGTCTTGAGGTTTAGTTAGTCTGATGGATGGTTGAGCAAAGTATGATGGTGATATGGTTTATGATGCCATAAGTTATGATGAATAGTTGCATCTCCTTACAGTTGTCAAATGATGACATGCATGTTAGAGTATGCCATGATAAATGAATACTCCCCTTTTGCAGTGCATGTAGGGTAGAGTATATATATATATGAGTACAGATATGAGATGAGAAGGTTGTGAGAAAGTATGTTGCTCCCATACCATATGACATGTAATGAGATATGTATTGAGGATGATAGATAGTCTCAGTTTATGGGACAATAAGCTATGATATGTAGATATGATTTATGAATGAGGATACTCTGGTAATTCTGCAGACTTGTGAATGCAGTACTCAGAGCCATTTCTGTTGAAAGGAATGGTAGACAGAAAGAAAGCAGATAAGAGTAAAGAAATTGTTTCTAGATCACTCTTCAGATAAGAGTGGGATCTGAAACATATGGCTCTCAGATAGAGCTAGATTCAGATGAGTATAGATCACTCTTCAGATAAGAGTTGGATCTGATACAAAATGCTCGCAGTTAGAGCGTAGTTCTAATGGCTCGCGTTAGAGCACAGATTGAAATGAGAAGTATGATGAGGCCATGCAGTAGAATGCAATGGCAGGTGGTTAGACTGTGATGGCACAAGCCAATGGTAAACCACAGTAAAGTAAGAAAGATGAGAAGGAACTCCTGAGTAAGAGAGGAAGTAAGTAAAGTCTGGGTAAACGATATGAGGCTATAAAATTTTTATGGAGTTATCAACAGGTGGAAGCAGTTAACCTTATAACTTAGTCTATTGGTTTAAGATCTTCGGAAGATATACAGTACAACAGAATCGCAGTTAGATTCTGGAGGGTCACAGTTATATCCTAGTATGGCTCCAGGGTCGCAGTTAGATCCTAACAGTTTCAGAGTCGCAGTAGATTCTGAAGAGGCTAACGGTTGATCACAGTTAGATCCTGAGGTCGCAGTTAGACCTAGCCTAAGGAAAGTAATGAGCCATGAGACATGAGTACAATGTAGTATCTCTTTGGGAAGATGAAGGCCAAAGACGAAGTTAAGGTGAGGAAGCTTCACTAGTTGATAAACTCATCCAGAGAAATTGTTTTATAACGATTTTCCTTAGGTAGCCTCTAGTATACAGACTGAACTTAGCTTTCCCTTAAACGAAGATGAGTCCAAGTTCAAATCTGAGTACTGGTATTCAAAGTAGTTTTGTAGAAGTATGCCTGAGAAGCAGAGAAGAGAATTCTCTGTGTAATGAGAACAGAAGAGTATGAGTAGATAGATTCCCCCAGATGAGGGTAAAAAGATTAAAAGGTTAGAGAAGACCTAGAGAAAAAGGTCTAAGGCAAAGCAAAGATAGAACGCAGTTCTATGAGAAAGAGAATGTTAGCCTTATAGTGTCTCAAGATAAGTTATGAAAGGGTGATATACATCATGAGATAGCTAGAGTTGGCTAGATATGCTATGATAAAGTATCAAAGGCATGTAATGAGATACCCTATAGTAGACGTGTAATATGATGCTCACTTAGAGATGTGCATTTTATGAACAGACAGAGAGGCTCCCTTTTTGGTAAGGATCATATGTTTAAATGTTATGCTATGAAAGAGAATAGAAAATGAGAGCTTTCACTCTTTGCATGAGATGCTAGGCCTTATGTTATGCTAAAACTATGCAAGCTCCGAGTGTTAGAGCTGTGCCTAGTTAGAACAGGAATGCTTGAGCTCCAGCATTAGAGCTTTGCATTCATAAGCAGGTATGCAGTCCTGCAGTATGTTGGCCAGGCATTATGCATGTTAGAGTAGGTGCTCTTGTTTAGCAACAAAGTAAAGAAAGAATAGCTGCGTAAGTCCTCTCTCTGTATGAAGTTAAGTGCACAGAAAGATGAAATGTTACAGATTTTAAAGCAGTCTGCGAGATATTAAGAGAAGTAATAAGAGATAAATGCTAGAAGTATGATGAGTAGTTAGAAGAAACTCCCGAATACAGTAATATTCGAGAGAATTTCATATGAAAGAAATGGACACTACTTATAAGTGCAGTGAGTGATCCATAAGAGAAAAGTAGTTTTCAGCTCTGATTGAGTTGATCCAAAGAAAAGATAAGCATGTTACGAAGAGATGTAAAGTTATGATGAGTACTTTGCCAGATGTTAAGTTAATTTGGCTATGGTACTGGTTAAATTTTGAGGACGAAATTTATTTAAAGGGGAGGAGAAATGTAACATCCCAATTTTCAGGCCTAGAGATGCGGAGATAGCCTAAGATTAAGAGGTTACTAGACCCCTTTTTAGCAGAAGTCCCAGAGGAACGTAAAGAGTTTCAGGGACTGAGATGCTAGTGAGAAAAGGTACGGGGACTCGCGTTGAAGTCCCAAGGGGAAGAATGGCCATTTTGGGATGATGTAAAAGTTAAAGGTTGTAGAGTTGAGAGCTGACCATTTTGGTCGCGACTAGAGATAGGTGTGGTCGCGACTAATAGTTACAGAAAGAGGTTTAGACGCGACGAGAAAGAAGTATGGTCGCGACTAATATTGGCAGAGAGGCTTGGTCGTGACGAATATGTATGTGGTGTCGCGACTAATGAGTAGAATGAGCCTGGTTGCGACTAAAAAGTGATGTGGTCGCGACGAAAGACTGTTGTGGTCGCGACGAAAGACTGTTGTGGTCGCGACGAAAGACTGTTGTGGTCGCGACTAAAGACTGTTGTGGTCGCGACTAAAGAATGCTGTGGTCGCGACTAATGAACACAGAAGGTGTTAAGTCGCGATGAGATGATGGCTAGGTCGCGACTAGTGGCTAAAGTGGTGCCAAGCGTATGGGCCAAGAGTGAAGGTCCAAAAGAGATAGTTACCCGGTTAAAGATAGACCGGAGGCAGGAGGCCAGATACAGGAAAGGTTATCTGGAAACCATGAGATGGACTGATAAGGTATCCTCATGGGACTCACCAGATGCCACATGGCATTAGAATAGTGATTGGTGACCTTTCAGTAGAGTAAAGTTACTCGATTGGCACAAGACCGAGGAGGTGATCAGATAAGTCTAGGACTTATCTGGATGGCATTGGGAAGCGTGCAAGGTCTCTTCCAGTCACCACATGGCATTAGTCTAGAGAAAGCAGATAAAGCTGAGGGCACGCATTACGAGGCAGGAGACTGGACCGGTGAGTCAGCATGCTGAGGTGTCCAGGAATTGAGACATGTGATAAATGTGCATGCTGAGGTGTCCCGGTGAGGTGTTCCGATGATGTCATGCATGATGCAGTAAAAGGAAATTAAAGAAAATAGGAAAATCCAGGAAAAACCAAGACCGCAGGATCAAAGTTCATGGTAATTACAGAATTGCCATTGAAAGCAATTATAAATACCCCCCTTTGCCTTCATTTCATTCACGCATGGAGAGGAGTAAGGGAGAGAAAGAAGAGAGAGAAGGAGAACGAAAGGAAGAGAGAAAGGAGAAAAGGAAGTAAGGAAGTTCTGGCGGAGCTGGAAGCAGAATAGAGATAGTAAGGTTCTGCTGAGCTAGCCAGGTAGTAACTAATCCTAGCTTTTATGTAATGGCTTTGTGATTTGATGTGCTATTGTTTGGTTGGTGAAACATCCTTACTTTCATACGTCTTGGGGACCATTTCGTAGCATTTAGAACCACTTACAAGGTCATTGAAGTCTAATTTCTCAATCTGGAGTTTTACTCTTATCGGGTACTGTTCACTGTGCAAATTCCAGATGAGTGACCTGACTTCGAAAAATCATAACTAATTCTACAAAAATCGAAATGAAGTAGTTCAAATTGATAATTGAATCTAACTCAATTATATTTCAGGTAAAAATAACTCGTTCGCAATTCATTGACCAAGTCAACGTCAGTCAATGTTAAAACTTTACTGTTCATCCAACGTTTTTCTCCTAAATCCAGCATTCTGGTCCCAACTTTGATAATTTATATCTCCTTGTGTAGACATCCAAATGAGTCATACTATATATCAAATCTAAGCTTGGTATGTCTACTATTTACCTTAAAAATATCATACATTTATTCATCCATTTACTATTTTTAATTATGGATCAAATATCCTCATGTCCCAACGGGTTACTGTTCATAGTGTTAATTTTCAGCAACCAACATTACATACATAAGCATACATCCATCATATATCAGTCAAATATGCCAAACAACAATTATTATTAATTAATAAGTTGTTTTACATCTGGCCATGTACATAAATTCTCATATCTCTATTGCATCTTTTCCTGCCTGAAATCCGGCAGCATAACCGCTACGCTTCATCTTCAGAAAGTAACTGATCTTATACCGATTCGGTAATTCCCGTAAAAACTACCATTCTACGTAAGTACCCAGGAAAGACTGGATGAACCGGCTAGGTCCACTCACTTCCAGCCTCCTTAGACAGTACCTACGTACACAGTACGTATCAGCTGCTCTCTTTATCTTGTCATAATTTCGGCAGCATAACGGCGTCTCTTAAAATTCCCAAAATTTACTTTGACATAACCTCCCCTGTAATAGTTATTTATTGGGATGAGATTCGGGGGAATCTCAGTAGCAACAATCATAACAATATATGTAATGCAGAGTGACAGTGCTTGCTTGTGATTGTGTACAGATAAGTATGCTGCGTGCTTCCATGCTTAATAACATATGATCATAGCATTACAGCAGAGCTTCAGACATAACATATAAGACAACAATCCAACCAAACAACAGCACAACAAATCACAAAGCCATTACATAAAAGCTAGGAATAGTTACTACCTCAAGAGCTCAGCAGAACTCTACTATCTCTATTCTGCTTCCAGCTCCGCCAGAACTTCCTTTCTTTCTTTCTTCCTCTCACTTAATCTCTCTAGCACCTCCTCCTCTCTCTAAAATGCCCTTGGCCGTGGCATATGAAGAGCAAGGGGGGGGTATTTATAGTTTTGGTCAATGGCATTCTTGTAATTTTGAAGCCATCTGATCCTGTGGTCCTGGTTTTTTCGGAATTTCCTATTTTCTTTTATTCCTTTTACTGCATCATGCATGACATCATCTCCATGCCACCTCATGGGACACCTCAGCGCCACATTCTTCACATGTCACAATTCCTGGACACCTCATCAGCTGACTCAGCAGTTCCAGTCCAATCCAGTACCGGTCCGGTCCGATTTCCCACAAACTGGACTCACCGGCTAAGATTGTGCCACGTGTCCTCAACTTTTTCTTCCTCCTCTGTGTTGGCGCCATGTGGCATCTTACTGGAACCTGTCACGTTATCCAATGCTATCCAGATAAATCCAGGACTTTATCTGATCACCTCCTCGGTTATCGTGCTGACCGAGTAACTTTACTTTATTGAAACAGCATGAAAATAGTATTTTAATGCCACTTTTCCCCACATACTTCATGGGCTACGTTTTTGGGCCTTGGAATATTATCTTGGATCTCTGATCAAGCTCAAGTACTCCGATGGCTCGATTCCCAAGAAACAGCCCTTGGCAAATTACCAAAATACCCTTGAGTGCCCTTTCCTGCGCTATCTTAGCCCTACGGGTAAAATTATCATTTTACACCTTTCTGTACCCTGTTAGGGTATATACTGACTCTAGGTAACTTTATCTGTATGTACCTTGGCTCCTGGGCCTGTCCAGAATGACCAAAATGCCCTTCATTCATCTGTTACCCTTTTGTACAACACAGGGGCATTTTCGTAATTTTACACTTTTCTGGGGTTCTGCCGGACACTGGCCCACCTATCAGTCCAAGGGTCTTACTGGGCCTTTGTTGGCGCCATTATTGGGCCTTTCAGGGTCCACTACCTTCATAGCACGCATTACGAGGAATCCTCCCTTGTCAATGATTATTGAATATTTTATCTATTATTCACCGTTTATACACATATCCGAACACCGGCTCCTTCTGTCCGATACACTAGCCTGCGGTGTTCAGGCATCCCTGTGAGTCATATCAGTCATCTGACTGAGGTCATCCGAACTCATTCAGTCCCTTTTCAAATACCGATAAATCTCCCTATCGGATACCCGGAGGCCTCACACTCCCGTCTGGATTTTCTATTTTGCGAATAACTTTTTCTACAGGCCTCCTATCAGTATTCTGTCAGTTTCCTGACATCCGCCCCATAAGGACGCATCATCCTGTATTTTCTCACTTATATCCGAAATCTAGGATATCCGGTATGAATTTTTATAACTTTTGGACGATCAGTCCATTTCTGGCTATCTGGAGTCTTCAAAAATTCCTGTATTAAGCCAGATTACCGAGCGTCACTTGCTCTCTCTACAGGTGAAATCTGGGACTGAAATGCTTTCGGACAATCCAAACCACTTCCGGCCTGACTTTCTTTTATTACAATTTAGCCCCAGGGAACTTTTCTTCTTTTCATTTAAGTCCCTTTTTATTTGGCTAAAATTACACTTAAGGACCCCACATTTTTGTCTACTTTCCTTTTTGGCCTTGAAACTTTCCACAATTGCACTTAAGTCCTTTCATTTCCTTTATAGGTCTAGGGGCATTATTGTCTTTTCATAATTTACCAGAGTATTCTCTAACCCTGGTCAACTATCCAGATACCCTTTCTTGACTGTCTAACCTTAGCCAAATGATCAAAATACCCTTTACTCATTCTTCAGTTGTTCTATAACATAAGGGCATTTTCGTCATTTTGCACATTTTTCCCGGACACCGGCCCCTCTTACCGCTGAACTGATATTATGGGCCTGGGCCTTCCCTGGTGTCACTACGGGCCATAGAAAACACTGTATGGCCTCTGGCCATAGTCCGATCATCTCTATTCGGATTGCCTTTCCTTTACCGATTATAACTGTAATTTCCCTTCTTCGAGAATTTTTACAGAAAAATCGGGACCTCAAATCAAAATTCTGTGTTGCGTCATTCAATCCGGAATCCTTTTCTCTATCTCCTGGTATTTTCAGATATTTTATCCGGACTGGGCTATTTTTGCCTGAAAGTACGCTCCCGCGCATACTTTTCAAAAATGACCATTTTACCCCTGGTCATATTTCTAATTCTTTCATACACATAGAGACCTCATATGCACATTTCACAGTTCAGTGAAATGATCAGCATAATTTTCTCTATTTTCTGGCAAAATATGGTACTCATCGGCTACCAGCCCGATCTTTCCCATAATTATAATTATGCCCTTGATTTCTCTTTCTGGCATCTCCAGGCCTAAAAATTAGGGTGTTACATTTCTACCCCCCTTAAAATAAATTTCGTCCTCGAAATTTACTTGGCATCTTAGTCAACTATCCTGGATATAGCTCTTCTGTATATCCTTTACTAGCTTATGACTAAGGCTTGGGCATTTATCCTCTTATACTTATGGACAACTCATTACACTTGTGAGTAGTGTCCATTTCTTTCATATCTTACTCCACAGAATTCTGATGTAATTCTGGGGTCTACTTCACTCTTCTTACACTTTGCTAATCTCTCAGGAGAAATATTTTCTTCTGACTTTCTTTCTCCTGATACGAGATCATAACCCAGATAACTTCTCTGACTTTTCTTAACTGTGCTCATAACTTCATGCATTTATGCCAAACCTTTGTGGCATTTGCACTTTCTTATCCCTTCTTAGGGCTTGTCTGTCGTTAGACTATTCTTACCTTTCGCGCCACTGGGTTAGGGCTAGGTTACTATTCTTATAGCTCTAGGCCCTAGTATTTTCTTTCATAGAACTACGTTCTATCATTGCTTTGCCTTAGACCTTCTTCTCTAGGTCTCTCTGGCCTTTTAATCTCTCATGACTTGTTATAATGACCAAGAACTTTTCATTATCTACATCATCATCTAGGCATATAGTTCCTTACAGCTGAGTCACCCCTACAGCTATGGTTCTTTTTAACCATTCTTAGGGTTGACCTCAGGAAATTTGGAGACTCTGTCTGTGGTAAGAGCAAATACCTTTCCTAGGGATGTCAGCATTCTTAGGGCAACCTCTTGCAACGTGATCTTTCTCACCATAACTGCTTTGCCCTGCTTGCCACTCCCATGTGCCATGGCTCTTTCCACCATATTGACACTCTGCTCTCCAACCTGATCATTACTTTGATCAGTTCCCTGTCTGAACTATCGCCTCTTTCTCTTGCTATTGGCTTCACAACTTGAGCTACCTCCCAGAGTGCTCTTAGCCAATGCTTTTCTATTCTCTGTACATAGGGAATTCTCTTTTCTGCTTCTCAGGCATACTTCTACAAAACTTTGAATATCAGTACTCAGATTCGCACTTGGACTCCGTCGTTGTTAAGGAAAACAAAGTTTAGTCTGTATATTAGAGGCTACCTGAGGAAAATCATTGTAAAATAATTTCTCTGGGTGAGTTTATCAACTAGTGAAGCTTCCTCACCTTAACTTCGTCTTTGGCATTCATCTTCCCAAAGAGATATTACATTGTACTCATATCTCATGGCTCATTACTTTCCTTAGGCTAGGTCTAACTGCGACCTCGGGATCTAACTGCGATCAACCGTTAGCCTCTTCAGAATCCAACTGTGACTCTGAAGCTGTTAGGATCTATCTGCGATCCTGGAGCCATGCTAGGATCTAACTATGACCCTCCAGAATCTAACTGCGATTCTGTTGTACTGTATATCTCCTGAAGATTTTAAACCAAGAGACTAAGGTATAAGGTTAACTGCTTCCACCTGTTGATAATTCCATAAATAAATATTTTAAAAATTTATAGCCTCATATCATTCACTCAGACTTTACTTATTTCCTCTTTTACTCAGGAGTTCCTTCTCATCTTTCAACCTGTGCTCTAACTGTGAGCCATTTGAACTATGCTCTAACTGCGAGCAATCTATACCAGATCCAACTCTTATCTGAAGAGTGATCTAGAACAATCCCTTTACTGTTATCTGCTACTTTCTGTCTACCATTCCTTTCAATAGAAATGGCCCTGAGTACTGTATTCACAAGCCTATAGAAATACCTGAGTAACCTCAATCATATCTAAGTAACCTCAATCATACATCATGTCTGAGTATCATATCGTCCTCATATCATATGGTATGGGACCAACATAATTTCTCATAACTTTCTCATCTCATATATGTACTCATATATACTCTACCCTGCATGCACTGCAAAAGGGGAGTATCCATTCATCATAGCATACTCTAACATGCATGTCATCCTTTGACAACTGCAAGGAGATGCAACTATCACATCTTATAGCAACATAAGCTATATCATCATCATATTTTGCTCAACCATTCATTAGATATCGTAACAATCTAAGTAAGCCTCAAAACATATTTTCTTTATCATATTATTTGTCAGATCATCATCTGATCATACTATCTATCGCATTATCTGTTAGATTATCAATCACATGATCAAGATCTGACGAGCACATCTGTCTATCTTACTTAGGTTGCCACACTACCCTCTTACCAGGGTATAGACTCAACCCTTCATTACTTTATCTTTCATAGGGAATAGGGGAGTCACTTTATCTCTTAACTGTGGCTACCTCTTTACTATCTCTTAACTTCTTCTATCTATCCATCAGTCCCAGTCTATTCTTGACCGAACTACGGTTCCTTAATGGCCTTTCTCTTGATCCTTAATTCTCATGGATCTCATTCATCATCTCTTACTATTACTTCTGTTCTCTAGGGTATTCTCCCCTAGGTCTACTACTTCTCCGTGATGGGATCCCTCTGCTCAGGAAACATTTAGCTCTTTATCTATTAACCATCACGTCTTTACCATTAGGCCATGTACTAGGATCATTCCTGGCAAATCTCAATCTAACTTTCAGGTCTTCTATTCAGATTAACCGAATAAAACCCCTACAACGTAGATCTACTCTTAGTTATCACATAGAGGATCTACTTTTACACAATGTCTTAAACTGATCTTTCGTACCTCAGTACCTTTGTACTGTCTGGCTTACCATATGCTATTCCAATTCTCTAGCTGATGAACTTCAGCAAGGTTGATACCTTCATTATCATATGGCCTCTGCTATCTCTTGTTGCGGCCTGAGAACTTCATAGTTGCAACTCACATGCTCTGCGACTTTTAGTCGCGACTATCATACGCTACTCGTCACAACCTGGCATTTCTATGTCCTTTAGTCGCGACCTATCTATCATAACATCGCGACCTGGACTCCTTTCAGCCATAATACAAGTTTCAACACTCAAGGGTTTGACTAACCCTAACTATCTTGTATATGTTTTCTCTACTTCTTACTTTTAAAACCTATGATCATACTCATTCTTATACAAAGGCAACATACTAGGTATAGGGTAGCTCAATAGTGTGCATACTGGACAATACAATCCAATCACATACAGGATTTATCCATTCATTAGCCAGTGGAAACAGAACACACATAAACTCGTACCTTAACTTGGCGCTAGAGACTTTCTTATCTCGTTGCCAGTCAGGGCATATACTCTTCCCTAAGTAGGGTATCTTTCACCTGTTGTGTTCTGTGGACACTCCCTGGCATAATTTCCAGGCTTTCCACACCTATAGCATCACCCTTGACCTACTAGACAAGGCCTCGTACCATGGTCTCGACCACAGTTCCTACATACATTAGGCCTTGGTTGCCTACTAACTTCTCTTGGCCCACTACCTTGCCTACTTCCCTGTCCCTTATTAACTTCTGACCCATATGCTGGCCCATTTCTCTTCTTACTGTTCCCTCTCAAGGAACCTGGAGGCATCATTTTCAATGGTACTGATGTAGCAGGCTCACTTTTTTCTAGATATGATCCTGCATACCTCTACCGCTTCATTAAACTTTCGTATCTGTCTAGGAAAAACTTTCTCCTTAAGTGTAGGATTTAATCCACAAGTTAACTTCTCAGTGGTCCACCTCTCATCATTCGTACAGCTTAGGTAAGTGGAATATCGTGAAAGACGAATGAACCTAGCAAGATAATCATCAAAGTGTTCTTGCTCACCCTGCTTTAATATTAAGAATTCTGCTTCACGTTCATCCCTTACTGACTGTGGAAAATATTTCTCGTTGAACTGCTCAAGAAATACTTCCCATGTAAGTGGAATATTTCTTGAGTGCAGAATCACTTCCGTATTCTTCCACCACCTATCCGCATCTTTTTCTAGCTTGTAAACTGCCAGCTGGGCCTTTCTTTCTGTGGGACATTCTAAAATCTTAAAGATTTTCTCTAACTGGCTAACCCAATCCTCAGCAACTTGGTTGTCAAAAGTCCCTTCAAACATGGGCAGATTAAACTTATGGAATCGTTCCATCCATGTTTGCAGACTTTCTTGGCTATTGTTATTTCCTATAGACCCCTGATATCTATTCATTCCAGTCTGCCCATGATTTGACTGAGGTTTAGGTTCTACATCATTCTCTGGTACTACCTCCTTCTCAGACTGTTGTAAGCTAGCAACTGCAGCAGCAACCGCCGTAGTGATAGTAGAATCACGTTCTTGATCTTGGCGAGTCTGGGTTGCCCACATCTCATCTATTGCATGTTGTTGCTGTTCTAGCCCGTCTAGAATAACTTGCATAGGGTCTATCTGACTATTAGAACCCTCTTCCCGAGGCTCTACCACTCCGGGTGTAACCGTTCTTCTTGTATTAACCATGACTTCCACTTTTATTCTAGAATTGGGAAATCCAATCATATATATGCACAACAATATATGCACACATGTAAAACATTTAGGATAACCCATACCAAATACCACACATCTTAACTATTTCAAAGCATTACTGAGCCAGAACCTTCTGTTCTGTGCCAGAATCTTATGCTCTGAACCAGAGCCCTTTCTGGTCTATACCAGAACCTTCTGCTCTGATACCAAAATGAAACATCCTTACTTTCATACGTCTTGGGGACCATTTCGTAGCATTTAGAACCACTTACAAGGTCATTGAAGTCTAATTTCTCAATCTGGAGTTTTACTCTTATCGGGTACTGTTCACTGTGCAAATTCCAGATGAGTGACCTGACTTCGAAAAATCATAACTAATTCTACAAAAATCGAAATGAAGTAGTTCAAATTGATAATTGAATCTAACTCAATTATATTTCAGGTAAAAATAACTCGTTCGCAATTCATTGACCAAGTCAACATCAGTCAATGTTAAAACTTTACTGTTCATCCAACGTTTTTCTCCTAAATCCAGCATTCTGGTCCCAACTTTGATAATTTATATCTCCTTGTGTAGACATCCAAATGAGTCATACTATATATCAAATCTAAGCTTGGTATGTCTACTATTTACCTTAAAAATATCATACATTTATTCATCCATTTACTATTTTTAATTATGGTTCAAATATCCTCATGTCCCAACGGGTTACTGTTCATAGTGTTAATTTTCAGCAACCAACATTACATACATAAGCATACATCCATCATATATCAGTCAAATATGCCAAACAACAATTATTATTAATTAATAAGTTGTTTTACATCTGGCCATATACATAAATTCTCATATCTCTATTGCATCTTTTCCTGCCTGAAATCCGGCAGCATAACCGCTAAACTTCATCTTCAGAAAGTAACTGATCTTATACCGATTCGGTAATTCCCGTAAGAACTACCATTCTACGTAAGTACCCAGGAAAGACTGGATGAACCGGCTAGGTCCACTCACTTCCAGCCTCCTTAGACAGTACCTACGTACACAGTACGTATCAGCTGCTCTCTTTATCTTGTCATAATTTCGGCAGCATAACGGCGTCTCTTAAAATTCCCAAAATTTACTTTGACATAACCTCCCCTGTAATAGTTATTTATTGGGATGAGATTCGGGGGAATCTCAGTAGCAACAATCATAACAATATATGTAATGCAGAGTGACAGTGCTTGCTTGTGATTGTGTACAGATAAGTATGCTGCGTGCTTCCATGCTTAATAACATATGATCATAGCATTACAGCAGAGCTTCAGACATAACATATAAGACAACAATCCAACCAAACAACAGCACAACAAATCACAAAGCCATTACATAAAAGCTAGGAATAGTTACTACCTCAAGAGCTCAGCAGAACTCTACTATCTCTATTCTGCTTCCAGCTCCGCCAGAACTTCCTTTCTTTCTTTCTTCCTCTCACTTTCTCTCTCTAGCACCTCCTCCTCTCTCTAAAAGGCCCTTGGCCGTGGCATATGAAGAGCAAGGGGGGGTATTTATAGTTTTGGTCAATGGCATTCTTGTAATTTTGAAGCCATCTGATCGTGTGGTCCTGGTTTTTCCAGAATTTCCTATTTTCTTTTATTCCTTTTACTGCATCATGCATGACATCATCTCCATGCCACCTCATGGGACACCTCAGCGCCACATTCTTCACATGTCACAATTCCTGGACACCTCATCAGCTGACTCAGAGACCTCATATGCACATTTCACAGTTCAGTGAAATGATCAGCATAATTTTCTCTATTTTCTGGCAAAATATGGTACTCATCGGCTACCAGCCTGATCTTTCCCATAATTACGATTATGCCCTTGATTTCTCTTTCTGGCATCTCCAGGCCTAAAAATTAGGGTGTTACAGTTGGATTGTTGTCTTATATGTTATGTCTGAAGCTCTGCTGTAATGCTATGATCATATGTTATTCAGCATGGAAGCACGCAGCATACTTATCCGTACACAATCACAAGCAAGCACTGTCACTCTGCATTACATATATTGTTATGATTGTTGCTACTGAGATTCCCCCGAATCTCATCCCCATACATAACCCATTACAAGGAGGTTATGCTGAAGTGGATTTTGAGAATGCTAAGAGACGCCGTTATGCTGCCGAAGTAAAGACTGAACATCAGTATATGATAAGTACTGTGTACGTAGTGCTGTCTAAGGAGGATAGAAGTGAGTGGACCTAGCCGGTTCATCTAGTCTTTCCTGGGTACTACGTAGAATGGTAGTTCTCATGAGGGGATTACCGAATCAGTACAGTTCAGCTCTTTGTATAGATTAAGCGTAGCGGTTGTGCTGCCGGAGTTTAGGCAGAAGAGATGTAATAGAGATAGCAAGATTATGTATATGTCTTGTTGTGTATGCCTTGCTGTATGACATGATGTTATTCAATGATAAATATTGTTTGGCATATGCAATTTATGTATGTTAAATTAAAGGGGAAATTCGCAGGTCCTGAGGCAGCAGTGCTCTGACCTCAGCTTGACCTAGTAAACGGAGGAGTCTGGCCACGAGATTTAGTGAGCCAGTAGTACACATCTGGGGTATTCCGTGAATAGGTAATAAGCCTTATTTGTATGTGTATAGTGAGAGAAATAAGTTCTCAAAGTAGAGGTTCAGAATAAGGAACTTAGGAGTAAAAGTTCAATCTCTAGACTTAAGTTAAGCTAAAATTGCTTCCGCAAGTGTACTCTGAGAGCTATTAAGGAGGATGTTTCAGTAAAGAAGACCATAAATCAAGGACAATGATGTAAGGAAAAGCAAGAGGTAAAAGGATAAGGAAAGAGAGCTATTCCAATGTAGTGAACTTACTAACTTGTATGCTTATATTGCTTTGATGTTTACTTACTATGATGTAAAGCATGTATGATTAAGTGATTCTCTGCTTCTTTTTATACTATGGCCATATGTTATAATTAAAGGACATGGAAGCATGTAAGTTATGATTATGCAAGCATAATCATCAAGTTCACACATAGTAACATCAAGCATGTAGTTGCATACATTATATGGTTTCTGTTTGCTACTGAGATTTTCCCCAAATTTCCACCCCCTCAATTTCACCACCACAGTAGGAACTTCACATGAAGGAGAAGATGAAGATACATGAAGAAGAGTTAGGCATTAGTTGCATGCTTGAAATGGTATGTAAAGTTAGTTGTTGAAACTTGTCACTGTAAATAGTAACTAGTGAGGAGGCAAGGACATGTGAGATGTAATTAAAAATAGTAAACATTGAAATAAATGAATGAAATTTTACTAATATTTAGTTAACATGAGAAGATTCGTTTTGACACCAAGAATGCCTTATTCCGAAGTCAATACAAAGAGAATGAATTTTTCAAAATTAGGGACTAGAAATTGTTTTCTAGAAGTTTTGACCAAATAAATAGTAATATTTAACAATTAAACTGTACTGATTGACTGAGCATTTAGTCTGAGACTTATTTTTCTCTTAAATTAGAATATGTTAGCTTCGTGTGGTGTGACATCCCAATTTTTAGGCCTAGAGATTCAGAAAGTAAGCCTGAAATAGATAGATTACCAAATCCCTTTGAGCAGAAGTCCCAGAAACATACAGAGGGTTTTTAGGGACTAAACTGCAAATAAGTGAAAGTCCAGGGACTTATATGTAAATAGTAAAAGTCCCTAGGGATATGATAGCCATTTATGCAAAGAAAGGGATTAAATTATAAAAGAAGGAAAATGAAGGGGCTTAAGTGCAAATATGAAAAGTATAAGGTTAAAAGGGAAAGGTAGACAAAAAGGTGGGGTCCTTAAGTGTAATTTTAGCCAAATAAAAGGGACTTAAATGAAATTAAGAAAAGTTCTCTGGGGCTAAATTGTAATTAAAGAAAGTCAGGCCGGAAGTGGTTTGGACTGCCCGAAAGCATTTCAGTCCCAGATTTCACCAGTAGATAGAGCAAGTGATGCTCGGTAATCTGGCTTAATACAGGAATTTTCTACGGACTCCAGATAGTCAAAATTGATCTGATAGTCCAAAAGTTATAAAAATTCCTACCGTATTCCTAGATTTCAGATATAAGTGAGAAATTACAGGATGATGCGTCCTTATGGGGTAGATGTCAGGAAACTGACAGAATACCGATAGGAGGTCTGTAGGAAAAGTTATTCGCAAATCAGTAAATACAGACGGGAGTGTGAGGTCTCCGGGGATCCGATAGGGAGATTTATCGGTATTTAAAAAGGGACTGAATGAGTTCGGATAACCTCAGTCAGATGACTGTTATGACCCACAGGAATGCCAGAACACAGTAGGACAGTGTATCTGGTAAACGGACCCGGTGTCCGGAGATGTGTATAAACGGTACATAATAGTTAAAGTACTCGATGAACATGAGCAGGGGAAGATTCCTCGTAATACGTGCCATGAAGGTAATGGACCCTGAAAGGCCCAATAAGGGCGCCATCAAAGGCCCCGTAAGACCCTTGGACTGATAGGTGGGCCAGTGTCCGGCAGAACCCCGGAAAAGTGCAAAATTACGAAAATGCCCCTGTGTTGTACTAAAGGGGTAGTAGATGTATAAAGGGCATTTTGGTCATTCTGGACAGGCCCAGGAGCCAAGGCACATACAGATAAAGTTACTCAGAGTCAGTATATGCCTTGACAGAGTACAGAAGGGTGTAAAATGACGATTTTACCCTTAGGGTTAAATAGTGCAAGAAAGGGCACCCAGGGGTATTTTGGTAATTTGCCAAGGGATGTTTCTTGGGAATTGAGGCATCAGAGTACTTGAGCTTGATCAGGTTCCAAGATAATATTCCTATAGCCCAAAAACGTAGGCCCAGTGATGTGTGGGAAAAAGTGGCATTAAAATACTATTTTAATGCTGTTTCAATAATATAAAGTTACTCGGTCGGCACGATAACTGAGGAGGTGACCAGATAAGGTCTTGGACTTATCTGGATAGCATTGGATGGCGTGAAAGGTGTCAGCAAGATGCCACATGGCGCCAATATAGAGGACGAAGAAAAAGTTAAGGACATGTGGCATAATCTTAGCCGGTAAGTCCAGTTTGTGGGAAATCAGACCGGACCGGTACTGGATTGGACTGGAATTGCTGAGTCAGCTGATGAGGTGTCCCAGAAGCTTGCAATTTCTCCATGTGACATATGAGGTGTCCCATGAGGTGGCCTTGAGATGATGTCATGCATGATGCAGTAAAAGGAATAAAGAAAAATAGGAAATTCCGGAAAAACCAGGACCACAAGTTCATATGGCTTCAAAATTATAAGAATGCTATTGAAGGAAACTATAAATACCCCCCCTTTCTTCATATGCAGCACGGCCAAGGGCCTTTAAGAGAGAGAAGGAAGTGCTAAAGAGAGAAAGTGAGAGAAAGAAAGAAAGAAAGAAAGGAAGTTCTGGCGGAGCTGGAAGCAGAATAAAGATAGTAGAGTTCTGCTAAGCCTTTGAGGTAGTAACTAATCCTAGCTTTTATGTAATGGCTTTGTGATTTGTTGTGCTATTGTTTGGTTGGATTGTTGTCTTATATGTTATGACTGAAGCTCTATTATAATGCTATGATCATATGTTATTGAGTATGGAAGCACGCAGCATACTTATCTGTACACAATCACAAGCAAACACTGTCACTCTGCATTACATATATTGTTATGATTATTACTACTGAGATTCTCCCGAATCTCATTCCCCATATCTAACCCATTACAGGGAGATTATGTTGAAGTGAATTTTAAGAATCTTGAGAGACGCCGTTATGCTGCCGAATTTAAGACTGAACGTCAGATTATGATAAGTACTATGTACGTATGTGCTGTCTAAGGAGACTGGAAGTGAGTGGACCTAGCCGGTTCATCCAGTCTTTCCTGGGTACTTACGTAGAATGGTAGTTCTCACGAGAATTACCAAATCAGTACGGTTCAGTTCTTTGTACAGATGAAGCCTAGCGGTTCTACTGCCGAAGTTTGGGCAGGAAAAGATGTAATAAAATATGAGAATTTTGTGTATGACTTGTTGTATGACATTGTATTATTTAATAATAAATATTGTTTGGCATGTTCAATTTGCGAATGAGAAATGAAAAGAGAAATTCGCAGGTCCTGAGGTAGCAGGGTTATGTCCTAAGTTTGACCTAGTAAACGAAGGAGTTTGGCTACGAAATTTGGTGAGCCGGTTGTACACATTTGGAGCATTACGTGGATAGGTAATAGGCCTTATTTGGATGTGTAGAATGAGATTAATTAGTTCTCAAATTAAAGGTTCATAATAAGGAACTTAAAAGTAGAAATTTTAATTTCTGGGCTTAAGTTAAGATATTATCAAGCTAATATTGCTTCCGTAAGTGTACTCTGAGTGGTCCAAGGGAGGATGTTTCATTTGGCCTTTAGAACCACTTCATTTTGATTTTTCTAGAATTAAAATTATGATTTTTTGAAGTTTGTCACTTGGCATAACCCTTTCTTCCTTACCTTGGGGCCATGTGGAGGGAGTGTGGGGTCCATAAAGACACCTAGAGGACCCTTGCTAAAACTATGCCAAAATGAAGAGAGAGCCCAAAATAATATCAAGGAGAAGCTACCCAAGCAGGTACCTAAGTTAAGAATTCCTTCCTAGTTTATTTATAAGTGTTTTAGAAGGATAACCTAGGTTTAAATGGTTAGAAACTTTATTTCTCCCTTTGATACCTTTCTGCCGAAATTATATAATAAAGAAGGAAGAGTTAAATGAAGTTAGTAAATGACACTTAGATAAGTTAGTTTGGATGATTGGTTATTGAATTTAATTGATATTCTTGACTTTGCATTATCTTGATGCTTTTGCTTGTATTGTTTTAGATAGAAGGAAATAGAATTTCAATGATCTAATGCTTCCATTGAATTTAAATGATAATTTTGTATATGATTGGATAGGATTGGAACCTTGGAAGCATTGAAATTGGAAAAGGAAAGTTTTGAAACCCTTTATGTTATTGTTCATAAACGTGAACAGTGATAAGAATTTCATGATTTTGATGCTTTCAATGGCTCTAAAATAAAAAGTTGTGTGGGATTAAGTAGAGAAACGATTAGTGGAAGCATTGGAATCAAAATGAGAAATTTTGAAAAAAATTCATTCTTTTTCAGTTCTGTCCAGATTTCATGAAGGATCTTGAATTTCATAATTCTAAGCTCATAAATGGATTTAAAAGGTCAAATTGTGTAGGGCAAAGTCAATACATCAATTAATTCAAAGGCCAAACTAATTAATAAAAATTAGAGAAATATAGAGACTTAATGGGCTAAAGGATTAGTGAGTAGATTATGTTGGCTTAGAAATGGATTGTAATGAGTATGATGTTATGCTTTATTAGGCCTTGAGTAATGTGGTAAAGAGGACCACAAAGCAAGGACAATGGAGAAAGGAAAAGAGTAAGGAAAAAGCAAGGAATAGAGGTAGTAAACTTACCTAATATGTTTATGTTGCTTGGATGTTTTATGTAATGTTTACTTACTTTGATTATGTGAAGCATATATAATTAAGTGATGCTCTGTTTCTTTTTATGCTATAGCCATATGTTATAATTAAGGGACATGGAAGCAAGTAAGATATCATTATGCAAGCATGATCATTAAGTGCACACATATTAACATCAAGCATTTAGTTGCATACATTGTATGATTTAATCATACAAGCTTCACATAATCAAATTTAGTAAACATCACATAAAACATCCAAGCAACATAAGCATACAAGTAGGTAAGTTCACTACCTCACATGCTTGACTTTCCTTTACTTTATCTTTGACTCTTGCTTCTTACTTCTTCTTGATGTTTGGCTACCCTCTTTGAGCACACAATTCAAATCCTAATATCACATTATCATCCACTCATCATGAACTAACCCAATTAATATTCAAGAGTATTAAGCTTGGTTATTAATTAGGGTAACTTTTCCTAATTTCTTCTAATTAGCTTGGCATTTAAATCAATTGATGTCTTGACTTTACCATAGACAATTTGGCCTTCCAAATCCATTTATGAACTCAGAATTTCCAAATTCTAAAAGCTTCACACTATTCTGGACAGAACCAAAACATGTCCTCTTTGTTTCCAAAAATTCCCATTTTGATTACAATGCTTCCAATACTTGTTTCTCTACTTTATCCCACATAAGTTTTCATTTTAAAATCATTGGAAGCATCAAAATCATGAAATTACAATAAATATTTATGCGTGTGAACAGTAATAGAGAAGACTTAAAAATTATAACTTTCAATTCCAATGCTTCCAAAGTTCCAAACCTACCTAATCCTACACAAAATCATCATCTAAATTCAATGGAAGCATTAGATCATTGAAAATCAATCTCCTCCTATCCAGAAAAGAACTGTCTGAATGGCCTCAAGAAAGAGCAAAGTCAAGAACACAATTTAATTCCATAGCCAACCATTTAAAATACTTATCTAAGCATTACCTTTTCTTTTGATTATCATCCCAACCAATTCTTAACCTCTTTCCTCTATCAGTCTTATACAGATAGGGAAAATTTGGGATGTTACATTTCTATCCACCTTAAAATAAATTTTGTCCTTGAAATTTAATTAGTACCTTAGTTAAAACATTCTGGATATATCTCATTTTTATATCCCCTTCTGCTTTATGAGGTATCTATCTTTTATCTTGGCATTATGGTGGAATGCTTTCAACATCCGCAAAACTTTATATCTTTCTTGTGTTGCTATGCTCCTTTTTTCCTTTGTCAACTCAATCAGAGTCGTAGTCTACTTCTTTTCTGTTACTTATGTGTCATCTATCTATCTACTTATACTTATGGACAACTCACTATACTGAACTAGTGAGTAGCGTCTATTTCTTTCATGCTGAACTATCTAAAACTTTTCTATATTGTGAACTATGGGTTTTGGTTAGCTATGTGGAATACTTTTCTATCTATATGTCGCTTTGTCTCTATCTATCTATCTTTTTCCTTTTTCATAGTTTTCCCTTCTTGGAACTGATGTAAGGAAATACCTTTCATCTAAATATCTCTTTCTTTCTTTCTATCTCTTTCTTTCTATACAGTTCCACTATTCAGAACTGATATAAGGAATTCTAGTATCCCTTATTTTCTCTCTACTGAGAACTTATGCTATTCTCTGCTTATGCTCTTCTTTGCTCATGTTATTCTTTCTTTCTATGCTATTTTGTTTTTTTTCAATGCTAACTAGCAATGCTCTTTCTCAGCTTATTATAACTTATTTCTAATCCTTGTGACTCAAACTATACTTCCCAGTGGGTCACCCATCTCTACACTTCTCTGGCCTGATCACACTTAACTGAAGTATGCTGCTGGGTTAGGGCTAGGTTATACTTCAAATGGCTCTGAGCCCTAGCATATTCTTTGTCATAACTTGATGTTCTAACTTTACTCTATCTTAAACACTCTTTGTTGGGTCTTTCTGACATTTTAATCTCTCTATCCTTATTTAGAGGACTTATCTGTTTATACTTGTCTATTCTCAAGACATATAGGGTTCTCTCCTCTGCTCCTCAAGCATACTTCTGCAAATCTTTAAATATCAGCTCTCAGATTTGAACTTGGACTCTATCTTCGTTTAAGAGAAAATAAGTTCAGTCTTGTGGCTATCTAAGAAAAACATTATAAATACTTCCTTTGATTGAGTTAATCAACATCTTATATTTGATGATCATCTTAACAGAAAGATATCAAGTTGTCCTATTCCTCTTTCTATGATTCACATTATGATCATCTATAATCTCACTCTTTAGTAAATCATGTTAGGATCAACTGTGATTTCTTTATGGAAAAATTACCACTAATCAAAGTTATCGGGTTAGCCATTCCCTTTCTGTTGATTACTCAACCAATAAATTTTTTAAGAAGTATATCCAGTAGCCAATATTATCTATTAAGACTTTACTTATTCCCTCTTTTACTTAGGAGTTCCTTCTTATCTTTCTTAATCTGTTATGTCTTACCATGGGTTGTTGCCTCGTGCAATCATGGCCTAACCACCTGCAATTACTTTATGTTACTATAGCTATAACATAACTTCTCATATGAGTCTATGCTCTATCTACGAGCAACCTGTATCTGAACTGTGCTCTATTTGAGAGCAATCTGTATCAGATCTAACATTTATCTGAAGAGTGATTTGAATCTAGCTTTATCTGAGAGCCATTTATTTCAAATCTAACTCTTATCTGAAGAGTGATCTGAAAGCAATCTCTATACTGTTATCTACTGTTCTTATTATATACCATTTCTTTTGATAGAGTTATAATATTACTACCCTCTTGGTACTTGTTGTAACCTGTAACATCCCAATTTTTAGGCCTAGAGACGCAAAAATAACCTAAGATTGAAAGGCTACCAGACCCCTTTGAACGGAAGTCCTGGAGACACACAGAGAGTTTTCAGGGACTAAGCTGCAAATAAGCAAAGGTACGGGGACTTATGTGTAAACAGTGAAAGTCCCAAGGGGTAGAATGGCCATTTTGGGATGATGTAAAAGTTAAAGGTTATAGAGTTGAGAGCTGACCATTTTGGTCGCGACTAGAGATAAGTGTGGTCGCGACTAATAGTTACAGAAAGAGCTAGGCGCGACGAGAAAGAAGTGTGGTCGCGACTAATATTGGCAGAAAGGTTTAGACGCGACTGAAATATGTGTGGTGTCGCGACTGATAGGCAAAATGAGCCTGGTTGTGACTAAAAAAGTAATGAGGTCGCGACTGAAAAGTGATATGGTCGCAACGAAAAACTATTATGGTCGCGACTAAAGAATGTTGTGGTCGCGACTATTGTACACAGAAGTGTTAGGTCGCGATAAGATGATGGTTAGGTCGCGACTAGTGGCTATAAGTGGTGCTAGCCGTATGGATCAAGTGGGCCAAGAGTTGTGAAGGTCCAAAAGAGATAGTTACCCGGTTAGAGCTAGAACTGGGGAAGGAAATCAGATAAAGGAAAGGTTATCTGGAAACCATGAGGTGGACTGATAAAGTGTACTCATGGGACCCACAGGATGCCACATGGCATTAAAGTAATGATTCAGTAAAGTAAAGTTACTCGGTTGGCACGATAACCGAGGATGTGATCAGATAAAGTCTGAGACTTATCTGAATAGCATTGGAAGACGTACAAGGTCTCTTCCAGGTGCCACATGGCACTAATCTGGAGGAAGCAAATAAAGCTAAGGACACGTATTACGATGCAAGACTCTGGACCGGTGAGTCAGCATGCTGAGTCAGCAGGTAATTATGAAAGGCTATGAGTCAGCATGGCGAGTCAGCATGATGAGTCAGCAGGTAATTATGAAAGGCTGAGTCAGCATGATGATGCAGTAAAGGAAATAAAGAAAATAGGAAATTCTAGAAAAACCGTGGCCACAGGATCAGAGTTCATGGAAATTATGATATTGCCATTGGAGGCAATTATAAATACCCCCCTCCCTCATTCATTTGCATCACGCATGGGCAAGGGAAGGGAGAGAAAGAAGAGAGAGAAGGAGAAGGAAAGGAAGAGAGAAAGGAAGAAAGAAAGAAAGGAAGTTCTGGCGGAGCTGGAAGCAGAATAGAGATAGTAGAGTTCTGCTGAGCAGCCAGGTAGTAACTAATCCTAGCTTTTATGTAATGGCTTTGTGATTTGATATGCTATTGTTTGGTTGGATTATTGTCTTATATGTTATGTCTGAAGCTCTACTACAATGCTATGATCATATGTTATTGAGTATGGAAGCATGCAGCATACTTATCTGTACACAATCACAAGTAAGCACTATCACACTGCATTACATATATTGTGATGGTTGTTACTACTGAGATTCCCCCGAATCTCATCCCCATATATATATAACCCATTACAAGGAGGTTATGTTGAAGTAAAGTTTGAGAATGCTAGGAGACGCCGTTATGCTGCCGAAGTTAAGACTGAACATCAGAATATGATAAGTACTACGTATGTGCTGTCTAAGGAGGCTGGAAGTGAGTGGACCTAACCGGTTCATCCAGTCTTTCCTGGGTACTACGTAGAATAGTAGTTCTCATGAGGGAATTATCGAATCAGTACAGTTCAGTTCTTTGTACAGATGAAGCGTAGCGGTTACGCTGCCGGATTTTAGGCAGGAAAGGATGTAATAGAAATATGAGAATTCTGTATATGCCTTGTTGTACGACATTTTGTTATCCAATACTAAATATTGTTTGGCATGTTGAATTTGTGAATGATGAATTAAAAGAGGGAAATTCGCAGGTCCTGAGGTAGCAGTGTTCCGACCTCAGTTTTACCTAGTAAACGGAAGAGATTGGCCACAAAATTTGGTGATCCAGTTGTACACATCTGAGGCATTCCGTGGATAGGTAATAAGCCTCATTTGGATGTGTACAATGAGATAAACCAGTCGTCAAAGTAAAAGTTCAGAATAAGGAACTTAAAGTTAAAAGTTCAACTTCTGGGCTTAAGATAAGATATAAACCAGCTAATAATGCTTCTGCAAGTGTGCTTTGAGGAGTCTAAGGAAGGATGTTTCATAACCCTACCATAACAAATAGCCTTGAGTATTGTATTCATAAGCTTGTAGAAACACCTGAGTAACCCCAATCATATTGTAACCAATTATCCCACTTGCTGAGACTGTCTGTCATCTGGGTATCTTCCTATTGCTATCTTATCTCAAGTTTCATTCTTACCTTTCTATCCTAACTTTAATCCTAACATAAACTCTAATGCCTAAGGGGTTTAAATAAGTCGAGCTATTGTATTTATGTTTTCTCTACTTCTTATTCTTTCCACACAAGTCACTCAACTTGAGAGGTTCATCCCTGGTCTTCAACTTCCTAAAGAGATACTATACTTTAACTTATATGGCTCTATAGCCTTTTTTAGGCTAGGTCTACTGTGACCCTCGGGATCTACTACTGTCAACCGTAAGCCTTTTCATAATCCTTTTTGATCTTGAAATATAAACTTTACTAGCCATAGTGGGATATAACTGTGATCCTCCATAATCTATTACGATTCTGTTATACTATGTCCTAATCTTTGTGAAACTTTGCACCAAAGTATTAAGTTACCTCTACTAGACCTCTATCACATTATCTTCCAGATCCTGTTCATTCATTCAGGAATTTGAGATAGCTACTCTAGACTTGGTATGTTTGTTCCACATGATTAAAGAAATAGATAAAGTAGTTAGTGTTAGTTCATGCTCAAGGATTAAGAGTAAGAGTAGAATGGAAATTAAGACCATAATTATAGTTAGATTAAACTTAGGAATAGAGATAAGAGTTTGAGATAAGATAATAATGAAAGTTATTTAGGTGAGAAACCTGAAATAGGTAAGCAATAGAAAGTATCAAGAATAACATACAGTCTCAATAAGCGGGATAATCTTTTACAGTATGATTGGGGTTAGTCAGGTATTTCTACAAGCTTATGAATACAATACTCAGAACCATTTCTTATGGTTCGGTTATACCAAGTACCAAGAGGGTGGTAATGTTATAACTCTATCAAAAGAAATGGTATTCAGAAAGAATAGCAAATAATAGTAAATAGATTATTTTAATATTACTCTTTATATAAGAGTTGGATCAAAAAATAGATGACTCTCAAATAAAGCTAGATTCAGATGAGTTCATATCACTCTTCATATAAGAGTTAGATCTGATACCATTTGCTTCTCAGATAAGAGCAAAGTTTAGATACATGTTGCTTACAGATAGAGCATAAATGCATATGAGATTAAATGCACAGTTTAAACAAATGCCTTAATAACAGAAAGCAAATGCATATGGCAATTACATATGGCGATTACAGATAGCTAGGCCATGATTGCACACAGCAACTGTCCATGGTAAGCCATAGTAAAGTAAGAAAGCAGAGAAGCACTCCTGAGTAAAAGAGAAATTAAGAGAAGTCTTGACAAGTAAGGTGGGCTACAGAACATAGTAATAGAGAATTATTTGTTAAGTTATCAACATTAGGGGAGTAATAACCTTGTAACTTCGTTCATTGGTTGAAGTCTTTCAGAAGAATTTTAATTGATCCTAATATGATTCACAGGGGAGTATTATCCCAAAATCCAATAGTTCCTAAAAAGGCTTAGGACAACAGCGGGTGATTATGAGTCATGAAACGACTTAGCCTAAGGACAGGTAATATGAATCATGAAGAAGAGGAATATGACAACTTGATATCTTTCTTATAAGACATTCACCAAGGACAAGGTGTTGACTAACTTATACAGAGAGAGTGTCCATAATGTTTCCAGGTAGCTACTAGACTAAACTTAGTTTCTCTTGAATGAAGACGGAGTCCAAGTATAAACCTGAGTACTAGCATTCAAAAGATTATAGGAGTATGCCTGAGGAACAGAAGAGAGAACCCCATATATCTTAAGAATAGACAAGTATGAGCAGATAGATCTTCCAGATAAGGATAAAGAGATTAAAAGGCCAGAGAGACCCAGAGAAGAGGGTCTAAGGCAGAGTAAAGTTATAATACAATTTTATGAGAAAGAGTATGCTAGGGTTCATAGCCATATGAAGTGTAACCTAGCCCTAACCCAATAGCACACTTGAGTTAAGCGTGCTCAGGCTAGAGTAGCCTAGAGATGGGTGACCCATATTGAATCACAAAGTTAGAAAGATGTTCTAGAATAATGAGAAAGAATATTGCTAGCTAGCCTAATTAAGGAAAGAAAGAATAGCATGAGTGCTCAATAGAGAAAATAAGGGACTCCAGTATCCCTTGTATCAATTCCAGACAAATGAACTGTAAAGAAACAAGAGAGATAGAAAGAAAGAGATAGTTAGATGACAAGTACTTTCTTATATCAGTTCCAAGAAGAGGAACTGTGGAGAGGAAAGAGACAGATAATATCGTATCCTTAATTTTGTTATCTGGTATGTATGTACAGTCTGTATGCAATATATATGAGATTTTCTAAGGAAAATGTTGCAATTTAAGGAAGGAAAGGGATTAAATTGAAAATAATAGAAAGTTCAAGGACCTAAGTGTAATTTCAAAAAGTTTAAGGACCTAAATGTAATTTAAGAAAAGTTCAAGGGACAAAAGTGTAATTATGAAAAAATTGGGCCTAAAAATGCCTAAAAATGGCCTGGAACAGATCAGTCTCATATTTTACCAGTAGCAAGAGAAAATTATTCCTGTTGTTAAATGTAACACAGAATTTTATTTTGAGGTCCCGAAAAATTGATATAAATTTCTAAAGTTAGAAAAAATTATTACAATATTTTTTGGACCTCAGAATCAAATGAAACCATACAGTAAATTCCTATAATTAATAAGAGAATTTATAAAACTGACAGGATCAGAAAAGGAATCCTATAGAATTTTTAATGGAATTTACAGTGGAATAAAATACCCGATAAATACCTTCAGGAGAGGGTTCTTGGGATTTGTGCCATAAAGGTAGTGAACCAATACAAACGCCCAAAATGGCATCCCAGAGGCCCAATAAGGTACTTAAGCAGTTATGTGGGCTAGTGTCCAGAGGAACCCTGGAAAAGTATGAAATTACGAAGATGCCCCTGTGTTATAATAATGTGCAAGAGATGAATGGAGGGTATTTTGGTCATTTTGTACCGGCCAAAACGCCAAGGTAAGTACAGGAATGATTCCTCAGAGTCAGTATATGCTCTGATAAGGTACAAAGAGGTGTGAAATGACAATTATGCCCTTAGGGTTAATATAGTGCAAGAAAGGGCACCAAGGGTATTTTGGTCATTTCTTAAGGGATAGATAGCAGATAAATACTTATTATAACAATGTCAATGTTAGGAGAAACCTAAACACTGGTTTCCAAGATAGAATACATATTCTGGAATATTATAAAAATCGAGAACATAAAACAATTTGGTTTTTAGGAAACTGACTCGATCAGTACCGGACTGGACTAGAATTTTTCCTATCAGTATTTCCCACTTTCTTGTGCCAAACATATCCTTCATGATGTCATTGATGATGTCATTAATGAGGCTTCTAGGGCAAGTGAAACATACTTACTTTCATACATCTTAGGGACCATTTCGTAGCATTTAGAACCACTTACAAGGTCATTGAAGTCCAATTTCTCAATCTGGAGTTTTACTCTTATCGAGTACTGTTCACTTGAAAATTCCAGATGAGTGACCTGACTTTGAAAAATCATAACTAATTCTAGAAAAATAAAATGAAGTGGTTCAAATTTCTAATTGAAGCTAACTCAATTATCTTTCAGGGAAAAATAACTCGTTGGCAATTCATTGACCAAGTCAACATCAGTCAACTTTAAAACTTTACTGTTCATCTAACATTTTTCTCCTGAATCCAGCATTCTGGTCCCAACTTTGATAATTTATATCTCCTTGTGTAGACATCCAAATGAGTCATACTATATATCAAATCGAAGCTTGGTATGTCTACTATTTACCTTAAAAATATTATATATTTATTCATCCATTTACTATTTTTAATTATGGGTCAAATATCCTCATGTCCCCACGGGTTACTGTTCATAGTGTTAATTTTCAGCAACCAACATTACATACATAAGCATACATCCATCATATATCAGTCAAATATGCCAAACAACAATTATTATTAATTAATAAGTTGTTTTACATCTGGCCATGTACATAAATTCTCATATCTCTTTTGCATCTTTTCCTGCCTGAAATCCGGCAGCATAACCGCTACGCTTCATCTTCAGAAAGTAACCGATCTTATACCGATTCGGTAATTCCCGTGAGAACTACCATTTTACGTAAGTACCCAATAAAGACTGGATGAACCGGCTAGGTCCACTCACTTCCAGCCTCCTTAGACAGTACCTACGTACACAATACGTATCAGTTCCTTTCTCTACTATTGCCATCTTGTCATAATTTCGACAGCATAACGGCGTCTCTTAAAATTCCCAAAATTCACTTCGACATAACCTCCCCTGTAATGGTTTACTTATTGGGATGAGATTCAGGGGAATCTCAGTAGCAATGATCATAACAATATATGTAATGCAGAGTGATAGTGCTTGCTTGTGATTGTGTACAGATAAGAAAGCCGCATGCTTCCATGCTTAATAACATATGATCATAGCATTATAGCAGAGCTTCAGACATAACATATAAGACAACAATCCAACCAAACAATAGCACAACAAATCACAAATCCATTACATAAAAGCTAGGATTAGTTACTACCTCAAGAGCTTAGCAGAACTCTGCTATCTCTATTCTGCTTCCAGCTCCGCCAGAACTTCCTTTCTTTCTTTCTTCCTCTCACTTTCTCTCTCTAGCACTTCCTCCTCTCTCTTATCCTTGCTTGGCCATGGCATATGAATGAATGGGGGGTATTTATAGTTTTCTTTAATGGCATTCTTGTAATTTTGAAGCCATCTGATCCTGTGGTCCTGGTTTTTCCGAAATTTCCTATTTTTCTTTATTCCTTTTACTGCATCATGCATGACATCATCTCAAGGCCACCTCATGGGACACCTCAGTGCCACATTCTTCACATGTCACAATTCTTGGACACCTCATCAGCTGACTCAGCAGTTCCAGTCCAATCCAGTACCGGTCCGGTCAGATTCCCCACAAACTGGACTCACCGGCTAAGATTGTGCCACGTGTCCTTAACTTTTCTTCTTCCTCTAAGATGACGCCATGTGGCATCTAGAAGGGACCTTTCACGCCTTCCAATGCTATCCAGATAAGTCTAGGACTCTATCTGATCCCCTCCTCGGTTATCGTGTCGACCGAGTAACTTTACTTTATTGAAACAGCATTAAAATAGTATTTTAATGCCACTTTTTCCCACATATCACTGGGCCTACGTTTTTGGGCTTTGGGAATGTTATCTTGGATCCTGATCAAGCTCAAGTATTCTGATGGCTCGATTCCCAAGAAACATCCCTTGGCAAATTACCAAAATGCCCTTGGGTGCCCTTTCTTGCACTATTTTAACCCTAAGGGTAAAATCATCATTTTACACCTTTCTGTACCCTGTCAGGGTATATACTGACTCTGAGTAACTTTATCTGTATGTGCCTTGGCTCCTGGGCCTGTTCAGAATGACCAAAATGCCCTCCATTCATCTATTACTCTTTAGTACAACACATGGGCATTTTTGTAATTTTGCACTTTTCCGGGGTTCTGCTGGACACTGGCCCACCTATCAGTCCAAGTGTCTTACTGGGCCTTTGATAGAGCCATTATTGGGCCTCTCAGGGTGCACTACCTTCATGGCACGTATTACGAGGAATCCTCCCTTGTCAATGATTATTGAATATTTTATCTATTATTCACCATTTATACACATATCCGGACACCGACTCCTTCTGTCCGATACACTGGCCTGCGGTGTTCAGGCATTCCTGTGAGTCATATCAGTGATTTGACTGAGGTCATCCGAACTCATTCAGTCCCTTTTCAAATACCGATAAATTTTCCTATCGGGTACCCGGAGGCCTCACACTCCCGTCTGGATTTTCTAATTTGCGAATAACTTTTTCTACAGGCCTCCTATCGGTATTCTGTCAGTTTCCTGACATCCGTCCCATAAGGACGTATCATCCTGTATTTTCTCACTTAGATCTGAAATCTAGGATATCCGGTAGGAATTTTTATAACTTTTGGACGATCAGTCTATTTCTGGCTATCTGGAGCCATAAAAAATTCCTGTATCAAGCCAGATTACCGAGTGTCACTTGCTCTCTCTACCGGTGAAATCTGGGACTGAAATGCTTTCGGGCAGTCCAAACCACTTTCGCCCTGACTTTCTTTAATTACAATTTAGCCCTAGGGTACTTTTCTTCTTTTCATTTAAGTCCCTTTCTATTTGGCTAAAATTACACTTAAGGACCCCACATTTTTGTCTACTTTTCTTTTTGGCCTTGCACTTTTTCATAATTGCATCTAAGTCCCTTCCTTTCCTTTGCTTTACTTTACTAGGTCTAGGGGCATTATTGTCTTTTCATATCTTACCAGGGTATTCTCTGGCCCTGGTCAACTATCCAGATACCCCTTCTTGACTGTCTAACCTTAGCCAAATGACCAAAATACCCTTTACTCATTCTTTAGTTATTCTATAACATAAGGGCATTTTCGTCATTTTGCACATTTTCCCGGACACCGGACCCTCTTACCACTGAACTGATATTATGGGCTTGGGCCTTCCCTGGTGTCACTACGGGCCTTAGACAACACTGTATGGCCTCTGGCCATAGTCCGATCATCTCTATTTGGACTGCTCTTCCTTTACTGAAGATCAAGGCCCGCAAATTGAAGACCTCCTTCTTAACAGCATCAAAGACATCCACACCTTCCCATAGCTTCTTCAAATCTTCGATCAAGGGTGTTAGGTAAACGTCTATGTCATTTCCCGGTTGTTTTGGTCCTGAGATCAGCATGGACAACATTACATACTTCCGTTTCATACACAGCAAGGGAGATAGGTTGTAAATCACCAGAAGGACGGGCCATGAACTATGGATACTACTAAGGCTACTATAAGGGTTCATTCCATCCGTACTAAGTCCAAGCCTTAGGTTTCGTGGTTCATTGCCGAACTCGGGAAATAAGTCATCAATCTTCTTCCATTGCAAAGAGTCAGTAGGATGACGAATCTTTCCATCATTAATCCTTTCATTTGCATGCCATAACAATTTCTTTGCATCATCTTCATTAGAAAAAAGTCGCTTAAACCTTGGTAAAATTGGAAGATACCATAACAACTTGGCAGGAGAGTTGTTTGATCTGTACCTTGGTGTCTTACATATTGGACACTTCTCCTCATCTTCAAACTCTTTCCTGTACAATATGCAATCATTTGGGCATGCATGAATCTTTCTATACTGCATACCTAAAGGACCTATTATTTTCTTCGCATCATAATAGCGTTTGGGTAAAGCATTTTCTTCAGGAAACATGTCCTGTAACAAGTCAAGCAATTCTGAAAAACTACTGTCACTCCACCCATGCCGAGCTTTCACACTTACCAATCTCAACACTGCATTCAACAGGTTGTATTTTCTGCACCCTGGGTATAGAGGCTTTTCTGCATCATTGCACATATTACCATATGCGTGTGACCGCATAAAAGCATCTTCTCCAACATCATGAATCATGTCCTCTACTCTATCATCAGTATCCATGTCATCGTCAAAGGTCTGTTCCACCTGTTCACCATGCCATACCCATACCGTGTAACTCTTGCAAAACCCCTCGCAAATTAGATGAGTGTAAATATCAGCAAGACTTTGTTTCCTCTCATTCAAACAACTCACACAAGGACAATAAAACCTTCCATTGTCATCATCACCATTCCGTTTAGCAAAATCCAAAAACTCCTTCACCCCCTCAGCATACTCAACACTTGTTCGTTTAGCATTTATCCAACTACGATCCATATTTGTGGAAGACTATAAGAACTAGAAAAGCAGAAAATAAGAAATTAAACCATTACGTTGCAGCTAATGCATGGAGAGAATAAATTTTCAGTTCGCGAGAGGAGTTCAAAACAAAACTCACCGTCCGTGAAGCGCCGAGAAGTCTTAATGTAACATCCCAATTTTTGGTCTAGGAGATCGGGACAGTTCACCTAGGTTCAAAATGAGGAATGTAAGGAATATCCTAAGTCTTAAGCCTAGAAATTCTGCAGGTAGCTTGATATGGGCTGGCTCCTGTGTAAGATAACCTGATATGGGCGGGTTGTCGAGCCTTTCAAGTAATGATGACTCCCGAAGAGTTTAAGGGATGAGTTATTGAAAGAGAATTTCTAGAACTTAAGATAAAGGATGAGAAGATGAGCAATGAGGCCAGAAAGAGAATGCAGGGGCAAAATCGTAATTATGGGAAAGATTGGGCTGGTAGCCGATGAGTACCATATTTTGCCAGAAAATAGAGAAAATTATGCTGGTCATTTCACTGAACTATGAAATGTGCATATGAGGTCTCTATGTGTATGAAAGAATTAGAACTGTGACCAGGGGTAAAATGGTCATTTTGGAAAAGTGTGCGCGTGAGTGCTTTTTCAGGCCAAAACAGCCCGGTCCGGATAAAATATCTGAAAATACCGGGAGATAGAGAAAAGGATTCCGGGTTGAATGAGGAGTCATGGAATTTTGATTTGAGGTCCTGATTTTTCTGTAAAAATTCCTGAAGATGGGAATTTACAGTTATAATCGATAAAGGAAAAGCAGTTCCGATAGGGATGATCGGACTGTGGCCAGGGGCTGTATAGTGGTTGTTAAGGCCTTTAGTGACACCAAGGAAGGTCCAGGCCCATTAGATCAGTCCAGTGGTAAAAGGGGCCGGTGTCCGGGAAAAATGTGCGAAATGACGAAAATGCCCCTATGTTATAGAGCAGCTGAAGAATGAGTAAAGGGTATTTTGGTCATATGCCTAAGGTTAGACAGTCCAGGGAAGTTATCTGGATAGTTGACCAGGGTCAAAGAATACTCTGGTAAGATGGGAAAAGACAATAATGCCCCTAAACCTAATAAAGTAAGGAAAGAGAGACTAAGGGCATTTTGGTAATTTGCCAAGGGGTGTTTCTTGGGAAGCGTGCCATCAGAGTACTGAAGGGAATTGGAAGACACGCAGCGGAAATTAACTTTAAAAAAATTTTCATTCCCAGCCAGGATCTACCGAATGTGTTTAAGTCAAGGAGAAAGAAGTGTTACCTTCGGTTTCAAGCTTTGGTCGCGACCTCAGTGTCCACTAGTCGCGACTCCTCGCCTCTGGAACTTTCAGTCGCGACCTCCTCAGCTTCTAGTCGCGACCTGTCGCCTCTGGAGTTTGTAGTCGCGACCTCTTCAACTTCACGTCGCGACCTGTCTCCTCTTTTCGGATTTCTGACGTTCAGATGCCCGTTTGGTCGCGACCTAAGTGTGTTCTGGTCGCGACCTTTCTTCGTGTCTGGCCGTATCGTAGAAGTCGACAGCTCAGATCGGCTTCCTCTACCGGTATCCACACGAACAGCGTTCCAATTGCGAACGACGTGCTAGCGCCTCTTGTCCCTCTAAGGCTTTCTGGAGATTCCGTCCTCACCGTCTCTATTTCGGCAGTTTCTTATATGCAAACCTTTTGCACTCTCCCTGCCCCCTTTTCTCACGACTGAATGTGTGTGAAGAGATCTATTGTGTGTGGAACCCTAACTCCTAATGTCAAATATATAGGAAGCTATCGGGCTTCTAATAGGGCCGGGCTTCAGAATTAATCTTATATTAATTCTGAATTAATACAATATCATATATTGCATAATTTAATAAGAAACTGATTAAATAAATATGGTTTATATTAAATCCGTCCCACAGATTTAATTCACCTATTTATTTAATTTAAAATAAAGATAAGACAGAATTATATTTGATTTATTCTCATAAATCAAATTTGAGATATCTTATCAATTTGAATTTCAAATTCAAATAGATCATATCCATTTAAATTCAAATTCAAAAATGATAGAGATTTAATTTATCCTTATAAATTAAATCTTACAAATATCTCTTATATTATATATATAATATATATATAAACTAATTTATATATATATAAAATATATATCCACCCTAGATTATTCATTGAATCTAGACATCTCTTAGATTCAATGAATCTGGACATCATAGCTCGCATTGGGCTGTTTTGTGTGCGACCCTGTAGGCCCATATGAAGTTGGCAGTGGCCCAGTTACTATACTGACCCACAAGTCGTAAGCGGTCTCTAGCAAGGCATTACGACTACCCAAAACATATGAGGATCGATAAACGATGTAACCTTTCATACAACCATATCACGTCCCTTTTGTCACACGATATTTCGGTCAAGGATGAGGCATGGTGAACGTCATCCTCCTGTTCCTGACCGTTACTTTCTCGATCCCTGAGTAGTCTGAATATAGAAATGGAACTACCCTTCCATTCCAGTATGGCCATACATTTCTCAGACTCACTCATCGAGGGGCCCAGTAATATCTCTCTACGAATGTGAGGGACAAATTCCATCTTGACCATTCACATTCCTCCGCATGAAAAACCACTAAGCCCGAGCATAGCCTTTATGATCACTCGGTCAAAAGTGACTTTTGACTAGGTCAAAGCTGAGCGTTTGTCATGTAGGAATCCATGATGATCTCAGGTCAAAGGGCATAGTGACATGGCTTGTATATGAGAGAAGCTTATGACTTGACCCATGCAGCTCTCTCATTGCGGGTCGGTCCAACACCCTGTACTCTTACATGTGCTTATGACTTTGATTTATATCTCTATATATCTTCAAAGTCATACTGGTCTTATTTCATCTCTGCTCCCACATAGATGACCGACCAGGGACATTTAGGATAAGATCATGAGTTATCCAAGGATGGTCATCACAGTAAACATGCAAATAATGTGATAACCTGATACAATGATTGGCCCCTAGGGCACAATTTCCAACAAGTACTTGGGCTGGATCGGAGACCCAAGATGATATTCCCAGGCCAAAAACGCAGGCCCAGTGATTCAGGGGGAAAAGTGGCATTAAAATAATGATTTAGTGACTTTTCAGTAAAGTAAAGTTACTCAGTTGGCACGATAACCGAGGAGGTGATCAGATAAAGTCTGGGACTTATCTGGATAGCATTGGAAGGCGTGAAAGGTCCCTTCCAGGTGCCACATGGCGCAATCTTAGAGGCAGAAGAAAAGTTAAGGACACGTATTACGGTGCAAGACTCTGGGCCGGTACTGGATTGCACTGAATTGCTGAGTCAGCTGATGAGGTGTCCAGGATTTCAGACATGTGATAAATGTGGAGCTGAGGTGTCCCGGTGAGGTGTCCTGGATGATGTCATGCATGATGCAGTAAAAAGGAATAAAGAAAAATAGGAAAATCCAGGAAAAACCAGGACCACAGGTTCATATGGCTTCAAATTACAGGAATGCCATTGAAGGAAACTATAAATACCCCCTCCCCCTCCCATTTCATGCATCCCACGGTTTTGAGCAAGAGAGAGAGAGAAAGAAGAGAGAGAAGGAGAAAGAAAGAAGAAAGGAAGTTCTGGCGGAGCTGGAAGCAGTATAGAGATAGTAGAGTTCTGCTGAGCTAGCCAGGTAGTAACTAATCCTAGCTTTTATGTAATGGCTTTGTGATTTGTTGTGCTATTGTTTGGTTGGATTGTTGTCTTATATGTTATGCTTGAAGCTCTACTGCAATGCTATGATCATATGTTATTGAGTATGGAAGCACGCAGCATACTTATCTGTACACAATCACAAGCAAGCACTATCACACTGCATTACATATATTGTTATGATTGTTGCTACTGAGATTCCCCCGAATCTCATCCCCCATATATAACCCATTACAGGGAGGTTATGTCATAGTAAATTCTGAGAATGCTGTGAGACGCCGTTATGCTGCCGAAGTAAAGACTGAACATCAGTATATGATAAGTACTGTGTACGTAGTGCTGTCTAAGGAGGCTAGAAGTGAGTGGACTTAGCCGGTTCATCTAGTCTTTCCTGGGTACTACGTAGAATGGTAGTTCTCATGAGGGGATTACCGAATCAGTACAGTTCAGTTCTTTGTACAGATAAAGCGTAGCGGTTATGCTGCCGGAGTCTAGGCAGAAAGAGATGTAATAGAGATAGCAAGATTATGTATATGTCTTGTTGTGTATGCCATGCTGTATGACATTATATTATTAAATAATAAATATTGTTTGGCATGTTAAACTTGTGTATGACAAATTAAGGGAGAAATTCGCAGGTCCTGAGGTAGCAGTGTTTTGACCTCAGTTTGACCTAGTAAACGAAGGAGTTTGGCCACGAAATTTGGCAAGCCAGTCGTACACATCTGGGGAATTACGTGGATAGGTAATAAGCCTCATTTGGTTGTGTAGAATGAGATTAATTAATTTTCAAATTAAAGGTTCAGAATAAGGAACTTAAGAGTGAAATTTTGAATTTCTGGGCTTAAGTTAAGATATAATCGAGCTAATATGGCTTCCGCAAGTGTACTCTGAGGAGCCTAAGGGAGGATGTTTCATTTTGGTATCAGAGCAATAGGTTCTGGCATAAACCAGACAGGATTCTGGCTCAGAGCATAAGATTCTAACACATAACAGAAGGTTCTGGCTTAGTGATACTCTGATGTAGAAAGGTTATTTCCCTAGATTACATTGAGGTTTAGAAAAGCCCAGTGGAGGTAAAGCTCTTAAATGAGAAAGTGAGATAAGGTAGACCCCGGAATTACGTCAAGATGGGGTAAGATATGAAAGAAATGGACACTACTCACAAGTCCAGTAAGTTGTCCATAAGCATAAGCAGATAAATAGATGATAAAAGATTGATGAGCTATAATGAGATAGCTAGAATGAGATTTGTCTAGGAATGATCCTAGGACATGGCCTAAGGCTAGAGATGTGATGGGCTGATGTTCCCTAAGCAGAGGGATTCCATCACGGAGAAGTAGTAGACCTAGGGAAGAGTACCCTAGAGAACCAAAGTGATAATAAGAGATGATTGAGATCCATGCGATTCAAGTTCGCTGGGATCAAGGAAAAAGAAGTAAAGAAGCATTGGCTAAGAGCACTCTGGGAGGTAGCTTAAGTTGTGAAGCCAATACCAAGAGAAAGAGGCAATAGTTCAGGCAGGGATCTGGTCAAGGTGAGGATCAGGTTGGAGAGCAGAGATGTCAAAGTGGTGAGCCATGGCACATAGGAGTGTCGAGCAGGGCAATGCAGTGGTGAGAGAAAGGCCACTTGGCGAGAGTTGCCTACGAATGCTGACATCCTAGGAAAGGTGTTTGCTCTTACCACAGACAGAGTCTCCAAATTTTCCCTGAGGTCGACCCTAAGAATGGTTAAGAGGAACCATAGCTGTAAGGGCGACTGAGCTGTAAGGAACTATATGCCTAGATGATAATGTGGACGAAGAGTTCTTTTCTGATCTAGAGAATGTGGTCATTATAACGGGTTATGAGAAATAATTAGTAAGATAATAAATCTGTCTTAGCTCAGTGATGAGGTTGCTGTATGAGGGGTTAGAACATGGATAGCTGTAAGCAACTATAATGAGAGATGTTAGTTGCTAAGAATCCATGTGGAAGGTCTGGGACCAAGCTGTTGCTCCTCTAGACCATCACTGGAGTGAGGATAAGACAGAGAGGGATGATCTTACTGGTTATATATATGACTGCGTTATAAGAATCACATAGCTGTATAGGTCAGTAAGAGGTTCTCTTAAAGAAATATGAGGTATCCCTTAAAATTTCTAGGACGAAATTTTTAAAAGGGGAGGAGAATTGTAACATCCCGATTTTTGGTCTAGGAGATCGGGACAGTTCACCTAGGTTCAAAATGAGGAATGTAAGGAATATCCTAAGTCTTAAGCCTAGGAATTCTGCAGGTAGCTTGATATGGGCTGGCTCCTGTGTAAGATAACCTGATATGGGCGGGTTGTCGAGCCTTTCAAGTAATGATGACTCCCGAAGAGTTTAAGGGATGAGTTATTGAAAGAGAATTTCTAGAACTTAAGATAAAGGATGAGAAGATGAGCAATGAGGCCAGAAAGAGAATGCAGGGGCAAAATCGTAATTATGGGAAAGATTGGGCTGGTAGCCGATGAGTACCATATTTTGCCAGAAAATAGAGAAAATTATGCTGGTCATTTCACTGAACTATGAAATGTGCATATGAGGTCTCTATGTGTATGAAAGAATTAGAACTGTGACCAGGGGTAAAATGGTCATTTTGGAAAAGTGTGCGCGTGAGTGCTTTTTCAGGCCAAAACAGCCCGGTCCGGATAAAATATCTGAAAATACCGGGAGATAGAGAAAAGGATTCCGGGTTGAATGAGGAGTCACGGAATTTTGATTTGAGGTCCTGATTTTTCTGTAAAAATTCCTGAAGATGGGAATTTACAGTTATAATCGATAAAGGAAAAGCAGTTCCGATAGGGATGATCGGACTGTGGCCAGGGGCTGTATAGTGGTTGTTAAGGCCTTTAGTGACACCAAGGAAGGCCCAGGCCCATTAGATCAGTCCAGTGGTAAAAGGGGCCGGTGTCCGGGAAAAAGGTGCGAAATGACGAAAATGCCCCTATGTTATAGAACAGCTGAAGAATGAGTAAAGGGTATTTTGGTCATTTGCCTAAGGTTAGACAGTCCAGGGAAGTTATCTGGATAGTTGGCCAGGGTCAAAGAATACTCTGGTAAGATGGGAAAAGACAATAATGCCCCTAGACCTAATAAAGTAAGGAAAGAGAGACTAAGGTCATTTTGGTAATTTGCCAAGGGGTGTTTCTTGGGAAGCGTGCCATCAGAGTACTTGGGCTAGATCAGAGACCCAAGATGATATTCCCAGGCCAAAAACGCAGGCCCAGTGATTCAGGGGGAAAAGTGGCATTAAAATAATGATTTAGTGACTTTTCAGTAAAGTAAAGTTACTCGGTTGGCACGATAACCGAGGAGGTGATCAGATAAAGTCTGGGACTTATCTGGATAGCATTGGAAGGCGTGAAAGGTCCCTTCCAGGTGCCACATGGCGCAATCTTAGAGGCAGAAGAAAAGTTAAGGACACGTATTACGGTGCAAGACTCTGGGCCGGTACTGGATTGCACTGAATTGTTGAGTCAGCTGATGAGGTGTCCAGGATTTCAGACATGTGATAAATGTGGAGCTGAGGTGTCCCGGTGAGGTGTCCTGGATGATGTCATGCATGATGCAGTAAAAAGGAATAAAGAAAAATAGGAAAATCCAGGAAAAACCAGGACCACAGGTTCATATGGCTTCAAAATTACAGGAATGCCATTGAAGGAAACTATAAATACCCCCTCCCCCTCCCATTTCATGCATCCCACGGTTTTGAGCAAGAGAGAGAGAGAAAGAAGAGAGAGAAGGAGAAAGAAAGAAGAAAGGAAGTTCTGGCGGAGCTGGAAGCAGTATAGAGATAGTAGAGTTCTGCTGAGCTAGCCAGGTAGTAACTAATCCTAGCTTTTATGTAATGGCTTTGTGATTTGTTGTGCTATTGTTTGGTTGGATTGTTGTCTTATATGTTATGCTTGAAGCTCTACTGCAATGCTATGATCATATGTTATTGAGTATGGAAGCACGCAGCATACTTATCTGTACACAATCACAAGCAAGCACTATCACACTGCATTACATATATTGTTATGATTGTTGCTACTGAGATTCCCCCGAATCTCATCCCCCATATATAACCCATTACAGGGAGGTTATGTCGTAGTAAATTCTGAGAATGCTGTGAGACGCCGTTATGCTGCCGAAGTAAAGACTGAACATCAGTATATGATAAGTACTGTGTACGTAGTGCTGTCTAAGGAGGCTAGAAGTGAGTGGACCTAGCCGGTTCATCTAGTCTTTCCTGGGTACTACGTAGAATGGTAGTTCTCATGAGGGGATTACCGAATCAGTACAGTTCAGTTCTTTGTACAGATAAAGCGTAGCGGTTATGCTGCCGGAGTCTAGGCAGAAAGAGATGTAATAGAGATAGCAAGATTATGTATATGTCTTGTTGTGTATGCCATGCTGTATGACATTATATTATTAAATAATAAATATTGTTTGGCATGTTAAACTTGTGTATGACAAATTAAGGGAGAAATTCGCAGGTCCTGAGGTAGCAGTGTTTTGACCTCAGTTTGACCTAGTAAACGAAGGAGTTTGGCCACGAAATTTGGCAAGCCAGTCGTACACATCTGGGGAATTATGTGGATAGGTAATAAGCCTCATTTGGTTGTGTAGAATGAGATTAATTAATTTTCAAATTAAAGGTTCAGAATAAGGAACTTAAGAGTGAAATTTTGAATTTCTGGGCTTAAGTTAAGATATAATCGAGCTAATATGGCTTCCGCAAGTGTACTCTGAGGAGCCTAAGGGAGGATGTTTCACTTAACGCGCGAACCAGGGAAAAATGAGAGATGGAAGGCGCGAGAAATGTACCAAATAAAAGAGTATTTGGAAAAAAATAAGAAACTATACACCGGACAAACTGTTACACCGGTGTAGATATAAATATAAAAGTTGTATTTATAGTATATTTTACATCGGACAATATATATGGACCGGTGTAAAATATATCAGTTTATTTATAGTATATTTTACACCGGTCAATAAATATGGACCGGTGTATAATATATCAGTTTTTTTTTCCTACATCCAGAGTCAGCCATGTCATCAACTTTTACACAAAAAAATATATACATCAGAATATATAAAAGTTGCAATCTTTCACTACTCATCAGACTCAGAGTTTTGGGAGTCATCAGATTGGGTGAGATCAACAGGATTAAAGAAGCTATCACGGGGTTGATGGCGGCGAACTTCTGAGCGGAAATCCCTGAAACTTGCTTTCAGTCTGTCAACTTTGCGATTCAGTTCTTCCACAGAGTCCTCCAGCCCATTGAAGCGCAGTATGAGTTCCTCAAGCCTCTCCATCAGAGTCACAACCAGGGGAGGAGGAGAAGGAACAGAAGGGTGAGGATCAGGATGTTTGTCTTCAAAGTCGTCTCTGTTTCTTTTGTTGGGCGGAGAAGGAGGCGTGCGTGAGGAAGAGGCCATTGGAGGAGTCAGATAGATGAAAAGAAAATAAAACAGAAGAATGGTATACATATATATATGGTTAACGTTCATGATCAATAAGAATATAGAAGAATGCGCAATTGGCCTTCTATCATAATGACTACAAAGTATAAACGTTGGGAACCCAAGAAGTGAAATGAAAGGTCTGACAAATAAAGAAGCGAGCGGGAAATCATAGACAGGAAACTGAAGAGGCGATGAAGCTGCACCGGGTGTTTATATTTAAATCGGTTAATTTTAAAACCGGTGTAAACATTTAATTTTTTTATAAAACAGACACCGGACTATATATTTCCACCTCGGTCAATATAAATACGCTGTAGAAAGTAAAAATCTAAACCGGACGAAATATTTCCACATCGGTCTCTATAACATCCGCTGTAGAAAGTAAACATCTAAACCGGACTAAATATTTCCACATCGTTCATGAGTAAATACGGTGTGAATATTTTATTTTATTTACAAAAATGCCACCGCTCATTTTTGTAAAACCGTCTCCGCATTGACCGGTTTAAAAATGGGGATTTCGATTGCCCATTTTCCACCAGTGGATTATAACTGTAATTTCCCATCTTCGAGAATTTTTACAGAAAAATCGGGACCTCAAATCAAAATTCTGTGTTGCGTCATTCAATCCGGAATTCTTTTCTCTATCTTGGCTTTTGATCCAAATACCCTTACCCTGGATGATTGGACAAATATTATGGATGATATCTTACCCACTACTCAGTCTTAGAGGGAGGGGCTAGATCATTACTTTGAAGAATAACCATATGATAGCATTCCAGACTGGATCTTCATGGTGGAAGAATTTATTAGAAGAACTTTTAAGAAAGTGTAGTGTATACTTATGAATGATGATGTTATCCATGTACTTAAGTAATGTATAAAAGATCTGTATGATAGTTATGTGTGACACTACTAGAACCGTTTGTATATAATATTTTGAATGAAATATAAGTTATGTTATTTACTTTGTTTCCTCTCGTACTTAAATAGTAAAATAGAATGGTAAGAACAAGAAGAACTATTACACCTGAGGAACCATAAAACTCTGTAGATGTAAACCAACTGATTCTAGAACGCCTCGAGCAGCAGCGATAAATGATAGAGGAAATGCGAGCAGCTCAAGCTCGTAGTGAACAAGAAAGAGATATCGCCATAGTAGCTACAGTAGCAGAAGCGGTAGGTAACCTAAGATAGCCAGAACCTACGAGAGCAACTACTGTAAAACTAGAGATGATACAGCAGTCTGAAGAGCCACCTAGGCGAACTGAGCAGGTGGTTGATTATATTAGCATTCAACAGTGGATGACAAAGTTCTGTAAACACAATCCTCCAACGTTTGAGGGGATGTTTGATGCTCAACTAGCTGAAGACTGGATCAGTCAGCTAGAGAAGATTTTTAAAGTGCTCATCTGTCCCTCCTAGAGTAAGGCTCAAATGGCCATTTATCAGTTAGAGAAAGATGCAGATAGATGGTGGAAGAATATTGAATTACTATTGCAAGGAAGGAACATTCCTGTCACCTGGGAAGTGTTTCTTGAACACTTTTATAAAAAGTATTTTCCCCAGTCAGTTCATGATGAAAGGGAGGCTGAATTCCTTGTGTTATGACAAGGAGAAAAAGAATCATTCGATGAGTATTTAGCTAAGTTCATTCGTCTCTCCCAGTATTCCACTTATCTCTGACAAGTGGATGACGAGTGTTGGATGACAGAAAGGATGATCAGGGGATTGAATATTACGTTGAAAGAAATGATGACTCCCTAGCAGAGCAGCCAATTTAACAAGGCAGTGGAGGCATACCGAATAATTGAGAACAGTTTAAATTATCGGATGTTACTCAAGCCTGTGAGTAAGGGAAATGTAACTCCTAAAAAGGCAAATCAGAATAAAGATGCTGCCAGTAGTAGTGGCTACAGAGAGCAAAAAAGGAAATGGCAGAACAGAAGGCCCAAACGGGGGAATTTTTGAGGTAATACTGGCAACTAGGACTCAAGGTTCTGAGTCTGCGATAAATGTGGAAAGAATCATGAAGACAGACCGTGTCTAATGGGCCAGAATATCTGCTATACATGTGGAAAGCCTGGATATTATTCTAAGGAGTGTCCTCAAGCAGTAAATATTCAAAGGCCGCGGACTTAAGGTCGTGTGTTTGCGCTAATAAAGGAAGATGCTTAGAAGTCTCCCGAAATGATTCTAAGGTACTATTTATCTCAATGATCACTCTGCGATTGCTATGTTCGATTCGGGTGCAAGTCATTCCTTTGTTTCTTATGAATGTGCTAACTGCCTAGGCCTTATGATTAGCAAGTTGCATTATGCCATATGTGTGATAACTCCTGTAAATGCTAGAGTAGTTATATCTGATATTTGCCTAAATAGTATTATCCGGTATGAATATTGCTATACTATTCTAGACTTCATATATATGCCTTTTCAGGAAATTGATGTTGTAATTGGATTGAATTAGTTATCTTTTAATAACATGATGCTGGACTGTAAGAACAAGACCCTAGTTCTTGGTCCAAAGTTAGCAGATTTGAGTTTAGAAGTAAGGCTGAATTTTATGACAGAGGCTCAGGCAGATAAATGTTTGCGAAAATGATGTCAAGGATATATGATATTCTTTTCTGTTCAAACAAAACTAGAAGAAGGTATTGAGGAAATCCCCGTAGTCAAGGAATTTTCTGAAGTTTTTCTAAAGGAAATTCAAGGATTACCCCCGGAGCGAGAGGTGGAGTTTGCAATTGATATTCTACCTGGAGCTAGACTAATATCTAAAGCCTAATATCGTATGGCTCCTAATGAGATGATTGAATTAAAGAAACAGATTGAGGAGCTTTTAGAGAAGGGTTTTATTCGACCTAGTGTTTCACTATGGGGTGCTCCAGTGTTATTCGTTAAGAAGAAGGATGGTAGTCTAAGGCTACGTATTGATTATAGGGAGTTGAATAAGATTACTGTTAAAAATAAGTACCTTCTTCCCAGAATTGATGACCTGTTAGATCAGTTGGCTGGAGCAAGTTTATTCTCTAAAATTGATTTGAGATCAGGCTACCACCAACTCAGGATTAAATTAAATGATATCTCAAAGACTGCTTTTAGGACTCGTTATGGTCATTTTGAATTTCTAGTGATGCCTTTTGGTCTGACTAATGCGCCTGCAAATTTTATGGATTACATGAACAGAATATTCAGGCCCTACCTAGATCAATTTGTTGTGGTCTTCATTGATGATATTCTAGTATATTCTAAATATGTTGAAGAGCATGAGAGGCACTTGAGAATTATTCTTAGTATCCTTAAAGAAAAATGACTCTATGCTAAGCTTAGTAAATGTGAGTTTTGGCTATAAGAAGTCAAATTTCTCGGTCATGTCATATCCCATGAAGGGATAGCTGTAGATCCTAGCGAAGTTGAAGTGGTATTAAGCTGGAACCAACCAAGGACAGTGATAGAGATTAGAAGTTTTCTGGGCTTAACAGGATATTATAGAAGGTTTATTAAGGACTTCTCTCGAATTGCCTTGCCGTTGACCAAGTTGACCAGAAAGAATCAATAGTTCAAGTGGGATGAGAAGTGAACAGGATGGAAGCTCATTTGAGGGCATTTTCAACATCCGGTTTAAATTACACACTAAGTGATTCTTAACAGTTCATTAAGAGTTCTTAAACTAGCTTTGATCAAAGGAGTTTAAGAAATATTAATGCTCTGGACTCAATCGATCGATTGAGGTTTTATTTAAGACTTAGTGATTTCAAATTCCATATCAATTGAGAGCAAGGATAGATACATTTTTATCATCGAGAGTCTGTCATCACATACTACTTTCACAAGCCAACTCGTTTTCAACTAAATCAAAAGCACAAAAATATTTACTTTTGCACTTTTATTTTACTACACCAACCAAAACCCAAAACCATTTTACCTTCACTCAGGTTTTTAATAGTTTTGTCACCAATACGCTAGGTCTCCAATAGAAAAGCTCCTCGAGAAGAACGATAGGGTTGTGCCTTATACTACATTATTTGGTACAAATATAACTTATTTTGATCGGTCGGAAGGCGACAATCCTGCCTGCTCATTAAGCGTCGATCGACTAACCCTAGATTTCAAGTAATTGAATTAATTAGTAATGATCGTTGATAATAGTTCAACTATCTTAAAATCAAAACTAAAATATTGTATTAAAACCAGCATTCAAAACATCCAAAGTAAATTACAAGTGTTCTAATCTTTGAATAATCAATCGAAATTCAACTCCCTTGTTCATATAATGAAACCCTAGATCTAGCAGAATCAAAACATGAAAGAAGAGGTATAGATTAAAATAGAAAACTCCCCGTGTAGTCCATGAGCTTAAGATATCAGATCCGTCACCAAGAGACTAAGGGTTTAGCCTCTCATGACTCCTATTGTGCTGCAATCGCTGTTCACATATGATGCCATGGAGATAAGTAGAAGGTGAGATGAAGAGATGGATGATGGAATATGTGTGTGGGTAGTAGAGATGGTGTAGAGAGAGTTCGAGCACTGTTTCTCATCCTAATCAGGTCAAAAACTAGCCTCCCCTACGTCTGAGGCTTGCCTCTCCTTTTAACAGCAGCTTGACCTAATCAGAAACGCGCAGCTTTATGACTGTCTTCTCTGGTCACGACCAGATCCATGTTTTGGTCGTGACCTGTAAACATAAAGAAGTTTCCCAGGAGAAATTAGGTCGCGACCTGTGGACACTTTGGTCGCGACTGAAACACATAGAAGCCACTTCCTTGCTTTGATTCCACGTCTTGTGATTCCTTTCCTGCTCACATTAGTCCTTACTCCTCTAAAATACCTGCAATTCAAAACCAAAGGTCATTGTAAAAGTCCCACCAGTAAGGGAATAATATATATGAAGTTTAGAGGAGTTATTTTACCATTTTTACCCTTAAAATAGCACATTGCCAAGCACAATTATGTATTACAACAAAAGCACAATTACAGGCATAAATGAATGGTAAAACTGTTATAAAACCATTAAAAATATCGCAGAAACCATACACAAATTGTGTCTTATCAATTCCCCCACACTTGAACCTTTGTACTCCTAGACAAAAAAACCATACACAAATTGTGTCACGCGGTGGATTATGTTGTTATCTCAGATTTAATAGTGTTAGCTTAGGTGTAATCCACCGTGTGACACAATTTGTGTATGGTTTCTGCGATATTTTCTGCAACATAATCAAAATATTAATATGTACAAATCAGAGAAAATCAACATTTAAGCTGTGTGGTCTAAATTCCGTTAAGTACTTTATTCTAATATGTGATAGTTCTTACTTTGCTTTTGGAATTATTTTAACACATTACCTTCTTATTCTAACACATTAATGAGTCTTCTTTCATATCTTGCATTGTTTTTAATTTTCTTTAATGCGTTAACGAACATTTTTTTAAAAGGAATTATTTTCTGGTTTTCAATTAATGTGTTAACTTCCACCCTTAACAAATGCCCAAGATGTTAACTAGTTTCAAAACATCTTTTAAAACAATACTTTACACATTAACCACACGACGAATGCGTTAAATAGCTTTCTGACAAGTACTAAATGAGGTTTGTGAAAAACACTTTTCATATAATGTCTTTCTAGGGTTTCCAATAATTTCAAGTTTGCTTCTAATGGCTAGTTACAAAATAATTATAGATACCGTTATATTTAAGTTTATAGGTAAAAAATTAATGTGAGAATTTATTGTGCATTCATTGTTTCATAAAGCTTTGTTGCTTTTTTGTAAACTTCATTTTTTGTATCTACTCATTTGAGAGTTTTCTTATTATAAACTTATTTCATTCTTGTGAGCATGGTACTAAAACCTGGACTAGATCGACCAGGTTAGCCCAGAAACCAATGAGCCTCAAGCTCAGATTTAAGCTACCCTAGGGTGACCCGGTCTATCACAAATTGAGTAAAATTTAAGGTGTGATATCCTTGACTGGACTTGTGGAATATGCGGTTTGTATAGGGATGAAATTTTTTAGAACATCCCTATCAAATTCGGTCACCAAAAACAAGTTTTTGAGAAGTTTCATTTCAACCTACTATCTTGAGAATAAAATATCAAAAAAATTTGTTCTCATGGGTGTTTGGTTCCTAAAAACAAACATTATATAACATGTGTTGACAATGTATTTTTGATCATAAGATGGAGAATGGAACTTTCAAGTATGCTTCTAAAACTTAGCGTGTGTTTGGATAAACTTTTGGAAAAGGGCTTATAAAAAAAAAGGCTTTTGGACAGCTTATGGAAAATGGCTTTTAAAGAAGAGCTTATAGAAAAAAGTGGTTCTGAATAAATAAGTGTTTGGATAGTTATTTTTAAAATGACTTTTTGTATTAGTAAATTGCTCAAAGGGTATGATTTTATTAAAAAGAGGAGAGAGGAGAGAGAAAAGAGATGAGAGAGGAGAGAGGGTGGAGAAAAGACGAGAGAGAGGAGAGATGGTAGAGAAGAGAGAGGAGAGAGGGTAGATAAGAGAGAGGAGAGATGGTGGAGAAGAAAGATGAGAGAGGAGAGAGGGTGTAAGAAAAAGTAAGGGTAAAATAGTAATTAGATAGTCCATAAGCTCTTTTACTATTCCAAAAGCTAGTTTCAGTAGCTTACTCAAAACCATGGTTTTAAACCATAGTTTAGCCCAAAAGCACTTATGGACAAATATGACTGTTTGTTTTAAAATTTTCCCAAACCGAGGTTTTGCCCAAAACGGCTTCTAAAACCATGGTTTGACAACATTCCAAACAGGCCCTTAGGGTGTGTTTAGTTTAGCTCTGGAGAAAATTAATTACAAAGTGATTTTGGAGAATATATTTTGTATGAAAAGTGATTTTGAAGAAATAAGTGTTTGGATAGTTATCGAAATGGCTGTTTTATAGGCAAATTACTAGAAAGGGCATGAAGTAAAATGATAATTTTTTATGTATATTGCAACCATTTTCTTACACACTGGTCTCAGGCCATGAGAATCCTTTGCGATACATAAAAGAATGTGCAATCAGGCATGGATCATGACCAAAACAATTTTTTCAAGCAGAACACAAGAATGAGCGGAGAATTAGATTAAATAGATTAGGCATAAATATAAAATAAAGTTATTCAGCAACAAGATCAGATCTAAATGGATAAACTCAACCACTGACGAGATCTGAAGGGAAGAAGAAGATGAGCTCTGGCAATTCATACGTGACATGAGTGACCAGAGAAGAAGGCAAGACACCAAAGAAGAAGAACAAGCTGAAATATGGGCAACTCACATGCCATGAAGACTGAATGGAGAAGGAGGAAAGACGTCGAAGAAGAATAAGGCTTTGATCTGCACCACCCATGTCACCTCTTCTCTTTTAAGAGTATTAGATACCAAATTATATCATAAGGAACCACGATAGAAGCCATTAGGGTCAAGAAATTAAATTTTCTATTTAATCCTTATCGGATTACTATTCACTTGGTAACCTTGATTTTTAGCAAACTTTAAAAAATCATAACTACTTGTAAAAAAATAGAAATAAAGTGATTATGGTCTCTATTAAAGCTCTCTTAATGTAATGTGAGGGGAAAATACTCAATTGGGCTTTCTCTGATTTGAAAATTAATTATTAATCGTGAAAAATTTACTGTTCATTATGTAACAGAACGTTTCAGATTATTTTCCTTAACTTAAAAAATTCATAACTCTTGATATACTTATCCAAATAAGTCATTACCTATAAGAATGCAAAATTTCATAACTAGATTCATTTAGAAAATATCACAAAAATCAGTCACAAGGTCGGTGACTCATAAAGCATTTTACATAATTTACATAATGTACTTAGAACATAGTTCTATCAAAATAACACATCGAATATCTCTAATTCTCCATTATTTTCTCTTTTTTCTTTGATGTGCTTGCCCTTATGTGTACATAGTAATAAAACATAATGTCAAAAATTGCATTTAAAACTAATATTATTTAAGAGATAATGACTTGTGTTAGACTCCATATTTTGATGATGATAAATAGTTGAAACTTTGATTCTGTGTTTACATAGCTTATCTTTTGATAAGCTTATTGTAAGGGTATTTATCGATAAGCCCTTTGATAAATAATAAAAAAATTCTTTTTGTAAAATCAATTTCTAAATGGCATTTATCGAAGTATTTATCAATAAGAATATTTATCGATATACCCTTCGATAAATGAGATAAAATTCGTTTTGTGAAATCAGTTTCTGAATGGTATTTATTGAAACATTGATCGATAAGCTAGTTATCAATAAGCACTTAGATAAATGAACCAGTTAAGTGATATTTGAATCTGTGAAAATCTTTATTTTAATCAATTAAGTTTTGAAAAATTTTCTAAAAAAATGATCTTATAAAAGTTTGGATATATTGTCTTCAAAAGCATTGATAATGTATTATGAATTTAAATGAAGTAAAGCTCTATTTTTATCAAAAAAGCATATTTCAAGGACATAGTTTATCAAAAAGATTATGAACTCAAATGTTTATTGATAAGCTATTCGAAAAAGCTATTTATTGATAAACAATTCAATAAGATCAGCTATTCTATTTCAAATAGTTATTTATTTTGGAAAGAAAAGCAAAGGCTCTTATAGAAGAACATTTTGAAAATACCTCTGTTTTATAAACACTAAAGATAAACCTGAGTCCAAACCTTTATATCTTAACATTCATTTTTCGAAGGACACTTCGATAAGGATGGTTTTCAAAGTATATTCTATAAGAGCTATTTTAGAGCAATTTATCGCCTCTGGAGTTTTTAGTCGCGACCTACTCTGCTTCTCGTCGCGACCTTCCTCTTCTTTTCGGATTTCTGACGTTCAGATGCCCGTATGGTCGCGACCTAAGTGTTTTCTGGTCGCGACCTTGCTTCGTGTCTGGTCGTATCGTAGAAGTCGACAGCTCAGATCAGCTTCCTCTACCGGTATCCACACGAGCAGCGTTCCAATCGCGAACGACGTGCTAGCGCCTCTTGTCCCTCAAGGGCTTTCTAGAGATTCCGTCCTCACCGTCTCTATCTCGGCAGTTTCTTATGTGCAAACCTTTTGCACTCTCCCTGCCCCCTCTTCTCACGTCTGAATGTGTGTGTAGAGATGTATATTGTCTGTAGAACCCTAGCTCCTAATGTCAAATATATAGGAAGCTATCGGGCTTCTAATAGGGCCGGACTTCAGAATTAATCTTATATTAATTCTAAAATTAATACAATATCATATATTGCATAATTTAATAAGAAACTAATTAAATAAATATGGTTTATATTAAATCCGTCCCACAGATTTAATTCACCTATTTATTTAATTTAAAATAAAGATAAGACGGAATTATATTTGATTTATTCTTATAAATCAAATTTGAGATATCTTATCAATTTGAATTTCAAATTCAAATAGATCATATCCATTTAAATTCAAATTCAAAAGTGATAGAGATTTAATTTATCCTTATAAATTAAATATTACAAATATCTCTTATATTATATATAATATATATATACTGATTTATATATATATAATATATATCCACCCTAGATCATTCATTGAATCTAGACATCTCTTAGATTCAATGAATCTGGACATCATAGCTCGCATTGGGTTGTTTTGTGTGCGACCCTGTAGGCCCATATGAAGTTGGCAGTGGCCCAGTTACTATACTGACCCACAAGTCGTAAGCGGTCTCTAGCAAGGCATTACGACTACCCAAAACATATGAGGATCGATAAACGATGTAACCTTTCATACAACCATATCACGTCCCTTTTGTCACATGATATTTCGGTCAAGGATGAGGTATGGAGAACGTCATCCTCCTATTCCTGACCATTACTTTCTCGATCCCTGAGTAGTCTGAATATAGAAATGGAACTACCCTTCCATTCTAGTATGGCCATACATTTCTCAGACTCACTCATCGAGGGGCCCAGTAATATCTCTCTACGAATGTGAGGGACAAATTCCATCTTGACCATTCACATTCCTCCGCATAAAAAACCACTAATCCCGAGCATAGCCTTTATGATCACTCGGTCAAAAGTGACTTTTGACTAGGTCAAAGCTGAGCGTTTGTCATGTAGGAATCCATGATGATCTCAGGTCAAAGGGCATAGTGACATGGCTTGTATATGAGAGGAGCTTATGACTTGACCCATGCAGCTCTCTCATAGCGGCTCGGTCCAACACCCTGTACTCTTACATGTGCTTATGACTTTGATTTATATCTCTATATATCTTCAAAGTCATACTGGTCTTATTTCATCTATGTTCCCGCATAGATGACTGACCAGGGACATTTAAGATAAGATCACGAGTTATCCAAGGATTGTCATCATAGTAAACATGCAAATAATATGATAACTTTATTAAAAAATTCATAAATCAACAATGTTCATAAGATAATGATTGGCCCCTAGGGCACAATCTCCAACATTAAAAAATAAGCTCTATGAATCTACAATAATCATAAGAAATAAGGCTATACTTGTTGCAAAAGGCTATAATCAAGAAGAAGGAATTGATTATGAGGAAACATATGCTCCAATAGCCAGATTAGAATCCATACAAGTATTCTTAGCCTTTGACTACAAGACTCTAAACTTTATCAAATGGATGTTAAAAGTGATTTTCTAAATAGTTATATTATGGAGTAAGTTTACGTTGAGAAACCCCCTAGTTTTGAAAGTTTGAACTTTCCTGATCATGTTTACAAATTGAAAAAAGATTTATATGGTTTTATAAGCTCCAAGAACTGGTATGAACGTCTTAACAATTTCTTGTTAAAAAAGAACTTTGAAAGAGGAAAAGTGCATACAACACTCCTTATAAAAAGGTATAAACAAAATTTATTAGTAATTCAAATTTATGTTGATGATATAATATTTGGTGCTACTAATGAAGATCTTTGTTAAGAGTTTACCAAGATGATGCATGGAGAATTTGAGATGTCTATGATAGGAGAACTCAAGTTCTTTCTCGGTTTACAAATTAAGCATAAGAAGAATGTCATATTCATCTCTCAAACTAAATATCTCAAAGAGCTTTTGTAGTAGGAAGCTGTTGTGCTCAAGTTCTATGGCTAAAACAACAGTTACAAGATTTGTGAATTCACTTCAAGAGATAACAATTCTTTGCCATAACACAAGCAACATTAGCTTATCAAAAAATATAGTACTTCTCTCAAGAACCCAGCACATTGATATACGACATCAATTTATCATATATACATACTAATATTAACATCAACAATGCATGATTATCATTTAACTATCCATAATGCCATAATTAGGTAGCTAATCTATTTCATAAAATAGGCAATATCTAACATGCATATTGTTATGACATATCAATGCAAGGAGTTTGCAAACATAACATCATCATCATCTTAAGCTCAACCAACAATCATGGCAACACATAAAACATAATAATCAAACAATGCTAATATTAAGATTAAGTATGCTTGCTACCTCTTATCTAAGCTATTCCTTGTTTCCTCCTCCTTGATCTTGATATCCTCCTTGGAAAATATCAAACCCTATGATCACATAATAAGGGGTATGCTAAATACCAATTCATATAACTCATACTTTTAACTAAAACCTTTAATCCCCTTAACTCTTGAATTTTAGGGTTTTTGATCCATCTTTTATTAAATTAATTACATAGGTCATTTTTACATAATTTTTCATGTAGAATCTAAATATAAATTTAGATTCATCAAAATCAATTTCCTTCCTTATGAACTTCTCTTTGCTGAGAGGTACTCTAATTTTAATGCTAAACTACTTGATTCTTGTTATAATAATCAACCTCTTAAACATAATCATAATATCATAATCATCTTCCTCTTGGTTCATGAATTTCGTGCAGCAAATATTCCTTAGGGTTTCATGAATTTTAATTCCCCAAAACTAAGATTAAACCATCTAAATATTAAATTAAGCACTAGAACTATGAACTAACCTCAAATCCAAGCTTGATTAGTGATTAGAGTGCCTTTTTCTTCCTTTTCTTCACTTGATTCAAGAAAAAAACCTTCCCCCTTAGGTTGCATGAAATGTTGAAATGGAAGGGGAGGAGTTGCTATTTATAATGTTTAAATTAACTCTTTGCCCTCCAAGTTGATAAAAATTACAATGGTACTTGTCTTTCCCTCATTGGTCCACATATGCCAACTTGTTTAATTTTAATTGGATCACATGTTATCTACATGTTTCCTTCTTATTGGCCCCCATGTAAACCTTAATTAATTAAGGGTGATTATTTGTCACTCAAATTAAATTATAAATTAAATTAGAGTGGTGATTAATCACCTCAGGTTGATGACTAAGCAATCTTGAATCTTTTAACCAATGAAAAATATCCACATGGCGCCAACCTGGGGTAAAATGGGTAAAGAATAATTTTCTAAGCAATCTTATATTTATCTTGTCCAAAATAACTATTATAATAGTCCTATCATGATTAATTATATTATCTCTCCTTATTAATGCATTCACGTGGCTTCATAATGGCATTCATGTGAAAGGAAGAGATATTTTTTATTTTGTCTGCCTTTAGGAGATATTGAATAACTTTATACAAGCATTACATTGACTAAATAATTTTTGATGATTCCTTACTTCTAAAATTAATCTATCTATTCCATAAATTCTCTTTAATCATAGAGAAATTATCTAATTTTTCTTAGGTCAAAACTCCACTGATAGATATTTCTTCTTGAATTTCCCAGAAAATGCCCATAATTGGCATAATTAGGCTTTAAATATTTTAAAAGTCAATCTACTAACTTTTTGGAGATGGAATATGTCTTTAAAATCTTCTAAGAATTCCAAAGTATTTATCCTTATTTTTGTGTAATTTTTTGAGGCTCTAAAGTATTTAAAATAATTGGATTTGAGCAAATTTTACTTAATTGACCAAAACTCCAAAAATTGGTAAAAATTGTATTTTCATCATATTTTTGTTTTCTGAGCCTCAAATATTGTTCAGGTCATTTTCTCTCTTTTTTATGATTTTCTTGGAATTTTTGGGAATTTCTAGCATATTTTCCAAAATTACCCTTTATTGCCTGTAACTCTTCATAATTACACGTTTTGCCCCTAGTCAGATGTAACCTCAAAATTTGTCTCCTATAGGATTCTAGCATTTTATCTGGCCCTTAAGCATTCTTAAACCAATATGTAAAATATGGCATGTGACAAATCACACGCTGATAAGACTGAACGGAGAAGGAGGGACGCTGGAGAAGAAGAAAGCTATAATCTACACCACCCACATGCTGAGAAGAAGGGTGGACGACAGAGAAGATACAAGAATGCAACAGAGAAGAGACTAGAGCATGGACGACAATCGAGAACAAAAGAGAGGGTCGAAGGCAACGATAAAAGAAAAAGAAGAGATAAACTAGATGAAAAAGATAAAGGGACAAAATAGTCATTTCATATTATAATATCTTAAAAATGCATTCTGGTGGGATTTGCTTCTCTAAAACCATGATTTCTAATAAGAAAACCATGGTTTCGCCCATAATCAATTCTGGCAAGTTAGATAGTTGTTTAGGTGTTTTTGTTTGGGTCCGAAAATACTTGTTTCTTCACAGGCACTTAGACACGAAATCTATAACATCTTTTTATTTGGTAAATTTATAAAATAGCGAACTAGAATTATTTCATATTAATATAAAATATTCAATATTAATTACAATAAATAATTATCTAAATTTAAAAATTTATATTATGTAGAGCTGTCAATAAGGGCCGGGATGAAAAGGGTCAGCATTTTCAAGCCGAGTATCAAAAAATCGTCTTATTTTAAAGCCTGTCCCTTGAATATTTAGACTCAGGGCCAACCCTAAAGGACTTTTCATGTTATTTTATTAAATTTTAATTTTTTAAAACTATTTCAAAATAAAAATTAAAATAATAACTATCTTAAAATTTTAAGTTAAATAATAAATATTAGTAAAATAAAATGTCAAACTATTATTCAAACTTTCAAAACTAATACAAATCAAACCTCAAACATTAACGGTGTATCAAAAAAAATCTCAAACATTAATAAGCTACTCTCAAACTCAAAATAACCAAAACCAAATAGAACATACAAATCAAAATTATAGAAACAAAGTAGCTAAACATTAGCAATATCAACATGATTATTATCTTCATCTTCATCACTATCACCAAGATCAACAATATTTGATAGACTCTTCTTCAATGACAAAAATATATCACTATTATTTAAAGTAAAGTCTTGCGACCAATTACGAGTACAAAATGATAAGGATAAATAATATGAAATAATGATTAATATAGTTAAAGGATAAAATGAGATATTATGTACGGAAGGTTATAAGATTATTTAAAATAATTTAATTTATAAATTGATAAGGCTTAAAAGGATATCATGGACGAATTTAAAATCAAACTAGAGCAAACCCCCCTTGTCTGAAAAAAAAAACTATAAACCCTTGCATTTGCAACTTGCAAGAAGGTGCCAAAACTTTTTTAATAATGATAAAATAAGCAAGGTCTAGAAAATAAATAAAAATAATATAGAAAAACACAAGATCCAAAGTGTGCAGTTTTTTTCATGTTTTTTTATGACCGGACACTTGTAAAATTTAGAAGCAGCAAGACTTTAATTTAATAGTATATATTGAATTTGTTTACAGCTTACATGATTATTTCTAATATATCATTTTTATATATTTGTTAATATTCAATTATTAATCTATGTTATGTAACTTAATCGTTTTAGCCAAATGGCTTCACCCAAACTACCTCATTGAGGAGGTTCCCGTTTCCACAGACATCAAAGAAGGCTTTCCAAGTCCTTCCAATTTTGTCTGAACAATCATTTGGTTTGTCACTTTTCATTAAATTGTTTTATTCATCAACAAGTGCAGTTGTATAGCGCAATGCCATCCTGCAAGAGAAAATCGTCCCAGGGGTTGATCCATTGGTTAACTGGTATTCGTTGAGAGTCATTGATACAAGACAATCAAAACTTAAATCAGAATTGCTTATCACTTAAATTTGACAGAGTTAATACAAGAATGCTTGCAAAACTCATATCTGTCATTTCAAATTTGTTGATCATAGTTTTATGTTTTAGTGTATCTCAAAATACAGTAAATAGCTATCATAGTGGAAGGAATATAAAATAACATAACAACTAATTAATACAAATTTAGCTACAAATTTTGAAGATTCTTCTCTGTTTTTTCAGTTATTACCAAAGAAAAGTATAAAAGCAAGAGTTTTATTTGCTATAACACCATCTCATACTTAAAATCCAACATTGTCCTTAACTTTGCAGAATGAAAATAAAAATGTAATTCCTAGAGCACAGCCAATAGCCAACTCGTTCCTAGTTCTTCAAACAACTTGTTTAGCGTATCAGTAATGCCACTCCTCTAATCAGCATCATCAAAGAGCCATAAAGTAAGAGATGTTGGTATTTATATGTATATATATACACTGAGGTAACCTCTGTTTTGTATCTCACAAACAGAGGTTAATATGTGTGTTTTCTAAGCTTTGATGATAACTATGATAAGAAGCACAAAAAATTGGAACAACGTTGTACGAAGCGCAAACTAAGTGGTTGTCTCTTCATGGTTGTGGGCCTGTATGGCTATACTTCTCCTTAATCGGAGAAGGACTTGCGGTTGTACCAGTGGTGGAGAAGAAACGTGAGCCCGCCATGACCGCGACTCTGCACGACTCTGCAGGTATACTGAAATGGAAGGACCTGAAAAGCCTTCCTTACTGTCTGGTGGAGGAAGATGGTGACGCCAATTTGGTCACGGAGGGAACAAAGCATTTAAATTTTTGGTTGTGCTGTGTTGTGACGAAGCAAAGGATCTATTAGAAGGATAATTTAGTACTTTTAAAATTATATTTTAATATTTAGTCTTTTAAAATAATTATAATTTTTACGGTCCTCTTTTAATAAATATAATTTTTTTATAATAATAAATATGATTTTCTGTACGTCCTTTGATATAATTTTTTCTTGCAATTTTGTTCATATTTTTTTAAAATATTTTGTCAAATTTCCTATTCACGGTCTTTCAGGGTAAAACGCAGATGTTCGGAAAAGCCTTGTAAAGTTGTCGTCGGTGCTAACTCTGCAGTGCTGACACGCCTCCTTCCAAGAAGAGACTTGTGATAAATTTTCTCCTAAATATTTTGAATCTTAGTAGTTTTGTTTTGTTGGTATAAAAAAAAAAAAAGGTAAATTTGACATCGATACCTTCCTAAAACTAAGGCACAATAATAAAACTATTTATTAAATGAGTCCCTACAATAATAAAAAAAATTAAATTTATATTTTTATAAAATATAAATATATTTTTTATTATATGTCTGTAAGTTTTTCTGCATAATATTTTGTTTTTATACAAGTTCTACGTAAACATTTCATCCTTTAGTCTGTATTCATTTTCAGCATATTCTTTCGGCCCATATAAAGTTATGATTAAACCACAGCGAGTCAATGGGCCAAGGCCCCATCAACTAGAACAACCCCTTGCCTATCCAAAAGAGCCATTAGAGTTAGTGTAAAAAAAAAAAAAGAGCCATTAGAGTTGATATATAATAAAGAACATATTTATATTTTATAAGAACATAAGTTCGATTTCTGCTATCGTTATGAGATTTTTTTTAGTAGACAATCTTGTAAGTCTCCTATAAACGCTTTCTGAGTCCTAGAGCTGTGCCTTAGTCTTAGTAGAGGACTAGTGTCGAACCCTTCTAAATTTTTTGCTTTAAAAAAAAAATAAAAAGGACCCATGAGCCCCTTGCATTCGCAACTTGTAAGGTGCCAAAAGCTGACATGCCTCCCCCAGAAAGAGGCTAGTAATCAAAGGTCCTACCGTTCCAACTTTTTGAATAACTCTGAATCTTCTGAATCTCGCTAGGGTTTTTCTACACTATTCATGTCATTGTTTAGTATGTATCTCTGGATATTATGAATCTTCCTAGTCTGTATTCATTTTTTTCCTCTGGTATGAATCTTTCACTGAGTTCTCCAAGTTCTTAAACATTCTTTAGCCTGTATCTTTGAATCTCCTGAATCTCGCTAGGTTTTTTCACAGTAACTATGCTTGCTGTCTGTATTCAACTATTCATTAATTTTCATCATCTTGGTAGGGTTTTGTTGGATATTTTGATTATACCAGTACAATGTGATAAATTTTGTCCTTCTTAATTTCGATAATTCAAAATGTATGTCTGCTACGTGTATCTTTGAATATAAGATTTAACAATCACAGTATAAATTGTATTACTTCTTCCAAAAATTTAAATCTGCATATGGTTGACCTGGTGAACTACTGAGTAATGCTATGCTAAATATACCTGAAGCTTGATAAAAGTTACTAATACAAAAAGAAAAAAGAGACCAATACATTTAGGGAAATTCTAGACACTTGTAAAGATCATTATAGAGGTGATAATAATTCGTCACTACAACATAATTTTAAATATATGATGCTCAATGCTCAACAAGTAAACTGAGGCCAGTCCGCATAAACTTATATTTGATAGTTATAGAATAAACCGTCAAATATATTTGCAAAATACTTAACGATTAAAAACGATAACCTTTAAATATTGTGTTTATATTTAAATTTTAAAAAATAAAAATATTACTGGACAGTTCCACATACACAACCGTCAAGTAAATTATATCTTATATTTGACAATTCTTTTAAAGAACCGTTTTGGGCTTTCCCCAAAATAAACTGACACAACCACCTAATTTTTATTTTTTTTTATACAACACAACCACCTAAAAAAAAGGGAAAATGACATCTAGGTCCCGTGGAAGGCATTGAATGCCAAAAAACTCCCAGAAAATAGCATAATTAATGTCAAGTCCCATGGGACTTTATATGAATTTTTTCTAATTATGAAAAGATGTAACTACTCTTATGAATTAAAAAAAGACATAATAACAAAAGAGACTTGACGTTCTGCTGTGAAAGAAAGAGGAAAAAGAGTGAAAGTAAAAGCGTAGCTCCCTTTCAAGATCGCAGTTTGCTCCTTCATCGTCACTTGCACTGTGCTTCTTCATCTCTGCTTGGTCGCCTTTCCTCTTCTAGTCACCATCGCTACTACCCGACCCTTCAACTGCGATGCCCAATGAAGATAGTGGTGGCGCGTCAGTTTGATTGCCTCCTTTCCAGTTCAATGGCATCTTTGCTATCATTGCTTCACTCCATCATCAACCAACCTCATGGCATTCTCCGACTAAAGCTTCATACCCGACATTGCTTCAGTCTTAGAATCTTCTTCCGTAAACCCCTAGCTGCTTCTTTTTCATGCATATCTCACAATCAAGTGTCTTGCTCATTGCCAGTACAAGCATTTCTGGTTAGAGTAGGAAATTTTCTGCTCATTGCCAGTACACGTATTTCTGGTTAGAGTAGGAAATTTTCTGCTCATTGCCAGTACACACATCTCTTGCTCTAGTGTCTGGTTGGAGTGGGGAATTTTCTGGGTTTGGCATTTCTCAGTACACGCTTAATTGAGCTCGCCGTTGGACGTTGTGCGTTTTTCTCCTGCAAGTATTGAAGAAGGCATGGACCCCAGGGTTTTGCCTTCCCCAAAATTCTGGTGAGATTGATTTGTTCAATCTATCTTTGTATCTAGATGGGAATTTGTTCCCCTTCCCACCTTTTCTTGCTTTGTTTTAAAATTTTTTCATTTTAATTAATTGGAAGATCATAAATTGCAAGAGTGTCATCCTTGTCATTCTTCAATGACTTGGAGGAGTTGCCTGAATCAGTTGACTTGCTAAGGCATTTTAGTAAATTATTTGGATCAAACCATTAGAAAGGTCTAATAACAACTATGCACATTTCAAATGTTTCAGTGGGGGCATGATTGTTTGAGTTGTAGGGATAACAACTATTGAATTTAAATCCTTGGTGTTCATAACATGACTTTTTTATCATTCGAGTTGTAGGTTAAATGAGTTTATTTAGGATTTTAAAAGTTATGTTTGGTTTGCAGGAATTTGTGGTATGTGTTAGTTGAGTGTATTAAGAAAATATGAACAATAGAAAAGTTTTTGTAAAGTGTGAATGATAGACATGATCTGATATGCGGGGTAAGAAAGGTTGTTATTATAGTACGAAAGATTTGTTAATATAAGTACATGAGTTGTTAATTTTACATATCTGATACAGGTTGTCATTATTGATGGCAAGTTCATCTGCAAAGCATCTATTCTGTTATGTTCATATGGGAAGACAGTTTGGAAATGATGTAGAAGTTCATACATATGTTGAGGGTCAAATAAGCACAATATACATAAAGGAAGGCATAACAAAGAAAGGTTTCTTGAACCCCCCCAATTACTAGAAGGCCTCCGAGAAGGCCAAAGAGCAAAAAAATTGAGTCTCGATTTCAGAATATGAAGACTTATCATTGTAGAAGATGCCATGATGTTGGATACACAGTGAAGACATTCAAGAATCTAAACACGAGCTGAGGAATGACGTTGGGTTGCTCTATTTTTATGTGTAAATACATATCACACTGATTTTTGCTTTGTATATATATCTGTAGAAAGCGATGAAAGTAATTTTTTGTAACCTTTATCAATCTCCATCTTGTTGGAAGGTAAGGTGGATCTTGATGAAGGTGTCTATGTTTTTTGTATGCCTTTTACATTTACTGCCAAGACCTGATGTAATTGCAAAGTGCATATATATATGAATCAAAGTGCATACTATGTTTGCTATCATTTGCTGTCATCTGTTAGTTATAGGCATTTGGGGTTGTTAGTTGCAGGTGCAGGGGTTGTTATTGCAGGTGCTGGGGTTATTAGTTACAGGCGTTGGAGTTGTTATTTTTGCTGTTGTTAGTTACAGCTGCTGGGGTTGTTAGTTGCGGGTGCTGGGTTCAAAACCTTCTTGTTAGTTACAGGTGCTAGGGTTGGTAGTTGCAAGTGCTGGGGTTGTTATTCCTTCAACAACTTGTTATTGCAGGTGCTGGGATTGTTATGGAGTTGTTATTTTTGCAAACCCTTGGGTAAATCTGGAAACCCACTATCGGGTAAATTTACCCGATAGTGGGTTTCCAGATTTACCCGATGGCTGAGTAACAACCCCCTATTGGCTGAGTAACAACCCCATCGCCCAGGAATAACAACCCCAGCACCTACAATTGACAACAACCCCAGCACCTGCTGTCGCGACTGGTCGATCATGTTGTCGCGACTGGATGTCTTAGGTGTTTTTTGTCGCGACAACAACTATCTTCCGGTCGCGACAATTATTCGCACAAGCTTGCAGAAAACAACCCCAGCACCCATGAGTAACAACCCTAGCACCCAAGAGTAACGACCCCAGCACCTACAATTGACAACAACCCTAGCGCCTGAGAATGACAATCCTAGCACCCACTAGGTTGTTAGTTGTAGCTGATGGGGTTGTTAGTTGTAGATGATGGGGTTATCAATTGCAGCTGGTGGGGTTGTTATTCCAGGCACTGGGGTTGTCATTCCCAGCTGATGGGGTTGTTATTTCAAGCGCTGGGGTTGTCATTCCCAGCTGATGGGGTTGTTATTACAAGCGCTGGGGTTATTATTTGTTAGTGATGGGGTTGTTATTCGAATGTAATTGGAAAGTGTGTATATATGAATCAAATCAAATACTATGTTTGTTGTCAGTTGCTATCATTTGTTAGTTACAGTCGCAGGGGTTGTCATTCCCAGGCGCTGGGGTTGTCATTCCCAAGCGCAGGGGTTGTAAGTCGCAGGTGCTGGGGTTGTTATTCCCAGTCACTGGTTTTCTGGAAGCTTATGTGAATAAGTGTCACGACCGGATGACACTGTTGTCGCGACCAAGAACTCCTGAGACATCCAGTCGTGGCAAGAGGATCCACTAGTCGCGACAGTAGGTGCTGGGGTTGTTACTGTAGGTGCTGGGATTGTTAGTTGTAGGTGCTTGGGTTGTTACTGCAGGTGCTGGGGTTGTTATTTGTTGGTGATGTGGTTGTTATTCGTAGGTGGTTGGGTTGTTATTTGTTGGTGTTGGGGTTGTTACGACAGGTGCTGAGGTTGTTACCGCTGGTGCTGTGGTTGTTAGTTGTAGGTGCTGGGGTTGTTATTCCCTAGTGCTGGAGTTGTTATTTAGTCAATAGGGATTGCTACTTATAAGTGATGGAGTTGTTATTTTTCCTGTCTTAGGTAGTTGTTATTTACTGTGGTCTAATTGTCATTCATACGCACTGGACTTGTCATTCCCGTATCGGTGAGTTGTTAGTATTCCCCCATATAGGGTTGCACATGATAACATATGAAACACAACACTTGGCTATTGAACATGATAACAATCTTTCCTGAACAGGTTAACATGTTGAGATTAATTGAAGCTGTTCAAGTACACGTATTCTTTACAAAGTTTACAATCACAAATACACTTGATTCATCAGCCAACACAAACAATCAACCCTCAACTGGTGGAGGTCTTCTTGGAGTACTCTGGATCTTCCACAAGCTGAGCACCATAAATAACAACTACCCAACCCCAGCAAAATTAACAACTCCATAACAACCCCAGCACCTACAATAACAAGTTGTTGAAGGAATAACAACCCCAGCACCTGCAAATAACAACACCAGCACCTGTAACTAACAAATGACAGTAAACGACAGCAAAAATTAACAACTTCTCCAACGAAAATGATAGCAGATGACTTTCAGAAAATATTGTAATTTGCAAGTAAATTTCATAAATTAGGACAACAATAAACAAATTTATTTCGGTACTTTCAAGGAAGTGAAAATGATCGGTCTGTGCCAGAAAACCTAATTCAGTCACAAAATCTGAAAAACAGAGGAGGGGCATTTATCCCCTTTAATGGAAATTTGGGTATGTCAAAGCCAGTGACGAAGGAAGACAAGGAACTCTCACAAGTTCCTAGTCTTAGCTTGATGACTCCAGCGTCTGAACTGAATCTCAAGAATTCAAAAACTTGTAGCATAAATTGTTCGGGTGCTTCCTTCCTTACACGTCGGCTTGACGAACAAGTCCGATCACAACCTCAACTTTTGCATCAAAATCCAAGAAAACAAAGGCGATGCTGGTCTCTGGAGCTTCACCGATGAAATTCTTGAATTGAGAGAACAAAAGATGAAGGCGGTAAGGAGAAGAGCATCAAGAGAACATGAGTAAGGGTAGTTATGTCTTTTCACAATTGGAAAAAATTCATCTAAAGTCCCATGGGACTTTAAATTACTTATGCCATTTCCTGGGACTTTTTTGGTATTTAATGCCTTCCACGGGACCTAGATGTCATTTTCCCAAGGATATATATCTGAAGTTATCAAAAGAGAATATCTGTTTGGATTTATGATGGAGGCAGGTGGCAAATATAACATCCCGATTTTTGGGTCTAGGAGAACTGGGAGATAGTCTGATATGGGCAGGTTGCTAAACCCGTAGTCCCAGGATAGTAATCTGATATGGGCAGATCACTTACCTATATTCTGTAGGAATCCGAGGAATGAGCTAAGTCCCTCAGGATTTAAAGATGAGTTAAGTCTTTAACCTACAAAATAGGGACAGTTCATCTAGGTTCAAAAAGAGGAATGTAAGGAATATCCTAAGTCTTAAGCCTCAGAATTCTACAGGTAGCTAGATATGGGCTGGCTCTTGAGTAAGATAACATGATATGTGAAACATCCTGCCTTAGACTCCTCAGAGCACACCTGCGGAAGCGATATTAGCTTGATATATCTTAACTTAAGCCCAGAAATTCAAAATTTTACTCTTAAGTTCCTTATTCTGAACCTTTAATTTAAAAATTAATTTATCTCATTCTACACATACAAACAAGGCTTATTACCTATCCACATAATGCCCCAGATGTGTACGACTGGCCTACCAAATTTCATGGCCAAACTCCTTCGTTTACTAGGTCAAACTGAGGTCAAAACACTACTACCTCAGGACCTGCGAATTTCTCCCTTAATTCGTCATACACAAGTTTAAACATGCCAAACAATATTTCTTAATGAATAACAAAGTGTCATACAACAAAGCATATACAAAATTCTCATATTTTTATTACAACTTTCCCTGCCTAAAATCTGGCAGCACAACCGCTACATTTCTTCTGTAGAAAGTAACCGATCTTGTACCGATTCGGTAATTCCCGTAGGAGCTACCATTCTACGTAAGTACCCAGGAAAGACTGGATGAACCTGCTGGGTCCACTCACTTCCAGCCTCCTTAGACAGCACTACGTACACAGTACGTATCAGTTCCTGCTTCCTTGCCGGAATTTCAGCAGCATAACGGCGTCTCTTAAAATTCCCAGATTTTATTTTGACAGAACCTCCCCTGTAATGTTATATTTGGGAATGAGATTCGGGGGAATCTCAGTAGTAATAATCATAACAATATATGTAATGCAGAGTGACGGTGCTTGCTTGTGATTGTGTACAGATAAGTATGCTGCTTGCTTCCATATTCAATAACATATGATCATAGCATTGTAATAGAGCTTCAAGCATAACATATAAGATAACAATCCAACCAAACAATAGCACAACAAATCACAAAGACATTACATAAGAGCTAGGATTAGTTACTACCTGGCTAGCTCAGCAGAACTCTACTATCCTTATTCTGCTTCCAGCTCCGCCAGAACTTCCTTACTTCCTTTCTCTCTTCCTTTCCTTCTCCCTTTCTCTCTTCTTTCTCTCTCTTTCCCTTCACCATGCGTGAATGGAAATGAAGCAAGGGGGTATTTATATACATCCTCAATGGCAATTTCGTAATTTCCATGCCATCTGATCCTGCGGTCCTGGTTTTTCCTGGAATTTCCTATTTTTCTTAATTCCCTTTTACTGCATCATCAGTGCCACCTCAGGGGACACCTCAGCAGCTGACTCATCACCACATTTTCCACATGCTGAAATTCCTGGACACCTCAGCAGCTGACTCAGCATGCTGACTCACCGATCCAGTCTCCTGCCTCATAATGCGTGCCCTCAGCTTTATCTGCTTTCTCCAGACCAGAGCCATGTGGCGCCTGGAAGAGACCTTGCACGCTTCCCGATGCTTTCCAGATAAGTCCCAGACTTATCTGATCACTTCCTCGGTTTTCGTGCCAACCGAGTAACTATCTCCCTTGGACCTTCACCATTCTTGGCCCATGTGCTAGCACCACTTATGGTCACTAGTCGCGACCTCATCATCATCTTGTTGCGACCTAACATCTTTGTGTACACTAGTCGAGACTACAACATCTTCTCGTCGCGACCTCAGTACATTTTAGTCGCAACCAAACTCATTTACTTATTAGTCGCGACACCACACATATTTTCGTCGCGACCAATCCTCTCTGCCAATATGAGTCGCGACCAAGACACTTCCTTGTCGCGACCAAAAGTCACTTTACATCTTTCCCATGGACAACTCTACTTCTCTCATAAGTAGTGTCCATTCTTTCATATCTTTCCACACACAATCTTAGTATAATTCTGGGGTCTATCTTATCTCACTTTCTTCTTATCCTTCATCTTAAGTTCTAGAAATTCTCTTTCAATAACTCATCCCTTAACTCTTCGGGAGTCCTCATTAATTGAAAGGCTCGATAACCCGCCCATATCAGGTTATCTTACACAGGAGCCAGCCCATATCAAGCTACCTGCAGAATTCCTAGGCTTAAGACTTAGGACATTCTTACATTCCTCATTTTGAACCTAGGTGAACTGTCCCAATTCTGTAGGTTAAAGACTTAACTCATCTTTACATCCTGAAGGACTTAGCTCATCCCTCGGATCCTACAAAATACAGGTAAATAATCTGCCCATATCAGATTACCACCATAGGACTACGGGTTTAGCAGTCTGCCCATATCAGACTACCTCCTAGCTCAACTAGACCCAAAAATTGGGATGTTACAATATGGGCGGGTTGTCGAGCCTTTCAATTATCAATGACTCCCAAAGAGTTCAAGGGATGAGTTGTTGAAAGAGAATTTTGAGAACTTAAGATGAAGGATAAGAAGATAAGTAAAAAGGTCAGAAAGAGAGTATAAAGGCATAATCGTAATTATGGGAAAGATCTGGCTAGTAGCCGATGAGTACCATATTTTATCATAAAATAGAGAAAATTATTGTGATCATTTCACTGAACTGTGAAATATGCATATGAGGTCCCTATGGGTATGTAAGAATTCGAAAAATGATAAAGGGTAAAATGGTCATTTTGAAAACTGCGCGCGAGCGTACTTTCAGGCCAAAATGTCCTGGTTCGAATTTAATATCTGAAAATACTGGGAGATAGAGAAAAGAATTCTGGGTTGCATGACGCGACACATAATTTTGATTTGAAGTCCCAATTTTTCTGTAAAAATTCCTAAAGATGAGAATTTACAGTTATAATGGTAAAGGAAAAGCAGTCCGAATAGAGATGATCGGACTATGGCCAGAAGCCATATAGTATTTCTAAGGCCCAGACATAAGTTAGACTAAGTCTTGGTAGGCCCAGGCCTATGATATCAGTTCAGCTGTAAAAGGGGCCAGTGTCCGAAAAAAGGTGCAAAATGACGAAAATACCCCTGTTATAAAATAGCTAAAGAATGAGTAAAGGGTATTTTGGTCATTTGACTAAGGTTAGATATCAAGAAAGGTTATTCGGATAGTTGACCAGGGTCTGGTAAGATGTGAAAAGACAATAATGCCCCTAGACTCATTAAAGTAAAGAAAGAGGAACTAAGGGCATTTTGGTAATTTGCCAAGGGATATTTCTTGGGAATTGAGCCATCAGAGTACTTGAACTTGATCAAAGATCCAAGATAACATTCCCAGAGTCCAAAAATATGGCCTAATGGTTATGTGAGTAAAAGTGGCATTAAAATAATATTTTAGTGAGTTTTCAATAAAGTAAAGTTACTCGGTTGACGTGATAACCGGGGAATTGATCAGATAAAGCTCTGGACTTATTCGGAAGCCATGAGGTGGCATTAAAGGTTCCATAAGGCGCCACATGGCACTAATCTAGAGGAAGGAGAAAAAGCTAAGGACACATGGCATGATCTTAGCCGTTTATTTCGAGACAAGACTCTGGAATTCTCTGAAAACGCTGAGTCAGCTGGTGAGGTATCCAAAGGGCCCCACCATTGCGCCACCTAGCATGTGAGGTGTCCCATGATGATGTCACTTTTGATGAGTCATTATAGAGGATGATGTCATCACGATGATGCAGGCAAAGCTTCTTGAGGAAGCAAGCGATCTGAGCCATTCATCGTGAATCGATCTGAGCCATCCATTCCACCTTGCCTCAAGTATAAGTACCCCTCACCCCCTCCCATTTCCATCACGGCCAAGAGCACCAATTTAGAGAGAGAAGTGAGTTCTAGAGAGAGAAAGTGAGAGGAAGGAAGAAAAGAAAGAAAGAAGGAAGTTCTGGCGGAGCCGGAAGCAGTATAGAGATATTAGAGTTCTGCTAAGCTAGCCAGGTAGTAAACTTACCTAAACTTGTATGTGTTGAATGTATGATTGATTGTGTTGTGACTTGATTGATTGTTGTTAATCTGTAATTGTTGAAGCTCTGTACTATGATTATCTTGGCCAATTGTTTTTCATACCGTACATAGAAGCATGCACATTACATTATGTTGACACAATCACAAGCAAGCACAAATATCAATCATTGATGCATACACTGTTTAGTACCATTTGCTACTGAGATTTTCCCTGAAATCTCACCCCTATCCTTTTCCAAACATAGGGTACTGGTTTGGAGAAGATGGAGCTAGGATATGATGAGTACTGTGTACATAGGTACTGTCTAAGGAGTCTGAAAGTGAGTGAACCTAGTTGGTTTATCCAGTCTTTCCTGGGTACTTACGTAGAATGGTAGTTCTCATGGGAATTACCGAATCAGTACAGTTCAGTTATTTTTTAAAGATGAAGTATAGTAGTTATACTGTCGGATTTTTGGCAGGAAAGATGTAATAGAGATATGAGGATTTTGTTCATACCCTGTTGTATAACAATTTATTATTTAATAATAAATATTGTTTGGCATGTTCAGCTTGTGTATAAGTAGCTAGAATAATGGGTTATACATAAGAAAAGTAATTATGAGAGTAATTGAAAAGTTAAGAAATTAAGAGAGAAATTAGCAGTTCCTGAGGCAGCGGTGTTCCAACCTCAGTTTGACCTAGTAAACAAAAAAGTTTGGCTAGGAAATTTGGTGAGCCAGTAGCACACATCTGAGGCTTTACGTGGATAGGTAATAAGCCTCATTTGGATGTGTAGAATGAGATAAATTAGTTCTCAAAGTAAAGGTTCAGAATAAGGAACTTAAGAGTAAAATTTTAATTTTTGGGCTTAAGTTAAGATATAATCAAGTCAATATCGCTCCCGCAAGTGTACTTTGAGGGGTCTAAGGAGGATGTTTCAGCAAACTTTGAATATGTGCTTTGTCTCTTCACCTTTCCATGTCTTATTCTCTTTCCAGAAGACACATTATATTGTGCTTTATTTTTGTGATGTATATGGTTGGATTTGATTAATGAGATTTGGAAGAGAGAAGAGTGATTTCATACTTATCAACTCATTTGGATAAATAAAGTCCACGAGTTCTGTCCTAATAATATGAAAGCTTTATATACGAGTTTGACCTCATTTATAACTTAGTCAATGCTTACCATTTTAAATAAAAAAAACAAGTGAAAATCATTGTGAAGTCCCATATAAGAGATTTTATTATTAAAAAGTCCCTTGAAATCTTCAAATAATTAAAAAGTACTAAGGGAATTTAGGGTAAGTGATTCGAATTGTGTGATTACAAAGTTACCTGTCATTTGAAAGACAATCTGAAGGAAAAATGGCACTCTCTCATTCCTCTAGCTTCCATCATCGGTCTCTCGGTCCTCTTTGTTCTATTTCCTGGTTGTCGTCACTATGTTTGCCTGTTGTTGTCACTTTGTTCATCGGTCATTGTCTCTGACGCCGGGGTCTCACCGCTGTCATTGCCCTTGATTTATGTATTCGTTCTCTCTTTCCCTCTCAACCTTCATTTTTGTCATTGGTGGATGCTTTCTGAAACATCCTTACTTTCATATGTCTTAGGGACCATTTGGTAACATTTAGAACCACTTTCAAGGTCATTGAAGTCCAATTCCCCAATCTGGAATTTTACTCTTATCGAGTACTGTTCACTTGAAAATTCCAGATGAGTGACCTGACTTCAAAAAATCATAACTAATTCTATAAAAATTGAAATGAAGTGGTTCCAATTGCTAAATGAAGCTAACTCAATTATATTTCAGGGAAAAATAACTCGTTGACCATGAATTGACCGAGTCAACGTAAGTCAACATTTCTATTTTACTGTTCATCCAGCGTTTTTCTCCTGAATCCAGCATTCTGGTCCCAACTTTGATAATTTATATCTCCTTGTGTAGACATCCAAATGAGACGTTTTATATATCAAATTAAAGCTTGGTATGTCTACTATTTACCATAAAAATTTCGTACATTTATTCATCCATCATATATCAGTCAAACATGCCAAACAACAATTATTATTAATTAATAAGTTGTTTTACATCCAGTCATGTACATAAATTCTCATATCTCTATTACATCTTTTCCTGCCTGAAATCCGGCAGCATAACCACTACGTTTCATCTGTACAAAGAACTGAACCGTACTGATTCGGTAATCCCCTCATGAGAACTACCATTCTACGTAGTACCCAGGAAAGACTAGATGAACCGGCTAGGTCCACTCACTTCTAGCCTCCTTAGACAGCACTACGTACACAGTACTTATCATATACTGATGTTCAGTCTTTACTTCGGCAGCATAACGGCGTCTCTTAAAATTTCCAGAATTCATTTTGACATAACCTCCCCTGTAATGGTTTACTTATTGGGATGAGATTCGGGGGAATCTCAGTAGCAACAATCATAACAATATATGTAATGCAGAGTGACAGTGCTTGCTTGTGATTGTGTACAGATAAGTATGCCGCGTGCTTCCATGCTTAATAACATATGATCATAGCATTATAGCAGAGCTTCAGACATATCATATAAGACAACAATCTAACCAAACAATAGCACAACACATCACAAAGCCATTACATAAAAGCTAGGATTAGTTACTACCTGGCTAGCTTAGCAGAACTCCATTATCCTTATTCTGCTTCCAGCTCCGCCAGAACTTCCTTACTTCCTTTTCTCCTTTCTCTCTTCCTTTCCTTCTCCTTCTCTCTCTTCTTTCTCTCCCTTTACCCTTGCCTTGCGTGAATGAAAATGGAATGGAGGGGGGGTATTTATAATTGCCTTCAATGGCAATTCTGCAGTTTCTATGAACTTTGATCCTGCGGTCCTGGTTTTTTCTATTTTCTTTAATTCCTCCTTTACTGCATCATGCATGACATCATTGGGACACCTCATCGGGACACCTCAGCGCCACATTTATCACATGTCTGAAATCCTGGACACCTCAGCAGCTGACTCACCGGTCCAGTCTCTTGCCTCGTAATACGTGTCCTCAACTTTTTCTTCTGCCTTTATGATTGCGTCATATGGCACCTGGAAGGGACCTCTCACGCCTTCCAATGATATCCAGATAAATCCAGGACTTTATCTGATCACCTCCTCGATTATCGTGCCGGCCGAGTAACTTTACTTTATTGAAACAGCATTAAAATAGTATTTTAATGCCACTTTTTCCCACATATCACTGGGCCTACGTTTTTGGGCTCTGGGAATGTTATCTTGGATCCTGATCAAGCCCAAGTACTCTGATGGCTCGATTCCCAAGAAACAGCCCTTGGCAAATTACCAAAATACCCTTGGGTGCCCTTTCTTGCACTATTTTAACTCTAAGGGTAAAATCGTCATTTTACACCCTTCTGTACTCTGTCAGGGTATATACTGGCTCTCAGTAACTTTATCTGTATGTGCCTTGGCTCCTGGGCCTGTCCAGAATGACCAAAATGCCCTCCATTCATCTGTTACTCTTTAGTACCACATAGGGGCATTTTCGTAATTTCGCACTTTTCCGGGGTTCTGCCAGACACTGGCCCACCTATCAGTCCAAGTGTCTTACTGGGCCTTTGTTGGCGCCATTATTGGGCCTTTCTGGGTCCAATACCTTCATGGCACGTATTACGAGGAATCTTCAATTATTGAATATTTTATCTATTATTCACCGTTTATACACATATCCGGACACCGGCTCCTTCTATCCGAAACACTAGCCTGCGGTGTTCAGGCATCCCTGTGAGTCATATCAGTCATCTGACTGAGATCATCCGAACTCATTCAGTCCCTTTTCAAATACCGATAAATCTCACTATCGGATCCCCGGAGGCCTCACACTCCCGTCTGGATTTTCTGATTTGCGAATAACTTTTTCTACAGGCCTCCTATCGGTATTCTGTCAGTTTCCCGACATCCGTCCCATAAGGACGTATCATCCTGTATTTTCTCACCTAGATCTGAATTCTAGGATATCCGGTATGAATTTTTATAACTTTTGGACGATCAATCCATTTCTGGCTATCTGGAGTCTTCAAAAATTCCTGTATTAAGCCAGATTACCGAGCGCCACTTGCTCTCTCTACCGGTGAAATCTGGGACTGAAATGCTTTCGGACAGTCCAAACCACTTCCGGCCTGACTTTCTTTAATTACAATTTAGCCCCAGGGAACTTTTCTTCTTTTCATTTAAGTCCCTTTTTACTTGGCTAAAATTACACTTAAGGACCCCACATTTTTGTCTACTTTCCTTTTTGGCCTTGAAACTTTCCATAATTGCACTTAAGTCCTTTCATTTCTTTACTAGGTCTAGGGGCATTATTGTCTTTTCATATTTTACCAGAGTATTCTCTGGCCCTGGTCAACTATCCAGATACCCCTTCTTGACTGTCTAACCTTAGCCAAATGACCAAAATACCCTTTACTCATTCTTCAGTTATTCTATAACATAAGGGCATTTTCGTCATTTTGCACATTTTTTCCCGGACACCGGCCCCTCTTACCACTGAACTGATATTATGGGCCTGGGCCTTCCTGGGTGTCACTACGGGCCTTAGACAACACTGTATGGCCTCTGGCCATAGTCCGATCATCTCTATTCGGACTGTCTTTCCTTTACCGATTATAACTGTAAATTCCCATCTTCAGGAATTTTTACAGAAAAATCGGGACCTCAAATCAAAATTCTGTGACTCCTCATTCAATCCGGAATCCTTTTCTCTATCTCCCGGTATTTTCAGATATTTTATCCGGACCGGGCTGTTTTGGCCTGAAAAAGCACTCACTCGCACACTTTTCCAAAATGACCATTTTACCCCTGGTCATATTTCTAATTCTTTCATACACCTAGAGACCTCATATGCACATTTCACAGTTCAGTGAAATGATCAGCATAATTTTCTCTATTTTCTGGCAAAATATGGTACTCATCGGCTACCAGCCCGATCTTTCCCATAATTATGATTATGCCCTTGAATTCTCCTTATGGCATCTCTAGGCCTAAAAATTGGGGTGTTACACTTTCATCTTCTAGGCTCTAATATTTCTTTATCCCTTTTATTCCTCGTCTAGTCTAATTCTTCTATATGGAGAAGACCTTCACCAGCTTCCTATTGGAGGGGATGGCTCTTCCCTTATCAGCTTTCATCTTCATCCTCATGGTGGCCTTCTTCTCTCTCCAATACACCCTCAAATTTGATACCCTTTATAGTTCATGGTAATTTCTTGACCTTATAATCAATTAAATCCACCATCAACATGCTTTGGTATTAATTAAGAACTTAAATTACAATTGCTTGCTGACCTTGGTTTAGCTAACAGGCTAAGCGGGTAAGTCCTTGAATATCTCCTACATCTTGCACACTAATTAATTACTTATATAGTTATCATATTAATTAGTCATCTTATTTTAATTGCATTTAATTTAAGTACTTGCAGGCTTAGTAGATTTTGAACCATTTTTTAACTAGATTAACCTTAATATTTACCTTCAATTGCAACCCACTTAAAAAAATGGGATAAATTGGTTTTCTTGGATAAATTTATGGTAGAAATTAGGTAGGTTGAAGGTTTGTGATGGTACTCAAAATCCAAAGGATGGGTTTTGTGGATAAATTGGGTTCTGTGGATAAATTGGTGATTATTTTGGAGTTGTAAATAGTTTTGCCATATTGGGATTTTGCGTTTGTAGTGAGAATTTTTGCCTCTCCAAAAACTTAGATGATTTAAAATTTGTGCTACCGGTTTCTGTCACTTTTATAATGTGTAGAACTTTGATTTAGCTTTTATTTTCAAGTCTCATTAGGCTTTTTCTTTTTGAACAGGTTCAAGTAAATTCTTTTAATTGTTCGCCTTTAATTTTTGCTGGGCTGCTGGTATACTTAAGCTAACTTTTATATATTGCTTCTTGGGTTTTGTTATAGAGGGTTGCATCTAGATGGAATTCTTATTTAATTTGTATTGAGGAAGCTTTGGATTTTGGTACGTGTTGTCATTAACAAGTGATGAAGCCATGCGTTACAAGTATTGTACAGCATAGTAATAAGTACATAAAAACTTCCATAATGTGATGAAAAAAGTCTAAGGACATTGTCTTTAAAAGTTATTTTGTGACTGTTAGATTATATATGTTTTGATGATGTCAAAAAGGAATAAAGAATTAAGCTGTGTAATATTGAGAAAAGTGTTTTTGAAGTAATAAAATTGAGTTTTTAATCAAATGAAGTTAAAAAAAAAAGAATAAGGAGTTAATCAATTAGTCATTCGATTAATGATACTTAATTGATTAGTTAATCGATTAATATTAATTAATTGGATGACAGATTAATGCAAAGATAGCATTTTGTTTGATAAAGGAAAACCAATTAATCGATTAATGAATGACTATTAATCGATTAATGAGTGACTATTAATCGATCTAGTGAAAACTGAGTTTCTCTTGAACAAAGATATTGCTATTAATCGATTAATTTATATTAATCTGTTAACTTCTCAATTAATCAGTGAAGTATCAACTTTGTAAAATTCAAATATAAATTAATTAATCGATTAATTTACATTAACAGATTAATTATTCGATTAATCTGTGTTGAAATATTTTCTAATTCAATTCTGCCAGACACATTAATCGACTAGGCAATCGATTAACTTCAGAAACTTCAAAAAAATTTAAATATCTCTCTGTTTAAGCTAAAAACTGATTTCATATCTTTATAAATTATATATGATTGATTTAAGTGACAAAATGCTTTTGTTTCTCAGTAATCTTCAAGATAAACCTTTTGAAAAACTTGTCTTTATAAAAGTACATCATATATACTTGAATAATCCAATCAGTATGATGCTCTGTTTTCTATTTCACACATTAATTTTAGTTAATCGATTGGATAGTCGATTAATAGAGCATAATCTTTTAAAACAAGCTTAATCTTTATTTGATCTTGAAGTGTTAATAACTGAATTGATTTTATACACATGATCATTGATTGAAATATCAAACATGAATTCATCTTATTGAAAATATATCATTCTACTATCATTCTTGTTGTGATTAATTTTATACGAACTTAATTTCATTTCATCAAATCTTCACTTCAAATATTTATCTACTAAAAATTAAATTAAATTAAGTGTTTACAGAATTAAGAATAGAAGTTCAGTTAATTTCATTTCATCAAATCTTCACTTCAAATATTTATCTACTAACAACTGAATCAAATTAAGTGTTTACAGAATTAATAACAGAAGTTCAGATTCAGTTGAGTTCAAAGCTAGAAATAAGAATAGACCGAGATCAAAGCCAACGGACTTTCAACGACAAAAAGGCACTTTGTGTCAGAAGCCTCAACTACCACAACGGCTAGTTCAATGGTCATATTTTCAATCAAAAACTAACCTCAATGGAAATAATGTTCAATGGTCAGAAGATCAATTATAAATAGAAGAGCATTCAAAGTTTAGAGTTTGACGACAATGAACAACAAAAAGATGATGAAATATCAAAGAGAATAATGCGAGCCATGAGAAAAACAAAACTCCATTAGTCCTTCAACTCTCCGTTCATTATATATTATTTCATTGAGAGAGAAAAATACCATAAGCTATAATATTTATCATTTACTCTATTTGAGAGAGTTTAAAAACTCTCCATTCTTTTCTTATCTGAGAGCAAACCTTGGAATCAGGGGATTCAAGGTTGGGTTGTGCTCGTATCTGATTAAGGGGAAGCATTGCCACTGGAAGTGTAGTGTAACCTCAGGATTGAGGTGGTTCTCAATTAGCCATAAAAATTGAAGTTGTAAAGGCTACCAAAAGCCCATTGTAATCTTGGTTACAGTGGATTCAAAATCTCAGTAGGAAGATGAGGACTGGACGTAAGTCAAGGAAGGACCGAACCAGGATAAATCTTTATGTGCAGTTTTACTCTTCCTTAACTCTTTGATTTCCAGTAACTCATTTCCAAGTTCAAATCAAAAGTTTTCAAATTGATTTATTTCACTTGTCAATTTTTCAAAGAGAATTAAAAAGTTTTAGAAAGTCGTCGAACACCCAATTCAACCCTCTTTTGGGTGATCTAGCTTATCTGCCTAGAAACAGGCAAGATGAAGCGGCACTCCCTAGGATTAAATGGATTCTTCTTATATAACAAGGAAACAGAATCTGGTTGAAGCAAATAAACTCATAAAGAAATGAGCAAGAGAGAAAGAGCTCAAGCGGTAAAAGAGCAATTCATATGCACTACTTTTATAGGCATGAAAAGGCACGGGTTACATCCGAAAGAGACAACCCCTCATTCACCCGAAACAGTACAAAGCCGAAAGGACATCGAGTCATGTCTCACAGTCGACAACGGTCAAGACTCACCCAATGGTAAAAAATGTCAACTTCTCACCCAAAGGTCAAAAATGTCCAAGTCTCACCCAACAGTAAAAAGACAATTAAGCCTCTAGATTTAATTTGACTATAGGAATTTTAGGACTTTCCGTTTAAGCTAATTATAAAAAATTATTTTTGGCAAAACCAAAAATATTTTTCATAAAAAGTGCTCAATACAGTGCTCTAACTTGCGTACAAGGGGGAAATCGTAGGATTTCAACTTAATTTCCCATTGATGGCCTGTTATCATGCACGCGAGTCCACCTCTCTTCTAGGCCCATTTACTAGCCCATGATTGTGTCTTATTATATATACACTTGAGCCTTCACTCTCCTAAGCAACGTGGGACTTTGGTTTCTTTGAACACGCATAAAAACACAGATTTTCACAACAATCCCCTATATATGTCAAAAGAAACTCCACTCTCTAAGTTACACACATGGATATAATCATTGTATCTAGTGGTCCTATGGACTATGAACCAGACCTAACCGATAATACTTGGTACACAAGGATGCCAGTGATCCTGTGGACTATGAACTAGCACCTCTTGGGTGCATACCAGAGGTATTAACAGTCAGATTATACCCCGACATTTTCACTGTTTACATAGCAATTTTGCTTGTTGGGCAGCCATGCGCGTGTCCTAGTGTTTAACGAATGCTCTAAAGATTTTGTCACAATCTCATAGGAACAGCCCATACTCCTCATTTGTATAGGTAATTTCTTTAAGTGTATATTCCCTAAATACATCATCCTGTAGGATTTAAAATCATTAAGAGTTTTTGTTCAACCCTCCATTATGCAATCTAGCACTTTTTCGTACACCACAAGAAAGAAATAGTATATTATTTTAGTGCTAGTAGACCTAGCAAGTGACTTATTTTTACCCATTGAACCTTCTTCATAGGATCACCAATCACAAAGGTTGGGTTGACATCGCTGTGGTAATCAAACTAACTTTAGTCCTATTCCCCTCGATGTCTCAACAATTTGTTTTCTGTCCAGGAGTTTTGTTAACGGGTCCGTTTGTAGGGAATTGGAAGACACACAGCGGAAATTAACTTTAAAAAATTTTCCATTCCCAGCCAGGATCTACCGAATGTGTTTAAGTTAAGGAGAAAGAAGTGTTACCTTCGGTATTCAAGCTGTGGTCGCGACCTCAGTGTCTACTAGTCGCGACTCTCCGCCTCTGGACAACCTGTTGCCTCTGGAGTTTGCAGTCGCGACTTCCTCTTCTTCTAGTCGTGACCTGTAGTCTCTTTTCGGATTTCTGACGTTCAGATGCCAATTTAGTCGTGACCTCTATGTCAACAGGTCGCGACTTCGTCGTACCTAGTGCTCTTTTCTCGATCATAAGAAGTCGATAACTCAGATTGACTTCCTCTACCGGTATCCACACGAACAGCGTTCCAATTATGAACGACGTGCTAGCGCCTCTTATCCCTCTAGGGCTTTTTCAAGATTCTGTCCTCACTGTCTCTATTTTGGCAGTTTCTTATCTGCAAACCTTTTGCACTCTCCTTGCCCCCTTTTCTTGTGTGTAAAACCCTAGCCCCTAATGTCAAATATATAGGATGCTATCGGGCTTCTTATTGGGCCGGGCTTCAGAATTAATCTTATATTAATTCTGAAATTAATACAATATCATATATTGCATAATTTGATAAAAAACTAACTAAATAAATATGGTTTATATTAAATCCGTCTCACGGATTTAATTCACTTATTTATTTAATTTAAAATAAAAATAAGACGGAAATATATTTGATTTATTCTCATAAATCAAATTTGAGATATCTTATCAATTTAAATTTCAAATTCAAATAGATCATATCAATTTAAATTCAAATTTAAAAGTGATAGAGATTCAAATTTAAACAGATCATATCCTTATAAATTAAATCTTGCAAATATCTCTTATATTATATATAATATATATATACAAATTTATATATATAAAATATATAAATCCACCCTAGATTATTCATTGAATCAAGACATGTCTTAGATTCAATGAACCTGGACATCACAGCTCGAGTTGGGCTATTTTGTGTGCGACCCAGTAGGCCCATATGAAGTTGGCAGTGGGCCAGTTACTATACTGACCCAAAAGTCGTAAGTGGTCTCTAGCAAGACATTATGACTACCCAAATCATATGAGGATCGATGAATGATATTACCTTTCATACAACCATATCACGTCCCTTTTGTCACACGATATTTCGGTCATGGATGAGGCATGAAGAACGTCATCCTCCTGTTCCTGACCGTTACTTTCTCGATCCATGAGTAGTCTGACTATAGAAATGGAACTACCTTTCCATTACAGTATGGCCATACATTTCTCAGACTCACTCATCGAGGGGCCCAATAATATCTCTCTACGAATGTGAGGGACAAATTCCATCTTGACCATTCACATTCCTCCGCATGAAAAACCACTGAGCCCGAACATAGCCTTTATGATCACTCGGTCAAAAGTGACTTTTGACTAGGTCAAAGCTGAGCGTTTGTCATGTAGGAATCCATGATGATCTCAGGTCAAAGGGTATAGTGACATGGCTTGTATATGAGAGAAGCTTATGATTTGATCCATGCAGCTCTCTCATGGTGGGTCAGTCCAACACCTTGTACTCTTACATGTGTCTATAACTTTGATTTATATCTGTATATATCTTCAAAGTCATACTGATCTTATTTCATCTCTGCTCCCGCATAGATGACCGACCAGGGACATTTAGGATAAGATCATGAGTTATCCAAGGATGGTCATCACAGTAAACATGGAAATAATGTGATAACATAATTAAGAAATTCATAAATCAACAATGTTCATAACATAATGATTGGCCCCTAGGGCACAATCTCCAACACCGCTAACTTTACTTCTGATTTTACATAATCAATTGAGATCACCCCGTCATTGAGTCGCTGCTTTATAATATTGTGTCTCAATCAAATGTTCCTATTTTACCATTGAAAGTTTTATTTTTAGTCATAGCTATCACATATTAGTTATCACAATGTAAAAATATTGATGGTATGGGCTTGTCACACAATGGAATACTTTCTAAGAAGTTTTTCAACTACTCAGCTTCAGTGCCAACCAATTTCATAGCAATAAATTCATAATCCCTTGAGGATTTAGTTAGAATTGTTTGCTTGGATGATTTCGATGTGACTATACCACTACCAAGAATAAACACATAACCACTAGTGGATTTTGACCCTTCTGAATCTGAGATCCAGTTCGCATTACTGTATCCTTCTAATACATCAGGAAATCCACTATAATATATATATCATAATTCATGGTGCCTTTAAGGTATCTCAATAACCTTATTAGAGCATCATAATGTTCATTGCTTAGACAGTGAGTATATATACTCAATTTGCACACAACATATGCAAGTCAGGTCTGGTATAATTTATTAAATGCAATAAACTTCTAATGATCTGTGCATATTTAGATTGAACCACTAGATCTCCTAAGTTTTTTTTCAAGTGCACACTTGAATCATAAGGAGTACCCAATAAAGATTCATCATATTGTTCAAACTTTCTCAAAATTTTCTCAACATAATGTTCTTGAGAAAGTAAGATACCTCTTTTATTCCTTATGATTTGAACACCAAGATTATCTTTGCGTCACCCAAATCTTTCATATCAAAATTTAAAGCAAGAAAATATTGTTTCAAGCACAACATTCATACTAGTACCAAAAATAAGCATATCATCCACATATAGGCATATAATCACACAATCACTATTCACAACTTTTGTATAGACACATATTTCTACTTCTATAGTAGAGAAACCACCACTTGTTAGGACTTGATCTAACTTTTCATGCCATTGTTTAGGTGCTTGTTTTAAACCATATAAAGATTTTATTAATTTACAAACTTTATTTTTTTGTCGAGGAATAATTCACCCTTCAGGTTGTATACCATATAAATCTTCTCTTCTAAATCACCATTCAAAAATGCAGTTTTAATATCTATTTAGTGAATATAAAGCTTATGAATTGAAGCTAATGCAATAAGGATTCTTATAGAAGAAATCCTTATCACCGGAGAAAAGATATCAAAATAATCAATGTTTTCCTTTTGAGTATAACCCTACTAGTCTAACTTTGTATTTATCTACAGATCCATAAAAATCTTTTTATTTAAAGAATCAATCTCTTATTTAATAGCTTCTTTCCAATACTCTGCATTTGGAGAAGAAATAGCTTCATAAAAATCTTTGGGTTCTCCTTCAACTAAATAAGTGAAAAAATATCTCCAAAAGAAGTTTCTTTCTCTTGCCTTTTACTTCTTCGTAAACTCTCGCCCAAAACTTCATTTAAAATTTGTTTAGAAGAAGAAGGATTTTCAATTCTTTTTGGAATATGCTCAACTTTCAAAAGAAATACATTTTTAGTTTCAATGATTCTAGTTTTATCCAAAACATCACTTTTCAAAACCCGAAAGCTGTAAACAACACTTTGTTGAGCATAACCAATAAACATGCAATCAGAAGTTTTAGAACTAATTTTTTTTTTTAGGATCAGGTAATAAAACTTTTACAAGACACCCTCACACTCTCAAATATTTCAGATTTGGTTTAAAATATTTTCATAATTTATAAGGGGTCCTTTTTGTTTTCTTATGGGGTAATCTATTTTGTAAAAAATAGGCAATTAATATATCTTATCCCCATAAATTATCAAGTGCACCAAAACTCACAAGTAAGGCATTCATCATTTCTTTTAAAGTTTTATTTTTCTTTTCTGCTACACATTAGACTCAAGAGAATAAGGAGGAGTTACTTCATGGATTATGCCTTCTTTTTCACAAAGATCATTTAATAACAAATATTCACCTCCTTTATATGATCTAATCCATTTTATCTTTCTAGTTAATTGATTTTCTACCTCAACCTTGTATAAAACAAACTTATCATCAGCCTCATCTTTATTTCTCAATAAATATATCTTAGTATATCTAGAGAAATCATCAATAAAAGTAACACAGTATCTTTTACCACCTTTAATTTTTGTTTGTTTTAGATCTCCTAAATCTGTGTGGATCGAAGATAATAACTCAGTTTCTCTTTGTGTAGATAAATGTGTTCCTTTAGTCAATTTAGTTTCTATACAAATCTCACATTTACTCAGCATATCATTTTTAACTCCAAAAATTAACTCATGTTTTTGTAATCTCTTCATGTAAGACTTATTAACATGACCAATCTAGCATGCCAAACATCAAAAGACTCAGCCAAGTAAGAAGAAGATGCATTATTATTATTATTCTCATTAACACTCAGTACAAACAGTCCCTGGTTACAATAACCCTTCCTAATCAGAATATTGTTCTTAGTCATAACAATCTTGTCAGATTTGAATGACACTTTGATCCCAGCTTTTCCCAATATAGCCACAGAAATAAAATTTGATATGGCTTTAGGCACGTACAGGACATTTGAAGCACTAAGGTCTTCCCTGATATGAGTTTTAGAATCACTTTTCCTTTCCCATGAACTTTTGCAGATAAGGAATGTAAGATACACGTGGTATCCTCCTTCTTCAAAGGAGGAATATAATTCTTTGTTTGCACATGTGTGCCTGGTAGCCTCAGAGTCTACCACCCATTTTTTCACATCAAAGATAAGAAAGGCTTGAGAAATCATTGCAGTGATAACCTCATCACTGCTACTATCATCTCTTTTAATCAAATTTAAAATTTGGATTAGGAGGATTATCACTTCTCGTCTCTTTAACCCTCTTCCTGCATTCATATACATGATGACCTAGCTTGCCATAAACAAAATATTTGCACTTCTTCTTGAACTTAGGGTCAGCATTCTTGGGTTTGTAATCAAACTTATTAATCTTGTTTTTCTTGTTCTTGTATTTAGAGTAGTACTTTTTGTTGCCCGATTTTGTTTCTACCAAATTTGCCTTAGCAGTCATGTCTTTCTCCTTTGCTGCTTGAATCGTTCTTCAGTTGGTGTCTTCAATAATAATATGAGTGATCAGGTCCATTAGTGACAGTTGCTTCTGTTTGTGTTTCACTTGTTGTTTGTAGTTGTTCCATGATTCAGGAAACTTCTCAACTAGAACTCCAGTAACAAATTCGTTAGGCAGTTTGATGTTTTCAGCCTTGAGATCTTCAATCAACTTATGATATTCATTTATCTTAGTTTTGATATCGTTGTTGTCTACCAGCTCCCATTTATAATAATTTTCAACCACAAACTTCTGTTTCCCTACATCCTCCATAGTATATTTAAGGATCAAAGAGTTCCAGATCATGTTTATTTCTTTGTAGATACTATAAACATCGAGCAGATCATTGGATAAAGTATTGATCAATGTGTGCCTGCATACCTTATTGGCATATGTCCAAACATCTTTTCGGGCTTGCTCAGCATCTGGGTATGGTTCAGACTTGGTGAGTGCAATTGCGACTCCATGCATATCAAGAATAGTATAGACCCGCTCTTGCCAAAGCCTAAAGTTCTTGCCATCGAACACTTCTATCTTCGAAGTGTCAGGAAACGGACGAGAAATAGGGATGGAGATGTGAGGAACAACACTATTGACCTGAACATTTGGGTTATTATTGTCCCCAGTATCATTACGAAGACTGGAAGGCTCCATCGTTAGAATAACTCTTAAGATTGTAGGCGTCGGCACCTGCAAACAGAGAACAAATAATATGAGTTGCGTCCAATGACACTGTCCTTAAGAGTTATTCTGCGACAACCGGCAAGATGAAGCGGCACTACCTAGGATTAAACGGATTCTTCATGTATAACAAGGAAATAGAATCTGGTGGAAGCAAATAAACTCATAAGGAAACGAGCAAGAAAGAAAGAGCACAAGTGGTAAAGAGCAATTCTTGTGCGCTACTTTTATAGGCACGAAACGGGTTACTTCCAGAAGAGACGACCCCTCATTTTCCCGAAATAGCACGAAGCCGGAAGGATGTCAGAGTCACGTCTCAGGTCGCCAACGGTCAAGACTCACCCAACAGTCAAAAAGTCAACGTCTCACCCTCCATAATTATTTTTACTAAAGGAATTTTAGGACTTTCCATATAAGCAATTATAAAAAATTATTTTTAGCAAAACTAAAAATATTTTTCATAAAAAGTGCCCAATACCACGCTCTAACTTGCGCGCAAAGTGGGGAATCACCGGATTTTAACTAAATTTCTTATTGATGGTCGTTATCGTGAGCGCGAGCCCACATCTCTTCTAGGCCTAATTACTACCCCATGATTGTATCTTATTATATATATACTTGAGCCTTCACTCTCCGAAGCAATGTGAGACTTTGGTTTCTTTGACACACCCACAAAACACATAGATTTTCACAACAAAAAGTAGTCAAGGGGATCTCATACCATATCAGCATCCCACACTTGTTTTTTTTCCAATTTTCATAGTATCTTTTTTTTTTGTTATAAAATTTTTGGAAAAGGGTTGGGCTCACCCATGATCCAAAGGAAGGGTGAAATCTTCTTTCCTCCTAGGTGATACCAATGTTGGGCAAGGCGAGTCGTCTATTACCCTCAGGCGTAAACCTAGGCACCAAAGAGCTAAGATATCTCTCCAAGCGTTGCGACTAGAACCACAACAAAGTGGTACTCCCTAGAAATCAAACACACTCTAAATGGTCGTATATCTCACCCCTTCGCTAATTGAACTCACGGACGATAGATAATTTTTATAGTATCTTATAATCGTAGATGTGATGTTTGCGTGTACAATATCCAAAATATTAGATGATGTAGGAATTGTATAGCAGACACTTTTTCTAGCCCAGTGCATGAAGTTAGATCTTGTCCATGATTGATTGTCCTGTATTGTTCAATTTGTGTATTATAATGAGTTTGACGTTTTTAACACGCACAGCGATGTTTGGCTAATACAAAATGAAGAAAACTAGGGTGCCTTGATTGTGATGAAAAGGAAACAAATGCAAAATTCCTAACCGAAATGCATGTTTATTAGGCAATGGAATGGAAAATGGTTTGATAGAAAATTTTATTTGATAGTTTGAAAATAATTATAAATTAGATAGAAAAATATACAAAATGGTTTGATAGAAAATTTTATTTGATAGTTTGAAAATAATTATAAATTAGATAGAAAAATATACAAATGAAGATATTGCCATTAATAAGTATTTATTAATCAATTAAAAAATAAATAAATATAAAATAATATATAATATTATATTCATTATTAAATATGATATAAAATATAATGATTATATAAACATTGATTAATATTAAATATGAAATTAATAAAAAAAAATGAACCAAAATCGATTTCCCATGTGTGCTAGCATTTTGAAATTTTATATGCTAGCACTTGCCATAGGGAAATCGAGTTGATAGCATTTTGCTAAAATCGATTTCCGCTAGCTTTCCCATGTGAGAAATGGATTCTACTAGCTGATGCCGGTCCTGTCAATTATCGCGGCCGGCATCGTTGTCTGCCTCTCGCTGTGGTGATAGAGAAGAAGATAATGACAGTTCTGAAAAAATACTCCATTGCTCCCCGTATGCTCACTTTCGCCTAAGCAATACAATGAGGTTTTTTTTTCTCTCAATACCAACCAGTTTTGATTTTTACAAGACACCCCAGCTAATCTAAACTGAGTTGGATCACAACACATGAACATAAAACTCCAAGAACAATTTTCTCGATATACAATAATAATAGAATTCATGATCTTGATTAAAAGGGAGCAAGCATCAAATAGTTTGAAACAACTTTTGTTGAAAATTGCCCATGCATGTTCCACACAAGATTTTTTCTTTTTCTTTTTTTATAAAAAAATTTAAATGAGTTCGCCCCGATTCCCTATTAAGGCCAAGATACAACCTCAGGACTCAAGAAACGCTTATAAGAGGACTTATGAAATCACCTATCAAATGAACCCTCACCAAGACAGTGAGAATCAAAATCGTACCCATATAAGATATGAACCTGTTTCTCATCATCAGTGCCAAGGCTCCACACAAGAAATTCTTTGGACAAAAAATATGTAATATCTATTACATCGTAACATCATTACATAACGGTAACTATATTTTTATTATTTTTTTCACAGAATGGCACAAAGATATTTCTAATCCATAAAATTAATTTATTTTCCCTCCATTCTTCTGTAGCAAATGGGAAAATTATTAAAAATAATAATAATAAAAAGCATGTCAAGCTCAATATGCTAAATATTGTGCAGAATAATATGAAAAAGAAACCCATTTATGTCATCTAAAGTAGGAGTTTGATTGAAAGGAACCAGCAGCTTTCCTCAACCTTAATTACAGGCTATGACGGCAACAATATAAATTCTGGAATCATAATCAATGTACAAGGTGAAGGTTCTTCTGTGATAACAGACCTCAATTTGCTTGGCTCCACCTCCATCAACATTTGAAACCACCACAGGCAATAGCCCATAATATTACGATTATGATGAGGATTCCTCCTCCTATCATCAGCTTCATTTGAAGATTCTGCAGCCACATCTTCCGTCTAAGCTGCCTTCCCTGCTTCTGGAAGCTATCAGCCTGAACTTATAATGAAAATAGAAACAATCACAACATCAGTGGATACATATTGAGGAAATATCCTTATTCTGGTCCTGACAGATGGGTGAATCTTCTATTTGGTTCTCCACAGATCATCTCTTTTGTTTCCCTCCCTCGACTATGGAAATGTTTCTTTCATAAAAAAATCTAATGCCAAATCTAACAAAATGCAAGCTTGAATGTTACTTGTCATCTTTATGTGGGCCAGATTTGCTAGGGTAACTTATGATTGAGGATTATGTTGAGAAGAAATGATACGTGGATGACCAAATTGGAAGTTTACCAATTTGTTAGAGGTCAGAATATAGTTTTTCCTCTTAAGTTTATTCTTCAAAGCAGCATGGATAAACCAGAGAAAATACATGCCTGGAACAGAAGGCTTTCTGTTTTATCCACTAAAAGTTCAATCTTCTCACCACGATCCAAAACCTGTTATCCAGTAAGTGTAAAGATTCTTATTAGAGTGCTAAATAATATTGAGCAGTAACTTAATGTCTCACTTGATTGAGCAAGTAGAACATTATGTTGGCTATCTTGACAACGGCCACAGGAGTTCTGTTGTAATGCGTAAAAACCTTCTAACAAATTGTAATAAAAACCTAATACATGGCAATAGTCAAACAAAGCAAATGCTGTATTTATTTTAACTTATAGAAAGATTATATCCTAGCCAACTGAATCTACTCCCAGAACACTTGATCTCAGCTATTAAAACAGTTAACCTTCTTTCTCACAATGATTTAGAAGAAAGCAAAATGTTTAATTGGTTTCTTCTTAATACTAACAACTTTAATGCATAAAGATAATAGTAAATTTTGTAATATTTTTTTGGCCAAAAAACGTTAATTGATGAAAGAAAAAGTAGAGAATGCATACTTCCTTCCCCTTGTAAGGAACTCTGATATATTTACAATAGTTGAGGGCCTATATCTAAGCCAGAGAATGAGGGTAATTTTACAAGGCTAAAGGCTAAGTATGATAATGTCCTTAGAAGTTATATTATTTACAATAGAGTCCTTAAACAAAGTAACAATGAAAAGCACACTTTAACACTTCCCGTCAAGCGAGCGTATATTCTCAATTCCCAGCTTGAAGATTAAGTCCCGAAACATGATACTGAACAACCATTTTAGTAGCACATTTGCAAGCTGATCAACCATAGAGATGAAAGGAGTGCAGACCTAACCATCATCCATTTCACATTTGATGGAGACTTAGGTAGTATGAAATGCCAAAATGTCACATGAGTAGGAGTAATGATCAAGGAGGTATTTAATGGATTGATTCTCCAATCTCAATAGCAAATTTCTGGGATAGAATTCCCCTTTCCCATCCAACTTGAGTATCTATTAATTTGTATCAGAGCTAGTGGTCAACATTTTTGAAAATGGCTACCAAGGATTCTTATTGATTAGAAAGTTGAGTGTAGTGTCACAAGGTGCGGCCACTAGAACCTTGGCTCCCCAAGGGAGACCAATTGATGGAGACTTGGGTAATATAGGTGCTAAGTAGAAAGTGATGCTCAATAAAATATTTAAGAGGGTTGATTCTCTCACCACAAAAGCTGGCTTTCCAAAGCGGGTTGTCAATCCCACTTGAGTACCATTCACTCATTAATTAAGTGTCAGACTACTTCAATATGATTTATACAGTGATGTACTAGATGCTGAATCATTGGGTACTCTAGGTTAGCTCACTAGAGAATTGTCACCTAGGTCCTCTAAGAAGTAACCTCACTAAAGAGAAGGCACTTAATTGTCAACGAGGTTGCTCAGAGAACCCCAAGCAGGCACTCAAGAAGATATTTGGGGATTGGGGGAAAATAGGGAAATAGCACGGAGAGGCTAATTTGGGAATTTAGTGTGAACTGTAATGCCTCTATAAATAGTGGCAGCACAGATGTATTGATGTGTCTTGTGAAATCAAATACAATTTCCTTTATTTTTCCTATTCTACGTGTACAAGGTGTCCTTAAGTAGTTGCAGAATAAATGGAAGATATAGACTTTCAGCATTAAATCACCGTCAAGGCATAATAGAATTAAGAAAAATTTTCCAATAAACCTTTATTACCCGACTACTAATTCATTTTTGTCGTCTATAAGTTAAAAGAGTCCGCTATGGCCTTAGACAGGCTTTCCTTGTGGATATTTTAAAGGAATTAGACGACACTCTAGAGTCAACAGAGTCTTGACTGCTTTCTGCCTTTTCTTGTTGTTTGAAGAGGATTTCTGTATCATTCTGTATTTTCTCTGATCATCAATATATTCTTTATTTGTTAAAAAATACAAAGCTTTTGTGACTATTCATCAAGCAATTTAAATTTTCTGAATGCAATCAACAAACTAAAATTAATATCTATACGGCTGCCATGCATAGAGGCCCCACCCCAAGGAGATATAATTGAAATTGCGGATATCAGCTAAGTTGGGTAAATCAAGTCTAAGAACATTTGACAATTTTTAGGGGGGGTGGGAAGTTATTCACAGATTTATGTCACCAAGAAAAGTGAATGTTTATTAGGTATGAAAGTAGACACCAACGATAGCTAGCATAACAGGCAGGTCAGAAGTTTTGATCCAAATCAAACCCCTGAACAACACAGGTCATGCAATTCCAAATGATTCACTACAGAAACAGGTAATGTGAACCAGCCACAGTCCAATCAAGAGGGTTTGGTAAAACACAATCTACATTCATATATTAACTATATTGCAGTTCTATACTCACTATAACACCAAGAAAGATCTCTCTTTTTCTTTCTTTCTTTTTTACATATATAATGTCTTTTCATCATTAAACTTTGTATTATTTTGGAGTGAGAATTTTACTGGGAATCAAATCAACAAAAGAGGAATACTAGTAAATCAGAGGAAAGTAGCAAAAAGGTTTCGTCAGCAAAGAAGGGTGCGCTTGAGTTCTAATATAAATCACCATAGCACAAAAACAACTTTGAACGGTAAAATAGCAGAAGAAAAATATGACACTGCAAAATGTTCAATGATCTTTATTCAAGGAAAAGAACAATTCATATTTGTAATTTATAATCATAACACTTGGTTTAAACCATAATTTCTATAATTTAATGCTATATTACATATTTTGGACAGCCATCAAATTGACATCAATTGACTCATAAATAGCATTGCTCCCAAAAAATATTCAAGTCAAGCCCTCTAACATCATGATAAAAAAAAGCTATAACCATACACCACTACCTCATTCATACTCTCAGTCTAGAACCAGAACTGACAGTATATGGTAGAAACAAAAAGTATAGAACCATCATCTATATAATTATAAAACACAAAAACATGTATTCGTGGGTATGTGTCAACAGGCCAGCTACATACCTTCTCAATATGGTCAATCATTATCCCCTTGACCTCAGTTATTTGAGCCTTTAATTTTGATAGTTTGCTCATTTCTTCAGGATGGTTCATGCGGTACTGCATGTGCTCCTTAAGTCTTGGCCTGTGTAACAGGATAAAAACATATACTGAATCAAAACATCAAATGAATTAAAACACCACCAAACTATGAAGAAGGGTACAAGTAACAATAACTTAAAATCTGAAACAGGATAAAGGTTAAACGAACCCAAATTCTTTCTAGACTATAGGCAATGCTAAATCTGTCTTCAAATAAAAACTCCTCGTCGTCATCAGCCAATGGATGGGCACCTTCATTCTTAATGCTTTCACCATAACGCTGTTTAAAATCATCCTTCACACATTCAAGAAATACAAAAAGGCACACTCCGTCAAATAGATTCACCGGCAACAACAAGGAAAGCTGCACCAAAGGGAAAAGCTTTCAGATAAGCTTGTAGACCCATAGGCTAACCAATAGTACACAATAACAAATAAGACGAAGCAAATACCAAATCCATTGTCAATGAGGAAGTTAAATGTGTATCCATCACATGAGTACGTGTATTTGCTGCTATTTGAAGGCAGCTTCTGCAAGCATTGAACAGCAATGATACTGAAATTTCCTGAATATGAAGTGTGCTCTGCCAATACGACAGTCCCTTTGGCAACGAAGCTATAAACTAAAAACCTTTGACTCATCTCCAAGAATCTCCAGGACCATAATATAATCGAAGTCAGGCACCCAAATGCAACAACGACCTACCTAACGAGTAGATCCAAAATATAATCCAACAAAAAATGTCAGAAATATCAAATACTACTCCCTACAACAGCCGCTGGAAGAAAATTAAGCCCTAATTTGCTTAAGTAGGAAAACCCACGACGAGTGCAAGTAAAGCAATCACTGCATAAAATGTTCAATCCTCGAAGCAAAATGGACATTCACGAAGAGATACAATCTAGAGATCCACAATCAATTACTAAATGAAAATGCCATGACAAGATCCAGTCAACAGCCTATTTCCCAATTGTTTCTCAGTTTTTCCCGGAAAGTAAAGAGAATGCACAAATCCCAATTGGAAAAAGACCGAGCTGTAATAAATAAGATGATGGAGAATTCATATCTACCAACCCCGATCTAATCAAAATAAAACTCGGACGAAGTGAAATAAATCATGTTCGAGAAGAATCAAACGCAGACAGGAACACAGAGAACCTGGGCTTGTTTGTTGAATTGTTATCTACTGATCACTGGTAAATGATTCAGAATGATGACAACGCTTGTAAAGCAACTTCAACGCTACGTGGTGAAGCTGCGAATGAACTTGGATCAAGAAGTGCTTATCGGAGATTGGTCATCTATTTGCGCGCACAACTTTATGCCCGCGATCGCTGTTACAAATTGTCAAATTAATTTCATAGTTTATAAATAAATAAAGATTCTTTTATACGGGAACTGAAAATAAAAAATTAAAACCTTTTGACTTGCATATTGATAAAATATATGGGATAAGATATTCTTTGGGTATCTAAGATATTTAGGATTATTTTAAATATCTGTTATATTAATTAAGATTTAATTGGATTTTTTCCTTACAAAAATTACTCCTAAAATACCTTTTAAAATTTAAAATTCTACTCATTATTTAAAAGGAATTTTAAAATTGTTATGCTTTTACATTATTTCCCCTTATTTTTTTTAAGAAAAAAGCCAAACACCTTTATTTTAATAAGTTTTAAATTTTAAAAAATATTATCGATTGTATTACTTTTATGATAAAATTAATAAAATATAATAAATTATCTTACAAATTTAATAAACCACCGTAAGTATTTATTTATTTTAATAAATTTGAGATTTAAAAAAAAATAGTTGTCAATTATATTATTATTTATAATAAATATCTTATAAAATATAATAAATTTTATTATAAAAATAGTAAATATTATAAGGATTTATTTATTTTGATAAATTTGAGATTTGAAAAACATAGTTATCAATTGTATTACTATTATAGTAAATATATGAAGTTAGTAAATAATAAACTATACTCTTAAAATATTTTAATACCTAATCCAATTAAAAATATATTTGGATTGACCTGATTATTTAGTATTTTTAAACTACAATCAATAATTTTATTTTAATCTTCAAAAAAGCTTTTGTCTCACTTTAATGGGATTACTAGTTCATTATCATCATGGGATTGAGTTCAGTTAAAAATAGATTTGGGTAAACCTGATTTAATATTTTTTAATTTATTTATCTGTAAATTACAATCAATAATCCTAATAAGTAATATTGCTTTAATTTTCAAAAGATTTTGAGTACTACTTTAATGAGATTACTGATTAATTATTATCATGAAATTCAAAATTTTTCAAAAATTAAATTTTAAATTTCTATGATACTTCAAATTTTTAACTATAATAAAATTTATAATAATACTTTAAATTTTTAACCAAAAACTTATAATAATAATTATAAATAATAAATTACTTTTAATTTATTTTATTTTTATTTTTTATACAACGCACGGGAGAAATATTTAGTTACATAATGAAATTAGTAAATCGTATTATTCAAAATTAATACTTAACTTAAAAATTATTTGCTATATATTAAAGTGGTTAGATGGCTTAATGGTCACCCAAATTTTTGGAATTCGAGTGGTGGGATCAAATCCCATTCCAATGGCCGATCATAGGCAAGGTTGTTTGGATTTTTTTAAAAAAAAAAAAGTAAGGGGAAATATTATAAAAACATACCAATTTTAAAATTTCATTTAAATCGTGAGTATTGATTTGGGATTTTAGAAATTAACATCACATTTTTAGACTATCTTCTTGCCGAGAAATACTTATATACTCTACGAGTACCACATCATCTAAACTCTATCAATCAAAATATAACAACTTAATAAATTTTAATTATAGTTAACATATGATTTTTTATTTTTTAAAAATTAAAATATTTATGTTTATTAAAAATAAAATTAATCATAATTTTTTTTAGATAAGCCATCAATTAAGTATCGTATTTTGAGTGAACAATATTTAGATGTTGTGTCACTTTTAGAGTTGGTAAATATTTCCCCTTATAGTCATCTTGTAAATTTAAATTAGTTTAGATTGGGATCTTAAAATAAGTAAAATACTATAATCTCCCTTGCATTTTGCCTTAATTACATGAAGCTCCTCTCTATTTTGAAAACATACATTTATGTCCAAATCGTTAACTCTGTTAAAAATATTATAAAAATAAATATTTTTAATTAAAATTTATATTAAAATATATTTTTACTAATTTTCCCTTCATCATATTAAATACCTAATTTTGACTAAAATTGTTATGAAGAATTTAAGAATTTTTCTTTTTCTTAATTTTTTCTATTTTTGTGAATAATTATTTGATTAATATTTTTATCACATTAGGGCAGAAGTTTAAGTAATTTAATTAACTTAGATATAAAACCCTTCATTGAAAAAATTATTTTTTAAAAATAAATACTCCCTCAACAATAATAAAAAAAAGGAGGAGAGAGAGAATTAAAGAAGATAATTATAGTATTTTAGGGAAAGCATGTCATATTAATTAATTTAACTTGTTAGACTATAATGTTTCGACGATGACAAAATGGTTTTCAAAAGAACTATTTTAAGTTAGCTTAATTTTTGATAAACTTATCGATAAAGGTATTGATCAATAAACTCTTCGATAAATGAGAAATAAATTGAAAGGCATTTTTCGAAACCTTATTCGATAAGATCACTTATCAATAAAGACTTCGATAAATGAATACAACTTAGTTTATAAAAAATTTGAATCACTATTTAAGCTATAATTCTTCGAAAACTTATTCGATAAGGTTATTTATCGAAAAGCCTTCAATAAATAAGATAATGACTCAGTTTGTGAAACCAGTTGGTATAAAAGATTTTATCGAAGTATTGATTGATAAATGTATTTATCGGTAAAGAATTTAATAAATATATTTATCCGTAAACTCTCTTTCAAATACATTTATCGAAGCATTGATTGATAAAGAGAATTATCGATAAGACATTCGATAAATAAAGTCAACCATTTGTTTCTCCCTATTTTAAAAGAACTTATCAGTTTATCGATAAGTTGATCGACAAATAACGAGTCTCTTAATTGAAATATAGTTCAAGACTCATTTATCGAAATATTATTCGATAAGGGGATTTATCAAAAAATACTTTAATAAATAGAGAAAATTTCTTATTTATAAAGAGCACTGAAGTGTTAATTTGATAAACTATTTTGATGATAATTTATTATTGATAATAATATTGCCTTGCTTAAAATATATATCTCTCAAATAATTTTATGAAATCTTAGCATACAATAAGAGATTAAATAACCTGATTTTATTTATAGTCTGAGACGGGACACAATCGAGATGAGACAAAAAAAAAAGGGTTTGGGATAGGACATAGTAAGAGAGTATCACAATTAGAGCTGGTAAAACGGGCCCAGCCCGCAGGTTGGGCCCGTTTTACCTTAAGGGAGGCAGGTTCGGGCTGGCCCGTTTAGTGGCAGGCTGGCAATTTTTAATATTATTATTTATTTTACTTAAATATTATTTTGAATACTCCTATTATCGAATACTAATAAAGATGATTACTTATTTATTAAAATATGTTTACATATTATAATTAATTAATATTATGTTAATATTTATTTAAATTTATAGTTATAAAATTTTAGATTTTTTATAAAAAATAGAAATTTTTAAGAGTATAATATTAGCAATTTTTTATTATATTGGTATAACATTAGAAATTTTTTATTAGTATTTTAAAAATTAAAAAAAAAAAAAAAGTGGCGGGCTGGCGGGCCAGCCCGCCACTTAATGGGGGCGGGCTCGGGCTGGCAAAATGCCAGCCCGTTTTGGGGCGGGCTGCACACCCCGCCCTCTCCCTTTGGCGGGCTAGAGGCGGGCTAACCCGGTTTTAGCGGGCTAACTCGCTTTACCAGCTCTAATTACAATCCCATTCCGTCCCTCTATATTTCTTGTTTTTTTTTTACTTCATACTCGTCTATTTTACTACTTTATTTTAGTCTTTTGGGTTTTAGTGACATTAGGCTTGTTTTTTTTTTAATCTTTTAGTACTCCATCTAGGCTCTTTATTTTTCGGCCCAAGTGCCTTAAAGCCTTTTAGCATTGTTTTTATTCCCTTTCATTTATTGCTTAAAACAGAACCCTAATTGTATAAAAAAAGAACAAAAAAATAAAGAAAATACTCTAATCACTTTTTTATTTTGCCTTAATTACATAGACCTCCTATCTATTTTAAAAGCATACCTTTTAGTCCAAACAATTAATACTATTAAAAAATATTCTAAAAAGATTCTTGAAGTATATTTTTTAATTAAAAACTATATCATGATAAATGTTGTTTATTAATTTACCCCTCATTATACGAAAACCCTAATTTATCTTTTAATATTAATATTTATTAATGATCTATTTAATATTTTTACTAAATTTAGACAAAATTTAAGTAATTTTTTTATACAAAAATATCAACGACTTGATAAAAATTTGAGTAATTTTTTTAATAAACATATGCTTACTGAAATATATTTAAAACTTTTGAATTATAATATATTAATATAAGGATATCAAAATGATATCATTTCATAATTTTATAATTTAATTGAAAATGCATATATAATTGCAAAATATTTTAGTCAACATATATTTAAAAGATTACATTATAAGCAGTAGGTTTTAATAAATATACAAGATTGGACATTTAAATTTAATGAAAAATAAAAATTTATGATTATAAACGTAAGTTTGTAATATGGCAATCAATTTAAAAGTTTGATAAAAAATTTAAAATATATATTAAATTTATTTTTTTAAAATGTTGAATAAAGATATGTGATTAAATGATAATTGAGTAATAGTTAAGTTAATGAGGGGTATTTTGGTCAAAATGACGGTTGAGTAGATAGAAGTTGAATCTCAAAACTAGAAGGGAAGTTTATGCAATATATATTTTAATTTTAAGGAAGTCTATATACTTTTTTTTAAAATAGATAAAAGTAGAGGGGGAGGCTGATATATTTTACTTTAAAATAACACCCCAAGTACTTCTGTTTACCTTCAATTCTTCATTGTTCTCGTGGCAAAGGCAGCAACAACGGCAACAACCCTAAGTCAATAGCACCCTCGAGCTCTCCATCTAACTCACCCCCCCCCCCCCCTACTTCTAATTCAGTAGCACCCCTTTCTCTGGCACTCGCTTTATGTAAGAAATTTCTCCCCTTCGCTTTTCATTGGTTGAGCTTGTAGTTTGTTGGAAATGGGGATTAGAGTTTGGGGCATTATTTCATTTTGATTTATGGTGTCTGGGGACCGGATCAAATCATTTATTTTTTTTCCTTCAGTTTAGCAACCTATAGATTTCTCTACTAAAAAAACTCAAAACAATAAAAAAACATGATCTAACTAGGAGATTATATTTTATTCCATCTCGATCGAGACCGAAAAATATTGGGACAAGACAGGACATAGGATATAAAAGCAATCATATCCCTATTCATCTAGACAGTATCAAGATTAGATTATCCAGGATTTTTCTCGTCCAGTGAGTACCCCTAATAATCAATAAAGGTATGTACTTAAAATATTTTTTAGTCATTTAAAAGAAACCTAAGTAGATAAGTTTCAATAAATGTGATAAAAAATTAAAATTATAAAAATTTATAATATAATCAAAATTAACAAATTTTATGACATATTAAGAAGTTTGCAAATATGTGTATTAAAATTATATTTTGGTTGAATAAAAAAATATCTTTTGACAAATCTAAATGTTTAAATTATTCTTATGTTAATGAGAAATATTCCAGTCAAAATAAAATTTTAAGAGTCAAACTTCTTTTATGCATGAAAACACATCATATTATAAAAGCAAACCAGTAAAACTCAAAGTCTAAGTAAAACAAAAAAATCGAAACAAATGCCACAAAAGAATTGAAACAAATGCCACAAAAGAATTGCTTTATGCGAGACCTCACATCATATTCTTTTCAATTCTTTTGTGCCATAAATCTTAAAGCAATTCCCTTTTATTCCTTGTAAGCAAGTTCAAAAGACACTGTACTAATTTCCAGAATTCAAAAATTAATATCAATTTGTCAGGATCTTAAATCAAAATTCTGATAGATATGCCTGACACAAATTCTGTCCTCTATTTACTAGTAAAATTTAGGATTATAACATTTTTGGACATTTTTTAACTCAACTTTCTATAATTACACTTTGCCCTTAGAAGATTTTAAACTTTTCACTTAGGTTCCTTTAAATTTTCTACCTTCCTTAATACTTTTCATCTTTACAATTTATTCTTTTTCTTTATAGCCTTCCATTTTCTTTCATTTCTATTACTTAAACCTTATCTAATCATTATCTTTTTTTTTTTTTCAGTTTATTGTCACAATCCCTTCCAAACCTCTTTCCTCTATCAGTCTTATACAGATAGGGAAAAATCAGGATGTGATAACAATGACAACTAAAGACTAACTGAAAACTAGTAAGGACTTTGAAAACTAAAAATTCCTCTAGAAGACATGGAAATAAATTGCCAATCATGCTCCCTAAACTCTCAATTTGATCTTCCCAATATATCAAAGATTATTTAAATTCATTATCATCTTCATATCTTTAGATGAAAAATACTCTTACAATATTTTGAGGATTATGTTGTATTTTTAAGGAGTATGTGTAATGCTTTTAAGAAGTATCAATAGTAGCAATTTTTGTGGTTTTTTAGAAAAATTTTGATCATTAAGATCCTTAATTTTCATTAGTATGTGATGGGGTCTTTAGTTGTCCTTTTTCCACTTCAACTACAAAAATTACTTTGGCAGAATACATTTTTTTTTAAAAAAAAACTACATGAGTTACTAACCTCTTAGGGTGAGGTTTCAAATTACGTATTAGGGCATGTTTGGTTTTCATTAAAACTGTGGTTTTAAAAAGGTTTCTGGCCCAAACCTTAGTTTAGAGAAATTTTAAAATAAACAGCCATATTTGATCAAACGGGCTTCTGAAACAAACCATAGTTTAAAACCATGGTTTCAGATAAGCTGGTCAGAGTAGCTTTTGGAACAGTAATAGCCATTTTCAATTACTCAATTACTATTTTACCCTTACTTTTTCTTACACTCTCTCTCCTCTCTCCTTTATCTTTTTCACTATCTCTCCTCTATCTTTTTCACCTTCTCTCCTCTCTCCTCTATCTTTTTCACTATCTCTCATCTCTCCTCTATCTTCTCCATCTTCTCTCCTCTCTCTTCTATCTTTTTTACCCTCTCTCATCTCTCTCATCTCTCATACATACCCTTTTTAGTAATTTTCTAATTACAAAACTCCTTTTTGTAACAACTATCCAAATACTCATTTATCTAAAATCACTTTTTTTCCATAAACTCTTCTCTATAAACTATCACTTTTTGTAACAATTATCTCTCATCTCTCCTCTATCTTCTCCATCCTCTCTCCTTTCTCTTCTATCTTTTTTACCCTCTCTCATCTCTCATCTCTCATACATACCCTTTTTAGTAATTTTCTAATTACAAAACTCCGTTTTGTAACAACTATCCAAATACTCATTTATCTAAAATCACTTTTTTTCCATAAACTCTTCTCTAAAAGCCTTTTCTATAAGCTGTTTAAAAGCCCATTTTTTTTATAAGCATTTGTTTAAAATCTTATCCAAACACACACTAAATATAAGAACAAAATCTGAGCTCAAGTATGTATGACTTTTGGAAACTTTGACCACCAGCCACGTTTAATAGTTTGCATGTTTCCTTCCTAAGACATCAAAATAATTTTGATTTGTTAAAAAATATGGTAGGGTTGGGCCATTTAAAAAAAAAATTGCTGTGGAGCCAATCATATACACGCTTGAGGGCCCACCCTGGAGAAAATATATGGAACCCTGGGCTTGTACAAGTGGACATTCAAGAACTGACTTCCCTTGAATCAATTAGGTAGTTGTGTTTTTTTTTTTTGGGAAAATGACATCTAGGTCCCGTAGAAGGCATTAAATACCAAAAAAGTCCCAGGAAATGGCATAAGTAATTTAAAGTCCCATGGGACTTTAGATGAATTTTTTCCAATTGTGAAAAGACATAACTACCCTTACTCATGTTCTCTTGATGCTCTTCTCCTTACCGCCTTCATCTTTTGTTCTCTCAATTCAAGAATTTCGTCGGTGAAGCTCCAGAGACCAGCATCGCCTTTGTTTTCTTGGATTTTGATGCAAAAGTTGAGGTTGTGATTGGACTTGTTCGTTGAAACATCCTTACTTTCATATGTCTTAGGGACCATTCAGTAGCATTTAGAACCACTTTCAAGGTCATTGAAGTCCAATTTCTCAATCTGGAGTTTTACTCTTATCGAGTACTGTTCACTATGAAAATTCCAGATGAGTGACCTGATTTCGAAAAATCATAACTAATTCTAGAAAAATAGAAATGAAGTGGTTCCAATTGCTACATGAAGATAACTCACTTATCTTTCAGGGAAAAATAATTCGTTGACCATTAGTTGACCGAGTCAACGTTAATCAACATTTCAACTTTACTGTTCATACCACGTTTTTTCCCTGAATCCAGCATTCTGGTCCCAACTTTGATAATTTATATCTTCTTGTGTAGACATCCAAATGAGTCATACTATATATCAAATTGAACCTTGGTATGTATACTATTTACCTTAAAAATTTCATACATTAATTCATCCACTTACTATTTTTAATCATTTATCAAACATGACTAGGTTACCACGTGTTACTGTTCACAGTAGTAAATTTCAGCATTTCTACTTTACATACATATGCATACATCCATTATACATCAGTCAAATATGCCAAACAATATTTATTATTAATTAATGAGTTGTCTACAATCTGGGTATGTACAAAAATTCTCATATCTCTATTGCATCTTTTCCTGCCTGAGGTCCGGCAGCATAACCGCTACGCTTCATCTGTACAAAGAACTGAACCGTACTGATTCGGTAATCCCCTCATGAGAACTACCATTCTACGTAGTACCCAGGAAAGACTAGATGAACTGGCTAGGTCCACTCACTTCTAGCCTCCTTAGACAGCATTACGTACACAGTACTTATCATATACTGATGTTCAGTCTTTACTTCGGCAGCATAACGACGTCTTTTAAAATTCCCAGAATTCATTTTGACATAACCTCCCCTGTAATGGTTTACTTATTGGGATGAGATTCGGGGGAATCTCAGTAGCAACAATCATAACAATATATGTAATGCAGAGTGACAGTGCTTGCTTGTGATTGTGTACAGATAAGTATGCTGCGTGCTTCCATGCTTAATAACATATGATCATAGCATTATAGCAGAGCTTCAGACATAACATATAAGACAACAATCCAACCAAACAATAGCACAACAAATCACAAAGTCATTACATAAAAGCTAAGATTAGTTACTACCTCAAAGGCTCAGCAGAGCTCTACTATCTCTATTCTGCTTCCAGCTCCGCCAGAACTTCCTTTCTTTCTTTCTTCCTCTCACTTTCTCTCTCTAGCACCTCCTCCTCTCTCTAAAATTGCTTGAGCCGTGATGCATATGAATGAATGGGGGGTATTTATAACCTCCTCCAATGGCATTTCTGTAATTACCATGAACTTTGATCCTGCGGTCCTGGTTTTTCCTGGATTTTCCTATTTTTCTTAATTCCTCCTTTACTGCATCATGCATGACATCACCGGGACACCTCAACGCCACATTTATCACATGTCTGAAATCCTGGACACCTCAGATGCTGACTCAGCATGCTGACTCACCCGTCCAGTATCTTGCCTCGTAATACGTGTCCTCAACTTTTTCTTCTGCCTTTATGTTTGCGCCATGTGTCATCTTACTGGCACCTGTCACGCCTTCCAATTCTATCCAGATAAATCCAGGACTTTATCTGATCACCTCCTCGGTTATCGTGCCAACCGAGTAACTTTACTTTATTGAAACAACATTAAAATAGTATTTTAATGCCACCTTTTCCCACATACTTCATGGGCTACGTTTTTGGGCTCTGGAAATGTTGTCTTGGATCCTGATCAAGCCCAAGTACTCTGATGGCTCGATTCCCAATAAACAACCCTTGGCAAATTACCAAAATACCCTTGGGTGCCCTTTCTTGCACTATTTTAACCCTAAGGGTAAAATCGTCATTTTACACCCTTCTGTACTCTGTCAGGGCATATACTGACTCTAAGTAACTTTATCTGTATATACCTTGGCTCCTGGGCCTGTCCAGAATTACCAAAATGTCCTTCATTCATCTGTTACACTTTTGTACAACACAGGGGCATTTTCGTAATTTCGCACTTTTTCGGGGTTCTGCCGGACACTGGCCCACCTATTGGTCCAAGGGTCTTACTGGGCCTTTGTTGGTGCCATTATTGGGCCTTTCTGGGTCCAATACCTTCATGGCACGCATTACGAGGAATCTTCCCCCGTTAATAATTATTGAATATTTTATCTATTATTCACCGTTTATACACATATCCGGACACCGGCTCCTTCTGTCCGAAACACTAGCCTGCGGTGTTCAGGCGTCCCTGTGAGTCATATCAGTCATCTGACTGAGGTCATCCGAACTCATTTAGTCCCCTTTCAAATACCGATAAATCTCCCTATCGGATCCCCGGAGGCCTCACACTCCCGTCTGGATTTTTAGATTTGCGAATAACTTTTTCTACAGGCCTCCTATCGGCATTCTGTCAGTTTCCCGACATCCGTCCCATAAGGACGTATCATCCTGTATTTTTTCACCTAGATCTGAATTCTAGGATATCCGGTATGAATTTTTATAACTTTTGGACGATCAGTCCATTTCTGGCTATCTGCAGTCTTCAAAAATTCCTGTATTAAGCCAGATTACCGAGCGTCACTTGCTCTCTCTACCGGTGAAATCTGGGACTGAAATGCTTTCGGACAGTCCAAACCACTTCCGGCCTGACTTTCTTTAATTACAATTTAGCCCCAGGGAACTTTTCTTCTTTTCATTCAAGTCCCTTTTTATTTGGCTAAAATTACACTTAAGGACCCCATATTTTTGTCTACTTTCCTTTTTGGCCTTGAAACTTTCCATAATTGCACTTAAGTCCTTTCATTTCCTTTACTAGGTCTAGGGGCATTATTGTCTTTTCATATTTTACCAGAGTATTCTCTGGCCCTGGTCAACTATCCAGATGCCCATTCTTGACTGTCTAACCTTAGCCAAATGACCAAAATACCCTTTACTCATTCTTCAGTTATTTTATAACATAAGGGCATTTTCGTCATTTTGCACATTTTTCCGGACACCGGCCCCTCTTACCCCTGAACTGATATTATGGGCCTGGGCCTTTCCTGGTGTCACTACGGGCCTTAGACAACCACTATATGGCCTCTGGCCATAGTCCGATTATCTTTATTCGGACTGCCTTTCCTTACTGATTATAACTGTAAATTCCCATCTTAAGGAATTTTTACAGAAAAATCGGAACCTCAAATCAAAATTCTGTGACTCCTCATTCAATCCGGAATCCTTTTCTCTATCTCCCGGTATTTTCAGATATTTTATCCGGACCGGGCTGTTTTGGCCTGAAAAAGCACTCATGCGCACACTTTTCCAAAATGACCATTTTACCCCTGGTCATATTTCTAATTCTTTCATACACCTAGAGACCTCATATGCACATTTCACAGTTCAGTGAAATGATCAGCATAATTTTCTCTATTTTCTGGCAAAATATGGTACTCATCGGCTACCAGCCCGATTTTTCCCATAATTACGATTATGCCCTTGATTTCTCTTTCTGGCATCTCTAGGCCTAAAAATTGGGGTGTTACATTCGTCAAGCCGACGTGTAAGGAAGGAAGCACCCGAACAATTTATGCTACAAGTTTTTGAATTCTTGAGATTCAGTTCAGACGCTGGAGTCATCAAGCTAAGACTAGGAACTTGTGAGAGTTCCTTGTCTTCCTTCGTCACTGGCTTTGACATACCCAAATTTCCATTAAAGGGGATAAATGCCCCTCCTCTATTTTTCAGATTTTGTGACTGAATTAGGTTTTCTGGCACAGACCGATCATTTTCACTTCCCTGAAAGTACCGATATAAATTTGTTTATTGTTGTCCTAATTTATGAAATTTACTTGCAAATTACAATATTTTCTTAAAGTCATCTGCTGTCATTTTTGTTGGAGAAGTTGTTAATTTTTGCTGTCGTTTACTGTCATTTGTTAGTTACAGGTGCTGGTGTTGTTATTTGCAGGTGCTGGGGTTGTTATTCCTTCAACAACTTGTTGTTATTGTAGGTGCTGGGGTTGTTATGGAGTTGTTAATTTTGCTGGGGTTGGGTAGTTGTTATTTATGGTGCTCAGCTTGTGGAAGATCCAGAGTACTCCAAGAAGACCTCCACCAGTTGAGGGTTGATTGTTTGTGTTGGCTGATGAATCAAGTGTATTTGTGATTGTAAACTTTGTAAAGAATACGTGTACTTGAACAGCTTCAATTAATCTCAACATGTTAACCTGTTCAGGAAAGATTGTTATCATGTTCAATAGCCAAGTGTTGTGTTTCATATGTTATCATGTGCAACCCTATATGGGGGAATACTAACAACTCACCGATACGGGAATGACAAGTCCAGTGCGTATGAATGACAATTAGACCACAGTAAATAACAACTACCTAAGATAGGAAAAATAACAACTCCATCACTTATAAGTAGCAATCCCTATTGACTAAATAACAACTCCAGCTCTAGGGAATAACAACCCCAGCACCTACAACTAACAACCCCAGCACCAGCGGTAACAACCTCAGCACTTGTCACAACAACCCCAACACCAACAAATAACAACCCCACCACCTACGAATAACAACCACATCACCAACAAATAACAACCCCAGCACTTGCAGTAACAACCCAAGCACCTACAACTAACAATCCCAGCACCTACAGTAACAACCCCAGCACCTACTGTCGCGACTGGTGGATCCTCTTGCCGCGACTGGACATCTCGGGAGTTCTTGGTCGTGACAACAGTGTCATCCGGTCGCGACACTTATTCACATAAGCTTCCCGAAAACCAGGGACTGGGAATAACAACCCTAGCACCTGCGACTTACAACCCCTGCGCTTGGGAATGACAACCCCAGCGCCTGGGAATAACAACCCCTGCGACTGCAACTAACAAATGATAGCAACTGACAACAAACATAGTATTTGATTTGATTCATATATACACACTTTCCAATTACATTCGAATAACAACCCCATCACTAACAAATAATAACCCCAGCGCTTGTAATAACAACCCCATCAGCTGGGAATGACAACCCCAGCGCTTGAAATAACAACCCCATCAGCTGGGAATGACAACCCCAGCGCCTGGAATAACAACCCCACCAGCTGCAACTGATAACCCCATCATCTACAACTAACAACCTCGTGGGTGCTGGGATTGTCATTCTCAGGCGCTGGGGTTGTTGTCAATTGTAGGTGCTGGGGTCGTTACTCTTGGGTGCTGGGGTTGTTACTCATGGGTGCTGGGGTTGTTTTCTGCAAGCTTGTGCGAATAATTGTCGCGATCGGAAGACAGTTGTTGTCGCGACAAAAAACACCTAAGACATCCAGTCGCGACAACATGATCGACCAGTCGCGACAGCAGGTGCTGGGGTTGTTGTCAATTGTAGGTGCTGGGGTTGTTATTCCTGGGCGATAGGGTTGTCATTCCTGGGCGATGGGGTTGTTACTCAGCCAATAGGGGGTTGTTACTCAGCCATCGGGTAAATCTGGAAACCCACTATCGGGTAAATTTACCCGATAGTGGGTTTCTAGATTTACCCGAGGGTTTGCAAAAATAACAACTCCATAACAATCCCAGCACCTACAATAACAACAAGTTGTTGAAGGAATAACAACCCCAGCACTTGCAACTAACAACCCTAGCACTTGTAACTAACAAGAAGGTTTTGAAGGAATAACAACTCCAGCACCCGCAACTAACAACCCCAGCAGCTGCAACTAAAAACCCCAGCACCTGCAACTAACAACAGCAAAAATAACAACTCTAGCGCCTGTAACTAATAACCCCAGCACCTGCAATAACAACCCCTGTGCCTGCAACTAACAACCCCAAATGCCTATAACTAATAGATGACAGCAAATGATAGCAAACATAGTATGCACTTTGATTCATATATATATGCACTTTGCAATTACATCAGGTCTTGGCAGTAAATGTAAAAGGCATACAACAAACATAGACACCTTCATCAAGATCCACCTTACCTTCCAACAAGATGGAGATTGATAAAGGTTACAAAAAATTACTTTCATCACTTTCTACAGATATATACAAAGCAAAAATCAGTGTGATATGTATTTACACATAAAAATAGAGCAACCCAACGCCATTCCTCAGCTCGTGTTTAGATTCTTGAATGTCTTCACTGTGTATCCAACATCATGGCATCTTCTACAATGATAAGTCTTCATATTCTGAAATCGAGACTCAATTTTTTTGCTCTTTGGCCTTCTCGGAGGCCTTCTAGTAATTAGGGGGTCAAGAAACCTTTCTTTGTTATGCCTTCCTTTATGTATATTGTGCTTATTTGACCCTCAACATATGTATGACCTTCTACATCATTTCCAAACTGTCTTCCCATATGAACATAACAGAATAGATGCTTTGCAGATGAACTTGCCATCAATAATGACAACCTGTATCAGATATGTAAAATTAACAACTCATGTACTTATATTAACAACTCTCGCGTACTACAATAACAACCTTTCTTACCCCGCATATCATATCATGTCTATCATTCACACTTTACAAAAACTTTTCTATTATTCATATTTTCTTAATACACTCAACTAACACATACCACAAATTCCTGCAAACCAAACATAACTTTTAAAATCCTAAATAAACTCATTTAACCTACAACTCGAATGATAAAAAAGTCATGTTATGAACACCAAGGATTTAAATTCAATAGTTGTTATCCCTACAACTCAAACAATCATACCCCCATTGAAACATTTGAAATGTGCATAGTTGTTATTAGACCCTTCTAATGGTTTGATCCAAATAATTTACTAAAATGCCTTAGCAAGTCAACTGATTCAGGCAACTCCTCCAAGTCACTGAAGAATGACAAGGATGACACTCTTGCAATTTATGATCTTCCAATTAATTAAAATGAAAAAAAATTTAAAACAAAGCAAGAAAAGGTGGGAGGGGGAACAAATTCCCATCTAGATACAAAGATAGATTAAACAAATCAATCTCACAAGAATTTTGCGGAAGGCAAAACCCTGGGGTCCATGCCTTCTTCAATACTTGCAGGAGAAAAACGCACAACGTCCAACGGCGAGCTCAATTAAGCGTGTACTGAGAAATGCCAAACCCAGAAAATTCCCCACTCCAACCAGACACTAGAGCAAGAGATGTGTGTACTGGCAATGAGCAGAAAATTTCCTACTCTAACCAGAAATACGTGTACTGGCAATGAGCAGAAAATTTCCTACTCTAACCAGAAATGCGTGTACTGGCAATGAGCAAGACACTTGATTGTGAGATGTGCATGAAAAAGAAGCAGCTAGGGGTTTACGGAAGAAGATTCTAAGACTGAAGCAATATCGGGTATGAAGCTTTAGTCGGAGAATGCCATGAGGTTGGTTGATGATGGAGGGAAGCAACGATAGCAAAGATGCCATTGAACTGGAAAGGAGGCAATCAAACTGACGCGCCACCACTATCTTCATTGGGCATCGCAGTTGAAGGGTCGGGTAGTAGCGATGGTGACTAGAAGAGGAAAGGCGACCAAGCAGAGATGAAGAAGCACAGTGCAAGTGACGATGAAGGAGCAAACTGCGATCTTGAAAGGGAGCTACGCTTTTACTTTCACGCTTTTTCCTCTTTCTTTCACAGCAGAACGTCAAGTCTCTTTTGTTATTTTATGTCTTTTTTTAATTCATAAGGGTAGTTACGTCTTTTCACAATTAGAAAAAATTCATATAAAGTCCCATGGGACTTGACATTAATTATGCTATTTTCTGGGAGTTTTTTGGCATTCAATGCCTTCTACGGGACTTAGATGTCATTTTCCCTATATTCTTTGTCCAATAATCATGTCGCCTTTTAAAAGCCACACGTTACTTTAGGACGCGAAAATAATAAATAACTAATACCGTACGTCTGGGAAATAATTAATTTATCACTATTCGAACTTGAAAACTAACTTGCACTATTCTATTAATTTCTTTTGGTACTTTAACGAAATAGAACCAATTTTTTTTTAATTAACCACGAAAAGTTTTATCATAAAAGAGAATAATCTTGGAATTATGACACTTGCAACAGCTAAGTTCTAAAAAGTGAATTTAATGGTAATTAGTTTTTTTTTAAAAATTACTAAGAGATAAGTTACAAAGATCAATTCACAACTAATAAACAATTACAAATAATTAGAATGAACTTAATTACAACAATTAAATGTGTAATTTACAATTGCTGGAATGTTTACAATTTATTTTTATCAAATTTTTAAAAAAATTAACTATTATTAAATTAATCTTTCTTGACTTAATATGTCAGCTCAATTTTTTTCCAAATGCTACAAGAAATTAAATGTCCAGAGTTCTCTACACAAGACAAAACTAATTGAAATACTCCTGTCACGAGATTTAGGCACATGTATTAGATGGGTACCACATGATATTGTGGCTGAGAGAAAATATCAATATGTATGCACTAAAACTACATGTATGAATTAGATGCCTCTCTTATAATTTATGACTTTTGAATACATAACCTAATATAAAATTTATATTTTATATTATTAATATTGATCTCAATCTGGTTTTGTGGGTTGTCCAAATTCTTAAGCCACTAGAGGATATAAATTTTATATTAATCTTAGTATAAGTTTTATATTTGCCTCAAACTAGCACTACAAAAAAACATAAAATTTCCGTCGCAAGCCAATGCCAATACCTTTGCCAATTGAGCTACAATGTATTTGCTATAATCTAATATAACTTTATATATTGTTAGAAAATAGACCAGTCCATCCATGGTAGATTAGGCCCAGGTCCATATGTGTAAGATAATGGAGGGAGCAGTTTAATTTTTGAAAGGAGAAAAATGAGAGATAGAGAACTTATGAGTATCCCACTAATCCCACTATCCAAAAAATATACGTACGTGAAATAGAAGCATAAGGTGTGTGCATTATGTTCATCATTTTTCTCTCTTCTCCTTCTCTCTCACTCTGCTTTTCTTTTAACTAACATGTACTTCTTTGCTCTTTCTTCTTTGATTCTCTTTGCTATGTAACGTGATTGTGAGCTTGCAACAAGTGCTCTAATCTCGTGTGACTATCTCGGTGAGTCAAAGTAAGATTTAAGGTACGCCCGCAAACCCTATATTGGTATCTGACCAAGGTTTATGCTTTCGCTGGTGCTTATGTGATTTTTTGTTTTTGTGTAAATGCTATATTATGAGTAGTTATTTCATATTACAGTATTCATTTTATAATTAAATATGTTGAGCATGCATATGAATCATAAAATGAACCATATCACATTGTAGTACCATAGATAGTTTCTTCGTTCAAAATTGGGTCATTAGAAAACTAGGCCTTAAAATTTATCATATTGCGTAGAGCACAAAAAAAATAAAGAAAATGACACCAAGAACGTTGAAAAAGGACATCAGATGGAAAAGTTACAGAGGAGATACGACCCGCGCGCCAGCCAAGTCTGGTGTGACATGGCTGGAAGTCAGGGATGACCTCAACACACCGTTTTGACACTTTAATTAAAAAATAAAATTTATATTAAGTCTGAAAGAAAAAAAAGGGTCTGGGCCAAGGGGTCTAGCCCACGGATCTAGATTATTAAAAAAAATAACTATTTGGGTCATGGGGTACTGGGCCGGTCGGATCAATGGATCCAACCCAAGCCCAAAATATTAAATAAAAAAGGAAATTTTTTAGTTAAAAAAAAATTCTGGCTGAGGGCCAAGTGGCAACGCCAATATCTAGCGTAGGTGTAGTTCAGTTTTTCTTTTCTAATTTTTTCCTTAAGGGAGTGTGAGACCTCCATTAAGGTGCGGTTTGTCCCTAAAAATTCTTAAAATTAAAATCTTTATTTTGATATATAATTTTTCTATTTTTGGGGGTAATTCTGGACCTATTTGTGAGTATTCAATGTATTTTATGGTATTTTTTTCGTTTTTTAAAAAATTCTAGAAAATTATGGTAATTAATATTTTTTTAATTTATAAGTGAAAATGACTTCATCTAGCACTGAATCCTTGGGATATAATTTATATGATTACATCTCATACCTGGATGATGAGTTACCAGTGTTTGAACCTCAAAGTGATGGGATGAGGAACTTCTTGGTGAAGAGGATCCACAGAATGATCTTATAGAAGGTCAAGATGTTAATAACTCAGAGGAGGATCTGGGGGGAACCTGAGGAGGATCCAAATTTAGAACTTGATGAATTTCCTGAAGAAGACTCAGAGGAGTTAGTGGCGGAAGTACCACAAGAGGAACATAAAGTAATATGTGATTTCGGATCGAGGTCAGAAACTTTATTCACCATCAAACCCCTTCCTGTGCAGCCTTTCATGGTTTCTTCAAATTCAAAACCCCAAGTCAGTGCCTACTCTACACGATGAATCTCTAATTGAGGACAGAAAAGAACTAAACCAACCTTGTACCCCTGCTTTGGCTATGAGTATAGCTGAAAGAGATGCAGTCGAACTAACAAATATAAAAGGCATTAATGGCATGCTCGCCAAATACATTGGATTTATGACAGATAAAAGGAATACTAAATTCTACCTAAAAGTCATAATGGAATATATAAGAGCAACTAGGGTTAGAGGCAAGCCTAAAGAAAGACCCATAAGGAAGGTGTGTTGGCTTAAAACTATAGAATTTGTTTCTAACTGTGTGAAAGTGCCTTGCAAACTTAAGAAGCTGAGAAAAACGATGCTTGCATACTGTCATGCTCATATCAAATGATGTACATATGTATTTGATTTCTTCTACTTTGCTTTGTTAAGGACATGTTTTATTACTCTTTCTTTGTAAAGACTTAAAATTTATTACATGCCTTATATGTTAAAGGAACATGTTTAATTTTTTCTTAGTAAATGATTCATGTATACTTTTTTATAAGTATGAGCCTTTTAGATAATGAGTCTTCTAAAAACAAAACTTGATGAGAATAGTACTTATATTAATTTTGATAGGAAGTGATGGCTACTGCTAGTGCCTAAGTGATGGGAGGTACAAACATATTCTTCTGATCATGGGTGTAGTGATGTTATCATTTCCTGATAAAAAATGATATAAATACATGACATTATATACTTTACACGTGCTATATACATAAATTCACTTAAATGTTCTATGGTTCAATAAATTAATGTGGGATAGGTTTATTACATAACCAAAATTGAAAATGGCAACCAAGAACATTATTGCTAAATTAAACAAGGGGAAAAACTCAACGGGGATAATTGGGATATTTGGCACCAAAATGTCTAATATATCCTAGAAGAATAGGATGCAATTGAGCAATTAACAATGGCACTGGTATAACCTGAGGCTAGAAATACGGTCCAGCATAGGAGAGACCAAGAGGCATACCTATCCTAGAAAAGGAAGAATATCATTGCAAGAATCACATTACTGAGCGCCATGGCTGATGACTTGATGTGTAAGTTTGAGACATACAGAACTACACAAGCTATGTGTATAGCCCTAAAGGATAAGTTTGGTGGAGTCTCTATGACTAAGTTTAGAAGGTTGATGATTAAAGTTGATACCTATAAGCTAAATCCAAATAACCCTATAAGGCAACACTTAAGAGAGATATCCAACATGATTTGTGAACTGAAGGAGGCTGGATATAATCTACCTGACGAGCAGCAAATGCATGCTATCATCAGGATACTCTCTGTGAATTGGGAGCACATGAAAGTTAATCTGACCCATAATGATAACAAAAATCACTTTTAATGATGTAACTAAGCATTTGGAGCTAAAGGATGAACGTCTGGAGGCTTACAAGGCACTGGACAAGATTATTTGACCGAAGGTACCGGTCTTTCCCATTCAAAGCTTGAATTTAAGAAATGCAAGAAATTTTAGAAGAATGAAAAGAAAGGCAATCCTTGTAATATCCCAATTTTTAGGCCCAGAGACTCAGAAAGTAGCCTAAAATAGATAGGCTACCAGACCCCTTTGAGCAGAAGTCCCAGAAACATACAGAGGGTTTTTAGGGACTAAACTGCAAATAAGTGAAAGTACAGGGACTTATATATAAATAGTGAAAGTCCCTAGGGGCATAATGGTCATTTTAGAAAAGAAACGGACTAAAGTGAAAGTTTAAAAGTTCCATGGTGCAAAGATGAAAGTAGACACAAGTTGTGGGCCATTTTGTGTAATTATGAAAAGTTAAGGGACTTAATTGGAAAGAGAAAAAGTTTCCAGGGGCAAAATGATAATTATAGAAAGTTGAGCTGGAAGTGACTTAGAACTGCCTGGAAGCATTTTAGTCCCAAATTTTATCAGTGGATAGAGGAAATGATGCTGGTTAATCTAGCTTATTATAGAAATTTTATTAGAGTTTTAGATAGCTGAAATTTATCTAATAGTCTGAAAGTTATCTGAAATTTTTATCAGATCTCTTGGACCTCAGATATGAGTGAAAAGTTACAGGAATGTGCGTCTTGTGAAGCCAGAGGTCACGGAACTGACAGAATCCAGAAAGGAGTTCTGTAGAAAAAGTTATTCACTTTTTAGTGAATTTAGACGGGAGTTCGTGAACGCCCGCTCGTATGGCGTCATAAGAGGCCCATAATGACACTAAGGGAGGCCTAAGCCCATGATATCAGTTCAGCGGTAAAAGGGGCCAGTATCCTGAAATATGCAAAAAATGTGCGAAATGACGAAAATACCCTTATGTTATAAAATAGTTAAAGAATGAGTAAAGGGTATTTTGGTCATTTGACTAAGGTTAGACAGTCAAGAAAGGTTATCTGGATAGTTGACCAGGGTCAGGGAATACTCTGGTAAGATGTGAAAAGACAATAATGCCCCTAGACTCAGTACGGTAAATAAAGAGGAACCAAGGGCATTTTGGTAATTTGCCAAGGGATGTTTCTTGGGGATTAAGCCATCAGAGTACTTGAGCTTGACCAGAGACCCAAGATGACATTCCAAAAGCCCAAAAACGTAGCCCAAGGAATATGTGGGTTAAAGTGGCATTAAAATAATATTTTAGTGGCTTTTCAATAAAGTAAAGTTACCCGGTTGAAGTGATAACCAGGGAGTTGATCAGATAAAGCTTGAGACTTATCCGAAAGCCATGAGGTGGCATGAAAGGTACCCATACAGCGCCACATGGCATGAGCATAAGGGAAGAAGAAAAAGATAAGGACAAGTGGCACGATCTCAGCCGTTTATTCCGGGATAAGACTCTGGAATTCTCTAGAAGCATTGAGTCAGCTGGTGAGGTATCCCAAGGGCCCTACCATTGTGCCACCTAGGCATGTGAGGTGTCTTTTGATGATATCACTTTTGATAAGTCATTATGGAGGATGATATCATCACGATGATGTAGGCAAAGCTTCTTAAGGAAGCAAGCGATCTGAGCCGTTCATCGTGATTCGATCTGAGCCATCCATTCCACCTCCCTTCACCTATAAATACCCCTTACCCCCTTACTTCATTCCACACACCACGGAAAGAACAAGAAGAGAAGAGAAAAGAAGAGAGAAAGAAAGAAAGAAAGAGAAAGAAAGGAAGAAAGAGAAAGAAAGGAAGAGAAAGGAGTTCTGGCTGAGTTAGGAGCAATCTAAGGAGCTTAGGGACTCTGCAAGCTTAGGAATAAGGTAAGTAATTTATTCTAGTCCCTGTTCTAATAAATTAGAGGATTGTTCTTATAAATTAGATAGTTAGAATAGATAAATATCTCTCTCTATAAGGTTAGTCGTGGATAGAAAGAAAGTTAGGGGATAGTCAGAACAGGGGTATTATCTCAAGATAAGCTTGAGTTAAGTGGAGTTATGCTGGATAAGATAATAATAAGAATATTATTATGCTTTGTATAGACTCTGACCTCTCTAAATAAGGGACCTCAGATCAAAGGATAAGGTTAAAGGAAGGGCTACATGCCAGGTAGTGAACTTACCCATTCTTGTATGCTTGATATATATGCTTGTGTGTTAATATGATTATGATATGTGATGATGATGATGAATGATATATGCTCTGCCCTTTATGAGTTTATGGTTATGCATAGTAGTGATAGGCATAGAGCATGATAGTATGCAAATGGAAGCTAAAGGAAGATAAAGGAAACACATGTCATACACTTGCATTCATCTTGTATGCATTGAATGGTACCGTTTGCTACTGAGATTTCCCCCGAAATCTCACCCCTACCTTTTCCAAACATAACAGGGTACTATTTTGGAGAAGATGAAGATAGAAAAGTGAGGATGTGACAGTCCTCCACCCAAGCAAGGCAAGCAACAATACAAGAAGAAAGGAAAGGAAAGAAAGGTAGTAAGAAAAAGCTAGACCTGAAGAAGGTCAAATGCTTTGCCTGCTACAACATAGAGCATTTCACACGCGACTGTTCTAAATAGGCTGAGAATGAAAAGGTAATAGTGAATTATGTGAATTCACATGTCTTATTTGTTTCGAGGATCTTTCATAGAATACTGTCAGTTGCCGTATCAAAGCAAGTGGCTTTACCTACAAACTTGTTTTGCGTGGTGGAAAGACCTTGATGCTACATGATGTGCTTATGCTCCAAACATCTGACAAAATTTAGTTTCTGTTATTTGCTTACTAGACTTTAGGTTTAATGTAAACTTTCATGGTAAAGTTGCAAACATTTATAACAACTCAATATTTTATGGTTCTGCTTTTCTATTTTAAAAGTTCTTTATTATAGATTTTGTTGGTGATTTTATTGCTCACGATTGTTTTGCTATTACTTCGAATAATCTAGATATAAATATTTGGATAGACTAGGATATATTAATCAAAATTGAATGATTAAACTGGCAAAAGAAGGCATGTTGGGGGTTATCTTCCAATATGGATATTTCATTATGCAAAAGTTGTCAAACTAGTAAGGCTACTAGAAAACCATTCGGTAAGGGAACACGAGCCAAAAATCCCTTGCAATTAATCCATTCCAATATTTGTGGTCCAATGAGTGTGAGGGTGAGACTCGGAGCTTGGTATTTCATTACAATTATTGATGATTTTTTATGATATGGTCATGGCTATTTGATCTCACATAAGTCTGAGGTACTAGAGTATTTTAGATGATACATAAATGAAGTAAAGAATTAAATAGACAATAAAATCAAAGCATTATGCACTGATTGAGTTCGTTAATACCTTTCAGATCAATTCAAACATCTCTGTGAAGCAAAAAGGATTATTAGGCAACTAACTATCCCTGGCACACCTCAACAGAATGATGTTGCTAAAAGAAGAATTAGAACTCTTCTAGATATGGTTGGTCTATGATGGCTTAAGCAAACCTTCCAATTTCATATTCAGGTGATGCTCTATTGATAGCAACTTTCATACTTAACCGTGTGCCTTCAAAGTTAGTCGTTTCTACATCTTACGAGTTATAGACTAAACGCCAGCCAGATTTAAGTATCCTTAGACCTTGGGGCTTGGCGGCATATATCCATGACTATTTTCATAGACATAGGAAACTGGGTCCTAGAGGGAAGAAATATATTTTCATAAGGTACTCTGAACCCTCAAAAGGATATTTATTTAAGTGAAATTGTAGATGGAATAGTGATTGAAATAGAATCTAGAGATGTTGTATTCATTGAGATAGAATTTCCCAGTAAGGGAGATGTTGACCATACTGTATCTTTTTGAGACTCAAGAATAGGACAGTGTAATATCCCAATTTTTAGGCCCAGAGACTCAGAAAGTAGCCTGAAATAGATAGGCTACCAGATCCCTTTGAGCAGAAGTCCCAGAAATATACAGAGAGTTTTTAGGGACTAAATTGCAAATAAATGAAAGTACAGGGACTTATGTGTAAATAGTAAAAGTTCTTAGGGTTATAATGGTCATTTTGAGAAAAGAAAAGGGCTAAAGTGAAAGTCTAAAAGTTTCATGGTGCAAAAATGAAAGTAGACACAAGTTGTGGGCCATTAAGTGTAATTATGAAAAGTTAAGGGACTTAATTAAAAAGAAGAAAAGTTTCAAGGGGCAAAATGGTAATTATAGAAAGTTGAGCCGAAAGTGGCTTAGAATTGGCCGGAAGCATTTCAGTCCCAAATTTCATCAATAAATAGAGAAAATGAAGCTGGTTAATCTAGCTTATTATAGAAATTTTATTAGAGTTTCAGATAGCTACAATTTATCTGATAGTTTGAAAGTTATCTAAATTTTTTATCAGATCTCCTGGACCTCAGATGTAAGTGAAAAGCTACAGGAAGATGTGCCCCATGAAGATACAGGTCAGGGAACTGACGGAGTCCCAAAAAGAGATATGTAAGAAAAGTTATTCACTTTTTAATGAATTTTGATGGGGAGTTCGTGAACGCTCGATATCCGATTGTGAAACATAATCGGTAAGAAAGCTGGGACTAAATGAGTCCAAATAACGTCACAAAGAGGGCTATGATGACTCCAAGAGAGGTCTAGATCCACGATATCAATTCATCGGATAAAGGGGACTAGTGTCCAGAAAAAGGTGCAAAATGATAAAAATATCCCTATGTTATAAAATAATTAAAGAATGAGTAAAGAGTATTTTGGTTATTTGGCTAAGGTTAGACAGTTAAGGAAGGTTATCTGAATAGTTGACTAGGGTCAGGGAATACTCTGGTAAGGTGTGAAAAGACAATAATACCCCTAAACTCATTAAAGTAGATAAAGAGGAACCAATGGCATTTTGGTAATTTGCCAAGGGACGTTTCTTGGAAATTGAGCCATCAGAGTACTTGAGCTTGATTAGAGACCCAAGATGACATTCCAAGAGTCCAAAAATGTGGCCCAATATTTATGTGGGTTAAAGTGGCATTAAAATAATATTTTAGTGATTTTTCAATAAAGTAAAGTTATTCGATTGAAGTGATAACCGGGAAATTGATCAGATAAAGCTTTGGACTTATCTGGAAGCCATGAGGTGGCGTGAAAGGGACCCATAAGACGCCACATGGCATGAGCATAGGGAAAGAAGAAAAAGATAAGGACACGTGGCACGATCTCAGCCGTATATTCTGAGATAAGACTCTGGAATTCTCTGGAAGCGCTGAGTCAGCTGGTGAGGTGTCCCGAAGGCCACACCATTATGCCACCTAAGCATGTGAGGTGTCCATGGATGATGTCATTTTGATGAGTCATTGAGGATGATGATGTCATCATGATGATGCAGGCAAAGCTTCTTGAGGAAGCTAAGCGATCTGAGCCTTCATCGTGATTCGATCTGAGCCATCCATTTCACCTCCTTCCACCTATAAATACCCCTCACCCCCTCCATTCCACACACCACAGCAAGAACCAATAAGAGAAGAGAAAAGAAGAGAGAGAAAGAGAGAGAGAGAAAGAGAGAAAGAAAGAAAGGAAGAGAAAGAAGGAGTTCTGACTGAGTTAGGAGCAATCCAAGGAGCTTAGGGACTCGGTGAGCTTAGGAATAAGGTAAGTAATTTATTCTAGTCCCTGCTCTAATAAATTAGAGGATTTTTCTTATGAATTTAGTAGTTAGAATAGAGAAATATCTCTCTCTATAAGGTTAGCCGTGGATAGAAAGAAAGTTAGGGGGTTGTGAGAATAAGGGTAAATAAGCTTGAGTTAAGTGGAGTTATGCTAGATAGAATAATAATGAAAATATTATTATGCTATGTATAGGCTCTAACCTATGAAAAGAGGAATCTTAGAGTAAAGGTTAAGGACTAAAGGAAGGGCTACATGCCATGTAGTAAACTTACCTAAACTTGTATGTGTTGAATGTATGGTTGATTGTGTTATGGCTTGTTTGATTGATATTAATATGTAATTGTTGAAGCTCTGTGCTATGATTACCTTGTCCAATTGTATTTCATATGTTACATGGAAGTATGCGTATTGCATTAAGTTGACACAATCACAAGCAAGCACTAATACCAATAATTGATGCATACATTATTTAGTACCGTTTGCTACTGAGATTTCCCCCGAAATCTCACTCTTTCCATATCAATCCAATTACAGCATGTCTTCTCAAGATGGAGGAGATAAAGATACGTGAAGAGAAGTTAATAATTATTTATCATGATTGATATGTGATTTATGCATGTTATATGTGTGTAAAGTTGGTTGCTGGAATTTGCCACCATGAACAGTATCTCATGGTGAGGTAGTAACCTTTAATTTGTAATTAAAAATAGTAAATGTTTGAATAAATGTATGATATTTTTATAGTAAATATTAGACATATAAAGATTCAATTTGATATATAGAACGCCTTATTTGAATGTCTACTGTAACATCCCGATTTTTGGGTCTAGGAGAACTGGGAGGTAGTCTGATATGGGCAGGCTATTAAACCCGTAGTCCCAGGATAGTAATTTGATATGGGCAGATCACTTACCTATATTTTGTAGAAATTCGAGGGATGAGCTAAGTATCTCAGGATTTAAAGATGAGTTAAGTCTTTGATCTAGAAAATAGGAACAGTTCATGAAACATCCTCCCTTAGACTCCTCAGAGTACACTTGCGGAAGCAATATTAGCTCGATTATATCTTAACTTAAGCCCAGAAATTAAAATTTTACTCTTAAGTTCCTTATTCTGAACCTTTAATTTGAGAACTGATTAATCCCATTCTACACATCCAAACAAGGCTTATTACCTATCCACGGAATGCCCCAGATGTGTACCACTGGCTCACCAAATTTCATAGCCAAACTCTTTCGTTTACTAGGTCAAACTGAGGTCAAAACACTGTTACCTCAGGACCTGCAAATTTCTCTTTCCATTTCTCATTCACAAATTGAACATGCCAAACAATGTTTATTATTGAATAACAAAATGTCATACAACAGGGCATACATAAAATTCTCATATTTCCATTACATCTTTTTCTGCCTAAACTCTGGCAGCACAACCACTAGGCTTCATTTGTACAAAGAACTGAACTGTACTGATTCGGTAATTCCCTCATGAGAACTACCATTCTACGTAAATACCCAGGAAAAACTGGATGAACCGGCTAGGTCCACTCACTTCCAGCCTCCTTAGACAGCACCTACGTACACAGTACTTATCATATACTGATGTTCAGTCTTAGTTTCGGCAGCATAACGGCGTCTCTCAAAATTCTTAGAATTCACTTCAACATAATCCCCCTGTAATGGGTTAGATATGGGGAATGAGATTCGGGGGAATCTCAGTAGTAATAATCATAACAATATATGTAATGCAGAGTGACGGTGCTTGCTTGTGATTCTGTACAGATAAGTATGCTACGTGCTTCTATATTCAATAACATATGATCATAGCATTGTAATAGAGCTTCAAGCATAACATATAAGACAACAATCCAACCAAACAATAGTATAACAAATCACAAAGCCATTACATAAAGCCAGGATTAGTTACTACCTCAAAAGCAGAACTTCAGAACTTCTCTACTGCTTCCAACTTCACCAGAACTTCCTTTCTTCTTTCTTTCTCTCACTTTCTCTCTCAAGAACTTCCTTCTCTCTCTAATCTTGCTCTTGGCCATGCATAATGAAGGCAAGGGGGGTATTTATAGTTTTGGTCAATGGCATTCTTGTAATTTTGAAGCCATCTGATCCTATGGTCCTGGTTTTTCCGGAATTTCCTATTTTTCTTTATTCCTTTTACTGCATCATGCATGACATCATCTCAAAGCCACCTCATGGGACACCTCATCATGCACATTTCTCACATGGCGAAATTGCAAGCTTCTTGGACACCTCATCAGCTGACTCAGCAGTTCCAGTCCAATCCAGTACCGGTCCGGTCCGATTTCCCACAAACTGGACTTACCTGCTAAGATTGTGCCACGTGTCCTTAACTTTTCTTCTTCCTCTAAGATGATGCCATGTGGCATCTGGAAGGGACCTTTCACGCCTTCCAATGCTATCCATATAAGTCTAGAACTTTATCTGATCACCTCCTCGGTTATCGTGCCGACCGAGTAACTTTACTTTATTGAAACAACATTAAAATAGTATTTTAATGTCACTTTTTCCCACATATATGTTGGGCTACGTTTTTGGGCTCTGGGAAGGTTATCTTGGATCCTGATCAAGCTCAAGCACTCTGATGGCTCGATTCCCAAGAAACAGCCCTTGGCAAATTACCAAAATACCCTCGAGTGCCCTTCCTTGCGCTATCTTAGCCCTAAGGGTAAAATCATCATTTTACATCTTTTTGTACCCTGTCAGGGTATATACTGACTTTAGGTAACTTTATCTGTATGTGCCTTGGCTCCTGGGCCTATCCAGAATGACCAAAATGCCCTCATACATCTACTACCCCTTTAATACAACACAGGGGCATTTTCGTAATTTCGCACTTTTCCGGGGTTCTGCCGGACACTGGCCCACCTATCAGTCCAAGGGTCTTACTGGGTCCCTGTTGGTGCCATTATTGGGCCTTTCAGGGTCCATAACCTTCATAGCACGTATTACGAGGATCCTCCCTTGTCAATGATTATTGAATATTTTATCTATTATTCATCATTTATACACATATCCGGACACCGGCTCCTTCAGTCCGATACACTGGCCTGCGGTGTTCAGGCATCCCTGTGAGTCATATCAGTCATCTGACTGAGGTCATCCGAACTCATTCAGTCCCTTTTCAAATACCGATAAATTTCCCTATCGGATATCCGGAGGCCTCACACTCCCGTCTGGATTTTCTGATTTGTGAATAACTTTTTCTATAGGCCTCCTATCGGTATTCTGTTAGTTTCCAGACATCCGCCCCATAAGGACGCATCATCCTGTATTTTCTCACCTAGATCTGAAATCTAGGATATCCGGTATGAATTTTTATAACTTTTGGATGATCAGTCCATTTCTGGCTATCTGGAGTCTTCAAAAATTCCTGTATCAAGCCAGATTACCGAGCGTCACTTGCTCTCTCTACCGGTGGAATCTGGGACTGAAATACTTTCGGACAGTCCAAACCACTTCCGGCCTGACTTTCTTTAATTATACTTTAGCCCCAAGGAACTTTTCTTCTTTTCAATTAAGTCCCTTTTTATTTGGCTAAAATTACACTTAAGGACCCCACCTTTTTGTCTACTTTTCCTTTTTGGCTTTATACTTTCCATAATTGCACTTAAGCCCCTTCATTTTCTTTCTTTTGCAATTTAATCCCTTTCTCTGCACAAATGACCATTATATCCCTAGGGACTTTCACTATTTACATATAAGTCCCCGGACTTTCGCTTATTTGCAGAATTCCTAGGCTTAAGACTTAGGATATTCCTCACATTCCTCATTTTGAACCTAGGTGAACGGTCCCGATTCTGTAGGTTAAAGACTTAACTTATCTTTAAATCCTGAAGGACTTAGCTCATCCTTCGGATTCCTACAAAATACAGGTAAGTGATCCACCCATATCAGATTACTACCCTGGGACTACGGGTTTAGCAGCCTGCCCATATCAGACTACTTCCCAGTTTCCCCTAGACCAAAAATCGGGATGTTACAGTTCACCTAGGTTCAAAAAGAGGAATGTAAGGAATATCCTAAGTCTTAAGCCTAGGAATTCTGCACGTAGCTAGATATGGGCTGGCTCCTAAGTAAGATAACCTGATATGGGCAGGTTGTCGAGCCTTTCAATTAACAATGACTCCCGAAGAGTTCAAGGGATGAGTTGTTGAAAGAGAATTTCTGTAACATCCCTAATTTCGGTACTAAGTTGTATGTACAGGTTAAATAAAACATATGAGATTTTTTTGGAAAAGATGTGGCCATATTTATGTAAAGAAAAGGATTAATTGGAAGAGGAAAAAAGTCTAAAAGCTAAAGTACAAAATTACGAAAATGCCACTGTGATGCCCTAAGAAACCAGAAGTAAATGGAGGGCATTTTGGTCATTTCACACAATGAATGGATATCAGAGGAAATTTGATAATAAATTATTATAATTAATATGAGAATTTATGGAGTTGACAGAAGTCAAAAAGGAGTCTTGTAGAATTAATTATGGAATTTACGGTGAAAAAGGACACCGATAAAGGGTTAAAGGAAACATATGTAATTTTTAACAAGACTTCTGGTTCTCAGAAAATTATGAAACTTTGTAGAGAATTCATTTTATATTAAAATGAATTTATAAAAATATTAGAACAATTAAAAGAGGTGTTTAGCATTTATGCTAAAATCAAGGCAATTTAAGGACATCGGCATAAGGAAAGTACATTGGGATTTGTGCTAAATAGCTATTGGACCTAAAAGCGGCCCAACATTTTTGTTCTAGGCCAGCCCAATAAGTCTCAAAAGTTATCTTGAAGCCCAATCCCAATAAGGAATAATTTATGGATTTTGAAAAGAAAAAGAAAAGAGAATAAAGTAAGAATAAGGGTTTGCACATGGTGGGACCCACATGGACTAAAAATGGCGCCAAGAAGAGAGCTTAGGTGTCCCAAGTGATGTCATGCTAGTGAGGTCATGGTGGTGAGGTCATGAGCCAAAGTGAAAAGATATTCCAAGATCAAACCTTTAACCATTAGATTAAATAGTTTCCAAAGTGATCTTGGCCTTCAAATGGCACATGACTTTTGCTATAAATACCCCCCCTTTCCATTCATTCTTCACACCCAAGAGCTCCTTTAGAGAGAGAAGTGAGTTCTAGAGAAAGAAAGTGGAACAAAGCAAGGAAGAAGCAAGGGTCTTGAAGGAGCAAGGTAAGTTGATGTTCTTCACTTTACCATTTTGGTTTGCACTGTTCATGCACTGTTCATGATAGAAGAAAATGGAATTTCAATGATTTAATGCTTCCATTGAGTTTATATGATGATTTTGTGTAGGATTGGAAAGGTTTTGAACCTTGTAAACCATTGGAATTAAATGTTATAATGTTGAAAATTCCTCACGGGTACTGTTCACTCGCGTGAACGGTGATTTGAATTTTCTAATTTTGATGCTTCCAATGGTCTTAAAATGAGATTTTGTGTGGGGGTAAAGTGGAGGAACAAGTATGGGAAGCATTGGAACCAAAATGGGAATTTTTGAAAAAATGGGAGGTTATTCAAACTAGACTTGGAATTTGTTTGGAATGGAGTTATAATTTGGTAATCATATTATAATGTTTAGGTTTTGACATTTGTGGCAAGGAAAGACCATTTCAAGAAAGGAAGGACAAGGATCTACAAGAGGTAGCAAGAATATCTAACTATAAACTTATGTGCTTTGATTGTTTTGCTTACTTGTTATGCATGAAGGTTTGGTTGAGCATGGAATGTTGTGATGATGATGATGATGTGATATGAGTATGTGATACCCCTTGCAATATATGTCATGACAATATGCATGTTAGAGTTTGATTATGTATAAGCATGAATTAGCTCCCATTGCATGATAACATGTTAGGCATTCAATCAAACATGCATAACCTTATAGTTTATATTACTTGCTATTGGGATTTCCATGAAATCTCATTCCTTCCATATAATTAAACATGCTCTAGGTGCTGGATCTTCTCAAGGCAAGAGGGTAAATGTTGATGGATGACTGTACATAATTTAAAGAGTGTGCACTTTAATTACAAGATGATGTTTTGGTTTGTATGATGCATGCTACTCATAAATCCAATCTGAGGTGGTGTACTTCCATTGGTATTTTGATTGACTTATATGATGAGTTTTCATATGAAATTTGGCATGAACATATCTAAGATCTAGAGCTTTAAATGGACACCAAGAACGCCTCATTTGGTTAAGAACTCGAATTGTTATGATTTTTCAAAGTTAGGAGTTGAAATCTGGAATAAGGTAAAACGACTACTCAGAGGCAGTGAGGTTCATGCGCTAATTTCATATAGTAAACGAATGAGTTTTTCCTCAAAATTTTTTGAGATTAAAGTAGACATATGTATATTTAAATCCATATCTAATTCAACTCAATTGGATAAGTATACAAGGAGAAATGAATTTTTGAAAATGGGGAAAAGAAACTGGAACTTCTAGATTTACCAAATGAACAGTAAAGTTCAACGAATAAACTGATTTGATCTGGACAAGAAGATATCATTTTCATATTTTTCTTCAAAGTTAAATGAAATAGGTTTCATTAGAAATTGGAATCACCTTAAAACGATTTTTCTAGATTTAGTTATGAATTTCCAAAGTTCAGGTTGTAATCTGGAATTACCGAGTGAATAGTGATAGTGAACAGTAACCGTAAGCCCAACTCTTGGAAATTCATGTTTTTGAGGTTAAGAGGTATTCCAATGTTCTAAAATAGTTCCAATTGAGTAAGGTTAAAGTTCAAAATTAAGGTCAAGGTTTTAAGGTTAAGACTTAAAGATATTTGTTAGAAAATACCGTTGTGCTGGTAGACTATACAAAGTACTGTGTACGTAGGTGCTGTCTAAGGAGGCTGGAAGTGAGTGGACCTAGCCGGTTCATCCAGTCTTTCCTGGGTACTTGCGTAGAATGGTAGTTCTCATGGGGAATTACCGAATCAGTACAGTTATTTTCTACCAGGATTTTCGGCAAGAGAGATATAATCCACTTCAAGAGAGCTATAGCAAGAGTACTTTGAGAGATATAAAGAAGGATGTTTCAATTTCTAGAACTTAAGATGAAGGATAAGAATATAAGTAAAGATGCCAGAAAGAGAATTTAGGGGCATAATCGTAATTATGGGAAAGATCGGGCTGGTAGCCGAAGAGTACCATATTTTACCATAAAATAGAGAAAATTATGCTGATCATTTCACTAAACTGTAAAATATGCATATGAGGTCCCTATGAGTATGTAAGAATTAGAAAAGTGACCAAGGGTATTTTGGTAATTTGCCAAGGGATGTTTCTGGGGAATCAAGCCATCAGAGTACTTGAGCTTGATCAGGGCCCAAGATAGCAGTCCCAAAGTGCAAAAACGTAGCCCAAGGGATATGTGAGTTAAAGTAGCATTAAAATAATATTTTAGTACTGTTTCTATAAAGTAAAGTTACTCGGTTGATTTGATAACCAGGGAATTGATCAGATAAAGTTCTAGACTTATCTGGATAGCATTGGATGGCATGAAAAGGTGTCTTGTGGGACCCACCTTGATGCCACATGGCACTGATATGGAGGAAGCAGATAAAGCGAAGGACACGTATTTCGGTGTAAGACTCTGGAATTCTCCAGAATTGGTGAGTCAGCAGGCTGAGTCAGCAAGTAATTATGAAGGGTGGTGAGTCAGCAGGATGAGTCAACAGGTAATTATGAGGGGTAATGAGTCGCCATGGTGAGGTGTCCCATGATGACATCACCATGATGATGCAGTAAGGGAGAAAAGAATATAGGAAAATTCTTGGAAAAATGGTGGCCACAAGATTAAAGTTCTTGCTAATTACAAGAATGCCATCCATGAAAAGTATAAATACCCCTCCCCTCCCCTTTTCATTCATCCCACAGTTTTGGAGAGCAAGAAGAGATAGAAAGAGAAAGAGAGAAAGAGAGAGAAAGAAAGAAGGAAGTTCTGGCGGAGCCGAAAGCAGTATAGAGATAGTAGAGTTCTACTAAGCTTTTGAGGTAGTAACTAATCCTATCTTTTATGTAATGGCTTTGTGATTTGGTGTGCTATTGTTTGGTTGGATTGTTGTCTTATATGTTATGTCTGAAGCTATAATACATAATGCTATGATCATATGTTATTGTTGAGTATAGAAGCACACGGCATACTTATTTGTACACAATCACAAGCAAGCACTATCACATTGCATTATATATATTGTTATGATTGTTACTACTGAGATTCCCCCGAATCTCACCCCCTATGTATAACCCATTACAGAGAGACGCCGTTATGCTGCAAAATTATCAGTTATGAAGGAAGGAGATGATACATACTGTGTACGTAGGTACTGTCTAAGGAGTCTGGAAGTGAGTGGACCTAGTCAGTTCATCCAGTCTTTCCTGGGTAATTACGTAGAATGGTAGTTCTCACGAGAATTACCGAATCAGTACAAATCAGTTCTTCAGAAAAGATGGAGTATAGTAGTTATACTGCCGGATTTCAGGCAGGAAAGATGTAATAAAGATATGGGGATTTTATTCATGCCCTTTTGTATAACAATTTATTATTTAATAATAAATATTGTTTGGAATGCTCAGCTTGTGTATGAGGAATTAAGAAATGTTATGCATATGTATGTAAAGTTGATTGCTGGCATGAACAGTAACTCGTGGTAACACAGTAATATTTGATCTATAATTAAAAATAGTAAATGATTAAATAAATGTATGATATTTTTATGGTAGATAGTAGACATACCAATCTTCGATTTTATATATAGATTGCCTCATTTGGATGTCTACACATGGAGATATAAATTACCAAAGTTGGAACCAAAATGTTGGATTCAGGGGAAAAATGCTGGATAAACAGTAAAGTTATAAAGTTGTCTGACGTTGACTTGGTCAAGGCATGGTCAACAAGTTATTTTTCCCTGAAATAGAATTGAGTTATATTCATGTATCAATTTGAACCACTTCATTTCGATTTTTCTAGAATTAGTTATGATTTTTTGAATTCAGGTCACTCATCTGGAATTTACACAGTGAACAGTACTCGATAAGAGTAAAACTCCAGATTGAGAAATTGGACTTCAATGACCTTGAAAGTGGTTCTAAATGCTACCCAATGGTCCCTCAGACATACAAAAGTAAGGATGTTTCATCTACACATGGAGATATAATTTTTCAAAGTTGGGACCAAAATGCTGGATTCAAGGAAAAAATGTTGGATGAACAGTAAAATTGTAACATTGATTGACATTGACTTGGTTAATGCGTGGTCAACGAGTTATTTTTCCCTGAAAGAGAATTAAGTTAGCTTTGTTTACCAATTCGAACCACTTTTTTTTTTCTAAAATTAGTTATGATTTTTCGAAGTCAGGTCACTTGTCTGGAATTTACACAGTGAATAGTACTCGATAGAGTAAAACTCTAGATTAGGAAATTTGACTTCAATGACCTTAAAAGTGGTTCCAGATGCTACCAAATGGTCCCTAAGATGTAAGAAAATTAGGATGTGATAGACAGTGCTGAACAAATTAATAGATCAGAATCCTATAGGTATGTCAATCTGAGTGGGAGCCAAGAACGGTCACCACAAAGACCAAGACAAATGAGAAAATATAAGGAAGTAGCTCTAGTCAGAAGGAGTAAATAGGAAAATGTTCTAAAGAGACGCTTCCAAATAGAAGGCAAAGCACTCTCAGTTACTCCAGAAGGGGATGATGAACCTTACACTATTCATGAAACCTTGGCAGGTCCTACCAATGAGAAATGGAAGAAACCAATGAAAGAGGATATAGATTCAATGATGAAAAACTAAGTTTGGGAGTTGGTTGATCTATCAAAAGGGCGAAAAGCCATTGGAACAAGTGGATTCTCAAAATTAAGAAAGGTGGATGGATCAATTGACAAATATAAAGCCCGATTGGTCGCAAAGAGATATACAAACAGGAAGGTATAGATTATGAGGATACTTTTTCATCTGTTGTGGCTTCAACTCGGTAAGACTCATTCTGGCAATAGTAAACAGTTTAAACCTGCAGTTACATCATATGGATATAAAAACCGCATTCCTGAAGGGTCATATGGATGAAGAAATCTATATGGAATAACCAATAGGTTTCATTGAAAAAGGTTTTGAGCACAAGAAGTGTAAACTCAAAAGATCCATTTATGGATTAAAACAGTCATCCAGACAATGGTACTTGAGATTTTACAAGGCGATAACCTCATATAACTTCCAGATAATAGAGAAAGACCATTGCGTCTACGTTAAGCAGTTTAAGGGTAACTTTGTAATATTATCCTTATATGTAGATGATATACTCTTAGCTAAAAATAGTCTTGACTCAATGATAGCTATTAAAGAATGACTCTTGTCTAATTTCAAGATAAAAGATATGGGTGAAGCATAATACATAATTAGAGTCAAGATCCAAATAAATCACTTCAAGAGAATCCTCACTCTTTCACAAGAGAATTATATCAAGAAGATAATTGAGTGATTCAATATAAGTGACTGCAATCCCATGGATATCCTTGTAGCCACTAGAGTGACCTTGAGTTCTGACATGTGTTCCAAAACTGAATTAGACAAAAAGTAAATGGAAAGAATTCCATATGCTAGTATCATTGGTAGCCTGATGTATGCGATGATGTGTATATGACCATATATTTGTTATGTCGTGGGGTTGGTTAGTAGATTCCAGTCCAACCCTGGTGAGAAACACTAGAAAGCAGTAAAGATGATCTTGAGATACTTAAATGTCACAACTGACTAGCGTTGTGTTATCAATAAAGTGATCTATACCTAATCAGATATTTTGATACTGATGTAGGTGGTAATGAAGAAGAGCGAAGATCGACTTCTGGATACACCTTCTTGCTTAACAACAGCTCCATATGTTAGAGTAGCAAGAAACAGACTTGTATTGCCTTACACTCTATGAAAGCTAAGTTTGTTGCATGTACTACAGCAGCGCAAGAGGTTGTTTGGCTGAAGAGATTTATCAAACACCTAGAATTTGGGAACGAGATTACCAATCTGGTATTGATACACTGTGATAACACTACAACCATAGCCTACACCAAAGACCCTAAGTATCACAGCAAGACCAAATATATTGATATCAAGTATAACTTTGCTAGGGATTATATAGCACAGAAAATTATAACTGTACAATACATTTCAACAAAATGTATAGTAGCAGACCCCCTGACCAAACCAATGGGCAAAGAAATATTTGAGAAACATGTAAAAGCCATTTGCATGCGTAAAATATAAAATTGCAGACCATATGTAATATTTTATTTTATTAATTATATCATGTCATTTATCATTACTTATGTGTATGGGTGAAAGTATACAATGTCTAGTATGTCGTACAAGTTAGAAAGGTTAGCTCTCTCACATGAGCAACCGCCTTTGATGCTAGAGAAATATTCAAGATAAGACATGTGTTCACCAGTAAAGTAGCAAAAGTGCTGATATGGTAGAGAAGAAATACAATAAATGTTGCCTTAGTTTAAAAAGGTAGTAAGTCGAGATGAGATCCGTGACTATAGATATAGATTGAACTATGGATACCCACATCCATGAAACTTGTTGCCAGGTAACAAATGCTTCAAAATTGCCGTCATATTATGTGAATAGAATTGAAGAGTTTGGGTTGAGATACTGAGTATCTAGACTTAAATCTGTATAGTGTGGTTGAAAGAATCAAAATGACGTACACTCTTTAGAATAAGAGGAATACCGTAACATGTGATTTGTAATATCCCAAATTTTCGGTACTGATTTGTATGTACAGATTGAATGAAATATATGAGATATTTTTCAGGAAAAGATGTGGCTATTTATGTAAAGAAAGGGATTAAATTGAAAAAGAAAGGAAATGTAAGGACTTAAGTGCAATTATGAAAAGCTTAAGGCTAAAAAGGAAAAGTAGACAAAAATGTGGGGTCTTTAAGTGTAATTTTAGCCAAATTTGAGGGACTTAAGTGCAAAGAAGAAAAGTTCCCCGGGGCTAAATTGTAATTAAAGAAAGTTAAGCCAGAAGTGGTTTGGACTGCCCGAAAGCATTTCAGTCCCAAATTTCACCAGTAGATAGAGCAAGTGATGCTGGGTAATCCAGCTAAATACCGGAATTTTCTCATGACTCCAGATAGCCAAAATTTATCTGATAATAAAAAAGTTATAAAAATTATTATCGGATATCCTAGACCTCAGATATAAGTGAAAAATTACAGGATTATGCGTCCTGATGAGGCGGATGTCAGGGAACTGACAGAATACCGAAAGGAGGTCTGTAGAAAAAGTTATTCACAAATTAGTAAACTCAGATGGGAGTGTGTGACCTCCGGGGATCCGATTGGGAGATTTATCGGTATTCAAACTGAGACTGAATGAGGTCAGATGACATCAGTCAGATGCCTATTGTGACCCAAAGGGATGCCTTGACGCAGTATGCTAGTCTATCTGATAAAAGGAGCCAGTGTCTTGTGATGATATTCCAAAGACTTCTTTTAGGACACGCTATGGACATTTTGAGTTTCTTGTGATGCCTTTTGGGCTAACGAATGCACCTGCTATTTTCATGGATTATATGAGCCGGATCTTCAGGCCTTACTTAGATCAGTTTGTTGTGGTATTCATTGATGATATCCTGGTGTACTACAAATCTTTTGAGGAGCATGAAATGCATTTGAGAATTGTTCTTAGTACCCTTAAAGAAAAGCAGCTCTATACTAAGCTGAGTAAGTGCGAGTTTTGGCTTTCAGAAGTCAAATTCCTTGGTCATGTTATATCCCGAGAAGGGGTAGCTGTGGATCCTAGCAAAGTTGAAGCAGTTTTGAGCTGGGAACAGCCAAAGACAGTGACAGAGATCAGAAGTTTTCTTGTCTTAGCAGGGTACTATAGAAGATTTATTCAAGACTTTTCTCGAATTGCCTTGCCACTTACCAAGCTTACCAGAAAGAATCAACAGTTTAAGTGGGATGAGAAGTGCGAGGCTAGCTTTCAAGAGTTAAAGTAGAGATTAACCACTACTCCCATGTTGATTATTCCAGACCCAACTCAGACTTATGTAGTCTACACTGATGCTAGCAAGCAGGGGTTGGGATGTGTACTGATGCAGCAAGGTAAAGTAGTAGCCTATGCCTCTCGACAGTTAAAGCCACATGAAGAGAATTATCCCACTCATGATCTGGAGCTTGCAGCGGTAGTTTATGCTCTGAAGATATGGAGACATTATTTATATGGAGCAACTATAGAGTTGTATTGTGACCACAAAAGCCTGAAGTATCTGCAGGATCAGAAAGAGCTGAATATGAGACAATGACGATGGATGGAATTGTTAAAAGATTATGACTTTCAAATTAAATACCATCCAGGAAAAGCCAATGTGGTGGCTGATGCTCTGAGTAGAAAAGTGGTGCAGGTAGCATATCTGATGATCAAAGAGTTAGAATTGATAGAAGATATGCGAGATTGGAGCCCTTTATATCAAATGCAAAAGATAGAGAGTCCTTACGGAGGAGTTCAGATCCGAGAGTGTATGGAAGATGAGATAAAAGAGGCTCAAAATTAGGATAAGCTCGCAGCAATCTTTAAATATAAGTTGGAAAGAGGGAGAACTAGAAATTTTGAGTTTTCCCCAGATGGATTGTTACAGTTCAGGGGAAGACCCTATATCCCTAATGCTATGGGATTAAGAGAAAAGATTTTGGATGAGGCACATAAAAGCCGGTATATAGTACATCCAGGTATGACCAAGATGTACCATGATGTTAAAAGGTTGTTTTAGTGGCCTGGATTGAAGAAAGATGTAGTGGCTTATGTGTCTAAGTGTTTGACATGCCAGAAAGTAAAGATTGAGCACCAGAAGCCAGCAGGAACATTGAAACCACTAGAATCCCTGAGTGGAAATGGGATAGCATTGCCATGGACTTTGTGGAAGGGTTACCCATGACTCCAAGTAAGCATGATGTAGTATGGGTAGTAATTGATCGATTGACGAAGTCAGCTCATTTTCTGGCAATCAATAAGAGGGATTCTCTAGAGAAGCTGGCAAAGTTGTATATAAAAGAGATTGTTAGACTTTATGGTATCCCAAGCAGCATTGTGTCCGATAGAGACCCTCGATTTACTTCTAATTTTTGGAGGGCTTTGCAGCAAGAGATGGGCACTACTCTCCGATTTAGTACAGCCTATCATCCTCAGACGGATGGCCAGTCGAGAGAACAATCTAAACGCTAGAAGATATGTTGAGAGCATGTGTTTTGGATTTCAAAGGCAGTTGGGATATCCATCTACCACTCATAGAGTTTGCATATAACAATAGTTACCAGACTAGTATTCAGATGGCCCCTTTCGAAGCACTCTATGGACGTAAATGTAGATCCCCTTATGCTGGCTAGAGTTGAGCGAGAGAAGAATGCTTGGTCCTGATATAGTGGATCAAACTGCAGAACAGATTGCAATGATTAGATAAAGATTGATGATGGCTCAAAGCAGACAGAAAAGCTATGCAGATGTCAGAAGGAAGCTGTTGGAGTTTGAAGAAGGAGAGCATGTATTCCTTAAGTTAACTCCAACTACGGGAGTCGGACGATCAATTAAAGTGAAGAAATTGCATCCAAGATACATCGGACCATTCCAGATACTCTCAAAGATAGGGTCAGTAGCCTACAAGTTGGCTCTTCCTCCAAATCTCAGCCAGATATATGATGTGTTTCATGTTTCCCAGTTAAAGAAATACATACCAGATCCATCTCATGTGATTGAGCAAGATGTAGTTGCATTGCGAGATGACCTGACCTATGAGGTTGGACTGGTGCGAATTGCCGATAGAAAGGTCAAGCAGTTGCGGAATAAGCAAATTCCTCTAGTCAAAGTGATCTGGAAAGGCTTGGCTGAACATGAAGCTACGTGGGAAACAGAGAAAAAGATGAGGGAGAAGTATCCTGAGTTGTTTTTATAAGATATGTATATTGTAAATTTCGAGGATAAAATTTATTTTAAGGGGGAGAGAAATGTAATATCCCAAATTTTCTGTACTGATTTGTATGTACAAATTGAATGAAATATATGAGATATTTTTCAGGAAAAGATGTGGCCATTTATGTAAAGAAAGGGATTAAATTGAAAAAGAAAGGAAATGTAAGGACTTAAGTGCAATTATGAAAAGCTTAAGGCTAAAAAGGAAAAGTAGACAAAAATGTGGGGTCTTTAAGTGTAATTTTAGCCAAATTTGAGGGACTTAAGTGCAAAGAAGAAAAGTTCCCCGAGGCTAAATTGTAATTAAAGAAAGTTAAGCCAGAAGTGGTTTGGACTGCCCGAAAGCATTTCAGTCCTAGATTTCACCAGTAGATAGAGCAAGTGATGATGGGTAATCCAGCTAAATACCAAAATTTTCTCAGGACTCCAGATAGCCGAAATTTATCTGACAATGAAAAAGTTATAAAAATTATTATCGGATATCCTAGGCCTTAGATATAAGTGAAAAATTACAGGATTATGCGTCCTGATGAGGCGAATGTCAGGGAACTGACAGAATACCGAAAGGAGGTCTGTAGAAAAAGTTATTCATAAATTAGTAAATTCAAACGGGAGTGTGTGACCTCCGGGGATCCGATTGGGAGATTTATCGGTATTCAAACTGAGACTGAATGAGGTCAGATGACATCAGTCAGATGCCTGTTGTGACCCAAAGGGATGCCTTGACGCAGTATGCTAGTATATCTGATAAAAGGAGCCAGTGTCTGGAGACGGGTAGAAACGGTGTATGGCAAAAGTACCCGATGAATATCGTCGGGAGAGATTTCTCGTGAAACGTGCTAGAAAGGTGATTGATAAGACATAGTTTGTATATGGTTTCCATGACAATTTTGAGAGTTTTATAATAACTTTACCATTTATTTCATGCCTTAAATTGTACTTTTGTGTATTACATGATTGTGCATGGCAATATGCTAATTAAAGGGTAAAATGGTAAAATAACTCTTCCAAACTGCATATATTTGGTTATCTACTGATCTGGACTTTTATAGTGAGCTTTTATATTGAATTGCAGGTACTTTGGAAGAGAACAAGGACCAGGAAAGAAATCAAAAGACAATGAAAGTGGAACCACGCCTCTGTGCTATTTAGTCGCGACCAAAGAGTCCCAAGGTCGCGACCCATAATTCATCTGGAATATTCTCACTGTTTATAAGTCGCGACCAACACATGTATCTGGTCGCGACTAATAGTACAAAATAGCTGAAGCTGCGCGTTTTGGATTAGGTCATGCTGTTATAAGAAGAGAGATGGCTGCCGTTAGGAGGAGGCTGGTTTTTGGACCTGATTAGGCTAAGAAGCAGTACTCGAGCGATCTCTACACACCTTCTACACATCTCTACCCCTTTCACCCTTCATCTCTTCATCGTCCCTTCATGGCATCATATCTGAACAGCGATTACAGTGCAGCAGAAGTCATGAGAGGCTAGACCTTTAGTCTCTTGGTGATGGTCCAGTATCTTGAGGTCACGGACTGAACGGGGAGTTTCTTCTGTTCTAATTTGTATCTTGTCATATTTTGATTGCTTCTAGATCTAGGGTTTTTCATCATATGAACAAGTTTGGATATCGATTGATTATTCTCGAATTAGACGATTGTAATTTACTTTGAATGTTTCGAATGCTGGTTTAAATTCAATATTTCAGTTTTGAGTTCAAGTTGTGTCTTATACTACATTACTAGGGTGCAATTCACTTAATTTTGATGGCTCAGACCGTGACAATCCGAAGCTCTCGTCAATGGCGCCGTTGCCGGGGAGCCAAGTAATTGGTTCCCTAGTAATTGTTTGTCAATTCTACTGCCTACCTGAGTCACTTTTGTTGTTTTTCATTGCATTTTAGTTTTTAGTAGTCTTCAACTTGCATTTCATACTGCATTCTTTTTCTGACTTTTTTGCAGAATCGGTCTCTGTGACTTTAAGTCGCGACCTTACTTGACCTGAGTTGCGACAGTTACTCTCTGTCATTTTGAGTCGCGACCGACAATACTTAAAGTCGTGACTAATTGCTATCTGTGATACTTGATTGCTCTCTGTGAAAACCAATCTCGACATTTAAAACTTTTAGGCGCGACTGCTGCTCTCTGTGACTTTAAGTCGCGACTTAAATACACTTTTGTCGCGACCAATTGAAAATTTTCTGCTGTGCAACTTCTGAATCTGAATCTGACTGTTTGCATTGATTATTTTTTATTGTTTCTGCATTGCATGCGTAAAAGAACTGAACCATTAGTGCCTTTTGAACCTAAAATTGAGAGAAGACTTAGGAAACTAAGGAGAGAATTTAGGGAATTTTGAGAAGAAGAAGCAAAATCTAATTCCTCCTCTAGTATCCCGGAGTCTGAAACTGAATTGTATTTAGAGTTTCCATTATCAACTTCTAACATGGCTGGGATTAATCATAATGGGCATAATGGGAATGGAGAAAATGAAATACCTATGAACGTTGAAGATAATAGAAGTGTTAGGGAAGTTAATCATTCGCATGTGAATTATGATCCTAATGGTTTCTATACTGAAGTGGCAAATTTTGAAATTAAAGGAGCTTTGATTGCAGCCTTACCTAAATTTCATGGTTTTGTAGGAGAATGTGCACACAGGCACCTACAAACTATGCACATGATCTGTTCTTCAATGAAGCCTCCAATGGCCACTTTGGATGACGTCTTGAGGAGGTGTTTCCATTTTACTTTGGAAGGGAAGGCTAAGGAGTGGCTGTATAATTTGCCAACCCATTTTTCAACCCTTACATGGGATCAGCTGACGTCTACTTATCTGGAGCAGTTTTTCCCAGCCTCCAAGACTACTCGGATAAAGAAGGAGATCACTAATGTTATGCAATAGGATGGGGAGTCTTTGCATGAGTATTGGACAAGATTCATTAACCTTCTGGCTCGATGTCCCCACCACAACATCACTAAGGCTGATTTAGTAGACATCTTCTTTGATGGTCTACTGCCCCACAATAAAGTATCCTTGAATGCTGCTGCGAATGGTTCATTGAGAGATAAGACCCCACAAGCAAGTTGGGATTTGTTCCAGAAAATGGCTAATGAGGACCATCAAACTAGAGATCCAAGAAGATTACCACCCTCATCCTCAGATAACTCTAATGCGATTTTAGCTGAGATAGCAGCCTTAGGAAATTGAATGGACAAGAGGATGAGTTTGATTGAAAGGGAGCTGCACTCCATAAAACAAGTTCATACAGTGGATACCTCGCAAGCCCTAGTTACAAGATGTGAATCATGTGGTTCAATGATGCATGCTACAAGTACATGTGATAGACAGTATGAGGAAGTTGCAGCTATGTATCAAGGGAGGGAGAATAACTTCCAGAAGAAAGATCCATGCTCTAACACATATAATCCTGGCTAGAGAGACCACCCAAATTTTAGGTGGGGGAGTGCAAAAAATAGATATAATCAATTTCAAGGAGGTGGTGCTTCCTCAAGCAACTACCAAGGTAATGCAAGGTCTTTGGTCCCCACACAACCTAATGCCTTAGTGCCTTCAAGACTAGAAGAGACCTCTCAATTGTTAAAGAGTATGGCAGCACAAATGAATAACATGGATGGTAGAATGACCAATATTGATCACAAGCTCAAAGAGAATAATGGTCAGTTCACCTCCATAGCTTCAATTCTCCAGAGTATGCAGAAGGATATGCAGATGTTCACAGAAAACTTGAGGAGTTAAGTTGTAAGAATGCAGATATCACAAGCCACTTAACTCAAGTTTCTAATACAGTGAGTGACATCCAAGGAAAGAACAGTGGTAGCATACCTTCGAACACTGTTATTAATCCAAGAGGGGTGAATGCCATATCTCTAAGAAGTGGAAGACAGGTGCATTTTAAGGAAGCTGATACACCACAGGAGGATAACGAAGAATCTAATTTTGAGAATTCACTGTCGGAAATTGTGCACTAGGGGCCAATCATTGTCTTATAAACATTATTATTTTTTGAATGTCTTAATTATGTTATCACATTATTTGCATGTTTACTGTGATGACCATCCTTGGATAACTCATGATCTTATCCTAAATATCCCTGGTCAGTCATCTATGCGGGAGCAGAGATGAAATAAGACCAGTATGACTTTGAAGATATATAGAGATATAAATCAAAGTCATAGGCACATATAAGAGTACAAGGTATTAGACCGACCCGCTATGAGAGAGCTGCATGGGTTAAGTCATAAGCCTCTCTCATATACAAGCCATGCCACTATGCCCTTTGACCTGAGATCATCATGGATTCCTGCATGACAAACGCTCAGCTTTGACCTAGTCAAAAGTCACTTTTGACCGAGTGATCATAAAGGCTATGTTCGGGCTTAGTGGTTTTTCATGCGGAGGAATGTGAATGGTCAAGATGGAATTTGTCCCTCACATTTAGAGAGATATTACTGGGCCCCTCGATGAGTGAGTCTGAGAAATATATGGCCATACTGTAATGGAAGGGTAGTTCCATAACTATAGTCAGACTGCACAGGGATCGAGAAAGTAACGGTCAGGAATAGGAGGATGACGTTCACCATGCCTCATCCATGACCGAAATATCGTGTGACAAAAGGGACGTGATATGGTTATATGAAAGGTAACATCGTTCATCGATCCTCATATGATTTGGGTAGTCGTAATGTCTTGCTAGAGGCCGCTTACGACTTGTGGGTTAGTATAGTAACTGGCCCACTGCCAACTTCATATGGGCCTACAGGGTCGCACACAAAATAGCCCAACACGAGCTGTGATGTCCATATTCATTGAATCTAAGAGATGTCTAGATTCAATGAATAGTCTAGGGTGAATTTATATATTATATATATATAAATTTGTATTTATATATTATATATAATATAAGAGATATTTGCAAGATTTAATTTATAAGGATAAATTAAATTTCTATCACTTTTGAATTTGAATTTAAATGGATATGATCTATTTGAATTTGAAATTCAAATTGATAAGATATCTCAAATTTGATTTATGAGAATAAATCAAATATAATTCTGTCTTATCTTTATTAAATAAATAGGTGATTTAAATCTGTGGGACGGATTTAATAAAAACCATATTTATTTAATTAGTTTCTTATCAAATTATGCAATATATGATATTGTATTAATTTCATAATTAATATAAGATTAATTCTGAAGCCCGGCCCAATTAGAAGCCCGATACATCCTATATATTTGACATTAGGAGCTAGGGTTCCAGACACAATAGACAGACACGACACACAGACACAATACACATGAAAAGGGGCAAGGAGAGTGCAAAATGTTTGCAGATAAGAAACTGCTGGAATAGAGACGGTGAGGACGGAATCTTGACAAAACCGTAGAGGAAGACAAGAGACGCTAGCACGTCATTCATGATTGGAACGCTGTTCGTGTGGATACCGGTAGAGAAAGCCGATATGAGTTGTCAACTTCTTGCGAACGAGAAAAGAGCACCAGGTACGATGAGGTCGCGACCAGTTGACACATAGGTCACGACCAAATTGGCTTCTGAACGTCAGAAATTCGAAAAGAGAATACAGGTCACGACTAAAAGCTGAGGAGGTCGCGACTAACAACTCCAGAGGTGACAGGTTGAAACATCCTCCTTTATATCCCTCAAAGTACTCTTGCTATAGCACTCTTAACTGAATATTATCTCTCTTGCCGGAATTCCTAGTAGAAAATAACTGTACTGATTCGGTAATTCCCCATGAGAACTACCATTCTACGTAAGTACCCAGGAAAGACTGGATGAACCGGCTAGGTCCACTCACTTCCAGCCTCCTTAGACAGCACCTACATACACAGTACTTTGTATAGTCTACCAGTACAACGGTATTTTCTAGTAAATATCTTCAAATCTTAAAACTTGACCATAAATTTTGAGCCTTAAACCTTAACCTTATATCTTAACCTTACATATATTCAATTGGAATTATCTTAGATCATTCGAATACCTCTTAACCTTAAAAACATGAATTTCCAAGAGTTGGGCTTACGGTTACTGTTCACTGCCACTATTCACTGGGTAATTCCAGATTACAACCTGAACTTTGGAAATTCATAACTAAATCTAGAAAAATAGTTTTAAAGTGATTACAATTTATAATTAAAGCTCTTTCATTTAAATTTAAGACAAAAATATGAAAATGAGATCTTCTTGTCCAGATCAAATCAGTTTATTCGTTGAACTTTACTGTTCATTTGGTAAATCTGGAAATTCCAGTTTCTTTGCCCCATTTTCAAAAATTCATTTCTCCTTGTATACTTATCCAATTGAGTTGAATTACATATGGATTTAAATATCCATATGTATACTTTAATCTCACAAAATTTCGAGGAAAAACTCATTCGTTTACTATATGAAATTAGCGCATGAACCTCACTGCCTCTGAGTAGTCGTTTTACCTTATTCCAGATTTCAACTCCTAACTTTGAAAAATCATAACAATTCGAGTTCTTAACCAAATGAGGCTTTCTTGGTGTCCATTTAAATATATAGATCTTAGCTATGTTCATGCCAAATTTCATATGAAAAATCATCATATAAGTCAATCAAAATACCGATGGAAGTACACTACCTCAGATTAGATTCATGAGTAGCATGCATCATACAAACCAAAACATCATCTTGTAATTAAAGTGCACACTCTTTAAATTATGTACAGTCATCCATCAACATTTACCCTCTTGCCTTGAGAAGATCCAGCACCTAGAGCATGTTTAATTATATGGAAGGAATGAGATTTCATGGAAATCCTAATAGCAAGTAATATAAACTATAAGATTATGCATGTTTGATTGAATGCCTAACATGTTATCATGCGATAGGAGTTAATTCATGCTTATACATAAGCAACTCTAATATGCATATTGTCATGACATATATTGCAAGGAGTATCACATACTCATATCACATCATCATCATCATCATCACACAACATTCCATGCTCAACCAAACCTTCATGCATAACAAGTAAGCAAAACAATCAAAGCACATAAGTTTATAGTTAGATATTCTTGCTACCTCTTGTAGATCCTTGTTCCTTTCCTTCTTGTAATGGTCTTTCCTTGCCACAAATGTCAAAACCTAGGCATTACAAGATAATTACCAAATTATAACTCCATTCCAAACAAAATCCAAGTCTAGTTTCAATAAGCTCCCTTTTTCCAAAAATTCCCATTTTGGTTCCAATGCTTCCCATACTTGTTCCTCCACTTTACCCCCACACAAAATCTCATTTTAAGACCATTGGAAGCATCAAAATTAGGAAATTCAAATCACCGTTCACGTGAGTGAACAGTACCCGTGAGGAATTTTCAACATTATAATCTTTAATTCCAATGGTTTCCAAGGTTCAAAACCTTTTCAATCCTACACAAAATCATCATATAAACTCAATGGAAACATTAAATCATTGAAATTCCATTTTCTTCTATCATGAACAGTGCATGAACAGTGCAAACCGAAATGGTAAAGTGAAGAACATCAACTTACCTTGCTCCTTCAAGACCCTTGCTTCTTCCTTGCTTTCTTCCACTTTCTTTCTCTAGAACTCACTTCTCTCTCTAAAGGAGCTCTTGGGTGTGAAGAATGAATGGAAAGGGGGGGTATTTATAGCAAAAGTCATGTGCCATTTGAAGGCCAAGATCACTTTGGAAACTATTTGATCTAATGGTTAAAGGTTTGATCTTGGAATATCTTTTCACTTTGGCTCATGACCTCACCACCATGACCTCACTAGCATGACATCACTTGGGACATCTAAGACTACTTCTTTGGCGCCATTTTTGAGTCCATGTGGGTCCCACCATGTGCAAAACCTAATTCTTACTTTATTCTCTTTTTCTTTATTTCCAAAAATCCATAAATTATTTATTTTTGGACTTGGGCTCCAAGACAACTTTTGGGCCTTATTGGGCTGGCCTAGGATGACATGTTGGACCTCTTTTAGGTCCAATAGCTAATTGTCCTAAATCCCAATGTAATTTCCTTATACCGATATCCGTAAATTACCCTGATCTTAGCATAAATGCTAATCACCTCTTTTAATTGTTCTAACATTTTTATAAATTCATTCTAATATAAAATGAATTCTCTACAAGGTTTCATAATTTTCTGAGGCCCAGAAGGCCTATTAAAAATTACATACATTTCCTTTAACCCTTTATCGGTGTCCTTTTTCACCGTAAATTCCGTAATTAATTCTACAGGACTCCTTTTGACTTCTGTCAACTCCATAAATTCTCATATTAATTATAATAATTTATTATCAAATTTCCTCTGATATCCATCCATTGTGTGAAATGACCAAAATGCCCTCCATTTACTTCTGGTTTCTTAGGGTATCACAGTGGCATTTTCGTAATTTTGTACTTTAGCTTTTAGACTTTCTTCCTCTTCCAATTAATCCTTTTCTTTACATAAATATGGCCACATATTTTCCAAAAATCTCATATATTTCATTTAACCTGTACATATAACTTAGTATCGAAATTAGGGATGTTACACAGGTCACGATGAGAAGCTTAATAGGTCGCGACTAAAAACTCCAGAGGTCACAGGTCGCGACGAGAAGCTGAGTAGGTCGCGACTGGAAGTTCCAGAGGCAAAGAGTCACGACTAGTGGATACGGAGGTCGCGACTAAAGCTCAAATACCAAAGGTAACACTTCTTTCTCCTTGACTTAAACACATTCGGTAGATCCTGGCTGGGAATGGAAAAAATTTTTAAAGTTAATTTTCGCTGCGTGTCTTCCAATTCCCTTCATTCACCACAGCCACAAATGAAAGTTGGGAATTCTTAAAGCATTAGAGAACAGCAGCTAATGAGCAAGAAGGCAACTCAAGAAGAGTGCTCACAAGCTTAAGTGGAGATGCAAGACTTGCAGGAAGAAGCAACAACATTACCAAGTCCAGCATACAAAGGAAAGAAACCTGAGGAGAAGCCGGAGACGAGCAAGCAAGAAGCCTCTTTGCATACAGGTAAGGAGGTAAGTATAAAAGATCTCCCTTTTCCCAACTCTTATTTGCTGGAAAGAAAAAGGTTGATCCTGATTTTGCAAAAGATGCTTACAATCTGTTCAATAAACTGGAAATAAACATCCCTATGGTTGAATTCCTTAAGAGAAACCCTAAGTATGCTAAATTTTTAAAAGAATTGTGTGTTGATAAAAAGAAATTTAGGCCTCTTGAGAGAATTCAGGTGAGTGCTAATGTGTCATCCCTTTTTAAAGCTGAACTACCGGTTAAGTGCCAAGACCCAGGCTCCTATACAATCCCATGCACTATAGGAAATGTTCCTATTAAGGGAGCGTTGCTAGATCTAGAAGCGGCCATTAATGTAATGCCTTGGTCAGTTTATCAGGCTTTAGGTGTCAACAATCTGACAGACACAAATGTAGTACTCCAACTAGCTGATAGGTCAATTAGGTAGCCCAAGGGAATTCTTGAGGATATTCTAGTGCAGGTCAAAGACTTAGTGTTCCCAGCTGACTTCTATATTCTGGATATGTCTAATGAGCTAGTGAATGATAGCACTTTGATCCTTGGCCGACCTTTCCTCCAAACTTCCAAAACCATCATTAGTATGAAGCATAGCTCCATTACAATGGAAGTTGGAGAACATATGGTAAGTTTTAACATGAATGAAGCGATAAGATATCCCTATGATAACTCTGCATTTACTGCTTTAAATGCCATTGATTTTGCTGTCGAAGAGGTTAGGGATGAATATGAATTGAGTTTGCATGAGAATGATGGAGATAATGCACTTACAAAAGGTTTGTTGAGTGATTTTGCAGGATCCCAAGGTATGCTAGAAGCTGAAAGGCCAACAATCAAAGAAGGGTCGAGTTTCTGTGATAAAAAGTCGAGACCCAATGACCTTAAAGTCGCGACGCAACATTAGTTGCAGTCCACTGTGAACATGAGTCGCGACCAAATGAATATAAGGTCACGACACAAAACTATAGAGATGACCAGTCACAACCTGAAGATATAGGTGTCGCGACTAGCCTTCACTCTGTTGAGGAACAGCCTTCCTGTGAATATGAGTCGCGACAAGACGGTTTTCAGGTCGGGACACAAAACTACAGAGATCACAAGTCACGACAAGATGAAGATAAGGTCACGACTAATAGCTTCAGAAGTACACCCTATCATATTGGTTGCGACAATACGCTGAAAGGTTACGACCCCATATACCATTCTCATCTAATAAATTGAAAATTCCTTCAGATCACCGTTCCACTATTTTGGTTAAACGGCCAATGCGTTCTAACCCTACTTCTCCTCGTTCTCATTCCAAGATTACTTCCCATACCTTAAAATTATTGAAAGATTTGATCCCTAATAATGATGCAGGCATAAAGAAGCATGACCCCACTCTTGTTGTAATTGTAGACCAACCTCAGCTTGGTGCGACGCTTGCGGAAGTAAAGGACAAATTGGGGAACCCACACAAGCTGGATAAGAGCAGCCGCGCCGAATATACGAAGGATGTGAAGGGTAAACCTCCGAACTCTGTTGCTGTTACATGCCAACCACAGTTGGGCAAGTTCAAGTTTAAGGAGGGAAGATTCAAGACAAGCTTAGACGAAGCTCAGCACGAAATGCACTACTGTGGCACTTTAAAGTGGAGAGAGAAAGCAATGGGGGAGATCATCCATTCAAACAGCTGTCTCTCCAAGGTTATTGAGTTCCCCTCGCCACCTTGAGGCCAGGTTGTCTCTTTTCTATCTCCTACCTTTTACACACTCTTCTTTTATGATGTTTTGCTATGTTCAGTTGAGTATAGGAAAGAGATGATTCGGTAGATTAGATTCCATTTTCAGTTTAGTTCTAGTTGTCTTCAATTTATTTCTGTCTATTCTAGGATTATTTCTGATTTGAATAACACCACGTTACTGTGTTGCACACTCTTCAAAAGTCACCTTTCCATCCACACACTCACTTGCATGAATTTCGCTTACCCATCCTGTCATCCTTGCTTTACTTGTATTGCTTTGTATGACTTGAATGTGACTACGAGCTTCATTGAGAAAATTGCAGTGAGCGTTATGACTACCTACAATATTGAGGCTAGATTTCACTGATAACATTAGCAAATTTTTTCTGGTTCTGTGACAGTGAGGACACTGTCAAGTTTAAGTGTGGGGGAGGATGATTTACTCTTGCTTTTTTGTGTTTAATCCAATCTTTCATCACAAAATTTTTGTTTTTGATCTTAACATGTGGTGAATTGCTGTAAATTGGACCTCCACCTTAAACAAAATTGTTAATTGGTAAAAAGCATTTAGTTTGAAAACCATTTTTGGACTTTGAAAACTGTCACTTGGTAGTCTCTATGAATAATGGTCACGACATATATGATTTATGGTCGCGACCTGTGATGGAATTTTGGACTAACGTGCTCTCTGTGAACTACAGTCGCGACCTATGTGCTGTCTGGTCGCGTTAATACCTCTCTGTGTATTTGTGTCGCAACTATAGTACCTGACTTGTCGCGACTGTTCCTCTCTGTGTATTTTAGTCGCGACCAATTATTGAAAACTTCTGAGCATCCACCCCTGTGAAAACAGGTCGCGACCATAAATGTTTTAAGTTGCGACCCACTTTTGGAAAATGTCCAATTACCTTCTCTTTGCCTTGTGCAATGCTGGAAAGAAGGATTCCTTTTGAACTACTAAGATACTTTCACAAATAATTCATTGTCACCTCATTTCAAATCCTTTTTAGACCTTCGAAACCATTACCATACTTGAATTTTTCTTTGAGAATCTTGGAAATTGAATTTGAAACACTTAAACTTTTGCTATTGAATTTGGGATTATTACATGACTCCAAGTGATTACTTTGAAACTTCTAAATCATCGTTTAGAGGGTTTTCAGTTGTGATAAGTGTTCTAATGCCTAGTGAATGATGAACTTTGTTTGGGACTTTAGCTTATGAGCAATTTAGATCAAAACCCTAGTTGGAAGGATTCTCGGACTAAATTTCTATATTGAGTGATTATTCAATTGGTTTATATTCTCTAGAACTTATCTTGGCTCTGAGTTGAGAATGACTTGCACACTTATGAATTGAACATGATAGAGGCATTCATTTCGTAATGTCTTGGGTAGAGGCAGCTTACGACTTGTGGGTTAGTATAGTAACTGGTCCACTGCCAACTTTATATGGGCCTACAGGGTCGCACACAAAATAGCCCAACACGAGCTGTGATGTCCAGATTCATTGAATCTAAGAGATGTCTAGATTCAATGAATAGTCTAGGGTGAATTTATATATTATATATATATAAATTTATATATATATATTATATATAATATAAGAGATATTTGCAAGATTTAATTTATAAGGATAAATTAAATCTCTATCACTTTTGAATTTGAATTTAAATGGATATGATCTATTTGAATTTGAAATTAAAATTGATAAGATATCTCAAATTTGATTTATGAGAATAAATCAAATATAATTCCGTCTTATCTTTATTAAATAAATAGGTGATTTAAATCTGTGGGACAGATTTAATAAAAATAATATTTATTTAATTAGTTTCTTATCAAATTATGCAATATATGATATTGTATTAATTTTATAATTAATATAAGATTAATTCTGAACCCCGGCCCAATTAGGAGCCCGATAGCATCCTATATATTTGACATTAGGAGCTAGGGTTCTATACACAATACACAGACACAACACACAAGAAAAGGGGTAAGGAGAGTGCAAAAGGTTTGCAGATAAGAAACTGCCAGAATAGAGACGGTGAGGACGGAATCTTGAGAAAACCCTAGAGGGACAAGAGGCGCTAGCACGTCGTTCGTGATTGGAACGCTATTCATGTGGATACCGGTAGAGGAAGCCGATCTGAGTTGTCGACTTCTTACAAACGAGAAAGAGCACCAGGTACGACGAGGTCACGACTAGTTGACACATAGGTCGCGACCAAATTGGCTTCTGAACGTCAGAAATCCGAAAATAGACTACAGGTCGCGCTAGTAGCAGAATAGGTCGCGACTACAAATTCCAGAGACGACAGGTCGCAACTAGAAGCTGAGGAGGTCGCGACTAACAACTCCAGAGGCGACAGGTCGCGACGAGAAGCTTGGTAGGTCGCGACTAACAACTCCAGATGCTACAAGTGTAACGAGAAGCTGAGTAGGTCGCGACTGGAAGTTCCAGAGGCGAAGAGTCGCGACTAGTGGATACGGAGGTCACGACCAAAGCTTGAATACGAAGGTAACACTTCTTTCTCCTTGACTTAAACACATTCGGTAGATCCTGACTGGGAATGGAAAAAAAATTTAAAGTTAATTTCCGCTGCGTGTCTTCCAATTCACTACATCTCCTTCTCTCTCACTCTGCTTTTCTTTTAACAGATGTGTGCTTCTCTGATCTTTCTTCTGTGATACTCTGTGCTGTGTAACATGATTGTGAGCCTGTAACAAGTGCTCTAGTCTCGTGTGGGTATCTCAGTAAGTTAGAGTAAGATCTAAGGTACGCCTGAAAACTTTATATATATAATATTCTACTATATAATAATTTATATATATAATAATATTAAAAACTAAAATAATTTTAATTTTTAACATGAGAAAAAAATTTATATATAGTTTTTAATATATGTGTGCTATATAACACTGTTTTATATTATATATTTGCTTTTTATACATTTAAAGAAAACCATCTATAATTAGCAAAGAACTAACTATTATGATAAATACTAATTATTCAATATAAAAAATCAAATGATTTGAAAATATTATAATAAATAAGTTAATTATTTATTTGATTGATTATTCAAATTTAAAACTCCTTCCAGCATTTATCTGGTTGATGATTATAAATGGAAATGTATGCATACAAGTTATATAAAACGAATTTTCTTAATATGTATCTAATGATGAGATCAATGATAATGATAACCTAATCAACACTAACCCCGTAAGTATGTCAATTTACTTTGTAATTGAATCATACTGTTCTATTATTTATTAAACTTATTTATCACATTTTTATAATAGAAAAAATCTTAGTGATAAATAATTACAAATATGAAAAGAAGAAGAGCCTAAATAAATTAATAATATATATATCATAAAAAAATATGTCATGGTTAAATCAAATATATAATCCTATCAACTTATATATACAATTCGTGGTTATGGGCCTGTTTGGGTTTACCCCAAACTATGGTTTTAAAAGCTCTTTTGGGCAAAACTTTAATTTAGAAAAATTTTAAAATAAACAGCCATATTTGTCTATAAGTGCTTTTGGGCAAAACCATGATTTTGAATAAGCTATTAAAACTAACATTTTGAACAGTAAAAGAGCTTATGGACTATCCAATTACTATCTTACCCTTACTTTTTTTTACACTTTCTCTCCTCTCTCATCTCTACCCCTCTCCTCTCTCCTCTCTCATCTACCCTCTCTTCTCTCTCTTATCTTTTCTCTACCTCTCTCATCTCTCTTACTTTTAATCAAATCATACATTTTTTGGTAATTAACCAATATAAAAAGTCATTCTAAAAATAACTATCCAAACACTTATTTATTCAAAACCACTTTTTTTTCCTATAAACTATTCTCTAAAAGCCCTTTTCCATAAGTTGTCTATAAGCCCTTTTTTTTATAAGCCATTTTTTAAAATCCTATCCAAACAGACCCTATAAGTTGACCTAGGTGGATGATAGGGATAATGATGAGGATGAAGAGTGTGTGCATACAAATATCCATTTAATTAATTATGGGTTCTTATCTTGTTATACATAACTGTTGAGTTATTATTAAGGCTCAAGACGAATTGATTTTAATGAACTCTAATTGAGCTTTCTAATATCTCATATGTCTTTATTAATATGTGTCTAATGATGAGATGATGACCTAACTAACGCCAACTCCACAAATACATCAATTTACTTTGTAATTGAAAATATATTTAAATCATATATTATTAATTATGTTATTATATAAATTGTTGTCGAATTATAATTTAAAATATTGAAATTTGAAATTAGTGACGGATTAGCCACTAATTTGCGACAGAATTTGATTAGCGACGTATATATAACAAAAATATTAGCCACAGAAATTAGTGAAGGAAAAATTCTGTGGCTAAAAACTTTGCCTTCGTAATTAGCCAAAGAACTTAGCGATGAAAAAATTCCATGGCTAAAAACTTTGCCTTTCAAATTAGCCATGGAAATCAGAGACGGAAAACTTCCGTGGCTAAATATTTAGCGACAGAATGGAAATTTGTTATAAATTCCATCGTTAAATTGCCGACGGAAAGTTTTTGTCAGAAATTCTGTCGATAATTTTAGTGATAGAAAAATTCAGTTTGAAATTCCGCCGCTAATTTTAATTTTTGTAGTGTAAAAGATAGTTATGAAGACCAACAATTTTTGTCCTTATAGAATGAACTTTAATTTGGTCGCACAGACACAAGATCTTAGTTTAAATATGTATAAATGTAAAAAATCTCTTTAAGAAATCTACTTTTAATTATACTTAATAGTACTCAAATATGACCTAATTAGATAATCATAAAAAAAAAAAGAAATAATTATTAAGAAAACTGAAAAGGGAAATTTCCCTTTCTATCTTAAAATTGATTCTAATTTTTCTCTTAACTTTATTTTTATGTTTGACTTCCGTTCATTAATTTTAGTCTGTTTCAATATAGTTAATTGAATTTATATCTTAAGATTCACTTTTCTTCTTTAATTTCTGATAAAAAGCCACTCATAATTTTCCTTTCTATCTAAAATTATCAAATTATCTAATAAAAAATTATTAAAGTTAAGTCACCAAAGATTCTCACAAGACTTTATGAAACATTTTACTTTGATGGTAATTACGAAAATGATGAAAATATTTATGTAGCTTTTGAATGTTCAGGGGACTAAATTAGAATAAAATGAAATGAAATGAAATTAAAATATGATAAAAGTGAAACCATAAATATTTAAATTAAAGTTTGAATGAAATATAATTGTAAAAATAAAAAAAGTACATTCCCCATAATTTAACTAGTGTTGAACTTTATTAGAGAATTCCTAATATCAAGAATTGTAAATTTGTCTTCTGTAAACCTCATCAATATTTGAGAATGACCTTATGCATGGTTCAAACAATAAAATCTTGTGAAAATGACTGAATACAAGTCCAAGTAACAAACTACAAATTTTTACTGTCTGTTTTGGGAAATAGAGGGGAAGGAAAGGAAGTGGAGAGATTTTGCCCCCTCCTCTCATTTGGCAATTTAAAAATTTAGTGGGGGAGGCAAAATTTTCTAAGATTCTTCCTCCCATCCCCTTCCAACCCTCCACTCCAAAATTAGGGAAATTTGAAAGGAAGGGGTTGTATTTTACTATAGCTAACAATTCTATCCTTATCTTCTCTTTTTTCTTTCTCTCTCCTTCTAGTTCTACCCACAAAATAAGGTTAAAGTTGTTCATATAAAAATATTTTTCTTCCCTTTTTCTCTTAAGCTAAACAAGGTAATATTAAAATGTCTCCCTTCCTTTCCCCTTTCATTAATCTAAATAAGGTAATATTAAAATCTCTTCATTTCCTTTCTCTTCCATTAAAATCCCTCCTCTTCCTTCCCCTCTATCAAGCCAAACACACCCTTAAGGTGTTTCCAACCTTAGATTACGCAAGTTTTTTGACCAACAACTTTTGTATATATAATATTCCATCTGTTTTTTAATATAAAATTATTTAGTTATCAAAATTGTGCAAATTAAGGAGCTTTTTTGTGTGTAAATAAGTTTTTTCCTTCCAAATTTACCTTTAAATAAAGGGTTAAGATCCAAATGGAGGGGGAGAGGAGGTATACTAATAGAGATCATAGCACTATAGAGGTCAAAGGAAGTAGGGGAACGCTGCTTAAGGCTTCGCATATAGTTGGAGAATAATAAGGACAGTAGCTAGAGGCAAAATGCAAAGAACCAAAGGTGTATTTTTTGGAGAAACATCGACAGTTGAACCCAAGATGATACCAGAAGAAAGTGTGACGGAATTGTTTTCGTACAGAGAGGCTTTGAAATCAAAATCTGCAAGGGAGGAGGAGGAAGAAAACAGTTTATTATGTATTCAAGATGAAGAGATTTCCAAGGCAGCGACGATTAATGATATAGAGAGGGGACCGATGATAGCATTGAATTCGATCTCGGAGGAGGAAAGACAAAGATTAGAGCATAGCTGGCAAAATTCGGTTAAAATCATGTGGGGTAAGTCCAATTCTATTGATCTTTCTGATATTGGGAATGGATATATAAATAATTGCTACATTTCAGAACAAGGATGACTACTTCTTTTTTGTACTCGAAGGGAGACCATGGTTGGTTTAGAATCACTATTTAATTGTACAAACATGGAAACCACATTTTAACCCCTCGCTTCAGCGATACCTAGATTATCAGGTGATTATTATGATGAAAAGTTCTTCTAAGACTTGGGGAACAAGATTGAAAAGGCCATCAAGGTGGACAAAATGACATTAAGTCGATCACACAATGTATGCTGGGATGTGTGTGTTAGAGATTGTTCCTTAAGCCAGTCAATTGGATGTAAACATTATAATTTATTTAATAAAAGGAAATTTATTGAATAAATATTTATTATGTTGTTTTGCATGTTTCCTTTATAATAAAGATCCATTAATAATTGAATAATTATTCTAAATGTCCATAGTTGGTTATTATTGTGGGAACAATAATAAATTAAGACTAGTATGACTTTGATTGATGATCATGTATAAAGATACAAATTAAAGACATAGGCACTTGTTAGAGACTAAAGTGATAGACCAACCCATCATGAGATAGCTACATGGACTAGGTTTTAAATATATCTCATTATATAGCTATGTCGTTATGCCCTCATATATGAGATTACCATAGAGACTTACATGAGGAATACTATATTTTGACATGATCAAAAATCACTTTTAACCGAGTGATCATAAAGGTTATGATTGAGTATAGTGGGATCCATGCAGAGGGAAATGAGTGGTCAAGATGAAATTTGTCCCCTTCATTATGAGGGAGATATCTCTAGGCCCCTTGATGAGTGAGATTGAGAAATGCACGGCCGTACTCAAATGAAGAGTTTCATTTATCTTGTCAGTATACTTAGAGATCAAGAGACTATGATTGAGTAATATGAGAGTGACGTCTCCATGTCTCATACTCGATCTAAATACCATGTGACAAATGAGGACTTGACATGGTTATAAGACAAGTTAAATCGGATCACAGACTTTCATATAATTTGGGAATCATAATATCTTTCTAGATGTCGCTTAGGACTTATGGGTCAAAAGGTATTTTGGGTCTACTGCCAACATTATATGAGCCTATAAGGTCGCACACAAGAATGGGCCAACATAAGCTAAGATGTCCAAGTTTACTAAATTTAGAAATGTCCAAATTTAATAAATATAAAATGTCCTCATTTAATCTAGAAACTTTCTTATTATGAAATAAGAAAATTCTAAAATATATTCTAATATGGATTAAAAGAATATAATATTATTTATAGTGAAATAATATTATCTTATTATTTAGAAAAGTAATAATATTATATTTAATTTAAGATTTGAATTCTTTTGAAGATTTATTTTAAAATATGATATGTTTAGAAGATTTCATATCCTAAATTAAATAGCATAATAATCCTATTAAAGATATTGACAGTTTAAAACCAATGTATATATAATATACATAATTTCAAATATATATCTTAAGATAAATATAATAACTCTTTTCTATTGGCAATGGATGAAATTTTTATATTTAATATATAAAATTCATATATAATTTATTATTTAATTTAAATTATGATTTAAGTTAAATAATGGATTATCTTAGTGACCAAGAAAGTTAACTTTATCGGTAGATAGATTGAGAGATCTTTGAGAGTTAGAGAGTGTCATATCAAATATCCTTACTTTCGTACGTCTTAGGGACTATTTGGTAGCATTTAGAACCACTCTCAAGGTCTTTGATGCCCAATTTCTTAATCTGGAGTTTTACTCTTATCGAGTACTGTTCACTGTGTAAATTTTAGATGAGTGACCTGACTTCGAAAAATCATAACTAATTTTAGAAAAATTGAAATGAAGTGGTTCAAATTGATACATGAATCTAACTCAATTATATTTCAGGAAAAAATAACTTGTTGACCATTACTTGACCGAGTCAACGTCAGTCAACGTTACAACTTTACTGTTCATCCAGCGTTTTCCCCCTGAATCCAGCATTTTGGTCCCAACTTTGATAATTTATATCTCCATGTGTAGACATCCAAATGAGGCATTCTATATATCAAATCGAATCTTGGTATGTCTACTATTTATCATAAAAATATCATACATTTATTCCACCATTTACTATTTTTAATTATAGATCAAACATTATTAAGTCACCACGAGTTACTGTTCATAGTGGCAAATTCCAGCACTTAACTTTACATACATATGCATACATCCATCACATATCAGTCAAACATGCCAAACAATACCTATTATTAAATAATAAGTTGTTATACATCAGGGCATGTACAAAATCCTCATATTTCTATTACATATTTTCCTGCCTGAAATCCGGCAGCATAACCGCTAGGCTTCATCTTTAAAAAGTAACTGATCTTGTACTGATTCGGTAATTCCTGTGAGAACTACCATTCTACGTAAGTACCCAGAAAAGACTGGATGAACCGGCTAGGTCTACTCACTTCCAGCCTCCTTAGACAGTACCTACGTACACAGTACGTATCAGCTCCTTTCTTCACTACTGCCATCTTGTCATAATTTCGGCAGCATAACGGCGTCTCTTAAAATTCTCAAAATTTACGTCGACATAACCTCCCTGTAATGGGTTATTTATTGGGATGAGATTCGGGGGAATCTCAGTAGTAACAACCATAACAATATATGTAATGCAGTGTGATAGTGCTTGCTTGTGATTGTGTACAGATAAGTATGCTGCGTGCTTCCATACTCAATAACATATGATCATAGCATTGCAGTAGAGCTTCAGACATAACATATAAGACAACAATCCAACCAAACAATAGCACATCAAATCACAAAGTTATTACATAAAAGCTAGGATTAGTTACTACCTCAAAGCTTAGCAGAACTCTAGAATCTCTATACTGATTCCAGCTCCGCCAGAACTTCCTTTCTTTCTTTCTTTCTTTCTTTCTTCCTTTCTCTCTTTCTTTCTTTCTCCTTCTCTCTCTTCTTTCTCTCTCTTTCTCTTGCAAAACCGTGGGATGATGAAAATGGGAGGGGGAGGGGGTATTTATAGTTTTCATGGATGGCATTTTTGTAATTCTTAAGAACTCTGAACTTGTGGCCACCGTTTTTCCTGGAATTTCCTATTTTCTTTTCCATTTATGACATCATTACCATGACATCATCCAAAGGACACCTCATGGGACACCTAATCTCTCACATGGCGAAAATGATGGTCCAAGAATCCTCTGGAAAAATTCCAGTCCAATCTAGTACCTGCCCGGTCCAATTCCTCGAAAACTGGACTATTTTCTGAATCTAATTTTTCTGAAAAATCCATATTACGTCTTCTGACCTTCAATTTAGTATCTGGGTCTTTTGTATCATTGACATTTTTATACTGGGTCTAAACTTAATTACAGATCCCTTGCAAAATGACCAAAATGCCCTTGGTGCCTTTCTTACACTATCTTAACCCTAAGGGTAAAATCGTCATTTTACACCTCTCTGTACCCTGTCAGGGCATATACTGACTCTGAGTAACTTTATCTGTATGTGCCTTGGCTTCTGGGCCTATCCAGAATGATCAAAATGTCTTCCATTCATCTATTACTCTTTAGTACAACACAGGGGCATTTTCATAATTTTGCACTTTTCCGGGGTTCCACCGGACACTGGCCCACCTATTAGTCCAAGGGTCTTACTGGGCCTTTGATGGCGCCATTCTTGGGCCTTTTAGGGTCCATTATCTCTATGGCACGAGTCACGAGGAATCTTCCAAGACGATGTTCATCGGGTATTCTCACCATTATACACCGTTTCTACACATCTCCGGACACCGGCTCCTTTTATCAGATACACTGGCCCACTGTGTCTAGGCATCCCTTTAGGTCATAACGGTCATTTGACCTCATTCAATCTCAGTTTAAATACCGATAAATCTCCTTATCGGATACCCCGAGGTCACATACTCTCGTCTGAATTTACTAATTTGTGAATAACTTTTTCTACAGACCTCTTATTGGTATTTTGTCAGTTTCCTGACATCCGCCTCAACAGGACGCATCATCCTGTAATTTCTCACTTATATCCGAGATCTAGGATATCCGGTAGAAATTTTTTACACTTTTAGACTATCAGATAAACTTCAGCTATCTGGAGTCCTGAGAAAATTCCTGTACTAAGCTGGATTACCCAGCATCACTTGCTCTATCTACTGGTGAAATATGGGGCTGATATGAATACGATCATTGTTTTTGCCTGTTTTCGGTCCAGGTTTTAATAATTATACTTTTTCCCCGGAAACTTTTCTTCTTTTCAATTAAGTCCCTTTATTTGGCTAAAATTACACTTAAAGACCCCATATTTTTGTCTATTTTTCCTTTTTAGCCTTAAACTTTTTGTAATTGCACTTAAGTCCTTCCATTTTCTTTCTTTTTCAATTTAATCACTTTCTTTGCATAAATGGCCATTATATCCCTAGGAACTTTCATTATTTATATATAAGTCCCTGGATTTGCACCTATTTGCAGTTTAGTCCCTAGAAACCCTCTGTATATTTCTGGGACTTCTTCTCAAAGGGATCTGATAGCCTATCTATTTGAGGCTACTTTCTGAGTCTCTGGGCCTAAAAATTGGGATGTTACATCATATCCTTAATTTTATCCTTACATATACTCATTTGGAAGTATCTCATACTAATTGAACACCTTTTTAGCTTAGAAATATGAATTTCCAAGAATTAGGTTATCGGGTACTGTTCATAGTACTGTTCATTTGGTAAATCCAGATTAAATCATGAACTTTGGAAATTCATAATTAAATCTAGAAAAATCGAAATGAGGTGGTTCCAATTTCTAATAAAAGCTCTTTCATTAAACTTTGAAGAAAAAAATATGAAATTGGTGTTTCAAACTGGGCCATCTGAATACTAGCCTGATAACTATTGTTATATGCAAACTCTATCAGTGGCAAATGGACATCCCAACTTCCGTTGAAATCCAAAACACATGCTCTTAGAATATCTTCTAGCGTTTGGATTGTTCTCTCAGACTGACCATCCATCTAAGGATGATAGGCTGTACTAAATCGGAGAGTAGTACCCATTTCTTTCTGTAAAGCTCTCAAAAAATTAGATGTAAACCGAGGATCTCTATCGGACACAATACTACTTGGAATACCATGCAATCTAACAATCTCCTTTATATACAACTTTGCCAGCTTCTCTAAAGAATCTCTTTTATTTATTGCCAGGAAATGAGCCGACTTTGTCAATCGATAAATGATTACCCATATTGCATCCTGCTTAGTCGGAGTCATGGGTAATCCTTCCACAAAATCCATGGCAATACTATCCCATTTCCATTCAGGGATATCTAAAGGTTTCAATGTTCCTGCTGGCTTCTGATGTTCAATCTTTACTTTTTGACATGTTAAGCACTTGGACACGTAAGCCACAACATCTTTCTTCAATCTAGGCCACCAAAATAAACTTTTCACATCATGATACATCTTGGTCATACCTGGATGTACTGTATATCGGCTTTTGTGTGCTTTATCTAAAATTTTCTCCTTCAATCCCATAACATTAGGGATATACGATCTTCCTCTATACCGTAGCAATCTATCTTAGGAAACTTCAAATTCTTAGTTTTCCCTCTCTCCAGCTTATCTTTAAAAATTGCTGCGAGCTTATCATGCTTTTGAGCTTCTCTTATCTCATCTTCAATGAAAGCTCTGACTTGTATTCCTCCATAGGGACTTTCTGTCATCTACATCTAATAGAGAGGACTCCAATCTCTGACATCTTCTAACAGTTTCAATTCTTTGATCATCAGACTTGCCACCTGCACCACTTTTCTACTTAGAGCATCGGCCACCACATTGGCTTTTCCTGGATGGTATTTAATCTGGAAATCATAATCCTTTAACAGTTCCATCCATCGCTGTTGTCTCATATTCAACTCTTTTTGATCCTACAGATACTTCAGGCTTTTGTGGTCATAATACAACTCTATGGTAGCTCCATACAAGTAGTGTCTCCATATCTTGAGAGCATAAACAACCGTTGCAAGCTCCAGATCATGAGTGGGATAATTTTCTTCATGTGGCTTTAACTGCCGAGAGGCGTAGGCTACTACTTGACCTTGCTGTATTAACACGTATCCCAACCCCTACTTACTATCATAAGTATAGACTACATAAGTATGGGTTGGGTTTGGAATAATTAGCACCGGAGTAGTGGTTAATCTCATTTTAACTCTTGAAAACTAGCCTCGCACTTCTCATCCCACTCGAACTGCTGATTCTTTCTGGTCAGCTTGGTTAACGGCAAGGCAATTCGAGAAAAGTCCTTAATAAATCTTCTATATTACCCTACCAAGCCCAGAAAACTTCTAATCTCTGTCACTGTCCTTGGCTATTCCCAGCTTAAAACTGCTTCAACTTTGCTATGATCTACAGCTACCCCTTCATGGGATATGACATAACCGAGAAATTTGACTTCTGAAAGCCAAAACTCACACTTACTAAGCTTAGCATAGAGTTGCTTTTCTTTAAGGGTACCAAGAACAATTCTCAAATGCCTTTCATGATCCTAAGCAGACTTGGAGTACACTAGAATATCATCAATGAAGACCACAACAAATTGATCTAAGTATGGCCTGAAGATTTGGTTCATGTAATCCATAAAAATTGCAGGCGCATTCGTCAAACCAAAAGGCATCACTAGAAATTCAAAATGGCCATGACGAGTCCTGAAACCAGTCTTTGAGATATCATCTGATTTAACTCTCAGTTGATGGTAGCCTGACCTCAAATCAATCTTGGAGAATAAACTTGCTCCAGCCAATTGATCTAGTAGGTCATCAATTCTGGGAAGAGGGTACTTGTTTTTAACAGTGATCTTATTCAATTCCCTATAATCAATACATAGTCTTAAACTGCCATCTTTCTTCTTAACAAATAACACTGGAGCACCCCATAGTGAAACACTGGGTCGAATGAAACCCTTCTCTAAGAGCTCCTCAATCTGCTTCTTTAATTCAAACATCTTATTAGGAGCCATATGATATGGGGCTTTGGATATTGGTCCAGCTCTAGGCACAATGTCAATTGTAAACTCCACTTCTTACTTATGAGGCAATCCTTGAATTTTCTTTGGAAAAACTTTTGGAAATTCCTTGACTACTGGGATCTCCTCAATCCCTTCTTCCACTTCTGTTTGAACAGAAAAGAAGATCATATACCCCTAACATCCTTTTCGCAAACATTTATTTGCCTAAGCCTCCGTTATGAAATTCAATCTTACTTCTGAACTCAGATCTACTACCTTTGGACCAAGAACTAGGGTCTTGTTCTTGCAATCCAGTATCACGTTATTGGAAGATAACCAATTCAATCCAATTATGACATTGATTTCTCGAAAAGGCATATATATCAAATCTAGGGTTGTGCAACAATGTTCATACCGCATAATACTATTTAGGCAAACATCCGATGTAACTACTCTAGCATTTGTGGGAGTTTTCACACATATGGCATAATGCAACTTGCTAATCATAAGGCCTAGGCACTTAGCACACTCATAAGAAACAAAGGAATGACTTGCACCCTAATCAAACATAGCAATCACAGAGTGATCATTGAGGTAAATTGTACCTTGAATCATTTCGGGTGACCTTTGAGCATCTTCCCTAGTGAGTACAAATACTCATCCTTGCGTCCTTGGCCTCTGATTATTTACTGCTTGAGGGAAATCTCGAGAGAAATATCCAGGCTTTCCGCATGTATAGCAGACATTCTAGCCCATCAGACATGGTCTGTCTCCATGATTCTTTCTACATTTATCACACACTCGGGCCCTCGAGTCTCTGTTGCTAGACTTCCTCAAAAATTTCCTCTATTCGATCTCCGGTTTTGCCACTGTCTCTTTCTCTTTCTATAGCTGCTACCACTAGCAGCCTCTCGATTTTGACTGGCCTTTTCAGGGGTTGCATTTTCCTTATTCACAGCCTGAATAGCATATGATGATTCATACTATTCTCAACTATACGTCATGCTTCCACTGCTTTATTAACCTGGCTGTATTGCTGGGGAGTCAGCTTCTCTTTCAGCGTAGTGTTTAATCCCCTAATCATCCTTTCGGTCATCCAACGCTCATCATCCACTTGGCACAGATAAGTGGAGTACTGGGATAAACGAATGAACTTAGCCAGGTATTCATCAAATAATTCTTTTTCTCCTTGTCTCAGCACAAGGAACTCAGCTTCCCTTTCATCGCGAACAGACTGAGGAAAGTGCTTCTCGTAAAATTGTTCAAGAAACACTTCCCAGGTAATTGGAATGTTTCTTGCTTATAATAACAATTCAGTATTCTTCCACCATCTATCAGCATCTTTCTCTAACTGATAGATAATCATCTGATCTTTAGTTTCAGTTGGACAGTCAAGTACCTTAAAAATCTTTTCTAACCTACTGATCCAATTTTTTGCCATCTGGACATTAAATGATCCTTCAAATACCGGAGGACTATGCTTACAGAATCTTGTCATCCACTGCTGAATACTGATTGCATCATCCCCTGGTCAGCCTGCTTATGTGGCTCTACTGGCTGCTGCACTCTTTCTGATTCTCTGTTGGCTGCTCCTAAAGGCTCTGGAGGCCTTAAGTTGCTCATAGCTTCTGCCACTGCTACTGCTATAGCAGCATCTCTCTCCTGATCACTTCATGCTTGAGTTATACGCATCTTTTCTATCATCTTTTGTTGTTCCTCTAAACGTTCTAAAAGTATCTAATTAATATTCCCAGTATCTCGTGGTCCCTCTGACGGAACAGTCCTTCTGGTTTGTACCATTTTGTCTTACTATCTAAATAGGAGAGGAATAAAATAAATAACATAATTTACATTCATTCAAAACATGGCATACAACCAGTCTAGCAAAGTCATACATACATTATCATACAGATCTTTTATACATTACATAGGTACATGGATAACATTATCATTCCTAAGCATACACTACTCTTTCTTGAAAGTTCTTCTAATAAATTCTTCTACCATGAAGATCTAGTCGGGTATGCTATAATATGGTTCTTCCTCAAAGTAGTCATCCAACCCTGTCCTCCAGGTGTGAGTAGTAGGTAAAATGTAATCCATAATATTAGTCCAATCACCAAGGGTAATGGTATTTGGATCAAAGGCTCAGTACGTATCCCATACCCTAGTGATAAAATCCTGGTAGACTCTATAGTCTTGGTCTATGTCTCTGACTAAAGTCTTCCCAAGTCATATAGCTGTCGGGCTAGTTCCACCACTGTCTCGAATTGTTCTTCCTTCATGCTCCTTCCTGGTACTATTTCTATGATTCGGGTTTCCAAGTGTATCTCTACCATCGACATCCTTGGTTTGCTGGGACCTGGAGTATTATCTAATTTGGCACTTGACTGGGTCCAGGAATATCTGGGTCATTTGGCTGTCTAGGGGTAGGTTCCACTATGCCCCCAACCTGAGAATAATGTTCATCAGGTTGTACTGGTTGAGGGTATGCTATGTCTTCTTCATTCCTCTAGACTCCCTCAATACCTGAACCAGAATCTTCTAGGTATGGAGGTACCATATTTATGGGAGGGGATGGAATAGGTTCTTCTTCTGACATACTACCCTCTAGTGTATCAACTATAAAGTTTGATCCCACTGAAGAACTATCGGATCTATCTATCTCTGAATCACTAGAATCAGGAATATGAACTACATGAGGTAACCAGAAATCAGGATCATTGTCCATCATATACTCCTCCTCTAAATTCAGTCCAGATTTATCCGAACTAAAAACCTCAGGCATGGGATCTCCTTAATTAACAGTGGTTTCTGATCTGGTCCTACATTTAGCCATCTACAAACACTAACTTAGTGATAATTATGACAATTTTAATTAGGTATCTATCTGTAAATCATCTATTCAGAGCATTTCCTAAGCCAGAATCCTTTGTTCTAATACCAAAATGTCATATCCTTAATTTTATCCTTACATATACTCATTTGGAAGTATCTCATACCAATTGAACACCTTTTTAACTTAGAAACATGAATTTCCAAGAATTAGGTTATCGGGTACTGTTCATAGTACTGTTCATTTGTAAATCTAGATTACATCATGAACTTTGGAAATTCATAATTAAATCTAAAAAAAAATCAAAATGAGGTGTTTCCAATTTATAATAAAATATCTTTAATTAAAATTTGAATAAAAAATATGAAATTGGTGTTTCCTTGGCCAAATGAAATCAGTTTATTCGTTAAAAAATACTGTTCATTTGGTAAGTCTGGAAGTTCCAATTTCTTTACCTTATTTTCAAAAATTCATTTCTCCTTGTGTACTTATCCAAATGAGACGTGTTACATATGGATTTAAATATCCATATGTCTACTTTAAGCTCATAAAATTTTGTGGACAAAATCATTCATTTACTATTTGAAATTCGCGCATGAACCTCACTGCCTCTGGGTACTCGTTTTATCTTGATCCAGATTTTATTCCCAACTTTGAAAAATCATAACAATTTGAATTCTTAACCAATTGAGGAGTTCTTGGTGTCCATTTAAATATATAGATCTTAACTATGTTCATACCAAATTTCACGTGAAAATACGTTGGATAAGTTAGGAAAATTATCATTGGAAATCTACTGCCTCAGACTGGATCCATAGTAACATACATCAAGCACATCAAAATATCATCCTCTAAAGTTAAGTACCCAACTTTAAGTCATATACAAATTAACCATCCACATTTAACCTTTTGGCTTGAGAAGTTCTAGCACCTAGAGAATGGTTATATACATATGGAAAGAATGAGATTTCATGGAAATCTCAATAGCAAGTCATACAAACTATAATAACATGCATGCTTGATTAAATGCCTAACATGTTATGTAACATCCCGATTTTTTGTCTAGGAGAACTGGAAAGTAGTCTGATATGGGCAGGCTGCTAAAACCGTAGTCCCAGGTGAAGGGAATTGGAAGACACGCAGTTGAAATTAACTTTAAAATTTTTTCATTCCCAGCCAGGATCTACCGAATGTGTTTAAGTCAAGGAGAAAGAAGTGTTACCTTCGGTTTCAAGCTTTGGTCGCGACCTCAGTGTCCACTAGTCGCGACTCTTCGCCTCTGGAACCTTTTAGTCGCGACCTCCTCTGCTTCTCGTCGCGACCTGACGTCTTTGGAGCTTGTAGTCGCGACCTCGTCAGCTTCAAGTCGCGACCTGCCTCTTCTTTTCGGATTTCTGACGTTCAGATGCCCGTATGGTCGCGACCTAAGTGTGTTCTTGTCGCGACCTTTCTTCGTGTCTGGCCGTATCGTAGAAGTCGACAGCTCAGATCGGCTTCCTCTACCGGTATCCACACAAACAGCGTTCCAATTGCGAACGACGTGCTAGCGCCTCTTGTCCCTCTAGGGCTTTCTAGAGATTCCGTCCTCACCGTCTCTATCTCGGCAGTTTCTTATGTGCAAACCTTTTGCACTCTCCCTGCCCCCTCTTCTCACGTCTGAATGTGTGTGTAGAGATCTATATTGTGTGTAGAACCCTAGCTCCTAATGTCAAATATATAGGAAGCTATCGGGCTTCTAATAGGGCCGGGCTTCAGAATTAATCTTATATTAATTCTGAATTAATACAATATCATATATTGCATAATTTAATAAGAAACTGATTAAATAAATATGGTTTATATTAAATCCGTCCCACATATTTAATTCACCTATTTATTTAATTTAAAATAAAGATAAGACAGAATTATATTTGATTTATTCTCATAAATCAAATTTGAGATATCTTATCAATTTGAATTTCAAATTCAAATAGATCATATCCATTTAAATTCAAATTCAAAAATGATAGAGATTTAATTTATCCTTATAAATTAAATCTTACAAATATCTCTTATATTATATATATAATATATATATAAACTAATTTATATATATATATATAAAATATATATCCACCCTAGATTATTCATTGAATCTAGACATCTCTTAGATTCAATGAATCTGGACATCATAGCTCGCATTGGGCTATTTTGTGTGCGACCCTGTAGGCCCATATGAAGTTGGCAGTGGCCCAGTTACTATACTGACCCACAAGTCGTAAGCGGTCTCTAGCAAGGCATTACGACTACCCAAAACATATGAGGATCGATAAACGATGTAACCTTTCATACAACCATATCACGTCCCTTTTGTCACATGATATTTCGGTCAAGGATGAGGCATGGAGAACGTCATCCTCCTATTCCTGACCGTTACTTTCTCGATCCTTGAGTAGTCTGAATATAGAAATGGAACTACCCTTCCATTCCAGTATGGCCATACATTTCTCAAACTCACTCATCGAGGGGCCCAGTAATATCTCTCTACGAATGTGCGGGACAAATTCCATCTTGACCATTCACATTCCTCCGCATGAAAAACCACTAAGCCCGAGCATAGCCTTTATGATCACTCGGTCAAAAGTGACTTTTGACTAGGTCAAAGCTGAGCGTTTATCATGTAGGAATCCATGATGATCTTAGGTCAAAGGGCATAGTGACATGGCTTGTATATGAGAGAAGCTTATGACTTGACCCATGCAGCTCTCTCATTGCGGGTCGGTCCAACACCCTGTACTCTTACATGTGCTTATGACTTTGATTTATATCTCTATATATCTTCAAAGTCATACTGGTCTTATTTCATCTCTGCTCCCACATAGATGACCGACCAGGGACATTTAGGATAAGATCATGAGTTATCCAAGGATTGTCATCATAGTAAACATGCAAATAATATGATAACATGATACAATGATTGGCCCCTAGGGCACAATTTTCAACACCAGGGTAGTAATCTGATATGGGCGGATTACTTAAAGATGAGATAAGTCTTTAACCTACAGAATCGGGACAGTTCACCTAGGTTCAGAATAAGGAACTTAAGAGGTGAAATTTTGAATTTCTGGGCTTAAGTTAAGATATAATCAAGCTAATATTGCTTCCGCAAGTGTACTCTGAGGAGTCTAAGGGAGGATGTTTCATTTTGGTATCAGAGCAACGGATTCTGGCTTAGGAAATGCTCTGAATAGATAATTTATGGTGATAGTACAGAATAAGGTTAGCACAGAACAAAGGGTTCTGGCTCCGAGCGTAAGATTCTAGCACAGAACAGAAGGTTCTGGCTTAGTGATACTCTGATTTAGAAAGGTTATTTCCCTAGAGTACATAGAGGTTTAGAAAAGCCCAGTGGAGGTAAAGCTCTTAAATGAGAAAGTGAGATAAGGTAGACCCCGGAATTACGTCAAGATGGGGTACGATATGAAAGAAATGGACACTACTTATAAGTGCAGTAAGTTGTCCATAAGAAGGAGAGCAGATAGTATTGAAAAGCTGCAAAGTTTGATGAGATAGCTAGAATGAGATTTGCCTAGGAATAATCCTAGGACATGGCCTAAGGCTAGAGATGTGATTGTTAATAGCTAGAGAGTTAATATTCCCTAAGAAGAGGGATTCCATCACGGAGAAATAGTAGATCTAGGGTAGATTACCCTAGAGAGCATAAATGATAAAGATGATGAATGAGAACCATGCGACTCAAGTTCGCTAGGATCGAGAGAAAGAGATAGAAGAGCATTGGCTAAGAGCACTCTGGGAGGTAGCTCAAGTTGTGAAGCCAATAGCAAGAGAAAGAGGCAATAGTTCAGGCAGGGGACTGATCAAGGAGAAGATCAGGTTGGAGAGCAGAGATGTCAAAGTGGTGAGCCATGGCACATAGGAGTGTCGAGCAGGGCAATGCAGTGGTGAGAGAAAGGCCACTTGGCGAGAGTTGCCTACGAATGCTGACATCCTAGGAAAGGTGTTTGCTACCACAGACAGAATCTCCAATTTCCCTGAGGTCGACCCTAAGAATGGTTAAGAAGAACCATAGCTGTAAGGGTGACTGAGCTGTAAAGAACTGTATGCCTAGATGTAAATGATGTGATTAATGAAGAGTTCTTTTCTGATCTAGAGAATGTGGTTATTGTAACGAGTCATGAGAAATAATTAGTAAGATAATAAATCTGTCTTAACTCAGTGATGAGGTTGCTGTATGAGGGGTTAGGACATGGATAGCTGTAAGCAACTATAATGAGAGATGTTAGTTGCTAAGAATCCATGTGGAAGGTCTGGGACCAAGCTGTTGCTCCTCTAGACCATCACTAGAGTGAGGATAAGACAGAGAGGGATGATCTTACTGGTTATATATATGACTGTGTTATAAGAATCACATAGCTGTATAGATCAGTAAGAAGTTCTCTTCAGGAAAGATGAGGTATCCCTTAAAATATCGAGGACGAAATTTTTAAAAGGGGAGGAGAATTGTAACATCCCGATTTTTTGTCTAGGAGAACTGGGAAGTAGTCTGATATGGGCAGGCTGCTAAAATCGTAGTCCCAGGGTAGTAATCTGATATGGGCGGATTACTTAAAGATGAGATAAGTCTTTAACCTACAGAATCGGGACAGTTCGCCTAGGTTCAGAATAAGGAACTTAAGAGGTGAAATTTTGAATTTCTGGGCTTAAGTTAAGATATAATCAAGCTAATATTGCTTCCGCAAGTGTACTCTGAGGAGTCTAAGGGAGGATGTTTCATTTTGGTATCAGAGCAACGGATTCTGGCTTAGGAAATGCTCTGAATAGATAATTTATGGTGATAGTACAGAATAAGGTTAGCACAGAACAAAGGGTTCTGGCTCCGAGCGTAAGATTCTAGCACAGAACAGAAGGTTCTGGCTTAGTGATACTCTGATTTAGAAAGGTTATTTCCCTAGAGTACATAGAGGTTTAGAAAAGCCCAGTGGAGGTAAAGCTCTTAAATGAGAAAGTGAGATAAGGTAGACCCCGGAATTACGTCAAGATGGGGTACGATATGAAAGAAATGGACACTACTTATAAGTGCAGTAAGTTGTCCATAAGAAGGAGAGCAGATAGTATTGAAAAGCTGCAAAGTTTGATGAGATAGCTAGAATGAGATTTGCCTAGGAATAATCCTAGGACATGGCCTAAGGCTAGAGATGTGATTGTTAATAGCTAGAGAGTTAATATTCCCTAAGAAGAGGGATTCCATCACGGAGAAATAGTAGATCTAGGGTAGATTACCCTAGAGAGCATAAATGATAAAGATGATGAATGAGAACCATGCGACTCAAGTTCGCTAGGATCGAGAGAAAGAGATAGAAGAGCATTGGCTAAGAGCACTCTGGGAGGTAGCTCAAGTTGTGAAGCCAATAGCAAGAGAAAGAGGCAATAGTTCAGGCAGGGGACTGATCAAGGAGAAGATCAGGTTGGAGAGCAGAGATGTCAAAGTGGTGAGCCATGGCACATAGGAGTGTCGAGCAGGGCAATGCAGTGGTGAGAGAAAGGCCACTTGGCGAGAGTTGCCTACGAATGCTGACATCCTAGGAAAGGTGTTTGCTACCACAGACAGAATCTCCAATTTCCCTGAGGTCGACCCTAAGAATGGTTAAGAAGAACCATAGCTGTAAGGGTGACTGAGCTGTAAAGAACTGTATGCCTAGATGTAAATGATGTGATTAATGAAGAGTTCTTTTCTGATCTAGAGAATGTGGTTATTGTAACGAGTCATGAGAAATAATTAGTAAGATAATAAATCTGTCTTAACTCAGTGATGAGGTTGCTGTATGAGGGGTTAGGACATGGATAGCTGTAAGCAACTATAATGAGAGATGTTAGTTGCTAAGAATCCATGTGGAAGGTCTGGGACCAAGCTGTTGCTCCTCTAGACCATCACTAGAGTGAGGATAAGACAGAGAGGGATGATCTTACTGGTTATATATATGACTGTGTTATAAGAATCACATAGCTGTATAGATCAGTAAGAAGTTCTCTTCAGGAAAGATGAGGTATCCCTTAAAATATCGAGGACGAAATTTTTAAAAGGGGAGGAGAATTGTAACATCCCGATTTTTTGTCTAGGAGAACTGGGAAGTAGTCTGATATGGGCAGGCTGCTAAAATCGTAGTCCCAGGGTAGTAATCTGATATGGGCGGATTACTTAAAGATGAGATAAGTCTTTAACCTACAGAATCGGGACAGTTCGCCTAGGTTCAGAATAAGGAACTTAAGAGGTGAAATTTTGAATTTCTGGGCTTAAGTTAAGATATAATCAAGCTAATATTGCTTCCGCAAGTGTACTCTGAGGAGTCTAAGGGAGGATGTTTCATTTTGGTATCAGAGCAACGGATTCTGGCTTAGGAAATGCTCTGAATAGATAATTTATGGTGATAGTACAGAATAAGGTTAGCACAGAACAAAGGGTTCTGGCTCCGAGCGTAAGATTCTAGCACAGAACAGAAGGTTCTGGCTTAGTGATACTCTGATTTAGAAAGGTTATTTCCCTAGAGTACATAGAGGTTTAGAAAAGCCCAGTGGAGGTAAAGCTCTTAAATGAGAAAGTGAGATAAGGTAGACCCCGGAATTACGTCAAGATGGGGTACGATATGAAAGAAATGGACACTACTTATAAGTGCAGTAAGTTGTCCATAAGAAGGAGAGCAGATAGTATTGAAAAGCTGCAAAGTTTGATGAGATAGCTAGAATGAGATTTGCCTAGGAATAATCCTAGGACATGGCCTAAGGCTAGAGATGTGATTGTTAATAGCTAGAGAGTTAATATTCCCTAAGAAGAGGGATTCCATCACGGAGAAATAGTAGATCTAGGGTAGATTACCCTAGAGAGCATAAATGATAAAGATGATGAATGAGAACCATGCGACTCAAGTTCGCTAGGATCGAGAGAAAGAGATAGAAGAGCATTGGCTAAGAGCACTCTGGGAGGTAGCTCAAGTTGTGAAGCCAATAGCAAGAGAAAGAGGCAATAGTTCAGGCAGGGGACTGATCAAGGAGAAGATCAGGTTGGAGAGCAGAGATGTCAAAGTGGTGAGCCATGGCACATAGGAGTGTCGAGCAGGGCAATGCAGTGGTGAGAGAAAGGCCACTTGGCGAGAGTTGCCTACGAATGCTGACATCCTAGGAAAGGTGTTTGCTACCACAGACAGAATCTCCAATTTCCCTGAGGTCGACCCTAAGAATGGTTAAGAAGAACCATAGCTGTAAGGGTGACTGAGCTGTAAAGAACTGTATGCCTAGATGTAAATGATGTGATTAATGAAGAGTTCTTTTCTGATCTAGAGAATGTGGTTATTGTAACGAGTCATGAGAAATAATTAGTAAGATAATAAATCTGTCTTAACTCAGTGATGAGGTTGCTGTATGAGGGGTTAGGACATGGATAGCTGTAAGCAACTATAATGAGAGATGTTAGTTGCTAAGAATCCATGTGGAAGGTCTGGGACCAAGCTGTTGCTCCTCTAGACCATCACTAGAGTGAGGATAAGACAGAGAGGGATGATCTTACTGGTTATATATATGACTGTGTTATAAGAATCACATAGCTGTATAGATCAGTAAGAAGTTCTCTTCAGGAAAGATGAGGTATCCCTTAAAATATCGAGGACGAAATTTTTAAAAGGGGAGGAGAATTGTAACATCCCGATTTTTTGTCTAGGAGAACTGGGAAGTAGTCTGATATGGGCAGGCTGCTAAAATCGTAGTCCCAGGGTAGTAATCTGATATGGGCGGATTACTTAAAGATGAGATAAGTCTTTAACCTACAGAATCGGGACAGTTCGCCTAGGTTCAGAATAAGGAACTTAAGAGGTGAAATTTTGAATTTCTGGGCTTAAGTTAAGATATAATCAAGCTAATATTGCTTCCGCAAGTGTACTCTGAGGAGTCTAAGGGAGGATGTTTCATTTTGGTATCAGAGCAACGGATTCTGGCTTAGGAAATGCTCTGAATAGATAATTTATGGTGATAGTACAGAATAAGGTTAGCACAGAACAAAGGGTTCTGGCTCCGAGCGTAAGATTCTAGCACAGAACAGAAGGTTCTGGCTTAGTGATACTCTGATTTAGAAAGGTTATTTCCCTAGAGTACATAGAGGTTTAGAAAAGCCCAGTGGAGGTAAAGCTCTTAAATGAGAAAGTGAGATAAGGTAGACCCCGGAATTACGTCAAGATGGGGTACGATATGAAAGAAATGGACACTACTTATAAGTGCAGTAAGTTGTCCATAAGAAGGAGAGCAGATAGTATTGAAAAGCTGCAAAGTTTGATGAGATAGCTAGAATGAGATTTGCCTAGGAATAATCCTAGGACATGGCCTAAGGCTAGAGATGTGATTGTTAATAGCTAGAGAGTTAATATTCCCTAAGAAGAGGGATTCCATCACGGAGAAATAGTAGATCTAGGGTAGATTACCCTAGAGAGCATAAATGATAAAGATGATGAATGAGAACCATGCGACTCAAGTTCGCTAGGATCGAGAGAAAGAGATAGAAGAGCATTGGCTAAGAGCACTCTGGGAGGTAGCTCAAGTTGTGAAGCCAATAGCAAGAGAAAGAGGCAATAGTTCAGGCAGGGGACTGATCAAGGAGAAGATCAGGTTGGAGAGCAGAGATGTCAAAGTGGTGAGCCATGGCACATAGGAGTGTCGAGCAGGGCAATGCAGTGGTGAGAGAAAGGCCACTTGGCGAGAGTTGCCTACGAATGCTGACATCCTAGGAAAGGTGTTTGCTACCACAGACAGAATCTCCAATTTCCCTGAGGTCGACCCTAAGAATGGTTAAGAAGAACCATAGCTGTAAGGGTGACTGAGCTGTAAAGAACTGTATGCCTAGATGTAAATGATGTGATTAATGAAGAGTTCTTTTCTGATCTAGAGAATGTGGTTATTGTAACGAGTCATGAGAAATAATTAGTAAGATAATAAATCTGTCTTAACTCAGTGATGAGGTTGCTGTATGAGGGGTTAGGACATGGATAGCTGTAAGCAACTATAATGAGAGATGTTAGTTGCTAAGAATCCATGTGGAAGGTCTGGGACCAAGCTGTTGCTCCTCTAGACCATCACTAGAGTGAGGATAAGACAGAGAGGGATGATCTTACTGGTTATATATATGACTGTGTTATAAGAATCACATAGCTGTATAGATCAGTAAGAAGTTCTCTTCAGGAAAGATGAGGTATCCCTTAAAATATCGAGGACGAAATTTTTAAAAGGGGAGGAGAATTGTAACATCCCGATTTTTTGTCTAGGAGAACTGGGAAGTAGTCTGATATGGGCAGGCTGCTAAAATCGTAGTCCCAGGGTAGTAATCTGATATGGGCGGATTACTTAAAGATGAGATAAGTCTTTAACCTACAGAATCGGGACAGTTCGCCTAGGTTCAGAATAAGGAACTTAAGAGGTGAAATTTTGAATTTCTGGGCTTAAGTTAAGATATAATCAAGCTAATATTGCTTCCGCAAGTGTACTCTGAGGAGTCTAAGGGAGGATGTTTCATTTTGGTATCAGAGCAACGGATTCTGGCTTAGGAAATGCTCTGAATAGATAATTTATGGTGATAGTACAGAATAAGGTTAGCACAGAACAAAGGGTTCTGGCTCCGAGCGTAAGATTCTAGCACAGAACAGAAGGTTCTGGCTTAGTGATACTCTGATTTAGAAAGGTTATTTCCCTAGAGTACATAGAGGTTTAGAAAAGCCCAGTGGAGGTAAAGCTCTTAAATGAGAAAGTGAGATAAGGTAGACCCCGGAATTACGTCAAGATGGGGTACGATATGAAAGAAATGGACACTACTTATAAGTGCAGTAAGTTGTCCATAAGAAGGAGAGCAGATAGTATTGAAAAGCTGCAAAGTTTGATGAGATAGCTAGAATGAGATTTGCCTAGGAATAATCCTAGGACATGGCCTAAGGCTAGAGATGTGATTGTTAATAGCTAGAGAGTTAATATTCCCTAAGAAGAGGGATTCCATCACGGAGAAATAGTAGATCTAGGGTAGATTACCCTAGAGAGCATAAATGATAAAGATGATGAATGAGAACCATGCGACTCAAGTTCGCTAGGATCGAGAGAAAGAGATAGAAGAGCATTGGCTAAGAGCACTCTGGGAGGTAGCTCAAGTTGTGAAGCCAATAGCAAGAGAAAGAGGCAATAGTTCAGGCAGGGGACTGATCAAGGAGAAGATCAGGTTGGAGAGCAGAGATGTCAAAGTGGTGAGCCATGGCACATAGGAGTGTTGAGCAGGGCAATGCAGTGGTGAGAGAAAGGCCACTTGGCGAGAGTTGCCTACGAATGCTGACATCCTAGGAAAGGTGTTTGCTACCACAGACAGAATCTCCAATTTCCCTGAGGTCGACCCTAAGAATGGTTAAGAAGAACCATAGCTGTAAGGGTGACTGAGCTGTAAAGAACTGTATGCCTAGATGTAAATGATGTGATTAATGAAGAGTTCTTTTCTGATCTAGAGAATGTGGTTATTGTAACGAGTCATGAGAAATAATTAGTAAGATAATAAATCTGTCTTAACTCAGTGATGAGGTTGCTGTATGAGGGGTTAGGACATGGATAGCTGTAAGCAACTATAATGAGAGATGTTAGTTGCTAAGAATCCATGTGGAAGGTCTGGGACCAAGCTGTTGCTCCTCTAGACCATCACTAGAGTGAGGATAAGACAGAGAGGGATGATCTTACTGGTTATATATATGACTGTGTTATAAGAATCACATAGCTGTATAGATCAGTAAGAAGTTCTCTTCAGGAAAGATGAGGTATCCCTTAAAATATCGAGGACGAAATTTTTAAAAGGGGAGGAGAATTGTAACATCCCGATTTTTTGTCTAGGAGAACTGGGAAGTAGTCTGATATGGGCAGGCTGCTAAAATCGTAGTCCCAGGGTAGTAATCTGATATGGGCGGATTACTTAAAGATGAGATAAGTCTTTAACCTACAGAATCGGGACAGTTCGCCTAGGTTCAGAATAAGGAACTTAAGAGGTGAAATTTTGAATTTCTGGGCTTAAGTTAAGATATAATCAAGCTAATATTGCTTCCGCAAGTGTACTCTGAGGAGTCTAAGGGAGGATGTTTCATTTTGGTATCAGAGCAACGGATTCTGGCTTAGGAAATGCTCTGAATAGATAATTTATGGTGATAGTACAGAATAAGGTTAGCACAGAACAAAGGGTTCTGGCTCCGAGCGTAAGATTCTAGCACAGAACAGAAGGTTCTGGCTTAGTGATACTCTGATTTAGAAAGGTTATTTCCCTAGAGTACATAGAGGTTTAGAAAAGCCCAGTGGAGGTAAAGCTCTTAAATGAGAAAGTGAGATAAGGTAGACCCCGGAATTACGTCAAGATGGGGTACGATATGAAAGAAATGGACACTACTTATAAGTGCAGTAAGTTGTCCATAAGAAGGAGAGCAGATAGTATTGAAAAGCTGCAAAGTTTGATGAGATAGCTAGAATGAGATTTGCCTAGGAATAATCCTAGGACATGGCCTAAGGCTAGAGATGTGATTGTTAATAGCTAGAGAGTTAATATTCCCTAAGAAGAGGGATTCCATCACGGAGAAATAGTAGATCTAGGGTAGATTACCCTAGAGAGCATAAATGATAAAGATGATGAATGAGAACCATGCGACTCAAGTTCGCTAGGATCGAGAGAAAGAGATAGAAGAGCATTGGCTAAGAGCACTCTGGGAGGTAGCTCAAGTTGTGAAGCCAATAGCAAGAGAAAGAGGCAATAGTTCAGGCAGGGGACTGATCAAGGAGAAGATCAGGTTGGAGAGCAGAGATGTCAAAGTGGTGAGCCATGGCACATAGGAGTGTCGAGCAGGGCAATGCAGTGGTGAGAGAAAGGCCACTTGGCGAGAGTTGCCTACGAATGCTGACATCCTAGGAAAGGTGTTTGCTACCACAGACAGAATCTCCAATTTCCCTGAGGTCGACCCTAAGAATGGTTAAGAAGAACCATAGCTGTAAGGGTGACTGAGCTGTAAAGAACTGTATGCCTAGATGTAAATGATGTGATTAATGAAGAGTTCTTTTCTGATCTAGAGAATGTGGTTATTGTAACGAGTCATGAGAAATAATTAGTAAGATAATAAATCTGTCTTAACTCAGTGATGAGGTTGCTGTATGAGGGGTTAGGACATGGATAGCTGTAAGCAACTATAATGAGAGATGTTAGTTGCTAAGAATCCATGTGGAAGGTCTGGGACCAAGCTGTTGCTCCTCTAGACCATCACTAGAGTGAGGATAAGACAGAGAGGGATGATCTTACTGGTTATATATATGACTGTGTTATAAGAATCACATAGCTGTATAGATCAGTAAGAAGTTCTCTTCAGGAAAGATGAGGTATCCCTTAAAATATCGAGGACGAAATTTTTAAAAGGGGAGGAGAATTGTAACATCCCGATTTTTTGTCTAGGAGAACTGGGAAGTAGTCTGATATGGGCAGGCTGCTAAAATCGTAGTCCCAGGGTAGTAATCTGATATGGGCGGATTACTTAAAGATGAGATAAGTCTTTAACCTACAGAATCGGGACAGTTCGCCTAGGTTCAGAATAAGGAACTTAAGAGGTGAAATTTTGAATTTCTGGGCTTAAGTTAAGATATAATCAAGCTAATATTGCTTCCGCAAGTGTACTCTGAGGAGTCTAAGGGAGGATGTTTCATTTTGGTATCAGAGCAACGGATTCTGGCTTAGGAAATGCTCTGAATAGATAATTTATGGTGATAGTACAGAATAAGGTTAGCACAGAACAAAGGGTTCTGGCTCCGAGCGTAAGATTCTAGCACAGAACAGAAGGTTCTGGCTTAGTGATACTCTGATTTAGAAAGGTTATTTCCCTAGAGTACATAGAGGTTTAGAAAAGCCCAGTGGAGGTAAAGCTCTTAAATGAGAAAGTGAGATAAGGTAGACCCCGGAATTACGTCAAGATGGGGTACGATATGAAAGAAATGGACACTACTTATAAGTGCAGTAAGTTGTCCATAAGAAGGAGAGCAGATAGTATTGAAAAGCTGCAAAGTTTGATGAGATAGCTAGAATGAGATTTGCCTAGGAATAATCCTAGGACATGGCCTAAGGCTAGAGATGTGATTGTTAATAGCTAGAGAGTTAATATTCCCTAAGAAGAGGGATTCCATCACGGAGAAATAGTAGATCTAGGGTAGATTACCCTAGAGAGCATAAATGATAAAGATGATGAATGAGAACCATGCGACTCAAGTTCGCTAGGATCGAGAGAAAGAGATAGAAGAGCATTGGCTAAGAGCACTCTGGGAGGTAGCTCAAGTTGTGAAGCCAATAGCAAGAGAAAGAGGCAATAGTTCAGGCAGGGGACTGATCAAGGAGAAGATCAGGTTGGAGAGCAGAGATGTCAAAGTGGTGAGCCATGGCACATAGGAGTGTCGAGCAGGGCAATGCAGTGGTGAGAGAAAGGCCACTTGGCGAGAGTTGCCTACGAATGCTGACATCCTAGGAAAGGTGTTTGCTACCACAGACAGAATCTCCAATTTCCCTGAGGTCGACCCTAAGAATGGTTAAGAAGAACCATAGCTGTAAGGGTGACTGAGCTGTAAAGAACTGTATGCCTAGATGTAAATGATGTGATTAATGAAGAGTTCTTTTCTGATCTAGAGAATGTGGTTATTGTAACGAGTCATGAGAAATAATTAGTAAGATAATAAATCTGTCTTAACTCAGTGATGAGGTTGCTGTATGAGGGGTTAGGACATGGATAGCTGTAAGCAACTATAATGAGAGATGTTAGTTGCTAAGAATCCATGTGGAAGGTCTGGGACCAAGCTGTTGCTCCTCTAGACCATCACTAGAGTGAGGATAAGACAGAGAGGGATGATCTTACTGGTTATATATATGACTGTGTTATAAGAATCACATAGCTGTATAGATCAGTAAGAAGTTCTCTTCAGGAAAGATGAGGTATCCCTTAAAATATCGAGGACGAAATTTTTAAAAGGGGAGGAGAATTGTAACATCCCGATTTTTTGTCTAGGAGAACTGGGAAGTAGTCTGATATGGGCAGGCTGCTAAAATCGTAGTCCCAGGGTAGTAATCTGATATGGGCGGATTACTTAAAGATGAGATAAGTCTTTAACCTACAGAATCGGGACAGTTCGCCTAGGTTCAGAATAAGGAACTTAAGAGGTGAAATTTTGAATTTCTGGGCTTAAGTTAAGATATAATCAAGCTAATATTGCTTCCGCAAGTGTACTCTGAGGAGTCTAAGGGAGTATGTTTCATGTTATCATGACATGGGAGCTACTTTATGAACATACATAAGGAACCTCTAACATGCATATTGTCATGACATTCATTGCAAGGAGTTGCAACCATTCATACTTCTTCATCATCATCATAAATTTATCTCAGGCTCAACCAATAATCATACATAACAAGCAAGCATACAATCAACCAACATAAGATTATAGTTAGGTATTCTTGCTACCTCTTAGATGTCCTTGTTATTTCCTTCTTGGAATGATCTTCTCTTCTCACAAATGTCAAAATATAGCCATTACAAAGTAACATCAAGTTACAATTCAACTCCAACACAATTCTAAGACTAGGTTCTCACTAAGTTCCATTCTTTCTTTAATTTATGACTTATGCTTCCATCTTTCTAAATTAAATTCTCATGGTTTATTTCCACATAATTTTTCATGTAGAATCCAAATATGCATTCAGAATTTCCAAAATCAAATTGCATCCCAAGTTTCTGTACAGAACCGAAAAGCTTCACATGTTTTCCAAAAATTCTCATTTTGATTCCAATGCTTCCAATACTTGTTTCTCTACTATATCCCCACACAATTTTCCATTTTAAACTCATTGGAAGCATAAAAATCATGAAATTCTAACATATGAACAGTAATTCGTACAGTACCAGAACAGAACACAAGCTTCCATTCACATGCATACTTGGATTTCCAAGCTATAACCACTTGATTCTAGCTTGTTTAAGCTTGTCTAAACTATCCATAACCTAAAACTCATATTCTTTTCACATCAAAACAGAATATCCAGCAGCACCATCAAGAGAAATATATCCCAAAAACCTCTTAAAACTAAGGGCAAACTTGCTAGAACAAAGCTTAAGATCAAGAGGACTAATTACCTTACTAGTTCTTCCAAGGTGCTTGCCTCTTTCTAGCTTCAATGTAAATTTTGCAAGAGTTTCCCCAAGGTTGCCAAGCATGCCAAAATGATCTGATTTGAGGGGGTATTTATAAGAAATTTTGGGTGGAAATGAAAGGCCAAGATCATTTTGTGCACTATTTGATCTAATGGCTTAGATTGAATCTTGAATTTCCTTTTCTTTAATAATTATGACATCATCATCATGACATCATCGAAGGGGACACCTCACAAGACACATGGCGCCATTCCAAGGGAGAGAAGCCTCTAGAAAAATTCCAGTCCAATCCGGTACCGGCTCAGTTCGATTTCCCAAAAACCAGACTATTTTCTGAATCTAATTTTTCTGAGATTCTATACTATATTTCTCACCTTAAATCCAGTATCCAAATTCTTTCTATGATTGACATTCTTATACTGGGTCTAAACTTAATTACAGATCCCTTGAAAAATGACCAAAATACCCTTGGTGCCCTTTCTTGCACTACATTAACCCTAAGGGCATAATCGTCATTTCATACCTCTCTGTACCTTGTCAAGGCATATACTGACTTTGACTAACCCTTCATGTACCTGCCTTGGCATTTTTGGCCTATCCAAAATGACCAAAATACCCTTCATTCATCTATTGCTCCTTAGTGCAACATAGGGGCATTTTCATAATTTCGCACTTTTGCGGGGTTCCTCTGGACACTGGCCCACCTATCAGTCCAATTATTTTATTAGGCCTCCATGATGCCATTTTTGGGCCTTTATAGGGTCCTTTACCTTTATGACACAATTCCCTAGGAACCGCTCCCGGATATATTTATCGGATATTTTATTCCCCTGTAAATTCCATTAAAAATTCTATAGGATTCCTTTTCTAATCCTGTCAATTTTATAAACTCTTATATTAATTGTAGGAATTTACTGTAAGGTTTCATCTGATTCTGAGATCCAAAAAATACTGTAATAATTTTATCTGACTTCAGAAATTTATATCAATTTTTCGGGACCTCAAATCAAAATTTTGTGTTACATCAAACTAATCGGAATAATTTTCTCTATCTACTGGTAAAATTTGGGTCTGATTTGACTCCGACCATTTTTGACCTGTTTTAGGTCCAAGTTCTTCATAATTACACTTTTACCCCTTGAACTTTTCATAAATTACATTTATGTCCTCAGACTTTTTAAAATTACACTTAAAGACCCCACATTTTTGTCTACTTTCTCTTTTGGCCTTAAAACTTTTGTAATTTCACTTAAGTTCTTACATTTTCTTCCTTTTTCAATTCAATCATTTTCTTTACATAAATGGCCATATTTTTCTTAGAAAATCTCACATATATTACGTACAAACTGTACATATAAATCAGTACAAAAAATTAGGGATATTACAGAAAGCCATCAAAAAACCAACCATAGAGAGAGAAAAACTGAAAAAAGGCATTTGAGGACATTTTCCCACTTGAGTCACACTATTGAGAATATGTGTGATCTTCTTATATAGCAGGAACCAAGCTCGGTTCTTGGAAGGTGCTAACACACCATTCGCTTTCGCAACCCCATTCGTGTGGATACCGGTGGAAGGTGTTCATTCATGGAGTAGTACCTGTGCTCTGAATTAAGCACACCATTCATGTTCGTGTTCATTTGAGGGGCAGCATTAGTGATCAGAATTACCAAACAAATTCTTAGAAATAAGATCTAGAGTTCAATTGGTAAGTCTCCTCTTAATTTGATTTAAGCAATGCCAATGGATCCGTTGAAGGGTTTTGGTAAATAAGTTTTTAATTTTATTTCGCTGCGTGTGTGCCCAAAATCCAACTAGTATCAGAGTCAGATTGTGCGATTGCTTAAATTGAATTTTTATGTGAATTCTTGATGAAGTGTTTGTGTTGAATTACTTGCATGTTGTACATAACATATATTGCATGTATGTATAAAGTTGTTATATTGTTTATGCTCACATGTCATATGAGATATATCACATGAGATAGTAACAAATGTTTTATATGAGATATAAAACATGATTGTTTGTTTAAGTAAGAATTTTAAGCAATACATATAATTTATTTAACATACAAGAGTTACATATATTAGTGTTTATATATGTGATATATAAGAAAAAATATATATGTTTTATATATTTATATGGAATATGGTTGAAATATATATAGGCATTAAAATGTAGTCATATATATTTTACATATATATAAAACATGTTATATATTTTAATGAGTTTTGCACCTATACGAGATATTCTGCAATAACAATAATATATATAAGATATATATAAATTTAATTATGGATCTTTAATATGATTAGAGTATAAAATTAAATATTGTTATAAATTATATATATAATTTATCAATAAGATTGATAAATCTCTAAAAGTAATTATATATATGGATATATAATTATTATAACTATATTTTGAGCAATTAATATTCTAATTGAATGTTAATATCATACTTTATCATTTAATTGATTTAATTAATCATGGTAGATGATTATCTGTTATGGTCGTTTTGTTTGATTGGATAGGGATGGTATATGGTATGGCCCTAGGATTTTTTTATTGGTTTATATTTTTTAAATACGGTATGTGGTGTCATGCCTTTCTCTTTTTCTCTCAATGTACATTCTTTTCTCAACTCCACCGACCTCAAATGTAACTGGGGGGTTTCTTATCAAGTTAATGTAATTTGAACGAGAAGAAAAAGAAAAGAAAGTGAAGGATTATGTCCACATGAGATGTGCAAATCCAAGTTCAAGACCTTCTCTTTTCTAGAATATCCTCTCATTGGCTTGAATGGATATAGGTTAGATGGCCCAAACTATAACACGTTTATTTTATTATTTCCATACGTGATGGATATAATATACATATGAGAAGCCATGTGAGATAATAAATCATGAAATGATGACGTTAATTAAATAAACTAAATGCATAATCATAGGATGATATAATGTAAATTTATTAAATAAATAAAATCCCTCAAATAACTTTAAGTCAAATGCCACCCATATAAACACCTATCAAGAATTTGATCACCTCAATGTAGGTATACCAAAGTGATAAACTCATATTTGTATTGATTTTTAGAGTGTTAAACGGGAGTTTCATTATTGATTTTATCCCCATTTACTAAAATAATGAGTAATTAATTAATAAATAAAATTGAAACAGTTGAGAATTAATTGATGTGAATTTAGTGATTAATTGGATAAATAATCTGTCATTTTAATTGCCCATTACAGGCCAATGCAGTAATTAAAGCAGTTAGATGGATTTGACAGCTAGAGGGAGCAAATTTTTGGATACATGCACTCACAGTTCATGCTATACACACCTTAGATTCATTTCACTTCACTGCAGAGCTTCATTCACGCATGTGCTGATAACTGAACAAGTGGGCTAATAGCTGGTGGGAAGCATGTGCTGGACAAGGAGCTAACTGATTGGATAACAGAGTCACATGAGGTGCATGCACGTGGGAGGCTGAGGCTATCATAGGATGATTGCTGTCAATACCATGGCACTGTTCACATACTCCAGGCATCACTCTTCCATTGCATTTGTAGCTATATATCACACAGATTATTCACATTGAAAAAAACACACAGAATACACATCATTCACACTGATCATTCACACATACTCATTCCATCTGCAGAACCATTTCTTCATCTATCTCCATTCTCTCTCACATCACCTGCACTTCTGCTCTATTTTGAGCAGGAGAAACAGAAACCATTCCATCTTCATCTTGTCCTTCTACTTTCATGACGACTTATGCTATACCTTCTGTTGCTGCTGAAGTTCAGATGACAATGGAAGGCTAAGCTGCTGTGCTCTCTTAAAGATAATGCTAAACTAGAATCCTTGAGATGAAACAGGGAGTTTATTATGTCTTTAATTCAGAGTTAATTGTATCGACTTGATAGAGTTGATTCTGTAATTACTGATGCAATTAGAGTTAGTAGATGACAAAGGAGTAGGAAATCAAGTTGGATTTCTTATTTTTGCATAATTATTGCTTTGATTGATTTTCATCCTTGAACTGAGTTGGTCATGGTTGTGATTAATTAGAGTGATTATATAACAGAGTACAGTTGTATCTATTTAATTCATCTTCTTTTATCTCTGAGTTGAATGATTCTTAATTCTCTATTCAATGTCTGCGAGTTGTAGCTTGATTGAGATTTAGCTGGCGAGTTATTAGCTAACATATTCTAATTCAACTGATTTACTCCAAATATTCTGTGGATAATGAAGGTAAGGTAATCTCCAAGGGAACACACTTATCATTGATTCATATCATCAACATAAACAGATGAAATCATAAACAATAGTATAGGATTTACATTCAGTTTTAGTTCAAGTATCTCATCACACAATTCATCTAATTAACTGGTTAATTTGTGGCTCATTAGATTAATTAAGTATCTTAACATCCATCTAGGCTCCTTGTGAATCAACCTAGATTAGCCTCCACTTTACTATTGGTTAGCTTATTTTTATTTGATAATTAAAATGACAGTTAAGGTTTCCTAAGCAATCTGCTAGACCTCAAAAACATAAAAGTAGATAGGTGTTTTAGTATTTTTATGCCAAATTAGTGTTTTGTGTTGTTAAGTGGCGACCAATTGCCTATTCAATCGCGACTATAGTGTGAAAATTTATTTCTGAAAGTCTCTGTAATTTTTAGTCGCGACCAGAGTGCTTTTTGGTCATAACCTGAAATCATTGTTTAACTCATAGTTGCTCTTTGTAACTTTTAGTCATGATCGAAGTGCCTTTTGGTCGCAACCAAAAATTTTTTATCCATCAATTTTCTTCTCTGAGATTTCTAGTCGCAACCAAATTGACATATAGTCGCGACCAAAAATCAGTGCTTAATTCAGATTTACTCTCAGTAATTTTTAGTCGCGACCGAAGTTCTTTTTGGTCGCAACTAGAAATTTCTAACTTTAACCATTTGCTCTTTGTGATTTTTAGTCACAACCAAAGTGACATTTGGTCGCGACCAAACATCCTAATTAAAAAATTTTGCTCTCTGTGACTGACAGTCGCAACTCGAAGTTCATTTTTGTTGCGATATCTACTCTCTGTACTTGTTATTCGTGACCTAGAGTCTATTTAGTCTTGACCTGATCTTCCTGGCCTGTGATTACTTGATCTCATCTTCTAAAATTGCTGTATTGTGATATCCTACATCATTGTTGAGTGTGATTTGCATGAACATAAGCTCTGAATTCTTTCCATTAGATAGAGAAATCAATAGAACACTTAGGAAAATTAAGAAGACTAAAATTTTAAATCAAGCTAGTGTTGCATCTGTTATTGAGCTTAGTTCTTTTGCTGAATCTATTGTAGCTAAAACTGAATTTGCATCTGGTGATATCTTAGATAATCATTTTGTCATGGAGCATGTTAATGAAGGTGAAGCTCATACTCATAATCAGAATAATCTAAATGAACAACATGCAGAGAACAACATGAATAATAGAAGAGCACGTAGGAGCATAAGAGAACTCACTTCTTCTAATGCAAACTTTGATCCTTTCCGCACTTGTCCAGCTTTAGATGTTAATTTTGAGCTGAAAGGTCCTTTGTTAAGTAACTTACCAAAGTTTTATGGATTGGCAAGTGAGGATCCTTTCAAATATTTAAAGACTATGCAGTGGGTTTGCTCATCCATGAAACCTATAGGTGCTGATATGGGTGCCCATTTTACACTTGAAGGAAAGGCTAAGGAATGGTTTTATATGCTGCCACATCATACACCTCAAGCCTTAAACTCCTGGAATAACTTGAGGAATGCTTTCTTGGAGAGATACTTCCCTACATCAAAGACTGCTACATTGAGGAAAGAAATTTTTGCTATAAAACATGTTGGAAATTGTGCCCTAGGGGCCAATCATTGTATCGGGTTATCACATTATTTGCATGTTTACTGTGATGACCATCCTTGGATAACTCGTGATCTTATCCTAAATATCCCTGGTCGGTCATCTATGCGGGAGCAGAGATGAAATAAGACCAGTATGACTTTGAAGATATATAGAGATATAAATCAAAGTCATAGGCACATGTAAGAGTACAGGGTGCTGGACCGACCCGTCATGAGAGAGCTGCATGGGTCAAGTCATAAGCTTCTCTCATATACAAGCCATGTCACTATGCCCTTTGACCTGAGATCATCATGGATTCCTACATGACAAACGCTCAGCTTTGACCTAGTCAAAAGTCACTTTTGACCGAGTGATCATAAAGGCTATGCTCGGGCTTAGTGGTTTTTCATGCGGAGGAATGTGAATGGTCAAGATGGAATTTGTCCCTCACATTCGTAGAGAGATATTACTGGGCCCCTCGATGAGTGAGTCTGAGAAATGTATGGCCATACTGGAATGGAAGGGTAGTTCTATTTCTATATTCAGACTACTCAGGGATCGAGAAACTAACGGTCAGGAACAGGAGGATGACGTTCTCCATGCCTCATCCTTGACCGAAATATCGTGTGACAAAAGGGACGTGATATGGTTGTATGAAAGGTTACATCGTTTATCGATCCTCATATGTTTTGGGTAGTCGTAATGCCTTGCTAGAGACCGCTTACGACTTGTGGGTCAGTATAGTGACTGGCCCACTGCCAACTTCATATGGGCCTACAGGGTCGCACACAAAACAGCCCAATACGAGCTATGATGTCCAGATTCATTGAATCTAAGAGATGTCTAGATTCAATGAATAATCTAGGATGGATATATATTTTATATATATATATATATAAATTAGTTTATATATATATTATATATATAATATAAGAGATATTTGTAAGATTTAATTTATAAGGATAAATTAAATCTCTATCATTTTTGAATTTGAATTTAAATGGATATGATCTATTTGAATTTGAAATTCAAATTGATAAGATATCTCAAATTTGATTTATGAGAATAAATCAAATATAATTCTGTCTTATCTTTATTTTAAATTAAATAAATAGGTGAATTAAATCTGTGGGACGGATTTAATATAAACCATATTTATTTAATGAGTTTCTTATTAAATTATGCAATATATGATATTGTATTAATTCAGAATTAATATAAGATTAATTCTGAAGCCCGGCCCTATTAGAAGCCCGATAGCTTCCTATATATTTGACATTAGGAGCTAGGGTTCTACACACAAGAGATCTCTTCACACACATTCAGTCGTGAGAAAAGGGGGCAGGGAGAGTGCAAAAGGTTTGCAGATAAGAAACTGCCGAAATAGAGACGGTGAGGACGGAATCTCCAGAAAGCCCTAGAGGGACAAGAGGCGCTAGCACGTCGTTCGCAATTGGAACGCTGTTCGTGTGGATACCGGTAGAGGAAGCCGATCTGAGCTGTCAACTTCTACGATACGGCCAGACACGAAGAAAGGTCGCGACCAGAACACACTTAGGTCGCGACCAAACGGGCATCTGAACGTCAGAAATCCGAAAAGAGGAGACAGGTCGCGACGTGAAGTTGAAGAGGTCGCGACTAAAAGCTCCAGAGGCGACAGGTCGCGACTAGAAGCAGAGTAGGTCGCGACTACAAACTCCAGAGGCGACAGGTCGCGACTAGAAGCTGAGGAGGTCGCGACTGAAAGTTCCAGAGGCGAGGAGTCGCGACTAGTGGACACTGAGGTCGCAACCAAAGCTCGAGTACCGAAGGTAACACTTCTTTCTCCTTGACTTAAACACATTCGGTAGATCCTGGCTGGGAATGGAAAAATTTTTAAAGTTAATTTCCGCTGCGTGTCTTCCAATTCCCTTCAAAACAGTATGCTGAAGAGTCTTTCTATGAGTTTTGGGGAAGGTTTCAAGAGTTGTTAGCTAGATGTCCATACCACCAGATTCCAAGTGAACATTTGGTGCATTACTTTCATTCAGGATTACGCTTTACATGCAGAAAGAATTTGGATACAGCTGCTGGAGGTTCTATTGATCATTTAACTCCTGATGAAGCATGGAACTTAATTGAGAAGATAGCAAACAATGACCAGCAGTATAGGGGCTATGATACTAGACAAGTTCATGAGGTTTCTGATAGGTCTTCTTCTCAATATTACAATAGCCTATCTTCTCAAGTTACTTCTATGAATGCTCAGATCAATAATCTAGCTACTCAATTGAGCAATACACGTATTAAAAGCCCATACTCTTAAACTCTAGTTGTCATAGTTGTCAGCTTTGTTCTTCTCTAATACATACTAGTGACAAGTCTCCTACACACTATGAGGATATATTAGCTATCTATCAAGGCAAACTAAACCAGTATCCACAAAGGAATCTATACTCCAACACATAATGAAGGATGGAGAGATCATCCCAACTTCAGATGGAGAGGTGGAGGTGGAGACAAGAATTTTGGGCAAAATAGATTCAATAATGATAGGTAATTGACTAAATCCTCTAGAGCTATGGAAGTACCTCTGCTATAAAAGATGTTGGAATATTTGAGATACTCAAGAGCATTAATGTGATAAACTCAAATATAAATTCTATAAACACAAACTTCAGCTCTGACTTCAAGGACTTGAGATCTACTGTGGAGAACAACCTAGCAATGACATATTCCAAGTTTGCTGCTTTGGAGAGTAAGATAGAACAACGGGAAACTAAAGCTACAAACATGAATAGGTATGTATCACAGCTAGCCAATTCAGTAAGTGATATTTAAGCCAGAATTGGTGGAAATTTACCTTCAAACAAAGTTGTTAACCCCAAATTTGTAAATGCTATGAGCTTGAGAAGTGGAAAAATAGTGGGGAAAGAAGATGTTGATAATGATAAGAAGGATAATAAAGCAAATGAGTAGCATAAAAGATCTAGAACTAAAGAGTTGATTGAAGAAAAACCTTCATTCATTCCAAAATCAGAAAGTAGCAAAGAGAAAGAGATGTTGCAGCAGAAGAATGAGCAGATTGGATTGAAGGATTGATAAGACATATTCTGTATATGGTTTCTATGACAATTTTGAGAGTTTTATAATAACTTTACCATTTATTTCATGCCTTAAATTGTACTTTTGTTGATTGTGACTGGCAATGTGCTAATTAAAGGGTAGAATGGTAAAATAACTCTTCCAAACTGCATATATTTCGTTATCTACTGATCTGAACTTTTACAGTGAGCTTTTATGTTGAATTGCAGGTACTTTGGAAGAGAACAAGGACCAGGAAAGAAATCAAAAGATAATGAAAGTGGAACCACGTCTCTGTGCTACTTAGTCGCGACCATAGAGTCCTAAGGTCGTGACCCATAATTCTTCTGGAAAATTCTCACTGTTTATAGGTCACGACCAACACGTGTATCTGGTCACGACTAATAGTACAAAATCGCTGAAGCTGCGCGTTTTGGACTAGGTCATGCTGTTATAAGAAGAGAGGGAGGTTGCCGTCAAGGTGGAGGCTAATTTTTGGACCTGATTAGGCTAAGAAGCAGTACTCGAGCATTCTCCACAGACTTTCCACTCAGCTTCCATCGTTCTACACCATTTACCTTCATCTCTTCATTGTTTCTTCATGGTATCACATCTGAACAGCGATTGCAGTGCAGCAGAAGTCATGAGAGGCTAGACCTTTAGTCTCTTAGTGATGGATCTATTATCTTGAGCTCACGGACTGAAACGGGGAGTTTTCTCTGTTCTAATTTGCATCTTGTCATATTATGATTGCTGCTAGATTTAGGATTTTCATCATATGAACAAGTTTTGAATATCGATTGATTATTCTCATATTAGACAATTGTAATTTACTTTGGATGTTTTGAATGCTGGTTTAAATGCAATATTTCAGTTTTGAGTTTAAGCTCGTTGAACGGTTGTCAACGATCATTGCTAATTGGTTTGATTGCTTGAATTATAGGGTCAGTAGATCGACGCTCATTCGAGGGCATTCTTCTATCTGTTTAAATTACACACTAAGTGATCCTTAGCAGTTCAATAATAGTCTTTAAACTAGCTTTGATAAAAGGAGTTTAAAGAATATTAGGGTTCTGGACTCAATGGATCGATTGAGGTTTAATTCAAGACTTAGTGATTTCAAACTCCGTATACATTGAGAGCAAGGATAGATATTTTTCATCATCAAGAGCCTATCATCATATACTACTTTCACAAACCAACCATTTTCCATCTCAAACAAAAAACACAAAAACATCTATTTTACTGCATCTTTATTTTACTGCACCCACAAAACCACAAAACCATTTACTCTTTACTCAGGTTTACCGTTGAATTTGACATCCAATTTGCTAGGATTCCTTTAGAAAGGCTCCTTGAGAAGAACGACAGGGTTGTGCCTTATACTACATTACTAGGGTGCAATTCACTTAATTTTGATGGCTCGAACTGCAACAATCTGTCACATCCTTATTTTTAGACATCTTAGGGACCATTCAGTAGCATTTAGAACCACTTTCAGAGTCATTAAGGTCTAAACTCTAAATCTGGAATTTTATTCATATCGGGTACTGTTCACTGTGGCAAATTCCAGATGAGTGACCTGACTTTGAAAATTCATAACTAATTCTAGAAAAATCGAAATAAAATGGTTCAAATTGCTACATGAATATAACTTAAGTATATTTCAGGGAAAAATCATTGGTTGACTAATACTTGACAAAATCAACGTGGGTCAACATTTTAATATTACTGTTCATCCAATGACTTTCTCCTGAATCCAGCATTCTGGTCCCAACTTTAACAATTTATATCTTTTCGTGTATACATCCAAATGAGGCACTCTATATATCAAACTAAATCTTAGTATGTCTAATTTTTACCCTAAAAATGTTGTACATTAATTCAATCATTTGCTATTTTTAATGTTTTATAAAACATAAATAGATCCTCACGAATTACTATTCACTGAGCCTATTTTCAGCATTTAGTCTTTACATACACATGTATATAACCAACACATATCAGTTATACAGTCCAGGTAACAATTAATATTAAATAATCAACTGTTATATAATAGTGCATGATTAACATTCTCCTATTTCTGTTACACTTTCCGTTGTCTAAAATTCCGACAGCATAACTGCTACATTCTGTCTGTAGAAAGTAACCGATTTTGTACCGATTCGGTAATTCCCGTAGGAGCTACCATTCTACGTAAGTACCCAGGAAAGACTGGATGAACCTGCTAGGTCCACTCACTTCCAGCCTCCTTAGACAGCACCTACGTACACAGTACGTATCAGTTCCTTTCTTTGTCCTCTCTTCGTTGTCGGAATTTCGGCAGCCTACCGGCGTCTCTTAAGATTTCCAAATTTTATTTTGACAGAACCTCCCCTGTAATGTTATATTTGGGAATGAGATTCAAAAGAATCCCAATAGCAATAATCATAACAATATATGTAATGCAGAGTGACGGTGCTTGCTTGTGATTGTGTACAGATAAGTATGCTGCATGCTTCCATATTCAATAACATATGACCATAGCATTGGAATAGAGCTTCAAGCATAACATACAAGACAACAATCCAACCAAACAAAAGCACAACAAATCACAAAGACATTACATAAGAGCTAGGATTAGTTGCTACCTCAAAAGTAGAGCTTCAGAACTTCCCTACTACTTCCAACTTCACCAGAACTTCCTTACTTCTTTCTTTCTCTCACTTTCTCTCTCAAGAACTTCTTTCTTCCTCTCTTTCTTGCTTGTGCCGAAATGAGGAGCTAGGGGGGTATTTATAGTGTTGAGCAATGGCAATCTCGTAATTTTGAAGACTTATGATCCTGTGGTCCTGGTTTTTCCTGAATTTCCTATTTTTCTTTATTCCTTTTACTGCATCATGCATGACATCACTCAATGACAACTCATGGGACACCTAACCTCCCACATTCTTCACATGGCGAAATTGAGAGGAAGCTAGAGCCTTCTGGAAGCTTTCCGGTCTAATCCGGTACCGGCCCGGTCCGCTCCCTCGAAAAACGTGCTATTTTCCGAATCTGATTTTTCTGAAAATCCTTTTTATGTCTACTGACCTCACATTTAGTATCTAGACCCTTTATATCATTAACTTTTTAATACTGGGTCCAGACTCCGTTACAGATCCCCTGCGAAATGACCAAAATGCCCTTGGTGCCCTATCTTGTCCTATTTTAACCCTAAGGGCAAAATCGTCATTTCACACCTTTCTGAACCTGGTCAAAGCATATACATGCTCTAGTCAACCTTATTTAGATATGTCTTAGCATCTAGGCTTATCCAGAATGACCAGAATGCCCTCCATTCATCTGCTGCCCTTTTTGTACAACACAGGGGCATTTCCGTAATTTCGCACTACTCCGAGGTTCCGCTGGACACTGGCCCACCTATCAGTCCAAGAGTCTTATTGGGCCTCTAATGGCGCCATTTTTGGGCTTCCTGGGTCCATTACCTGTATGGCACACATTACGAGGACTCTTCCTCTGACCTAGTTCACCTAATATTTTAATTATTTTTTAACCGTTTATACACCTTTCCGGACACCGGCTCCTTTTCCCAGATACAGTGTCCTACTGTGTTCAGGCATCCTTGTGAGTTATAACAGTCATCTGACTGAAGTCATTCGATCCCATTCAGCCCCTTTAAAAATACCGATAAATCTCCTACCCGGATCCCTGGAGGCCTCACACTCCCGTTTGGATTTTCTAATTTGCAGATAACTTTTCCTACAGACCTCCTATCGGTATTCTGTCAGTTTCCCGACATCCGCCCCATAAGGGTGCATCATCCTGTAATTTCTTACTTATATCTGAAATCTAGGGTATCCGGTATAAATTTTTATAACTTTCGGACGATCAGTCCATTTTCGGCTATCTGGAGTCTTCAAAAATTCCAGTATTAGGCTGGATTACCCAGCATCACTTGCCCTATCTTCTGGTAAAATCTGGGACTGAATTGCCACCGGTCAGACCAAACCACTTCTCGCCTAATTTTCTTTAATTATACTTTAGCCCCAGGGAACTTTTCCTTCTTTGCACTTAAGTCCCTTTATTTGGCTAAAATTACACTTTAAGACCCCACATTTTTGTCTACCTTTCCTTCCTTACCTTAAACTTTCCATATTTGTATTTAAGTCCTTTCTTTTCCTTTCTTTTGCAATTTAATCCTTTTCTTTACATAAAGGACCACATCTTTTTCCTGAAGCAGGACTCATATATTCCATTTAATCTGTACATGGAAATCAGTACAGAAATTAAGGATATTACAGTCTGTCTGTGAAGAGGAGTCGCGACCAAATGGTTTACATGTCGCGACACAAAACTCCAGAGAGCACAAGTCACGACATAATGAATATAAAGTCGCGACTAGTAGCTCCAGAGATGCACCCTGTCGGCTTCAGTCGCGACAATATGATGAAAGCTCATGACCACATATACCAGACGCATCCAATGAATTGAAAATTCCTTCAGATCACCTTCCCACTGTTTTGGGTAAAGGGCCAATATATTCTAACCCTACTTCTCCTCGTTCTCATTCCAAAATTACTTCCCACACCTTAAATTTTTTGAAAGAATTGATCCCTAATAATGATACAGGTATGGAAAAGTATGACCCCAATCTTGTTGCAATTGTAGACCAATATCAGCTCAGTGCGACGCTTGAGGGAGTAGAGGACAAATTGGGAAACCCACACAAGCTGGATAAGAGCAATCGCAAGGAATGTTCTAAGGATGCAAAGGGAAAACGTCCCAACTCTGTTGCTGCTACATGCCAACCACAGTTGGGCAAGTTCAAGTTTAAAGAGGGAAGATTCAAGACAAGCTTGGACGAATCTCAGCACAAAATGCACGACCGTGGCACTTTAAAGTGGAGAGAGAAAGCAATGGGGGAGATCATCCAATTGAACAGCTGTCTCTCAAAGTTTATTGAGTTACACCCGCCACCTTGAGGCCAGGTTATCTCTTTCCTATCTCTCACCGTTTACAAGTTTTTCGATATGATGTTTGCTATTATAGGTTGAGCTTAGGAAAGGGATGATTCAGTAGATTAGATTCCATTTTTAGTTTCATTCTGTTTGTCTTCAGTTTATTTCTGTTTATTCTAGGATTATTTCTGCTTTGTTCCACTTCCCCGTTACTGTCCATATGTTGCACACTCTTCAATGGTTACCTTTCCATCCACACACTCACATGCATGACTTTAGCTTACCCATCCTGTCATCTTTGCTTTACTTGTACTGCTTTGTATGACTTGAATGTGACTGCATGCCTCATTGAAAAATTTGCATTGAGTGATAAGATCATTTGCTATGTTTGAGCTAGATTCGTTTGACTTCATACATGCTGTAATTTCTAGTTCTATTGACAGTGAGGACACTGTCAAGTTTAAGTATGGGGGATGATGTTTTACTCTTTCTTTTTTGTAATTAATCCAATCTTTCATCACAAAATTTTTATTTTTGATCTTAAGATGTGGTGAATTGCTAAAAATTGGACCTCCTCCTTAAACAAAATTGTTAATTGGTAAAAAGGATTTAGCTTGAAAACCATTTTTGGACTTTGAAAACTGTCACTTGGTAGTCTCTGTGAATAATGGTCGCGACCTGTGATGGAATTTTGGACTAACCTGCTCTCTGTGAACTACAGTCGCGACCTACGTGCTGTATGGTCGCGATAATACCTCTCTGTCTATTTGAGTCGCGTCTATAGTACCTTATTTGTCACGACTGTTCCTCTCTGTGTATTTGAGTCGCAATAGGCAATGTTTGAAAATTTCTGAGCATACACCCCTGTGAAAATAGGTCGTGACCGTAAATGTTTTAAGTTGCGACCCACTTTTGGAAAATGTCCAATTACCTTCTCTTTGCCTTGTGCAATGCTGGAAAGAAAGATTCCTTTTGAACTACTAAGATGCTTTCACAAATAATTCATTGTCCCCTGTAACATCCCAATTTTTGGGTCTAGGAGAATTGGGAGGTAGTCTGATATGGGCAGGCTATTAAACCCATAGTCCCAGGGTAGTAATCTGATATGGGCAGATCACTTACCTATATTTTGTAGGAATCCGAGGGATGAGCTAAGTTCCTCAGGATTTAAAGATGAGTTAAGTCTTTGACCTACAAAATAGGGACAGTTCACCTAGGTTCAAAAAGAGGAATGTAAGGAATATCCTAAGTCTTAAGCCTTGGAATTCTGCAGGTAGCTAGATATGGGCTAGATCCTGAGTAAGATAACCTGATATGGGCGGGTTGTTGAGCTTTTTAATTAATAATGACTCCTGAAGAGTTCAGGGGATGAGTAGTTGAAAGAGAATTTTGAGAATTTAAGATGAAGGATAAGAAGATGAGTAAAGATGCCAGAAAGAGAGTTCAGGGGAATAATCGTAATTATGGGAAAGATCGGGCAGGTAGCTGATGAGTACCATATTTTACCAGAAAATAGAGAAAATTATGCTGATCATTTCACTGAACTGTGAAATGTGCATATGAGGCCCCTATGAGTATGAAAGAATTAGAAATGTGACCAAGGGTAAAATGGTCATTTTGGAAAAGTGTGCGCGTGAGTGTACTTTCAGGCAAAAATAGCCCGGTTCGAATTAAATATCTGAAAATACCAAGAGATAGAGAAAAGGATTCCAGGTTGAATGAGGAGTCACAAAATTTTGATTTGAGGTCCCGATTTTTCTGTAAAAATTCCTGAAGATGGGAATTTACAGTTATAATCGGTAAAGGAAAAGCGGTCCAAATAAAGATGATCGGACTGTGGCCAAAGGCCATATAGTGTTTTTAAGGCCCATAGTGACACCAGGGAAGGCCCAGGCCCATGATATCAGTTCAGTGGTAAAAGGGGCCGGTGTCCGGAAAAAGGTGTAAAATGACGAAAATGCCCTTATGTTATAAAATAGTGAAAGAATGAGTAAATGGTATTTTGGTCATTTGGCTAAGGTGAGACAGTCAAGAAAGGATATCTGGATAGTTGACCAGGGTCAGAGAATACTCTGGTAAGATATAAAAAGATAATAATGCCCCTAAATTCATTAAAGTAAAGAAAGAGGAACCAAGGGCATTTTGGTAATTTGCCAAGGGATGTTTCTTGGGAATCAAGCCATCAGAGTACTTGAGCTTGATCAGAGATCCAAGATGGCATTCCAAAGCCCAAAAACGTAGCCCAGAATATATGTGGAAAAAAGTGGCATTAAAATAATGTTTTAGTGACTTTTCAATAAAGTAAAGTTACTCGGTTGGCGTGATACTGGGGAGGTGATCAAATAAGGTCCTGGACTTATCTGGAGGCCATGAGGTGGTGTGAAAAGGTGTCTTGTGGGACCCACCTTGACGCAACATGGCACTGATATGGACACATATTTCAGTGCAAGACTCTGGAATTCTCCAGAACCGGTGAGTCAGCAGGCTGAGTCAGCAAGTAATTATGAGGGGTGGTGAGTCAGCAGATAATTATGAGGGGTGGTGAGTCACCATGGTGAGGTGTCCCATGATGACATCACCATGACGATGCAGTAAAGGGAGTAAAGAAAATAGGAAATTCCAGGAAAAATGGTGGCCACAAGTTCAGAGTTCTTGAGAATTACGAAAGTGCCATCCGTGGAAACTATAAATACCCCTTCCCCCTTTCATTTGCATCACAGCCAAGAGCATTTTAGAGAGAGAAGGAAGTTCTAGAGAGAGAAAGTGAAAGAAAAAAAGAAAAAAGGAAGTTCTGGCGGAGCTGGAAACAGTATAGAGATAGTAGAGTTCTGCTAAGCTAGCCAGGTAATAACTAATCCTAGCTTTTATGTAATAGCTTTGTGATTTAATGTGCTATTGTTTGGTTGGATTGTTGTCTTATATGTTATGTCTGAAGCTCTACTGCAATGCTATGATCATATGTTATTGAGTATGGAAGCACGCAGCATACTTATCTGTACACAATCACAAGCAAGCACTATCACACTGCATTACATATATTGTTATAATTATTACTACTGAGATTGCCCCGAATCTCACTCCCCATGTCTAACCCATTACAGGGAGGTTATGTTGAAGTGAATTTTGAGAGTTTGAAGAGATGCCGTTATGCTGCCGAAATTATGGCAAAATGGTAGTAATGAAGAAAGGAGCTGATACATACTGTGTACGTAGGTACTATCTAAGGAGTCTGGAAGTGAGTGGACCTAGCCGGTTTATCCAGTCTTTCCTGGGTACTTACGTAGAATGGTAGTTCTCACGGGAATTATCGAATCAGTACAAGATCAGTTACTTTGTAAAGATGAAGCCTAGCGGTTATACTGCCAAATTTTCTGGCAGGGAAAGATGTAATAGAGTTACGAGGATTTTATGAATGCTCTGTTGTATGACAATTTATGTTTAATAATAAATATTGTTTGGCATGTTCAATTTGTGTATAAGAAATTAAGAGAGAAATTCGCATGTCCTAAGGTAGCAGTGTTTTAACCTCAGTTTGACCTAGTAAATGAAGGAGTTTGGCCACCAAATTTGGTGACCCAATAGTACACATCTGGGGCATTACGTGGATAGGTAATAAGCCTCATTTGGATATGTAGAGTGATATTAATCAGTACCCAAAGTAAAGGTTCATAATAAGGAACTTAAGAGCGAAATTTTAATTTCTGGGCTTAAGTTAAGAGATAATCGAGCCAATATCGCTTCCGTAAATGTACTCTGAGGGGTATAAGGGAGGATGTTTCATCCCCTAATTTCAAATCCTTTTTAGTCCTTCGAAAACATTGCCACACTTGAATTTTGCTTTGAGAATCTTAAAAATTGAATTTGAAACACTTGAACTTTTGCTATTGAATTTGGGATTATTACATGACTCCAAGTGATTACTTTGAAACTTTTAAATCATTGTTTAGAGGGTTTTCAGTTGTGATAAGTGTTCTAATGCCTAGTGAATGATGAACTTTGTTTGGGACTTTAGCTTATGAGCAATTTAGATCAAAACCCTAGTTGGAAGGATTCTCGGCCTAAATTTCTATATTGAGTGATTATTCAATTAGTTTATATCCTCTAGAACTTGTCTTGGCTCTGAGTTGAGAATGACTTGCACACTTATGAATTGAACATGATAGAGGCATTCATTTCTAAACCCTTTTATCCCAAACACAAGCCCACTAGATTCATATCCTTAGTCACCCCCTTTGAGCCCATCATTTTCTTTCATCCATTATTTATATAGAAAGTCATATATGCATAAACTTTATTTGCAAAATAAAATTTTATTCATGTCAAAATTCATTATTGTTGTGATGTATGCTACAAATTTTGTGCATGAGGTGCCAAATAAAAGAAAAAAAAAAGAGAGGGAGGACGGTGCAAGAAAAGATGCAAGAAAAAAAAGAAAAAAAGGGAAAAGAGAAATGAAGAAGGCACTATTATTAACTCTTATTAGCACAATTATCACTTCTAGATCTTTAGAGACATGAATTCATGCTACATATTTATTGTTGAATGCATACAGTACTTTCTATTCTTCATATTCCATTCCATGTGGCCCATCTCCATCATTACAACCCTAAAAGACCTCTTGATTCTTTGCATAAGAGCTGTATAGTTGCTGAGATTTAGAGCCATTACAAGCATATGGTAGGATGTTTTTCAATTTGAATTTGAGTGAAAGAACCCTAACAATGAGAGGATAGAGAGAGTTAAACACTTATATCTTTTGAGAGGATCTTTTGCGCTCATACCGTTAAGGTTGATTTCATTTAGTAGTTGATTACTTGGCATTTCTCACATTATCACTTCTGCATTCCCAAAAGATGGTGGATTAATTGTTTTTAGGTCAGACTACGGATTATGTTTTTATCTTAGCTTTAATAGTGATTGCTCTAGGTGTAATTCATTTCTTTGTCCAGGAGTACAAAGGTTCAAGTGTGGGGGAATTGATAAGACATATTATGTATAGGGTTTCTATGACAATTTTGAGAGTTTTATAATAACTTTACCATTTATTTCATGCCTTAAATTGTAATTTTGTGTATTACATGATTGTGCGTGGCAATGTACTAATTAAAAGGTAGAATGGTAAAATAACTCTTCCAAACTGCATATATTCGGTTATCTACTGATCTAGACTTTTACAGTGAGCTTTTATGTTGAATTGCAGGTACTTTGGAAGAGAAGAAGGAGCAGGAAAGAAATCAAAAGACAATGAAAGTGGAACCACGCCTCTGTGCTACTTAGTCGCGACCATAGAGTCCTAAGGTCGCGACCCATAATTCTTCTGGAAGATTCTCACTATTTATAGGTCGCGACCAACACGTGTATCTGGTCGCGACTAATAGTACGAAATCCCTGAAGCTGCGCGTTTTGGATTAGGTTATGCTGTTATAAGAAGAGAGGGAGGCTGCCGTCAAGGTGGAGGCTGATTTTTGGACCTGATTAGGCTAAGAAGTAGTACTTGAGTGCTCTCCACAGACTTTCCACTCAGCTTCCATTGTTCTACACCATTCACCTTCATCTCTTCATCGTTTCTTCATGGCATCACATCTGAACAGCGATTGCAGTGTAGCAGAAGTCATGAGAGGCTAGACCTTTAGTCTCTTGGTGATGGATCTATTATCTTGAGCTCACGGACTAAAATGGGGAGTTTCTTCTGTTCTAATTTGCATCTTGTCATATTATGGTTGCTGCTAGATTTAGGGTTTTTCATCATATGAACAAGTTTTGAATATCGATTGATTATTTCTTATTAGACAATTGTAATTTACTTTGGATATTTTGAATGCTGGTTTAAATGCAATATTTCAGTATTGAGTTTAAGCTCGCTGAACAGTTGTCAACGATCGTTGCTAATTGATTCAATTGCTATAATTCTAGGGTCAGTCGATCGACGCTCATTCGAGGGCATTCTTCCATCTGTTTAAATTACACACTAAGTGATCCTTAGCAGTTCAATAATAGTCTTTAAACTAGCTTTGATAAAAGGAGTTTAAAGAATATTAGGGTTCTGGACTCAATGGATCGATTGAGGTTTAATTCAAGACTTAGTGATTTCAAACTCCGTATACATTGAGAGCAAGGATAGATATTTTTCATCATCAAGAGCCTATCATCATATACTACTTTCACAAACCAACCATTTTCCATCTCAAACAAAAAACACAAAAACATCTATTTTACTGCACCCACAAAACCACAAAACCGTTTACTCTTTACTCAGGTTTACCGTTGAATTTGACATCCAATTTGCTAGGATTCCTTTAGAAAGGCTCCTTGAGAAGAACGATAGGGTTGTGCCTTATACTACATTACTAGGGTGCAATTCACGTAATTTTGATGGCTCGGACTGCGACAATCCGACGCATTCGTCAAGGATGCTGCACAACCTTCAGATATACATGAAATAGTTGCTAGTTCCAGCAGTACAAGTCAAAAATCTAACAGAAACCATAATAAAAAAGAGTATGAAGATGCATAACAAAAGGATAGAGAAGTATGAAACACCTACCTTTTCCTAAAGAATACATATGTCCAAAGAAGGTTTTAAAAGATAAACAGAAACTAGATATTCTGAATCTATTGGGTAAATTAAAAGTTAACGTGCCACTTATAGATCTGATCAGAAATATACCTAAGTATGGGAAATTTATGAAAGAACTCTGTACTAATAAAAGAATCTACAAACCAAATGAAAGGGTTCAAGTAGGATCTAGTGTGTTAGCTTTACTTAAGCCATAACTTCCTATAAAATGTGATAATCTAGGTTCATTTACTGTCCCAATCACCATTGGTAAGTTTCAGTGTGCTAGTGCTTTGTTAGATCTTGGTGCAGCCATTAATATAATGCCAACCTCCATTTATACATCATTAGGCATAGGCATAGGCTCACTTGAGGAAACCTCCATTATAGTTTAACTTGCTGATCGAACTACTAGGAAACCTGAGGGATTATTAGAAGACATATTAGTGAAGGTTAAAGATTTGATTATACCTGTAGATTTCTATGTCTTGGATATGTCACATGAGTCAACCTCAGAGGGTCCTATTATTTTGGGAAGGCCATTCCTTAGAATAGCTAACACTATCATAAGCATGAAAAATGGGAGCATTACAATGGAAGTAGGGGATAATGTAATTACTTTTAATGTCTATGAAGCAATGAGACACCCATTTGAAGATTATTCACTGTTAGGCTTAAGTGCAATTGATGAATGCATTGAAGAAGCTAAAGAGGAACATGAATTGCTGATACAAAATTCTGATAAGGCTGAATGTGAATTGTTTGAATATGAATTTCTTCTTCTTCTGAATTTTGTTTGGATAGTAGTGGTGATGTGTAAAGTATTAACCATATTTAAGTTGATAGCTTACTTTCCACCCTACAATATTTTTCTTTTGCTATTACTGACCTATTGAATCAAGGCTTTGGAGAGAAGCATGATAAAATTGCAGTGAGAACATAGCTGCTAAGAATTTCGTTGCAGGGACAGAACTGGATATTGCAGAACCTATGAAAATAGAAGTGTTGAAGCCTATTGTAGCTTTAGAAACTAAGAAGTTGGCGCCATCAATTGTCCAGCCACCTAAGTTGGAACTCAAACCACTTCCTAGTAACCTTAAATATGTGTTTTTGGCTGAAAATAATACATTACCTGTTATAATTGCTAATTCACTTTCTGTTTCTGAGGAAGAGAGGTTAGTTTCAGTTTTAAAAACACATAAGAGAGCAATAGGTTGGGCTTTAGCTAATATACCTTGTATAGATGCATCTGTATGTACACATAAAATTCTGTTAAATGATAGAGCCAAGCCTATTAAACAGCAACAAAGAAGGCTAAACCCCTTGATATCTGATGTGGTCAAGAAAGAGGTAACTAAGCTGTTGAATGCTGGCATTATTTACCCAATTTCAGACAGTGAATGGGTAAGTCCAGTTCATGTGGTGCCCAAGAAAAGTGGTATAACTGTGGTAAGGAATGAAAAGAATGAACTAATCCCTACTAGAGTGCAGAATTCATGGAGAGTGTGTATTGATTACAGAAAATTGAATGATGCAACTAGGAAGGATCATTTTCCTTTACCATTTATAGATCAAATGTTGGAAAGGCTTGCTGGAAAGGCTAATTGCTGCTTTCTTGATGGTTTTTTAGGGTATTTTTAGGTTCCAATTGCACCGAAAGATCAAGAGAAGACCACATTTACATGTATATTTTGGTACCTATGCTTATAGGAGGATGCCATTTGGCTTGTGCAATGCTCTTGGAATATTTCAAAGAGCCATGATGCCCATATTCAGTGAATTCTTGGAAAGCAACATGAAGGTATTCATGGATGACTTTACAGTGTATGGTAAGAACTTTGATGAATGTTTAGAAAGTTTAGAGAAAGTCTTAGCAAGATGCATTGAGAAAAAGCTTGTGATGAATTTTGAGAAATGCCATTTTATGGTAGATAAAGGTATAGTTCTAGGACATTTAATATCTAAGAATGGGATTGAAGTAGGTAAAGCTAAAATTGAGATTATTTCTTCTCTTTCTTATCCCAAATCTTTAAAGGAACTAAGGTCATTCCTAGGACATGCTGGATTCTATAGAAGATTCATTAAGGACTTAAGCAAGATTGCATCTCCACTTTATAAACTCATGCAAAAAGATACAGAATTCTGTTTTGATGATACTTGCAAGAGAGTGTTTGACACTATTAAAGCTATGCTTATCACACCACCTATACTTGCTGCACCTAATTGGCATTTAGATTTTGAGCTTTCATGTGATGCATCAAATGAAGGTGTAGGTGCAATGTTAGGACAGAAAGATGGTAAGCTTTCTAAAGTCATTTCGTATGACTCTAAGACATTAGATAGTGCTCAAAAGAACTACACTACCACAAAAAAAGAACTCTTTGCCATTGTGTTTGCACTTGACAAATTTAGATCTTACCTTTTGAGTTCTAAAGTGATTATATACACTAACCATGCTGCTATAAAGTTCTTGTTTAAAAAACCACAGTCTAAGCCTAGGCTCTTGAGATGGATGCTGCTAATCCAAGAATTTGATGTGGAGATAAAGCATAAAATTGGAGCAGAGAATATGGTACCTGATCATTTAAGCAGATTGCCTAAAAACACATGGGGAGTATTAGATTCTGACATCACTTGTGATACATTTGAGATTGTTCTACTTTAGTGATTTCTGTAATTACACCTTGGTATTACCATATAGTGAACTATGTTGTTACTGGTCTGATTTCACCTTCTTTATCTCATTTCCAGGGCCATATAGTGAACTATGAGGCAAAATTTTACATTTGGGAACCACCCATTCTATGGAAGATATGCAGTGATCAAGTTATAAGAAGATGTGTGCCAGGTGAAGAAGTGGACAGCATTCTTACAGCATGTCATTCTTCTATTTGTGGAGGACATTTCAGTGCAAAGAAGACTTCAAGAAAGATCCTTGATGCTAGTTTTTACTAGCCATAACTATTTAAAGACTGCTATAAATTCTGCAAAACTTGCGATAGGTGCCAATGTTTTGGTGGACTAACTAAAAGGCATGAAATGCCTCAGCATCCTATGCTATTTTGTGAGGTGTTTGAAGTATGGGGCATTGACTTCATGAGACTATTTCCACCATCTTTTGGCTATACATATATTCTGCTAGCTGTGGATTATCTCTCAAGATGGGTGGAGGCTATACCTACAAGAAAGGATGATGCTTTGACATTTTCCAAATTTCTTAAGTCAAAAATCTTTTCAAGGTTTGGTGTGCTAAGAGCTATAGCAAGTGATCAATGCTCTTATTTCTGTAATAAGATTTTAGGTGGGTTATTTGCCAAGTTTGGGATCAAGCAGAAGGTTTCAACAGCTTATCATCCCCAAACAAATGGTTAAGCTAAAAATTCCAACAAAGCTGTCAAGAGGATTTTGGAGAGGATAGTAAGACCCTCAAGGAAAGATTGGAGTGCAAGGTTATATGAAGCTTTGTGGGCATACAAAACTGCTCATAAGACCCCACTAGAGATGTCCCCATACATAATGGTCTATGGTAAAACATGTCATCTACCAGTAGAAGTTGATCATAAAGCATTCTGGGTAGTCAAAGCTTGCAACATGGATTTTGACACTGCTGGGGAAGAAAGTGTAGGGAATTGGAAGACACGCAGCGAAAATTAACTTTAAAAATTTTTCCATTCCCAGCCAGGATCTACCGAATATGTTTAAGTCAAGGAGAAAGAAGTGTTACCTTCGGTATTCAAGTTGTGGTCGCTCCTCAGCTTCTTGTCACGACCTATCGCCTCTGGAGTTTGCAGTCGCGACCTCCTCAGCTTCTAGTCGCTACCTGTCATCTCTGGAGTTCTCAGTCGCGACTTCCTCTGATTCTAGTCGCGACCTGTAGTCTCTTTTTGGATTTCTGACGTTCAGATGCCAATTTAGTCACGACCTCTGTGTCAACTGGTCGCGACTTCGTCGTACCTGGTGCTCTTTTCTCGATCGCAAGAAGTCGACAACTCAGATCGACTTCCTCTACCGGTATCCACATGAACAGCTTTCCAATAACGAACGACGTGCTAGCGCCTCTTATCCCTCTAGGGCTTTCTCAAGATTCCGTACTCACCGTCTTTATTTCGGCAGTTTCTTATCTGCAAACCTTTTGCACTCTCCTTGCCGTTTTTCTCACGTCTGTGTATTGTGTGTAGAACCCTAACCCCTAATGTCAAATATATAGGATGCTATCGGGCTTCTTATTGGGCCGGGCTTCAGAATTAATCTTATATTAATTCTGAAATTAATACAATATCATATATTGCATAATTTGATAAGAAACTAATTAAATAAATATGGTTTATATTAAATCCGTCCCACAGATTTAATTCACTTATTTATTTAATTTAAAATAAAGATAAGACGGAATTATTTTGATTTATTCTTATAAATCAAATTTGAGATATCTTATCAATTTGAATTTCAAATTCAAATAGATCATATCCATTTAAATTCAAATTCAAAAAGTGATAGAGATTTAATTTATCCTTATAAATTAAATCTTGCAAATATCTCTTATATTATATATAATATATATATATACTAATTTATATATATAATATATATATCCACCCTAGATTATTCATTGAATCTAGACATCTCTTAGATTCAATGAATCTGGACATCATAGCTCGCATTGGGCTATTTTGTGTGCGACCCTATAGGCCCATATGAAGTTGGCAGTGGGCCAGTTACTATACTGACCCACAAGTCGTAAGCGGTCTCTAGCAAGGCATTACGACTACCCAAATCATATGAGGATCGATAAACGATGTAACCTTTCATACAACCATATCACGTCCCTTTTGTCACACGATATTTTGGTCATGGATGAGGCATGGAGAACATCATCCTCCTATTCCTAACCGTTATTTTCTCGATCCCTGAGTAGTCTGACTATATTAATGGAACTACCCTTCCATTACAGTATGGCCATACATTTCTCAGACTCACTCATCGAGGGGCCCAGTAATATCTCTCTACGAATGTGAGGGACAAATTCCATCTTGACCATTCACATTCCTCCGTATGAAAAAACACGGAGCCCGAACATAGCCTTTATGATCACTCGGTCAAAAGTGACTTTTGACTAGGTCAAAGCTGAGCGTTTGTCATGTAGGAATCCATGATGATCTCAGGTTAAAGGGCATAGTGACATGGCTTGTATATGAGAGAAGCTTATGACTTGACCCATGCAGCTCTCTCATGGCGGGTCAGTCCAACACCTTATACTCTTACATGCACCTATGACTTTGATTTATATCTTTATATATCTTCAAAGTCATACTGGTCTTATTTCATCTTTGCTCCCGCATAGATGACTGACCAGGGACATTTAGGATAAGATCATGAGTTATCCAAGGATGGTCATCACAGTAAACATGCAAATAATGTGATAACATAATTAAGAAATTCATAAAACAATAATGTTTATAAGACAATGATTGGCCCCTAGGGCACAATTTCCAACATCCTCCCACTTGCACTAGGTACAATCATTAATTTGCCTAATTCCCATTGACCTAACATGACACTCATGTTTTGCTTGCACAAGCGGCTTTGTTAGAGGATCAGTAACATTGTCTTCTCCTGCTACCTTGCATATTTTTATATCACCTCTATCATTGATTTCTCTGATGAGATAAAATCGCCTGAGTATAAGCTTGGTCCTTTGATGTGACCTGGGCTCTTTGGCCTGTGCAATGGCACCACTATTATCACAGAACAAAGTTATTGGATCTGAGATGGTCGGTACCACCCTTAGTTCAGTAATGAACTTCCTGATCCAAACGGTCTCTTTAGCTGCATAAGATGCTGCTATATACTCGGCTTTCGTTGCATAATCTGCTACAGTGCTCTGCTTAGAGCTCTTCCAGCTTACTGCTCCATTATTCAGGAGGAATATGTATCCAGATTGCTATTTTTGGTCATCCTGATCAGTTTGGAAACTTGCATCTGTGTAACCAGTTACACAAAGCTCTTCATCCAATCCACCATAGACCAAAAATAAGTCCTTAGTCCTTCTTAACTACTAAGGATATTCTTAACAGCAGTCCAATGGCCCTCAACGGGGTCCTGTTGATATCTGCTAGTCATACTTAAGGCAAACAAGACATCCGGTAGAGTACATAACATGGCATACATGATAGATCCTATGGCTGAGGCATATGGAACCTTACTCATGCGACCTCGCTGATCAGGTGTACTAGGACACAAATCCTTGCTGAGGTGAATACCATGAGACATGGGTATGAAACCCCTCTTTGATTCCTGCATACTAAACCTATGCGGTATCTTGTCTATATATGTGCTCTGACTGAGTCCTAAAAGTCTTTTAGATCTATCTCTATAGATCCTAATTCCTAGGATGTAGGTGGCTTCACCCAAGTCTTTCATGGAGAAAGACTTTCCTAACCAAGACTTGACAATCTGCAAGGTAGGAATGTCATTCCCAATAAGTAGGATGTCATCGACATAGAGTACCAAAAACACAACTGTGCTCCCACTAACTTTCTTGTACACACAAGGTTCATCAATGTTTTGAAGAAATCCAAACTCTTTGACTACTTCATCAAAACGATGATTCCAACTCCGAGATGCTTGCTTCAGTCCATAAATGGACCTTTGAAGCTTGCACACCTTACCAGAGTCCTCGGAACGCACAAACCCTTCAGGTTGTGTCATGTACACATCCTTAAGGAGCTTTCCATTAAGGAAGGCTGTCTTGACGTCCATCTGCCATATTTCATAGTCATAATATGCTGCAATGGCAAGGAGGTTTCTGATTGATTTGGCCATTGCAACTGGGGAAAAGGTCTCATCATAGTCCACACCATGAGTTTGAGTAAATCCTTTTGCAACCAGTCGTGCCTTGAAGACATTTACATTTTCGTCTATGTCAGTTTTCTCTTTAAAAACCCACTTGCACCCGACAGTTTTTACACCTTCAGGCGGGTCGACTAATGTAATATCCTTAATTTTCTGTACTGGTTCCTATGTACAGAATAAACGGAATATATGAGCTCTGTTTCAGGAAAAAGATGTGGTCCTTTATGTAAAGAAAATGATTAAATTGCAAAAGAAAGGAAAATGAAGGACTTAAATGCAAATATGGAAAGTTTAAGGTAAGGAAGGAAAGGTAGACAAAAATGTGGGGTCTTAAAGTGTAATTTTAGCAAAATTAAGGGACTTAATTATAAAGAAGGAAAAGTTCCCTGGGGCTAAAGTATAATTAAAGAAAATAGGCCAGAAGTGATTTGCACCGCCCGACAGCATTTCAGTCCCAGATTCTACCCGAAGGTAGGGTAGGTGACGCCGGGTAACCAAGCCTAATACCGAAATTTTTGAAGACTCCAGATAGCTAGAAATGGACTGATCGTCCAAAAGTTATAAAAATTTATACCGGATACCCTAGATTTCAGATATAAGTGGGAAAATACAGGATGATGCGCCTTTATGGGGCGGATGTCGGGAAACTGACAGGATACCGATAGGAGGTCTGTAGGAAAAGTTATTCACAAAATAGAAAATCCAGACGGGAGTGTGAGGCCTCCGGGGATCCGGGTAGGAGATTTATCGGTATTTTTAAAGGGCCTGAATGCGATCGGATGACCTCGGTCAGATGACCGTTATGACCCACAGGGATGCCTGAACACAGTAGGACACTGTATCCGGAAAAAAGAGCTGGTGTCCGGAAAGGTGTATAATCGGTAAATAATAATTAAAATATTTGGTGAACTATGGCAGAGGAAGATTCCTCGTAATGCGTGCCATACAGGTAAGGGACCCAGAAAGCCAAAAAATGGTGCCATTAGAGGCCCAATAAGACTCTTGGACTGATAGGTGGGCCAGTGTCCAGCAGAACCCCGGAAAAGTGCGAAATTACGAAAATGCCCCTGTGTTGTACAAAAAGGGCAGCAGATGAATGGAGGGCATTCTGGTCATTCTGGATAGGCCCAGAGGTCAAGACATGTCTAAATAAGGTTGACTAGAGCCAGTATAAGCTTTGACCAGGTCCAGAAAGGTGTGAAATGACGATTTTGTCCTTAGGGTTAAAATAGGACAAGATAGGGCACCAAGGGCATTTTGGTCATTTCGCAGGGGATCTGTAACTGAGTCTGGACCCAGTATTAAAAAGTTAATGATATAAAGGGTCTAGATACTAAATATGAGGTCAGTAGACATAAAAAGGATCTTCAGAAACATCAGATTCAGAAAATGGCACGTTTTTCGAGGCGATGGACCGGGCCGGTACCGGATTGGACCGGAAAGCTTCCAGAACCTCCAAATTTCGTCACATGAAGCATATGGGTGGTGAGGTGTCCTATGAGGTGTCCCATGAGGTGTCCAGGGTGATGCAGTAAAAGGAAATTAAAGAAAATAGGAAATTCCAGGAAAAACCAGGACCACAGGATCAGAAGTCTTCCTAATTACAAGATTGCCATTGCTCAACACTATAAATACCCCCCTTACTCCTTCATTTCGGTGCAAGCAAGAAAGAGAGGAAGAAAGAAGTTCTTGAGAGAGAAAGTGAGAGAAAGAAAGAAGTAAGGAAGTTCTGGTGAAGTTGGAAGTAGTAGAGAGGTTCTGAAGCTCTGCTTTTGAGGTAACAACTAATCCTAGCTCTTATGTAATGTCTTTGTGATGTGTTGTTTTGTTTGGTTGATTGTTGTCCTATATGTTATGCTTGAAGCTCTATTCCAATGCTATGATCATATGTTATTGAATATGGAAGCATGCAGCATACTTATCTGTACACAGTCACAAGCAAGCACCGTCACTCTACATTACATATTTTGTTATGATTATTGTTACTGGGATTCTTTTGAATCTCATTCCCAAACATAACATTACAGGGGAGGTTCTGTCAAAATAAAATTTGGAAATCTTAAGAGACGCCGGTAGGCTGCCGAAATTCCGGCAACGAAGACGGAACAAAGAAAGGAACTGATACGTACTGTGTACGTAGTGCTGTCTAAGGAGGCTGGAAGTGAGTGGACCCAGAAGGTTCATCCAGTCTTTCCTGGGTACTACGTAGAATGGTAGTTCTCATAAGGGAATTACCGAATCGGTACAACATCGGTTACTTTCTAAAGAAGAGTCGTAGCAGTTATGCTGCCGGATTTTAGACAGAGAAGGATGTAATAGAATATGAGGGAGTTAATCATGCACTGATATATAACAGTTGATTATTTGATATTAATTGTTATCTGGCCTGTATGACTGATATGTGTTGGTTGTATGCTTGGGTATGTAAAGACTAAATGCTGAAAATAGGCTCAGTGAACAGTAACTCGTGAAGACCCATTCATGTTTGATAAATCATTAAAAATAGTAAATGATTGAATTAATGTACGAAATTTTTTAGGGTAGAAAGTAGACATACTAAGCTTTAATTTTATATATAGAATGTCTAATTTGGATGTATACACGAAAAGATATAAATTGTTAAAGTTGGGACCAGAATGCTAGATTCAGGAGAAAGTCATTGGATGAACAGTAATATTGGAACGTTGACCCACGTTAAATTTGTTAAGGATTGGTCAACAAATGATTTTTCCCTGAAATATATTTGAGTTAGATTCATGTAGCAATTTGAACCACTTCATTTCGATTTTTCTAGAATTAGTTATGAATTTTCAAAGTCAGGTCACTCATCTGAAATTTGCCATAGTGAACAGTACTCGATATGAATAAAATTCCAGATTAAGTGTTTAGACTTCAATGACCCTGAAAGTGGTTTAAGTGCTACTGAATGGTCCCTAAGATGTATAAAAAATAAGGATGTGACAACTAAGGTCCATACCTTATTGTCGTACATGGATTGCATCTCAGACTTCATGGCACTAAGCCATTTTTCAGAGTTTGATCCCACTATAGCTTCTTGATAGGTAGTTGGCTCATTATGCTCAATGAGCAACACATCACGATTGTCAGAAATCAGAAATCCATATCTCTGAGGCTGAAGTCATGCCCTATTAGATCGCCGTGGGCCTTGTGTGACTTGAGGAGTCTCAACAACTTGTTGTGAGTCTTCTCTATTTTCTATCTGTCATTCTGTGGTGTCTTGTGGCTTTCGAACTTCTTCGAGATGTACCTTGCTCCCACTGGTTCTTTTAGAGATAAATTCTCGTTCGAGAAAGATACCACTTCTGACAACAAACACTTTGTTATCAGTGGGATTGTAGACATAATATCCCTTGGTTTCCTTAGGATATCCCACAAAAAGGCACTTTGAAGATTTGGACGCTAACTTATCTGAGGATTGTTGCTTAACATAGACCTCACATCCCCAAATCTTGAGAAAAGATAAACTAGGTTTCCTCCCAGTCCATATCTCATACGGAGTCTTTTCAACTGCCTTAGATGGAACACGATTCAGTGTGAACGCAGCTGTCTCTAAGGCGTGGCCCCAAAAGGACGGTGCAAGATCTGTTCGACTCATTATGGATTGAACCATATCCAATAGTGTTCGATTCCTCCGTTCAGAAACGTCGTTTCATTGTGGTGTTCCTGGAGGAGTCGATTGTGAGACTATCCATAATTCCTAAGATGATCGATAAACTCTTGGCTCAAATATTCACCACCTCGATCAGATCGAAGGGCTTTAATTGTTTTACCAAGCGGATTTTGTACTTCGTTTTAAAATATTTTGAACATTTCAAAAGATTCAGATTTATGTTTCAATAGATAAACGTAGCCATATCTACTGAAATCATCTATGAATGTGATGAAGTACGAATAACCTCCTCTAGCATTTGTATTCATCGGTCCACACACATCTGTATGTATGAAGCCCAACAAATCAATGGCCCTCTCACTGTGCCCAGTGAAAGGTGACTTTGTCATCTTACCTAACAAACAAGATTCACAAGTATCATATGATTCAAAATCAAATGAGTTGAGAAATCCATCTTGATGGAGTTTAGAAATGCGTTTCTCATTTATGTGGCCCAGATGACAGTGCCAGAGGTATGTCGGATTCAAATCATTTGGTTTGACCCTTTTGGCGGTTATGTTATAGATATTTCCATGATTGGGTTATTCCAATTTTAATATGTAATGATCAACATGCAAATCATCATAAGCATAGAAAACATCATTACGATAAATGGAACATCTACCATTCCCAGCAATGGAAGCGTAACTTTCCTTATCCAAATAAGAAAGAGAAACAATGTTACTACTCAAAGCAGGAACATAATAGCAATTGTTTAAAACTAACAAAAGCCCAATGGGCAGAACTAATTCATAAGTGCCTACAGCTAAAGCAGCAACCTTTGCTCTGTTTCCAACTCGTAGGTCAACTTCACCCTTCTTCAGCTTTCTACTGTCCTTTAGGCCCTGCACATTTGTACAAATGTGAGAACCACATGCAATATCTAATACCCATATAGTGGAAGTAGAGAGATGAATGTCTATAACATAAATACCTGAAGTGATAGCCCCGCTATCCTTCTTGTTCTTTTTCAGATCTTCAAGGTAGAGTTTGCAATTCCTCTTCCAATGACCCGGTTTATTGCAGAAGAAACAAACTCCTTCCTTTGGAGGCTTTGCCTTCTTTGGTGTAGGCTTGGTTTCGGGCTTGCCTGACTCATTGGTCTTACCAGATGAGCCATGACCCTTCCCCTTGCCTTTGCCTTTCTTTTTCATACCCTTTCCTTTCTGAACCATCAAAACTGTACTGGGATTCTTCTTAATAGTCGGCTCAGCAGTTTTAAGAATCCCATGCAGTTCAGAAATAGATTTCTCCATGTTGTTCATATTATAGTTCATGACAAACTGGTTATAACTTTCCGGGAGTGAGTTTAAGATCAAATATGTAGCTAACTCTTGACTCATGGGAAATCCAAACCTCTCAAGGTGATCAATGTACCCTTTTATCTTTAAGACATGAGTACTGACTGATGCACCTTCAGCCATCTTGCAGGAATGTAAGGCCTTAGTGGTCTCATACCTCTCTTGCCTTGCCTGTTTCTGGAACATTTCCTTAAGATGCACAATCATCTCATAAGCCTCCATGTGTTCTAGATCTCTTTGGAGCTCCAGAACCATGGTGGCAAGCATCAAGCATCCCATATCGACAGAGTCTTCCTTATGCTTCGCATAAGAATCTCTCTGAGCTCTAGGAGCATTGGCTGCTTGCTCCTCAGGAATGGGTTGATCTAGGACATATGCCTTTCTTTCCTGCTTGAGAACAATTCTCAAGTTCCTGAACCAGTCAAGAAAGTTTGTCCCATTAATTTTGTCCTTCTCAAGGACAGATCGCAACGATAATGTAGCAGTATTACTAGTCGTCATGATTCAACAATTAAAATATGCAAGCGAATTAGCAATCTCCCACTGAATAAAACAACCCTCAATGTAATAATTAATGGGCTAAGATCCATATTTAGCTTAAACTTGAGTCCACTTTGGCAGGACGCTCAACTTTAAGTTATTTAGGTAGGTAACAACTTTACCAATTACATCAAATGTAACTCTTATATGTTTATGGGATTCCATCATCATATGATCTGTGACATCCCAATTTTTAGGCCAGAGACTTAGTAAGTAGCCTGAAATAGATATATCCCTTTGAGCAGAAGTTCCAAAAATATACAGAGGGTTTTTAGGGACTAAACTACAAATAAGTGAAAGTCCCTAGAGATATAATAGCCATTTATGCAAAGAAAGGGATTAAATTGCAAAAGAAAGAAAATGTAGGGACTTAGATGCAATTATGAAAAGTATAAAGCCAAAAAGGAAAAGTAGACAAAAAGGTGGGGTCCTTAAGTGTAATTTTAGCCAAATAAAAGGCACTTAAATGAAAAGAAGAAAAGTTCTCTGGGGCTAAATTGTAATTAAAGAAAGTCAGGCCGGAAGTAGTTTGGACTGCCCGAAACCATTTCAGTCCTAGATTTTACCAGTAGATAGAGCAAGTGATGCTCGGTAATCTGGCTTAATACAGGAATTTTCTGAGGACTCCAGATAGTCAAAATTGATCTGATAGTCCAAAAGATATAAAAATTCCTACCGAATATCCTAGATTTCAGATATAAGTGAGAAATTACAGGATGATGCGTCCTGATGGGACGGGGGTCAGGAAACTGATAGAATACCGATAGGAGGTCTGTAGGAAAAGTTATTCGCAAATCAGTAAATACAAACGGAGTGTGAGGCCTCCGGGGATCCGATAGGGAGATTTATCGGTATTTAAAAAGGGACTGAATGAGTTCGGATGACCTCAGTTAGATGACTGTTATGACCTACAGGAATGCCTAAACACAGCAGGACAGTGTATCTGGTAAAAGGACCCGGTGTCCGGAGATGTGTTTAAACGGTGTATAACGGCGGAAATATTCGATGAACATGGCCAGGGGAAGATTCCTCGTAATACGTGCTATGAAGGTAATGAACTCTAAAAGGCCCAATAATGGTGCCATCAGAGGCCCAGTAAGACCCTTGGACTGATAGGTGGGCCAATGTCCAGTAGAAGCCTGGAAAGGTGCGAAATTACGAAAATGCCCCTGTGTTGTACAAAAGGGTAGTAGAGGGATGGAGGGCATTTTGGTCATTCTGGACAGGCCCAGGAGCCAAGACATACATAGGTAAGGTTAACCAGGGTCAGTATATGCCCTGACAGGGTACAGAAGAGTGTAAAATGATGATTTTACCCTTAGGGATAAGATAGTGCAAGAAAGGGCACCCAGGGGTATTTTGGTAATTTGCCAAGGGATGTTTCTTGGGAATCGAGCCATCAGAGTACTTGAGCTTGATCAAGATCCAAGATAACATTCCCTGATCCCAAAAACGTAGGCCCAGTGATATGTGGGAAAAAGTGGCATTAAAATACTATTTTAATGCTGTTTCAATAAAATAAAGTTACTAGGTCAGCACGATAACCGAGGAGGTAATCAGATAAAGTCCTGGACTTATCTGGATAGCGATGGAAGGCGTGAAAGGTCTCTTCCAGGTGCCACATGGCATTGGTCTAGAGGGAGAAGAAAAGTTAAGGACACGTGGCATAATCTTAGTCGGTGGGTCCAGTTTGTGGGAAATAGGACCGAACTGGTACCGGATTGGACTGGAAAGCTTCAAGAAGGCTTCAATTTCGCCATGTGAGAAATGTGCTTGATGAGGTGTCCACTGAGGTGTCCACAATGATGCAGTAAAAGAAAAATAGGAAATTTCAGAAAAACCAGGACCGCAAGATCAGATGGCTTCAAAATTACAGGAATGCCATTGAAGGAAACTATAAATCCCCCTCCCCATTCATTTGCATCACGGTTTTGGCAAGAAAGGAAATAGAAGAAAGTGCTAGAGAGAGAAAGTGAAAGGAAGAAAGAAAGAAAGAAAGGAAGTTCTGGCAGAGCTGGAAGCAGTATAGGGATTCTAGAGTTTTGCTAAGCTCTTGAGGTAGTAACTAATCCTAGCTTTTATGTAATGGCTTTGTGATTTGTTGCGCTATTGTTTGGTTGGATTGTTGTCTTATATGTTATGCTTGAAGCTCTGCTACAGTGCTATGTTCATATGTTATTGAGTATGGAAGCACGCAGCATACTTATCTGTACACAATCACAAGCAAGCACCGTCACTCTGCATTACATATATTGTTATGATTATTACTACTGAGATTCCCCCGAATCTCATCCCAATAAATAACCCATTACAGGGGAGGTTATGTTGAACTGAATTTTGGGAGTTTTAAGAGACGCCGTTATGCTGTCGAAATTATGACAAGATGGCAATAGTAAAGAACGGAGCTGATACGTACTGTGTACGTAGGTACTGTCTAAGGAGGCTGGAAGTGAGTGGACCTAGCCAGTTCATCCAGTCTTTCCTGGGTACTTACATAGAATGGTAGTTCTCTCGGGAATTACCGAATCAGTACAAGATCAGTTATTTTCTGAAGACGAAGGGTAGCAGTTACACTGCCAGATTTCAGGCAGGAAAGGATGTAATAGAAATGTGGAAAATTTTGTACATACCCAGATGTATAATAACTTATTATTTAATAATGAGTATTGTTTGGCATGCTTGACTGATATATGATGGATGTATGCATATGTATGCAAAGTAGAAATGCTGAAATTTACCACTGTAAACAGTAACACGTAGTGACATGCTGATGTTTGATAAATAGTTAAAAATAGTAAATGGATGAATAAGTGTATGAAATTTTTATGGTAAATAGTAGACATACCAATTTTTAATTTTATATATAAAAAGTCTCATTTGGATGTCTACACACGGAGATATAAATTATCAAAGTTGGGACCAGAATGCTGGATTCAGGAGAAAAACGTTGGATGAACAGTAAAGTTGAAACGTTGACTGACGTTGACTTGGTCAATGCATGATCAACAAGTGATTTTTACCTGAAATATAATTGAGTTAGCTTCAAGTATCAATTGGAACCACTTCATTTCTATTTTTATAGAATTAGTTATGATTTTTTGAAGTCAGGTCACTCATCTGGAATTTGCACAGTGAGCAGTACTCGATAAGAGTAAAACTCCAGATTGAGAAATTGGACTTCAATGACCTTGTAAGTGGTTCTAAATGCTACCAAATGGTCCCTAAGACGTACGAAAGTAAGGATGTTTCATTTTGGTATCAGAGCAGAAGGTTCTGGCATAGACCAGAAAGGGCTCTGGTTCAGAGCATAAGATTCTGGTACAGAACAGAAGGTTGTGGCTCAATGATGCTCTGAAATAGTTAAGATGTGTGGTATGTGGTATGGGTTATTCTAAATATTTTACATATGTGCATATATTGTTGTACATATATATGACTGTATTTCCCAATTCTAGAAAAAGAAGTAGAAGTCATGGTTAATACAAGAAGAACGGTTAGACCAGAAGTGGTAGAGCCCCGGGATGAGGATACTAGTAATCAGATAGACCCTATGCAAATTATTCTAGATAGGTTGGAACAGCAACAACAAGTAATAGATGAGATACGGGCAACCCAGGCTCGCCAAGATCAAGAACGAGATTCTGTTATCGCTACGGCGGTTGCTGCTGCGGTTGCAAGATTACAACAGTCTGAGAAGGAGGTGGTACCAGAAAATGATGTAGAACCTGAACCTCAGTCAGATCATGGGCATATTGGAATGAATAGACATCAGGGGTCTATAGGAAATAACAATAACCAGGAAAGTCTCCAAATATGGATGGAACGATTCCATAAGTTTAATCCGCCCATGTTTGAAGGGACTTTTGACACTCAAATAGCCGAGGATTGGGTAAGCCAGTTAGAGAAAATCTTTAAGATTTTAGAATGCCCTACTAAAAGAAAGGCCCAGCTGGCAGTTTACAAGCTAGAAAAAGATGCGGATAGGTGGTGGAGGAATACAGAAGTGATTCTGAACTCAAGAAATATTCCACTTACATGGGAAATATTTCTTGAGCAATTCAATGAGAAATATTTTCCACACTACGAGATGAACGTGAAGTAGAATTTTTAATATTAAAGCAGGGTGAGCAAGAACCCTTTGATGATTATCTTGCTCGGTTCATTCGTCTGTCACGATAGTCCACTTACCTAAACTGTATGAATGATGAGAGGTGGACCACTGAAAAGCTAACTCGTGGATTGAATCCTACGTTAAAGGAAAAGGTTTTCCTAGACAGATACGAAGGTTTAATGAAGAAGTAGAGGTATGCAGGATCACGGAGAAGAATGTGCAATATCCAGAAAAGAGTGAGCCTGTTACATCAAGAGTGATGCCACCAGGTTCCTTGAGAGGGAACAATAAGAAGAGAAATGGGCCAGCATATGGGTCAGAAGTTAATAAGAGACAGGGAAGTAGGCTAGGTAGTGGGCCAAGAGAAGTTAGTAGGCAACCAAGGACTAATATATGTGGGAAATATGGTCGAGACCATGGTACGAGGCCTTATCCAATAGGTCAAGGGTTATGCTATAAGTGTGGAAAGCCTGGACATTATGCCAGGGAATGTCCACAGAACACAACAGGCGAAAGATACCCGACTCAGGGAAGAGTATATGCCCTGACTGGCAACGAGATAAGAAAGTCTCCTGCGCCAAATTAAGGTATGAGTTTATTTGTGTTCTGTTTCCACTGGCTAATGAATGGATAAATCCTGTATGTGATTGAATTGTATTGTCCAGTATGCACATTATTGAGCTACCCTATAACTAGTATGTTGCCTTTGTATAAGAATGAATATGATTACAGGTTTTAAAAGTGGGAAATAGAGAACAGAAACCTAATGATGAGTTACGATGAGATGACTAGAATGAGATTTGCCCAGGAATGATCCTAGTACATGGACTAATGGTAAAGACGTGATGGTTAATAGATAAAGAGCTCAATGTTCCCTAAGCAGAGGGATTCCATCATGGAGAAGTGATAGACCTAGGGTATAGTACCCTAGAAAGTAGAAGTAATAGTAAAAGATGATGAATGAGATCCATGAGGATTAAGGAAAAAAAGAAAGACCAATAAGTAACCATAGTCCGATCAAGAATAGACTGGGACTGATAGATAGACAGAAGAAGTTAAGATATAGTAGAAAGGTAGCCATAATTTCAAAGATAAAGTGACTCCCCTATTCCCTATATAAGATAGAGTAATGAAGGGTTAAGTCTATACCCTGGTAAGAGGGTAGCGTGGCAGTCTAAGTGAAATACATAGTTGTTTCAGGATGAATAATCAGGATATGATAGGCAATATGATAAAGGAAATACGTTTTGAGGCTTACTTAGATTATTATAATGTCTGATGGATGGTTGAGCAAAATATGATAATGATATGGCTTATGTTGCCATAAGTTGTAATGGTTGCATCTCCTTGCAGTTGTCATATGATGACATGCATGTTAGAGTATGCTATGATGAATGGATACTCCCCTTTTGCAGTGCATGCAGGGTAGAGTATATATATGAGTACACATATGAAATGAGAAAATTATGAGTATGTTGCTCCCATACTGTCACATCCTTATTTTTATATATCTTAGGGACCATTCAGTAGCACTTAGAACCACTTTCAGGGTCATTGAGGTCTAAACTCTTAATCTGGAATTTTATTCTCATCGGGTACTGTTCACTGTGGCAAATTCCAGATGAGTGACCTGACTTTGAAAAATTATAACTAATTCTAAAAAAATAGAAATGAAGTGGTTCAAATTGCTACATGAAGATACCTTAATTATATTTCAGGTAAAAATCACTAGTTGGCCATTTATTGACAAATTCAACGTGGGTCAACCTTTCAACTTTACTGTTCATCCAGTGATTTCCTCCTGAATCCAGCATTCTGGTCCCAACTTTAACAATTTATATCTTTTCGTATATCCATCCAAATGAGTTGTTCTACATATCAAATTAAATATTTGGGTGTCTACTATTTACCATAAAAATATCATACATTTATTCACCCATTTACTATTTTTAATGATTTACCAAACATCAATAGGTCTCCACGGGTTACTGTTCACAAGGCTATTTTCAGCAACCAACCTTACATATTAGTGCATACATACACCACATATCAGTCAAATATACCAGACAACACTCATTATTAAACAATCAACTGTTATACATCAGTGCATGATTAACCTCCTCATATTTCTATTACATTTTTCGTTGTCAAAAATCCGGCAGCATAACTGCTACATTCCTTCTGTAGAAAGTAACCGATCTTGTACCGATTCGGTAATTCCCATAGGAGCTACCATTCTACGTAAGTACCCAGGAAAGACTGGATGAACCTGCTAGGTCCACTCACTTCCAGCCTCCTTAGACAGCACCTACATACACAGTACGTATCAGTTCCTTTCTTTGTTCCTTCTTCGTTGCCGGAATTTCGGCAGCCTACCGGCGTCTCTTAAGATTTCCAAATTTTATTTTGACAGAACCTCCCCTGTAATGTTATATTTGGGAATGAGATTCAAAAGAATTCCAGTAGCAATAATCATAACAATATATGTAATGCAGAGTGACGGTGCTTGCTTGTGATTGTGTACAGATAAGTATGATGCATGCTTCCATATTCAATAACATATGATCATAGCATTGGAATAGAGCTTCAAGCATAACATATAAGACAACAATCCAACCAAACAAAAGCACAACAAATCACAAAGGCATTACATAAGAGCTAGGATTAGTTGCTACCTCAAAAGCAGAGCTTCAGAACTTCTCTACTACTTCCAACTTCACCAGAACTTCCTTACTTCTTTCTTTCTCTCACTTTCTCTCTCAAGAACTTCTTTTTCCTCTCTTTCTTGCTTGTGCCTAAATGAGGAGCTAGGGGGGTATTTATAGTGTTGAGCAATGGCAATCTTGTAATTTTGAAGACTTATGATCCTGTGGTCCTGGTTTTTCCTGAATTTCCTATTTTTCTTTATTACTTTTACTGCATCATGCATGACATCACTCAATGCCAACTCATGAGACACCTCACCTCCCACATTCTTCATGTGATGAAATTGAGAGGGAGCTAGAGCCTTCTGGAAGCTTTCCGGTCTAACCCGGTACCGGCCCGGTCCATCTCCTCGAAAACTGTGCCGTTCCTGAATCTGATTTTTCTGAAAATCCTTTTTATGTCTACTAACCTCACATTTAGTATCTAGACCCTTTATATCATTAACTTTTTAATACTGGGTCCAGACTCAGTTACAGATCCCCTGCGAAATGACCAAAATGCCCTTGGTGCCCTTTCTTGTCCTATTTTAACAATAAGGGCAAAATCATCATTTCACACCTTTCTGGACCTGGTCATAGCATATACTGGCTCTAGTCAACCTTATTTAGATATGTCTTAGCCTCTGGGCCTATCTAGAATGACCAGAATACCCTTCATACGCCTATTACCCCTTTGGTACAACACAGGGGCATTTTCGTAATATCGCACTTTCCCGGGGTTCTGCCGGACACTGGCCCACCTATCAGTCCAAGAGTCTTATTGGGCCCTTGTTGGTGCCATTATTGGTCCTTTCTGGGTCCATTACCTTTGTGGCACGCATTTCGAGGAATCTCCCTCTGGCACAGTTCACTGAATATTTTATTATTATTTACCATTTATACACATTTCCGGACACCGGCTCCTTTTCCCAGATACAGTGTCCTACTGTGTTCAGGCATCCCTGTGGGTTATAACAGTCATCTGACTGAAGTCATCCGATCGTATTCAGCCCCTTTAAAAATACTGATAAATCTCCTACCCGGATCCTCGGAGGCCTCACACTCCCGTCTGAATTTGCTATTTTGTGAATAACTTTTCCTACAGACCTCCTATCGATATTCTGTCAGTTTCCTGACATCCACCCCATAAAGGTGCATCATCCTGTAATTTCTTATTTATATCTGAAATCTAGGGTATCCGGTATGAATTTTTATAACTTTTGGACGATCAGTCCATTTTTGGCTATCTAGAGTCTTCAAAAATTCTGGTATTAGGCTGGATTACCCAGCGTCACTTGCCCTATCTTCTGGTAAAATCTGGGACTGAAATTCCACCTGTTAGTCCAAACCACTTCTGGCCTAATTTTCTTTAATTATACTTTAGCCCCAGGGAACTTTTTCTTCTTTGCACTTAAGTCCCTTTATTTGGCTAAAATTACACTTTAAGACCCCACATTTTTGTCTACCTTTCCTTCCTAACCTTAAACTTTCCATATTTGTATTTAAGTCCTTTCATTTCTTTTCTTTTGCAATTTAATCCTTTTCTTTACATAAAGGACCACATCTTTTTCCTGAAACAGAACTCATATATTCCATTTAATCTGTACATGGAAATCAGTACAGAAATTAAGGATATTACACATACCATATGATATGAAATGAGGAATGTATTGAGCATGATAGATAGTCTCAATTGATGGGATGATAAGTTATGATATGATACTCAGACAGGATTTATGATTGAGGTTACTCAGGTATTTCTATAGGCTTGTGAATACAGTACTCAAGGCAATTTCTATTGAAATGAATGGTGTACAGAAAGAGTAACAGATAACAGTAAAGGGATTGTTTCGAGATCACTCTTCAGATAAGAGTTGGATCTGAAACAGATGGCTCTCAGATAGAGCTAGATTCAGATGAGTACAGATCACTCTTCATATAAGGGTTGGATCTGGTACAGATTACTCGCAGTTAGAGCATAGCTCAAATGGCTCGCAGTTAGAGCACAGGTTGAGAAATGAGGAGGAGCTCCTGAGTAAGAGAGAAAGTAAGTAAAGTCTGGGTAAAGAATATGAGGCTATAATTTTTTTTTAAAATATTTATTTATGGAGTTATCAACAGGTAGAAGCAGATAACCTTGTAACTTAGTCTGTTGGTTTAAGATCTTCGGGAGATATACAGTACAACAGAATTACAGTTAGATTCTGGAGGGTCGTAGTTAGATCCTAGCATGGCTCCAGGGTCATAGTTAGATCCTAACAACTTCAGAGTCGCAGTTAGATTCTGAAGAGGCTAACGGTTGATTGCAGTTAGATCCTGAGGTCGCAGTTAGACCTAGCCTAAGGAAAGTAATGAGCCATGAGATATGAGTACAATATAATATCTCTTTGGGAAGATGAATGCCAAAGACGAAGTTAAGGTGAGGAAGCTTCACTAGTTGATAAACTCATCCAGAAAAATTATTTTATAATGGTTTTCCTCATATAGCCTCTATTATATACAGACTGAACTTAGTTTTTCCTTAAACGAAGACGGAGTCTAAGTTCAAATCTGAGTACTGATATTCAAAGTTTTGTAGAAGTATGCCTGAGAACCAAAGAACAAAGAAGAGAACCCTATATATTTTGAGAACAGAAAAGTATGAGCAAATAGATCCCCCAGATGAGGGTAAAGAGATTAAAAGGCCAGAAAGACCTAGAGAAGTGGGTCTAAGGCAAAGTAAAGATAGAACGTAGTTCTATGAAAGAATGCTAGGGCCTAGAGCTATAAGAATAGTAACCTAGCCCTAACCCAGTAGTACGAAAAGTGCTAAGGCAAGAGTAGCATAACGATAGATAAGCCCTAAGAAGGGATAAGAAAGAATGCAAAGGCCACAAAGGTTTGGCATAGATGTAAGAAGTTATGAAAATAGTTGAGAAAAGTTGCAAAATTGTCTAAGTTATGGTTTTGTATCAAGAGAAAGGAAGACAGAAAAACAGTATTTCTCCTAAAGGCTAGCAAAATATAAGAGGGATGAGGTAGAGCCCAGAATTACATTAAAATTCTGTGGGAGAAGATATGAAAGAAATGGACACTACTCACAGGTGTAATGAGTTGTCCATAAGTATAAATGGATGAATACCCCAAGCCTTAGTCATGAACCAGGAAAGGATATACAGAGGAGCTATATCCGGGATAGTTGATTAAGGTACTAAGTAAATTTTGAGGACGAAATTTATTTTAAAGGGGTAGAAATGTGACATCCCAATTTTCAGGCCAGAGACTTAGTAAGTAGCCTGAAATAGATATATCCCTTTGAGCAGAAGTTCCAAAAACATGCAGAGGGTTTTTAGGGACTAAACTGCAAATAAGTGAAAGTCCCTAGAGATATAATAGCCATTTATGCAAAGAAAGGGATTAAATTGCAAAAGAAAAAAAATGTAGGGACTTAGATGCAATTATGAAAAGTATAAAGCCAAAAAGGAAAAGTAGAAAAAAAGGTGGGGTCCTTAAGTGTAATTTTAGCCAAATGAAAAGGGACTTAAATGAAAAGAAGAAAAGTTCTCTGGGGCTAAATTGTAATTAAAGAAAGTCAGGCAGGAAGTGGTTTGGACTGCCCGAAAGCATTTCAGTCCCAGATTTTACCAGTAGATAGAGCAAGTGATGCTCGGTAATCTGGCTTAATACAGGAATTTTCTGAGGACTCCAGATAGTCAAAATTGATCTGATAGTCCAAAAGATATAAAAATTCCTACCGGATATCCTAGATTTCAGATATAAGTGAGAAATTACAGGATGATGCGTCCTGATGGGGCGAAGGTCAGGAAACTGACAGAATACCGATAGGAGGTCTGTAGGAAAAGTTATTCGTAAATCAGTAAATACAGACGGAGTGTGAGGCCTCCGGGGATCTGATAGGGAGATTTATCGGTATTTAAAAAGGGACTGAATGAGTTCGGATGACCTTAGTCAGATGACTATTATGACCCACAGGAATGCCTAAACACAGCAGGACAGTGTATCTGGTAAAAGGACCCGGTGTCCGGAGATGTGTATAAACGGTGTATAACGGCGGAAATATTCGATGAACATGGCCAGGGGAAGATTCCTCGTAATGCGTGCCATGAAGGTAATGAACTCTGAAAGGCCCAATAATGGCGCCATCAGAGGCCCAGTAAGACACTTGGACTGATAGGTGGGCTAATGTCCAGTAGAAGCCTGGAAAGGTGCAAAATTACAAAAAGGCCCATGTGTTGTACTAAAGGGAGTAGAGGGATGGAGGGCATTTTGGTCATTCTGGACAGGCCCAGGAGCCAAGACATACATAGGTAAGGTTAACCAGGGTCAGTATATGCCCTGACAGGGTACAGAAGGGTGTAAAATGACGATTTTACCCTTAGGGATAAGATAGTGCAAGAAAGGGCACCCAGGGGTATTTTGGTAATTTGCCAAGGGATATTTCTTGGGAATCGAGCCATCAGAGTACTTGAGCTTGATCAGAATCCAAGATAACATTCCCAGAGCCCAAAAACGTAGGCCCAGTGATATGTGGGAAAAAGTGGCATTAAAATATTATTTTAATGTTGTTTCAATAAAGTAAAGTTACTAGGTCGGCACGATAACCGAGGAGGTGATCAGATAAAGTCCTGGACTTATCTGGATAGCATTGGAAGGCATGAAAGGTCTCTTCCAGGCGCCACATGGCACTGGTCTAGAGGGAGAAGAAAAGTTAAGGACACGTGGCACAATCTTAGTCGGTGGGTCCAGTTTGTGGGAAATCGGACCGAACCGGTACCGGATTGGACTGGAAAGCTTCGAGAAGGCTTCAATTTTGCCATGTGAGAAATGTGCATGATGAGGTGTCCACTGAGGTGCAGTAAAAAGGAATAAAAGAAAAATAGGAAATTTCAGAAAAACCAGGACCGCAAGATCAGATGGCTTCAAAATTATAGGAATGCCATTGAAGGAAACTATAAATACCCCCTCCCCATTCTTTTGCATCATGGTTTTGGCAAGAAAGGAGAGAGAAGGAAGTGCTAGAGAGAGAAAGTGAGAGGAAGAAAGAAAGAAAGAAAGGAAGTTCTGGCGGAGCTGGAAGCAGTATAGGGATTCTAGAGTTCTCCTAAGCTCTTGAGGTAGTAACTAATCCTAGCTTTTATGTAATGGCTTTGTGATTTGTTGTGCTATTGTTTGGTTGGATTGTTGTCTTATATGTTATGCTTGAAGCTCTGCTATAGTGCTATGTTCATATGTTATTGAGTATGGAAGCACGCAGCATACTTATCTGTACACAATCACAAGCAAGCACCGTCACTCTGCATTACATATATTGTTATGATTATTACTACTGAGATTCCCCCGAATCTCATCCCAATAAATAACCCATTACAGGGGAGGTTATGTCGAACTGAATTTTGGGAATTTTAAGAGACGCCGTTATGCTGCCGAAATTATGACAAGATGGCAATAGTAGAGAAAGGAGCTGATACGTACTGTGTACGTAGGTACTGTCTAAGGAGGCTGGAAGTGAGTGGACCTAGCCAGTTCATCCAGTATTTCCTGGGTACTTACGTAGAATGGTAGTTCTCTCAGGAATTACCGAATCGGTACAAGAGCAGTTACTTTCTGAAGACGAAGGGTAGCAATTATGCTGCCGGATTTCAGGCAGGAAAGGATGTAATAGAAATGTGGGAAATTTTGTACATACCCAGATGTATAATAACTTATTATTTAATAATGATTATTGTTTGGCATGCTTGACTGATATATGATGGATGTATGCATATGTATGCAAAGTAGAAATGCTGAAATTTACCACTATAAATAGTAACACGTAGTGACATGCTGATGTTTGATAAATAGTTAAAAATAGTAAATGGATGAATAAGTGTATGAAATTTTTATGGTAAATAGTAGACATACCAAGTTTTAATTTGATATATAAAACGTATCATTTGGATGTCTACACACGGAGATATAAATTATCAAATTTGGGACCAGAATACTGGATTCAGGAGAAAAACGTTGGATGAACAGTAAAGTTGAAACGTTGACTGACATTGACTTGGTCAATGCATGGTCAACAAGTGATTTTTTCCTGAAATATAATTGAGTTAGCTTCAAGTATCAATTGGAACCACGTTATTTATATTTTTATAGAATTAGTTATGATTTTTTGAAGTCAGGTCACTCATCTGAAATTTGCACAGTGAACAGTACTCGATAAGAGTAAAACTCCAGATTGAGAAATTGGACTTCAATGACCTTGTAAGTGGTTCTAAATGCTACCAAATGGTCCCTAAGACGTACGAAAGGAAGGATGTTTCATGATCCGGCATGTTTTAATCCCATCTAATGCCTTGAGATAAGTGTTCATTAGCACCATTACTCTTGCTTATCTCCCCAAGATAACTCAAATGCACCCACTTTGGTGGAGCCTACAAATGAGCGATCGAGGTTTTGATAAGTGTTCTTTAATTGACGTCATATGACTTAAGATTTCTTTTAGAGGGTTTAATTAACTATTCGGTTTGCATGTATCTCGATTGTATCTCATACCAGTATTATGCATATAGAACATACATGCAGTGATATAATCATAAGATGCATAATCTTAAACGTGATACAATATGGCTCACCTATCCTAAGTCCCCTCAAGCCAATGAGAGGAGCTGTCTAATTAGAATAGGGAAATTACATAAGGAAACCTCGTTTTAACATTCTAGGGGAGTGAGATGAGAAGAGAATGTACAACGAGAGTAATTAGAGGAAGGCACGACACGCAGGCCATATTGTTCACCATACCCAAACATTCAAGAATCAAAATTCATATTATGTGAGGGGCAATAAATGTTTCAAAACATCAATATATATTGCGATTATGTTGCGCTACGATCAGGTAGCTACGGCGGTCCCATCAATATTTTCTTAGACCCCATCAATATTAATTGATCAAATCAATTAACATACACCACCGATTTCAGTTTCCTTTCGGATTCCTTATATGTCATACATAAAACGCATGTTATCATATGAACGACTAAGAAATTTAACATACATCACATGTATCAACAATCAAACCTAACTTAAACACAAAACGGCATGGCTCTAATACCACTGTAGGGAATTGGAAGACACGCAGCAGAAATTAACTTTAAAAATTTTTCCATTCCCAGCCAGGATCTATCGAATATGTTTAAGTCAAGGAGAAAGAAGTGTTACCTTCGGTATTCAAGCTATGGTCACGACCTCAGTGTCCACTAGTCGCGACCTCAGTGTCCACTAGTCGCGACTCTTCGCCTCTGGAGTTTTCAGTCGCGACCTCCTCAGCTTCTTGTCACGACCTGTCACCTCTGGAGTTTGCAGTTGCGACCTAATAAGCTTCTAGTCGCGACCTGTCATCTCTGGAGTTCTCAGTCGCGACTTTCTCTGAATCTAGTCATGACCTGTAGTCTCTTTTCAGATTTCTGACGTTCAGATGCCAATTTAGTCTCGACCTCTGTGTCAACTGGTCGCGACTTCGTCGTACTTGGTGATCTTTTCTCGATCGCAAAAAGTTGACAACTCAGATCGACTTCCTCTACCGGTATCCACATTAACAGCGTTCCAATCACGAACGACGTGCTAATGTAATATCCCAATTTTCAAGCCAGAGACTTAGTAAGTAGCCTGGAATAGATATATCCCTTTGAGTAGAAGTTCCAAAAATATACAGAGGGTTTTTAGGGACTAAACTGCAAATAAGTAAAAGTCCATGGACTTATATGTAAATAGTGAAAGTCCCTAGGGATATGATGGCCATTTATGCAAAGAAAGGGATTAAATTGCTAAAGAAAAAAATGTAGGGACTTAGATGCAATTATGAAAAGTATAAAGCCAAAAAGGAAAAGTAGAAAAAAAAGGTGGGGTCCTTAAGTGTAATTTTAGCCAAATGAAAAGGGACTTAAATGAAAAGAAGAAAAGTTCTCTGGGGCTAAATTGTAATTAAAGAAAGTCAAGCCGAAAGTGGTTTGGACTGCCCGAAAGCATTTCAGTCCTAGATTTTACCAGTAGATAGAGCAAGTGATGCTCGGTAATCTGGCTTAATACAAGAATTTTCTGAGGACTCCAGATAGCTAAAATTGATCTGATAGTCCAAAAGTTATAAAAATTCCTACCGGATCTCCTAGATTTTAGATATAAGTGAGAAATTACAGGATGATGCGTCCTGATGGGGCGGAGGTCAGGAAACTGACAGAATACCGATAGGAGGTCTGTAGGAAAAGTTATTCGCAAATCAGTAAATACAGACGGAGTGTGAGGCCTCTGGGGATCCGATAGGGAGATTTATCGGTATTTAAAAAGGGACTGAATGAGTTCGGATGACCTCAGTCAGATGACTGTTATGACCCACAGGAATGCCTAAACACAGCAGGACAGTGTATCTGGTAAAAGGACCCGGTGTCCGGAGATGTGTATAAACGGTGTATAACGGCGGAAATACCCGACGAGCATGGCCAGGGGAAGATTCCTCGTAATGCGTGCCATGAAGGTAATGAACCCTGAAAGGCCCAATAATGGCGCCAACAAAGGCCCAGTAAGACCCTTGGACTGATAGGTGGGCCAGTGTCCGGCAGAACCCCGAAAAAGTGCGAAATTATGAAAATGCCCCTGTGTTGTACTAAAGGTGTAATTGGTGTATAGAGGGCATGTTGGTAATTATGGACAAGCCCAGGATCCAAGACATACACAGGTAAGGTTAACCAGGGTCAGTATATGCCTTAGGGTTAGGATAGCGCAAGAATGGGCACCCAGGGGTATTTGGTAATTTGCCAAGGGCTGTTTCTTGGGAATCGAGCTATAAGAGTACTTGAGCTTGATCAGGATCCAAGATAACATTCCCAGAGCCCAAAAACGTAGGCCCAGTGATATGTGGTAAAAAGTGGCATTAAAATACTATTTTAATGTTGTTTTAATAAAGTAAAGTTACTCGGTCGGCACGATAACCGAGGAGGTGATCAGATAAAGTTCTAGACTTATCTGGATTGCATTGGAAGGCGTGAAAGGTCTCTTCCAGGCGCCACATGGCACTGGTCTAGAGGGAGAAGAAAAGTTAAGGACACGTGGCACAATCTTAGCCGGTGGGTCCAGTTTATGGGAAATCGGACGGACCGGAACTGGATTGGACTGGAAAGCTTCCAGAAGGCTTCAATTTTGCCATGTGAGAAATGTGCATGATGAGGTGCCCACTGAGGTGTCCACGATGATGCAATAAAAAGGAATAAAGAAAAATAGGAAATTCCGAAAAAATTGTAGCCACAGGATCAGAGTTCTTAGAAATTACAGGAATGCCATTGAAGGAAATTATAAATACCCCTCCCCATTCATTTGCATCACGATTTTGGCAAGAAAAGAGAGAGAAAGAAGAGAGAAAAGGAGAAAGAGAGAGAGAGAAAGGAAGAAAGAAAGAAAGGAAGTTCTGGCGGAGCTGGAAGCAGTATAGAGATTCTAGAGTTCTGCTAAGCTTTTGAGGTAGTAACTAATCCTAGCTTTTATGTAATGGCTTTGTGATTTGTTATGCTATTGTTTGGTTGGATTGTTGTCTTATATGTTATGCTTGAAGCTCTGCTACAATGCTATGTTCATATGTTATTGAGTATGGAAGCACGCAGCATACTTATCTGTACACAATCACAAGCAAGCACCGTCACTCTGCATTACATATATTGTTATGGTTGTTGCTACTGAGATTCCCCCGAATATCATCCCAATAAATAACCCATTACAGGGGAGGTTATGCCGAAGTAAATTTTGAGAATTTTAAGAGACGCCGTTATGCTGCCGAAATTATGACAAGATGGCAATAGTAGAGAAAGGAGCTGATACGTACTGTGTACGTAGGTACTGTCTAAGGAGGCTGGAAGTGAGTGGACCTAGCCGGTTCATCCAGTCTTTCCTGGGTACTTACGTAGAATGGTAGTTCTCACGGGAATTACCGAATCGGTACAAGATCAGTTACTTTCTAAAGACGAAGCATAGCCGTTGTGCTGCCGAATTTTAGGCAGGAAATGATGTAATAGAAATATGAGGATTTTGTACATACCCAGATGTAAAACAACTTATTAATTAATAATGAGTATTGTTTGGTATGTTTGACTGATATGTGATGGATATCTGCATATGTGTGTAAAGTTGTTTGCTGGAAATTGCCACCGTGAACAGTAACTCGTGGTGATCTAATCCTGTTTGATAAATAATTAAAAATAGTAAATGGATGAATAAATGTATGAAATTTTTATGGTAAATAGTAGACATACCAAGATTCAATTTGAGATATAAAACGTTTCATTTGGATGTCTACACATGGAGATATAAATTATCAAAGTTGGGACCAGAACGCTGGATTCAGGAGAAAAATGTTGGATGAACAGTAAAGTTGAAACGTTGACTGACATTGACTTGGTCAATGCATGGTCAACAAGTGATTTTTACCTGAAATATAATTGAGTTAGCTTCAAGTATCAATTGGAACCACTTCATTTCTATTTTTATAGAATTAGTTATGATTTTTTGAAGTCAGGTCACTCATCTGGAATTTGCACAGTGAGCAGTACTCGATAAGAGTAAAACTCCAGATTGAGAAATTGGACTTCAATGACCTTGTAAGTGGTTCTAAATGCTACCAAATGGTCCCTAAGACGTACGAAAGTAAGGATGTTTCATTTTGGTATCAGAGCAGAAGGTTCTGGCATAGACCAGAAAGGGCTCTGGTTCAGAGCATAAGATTCTGGTACAGAACAGAAGGTTGTGGCTCAATGATGCTCTGAAATAGTTAAGATGTGTGGTATGTGGTATGGGTTATTCTAAATATTTTACATATGTGCATATATTGTTGTACATATATATGACTGTATTTCCCAATTCTAGAAAAAGAAGTAGAAGTCATAGTTAATACAAGAAGAACGGTTAGACCAGAAGTGGTAGAGCCTCGGGATGAGGGTACTAATAATCAGATAGACCCTATACGAATTATTCTAGATAGGTTAGAACAGCAACAACAAGTAATGGATCAGATACGGGCAACCCATGCTCGCCAAGATCAAGAACGAGATTATGTTATCGCTACGACGGTTGCTACTGCGGTTGCAGGATTACAGCAATCTGAGAAGGAGGTAGTACCAGAAAGTAATGTAGAACCTGAACCTCTGTCAAATCATGAGCAGTCTGGAATGAATATACATCATGGGTCTATAGGAAATAACAATAACCAGGAAAGTCTCCAAACATGGATGGAACGATTCCATAAGTTTAATCCGCCCATGTTTGAAGGGACTTTTGACACTCAAATAGCCGAGGATTGGGTAAGCCAGTTAGAGAAAATCTTTAAGATTTTAGAATGCCCTACTGAAAGAAAGGCCCAGCTGGCAGTTTACAAGCTAGAAAAAGATGCGGATAGGTGGTGGAGGAATACAGAAGTGATTCTGAACTCAAGAAATATTCCACTAACATGGGAAACATTTCTTGAGCAGTTCAACGAGAAATATTTTCCACAGTCAGTACGAGATGAACGTGAAGCAGAATTTTTAATATTAAAATAGGGTGAGCAAGAACCCTTTGATGATTATCTTGCTCGGTTCATTCATCTTTCACGATATTCCACTTACCTAAACTGTATGAATGATGAGAGGTGGACCACTAAGAAGTTAACTCGTGGATTGAATCCTACACTAAAGGAGAAGGTTTTTCCTAGACAGATACGAAGGTTTAATGAAGCAGTAGAGGTATGCAGGATCACGGAAAAGAATATGCAATATCCAGAAAAGAGTGAGCCTGCTACATCAGTACCATTGAAAATGATGCCACCAGGTTCCTTAAGAGGAAACAGCAAGAAAAGAAATGGGCCAGTATATGGGCCAGAAGTTAATAAGAGACAGGGAAGTAGGCCAGGTAGTGGGTCAAGAGAAGTTAGTAGGTAACCAAGGTCTAATATATATGTGAACTGTGGTCGAGACCATGGTACGAGGCCTTGTCTAGTAGGTTAAGGGTTATGCTATAAGTGTGGAAAGTCTGCACATTATGCCAGGGAGTGTCCACAGAACACAACTGAGAAAAAAATCCCTGACTCAGGGAAGAGTATATGCCCTGACTGGCAACGAGATAAGAAAGTCTCCTGCGCTAAATTAAGGTATGAGTTTATTTGTGTTCTGTTTCCACTGGCTAATGAATGGATAAATCCTGTATGTGATTGAATTGTATTGTCCAGTATGCACATTATTGAGCTACCCTATACCTAGTATGTTGCATTTGTATAAGAATGAGTATGATCACAGGTTTTAAAAGTGGGAAATAGAGAACAGAAACCTAATGATGAGTTACGATGAGATGACTAGAATGAAATTTGCCCAGGAATGATTCTAGTACATGACCTAATGGTAAAGACGTGATGGTTAATAGATAAAGAGCTCAATGTTCCTTAAGCAGAGGGATTCCATCATGGAGAAGTGATAGACCTAGGGTATAGTACCCTAGAAAGTAGAAGTAATAGTAAAAGATGATGAATGAGATCCATGCGACTCAAGTTCGCTAGGATCAAAAGAAAGACCAATAAGTAACCATTGTCCGGTCAAGAATGGACTGGGACTGGTAGATAGACAAAAGAAGTTAAGAGATAGTAGAAAGGTATCCACAATTTAAAAGATAAAGTGACTCCCCTATTCCCTATATGAGATAAAGTAATGAAGGGTTGAGTCTATACCCTGGTAAGAGGGTAGCGTGGCAGCCTAAGTGAGATAGATAGTTATTTCAGGATGAACAATCAGGATATGATAGGAAAAATGATAAAGGAAATACGTTTTGTGGCTTACTTAGATTATTATAATATCTGATGGATGGTTGAGCAAAATATGATGATAATATGGCTTATGTTGCCATAAGATATGATAGTTGCATCTCCTTGCAGTTGTCATATGATGACATGCATGTTAGAGTATGCTATGATGAATGGATACTTCCCTATTGTAGTGCATATAGGGTAAAGTATATATGAGTACGTATATGAGATGAAAAAGTTATGAGAAAGTATGTTGCTCCCATACCATATGATTTGCAATAAGGAATGGATTGAGGATGATAGATAGTCTCAATTGATGGGACGATAAGTTATGATATGATATTTAGATATGATTTATGATTGAGGTTACTCAGGTAATTTTGTAGACTTGTGAATACAGTACTTAGGGCCATTTCTATTGAAAGGAATGATGTACAGAAAGAGTAACAGATAACAGTAAAGGGATTGTTTCTAGATCACTCTTCAGATAAGAGTTGGATCTGAAATAGATGGCTCTTAGATAGAGCTAGATTCAGATGAGTATAGATCACTCTTCATATAAGAGTTGGATCTGATATAGAATGCTCACAGTTAGAGCATAGCTCAAATGGCTCGCAGTTAGAGCACAGGTTGAAAGATGAGAAGGAACTCCTAAGTAAGAGAGGAAGTAAGTAAAGTCTGGGTAAATAATATGAGGCTACTGAATACATTTTTAAAAATTTTTATTGAGTTATCAACAGGTGAAAGCAGATAACCTTGTAATCTAGTCTGTTGGTTTAAGATCTTCGGGAGATATACAGTACAACAGAATCACAGTTAGATTCTGGAGGGTCGCAGTTAGATCCTAGCATGGCTCCAGGGTCATAGTTAGATCCTAACAGCTTCAGAGTCGCAGTTAGATTTTGAAGAGGCTAACGGTTGATCGCAGTTAGATCCCGAGGTCGCAGTTAGACCTAGCCTAAGGAAAGTAATGAGCCATGAGATATGAGTACAATATAATATCTCTTTGGGAAGATGAATGCCAAAGACGAAGTTAAGGTGAGGAAGCTTCACTAGTTGATAAACTCACCAAGAGAAATTATTTTACAATGGTTTTCCTCAGATAGCCTCTATTATAGACAGACTGAACTTAGTTTTTCCTTAACAAAGACGGAGTCCAAGTCCAAATCTGAGTACTGATATTCAAAGTTTTGTAGAAGTATGCCTGAGAACCAAAGAACAGAGAAGAGAACCCTATATATTTTGAGAACAGAAAAGTATGAGCAAATAGATCCCCCAGATGAGGGTAAAGAGATTAAAAGGCCAGAAAGACCTAAAGAAGTGGGTCTAAGGCAAAGTAAAGATAGAACGTAGTTCTATGAAAGAATACTAGGGCCTAGAGCTATACGAAGAGAGACTTAGCCCTAAACCAGTGGCACAAAAGGTGCTAAGGCAAGAGTAGCCTAATGATAGACAAGCCCTAAGAAGGGATAAGAAAGAATGCAAAGGCCACAAGGGTTTGGCTTAGACGCATGAAGTTATGAGAAAAGTTAAGAAAAGTTGGAGAAAGAAAGTCAGAGGAACAGTATTTCTCCTAAGAGATTAGCAAAATGTAAGAGGAGTGATGTAGACCCCAGGATAAGATATGAAAGAAATGGATACTACTCACAAGTTCAATGGGTTGTCCATAAGTATAAGAGGATGAATGCCTCAAGCCTTAGTCATAAACTAGGAAAGGATATACAGAGGAGCTATATCTAGGTAGTTGATTAAGGTACTAAGTAAATTTCGAGGATGAAATTTATTTTTAAGGGGGGTAGAAATGTAATATCCCAATTTTCAGGCCAGAGACTTAGTAAGTAGCCTGAAATAGATATATCCCTTTGAGCAGAAGTTCCAAAAACATACAGAGGATTTTTAGGGACTAAACTGCAAATAAGTAAAAGTCCAGGGACTTATATGTAAATAGTGAAAGTCCCTAGGTATATGATGGCCATTTATGCAAAGAAAGGGATTAAATTGCAAAAGAAAGAAAATGTAGGGACTTAGATGCAATTATGAAAAGTATAAAGTCAAAAAGGAAAAGTAGAAAAAAAAGGTGGGGTCCTTAAGTGTAATTTTAGCCAAATGAAAAGGGACTTAAATGAAAAGAAGAAAAGTTCTCTGGGGCTAAATTGTAATTAAAGAAAGTCAGGCCGGAAGTGGTTTGGACTGTCCAAAAGTATTTCAGTCCCAGATTTTACCAGTAGATAGAGCAAGTGATGATCGGTAATCTGGCTTAATACAGAAATTTTCTCCGGACTCCAGATAGCCAAAATTGATCTGATAGTCCAAAAGTTATAAAAATTCCTACCAGATATCCTAAATTTTAGATATAAGTGAGAAATTACAGGATGATGCGTCCTGATGGGGCGGAGGTCAAGAAACTGACAGAATACCGATAGGAGGTCTGTAGGAAAAGTTATTCGCAAATCAGTAAATACAGACGGGAGTGTGAGGCCTCCGGGGATCCGATAGGGAGATTTATCGATATTTAAAAAGGGACTGAATGAGTTCGGATAACCTCAGTCAGACGACTCTTATGACCCACAGGAATGCCAGAACACAGTAGGCCAGTGTATCTGGTAAAAGGACCCGGTGTCCGGAGATGTGTATAAACGGTGTATAACGGCAAAAATACCCGACGAACATGGCCAGGGAAAGATTCCTCGTAATATGTACCATGAAGGTGATGAACCCTGAAAGGCCCAATAATGGTGCCAACAAAGGCTCAGTAAGACCCTTGGACTGATAGGTGGGCCAGTGTCCGGCAGAACCGCGGAAAAGTACGAAATTATGAAAATGCCTCTGTGTTGTACTAAAGGGGTAATTGGTGTATGGAGGGCATTTTGGTCATTTTGGAGAGGCCCAGGAACCAAGACATACACAGGTAAGGTTAACCAGGGTCAGTATATGCCCTGACAGGGTACAGAAGGGTGTAAACTGACGATTTTACCCTTAGGGTTAAGATAGCGCAAGAATGGGCACCCAGGGGTATTTGGTAATTTGCCAAGGGATGTTTCTTGGGAATCGAGCTATAAGAGAACTTGAGCTTGATCAGGATCCAAGATAACATTCCCAGAGCCCAAAAACGTAGGCCCAGTGATATGTGGGAAAAAGTGGCATTAAAATATTATTTTAATGCTTTTTCAATAAAGTAAAGTTACTCGGTCGGCACGATAACCGAGGAGGTGATCAGATAAAGTTCTAGACTTATCTGGATAGCATTGGAAGGCGTGAAAGGTCTCTTCCAGGCGCCACATGGCACTGGTCTAGAGGGAGAAGAAAAGTTAAGGACACGTGGCACAATCTTAGCCGGTGGGTCCAGTTTGTGGGAAATCGGACGGACCGGAACTGGATTGGACTGGAAAGCTTCCAGAAGGCTTCAATTTTGCCATGTGAGAAATGTGCAAGATGAGGTGTCCACTGAGGTGTCCACGATGATGCAGTAAAAAGGAATAAAGAAAAATAGGAAATTTTGGAAAAACCGTAGCCACAGGATCAGAGTTCTTAGAAATTACAGGAATAATGAGTATTGTTTGGCATGTTTGACTGATATGTGATGGATATCTGCATATGTGTGTAAAGTTGTTTGTTGGAAATTGCCACTGTGAACAGTAACTCGTGGTGATCTAATCATGTTTGATAAATAATTAAAAATAGTAAATGGATGAATAAATGTATAAAATTTTTATGGTAAATAGTCGAAATACCAAGATTCAATTTGAGATATAAAAAGTCTCATTTGGATGTCTACACATGGAGATATAAATTATCAAAGTTGGGACCAGAATGCTGGATTTAGGAGAAAAATGTTGGATGAACAGTAAAGTTGAAACGTTGACTGACATTGACTTGGTCAATGCATGGTCAACAAGTGATTTTTCTCTGAAATATAATTGAGTTAGTTTCAAGTAGAAATTGGAACCACTTCATTTCGAGTTTTCTAGAATTAGTTATGATTTTTCAAATTCAGGTCACTCATCTGGAATTTACACAGTGAACAGTACTCGATAAGAGTAAAACTCCAGATTGAGAAATTGGACTTCAATGACCTTGAAAGTGATTCTAAATGCTACCAAATGGTCCCTAAAATATACAAAAGTAAAGATGTTTTAGCTAGCGCCTCTTATCCCTCTAGGGCTTTCTCAAGATTCCGTACTCACCGTCTCTATTTCGGCAGTTTCTTATCTGCAAACCTTTTACACTCTCCTTGCCATTTTTCTCACGTCTGTGTATTGTGTGTAGAACCCTAGCCCCTAATGTCAAATATATAGGATGCTATCGGGCTTCTTTTTGGGCCGGGCTTCAGAATTAATCTTATATTAATTCTTAAATTAATACAATATCATATATTGCATAATTTGATAAGAAACTAATTAAATAAATATGGTTTATATTAAATCCGTCCCACAGATTTAATTCACTTATTTATTTAATTTAAAATAAAGATAAGACAGAATTATTTTGATTTATTCTTATAAATCAAATTTGAGATATCTTATCGATTTGAATTTCAAATTCAAATAGATCATATCCATTTAAATTCAAATTCAAAAAGTGATAGAGATTTAATTTATCCTTATAAATTAAATCTTGTAAATATCTCTTATATTATATATAATATATATACTAATTATATATATATATATAATATATATATCCACCCTAGTTATTCATTGAATGTAGACATCTCTTAGATTCAATGAATCTGGACATCATAGCTCGCATTGGGCTATTTTGTGTGCGACCCTGTAGGTACATATAAAGTTGGCAGTGGGCCAGTTACTATACTGACCCACAAGTTGTAAGTGGTATCTAGCAAGGCATTACGACTACCCAAATCATATGAGGATCGATAAACGATGTAACCTTTCATACAACCATATCACGTTCCTTTTGTCACACGATATTTTGGTCATGGATGAGGCATGGAGAACGTCATCCTCCTGTTCCTGACCGTTACTTTCTCGATCCCTGAGTAGTCTGACTATAGAAATGGAACTACCCTTCCATTACAGTATGGCCATACATTTCTCAGACTCACTCATCGAGGGGCCCAGTAATATCTCTCTACGAATGTGAGGGACAAATTCCATCTTGACCATTCACATTCCTCCGTATGAAATAACATTGAGCCCGAACATAGCCTTTATGATCACTCGGTCAAAAGTGACTTTTGACTAGGTCAAAGCTGAGCGTTTGTCATGTTGGAATCCATGATGATCTAAGGTCAAAGGGCATAGTGACATGGCTTGTATATGAGAGAAGCTTATGACTTGACCCATGCAGCTCTCTCATGGCGGGTCGGTCCAACACCTTGTACTCTTACATGCGCCTATGACTTTGATTTATATCTGTATATATCTTCAAAGTCATACTGGTCTTATTTCATCTTTGCTCCCTCATAGATGACCGACCAGGGATATTTAGGATAAGATCATGAGTTATCCAAGGATGGTCATCACAGTAAACATGCAAATAATATGATAACATAATTAAGAAATTCATAAATCAACAATGTTCATAAGGTAATGATTGGCCCCTAGGGCACAATCTCCAACAGAAAGAATGTTGCAGATTTATGAAACGGAAGAATTAAGATTAGATGCTTATGAGAATTCCAGGATCTACAAGGAGAAAGTCAAGCTTCTTCATGATAAATAGATTCTACGTAAGGAATTTCAGGTTGGAGATAAAGTTCTGAGATTTAAGGCTAGATACACTTTCAAACCTGGAAAACTTGCTGCAAGATTGGATGACCCATATGTGGTGACTAAGATCCATGACTATGGAACAATTGAATTGATGGATGAAGCATATGGTACAGCATTTCAAGTCAATGGACACTTATTGAAGCTGTACAAAGAATTTCAAACCCCCATAAACATTTAGGTTGTCTCCTTCCTTATTTCTCCACTTACTATAGTATGCTTTAATCAATTTTATTATATACTTGAGCTATATTTGTTGATTAAGTATGGGGAAGGAGACCAAGTCAGTAGGGTAGATAAATACTTCCATGAATAAATCAAAGATACTGGTGTAGTGTTGTCATGATTACTTCTGCCTTTGCATGTGTTTCATTACTTCTTCACATTGAGGACAATGTAGAAATTAAGTGTGGGGGAGGATGAACTTGATTGAGTAAGATGGGTGAATGAAAATTAGATAATTGCTGTGATTTTGTATTTTGGTCGTGACCTTATGTTGATTTTGTCGTGCCTAATGTGTGCAAATTGTCAAATTTCTTCTCTGTGAACATTAGTCGCGATCGTTGCTTACTTTTGTCATGACCATAAGTCATATTTTCTGATGTTTACCTATCTATGATATTTAGTCGTGAACTATGCTTTATCTTTGTCACGACTGTAACTTTCTGTGAATTTTGGTCGTGACTGGATTGATACTTGGGTCACGACCAGAGCATGTGTGCTTAACAGGTTTACTCTCTGTGATTATACGTCGTGACCATTGTCCATTTATGTCGCGACCAATATTCCCTATTTTCTAAAAATTTTATCTATGTGTAAAATAGTCGCGACCAGATATCTTTTTTGTCACGGCTAAAAGTGATCTTCTGCTGAAAACTTCTCCTATTTCATTATGATTGTTGCTTAGTCTTTTGAATTTACTGTCATAGACTCAAATTGAATTTTAAACATATACTTTTGAACATGGGCAAACTTGATGAAGTGTGAGGTGAAACATCCTTACTTTCGTACGTCTTAGGGACCATTTGGTAGCATTTAGAACCACTTTCAAGGTCATTGAAGTCCAATTTCTAAATCTGGAGTTTTACTCTTATTGAGTATTGTTCACTGTGTAAATTCCAGAGGAGTGACCTGACTTCGAAAAATCATAATTAATTCTAGAAAAATCGAAATGAAGCGGTTCAAATTGATAGATGAAGCTAACTCAATTATCTTTTAGGGAAAATCACTCGTTGACCACTCCTTGACCAAGTCAACGTAGGTCAATGTTACAACTTTACTATTCATCCAACATTTTCCCCTGAATCCAGCATTTTGGTCCCAACTTTGATAATTTATATCTCCATGTGTAGACATCCAAATGAGGCATTCTATATATCAAATCGAATCTTGGTATGTCTACTATTTACCATAAAAATATCATACATTTATTTACTCATTTACTATTTTTAATTATAGTTCAAACATCATTAAGTCACCACGAGTTACTGTTCATAGTGGCAAATTCTAGCACTCAACTTTACATACATATGCATACATCCATCACATATCAGTCAAACATGCCAAACAATACCTATTATTAAATAATAAGTCATTATACATCAGGGTATGTACAAAATCCTCATATTTCTATTACATTTTTTTCCTGCCTAAAATCCGGCAACAAAACCGCTACGCTTCGTCTTTAGAAAGTAACTGATCTTGTACCGATTCGGTAATTCCCATGAGAACTACCATTCTACGTAAGTACCCAGGAAAGACTGGATGAACCGGCTAGGTCCACTCACTTCCAGCCTCCTTAGATAGTACCTACGTACACAGTACGTATCAGCTCCTTTCTTCATTACTACCACTTTGCCATATTTTCGGCAGGCATAATGGCGTCTCTCAGCATTCTTAAATTTCATTTTGACATAACCTCCCTGTAATGGGTTATATATGGGGATGAGATTCGGGAGAATCTCAGTAGTAATAATCATAACAATATATGTAATGCAGAGTGACAGTGCTTGCTTATGATTATGTACAGATAAGTATGCTCCGTGCTTCCATACTCAATAATATATGATCATAGCATTGTAGTAGAGCTTCAAGCATAACATATAAGACAACAATCCAACCAAACAATAGCACAACAAATCACAAAGCCATTACATAAAAGCTAGGATTAGTTACTACCTCAAAAGCTTAGCAGAACTCTAAAATCTCTATACTGCTTCCAGCTCCGCCAGAACTTCCTTTCTTCTTTCTTCCTTGCACCTTCTCTCTCTAGAACTTCCTTCTCTCTCTTAAATGGGCTCTTGGCCGTGAAGAATGAATGGAAAGGGGGGTATTTATAGTTTTATGGATGGCATTTCTGTAATTTCCAAGAACTCTGAACTTGTGGCCACCGTTTTTTCTAGAATTTCTTATGGGACACCTCATGGGACACCTCATACCTCACATGGCGAAAATGAAGCCCCTGGAAGCCTCTGGAAAATTTCTGTCCAATCCGGTACCAGCCCGGTCCGATTCCTAGAAAACTGGACTGTTTTCTGAATCCAATTTTTCTGGAAATCCATATTATGTCTTCTGACCTTAAATTTAGTATCTGGATCCTTTATATCATTGACATTTTATACTGGGTCTAAACTTAATTACAGATCCCTTGCGAAATGACCAAAATGCCCTTGGTGCCATTTCTTGCACTATCTTAACCCTAAGGGTAAAATTGTCATTTTACACCTCTCTGTACCCTTTCAGGGCATATACTGACTCTGGTTAACCTCACCGGTGTATGTCTTGGCTTCTGGGCCTGTCCAGAATGAGCAAAACGCCCTCTATTCATCTATTACTCTTTAGTACAACACAGGGGCATTTTCATAATTTCGTACTTTTTCGGGGTTCTGCTAGACACTGGCCCACCTATCAGTCCAAGGGTCTTACTGGGCCTTTGATGGCACCATTATTGGGCCTCCTAGGGTCCATTACCTTTATGGCAAGCATCACGAGGAATCTTCCCCGGTAATGTCCATCGGGTATTTTCGCCGTTATACACCGTTTATACACATCTCCGGACATCGGCTCCTTTTATTAGATACACTGACCTACTCTGTCTAGGCATCCCTTTGGGTCATAACAAGCATCTGACTGATGTCATCTAACCTCATTCAGTCTCAGTTCAAATATCGATAAATCTCCCTATCGGATACCTGGAGGCCACACACTCCCGTATGAATTTACTAATTTGTGAATAACTTTTTCTACAGACCTCCTATCTGTATTCTGTCAGTTTCTTGACATCCTCCTTAACAGGACGCATCATCCTGTAATTTCTTACTTATATCTGAGATCTAAGATATCCGGTAGGAATTTTTTATACTTTTAGACTATCAGATCAATTTTGGCTATCTGGAGTCTTGAGAAAATTCCTGTATTAAGCTGGATTACCCAGCATCACTTGCTCTATCTACTGGTGAAATATGGGGCTGATCTGAATACGATCATTATTTTTGCCTATTTCCGTCCAGGTTTTCATAATTACACTTTTGTCCCGAAAACTTTTCTTCTTTTCAATTAAGTCCTTTATTTGGCTAAAATTACACTTAAAGACCCCACATTTTTGTCTACTTTTCCTTTCTAGCCTTAAACTTTTCATAATTGCACTTAAGTCCTTACATTTTCTTTCTTTTCCAACTTAATCCCTTTCTTTACATAAATAACCACATCTTTTTCCTAAAAAATAACTCATATAATTCATTCAATCTGGACATACAAATCAGTACAAAAAATTAGGGATATTATATTTCTCTCCCCCTTAAAATAAATTTTGTCCTCGAAATTTACATTATATATATCCTATGGAAACAAGTCCGGATACTTCTCCTTCATCTTTTCTTCTGTTTCCCATGTAGCTTCATGTTCAGTCAAGCCTTTCCAGATCACTTTGACTAGAGGAATTTTCTTATTCCGCAACTGCTTGACCTGTCTATCAGCAATTCGCACCGGTCTAACCTCATAGGTCAGGTCATCTCGCAGTGCGACTTCATCTTGCTCAATCATATGAGATGGATCTGGAACATACTTCTTTAATTGGGAAACATGAAACACATCATGTATATGGCTGAGATTTGGAGGAAGAGCCAACCTGTAGGCTACTGTCCCTATTTTTGAGAGAATTTGGAATGGTCCGATGTATCTTGGATGTAATTTCTTTATTTTGATCGATCGCCCAGCTCCCGTAGTTGGAGTTAACTTAAGGAATACATGCTCTCCTTCTTCAAACTCCAACGGCTTCCTTCTAACATCTGCATAGCTTTTCTGTCTGCTTTGAGCCGTTAGCAATCTTTGTCTAATCATGGCAATTTGTTCTGTAGTTTGATCCACTAGATTAGGACCAAGCATTCTCCTCTCGCTTAACTCTAGCCAGCATAAGGGGGATCTATATTTTTGTCCATAGAGTGCTTCAAAAGGTGCCATCTGAATGCTAGTCTGGTAACTATTATTATATGCAAACTCTATGAGTGGTAGATGGATATCCCAGCTGCCTTTGAAATCCAAAACACATGCTCTCAACATATCTTCTAGCGTTTGGATTGTTCTCTCCAACTGGCCATCCGTCTGAGGATGATAGGCTGTACTAAATCGGAGAGTAGTGCCCATTTCTTCCTATAAAGCCCTCCAAAAATTAGAAGTAAATCGAGGGTCTCTATCAGACACAATGTTGCTTGGGATACCATGCAATCTAACAATCTCCTTTATATATAACTTTGTCAGCTTCTCTAGAGAATCCCTCTTATTGATTGCCAGGAAATGTGCTAACTTCGTCAATCGATCAATTACTACCTATACCGCATCATGTTTACTTGGAGTCATGGGTAGTCCTTCTACAAAGTCCATGGCAATACCATCCCATTTCCACTCAGGGATATCTAGAGGCTGCAATATTCCCGCTGGCTTTTGATGCTCAATTTTTACTTTATGGCAGATAAAGCACTTGGACACATAAGCCACTACATCTTTCTTCAATCCAGGCCACCGAAACAACCTTTTAACATCATGGTATATCTTGGTCATACCTGGATGTACTGTATACCGGCTTTTATGTGCTTCCTCCAGAATCTTTTCTCTTAATCTCATAGCATTAGGGATATAGGGCCTTCCCCTGAACTGTAACAATCCATTTAGGAAAATCTCAAAATTCCTGGTCTTCCCTCTCTCCAGCTTATCTTTAAATATTGCTGCAAGCTTATCCTGCTTTTGAGCCTCTTTTATCTCATCTTCTATACAAGCTCTGACATGAACTCCTCCGTAAGGACTCTCTATTAGTTGCATTTGATACAGAGGGCTCCAATCTCGCACATCTTCTATTAATTTCAACTCTTTGATCATCATGTGTGCTACCTGCACCACTTTTCTACTCAAAGCATCAGCTATCACATTGGCTTTTCCTGGATGGTATTTAATTTGAAAATCATAATCTTTTAACAATTCCATCCATCGCCGTTACCTCATATTCAGCTCTTTCTGATCCTGTAGATACTTTAGGCTTTTGTGGTCACAATACAACTCTATAGTTGCTCCATATAAATAATGTCTCCATATCTTCAGAGCATAAACCACCGCTGCAAGCTTCAGATCATGAGTGGGATAATTCTCTTCATGTGGCTTTAATTGCTGAGAGGCGTAGGCTACTACTCTAACTTGCTGCATCAGCACACATCCTAACCCCTGCTTACTAGTATCAGTGTAGACTACATAAGTCTGAGTTGGGTCTGGAATAATTAGCAAGGGAGTAGTGGTTAATCTCTGCTTTAACTCTTGAAAGCTAGCCTCGCACTTCTCATCCCACTTAAACTGTTGATTCTTTCTGGTAAGCTTGGTAAGTGGCAAGGCAATTCGAGAAAATTCTTGAATAAATCTTCTATAGTACCTTGCTAAGCCAAGAAAACTTCTGATCTCTGTCACTGTCTTCGGCTGCTCCCAACTCAAAACTGCTTCAACTTTGCTAGGATCCACAGCTACCCCTTCTCGGGATATGATATGGCCTAGAAATTTGACTTCTGAAAGCCAAAACTCGCACTTACTCAGCTTAGCATAGAGCTGCTTTTCTTTAAGGGTACTAAGAACAATTCTCAAATGCCTTTCATGCTCCTCTGCAGATTTGGAGTACACCAAAATATCATCAATGAAGACCACAACAAACTGATCTAAATAAGGCCTGAAGATCCGGTTCATGTAATCCATGAAAATAGCAGGTGCATTGGTTAGCCCAAAAGGCATCACAAGAAATTCAAAATGTCCATAGCGGGTCCTAAAAGCAGTCTTTAGAATATCATCTGACTTAATCCTCAGCTGATGATAGCCAGATCTCAAGTCAATCTTAGAGAATAAGCTCGCTCCTACCAATTGGTCTAGCAGGTCATCAATTCTGGGGAGAGGGTGTTTATTCTTAATCGTAATCTTATTTAATTCCCGGTAGTCAATGCATAGCCTTAGGCTGCCATCCTTCTTGACAAATAGCACTGGAGCACCCCATGGTGATACACTGGGTCTTATGAAACCCTTCTCCAATAGCTCCTCAATTTGCTTCTTCAGTTCCATCATTTCATTAGGAGCCATTCGGTATGGGGATTTGGATACTGGTCCAGCTCCACGTACAATGTCAATCGCAAACTCTACTTTACGTTCTGAAGGCAATCCCTGAATCTCCTTCGGGAAGACTTTAGGAAATTCATTGACTACTGGAATCTCATCAATTCCTTCTTCCACTTCTGTTTGAACAGAAAAGAATACCATATATCCCTGACATCCTTTTCGCAGACATTTATCTGTTTGAGCCTCCGTTATGAAATTCAATCTTACTTCTGAGCTCAGATCAGTGACCTTTGGACCAAGAACTAGAGTCTTGTTCTTGCAGTCCAGCATTACATTATTGGAGGCTAACCAATTCAAACCAAGTATAACATCGATCTCCCGGAAAGGCATACATATCAAGTCTAGGGTGGTACAGCAGTGCTAATAACGCACAATACTATTTAAACAAGCATCAGACGCAACTACCCTAGCATTGGTGGGAGTTATCACATGTATATCATAATGCAACTTGCTAATAAGAAGGCCTAGGCATTTAGCACACTCATAGGAAATAAAGGAATGACTTGCACCCAAATCAAATAGAGCAGTCACAGCATGATCATTGAGATAGATTGTACCTTGAATCATCTCAGGTGATCGCTGAGCGTCCTCCTGGTGAGTGCAAACACTCGTCCTGGTGTCCTTGGCCTTTGATTAGTTACAGCTTGAGGACATTCTTGAGAAAAATATCCGGGCTTTCCGCAGGTATAACAAATATTCTGGCCCATTAAACATGGTCTATCACCATGATTCTTCCCACACTTGTCACATGCTCGGGCCGTTGAATCTCTGTTGTTGGACCTTCCGCTGAAATTTCCTCTATTTGGCCTCCTGTTCTGCCATGGTCGCTTTTTTTTCTGTAGCTGCTAGTACTTGCAGCTTCTTAGTTTCGACAGGCTTTGTCAGGAGCTGTCTGATCCCTGTTCCCCGATTTGAACAGTATTCGGTGATTTATGCTATTTTCAACAATACGGCATGCCTCCACGGCCTTATTAAACTGGCTGTATTGTTGAGGAGTTAACTTCTCCTTTAGTGTGGAGTTCAACCCTTGAATCATCCTTTCCATCATCCAGCGCTCATCATCCACTTGGTGCAGATAAGTAGAATATTGAGATAGCCGGATAAACTTAGCAAGGTATTCATCAAAAGATTCTTTCTCTCCTTGTCTCAGTACAAGGAATTCTGCTTCTCTTTCATCTCTGACTGACTGAGGGAAATATTTTTCATAAAATTGTTCAAGAAACACTTCCCAGGTGATCGGAATGTCTCTTGCTTGCAAAAGTAACTCAGTGTTCTTCCACCACCTGTCAGCATCTTTTTCTAGCTGATAGATGGCCATTTGAGCTTTGGTTTTAGTTGGGCAATCAAGAACCTTGAAGATCTTTTCCAGTCTGCTAATCCAATCCTCCTCTATCTGCACCTCGAACGTTCCTTCAAACACTGGAGGATTGTGCTTGCAGAACCTAATCATCCATTGTTGGATGCTAACTATATCCTCTCTCGGATCAACCCGTCTCTGGGGCTGTACCGGCTGCTGTTTCACTCTCTCCGGTTCTCTACTAGCTGTTCCTGAAGGCACGGGTGGTCTTAGGTTACTTACTGCTGCAGCTATGACGGCATCTCTCTCCCGCTCATTGGGTGCCTGAGCTGCCCGCATCTCCTCAATCATCTTTTGCTGTTGTTCTAATCGTTCTAAAATTATTTGATTAAGATTTCCAGACTCTCGTGGTTCCTCTGTTGGAATAGTTTTTCTCGTTTGAACCATTTTGTTATACTATAAGGCAAAAAAAGAATGCGATAAATAACATAATTCACATTCCATTCCAAACATAGTATACATACAGGGTATGCGTATATGTCACAGTCATACACATACTACTATACTAGCCTTCTATACATCACATACATACATTGAGAACATTACCCTTTTAAACACACCCTAATCCTTCTTAAACTTTATTCTAATAAACTCTCCTACCAGGTAAATCCAATCAGATATGGTACAATAAGGTTCTTCATCAAAGTACTGATCTAACTCTGTTCTCCAAGTAAGGGTAGTCGGTAACACATCACCCATAATCTCTGTCCAAAGCCTTAAGGTCAACACATTTGGATCACAGGCTTGGTATATCTCCTTTACCCTCATGATAAAGTCCTGATAAACCGTATAATCTTGATCCATATCTCTGTCCAAGGTCTGCCTCAGCTCATACAGTTGTCGGGCTAACACTACTGATTTCTCAAATCGTTCTCCACTCAAGTTCTTCCCTGGTACCATCTCTATGATCAGATCTCCCAAAAATATCTCTACCAGTATCACTTTGGGTCTACTAGGACCTGGCATATCTGTCTGATCAGGTACTCGATTGGGTCCTAGAATGTTTGAAACATATCCTACTACACCTTCCTGACCTATCTCCATCCCAGTATCTGCTATACTCAGTGAAACATCCTCCCTTAGACTCCTCAGAGTACATTTGCGGAAGCAATATTAGCTCGAATATATCTTAACTTAAGCCCAGAAATTTAAAATTTCTACTTTTAAGTTTCTTATTCTGAACCTTTAATTTGAGAACTGATTAATCCCATTCTACACATCCAAACAAGGCTTATTACCTATCCACGTAATGCCCCAGATATGTACAACCGGCCCACCAAATTTCGTGGCCAAACTCCTTCGTTCACTAGGTCAAACTTAGGTCAGAACCCTGCTACCTCAGGACCTGCGAATTTCTCTTTTAATTCATCATCCACAAATTGAACATGCCAAACAATATTTATTAATGAATAATAAAACGTCATACAACAAGCATATACAAAATTCTCATATTTCTATTACATCTTTTCCTGCCTAAAATCCGGCAGTATAACCGCTAGGCTTCATCTGTACAAAGAACTGAACCGTACTGATTCAGTAATTCCCTCATGAGAACTACCATTCTACGTAAGTACCCAGGAAAGACTAGATGAACCGACTAGGTCCACTCACTTCCAGCCTCCTTAGACAGCACAAACATACACAGTACTTATCATATACTGATATTCAGTCTTAGTTTCGGCAGCATAACGGCATCTCTTAAAATTCTTAGAATTCACTTCAACATAATCTCCCTGTAATGGGTTAGATATGGGGAATGAGATTCGGGGGAATCTCAGTAGTAAATAATCATAACAATATATGTAATGCAGTGTGACAGTGCTTGCTTGTGATTGTGTACAGATAAGTATGCTGCATGCTTCCATACTCAATAACATATGATCATAGCATTGCAGTAGAGCTTCAGACATAACATATAAGACAACAATCCAACCAAACAATAGCACATCAAATCATAAAGCCATTACATAAAAGCTAGGATTAGATACTACCTCAAAAGCAGAACTCTAGAACCTCTCTACTGCTTTCAACTTCACCAGAACTTCCTTTCTTTCTCTCTCTTTCTTGCCCAAAACTGTGGGATGCATGAAATAGGAGGGGGAGGGGGTATTTATAGTTTCCTTCGATGGCATTTTCATAATTTTGAAGCCATCTGAACATGTGGTCCTGGTTTTTCCTGGATTTTTCTATTTTCTTTTATTTTTTTTTACTGCATCACCCAGGACACCTCATCGCCACATTCTTCACATGTCACAATTCCTGGACACCTCATCAGCTGACTCAGCATTTCCAGAAAGTTCCAGAGTCTTGCACCGAAATCAACGGCTGAGATCACGCCACGTGTCCTTAACTTTTCTTCTTCCTCTAAGATTGCGCCATGTGGCACCTGGAAGGGACCTTTCACGCTTTCCAATACTATCCAGATAAGTCTCGGAATTTATCTGAATACCTCCTCGGTTATCGTGCCAACCGAGTAACTTTACTTTACTGAAAAGTCATTAAATCATTATTTTAATGCCACTTTTTCCCACATATATACTGGAATACGTTTTTGGGCCTGGGAATATCATCTTGAGTCTCTGATCCAGCCCAAGTACTCTGATGGCACGATTCCCAAGAAACACCCCTTGGCAAATTACCAAAATGCCCTTAGTCTCTCTTTCTTCACTTTACTAGGTCTAGGGGCATTATTGTCTTTTCATACCTTACCAGAGTATTCTCTGACCCTGGTCAACTATCCAGATACCCTGTCTTGACTGTCTAACCTTAGCCAAATGACCAGAATACCCTTTACTCATTCTTCAGTTATCCTATAACATAAGGGCATTTTCGTCATTTTGCACCTTTTTCCCGGACACCGGCCCCTTTTTTCCACTGAACTGATATTATGGGCCTGGGCCTTCCCTGGTGTCACTATGGGTCTTGAAAACACTGTATGGCCTCTGGCCACAGTCCGATCATCTCTATTTGGACTGCTTTTCCTTTACCGATTATAACTGTAAATTCCCATCTTCGGGAATTTTTACAGAAAAATCGGGACCTCAAATCAAAATTCCGTGAGTCCTCATTCAACCAGGAATCGTTTTCTCTATCTCCCGGTATTTTCAGATATTTTATCCGGACCGGGCTGTTTTGGCCTGAAAAAGCGCTCACGCGCACACTTTTCCAAAATGACCATTTTACCCCTGGTCACAATTCTAATTCTTTCATACACATAGAGACCTCATATGCACATTTCACAGTTCAGTGAAATGATCAGCATAATTTTCTCTATTTTCTGACAAAATATGGTACTCATCGGCTACCAGCCCGATCTTTTCCATAATTATGATTATGCCCCTGCATTCTCTATCTGACCTCTTTACTCATCTTCTCATCCTTCATCTTAAGTTCTAGAAATTCTCTTTCAATAACTCATCCCTTAAACTCTTCGGGAGTCATCGTTAATTGAAAGGCTCGACAACCCGCCCATATCAGGTTATCTTACATAGGAGTCAGCCCATATCAAGCTACCTGCAGAATTCCTAGGCTTAAGACTTAGGATATTCCTCACATTCCTCATTTTGAACCTAGGTGAACTGTCCCGATTCTTTAGGTTAAAGACTTAACTCATCTTTAAATCCTAAAGGACTTAGCTCATCCCTCGGATTCCTACAAAATACAGGTAAGTAATCCGCCCATATCAGATTACTACCCTGGGACTACGGGTTTAGCAGCCTGCCCATATCAGACTACCTCCCAGTTCTCCTAGACCAAAAATCAGGATGTTACAATTCTCCTCCCCTTTTAAAAATTTCATCCTCAAAATTTTAAGGGATACTTCATCTTTCCTGAAGAGAACTTCTTACTGATCTATACAGCTATGTGATTCTTATAACGCAATCATATATATAACCAGTAAGATCATCCCTCTCTGTCTTATCCCTACTCTAGTGATGGTCTAGAGGAGCAACAGCTTGGTCCCAGACCTTCCACATGGATCCTTAGCAACTAACATCTCTCATTATAGTTGCTTACAGCTATCCATGTTCTAACCCCTCATACAGCACCCTCATCACTGAGTTAAGATAGATTTATTATCTTACTAATTATTTCTCATGACTCGTTATAATGACCACATTCTCTAGATCAGAAAAGAACTCTTCATTAATCACATCATTTACATCTAGGCATACAGTTCTTCCCAGCTAAGTCGCCCTTACAGCTATGGTTCTTCTTAACCATTCTTAGGGTCGACCTCAGGGGATTTGGAGACTCTGTTCGAAAAAATGGAAAATACTCTTCCGGTTGTCTTTCCCCTGAATCCAGCATTTTGGTCTCAACTTTGATAATTTATATCTCCATGTGTAGACATCAAAATAAGGCATTATATATATCAAATCGAAGCTTGGTATGTCTAATATTTACCATAAAAATATCATACATTTATTCACTCATTTACTATTTTTAATTATAAGTCAAACATCATTAAGTCACCACGAGTTACTGTTCATAGTGGCATGTCTAATATTTATGAGAATAAATCAAATATAATTCCGTCTTATCAAATTTGAATTCAATTTCAATTTCAAATAAGAATAAATCAAATTTGAGATATCTTATCAATTTCAATTTCAAATTCAAATAGATCATATCCATTTAAATTCAAATTCAAAAGTGATAGAAATTTAATTTATCCTTATAAATTAAATCTTGCAAATATCTCTTATATTATATATTTTATATATATAAATTGTCCTCTTGAATGAACTAAAAGGCGGTAAAACCAGCCAAGCTTAGCTCATAAGAGGAGGCAAGAATATGAGAGAATTAAAAGATAGAAAGATAAAAGAAAGTTTATTTAAAATAACATAAACTTACAAGAGAAAGGGTAGAAGAAGAGGAGAAGGAAGGGTAAGAGAAAGGAGTAAGAAGGAAGATGGGGGAATTCTAGAGGGAAGGAGGAGTCTCTCTCTCTAGGAAGGGAGTAGTTCTAACTGAACCTGCCTGAAGAAGGGAAATGAATCGACCTAAATAGACAAGCAAAGTTACTGTTTGAACAGTGTTTTAACGGAAGTTAGTACTGTTTGTACAGTTCCAGTTATAACACTATTTGCACAGTGCTGCCGACACTACAGTGACTAACTGTTTAAATAGTACTGTTACAGTACTTTTACATATTTTCAAAGAAAACTTAGGACAGATTTCTCGATCAACCAAGTCTTCAGTTTGTTTTAATCTTCATCCAAGTTAATAAGAGGTTCTTCATCTTCATCTTGTTCTGATGTCGGATTAGAACTCGTTTGGCTTGTAGAAGGAATATCTTGCTCCTGTTGTTGTAAGAGTTGGAGCATGGAACTCAATTGGTTGATAAGGCTAGCCTTATCGTTTGTGGAGGCGAGGACAGTTTGTACCCTAGTCTTCTGATTCAGGAACTTGCTATGCTCTGTCATACAAAGTTCTTGGGGATTCTATTTGAACCATCTCTCAACCGCTTGTATGTTTATTCTTGAAAGATCAAATTTAGCCCACCATTTTACTGACGGAAGTCTTTGTAGTATAGGCAGGTATCTGGATCCTTCAGTGTTTGAGAATCTGTAACTCCAGGAGAAAATCCATGAGACAGATAAGTTTGAAAAATAGTAAAGTTCAATGGGAAAGGTTTTCCTTCGAGATTGAACTTTTGTTTAAAGAACTCAAAAGCTTGAACTACTGTTGGAGGAAACATCTCTGGTAATAGTCCAAAGAAATCCCACCAGTGTCCGAACCATTGAGGGAATTCATACTTGGTTTTAGTTTTAAAATAAATAAACCAAGTGTGTTTGTAAAGTTTATTTTGATCCCAAAACACATGGTACCATGCATCAGCATAGTCCCAATAATTGTATCCAATAGGATCATAGTTTATCCCAAAAGTTTTTATTTTTTGCAAATCTTGTCCCCACTGGGATGGAGTAAGGACCTTTAAAATTTGCAGGGTAGAATGAGTTATTAATGACTCATCTATTTTGTCAGTGTTCTTTTTAATTGCGGCCGACTCAGAGTGAATCAAAATTAATTCATAATACTCCCTGGTTTTGTTTAATTGTTTTGGCCTAAAATGAAATCCTTTAGGGAAGACAGTTAGGGCCACCTGGTTTGGGTTTTTGTGATAAAATTCTGGTTCTACTTGAAGGATATTTATGACCCTGTTTGATTTTGGAAAGGTCGGTGTATCCATTTTTTGAGTGGTAGAAGTAGAAACTATCTGTTGGGAAGGATTAATTTGCAAAACCTTTGGTTGTTGGTTAAGCAAATCATATTGGTTTTTGGATAATATGTTTGATGGTATTGGCGGAAGAGCCAATTGTTGGGCGAAGGTTTTTTCTGGTAAAGCCTTCTGAGCATAACTCTGGGCATATGATTCCAAAGTCCTTTTAGAAGATGCTCGTGTTTGGATTTGCTGAGTAGATGACTCAGACTGAGTAGATGACTCAGATTTTGTTTTGGGTTTTTGGGCTGAAGGCCCAATTGTTTGAGGTTTCTGGATGGATGAACCAGATGGAGTAGATGACTCCGTTTGAGATTTATGGTCCCCAGAGGAGCTCCCATATTGTTTGATCATGGCTTGCATGATGGCCTCAAGTTGTTCACTCGAGAGTGTTTGACTTTGGGCATCCTGAAAAATACCCTTCTGTTTATCTTCCTCACTTGGGGGTTTCTTTTTTCTGGGCATTTTACCTACCCTGTAAAAATTCACGGGTGAGAAAGTCTGGAAGAGAGTTTAAAGTGCCTTTGATAAAATCAATGTCGAAATCAAAAACACTTAAGATAGCTTGCCAACGGGCAAAAACTTGTTTTGATGCAAGATTTTTAACATCCTTTTGTAAAACATCTTTTACAGATTTGCAATCAATGCGGAGTAAAAATCTTTGGTTTAATAAATCGGATTGAAATTTGGAAATGCATAAAACAATTGCCAAAATTTCTTTTTTAATGGTGGAATAGTTTTGTTGAGTGCTATTCCAATGTTTAGACGTAAAAGACACAATTTTCTCTTTTCCGTCAAGACGTTGTTTAAGAATGCCACCATAACTTATGTCACTGGCATCAGTTTCAACAATTTTGAATGCAGACGGATCTAGAAGGCTAAGACACAGAAGTTCCTTAACTTGGGATTTAATCTGTCTGACTATGTTTGAATGGAGGTCAGTCCATGGAGGCGGACTTTCCTTGAGTCGCTGATGAAGCGGTTTAATGAAGTTGCTCAAATGAGGTATAAACTCTGCAACATAGTTTAAACATCCCAAAAATCGTTGAAGTTATGTTTTATCAATGATTTGATCGAGGAATTTATCAGCAAATTGGATTGCTCTTTCGATCGGTGTAATGGACCCTTGATATATCTAATGCCCTAAAAACCTGATCTTTGTTTGAAATAAACTGATTTTTGGTTTAGAAACTACTAAACCGTTTGTTTCTGCAATTCTAATGAATTTGGAGATATGTCTAAAATGTTGATCTACAGAATGACTATAGACTAATACATCATCGATATAAATAATAATGTACTGACTACTATCATTAAAAATCTCATTCATGATTCTCTGGAATTCAGAAGGAGCGTTTTTTAAACCAAAAGGCATAACATTCCACTCATACTGACCAAAGGGAACAGTAAAAGCAGTTTTATACCTGTCGTTTTCAGAAATTTGTATTTGCCAAAATCCAGATTTCATATCAAATTTTGAAAAGATTTTTGCAGAATACAATCATTTTAGTAAATCAGATTTGTTTGGAATTGGATATCTGATCCATTGCAATGCTTCATTTAAAGGTTTGTAATTAATTACAAGCCTAGGTACCACGTTCTATCTCGGCATTTTTATTAACATAAAAAGCAGCACAAGACCATGGGCTTCTTGACTTGCGAATCAATTTTTTGTTTAAAAGATCTTGGATCTCCTGTTTACAAGTTTCCAAAAGCTCCAGACTCATCTGAATGGGTCTGGCCTTTATCGGTATTTTCTTTTCAGAAAAATCTTTTTCATATGGCAAATCTACCACATGTTGTTTTCTTTTCCAAAAAGCATTTGGTAAATCTGAACAAACAGTCATTTGTATTTGCTCAAGACAACTTTGGATTCTCTTTTGAATATCCTTTTGACACAGCTGCTGCTCTATCGTTTCAAAAGAAATCTCTTCTTTCAAAAAGTTTATTTGTCGTTGTTTAGAAGTCAAAAGATTGAGCTCCTTGATTTTTGGCTTTTGAGTAAAAGGGAATAAAATTGTTTTACCCAAATACTCTTTTGAAATTCCATTTTCATCAGTCATATACGAGAATAATAACCTAGCAAAAGGTGCCCCTAGAATGATCTAGGTTCCCATATTTTTAACTAATATAAACGGAGTTTCAATTTTTAAATTGCCATTTTCAATAACAACGTTTGAAACTTTGTAACGGATATCTAAGCGAGTGCCGTTGACGCCATTAAACCTTTCAGTTGTTTTTTCAAAGAATTTTGTTGGAATGATTCCTTCATTAAAACAGTTAGAATCAGCTCCTGTGTCAAATAAGACCGTTTGATCCAAGATAAAATTATCATGAATAATAATTTTAGCATGGATATAAATTTTTTGAATTGAAATCTTTGAAATAATTCCCAAAAAGATGTTGTCATCTTGTTGATTATCGTCTTCAGATTTTATTTCAAGATTTTCAATTTTAGATGCTAGTTGTATATCCTGGATTTGGGATATAGCTACTGCATGTGTTTCTTGTTGAAGTTTAAGGAGACTCACTTCAGCCTTAAGGTTACGTACCTCTTGGTGAAGGTCTGGGAGAGTTGTTGGTTTAACGGAATGCTGAAATTTGTTTAAAACATTCGTTAAATCATATTTGTTTGAGGAAAAAGGTGGACTTGTTTTAGAAGACGAAGGCTGTTCATTAACCAACTCTCTAAACTTAAACAAATATTCTCCCTTTTCAGAATCTGGAAGTTTATCAATGATATCAAGGAGTAAATCTTGTTCTTTTGTGATAACATTGATAGAAGAGGATTTCGGGATATCATCGTTTTGAATATTTTGAATATCCTCAAAAGAAGAATCACTCTTTTTACTTTCAATTTCTAAACTAGAAGTATCTTCAATTAAAAGATTGTTTATTTGTTCAAGAAGAGGTTCATCAATACACCTAATCTTCTTTAGTTTTCTTGTCAAAGAGCAATATCTCGAAATATGACCTAATTTGCCACATTTGAAACATTTAACTTTGTTTTGTGTAGGAAAGTCGACCTTAGGTTTGGATCTAAATTCCTGTTTGAGTCTACGGGGAGGTGTATCATGTTTAAACCTTTGGTAGACATGTTTACTCCTCTTTTCGGATCTCCTATAGAATGTTTTCCTACGGGATTTCCTATGAGTTTGGGGTTCTTTCCAAGAAGGAAGGCCAAATTGTTCACAGAAAGTTCCCAACTCTCTACGATTTATGGCTTTTTCTTTTGCAAGTTGATGTTGGATGCTATCATCATGACAGATCTTAAGAGCAGTTTTTTGAACATAAGAGATTAATTCTCTGTATGTCAAGAACTCATAAAGAATTTTGCCATCATTCTGATTTCTAAATTTTTCTCTAACTTTATCACCTAAAGATTTAGGTAATCCAGCTAGGAATTTTTCTTTCCAAAAAGGTTGTTTGGCATCTTCTCTTGTGAGAACTCGAGCAAGGAAAGTATCCCTATATTATCTGAAATCAGAAAGGGTTCTGCACTTAAGATTTGACAATAATTCAGCTGATCTATCTTTCCAAATAGATGGATCGCCAACAAAATGTTTAACAATTGTAAAAATGAAGGTTTGGACAGAATCTGGACAGGTTGCACCGTTGTAAAGGATAGGTGTTCCATCAGACTCTGTTTGGATAGACAAAAAAATAACCTGTTTGTCTCCTGGTGTGAGATAATGATCCCACCAATTTTTCAATTGACCTGTAAAACCAGATACCAAAAGATTTGTTATTTGTTCATCTGTAAAATTGTTTTGTGTTTGATACGCAGTACACAACATTGTCATCTGCTGCATCATTTGAAGGATTTGTGCTTCACTTTGACCATCTGTGTTCCATTCATAAATGTTATCACCGTTGAAGCAGACTGGGTTCTGGGAAACTCGTTCTTCAACCAGAATATCTGGAGGGCTAGCCCTAGGGTAATATAGTTTGGAGGGTTTCCAGTGTTGGTGGTTGATTTGGAGTTGCGATTCGGATGATGAATCTGTTTGGGAGGTTGTTTAGGAATTTTTGTCAATGACTCCTAGTTGTCCTGTTGAAGAGGTTGGCTCTTATTGGGGCGACTCTGGGATAGTCATGGTTTGGGCTATCTGGAGTCTTTTCTGATTGATCCTATCAATCATTTTGGACTTGTTTTGGTTGTGGATTTCAGACTTCATTTGTGGGCTGAGCTGAAATGGTTTAAAGATGGGAGTTTCAATCCTAGGTTTTGGTGGTTCAGAAACATCTTTTGAAATGTTTGATGTTTGAGCAAAATGATCACCTGACTGTTGTAAATGTAAGTTAGTATAATTATTTTGTTCAACAATCTTTTTGATGTCATTTGAATTAACAGGTAGTTTAACATCTTTAAATCGAAAAGGTGCAGCAAGGATAGGTGATCTTTGTCATCCTTTGCCTGAGGAATCTGCACAGTTTGTTTTGGAGGAAATTCAGAAAATACATAATCTCCTTTGGAACTAGTCCAGTGTTTAATAACAGCAACATTTTGTTCAAATGGATATTCCAATTTAGTGGCTTTAGCATATTTGCCAAACCAGTCAAAAAATGAAATATTCATTTGAATTCTTTCAAGGAATCTGTAAAATTTTTCTTGAATCTTTTTCCTAACAGATCCTTTGAATTTTTCTAAAAACCATTTCCTCTGGAGAGTATAATCTTCCGAGTAAAATTGTTTTTGTAAAGTTTGTTTGTCAATTTGAAAATCATTCTCAATGACACCAATTGTTTGATCTATCCCTAGTGATGAATAAGTTGGAGACTCATGAGATCTTAAGTCTTCATCTCTTTCATACACTGTTTGGGGAATGTTTACAGAACTATCAATTCCTTGAAGAGAAACATTGGTAGGTGCTTGTGTTTGGGCAACTACTGTAGGTGCCATTCCATATATAACAGAAGGCGGTCTAGGAATTGAAGAACAGGAGAATCTAGATGATTCAGTTTGGAGTGATCTACAATCCTCATATATTGAAGATTCTGACCTATTGTTTTGTGAAAAGGATTTTCTAGATCGATCGAAGGATATCCTAACAGATCCATCTGATGTTTGGGTAATCCTACTGACTTGAGAAACAGGTTGTGGTGTAGGCTGTGTGGCTCTTTCCATAACCCATTCTTTTGGTAATTCAACGTTTTCCCACATAATTGTTTTAGGGATTGTTAAATTAACATTTGTAAAATCAGTTAGAAAAACCGTTGTTTGATCTTTTTCCGGAGGAATTTGAACGTAAGAAGTTGAAGTGTTTGAAACCTTATACTGTATTCTATAAATTAGAACAGTAGGTATAGATCCAGGCTTCATATTCAAACTGTTTAATTTGATTTTAAGTTTGATACACTCATGGACATGTTCATCCTTTAATTCAGTCATCCGATCTGGATAACAATTAAAGTAAATAGGACCATCATGTAATCCAGTTTCAGCCATGGCCAAGGTGGCATCTTGGAATATATTATGTCTGTTGTCCAGAAGATAAACCAGGCACGATACATTCAGGCCTTTTCTAAAAAGTGGTTTAATCGCGATTTGAATACAACCGATGTGTAAAAAGTTATACTCTTTTCGGTATTTTTCAAGCGACTTTTTTGAAAGGAGAAAGAAATCTTCTTTCTCGGGTTGGACAGAAACTGATTCTTCAACAGTCCTGATTATATAATCAGACTTGGAGAACCATTTTTTGTCCTCTGTTTGTGCATAAAGCGTGTTTGTGGCAACTGGTGGTAAAGTCCAATTGTCAATGTTTTGATTTATATTTTCAAAAGAAATTTCTTCTTTGAAAATCCTTTTGTTTAGTTTGCTGGTTGCAGCGTTTGATTCCTCATTTGAGAAGTTTGAAGATGAGGAAGTGGAAGAAGATCCACTACCATGTTTGAAGGAAAAAGAACGGAATAAAGAAGACATAATTTAAAGAGGCAGAAAAGTAAGTACAGAAAGTAAATACTTAAAAAGTAAATAACAGAAAGTAAATGAACAGAAGAAATAAAACAAAAAGAAAAGCAATAAAGCAGAATGTAAAGAACAGAAAATAAGAAGTGCAGATAGCAAGAAATAAGAATAAAGTAAAGCAAGAAGAAAATGAAAGCTCAATAATTCATAATCTCCCTTACATCAATACCTTCACCTCCAGCTCCATAGTGGTGAGGTAAATAAAAATCTACTTATCTCTGTGAATCAAGGAATCTGTTAGGTTGTTAGTAAGATCAATCATACCGTTATCTTCTAGCCAAATAAACTATTTCTATGTCATTATGCACTACTGCGTATGATGTTTCACCTGCCCTTTCAATCATCATAAGCGGGACTTACAGTCCATTTTCGTACGGAAGGACTCATGCATAATAACACAGATAAGTTCTATGCTATCGAAGAACTAACAGTCTTGATCATACTAACAAGCTCAACTGATACCTTGAAACTACAAAAATAAGTATAAATTTATTTACGACATCTCTACTTCACCTTCTGGCTCTGATACCAACTTGGGGAAGGACCCATATAAAGCAGCACATGAGTGAGGCCTGAAGATTTATATTTATAAAATATATAAATCCACCCTAAATTATTCATTGAATCTAGACATCTCTTAGATTCAATGAATCTGAACATCACAGCTCGTGTTGGGCTATTTTATGTGCGACCCTGTAGGCCCATATAAAGTTGGCAGTGGGCCAGTTACTATACTAACCCACAAGTCGTAAGCGGCCTCTAGCAAGACATTACGACTACCCTAAACATATGAGGATCTATGAACGATGTTACCTTTCATACAACCATATCACATCCTTTTTGTCACACGATATTTCGGTCATGGATGAGGCATGGTGAACGTCATCCTCCTATTCCTGACCGTTACTTTCTCGATCCCTGAGTAGTCTGACTATAGAAATGGAACTACTTTTCCATTACAGTATGGCCATACATTTCTCAGACTCACTTATCGAGGGGCCCAGTAATATCTCTCTATGAATATGAGGGACAAATTCCATCTTGACCATTCACATTCCTCCGTATGAAAAACCACTAAGCCCAAACATAGCCTTTATTATCACTCGGTCAAAAGTGACTTTTAACTAGGTCAAAACTGAGCGTTTGTCTTGTAGGAATCCATGATGATCTCAGGTCAAAGGGCATAGTGACATGGCTTGGATATGAGAGAAGCTTATGACTTTACCCATGCAGCTCTCTCATAGTGGGTCGATCTAACACCTTGTACTCTTATATGTGCCTATGACTTTGATTTATATCTCTATATATCTTCAAAGTCATACTGGTCTTATTTCATCTCTGCTCCCGCATAGATGATCGACTAGGGACATTTAGGATAAGATCACGAGTTATCCAAGGATGGTCATCATAGTAAACATGCAAATAATGTGATAACTTGATACAATGATTGGCCCCTAGGGCACAATTTCCAACAGGAACAATTATTGAGAATTAAAGAAAGGAAACTGAAATGATAAAATGTAGGTCCTGAAGCAGTTTTGTTGTGGCTTCAGTTTGACCTAGCAAATGAAAGAATTAACTCACAAAATTTTATAACCTTAAAGTACTCCAAAGATGGGGACCAAAATCTGTTTTCAGGATTTTTGACCAAATGAACTGTAAAATTTGACGAATAAACTGTATCAATTGGCTAGGCATTTGGTCAGAAAATTATTTTTCCATTAAATTTAAAGATGTTAGCTTAGACTAGAATTTTGAACCACCTCATTCTGACATTTCTAGAATTAATTATGATTTTTCAAAGTTTGTTGCCCAATCTAGAATACCATATAAACAGTAACTCACCAAGAGTAAAAATTTTAGATTTAGCTAATGGACTTCAAAGGTCACCTAAGTGGTTCTAAATGCTACCAAATAGTCCCTAAGAATTACGAGAGTAAGTATGTTTCATAACATCCTAATTTTTAGGCCCAGAAGCCCAGAAAGTAGCCTAAAATAGGTAGGTTATCAGGTCCCTTTGAGTAGAAGTTCCAAAAATATACAGAGGGGTTTTCAAGGACTAAACTCTAAATAGAGAAAATATATGGACTATGATGTAAAATGTGAAATTTCTAGGGCAAGATGTAAATAAAGTTAGATGCTCCAGAAGAGTCTTAAGGGCTCAAAAAGAGAAAAGAGTATAGTTACGGGCCCATAGTTGAGGTATAAACCTCAAAGTGATGATTTATGAGATTGAGTTGAGCTAGCGCAAAACTATAATTTCAGGAAGTTTTAGGCTAATAAGGATAATTATGGAAAATATCCAGTAAAATCCCAACAAAATGGGAAATAAGGCATAAGGTTTTTTTATGAAGGGAAATGATAAAAATACCCGTAATGTAGCTTTAATAGAATTTTTAGTATAATTGCTCAGTTTGAGATATTTATCTGGATATAATTATTTGAGCCATGAGGATGTCTGAAATATATACATAAAAATGGGGAATAAATAGTTAAGAGACTAAAAAAGTTTATTAAATTAGTCTTACTCCCAAAAGGTTAACAGTGTGAGCTACAAAAATGTTGAAAGCTCAAGATGCCGTTAAGAGACATTTTACGTGAATCTAAAAAGAAACAGTTATTTAAGCTTTATTTTGATATATAGTATGCCTTATTTGGACGTCTCTACGTGAAGAAAATTTTTGCCAAAGTTAGAGGACTAAATCTAAAAAAATGGGAAACTGACTAAATGAACAGTGATTTTCAATGCTAATACTGTATTAATTGACCTAGAATTTGGTCAAGATTATATTTTTTCCTTAAAGAGGCTTAAGTTAGCTTCGTGTAGCAACTTGAACCACTTCATTTCAATTTTTGTAGAATTATTTATGATTTTTTAAAGTTTAGTCTGTAATATGGACTTTTGCTATATATGTAGACCGTATCTAGTGTTTATGGTTGTGACGTATGAACAGAGGCAATTGGTCACAGCCAATGAACAGAGGCAATTGGTCACAATGAAATAAAGTTTAGTCGCAACTAAAGTACACAGAGAGGCAATTGGTCACAATGAAATAAAGTTTAGTCGCCACTAAAGTACACAGAGAGGAATTAAGAAATTTCTTTGAAAATTCATCTTTTTCTAACCTAAAGAGGTTTTAAAGTGGTTCCAGATGTTGCCATTTGGTCCCTAAGACATAGGAAAATTAAGGTGTTATTGGAAGAACCTTGGAGAACAAGTTGGATCTAAGAGTCAAGATTTGATCTTCCTCCTTCCTTCTCAACATGATGCCATATGTGATGGATGATGCAAGAGGAGGAGAAGTTGGATGCAATCTTAGCCATCCATTAGGTGGTGCAATCTTGGCTATCCATCTAAGCTTGGAATTTGTTGAAATATTGAAGGGCATAATGGTCCAAGGAGGCTAAAATTTTGCCTATAAATACACCCCCATGAGCAGCACGTCCAAGCATAGGAATGAGTGGGGAAATTCTACAAAAATTGAGAGAGGAGAGAGAAAGAGAAGGCATCCACATTTTAGAGAGAGAAATAGCAAGATTCAAGCTTCAATCAAGGTAAAATGATCACTCTAGCTCTTGATTTTCTAGTAATTTACATTCTTGAACTTGGGTAGGAATTTTAGTGGATTTGGAAGCTTGAAAACTCATGTTAATGCTGCTGGTTTAAGTCTGGAATTTTAGAGAGAGATAAGTATAATGATAAATATATATTTAAAGGATAGAAAAGAGTAGGATTCGAGTGGTTCTAGCTTGTAATTGATTGAATTGCATGACTTGGTGACTATAGGGGATGCCACGGCCTTGCTGGATTTTGTAGCCTAGGATTTAATTTTGATGATTCTAAGGCCTCCAATGAATTTATAATGAAAAATTATGTGGAAGTCAAGGAAGTGAAGTTGGAAGCATTAGAATCAAAAATGGTATTTTGGCACCAAGGATGCATACCTCTCGGCCAGTACTTATTCAAGGGGAAGGAATGTGAGTTTGATAAATCCAAGCTCATATTTGGATTCCTCATGAAAAATTGTGTAGGGTTGGCCTATGAGAGTAATTTTTAGAAAGCTAGAACACTAATCCTAAAATTAAGAGAATAATGTTAAGTAATCTAGTCTTCCATATTAAGTGACTTAGTGGTTTTAATGAGTTGTATGAACAATGTGGTTTATGTTTAAGATCTTGAGACATCCAAGATGATGTTTTGATGATGTTGATTGAAAGGTTTCATGGTTGGGAAGCTTAAGGAGCAAGTGGGAATCAAGGGAGAAAGCTTATGTATAAGGTAGTGGACTTACCCTTTTATGTGCTTAATGTGGTCTGCTTATGTGTTGAGATGTTTGAGTTGATTGAATGATATGGTGGCATGATAAATATTGTTGAAATTTTTTTTATAACATACTTTCCATGGCCATGCATTTTTATACAAAGCATAAAGCATTATGGCATGTCACTAATTAAAGTAAGTTTAAGTAAAATGACATATAATGCATTACCATCCATCTTGCACATGTATGTGGTAATGTTTGCTATAGAGATTCTTCATAATCTCACCCTCCCTTAACTAACCAATATAGGTTAAGTATGATAGAAGATGAATGCATGAAGATAAGCCAATGAATGGAAGAAAAAAAGTAGACAATTCTATGCTCTAGCATGTAGTGTATGAATTTTCCATTTATGTAGATGTTGTATAATATGCCAATTTAAGCAGTGGAATTGTATAGAACAATTATGGCATGTTTACATAATGTATATGAATGTATGGGAAGCTATAATAATGGAACAAGCATGCTAGAATAATTAAGGAGAATTAAAGAAAGAAGTTAGAAAGGTAAAAACATAAGTCCTCGAGTAGTTATGTTCCAGCTCCACTTTGACCTAATAAATGAATGAATCTAGCCACAAAATTTGGTGAGAGCATATATTACACATCTCAAGATTTAAAATAAATTGGATGTGTGACCTAAGATAAATGAATTTCTAAAGTTGAGACTCAGAATCTGGAAGTTCCAGAAATCGCCATATGAACAGTATAATTTAACGAATTAAATGTATTGATTGGTCTAGTAAAACTCCATATTTATATTTTTTATTAAATATCAATGAAAGAGCTTCAATTATAAATTTGGAACACCTCCATACAATTTTTCTAGAATTAGTTATAATTTTTTAAAGTTAAACTATCAAATCTAGAAAATGAATGATGAATAGTACCTGAGGACTAAATTGTAAATTTTAAATTTTGCAAAAGTAATGCTTCAGCTAGTTATAATCGCTTCTGAACTTCTTAATTTTTTAATAATTAATATCTATTTAATATTTATTATTATTTTATTATTTAATATTTATTATTATTAAAATTATTAATATTATTATTAATATTTATTATTATTAATATATTAATAATATATTAATATTAATATATTAAATATATAAATAAATATATTATAAATAAATATATAATTATATATATATTTATTAATGAAATTCTATTTATTATATTAATTATAATTATTTATATTTATAATTATTATATTAATTATATTATATTAATTATAATGAAATTCTATTTATTAATTAAAATTAATTAAATATAAAATATAAATTATAATTAAATATAAATTATATATAAATTATAAATAAAAAATATTAATAAAATAATAAAAATAAATGTTAATTAAAATTAAAATAAAAAATAAGAGTCAAACCTTATGAAAAAAAGAACCAATATAAAGAAGTAAAGAAGTATACCCTTTAGGTGAACATATATGCATGTTTGCTCACAACACAAAGTAAAGTACAACACAAATAGTAATTGATGAAATTCGTAAACGGAAAGACTTATGATACTCGAACTCATGCTTTATCGAGTATCTTATTCCATTTAAAAATTGGTTTATTCTGCAACAACAAATGCTAGTCACAATATGAGTTTCAACGAAATAAGTTGAGTCATTAATAAAAATTTATAATTAATAAAAATAAAAAATAAATAAGGGTACTACTATAAAAAAAGCAAATGAAAACTTCAAACTCAAAGACCAAGTTATTTGCTAAATTGTCATATAACTATTTTTTTTTATTGAATTTATTGTTTATTGAAAGATATATCTATAAATTGAAGAAGAGTATGAAAGTGAAGAAGAGTATGAAAGACGCAAATACGCCATATTATGCTTCAAAAAAACCGGATCTATAAAGAAAAAAAGTACACAGATACAAAGTGTCATTTTATGTATAATTTTATGTATAATAGTGGGGGATTATGGGACAAAAAATAAATCCGCTCGATTTCAGACTTGGTACAACCCAAAGTCATCATTCTCTTTGGTTTGCACAACCAAAAAATTATTTCGAGAGTCTACAAGAAGATCAAAAAATACGGGATTGTATCAAGAATTATGTACAAAAAAAATGAGAATATCTTCTGGTATCGAGGGAATTGCACGGATAAAGATTCAAAAAAGAATCGATCTGATTCAAGTCATAATCTATCTGGGATTTCCAAAGTTATTAATAGAAGGTAAACCTCGAAGAATCAAAGAATTACAGATGAATGTGCAAAAAAACTTAATTGTATGAATGGAAAACTCAACATTGCTATTACAAGAATTACAAACCCTTATGGACACCCTAATATTCTTACAGAATTTATAGCCGGACAATTAAAGAATAGAGTTTCCTTTCGTAAAGCAATGAAAAAAGCTATTGAATTAACTGAACAGGAGGGTACAAAAGGAGTTCAAGTACAAATTGCGGGACGTATCGATGGAAAAGAAATTGCACGTGTCGAATGGATCAGAGAAGGTAGGGTTCCTCTATAAACCATTCGAGCAAAAATTGATTATTGTTCTTATACAGTTCGAACTATTTATAGGGTATTAGGCATCAAAATTTGGATATTTGTAAACGAAGAATAATAAACTTTGCCTTATCGTTAACGTTCTATCTAGCGAAAAAACAAAAAACAAAAAATTCTTCTATTCTTATTCTGTTAAAGTTAAATAAATTTTAATAAATTTTATAAGATTGAATAAAAATTCGATTAATCATTTGATATTGATATAATTGCTATGCTTAGTGTACGACTCGTTGCGTTGCTTTATTTTTTTTTTAGAATGGTTAGAATTCAACAAAAAACATAAACCAACTCGTAGTAGTAGTATTAATTAATTAATAACTATAGAACTAATAACCAACTCATCGCTTCGCATTAACTAGATCTAAAGAACCAGTCAAGATATAAGTAAAGATATAATATATTGGCGATATCATTATACCAATTGAAATATTCCATAAAAAAAAATGAATCTGATTATGAGTTGTGAAGCAATAAGAATATATGGATAAATGAAAGGGTGAAAGAAAGAGAGAAAAAGAATATCAATGATATAGAATTCTAATATGTAAGGTCTATGAGTCATGTCATAAAAGGTAGTGTAATAAAGTATCAATATTAATTAATCCATAATTAGATGACTATATTGATCGAACAAACAAATCAAGAGCCTCGAGTCACTAAAAATTGAGAAGGTTGACTAAAGGAAAAACAAAATAGAGGCTCCATTGTACAATTGAGACCTAACCATTAAGCGAGAAGAGATGGGAACGACGGAACCTGTGAATGCCTAAGATCTTATTAAAAACAAATCTTAATGATTCATTAGGTGGGATGGCGGAAGGAACCAAAAACCAATCCATTTATTCTGAGGAATCATGTTCTGAGGAGTCATCGGCTAACCCTACATCTGAAATAGATAATGAAAGAGTAAATATTCGCCCGCGAAAATTTTTATTTTATTGGATTTCTAAATAAGGGCCAATCTGATATGGTAATAAAAAGAAAAAAAAAATAAAGATTCGTTAGAAAACTTATAACATAAGAAAACAACATTATCTATTTATATCTAGATAAGAAGAATTGTCTATAATAGAAAAAGAATATTTGTAACAAAGAATACTTGTTTAGTTATATATCAAAATCAAAACAAGATATACAAATTGAAGGGAATTGGAAGACACGCAGCGGAAATTAACTTTAAAAATTTTTCCATTCCCAGCCAGGATCTACCGAATGTGTTTAAGTCAAGGAGAAAGAAGTGTTACCTTCGGTTTCAAGCTTTGGTCGCGACCTCAGTGTCCACTAGTCGCGACTCCTCGCCTCTGGAACTTTCAGTCGCGACCTCCTCAGCTTTTAGTCGCGACCTCCTCTGCTTCTAGTCGCGATCTGTCGCCTCTGGAGTTGTTAGTCGCGACCTACTCTGCTTCTAGTCGCGACCTGTATCCTCTGGAGCTTGTAGTCGCGACCTCTTCAACTTCACGTCGCGACCTGTCTCCTCTTTTCGGATTTCTGACGTTCAGATGCTCGTTTGGTCGCGACCTCAGGGTGTTCTGGTCGCGACCTTGCTTTGTGTCTGGTCGTATCGTAGAAGTCGACAGCTCAGATCGGCTTCCTCTACCGGTATCCACACGAACAACGTTCCAATCGCGAATGACGTGCTAGCGCCTCTTGTCCCTCTAAGGCTTTCTAGAGATTCCGTCCTCACCCTCTCTATCTCGGCAGTTTCTTATGTGCAAACCTTTTGCACTCTCCCTGCCCCCTTTTCTCACGACTGAATGTGTGTGAAGAGATCTATCTTGTGTGTGGAACCCTAGCTCCTAATGTCAAATATATAGGAAGCTATCGGGCTTCTAATAGGGCCGGGCTTCAGAATTAATCTTATATTAATTCTGAATTAATACAATATCATATATTACATAATTTAATAAGAAACTGATTAAATAAATATGGTTTATATTAAATCCGTCCCACAGATTTAATTCACCTATTTATTTAATTTAAAATAAAGATAAGACAGAATTATATTTGATTTATTCTCATAAATCAAATTTGAGATATCTTATCAATTTGAATTTCAAATTCAAATAGATCATATCCATTTAAATTCAAATTCAAAAATGATAGAGATTTAATTTATCCTTATAAATTAAATCTTACAAATATCTCTTATATTATATATATAATATATATATAAACTAATTTATATATATATATATAAAATATATATCCACCCTAGATTATTCATTGAATCTAGACATCTCTTAGATTCAATGAATCTGGACATCATAGCTCGCATTGGGCTATTTTGTGTGCGACCCTGTAGGCCCATATGAAGTTGGCAGTGGCCCAGTTACTATACTGACCCACAAGTCGTAAGCGGTCTCTAGCAAGGCATTACGACTACCCAAAACATATGAGGATCGATAAACGATGTAACCTTTCATACAACCGTATCACGTCCCTTTTGTCACATGATATTTCGGTCAAGGATGAGGCATGGAGAACGTCATCCTCCTATTCCTGACCTTTACTTTCTCGATCCCTGAGTAGTCTGAATATAGAAATGGAACTACCCTTCCATTCCAGTATGGCCATACATTTCTCAGACTCACTAATCGAGGGGCCCAGTAATATCTCTCTACGAATGTGAGGGACAAATTCCATCTTGACCATTCACATTCCTCCGCATGAAGAACCACTAAGCCCGAGCATAGCCTTTATGATCACTCGGTCAAAAGTGACTTTTGACTAGGTCAAAGCTGAGCGTTTGTCATGTAGGAATCCATGATGATCTCAGGTCAAAGGGCATAGTGACATGGCTTGTATATGAGAGAAGCTTATGACTTGACCCATGCAGCTCTCTCATTGCGGGTCGGTCCAACACCCTGTACTCTTACATGTGCTTATGACTTTGATTTATATCTCTATATATCTTCAAAGTCATACTGGTCTTATTTCATCTCTGCTCCCACATAGATGACCGACCAGGGACATTTAGGATAAGATCACGAGTTATCCAAGGATGGTCATCACAGTAAACATGCAAATAATGTGATAACCTGATACAATGATTGGCCCCTAGGGCACAATTTCCAACATCCTCCCACTTGCACTAGGAACAATCATTAATTTGTCTCAATCCTATTGACCTAACATGACGCTCATGTTTTACTTGGACAAGCGTTTTTGTTAGAGGATCGGCATCATTGTCTTCTCCTGTTACCTTGCATATTTTTATATCACCTCTATCATTGATTTCTCTGATGAGATGAAATCGCCTGAGTATATGCTTGGTCCTTTGATGTGACCTAGGCTCTTTGGCCTGTGCAATGTCACCACTATTGTCACAGAACAAAGTTATTGGATCTGAGATGGTCGGTACCACCCTTAGTTCAGCAATGAACTTCCTGATCCAAATGGCCTCCTTAGCTGCATCAGATGCTGCTATATACTCGGCTTCCGTTGCAGAATCTGCTATAGTGCTCTGCTTAGAGCTCTTCCAGCTTACTGCTCCATTATTCAGGAGGAATATGTATCCAGATCGCGATTTCTGGTCATCCTGGTCAGTTTGGAAACTTGCATCTGTGTAACCAGTTACAGAGAGCTCGTCATCCAATCCACCATAGACCAAGAATAAGTCCTTAGTCCTTCTCAAGTACTTAAGGATATTCTTGACAGCAGTCCAATGGCCCTCACCAGGGTCCTGTTGATATCTGCTAGTCATACTTAAGGCAAACGAGACATCCGGTCGAGTACATAACATGGCGTACTTGATAGATCCTATGGCCGAGGCATATGGAATCTTACTCATGCGACCTCGCTGATCTGGTGTACTAGGACACAAATCCTTGCTGAGGTGAATACCATGAGACATGGGTATGAAACCCCTTTTTGATTCCTGCATACTGAATCTATGCAGTATCTTGTCTATATATGTGCTCTGATTCAGTCCTAGAAGCCTTTTAGATCTATCTCTATAGATCCTAATTCCTAGGATGTAGGTGGCTTCACCCAAGTCTTTCATCGAGAAAGATTTTCCTAACCAAGACTTGACAATCTGCAAGGTAGGAATGTCATTCCCAATGAGTAGGATGTCATCGACATAGAGTACCAAAAACACAACTGTGCTCCCACTAACCTTTTTGTACACACAAGGTTCATCAATGTTTTGAAGAAATCCAAACTCTTTGACTACTTCATCAAAACGATGATTCCAACTCCGAGATGCTTGCTTCAGTCCATAAATGGACCTTTGAAGCTTGCACACCTTACCAGAGTCCTCAGAACGCACAAAACCTTCAGGTTGTGTCATGTACACATCCTCAAGGAGCTTTCCATTAAGGAAGGCTGTCTTGACGTCCATCTGCCATATTTCATAGTCATAATATGCTGCAATGGCAAGGAGGATTCTGATTGATTTGGCCATTGCAACTGGGGAAAAGGTCTCATCATAGTCCACACCATGAGTTTGAGTAAATCCTTTTGCAACCAGTCGTGGCTTGAAGACATTTACATTGCCATCCATGTCAGTTTTCTCTTTAAAAACCCACTTGCACCCGACGGTTTTTACACCTTCAGGCGGGTTGACTAAGGTCCATACCTTATTGTCATACATGGATTGCATCTCAGACTTCATGGCATTAAGCCATTTCTCAGAGTTTGGTCCCACTATAGCTTCTTGATAGGTAGTGGGCTCATTATGCTCAATGAGCAACACATCACGACTATCAGAAATCAGAAATCCATATCTCTGAGGCTGAAGTCGTGCCCTATTAGATCGCCTTGGGCCTTGCGTGACTTGAGGAGTCTCAACAACTTCTTGTGAGTCTTCTCTACTTTCCATCTCTAGTTCTGTGGCGTCTTGTGGCTCTCGAACTTCTTCGAGGTGTACCTTGCTCCCACTGGTTCTTTTAGAGATAAATTCTCGTTCTAGAAAGATACCATTTCTGACAACAAACACTTTGTTATCAGTGGGGTTGTAGACATAATATCCCTTGGTTTCCTTAGGATATCCCACAAAAAGGCACTTTGAAGATTTGGGCGCTAACTTATCTGAGGCTTGTTTCTTAACATAGACCTCACATCCCCAAATCTTGAGAAAAGACAAACTAGGTTTCCTCCCAGTCCATATCTCATACGGAGTCTTTTCAACTGCCTTAGATGGAACACGATTCAGTGTGAACGCAGCTGTCTCTAGGGCGTGGCCCCAAAAGGATGGTGGAAGATCTGTTCGACTCATCATGGATCGAACCATATCCAATAGTGTTCGATTCCTCCGTTCAGAAACCCCATTCCATTGTGGTGTTCCTGGAGGAGTCAATTGTGAGACTATTCCACAATTCCTAAGATGATCGATAAACTCTTTGCTCAAATATTCACCACCTCGATCAGATCGAAGGGCTTTAATTGTTTTACCAAGCTGGTTTTTGTACTTCATTTTGAAATATCTTGAACATTTCAAAAGATTCGGATTTATGTTTCATTAGATAGACGTAGCCATATCTACTGAAATCATCTATGAATGTAATGAAGTACGAATAACCTCTTCTGGCATTTGTATTCATCGGTCCACACACATCTGTATGTATGAGGCCCAACAAATCGGTGGCCCTCTCATTGTGTCCAGTGAAAGGCGACTTTGTCATCTTTCCTAACAAACAAGATTCGCAAGTATCATATGATTCAAAATCAAATGAGTTGAGAAATCCATCTTGATGGAGTTTAGAAATGCGTTTCTCATTTATGTGGCCTAGACGACAGTGCCAGAGGTACGTCGGATTCAAATCATTTGGTTTGATCCTTTTGGCGGTTATGTTATAGATATTTCCATGATTGGGTTGTTCCAAGTTTAATATGTAATGATCAACATGCAAATCACAATGAGCATAGAAAACATCATTACGATAAATGGAACATTTACCATTCCCAGAAATGGAAGTGTAACCTTCCTTATCCAAATAAGAAAGAGAAACAATGTTACTACTCAAAGCAGGAACATAATAGCAATTGTTCAAAACTAATAAAAGCCCAGTGGGCAGAACTAATTCATAAGTGCCTACAGCTAGAGCAGCAACCTTTGCTCTATTTCCAACTCGTAGGTCAACTTCGCCCTTCTTCAGCTTTCTACTGTCCTTTAGGCCCTGCACATTTGTACAAATGTGAGAACCACATGCAGTATCTAATACCCATGTAGTGGAAGTAGAGAGATGAATGTCTATAACATAAATACCTGAAGCGATAGCCCCGCTATCCTTCTTGTTCTTTTTCAGATCTTCAAGGTAGAGTTTGCAATTCCTCTTCCAATGACCCGGTTCATTGCAGAAGAAGCAAACTCCTTCCTTTGGAGGCTTTTCCTTCTTTGGTGCAGGCTTGGTTTCGGGCTTGCCTGACTCTTTGGTCTTACCAGATGAGCCGTGACCCTTCCCCTTACCCTTGCCTTTCTTTTTCATACCCTTTCCTTTCTGAACCATCAAAACAGTACTGGGCTTTTTCTTAACAGTCGGCTCAGCAGTTTTAAGCATCCCATGCAGTTCAGAAATAGATTTCTCCATGTTCATGTTGTAGTTCATGACAAACTGGTCATAACTTTCCGGGAGTGAGTTCAAGATCAAATCTGTAGCTAACTCCTGACTTATGGGAAATCCAAGCCTCTCAAGGTGATCAATGTACCCTTTCATCTTTAGGACATGAGTACTGACTGATGCACCTTCAGCCATCTTGCAGGAATGTAAGGCCTTAGTGGTCTCATACCTCTCTTGCCTTGCTTGTTGCTGGAACATTTCCTTAAGATGCACAATCATCTCATAAGCCTCTATGTGTTCCATATCTCTTTGAAGCTCCGGAACCATAGTGGCAAGCATCAAGCATCCCACATCAACAGAGTCTTCCTTATGCTTCGCATAAGAATCTCTCTGAGCTCTAGGAGCATTGGCTGCTGGCTCCTCAGGAATGGGTTGATCTAGGACATATACCTTTCTTTCCTACTTGAGAATAATTCTCAAGTTCCTGAACCAGTCAAGAAAGTTTGTCCCATTGAGTTTGTCCTTCTCAAGGACAGATCGCAACGATAATGTAGCAGTATTACTAGTCGTCATGATTCTACAATTAAAATATGCAAGCGAATTAGCAATCTCCCACAGAATAAAACAACCCTCAATGTAATAATTAGTGGGCTAAGATCCATATTTGGCTTAAACTTGAGTCCGCTTTGGCAGGACGCTCAACTTTAAGTTATTTAGGTAGGTAACAACTTTACCAATTACATCACATGTAACTCTTAGATGTTTATGGGATTCCATCATCATATGATCCGGCATGTTTTAATCCCATCTAATGCCTTGAGACCCAAAACCGTTTTGATAATCTCAATTAAGTCAAACAATAACAAACATAAGAGTAGCACCATTACTCTTGCTTATCTCCCCAAGATAACTCAAATGCACCCACTTTGGTGGACCTACAAATGAGCGATCGAGGTTTTGACAAGTGTCCATTAATTGACAGCATATGACTTAAGATTTCTTTTAGAGGGTTTAATTAATTATCCGGTTTGCATGTATCTCGTTTGTATCTCATACCAGTATTATGCATATAAAACATACATGCTATGATCTAATCATAAGATGCATAATCTTAAACGTGATACAATATGGCTCACCTATCCTAAGTCCCCTCAAGCCAATGAGAGGAGCTCTCTGATTAGAATAGGAAAAGTACATAAGGAAACCTCGTTTTAACATTCGAGGGGAGTGAGATGAGAAGAGAATGTACAACGAGAGTCATTAGAGGAAGGCACGACACGCAGGCCGTATTTAGAAAAATTACAACACTTGTAATCTAGAGCCATATTGTTCACCATACCCAGACATTCAAGAATCAAAATTCATACTATTTGAAGGGCAATAAATGTTTCAAAACATTCATATATCAGGAAAGTCAATACATATTACGATTATGTTGCGCTACGATTAAATAGCCACGGCGGTCCCGCTAGCCGGTTAGCGGGCGGGGTGTGGGGCAGCGCCCCAATAGAAATTTTTTTTGATAAATAATCAAGAATCTTAATTCTTTTTCCTTTAGACCCCATCAATATTAATTGATCAAATCAATTAACATACACCACCGATTTTAGTTTCCTTTTAGATTCCGTATATGTCATACATAAACAGATTCCATATATGTCATACATATCTCGCATGTTATCATATAATCAGCTAAGAAGTCTAACATACATCACATGTATCAACAATCAAACCTAACTTAAACACAAAACGGCATGGCTTTGATACCACTGAAGGGAATTGGAAGACACGCAGCGGAAATTAACTTTAAAAATTTTTCCATTCCCAGCCAGGATCTACCGAATATGTTTAAGTCAAGGAGAAAGAAGTGTTACCTTCGGTTTCAAGCTTTGGTCGCGACCTCAGTGTCCACTAGTCGCGACTCCTCGCCTCTGGAACTTTCAGTCGCGACCTCCTCAGCTTTTAGTCGCGACCTCCTCTGCTTCTAGTCGCGATCTGTCACCTCTGGAGTTGTTAGTCGCGACCTACTCTACTTCTAGTCGCGACCTGTATCCTCTGGAGCTTGTAGTCGCGACCTCTTCAACTTCACGTCGCGACCTGTCTCCTCTTTTCGGATTTCTGACGTTCAGATGCTCGTTTGGTCGCGACCTCAGGGTGTTCTGGTCGCGACCTTGCTTTGTGTCTGGTCGTATCGTAGAAGTCGACAGCTCAGATCGGCTTCCTCTACCGGTATCCACACGAACAACGTTCCAATCGCGAATGACGTGCTAGCGCCTCTTGTCCCTCTAAGGCTTTCTAGAGATTCCGTCCTCACCCTCTCTATCTCGGCAGTTTCTTATGTGCAAACCTTTTGCACTCTCCCTGCCCCCTTTTCTCACGACTGAATGTGTGTGAAGAGATCTATCTTGTGTGTGGAACCCTAGCTCCTAATGTCAAATATATAGGAAGCTATCGGGCTTCTAATAGGGCCGGGCTTCAGAATTAATCTTATATTAATTCTGAATTAATACAATATCATATATTACATAATTTAATAAGAAACTGATTAAATAAATATGGTTTATATTAAATCCGTCCCACAGATTTAATTCACCTATTTATTTAATTTAAAATAAAGATAAGACAGAATTATATTTGATTTATTCTCATAAATCAAATTTGAGATATCTTATCAATTTGAATTTCAAATTCAAATAGATCATATCCATTTAAATTCAAATTCAAAAATGATAGAGATTTAATTTATCCTTATAAATTAAATCTTACAAATATCTCTTATATTATATATATAATATATATATAAACTAATTTATATATATATATAAAATATATATCCACCCTAGATTATTCATTGAATCTAGACATCTCTTAGATTCAATGAATCTGGACATCATAGCTCGCATTGGGCTGTTTTGTGTGCGACCCTGTAGGCCCATATGAAGTTGGCAGTGGCCCAGTTACTATACTGACCCACAAGTCGTAAGCGGTCTCTAGCAAGGCATTACGACTACCCAAAACATATGAGGATCGATAAACGATGTAACCTTTCATACAACCGTATCACGTCCCTTTTGTCACATGATATTTCGGTCAAGGATGAGGCATGGAGAACGTCATCCTCCTATTCCTGACCTTTACTTTCTCGATCCCTGAGTAGTCTGAATATAGAAATGGAACTACCCTTCCATTCCAGTATGGCCATACATTTCTCAGACTCACTAATCGAGGGGCCCAGTAATATCTCTCTACGAATGTGAGGGACAAATTCCATCTTGACCATTCACATTCCTCCGCATGAAGAACCACTAAGCCCGAGCATAGCCTTTATGATCACTCGGTCAAAAGTGACTTTTGACTAGGTCAAAGCTGAGCGTTTGTCATGTAGGAATCCATGATGATCTCAGGTCAAAGGGCATAGTGACATGGCTTGTATATGAGAGAAGCTTATGACTTGACCCATGCAGCTCTCTCATTGCGGGTCGGTCCAACACCCTGTACTCTTACATGTGCTTATGACTTTGATTTATATCTCTATATATCTTCAAAGTCATACTGGTCTTATTTCATCTCTGCTCCCACATAGATGACCGACCAGGGACATTTAGGATAAGATCACGAGTTATCCAAGGATGGTCATCACAGTAAACATGCAAATAATGTGATAACCTGATACAATGATTGGCCCCTAGGGCACAATTTCCAACACAAATTTCCAATAAACCAATAGTTTAGATGAAATCTCAAAAAGTCCCACCACGATTCGATATATTATTAATGAAATCCATGTATATTCTATTTTAATCGTTTCATTTGCGAGGAGCCGTATGAGGTGAAAATCTCATGTACGGTTCTGTAGTAGAGATGGAATTGAGAAAAAACCATCAACTATAACCCCAAAAAAACCAGATTCTGTAAACAACATAGAGAAAGAATGAAAGGAATATCCTCTCGAGGTAATCATATTTGCTTCGGTAGATATGCTCTTCAAGCACTTGAACCCACTTGGATCACATCTAGACAAATAGAAGCAGGGCATCGAGCAATGTCACGAAATGCCCGACGTGGTGGAAAAATATGGGTACACATATTTCCAGACAAGCCAGTTATAGTAAGACCTACAGAAACACGTATGGGGTCAGGAAAAGGATCTCCCGAGTATTGGGTAGCTGTAGTTAAACCGGGTAGAATACTTTATGAGATGGGCGGAGTCACAGAAAATATAGCCAGAAAGGCTATTGCAATAGCAACATCTGAAACATCCTTCTTTTCATACATCTTAGGGACCATTTGGTAGCATTTAGAACCACTTTGATGGTCATTCAAGTCCAATTTCTCAATCTGGAGTTTTACTCTTATCGAGTACTGTTCACTATGAAAATTCCAGATGAGTGACTTAACTTCAAAAAATCATAACTAATTCTATAAAAATCAAAATGGAGTCGTTCAAATTGCCAATTGAAGCTAACTCAGTTATATTTCAGGAAAAAATAACTCGTTGACCATTCATTGACCGAGTCAACGTCAGTCAACATCACAACAGTACTGTTCATCCAATATTTTTCTCCTGAATCCAGCATTCTGGTCCCAACTTTGATAATTCATATCTTCATGTGTAGATATACAAATGAGATGTTTTATGTATCAAATTAAATCTTGGTATGTATACTGTTTACCATAAAAATTTCATACATTTATTCATCCATTTACTATTTTTAATCATTTATCAAACATAACCTTATCACCACGTGTTACTGTTCACAGTGGTAATTTCCAGCAATCAACTTTGCATACATATGCATACATCCATCACACATCAGTTAAACATGCCAAACAATATCTTTATTAAATAATAAGTCATTATACATCAGGGCATGCATGAAATTCTCATATTTCTATTACATCATTTTCTGCCTAAAATCCGTCAGCATAATCGCTACGCTTCATCTCCAGAAAATAACTGATCTTGTACCGATTCGGTAATTCCCGTAAGAACTACCATTCTACGTAAGTACCCAGGAAAGACTGGATGAACCGGCCAGGTCCACTCACTTCCAGCCTCCTTAGACAGTACCTACGTACACAGTACGTATCAGCTCCTTTCTCTACTATTGCCATCTTGTCATAATTTCGGCAGCATAACGGCGTCTCTTAAAATTTCCAAAATTCACTTTGACATAACCTCCCCTGTAATGGGTTATTTATTAGGATGAGATTTGGGGGAATCTCAGTAGCAACAATCATAACAATATATGTAATGCAGAGTGACAGTGCTTGCTTGTGATTGTGTACAGATAAGTATGCTGCGTGCTTCCATGCTTAATAACATATGATCATAGCATTACAGCAGAGCTTCAGACATAACATATAAGACAACAATCCAACCAAACAATAGCACAACAAATCACAAAGCCATTACATAAAAGCTAGGATTAGTTACTACCTCAAAAGCTTAGCAGAGCTCTACTATCTCTATACTGTTTCCAGCTTCGCCAGAACTTCCTTTCTTTCTTTCTTCCTCTCACTTTCTCTCTCTAGCACTTCCCCCTCTCTCTTAAAGGCTCCTTGGCCGTGGCATATGAATGAATGGGGGGTATTTATAGTTTTGGTCAATGGCATTCTTGTAATTTTGAAGTCATCTGATCCCGTGGTCCTGGTTTTTTCGGAATTTCCTATTTTTCTTTATTCCTTTTACTGCATCATGCATGACATCATCTCAAAGCCACCTCATGGGACACCCCATCATGCACATTTCTCACATGGTAAAATTGCAAGCTTCTTGGACACCTCATCAGCTGACTCAGCAGTTCCAGTCCAATCCAGTACCGGTCCGGTCCGATTTCCCACAAACTGGACTCACCGGCTAAGATTGTGCCACATGTCCTTAACTTTTCTTCTCCCTCTAAGATGAGGCCATGTGGAATCTGGAAGGGACCTTTCACGCCTTCCAATGCTATCCAGATAAGTTTAGGACTTTATCTGATCACCTCCTCGGTTATCGTGCTGACCGAGTAACTTTACTTTATTGAAACAGCATTAAAATAGTATTTTAATACCACTTTTCCCCACATACTTCATGGGCTACGTTTTTGGGCCTTGGAATATTATCTTGGGTCCTGATCAAGCTCAAGTACTCTGATGGCTCGATTCCCAAGAAATATCCCTTGGCAAATTACCAAAATGCCCTTGGGTGCTCTTTCTTGCACTATCTTAACCCTAAGGGTAAAATCATCATTTTACACCTTTCTGTACCCTATCAGGGTATATACTGACTCTAAGTAACTTTATCTGTATGTGCCTAGGCTCTTGGGCCTGTCCAGAATGACCAAAATGCCCTCCATTCATCTGTTACTCTTTAATACAACACAGGGGCGTTTTCGTAATTTCGCACTTTTCCGAGGTTCTGCTGGACACTGGCCCACCTATCAGTCCAAGGGTCTTACTGGGCCTTTGATGGAGCCATTATTGGGCCTCTCAGGGTCCATTACCTTCATGGCACGCATTACGAGGAATCCTCCCTTGTCAATGATTATTGAATATTTTATCTATTATTCACCGTTTATACACATATCCGGACACCGGCTCCTTCTGTCCGATACACTGGCCTGCGGTGTTCAGGCATCCCTGTGAGTCATATCAGTCATCTGACTGAGGTCAACCGAACTCATTCAGTCCCTTTTCAAATACTGATAAATCTCCCTATCGGATACCCGGAGGCCTCACACTCCCGTCTGGATTTTCTAATTTGCGAATAACTTTTTCTACAGGCCTCCTATCGGTATTCTGTCAGTTTCCCGACATCCGTCCCATAAGGACGTACCATCCTGTATTTTCTCACTTAGATCTGAAATCTAGGATATCCGGTAGAAATTTTTATAACTTTTAGACTATCAGATCAATTCTGGCTATCTGGAGTCTTGAAAAATTCCTATATTAAGCCAGATTATCGAGCATCACTTGCTCTCTCTACCGGTGAAATCTGGGACTGAAATACTTTCGGGCAGTCCAAACCACTTCCGGTCTGACTTTCTTTAATTACAATTTAGCCCCAGGGAACTTTTCTTCTTTTCATTTAAGTCCCTTTCTATTTGGCTAAAATTACACTTAAGGACCCCACACTTTTGTCTACTTTTCCTTTTTGGCTTTAAACTTTCCATAATTTCATCTAAGTCCCTTCCTTTCCTTTTCTTTACTTTACTAGGTCTAGGGGCATTATTGTCTTTTCATATCTTACCAGAGTATTCTCTGGCCCTGGTCAACTATCCAGATACCCCTTCTTGACTGTCTAACCTTATCCAAATGACCAAAATACGCTTTACTCATTCTTCTGTTATTCTATAACATAAGGGCATTTTCGTCATTTTGCACATTTTTCCCAGACACCGGCCCCTCTTACCACTGAACTGATATTATGGGCCTGGGCCTTCCCTGGTGTCACTATGGGCCTTAGAAAACACTGTATGGCCTCTAGCCATAGTCCGATCATCTCTATTCGGACTGCTCTTCCTTTACCGATTATAACTGTAAATTCCCATCTTCGAGAATTTTTACAAAAAAATCGGGACCTCAAATCAAAATTCTTTGTGGCGTCATTCAATCCGGAATCCTTTTCTCTATCTCCCGGTATTTTCAGATATTTTATCCGGACCGGGCTATTTTTGCCTGAAAGTACGCTTCCGCGCACACTTTTCAAAAATGACCATTTTACCCTTGGTCACATTTCTAATTCTTTCATACACATAGAGACCTCATATGCACATTTCACAGTTCAGTGAAATGGTCAGCATAATTTTCTCTATTTTCTGGCAAAACATGGTACTCATCGGCTACCAGCCTGATCTTTCCCAGAATTACGATTATGCCCTCGAATTCTCTTTCTGGCATCTCTAGGCCTAAAAATTGGGGTGTTACAGCATCCAAAATTCCTATAGGAACTCAATTCATTATTTCGGCATAATAATTAGAACCAAAGGAAAGAGGTCTTTAGGATGAAAAAAAACAATTGCAATTGTAGGTTTCTTTTTTTTTTTTATAAACAATTTTTCTTTCTTTTTTTTTACTTCGCCCTTTGCACTGAAAGAATAGAGAAAAAAATGATATGATTCAACCTCAAACCCATTTGAATGTAGCCGATAACAGCGGGGCCCGCGAATTGATGTGTATTCGAATCATAGGAACTAGTAATCGACGATATGCCTATATTGGTGACGTTATTATTGCTGTAATCAAGGAAGCAGTACCAAATACATCGTTAGAAAGATCAGAAGTGATCAGAGCTGTAATTGTACGTACTTGTAAAGAACTCAAACGTAACAATGGTATGATAATACAATATGATGATAATGCTGCAGTTGTCATTGATCAAGAAGGAAATCCAAAAGGAACTCGAATTTTTGGTGCGATCGCTCGGGAATTGAGACAGTTAAATTTCACTAAAATAGTTTCATTAGCACCCGAAGTATTATAAGACGAGACTATAATATATTTATAGTATTGGAATGAAATAGATCAATTAATAGATTGATTATGTCTCACGCATATACCTTTTCTTTTGTAATTATTATTTAATTAATTTATTATTTAATTAATTTATTTAATTATTTAATTATTTAATTATTTAATTATTTAATTATTTAATTATTTAATTATTTAATTAATTTATTTAAAATTAATTTATTTAATTAATTAATTATTATTTTTCTATTTATTTTTCTTATTAATTTTTTGAGAAATATTATGAGATTTTAATATTTAAAATTCAAAATGAAATATGAAATATTAATTCAAATGAAATATAATAAATAGAATATAAATAATATATAATAAATAAGAATAATATCTACATACATTTACTATCTTCCATGTATAAATACTATCAAAATTACCTCCTTTGACTAGGGGCACCTGAGCCCTTGACGTGTGCCATACAAATAAATAGTGCTGACAAAACAATAAAAAGTTATTGTGATTGACAAAAGTAATACATAAACAAAATTATGTTAAATATGATGAAAACATATTCAAATTACCAATTGAAGTAATAGACCATCTATAGTTGAATGGTCTGATCCCCATGAAGAGAATCTAAGCACCAAATCTTTTGCTTGAAAGGATCTAACACGATGAGCATCCAGTGTCCCCTAAGTATACAAAAAAATAAAAAGAGAAAGAGAAATATTAGCAACTATTAACAAACCATTGAATTTAAGAAATTTGAGTACTATGCTCACCCTTGGCAAAAGAGGCACAAAGAAGATAGTGTCTCTTTTCTCTAGCACCTTGGTAACTAGGTCATTCTCTATTTCCCTCGATTTCTTGTAAAGAAAATCTGGCTTCACCTTCTCATCAAGGCCGCTAAATATGTGGGGCCGAATGAACTTGAACTTGTCAAAGAGGCCGTTGGGAACTACGTATTCCTTATGAAGGTGCCTTAAATACCAAAATAAACAAATCAATATAATAAATAGTTTGATAGCTAAGTACTAAATCACAGTTGAAGAAGTACCTCATATAGAAGTTATAGGAAGAAGTGCTTGCCATATCCTTGTTGATGAGATCTAACACGACCAAAGCAGTGACAAAATCCTATATGGGGCCACCGTAGATCTCTAGCTCAAAAGGAATTTCCACATAATACCCTTCTCACTTAGGATATCCAGCATTGACCATCTTCACACATTTTTTAAGACAACATTGGAATCTCGAATCAACATCGGGATATGGCTGGGTAGGCTCCTTTAGAGAACATGACATTGACCCATGGCCGAACAAATTATCTCCTAGAATGCTCTTCCTCCTCTTATGCTGAGCAACATTTTAATTAGCAAAATAGAGTGTAAATATACTAAAATAGCCAAAACTGGAAACTAATATGTATACCTTTCATGGTGAGGTTGGTATGACAAGAAGATGGTCAAGCCATGCAACAAATCTACCCACAGCTTGTCCTACTATCTCTATCTATAATGTGGGCTTAGGAAGGGCATACTCCATCCTTGGGGATCTTTAGCTCTACCCTTACATGATTAGTAAGGAGAGACATGTTATAAAGTATGGTCTCCCCTGTATGTTATACATGCAACTCGTTGCAACTGTTTAGTGTTTAGGGTTGTCTGCTAAAAAGTTAACGTCTGCCTCACCCTAAAAAATACGTAGTAATATTAAGTCGAATTCTTTGAATTGAGTAATATATACTACCTCAGTTAGCTTCTAAGAGGGAATTGTGCAGCTGTCTTTTGTACTTAGGCTGCTTTTCCCACCAGCTTTCTTGGAGTCTTGTCTTTCATGTATTGATCAAAGATGGCATATTGGGCTTGAACTTGTTGTTCCAACCTTTCGGTTACCTAAATATACTATTCAAGCTACTCATTGTTAACCCTTTTAGGCATTTTCTCCTTTCCAAAATAAGCTTTCTTGGAGACTCCAAAGCCAATACCCTCATAAGATCGGGGTGCTCAAGAGTCCCCAACACCTTCTCTAGTATATCCTCATCAGCAGGACGCTTACCTATTGTGATTTCTTGGGACATGTTCTCATGTGAAGCCATCATTGTTAAGTAAATATATATATGTATATTAAGAATTTATTATTCGATCAACATCATTAATTAATACTTACTAATTTGTCGGCAACCACCTTCATGAAAGGATTGTCAATAATGCCCTCTTTATTTTGCCTTGCCAATGCCCATAGCATCTTGCAGAATGGAGTAGCATAAGGTTCCTCCTTCTCTTTCACCAGTTTCTCGAGGCCTGCATACCCCAAGTGCCCTTTTTAATAGGGATATTGGTTCTTCACCTCTCCTTGTTCTGCTAGCTTTCTTGTGAAAACACGCAAAATTTAGCTCAAAGGTTACATTAAATACTATTGACTTATGAATTGCGAATAAATATCAACTTGAATGCTTCCTCTTGCATGAACTTACAAAAGTAGCCCAATTAGCCTGTTTTACCACATCCCGTATCAAAAGAGGAACCTCTAACTCATTAGCAAAATAGGGATCCTTCAAATATTTTCTTGTCTCGAAACCATGGAAAGTGCGTAATGCCTTCCTAGCTTTCCTAAGAACAAACTTCCTTTGACTTTCATCTATATCAAATCTTGGCTGTAACATGCAAAAATAAACTTTTTAGGGTGAGGCATCCTTATTAACAACAAAATATGAACTACCTATAGCTTAATATATCTTACCGATACTTTAGCCCAATATGTTCCCTTCATTAATTCTATTACCTACCTTTAGTCGGACAAAGTGATAGAGACACTATGTCTTGCCACTGCTATGATATAGCTTTTAAACTTTTCAGGTTCAGTGCCTATCCTCTATTATTTATTCCATAGGCAATTTCTTTCTGTTTTTCCTTTCTTCTTTAACCTTCTTTATGACACAAGGACCCCTCTTGATGCGTTGTGTCATGTCTCTCGTTCTCCCACTATCTGTCTGATCAATATTGGGGGTTGTTGACCTAGATTATGGTTAGTATCAGGAGCTATATTTGTACTATCAGGAGCTATATTTATTTGTAGAAGCAAAATAAACAAGTAATCACTTCTTATATCAATAGAGCCTAATGCATTTCACTAACCTAATTACCAAAACTAATTAAATGTTAATAACCTAATAAGCAAAAGGAACCATCAAATAATCAATTAAAAAATATTATTAGTTTGTCATCATTTTTCTCAGTTTATATAAACAACCGTAAAGTATACTACAACTTCTTCTACTAAAAAGCACAACTTGATAGGTTTTATTAATAAACGTCAAGTATTGTACATATGTTTTTTGATAAAATCATATCACAAACACAGACATAGAAAAATAAATAATAGAACAAGAAAATAAAAACAAAAATAGAACAAGGAATGAATATATAACAAAAACTAATTAAAACCTTAATCTTTAAACATCATTATTCTCATCACCTGAGGAAGGAGTAGAAGCATCTTAGGTGAGATCATATTTGATCTCATGGTGATCAAGAAGGAGGTTCACTTTCTTGTTTAGAATGTAGTAGTAGTTGCTAAGCCTCCTCAGGCGTGTCTCAAAGCGAGTAAGCCTGTTGAGGAGCATTTGGTTGATAGGAGGCGGTTAAGGAGGAGGAGGTGAAGGCTGAGAAAGAGTCAGGGCTTGATTAGAATAATAAGCTCTTCGGTATTTCACCATTTTCTTCTTTTGGAGAGAACTGCAGATGAAAATTTATGTTAGAGACACGAGTTTAAATAGTATGGGTAAGTGACATTTTTATCACATCCTGATTTTTTTCCTATCTATATAAGACTGATGGAGGAAAGAGGTTTGGAAGGGATTGTGAAAATAAATAGAAAGAAAAGATAATGATTATATAAGGTTTAAGTTATAGAAAGGAAGGAAAATGAAAGGTTATAAAGAAATGGACTAAATTGTAAAGTGAAAAGTATTAAGGAAGGTAGAAAATGCAAAGGGACTTAAGTGAAAAGCTTTAAACCTTCCAGGGGCAAAAGTATAATTATAGGGAAATTGAGCTAGAAATGGCCAAAAACTGCATGGAAATGTTCCAGTCCAAAATTTTATCAGTAAATAGATGACAGAATTTGGGCTAGAAATATCTCTCAGAATTCTGATTTAAGATCCCGATAAATTGATATTAATTTTTTAAGTCTATAAATTAGTACAATATCTTTCGGACCTCATAATTAGATAAAATTTTATAAAAAAATCTTATAATTAATATAAGAATTTATAAAACTGACAAAAGTAAGAAATGAGTCCTATAGAATTAATTATAAAATTTAAGGTGAAATCAGACCCCCGTTAAAGGATTTAAAGAAACATATAGAATTTTTATTAGGACTTCTAGGTCTTAGAAAATTATTAGACTATGCAAAAAATTAATTTTATATTAGAATGAATTTTTAAAAATGTCATAACCATAAAAATAATTATATAGAATTTATCTAAAAAATTAGGGTGGTTTAAGGTATCCAGTAAATGAAGTGCCTTGGGATTTGTACTAATTAGTGAACTGGACCCAAGGGAGGCCCAATATGGTGCCAAGATAGAAGGCCCAATGATCCAATATAGTGTCTTGGAGGCCAAGATAGCTTTTAGATATTTTATAAATTTTTAAAAGAAAGAAATCAAAGAAAATCAAGAGATAAAGTGAGTTAGCTTGTGAGGTGTCCTTGGTGAGACCCACACCATGTGCAAAAATGCCACTTGGAAGCCAAACAAGAAAGGAAGAGTTCTAGCACATGTGAAATTATATTAAAATAATGTAAGAATTAAGTTAAGTTTGATTAAAGGATAATTAATTAAAGAATCAACCAATGAGAGGAGAGCTTAAGCCATTGTAATAATTAGTTGATGGAGGGGTAAAATGGTCCTTTGAGCCTTGAAAATTTGCTATAAATATCCTCCCTTGTCTTCACAATTTCGTGCACCTGGAGGACCCTTGGAGAAACCATGCCAAAATGAAGAGAGAACCCAAAATAAGATCAAGGAGAAGCCACCCATGCAAGTACCTAAGGTAAGCAATCCTTCCTAATTTATTTATACGAGTTTTGGAAGGATAAAATCTAAGTTTTAATGGTTGAAAGTTGAGTTATTTCCTTTGAACCCTTGCTGCCCAAAACTGTGCAATAAAGAAGGAAGAAGAAAATAAAGTTAGAACTATGTAGAAGGCATCTAGATAAGCTAGTTTGGATAGTTAGTTATGGAATTAGATTAAAATTCTTGACTTTGTTCTTTAAGGGAGCTATTTGGCCAAGTCTAGAATTGGAAGGAGGAGTATGAATTTCAATGATCTAATACTTCCATTGAATTCAAATGATGATTTTGTGTAGGATTGAATAAGATTGGAACTTTGAAAACATTGGAATTAGAAAATTGAATTTTACAACCCTCGCTATTACTGTTCATATGCGTTAACAATGATGTGAATTTTATGATTTTGATGCTTCCAATGGTTTTAAAATAAAAAATTATGTGGGATAAAGTAGAGAAACAAGTATTGGAAGCATTAGAATCATTATGAGAAATTTTGAAAGAAAAGACACTATTTTCGATTCTGTACAGCAAGGTGTGAAGGAGCTAGAATCTTGTAATTATAAGCTCATAAATGGATTTAGAAGGCAAACTTGTGTAAGGTAAAGTTAAGACACAAGTTAGTTTAAAGGATAAAATAATTAGCCACAAATAAAGAAAGTAGGGGTTAGTTAGTTAATCAAGTTCAATGCTTTTAAATATTGATTGAAATGAGATTGTGATACCTGTATGGATATGAAATATTTAGGATTTGATTTGTGTGTTCAAGAAGATAACCTCACATCAAGGAAAGATGACAAAGAATAGGATAATGGAAAGTAAAGCATCAAGGTAGTGAACTTACCTACTTCTATGTTTATGTTACTTGGATGTTTTATGTGATGGTTAATTACTTTGATTATGTGAAGCATGTATGATTAAGTGATGCTCTGATTCTTTTTATGCTATGGTGATATGTTATAATTATGGAAACATGGAAGCATGTAAAGTTACCATTATGAAAGCATGATCATTAAGTGCATACATATTGACATCAAGCACGAGTTGATACATTTTATGGTATCCATTTACTACTGAAATTTTCTCAAAAATCTTACCCCTCCATATCACAACCATTCCAGCAGGGTATTCATGTGAAGAAGAAGAGGATGATGCATGAAGAAGAGATAGAAAATAGTTACATGATTGAAATGTATATGTATGTAAAGTAGTGGCTGAAAATTTATTTTTATTAACAATGTCCATATTTGAGCAGTAATTTTTATGATGTAATTAAAAATATTTAATGATTGAATAAATATACGATAAATTACCGGTACTAAGTTATCGTGATAAGCTTTATTTTGACTCCAAGAATGCCTTATTTCGATGTCGATACAAAGAGAATAAAATTTTCAAAGTTAGAGACTAGAAACTGTTTTCCAGAATTTTGACCAAATGAACAGTTAGTTATCTTTGACATTAAAACTGTATTAATTGACTGAGATTTGGTCTAAGAGATATTTTCCCTTAAAATTCAATATGTTTGCTTTAAGTGTCCTTTTGAACCACTTCATTTCGATTTTTTTTTAAATTAATTATGATTTTGTGAAATTCGTCGCCAAATTTAGAAATACTAAATGAACAGTACCTGCAGACTTGAAATTTTCAGATTTAGTAAATGAACTTCAATGGTTGTTTAAGTGGTTTTAAATTCTACCGAATGGTCCCTAAGATGTACGAAAGTAAGGTTTACATTTTTGAAGCATCGTGCTTAACTAGTGGACAATCTGTGAAAGGTGGTAACTGAAATGCATTGAACTGTGGATATTCGAAGGTGGTAACTGGAACGTTAGCTTGTACTTTACAGTTTTATATAATAAATCGTTAAGTAAGCCTAATAACATGTTAACGGTTATTTAGTTACAACCGTCCACAATACCAAATATATGACAGTTGTTCATAGATAATCGTCAAGTATCTTTTTTTTAATGAATTTTTAAAGTAAGATATATTCACTTCTGCTAAATTAATTACGATCGTACATCATAAAAACATAAAAATAGAAAATGAAACATAGTCATTTTTTTCGTTACCACTAGTGTACTTGGTGGGAACCTTTCTACCTTAGCCTTGGGGTTCACGTGCAAAATAATAATCACCAAGGATTGTAGCAAGTCACAACCTCGGATCGTTCTCTTTTTTCTCGATGAGTCTTTTATTACTTCCTAAGTAATCTATATGCCATGCAATTCACTATGTACAAGGGATAAAATTAGTTTTCTGGTTTCATTAAACAAGGAAAATGCAACAAAGATAAATCCCAAGCTACTACTATATTTTTGTTATTTTTATATAAAATGATGGATATGGAAAATGGTAATTAATGAAATCTCTTGAGAAAAGGTTACTTGGCTATCGTTGTACTTAAATTATGAGAGTTAAATGTAACTTGGATGATAATTGCAATATTTTCCTTTGAATGAGAATTAAGCTATGGAACTAACACAGATGGCCATACAATGAGAGCTCAATATAGTAACTCAATCAATCCCAACATAAATCAATATCAATCTCAATTTGAACTCCAAGGCATAAATTCATCAACACTACAAGTGTAAGAATCTATCTCATAAAACAAAGATTGAAACATAGATTAATCTATGAAAGTACTCAAATCACACAATCAAATCCAACTACATCACAATAGTTCAACAAGAGTGAAATCTAAACCCACAAATACATATAAACTAAAAATCCAACAATAGAGTACTAAATACATTTATCAAAGGTTCAAATACACAAAAGTAAACTAAATAACTCCCCATTGAAGCTCTAGGTACTCAAGCCAATGCTAGCCATCCTCAAGAGTTGAATCTCCTTATTCAAACATGGAGTTTGGTCCTGTCACCACCAGCTCGAACCAGCAGCCATGAAGAAGAAAGTGAAAGGAAGGATCTTGATGGAGGAAAATGGAGGTTGAGGCCAGTGGAATGAATGAGAGAGTTTGGATGGAGAAGAGGTGTTAAAAATGGGGGGAATCAGTTAAAAACAAGTGGGAGTCAAATAGGTTGAATTTCGGGTCGATTTAGGTGAATGGGTATCGAGTTTGAGCCCAAAAACTAGCAAAATTTCAAATTTTGAAGACTGTGTTCGTTTGTCGCGACAAAGTGCAAATTTTCAGCAGCCAAAACTTGCGTTTCATTAAAGTCCCTAAGTGCCATTCTAAAATCTTGAGGTCCTTCTTTGACATTAATTTCAAGGTTCTTAATTGCAATTTTTCATATTCAGCTACAAAACTCTAAATTTTCCTTGAACTTCCTACAATTAAATTAAACCAACTAGTATCAAATATTCCAAGAAAATAATTGTCCAAAAGTAATTACACGAAAAATGACCAAAATACCCTTTTAACCACTATTTAATGCAATTAACCCTAGAACTCAAATAAACACAAATAGATGCAATGAGTCCCTAAAATACATGTAAAACCACTAGAAAATACACCAATAAACATACTAAAATATGGCTTCATTAGTACTCCTCCACCCCTCCCCGCCCAAAGAGGCCTCGTCATCTTCAACTTCATATTCAACATCTTCTGCAGGTTGAACCTCATCTTTATGCTCAATGATGATATAGATGATCGTGTTCATATTTTGTGCATATCTAGTGAGCCTCCTTGTGGATCGTTCGATGCAAAACACCATCTGAACAAGAGCATCCAATTGATGAGGAGGAGGAGGAGGTGGAGGAGGAGGGTGAGAGAATGGTGGCCGAACAAAACAAGCTCTCTGACATCTCATGTTGAAGAAGAGAGAGAAGAAAATAATGATCCTAGCCAACGAGGAAGATGAAAGAAAAGTAAGAAAATACCAGTTTATTAAATAGAGTGGAAGTGATGGCTTTGGATTGTTGAATCACGTTGGAAGTTAGTGAATCAATCTTAAAGTTACTTGGTAATCGTGCCGAATCAGGAAGAAGATCATTTGAATATCCACTTGACGGTAATAGCGTAACAACTGTCAACTATTAATATACACAACAGTTCTACAAAAGAATTATTAAATATGATATATTTTGTTTCATAGTTGTATACATATAACTGTCCATTCATATTTTTATTTTTTTGAATTCAAAATATAAACACAAAATTTAAAAATTATCGTGTCTAACAGTCAACTATTAGGCAAATATACTTGCCGGTTTGTATTATAATCATCAAATATAAGTTTTGGCGGATTCGACCTCAAGTTACTTGACAGTGCTTCTCTATAAGCATTAAGTATATGGCGTCATATATTTAAAAGTATGTGGTAGCGTCACTTATTACACATTAGCTATAATTATGATAGTAAGGAACAACCTTTTTGCAACTTATCATAGTTATAAAAAGGACCATACTTATCTCATCACGTTTAACCATGTTAGAAAAGGACTCGACTCCTAACATGGTTATAGAATTCCTAATGTACCTGATTAACACAATTATTATAATATGATAATAATGATGGACATTCAGAAGTCCATTCCATCATAGATACTAATTCCACTTATTCGAGTGATCAACAAAATATTTACTTGGGCTCCACAGCCCTCAGGCAACAGTCAAAGCATTCAGTATCCAAGGAAACACAATAATTCATAAATAGTAACAATTCCAATTAATCAACTGAAAACAATTTAGAAAATAAGAATAACAATCCCAATTAAACGCAAATGAATCTAGGTGGCAAATAAACATTCGACAAAACATAAATCCTAGAGTAAGAGCGTGGCCACTAGTGTAGGTGACATCACACTCAGTGCCTCCTGATGGAAGCCTTTTTGTTACACCTTAGGGTTCCCAATCAACAAAAATTCCAAGTGAAGAAGTATAGCTTCAACTTGGCTCGTTTCACTTTGGAAAGCCTTTAATTATTCCTAAGCTAACTAATGACTAAACATGCAATAAAACTAGGGAAATTCATGGGGTTGTTTGATTGAAAGTTATAAAATAAAGAGTGCAATAAGAATAGATATTTTTGGTTTTCAAATATAGAATGAGTGAGTGGAATGGGTTTTGGATTGAAGTCATTAAGTTGTTCTTGGGAATTAAAATTCAATAGCTTTCCTTGGTCAATCAAAAGATAGTGGGAGTTTTATGAAAATAATTAGGCCTTCTTGAATACCAAACCTCAATTAACAATTGAGTCCAATCTTAAAATCAATGAATTTCATTTATAAAAATATTGTTAAATACACCTAACGTGCAATTTGAAAATAGATGATGCAATTGGCTCCAAAATAGAGTTATCAATATCCAACCACCAAAATAAAATGCTTGAAACCAAGATACTAATGAAACCACATGGAAACATAAAACATATATATTGAAGCATAGGAATTCTATATTAACCAATCCAAACTACAGATAACAATGATTAAATCATAACCAAGGTCCCAAATACATAGCCAAATCCTAAAACTAAGATTAAACTACATAAAGAGCAAATGGAATGTAAGAAACTCCCCAAGTGCAGCATATTTGAGCTCTAGCCATCTTCATTCAACCCCAAGAGTAAGAAGGAGCCTAGCCACGCATGGATTGAGGTTCAATAACAACAAAACCCTGCCCAAACGAAGCAATGGAAGTATGGAAGATGAAGTGAAGAAATGGCGAGTGAGATTAATGGGGAGTAAAAATGGAGTCTTGGAGGAGTGTGGGTTATGAATGGTGGTGGAAAGATAGGATTTTGGTCGCAAATATGGTGCATAAGTGATTTGGGAGCATTTTAGACAATTTTCACGATTTTAGATTTGGGATCCGATTTGGGTCAAAAATGGGTTAAGAATCCGATTTGGGAGCATTTTAGACAATTTTCACGAATCTGTTGTCTGTGTAGTTCGCCACGATGAACTAAGCAGCGAAGTGCACAGCAAAAAGCACACTTCACTTTGGTTCTTCTCTGACATTTTACAATTCCGGGTCCTTTTCTGCCATTATCAAAATTCATGGAACTTTTTGACATTTTGAAATCTTTTAAACTCCAAATTTCTTCCAAGTTTCCTACAATTCACATCAATCAAATGTAGCATCAAATGTCCCAGAATAAGTACTTAGAAGAAAACACAAAATAATGTCAAAAATGCCCTTATTAATGCACAATCAATCATAAATATATGCAATAACGCTCGATAAGAATTAATGCACAATCAAGGACCCGAAACAGAATTAATACACAATAAATCATAAATATATGCAAGAACGCTCAAATAACTCACTAACAACCCACAAAATGACATAAAATAATATGCAAGAAATGGGCTCCACCAATTCTCCCATACTTAAGCCTTTGTACTCCTGGAAGAAGTCAAGAGCACAAGAAACAATCCAAGATCACACTTATGCAATTGAGAAATCAAACGTGCTCAAGGATGAGTGCCATGACTCAAACAACCGTGCTCCTCAAACAAACACAGGTTATAGAATGAACAATGCAAAGAGAATTTCTACAATGGTCAATATATCAATGAGAATGAACACAAGAAATAGCACTCAAAGGAAATAGTGTGTCACTCATCTCACTTAGAATACGCAATTTTTCTCTCCAATGAACTTAAAGTAATACATACCATAGGCTTGTAAAACTTCTACTTTCTAAACCCCCCAATGCACAATGTTCAAGAATCAAGGGAACTTTGAAGAGTTGTTACGGTGAATGTAGGCCAAGAGTAATGGAAATGAAATGGAAACGAGCAAGTTTTAAGCATTTAAAGAGTGATTTTATAAACAATGCTAAAGAGACTCAATAAAACACTAGTCTTGCTCTTCAACCACCAATAGGAATGCCTTATTCCAGCCTTTATTAATTATTCAGTTGCAGCTTATTTCTTTTTCTTTTCTTCTTTTCTCTCTCTCTTGTTTTTCTTAACATTTTCTTCTTTTTCTAGGTATTTCTATTTTCTTTTCCCTTTGGCAATTCCCAGAACATCCCATGAAGACAAGACAAGCCAGAAATATAGTCACGACATTGATGTAACCTTCAAATAAAGCACACATGCAATAACACGGGCAAAAGTGGAATGAAGGCTCAAATGGGCCAACAATAGATGAATGTGTTTGAGTTAAAAGGTTAGTGAAATAAATGCCCCTATCATGTTCAATCCAAAATGCAACAGTGATTTAGAACAAGAAGCTAGACAAGTTCTAGAGGTAGTTAGAGTAGGTAGACATGCACACTAGATGAGAAATAAACAATTAGGCTCAAATAGTCCTTCCAACAAGGGTAGTTCTCTCTAATGCTCATGCACAAAAATCAATTAACCATTCAACTAACCACAATGCATTAGACAACTATAACCAATGCTAATTCTAAGAACACGATTGATTGAATCACAAAAATCAACCAAGGTCATGCAAAACTTCTCAAAACATAGGTAAGAACTTGGAAATTTTCTTTTCAAAACTAGAGTTCCAAAAGTTCAAGTATGGAATTGATCTTCAAAAAAATTTATGCAAGAAAAAAGAGGTTTGAAAAGGTTGCAAGCCAGATAAATCATGAATGAGTAGTAAAAAAAGTCCTCTTTACTACACGCGAGTTCGCCGCGGCGAACATACATAGAGAGGAACATTGGCCAAAATAGGTGCTTTCACTGCAACGAAGAGACATAGAAAGCACATTAGTGAAAACAAAGCCATTTTTTTCTATGTATAAAGCCTATGCAACAACACCAAATTCAAAATCCATGCATCAAATTATTCAAAACTCATATTAAGGACCAGACATCAAGTCAAATCTCTTCAGAAAGTTTAAAATTTGTCAAAATTTCATGAAGTGCAAAGACCAAAAGTGAGAACCCGAAACTTAATCCCTTCCCCCACACTTAATCTTTGCATTCTCCTCAATGCAAAGACTAAGTGTGGGGGAAGGGATTAAGTTTCGGGTTCTCACTCTCCTCAATGCAAAAGTATGAATGCAAATGCACAATGATCCTCAAAATGTAGCAAAGATAAGTATGAATGTGGAAGGAGATAAATTCACAAAGGGGAGCATTTATTGAATGTAAACAACCTAAACTAAACTACTAACTACCTTCTGCTACTAGGATGTCCCTCCCCCACACTTAAAATATGATCACATGCAAATCAATCATATGACAATTAATAATAATGAAAATTAAAACAATGTGAGGGAAAGAGACAACCTGAGAGTTACAGAGGCTTATAAATCTCCTTGAAGAACCGAAGACGCTTCTTCTTGACTTGGAAAGTTTGCCCTTGAGCGTCCTTCCCAATGGCTTTCCTGTGGTGGCAAATAGAGTAAACTTCAAACATTCCAATCCACTTAGTTCTCCTTTCGTTAGTGGAAGTCTTGTACTTTTCAAGTTGTGCCATCTCCTTGTCTCCAACTTTGATATGGTTAACCTCATCAACATTAAGAAGAAATGGGTCTTCATACCCCACATCAAGTATTTGGAAATGTGAGAGGGTAAGGTTGGGTGGTGTGGGCTTATGTTACATCTTCTTGAAGCGAAATTTTGGAGGAATTGGTTCTTGAAGTTCATTATTTTTCTCCCCTTGATAGGTTTCCATAGCAGTAACTACTTCCTTTTCATTGGAGTCATCATTCTTGCTTGAAGGTGGAGGTGAAGTGGAGTGGACAATACATGGCACTACCACCTACCCATAAATCGCATTCAAGGCCGCAGTTCCTTGAATAGGTTGAGAGGCTTCTTCTTTGAAGTCTTTCTAGCTCTACTAGCTCCTGCAACGCCATTAGAACAAGCATGACCCTTCTTGGTCTTATGGGGGTTAGGAGGGGACTTCACAAGTGTGGAATCAATGATTAAAGAACTAGACTGGAAGGGAAGAGTGTAACCCCTCACCATGTGCAAGAAGGAAAGAAGAATTAGTAAGTGAAGGTATGGGTGGAGTGTGCATATCTTTATTGTTAACATGCTCAGAAACAAGCAAACCATAAATAAAATTCAAATCACACACAGAATAATCTTCTTGAGATTGCTTCATTTGTTTATTCATATTGAAATGCACATCTTTAACTCCAACAGACATGGTTATGGTCCCATTTTTTATGCTAATATCAGAACTACACTACTACAGAATTCTCTTAATAGATGACGGTTATTTTTTGCCAATACTTAAGGTTCTGAACCGTCAACCATGCGAGCGTCATATATTCTCTAGCTGGAATATTTGACAGTTCCGAGCCATCAAATATCAAATATTTGACAGTTCTTTGTTAATAACTGTCAAATAAAAATACTTTTACTTAACCCTTATTTACAAGAACTGTCAAGTAAAGGTACATTACTTGATGGATTTGTGAACAACTGTCAAGTAAAGGTACCTTACTAATGATAGTTGTTCACAAGAACCAACAAGTAACGTACCTTTACTTGAAAGTTCTTTTATAATAACTATCAAAGTTAGAGTACAATTTTATGTATGTTAAGATCCACTAAAGCAACCATATTGATCTTCAACGTTTTAAATTGCAATCTTCTCTTGCAGCTTTGGTCTTATCCCTTCCCTATATTCAAAACTAAAATGAATGAAAAATCACTATCAGCAAATCTGATAATTATCTAAACTGAAAATACAGAGAGGTAATAATAATATCGGGTAATTATCTAAACTGAAATTTAAATATGAAACTAACTACTATCTAGGTGGCTATCTGTTATAAAAAGTTAGAGTTAGTTACTGATAGTTATTGACAATTAGTCATCAGTATTTCTAATTCCCGCGTCATCAGTATTTCTAATTCTCGCCTACCCTCTTCTAAGTCTATAAATAGTTGGTTCAGCACATGCATAGTAGAAATGACAATACAGTAATTCATTCTTCAGTTTTCTCTCTTGGTGACTATCTTTCGCTAATCCCCTTTCCTTCTCTTCCTCCTGAATTCCCTCTGTTCTTCTTCTCCTTTCCTCATTCTTTCCTCTCTTCCCTTATTCTTCATCGTTCTGAAACAAATACTTTAACAAATAGTATCAGAGGCTCCTTTCCTCTGACCTGTTGTTGATGGTAAAAACCCGGCTACAAGAAAAGTCAAGAATGATGGACGCCAAAATGCAGAATATTGAGCAACAACTACAGAGTGTCAACGAGCTTCAAGAGACCGTGTTGGGATTCCGAGACGAGATGCAGAATATGGGACGTACCTTTCAGCAGGAGGTACAAGTGTTAGCGCAGAAATTCCACAACGTCGCGCACGGCACGCCGTCCGAAATGGGCACCACTAGAATAACAGTGACCCAGATGATCGACGACCGATTGGACCTCCAAAGATGGACTTTCCGAGATATTACGGCAAGAATATACATTCGTGGATTGTGAGATGCGAACTCTATTTCAAACTTGAAAATACCCCCGAACATGTAAAGGTTGATATGGCAGCGATAAACCTCGACGGAGATTCCTTCGAGTGGCAACTAGCTATCGAGCGTAGGTGGGGGGACAACCGCCCTACTTGGCATGAGTATGCTGAACTGTTGAAAAAAACATTTGGACCGCCCTATGAGAGACCTATGACGGAGTTAACTCATCTCTGCCAGACGGGAACATTAGCTGAGTTCAACGTGAAGTTTGACAAGATATCGGCCAAACTCGACCTGTCGGAAGCTTACCTTGTTGACGTCTATGTGGGAGCGTTAAAGGAAGAGATTGCAGATTTAGTTCTGATGTTTGATCCACAAACGCTGGGAGAGGCGAGACGTTTAGCGCGAGTGCAAGAAATCGCTATGAACCATCGCGTGGGCAAGAAATCAAGTGAAGGAGTTGGGAGGTCAATGACTGGGCCAAATATGTCCGTAGTACCGGGAAATTCTTACAAGAATGCCCTCATGAGTGGTGGGGGTCCATCACGGAGTAGTACTGCTCCACTTCTGATCAAGGATTCAGCGTTGGGTTCCAACAATTTGACAAGATTTGCTCGGCCTCTCAAGATGTTGACTGCAGAAAAGGAGGCAGAGCATAGGGCCAAGAATCTTTGTTTTTATTGTCATGAGAAATTCACCAGGGATCATCGGTGCCAACAAAGACAGCGGATGCAATTGCATTTCCTTGCACTTGAAGAAGACGTTATAGAAGGAGAAGGCTCCGAGGTCCCAGACGAAAATTCTGAGGAATCAATTCCCCTTATATCCCTGCATGCAATCAGGGGTGAAAAAACTCAGGACACCATGAAGATTGCTGGGAACATAGGGAAAAGGAGTATCTACATCCTAATTGATAATGGAAGTACTCATGACTTCTTGGACTTGACGTTGGCTAGGCGAATGGGGTGGCAAAATCAGGGCGGGGGATTATCCTCTGTGCAAGTAGTTGGTGGGCGCCGACTGCAGGTTTATGGCGTTTGGGAGAAATTTAGATGGCGAATGCAGGGACTAGAGTTTGAATCTACTTTCAGAATTATTGACTTACATACTTATGATATGGTGCTGGGGCTAGAGTGGCTAAGGTCCATTAGGAATGCCTATTAGGAGTATGATCAAATGGCCATGCATTTTTGGTATAAAGGAAAGTTGCGTAAGTTGCAAGCTGCGGGGCCAGTAGCATTGGATGTGTTGCCTACAACTAAGCTGAGTTCTCACTGTGGCCAGGATCAACAGAGGTATTTGGTTCAACTTTTGCGGCCCCCTGCAGAGGAACTTAAGTGTCTTGCTATGCAGGTGGAAACTGTTATTCCTGAGGAAGTGCAGGGAGTGCTGACAGAATTTGAGGATGTGTTTAAGGAGCCTCAAGGGTTGCCACCCTTGAGACAGGGTCATAATCATGCCATTGTTCTCCAGGAAGGAACAAATCCTATTAACCTGAAACCCTACCGAAATCCTACTATGCAGAAGGATGTCATTGAGCATCAGATTAAAGAGCTATTGCAGAATGGTGTTCTTCAGGAAAGTTCTTCCCCTTTCTCTGCACCTATTGTACTCGTAAAGAAAAAGGATGGGATTTGGAGGATGTGTATCGATTACAGGGAATTGAATAAGCACAAAATCAAGAACCAATACCCTATTCCCTTGGTGGAAGATTTATTGGATGAGTTATATTTAGCCAGGTGGTTCACTAAGTTAGAGTTAAGGGCTGGATATCACCAGATCAGGACGCTGCCCCCAGATTGCCACAAGACTGCCTTCAAGACTCATTCGGGGCATTATGAGTGGCTAGTTATGCCCTTTGGCTTGACTAATGCTCCAGCCACATTCCAAGGAGCTATGAATGACATTTTTAGACTCTTTCTTCGTTAGTTTGTACTTGTCTTTTTTGATGATATTCTTGTCTATAGCTCCTCTATAGGAGAGCATGTGTTTCATTTAAAGGCTGTTCTGGAGGTTTTGCGTGAACACCAATATTTGGTCAAAAGGAGCAAATGTGCTTTTGCTGCCCAGAATATTGAATATCTGGGTCATATCATTGCTGCAGGGAAAGTCTCAACAGATCCCAAGAAGATCCAAGCAATAGCAGAATGGCCAGAACCTAAAAATGTGAAGCAATTGAGGGGATTCTTGGGGTTAGCTGGTTATTCCAGAAGGCTTATCAAAGGATTTGGAGAGTTAGCTCGTCCTTTGACTCTCCTCACTCGTAAGGATGCTTTCAAGTGGTCAGCACAGGCCAGCCTTTCTTTCCAAAAATTGAAGGAAACTCTAATTGCAGCTCCAGTACTTGCTTTACCAGACTTTTCCAAGAAGTTTGTGGTGAAAACGGATGCGTGTGGGGCTGGAATAGGGGCTGTCCTTATGCAGGAAGGTCAGCCACTTGCTTTCTTTAGTAAGGCCCTAGCTCCTCAGCATATGAAATTGTCCATATATGAGAAGGAATTGTGGCAGTGGTTCTAGCAGTGGAGAATTGGCATTAGTATTTGGAAAGGGGCCAGTTTAGCATCAGAACAGATCCGCAAAGTCTCAAATTTCTGCTAGGACAGAAGCTTAAGACTCCTTTCCAGATGTATTGGGTAGCAAAGCTCATGGGTTATGATTATGAAATTCAGTATAAGAAGGGGAGTGATAATTCTGCAGCTGATGGCCTCTCTAGATTACATGGATCACAAATATTGCAAATGACTCTTGGCACTGCCTCACCAGAACTTCTAAATTTGATAAAAGAGTCCTGGGAAGTTGATCCTGCTGTGGCGGCTATTCTATCAGATGTTAAGCAAAAGGCAGATGGGATTATGGGGAGATTTTCCTGGGATGGGTCTATTCTGCGAAAAGATAACAAGATTGTAGTGGATAATGTTCTTGTTACTAGACAAAAAATCCTTGAATGGCTCTATTCTAGTACTCAAGGGGGACATTCAGGGATTAATGCTACTTACCATACAATTCGTAGTCTGTTTTGGTGGAAGAATCTTCATAGAGAAGTGGAAGATTATGTGAAGGGTTGTGACACATGTGCTAGGTGCAAATATGAGATTGTTGCTTCTCCCGGGTTATTACAACCACTTCCGGTTCCAAGTAAAGTTTGGGAGAGTATCTCAATGGACTTTATAGAAGGCCTTCCGAAATCTAATGGGAAGGAGGTGATTTGGGTTATCATCGATAGAATCAGCAAATATGCCCATTTCCTCAGTTTATCTCATCCCTTTTCAGCTTCTTCTCTCGCTCAAGTTTTTCTTGATCAAATATATAAACTTCATGGAGCTATCTTCTGCATATCATCCTCAAAGCGAGTGGCAAACTGAAGTGCCAAATCGCTGTTTAGAATCTTACTTAAGGTGTATGTGTTGGGAAAATCCGAAGGAATGGAGCCAGTGGGTATCATTAGCTGAGTGGTGGTATAATACATCTTTTCATACTGCTATCAAAGTAACTCCATATGAATTATTATATGGTCAGAAACCACCTGTCTATTCTCCTTACATTCCTAGATTGGCTATGAAGCTGTGGATAGAAGTTTTGAAGCAAGGGAGAGAATGATCGCTGTTTTGAAGTACCATCTGCACAGATCTGTTAATACTATCAAGCAAAAAGCAGATGCTAACAGATCTGACCGAGAATTTCAGATAGGCCAATGGGTTTTTTTTGAAATTACAACCTTATAGACAGATTTCTGCAGCAACTAGGAGTACTCAAAAATTAGCTCCTAGGTTTTATGGGCCATATAAAGTTATAAAAAAGATTGGTCTAGTTGCATACAGATTGGAGTTACCCTCTGAGTCTAGGGTTCATCCTGTATTTCATGTGTCCCTATTGAAGCTCTGTCCTGATCCTAGTGTAAAACAGAGACACCCTCCTAATGATTATACTACTGTACCTACTCTCAATATCCTAAGAAGGTATTAGCCTCTCGAGTTGGTAAAAGGAAGAAGCACATCATTACTGAAGTTTTAGTGCAGTGGAGAGGCTTTCCAGAAGAGGAAGCATCATGGATCTCTCTTTACAATTTACAGCAACAGTTTCCTGAGTTTCAAGTTTCCAACCCTTGAGGACAAGGGTTGTTTTGAGGGGGGGTATTGTTATAAAAAGTTAGTTAGTTAGTTACTGATAGTTACTGACAGTTAGTCATCAGTATTTCTAATTCCCGCCTACCCTCTTCTAAGTCTATAAATAGTTGGTTCAGCACATGCATAGTAGACAGAAATGACAATACATTAATTCATTCTTCAGTTTTCTCTTAGTGACTATCTTTCGCTAATCCCCTTTCCTTCTCTTCTTCCTGAATTCCCTCTGTTCTTCTTCTCCTTTCCTCATTCTTTCCTCTCTTCCCTTATTCTTTATCGTTCTGAAACAAATACCTTAACACTATCCCACTTATTCCTCAACTAAAGGTAATCTAAATGTTCCAAAGATAACAACTAAATATCCAAAAGATAATAAAATAAATAAAATATCATAGAAAAGCATGAGGGGGGAAAACTTTCATTTACAAAAATTCATGAGCATGTTATTTTGTTTTGTGAATCACTTTGAGCACGAATTCTACTTTTACTAACGTGTATAACTGAGTAAAATTGACAAGATAAGATTTTAAATTTTAAGCAGTATTAAAACAAAAGCTGACAAGAAAAACAATTGAACTCATTTCCCACGCTTTCAGCATGAAAGAGATCTGTTCTTCCTGGACTAGAAATACCACAGCTCAGCTTGCTTGCATCAAACACTGAACATCAAGCTTATAAAATGAACAATAAAAAAAAAAACACGCTATCACAAATGTAAAAATTTAATTTAATGTTTGTCCATACAAAGCTTGATCCATATAAAAAAGATGACCACACGGGCAAACTAGTCTCAGCAGAACGTGTATTATTCAATAGAAAAGTGTAGGTCTGTAGAAGATTACACCTAGATGAACAAAGAAAGTAACAAAACACTAACAGAGAAAAATAACAAAGGCTCAATGTGCAATCGACGAAAGGCCCAATATGCATGAATGAAGTAATTATGCCAAAAAATAAGAACCTCATTGTTATTAAATTGGACAGCTTGAAGATTTCTAGAAGAATAAAGGCAAACTTACAATCTTGGCAAGTTTCTCAAATTTCCACAACTTTGAGGAAGATTGTATCAAAGGTTATTCTTCCAAGTCCCCCATGACACTAGGAAGTACGAAGAGTAACAAGCCCAATAGGAATGAAAATGCAACCCATCAACACAAACCAATTAAAACTTAACAGGACATAGCAATGAAGCTAAAATAAGCTGAGACAAGTACTAATGAGTTAATGAACTCAATAGCAGAGAAATATTTGGATTTCCATATTGAAACTGAAATATTTAAGTAAATGCTGAGTGAATGTGAATAAGAAATCGCAATTAAGACAGCAGTCATAATGATTACGACTATAGCAGCAACATCTTCCAGACAATACATGAAATCTCCATCAATTTATAGCTACAAAAGGGGCAAACGTTAAAATCTAACTGGAGAATGTAATAGAAAGTCATGGATGGGCATTAGAATTGTGTTTTGGGATTAACTATTAACTATTAACATAACATGTTGCAATCAAAAAGGGAAGAAAGGAACAAATCAAACAAAGATTTTAACTTCCATCCTCTGCTAGTCTTCCATCCGGTGCTAATCTTACATTAGGGCATCATTCATCCCCTGCCATCAATCTCAAAATCTTAAATATATCCAAAAAATATATGGACCTATAATAATTTAAACAACTAAACATTTCGTCTAAGAAAAATCTACAAATCTACGAAACATTAAAACTCTTGTAACGAAGCACAGAGTAAGAATAGAGACGAAAGAAAGCTAGAGTTAGATACGAGAATTTGTAATCGGTAGGGCTTTAAAACCTAACCAGGGAAAAAGAGAACAGATCTCGAGATGTGAAGGAGAGGAAGAACTTCTTTGTGTGGAGCTAACGACTTCTCAGATCCTTATTAACTGGGGTTTGCTTTTGGATTTTGCTGAGGAGTATGAAGGAAGGAGAAATATAAGAATAATCAAAACAATAAAAACAAAACTAAGAACATGAAAGGGAGACCAATGCTGAAAACAATGGAAGAACACAAATGAAAGAGAAGACGAAGGGAGAACGATGACCCATAGCTGAATGAAAATAAATACCAAGAAAGAAATGAAAGAAGCTAAAGTTGAGGAAGAGTCGGTGATGAGGGCCGCAAGGAGATCCGTAGAGAAAAGGTAAGACCTGACAGCAAGAAAGGGCAAGTGAAGGACGAAAGTGAGAGGAGAGGAAGTAACAGATACTTCTTCAAATAATATGATATTTTTAAAATAAATAAAAATTAAAGATTACCGTTTTTTATATAATCTCAAATATTTCTTCATGATACTTGACGCTTGGTAAAATATTTGTCAAATAAAGGATTGCCTCATCTCCGCCTCAAATATTTGCCGGCTTTCACTTTAACCGTCAAATATGACATTTTGTAGTAGGGCTAGTAGTCCATAAAAATAGCCTTTCCAATATCAACGTACCTGATGCTATATAGCAAGATTCAACTTCTAATGATATTTTACATATTCTAATTGAACTAATTATAAGAATAAGTACTAAAAAAATTAAGGAATCATTGAATAAGTTAGTACAAGAGGTATTGACAAAACAAATGACAATTAGAGTAATAAATTAGATTAAAAATACTGAGAACGTCGTTAATTTTTTTTATGCTAAAAATAGAGCTACTGAACCTATTGTGGACTTAAAGACATTAATTTAAAGGCTTTAGACAAGTAGTACACATGATAATACTCATTTGGGTCTAAATAATCATTTTTTGGGTTTAAAATACTAATTTTATTTTTATTATTATATTTGTGCGAATATTAATTATTAGTTGACAAATTTGACTTTTAGATTTTCAAGTTAGTTGCATGAAGTCATTGTTATTTTATTTATTATTTTAAGTTCCTAAGTTATTTGAGTTCCTAGGTTACATTTAATATTTTTTAGGTCAAATTTAAAATAATCTCTTCAAAAATATTATATGACTCGTTTTCAAATAAGATAGGGATTAGTAATTGAAAAGTTATTTCTATACTTTGTTTCTTGAGAGTAGATTCTCTCTAGGGTTTTTTATAGAACTAACAGACTTATCAAGGCTTAATCGATCTTGTGGCATCTTTCAATACTTTGGATCCTTGTTCTTCTGTGTTCAAGGGCTCAAGTGGATCACTAGACCTCTGTTTAGCGTTCTTGGGGTGCTTATATTCAGATTGGATGTGAGTTCGTGGGATTTTCCCTTGTGGATTCGCACCATCTTGGCATCAAATCTTTATATCTAAACTCAGGTTATATCTTTATGTTCTTTGTTATCATTTTCGTTCATTGTTTTGTGCCTTTTCTTATGTTTGTTCATTTTCTTTATTTCTGTCTGTCATTATAAACTTCGTCCTTGTTCTACCAGTTTCCTTTGTATTTTTTGACGTTTAGTAAGTCATTTTTATAGTTCAAAATCTCTTCTTTCTGTTTATTTTAGAATTGCTTCAATCCGAGTTTTCTACAGAGAGTTATAGCCATTTTAAAAATTGTTGATTCTAGTTGTATCACCTAAGATGAGTGAATTCGGTGATTTTAGAATTTTTGAAAACTCTAAAAATATTTGAATAAAATTAAAGAGTAGAGTTTAGAATGATATTACCGAAGGAAGAAATTGATGAAGAAATATTGCACAAGATTATTTATATTGGTTCAGTCTCAATTCACTTGGCCTATATCCAGTCCCCAGAGCTCTTCTAAGTGTTCCACTATCTTCCAAGATTCCAAGACTCTTAGTGCCTTAGTACAACAACGTGAGAATCCTTTTCACTCCTCCTGACAACTGTAAGGTTACCATCCACTCAAAAGTCTCACACTCTTGAGCAACTTAGAAAATAATGATTGATGCAAGAATAATTCTCTCTCAATAAAGGTATTATGATAAACACTTATGCTCATACTCTCTAAGTTTCTCTCTTCTAAGAATATGATGTGTTCTAAATCAAAGAATAGAAACAGAGTAAAACAGATATACAGTCACTCGATATAATTTAAATGCAAGCTCAGCATCTCTTGGTTTTCTTTTCATCTTGCAACTTCTTCAGCTTTCTCTTTTAGCTTTTTTTTCTTTTATACTTGGGTTTTTCATAAATCCGTTAAAGTAGCCGTTGATGAATATAGCCATTATTGCTGAAGTATGTATCTAGATTTTTTATTTTTAATTGATCTCTTCATTTGATCTTCTTTATGCCTAAAAATGATCTGAAATATGTTATATTAGTGATATACAAACATTGCAAGCATATATATGGAAACATTCTTTTCAAATTCTTGATTCAAATTGACTCTTTTAATATCTTATCGATAAGTGCTAAAGAACATTATTTTTAAACTTTTCAAACACAAACTTATAAACATTCTTTGATATTTTCTCAAATCATATAATATATATGGAAACATTAATTCACAAGATCATTTCTCAAATCAAATCAAATCATAAGGTCATAAGCTCATTGAAATTATCTAACATATTAGAACAAGTCATGATCTTTTAATCTTCCAGCACATAAGTTCAGGCTATAAAGTTCATTCATTCAATCAAATAAAAGCAAGTCATAAACTCAGCTAAAACATTCAAATATTGATCAATCAAAGCTTCAATGTGATACATAAACTGAATTCATTTTAAGCTTTGCAGAAAGATCTTATTGAAGATAACTTCGATAAGTGGTCTAATCGAATAAATTATCAATAAGAGCACAGTTAATTAGACTTAAATCTTTCATGATTAATCTTTCTCTACATATATGATTCAAACAAATCAATACCATTATAAGCAGTGAATCATCTTCAAAATCATTTATCAGAGAATCAAAGCTTCAGTGTTTTGAATTTAAAACTGCTTATAATTTCTTTCTCAAATATTGATCTTATATAATTTGTAACTCAAGTTTTCAACAATTATTTGAGAAGAGGATAATTAAAATTATTGTCAAAAACATTTTCCAATAAGAAGTTCATAAACTTTAGAACACGATAATATCTTATCAAAAGCAAGAGGCAAGTTATAATAAAAAAACATTTATTATTCTAGTCCTTTTGAAAACACATAAAATTTCTCTTATTTATCGAAGAGTTATTCGATAAATCCTCTTATCGAATAGTCCTTCGATAAATGAACTTTTGAAATTAGAATGACTTCTTTTAAATAGCAAAGCTTATTGATCGAAATCTCTATCGATAAATACTTTGATTGATCAATACTTCGATAAGAGCTTTTATAAAATTCTTTTCAAAACTAAGTCTTTGTCATACTTATCAAGCTTCTTCGATAAATCTTCTTATCAAATAAGTCTTTGAATAATTCCACTTCCAAAGCAATGACTCAGAATTTTCAAAAACCAAATTCATTTTGATTTATCGATATCTTCATCGATAAGAATCCTTATCGAATAGGTCCTCGATAAATGATTTTCAAAAATCATATTTTCCTTCAAAAGCTCTTTATCAGTTTAAAAATACTTTTTAAAATCTTTTCTCAATTAATTGTCATCATCAAAACATTATCATTGGAGTATAACATTTCTCCCCCTCTTGATTATGTCAAAACTTAATTGAGAGGCTTTGAAAACCATATAATTGTATTATTTTAAAATTAAACACTGACAAATGAACAAAGAGAAAGCGATATCAGAAAACACAAGTAGAGAACACAAAAGGAAATCACATAAGCAAATAACACAAAGCAAGCAAGGATTTCATTGATTTCAAATACTATAATTACAACATAGTTAAATATAGACCCTAATACACCAAGCATAGCAAACAATTATAAACAATTACTAAATAGTTCATCTCTCCCCCTTTTTTACATCAATCAAAAATAGAATTTTGGTGTTTTAAAAATGGGACCTTTAGTAACAGGTATAGTGTATGTAGGATGAGAGGTTGATGGGTGAATTGGGTTAGAGTGAAATGAAGAAGAATTGTTTGGACCAAAAGGAAGAGTTGCAATATGATTCTTCAAATCAGTCACTTCCTGTATAAGAAATTTGATTGCTTATGTCTGCAACCCAATAATATGGAGGAGAGTGGCCATTTGATCCTTGTTGACTTGAATACCCTTTGCAATCTCAGAAACAATCTTGTCCTCCAAAGAGTGTCCAAACTCATTGAGCAGCTTAGGAAAATCATAATCAGAAGACTTCATGCTTTCTTTAACCTCAGCCAACATATCTTCTTTAAAGCTTTTGAGTTCTTGCTAGATGCATAGGTTGCTTCCCTTTATGAGGCTTCTTTCCTCCAGCATTCAGTGGCAAAGAAATCCTCATCCTATAGATTTGTTCTGCACTAAACCTTGGTACCTTGATTTCCTTTTCTCCCTTCTCCATATACCTTATGTTATGGTATTGATGGAAGAGAGAAATTAGTTGAGGGTAAGGCATTGGAGTGGACTTGGATTTGGTAAAGTGGAAGTTCCTCATCTCATTATAAATTAAGTCCCCCAATGTTGATTTTCTCCCTACTAATTCCTGGCCAGCAAACCATGACCTCTTGAGTCATGTATGTGAAGCTATCAGACTTGTTGACAATGCTTCTCAAGTAAATATAATGGATTATCTTATGATAATAGCGCATGTCTTTAAGCACAAATTTTAGATCTCCTGAGAAATTGTCCTTTAGAATCAGAATCTCGTAGATTTGTCTCATGAATAGTTTAGGCTTCTTCTTAAAAACTATTGTCTTCAGCAGGAAATTGATCACATTTAAGTCCAATCTAATTCCTCTCCCTCTTAACTTTGTGATCAGGTAACTTCTCACCAATTCACCATCATTGCCAACCTCATCAAATACTTTCATATTACAATAAAATCTTGTGACTACTTCAGGGCAATATGAAAGATTTACTCCTAGCCAATTTTCATAGTGATTCATAGGGTTACTTAGATCCAATTTGGTCTTGTCGTTGTACTTTAAGTAATCTAAATGCACCACAACAACAATACAAAAGTCCCTATGAGCAAACTCTACCTTAAGCTTCCTTTTATCCACCCCTTGATCTAGATTACCAATAAGCAACGCAAAGTTGGAAGGTGGGGTAGGAATAAAAGTATGATTATCAGAAAGAGATAGAGATGAAGACTCAGAAATACCTTGAGAAGACTCATTTCTTCTCTTCCTTTTTAAGACATGTTTAGTATCCTTTCGGATTGGGCTCCTTCGTGCTTGCATCTGAATCTGTGTGGTGAGGAGGAATCATATCTCTTGATGAACTCTTGTCCTTTGCCACCTTAGGCTTCGAAGGATTTTCCTTTTGTTTTCTCTTTGCCTTTTCTAACCCAACTTCTGGTACCTTGATTATTGCCATTAATTGTCAAAGATGAGATGATGAACAGTAATATAGGTATAATGACGAGGAGGGTAGACTGAGGATTTTAATGCGAAATATGTTTTGGAACGTTAGGGGAAAGATCTTGGACAATTTTAATTGCTAAATGGGAGTTATGGGAACGGTTATGAACTCTGAGTTTAGAGAATCAGAAAGATTTTTCGGAGAGGGTTTCAATGAATTGAGCAGTAACAGTTATAATTTTCTTAAATAAGAGATAATTTAATGATAAGGTCTTCGATAAGTGTTTTATTCGAAGTGTTTATTTATATATCTTTAAGCAACGGTTAAAAAATTTATCAAATAGCTCTTTGATAAGCCCCCTTATCGACAAATTGTTCGATAAATAACTATTTTTTTGAATCAAAACATACCAAATTTATCGAAAAATTCTTGCATAAATACTTTTATCGAAAAGTTATTCGATTAGAGACTTCAGTTATTTTGCCATAAATACTTCATTTATCGAATAGTTTTTCGGTAAGTAGCCTTATCAATAAGTTGTTCGATAAATTTCAAAACTTTTTCAGAAATTTTATCGAATAACATGTGGATAACTGTTCTTATTGAAAAATTTATCGATGAAAATAACACAGAATACTTCATAATACAAATAAATTTATCAATTAGCCGATCGATGAAACCCGTTATCGATAACCTCTTCGATAAATTTCAATTTCTAGCACTTCATAAAATCTTAAAGACAATTCATTTTTATCGAAGCCTTTATCGATAAGTTCCTTTATTGATAACTTCTTTGATAAATTAACGTCTTCTTTCACAAATTCCTATGATATTTGGAAAATTAAAAAATCTTACTTTCAAAAAGAATCAAAGAAGATTTTTATCAAAGGCACACAGACACATACACATACAACAAGAAAGCATTATAACCAAAATATCTCTGGTATATTCAAACATATAGAGAGGGTTTAGAAATGCTTATTTTGTTTTGGCCATTGATCCAAGAAAATCTTTTTGCCTTCTCTATGTTTGAGCATCTTTTTGTATTGGCATGGATGATTAATGATCATTTTAGCTTGTTGCCAAATGAACTTTGTAGCTCTAGTGCTCCCTTGTATCAGTTCTCAAACTTGATGCATCAGCATAGTTCATTGAGATATTTCTTTATTCTCCTGTCATAAATGTAGATTTCTTTCTTTCTTGGAGAATGGTTAGTATAATCATATAGAAAGTAATTTCCATTTATATATGAGACAATATATCGTATATCAACTCATAATCAAAACTAATGAATTTACAATAAGCACAGATGAATATATCAAGAGATGAGCTTTTGAAAGGAAAAAACTGAAACTTTCTCTTGGAAACTAATAAGCTTGAATTGTCAACGTCCAATCTATCAAAAATAATGATTGCACCCAATAATGTAGTATAAGGCACAACCATATCATTCTTCTCAAGGAGCCTTTTTATTGAAATCCTAGTAAATTGGTGGCAAAGCCATTGAAAAACTGAGTAAAAACATGGCTTTTAGGTTTTATCGAATATTGATGCTATAAAATAAGGGTGCAGTAAAGTAAATGCTTTTGTATTTTTTATTTAAGATGAAAATAAGTTGGATTGTGAAAGAAATATGTTAAGAAAGACTCTTAATGATGAAAACATACATATCCTTGCTCTTAATTTGATATGGGAGATTTGAAATCACTAAGTCTTAAATAAAACCTCAATAAATCGATTGAGTCCAGTGCAATAATAGTTCTTAAACTCCTTTGATCAAAGCTAGTTTAAAAACTTCTTAATACACTGTTGAAAATCACTTAGTTTGTAATTAAATCAATTGATGATAATACCCTCAAATGATTATCAATCAACAACCATAGACTTCAAACAATTAAATTAAACATCAACAATCATTGACAATAGTCAAACTATCCAGAAATCAAAATTGAAATATTTATATTAAAATCAACAGTCTCATCATACAATGTCAATTACAAATATCTAATCTGAGAATAATTAATCAACATTCAATCCCTATTCATACAATGAAATCCCTAAATCTAGAAATATCAAAACATGAAATAGGTGCAGATTAAGATAGAAAACTCTCCAGTAAGTCCATGAGCTTAAGATATGATGTCCATCACTAAGCGATTAAAGTTCTAGCCTCTCATAGCTCCTACTGTGCTATCATCACTTCCCATAAATGATGTCATGAAGAATACAAAAAAAAGGTGATGGAAAGGTCAAGAGAAAGATGGTAGAAGTGGATTAATCGATGCAAAAATATGAAAATCTGTGGAAAGATCAACAAAAATGGAAGGTGTGAATGGAAGTTGTAGAGAAAATGTTGAGAGAGAAAGAGCAGTTGTTTCCTGGCTAAATCTGGAAAAAACTCCAGCCCCTATCGTCTGACTTCTCCCCTGGCCTTAATTGCAGAATACCTAAATGAAAACGCACAGCTTCACTAACTGGCTATTCTAGTCGCGACCAGATCCTAATTTTGGTCATGACCTAAGAACACAGAGAATATCCCAGGAGAAAATAGGTCACAACCAGTAGACTCTTAGGTCATGACTAAACATCACAAAAGATGGCTTTCACGCTTCAAGTCATCTTTGTCTAGTGATTCCTTCTCTGCTTCATATTGGGTCCTTGATTCTCCTCCAAAGCACCTGCAATTCAAAATCAAATTGAGTTGAAGCGTGAAAGCCCAACTAAATAAAGAATAACATAAATGTAGTTTGGAAGAGTTAATTTACCATTTAACCATTTTATCAGCACATTGCCATGCACAATCATGTATTACCACAAAAGCACAATTACAAGCATAAAATGAATAGTAAACTTCCTATAAAACTCTTGAAAATGTCAAAGAAACTATATACAATTTGCATCCTATCAATTTCCCCATACTTGAACCTTTGTACTCCTGGATAAAAAAATGAATCACACCTAAGCTAATGCTGGTAAATTCGAGATAACAATATAATCCACAGTGAAACCTTAAAACAATTAATTCGCCATCTTTTAGGAATGTAAAAATGATAATTTAGCAATGCCAAGTAATTAACTACTAAATGAAATAAACCTTAACTGTATGAGGGCAATAGATTCTCTATAAGAATGTAAGTGTGTAGCTCTTTATATCCTCTCATTGTTAGGGTTCTTTCACTCAAATTCAAATTGGCAAACAACCTACCATATGCTTGTAATGGCTCTAAATCTCCTCAACTATATAACACTCATACAAAGAATTAAGAGGTCTTTTAAGGGTGAAACGATAGAGATATGGAGGAAAAGTGAAAAAAATAAAATTGAGTGTCTTAATTAAAGATGATATAAGTCAAATTTCATCTAAATACCTAAACCATATCCTTCAATTATAGATGAATACTTATTTCTCCTTTATTCTTTTGCTATAGCTTCTTGACAATGCTAAATTTTCTTCTTCTTCTTCTTCTTTTTTAAACTTAGAAATCAACCAGCTTATATATAATACTTCCACAAGCTCCTTGAAGGTTATATGGGTTCAAGTAAAAAGATGAACTTGACTTAATTATAATGAAATTTAGACACCAGCAAAAATGAGATAACAATGGAGGTCTAATGGGTAAATAATGGATCAAAATTTATGGCTTGTGTTTAGGTCCAAAGGTTTAGAAATGAATGCCTCTATCATATTTAATAACATAAATGCGCAAGTAATTTTTAACTTAGAGCCAAGACAAGTTCTAGGGGATATAAACCAATTGACTAATCACTCAATATAGGAATTAAGGCTGAGAATCTTTCCAACTAAGATTTTCATCTAAATTGCTCATACACTGAAGTCTCAAACAATGTTCATTATTCACTAGGCATTATAACACTTATCACAACTGAAAACTCTCTTAAATGATGATTTAAAAGTTCAAAAGTAATTACTCAAAATTATGTAATAATCCCAAGTTTAACAGTAAAAACTTGAGTATTTCCAATTCGATTTCCAAGATTTTCAAAAATTCAAGTGTGACCATGGTTTCTATAAAACTATTTATGCAAAAGAGTTAGAAACAATAGGGCAATGAATCACTTATACATCACCTTAATAGCTCAAAAGGAATCCTTCTATACAGCATTACATAAGGCAAAGAGAAGGTAAATGGACATATTAGCATTCTGGTCACCAAACAGTGCAAGTCGCAACCAAATTTCACACTGAATACTTGCTCTGAACTTACACATTTAGTTGCGACCATACTACACGGCGGTCGTGACTCCTTTTCACAGAGGGCCTATAAAGTCCTGAATTCGATCATAAGTCTATAAAATGATGATTTTTAAAGCCCAAAACAATTTTTATACTAAATCTTCTTTAGCAAACAATAAAATAGTTTAACATGGGGGTCTAATTTACAGCAATTCATCACACATTAAGATCAACGCAAAAGTATTTTGTGATAAAATATTGGATTTATGAAAATTTTTGGCATTCTTAGCTCAAAAACATAACATCTCCCCCACACTCAAACTTGACAGTGTCCTCACTGTCAACAGAGCTATACAAACACAATAACAATAGTGAAGCAATGAGAATCAAGGCATATATATTAAGCAAGAGCAATAATAAGGATAAGTTCAGTTATCAACATCTATCTCAATTACAACATCATCCAAATACAAGCAAAAAAAAATACAAAACAAAACAGCTTCCAGACTACACATTCCTCTTCTCTTCAGCGCCTTCAATAGTGCGGGCTTCCTCATTCATCCCAGTAGCTACCCCATCATCTTCTCCAGCATCTACAGCTCTTGCCCCTGAAGATTCACCTGGTCCCTCTTGAAAGAAAGCAGAGGCAGGAATGTTACTCTTGAAAAATGCCTCTTCAAACCCTGGAGGCAAGGCTATATGAAGTGACTGAGCAATCTTACAAACCAATGGATAAATGAACTGTTGTCATCTAAATTCCTGGTTCATAATGACTGCTCTCTGCTCTTGTAGCTGAGAAGTAACTTCAACCAGCTGATCAGATATGGCTACAAACTACTCACGCAAACTAGCGTCACCTTTAGTAGCCTCCTCCTGAATTGGATCCTCCTCCAAATTCCCCTCAGCTACCCTTTTTCCCCTTTTTACACTCCTCAACTCACCAGCCTTCTTATTGGCCTTTGAAACACTACAACATTTGGTGGTAAAAGGGTCAAGGAAAGAGTCATTTTTTAGGGTAGGGACCGCGTACTTACACAAATCAGTAATTAAATGAGGAAAGATAAGAGAGCTATTGCAGAATTTACACAATGGTAAATGGAACTATAAATAATGTGGGGAAGGAAAACAGGCTCCTGTATCATTAACAAATAAAGTAGAATGGCTCTCTCCTCATTAATATCTGAAATGTGAGCATGAGGCATCACATTATAGGTCATAAAATTGAGCCAATTCTAGCTTCATCATTCATGACTTTTCTCTCTCTATATCTCTTTTGGCCCTTAAAAGTCCATTCTTCTTCTTCCCCTCCTAAAATGGCCAACACTGTATCCCAAGGGACCTCTTCTAAATGATTTTTTAAATAATGAAATCGACATTCAGAAAGAGTGGGCAGTTTGTAAAAAGCTTTAATGTCAAAATCATCAATGAAAATTCCTTATCTCTAAATTCAATCCCCAAGGAATCCTCTAAGGCAGAAGTGATGTAAAATTTCCTTACCAAAGTAACATTAACCTTAGACCACTTTTTCAGCAATTCCTTAAATCCTCGCTCTAAGGCTAACTTATAAAAATCAAACTCATCCGTTGCTGGAAATTCCTTTTCCTAGACTATACCTCTGGTGTTGAACATTGCTTCAGCCGTCTTTTGATTTAACTTGGCAGGGGCTTTTGATTGGGATCTTTTGTTCATTTCGTGGTTCTTTGTACGAGCCATCTAAGCACACATATCAAACAATACTAATCAATACAAAGCCATCCCCAAGTATTTGAAAAGAATATCCCTCTAGCAAAGATTAATGGTACATTGGCTAATTTTTATGCAAAATGAGTTCAAAATAGAGATTGGAAGTGTTTAGTCACAACCCAAAGGCTCATCTGTCGTGACCTTACGCTTCTGTAACTTTTTCGTCACGACAAAAGGACTCCAAGGTCACGACTAGAACACAGACCTTTTCAAATTATCGAAACTCATCAGCAATGTCCCACAAACTCAACCAAACCTGCCAAAGCCCCAAAACAGATATGAAATCTTAAAAATCACTACCCAATGCTACACATCTAAGTTCCCAAATGTCCCTCAAAATCAAAACTAACTAAAACCTAGAATCTATATACAAGGAATAAGAAAACTAAAAGAAAACAAAAGGGGAACAAAGAACTACCTTTAATTTCTGTAGCAAAAGAGTGCAACGGTTTGAACTTCTGTCAGCAAAGAAATGAAAGACTATTAGGGCGCAGAAATGGCTATGCAGAGCTGGATGCCAGAGGAAGGAGAACGAAAATGCTTCAAGAACAAAGAGAATGGTGCTAGAAGGAGAGAAGAAGAAATGCAAAGCAAACTGAAGCATAGAGAAAGAGACAGAAACACGCTGTGGAATAGAGAAAACTGAAGGGGAGAAGGGAGGAGCGGCACAAGATGGCTAGGTATATGGGGTATATGGGCTAGTGAGGTTTAAAAGGTCTAAGGATCAAAACGCAAAGCTGAATACTTTAATTAGGTTGCAACCACAAATGTTACAAGTTGCGACTAAAATACTCAGAGAAGTCTTGTCGAGACTATAATTTTCTCACGTCATGACCAAAATACATAGAGAGCTTTATTCTTCCCAAAACCACTTTAGTCTCGACCATAATATAAATAGTCAAGACCAGTTTATAATATTACTCCCTAATGGACTCCAAACCTCTTCCTAATTCTCCAAAATCATCCTAAATCTCTCCTACAACAAACTAACACAAAACTCAATGTAAATTTAGCAGTGAAGCACACAGTCACATACAAATCATACATCACAATACAAGGAAAGCAAAGAGGACAAGATGTATAAACTATAGCATGCAATTAAGTGTGTAAACACCTCAGAGAACCAACAATAAGTAAACAACACATGGACAACACAGGAGTATTATTCAAAATATAAACAAACTAAAATTAAACATTATCCTACTGAATCATCCCTTCCCAATCCTCAAACCAACATATCAAACATACATCACATTAGGAAAACCATGTAAAAGGTAAGAGATAAGAAAGGGACAACCTGGCTTCAAAGAGGCAAAGTAGATTCCTCATAAAGCTTCAGAAGGTGGCCATTTGCTTAAAAGATTTTGCCTGTCGCCCCTCTTTCAACTCAATCATCCCAAAATCGTGGACTTTAACAACTGTGTAAGGTCCATGCCAGCTAGTTTTGAATTTACCATGTTTGAACTTAAACCTAGCTTGGTACCTTAACACTATATCACCCTCTTTAAACCTCTTCCTAAGAATATAAACATCATGGATTAATTTTGTCTTAAGTTTATAAATTTTAGAGATACTGTAGGTATCCAATCTAATCTCTTCTAGCTCTTGAATCTGCAACAACCTCTCTGAACTAGCTTCTAAAAGGTCATTGCAAGCTTTCACTGCTCAAAATATCTTATGCTCTATTTCCATAGGCATATAGCAAGCTTTCCCAAAAATTGTCCTAAATGGAGACATGACTAGAGGGGTTTTAAAAGTTGTTTTATACGCCAATAAAGCATCATCTAGTCTTAAGTTTTAATCCTTATTGTATGGCTTAACAATCCTTTCTTAAATATTCTTTATTTCCCTATTTGAAATCTCTGCTAGACCATTGGTTTGAGGGTGGTATGGGGTTAAGACTTTATGAGTTACACCATATTTTGCTAATAAGTTATTGATTAACTTATACATTGCAAAAATGGGTACCTTGATCACTAATTAATGCTTTCGGTACTCCAAATCTACTAAAGATGTGAGACCTTAAAATTTTGGAGACCGTTTGAGCATCATCTAGTCTGGTAGGAATGGCCTCTACTCACCTAGATAAATAGTCTACAGCTAAAATAATGTAATAAAATCCAGCTGAAGGTGGAAAAGGTCCCATGAAATCTATTCCCCATACATCAACAACCTCACAAAACAGAATAGGTTGTTACGGCTTCTCATGCCATTTACTAATTCCCCTAAATCTTTGGCATCTATCACAAGCTCTACAAAACTCAAAAGCATCTTTGAAAAGGGAAGGTCAATAGAAACCAGATTCAAGAACCCTATATGCAGTCTTTTCCCCTAAAAAAGATCGCCACAAACCTATGAATGGCAAGCTTCTAAAACTGATTTATGATCTTGGTCAGAAACACATCGTCTTAATACTTGATCGGAGCACAACTTCCATAGAAAAGGTTTGTCCCAAATAAAGTATTTAGATTCACTCTTGAGCTTTTGGGCCTAAAATTTAGACAAATGGAATGGAATTAGGCCAGTTTCAATGAAATTAACTAAATGAGCATACCAAGATTCCACAACAGCAACCAAACAAAGAGACTGATCAAGTAAAGAATCACAAACAAAATTAGAACTAAGTACTCCCCTTGTCTCTGCTGGTAATCTGCTTAGATGATCTGCAACTTGGTTCACCTTTTTAGCTCGATCTCTCACCTCTATATCGAACTCTTGAAGCAGTAGCATCCATCAGAGAAGTTTTGGTTTAGACTGTGGCTTTTTAAACAAGAACTTTATAGTACCATGGTCAGTGTATATAATCACTTTAGCACTCAAAAGATAAGATCTAAATTTCTCATGTGCAAACACAATGGCAAAGAGTTCTTTTTCTGTGGTAGTGTAATTCTTTTGAGCACTATCTAATGTCTTAGAGGCATATGTAATGACTTTAGACAGCTTACCATCTTTCTGTCCTAATATTGCACCTACAGCTTCATTTGATGCATCACATGAAAGCTTAAAATCTAAATGCCAATTAGGTGCAGCAAGTATAGGTGGTATGATAAGCATAGCTTTAATAGTGTCAAATGATCTCTTGCAAGTATCATCAAAACAGAATTTAATATCTTTTTGCATGAGTTTAGAAAGTGGAGATGCAATCTTGCTAAAGTCCTTAATGAATCTTCTATAGAATCCAGCATGTCCTAGGAATGACCTCGGTTCCTTTAAAGATTTGGGATAAGGAAGAGAAGAAATAACCTCAATCTTAGCTTTATCTACCTCAATCCCATTCTTAGATATTAAATGCCCTATAACTATGCCTTTATCTACCATAAAATGACATTTCTCAAAATTTAGCACAAGCTTTTTCTCAATGCATCTTGCTAAGACTTTCTCTAAACTTTCTAATCATTCATCAAAATCCTTACCATACACTATAAAATCATCCATGAATACCTCCATGTTGCTTTCCAAGAATTCACTAAATATGGACATCATAGCTCTTTGAAATGTTCCGGAGCATTGCACAAGCCAAATGGCATCCTCCTATAAGCATAGGTACCAAATGGACATGCGAATGTGGTTTTCACTTGATCTTCCGGTGTAATTAGAATCTAAAAATATTTTGAATACCCATCTAAGAAATAATAATGACTTTTCCCTGCTAATCTCTCAAGCATTTGATCAATAAAAGGCAAGGGAAAATGATCTTTTCTAGTATAGTCATTTAACTTCCTATAATCAATACAAATCCTCCAGGAATTTTGCACTCTAGTAGGTATTAATTCATTATTCTCATTCCTCACTACTGTCATTCTACTCTTTTTAGGCACTACATGAACAGGAGATACCTATTCACTATCCGATATAGCATATATGATCCCTGCCTTTAGCAATTTACTAATTTTCTTCCTAACAACATTAGAGATTAATGGGTTGTTTAATTGGCTTGGAATCTTCATTAAGCAAAATCCTATGAGTGCATACAGTGGCATCTATCCCTTTTATTAACAGCCTAGACTCTTCATAACAGTTAAAGAATTAGAAATTATTACTGGCAATTTTGAGTCTGATTCAAGATAAGCATACTTAAGGTCAAAAGGTAAATCTTTTAACTCTAATTCTGGGGGTTGAACAATATGAGATAAGATGAGGGTCACATCCTTACTTTCCTAGCTCCATCTTCTCCAAACCAGTACCCTGTTATGTTTGGAAAAGGTAGGGGAGAAATTTCGGGGGAAATTTCAGTAGCAAACAGTACCATTCAATGTATACAAGATGAATGCAAGTGCATGATATGTGTTACCTTTATCTTTCTTTAGCTTCCATTTGTATACTATCATGCTCCATCCCTATCATACTATGCATAACCATAAACTCATAAAGGGCAGAGCATATATCATCATCATCACATATCATAATCATATTAACACACAAGCATATACATCAAGCATACAAGAATGGGTAAGTTCACTACCTGGCATGTAGCCCTTTCTTTATTCCTTAACCTTTGATCTGGGATTCCACATTTTCATAGGTAAGAGCCTATATATAGCATAATAATATTTTATTATTACCTTATCCAGCATAACTCCACTTAACTCAACTTATCTTGAGATAATACCCCTATTCTGACAATCCCCTAGCTTCCTTTCTATCCACGGCTAACCTTATAGAGAGAGATATTTCTCTATTCTAACTATCTAATTTATAAGAACAATCCTCTAATTTATTAGAGTAGGGACTAGAAGAACTTACTTACCTTATTCCTAAGCTTGCCGAGTCCCTAAACTCCTTGGATTGCTCCTAGCTCAACCAGAACTCCTTTTTTCTCTTCCTTTCTTTCTCTTTCTTTCTCTCTCTCTCTCTTCCTTTCTTCTTCTTGCTGTGGAATGGTGTGTGGAATGGAAGGAGGGGGTGAGGGGTATTTATAGGTGGAGGGAGGTGGAAAGGATGGCTCAGATCGAATCACGATGAACGGCTCAGATCGCTCAGCTTCCTTAAGAAGCTTCGCTTGCATCATCGTGATGACATCATCCTCCATAATGACTCATCAAATATGACATCATCCATGGACACCTCACATGCTTAGGTGGAACAATAGTGGGGCCCTCGGGATATCTCACCAGCTGACTCAGCGCTTCCAAAGAATTCCAGAGTCTTATCCCGGAATAATGGTTGAGATCGTGCCATGTGTCCTTAGCTTTTTCTCCTTCCTCTAGATTAGTGCCATGTGGCATCTTGATGGGTCCCATGAGGACACCTTTCACGCCACCTCATGGCTTTCAGATAAGTCTAAAGCTTTATCTGATCAATTCTTCGGTTATCACTTCGACCAGGTAACTTTACTTAATTGAAAACTCACTAAAATATTATTTTAATGCCACTTTAACTCACATAACCATTGGGCCACATTTTTGGGCTCTTGGAATGCCATCTTGGCTCTCTGTTCATGCTCAAGTACTCTGATGGCTCAATTCCTAAGAAACATCCCTTAAAAAATTACCAAAATGCCCTTGGTTCCTCTTTATTTACTTTAATGAGTCTAGGGGCATTATTGTCTTTTCACACCTTACCAGAGTATTCACTGACCCTGGTCAACTATTCAGATAACCTTCCTTGACTATCTAACCTTAGTCAAATGACCAAAATACCCTTTACTCATTCTTTACTTATTTTATAACACAGGGGTATTTTCGTCATTTCGCACATTTTCTGGACACTGACCCCTTTTATCGCTGAACTAATATCATGGGTCTGGGCCTCCCTTGGTGTCATCATGGGCCTCTATGTGACATTATCTGGGCTCATTCAGTCCCATTTTTCTTACCGATTAATTTCTCAATCGGATATTGGGCGTTCACGAACTCCTGTCAAAATTTACTAAAAAGTGAATAACTTTTTCTACAGAACTCCTTTCGGGATTCTGTCAGTTCCCTGACCTCTGGCTTCACAGGACGCATATTCCTATAATTTTTCACTTATATCTGAGGTCCAGGAGATCTGATAAAATTTTTAGATAACTTTCTGACTATCAGATAAATTTCAGCTATCTGAAACTCTGATAAAATTCCTGTATTAAGCCAGATTAACCAGCATCATTTCCTCTATCTACTGATGAAATTTGGGACTGAAATGCTTTCGGGTAGTTTTAAGCCACTTTCGGCTCAACTTTCTATAATTTCATTCTGCCCCTGGAAACTTTTCTTCTTTTCAATTAAGTCCCTTAACTTTTCATAATTACCTTTAATGGCCCACAACTTGTGTCTACTTTTATTTCTTACCATAGAACTTTTAAACTTTTCACTTTAGTCCCTTCCTTTTCTAAAATGACCATTATGCCCCTAGGGACTTTCACTATTTACATATAAGTCCCTGTACTTTCACTTATTTGCAGTTTAGTCCCCAAAAACCCTCTGTATGTTTTTGAGACTTTTGCTCAAAGGGGTCTGGTAGCCTATCTATTTCAAGCTACTTTCTGAGTTTCTGGGCCTGAAAATTGTGATATTACAATGAGAGAAATCAGTTAAGTTAGAATTACTCCCCTTGTAGATTCCTGGAGGGCGTTCATGTTCAGCTCATTTGGACTCTCAATCTTGCTTTTAATCTCTTCAGGTGTTGCACTAAGCTTAAGTTGGTATACAGCTGCAGCATAGTTATATATATTGTCCTTCATACCACACCAGAATCAAAGATCAAATCATTCAGAAAGCATAAGGTATGAGATGTAATCTTAGAATGGGAACAAGGGATAGTATAGTTAGAACATATTGGCCCTTTAACCGTAACATTGGAATGTGGAACTGAAAAACTTTGAAGTTCACTGGTTGCATCTGACATTCCTAGTTACAACCTCTCAAGCTTGTCTTCAACTTCTCGTCACGACCCATTTTGACAGAGAGCATCTCTGGATCTTTTGGTCGCGACTTGATCATCCAATGGTCACGACTCATAGTCTCGGGAGTTTATGGTCACAATAAAACAATCATATAGTTACCACTTATGTTCACATAGAGTCTCTCCTTCAGCAAGATGGTATCTAGTTGCAACTTGAAGATCTTCACATTGCGACTTGGCATCACATAAACTTAACCCTTCTTCATTTGTTCCACTTCTAACTTCCATAATATCTTGTATTCCTGTAAAATCACTCAACAAATCCTTCGTAAAAGCATTATCACTTGAAAAGGATGAAATTGAATTGAGATTTGATGAGAATGAGCAATCTTGAGAAACTGAAAGCATGCTATTTACATTTAAGCAATTGAAACATGATGCATTGCTTTCACAAGAACAAGAAAAGAATAAACAGAAGAAAGAGATGCAAAATAATCATCACAAGCACTCAAAGATAAATTTGATTCGATATGCTCCTGAGATACTTCATGGAAACTTTTGGAATTATGCAGGACAAAATCATACCCATCATGCAAACTCAATTCATGCTCATCCTTAGCCTCTTCAACAGCATAATCAATAGCATTCAAACCAGTAAAAGTAGAATTGTCAAAAGGATATTTCATTGCTTCATTCATATTAAAAGTGACTACATGTTCCCCAACTTCCATTGTAATGAAACTATGCTTCATACTAATGTTTGTTTTAGAAGTTTGGAGGAAAGGTCTGCCTAGGATCAAAGTTTTCTCATTCACTAGCTCACTGGACATGTTCAGAACGTATAAACCAGCTGGGAAAACTAATTCCTTGACTTGCACTAGAATATCCTTAAGAATTCCTTTAGGATACCTAATTGATCTATCATCTAATTGGAGCACTACACTTGTGTCTCTAAGATTATTAATACCTAAGGCTAAGTATACCAACCAAGGCATTACATTAATGGCAGCCCCTAGATCTAATAACGCTTCCTTAATATGTACCTTTCCTATAGTGCATAGGATTTTGTAAGATCCTGGGTCTTGGCACTTAACAGGTAATTTAGCTTTAAAAAGTGATGACACATTAGCATTCACTTGAATTCTTTTAAGAGGCCTAAACTTTTTCTTATCAGCACACAACTCTTGCAAAAATTTAGCATACTTAGGGTTCCTTTTGAGGAATTTAACTATAGGAATATTTATTTCGAGTTTATTAAAAAGAGTATAAGCATCTTTTGCAAATTCAGGGTCAATCATTTTCTTTCCAGCAAAGTAAGCCTTAGGAAAAGGTAGATCTTTTATACTTACCTCCTTACCTAAATGCATCGAGGCTCCTTCCGTACTTGACTCCTCCTTCTCCTCTGCTTGTTTCCCTTTATATGCTGGACTTTGCATTATCACTTCCTCTTCTTACTTCTCTTGTATTTCCTCTTGTGAGTTCTCCTAGCTTTCTTAATCATAAGCTGTTGTTCTTTCATACTCTCTGATTTCCCAATCTTTATCTGTGACAATGACATATTTTCAACTTCAAGATGTTCCTTATTTTCCCTTGGTGCATCATATTCCTTAAAATGAACTTTTCTCCCACTTCTGAGTGATATAACATTCAGACCCTTCGGATTAATAACAATATTCGAAGGTATACTGCCATTGCTCTTTGTTTGGAGTCCCTCACTGTATTGGAAAGTTGAGTTAAATGACTTGTAATATCAGTATTATTAGAATTTAACTCCTCAAGTTTCCTATGTACATCTGCATACTTTGAGCAATTGAGGCTATGGAGGTGAATTGACCATCATTCTCTTTGAGCTTGGTATTTATATTGGTCACTCTACCGTCCATATTGTTCATTTGTGTAGCCATACTCTTCAACAATTGAGAAGTCTCATCTAGTCTTGATGCTATTAAAGCATTAGGTTGAGCAGGAACCATAAACCTTGCATTACTTTGGTAGTTGCTTGAAGAAGCACCACCTCCTTGGAATTGATTTGGCCTATTTTCCCCACTCCCCCACCTAAAATTTGGGTGGTCTCTCTAACCAAGATTGTATGTGTTAGAGTATGGGTCTCTCTTCTGGTATTGATTGTCTCTCCCTTGATACATTACTGTTACTTCTTTATACTATCTGTCACATGTACTTGTAGCATGCATCATTGAACCGAATAACTCACACCCTATAACTAATGCTTGTGAGGTTCCCACTATATGAACTTGCTTTGTAGAATGCATCTCTCTTTCAAGTAAATTTATTCTCGTTTCCATTTGGTTTCCTAAAGCTGCTATTTCTGCTAAAATCTCTTTTGAATTACCAAAAGGTGATGTGAGCATTCTCCTTGGATCTTCGGTCTAATGGTCTTCATTAGCCATTTTTTGGAATAACTCCCAACTTGCTTTTGGAGTTTTATCTCTTAAAGATCCTTTTGCTGTTGCATTTAGGGATACCTTATTATGAGGAAGTAGACCATCAAAGAAAATGTCTACTAAATCAGCCTTCGTATGTTGTGATACGGACATCGAGCCAACAAGTTGATAAATCTTGTCCAATATTCATGTAATGACTCTCCATCCTGTTGCAAAATGTTTGTAATCTCCTTCTTCATCCGAGTTGTCTTAGAGGCCGGGAAAAACTGTTCTAGAAATATTGACTTCAACCGATCCCATGTAAGAGTTGAGAAATGAGTTGGCAGATTGTATAACCACTCCTTAGCCTTCCCTTCTATAGTGAAATGGAAACACCTCCTTAAGACGGCATCCAATGAAGTCATTGAAGGCTTCATTGAAGAGAAGATCATATGCATAGTTTGTAAGTGGCGATGTGGACATTATCCTGCAAATCCATAAAATTTAGGTAAGGCTACAATCAATGGTCCTTTAATTTCAAAATTAGCCTCTTTAGTATAAAATTTTTAAGGATCATAATTTACATGAGAATGATTTATTTCTCTCACATTTCTATTATCTTCTACATTAATTAGTATTTCATTTTCTCCCTCCCTATTATGTCCATTATGCCCATTAGGATTAATCTCAGCCATATTAGAAATTTATAAATTAAGTCCAATTTCAGATCCAGGGACACTAGAGGATGAACTAGATTCTGTTGATTTTTCCTTTTCTTCAGCTACAACTTTACTATTTTCTTGTTCTTTAAATTCTCTTCTTAGTTTCCTAAGTTTCTTCTCAATTTTAAGGTCAAAAGGTACTAATGGTTCAGTTCTTCTATGCATGCAACATAGAAACAATAAGGAATAACCAAGCAAACAATCTAAATCAGACACATGAGTTTCACAGCAGAAAATTTAATAAGGTTGCGACGAAAGGATTTTTAGGTTGTGACTCCTGAACACAGATAGCAAAAATTCTTGAAAATGGATTGTAGGTCGCGACTATTAATTCTAGTTGTCAAGACAAAATTTCACAGAGAGCAAATCTTTCAAATTGGTCCCGACAAACAGTAATAAAGTCATGACTGAAGATCATAGAGAACAATCAAGTACCTCAGTAAAGCAATAAGGTCACGACCCAAATAAGTTTTGGTCACGACTCAAAGACACAGAGTAATTTCACAGGAACTTACAAAAAATGCAGAATACTATGCAATGATGCAAATGCCAAAGTAAAAGAAAATAACATATTTGTTTCTATTTTTGAAAAATTTTATGCTATGCAATGAAAACCACAAAAACTAAAGTTCAAACAAATAAAATGACTCAAGTAGACAATGGAATTAACAATCAACTACTAGGGAACTAATTACTTGGCTCCCTGGCAACGGCGCTGATAAGACATATTTTGTATATGGTTTCTATGACAATTTTGAGAGTTTTATAATAACTTTACCGTTTATTTCATGCCTTAATTTGTACTTTTGTGTATTACATGATTGTGCGTGGAATTGTGCTAATTAAAGGGTAGAATGGTAAAATAACTCTTCCAAACTGCATAGATTCGGTTATCTACTGATCTGGGCTTTTACAGTGAGCTTTTATGTTGAATTGCAGGTACTTTGGAAGAGAACATGGACCAGGAAAGAAATCAAAAGACAATGAAAGTGGAATCACGCCTCTTTACTATTTAGTCGCGACCAAGAGTCCTAAGGTCGCGACCAATAATTCTTCTGGAAGATTCTCACTGTTTATAGGTCGCGACTAATAGTACGAAATCGCTGAAGCTGTGCATTTTGGATTAGGTCATGCTGTTATAAGAAGAGAGGGAGGCTGCCATCAAAGGAGATGATGGTTTTTGGACCTGATTAGGCTAAGAAGCAGTACTCGAGCGATCTCTACCCACCTTCTACACATCTCTACCCCTTTCACCCTTCATCTCTTCATCGTTTCTTCATAGCATCATATCTGAACAGCGATTGCAGTGCAGCAGAAGTCATGAGAGGCTAGACCTTTAGTCTCTTGGTGATGGATCCAGTATCTTGAGCTCACGGACTGAACGAGGAGTTTCTTCTGTTCTAATTTATATCTTGTCATATTTTGATTGCTTCTATATCTAGGGTTTTTCATCATATGAACAAGTTTGGATATCGATTGATTATTCTCAAATTTGACGATTGTAATTTACTTTGGATGTTTTGAATGCTGATTTAAATTCAATATTTCAGTTTTGAGTTTAAGTTAGTTGAACGGTTGTCAACGATCGTTGTTAATTGATTCGATTGCTTGAATTCTAGGGTTAGTCGATCGACGCTTATTCGAGGGCATTCTCCCATCTGTTTTAAATTACACACTAAGTGATCCTTAGTAGTTCAATAATAGTCTTTAAACTAGCTTTGATCAAAGGAGTTTAAAGAATATTAGGGTTCTGGACTCAATCGATTGATTGAGGTTCTATTCAAGACTTAGTGATTTCAAACTCCATATACATTGAGAGCAATGATAGATATTTTTCATCATCAAGAGCCTATCATCATATACTACTTTCACAAACCAACCATCTTCCATCTCAAACAAAAATACAAAGATATCTATTTTACTGCATCTTTATTTTACTGCACCCACAAAACAACAAAACTATTTACTCTTTATTTAGGTCTACCGTTGAATTTGACATCCAATTTGCTAGGATTCCTTTAGAAAGGTTCCTTGAGAAGAACGATAGGGTTGTGCCTTATACTATATTACTAGGGTGCAATTCACTTAATTTTGAAGGCTCGGACTGCGACAATCCGAAGCTCTCGTCAATGGCGCCGTTGCTGGGGAGCCAAGTAATTGGTTCCCTAGTAATGTTTATCAATTCTACTGCCTACCTGAGCACTTTCCTTGTTTTTCATTGGATTTTAGTTTTTAGTAGTCTTCAACTTGCATTTCATACTGCATTCTTTTTCTGACTTTTTTGCAGAATCGGTCTCTGTGACTTTAAGTCGCGACCTTACCTGACCTGAGTCGCAACAATTACTCTCTATCATTTTGAGTCGCTACCTACAATACTTAAAGTCATAACTAATTGCTATCTGTGATATTTGACTACTCTCTGCGAAAACCAGTCGCGACATTTAAAACTTTTAGGCGCGATTATTGCTCTCTGTGACTTTAAGTCGCGACTCCAAGGCACTTTTGTCACGACCAATTGAAAATTTTTTGCTGTGCAACTTCTGAATCTGACTGTTTGCATTGATTATTTTTTATTGTTTCTGCATTGCATGCGTAAAAGAACTGAACCATTAGTGCCTTTTGAACCTAAAATTGAGAGAAGACTTAGGAAATTAAGGAGAGAATTTAGGGGATTTCGAGAAGAAGAAGCAAAATCTAATTCCTCCTATAGTATCCCGGAGTCTGAAACTGAATTGAATTTAGAGTTTCCATTAGCAACTTCTAACATGGCTGAGATTAATCATAATGGGCATAATGGGAATGGAGAAAATGAAATACCTATGAACGTTGAAGATAATAAAAGTGTTAGGGAAATTAATCATTCGCATGTGAATTATGATCCTCATGGTTTCTATACTGAAGAGGCAAATTTTGAAATTAAAGGAGCTTTGATTGTAGCCTTACCTAAATTTCATGGTTTTGTAGGAGAATGTCCACACAGGCACCTGTAAACTATGCACATGATCTGTTCTTCAATGAAGCCTCCGATGGCCACTTTGGATGACGTCTTGAGGAGGTGTTTCCATTTTACTTTGGAAGGGAAGGCTAAGGAGTGGCTGTACAATTTGCCAACCCTTACATGGGATCAGCTGAAGTCTACTTATCTAGAGCAGTTTTTCCCTGCTTCCAAGACTACTCGGATGAAGAAGGAGATCACTAATGTTATGCAACAGGATGGGGAGTCTTTGCATGAGTATTGGACAAGATTCATTAACCTTCTGGCTCGATTCCCCACCACAACATCACTAAGGCTGATTTAGTAGACATCTTCTTTGATGGTCTACTACCCCACAATAAAGTATCCTTGAATGCTACTGCGAATGGTTCATTGAGAGATAAGACCCCCCAAGCAAGTTGGGATTTGTTCCAAAAAATGGCTAATGAGGACCATCAAACTGGAGATCCAAGAAGATTACCACCCTCATCCTCAGGTAACTCTAATGCGATCTTAGCTGAGATAGCAGCCTTGGAAAATCGAATGGACAAGAGGATGAGTTTGATTGAAAGGGAGCTGCACTCCACAAAACAAGTTAATGCAGTGGATACATTGCAAGCCCTAGTTACAGGATGTGAATCATGTGGTTCAATGATGCATGCTACAAGTACATGTGATAGACAGTATGAGGAAGTTGCAGCTATGTATCAAGGGAGAGAGAATAACTTCCAGAAGAAAGATCCATACTCTAACACATATAATCCTGGCTGGAGAGACCACCCAAATTTTAGTTGGGGGAGTGCAGAAAATAGATCTAATCAGTTTCAAGGAGGTGGTGCTTCCTCAAGCAACTACCAAGGTAATGCAAGGTCTATGGTCCCCATACAACCTAATGCCTTAGTGCCTTCAAGACCAAAAGAGACCTCTCAATTGTTAAAGAGTATGGCAGCACAAATGAATAACATGGATGGTAGAATGACCAATATTGATCACAAGCTCAAATAGAATGATGGTCAGTTCACCTCCATAGCTTCAATTCTCCATAGTATGCAGAAGAATAATGCAGATGTTCATAGAAAACTTGAGGAGTTAAGTTGTAAGAATGCAAATATCACAAGCCACTTAACTCAAGTTTCTAATACAGTGAGTGACATCCAAGGAAAGAACAGTGGCAGCATACCTTTGAACACTGTTATTAATCCAAGAGGGGTGAATGCCATATCTCTAAGAAGTGGAAGACAGGTATATTTTAAGGAAGCTGATGCACCACAGGAGGATAACGAAGAATCTGATTTTGAGAATTCACCACAGCCACAAATGAAAGTTGGGAATTCTGAAAGCATTAGAGAACAGCAGCTAATGAGCAAGAAGGCAACTCAAGAGGAGTGCTCACAAGCACAAGTGGAGATGCAAGAGCTGCAGGAAGAAGCAACAACATTACCAAGTCCAGCATACAAAGGAAAGAAACCTGAGGAGAAGCCGGAGACGAGCAAGCAAGGAGCCTCTTTGCATACAGGTAAGGAGGTAAGTATAAAAGATCTCCCTTTTCCCAACTCTTATTTTGCTGGAAAGAAAAAGGTTGATCCTAATTTTGCAAAAGATGCTTACAATCTGTTCAATAAACTGGAAATAAACATCCCTTGGTTGAATTCCTCAAGAGAAACCCTAAGTATGCAAAATTTTTAAAAGAATTGTGTGCTGATAAAAAGAAATTTAGGCCTCTTGAGAGAATTCAGATGAGTGCTAATGTGTCATCCCTTTTTAAAGCTGAACTACCGGTTAAGTGCCAAGACCCAGGCTCCTATACAATCCTATGCACTATAGGAAATATTCCTATTAAGGGAGCGTTGCTAGATCTAGGGGCAGCCATTAATGTAATGCCTTGGTCGGTTTATTAGGCTTTAGGTGTCAACAATCTGAGAGACACAAATGTAGTACTCCAACTAGCTTATAGGTCAATTAGGTATCCCAAGGGAATTCTTGAGGATATTCTAGTGCAGGTCAAAGACTTAGTGTTCTCAGCTGACTTCTATGTTCTGGATATGTCTAATGAGCTAGTAAATGATAGCACTTTGATCCTTGGCCGACCTTTCCTCCAAACTTCCAAAACCATCATTAGTATGAAGCATAGCTCCATTACAATGGAAGTTGGAGAACATATGGTAAGTTTTAACATGAATGAAGCAATGAGATATCCCTATGATAACTCTGCGTTTACTGCTTTAAATGCCATTGATTTTGCTGTCGAAGAGGTTAGGGATGAATATGAATTGAGTTTGCATGATAATGATAGAGATAATGCACTTGTAAAAGGGTTATTGAGTGATTTTGCAGGATCCCAAGGTATGCTGGAAGCTGAAAGGCCAACATCAAAGAAGGGTCAAGTTTTTGTGATAAAACGTCGCAACCCAATGACCATACCGTCGCGACTCAACATCAGTCTGCAGTCCACTATGAACATGAGTCGCGACCAAATGAATATAAGGTCGCGACACAAAACTCCAGAGATGACTAGTCGTAACCCGAAGATATAGGTGTCACGACTAACCCTCAATCTGCTGAGGAACATCCTTCCTGTAAATATGAGTCGCGACCAGACGGTTTTCAGGTCGGGACACAAAACTACAAAGAGCACAAGTCACGACAGGAAGAAAATAAGGTCGCGACTAATAGCTTCAGAAGTACACCCTGTCATTATCAGTCACGACAATACGCTAAAAGGTCACGAACCCATATACCAGGTACATCCAATGAACTAAAAATTCCTTCAGATCACCTTCCCACTGTTTTGGTTAAAGGGCCAATGTGTTCTAACCCTACTTCTCCTCGTTCTCATTCCAAGATTACTTCCCATACCTTAAAATTCTTGAAAGATTTGATCCCTAATAATGATGCAGGTATGGAGAAGCATGACCCCACTCTTGTTGCAATTGTAGACCAACCTCAGCTTGGTGTGATGCTTGCGGAAGTAGAGGATAAATTGGGGAACCCACACAAGCTGGATAAGAGCAGCAGCAAGGAATGTATAAAGGATACGAAGGGCAAACCTCCGAACTCTGTTGCTGTTATATGCCAACCACAGTTGGGCAAGTTCAAGTTTAAAGAGGGAAGATTCAAGACAAGCTTGGACGAATCTCAGCACAAAATGCACTACTGTGGCACTTTAAAGTGGAGAGAGAAAGCAATGGGGGAGATCGTCCATTCAAACAACTGTCTCTCCAAGGGTATTGAGTTCCCCTCGCTACCTTGAGGCCAGATTGTCTCTTTCTTATCTCCTACCTTTTACACATTCTTCTATTTATGATGTTCTGCTATGTTAAGTTGAGTGTAGGAAAAAGATGATTCAGTAGATTAGATTCCATTTTCAGTTTAGTTCTAGTTATCTTCAGTTTATTTCTGTTTATTCTAGGATTATTTCTGATTTGAATAACACCCCATTACTGTGTTGCACACTCTTCAATAGTCACCTTTCCATCCACACACTCACATGCATGAATTTCGCTTACCCATCCTGTCATCCTTGCTTTACTTGTATTGCTTTGTATGACTTGAATATGACTACGAGCTTCATTGAGAAAATTGCAGTGAGCGTTATGACTACCTACTGTATTGAGGCTAGATTTCACTGATAACATTAGCACATTTCTTCTGGTTCTGTGACAGTGAGGACACTGTCAAGTTTAAGTGTGGGGAGGATGATTTACTCTTGCTTTTTTGTGTTTAATCCAATCTTTCATCACAAAATTTTTGTTTTTGATCTTAACATGTGGTGAATTGCTGAAAATTGGACCTCTACCTTAAACAAAATTGTTAATTGGTAAAAAGGATTTAGTTTAAAAACCATTTTTGGACTTTGAAAACTGTCACTTGGTAGTCTCTGTGAATAATGGTCGCGACATATCTGATTTATGGTCACGACCTATAATGGAATTTTGGACAAACATGCTCTCTGTGAACTACAGTCGCGACCTATGTGCTGTCTGGTCTCGATAATACCTCTCTATGTATTTGTGTCGCGACTATATTACCTGACTTGTTGCGACTGTTCCTCTCTGTGTATTTTAGTCGTGATAGGCAATTTCATTAGTCGCGACCAATTATTGAAAACTTTTGAGCATCCACCCGTGAAAACAGGTCGCGACCATAACTGATTTAAGTCGCGACTCACTTTTGAAAAATATCCAATTACCTTCTCTTTGCCTTGTGCAATACTGGAAAGAAGGATTCCTTTCGAACTACTAATATGCTTTCACAAATAATTCATTGTCCCCTAATTTTAAATCCTTTTTAGACCTTCGAAACCATTGCCACACTTGAATTTTTCTTTGAGAATCTTGGAAATTGAATTTGAAACACTTGAACTTTTGCTATTGAATTTGGGATTATTACACGACTCCAAGTGATTACTTTAAAACTTCTAAATCATCATTTAGAGGGTTTTCAGTTGTGATAAGTGTTCTAATGCCTAGTAAATGATGAACTTTGTTTGGGACTTTAGCTTATGAGCAATTTAGATCAAACCCCTAGTTGGAAGGATTCTCGGCCTAAATTTCTATATTGAGTGATTATTCAATTGGTTTATATTCTCTAGAACTTGTCTTGGCTCTGAGTTGAGAATGACTTGCACACTTATGAATTGAACATGATGGAGGCATTCATTTCTAAACCCTTTTATCCCAAACATAAGCCCACTACATTCATATCCTTAGTCACCCCCTTTGAGCCCATCATTTTCTTTCATCCATTGTTTATATAGAAAGTCATATATGCATAAACTTCATTTGCAAAATAAAATTTTATTCATGTCAAAAATTTATTATTGTTGTGGTGTGTGCTACAGATTCTATGCATGAGGTGCCAAATAAAAAAAAAAGAGAGGACGGTGCAAGAAAAGAAACCAAAAAAAAAAGAAAGAAAAAAAAGGGGAAAAGAAAAGAGAAATGAAGAAGGCACCATTATTAATTCTTATTAGCACAATTATCACTTCTAGATCTTTAGAGACATGAATTCATGCTACATATTTATTGTTGAATGCATACAGTACTTTCTATTCTTCATATTCCATTCCATGTGGCCCATCTCCATCATTACAACCCTAAAAGACCTCTTGATTCTTTGCATAAGAGCTGTATAGTTGCTGAGATTTAGGGCCATTACAAGCATATGGTAGGATGTTTTCCAATTTGAATTTGAGGGAAAGAACCCTAACAATGAGAGGATAGAGAGAGCTAAACACTTATATCTTTTGAGAGGATCTTCTACGCTCATACCGTTAAGGTTGATTTTATTTAGTAGTTGATTACTTGGTATTTCTCATATTATCATTTCTGCATTCCCAAAAGATGGTGGATTAATTGTTTTCAGGTCACACTATGGATTATGTTTTTATCTTGGCTTTATAGTGATTGCTCTAGGTGTAATTTATTTCTTTGTCCAGGAGTACAAAGGTTCAAGTGTGGGGGAATTGATAAGACATATTTTGTATATGGTTTCTATGACAATTTTGAGAGTTTTATAATAACTTTACCGTTTATTTCATGCCTTAATTTGTACTTTTGTGTATTACATGATTGTGCGTGGCAATGTGCTAATTAAAGGGTAGAATGGTAAAATAATTCTTCCAAACTGCATATATTTGGTTATCTACTGATCTAGGCTTTTACAGTGAGCTTTTATGTTGAATTGCAGGTACTTTGGAAGAGAACAAGGACCAGGAAAGAAATCAAAAGACAATGAAAGTGGAACCACGCCTCTGTGCTATTTAGTCGTGACCACAGAGTCCTAAGGTCGCGACCAATAATTCTTCTGGAAGATTCTCACTGTTTATAGGTCGCAACCAACATGTGTATCTGGTAGCGACTAATAGTACAAAATCGCTGAAGCTGCGTATTTTGGATTAGGTCATGCTGTTATAAGAAGAGAGGGAGGTTGCCGTCAAAGGAGAGGCTAGTTTTTGGACCTGATTAGGCTAAGAAGCAGTACTCGAGCGATCTCTACCTACCTTCTACACATCTCTCCCCCTTTCACCCTTCATCTCTTCATCGTTTCTTCATAGCATCATATCTGAACAGCGATTGCAGTGCAGCAGAAGTCATGAGAGGCTAGACCTTTAGTCTCTTGGTGATGGATCCAGTATCTTGAGCTCACGGACTGAACGGGGAGTTTCTTCTATTCTAATTTGTATCTTGTCATATTTTGATTGCTTCTAGATCTAGGGTTTTTCATCATATGAACAAGTTTGGATATCGATTGATTATTCTCAAATTAGACGATTGTAATTTACTTTGGATGTTTTGAATGCTGGTTTAAATTCAATATTTCAGTTTTAAGTTTAAGTTAGTTGAACATTTGTCAACGATCATTGCTAATTGATTCGATTGGTTGAATTCTAGGGTTAGTCGATCGACGCTCATTCGAGGGCATTCTCCCATCTGTTTTAAATTACACACTAAGTGATCCTTAGCAGTTCAATAATAGTCTTTAAACTAGCTTTGATCAAAGGAGTTTAAAGAATATTAGGGTTCTGGACTCAATCGATTGATTGAGGTTCTATTCAAGACTTAGTGATTTCAAACTCCATATACATTGAGAGCAATGATAAATATTTTTCATCATCAAGAGCCTATCATCATATACTACTTTGACAAACCAACCATCTTCCATCTCAAACAAAAACATAAAAACATCTATTTTACTGTACCCACAAAACAACAAAACCATTTACTCTTTACTCAGGTCTACCGTTGAATTTGACATCCAATTTGCTAGGATTCCTTTAGAAAGGCTCCTTGAGAAGAACGATAGGGTTATGCCTTATACTACATTTTTAGGGTGCAATTCACTTAATTTTGAAGGCTCGGACCGTGACAATCCGAAGCTCTCGTCAGGCGCCATTGATAAGCTTGAATTGTCATCGTCCGATCCATCAAAAATAATGATTACACCCAATAACGTAGTATAAGGCATAACCCTATCGTTATTCTCAAGAAGCCTTTTCATTGGAATCATAGCAAATTGGTGGCAAACCCATTGAAAAACTGAGTAAAAATATGGGTTTTGGGTTTTATCGAATATTGATACTATAAAATAAAGGTGCAGTAAAGTAAATATCTTTGTATTTTTTATTTAAGATGAAAATGAGTTGGATTGTGAAAGAAATATGTTAAGAAAGACTCTTGATGATAAAAACATAATTATCCTCGCTCTTAATTTGATATAGGAGATTTGAAATCACTAAGTCTTAAATAAAATCTCAATCAATTAATTGAGTCCAGTGCAATAATAGTTCTTAAACTCCTTTAGTCAAAGCTAGCTTAAAAACTTCTTAATACACTATCGAAAACCACTTAGTGTGTAATTAAATCAGATGATGATAATGCTCTCAAATGATCATCAATCAACAACCATAGACTTCAAACAATTGAATTAAACATCAACAATCATTGACAATAATCCAACTATCCATAAATCAAAATTACTCCTCTTGGCCTTAATTATAGAGTAACCTAAATGAAAACGCATAGCTTTACTAACTGGTTATTCTAGTCACGACCAGATCCTAATTTTGGTCGTAACCTGAGAACACAGAGAACATCCCAGGAGAAAATAGGTCAAGACCAGTGGACTCTTAGGTTGCAACTAAACATCACAGAAGCTGGCTTTCATGTTTTAGGTCATATTTATCTAGTGATTCCTTCTCTGCTTCATATTGGGTCCTTGATTCTCCTCCAAAACACTTGTAATTCAAAATCAAAGCTCAGTCTAAAAGCCTAACTAAAAAAAGAACAACATAAATACAGTTTGGAAGAGTTAATTTATCATTTAACACTTTTATCAGCATATTGCCATGCACAATCATGTATTACCATAAAAGCACAATTACAGGCATAAAATGAATGGTAAACTTCCCATAAAACCCTTGAAAATGTCAAAGAAACCATATACAATTTGCATCCTCTCATAAACACTACTGAAAAATAGTCTTTCTAAAGCCCCTTTCTAAACTGGTTCTCGCGAAAATGGTTTAAAAAATAACAGGTGCATTTTTGTAAATAATGGTAAAATATTTACACCTGATGTATACGTGACCGGTGTAAAAGAAATGAGCAGTGACATTTTTCTAAATATTGGTAAAATATTTACACCTGATGTACATGTGACCTGTGTAAAAGAAATGAGCGTTGATATTTTCGTAAATAAGGGTGAAATATTTATACTTAGTATACACGTGACCAGTGTAAAAGAAATGAGCGATCATATTTTTGTAAATAAGGGCCAAATTTACACCTGATGTACATGTGACCGGTGTAAAAGAAATGAGTAGTTGCATTTTTATAAATAAAGGCAAAATATTTACACTTGTGATAAACTCATATTTGTAATGATTTTCAAGGTGTTAAAATAGAGTTTATTATTAATTTTATCCACATTTATTTCTATTTTGAGTAAATTAGTTAATAATATGAAATTGAACAAGTGGGAATTTAAATGATATGATTTTAGTGCTTAATTGGATAAATAATCTATTAAATATCCATTTCATGTCAATACAACAATCAATCAGCAAAGTAGAGCATTCCTGAGGAATTCAGTCGCGACCTGATGTACTCAACATCGCGACCATACGTTCAATCAGCAAAGAAGAGCATTCTCTGTAAATATTAGTCGCGACCTGATGTACTTACCGTCATGACCAAACTTCAATGCAGAAATCAATTAGCGAATAACAAAGGGATAGCTGGACAGAAGGTGATTTAAGCATGTGATGAATTGAATAGCTGGACTTAACAAATTGCAAACAAGAGCTGATAACAAATTGCAAGTGGGAGATCATGCATGAGCTGGCACATAAAGGAGCATCGTTCACGCGTCTGGCACTATTCACACATCAGCATACTCTATCTGAACAGAATGAGTAAGTTGCTGACAGCAAGTGGGGAGCATGTGCTGTAAACAGAATTGACATGTGACAACAGAAGCAAGTGGACTAAAGAAGAGATTGGTTCATGCATCTGATCACCCATCCCACACTTCTGCTATATATTACACAGATTACACAGCAGGGAGGATTCATTCTTACACCCCATACATTCACGCATCACCTCACTTTAGATCTATTCCATCTATCCATTCAGATCACATTCCATTCCATCTTCACAGACCTTTCACGCAGAACACACTTCTCTTCCTCTCCATCTCCATTTGCTCTCACACACTTGCACTTCTGCTCTATTTTTAGCAGAACAAACAGAGACCATTCATCTTCATTTTATTCTTCCATCATGACTGCTACTGTACCGATTGTTGCTACTGGAGTTCATATAGCAATGCAAGGCTAAGCTATTGTACTCTCTTGGAGATGGCACCAAACCATAATCCTTGAGATGAACAAGGAGGTTCATTATGTTTTTGATTCAGAGTTAAATGTATCGAGTTGATGTATTTACTTCTGGTTTATTGATGCAATTAGAGTAGTAGATGATAAAGAAGTAGGGAACCGAGTTGGATTTCTTATTTCTGTATTAATGATCCTTTGATTAATTCTCATATTTGATCGAGTTGAACATAGCTGTGATTAATTGAAGTGATTCTGTTTAATTCATATTCTACTATCTCTGAGTTGAATGATTCATATTCTCTATTCAATGTCTGCGAGTTGTAGCTTTGATTGAGGTTTAGCTAGCGAGTTGTTAGCTAACATATTCTAATTCAACTGATTAACTCTTAATATTCTATGGATAATGAAGGTAAGGTAATCTCCAAGAGAACACACTTGTCATTGATTCATTTCATCTTCATAAACACATAAAAGCATAAACAATAGCATAGAATTTACATTCAGTTTTAGTTCAAATATCTCAACACACAATCATCTCATTAACTTGTTAACTTGTGGCTCATTTGATTAATTAGGAACTTAGCAATCCATTTAGGCTCCTTGTGAATCGACCTAGGTTAGCCTCTACTTTACTATTGGTTAGCTTAGTTTTGGTTGATAATAGAAACGATAGTTATCAACTTGATATACACGTGACCTCATAAAAGAAATGAGCGGTAGCATTTTTGTAAATAAGGATGAAATATTTACACTTGACATACACGTGACTAGTGTAAAAGAAATAAGCGGTGGTATTTTTATAAGTAAGGGTAAAATATTTACACCTGATTTACACGTGACCGATGTAAAAGATAAAATATTCTACACCGGATGGAATGGCGTCTGGTATAGAATGTCCTTGCTATTAAAAATCTAACAAAAAACCCTAGTTTTTGCACTTCCCTATCTACACAAATCATCATCGTTCATGGAGAAAACTAGACAAGGGAGAATACATAGTGACAGGAAGCTCCGCCTTCACAACACTCAGTCTAAAGCTCACTGAAGAAGAAGACCTAGATATGTGATGACCCATACCTCTTGCTCGTCATTCTCTTTTATTGAAGTCCATCATTCTCGCCTCTAAAGCTCACCGAAGAAGAAGACCCAGATCTATGATGATAGGTGTTTGATCTATAGGTTGTCGTCTGAAGAAGTAGTATTATTGGTTCATAATTAGAAATTACTTTTGGGGATTCCTCACTGTAGAATATGCCACGAAGAAGAATTTAAGAGCTCCAAAAGAGTCGAAGCTCCTTGTGCTTTTTCTGGCACTGTTAAGGTAAACCCAATTTTTTTTGTTGGGTTCTTATGGCCTGATTATTGTAGTATACTTTTGGAAGGTCTCTTCAAAGGCTATATGTTATTTTGCAGTTTGCTTACAGAGATTGTGTATAGAGATAGTGCAATGGGAAAGGAAACACAACTTGCGAAATATGTCTTCAGGTACCAATTTCAATCATTCAATTTCTGATTTTGAGTCATAGCTGACAAAACAAAGTCTATATCCTTTTCTCTATTTTTTAAATATAAATTTTGAATTTGTGTGCTTCTCGTTCGTTCTCTGCCTGGCCTTGCTTAGTATATAAGTCTCTCCGCTATCCCATAGGCGTGTTTATTCGTTTTGCCATATCACAAACTCCCTAGCTCTTATTCATTCAAATCTCTATTTTCTTTGAGGATTTTTATATCCCACCTTTTGCTTTAAGGAGTTTTATATGTGTAAAATTGGCTTTCAATCTCATATTAGTTGTCTATTGTCCAAATTTACAACTTACAAGAACAATGGACAAGGGTGATTCCAGTTTTTTATTTATTTTTTACATTGTTTTTTAAATCGGTTATAAAGTAACCTGTGTAAAGAGGATGATTTTTTAAACCAGTTGTATGACTGTGTAGAATGTCAGGACTTTCTACATGGGTTGTATCTACATCAAACTAAGGTCAGGTGTAGAAGTCTATTTTTAACCGGTTTATAAAGCCCATTTTCTAGCAGTGAAATAGATTCAATGTGATTTTTCAAAATATAGACCTTTGAAAACTTAATTTCATGAAAATTATGAAGGTTAGCTAATTGGAGAATGATATCTTTGTAAGATCACATGTTGAACAATAATGTTAATATGTCTGGGAATTTCTGTATAGCCAAAAGTAGGATAGAATATTAGCAAAATAAATGGTTCAAGGATTTTGCTCACTCATTTGGAATATGTTTGAATAATGAAGTATATTTACCCATTAGTCCAAATGACTAGAGTAGCAAATTTATCCTAGTGAATAAATATTTTAAGCATAAGGCTATGATATTCTGGAATAATTCTTTTCCATAATAGGTAAGCTTGAACTCTATATAGATGATTAACTTTTGTTAAACGAAAGAATGATTATCTCATTAAAGGCTAAAGAGTTCAAGCATTTGATAGCACTATGATGATAACTCTTGTCAAATGGATTTTGGAGTATTTTAAAATTTCCAAACAAGAGTATTAATCTCCAATGCTGATTCCTATATATATATAACAAATTTTCAAATCGTTTGCATATACTTTTGTAAAATAAAGATATTTGATACAGGGATTTGAAATTTACTTATACTTGGAAATCATGAATATGCACATTCAAAAATGAAATCCATTTGAAAGATAGATAACATATACACACACTTCATTTTATAATCCATTTAGCAGTCTAAAAATATATTTAGAATAGTGAATATGTTGAATGCTAAAGGATGCAATGAGGAACAAATATTTATTACTCTAATCCAGAATTCAATTAAGCACAATAAAGAGGTAATGATTAGATTTCATCATGTTTCCTCTTGTCCTTGTGGCAGCTTGTTTGATTTTAGTGAATTGACATTGATCTTTACTTCAGCACCAAAATTCATGATTCGTTGGTTCATCTTTATCAAGATTTAGATTATTTTTTTTAAAATCCACAAATCTTGAGATGAGCCTCGTTAGTCAGATTTCCTACAAAACAATTGAACTTGTTTTCTTTCTAGGTGATAACTATCATTTTAATTATCAAACAAAACTAAGCTAACTAATAGTAAAGTGAAGGTAACCTATGTCGATTCACCAAGAGCCTAAATGGATGCTAAAGTTCCTAATTAATCCAATGAGCTACAAATTAATAAATTAATTTGATGAGTTGTGTGATGAGATATTGAATAACTTCTGAACGAAAATTCTATGCTACTATTTATGATTTTAGGTGTTAATGTTGATGGTATGAATCAATGACAAGTGTGTTCCCTTGGATATTACCTTACCTTCATTATCCATAGAATATTAGGAGTTAATTAGTTGAATTAGAATATGTTAGCTAACAAATTGCCAGCTAAATCTTAATCAAAGCTACAACTCACAGACATTGAATAGAGAAATATAAAGCATTCAACTCAAAAGGTAGAAGAAGATGAATTAAATAGATACAACTATACTCTATTATAGAATTGCTTCAATTAACCACAGCCATGTCCAACTAGTTCAAAGATGAGAATCAATCAAAGCTCAATTAAACATAATCAGGTAATCCAACTCGGGTCCCTAATTTTCATCATCTACTAAATCTAATTGAATCAATAAAATCAGAATTAACTATATCAACTCGATACAATTAAATCTGAATTAAAGACATAATTGAAACTCCCTGTTTCAGATCAAGGATTTTGGTTCAGTATCATTTCCAAGAGAACACAATGGATCTAGCCTTCTATTGCTGTCAAGACTTCAACAGCAGCAGTAAACAGATCAGCAACAGTCATGGTGAATATAGAGTAGAAAATGAAGATGGAATGCAGAACTTTCCTCTGGTTCTATTGCTTAGAACAGAGGAAAGTTGTAGATGAAAGAGAGAGAATGGAGATGGAGAGAGAATGTGGAGTGGTAGAGAGATGGAATGGATCTGGATATCCCCGATGGAGTGAACAATCTATGTGATATATAGGAGAAGTGTGGAATGAGTGAACCGGGAGTAGTGTAATGTCTGTGTGTATGATTCTGGTATGAGTGGTATGCATGTGTGAATAGTGGAATGAGTGCTGATCGATGAGCTATTATAGAAGTGTGGAATGTGGGAATGAAAACTGATGTGAACTGTGCTGTTGGCGTGAGTGCAGATCTGAATTGGACTCCCTCCAGCCAGCATGTGTTCAAGCATTATGTTACAGCACGTGTGAATCCCTTACTTGCTTCTGTTAGCCATATGCCCAATCTGTTAGCCCACTTGTTCAGTCCAGCACATGCTTAAATCTCCTTTTGTCCAGTTGTCACACAGACCATTCTGTTTTATTCCAACTCCATTTGAGCAAGTTGACTTGGTGCTTAATGAGCATTTTTTACAATGAGAATTTAAAAGATACAAATTATTTATCTAATAAGATAATATTCTAATATAAGACTAGAATTATATCAATTAATTCCCCATTGTACTCATTTTATTTTATTTGTTAATTGTTCAAAATATTAGTAATTGGGGACAGAAATTAATAATAAAACTCTCTTTAAACACACTAAAATCAATACAAATAAGAGTTATCAATTCCTCCACACTTAGCTTTTGCACTTTGAGCAAAATTATGGATCAAAATTGAAATTCAAACACACATGATCAGCAAAATTGGCAAAGCAAATTCAGTATAAGCACTTGCAATCATCAATCTTTCCCTTCAATTGGTAACAATCCAGATTAATCTCATATTAATCAAAGAATCTAACTCATGCAATTAAATCATAGTAAGCAACTAGGTTGAGATTCCCTCACAAGGTATAATGTTTCACTCACTCTCTTATCAAGGTCATTTTCACTCAACCATCTAGCTTAGGCTTCCCATAGGCTTATAACCATCCTATATCTCCACCACTAAATGCCACAAGGGTTGTAAATCAAAGGGTCTTTATTCAGGGTTGTAATGTTGAAAAGGCTAAATGATAAAATGGAAATTAGTGTGAATGATTAATGAAATACTGCAAATGATATTACTTCTTCAATCTATTTCAATTTTTAATCACAGTTCTAATTGTCCAACTGCAAAAAATAACAAGTCACAAACTAACTTCCTTTCATCTATTGAATATAACATCTTGACATCTGGTCTATCTCTTCTTTCTTCTTTTTTTCTTTTCTCTGTACTTTTTTTGTGTTTTTTTCTCTTTCAACTATTGAACCAGATAACAAATACATTGAAGTTGAGATATTCAAAAAGTGGTGCAACTTAACAGTTATTTCACAATTAAAGAATTACTACATCAACAACTATCTTGTACATCATTCATTAATAAAGGATAGAATTTTTAAAAGAAATTGAAGGTCTCAAAGGGATAAAGCAAAGGATTTAATATTTATGTGGCTATTGTTTGGTCAAAACGGATTTTGAAAGAAATACCCTTATCATATTCACAATTCTAAGAAACTAATGTGGTTTTAAATTAAGGATTGAAACAAGTTCTGCAAAGTTACCAAACTAAGTTGTATCACACAATATAAAGGAGTATATGTTGAAGGCTCAAAATCCTTCCATTTGGCTTACTCACCCTAATTAACTCCCCATGACTAGATTTCATGAATATTAAACATAATATGTGAGACTAATCATTCATGATGCACATTTTCTAGTAGTCAATCAATGAAACAAGCAACTCATACTTCATCAAGTTTGGTAATATTCAAAAGTATATGTTCAAACTTCAATTTTAATTCCATGATAGTACATTCCTAAGACCAAGCAACAATTAGAATGAAATAGAAGAAATTTTTAGCAGACGATCAATATTTAGTCATGACAAAAAGGACATCAGGTCGTGACTGTTTAACATAGAGAATAAATTTTCAGAAAACAAGGAATATTGGTGGCGAAAGAAATGGACACTGGTCGCGACTCATAATCACAGAAAGTAAACTTGTTAAACACACATGCTCTGGTCGCGACCCAAATATCAATCCAGTCACAACTAAAATTCACAGAGTTACAATAGCGACAAAGATATGCACATATCACGACTACACATCACAGATGGGTAAACTTCAGAAAATAGGAACTCTTGGTCGCGACAAAAATGTATAGTGGTCACGACTAATTTTCATAGAGAAGAAACTTGATATATTCGCACACATTAGTCGTGACAAGAACAACATAAGGTCACAACCAAAAGACACAAAATCACAGCAATTATCTAATTTCCATTCACCCATCTCACACGCTAAAGTTCATCCTTCCCCACACTTACTTTCTACATTATCCTCAATGTGAAGAATTAATGAAACATATGCAAATGCAGCAGTAATAAAGACAAAACTGAACCAGAATCTAAGATGAATTCATGAGAGTTTTTATCTAGCCCTATTGACTTGGTCTCCTCCCCCACGCTTATCAACAAATAACAGCTCAAGTAATATAAGAAAACTAATTAAAGCAGACTATTGTAAGAGGAACAACAAGGAAGGAGACAACCTGAACATTATGGGCGTTTGAAGTTCTCTTTGTACAGCTTTAATAAGTGGCCATTGACCTGAAATGCTGTACCATCTGCTTCATCCATCAATTCAATCGTTCCATAGTCATGGATTTTAGTCACCACATAAGGACCATCCAATCTTGTAGCAAGTTTTCCAAGTTTGAAAGCATATCTAGCCTTAAATCTCAAAAGTTTATCTCCAACCTAAAATTCCTTATGCATAATTTGTTTATCATGAAGAAGCTTGGCTTTCTCCTTGTAAATCCTAGAATTCTCATAAGCATCTAATCTTATTTCTTCCAGTTCCTGAATCTGCAACATTCTTTCTTCTCTAGCAGTGTCAAAATCCATGTTACAAGCTTTGATTGCCCATAATGCTTTGTGCTCAACTTCTACTGGTAGATGACATGTTTTACCATAGATCATTCTGTGTAGGGATATCTCATGTAGGGTCTTATGAGCTGTTATGTATGCCCACAAAGCTTCATCTAACCTTGCACTCCAATCTTTCCTCGAGGGTCTTACTATCCTCTCCAGAATCCTCTTGATAGCTTTGTTGGAATTTTCAGCTCGACCATTTGTTTCTGGATGATAAGCTATTGAAACCTTGTGTTTGATCCCAAACTTGGCAAATAATCCACCTAAAATCTTATTATAGAAACGAGAGCCTTGATCACTCACTATAGCTCTTGGCACACCAAACCTTGAAAAGATGTTTGACTTAAGAAATTTGTAAATAGTCACCGCATTATCCTTTCTTGTTGTTATAGCCTTGACCCATCTTGAGATAGTCCACAACTAGTAGAATATATGTATGGCCAACAGATGGTGGAAATGGTCCCATGAAGTCAATGCCCTATATTTCAAACATCTCACAAAATAGCATAGGATGCTGAGGCATTTCATGCATTTTAGTCAGTCTACCAAAACGTTAGGACCTATCACAAGCTTTGTAAAATTCGTAGCAGTCTTTGAATAGCTGTGGCCAGTAAAAACTAGCATCGAGGATCTTCCTTGAAGTCTTTTTTGCACTGAAATATCCTCCACAAATAGAAGAATGACATGTTGTAAGAATATTGTCCACTTCTTCACTAGGCACACATCTTCTTATAACTTGATCACTGCATATCTTCCATAGAATAGGTGGTTCCCAAATATAAAATTTTGCCTCATGCTTGATCTGTTGGCCTTGGAAATGAGATAAAGAAGGTGAAACTAGACCAGTAATAATATAGTTCACTATGTGGCAATACTAAGGTGCAATTACATAAATCACAGAAACAGAACAATCTCTAAATGTATCACAAGTGATGTCAGGATCTAATACTACCCTTGTATTTTCAGGCAACCTGCTTAAATGATCAGCTACCACATTCTCTGCTCCAATTTTATCCCTTATCTCCACATCAAATTCTTGGATTAGCAGCATCCATCTCAAGAGCCTAGGTGATGAGCAGGTCGGATTGTCGTCTTCCGATCCATCAAAATAATAATATTTTCACCCAATAATAGAGTATAAGGCACAACCCTATCGTTCTTCTCATGGAGCTTTTCTTTTGGAGACCTAGCGTATTGGTGCCAAATCTATTAAAAACCTGAGTGAAAGCAAAATGGGTTTTGGGATTTGGTTAATTTTTTATTTAATAAAATAAAGGTGCAGTAAAGTAAATATTTTTATCTTTTTTATTAAGATGAAAATACATTGGTTTGTGAAAGAAGTATGTGATGACAGACTCTTGATGATGAAAGCGTATCTATCCTTGCTCTTAATTTGATATGGAGTTTTTTAAATCACTAAGTCTTAAACAAAACCTCAATCGATCGATTGAGTCCAGAGCATTAATTCCTTAAACCCCTTTGATCAAAGCTAGTTTAAAAACTCTTAATGTACTGTTAAAATCCACTTAGTGTGTAATTCAAATCGGATGATGAAAATGCACTTGAATGATCGTCGATCGACAAACTTTAGATTTCAAGCAATTGAATTAATTAGCAATGATCGTTGATAACAGTTCAACTAACTTAAAAATTGAAACTGAAATATTATATTAAAATGACATTCAACATATCCAAAGTCAATTATAATTGTCTAATCTGAAAGTAATCAATCAATACTCAATCCCTTGTTCATATAATGAAAACCCTAGATCTAGAAGCATCAAAACATGAAATAGGTGAAGATTAAAACAAAAAACTCCCCAGTGCAGTCCATGAGCTCAAGACACGAGATCCATCACCAAGAGACTAAGGATTTAGAGTCTCATGACTCCTATTATGCTGCAATCGCTGTTCAAATATGATGCCATAGAGAAAAGCAGAAGGTGAGATGAAGAGATGAATGATGGAGTTGTGTGGAGATAGTGGAGAGAGTGTAGAGAGAGTTCGAGCACTGCTTTCTAGCCTAATCAGGTCAAAAACCAGCTTCCCTGCGTCTGCGGCTTCCCTCTTCTTTTAATAGCAGGTTGACTTAATAAAAAATGTGCAGCTTCACGACTGTCTTCTTTGGTCGCGACCTGTAAACGCAGAGAAGCTTCCTAGGAGAAATTAGGTCGCGACCTGTGGATACTTTGGTCGCGACTGAAAGAGACAGAAGCTGCTTCCTTGATTTGATTCTATGTCTTGTGCTTTCTTTTCTGCTCGTATTAGTCCTTACTCCTCTAAAATACGTGCAATTCAAAACTAAAGCTCATTATAAAAGTCCCACCAGTAAAGGAATAACATATATGCAGTTTAGAGGAGTTAATTTACCATTTTACCCTTAAAATAGCATATTGCCAAGCACAATCATGTATTACCACAAAAGTATAATTACAAGCATAAAATGAATGATAAAGTTATTATACAACCCTTAAGAATGTCACAGAAACCATACACAAATTGTGTCTTATCAATTCCCTCACACTTGAACCTTTGTACTCCTAGACAAAGAAATGAATTACACTTAAACTAATGCCATTAAATTCAAAATAACAAGAACTTGGACTGTGACTTTTTAAACAAGAACTTTACAGCAACCCGGTCTGTGTATACAATCACTTTAGATAAGATATGAATTTGTCAAGTGTAATCACAATGGCAAATAGTTCTTTTTCTATGGTAGTGTAGTTCTTTTGAGCACTATCTAATGTCTTAGAAGCATATGAAATAACTTTATAGACAGCTTACCATCTTTCTGTCTTAACATTGCACCTACAGCTTCATTTGATACATCACATGAAAGCTCAAAATCTAAATGCCAATTTGTGCAGCAAGTATAGGTGGTATGATAAGTATAGCTTTAATAGTGTCAAATGATCTCTTGCAAGTATCATCAAAATAGAACTCTATATCTTTTTGCATGAGTTTAGAAAGTGTAGATGCAATCTTGCTAAAGTCCTTAATGAATCTTCTATAGAATCCAGCCTGTCCTAGGAATGACCTTAGCTCCTTTAAAGATTTGGGATAGGGAAGGGAAGAAATAACCTCAATCTTAGCTTTATCTACTTCAATCCCATTCTTAGATATTAAATACCCTAGAACTATGCATTTACCTACCATGAAATGGCATTTCTTAAAATTCAGCACAAGCTTTTTCTCAATGCATCTTGCTAGGACTTTCTCTAGACTCTCTAAACATTCATCAAAATCCTTACCATACACTGTAAAATCATCCATGAATGCTTCCATGTTGCTTTTCAAGAATTCACTGAATATGGACATCATGGATCTTTGAAATGTTCCAGGAGCATTGCACAAGCCAAATGGCATCCTCCTATAAGCATAGGTACCAAATGGACATGTGAATGTGGTCTTCTCTTGATCTTCCGGTGCAATTGGAACCTGAAAATACCCTGAAAAACCATCAAGAAAGCAGTAATTAGCCTTTCCAACAAGCCTTTCCAATATTTGATCCATAAATGGTAAAGGAAAATGATCCTTCCTAGTTGCATCATTCAATTTTCTGTAATCAATGCACACTCTCCATGAATTATGCACTCTAATAGGGATTAGTTCATTCTTTTCATTCCTTACCACAGTTATACCACTTTTCTTAGGCACCACATGAACTGGACTTACCCATTGACTATCTAAAATTGGATAAATAATGCCAGCATTTAACAACTTAGTCACCTCTTTCTTGACTATATCAGATATCAAGGGGTTTAGTCTTCTTTGTTGCTGCTTAATAGGCTTGGCTCTATCATTTAATAGAATTTTATGTGTGCATACAGATGCATCTATACCAGGTATATCAGCTAGAACCCAACCTATTGCTCTCTTATGTGTTTTTAAAACTGTAATTAGCCTCTCTTCCTCAGAAACAGAAAGTGCATTAGCAATTATGATAGGTAATGTATTATTTTCAGCAAAAAATACATATTTAAGGTTACTAGGAAGTGGTTTGAGTTCCAACTCAGGTGGTTGGACAATTGATGGAACCAACTTCTTATCTTCCATAGCTGCAATATGAAACATCCTCTCTTAAACCCCTCAGAGTATACTTGCAGAAGCAATATTAGCTTGACTATATCTTAACTTAAGCCCAGAAATTCAAAATTTTACTCTTAAGTTCCTTATTCTGGACCTTTAATTTGAAAACTGATTAATCTCATTCTACACATCCAAATGAGGCTTATTACCTATCCACGTAATGCCCTAGATGTGTACGACTGGCCTGCCAAATTTCATAGCCAAACTCCTTCGTTTACTAGGTCAAACTGACGTCAGAACACTGCTATCTCAGGACCTGCGAATTTCTCGTTTAATTCGTCATCCACAAATTAAACATGCCAAACAATATTTCTTAATGAATAACAAAGTGTCATACAACAAAGCATATACAAAATTCTCATATTTCTATTACAGCTTTCCCTGCCTAAAATATGGCAGCACAACCGCTACATTCCTTCTGTAGAAAGTAACCGATCTTGTACCGATTCGGTAATTCCCGTAGGAGCTACCATTCTACGTAAGTACCCAGGAAAGACTGGATGAACCGGCTAGGTCCACTCACTTCCAGCCTCCTTAGACAGCACCTACGTACACAGTACGTATCAGTTCCTTTCTTTGTCCTTGCTCTGTTGCCAGAATTTCGGCAGCCTCACGGCGTCTCTTAAAATTTCCAGATTTTATTTTGACAGAACCTTCCCTGTAATGTTATATATGGGAATGAGATTCGGGGGAATCTCAGTAGTAATAATCATAACAATATATGTAATGCAGAGTGACGGTGCTGGCTTGTGATTGTGTATAGATAAGTATGCTGCGTGCTTCCATATCCAATAACATATGATCATAGCATTGTAATAGAGCTTCAAGCATAACATATAAGACAACAATCAAACCAAACAATAGCACAACAAATCACAAAGCCATTACATAAAAGCTAAGATTAGTTACTACCTCAAAAGCAAAACTCCAGAACTTCTATACTGCTTCCAACTCCACCAGAACTTCCTTTCTTTCTTTCTCCTTCTCTCTCTTCTTTCTCTCTCTTTTCTTGCCAAAAACGTGGGATGCATAAAATGGGAGGGGAAGGGGGTATTTATAGCTTTAATGGATGGCATTTCTGTAATTTTGAAGCCATCTGAACATGTGGTCCTGATTTTTCCTGGATTTTCCTATTTTTCTTTATTCCTTTTTACTGCATCATGCATGACATCATCCAGGACACCTCACCGGGACACCTCATCACCACATTCTTCACATGTCACAATTCCTGGACACCTCATCAGCTGACTCAGCAGTTCAGTCCAATCCAGTACCGGTCCAGAGTCTTGCACCGTAATATGTGTCCTCAACTTTTCTTCTGCCTCTAAGATTGCGCCATGTGGCACCTGGAAGGGACCTTTCACGCCTTTCAATGCTATCCAGATAAGTCCTGGACTTTATCTGATCACCTCCTCGGTTATCGTGCCGACCGAGTAACTTTACTTTATTGAAACAGCATTAAAATAGTATTTTAATGCCACTTTTTCCCACATACTCCATGGGCTACGTTTTTGGGCTCTGGGTATGTTATCTTGGATCCTGATCAAGCTCAAGTACTCCGATGGCTCGATTCCCAAGAAACATCCCTCGGCAAATTACCAAAATACCCCTGGGTGCCCTTTCTTGCACTATTTTAACCCTAAGGGTAAAATCGTCATTTCACACCCTTCTGTACTCTGTCAGGGCATATCTGACTCTAAGTAACTTTATCTGTATGTGCCTTGGCTCCTGGACCTGTCCAGAATGACCAAAATGCCCTCATACATCTACTACCCCTTTAGTACAACACAGGGGCATTTTCGTAATTTCGCACTTTTCCGGGGTTCTGCCGGACACTAGCCCACCTATCAGTCCAAGGGTCTTACTGGGCCTTGTTGGCGCCATTATTGGGCCTCTCAGGGTCCATTACCTTCATGGCACGCATTACGAGGAATCTTCCCCCGTTAATGTTTATTGAATATTTTATCTATTTTTCACCGTTTATACACATATCCGGACACCGGCTCCTTCTGTCGGATACACTAGCCTGCAGTGTTCAGGCATCCCTGTGAGTCATATCAGTCATCTGACCGAGGTTATCCGAACTCATTCAGTCCCTTTTCAAATACCGATAAATTTCCCTATCGGATACCCGGAGGCCTCACACTCCCGTCTGGATTTTCTAATTTGCGAATAACTTTTTCTACAGGCCTCCTATCGGTATTCTGTCAGTTTCCTGACATCCGCCCCATAAGGACGCATCATCCTGTATTTTCTCACCTAGATCTGAATTCTAGGATATCCGGTATGAATTTTTATAACTTTTGGACGATCAGTCCATTTCTGGCTATCTAGAGTCTTCAAAAATTCCTGTATTAAGCCAGATTACCGAGCGTCCCTTGCTCTCTCTACCGGTAAAATCTGGGACTGAAATACCGTCGAATAGTCCAAACCACTTCCGGCCTGACTTTCTTTAATTACACTTTAGCCCCAAGAAACTTTTCTTCTTTTCATTTAAGTCCCTTTTTATTTGGCTAAAATTACACTTAAGGACCCCACCTTTTTGTCCTTAAACTTTCCATAATTCTTTCATACTCATAGAGACCTCGTATGCACATTTCATAGTTCAGTGAAATGATCAGCATAATTTTCTCTATTTTCTGGCAAAATATGGTACTCATCGGCTACCAGCCCGATCTTTCCCATAATTACGATTTTGCCCCTACATTCTCTTTCTGGCATCTATTCTCATCTTCTTATCCTTCATCTTAAGTTCTAGAAATTCTCTTTCAATAACTCATCCCCTAAACTCTTCGGGAGTCATCGTTAATTGAAAGGCTCGATAACCCGCCCATATCAGGTTATCTTACACAGGAGCCAGCCCATATCAAGTTACCTGCAGAATTCCTAGGCTTAAGACTTAGGATATTCCTCACATTCCTCATTTTGAACCTAGACGAACTGTCCCGATTCTGTAGGTTAAAGACTTAACTCATCTTTACATCCTGAAGGACTTAGCTCATCCCTCGGATCCTACAAAATACAGGTAAGTGATCCGCCCATATCAGATTACTACCCTGGGACTACGGTTTTAGCAGCCTGCCCATATCAGACTACTTCCCAGTTCTCCTAGACCAAAAATCGGGATGTTACACAATAGGCCTCACCAATTCTTTCCTCACAGGTTCTACAATGTCTAGTTCTATTCCTGCAATTGTATCTTGCTGCTCCCCTTTAAAGCCTTCAAAAAGGTTAGAAACAGAAAAAGAAAAAGATTGTAGGGTGGAAAGTAAGCTATCAATTGAAATATGGTTAATACTTGACACATCACCACTACTATCCAAAGAAATTCAGAAGAAGAAGAAATTTTAGATTCAAGTATTTCACATTCAACTTTATCAAAATTTTGCAGCATCAGCATTTCATGTTCCTCTTTAGCTTCTTCAATGTATGCATCAATTGTACTTAAGCCTAATAGTGAGTAATCTTCAAATGGATGTCTCATTGCTTCATAAACATTAAAAGTTATGACATTATCACCCACCTCTATTGTAATGCCCCCATTTTTCATGCTTATCACAGTATTGGCTATCCTAAGGAATGGCCTACCCAAGATAATAGGTCCCTCTGAATTTGACTCCTGTGACATGTCTAAGACATAAAAATCTGCAGGTATAATCAAGTCTTTGACCTTCACTAATATGTCTTCTAACAGTCCCTCTAGTTTCCTAGTGGTTCGATCAGCAAGCTGCACTATCATTGAAGTCTCCTTAAGTGAGCCCATGCCTATGCCTAATGATGGATAAATGGAAGTTGGCATTACATTAATAGATGCACCAAGATCTAACAAAGTATTAGCACACTGAAACTTGCCGATAGTAATTGGAACTATAAATGAACCTGTATCATCACATTTTATAGGAAGCTGTGGCTTAGGTAAAGCTGACACACTAGATCCTACTTGAACCCTTTCATTTGGTTTGCAGATTCTTTTATTAGTGAAGAGTTCTTTCATAAATTTGTCATACTTAGGTATACTTTTAATAAGATCCACAAGTGGCACATTAACTTCCAATTTTCCTGACAGATTCAGAATATCTTATTCTTGTTTTTCTTTAAAAACCTTCTTTGGACACATGTATGCATTAGGAAAAGGTAGATATTTCATACTTACCTCTCTATCCTTCTGTTATGCATCTTCATGCTCCTTTTCATTCTAGTTTCTGTTAGATTTCTGACGTGTATTGTTGGAACTAGTAGCTGCTTCATGAATCACAGATGGTTGTGCAGAATCCTTTAATACAATTTGCTCATTCTACTGCGACATACCCTTCTCCTTACTGCTTTTTGATCTGTTCTGCTGCTCAATTGATTCAATGTTCTTCTTATCATCATTAGCATCTGCTTCCCCCACTGTTCTTCCACTTCTCAAGCTCATAGCATTTACAGATTTTAGGTTAACGACTGTGTTGGAAGGTAGGTTTCCTCCCATTCTGGCCTAAACATCATTTACTAAATTAGCTAGCTGTGATACATAGCCATTCATATTTGCAGCTTTTGTTTCCCACTGTTCTATTTTACTCTCCAAAGCAGCAAACTTGGAATCTGTCATTGCTAAGTTGTTCTCCACAGTAGATCTTAAATCCTTGAAGTTAGAGATGAAGTTTGTGTGGATGGAATTTATATTTGAATTCATCACATTAATGCTCTTGATTATATCAGATATTCCAACATCCTTTTCAGTAGGAGGTACTTGCATAGCTCTAGAGGATTCAGCCACTTGCTTGTCATTGTTGAACTTGTTCTGCCCAAAATTCCTATCTCTACCTCCATCGCTCCATCTGAAATTAGGATGATCTCTCTATCCTTCATTATATGTGTTGGAGTATGGATTCCTTTGGTCTCCCTTGGATAGCTGAAACATTCTCATATTGTGTATGATAATTAGCACTGTTATGCATTGGGGAATAACATATCTGACAACTAGGAGAAATTAGAACTTGAGAGTATGAGCTCTGAATATGTGTATTACTCAATTGAGAAGCTAAGTTGTTAATCTGAGAACTCATAGCAGCAACTTAAGAAGACAAATTATTATGATCTGGAAATAAGCTTACAGAAACCTCATAGACTTGCATCATAACCTCCATACTACTGGTCATTGTTTGTTATCTTCTCAATCAAGCTCCATGCTTCATCAGTTGTCAAATCATCAATATAACCCCCAGCAGCTGCATCCAAATTCTTTCTACATACAAAGCGTAATCTTAAATGAAAATACTGCACCAAATACTCCATTAGAATCTGATGGTATGGACATCTGGCTAGCAACTCTTGAAATCTTTCCCAAAACTCATAGAAAGACTCTTTAGCATACTATTTTGCAGCAAAGATCTCCTTTCTCAATGTAGCAGTCTTTGATGTAGGGAAGTATCTTTTCAAGAGAGCACTCCTCAATGTATTCCAGGAGTCCAAGGCTTGAGGTGTGTGATGTGGCAGCATATAAAACTATTCATTTGCCTTTCCTTCAAGTGTGAAATGAAATCATAGATGAACAAACCCACTGCATAGTCTTTAAATGCTTGAAAGGATCCTCTCTTGCCAATCCATGAAACTTTGGTAAGTTACTTAACAAAGGACCTTTCAGCTCAAAATTAACATCTAAAGCAGGACAAGTGTTAAAAGGATCATAGTTTGCATTAGAAGAAGTGAGATCTCTTATGCTCCTACGTGGCCTTCTGTTGTTCATGTTACTCTTTGCATAATGCTCATGTTAATTATTCTGATTATGAGTATGAGCTTCACCTACATTAACATACTCTATGACAAGATAATTATCTAGGATGTTACCAAATGCAGGTTCAATCTCAGCAGCAATAGATTGACTAGAAGAACTAAGCTCAGATGTAACACTAGCTTGATTTAAGACTTTAGCCTTCTTAATTTGCTTAAGTATTCTATTGATTTCTCTATCCAATGGAAAGAATTCAGAGCTTTTGTTCATGCAAATCATGCTAAAAAATAATGCAGAAGATCAAATATGTAGCAATGCAGCAAATTCAGAAATTGAGATCAGTTATTCGAAGTTCAAAAATCTTAGGTCGCGACTAAAAGGACTATAGGTCATGACTAAACAGTACAGAGAGCAGATATCACGACAAAAATAAACTTCAAGTCCCGACTAATAGTCACAGAGAGCAAAATTTTTGAATCAGGATTTTTGGTTACGACCAAATGTCACTTTGATTGCTAGTAAAAATCACAGAGAGCAAATGTTTGAAGTTAAAAAATTTTGGTTGCTACCAAAATTCACTCCGGTCGCAACCAAAAACCATAGAGAGTTTTAGTCGTGACTAAGTGTTAATCTGGTTGCGATTAGAAATCACAGAGATGAAAACTGATAAAAAATATTTTTTTGGTTACGACCAAAAAGCAGTCTTGTCACGACTAAAAGTTGCGGAGAATAAATCTGAGTTAAAAACTAATTTCAGGTTGCGACCAAATGTCAATCTGGTCGCGACAAGAAATCACAGAGCACTTTAGTCCCGACTTAGAAACCAAATGGTCACGACATAACAGATACAAAACACAAAATTCACAGAAAAAGTAAAATAACTATATAATTTTTATGTTTTTGTAGCCTAAAAGATTACTTAGGAAACCTTAACAAGTAAGGCTCCCCGGCAACGGGGCCATTTTGATAAACTATCATTTCTAATTATCAAACAAAACTAAGCTAACCAAATAGTAGAGTGAGGTCAACCTAGGTTGATTCACAAGGAGCTACTGGTTATTAAAGTTCCTAATTAATCTTATGAGCCACAAATTAACAAGTTAACAGATGAGTTATGTGATGATTTGTTTGAACTAAGACTGAATGTAAAATCCTATACTATTGTTTATGATTTTAAGTGATTAAGATGGTGAAATATATCAGTGACAAATCTGTTCCCTTGGAGATTACTTTACCTTCATTATCCACAGAATATGAGAAGTTAATCAGTTGAATTAGAATATATAGCTAACAATTTGCTAGCTAAATCTCAATCAAGCTACATCTCGCAGACAATGATTAGAGAATAATGCATCATTCAACTCAGAGGTAGTAGAATATGGATTAAACAAAATCACTTCAATTAATCACAGTTATGTTCAACTCGATCAAAGATGAGAATCAATCAAAGGATCATTTATGCAGAAATAAGAAATCCAACTCGATTCCCTACTTCTTTGTCATCTACTTCTCTAATTGTATTAGTAATCATAGAATTAATTATATCAACTCGATACAATCAAAACTGAATTAAAAATACAATAAACTCCCTGTTCAACTCAAGGATTGTGGTTTAGTGTCATCTCTAAGAGAGCATAACAGCTTAGCCTTGCATTATCTTTTGAACTCCAGCAGTAACAGAAAGCATAGCAGCAGTCATGATGGAAGAAGAAGGAGCAAATAGAGATGAAATGGATATGCAAAACTTTCCTTTGGTTCTATTGACTAGAACAGAGGAAGTTGCAGAAGAGAAAATGAAGATGGAGAAGAAAAATGGATGAGTGATGTCAATGAGATCAGAGAAATGTCGAATGGAATCTAAATTGAGGTGTGAAGTGTGATATGAATGGAGTGATGGAATAGATCTTGCATGTCTGGTATGAATGATGGATGCTAGATGATTGTTATGAATGAATGCATCCCCTGCTATGTAGTCTGCATGATATATAGAGAGGTGTGGAAGGAGTTAGCTGAATAAAGTGAATGGCAGCTAGCATAAATCAGTTATGGCTTGGTCACGTGATGCAGTATGATGTGCGTGTGTGAAAGCCTTATTTTTAGCATGTGCTTCTGTTAGCCGATCTTCTCCATGTGATTTCTATTGCACCACATATGTGATCTCCCAATTGCTTATGTTATTAGCTCCTAGATCTAGCACATGCATGACTGAATCTGTTCTTCTCAGCCATATTTCCCACGTGAATGCTCCTCTTTAGTAGTAGCACATGCTTCCATCTCCTCTTGTCCAACTGTTATCTCCTTTCTATTCTTTTTATCAGTGCATTAGCCTGAAATAGGAAATTAGAATAAACTGATTATTTATCCAATTAATCATTAAAACCACATCAATAAATTCCCAACTGTCCCAATTTTATTTTATTACTAAATTGCTCATCATATTGGTAAATGGGGATAAAATCGATAATAAAACTCTCTTTTAACATATTAAAAATCAATACAAATATGAGTTTATCATTCAGATCAAAGATTCTAGTTCAGTATCATCTCCAAGAAAGCACAATGGATCTAGCCTTCTATTACTATCAAGATTTCAACAGCAGTAGTAAACAGATCAGCAACAGTCATGGTGAATGTAGAGGAGAAAATGAAGATGGAATGCAAACCCAATTCTATAAGAAACTGATATGGATAAAAACATTCAGGGGTGGAGTAATAGTGATATTTCTAGTTACAGTAATGTAGATTATTTAGTCGGCGTTGGGAACATTCAGAATTTCATATCTGATTATACTGTTTTAGTTAGGGATAGTAATAGGGACAGTTATTCCATATATTTTGATATTGAAAATCAAAGTTTTGAGATTGATAATAATCATTCTTTTCTAAGTGAACTAGAAAGTTTTTTTTATAGTTATAAGAATTTCAGCTATGTGAATAATGTATCTAAGAGTGACAATCCTGACTATGATCATTACATGTATGATACTAAATATAGTTGGAATAATCACATTAACAATTGCATTGACAGTTATCTTCATTTTGAAATCTGTATTGATGGTTACATTTTAGGTGATAGTCAAAGGAAAGTTGTAGATGAAAGAGAGAGAATAGAGATGGAGAGAGAATGTGGAATGATAGAGAGATGGAATGGATCTGGATGTCCCTGATAGAGTGAACGATCTGCATGATATATAGGAGAAGTATGGAATGAGGGAACTGGGAGCAGTGTGATATCTGTGTGTGTGGCAAGAACAGTGGAAGGAGTCCTGATATGATGAGCTGTTATAGAAATGTGGAATGTATGAATGAAAACTGATATGAACTGTGCTGTTGGCATGAGTGCAGATCTGAATTGGACTCCCTCCAGCTAGCATGTGTTCAAGCATTATGTTACAGCACATGTGTGAATCCCTTACTTGCTTCTGTTAGCCATGTGCCCAATCTGTTAGCCCACTTGTTCAGTCCAGCACATGCTTAAATCTCCTTTTGTCTAGTTGTCACACAGACCATTCTGTTTTATTCCAACTCCATTTGAGCAAGTTGACTTGGTGTTTAATGAGCATTTTCTGCAATGAGAATTTAAAAGATGTAAATTATTTATCTAATAAGATAATATTCTAATATATGACTAGAATTATATCAATTAATTCCCCATTGTTCTCATTTTATTTTATTTGTTAATTGCTCAAAATATTAGTAATTGGGGACAGAAATCAATAATAAAACTCTCTTTAAACACACTAAAACTAATTCAAATAAGAGTTTATTACCAGTATCCAACTTTGCTTAGAATCCATCAGTGATTAGTTTGTAGGAAACAAAATATGATTCACATGCTTAGAGAATATGAACAATTTAGAATAGTTGAGCATAGTGAGATAAATATATCTTTATGCATAAAAGATATTTTCCTTTTAAATTATGTATGCACAAAGAATTTAACAACTGAACATTGCCTCTTTCTACTTTGCATAATGTTTATCAGATAAGTTTTTGTAGTATTATATAAAAAGATTTTGAAAATCAGTTGCAATGTTCATTCCTAAGGATACAGGTATAAATCTCAAAGATATATCAAACATGATAATGCAAAAGGTTTACCGTTGTAACTTTACCTTATGTGCAAGAATGATTGCCTTTACATAACCATTGCATCTTTTGATATCTTCTAACAAATGCTTACAATTATCTCTCAACTGATATGAACTTTGACTCTTGATAAATCCTTCTTATTCTGTTCTCCTCAGAGTAATTGAATGGTACAGTATAATAGTCTATTCTTGAGGCAAAACATACTCCTTGGGCTTTTCTCTATTGCTTCTTATAAATTGTTTTTGAAATTGCTGCAATGGATTCTCCATGAGTTCTCTTGAGTGATGTGTATTTCATTGATGCATGAGAAGCTCTAAGATGCCCCTTTCTCCACATACCATGTCCATCTTTCTTATTATAATCTTGCACATTTGAAACAATAGAAAGACATTTTGGTATCTATTTAACTTTGGGTCCTTATGCATTAGTTTTAGACCTTATTGTCCTTTAAGTACCCAAACTAAATTTCTCACATTAGAATTTCTTCTAATATAGCATGTGTGAGAAATGTGACCTAGTTTTCCTTAATAATTACAAATAATATGATGATGCACTTTACGAGCGTATTTACAGGTATTATGTTGGTCAAGTGGAAGTAATATATAATCATTGTACAAAAATTTTTCCTTTTTATTGGTAACTTCATCCGATTTAAAATGTAAAATATTTTTGCTTTTCAAAATAGAATCAATGATTTTCATAAAAACTTTTCAAATCATTTTTCTTAAATCTACAAGAGGGATTGGAATTGTTTACCATTAACGCATTTTAAGGCCTAAATAATTATTCAGCAGATCATGAACATTGAGCTCTTCTTGATTCTCTTATTCCTCTTGTTCCTCTGTGTCGATCATTTCATAGAGATGTCATGGGATTTCTCCTTTTTCAGGTTATATTTTATTTGTTCATTGGTAGTGGATTTGCAACTTTCAATTACTGAAAAACTATCAACATTATCATCTGTGACATAATTGTCAAAGGAATAGATGGAATCAAGAGTTTTAAAAATGTCTTTGACATTAGAGCAAAATTTGATTTCCTGATAATCATTTTCAGATAAGAATTGAAAATTTTTTTTATTGCTTTAAGGTTCAAAGAAAATAATTTCTTTTCATTTTCATTCCAATCCTTTATTTATTTAAAATCAAAATCATTCAAAAGGATTTTTCTCATATTGTAGTTAAGAGTTTTTAAAAATATGATCACCCGACCTTTCCAATACAAAAATTCAGAATTTTCTAAAATAGGAAGAGTGTTAATATCAAAACTTTCAGAAAGTATTTACAATCAAATACAGCCATAATCTTTGCACTTGATATCGTTAGATCCTTTAAACAAGTGACCTACTCTGATACCAAATATTGATTCTGGTTGTATCGCCCAAGAGGGGGTAAATTGGGTGATTTTAAAATTTTTAAAAACTCTAAAAATATTTGAATAAAATTCAAGAGTAGAGTTTAAAATGATATAACTGAAAGAAGAAGTTGATAAAGAAATATTGCACAAGATAATTTATACTGGTTCGACCTCAATCCACTTAGCCTACGTCTAGTCTCTATAGCTCCTTTGAGTATTCCACTATCTTCTAAGATTCCACGAGCTCTTGGTGCCTCAATACAATAACATGAGAATTCTCTCTCACTCTCCTTACAACCAACCCATAAGATAAATACCAGTGAGAATCCCTCTCATTCCCCTTACAACCGTAAGATTACAATCCACTCAAGAGTCTCATACTCTTGAGCAACTTAGAAAATAATGATTGAGACAAGAATAATTCTCTCTCAATAGAGGTATTATGATAAATACTTAGGCTCAAACTATAAGTTTTTCTCTTATAAGAATATGATATTTTTTGAATCAAAGAAGAGAAACAGAGTAAAATAAAGATACAGTCACTAAATATAATCAAAATGCAGGCTGAGCATCTCTTGGTTTTCTTTTCATCTTGCAACTTCTTCAGCTTTCTCTTTTTGGCATTTTCTTCTTTTATACTTGGGTTCTTCATAAATCTGTTGAAGTAGCCATTGAGATAGTACTTGATGAATATAGCCGTTATTGCTGATGTATGCATAGCTTTTTGCTTTTTAACTGATCTCTTCGTTTGATATTCTTTATGCCTAAAAATGATCTAAAATATGTCTATATAAGTGATATACAAACATTGTAAGCATATACTAATTATTTTCTAATGATTTAGATTTAAAGATAAAATTTTGTTAAATTCTGATTTTTTTTACAAATCAGCTTGATTGGATCCTTATCGAAAAGGTCTTCGATAAATTATTGATAAATTGCATTGAAATAATTTTAAATCTTATCGAGAAACACTTCGATAACCAGTCTTATTAAAAATGATTTCGATAAATCTTATTGATTTTCATTCAAATAGTTCTGATTTATCGAACAGGTTTTTGATAAACATCCTTATCGAAAAGCTCTTTGAAAAATATTCTTTTCAAAACATATGCTTTTAGACTTATTGATATATTTCATAATACTTTATTTATCAAAATATTGTTCGATAAATAGACTCTTTTAATATCATATCAATAAGTGCTAAAGAATATTATTTTCAAAACTTTCAAACATAAACTTCTAAACATTCTTTGATCTTTTCTCAAATCATATAATATATATGGAAACATTAATTCAAATGATCATTTCTCAAATCAAATCAAATCATAAGATCATAAGCTCATTGAAATTATCTGACATATTAGAACAAGTCATGATCTTTTAATCTTTTAGCACATAAGTTCAGGCTATAAAGATCATTCATTCAATCAAATAAAAGCAAGTCATAAACTCAGCTAAAATATTCACATATTCATCAATCAAAGTTTCAAGGTGATACATAAACTAATTCATTTTAAGCTCTACAGAAAGATCTTATCAAAGAGAACTTCGATAAGTGGTCTAATCAAATAGATTATCAATATACCACAATTAATTAGACTTAAATCTTTTATGGTTTATCTTACCGACAAAAGCTTCCAAAGGCGACCCTCTCAAGTTTCCAGCTGTTTCCTAGATTGAAGTAGCCTTTCTTTCGTCGCCCTACTGAAGTACCAAAGGTCCGCTCTTTCTCTATCATATATGATTGAAACAAATTAATACCATTATAAGCAGTGAATCATCTTCAAAATTATTTATCAGAGAATCAAAGCTTCAGTGTTTTGAATTTAAAACAGCTTATCATTTCTTACTCAAATATTGATCTTATATAATTTTTAACTCAAGTTTTCAACAATTATTTGAGAAGAGGATAATTAAAATTATTGTCAAAAACATTTTCCAAATCAGAAGTTCATAAACTTGAGAACACGTTAATATCTTATCAAAAGTAAGGCAAGTTATAATCAAAATCATATATTATTCTAGTCCTTTTGAAAACACAAAATTTTTTTCTTATTTATTTATCAAAGAGTTATTCAATAAATCCCCTTATTGAATAATCATAATGTATTCTTTTAAAAAATAAAGTTTATTAATTAAAGTTTTTATCGATAAATACTTTGATTGATCAATACTTCGATAAGAGTTTTTATAAAATTCTTTTCAAAACTAAGTCTTTGTCATACTTATTGAACACTTCTTTGATAAATTTTCTTATCGTATAAGTCTTCTAATAAGTCAACTTCTAGAGCAATGACTCAAAATTTTAAAAAATCAAATTCATATTGATTTATCGATGTCTTCATCGATAAGAATCCTTATTGAATAGATCATCAGTAAGTACTTTTCAGAAATTATATTTTCTTTCAAAAGTTCTTTCTCATAAAAGAACTTATCGAATAAGTACCTTATTGATAATCTTATTGATAATCTTATTGATAAATACTCTATCAATTTAAAAATATTTTTTGAAATCTTCTCTTAATTAATTGTCATCATCAAACCATTATCATTGGAGTCTAACAAAAATAACTTGTTTTTTATAATTTTGGGTTCAGATTACTCATTTGAATTTTTGGGTTCAGATTGCTCATTTTGTTTTGTTTATTATATTTTGTGATTTTCTTCATATTTCAGTGAAAAAAGAGTACAAAAGTAAAGAAAAAACAAAAAAAAAAGGAGTACTGAAAAAATACACAGAAAAAAAGTGCTGAAAGTGTGTTCTTAGCAAGCCTATTTTCATATCCAGAATTTATTTTTAACATTTGCAATCTGTGTTAAATTGAACTCTTTATTTACTTAAGATCAAATCTCAACATCCATTTTTGTCATTCTCAAAATCCCTTAAGTATTGGTTGATTTTGTAAATTGTGATTGCTTTGAGTGAAACACGAGCGTTTAGTGACATTCTTGAGGGAAACACATGAGAAAATTTGTGAAAAACTTTATTTCATTAACATCCTTTTTTTAGTCATAATGTCTAATACAGATGAAACATCTAATAGCGTTAGAAGAAATTTGATGAATGATGATGACAGATTCAGGGCAATGGAGCAACATTTTGTAAGCATGAAAGTAGTTTTTGGGGAGATAAGGGATAGGTTGGAGAGGCAAAAAGAAATAATTGCAAATATGCAAAGACTTAGACCTAATCCTAGAAGGCATGATAGGATAAAGGAGGTTTCTATGGATGAATTTGAATATGACGATGATGAGAATATTGGTAGTGAGGGTGGATTTGAATATGAATCGAAAGTGCATAGAAATAGGCATAGAGGAGATAGGCATGAGGGGAGACATGGCAGAAATATTTCAAGAGAGAGAAATAGAGTAGATGGGAACCTTGGTAGCATCAAAATAAATATACCATCTTTCCAAGGTAGAAATAACCCCTGAAGCCTATTTAGAGTGGGAAAAGAAAATAGAAATAATTTTTTAGTACCATAATTACTCTGAAGCTAAAAAGGTGAAATTGGAAGCAATATAATTCACTATTATGATCTTCTTTGGGGGGACAAATTGGGTCTAACTAGGAGGAACCATGGTGAGAGGCACGTAGCAACTTGGAGAGAAATGAAGACCCTAATGAGGAGGAGATTTATTCATAATCATTACTACAGAGAACTTTACCATAAATTGCATACCCTTACATAAGGCTCTAGGAGTGTGGATGAGTATTATAAGGATATGGAATTAATTTTATAAGATGTACAAGAAGATAGGGAGGTCACAATGGCTCAGTTTCTAAATGGGCTGAATAGAGATATAGCTGATATAGTGGAATTGCATCATTATATGGAGATGGAAGACATAGTGCATATGGCAATTAAGGTGGAAAGCAACTCAAGCATAAAGGTATTTCAAAATTCTTTCATAGATCAAGTTCTCCATTGAAACAGAAATGGAAGAAAGAAGAAAAAGCTATCCAAAAAGAGACCACTAAAGGCAAAGAAGAAGCTTCATCAAAGAGCAAAGGCAAATATATTCTCAAACTTCTAGAAATAGAGATATAAAATGTTTCATGTGTTTGGGTATAGGTCATATAGCTTCTCAATGCCCCAAAAATAGATTCATGATTTTAAAAAATAATGAAGTTGTGACGGAAAGTGATAGTGATCATGATTCCATACCCTTACTTGAAGATACTAGTGATAATGGTATTGAATATCCTGTGGAAGGATACAGTCTTATGGTTAGAAGAGCTTGAAATTGTCAAATTAAGGAAGATGAGATGAATGAGCAAAGGGAAATAGTTTTCATACTCGCTACTTCATTAATAGCAAGGCCTGTAGTATGATAATTGGTGGTGGGAGTGTTACAAATGTTGCAAGCACTATATTGGTTGAGAAATTGAATTTGCTTACTGTTAGACATCATATACCATACAAGCTGCAATTGCTGAATGAATGCTGGGAAATTAAAGTTGATAAGCAAGTACTGATTTCTTTCTCAATTGAAAAATATTGTGATGAATTATTGTGCGATATTGTTCCTATGCTTGCTGGACGTATACTGTTGGGAAGACCCTCGGAGTTTGATAGAAAACTGAAGAAGGATGGGTTTACAAATAGATATTCTTTTGTAATGAACAATAGACCCATTACTCTTGTACCATTGACGCCAAAGCAAGTGCATAAGGATCAACTCAAGATGAAAAAAGAGAGGTAAAAATGAGTGATCTGAAAAATAAGAAAAATAGGAGAGAGACATAAAAAAATGAGACTGAAATGGAGAGAAAAGTTTAGAGCTAAAAAAAATGTAGAAAAAGAATGAAGAAAGAAAAGAAAAACAAGAAAGTGAGTTTTTATGCAAAAAATAGTGAAGTGAGGAGTGCTTTCTTGGCTGAACAGTAATTGTTTCTTCTTGTTTACAAGGAATTCTTTTTGAACACTAATGACATTGATTCTTCCTTTCCAAGTGTTTTTGGTTCTTTGTTGCAGGAATTTGAAGATGTGTTTTCTTAAGAAATTCTACCCGGGTTACCACCCTTTAGATGAATTGAACATCAAATTGATTTCATTCCAGGAGTAACAATTCCTAATGAGCCAGCCTATAGAAGCAATAAAGAAGAAATGAAGGAGCTTCAAAGGCAAGTGGAAGAGCTCATGGCAAAGGGATATGTTAGAGAAAGCTTAAGTCCTTGTCTATTCCGGTACTTTTGGTTCTAAAGAAAGATGAAACATGGAGGATGTGCATTGATTGCAGAGCTGTAAATAATATCACTGTACAGTATCACCATCCCATTCCTAGACTAGATGATATGCTTGATGAATTGCACGGTTTCGTTGTCTTTTCTAAAATTGATTTGAAATATGGATACCATCCAATTAGAATGAGGGAAGGAGATGAGTGGAAAACTGCTTTTAAAACAACACATAGTTTGTATAAGTGGTTAGTCATGCTATTTGGATTAACTAATGCACCTAGCACTTTCATGAGATTAATGAATCTTGTTTTACATGCTTTCATTCAGGAATTTGTTATGGTTTATTTTGATGACATTCTGATATATAGCAAGAATCTTGATGATCATTTGAATCATTTAAATTGTGTGCTTGATATTTTGAGAAAGGATTTTTTTTTTTACAAATCTAAAAAATTGTGATTTTTGCATAGATAAAATTGCTTTTCTTGATTTTGTGGTGAGTGCTAAAGGCATAGAAGTTGATAAGGAAAATATAAGAGTTATAAAATAATGTCCAACACCCAAAAGAATAACTGAGGTAAGAAATTTTCATGGTTTGGCTAGCTTCTATGGGCGCTTTGTGAAAGATTTTAGCACACTTGCTGCACCACTCACTGAGGTCATTAAATAATCTATTAGTTTTAAATGGGATAAAGTACAAGATGATGCATTCAATGAATTTAAGGATAAAATTTGTTCTGCACCTGTGTTAGTTTTGCTTGACTTGAATAAAACTTTTGAAATTGAATGTGATGCATCTGAAGTTAGAATAGGAGCTGTTTTAATGCAGGAAGGAAAGCCAATTGCTTATTTTAGTGAAAAGCCAAATGGAGCAGCATTGAAATATCCAACATATGACAAGGAGCTTTATGCACTCAAAAGAGCATTGGAGAATTGGCAACACTACATTTGGCCTAAGCAATTTGTGATTCACACTAATCATCAATCTTTGAAGCACATAAAGGGTCAAGGTAAAATGAACAAAAATACATGAAAGATGGCTGGAATTTATTGAGACATTTCCATATGTCATCAAATACAAGAAATGTAAGGAAAATGTGGTAGCTGATGCATTGTCAAGAAGGTATACTCTTCTTACTTCTCTAAATACTAGATTGCTTGGTTTTGAATATATTAAGGAGTTGTATGCCAATGATGCTGATTTTGTTGAAATATTTATTATTTTAAAAATAAAGCATTTGACAAGTATTATAGGATTGCTGGCTACTTGTTAAAGAAAAATAGATTGTGTATCTCAATGTTGTTTGCGGGAATTGCTTGTGAGAGAAGCACATGGGGAGGATTAATGGGACACTTTGGTGTGGAGAATACTTTGGATGACTTGTATTAATATTTCTTTTGGCCTAAAATAAAACATGATGCATAAAGAATATGTTCTAAATGTATGACATGTAAAAGGCTAAGTCTACCTTCACATCTCTTCTATTGTTCTTCATTCATATTGTTTGAAAGTTTAGTCACATAGGAGGCAAGATTTTTGTTCTTGGTTTCCATTTGCTCTATCTTGGTAAGTACATTAGAAAGGCAAGATTTAAATTCATTTCCCATTGCAACTAGCTTCCCATCAGTAGTGAACCTCTTTTTCACCATTTGAGATGACAAATTGCTCACATCACTGGTGATATTAGATATGCCCTTCAAAATCAATTGCATATCATCATTCTTGGATGAAGAGGCTTCTTGAATAGGCACCATCATACCAGTAGTTGTCCAGGTCTTTGTTGTTACATAGTTGAGACCTCTTCATACCAGTAGGACAATCACCAGTCTTATGAGTGGAAGAGTTGGAAAAGTTGCAACTAGCAGCAACCATAGACAAGAGTTGGGGTTGATTAGACTTAATGCTATCAACTTAAGAGGTCTACTTAGCCATGTATTGTGCTAATTTCATCAAGAGTGGATCTCTTTCGGATCTAGCTCCTCTAACATCTCTTGACCTAATGTGTTGTCCATTCAAAGTAAATATCCTAATCAAATCCCAAGCAGCTTTAAGTTCCATGTTTTCAACCAACCCATTAACTGCAGCATCTAGAACTTCAACATTATGTGGTAACAAGCCATTATAGAAGTATTAGACTAAGTGCTCATCAAGAATTTGATGGTTGGGACACATAATAAGCATATCTTAAAACTGGCTCTAGAATTCAAAGAAAGACTCATATTATACTTCTTGCTTAGCTGATGAGATCTCCTTCTTAGCAGCTGAGATCTTAGTGGAAAGGAAATACTTGTCCAAGAAAGATCTTTTTAACCTAGTCCATGACTCATAAGGGTTGTCTACATAGATAGGAAGGTTCATGTACTACTCCTTTGGTTTGCCTTCAAGTGAAAGATGAAAGACCTTCCACATCACATCCTTTAGCCGTGCTCTAACAGGTTTCATAGAAAGGCACTGCATGTAGAAAGACTTGAGATATGTATATGGATTTTCACATGAAAAGCCATGAAACTTAGGAAGTGAGTGTATCAGTTGACCTTTAATTTCAAAATAACATCAAATATAAGAAATACATCAGGCAAGGGCTTAAAATTAGCATCATATTGGGTAAGCAAGTTAATGGTTCTACCCTTAGATTGTCCATGAACACCATTTTGTCTATTGTTCTCACCAACCCCATCATATTTGGGTTTGGGATGTATCCTTCTAGACCACCCATATTAGGAGTTTTGATAACTATCGTTTTAATTATCAAACAAAATTAAGCTAACCAATAATAAAGTGAAGCTAACCTAGGTCTATTCACAAGGAGCCTAAATGGATGTTAAAGTTCCTAATTAATCTAATGAGCTACAAATTAAACAAATTAGTCAGATGAATTGTGTGATGAGGTATTAACCAACTTCTGAAAGTAAATCCTATACTACTATTTATGATTTTAAGTGTTTATGATGAGGAAATGAATCAATGACAAGTGTGTTCCCTTGGAGATTACCTTACCTTCATTATCCACAGAATATTAGGAGTTAACTCAGTTGAATTAAAATATGTTAGCTAACAACTTGCCAGCTAAATCTCAATCAAAGCTATAACTCGTAGACATTGAATAGAGAAATATGAATTATTCAACTCAAAGATAGAAGAAGATGAATTAAACAGATACAACTATACTCTGTTATAGGATTACTCTAATTAACCACAACCATGTTCAACTAATTCAAGGAAGAGGATAATCAAAGCTCAATTAAGCATCATCAGGAAATCCAACTCGGTTTCCTAATGTTCATCATCTACTAACTATAATTGAATCAATAAACTAGAAGTAACTACATCAATTCAATACAATTAAATCTAAATTAAAGAAACAATTGAAACTCCTTGTTTCAGCTCAAGGATTATGGTTCAGCTTAATCTCCAATAGAGCATAGCAGCTTAGCCTTGTATTGCCATCATAACTTCAATAGCAACAGAAAAACTAGCAGCAGTCATAGTGAAAGTAAAAGGAGAAGATGAAGATGGAAGTGGAATGTTGCTCTAGTTCTCCTCCTCAGAACAAAGCAGAAGTGCATATATGAAAGGAATGATGGATAGTGTGATGGAGTATGGAATGGATAAAGTGTATGGAATTCGTGAGGTCAGGTGTCTGTATGACTGGATCCGTGGATGATGGAGAGATAGAATGGAGATGAGGTATGGAATCTGTGAAGTGTTTGAAGGATCAATGATGTTTTCTCCAGTGTGCAGATGGTGTGATTATATAAGAGAAGTATGGAATGAGTGATGTGGTTTGAATAGAGTGAATGGCTGATGTGGGAACAATGTGCTGTGCGTGAACAGTGCTCCTCTATGTGCCAGCACATGCATTCAACCAACTCTAGACCACTTGCTCCTATTAGCCATGTGCTCAATCTGTTATTAGCTTCTTCAGTCCAGCACATGCCTAATCTCCTTTTGTCCAACTGTCAAAACCCATCTAACCGATTCTCCTTCTTATTCTGTTATAGCAGCAGGTTGACTTGGTCCTTTCATGAGCATTTCCTGTAATGGAAAATTAAAATAAATAGATTATTTATACAATTAATCACTAAAATCACATCAATTAATTATCAACTGTTCTAATTTTATTTTATTGAGTAATTGCCCATTATATTGGTAAATGGGGATAAAATCAATAATAAAACTCTCTTTAAACACTCTAAAATCAATACAAATATGAGTTTATCAACTATCAAGAGGAATTTCCTATTTTAACTTTGGCTTGGTGCTACTAGATGATAAACTAGACTCTTCAAAAATAACCTCTTCTTTAACTAGGACTTGACCAGTTCCTTCAATTATTTTCTCTTTTCTAATCTTAGTGAGAGGTGTTCTTCACTTAGGGTTTCTAAGCACTACGTGATAGCATACTTGGAGGAATTCAATTTGGGGATTATAAAGACCAAGAAGCACCCATAGAGGCTCAACAAGATGAAGTGCAAGGCCCATGTGAAGTCCAGATTGAAAAAATTCACTTAAAATACCATGTGACAAGCATGTGCTTGGAGGAGCAATATAAGTGACATTCAAGAACCTTGAAGAGGCATCAAGAAGGAGTCCTTATGTATTAATTAGGATTTAATTTTGTTTTTATTAAGTTTCCTTTTTTATTTGCTTTGAATAAGGCCTTTTGGTCAAAGATTATTTTAAAATATTTTGTCCTAGTTTCCTAATTTTAGGTTCTACTTTGTTCTTGAAGTTTAAGTAATTGCCTTATTTTGTATGCCATTAATGATGTCAATCAACATTAAGGCATCATTAATAGCATTTAAGACTTAGGATTTTAATTCTAGAGTGTTCAATGATTTGCCCATAGGTAGGCTACGTTTTTGTACTTTGAAAACCAGGATGGAAAGAATAAGGACTTTGTTCTTGGAGAATGCTATTTCTCTTGTATGAGCTATGTTGCATCCTCATATTATTGTGAGAATACCATGACTATATCAAGGGAGTGGTCAACCTTGTGGTGCCTTTATGGTTATGGTTATAAGAGACAAGTTCTCTTAAGGTCCTATCTCGATCATTTGACTTTCCGTGCTTGTGGTTACAAGAGATATGTTCTCTTGGGGTCTCATTCCAGTTTGTCTTAAACTTTTTTATATTTGATTGCCCCTTATTTCACTATGATTTGGGTTCTAGGTCTACCCCTTTTAGGCATGCACAAGTGTAGGCACAAGATCAAAGGTCAAGCACAACACAAAATTGATGTCCAAGTATGTATTTGATGAGTCCATATTTGTACCTCATTTTTATATAGAATTGGGATATTTTTGATATTATTCTACACCAATTTTGTATATATTTCATGCATTGATCATGAGTTTGGTTGTAATCTTGAGTCTTGTAAATTTAAGGTAAAATGATTAAATTACACTTTATGCTTTCATTTCTAGAAGAAATGATATGATGAGTTTGTGGATGTTAATTGCAGGCACAAGGAGGAGTGGCAAGGGCTCAGGAAAAGGAAATCAGGACCAAGGAGACAAGGGAAGAGTTTTGGAAAAAGAATAGCTCTAGTTAAAGTGGGAAGATGTTACTGTACCCTTTTGTCGCGACGAATGACCACAAAATGTAACTTATCAAAACTATGCATTTTTGCCTTTTAGGGCAAAACTAACTTTTAAAAACTCAGGAACATGCCAAAATTTGTATCCAGACTTCCATTTTCAGATCTGGAACATCATCCTCTTATTTCCTCTCATCTCTATCCATTCCCAAGATCCAATCCTCCATACTTTGACCGATTCAACCCCATTTTTCAACATTCAAACTACTGCAACACCTCCATTCTCCATTTTTCTCTGCACTTTTCTATTGGTGACATTGAGAAGAGCACTTTGATTGGTTTATGACAAGCTCCACCCCATGAGTGGCTAAATTCTTTGGGCTTTGGTGAAGTAAAGCAAGGATTGAGCTCAAGGACAACAACAGGGATTAGTTTTGTCTTAGTTTCTACTACATTTATAGGAGACATACTTAGATTATAATTAGTCTTTCTATATTTTGATGCCTTGAGGATTTGTTTAAATCTCTCTTGAATTTGGAACATTGTAATTTGATCTTTGATGTATTTGTTGGTTTATTTATATATAAAGGTCATTTGATTCCTTGTGGCTTTCTATTTATCATGGATTATTGGTATTGGTTGGAATTGTGCTGTTGATTGTCATCACTTGAGAACATTGAATCATTTGATTTCATTTACAAAGCTAAGTGGTTCATAACAATGCAAATGAAAGAGCTAATTCTACTTGGATTATAGTGGGGTTAACTAGATTGTGCATTGGACTTGATTATTTGATCAAGGATGCACAATCTTTGGACTTAGTTGAACAAATCTCCCATATCTTTGGAAAAAGCTAGGATAGCCAAGTTTCATTCACCAAAGTTCACTCTCATTACATCTCACAAACCAAAATCATTTTCTCACTTATGCTTGGATTTAAGTAACCAAAAACATTTACTTTATTGCAATTAAGTTTGAATGCAAATTGCATTTTCACACAAACCAATTAAAAGACTATGATTTCCCTTGTTTTAAATGGGGTCTTTTAACACCATTTTCAGTTAGAAATTAAATGAAAGCTCCTAAGAGAGATTACCTGAGGTTGTATTAGCTACAATCCTTAGAAACTATAAATTTTTTATTGAAACCCTCAAGGCTAAGACAGAAAAGGTTCTCATCAATGGTGCCGTTACGGGGATCCAGTAATTGGCTCCTAGCAATCGGTTGTCAACATCATTGTTGACTCTTGGGTCATCTCTATGAGCTGTAGTGTAGTTTCCATCTTCATAGCATCTTAATTTTCTAGAAAACCAACCAAACATCTTGTTTTCCTTTTGTTTTGCATGTGCATTTTCATTTCAATTGATTGTATTGCTATTTTTCTTGTACTTGATTTGATTTTTGGACATTGTTAACTGTTATAGATCACAATTCTATTGAATATCTGGTTTCTTCAATTGTCCTGATGTTTTGCTTGATTTTGAATAAAATTTGAACTTGAGTCAAGGTTTTGGTGCTTGGTCTTCTGTTTTGATAGTGAAATTTTATTTTACTCTGAATTTGCACTGAGATCATTTGCTATTTTTGATTCTGTACCATTTCGTCTTGACCAAATTACTGGTTCATCTGACAAACTTCCATTGGAGTTTCTGTTTTAGCATTATGTACCTTTTCACCGCGACAAAAGTTCCTGCTCACATCGATGAAGGTTGCTGCCCTATTTTTAATGTGTTTGTTTGTGTGACTGTTTTCCAAATAGTTGTGTATGCATAGATCTAGAAGTCTTAAAACTAGTGGCTTTGTGACTACTAGCCCTAAAAGTAGTAGAACACTAACTAGGTTAAGAAGGAAAGAAGTACAAGAGGTTAATCATATTTTAGAAGAAATCACCCCACCTGATCCTAATTCACCTTTGATAACTGTTGTTTTAATTATCAAACAAACTAAGCTAACTAATAGTAAAGTGAAGCTAACCTAGGTCAATTAACAAGAAGCTTAAATGGATGCTAAAGTACTTAATTAATCTAATGAGCCATAAATTAACAAATTAATTAGATGAATTGTAAGATGAGATGTTTGAACTAATTCTGAATGTAAATCCTATATCCTACTATTTATGATTTTAAGTATTAATGATGATGAAATGAATCAATGACAAGTGTGTTCCCTTGAAGATTATCTTACCTTCATTATCTATAGAATATTTGGAGTTAATTAGTTGAATTAGAATGTGTTAGCTAACAACTAGCCAGCTAAATCTCAATCAAAGCTACAACTCGCAGACATTGAATAGAGAAATAAGAATCATTCAACTCAAGAGATAGAAGAAGATGAATTAAATAGATACAACTGTACTCTGTTATAGAATTACTTTAATGAACCATAACCATGTTCAATTAGTTCAAGGATGAGAATAAATTAAAGCATCAATTATATAGAAATAGGAAATCTAACTCGACTCGATTCCCTAATCATTAATCATCTACTAACTCTAATTGCATAAGTAATTATAGAATTAACTACATCAACTCGATACCCTGTTCAGATCAAGGATTCTAATTCAACATTATCTCCAAGAGAGTATAGCAACTCTAGCGTTCCATTGCTGTCAAGACCTCAACAGCAGCAATAAAATCAGCAGCAGTCATGATAAGTGCAGAAGGAGAAGATGAAGATGAGGACTGAACTTTCCTCTGGTTCTATTACCTAGAACAGAGGAAAGTTGCAGATGAGAGAGAGAGAGAGAAAATAGAGATGGAGAGAGAGAGAGTCCAATGGTGTGAATGGTCTCTCATCAGTGGGGAATGGAGTGTGAATATGGGATAGCTGTCACATGTGTGTGTTATGGAGTAGAATCTGATGTGGAATTAGAGAGGAGGTGAGGTATATGGTGTGAAGTCAGATGTATGGGGTGCGTGAGTGATGTCCTTGGCCTTTGCAGATGATGTGAATATATAAGACGAGTGTGGAATGAGTGATGTGGTTTGAATGAGTGAATGGCAGCTATCAGCATATGCCCAATCTGTTACATCACATGTGTCAATTCCCCCACTTGCTTCTGTTATCAACCTCTCAATTCCATGTGATTCTGTTAGCCCACTTGTTCAGTCTAGCACATGCTCAATCTATTAACTTCTCCCTTCCAACACACGCTTAAATCTTCTCTTGTCTAGCTGTCAACTAACCTCCACCAAATCTGTTGATTAGTTACTACATTCCTGTAATGGAAATTTAATAGATTATTTATCTAGTTAATCACTAAAATCATATCAATTAATTTTCTCTTGTTCTATTTTTATTTTATTTATTAATTGCTCAACATATTGATAAATGGAGATAAAATCAATAATAAAACTCTCTTTAAACAGACTAAAATCAATACAATTAAGTTTATCAATTCCCCCACACTTAGCCTTTGTATTTCGAGCAAAAATATGGATCAAAATTGAAATTCAAACACACATGTTCAGCATATTTGGCCACAATAGATTTAGCATAAGCACTTGTAATCATCAATCTTTTCCCTTCAATTGGCAACAATCTATACTAATCTCATATCAATTAAAGGATCTAACTCATGCAATTAAATCATAGTAAGCAACTAGGTTGAGATTTCCTCACAAGGTATAGTGTTTCACTCACTCTCTTATCAAGGTAATTTCACTCAACCATCTAGCTTAGGCTTCCCATAGGCTTGTAACCATCCTACATCTCCACCACTAAATGCCACAAGGGTTGTGAATCAAAGGGTCTTTATTAGGTTGTAATGTTGGAAAGGCTATAATGAAATGGAAATGCATGTCAATGATTAATGAAATACTACACATGATTTTCCTTCTTCAAGTTGTTCCTAATTTGATCACAATTCTAGTTATGCAGCTACAGAAAATAACAAGTCATCATCTAACTTCCTTTTATTCAAGTTGAATATTACATCTTTCTTGTTATCTGATCTATTTTTTTCTTTGTTTTTCTCTTCTTTTCTCTGTTCCTTTTCTCTTTGTTTTTTTCTTACAACTATTGATCCAGATAACAAATACATTAAGTTCATATATTCAAAAAGGAGTTGTAACTTAGCAGTTATTTTACAATTAAAGACTTAACTGCATAAACAAATATCTTGTACAACATTCATTAATCAAAGATGGAATTTTAAAAGAAAGTTAAGGTCTCAAAGGGTTTAAGCAAAGGATTTGATATTTATGTGGCTACTGTTTGGTTAAAAAGTGTTTTGAAAGAAATGCCCTTATGATATTCACAATTCAAAGAAGCTAATGTGGTTTTGACTCAACGATTGAGACAAGTTCTACAAAGTTACCAACCTAGATGGTGTCACATAATATAAAAGAGTATATGTTGGAGGTTCAAAATCCTTCCATCTAGCTTGCTCATCCTAATCAACTTACCATGACTAGATTGCATGAATATCAAACTAAATACATGAGACTAATCATTCATGATGCACAATTTCTAGTAGTAAATCAATGAAACAAGTAACTCACACTTCATGAAGTTTGCCAATATTCAAAAGTATATGTTCAAAATTCAATTTTAAATCCATAACAGTAAATTCCAATAGACCAAGTAACAATCAGAATGAAATAGAAGAATTTTTCAGCAGAGGGTCACTTTTAGTCGCGATAAAAAAGACATCAAGTCGTGACTGTTTTACATAGAAAAGCATCTTCAGAGAAACAAAAGGAATATTGGTCGTGACAGAAATGGACACTGGTCGCGACTCATAATCACAGAGAGTAAACTTGATAACCACATATGCTCTGGTCGTGACCCAAGCATCAATCCAATCACATCCAAAATTCACAGAGAGTTACAGTCGAGACAGAGATAAAGCACAGTTCATGACTAAACATCACAGATAGGTAAACATAAGAAAATATAAACTCCTGGTCGCGACAAAATAGTTAAAGGTCGTGACTAATTTTCACAGAAAAGAAAATTGACATATTCGCACACATTAGTCGCGACAAGAACGACATAAGGTCGCGACCAAAAGATAAAGAAGCACATCAATTATTTGATTTTCATTCACCTATTTCACACACTAAAGTTCATCCTCCCCCACACTTAATTTCTACATTGTCCTAAATGTGAAGAAGTAATGAAACAAATGCAAAGGCAGAAGTAATATGAAAACTGAACTAGAATCTAAGATGAATTTATTAGAGTTTCTATCTACCCCTACTGACTTGATCTCCTCCCCCACACTTAATCAACAAATAACAGCTCAAGTATATAAGAAAAATTGGTTAAAGCAGACTAATGTAAGTGGGGAAACAAGGAAGGAGACAACCTGAATATTATGGGGGTTTGAAGTTCTCCTTGTACAGCTTCAATAAGTGGCCATTGACCTGAAATGCTGTATCATCTATTTCATCCATCAATTCAATTGTTCCATAGTCATGAATCTTAGTCACCATATATGGATCATCCCATATTACAGCAAGTTTTCCAGGTTTGAAAGCATATCTACCTTAAATTTCAACACTTTATCTCCAACCTGAAATTCCTTATATAGAATCTATTTATCATGAAGAAGCTTGGCTTTCTCCTTGTAAATTTTGGAATTCTCATAAGCATCTAGTCTTATTTCTTCCAATTCCTAAATCTGCAATATTCTTTCTTCTCCAGTAATGTAAAAATCCATGTTGCAAGCTTTCACTGCCCAAAATGCTTTGTACTCAACTTCTACTGGTAGATGACATGTTTCACCATAGACCATTATATATGGGGACATCTCAATTGGTATCTTATGAGCTATTCTATATGCCCACAAAGCTTCATCTAACCTTGCACAACAATCTTTCCTTGAGGGTCTTGCTATCCTCTCCAGAATCCTTTTGATGGCTTTGTTAGAATTCTCAGTTGACCATTTGTTTGGGGATGATAAGCTGTTGAAACCTTGTGCTTGATCCCAAACTTGGCAAATAACCCACCTAAAATCTTATTACAGAAATGAAAGCCTTGATCACTTACTATAGCTCTTGGCACACTAAACCTTGAGAAGACGTGTGACTTGAGAAATTTGGAAACTATCACCGCATCATCCATTCTTGTTGGTATAGCCTCCACCCATCTTGAGAGATAATCCACAACTAGCAGAATGTATATATAGTTAAAAGATGGTGGAAATGGTCCCATGAAGTCAATGCCCCATACTTCAAACACCTTATAAAACAACATAGGATGCTGAGGCATTTCATGCCTTTTAGTCAATCCACCAAAATGTTAGCACCTATCACAAGCTTTGTAGAATTTGTAACAGTCTTTGAATAGTTGTGGCCAGTAAAAAACTAGCATCGAGGATCTTCCTTGAAGTCTTCTTTACACTAAAATGTCTTCCACAAACTGAAGAATGACATGCTGTAAGAATGCAGTTGATAAATTAATATTTGTACTAATTTTAGTATGGCTAAAGAGAGTTTATTATTGATTTCTGTCCCCATTTATCAATATAATTGAGCAATTAATAAATAAAATAGAATTGGAATATAGTTGGGAATTAATTGATGAGATTTTAATGATTAATTGAATAAATAATCTGTTTATTCTAATTTTCCATCACAGGCCAATGCAGTCGCGACCTGATGTACCTACCTTCGCGACTAAACGTCAATGCAGAAATCAATCAAAGAATAACTTGAGGGAGAATGACAGCTGGACTTGAGGAGTTGATGACATGTGATAGCACATGGGCTAAATCTAAGAATTAAAGAACTAAAGCAAGTGGGATATTCAGCACATGTGCAGCAATAGAAATCACATGGAGGGGAAGCACATGCTGTCATGCGGATGACACGTCTTGCATCACACATTCTGGATAGCTCACACACCTCATACACATAACCTCACTCATTCCACACTTCCATATGAGTTCTCATTGCACTGTTCACATAGATGGCACTGTTCACACACACACCCCTAATTTAAAAATAATCACACTTCTGGACTGCACAGGTCATTAACATATTCCACACACATGCCATCTGCACATTGATTTCACACTTCTATATATTCCATCATCCATTCATATCACACTCCACCACATCTACATTTCAGACATCTCTCTCTCTCACGCCATTCCATCTTCATTTTCTCTTCTGCAACTTTCCTTTGTTCTAGTCAATAAAAACAGAGGAAAGTTACATATCCATTTCATCTCCATTTGCTCCTTCTTCTTCCATCATGACTGCTGCTATGCTTTCTGTCGCTGCTGGAGTTCAGAAGACAATGAAAGGCTAAGCTGTTGTTCTCTCTTGGAGATGACACTAAACTAGAATCTTTGAGCTGAACAGGGAGTTCATTATGTTTTTAATTCAGATTTGATTGTATCGATTTGATGTAATTAATTCTGTGATTACTAATGCAATTAGAGAAGTAGATGATAAAGAAGTAGGGAACCGAGTTAGATTTCTTACTTCTGCATAAATTATCCTTTGATTAATTATCATCTTTGATCGAGTTAAACATAGATGTGATTAATTGAAGTGATTCTGTTTAATTCATATTCTACTACCTCTGAGTTGAATGATTCATTATTCTCTACTCATAGTCTAGGAGTTATAGTTTGATTGAGATTTAGCTAGCGAGTTGTTAACTACATATTCTAATTCAATTGATTAACTCCAATAATCTGTGGATAACGAAGGTAAGGTAATCTCCAAGGGAACACACTTGTCATTGATTCATTTCACCATCTTAATCACTTAAAATCAGAAACAATAGCATAGGATTTTACATTCAGTCTTAGTTCAAACAAATCATCACATAACTCATCTGTTAACTTGTTAATTTGTGGCTCACAAGATAATTAGGAACTTTAATAACTAGTAGCTCCTTGTGAATCGACCTAGGTTGACCTCACTCTACTATTTGGTTAGCTTACTTTTGTTTGATAATTAGAAACGACAGTTATCAAAATGGCGACGTTGCCGCGGAGCCTTACTTGTTAAGGTTTCCTAAGCAATCTCCTAGGCCTCAAAAATATAAAAAGTAGGTAGTTATTTTTTTTTTTGCGAATTTTGTGTTTTATATCTATTTAGTTGTTGACCATTTGGCTTCTTGTCACGACTAAAGTGCTCTGTGATTTCTTGTCGCAACCATATACACATTTGGTCACGACCTGAACTTAGCTTTTGACTCAGATTTGCTGTCTATAAATTTTGATCATGACCAGAGTGCCTTTTGGTCGTAACCACAAAAATATTTTGTATCAGTTTTTATCTTTGTGATTTCTAGTCGCAACCAAATTGACACTTAGTCACGACTAAAACTCTCTGTGGTTTTTGGTTGCGACCGAAGTGCATTTTGGTCCAAACCAGAAATTTCTAACTTCAAGCATTTGCTCTCTGTGAATTTTAGTCGCAGCCAAAAATCCTGATTAAAAAATTTTGCTCTTTGTGATTGTCAGTCGCGACTTGAAGTTCATTTTTGTCCCGATATCTGCTCTCTGTACTTTTTAGTGGTGACCTAAGATTTTTGAACTGCGAATAACCGATCTCAATTTCTGAATTTGCTTTATTGCTGATATATTTGATCTTTTGCATTATTGTCGAGCGTGATTTGCATGAACAAAAGCTCTAAATTCTTTCTATTGGATAGAGAGATCAATAGAACCTTAGGCAAAGTAAGAAGGCTAAAATCTTAAATCAAGCTAGTGTTGCATCTGAGCTTAGTTCTTCTAGTCAATCTGTTGCTACTGAGATTGAACTTGCATTTGGTAACATCCTAGATAATCATCTTGTCATAGAGTATGTTAATGTAGGTGAAGCTCATACTCATAATCAGAATAATTAACATGAGCAGTATGCAAAGAGTAACATGAACAATAGAAGGCCACGTAGGAGCATAAGAGATCTCACTTCTTTTAATTCAAACTATGATCCTTTTCACACTTGTCCTGCTTTAGATGTTAATTTTGAGCTGAAAGGTCCTTTGTTAAGTAACTTACCAAAGTTTTATGGATTGGCAAGAGAGGATCCTTTCAAGCATTTAAAGACTATGCGGTGGGTTTGTTCATCTATGAAGCCTATAGGAGCTGATATGGATGCTGTGCAAAGATAAGTGTTTCATTTCACACTTGAAGGAAAGGCAAATGAATGGTTTTATATGCTGCCATATCACACACCTCAAGCCTTGGACTCCTGGAATACATTGAGGAATGCTCTCTTGGAAAGATACTTCCCTACATCAAAGACTACTACATTGAGAAAGGAGATCTTTGCTGAAAACAGTATGCTGAAGAGTCTTTCTGAGTTTTGGGGAAGGTTTCAAGAGTTGCTGGCCAAATGTCCATACCATCAGATTCCAATGGAGTATTTGGTGCAGTACTTTCATTCAGGATTGCGCTTTGCATGCAGAAAGAATTTGGATGCAGCTGCTGGGGGTTCCATTGATGATTTGACACCTGATGAAGCATGGAGCTTGATTGAGAAGATAGCAAACAATGACCAGCAGTATGGAGGTTATGATACTAGATAAGTGCATAAGGTTTCTGCAAGGTCTTCTTCTCAAGATTACAATAGCCTATCTTCTCAAGTTGCTACTATGAATGCTCAGATCAATAATCTAGCTGCTCAACTGAGCAATACGCATGTTCAAAGCCCATACTCTCAAGCTCTAGTTGCTCCTAGTTGTCAGCTTTGTTCTTCTCCAATGCATAATAGTGTCAATTATCCTACACAATATGAGGATATCTCAGCTATCTATCAAGGCAAACCCAACCAATATTCACAAAGAAACCCATACTCCAACACATATAATGAAGGATGGAGAGATCATCCTAACTTCAGATGGAGGGATGGAGTGGAGACACGAATTTTGGGCAGAACAAGTTCAATAATGAGAAGCAAGTAGCTGAGTCCTCTAGACCTATGGAAGTACCTGCTACTACAAAGGATGTTGGAATATCTGAGATAATCAAAAGCATTAATGTGATGAACTCAAATATAAACTCCATAAATACAAACTTCAGCTTTAACTTCAAGGACTTGAGATCTACTATGGAGAATAACCTAACAATGACAAATTCTAAGTTTGCTGCCTTGGAGAGTAGAATTGAGCAGTGGGAAACCAACACTTCAAACATGAATGGCTATGTATCACAATTAGCTAATTTAGTAAATGAAGTTCAGGCAAGGATCAGTGGAGATCTACCTTCAAATATAATTGTTAACCCCAAAACTGTGAATGCTATAAATCTACAAAGTGAAGAGAAAGTTGTTGATGCTGAAAATAAAGATGAAGGTGAGGTAGACACTGATTCTAGCATTCTAATGAAGAATAGCATTGAAAAGCCTGAAGATTATGGACAGTTAAAAAGATGAAGGAAGCATAATTCCTTGAGAAGAAAGAGGATACAGAAAATCAAATCAATTCTGCACAAAATTCTGAGGATTATGGATAGTTAAAAAGCAATGAAATTGAGCTGTTGGAGACTATTGATACTGAGTCAAGAAATCCTAGTGAGGATATAATTGAAGCAACAATATCAGCAGTAAGTTCAGAGCTCAAACAGGAAGAAACTCATGCTGATTCAGCTAAGAAAGAAGTGGACCTGAAGGATTTACTTGTTCCAAAGGAATTCATGAGCAGCAAGGAAGTCTTAAAGGAGCAGAACAAAGAAATCATTGATTGTTTCAGGAAGATTGAAGAAAATATGCCTATACTAGAGAGGGTATAGAGAATACCATAATATGCAAAATGTTTGAAGGAGAGTTGTAACCACAGGAAAAGAGACAAACCTAATGAACTGGTGCAAGTGGGACCTAAAGCTTCTGCACTTTTCAAAGCTCAATTTTTAGTGGTGTCAAGATCTAGGTGCATTTTCCATTCCCTGCACAATTGGTAAGATAACTATTTCTAGAGGATTATTAGACTCAGGTGCTGCTATTAATGTGATGCCTAGTTCAATTTATCATGCTTTAAATGTGAATTTGATTAAACCAACTAAGGTGTTAGCTCAATTTGCTGATAAGAGTATTATAAATCCTAAGGGAATCTTAGAAGACATTCTAGTTCAAGTTAAGGACCTTGTTTTCCTTGTGGACTTTTATATTTTTTATATGACAAATAAATCTCTTGATGATAGTACTCTTATTCTAAGGAGGTCATTCTTGAAGACAGCTAACACCATGATTTGCATGAAAGAGGGAATTATTAAAATGGAATTTGGTGGGCACATAATTCAGTTTAACATGTATAAACACCCACATCAGGATCACTCACTATTAGGCTTAAGTGCAATTAATGCATATAAAGAAGAGGCTAAAAACCTTCCCTAAAACTCATAGAAAGACTCTTCAGCATACTATTTTGAAGAAAAAATTCCTTCTTTGATGTAGGGAAGTATCTTTCCAAGAAAGCATTCCTCAAGTTATTCTAGGAGTTCAAGGCTTGAGGTGTATGATGTGGCAGCATATAAAACTATTCCTTTGCCTTTTGTTCAAGTGTAAAATTGATGCGATACACCAAGCTAATGACCCATTGCAAATTCCAACTGGACCAATCACAAGAGCAAGAGCTAAAAGGATTAAGGAAACTTTGAGTGGGCTAGTACAAGACACCTTGACAAGGCAAATGGCATTTGTTGGAGCATCAAATCTGGATGGAGAAGCTGAGGATGTCATTAACATCATTTGGGCTGAAAATGGAGCTGCTGATCATGCCTTGGGCTTGGAGACCTCAACTTAAGGAGCTTGGATCAAGTACAACACATGAGAAGACTTTTTTATTTTGTTTTGGGCCTAATTAATCATATTTTGGACTTGTATGATGTTTAATTTCGTTTTAAGGCCTTTTAGGTCAAATATCTCAATGTAACCCTATAAGATATTGTAAACCTCACTCTTGGAGGCAGACTTGAATTTGGGGAATGAAAGGCTGCGTTTTTTGCACCTCCAACTTGAGAGTGGATTCTCTCTAGGGTTCTTCATTGAACTAACAGATTTATCAAGGCTTGTTCAACCTTGTGGCATCTTCAAACACTTGGGGTCCTTGTTCTTCCATGCTCAAGGGTTCAAGTGGATCACCAGACCTCTGTTTAGCTTTCTTGGGGTGAGTATATTTCAGATTGGTTGTGGGTTCGTGGGATCGTTTCCTTATGGGTTCTCACCATCTTGGTATCAGAGCTTTGGATCTAAACTCAGGTCATATCTTTATGTTTGATTACCTTCAATTTCGTTCATAATTTTGGTGTTTTATTTGGTGTCTGTTCGTCTTCTGCGTTTCAGTCTATCATCAAAATTGTCGCGCTTGTTCATCCGACTTTCCGTTGAGTTTTGTGATGTTTAATAGGTCATTTTCATAGTTCAGAATCTCTTCTTTCTGATCGTTTTGGTTTCATCTAAATCCGAGTTTTTTAGGGCAAGTTATACCCATTCTAAAAGGGACGCGTTTTTCTGGAATTTCTGGGTTCAGTTGCTCATTCTGTTATGTTTATGGTATTTTCGTGATTTTCTTTGCATTGTTCAGTGACAAAAAGAAAATAGTACAGAAAAAAAATAAAAAAAGAAAAGAAAAAAAAACGAAAAAAAAAAAGAAAAGAAAAATTGTTGTGCTGGAAGTGTTTTGAGCAAATCATCTTCATACTCAGAATCGGTTTCTGATTCTTCTTGAAAGTCCATATTCAATACTCTTGATGTCCCAGTGTTCCCAAGTGTTGGCTGATTCTGCATATTGTGATTGCTTTGTTTAAATTGCTTAGTTCTTTAAAGAGCCTCAAGAGGGATTTAAGAGTGGAAAAAGGCAAGAGTTACATACCTCAATTTAAAAGCCAAGTTTGAGTGAAACACGAGTGTTGAGTGTCATTCTTGAGGGTAAGAAAATTTGTGAGGGACTCTATTTCACTAACACAATTATTTTTCTTGAAGTCTCAATGTCTAATGCAGATGGAACATCCGGTGGAGGTGAAAATCCAATAAGTGTCAACGACACCCTTAGGGCAATGCAGCAGCATTTTGAAAGGATGAATTTGGTTTATGGAGAGATAAGGGATAGAATGGATAGACAAGATAAAAGGATTGCAAATCTGCAAAGGTCTCGACCTAATCCTAGAAGGCATGAAAGGCAAAGGGGGGTTTCTATGGATGACTTTGAATCTGGAAATAATGAAGTTGGTGATAGTGAGAGTGAAAGTGATGACTCTATGCCCCTACTTGAAGAGGCTAGTGATTATGGGATTGAATATGCTGTGGAAGGAGAATGCCTTGTGGTTAGAAGAGCCTTAAATTGTCAAGTGAAGGAGGAAGAGTTGAATGAGCAAAGGGAAAATATCTTCCATACTCGCTGCCTAATTAATAACAAGGTATGTAATTTGATAATTGATGGTGGGAGTGTTACAAATGTTGCAAGCACTACATTGGTTGAGAAATTAAATTTGCCTACTGTTAGACATCCTAGACCATACAAGCTGCAATGGTTGAATGAATGTGGAGAAATTAAGGTTGCTAAGCAAGTTCTGGTCTCTTTCTCAATTGGCAAATATTGTGATGAAATATTGTGTGATGTTGTTCCTATGCATGCTGGACATCTAATTTTGGGAAGACCTTGGGAGTTCGATCGAAAGGTGAAGAAAGATGGGTTTACCAATAGGTATTCTTTTGTAATGAACAATAGACCCGTTACTCTTGTACCATTGACTCCAAAGCAAGTGTATGAGGATCAACTCAAGATGAGAAAAGAGAGAGAAGAAAGAGAGAGTGAACTGAAAAACGAGAGAAAAGAAATTCAAAAAAAAAGAGAGGAGTAAAGAGAGGAAAGAAATTCAAAAAAAAGAGAGGAGTGAAGAGAGAAAAGAAAAGATGAGTTTTTATGCAAAGGGAAGTGAAGTAAGGAGTGCCTTTTTGGCTGAACAACATTTGCTTCTCCTTGTTTACAAGGAATCCTTTTTGAACACTAATGACTCTAGCTTTTCTTTTCCAAGTGCTGCTGATTCTTTGTTGCAGGAATTTGGAGATGTGTTTCCTGAAGAAATACCACCTGGATTACCACCCACAAGAGGAATTGAACATCAAATTGATTTCATCCCAGGAGTAACAATTCCTAATAGGCCAGCCTATAGAGGCAATCCAGAAGAAACAAAGGAGCTTCAAAAGCAAGTGGAAGAGCTCATGGCAAAAGGATATGTTCGAGAAAGTTTGAGTCCATGTGCAGTTCCAGTGCTTCTGGTGCCCAAGAAAGATGGAACTTGGAGGATGTGCATTGATTGTAGAGCTGTTAACAATATCACTGTAAAGTATCGCCATCCCATTCCTAGATTAGATGATATGCTTGATGAATTGCATGGTTCCATTGTCTTTTCTAAGATTGATTTGAAATCTGGATACCATCAAATTCAAATGAGAGAAGGGGATGAGTGGAAAACAGCTTTCAAAATAAAACATGGTTTGTATGAGTGGTTAGTAATGCCATTTGGGCTAACTAATGCACCTAGCACGTTCATGAGATTAATGAACCATGTCTTGCGTGCTTTCATTGGAAAATTTGTTGTGGTTTATTTTGATGATATTCTAATTTATAGCAAAAGTCTGGAGGAGCATTTGGATCATTTGCATTGTGTGCTTGATGTTTTGAGAAAGGAAAAATTGTTTGCAAATCTAAAAAAGTGTGATTTTTGTATGGATAAAATTGTTTTTCTTGGCTTTGTGGTGAGTGCTAAAGGAATAGAAGTTGATGAAGAAAAGATAAGAGCTATAAAAGAATGGCCAACACCTAAAAGCATAACTGAGGTGAGAAGCTTTCATGGCTTGGCTAGTTTTTATAGGCGCTTTGTGAAAGATTTTAGCACACTTGCTGCACCACTTACTGAAGTTATAAAAAAATCTGTTGGTTTTAAATGGGATAAAGAACAAGATGTTGCATTCATTGAACTTAAGGATAGATTGTGTTCTGCACCTGTGTTAGCATTGCCTAATTTTAACAAAACTTTTGAGATTGAATGTGATGCATCTGGAGTTGGAATAGGAGCTGTTTTGATGCAGGAAGGAAAGCCAATTGCTTATTTTAGTGAAAAGTTAAATGGAGCAGCCTTGAAGTATCCAACATATGACAAGGAGCTCTATGCACTTAAGAGAGCATTGGAGAATTGGCAACACTACCTTTGGCCTAGACAATTTGTAATTCATACTGATCATCAATCTTTGAAGCATATTAAGGGTCAAGGTAAGCTGAACAAGAGACATGCAAGGTGGCTAGAATTTATTGAGACATTTCCATATGTCATCAAATACAAGGTAAAGAAAATGTGGTGGCTGATGCATTGTCAAGAAGGTATACTCTTCTCACTACTCTAAATACGAGGTTGCTTGGTTTTGAATATATCAAGGAATTGTATGGTACTGATGCCGATTTTGCTGAAGTGTTTCTTGCTTGTGAAAAGAAAGCATTTGAAAAGTTTTATAGGGTTGATGGCTACTTGTTTAAAGAAAATAGATTGTGTGTGCCTCAATGTTTTTTAAGAGAATTACTTGTGAGAGAAGCACATGGGGGAGGATTAATGGGTCACTTTGGTGTGAAAAAGACTTTGGATGTTCTGCATGAACATTTCTTTTGGCCTAAAATAAAAAGTGATGTGGAAAGAATCTGTGCTAAATGCATAATTTGTAAAAGGGCTAAATCTAGAGTCTTGCCACATGGTTTATACACCCCCTTACCAGTGCCTAGCGAACCTTGGGTAGATATATCAATGGATTTTATTTTGGGTTTGCCTAGGTCAAGAAAGGGAATGGATTCCATATTTGTGGTTGTTGACAGATTTTCTAAAATGGCACATTTCATTCCTTGCCACAAAACTGATGATGCCACATATATTGTTGATTTGTTCTTTAAGGAAATTGTAAGACTTCATGGTGTTCCTAAAAGTATTGTTTCTGATAGGGATACCAAATTTTTGAGTCATTTTTGGAGGTTTTTGTGGGGTAAGCTGGGAACTAAATTGTTGTTTTCTACTGCTTGTCATCCACAAACTGATGGACAAACTGAAGTAGTTAATAGAACTTTAACTCAATTGCTTAGAACTATGACTCAAAGGAACTTGAAGAATTGGGAAAATTGCTTGTCATTCATTGAATTTGCTTACAATAGGAGTGTGCATTCATCTACTGATTATTCTCCCTTTGAAATAGTGTATAATTTTAATCCCCTAACTCCTTTGGATTTATTACCATTGCCTATTGATGAGAGGGTAAGTCTTGATGGGACAAAGAAAGCTGAAATGGTGAAAGAACTTCATCAAAGGGTGCAACAACAAATTGAAAAGAAAAATGAGCAATATGCATCCAAGGCTAACAAAGGAAGAAGGCGTGTTCTCTTTAATCCTGGTGATTGGGTGTGGGTGCATATGAGGAAAGAAAGATTTCCAACTCAAAGAAAATCCAAATTAGCTCCAAGAGGAGATGGTCCATTTCAAGTGCTTGAAAGAATCAATGATAATGCTTACAAAATTGATTTACCTGGTGAGTATAATGTTAGTGCTACTTTCAATGTGACTGATTTATCTCTTTTTGATACAGGTGATGATTCGAGGTCGAATCCTTTTCAGGAGAGAGGGAATGATGCGATACAACAAGCTAATGACCCATTGCAAATTCCAACTGGATCAATCACAAGAGCAAGAGCTAAAAGGATTAAGGAAACTTTGAGTGGGCTAGTACAAGACACCTTGACAAGGCAAATGGCATTTGTTGGAGCATCAAATCTGGATGGAGAAGCTGAGGATGTCATTAACATCATTTGGGCTGAAAATGGAGCTGCTGATCATGTCTTAGGCTTGGAGACCTCAACTTAAGGAGCTTGGATCAAGTACAACACATGAGAAGACTTTTTTATTTTGTTTTGGGCCTAATTAATCATATTTTGGACTTGTATGATGTTTAATTTCATTTTAAGGCCTTTTAGGTCAAATATCTCAATGTAACCCTATAAGATATTGTAAACCTCACTCTTGGAGGCAGACTTGAATTTGGGGAATGAAAGGCTGCGTTTTTTGCACCTCCAACTTGAGAGTGGATTCTCTCTAGGGTTCTTCATTGAACTAACAGATTTATCAAGGCTTGATCAACCTTGTGGCATCTTCAAACACTTGGGGTCCTTGTTCTTCCATGCTCAAGGGTTCAAGTGGATCACCAGACCTCTGTTTAGCTTTCTTGGGGTGAGTATATTTCAGATTGGTTGTGGGTTCGTGGGATCTTTTCCTTGTGGGTTCTCACCAAAAATGGAATACTTATCTATGCACAGCATCCATATAAGCACCTACAAGTTTCATGGATAAGCAAACCACTGCATAGTCTTCAAATGCTTGAAAGGATCCTCACCTGCCAATTCTTAAAACTTTGGTAAGTTACTTAACAAATGACCTTTCAGCTCAAAATTAACATCCAAAGTAGGACAAGTGCGAAAAGGATTAAAGTTTGGATTAGAAGAAGTCAGTTCTCTTATGCTCCTACGTACTCTTCTAATATTCATGTTATTCTCTTCATGTTGCTCATTTTGATTATTCTGATTATGAGTATGAGCTTCACCCTCATTAACATGCTCCATGACAAAATGATTATCTAAGATATCACCAATTGCAAATTCAGTCTTAGCTGCAACAGATTTACCAGAAGAACTAAGCTCAACAACAGATGCAACACTAGCTTGATTTAAGATTTTAGCCTTCCTAATTTGCCAAAGAGTTCTATTGATTTCTCTATCAAATGGAAAGATTTCAGAGCTTCTGTTCATACAAATCACACTCAACAATGATACAGGATATCACAATGCAGTAATTTTAGAAATTGAGATCAGTTAATTGCAGTATAGAAAGATCTGTTCACGATTAAACAGGACTTTAGTCGCGACTAAAAATCACAAAGAAGAAATTGCGGCAACAATGAACTTCAAGTTGCGACTGATAGTCACAGAGAGTAAAATTTTTGAATCAGGATTTTGGGTCATGACCAAATGTCACTTTGGCTGTGACTAAAAATCACAGAGAAGAAAATTTGATGGATAAAGATTTTGGTTGCGACCAAAAAGCACTCCGGTCGCGACTAAATGTTACAGAGAGCAAATCTGAGTTAAAAATTAATTTCAAGTTATGACCAAATGTGTATCTAGTTGCGACTAAAATTCACAAAAACTCTTAGAAATCAATCTTTTTGCACTTTAGTTGCGACTTAACATGCAATTGGTCGCAACCCACCAAAAAGACAAAACACTAAATTCATAGAAAAACTAAAACACCTATACTCTTTTTATGTTTTTGAGGCCCAATAGATTGCATAGGAAACTTTAACAAGGAAGGCTCCCAGGCAACGACGCCATTTTGATAACTGTCATTTTAATTATCAAACAAACTAAGCTAACCAATAGTAAAGTGAAGCTAACCTAGGTCGATTCACAAGGAGCCTAAATGTATGCTAAAGTACCTAATTAATCTAATGAGCCACAAATTAACAAATTAATCAGATGAATTGTGATATGAGATGTTTGAACTAATTTTGAATGTAAATCCTATATTCTACTATTTATAATTTTAAGTATTAATGATGATGAAATGAATCAATGATAAGTGTGTTCCTTTGGAGATTATCTTACCTTCGTTATCTATAGAATATTTGGAGTTAATTAGTTGAATTAGAATGTGTTAACTAACAACTCGCTAGCTAAATCTCAATCAAAGCTATAACTCGCAGATATTGAATAGAGAAATAAGAATCATTCAACTCGAGAGATAGAAGAAGATGAATTAAATAGATACAACTGTACTCTATTATAGAATTACTTTAATTAACCACAACCATGTTTAACTAGTTCAAGGATGAGAATAAACTAAAGCATCAATTATGTAGAAATAGGAAATCCAACTCGGTTCCCTAATCAATAATCATCTACTAACTCTAATTGTATCAGTAATTACAGAATTAACTACATCAACTTGATACAATTAAACATGAATTGAAAACATAATGAACTCCCTATTCAGATCAAAGATTCTGGTTCAGCATTTCTCGAAGAGAGCACACTCTAGCCTTTCATTGCTGTCAATACTTCAACTGCAGCACTAAAACCAGTAGTAGTCAAGATAAGTGCAGAAAGAGAAGATGAAGATGACGACTGAACTTTTCTCTGGTTCTATTACCTAGAACAGAGGAAAGTTGCAGATGAGAGAAAGAGAAAATAGAGGTGGAGAGAGAGAGAGTGCAATGGCGTGAATGGTCTCTCATCAGTGGGGAATCGAGTGTGAATATGGGATAGTTGTCACCTGTGTGTGTGTTATGGAGTGGAATCTGATGTGGAATTAGAGAGGAGGTGAGGTATATGGTGTGAAGTTAGATGTATGGGAAGTGTGAGTGATGTCCTTGGCCTCTGCAGATGATGTGAATATATAAGAGGAGTGTGGAATGAGTGATGTGGTCTGAATGGAGTGAATGGCAGCTATCAGCACATGCCCAATCAATTACAGCACATGTGTCAATTCCCCCATTTGCTTCTGTTATCAGCTCCTCAATTCCATGTGATTCTGTTTGCCCACTTGTTCAATCCATCACATGCTCAATCTATTAACTTCTCCCCTCCAGCACATGCTTAAATCTTCTCTTGTCCAGCTGTCAACTAACCTCCACCAAATCTATTGATTGGTTACTGCATTCCTGTAATAGAAATTTAATAGATTATTTATCTACTTAATCACTAAAATCATATCAATTAATTTCCACTTGTTCCATTTTTATTTTATTTATTAATTGATCAACATATTGATAAATAGGGATAAAATCAATAATAAAACTCTCTTTAAACATACTAAAATCAATACAATTAAAAGTTCATCAATTACCTTCTACTGAGAATGAGTCCCTAGAGGAAGAAATAATGGCTGAAATACCTCTTAATGGGGATGTTGAGAATGGAAATAACCATAATGGACCAAATAATGTAGAGGAAGAAAGAAGCATTAGGGATATTAACCAGTCTAACGTGAATTATGATCCTTATAGCTTTTATATTGATGAGGTTAATTTTGAGATTAAAGGTGCATTGCTTGCAAATTTACCTAAGTTCTATGATTTTGCAAGTGAATGTCCACATCTTCATCTTTAAACCATGTATTTGTTCCTTCATGAAGCCTCAAATGGCCAACCTAGATGATGTTCTACGATGGGCATTCCATTTTATTGTTGAGGGAAAGGACAATAAGTGGCTGTATAATCTACCTCAACACTTTACCATACTAACATGGGATAAACCAAAGAGTGCTTTTCTTGAGAAGTTCTTTCTGGTATCTAAGATGACAAGGATGAAGAAAGAGATCAACAACATTTTGCAATGGGATGATGAATCTCTATATGATTATTGGACAAGATTAATTGGGCTTTTGGCTCAATGCCCTCATCACAATATCACCAAGGGGGATTTAGTGGATGCTTTCTATGATGGCTTATTACCACATAATAGAGTATCCATCAATACTGCTGCCGACGGGTCTTTGAGAGATAAAACTCCACAAGAAAGTTGGGATTTATTACAGCAAATGGTAATTAGTGACCAGCAATCTAAAGATCCAAGGAAAACACCCACTACCACTTCACCAGGTTCTTCTAAGGAGATCATAGCTAAAATTGCGGCTTGGGGAAACATGTTGGAAAGACGAATGAATATCTTAGAGAGAGATTTACATTCTAAGCTAGTGAATACGGGTTGGAACATCTCAAGCCTTAGTGGCCGGTTGTGAGACATGTGGTTCGATGTGCATGCCACCAGCACTTGTGACAAGACTTGTGAAGAGGTGTCGGTAATGTACCAAGGAAGAGATGGGTAATATCAAAAGAGGGACCCTTACTCTAATACTTACAACCCCTATTAGGGAGATCATCCTAACTTCTGATGGTGAATTAATGACAATATACAAACCGATTCCAAAGTGGTGGAGCTTCTTCTGGTATGCTCAAGACACTTCAAGATCTATGGTTTCCAATTCTCATAACAACGCTATTATATAGCCCAATGGTTGATGAGACTTCTCAATTACTATAAAGCATGGCTGCTCAATTGTCCAATGTTGATGGGAGAGTTTCCAACATTGACAATAGGTTGAAAGAGAATGATGGGCATATTTCAAATATGACCTCTATCCTCCAAAATTTGAAGCAAAACAATCATGATGTGTTTGAAGATTGAATAGCTTAATTTAAAGAATGCCAACATTACAACCCATTTTAACCAAGTCACAAATACCGTAAGTGACATGCAAGCAAGTGGTGGGAAGAGTGTAGAGGAGCAAACAGAATCTAGTCATCATGAAGCCTCAAAGCAAGTAGGTAAGGAGGTAAAAATTTCTCAACTCCCTTTTCCTAGAACATATCACATGGGAAAGAAGAAGTTTGATGGGGACTTTTCTCAAAAGGCTTATACCTTGTTTAGTAAGATTGAAATCAATGTGCCAATGGTTGAGTATCTTAGAAGCACTCCTAAGCATGCTAGATTTTTAAAGGAATTGTGCACCAACAAACAAAGGTATAGTCTCATTGAGAGGATTCAATTGAGTCCAAATGTTTCTTCTCTATTTGAAGCTGATCTACATGTGAAGTGCCAAGATCCTGGTTCCTATACAGTTCCTTTACTATTGGCATGTCCATATCAAAAGAGCTCTATTGCATATAGGGGCCACTATAAATGTTATACCTTTGTCTGTTTATCATTCCCTAGGTGTTGATAACATTAAATATACTACTAGGGTAATGTTGCAATTGGCAGATAGAACTATTAGGCACCCTAATGGTTTCTTAAAGGACATTCTTGTGAGAATCAAAGATTTGATGTTCCCTGTGGATTTTTATATTTTGGATATGACCAATGAGTTGGTAAATAAGAGCACATTGATTCTAGGAAGACCATTCTTAGCTACTTCCAAAACCATCATTAGTATGAAGCATAGTGTCATTACAATGGAAGTGAGTGACCATGTTATATCTTTTAATATGAATGAAGCAATGAGGTATTCTTTTGACAATTCTACTTTCATTGGTTTAAATGCTATTGATTTGGTTTTGGAAGAGGCTCGAGATGGATCATGAGTTAAACATGCATAGTAACTTGCAATGACAATGAGTCATTTGAATTCAATTCTTCTTTGAGTGCTTATGAGGATTATTTCTCTTCTTTGAACTCTGTTTATTCAATGTTTTGACATTGAATAAACAGAGTTCAAAGAAGAGAAATAATCCTCATAAGCACTCAAAGAAGAGTAGCATGCTTTCCATTTCTTAAGACTTTACATTTTCATCTAGATTTGACTCCATGTCCTCATTTTCAAGTGATGCAGCAGCTGTTGGAAGAGATTATTAACTAACTATGCAGAACTTCAGAGCATGATCGATGCTGAATGTGGAGAACAAGCAACAAAGGAGAGTTTCTATGACCGTTCGTATCGACAAATAAGAGAAACTCTATTGGCCCTGCTTCCTGTACCGTTTCGTCAAGACAAACGAGGAGTCTTCACCTAGACAAGCTACTGTGACTTTTCATCATGGCAAAAGGCACAACAGGAAGACCCTTCATTGTGACGAAAGAACTCATACCTGGATCTAGAAGAGTTGACCACTATTTTTCCACTATCTCAAGTGCTATGCAAGAAGTCCTTGGAACCCTCAGTTACAGGACTGATTCTCTCTTCTCTACTCATTCTCATAAATCTAAAATTACATTTCATTCTCTTTGATTTTTAAATGATCTTATCTCTAATGTTAGTAGAGGACTGAATGGTGTAATTCCCAAGGCACTTGCTGCTATAGGTCAACTCCAAGTTGACTCAACACTTGGGATACCTTTGGAGCAACATTTTGAAGCTAGTCAAGTTTTACCTTGCAACAATATTGATGCTACAAAGGGGAGTGTTCTTAAACTTATTTCATTGATTCCTTCTATTGTTCAACCACCTGTTATTGAACTGAAGAGTTTGCTAATCTAAAATATTCTTTATTAGAATATGACTCTAAGTTGCCTGTTATAATTTCTAATGCTTTAAGTGTTAAGGAAGAAAATAGGCTTCTAAGGGTTCTTAGGAATAATAGAGAGGCAATTGGTTGGTTATTAGCTGCTTAAAGGGATTGATTCTACTATTTGCACTCACAAGATTTTGTTATATGATGATGCAAACCCAATTAGGCAAAGTCAGAGACGCTTGATCCCCTAATCTCTAATGTAGTTAAAAAGGAAATTGATAAGTTGTTTTGGGCTGGCATAGTATATGACATTTTTTATAGTGAATGGGTCTCTCCATCTAGTTCATGTTGTCCCTAAACAAAGAGGTATAACTGTAGTTAAGAATGAACAAAATGAACTAATTCCCACTAGAGTTCAAAATGCCTAGAGAGTCTGCATTGATTATAGGAAGCTTAATGAAGCTACTAGGAAGGACCACTTTCCTTTACCCTTCATTGATTAGATGTTATAGAGATTAGATGGGAAGAGTCATTATTACTTTCTAGATGGCTACTCTGGTTCTTTCATATACCTATAGACCATAAGGATAAGGAGAAAAACATTTTCACTTGCCCTTTTGGCACTTATTCTTATCAAAGACTGCCCTTTGGTCTTTGTAATGCACCTGGCACATTCCAAAGATGTATGATTTCTATATTTTCTGATTTCTTGGAAGATTGCATGGATGTGTTCATGGATGATTTTATTGTATATGGTAATTCATTTGATGAGTGTCTAGATAGTCTTGACAAGGTTCTTGAGTGGTGCATCTTGTTTTAAATTTTAAAAAATGTCATTTTAGGGTTGACCATGGCATTGTTCTATAGCACTTGATCTCTTGTAATGGTATTTAAGTTGATAAGGCTAAAGTTGAAATAATATCTTCTTTTCCCTACTGATAGAGGAGCATGGCAGGATCAAGCATCAAAGGAAGACCAAAACACGGAGCATAGAGCCCAAGCTAAAAGATGGAAGTCCAATACTCTAAAAGACCCATTACAAGGCATTGCATGCCCAATGACGAGAGCAAGGACCAAATCTATGAAAGAGGCGTTGAATTATTTGATAAAAGATCTTAAAGAGTTAGAACCTTTGTATTTGGAAGAAGCATCCCTCAATAAGCCCATCAAGGGTCCAAACATGGTGCTTAAATTGCTAGAAGCCAAACAAGATGTTGCACAAGGCCCATGTGCAGTCCAGATTGAAGAATTCACTCAAAATAACATGTGACAAGCATGTGCCTTGGAGGAGGAGCATAAGTGACGTCCAAGAATATTCAAGAAGCATCAAGAAGGCGTCTTTATGTATTATTTATGGTTTAATTTCGTTTTTTTAAAGTTTCCATTTTTATTTGCATTAAATAAGGCCTTTTGGTCAAAGATTGCATAAGAATATTTTAGGTTAGTTTCCTATTTTTAGGTAGTAGCTTTTTTCTCCAAGAAAAGGTAACTTTCCTATTTTCTTTAGCCTTAATTGGTGCCAACCAAGATAGTCAATCATCATTAAGGCACATTTATGGCATTTATGACGTAGGGTTTTTTGATTCTAGATTGTTCTTTTGCTGCCTATGTAAGGCTACGTTTTTTTGTAATTGGAACATATTTGAATGAATGATTTTAGAGAATTTTATTTCTCTTGAGTGAGCTTTGCTTGCCGCCTCATATTCTCGTGAGAATACTCGACTGTATCAAGGGCTGATCATCCTTGTGGTGTCTCCATGGCTAGGGTTGTAAGAGACAGGTTCTCTTAAGGTCCTACCTTCGATCGTTCGTCTAGTTTTCTAACTTGTTCCTAGCCGGATCCGTATTCGTACCTTATATCATTTGGTATCAAAGCTAAGGTTTGCTAGAATTCAAGTTCTATCCTTTTATATATTATTTTTGTTTTCTTGTTTCATCTTCTTAATTCTATCATTTGTCCTTCGTCCCTTGCTTCCATCAATTTGGTTCTTCACCTTTCCACACCCTATTTTTTTTTGTGACTTTCTACGTTCCTTTGAGCAAAAAAAAAAGGCTCCGAAAAAAAAAGCTCCGAAAAAAAAAGCAAAAAAAAATAAGAAAATTCAAAAAAAAAAGAAGAAAAAAAAGGAGGAGCTATAGATTTGAGAATTACAATGTTAAAGATGAGTTTCCTAAAATTGAGAAGAGCTTCCATTACAAGTCACAACTAGTTTCCTAAATCATTAAACTTGGGTGGTAACCGTTCTTATTTTCTCTCTTTGCATATTTCCTAATTTTTCGTATTGCTTAATTTTAATTTCTTTCCTTTTTCCTTCAAGTTTCCTATTCACTTCCTTCCTTCCATATCTCACCTTCCTAACTTGATTTGCTTTTCTTGCAAGGTGCTCAATTTCCTAAATTATTCTCAAGGTAGCACCTTTCCTAAATATTTTCTTCCCTTTTTTTCCTTTCTTTTCTAATTCATAGCGTTCCATATTGTCCTTTCTTATCTCTTATATTTTTCTGGTTCTTACAATTCTGGTTGTGGAGATTACCATTGTCTCTTGATTTTGTTGAGTTTCAATCAAGAATATTATAGGAGGCAAGTTTGAGTGGTAAAAGGCGAGAGTGTTATTACATCAATTTAAAAGCCGGATTTGAGTTAAACACGAGTGACACTATGATTTCTTGAGTGAAACACGTGAGTAGAGTGGTAAGGTCCCTTCTTACTATTTCATTTTTCTTTGATCACACTAACGTTTCAGCTTCAAGATGAGTGACAGAGAAGCCCCTATGGAAGAATTCAACGCAGATCCTAAGCTGTTCATGAGAGCCATGAGAGATGAATTTCTCAAATTCAAGTTGGAGCTGGCGGAGCTAAAAGCATCCAAAACAAGTAGTGGTGATGAGGAGGTGATTAGATCTGGTTCTTCATCCTCAAAGAATAGGAGCAGACCTAAAAACCGTGATTTTGACACTTATGACACAAAGGTCAAGTACCCTACCTTCAAGGGTAATATAAATCCAGATGCATACCTTGATTGGGAGATGAAGTTTGAGCAAATCTTCAGAATGAATGACTGGCCAGAAGTAAAGAAGGTAAAAATTGCTTCATATCAATTCTCTGACTATTCTATTGTTTGGTGGGAAGATTTACAGCTTAAAAGGCGTCTTAAGGGCAAAGGACCACCTCATACATGGTCAAAGCTAAAGAAACTCATGCGCAATAAGTATGTCCCTAGTTACTACTACCGAGAGCTAAATAGAAAGTTATGACTGTTTGGCCAAGGCTCTATGACTGTCGATGAATATGTGTATGAACTTGACCTTCTTAAGATTCGAGCTGGAGTACAAGAAGGAGAAGAAGCAAGCATGACCAGAATCATTGGTGGGTTAAGGCTTGAAATTAGAGATAAAGTTGAGATGTACACTTTTGCTGATAAAGAAGAGCTAATGCATAAAGCCATCAAAGTTGAGAAGCGGTATAAAGAAAAACACTCCAAATCCTCATCTCATGGTTGGAGGGACTCTAGATCAGCATCGAAGTGGAAGGATTCTAAGGCTAAAGATGTTGCAAAATTCATACCACAAGCCAAGGAGGAATCCAAGCCCAAGATTGAGTGGAGAACTTCTTCTACTGGTAGCACCTCTTCCCTTCAATGTTTTAGATGTCGTGGAAAAGGGCATATTGCTTCCCAATGTCCCAATAAGAGGGTCATGATCCTCAAAGATAATGGCGAGTATGACAGTGTGCATTCTAGCGATAAAAGTGATGATGACATGCCTTCTTTGGTGACTAATTCTGAATTGGAGATTGATGAAGCTGAACCTGTTAAGGGAGAAGCATTAGTGGCTAGAAGAGCCCTAAACATGCAACCAAAGGAAGATAAAGAGCCAGAGCAGCGAGAGCTCATCTTCCACACTAGGTGCTTCATAAAGAATAAGGTATGTAGCATGGTTATTGATAGTGGTAGTGTTACCAATATTGCTAGTACCTTACTTGTTGAAAAATTGGATTTACCTACTATGAAGCATCCTAAGCCTTATAAATTGCAATGGTTGAATGATAGTGCTGAAGCTAAGGTCACTAAGCAAGTTTTGGTTTCTTTTTCTGTTGGTAACTACCATGCTAAAGTTTTATGTGATGTAGTCCCAACGCTTGCTGGACATCTTTTGCTTGGAAGACCATGGCAGTTTGATAGTAGAGCTCACCATGATGGTTACAAAAATTGTTATTTTGTACCTTTCAATGGAAAAATCATTGTATTGAAGCCTCTTAGGCCTAAGGAAGCTTATGATGACCAAGTGAGGATTGAGAAAGACTGCAAAAAAATAAGTGGGTGAAGTGAAAAAGAGAGAGTACAGAAAAAAGAAAAGAAAAGGAATGAGTATGAGAAAAATGAACAAAAGAAAGAGAGTCTATTTGCTGGAAAAAGCGAGGTTAAGAGAGCATTATTGAGTGAGCAAGTCTTGATGCTTGTGTGCAAGGATGCTTATTTTTCTACTAACCAACTTAACCCCTCTTTGCCTTCTAGTGTTGTGGCTTTGTTGCAGAAATTTGGTGACCTATTCCCTGATGAAGAAACTGAGGTCGTCAATAGAACACTCACTACCTTGTTACGTGCAATAATTCAAAAGAACTTGAAGAATTGGGTCAATTGCTTGCCTCATATTGAATTTGCATATAACAGGGCTATTCACTCTTCCACTTCTTTCTCTCCATTTGAGATTGTTTATGGCTTTAATCCTCTATCTCCTTTGGATATTCTACCTTTACCTTCTAGTGAACGAGCTAACCTTGATGGCAAGAAAAAGGCTGAGTTTGTGCAGGAATTACATGCTAAGGTGAGGGCCAACATTGAGAGAAAGAATGAGCAATATACAAAGCAAGCTAACAAAGGCCGTAGGAAAGTTGTCTTTGAGCCTGGAGACTGGGTTTGGGTACACTTGCGAAAGGAGAGGATTCCAGAACAACGAAAGTCTAAGTTGCAGCCAAGAGGAGATGGACCTTTCCAAGTCCTGGAGCGAATCAATGATAATGCTTATAAAATATATTTGCCTAGCTCCTACGGTAATGTAAGTGCTACATTTAATGTGACTGATTTATCTCTCTTTGATGCTGTAGATTCGAGGATGAATCACTTTGAGCAGGGAGGGAATGATAGAGGAGCATGGCAGGATCAAGCATCAAAGGAAGACCAAAACACGGAGCATAGAGCCCAAGCTAAAAGATGGAAGTCCAATACTCTAAAAGACCCATTACAAGGCATTGCATGCCCAATGACGAGAGCAAGGACCAAATCTATGAAAGAGGCGTTGAATTATTTGATAAAAGATCTTAAAGAGTTAGAACCTTTGTATTTGGAAGAAGCATCCCTCAATAAGCCCATCAAGGGTCCAAACATGGTGCTTAAATTGCTAGAAGCCAAACAAGATGTTGCACAAGGCCCATGTGCAGTCCAGATTGAAGAATTCACTCAAAATAACATGTGACAAGCATGTGCCTTGGAGGAGGAGCATAAGTGACGTCCAAGAATATTCAAGAAGCATCAAGAAGGCGTCTTTATGTATTATTTATGGTTTAATTTCGTTTTTTTAAAGTTTCCATTTTTATTTGCATTAAATAAGGCCTTTTGGTCAAAGATTGCATAAGAATATTTTAGGTTAGTTTCCTATTTTTAGGTAGTAGCTTTTTTCTCCAAGAAAAGGTAACTTTCCTATTTTCTTTAGCCTTAATTGGTGCCAACCAAGATAGTCAATCATCATTAAGGCACATTTATGGCATTTATGACGTAGGGTTTTTTGATTCTAGATTGTTCTTTTGCTGCCTATGTAAGGCTACGTTTTTTTGTAATTGGAACATATTTGAATGAATGATTTTAGAGAATTTTATTTCTCTTGAGTGAGCTTTGCTTGCCGCCTCATATTCTCGTGAGAATACTCGACTGTATCAAGGGCTGATCATCCTTGTGGTGTCTCCATGGCTAGGGTTGTAAGAGACAGGTTCTCTTAAGGTCCTACCTTCGATCGTTCGTCTAGTTTTCTAACTTGTTCCTAGCCGGATCCGTATTCGTACCTTATATCATTTGGTATCAAAGCTAAGGTTTGCTAGAATTCAAGTTCTATCCTTTTATATATTATTTTTGTTTTCTTGTTTCATCTTCTTAATTCTATCATTTGTCCTTCGTCCCTTGCTTCCATCAATTTGGTTCTTCACCTTTCCACACCCTATTTTTTTTTGTGACTTTCTACGTTCCTTTGAGCAAAAAAAAAGGCTCCGAAAAAAAAAGCTCCGAAAAAAAAAGCAAAAAAAAATAAGAAAATTCAAAAAAAAAAGAAGAAAAAAAAGGAGGAGCTATAGATTTGAGAATTACAATGTTAAAGATGAGTTTCCTAAAATTGAGAAGAGCTTCCATTACAAGTCACAACTAGTTTCCTAAATCATTAAACTTGGGTGGTAACCGTTCTTATTTTCTCTCTTTGCATATTTCCTAATTTTTCGTATTGCTTAATTTTAATTTCTTTCCTTTTTCCTTCAAGTTTCCTATTCACTTCCTTCCTTCCATATCTCACCTTCCTAACTTGATTTGCTTTTCTTGCAAGGTGCTCAATTTCCTAAATTATTCTCAAGGTAGCACCTTTCCTAAATATTTTCTTCCCTTTTTTTCCTTTCTTTTCTAATTCATAGCGTTCCATATTGTCCTTTCTTATCTCTTATATTTTTCTGGTTCTTACAATTCTGGTTGTGGAGATTACCATTGTCTCTTGATTTTGTTGAGTTTCAATCAAGAATATTATAGGAGGCAAGTTTGAGTGGTAAAAGGCGAGAGTGTTATTACATCAATTTAAAAGCCGGATTTGAGTTAAACACGAGTGACACTATGATTTCTTGAGTGAAACACGTGAGTAGAGTGGTAAGGTCCCTTCTTACTATTTCATTTTTCTTTGATCACACTAACGTTTCAGCTTCAAGATGAGTGACAGAGAAGCCCCTATGGAAGAATTCAACGCAGATCCTAAGCTGTTCATGAGAGCCATGAGAGATGAATTTCTCAAATTCAAGTTGGAGCTGGCGGAGCTAAAAGCATCCAAAACAAGTAGTGGTGATGAGGAGGTGATTAGATCTGGTTCTTCATCCTCAAAGAATAGGAGCAGACCTAAAAACCGTGATTTTGACACTTATGACACAAAGGTCAAGTACCCTACCTTCAAGGGTAATATAAATCCAGATGCATACCTTGATTGGGAGATGAAGTTTGAGCAAATCTTCAGAATGAATGACTGGCCAGAAGTAAAGAAGGTAAAAATTGCTTCATATCAATTCTCTGACTATTCTATTGTTTGGTGGGAAGATTTACAGCTTAAAAGGCGTCTTAAGGGCAAAGGACCACCTCATACATGGTCAAAGCTAAAGAAACTCATGCGCAATAAGTATGTCCCTAGTTACTACTACCGAGAGCTAAATAGAAAGTTATGACTGTTTGGCCAAGGCTCTATGACTGTCGATGAATATGTGTATGAACTTGACCTTCTTAAGATTCGAGCTGGAGTACAAGAAGGAGAAGAAGCAAGCATGACCAGAATCATTGGTGGGTTAAGGCTTGAAATTAGAGATAAAGTTGAGATGTACACTTTTGCTGATAAAGAAGAGCTAATGCATAAAGCCATCAAAGTTGAGAAGCGGTATAAAGAAAAACACTCCAAATCCTCATCTCATGGTTGGAGGGACTCTAGATCAGCATCGAAGTGGAAGGATTCTAAGGCTAAAGATGTTGCAAAATTCATACCACAAGCCAAGGAGGAATCCAAGCCCAAGATTGAGTGGAGAACTTCTTCTACTGGTAGCACCTCTTCCCTTCAATGTTTTAGATGTCGTGGAAAAGGGCATATTGCTTCCCAATGTCCCAATAAGAGGGTCATGATCCTCAAAGATAATGGCGAGTATGACAGTGTGCATTCTAGCGATAAAAGTGATGATGACATGCCTTCTTTGGTGACTAATTCTGAATTGGAGATTGATGAAGCTGAACCTGTTAAGGGAGAAGCATTAGTGGCTAGAAGAGCCCTAAACATGCAACCAAAGGAAGATAAAGAGCCAGAGCAGCGAGAGCTCATCTTCCACACTAGGTGCTTCATAAAGAATAAGGTATGTAGCATGGTTATTGATAGTGGTAGTGTTACCAATATTGCTAGTACCTTACTTGTTGAAAAATTGGATTTACCTACTATGAAGCATCCTAAGCCTTATAAATTGCAATGGTTGAATGATAGTGCTGAAGCTAAGGTCACTAAGCAAGTTTTGGTTTCTTTTTCTGTTGGTAACTACCGTGCTAAAGTTTTATGTGATGTAGTCCCAACGCTTGCTGGACATCTTTTGCTTGGAAGACCATGGCAGTTTGATAGTAGAGCTCACCATGATGGTTACAAAAATTGTTATTTTGTACCTTTCAATGGAAAAATCATTGTATTGAAGCCTCTTAGGCCTAAGGAAGCTTATGATGACCAAGTGAGGATTGAGAAAGACTGCAAAAAAATAAGTGGGTGAAGTGAAAAAGAGAGAGTACAGAAAAAAGAAAAGAAAAGGAATGAGTATGAGAAAAATGAACAAAAGAAAGAGAGTCTATTTGCTGGAAAAAGCGAGGTTAAGAGAGCATTATTGAGTGAGCAAGTCTTGATGCTTGTGTGCAAGGATGCTTATTTTTCTACTAACCAACTTAACCCCTCTTTGCCTTCTAGTGTTGTGGCTTTGTTGCAGAAATTTGGTGACCTATTCCCTGATGAAGAAACTGAGGTCGTCAATAGAACACTCACTACCTTGTTACGTGCAATAATTCAAAAGAACTTGAAGAATTGGGTCAATTGCTTGCCTCATATTGAATTTGCATATAACAGGGCTATTCACTCTTCCACTTCTTTCTCTCCATTTGAGATTGTTTATGGCTTTAATCCTCTATCTCCTTTGGATATTCTACCTTTACCTTCTAGTGAACGAGCTAACCTTGATGGCAAGAAAAAGGCTGAGTTTGTGCAGGAATTACATGCTAAGGTGAGGGCCAACATTGAGAGAAAGAATGAGCAATATACAAAGCAAGCTAACAAAGGCCGTAGGAAAGTTGTCTTTGAGCCTGGAGACTGGGTTTGGGTACACTTGCGAAAGGAGAGGATTCCAGAACAACGAAAGTCTAAGTTGCAGCCAAGAGGAGATGGACCTTTCCAAGTCCTGGAGCGAATCAATGATAATGCTTATAAAATATATTTGCCTAGCTCCTACGGTAATGTAAGTGCTACATTTAATGTGACTGATTTATCTCTCTTTGATGCTGTAGATTCGAGGATGAATCACTTTGAGCAGGGAGGGAATGATAGAGGAGCATGGCAGGATCAAGCATCAAAGGAAGACCAAAACACGGAGCATAGAGCCCAAGCTAAAAGATGGAAGTCCAATACTCTAAAAGACCCATTACAAGGCATTGCATGCCCAATGACGAGAGCAAGGACCAAATCTATGAAAGAGGCGTTGAATTATTTGATAAAAGATCTTAAAGAGTTAGAACCTTTGTATTTGGAAGAAGCATCCCTCAATAAGCCCATCAAGGGTCCAAATATGGTGCTTAAATTGCTAGAAGCCAAACAAGATGTTGCACAAGGCCCATGTGCAGTCCAGATTGAAGAATTCACTCAAAATAACATGTGACAAGCATGTGCCTTGGAGGAGGAGCATAAGTGACGTCCAAGAATATTCAAGAAGCATCAAGAAGGCGTCTTTATGTATTATTTATGGTTTAATTTCGTTTTTTTAAAGTTTCCATTTTTATTTGCATTAAATAAGGCCTTTTGGTCAAAGATTGCATAAGAATATTTTAGGTTAGTTTCCTATTTTTAGGTAGCAGCCTTTTTCTCCAAGAAAAGGTAACTTTCCTATTTTCTTTAGCCTTAATTGGTGCCAACCAAGATAGTCAATCATCATTAAGGCACATTTATGGCATTTATGACGTAGGGTTTTTTGATTCTAGATTATTCTTTTGCTGCCTATGTAAAAGGCTACGTTTTTTTGTAATTGGAACAGATTTGAATGAATGAATTTTAGAGAATTTTATTTCTCTTGAGTGAGCTTTGCTTGCCGCCTCATATTCTCATGAGAATACTCGACTGTATCAAGGGCTGATCATCCTTGTGGTGTCTCCATGGCTAGGGTTGTAAGAGATAGGTTCTCTTAAGGTCATACCTTCGATCGTTCGTCTAGTTTCCTAACTTGTTCCTAGCCGATCCGTATTCGTACCTTATATCACCTACCCATCTAATTTGAAAGATTTGAGGTCATTCCTTGGTCATGTAGGGTTTTGTAGAAGGTTTATTAAAGACTTTAGTAAAATTGCTTTTCCTCTATCAAAGCTTCTTCAAAAGGATGCCAATTTTGAATTAGACCATATGTGTGAAAAGGCTTTTGATGAACTTAAGAGGTTGATCTTTCTACCTATTTTTACTTCTCCCAATTGGGAGTTTCCTTTTGAATTATCTTGTGATGCATGAAACTTTTCTATGGGAACTATGTTAGGGTAGAAAAATAGGAATGTCTCTAAAGTTATTGCTATGCTTTCAAAGATCTTGATTCTGCCTAATGCAACTACACTACCACTGAAAATGAATTGTTTTCTATTGTGTTTGCCTTGGATAAATTTAGGTCTTATTTGATTAATTCTAAGGTTGTGATTTATATTGACCATGCAGCTGTGAAGTATCTTTTTACTAAACCCCAATCCAAGCCTAGGTTGTTGAGATGGATGCTCTTGTTGCAAGAGTTTGACATAAAGATTAGGGATAGGGCTAGAAAATTTAACTTAGCAGCCGACCATCTTAATCGTTTCCGGATGAAGGGGAGTAACTGCTTCTTCTATTGAGTGTGATTCATTTCCTAATGCATTGTTGTATGCTATTTGCATTTCTGATCCCTGGTTTGCTGATATAGTTAATTACTTGGTGATTGGATTATGTTAGACTCCAATGTTTTGATGATGACAAATAATTTTGATGATGTATTTCAAAACTATTTTGGAACAGCTTATTTTTCGATAAGCTTATCGATAAAAGTGTTTATGGATAAGCCTTTTGATAAATAAGAAGAAAATTATGTTATGGAAAACTGTTTTACAAAAAGATTTTTTTGAAAACTTATTTGATAAGGTACTTATTGATAAAGACTTCGATAACAAGCATTTAAACTTATTTTATGAAACTTGTGCAAAAATTGTTTCTACAAAAGGATTTATCGAAGGATTGATCGATAAAAGATTTATCGATAAAGACTTCTATAAATGTAGTCAGTTAACTTAGTTTATGAAATCCTATCTATTTTCAAAGAAATTTATCGAAGTATTTATTAATAAAATAATTTATCGATAAGCTATTCAATAAATAAGGATAAATTGACATGAAATCTATTTCAAGCTTCATTTATCAAAGTATTAATCGATAAGACAGTTATCGAAAAACATTTCGACAAATAGACAAATTTTTGTTTAAATCAAAGCACTAAACTGATGATTTTGACATATTGAAATGATTTGCTTCTTAAATGATTTATGAAACCTTGTTTGACATATGTTACATATATGAGATAAGATTAAACATTGAAGAAAGAAAGTTTGAAAATCTGTTCATTGTTCTTCAGGCATTTATCGATAAGCCTATTTATCGAAGAACACTTCGATAAATTGGCTACTGGAATAATATTTTGAAATGAATTCTGTATTTTCAATAAGTCTGAACTCTTATGTTATCAAAAGGATATTTTTTGAAAGATATTTCGATAAGGCTACTTATTGAATTACTATTCGATAAGAACTAAAATCGTTTCAATGCAATATGTTTGATATTTATCAAAATCCTTTTTAATAAGGCATCTTTTTGATAAATGATAAACTTATATTTGTATTAATTTTTAATATGTTAAAAGAGAGTTTTATTATTGATTCTGTCCATATTTACTATTATATTAAGCAAATTAATTAATAATGTGAAGATGGAACAATTGGGAATTAATTGATATAATTGTAGTGATTACTTGGATAAATAATCGGTTTCCTTCCATTTTTCCATCATAGGCCAAAGCAATAACAGAATGGACTAAGGGAAAATGACAGCTGGAACATATACTGGATTCGGGTCTAATAACAGATTGCAAGTGGGAGATCATGCATAATGCTAGCACTGTTCACGCATCTGGCACTGTTCACGTGTTCAGCACTGTTCACACATTAGCAAATTGCATCTGAACAGAAGGACAAGTTGATGACAGCAAGTGGAGAGCATGTGCTGTAACAGAATTGGCATGTGTTAGTGGAAGCAAGTGGGCTGAAGAAGTTCACACATGATTCAGACCAGATCACTCATTCCACACTTCTCTTATATATTCATATCATCACTACAGCAAAAACACATTTTTTACACTGCAGACCAGATCACATCAGACTTCACCTCACCATTCATTCCATTCAGCTCCATTCCATCTGCTTCTCCATTCATTCACGGATCCATCCATTCTTCTCCTCATTCTTCATTTCTCTTCTGCAACTTTCCTCTGTTCTAGTCAATAGAACCAGAGGAAAGTTCTGCAGTACATCATCTCCATCTTCTCCTTCCATTTCCACATGACTTCTGCTGTGTCTTCCTCTGTTGTTGCTGGAGTTCAGTTAGCCATGCAAGGCTAAGCTGCTGTGCTCTCTTGGAAATAATGTTGAACCAGAATCCTTGAGCTTAACAGGGAGTGTCATTGAGTCTTTAAGTTAGATTTAATTGTATCGAGTTGATATGTTTACTTCTGGTTTATTGATTCAATTAGAGTAGTAGATGACAAAGAAGTAGGGAACCGAGTTGTATTTCTTATTTCTGCAATAATGAACCTTTGATTAATTCTCATATTTGATCTAGTTGAACATAGCTATGATTAATTGAAGTAATTCTGTTTAATTCATATTCTACTATCTCTAAATTGAATAATTCCTATTCTCTATTCAATGTCTGCGAGTTGTAGTTTTGATTGAGATTTAGCTAGCGAGTTGTTAGCTAACCTATTCTAATTCAATTGATTAACTCTTGATATTCTGTGCATAATGAAGGTAAGGTAATCTCCAAGGGAACACACTTGTCATCATTCATTCATCTCATCATCTTAATCACATAAAAACAGAAACAATAGAATGGATTTACTTTCTGAAGTTAGTTGATAGCTCAAAACACAACTCATCTGCTTAACTTGTTAATTTGTTGCTCAATAGATTAATTAGGAACTCTAACATCCATTAGCTCCTTGTGATCCGACCTAGGTTAGCCTCCACTTACTATTGGTTAGCTTAGTTTTGTTTGATATTTAGAAATGACAATCATCAATAAACACTTTGATAAATTTAACTGATTTTTGAAAAGAACTTCAAACTAGACTTTGATAGACTTTGATGTTTCAATCCAAAACATTATAAATCAACTGATATATGCTTAAACTCTATATATCTTTTATGAAACATTTCCAGATCATTTTTAGGCGAAAGAAGATCAAAAAAGAGTTTCATCAAAAAGCAAAAATATGTTAAAATATATTAAATGCTTCAATTGTCAACAACCAACGGCTTTATTTCTTTAACGATAACATTCGATGAGTCTAACAGAGTTTTGAAGAAGAACTCAAGTATAAAAGAAGCCGAAGTAAATGCTGGAGTTATGAAGCTTACTAAACACGATCAAACTGCACTTACTCAAGCATTAATTGTTAAATTCAATATTCTCTATTTTACCCTATTTTACATTCTCTAACAGAGGAATTTTCTTTTGAGAGAAATATTTAGATATTATGTTCTTCAGTGCTTAGTATAATCACTCTAGTAAAGAGACAACTATATATTTTTATTTATTATCTGAGATACTGATACTCAAGAGTGGGACCCTTAATGCGATTTTAACCTTACGGGAAGTAAGGGGGAGTTAGAGAGATCCTCTTGATTGATGTATTGAGGCATCAAGAGCCTGGAGAATCTTGGAAGATTAGTAAAATACTGAGAGGAATTCTAAGAACTAGACGTAGGCCAAGTGGTCGGGCTAAGCCAGTAAAAACTAACTCTGCAATTATCTTCTATCTGCTTATTTTGGTGATATCGTTCTATACTTAATCTTCTATGATTTCATTTAAAGTTCTAAATTTTTAATATCGCCCAATTCACCCCCTCTTAGGTAAAATTGCTGTACTAACATATTAACCCCTTTTCATTTATCTTCAGCACAGGTTCAAAAGCTCAAGTCTGAATCTGTTTATTATTTTTGAGATGCCCTATATGTGTGGAAGACTTGTGCTAACCAAGTCTTAAGGCGGTGTGTTTCTGATGATCAAACAGGATCTATTATAGAGACTTATCACACTTGGTGTGTGGAGGGCATTTTGGAGGCAATAAGACTGCATGAAAGGTGTCAGATTCCGGTTTTTTTAGGTAACCTTGTTTAAGGACTCTCACAATTTCTGTAAGGCTTGTGATACTCGCCAAAGGTTTAGGGGAAATAGTAAGAGGAATGAAATGCATCAATACCCCTTAATTTTTTGTGAGCCATTTGATGTTCGGGGGATTGATTTTATGGGCCCATTTCCATTATCTAATGGTTATGCTTATATACTGTTAGAGGTAGATTATGTCTCTAAATGGGTGGAAGCGATACAGGCTATGAAAGATGATGCCCCTACGGTCTCCTCATTTCTAAAGTCTAACATCTTTAATAGATTTGTAGTGTCTAAGGCTCTAATTAGTTATCAAGATACACAGTTTTGCAAGAAGTTACTCTATAACTTGCTTGCCCAATATGGTGTTACCCACAAAATATCTACTCCTTATCATCCTCATTCTAATGGTCTTGCTTAAGTGTGTAACATGGAAATTAAGCACATCTTGGAGAAGATAATGAAGCCTTACAACAAGGATTGGAGTTTCAAGTTGAATGATGCATTATGGGCTTACTAGACGGCCTACAAGTCTCCAATAGGCATGTCACCATAGCGACTTGTTTATGGAAAACTTGTTACATTCCAGTGGAGTTGGAACACAAGTCATATTGGGCTGTGAAAGCATGTAATAGTGACTTGGAAGAAGCCAATAAGGAGAGGCTACTTCTTCAAGAATTGGACGAGTTACACCTTGATGCTTATAACAACTCTGAGTCATATAAGTTGAAGACCAAGTTGATCCATAATGCAAACATACTGAGAAAGCAATTTAAGAAGGGTGGCAAAGTGTTAAAGTTCCAAGCTCATTATCGGTTCAACCATGGTAAGTTCAAGACCTCGTGGAGGGACTATTCATGATCATAATGGTCCATGATTTTGGTATGATCGAGCTCAAGGAGGAAGCTACTAGCAGAATTTCTCAAGCCAATGGCCACCTTCTAAAGCTTTATGCAGAACCAGTGATAACTGTCGTTTTAATTATCAAACAAAACTAAGCTAACAATAGTAAAGTGGAGGCTAACCTAGGTCGATTCACAAGGGGCCTAGATGGATGCTAAGGTACCTAATTAATCTAATGAGCCACAAATTAACAAGTTAATTAGATGAATTGTATGATGAGAAGTTTGAACTAAAACTGAATATAAATCCTATACTACTATTTATGATTTTAGGTGTTTATGTTGATGATATAAATCAATGACAAGTGTGTTCCCTTGGACATTACCTTACCTTCATTATCCACAGAATATTTGGAGTAAATTAGTTAAATTGGAATAAGTTAGCTAATAACTCGCCAGCTAAATCTCAATCAAGCTACAACTCGTAGACATTGAATAGAGAATTAAGAATCATTCAACTCAGAGATAGAAGAAAATGAATTAAACAGATATAACTATACTCTATTATATAATCACTCTAATTAATCACAACCATGTCCAACTCGGTTCAAGGATGAAAATCAATCAAAGCAAGAATTATGCAAAAATAAGAAATCCAACTCTGTTTCCTACTCCTTTGTCATCTACTAACTCTAATTGCATTAGTAATTTCAGAGTCAACTCCATCAACTCGATACAATTAACTCTGACTTAAAGACACAATAAACTCCCTGTTTTAGCTTAAGGATTATGGTTTAGCATTATCTCCAAGAGAGCACAACAGCTTAGCCTTACATTGTCATCTGAACTTCAGCAGCAACAGAAGGTATAGCACAAGTCATCATGAAAGTATAAGGAGGAGATGAAGATGGAATGGTCTCTGTTTCTCCTGCTCAAAACAGCGTAGAAGTGCAGGTGACGTGAGAGAGAATGAAGATAGATGGAGAAATGGATCTGCAGATGGAATGGAGTGTGCGTGAATGATCAGTGTGAATGATGTGTATTCTGTGTGTTTTTTTCAATGTGAATGATCTGCTTGATATATATCTGCAGATGCAATGGAAGAGTAATGCCTGGAGTTCGTGAACAGTGCCATGGTAATGATAGCACTCATCCTGTGATAGCCTTAGCCTCCCACATTCATGCACCTCATGTGATTATTTATCCAATCAGTTAGCTCCCTATCCAACATATGCTTCCCACTAGCTGTTAGCCCACTTGTTCAGTTATCAGCACATGCGTGAATGAAGCTCTGCAGTGAAGTGAAATGAATCTGAGGTGTGTATAGCATGAACTGTGAGTGCATGTATCCAGAAATCTGCTCCATCTAGCTATCAAATCCATCTAACTGCTTTAATTACTGCATTGGCCTGTAATGGGCAATTAAAATGACAGATTATTTATCCAATTAATCACTAAATTCACATAAATTAATTCCCAACTGTTCAAATTTTATTTATTAATTAATTGCTCATTATTTTGGTAAATGGGGATAAAATCAATAATGAAACTCCCGTTAAACACTCTAAAAATCAATACAAATATAAGTTTATGAACTCCCCCACACTTAGTTTTTGCATTCCGAGTAAAATTATGGATTAAAATTGAAATTCAAACACATGTTTAACAAATTTGGCAAAATAGATTTAGCATAAGCACTTGTAGTCATCAATCTTTTTCCTTCAATTGACAACAATCCATACTAATCTCATTTCAATAAAAGGATATAATTCATGCAATTAAATCATAGTAAGCAACTAGGTTGAGATTTCCTCACAAGGTATAGTGTTTCACTCACCCTCTTATTAAGGTAATTTCACTCAACCATCTAGCTTAGGCTTCCCATAGGCTTGTAACCATCCTACATCTCCACCACTAAATGCCACAAGGGTTATGAATCAAAGGGTCTTTATTAGGGTTATAATGTTGGAAAGGCTAGATGATGAAATGGAAATGCATATCAATGATTAATGAAAAACTACACATGATCTTACTTCTTCAAGCTATTTCAATTTTTAATCACAGTTTTAATCGTGCAGCTACAGAAAATAACAAGTCACAAACTATCTTCCTTTTATACAAGTTGAATAGCACATCTTGTCATCTGGTCTTTCTTTTCTTTCTTCTTTTTCCTTTCTTTCTCTTTACTTTTTCTTTTGTCTATATTTTTTTCTTTGTTTTCACTATTAATCAGATAATAATACACTGAGGTTTAGACATTCAACAAGTGGTTGCAACTTAATTATTTCACAATTAAAGACTTACTGCAGCAACAACTATCTTGTACAGTATTCATTAATCAAGGATAGAATTTTAAAAGAAAGTGCAGGTCTCAAAGGGGTTAAGCAAAGGATTTAATATTTATTTGGCTACTGTTTAGTGAAAAAGGATTTTGAAAATAATGCCTTGTCATTTTCACAATTCCAAGAAGCTAATGTGGTTTTGAATCAAGGATTGAGATAAGTTCTGTAAAGTTACTAAACTAGATGGTGTCACACAATATAAATGAGTGGATGTTAGAGGCACAAAATTCTTCCATCTAGCTTATTCACCCTAATCAACTCACCATGACTAGATTGCATGAATATCTAACTAAATACATGAGATTAATCATTCATGATGCACAATTTCCAGCAATCAATCAATGAAACAAGCAACTCACACTTCATCAAGTTTGCCCATGTTCAAAAGTATATGTTTAAAATTCAATTTGAGTCCATGATAGTTAATTCAAAAGACCAAGCAACAATCAGAATGAAATAGGAAAAGTTTTCAGCAGAAGATTACTTTTAGTACAAAAAGGACATTTGGTCGCAACTGTTTTACACAGAGATGAAATTTTCAGAAAATAGCAAATATTGGTCATGACATAAATGGACAATGGTCATGACGTATAATCACAGAGAGCAAACCTGTTAAGCACACATGCTCTGGTAGCGACCCAAGTGTCAATCTAGTCACGACCAAAATTCATAGAAAGTTATAGTCACGACAAAGATAAAGCACAGTTCACGACTAAATATCACAAATAGGTAAACATTAGAAAATATGACTTATGGTCAAGACAAAAGTAAGCAACGGTCGCGACTAATGTTCACAGAGAAGAAATTTGACAATTTGCATATATTAGTCGCAACAAAATCAATATAAGGTCACGACCAAAATACAAAATAACAACAATTATTTCCTTTTCATTCACCCATCTTACTCAATCAATTTCATCCTCCCCCACACTTAATTTCTATATTGTTCTCAATGTGAAGAAGTAATAAAACACATACAAAGGCAACAACAATCATGATAACACTAAACCAGAATCTTTGATTTATTCATAGAAATATTTATTTACCCTACTGACTTCGTCTCCTCCCCCATACTTAATCAACAAATACAGCTCAAGTATATAATTAAACTGATTAAAGCAGACTATAGCAAGTGGAGAAACAAGGAAGGAGACAACCTGAATATTTATGGAGGTTTGAAATTCTCTTTGTACAGCTTCAATAAGTGTCCATTGACTTGAAATGCTATACCATCTGCTTCATCCATTAATTCAATTGTTCCATAGTCATGGATCTTAGTCACCACATATGGGCCATCCTATCTTGTAGCAAGTTTTCCAGGTATCTAGCCTTAAATTTCAGAACTTTATCTCCAACCTAAAATTCCTTATGCAGAATCTGTTTCTCATGAAGAAGCTTGGCTCTCTCCTTGTAGATCCTAGAATTCTCATAAGCATCTAATCTTATTTCTTCTAGTTCCTGAATCTGCAACATTCTTTCTTCCCCAGCAGTGTCAAAATCCATGTTGCAAGCTTTGACTGCCCAGAATGCTTTGTGCTCAACTTCTACTGGTAGATGACATATTTTACATAGACCATTCTGTATGGGGACATCTCTAGTAGGATCTTATGAGCAGTTCTGTATGCCCACAAAGCTTCATCTAACCTTGCACTCCAATCTTTCCTTCAGGGTCTTACTATCCTCTCCAGAATCCTTTTGACAGCTTTGTTGGAATTTTTAGCTTGACCAATTGTTTGGGGATGATAAGCTGTTGAAACCTTGTGCTTGATCCCAAACTTGGCAAATAACCCTCCTAAAATCTTATTACAGAAATGAGAGCCTTGATCACTCACTATAGCTCCTGGCACACCAAACCTTGAAAAGATGTTTGACTTAAGAAATTTGGAAACTGTCACAGCATCATCCTTTCTTGTAGGTATAGCCTCCACCCATCTTGAGAGATAATCCAAAGCTAGCAGAATATATGTATAGCCAAAAGATGGTGAAAATGGTCCCATGAAGTCAATGTCCCATACTTCAAACACCTCACAAAATAGCATAGGATGCTGAGGCATTTCATGCCTTTTAGTTAGTCCACCAAAATGTTGGCACCTATCGCAAGTTTTACAGAATTCATAGCAGTCTTTGAATAGTTATGGATAGTAAAAACCAGCATCAAAGATCTTCCTTGAAATCTTCTTTGCACTGAAATGTCCTCCACAAACAAAAGAATGACATGCTGTAAGAATGCTGTCCACTTCTTCACTTGGCACACATCTTCTTATAACTTGATCACTGCATATCTTCCATAGAATGGGTGGTTCCCAAATATAAAATTTTGCCTCATCCTTGATCTTCTGGCCTTGAAAATGAGATAAAGAAGGTGAAATCAGACCAATAGCAATATAGTTCACTATGTGTGACCAAGGTGTAATTATAGAAATCACAGAAATAGAACAATCCTAAACGTATCACAAGTGATGTCAGAATCTAATACTCCCTTTGTGTTTTTAGGCAATCTGCTTAAATGATCAGGTACCACATTCTTTGCTCCAATTTTATTCTTTATCTCCACATCAAATTCTTGGATTAGCAGTATCCATCTCAAGAGTCTAGGCTTGGATTGTGGCTTTTTAAACAAAAACTTTATAGAGCATGGTCAGTGTATATAATCACTTTAGAACTCAAAAGGTAAGATATGAATTTGTCAAGTTCAAACACAATGGCAAAGAGTTCTTTTTCTGTGGTAGTGTAGTTCTTTTGAGCACTATCTAATGTCTTAAAGGCATATGAAATGACTTTAGATAGCTGACCATCTTTTTGTCCTAACATTGCACCTACAGCTTCATTTGATACATCACATGAAAGCTCAAAATCTAAATGCCAATTAGGTGCAGCAAGTATAGGTGGTGTGATAAGCATAGCTTTAATAGTGTCAAACACTCTCTTGCAAGTATCATCAAAACAGAATTCTGTATCTTTTTGCATGAGTTTAGAAAGTGGATTTGCAATCTTGCTAAAGTCCTTAATGAATCTTCTATAGAATCCAGCATGTCCTAGGAATGACCTTAGTTCCTTTAAATATTTGGGATAAGGAAGAGAAGAAATAACCTCAATCTTAGCTTTATCTACTTCAATCCCATTCTTAGATATTAAATGTTCTAGAACTATGCCTTTATCTACCATAAAATTGCATTTCTCAAATTTTAACACAAGCTTTTTGTCAATGTATCTTGCCAAGACTTTCTCTAAACTTTCTAAACATTCATCAAAGTTCTTACCATACACTGTAAAGTCATCCATGAATACCTCCATGTTGCTTTCCAAGAATTCACTGAATATGGACATCATGGCTCTTTGAAATGTTCCAGGAGCATTGCACAAGCTAAATGGCATCCTCCTATAAGCATAGGTACCAAATGGGCATGTGAATGTGGTCTTCTCTTGATCTTTGGTGCAATTGGAACCTGAAAATACCCTAAAAAACCATCAAGAAAGCAGTAATTAGCCTTTCCAACATTTGATCTATAAATGGTAATGGAAAATGATCCTTCCTAGTTGCATCATTCAATTTTCTATAATCAATACACACTCTCCATGAATTCTACACTCTAGTAGGGATTAGTTCATTCTTTTCATTCCTTACCACAGTTATACCACTTTTCTTGGGCACCACATGAACTGGACTTACCCATTCACTGTCTAAAATTGGGTAAATAATGCCAGCATTCAACAGCTTAGTTACCTCTTTCTTGACCACATCAGATATCAAGGGGTTTAGCTTTCTTTGTTGCTGTTTAATAAGCTTGGCTCCATAACAAAATTTTATATGTACATACAGATGCATCTATATCAGGTGGATCAGCTACATCCCAACCTATTGCTCTCTTATGTGTTTTTAAAACTAAAACTAACCTCTCTTCCTCAGAAATAGAAAGTGAATTAGCAATTATAACAGGTAATATATTATTTTCAGCCAAAAACACATATTTAAGGTTACTAGGAAGTGGTTTGAGTTCCAACTCAGGTGGCTGGACAATTAATGGCACCAACTTCTTAGTTTCCAAAGCTACAACAGGCTTCAACACTTCTGTTTTCATAGGTTCTGCAATATCTAGTTCTATCCCCTCAATGAAATTCTCAACAGCTATGTTCTTACCTATAATTTTATCATGTTGTTTCTCTCCAAAGCCTTGATTCAACAGGTCAGTAACAATAAAAGAAAAAGATTGTAGGGTGGAAAGTAAGCTATCAACTGAATATGGTTAATACTTGACACATCACCACTACTATCCAAAGAAAATTCAGAAGAAGAAATTTCAGATTCAAACAATTTACATTCAGCCTTATCAGAATTTTGCAGTAGCAATTCATGTTCCTCTTTAGCTCATTCAATGCATGCATCAATTGCACTTAAGCCTAACAATAAATAATCTTCAAATGGGTGTCTCATTGCTTCATAGACCTTAAAAGTAATTACATTATCACCTACTTCTATTGTAATGCTATTTTTCATGCTTATGACAGTGTTAGCTGTTCTAAAGAATGACCTCCCCAAAATAATAGGACCCTCTGAGGTTGACTCGTGACATATCCAAGACATAGAAATCTGTAGGTATAATTAAATCTTTAACTTTCACTAATATGTCTTCTAATAATCCCTCAGGTTTTCTAGTAGTTCGATCAGCAAGTTGACTATCATGGAGGTTTTCTTAAGTGAGCCTATGCCTATGCCTATGCTTAATGATGTATAAATGGAGGTTGGCATTACATTAATGGCTGCACCAAGATCTAACAAAGTATTAGCACACTGAAACTTACCAATGGTGATTGGGACTATAAATGAACCTAGATCATCACATTTTATAGGAAGTTGTGGCTTAAGTAAAGCTGACACACTTGATCCTACTTCCTTTTATTTGGTTTGCATATTCTTTTATTAGTGCAAAGTTCTTTCATGAATTTCCCCTACTTAGGTATATTTCTGATCAGATCTACAAGTGGCACATTAACTTCTAGCTTACCCAATAGATTCAGAATATCTAGTTCCTGTTGATCTTTTAAAATCTTCTTTGGACACATGTATGCATTAGGAAAAGGTAAGTGTTTCATACTTACTTCTCTGTTCTTCTGTTCTTTATCTTCATGCTTCTTTTTATTCTAGTTTCTGTTGAATTTCTGACTTGTACTGCTGGAACTAGCAGCTGTTTCATGTATATCTGAAGGTTGTGCAGCACCCTTCAATCCAATCTGCTCATTCTTTTGCTCATCTCTTTCTCCTTGCTGCTTTTTGATTCTGGAATGAATGAAGGTTTTTCTTCAATCAACTCCTCATTTCCAGATCTGTTCTGCTGCTCATTTGCTTCATTATCCTTCTTATCATTATCAGCATCTGCTTTCCCCACTATTTTTTCCACTTCTCAAGCTCATAGCATTCACAGATTTGGGGTTAACAACTGTGTTTGAAGGTAAATTTCTACCAATTCTGGCTTGAACATCACTTACTGAATTGGCTAGCTGTGATACATACCCATTTATGTTTGCAGCTTTAGTTTCCCATTGTTCTATCTTACTCTCCAAAGCAGCAAACTTGGAATCTATCATTGCTAGGTTGTTCTCCATAGTAGATCTCAAGTCATTGAAGTTAGAGCTGATGTTTGTGTTTATGGAATTTATATTTGAGTTCATCACATTAATACTCTTGAGTATCTAAGATATTCCAGCATCCTTTGTAGCAGCAGGTACTTCCATAGCTCTAGAGGATTCAGTCAATTGCCTATCATTGTAGAATCTGTTCTGCCCAAAATTCCTATCTCCACCTCCATCCTTCCATCTGAAGTTGGGATGATCTATCCATCCTTCATTATATGTGTTTGAGTATGGATTCCTTTGTGGATACTGGTTTGGTTCGCCTTGATAGATAGTCGATACATCCTCATAGTGTGTAGGACACTTGTCACTGGTATGCATTGGAGAAGAACATAGCTGACAACTAGGAGCAACTAGAGCTTGAGAGTATGGGCTTTGAACATGTATATTGCTCAGTTGAGCAGCTAGATTGTTGATCTGAGCATTCATAGTAGCAACTTTAGAAGATAGGCTATTGTAATATTGAGAAGAAGACCTAGCAGAAACCTCATGAACTTGTCTAGTATCATAGCCCCATACTGTTGGTCATTGTTTGCCATCTTCTCAATTAATTTCCATGCTTCATTAGGAGTTAAATCCTCAATGGAACATCCAGCAGCTGCATCCAAATTCTTTCTGCATGCAAAATGCAATCTTGAATGAAACTACTGCACCAAATGCTCACTTGGAATCTGGTGGTATGGACATCTAGTTAGCAGCTCTTGAAACCTTCCCTAAAACTCGTAAAAGACTCTTCAGCATACTGTTTTGCAGCAAAATTTTCCTTCCTCAATGTAGTAGTCTTTGATGGAGGGAAGTATCTCTCCAAGAAAGCATTCCTCAAGTTATTCCAGGAGTCCAAGGCTTGAGGTGTATGATGTGGCAGCATATAAAACCATTCATTGGCCTTTCCTTCAAGTGTAAAATGGAATACTTGTTTCTGCACAGCATCCATATTAGCACTTACAGGTTTCATGGATGAGCAAACCCACTGCATAGTCTTTAAATGCTTGAAAGGATCCTCACCTATCAATCCATAAAACTTTGGTAAGTTACTTAACAAAGGACCTTTCAACTCAAAATTAACATCTAAAGCAAGACAAGTGCGGAAAGGATCAAAATTTGCATTAGAAGAAGTGAGTTCTCTTATGCTCCTACGTGCCCTTCTATTATTCATGTTGTTCTCTGCATGCTGCTCATTTAGATTATTCTGATTATGAGTATGAGCTTCACTTTCATTAACATGATCCATGACAAAATGATCATCTAAGATATCACCAGATACAAATTCAGTTTCAGCTACAATAGATTCACCAGAAAAACTAAGCTCAATAACAGATACAACACTAGCTTGATTTAAAATTTTAGCCTTCTTAATTTGCCTAAGTGTTCTATTGATTTCTCTATCCAATGGAAAGAATTTAGAGCTTCTGTTCATGCAAATCACACTCAACAATGATGTAGGATATCATAATGCAGCAATTTTAAAAGATGAGATCCTTAATCGCAGTTCAGGAAGATCAGGTTGCGACTAAACAGACTCTATGATATAAGGTACGAATACGGATCGGCTAGGAACAAGTTAGGAAACTAGATGAACGATCAAAGGTAGGACCTTAAGAGAACCTGTCTCTTACAACCCTAGCCATGGAGACACCACAAGGATGATCATCCCTTGATACAGTCGAGTATTCTCACGAGAATATGAGGCGGCAAGCAAAGCTCACTCAAGAGAAATAAAATTCTCTAAAATTCATTCATTCAAATATGTCCCAATTACAAAAAAAACGTAGCCTTACATAGGCAGCAAAAGAACAATCTAGAATAAAAGAAAAGCCTACATCATAAATGCCATAAATGTGCCTTAATGATGATTGACTATCTTGGTTGGCACCAATTAAGGCTAAAGGAAATAGGAAAATTACCTTTTCTTGTAGAAAAATGCTGCTACCTAAAAATAGAAAACTAACCTAAATATTCTTATGCAATCTTTGACTAAAAGGCCTTATTTAATGCAAATAAAAATGGAAACTTAAAAAAAACGAAATTAAACCATAACTAATACATAAAGACGCCTTCTTGATGCTTCTTGAATATTCTTGGATGTCACTTATGCTCCTCCTCCAAGGCACATGCTTGTCACATGGTATTTTGAGTGAATTCTTCAATCTGGACTGCACATGGGCCTTGTGCAACATCTTGTTTGGCTTCTAGCAATGTAAGCACCATGTTTGGACCCTTGATGGGCTTATTGAGGGATTCTTCTTCCAAATACAAAGGTTCTAACTCTTTAAGATCTTTTATCAAATAATTCAACGCCTCTTTCATAGATTTGGTCCTTGCTCTCGTCATTGGGCCTGCAATGCCTTGTAATGGGTCTTTTAGAGTATTGGACTTCCATCTTTTAGCTTGGGCTCCATGCTCCGTGTTTTGGTCTTCCTTTGATGCTTGATCCTGCCATGCTCCTCTATCATTCCCTCCCTGCTCAAAAGGATTCGTCCTCAAATCTACAGCATCAAAGAGAGATAAATCAGTCACATTAAATGTAGCACTTACATTACCGTAGGAGCTAGGCAAATCTATTTTATAAGCGTTATCATTGATTCGCTCTAGGACTTGGAAAGGGCCATCTCCTCTTGGCTGCAACTTAGACTTTCGTTGTTCTGGAAACCTCTCCTTTCGCAAGTGTACCCAAACCCAATCTCCAGGCTCAAAGACAACTTTCCTATGACCTTTGTTAGCTTGCTTTGTATATTGCTCATTCTTTCTCTCGATGTTGGCCCTCACCTTAGCATGTAATTCCTGCACAAACTCAGCCTTTTTCTTGCCATCAAGGTTAGCTCGTTCACTAGAAGGTAAAGGTAGAATATCCAAAGGAGATAGAGGATTAAAGCCATAAACAATCTCAAATGGAGAGAAAGAAGTAGACGAGTGAATAGCCCTGTTATATGCAAATTCAATATGAGGCAAGCAATTGACCCAATTCTTCAAGGTCTTTTGAATTATTGCACGTAACAAGGTAGTGAGTGTTCTATTGACGACCTCAGTTACTTCATCAGGGAATAGGTCACCAAATTCCTGCAATAAAGCCACAACACTAGAAGGCAAAGAGGGGTTAAGTTGGTTAGTAGAAAAATAAGCATCCTTGTCCACAAGCACCAAGACTTGCTCACTCAATAATGCTCTCTTAACCTCGCTTTTTCCAGCAAATAGACTCTCTTTCTTTTGTTCATTTTTCTCATATTCATTCCTTTTCTTTTCTTTTTTCTGTACTCTCTCTTTTGCACTCCACCCACTTATTTTTTTGCATTCTTTCTCAATCCTCACTTGGTCATCATAAGCTTCCTTAGGCCTAAGAGGCTTCAATACAATGATTTTCCCATTGAAAGGTAAAGAGTAACAATTTTTGTAACCATCATGGTGAGCTCTACTATCAAACTACCATGGTCTTCTAAGCAAAAGATTTCCAGCAAGCATTGGGACTATATCACATAAAACTTCAGCATGGTAGTTGCCAATAGAAAAAGAAACCAAAACTTGCTTAGTGACCTTAGCTTCAGCACTATCATTCAACCATTGCAATTTATAAGGCTTAGGATGCTTCATAGTAGGTAAATCCAACTTTTCAACAAGTAAGGTACTAGCAACATTGGTAATACTACCACTATCAATAACCATGCTACATACCTTATTCTTTATGAAGCACCTAGTGTGGAAGATGAGCTCTCGCTGCTCTGGCTCTTTATCTTCCTTTGGTTGCATGTTTAGGGCTCTTCTAGCCACTAATGCTTCTCCCTTAACAGGTTCAGCTTCATCAATCTCCAATTCAGAATCAGTCACCAAAGAAGGCATGTCATCATCACTTTTATCACTAGAATGCACACTGTCATACTCGCCATTATCTTTGAGGATCATGGCCCTCTTATTGGGACATTGGGAAGCAATATGCCCTTTTCCATGACATCTAAAACATTGAAGGGAAGAGGTGCTACTAGTAGAAGAAGTTCTCCACTCAATCTTGGGCTTGGATTCCTCCTTGGCTTGTGGTATGAATTTTGTAACATCTTTAGCCTTAGAATCCTTCCACTTCGATGCTGATATAGAGTCCCTCCAACCATGAGATGAGGATTTGGAGTGTTTTTCTTTATACCGCTTCTCAACTTTGATGGCTTTATGCACTAGCTCTTCTTTATCAACAAAAGTGTACATCTCAACTTTGTCTCTAATTTCAGGCCTTAACCCATCAATGATTCTGGTCATGCTTGCTTCTTCTCCTTCTTGTACTCCACCTCGCATCTTAAGAAGGTCAAGTTCATACACATATTCATCGACAGTCATAGAGCCTTGGCCAAACAGTCGTAACTTTCTATTTAGCTCTCGGTAGTAGTAACTAGGGACATACTTGTTGCGCATGAGTTTCTTTAGCTTTGACCATGTATGAGGTGGTCCTTTGCCCTTAAGACGCCTTTTAAGCTGTAAATCTTCCCACCAAATAATAGCATAGTCAGAGAATTGATATGAAGCAATTTTTACCTTCTTTACTTCTGGCCAGTCATTCATTCTGAAGATTTGCTCAAACTTCATCTCCCAATCAAGGTATGCATCTGGATTTATATTACCCTTGAAGGTAGGGTACTTGACCTTTGGGTCATAAGTGTCAAAATCACGATTTTCAGGTCTGCTCCTATTCTTTGAGGATGAAGAACCAGATCTAATCACCTCCTCGTCACCACTACTTGTTTTGGATGCTTTTAGCTCCGCCAGCTCCAACTTGAGTTTGAGAAATTCATCTCTCATGGCTCTCATGAACAGCTTAGGATCTGCGTTGAATTCTTCCATAGGGGCTTCTCTGTCACTCATCTTGAAGCTGAAACGTTAGTGTGATCAAAGAAAAATGAAATAGTAAGAAGGGACCTTACCACTCTACTCACGTGTTTCACTCAAGAAATCATAGTGTCACTCGTGTTTAACTCAAATCCGGCTTTTAAATTGATGTAATAACACTCTCACCTTTTACCACTCAAACTTGCCTCCTATAATATTCTTGATTGAAACTCAACAAAATCAAGAGACAATGGTAATCTCCACAACCAGAATTGCAAGAACCAGAAAAATTTAAGAGATAAGAAAGGACAATATGGAACGCTATGAATTAGAAAAGAAAGGGAAAAAAAAGGGAAGAAAATATTTAGGAAAGGTGCTACCTTGAGAATAATTTAGGAAATTGAGCACCTTGCAAGAAAAGCAAATCAAGTTAGGAAGGTGAGATATGGAAGGAAGTAAATAGGAAACTTGAAGGAAAAAGGAAAGAAATTAAAATTAAGCAATACGAAAAATTAGGAAATATGCAAAGAGAGGAAATAAGAACGGTTACCACCCAAGTTTAATGATTTAGGAAACTAGTTGTGACTTGTAATGGAAGCTCTTCTCAATTTTAGGAAACTCATCTTTAACATTGTAATTCTCAAATCTATAGCTCCTCCTTTTTTTTCTTTTTTTTTTGAATTTTCTTATTTTTTTTTGCTTTTTTTTCGGAGCTTTTTTTTTTCTGAGCCTTTTTTTTTGCTCAAAGGAACGTAGAAAGTCACAAAAAAAAAACAAATAGGGTGTGGAAAGGTGAATAACCAAATTGATGGAAGTAAGGGACGAAGGACAAATAATAGAATTAAGAAGATGAAACAAGAAAACAAAAATAATATATAAAAGGATAGAACTTGAATTCTAGCAAACCTTAGCTTTGATACCAAATGATATAAGGTACGAATACGGATCGGCTAGGAACAAGTTAGGAAACTAGACGAACAATCGAAGGTAGGACCTTAAGAGAACCTGTCTCTTACAACCCTAGCCATGGAGACACCACAAGGATGATCAGCCCTTGATACAGTCGAGTATTCTTACGAGAATATGAGGCGGCAAGCAAAGCTCACTCAAGAGAAATAAAATTCTCTAAAATTCATTCATTCAAATCTGTTCCAATTACAAAAAACGTAGCCTTACATAGCAGCAAAAGAACAATCTAGAATAAAAATACCCTACATCATAAATGCCATAAATGTGCCTTAATGATGATTGACTATCTTGGTTGGCACCAATTAAGGCTAAAGAAAATAGGAAAGTTACCTTTTCTTGGAGAAAAAAGCTGCTACCTAAAAATAGGAAACTAACCTAAAATATTCTTATGCAATCTTTGATCAAAATGCCTTATTTAATGCAAATAAAAATGGAAACTTAAAAAAAACGAAATTAAACCATAAATAATACATAAAGACGCCTTCTTGATGCTTCTTGAATATTCTTGGACATCACTTATGCTCCTCCTCCAAGGCACATGCTTGTCACATGTTATTTTGAGTGAATTCTTCAATCTGGACTGCACATGGGCCTTGTGCAATATCTTGTTTGGCTTCTAGCAATTTAAGCACCATGTTTGGACTCTTGATGGGCTTATTGAGGGATTCTTCTTCCAAATACAAAGGTTCTAACTCTTTAAGATCTTTTATCAAATAATTCAACGCCTCTTTCATAGATTTGGTCCTTGCTCTCGTCATTGGGCCTGCAATGCCTTGTAATGGGTCTTTTAGAGTATTGGACTTCCATCTTTTAGCTTGGGCTCCATGCTCCGTGTTTTGGTCTTCCTTTGATGCTTGATCCTGCCATGCTATTCTATCACTCTAGGTCAGACTAACAAGTACAGAGAGTAGATATTGTGACAAAAATAAACTTCGAGTCAAGATTGTCAGTCATAGAGAGCAAAATTTTTTAATTAAGAGTTTTGGTCGCGACCAAATGTCACTTTGGTTGCGACTAAAAATCACAGAGAGCAAATGCTTGAAGTTAGAAATTTCTGGTTGTGACCAAAAGGAACTCAGGTCTGACTAAAAATCATAGAGAGTAAATTTGAATTAAGCACTGATTTTTGGTCCCGACTAAAAATCACAGAGAAAAAACTGATGGATAAAAAAATTTTGGTTGTGACCAAAAGGCACTTCGATCGTGACTAAAAGTTACAGAGAGCAACCATGAGTTAAACAATGATTTCAGGTTGCAACCAAAAAGCACTCTGGTTGCGACTAAAAATACAGAGACTCTCAGAAATAAATTTTCACACTATAGTCGCGACTGAACAGGCAATTAGTCGTGACTTAACAACACAAAACACTAATTTTGCAGGAAAAAAACTAAAACCCTATCAACTTTTATGTTTTTGAGGCCCAGCAGATTGCTTAGGAAACCTTAACAAGTAAGCCCCCCGCAACGGTGCCATTTTGATAATTGCCATTTTAATTATCAAACAAAACTAAGCTAACTAATAGTAAAGTGGAGGCTAACCTAGGTCGATTCACAAGGAGTCTAGATGGATACTAAGGTACCTAATTAATCTAATGAACCACAAATTAACAAGATAATCAGATAAATTGTGTGATGAGATATTTGAACTAAAACTGAATGTAAATCCTATACTACTGTTTATGATTTCAGGTGTTTATGTTGATGATATGAATCAATGACAAGTATGTTCCCTTGGAGATTACCTTATCTTCATTATCCACAGAATATTTGGAGTAAATCAGTTGAATTAGAATAGGTTAGCTAACAACTCGCCAGCTAAATCTCAATCAAGTTACAACTCGCAGACATTGAATAGAGAATTAAGAATCACTCAACTCAGAGATAGAAGAAGATGAATTAAACATATATAACTTTACTCTATTATAAAATCACTCTAATTAATCACAACCATGTCCAACTCGGTTCAAGGATGAAAATCAATCAAAGTAACAATTATGCAAAAATAAGAAATCTAACTCGGTTTCCTACTCCTTTGTCATCTACTAACTCTAATTACATCAGTAATTATAGAATCAACTCCATCAACTCGATACAATTAACTCTGAATTAAAGACACAATAAACTCCTTGTTTTAGCTCAAGGATTCTAGTTTAGCATTATCTCCAAGAGAGCACAGCAGCTTAGCCTTGCATTGTCATCTGAACTTCAGTAGCAATAGAAGGTATAGCACAAGTCATCATGAAAGTAGAAGAAGAAGATGAAGATGGAATGGTCTCTATTTCTCCTGCTCAAAACAGAGCAGAAGTGCAAGTGACGTGAGAGATAATGGAGATAGATGGAGAAATGGATCAGCAAATGGAATGGAGTGTGCGTGAATGATATGTATTCTGTGTGTTTTTTCAATGTGAATGATCTGCGTGATATATAGCTGCAGATGCAATGGCAGAGTGATGCCTGGAGTATGTGAACAGTGCCATGGTAATGACAGCACTCATCCTGTGATAGCCTTAGCCTCCCACGTTCATGCACCTCATGTGATTATGTTATCCAATCAGTTAGCTCCCTGTCCAACACATGCTTCCCACTAGCTGTTAGCCCACTTGTTCAGTTATCAGCACATGCGTGAATGAAGCTCTGCAGTGAAGTGAAATGAATCTGAGGTGTGTATAGCATGAACTGTGAGTGCATGTATCCAGAAATCTGCTTCCTCTAGCTATCAAATCCATCTAACTGCTTTAATTACTGCATTGGCCTGTAATGGGCAATTAAAATGATAGATTATTTATCCAATTAATCACTAAATTCACATAAATTAATTCCCAACTGTTCCATTTTTATTTATTAATTAATTGCTCATTATTTTGGTAAATGGGGATAAAATCAATAATGAAACTCCCGTTAAACACTCTAAAAATTAATACAAATATGAGTTATCAACCAGCTAAGCCTCTGTGAGGCCAAGTTGTCTCTTTCCTTCCCTCTTTACTTCTCACATCTTATGGCTGGTGATATGATCTTCATGTGACTATAGTTTGTGTTAAGAAAGGGCAATCTTAGTAGTAGTAGTAGTTGTTTAATTTTTCATTTATAACCCCTTGTTTGTTCTTTGTGCTTTCTAAGCTCTTGGGTAATTGCCTTGTTGTTGTGTGTGGACCTGTTACTCTTTTGCATTCTTTAGCCAACCCATCTTGATTCTTTGTAACTCTCAATTTTCCTTCTCCCTCATGGGGATGATGTGTTGTGCTCCAATCTAGAACTGGACTTCACAACTTCCATCTTTCTTTTTCTTATTTTCTTGAGAGTTTTAGTGAGTATGTAACTATGATTTGCCTTATGGACAATGCAAAGGTAAGTGTGGGGGAGGTGTTTGCTGTTGATAACTTTTGGACTGATGTTTTGAATTGTGTGATAAATGGTATTTTACTGTTGATTAAATGCAATTCGGTCATTTGGGTGATTTTTCTGAGTGGTTTAATCAGTGAATTGTGATGGATTGCTAAGTTGGACGGTAAAAATTGCATTGCCTGATTGATTCATAGGTTTGCTTGTGTGTGGGCGTGTGGGGAGCTTTCTGTACCTTTTTGTCGTGATGACTGTCTGTTCTTGTCATGATGAAATGCTGAAGTTCCAGAGTTGCTCACTGTACCTTTTCGTCGCGACGACTGTCTGTTCTCGTTGTGATGAACTGCTGAAATTTCACAGAGTTACTTACTGTACCTTTTCATCACGACAATGTCTGTTTTGTAGCAACAAAATGGTCCCATAACTGACAACATTTTTCAAAATTGTGTCACACTTCCATTTTGCCTTAAATTCTTCAGTTACCCATAGTTAGAGGCATTTTCGTCAATACCTACTCATTAATTTGGCCTAATTCCTTTCATTCCCTCTTCCTTTCTCTTTCTCATTTTCACAATTCCATTTTTTCCTCAGTTCGTTGCCACCAAGAACCTCTCTCTTGCTCTTTGTGTTTCTCCAATCCCCGTGAACTGAGTGTGAAATCATCCTTCCACACTCCAGATCTGTTGTTTGCAAGAAATTTTCACAATTTGTGGCAAATCCTTCTCATTTTTGCACACTCTTCATCCACTCGTTTCACTATCTGTTTTCGAGTTTGATTGGGAAGTTCAATATCTCTCTTTGTTGTTTCAATTTTTACTTAGATGGATTTAGTTTCTTTTCGAAATAATGGTAGATTAAGAGTAGGATGTGAATTTTGGGTGAGAGAGAGGATTTTGTGTGATGGAGGATTGAAGAATTTTCTTGAATGGGTGTTGGTTTTTCTGAAATAAAGTTTGTATTTCAAGTGATTTGGTGAGGTTTTTGAATGGTTGAAGTTGAAAATTTGGTTTAAAAAAATATTTGGAGGAGGGATAGTGCTGTTAGTGACTTAGTGTGCATAGAATTGAAATTTCTGGGCCGAAAACCTTGATTTTTGCATGCCTTGTTTCACTCTTATTTGATTTTTTATGCACACAGGTTCTATACCTTTTTGTTGCGATGACTGTCTGTTCTCGTCATGATGAACGGTAACAGAAGTGTGAAAGTCCATTTTCTAACAGGGTTACTGAGTGAGGTTTGGGGGTTTAGGAGTTATTTTCTTTTCCTTTTCATTAGGGTAGGTTTAGGGTTGTTGTGATTGTTTGGATGTTTATTTTTGTGTGTTATTTGTTTTTTAATTTGCTTTGTAGTGATGGCTCCTCCTCCAAGACCCAAGCAAAAGAAGATGCGAGATCCTCCTTGGCCAACAAGTGAAGAGGCAGTGGAAAATTTGAACACTAGAATATTGCTTCAAGAGAGGGAATTTGCACAAACTAATAGGTACCAATTCTACCAAATAGCAATAGCCAATGGATTCAAAGAGATGTTGAAGCCAAGAGAAAGAGGAATGAGACCTTGGTGAGGGAATTTTGTGCATGGACTAAGGTTAAAGGTTTTCTGGTGATTGAATTTAGAAGGAAGAGGAGGGCCATAACTGAGGATGATATAAGGAAGTATTATAAGTTACAAAGAGTAAATGAGTGATAAACTCTTATTTGTATTGATTTTAGTGTGTATAAAGAGAATTTTATTATTGATTTCTGTCCCTATTTATCAATACGTTGAGCAATTAATAAATAAAATAAAAATAGAACAAGTGAAAATTAATTGATATGATTTTAGTGATTAATTGGATAAATAATCTATGAAATTTCTATTACAGTAGTAACCAACAACAGATTAGGTGGAGGTTAGTTGATAGCTAGACAAGAGAAGATTTAAGTATGTGTTGGATTGAACAAGTGGGCTAATAGAATCACATGTTGGAAGGAGATTCAGAAGTGCTATAACAGATTGGGCATGTGCTGACAGCTGGAGGAAGTCCAATTTAGAACTGAATTCACACATTCCACACTTCCATAACAGCTCATCATATCAGCGCTTATTGCACTATTCACGCACACACACTTCATCTGAACAGAATCACTCACACCAACAGCTCATCACTTCAGATCTGTCACACCATTCACACATTTCTCCTATATATCCATCACTCACACCAACAGCTCATCACTTCAGATCTGTCACACCATTCACACATTTCTCCTATATATCCATCACTCACTTCATACATTAATAAACTCATATTTGTATTGATTTTTAATATGTTAAAAGAGAGTTTTATTATTGATTCTGTCCACATTTACTATTATATTGAGCAAATTAATTAATAATGTGAAGCTGGAACAATTGGGAATTAGTTGATATAATTGTAGTGATTACTTGGATAAATAATCTGTTTCCTTCCATTTTTCCATCATAGGCCAAAGCAATAACAGAATGGACTAAGGGAAAATGACAGCTGGAACATATACTGGATTCAGATCTAATAACAGATTGCAAGCAGGAGATCATGCATAATGCTGGCACTGTTCACGTGTTCAGCACTGTTCACACATTAGTAAATTGCATCTGAACAGAAGGACAAGTTGATGACAGCAAGTGGAGAGCATGTGCTGTAACAGAATTGGCATGTGTTAGTGGAAGCAAGTGGGCTGAAGAAGTTCACACATGATTCAGACCACATCACTCATTCCACACTTCTCTTATATATTCATATCATCACTATAGCAAAAACACGTTTTTACACTGCAGACCAGATCACATCAGACTTCACCTCACCATTCATTCCATTCAGCTCCATTCCATCTGCTTCTGCATTCATTCACGCATCCATCCATTCTTCTTCTCATTCTCCATTTCTCTTTTGCAACTTTCCTCTGTTCTAGTTAATAGAACCAGAGGAAAGTTCTGCAGTTCATCATCTTCATTTTCTCCTTCCATTTCTACATGACTACTACTGCTGTCCCGATGTTTGCTGCTGGAGTTCAGATAGCAATGCAAGGCTGAGCTGCTGTGCTTCCTTGGAGATGACACCAAACCAGAGTCTTTCAAGCTTTACAGGGAGTTTATTGAGTCTTTAAGTCAGATTTAACTGTATCTAGTTGATGTGTTTACTTCTAGTTTATTGATTCAATTAGAGTAATAGATGACAAGGAATTAGGGAACCGAGTTGCATTCCTTCTTCCTACATTAATGAACCTGATTAATATTCATATTCTATTATCTCTAAGTTGAACAAATCCTATTCTCTATTGATGTCTGCGAGTTGTAGCGTTACTTGAGATTTAGCGAGCGAGTTGTTAGCTAACCTGTTCTAATTCAACTGATTAACTCTTGATATTCTGTGGATAATGAAGGTAAGGTAATCTCCAAGGAAACACATTTGTCATCGTTCATTTATTTCACTATCTTAATCACTTAAAATCAGAAACAATAGCCTAGACTTTAATTTCTGAAGTTAGTTGATAGTCCAAAACATAACTCATCTGCTTAACTTGTTAAATTGTGGCTCAATAGATTAAGCGTGTGTTTGGATTACACGTTTAGGAATGAATTTGGCCAAAACCGCGGTTTGGAAAATTTTTACACAAACAGCCATTTTTGTTGAGAATTGATTCCGGGCAAAACCTCGGTTTAAAACCTAGATTTTGAATAAGCTACTGAAAATAACTTTTTCTTTGAAACCTAGGTTTTGGATTATCCAATTACTATTATACCCTTACTTTTTCTTACACCCTCTCTCCTCTCTCCTCTCTCCTCTCTCCTCTCTCCTCTCTATTATCTCTCCTCTCTCTTCTCTTATCTCTCTTTTTCTCTTTCCTCTCTCCTCTCTTATTTCTCTCTCCTCTCTCCTCTCTCCTCTCTACACTCTCTTCTCTCTCCTCTTTCTTCTCTATCATCTTTTATCTTTCTTACTTTTAATCATATCATACCCTTTTTAGTAATTCACCAATATAAAAAGTGATTCTACTACTAATCATCCAAACATCTCTATTCCCAAAATCTATTCTTCTCAGAATCTATTCTCCCTAAAATCTATTCTTCTCATAATCTATTCTCCAAAAGCTAATCCAAACACACCCTAATTAGAAACTCTAACATTCAGTAGCTCCTTGAGATCCGACCTAGGTTAGCCTCCACTTACTATTGGTTAGCTTAGATTTATTTGATAATTAGAAACGACAGTTATCACACATCATACACGCCATCTGCACATCACAATCTGATTCCATCATTCCACCAGCTTTTACTCACGCCATCACTCTCATTCTTCACCACTCCATACAGATCCACCGCCATTGATCATTCTCTCATCTCTACACTTCTGCTCTGTTCTGAGGAGGAGAACCAGAGCAACTTCAACATTCCATCTTCATCTTCTCTTTCTACATTCACCATGACTGCTGCTGGTTTTAGTGTTGTTGTTGAAGTCTTGATAGCAATGGAAGGCTAGAGTTGTTGTGTTCTCTTGGAGATGATGCTGAACCAGAATTCTTAATCTGAATTGGGAGTTCATTGTGTTTTTAATTTAGATTTAATTGTATCTAGTTGATGTAGTTAATTCTGTAATTACTTATTCAATTAGAGTTAGTAGATGATTAATGATTAGGGAACCGAGTTAGATTCCCTATTTCTATATAATTGATGCTTTAATTGATTCTCATCCTTGAACTAGTTGGACATGGTTGTGGTTAATAGAGTAATTCTATAGCAGAGTATAGTTATATCTGTTTAATTCATCTTCTTCTACCTCTTGAGTTCAATGATTCATATTTCTCTATTCAATGTCTACGACTTGTAGCTTTGATTGATATTTAGCTAGCGAGTTGTTAGCTAACACATTCTAATTCAACTAATTAACTCCAAATATTCTGTGGATAATGAAGGTAAGGTAATCTCAAAGGGAATACACTTTTCATTGATACATTTCATCATCATTAACACTTAAAACCATAAATAGTGGCATAGAATTTACATTCAGATTTAGTTCAAACATCTCATCTCACAATTCATCTGATTAATTTATTAATTTGTGGCTCATTAGATTAATTAGGTACTTTAGCATCCATTTAAGTTCATTGTGAATCGATCTAGGTTAGCTTCACTTTACTATTGGTTAGCTTAGTTTGTCTGATAATGAAAACAACAGTTATCAAAATGGCGTCGTTGCCTAGGAGCCTTACTTGTTAAGGTTTCCTAAGCAATCTACTAGGCCTAAAAACATAAAAAGAATATAGGTGTTTCAGTTTTTTTGTGAATTTAGTGTTTTGTCCTTTAGAGTCGCGACCAATTGCATGTTTAGTCATGACTATAGTGCAAAAATTCATTTCTGAGAGTCTCTTTGATTTTGAGTCACAACCGGACTAATTTTTGATCCCAACCTGAAATTAATGTTTAACTCAAATTTTCTCTCTGTAACTTTTAGTCACGACTAGAGTGCATGTTGGTGGCAACCAAATTTTTTTTTCATCATGCCATCTTCACAATGGTTTTTAGTCGCAACTAAAGTGATATTTGGTTGTGACCAAAAATCCTGATTTAAAAATTTTACTCTCTGTGACTAACTATGGTGACTTGAAGTTCATTATTGTCGCAATTTTCGCTCTATGTGATGTTTAGTCGCAACCTGATCTTTTTGTACTATGATTAACTGATCTCAATTTTTTGAAATTACTACATTGTGATATCCTGCATTAGTGTTGACTGTGATATGCATGAACAGAAGCTCTGAATTATTTCTATTGGACAGAGAAATCAATAGAACACTTAGGCAAATTAACAAAACTTAAATATTAAATCAAGCTAGTGTTGCATCTGTTGTTGAGCCTAGTTCTTCTGGTGAATCTGTTGTAGCTGAAACTGAATTTGCATTTGGTGATATCTTAAATAATCATTTTGTCATGGAGCATGTTAATGAGGGTAAAGCTCATACTCATAATCAGAATAATCAAAATAAACAACATGGAGAGAATAACATGAATAATATAAGGGCACGTAGGAGCATAAGAGAACTGACTTCTTCTAATGCAAACTTTAATCCTTTTCGTACTTGTCCTGCTTTAGATGTTAATTTTGAGTTGAAAGGTCATTTGTTAAGTAACTTACCAAAGTTTTATGGATTGGTAGGTGAGAATCCTTTCAAGCATTTGAAGACTATGCAGTGGCTTTGCTCATCCATGAAACCTGTAGATGCTGATATGGATGCTATGCAGAGACAAATATTTTATTTTACACTTGAAGGAAAGGCAAAGGAATGGTTTTATATGCTTTCACATCATACACCTCAAGCCTTGGACTCCTAGAATAACTTGAGGAATGCTTTCTTAGAAAGATACTTCCCCACATCAAAGACTGCTACATTGAGGAAGAAAAGTTTTGCTTCAAAACAGTATGCTGAAGAGTCTTTTTATGAGTTTTGGGGAAGGTTTCAAGAGCTGCTAGCTAGATATCCATACCATCAGATTCCAAGTGAGCATTTGGTGCAATATTTTCATTCAGGATTGCGCTTTGCATGCAGAAAGAATTTGGATGCAGTTGCTGGGGGATTCCATTGATGATTTAACTCTTGATGAAGCATGTAATTTGATTGAGAAGATAGCAAATAATGACCAGCAGTATGGGGGCTATAATGTTAGACAAGTCCATGAGGTTTTTGTAAGGTCTTCTCAAGTTGCTGCTATGAGTTCTCAGATTAACAATTTAGCTGCTCAATTGAGCAATTCACATGTTTAAAGCCCATATTCTCAAGCTCTAGTTGCTCCTAGTTGTTAGTTTTATTATTCTCCTATGCACACCAGTGTCAATTGTCCTACACACTGTGAAGATGTATCAGCCATCTATCAAGGTAAATAAAACTAGTATCTACAAAGGAATCCATACTCCAACACATATAATGAAGGATGGAGAGATTATCCCAATTTTAGATGGAGGGATAGAGGTGGAGACAGGAATTTTGGGCTGAATAGATTCAACAATGATAGACAAGTGGCTAAATCTTCAAGAGCTATGAAAGTACCTTCTACTTCAAAGGATGATAGAATATCTGAGATAATCAAGAGCATTAATGTGATGAACTCAAATATAAATTCTATAAACAAAAAATTAAGGTAGATCTATGTGGAGAACAACCTAGCAATGACAGATTCCAAGTTTGCTGCCTTAGAGAGTAAAATAGAACAGTGGGAAACAAAAGCTGCAAAGATGAATGGCTATGTATCATAGTTAACCAATTCAGTAAGTGATGTTCAAGCCAGAATTGGTAGAAATTTACCTTCAAACACAGTGGTTAACCCTAAATCTGTGAATGCTATGAGCTTGAGAAGTGGAAAAACAGTAGGGGAAACAAATGTTGATGATGATAAAAAGGATAATGGAGAAAATGAGTAGCAGGACAGATCTAGAACTGAAGAGTTGATTGAAGAAAAAACTTCATTCATTCCAGAATCAGAAAGTAGAAAAGATAAGGGGATGTTGCAGTAGAAGAATGAGTAAATTGGATTGAAGGATGTTTCACAACCATCTGATATACATGAAGCAGCTACAAGTCAAAAATCCAACAAGAACCAGCATCAAAAGGAGCATGAAGATGCAGAACAGAAGGATAGAGAGGTAAGTATGAAACACCTACCTTTTCTTAATGCATACATGTGTCCAAAGAAGGTTTTAAAAGACAAATAGGAACAAGATATTCTGAACCTATTAGGAAAACTGGAAGTTAATGTGCCACTTGTAGATCTGATCAGAAATATACCTAAGTATGGGAAATTCATGAAAGAACCCTATAGTAATAAAAGAATCTGCAAACCAAATGAAAAGGTTCAAGTATGATCTAGTGTGTCAGCTTTACTTAAGCCATAACTTCCTATAAAATGTAATGATCCAGGTTCATTTATGGTCCCAATCACTATTGGTAAGTTTCAATATGCTAGTGCTTTGTTAGATCTTGGTGCAACCATAAATGTAATACTAACCTCCATTTATACATCATTAGGCATAGGCATAGGCATAGGCATAGGCTCCCTTAAGGAAACCTCCATGATAGTTCAACTTAGGAAACCTGAGGGATTATTAGAAGACATATTAGTGAAGATTAAAAGACTTGATTATACTTGCAGATTTCTATGTCTGGATATGTCACAAGAGTCAACCTCAGAGGGTCTTATTATTTTGGGGAGGCCTTTCCTTAGAAAAGCTAACATTGTCATAAGCATGAAAAATGGGAGCATTACAATGGAAGTAGGTGATAATGTAATTACTTTTAATATCTATGAAGCAATGATACACACATTTGAAGATTATTCACTATTAGGCTTAAGTACAATTGATGCATGCATTGAAGAAGCTAAAGAGGAACATGAATTGCTGCTGCAAAATGTTGATAAGGCTGAATGTGATTTGCTTGAATCTGAAATTTCTTCTTCTAAATTTTCTTTGGACAGTAGTGGTGATATGTCAAGTATTAATCATATTTCAGTTGATAGCTTACTTTCCACCCTACAATATTTTTCTTTTTTCTGTTATTGGCCTTTTGAATGAAGGCTTTGGAGAGAAACAGCATGATAAAATTATAGGTGAGAGCATAGCTACTAAGAATCTTATTCTAGGAATAGAACTGGATATTGTAGAACCTGTGAGGATAGAATTAGTGAAGTCTATTGCATCTGTGGAAACTAAGCAGTTGGCTCCATCAATTGTCTGGCCACCTGAGTTGGAACTCAAACCACTTCCTAATAACCTTAAATATGTGTTTTTAGCAGAAAATGTTACATTACCTGTTATAATTGCTAATTCACTTTCTGTTTCTGAGAAAGAGAGGTTAATTTCAATTTTAAAAACGCATAAGAGAGCAATAGGTTGGGCTTTAGCTGATAAACCTGGTATAGATGCATTTGTATGCACATATAAAATTATGTTAAATGATGGAGCCAAGCCTATTAAACAGCAACAAAGAAGGATAAACCCCTTAATATCTTATGTGACCAAGAAAGAGGTAACTAAGCTGTTAAATGCTAGCATTATTTACCCAATTTTAGATAGTGAATAGGTAAGTCCAGTGTATGTGGTGCCCAAGAAAAGTGGTATATCTGTAGTGAGGAATGAAAAGAATGATCTAATCCCTACTAGAGTGCAGAATTCATGGAGAGTATATATTGATTACAAGAAATTGAATATGCAACTAGGAAGGACCATTTTCCTTTACCATTTATAGATCAAATGTTGGAAAGACTTGCTAGAAAAGCTAATTACTATTTTCTTGATGGACTTTTAGGGTATTTTTAGGTCCCAATTGCACCGGAAGATCAACAGAAGACCACATTCACATGTCCATTTGGTACCTATGCTTATAAGAGGATGCCATTTGGCTTGTGCAATGCCCCTGGAACATTTCAAAGAGCTATGATGTCCATATTCAGTGAATTCTTGGAAAGCAATATGGAGGTATTTATGGATGATTTTACAGTGTATGGTAAGGATTTTGATGAATGTTTAGAAAGTTTAGAGAAAGTGTTAGCAAGGTGCATTGAGAAAAAGCTTGTGCTGAATTTTGAGAAATGCCATTTTATGGTAGATAAAGGCATTGTTCTAGGGCATTTAATATCTAAGAATGGGATTGAAGTAAATAAAGCTAAAATTGAGGTTATTTCTTCTCTTCCTTATCCCAAATCTTTAAAGGAACTAATGTCAGTCCTAGGACATACTGGATTCTATAAAAGATTCATTAAGGATTTTAGCAAGATTGCATCTCCACTTTCTAAACTCATGCAAAAAGATAGAGTTCTATTTTTATGATACTTGCAAGAGAGTATTTGATACTATTAAAGCTTGCTTATCACACCACCTATACTTGCTGCACCTAATTGGCATTTAGATTTTAAGCTTTCATGTGATGCATCAAATGAAACTGTAGGTGCAATGTTAGGACAGAAAGATAGTAAGCTGTCTAAAGTCATTTCATATACCTCTAAGATATTAGATAGTGCTCAAAAGAACTACACTACCATAGAAAAAGACCTCTTTCCCATTGTGTTTGCACTTGACAAATTCAGATCTTATTTTTTGAGTTCTAAAGTGATTATATACACTACCATGCTACTATAAAGTTTTTGTTTAAAAAGCCACAGTCTGAGCCTAGTCTCTTAGATGGATGCTGCCAATCCAACAATTTGATGTGGAGATAAGGGATAAAATTGGAGCAGAGAATGTGGTAGCTAATCATTTAAGCAGGTTGCTTGAAAATACAAGGGGAGTATTAGATTCTGACTTCACTTGTGATACATTTAGAGATTGTTCTGTTTGGGATTTCTGTAATTGTTCCTTGGTATTGCCACATAGTGAACTATATTGTTATTGGTCTAATTTCACCTTCTTTATCTCATTTCCAGGGCCAGAAGATCTAGCATGAGGCAAAATTCTACAGTTGGGAACCACCCATTCCGTGGAAGATATGGAGTGATCAAGTTATAAGAAGATGTGTGCCAAGTGAAGAAGTGGACAGCATTCTTACAACATGTCATTCTTCTATTTGTGGAGGACATTTCAGTTCAAAGAAGACTTCAAGGAAAATCCTCGATGCTAGTTTTTACTGGCCACAACTATTCAAAATTGTTACAAATTCTACAAAGCTTGTGATAGGTGCCAACGTTTTGGTGGACTGACTGAAAGACACGAAATGCCTAAACATCCTATGATGTTTTGTGAGGTGTTTGAAGTATGGGGATTGATTTCATGGGACCATTTTCACCATCTTTTGGCTATATATATATTCTGCTAGCTGTGGATTATCTCTCAAGATGGGTGGAGTCTATACCAACAAGAAAGGATGATGCAGTGATAGTTTACAAATTTCTTAAGTCAAACATCTTTTCAAGGTTTGGTGTGCCAAGAGCTATAAGTGGGTGATTAAGGCTCTTATTTCTGTAATAAGATCTTAGGTGGGTTATTTGCCGAGTTTGGGATCAAGCACAAGGTTTCAATAGCTTATCATCCCTAAACAAATGGTCAAGCTAAAAATTCTAACAAAGCTATCAAGAGGATTCTGGAGAGGATAGTAAGACCCTCGAGGAAAAATTGGAGTGCAAGGTTAAATGAAGCTTTGTGGGCATACAGAATAGCTCATAAGACCCCACTTGAAATGTCCCCATACATAATGGTCTATGGTAAAACATGTCATCTACCAGTAGAAGTTAAGCACAAAGCATTCTGGGCAGTCAAAGCTTGTAACATGGATTTTGACACTACTGGAGAAGAAAGAATGTTGCAGATTCAGGAACTGGAAGAAATAAGATTAAATGCTTATGGGAATTTCAGAATTTACAAGGAGAAAGCCAAGCTTATTCATGACAAACAGATTCTACATAAGGAATTTTAGGTTGGAGATAAAGTTTTGAGATTTAAGGCTAGATATGCTTTCAAACCTAGAAAACTTGCTGAGATGGTCCATATGTGGTGACTAAGATCCATGACTATGGAACAATTGAATTGATGGATGAAGCAGATGGTTTTGAAGAATTTTGAAGCACCTTTATACTTGAGTTGCTTTTCCACTTTACTTGCCATGTTCACCATGTCTTCTAACTCCACATAATGATGTAATTCCACTATGTCAGCTATATTTTTGTTCAGCCTATTCAAAAACTGAGCCATTGTGTCCTTCCTATCTTCTTGCACATGGGCTCTTATCAAAGCTAATTCTATATCCTTATAATACTCATCCATACTCCTAGAGCCTTGTGTAAAGTTCTATAACTTTTGGTAAAGTTCTCTGTAGTAATGATTAGGAATAAATCTCCTCCTCATTAGAGTCTTCATTTCTCTCCAAGTTGCTACAACCTCTCACCATTATTTCTCCTATTTAAACCCAAGAGCATAATTGATTAATTCTATTGTTGCCAACTTTACGCTTTTAGCTTCAGAATAATTATGGTACTAAAAAATCAGTTGTATTTTCTTTTCCCATCTAAATAAGCTTTAGGGTCATTTCTGTCTTGGAAAGATGGTATCTTCATTTTGATGCTACCAAGGTTCCCATCTACTCGATGTCTCTCCCATAGAGAGTATTTCTACCATGTCTCATCCCATGCCTATTTCTTCTCACTTCAAATTCATATTCAAATCCATCTGCACTATCACTGTTCTCATAATCTTCAGTTTCAAATTCATCCATAGAAACCTCTCTTCTTCTAGCATGCCTTCAAGGATTAGGTCTACCTCCTTGCATATTTGCAATTCTTTCTTCTTTCCTCTCCAACCTATCCCTTATCTCCCCATAAACTACTTCTACGTGTGTAAAATATTGCTGCATTGCCTTGAATCTTTCATCATCATTCATCAGATTTATTCTACCACCACTACATATTTCTCCTGCATCAGATATTGTGACTACAAAAAAAGTTCATCATTCATCGGATTAATGAAATAAAGTTCCTCACAAATTTTCTCACATGTTTCCCTCAGGAGTGTTGTCACTCAACACTTATTTCTCACTCAAACTTGGCTTTTAAGTTGATGTATTGAAACTTTTGCCTTTTTTCACTCAAAAGTTCCTATTGAGGCTCTTTAAAGAACTAAGCAACTTAATCAAAGCAATCACAATTTGTAGAATCAACCAACACTTAAGAATTTTGAGAAAATCAACAGTTCAAAAACACAATGAAAGCAAAGATTAAGAACAGATTATGGATATGAGCTTGCTCAAAAACACTTCAATTGATTTTTCTACGAAAAGATGAGATTTGATGATTATCGTTTTAAATTAATTTTCCTAAATAGGAGGTTTTACTGGATTAAATTGAATTGATTAATTAATTTTATACAGTTTCTGATGCGATACAAAAAGAGAACTTTTCAACTTTCAAGGATCCTTTGCATATCCCAACTGGACCAATCACAAGAGCAAGAGCTAAAGGAATGAAGGAAGCATTGAATAGGCTAGTGCAAGAGGAATTGACAAATCAAATGGCAATTGAAACAACAAATCAGATTAAAAATATTGAGAAGTTATTAATTTTATTTGTGCTGAAAATGAAGTTGTTAAACCTAGTTTGGGCTTGGAGATACCAATTTAAAGGCCTTGGACCAAGAAATACACTTGGGAAGACTCATTTGGGCCTAAATAATCACATTTTGGGTTTAAAATACTGATTCTATTTTTATTAGTGTATTTGTGCGAAAATTAGTAATTAATTAGCAGATTTGACTTTTGAATTTTCAAGTTACTTGAATAAAGTCCTTGTTATTTTATTTAAGTTAGTATTTACTATTTTGAGTCCTTAGTAAATACATTGTATTTTGAGTCCTTAGTAATTAAGTTACTTGAATTAAGTTACTTTTAGGTTTTGTATTTATTGCTTTTTATTTCATATTTGAAATGTATCTCTTGAAATACATTGTATGACTCATTTTGGAATCAGATTGATTGTTGAATGATAAGTTACATTTCAGCATTTTGTCTCTTAAGAGTAGATTCTCTCTAGGGTTCTTCATAGAACTAATAGACTTATCAAGGCTTAATCAACCTTGTGGCATCTTTCAACACTTTGAGTCTTTGTTCTGCTGTGTTCAAGGGTTCAAGTGGATCACCAGACCTCTGTTTAGCATTCTTAGGGTGTGTATATTCGGATTGGTTATGGATTCATGGGATTTCCTCTTGTGAGGCTCGCACTAGTTTCATTCTTGCTATAATTTGGAAATTGAGAGTTATCATCAAGCCTTATTATTCAAAGTTGAATATGCTTGATTATTTCTTTTCGTATTTGATTTATTTTTATTAATGGAATATTATTCATCGAAAGATTATTTTGGTCTCAGATAGCACTGCTGACCTTGCACCTCCAGTGTAACAGTGAAGACACTTATTGCTAATAAAAAATTGTAGATGCTCCACGTAGTCTATATGCAGGATTCTTGTCCTTTTTATCTTTTTGGGATGTAAAAATATATTTATATATGGTGAAAATTTAAAATGGCTTATGCATGTCTAAGATTATTATTATATTAATTATAATATTTAATGTAAGTTCTCTAATATTTTGTGTTGGTTACCCCTTGGTTTACAGGGTGTGACATTTAATAATGTCGCTTGTAGTTGGCACTCAAATTAATTACTAGTTTTAACTCTATGTATAGAAGCTAACCCTAGGTCTATCTCTAGGCGGAGTCTATGTGTGGCTTAACTCTTGATTGAATTAAAGTGATTAAAGAGGAGATAAGAGTAGAGAAAAAAGTTTAATTCGATTATGGAGATGATATTAAAAAGTAAATAAAGTAGGAAGTGATTAGAAATGATTACCAGTATGATGAGACTTTCCAAGTATGGACGACTTCAGCTATCATTGCTCACAAATAATATAATCGGAGTTATAAAAGAAAATAATTACTAAGTTAAAAGGTAAAACCCTTAGAAACCTCCTAAGTCTAATTATTTATTTCATAAAAAAACACCTAGAACCCTAGAATGAATTTAATTCATAAATAATTATTCAAGAACCACTTAGCTTACAATCCTAATACTAGTTATGATTTATCCTTTAAGAATTAAGAACTTTCACTAAAAATTCGTTTTAGGGTTTCTAACGAAACGTTTTCAATAATATATTCAACCACACAATTAAAAAAGAACTTTAAGAAAAAGTGATAAGAACATACATATAAGAGAAATACATATATGGATGAAGAACAAAAAATCATAATTGATAAAAGGATCACATTAGTTTGATCACAAATTTATTCAAAAAGAAATAAATAGGTTCATAAGTAAGTCTTCAAAATCCTAGAAACTTAAGAAATCTTAAAACTTGAAAATAAAATATCAAACCTTATTAAAAACTATTACAACTCCTAAATAATAAGACTATAGAGCTCAAGCCTACAACCTCAATCCTCAAGAAAGAGGAGAACTAGCCATTCAGTGGCTAGATGACATCATGATGAATAATAGAAACAAGATAACAATGGAGGTGACAAGAGATGGAATGATTGTGAGTGAGATAGTATATGCCCTGGGGTCTTTTATATAGCCTTAGGCTATGGCTTTAGTGTCTTCCTTGTTGATGTGAGACTCTTCATTGATTGTCTCTCCAAAAAATAATAATTTATCCTTGATTTATCTTCCATGATCCTTCCAAGCTGTTATCTTTTATAATATCTCCACAAATAATCCTTTTAAACTCAAATATCCTCAAAACAATTCAAATAAAAAGTAATAGGATAAAAGAGATAAAACAATTAATAAGAAAATAGGAAAATATAACACCCTTATCTATTATCCTTTAATTAAATTCAAATCTTGGATATTGAGGAATTATCTTTGAATTAATTCAAATGATATTGAATTAATATAATATAACATAATACTAATATAATATAATATTATATTAAGGGAATACATTAATATAATAAAATATAATATTAATATAACATAATATTATTGGAGGTATTTTGATTTTCTCTAATTAGATATTATAATTTTCTCCTTCAATTTGACAATTCCTCAATTAACCTTCCTCATATAATATAATTGTGTAGTAGTTGATGTGGGTTCTAGTCATCATTTATTTATTTATTTTAATTTTCTAAAATATATAAAAAAGCAAAATAATAATGCAAATTAATTTAATCAAGAAAAATAATAAAATCAATAAAACACAATAAAATAATATTTTTAATCATTTAATTCATATAATCAATTAAATTAAAGTGAGCAAAACTACTACAATAATGTCTATCAAACATGATAAATTTTCTAAAATAGATAAGAAATAATATGATAAAATAGGGATTTATCATTTAATCTCATGTCATTTCTCATAAAACCATTTGAAAAATAGATAATTCAAGTAAGGCAACATTATTATTAAGAATAAATTATCATCAAAATAGTTTATAAAACCAACACTTCAGTGTTTTCTATAAAATAGAATTTTTCTCTATTTATCAAAGTGTTCTTTGATAAACTGCCTTATCAATTAACTCTTCGATAAATGAGACTTAAAATATACTTATATGTAAAATCTCTATATTTATCGAATTCCTTATCAATAAATACCCTAATGGATGAGTTCTTTTGAAATCAGGGAGAAACTAAACGATTGATTTCATTTATCGAAGTATTTATTGATAAGTATCTTTATCAATCAATGCTTCGATAAATACATTTTGAAAGACAAGTTTGGCAAGCTTACTAATAAATGACTTTATTGATGTCTTTATTGATACATTCCTTCTATTGATCAATACTTCTATAAGTTCCTTTTAAGAATAGTTTTATAAACTGAGTCTATGATTCACTCATCGAAGGCTTCTTTGATAAATATCCTTATCGATAAATACCCTTATTGATAAGCTATTGTGAAATCAGAGAGAAACTAAACAATTGACTTCATTTATCGAAGTATTTATCGATAAGTACCTTTTGAAAGACAAGTTTGGCAAGCTTACTTATAAATTACCTTATCAAAGTCTTTATCAATTATAAATTGAGTCTATGATTGACTCATTGAAAGCTTCTTCGATAAATATCCATATCAAATAAGTCTCCAAAAAATTCCAATTCTGAAGCAGTGAATCAGACTTTTCATAAGGTAAGTTTTATATTCATTTATCAAAGTCTTTATCGATCAGTATCCTTATCGAATAAGGCTTCAAAAATACCTTTTGCAAATCAGCTTTTCTTAACACATTTTATATCTTACTTATCGAGGAGCTTAGCGATCAATACACTTATCGATAAGCTGATCGAAAAATAAGCTAAATTAAAACAGTTCTTGAAAAACATTTTTCATCATCAAAACATTGGAGAAATAGTCATATGATGAATTTGCCCAGCCCCAAAATTTGGTATTTTTACCTCTTTCTCTCCATTCTCCAGATAAGCTATATTGTTGCATTGAAGGACAAAAGACACCAATTGGGGATAGGGTATTGTAGTGGCATTTGACTTGTCAAAATGAAAGTTCCTGATCTCACTATAGATCAAAGCCCAATATTTATCTTCTCACCACTTATAATCTAGCCAACAGTAGGTAATCCTCTTGAGTGAGATAAGTGAAGCTTCCTAACTTATTCACTATTATGCTTGCATAAATGTAGTGAATTATCCCATGATAATCATCACACACTTCCTTTGGTACAAACTTCAGATCTCCTGTGAAGTTGGAACTGAGCATGAGAATTTGGTAAATGTTTTTTAGAGACAATGTAGGACCTTTCTCATGGTTAATGGTCTTGAGTAGGAACTTAATTATATCCTAATCAAGCTCGATCTCTCTTCCTCTCAACAGAGTGACTAGATGACTACTTATTAGCTCACCCTCATCATTAGCCTCCTTCTAACTACTTCTAGGCTGTATGAGAGATTGCTTCCTAACCAATTCTCATAGTACTTTATCATGTTAGAGATATCCAGCTGAGGCTTGTCATTATACTTAGATAGTCTAGGTCCATATAGACTACTGAACAAAACTCTCTACAAATTCTGCCTTGAATTTGCCTTTGTTTAGATCCTCGATAAGTAAAGCAAGAGGAGCAGACTGATAACTATCATTTTAATTATCAAATAAAACTAAACTAACCAATAGTAAAGCGGAGGCTAACCTAGGTCGGATCACAAGGAGCTACTGGATGTTAGAGTTCCTAATTAATCTATTGAGTCACAATTTAACAAATTAAGCAGATGAGTTGTGCGTTGAACTATTTGAACTAAAAACTGAATATAAATTCTATGCTATTGTTTATAATTTGTGTTTATAATGGTGAGATGAATGAATGATGACAAGTGTGTTCCCTTGGAGATTACCTTACCTTAATTATCCACAGAATATCAAGAGTTAATCAGTTGAATTAAAATAGGTTAGCTAACAACTCGCTAGCTAAATCTCAATCAACGCTACAACTTGCAGACATCAATAGAGAGTAGGAATCGTTTAACTTAGAGATAATAGAATATGAATATTAATCAAAGGTTCATTACTGTAGGAAGAAGGAATCCAACTCGGTTCCCTAATTCCTTGTCATCTATTACTCTAATTGAATCAATAAACCAGAGTAAATGCATCAACTAGATACAGTTAAATCTGACTTAAAGACTCAATAAACTCCCTATTAAGCTTGAAAAACTCTGGTTTGGCGTCATCTCCAAGGAAGCACAGCAGCTCAGCCTTGCATTGCTATCTGAACTCCAGCAGCAAACATCAGTACAACAGTAGTAGTCATGTGGAAATGGAAGAAGAAGAGGAATATAATGAACTGCAGAACTTTCCTCTGGTTCTCTCAACTAGAATAAAGGAAAGTTGCAGAAGAGAAATGGAGATGGAGAGAGAGGGAGATGGTGTGCGTGAGTAATCTGAAGTCTGGATGGAAGTGGATCTGAATGGATGTAAGAATGGAATGTGTGAGGTGGTGCGTCAGAATGGTATCTGTGAATGGTATGTTAGAATGTATGGAATGTATAGGGTGTATCCGATGTTGAGTGATGTGCGTATAGTGTGATATATAGGAGAAGTCTAAAATGCATGAGTGAATCAATGGAGCTGTCCAGATGTCCTCCATCTCCAGCTGTCAGCACATGATCTGGTATTCTGTTTATAGCACATGCTTCCCACTTGCTGTTGGCAACTTGCTCATTCTATTCAGATGGAGTATGCTGATGTGTGAACAGTGCCACGGGTGAACAGTGCTCAACTCATGATCTTCCACTTGCAATTTGTTATCAGCTCTTATTTGCAGTCTGTTGAGTCCAGCTATGCAATTCATCACATGCTTAAATCACCTTTTGTCCAGCTGTCCCTTCTGTCATTCGCTGCTTGATCTCTTCCTTGAAGTTTGGTCGCGACCTTATATACATCAGGTCGCGACTAATATTTATAGAGAACGCTTCTCCTTTGCTGATTGAAGTTTGGTCGCGACGGTGAATACATAAGGTCGCGACTTAAGTCCACAGGAAAGCTCCACTTTGCTGATTGATTGCTGTGTAGACCTGAAATAGACATTTAATAGATTATTTATCCAATTAAGCACTAAAATCACATCATTTAAATTCCCCCTTGTCTAATTTCATATTATTAACTAATTTGCTCAATATAGTAGGAAATGTGGATAAGAATCAATAATAAACTTTCTTTTAACATATTAAAAATCAGTATAAATATGAGTTTATCAACTCCCCCACACTTAGCTTTTGCACTCCGAGCAAAATTATGGATCAAAACTGAATTTAAACACATGTTCAGCACAATTGGCAAAATAGCTTTAGCATGAGTATTTGTAATCATTAATCTTTCCCTTCAATTGGCAACAATCCAAACTAATCTCATATCAATCAAAGAATCTGACTCATGCAATTCAATCATAGTAAGCAACTTAGGTTGAGATTTCCCCACAAGGTATAGTGTTTCACTCCCTGTCTTATCAAGGTAATTTTACTCAACCATCTAGCTTAGACTTCCCATAGGCTTGTAACCATCCTACATCTCCACCACTGAATGCCACAAGGTTTATGAATCAAAAGGTCTTTATTAGGGTTGTAATGATGGAAAAGCTACATGATGAAATGGAAATGCATGTCAATGATTAATGAAATACTGCACACAATCAAAGTTCCAATCATACAGCTGCAGAAATTTACAAGTCACAAACTATCTTCCTTTAATACAAGTTGAATATACTCTTTGCATCTGGTTTCTTTTCTTTCTTCTTTCTTTCTCTTTTCTTTGTACTTTTCTTTTCTTTTTCTCTATATTTTTTTCCTTCTTTGTTTTCATTTCTTGAACCAGATAACAATTATACTGAAGTTCAGAAATCAACAAGTAGTACAACTTCAATTATTTCACAATCAAAGATTTGTTGTAGCAGCAACTATCTTATACAGTATTCATTAATCAAGGATGGAATTAAAAGAAAGTGAAGGTCTCAAAGGGGTAAAGCAAGGGATTTAATATTTGTGTGGCTACTGTTTGGTCAAGAGGGTTTTGAAAGAAATGCCCTTATCATTTTCACAATTCCATAGAGCTAATGTGGTTTTGAATCAAGGATTGAGACAAGTTCTGCAAAGTTACCAAACTAGATGGTGCCACACAAATGTAAAGGAGTATATATTGAAGGCTCAAAATGCTTCCATCTGGCTTACTCATCCTAATCAGCTCATATGACTAGATTGCATGAATTTTAAACAAAATACATGAGATTAATCATTCATGATGCACAATTTCCAGTAGTGAATTAATGAAACAAGCAACTAACACTCCATCAAGTTTGCCAATATTCAAAATTATATTTTCAAAGTTCAATTTAGATCCATGATAGTAAATTCCAAAGACCAAGCAACAACCAGAATGCAGTAGAAGGAATTTTCAGCAAAAGATAGATGTTAGTCGCGACACAAAGGTCATCAGGTCGCGACTATTTTACACAGAGAAGAAATTCTCAGAAAACAGAGAATATTAGTCGCGACATAAATGGACAATGGTCGTGACCAAAAATCACCGAGAGTAAACCTGGAAAACACATATTTTCATCGCGACCAAAGGATAATCCAGTTGCGACCAAAATTAACAGAGAGTTCCAGTCACGACATAGAATAAGTGATAACTGTCGATTCTATTATCAAACAAAACTAAGCTAACCAATAGTAAGTGGAGGCTAACCTAGGTCGGATCTCAAGGAGCCTAAATGGATGTTAGAATTCCTAATCAATCTATTGAGCCACAATTTATCAAGTTAAGCAGATGAGTTGTGTTTTAGACTATCACTAACTTCAGAAAGTAAATCTATTCTATTGTTTCTGTTTTTATGTGATTAAGATGATGGATAAATGATGACAAGTGTGTTCCCTTGGAGATTATCTTACCTTCATTGTCCACAAAATATCAAGAGTTAATCAATTGAACCAAAATAGGTTAGCTAACAACTCGCTAGCTAAATCTCAATTAACGCTACAACTTGCAGACATTAATAGAGAATAGGAATTGTTCAACTTAGAGATAATAGAATATGAATATTAATCAAATGATCATTACTGTAGGAAGAAAGAATCCAACTCGGTTCCTAATTCCTTGTCATCTATTACTCTAATTGAATCAATAAACCAGAAATGAATACATCAACTAGATATAGTTAAATCTGACTTAAGACTCAATGACACTCCCTGTTAAGCGTGAAGACTCTGGTAGTCATTATCTCCAAGGAAGCACAGCAGCTCAGCCTTGCATTGCTATCTGAACTCCAGCAGCAAATATAGGTATAGCAGACATAGTTATGTGGAAATGGAAGGAGAAAATGATGAGCTGCAGAACTTTGCTCTGGATCTATTAACTAGAACAGAGCAAAGTTGCAGAAGAGAAGTGAGAATGGAGAAGAAGATGATGGTGTGCGTGAGTTGTGAATGTCGATGCTCTTCCTGGAATGAGGTGTCTGTCTCCGATCTCCGAATGTATGGCAGAATGTATGGGAATGTATCGGATGATTCTCTCATGTGCGTGTTATGTGATATATATGAGATCTGAAATGCATGAGTAAATCAATGGAGCTATCCAGATGCCCTCCATCTCCAGCTATCAGCACATGATCTGGTATTCTCTTCAGTACATCTTCCCACTTGCTTGTTAGCCACTTGCTCATTTTGTTGTGCTGATGTGTACAGTGCGCGTGTGAACAGTGCCAGATGTGTGGAGTCCATTTCTGCTGCTGCACATGTTTGATCTCCTCATTTGCAATCTGTTACGTCCAGCTATGCCATCCATCCCACGCTTAAGTCATCTTTCTGTCCAGCTGTTCATTCTGTCATTCGCTGACTGAATTCTGTATTTGAAGTTTGGTCGCGACATTATATACATCCGGTCGCGACTTATATTTACAGAGATCTACAGTCGTGACCAAAATGATAATTAGTCGCGACTATTATTCACAGAGAGCACTTCTCCTTTGCTGATTGAAGTTTGGTCACGATGGTGAATTTGTAAGGTCGCGACCTAATTCCACAGGGACGCCCTACTTTGTTGACTGATTGCTGTATTGACTTGAAATGGACATTTAATAGATTATTTATCCAATTAAGCACTAAAATCACATCATTTAATTCTCACTTGTCCAATTTCATATTATTAATTATTTTGCTCAATGTAGTAGTAAATGTGGATAAGAATCAATAATAAACTCTCTTTTAATATATTAAAAATCACTACAAATATGAGTTTATCAATAAGCACAGACCTAGACTAAACATCACAGATGGGTAAACATCAGAAAATATAAACTTCTGGTCGCGACAAAATTAAGCAATGGTCGTGACTAATATTCACAGAGAAGAAATTTTTACAATTTGAACATATTAGTCGCGACAAAAATAGTATAAGGTCGCGATCGGAAGACAAAATCACAGCAAATATCTAATTTTTATTTATCCATCAAGTTCATCCTCCCCCACACTTAAATTCTGCATTGTCCTCAATGTGAAGAAGTGATGAAACACATGCAAAGCAGCAGTCATGACAACACTACACCAGAATCTAAGATGAATTTATTAGTTTTTATTGCTACCCCTACTAACTTGGTCTCCTCCCCCACACTTAATCAACAAATATAGCTCAAGTATATAGTAAAACTGCTGAAAGCATACTATTGTAAGTGGAAAAATAAGGAAGGAGACAACCTGACTGTCATGGGGGCTTGAAATTCTCTTTGTACAGCTTCCATAGATGGCCCTTAACCTGTAATGCTGTACCATCTACTTCATCCTGCCTTGTTGGTATAGCCTTCACCCATCTTAAGAGATAATCCACAGCTAGAAGAATATAAGCATAGCCAACAGATAATGGAAATGGTCTTGTTGATATAACTGCTATATTATCCAGTTTTGTCCCTGCAATGAAATTCTCAACAACTATGTCTTTTCCTGCAAATTTCTCATGTTGGTTCTTTCCAAAGCCTTCATTCAAAGGGTCAGTAGCAGAAAAAGACATTTCAGATTCAAACATCTCTCTTTCAGGCTTATCAAAATTTTGTAACAGCAGCAATTCATGTTCCTTTTTAGCTTCTTCAATACATACATCAATTACACTTAAGCCCAACAGTGAGTAATCTTGATGTGGGTGTCTCATCATTTCATACATGTTAAACTGAATTAAATGCCCACCAAATTCCATTTTAATTATTCCTTCTTTCATGCAAATCATGGTATTAGCTGTCCTCATGAATGGCCTTCCTAGAATAAGAGTACTATCATCAAGGGATTTATTTGTCATATCAAAAACATAAAAGTCCACAAAGAAAACAAGGTCCTTAACTTGAACTAAAATATCTTCTAAGATTCCCTTAGGCTTTATAATACTCTTATCAGCCAATTGAGCTAACACCTTAGTTGGTTTAACCAATTTCACATTTAAAGCATGATAAACTGAACTAGGCATCACATTAATAGCAGCACCTAAATCTAATAATGCTCTAGAAACAGTTATCTTACCAATTGTGCAGGGAATGGAAAGTGCACCTGGATCTTGACACTTTTCTGGAAATTGGGCTCTGAAAAGTGCAGAAGCTTTGAGTCCCAATTGCACCAGTTCATTAAGTTTGTCTCTTTTCCTGTGGTTGCAACTCTCCCTCAAACACTTTGCATATTCAGTTACTCTCTGCATCCTCTCCAGCATAGGCACATTAACTTTCATCTTGCTGAAAGAATTAATGACTTCCTTGTTCTTTTTCTTTTGAATCAACAATTGTTTCTTTTTGCTTAAGCTCTAAACTAACTGCTGATTGTACTTCTTCAGTTTTGTCAACTTCTAAATTTCTTATCTCAGAATACTTAACTTTTGGTAGCTCAATTTCTTTACTGCATAACTGTCCACCATCTTTAGAATCTTGTGCAAAATCAATTTGACTTTCTGTAGGATCAACTGCAACCTCTTTCCTCTATGAGACTTGTGCCTCCTTCCTGCTTTCAGGCTTCTCAATGCTATTCTTCATTAAACTACTGGAATCAGTGTCCACCTCACCTTCCTCTTCATTTTCAGTTTCAGTAACTTGTTTCCCAACTTGCTCTTTACTTTGCAAATTTATAGTATTCACAAGTTTTGGGTTAACAACTGTATTTGAAGGTAGATCTCCACTGATCCTTGCCTGAATATCACTCACTGAATTAGCTAATTGAGATACATAGCCATTTATGTTTGAGGTGTTGGTCTCCCACTGCTCAATTCTGTTCTCCAAAGCAGCAAATCTAGAGTTGGTCTTTGCTTGATTGCTCTCCACTGTAGACCTCAAATCCTTAAAGTTAGAGCAGAAGTTTGTGTCGATGGAATTTATATTTGAATTCATCACAGTAATGCTCTTGAGTATCTTAGAAATTCCATCATCCTTTGCAGCAGTAGACACTTCTATGGCTCTAGAGGATTCAGCCACTTGTTTGTCATTGTTGAATCTGTTTTGACCAGTAGCTCCACCTCCATCTCTCCATCTGAAATTAGGATTATCTCTCCATCCTTCATTGTATGTGTTGGAGTATGGATTCCTTTGTGGATACTGGTTTGATTTTCCTTGATATATAGCTGATACATCCCCATGATGTGAAGGACAATTTGCACTGATATGTATTGGACAAGAGCAGAGCTGACAGCTAGGAGCAACTAGAGCTTGAGAGTATGGGCTTTGAACATGTGAATTTCTCAGTTGAGCAGCTAGGTTGTTGATTTGAGCACTCATAGCAGCAATTTGAGAAGTCAGATTATTAGGATCTTGAAAAAAAATTGCAGAAACTTCATGCACTTGTCTAGCATCATATCCCCCATACTGCTGGTCATTGTTTGCTATTTTCTCAATTAAGCTCCATGCCTCATCAGGAGTTAAATCATCAATGGAACCTCCAGCAGCTGCATCTAAATTCTTTCTGCATGCATAGCGCAATCCTGAATGAAAGTACTACACCAAATATTCCATAGGAATATGATGGTATGGACATTTAGCCAGCAGCTCTTGGAATCTGCCCCAAAACTCATAGAAAGATTCTTCAGCATACTGTTTTGCAACAAAAATTTCCTTACTTAATGAAGCAGTCTTTGATGAAGGAAAATATCTTTCCAAGAAGGCACTTCTTAAGTTGTTCCAGGATTGTAGAGCTTGAGGTGTATGATGTGGCAACATATAGAACAATTCTTTTGCCTTTCCTTCTAGTGTGAAATGAAAGACTTGTCTCTGCACAGCATCCATATCAGCACCTACAGGCTTCATAGTTAAGCAAACCCATTGCATAGTCTGCAAATGTTTGAAAGGATCCTCACCTGCCAATCCATAAAACTTTGGTAAGTTACTCAGCAAAGGACCTTTCAACTCAAAGTTCACATCTAAAGCAGGACAAGTGTGAAAAGGATCATAGTTTGCATTAGAAGAAGTGAGATCTCTTATGCTCCTACGTGGCCTTCTATTGTTCATGTTATTTTCTGCATATTGCTCATGTTGATTATTCTGATTATGAGTATGAGCTTCACCTTTATTAGCATGCTCCATGACAAGATGATTATCTAATATAGCGCAAGATGCAGGTTCAGTATCAGCAGCAACAGATGCAACACTAGCTTGATTTTTAGCTTTCTTTATTTGCCTAAGTGTCCTATTAATTTCTCTATCCAATGGAAAGAATTCAGAGCTTTTGTTCATGCAATTCACGCTCAACAATGATGCAGAAGGTCAGATATATCAGTAAAGCAGCAAATTCAACAAATGAGATCAGTTAGTCACAGTTTATAAATCTCAGGTCGCGACAACAAGGACTACTGGTCGCGACTCAAAATCAGAGAGCAAATATCGCGACAAAAATGAACCACAAGTCACGACTGTCAGTCACAGAGAGCAAAATTTTCTGAATATGGATTTTTTATCGCGACCAAATGTCACTTTGGTTGCGACTAAAAATCACAGAGAGCAAATTCTTGAAGTTATGAATTTCCAGTTGCGACCAAAATGATCTCCGGTCGCGACAAAAAATAACAGAGAGTTTTAGTCGTGACTAAGTGTCATTCTGGTTGCGACTAGAAATCATAGGGAAGAAAATTTTTTAAACAATATTTTTGGTTGCAACCAAGATGCACTCTGGTCGCGACTAAAAATGACAGAAAGCAAATTTGAGTTGAAAATTGATTTTTGGTTGTGAATAAATGTGTATCTGGTTGCAACCAAAAATCACAAAGCACTTTAGTCGCGACTAAAAAGCCAAATGGTCATGACTTATCAAACACAGAACATAAAATTCACAAGAAAACCAAAATAATTATCTACTTTTTATATTTTTGGGGCCCAGGAGATTGCTTAGGAAACCTTAACAAGTAAGGCTCCCCGGCAACGGCGCCATTTTGATAACTGTCATTTTAATTATCAAACAAAACTAAGCTAACCAATAGTAAAGCGGAGGCTAACCTAGATCGGATCACAAGGAGCTACTGGATTGTTACAGTTCCTAATTAATTTATTGAGCCATAATTTAACAAATTAAGCAGATGAGTTGTGTTGAACTGTTTGAACTAAAAACTGAATGTAAATTCTATGCTATTGTTTATGATTTATGTGTTTATAATGGTGAGATGAATGAATGATGACAAGTGTGTTCCCTTGGAGATTACCTTACGTTCATTATCAATAGAATATCGAGTTAATCAGTTGAATTAAAATAGGTTAGCTAACAACTGGCTAGCTAAATCTCTATCAACGCTACAACTCGCAAACATCAATAGAGAATAGGAATCGTTCAACTTAGAGATAATAGAATATGAATATTAATCAAAGGTTCATTACTGTAGGAAGAAGGAATCCAACTCGGTTCCCTAATTCCTTGTCATCTATTACTCTAATTGAATCAATCAACCAGAGTAAATGCATCAAATAGATACAGTTAAATCTGACTTAAAGACTCAATAAACTCCCTATTAAGCTTGAAAGACTCTGGTTTGGCGTCATCTCTAAGGAAGCACAGCAGCTCAGCCTTGCATTACTATCTGAACTCCAGCAGCAAATATCGGTACAGCAGTAGTAATGTGGAAATGGAAGAAGAAGAGGAATATAATGAACTATAGAACTTTCCTCTGGTTCTCTCAACTAGAAGAGAGGAAAGTTGCAGAAGAGAAATGGAGATGGAGAGAGAGGGAGATGGTGTGCGTGAGTGATCTGAAGTCTGGATGGAAGTGGATCTGAATGGAATGTGTAAGGTGGTGCGTCAGAATGGTATCTGTGAATGGTATGTCAGAATGTATGGAATGTATAGGGTGTATCCGATGTTGAGTGATGTGCGTATAGTGTGATATATAGGAGAAGTCTAAAATGCATGAGTGAATCAATGGAGCTGTCCAGATGTCCTCCATCTCCAACTGTCAGCACATGATCTGGTATTCTGTTTATAGCACATGCTTCCCACTTGATGTTGGCAACTTGCTCATTCTATTCAGATGGAGTATGCTGATGTGTGAACAGTGCCACGGGTGAACAGTGCTCAACTCATGATCTTCCACTTGCAATTTGTTATCAGCTCTTATTTGCAGTCTGTTGAGTCCAACTATGCAATTCATCACATGCTTAAATCACCTTCTGTCCAGCTATCCCTTTTGTCATTTGCTGCTTGATCTCTGCCTTGAAGTTTGGTCGCGACCTTATATACATCAGGTCGCGACTTAAGTCCACAGGAAAGCTCCACTTTGCTGATTGATTGCTGTGTTGACCTGAAATGGATATTTAATAGATTATTTATCCAATTAAGCACTAAAATCACATAATTTAAATTCCCCCTTGTCCAATTTCATATTATTAACTAATTTGCTCAATATAGTAGGAAATGTGGATAAGAATCAATAATAAACTTTCTTTTAACATATTAAAAATCAGTACAAATATTTATCACAGACCTGTATGGATAAAGGTGGGAATAGATGCAGGAGAACTAGGTGCAGCACTTGACGTACCTTGAGAAGAGTTATCTCTTTCTTTCCTAGCTGTTTGCTTGATTCTTTGGCCAGTGGAGGTAGGAACAGAGGGTTGAGGAGAGCCCATATTGATAGCAGTGTGAATGGCCTGATTGAGGTTTCCATCTGAATGGGTGGTCTTAGACCGATTTCCTCGAGTACAGTAGATAACAAATATCTACTCAATGTGGCGGTATTGTGGCGGTATAACAAATATCTACAGTAGATAACAAATACCTTTTTGATCACTTTGTCTTATTTCTGGGCTCGGTTGAGATGCCTCTATGCTCTATTGTGGCGGTATAGCTTTCTCCTTTAAAGGAACTTCATCTTTTCTCACCTTTGGCTTATATATAGACTTAGAGGAAGTTGCTTTCTGCTACCCCTGGCTCATCTCTAGTGTTCTTCGTTCTTGCCATTGTTTATCATCAATCAAAAAGAGAGTCAGAAGAGGAAGGTTGCTGAGAAATGGGGTCAGAAAGGGTTGGCGTAGTGATAAACTCTTATTTGTATTGATTTTAATATGTTTAAAGAGAGTTTTATTTTTTATTTTTGTCCCTATTTATTAATATGATGAGCAATTAAGTAATAACATAAAATTGGAACAGTTAGGAATTAATTGATATAATTTTAGTCATATATTAGAAATTATCTTATTAGATAAATAAATTGTATCTTTTAAATTCCTATTTTAGGAAAATGCTCATTAATTACCAAGACAACTTGTTGCTGTAACTATGACTGAGAATGAAACAGAAATGGTTATAAATGATAGTTGGATCCAGGGAATTGGAGATGCTAACAGAATCATATGCTGAAAAAGTTAACAGAATGTAAAACATGTGCTGAACAGAAAAGGCACATGCTGCACTGAGCTGAGCGAGGGAGATGATACCAGACTTCAAGGACTAATTGCATGCTGATAAACTCATATTTGTACTGATTTTAGTGTGGCTAAAGAGAGTTTATTATTGATTTCTGTCCCCATTTATCAATATAATTGAGCAATTAATAAATATAATAGAATTGGAATAGTTGGGAATTAATTAATGAGATTTTAATGATTAATTGAACAAATAATCTATTTATTCTAATTGTCCATCACAGGCCAATGAAGTCGTGACCTGATGTACCTAATGTCATGACCAAAGTTCAATGCAGAAATCAATTAGCGAATGACTTAAAGGAGAGGACAGCTGGACAAGAGGAGATGGAAGCATTTGCTGCTGAAGAAGAGCATTCATGTGGGAAATATGGCTGAGAAGAACAGATTCAGTCATGCATGTGCTGAATCTAGGAGCTAATAACAGAAGCAATTGGGTTGACAGCTGGAACATGTGCTGCAACAGATTGAACATGTGTTGGATCCAGATCTGATAACAGATTGCAAGTGGAAGATCAAGCATGTGCTGTAAAAGAACAGAACTCCACACATCTGGCACTGTTCACGCCACAACATCCTCTCACACCATTCACATTACCTCCAAATCAATCATGCAGAGAGCACAGATCCATATTAGCACCTGAGATTCAGTCATCACCTATCCCACACTTCTGCTATATATTACATAGACTACACAGTAGGAATGATCCATTCATTCATAACACGTATCACACTCCACGGACCACTCTTCTCTCCATCTTCATTTTCTTTCTGTAACTTTCCCCTGTTCTAGTCAATAGAAACAGAGGAAAGTTCTGCATATCCATTTCATCTTCATCTTCTCCTTCTTCTTCCATCATGACTACTGCTATGCTTTCTATTGCTGCTGGAGTTCAGAAGACAATGCAAGGTAAGCTGTTGAGCTCTCTTGGAGATGACACCAAACCAGAATCCTTGAGCTGAACAGGGAGTATTGTGTTTTTAATTCAGATTTGATTGTATCAAGTTGATGTAATTAATTCTGTGATTACTAATTCAATTAGAGTAGTAGATCACAAAGAAGTAGGGAACTGAGTTGGATTTCTTATTTCTGCATAAATGATCCTTTGATTAATTCTCATCTTTGATCGAGTTGAACATAGCTGTGATTAATTGAAGTGATTCTGTTTAATTCATATTCTACTATCTCTGAGTTGAATGATTCATAATCTCTATTCAATGTCTGCGAGTTGTAGCTTTGATTGAGATTTAGCTAGCGAGTTGTTAGCTAACATATTCTAATTCAACTAATTAACTTCTCATATTCTGTGGATAATGAAAGTAAGGTAATCTCCAAGGGAACACACTTGTCATTAATTTATTTCACCATCTTAATCACTTAAAATTAGAAACAATAGCATAGGATTTTACATTTAGTTTTAGTTCAAACATCTCATCATACAATTCATCTGTTAACTTGTTAATTTGTGGCTCAGTAGATTAATTAGGAACTTAGCATCCATTTAGGCTTCTTGTGAATCGACATAGGTTAGACTCCACTTTACTATTGTTAACTTAGTTTTGTTTGATAATTAGAAATGACAGTTATCAAAATGGCGCCATTGCCAGGGAACCTTACTTGTTAAGATTTCCTAAGCAATCTCCTCGGCCTAAAAAACATAAAAAGTAGGTAGTTGTTTTAGTTTTTATGGGAATTTTGTATTTTATATCAGTTTAATCGTGACCATTTGGCTTCTTAGTCACGACTAAAGTGATCTGTAATTTCTAGTTGTGACCAGATACATATTTAGTCTCAACCTGAAATTAGTTTTCAACTCAGATTGACTGTCTATAATTTTAGTCACAACCTAAGTGCTTTTTTGTCTCAACCAAAAAATTATTTTTCATTAGTTTTCATCTCTGTAATTTCTAGTTGCAACCAAATTGACACTTAGTCACGACTAAAACTCTTTATAGCTTTTGGTCGCGACCGAAGTACATTTTGGTTTCTGTGATTTTTAGCAGCGACCAAAGTGACATTTAGTCATGACAAAAAATTCTGATTTAAAATTTTTTACTCTCTGTGTCTATCAGTCGCGAATTGAAGTTCATTTTTGTCGTGATATCTACTCTTTGTATTGTTTATTCGCGACCTAGAGTTCTTTTAGTCGTGACCTGATATTTCTTAACTGCGAATAACTGATCTCAATTTCTAAATTTGTTGTATTGCTGATATATTTGATCTTCTGCATTATTGTTGAGTGTGATTTGCATGAACAAAAGCTTTGAATTCTTTCCATTGGATAGAGAAATCAATAAAACACTTAGGCAAATTAAGAAGGCGATCTTAAATCAAGCTAGTGTTGCATCTGAGCTTAGGCAAATTAAGAAGGTACCAAACTTGCTGAAGTCCACCAGCTAGAGGATTGGTATAGCATATGGTAAGCCAGACAGTACAAAGGTACTGAGGTACGAAAGATCAGTTAAAGACAATGTGAAAAAATAGATCCTCTATGTGATAACTAAGAGTAGATCTACATTACAGGGGTTTTATTCAGCTAATCTGAATAGAAGACCTAAAAGCTGGGATGAGATTTGCCCAGGAATGATCCTAGCACATGGCCTAAGGTGAGAGACGTGATGGGTAATAGATAAAGAGCTCAATGTTCTCTGAGCAGCGGGATTCCATCACAAAGAAGTAGTAGACCTAGGGGAGAATACCCTAGAGAACAGAAGTAATAGTGAAAGATGATGAATGAGATCCATGAGGATTAAGGATCAAATGAAAGGCCAATAAGTAATCATAGTCCAGTCAAGAATAGACTAGGACTAATGGATAGATAGAAGAAGTTGAAAGATAGTAAAGAGATAGCCACAGTTAAGAGATAAAGTGACTCCCCAATTCCCTATATAAGATAAAGTAATAAAGGGTTGAGTCTATACCCTGGTAAGAGGGTAGCATGGTAGCCTAAGTAAGATAGACAGATGTTCTTGTCAGATCTTGATCATGTGATTGATAATCTGACAGATAATGCGATAGATAGTATGATCAGATGATGATCTGAAAAATAATATGATCAAGAAAATATGTTTTGAGGCTTACTTGGATTGTTACGATATCTAATGGATGGTTGAGCAAAATATGATGATGATATGGCTTATGATGCCATAAGTTATGATAGTTGCAACTCCTTGCAGTTGTCAAAGGATGACATGCATGTTAGAGTATGCTATGATGAATGGATACTCCCCTTTTGCAGTGCATGCAGGGTAGAGTATATATGAGTATATATATGAGATAAGAAAGTTATGAGAAAGTAGGTTGCTCCCATACCATATGATATGAGGATGATATGATTGTTTTGAGGATGATAGATAGTCTCAATTGATGGGACGATAAGTTATGATATGATACTCAGACATGATGTATGATTGAGGTTACTCAGATATGATTGAGGTTACTCAGGTATTTCTATAGGCTTGTGAATACAGTACTCAGGGCCATTTCTATTAAGCGGAATGGTATACAGATAACGGTAAAGGGATTGTTTCTAGATCACTCTTCAGATAAGAGTTGGATCTGAAACAGGTGGCTCTCAGATAGAGCTAGATTCAGATGAGTATAGATCACTCTTCAGATAAGAGTTGGATCTGATGTAGAATGCTCGCAGTTAGAACATAATTCAAATGGCTCACAGTTAGAGCACAGGTTGAAAGATGAGAAGGAACTCCTGAGTAAAAGAGGAAGTAAGTAAAGTCTGGGTAAATGATATGAGGCTATAAAATTTTCAAATGTTTATTTATGGAGTTATCAACAGGTGGAAGCAGTTAACCTTATAACTTAGTCTGTTGGTTTAAAATCTTCGGGAGATATACAGTACAACAGAATCGCAGTTAGATTCTGGAGGGTCACAGTTAGATCCTAGCATGGCTCCAGGATCGCAGATAGATCCTAACAGCTTCAGAGTCGCAGTTGGATTCTGAAGAGGCTAACATTTGATCGCAGTTAGATCCCGAGGTCGCAGTTAGACCTAGCCTAAGGAAAGTAATGAGCCATGAGATATGAGTACAATGTAGTATGTCTTTGGGAAGATGAATGCCAAAGACGAAGTTAAGGTGAGGAAGCTTCACTAGTTGATAAACTCACCCAGAGAAATTATTTTATAATGGTTTTCTCAGATAGCCTCTAGTATACAGACTAAACTTAGCTTTCCCTTAGCAAAGACGGAGTCCAAGTTCAAAGCTGAGTACTGATATTCAAAGTTTTGTAGAAGTATGCCTGAGAAGCAGAAAAGAACAGAATCCTCTATGTGTTGAGAATAGAAAAGCATTGGCTAAGAGCACTATGGGAGGTAGCTTAAGTTGTAAAGCCAATAACAAGAGAAAGAGGCGATAGTTCAGACAAGGGACTGATCAAGGTAATGATCAGATTGGAGAGCAGAGATGTCAATGTGGTGGAAAGAGCCATGGCACATGGGAATGTCGAGCAGGGCAAAGTAGTTATGGTAAGAAAGGCCACTTTGTAAGAAGTTGCCCTAAGAATGCGGACATCCCTAGGAAAGGTATTTGCTCTTACCCCAGTCACAGTCTTCAATATTCCCTAAGGTCGACCCTAAGAATGGTTAAGAAGAACCATAGCTGTAAGGGTGACTGAGCTGTAAGGAACTATATGCCTAGATGATGATATGGATAATGAAGAGTTCTTTTCGGATCTAAAGAAAGTGGTCATGATAACAAGTCATGAGAGATTAAAAGGCCAGAGAGACCTAGAGAAGAGGGTCTAAGGCAAAGCAAAGATAGAACGTAGTTCTATAATAAAGAGATTGCTAGGGCCTAAAGCTATATAAAGAGTAATCTAGCCCTAACCCAGTAGCACGTTAAATTGAAAGGTGCTAAGGCAAGAGTAGCCTAAAGATATGTAAGCCCTAAGAAGGGATAAAAGTGCAAATGCCACAAAGGTTTGGCATAGATGCATGAAGTTATGAGAACAGTTAAGAAAAGTCAGAGAAGTTATCTGGGTTATGATCTCGTATCAGGAGAAAGAAAATTAGAAGAACAATATTTCTCCTGAGAAATTAGCAAAGTATAAGATGAGTAATGTAGACCCCAGAATTACATCAAAATTCTGATGGATAAGGTATGAAAGAAATGGACACTACTCACAAGTGTAATGAATTGTCCATAAGTATAAGAGGAGGAATGCCCCAAGCCTTAGTCATAAACCAGGAAAGGATATACAGAAGAGCTATATCCAGGATCGTTGACTAAGATACCAAGTAAATTTCGAGGACGAAATTTATTTTAAGGGGGGTAGAAATGTAACACCCCAATTTTTAGGCCTAGAGATGCCAGGAAGAGAATTCAAGGGCATAATCGTAATTATGGGAAAGATCGGACTGGTAGCCGATGAGTACCATATTTTGCCAGAAAATAGAGAAAATTATGCTGATCATTTCACTGAACTGTGAAATGTGCATATGAGGTCTCTATGTGTATGAAAGAATTAGAAATATGACCAGGGGTAAAATGGTCATTTTGGAAAAGTGTGCGCGTGAGTGCTTTTTCAGGCCAAAACAGCCCGGTCCGGATAAAATATCTGAAAATACCGGGAGATAGAGAAAAGGATTCCGGATTGAATGAGGAGTCACAGAATTTTGATTTGAGGTCCCGATTTTTCTGTAAAAATTCCTGAAGATGGGAATTTACAGTTATAATCGGTAAAGGAAGAGCAGTCCGAATAGAGATGATCGGACTATGGCCAGAGGCCATACAGTGTTGTCTAAGGCCCGTAGTGACACCAGGGAAGGCCCAGGCCATAATATCAGTTCAGTGGTAAGAGGGGCCGGTGTCCGGGAAAAATGTGCAAAATGACGAAAACGCCCTTATGTTATAGAATAACTGAAGAATGAGTAAAGGGTATTTTGGTCATTTGGCTAAGGTTAGACAGTCAAGAAGGGGTATCTGGATAGTTGACCAGGGCCAGAGAATACTCTGGTAAAATATGAAAAGAGAATAATGCCCCTAGACCTAGTAAAGGAAATGAAAGGACTTAAGTGCAATTATGGAAAGTTTCAAGGCCAAAAAGGAAAGTAGACAAAAATGTGGGGTCCTTAAGTGTAATTTTAGCCAAGTAAAAAGGGACTTAAATGAAAAGAAGAAAAGTTCCCTGGGGCTAAATTGTAATTAAAGAAAGTCAGGCCGGAAGTGGTTTGGACTGTCCGAAAGCATTTCAGTCCCAGATTTCACCGGTAGAGAGAGCAAGTGACGCTCGGTAATCTGGCTTAATACAGGAATTTTTGAAGACTCCAGATAGCCAGAAATGGACTGATCGTCCAAAAGTTATAAAAATTCATACCGGATATCCTAGAATTCAGATCTAGGTGAGAAAATACAGGATGATACGTCCTTATGGGACGGATGTCGGGAAACTGACAGAATACCGATAGGAGGCCTGTAGAAAAAGTTATTCGCAGATTAGAAAATCCAGACGGGAGTGTGAGGCCTCCGGGTATCCGATAGGGAGATTTATCGGTATTTAAAAAGGGACTGAATGAGTTCGGATGACCTCGGTCAGATGACTGATATGACTCACAGGGATGCCTGAACACCGCAGGCTAGTGTTTCGGACAGAAGGAGCCGGTGTCCGGATATGTGTATAAACGGTGAATAATAGATAAAATATTCAATAATTGTTAACGGGGGAAGATTCCTCGTAATGCGTGCCATGAGGATATTGGACCCAGAAAGGCCCAATAATGGCGCCAACAGAGGCCCAGTAAGATACTTGGACTGATAGGTGGGCCAGTGTCCGGCAGAACCCCGGAAAGGTGCGCAATTACGAAAATGCCCCTGTGTTGTACAAAAGTGTAACAGATGAATGAAGGGCATTTTGGTCATTCTGGACAGGCCCAGGAGCCAAGACACATACAGATAAAGTTACTGAGAGTCAGTATATACCCTGACAGAGTACAGAAGGGTATGAAATGACGATTTTACCCTTAGGGTTAAAATAGTACAATAAAGGGCACCCAAGGGCATTTTGGTAATTTGCCAAGGGCTGTTTCTTGGGAATCGAGCCATCAGAGTACTTGAGCTTGATCAGGATCCAAGACAACATTCCCAGAGCCCAAAAACGTAGCCCATGAAGTATGTGGGAAAAAGTGGCATTAAAATATTATTTTAATGCTGTTTCAATAAAGTAAAGTTACTCGGTCGGCACGATAACCGAGGAGGTAATCAGATAAAGTCCTGGATTTATCTGGATAGCATTGGAAGGCGTGACAGGTGCCAGTAAGATGACACATGGCGCCAACATAAAGGCAGAAGAAAAAGTTGAGGACACGTATTACGAGGCAAGATACTGGACCGGTGAGTCAGCATGCTGAGTCAGCTGCTGAGGTGTCCAGGATTTCAGACATGTGATAAATGTGGCGCTGAGGTGTCCCGGTGAGGTGTCCCGATGATGTCATGCATGATGCAGTAAAGGAGGAATTAAGAAAATAGGAAAATCCAGGAAAAACCAGGACCGCAGGATCAAAGTTCATAGAAACTGCAGAATTGCCATTGAAGGCAATTATAAATACCCCCCCTCCATTCCATTTTCATTCACGCATGGCAAGGGAGAAGGGATTGAAAGAAGAGAGAGAAGGAGAAGGAAAGGAAGAGAGAAAGGAGAAAAGGAAGTAAGGAAGTTCTGGCGGAGCTGGAAGCAGAATAAGGATAGTGGAGTTCTGCTAAGCTAGCCAGGTAGTAACTAATCCTAGCTTTTATGTAATGGCTTTGTGATTTGTTGTGCTATTGTTTGGTTGGATTGTTGTCTTATATGTTATGTCTGAAGCTCTGCTATAATGCTATGATCATATGTTATTAAGCATGGAAGCACGCAGCATACTTATCTGTACACAATCACAAGCAAGCACTGTCACTCTGCATTACATATATTGTTATGATTGTTGCTACTGAGATTCCCCCGAATCTCATCCCAATAAGTAAACCATTACAGGGGAGGCTATGTCAAAATGAATTCTAGGAATTTTAAGAGACGCCGTTATGCTGCCGAAGTAAAGACTGAACATCAGTATATGATAAGTACTGTGTACGTAGTGCTGTTTAAGGAGGCTAGAAGTGAGTGGACCTAGCCGGTTCATCTAGTCTTTCCTGGGTACTACGTAGAATGGTAGTTCTCATGAGGGGATTACCGAATCAGTACGGTTCAGTTCTTTGTACAGATGAAGCCTAGCGGTTATGCTGCCGGAGTTTAGGCAGAAGAAGATGTAATAGAGATATGGGAAATTTTGTACATACCCAGATTGTAAAACAACTTATTAATTAATAATAAGTGTTGTTTGGCATGTTTGACTGATGTATGATGGATGTATGCATATGTATGCAAAGTAGAAATGCTGAAATTTACTACTGTGAACAGTAACACGTGGTAATCTAGTCATGTTTGATAAATGATTAAAAATAGTAAATGGATGAATTAATGTATGAAATTGTTAAGGTAAATAGTAGACATACCAAGGTTCGATTTGATATATAAAACGTATCATTTGGATGTCTACACAAGAAGATATAAATTATCAAAGTTGGGACCAGAATGCTGGATTCAGGGAGAAAAACGTGGGATGAACAGTAAAGTTGACACGTTGACTGACGTTGACTTGGTCAACGAATGGTCAACGAGTTATTTTTTCCTGAAATATAATTGATTTATCTTCATTTAGCAATTGGAACCACTTCATTTAGATTTTTCTAGAATTAGTTATGATTTTTTGAAGTCAGGTCACTCATCTGGAATTCACACAGTAAACAGTACTCGATAAGAGTAAAACTCCAGATTGAGAAATTGGACTTCAATGACCTTGAAAGTGGTTCTAAATACTACCAAATGGTCCCTAAGACATACGAAAGTAAGGATGTTTCATTTTGGTATCAGAGCAAAGGATTCTGGATTAGGAAATGCTCTGAATAGATAATTTATGGTGTTAGTACAGAATAAGGTTAGCACAGAACAAAGGGTTCTGGCTCAGAGCATAAGATTCTGGCATAGAACAGAAGGTTCTGGCTCAGTGATGCTCTGGTTTAGTTAGTTTGATTCCTTAAACAAATGAGAAGTTTGAGTGGTCCTCTCCCTAGACTAGGATATAGGGATGGTGTTCACTGCTTGGAAAGGTTTAGACAGAAGACAGTGACACCCAGATGAATGAGGCTGTACCCCGAGCTTTATAGTCTTACGAAGGATATGATTATGATGGGTTAATCTTAGTCAGCCAATACAGTCGAGGTCTCGTGTTTATTAACACAATATGGCTGGACTAAGCAGAACAAGGTTTAAGAAGCAGTTTCCTCCAGAGATAGAGACAGAATCTGATCAGTTTACGACTGAGGAAGCTGCAAAGAGTAGCTCGAGGTATCGTGTTGTAACCAGATACTGTAGTGAGGATGCCAGATATCCAAGTTACAACAAGTTAAGTCATAGGTCACGATGTGATGTGGGCAACCCAGGCTCGCCAAGATCAAGAGCGAGATTCTGCTATCACTACGGCGGTTGCTGCTGCGGTTGCAAGATTACAGCAGTCTGGGAAGGAGGTAATACCAGAGAATGATATAGAACCTGAACCTCAGCCAGATCATGAGCAGACTGGAATGAATAGACATCAGGGGTCTATAAGAAATAATAATGACCAAGAAAGTCTGCAAACATGGATGGAACGATTCCATAAATTTGATCCGCCCATGTTGAAGGGACTTTTGACACTCAAGTAGCTGAGGATTGGGTAAGCCAGTTAGAGAAAATCTTTAAGGTTTTAGAATGTCCCACTGAAAGAAAGACCCAGCTGGCAGTTTACAAGCTAGAAAAGAATGTGCAATATCCAGAAAAGAGTGAGCCTGCTCCATCAGTACCACTAAAAGTGATGCCACCAGGTTCCTTGAGAAGGAACAGTAAGAAGAGAAATGGGCCAGCATATGGGTCAAAAGATAATAAGAAGCAAGGAAGTAGGCCAGGTAGTGGGCCAAGAGAAGTTAGTAGGCAACCAAGGCCTAATAAATGTAGGAACTGTGGTCAAGACCATGGTATGAGGCCTTGTCCAGTAGGTCAGGGGTTACGCTATAGGTGTGGAAAGTATGGACATTATGCCAGGGAGTGTCCACAGAACACAACAGGCGAAAGATACCCGACTCAGGGAAGAGTATATACCTGACTGACAACGAGATAAGAAAGTCGCCTATGCCAAATTAAGGTACGAGTTTATTTGTGTTCTGTTTCCACTGGCTAATGAATGGATAAATCCGGTATGTGATTGGATTGTATTGTCCAGTATGCACACTATTGAGCTACCCTATACCTAGTATGTTGCCGTTGTATGAGGATGAGTATGACTACATGTTTTAAAAGTAGGAAGTAGAGAAGAGGAGTCTTATGTCGCGACTAATATGTACAGATAAGTTGATGTTGCGACGTGAGAAGACCTCAGGTCACGATGAGTAATATTGCAGTATGCGACCGGTGTACAAAGGAGTTCAGGTAGCGATGTTATAGGTTGCGACTAAAGGACGCAGAGATGCCAAGTCGTGACGAGTAGTGTGCGACGGTCGCGACTAAAAGTCGCAGAGCATGTGAGTTGTGACTATGCAGTTCTCAGGTCACAACAAAAGATAGCAGAGGCCATATGAATGACGGTACCAAACTTGCTGAAGTCCACCAGCTAGAGGATTGGTATAGCATATGGTAAGCCAGACAGTACAAAGGTACTGAGGTACGAAAGATCAGTTTAAGACAATGTGAAAAAATAGATCCTCTATGTGATAACTAAGAGTAGATCTACATTACAGGGGTTTTATTCAGCTAATCTGAATAGAAGACCTAAAAGCTGGGATGAGATTTGCCCAGGAATGATCCTAGCACATGGCCTAAGGTGAGAGACGTGATGGGTAATAGATAAAGAGCTCAATGTTCTCTGAGCAGCGGGATTCCATCACAAAGAAGTAGTAGACCTAGGGGAGAATACCCTAGAGAACAGAAGTAATAGTGAAAGATGATGAATGAGATCCATGAGGATTAAGGATCAAATGAAAGGCCAATAAGTAATCATAGTCCGGTCAAGAATAGACTAGGACTAATGGATAGATAGAAGAAGTTGAAAGATAGTAAAGAGATAGCCACAGTTAAGAGATAAAGTGACTCCCTAATTCCCTATATAAGATAAAGTAATAAAGGGTTGAGTCTATACCCTGGTAAGAGGGTAGCATGGTAGCCTAAGTAAGATAGACAGATGTTCTTGTCAGATCTTGATCATGTGATTGATAATCTGACAGATAATGCGATAGATAGTATGATCAGATGATGATCTGACAAATAATATGATCAAGAAAATATGTTTTGAGGCTTACTTGGATTGTTACGATATCTAATGGATGGTTGAGCAAAATATGATGATGATATGGCTTATGATGCCATAAGTTATGATAGTTGCAACTCCTTGCAGTTGTCAAAGGATGACATGCATGTTAGAGTATGCTATGATGAATGGATACTCCCCTTTTGCAGTGCATGCAGGGTAGAGTATATATGAGTATATATATGAGATAAGAAAGTTATGAGAAAGTAGGTTGCTCCCATACCATATGATATGAGGATGATATGATTGTTTTGAGGATGATAGATAGTCTCAATTGATGGGACGATAAGTTATGATATGATACTCAGACATGATGTATGATTGAGGTTACTCAGATATGATTGAGGTTACTCAGGTATTTCTATAGGCTTGTGAATACAATACTCAGGGCCATTTCTATTAAGCGGAATGGTATACAGATAACGGTAAAGGGATTGTTTCTAGATCACTCTTCAGATAAGAGTTGGATCTGAAACAGGTGGCTCTCAGATAGAGCTAGATTCAGATGAGTATAGATCACTCTTCAGATAAGAGTTGGATCTGATGTAGAATGCTCGCAGTTAGAACATAATTCAAATGGCTCACAGTTAGAGCACAGGTTGAAAGATGAGAAGGAACTCCTGAGTAAAAGAGGAAGTAAGTAAAGTCTGGGTAAATGATATGAGGCTATAAAATTTTCAAATGTTTATTTATGGAGTTATCAACAGGTAGAAGCAGTTAACCTTATAACTTAGTCTGTTGGTTTAAAATCTTCGGGAGATATACAGTACAACAGAATCGCAGTTAGATTCTGGAGGGTCACAGTTAGATCCTAGCATGGCTCCAGGATCGCAGATAGATCCTAACAGCTTCAGAGTCGCAGTTGGATTCTGAAGAGGCTAACATTTGATCGCAGTTAGATCCCGAGGTCGCAGTTAGACCTAGCCTAAGGAAAGTAATGAGCCATGAGATATGAGTACAATGTAGTATGTCTTTGGGAAGATGAATGCCAAAGACGAAGTTAAGGTGAGGAAGCTTCACTAGTTGATAAACTCACCCAGAGAAATTATTTTATAATGGTTTTCTCAGATAGCCTCTAGTATACAGACTAAACTTAGCTTTCCCTTAGCAAAGACGGAGTCCAAGTTCAAAGCTGAGTACTGATATTCAAAGTTTTGTAGAAGTATGCCTGAGAAGCAGAAAAGAACAGAATCCTCTATGTGTTGAGAATAGAAAAGCATTGGCTAAGAGCACTATGGGAGGTAGCTTAAGTTGTAAAGCCAATAACAAGAGAAAGAGGCGATAGTTCAGACAAGGGACTGATCAAGGTAATGATCAGATTGGAGAGCAGAGATGTCAATGTGGTGGAAAGAGCCATGGCACATGGGAATGTCGAGCAGGGCAAAGTAGTTATGGTAAGAAAGGCCACTTTGTAAGAAGTTGCCCTAAGAATGCGGACATCCCTAGGAAAGGTATTTGCTCTTACCCCAGTCACAGTCTTCAATATTCCCTAAGGTCGACCCTAAGAATGGTTAAGAAGAACCATAGCTGTAAGGGTGACTGAGCTGTAAGGAACTATATGCCTAGATGATGATATGGATAATGAAGAGTTCTTTTCGGATCTAAAGAAAGTGGTCATGATAACAAGTCATGAGAGATTAAAAGGCCAGAGAGACCTAGAGAAGAGGGTCTAAGGCAAAGCAAAGACAGAACGTAGTTCTATAATAAAGAGATTGCTAGGGCCTAAAGCTATATAAAGAGTAATCTAGCCCTAACCCAGTAGCACGTTAAATTGAAAGGTGCTAAGGCAAGAGTAGCCTAAAGATATGTAAGCCCTAAGAAGGGATAAAAGTGCAAATGCCACAAAGGTTTGGCATAGATGCATGAAGTTATGAGAACAGTTAAGAAAAGTCAGAGAAGTTATCTGGGTTATGATCTCGTATCAGGAGAAAGAAAATTAGAAGAACAATATTTCTCCTGAGAAATTAGCAAAGTATAAGATGAGTAATGTAGACCCCAGAATTACATCAAAATTCTGATGGATAAGGTATGAAAGAAATGGACACTACTCACAAGTGTAATGAATTGTCCATAAGTATAAGAGGAGGAATGCCCCAAGCCTTAGTCATAAACCAGGAAAGGATATACAGAAGAGCTATATCCAGGATCGTTGACTAAGATACCAAGTAAATTTCGAGGACGAAATTTATTTTAAGGGGGGTAGAAATGTAACACCCCAATTTTTAGGCCTAGAGATGCCAGGAAGAGAATTCAAGGGCATAATCGTAATTATGGGAAAGATCGGACTGGTAGCCGATGAGTACCATATTTTGCCAGAAAATAGAGAAAATTATGCTGATCATTTCACTGAACTGTGAAATGTGCATATGAGGTCTCTATGTGTATGAAAGAATTAGAAATATGACCAGGGGTAAAATGGTCATTTTGGAAAAGTGTGCGCGTGAGTGCTTTTTCAGGCCAAAACAGCCCGGTCCGGATAAAATATCTGAAAATACCGGGAGATAGAGAAAAGGATTCCGGATTGAATGAGGAGTCACAGAATTTTGATTTGAGGTCCCGATTTTTCTGTAAAAATTCCTGAAGATGGGAATTTACAGTTATAATCGGTAAAGGAAGAGCAGTCCGAATAGAGATGATCGGACTATGGCCAGAGGCCATACAGTGTTGTCTAAGGCCCGTAGTGACACCAGGGAAGGCCCAGGCCATAATATCAGTTCAGTGGTAAGAGGGGCCGGTGTCCGGGAAAAATGTGCAAAATGACGAAAACGCCCTTATGTTATAGAATAACTGAAGAATGAGTAAAGGGTATTTTGGTCATTTGGCTAAGGTTAGACAGTCAAGAAGGGGTATCTGGATAGTTGACCAGGGCCAGAGAATACTCTGGTAAAATATGAAAAGAGAATAATGCCCCTAGACCTAGTAAAGGAAATGAAAGGACTTAAGTGCAATTATGGAAAGTTTCAAGGCCAAAAAGGAAAGTAGACAAAAATGTGGGGTCCTTAAGTGTAATTTTAGCCAAGTAAAAAGGGACTTAAATGAAAAGAAGAAAAGTTCCCTGGGGCTAAATTGTAATTAAAGAAAGTCAGGCCGGAAGTGGTTTGGACTGTCCGAAAGCATTTCAGTCCCAGATTTCACCGGTAGAGAGAGCAAGTGACGCTCGGTAATCTGGCTTAATACAGGAATTTTTGAAGACTCCAGATAGCCAGAAATGGACTGATCGTCCAAAAGTTATAAAAATTCATACCGGATATCCTAGAATTCAGATCTAGGTGAGAAAATACAGGATGATACGTCCTTATGGGACGGATGTCGGGAAACTGACAGAATACCGATAGGAGGCCTGTAGAAAAAGTTATTCGCAGATTAGAAAATCCAGACGGGAGTGTGAGGCCTCCGGGTATCCGATAGGGAGATTTATCGGTATTTAAAAAGGGACTGAATGAGTTCGGATGACCTCGGTCAGATGACTGATATGACTCACAGGGATGCCTGAACACCGCAGGCTAGTGTTTCGGACAGAAGGAGCCGGTGTCCGGATATGTGTATAAACGGTGAATAATAGATAAAATATTCAATAATTGTTAACGGGGGAAGATTCCTCGTAATGCGTGCCATGAGGATATTGGACCCAGAAAGGCCCAATAATGGCGCCAACAGAGGCCCAGTAAGATACTTGGACTGATAGGTGGGCCAGTGTCCGGCAGAACCCCGGAAAGGTGCGCAATTACGAAAATGCCCCTGTGTTGTACAAAAGTGTAACAGATGAATGAAGGGCATTTTGGTCATTCTGGACAGGCCCAGGAGCCAAGACACATACAGATAAAGTTACTGAGAGTCAGTATATACCCTGACAGAGTACAGAAGGGTATGAAATGACGATTTTACCCTTAGGGTTAAAATAGTACAAGAAAGGGCACCCAAGGGCATTTTGGTAATTTGCCAAGGGCTGTTTCTTGGGAATCGAGCCATCAGAGTACTTGAGCTTGATCAGGATCCAAGACAACATTCCCAGAGCCCAAAAACGTAGCCCATGAAGTATGTGGGAAAAAGTGGCATTAAAATATTATTTTAATGCTGTTTCAATAAAGTAAAGTTACTCGGTCGGCACGATAACCGAGGAGGTAATCAGATAAAGTCCTGGATTTATCTGGATAGCATTGGAAGGCGTGACAGGTGCCAGTAAGATGACACATGGCGCCAACATAAAGGCAGAAGAAAAAGTTGAGGACACGTATTACGAGGCAAGATACTGGACCGGTGAGTCAGCATGCTGAGTCAGCTGCTGAGGTGTCCAGGATTTCAGACATGTGATAAATGTGGCGCTGAGGTGTCCCGGTGAGGTGTCCCGATGATGTCATGCATGATGCAGTAAAGGAGGAATTAAGAAAATAGGAAAATCCAGGAAAAACCAGGACCGCAGGATCAAAGTTCATAGAAACTGCAGAATTGCCATTGAAGGCAATTATAAATACCCCCCCTCCATTCCATTTTCATTCACGCATGGCAAGGGAGAAGGGATTGAAAGAAGAGAGAGAAGGAGAAGGAAAGGAAGAGAGAAAGGAGAAAAGGAAGTAAGGAAGTTCTGGCGGAGCTGGAAGCAGAATAAGGATAGTGGAGTTCTGCTAAGCTAGCCAGGTAGTAACTAATCCTAGCTTTTATGTAATGGCTTTGTGATTTGTTGTGCTATTGTTTGGTTGGATTGTTGTCTTATATGTTATGTCTGAAGCTCTGCTATAATGCTATGATCATATGTTATTAAGCATGGAAGCACGCAGCATACTTATCTGTACACAATCACAAGCAAGCACTGTCACTCTGCATTACATATATTGTTATGATTGTTGCTACTGAGATTCCCCCGAATCTCATCCCAATAAGTAAACCATTACAGGGGAGGCTATGTCAAAATGAATTCTAGGAATTTTAAGAGACGCCGTTATGCTGCCGAAGTAAAGACTGAACATCAGTATATGATAAGTACTGTGTACGTAGTGCTGTTTAAGGAGGCTAGAAGTGAGTGGACCTAGCCGGTTCATCTAGTCTTTCCTGGGTACTACGTAGAATGGTAGTTCTCATGAGGGGATTACCGAATCAGTACGGTTCAGTTCTTTGTACAGATGAAGCCTAGCGGTTATGCTGCCGGAGTTTAGGCAGAAGAAGATGTAATAGAGATATGGGAAATTTTGTACATACCCAGATTGTAAAACAACTTATTAATTAATAATAAGTGTTGTTTGGCATGTTTGACTGATGTATGATGGATGTATGCATATGTATGCAAAGTAGAAATGCTGAAATTTACTACTGTGAACAGTAACACGTGGTAATCTAGTCATGTTTGATAAATGATTAAAAATAGTAAATGGATGAATTAATGTATGAAATTGTTAAGGTAAATAGTAGACATACCAAGGTTCGATTTGATATATAAAACGTATCATTTGGATGTCTACACAAGAAGATATAAATTATCAAAGTTGGGACCAGAATGCTGGATTCAGGGAGAAAAACGTGGGATGAAAGTAAAGTTGACACGTTGACTGACGTTGACTTGGTCAACGAATGGTCAACGAGTTATTTTTTCCTGAAATATAATTGATTTAGCTTCATTTAGCAATTGGAACCACTTCATTTAGATTTTTCTAGAATTAGTTATGATTTTTTGAAGTCAGGTCACTCATCTGGAATTCACACAGTAAACAGTACTCGATAAGAGTAAAACTCCAGATTGAGAAATTGGACTTCAATGACCTTGAAAGTGGTTCTAAATACTACCAAATGGTCCCTAAGACATACGAAAGTAAGGATGTTTCATTTTGGTATCAGAGCAAAGGATTCTGGATTAGGAAATGCTCTGAATAGATAATTTATGGTGTTAGTACAGAATAAGGTTAGCACAGAACAAAGGGTTCTGGCTCAGAGCATAAGATTCTGGCATAGAACAGAAGGTTCTGGCTCAGTGATGCTCTGGTTTAGTTAGTTTGATTCCTTAAACAAATGAGAAGTTTGAGTGGTCCTCTCCCTAGACTAGGATATAGGGATGGTGTTCACTGCTTGGAAAGGTTTAGACAGAAGACAGTGACACCCAGATGAATGAGGCTGTACCCCGAGCTTTATAGTCTTACGAAGGATATGATTATGATGGGTTAATCTTAGTCAGCCAATACAGTCGAGGTCTCGTGTTTATTAACACAATATGGCTGGACTAAGCAGAACAAGGTTTAAGAAGCAGTTTCCTCCAGAGATAGAGACAGAATCTGATCAGTTTACGACTGAGGAAGCTGCAAAGAGTAGCTCGAGGTATCGTGTTGTAACCAGATACTGTAGTGAGGATGCCAGATATCCAAGTTACAACAAGTTAAGTCATAGGTCACGATGTGATGTGGGCAACCCAGGCTCGCCAAGATCAAGAGCGAGATTCTGCTATCACTACGGCGGTTGCTGCTGCGGTTGCAAGATTACAGCAGTCTGGGAAGGAGGTAATACCAGAGAATGATATAGAACCTGAACCTCAGCCAGATCATGAGCAGACTGGAATGAATAGACATCAGGGGTCTATAAGAAATAATAATGACCAAGAAAGTCTGCAAACATGGATGGAACGATTCCATAAATTTGATCCGCCCATGTTGAAGGGACTTTTGACACTCAAGTAGCTGAGGATTGGGTAAGCCAGTTAGAGAAAATCTTTAAGGTTTTAGAATGTCCCACTGAAAGAAAGACCCAGCTGGCAGTTTACAAGCTAGAAAAGAATGTGCAATATCCAGAAAAGAGTGAGCCTGCTCCATCAGTACCACTAAAAGTGATGCCACCAGGTTCCTTGAGAAGGAACAGTAAGAAGAGAAATGGGCCAGCATATGGGTCAAAAGATAATAAGAAGCAAGGAAGTAGGCCAGGTAGTGGGCCAAGAGAAGTTAGTAGGCAACCAAGGCCTAATAAATGTAGGAACTGTGGTCAAGACCATGGTATGAGGCCTTGTCCAGTAGGTCAGGGGTTACGCTATAGGTGTGGAAAGTATGGACATTATGCCAGGGAGTGTCCACAGAACACAACAGGCGAAAGATACCCGACTCAGGGAAGAGTATATACCTGACTGACAACGAGATAAGAAAGTCGCCTATGCCAAATTAAGGTACGAGTTTATTTGTGTTCTGTTTCCACTGGCTAATGAATGGATAAATCCGGTATGTGATTAGATTGTATTGTCCAGTATGCACACTATTGAGCTACCCTATACCTAGTATGTTGCCGTTGTATGAGGATGAGTATGACTACATGTTTTAAAAGTAGGAAGTAGAGAAGAGGAGTCTTATGTCGCGACTAATATGTACAGATAAGTTGATGTTGCGACGTGAGAAGACCTCAGGTCACGATGAGTAATATTGCAGTATGCGACCGGTGTACAAAGGAGTTCAGGTAGCGATGTTATAGGTTGCGACTAAAGGACGCAGAGATGCTAAGTCGTGACGAGTAGTGTGCGACGGTCGCGACTAAAAGTCGCAGAGCATGTGAGTTGTGACTATGCAGTTCTCAGGTCACAACAAAAGATAGCAGAGGCCATATGAATGACGGTACCAAACTTGCTGAAGTCCACCAGCTAGAGGATTGGTATAGCATATGGTAAGCCAGACAGTACAAAGGTACTGAGGTACGAAAGATCAGTTTAAGACAATGTGAAAAAATAGATCCTCTATGTGATAACTAAGAGTAGATCTACATTACAGGGGTTTTATTCAGCTAATCTGAATAGAAGACCTAAAAGCTGGGATGAGATTTGCCCAGGAATGATCCTAGCACATGGCCTAAGGTGAGAGACGTGATGGGTAATAGATAAAGAGCTCAATGTTCTCTGAGCAGCGGGATTCCATCACAAAGAAGTAGTAGACCTAGGGGAGAATACCCTAGAGAACAGAAGTAATAGTGAAAGATGATGAATGAGATCCATGAGGATTAAGGATCAAATGAAAGGCCAATAAGTAATCATAGTCCGGTCAAGAATAGACTAGGACTAATGGATAGATAGAAGAAGTTGAAAGATAGTAAAGAGATAGCCACAGTTAAGAGATAAAATGACTCCCTAATTCCCTATATAAGATAAAGTAATAAAGGGTTGAGTCTATACCTGGTAAGAGGGTAGCATGGTAGCCTAAGTAAGATAGACAGATGTTCTTGTCAGATCTTGATCATGTGATTGATAATCTGACAGATAATGCGATAGATAGTATGATCAGATGATGATCTGACAAATAATATGATCAAGAAAATATGTTTTGAGGCTTACTTGGATTGTTACGATATCTAATGGATGGTTGAGCAAAATATGATGATGATATGGCTTATGATGCCATAAGTTATGATAGTTGCAACTCCTTGCAGTTGTCAAAGGATGACATGCATGTTAGAGTATGCTATGATGAATGGATACTCCCCTTTTGCAGTGCATGCAGGGTAGAGTATATATGAGTATATATATGAGATAAGAAAGTTATGAGAAAGTAGGTTGCTCCCATACCATATGATATGAGGATGATATGATTGTTTTGAGGATGATAGATAGTCTCAATTGATGGGACGATAAGTTATGATATGATACTCAGACATGATGTATGATTGAGGTTACTCAGATATGATTCAGGTTACTCAGGTATTTCTATAGGCTTGTGAATACAGTACTCAGGGCCATTTCTATTAAGCGGAATGGTATACAGATAACGGTAAAGGGATTGTTTCTAGATCACTCTTCAGATAAGAGTTGGATCTGAAACAGGTGGCTCTCAGATAGAGCTAGATTCAGATGAGTATAGATCACTCTTCAGATAAGAGTTGGATCTGATGTAGAATGCTCGCAGTTAGAACATAATTCAAATGGCTCACAGTTAGAGCACAGGTTGAAAGATGAGAAGGAACTCCTGAGTAAAAGAGGAAGTAAGTAAAGTCTGGGTAAATGATATGAGGCTATAAAATTTTCAAATGTTTATTTATGGAGTTATCAACAGGTGGAAGCAGTTAACCTTATAACTTAGTCTGTTGGTTTAAAATCTTCGGGAGATATACAGTACAACAGAATCGCAGTTAGATTCTGGAGGGTCACAGTTAGATCCTAGCATGGCTCCAGGATCGCAGATAGATCCTAACAGCTTCAGAGTCGCAGTTGGATTCTGAAGAGGCTAACATTTGATCGCAGTTAGATCCCGAGGTCGCAGTTAGACCTAGCCTAAGGAAAGTAATGAGCCATGAGATATGAGTACAATGTAGTATGTCTTTGGGAAGATGAATGCCAAAGACGAAGTTAAGGTGAGGAAGCTTCACTAGTTGATAAACTCACCCAGAGAAATTATTTTATAATGGTTTTCTCAGATAGCCTCTAGTATACAGACTAAACTTAGCTTTCCCTTAGCAAAGACGGAGTCCAAGTTCAAAGCTGAGTACTGATATTCAAAGTTTTGTAGAAGTATGCCTGAGAAGCAGAAAAGAACAGAATCCTCTATGTGTTGAGAATAGAAAAGCATTGGCTAAGAGCACTATGGGAGGTAGCTTAAGTTGTAAAGCCAATAACAAGAGAAAGAGGCGATAGTTCAGACAAGGGACTGATCAAGGTAATGATCAGATTGGAGAGCAGAGATGTCAATGTGGTGGAAAGAGCCATGGCACATGGGAATGTCGAGCAGGGCAAAGTAGTTATGGTAAGAAAGGCCACTTTGTAAGAAGTTGCCCTAAGAATGCGGACATCCCTAGGAAAGGTATTTGCTCTTACCCCAGTCACAGTCTTCAATATTCCCTAAGGTCGACCCTAAGAATGGTTAAGAAGAACCATAGCTGTAAGGGTGACTGAGCTGTAAGGAACTATATGCCTAGATGATGATATGGATAATGAAGAGTTCTTTTCGGATCTAAAGAAAGTGGTCATGATAACAAGTCATGAGAGATTAAAAGGCCAGAGAGACCTAGAGAAGAGGGTCTAAGGCAAAGCAAAGACAGAACGTAGTTCTATAATAAAGAGATTGCTAGGGCCTAAAGCTATATAAAGAGTAATCTAGCCCTAACCCAGTAGCACGTTAAATTGAAAGGTGCTAAGGCAAGAGTAGCCTAAAGATATGTAAGCCCTAAGAAGGGATAAAAGTGCAAATGCCACAAAGGTTTGGCATAGATGCATGAAGTTATGAGAACAGTTAAGAAAAGTCAGAGAAGTTATCTGGGTTATGATCTCGTATCAGGAGAAAGAAAATTAGAAGAACAATATTTCTCCTGAGAAATTAGCAAAGTATAAGATGAGTAATGTAGACCCCAGAATTACATCAAAATTCTGATGGATAAGGTATGAAAGAAATGGACACTACTCACAAGTGTAATGAATTGTCCATAAGTATAAGAGGAGGAATGCCCCAAGCCTTAGTCATAAACCAGGAAAGGATATACAGAAGAGCTATATCCAGGATCGTTGACTAAGATACCAAGTAAATTTCGAGGACGAAATTTATTTTAAGGGGGGTAGAAATGTAACACCCCAATTTTTAGGCCTAGAGATGCCAGGAAGAGAATTCAAGGGCATAATCGTAATTATGGGAAAGATCGGACTGGTAGCCGATGAGTACCATATTTTGCCAGAAAATAGAGAAAATTATGCTGATCATTTCACTGAACTGTGAAATGTGCATATGAGGTCTCTATGTGTATGAAAGAATTAGAAATATGACCAGGGGTAAAATGGTCATTTTGGAAAAGTGTGCGCGTGAGTGCTTTTTCAGGCCAAAACAGCCCGGTCCGGATAAAATATCTGAAAATACCGGGAGATAGAGAAAAGGATTCCGGATTGAATGAGGAGTCACAGAATTTTGATTTGAGGTCCCGATTTTTCTGTAAAAATTCCTGAAGATGGGAATTTACAGTTATAATCGGTAAAGGAAGAGCAGTCCGAATAGAGATGATCGGACTATGGCCAGAGGCCATACAGTGTTGTCTAAGGCCCGTAGTGACACCAGGGAAGGCCCAGGCCATAATATCAGTTCAGTGGTAAGAGGGGCCGGTGTCCGGGAAAAATGTGCAAAATGACGAAAACGCCCTTATGTTATAGAATAACTGAAGAATGAGTAAAGGGTATTTTGGTCATTTGGCTAAGGTTAGACAGTCAAGAAGGGGTATCTGGATAGTTGACCAGGGCCAGAGAATACTCTGGTAAAATATGAAAAGAGAATAATGCCCCTAGACCTAGTAAAGGAAATGAAAGGACTTAAGTGCAATTATGGAAAGTTTCAAGGCCAAAAAGGAAAGTAGACAAAAATGTGGGGTCCTTAAGTGTAATTTTAGCCAAGTAAAAAGGGACTTAAATGAAAAGAAGAAAAGTTCCCTGGGGCTAAATTGTAATTAAAGAAAGTCAGGCCGGAAGTGGTTTGGACTGTCCGAAAGCATTTCAGTCCCAGATTTCACCGGTAGAGAGAGCAAGTGACGCTCGGTAATCTGGCTTAATACAGGAATTTTTGAAGACTCCAGATAGCCAGAAATGGACTGATCGTCCAAAAGTTATAAAAATTCATACCGGATATCCTAGAATTCAGATCTAGGTGAGAAAATACAGGATGATACGTCCTTATGGGACGGATGTCGGGAAACTGACAGAATACCGATAGGAGGCCTGTAGAAAAAGTTATTCGCAGATTAGAAAATCCAGACGGGAGTGTGAGGCCTCCGGGTATCCGATAGGGAGATTTATCGGTATTTAAAAAGGGACTGAATGAGTTCGGATGACCTCGGTCAGATGACTGATATGACTCACAGGGATGCCTGAACACCGCAGGCTAGTGTTTCGGACAGAAGGAGCCGGTGTCCGGATATGTGTATAAACGGTGAATAATAGATAAAATATTCAATAATTGTTAACGGGAGAAGATTCCTCGTAATGCGTGCCATGAGGATATTGGACCCAGAAAGGCCCAATAATGGCGCCAACAGAGGCCCAGTAAGATACTTGGACTGATAGGTGGGCCAGTGTCCGGCAGAACCCCGGAAAGGTGCGCAATTACGAAAATGCCCCTGTGTTGTACAAAAGTGTAACAGATGAATGAAGGGCATTTTGGTCATTCTGGACAGGCCCAGGAGCCAAGACACATACAGATAAAGTTACTGAGAGTCAGTATATACCCTGACAGAGTACAGAAGGGTATGAAATAACGATTTTACCCTTAGGGTTAAAATAGTACAAGAAAGGGCACCCAAGGGCATTTTGGTAATTTGCCAAGGGCTGTTTCTTGGGAATCGAGCCATCAGAGTACTTGAGCTTGATCAGGATCCAAGACAACATTCCCAGAGCCCAAAAACGTAGCCCATGAAGTATGTGGGAAAAAGTGGCATTAAAATATTATTTTAATGCTGTTTCAATAAAGTAAAGTTACTCGGTCGGCACGATAACCGAGGAGGTAATCAGATAAAGTCCTGGATTTATCTGGATAGCATTGGAAGGCGTGACAGGTGCCAGTAAGATGACACATGGCGCCAACATAAAGGCAGAAGAAAAAGTTGAGGACACGTATTACGAGGCAAGATACTGGACCGGTGAGTCAGCATGCTGAGTCAGCTGCTGAGGTGTCCAGGATTTCAGACATGTGATAAATGTGGCGCTGAGGTGTCCCGGTGAGGTGTCCCGATGATGTCATGCATGATGCAGTAAAGGAGGAATTAAGAAAATAGGAAAATCCAGGAAAAACCAGGACCGCAGGATCAAAGTTCATAGAAACTGCAGAATTGCCATTGAAGGCAATTATAAATACCCCCCCTCCATTCCATTTTCATTCACGCATGGCAAGGGAGAAGGGATTGAAAGAAGAGAGAGAAGGAGAAGGAAAGGAAGAGAGAAAGGAGAAAAGGAAGTAAGGAAGTTCTGGCGGAGCTGGAAGCAGAATAAGGATAGTGGAGTTCTGCTAAGCTAGCCAGGTAGTAACTAATCCTAGCTTTTATGTAATGGCTTTGTGATTTGTTGTGCTATTGTTTGGTTGGATTGTTGTCTTATATGTTATGTCTGAAGCTCTGCTATAATGCTATGATCATATGTTATTAAGCATGGAAGCACGCAGCATACTTATCTGTACACAATCACAAGCAAGCACTGTCACTCTGCATTACATATATTGTTATGATTGTTGCTACTGAGATTCCCCCGAATCTCATCCCAATAAGTAAACCATTACAGGGGAGGCTATGTCAAAATGAATTCTAGGAATTTTAAGAGACGCCGTTATGCTGCCGAAGTAAAGACTGAACATCAGTATATGATAAGTACTGTGTACGTAGTGCTGTTTAAGGAGGCTAGAAGTGAGTGGACCTAGCCGGTTCATCTAGTCTTTCCTGGGTACTACGTAGAATGGTAGTTCTCATGAGGGGATTACCGAATCAGTACGGTTCAGTTCTTTGTACAGATGAAGCCTAGCGGTTATGCTGCCGGAGTTTAGGCAGAAGAAGATGTAATAGAGATATGGGAAATTTTGTACATACCCAGATTGTAAAACAACTTATTAATTAATAATAAGTGTTGTTTGGCATGTTTGACTGATGTATGATGGATGTATGCATATGTATGCAAAGTAGAAATGCTGAAATTTACTACTGTGAACAGTAACACGTGGTAATCTAGTCATGTTTGATAAATGATTAAAAATAGTAAATGGATGAATTAATGTATGAAATTGTTAAGGTAAATAGTAGACATACCAAGGTTCGATTTGATATATAAAACGTATCATTTGGATGTCTACACAAGAAGATATAAATTATCAAAGTTGGGACCAGAATGCTGGATTCAGGGAGAAAAACGTGGGATGAAAGTAAAGTTGACACGTTGACTGACGTTGACTTGGTCAACGAATGGTCAACGAGTTATTTTTTCCTGAAATATAATTGATTTAGCTTCATTTAGCAATTGGAACCACTTCATTTAGATTTTTCTAGAATTAGTTATGATTTTTTGAAGTCAGGTCACTCATCTGGAATTCACACAGTAAACAGTACTCGATAAGAGTAAAACTCCAGATTGAGAAATTGGACTTCAATGACCTTGAAAGTGGTTCTAAATACTACCAAATGGTCCCTAAGACATACGAAAGTAAGGATGTTTCATTTTGGTATCAGAGCAAAGGATTCTGGATTAGGAAATGCTCTGAATAGATAATTTATGGTGTTAGTACAGAATAAGGTTAGCACAGAACAAAGGGTTCTGGCTCAGAGCATAAGATTCTGGCATAGAACAGAAGGTTCTGGCTCAGTGATGCTCTGGTTTAGTTAGTTTGATTCCTTAAACAAATGAGAAGTTTGAGTGGTCCTCTCCCTAGACTAGGATATAGGGATGGTGTTCACTGCTTGGAAAGGTTTAGACAGAAGACAGTGACACCCAGATGAATGAGGCTGTACCCCGAGCTTTATAGTCTTACGAAGGATATGATTATGATGGGTTAATCTTAGTCAGCCAATACAGTCGAGGTCTCGTGTTTATTAACACAATATGGCTGGACTAAGCAGAACAAGGTTTAAGAAGCAGTTTCCTCCAGAGATAGAGACAGAATCTGATCAGTTTACGACTGAGGAAGCTGCAAAGAGTAGCTCGAGGTATCGTGTTGTAACCAGATACTGTAGTGAGGATGCCAGATATCCAAGTTACAACAAGTTAAGTCATAGGTCACGATGTGATGTGGGCAACCCAGGCTCGCCAAGATCAAGAGCGAGATTCTGCTATCACTACGGCGGTTGCTGCTGCGGTTGCAAGATTACAGCAGTCTGGGAAGGAGGTAATACCAGAGAATGATATAGAACCTGAACCTCAGCCAGATCATGAGCAGACTGGAATGAATAGACATCAGGGGTCTATAAGAAATAATAATGACCAAGAAAGTCTGCAAACATGGATGGAACGATTCCATAAATTTGATCCGCCCATGTTGAAGGGACTTTTGACACTCAAGTAGCTGAGGATTGGGTAAGCCAGTTAGAGAAAATCTTTAAGGTTTTAGAATGTCCCACTGAAAGAAAGACCCAGCTGGCAGTTTACAAGCTAGAAAAGAATGTGCAATATCCAGAAAAGAGTGAGCCTGCTCCATCAGTACCACTAAAAGTGATGCCACCAGGTTCCTTGAGAAGGAACAGTAAGAAGAGAAATGGGCCAGCATATGGGTCAAAAGATAATAAGAAGCAAGGAAGTAGGCCAGGTAGTGGGCCAAGAGAAGTTAGTAGGCAACCAAGGCCTAATAAATGTAGGAACTGTGGTCAAGACCATGGTATGAGGCCTTGTCCAGTAGGTCAGGGGTTACGCTATAGGTGTGGAAAGTATGGACATTATGCCAGGGAGTGTCCACAGAACACAACAGGCGAAAGATACCCGACTCAGGGAAGAGTATATACCTGACTGACAACGAGATAAGAAAGTCGCCTATGCCAAATTAAGGTACGAGTTTATTTGTGTTCTGTTTCCACTGGCTAATGAATGGATAAATCCGGTATGTGATTGGATTGTATTGTCCAGTATGCACACTATTGAGCTACCCTATACCTAGTATGTTGCCGTTGTATGAGGATGAGTATGACTACATGTTTTAAAAGTAGGAAGTAGAGAAGAGGAGTCTTATGTCGCGACTAATATGTACAGATAAGTTGATGTTGCGACGTGAGAAGACCTCAGGTCACGATGAGTAATATTGCAGTATGCGACCGGTGTACAAAGGAGTTCAGGTAGCGATGTTATAGGTTGCGACTAAAGGACGCAGAGATGCCAAGTCGTGACGAGTAGTGTGCGACGGTCGCGACTAAAAGTCGCAGAGCATGTGAGTTGTGACTATGCAGTTCTCAGGTCACAACAAAAGATAGCAGAGGCCATATGAATGACGGTACCAAACTTGCTGAAGTCCACCAGCTAGAGGATTGGTATAGCATATGGTAAGCCAGACAGTACAAAGGTACTGAGGTACGAAAGATCAGTTTAAGACAATGTGAAAAAATAGATCCTCTATGTGATAACTAAGAGTAGATCTACATTACAGGGGTTTTATTCAGCTAATCTGAATAGAAGACCTAAAAGCTGGGATGAGATTTGCCCAGGAATGATCCTAGCACATGGCCTAAGGTGAGAGACGTGATGGGTAATAGATAAAGAGCTCAATGTTCTCTGAGCAGCGGGATTCCATCACAAAGAAGTAGTAGACCTAGGGGAGAATACCCTAGAGAACAGAAGTAATAGTGAAAGATGATGAATGAGATCCATGAGGATTAAGGATCAAATGAAAGGCCAATAAGTAATCATAGTCCGGTCAAGAATAGACTAGGACTAATGGATAGATAGAAGAAGTTGAAAGATAGTAAAGAGATAGCCACAGTTAAGAGATAAAATGACTCCCTAATTCCCTATATAAGATAAAGTAATAAAGGGTTGAGTCTATACCCTGGTAAGAGGGTAGCATGGTAGCCTAAGTAAGATAGACAGATGTTCTTGTCAGATCTTGATCATGTGATTGATAATCTGACAGATAATGCGATAGATAGTATGATCAGATGATGATCTGACAAATAATATGATCAAGAAAATATGTTTTGAGGCTTACTTGGATTGTTACGATATCTAATGGATGGTTGAGCAAAATATGATGATGATATGGCTTATGATGCCATAAGTTATGATAGTTGCAACTCCTTGCAGTTGTCAAAGGATGACATGCATGTTAGAGTATGCTATGATGAATGGATACTCCCCTTTTGCAGTGCATGCAGGGTAGAGTATATATGAGTATATATATGAGATAAGAAAGTTATGAGAAAGTAGGTTGCTCCCATACCATATGATATGAGGATGATATGATTGTTTTGAGGATGATAGATAGTCTCAATTGATGGGACGATAAGTTATGATATGATACTCAGACATGATGTATGATTGAGGTTACTCAGATATGATTGAGGTTACTCAGGTATTTCTATAGGCTTGTGAATACAGTACTCAGGGCCATTTCTATTAAGCGGAATGGTATACAGATAACGGTAAAGGGATTGTTTCTAGATCACTCTTCAGATAAGAGTTGGATCTGAAACAGGTGGCTCTCAGATAGAGCTAGATTCAGATGAGTATAGATCACTCTTCAGATAAGAGTTGGATCTGATGTAGAATGCTCGCAGTTAGAACATAATTCAAATGGCTCACAGTTAGAGCACAGGTTGAAAGATGAGAAGGAACTCCTGAGTAAAAGAGGAAGTAAGTAAAGTCTGGGTAAATGATATGAGGCTATAAAATTTTCAAATGTTTATTTATGGAGTTATCAACAGGTGGAAGCAGTTAACCTTATAACTTAGTCTGTTGGTTTAAAATCTTCGGGAGATATACAGTACAACAGAATCGCAGTTAGATTCTGGAGGGTCACAGTTAGATCCTAGCATGGCTCCAGGATCGCAGATAGATCCTAACAGCTTCAGAGTCGCAGTTGGATTCTGAAGAGGCTAACATTTGATCGCAGTTAGATCCCGAGGTCGCAGTTAGACCTAGCCTAAGGAAAGTAATGAGCCATGAGATATGAGTACAATGTAGTATGTCTTTGGGAAGATGAATGCCAAAGACGAAGTTAAGGTGAGGAAGCTTCACTAGTTGATAAACTCACCCAGAGAAATTATTTTATAATGGTTTTCTCAGATAGCCTCTAGTATACAGACTAAACTTAGCTTTCCCTTAGCAAAGACGGAGTCCAAGTTCAAAGCTGAGTACTGATATTCAAAGTTTTGTAGAAGTATGCCTGAGAAGCAGAAAAGAACAGAATCCTCTATGTGTTGAGAATAGAAAAGCATTGGCTAAGAGCACTATGGGAGGTAGCTTAAGTTGTAAAGCCAATAACAAGAGAAAGAGGCGATAGTTCAGACAAGGGACTGATCAAGGTAATGATCAGATTGGAGAGCAGAGATGTCAATGTGGTGGAAAGAGCCATGGCACATGGGAATGTCGAGCAGGGCAAAGTAGTTATGGTAAGAAAGGCCACTTTGTAAGAAGTTGCCCTAAGAATGCGGACATCCCTAGGAAAGGTATTTGCTCTTACCCCAGTCACAGTCTTCAATATTCCCTAAGGTCGACCCTAAGAATGGTTAAGAAGAACCATAGCTGTAAGGGTGACTGAGCTGTAAGGAACTATATGCCTAGATGATGATATGGATAATGAAGAGTTCTTTTCGGATCTAAAGAAAGTGGTCATGATAACAAGTCATGAGAGATTAAAAGGCCAGAGAGACCTAGAGAAGAGGGTCTAAGGCAAAGCAAAGACAGAACGTAGTTCTATAATAAAGAGATTGCTAGGGCCTAAAGCTATATAAAGAGTAATCTAGCCCTAACCCAGTAGCACGTTAAATTGAAAGGTGCTAAGGCAAGAGTAGCCTAAAGATATGTAAGCCCTAAGAAGGGATAAAAGTGCAAATGCCATAAAGGTTTGGCATAGATGCATGAAGTTATGAGAACAGTTAAGAAAAGTCAGAGAAGTTATCTGGGTTATGATCTCGTATCAGGAGAAAGAAAATTAGAAGAACAATATTTCTCCTGAGAAATTAGCAAAGTATAAGATGAGTAATGTAGACCCCAGAATTACATCAAAATTCTGATGGATAAGGTATGAAAGAAATGGACACTACTCACAAGTGTAATGAATTGTCCATAAGTATAAGAGGAGGAATGCCCCAAGCCTTAGTCATAAACCAGGAAAGGATATACAGAAGAGCTATATCCAGGATCGTTGACTAAGATACCAAGTAAATTTCGAGGATGAAATTTATTTTAAGGGGGGTAGAAATGTAACACCCCAATTTTTAGGCCTAGAGATGCCAGGAAGAGAATTCAAGGGCATAATCGTAATTATGGAAAAGATCGGACTGGTAGCCGATGAGTACCATATTTTGCCAGAAAATAGAGAAAATTATGCTGATCATTTCACTGAACTGTGAAATGTGCATATGAGGTCTCTATGTGTATGAAAGAATTAGAAATATGACCAGGGGTAAAATGGTCATTTTGGAAAAGTGTGCGCGTGAGTACTTTTTCAGGCCAAAACAGCCCGGTCCGGATAAAATATCTGAAAATACCGGGAGATAGAGAAAAGGATTCCGGATTGAATGAGGAGTCACAGAATTTTGATTTGAGGTCCCGATTTTTCTGTAAAAATTCCTGAAGATGGGAATTTACAGTTATAATCGGTAAAGGAAGAGCAGTCCGAATAGAGATGATCGGACTATGGCCAGAGGCCATACAGTGTTGTCTAAGGCCCGTAGTGACACCAGGGAAGGCCCAGGCCATAATATCAGTTCAGTGGTAAGAGGGGCCGGTGTCCGGGAAAAATGTGCAAAATGACGAAAACGCCCTTATGTTATAGAATAACTGAAGAATGAGTAAAGGGTATTTTGGTCATTTGGCTAAGGTTAGACAGTCAAGAAGGGGTATCTGGATAGTTGACCAGGGCCAGAGAATACTCTGGTAAAATATGAAAAGAGAATAATGCCCCTAGACCTAGTAAAGGAAATGAAAGGACTTAAGTGCAATTATGGAAAGTTTCAAGGCCAAAAAGGAAAGTAGACAAAAATGTGGGGTCCTTAAGTGTAATTTTAGCCAAGTAAAAAGGGACTTAAATGAAAAGAAGAAAAGTTCCCTGGGGCTAAATTGTAATTAAAGAAAGTCAGGCCGGAAGTGGTTTGGACTGTCCGAAAGCATTTCAGTCCCAGATTTCACCGGTAGAGAGAGCAAGTGACGCTCGGTAATCTGGCTTAATACAGGAATTTTTGAAGACTCCAGATAGCCAGAAATGGACTGATCGTCCAAAAGTTATAAAAATTCATACCGGATATCCTAGAATTCAGATCTAGGTGAGAAAATACAGGATGATACGTCCTTATGGGACGGATGTCGGGAAACTGACAGAATACCGATAGGAGGCCTGTAGAAAAAGTTATTCGCAGATTAGAAAATCCAGACGGGAGTGTGAGGCCTCCGGGTATCCGATAGGGAGATTTATCGGTATTTAAAAAGGGACTGAATGAGTTCGGATGACCTCGGTCAGATGACTGATATGACTCACAGGGATGCCTGAACACCGCAGGCTAGTGTTTCGGACAGAAGGAGCCGGTGTCCGGATATGTGTATAAACGGTGAATAATAGATAAAATATTCAATAATTGTTAACGGGGGAAGATTCCTCGTAATGCGTGCCATGAGGATATTGGACCCAGAAAGGCCCAATAATGGCGCCAACAGAGGCCCAGTAAGATACTTGGACTGATAGGTGGGCCAGTGTCCGGCAGAACCCCGGAAAGGTGCGCAATTACGAAAATGCCCCTGTGTTGTACAAAAGTGTAACAGATGAATGAAGGGCATTTTGGTCATTCTGGACAGGCCCAGGAGCCAAGACACATACAGATAAAGTTACTGAGAGTCAGTATATACCCTGACAGAGTACAGAAGGGTATGAAATGACGATTTTACCCTTAGGGTTAAAATAGTACAAGAAAGGGCACCCAAGGGCATTTTGGTAATTTGCCAAGGGCTGTTTCTTGGGAATCGAGCCATCAGAGTACTTGAGCTTGATCAGGATCCAAGACAACATTCCCAGAGCCCAAAAACGTAGCCCATGAAGTATGTGGGAAAAAGTGGCATTAAAATATTATTTTAATGCTGTATCAATAAAGTAAAGTTACTCGGTCGGCACGATAACCGAGGAGGTAATCAGATAAAGTCCTGGATTTATCTGGATAGCATTGGAAGGCGTGACAGGTGCCAGTAAGATGACACATGGCGCCAACATAAAGGCAGAAGAAAAAGTTGAGGACACGTATTACGAGGCAAGATACTGGACCGGTGAGTCAGCATGCTGAGTCAGCTGCTGAGGTGTCCAGGATTTCAGACATGTGATAAATGTGGCGCTGAGGTGTCCCGGTGAGGTGTCCCGATGATGTCATGCATGATGCAGTAAAGGAGGAATTAAGAAAATAGGAAAATCCAGGAAAAACCAGGACCGCAGGATCAAAGTTCATAGAAACTGCAGAATTGCCATTGAAGGCAATTATAAATACCCCCCCTCCATTCCATTTTCATTCACGCATGGCAAGGGAGAAGGGATTGAAAGAAGAGAGAGAAGGAGAAGGAAAGGAAGAGAGAAAGGAGAAAAGGAAGTAAGGAAGTTCTGGCGGAGCTGGAAGCAGAATAAGGATAGTGGAGTTCTGCTAAGCTAGCCAGGTAGTAACTAATCCTAGCTTTTATGTAATGGCTTTGTGATTTGTTGTGCTATTGTTTGGTTGGATTGTTGTCTTATATGTTATGTCTGAAGCTCTGCTATAATGCTATGATCATATGTTATTAAGCATGGAAGCACGCAGCATACTTATCTGTACACAATCACAAGCAAGCACTGTCACTCTGCATTACATATATTGTTATGATTGTTGCTACTGAGATTCCCCCGAATCTCATCCCAATAAGTAAACCATTACAGGGGAGGCTATGTCAAAATGAATTCTAGGAATTTTAAGAGACGCCGTTATGCTGCCGAAGTAAAGACTGAACATCAGTATATGATAAGTACTGTGTACGTAGTGCTGTTTAAGGAGGCTAGAAGTGAGTGGACCTAGCCGGTTCATCTAGTCTTTCCTGGGTACTACGTAGAATGGTAGTTCTCACGAGGGGATTACCGAATCAGTACGGTTCAGTTCTTTGTACAGATGAAGCCTAGCGGTTATGCTGCCGGAGTTTAGGCAGAAGAAGATGTAATAGAGATATGGGAAATTTTGTACATACCCAGATTGTAAAACAACTTATTAATTAATAATAAGTGTTGTTTGGCATGTTTGACTGATGTATGATGGATGTATGCATATGTATGCAAAGTAGAAATGCTGAAATTTACTACTGTGAACAGTAACACGTGGTAATCTAGTCATGTTTGATAAATGATTAAAAATAGTAAATGGATGAATTAATGTATGAAATTGTTAAGGTAAATAGTAGACATACCAAGGTTCGATTTGATATATAAAACGTATCATTTGGATGTCTACACAAGAAGATATAAATTATCAAAGTTGGGACCAGAATGCTGGATTCAGGGAGAAAAACGTGGGATGAACAGTAAAGTTGACACGTTGACTGACGTTGACTTGGTCAACGAATGGTCAACGAGTTATTTTTTCCTGAAATATAATTGATTTAGCTTCATTTAGAAATTGGAACCACTTCATTTCGATTTTTCTAGAATTAGTTATGATTTTTCGAAGTCAGGTCACTCATCTGAAATTCACACAGTGAACAGTACTCGATAAGAGTAAAACTTCAGATTGAGAAATTGGACTTCAATGACCTTGAAAGTGGTTCTAAATGCTACCAAATGGTCCCTAAGACATACGAAAGTAAGGATGTTTCAAAAAGTCCTTTGCTGAGTAACTTACCAAAGTATTATGGATTTGCAGGTGAGGATCCTTTCAAGCATTTACAGACTATGCAGTAGGTTTGCTCAACTATGATGCCTGTAGGTGCTGATATGGATGTTGTGTAGAGACAAGTATTCCATTTTACATTGGAAGGAAAAGCATAAGAATGGTTCTATATGCTGCCACATCATGCACCTCAAGCTCTACACTCCTAGAACAACTTAAGAAATGCCTTCTTGGAGAGATATTTTCCTTCATCAAAGACTGCTACATTAAGGAAGGAAATCTTTGCTACAAAACAGTATGCTGAAGAGTCTTTCTAAGTTTTGGGGCAGATTTCAAGAGTTGCTGGCTAGATGTCCATATCATCAGATTCCAATGGAACATTTGGTGTAGTACTTTCATTCAGGATTATGCCATGCATGCAGAAAAAATTTGGATGCAGCTGCTGGAGGTTCTATTGATGATTTAACTCCTGATGAAGCATGGAATTTAATTGAGAAGATAGCAAAAAATGACCAGCAGTATGGGGGATATGATGCTAAATAAGTTCATAAGGTTTCTATAAGTTTTTCTCAAGATCATAATAATCTGTCTTTTCAAGTTGCTGCTATGAATGCTCAAATCAACAACTTAACTGCTTAATTGGGCAATTCACATATTCAAAGCCTATATTCTCAAGCTCTAGTTGCTTCTAGTTGTCAGTTTTGTTCTTCTCCAATACATATCAGTGCAAATTGTCCTTCACATCATGAGGATGTATCAACTATCTATCATGGAAGACCAAACCAGTATCCACAAAGGAATCCATACTCTAATACATACAATGAAGGATGGAGAGAGCATCCTAATTTCAGATGAAGAGATGGAGGTAGAGCTGCTGGGCAAAATAGGTTTAACAATGACAAGCAAGTGGCTGAATCCTCTAGAGCCATAGAAGTATCTAATGCTGCAAAGGATAATGGAATTTCTGAGATCCTCAAGGGCATCAATATGATGAACTCAAATATAAATTCCATGAACACACACTTCAGCTCTAACTTCAAGGATTTGAGGTCTACAGTGGAGAATAATTTAGCAATGTAAGAATCTAAGTTTGCTGCTTTTGAGAGCAAATTAGAACAGTGGGAAACAAAAACTGAAAACATGAATGGCTATGTATTGCAGCTAGCCAATTCAGTAAATGATGTTCAGGCCAGAATGGGAGGAAGTCTACCTTCAAATATAGTTGTTAACTCAAAATCTGTTAATGCTATGAGCTTGAGAAGTGGCAAAACAGTGGGGAAAATAGATGCTGATAAGAAGGACAAGGAATCAAATGAGCAGCGAAATGGATCTGAAACTAAAGAATTGACTGAAGAAATATCCTCATTTATTCCAGAATCAGAAAGCACCAAGAAGAAGGGTATATTGCAGCAGCATAATGAGCAAACTGAATTAAAGGATGCTGCACAACAATCTGATATGCATGAAGAAGCTGCTAGTTCCAGCAATGCAAGTCAGGAATCCAGCAGAAACCAGAATAAAAAGGAGCATGAAGATGCAGAGCAAAATGACAAAGAGATAAGTATTAAGCACCTACCTTTTCCTAATGCATACATGTGTCCAAAGAAGGTTTTTAGAGAAAAACAAGAACAAGATATTATGAATCTGTTAGGTAAATTGGAAGTTCATGTTCCACTTGTGGATCAAATCAAGAATATACCTAAGTATGGGAAATTTATGAAAGAACTTTACACTAATACAAGAATCTGCAAACCAAATGAAAGGGTTCAAGTAGGATTTAGTGTGTCAGCTTTACTTAAGCCACATCTTCCTATAAAATGTGATGATCCAGGTTCATTTACAGTTCTGCTAAACTCATATTTGTAATGATTTTCAATATGTTAAAAGAGAGTTTTATTATTAATTCTGTCCATATTTACTATTATGTTGAGTAATTAATTAATAAAATAGAATTGGAACAATTGAGAATTAATTGATGCATTTTTAATGATTAATCGGATAAATAAATCTGTTTATTCTCATTTTCCAGATAGGCCAAAGTAATAACAGAAGGGACAGCTGGACAGAAGGTGATTTAAGCATATGATGAACTGAATAGCTGGACTTAACAAACTGCAAATAAGATCTGATAACAAATTGCAAGTGGGAGATCATACATGTGATGGCACATAAAGGGGCACTGTTCACGTATCTGGCACTATTCACATATCAGCATACTCCATCAGAACTGAATAAACAAGTTGCTGACAGCAAGTGGGGAGCATGTGCTGTAAATAGAATTGACATGTGCTAATAGAAGCAAGTGGACTAAAGAAGAGATTGGTTCATGCATCTAATCACCCATTTCATCTGCAGTATATATGAATCACAGAACACACTTGATAGGGGGACTGGATACACGCACATAACACACATTACATTCACTCACGCACACCATCTTCTTCTTCTCCACCTTCATTTTCTCTTCTACAACTTTCCTCTGTTCTAGACAATAGAACCAGAGGAAAGTTTTGCATATCCATTTCATCTTCATCTTCTCATTCTTCCATCACGACTGCTGCTATACTTTCTATTGTTGCTAGAGTTCAGAAGACAATGCAAGGCTAAGCTGTTGTGCTCTCTTGGAGATGACACTAAACCAGAATCTTTGAGCTAACCAGGGAGTTCATTGTGTTTTTAATTCAGATTTGATTGTATCAAGTTGATATAATTAATTCTGTGATTACTAATGCAATTAAAGAAGTAGATGACAAAGAAGTAGGGAACTGAGTTGGATTTCTTATTTTTGCATAAATGATCCTTTGATTGATTCTCATCTTTAATCGAGTTGAACTTAGCTGTGATTAATTGAAGTGATTCTATTTAATTCATATTCTACTATCTCTGAGTTGAATGATTCATATTCTCTATTCAATGTCTGCGAGTTGTAGCTTTGATTGAGATTTAGCTAGCAAGTTGTTAGCTAACATATTCTAATTCAACTGATTAACTTCTCATATTCTATGGACAATGAAGATAAGGTAATCTCCAAGGGAACACATTTGACATTGATTCATTTCATCATCATAAACACATAAAAGCTTAAACAATAGCATAGGATTTACTTTCAGAATTTAGTCAATATCTCATCTCATAAATCATATGCTTAACTTGTTAATTTGTGGCTCATTAGATTAATTAGGAACTTAGCATCCATTTAGGCTCCTTGTGAATTGACCTAGGTTAGCCTCCGCTTTACTATTGGTTAGCTTAGTTTTGTTTAATAATTAAAATGACAGTTATAAAAAATGGCACCGTTGCCAGGGAGCCTTACTTGTTAAGGTTTCCTAAGCAATCTCCTGGGCCTCAAAAACATAAAGAGTTGGTAGTTGTTTTAGTTTTTCTATGAATTTTGTGTTTTATATCTGTTAAGTCGCGACCATTTGGCTTTTGAGTCGCGACTAAAGTGCTCTGTGATTTCTAGTTGCGACCAGATACATATTTGGTCACAACCTGAAATCAATTTTCAACTGAGATTTGCTGTCTGTAACTTTTAGTCGCGACCGGAGTGCTTTTTGGTCGCAACCAAAAAAATATTTTTCAAAAAAAATTTCATCTCTGTGATTTCTAGTCGCAACCAAAGTGAAACTTAGTCACGACTAAAACTCTCTGTGGTTTTTGATCGCGACCAAAGTGCATTTTGGTCTCAACCAGAAATTTCTAACTTAAAGCATTTGCTCTCTATGATTTTTAGTCGTAACCAAAGTGATATTTGGTCGCGATCAAAAATCTTGATTAAAAAATTTTGCTCTCTGTGACTATCAGTCGTGACTTGAAGTTCATTTTTGTCGCGATATCTGCTCTATGTACTTTTTAGTCTAGACCTAGTGTACTTTTAGTCGCGACCTGATATTTCTGAACTGTGAATAACTAATCACAATTTATGAATTTGCTGCATTACTGATATATTTGATCTTCTGCATTATTATTGAGCGTGTGATTTGCATGAACAAAAGCTCTGAATTCTTTCCATTGGATAGAGAAATCAATAGAACACTTAGGCAAATTAAGAAGGCTAAAATATTAAATCAAGCTAGTGTTGCATCTGAGCTTATTTCTTCTAGTCAATCTGTTGCTGCTGAGATTGAACTTACATTTGGTAACATCCTAGATAATCATCTTGTCATGGAGCATGTTAATGTAGGTGAAGCTTATACTCATAATCAGAATAGCCAACATGAGCAGTATGAAGAGAATAACATGAGCAATAGAAGGCCACGTAGGAGCATAAGAGATCTCACTTCTTCTAATGCAAACTATGATCCTTTTCACACTTGTCCTGCTTTAGATGTTAATTTTGAGCTGAAAGGTCCTTTCTTAAGTAACTTACCAAAGTTTTATGGATTAACAGGTGAGGATCCTTTCAAGCATTTAAAGACTATGCAGTGGGTCTGTTCATCGATGAAGCCTATAGGAGCTGATATGGATGTTGTGCAAAGACAAGTCTTTTATTTCACACTTGAAGGAAAGGCAAAGGAATGGTTTTATATGCTGCCACATCACACACCTCATGAAACATCCTCCCTTAGACCACTCAGAGTACACTTACGGAAGCAATATTAGCTCGATTATATCTTAACTTAAGCCCAGAAATTAAAATTCTACTCTTAAGTTCCTTATTCTGAACCTTTATTTTGAGAACTGACTAATCTCATTATACACATCCAAACAAGGCTTATTACCTATCCACGGAATTCCCCGGATGTATACAACTGGCTCACCAAATTTCGTGGCCAAACTCCTTCGTTTACTAGGTCAAACTGAGGCCAGAACACTGCTACCTCAGGACCTGCGAATTTCTCTTTTAATTCCCTATTCACAAATTGAACATGCCAAACAATATTTATAATAAAATGTCATACAACAGAACATACACAAAATTCTCATATTTCTATTACATCTTTTCCTGCCTAAAATCCGGCAGCATAACCGCTAGGCTTCATCTGTACAAAGAACTGAACCGTACTGATTCGGTAATTCCCTCATGAGAACTACCATTCTACGTAGTACCCAGGAAAGACTGGATGAACTGGCTAGGTCCACTCACTTCCAGCCTCCTTAGACAGGACCTACGTACACAGTACTTATCATATTCTGATGTTCAGTCTTAAACTCGGCAGCATAACGGCGTCTCTCAAAATTCTTAAAATCCACTTCAACATAATCTCCCTGTAATGGGTTAGATATGGGGGATGAGATTCGGGGAATCTCAGTAGTAATAATTATAACAATATAAGTAATGCAGAGTGACAGTCTTGCTTGTGATTGTGTACAGATAAGTATACTGCGTGCTTCCATATTCAATAACATATGATCATAGCATTGTAATAGAGCTTCAAGCATAACATATAAGACAACAATCCAACCAAACAATAGCACATCCAATCACAAAGCCATTACATAAAAGCTAGGATTAGTTACTACCTCAAAAGCAGAACTCCAAAACCTCTATACTGCTTTCAACTCCGCCAGAACTTTCTTTCTTCTTTCTTTCTCTCACTTTCTCTCTCAAGAACTTCCTTCTCTCTCTAATCTTGCTCTTGGCCGTGGGATGCATGAAATGGGAGGGGGAGGGGGTATTTATAGTTTCCCTCAATGGCATTCCTGTAATTTTGAAGCCATCTGAACATGTGGTCCTGGTTTTTCCTGGAATTTCCTATTTTCTTTTATTCCTTTTTACTGCATCACCCAGGACACCTCATCGCCACATTCTTCACATATCACAATTCCTAGATACCTCATCAGCTGACTCAGCATTTCCAGTCTAATCCAGTATCGGTCCGGTCCGATTTCCCACAAATCGGACTCAACGGCTGAGATTGTGCCACGTGTCCTTAACTTTTCTTCTTCCTCTAAGATGGCGCCATGTGGCACCTGGAAGGGACCTTTCACGCCTTCCAATGCTATCCAGATAAGTCCCGGACTTAATCTGATCACCTCCTCGGTTATCGTGCCAACCGGGTAACTTTACTTTACTGAAAAGTCATTAAATCATTATTTTAATGCCACTTTTTTCCACATATATACTGGGATACTTTTTTGGGCCTGGGAATATCATCTTGAGTCTCTGATCCAGCCTAAGTACTCTGATGGCATGATTCCTAAGAAATACCCCTTGGCAAATTACCAAAATGCCCTTAGTCTCTCTTTCTTTACTTTACTAGTCTAGGGCATTATTGTCTTTTCACATCTTACCAGAGTATTCTCTGACCCTGGTCAACTATCCAGATACCCTATTTGGACTGACTAACCTTAGGCAAATGACCAAAATACCCTTTACTCATACTTCAGCTATTCTATAACATAAGGGCATTTTCGTCATTTTGCACCTTTTTCCCGGACACCGGCCCCTCTTACCACTGAACTGATATTATGGGCTTGGGCCTTCCCTGGTGTCACTATGGCCTTAGAAAACACTGTATGGCCTCTGGCCACAGTCCGATCATCTCTATTCGGACTGCCTTTCCTATACCGATTATAACTGTAAATTCCCATCTTCAGGAATTTTTACAGAAAAATCGGGACCTCAAATCAAAATTCTGTGTTGCGTCATTCAACCCGAAATTCTTTTCTCTATCTCCCGGTATTTTCAGATATTTTATCCGGGCCGGGCTATTTTGGCCTGAAAGTACGCTCTCGCGCACACTTTTCAAAAATGACCATTTTACCCTTGGTCACATTTCTAATTCTTTCATATACATAGAGACCTCATATGCACATTTCACAGTTCAGTGAAATGATCAGCATAATTTTCTCTATTTTCTGGCAAAATATGGTACTCATCGGCTATAGCCCGATATTTCCCATAATTACGATTATGCCCCTGCATTCTCTTTCTGGCCTTGTTACTCATCTTCTCATCCTTCATCTTAAGTTCTAGGAATTCTCTTTCAATAACTCATCCCTTAAACTCTTCGGGAGTCATCGTTAATTGAAAGGCTTGACAACCCGCCTATATCAGATTATCTTACACAGGAGCCAGCCCATATCAAGCTACTTGCAGAATTCCTAGGCTTAAGACTTAGGACATTCCTCACATTCCTCATTTTGAACCTAGGTGAACTATCCCGATTCTGTAGGTTAAAGACTTAACTCATCTTTAAATCCTGAAGCACTTACTCATCCCTCGGATTCCTACAAAATACAGGTAAGTAATCCGCCCATATCAGATTACCACCCTAGGACTACGGGTTTAGTAGCCTGCCCATATCAGACTACTTCCCAATTCTCTTAGACCAAAAATTGGGATGTTACACCTCAAGCCTTGGACTCTTGGAATATATTGAGGAATGCTTTCTTGGAAAGATACTTTCCTACATCAAAGACTGCTACATTGAGAAAGGAAATCTTTGTTGCAAAATAGTATGCTGAAGAGTCTTTCTATGAGTTTAGGGCAGATTTTAAGAGTTGCTGGCTAGATGTCCAGATCATCATATTCCAATGGAACATTTGGTGCAATACTTTCATTCAGGATTACGCCATGCCTGCAGAAAGAATTTGGATGCATCTGCTGGAGGTTCCATTGATGATCTAACTCCTGATGAAGCATGGAACTTAATTGAGAAGATAGCAAACAATGACCAGCAATATGGGGGATATGATGCTAGACAAGTGCATCAGGTTTCTGCAAGGTCTTCTCAAGATTATAGTAATTTGTCTTCTCAAGTTGCTGCTATGAATGCTCAGATCAATAATTTAGCTTCTCAATTGAGCAATTCACATGTTCAGAGCCCATACTCTCAAGCTCTAGTTGTTCCCAGTTATCAGCTTTGTTCATCTCCAATGCACACCAGTGCTAATTACCCTTCACACTATGAGGAAGTCTCAGCCATTTATCAAGGCAAACTAAACTAGTATCCATAAAGGAATCTATACTCCAACACATACAATGAAGGATGAAGAGATCATCCCAATTTCAGATGGAGGGATGGAAGTGGACACAGAAATGTTGGGCCAAACAGATTCAATAATGACAAACAAGTGGCTGAATCCTCTAGAGTTATAGAAGTGTCTACTGCTGCGAAGGATGATGGAATTTTTGAGATACTTAAGAGTATAACTGTGATGAATTCAAATAAAAATTCCATCAACGCAAACTTCAGCTCTAACTTTAAGGACTTGAGATCTACAATGGAGAGCAACCTAGCAAAGACAAATTCTAAGTTTGCTGCTTTGGAGAATAGAATTAAACAGTGAGAAACCAACACATCAAACATGAATAGCTATGTATCACAGTTAGCTAATTCAGTAAGTGATGTTTAGGCAATGATCAATGGAGATCTACCTTCAAATACAGTTATTAACCCCAAAACTGTGATGCTATAAATCTGCAAAGTAAAGAGCAATTTGCTGATGCTGAAAATAAAGATGAAGGTGAGGTAGACACTATTTCCAGCAGTCTAATGAATAACATTGAGAAGCCTGAAAGTAAGAAGGAAGCACAACCCCTTGAGAAGGAAGAAGTTACAGAAAATCAAATCAATTCTGCACAAGATTCTGAGGGTTATGAATAGTTGAAAAGCAATGAAATTGAATTGCCGGAAACTATTGATACTGAGTCAAGAAATCCTAGTGAGGATATAATTGAAGCAACAATATCAGCAGTAAGTTCAGAGCTCAAATAGGAAGAAACTCATGCTGATTCAGCTAAGAAAGAAGTGGACCTGAAGGATTTACTTGTTCCAAAGGAATTCATGAGCAGCAAGGAAGTCTTAAAGGAGCAGAACAAAGAAATCATTGATTGTTTCAGGAAGATTGAAGAAAATATGCCTATACTAGAGAGGGTATAGAGAATACCATAATATGCAAAATGTTTGAAGGAGAGTTGTAACCACAGGAAAAGAGACAAACCTAATGAACTGGTGCAAGTGGGACCCAAAGCTTCTGCATTTTTCAAAGCTCAATTTCCAATGAAGTGTCAAAATCCAGGTGCATTTTCCATTCCCTGCACAATTGGTAAGATAACTATTTCTAGAGCATTATTAGACTTAGATGCTGCTATTAATGTGATACCTAGTTCAGTTTATCATGCTTTAAATGTGAATTTAATTAAATCAACTAAGGTGTTATAAATCCTAAGGGAATCTTAGAAAATATTTTAGTTCAAGTTAAGGACCTTGTTTTCCTTGTGGACTTTTATATTTTTTATATGACAAATAAATCTCTTGATGATAGTACTCTTATTCTGGGGAGGTCATTCTTGAAGATAGTTAACACCATGATTTGCATGAAAAAGGAAATTATTAAAATGGAATGTGATGGGCACATAATTCAGTTTAACATGTATAAACACCCACATCAGCATAATTCTCTCCTAGGACTTAACGTAGTTGGAGTATTGCTTGAAAAAAAGTGTGATAATAGTTATGAGTTTTATAATGATGATGAAGGTGAAGTTGAAGTTGAAGAACATTCCATTTCTTACTCCTCCATTGATTTCTTTTCTTTTTCTTCATCCAATGGTGATGTGTTATGCATTAATTCTAACATTGATGGCTGGCTTCCCACTATGGGTGATTTTTTTTCATCTCCATTTACTATTTCTTCCTTTAGAACTCACTACACTGTTTCAAGTGATGCCTAATATTCAGGAAAGTTTTTGATAAATATAACAGAATTGCAGGGCAAGGACATTATAGCAGATTTTGAGAGTCAAGAAGTCAGAATTTATGGGTTAAAGAAATTTTAATTTAATAGTTATAGTATCATTTATTCTAACCCTATTCAAAGGAGCTTCAACTTGGAATATTTAGACATCTTAGGACTGTAGAAATTTAAGGATGTTATTCAACATCAACAGAACTGCACTGTTGGAACTTCAAAAAGAATTGCTGCTAGATATGATGCTGAATTGGTGCAGAAATTAGAGAGCAATGAATCTAGAGTGAGCCTAAGAAGTTGAGCCTATCTGTTATTCAAACTCCAGAGAGTGAGCTTGAACAACTTCCAAAGACCCTTAAGCATCAAAGACAATTCAATATGAAGGGCATTCTATGGAAGCTGTTCAAAGAGAATTTCAAACCTCCATGATAGTCAGGTTGTCTCATTCCTTGTTTTTCCACTTACAATAGTCTGCTTTAATCAATTTTCCTATATTCTTGAGCTGTATTTGTTGATTAAGTGTGGGGGAGGAGACCAAGTCAGTAGGGGTAGCAATAAAAATTAATAAATTCATTTTAGATTCTGGTGTAGTGTTGTCATGATTACTGCTGCCTTTGCATGTGTTTCATTGCTTCTTCACATTGAGGACAATGTAGAATTTAAGTGTGGGGGAGGATGAGCTTTATTGAGTGAGATGGGTTAATAGAAATCAAATAATTGCTGTGATTTTGCTTTTGGTCCGAACTCTTGTTGTTTTTGTCGTGACTAATGTGTTCAAATTGTCAAAATTTCTTCTCTGTGAAGATTAGTCGCGACCGTTGTTTATTTTTATCACGATCAAAAATTCATATTTTTTTATGTTTACCTATCTGTGATGTTTAGTTATAGTCTATGCCTTATATATGTCTTGACTGTAACTCTCTGTGAATGTTGGTCATGACAAGAACATATGTTTTTATCAGGGTTACTCTCGGTGATTTTTAGACTGACCAATATCCGTGTATGTCGTGACCAGTATTCCCTATTTTCTGAAAATTTTATCTGTGTAAAACAATCGCAACAAAATGTCCTTTTCGTCGCGACTAAAAGTGATTATATGCTGAAAAATCCTTCTATTTCATTCTGATTGGTGTTTGGGCTTTGGAATTTACTGTGAACATATAATTTTGACATTGGCAAACTTGATGAAGTGTTAGTTGTTTGTTCCATTAATTCACTACTGAAAATTGTGCATCATGAATGATTAATCTCATGTATTTTGTTTAAAATTCATGCAATCTAGTCATGAGAGCTGATTAGGGTGAGTCAGCCAGATGGAAGCATTTTGAGCCTTCAACATATACTCCTTTATATTGTGTGACACCATCTAGTTTGATAACTTTGCTGAACTTGTCTCAATCCTAGATTCAAAACCACATTATCTCCATGGAACTGTGAAAATAATAAGGGCATTTCTTTCAAAACCCTCTTGACTAAATAGAAACCGCATAAATATTAAATTCTTTGCTTTACCCCTTTGAGACCTTCATTTTCTTTAAAAATTTCATCCTTGATTAATGAATACTGTGCAAGATAGTTGCTACTGCAGTAAGTCTTTAATTGTGAATGATTACTAAGTTGCAATTACTTGTTGAATGTCTTAACCTGAATGTATTGCTATCTGGTTCAATAGTGAAAATAAAGGAAAAGTACATAGAAAGAAAAAGAAAAGAGAAAGAAAAGAAAAAACAGATGTAAAAAGTGCTATTCAACTAGTATGAAAAGAATTAGTTTGTGACTTGCTATTTTCTGCAGCTGCACATTTGGAACTGTGGTTAAAATTGAAAAAGCTTGAAAAAGTAAGAACATGTACAGTATTTCATTAATCATTGACATGTATTTCCATTTCATCATCTAGCCTTTCCAACATTAAAACCCTAATAAAGACCCTTTGATTCATAACCCTTGTGGCATTTAGTGGTGGAGATGTAGGAAGGTTACAAGCCTATGGAAAGCCTAAGCTAGATGGTTGAGTGAAACTACCTTGATAAGAGAGGGAGTGAAACACTATACCTTGAGAGGAAATCTCAACCTAGTTGCTTATTATGATTAAATGGCATGAGTTTGATGCTTTTATTGATATGCGGTTAGTATGGATTGTTGACAAATGAAGGGAAAGAATTGATAGGTGCAAGTACTTATGCTGAATCTGTTTTTCCAATCTTACTGAACATATGTGTTTGAATTTTAGTTTTGATCCATAATTTTGCTCGGAGTATAAAAGCTAAGTGTGGGGGAGTTGATAAACTCATATTTGTAATGATTTTCAATATGTTAAAAGAGAGTTTTATTATTAATTATGTCCACATTTACTATTATTTTGAGTAATTAATTAATAAAATAGAATTGGAATAGTTGAGAATTAATTGACGTGATTTTAATGATTAATTGGACAAATAAATCTGTTTATTCTCATTTTTCATGATAGGCCAAAGCAATAATAGAAGGGACAGCTGGATAGAAGGTGATTTAAGCATGTGATGAACTGAATAACTGGACTTAACAGACTACAAACAAGAGCTAATAACAAATTGCAAGTGGGAGATCATGCATGTGATGGCACATAAAGGGGCACTGTTCACGCATCTGGCATTGCTCACATATCAGCATACACCATCTGGACATAATGACCAGTTGCTGACAGCAAGTGGGGAGCATGTGCTGTAAACAGAATTGACATGTGCTAACAGAAGCAAGTGGACTAAAGAAGAAATTGGTTCATGCATCTGATCACCCATTTCATCTGCAGCTATATATGAATACAGAACACACTTGATAGGGGACTGGATACACGCACATAACACACATTACATTCACTCACGTACACCATCTTCTTCTTCTCCACCTTCATTTTCTCTTCTGTAACTTTCCTATGTTCTAGGCAATAGAACCAGAGGAAAGTTCTGCATATCCATTTCATCTTCATCTTCTCATTCTTCTTCCATCAAGATTGTTGCTATGCTTTCTGTTGCTACTGGAGTTCAAAAGACAATGCAAGGAAAAGCTGTTGTGCTCTCTTTGAGATGACACTAAACCAGAATCCTTGAGCTGAACAGGGAGTTCATTGTGTTTTTAATTTAGATTTGATTGTATCGAGTTGATGTAATTAATTTTGTGATTACTAATGCAATTAGAGAAGTAGATGACAAAGAAGTAGGAAACCAAATTGGATTTCTTATTTCTGCATAAATGATCCTTTGATTGATTCTCATCTTTGATCGAGTTGAACTTAGCTGTGATTAATTGAAGTGATTCTGTTTAATTTATATTCTAATATCTCTGAGTTGAGTGATTCATATTCTCTATTCAATATCTGCGAGTTGTAGCTTTGATTGAGATTTAGCTAGTGAGTTGTTAGCTAACATATTCTAATTCAACTGAGTAACTTCTCATATTCTGTGGATAATGAAGGTAAGGTAATCTCCAAGAAAACACACTTGTCATTGATTCATTTCATCATCATAAACACATAAAAGCATAAATAATAGCATAGGATTTACTTTCAGAATTTAGTGCCAACTTCCATGTATACGTCATTAGGCATAGGTATGGGCTTACTTAAGGATACTTCAATGATAGTGCAGCTTGCTGATCGAACCACTAGGAAACCAGAGGGACTGTTAGAGGACATATTAGTGAAGGTCAAAGACTTGATTATACCTGCAGATTTTTATGTCTTAGACATGTCACATGAGTCAACTTCAGAGGGACCTATTATCTTGGGTAGGCCATTTCTGGACAGCCAACACTATGATAAGCATGAAAAATGGGAGCATTACAATAGAAGTGGGTGATAATATCATAACTTTTAATGTCTATGAAGCAATGAGACATCCATTTGAAGATTACTCGTTGTTAGGCTTAAGTACAATTGATGCATACATTGAAGAAGCTAAGGATGAACATGAAATGCTGCTGCTGCAAAATTCTGATAAAGCTGAATGTGAAATGCTTGAATCTAAAATTTCTTCTTCTTCTGAATTTTCCTTGGATAGTAGTGGTGATGTGTCAAGTATTAACCATATTTCAGTTGATAGCTTACTTTTCACCCTACAATCTTGTTCTTTTGCTGTTACTCACCTTTTTGCTGAGGATCTAATTGTAGGGATAGAATTGGATGTTGCAGAACCTATGATGACAGAATTATTAAAACCTGTTGCAGCTTTGGAAACTAGGAAGTTGGTTCCATCAATTGTCCAGCCACTTGAGTTGGAACTCAAACCACTTCCTAGTAACCTTAAATATGTGTTTTTGGTTGAAAATAACACATTACCTGTCATAATTGCTAATGTACTTTCTGTTTCTGAGGAAGAGAGATTAATTTCAGCCTTAAAAACACATAAGAGAGTAATAGGTTGGGCTCTAGCTGATATACCTGGTATAGATGCATCTATATGCACACATAAAATTCTGTTAAATGATGGAGCCAAGCCTATTAAGCAGCAACAAAGAAGACTAAACCCCTTGATATCTAATATAGTCAAGAAAGAGGTGACTCAGTTGTTAAATGTTGGCATTATTTACCTAATTTCAAATAGTGAATGGGTAAGTCCAATCCATGTGGTGCTTAAGAAAAGCGGTATAACTGTGGTAAGAAATGAAAAGAATGAACTAATCCCTACTAGAGTGCAGAATTTATGGAGAGTGTGCATTGATTATAGGAAATTGAATGATGCAACTAGGAAGGACCATTTTCCTTTACCATTTATAGATCAAATGTTGGAAAGCCTTGCTGGAAAGGCTAATTACTATTTTCTTGATGTTTTTTCAGGATATTTTCAAGTTCCAATTGCACCAGAAGGTCAAGAGAAAACCACGTTCACATGTCCATTTAGTACCTATGCTTATAGGAGGATGCCATTTGGCTTGTGCAATGCTCCATGAACATTTCAAAGAGCTATGATGTCTATATTCAGTGAATTCTTGGAGAAGAATATAGAGGTGTTCATGGATGATTTCACAGTGTATGGTGAGGATTTTAATGAATGCTTAGAGAGTTTAGATAAAGTCTTAGCAAGATGCATTGAAAAAAAAAACTTGTGCTAAATTTTGAGAAGTGCCATTTTATGGTAGATAAAGGCATAGTTCTAGGACATTTAATATCTATGAATGGGATTGAGGTAGATAAAGCTAAAATTAAGGTTATTTCTTCTCTTCCTTATCCCAAATCTTTAAAGGAACTAAGGTCATTCCTAGGACATGCTGGATTCTATAGAAGATTTATTAAGGATTTTAGCAAGCTTGCATCTCCACTATCTAAACTCATGCAAAAAGATGTAGAATTCTGTTTTGATGATACTTGCAAGAAAGCATTTGACACTATTAAAGCTATGCTTATCACATCACCTATACTTGTTGCACCTAATTGGCATTTAGATTTTGAGCTTTCATGTGATGCATCAAATGAATCTGTAGGTGTCATGTTAGGATAGAAAGATGGTAAGCTATCCAAAGTCATTTCATATGCCTCTAAGACATTATATAGTGCTCAACAGAACTACACTACTACAGAAAAAGAACTCTTTGCTATAGTGTTTGCACTTGACAAATTCAGATCTTATCTGTTGAGTTCTAAAGTGATTATATATACTGACCATGCTGCTGTAAAGTTCTTGTTTTAAAAGTCACAGTCCAACCCTAGACTCTTAAGATGGATGATGCTAATCCAAGAATTTAATGTGGAGATAAGAGACAAAATTGGAGCAGAGAATGTGGTAGCTGACCATTTAAGCAGATTGCCTGAAAATACAAGGGGAGTATTAGATTCTGACATCATTGTGATACATTTAGAGATTGTTCTATTTTTGTGTGATTTCTGTAACTGCACCTTGGTATTGCCACATAGTGAACTACATTGTTACTGGTCTAATTTCACCTTCTTTATCTTATTTCCAGGGTCAGAAGATCAAGCATGAGGCAAAATTTTACATTTGGGAACCACCCATCCTATGGAAGATATGCAGTGATCAGGTTATAAGAAGATGTGTGCCAAGTGAAGAAGTAGATAGCATTCTTACAGCATGCCATTCTTCTGTTTGTGGAGGACATTTTAGTGCAAAGAAGACCTCCAGAAAGATTTTGGATGCTGGTTTTTATTGGCCACATATATTCAAAGATTGCTATGAATATTGTAAAGCTTGTGACAGGTGTCAACGTTTTGGTGGATTGACTAAGAGACATGAAATGCCTCAGTAGCCTATGCTATTCTGTGAGGTGTTTGAAGTAAAGGGCATTGACTTCATAGGACTATTTCCACCATCCTTTTATTCTATTAGCTGTGGATTATCTCTCAAGATGGGGGAGGCTATACCAACAAGAAAGGATAATGCAGTGACAGTTTCCAAATTTCTTAAGTCAAACATCTTTTCAAGGTTTGGTGTGCTAAGAGCTATAGTGAGTGATCAAGGCTCTCATTTATGTAATAAGATTTTAGGAGGGTTATTTGCCAAGTTTGGGATCAAGCACAAGGCTTCAACAGCTTATCATCCTTAAACAAATGGTCAAGCTGAGAATTCTAACAAAGCTATTAAGAGGATTCTGGAGAGGATAGTAAGACCCTCAAGGAAAGATTGGAGTACAAGGTTAGATGAAGCTTTGTGGGCATACAGAACAGCTCATAAGACACCACTTGAGATGTCCCCATACCGAATGGTATATGGTAAAACATGTCATCTACCAGTAGAAGTTGAGCACAAAGCATTATGGGCAGTTAAAACTTGTAACATGGATTTTGACACTGCTGGAGAAGAAAGAATATTGCAGATTCAGGAACTAGAAGAAATAAGACTAGATGCCTATGAGAATTCTAAAATCTATAAAGAGAAGGCCAAGCTTCTTCAAGATAAGCAGATCTTGCGCAAGGAATTTCATGTTTGAGATAAAGTTCTGAGATTTAAGGCTAGATATGCTTTTAAACTTGGAAAACTTGCTGCAAGATGGGATGGCCCATACGTGGTGACTAAGATCCATGACTATGGAACAATTGAATTGATGGATGAAGCAGATGGTACAGCATTTCAGGTTAATGGCCACTTATTGAAGCTAACAAGGAGAACTTCAAACCCCCATGATATTCAGGTTGTCTCCTTCCTTGTTTCCCCACTTATAATAGTCTGCTTTAATCAATTTTCCTATATACTTGAGCTGTATTTGTTGATTAAGTGTGGGGAAGGAGACCAAGTCAGTAGGGGTAGTAATAAAAATTAATAAATTCATTTTAGATTCTGGTGTAGTATTGTCATGATTACTTCTGCCTTTGCATGTGTTTCATTGCTTCTTCACATTGAGGATAATGTAGAATTTAAGTGTGGGGGAGGATGAGCTTTATTGAGTGAGATGGGTGAATGAAAATTAGATAATTGCTATGATTTTGTGAATTTTGGTCGCGACCTCTTGTTGTTTATGTCGCGACTAATGTGTTCAAATTGTCAAAATTTCTTCTCTATCAAGATTAGTAGTGACCGTTGTTTATTTTTGTCGTGACCAAAAGTTCATATTTTCTGATGTTTACCTATCTGTGATGTTTAGTCATAGTCTCTGCCTTATATATGTCGCTACTGTAACTCTATTGGTCAGATGGTATTGACATGTGGTCGCGACAAGAACATATGTTTTTATCAGGGTTACTTGGTGATTTTTAGTCGCAACCAATGTCTATATATGTCACAACCAATATTCCCTATTTTCTAAAAATTTCATCTTTGTGTAAAACAGTCGCGACAAGATGTCCTTTTAGTCGCGACGAGAAGTGATCATCTGCTGAAAAATCCTTCTATTTCATTCTAATTGGTGTTTGGGCTTTGGAATTTTGCTGTTATGGATTAAATTGAACTTTGAACATATATAATTTTGAACATTGGCAAGCTTGATGAAGTGTTAGTTGCTTGTTTCATTAATTCACTACTAAAAATTGTGCATCATGAAGGATTAATCTCATGTATTTTATTTAAAATTCATGCAATCTAGTCATGTGAGCTGATTAGGGTGAGTAAGCCAGATGGAAGCATTTTGAGCCTTCAACATATACTCATTTACATTGTGTGACACCATCTAGTTTGGTAACTTTGCATAACTTGTCTCAATCCTTGATTCAAAATCACATTAGCTCCATGGAATTGTGAAAATGATAAGGGCATTCCTTTAAAACCCTCTTATCTAAACAGAAATCACAAAAATAGTAAATCCTTTGTTTACCCCTTTAAGCCCTTTATTTTCTTTAAAAATTCCATCCTTGATTAACGAATACTGTGCAAAGATAGTTACTGCCGCAGTAAATCTTTGATTATGAAATAACTGATAAGTTGCACCACTTGTTGAATGTCTAAACCTCAATGTATTGTTATCTTGTTCAAAAGTGAAAATAAAGAAAAGTACATAGAAAAGAGAAAGAAAAGTACAAAGAAAGAAGAAAGAAAAGAAACCAGATGCAAAAAGTGTTATTCAGCTTGTACTAAAGGAAGATAGTTGTGACTTGTTACTTTCTACAGCTGCATGATTGGAACTTTAATTGTGTGTAGTATTTCATTAATCATTGACATGCATTTCCATTTCATCATCTAGTCTTTACAACATTACAACCCTAATAAAGTCCCTTTGATTCATAAACCTTGTGGCATTTTAGTGGTAGAGATGTAGGATGGTTACAAGCCTATGGAAAGCCTAAGCTAAATGGTTGAGTGAAATTACCTTTATAAGAGAGGGAGTGAAACACTATATCTTGTGAGAAAATCTTAACCTAGTTGCTTACTATGATTAAATTGTATGAGTTTGATGCTTTTATTGATATGAGATTAGTATAGATTGTTCCTAGTTGAAGGGAAAAGATTGATGACTACAAGTGCTTATGCTAAATTTGTTTTGCCAAATTTACTGAACATATGTGTTCAAATTTCAGTTTTGATCCATAATTTTGCTCAGAGTGCAAAAGCTAAGTGTGGGGAGTTGATAAACTCATATTTGTACTGATTTTAGTGTGGCTAAAGAGAGTTTATTATTGATTTCTGTCCCCATTTATTAATATAATTGAGCAATTAATAAATATAATAGAATTGGAATAGTTAGGAATTAATTAATGAGATTTTAATGATTAATTGAACAAATAATATGTTTATTCTAATTGTCCATCATAGGCCAATGAAGTTGCGACCTAATGTACCTAACGTCACGACTAAACTTCAATGCAGAAATCAATCAGCGAGTGATTTAAAGGAGAGGACAACTGGACAAGAGGAGATAGAAGCATGTGCTGCTAAAGAAGAGCGTATGTTGCAGCAGAAATCAATCAGCCATATTCACGTGGGAAATATGGCTGAGAAGAACATATTCAGTCATGCATGTGCTGGATCTAGGAGCTAATAACAGAAGCAATTGGGTTGTTAGCTGGAACATGTGCTGCAACAGATTGAACATGTGTTGGATCCGATCTGATAAAAGATTGCAAGTGGGAAATCAAGCATGTGCTGTAACCGAACAGAACTCCACACATCTGGTATTATTCACGCACACAAATCCTCTCACACCATTCACATTACCTCTAAATCAATCATGCAGAGAGCACAGATCCATATCAGTACCTGATATTCAGTCATCACCCATCCCACACTTCTGCTATATATTATGTAGACTACACAGCAGGAATGATCCATTCATTCATAACACGTATCACACTCCACGGACCACTCTTCTCTCCATCTTCATTTTCTCTTCTGTAACTTTCCTCTGTTCTAGTCAATAGAAACAGAGGAAAGTTCTGCATATCCATTTCATCTTCATCTTCTCCTTCTTCTTCCATCATGACTACTGCTATGCTTTCTATTGCTGCTGGAGTTTAGAAGACAATGCAAGGCTAAGCTGTTGAGCTCTCTTGGAGATGACACCAAACCAGAATCCTTGAGTTGAACAGGGAGTATTGTGTTTTTAATTCAGATTTGATTGTATCGAGTTGATGTAATTAATTCTGTGATTACTAATTCAATTAGAGTAGTAGATGACAAAGAAGTAGGGAATCGAGTTGGATTTCTTATTTCTGCATAAATGATCCTTTGATTAATTCTCATCTTTGATCGAGTTGAACATAGCTATGATTAATTGAAGCGATTCTGTTTAATTCATATTCTACTATCTCTGAGTTGAATGATTCATATCCTCTATTCAATGTCTGTGAGCTGTAGCTTTGATTGAGATTTAGCTAGCGAGTCGTTAGCTAACATATTCTAATTCAATTGATTAACTTCTCATATTCTGTGGATAATGAAGGTAAGGTAATCTTCAAGGGAACACGCTTGTCATTCATTTCACCATCTTAATCACTTAAAATCAGAAATAATAGCATAGGATTTTACATTCAGTTTTAGTTCAAACATCTCATCACACAATTCATCTATTAACTTATTAATTTATGGCTCATTAGATTAATTAGGAACTTAGCATCCATTTAGGCTCCTTGTGAATCAACCTAGGTTAGCCTCCACTTTACTATTGGTTAGCTTAGTTTTGTTTGATAATTAGAAATGACATTTATCTCATGCTTACGCTGTAACTGCCTTAAAGGGGAGAATTTGATTCATTCATTCACCATGTGACCAGGCCATAACTGATGCATCACAGCTCACTACCTCATGTATATAATAACATATACCCCACACAGATTCACTTCATCACACTACACATCATTTCACATGCCATTCACTCTATCCAGATCCATCTCTACGCAGTCCCTCACTCCATCCAAATATACATTCATTCCATCTTCACTCTACTATTGGTTAGCTTAGTTTTATTTGATAATTAAAATGACAGTTATCACTTAGTGGTTGGTGCACAAATTTGCTCAGAAGTGGATGGAGGAGTGCAGTAGTGGGTTGAGGAATTGGGTTAGGGGTAAGTGGAGGTGAAATTGGAATTGATTCAGCAACCAATGGAGCAGAAGTCTGAGCAGTGGTCTAAGGTGTGGCCAAAAGATCTTCTACTGAGAAGAAAGTATTGGAAGTTGCAATCTTGTTCTTCAACTCAATGACTTCTTGTCCTAAGACCCTGATAGCTTGCCTTTGCAGATCAATGATGCGTTTGAGAGAGATGACTTGAGCACTAGTGATTCATTTCCTTTGGCAACTTCAGAGACAATCTTATTCTACAAAGATTGTCCAAATTGATTGAGCAACTCTGCAATATTATGACTGTAGCTTGTGTGCTCCCTAAAACTCAGCCAACATTGTCTCTTCAAAGCTCTTTAGTTCTTGTTGAACCAGATGTTGAACTGTAGCCTGGGTAAATGAAGGAGCAGATGGAGGTTGAGCAGGACCTACTAAAGATTGTTCTTCTTTTGGCTGCCATGAAGTGGTCATTGGTTGCTTCCCTTTCTGAGCTCTCTTGCCACCAGCAGGCAAGGGTAGAAAATCCTCATATGATGAGTTTGCTCAGCCCCAAAATTTGGTATTTTTACCTCTTTCTCTCCCTTCTCTAGATAAGCTATATTGTTGCATTGAAGGACAAAAGACACCAATTGGGGATAGGGTATTGGACTGGCATTTGACTTGTCAAAATGAAAGTTCCTGATCTCACTATACATCAAAGCCCCAATGTTTATCTTCTCACCGCTTATAATCTAGCCAACAGTAGGTAATCCTCTTGAGCGAGATAGGTGAAGCTTCCTGACTTATTCACCATGATGCTTGCGTAAATATAGTGAATTATCCCATGATAATCATCACACACTTCCTTTGGTACAAACTTCAGATCTCATGTTAAGTTGGCATTGAGCATGAGAATTTGGTAAATGTTCTTCAGAGATAATGCAGGACCTTTCTCATGGTTAGTGGTCTTGAGTAGGAAGTTAATTATATCCTGATCAAGCTCGATCTCTCTTCCTCTCAACTGAGTGACCAAATGACTACTTATCAGCTCACCCTCATCATTAGCCTCATCAGCCATCCTCATGTTAGAGTAGAACCTTTTAACTACTATTGGGCTGTATGAGAGAATGCTTCCCAACCAATTCTCATAGTACTTCATTGTGTTATAGATGTCTAGCTAAGGCTTGTCATTATACTTAGATAGTCTAGGTCCATATTGACTGCTAGACAAAACTCTTTCTGCAACTTATGCTTTGAATTTGCCCTTATCAACCTCTTTGTTTAGATCCTCAATAAGTAAAGCAAGAGGAGTGGAGGAAGGAGTATGGTTAAAGGTGGGAATAGATTTAGGAGAATTATGTGCAGCACATGATGTACCTTGAGAAGTTATCTCTTCCTTTCCTTGTCGTTTGCTTGATTCTTTGGCTGGTGGTAGCAGGAACAGAGGGTTGAGGAGAGCCCATATTGATAGTAGTGTGAATGGCCCGATTAAGGTTGTCATCTGAATGGGTGTTCTCGGACTCAATTTCCTCGGGCACAGTAGATAACAAATGTCTCTTTCTCTTAGATACTTGCCAATCACTTTGTCTTATTTCTGGGCTCGGTCGAGATGTCTCTGTGCTCTATTATGGCGGTGTAGCTTTCTCCTTTAGAGGAACTTCATCTTTTCTCACCTTTGGCTTATATTTAGACTTAGAGGAAATTGCTTTCCGCTTCCCCTGACTCATCTCTAGTGTTCTTCATTCTTGACATTGTTTATCAGAAAATAGGGAAATGCCAAGGAGAAAAGTGTGAAAATTTTGAAATTTATGGAGAGAAATGGGTTGGAGACGTTGGGGAGGAAGTATCAAAATGATTAAAGAGATTAATTGAAGATTGGAAAGCAGTTATAGAATTTTGGTTTCAGAGAAACTGACAATTTTTTGAATAGGGTTTCGATGAACTGACACAGTAACAGTCTGATTTTGCTTTATAATCTAGCAAACAGTAGGTAATCCTCCTGTGTGACATAAGGGAAGCTTCCTGACTTTTTCACTGTGCTATTGCGTAAATGTAGTGAATTATCCTATGATAACTGTCATTTTAATTATCAAACAAGAAATTAAGCTAATCAATAATAAAGTGGAGGCTAGCCTAGGTCATTCTACACAAGAGGTCTAAATGGATGCTAAAGTACCTAACTAATCCAATGAGCCACAATTTGACAAATTAATTAAATGAATTGTGAGATGAGATATTGAATAACATCTGAATGTAAATCATATGCTACTGTTTATGAACTTAAGTGTTAATGATGATGATATGAATCAATGATAAATATGTTCCCTTGGAGATTACCGTACCTTCATTATCCATAAAATATGAGGAATTAATTAGTTGAATTAAAATGTGTTAGCTAACAATTCGTCAGCTAAATCTCTATCAAAGCTACAACTCGCAGACATTGAATAGAGAAATATGAATCATTCAACTCAAGAGGTAGAAGAAGATAAATTAAATAGATACAATTGTACTCTGCTATAGAATTACTCTAATTAACCACAGTCATGTCCAACTAGTTCAAGGATGAGGATAAATCAAAGCTCAATTAAACATAATCAGGAAATCTAACTCGGTTCCCTAATATTCATCATCTACTAACTCTAATTGAATCAGTAAAACTAGAATTAACTACATCAACTCGATACAATTAGATATGAAATTAAAGACAATTGAACTCCCTGTTTTAGATCAAGGACTCTGGTTCATCATCATCTCTAATAGAGCACAACAGATCTAGCCTTCCATTCTTGTCAAGACCTCAATAGCAATAGTAAATAGATCAGCTACAGTTATGGTGAATGTAGAAGGATAAGATGAAGATGGAAATAGAACTTTCCTTTGGTTCTATTGCTTAGACAGAGGAAAGTTTTAGATAAAATAGAATGGAGATGGAGAGATGGAATGGCGTGAGAGAATGGAGTGATGGTAGCTATGTGGAATGAGAGAGTTCAGATGGCGTGTGATCTGTATGTGATATGGGATGAATGAATGTCTAGTTTGAATGGATTGGGAGCTGTTATATGCGTGAGGTAATCTGTTATGCGTGCATTCAGATCTGAATGGTGTCTCCTAAGCATGTGCATGAATGAATCTCCAGCCTCAACACGGTCAAGAATCTCCTAAGGCACTCTCTTCCCATGTGATTTCTGTTGGCATCCTTAATTCCCTGGATCCAGCTGTCATTTATAACCATTTCTTTTTCATTCTGACTCATAGTTGCAGCAGCAAGTTTTCTTGGTGATTAATGAGTATTTTCCTGAAATGATAATTTAAAAGATACAAATTATTTATCTAATAAGATAATTTCCAATATGTGCCCAAAATTATATCAATTAATTCCCAGCTATTCCAATTTTATTTTATTAATTAATTGTCATCATTTTGGTAAATGTGAACAAAATTAATAATAAAACTCTCTTTAAACACACTAAAATCAATATAAAAACAAGAGTTTATCAATTCCCTCACACTTAGCTTTTACACTCCGAGCAAAAATTATGGATCAAAATATATGTTCAGCAGATTTGTCAAAGCAAAGTCAGCATAAGTACTTGCAATCATCAATCTTTTCCCTTCAATTGGCAACAATCCATACTAATCTCATATCAATCAAAGGATCTAATTCATACAATTAAATCATAGTAAGCAACTAGGTTGAGATTTTTCTCACAAGGTTTAGTGTTTCACTCACTCTCTTATCAAGGTAATTTTCACTCAACCATCTAGCTTAGACTTCCTATAGGCTTGTAACCATCCTACATCTCCACCACTAAATGCCAAAAGGGTTGTGAATCAAAGGGTCTTTATTAGGGTTGTAATTTTAGAAAGGCTTAATGATGAAATTGAAATAGTGTCAATGACTAATGAAATACTGCACATGATCTTCCTTCTTCAGGCTGTTCCTATTTTTGTCACAATTCTATTTGTGCAACTACAGAAAATAACAAGTCATACTCTAACTCTATTCCATTCAAGTTGAATATCACATCTTCTTGTCATCTGGTCTATCTTTTTTTGTTTTTCTCTTTTTTCCCTTTTCTCTGTAATTTTTCCTTGTTTTTCTTCAACTATTGAGCCAGATCAAAAATATACTGAGGTTTAAATATTCAACAAATGATTGCAACTTAACAATTATTTCACAATTAAAGACTTATTGCAGCAACAAATATTTTGTACATCATTCATTAATCAAGAATGTAATTTTAAAAGAAAGTAAAGGTCTCAAAGGGTTTAAGCAAATGATTTAATATTTATGTGGGTTCTGTTTGGTCAAAAGGGTTTTGAAAGAAATGCCCTTATCATTTTCACAATTCCAAGGAGCTAATGTGGTTTTGAATTAAGGATTGAGACAAGTTCTACAAAGTTATCAAACTAAATGGTGTCACACAATATAAGGAGTATATGTTTGAGGCTCAAAATCCTTCCATCTGGCTTACTCACCATGACTACATTGCATGAATATTGAACTAAATATATGAGACTAATTATTCATGATACACAATTTCCGGTAGTCAATCAATGAAACAAGCAACTCACACTTCATCAAGTTTGCCAATATTCAAAAGTATATGTTCAAAGTTTAATTTAATTCCATGACAGTCAGCTCCAAAAACCAAGCAACAATCAGAATAAAATAGAAATTTTTTTCAGCAGAGGATCAATTCTAGTCGAGACAAAAAGGACATCAAGTCACGACTGCTTTTCTCAAAGAAGAAATCTTCAGAAAACAAGGAATATTGGTTGCAACAGAATGGACACTGGTCGCGACTCATAATCAGCGAGAGCAAACTTGTTGAACACACATGCTTTGGTTATGATCCAAATGTCACGACTACACATCACAGATGGGTAAACTTTAGAAAATAGGAACTCCTAGTCGTGACAAAAATGTATAATGGTCATGACTAATTTACACAGAGAAGAAACTTGACATATTCGCACAAATTAGTCGCGACAAGAACAACATAAGGCTGGGACAAAAAGATACAAAATCAAAGCAATTATCTGATTTTCATTCACCCATCTCACACACTAAAGTTCATCCTCCCCTATACTTATTTTCTACATTGTCCTCAATATGAAGAACTAATGAAACACATGCAAAGGCAAAAGTAAGTAATGATGACAAAACTGAACCAGAATCTAAGATGAATTCATGAGAGTATCTATCTATCCCTACTGACTTGGTCTCCTTCCCCACACTTAATCAACAAATAGAAGCTCAAGTAGATAAGAAAAAATGAGTAAAACAGACTATTATAAGTGGATAAACAAGGAAGGAGACAACCTGAATATCATGGGGGTCAGAAGTTCTCTTTGTACAGCTTCAATAAATGGCCATTGACCTGAAATGCTGTACCGTCTGCTTCACTTGGTACACATCTTCTTATAACTTGATCACTGCATATCTTCCATAATATGGGTGGTTCCCATATGTAATATTTTGCCTCATGCTTGATCTTTTGGTCCTTTTTATCTATTTGCTCTGTATCTTCATGCTCCTTTTGATGCTGGCTCTTGTCTGATTTTTGACTTTCAATTCTGGAACTAGCAACTACTTCATGTATACCAGCTGGTTATGCAGCAACCTTCAATCCAACTTGCTCATGCTGCTGCAACATCCTCTTCTCTTTGTTGTTTTTTGATTCTGGACTGAATGAAGATTTTTCTTCAATTAACTATTAAGTTCCAGATCTGTTCTGCTGCTCATTTCCTCTATTATCCCTCTTATCATCATCAAAATTGACTTTCTCCATTGTTTTTCCACTTCTCAAGCTTATGTCATTCATAGATTTGGGGTTAACAACTATATTTGAAGGTAGATTTTCGCCAATCTTTTCCTGAATATCACTCACTGAATTAGCTAATTGTGATACATAGCCATTCATGTTTAAAGCTTTGGTTTCCCACTGCTCAATTCTACTCTCCAAAGCAGCAAACTTAGAATTTGTCATTGATAGGTTGCTCTCCACTGTAGATTTCAAGTCCTTGAAATTAGAGCTGAAGTTTATGGAGTTTATATTTGAGTTCATCACATTAATGCTCTTAATTATCTCATATATACCATCATCCTTTGAAGTATAAGGTACTTCCACAACTCTAGAAGATTCAGCCACTTGCTTGTCATTGTTGAATCTATTTGGTCCAAAATTCCTATCTTCACCTCCATCTCTCCATCTGAAATTGGGATAATCTCTCCATTCTTTATTATATGTGTTGGAGTATGGATTCCTTTGTGGATACTGGTTTTGTTTGCCTTGATAGATGGCTGATACATCTTCATAGTGTGTAGGACACTTGAAACTGGTATGTATTGGAGAAGAATAAAGATAACAATTAGGAGCAACTAAAGCTTGAAAGTATGGGCTTTGAACATGTGATTGCTCAATTGAGCAGCTAAATTATTGATCTGAGCATTCATAGCAGCAACTTAAGAATATAAGCTATTATAATCTTAAGAAGACCTTACAAAAAGTTCATGAACTTGCCTAGCATCATAACCCCCATACTACTGGTCATTATTTGCTATCTTCTCAATCAAGTTGCATGCTTCATCTGGTGTCAAGTCATCAATGGAACCCCCCAGCTACATCCAAATTATTTCTATCTGCAGTGTTTAGTCTTGAGTGAAAATATTGCACTAAATGTTTCACTTGGAATATGGTGGTATGAACATCTAGCTAGCAGCTCTTGAAACCTTCTCCAAAATTCATAAATTGATTCTTGAGCAAACTATTTTGCAGTAAAGATTTCTTTCATCAATGTAGCAGTCTTTGATGTAGGGAAGTATCTCTCTAAGAAAGATTTCTCAAGTTGAACCATGAGTCCAAGGTATGAGGTGTATGATGTGGCAGCATATAAAACCATTCCCTTGCCTTTCCTTCAAGTATAAAATGGAATACTTGTCTCTGCACAGTATCCCTATCAACACCTACAAGTTTCATGGATGAGCAAACTAGTTCACGTGCTTGAAAGGATCCTCACCTGCCAATCCATAAAATTTTGGTAAGTTACTTAACAAAGCACCTTTCAGCTCAAAATTAACATCTAAAGCAGGACAAGTGTAAAAATAATAGTTTGCATTAAAAAAAGTGAATTCTCTTATGCTCCTACATGCCCTATTATTCATGTTATTCTCTTCATGTGGCTCATTTTGATTATTCTAATTATGAGTATGAGCTTCACCCTCATTAAAATGCTTCATGACAAAATGATTATCTAAGATATCACCAAATGCAAATTCAGTTTCAACTGCAATAGATTCACCAGAAGAACTAAGCTCAACAACAGATGCAACACTAGCTTGATTTAAGATTTTAGCTTTCTTAATTTGCCTAAGTATTCTATTGATTTCTATGTCTAAAGGAAAGAATTCAGAGCTTCTGGTCATGCAAATCACACTTAACAATTATGCAGGATATCAAGTACATCAAAGATATAGCAATTTCAGAAATTGAGATCAAGTAATCGCAGTACAAAAAGCTCAGGTCATGATGACAAATGTGATAACTGTCGTTTTAATTATCGAACAAACTAAGCTAACTAATAGAAAGTGAAGCTAAACTAGGTCGATTCACAATGAGCCTAAATGGATGCTAAAGTACCTAATTAATCTAATGAGCCACAAATTAACAAATTAATCAAACGAATTGTGAGATGAGATGTTTGAACTAAATCTGAATGTAAATTCTATGCTACTGTTTATGGTTTTAAGTGTTAATGATGATGAAATGTATCAATGACAAGTGTGTTCCCTTAGAGATTACCTTACCTTCATTATCCACTGAATATTTGGAGTTAATTAGTTGGATTAGAATATGTTAGCTAACAACTCGCCAGCTAAATCTCAATCAAAGCTACAAGTCGTAGACATTGAATAGAGAAATATGAATCATTGAACTCAAGAGGTAGAAGAAAATGAATTAAACAATATAACTGTACTCTGTTATAGAATTACTCTAATTAAAATCAATTAAAGCATCAATTATGTAGAAATAGGAAATTCAAGTCCCCTAATTGTTAATCATCTACTAACTCTAATTGAATCAATAATTCTAGAATTAACTACATCAATTCGATACAATCAAATCTGAATTAAAGACATAATGAACTCCCTATTTCAAATCAAGGATTCTGGTTCAGCATCATCTCTAAGAGAGCACAGTAACTCTAACCTTCCATTGCTGTCAAGACTTTAATAGCAATAGTCATGATAAGTGCAGAAAGAGAAGATGAAGATGGAAATAGAACTTTCCTCTGGTTCTATTGCTTAGAACAGAGGAAAGTTGCAGATGGAAGAGAGAGAATAGAGATGGAGAGAGAAGGAATGGCGTGTGTGAATTTGAGGTCTGTGATATGGAATGATGGCCCCTCCAGTGTGAATGGAGTGAATGGCAACTAGAATGAATGTGTATGTGTGTGTGAACAGTGAAATAAGTGCTGATATGATGAGTTGTTATGGAAGTGTGGAATGTGTGAAGTGGAATGAATCTGATGTGAGGTGTGTGTGTTATATGTGAATCAATTTCCTCTCATGTGCCAGCACATGCTTTTCACCATCTGTTAGCCTACTTGTTTCTGTTAGCTCCCTGTCTATGTGATTCTGTTAGCCCACTTGTTCAGTCCAACACATGCTTAATCTGTTAACTTCCCCCTCCAGCATATGCTTAAATATCCTTTTGTCCAGCTGTCAACTAACTTCCACCTAATCTGTTGATTGGTTACTGCATTAACCTGTAATAGAAATTTAATAGATTATTTATCCAATTAATCATAAAAATAATATCAATTAATTTCCAACTGTTCCAATTTTATTTTATTATTTAATTGCTCAACAGATTGATAAATGGGGATAAAAATCAATAATAAAACTCTCTATAAACATACTAAAATCAATACAAATATGAGTTTATCAAATAACCTTAGTTGCGACTAAAAATTACAGAAAGCAAAAATCGTGACAAAAATGAACTTTAAGTCGCGAGACTATTAGTCATAGAGAGCAAAATTTTTGAATCAGGAGTTTTAGTCGCAACCAAATGTCACTTTGGTTACAACTAAAAATCACAGAGAGCAAATGCTTGAAATTATAATTTTTTGGTTGCAACCAAATGTCACTCCAGTCGCGACTAAAAATCAGAGGGTAAATATGAATTAAAAACTGATTTTTTATTGTGACTAAGTGTCAATTTGGTTACGACTAGAAATCACAGAGAATAAAACTTGATGGATAAAGAATTTTTGTTACAACCAAAAAGCACTCCGGTCGCACCTACAAGTTACAGAGAGCAAATATGAGTTAAACTATAATTTCAGGTTGCTACCAAAATATGTATCTAGTTTCGACTAACGATCATAGAGACTCTCAGAAATAAATTTTTGTACTATAGTCACGACTAAATAGGCAATTGGTCGCGACTCAAAAAGACAAAATAATAAATTCTTAGAACAACTAAAACACCTATATTCTTTTTATGTTTGTGAGGCCCAAAATATTGCTTAGGAAATCTTAACAAGTAAGGCTCCCTAGCAACGGTGCCATTTTGATAACTGTCATTTTAATTATCAAATAAGAAACTAAGCTAACCAATAGTAAAGTGGAGTCTAGCGTAGGTCATTCTTCACAAGGAGTCTAAGTAGATGCTAAAGTACCTAAATAAACCAATGAGCTACAATTTGACAAATTAATCAAATGAATTGTGAGATAAGATATTGAATAACTTCTGAATGTAAATCCTATGCTACTGTTTATGAATTTAAGTGTTAATGATGATGATATGAATCAATGACAAGTGTATTCCCTTTGAGATTACCTTACCTTCATTATCCATAGAATATGAGGAGTTAATTAGTTGAATATGTGTTAGCTAATAACTCGCCAGCTAAATCTCTATCAAAATTATAACTCAGACATTTAATAGAGAAATATAAATCATTCAACTCAAGAGGTAGAAGAAGATGAATTAAACAGATACAACTGTACTTTGCTATAGAATTACTCTAATTAACCACAGTCATGTCAAACTAGTTCAAGGATGAGGATCAATCAAATATCAAATAAACATAATCAGGAAATCCAACTCGGTTCCCTAATGTTTATCATCTACTAACTCTAATTGAATCAATAAAACTAGAATTAACTACATCTATAATCTATAATTAAAACACAATTGAACTCCCTGTTTCAGATCAATGACTCTGGTTCAGCATCTCCAAGAGAGCACAATAGATCTAGCTTTCCATTCCTGTCATGACCTCAACAGCCACAGTAAATAGATCAGCAACAATCATGGTGAATGTAGAAGGAGAAGATGAAGATGGAAATAGAACTTTTCTCTAGTTCTATTGCTTAAAACAGAGGAAAGTTGCAGATGAAATAGAATGGAGATGGAGAGATGGAATGGCGTGAGAGAGATGGAGTGATGGTAGCTGTGTGGAATGAGAGAGTTCAGATGGTGTCTGATTTGTATGTGATATGGGATGAATGAATGTCTAGTCTGAATGGAGTGGGAGCTATTATATGCATGAGGTAATATCTGTTATACGTGCATTCAGATCTAAATGGTGTCTCCTCAGCATGTGCATGAATGAATCTCCAGCCTCAACACGTGCAAGAATGTCCTAGTGCATTCTCTCCCCATGTGATTTCTGTTGGCACCCTTAATTCCCTGGATCCAGCTGTCATTTATAACCATTTCTTTTTCATTCTAACTCATAGTTACAGCAGCAAGTTGTCTTAGTAATTAATGAGATTTTCCTGAAATGGGAATTTTAAAAAATACAAATGATTTATCTAATAAGATAATTTCCAATATGTGTCCAAAATTATATCAATTAATTTCCAACTATTATAATTTTATTTTATTAATTAATTGCTCATCATTTTAGTAAATGTGGACAAAATCAATAATAAAACGCTCTTTAAACACACTAAAATTAATATAAAAAGAAGAGTTTATCAAATCATCACACACTTCCTTTGGTACAAACTTCTGATCTCCTGTGAAGTTGGCACTGAGCATGAGAATTTGGTAAATGTTCTTCAAAAACAAGGCAGGACCTTTCTCATGGTTAGTGGTCTTGAGTAGGAAGTTAATTATATCCTAATCAAGCTCAATCTCTCTTCCTCTCAACTGAGTGACCCGATGACTACTTATTAGCTCACCCTTATCATTAGCCTCATCAACCATCCTCATGTTAGAGTAGAAACTTCTAACTACTTGTGGGCTGTATGAGAGATTGATTCCCAACCAATTCTCATACTACTTCATCGTGTTAGAGAGGTCTAGTTGAGGCTTGTCATTATACTTAGATAGTCTAGGTCCACATAGACTACTGGACAAAACTCTTGATATAAGGTACGAATACGGATCGGCTAGGAACAAGTTAGGAAACTAGACGAACGATCGAAGGTAGGACCTTAAGAGAACCTGTCTCTTACAACCCTAGCCATGGAGACACCACAAGGATGATCAGTCCTTGATACAGTCGAGTATTCTCACGAGAATATGAGGAGGCAAGCAAAGCTCACTCAAGAGAAATAAAATTCTCTAAAATTCATTCATTCAAATCTGTTCCAATTACAAAAAAACGTAGCCTTACATAGGCACCAAAAGAACAATCTAGAATAAAAAAAATCCTACGTCATAAATGCCATAAATGTGCCTTAATGATGATTGACTATCTTGGTTGGCACCAATTAAGGCTAAAGGAAATAGGAAAATTACCTTTTCTTGGAGAAAAAGGATGCTACCTAAAAATAGGAAACTAACCTAAAATATTCTTATGCAATCTTTGACCAAAAGGCCTTATTTAATGCAAATAAAAATGGAAACTTAAAAAAAACGAAATTAAACCATAACTAATACATAAAGACGCCTTCTTGATGCTTCTTGAATATTCTTTGACGTCACTTATGCTCCTCCTCCAAGGCACATGCTTGTCACATGGTATTTTGAGTGAATTCTTCAATCTGGACTGCACATGGGCCTACAATGCCTTGTAATGGGTCTTTTAGACTATTGGACTTCCATCTTTTAGCTTGGGCTCCAAGCTCCGTGTTTTGGTCTTCCTTTAATGCTTGATCATGCCATGCTCCTCTATCATTCCCTTCCTGCTCAAAAGGATTCGTCCTCGAATCTACAGCATCAAAGAGAGATAAATTAGTCACATTAAATGTAGCACTTACATTACCGTAGGAGCTAGGCAAATCTATTTTATAAGCATTATCATTGATTCGCTCTAGGACTTGGAAAGGGCCATCTCCTCTTGGCTGCAACTTAGACTTTCGTTGTTTTGGAAACCTCTCCTTTCGCAAGTGTACCCAAACCCAGTCGCTAGGCTCAAAGACAACTTTCCTACGACCTTTGTTAGCGTGCTTTATATATTGCTCATTCTTTCTCTCGATGTTGGCCCTCACCTTAGCATGTAATTCCTGCACAAACTCAGCCTTTTTCTTGCCATCAAGGTTAGCTCGTTCACTAGAAGGTAAAGGCAAAATATCCAAAGGAGATAGAGGATTAAAGCCATAAACAATCTTAAATGGAGAGAAAGAAGTGGAAGAGTGAATAGCCCTGTTATATGCAAATTTAATATGAGGCAAGCAATTGACCCAATTCTTCAAGTTCTTTTGAATTATTGCACGTAACAAGATAGTAAGTGTTATATTGACGACCTCAGTTTGCCCATCCGTTTGGGGATGTGCCACAGTAGAAAACAACAACTTAGTTCCAAGCTTACTCCATAAGGTCCTCCAAAAATGGCTAAGAAACTTTACATCCTCAATTCCTCTTAAGGGGGGAAGCCTATCGAGAACTCCATCAGGGAATAGGTCACCAAATTCCTGCAACAAAGCCACAACACTAGAAGGCAAAGAGGGGTTAAGTTGGTTAGTAGAAAAATAAGCATCCTTGCACACAAGCACCAAGACTTGCTCACTCAATAATGCTCTCTTAACCTCACCAAATTACCTTTTCTTGGAGAAAAAGGATGCTACCTAAAAATAGGAAACTAACCTAAAATATTCTTATACAATCTTTGACCAAAAGGCCTTATTTAATGCAAATAAAAATGGAAACTTAAAAAAAACGAAATTAAACCATAACTAATACATAAAGACGCCTTCTTGATGCTTCTTGAATATTCTTGGACGTCACTTATGCTCCTCCTCCAAGGCACATGCTTGTCACATGGTATTTTGAGTGAATTCTTCAATCTGGACTGCACATGGGCCTGCAATGCCTTGTAATGGGTCTTTTAGACTATTGGACTTCCATCTTTTAGCTTGGGCTCCACGCTCCGTGTTTTGGTCTTCCTTTAATACTTGATCATGCCATGCTCCTCTATCAACTCTCTCTGCAAATTCTGCCTTGAATTTGCCCTTATCAACCCCTTTATTTAGATCCCTAGAAAGTAAAGCAAGAGGAGCAGAGAAAGGAGTATGGATAGAGGTGGAAATAGATGTAGGAAAACTAGGTGTAGCACTTAATGTACCTTGAGAAGAGTCATCTCTTCCTTTACTTACAATTTGCTTGATTATTTTTCCGGTCGTAGCAGGAACAGAGGGTTGAAGAGAGCCCATATTGATAGTAGTGTGAATGGCCGGATTGAGGTTATCATCTGAATGGGTGTTCTCGGAGTCGATTTCCTTAGGCACAGTAGATAACATATATCTCTTTCTCTTAGATACTTGCCGATCACTTTGTCTTATTTATGGGCTCGACGGGGTAGCTTTCTCCTATCGAGGAACTTCATCTTTTCTCACCTTTGGTTTATATTTAGACTTAGATGAAGTTGCTTTCCACTTCCCCTGGCTTATTGATAAACTCTTATTTTTATATTGATTTTAGTGTGTTTAAAGAGTTTTATTATTGATTTTGTCCTCATTTACCAATATGTTGAGCAATTAATAAATAAAATGAAATTAGAACAATGGAAAGTAATTGATATAATTTTGTTCATATATTGAATATTATCTCATTAGATAAATGATTTGTATCTTTTAAATTCCCAATTCAAGAAAATGCAGGAACCAAGTAACAGATGAGGTGGAGAATGTTGATAGCTGGACAGAAGGGGAATTATGTTAGAAAGAAGAAGGCACATTCTGCACTGAAGCTAATTATTAGCTAACATATTATAGTTCAACTAATTAACTCCTCATACTATGTAGATAATGAAGGTAAGGTAATCTCCTAGGGAACACACTTGTCATTAATTCATATCATCATCATTAACACCTAAAATTAAAAGAAGTTGCATAAATTTATATTTAGAAGTTATTCAATATCTTATCTCACAATTCATATGATTAATTTATTAATTTGTGGCTTATTGGATTAATTATGAACTTAGCATCCATTTAGGCACCTTGTGAATCAACTTAGGTTAACTACACTTTACTATTTGTTAGATTAGTTTCTTGTTTGATAATTAAAATGATAGTTATCAAAATAGCGCTGTTGTCGAGGAGCTTTACTTGTCAATATTTTTTAAGCAATCTGCTGGGCCTAAAAAACATAAAAAATATATAGTGTTTGATAATTAAAATCATTTTTATCTTTTAGGGTCGTGATCAATTGCTATTTAGTCACGACTAAAGTGCAAAAAATGATTTCTGAGAGTCTCTGTAATTTTTAGTCTTGACCAGATACATATTTGGTCACAACTTGATTAGCTTTTAACTCAGATTTGCTCTCTATAACTTATAGTCACGATCGGAGTTTTTTTTGGTCGCAACCAAAAATCTTTATCCATCAAATTTTCTTCTCTTTGATTTTCAGTCGCAACAAATTGACACTTAGTCATGACAAAAAATTAGTGCTTAATTTAGATTTACACTTTCTGATTTGTAGTCGCGACTGGAGTGACATTTGGTCGCAACTAAAAAAACTTTTAATTTCAATCATTTGCTCTCTGTGACTTTTAGTTGCAACCAAAGTGATATTGGGTAGCAACCAAAAATCTTGATTTCAAAATTATACTCTCTGGTACTAACAGTGGCGACTTGAAGTTTATTGTTGTCGCGATATCTGCTCTCTGTACTTTGAAGTCGCAACCTAGAGTCCGTTTTGTCATGACCTGAGTGTTTTATAATGCGATTACTTGATCTCAATTACTGAAATTGATGCATCTTGATGTACTTGATATCCTGCATAATTGTTGAGTGTGATTTGCATAACCAGAAGCTTTGAATTCTTTCCTAGAAAAATCAATAGAACGCTTAGGCAAATTAAGAAAGCTAAAATTTTAAATCAAGCTAGTGTTGCATCTGTTTTGAGCTTAGTTCTTCTGGTGAACCTATTGCAGCTAAAACTGAATTTACATTTGATGATATCTTAGATAATCATTTTGTCATGGAGCATGTTAATGAGGGTGAAGCTCATACTCATAATCAAAATGATTATAATAGAAGGGAATAACATGAAGAGAATAACATGAATAATAGAAGGGCACGTAGGAGCATAAGAGAACTCACTTCTTCTAATGTAAAATATGATCCTTTTCATACTTGTCCTGCTTTAGATGTTAATTTTGAGTTGAAAGGTCATTTGTTAAGTAAATTACCAAAGGTTTATGGATTGGCAGGTGAGAATCCTTTCAAGCACTTGAAGACTGTGCAGTGGGTTTGCTCATCTATGAAACCTGTTGATAACTATTGTTTTAATTATCAAACAAAACTAAGCTAACCAAATAGTAGAGTGAGGTTAACCTAGGTCAATTCACAAGGAGCTACTGGTTATTAAAGTTTCTAATTAATCTTGTGAGCCACAAATTAACAAGTTAACAAATGAGTTATGTGATGATTTGTTTGAACTAAGACTGAATGTAAAATCCTATGCTATTGTTTCTAATTTTAAGTGATTAAGATGGTGAAATGTATCAGTGACAAATGTGTTCCCTTGGAGATTACCTTACCTTCATTATCCACAGATTATTGGAGTTAATCAGTTTAATTAGAATATATAGCTAACTACTTGCTAGCTAAATCTCAATCAAGCTACAACTCGCTAGCTAAATCTCAATCAAGCTATAACTCGCAGACAATGATTAGAGAATAATGAATCATTCAACTCAGAGGTAGTAGAATATGAATTAAACATAATCACTTCAATTAATCATAGCTATGTTCAACTCGATCAAAGATGAGAATCAATCAAAGGATCATTTATGCAGAAATAAGAAATCCAACTCTGTTCCCTACTTCTTTGTCATCTACTACTCTAATTGCATTAGTAATCACAGAATTAATTACATTAACTCGATACAATCAAATCTGAATTAAAAACACAATGAACTTCCTATTCAGCTCAAGGATTCTGGTTTAGTGTCATCTCCAAGATAGCACCATAGCTTAGCCTTGCATTGTCTTTTGAACTCCAGCGGCAACAGAAAGCATAGCAGCAGTCATGATGGAAGAAGAAGGAGCAAATGGAGATTAAATGGATATGCAGAACTTTCCTCTGGTTCTATTGACTAACAAAGGAAAGTTGTAGAAGAGAAAATGAAGTTGGAATGGCGTGAGAGAGAGATGTCTGGAATGCAGATGTGGATAGAATGGGTCTGTAGAGTGTATGAATGAATCCCCCTCTGTATGCTACGTGATATATATAGTTGCAGATATAATGGAAGAATGATGCCTGGAGTGCGTGAACAGTGCCATGTAATGACAGCACTCATCCTATGATAGCCTCAGGCTCCACGTGCATGCACCTTATGTGATTATGTTATCCAATCAGTTAGCTCCCTGTCCAACACATGCTTCCCACCAGCCGCCCACTTGTTCAGTTATGTGGTTTCTATTCAGATGGCGTGTGCTGAGTGTGAATAGTGCTCCTCCATGTGCCAGCACATGTATAAATTCCTCTTGTCCAGCTGTTATTCTCCCTTAATCCATTCTATTAGTGTATTTGCCTGTGATGAAAAATTAGAATAAACAGAATATTTGTCCAATTAAGCACTAAAATCACATCATTTAATTTTCAACTATTCCAATTTTATATTATTAATTAATTTGCGCAACATAATAGTAAATATGGATAAAATAATTAATAAACTCTCTTTTAACATATTAAAAATCAACACAAATATGAGTTTATCACCTGTAGGTGCTGATATGGATGCAATGCAGAGACAAATATTCTATTTTACACTTGAAGGAAAGGCAAAAGAACAGTTTTTTATGCTGCCACATCATGCACCTCAAGCCTTGGACTCCTGGAATAACTTGAAGAATGCTTTCTTAGAGTGATACTTCCTTACATCTAAGACTGCTACATTGAGGAAGGAGATTTTTGCTGCAAAACAGTTTGCTCAAGTGTCCTTTTATGAATTTTAGTGAAGGTTTCAAGAGCTACTAGCTAGATGTACATACCACCAGATTCCAAGTGAGCATGTGGTGCAGTATTTTCACTTAGGATTATGCACTGCATACAAAAATAATTTGGATGCAGCTGCTGGAGGTTCCATTTCTGATTTAACTTATGATGAAGCATGGAATTTGATTGACAAAATAGCAAATAATGACCAGCAGTACGGAGGCTATGGTGCTAGGCAAGTTCATAAGGTTTCTGCAAGGTCTTCTCAAGATTATAATAATCTGTCTTCTCAAGTTGCTACTATGAATGCTGTAATATCCTTAATTTCTGTATTGATTTCCATGTACAGATTAAATGGAATATATGAGTTCTTTTTCAGGAAAAAGATGTGGTTTTTATGTAAAGAAAAGGATTAAATTGCGAAAGAAAGGAAATGAAAGGACTTAAGTGCAAATATGGAAAGTTTAAGGTTAAGAAAGAAAGGTAGACAAAAATGTGGAGTCTTAAAGTGTAATTTTAGCCGAATTTAAGGGACTTAATTGCACAGAAGAAAAGTTCCCTGGGGCTAAAGTATAATTAAAGAAAAATAGGCCAGAAGTGGTTTGGACTGCCCGACAGCATTTCAGTCCCAGATTTTACCAGAAGATAGGGCAAGTGACGCTGGGTAATCCAGCCTAATATCGAAATTTTTGAAGACTCCAGATAGTCAAAAATGGATTGATCGTCCAAAAGTTATAAAAATTCCTACCGAATACCCTAGATTTCAGATATAAGTAAGAAATTACAGGATGATGCACCCTTATGGGGCGGATGTTAAGAAACAGACAGAATACTGATAGGAGGTCTGTAGGAAAAGTTATTCACAAATTAGCAAATCCAGACGGGAGTATGAGGCCTCCAGGGATCCGATAGGGAGATTTATCGGTATTTAAACTAAGACTGAATGAGGTCAGGTGACAACGGTCAGATGCCCGTTATGACCCAAATGGCTGCCCAGACACAGTAGGGCAGTGTATCTGGCAGAAGGAGCCGGTGTCCGGAAATGTGTATAAACGGTGAATAATAATAAAATATTCAATGAACTGTGCCAGAGGAAGATTCCTCGAAATGCGTGCCATAAAGGTAGTGGACCCAGAAGGCCCAATAATGGCGCCAACAAAGGCCCAATGAGACTCTTGGACTGATAGGTGGGCCAGTGTCCGGCAAAACCCCGGAAAAGTGCGAAATTATGAAAATACCCCTGTGTAGTACTAAGGGGGTAGCAGGTGTGTGAAGGGCATTTTGGTCATTCTGGACAGGCCTAGAGGCCAAGACATATACAGGTGAAGTTAACCAGAGTCAGTATATGCCCTGATAAAGTACAGAAAGGTGTCAAATGACGGTTTTGCCCTTAGAGTTAAGATAGTGCATAAAAGGGCATTCAGGGGTATTTTGGTCATTTCGCAGGGGATCTGTAATTGAGTTTGGACCCAGTATAAAAATGTTAATGATATAAAGGGTCTAGATACTAAATGTAAGGTCAGAAGACATAATATGGGTTTTCAGAAAAATTAGATTCAGAAAACGGTCCAGTTTTCGAGGTGACGGACCGGGCCGGTACCGGATTGGACCGGAAAGCTTCCAGAAGGTTTCTCTCCTCTCCAAATTGCGCCATGTGAAGAATGTGGGTTGTGAGGTGTCCCATGAGGTGGCATTGAGTGATGTCATGGATGATGCAGTAAAAGGAATAAAGAAAAATAGGAAATTTCAGAAAAACCAGGACCACAGGATCAGATGGCTTCAAAATTACAAAAATGCCACTCCTCAAAACTATAAATACCCCCTAGCTCTTCATTCCCACGGCCAAGGAGCATTTTAGAGAGATAAGGAAGTGCTTGAGAGAGAAAGTGAGAAAAAGAAAGAAGAAAGGAAGTTCTGGTGGAGTTGGAAGCAGTAGAGAAGTTCTGAAGTTCTGATTTTGAGGTATTAACTAATCCTAGCTTTTATGTAATGTCTTTGTGATTTATTGTGGTATTGTTTGGTTGGATTGTTGTCTTATATGTTATGCTTGAAGCTCTATTACAATGCTATGATCATATGTTGTTGAATATTGAAGCATGCAGCATACTTATCTGTACACAATCACAAGCAAGCACTGTCACTCTGCATTACATATATTGTTATGATTGTTGCTACTGAGATTCTTTTGAATCTCATTCCCATATATAACATTACAGGGAAAGTTCTGTCAAAATAGAATTTGGAAATTTTAAGAGATGCCGTTAGGCTGCCGATATTCTGGCAACAAAGCAAGGACAAAGAAAGGAACTGATACGTACTGTGTACGTAGGTGCTGTCTAAGGAGGCTAGAAGTGAGTGGACCTAGCAGGTTCATCCAGTCTTTCCCAGGTACTTACATAGAATGGTAGTTCCTACGGGAATTACCGAATCGGTACAAGATCGGTTACTTTCTACAGAAGGAATGTAGCAGTTATGCTGCCGGATTTTAGACAACGAAAAATGTAATAGAAATATGAGGATGTTAATCATGCCCTGATGTATAATAGTTGATTATTTAATAATGATTGTTATCTGGCATGTTTGACTGATATGTGATGTATGTATGCATTAATATGTAAGGTTGGTTGCTGAAAAATGACTCTGTGAACAGTAATCCGTGGAGACCAATTGATGTTTGGTAAATCATTAAAAATAGTAAATGGTTGAATAAATGTATGATATTTTTATGGTAAATAGTAGACATATTAAGATTTAATTTGATATATAGAATGCTTCATTTGGATGTATACAAGAAAAGATATAAATTGTTAAAATTGGGACCAGAATGCTGGATTCAGGAGAAAGTCATTGGATGAACAATAAAGTTGAAACGTTGACCCACGTTGAATTTGTTAAGGAATGGTCAACCAATGATTTTTCCCTGAAATATACTTAAGTTATCTTCATGTATCAATTTGAACCACTTCATTTCAATTTTTCTAGAATTAGTTATAATTTTTCAAAGTCAGGTCACTCATCTGGAATTAGCCACAGTGAACAGTACCCGATAAGAATAAAATTCCAGATTAAGAGTTTAGACTTCAATGACCCTGAAAGTTGTTCTAAGTGCTACTGAATGGTCCTTAAGATATATAAAAATAAGGATGTGACATTTTAGTATCAGAGCAAAGGATTCTGGCTTAGGAAATGCTCTGAATAGATGAATATACCCTAATAAACCGGACATAATTGACACTAAGTGTTTGCAGGATGGCTAGACATAGATTTGGGTCTGAAACTACAGTAAACCAATGGGAGTTTAGACCAGAGGTCTCTAGTTCAGATAGTTCAGAAGAGGAGATAATGAGCAGTGATTCTGACCCCTGGACACCTCCAATAGTTGGTGACTCTGAAGAGGATAGTTCCTCGGTAGGATCAAACTTTCTGATTGATGATCAGGAGGTGATGGTGATAGAAGGCCCTATTCCTGCCATTCCTATAAGTGCGATACCTTTGAATATAACAGACAATTCAGGATCCAGTCAGGTACGTGATCAGAGTAATGCGCCAGGTCCCAGTAGGCCCGAAGTGACCCTAGTAGAGATACACTTGGGAAGTTTAATCGTAAGAATGATCCCAGGGAGGAACCTGAGTAGAGAACAATTTGAGAGCTCGGTGGCATTAGCCCGACAGCTATATGGGCTGAGGCAGACCCTGATTAGAAATGTAGATCAAGGCTATATGGTTTATCAGAATTTCATCATAAGGGTGAAAGCCATATATCAAGCCTGGGATCCAAACGTGTTAACCATGGGGCTTTGGCTAGAAATTATGAATGATGTATTGCCGACGACTCCTACCTGGAGATCGGAGTTGGACTAATATTTTGATAAAGAACCATACTGTACCATATCCGACTGGATTTACCTAGCAGGAGAATATATTAGAATAAAGTTTAAGAAAAATTAGGGTAATGTTTCCAATGTATAAAAGATCAGTACAGTAGCATATGTATGACTGTGATATGTACCTTGTATGCTATGTTTGAAATGAAATGAGAAATGTTGTTTATCGCATTCCTTTCTATGTTAGAGCATAACAAAATGGTACGAACAAGAAGAACGATTCCAGCAGAGGAACCACAAGAAGCTGGAAATCTTAATCAACTAATTTTAGAGCGATTAGAGCAACAACAAAAGATGATAGAAGAAATGAGAGCTGCTCAGGCACGAAATGAGCAGGAAAGAGATGCTGCCATAGCCGCAGCAGTGGCAGCAGCTATAAGTAATTTAAGACCGCCAGAGCCTTCAGGAGCGACTAGTAGAGAACCTGAAGAAGTACCATAGCAGGCGAAACAGCCCCAGAGACGGGTTGAATTGAGGGAGGAGGCAGTTAGCATCCAACAATGGATGGTTCGATTTTGCAAGCACAATCCTCCCATATTTGAAGGGACATTCGAAGTACAGATAGCATAAAATTGGGTCAGTAGATTAGAGAAGATCTTCAAGGTCCTTGACTGCCCAACTGAAACCAAGGCCTAAATGGCCATCTATCAATTAGAAAAGGATGCGGATAGATGGTGGAAGAATACAGAGTTACTTCTCCAAGCAAGAGATATTCCAGTTACCTGGGAAGTGTTTCTCGAGCAGTTTTACGAGAAATATTTCCCTCAATTCGTCAGAGATGAAAGGGAGGCCGAATTCCTTGTACTGAGACAAGGAGAAAAAGAAGCTTTTGACGAATATCTGGCTAAGTTCATCCGGCTATCCCAATATTCTACGTATCTACGCCAAGTGGATGACGAACGCTGGATGACAGAAAGAATGATTCGAGGGTTGAATTCCACGCTAAAGGAGAAGTTAACTCCGCAACAATACAGCCAGTTTAATAAGGCTGTGGAAGCATGTCGAATTGTTGAAAACAGCATGAATCATCGAATGCTGTCCAGATCCGGGAATAAGGATCAGGCGACCTCTGACAAGGCCGGTCGAAATCAAGAAGCTGCAGGTGGGAGCGGCTATAAGAAGAGGAAGCGACCGTGGCAGAACAAAAAGCCAAATAGAGGAAATTTTCGCGGCAGGTCCAACAACAGGGATTCAAAGGCCCCAGTATGTGAAAAGTGTGGAAAGAATCATGGTGATAGACCATGTTTAATGGGCCAGAATATTTGTTATACCTGCGAAAATCCCGGATATTTTTCCAGAGAATGTCCTCAAGCTATAACTGATCCAAGGCCAAGGACGGCAGGACGAGTGTTTGCACTCACTAGAGAGGACGCTCAGCGATCATCTGAGATGATCCAAGGTACCATCTATCTCAATGATCATGCTGTGACTGCTCTATTTGATTCTGGTGCAAGTCATTCCTTTATATCTTATGAATGTACTAAATGCCTAGGCCTTCTGATCAGCAAGTTGCGTTATGATATACAGGTGAAAACCCCCACCAACGCTAGAGTAATTACGTCTGATGCCTGTCTAAATAGTGTTGTGCATTATGAGCACTGCAGTACCACCGTAGACCTGATCTGTATGCCTTTCCGAGAGATTGATGTCATACTCGGCTTAAATTGGTTATCCTCCAATAATGTGATATTGGACTGCAGAAACAAGACCCTAGTTCTTGGTCCAAAGATCACTGATCGGAGTTCAGAAGTACGACTGAACTTCATGACAGAGGCTCAGGCAGAAAAATGTCTACGGAAAGGATGTCAGGGATACGTGGTATTCTTTTCTGTTCAAACAGAAGTGGAAGAAGGCATCGAGGAGATTCCAGTAGTCAATGAATTTCCTGAAGTCTTTCTAAAGGAGATTCAGGGATTGCCTTCAGAGCGTGAAGTGGAGTTTGCGATCGATGTTATACCTGGAGCTGGACCAGTGTCAAAAGCCCCGTACAGGATGGTTCCCAATGAAATGATGGAACTGAAGAAGCAAGTTGAGGAGCTATTGGAGAAGGGTTTCATACGACCCAGTGTATCACCATGGGGTGCTCCAGTATTATTCGTCAAGAAGAAAGATGGCAGTTTAAGGCTATGCATTGACTACAGGGAACTAAATAAGCTTACAGTTAAAAATAAGTATCCTCTTCCCAGAATTGATGACCTGCTAGACCAATTGGCAGGAGTGAGTTTATTCTCCAAGATTGACTTGAGATCTTGCTATCATCAACTATGGGTCAAGCCAGATGATATTCCAAAGATGGCATTCAGAACGCGCTACGGGCATTTTGAGTTCCTTGTGATGCCTTTTGGACTAACCAATGCACCTGCTATTTTCATGGACTACATGAATCGGATCTTCAGGCCTTATCTAGATCAGTTCGTTGTGGTCTTCATTGATGATATTCTGGTGTACTCCAAATCTCCAGAGGAGCATGAAAGGCATTTGAGGATTGTTCTTGGTACCCTTAAAGAAAAGAAGCTCTATGCTAAGCTGAGTAAATGCGAGTTTTGGCTGTCAGAAGTCAAATTTCTCGGTCATGTCATAACCCGAGACGGGGTAGCTGTGGATCCTAGCAAAGTTGAAGCAGTTTTGAGCTGGGAGCAGCCAAGGACAGTGATGGAGATCAGAAGTTTTCTCGGCCTAGCAGGATACTACAGAAGATTTATTCAAGACTTTTCTCGAATTGCCTTACCACTTACCAAGCTGACCAGAAAGAATCAGCAGTTTAAGTGGGATGAGAAGTGCGAGGCTAGCTTCCAAGAGTTGAAGCAGAGATTAACCACTACTCCCATGCTAATTATTCCAGACCCCACTCAGACTTATGTAGTCTACACTGAAGCTAGCAAGCAGGGGTTGGGATGTGTGCTGATGTAGCAAGGTCGAGTAGTAGCCTACGCCTCTCGGCAGTTAAAGCCACATGAAGAAAATTATCCCACTCATGATCTGGAGCTTGCTGCGGTGGTTTATGCCCTGAAGATATGGAGGCACTATTTATATGGAGCAACGATAGAGTTGTTTTGCGACCACAAATGCCTGAAGTATCTACAGGATCAAAAAGAGCTGAATATGAGGCAACGGCGATGGATGGAGTTGTTGAAAGATTATGACTTCCAGATTAAATACCATCCAGGAAAAGCCAATGTGGTAGCTGATGCCCTAAGTAGAAAGGTGGTGCAGGTTGCATACATGATGATCAAGGAATTGGAATTGATAGAAGATATGCGCGATTGGAGCCCTCTAATCAAATGCAACTGACGGAGAATCCTTTCAGAGGAGTTCATGTCAGAGCTTGCATAGAAGATGAGATAAAAGAGGCTCAGAAGCAGGATAAGCTCGCAGCAATATTCAAAGACAAGCTGGAGAAGGGGAAGACAAGGAATTTTGAGATGTCCCCAGACGGATTACTACAGTTTCAGGGAAGACCCTATATCCCTAATGTTGTGGGATTAAGGGAAAGGATCCTAGAGGAAGCACATAAAAGTCGGTATACTGTACATCCAGGTATGACCAAGATGTACCATGATGTTAAAAGGTTATTTTGGTGGCATGGATTGAAGAAAGATGTTGTGACTTACGTATCTAAGTGCTTGACTTGCCAGAAAGTGAAAGTTGAACATCAAAAGCCGGCAGGAATATTCCAGCCTTTAGACATCCGGGAGTGGAAATGGGATGGGATTGCCATGGACTTTGTGGAAGGACTACCCCTGACTCCAAGTAGACATGATGCAGTGTGGGTAGTAATTGATCGACTGACAAAGTCAGCACATTTTCTGGCAATCAATAAGAGAGATTCTCTTGAAAAGCTGGCAAAGTTGTATATAAAGGAGATCGTTAGGCTTCATGGTATCCCGAGCAGCATTGTGTCTGATAGAGACCCTCGATTTACTTCAAATTTCTGGAGGGCTTTACAAGAAGAAATGGGCACTACTATCAGATTTAGTACAACTTATCATCCTCAGACAGATGGTCAATCTGAAAGAACAATACAAATGTTAGAGGATATGCTGAGAGCATGTGTCTTAGATTTCAAAGGCAGCTGGGATATCCATTTACCCCTTATAGAGTTTGCTTATAACAATAGTTATCATGCCAGTATTCAGATGGCACCTTTTGAAGCACTCCATGGACGTAAATGTAGATCCCCCTTATGCTGGCTAGAACTGAGCGAGAGAAGAATGCTTGGTCCTGATATAGTGGATCAAACCGCAGAGTAGATTGCGGTGATTAGAAAAAGATTGTTGACGGCTCAAAGCAGACAGAAAAGCTATGCAGATGTCAGAAGGAAGCCGTTGGAGTTTGAAGAAGGAGAACATGTATTCCTTAAGTTAACTCCAACCACGGGAGCCGGGCGATCGATTAAAGTGAAGAAATTGCATCCAAGATACATTGGACCATTCTAGATTCTCTCAAGGATAGGAGCAGTAGCCTACAAGTTGGCTCTTCCTCCAAATCTCAGCCAGATACATGATGTGTTCCATGTTTCCCAATTAAAGAAGTATGTTCCAGATCCATCTCATGTGATTGAGCAAGATGAGGTCGCACTGCGAGATGACTTGACCTATGAGGTTGGACTGGTGCGAATTGCTGATAGAAAAGTCAAGCAGTTACGGAATAAGCAAATTCCTTTAGTTAAAGTGATCTGGAAAGGCTTGACTGAACAAGAAGCTACATGGGAAACAGAAGAAAAGATGAGAGAGAAGTATCCTGAATTGTTTCTATAGGATAGATGTAATATAATTTTCGAGGATGAAATTTATTTTAAGGGGGAGAGAAATATAATATCCTTAATTTCTGTACTGATTTCCATGTACAGATTAAATGGAATATGAGTTCTTTTTCAGGAAAAAGATGTGGTCTTTTATATAAAGAAAATGATTAAATTGCGAAAGAAAGGAAATGAAAGGACTTAAGTGCAAATATGGAAAGTTTAAGGTTAAGAAAGAAAGGTAGACAAAAATGTGGGGTCTTAAAGTGTAATTTTAGCCGAATTTAAGGGACTTAATTGCAAAGAAGAAAAGTTCCCTGGGGTTAAAGTATAATTAAAGAAAAATAGGCCAGAAGTGGTTTGGACCGCCCGACAGCATTTCAGTCCTAGATTTTACCAGAAGATAGGGCAAGTGACGCTGGGTAATCCAGCCTAATACCGAAATTTTTGAAGACTCCAGATAGTCAAAAATGGACTGATCGTCTCAAAAGTTATAAAAATTCCTACCGGATACCCTAGATTTCAGATATAAGTAAGAAATTACAGGATGATGCACCCTTATGGGGCGGATGTTAAGAAACGGACAAAATACTGATAGGAGGTCTGTAGGAAAAGTTATTCACAAATTAGCAAATCCAGACGGGAGTATGAGGCCTCCAGGGATTCGATAGGGAGATTTATCGGTATTTAAACTAAGACTGAATGAGGTCAGGTGACAACGGTCAGATGCCCGTTATGACCCAAATGGCTGCCCAAACACAGTAGGGCAGTGTATCTGGCAGAAGGAGCCGGTGTCCGGAAATGTGTATAAACGGTGAATAATAATAAAATATTCAATAACTGTGCCAGAGGAAGATTCCTCGAAATGCGTGCCATAAAGGTAGTGGACCCAGAAAAGCCCAATAATGGCGCCAACAAAGGCCCAATGAGACTCTTGGACTGATAGGTGGGCCAGTGTCCGCAGAACCCCGGAAAAGTGCAAAATTATGAAAATGCCCCTGTGTAGTACTAAAGGGGTAGCAGGTGTGTGAAGGGCATTTTGGTCATTCTTTACAGGCCTAGAGGCCAAGACATATACAGGTGAAATTAACCAGAGTCAGTATATGCCCTAATAAAGTACAGAAAGGTGTCAAATGACGGTTTTGCCCTTAGAGTTAAGATAGTGCATAAAAGGGCATTTAGGGGTATTTTGGTCATTTCGCAGGGGATCTGTAATTGAGTTTGGACCCAGTATAAAAATGTTAATGATATAAAGGGTCTAGATACTAAATGTAAGGTCAGAAGACATAATATGGGTTTTCAGAAAAATTAGATTCAGAAAATGGTACAGTTTTCGAGGCGACGGACCGGGCCGGTACCGGATTGGACCGGAAAGCTTCTAGAAGGTTTCTCTCCTCTCCAAATTGCGCCATGTGAAGAATGTGGGTGGTGAGGTGTCCCATGAGGTGGCATTGAGTGATGTCATGGATGATGCAGTAAAAGGAATAAAGAAAAATAGGAAATTCCGGAAAAACCAGGACCACAGAATTAGATGGCTTCAAAATTACAAGAATGCCACTCCTCAAAACTATAAATACCCCCTAGCTCTTCATTCCCACGGCCAAGGAGCATTTTAGAGAGATAAGGAAGTGCTTGAGAGAGAAAGTGAGAAAAAGAAAGAAGAAAGGAAGTTCTGGTGGAGTTGGAAGCAGTAGAGAAGTTTTGAAGTTCTGCTTTTGAGGTAGTAACTAATCCTAGTTTTTATGTAATGTCTTTGTGATTTGTTGTGATATTGTTTGGTTGGATTGTTGTCTTATATGTTATGCTTGAAGCTCTATTAGAATGCTATGATCATATGTTGTTGAATATTGAAGCATGCAGCATACTTATCTGTACACAATCACAAGCAAGCACTGTCACTCTGCATTACATATATTGTTATGATTGTTGCTACTGAGATTCTTTTGAATCTCATTCCCATATATAACATTACAGGGAAAGTTCTGTCAAAATAGAATTTGGAAATTTTAAGAGACGCCGTTAGGCTGCCGAAATTCTGGCAACAAAGCAAGGACAAAGAAAGGAACTGATACGTACTGTGTACGTAGGTGCTGTCTAAGGAGGCTGGAAGTGAGTGGACCTAGCAGGTTCATCCAGTCTTTCCTGGGTACTTACGTAGAATGGTAGTTCCTACGGGAATTACCAAATCAGTACAAGATCGGTTACTTTCTACAGAAGGATGTAGCAGTTATGCTGCCGGATTTTAGACAACGAAAAATGTAATAGAAATATGAGGATGTTAATCATGCACTGATGTATAACAGTTGATTATTTAATAATAATTGTTATCTGGCATGTTTGATATGTGATGTATGTATGCATTGATATGTAAGGTTGGTTGCTGAAAAATGACTCTGTGAACAGTAATCAGTGGAGATCAATTGATGTTTGGTAAATCATTAAAAATAGTAAATGGTTGAATAAATATATGATATTTTTATGGTAAATAGTAGACATATTAAGCTTTAATTTGATATATAGAATGCTTCATTTGGATGTATACACGAAAAGATATAAATTGAAAGTTGGGACCAGAATGCTAGATTCAGGAGAAAGTCATTGGATGAACAGTAAAGTTGAAATATTGACCCACGTTGAATTTGTAAAGGAATGGTCAACCAATGATTTTTCCCTGAAATATACTTAAGTTATCTTCATGTAACAATTTGAACCACTTCATTATTTTTCTAGAATTAGTTATGATTTTTCAAAGTCAGGTCACTCATCTGGAATTAGCCACAGTGAACAGTACCCGATAAAAATAAAATTTCAGATTAAGAATTTAGACTTCAATGACCCTGAAAGTGGTTCTAAGTGCTACTGAATGGTCCTTAAGATATATAAAAATAAGGATGTGACAAATGCTCAAATCAACAAATTAACTTCTCAATTGAGCAATTCACATGTTCAAAGCTCATACTCTCAAGCTCTAGTTGCTCCTAGTTGTCAGCTTTGTTCTTCTCCAATGCATACCAGTGACAAATGTCCTGCATACTATGAGGATGTATAAGCCATCTATCAAGGCAAACAAAACTAGTATCCATAAAGGAATCCATACTCCAACACATATAATAAAGGATGGAGAGATAATCCCAATTTTAGATAGAGGGATGGAGGTGAAGATAAGATCCAGGTGCATTTTCTATTCCTTGTACAATTGGCAAGATAACTATTCCAAGGCATTATTAGATTTAGGTACTGCTATTAATGTGATACCTAGTTCAGTTTATCATGCTCTAGGAGTGAATTTGATTAAACGAACTACTATGTTAGCTCAATTGGCTCATAAGAGTTTTATTATAAATCCTAAGGGAATCTTAGAATACATTTTAGTTCAAGTTAAGGACCTTATTTTTCCTGTTGACTTTATGTTTTAGATATGTCAAATGAGTCTCTTGGTGATAATACTTTTATTCTAAGAATGTCATTCTTGAGGATAGCTAACACTATGATTTGCATGAAAGATGGAATTATTAAAATAGAATTTGGTGGGCACATAATTCAGTTTAACATGTATAGACACCCACATCAAGATTATTCTCTCATAGGACTTAACATGATTGATGCGTTACTTGAAAAAGAGTGTGATGATATTTCTCAGCTTGATAATGATGATGAAGTTGAAGAACATTCCATTTCTTACTCCTCCACTAATTTCTCTTCTTTTTCTTCACCCAATGGTGATATGTTATATATTAATTCTAAAATTGATGGATGACTTCCCACTATGAGTGATTTCTCTTCATCTTCATCTACTATTTCTTCCTTTGGAATTAACCACATTGTTTCAAGTGATGAACAATGTCTAGGAAGGTTTGTGGCAGATTTAACAGAATTGTAGGGCAATAACATTACAGCAGACTTTGAGAGACAAGAAGCCATAATTTCTAGGCTAAGAAATTCTCAATTTGATAGTTATAATATCCTGTATTCTAACCCTATTCATAAGAGCTTCAACTTGAAATTTTTAGACGTCTTAGGGCTACAGAAATTGAAGGATATTATCCAACATCAATAGAATTGCACTGCTAGAACTTTAAAGAAAGAAGTTGCTGCTGTGTGTGGTGCTGGGTTAATGCAGAACTCAGAGAATAATGCATCTAGAGTGGAGCCTAAGAAGTTAATTCCATCAGTGATTCAACTTCCAGGGAGTCTAAAGCATAAAAAATAATTCAAGATGAATGGTCATTTGCTGAAGCTGTATATGTTGGTCGTGACTGGATTGACATTTGGGTCATGACCACAGTATGTGTGTTTAACAAGTTTATTCTATGTGATTATGAGTCATGACCAGTGTCCATCTCTGATGCAACCAATATTCCTTATTTTCTGAACATTTCTTCTCTGTGATAAACAGTCATGACCTGGTGTTCTTTTTATTGTGACTACAAGTACCCTCTGCTAAAAGATTCTTCTATTTCATTCTGATTGTTGCTTGGTCTTTGGAATTTACTGTCATAGATTTAAAATTGAATTTTTAACATATACTTTTGAATATTGGCAAACTTGATGAAGTGTGAGTTGCTTGTTTCATTGATTTACTACTAAAAATTGTGCATCATGAATGATTAGTTTCATGTATTTAGTTTAAGATTCATGCAATATGGTCATGGTAAGTTGGTTAGGGTAAGCTAGATGGAAGGATTTTGAGCCTCCAACATATACTCCTTTATATTGTGTGACACTATCTAGTTTGGTAACTTTACAGAACTTGTCTCAATCCTTGATTCAAAACCACATTAGCTCCTTGGAATTGTGAATCTGATAAGGGCATTTCTTTCAAAATCCTTTTGACCAAACAGTAGCCACATAAATATTAAATTCTTTGCTTTAACCCTTTGAGACCTTCAATTTCTTTTAAAATTCTATCCTTGATTAATGAGTACTGTACAAGATAGTTGTTGCTGCAAAAATTCTTTAATTATGAAATAATTGTTAAGTTGCAACCACTTGTTGAATATCTGAATCTCAATGTATTTGTTATCTGGCTCAATAGTTGAAAGAAAATAAACAAAGAAGAAGTATAGAGAAAAGAAGAAGATGAATTAATCAGTTGAATTATAATAGGTTAGCTAACAACTCGTCAGCTAAATCTCAATCAAGCTACAACTCGTAGATATTGAATAGAGAATTAAGAATAATTCAACTCAGAGATAGAAGAAGATGAATTAAATAGATACAATTATACTCTATTATATAATCACTCTAATTAATTAGAACCATGTCCAACTAGTGCAAGGATGAGAATCAATCAAAGATCAATTATGTAGAAAACTCGGTTCCCTACTCTTTTATCATCTACTAACTCTAATTGAATCAATAAACTAGAAATATCTACATCAACTCGATACAATTAAATATGGCTTAAGACACAATGAACTCCCTGTTTTAGCTTAAGGATTCTAGTTTAGTGTTATCTCAAAGAGAGTACAGCAGCTTAGCCTTGTATTGCCATTAGAACTTCAACAGCAATAGAAGGTACAGTAGTAGTCATGGTGGAAGAAGAAGGAGATGAAAATGGATGCAGGACTTTCTCTATTTATCTTGTTCAGAACAGAGCAGAAGTGCAGATGAGGGAAAGTGGAGATGGAGATGGCGTGTGGTAGGGGGTGGAGTGGAATGGAATGATGAGAATGGGATAGTGTGCGTGAATTAGATATGAAGTCTGAGTGGTGTGAGGGTGTGTCTGAATGTGAATGATGGTGTGTGATATTAATAAAATCATTTTTGTATTGATTTTTAGAGTGTTTAATGGGAGTTTCATTATTTATTTTATCCCTATTTACCAAAATAATGAGCAATTAATTAATAAATAAAATTGGAACAGTTGGGAATTACTTGATGTAAATTTAGTGATTAATTGGATAAATAATCTATCATTTTAATTGCCCATTACAGGCCAATGCAGTAATTAAAGCAGTTAGATGGATTTGAAAGCTAGAGGGAGTAGATTTTTTGATACATGCAGTCACAGTTCATGCTATACACACCTCAGATTCATTTCACTTTACTACAGAGCTTCATTCACGCATGTGCTGATAACTGAACAAGTGGGCTAACAGCTGGTGGGAAGCATGTGCTGGACAAGGAGCTAATTGATTGGATAATAGAATCACATGAGGTTCATGCACGTGGGAGGCTGAGGCTATCACAGGATCAGTACTATCATTACCATTGTACTATTCACACACTCCAGGAATCACTCTCCATTGCATCTGCAGCTATATATCACGCAGATCATTCACATTGAAAAAAAACACATAGAATACACATCATTCACATTGATCATTCTCGCACACTCTATTCTATCTGCTGATCCATTTCTCCATCTATCTCCATTCTCTCTCACGTCACTGCACTTCTGCTCTGTTTTGAGCAAGAGAAACAGAGACCATTCCATCTTCATATTCTCCTTCTACTTTCATGATGACTTGTGTTATACCTTTTGTTGCTGCTGAAGTTCAGATGACAATGCAAGGGAACACACTTGTCATTGATTCATATCATCAACATAAACACCTGAAATCATACATTATATAGTATAGGATTTACATTCAGTTTTAGTTCAAACATCTCATCACACAATTCATCTGATTAACTTGTTAATTTATGAATCATTAGATTAATTAGGTACCTTAGCTTCCATCTAGGCTCCTTGTGAATCGACCTATGTTAGCCTTCATTTTAGTATTGGTTAGCTTAGTTTTATTTGATAATTAAAATGACCAAAAAAAATTTATCCAACAGTTTTCTTCTCTATGATTTCTAGTCGCAACCAAATTAACATATAGTCGCGACCAAAAATCAATGCTTAATTCAGATTTACTCTCTGTGATTTTTAGTCACGACCGGAGTTCTTTTTGGTTTTGCAACCAGAAATTTCTAACTTCAAGCATTTGCTCTTTATGATTTTTAGTCGCAACCAAAATCCTGATTCAAAAATTTTGCTCTGTAACTGACAGTCGCGACTCAAAGTTCATTTTTGTCGTGATATCTGCTCTCTGTACTTATTAGTTGAGACCTAGAGTCCGTTTAGTCGCGACCTGATCTTCCTGAACTGCGATTACTTGATCTCATCTTCTGAAATTGATGCATTATGATATCCTGTATTATTGTTAAGTGATTTGCATGAACAGAAGCTATGAATTCTTTCCATTGGATAGAGAAATCAATAGAACACTTAGGCAAATTAAGAAGGCTAAAATTTTGAGTCAAGCTAGTGTTGCATCTGTTGTTGAGCTTAGTTCTTCTGGTGAATCTATTGTAGCTGAAACTAAATTTGCATCTGGTGATATCTTAGATAATCATTTTGTCATGGAGCATGTTAATGAAGGTGAAGTTCATACTCATAATCAGAATAATCTAAATGAGCAGCATGCAGGGAACAACATGAATAATAGAAGGGTACGTAGGAGCATAAGAGAATTCACTTCTTCTAATGCAAATTTTGATCCTTTTCGCACTTGTCCTGTTTTAGATGTTATTTTTGAGCTCAAAAGTCCTTTGTTAAGTAACTTACCAAAGTTTTATGGATTGATAGGTGAGGACCCTTTTAAGCATTTAAAGACTATGCAGTGGGTTTGCTCATCCATGAAACCTGTAGGAGCTAATATGGATGTTGTGCAGAAATAAGTATTCCATTTTACACTTGAAGGAAAGGCCAAGGAATAATTTTATATGCTGCCACATCATGCACCTCAAGCCTTGGACTCCTGGAATAACTTGAGGAATGCTTTCTTGGAGAGATACTTCCCTACATCAAAGACTGCTACATTGAGGAAGGAAATTTTTGCTGCAAAATAGTTTGCTCAAGAGTCCTTTTATGAATTTTAGTGAAGGTTTCAAGAGCTACTAGCTAGATATACATACCACTAGATTCCAAGTGAGCATGTGGTGCAGTATTTTCACTCAGCATTACGCACTGCATACAAAAATAATTTGGATGCAGCTGCTGGAGGTTCCATTAAGGATTTAACTCCTGATGAAGCATGAAACTTAATTGAGAAGATGGCAAACAATGACCAACAGTATGGGGGCTATGATGCTAGACAAGTTCATGAGATTTCCGCAAGGTCTTCTTGATAACTGTCATTTTAATTATTAAATAAAACTAAGCTAACCAATAGTAAAGTGGATGCTAACCTAGGTCAATTCACAAGGAGGCTAGATGGATGTTAAGGTACTTAATTAATCTATTGAGCCACAAATTAACAAGTTAACAGATGAGTTCGGTGATGATTTGTTTGAACTAAAGACTGAATGTAAAATCCTATGCTATTGTTTCTGATTTTAAGTGATTAAGATGGTGAAATGAATCAATGACTAGTGTGTTCCCTTGGAGATTACCTTACCTTCATTATCTACAGAATATGAGAAGTTAATCAGTTGAATTAGAATAGGTTAGCTAACAACTCGCTAGCTAAATCTCAATCAAAGCTACAACTCACAGACTGAAAAATAGAGAATATGAATTATTCAACTCAGAGATAGTAGAATATGAATTAAACATAATCACTTCAATTAATCACAGCTATGCTCAACTCGATCAAAGATGAGAATTAATCAAAGGATCATCTATTCAGAAATAAGAAATCCAACTCGGTTCCTTACTTCTTTATCATCATCTACTTCTCTAATTGCATTAATAATCACAGAATTAATTACATCAACTCGATACAATCAAATCTGAATTAAAAACACAATGAAATCCCTGTTCAGCTTAAGGATTCTAGTTTGGTGTCATCTCTAAGAGAGAATAACAGCTTAGCCTTGATTGTCCTTTGAACTTCAGTAGCAATGGGAAGCTTAGTAGCAGTCATAATGGAAGAAGAAGATGAAGATGAATCTGCAGAACCTTCTTCTGTTTCTATTGACTAGAACAGAGGAAGTTACAGAAGAGAAATGGAGATGGAGAAGAAGAGAAGTGTTGGCATGAATGGTCTGGTGCAGATGGAATGGAATATGATCTGAATGGATAGATGGAATAGATCTGAAGTGAGGTGATGCGTGAATGTATGGGGTGTAAGAATGAATGCCCCTGCTGTGTAATCTGTCTAATAAATGGCAGAAGTTGTTGGAGATTGTGCCCTAGGGGCCAATCATTATGTTATGAACATTATTGATTTATGAATTTCTTAATTATGTTATCACATTATTTGCATGTTTACTGTGATGACCATCCTTGGATAACTCATGATCTTAACCTAAATATCCCTGGTCGGTCATCTATGCGGGAGCAGAGATGAAATAAGATCAGTATGACTTTGAAGATATATAGAGATATAAATCAAAGTCATAGGCACATGTAAGAGTACAAGGTGTTAGACCGACCCGCCATGAGAAAGCTGCATGGGTCAAGTCATAAGCTTCTCTCATATACAAGCCATGTCACATGCCCTTTGACCTGAGATCATCATGGATTCCTATATGACAAAAGCTCAGCTTTGACCTAGTCAAAAGTCACTTTTGACCGAGTGATCATAAAGGCTATGTTCAGGCTTAGTGGTTTTTCATGAGGAGGAATGTGAATGGTCAAGATGGAATTTATCCCTCACATTCGTAGAGAGATATTACCCCTCGATGAGTGAGTCTGAGAAATGTATGGCCATACTATAATGGAAGGGTAGTTCCATTTATAGAGTCAGACTACTCAGGGATTGAGAAAGTAACAGTCAGGAATAGGAGGATGACGTTCACCATGCCTCATCCATGACCGAAATATCGTGTGACAAAAAGGGACGTGATATGGTTGTATGAAAGGTAATATCGTTCATCGATCCTCATATGATTTGGGTAGTCATAATGTCTTGCTAGAGACCGCTTACGACTTGTGGATCAGTATAGTAACTGGCCCACTGCCAACTTCATATGGGCCTACAGGGTCGCACACAAAATAGCCCAACTCAAGCTGTGATATACAGGTTCATTGAATCTAAGACATGTCTTGATTCAATGAATAATCTAGGGTGAATTTATATATTTTATATATATATAAATTTGAATTTATATATTATATATAATATAAGAGATATTTGCAAGATTTAATTTATAAGGATAAATTAAATCTCTATCACTTTTAAATTTGAATTTAAATTGATATGATCTATTTGAATTTAAAATTTAAATTGATAAGATATCTTAAATTTGATTTATGAGAATAAATCAAATATAATTCCGTCTTATCTTTATTTTAAATTAAATAAATAGGTGAATTAAATCTGTGGGACAGATTTAATAAAAATAATATTTATTTAATTAGTTTCTTATCAAATTATGCAATATATGATATTGTATTAATTTTAAAATTAATATAAGATTAATTCTGAAGTCCGGCCCAATTAGAAGCCCGATGGCATCCTATTTGACATTAGGGGCTAAGGTTCTATACACAAGAAAAGGGGGCAAGGAGAGTGCAAAAGGTTTGCAAATAATAAACTGCCGAAATAGAGACGGTGAGGACAGAATCTTGAGAAAGCCCTAGAGCGATAAGAGGCGCTAGCACGTCGTTCGTGGTTGGAACGCTATTCATATGGATACAGGTAGAGGAAGCCGATCTGAGTTGTCGACTTCTTGCGATCGAGAAAAGAGCACCAGGTACGACGAAGTCTCGACCAGTTGACATAGAGATCGCGACTAAATTAGCATCTGAACGTCAGAAATCTGAAAAGAGACTATAGGTCACTACTAGAAGCAGAGTAGGTCACGACTGCAAACTTCAGAGGTGATAGGTCATGACAAGAAGCTGAGGAGGTCGCCACTGAAAACTCCAGAGGCGAAGAGTCGCGACTAGTGGACACTGAGGTCACGACCACAGCTTGAATACCGAAGGTAACACTTCTTTCTCCTTGACTTAAACACATTCGGTAGATCCTGACTGGGAATGGAAAAAATTTTAAAGTTAATTTTTGCTGCGTGTCTTCCAATTCCCTTCAGTGGTATCAGAGCCATGCCGTTTTGTGTTTAAGTTAGTTTGATTGTTGATATATGTGATGTATGTTAGACTTCTTATCCGATTATATGATAACATGCGAGTTATGTATGACATATAAGGAATCCGAAAGGAAACTGAAATCGGTGGTATATGTTAATTTATTTGATCAATTAATATTGATGGGGTCTAAGGAAATAGAATTAAGATTCTTGATAAAAAAAAATTTATTGGGGCGCTGCCCCAGACCCCGCCCGCTAACCGGCTAGCGGGACCGCCGTGGCTACCTGATCGTAGCACAACATAATCGTAATATGTACTGACTTTCCTGATGTATGAATATTTTGAAACATTTTTTGCCTTTCACATAATATGAATTTTGATTCTTGAATGTTTGGGTATGGTGAACAATATGGCTCTAGATTACAAGTGTTGTAATTTTTCTAAATACGGCCTGCGTGTCGTGCCTTCCTCTAATTACTCTTGTTGTACATTCTCTTATCATCTCACTCCCCTCGAATGTTAAAACGAGGTTTCCTTATGTAATTTTTCTATTCTAATTAGGGTGTGTTTGGATTAGCTTTTGGAGAATAGATTCTGGGAAGAATAGATTCTGGAGAATAGATTTTGGGTAGAATAGATTTTGGGAATAAAGATGTTTGGATGATTAGTAGTAGAATCACTTTTTATATTGGTAAATTACTAAAAAGGGTATGATATGATTAAAAGTAAGAGAGATGAAAGATGATAGAGGAGAGAGAAGAGAGATAAGAGAGGAGAGAGTAAAGAGAAAAAGATAGATAAGAGAAGAGAGAGGAGAGATAATAGAGAAAAGAGAGGAGAGAGGAGAGAGGGTGTAAGAAAAAGTAAGGGTATAATAGTAATTGGATAATCCAAAACCTAGGTTTAAAAAAAAAGCTATTTTCAGTAGCTTATTCAAAACCTAGGTTTTAAACCGAGGTTTTGTCCAAAATCAATTCTAAACAAAAATTGCTGTTTGTGTAAAAATTTTCCAAACCGAGGTTTTGCCCCAGAATCTATTCTAAAACCGTGGTGCCAAACACGCACTTAGAGATCTCCTCTCATTGGCTTGAGGGGACTTAGGATAGGTGAGCCATATTGTATCACATTTAAAATTATGCATCTTATGCTTATATGTTCGATATGCATATTGCTTGTATGAGATACAACCGAGATACACGTATCTTAGAAACCAGATAGATAATTAAGCCCTCTAAATGAAATCTTAAGTCATAATGCCGTCAATTAATGAACACTTGTCAAAACCTCGATCACTCACTTGTAGGCTCCACCAAAGTGGGTGCAGAAAGTTATAACCAGTTTTCATGAACTACAACATGAACAACATGGAGAAATCTATTTCTGAACTGCATGGGATGCTTAAAACTGCTGAGCTGACTGTTAAGAAGAAGCCCAGTAAAGTTTTGATGGTTTAGAAAGGAAAGGGTATGAAAAAGAAAGGCAAGGAAAAGCGAAGGGTCATGGCTCATCTAGTAAGACCAAAGAGTCAAGCAAGCCCGAAACCAAGCCTGCATCAAAGAAGGCAAAGCCTCCAAAGGAAGGAGTTTGTTTCTTCTGCAATAAACCAGGTCATTGGAAGAGGAATTGCAAACTCTACCTTGAAGATCTGAAAAAGAACAAGAAGGATAGCGGGGCTATCGCTTCAGGTATTTATGTTATAGACATTCATCTCTCTACTTCCACTACATAGGTATTAGATACTTCATGTGGTTCTCACATTTGTACAAATGTGCAGGGCCTAAAGGACAGTAGAAAGCTGAAGAAGGGCGAAGTTGACCTACGAGTTGGAAACATAGTAAGGGTTGCTGCTTTAACTGTAGGCACTTATGAATTAGTTCTGTCCACTGGGCTTTTGTTAGTTTTGAACAATTGCTATTATGTTCCTGCTTTAAGTAGTAACATTGTTTCTCTTTCTTATTTGGATAAGGAAGGTTACACTTCCATTACTGGGAATAGTAAATATTCCATTTATCGTAATGATGTTTTCTATGCTTATGGTGATTTGCATGTTGATCATTACATATTAAAATTGGAATAACCTAATCATGGAAATATCTATAACATAACCGCCAAAAGGGTCAAACCAAATGATTTGAATCCGACATACCTCTGGCACTGTCGTCTGGGCCACATAAATGAGAAACGCATTTCTAAACTCCATCAAGATGGATTTCTCAACTCATTTGATTTTGAATCATATGATACTTGCGAATCTTGTTTGTTAGGTAAGATGACAAAGTCACCTTCCACTGGGCACAGTGAGAGAGCCACTGATTTGTTGGGCCTCATACATACAGATGTATGTGGACCGATGAATACAAATGCTAGAGGAGGTTATTCGTACTTCATATCATTCATAGATGATTTCAGTAGATATGGCTACGTCTATCTAATAAAACATAAATCCGAATCTTTTGAAACGTTCAAGATATTTCAAGATGAAGTACAAAACTAGCTTGGTAAAATAATTAAAGCCCTTCGATCTGATCGAGGTGGTGAATATTTGAGCCAAGAGTTTATCGATCATCTTAGGAATTATGGGATAGTCTCACAATTGACTCCTCCAGGAACACCACAATGGAATGGCGTTTCTGAACGGAGGAATCGACCACTATTAGATATGGTTCGATCTATGATGAGTCGAACAGATCTTCCACCATCCTTTTGGGGCCACACCCTAGAGACAGCTGCGTTCACACTGAATCGTGTTCCATCTAAGGCAGTTAAAAAGACTCCGTATGAGATATAGACTGGGAAGAAACCTAGTTTGTCTTTTCTCAAGATTTGGGGATGTGAGGTCTATGTTAAGCAACAAGCCTCAGATAAGTTAGCACCCAAATCCTCAAAGTGCCTTTTTGTGGGATATCCTAAGGAAACCAAGGGATATTATGTCTACAACCCCACTGATAACAAAGTGTTTGTTGTCATAAATGGTATCTTTCTCCAACGAGAATTTATCTCTAAAAGAACCAGTGGGAGTAAGGTACATCTCGAAGAAGTTCGAGAGCCACAAGACACCACAGAATTAGAGATTGAAAATGGAGAAGACTCACAACAAGTTATTGAGACTCCTCAAGTCACGCAAGGCCCACTGCGATCTAATAGGGCATAACTTCAGCATTAGAGATATGGATTTCTGATTTTTGACAATCGTGATGTGTTACTCATTGAGCATAACGAGCCAACTACCTATCGAGAAGCTATAGTGGGACTAAACTCTGAAAAATGGTTAAATGTCATGAAGTCTGAGATGCAATTCATGTACGACAATAAGGTATGGACCTTAGTCGACCCGCCTGAAGGTGTAAAAATTATTAGGTGCAAGTGGGTTTTTAAAGAGAAAAAAATACATGGATGGCAATATAAATATCTTCGAGGCACGACTGGTTACAAAAGGATTTACTCAAACTCATGGTGTGGACTATGATGAGACCTTTCCCCCAGTTGCAATGGCCAAATCAATCAGAATCCTCCTTGCCATTGCAGCATATTATGACTATGAAATATGGCAGATAGACGACAAGACAGCCTTCCTTAATGGAAACTCCTTGAGGATGTGTACATGACAGACACAACCTGAAGGGTTTATGGGTTCCGAGGACTCTGGTAAGGTGTGCAAGCTTCAAAGGTCCACTTATGAACTGAAGCAAGCATCTTGGAGTTGGAATCATCATTTTGATGAAGTAGTCAAAGAGTTTGGATTTCTTTAAAACATTGATGAACCTTGTGTGTACAAGAAGGTTAGTGGGAGCACAGTTGTGTTTTTGATACTCTATGTCTATGACATCCTACTTATTGGGAATGACATTCCTACCTTGCAGATTGTCAAGTCTTGGTTAGGAAAGTCTTTCTCGATGAAAGACTTGGGTGAAGCCACCTACATCCTAGGAATTAGGATCTATAGAGATAGATCTAAAAGACTTCTAGGACTCAGTCAGAGCACATATATAGACAAGATACTGCATAGGTTTAGTATGCAGGAATCAAAGAGGGGTTTCATACCCATGTCTCATGGTATTCACCTCAGCAAGGATTTGTGTCCTAGTATACCTGATCAGCGAGGTCGCATGAGTAAGGTTCCATATGCCTCGGCCATAGGATCTATCATGTATGCCATGTTATGTACTCGACCGGATGTCTCGTTTGCCTTAAGTATGACTAGCAGATATCAACAGGACCCCAGTGAGGGCCATTGGACTGCTGTCAAGAATATCCTTAAGTACTTAAGAAGGACTAAGGACTTATTCTTGGTCTATGGTGGATTGGATGACGAGCTCTGTGTAACTAGTTACACAGATGCAAGTTTCCAAACTGACCAAGACGACCAGAAATCGCAATCTGGATACATATTCCTCCTGAATAATGGAGCAGTAAGCTGGAAGAGCTCTAAGTAGAGCACTGTAGCATATTCTCTAACGGAAACCGAGTATATAGCAGTATCTGATGCAGCTAAGGAGGCCATTTGGATCAGGAAGTTCATTACTGAACTAGGGGTGATACCTACCATCTCAGATCTGATAACTTTGTTCTGTGACAATAGTGGTGCCATTGCACAGGCCAAAGAGCCTTGGTCACATCAAAGGACCAAGCATATACTCAGGCGATTTCATCTCATCAGAGAAATCAATAATAGAGGTGATATAAAAATATGCAAGGTAGCAAGGGAAAACAATGTTGCTGATCCTCTAACAAAGCTGCTTGTGTAAGTAAAACATGTGTGTCATGTTAGGTCAATGGGAATTAGGCAAATTAATGATTGTACCTAGTGCAAGTGGGAGGATGTTGGAGATTGTGCCCTAGGGGCCAATCATTATGTTATGAACATTATTGATTTATGAATTTCTTAATTATGTTATCACATTATTTGCATGTTTACTGTGATGATCATCCTTAGAATGGTGCCTTCTTCACTTCTCTTTTCTTTTCTTCGTTTCTTTCTTCAATTTTTTTCCTTGCACTCTCTTTTTTTTTCGTACAATAAGCTGTTTTCACTTCTTTTTGTTTGTTTGGCATCTTATACATAGAATGTTTAGCACAGCATCACAATAATAATGAGTTTTGACATGAATAACAAGTTTATTTTGGAAAGATGTTCATGTATATATAACTTTCTATGGTGGAAAAAGAAAAGTGATGGGCTCAAAGGGGGTGACTACAGATATAATATGTGATAGGCTTGTGTTTGGGGTAAACGAGTTTAGAAATGAATGCCTCTATCATGTTCAATAACATAAATGTGCAAGTAATTCTCAACTCAGAGTCAAGACAGGTTCTAGAGGATATGAACCAATTGAATAATCACTCAATATAGGAATTAAGACCGAGAATCCTTCCAACTAAGGTTTTTATCTAAATTGCTCATAAGCTAAAGTCTCAAGCACTGTTCATCATTTACTAGGCATTAAAACACTTATCACAACTAAAAACCCTCTTAAATGATGATTAAAAGTTTCAAAGTAATCACTAATAATCATGCAATAATCCCAAATCTAACAGTAACAACTTGTTTCCAATTCAATTTCCAAGAAATTTAAACAAAAAATTCAAGTATGAAGATGGTTTCTGTAAACTTTTTATGCTAGAAGTTAAAAAACAAGTGGTAACGAAACATTTATAAAGCACCTTAGTAGCTCAAAAGGAATCCTTCTATACAGTATTTTTGCACTTAGGTCGCGACTGTACACAGTGAAGGTCGCGACCAAATTCCATAATGAGTATAGACTCTAAACTTCCACAACTAGTCGCGACCAGAAAAGGTTTCTGTCATGACGCATATTCACAGAGAGATGTAGTCGAGACCTAAAGACACTAGCGTCGCGACTGAATAACACAGAGAGCATATTAACGCCAAATTCCATTACAGGTCATGACCATTTTCACCATACGTCGCGACTAAAAAACACAAAGAGCATACTAAGTCCAAAATTCCATTCTAGGTCGGGGCTAAAACAGTGAAGGTGGCGACCATAGTTCACAGAGACTACCATGTGATAGTTTTCAAAACCCAAAGCATCTTTTATACATAAGATTTTGTCAGTTAACCACAAAACATTTTAGAATAGGGGTCCAATTTTCAGCAATTTATCACATATTGAGATCAAAAATAAAAAACTTTGTGATGAAAGATTTGATTTATTGAAGAATTTTTACATTAATTAGCACAGAAACAAGAACAACTCCCCCACACTTAAACTTGACAGTGTCCTCACTGTCAACAAGGATATGGAAATCACATAACTATATAAGGTCAACTAGCTGCAACACAGCAGGCAAATATATACTCAATGCAAATATGACAATGAAGCTCGCAGTCACATTCCAATCATACAGAGTAATACAAGTAAAGCACTGATGAAATGATGGGTAAGCTAAAATCATACATGTGAGTGTGTAAACACCTCGGATGAAAAAGGAGTAAGTGTGAGCAACAAGAAACAAGGTCTTTGTATTAAGTGAGAGCCATGTACAACCAGAATATCCGAAAAAATTTTCAAGAGCACATTAGCCACAAAAAGAAAACAAAGAAAAAGATAAAAACTCTCAAACTACTCCTCCCTCTCTTCTGCAGCGCCCTCAGTAGCACGGTTGTCCACATTCAACTCAGCAGTCATCCCAGCATCTTCAGCTCCTGTTACCGATGGTTTACCCTGTCCATCAGGAAAGAACGCAGAGGCAGGGATATTACTCTTGAAGAAGACTTCTTCAAACCCTTGGGGCATAGCTATGTGAAGGGACTGAGCAATCTTAAAAATCAACGGATCAATGAACTACTGTCTTCGATATTCCTGGTTCATAATGATTGCTTTCTATTCGTGCAGCTAAGAGGTAACTGCAACCAATTGATCATAAATAGCTGCAAGCTGCTCAAAGAGATCAGAAGAAAATTTAGCAGCTTCCTCTTGGTCTAGCTCCTCCTCCAAATTTCCTTCAGCTACCTTTTTCCCTCTTTTGACACTCCTCAACTCCCCTACCTTCTTATTGGCCTTTAAGACACTGTAACATTTGGTGATTAAGGGCTCAAGGAAAAAATTAGTTTTGAGGGTAGGGATTCCATGCTTCTTACATAGATCAGTAATCAAATGTGGAAAGATAAGGAGGGCTGTGGCAGAGTTTACACAATGGTAAATAGAGTTAGAGATGATATGGTTTAGGTCTACAGGCTGCTGTGTCATCAATAGATAAAGAAGAATGGCCCGTTCTTCATTAATGTCTGAGATGTGGCCTGTGAAGGGAATTGGAAGACACGCAGCGGAAATTAACTTTAAAAAATTTTTCCATTCCCAGCCAGGATCTACCGAATGTGTTTAAGTCAAGGAGAAAGAAGTGTTACCTTCGGTTTCAAGCTTTGGTCGCGACCTCAGTGTCCACTAGTCGCGACTCCTCGCCTCTGGAACTTTCAGTCGCGACCTCCTCAGCTTCTAGTCGCGACCTGTCGCCTCTGGAGTTTGTAGTCGCGACCTACTCTGCTTCTAGTCGCGACCTGTCGCCTCTGGAGCTTTTAGTCGCGACCTATTCAACTTCACGTCGCGACCTGTCTCCTCTTTTCGGATTTCTGACGTTCAGATGCCCGTTTGGTCGCGACCTAAGTGTGTTCTGGTCGCGACCTTTCTTCGTGTCTGGCCGTATCGTAGAAGTCGACAGCTCAGATCGGCTTCCTCTACCGTTATCCACACGAACAGCGTTCCAATTACGAACGACGTGCTAGCGCCTCTTGTCCCTCTAAGGCTTTCTGGAGATTCCGTCCTCACCGTCTCTATTTCGGCAGTTTCTTATATGCAAACCTTTTGCACTCTCCCTGCCCCCTTTTCTCACGACTGAATGTGTGTGAAGAGATCTATTGTGTGTAGAACCCTAGCTCCTAATGTCAAATATATAGGAAGCTATCGGGCTTCTAATAGGGCCGGGCTTCAGAATTAATCTTATATTAATTCTGAATTAATACAATATCATATATTGCATAATTTAATAAGAAACTGATTAAATAAATATGGTTTATATTAAATCCGTCCCACAGATTTAATTCACCTATTTATTTAATTTAAAATAAAGATAAGACAGAATTATATTTGATTTATTCTCATAAATCAAAATTGAGATATCTTATCAATTTGAATTTCAAATTCAAATAGATCATATCCATTTAAATTCAAATTCAAAAATGATAAAGATTTAATTTATCCTTATAAATTAAATCTTACAAATATCTCTTATATTATATATATAATATATATATAAACTAATTTATATATATATATAAAATATATATCCACCCTAGATTATTCATTGAATTTAGACATCTCTTAGATTCAATGAATCTGGACATCATAGCTCGCATTGGGCTGTTTTGTGTGCGACCCTGTAGGCCCATATGAAGTTGGCAGTGGCCCAGTTACTATACTGACCCACAAGTCGTAAGCGGTCTCTAGCAAGGCATTACGACTACCCAAAACATATGAGGATCGATAAACGATGTAACCTTTCATACAACCATATCACGTCCCTTTTGTCACACGATATTTCGGTCAAGGATGAGGCATGGTGAACGTCATCCTCCTGTTCCTGACCGTTACTTTCTCGATCCCTGAGTAGTCTGAATATAGAAATGGAACTACCCTTCCATTCCAGTATGGCCATACATTTCTCAGACTCACTCATCGAGGGGCCCAGTAATATCTCTCTACGAATGTGAGGGACAAATTCCATCTTGACCATTCACATTCCTCCGCATGAAAACCCACTAAGCCCGAGCAGAGCCTTTATGATCACTCGGTCAAAAGTGACTTTTGACTAGGTCAAAGCTGAGCGTTTGTCATGTAGGAATCCATGATGATCTCAGGTCAAAGGGCATAGTGACATGGCTTGTATATGAGAGAAGCTTATGACTTGACCCATGCAGCTCTCTCATTGCGGGTCGGTCCAACACCCTGTACTCTTACATGTGCTTATGACTTTGATTTATATCTCTATATATCTTCAAAGTCATACTGGTCTTATTTCATCTCTGCTCCCACATAGATGACCGACCAGGGACATTTAGGATAAGATCACGAGTTATCCAAGGATTGTCATCATAGTAAACATGCAAATAATATGATAACATGATACAATGATTGGCCCCTAGGGCACAATTTCCAACATCCTCCCACTTGCACTAGGAATAATCATTAATTTGTCTCAATCCTATTGACCTAACATGACGCTCATGTTTTGCCTGGACAAGCGGTTTAGTGGATCAGCATCATTATCTTCTCTTGCTACCTTGCATATTTTTATATCACCTCTATCATTGATTTCTCTGATGAGATGAAATCGCCTGAGTATATGCTTGGTCCTTTGATGTGACCAAGGCTCTTTGGTCTGTGCAATGTCACCACTATTGCCACAGAACAAAGTTATTGGATCTGAGATGGTCGGTACCACCCCTAGTTCAATAATGAACTTCCTGATCCAAACGGCCTCCTTAGCTGCATCAGATGCTGCTATGTACTCAGCTTCCGTTGCAGAATCTGCTACAGTGCTCTGGTTAGAGCTCTTCCAGCTTACTGCTCCATTATGCAGGAGGAATATGTATCCAGATTGCGATTTCTGGTCATCCTGGTCAGTTTGGAAACTTGCATCTGTGTAACCAGTTACATAGAGCTCGTCTACCAATCCACCATAGACCAAGAATAAGTCCTTAGTCCTTCTTAAGTACTTAAGGATATTCTTGACAGCAGTCCAATGGCCCTCACCAGGGTCCTGTTGATATCTGCTAGTCATACTTAAGGCAAACGAGACATCCGGTCGAGTACATAACATGGCGTACATGATAGATCCTATGGCCGAGGCATATGGAATCTTACTCATGCGACCTCGCTGATCTGGTGTATTAGGACACAAATCCTTGCTGAGGTGAATACCATGAGACATGGGTATGAAACCCCTTTTTGATTCCTGCATACTGAACCTATGCAGTATCTTGTCTATATATGTGCTCTGACTCAGTCCTAGAAGCCTTTTAGATCTATCTCTATAGATCCTAATTCCTAGGATGTAGGTGGCTTCACCCAAGTCTTTCATCGAGAAAGATTTTCCTAACCAAGACTTGACAATCTGCAAGGTAGGAATGTCATTCCCAATGAGTAGGATGTCATCGACATAGAGTACCAAAAAATACAACTGTGCTCCCACTAACCTTCTTGTACACACAAGGTTCATCAATGTTTTGAAGAAATCCAAACTCTTTGACTACTTCATCAAAACGATGATTCCAACTCCGAGATGCTTGCTTCAGTCCATAAATGGACCTTTGAAGCTTGCATACCTTACCAGAGTCCTCAGAACGCACAAAACCTTCAGGTTGTGTCATGTACACATCCTCAAGGAGCTTTCCATTAAGGAAGGCTGTCTTGACGTCCATCTGCCATATTTCATAGTCATAATATGCTGCAATGGCAAGGAGGATTCTGATTGATTTGGCCATTGCAACTGGGGAAAAGGTCTCATCATAGTCCACACCATGAGTTTGAGTAAATCCTTTTGCAACCAGTCGTGCCTTGAAGACATTTACATTGCCATCCATGTCAGTTTTCTCTTTAAAAACCCACTTGCACCCGACGGTTTTTATACCTTCAGGCGGGTCGACTAAGGTCCATACCTTATTGTCGTACTGGATTGCATCTCAAACTTCATGGCATTAAGCCATTTCTCAGAGTTTGGTCCCACTATAGCTTCTTGATAGGTAGTGGGCTCATTATGCTCAATGAGCAACACATCACGACTATCAGAAATCAGAAATCCATATCTCTGAGGCTGAAGTCGTGCCCTATTAGATCGCCTTGGGCCTTGCGTGACTTGAGGAGTCTCAACAACTTCTTGTGAGTCTTCTCTACTTTCCATCTCTAGTTCTGTGGCGTCTTGTGGCTCTCGAACTTCTTCGAGGTGTACCTTGCTCCCAGTGGTTCTTTTAGAGATAAATTCTCGTTCTAGAAAGATACCATTTCTGACAACAAACACTTTGTTATCAGTGGGGTTGTAGACATAATATCCCTTGGTTTCCTTAGGATATCCCACAAAAAGGCACTTTGAAGATTTGGGCGCTAACTTATCTGAGGCTTGTTGCTTAACATAGACCTCACATCCCCAAATCTTGAGAAAAGACAAACTAGGTTTCCTCCCAGTCCATATCTCATACGGAGTCTTTTCAACTGCCTTAGATGGAACACGATTCAGTGTGAACGCAGCTGTCTCTAGGGCGTGGCCCCAAAAGGATGGTGGAAGATCTGTTTGACTCATCATGGATCGAACCATATCCAATAGTGTTCGATTCCTCCGTTCAGAAACCCCATTCCATTGTGGTGTTCCTGGAGGAGTCAATTGTGAGACTATTCCACAATTCCTAAGATGATCGATAAACTCTTGGCTCAAATATTCACCACCTCGATCAGATCGAAGGGCTTTAATTGTTTTGCCAAGCTGATTTTGTACTTCATTTTGAAATATCTTGAACATTTCAAAAGATTCGGATTTATGTTTCATTAGATATACATAGCCATATCTACTGAAATCATCTATGAATGTAATGAAGTACGAATAACCTCTTCTGGCATTTGTATTCATCGGTCCACACACATCTGTATGTATGAGGCCCAACAAATCAGTCGCCCTCTCACTGTGCCCAGTGAAAGGCGACTTTGTCATCTTTCCTAACAAACAAGATTCGCAAGTATCATATGATTCAAAATCAAATGAGTTGAGAAATCCATCTTGATGGAGTTTAGAAATGCGTTTCTCATTTATGTGGCCTAGACGACAGTGCCAGAGGTACGTCGGATTCAAATCATTTGGTTTGATCCTTTTGGCGGTTATGTTATAGATATTTCCATGATTGGGTTGTTCCAAGTTTAATATGTAATGATCAACATGCAAATCACCATGAGCATAGAAAATATCATTACAATAAATGGAACATTTACCATTCCCAGAAATGGAAGTGTAACCTTCCTTATCCAAATAAGAAAGAGAAACAATGTTACTACTCAAAGCAGGAACATAATAGCAATTGTTCAAAACTAACAAAAGCCCAGTGGGCAGAACTAATTCATAAGTGCCTACAGCTAGAGCAGCAACTTTTGCTCTGTTTCCAACTCGTAGGTCAACTTCGCCCTTCTTCAGCTTTCTACTGTCCTTTAGGCCCTGCACATTTGTACAAATGTGAGAACCACATGCAGTATCTAATACCCATGTAGTGGAAGTAGAAAGATGAATGTCTATAACATAAATACCTGAAGCGATAGCCCCGCTATCCTTCTTGTTCTTTTTCAGATCTTCAAGGTAGAGTTTGCAATTCCTCTTCCAATGACCCGGTTCATTGCAGAAGAAGCAAACTCCTTCCTTTGGAGGCTTTGCCTTCTTTGGTGCAGGCTTGGTTTCGGGCTTGCCTGACTCTTTGGTCTTACCAGATGAGCCATGACCCTTCCCCTTGCCCTTGCCTTTCTTTTTCATACCCTTTCCTTTCTGAACCATCAAAACAGTACTGGGCTTCTTCTTAACAGTCAGCTCAGCAGTTTTAAGCATCCCATGCAGTTCAGAAATAGATTTCTCCATGTTGTTCATGTTGTAGTTCATGACAAACTGGTCATAACTTTCCGGGAGTGAGTTCAAGATCAAATCTGTAGCTAACTCCTGGCTCATGGGAAATCCAAGCCTCTCAAGGTGATCTATGTACCCTTTCATCTTTAGGACATGAGTACTGACTGATGCACCTTCAGCCATCTTGCAGGAATGTAAGGCCTTAGTGGTCTCATACCTCTCTTGCCTTGCTTGTTGCTGGAACATTTCCTTAAGATGCACAATCATCTCATAAGCCTCCATGTGTTCCAAATCTCTTTGGATCTCCGGAACCATAGTGGCAAGCATCAAGCATCCCACATCAACAGAGTCTTCCTTATGCTTCGCATAAGAATCTCTCTGAGCTCTAGGAGCATTGGCTGCTGGCTCCTCAGGAATGGGTTGATCTAGGACATATGCCTTTCTTTCCTGCTTGAGAACAATTCTCAAGTTCCTGAACCAGTCAAGAAGGTTTGTCCCATTGAGTTTGTCCTTCTCAAGGACAGATCGCAACGATAATGTAGCAGTATTACTAGTCGTCATGATTCTACAATTAAAATATGCAAGCGAATTAGCAATCTCCCACTGAATAAAACAACCCTCAATGTAATAATTAGTGGGCTAAGATCCATATTTGGCTTAAACTTGAGTCCGCTTTGGCTGGACGCTCAACTTTAAGTTATTTAGGTAGGTAACTGTAAGGAATTGGAAGACATGCAGCGGAAATAAACTTTAAAAATTTTCCATTCCTTGCCAGGATCTGCCGTATGTGTTTAAGTCAAGTGGAAAGAATCATTACCCTTAGTGTTGCTCAGCGAATTTCACAGCTTCTCTACGTGGGTGGTGATCTCTTTCTGATCGCAAGAAATCGACGGAGTGTTCCTCAGCGACCTTCACAGATTCTCTCCGCGGACGGTGGTCTCTTTCCGATCACAAGAAGTCGACGCCTCAGGTCGGCTTCCTCTACTGGTATCCACACGAACAGCGTTCCAACCACGAACGACGTGCTAGCGTCTCCTGTCCCTCCAAGGCTTTCACAAGTCTCCGTCTCTATTTCGGCAGTTTCTTGTCTGCAAACCTTTTGCAGATTCCGTTCAGCCTTTTGTGTTCTGTGTTGTTTTCAAACGTAGCTCCTCCAATCAGATATAAAGGATGCTATGCGTTTTTACACTTGACCTAATTGGATTTTGGAGTTAATCTTATATTAATTCCGAACTGATACAATATCATATATTGTATAATTTTATAAGAAACTAATTAAATAAAATAATATTAAATCCGTCCCACAGATTTAATTACTTATTTATTTAACTTTAAATAAAGATGAGACTGAGTTATATTTGATTTATTCCCATAAATCAAATTTGAGATATCCTATCAATTTAAATTTCGAATTTCAAACGTGATAGAGATTTAATTTATCCTTATAAATTAAATCTTATAAATATCTCTTATATGAGATATCCTATCAATTTGAATTTCGAATTTCAAACGTGATAGAGATTTAATTTATCCTTATAAATTAAATCTTATAAATATCTCTTATATGAGATATCCTATCAATTTGAATTTCGAATTTCAAACGTGATAGAGATTTAATTTATCCTTATAAATTAAATCTTATAAATATCTCTTATATGAGATATCCTATCAATTTGAATTTCGAATTCAAACATGATAGGGATTTAATTTATCCTTATAAATTAAATCTCATATATCTCATATATATAATATATATATATACGAATTTATATATATACTAATATAAATATAAATAAATATATATATACATTCACCTGGATCTTTCATTGAATCTGGACATGTCTTAGATTCAATGAATCTGGACATCATAGCTCGTGTTGGGCTATTTTGTGTGCGACCCTGTAGGCCCATATGAAGTTGGCAGTGGGCCATTTGCTATACTAGCCCACAAGTCGCAAGCGGTCTCTAGCAAGACATAACAACTACCCAAATCATATGAGGATCGATAAACGATGTAACCTTTTATACAACCATATCATGTCCCTTCTGTCACGCGATATTTTGGTCATGGATGAGGCATGGATAATGTCATCCTCCGATTCCCGACCGTTACTTTCTCGATCCCTGAGTAGTCTGACTATAGAAATGGAACTACCTTTCCATTACAGTATGGCCATACATTTCTCAGACTCACTCATCGAGGGGCCCAGTAATATCTCTCCACGAATGTGAGGGACAAATTCCATCTTGACCATTCACATTCCTCCGCATGAAAAACCACTAAGCCCGAACATAGTCTTTATGATCACTCGGTCAAAAGTGACTTTTGACTAGGTCAAAGCTGAGCGTTTGTCATGTAGGAATCCATGATGATCTCAGGTCAAAGGGCATAGTGACATGGCTTGTATATGAGAGAAGCTTATGACTTGACCCATGCAGCTCTCTCATTGCGGGTCGATCCAACACCCTGTACTCTTACATGTGCTTATGACTTTGATTTATATCTCTATATATCTTCAAAGTCATACTGGTCTTATTTCATCTCTGCTCCCACATAGATGACCGACCAGGGACATTTAGGATAAGATCACGAGTTATCCAAGGATTGTCATCATAGTAAACATGCAAATAATATGATAACTTTATTAAGAAATTCATAAATCAACAATGTTCATAAGATAATGATTGGCCCCTAGGGCACAATCTCCAACATCCTCCCACTTGCACTAGGTACAATCATTAATTTGCCTAATTCCCATTGACCTAACATGACACTCATGTTTTGCTTGCACAAGCGGCTTTGTTAGAGGATCAGCAACATTATCTTCCCCTGCTACCTTGCATATTTTTATATCACCTCTATCATTGATTTCTCTGATGAGATGAAATCGCCTGAGTATATGCTTGGTCCTTTGATGTGACCTAGGCTCTTTGGCCTGTGCAATGGCACCACTATTGTCACAGAACAAAGTTATTGGATCTGAGATGGTAGGTACCACCCCTAGTTCTGTAATGAACTTCCTGATCCAAACGGCCTCCTTAGCTGCATCAGATGCTGCTATGTACTCAGCTTCCGTTGCAGAATCTGCTACAGTGCTCTGCTTAGAGCTCTTCCAGCTTACTGCTCCATTATTCAGGAGGAATATGTATCCAGATTGCGATTTCTGGTCATCCTGGTCAGTTTGGAAACTTGCATCTGTGTAACCAGTTACATAGAGCTCGTCTACCAATCCACCATAGACCAAGAATAAGTCCTTAGTCCTTCTTAAGTACTTAAGGATATTCTTGACAGCAGTCCAATGGCCCTCACCAGGGTCCTGTTGATATCTGCTAGTCATACTTAAGGCAAACGAGACATCCGGTCGAGTACATAACATGGCGTACATGATAGATCCTATGGCCGAGGCATATGGAACCTTACTCATGCGACCTCGCTGATCAGATGTACTAGGACACAGATCTTTGCTGAGGTGAGTACCATGAGACATAGGTATGAAACCCCTCTTTGATTCGTGCATACTGAACCTATGCAGTATTTTGTCTATGTATGTACTCTGACTGAGTCCTAGAAGTCTTTTAGATCTATCTCTGTAGATCCTGATTCCTAGGATGTAGGTGGCTTCACCCAAGTCTTTCATCGAGAAAGACTTTCCTAACCAAGACTTGACAATCTGCAAGGTAGGAATGTCATTCCCAATAAGTAGGATGTCATCGACATAGAGTACCAAAAACACAACTGTGCTCCCACTAACCTTCTTGTACACACAAGGTTCATCAATATTTTGAAGAAATCCAAACTCTTTGACTACTTCATCAAAACGATGATTCCAACTCCGAGATGCTTGCTTCAGTCCATAAATGGACCTTTGAAGCTTGCACACCTTACCAGAGTCCTCAGAACGCACAAAACCTTCAGGTTGTGTCATATACACATCCTCAAGGAGCTTTCCATTAAGGAAGGCTGTCTTGACGTCCATCTGCCATATTTCATAGTCATAATATGCTGCAATGGCAAGGAGGATTCTGATTGATTTGGCCATTGCAACTGGGGAAAAGGTCTCATCATAGTCCACACCATGAGTTTGAGTAAATCCTTTTGCAACCAGTCGTGCCTTGAAGACATTTACATTGCCATCCATGTCAGTTTTCTCTTTAAAAACCCACTTGCACCCGACGGTTTTTATACCTTCAGGCGGGTCGACTAAGGTCCATACCTTATTGTCGTACATGGATTGCATCTCAGACTTCATGGCATTAAGCCATTTCTCAGAGTTTGGTCCCACTATAGCTTCTTGATAGGTAGTGGGCTCATTATGCTCAATGAGCAACACATCACGACTATCAGAAATCAGAAATCCATATCTCTGAGGCTGAAGTCGTGCCCTATTAGATCGCCTTGGGCCTTGCGTGACTTGAGGAGTCTCAACAACTTCTTGTGAGTCTTCTCTACTTTCCATCTCTAGTTCTGTGGCGTCTTGTGGCTCTCGAACTTCTTCGAGGTGTACCTTGCTCCCAGTGGTTCTTTTAGAGATAAATTCTCGTTCTAGAAAGATACCATTTCTGACAACAAACACTTTGTTATCAGTGGGGTTGTAGACATAATATCCCTTGGTTTCCTTAGGATATCCCACAAAAAGGCACTTTGAAGATTTGGGCGCTAACTTATCTGAGGCTTGTTGCTTAACATAGACCTCACATCCCCAAATCTTGAGAAAAGACAAACTAGGTTTCCTCCCAGTCCATATCTCATACGGAGTCTTTTCAACTGCCTTAGATGGAACACGATTCAGTGTGAACGCAGCTGTCTCTAGGGCGTGGCCCCAAAAGGATGGTGGAAGATCTGTTCGACTCATCATGGATCGAACCATATCCAATAGTGTTCGATTCCTCCGTTCAGAAACCCCATTCCATTGTGGTGTTCCTGGAGGAGTCAATTGTGAGACTATTCCACAATTCCTAAGATGATCGATAAACTCTTGGCTCAAATATTCACCACCTCGATCAGATCGAAGGGCTTTAATTGTTTTGCCAAGCTTGTTTTTGTACTTCATTTTGAAATATCTTGAACATTTCAAAAGATTCGGATTTATGTTTCATTAGATAGACATAGCCATATCTACTGAAATCATCTATGAATGTAATGAAGTACGAATAACCTCTTCTGGCATTTGTATTCATCGGTCCACACACATCTGTATGTATGAGGCCCAACAAATCAGTGGCCCTCTCACTGTGCCCAGTGAAAGGTGACTTTGTCATCTTTCCTAACAAGCAAGACTCGCAAGTGTCATATGATTCAAAATCAAATGAGTTTAGAAATCCATCTTGATGGAGTTTGGAAATGCGTTTCTCATTTATGTGGCCCAGACGACAGTGCCAGAGGTATGTGGGATTCAAATCGTTTGGTTTGACCCTTTTGGCGGTTATGTTATAGATATTTCCATGATTGGGTTGTTCCAAATTTAATATGTAATGATCAACATGCAAATCACCATGAGCATAGAAAATATCATTACGATAAATGGAACATTTACCATTCCCAGAAATGGAAGTGTAACCTTCCTTATCCAAATAAGAAAGAGAAACAATGTTACTACTCAAAGCAGGAACATAATAGCAATTGTTCAAAACTAACAAAAGCCCAGTGGGCAGAACTAATTCATAAGTGCCTACAGCTAGAGCAGCAACCTTTGCTCTATTTCCAACTCGTAGGTCAACTTCGCTCTTCTTCAGCTTTCTACTGTCCTTTAGGCCCTGCACATTTATACAAATATGAGAACCACATGCAGTATCTAATACCCATGTAGTGGAAGTAGAGAGATGAATGTCTATAACATAAATACCTGAAGCGATAGCCCCGCTATCCTTCTTGTTCTTTCTTAGATCTTCAAGGTAGAGTTTGCAATTCCTCTTCCAATGACCCGGTTCATTGCAGAAGAAGCAAACTCCTTCCTTTGGAGGCTTTGCCTTCTTTGGTGCAGGCTTGGTTTCGAGCTTGCCTGACTCTTTGGTCTTACCAGATGAGCCATGACCCTTCCCCTTGCCCTTGCCTTTCCTTTTCATACCCTTTCCTTTCTGAACCATCAAAACAGTACTGGGCTTCTTCTTAACAGTCGGCTCAGCAGTTTTAAGCATCCCATGCAGTTCAGAAATAGATTTCTCCATGTTGTTCATGTTGTAGTTCATGACAAACTGGTCATAACTTTCCGGGAGTGAGTTCAAGATCAAATCTGTAGCTAACTCCTGGCTCATGGGAAATCCAAGCCTCTCAAGGTGATCTATGTACCCTTTCATCTTTAAGACATGAGTACTCACTGATGCACCTTCAGCCATCTTGCAGGAATGTAAGGCCTTAGTGGTCTCATACCTCTCTTGCCTTGCTTGTTGCTGGAACATTTCCTTAAGATGCACAATCATCTCATAAGCCTCCATGTGTTCCAAATCTCTTTGGAGCTCCGGAACCATGGTGGCAAGCATCAAGCATCCCACATCAACAGAGTCTTCCTTATGCTTCGCATAAGAATCTCTCTGAGCTCTAGGAGCATTGGCTGCTGGCTCCTCAGGAATGGGTTGATCTAGGACATATGCCTTTCTTTCCTGCTTGAGAACAATTCTCAAGTTCCTGAACCAGTCAAGAAAGTTTGTCCCATTGAGTTTGTCCTTCTCAAGGACAGATCGCAACGATAATGTAGCAGTATTACTAGTCGTCATGATTCTACAATTAAAATATGCAAGCGAATTAGCAATCTCCCACTGAATAAAACAACCCTCAATGTAATAATTAGTGGGCTAAGATCCATATTTGGCTTAAACTTGAGTCCGCTTTGGCTGGACGCTCAACTTTAAGTTATTTAGGTAGGTAACAACTTTACCAATTACATCAAATGTAATTCTTAGATATTTATGGGATTCAATCATCATATGATCCGGCATGTTTTAATCCCATCTAATGCCTTGAGACCCAAAACCGTTTTGATAATCTCAATTAAGTCAAACAATAATGAACCTATGAGAGTAGCACCATTACTCTTTGCTTATCTCCCCAAGATAACTCAAAAGCACCCACTTTGGTGGAGTCCACAATTGAGCGATCAAGGTTTTGACAAGTGTTCATAAATTGACAGCATTATGACTTAAGATTTCTTTTAGAGGGCCTAATTTAACTATCTGGTTTATAAAACGCATGTTTCTCAGTTCGTATCTCATACAAGTAATATGCATGTGCTGATCTAATCATAAGATGCATAATTCAAACGTGATACAATATGGCTCACCTATCCTAAGTCCCCTCAAGCCAATGAGAGGAGCTCTCTAGTAAGAAAAGAGAAATTACATATAGAAACCTCTTTTAACATTCGAGGGGAGTGAGATGAGAGGAGAAGGTACATTGAGAGTATATAGAGGAAGGCACGACACGCAGGTCGTATTTTTAAAAATTACAACACTTGCAATCTAGAGCCATATTGTTCACCATACCCAAACATTCAAGAATCAATATTCAGATCTAATCGAAGGGCAAAAAACATTTACAAAGTAACATATGTTACGGTTATGTTGCGCTACGAACAGGTAGCTACGGCGGTCCCGCTAGCCGGTTAGCGGGCGGCTGTCCCGCTAGCCGGTTAGCGGGCGGGGTCTCTGGGGCAGCGCCCCGGAAGAAATTTTTTTTTTTTTTGTTTTTGTTTCATAAATAATCACGAATCTGAATTCGGTTTTCTTAGACCCCATCTATGCGGATTGATCAAATCAAAAAGCATCACCACCGATTTCAATTTCCTTTTAGATTCCTTTTATGTCATACACAACAAGGATTCCATATATGTCACACATACAACGCTTATTATATGATCGGCTACTACTAACATATATCATATAAATCACAAATCAAGCCTAACTTAAACACAAAACGGCATGGCTCTGATACCACTGTAAGGAATTGGAAGACATGCAGCGGAAATAAACTTTAAAAATTTTCCATTCCTTGCCAGGATCTGCCGTATGTGTTTAAGTCAAGTGGAAAGAATCATTACCCTTAGTGTTGCTCAGCGAATTTCACAGCTTCTCTACGTGGGTGGTGATCTCTTTCTGATCGCAAGAAATCGACGGAGTGTTCCTCAGCGACCTTCACAGATTCTCTCCGCGGACGGTGGTCTCTTTCCGATCACAAGAAGTCGACGCCTCAGGTCGGCTTCCTCTACTGGTATCCACACGAACAGCGTTCCAACCACGAACGACGTGCTAGCGTCTCCTGTCCCTCCAAGGCTTTCACAAGTCTCCGTCTCTATTTCGGCAGTTTCTTGTCTGCAAACCTTTTGCAGATTCCGTTCAGCCTTTTGTGTTCTGTGTTGTTTTCAAACGTAGCTCCTCCAATCAGATATAAAGGATGCTATGCGTTTTTACACTTGACCTAATTGGATTTTGGAGTTAATCTTATATTAATTCCGAACTGATACAATATCATATATTGTATAATTTTATAAGAAACTAATTAAATAAAATAATATTAAATCCGTCCCACAGATTTAATTACTTATTTATTTAACTTTAAATAAAGATGAGACTGAGTTATATTTGATTTATTCCCATAAATCAAATTTGAGATATCCTATCAATTTAAATTTCGAATTTCAAACGTGATAGAGATTTAATTTATCCTTATAAATTAAATCTTATAAATATCTCTTATATGAGATATCCTATCAATTTGAATTTCGAATTTCAAACGTGATAGAGATTTAATTTATCCTTATAAATTAAATCTTATAAATATCTCTTATATGAGATATCCTATCAATTTGAATTTCGAATTTCAAACGTGATAGAGATTTAATTTATCCTTATAAATTAAATCTTATAAATATCTCTTATATGAGATATCCTATCAATTTGAATTTCGAATTCAAACATGATAGGGATTTAATTTATCCTTATAAATTAAATCTCATATATCTCATATATATAATATATATATATACGAATTTATATATATACTAATATAAATATAAATAAATATATATATACATTCACCTGGATCTTTCATTGAATCTGGACATGTCTTAGATTCAATGAATCTGGACATCATAGCTCGTGTTGGGCTATTTTGTGTGCGACCCTGTAGGCCCATATGAAGTTGGCAGTGGGCCATTTGCTATACTAGCCCACAAGTCGCAAGCGGTCTCTAGCAAGACATAACAACTACCCAAATCATATGAGGATCGATAAACGATGTAACCTTTTATACAACCATATCATGTCCCTTCTGTCACGCGATATTTTGGTCATGGATGAGGCATGGATAATGTCATCCTCCGATTCCCGACCGTTACTTTCTCGATCCCTGAGTAGTCTGACTATAGAAATGGAACTACCTTTCCATTACAGTATGGCCATACATTTCTCAGACTCACTCATCGAGGGGCCCAGTAATATCTCTCCACGAATGTGAGGGACAAATTCCATCTTGACCATTCACATTCCTCCGCATGAAAAACCACTAAGCCCGAACATAGTCTTTATGATCACTCGGTCAAAAGTGACTTTTGACTAGGTCAAAGCTGAGCGTTTGTCATGTAGGAATCCATGATGATCTCAGGTCAAAGGGCATAGTGACATGGCTTGTATATGAGAGAAGCTTATGACTTGACCCATGCAGCTCTCTCATTGCGGGTCGATCCAACACCCTGTACTCTTACATGTGCTTATGACTTTGATTTATATCTCTATATATCTTCAAAGTCATACTGGTCTTATTTCATCTCTGCTCCCACATAGATGACCGACCAGGGACATTTAGGATAAGATCACGAGTTATCCAAGGATTGTCATCATAGTAAACATGCAAATAATATGATAACTTTATTAAGAAATTCATAAATCAACAATGTTCATAAGATAATGATTGGCCCCTAGGGCACAATCTCCAACAGTAACAACTTTACCAATTACATCAAATGTAATTCTTAGATATTTATGGGATTCAATCATCATATGATCCGGCATGTTTTAATCCCATCTAATGCCTTGAGACCCAAAACCGTTTTGATAATCTCAATTAAGTCAAACAATAATAAACATAAGAGTAGCACCATTACTCTTGCTTATCTCCCCAAGATAACTCAAATGCACCCACTTTGGTGGACCTACAAATGAGCGATCGAGGTTTTGACAAGTGTCCATTAATTGACGGCATATGACTTAAGATTTCTTTTAGAGGGTTTAATTAATTATCTGGTTTATAAGATGCATGTATCGCGGTTGTATCTCATACAAGTATTATGCATATTAAAACATACATGCAGTGATCTAATCAAAAGATGCATAATCTTAAACGTGACACAATATGGCTCACCTATCCTAAGTCCCCTCAAGCCAATGAGAGGAGCTCTCTAATTAGAATAGGAAAAGTACATAAGGAAACCTCGTTTTAACATTCGAGGGGAGTGAGATGAGAAGAGAATGTACAACGAGAGTCATTAGAGGAAGGCACGACACGCAGGCCGTATTTAGAAAAATTACAACACTTGTAATCTAGAGCCATATTGTTCACCATACCCAAACATTCAAGAATCAAAATTCATACTATTTGAAGGGCAATAAATGTTTCAAAACATTCATATATCAGGAAAGTCAATACATATTACGATTATGTTGCGCTACGATTAAATAGCCACGGCGGTCCCGCTAGCCGGTTAGCGGGCGGGGTGTGGGGCAGCGCCCCAATAGAAATTTTTTTTTGATAAATAATCAAGAATCTTAATTCTTTTTCCTTAGACCCCATCAATATTAATTGATCAAATCAATTAACATACACCACCGATTTCAGTTTCCTTTTAGATTCCGTATATGTCATACATAAACAGATTCCATATATGTCATACATATCACGCATGTTATCATATAATCAGCTAAGAAGTCTAACATACATCACATGTATCAACAATCAAACCTAACTTAAACACAAAACGGCATGGCTCTGATACCACTGAAGGGAATTGGAAGACACGCAGCGGAAATTAACTTTAAAAAATTTTTCCATTCCCAGCCAGGATCTACCGAATGTGTTTAAGTCAAGGAGAAAGAAGTGTTACCTTCGGTTTCAAGCTTTGGTCGCGACCTCAGTGTCCACTAGTCGCGACTCCTCGCCTCTGGAACTTTCAGTCGCGACCTCCTCAGCTTCTAGTCGCGACCTGTCGCCTCTGGAGTTTGTAGTCGCGACCTACTCTGCTTCTAGTCGCGACCTGTCGCCTCTGGAGCTTTTAGTCGCGACCTATTCAACTTCACGTCGCGACCTGTCTCCTCTTTTCGGATTTCTGACGTTCAGATGCCCGTTTGGTCGCGACCTAAGTGTGTTCTGGTCGCGACCTTTCTTCGTGTCTGGCCGTATCGTAGAAGTCGACAGCTCAGATCGGCTTCCTCTACCGTTATCCACACGAACAGCGTTCCAATTACGAACGACGTGCTAGCGCCTCTTGTCCCTCTAAGGCTTTCTGGAGATTCCGTCCTCACCGTCTCTATTTCGGCAGTTTCTTATATGCAAACCTTTTGCACTCTCCCTGCCCCCTTTTCTCACGACTGAATGTGTGTGAAGAGATCTATTGTGTGTAGAACCCTAGCTCCTAATGTCAAATATATAGGAAGCTATCGGGCTTCTAATAGGGCCGGGCTTCAGAATTAATCTTATATTAATTCTGAATTAATACAATATCATATATTGCATAATTTAATAAGAAACTGATTAAATAAATATGGTTTATATTAAATCCGTCCCACAGATTTAATTCACCTATTTATTTAATTTAAAATAAAGATAAGACAGAATTATATTTGATTTATTCTCATAAATCAAAATTGAGATATCTTATCAATTTGAATTTCAAATTCAAATAGATCATATCCATTTAAATTCAAATTCAAAAATGATAGAGATTTAATTTATCCTTATAAATTAAATCTTACAAATATCTCTTATATTATATATATAATATATATATAAACTAATTTATATATATATAAAATATATATCCACCCTAGATTATTCATTGAATTTAGACATCTCTTAGATTCAATGAATCTGGACATCATAGCTCGCATTGGGCTGTTTTGTGTGCGACCCTGTAGGCCCATATGAAGTTGGCAGTGGCCCAGTTACTATACTGACCCACAAGTCGTAAGCGGTCTCTAGCAAGGCATTACGACTACCCAAAACATATGAGGATCGATAAACGATGTAACCTTTCATACAACCATATCACGTCCCTTTTGTCACACGATATTTCGGTCAAGGATGAGGCATGGTGAACGTCATCCTCCTGTTCCTGACCGTTACTTTCTCGATCCCTAAGTAGTCTGAATATAGAAATGGAACTACCCTTCCATTCCAGTATGGCCATACATTTCTCAGACTCACTCATCGAGGGGCCCAGTAATATCTCTCTACGAATGTGAGGGACAAATTCCATCTTGACCATTCACATTCCTCCGCATGAAAACCCACTAAGCCCGAGCAGAGCCTTTATGATCACTCGGTCAAAAGTGACTTTTGACTAGGTCAAAGCTGAGCGTTTGTCATGTAGGAATCCATGATGATCTCAGGTCAAAGGGCATAGTGACATGGCTTGTATATGAGAGAAGCTTATGACTTGACCCATGCAGCTCTCTCATTGCGGGTCGGTCCAACACCCTGTACTCTTACATGTACTTATGACTTTGATTTATATCTCTATATATCTTCAAAGTCATACTGGTCTTATTTCATCTCTGCTCCCACATAGATGACCGACCAGGGACATTTAGGATAAGATCACGAGTTATCCAAGGATTGTCATCATAGTAAACATGCAAATAATATGATAACATGATACAATGATTGGCCCCTAGGGCACAATTTCCAATAGCCTGAGGCATCACATTATAAGTCATAAAATTCTTCTAAATCCTAGCTTCATCATTCATGAACTTTCGCTCCAGATATCTCTTCTGTCCTTTAACAGTCCACTTTGCCCCTTCTTCTCCTAGAATGGCTAAAACGGTATCCCAGGGGACCTCATCCAAATGCATTTTAAAATGATGGAAGTGGCATTCAGAAAGAGTAGGCAGTTTATAAAAAGATTTAATGCCGAAATCATCAAGATAAAATGATTTGTCTTTGAATTCAATCCCCAGGGATTCATCTAGGGCCGTGGTGATGTAGAATTCCCATACAAAAGTGATATTGGCTTTAGTTCTCTTTTTCATCATCTCCTTAAATCCACTTTCTAAAGCTAACATATAGAAGTCAAACTCTTATGTTACAGGGAATTCTTTTTCCTGGACAATGCCTGTGTATTGAACATGGCCTCAATTGTCTTCCGATTTAATTTGGTAGGGGCTTTAGCGGGATCGTTTACAAACTTTGGGGTTCTTTGTTCGAGCCATCTAAGCAAACATATCAAACAATACAAATCAAGACAAAACAAACCCCTATCCTTGGAAAAGAAAGCCCTCTAGTAAAGAGTTATGGTACATTGGCTAATATTTATGCACAATGAGTTCAAAATAGATTTTGGACATGTATAGTAGCGACCAAAAGAGGAATGAGTCGCGACCATATGTCTCTATAAGTTTTGGTCACGACTAAAACACTTAAAGGTCGTAACCAAAAACAAAAATTTTCAAAATAGCGAAACTGTATCAACAATGTCCCACAAACTCAACATACCCACCAAAACTTAACCCAAAACAAAGATGGAATCTGAAAAGAGGCTACCCACTGGTACACACCAAATCCCCAAAGTTTCCTCAGAGTGAAAACTAACTAAAACCGGGAATCTGAATACAAGGAATGGCAGAAAACTAAAAGGAATAGAGAACTACTTGTAATCTCTTCAACAATAGGAAGGACCAATGGAGACTGCTGTCAGTGATAAAAGGAAGAACTACTAGGGCACTGGGCCCGCAGAATTTGAAAGAAGAAGAAGAAGAGGGAGCACGACAGGGCTTTAGGAATAGTGGGGAACGATATGAAATAGTGAACTGGGGAAGCATAAATTGAAACAAAGAAGAATGGGGAGAGGCACGCTATGGGGAGGGAGTTTGAAGGGCAAAAGTCATGACTGGTAGGGTTGTGGGTGGTGGGGTTAAAAAGGCAGAAGGGTCAAAACGCATAGCTGAATATGGAGTCAAGTCGCGACCAGTTGTTACTAGGGTCACGACTGTATTTCACAGAGGACTACCCCTCTTCTCAGGACACATTGGTCGGGACCATATGCCATAACGTCGTGACTAATTCCAAAAATACTCCCTAATGTACCTCAAAACCTCTAAGAATCCCCCCAAACAACTATGAACCATTTGCACCATGTAATATCCTAATTTTCAGGCCCAGAGACTCAGAAAATAGCTTGAAATAGATAGGCTACCAGACCCCTTTGAGCAGAAGTCCTAGAAACATACAGAGGGTTTTTAGGGACAAAACTACAAGTAAGTGAAAGTATAGGGACTTATATGTAAATAGTGAAAGTTCTTAGGGGTATAATGGTCATTTTAGAAAAGAAAGGGACTAAAGTGAAAAGTTTAAAAGTTCCATGGTAAGAAATAAAAGTAAACACAAGTTGTGGGCCATTAGTGTAATTATGAAAAGTTAAGGGACTTAATTGAAAAGAGAAAAAGTTTCCAGGGGCAAAATGGTAATTATAGAAAGTTGAGTTGGAAATGGCTTAAAACTGTCCAGAAGCATTTTAGTCCCGAATTTCATCAGTAGATAGAGGAAATGATGCTGGTTAATCTGGCTTAATATAGGAATTTTATTAGAGTTTCAGATAGCTAAAATTTATCTGATAGTCAGAAAGTTATCTAAAATTTTTATCAGATCTCCTGGACCTCAGATATGAGTAAAGAGTTACAGAAATGTGCGTCCTGTGAAGCTGGAGGTCAGGGAACTGACAGAATCCCGAAAGGAGTTCTGTAGAAAAAGTTACTCACTTTTTAGTGAATTTAGACGGGAGTTCGTGAATGCCAGATACCGAACTGGGACTGAATGAGCCCAAATGACATCACACAGAGGCCCATAATAACACCAAGGGAGGCCTAGGCCTATGATATCAGTTCAGCGATAAAAGGGGCCAGGGTCCCGAGAAAGGTACAAAATGACGAAAATACCCGTGTTATAAAATAAGTAAAGAATGAATAAAGGGTATTTTGGTCATTTGACTAAGGTTAGACAGTCAAGAAAGGTTATCTGGATAGTTGACCAGGGTCAGGGGATACTTTTGTAAGGTGTGAAAAGACAATAATGTCCCTAGACTCATTAAAGTAAATAAAGAGGAACCAAGGGCATTTTGATAATTTGCCAAGGGATATTTCTTGGGAATTAAGCCTTCAGAGTACTTGAGCTTGATCAGAGACCCAAGATGACATTTCAAGAGCCTAAAAATGTGGCCCAATGGTTACCTCAGATATGAGTGAAAAGTTATAGGAATGTGCGACCTTTGAAGCTAGAGGTCAGGGAATTAACAGAATCTCGAAAGGAGTTATGTAGAAAAAGTTATTCACTTTTTAGTGAATTTAGACGGGAGTTCGTGAACGCCCGATATCCGATTGAGAAATTAATCAGTAAGCAAACTAGGACTGAATGAGCCTAGATCGTGTCACATAGAGGCCTAAGATGACGCTAAGGGAGGCCCAGGCCCATGATATCAGTTCAGCGGTAAAAGGGGCCAGTGTCCAGAAAATGTGCGAAATGACGAAAATATCCCTATGTTATAAAATAAGTAAAGAATGAGTAAAGGGTATTTTGGTCATTTGACTAAGGTTGACAGTCAAGGAAGGTTATGTGGATAGTTGACCAGGGTGAGGGAATACTTTGGTAAGGTGAGAAAAGACAATAATGCCCCTAGACTCATTAAAGTAAATAAAGAGGAACCAAGGGCATTTTGGTAATTTGACAAGGGATATTTCTTAGGAATTGAGCCATTAGAGTATTTGAGCTTGATCAGAAACCCAAGATGACATTCCAAACGCCCAAAAACGTAGCCCAAGGAATATGTGGGTTAAAGTGGCATTAAAATAATATTTTAGTGGCTTTTCAATAAAGTAAAGTTACCTGGTTGAAGTGATACCGGGGAGTTAATCAGATAAAACTTGAGACTTATTCGGAAGCCATGAGGTGGCATAAAAGGTACCCAGCAAGGCGCCACATGGCATGAGCATAGAGGAAGAAGAAAAAGCTAACGACATGTGGCACGATCTCAGCAGTTTATTCCGGGATAAGACTCTGGAATTCTCTGAAAGCGCTGAGTCAGCTGGTGAGGTGTCCCGAGGGCCCCACCATTGTGCCACCTAAGCATGTGAGGTGTCCATGGATGATGTCATTATTGATGAGTCATCTAGGACGGTGATGTCATCACGATGATGCAGGCAAATCTTCTTGAGGAAGCAAGCGATATGAGCCGTTCATCGTGATTCGATCTGAGCCGTCCATTCCATTTTCCTCAACTATAAATAGCCAACCCCCTTAAGGTGTGAAACATCCTTCTTTATATCTCTCAGAGTACTCTTACTATAGCACTCTCAAATGGATTATATCTCTCTTGCCGAAAATTCTGGCAGAAAATAACTGTACTGATTTGGTAATTCCCCATGAGAACTACCATTCTACGTAAGTACCCAGGAAAGACTGGATGAACCGGCTAGGTCCACTCACTTCAGCCTCCTTAGATAGCACTTACGTACACAGTACTTTGTATAGTCTACCAGCACAACGGTATTTTCTAGCAAATATCTTTAAAATCTTAACCTTAAATATTGACCTTAAATTCTATCCTTACATATACTCAATTGAAAATATCGTAGGTCATTGGAATACCTTAAGAACATGAATTTCCAAGAGTTGGGCTTACGGGTACTATTCATTGCTACTGTTACTTGGTAATTCAAATTACAGCCTAAACTTTGAAAATTTATAATTAAATTTAGAAAAGTCATATTAAGGTGATTACAATTTCTAATGAAATATCTTTCATTTAACTTTGAGAGAAAAATATGAAAATGGGGTTTCCTTGTCCAGATCAAATCAGTTTATTCGTTGAACTTTACTGTTCATTTGGTAAATCTGGAAGTTCCAGTTTCTTTGCCCCATTTTCAAAAATTCATTTCTCCTTGTCTACTTATCCAATTGAGTCAAATTACCTATGGATTTAAATCTCATAATGTGTACTTTAAGATCACCAAAAATCACAGAAAAACACATTCATTTACTATATGAAATTAGCGCATGAACCTCACTGCCTCTGAGTAGCCGTATTATCTTATTCCAGATTTTATCTCCCGACTTTGAAAAATCATAACAATTCGAATTCTTAACCAAATGAGGCGTTCTTGGTGTCCATTTAAAGCTCTTGATATTACCTATGTTCATACCAAATTTCACATGAAAAATCGTCAGATAAGTCAATAAAAATACTGATGGAAGTACACTACCTCAGATCGGATTAATGAGTAGCGTGCATCATACACACCAAAACATCATCTTGTAATTAAAGTGCACACTCTTTAAGTTATATGCAGTCATCCATAAACATTTACCCTCTTGCCTTGAGAAGATCCATCACCTAGAGCATAGTTATGGGGGGTGAGATTCGGGAGAATCTCAATAGCAAGTAATACAAACTATAAGGTTATGCATATTTGATTAAATGCCTAACATGTTATCATGCAATGGGAGCTAATTCATGCTTATACATAAGCAAACTCTAACATGCATATTGTCATGACATATATTGCAAGGAGTGGCACATACTCATAGCACATCATCATCATAAACATCATCACATAATATTCCATGCTCAACCAAACCTTCATGCATAACAAGTAGTAAGCAAATCAATCAAAGCACATAAGTTTATAGTTAAGTATTCTTGCTACCTCTTGTAGACCTTTGTCCTTCCTTTCTTGAAATGGTCTTTCCTTGCCACAAATGTCAAAACCTAAACATTACAATATGATTACCAAATTATAACTCCATTCCAAACAAATTCCAAGTCTAGTTTCAATAAGCTCCCTTTTTCCAAAAATTCCCATTTTGGTTTCAATGCTTCCCATACTTGTTCCTCCACTTTTCCCCCACACAAAATCTCATTTTAAGACCATTGGAAGCATCAAAATTATGAATTCAAAATACTGTTCACACGAGTGAACAGTACCATAAGGAATTTTCAACATTATAACCTTTAATTCCAATGGTTTCCAAGGTTCAAAACCTTTCCAATCCTACACAAAATCACCATATAAACTCAATGGAAGCATTAAATCATGGAAATTCCATTTCCTTCTATCATGAACAGTGCATAAACAGTGCAAACCGAAATGGTAAAGTCAAGAACATCAACTTACTTCACAACCAAGCATGTAACTAGCTTGTTTAAGCTTGTCTTAACTATCTATGATCTAAAACTCATATTCCTTTCACATATACACAAAAATTCCAGCAGCATCTCCCCAAGATTTAAGCCTCAAAAATCACTTAAACTCAAGCACAAACCATAAGACCAAAAGGTAGAAGCAAGGAGACAACTTACCTTACTTGCTCCTTTAAGATCCTTGCTTCTTCCTTGCTTGAGAGAGAATTTTTCAAGAGGCTCTCCACCCTTTCTTGCTCACGGTTTTGGGCTTGCAAATGGGGGGTATTTATAGCAAAAGTCATGTGCCATTTGAAGGCCAAGATCACCTTGGGAACTATTTGATCCAATGGTTAAAGGTTTGATCTTGGAATATCTTTTCACTTTTCACTCATGACCTTACCACCATGACATCACTAGCATGGCCTACTTGGAACACCTAACCTCCTCTTCTTGGTCCCATTTTTGAGTCCATGTGGGTCCCACCATGTGCAAACCCTGATTCTTACTTTATTCTCTTTTCTTTTTCTTTTCAAAATCCATAAATTATTCATTATTAGACTTAGGCTCCAAGATAACTTTTGGGCCTTATTGGGCTGGCCTAGGATAACATGTTGGGCCTCTTTTAGGTCCAATAGCTAGTTGGCCCAAATCCCAATGTACTTTTCTCATACTGATATCCGTAAATTACCCTGATCTTAGCATAAATGCTAAACACCTCTTTTAATTATTCTAACATTTTTAGAAATTCATTCTAATATAAAATAAATTCTCTACAAAGTTTCATAATTTTTTGAGACCCAGAAGTCCTGTTAAAAATTACATACGTTTCCTTTAACCCTTTATTGGTGTCCTTTTTCACCGTAAATTCCATAATTAATTATACAGGACTCCTTTTTGACTTCTGTCAACTCCATAAATTCTCATATTAATTATAATAATTTACTATCAATTTTCATTTGATATCCATCCATTGAATAAAATGACCAAAATGCCCTCCATTTACTTCTGGTTTCTTAGGGCATCACAGTGGCATTTTCGTAATTTTACACTTTGGCTCTTAGACTTTCTTCCTCTTCCAATTAATCCTTTTTTTACATAAATATGGCCACAACTTTTCCTAAAAATCTCATATATTTTATTTAACCTGTACATACAACGTAGTACAGAAATTAGGGATGTTACAAGGTGAATCACGGCCAAGAGCAAGAAAGGAAGAGAAGGAAGAGAGAGAAAGAGAAAGAGAGAAAAAAGGAAAGAAGAGAAAGAAAGGAGGAAAAAGGAGAAGTTCTGGCTGAGCTTGGAGCAATCCAAGGAGCTTAGGGACTCGAGGAAAAAGGAGAAGTTCTGGCTGAGCTTGGAGCAATCCAAGAAGCTTAGGGACTCGGTAAGCTTAGGAATAAGGTAAGTAATTTATTCTAGTCCCTGCTCTAACAAATTAGAGGATTGTTCTTATAAATTTAATAGTTAGAATAGAGAAATATCTCTCTCTATAAGGTTAGCCGTAGATAGAATCTCTATAAGGTTAGCCGTGGATAGAAAGAAAGTTAGTGATGGTCAGAATAGGGGTATTGCCTCAGGATAAGCTTGAATTAAGTAAAGTTATGCTAGATAAGATCATAATAAAGTATTATTATGCTATGTATAGGCTCTGACCTATGAAAAGGTGGAACCTCAGATCAAAGGTTAAGGACTAAAGGAAGGGCTACACGCCAGGTAGTGAACTTACCTACTTGTATGCTTATGTTGCTTGAATGTTTTATGTGATATTTACTTACTTTGATAATATGAAGCATGTATGATTAAATGATGCTCTGTTTCTTTTTATGCTATGGCCATATGTTATAATTAAGGGACATGAAACATGTAAGTTATCATTATGCAAGCATGATCATTAAGTACACACATAGTAACATCAAGCATATAGTTGCATACATTGTATGGTTTCCGTTTGCTACTGAGATTTTCCCCAAAATCTCACCCCTTCCATATCAATCCAATTACAGCAGGTCTTCTTAAGATGGAGGGGATGAGGATTCATGAAGAGAAGTTAAGAATTATTTAGCATGATTGATATGTGATTGATGTATGTATGTAAAGTTAGTTGCTGGAATTTACCACCATGAATCACCTTTGATCTGTAATTAAAAATAGTAAATGGTTGAATGTATGATATTTTACAGTAAATATTAGACATACAAAGCTTCGATTTGATATATAGAACACCTTATTTGAATGTCTACACCTGGAGATATAATTTTTCAAAGTTGAGGCTAAAATGCTGGATTCAGGGAAAAATGTTGGATGAACAGTAACATTGTAGCATTGACTGACGTTGACTTGGTTAATTCGTGGTCAACGAGTTAGTTTTCCCTGAAAGAGGATTAAGTTAGCTTTATTTATCAATTTGAACTACTTTTTTTTAATTTTTCTAGAATTAGTTATGATTTTTTGAAATCAGGTCACTTGTCTGGAATTTACACAGTGAACAGTACTCGATAAAGTAAAACTCCAAATTGAAAAATTTGACTTTAATGACCTTGAAAGTGATTCCAGATGCTACCAAATGGTCCCTAAGACGTATGAAAATTAGGACATGACAAAATCCCTAAATCTAGAATGTCAAAATATAAAATAGGTGCAGATTAAGATAGAAAACTTCCCAATGCAGTCCATGAGCTCAAGATATGCTATCCATCACCAAGAGATTAAAGTTCTAGCATCTCATAGCTCCTACTATGCTGCCATCGCTGCCCAAAAATGATGCCATGAAGAATACAGAAAAAGATGATGAAAAGGTCAAGAGAAAGATGGTAGAAGTAGATTAATAGGTGGAGAAATGTGAAAATATGTGAAAATATCAATAAAAATGGAAGGTGTGAATGGAAGTTGTAGAGAGAATGTTAAGAGAGAGGGAGCAGTTGTTTCCTGGCCAAATCTAGTAAAAACTCCAGCCCCCTTTGTCTGCCTGCTCCTCCTTCCTTTAATTACAGAGTAACCTAAATAGAAACGCATAGCTTCACTAACTGCCTATACTAGTCACAACCAGATCCTAATTTTGGTCACGACCTGAGAACACAGAGAATATCCCAGGAGAAAATAGGTCACGACTAGTGGACTCTTAGGTCGCGACTACACGTCACAGAAGCTGGCTTTCACATTTCTGGACATCTGTCTAGTAATTCCTTCTCTACTTCACATTGGGTCCTTGATTCTCCTCCAAAACACTTGCAATTCAAAATCAAAGCTCACTATAAAAGCCCAACTAAATAAAGAACAACATAAATACAGCTTAGAAGAATTAATTTATCATTTAACCCTTTTATCAGCACATTGCCATGCACACTCATGTATTACCACAAAAGCATAATTACCATCATAAAATGACTGGTAAACTTCCCATAAAACCCTTGAAAATGTCAAAGAAACCATATACAATTTGCATCCTATCATACCCTAATCCCAACAGGTTTCCAAAGATGAAAGGAGATGAAGTTGCATAAGAAGGAGTTAGGGATTGGATAATATGATTGATGTATGAAATTGTTTTGAATGTAATATGTAAAAGTGTTATGTATTCAAATTTTATGACATTTTCTATAAATGAAAGAAAAAAGTTAGAGATTGAATAAATGTATGAAATTTTTTCAACATTTAGTTAACATGTCAAGCTTTATTTTGATATCTAGAATGCCTTATTTTGATGTCTATACAAAGAGAACAATTTTTTTAAAATTAGAAATCAAAATCTGTCTTCAAGATTATTATAAAATAAACAGTGATATTTGACGCCAAAAACTACATTGATTAGTTGAACATTTAGTCTAAAACATTTTTCCTTAAACTATATTATGTTAGCTACGTGTAGCCTTTTAAACTAATTCTTTTTTATTTTTCTTGAATTAATTATGATTTTTTGAAGTTCTTCGCTTACCTGGAAATACCACATTCATAGTAACTGCGATCTTGGAAATATCAGATTTCGTATATGAGCTTCCATGATCATATAAGTGGTTCTAAATATTACTAATTGGTCCCTAAGGTGTTCAAAAGTAAGGTGTCATAGGAGGTGGTTGGGAGATTTTATGATGTAAAAGTATAAGACACAACATGAAGATTCATGATGTGGTCAATAAAGATGGTGTTTTGGTCAAAAGTCATATGACCATTGAAGTAAGGAAAGAGAAATGAGGGTTAATGGGGATATCCTAAATGTTCTATTAAGAATAAGAGACAATATGAAAGGACCAGAGTTGTCACCAAAAGATATTTATAAGATTCTAATACTAAGTGACAACTTCTCTAGAGATTTGAAGTTTTTTCCTAAAGAAATATATGGTTATCATCGTATAATCTGCTACATTTATTCGAGAAGCATGGTTAACAAGTCTAGGAGCTTCACCAATCTGAATCAAGATGACTACTTGCTACTAGCAAGAATAAAAAGTGGAGAAAAGATAAACATTGGAGCTCTGATCTATAGTGAGATCATAAATTTCTTCTATGACAATTCCAAGGTCATCCTATTCCCTATCCTCATATGATTTTCTTCATTCTCCAATAACTTTGATTATCTGGAACAAAGAGATAAGGAGGTTAAGATTCCAAGATTTGGAGTTGAGCAAATTCACATAATGAGGATTTCTTTGCTTTTGCCATCTGGAGGCAAGGAATCTTAAAAGGGAAAAAGGAAGCAGACTGTTACAACAAGCTCCAAGCAACAAAATGAAGCTCAATCCTCAATTAAGTATCTGCTCTATCATTTACACAAGCTTCAACCCAACACTTGCTGCAACAAGAGTTGAGAACATTTAAAGAAAGAATGCTTGCAAGGGTACACGAAGTTGGTTAAAGTTCACTTGAAGGGGTTACTGCCTTAATTATGGATTTTGCACAATCCTTGGAAGAAATATTGCTAGCTGAGATCCCCAAGGTCAATGAAACTACAAAGAATAGTTTTTAGATACTCTTCAACCAGGTTGACTCTCATACACAAGCTCTAAGGGCTTTGAGATAAGAAGTGGTGGACTGACAACCTCAAGTTGACAACACTCAAACCACTTCGCTCTTAAAGAACTACTTGCCCCACCTAATATCCCCTCAGCCTCTACATCCTCAACTTCTAAACCATGTTCCTCTAAACCTAAGCTTGAGGATGCAAAAAGGGGGAGAGAACTAATAAGAAGTAATGAGTCATTTTGAATCATTTTGAACAATCTATTATATTTACTGTGTTTTTGACTTAATACATTTATCAGTTGCTTTCTAGTTGAGTTTTATGAATTGATCTCAGCTTATTTCATTTATGATTTTTATGCGTGTTTATATTATGTTAATCTTTGTTTTTATTAGTTGGATTTTGCCATCATAAAAAACAAGGAGAATGTTAAATTCTATATTTTAATGATGACAAACATTTGAGATTTAATTTAATTTTAACATAGCTTATTTTCTAATAAGCTTATCGATAAAGTTATTTATCGATAAGATCTTCGATCAATAAGAACACTTTTAGCTTGTGAAATCAAATTCTAAATGGCATTTATCGAAAGAGTGATCGATAAGGTAGTTTATTGATAATTACTTTGATAAATAAACTAGTTAACTAGTGATATTTGACTTTGAGAAAACTCTTTATCCTATCTAATCTAAGTTTGACATGGTTTCCAGAAAATGATCTTGTAGAAGTTTGGAAATCTCTATCTTAAAAGTATTGCCAAAGTATTTTGAACTTAGAAGAATTCTGATAAAGTCAAGTTCTATTTTTAAATATTTTATCAAAGTATATTTTAAATAATGCTTTTATCAAAAAAATTTAAAACTATATTTTATCGATAACCTATTAAAAAAGATTGTTTATCGATAAACAATTCGATAAATTGTCTATTCTGTTCAAATATAGATATATATTCTGTTTTGGAAAGAAGAAAAAGGGAATTTATCAAAGAACATTTTGAAAATATCTCTGTTTGATAAATATTTTGATAAGCCTAAATCCAAGCCTTTGTAACTTAATGTTCATTTTTCGAAGGATACTCGATCAGGCTATTTTTCGAAATATTATTCGATAAGAGTGATTTTGGTTTAAAGTAGACATTTATCGATAAGGATACTCTTCAATAAACACTTTGATAAATTATCATGTTCTTCATTAGGTACAAAACTGATCTTCAACCTATGTTTCTAGAATTTAACGCAAAAATTTGGAAACTAATTTGCCTTTGCTTAAACACTTGCTATATGAATGATACAATGCATTTCAAGATTACTTGTAAGCAAAAATAAGATCAATTGCAGAAATCTTCAAAAAGTAGTTTGTGTCATATAAGTATTAAATGCATCCAACTGTTATGCTCCAACGACTCACTTTCTCAACAGATACTTCCAGAGTCTAACTTAACGGACATATATTCAAACATAACTATAAAAGAAGGCTATAATAAATACAATGACAATATTATTATTGAACATCATTAACCAACCTTCTGTGAATTATATTAACTATCACTCAATACTATGTTCTACTCTATTTTACATTTTCTGAAAGAGAACTTTTGAAATTCAGTCTTTAACACTCACTCTATCTGAGAGAAATTTAGAAATCTTTTATCTTTTATATGAGATACTCAAGAGAGTAAGTCTCTTGAGTTAGTTGATTGTAACCTTACGAGAAGTAAGGGGAGTGAGAGAGGATATCTCTTGTTGATATACTGAGGCACCAAGAGCCCTGTGAATCTTGGTTTATAGTGGAAAACCCATAGGAGCTTTTTGGGAACTGGACGTATACCAAGTGGTTGGGTTAAACCAGTATAAACTCTCTGTACATGTTTTCTTTATATGCTTCTGATAGGATATAAATTGTATATGGTTTTTGTACCTTTTAAGGGTTTTGTGACAATTTTACCATTCATTTTATGCCTGTAATTGTGCTTTTGTGGTAATACATGATTGTGCATGGCAATATGCTGATTAAAGGGTAAAATGGTAAATTAACTCTTCCAAACTGCATATATGTTGTTCTTTAATTAGTTGGACTTTTACAGTGAGCTTTTATTTTGAATTGTAGGTATTTTGGAGGAGAACCAAGGACTAATGTGAGCATAAAAGAAATCACAAGACAAAGAGAACCAAATCAAGGAAGCCAGCTTCTGTGATCTTTAGTGGCGACCTAAGTGTCCACAAGTCACGACCTCATTTCTTCTGGGAAGTTTTTTTACATTTACAGGTCACGACCAAAATATGGATCTGGTCTCGACCAAAAGGGACAATTTGTGAAGCTGTGCGTTTTTTGATTAGGTTATTCTGGAATTAAAGGAAGGAGGAGTAGTTAGACGGGAGGAGGCTGAATTTTTGCCAGATTTGGCTAAGAAGCAACTGGTCATTCTCTCTTAACATTCTCTCTACAACTTCCACACACACCTTCCATTTTTCTTTATCTTTCCACAGATTTTCATATTTTTACACCGATTAATCCACTTCTACCATTCTTCTTATTACTTTTCCATCACCTTTTTTTTGCACATCTCATGGCATCAGTTCTGGACAGCGATTGCAGCAGTAGGAGCTATGAGAGACTAGATCTTTAATCTCTTGATAATGGACTGTATATCTTGAGCTCATGGATTGCACTAGAGAGTTTGCTATCTTAATATGCACTTATTTCATGTTTTGACATTTCTAGATTTAGGGATTTTATTGCATGAATAGGGATTAAATGTCGATTTATTATTCTCATATTAGATATTTGTAATTGATATTAGATGATGAGATTATTGATTTTAATATAAATATTTCAATTTTGATTTCTGGATAGTTAGACTATTATAACGATTGTTGATATTTAATTTAATTGCTTGAAGTCTATGGTTGTTGATTGATGACCATTTGAGAGCATTATAGTCATCTGATTTAATTACACACTAAGTGGCTTTCAACAGTGAATTCAAAAGTTTTTAAACTAACTTTGATCAAAGGAGTTCAAGAACTATTAATGCACTTGACTCAATCATTGATTAAGATTTTAATTAAGATTTAGTGACTTCAAAACTCCCATATCAAATTAAGATCAAAGATATATATGTTTTCATAATTAAGAGTCTTTCTTAACATATTTCTTTCACAATCCATTATTTATTTAACAAAGATATATAAGTTTTTATTGCATCAATGTTTGATAAAATCCAAAATTCATGTTTTTACTCAGGTTTTCAATGGATTTGCCCACCAATTTTCTAGGATTCCAATAAAAAAGGCTTCTTGAGAAGAACGATAGGGTTATGCCTTATTCTATAATATCGGGTGTAATCATTATTTTGATAGATCGGACGACGACAAGCCAAGCGTATCAGTAGTGATGTCTTTCTCAACTCTATCTTATTAACTTTATTATCACCCAATTCAACCCCTTAGGTGAAACTATCATTTTCACATATGTATTTTGCATTAAAAAAAAAATTTGAATCCCTTCTATATTTATGATGCAAATTCAAACTCAACTTTTTTTGCTTTTATAAAAATTTGAACTTAAAGCCTTATGCATAAACTAGCATATTACTTCAATTTATTTTCTTTCTAGAACAAAACTACTTAGTGCTGGTCGGTACTAATGTCTTATAAGTAATTTTGATATTAACAGTAATCATAAGCTTATTACTCAAACTTTAAATTGCCACTAAGTATATTTTAGGGTTAAAGTTCAACCAACACACTAAAGTATTTTTTTGTGATAAGCAGCCTAAAGTATTTTGTGGTGCAATTTGTACCCTAATATATTAAAAATGGATTCCAATTCTAATTTAACACTAAAACTCAATTTCACCCAATTTAACACCCTACTAACATTCGTTTGCAACCCACTCCCCCCCTACACTAAAAAAACAATACCCTCCTACAAAAGACTATAATTGTAATTTGAGTTCAAACCACACTACAATGAAGGATAATAAAAAGAATGAAGGTCATATTGTGATGGTCCCTTTTATGGCTTATGGCCATCTTATAACTTCTCTAGCTCTAGCTCAACAAATCCACCAATAAACCTCCTTCACCATCACCATTACCAACACTCCTCTCAACACTCAACACCTCTAATTTGCCATTTCTTCTTCTTCCTCTTCCTCCTCCAATCTTCACCTTGTTTTCTTACCTTTGAACCCACCAGCCATGGCCTTCCACCTAACATAGAGAACACAAAAATTCCTTCCCCTCTATTTTCAAATCTAGGTCTTGCAGCTCTAAGTCTCTAACCCCATCTTTGATCCCTAATCTCTAGAATCACTAGAGAAGAAGGTTGTTTCCCTCTCTACATCATGATGTCTTCTTAGGCTGAGTTTTTGACATAGCTAAGAGTTTCGATATTAAGAGTATTTACATTCACCACTCTACTGTGCTTATGGAACTATTGCTTACATATCTATTTGGTTGAACCTCCCTCATTAGAAAACCAACTCTAAAGAGTTTTACAATCTAGGGTTCCATGAAAATTACAAATTCCATTGCTCTTTACTTCATTGGTTCTTGAGAGACAAGTCGATGGCACTAACACTTGGTCCCAATTCTTTCAATCCCAAATAACTCTTTCTATAAAATCTTATGGGTGGATTTGCAATACCATCAAGGAAAGCAAGCTGTTAGGGTTACAACTTATGAGCAAATTCATTAGATCCCCTATCTAGGCATCAACCCTTTTCTTCCTACGAAGGGTCAAGGAGATGACGACGCCAGCTGAAGGAGGATGGAGAGTGGGTTACAAATGGTTGTTAGTGGGAGTGTTAAATTTGGTGAGATTGATGTTTCATTTTTAATATATTGGGAAAAATTGTGCCACAAAATACTTTAGGGTGGTGGATACATCTCAACAATATAATATAATACACATGTGCGCACATATATATTATAATCAACTTAAAATTAACCAATAAACATGAGCCAATCCAACATGATATGAGAGGAAAATAGCCTATAATTATACATTGCACTTAAAGTCCTTAATTGGAAAATCAAAAAGAGAAAAATTCTGTGTCTGAAAAATAAAACAATCATATCTAGTCAAAAAGAAAAAGAGAACGAATCCTGAGCAATTAAGAATTGCATCCAGATCTAAGATTTGTAATTTAGAACTGCGGGTACAATTGTCTACGAGTTAAATCAAACATTTAATGGTCATATTTTTTTCTTGATTGACAAGTCATCCTAGATCTGAAATCATATTAAACTATTACTATTCCACTTCTGAGCCTAATTAGGCCCCAAATGTGGAATAATTCTTCCAAAAACATATTTTGTATTCAAGCTAATTCATACTCACTATAGATAATAGATCTCTTAAATATGTATTTTGCATTAACACAAACTTGAACCCTTTTTGCGTTAATGCCTGCAAATTAAAACTCAACCTATTTTCTGCATTCACATAAATTTGAATTCAAAGGATCACACATATACTAGCATAACTCTTTCTATTAGTATCAATGCTTATTGACGTCTATATATGGAAATATAATAACTTGAATTTATTTTCTTTCTAGAACAAAATTTCTTGGTGGTGGTGGTAGGTACAGATGATGTCTGATGAGTGACTTTGATGATTAATAAGTAATAACAAGCTTGGTGCTCAAGCTTCAAACTCTCACCAAGTATATTTTAATATATATATATATATAATAAACTTAAAATTAACTAATAAACATGAGCCAATCGAAAATGACATGAGAGGGAAATAGCCTGTAATTATACTCAGAGCCCATCCTCAATTGGAAAATAAAAAATTGAAAGATTCCTTGTGTCTAAAAAAGAAAACAATCCTATTTACCCAAGAAATGAAAAGAATCCTGAGCAATAAAGATTGGCATATCTAGATATGGATTTTTAATCAAAACAAAGGATCTTTCACAATATTCATTGTTTCAGATCTCACATGTTGGCCTATATATATAAATCCAATTATATGTGTTATTGACTCAGGCAAGCCATAGTCATTATCTCTGTCTTATTCCTTCGTGAAAACTATAGTTATAGTTGTGGAGCTTCCTGAACTCTCACGCTAAAAGGAGATAAGGGATAGAGTTAACTGCTTGTTCATGGATAACTATGGCCTTTGCAAATCAAATGAAAGCTTATATGCATAGGTCAAGGGTCTGCATGAACTTGGAGATAGGGATACCTTGATCCTTTTTGATATTGGGGTGATTGATCCTTTTTCATATTGTGGTGAAGGGAGCTCCACAATCATATTTTTTTGGTCAAAACACAATCATATACATTCTTCACTATTTCAAATGTATTTGCACACAATACAAGTATACATGATTATATTCCAAACAAGTTCTTCTGTGAGTCTCTAGTTGTTAAGATCATTGTGTATACGAGTACTTATATACCTTTGATCTATAAGCCCTATTTGCTATGTGGGATTGGGGAGTTGACATTTATATTAAGATTGTGCAATAGTAATTTTCATATTTGGTATAGGGTAATGAGGACTTCAATTACAATCCCAATCCCATTATGAGATTACTCAATACCACCCTCGGTATTGAAAAATCAATCTTGGGATTGAACAATTTATTACTAAATTACCCATCACCGCATCCTTCTCTTATCTCTCTACCTCTACCATCCTTCCACCCATGATAATCTCTTCCTTCCTTGCATTTATACGAATTTTGAACATAAAGATGGTGATGTTGATGGCATATCAGATTGATGGTGTGCTGGTCTTCTCCATCGAAGATGGCTAGAGACGGTGAGGCAATGTTGATTTTGATGGTTACAATTTTCTAAAGAGGTGGATAGCACACAAATTGGATCTGATTTTGATTTTCTGTCGAGGTCGATGCTAAATCACTGTTGTTTCATGACTAGCTTGTTCTCTTTACGTATCAATTTGAAGCTTAACATTGGCTAAGGTTTGGCAACAAGAATCAAAGAAGATGAGGGTAATTGTGTCTTTTATCTAATTTTTGTTTGATTTGAGTCTTAGTTTTTTCCAATCTTATTGATGTGACATTAATAAACTATTTTTCAGCTTCCTTCACAACTACACGAAAAGGATTTAGCATCGCCAATCAATGTCGCTTGTCTCGCTACGGATGTTAAAAAAAAACAATGGCATTTTTGTAATATTTTCAACATTTCTAACGTTAGTTATATGGGAAAGCGATGTCGTATTTCTTCCAAGGGAGTAAAACAATGAAAACTTGCTAAGAAATAACAATAAGCGACGTTGGTTCTACGTTCAATGTCGCTTTTTATGTGAATTGACGTTATAAATCATCACAATTTGAATTTTAACCTAACTGCTTCGTCTTTATAGTATCACTTTCATTTTCACACACCTCATCATTGTCCCTCACTTTGTCCCCACTTGAAGAAACTTCATTCTCTAGATGTTTTGGCTATTCCCAAGCATTTCTAATCTGTATTACCATCGTTCAGCGTTGCCATCAATATAAGCTTTCATCAATTTTTATGCTTTTTATATCGTGAAGTATCACATTCTAACTTTTTTTTACTTGTATAAGGCAAATATAAGTAGAAAAATGTTAAAAAGCGATTGTGAGGTTATGTGTGAAAAATCTCCAAGTTTAAAAGGAAAAAAGGATGTAACTGTCATTAGACAAAAGTTAAATAAAATTTTTTAAAAGAAAATGGAAAAATATAGTTTTGAAATTTCAGGCACCAGACTAGAATTTCAAAAAGTATAGTAATAGAGTAAAATAGAATTTTATCAAATTCGGGGACTAAAGTATATTTTGTCAAATTTAGGGATAAAATTATAATATCGAGAAAAATAGCCCCAATGTGCCCGGAATCAGATTAGTCCCAAATTTTATCAGTAAATAGAAAATAATATTTAGGAGACCTATGTTTTTCAAAATTTCAATTTAAGGTCTCAAATAATTAATATTAATTTTTGAAGTTTTGAGAAACATATAGAATTTTTATTAGATCTTCGGGGTCTCAAAAATTGAACAAAATTTATAAAAAAATTATTTAATAGTAGAATGAATTTATAAAATTATAAGGACCCCTAAAAGAACTTTATATAATTTATCACAAAATTTAAGGTGAATTAAGATACCCAATGGAGTTTATAAGGGTTATTTATAGGAAATTGAGCCAGCTAATAAATTGGATCTAGACAAGGCCCATAATAGCCTCTAACAAGAGGCCCAAGATGCCAAGAATTTATTTTGAGGTCAAATGAATTTTAATGCTATTTTTATGAATTTTCAAAAAGAAAAAGAAAAGAATTTTCAAGACATGTGAAGTGACTAAATGAGGTGTACCTATAGTGTGACCACTTGCCACCACAAGTCAAGCCTTACAAGGGATAGGAATTTTTACACGTCTTATTATATTAAAATGATGTAATAATTAAATTAATGATGTTTAAGTTTAATTAATATAAAAATTAACCAATAAGGAGCAAGATTAAGGGGTTATAATAATTAGTTAAAGGAGGGGTAAATTAGTCATTGTAAATGGTGTGAAAGAAGGAAGCCTTGGGAAACTCGTGTTCTCCAAAAACTTAACCAACAAAAGGCAATTCAAGGAGGAATCCTAAGGCACTTTGATCCAATACATCTAAGGTTTAAGTTAAGCAATCCTTCCTAGTTTATATATATATGTTTTGGAAGGTTGGAACCTAGGTTTTAATGGTTAAAAATTGGATTTTCTCTTGAGTTTCCTTGCTGGCTGAAAATGGAAAACAAAAGGGGAAGGGTTAAACCAAGTTTGAACCATGTAAAGGATATTTAGATAAGCTAGGATTAGTGATTGGTTGTTGAATTAATTTGTGTTTTTTACTTTACTATCTATAGAGGCCTCTCAACCAGCTGCTGTTCTGGACAGAGGAGTTTGATTTTCATTGTGCTTATGCTTCCATTGAATCCAAAGGATGATTTTGTGTAGGATTGAGTAAGGTTGGAGTCTTGGAAGCAGTTTAATTGAAAAAAGAAAATTTTGGAATGATTATATACTCCTCTCGGCCCTATCCAGAAAGTCATGAAGAAGTTAGAATTTTATAATTTTATATAATTTGATTTAGATGGCAAAATTATGTAGGGTAAAGTTAAAACACCAATCAATTCAAAGGTTAAGTCAATTAACTAAAATTAGGAAAAAGTTACCCTAATCGGTTAATTAAGTTTATTGCTCCGGAATACTAGTTAAAATTGGATTATGATGAATGAATAATTATGTGATCTTTAGGCTTTTATTTTGTGTGCTCAATAAGGCAGCCACACACCAAAGAAAATTAAAGCATTCGAGGTAGTTAAACTAACCTAAACTTGTATGTATTGAATGCTATGTATAGTTGTGTTTTGGCTTTGTTGATTTGTGTTACACATGTGTATGTATAGAATGGATGATTTTGGAATGTAGATATGGTTTAATTGTTGGAACTTTTGTCTCTAAACAGTAACACATTTTAGGCAGTGATCTTTGGGCTGTAATTAAAACTAGTAAATGATGTAATAAATGTACGATATTATACCAAAGTATAGTTAACATGTCAAGCTTCATTTTGATACCAAGAATGCCTTATTCCGATGCCAGTACAAAAATAACAAATTTTTCAAAGATAGGGACCAAAATCTATTTCCAGAATTTTAACCAAAATAACAGTGAACTTCAACACCAAAATTGTATTGATTGGCTAATCATTTGGTCTGAGACATATTTTTCACTTAAATTTCATTATGTTAACTTCGTGTAGCCTTGAACCACTTCATTTCAATTTTTCTAAAATTAGTTTTGATTTTTTAAAGTTAGGTTGCTCGTTTAGAACTTACAAAATGAACAGTAATCCATAGTGTTTAGTCACAAGGAACCACAGCTTTAGTCGCGATGAACAAACACAGAGACAATTGGTCACGATTAACTGAAGCTCTGGTCTTAACTAATGAACACAAAAAGGATAATATGGTTCAAACAGCTTCCAGATGATGCAATCTGACTTTAATGACCCTATAAGTTGTTCTAGAGGTTATTGTTTGGTCCCTAAGGTATTTGAAAGTAAGGTGTGACATTTTTGTATTAGAACAAAAATTTTGGCATCAGATAGGACAGTTCTCAGACCTTAACCCTAAGTAGTTACTACCTTGTTTGAGATTGGGGTTGTAACACCTTACTTTTGTACGTCTTAGAGACTATTTGATAACATTTAGAACCACTTACAAGTCCATTGAAGTTCATTCTCAAAATCTAAAAACTTCTAAATCAATGGTACTGCTCATGTGGTATTTCTAGATTAAGCAACGAACTTAAAAAAATCATAATTAATTATAGAAATATTGAAATGAAGTATTCAAAAGGATAATCGAAGCTAACATATTGTACTTTAAGGGAAAAATAAGTCTCAGACTAAATGCTTAGTCAATCAATATAGTTTAATCGTCAAAGATTACTGTTCACTTGGTCAAAAATTCTAGAAAATATTTTCTGGTCCCCAACTTTAAAAATTTTGTTCTCTTTGTATAGACATCGAAATAAGGCATTCTTGATGTCAAAATGAAGGTTAATATGTTAACTAAGTGCTGGTAAAATATCATAAATCTACAACAATTGCTGCTATGCTGTCATAATAATAACATCTCTTTCTTGTTCCTAGAGAACTTCAGTTGCTGAGATCCCATATATCTTCTTCAGCTACTGTTACTCCTACCTTCTGAAGTGCCCTACACTATGTGCTTGATGTTAATATTTGTGCACTTAATAATCATGCTTGCGTAATGATACCTTACATGCTTTCATGTCCCTTAATTACAATATATGGCCATAGCATAAAAAGAAACAGAGTATCACTTAATCATACACGCTTCACATAATCAAAATAAGCAAACATCACATAAAACATCCAAGCAACATAAGCATACAAGTAGGTAAATTCACTACCTTTTTTACTCCTTGTTTTCCTTATCATTTCTCTTTACCTCTTGCTTCTTACTTCTCTTTGATGTGTGGCTTCCCTCTTTGAGCACACAAACCAAATCCTAGCATTGCATTATTATTCATTCATTACAATCTAACTTTCTTGAACATTGAATTTGATTTACTATAGTAACTTTCCTTAATCTTTATTAATTAGCTTGGCCTTTGAATCAATTGATGTCTTGACTTTACCCTACACAATTTGGCCTTCTGAATCCATTTATTAACTTAGAATTTCCAAATTCCAGCAGCTGCACATTGTTCTAGATAGAATCGAAAAACTTCCCTTTTCTTTCAAAAATTCTCATTTTGATTCCAATGCTTCCAATACTTGTTTCTCACTTTTATCCCACACAATTTTTTATTTTAAAACCATTGGAAGCATCAAAATTATGAAATTCAAATCACTGTTCATACGTATAAAGAGTAACATAAAAGGGTTTCAAAACTTCCCTTTTCCATTTTCAATGCTTCCAAGGTTCCAATCCTACACAAAATCATCATTTAAATTTAATGGAAGCACTAGATCATTAAGAATCAATCTCCTCCTATCCAAAACAGCATTGGCTGAATGGCCTCAAGAAAGGCAAAGTCAAGAATCACAATTTAATTCCATAACTAAACATCCTAACTAATTTGTTTAAGTGCTAATTACATAGTTCTAGCTTCAATTTCTTTTCCCCCCTAAATTTCCAGATTTTGGATAGTAACCATACCATGGGGAAATCTCCTTTTCCTTCCCTTAAAACCCTAGGTTCAAGCCTCCAAATTAAAGGAAAATAAGCTAGGATCAATAACTTACCTTGATCCCATGCAAGCTTGATCCTTAAGCTCCTTGTTCTTGTTTTTTTTTAGGTTTGAGTGGAAATTTTGGCATAGTTTCCCCATGGTCCTTGGGAGCCCGAAATTGAAGAGAATGGAGGGGGTATTTATAGTGAAATTTTAAGGGCTTAAGGACTAAAATATCCCTCCTTCAACTAATTATTACAATGCTTTAATCTTAAATCTCATTGGTTACTTAATTCCTTAATCTTCATTAACTTAATTCTTATATTATTTTAATAAATTTTGGCACATGGGATTACCCTTTCTTCCTTGTCTTTGGTGCCATGTGTCCTTGGTGTGGGTCCCACAAGGATACCTCACAAGCCAACTCACCTTATCTCTTGATTTTCTTTAATTTATTTCTTTTTAAAATTCATCAGTAATCCAAAATTGACTAGAGCTCCAAAACTTACTCTTGGGCTTGTTGGATACTATATATGACTCTACTTTGGGCCAATATTAGGTCCAATTGCTAATTGGTATAAATTCCAATACACTTCATTTACCGGATATCCTAATATACCTTAAATTTTGGAATAAATTCTAGAAAATTATTTTAATAGTTCTAAAACTTTTATAAATTTATTATAATATAAAATGAATTTCTTGCAAAGTCTCAAAATTTTGAGACTCATAAGTCCTGTTAAAAATTTTATACATTTCTTTTAATCATTTATTGGCATCCTTTTTCACCTTAAATTCTCTAATTAATTCTACATAACTCCTTTTTTACTTCTGTTAGTTTCATAAATTCTTAGATTTAATTATAAGAATTTAATGTTAAATTTCATCTGATTTTGAGGTTCAGAAGATATTGTACTAATCTCTAGATTTCAGAGATTAATATCAATTTATCGGGACCTTAAATCAAAATTCTGAGAGATATGTCTGCCCCAATTTTCATTCTCTATTTACTGGTAAAATTTGGGGCCAAAATATTTCTGGGCAATTTTGGGCCTTTTCTAGCTCAACTTTCTATAATTACCATGTTGCCTCTGAACTCTTGAAAATTGCACTGTAGTCCCTCAACTTTTCATAATTACACTTGTGTCTACTTCCATTCTGCCCTATGGAACTTTTAGGGTTTTCACTTTAGTCCCTTTCTTTTTTCAAAATAACCATTATGCCCTTGAAACTTTCATTAATTGCAATTTAGCCCCTTTGGCTTTAAAACTTTATACCTTCTCTCTTTCTTTGGCTTAAAACTTATCTAATCATTATCCTTTCTTCTGATTACCATATCAATCCCTTCATAACCTCTTTCCTCTATCAGTCTTATACAGATAGGAAAAATTTGTGATGTTACATTCTACTCCCTTAAAATAAATTTCGTCCTCAAAATTTAATTCGTACCTTAGTTAAAATAACCTTGGATATAACTCCTCTTTTTATCCTCTTTTGCTTTATGACTAAGGCTCAGGGTATCTATCTCTTATCTTCTATCTTGGCATCTAGTGGAGTACTCTCAACATTCGTGGAGCTTCATATCTTTCTTGCGCTTTTATGCTCCTTTTTCCTTAGTCAATTTAATTAGAGTCGAAGTCCACTTCTTTCTATTACTCACTTACTTGTTATGCATCTATTTGTTTATGGACGACTCACTGTACTAGGCTTGTGAGTAGTGCCCATTTCTTTCATATATAATCTTCCAAAAATTTTATGTAATTCTAGGGTCTGTGTCATATATCATACTTCTCATTACGTATCTCTTATTACGCACCTTTTCGTGCGTATTGCGTATTTCTCATTACGCATTATAAATCTTTCATTACGCTTTTCTTTCTACATTATGGAATACTCTTTGACATATAGCTTTGCCAGCTTATGGGGTGGATCTTGCTCTTAAGCCTTTCTAACCTCCTCCTAATATAAAACTATAACTTGAATCTTTTATTTCAGATCTTCTCTACTTAGATCTGACATTAGGGTTCTAGTCCCTTACCTTTTCTAGCTCTTTCTAACTTTTCTGTCTATCTGTCTTTTTTCTCTCCACAGTTCCTCTTCTTATAAATATTATAAGGAAATACTCGTCATTTAACTATTCCTCTTCTTATAAATATTATAAGGAAATACTCGTAATTTAACTATCTCTTTCTTTCTTTACAGTTCATCTGTCTTAACTTATACAAGGGAATAGTAGTATCCCTTATTTTCTCTACTAAGAACTTATGCTATTCTTTCTTTTTATTAGGCTAGCTATCAATATTCTTTCTCATCGTTCTAGAACATCTTTATAACTTTGTGACTCAACACTGTATTTCCCAGTGGGTCACCCATTTCTAGGTTACTCTTGCCTGAGCACGCTTAATTGAAGTGTGCTACTGGGTTAGGGCTAGGTTACACTTCACATGGCTTTGAGCCCTAGTATACTTTTTCTCATAGAACTGTGTTTTAACTTTACTCTGCCTTATACCCTCTTCTTTGGGTCTCTTTGGCCTTTTAATCTCTTCATCCTCATCAAGAGGATCTATCTGCTCATACTTGTATATTCTTAAGACATATGGGGTTCTCTCTTCTATTCCTCAGGTATATTCCTACAATCTTTTGAATTCCAGTACTCAGATTTGAACTTTAGACTCCATCTTCATTTAAGAGAAACTAAGTTCCTAGAGGCTAGCTAGTAATACCATGAATACTCTCTCTACATGAGTTAGTCAATACCTTGTCCTTGGTGATTGTCTTATCAGAAAGATATCAAGTTGTCGTATTCCTCTTCTTTATGATTAACATTATCTTGTCCTTAGGCTAGGTTATTTCACGACTTATAATCACCCGCTGTCATCCTAAACCTTTTTAAGGACCATCAGATTCTGGGATATCACTCCCTTGTGAATCATGTTAAGATCAACTGCAACTCTTATAAAAGACTTCAACCAATGAACTAAATTACAAGGTTAATTACTCCCTTTTGTTGATAACTCATCAGATAATTCTCCAGCACTATGTTCCATAGCCCATCATACTTATCAAGACTTCACTTAACCTTTTTTTTACTCAGGAGTTCTTCTCAACTTTCTTTCTTTCTTATGGATTATCATGAGCTATTGCCATATGCAATCATGGCCTAGCCATCTGCAAATGCCATAGGCAATTGCCTTCTATTATTACTGATCCGTATCATAACTTCTCATTTGAATCTGTGCTCTATCTGCAAACAATCTATAACAGATCTAACTCTTATATGAAGAGTGATCTTTACCTATCTGAATCTAGCTATATATGAAGGTAATCTATTTCAGATACAACTCTTATCTGAAGAGAGATATGAAAGTAATCACTTTATTATTGTTTGTTGTTCTTTCTGTATATAATTTCTTTCGATAGAGTTATAATACTACCACTCTCTTGGTACTTGCTGTAACCCTACCATAAGAAATGATCCTGAGTACTGTATTCATAAGCTTGTAGAAATACCTGAGTAACCCTAACCATACTGTAACTAACTATCCTACTTACTAGGATTGTCTGTTATTCTGGTACATTCCTATTGCTAACTTTAATCTAACTCTGATCCTGATCTTAATTTCTATTCTACTCTTAATCCTAATCCTTGAGGATTAACTAACACTAACTATCTTATCTATTTCTCTGATCATGTGGAGCAAACATACCAGGTCTGGGATAGCTCTACAATGTGCATGCCAGATATTACCATTTAAATATGCATAAGGTGCTATTACCCTTAAACTAATGGGAGTAATTGCTTTTACAGTTATTGCTACTAACAAATGACTCGTGCCTGAATCACATATCACATCTACTTAGAGATTGTTACCCATAATAATTTTTTTAGATTACCTTAGGCGACTTTCTTTCCTCCTCTTAAATCAGGGCAAAACTTTCTTCTGCATCTGGAATCTCTTACCTATCATATTTTGCAAACATTCCCTAGCACAATATCCTAACTTTCCATATCTGTAGCAACTTCCTCGACCTATCAATTAAAGCCTATTTCTGTAGTCTCTACCACAGTTCTCATATATGTTAGGCTCTGATTACATGTCTACATCTCCTAGCTTACTACTCTTCTACTTCTTAACTACTTCTTATTACCTCTTTTGAAAACTAAAGGTCCTCTGGAACATCCTTATCGAAAACACCAAAAGAATTCATCTTTCAGAGTTGACTTTATCTTTTCTGGGTATCACAAGTTTCTCTCTGTAATCTTGCTTGCCTCTTGAACCTCTGCAACTACCTGGAAAAAATTCTTTCTTGTAGCACATAATTCAATCTGACTTAACTTCTTAGTCAATCAACTTTCATTGTGTAAGTGGATAAACTAGGTTAAGTATCTATCAAAGGGTTCCTCTTACCCTGCTTTAACATTTTAACTTAGCCTCACACTCATCTTTATTTGACTAAGGAGAATGCTTCTCAACAAATTGCTCAAGAAAATATTTCCAAGTAAGCAGATCATTTTCTATCTTCATGGAGTAACTTTTGTACCTTTCTACCATTCTTTATGAAACATCCTTCCTTCCATACATCTTAGGGACCATTTGGTAGCATTTAGAACCACTTTCAAGGTCATTGAAGTCCAATTTCTCAATATGGAGTTTTACTCTTATCGAGTACTGTCCACTATGTAAATTCCAGATGAGTGACCTGACTTTGAAAAATCATAACTAATTATAGAAAAATCGGAATGAAGCGGTTCAAATTGCTACATGAAGCTAACTCAATCCTCTTTCAGGGAAAAATAACTCGTTGACCATGCCTTGACCGAGTCAATGTCAGTCAACGTTACAACTTTACTGTTTATCCAGCGTTTTCCCCCTGAATCCAGCATTTTGGTCCCAACTTTGATAATTTATATCTCCATGTGTAGACATACAAACGAGGCATTCTATATATCAAATTGAAGCTTGGTATGTCTACTATTTACCATAAAAATATCATATACTCATTCAACCATTTACTATTTTTAATTATAGATCAAACATCATTAAGTCACCACGAGTTACTGTTCATGGTGGCAAATTCCAGCAATCAACTTTCCATACATCCAACACATATCAGTCAAATATGCCAAACCATACTTATTATTAAATAATAAATTGTTATGCAATAGGGCATGCACAAAATCCTCATATCTCTATTACATCTTTTCCTGCCTAAAATCCGGCAGCATAACTACTAGGCTTCATCTTTACAAATAACTGATCTTGTACTAATTCGGTAATTCCCGTGAGAACTACCATTCTACGTAAGTACCCAGGAAAGACTGGATGAACCGGCTAGGTCCACTCACTTCCAGCCTCCTTAGACAGTACCTACGTACACAATACGTATCAGCTCCTTTCTTCACTACCACCATCTTGTCATAATTTCGGAAGCATAACGGCGTCTCTTAAAATTCCCAAAATTTACTTCGACATAACCTCCTTGTAATGGGTTATTTATTGGGATGAGATTCGGGGGAATCTCAGTAGTAATAATCATAACAATATATGTAATGTAGTGTGATAGTGCTTGCTTGTGATTGTGTACAGATAAGTATGCTGCGTGCTTCAATACTCAATAACATATGATCATAGCATTGCAATAGAGCTTCAGACGTAACATATAAGACAGCAATCTAACCAAACAATAGCACATCAAATCACAAAGTCATTACATAAAAGCTAGGATTAGTTACTACCTGGCTAGCTTAGCAGAACTCTACTATCTTTATACTGCTTCCAGCTCCGCCAGAACTTCCTTCTTTCTTTCTTTCTCTCACTTTCTCTCTCTAGAACTTCCTTCTCTCTCTAAAATGGCTCTTGCCCATGGGTCACAATGGCAAGGGGGAGGGGGTATTTATAGTGGAGGCAAAGGACAATGAATGGTCCTGATCAATTCTCAACGAGTGGCTCAGATCGCTTTGCTTGCCCATCAAGTTTCGCTTATGTCATCGTGATGACATCATCCTCCATATGACTCATCACTTTATGACATCATCAAGGGACACCTCACAGGCTAGGTGGCGCAATGGTGGGGCCCTTGGGACACCTCGCCTGCTGACTCAGCCCTTCCAGAGAATTCCAGAGTCTTGCACCGGAATACACGGCTGAGATCGTGCCACGTGTCCTTCACCTTTTTCTACTTCCTCTATGTTGGCGCCATGTGGCGTCTTGCTGGCACCTTTCACGCATCCAATGCTATCCAGATAAGTTCAGAACTTTATCTGATCACTTCCTCGATTATCGTGCCGACCGAGTAACTCTACTTTATTGAAAAGTCACTAAAGCATTATTTTAATGCCACTTTTTTCCACATATATGTTGGGCTACGTTTTTGGGCTTTGGAATGCCATCTTGGATCTCTGATCAAGCTCAAGTACTCTGATGGCTCGATTCCCAAGAAATATCCCCTGGTAAATTATCAAAATGCCCTTGGTTCCTCTTTCTTTACTTTAACGAGTCTAGGGGTATTATTGTCTTTTCACATTTCACCAGAGTATTCTCTGACCCTGGTCAACTATCCAGATACCCTTTCTTGACTGTCTTACCTTAGTCAAATGACCAAAATACCCTTTACTCATTCTTTCACTATTTTATAACATAAGGGCATTTTCATCATTTTATACCTTTTTTCGGACACCGACTCCTTTTATCAGATAAACTGATATACTGAGTCTAGGCATCCCTTTGGGTCATAACAAGCATCTGACCGATGTCATCTGAGCTCATTCAGTCTCAGTTTGAATACCGATAAATCTCCCAATCGGATACCCGGAGGTCACAAACTCCCGTCTGAATTCACTAATTTTTGAATAACTTTTTCTACAGACCTCCTTTCGGTATTCTGTCAGTTCCCTGACATCCGTCTCTACAGGACGCATCTTCTGCAGATTTTTACTCATATCTGAGGTCTAGGATATCCGGTAAGAATTTTTTTATACTTTTAGACTATCAGATAAATTTTGGCTATCTGGAGTCCTGATAAAATTCCTGTATTAAGCTGGATTACTCAGCATTATTTTCTCTATCTACTGACGAGATTTGGGACTGAAATGCTTCCGGGCAGTGCTAAGCCATTTCTAGCTCATCTTTCCATAATTACACTTTTGCCCCTGGAACCTTTCTTCTTTTCAATTAAGTCCCTTTTATTTGGCTAAAATTACACTTAAAGACCCCACATTTTTGTCTACTTTCTCTTTTGGCCTTATAACTTGTGTCTACTTTTACTTTTGTACCAAAAGACTTTTAGACTTTTCACTTTAGTCCCTTTCTTTTCTGAAATAACTATCATACCCCTAGGACTTTCATTATTTACATATAAGTCCCTGTATTTTCACCTATTTGCAGTTTAGTCCCTAAAAACCCTTTGTATGTTTCTGGGACTTCTGCTCAAAGGGGTCTGGTAGTCTATCTATTTCAGGCTACTTTCTGAGTCTCTAGGCCTGAAAATTGGGATGTTACACTTTACGTCCTTTTCTAACTTGTAATCAGCTAACAATGCCTTCCTTTCTATAAGACATTTCATCGCTTGGGGATCTCTTCCAAGTGATTCATCTAACTCTCTGTTACTTGGCCATCTAATGCACCTTTGAACGCAACCAGATTATGCTTATGGAATTGTACATTCCATAGTTGGATTGGATACTATCTTCTTCTTTAGCAAATCTTGACAATCTTCTAATCCTGATATGTCCCTGCCTAGCCTGTAACTCCTTGACGACTTCTCTCTCTAATAGTCATAAATGTACAATAGTTGCTGTTAAGACTGTAATAATAATAACATCTCTTTCTTGTTCCTGGAGAACTTCAGTTGCCGGGATCCATCTATCATCTGCTAATGTTACTCTTGCCTTTTAGAGTGCCCTATACTAGGTCTACTGGTCCTTTCATGATAGATTTCTCTGCTTTGAGGATATTAGCTCTCCATCTTGGCCTTATACTTCGAAACCTTCTGTTCCTGAAAGACTAACTTAACGAAGTCTTTCATAGAGTAGATCAACTCTTGACTATCTTACGGAGGATCTACTTTTGGAATGCCTTCTTAAGCTGGTCTTCTATGTCCTAGGCCTCATACATGTGACTTGCCTGCATTCCGTACTAAACCTTTAGCTGATAAACTTCAACAAGATTGGTACATTCGTTCTCATCATTACTGTAATGTCTGGTCTCTGCTTCTAGGGAATTTAGGTTTACGGAACAATTTTGATTCGTTCTCCTAATGTTACCTTGAACTAACTCCCGCAGCTTAGACCTTGGACTGGTCAACTTCTATCTCCGTAAGCGGACAAAACTACTTCTCGAATGATGTACCTCTTAATACAGCCACATCGAGTTAAGAAACATGAGACCTCAGAGGTATTAGTTGACTAAGAACAATATACTATAATTGCATCCTTGAAGACTGTCTTGTAAGTCTGTAAGGCTAGATATAACGCAACATACTCATATGAGGGTCACTATCACGTTTAGTCGCATCCACCACACTAGCTCATCATCGTGACTAACATCCTCTGTGAACTCACATCGTGACCAAAATATTGGCTAGTCACGACTAACATTCTCTGTGAAATCCTGTTGCGACCATGATACTTCCTTGTCGTGACCATCACACTAGCATGTCACGACCAAAACTCCTCTGTGAATATTTGTCGCAACCCATGTCCTAACTTGTCGCGACCTAACTTCTCTATGAATATTAGTCGCGACCTAAACACCTTTTCATCGCGACTTGAACATAACTTTCTTTAAACCTTTTCTTCCTAAGGTTCCTTATCGGAATCTTATTTTAAATAGTGAACCAATCATATGGAGGGGATCTTCTTGGTTCACTTTAGATTTAGCCTTAAGTTACTGACTGTCTCACTAAGTACCTAACCTTAACATAATATTAACTACTTAGGTTTAGGGTCTAGGAATTATCCTATCTGATGCTATAAACTTTGCTCTAATATAAAAAAATGTAACACCTTACTTTCATACATCTTAGGGACTATTTGATAGCATTTAGAACACTTACAAATCCATTGAAGTTCATTCTCAAAATCTGGAAAATTCCAAATCATGGTACTGTTCATATGGTATTTTTAGATTAAGTGACAAACTTCAAAAAATCTAGAAATATCTAAATGAAGTGGTTCAAAAGGAATATCGAAGCTAACATATTGTACTTTAAGAAAAAAATAAGTCTCAAACTAAATGCTCAGTCAATCAGTACAGTTTAATCATCAAAGATTATTGTTCATTTGGTCAAAAATTATGGAAAATATCATATATTTATTCAATTATTTACTATTTTTAATTACAACTCAAATGTCACTGCTTCCTCAAGAGTTACTGTTCATGGTGACAAATTTTATCAACTATCTTTACATACATATTCACATAAATCATGCAACTAATTCCTATCTCTTCTTCATGTCTCTTCATCTTCCTCTTTAGGTGAAATCCCTACTATGGTGGTGACATGGAGGGGTGATATTTTGGGAGAAATCTTAGTAGCAAATGGAAACCATACAATGAATGTAACTATATGCTTGATGTTAATATGTGTGTATTTAATGATCATCTTGCATAATGATATCTTACATGCTTCCATTTCCCTTAATTATAACATATGGACATAGCATAAAAAAATAGAGCATCACTTAATCATACATGCTTCATATAATCAAAGTAAATAAACATCACAAAACATCCAAGAAACATAAGTATACAAGTAGGTAAGTTCACTACCTTTTACTCCTTGCTTTCCTTATCATTTCTCTTTACCTCTTGCTTCTTATTTCTCTTTGATGTGTGGCTTCCCTCTTTGAGCACACAAACCAAATCCTAATATTGCATTATCATTCATTCATTACAATCTAACTTCCTTGGACATTGAATTTGATTTACTACAGTAACTTTCCTTAATCTTTATTAATTAGCTTGGTCTTTGAATCAATTGATATCTTGACTTCACCCTACACAATTTGGCCTTCTGAATCTATTTATTAACTCAGAATTTCCAAATTCGAGCAGCTGCACATTGTTCTAGCAGAATAAAAAAACTTCCTTTTTCTTTCAAAAATTCTTATTTTGATTCCAATGCTTCTGACACTTGTTTCTCTACTTTTATCCGACACAATTTTTCATTTTAAAACTATTGGAATCATGAAAGTTATAAAATTCAAATTACTGTTCATATGTATGAATAGTATAGAAAGGGTTTCTAAACTTCCCTTTTCCACTTTCAATACTTCCAAGGTTTCAATCTTACACAAAATCATCATTTAAATTCAATAGAAGTATTAGATCATTTAGAATCAATCTCCTCTTATCCAGAATAGCACTAGCTGAATGGTATCAAAAAGGCAAAGTCAAGAATCATAATTTAATTCCATAACCAAACGTCTAAACTAACTTGTTTAAGTGCTAATTACATAGTTCTAGCTTCAATTTCTTTTTCACCCTAAATTTCTAGATTGGACAGCAAACATACCATTGGGACATCTCATTTTTCTTCCCTTAAAACCTTATATTCAAGCCTCCAAATTAAAGGAAACTAAGCTAGGATCAATAACTTACCTTGATCCCATGCAAACTTGATCACTTAAGCTCCTTGTTCTCGCTTTTTCTTTAGGTTTGAGTGGAAATTTTGCATAATTTCCCCATGGTCCTTGGGAGCACAAAATTGAAGAGAATGGAGGGGATATTTATAGTGAAATTTCAAGGACTTAGGGACTAAAATATCCCTCCTTCAACTAATTATTGTAATGTCTTAATCTTGAATCTCATTGGTTACTTAATTCCTTAATCTTCATTAACTTATTTCTTATATTATTTTAATAAATTTTAGCACACGGGATAACCCTTTCTTCCTTGTCTTTGGTGCCATGTGTCCTTGGTATGGGTCCCAGAAGGACACCTCACAAGCCAACTCACTTTATCTCTTGATTTTCTCTAATTTCTTTCTTTTTAAAATTCATAAGTTATCCAAAAATTGACTTGAGCTCCAAGACTTGCTCTTGGACTTGTTGGCTGCTATATATGACACCACTTTGGGCCAATATTAGGTCCAATTGCTAATTGGCACAAATCTAAATACACTTCCTTTACCGGATATCCTAATATACCTTAAATTTTAGAATAAATTCTAGAAAATTCTTTTAATAGTTCTAAAATTTTTAAAAATTCATTATAATATAAAATGAATTTACTACAAAGTCTCATAATTTTTTGAGACTCAAAAGTCTTGTTAAAAATTCTATACATTTCTTTTAATCATTTATCAGTTTCCTTTTAATTTTAAATTCTCTAATTAATTCTACAGGACTTCTTTTTTTCTTCTGTTAGTTTCATAAATTCTTATATTTAATTATAAGAATTTACTGATAAATTTTATCTGATTTTGAGGTCCAGAAGATATTATACTAATCTCCAGACTTCGAAGATTAATATCAAGTTATCGGGACCTTAAATCAAAATTCTGAGAGATATTTCTGGCCCAATTTTCATTCTCCATTTACTGGTAAAATTTGGGACCAAAATATTTCTGGGCAGTTTTGGGCCTTTTCTAGCTCAACTTTCTATAATTACCATGTTGCCCCTGAACTCTTAAAAATTACACTATAGTCCCTCAACTTTTCATAATTACAGTTAATAGCCCATAACTTGTGTCTACTTCTATTTTACACCTTGGAACTTTTAAGGGTTTCACTTTAGTCCCTTTCTTTTTTCAAAATGACCATTTTGCCCTTGGAACTTTCATTAATTATAATTTATCCCCTTTGGCTTTATCACTTTATACCTTGTCTCTTTATTTGGCTTAAAACTTATCTAATCATTATCTTTTCTTCAAATTACTATCCCAATCCATTCATAACCTCTTTCCTCTATTAGTCTTATATAGATAAGGAAAATTTGGGATGTTACAGGGGTACTTGCCTGGATAGTTAGTTTCGCTCATTCAAGTTAGTTTTGCAGGAGTAGATATTAGATTATTTAAAGTTAAGTCTGAGCCTTCTATTAATCAGGGAGATCCTTGACACATAGTAATCTGTGAAGACATAATTCATGCTAATTCTGACTCCTTTTTAGAATCCAAAAAGACAGAATCTGAAAACTGGCTTGATGGTTTTTGAGAATATGTTTAATATGTACTACCCACAGCCCCTTTCAATCTAGAGCCCCATCTACAGTATCTGATAGTTCCTCCACTTTCTCCTCTCAATAGCAGTATCTAATAGTTCCTCCATTTTCTCCTCTCAACTGGGACTGTATGACTTCATTGATAATTATCAGTGGGATGATCCCAGCCCGAGTCAGTCTCAGCCCACTATGGAAAAGGAAGATGACATCAATTATATATGCCTCAAGAAAGTTATGGAATATGAATTACTTAACTTAGGCTGAGGAATGGATATAAGTCAAAACCAGGAACAATCAATCTATTTAGATTTCTTTGACACCATGGTAAGAATAATAGAGAAGTATATGACTAAGGGCATTAATCTGAACCAGGTCTACATCTTAGAGGATTAACACGAGACCATAGTGAGCCAGATATTGCTATACACCTTGATAAGCATAGTTCTATTTATCAAAAGAAACTAAGCTAACCTATAATAAAGTGAAGCTAACCTAGGTCGACTCACAGGAGCCAATTAAATTCAGTTTATAGCAATTCTTTAAGCCACAAATTATCAAATTAATCAAATGAATTTTGAGAGAAAATATAATGTTGATGAAATTTTAAATCCTAAATGCTACTGTTTATGACTTTAATGTTGGTGATAAAAATCTGAATTATGATAAGTGTGCTCCCTTGGAGATAGCTTTTACCTTCATTGTCCACAAAATATAAGGAGTTGATTAGTTGAATTAAAATGAATTAGCCAACAACTAGTTAGCTTAATCTCTGTCAAAACTACAACTCATAGATATTGAATAGAGAAAACTGAATCATTCAACTTAAGAGGAATAAGAAGATGAATTAAACAAGTACAACTATACTTTGTTATAATATCGCTTTAATCATCTGCAACCATATCCAACTAGTTCAAGGAAAAGATCAATTAAAGATCAATTACATAGAAGTAGGAAATCCAACTCGGTTCCCTAATCATTCATCATCTAATAACTCCAATTGAATCAATAAAACCAGTGTGAATAAGCAATTCAATCCCTAATATATACTAATCAGTACAACTTGTCCAACAGATATAATTAGATTTGGAATTAATGACACAATTAAACTCCCTTTTTATAGATCAAGGACTCTGGTTTAGCTTTATCTCCAAGAGATCACGATGGAATTAGCCACATATTGTTATCAAGATCTCAGTAGCAGCAACTAAGGAACAAGCAGAGTTTATGGTGATTCAAAGAAGATGGAAGATAAAGATGAAATCAGAAGGTTCCTCTGGTTCTCTTTCCCACCAACTAGATCTTCTGGTAGAAGAATTTATTAGAATAAATTTCAAGAAAGACTAGGGTATGTTAGAAATGGCAATGTTCTCCATGTACTGATGTAATGTATAAAGACCAGTATGACAATGTATGTATGACTTTACTGACTTTACGTGTATGACATGTTTTGAATGGAATGTAAATTATGTTGTTTATCGTATTACTCTCTTGTTTAGATAGTGAAACAAAATGGTTCAAACTAGAAGGACTGTTCCGACAGAGGAACCACGAGATATGGGAAATATTAATCAGATAATTTTAGAACGTTTAGAGTAGCAGCAAAAGATGATAGAAAAGATGCGTACAGCTCAGGCACAGAGTGAGCAAGAGAGAGATGCTGCTATCACCGTAGCAGTGGCAGAAGCTGTGAACAACGTAAGGCCTCCAGAGCCTTCAGGAGCAGCCAACAGAGAACCAGAAAGAGTACAGCAGCCGGTTAAGACGCATAGACGGGCTGACTAGGGGGATGATGTAGCCAGTATTTAACAGTGGATGACAAGGTTTTGTAAGCATAATCCTCCAGTGTTTGAAGGAGCATTCGATGTCCAGATGGCAGAGGATTGGATCAGTAGGCTGGAGAAAATTTTTAAAGTGCTTGATTGTCCAACCGAGACTAAGGCTCAGATGGCTATCTATCAGTTAGAGAAAGATGCTGATAGATGGTGGAAGAATACCGAATTGCTGTTACAAGCAAGAAGCGTTCCAATTACCTGGGAAGTGTTTCTTGAATAATTCTATGAGAAGTACTTTCCTCAATCTGTACGAGATGAGCGGGAAGCTGAATTCCTTGTACTGAGACAAGGAGAGAAGCAATCATTTGACGAATATCTGGCTAAGTTCATCCGTCTATCTCAGTATTCTACTTATCTGCGCTAAGTGGATGATGAGCGCTGGATGACTAGAGGATGATTAGGGGATTGAATACTATGCTAAAAGAAAAGCTGACTCCCTAGCAATACAGCCAGTTCAACAAAGCGGTGGAAGCATACCGTATAGTTGAGAATAGTATGAATCATCGGATGTTGTCTAGACCTGTGAGCAAGGAACAGGCAACTCCTGATAAAGCTAGTCAGAATCGAGATGCTGCTAGTGGTAATGGCTACAGAAAGAGAAAGAGACAGTGGCAGAATAGGAGACCAAATAGAGGGAGCTTTCGAGGAAGGTCTAACAACAGAGACTCGAGGACCCGAGCATGTGATAAATACGGAAAGAATCATGGAGACAGACCATATCTGATCGGCCAGAATGTCTGCTACACATGCGAAAAGCCTGGACATTTTTCTCTGGAGTTCCCGCAAGTAGTAAATAATCAAAGGCCAAGGACGCAAGGGCGAGTATTTGCACTCAATAGGGAAGATGCCCAACGGTCACCCGAAATGATCCAAGGTACAATTTATCTCAATGATCATGCTGTGATTGCTCTATTTGATTAGGGTGCAAGTCATTCTTTTGTTTCTTATGAGTGTGCTGAACGCCTAGGCCTTGTGATTAGTAAGTTGAATTGTGACATATGTGTGACAACTCCCATAAATGCTAGAGTAGTTACATCTGATATTTGCCTAAATAATGTTGTACAGTATGAGCATTGTAGTACTACTCTATATTTGATATGTATGCCTTTCTGAGAAATCGATGTCATCATTGGATTGAATTGGTTATCTTCCAATAACGTGATGCTGGATTGCAAGAACAAGACTTTAGTTCTTGGTCTAAAGGTATCAGATCTGAGTTCAAATGTTAGACTGAATTTCATAATGGAGGCTCAGGCAGATAAATGTCTGTAGAAAGGATGTCAAGGATATATGATCTTCTTTTCTGTTCAAGCAGAAGTGGAAGAAGGGATTAAGGATATCCCAGTGGTCAAGGAATTTCCTGAAGTTTTTCCAAAGGAAATTCAAGGATTACCTCCGGAGCGAGAAGTGGAGTTTGCAATTGACTTTGTGCCTAGAGCTGGACCAATATCCAAAGCCCCATATCGTATGGCTCCTAATGAGATGATTGAATTAAAGAAGAAGATTGAGGAGCTATTAGAGAAGGGTTTCATACGACCCAATATTTCACATAAGGTGCTCTAGTGCTATTTGTTAAGAAGAAGGATGGCAGTCTCAGACTATGTATTGACTATAGGGAATTGAACAAGATTATCGTTAAGAACAAGTACCCTCTTCCCAGAATTGATGACTTGCTAGGTCAATTGGCTGGAGCAAGTATGTTCTCCCAGATTGATTTAAGATCAGGCTACCATCAGCTAAGAGTTAAATCAGATGATGTCTCAAAGACTGCTTTCAGAACTCGCTATGGTCATTTTGAATTTCTGGTGATGCCTTTTGGTCTGACGAACGCACCTGTAATTTTTATGGATTATATGAACAGAATCTTCAGGCCTTTCTTAGATCAATTCATTGTGGTCTTCATCGATGATATCTTGGTGTACTCCAAGTCTGCTGAGGAGCATGAAAGGTATTTGAGAATTGTTCTTAGTACCCTTAAAGAGAAGCAGCTCTATGCTAAGCTTAGCAAGTGTGAGTTTTGGCTTTCAGAAGTCAAATTTCTCGGTCATATCATATCCCATGAAGGGGTAGCTGTAGATCCTAGCAAGGTTGAAGCAGTTTTAAGCTGGGAGCATCCAAGGACAGTGACAAAGATTAGAAGTTTTCTGGGCTTGGCAACTATAGAAGATTTATTAAGGACTTTTCTTGAATTGCCTTGCCATTAACCAAGCTGACCAGAAAGAACCAACAGTTTAAGTGGGACGAGAAGTGCGAGGCTAGCTTTCAAGAGTTAAAACAGATATTAACCACTACTCCCGTGCTGATTCTTCCAAACCCAACTCAGACTTATGTAGTCTATACTGATGCTAGTAAGTAGGGGTTGGGATGCGTGTTGATGCAGCAAGGTCGAGTAGTACCCTACGATAAACTCATATTTGTACTGATTTTTAATATGATAAAAGAGAGTTATTATTGATTCTTATCACATTTACTACTATATTGAGCAAATTAGTTAATAATATGAAATTGGACAAGTGGGAATTTAAATGATGTGATTTTAGTGCTTAATTGGATAAATAATCTATTAAATGTCCATTTCAGGTCAACACAGCAATCAATCAGCGAAGTAGAGCATCCCTGTGAAATTAAGTCGCGACCTTAGGTACTCACCGTCGCGACCGTTCGTCAAGCAGCAAAGAAGAAGCGTTCTCTGTAAATATTAGTCACGACCTTAACTATCTAACATCGCGACCAAACTTCAAGGCAGAGATCAATCAGCGAATAATAGAATTGGCAACTGGACAGAAGGTGCATGTGATGAATTGCATAACTATCTTAACAAACTACAAGTAGGAGCTGATAACATATTACAAGTGGGAGATCAAACATGTGCAGCAACAGAACTGAACTCCACACATCTAGCACTGTTCACGCGTGGTACTGTTCACACATCAGCATACTCCATTTGAACAGAATGAGCAAGTTGCCAACAACAAGTGGGAAGTATGTGCTATAAACAGAATACCAGATCATGTGCTGACAGCTGGAGATGGAGGACATGTGGACAGCTTCATTGATTCGCTCATGCATTTCAGACTTCTATATATCACACTATACGCACATCATCCGAAACATCCCATACATTCTGACACACAATTCTGATTCACGCATACTTCATCCATCAGACACTTCTCTCCCCATTCCCATAGCTCACGCACAGATCACTCTCTTTCTCCATCTCCATTTCTCTTCTACAACTTTCCTCTGTTCTAGTTAATAGAACCAGAGAAAAGTTCTGCAGTTCATCATTTCCATCTTCTTCTTCCATTCCACATGACTGCTGCTGCTGTACCGATGGTTGCTGCTGGAGTTCAGATAGCAATGGAAGGCTGAGCAGCTGTGCTTCCTTGGAGATGATGCTGGACCAGAATCCTTGAACTTAACAGTGAGTGTCATTGAGTCTTTAAGTCATATTTAATTGTATCGAGTTGATATGTTTACTTCTGGTTTATTGATTCAATTAGAGTAATAGATGACAAAGAGTTAGGGAACCGAGTTGGATTCCTTCTTTCTACATTAATGATCATTTGATTAATATTCATATTCTATTATCTCTAAGTTGAACGATTCCTATTCTCTATTGATGTCTGCGAGTTGTAGCATTACTGGAAATTATGCATCATGAATGATTAAACTCATTTTTTTTGTTTAAAATTCATGCAATCTAGTCAAGTGAGCTAATTAGGGTGAGTAAGCCAGATGAAAGCATTTTGAGCCTTCAACATATACTCCTTTACATTTGTGTGGCACCATCTACTTTGGTAACTTTGCAGAACTTGTCTCAATCCTTGATTCAAAACCATGTTAGCTCCATGGAATTGTGAAAATGATAAGGGCATTTCTTTCAAAACCCTCTTGACCAAACAGAAATCACATAAATATTAAATCATTTGCTTTACCACTTTGAGACCTTCGTTTTCTTTAAAAATTTCATCCTTGATTAATGAATACTGTACAAATAGTTGATACTGTAGGGATTCTTTAATTGTGCATAATGGTCAAGTTACAACCAATTGTTGAATGTCTGAACCTCAATGATTTGTTATCTGGTTCAAGAAAATGGAAACAAAGAAAAAAATACAGAGAAAAGAAAAGAAAAGAAAAGTACAAAGAAAAAGAAACAAGAAAGAAAAGAAACCAGATGCAAAAAGTGCTATTCAATTAGTATGAAAGAATTAGTTTGTGACTTGCTATCTTTCTGCAGTTGCATGATTTGGAACTTTGATTGTGTGCAGTATTTCATTAATTATTGACATGAATTTCCATTTCATCATCTAGCCTTTCCAATATTACAACCCTAATAAAGACCCTTCAATTCATAATCCATGTGGCATTCAGTGGTGGAGATATAGGATGGTTACAAGCCTATGGGAAGCCTAAGCTAGATGGTTGAGTGAAATTACCTTGATAAGAGAAGGAGTGAAACACTATACCTTGTGAGGAAATCTCAACCTGGTTGCTTACTATGATTGAATTGCATGAGTTAGATTCTTTTGATATGAGATTAGTTTGAATTGTTGCTAATTGAAGGGAAAGATTGATGATTGCTAGTACTCATGCTAAATCTGTCTTGCCAATTGTGATGAACATGTGTGTTTTAAATTCAGTTTTGATCTATAATTTTACTCTGAGTGCAAAAGCTAAGTGTGGGGGAGTTGATAAACTCATATTTGTACTGATTTTTAATATGTTAAAAGAGAGTTATTATTGATTCTTATCCACATTTACTACTATATTGAGCAAATTAGTTAATAATATGAAATTGGATAAGTGGGAATTTAAATGATGTGATTTTAGTGCTTAATTGGATAAATAATCTATTAAATGTCCATTTCAGGTCAACACAGCAATCAATCAGCGAAGTAGAGCATCCCTGTGGAATTAAGTCGCGACCTTAGGTACTCACCATTGCGACTATTCGTCAAGCAGCAAAGAAGAAGCGTTCTCTGTAAATATTAGTGCGACCTTAAGTATCTAACATCGCGACCAAACTTCGAGGTAGAGATTAATCAGCAAATAACAGAATTGACAACTAGACAGAAGGTGCATGTGATGAATTGCATAGCTGGTCTTAACAAACTGCAAGTAGGAGCTGATAACAGATTACAAGTGGGAGATCAAACATGTGCAGCAACAGAACTGAACTCCACACATCTAGCACTATTCACGCGTGTGCTATAAACAGAATACCAGATCATGTGCTGACAGCTGGAGATGGAGGACATGTGGACAGCTTCATTGATTCACTCATGCATTTCAGACTGACTTCTATATATCACACTATACGCACATCATCCGAAACATCCCATACATTCTGACACACAATTCTGATTCACGCATACTTCATCCATCAGACACTTCTCTCCCCATTCCCATAGCTCACGCATAGATCACTCTCTTTCTCCATCTCCATTTCTCTTCTACAACTTTCCTCTGTTCTAGTTAATAGAACCAGAGGAAAGTTATGCAGTTCATCATTTCCATCTTCTTCTTCCATTCCACATGACTGCTGCTGCTGTACCGATGGTTGCTGCTGGAGTTCAGATAGCAATGGAAGGCTGAGCAGCTGTGCTTCCTTGGAGATGATGCTGGACCAGAATCCTTGAACTTAACAGTGAGTGTCATTGAGTCTTTAAGTCATATTTAATTGTATCGAGTTGATATGTTTACTTCTGGTTTATTGATTCAATTAGAGTAATAGATGACAAAGAGTTAGGGAATCGAGTTGGATTCCTTCTTTCTACATTAATGATCATTTGATTAATATTCATATTCTATTATCTCTAAGTTGAACGATTCCTATTCTCTATTGATGTCTGCGAGTTGTAGCGTTAATTGAGATTTAGCTAGCGAGTTGTTAGCTAACCTATTCTAGTTCAATTGATTAACTCTTGATAATCTGTGGATAATGAAGGTAAGATAATCTCCAAGGGAACACACTTGTCGTCATGCATTCATCTCATCATCTTAATCACATAAAAATCAGAAACAATAGCCTAGACTTTAATTTCCGTAGTTAGTTGATAGTCCAAAACACAACTCATCTGCTTAACTTGTTAAATTGTGGCTCAATTGATTGATTAGGTACCTTAGCATCTATCTAGGCTCCTTGTGATCCGACCTAGGTTAGCCTCTGCTTTACTATTGGTTAGTTTAGTTTTGCTTGATAATTAAAATGACAGTTATCACCTACGCCTCTTGGCAGTTAAAGCCACATGAAGAAAATTATCCCACTCATGATTCGGATCTTGCAGCGGTGGTTTATACTCTCAAGATATGAAGACATTATTTGTATGGAGCTACCATAGAATTGTATTGTGACCACAAAAGCCTGAAGTATCTGCAGGATCAAAAAGAGTTGAATATGAGGCAGCGACGATGGATGGAATTATTGAAGGATTATGATTTCTAGATTAAGTACCATCCAGGAAAAGCTAATGTGGTGGCTGATGCTCTAAGTAGAAAAGTTGTGTAGGTAGCAAGTCTGATGATCAAAGAGTTGAAACTATTAGAAGATGTTAGAGATTGGAGTCCTCTCTATCATATGCAAATGACAGAAAATCCTTACGGAGGAGTACAAGTTAGAGCTTTCATTGAGGACGAAATAAGAGAAGCTCAAAAGCATGATAAGCTTGCAGCTATTTTTAAAGATAGGCTGGAGAAAGGGAAAACTAAGAATTTTAAAGTTTCTCAAGATAGATTGTTACAGTTTAGAGGAAGACCGTATATCCCTAATATTATGAGATTTGTAATATCCCTAATTTTCTGTACTGATTTATATGTACAGATTGAATGAAATGAGTTATTTTTCAGGAAAAGATGTGGCCATTTATGTAAAGGAAGGGATTAAATTGAAAAAGAAAGGAAATGAAAGGACTTAAGTGTAATTATGAAAAGATTAAGGCTAAAAAGGAAAAGTAGACAAAATTGTGGGGTCTTTAAGTGTAATTTTAGCCAAATAAAGGGACTTAATTGAAAAGAAGAAAAGTTTTCGGGGCAAAAGTGTAATTATGAAAACCTGGACCGGAAACAGGCAAAAACAGTGATCGTATTTAGATCAGCCCCATATTTCACCAGTAGATAGAGCAAGTGATGCTGGTTAATCCAACTTAATACAGGAATTTTCTCAGAACTCCAGATAGCTAAAATTTATCTGATAGTCTAAAAGTATAAAAAATTCCTATAGGATATCCTAGATCTCAGATATAAGTGAAAAATGACAGGATGATGCGTCCTGTTGAGGCGGATGTCAAGAAACTGACAGAATACAGATAGGAGGTCTGTAGAAAAAGTTATTCACAAATTAGTAAATTCAGACGGGAGTGTGTGACCTCCGGGTATCCGATAGGGAGATTTATCAGTATTTAAACTGAGATTGAATGAGGTCAGATGAAATCAGTCAGATGACTATTATAACCCAAAGGAATGCCTAGATACAGTAGGCCAGTGTATATGATAAAAGGAGCCGGTGTCCGGAGATGTGTAGAAACGGTGTATAATGGCGAAGATACCCAATGAACATCGCCGGGGAAGATTCTTCGTGATTCGTGCTATAAGGGTAATGGACCCTAAAAGGCCCAAGAATGGCGCCATCAAAGGCCAAGTAAGACCCTTGGACTGATAGGTGGGCCAGTGTCCGGTGGAACCCCGGAAAAGTGCAAAATTATGAAAATGCCCCTGTGTTGTACTAAAGAGTAATAGATGAATAGAGGGCATTTTGGTCATTCTGGACAGGCCCAGAAGCCAAGACATATACAGATAAAGTTACTCAGAGTCGGTATATGCCCTGACAGGGTACAGAGAGGTGTAAAATGACGATTTTGCCCTTAGGGTTAAGATAGTGCAAGAAAGGGCACCAAGGGCATTTTGGTCATTTCGCAAGGGATCTATAATTAAGTTTAGACCCAGTATAAAAATGTCAATGATATAAAGGACCCAGATACTAAATTTAAGTTCAGAAGACTTAATATGGATTTTCAGAAAAATTAGATTCAGAAAACAGTCCAATTTTCGAGGAATCGGACCGGGCCGGTACAGGATTGGACTGGAAATTTTCCAGAGGCTTCTTGGCTCTTCCAATTTTGCCACATGCTGAATAGGTGTCCCATGAGTTGTCCCCTTGAGTGGTGTCATCAAGATGATGTCATAAATGAAAAAGAAAAGAAATTCCAAGATTAAATCTAAGCCACAAAATTAAATAGTAGCCAAAATGATCTTGGCCTTTCATTTCCACCCAAAATTGTCTATAAATACCCCCACTTTCAGCTTCATTTCGGCATGCATAGAACCCTTGGACTTTGTGGAAGGACTACCCATGACTCCAAGTAAACATGATGCAGTATGGGTAGTAATTGATCGATTGACAAAGTCAGCTCATTTCTTGGCAATCAATAAGAGGGATTCTCTAGAGAAGCTGGCAAAGTTGTATATACAAGAGATTGTTAGACTTCATGGTATCCCAAGCAGCATTGTGTCCGATAGAGACCCTCGATTTACTTCTAATTTCTGGAGGGCTTTACAGGAAGAAATGGGCACTACTCTCAGATTCAGTACAGCTTATCATCCTCAGACAGATGGTCAATCTGAGAGAATAATACAAATGTTAGAGGATATGCTGAGAACATGTGTCTTAGATTTTAAAGGCAGCTGGGATATCCATTTACCACTCATAGAGTTTGCATATAATAATAGTTACCAGACTAGTATTCGGATGGCACCTTTTGAAGCTCTATATGGACGTAAATATAGATCCCCCTTGTGCTGGCTAGAGTTGAGTGAGAGAAGAATGCTTGGTCCTGATATAGTGGATCAAACTGTATAACAGATTTCAATGATTAGACAAAGATTGCTGACGGCTCAAAGTTGATAGAAAAGCTATGCAGATGTCAGAAGGAAGCTGTTAGAGTTTGAAGAAGGAGAGCATGTATTCCTTAAGTTAACTCCAACTACGGGAGCCGGACGATCGATCAAAGTGAAGAAATTACATCCAAGATACATCGGACCATTCCAAATTCTCTCAAAGATAGGGATAGTAGCCTACAGGTTGGCTCTTCCTCCAAATCTCAGCCAGATACATGATGTGTTTCATGTTTCCCAATTAAAGAAGTATGTTCCAGATCCATCTCATGTGATTGAGCAAGATGAAGTCGCACTACGAGATGACAAAGTGAATTTCCAAAGTTCATGCTGCAAACTGGAATTACAAAGTGAACAGTAAAGTGAACAGTACCCGATAGCCTAACTTTTGAAAATTCATATTTCTAAGGTAAAATGGTGTTCCAATGTTCTAAAATACTTCTAATTGAGTATATCTAAGGATGAAATTAAGGATGTTTCAGGATTGAAGGAGAAAATTCTAGATGAAGCACACAAAAGCCGATATACAGTACATCCAGGTATGACCAAGATGTATCATGATGTGAAAAGTCTATTCTGGTGGCCTGGATTAAATAAAGATGTTGTGGCATATGTGTCCAAGTGCTTGACATGCCAAAAAGTAAAGATTGAACATGAAAAGCCAGCAGGAACATTGCAACCTTTAGATATCCCTGAATGGAAATGGGATAGTATTGCCATGGATTTTGTGGAAGGACTACCCATGACTCAGACTAAGCATGATGCAATATGGGTAATCATGGATCGATTGACAAATTTAGCTCATTTCCTGGCAATAAATAAAAGGGATTCTCTAGAGAAGCAGGCAAAGTTGTATATAAAGGAGATTGTGAGATTGCATGGTATCCCAAGCAGCATTGTGTCCGACAGAGATCCTCAGTTTACATCTAATTTTTGGAGGGCTTTACAGGAAGAAATGGGCACTACTCTCCTATTTAGTATAGCCTATCATCCTCAGACGGATGGTCAATCTGAGAGAACAATCCAAACGCTAGAAGATATGCTAAGAGCATGTGTTTTGGATTTCAAAGGCAGTTGGGATATCCATTACCACTCGTAGAATTTGCCTATAATAATAGTTATCAGGCTAGTATTCAGATGGCCCTATTTGAAGCGCTTTATGGACGTAAGTACAGATCTCCCTTATGCTGGCTAGAGTTGAGTGAGAGAAGAATGTTTCGTCCTGATATAGTAGATCAAACTGCAGAACAGATTGCGATGATCCAAAAAAGATTGTTGATGGCTCAAAGTAGATAGAAAAGCTATGCAGATGTCAGAAGGAAGCCATTGGAGTTTGAAGAAGGAGAGCATGTATTCCTTAAGTTAACTCTAACTACAGGAGCTGGACGATCAATTAAAGTAAGAAAGTTACATCCCAGATACATCGGACCATTTCAGATTCTCTTGAAGATAGGTTCAGTAACCTAAAAATTGGCTCTTTCCCCAAATCTCAGCTAGATACATGACATATTCCATGTTTCCCAATTAAAGAAGTATGTTCCAGATTCATCACATGCGATTGAGTAAGATGAAGTTGCGTTGCGGGACGACCTGACATATGAGGTTGGACCAGTACGAATTATTGATCGAAAGGTCAAGTAGCTGCGTAATAAGCAGATCCCTTTAGTCAGGTGATCTAGAAAGGCTTAACTGAGAAGGAAGCTAAATGGGAAACAGAGGAAAGAATGAGGGAGATGTATCCTGAGTTATTTCATTAGGGTGTATTGTAAATTTTGAGGACAAAATTTATTTTAAGGGGGAGAGAAATGTAATATCTCTAATTTTCTATACTGGATAGTATATAGTTTATACGTAATATATGTGAGATTTTCTAGGAAATTTGTGTCCATTCATTTAAAGAAAGGGATTAAATTGAAAAAGGAAGAAAATGCAAGGACTTAAGTAAAAATTATAAAAGGTTTAAGGCTAAAAGAGAAAGTAGACAAAAATATGGGGTCTTTAAGTGTAATTTTAGCCAAATTTAAGGGACTTAATTGAAAAGAAAAGTTTCCAGGGGCCAAATGGTAATTAAAGAAAGTTGAGCCATAAGTGGTTTAGACTGCTCGAAAGCATTTCAGTCCCATATTTCACCCGTAGATAGAGGAAGTGGTGCAGGATAGTCTGGCTTAATACAGAAATTTTATTAAAGTTTTAGATGGCTGAAATTTATCTGATAGTGAAAAAGTTATCCGAAATTTTTATCAGATCTCCTGGACCTCAGATATAAGTAAAAAGTTACAGGATGATGCGTCCTATGAAGCCGGAGGTAAGGAAATTGACAGAATCCTGAAAAGAGTTATGTAGGAAAAGTTATTTACTTTTTAGTGAATTTAGACGGGAGTTTGTGAGCTCTTGGATTCCGATAGGGAGATTTAGCAGTAAATAAACTGGGACTAAATGAGCTCAGATGACTTAACGCAGAGACCCAAAAGAACAAGTGGCGTCAAGAAGGCCCAATAAAATCATTGGACTAATAGGTAGGCCAGTGTCGGGAGGAACCCCGGAAAAGTGCAAAATTACTAAAATGCCCCTGTGTTACACTAAGGAGCAATATATGAATGGAGGGCATTTTGGTCATTTTGGATAGGCCAAAATGCCAGGCAGGTATAGGAAGGGTTAGTCCAATTCAATATATGCCCTGACAGGGTATAAAGAGGTGTGAAATGACGATTATGCCTTAGGGTTAATGTAGTGCAAGAAAGGGCACCAAGGGTATTTTGATCTTTTTCAAGGGATCTGTAATTAAGTTTAGACCCAGTATAAGAATGTCAATGATAGAAAGAATCTGGATACTGGATTTAAGGTCAGAAAACATATTATGGAATCTCAGAAAAATTAGATTCAGAAAACAGTCTGGTTTTTGGGGAATCGGACCGAGCCAGTACCGGACTGGATTAAAATTTTTCCAGAGGCTTCTTCTCCCTTCAATTTCACCATGTGCATGATGAGGTGTCCCTTTGATGATGTCATGAAGGTGATGTCATAATTAAGAAAGAAAAGAAAATTCAAGATTAAATCTTAGCCATTAGATCAAATAGTGTATAAAATGATCTTGGCCTTCCATTTCCACTAAAGTTTGCCTATAAATACCCCCCCAAACCAGATTCATTTCGGCACTTGAGGCAACCTTGGGGAAACTCTTGCAAAATTTCCATTCAAGCCAAAAAGAAGCAAGCACCTTGGAAGAACTAACAAGGTAATTAGTCCCCTTGATCCTAGACTTTGTTCTAGTAAGTTTGCTCTTGATTTTAAGGGGTTTTTGGGGCATATTTCTCTTGAGGGTGCTGTAGAATATTCTGTTTGGATGTGAAAAGAATATGAGTTTTATGTTATAGATAGTTTAGACAAGCTTAAACAAGCTAGAATCAAGTGGTAATAGCTTGGAAATCAAAGTACGCATTTGAATGGAAGATTGTGTTCTGTTCTGGTACTGTATGAATCACTGTTCATATGTTGGAATTTCATGATTTTGATGCTTACAATGAGTTTAAAATGGAAAATTGTGTAGGGTTATAGTAGAGAAATAAGTATTGGAAGCATTGGAATCAAAGTGAGAATTTTTGGAAAACATGTGAAGCTTTTCAGTTCTATACAGCAGCTTGTGATGCAATTGGAGTTTGGAAATTCTGAATGTATATTTGAATTCTACATGAAAAATTATGTGGAAGTGAACCATGAGAATTTATTTTAGAGAGATGGAAGCATAAATCATGAATTAAAGAAAGAATGGAACTTAGTGAAAACCTAGTCTTGGAATTGTGTTGGAATTGAATTGTAACTTGATGTTACTTTGTAATGGCTAGGTTTTGACATTTGTGAGAAGGGAAGATCATTCCAAGGAGGAATTGACAAGGACATCTAAGAGGTAGTAAGAATACCTAACTATAATCTTATGTTTGTTTGATTGTATGTTTGCTTGTTATGTATGATTCTTGGTTGAGCTTGAGATGATTTTATGATGATGATGATGAGATATGAATGATTGCAACTCCTTCAATAAATGTCATGACAATATGCATGTTAGAGGTTGCTTATGTATGTTCATGAAGTAGCTCCCATGTCATTATAACATGTTAAGCATTTAATCAAGCATGCATGTTATTATAGTTTGTATGACTTGCTATTGAGATTTCCATGAAATCTCATTCTTTCCATATATATAACCATGCTCTAGGTGCTGGATCTTCTTAAGGCAAAAGGTTAAATGTGGATGGTTAATTTTTATATGACTTAAAGTTGGGTACTTAGCTTGCGGAGATGATATTTTGATGTGCATGATGTATAATACTAAGAATCTAGTATGAGGCAGTACACTTCCGACATTAGTTTTTATAAGTTATTAAACATATTTTCATGTGAAATTTGGCATGAACATATTTAATATCTAGACATTTAAATGGACACAAAGAATGCCTCAATTGGTTAAGCATTCGAATTGTTATGATTTTTCAAAGTCGGAATTAAAATCTGGATCAAGATAAAATGAGTACCCAGAGGCAGTGAGGTTCATGCGCAAATTTCAAATAGTAAATGAATGATTTTTGTCACGAAATTTTATGAGCTTAAAGTACACATATGGAGCTTTAAATACATATGTAACACGACTCATTTGGATAAGTATACAAGAAGAAATTAATTTTTGAAGATAAGGCATAGAAACTGGAACTTTCAGGTTTACCAAATGAACAGTATTTTTTAACAAATAAACTGATTTCATTTGGACAAGGAAACATCAGTTCATATTTTTCCTTAAAATTTTAATGAAATAGATTTTATTAGAACTTGGAACCACCTCATTTTGATTTGTCTAAATTTAATTATGAATTTTCAAAGTTCATGATGTATTCTAGATTTACCAAATGAATAATACCATGAACAATACCCGATGATCTAATTCTTGGAAATTCATGTTTTTAAACTAAAGTAGTGTTCCATTGGTCTAAGATACTTCCTAATGAGTATATGTAAGGATCAAATTAAGGATATGACATATTTGATCTTCTGCCTTATTGTTGAGTGTGATTTGCATGACCAGAAGCTCTGAACTCATTCCTTTATATAGAGAAATCAATAGGACACTTAGGCAAATTAAGAAAGCTAAAAATCAAGCTAGTGTTGCATATGTTACTGCTGATACTGAACTTGCATCTTGTGATATATTAGATAATCATCTTGTCATGGAGCATGTTAATGTAGGTGAAGCTCAAACTCATAATCAGAATAATCAACATGAGCAGTATGCAGAGAATAACATGAACAATAGAAGGCCACGTAGGAGCATAAGAGATCTCACTTCTTCTAATGCTAACTATGATCCTTTTCACACTTGTCCTGCTCTAGATGTGAACTTTGAGTTGAAAGTTCCCTTACTGAGTAACTTACTAAAGTATTATGGATTGGCAGGTGAGGATCCTTTCAAGCATTTGCAGACTATAGTGAGTTTGCTCAACTATGAAGCCTATAGGAGCTGACATGGATGCTGTACAAAGACAAGTCTTTCATTTCACACTGGAAGGAAAGGCAAAAGAATGGTTCTATATGCTACCACATCATGCACCTCAAGCTCTACAATCTTGGAACAACATGAGAAGTGCCTTCTTGGAGAGATATTTTCCTTCATCAAAGACTGCTACATTAAGGAAGGAAATTTTTGCTGCAAAATAGTATGTTGAAGAGTCTTTCTATGAGTTTTAGGGCAAAATTCAAGAGTTGCTGGCTAGATGTCCATATCATCAGATTCCAATGGAATATTTGGTGCAGTATTTTCATTCAGGATTGCCCCATACATGCAGAAAGAATTTGGATGCAGCTGCTGAAGGTTCTATTGATGATTTGACACCTGATGAAGTATAGAGCTTGATTGAGAAGATAGCAAATAATGGCCAGCAGTATGGTGGTTATGATGCTAGACAAGTCCATGAGGTTTCTGCAAGGTCTTCTTCTTAAGATTACAATTGCCTATCCTCTCACGTTGCTGCTATGAATGCTCAGATCAACAATATAGCTGCTCAACTGAGCAATTCACATGTTCAAAGCCCATACTCTCAAGATCTAGTTGCTCCTAGCTGTCAGCTTTGTTCATCTCTAGTGCACATCAGTGCAAATTATCCTTCACATCATGAGGAGGTATCAGCTATCTATCAAGGAAGACTGAACTAGTATCCACCAAGAAATCCATATTCTAATACATACAATGAAGGATGCAGAGAGCATCCAAATTTTAGATGGAGAGATGGAGGTGGAGCTACTGGGCATAACAGGTTCAATAATGACAAGCAAGTGGTTGAATCCTCTAGAGCCATAGAAGTGTCTAATTCTGCAAAGGATAATGGAATTTCTGAGATACTCAAGAGTATTACTGTGATGAATTCAAATATAAATTCCATTAATGCAAACTTCAGCTCTAACTTCAAGGACTTGAGGTCTACAGTGGAGAACAACTTAGCAATAGCAAAATATAAGTTTGCTACTTTGGAGAACAAATTAGAACAATGGGAAACAAAAGCTGAAAACATGAATGGCTATGTATCACAGCTAGCCAATTCAGTAAATGATGTTTAGGCCAGAATGGGAGGGAACTTACCCTCCAACACAGTTGTTAACCCAAAATCTGTAAATGCTGTGAGCTTGAGAAGTGGAAGAACAGTGGGGGAAGTAGATGCTAATGATGATGACAAGAAGAACAATAAATCAATTGAACAGCAGAATAGATCAGAAAGTAGCAAGGAGAAGGATATGCTACACCAGAATGAGCAAGTTGTATTAAAGGAATCTGAACAACCACCTGTGATGCAAGAAGCAGCAGCTAGTTCCAGCAATGCAAGTCAGGAATCCAACAGAAACCAGAATAAAAAGGACCATGAAGATACAGAGCAGAATGACAAAGAGATAAGTATTAAGCACCTACCTTTTCCTACTACATACATATGTCCTAAGAAATTTTTAAAGGATAAGCAGGAACAAGAAATTCTGAATTTGTTAGGTAAATTGGAAGTTAATGTGCCACTTGTGGATCTAATCAAAAGTATACCTAAGTATGGGAATTTTATGAAAGAACTCTGCACCAATAAAAGAATCTGCAAACCAAATAAAAGGGTTCAAGTAGGATCTAGTGTATCAGCTTTACTTAAGCCACAACTTCCTATAAAATGTGATGATCCAGGTTCATTTACAGTTCCAATTACTATTGGCAAGTTTCAGTGTGCTAATGCTTTGTTAGATCTTGGTCCAGCTATTAATGTCATGCCAACTTCCATCTATACATCATTAGGCATAGGCATGGGCTCACTTAAGGAGACTTCAATGATAGTGCAGCTTGCTGATCGAACCACTAGGAAACCAGAGGGACTGTTAGAGGACATATTAGTGAAGGTCAAAGACTTGATTATACCTGTAGATTTTTATGTCTTATACATGTCATAAGAGTCAAATTCAGAGGGACCTATTATCTTGGGTAGGTCATTCCTTAGGACAACCAACACTTCATAAGCATGAAAAATGGGAGCATTACAATGGAAGTGGGTGATAATGTCATAACTTTTAATGTCTATGAAGCAATGAGACATCCATTTGAAGATTACTCACTGTTAGTCTTAAGTATAATTGATGCATACATTGAAGAAGCTAAAGATGAACATGAGTTGTTGCTGCAAAATTATGAAAAAGCTGAATGTGAATTGTTTGAATCTAAAATTTCTTCTTCTTCTGCATTTTCTTTGGATAGTAGTGGTGATGTGTCAAGTATTAACCAAATTTCAGTTGATAGCTTACTTTCCACCTTACAATCTTTTTCTTTTGCTATTACTGATATTTTTATTGAGGATTTCATTGCAGGAACAGAATTGGATGTTACAAAACCTGTGATGACAGAATTGTTGAAACCTGTTGCAGCTTTAGAAACTAGGAAGTTAGGGCCATCTACTATTTAGCCACCTGAGTTAGAACTCAAACCACTTCGTAGTAACCTTAAATATGTGTTTTTGGCTAAAAATAATACATTACCTATCATAATTGCTAATGTACTTTCTGTTTCTGAGGAAGAGAGATTAATTTTAGTCTTAAAAACACATAAGAAAGCAATAGGTTGGACTCTAGCTTATATACCTAGTATAGATGCATCTGTATGTACACATAAAATTCTGTTAAATGATGGAGCTAGGCCTATTAAGCAACAACAAATAAGACTAAACCCCATGATATATGATGTAGTCAAGAAAGATGTGACTAAGTTGTTAAATGCTGGCATTATTTACCCAATTTCAAATAGTGAATGGGTAAGTCCAGTTCATGTGGTGCCTAAGAAAAGTGGTATAACTGTGGTAAGGAATGAAAAGAATGAACTAATTCCTACTAGAGTGTAGAATTCATGGAGAGTGTGCATTGATTATAGAAAATTGAATGATGCAATTAGGAAGGATCATTTTCCTTTACCATTTATAGATCAAATATTGGAAAGGCTTGCTGGAAAGGCTAATTATTACTTTCTTGATGGTTTTTAGGATATTTTCAAGTTATAATTGCACTAGAAGATCAAGAGAAAAACACATTCACATGTCCATCTGGTACCTATGCTTATAGGAGGATGCCATTTGGATTGTGCAATGCTTCGGGAACATTTCAAAGAGCTATGATGTTCAGTGAATTCTTGGAGAAAAACATGGAGGAATTCATGGATGATTTCACAGTGTATGGTGAGGAATTTGATGAATGGTTAGAGAGTTTAGATAAAGTCTTAGCAAGATGCATTGAGAAAAAACTTGTGCTGAATTTTGAGAAGTGACATTTTATGGTAGATAAAGGCATAGTTCTAGGACATTTAATATCTAAGAATGGGATTGAGGTAGATAAAGCTAAAATTGAATTTATTTCTTCCCTTCCCTATCCCAAATCTTTAAAGGAACTAAGGTCATTCCTAGGACATGCTGGATTCTATAGAAGATTCATTAAGAATTTTAGCAAGATAGCATCTCCACTATCTAAACTCATCCAAAAAGATGTAGAATTCTATTTTGATGATACTTGTAAGAGAGCATTTGACACTATTAAAGCTATGCTTATCACATCACCTATACTTGTTGCACCTAATTAGCGCTTAGATTTTGAGCTTTCATGTGATGCATCAAATGAATCTGTAGGCGCCATGTTAGGACAGAAAGATGGTAAGCTATCCAAAGTCATTTCATATGCCTTTAAGACATTAGATAGTGCTCAACAGAACTACACTACTAGAGAAAAAGAACTCTTTGCTATAGTGTTTGCACTTGACAAATTTAGGTCTTATCTTTTGAGTTCTAAGTGATTTATATACACTGTCCATGCTGCTGTAAAGTTCTTGTTTAAAAGGCCACAGTCCAAGCCTAGACTCTTGAGATGGATGCTGCTAATCCAAGAATTTGATATGGAGATAAGGGACAAAATTGGAGCAAAAAATGTGGTGGCTGACCATTTGAGCATATTGCCTGAAAATACAAGGGGAGTATTAGATTCTGACATCATTTGTGATACATTTAGAGATTGTTCTGTTTCTGTGATTTCTGTAATTACACCTTGGTATTACCACATAGTGAACTACATTGTTACTGGTCTAATTTCACCTTCTTTATCTCATTTCTAGGGCCAGAAGATCAAGCATGAGGTAAAAATTTACATTTGGGAACCACCCATCCTATGGAAGATATGCAGTGATCAAGTTATAAGAAGATGTGTGCCAAGTGAAGAAGTAGATAGCATTCTTACAGCATGCCATTCTTCTATTTATGGAGGACATTTAAGTGTAAAGAAGACTTCCAGAAAGATTTTGGATGCTAGTTTTTATTGACCACAGATATTCAAAGACTGCTATGAATACTGCAAAGCTTGTGACAGGTGTCAACATTTCGGTGGACTTACTAAGAGACATGAAATGCCTCAGCAGCCTATGCTATTCTGTGAGGTGTTTGAAGTATGGGGCATTGACTTCATGGGGCCATTTCCACCATCTTTTGGTTATGCATATATTCTGTTAGCTGTGGATTATCTCTCAAGATGGGTGGAAGCTGTACCAACAAGAAAGGATGATGCAGTGACAGTTTCAAAAGTTCTGAAGTCAGGCATCTTTTCAAGGTTTGGTATCCCAAGAGCTATAGTGAGTGATCAAGGCTCTCATTTCTGTAATAAGATTTTAGGAGCGTTATTCGCCAAGTTTGGGATAAGGCACAAGGTTTCAACAGCTTATCATCCTCAAACAAATGGTCAAGCTGAGAATTCTAACAAAGCTATTAAGAGGATTCTGGAGAGGATAGTAAGACCCTTAATGAAAGATTGGAGTACAAGGTTAGATAAAGCTTTGTGGGCATACAGAACAGCTCATAAGACGCCACTTGAGATGTCCCCATACCAAATGGTCTATGGTAAAACATGTCATCTACCAGTAGAAGTTGAGCACAAAGCATTCTGGGCAGTTAAAACTTGTAACATGGATTGTGACATTGCTAGAGAAGAAAGAATGTTGCAGATTCAGAAACTAGAAGAAATAAGACTGGATGCCTATGAGAATTCCAGAATCTACAAAGAGAAGGCCAAGCTTCTTCATGATAAGCAGATCTTGCGCAAGGGATTTCATGTTGGAGATAAAGTTCTGAGATTTAAGGCTAGATATGCTTTCAAACCTGGAAAACTTGCCGCAAGATGGGATGGTCCATATGTGGTGACTAAGATCCATGACTATGGAATAATTGAATTGATGGATGAAGCAGATGGTACAGTATTTTAGGTCAATGGCCACTTATTGAAGCTGTACAAGGAGAACTTCAAACCCCCATGATATTCAGGTTGTCTCCTTCCTTGTTTTCCCACTTATAATAGTCTGCTTTAATCAGTTTTTATTATATACTTGAGCTATATTTGTTAATTAAGTGTGGGGGAGGAGACCAAGTTAGTAGGGTAGACAAATAATCCCATGAATAAATCTTAGATTTTGGTTCAGTGTTGTCATCATTATTGCTGCCCTTGCATGTGTTTCATCACTTCTTCACATTACGGACAATGTAAAATTTAGGTGTGGGGGATATGAGCTTTATTGAGTGAGATGGGTAATTGCGGTGATTTTGTGAATTTTGGTCATGACCTCTTGTTATTTTTGTCGCGATTAACATGTTCAAATTGTAAAAAATTTCTTCTCTGTGAAGATTAGTGTGACCATTTCTTATTTTTGTCGTGATCAGAAGTTCATATTTTCTGATGTATACCTATCTGTGATGTTTAGTTGTGGTCTGTGCTTTATTTTTATTGCGACTGGAACTCTCTGTGACTTTTGGTCACGACTGGAACTCTCTATGAATTTTGGTCACAACTGGATTGTTATTTGGGTCTCGCCAAGAACGTATATGTTTAACAGGCTCACTCTTTGTGATTTTGTGTCACGACCAGTGTCCATTTACATCGCGACCATTATTTCTAGTTTTCTAAAAATTCTTCTCTGTGAAAGCCAGTCGCGACCTGATGACATTTTTTTGTCGTGACTAAGATCTACCTTTTGCTGAAAAATCCTTATACTGCATTCTAGTTATTGCTTGGTCATTTGAAATTAACTTTTATGGATCTAAATTGAACTTTGAACACATAATTTTGAACATTGACAAGCTTGATGAAGTGTTAGTTGCTTGTTTTATTAATTCACTACTGAAAATTATGCATCATGAATGATTAATCTCATATATTTTGTTTAAAATTCATGCGATCTAGCCATGTGAACTGATTAGGGTGAGTAAGCCAGATGGAAGCATTTTGAGCCTTCAACATATACTCCTTTACATTGTGTGACACCATCTAGTTTAGTAACTTTGCAGAACTTGTCTCAATCCTTGATTCAAAACCATGTTAGCTCCATGGAATTGTGAAAATGATAAGGGCATTTCTTTCAAAACCTTCTTGACCAAACAGAAACCACATTAAATATTAAATCCTTTGCTTTACCCATTTGAGACCTTCACTTCTTTTTAAAATTCCATCCTTGATTAATGAATACTGTACAATATAGTTGCTGCTGCAGTAAATCTTTGATTATGAAATAACTGATAAAGTTGCACTACTTGTTGAATCTCTGAACTTTAATATATTTGCTATCTGGTTCAAGAAAATGAAAACAAAGGAAAAAATACAGAAAAGAAAAAGAAAAGTACAAAGGAAAGAGAAAGAAAGAAGAAAGAAAAGAAACCATATGTAAAAAGTGTTATTCAACTTGTATTAAAGGAAGATAGTTTGTGACTTGTCATTTTCTACAGCTATATAATTGGAACTTTAATTGTGTGCAGTATCTCATTAATCATTGACATGCATTTTTATTTCATCATCTAGCCTTTGCAACATTACAACCCTAATAAAGACCCTTTGATTCATAAACCTTGTGGCATTTAGTGGTGGAGATGTAGGATGGTTACAAGCCTATGGGAAGCCTAAGCTAGATGGTTGAGTGAAATTACCTTGATAAGAGAGGGAGTGAAACACTATACCTTGTGAGGAAATCTCAACCTAGTTGCTTACTATGATTGAATTGCATGAGTTAGATTCTTTGATTGATATGAGATTAGTTTGGATTGTTGCCAATTGAAGGGAAAGATTGATGATTGCAAGTACTCATGCTGAATCTGTTTTGCAAAATTTGCTGGACATGTTTGTTTAAAATTCAGTTTTGATCCATAATTTTGCTCGGAGTGCAAAAGCTAAGTGTGGGGGAGTTGATAACCTCATATTTGTACTGATTTTTAATATGTTAAAAGAGAGTTTATTATTGATTTTATCCACATTTACTACTATATTAAGCAAATTAGTTAATAATATGAAATTGGACAAGTGGGAATTTAAATGATATGATTTTAGTGCTTAATTGGATAAATAATCTATTAAATATCCATTTCAGGTCAATACAGCAATCAATCAGCAAAGTAGAGCTTTCCTGTCGTGACCTTAGGTACTCACCGTCGCGACCATACATCAATCAGCAAAGAAGAAGCGTTCTCTGTAAAAATTAGTCACAACTTTATGTACCTTCAGTCGCGACCAAACATCAATACAGAAACTAATCAGCGACTGATTTAAAGAAGTAGTTTGACAGCTGGCAGAAGAAACTAATAACTGAAGCAAGTTGGACTCACACATGGCTTAAATAGATTATGCATTTGCTGGCACATAGAAAACACTGTTCATGCACAATCATATCTGAATAGAAATACATGATTAAATGAACAAGTGGGCTGACTGCTGGAGCTGATAATAGACTTGATCCAGGAATTAAGGAACTGAAGTAAATGGGAGAGGATTTATGAATGTGCTGTAACAGAAACATGTGCTGAAGTGGAGATAATTCAGCACACATCAACAGCTCACAGATCCCATACTTCTGTTATATATTGGACGGCACGTTTTGGTCGGGGGCCATTCATACATTCAATTCAATCAGACACATACATAACACACATTCATATCACTTGACTTAATTCCATTCCATCTGCACCAGATCATTCACGCACACATTCATCTTCTTCTCCATCTCCATTTTCTCTTTTGCACCTTCCTCTATTCTAGTCAATAGAAACAGAGGAAGGTTTTACAGATTCATCTTCACCTTCATCTTCTCATTCTTCTTCCATCATGACTACTGCTGTACCGATTGTTGCTGCTGGAGTTCAGATAGCAATGCAAGGCTAAGCTGTTATGCTCTCTTGGAGATGACACCAAACCAGAATCCTTGAGCTAAGTAGGGAGTTTCGTTGTGTTTTTAATTCAAAGTTAAATGTATCAAGTTGATATATTTACTTCTAGTTTATTGATGCAATTAAAGTAGTAGATGACAAAGAAATAGGGAACCGAGTTAGATTTCTTATTTCTGCATAAATGGTCCTTTGATTAATTATCATCTTTGATCGAGTTGAACATAGCTATGATTAATTGAAGAGATTCTGTTTCATTCATATTCTGCTATCTCTGAGTTGAATGATTCATATTCTTTATTCAATGTCTGCGAGTTGTAGCTTTGATTGAGATTTAGCTAGTGAGTTGTTAGCTAACATATTCTAATTCAACTGATTAACTCTTGATATTCTGTGGATAATAAAGGTAAGGTAATCTCCAAGGGAACACACTTGTCATTCATTCATTTCACCATCTTAATCACTTAAAATCAGAAAAAAAATATCATAGAATTTACATTCAGTCTTTAGTACAAACAAATCATCAACAAACTCATCTGTTAACTTGTTAATTTGTGGCTCAATTGATTGATTAGGTACCTTAGCATCCATCTAGGCTTCTTGTAAATTGACCTAGTGACGACTGCGTCAGATTGTCGCAGTCCGAGCCATCAAAATTAAGTGAATTGCACCCTAGTAATGTAGTATAAGGCACAACCCTATCGTTCTTCTCAAGGAGCCTTTCTAAAGGAATCCTAGCAAATTGGATGTCAAATTCAACGGTAAACCGGAGTAAAGAGTAAATGGTTTTATGGTTTTGTGGGTGCAGTAAACTAAAGATGCAGTAAAATAGATGTTTTTGTGTTTTTGTTTAAGATGGAAAATGGTTGGTTTGTGAAAGTAGTATATGATGATAGGCTCTTGATGATGAAAAATATCTATCCTTGCTCTCAATGTATACAGAGTTTGAAATCACTAAGTCTTGAATTAAACCTCAATCGATCGATTGAGTCCAGAACCCTAATATTCTTTAAACTCCTTTGATCAAAGCTAGTTTAAAGACTATTATTGAATTGCTAAGGATCATTTAGTGTGTAAATTAAACAGATGGAAGAATGCCCTCGAATGAGCGTCGATCGACTAACCCTAGAATTCAAGCAATCGAATCAATTAGCAACGATCATTGACAACCATTCAACTAGCTTAAACTCAAAACTGAAATATTGCATTTAAACCAGCATTCAAAATATACAAAGTAAATTACAATTGTCTAATATGAGAATAATCAATCGATATTCAAAACTTGTTCATATGATGAAAAACCCTAAATCTAGCAGCAATCATAATATGACAAGATGTAAATTAGAACAGAAGAAACTCCCCGTTTCAGTCCGTGAGCTCAAGATAATAGATCCATCATAAAGAGACTAAAGGTCTAGCCTCTCATGACTTCTGCTGCACTGCAATCGTTGTTCAGATGTGATGCCATGAAGAAACGATGAAGAGATGAAGGTGAATGGTGTATAACGATGGAAGCTGAGTGGAAAGTCTGTGGAGAGAGCTTGAGTACTACTTCTTAGCCTAATCAGGTCCAAAAATCAGCCTCTCCTGACGGCAGCCTCCCTCTCTTCTTATAACAGCATGACCTAATCCAAAACGCGCAGCTTCAGCGATTTCGTACTATTAGTCGTGACCAGATACATGTGTTGGTCGTGACCTATAAACAGTGAGAATCTTCCAGAAGAATTATGGGTCGCGACCTTAGGACTCTTTGGTCGCGACTAAATAGCACAGAGGCGTGGTTCCACTTTCATTGTCTTTTGATTTCTTTCCTGGTCCTTGTTCTCTTCCAAAGTACCTGCAATTCAACATAAAAGCTCACTGTAAAAGTCCAGATCAGTAGATAACCAAATATATGCAGTTTGGAAGAGTTATTTTACCATTCTACCCTTTAATTAGCACATTGCCACGCACAATCATGTAATACACAAAAGTACAATTTAAGGCATGAAATAAATGGTAAAGTTATTATAAAACTCTCAAAATTGTCATAGAAACCATATACAAAATATGTCTTATCACCTAGGTTAGCCTCTACTTTACTATTGGTTAGCTTAGTTTGGTTTGATAATTAAAATGACGGTTATCAACAACCCAATAAGAATGATGTTCAATCTCCACGGTAAGTGACATGACTTTCCAAACACCATCCTATAAGGAGACATGCCCAAAGGAGTTCTAAAAGCAATTCTATAGGCCCATACAGCTTCATCAAGCCTAGCACTCCAATCTTTTCTTAATGGTTTGACACTTCAAGTATCTTTTGGATCTGCCTGTTGGAATTTTTTGCTTGGCCATTTGTTTGAGGGTGATAAGGTGTAGCAATCTTATGTTTCACCTCATACTTTGTGAGTACACTCACAAGCAACTTGTTATAGAAATGAGTGCCATTATCACTTACAATAGCTCTAGGCACCCCAAACTGAGAGAAAATATTAGTTTTCATGAATCTTGTAATAATGACAGCATCATTCTTCTTTGTGGCTATAGCTTCACCCCATCTTGAAAGATAATCCACTGCTAAAAGTATGTAAATATAGCCAAATAAAGGTGGGAATAGTTGATAACTGTCGTTTCTAATTATCAAACAAAACTAAGCTAACCAATAGTAAGTGGAGGCTAACCTAGGTCGTATCACAAGGAGCTACTGAATGTTAGAGTTCCTAATTAATCTATTGAGCCATAATTTAACAAGTTAAGCAGATGAGTTGTGTTTTGAACTATCAACTAAGGACTGAATGTAAAGTCTATGCTATTGTTTCTATTTTTATGTGATTAAGATGATGAGATGAATGAATAATGACAAGTGTGTTCCCTTGGAGATAGCCTTACCTTCATTAAGCACTAGAGGATTCAGAGCAAAGTTGCAGAAGAGAAATGAAGAAGGAGAAGAAGAATGGATGGATGCGTGAATGAATGGGGAAACAGATGGAATGGAGCTGAATGGAATGAATGGTGAGGTGTGAGAAGAGTGATCTCCGTCTCAAGTGTCTGGTCCAGATGATCAGTCCCCCCGAATGATGTGCAAAATGTGTGATATATAGGAGAAATCTGAAATGCATGAGTGAATTAATGGAACTGTCCAGATGTCCTCCAGCTGTCAGCACATGATCTGGTATTCTGTTTATAGTACATGCTTCCCACTTACAATCTGTTATCAGCTCCTACTTACAGTCTGTTAAGTCCAGTTGTGCAATTCATCACATGCACCTTCTGTCCAGCTGTTAATTCGCTGATTGATTTCTGCATTTGAAGTTTGGTCGCGACCTTATATCCATCAGGTCGTGACTAATATTTACAGAGTGCTTCTTCTTCGCTAATTGCAGTTTGGTCGCGACATTGAACACATAAGGTCGCGACTCTAGTTCACAGGATATCTCTATTTTGCTGATTAATTGCTATGTTGACCTGAAATGGACATTTAATATATTATTTATCCAATTAAGCACTAAAATCACATCATTTAAATTCTCACTTGTCCAATTTCATATTATTAACTAATTTGCTCAATATAATGTGGATAAGAATCAATAATAACTCTCTTTTATCATATTAAAAATCAGTACAAATATGAGTTTATCAACTCCCCCACACTTAGATTTTGCACTCCGAGCAAAATTATGGATCAAAACTGAATTTAAACACACATGTTCAGCACAATTGGCAAAATAGATTCAGCATGAGTACTTGCAATCATTAATCTTTCCCTTCAATTGGCAGCAATCCAAACTAATCTTATATCAATCAAAGAATCTAACTCATGCAATTCAATCATAGTAAGCAACTAGGTTGAGATTTCCTCACAAGATATAGTGTTTCACTCCCTCTCTTATCAAGGTAATTTCACTCAACCATCTAGCTTAGACTTCCCATAGGCTTGTAACCATCCTATATCTCCACCACTGAATGCCACAAGGTTTATGAATCAAAGGGTCTTTATTAGGGTTGTAATGTTGGAGAGGCTAGATGATGAAATAGAAATACATGTCAATGATTAATGAAATAGTATACGTAATCAAAGTGTCAATCATGCAGCTGCAAGTCACAACTAATTCTTTCATACTGGTTGAATAGCACTTTTCTGCATCTGGTTTTTTTCTTTTCTTTCTATTTTCTTTGTACTTTTCTTTTTCTCTGTATTTTTCCTTTCTTTTCTTTATTTTTATTTCTTGAACCAGATAGCAATTGAAACTTCACAATCAAAGACTTACTGCAGCAATAACTATCTTGCACAGTATTCATTAATCAAGGATGGAATTAAAAGAAAGCGAAGGTCTCAAAGGGGTAAAGCAAAGGATTTCATATTTATGTGGTTTCTGTTTGGTCAAGAGGGTTTTGAAAGAAATGCCCTTATCATTTTCACAATTCCATGGAGCTAATGTGGTTTTGAATCAAGGATTGAGACAAGTTCTGCAAAGTTACCAAACTAGATGGTGTCACACAATGTAAAGGAGTATATGTTGAAGGCTCAAATTGCTTCCATCTGGCTTACTCACCCTAATCAGCTCATATGACTAGATTGCATGAATCTTAAACAAAGCACATGAGACTAATCATTCATCATGCACAATTTCCAGTAATAAATTGATGAAACAAGCAACTAATACTTCATCAAATTTGCCAATATTCAAAGTATATGTTCAAAGTTCAATTTAGATCCATGATAGTTAATTCCAAAGACCAAGCAACAACCAGAACGCAGTAGAAGGATTTTTCAGCAAAATATAGATGTTAGTCGCGACAAACAGGTCATCAGGTCACGACTGTTTTATACAGAGAAGAATAGTCGTGACATAAATTGGAAATGGTCGCGACACAAAATCACCGAGAGTAACCTTGTTAAACAAACAATTTCTTGTCGCGACCAAATAACAACATAGTCGCGACAGTTATTCACAGAGAGCTATAGTCGCGACAAAGATAAGCATAGACCACGACTAAACATCACAGGTGGGTAAACATAAAAAAAAATTTGAGCTTCCGGTCGCGACAAAACTAAGCAATAGTTGCGACCAATCTTCACAAAGAAGAAATTTTGACAATTTGAACACATTAGTTGCGACATAAAAGACATCGGGTCCCGACCTAAAGACAAAATCACAGCAAATATCTGATTTTTATTCACCCATCAAGTTCATCCTCCCCCACACTTAAATTCTACATTGTCCACAATGTGAAGAAGCAATGAACTCATGCAAAGGTAGCAATAATGATCATGACAACACTAAACCAAAATCTGATTTATTCATGGGATTATTTATCTATCCTACTGACTTGGTCTCCTCCCCCACACTTAATCAACAAATATAGCTCAAGTATATAGTAAAACTGATCAAAGCAGACTATTGTAAGTGGGGAAACAAGGAAGGAGACAACCTGACTGTTATGGGGACTTAAAATTCTCCTTGAACAGCTTCCATAGATGGCCCTTCATATTGAATTGCCTTGGATACTTCAGACTCTTTGGAAGTTGTTCAAGCTCAATCTCTGGAGTTTGAATAACAGATAGGCTCAACTTCTTAAACTCTACTCCAGATTCATTGCTCTCTGATTCCTGCACCAATTCAGCATCATATCCAGCAGCAATTCTCTTTGAAGTTCCAGCAGTGCAATTCTGTTGATGTTGAAGAACATCCTTTAATTTCTGCAGCCCTGAGATGACTAAAAGTTTAAAACTCAAGTGAACAGGGTTAGAATACAGGACATTAAATGAAATTTTCCTTAACCCATAAATTCTGAGTTCTTGTCTCTCACAATCTGCTGTAATGACATTGCCCTGCAGATCTGCCATAAACATTCCTGAATATTGGGCATCACTTGAAAAAGTGTGGTTAGTTCCAAAGAAAGAGATAGTAGATGGAGATGAAGAAAAATCACCCATAGTGGAAGCCAGTCATCAATCTTAGAATTAATGCATAACACCTCACTATTGGATGAAGAAAAAGAAGAGAAATCAGTGGAGGGGAAAGAAATGGAAGGTTCTTCAACTACATCATTATTTTCAAGCTCACAAATATCATCACACTCTTTTCCAAGTAATGTACCAACCATGTTAAATCCTAGGAGAGAATTATGCTGCTGTGGGTGTCTATACATATTAAACTGAATGTGTGCCTACCAAATTCCATTTTAATAATTCCCTCTTTCATGCAAATCATGGTGTTAGCTGTCCTCATGAATGGCCTTCCTAGAATAAGAGTACTATCATCAAGGGACTTATCTTTCATATCCAAAACATAAAAGTCCACAGGAAAAACAAGGTCCTTAACTTGAACTAAAATGTCTTCTAAGATTCCCTTAAGCCTCATAATACTCTTATTAGCCAATTGAGCTAACACCTTAGTTGGTTTAATCAAATTCATATTTAAAGCATGATAAACTGAACTAGGCATCACATTAATAGCAGCACCTAAGTCTAACAATGCTCTAGAAACAGTTATCTCACCAATTGTGCAGGGAATGGAGAATGCACCTGGATCTTTACACTTCTCTGGAAATTGAGCTTTGAAAAGTGCAGAAGCTTTAGGTCCCAATTGCACCAGTTCATTAAGTTTGTCTCTTTTCCTGTGGTTGCAACTCTCCCTCAAACACTTTGCATATTCAGGTACTCTCTGCACCTTCTCCAGCACAGGCACATTAACTTCCATCTTGCTGAAAGAATTGATGACTTCTTTGTTTTGTGCCTCCAAGATTTCCTTATTGCTCATGAGCTCCTTTGGAACAAGTATATCCTTCAGGTCCACTTCTTTCTCAGCTGAATCATAATGAGTTTCTTCCTGCTTGAGCTCTGAACTTTTTGCTGATTGAACTTCTTTAATTTTGTCAACTTCTAGATTTCTTGTCTCAGAATCCTTAACTTTTGGTAGTTTAATTTCTTTACTGCATAGCTGTCTACCATCTGCATAGTCTTGTGCAGAATCAATTAGAATTTCTATAACTTCTTCCTTCTCAAGAGATTGTGCTTCCTCCTTGCTTTCAGACTTCTCAATACTAGTCATTAGACTGTTGGAATCAGTGTTTACCTCCTCATCTTCATTTCCAGCTTCAGTAACTTGTTTCCCAACTTGCTTTTCACTTTACAAATTTATAGTATTCACAGATTTTGGGTTAACAACTGTATTTGAAGGTAGATCTCCATGATCCTTGCCTGAACATCATTCACTGAATTAGCTAGTTGAGACCCATAGCTATTTGTGTTTGAGATGTTGGTGTCCCACTGCTCAATTCTGTTCTCCAAAGCAGCAAATCTAGAGTTGGTCTTTGCTTGGTTGCTCTCCACTGTAGATCTCAAGTCCTTGAAGTTAGAGCATAAGTTTGTGTTGATGGAATTTATATTTGAATTCATTACAGTAATGCTTTTGAGTATCTCACAAATTCCATCATCCTTGGCAGCAGTAGACACTTCTATGGCTCTAGAGGATTCAGCCACTTGCTTGTCATTGTTGAATCTGTTCTGACCAGCAGCTCCACCTCTATCTCTCCATCTAAAATTAGGATGCTCTCTCCATCCTTCATTGTATGTGTTGGAGTATAGATTCCTTTGTGGATACTGGTTTGGTCTGCCTTGATAAATAGCTTAGACTTCCTCATAGTGTGAAGGGCAATTAGCACTGATATGCATTGGAGAAGAATAAAACTGACAGCTAGGAGCAACTAGAGCTTGAGAGTATGGGTTCTGAACATGTGTGTTGTTCAATTGAGTAGCTAAGTTGTTAATCTGAGCACTCATAGCAGCAACTTGAGAAGACAGATTACTATGATCCTGAGAAGACCTTGCAGAAACCTCATGCACTTGTCTAGCATCTAATCCTCCATACTGCTGGTCATTGTTTGCTATCTTCTCAATCAGGCTCCATGCTTCATCAGGTGTCAAATCATCAATAGAACCTCCAGTAGCTGCATCCAAATTCTTTTTGCATGCAAAGCGCAATCCTGAATGGAAGTTCTGCACCAAATGTTCCATTGGAATCTGATGATATGGACATCTAGCCAGCAACTCTTGAAATCTGCCCCAAAACTCACAGAAAGATTCTTCAGCATAATGTTTTGTAGCAAAGATCTCCTTCCTTAATGCAGCAGTGTTTGATGAAGGAAAATATCTCTCCAAGAATGCACTTCTCAAGTTGTTCCAGGAGTGTAAAGCTTGTGGTGTATGATGTGGCAGCATATAGAACCATTCTTTTTCCTTTCCTTTCAGTGTGAAATGAAAGACTTGTCTCTGCACAGCATCCATGTCAGCTCCTACAGGCTTCATAGTTGAGCAAACCCACTGCATAGTCTGCAAATGCTTGAAAGGATCCTCACCTGCAAATCCATAATATTTTGGTAAGTTACTCAGCAAAGGACCTTTCAATTCAAAATTCACATCTAAAGCAGGACAAGTGTGAAAAGGATCATAGTTTGCATTAGAAGAAGTGAGTTCTCTTATGCTCCTACGTGGCCTTCTATTGTTAATGTTATTTTCTGCATACTGTTCTTGTTGATTACTCTGATTATGAGTCTGAGCTTCACCTATATTAACATGCTCCATGACAAGATGATTATCTAATATAGCACAAGATGCGGGTTCAGTGTCAGCAGCAACAGATGCAACACTAACTTGATTTTTAGCTTTCTTTATTTACCTAAGTGTCCTATTAATTTCTCTATCCAAAGGAATGAGTTCAGAGTTCTTGTTCATGCAATTCAAGCTTAACAATGATGCAGAAGATCAGATATATCAATAATGCAGCAAATTCAGCAAATGGAATCAGTTAGTCGCAGTTTAGGAATATTAAGTCGCGACACAAAAGACTACAGGTCGCGACTCAAAAACACAGAGAGCAAATATCGCGACGAAAATGAACCACAAGTCGCGACTGTCAGTCACAGAGAGCAAAATTTTCTGAATATGGATTTTTGGTGGCGACCAAATGTTACTTTAGTTGCGACTAAAAATCACAGAGAGCAAATGCTTGAAGTCAGGAATTTCTAGTCGCGACCAAAATACACTTTGGTCGCGACTAAAAACAACAGAGAATTTTAGTCGTGACTAAGTGTCAATCTGGTTGCGACTAGAAATTACAAAGAGCAAATGTTTGAAATAAGAGATTTATGGTTGCGACCAATCAGATCTCAAGTCGCGATTAAAAATGACAGATAGTAAATCTGAGTTGAAAACTGATTTCAGGTCGTGACCAAATGTGTATAAGGTCACGACTAGAAATCACAGAGCACTTTTGTTGCGACTAAAAAAAAACAAATGGTCGCGACTTAACAGATATAAAATACAGAAATCGCAGAAAAACTGAAAACAACTACCTACTCTTTATGTTTTTGGGCCCAGGAATTGCTTAGGAAACCTTAACAAGTAAGGCTCCCCGGCAACGGCGCCAATTTGATAACTGTCATTTCTAATTATCAAACAAAACTAAGCTAACTAATAGTAAGTGGAGGCTAACCTAGGTCGGATCACAAGGAGCTACTGAATGTTAGAGTTCCTAATTAATCTATTGAGCCACAATTTAACAAGTTAAGCAGATGAGTTGTGTTTTGAACTATCAACTAAGGACTGAATGTAAAGTCTATGCTAATGTTTCTGTTTTATGTGATTAAGATGATGAGATGAATGAATAATGACAAGTGTGTTCCCTTGGAGATCGCCTTACCTTCATTATCCTCAGAATATCAAGAGTTAATCAATTGAACTAGAATAGGTTAGCTAACAACTCGCTAGCTAAATCTCAATTAACACTACAACTCGCAGACATTAATAGAGAATAAGAATTGTTCAATTTAGAGATAATAGAATATGAATATTAATCAAATGATCATTAATGTAAGAAGAAAGAATCCAACTCGGTTCCTAATTCCTTGTCATCTATTATGAAACATCCTTCTTTATATCTCTTCAAAGTACTCTTGCTATAGCTCTCTTGAAGTGGATTATATCTCTCTTATTAAAATCCTGGTAGAAAATAACTGTACTGATTCGGTAATTCCCCATGAGAACTACCATTCTACGCAAGTACCCAGGAAAGACTGGATGAACCGGCTAGGTCCACTCACTTCCAGCCTCCTTAGACAGCACCTACGTACACAGTACTTTGTATAGTCTACCAGCACAACGGTATTTTCTAACAAATATCTTTAAGTCTTAACCTTAAAGCCTTGACCTTAATTTTGAACTTTAACCTTACTCAATTGTAACTATTTTAGAACATTGGAGTACCTCTTAACCTCAAAAACATGAATTTCCAAGAGTTGGGCTTACGATTACTGTTCACTACCACTATTCACTGGGTAATTCCAGATTACAACCTGAACTTTGGAAATTCATAACTAAATCTAGAAAAATCGTTTTAAGGTGATTCCAATTTCTAATGAAAGACCTTTCATTTAAATTTGAGATAAAAATATGAAAATGAGATCTTCTTGTCCAGATCAAATCAGTTTATTCGTTGAACTTTACTGTTCATTTGGTAAATCTGGAAGTTCCAGTTTCTTTGCCCCATTTTCAAAAATTTATTTCTCCTTGTATACTTATCCAATTGAGTTTAATTACTTATGGATTTAAATCTCCATATGTCTAATTTAATCTCACAAAATTTCGAGGAAAAACTCGTTCGTTTACTATATGAAATTAGCGCATGAACCTCACTGCCTCTGAGTAGTCGTTTTACCTTATTCCAGATTTCAACTCCTAACTTTGAAAAATCATAACAATACGAGTTCTTAACCAAATGAGGCGTTCTTGGTGTCCATTTAAAGCTCTAGATCTTAGATATATTCATAAAAAATTTCATATGAAAACTCATCATATAAGTCAATCAAAATACCGATGGAAGTACACTACCTCAGATTGGATTTATGAGTAGCATGCATCATACAAACCAAAACATCATCTTGTAATTAAAGTGCACACTCTTTAAATTATGTACAGTCATCCATCAACATTTACCCTCTTGCCTTGAGAAGATCCAGCACCTAGAGCATAGTTATGGGGGGTGAGATTCGGGGGAATCTCAATAGCAAGTAATACAAACTATAAGATTATGCATGTTTGATTAAATGCCTAACATGTTATCATGCAATGGAAGCTAATTCATGCTTATACATAAGCAAACTCTAACATGCATATTGTCATGACATATATTGCAAGGAGTGGCACGTACTCAATAGCACATCATCATCATCATAAACATCATCACATAATATTCCATGCTCAACCAAACCTTCATACATAACAAGTAAGCAAATCAATCAAAGCACATAAGTTTATAGTTAGGTATTCTTGCTACCTCTTGTAGATCCTTGTCCTTTCCTTCTAGTAATGGTCTTTCCTTACCACAAATGTGAAAACCTAAGCATTACAATATAATTACCAAATTATAACTCCATTCCAAACAAATTCCAAGTCTAGTTTCAATAAGCTCCCTTTTTCCAAAAATTCCCATTTTGGTTCCAATGCTTCCCATACTTGTTCCTCCACTTTACCCCCACACAAAATCTCATTTTAAGACCATTGGAATCATCAAAATTATGAAATTCAAATCACTGTTCATGCGAGTGAACAGTACCCGTGAGGAATTTTCAACATTATAACCTTTAATTCCAATGGTTTCCAAGGTTCAAAACCTTTCCAATCCTACACAAAATCATCATATAAACTCAATGGAAGCATTAAATCATTGAAATTCCATTTTCTTCTATCATGAACAGTGCATGAACAGTGCATGAACAGTGCATGAACAGTGCAACCGAAATGGTAAAGTGAAGAACATCAACTTACCTTACTTGCTCTTTCAAGACCCTTGCTTCTTCCTTGCTTTCTTCCACTGTCTTTCTCTAGAACTCACTTCTCTCTCTAAAGGAGCTCTTGGGTGTGAAGAATGAATGGAAAGGGAGGGTATTTATAGCAAAAGTCATGTGCCATTTGAAGGCCAAGATCACTTTGGAAACTATTTAATCTAATGGTTAAAGGTTTGATCTTGGAATATCTTTTCACTTTGGCTCATGACCTCACCACCATGACCTCACTAGCATGACATCACTTGGGACACCTAAGCTCTCTTCTTGGCGCCATTTTTAGTCCATGTGGGTCCCACCATGTGTAAAACATAATTCTTACTTTATTCTCTTTTTCTTTATTTCCAAAAATCCATAAATTATTTATTTTTGGACTTGGGCTCCAAGATAACTTTTGGGCCTTATTGGGCTGGCCTAGGATGACATGTTGGGTCTCTTTTAGGTCCAATAGCTAATTGGCCCAAGTCCCAATGTATTTTCCTTATACCGATATCCATAAATCACCCTGATTTTAGCATAAATGCTAAACACCTCTTTTAATTGTTCTAACATTTTTAGAAATTCATTCTAATATAAAATGATTTCTCTACAAAGTTTTATAATTTTCTGAGCCCCAGAAGTCTTGTTAAAAATTATATATGTTTCCTTTAACCCTTTATCGGTATCCTTTTTCACCGTAAATTCCATAATTAATTCTACAAGACTCCTTTTTGACTTCTGTCAACTCCATAAATTCTCATATTAATTATAATAATTTATTATCAAATTTTCTCTGATATCCATCCATTGTGTGAAATGACCAAAATGCCCTCCATTTACTTCTGGTTTCTTAGGGCATCACAGTGGTATTTTCGTAATTTTGTACTTTGGCTTTTAGACTTTCTTCCTCTTCCAATTAATCCTTTTCTTTACATAAATATGGCAACATCTTTTTCAAAAATATCATATATTTCATTTAACCTGTACATACAACTTAGTACCGAAATTAGGGATGTTACATATTACTCTAATTGAATTAATAAACCAGAAGTAAACATATCAACTCGATACAAGTACATCTGAATTAAAGACTCAATGACACTCCCTGTTTCAGCTATAAGATTCTAGTTCGGTGTCATCTCCAAGGAAGCACAGCAGCTCAGCCTTGCATTGCTATCTGAACTCTAGCAGCAATCATCGGTACAGCAGTAGTAGTCATGTGGATATTGAAGGAGAAAATGAAGATGATAAGCTGCAGAACTTTGCTCTGGTTCTATTAACTAGAACAGAGCAAAGTTGCAGAAGAGAAATGAAGAAGGAGAAGAAGAATGGATGGATGCGTGAATGAATGGGGAAACGGATGGAATGGAGCTGAATGGAATGAATGGTGAGGTGTGAGAAGAGTGATCTCCGTCTCAAGTGTCTGGTCCAGATGATCAGTCCCCCCGAATGATGTGCAGAATGTGTGATATATAGGATAAATCTGAAATGCATGAGTGAATCAATGGAACTGTCCAGATGTCCTCCAGCTGTCAGCACATGATCTGGTATTCTGTTTATAGTACATGCTTCCCACTTACAATCTGTTATCAGCTCCAACTTACAGTCTGTTAAGTCCACCTGTGCAATTCATCACATGCACCTTCTGTCCAGCTGTTAATTTGCTGATTGATTTCTGCATTTGAAGTTTGGTCGCGACCTTATATCCATCAGGTCGTGACTAATATTTACGAAGAGTGCTTCTTCTTCGCTGATTGCAGTTTGGTCGGGACGTTGAACACATAAGGTCGCGACTCTAGTTCACAGGACATCTCTATTTTGCTGATTAATTGCTGTGTTGACCTGAAATGGACATTTAATAGATTATTTATCCAATTAAGCACTAAAATCACATCATTTAAATTCTCACTTGTCCAATTTCATATTATTAACTAATTTGCTCAATATAGGAGTAAATGTGGATAAGAATCAATAATAACTCTCTTTTATCATATTAAAAATCAGTACAAATATGAGTTTATCAATAGTCCCATAAAATCTATTCCCTACACCTCAAAAACCTCATAAAATAGCATGGGTTATTTTGGCATTTCATGCTTCCTATTTAAGCTTCTAAATCTTTGGCACCGATCACAATTCTTGCAAAATTCATGTGCATCCTTGAATAATGTGGGCCAATATAGTCCAGCTTCAAGTATCTTTCTTGCTGTCTTGGTTGCACTAAAATGGCCTCCACAAGTCATTGAATGGTAGCTAGTAAGAATGATGTCCACTTCTTCACTTGGCACACATCTTCTTATAACTTAGTCACTGCATATCTTCCATAGAATAGGTGATTCCTATATGTAATATTTTGCTTCATGTTTGATCTTCTGGCCCTGAAAATGAGATAAAGAAGGTGAAATCAAACCAGTAACAATATAGTTCACTATGTGGCAATACCAAGGTGCAATTATAGAAATCACAAAAATAGAACAATCTCTAAATGCATCACCAATAAGATCAGAATCTAATACTCCCCTTGTATTTTTAGGCAACCTACTAAGATGATCAGCTACCACATTCTCTTCTCCAATTTTATCCCTTATTTCCACATCAAATTCCTGAATTAGCAACATCCATCTCAAGAGTCAAGACTTTGACTATGGCTTTTTAAACAAGAACTTCACAGCAGCATGGTCAGTGTATATAATCACTTTAGAACTTACAAGATCTGAATTTGTCAAGTGCAAACACAATAGCAAAGAGTTCCTTTTTTATGGTGGTGTAATTCTTTTAAGCATTATCTAATATCTTAGAAGCAAATGAAATAAACTTAGACAGCTTACCATCTTTTTGTCCTAACTTTGCACCTACAGCTTCATTTGATGCATCACATGAAAGCTCAAAATCTAAATGCCAGTTAGGTTCAGCTAGTATAGGTGGCGTGATAAACATAACTTTAATAGTGCCAAATGCTCTATTACAAGTGTTATCAAAACATAACTCTACATCTTTTTGCATGAGTTTAGAAAGTGGAGAGGCAATCTTGCTAAAGTCCTTAATGAATCTTCTATAAAATCTAGCATGTTCTAGACATGACCTTAGTTCCTTTTAAGATGTGGGATAAGGAAGAGAAGAAATAATCTCAATCATTACTTTATCTACTTCAATCCCATTCTTAGATATTAAGTGCCCAAGAACTATGCCTCTATCTACCATAAAATGGCATTTCTCAAAATTTAACACAAGTTTTTTTCTTTCTCAATATACCTTGCTAAGACTTTCTCTAAACTCTCTAATCATTCATCAACATCCTTACCATACACTGTAAAATCATCAATGAATACCTCCATGTTACTTTCCAAGAATTCACTAAATATAGACATCATAGCTCTTTAAAATATTCTAGGAGCATTACATAAGCCAAATGGCATCCTCCTATAAGCATAAGTGCCAAATGAACATGTAAATGTGGTTTTCTCTTGGTCTTCGGGTCAATTAGAACCTAAAAATACCATGAAAATCCATCAAAAAACAGTAATTAGCTTCTCCAGCAAGTCTTTCCAACATTTGATCTGTAAATGGTAAAGGAAAATGGCCCTTCCTAGTTGCAACATTCAACTTCCTATAATTAATACACACTTGCCATGAATTATGCACGCTAGTAAGGATTAGTTCATTTTTTCATTCCTTATCACAGTTATACCACTTTTCTTTGGCACCACATGAACTGGACTTACATATTCACTATCTGAAATTGGGTAAATAATGACAGCATTCAAAAGCTTAGTTACCTCTTTCTTGACCATATCTGATATCAAGGGGTTTAGCCTTCTTTGTTGCTCTTTAATAAGCTTGGCTCCATCATTTGACAAGATTTTGTGTGAATACAATAGTACTATACTAGGTATATCACCTAAAGCCCAACCTATTGCTCTCTTATGTGTTTTTAAGACTGAGATTAACCTCTCTTCCTTAGAAACAGAAAGTGAATTAGCAATTATAACAGGTAATGTATCATTTTTAGCTAAAAACACATATTTAAGGTTACTAGGAATTAGTTTAAGTTCTAACTCAGGTGGCTGGACAATTGATGGAACCAACTTCTTAATTTCCAAAGCTGTAACAGGCTTCACCAATTCTGTCCTCATAGGTTCTGTACTGAGTGTATACATTAAAGCCTTTGAATTTCCTCCCTTGTTTGTTGCAGAATCAGTTTGTGATAGAATATTCTTCAAGCTCTTTCTATCCTCCAACCTATTTTCACAAGAAAGTAAGTGGTGGTGAGCTAGAGAATCTGTAAATTGTTCAAATTCATCACAAATCAGAATGTCACTCCCTAAATTTTGAGAAAATCCAGCTTGCTTTAATTGCCTCTTTGTTGATATGACTGCTGAATTATCTAGTTCTGTCCCTGCAGTGAAATTCTCAATAACTTGTTTTCACCTGCACATTTTTCATAGTGCTTCTCTCTAAAGCCTTCATTTAAAAGGTCAGTAACAGAAAAAGAAAAAGATTGTAGGGTGAAAAGTAAGCTATCAACTGAAATGTAGTTAACACTTGACACATCACACCTACTATCTAAAGAAAATTCAGAAGAAGAAGAAATTACAGATTCAGCCAAATCAGATTTAGCCTTATCATTTGATAGCAGTAATTTATGTTCCTCTTTAGCTTCTTCAATGTATGCATCAATTGCACTTAAGCTTAACAGTGAGTATCTTCAAATAGATGTCTCATTGCTTCATATACATTACAAATAATAATGTTATCATCCACTTCCATGGTAATGCTTCCATTTTTCATGCTTATGATAGTGTTAGCTATTCTAAGGAATGGCCTACCCAAAATAATAAGTCCCTCTGAAGTTGACTAATGTGACATATCTAAGATATAGAAATCTACAGGTATAATCAAGTGTTTAACCTTCACTAATATATCTTCTAATAATCCCTAAGGTTTCCTAGTGGTTCGGTCGACAAGCTGAACTATCATGGAAGTCTCCTTAAGTGAGCCTCTGTCTATGCCTAATGACGTATAAATAGAAGTTTGCATTATATTTATGGTTGCACTAAGATCTAACAAAGTACTAGCACACTAAAACTTACCTATGGTAATTGGGACTGTAAATGAACCTGGATCATGACATTTAATAGGAAGCTATAGGTTAAGTAAAGCTGACACACTAGAACCTACTTGAACCCTCTCATTTGGCTTGAAAATTCTTTTATTAGTGCAAAGTTCCTTTATGAATTTTTCATACTTAGGTATACTTCTAATCAGACATAAAAGTGGCACATTAACTTCCAAGTTTTCCAACAAATTTAGAATATCTTGTTCCTATTTTTCTTTTAAAACTTTCTTTGGACACATGTATGCACTATGAAAAGGTAGATGTTTAATACTTACCTCTATATCCTTCTGTTCTACCTCTGCATACTCATTTTGATGCTAGTTCTTGTCTGATTTCTGACTTTTAATTCTGGAACTAGCAACTGCTTCATGTATATCAGTTGATTGTGTAGCATCCTTCAATATAGTTTGCTTATTTTTCTACTGCAACATCCTTTTCTCTGTACTACTTTCTGGTACTGGAGTAAATGAAGGTTTTTCTTCAATTACTTCTTCAGTTCTAGATTTGTTTTGTTGCTCATTTTCTCCATCATCCCTTTTATCAACATCAAAATTGACTTTCCCCACTGTTTTGCCACTTCTTAAGCTCAAAGCATTCATAGATTTGGGGTTAACAACTACGTTTGAAGGTAGATTTTCACCAATTCTTGCTTACACATCACTCACTGAATTAGCTCACTATGATTCAGATATACCATAATCCTTTAAAGCAGCAGGTACTTCCTCCATAGGTGTAGAAGATTCAGCCACTTGTCTGTCATTGTTGAATATATTTTGTCCAAAATTCTTATCTCCTCCTCTATCTCTCCATCTAAAATTTAGATGGTCTCTCCATCCTTCATTATATGTGTTGGAGTATGGATTCTTTTATGGATACTGATTTGGTTTGCCTTGATAGATGAATGATACACCTTCATAGTGTGTAAGACACTTATCACTAGTATGCATATGAGAAGAACAAAGTTGACAATTAGGAGCAATTAGAACTAGAAAGTGTGAGCTTTGAACATGTGCATTGCCCAATTGAGCAGCTAACTTGTTGATCTGAGCATTCATAGCAGCCACTTGAGAAGATAAGCTATTATAATCTTAAGAAGACCTTGTAAAGACTTTACGAACTTGACTAGCATCATAGCTCAGATACTGTTGATCATTATTTGCTATCTTCTCAATCAAATTCCATACTTCATCAGGAGTTAAGTCATTAATGGAACCCTTTGCAGCTGTATCCAGATTAGTCCTATCTGAAGTGTGTAAACTTGAGTGAAAATACTGCACCAAATGCTCACTTGGAATCTGGTGGTAAGGACATCTAGCTAGCAACTCTTGAAACCTTCCCTAAAATTCATAAAAAGACTCTTAAGCAAACTATTTTGCTCAAAAAATCTCCTTTCTCAATGTAGCAATCTTGGAAGTAGGAAAGTATCCTATTTCTCAAGTTGTACCATGAGTCCAAGGCATGAGGTGCATGATGTGTGAAACATCCTTCCTTTCATATGTCTTAGGGACCATTCAGTAGCATTTAGAACCACTTTCAAGGTCATTGAAGTCCAATTCCCCAATCTGGAGTTTTACTCTTATCGAGTACTATTCATTTGAAAATTCCAGATGAGTGACCTGACTTCGAAAAATCATAACTAATTCTAGAAACATCAAAATGAAGTGGTTCCAATTTCTACATGAAGCTAACTCACTTATCTTTCAGGGAAAAATAATTCGTTGACCATTCGTTGACCGAGTCCACGCCAGTCAACGTTTCAACTTTACTGTTCATCCAGCGTTTTTCTCCTGAATCCAGCATTCTGGTCCCAACTTTGATAATTTATATCTCCTTGTGTAGACATCCAAATGATACATTTTATATATAAAATTAAATATTGGTATGTCTACTATCTACCATAAAAATTTCGAACATTTATCCATCCATTTACTATTTTTAACTATTTATCAAACATTATCATGTCACCACGTGTTACTGTTCACAGTGGTAATTTCCAGCAATCAACTTTGCATACATATGCATACATCCATCATATATCAGTCAAACATGCCAAACAACAATTATTATTAATTAATAAGTTGTTTTACATCTGGCCATGTACATAAATTCTCATATCTCTATTGCATCTTTTCCTGCCTGAAGTCCGGCAGCATAACCGCTACGCTTCATCTGTACAAAGAACTGAACCGTACTGATTCGGTAATCCCCTTATGAGAACTACCATTCTATGTAGTACCCAGGAAAGACTAGATGAACCGGCTAGGTCCACTCACTTCTAGCCTCCTTAGACAGCACTACGTACACAGTACTTCTCATATACTGATGTTCAGTCTTTACTTCGGCAGCATAACGGCGTCTCTTAAAATTCCCAAAATTCATTTCGACGTAACCTCCCCTGTAATGGGATATTTATTGGGATGAGATTCGGGGGAATCTCAGTAGCAACAATCATAACAATATATGTAATGCAGAGTGACAGTGCTTGCTTGTGATTGTGTACAGATAAGTATGCTGCGTGCTTCCATGCTTAATAACATATGATCATAGCATTACAGCAGAGCTTCAGACATAACATATAAGACAACAATCCAACCAAACAATAGCACAACAAATCACAAAGCCATTACATAAAAGCTAGGATTAGTTACTACCTCAAAGGCTCAGCAGAGCTCTACTATCTCTATTCTGCTTCCAGCTCCGCCAGAACTTCCTTTCTTTCTTTCTTCCTCTCACTTTCTCTCTCTAGCACCTCCTCCTCTCTCTAAAATGGGCTCTTGGCCATGCATAATGAATGGCAAGGGGGGTATTTATAACCTCTTCCAATGGCAATCTCGTAATTTCCATGAACTTTGATCCTGCGGTCCTGGTTTTTCCTGGATTTTCCTATTTTCTTTAATTCCTCCTTTACTGCATCATGCATGACATCATTGGGACACCTCACCAGGACACCTCAGCGCCACATTTATCACATGTCTGAAATCCTGGACACCTCAGCAGCTGACTCAGCATGCTGACTCACCGGTCCAGTCTCTTGCCTCGTAATACATGTCCTCAACTTTTTCTTCTGCCTTTATGTTGGCGCCATGTGTCATCTTACTGGCACCTGTCACGCCTTCCAATGCTATCCAGATAAATCCAGGACTTTATCTGATCGCCTCCTCGGTTATCGTGCCGACCGAGTAACTTTACTTTATTGAAACAACATTAAAATAGTATTTTAATGCCACTTTTTCCCACATACTTCATGGGCTACGTTTTTGGGCTCTGGGAATGTTGTCTTGGATCCTGATCAAGCCCAAGTACTCTGATGGCTCGATTCCCAAGAAACAACCCTTGGCAAATTACCAAAATGCCCTTGGGTGCCCTTTCTTGTACTATTTTAACCCTAAGGGTAAAATCATCATTTCATACCCTTCTGTACTCTGTCAGGGTATATACTGACTCTCAGTAACTTTATCTGTATGTACCTTGGCTCCTGGGCCTGTTCAGAATTACCAAAATGCCCTTCATTTATCTGTTACCCTTTTATACAACACAGGGGCATTTTCGTAATTTCGCACTTTTCCGGGGTTCTGCCGGACACTGGCCCACCTATCAGTCCAAGTGTCTTACTGGGCCTCTGTTGGCGTCATTATTGGGCCTTTCTGGGTCCAATACCTTCATGGCACGCATTACGAGGAATCTTCCCCCCGTTAATAATTATTGAATATTTATCTATTATTCACCGTTTATACACATATCCGGACACCGGCTCCTTCTGTCCGAAACACAAGCCTGCGGTGTTCAGGCATCCCTGTGAGTCATATCAGTCATCTGACTGAGGTCATCCGAACTCATTCAGTCCCCTTTCAAATACCGATAAATCTCCATATCGGATCCCCGGAGGCCTCACACTCCCGTCTGGATTTTCTAATATGCGAATAACTTTTTCTACTGGCCTCCTATCGGTATTCTGTCAGTTTCCCGACATCCGCCCCATAAGGACGTATCATCCTGTATTTTCTCACCTAGATCTGAATTCTAGGATATCCGGTATGAATTTTTATAACTTTTGGACGATCAGTCCATTTCTGGCTATCTGGAGTCTTCAAAAATTCCTGTATTAAGCCAGATTACTGAGCGTCACTTGCTCTCTCTACCGGTGAAATCTGGGACTGAAATGCTTTCGGACAGTCCAAACCACTTCCGGCCTGACTTTCTTTAATTACAATTTAGCCCCAGGGAACTTTTCTTCTTTTCATTTAAGTCCCTTTTTACTTGGCTAAAATTACACTTAAGGACCCCACATTTTTGTCTACTTTCCTTTTTGGCCTTAAAACTTTCCATAATTGCACTTAAGTCCTTTCAGTTCCTTTACTAGGTCTAGGGCATTATTGTCTTTTCATATTTTACCAGAGTATTCTCTGGCCCTGGTCAACTATCCAGATACCCCTTCTTGACTGTCTAACCTTTAGCCAAATGACCAAAATACCCTTTACTCATTCTTCAGTTATTCTATAACATAAGGGCATTTTCGTCATTTTGCACATTTTTCCCGGACACCGGCCCCTCTTACCACTGAACTGGTATTATGGGCTTGGGCCTTCCCTGGTGTCACTACGGGCCTTAGACAACACTGTATGGCCTCTGGCCATAGTCCGATCATCTCTATTCGGACTGTCTTTCCTTTACCGATTATAACTGTAAATTCCCATCTTCGGGAATTTTTACAGAAAAATCGGGACCTCAAATCAAAATTCTGTGACTCCTCATTCAATCCGGAATCCTTTTCTCTATCTCCCGGTATTTTCAGATATTTTATCCGGACCGGGCTGTTTTGGCCTGAAAAAGCACTCACGCGCACACTTTTCCAAAATGACCATTTTACCCCTGGTCATATTTCTAATTCTTTCATACACCTAGAGACCTCATATGCACATTTCACAGTTCAGTGAAATGATCAGCATAATTTTCTCTATTTTCTGGCAAAATATGGTACTCATCGGCCACCAGTCCGATCTTTCCCATAATTACGATTATGCCCTTGAATTCTCCTTCTGGCATCTCTAGGCCTAAAAATTGGGGTGTTACATTTCTACCCCCCTTAAAATAAATTTCGTCCTCGAAATTTACTTGGCATCTTAGTCAACGATCCTGGATATAGCTCTTTTGTATATCCTTTCCTGGTTTTTGACTAAGGCTTGGGGCATTCATCCTCTTATACTTATGGACAATTCATTACACTTGTGAGTAGTGTCCATTTCTTTCATATCTTATTCCGCAGAATTCTGATGTAATTCTGGGGTCTACTTCACTCTTCTTACACTTTGCTAATCTCTCAGGAGAGATATTGTTCTTCTGACTTTCTTTCTCCTGATACGAGATCATAACCCAGATAACTTCTCTGACTTTTCTTAACTGTTCTCATAACTTCATGCATCTATGCCAAACCTTTGTGGCATTTGCACTTTCTTATCCCTTCTTAGGGCTTACATATCATTAGGCTACTCTTGCCTTAGCACCTTTCAATTTAACGTGCTACTGAGTTAGGGCTAGATTACTCTTTGTATAGCTTTAGGCCCTAGCAATCTCTTTCTTATAGAACTACGTTCTATCTTTGCTTTGCCTTAGACCCTCTTCTCTAGGTCTCTCTGGCCTTTTATTACCATTTCCTTTAGATCAGAAAATAACTCTTCATTATCCACATCATTATCTAGGCCTATAGTTCCTTACAGCTCAGTCGCCCTTACAGCTATGGTTCTTCTTAACCATTCTTAGGGTCGACTTCAGGGAATATTGAAGACTGTGTCTGGGGTAAGAGCAAATACCTTTCCTAGGGATGTCCGCATTCTTAGGCAACCTTTTGCAAAGTGGCCTTCCACCACAACTACTTTGCCCTACTCGACATTCCCATGTGCCATGGCTCTTTCCACCACATTGACATCTCTGCTCTCCAATCTGATCATTACCTTGATCAGTCCCTTGTCTGAATTATCGCCTCTTTCTTTTGCTATTGGCTTTACAACTTGAGCTACCTCCTAGAGTGCTCTTAGCCAATGCTTTTCTCTTTTCAACACATAGAGGATTCTGTTCTTTACTTCTCAGGCATACTTCTACCAAACTTTGAATATCAGTACTCAGCCTTGGACTCTGTCTTTGCTAAGGGAAAGCTAAGTTTAGTCTGTATATTAGAGGCTACCTGAGAAAACCATTATAAAATAATTTCTCTGGGTGAGTTTATCAACTAGTGAAGCTTCCTCACCTTAACTTCGTCTTTGGCATTCATCTTCCCAAAGAGATACTACATTGTACTCATATCTCATGGCTCATTACTTTCCTTAGGCTAGGTCTAACTGCGACCTCGGGATCTAACTACAATCAACCGTTAGCCTTTTCAGAATCTAACTGCGACTCTGAAGCTGTTAGGATCTAACTGCGACCCTGGAGCCATGCTAGGATCTAACTGTGACCCTCCAGAATCTAACTGCGATTCTGTTGTACTGTATATCTCCCGAAGATATTAAACCAACAGACTAAGTTATAAGGTTAACTGCTTCCACCTGTTGATAACTCCATAAATAAACATTTGAAAAATTTTATAGCCTCATATCATTTACCCAGACTTTACTTACTTCCTCTTTTACTCAGGAGTTCCTTCTCATCTTTCAACCTGTGCTCTAACTGTAAGCCATTTGAACTATGCTCTAACTGCGAGCATTCTACATCAGATCCAACTCTTATCTGAAGAGTGATCTATACTCATCTGAATCTAGCTCTATCTGAGAGCCATCTGTTTCAGATCCAACTCTTATCTGAAGAGTGATCTAGAAACAATCCATTTACCGTTATCTGTATACCATTCCGCTCAATAGAAATGGCCCTGAGTACTGTATTCACAAGCTTATAGAAATACCTGAGTAACCTCAATCATAATTCATATCTGAGTAACCTCAATCATACATCATGTCTGAGTATCATATCATAACTTATCGTCCCATAACTGAGACTATCTATCATCCTCAATACATTCATATCATATCATATCATATGGTATGGGAGCAACATACTTTCTCATAACTTTCTTATCTCATATACGTACTCATATATACTCTACCCTGCATGTACTGCAAAAGGGGAGTATCCATTCATCATAGCATACTCTAACATGCATGTCATCCTTTGACAACTGCAAGGAGATGCAACTATCACATCTTATGGCACATAAGCCATATCATCATCATATTTTGCTCAACCATCCATTGACATCATAATAATCTAAGTAAGCCTCAAACGTATTTCCCTTTATCACATTATTTTTCAGATCATCACCTGATCATACTATCTATCGTATTATCTGTCAGATTATCAATCACATAATCAGGATCTGACAAGCACATCTGTCTATCTTACTTAGGCTGCCACACTACCCTCTTACCAGGGTATAGACTCAACCCTTCACTACTTTATCTTACATAAGGAATAGGGGAGTCACTTTATCTCTTAACTGTGGCTACCTCTTTACTATCTTTCAACTTCTCCTATCTTTCCATCAGTCCTAGTCTATTCTTGACCGGACTATGGTTCCTTATTAGCCTTTCATTTGATCCTTAATCCTCATGGATCTCATTCATCATCTTTCACTATTACTTCTGTTCTCTAGGGTATTCTCCCCTAGGTCTACTACTTCTTTGTGATGGAATCCCTCTGCTCAGGGAACATTGAGCTCTTTATCTATTACCCACCACGTCTCTCACCTTAGGCCATGTGCTAGGATCATTCCTGGGCAAATCTCAATCTAACTTTTAGGTCTTCTATTCAGAGCAGCTGAATAAAACCCCTGCAGCGTAGATCTACTCTTAGTTATCACATAGAGGATCTACTTTTTCACATTGTCTTAAACTGATCTTTCGTACCTCAGTACCTTTGTACTGTCTAGCTTATCATATGCTATACCAATCCTCTAGCTGGTGGACTTCAGCGAGTTTGGTACTGTCATTCATATGGCCTCTGCTATATTTTGTTGTGACCTGAGAACTGCATAGTCACAACTCACATGCTCTGCGACTTTTAGTCGCCACCGTCGCACACTACTCGTCACAACCTGGCATCTCTGCGTCCTTTAGTCACGACCTATCTCTCATAACATTGTGACCTGGACTCCTTTGTACACTGGTCGCGTACTGTAATATTACTCATCGCGACCTGAGGTCTTCTTACGTCACAACATCAACTTATCTGTACATATTAGTCGCGACATATGACCCCTATTCTCTACTTCCTACTTTTAAAACATGTAGTCATACTCATCCTCATACAACGGCAACATACTAGGTATAGGGTAGCTCAATAGTATGCATACTAGACAATATAATCCAATCCAATACAGGATTTATCCGTTCATTAGCCAGTGGAAACAGAACACAAATAAACTCGTACCTTAATTTGGCGCAGGCAACTTTCTTATCTCGTTGCCAGTCAGGGTATATATTCTTCCCTAAGTCGGGTATCTTTCGCCTGTTGTGTTCTGTGGACACTCCCTGGCATAATGTCCATACTTTCCACACCTATAGCGTAACCCTTGACCTACTGGACAAGGCCTCATACCATGGTCTCGACCACAGTTCCTACATTCATTAGGCCTTGGTTGCCTACTAACTTCTCTTGGCCCACTACCTGGCCTACTTCCCTGTTCCTTATTAATTTTTGACCCATATGCTGGCCCATTTCTCTTCTTACTGTTCCTTTTCAAGGAACCTGGTGGCATCACTTTCAGTGGTACTGATGGAGTAAGCTCACTCTTTTCTGGTTATTGCACATTCCTTTGTAAACTGCCAGCTGGGTCTTTCTTTCAATGGAACATTCTAAAACCTTAAAGATTTTCTCTAACTAGCTTACCCAATCCTCAGCTACTTGAGTGTCAAAAGTCCCTTCAACATGGGCAGATTAAACTTATGGAATCGTTCCATCCATGTTTGCAGACTTTCCTTGTCATTATCATTTCCTATAGACCTCTGATGTCTATTCATTCCAGTCTGCTCATGATTTGGCTGAGGTTCAGGTTCTATACCATTCTCTAGTACTACCTCCTTCCCAGACTGCTGTAATCTTGCAACCGCAGCAGCAACTGCCGTAGTGATAGCAGAATCTCGCTCTTGATCTTGGCGAGCCTGGGCTGCCCGCATCTCATCGTGACTTATGACTTAACTTATTGTAACTTGGATATCTGGCATCCTCACTATAGTATCTGGTCACAACACGAACCTCGAGCTACTCTTTGCAGCTTCCTCAGTCCTAAACTGATCAACTTCTGTCTCTATCCATAGAGGAAACTGCTTCTCAAACATTATTCTGCTTAGTCCAGCCATATTGTGTTAATAAACACGAGACCTCGACTGTATCGGCTGACTAAGATTAGCCCATCATAATCATATCCTTCGCAAAACTATAAAGCTCGGGATACAGCCTCATTCATCTGGGTGTCACTGTCTTCTGTCTAAACCTTTTCAAGCAGTGAACACCATCCCTATATCATACTCTAGGGAGAGGACCACTCAAACTTCTCATTTGTTTAAGGAATCAAACTAACTAAACCAGAGCATCACTGAGCCAGAACCTTCTGTTCTATGTCAGAATCTTATGCTCGGAGCCAGAACCCTTTTTCTGTGCTATCCCTATTCTGTACTAACACCATAAATTATCTGTTCAGAGCATTTCCTAAGCCAGAATCCTTTGCTCTGATACCAAAATGAAACATCCTTCCCTTCATATGTCTTAGGGACCATTCAGTAGCATTTAGAACCACTTTCAAGGTCATTGAAGTCCAATTCCCCAATCTGGAGTTTTACTCTTATCGAGTACTATTCACTTGAAAATTCCAGATGAGTGACCTGACTTCGAAAAATCATAACTAATTCTAGAAACATCAAAATGAAGTGGTTCCAATTTATACATGAAGCTAACTCACTTATCTTTCAGGGAAAAATAATTCGTTGACCATTCGTTGACCGAGTCCGCGCCAGTCAACGTTTCAACTTTACTGTTCATCCAGCGTTTTTCTCCTGAATCCAGCATTCTGGTCCCAACTTTGATAATTTATATCTCCTTGTGTAGACATCCAAATGATACATTTTATATATAAAATTAAATATTGGTATGTCTACTATCTACCATAAAAATTTCGAACATTTATCCATCCATTTACTATTTTTAACTATTTATCAAACATTATCATGTCACCACGTGTTACTGTTCACAGTGGTAATTTCCAGCAATCAACTTTGCATACATATGCATACATCCATCATATATCAGTCAAACATGCCAAACAACAATTATTATTAATTAATAAGTTGTTTTACATCTGGCCATGTACATAAATTCTCATATCTCTATTGCATCTTTTCCTGCCTGAAGTCCGGCAGCATAACCGCTACGCTTCATCTGTACAAAGAACTGAACCGTACTGATTCGGTAATCCCCTTATGAGAACTACCATTCTATGTAGTACCCAGGAAAGACTAGATGAACCGGCTAGGTCCACTCACTTCTAGCCTCCTTAGACAGCACTACGTACACAGTACTTCTCATATACTGATGTTCAGTCTTTACTTCGGCAGCATAACGGCGTCTCTTAAAATTCCCAAAATTCATTTCGACGTAACCTCCCCTGTAATGGGATATTTATTGGGATGAGATTCGGGGGAATCTCAGTAGCAACAATCATAACAATATATGTAATGCAGAGTGACAGTGCTTGCTTGTGATTGTGTACAGATAAGTATGCTGCGTGCTTCCATGCTTAATAACATATGATCATAGCATTACAGCAGAGCTTCAGACATAACATATAAGACAACAATCCAACCAAACAATAGCACAACAAATCACAAAGCCATTACATAAAAGCTAGGATTAGTTACTACCTCAAAGGCTCAGCAGAGCTCTACTATCTCTATTCTGCTTCCAGCTCCGCCAGAACTTCCTTTCTTTCTTTCTTCCTCTCACTTTCTCTCTCTAGCACCTCCTCCTCTCTCTAAAATGGGCTCTTGGCCATGCATAATGAATGGCAAGGGGGGTATTTATAACCTCTTCCAATGGCAATCTCGTAATTTCCATGAACTTTGATCCTGCGGTCCTGGTTTTTCCTGGATTTTCCTATTTTCTTTAATTCCTCCTTTACTGCATCATGCATGACATCATTGGGACACCTCACCAGGACACCTCAGCGCCACATTTATCACATGTCTGAAATCCTGGACACCTCAGCAGCTGACTCAGCATGCTGACTCACCGGTCCAGTCTCTTGCCTCGTAATACATGTCCTCAACTTTTTCTTCTGCCTTTATGTTGGCGCCATGTGTCATCTTACTGGCACCTGTCACGCCTTCCAATGCTATCCAGATAAATCCAGGACTTTATCTGATCGCCTCCTCGGTTATCGTGCCGACCGAGTAACTTTACTTTATTGAAACAACATTAAAATAGTATTTTAATGCCACTTTTTCCCACATACTTCATGGGCTACGTTTTTGGGCTCTGGGAATGTTGTCTTGGATCCTGATCAAGCCCAAGTACTCTGATGGCTCGATTCCCAAGAAACAGCCCTTGGCAAATTACCAAAATGCCCTTGGGTGCCCTTTCTTGTACTATTTTAACCCTAAGGGTAAAATCATCATTTCATACCCTTCTATACTCTGTCAGGGTATATACTGACTCTCAGTAACTTTATCTGTATGTACCTTGGCTCCTGGGCCTGTTCAGAATTACCAAAATGCCCTTCATTTATCTGTTACCCTTTTATACAACACAGGGGCATTTTCGTAATTTCGCACTTTTCCGGGGTTCTGCCGGACACTGGCCCACCTATCAGTCCAAGTGTCTTACTGGGCCTCTGTTGGCGCCATTATTGGGCCTTTCTGGGTCCAATACCTTCATGGCACGCATTACGAGGAATCTTCCCCCGTTAATAATTATTGAATATTTATCTATTATTCACCGTTTATACACATATCCGGACACCGGCTCCTTCTGTCCGAAACACAAGCCTGCGGTGTTCAGGCATCCCTGTGAGTCATATCAGTCATCTGACTGAGGTCATCCGAACTCATTCAGTCCCCTTTCAAATACCGATAAATCTCCCTATCGGATCCCCGGAGGCCTCACACTCCCGTCTGGATTTTCTAATATGCGAATAACTTTTTCTACAGGCCTCCTATCGGTATTCTGTCAGTTTCTTGACATCCGCCCCATAAGGACGTATCATCCTGTATTTTCTCACCTAGATCTGAATTCTAGGATATCCGGTATGAATTTTTATAACTTTTGGACGATCAGTCCATTTCTGGCTATCTGGAGTCTTCAAAAATTCCTGTATTAAGCCAGATTACTGAGCGTCACTTGCTCTCTCTACCGGTGAAATCTGGGACTGAAATGCTTTCGGACAGTCCAAACCACTTCCGGCCTGACTTTCTTTAATTACAATTTAGCCCCAGGGAACTTTTCTTCTTTTCATTTAAGTCCCTTTTTACTTGGCTAAAATTACACTTAAGGACCCCACATTTTTGTCTACTTTCCTTTTTGGCCTTAAAACTTTCCATAATTGCACTTAAGTCCTTTCAGTTCCTTTACTAGGTCTAGGGCATTATTGTCTTTTCATATTTTACCAGAGTATTCTCTGGCCCTGGTCAACTATCCAGATACCCCTTCTTGACTGTCTAACCTTTAGCCAAATGACCAAAATACCCTTTACTCATTCTTCAGTTATTCTATAACATAAGGGCATTTCCGTCATTTTGCACATTTTTCCCGAACACCGGCCCCTCTTACCACTGAACTGGTATTATGGGCTTGGGCCTTCCCTGGTGTCACTACGGGCCTTAGACAACACTGTATGGCCTCTGGCCATAGTCCGATCATCTCTATTCGGACTGTCTTTCCTTTACCGATTATAACTGTAAATTCCCATCTTCGGGAATTTTTACAGAAAAATCGGGACCTCAAATCAAAATTCTGTGACTCCTCATTCAATCCGGAATCCTTTTCTCTATCTCCCGGTATTTTCAGATATTTTATCCGGACCGGGCTGTTTTGGCCTGAAAAAGCACTCACGCGCACACTTTTCCAAAATGACCATTTTACCCCTGGTCATATTTCTAATTCTTTCATACACCTAGAGACCTCATATGCACATTTCACAGTTCAGTGAAATGATCAGCATAATTTTCTCTATTTTCTGGCAAAATATGGTACTCATCGGCCACCAGTCCGATCTTTCCCATAATTACGATTATGCCCTTGAATTCTCCTTCTGGCATCTCTAGGCCTAAAAATTGGGGTGTTACAATGTGATAGCATGTAGAACCATTCTTTTGCTTTCCCTTCAAGTGTAAAATGGAATACTTATCTCTGCACAGTATCCACATAAACACCTATAGGTTTCATGGATGAGCACACCTACTGCATAGTCTTTAAGTGCTTAAAAGGATTCTCACCTGCTAAACTATAAAACTTTGGTAAGTTACTCAACAAAGGACCTTTTAGCTCAAAATTAATATCTAAAGCAAGACAAGTACGAAAAGAATCAAAATTTGCATTAGAAGAAGTGAGTTCTCTAATCATCCTACGTGCCCTCCATTATTGTTTATGCTATTCTCTTCATTTTGCTTATTTTGATTCAAATTCTGATTATGATTCTGATTTTCACCCTTATTAACATACTCCATGACAAAATGATTATCTAAGAAATCACCAAATGCAAATTTAGTGTCAGCTACAACAGATTCACCAGAAGAACTAAGCTCAACAATAGATTCAACACTGGTTTTGCTCAAAGTTTTAACTTTCTTAATTTACCTAAGTGTTCTATTTATTTCTTTGTCTAAAGGAAATAATATAGAACTTCTGGTCATGCAAATTACATTTCATAATCATGCAACATATTAGAAGTCTTACTAATGCATAATTTTTAGAAATTGCAAATGAGCAAACAACAAAATAACAGAACAATCCACTCACATGATCTTAGGTCGTGACCAAAATCCACAAAGAGCATAAATCATGACAAAAATAAGCACCAGGTCCTGACTGTAATTCACAGAGATCAAATTCTTGAAATTAGTATTATCTAGTTGTGACTAAATGTAATATCCCAATTTTTAGGCCCAGAGACTCAGAAAGTAGCCTGAAATAGATAGGCTACTAGACCCCTTTGAGCAGAAGTCCCAAAAATATACAGAGAGTTTTCAGGGAGTAAACTGCAAATAAGTAAAAGTACAGGGACTTATGTGTAAATAGGGAAAGTCCTTAGGTGCATAATGGTTATTTTAGAAAAGAAATGGACTAAAGTAAAAGTCTAAAAGTTTCATGGTGCAAAAGTGAAAGTAGACACAAGTTGTGGGCCATTAAGTGTATTATAAAAAGTTAAGGGACTTAATTGAAAAGAGGAAAAGCTTCTAGGGGCAAAACAGTAATTATAGAAAGTTGAGCCAGAAGTGGTTTAGAATTGCCTGAAAGTATTTCAGTTCCAAATTTTATCAGTAGATTGAGAAAGTGACGCTGGTTAATCTAGCTTATTACAGAAATTTTATTAGAGTTTCAGATAGCTGATATTTATCTGATAGTCAGAAAGTTATCTGAAATTTTTATCAGATCTCCTGGACCTCAGATATAAGTAAAAAGTTATAAGAATGTGCGTCCTGTGAAGCCAGAGGTCAGGGAACTAACAGAGTCCCAAAAGGAGATCTGTAAGAAAATTTATCCACTTTTTAGTAAATTTTGACGGGAGTTCGTGAACGCCCGATATCCGATTGAGAAATTAATCGGTAAGCAAACTGGGACTGAATGAGCCCAGATGACGTCACATAGAGGCCCATGATGACACCAAGGGAGGTACAGGCCCATGATATCAGTTCATCGAAAAAAGGGACTAGTGTCCAGAAATATGCAGAAAATAGGCGAAATGACGAAAATACCCCTGTGTTATAAAATAATTAAAGAATGAGTGAAGGCTATTTTGATTATTTGACTAAGGTTAAAAAGTTAAGGAAATCTGGATAGTTGACCAGGGTCAGGGAATACTCTGGTAAGGTGTGAAAAGACAATAATGCCCCTAAACTCATTAAAGTAAATAAAGAGGAACTAAGGGCATTTTGGTAATTTGCCAAGGGATGTTTCTTGGGAATTGATCCATAAGAGTACTTGAGCATGATCAGAGACCCAAGATGGCATTCCCAGAAGTCCAAAAATATAGCCCAAGAATATGTCGATTAAAGTGACATTAAAATAATATTTTAGTGAGTTTTCAATAGAGTTACCTGGTTGAAGTGATAACTGGGAAATTGATCAGATAAAGTTTTGGACTTATTCGGAAGCCATGAGGTGGCATGAAAGGTACGTATAAGGCGCCACATGGCACTAATCTAGAGGAAGAAGAAAAAGCTAAGGACACGTGCACGATCTCAGCTATTTATTCCGGGATAAGACTCTAGAATTCTCTGGAAGTGCTGAGTCAACTGGTGAGGTGTCCCGAGGGCCCCACCCTTGCACCACCTAAGCATGTGAGGTGTCCATGGATGATATCATGATTGATGAGTCATTGAGGATGATGATATCATCAGGATGATGCAGGCGAAGCTTCTTAAGGAAGCTAAGCGATTTGAGCTGTTCATCGTGATTTGATCTGAGCCATCCATTCCACCTCCCTCCACCTATAAATACCCCTCACCCCCCATTTCATTCACACCATGGTTTGGAGAGCAAGAAGAGAGAGAGAGAGAGAAAGAGAAAGAAAGGAAGAGAAAGAAGGAGTTATGGCTGAGCTAGGAGTAATCCAAGGAGCTTAGGGACTCGGCAAGCTTAGGAATAAGGTAAGCAAGTTATTCTGGTCCCTGCTTTAATAAATTAGAGGATTGTTTTTATAAATTTAATAGTCATAATAGAGAAATATGTCTCTTTATAAGGATAGTCGTGGATAGAAAGAAAGTTAGGGGATAGTCAGAATAGGGGTATTATCTCAAGATAAGCTTGAGTTAAGTGGAGTTATACTAGATAAGATAATAATGAAACATTATGATATGTATAGGATCTGACCTCTATAAAGAAGGGATCTCAGAGATAAGGCTAAGGACTAAAGGAAGGGCTACACGTCAGGTAGTGAACTTATCCATTCTTGAATGCTTGATATATATGCTTGTGTGTTAATATGATTATGATATATGATGATGATGATATATGCTCTGCCAATTATGAGTTTATGGTCATACATAATAGTGATAGGCATGGAGCATAATAGTATGCAAATGGAAGCTAAAGGAAGATAAAGGAAACACATGTCATGCACTTGCATTCATCTTGTATACATTGAATGGTACCGTTTACTACTGAGATTTCCCCAGAAATCTCACCCCTATCTTTTCCAAACATAACAAGGTACTGTTTTGGAGGAGTGAAGCTAGAAAAGTGAGGATATGACATTTTAGTATCAGAGCAAAAGGTTCTGGCATTAGTACAGAACAAAGTTTTAGTATAAACCAAGGGGTTCTGGCTCAGAGCATAAGATTCTGGCACAAAACAGAAGGTTCTGGCTCAGTGATGCTCTGGTTTAGTTAGACTGACCCCTTAAACAAGTTAGAAATTTGAACGGTTCTCTCCCTAGAGAACGATATAGGGATGGTGTTCACTGGATAGAAATATTCAGATAGGAGACAGTGACACCCAGATAAATAAAACTATACCCCAAACTTTTCAGTCTTATGAAGGATATGATTACGATAGAGTAGTCTTAGACAGCCTTTACCGCCGAGGTCTCATGTTCCTTAACACGATGTGGCTGGACTAAGCAGGATAACATCTGAGAAGCAGTTTCCTTTATTGATAAAGATAGAAGCTGACCAATTCAAGGTCAGGTAAGCTACAAGAGTAGCTCGAGGTATCATTCTATGACTAGACGCTACAGTGAGGATGATGAGATGTCCAAGTTGGGACGTGAAGGTGTGCAGGTCGTGACTAACTGCTATAGATAACTAAGGTTGTGACGAGTCAAGTCAAAGGTCGCGACTAGTGTGCACAGAGGAGTTTAGATCATGACGGGACTAAAGGACATAGAGATGTCAGGTTACGATGAGTAGAGTGCGATGGTCGCAACTAAAAGTCATAAAGCATGTGAGTCGCGACTAGGCAGTGGTCAAGTCGTGACGAGTAGATGGAGATAGTCACGACGAAAGATCACAGAGAATGTGAGTTGTGATTAGCCAATACTCAGGTCGCGACTAGGATGTATAGAGACCTAATAATGAGAATGAAGGTACCAACCTCGCTGAAGTTTATCGGCTAGAGGATTGGCATAACACATGATCAAGCCAGACAGTACAAAGTACTGAGATACGAAAGATCAGTTTAAGATGATGTTTAAAAGTAGATTCTCCCTGTGATAACTAGGAGTAGATCTACATTACAAAGGCTTTATTCAGCTGGTATGAATAGAAGACTCAAGTTCTCCAGGATCAAGAGAAAGACCAATAAGGAACCATAGTCCGATCAAGAACAGACTGGGACTGATAGATAGATATAAAAAGTTAAGAGATAGTAGAGAGGTAGCCACAGTTTAAAAGATAAAGTGACTCCCCTATATAAGATAGAGTAATGAAGGGTTGAGTCTATACCCTGATAAGAGGGTAATGTGGTACCCTAACTTAGATGAGCTAGTCAAATGAGAAACCTGAAATAGGAATGTTATAAAGCTTACCTAATTACAGTGTGCGATGGATAGTTGAGCAAATTATGATGATGATATGGCTTATGTTGCCATAAGTTATGATAGTTGCATCTCCTTGTAGTTGTCATGTGATGACATGCATGTTAGAGTATGTTATGATGAATGAATATTCCCTTTTTACAGTACATGCAGGGTAGAGTATATATGAGTATATATGATTAGGAAGTTATGAGAAAGTTATGTTGCTCCCATACCATACGACATGCAGTAGGAATGTACCCAGAATGACAGACAGTCTCAGTAAGTGGGACAGTCAGTTACAGTATGATTGGGGTTACTCAGGTATTTCTGCAGACTTATGAATGCAGTACTTAGGGCCATTTCTATTGAAAGGAATGGTATACAGAAAGAGCAGCAGATAACAGTAAAGAGATTGTTTTCATATCACTCTTCAGATAAGAGTTGGAGCTGAAACAGATGGCTCTCAGATAGAGCTAGATTTAGATGAGTCAGATCACTCTTCAGATAAGAGTTGGATCTGATACAGATTGCTCGCAGTTAGAGCATAGTTCAAATGGCTCGCAGTTAGAGCATAGATTGAAATGAGAAGTTATGATGAGGCCATAGCAGCAAAATGCAATGGCAGGTGGTTAGACCAATATTGTACAAGGTATGGTAAGCCACAGTAAAGTAAGAAAGATGAGAAGGAACTCCTGAGTAAGAGAGGAAATAAGTAAAGTCTTAATAAATAATATAGGCTACAGAATATATTTTTTAAAATTTTTATTGATTGAGTTATGAACAAGTAGAAGCAGTTAACCTTATAACTTAGTTTGTTAGTTTAAGATCTTCCAGAGATTATGATACTGTACAATAGAATCGCAGTTACATTCTTGAGGGTCGTAGTTAGATCCTAGCATGGCTCCAGGTCGCAGTTAGATCCTAATAGCTTCAGAGTCGCAGTTAGATTCTGAAGAGGCTTACTTTCACGTCCTAACTTTTCCCTATCGGTATAATACTGATAGAGGAAAGAGGTTTGGAAAGGATTGTGATGATAAGTAGAGAAGAAAAGAATGATAAGATGAAGATTTAAAAAGAGGGACTAAAGTGAAAAGTATAAAAGTTCCATGGTGCAAAATGTAATGTAGACATGAATTCTGGGCCATTAACTGTAATTATGAAAAATTGAGGATCTAAATGTAATTTATCAAAAGTTCAAGGGGCAAAAGTGTAATTATGAGAAAGTTGAGCTGGAAAAGGCCCAAAAATGCTCGGATCAGTTCAGTCCCAAAATTTACCAGTAGCTAGAGAAAATTATTCCGGTTAGTTTGACGTAACACAGAATTTCGATTTGAGGTCCCAAAAAATTGTATAAATTTCTGAAATTAGAAAAAATTATTAGAGTAGTTTTTGGACCTTAGAATCAGATGAAGCTTTACAGTAAATTCTTATAATTAATATAAGAATTTATAAAATTGACAGAGTCAGAACAGGAATTCTGTAGAATTTTTAATGAAATTTATAGTAGAATAAAATACCCGGTAAATACCTTCGGGAGAGGTTCTCGAGATTTGTGCCATAAAGGTAGTGGACCATATAAAGGCCCAAAATGGCGTCACAGAGGCCCAATAAGGTAATCGGACAGATATGTGGGCCAGTGTCCTGAGGAACCCCGGAAAAATATGAAATTACGAAAATGCCCCTAGGTTGTCTATTGTATAGGAGATGAAAGGAGGGCATTTTGGTCATTTTGGACAGGCCAAAAATGCCAGGATGAGTACAAGAATGATTACCAGAGTCAATATATGCCCTGATAAAGTATAAAGAAGTGTGGAATGATAATTATGCCCTTAGGGTTAATATAGTGCAAGAAGGGGCACCAAGGGTATTTTGGTCATTTCTTAATAGATGGATATCATATAAATACTCAGTATAATAATGTCAATAGTAGGAGAAACCTAAACAATCATTTTCCTGATAGAATACATATTCTGGAATATTATAAAAATTGGGAACATAAAACAGTCTGGTTTTTATAAAACTGACCCGATCAGCACCGGACTGGACTAAAATTTTTCTTATCAGTATTTCCTACTTTATTACGCCAAACAAAGCCTCATGATGTCATCGATGATGTCATTAATGAGGCTTCTAGGGTAAGCTTCTTGCAAGGTGGATTATGGACTATTAGATCAAATAGTAACCAAAGTGATATTGGCCATCCATTTTCCATAGAATTTTTCTATAAATACCCCCATTTTCTGCCCAAAACCGTGAAGCAAGAAGCCTTGGGGAAACTATGGCAAATGAAAACTCAAGCCAAGATAAAGAGGAATCCAAGGTCCAAAGTTCAAGCAAGCTAGAGATTAAAGGTAAGCAAGCAATCTATCCTAGCTTATTTTTCTTTGATTTGGGAGCTTGAACTTAGGGTTTTCATGGAAGAAAGTTGAGTTTTCTCTAAGGTGTATATGCTGTCCAAAACCTTAGATGAAAGGAGAAAGAAGAAATTAAAGTTAGAATTATGAGATTAAAGCTTAAACAAGCTAGTTAGATGATTGGTTGTTGAATCAAGTTGATATTCTTGACTTTGCCATGGATGAAACAATTCGGTTTGCACTGTTCATGATAGAAGGAGATGGAATTTCAATGATCTAATGCTTCCATTGAATTCATATGATGATTTTGTGTAGGATTGGATAGGTTTTGAACCTTGAAAACATTGGAATTGAAAGTTGTAATGTTGAAGTTCTTTCTTTTACTGTTCACTCGTATGAACAGTGATTGAAATTTCATGATTTTGATGCTTCCAATGGTTTTAAAATGAAAATTTGTGTGGGGTAAAGTAGAGAAACAAGTATGGGAAGCATTGGAATCAAAATGAGAATTTTGAAAGGATTATGTATGTTTTCTCAAATCTATCTAGAACAGTATGTGGGAGCTGGAATTTCATGATTCTAAACTCATAAATGGATTCAAAATATGAAATTGTGTAGGGTAAGGTCAAGACATCAATTGAGTCAAAGGCCAAGTCAATTGGTAAAGATTAAAGGATGTTATGTTAGTTAAAGTAAGCTTAATGTTCAAGAGAGTTAGATAGTAATGAATGGATGATTATGTGATGTTAGTTGGTAGTGTACTCATAAGAGACAGCCACACATCAAGGAAAAGTAAGAAGGACGAAACAAAGTTAAAGTGAAAGGAAGTAAAGCAATAAGGTAGTAAACTTACCCTAAACTTATACGTATTGAATGTTATGCTTGATTGTGCTATGGCTTTGTTAAATTGTGTGCATATGTGTAGATGATTGAAGTTGTTTCTATGTTTACTTTGGCCAAGTGTATTTCATATGATACATGGAAGCATGCTCATTACACTATGGTAACACTTTCACAAGCAAGCACAAGCAATTACATTAATACATGCATTGTTTAGTACCATTTGGTACTGAGATTCCCTCAAAATCTCACCCTATCCATGTAATCCCAATCCCAACAAGTTTATGAATGATGAAAGAGGATAAAGAAGCATGAAGAGGAGTTAGGGATTTGTCAATGTAAATGTTATATGATGTTATGTGAAGAATTCTTGCAAGTAATGATGTTGTATAACTAGTGTGAACAATAATGTTTATGATGTAATGAAAAATAGTAAATGATGGAATAAAAGTATGAAATTTTACAGACATTTAGTTAACTGTCAAGCTTTATTTTGACACCAAGAACACCTTATTTCGATGTTTGTATAAAGAGAACCAACTTTCCAAAGATGGAGACCAAAATCTGTTTTCAGAATTTTTGACCAAATGAACAGTAAAATTTAACGAATAAACTGTATCAATGTGCTAAGTATTTGGTCAGAAACTAATATTTTGCTTAAATTTAAAGATGTTATCTTTGAGTAGAATTTTGAACCACTTCATTTCGATTTTTCTAGAATTAATTATGATTTTTCAAAGTTTATCGCCAAATCTGGAATACTATATGAACAGTAACTCGCTAAGAGTAAAAATTCCAGATTTAGCTAATAGACTTCAAATGTCATGTAAGTGGTTCTAAATGCTACCAAATGGTCCCTAAGACGTACGAAAGTAAGGATATTACACTTACGATTGATCGTAGTTAGATCCCGAGGTCACAGTTAGACTTAGCCTAAGGAAAGTAATGAGCCATGAAGATACAAGTACAATGTAGTATCTCTTTGGGAAGATGAATGCCAAAGACGAAGTTAAGGTAAGGAAGCTTCACTAGTTGATAAACTCATCCAGAAAAATTATTTATAATGGTTTTCCTCATATAGCCTCTATTATATACAAACTGAACTTAGTTTTCCCTTAAACGAAGAGAGTCCAAAGTTAAAATCTGAGTGCTGATATTCAAAGTTTTGTAGAAGTATACCTGAGGAACAGAGAAGAGAACCCCATATGTTTTGAGAACAGAGAAGTATAATCAGTTAGATCCTTCAGATGAGGATAAAGAGATTAAAAGGCCAGAGAGACATAGATAAGAGGGTCTAAGGCAAAGCAAAAATAGAACGCAGTTTTATGAGAAAGAGAATGCTAGGGCCTAGAGCTATACGAAGAGTAACCTAGCCCTAACCTAGTAGCACGAAAGGTACTAAGGCAAAGAGTAGCCTAATGATTGGTAAGCCCTGGGAAGGGATAAGAAAGAGTACAAATGCCACAAAGTTTTGACATAGATGCATAGAGTTATGTAAAAGGATAAAAAGAGTTACGAAGAATTAAAGAAATTATGAAAAGCAAGAACATAGAACCTCTTATGTTGGAATCATAATTTAAATTATGATTTTGTATCAGGAGAAAGAAAGGCAAAAGAACACTATTTCTCCTGAGAGACTAGCAAAGTTTAAGAGAAACGATGTAGACCCCAAAATTACATCAAAATTCTGAAGGGTAAGATATGAAAGAAAGGGACACTACTCATAAGTTCAGTATAATAAGTTGTCCATAAGTATGAGTGGATGAATGCCCCAAGCTTTACTCATAAAGCAGGAAAGGATATAAAGAGGAGATATATCCAAAATAGTTGACTAAGGTACTAAGTAAATTTTGAGGATAAAATTTAGTGGAAATATAATATCCCAATTTTTAGGCCCAGAGACTCAGAAAGTAGCCTGAAATAGATAGGCTATCAAGTCCCTTTGAGCAGAGGTCCTAGAAACATACAGAGGGTTTTCAGGGACTAAACTGCAAATAAGTGAAAGTATAGGAACTTGTGTGTAAATAATGAAAGTCCCTAGGGGCATAATGGTCATTTTAGAAAAGAAAGGGACTAAAGTAAAAGTCTAAAAGTTTCATGGTGCAAAAGTGAAAGTAGACACAAGTTGTGGGCCATTAAGTGTAATTATAAAAAGTTAAGGGACTTAATTGAAAAGAGGAAAAGTTTCCAGGGGCAAAACGGTAATTATAGAAAGTTGAGCCAGAAGTGGCTTATAACTACTCGGAAGCATTTCAGTCCCAAATTTCATCAGTAGATAAAGAAAGTGACGCTGGTTAATCTAGCTTATTACAAAAATTTTATTAGAGTTTCAGATAGCTGATATTTATCTGATAGTCAGAAAGTTATCTGAAATTTTTATCAGATCTCCTGGACCTCGGATATAAGTAAAAAGTTACAGGAATGTGAGTCCTATGAAGCCAGAGGCCAGGGAACTGATGGAGTCCTGAAAAGAGATATGTAAGAAAAGTTATTCACTTTTTAGTGAATTTTGACGGAAGTTAGTGAACGCCCGATATCCGATTGGGAAATTAATCCGACTTGGACTCTGGAATGCTATCTTGGGTCTACCAATATCCGATATCCGATTTGGACTCTTAGAATGCTATCTTGGGTCTCTGATCAAGCTCAAGTACGCTAATGGCTCAATTCCCAAGAAACATCCCTTGGCAAATTACCAAAATGCCCTTAGTTCCTATTTATGTACTCTAATGAGTCTAGGGGCATTATCATCTTTTCACATCTTACCAGAGTATTCCCTGACCCTGGTTAACTATCCAGATAACCCTTCTTGACTGTCTAACCTTAGTCAAATGACCAAAATACCCTTCACTTATTCTTTAACTATTTTATAACATAGGGGTATTTTCATCATTTTGCACCTTTTTCTGGACAACGGCCCCTTTTACCCGATGAATTGATATCATAGACCTGGGCCTCCCTTGGCGTCATCATGGGCCTCCCTTGAAGTGAATAACTTTTTCTACAAAACTCCTTTCTGGATTCTGTCAGTTCTCTGACCTCTGGCTTCACAGGATGCATCATCTTGTAAGTTTTCACTTATATATGAGGTCCAAGAGATCTGATAAAAATTTCAGATAACTTTCAGACTATCAAATATATTTCAGCTATCGGAAACTAATAAAATTTCTGTAATAAGCTAGATTAACCAGCATCATTTTCTCTATCTACTGATGAAATTTGGGACTAAAATGCTTCCAGGCAGTTCTAAGCCACCTTCGGCTCAACTTTCTATAATTATAGTTTTGCCCCTGGAAACTTTTCCTCTCTTCAATTAAGTCCCTTAACTTTTTATAATTACACTTAATGGCCCACAACTTGTGTCTACTTTCATCTTTGCACCATGGAACTTTTAGACTTTCACTCTAGTCCCTTTCTTTTCTAAAATGACCATTATGCCCCTAGGGACTTTACTATTTACATACAAGTCCCTGTACTTTCACTTATTTGGAGTTTAGTCCCTAAAAACCCTATGTATATTTCTGGGACTTTTACTCAAAGGGATCTGGTAGCCTATCTATTTCAAGCTACTTTCTAAGTCTCTGGGCCTGAAAATTGGGATATTACATTTCTACCCTCCTTAAAATAAATTTTGTCCTCGAAATTTACCTTAGCCAAATTATTTTGGATATACATCCTCTTTATATCCTTTCCTGTTTTATGACCAAAGCTTGGGGTATCCATCTACTCACACTTATGGACAGCTCATCATATTGAACTTATGAGTAGTGTCCATTTCTTTCATATCTTACCCTTCAGAATTGTGATGTAATTCTGGGGTCTACATCATTCCTCTTAAACTTTGCTAGTCTCTCAGGAGAAATACTATTCTTTTGCTTTTCTTTCTCCTGATACAAAATCATAATTTAGATTACGATTCTAATAATTTCTCTAACTTTTCTTAACTTTTCTCATCCTTTTATATAACTTTATGCATCTATGCCAAACTTTTGTGGCATTTGCACTCTTTCTTATCCCTTCTTAGGGGGTCACCCATCATTAGGCTACTCTTGCCTTAACACCTTTCATGCTACTGGGTTAGGGCTATGTTACTCTTTGTATAGGTCTACGCCCTAGCATTCTCTTTCTTATAGAACTGCGTTCTATCTTTGCTTTGCCTTAGACCCTCTTCTTTAGGTCTTTCTGGCCTTTTAATCTCTTTATCCTCATTTGAAGGATCTATCTAATCATACTTCTCTGTTCTTAAAATATATGGGGTTTTCTTCTCTGGTTCTCAGGCATACTTCTACAAAACTTTGAATATCAGCACTCAGATTTTAACTTGGACTCCATCTTCGGTTAAGGAAAAACTAAGTTCAGTCTGTATATAATAGAGGCTATCTAAGGAAAACCATTATAACTAATTTTTCTAGATGAGTTTATCAACTAGTGAAGCTTCTTTACCTTCGTCTTTGGTAATCATCTTCCCAAAGAGATACTACCATAGAACTTTTATACTTTTCACTTTAGTCCCTCTTTTTAAATCTTCATCTTATCATTCTTTTCTTCTCTACTCATCATCACAATCCTTTCCAAACCTCTTTTCGCTATTAGTATTATACTGATAGGGAAAAGTTAGCACGTGATAGTAAGCCTCTTCAGAATCTAACTACGACTCTGAAGCTGTTAGGATCTAACTACGATCCTGGAGCCATGCTAGGATCTAACTACGACCCTCGAGAATCTAACTGCGATTCTGTTGTACGGTATCATAATCTCTGGAAGATCTTAAACCAACAGACTAAGTTATAAGGTTAATTGCTTCTACTTGTTGATAACTCAATAAATACAAATTTTTAAAATTTTTTATATCTAGTAGCCTCATATTACTTACCTAGACTTTACTTAATTTTTCTCCTACTCAGGAGTTCCTTCTCATTTTTCTTACTTTACTATGGCTTACCATGGGCTATTGCCTTGTGCAATCATGGTCTAACCACCTGCCATTGCATTATGCTTCTATGGCCTCATCATAACTTCTCATTTCAATCTATGCTCTAACTGCGAGCTATTTGAACTATGCTCTAACTGCGAGCAATCTGTATCAAATCCAACTCTTATAGATGAGTGATCTATACTCATCTGAATCTAGCTCTATCTAAGAGCCATCTATTTTAGATCTAACTCTTATCTGAAGAGTGATCTGAAAATAATCTCTTTACTGTTATCTGCTGCTCTTTCTGTATACCATTCCTTTCAATAGAAATAGCCCAGAGTACTGCATTCACAAGTCTATAGAAATACCTGAGTAACCCCTAGTCATACTGCAGCAGACTGTCCCACTCACTGGGAATGTCTATCATCCTTAATACATTCCTTATTGCATGTCATATGGATGAGAGTAACATAACTTTCTCATAACTTTCTCATCTCATATATACTCTACCTTGTATATACTGCGAAAGGGGAGTATTCATTTATCATAGCATACTCTAGTATGCATGTCATCACATGACCACTGCAAGGAGATGCAATTATTCATCATAACTTATGGCGACATAAGCCATATCATCATAATTTGCTCAACCATCCATCGCACACTGCAATTAGGTAAAATTATTTCCTTTATCACATTATCTGCCAGATCATTTATCATATTATCTAATCAGATTATCTATCGCATTATCTATCAGATTATCTGATCAGGATCTGATAAGAACATCTGTCTATCTCACTTAGGCTGCCACGCTACCCTCTTACTAGGGTATAGACTCAACCCTTCATTACTCTATCTTTTATAGGGAATAGGGGAGTCACTTTATCTTTTCATCTGTGGCTTCCATTTTGATCTATCTCTTGACCCTAGCAAACTTGAGTCGTATGGATCTCATTCATCATCTCTTACTATCACTTCTGTTCTCTAGGATATTCTACCCTAGGTCTATTAGGTTATTGTTTCTTTGTGATGGGATCCCTCTATTTCGGGAACATTAACCATCACATCTCTAGCCTTATGCCATATGCTTGGATCATTCCTAGGCAAGTCTCAATCTAACTTTTAGGCCTTCGTTTCAGACCAGCTGAATAAAACCTTTGTAATGTAGATCTACTCCTAGTTATCACATGAAGGATCTACTTTTAAACGTCGTCCTAAACTGATCTTTCGTATCTCAGTACTTTGTACTGTCTAGCTTGATCATGTGTTATACCAATCCTCTAGCCGATGGACTTCAGCGAGGTTGGTACCTTTATTCTAATCATTAGGTCTCTGTACATCCTAGTCGAGACCTGAGTATTGGCTAGTTGTGACTCACATTCTACTCGTCATGACTTGACATCTCTGTGTCCTTTAGTCCTAACCTAACTCTTATACCGTCTCTACTTGGACTCCTTTGTGCACACTAGTCGCTACCTGTGACTTGAATCATCACAACCTCACTTCTCTGTAGCAGCTAGTCGTGACCTGCACGCCTTCACATCGCAACTTGGATATCTCATCATCCTCACTGTAGCGTCTGGTCATAGAATGATACCTCGAGCTAGTCTTACAGCTTCCCTGACCTTAAACTAGTTAGCTTCTATCTCTACCAATAGAGGAAACTGCTTCTCAGACGTTATCATGGTTAGTCTAGCCATATCATGTTAAGGAACACGGGACCTCAGCGATAACAGCTGACTAAGACTACTCTATCGTAATCATATCCTTCATAAAACTGTAAAGCTCAGGGTATAGTTTTATCTATCTGGGGGTCACTATCTCTTACTTGAATCTTTCTCTAAGTAGGGAACACCATCCCTATATTGTACTCTAGGGAGAGAATTGTTCAAATTTCTAACTTGTTTAAGGGGTTAGTCTAAACCAGAGCATCACTAAGCCAGAACCTTCTGTTCTATGCTAGAATCTTATGCTCTGAGCCAGAACCCTTTGTTCTGTGCTAGAACTTTGTTCTGTACTAATGCCAGAACCTTTTGCTCTGATACCAAAATGTCATATCCTCATTTTTCTAGCTTCATCTTCTCCAAAATAGTATCCTGTTATGTTTAGAAAAGGTAGGGGTGAGATTTCGGGGGAAATCTTAGAAGCAAAAAGTATCATTCAATACATACAAGACGAATGCAAGTGCATGACATGTGTTTCCTTTATCTTCCTTTAGCTTCCATTTGCATACTATCATTGAAATATCCTTAATCTCATGCTTACATATACTCAATTGGAAGTATCTTAGATTATTGGAACACCATTTTACCTTACAAACATGAATTTCCAAGAGTTAGGCTATCAGGTACTGTTCACTTTATTGTTCACTTGGTAATTTCAGTTTGCAGCATGAACTTTGGAAATTCATAATTAAATCTAGAAAAATATAAATGAGGTGGTTCCAATTTATAATGAAAACTCTTTCATTAAAATTTGAGGGAAAAATATGAAAATGAGATTTCCTTGTCCAAATAAAATCAGTTTATTCGTTGAAAAATACTGTTTATTTGGTAAATCTTGATCTTCCAGATTCTGTGTCTCATTTTCAAAAATTTATTTCTCTTTGTATACTTATCCAAATGAGGTGTATTACATATGGATTTAAATCTCCATATGTATACTTTAAGCCCATAAAATTTCTCGGAAAAATTCCTTCACTTACTATATGAAAACTGCGTATGAATCTCGCTGCCTCTCAGGGCTCATTTTATCTTAATCCAGATTTTAAGTCTAACTTTGAAAAATCATATCAATTCTAAATCTTAACTAAATTAGGCGTTCTTGGTGTCCAATTAAAGATATGGATCTTATCTATGTTCATGCCAAATTTCATGTGAAAATTCATCGAATAAGTCACTCAAACGATCGATGGAAATGTTCTACCTCGGTTGGTTCCAGTGAGTGCATACGTTTTTACATACCATACAATCTTCCCTAGGTTAAATACATGCCATCTAGGTCATATACACATTATTCATTCACAATTACCCTCTTCCTTGAGAAGTTTCAGCACCTAGAGCATGATTATATACATATGGAAGGAATGAGATTTCATGGAAATCTCAATAGCAAGTCATACAAACTATAAGGTTATGCATGCTTGATTAAATGCCTAACATGTTATCATGCAATGGGAGCTAATTCATGATCATACATAAGCAAACTCTAACATGCATATTGTCATGACATAGGTTGCAAGGAGTTGCACATATTCATAACTCATCATCATCATCATAATCATCATCACATAACATATCATGCTCAACCAAACTTCATGCATAACAAGCAAGCATATCAATCAAACAACATAAGTTTATAGTTAAGTATTCTTGCTACCTCTTAGGTATCTTTGTGAGTTCCTTCTTGGCTTGATCCTTCCTTCCCACAAATGTCAAAACCTAGGCATAATCAAGCAATTACCAAGTTACAACCCAATTTAAACCATTCTCAAGACTAGGGTTTCATTAAGCCCCTTTCTTTCTCTACTTTGTGACTTAGGTTTACATCCTTCCAAACTAAACTCTCATGGTTCATTTCCACATAATTTTTTATGTAGAATCCAAATATGCATCCAAAAATTCCAGAATCTAATTGCATCTTACACTTCTGTACAGAACCGAAAAGTGACCTCTTGTTTCCCAAAAATTCTCATTTTGGTTCCAATGCTTCCAATACTTGTCTTCCTACTATAACCCCACACAATTTTCCATTTTAGACTCATTGGAAGCATCAAAATCATGAAATTCCAATATATGAACAGTGATTTCATACTGTACAGAACAGAACACAATCTTGGATTCACAAGCATACTTGAATTCCTAAGCCATTACCACTTGATTCTAGCTTGTTTAAGCTTGTCTAATCCATCCCTAACATAAAACTCATGTTCTTTGCACACATACACAGAAATTCCAGCAGCACCTCCACAAGATTTAAGCCTCAAAAACCACTTAAACTCAAGAGCAAATCTACTAGAACATAGTCTAGGATCAAGAGGATTAATTACCTTGATGTTTCTTCCAAAGTGCTTGCTTCCTCTTGGCTTGAGTTTTCAATTTGCAAGAGTTTCCCCAAGGGTTCTCAATGCCACGGTTTTGAGCAGATTTGGTGGGGTATTTATCGGCAAATTTGGGTGGAAATGAAAGGCCAAGATCATTTTGGTTACTATTTGATCCTGTGGCTTAGATTTAATCTTGGAATTTCTTTTCTTTTTCATTTATGACATCACTCAAGGGACAACTCATGGGACACCTATTCAGCATGTGGCAAAATTCTAGGGTTCAAGAAGCCTCTGGAAAATTTCCAGTCCAATCCGGTACCGGCCCGGTCCGATTCCTCGAAAACTGGACTGTTTTCTACATCCAAGTTTTCTGTGATTCCATAATATGTCTTCTGACCTTAAATTCAGTATCTGGGCTCTTTATATCATTGAAATATTTATACTGGGTTTAAACTTAATTACAGATCCCTTGTAAAATGACCAAAATACCCTTGGTGCCCTTTCTTGCTCTATATGAACCCTAAGGGCAAAATCGTCATTTTACACCTTTTTGTACCTTGTCAGAGCATATACTGACTCTGACTAACCTCACCTGTGTATGCCTTGGCATTTTGGCCTATCCAAAATGACCAAAATGCCCTCCATTCATCTATTTCTCCTTAAGACAACACAGGGGTGTTTCCGTAATTTCACATTTTTTCGGGGTTCCACTGGACACTGGCCCACCTATCAGTGGCCCACCTTGAAGGGAATTGGAAGACACGCAGCAAAAATTAACTTTAAAATTTTTTCCATTCTCAGCCAGGATCTACCGAATGTGTTTAAGTCAAGGAGAAAGAAGTGTTACCTTCGGTTTCAAGCTTTGGTCGCGACCTCAGTGTCCACTAGTCACGACTCTTCACCTCTGGAACATTTTAGTCGCGACCTCCTCTGCTTCTCGTCGCGACCTGAAGTCTCTGGAGTTTGTAGTCGCGACCTCTTCAGCTTCAAGTCGCGACCTGCCTCTTCTTTTCGGATTTCTGACGTTCAGATGCCCGTATGGTCGCGACCTCAGCGTGTTCTGGTCGCGACCTTGCTTCGTGTCTGGTCGTATCGTAGAAGTCGACAGCTCAGATCGGCTTCCTCTACCGGTATCCACACGAACAGCGTTCCAATCGCGAACGACGTGCTAGCGCCTCTTGTCCCTCTAGGGCTTTCTAGAGATTCCGTCCTCACCATCTCTATCTCGGCAGTTTCTTATGTGCAAACCTTTTGCACTCTCCCTGCCCCCTCTTCTCACGTCTGAATGTGTGTGTAGAGATGTCTTGTGTGTAGAACCCTAGCTCCTAATGTCAAATATATAGGAAGCTATCGGGCTTCTAATAGGGCCGGGCTTCAGAATTAATCTTATATTAATTCTGAATTAATACAATATCATATATTGCATAATTTAATAAGAAACTCATTAAATAAATATGGTTTATATTAAATCCGTCCCACAGATTTAATTCACCTATTTATTTAATTTAAAATAAAGATAAGACAGAATTATATTTGATTTATTCTCATAAATCAAATTTGAGATATCTTATCAATTTGAATTTCAAATTCAAATAGATCATATCCATTTAAATTCAAATTCAAAAATGATAGAGATTTAATTTATCCTTATAAATTAAATCTTACAAATATCTCTTATATTATATATATAATATATATATATAAACTAATTTATATATATATATAAAATATATATCCACCCTAGATTATTCATTGAATCTAGACATCTCTTAGATTCAATGAATCTGGACATCATAGCTCGCATTGGGCTGTTTTGTGTGCGACCCTGTAGGCCCATATGAAGTTGGCAGTGGCCCAATTACTATATTGACCCACAAGTCGTAAGCGGTCTCTAGCAAGGCATTACGACTACCCAAAACATATGAGGATCGATAAACGATGTAACCTTTCATACAACCATATCACGTCCCTTTTGTCACATGATATTTCGGTCAAGGATGAGGCATGGAGAACGTCATCCTCCTATTCCTGACCTTTACTTTCTCGATCCCTGAGTAGTCTGAATATAGAAATGGAACTACCCTTCCATTCCAGTATGGCCATATATTTCTCAGACTCACTCATCGAGGGGCCCAGTAATATCTCTCTACGAATGTGAGGGACAAATTCCATCTTGACCATTCACATTCCTCCGCATGAAAAACCACTAAGCCCGAGCATAGCCTTTATGATCACTCGGTCAAAAGTGACTTTTGACTAGGTCAAAGCTGACCGTTTGTCATGTAGGAATCCATGATGATCTCAGGTCAAAGGGCATAGTGACATGGCTTGTATATGAGAGAAGCTTATGACTTGACCCATGCAGCTCTCTCATAGCGGGTCGGTCCAACACCCTGTACTCTTACATGTGCTTATGACTTTGATTTATATCTCTATATATCTTTAAAGTCATACTGGTCTTATTTCATCTCTGCTCCCACATAGATGACCGACCAGGGACATTTAGGATAAGATCACGTGTTATCCAAGGATTGTCATCATAGTAAACATGCAAATAATATGATAACATGATACAATGATTGGCCCCTAGGGCACAATTTCCAACACACCTATCAGTCCAGGTGTCTTATTGGGCCTTTGATGGCACCATTTTTGGGCCTTTTAGAGTCCATTACCTTTCTGGCATATTTCACGAGAAATTTCTCCCGACGATATTCATCGGGTACTTTTGCCATTATACACCGTTTCTACACGTCTCTGGACACCGGTTCCTTTTATCAGATAGACTAGCATACTGCATCAAGGCATCCCTTTGGGTCATAACAGGCATCTGACTGATGTCATCTGACCTCATTCAGTCTCAGTTTGAATACCGATAAATCTCCTAATCGGATCCCCGGAGGTCACACACTCCCGTCTGAATTTACTAATTTGTGAATAACTTTTTCTACATACCTCCTTTTGGTATTCTATCAGTTTTTGACATCCGCCTCATCAGGACGCATCATCCTGTAATTTTTCAAGTATATCTGAGGTCTAGGATATCCGATAATAATTTTTATAACTTTTTTATTATCAGATAAATTTTGGCTATCTGGAGTCCTGAGAAAATTCTTGTATTAAGCTGGATTACCCAGCATCACTTGCTCTATCTACTGGTGAAATACGGGCCTGAAATGCTTTCGAGCAGTCCAAACCGCTTCTGGCCTAACTTTCTTTAATTATAATTTGGCCCCGGATAACTTTTCTTCTTTGCACTTAAGTCCCTTAAATTTGGCTAAAATTACACTTAAAGACCCCACATTTTTGTCTACTTTTCCTTTTTAGCCTTAAGCTTTTCATAATTGCACTTAAGTCCTTATATTTTCTTTCCTTTTCAATTTAATTCCTTTCTTTACATAAATGGCCACATCTTTTCCTGAAAAATATCTCATATATTTCATTAAATTTATACATACAAATCAGTACAAAAAATTAGGGATATTATAATCATGCTCCATGCCTATCACCACTATGCATAACCATAAACTCATAAAGGGCAGAGCATATATCATCATCATCACATATCATGATCATATTAACACACAAGCATATACATCAAGCGTACAAGAATGGGTAAGTTCACTACCTGTCAAGCAGCTTTTCCTTAATCCTTAACCTTTGATCTGAGGTTCCACCTTTTAATAGGTCAGATCCTATATATAGCATAATAATATTCTTATTATTATCCTATCCATCATAACTCTACTTAACTCAAGCTTATCTTGAGGTAATACCCCTATTCTGAAAATCCCATAACTTTCTTTCTATCCACAGCTATCCTTATAGAGAGAGATATTTCTTTATTCTAACTACTTAATTTATAAAAAAAATCCTCTAATTTATTAGAGCAGGGACTAGAATAAATTACTTACCTTATTCCTACTCTTGCCAAGTCCCTAAGCTCCTTGGATTGCTCCTAGCTCCGCCAGAACTCCTTCTTTTTCTTCCTTTCTTTCTCTTTCTTTCTCTCTCTCTCTCCCTTTCTTCTTCTTGGCCGTGGTATGCCTTGAATGGGAGTGGTGGAGCTCTATTTATAGGTGGAGGGAGGTGGAATGGATGGCTCAGATCGAATCACGATGAACAGCTCAGATCGCTCAGCTTCCATAAGAAGCTTCGCTTGCATCATCGTGATGACATCCTCCTCCTCAATGACTCATCAATCATGACATCATCCATGGACACCTCACATGCTTAGGTGGCGTAATGGTGGGGGCCTCAGGACACCTCACTAGCTGACTCAGCACTTCCAAAGAATTCTAGAGTCTTATTCCAGAATGAACTACTGAGATCGTGCCATGTGTCCTTAGCTTTTTCTTCTTCCCCTATGCTCATGCCATGTGGCACCTTATGGGTACCTTTCATGCCACCTCATGGCTTCCAGATAAGTCCAGAGCTTTATCTAATCAATTCCCCGATTATTACTTTAACCGGGTAACTTTACTTTATTGAAAACTCACTAAAATATTATTTTAATGCCACTTTAACCCAAATAAATATTGGGCCACATTTTTGGACTCTTGGAATGCTATCTTGGGTCTCTGATCAAGCTCAAGTACTCTGATGGCTCAATTCCCAAGAAACATCCCTTGGCAAATTACCAAAATGCCCTTAGTTCCTATTTATGTACTTTAATGAGTCTAGGGGCATTATCGTCTTTTCACATCTTACCAGAGTATTTCCTGACCCTGGTCAACTATCCAGATAACCCTTCTTGACTGTCTAACCTTATTCAAATGACCAAAATACCCTTCACTTATTCTTTAACTATTTTATAACATAGGGGTATTTTTGTCATTTTGCACCTTTTTTGGACACTGGCCCCTTTTACCCGATGAACTGATATCATGGGCCTGGGCCTCCCTTGGCGTCATCATGGGCCACTATGTGAAGTCATCTAGGCTCATTCAGTCCCAGATTGCTTACTGCTTAATTTTCCAACCAGATATCGGGCGTTCACGAACTCCAGCCAAAATTCACTAAAAAGTGAAGAACTTTTTCTACAGAACTCCTTTCTGGATTCTGTCAGTTCTCTGACCTCTGACTTCACAGGACGCATCATCCTGTAAGTTTTCACTTATATCTGAGGTCCAAGAGATCTGATAAAAATTTCAGATAACTTTCAGACTATCAGATATATTTCAGCTATCTAAAATTCTAATAAAATTTCTGTAATAAGCTAGATTAACCAGCATCATTTTCTCTATCTATTGATGAAATTTGGGACCAAAATGCTTTCGGGCAGTTCTAAGCCACTTTCGGCTCAACTTTTTATAATTACCATTTTGCCCCTAGAAACTTTTCCTCTTTTCAATTAAGTCCCTTAACTTTTTATAATTACACTTAATGGCCCACAACTTGTGTCTACTTTCATCTTTCCAGCATGGAACTTTTAGACTTTCACTCTAGTCCCTTTCTTTTCTAAAATGACCATTATGCCCCTAGGGACTTTACTATTTACATACAAGTTCCTGTACTTTCACTTATTTGCAGTTTAGTCCCTAAAAACTCTATGTATGTTTCTAGAACTTCTGCTCAAAGGGATCTGGTAGCTTATCTATTTCAGGCTACTTTCTGAGTCTCTAGGCCTGAAAATTGGGATATTACAACTAAAGTGTAAAAAATTCATTTTTTAGAGTCAATATTTTTAGTCGCAACCTGACTCCTTTTTTGTCGCAACCAAAATCTTTTTTAACTCAGATTTTCTCTCTGTAACTTTTAGTCACAACCAGAGTGTATTTTGGCCACACCAAATTTTTTTTTCTTCAAGTTTTCTTTACTGTGATTTTTAGTCGTAACCAAAGTGACATTTGGTCGCGACCAAAAATCCTGATTCAAAACTTTTACTCTCTGTGACTGTCAGTCGCGACTTGAAGTTCATTTTTGTCGCGATATCTGCTTTCTGTACTTTTTAGTCGTGACCTAGTATCCTTTACATAGCGACCTGATATTTTTGAACTGCAATTAACTAATCTCAATTTCTGAAATTGCTGTATTATGATATCTTGCAACATTGTTGAGTGTGATTTACATAAACAGAAGCTCTAAATTCTTTCCATTTGATAGAGAAATCAATAGAACACGTAGGTAAATTAAGATGGCTAAAATCTTAAACCAAGCTAGTATTGTATCTGTTGTTGAGCCTAGTTCATCTGGTGAATATGTTGTAGCTGAAACTAAATTTGTAATTGGTGATTTTTTAGATAATCTTTGTCATAGAGCATGTTAAAGAGAGAATAATCAGAATATCAAAATGAGCAACATGGAGAGAATAACATGAATAATAATAGAAGGGCACGTAGGAGCATAAGAGAACTCACTTCTTTTAATGCAAACTTTGATCCTTTTCACACTTGTCCTGCTCTAGATGTTAATTTTGAGCTGAAAGGTCCTTTGTTAAGTAACTTACCAAAATTTTATGGATTAGCAGGTAAAGATCCTTTCAAGCACTTGAAGACTATGTAGTGGGTTTGCTCATCCATGAAACCTGTAAGTGCTGATATGGATGCTGTGCAGAGACAAGTATTCCATTTTATACTTGAAGGAAAGGCAAATGAATAGTTTTATATGCTGCCGCATCATACACCTCAAGCCTTGGACTACTGGAATAACTTGAAGAATACTTTCTTGGAAAGATACTTCCCTACATTAAATACTGTTATATTAAGGAAGGAAATCTTTGCTACAAAATAATATACTGAAGAGTCTTTCTATGAATTTTAAGGAAGGTTTCAAGAGTTGCTAGCTAGATGTCCATACCACCAGATTTCAAGTGGCATTTGGTGCAGTATTTTCATCCAGGATTGCGCTTTGCATGCAGAAAGAATTTGGAAGTAGCTGCTGGGGGTTCTATTGATGATTTAACTTCTAATAAAGTATGGAACTTGATTAAGAAGATAGCAAATAATGACCAGCAGTATAGGGGTTTTGATGCTAGACATGTTCATGAGTTTCTGCTAAGTCTTCTTGAAACATCCTTACTTTCATGTATCTTAGGGACCATTTAGTAGCATTTAGAACCACTTTCGAGGTCATTGAAGTCCAATTTCTCAATCTGGAGTTTTACTCTTATCGAGTACTGTTCACTTGAAAATTCCAGATGAGTGACCTGACTTTGAAAAATCATAACTAATTCTAGAAAAATCTAAATGAAGTGGTTCAAATTTCTAATTGAAGCTAACTCAATTATATTTCAGGGAAAAATAACTCGTTGACCATTAATTGAACAAGTCAACGTCAGTCAACGTGTCATCTTTACTGTTCATCCCACGTTTTTCTCCCTGAATCCAGCATTCTGGTCCCAACTTTGATAATTTATATCGCCTTGTGTAGACATCCAAATGAGTCATACTATATATAAAATTGAAGCTTGGTATGTCTACTATTTACCTTAAAAATATCATACATTTATTCATCCATTTACTATTTTTAATTATGGGTCAAACATCCTCAGGTCCCCACGGGGTTACTGTTCATAGTGTTAATTTTCACCAACCAACATTACATACATAAGCATACATCCATCATATATCAGTCAAACATGCCAAACAACAATTATTATTAATTAATAAGTTGTTTTACATCTGGCCATGTACATAAATTCTCATATCTCTATTGCATCTTTTCCTGCCTGAAATCCGGCAGCATAACCGCTACGCTTCATCTTCAGAAAGTAACTGATCTTATACCGATTCGGTAATTCCCATGAGAACTACCATTCTACGTAAGTACCCAGGAAAGACTGGATGAACCGGCTAGGTCCACTCACTTCCAGCCTCCTTAGACAGTACCTACGTACACAGTACGTATCAGTTCCTTTCTCTACTATTGCCATCTTGTCATAATTTCGGCAGCATAACGGCGTCTCTTAAAATTCCCAAAATTCACTTTGACATAACCTCCCCTGTAATGGGTTATTTATTGGGATGAGATTCGGGGGAATCTCAGTAGCAACAATCATAACAATATATGTAATGCAGAGTGACAATGCTTGCTTGTGATTGTGTACAGATAAGTATGCTGCGTGCTTCCATGCTTAATAACATATGATCATAGCATTACAGCAGAGCTTCAGACATAACATATAAGACAACAATCCAACCAAACAATAGCACAACAAATCACAAAGCCATTACATAAAAGCTAGGATTAGTTACTACCTCAAAAGCTCAGCAGAACTCTACTATCTCTATTCTGCTTCCAGCTCTGCCAGAACTTCCTTTCTTTCTTTCTTCCTCTCACTTTCTCTCTCTAGCACCTCCTCCTCTCTCTAAAAGGCCCTTGGCCATGCAGCATATGAAGCAAGGGGGGTATTTATAGTTTTGGTCAATGGCATTCTTGTAATTTTGAAGTCATCTGATCCTGTGGTCCTGGTTTTTCCGGAATTTCCTATTTTCTTTTATTCCTTTTACTGCATCATGCATGACATCATCTCCATTCCACCTCATGGGACACCTCATATGTCACATGGCGAAATTGAAGCCTTCTTGGACACCTCAGCAGTTCCAGTCCAATCCAGTACTAGTCCGGTCCGAATTCCCACAAACTGGACTCACCGGCTAAGATTGTGCCACGTGTCCTCAACTTTTTCTTCCTCCTCTGTATTGGCACCATGTGGTATCTTACTGGCACCTGTTACGTCTTCCAATGCTATCCAGATAAATCCAAGACTTTATCTGATGCCGACCGAGTAACTTTACTTTATTGAAACAGTATTAAAATAGTATTTTAATGCCACTTTTTCCCACATACTTCATGGGCAACATTTTTGGGCCTTGGAATATTATCTTGGGTCTCCGATCAAGCTCAAGAACTCTGATGGTTTGATTCCCAAGAAACAGCCCTTGGCAAATTACCAAAATACCCCTGAGTGCCCTTTCTTGCGCTATCTTAGCCCTAAGGGTAAAATCGTCATTTTACATATTTTTGTACCCTGTCAGGGTATATACTGACTCTAAGTAACTTTATCTGTATGTGCCTTGGCTCCTGGGCCTGTCCAAAATGACCAAAATGCCCTCCATTCATCTATTACTCTTTAGTACAACACAAGGGCATTTTCGTAATTTCACACTTTTTCGGGGTTCTGCTGGACACTAGCCCACCTCTCAATCCAAGGGTCTTACTGGGCCTTTGTTGGCGCCATTATTGGGCCTCTCAGGGTCCATAACCTTCATGGCACGCATTACGAGGAATCCTCCCTTGTAATGATTATTTAATATTTTATCTATTATTCACCGTTTATACACATATCTGGACACCGGCTCCTTCTGTCCGATACACTGGCCTGCGGTGTTCAGGCATCCCTGTGAGTCATATCAGTCATCTAACTGAGATCATCCGAACTCATTCAGTCCCTTTTCAAATACCGATAAATCTCCCTATCGGATACCCGGAGGCCTCACACTCCCGTCTGGATTTGCTGATTTGTGAATAACTTTTTCTACAGGCCTCCTATCGGTATTCTGTCAGTTTCCTGACATCCGTCCCATAAGGACGCATCATCCTGTATTTTCTCACCTGGATCTGAAATCTAGGATATCCGGTAGGAATTTTTATAACTTTTGGACGATCAGTCCATTTCTGGCTATCTGGAGTCTTCAAAAATTTCTGTATTAAGCCAGATTACCGAGCGTCACTTGCTCTCTCTACCGGTGAAATCTGGGACTGAAATGCTTTCGGACAGTCCAAACCACTTCCGACCTGACTTTCTTTAATTACAATTTAGCCCCAGGGAACTTTTCTTCTTTTCATTTAAGTCCCTTTTTACTTGGCTAAAATTACACTTAAGGACCCCACATTTTTGTCTACTTTCCTTTTTGGCTTTAAACTTTCCATAATTGCACTTAAGTCCTTCCATTTCCTTTCTTTACTTTACTAGGTCTAGGGGCATTATTATCTTTTCATATCTTACCAGAGTATTCTCTGACCCTGGTCAACTATCCAGATACCCTTTCTTGACTGTCTAACCTTAGCCAAATGACCAAAATACCCTTTACTTATTCTTCAGTTATTCTATAACATAAGGGCATTTTCGTCATTTTGCACATTTTTCCCAGACACCGGCCCTTCTTACCACTGAACTGATATTATGGGCCTGGGCCTTCCCTGGTGTCACTGCGGGCCTTAGACAACACTGTATGGCCTCTGGCCATAGTCCGATCATCTCTATTCGGACTGCTCTTCCTTTACCGATTATAACTGTAAATTTCCATCTTCGAGAATTTTTACAGAAAAATCGGGACCTCAAATCAAAATTCTGTGTTGCGTCATTCAACCCGGAATCCTTTTCTCTATCTCCCGGTATTTTCAGATATTTTATCCGGACCGGGCTATTTTTGCCTGAAAGTACGCTCCCGCGCACACTTTTCAAAAATGACCATTCTACCTTTGGTCATATTTCTAATTCTTTCATACACATAGAGACCTCATATGCACATTTCACAGTTCAGTGAAATGATCAGCATAATTTTTTCTATTTTCTGGCAAAATATGGTATTCATCGGCTACCAGCCCGATCTTTCCCATAATTACAATTATGCCCTTGAATTCTCTTTCTGGCATCTCTAGGCCTAAAAATTAGGGTGTTACACTTCTTCTTAAGATTATAACAGCTTATCTTCTAAAGTTGCTGCTATGAATACTCAGATCAACAATTTAGCTACTCAATTGAGTAATTCACATGTTCAAAGCCCATATTCTTAAGCTCTAGTTGCTCCTAGTTGTCAGCTTTGTTATTTTCCTATATACACCAGTGTCAATTGTCCTACATAATATGAGGATATATCAGCCATCTATCAAGGCAAACCAAACTAGTATCCATAAAGGAATCCATACTCAAACACATATAATGAAGGATGGAGAGATCATCCCAATTTCAAATGGAGGGATGGAGGTGGAGACAGGAATTTTAGGCCAAACAGATTCAATAATGATAAGCAATTGGTTGAATCCTCTAAAGCTATAGAAGTACTTGCTGCTATAAAGGATGCTGGAATATCTGAGATACTCAAGAGCATTAATATGATGAACTCAAATATAAACTCTATAAACACAAACTTCAACTTTAACTTTAAGGACTTGAGATCTACTGTGGAGAACAACTTAGCAATGAAAAATTCTAAATTTACTACCTTGGAGAGTAAAATAGAACAGTGGAAAACTAAAGCTTCTAACATTAATGGCTATGTATCACAGTTATCTAATTCAGTAAGTGATGTTCAAGCAAGGATCAGCAGAAATCTACCTTCAAACACAGTTGTTAACCCGAAATTTGTGAATACTATAAGTTTGAAAAGTGAAAAGCAAGTTGGGGAGCAAGTTACAAATGCTAAAAATGAAGAGGAATGTGAGGTAGACACTGATTCTAGCAGTCTAATGAGGAATAACATTAAGAAGTATGAAAGCAAGAAGGAATCACAACTCCTTGGTAATGAAGATGTTACAGTTGATCTTACAAAAATTCAAATTGACTCTGCACAAGATTCTGAAGGTTGTGGACAGCCAAACAACAAGGAAATTGAGCTACTTGAGGCTATGGATTATGAGTTAAGAAATCCTAGAGTGGACACAACTGAAGAAACATAATCAGCAACAAATTCAGAGCACAAGTAGAAAGAAACAACTTCTGGTTCAGCTGAGAAAGAAGTGAATATGAAGGATTTACTTATCCCAAGGGAATTCATGAGTAGCAAGAAGAAAGCCTTAGAGGAGCAAAATAAGGAAAAAGTTGATATTTTTAGCAAAATTGAAGTAAATATGCCTATGCTTGAGAGGGTTCAAAGAGTGCCAGAATATGCAAAGTGTTTAAAGGAAAGTTGCAACCACAGGAAAAGATATAAACCTAATGAATTGGTGCAAGTAGGACCTAAAGCTTCTGCACTTTTTAGAGATCAACTTCTAGTGAAGTGTCAAGATCTAGGTGCATTTTCTATTCCTTCTACAATTAGTAAGATAACTGTTTCTAGAGCATTATTAGATTTAGGTGCTGCTATTAATGTGGTGCCTAGTTCAGTTTATCATGCTCTAGGAGTGAATTTGGTTGAACGAACTAGTGTGTTAGCTCAATTGGCTGATAAGAGTATTATAAATCCTCAGGGGATCTTAAAAGACATTTTAGTTCAAGTTAAGGACCTTGTTTTTCTTATAGACTTTTATGTTTTGGATATGACAAATGAGTCTCTTGATGAAAGTACTCTTATTTTAGGAAGGACATTCTTGAGGACAGCTAACACCATGATTTACATGAAAGATAAAATTATTAAAATGGAATTTGGTGGGCACATAATTCAGTTTAACATGTATGAAATGATGAGACACCCACATCAAGATGACTCACTGTTAGGCTTAAGTACAATTGCTGTATATAAAGAAGAGGCTAAAGAAAAACATAAATTGTTGTTGCAAAATTCTGATAAGCCTGAAAGTGATATGCTTGAATTTGAAATTTCTTTTTCTATTACTAACCTTTTGAATAAAGGCTTTGGAAAGAACCAACTTGATAAATTTGCAAGTGAAGATATAGTTGTTGAGAATTTCTCTGCAGGGACAAAACTAGATAATACAGCAGTTACATCAACAAGACCATTTCCACTATCTTTGGGCTATGTATATGTTCTGCTAGCTGTGGATTATCTCTCAAGATGGGTGAAGGCTATACCAACAAGGTAGGATGGAGCAGATGGTATAGCATTACATGTCAATGTCCATCTATGGAAGCTGTATAAGGAGAACTTCAAACTCCCATAACATTCAGGTTGTCTCCTTCCTTGTTTCCCCGCTTACAATAGTATGATTTAATAAGTTTTTCTTATATTACTTGAGCTATTATTTGTTGAATAAGTGTGGGGGAGGAGATCAAGTCAGTAGGGTTAGAAAACAACTCATGAATTTATCTTAAATTCTGGTTCAATTTTTGTCCTCATTATTGCTTCCTTTCCATATGTTTCATCACTTCTTCACACTGAGGACAATGTAGAAATTAAGTGTGGGGGAGGATTAACTTTATAGTGTGGGGGAGGATTAACTTTATAGTGTGTGGATGGGTGAAATTCAGATAATTGCTGTGATTCTATGTCTTTTGGTCGTGACCTTATGTTTTTCTTGTCGCGACTAATGTGTGTGAATATGTCAAGTTTCTCCTCTATGAAAATTAGTCGTGACCTTTACCTATTTTTTTCGCAACCAGGAGTTCATATTTTATGATGTTTACCTATCTGTGATGTTTAGTCGTGAACTCTGCTTTATCTTTGCCGCAACTATAACTCTATGTGAATTTTAGTCGTGACTGGATTGACTCTTGGGTCATGACCAGAGTATGTGTGGTTATCAAGTTTACTCTCTGTGATTATGAGTCACAACCAGTGTCCATTTCTGTCGCGACCAATATTCCTTTTATTTTCTGAAGATGCTTCTCTGTGTAAAACAGTCGCGACTAAAAGTGACCCTCGGCTGAAAACTTCTTTATTTCATTCTGATTGTTGCTTGGTCTTTTGAATTTACTGTCATGGACTCAAATTGAACATTGAGCATATACTTTTGAATATTGGCAAACTTGATGAAGTGTGAGTTGCTTGTTTCATTGATTTACTACTAGAAATTGTGCATCATGAATGATTAGTCTCATGTATTTAGTTTGATATTTATGCAATCTAGTCATGATGAGTTAATTAGGGTGAGTAAGCTAGATGGAAGGATTTTGAGCCTCCAACATACACTTATTTACATTGTGCGACACCATCTAGTTTGGTAACTTTATAGAACTTGTCTCAATCCTTGATTCAAAATCACATTAGCTTCTTGGAATTGTGAAAATGATAAGGGCATTTCTTTCAAAATCTTTTTGACCAAATAGTAGCCACATAAATATTAAATCCTTTGCTTACACCCTTTGAAACCTTTACTTTCTTTTAAAATTCTATCATTGATTAATGAATGCTGTATAAGATATTTGTTGCTGCAGTAATACTTTAATTATGAAATAACTGCTAAGTTGCAACTCCTTGTTGAATATCTAAACTTTAATGTATTTGTTATCTGGTTCAATAGTTGATAGAGAAAAAACAAAGAGAAAAACAAAGAAAAGATAGACTAGAAGACAAAATGTGATATTCAACTTGAATAAAAGGAAGTTAGCTGATGACTTATTATTTTCTGCAGCTGCACAACTAGAATTGTGATAAAAATTTAGGAACAGCTTGAAGAAGGCAAATCATGTGCAGTATTTCATTAATCATTGACATGCATTTCCATTTCAGCATAGCCTTTCTAACATTACAATCTAATAAAGACCTTTTGATTCACAACCCCTGTGGCATTTAAGTGGTAGAGATGTAGGATGGTTACAAGTCTATGGCAAGTCTAAGCTAGATGGTTGAGTGAAAATTACCTTGATAAGAGAGTGAGTGAAACACTATACCTTATGAGAAAATCTCAACTTAATTGCTTACTATGATTTAAATTGTATGAATTAGATCCTTTGATTGACACGAGATTAGTATGGATTTTTGCCAATAGAAGGAAAAAGATTGATGACTACAAGTACTTATGCTAAATCTGTTGTGGCCAATTATGCTGAACATATGTGTTTGAATTTCAATTTTGATCCATAATTTTGCTTGGAGTGTAAAAGCTAAGTGTGGGGGGATTAATAAACTCTTATTTTTATTGATTTTATTATGCTTAAAGAGAGTTTTATTATTGATTTTTATCCCCATTTACTAATATGATGAGCAATTAAGTAATAATATAAAATTGGAACAACTAGGAATTAATTGATATAATTTTAGTCATATATTAGAAATTATCTTATTAGATAAATAAATTGTATCTTTTAAATTTTCATTTCAGGAAAATACTCATTAATTACCAAGACAACTTGCTGCTGTAACTATGACTAAGAATGAAACAGAAATGGTTATAAATGACAGCTAGATCCAGGGAATTGGAGGTGCTAGCAGAATCACATGTTGGAAAAGTTAACAGAATGTAAAACATGTGCTGAACATAAGAAGGCACGTGCTGCACTGAGCTGAGCAAGGGAGATGATACCAGACTTCAAGGACTGATTGCATTCTCACACTGTAATTGCCTCAAAGGGGAGAATTTAATTCATTCATGCACCACGTGACCAGGCCATAACTGATGCATCATAGCTCACTACCTCACGCACATAACAACATTCATCCCACACAGATTCACTTAATCACACTACACATCATCACAGCTGCCATTCACTCCATCCAGATCCATCTCTCACGCACTCCCTCACTCTATCCAAATATCCATTCATTCCATCTCACATCATTCATCTCCAGATCTATTCTCTTTCCATCTATAACTTTCCTCTGTTCTAAGCAATAGAACCAGAGGAAAGTTCAGTCTTCATCTTCATTTTCTCTTTCTACATTCACCATGACTGTTGTTAGTTTTACTGCTGCTGTTGAAGTCTTGATAGCAATGGAAGGCTAGAGTTCCTGTGCTCTCTTGGAGATGATGCTGAACCATAATCCTTGATCTGAAACAGGGAGTTCATTGTGTCTTTAATTCATATTTGATTATATCAAGTTGATATAGTTAATTCTATAATTACTGATGTAATTATAATTAGTAGATGATTAATGATTAGGGAACCGAGTTAGATTCCCTATTTCTACATAAATGATGCTTTGATTGATTCTCATCCTTGAACTAATTGGACATGGTTGTGGTTAATTAGAGCAATTCTATAACAGAGTACAGTTGTATCTATTTAATTTATCTTCTTCTATCTCTTGAGTTGAATGATTTTTATTTTTCTATTCAATGTCTGCGAGTTGTAGCTTTGATAGGTATTTAGCTAGCGAGTTGTTAGCTAACACATTCTAATTCAACTAATTAACTCATAATCTGTGGATAATGAAGGTAAGGTAATCTCCAAGGGAATACACTTACCATTGGTACATTTCATCAATATTAACATCTAAAATAATAAACAGTAGCATAGAATTTACATTCAGATTTAGTTCAAACATATCATCACACAACTCACCTGATTAATTTGATTAATTTGTGGCTCATTAGATTAATTAGGAACTTTAGTATCCATTTAGGCTTCTTATGAATCGACCTAAGTTAGCTTCACTCTACTATTGGTTAGCTTAGTTTTGTTTGATAATTAAAATGACAGTTATCATTAAGGCAGGAAGAGCGAGAACTATTTGATGACTATCTTGCTAAATTCATCCATTTTTCCTGTTACTCCACCTATATGAGCTTTAGGAATGATGAGCGGCGGATGATAGAGAAACTTACTAGTAGACTAAACTCTATGATCAGAGAAAGGATCCTTCCCAGACAAATCTAGAAGTTTAATGAAGCAATTGAAGCCTGCAGGATAATAGAAAGTAGCCTGCATTATTTTGAGGTACCTAAAGTAACCCCTAGAGGCGAGATCTGTTCAGGGTTTCTAGTGAGCTTCTTTTTGGCGGGACCTTTAGCGTAAACTTCAGGGCAAGCCTCAGTGCCAAAGGAAGACAACTACAATAAGAAAAGGAAGAAGCAAGGATCGGGTCAAAAGTTTTATGACAAAAAAGGAGTAAGGCCAGAAGGTAGGCTTGGAGGAACCAATACATAGCCTACGGTGACCACATGTGAACTTTATGGCAAGGACCACGGAGGAAGGCCATATTTAGCAAGTCAAGGTGTGTACTACAAGTATGGCAGGCGTGGACACTAAGCTAGGGAGTGCCCATAAAATACTACAGGTGATAGACCCTAGTCACTGGGAAGAGTTTTTGTCCTGACTATAGAAGAGGCAAGGAAGTCACCTAAGCTTATAGAAGGTACGATATGCAATTTTTGACTTAGGCGCCAATCATTCATTTATATCGTATAACTGTGTAGGGCAACTGGGTCTTCCTATTAGCACTTTGCCCTATGATGTATGTTTTCTACTCCTATTGGCACACGGATAATCACGACCCATGCATGTTTAAATTGTTTTGTCTGACATGCCCATTGTTGCATTACCATAACTTGATATGTTTGCCTTACATGAAATTGATGTGATAATTGGCTTAAATTGGTTGTCCTCCCAAAACATACTCCTTGATTTCAAAATAATACTCTGCTCCTTCCCTATAGAAAAGAGGCCCCTAAGTCTGAAAGTAGTTTGAACTTAATCACTAGAGCTCAGGTAAATAAAAGTCTAAGGCAAGGTTGTCAAGGGTACATAGTATTATTTTTAGTGCAAGCTAAGGTAAAAGAAGAAATTGAAGAAATTCTAATCATTAGAGAGTTTCTCGACGATATACTTCAAGTTTGTGTATTAGATTTCAAGGGAAGCTGAATACGCATCTACCTTTGATGGAATTTGTGTATAATAACAATTACCATTCAAGTACTAAGATGGCACTATTTGAAGCATTATAAGGCCTATATAAGCAGGTAGAGGAGTAGGAAAGCTCCTAAGGTAATTAATTTAGGCATAGTATTAGGCCTAAGTCAAACCTAACGAGACAAATAGGTAGGTGGCTTAGAGAAAGTTTTGAAGAGGCTTAAGTTGAGCTTAAAAGGATAGTTAGTTAACTTAGAGAGGTGATTAAGGCCTAAGAATTGAATGATATTGATCTATGGGAATAGTCTTGGGGAAACTACCAGTAGGTTACCAACTGTGTAGAGGTAGTTTAATTAAAATATCCTACTTTTAGCCCCTTAGAGTACGTATTCGGAAGCGTATATAGTTAGCGGAAGTATTACTTTGACCCAAAAATTTTAAATTTTAAATTTAATTATCTGGTACTGTTCATTTGGTAAATTCCAGATTGACAGTCTAACTTTAAAAATTTATAACTAATTCTAGAAAAATCGTATGGAGTTGCTTCAAATTTATACTCCAAGCTCTTTGATAACTGTCGTTTTAATTATCAAACAAAACTAAGCTAACCAATAGCAAAGTGGAGGCTAACCTATGTCAATTCACAAGGATCCTAAATGGATGCTAACGTATCTAATTAATCTAGTGAGCCACAAATTAAGAAGTTAATCAGATAAATTTGTGATGAGATGTTTGAACTAAAACTGAATGTAAATCCTATGCTATTATTTATGATTTTAGGTGTTTATGATGAGAAAATGAATCAATGACAAGTGTGTTCCCTTAAAGATTACCTTACCTTCATTATCCGCAGAATATCAAGAATTAATCAGTTGAATTAGAATAGGTTAGCTAACAACTCGCCAGCTAAATCTTAATCAAGCTACAACTCACAGACATTGAATAGAGAATTAAGAATCATTCAACTCAGAGATAGAAGAAGATGAATTAAACATATACAACTATACTCTATTATATAATCACTCTAATTAATCATAAACATGTCCAACTAGTGCAAGGATGAGAATGAATCAAAGACCAATTATGTAGAAATAAGAAATCCAACTCGGTTCCTTACTCCTTTGTTATCTACTAACTCTAATTGAATCAATAAACCAGAAGTAACTACATCAACTCGATACAATTAAATTTGACTTAAGACGTAATGAACTCCATGTTTCAACTCAGATTCTGGTTCAGCATCATCTCCAAGAGAGCACAACAGCTTAGCCTTGCATTGCTATCAGAACTTCCACAGTAACAGAAGGTACAGTAGCAGTCATGGTGGAAGAAGAAGGAGATGAAAATGGATACAGGACTTTCCTCTAGTTCTATTGACTAGAATAGAGGAAAGTTTCAGAGGAGAATGAAGATGGAGATGGCATGTGATAGGGGTAGAGTAGAATGCATGTGTGTGGGATAGGTATGGAATGGAATAGGTAGGGGTCTGTGAAGTGTGATATGTTATAAATGGTTTAAAGTGAATGAATCTATGAAGTCAGATGGCATGAGGTATATATGCTGTGTGAAAGATATGAGAGAGGTGACAGATTGTGTGACAGTGAAATGCTGAGCTATTGCATGAGTGAGTGATTTTGTTCAGATCAGGTGTGTGTGCATAAATAGTGCCATGCGTGAATAGTAGAATGAGTGCTGATATGATGAGCTATTATGGAAGTGTTGAATATGTGAATTCAGTTCTGAATTGGACACCCTCCAGCTGTCAGCACATGCCTAATATGTTGCAGCACATGTGTGAATTCCTTCCAGCATGTGATTCTGTTGGCCACTTGTTCAATCCAGCACATGCTTAAATCTTCTTTTGTTAAGTTGTCAACTAACCTCCAGATCTGTTGATTGGTTACTATATTCCTATAATGGAAATTTAATAGATTATTTATCCAATTAACCACTAAAATCTCATCAATTAATTCCCAACTGTTCCAATTTTATTTTATTAATTAATTGCTCATCATATTGATAAATAGGGGCAAAATCAATAAGAAAGTTCTCTTTAAACACTCTAAAAAAAATACAAATATGAGTTTATCACTCTTTCATAATTCTTTAAGGAAAAAAATATAAATATGGATATTTACCTTGCCAATCAATACAGTTAAATCGTTACTTTTTACTGTTCATATGGTAAATTCTGGAAATTCTAGATTCTGTCTCTTAAATTTGGAAATTCATTTCTCTTTATATACATATCCAAATGAAGCATGTTACCTATGTATTTAAATCTATGGATGTGTACTAATTGCTCATAAAATTTCATGAATTAATTCCGTTATTTGCTAAGTCAAACTAAAACCACAACAAAACTACTTTAGGACCTACGTTTTCACCATTTGACTTTCTTTCATAAATCTCATAAATTATTTTAACATTTATAAATCATCAACTTAAACTCCCATACACTCATATACAACATGGAGTTATGCCATAATTATTTCATACATTTTCTTTACATATAATGGCATATTATATGATATAAACATAGTAGGCAATTTATACAATACATACTAGAACAAATAATTGCCACTTTCTTTCTTTCCTTCTTTAGCTCATCTCCATGCATATATTTTATATCATGTTTGACCTAAATTGGTTGGTTGTGGGAGGGTGAGATTCTGGGGAATCTTAGTAGCAAACGGTACCATTCAATGCATACAAGATGAATGCAAGTGCATGACATGTTTCCTTTATCTTTCTTTAGCTTCCATTTGCATACTATCATGCTCTATACCTATCACTATCATGCATAATCATAAACTCATAAAGGGTAGAGCATATATCATTCATACATATCATACATCATCATCATCATCATATATCATAATCATATCAACACACAAGCATATATATCAAGCATACAAGAATGGGTAAGTTTACTACTTTAAAACTTTATCCTTTTCTCTTTGCTCCCTTTGTCTCCAACCACACATTGGTTGCTTGCTTAACCTCTTTCACTCATTCCCTTTGACATCTCATGGCCCTAAACACAATTACATTGTGTATACAACTCATTAGAGCCATTACATAAAACATTGTACACTAAATCCCTTAACCTAACTCTTAACTTAATTCTTGGAGTTAGTGGTTTAGCTTTGTAATAATTATTTTCTTAGAAAAATTCTACATAATTTTGTCCAAGGAATCCAATTATGAGGTTATAATTTCAAAATTTCAACTCCTCCCTTGCCTACTACCCTTGACTGAACCACTTTCCTCTTTTACCAAAAATTCTCTTTTTGATTCCAATGCTTCCAATACTTGTTTCTCTACTTTACCCTTACACAATTTTTTATTTTAAATCTATTGGAAGCATCAAACTCATGAAATTCTCATAGATGAACAGTGATTCATACAGTGGCAGCAATGAACTCAAAACCCTAATTCCATGCATACTTGAATTTCTAAGCATATACTACTTGATTCTAGCTTGTTCAAGCTTCAATTTCATGTTTCTAGCTTTAATTTCATTTTCCCCAATATTGTACAGTTCTGGACAGCACCATATCCAAGATAATATCCCACTTTTTTGCCACTAAAATCTTAAGATTAAGCTCTTGTATTGAAGGAAATAAGCTAGAATAGATTACTTACCTTAATTCCTAGCTAACTTGACTTTGGTACCTTGAATTTCCTCTTGAACATGCTTAGCTTTTCATTTTGGTAGCACCTCCCCATGGCTCCTAATGCTTGGCGTGAATGTGCAGAAATGAGGGTGTATATATAGGCAAAAATCCAAGGACATAAATGGCTAGGATTGCTTCAAACACTATTTAATCTAATGATCCAAAATTGCTCTCATTCTTGGCTTAATCTTCAAGAAAAAATCACATGCCAAAATTCTTCTTCTTCCCTTTCATATGTCTTCCATTTGGCACAAGTTTAGGCTAAGTAGGACCCAAGAATACACCTCACTATGCCACCTTGCAACACTTGAAGTTTCCTTAGAAATTTCCTTTCTTTTATTTATTTAAGAATCCATATAAAATCCTTTTAATCACATGACAATTTATTTGTCTTCATGGGCACTTATATGATGCCATTATGGGCCTCCTTTAAGTCCAACAATTTATTTGGCACATATCCCAAGGCATTTCCTTTATCGGATATCTTCATATTCCTTAATTTTATGATAAATTCTATGTAACTCTATTAAGGGTCATGACATTTTTAGAAATTCATTCTACTATTCAATAATTTTTTGCAAAGTCTCATAATTTTGAGACCCAGAAGTCCTGATAAAAATTTTATATGTTTCATTAAATCCTTTTATCAGTGTCATTTTTCACCTTAAATTCTATAATAAATTCTACATGACTCCTTTTTGAGTTCTGTCAACTTCATAAATTCCTATAATATTTATAAGAATTTTATACCGAATTTCATTTTATTATGTGGCCTAGAAGGTCCTATACCAGTTTTCATACTTTGCAAATTAATATTAATTTTTAAGGCCTTAAATCAGAATTATGAAAAATATGCCTGGTCCAATTATCATTCTCTATTTACTGGTAAAATTTTAGACTATAACATTTTCAGGCAGTTTTTGGCCTTTCAGCTCAACTTTCTCATAATTACATTTTGTCCCTTGAATTTGACAAATTACACTTTAGTCCCTGAATTTGTTAAATTTCATTTTGGTCCCTTACTTTAAATTTTGAAATGTCATTTTAGTCCTTTTCTAGATATTCTAAAATTCTAATTTAATTTTTAAATTTATAAAACTCTATTTAGGTCCCTTGAATTCTTTATATTAAACTTTCATCAAAATAACGTTCACGTCCCTAGGCATTATAAATTTATACTTTTCATGTCTTTCTTCAATTTAAAACTCATCTAACCATTATCATTTCTTTTGCTCATTATCACAGTCCTTTTCTTACCTCTTTCCTCTATCAATCTTCTACAGATAGGGAAAAATTAGTCATCCACAGATAAGGAAAAATTAGTCCTATGGTTCAAAGTCTCCTAGAGATTTAGATACAGTACAATAGAGTCATAGTAGATCCTGAAGAGGCTGATGGTAGGTCGCAGTAGACCTAGCCTAAGGAAAGTTGATGAGCCACAAGTGTAAGAGTACATTATCTCTTTGGGAAGACAATAACCAAGGATAAGATCAACCTCTCAATTTGAGTAATGAATATGGAGATAGTACCCATAACATTTTTCCAAACAACCTTATCATTAATTAGGTTGAGCTTAATTTTTTTCAATTAACAAAAGAAAGTTAGAGCTTAGGAAATTAGAGCCATAAGTCCTGAACAAGAGGTACTCAAGCTAGCTCCAGATATGAGAAAACCCCCATATGATATGAAAATAGACTGAGTATTAATGATTAAATTCCCATAAGATTATGGATGAAGCAATAAATAAGGCCATAAATGAGAAAGTAAGTCATAGATGAGGTTAAAGGTAATGATATGAGTAGAAAAGACTCGCAAAAGACAATATAAAAAGGGTATAAGATAGTAAAGTATCAGGGTTTAAGCCTGTCAGCACTAGTGTTTCAGATTTTTATCAGCACGTTTCAGTTAAGTATGCTCAACCAATAGTAGCCCAATGATGGGTGACCCCTAGGAAGTGATAATGAAAGGATATGGAATGAAATATATCATGAGATATGTGATAAGAAGTATAATAAAAAAATAAAATGAGAAATGAAATGAATGATAGAGACCCCATAATTTTATTAAATTTCTGAAGGGTTCTATTTGAAATAAATGGACATTACTCACAAGTTTAGTACAAAGACTAAATGATAAGACACATTTTGTATATGGTTTCTACGATATTTTTAAGGGTTTTGTTATAACTTTATCATTCATTTCATGCCTTAAATTGTATTTTTGTGTATTACATGATTGTGCATGGCAATGTGCTAATTAAAGGGGTAAAATGATAAAATAACTCTTCCAAACTGCACATATACTGTTATTTACTGATTTGGACTTTTACAGCAAGCTTTTATATTGAATTGCAGGTATTTTGGAAGAGAGCAAGGACCAAGAAAGAAATCACAAGTCAACGAAAGTCAAATCACGTTTATGCACTTTTCGTCGCGACCAAAGTGTTATCCTGTCGCGACCTTGATTCTTCTGGAAGCTTCTCTGCGTTTACAGGTCGCAACCAAAATAAGGACCTGGTCACGACTAGAGAAGCCAGTCATGAAGCTGCGTGTTTCTGGTTAGGTCCAGCTTCTTTTAAAAGGATAGGCAAGCTGCCATTAAGGGGGAGGTTGGTTTTAGACCTGCTTAGGCTAAGAAGTAGTACTCGAGCACTCTCTGATCACCTTCTCCACATATTCCATCCTTCTACACCTTTCTATAGATTTCTACACATCTCTAGACAATCAATCTACCATCTATCCATCGTTTCTTCATGGTATCACACTTGAACAGTGATTACAGTACAACAGAAGTTATAAGAATCTAAATCCTTAGTCTCTTGATGATGGATCTCATATCTTGAGCTCATGGACTAAACTGGGGAGTTTCTTCTTTTCTAATTTGCATCTTATCATGTTATGATTGCTGCTAGATCTAGGGTTTTCATCATATGAACAGTTTTGAATATCTATTGATCATTCTCAGATTAGGCTGTTGTAATTTGATTCTGGATGTTTGAATGATGGATATTAATTTAATATTTCAGGTTCGATTTTAAGAAAGTTGGGTTATTTTCAGCGATCGTTGCAAATTATAACATCCCGATTCTTGAGTCTAGGAGAACTGGGAAGTAGTCTGATATAGGCAGGCTGCTAAACCCGTAGTCCCAGGGTAGTAATCTGATATGGGCAGATCATTTACCTATATTTTGTAAGAATCCGAGGGATGAGCTAAGTTCCTCAGGATTTAAAGATGAGTTAAGTCTTTGACCTACAGAATAGGGACAGTTCACCTAGGTTCAAAAAGAGGAATGTAAGGAATATCTTAAGTCTTAAGCCTTGGAATTCTGCGGGTAGCTAGATATGGGCTGGCTCCTGAGTAAGATAACCTGATATGGGCGGGTTGTCTAACCTTTCAATTAACAATGACTCTCGAAGAGTTTGGGGGATGAGTTGTTGAAAGAGAATTTTGAGAACTTAAGATGAAGGATAAGAAGATAAGTAAAGATGCTAGAAAGATAATTCAGGGGCATAATCGTAATTATGGGAAAGATCGGGCTGGTAGCCAATGAGTACCAAACTTTACCAGAAAATAGAGAAAATTATGCTGATCATTTCACTGAACTATGAAATATGCATATGAGGTCTCTATGAGTATGTAAGAATTATGGAAAGTTAAGGGACTTAATTGAAAAGAAGAAAAGTTTCCAGGGGCAAAATGGTAATTATGGAAAGTTGAGCCAGAAGTGGCTTAGAGCTGCCGGGAAGTATTTCAGTCCCTAATTTCACCGATAGATAGAGAAAATGATGCTGGATAATCCAGCTTAATACAGGAATTTTATCAGGACTCCAAATAGCCGAAATTTATCTGATAATGAAAAAGTTATAAAAATTATTATCGGATATCCTAGACTTCAGATATACATGAAGAATTACAGGGAACAATAGAATACCGAAAGGAATTCTGTAGAAAAAGTTATTCACAAATTAGTAAATTCAGACGGGAGTGTGTGACCTCCGGGGATCCGATTAGGAGATTTATCGGTATTCAAACTGAGACTGAATGAGCTCAGATGATATCAGTCAGATACCTGTTATGATCCAAAGGGATGCCTAGGCTCAGTATGTCAGTTTATCTGATAAAAGGAGTCAGTGTCCAGAAAAAGGTGTAAAATGACGAAAATGCCCTTATGTTATAAAATAGTGAAAGAATGAGAAAAGGGTATTTTGGTCATTTGGCTAAGGTGAGACAGTCAAGAAAGGGTATCTAGATAGTTGACCAGGGTCAGAGAATACTCTGGTAAGATATGAAAAGACAATAATGCCCCTAGAATCGTTAAAGTAAATAAAGAGGAACCAAGGGCATTTTGGTAATTTACCAAGGGATATTTCTTGGGAATCGAGCTATCAGAGTACTTGAGCTTGATCAGAGATCCAAGATGACATTCCAAAGCCCAAAAACGTAGCCCATGAACAACGTAAGAAAAAGTGGCATTAAAATAATATTTTAGTGACTTTTCAATAAAGTAAAGTTACTCGGTTGGCGTGATGACGAGGGAGGTGATCAGATAAAGTCTTGGACTTATCTGGAGGCCATGAGGTGGCAAAAAAGGTGTCCTCATGAGACCCACAAGGCGCCACATGGCATGAGTATAAGGAAAGTAGAAAAGTTAAGGACACGTGGCACAATCTCAGCCGTGTATTTCGGTGCAAGACTCTGGAATTCTCTGGAAGCGCTGAGTCAGCTGGTGAGGTATCCTGTGGGCCCCACCATTGCGCCACCTAGCCCATGAGGTGTCCCTTGGATGATGTCATGGTGATGATGTCATAAATGGAAAAGAAAATAGGAAATTCCAGGAAAAATGGTGGCCACAAGTTCAGAGTTCTTAAGAATTACAAGAATGCCATCTATGAAAAGTATAAATACCCCCTCCCCCTCCCATTTTCATCATCCCACAGTTCTGCAAGAGAAAGAGAGAGAAAGAAGAGAGAGAAGGAGAAAGAGAGAAAGAGAGAAAGGAAGAAAGGAAGTTCTGTCGGAGCTGGAAGCAGTATAGAGATTCTAGAGTTCTGCTAAGCTAGCCAGGTAGTTACTAATCCTAGCTTTTATGTAATGGCTTTGTGATTTGATGTGCTATTGTTTGGTTGGATTGTTGTCTTATTATATGTTATGCTTGAAGCTCTACTACATAATGCTATGATCATATGTTATTATTGAGTATGGAAGCACGCAGCATACTTATCTGTACACAATCACAAGCAAGCACTATCACACTGCGTTACATATATTGTTATGATTATTACTACTGAGATTCCCCCGAATCTCATTCCCCATGTCTAACCCATTACAGGGAGGTTATGTTGAAGTGAATTTTGAGAATTTTAAGAGACGCCGTTATGCTGCCGAAATTATGGCAAATGGCAGTAATGAAGAAAGGAGCTGATAAGTACTGTGTACGTAGGTACTGTCTAAGGAGTCTGGAAGTGAGTGGATCTAGCTGGTTCATCCAGTCTTTCCTGGGTACTTACGTAGAATGATAGTTCTCACGGGAATTACCGAATCAGTACAAGATCAGTTACTTTGTGAAGATGAAGCCTAGCGGTTATACTGCCGAATTTCTGGCAGGGAAAGATGTAATAGAGTTACGAGGATTTTATGAATGCTCTGTTGTATGACAATTTATTATTTAATAATAAATATTGTTTGGCATGTTCAATTTGTGTGAGAAATTAAGAGAGAGAAATTCGTAGGTCTTGAGGTAGCAGTGTTTTGACCTCAGTTTGACCTAGTAAATGAAGGAATTTGGCCACAAAATTTGGTGAACCAGTAGTACACATCTGGGGCATTGCGTGGATAGGTAATAAGCCTCATTTGGATGTGTAGAATGAGATTAATCAGTACCCAAAGTAAAGGTTCAGAATAAGGAATTTAAGAGTGAAATTTCAATTTTTGGGCTTAAGTTAAGATATAATCAAGCTAATATCACTTCCGTAAGTGTACTATGAGGGGTCTAAGGGAGGATGTTCCACAAATAAATTCAATTGCTTGAAATCTAGGGTTTTCGATTGACGATCATTCGAGGGCATTCTCGTTATCTAGGGTTAATTGCACGCTAAGTGATTTCTAACAGTTTGCTAATAGTATTTAAACTAGCTTTGATCAAAGGAGTTTAAGGAATATTAAAGTTCTGGACTCAATCGATCGATTGAGGTTTTATTTAAGACTTAGTGATTTAAAACTCCAATTTAAACTTAAGAGCAATGATACATATGTTTTCATCATCAAGAGTCTTTCATAACATATTCTTTCAACAAAACAACCAGTTTTCATCTTAATCAAAAAAAAAAAAACTACTTTTCTGCACCCTTATTTTATTGCAAATCAAACCCCAAAACCATTTTATCTCTACTCAGGTTTTCATTGTTTTTGACATCCAATTTTCTAGGTTTACTTTAGAAAGGCTCCTTGAGAAGAACGATAGGGTTGTGCCTTATACTATATTAATCGGTGCAATTAACTTTATTTTGATGGCTCGGACTGCGGCAATCCAATAGCCTCATCAATGGCGTCGTTGCCGGGAAGCCAAGTAATTGGTTCCCTAGTAATTGTTTGTCAATTTCATTAGCTACCTAAGTTATTTTTCTTATTTTTATTTGCATTTTAGTTTTTAGTAGTTTTCAAATTGCATTGCATTCTGCATTTTTCTAAGTTTATGCAAAAATCGATCTTTGTGACCGTGAGTCGCGACCTTGACTCATTTATGTTGCGACCGGATTGCTTTTCTGTGAAATTTGATTACTCTGTGAAAACAAGTCACGATATTTGAAACTTTTAGTCGCCACTACTGCTCTCTGTGATATTAAGTCACGACTAAAACACTCTTGAGTCGCGACTAACTGAAATTTTTTTTTCTGCTGTGAAGTTTCTGATTGATTGCATTGATTATTTTTTATTGTTTCTGCGTTGCATGTGTAAAAGACCTAAACCATTAGTGCCTTTTCAACCTGAAATTGAGAGAAGACTTAGGAAACTAAAGAGAGAATTTAGAGAAGAAGAAGCAAAATCTAGTTCCTCCTCTAGTATTTCAGAGTCTGAAACTGAACTGAATATGGCTGATCATAATGGGCATAATGGGAATGGAGAAAAATAAATACCTTTGAATGTAGAGGATAATAGAAGTACGAGGGAAATTAATCATTCGCATGTGAATTATGATCCTTGTGGATTCTATACGGAAGAAGCTAACTTTGAGATTAAAGGAGCTTTGATTGCAGCCTTACCCAAATTTCATGGTTTTGAAGGAGAATGTCCACACAGGCACTTACAAACCATGCATATGATCTGTTCCTCAATGAAACCTCAAATGACTGCTCTGGATGATGTCTTAAGGAGGTGTTTCCATTTCACCTTGGAAGGGAAGGCTAAGGAGTGGCTATACAATTGGCCAACTCATTTCTCAACTCTTACATGGGATCAGCTGAAATCAACTTATCTTGAACAATTTTTCCCAACTTCAAAGACCACTCGAATAGAGGAGATCACTAATATTCTGCAATAGGATGGAGAATCTTTACATGAGTACTAGACGAGGTTTCTTAATCTGTTGGCCAGATGCCCTCACCACAATATGACCAAGGCTGATTTAGTAGACATTTTCTTTGATGGTCTACTTCCTCATAATCAGGTTTCCTTGAATGCAGCAGCGAATGGTTCTTTGAGAGATAAGATCCCACAAGCAAGTTGGGAGTTATTCCAGAAAATAGCCAATGAAGACCATCAGACTGGGGATCCAAGAAGAATGCCCACGTCATCTTCGAGCAATTCAAATGCAATCTTAGATGAAATAGCAGCCTTGGGAAACCGAATGGAGAAGAGGATGAACCTGATTGAAAGAGAGATTCATTCCATAAAACAAGTTTATGCAGTGGATACCTCACAAGCCTTAGTTACAAGATGTAAATCCTGTGGTTCAATGATGCATGCTACAAGTACATGTGATAGACAGTTTGAAGAAGTTACAGTAATGTATCAAGGTAGAGAGAATAATTACTAGAAGAGAGACTCATACTCCAGCATATATAATCCTGGCTGGAGAGACCACCCAAACTTTAGGTGGGGGAGTGATAGGCCAAATCAATTCTAAGGAGGTGGTTCTTCTTCAAGCAACTACTAAAGTAATGCAAGGTCTATGGTTCCAACACAACCTAATGCCTTAGTGGCATTAAGGCCAGATGAGACCTCTCAATTATTGAAGAGTATGGCAGCATAAATGAACAATATGGATGGTAGAATGACCAATATAGACCACAAGCTCAAGGAGAATGATGGTCAGTTCACCTCCATAGCTTCAATTCTCCAAAGTATACAGAAAGATAATGCAGATGTACACAGAAAACTTAAAGAGTTAAGTTGTAAGAATGCATATATCACAAGTCACTTAACTCAAGTTTCCAATACAGTGAGTGACATTCAAGGAAAGAGCAGTGGCAGCATACCTTCAAACACGGTCATGAATCCAAGGGGTCTAAATGCTATATCTATAAGAAGTGGAAGACAAGTACACTTTGAAAAAGCTGAAACACCAGAAAGGGATAAAGAAGATGCTGAAATTGAGAATTCATCTCTGCCACAGATACAAGTTAGGAAATCTAAAAGCCTTAAAGAACAACAGCTCATGATTAAGAAGGCAACCCAAGAAGAGAACTCACAGGCCCAAGTGGAGATACAAGAACTGCAAGAAGAGGTAACAACAGTACCTAGTCTAGCATACAAGGGAAAGCAACTGAAGGAAAAGCCGGAGTCGAGCAAGCAAGGAGCCTCTATGCACAAAGGTAAGGAGGTAAGTATTAAAGATCTCCCTTTTCCTAATTCTTACTTTGCTGGAAAGAAAAAGATTGACCCTGATTTTTCTGAAGATGCTTATACTCTATTCAATAAGTTAGAAATAAACATCGCTATGGTTGAATTCCTCAAGAGAAACCCTAAGTAAGCTAAATTTTTAAAAGAATTATGTGCTGATTAAAAGAAGTTTAGACCTCTTGAGAGAATTCAGGTGAGTGCTAATGTGTCATCACTTTTTAAGGCTGAACTACTGGTTAGGTGCCAAGACCCAGGCTCCTACACAATCCCATGCACTATAGGAAAGTTCCTATTAAGGGAGCATTGCTAGATCTAGGGGCGGCCATTAACGTAATGCCTTGGTCGGTATACAAAGCCTTATGTATTAACAATATTAGAGACACAAATGTAGTGCTCCAATTGGTTGATAGGTCAATTAGGAATCCTAAGGGAATCCTTGAGGATATTCTAGTGCTGGTCAAAGACTTAGTATTCCCAACTGACTTTTATGTTTTGGACATGTCCAATGAGTTAGTGAATGACAGCACTTTGATCCTAGGCAGACCTTCCTCCAAACTTCCAAGACCATCATTAGTATGAAGCATAGTTCCATCCCAATGGAAGTTGGAGAAATGTGGTAGCTTTTAACATGAATGAAGCAACGAAATTCCCTTTTGATAATTCTACTTTTACTGCTTTGAATGCCATTGATTATGCTGCTGAAGAGACTAGGGATGAGCATGAACTGAGTTTGCATGACAATGATAATGTGTTTGTAAAAGATTTGTTGAGTGATTTTGCAGAGTCCCAAGATGTTCTGGAAGTTAGAAGTGGAACAAATGCTGGAAGGGAGCCTCTCTGTGAAACCCGATTGCGACAAGAAAACTTTATGGTCACGACGATAAACTCCAGAGACAAAAAGTCGCGATGTGATGTTGAAGAGGTCGCAACCAGATATCAGTCAGTTGAAGGGAAGTCTCTCTTTGAAAAGAAGTCACGACTAGAAGACATATGGGTCGCGACTATCAACTCTAGAGACATCCAGTAGTGACAATTGGATGAGGGGGTCGCGACCAAATATTCTAGAAATAGACTCTGTGAACATGAGTCACGACGAGAAAATGAAGATAAACCTGATGGGTCGCGTCCAGAAATGGCAGAAGAAACCAGTGACTTCTCCAGACCTCAGTTCCTTGCTCCACTATTTTGGTTAAAGGGCCAATACATTCTAACCCTACTTCTCCTCACTCACAGTCAAAAATTACCTCTCATACCTTAAGATTTTTAAATAATTTGCTCCTTACTAATAATGCAGGTATGAAAGAGAGTGCCCCCAAGCACGTTGCAGTTGAAGACCAACCTCAGCTTGGTGCGACGCTTGAGGAAGTAGATGACAGATTGGGAACCCCACACAAGCTGGATAAGGGTAACTTCGAGGGATATACAAAGGATGCGAAGGAAACATCTCCTAAGCTTATTGCTGCTACTTGCCAACCCCAGTTGGGCAAGTTCAAGTTTAGAGAGGAAACATTCAAGACGAGCTTGGATGGGCTTCATGATGTAAGCAGAGTGCATGATCCTGGGAAGCCAGAGTGGAGAGAGAAGATAATAGGGACAACTTCCCAATCAAACAACCATCTCTCAAAGCTTTATGAGTTCCCACCGCCACCTTGATGCCCAGGTTGTCCCTTTCCTATCTCTTACCTCTTACAAGTTTTCCTAATGCTATATGCTTGATATTGTGGTTTGTTGATTGGAAAGGGATGAGTCAGTAGGATAGTGTTTTATTTTCAGTTTATTTCTATTTATTCTAGGTTTCTTTCTATTTTGAATAACACACCGTTACTATCCATGTGCTGCATACTCATTGATTTTTCTCTGAGACACCTACACATTCACATGCATGACTTTAGCTTACCCATCCTATCATCTTCGCTTTACTCGTATTGCTTTATATGACATGAATGTGACTGCATACCTAACTGGAAAATTTTTACATTGAGTGATGAGATTACCTGCTGTGTTGGAGCTAGATTTGATTGACTTTATAAAGTGCTATGATTTTTAAAGTCTGTTGACAGTGAGGACACTGTCAAGTTTAAGTGTGGGGGAGGATGTCCTTATTTCTGTGCTAATAATGTAAATATTCTTCCATAATCCAATCTTTCATCACAAAACTTTTGATTTTTGATCTTAATGTGTGATGAATTGCTGAAAATTGGATCCCCCACTTGAAATTGATTTGTTATTTACTAAAAAGGTGTTAGTATGAAATGTTTTGGGATTTTGAAAACTATCACATGGTAGTCTCTGTGAACATTGGTCGTGACTTCACTACTTTCAATCATGACCTATAACGAAATATTGGACTTAATATGCTTTCTGTGTTATTCAGTCGCGACTCTAGTGTCTTTAGGTCGCGACTAAAACTCTCTATGATTTTACGTCGCGACAGGAACATGTAATGGTCGCGACTAGTTGTGGAAGATTAGAGACTGCACTCATTGTGACATTTGGTCACGACCTTGATTGTTTTGCGTTGCGCCCTGAGTAAGCAAATGTCCATTTACCTCTCTTTGCCTTGTGCAATACTGTATAGAAGGTTCCCTTTTAAACTACTAAAATGCTCTTACAAATGATTCATTGCCCCTTATTTCAAAACCTTTTTAGCTAGAAACCATTGCCACACTTGAATTTTTCTTTGAAAATCTTGGATATTAAATTTGAAACACCTAAGCTCTTGCTGTTAAATTTGGGATTATCACATGGTTCTAAGTGATTACCTTGAAACTTTTAAATCACCGTTTAGAGGGTTTTCAGTTGTGATAAGCGTTTTAATGCCTAGTGAATGATGAACATTGTTTCAGACTTTAGCTTGTGAGCAAATCAGATCACAACCCTTGTTGGAAGGATTCTCGGCCTTAAATTCTATATTGAGTGATTATTCAATTGGTTTATATCCTCTAGAACTTGTCTTGGCTCTGAGTTGAGAATTACTTACGCATTTATGAATTGAACATGATAGAGGCATTCATTTCTAAATCCTTTTATCCCAAATACAAGCCCACTACATATTGTACCTTAGTCACCCCCTTTGAGCCCATCACTTTTTATTTTCATCATTTTTTTATATAGAAAGTCATATATGCATAAACATCATTTCGAAAAAATGTTCATTCATTCATGTCAAAAAAATTCATTACTGTCATGATGTTGTGCTACAGCTTTTGTGCATTAGGTGCCAAATAAAAGAAAAAGAGAAAAAGCATATTTCACTGGAAAAAAAGGGAGAGTGCAAGAAAAGATTGAAGAAAAGAAAACAAGAAGAAAAGAAAACAAAAAGAAAAGAAAAGAGAAATGAGGAAGGCACCATTATCAACTCCAATTAGCACAATCATCATTTCTGCATCTCTAGAGACATGAATTCAAGCTATATACTCATTGTTGAATACATATAAAACTTTCTATCCTTCATATTCCATTCCACGTGTCCTATCTCCATCATTACAACCCTAAAAGACCTCTTGATTCTTTGTATAAGTGTTATATAGTTGTTGAGATTTAGAGCCATTACAAGCTTATGGTAAAATATTTTCCAATTTGAATTTGAGTGAAAGAACCCTAACAATGAGAGGAAATAGAGAGCTAAACACTTACATCCTTTGAGAGAATCTATTGTGCTCATACAGTTGAGGTTGATTCACTTAGTAGTTGATTACTTGGCATTGCTCACATTATCACTTTTGCATTTCCAAAAGATGGTGGATTAATTGTTTTCAGGTCACACTATGGATTGTGTTGTTATCTTGGATTTAATAGTGTTGTTCTAGGTGTGATTCATTTCTTTGTCCAGGAGTACAAAGGTTCAAGTGTGGGGGAAATGATAAAACACATTTTGTATATAGTTTCTACGACATTTTTTAGGTTTTTGTTGTAACTTTACCATTCATTTCATGCCTTAAATTATACTTTTGTGTATTACATGATTGTGCATGGCAATGTGCTAATTAAAGGGGTAAAATGGTAAAATAACTCTTCTAAAATACATATATACTGTTATTTACTGATTTGGACTTTTACAGCGAGCTTTTATGTTGAATTGCAGGTATTTTGGAAGAGAGCAAGGACCAAGAAAGAAATCACAAGTCAATGAAAGTCAAATCATGGTTCTGCACTTTTTCGTCATGACCAAAGTGTCATCCCATCGCGACCTTGATTCTTTTGAAAGCTTCTCTGCGTTTACAGGTCGTGACCAAAACAAGGACCTAGTCGCGACTAGAGAAGATAGTCGTGAAGCTGCGCATTTCTAGTTAGGTCAAGCTACTTTTAAAAGGCAAGGCAAGCTGCCGTCAAGGGGGAGGCTGGTTTTAGACCTGATTAGGCTAAGAAACAATACTCGAGCACTCTCTAATCACCTTTCCACAGATTTCTACACATCTCTACACCATCAATCTACCATCTATCCATCGTTTCTTCATGGCATCACACCTGAATAGCGATTGCAGTACAACGGAAGTCATGAGAGGCTAAATCCTTAGTCTCTTGGTAATGGATTTCATATCTTGAGCTCATGGACTAAACCGGGGAGTTTCTTCTTTTCTAATTTGCATCTTGTCATGTTATGATTGCTACTAGATCTAGGATTTTCATCATATGAACAAGTTTTGGATATCGATTGATCATTCTCAGATTAGGCTGTTGTAATTTGATTCTGGATGTTTGAACGATAGATGTTAATTTAATATTTCAGTTTTGATTTTAAGAAAGTTGGGTTATTTTCAGCGATCGTTGCAAATCAATTCAATTGCTTGAAATCTAGGGTTTTCGATTGATAACGATTCGAGGGCGTTCTCATCATCTAGGGTTAATTGCATGTTAAGTGGTTTCTAATAGTTCGCTAATAGTCTTTAAACTAGCTTTGATCAAAGGAGTTTAAGGAATATTAAAGTTCTGGACTCAATCGATCGATTGAGGTTTTATTTGAGACTTAGTGATTTAAAACTCCAATTTAAACTTAAGAGCAATGATAGATACATTTTCATCATCAAGAGTCTTTCATAACATATTCTTTCAACAAACCAACCAGTTTTTATCCTAATCAAAAATTAAAAAAAAATCTACTTTTCTGCACCCTTATTTTATTGCAAATCAAACCCCAAAACCATTTTATCTCTACTCATATTTTCATTGTTTTTGACATCCAATTTGCTAGATTTCCATTAGAAAGGCTCCTTGAGAAGAACGATAGGGTTGTGCCTTATACTATATTATTGGGTGCAATTAACTTTATTTTGATAGCTCAGACTATGACAATCCGAGAGCCTCATCACTAAACTTAGTAGAGTAAAAGAAGGATGATGAGGCTGAGTAGTGTAGACCAAACATCAACTCCGATTGAGTTGATAAGAAAAATTAATAATAAGTTCAGAATATATAAGAAGTTCTGCTATTCCACTAATGTTAAGAGAAAATCACTAGACTTTAAAATAAAAGAATATAATTTCGCAAAGATACCCTCTAACCTTAGTCACGAAACAGAAAATAATATAAAGAGGAGACATATCGAGGGTTATTTGACTAAGGTATGAATTAGATTTCGAGGATAAAATTTATTTTAAGGGGGTAAAAATATCACATGCTAAATTTTTCCTACTTGTATAAGGCAGATATAAGTAGGAAAATATTAAGAAGGGATTGTGAGGTTATGTGTGAGAAATCCTCAAGTTTAAACGGGAAAAAGGACGTAAATGTCATTAGACAAAAGATAAATAGAAAATTTCAAAGGAAAATGGAAAAGGGAGTTTTGAAATTTTAGATACTAAATTGGAATTTCAAAAAGTTTAGTAAGGGACAAAAATAAATTTTGGTCAAATTCAGGGGCTCAAGTTTATTTTGCCAAATTTAGAGGGAAAATTGTAATATTAAGGAAAATGGCCCCAAATTGCCCAAAATCATATTAGTCCCAAATTTTACCAGTAAATAAGGGACAATATTTGGGAGACCCTTATTTTTCATAATTTCAATTTGAGGTCCCAAATAATTAATATTAATTTTTGAAGTTTTAAGAAACATGGAATTTTTATCAGATCTTTTGGGTCTCAGAAATTGAAGTTATAAGGGTTATTTATAGGAAATTAGGCCAACTAATAAATTGGACCTAGACAAGGCCCATAATGGCGTTCCAAGAATTTATTTTGAGGTCAAATGAATTTTAATACTATTTTTATGAATTTTTAAAAAGAAAAAGAAAAGAATTTTCAAGACATGTGAGGTGGCTAGGTGAGATGTCAACAAGAGACCCACACTATTACTACTTGGCACCACATGTCAAGCCTTGCAAGGGAAAGGAATTTTTACACATGCCTTATTACATTAAAATAATGTAATAATTAAATTAATTATGATTAAATTTAATTAATCTAAAAATCAACCAAGAAGGAGTAAGATTAAGGGGTTGTAATAATTAATTAAAAGAGGGGTAAATAAGTCCAAAGTTTGCCAAAGTTTAATTATAAATACCCCTTCCCTTTGTAAATGGCATGAAAGAAGGAAGCCTTGTGGAAACTCTTGTTCTCCAAAAACTTAACCAACCAAAGGCAATTCAAGGAGGAATTCTAAGGCACTTTGATCCAAGATAGATAAGGTTTAAGGTAAGCAATCATTCCTAGTTTATATATATATGTTTTGGAAGGTTCAAAACTTGGTTTTAATGGTTAAAAATTGGATTTTCTCTTTAGCTTCTTTGCTGGCTGAAAATGGAAAACAAAGGGGGAAGGGTTAAACCAAGTTTGAACCATGTAAAGGACATTTAGATAAGCTAGGATTAGTGATTGGTTATTGAATTAATTTGTGTTTTTGACTTTATTTTCTATAGAAGCCTCCCAACCAGCTGCTGTTCTGGATAGAGGAGTTTGATTTTCATTGTTCAGATACTTCCATTGAATCCAGAGGATGATTTTATGTAGGATTGAGTAAGGTTGGAGTCTTGGAAGCATTGGAATTAAAAAAGGAAAATTTTGAAAATTGTTAGGAATTGGAAAACAAACAGCGGAAATTAACTTTAAAATTTTTCCAATCCCTGCCAGGATCTACCAATTGTGTTTAAGTCAACTAGTAAGATGTGTTACCTTTGGTATTCAAATTATTGGTGGCTTGGGGATTCCGATGTTCGGGATGCCTATGCTATCTTTTCTATCGCGAGAAGTCGACTACTCAGATCGGCTTCCTCTACCGGTATCCACACGAACAGCGTTCCAACCACGAACGACGTGCTAGAGTCTCTTGTCCCTCTAGGTTTTTTTTTTCAGAATTTGTCCTCTCCGTCTGTATTTGGCCGTTTCTTATCTGTAAAAACCGTTTGCACTCTCACACACAAAAACCTAGCCCCTAATGTCAAACATATAGGATGTTATCGGTGTTCTGACGGTTATTGGATTTTGAAATTAATCCTAAATTAATTCCAAAATTAATACAATATTATATATTGCATAAACTGATAAGAAATTAATTAAATAAATATGGTTTATTATATTAAATCCGTACCACAGATTTAATTCACCTATTCATTTAATTTAAAATAAAGATATGACAGAATTATATTTGATTTATTCTCATAAATTAAAATTGAGATATTATATCATATCAATTTAAATTTTAAATTCAAATAGATCATATCAATTTAAATTTTAAATTTAAAAGTGATAGAGATTTAATTTATCCTCATAAATTAAATCTTATAAATATCTCTTATGTTATATAATATAATATAATATAATATATATGAATTTATATATATATACATGTCCACCCTAGATTATTCATTGAACCTGGATATATCTTAGATTCAATGAATCTGGACATCATAGCTTGTGTTGGGCTATTTTGTATGCGACCCTGAGGCCCACATGAAGTTGGCAGTGGGCCATTTACTATACTGACCCACAAGTCGTAAGCGGTCTCTAGCAAGACATCACGACTACCCAAATCTTATGAGGATCAATTAACGATGTTACCTTTCATACAACCATATCACGTCCCTTTTGTCACACGATATTTTGGGCATGGATGAGGCATGGAGAACTTCATCCTCCTATTCCTGATCGTTACTTTCTCAATCCCTGAGTAGTCTAACTATAGAAATAGAACTACCTTTTCCATTATAGTATGGCCATACATTTCTCAGACTCACTCATTGAGGGCAAAATTGTGTAGGGTAAAGTCAAAACATTAATTAATTCAAAGGTTAAGTCAATTAACTAAAATTAGGAAAAGTTACCCTAATCGGTTAATTAAGTTTATTGTTCCTAAATACTGGTTGAAATTGGATTATGATGAATGAATGATTATGTGATGTTTAGGCTTTGATTTATGTACTCAAGAAGGCAGCCACACACTAAAGAAAAGTGATAAGGAAAAAGGGTAAAGGAAAGTAAAACATTCGAGGTAGTTAAACTAACATAAACTTGTATGTATTGAATGTTATGTATAGTTGTGTTTTGGCTTTGTTGATTTGTATTACACATATGTACTTGTTTGTAGCTCAAGTTCTGTTTCTATGATTGCTTTGGCCATTTTCGTTTCATATGATAATAGAAGCATGTATATTACATTATGTTAACACAATCACAAGCAACCACAAGTAATAGGCATTAATGCATACATTGTGTAACTACGTTTACTACTGAGATTTCCCCTGAATTCTCACCCCTATTTATATCCCCAAACATCAGGACCTTCTTGTACAAGAGGAGAAGATTAATGGATGATGTTATTGGTTGTTTGTATGGATATAGAATGGATGATTTTGGAATGTATGTATATATGGTTTAGTTCCTGGAAATTTTATCTATGAACAGTAACACATTTTGGGTAGTGATCTTTGGGCTTTAATTAAAAATACTAAATGATGTAATATGAAACATCCTACTTTTAACCTCTCAGAGTACGTATTTGGAAGCGTATTTGATTAGCGGAAGTATTACTTTGGCCTACAAATTAAAATTTTAAAACTTACTTCTCGAGTACTGTTCATTAGGTAATTTCCATATTGACAGTCCAAATTCAAAAATTCATAACTAATTGTAGAAACCTTGTATGGATGTGATCCAAATTTATAATTGAATATTTTTCATATCTCTTTAAGGAAAAAATATAAATATGGACATTTATTTTTCCAATCAATACAGTTAAATCGTTATTTTTACTGTTCATATGGCAAATTCTGAATTTTGAAAATTCTAGATTCTATCTCTTAATTTTGAAAATTCATTCTCTTGATATACACATCCAAATGAGGCATATTAAATATGCATTTAAAGCTTTGGATGTTTAATACATGCTTATAAAATTTTGTGAGTTAATTTGTTTATTTGCTAGATCAAACTGAAGTCACAATAAAACTGTTTCAGGACCTATATTTTTACCATTTAAGTTTCCTTTCTTTAATTCTCAATAATTGTTCCAGCATGCATAAACTATCTCTTTAGCCTCTCATACATTCATATACATCATGGGCTTATGCCATAATTATTTCATACATTTTCATCACATAAATAGACACTTTACATAACTAGAAAAGACTATATATCATAGGCTAGAGTATCAACTTGTTCACTTTCTTTTTTCCATTCTTTAGCTCTTCTCCAAGCATACATTTTCTATCATTCTTGACCTAAATAGACACTTTACAATTCTAAGATTACATGATTTCTTAAGCTCAAACTACTTAATTCTAGCTTGTTTAAGCTTGTCTAAATATTCTATGACTTGGATCACATCCAGCAGCTAAGATGGAGAGAAAAATGGCATTTCAACTATTCAGATCCAAGGGAAATCTTCCTACAACATAATACAAAGATAGGAGGAAGAAGTTGCCTTGGATCCTTACTTGATTGGCTCTTGAATTTGCCTTGTCTTGCCTTGAGATTTCATTTTGGAAGCACCTCCCCATGGTTCTCCTTTGCCTTACATGATGCTGTAGATTTAGGGGGTGTTTATAGAAAAATTTGGGTAGAAATAGAAGGCCAAGATTACTTTGATTACGATTTGATCTAATGGTCCATAATTCACCTTCCATCAAGCTTGCTCTAGAAGCTTTTGAATGACATCATCCATGACATCATATTGGGCTGTGTTTGGTGCAAGAAATGGAGAAATACTAATAGAAATAATTCCAGTCTAATCCGGTACTGATCCAGTCAGTTTCACAAAACCTAGACTGTTTGATGTTTCTAATTTTTTTGAGATTCCATAATGTTTTCTGATCTTAAATCCAGTATCCATATTTTTTCTACCATTGACATTGTTGGACTGGGTATTTAACTGCTTATCATCCCATGAAAAATGACTAAAATACCCTTGGTTCACTATCTATCACTATATTAACCTTAAGGGCATAGTTGTCATTTCACACCACTTTACACCTTATCAAGGCATATACTAACTCTGATTAATCATCTCTGTGCTTGCCTTGGCATTTTTACCTGTCCAAAATAACCAAAATGCCCTCCATTTATCCTTTGTTCAATGGCACAATACAGTGACATACCTAGTGTCATTTTCATAATTTTATATTTTCCTGGGTCTTTATTAACACTAGCCCACATACTTATCTAAAAATATTATTAGACCTATAAGGCACCATTTTGAGCCTTCTACATGGTCCTTTGCCTTCGTGGGCTCAACTCCTAAGAAATTCCCCCAAAAATTATTTATCGGGTGTTTTATTCTACTGTAAATTCCATTATAAATTTCACATACCTCCTTTTTTAGTTCTGTCAGTTTTATAAATTCTCATATTAATTATAGGAATTTACTATAAAATTTTATCTGATTCTGAGGTCCTGAAGATACTATAATAATTTTTCTAATCTTCAAAAATTTATATCAATTCATCGGGATCTCAAATCAAAATTTTGTATTGCGTTAAACTGATCAGAATAATTTTTTTCTATTTACTAGTAAAATTTGGGGCTAAACTGCTTCCGGGCAGTTTTGGGTCTTTTCCAGCTCAACTTTCCATAATTACAATTGTACCCCTGAACTTTTGACAAATTGCATTTCAGTCCCTCAAACATTTATAATTACACTTAATGGCTCAAAGCTTTGAGACTTTCATTTTTCACCATGGAACTTTTAGACTTTTTACTTTAGTCCCTTTCATTTTCAAAATGACCATTGTCCTTGAAACTTTCATTAATTGCAACTTAATCTCTAAACTTTCACTAAATTACAATTTAGCCCCTTTTTCTTTATAACTTGATACCTTCTCTATTTCTTTAGTTTGAAACTTATTTTAATCATTAGCTTTTATTCTGCTCATCGTTACAGTCCTTTCCTTACCTCTTTCCTCTATCAGTCTTCTATAGATAGTTAAAAATTAATTGCCTACAGATAAAAAAAAGTAGGATATGACATAATAAATGTGCAATATTTTGTCAGCGTATTGTTAACATGGCAAGCTTCGTTTTGATACTAAGAACGCCTTATTCTGATGTCTATACAAGGAGAACAAATTTTTCAAAGATAGGGACCAAAATTTATTTACAGGATTTTTAACTAAATGAACAGTAAAATTCAAGGCTAAAATTGTATTGATTGACTAAACATTTGGTCTAAGACATATTTTTCACTTAAATTTTGTTATGGTAGCTTCGTGTAGCTTTTTGAACCACTTCATTTCGATTTTTCTATAATTAGTTATAATTTTTTAAAGTTAGGTCGCCCGTCTGGAACTTACCAAATGAACAATAATCCAGTGTTTAGTCATGACGAACCACAACTTTAGTCGTGACGAACAAACAAGGAGGCAATTAGTCGCGATGAAATAAAGCTCTGGTTGCAACGAATGAACACATAAAGGATAATATTGTTCAAACAGCTTCCAGATGATGCAATCTGACTTCAATGACCCTATAAGTGATTTCAGATGCTACCGTTTGGTCCTTAAAGCGTTCAAAAGTAAGGCGTGACATGAAATTTTCTCTTTTTTAGATTTTCTTCAAAATTCAAACGGATGCTATGTGTATGATTTGATTGAGTTTTATTCATGATTTTGACAATGAATTGGTTGATTTGATATAATGTTTGGATTGTATTTTATAAATTTTTTACTATATGACATTGGGATTGGACTCTATCATTGTTAATTGGTATTAAAAACTTATTTGTTATTGTGATAATTGAAAGAGTTGTTTTGGCTTGAATTTTTTATTATTTTTCATATTGTTTTGGTTTTTCCAATTTTGAAATGTATATTTCGAATATTTTGGCCATTTTTTGTTTGAGTATGTAAAGATTAATTGAATAAGGAATTTATTTAAGAACTTTGGTTATTAAAAAACTTGGTTTTAATCATTGTTTAATTGTTGTAAATTGAATTTATTGGCTTGGACCTAACTTTTACTTAGTGCTTAATTGTTGAAAAGTGATTTATGGGCGACTTTACTTTTAATTAGTGTTCATTTGTTGAAAATAGGTTTATTGGCTTGGACTTAGCTTCTAATTATTGCAATTGTCCCCTTTTATTGCTAGCACTGATTGTATACAATTATGTTAAATTTCTTACTTTTAAGGGAAACTCTGCTGAAATATTTTAAAATAAAGAAGGCAACCCATTAAATGTTTAATTAAGTATTAGGCATCAATTTATTGGCTAATGCGTAATACTTAATTACTTGAGTCAAATAATTAAGTATTAAGCATTAGCCAATAAATTGAATGGAATTTAGATTTAAAGTGGACATGAACTAGGTAATAAGTACCATGGACCACAGTTGGAGGAAAGTTAAGTGATCAACTAAAGAATATGAAAATTGGCTAGAAAAGTTTCTACAATTTGCCAAAAGAAATGCACCAAGTAAAGTAAGGTGTATTTTTGTTCGTGTAAACTGCTTAAAAAAGAGTCGATATGATATTTCTTTGATAACAGACCATCTTCTTTATGATAGGATAAATTTGAGGTATACAACTTAGATATAGCATGATGAACTTGCAAAGACTTCGTTATCCTAGAAGGAGAAAGTTGTGAACGATGATTCAAGTAATAGAATGTATGATTATTGATAGAGTCCTTTGAGGGATTCTCCCCTGCATGTAAGGGCTTACGTAATGATGCAAAGATGCCTTAATACCCAGGGTGTGATAAGTATACACGGTTGTCACTTGTGTCCATATTGATGAACCTAAAGGCAAGACTTGGGTGGGTAGATACTAGTTTCACAAAATTGCTTGAATTGAGTGATGTGCTTCTTTTCTCCAGGCTTTTATATCAATCCTTTACCAGGAACAAGCCTTCATACCAATGGAAATCAATCAGAATGATGTTGAGTGACGCAAGTAAACAGGTAGACCCACCTCCAAAAAAATAAAGGGTTAATGTACAAATATACTACATGAGCGTCCATGTCACCATCTCTCTAGTCAAACAAAGAATCAACGTAGTAATAACTAACATCCGTGGCATTTTTACACCTAAGAAAAGTTTATGGTACTAGGCGCATATTTGGAAAACATTTACCCTGTATTTAGATGGGAAGAAAATTATAGAGAAAAGAATACTATAAGGGACAACTCCCAAAAATAATTTTTTTTTACCATTTTAGGTAAATTTTCTTCCTAGTATTCTCTCCCCTTATTTTTCCTTAACTTTTCTCTCCATCCAAACATAGCCTTTATGGGTATAAGGCTCTAGGTGACAGATTTCCCAGTTCACCTTGAGCTTCCGGATGGACCCTGTTATCTCTTCAGAGAATAGAACTTGAACATTCAATCGAGATTCAGAAGTCATAACTATGGATTGAGTTTTTTTGATAACATGAAATATCAAGTGTACACTAAACATGGAAGAATACTTGCAAAACCTACACCCAATTCAAAAGGAGACTGCTTAGTTGTATTTTCCTAAACGAGGTGGACGTGTCTTCAGCCCCTCTTGTTTAGCAACAAGTTGCCTGAGACTTTTTTGTGCTTCTCTTCATCTTCCTTCTCGATTTCTCGAACGATATTTTGTACGCTGCAGCCAAAATGACCATATTTCCACTCAACTTAATCTCATAATTATTATTTTTGAGGGAGAAACAAAAAAAAAAGACTATATATTACCCATCAATTTCTTTTGACAATTGCTCCAACTTCTTTTCTTAATTGCTCTTTGCGCCTTGCTCTCTTTCTCAACTCAACTCGAGTCACTCTTTTTGTTTTAGTAGGCCTGCCCCATAGTTGTTGAAACAATTTAATTCATGAGCTATTTATCTCACAAACTGTTGGGTTCATATAAGAAAAATGATAGACGCTTATCCGGCATGCAAATAAAACGTATTCAAATTATTCAATGAAGAATCAAGTGTCTTTAACATTAACATACAAAGTGAGGAACATAACCATCAAGCACGTATTGCAAATACACAGTAAACTTACTCGTGACAATTTTACTTAATGTTTAAAGAAGAAACTACAATAATAAGTCAACTAATCATTAGAAAAGATTAATAACAAAAATCGATTGAATGTTCAAAGGGGCTTTTTTATTTTATTTTTACCAGAGAATATCCAGAAGGGCTGAAAGAGCATAATATTAAGGACTTAAAACTTAGTGATCAAGAATTAGGTCAAAATCAATTTACAGGAAGTATATTCCACATGCCATATGGGAAATGGAAGAAAAATATTTTATTTGAATTGTGTGGGCAAATTATCACAACATAACATGGCGAAAACATGATCAGGCTAATTAAAGCTACGATGGCCTACGTCTTTTCCAATTCAATGTCCTCATTTTCAAGATTCTCTTCCTCATCATGATTCCCATCATCCACGTCAAGAAAATACGTAAAAAAAAATTGCATGTAGTAGACAGAATTCAGGTAAAGATTAGGACAATTTAAAGAACAAACACAAGCATCACAAAGAGTTCAGGAAAATGATGAAGGGCGGATCACCTTTCCAAACAACATACCATCAAAGGAATCCTTTCAAGGTAGGAACATAAAACGTAGATGGTAAAGTTACATATCCAACATCCAAGGCTTTGAATGTTTGAAAATAATACTTCTAAGAATGATAATTCCACATCGATGAAAATAATACTTCTAAGCATCACAAAGAGTTCAGGAAAATGATGAAGAGCAGATCACCTTTCCAAACAACATACCATCAAAGGAGTCCCTTCAAGGTAGGAGCATAAAACATAGATAGTAAAGTTACATATCCAACATCCAAGGCTTTGAATGTTTGAAAATAATACTTCTAAGAATGATAATTCCACATCTATAAATTCAATGAGTAGTAAGTACAGGAGTTAAAAAAAAAAACAAGACTCACATATGGGAAATGGAAGAAAAATATTTTATTTGAATTATGTGGGCAAATTATCACAACAGAACATGGCGAAAACATGATCCGGCTAATTAAAGCTACGATGGCCTACCTCTTCTCCAATTCAATGTCCTCATTTTCAAGATTCTATTCCTCATCATGACTCCCATCATCCACGTCAAGAAAATACATGAAAAAAAATGGCATGTAGTTGCCAGAATTCACGTAAAGTGGTTAAAGCTTAAGACGGGCACACCCGGCCAAAGGATACGTAGGTTTTTCTTCCTTCTTCTAAATGGGATCCTCCTCACCGGAAAGTTCCCCTTTTGGGCTGGAACTGTAAGTAGCCTTAAGGCTACTTACAACAGTATAAGTCAGAACAATCAGACTCACCTACATCCGGATGTAGCAGCTAGGAATCACGCAACTGAGAAAGAAGCATGACCAGTTGAGCTCAAAGAACAAGAAAGGGAAGCACGCTTTGGAACAATCACAAAAGGGGATTCCCCGGGTATTTATAAGGACGGGCCGCATACCAACCATTCCTTTTTGGAATGGAAAGAAGAAAGGATGGTCGTAGATCACTGATGTTGAATTCACGAAAAAAATCATATGAAAGAATCATCAGATTATGGGTTCCCGGAGTAGACGGTTTTGAATGGAGAATGAATGAGAAATAGAAGAGTCTGGCGGAATCCCTATGATGGACAATTTAAAGAACAAACACAAGCAACACAAAAAGTTCAAGAAAATGATGAAGGGCAGATCACCTTTCCAAAAACATACCATCGAAGGCCTTAAAGGTAGGAACATAAACATAGATTGTAAAGTTACATATCCAACATCCAAGGCTTTGAATGTTTGAAAATAATACTTCTAAGAATGATAACTCCACATCGATCAATTCAATGAGTAGTGAGTACAAGAGTGAAAAAAAAAAGATTCACATCTTCCTCCGCAATAGCTTCGCCAGGGACAGTTAATGGTACAGGTTCAGGTCCCAATTCTTCTTTGTAGATTTTATGCATTTCTTGTGCAACAGCACAAGCTAATGTATCCTCGTTGAACAATTCAAATTTAAATTTAAATTTGTCATGTTTAGTCTTTTACTAGATGAGGAAACAGAAAAACAAAGAATAATTCCTCAGGAATGAACCTGGTGACTTTCAAATGAAGGGTTGAATGAGCATCCAGGAGGATCAACTTCTACTGCTGGAATAAGAGAAGGCCTTTATACCTGTTAGGCATACTCTCACAAATTATCCACAGAAAACACAGTAAAGGGTAAATGATACTATCAATGCATAGAATCGATATAACTTTTACCTTTTTGACCTTCATCTTCCTCAGCTATGAAATTAAAAAAAACCCAATATTAATCACAGAAAAAGACACAGGCACCAATAGCAACATGCATATAATGTAATGTACCTATATCTCCCCATAGATAAAACATGCCAGAAGTAGAGCCAGAATCAACCTGACAACATGAGATGAAAGAGAAGTAAATAAAACAAGTTCTAAAGTTTAGTGGAAGGGAGAAAAAGAAGTAATGCCGTTAGTGGATATTTAGGGGATGGACAATTGACTGACCTTAAGGTCATCTTGAGTGACCTCTTAGCCTTTTGGACTTTATTCGTTTTAGTGGACTTCTTCAAAGTTGCAGATGGCACCGGGTTCAAAAATGGATTCTTCTGTAGCAAGCTGTCCCAGCGAAGTACTTTTTCCCTATGTTTTTCAATCTTCTTCTTCACAGAAAGATCTACAAATATGGTTTAGTTTAGCTCATCATACAAAATCAGACATAATCTATATCATATGACTATGACCTAAAAATATCCAAGGAGGCACGATTAAAAAGGAAAAATATGAACTGCATTCAATCTTATAGGAACTAAACAAATACTTATTATTGTCCACCTTCCCCACTTTCTTGCACAACACCACATCTCAAAATCAATTCCTTCAGTTATTTTTTTGGTCAAAACAAGTCAATAATTTCTTGAGTTAATAAAAGCAAGCAAAAATAAGGAGTTATGAGTCAAACCAGACCCCAAAAACCAAGCTGGAAAAGCATCAAAAAGAGCAGATAGATCAAGTCCATTCAAACATAATCAAGCTACCTTTCATTCATAAATTTGAAGATCATTGAGTTGCCTGTTATCCTCACCACAAATTTCCACAGAAACCAATAATTTAGGAAATGTATATGATGAGCAGGTCGGATTGTCACCTTCCGACCCATCAAAATAAGTTATGTTTGCACCAAATAATGTAGTATAAGGCACAACCCTATCGTTCTTCTCGAGGAGCTTTTCTATTGGAGACCTAGCTTATTGGTGTCAAAACTATTGAAAACTTGAGTGAAAGTGAATGGTTTTGAGTTTTGGTTGGTGCAGTAAAATAAAAGTGCAATAAAGTAAATATTTTTGTGCTTTTGATTTAGATGAAAATGAGTTGGTTTGTGAAAATAGTATGTGATAACAGACTCTTAATGATGAAAACGTATCTATCCTCGCTCTCAATTGATATGGAGTTTGAAATCACTAAATCTTAAATAAAACCTCAATCGATCAATTGAATCCAGAGCATTAATATTTCTTAAACTCCTTTGATCAAAGCTAGTTTAAGAACTCTTAATAAACTGTTAATAATCACTGAGTGTGTAATTAAACCAGATGTTGAAAATGCACTCGAATGAGCGTCGATCGACTAACCCTAGATTTCAAGCAATTGAATTAATTAGCAACGATCATTGATAATAGTTCAACTATCTTAAAATCGAAACTGAAATATTGTATTAAAACCAGCATTCAAAACATCCAGAGTAAATTACAATTGTCCAATCCAAGAATAATCCATCGACATTCAACCCTTGTTCATATTATGAAAACCCTAGATCTAGCTGAAGGGAATTGGAAGACACGCAGTGGAAATTAACTTTTAAAATTTTTCCATTCCCAGCCAGGATCTACCGAATGTGTTTAAGTCAAGGAGAAAGAAGTGTTACCTTCGGATTCAAGCTTTGGTCGCGACCTCAGTGTCCACTAGTCGCGACTCTTCGCCTCTGGAACTTTCAGTCGCGACCTACTCAGCTTCTCGTCGTGACCTGTAGCCTCTGGAGTTGTTGGTCGCAACCTACTAATCTTCTCGTCGCGACCTGTCGCCTCTGGAGTTGTTAGTCGCGACCTACTAATCTTCTAGTCGCGACCTGTCGAAACTGGAGTTGTTAGTCGCGACCTCCTCAGCTTCTAATACCTGTCGAAACTGGAGTTGTTAGTCGCGACCTCCTCAGCTTCTAGTCGCGACCTGTCGTCTCTGGAATTTGTAGTCGCGACCTGTAGTCTCTTTTCGGATTTTTGACGTTCAGAAGCCAATTTGGTCGCGACCTATATGTCAACTGGTCGCGACCTCGTCGTACCTGGTGCTCTTTCTCGTTCGCAAGAAGTTGACAACTCAGATCGGCTTCCTCTACCGGTATCCACACGAATAGCGTTCCAATCACGAACGACGTGCTAGCGCCTCTTGTCCCTCTAGGGTTTTCTCAAGATTCCGTCATCACCGTCTCTATTCCGGCAGTTTCTTATCTGCAAACCTTTTGCACTCTCCTTGCCCCTTTTTCTCTTGTGTGTTGTGTCTGTGTATAGAACCCTAGCTCCTAATGTCAAATATATAGGATGCTATCGGGCTCCTAATTGGGCCGGGCTTCAGAATTAATCTTATATTAATTCTGAAATTAAACAATATCATATATTGCATAATTTGATAAGAAACTAATTAAATAAATACAATTTTTATTAAATCCGTCTCACAGATTTAATTCACCTATTTATTTAATTTAAAATAAAGATAAGACGGAATTATATTTAATTTATTCTCATAAATCAAATTTGAGATATCTTATCAATTTGAATTTCAAATTCAAATAGATCATATCCATTTAAATTCAAATTCAAAAATGATAGAAATTTAATTTATCCTTATAAATTAAATCTTGCAAATATCTCTTATATTATATATATAATATATAAATCCACCCTAGACTATTCATTGAATCTAGACGTCTCTTAGGTTCAATGAATCTGGACATCACAGCTCGAGTTTGGCTATTTTGTGTGCGACCCTGTAGGCCCATATGAAGTTGGCAGTGGGCCAGTTACTATACTAACCCACAAGTCGTAAGCGGCCTCTAGCAAGACATTACGACTACCCAAAACATATGAGGATCGATGAACGATGTTACCTTTTCATATAACCATATCACGTCCCTTTTGTCACATGATATTTCGGTCATGGATGAGGCATGGAGAACGTCATCCTCCTGTTCCTGACCGTTACTTTCTCGATCCCTGAGTAGTCTGACTATAGAAATGGAACTACCCTTCCATTACAGTATGGCCATACATTTCTCAGACTCACTCATTGAGGGGCCTAGTAATATCTCTCTACGAATGTGAGGGACAAATTCCATCTTGACCATTCACATTCCTCCGCATGAAAAACCACTAAGCCCAAACATAGCTTTTATGATCACTCGGTCAAAAGTGACTTTTGACTAGGTCAAAGCTGAGCGTTTGTCATGTAGGAATCCATGATGATCTCAGGTCAAAGGGCATAGTGACATGGCTTGTATATGAGAGAAACTTATGACTCAACCCATGAAGCTCTCTCATAGCGGGTCGGTCCAGCACCCTGTACTCTTACATGTGCCTATGACTTTGATTTATATCTCTATATATCTTCAAAGTCATACTGGTCTTATTTCATCTTTGCTCCCGCATAGATGACCGACCAGGGACATTTAGGATAAGATCATGAGTTATCCAAGGATGGTCATCGTAGTAAACATGCAAATAATGTGATAACATAATTAAACATTCAAAAAACAATAATGTTTATAAGACAATGATTGGCCCCTATGGCACAATTTCTAACACTAGCGGCATCAAAACATGAAATAGGTAAAGATTGAAACAGAAAACTCCCTAGTGCAGTCCATGAGCTCAAGACACGAGATCCATCACCAAGAGATTAAGGGTTTAGCCTCTCATGACTCCTATTGTGCTGCAATCGCTATTCACATATGATGCCATGGAGAGAAGTAGAAGGTGAGATGAAGAGATGAATGATGGAAGATGTATGTCGGTAGCGGAGAGAGGGTAGAAAGAATTTGAGCAATGCTTCTTAGCCTAATCACGTCAAAAACCAAAAGATTTGTGATGAAAGATTGGCTCAGTTGAAGAATTTTTACATTAATTAGCACAGAAACAAGAACAACTCCCCCACGCTTAAACTTGACAGTGTCCTCACTGTTAACAAGGATATGAAAATCACAGAACTATATAAGAGGTCAACTAGCTTCAACACAACAGGCAAATACATACTCAATGCAAGTTTCACAATGAAGCACACAGTCACATTCAAATCATGCATCACAAGTCAAGGGAAGCAATGATGATAAGATGGGTAAACTATAGTACGCAATTGAGTTTGCTAAACAGCCCAGAACAGAAGCAATAAGTAAATGGACCATGGACAGCACAGGGGTATGGTGCAAAACAGAGGTAAACCAACAATAAATAGAAATAAACTGAAAACAGCACTATCCTACTGAGTTACCCCTTTCCAATCATCAAACCACAATATCAAGCATATAGCATTAGGAAAACTTATAAAAGGTAAGAGATAGGAAAGGGATAACCTGGTCTCAAGGTCGCGGTGGGAACTCGTAAAGCTTTGAGAGATGGCTGTTTGATTGGAAAGTTGTCCCTATTGTCTTCTCTCTCCACTCTGGCTTCCCAAAATTATGCGCTTTATATTGAAATTCATCCAAACTCATCTTGGATTTTCCCTCTTTAAACTTGAATTTGCCTAACTGTGGTTGGCAAGTAGCAGCAACAAACTTAGGAGATGTTTCCTTCGCATCCTTTGTATATTCCTCGAAATTGCTCTTATCCAACTTGTGTGGGTTTCCCAATTTGTCATCTACTTCCTTAAGCGTCTCACCAAGCTGAGGTTGGTCTTCAACTGCAACGTGCTTGGGGGCACTCTCTTTCATACCTACACTATTAGTAAGGAGCAAATCATTTAAAAATCTTAAGGTATGAGAGGTAATTTTTGAGTGTGAGTGAGGATAAGTAGGGTTAGAACATATTGGCCCTTTAACCAAAACAGTGGAGCATGGAACTGAGGTCTGAAGAAGTCACTGGTTGCTTCTACCATTTCTGGTCGCGACCTATCAGGTTTATCTTCAACTTCTCGTCGCGACTCAAGCTCACAGAGACTGTCTCTGGAATATTTGGTCGCGACCTCATCGGTTACTAGTCACGACTGGACGTCTCCGGAGTTGTCAGTCACGACCATAACGTCTTCTTGTCGCGACCTGGTTTCACAGAGAGGCTCCCCTTCAGCATTTTTTCCACTTCTAACTTCCAGAATATCTTGGGACTCTGCAAAATCACTCAACAACTCTTTTGCAAACACATTATCATTATCATGCAAACTCAGTTCATGTTCATCCCTAGTCTCTTCAACAGCATAATCAATGCATTCAACTCAGCAAAAACAGAATTATCAAAAGGATATTTCATTGCTTCATTCATGTTAAAAGTTACCACATGTTCTCCAACTTCCATTGTAATGGAACTATGCTTCATACTAATGATTGTCTTAGAAGTTTCGAGAAAATGTCTGCCTAAGATCAGAGTGCTCTCATTCACTAATTCACTGGACATGTCCAGAACATAAAAGTCAGCTGGGAACACTAGGTCTTTGACCTATACTAGAATATCCTCAAGAATTCCCTTAGGATACCTAATTGACCTATCAGCTAGTTGTAGCACTACATTTGTGTCTCTAAGATTCTTAATACCCAAAGCTTGATATACCGACCAAGGCATTACATTAATGCCAACCCCTAGATTTAATAACGCTCCCTTGACATGAACCTTTCCTATAGTGCATGAGATGGTGTAGGATCCTGAGTCTTAGCACTTAACCGGTAATTCAGCCTTAAAAAATGATGACACATTAGCACTCACCTATATTCTCTCAAGAGGCCTAAACTTCTTTTTATCGGCACACAATTCCTTTAAAAATTTAGCATACTTAGGATTTCTCTTGAGGAATTTAACCATAGGGATATTTATTTCTAACTTGTTGAAGAGATTATAAGCATCTTGTGCAAAGTCAGGGTTAATCTTCTTCTTTCCAGCAAAATAAGATTTAGGAAAAGGGAGATCTTTTATATTTATCTCCTTACCTGTATGCTTAGAAGCTCCTTGCTTACTAGACTCTGCCTTCTCCTCAGTTTCCTTTCCTTTGTATGTTGGAATCTGCACGATCACTTCCTCTTCTTGCTTCTCTTGTAGTCCATTTTGTGCTTGTACTTTCTCTTCTTGGGTTGCCTTCTTAATCATGAGCTGCTGTTCTTTAAGGTTTTCTGATTTCCCAATCTTTCATCTGTGGCAATGTTGAATTTTCAACTTCATCATCTTCAAAATCTTCCTTTGGTGCATCATCTTCTTTAAAATGCACTTGTCTTCCACTTCTGAGTGATATGACATTCAGACCCTTCGGATTCATGACAGTGTTTGAAGGTATGCTGCCACTGCTCTTTGTTTGGATGTCACTCACTGTATTGTAGACTTGAGTTAGATGTGACTGGTAATATCTGCATTCTTGGAACTTAACTCCTAAGTTTCCTTTGCACATCTGCATTAGTCTTTTGCATAGTTTGAAGAATTGAAGCTATGGAGGTGAATTGACCATCATTTTCTTTGAACTTGTTATCTATATTGGTCATTCTACCGTCCATATTGTTCATTTGTGCTGCCATACTCTTCAACAATTGAGAGGTCTCATCTGGTCTTGATGCCACTAAAGCATTAGGTTGAGTTAAAAACATAGACATTGCATTACTTTGGTAGTTGCTTGAGGAAGCACCACCTCGTTGGAATTGGTTTGGCCAATTTTCCCCACTCCCCCACCTAAAATTTGGGTGGTCTCTCCAGCCAGGATTGTATGTATTGGAGTATGGATCTCTCTTCTGGTATTGGTCGTCTCTACCTTGATACATTACTGCTACTTCTTCAAACTGTCTATCACATGTATTTGTAGCATGCATAATTGAACCGCATGACTCACATCCTGTAACCAGTGCTTATGAGGTACCTACTGCATGAACTGGTTTCGTAGAATGCAGCTCTCTTTCAATTAAATTCATTCTTTTTTCCATTATGTTTCCTAGAGCTGCTATTTCTGCTACGATCTCATTTGAATTACCCGAAGATGATGTGGGCATTCTCCTTGGATCTTCAGTCTGATAGTCTTCATTAGCCATTTTCTAGAATAACTCCCAACTCGCTTGTGGGGTTTTATCTCTCAAAGACCCATTTGCTACTGCATTCAAGGATACCTTATTGTGAGGAAGTAGACCATCAAAGAAGATGTCTACTAAATCAGCTTTCGTGATGTTATGATGGGGACATCGAGTCAACAAATTGATAAATCTGGTCCAGTATTCATGTAATGACTCCCCATTCTGCTACAAAATGTTTGTGATCTCCTTCATCCTAGTAGTCTTTGAGGCTGGGAAAAACTGCTCCAGATATGTTGATTTCAGTTGGTCCTACGTAAGAGTTGAGAAATGAGTTGACAGGTTGTACAGCCACTCCTTAGCTTTCCCTTCCATAGTGAAATGGAAGCACCTCCTTAACACGTCATCCAATGCAGTCATTGGAGGCTTCATTGAAGAACAGATCATATGCATAGCTTGCAAGTGGCGATGTGGGCATTCTCCTGCAAAACCATGAAATTTAGGTAAGGCTACAATCAAAGCTCCTTTAATGTCAAAATTAGCTTCTTCAGTATAGAAACCATAAGGATCATAATTCACATGCGAATGATTTATTTTCCTCACACTTCTATTATCCATTTCATTTTCTCCATGCCCATTATGCTCATCATGATTTACCTCAGCCATATTAGAAGTTTCTAATGAAAACTCTAAACTCAGTTCAGTTTCAAACTCCGGAACACTAGAGGATGCACTAGATTCTATTGATCTTACCTTTTCTTCTCTAAATTCTCTAAATTCCCTCTTTAGTTTCTTAAGTCTTCTCTCAATTTCAGGTTCAAAAGGCACTAATGGTCTAGTCCTTCTACGCATGCAACTCAGAAATAATTAAAAATAGCTAGGCAAGCAATCAGAATTAAACACAGAAGTTTCACAGCAAAAAGTGTCAACTGGTCGCGACAAAAGAGTTTGGAGGTTGCGACCTAGGAACACAGAGAGCGAGTTCTTTAAAAATGGTTATCAGGTCGAGACTTAAAGGTACTCAGGTCGCGACTAAATAACACAGAGTAGATTTTCCAAAATTGTAGCGACCAGAAGTTATGGAAGTCGCGACTGAAGTTCACAAAGACTAATCAGTACCACAACAAAGCAATTTGGTCGCGACTCAAGTTCAGTTTGGTCGCGACTCAATGTCACAGATAGTGATTTCACAAAAACTGAGAACAATGCAGAATGCAATGCAATAAAAAATGACAAAAACTAAAATTCAAAACAAAAACGACTCAAGTAAATAATGGAATTGACAATCAATCCCTAAGGAACCAATTACTTGGCTCCCCGGCAACGGCGCCATTGATGAGCAGGTCAAATTGTCACCTTCCGACCCATCAAAATAAGTTATGTTTGCTCCCAATAATATAGTATAAGGCACAACCCTATCATTCTTCTCAAAGAGCCTTTCTATTGGAGACCTAGCGTATTGGTGACAAAACTATTAAAAACCTGAGTGAAAGTAAAATGGGTTTTGGGATTTGATTAGTTTTTGGATGCAATAAAGTAAAAGTGCAATAAAGTAAATGTTTTTGTATTTTTTATTTAGATGAAAACGAGTTGGTTTGTGAAAGTAGTACGTGATGACAGACTCTTGATGATGAAAATGTATCTATCCTTACTCTTAATTTGATATGGAGTTTTTGAAATCACTAAGTCTTAAACAAATCCTCAATCGATCGATTGAGTCTAGAGTATTAATATTCCTTAAACTCCTTTGATCAAAGCTAGTTTAAAGAATCTTAATGCACTGTTAAAATCCACTTAGCGTGTAACAGAAATCAGATGATGAAAATGCACTCGAAGGATCATCGATCGACAAACCCTAGATTTCAAGCAATCGAATTAATTAGCAACGATTGTTGATAACAGTTCAACTAACTTGAAATCGAAACTAAAATAGTATATTAAAACGACATCCAAAGCATCCAAAGTCAATTACAATTGTTCTAATCTTTGAATGATCAATCGAAATTCAATTCCCTTGTTCATATAATGAAACCCTAGATCTAGCAGAATCAAAACATGAAAGAAGAGGTGTAGATCAAAACAGAAAACTCCCCGTGCAGTCCATTAGCTCAAGACAGGAGATCCACCATCAAGAGACTAATAGTTTAGCCTCTCATGACTCCTATTATGATGCAATCGCTGTTCAAATATGATGCCATGGAGACAAGTAGAAGGTGAGATGAAGAGATGAATGATGGAAGATATGTGTAGGGGGTGGAGAGAGAGTAGAGAGAGTTGAGAGAGTTCGAGCACTGCTTCTTAGCCTAATCAGGTCAAAAACCAGCCTCCTCATGTCTGCGGCTTGCCTCTCCTTTTAACAGCAGGTTAACCTAATAAAAAACGCGCAACTTCACGACTGTCTTCTTTAGTCGCGACCAGATCCATGTTTTGGTCGCGACCTGTGAACACAGAGAAACTGCCCAGGAGAAATTAGGTCGCGACCTGTGGACACTTTGGTCGCGACTAGAATACACAGAAGCTGCTTTCTTGATTTGCTTCTCTCTTGTGATTTCTTTTCTACTCACATTAGTTCTTGAACTTCCTCCAAAGTACCTGCAAATGCAAAATCAAAGCTTGTTGTAAAAGTCACATCAGTAAAAGAATGCATAATTGCAATTTGGATGAGTTAATTTTACCATTTTACCCTTAAAACAGCATATTGCCAAGCACAATCATGTATTACCATAAAAGCACAATTACAGGCATAAATGAATAGTAAAACTGTTATAAAACCATTAAAAATGTTGCAGAAACCATACACAAATTGTGTCTTATCAGTATACATCAAATTAGAACATAAACCTTCGATAAACAAAACAAGCTTGTGAACAGCAAACAATGGGAATATAACATTCATAACAGTAAAGGGAAAAGAAAAACGGAAGAGTAAATTACCTTTAGACTTATCAGACATAGAAGAGGAATTTGCTGGGAACAGAATCCATAGGGCCACCAGAGAGAGCATCCTTACTTGATTTATCAATGTGCTCTTCCATGTCTTCCGTACTAATGTTAGTCCTCCAAGCTTTCTTACCCTTCCTAGGGCCTTTCACTTTCTTTCCCATTATTTACACCAACTTCGAAAGAATTTATAAGCTTCCCTGGGTATGCCACTCTGGAATCCTCAAAAGTTATTTTCGGGTAAGACTATTGTAGTGCTAATGTTGGATTTTCATGCTTAATTTTCTTTCAGCTAATTCGTTTATTGGGCCTCCTTTTGGGCCTTTTTTGTTGCAAGCTTGTCCAATCCAAAAAATCAAAAACTACGGAAAATTGATTACAATATCTTGAGTCTGAACAGTTAAAAAACCTTAATACACATTACAAACTGATAATATTCAAACTCAATGATAAACAAGTCAACATTACATGATGCAAAGAAAGAAAATATACTGATAATAATATTGGAGCACAGACATTTAATTTTCTCCCCGCCTCCCTGAGTTCAACCAGCAAACTAAAGCAAAGAAATAAAATACTACAGTGATACAATTATAGTCAAAAAGGTTTCTAGGCTAAACACCATCATGATGTTCCAAATCATCCTATGGTTCTTTGGATATGGATAGAATCGTATCCTGTCATCTTAATTATGCAAGACAGCCATGGTGATAACATGATGAAGCTGTTAATAAATCAAAAAGTCCAACTTTCTCATACTCATATTGTCAAGAGTAAATCATTTAATTTGTTGGCACAGTGACAGTTTCCTAAATTTTACTAACTACTACGACTGATTTTGTGTGTGTGTAAAAACTAAACTTCAAATCCAAATTAAGCTATCTTTAATATGTGTGTGTTTTATAATCCATCTACAAACCTCAGCAACCAGCAATAACGCCACATTTTAATTAATCCAATTAACCATATTCAAATCCAAATCTCAGCGAACAGAAATAACGCCACATTTTCATTCATCCAATTAACCATATTCATTACCTATGTTATCGGGATAGAACAAAAGGCTCAGAAAAAAAAATCGCAGGCGCAAATAAGAAACTAACCAAGTAGAAGACAGAGAATGAACGGCGAATGCGACACTTGAAGCTTGGAGAGAGGAAGACGGAGTCGGAGACTGAAGACGACAGAGGAAGACGGAGTCGACGGAGGCTGAAGGCGAGTAGGTTACAGAGCAAGACGGGGGCTGAACGCTGAAGACAACAGAGGAAGACGGAGAACGGAGGCGAGGCGAGGCGTGAAGCTTTGAGAGGTGAGAGTGAAAACTGATTCAGGGATACGGGCAGTTTTGAGAGAGGCGTGGACCTTTTAAGGGTTCACAGTGAGAACTGAGCCATTCGCAGTGCTTGGGAAGGGGGAAATTTCGGTTTTTTTGAAACTCGAAACCCAAAATAGAAGAGAAGAGGTTTAATATAATATTAAATATAAAACCTATAATTACTTTATTTTTGATAATTTTAATTTTTTTTATAAACTTATTATTAATTATATATGGTAAAAAAATTCTATTAAAAGAATACACATAATTAAAAAAGATATTATAAAAATTTAATATATATTTATTATAAATAATTAACTTAATTAATTTTTTTAATATATTTAAATTAGTTATCTAATTCTTAAATTAAAAACTGAATAAAATATTATTTAAAAAAAGATGAGAAACCGAACAAAAATTAACTTCAGTCCAATACAGGTTTTAGTTTTATTTTGCCTGTTCGTAGTATTATGAAAGTGAAAATGGAAAAATAGAAATACAATCAAATATTTCTTTTTGTACAATAGAAATCATTTTCACTTCTATCTCTAATATTTTAAACAATTTCAGTTCCATCAAAATAATTGGAAAATAAGATGAGAGAAATGAAAGTAAAATATTTATAGACTTTTTTACCTTAAGTTGTAAAATTTTTGAACAATTTTAACCCTTCTTAAGTTATAAAAACTAATATTTTAGACAATTTTACCCCAAGTTATAAAAAAAATATATATCAATTTTATACTCATTTCTAACTTACTAAATAAATTTTTAAAACTCATTTTAACCTAATTCGATTTCTACTTCTATCAAAAACTCTTTCAAACTATTAGACATACCGTTAGTCATCAGTGGTTGTTTGGTATGTGATGTCGTCTTGTGTGTTCTAAATTTTCTTATTGTTTTTATGTATTTTTTATTTTTAGGAAAAGGTAAAAAGATCATTAACATAAAAGGGTCTTACAGTACATCATACGATACAGAACTTACATGATTAAACAAATCTAAGTAATTAGAAGCAGAAGAGGGTAAAGTAGAAAACTTAACAACAGTAAAAATCTCGAGAAAGGATAGAATATCCTTCAGAATAATGCTGCCAGAGTCCTTGCCACGAAGAGTAGGAGAGATGAACTGCTTGTTAGTGTACCAAATTGAGATCTCATTAGAGCAGCTTGCAATAGAGAAGCCTTGATTTATCAACCATGCCAAAGCAGCTCTGAAGGTATTTCGGGCGTACCTTGGATGTTTCCCTGTTTACCGAGATAGCCACGCGTAACCGGAGCACCTTGAATGGACTCTGGTACGTTTCACAGCAAATGACACCGGAAGAGGAAGAAAAACAGAGCACCGGGAAGCACTAAAACAGAGAGGAGGAGAGAAATGCACACACACGCATGAACTGAAAGACAACTGCTCTCTCTACGGAATAAAATGATCAACTCCCCCCTTTTGGAGCCTTCTTATCCGGAGAGCACGCATGCGGGAAGTTACCTTCGGTAACTTCCATTTCCCTCATTTGAAAAACCAGAAACGGTTCCCTCCCTTTCTGCCTCTCATGGACTTGGGCTAATCCACCATGGGTGGACTGGCCCATTTCCTAACATCTCCCACTCACCCTTGGTGGATTAGATGTCTTATGTCCAATTTCATTTTCTTCCTTCTTTCATACTAGGTGCTTTGCCGTGACCGCGTAGGCATGACGTCTCCTTCCGGACGTTTGTACTAGAAATCCCTTTCACAGAGACCAGCACAAAGCAACCCTTTAGTGCAGTTTGATCAAATAAGTTATAGTGCCTTGAATGTCCTAGATTTGCCCATATACACTTTCTTATGGCTAATCTAATCTCTCTTGAGTCAGTATATAACTCAGATAGCCTCTACTTATGCATAGTATCTACACTTATGAAATTAACAAAATAATATCACAAGGGACCGGTCACAGACACTAGCATGGATGTGTATATTCTGGCAATCTTTCTTTTGCCCATATATTATTTTGATATGAATCAACCGCTTTTCTAGCATAATACCTTTGGTTCATATGTAATTTGACCATAGGACATATACTAAAGTAGCAATCGCTGAAACATACCTCCATAACACTGTCAAAGTCAAAGGACATTAATGAAAGGATGATACCTTTCTGGAACTCACACAACAATGAAGTAGGGATTGATTCACTTGCTTTCCATTTGCGGTTCTTTAGCACATGTGGTATGAGTCACATGTTACGGTGTTCCTCTTATCTTATAAGAGTGTACGTCGTTTTAATTCTATCAATCACACCGTACAGACTTAAGTCCAGATACTTATAGTATCTAAACCCAAACTCTTCAACTCTATTCACATAATATGACGTCAATTTTGAAGAATTTGTTATCTGGCTACAGGTTTCATGGATGTGGGTATCCATAGTTCAATCCATATCCATATTCATGGATCTCATCTTGACTTACTGCACTACTTAAGCCAAGGCGACATTCATTGTGTTTCTTCTCTACCATATCAGCACTCTTGCTGCTTTACTGGTGAACACATGTCTCATCTTTGAACGTTCCTTCTAGCATCAAAGGCGGTTGCTCGTGTAAGAGAGCTACCCTTTTCAACCTGTATTACATACTAGATATTGTATACTTTCATTCAGACATATAAGTAATAATAAATGACTTGATATCATTAATAAAAAAACAAAAGTATTACATACAGTCTGCTACTTTACATTTTTCGCATGCCAATGGCTGTTACATGTTTCTCAAATGTTTCTTTGCCTATTGGCTTAGTCAGGGGGTCTGCAACCATATACTTGGTTGAAATGTATTGTACTGTTACAATTTTCTGTGCTATATAATTCCTCACAAAGTTATACTTGATATCAATGTGTTTGGTCTTGCTGTGATACTTAGGGTCTTTGGTGTAGGCTATGGCTGCAGTATTGTCACAGTGTATCAACACCGGATTGGTACTCTCGTTCCCAAACCCTAGGTGTTCGATAAATCTCTTCAGCCAAACAGCCTCTTGCGCTGCTGCAGTGCATGCCACAAACTCAGCTTCCATAGAGTGTAAAGCAATGCACGTCTGCTTCTTGCTACTCCAACATATGGCTCCGTTGTTAAGCAAGAAGGTGTATCCTGAAGTAGATCTTCGTTCTTCTTCATCACCGCCTACATCAGCATCGGAATAACCGACTAGGCGCAGATCGTTTCCTTGATAACACAACGCATAATCAGATGTGCCCTTTAAGTATCTCAAGATCCTCTTCACTGCTTTTCAGTGTTTCTCACCGGGGTTGGACTGGAATCTGCTAACCAGCCCCACTGCATAACAAATATCTGGTCTTGTGCACAGCATTGCGTACATCAGGCTACCAACGGCACTGGCATATGGAACTCTTTCCATTTGCTTTCTGTCTATATCAGTTTTGGGACACATGTCTAAACTCAAGGCCACTCCAGTGGCTACAGAGATATCCATAGGATTGCATTCAGTCATATTGAATCGCTCAAGTATTTTCTTGATATAACTCTCTTGTGAAAGAGTGAGGATTCTCTTGGAGCGATTCCTTTGAATCTTGACTCCAAGTATGTATTCTGCTTCACCCATGTCTTTCATCTCAAAGTTTGATGAAAGCCATTCTTTAATAGCTATCACCGAGTCAAGACTATTTCCGGCTAATAGTATATCATCTACGTATAAGGATAATATTACAAAGTTACCCTCAAACCGCTTAACATAGACGCAGTGGTCTTCCTCTATCATTTGGAAGTTATATGAGGTTATTGCCTTGTGAAACCTCAAGTACCACTGTCTGGATGACTGTTTTAATCCATAAATGGATCTTTTGAGTTTACACTTCTTGTGTTCAAACCCTTTTTCAATGAAACCTATTAGTTGTTCCATATAGATTTCTTCATCCAAATCACCATTCAGGAATGCGGTTTTTACATCCATCTGATGTAACTCCAGGTTTAAACTGTTTACTATTGCCAGAATAAGTCTTATAGAGTTGAAGCGCACAACAGGTGAAAAAGTATCCTCATAATCTATACCTTCCTGTTGTGTATATCCCTTTGCAACCAATCGAGCTTTAAATTTATCAATTGATCCATCCACCTTTCTTTTGATTTTGAGAACCCACTTGTTCCCAATGGCTTTACGCCCTTTTGGCAGATCAACCAATTCCCAGATTTGGTTTTTCATCATTGAGTCCATTTCCTCTTTCATTACTTTCTTCCATTCCTCCTTAGCAGGACCTGCCAAGGCCTCATGAACAGTGCGGGGTTCATCATCCCCTTCTGGAGTAACTAAGAGTGCTTCACCTTCTATTTGGAAGCGTCTCTTTGGAACACTTAACCTGTTACTCTTTCTGGTAGGAGCAACAGCAACTTGCTTATCTTTTCTCATTTGCCTCGGTCTTTGTGTTGACCGTTCTTGGCTCCCACTCAGATTGACATACCTGAAAGATCCTAGTCTGTCAATTTGTTCAGCACTGTCCTGCTCCTCAGTCTCATAAAGAGATACAGTGCGGTCAACATCTCCCCTATTGGGAAATTCTGTTTCAATGAATACAGCATCTCTTGATTATGTTTCAGTCACTGTTCCATCTTCAATTTCACTTATGAATACATATCCTTTTGAGGGTTCAGAGTACCTTATAAAGATACATTTCTTTCCTCTAGGACCCAGTTTCCCATGCCTATGAGAACTGTCATGGATATAGGCCGCCGAACCCCATGGTCTAAGGATACTTAAATCTGGCTGGCGTTTAGTCCATAACTTGTAGGGTGTGGAAGCGACTGACTTGGAGGGCACACGGTTAAGTATGAAGGTTGCTGTCAATAAAGCATCACCCCAATGTGAAATTAGAATATTTTCCTGAGCCATCATTGACCTAACCATGTCTAGAAGAGTTCTATTTCTTCTTTCGGCAACCCCATTCTGTTGAGGTGTGCCAGGAATAGTTAGTTGCCTAATAATCCCTTTTTCTTCACAGAGCTGTTTGAATTGATCCGAAAGGTATTCACGACCTCGATCAGTGTGTAATGCCTTGATTCTATTGTCCATTTGATTCTCTACTTCATTAATGTATCGTCTAAAGCACTCTAGTGCCTCGGACTTGTGTGAAATCAAATAGACATGACCATATCGTGAAAAATCATCAATAAAGGTAATAAAATACCAAGCTCCGTGTCTTGCCCTCACACTCATTGGACCGCAAATATCAAAATGAATTAATTGCGATGGATTTTTGGCTCGTGTTCCCTTACCGAATGGTTTTCTGGTAGCTTTACCTGCTAGACAACTTTCGCATAATGACATATCCATGTTAGGGATTACCCCCAACAAGCCTTCTTTTGCCAATTTAATCATTCTATTTTGATTAATATGTCCTAGTCTAGCATACCAGATATTCATATCAGGATTATTCGAAGTAATAGCAAAGCAATCGTGAACATTAAAATCACCAGCAAGATCCAAAATAAAGAACTTTTTAAATTGAAAAGCTGAACCATAAAGTATTGAGTTGCTATAAATGTCTGCAACTTTACCATGAAAGTTTACATTAAACCCAAAGTTCAATAAGCAAATTACAGAAACTAAATTCCGTCGGATGTCAGGAGCATGAAGCACATCATGTAGCATCAAGGTCTTTCCACCACGCAAAACAAGTTTACAGGTGCCAATGCCTCGAACCTCGATCCTTGCATTATTGCCAATGAAAAGCCACTTGCTTTGAAATGGCAACCGACGGTATTCTACGAAGGATCATTGATCTCGATTTACGTGGTCTGTGGAGCCTGAGTCAATAATCCAAGAAAAGGAAACAGGTTCTGTTAGAAAAATAGTACTAGAAACAAATGAGACATATGAATTCACATAATTCACTTTTACCTTTCCGCTCTCGGTCTGTTTAGAACAGTCACGTGCGAAATGTCACATATTATGGCATGCAAAGCATTTGACCTTCTTTAGGTCTAGCTTTTTCTTGCCTCCTTTCTTTCCCTTCTTCTTGTATTGTTGCTTGCCTTTCTTGGGCGGAGGACCGCCTTTCTCCCATTTTTCTGAAATTTCTTGCCCTTTTTAAATTCAGGCTTTGATTGGGAAGGACCAGCACCTTCGGTCAAATAGGCTTGTCCAGTGGCCTTATAAGCCTCTAGACGTTCATCCTCTAGCTCCAAATGCTTAGCTACATCATTAAAAGTAATGATGTTCTCATTGTGGGTCAGATTAACTTTCATGTGCTCCCAACTGGCAGGGAGCGACCTGATGACAGCTTGCACTTGCTGCTCATCAGATAAATTATGTCCAGCCTCTTTCAATTCACGGATCATTGTGGACATCTCTCGCAGATGTTGCCTCATAGGATTATTAGGTTTTAGCTTATAGGCATCAAATTTAATTGTCAACCGTCTAAGCTTAGTCGTTGAGACTCCACCAAACTTATCCTTTAAGGCAATCCACATAGCTTGTGCCGTTCTATGTGTCTCAAACTCACACATTAAATCATCTGCCATTGCACTCAGCAGTGTAATTCTTGCTATACTATTCTTCTTTTTCCATGATAGGTATGCTTCTTGGTCTCTCCTGTGCTGGGCTGTATTTCCCGCTTCAATCTCTACTAGTGCCATGGTTAATGGCTCAATTGCATCCTGTTCTTCTAGAATATATTGGACCTTTCGGTGCCAAATATCCCAGTTATCCCCGTTGAGTTTTTCCCCTTTGTTTAATTCAGCAATAATGTTCTTTGAAGCCATTGTTCAAAATTGGTTCTGTGACAAACCTATCCCACATTAATTTATTGAACCATAAAACATTTAAGTGAATTTATATATAGCACATGTAAAGTATACAATATCATGTACTTTTATCATTTTTGATCAGAAAATAATAACATTACTAGACTCATGATCAGGAGTATACGTTTGTACCTCCCATCACATAGGCACTAGCAGCGTTATTACTTTCTATCAAAATTAATATAAGTACTCTCAAGTTTTGCTTTCAGAAGACTCATTATCTAAAAGACTCCCACTTATAAAAGACATACATTAATCATAACTTGTAAAGAAATGAAATAAAACATAATTTCATTGCATATAAGGCATGTAATAAATGGCAAGTCTTTACAAAGAAAGTAATTAAACCATGTCCTTAACTAAGTAAAGCAATGGTAATCAAATACAAATATACATAATTCGATATGAGCTTTACAATAATCTATCATTGCTTTTCTTAATTTCTTAAGCTTACGAGGCGGCTTGTGAAGGTTAGATACAAATTCTATTATTTGAATCCAATGAGTTTTTTTCATGCGTCCTGTTTTAGGCTTTTCTCTAACCCTTGTTGCTCGTATGTATTCCATTATGACTTTCAAGTAGAATTCAGTATTCTTCTTATCTGTCATGCATTCAATGTAGTCCCCAATCACGCCATTTATGCTTTTTGTATCTCTTAGTTCGTCTACAGCTTTTTCAGCTATACTCATAACCAAAGCAGAGGTAAGAGGTTGATCCACTTCCTCTCCATCCTCAACTGGAGATTCATCATGAAGAGTAGGCACCGACTTGGAGTCTGAAGAAGCCATTAAAGGCTGTAAAGGAAGGGGTTCGATGGGGAATAAAGTTTCCGACAATGGGCCGGTATCATACATTACTTTGGGTTCCTCTTGTGGAACTTTCTCCATCAATTCCTCTGGGTCTTCTTCAGAGAGTTCATCAAGATCTTGTTCTAGATCCTCTTCAGGTTCCCCTTCGGGATCCTCTTAAAGGTCCTCCTCTGGTTATTGACATCATCCAGGAATGAGATATCATCATTTAAACTATATCCCAGAGATTCAGTGCTAGATGAAGCCATTTTCACCTAAATAATAAAAAATATTAATTATTATAATTTTCTGGAATTTTTAAACACTAAAAAAATACCAGAAAATATACTGAATATCCACAAATAGGTCTAAAATTGCCTCCAAATTAGGCAAATTATATATAAAAATGAAGATCTTGATTTTAGGGATTTTTAGGAACAAACCGCACCTCAATCGGAGTTCCGACGCACCCTCACACGCCCCAAGAAGGATTAATTCAGAAAAAATAAAAAAAATGAACGAAGCCCACTCTCAACGTCTGGCATGTGCATTACATGCGCCAATCTGGTGCTGCCAGGTGGCCACTGCCACGTGTCAGCCACCAGAATTTCCTCCGTTTTCCTTTTTTTTAATAAAATAATAATTTTTTTTTAATCCCCTACCGCCTCCAAAAAAACTTTTTTTTTTTAAAATAGGCCTACTCACTGTGGCCCAAAAAAATTGTTTTTTTTGCACGGATGGACTGGGCTGAACTCAGCCCAGTCCGCAGAAATAGAAAACATTCTGTTTTTGTTTTTTTTTTTTGGTTTCGCCCAGAAGCAAAACGACGTCGTTTAGGGGAGGATCAAAACGACGCTGTTTTGATTGTCCCTGACCTCCAGCCGGGTCACACAGACCCGACTCTTTTTCCTCCATAACTTTTCCGTCCGACGTCCGATTTCGACGTTTTTGGTGTCATTTTCTTCTTTTTTTTGAGATCTACGCTATGAGACTAATATCATAGCCTAAAAACACTGTTTTCTAATGACCCAATTTGAAAAATAAAACGTCTTTGTTTTGATTCACTGCGAAAATGCTTCTGTCTATAGTTTAAACGCATGCTATATGTATCTTGGCATAAAACAAATATGTTTATATTGAAATATATGCAAGAACAGCATGCTACCAGAAAAAATGAAAATTGACAGAAACTTGCGGAAGCATGCTCTGATACCACTGAAGGTATTTCGGGCGTACCTTGGATGTTTCCCTATTCACTGAGATAGCCACGCGTAACCGGAGCACCTTGAATGGACTCTAGTACGTTTCACAGCAAATGACACAGGAAGAGGAAGAAAAACAGAGCACCGGGAAGCACTGAAATAGAGAGGAGGAGAGAAATGCACACACACGCATGAACTAAAAGACAAATGCTCTCTCTACGGAATAAAATGATCAACTCCCCCCTTTTGGAGCCTTCTTATCCGGAGAGCACGCATGCGGGAAGTTACCTTCGGTAATTTCCATTTCCCTCATTTGAAAAACCAGAAACGATTCCCTCCCTTTCTACCTCTCATGGACTTGGGCTAATTCACCATGGGTGGACTGGCCCATTTCCTAACAAGCTCGAAAGCACTTGTGATAAAACATTAGATCACTAGACTTCAATTTGCTCCATCGGACTTGATGGATGGTACTGTATCTATGGCAGAACCAAACATGACATCCTTTAGACTGTTTACCTTTGAATTTTCCAAAACTAAGAAGCCAGTCCATTGTGAGAACGGGGATGAAGGCAGCGTTAATTGGTGTAGAAGTAGCTACATAATTCCCATCCAGCGCAAGAGATAAAAAAGAAATCATTCCATGAATGTCTCTGATTATAGCCTCTGGAGCCAGAACTTTACCATGATGAAGTGCATAATTTCTTTTCATCCAAATGACATTAATTAGAATAATAATGCCCTTAATAAGAAAAAAGTTCTCATCCTCAAAGAGCTGCAAAAGTGAAGATTTGAGCCAAAATAACTTGAAATCAAAGAATGATAAACCATGAAGTTGAACTGAAAAACAACCAACCAAATCGACCTGACCAACGGGCAAGAGCCAAACAGGCGTTCAAGAGTTTCTTCATATTTACACCCAAAGAGACAGTCTCTGCTAACATTGAGATGATGATTGCGGAGGATTTCAAAAGCAGGTGTTGCCTCGTGGAGTAATTTCTAGAGGAAGAGTAGATATTTGTATGGGAGAGATATTGCCCACAAAAATTTCCAGAAAGGATCTGAGATGGCACTACTATTGTGAAAATTCAGTGATATGATCAGGAAACCATCCTTAACCTTATAAGATCCATATGAGTTAGCATACCAGATCAACATGTCCTTTTGATAAACAAAAGAAATGGGAATTTGAGTAATAGATGAAACTATATGGAAGGATACAACTGTTGAAGAATGTTAGTGTTCCATCGGATTGGGTTGATGGAATGAGAAGTATGCAATAAAAGATCCAAAACCTTACTAATATTGAGTGAGGAGTTCGTGTCTACTTGCATAGGTCATAATCGGGCATGATTGATTGGGATGGTATATCTATTACCAATTTCCCATTTTAAGTTGCTGGTAACCAACTCGGCACATTCAACAATCCCTTTCCACATCCAAAAGGAGTGATAGTAGAAAAGAGGAGTGATTCAGGACCAGAGTTGATGATACACCACACCTGTTTTGCCAGCAAAACTTGGTTCAATAACATAGTGGGTCAAAGAGAGATTCCTTTCTTGTAAGGAGCATTCTTCTGTGATTACCTTGGGAACCCTAGAAGAAATTTATACACTTACTGTCAATATCCTCACAGATTTTAGCCGGCAATTTAATACAGGACATCACATGGATATTGACAGTAGAGAGAACATGATAGGTTCCATTTAACTTATCAAAGGCACAAGAAGACCAAGTCCAAGCATTTACAGACCATGTTTCATTAATTATTTAATTATTATTTATTTTATTTATTCCACTATGTTAGTGGGAAGGTTAGTGGAGTCCCTCATGCTCTTTTTTCTCTTGTCATGTGCATATTTCTCGATAATGTAGAGAGTCATTGATCAGTTTATCAGTTTCTATGTATTCCTGCATCTATAAATACCTCCTGCTTATTCATTTTAAGTAGAGTGAAATAAATCATATTTTCATATATTCTCTTAGCTTCTAATTACTGGCCTTACAAGATTTTTGCTAGGGAGAGTGAGTAGGAGAGGTTACCCTACCATTTTAGTATCAAAGCCATGGTAGAAACACGTGCATCATCCGCTGCTAACCCAGATCCCAACAGCAACCCGAGAGGTGTTCAAGCTCCATACCCACTGGATGCAATAGCAGCCAAACTGAATATGTTGGAGGAACTGAGAGACAAGGTCGCGTTTCTGGAGGTGCAAGCAAGGAATAGCTCAGAAAAAATAAGAAAGTGAGGCATTGGGGAGAGGAGACCGAAGAAGAGGGAGAGAGTTACCAGAGACACCGAACTCCATATGCGAAGATTGAGTTTCCCAGGTTCAATGGAGGTGACCCACATGGCTGGGTACTGAAAGCAGAAAAGTTTTTTCGGTACTATCAGACGCTAGAGGATGACAAAGTGGAAATTGCTGCAATGTACCTTGAAGGAGATGCCCTTGATCTATTTTCTTGGATCAATTCGGAAAGAACATTGCTCTATTGGGATGAGCTTATCAAAGCATTGAATGAACACTATGGCCCCCTGAATTTTTGAACCCCCATGAATTCCTTTGCAGTATCCGACAGACGGGAAGTGTAGCAAAATACCGATAGGAGTGGGCAAGGAGGGTTGCTCGTGTGACCAATTGGCCTGACCACTGCCTTCTCGATATGTTCATAAGCGGCTTGAAAGAGGAGTTAAGGGCAGAGGTTGTCACATCCTCACTTTTCTAGCTCCATGTTCTCCAAACCAGTACCCTGTTATGTTTGGAAAAGATAGGGGTGAGATTTCGAGGGAAATCTCAGTAGCAAACGGTACCATTCAATGCATACAAGATGAATGCAAGTGCATGACATGTCTTCTTTATCTTTCTTTAGCTTCCATTTGCATACTTTCATGCTCCATGCCTATAACTATTATGTATAACCATAAACTCATAAAGGGAAGAGCATATATCATCATCATCACATATCATAATCACATTAACACACAAGCATATACATCAAGCATACAAGAATGGGTCATAGCCCTTCCTCTAGTCCTTAATCTTTGATCTGAGGTTCCACCTTTTCATAGGTCAGAGCCTATACATGGCATGATAATATTTCATTATTATCTTATCTAGCATAACTCCACTTAACTCAGGCTTATCTTGAGGCAATACCCCTATGCTAACAATCCCCTAGCTTTCTTTCTATCCACGGCTAACCTTATAGAAAGAGATATTCCTCTATTCTAACTATTAAATTTATAAGAATGATCCTCTAATTTATTAGAGCAGGGACTAGAATAAATTACTTACCTTATTCCTAAGCTCGCCAAGTCCCTAAGTTCCTTAGATTGCTCCTAGCTCAGCCAAAACTCCTTCTTTCTCTTCCTTCCTTTCTTTCTTTCTTTATCTCTTTCTCTCTCTTCCTTTCTCTTCTTCTTGCCGTGGATGGTATGAAATGTCAAGGGGGTGCCTATTTATAGGTGGAGGAAGTTGGCTTGAATGGTCCAGATCGAATCATGATGAATGGCTCAGATCGCTCAGCTTCCTTAAGAAGCTTCGCCTGCATCATTATGATGACATCATCATCCTCAATGACTCATCAAACATGACATCATCCATGGACACCTCACATGCTTAGGTGGCACAATGGTGGGTCCCTTGGGACACCTCACCAGTTGACTCAGCGCTTCCAGAGAATTCCAGTAACTTTTCCCGGAATAAACGGCTAAGATCGTGCCACACGTCCTTAGCATTTTTTTCTTCCCCTATGCTTATGCCATGTGGCACCTTATAGGTACCTTTCATGCCACCTCATGGCTTCCGGATAAGTCTAGAACTTTATCTGATCAATTCCCCGGTTATCACTTCAACCGGGTAACTCTACTTTATTGGAAATCACTAAAATATTACTTTAATGCCACTTTAATCCACATAATTCTTGGGCTACATTTTTGGATTTCTGGGAATGCCATCTTGGGTCTCTGGTCATGCTCAAGTACTCTGATGGCTCAATTCCCAAGAAACATCCCTTGACAAATTACCAAAATGCCATTAGTTCCTCTTTATTTACTTTAATGAGTCTAGGGGCATTATTATCTTTTTACACCTTACCAGAGTATTCCCTGACCCTGTTCAACTATCCAGATAACCTTTCTTGACTGTCTAACCTTAGTCAAATGACCAAAATACTCTTTACTCATTATTTAACTATTTTATAACATAGGGGTATTTCCGATGAACTGATATCGTAGGCCTGGGTCTCCCTTGGCATCATTATGGGCCTCTATGTGACGTCATATGGGCTCATTCAGTCCCAGTTTGCTTACCGATTAATTTCCCAATCGGATATCGGGCGTTCACAAACTCCAGTCAAAATTCACTAATATGTAAATAACTTTTTCTACAGAACTCCTTTCGGGATTCTATCAGTTCCTTAACATCTGACTTCACAGGACGCACATTCCTGTAACTTTTCACTCATATCTGAGGTCTAGGAGATCTGATAAAAATTTTAGATAACTTTCAAACATCAGATAAATTTTAGCTATATGAAATTTTAATAAAATTTTTGTAATAAGCTATATTAACCAGCATCATTGCCTCTATCTACTGATGAAATTTGGGACTAAAATGATTCTGGGCAGTTCTAAGCTATTTCTGGCTTAACTTTCTATAATTACCATTTTGCCCCTGGAAACTTTTCCTCTTTTCAATTAAGTCCCTTAACTTTTCATAATTACACTTAATGGCCCACAACTTGTGTCTACTTTCACTTTTGCAGCATGAAACTTTTAGACTTTTACTTTAGTCCATTTCTTTTCTAAAATGACCATTATGCCCCTAGGAACTTTCACTATTTACATACAAGTTCCTGTACTTTCACTTATTTGTAGTTTAGTCCCTAAAAACCCTCTGTATGTTTCTGGGACTTCTGCTCAAAGGGGTCTGGTAGCCTATCTATTCAGGCTACTTTCTGAGTCTCTGGGCCTAAAAATTAGGATATTATAGAGGTTTGTCTTCACAAACCCAAAATCGTCTACCGTGCATCGACCCTTGCACTGGAGTTAGAAAAAAGCTTTCGGGTCGGGTCAGGGATTCAAAGCAGGGTCGAATATGGGGATAACCCTGTCCAGCTATTACTATTCTAGCGGCCCAACGATCTCCCAAGGTAGATCCATTACCGCCAGCCTAATGGCCAACTCGTCTGCATTCCCCAAGACAATGGTTCCTTCCTTAACGACAAGTCATTTGCGGTAGAATGGATGGGATACGACTCGCTAGCTACAGAAAGATAAAGGCCTTTGCTTCCGGTATGGTGAGCCTTTCCGACCAGGCCATCGTTGGAATGCTTCCTCACTTTTACTACTGGAAGCAGACAATGGTGAAGCAATTCCCGACACTCTTGAACCAGTAATGGAGGAAGAGGAAGGCTAGGTCCACACGGCTGAGATTTTGTTCAATGCAATCCTAGGCAGACCAACGATGATAACCATGAAGCTGGGGGAATAATTATGAGTCGTGAAGTATTGTTGCTCGTGGATAGTGGCTCTACACACAACTTTATAGCTGACGCCTTGGAACATGAATCAAGTCTACTACCCACTACCACAATTCCCACTTTCAGTGTTCAAATTGGGAATGGCAGTATTATTCGTTGCTACCAACTCTGTAAGGATATTGAAGTTAAACTTCCAGGTTTGACTATCTGACAAGATTTCTATCCATTTTCCTTGCCTGGATTTGATGTAGTATTGGGAATTAAATGGCTTACCTCTCTTAACACTGTTCAAGCCAATTGGAATGAAATGTTCTTAATTTTTTGGGTGAATGGGAAAAAGAATAAATTGCAGGGGGTACCCAGCCGTAAACTAGAGGCAGCTCTTAAATATAAGGGGAAAGTGACCTATCTGAAAATGTTAATTTATCAGATATACTTAAAAGGTTTGAAGCTATGTTTACAGAACCAAATTTCCTTCCTCCATGGCACAAACAACAGCATGCTATCCCGCTCTTACTGGGGGTTGTTCCTCCTAATCTAAGTCCATATCGCTATCCATATTACCAGAAGAATGAGATAGAGCGACAGGTAGATGAACTTTTACACAAAGGATTCATTCGGCCTAGCTCTAGTCCATTTGGAGTCCTATTTTATTGGTCAAAAAGAAAGATGATTCCTGGCGAATGCGTGTTGATTATCGGGCTCTCAACAAGATCACCATCCCTGATAAGTATCCTATTCCTAATATTAATGAATTACTAAATGAATTATATGGGGCTGCTTATTTTTCAAAAATTGACCTGCGTTCTGGATACCATCGTATTCGAGTTTTAACTGCAGACATTCCTAAAATAGCATTTAGAACTCATAGTGGCCATTATGAATACGTAGTTATGCCTTTTGGGCTTACCAATGCCCCTGCCACTTTCCAAGCTACCATTAATGATCTTTTTCGGCCCTATTTATGACGGTTTGTTCTGGTATTTTTTGATGACATCTTAATTTACACCAAAACTGCCAAGGAACATGTAGGACACATTCGAGTCAACCTTGAGACCTTACAGCAACACTCTTTTTATGCCAACTTTAAAAAGTGTGAATTAGGCAGGTCAAAGGTATCTTTCCTTGGACATCGAATTTAGGCAAACGGGGTAGCTACTCATCATGAAAAGATTGAGGCAGTGAAGGCATGGCCAACACCCACCAATGTCATAAAATTGCGCGCATTCTTGGGCCTCGCAGGATATTATCGTCATTTTTTCCAAAATTACAGAATTATTGCTCTACCTCTTACAGACCTCATTAAGAAGAATGCCTTTAAATGGTCTGAAGGAGCACAAGCAACTTTTGATAAGCTTAAGGTTGCCTTGATGACCGTACCCACATTAAGGCTGCCTGACTTCACCGCTGACTTTATAGTAGAATGTGATGCTTCTATGGAAGGTATTGGGGCAATTATACTCCAACACGAACACCCTGTTGCATACTTCAGCAGAGGACTATCCTTTTCCAATAGGTACAAGTCTGCTTATGATCGCGAGCTACTGGCCTCAGTGTTAGCTATCCAACACTAGCTCCACTATTTACTGGGATGACATTTCATAGTCAAAACTGATCATCATAGTCTCAAGTACTTGTTAGAGCAGCGAGTACTCACCAATACACAACAAAGTCTACTCATCAAACTTCTTCCATTTTATTTTTAGATTACATATAAGGCAGGAAGAGAAAATGTTGGTGCAGAGGCGCTCTCAAGACGCCCTCATCTAGCAAAATTCCTATAATTAGCCGTGCCCTTGCCACTTAATTTCTTGGAATTAGAAGAGGTTACCCAAAAGGATCCCTTCACAGCTACGATAATTCAGGCCTTAACAGAAGGTCCTCATTCCAAACCAGGATTTACTTTGGCACAAGGAAAGCTATACTTTCAAGGATAATTGATTATTCCCCGAAGCTCCCCTATTTTGGCAAAGTTGATTGAAGAAGTCCATATTTTACCTATTGGAGGTCATGGCGGTTTCCTTAAAATTCTCAAACGGCTCACAGGTACCTTCTTTTGGCCTCAAATAAAGGCAGATGTTAAAATGTTCATCCAACAATGCTTTACATGTCAAAAGAATAAATATGAGACAATATCCCTAGCTGGTTTACTTTATCCCATTCCTTTTCTAGAACAGATATGGGAAGATATTTTGATCGATTTCATCGTGGGTCTTCCCAAATCAGGTGGTTATGATATTGTCCTTGTAGTAGTAGACCGGTTAAGTAAGTACTACCATTTTATTCCCTTGTGTCACCCACACACTGCAAAAACAATGGCTGCTCATTTTTGTGAAGACATCGTCCGCCTCCATGGCATGCCTCACTATTATTTCTGACAGGGACCCATTAGTTTTGAGTGCTTTTTGGCGGGAATTATTTCAACTAAGCGCACTCGCCTTTGGATGAGTACTGCTTATCATCCACAAACGGGCAGACAAACAGAAGTAGTCAACCGATCCTTTGAGGCCTACCTACGATGTTTCGCTCATGAACAGCTGCGTACTTGGAGCAAGTTCTTATATTGGGCTGAGTATTCCTTCAATACAAGTTACCATACCTCCACCAACACCACCCCTTTTAAGGCAGTCTATGGCCGTGAACCTAATCTACTTATGCCTTTTGTCAAAGGGGAAACTCAACTAGAAGAGCTGGCATCCCAACTAGAAACACAAGATGATATGCTATGGCTGTTAAAAGCAAACTTGAAAAAGATGCAAGACAGGATGAAGGCCCTGATGAGGCTCTCGGATTGTCACAGTCTGGGCCATCAAAATAAAGCTAATTGTACCCAATAATATAGTATAAGGCATAACCCTATCGTTCTTCTCAAGGAGCCTTTCTAAAGGAAACCTAGCAAATTGGATGTCAAAAATAATGAAAACCTGAGTAGAGATAAAATGGTTTTGGAGTTTGATTTGCAATAAAATAAGGGTGCAGAAAAGTAGATTTTTTTGGATGTTTGATTAAGATGAAAACTAGTTGGTTTGTTGAAATAATATGTTATGAAAGACTCTTGATGATGAAAATGTATTTATCCTCGCTCTTAATTGAATATTGGAGTTTGAAATCGCTTAGTCTTAAGTAAAACCTCAATCGATCGATTGAGTCAAGAACCCTTATCTTCTTTAAACTCCTTTGATCAAAGCTAGTTTAAAGACTATTAGCGAACTGTTAGAAACAACTTAGCTTGCAATTAACCCTAGATTATGAGAACGCCCTCGAATGGTCGTCAATCGAAAACCCTAGATTTCAAGCAATTGAATTGATTTGCAACGATCGCTGAAAATAACCCAACTTTCTTAAAATTGAAACCGAAATATTAAATTAACATCCAATGTTCAAACATCCAAAATCAAATTATAACAATCTAATCCGAGAATGATCAATCAATATTCAAAACTTGTTCATATGATGAAAACCCTAGATCTAGTAGCAATCATAACATGACAAGATGCAAATTAGAAAAGAAGAAACTCCCCATTTTAGTCCATGAGCTCAAGATGTCAGATCCATCACCAAGAGACTAAGGGTTTAGCCTCTCATGACTTCTGCTGCACTGCAATCGCTGTTCAAGTCTGATGCTATGAAAGGACGATAGTAGATGGTAGATTGATGGTGTAGAGATGTGTAGAAATCTATGAAAAGGTGTAGAAGGATGGAATATATGGAGAGGGTGATCAGAGAGTGCTCGAGTACTGCTTCTTAGCCTAATCAGGTCTAAAACCAGCCTCCCCCTTGACGGCAGTTTGCCTCACCTTTTAAAAGCAGCTTGACTAACTAAAAACGCCCAACTTCATGACTGTCTTCTCTAGTCGCGACCAGATCCTTGTTTTGGTCGTGACCTGTAAACGCAGAGAAGCTTCCAAAAGAATCAAGGTCGCGACGGGATGACACTTTGGTCGCGACTAAAAAGGTCAGAAACGTGATTTAACTTTCATTGATTTGTGATTTCTTTCCTGGTCCTTGCTCTCTTCCAAAATACCTGCAATTCAACATAAAAGCTCACTGTAAAAGTCCAAATCAGTAAATAAAAGTATATGTACAGTTTGGACGAGTTATTTTACCATTTTACCCTTTAATTAACAAATTGCCACGCACAATCATGTAATACATAAAAGTACAATTTAAGGCATGAAATGAATGGTAAAGTTACAACAAAACTCTTAAAAATGTCTTAGAAACCATAGGGGCTAATCATTGTATTATGAACATTGTTGATTTATGAATTTCTTAATTATATTATCACATTATTTGCATGTTTACTGTGATGACCATCCTTGGATAACTCATGATCTTATCCTAAATGTCCCTGGTTGGTCATCTATGCGGGAGCAGAGATGAAATAAGACTAGTATGACTTTAAAGATATATAGAGATATAAATCAAAATCGTAGGCACATGTAAGAGTACAAGGTGTTGGACCGTCATAAGCTTCTCTCATATACAAACCATGTCACTATGCCCATTGACCTGAGATCATCATGGATTCCTACATGACAAATGCTCAGGTATGACCTAGTCAAAAGTCACTTTTGACCGAGTGATCATAAAGACTATGTTCGGGCTCAGTGTTTTTTCATGCGGAGGAATGTGAATGGTCAAGATGGAATTTGTCCCTCATATTCATAGAGAGATATTACTAGGCCCCTCGATGAGTGAGTCTAAGAAATGTATGGCCATACTGTAATGAAAAGGTAGTTCCATTTCTATAGTCAGACTACTCAAGAATCGAGAAAGTAACAGTTAGGAACAGGAGGATGACGCTCTCCATGCCTCATCCATGACCAAAATATCGTGTGACAAAAGGGACGTGATATGGTTGTATGAAAGGTTACATCGTTCATAGATCCTCATATGATTTGGGTAGTCGTGATGTCTTGCTAGAGACCGCTCATGACTTGTGGGTCAGTATAGTAACTGGCCCACTGCCAACTTCATATGGGCCTAAGGGTCGCACACAAAATAGCCCAACACAAGCTGTGATGTCTAGATTAATTGAATCTAAGACATGTCCAGATTCAATGAATAATCTTGCGTGGTTATATATATATATTATATATATATATTCGCATATATATATTATATATAATATAAGAGATATTTGCAAGGTTTAATTTATAAGGATAAATTAAATTTCTATCACTTTTGAATTTGAATTTAAATTGATATGATCTATTTGAATTTGAAATTTAAATTGATATGATATCTCAAATTTGATTTATGAGAATAAATCAAATATAATTATGTCTTATCTTTATTTTAAATTAAATGAGTAGGTGAATTAAATCTGTGGGACGGATTTAATATAAACCATATTTATTTAATTAGTTTTTTATCAAATTATGCAATATATGATATTGTATTAATTTCAGAATTAATATAAGATTAATTCTGAAATCCAACCCAATCAGAACACCGATAGCATCCTATATATTTGACATTAGGGGCTAGGGTTCTTGATGAGAGAAAAAGGGGCAAGGAGAGTGCAAAAGGTTTATAGATAAGAAACGGCCAAAACAGAGACGGTGAGGACAGATTCTTGAGAAAGCCCTAGAGGGACAAGAGGCGTTAGCACGTTGTTCATGGTTGGAACGCTGTTCATGTGGATACCGGTAGAGGAAGTCGATCTGAGTTGTCGACTTCTTGCGATCGAGAAGAGAGCACCAGGTACGATGACAAGTCGCGACTCGTAGACACTTAGGTCGCGACCATACAGGGGTCCTGAACGTCAGAAAATCGAAAAGAGACTACTAGTCGCGACTAGAAGCTTAGGAAGTCACGACTGACAACTCTAGAGATGATAGGTCACGACTAAAAGCTGAGGAGGTCACGACAGAAAACTCCAGAGGCGACAGGTTGCGACTAGAAGCTGAATAGGTCACGACTGAAAACTCCAGAGGCGAAGAGTCACGACTAGTGGATACGGAGGTCGCGACGATAGTTCGAATACCAAAGGTAACACTTCTTTCTCTTTGACTTAAATACATTCGGTAGATCCAGGCAGGGAATGGAAAATTTTTTAAGTTAATTTCCGCTACGTGTCTTCCAATTCCCTTCATTGGTATCAGAGCCATGCCATTTTGTGTTTAAGTTAGGTGTGATTGTTGATACATGTGATGTATGTTAGATTTCTTAGCCGATTATATGATAACATGTGAATTATGTATGACATATAGGGAATCCGTTTTATGTATGACATATAAGGAATCCGAAACAAAACTGAAATCGGTGGTGTATGTTAATTGATTTGATCAATTAATATTGATGGGGATCTAAGAAAACTGAATTAAGATTCTTGATTATTTATCAAAAATAAAGTTCTCTGGACCGCAGTGGCTACCTGGTTGTAGCGCAATATAATCGTAATATATACTGTCTTTCCTGATGTATGAATATTTTGAAACATTATTGCCCTTCACATAATATGAATTTTGATTCTTGAATATTTGGTTATGGTGAACAATATGGCTCTAGATTACTAGTGTTATAATTTTTTTAAATACGGCCTGCGTGTCGTGCCTTCCTCTATTTACTCTCGATGTACCTTCTCTTCTCATCTCACTCCCCTCGAATGTTAAATGAGGTTTCTTTATGTAATTTTCCTTTTCTTACTAGAGAGCTCCTCTCATTGGCTTGAGGGGACTTAGGATAGGTGAGCCATATTGTATCACGTTTAAAATTATGCATCTTATGCTTATATGTTCTATATGCATATTGCTTGTATGAGATACAACCGAGATACATGTATTTTGTAAACCAGATAGTTAATTAAGCCCTCTAAATGAAATATTAAGTCATAATACCGTCAATTTATGAACACTTGTCAAAACCTCGAACGCTCACTTGTAGGCTCCACCAAAGTGGGTGCATTTGAGTTATCTTGGGGAGATAAGCAAGAGTAATAGTGCTACTCACATATATTTGTTATTGTTTGACTTAATTGAGATTAACAAAATGGTTTTGGGTCTCAAGGCATTAGATGGGATTAAAACATGCTGGATCATATGATGATGGAATCCCATGAACATCTAAGAGTTACATTTGATGTAATTGGTAAAGGTGTTACCTACCTAAATAACTTAAAGTTAAGCGTCCTGCCAAAGCGGACTTAAGTTTAAGCTAAATATGGATCTTAGCCCACTAAGTATTACATTGAGGGTTGTTTATTTAGTGGGAGATTGCTAATTCAATTGCATATTTTAATTGTAGAATCATGACGACTAGTAATACTACTACATTATCATTGCGATATGTCCTAGATTAACCCATTCCTGAGGAGCTAGCAGCCAATGCTCCTAGAGCTCAGAGAGATTCTTACGTGAAGCATAAGAAAGACTCTATCGATGTGGGATGCTTGATGCTTGCCACCATGGTTCCGGAGCTCCAAAGAGATCTAGAACACATGGAGGCTTATGAGATGATTGTGCATCTCAAGGAAATATTCCAGCAACAGTCAAGGCAAGAGAGGTATGAGACCACTAAGGCCTTACATTCCTGCAAGATGGCTAAAGGTGCATCAGTCAGTACTCATGTCTCAAAGATGAAAGGGTACATTGATCACCTTGAGAGGCTTGGATTTCCCATGAGCCAGGAGTTAGCTACGGATTTGATCTTGAACTCACTCCTGGAAAGTTATGACCAGTTTGTCATGAACTACAATATGATCAACATGGAGAAATCTATTTTTGAACTGCATGGGATGCTTAAAACTGCTGAGCTGAGTGTTAAGAAGAAGCCCAGTACTATTTTGATGGTTCAGAAAGGAAAGGGTATGAAGAAGAAAGGCAAGGGAAAAGGGAAGGGTCATGGCTCATCAGGCAAGACCAAAGAGTCAGGCAAGCCCGAAACTAAGCCTGCACCAAAGAAGGCAAAGCCTCCAAAGGAAGGAGTTTGCTTCTTCTGCAATGAACCTGGTTATTGGAAGAGGAATTGCAAACTCTACCTTAAAGATCTGAAAATGAACAAGAAGGATAGCGGGGCTATCGCTTCAGGTATTTATGTTATAGACATTCATCTCTCTACTTCTACTACATGGGTATTAGATACTATATGTGGTTCTCATATTTGTACAAATGTGTAGGGCCTAAAGGATAATAGAAAGCTGAAGAAGGGCGAAGTTGACCTACGAGTTGGAAACAAAGCAAGGGTTGCTGCTTTAGCTGTAGGCACTTATGAATTAGTTCTGCCCACTGGGCTTTTGTTAGTTTTGAACAATTGCTATTATGTTCCTGCTTTGAGTATTAACATTGTTTCTCTTTCTTATTTGAATAAGGAAGGTTACACTTCCATTGCTGGGAATAGTAGATATTCTGTTTATCGTAATGATATTTTCTATGCTCATGGTGATTTGCATGTTTATCATTATATATTAAACTTGGAACAACCTAATCATGGAAATATCTATAACATAACCACCAAAAGGGTCAAACCAAACGATTTGAATCTGACATACCTCTGGCACTGTCGTATATGCCACATAAATGAGAAACATATTTCTAAACTCCATCAAGATGGATTTCTCAACTCATTTGATTTTGAATCATATGATACTTGCGAGTCTTGTTTGTTAGGAAAGTTGACAAAGTCACCTTTCACTGGGCACAGTAAAAGGGCTACTGATTTGTTGGGCCTCATACACACAGATGTGTGTGGACCGATGAATACAAATGCTAGAGGAGGTTATTCGTACTTCATCATATTCATAGATGATTTTAGTAGATATGGCTACGTCTATCTAATGAAACATAAATCTGAATCTTTTGAAATGTTCAATATATTTCAAGATAAAGTACAAAACCAGCTTGGCAAAATAATTAAAGCCCTTCGATCTGATCGAGGTGGTGAATATTTGAGCCAAGAGTTCATCGATCATCTTAGAAATTATGGGATAGTCTCACAATTGACTCCTCCAGGAACACCACAATGGAATGGCGTTTCTGAATTGAGGAATCGAACACTATTAGATATGGTTTGATCCATGATGAGTCGAACAGATCTTCCACCGTCCTTTTGGGACCACGCCCTAGAGACAGCTGCGTTCACATTGAATCGTGTTCCATCTAAGGCAATTGAAAAGACTCTGTATGAGATATGGATTGGGAGAAAACCTAGTTTGTCCTTGCTCAAGATTTGGGGATGTGAGGTCTATGTTAAGCAACAAGCCTCAGATAAATTAGCGCCCAAATCCTCAAAGTGCCTTTTTATGGGATATCCTAAGGAAACCAAGAGATATTATGTCTACAACCCCACTGATAACAAAGTGTTTGTTGTCAGAAATAGTATCTTTCTCGAACGAGAATTTATCTCTAAAAGAACCAGTGGGAGAAAGGTACACCTCGAAGAAGTTCGAGAGCCACAAGACACCACAGATGGAAAATAGAGAAGACTCACAACAAGTTGTTGAGACTCCTCAAGTCACGTAAGGCCCACGACGATCTAATAGGGCACGATTTCAGCCTTAGAGATATGGATTTCTGATTTTTGACAATCGTGATGTGTTGTTCATTGAGCATAATAAACCAACTACCTATCGAGAAGCTATAGTGGGACTAAACTCTGAAAAATGGTTAAATGTAATGAAGTCTGAGATACAATCCATGTACGACAATAAGGTATGGACCTTAGTCGACCCGCCTGAAGGTGTAAAAATTATCAGGTGCAAGTGGGTTTTTAAAGAGAAAACATACATGGATGGCAATATAAATATCTTCGAGGCACGACTGGTTGCAAAAGGATTTACTCAAACTCATAGTGTGGACTATGATAAGACCTTTTCCCCAGTTGCAATGGACAAATCAATCAGAATCCTCCTTACCATTGCATCATATTATGACTATGAAATATGGCAGATAGACGTCAACACAGCCTTCCTTAATGGAAAGCTCCTTGAGGATGTGTACATGACACAACCTAAAGGGTTTGTGCGTTGTAACATCCCGATTTTTGGTCTAGGAGAACTGGGAAGTAGTCTGATATGGGCAGGCTGCTAAACCCGTAGTCCCAGGGTAGTAATCTGATATGGGCGGATTACTTACCTGTATTTTGTAGGAATCCGAGGGATGAGCTAAGTCCTTTAGGATTTAAAGATGAGTTAAGTCTTTAACCTACAGAATCGGGATAGTGAAGGGAATTGGAAGACACGCAGCGGAAATTAACTTTAAAAATTTTTCCATTCCCAGCCAGGATCTACCGAATGTGTTTAAGTCAAGGAGAAAGAAGTGTTACCTTCGGTTTCAAGCTTTGGTCGCGACCTCAGTGTCCACTAGTCGCGACTCTTCGCCTCTGGAACCTTTTAGTCACGACCTCCTCTGCTTCTCGTCGCGACCTGACGTCTCTGGAGTTTTTAGTCGCGACCTCGTCAGCTTCAAGTCGCGACCTGCCTCTTCTTTTCGGATTTCTGACGTTCAGATGCCCGTATGGTCGCGACCTCAGGGTGTTCTGGTCGCGACCTTGCTTCGTGTCTGGTAGTATCGTAGAAGTCGACAGCTCAGATCGGCTTCCTCTATCGGTATCCACACGAACAGCGTTCCAATCGCGAATGACGTGCTAGCGCCTCTTGTCCCTCTAAGGCTCTCTAGAGATTCCGTCCTCACCATCTCTATCTCGGCAGTTTCTTATGTGCAAACCTTTTGCACTCTCCCTGCCCCCTCTTCTCACGTCTGAATGTGTGTGTAGAGAAGTATATTGTATATAGAACCCTAGCTCCTAATGTCAAATATATAGGAAGCTATCGGGCTTCTAATAGGGCCGGGCTTTAGAATTAATCTTATATTAATTCTGAATTAATACAATATCATATATTGCATAATTTAATAAGAAACTGATTAAATAAATATGGTTTATATTTAATCCGTCCCACAGATTTAATTCACCTATTTATTTAATTTAAAATAAAGATAAGACAGAATTATATTTGATTTATTCTCATAAATCAAATTTGAGATATCTTATCAATTTGAATTTCAAATTCAAATAGATCATATCCATTTAAATTCAAATTCAAAAATGATAGAGATTTAATTTATCCTTATAAATTAAATCTTACAAATATCTCTTATATTATATATATAATATATATATAAACTAATTTATATATATATATAAAATATATATCCACCCTAGATTATTCATTGAATCTAGACATCTCTTAGATTCAATGAATCTGGACATCATAGCTCGCATTGGGCTGTTTTGTGTGCGACCCTGTAGGCCCATATGAAGTTGGCAGTGGCCCAGTTACTATACTGACCCTCAAGTCGTAAGCGGTCTCTAGCAAGGCATTACGACTACCCAAAACATATGAGGATCGATAAACGATGTAACCTTTCATACAACCATATCACGTCCCTTTTGTCACATGATATTTCGGTCATGGATGAGGCATGGAGAACGTCATCCTCCTATTCCTGACCATTACTTTCTCGATCCCTGAGTAGTCTGAATATAGAAATGGAACTACCCTTCCATTCCAGTATGGCCATACATTTCTCAGACTCACTCATCGAGGGGCCCAGTAATATCTCTCTACGAATGTGAGGGACAAATTCCATCTTGACCATTCACATTCCTCCGCATGAAAAACCACTAAGCCCGAGCATAGCCTTTATGATCACTCGGTCAAAAGTGACTTTTGACTAGGTCAAAGCTGAGCGTTTGTCATGTAGGAATCCATGATGATCTCAGGTCAAAGGGCATAGTGACATGGCTTGTATATGAGAGAAACTTATGACTTAACCCATGCAGCTCTCTCATAGCGGGTCGATCCAACACCCTGTACTCTTACATGTGCTTATGACTTTGATTTATATCTCTATATATCTTCAAAGTCATACTGGTCTTATTTCATCTCTGCTCCCGCATAGATGACCGACCAGGGACATTTAGGATAAAATCACTAGTTATCCAAGGATTGTCATCATAGTAAATATGCAAATAATATGATAACATGATACAATGATTGGCCCCTAGGGCACAATTTCCAACAGATAGTTCACCTAGGTTCAAAATGAGGAATGTCCTAAGTCTTAAGCCTAGGGATTCTGTAGGTAGCTTGATATGGGCTGGCTCCTGTGTAAGATAACCTGATATGGGTGGGTTCTCAAGCCTTTCAATTAACGATGACTCCCGAAGAGTTTAAGGGATGAGTTATTGAAAGAGAATTTCTAGAACTTAAGATGAAGGATGAAAAGATGAGTAACAGGGCCAGAAAGAGAATGTAGAGGCAAAATCGTAATTTTGGGAAAGATCGGGCTGGTAGCCGATGAGTACCATATTTTGCCAAAAAATAGAGAAAATTATGTTGATCATTTCACTGAACTGTGAAATGTGTATATGAGGTCTCTATAGGTATGAAAGAATTAGAAATGTGACCAAGGGTAAAATGGTCATTTTTGAAAAGTGTGCGCGAGAGCGTACTTTCAGGCAAAAATAACCCGGTCCGGATAAAATATCTGAAAACACCGGGAGATAGAGAAAAGGATTCCGGGTTGAATGACGTCACACAGAATTTTGATTTGAGGTCCCGATTTTTCTGTAAAAATTTCTGAAGATGGGAATTTACAGTTATAATCGGTAAAGGAAAGGCAATCCGAATAGAGATGATCGGACTGTGGCCAGAGGCCATACAGTGTTTTTAAGGCCTTTAGTGACACCAGGGAAGGCTCAGGCCTATTAGATCAGTCCAGTGGTAAAAGGGGCCGGTGTCCGGGAAAAAGGTGCGAAATGACGAAAATACCCCTATGTTATAGAACAGCTGAAGAATGAGTAAAGGGTATTTTGGTCATTTGCCTAAGGTTAGACAGTCTAGGGAAGTTATCTGGATAGTTGACCAGGGTCAAAGAATACTCTAGTAAGATATGAAAAGACAATAATGCCCCTAGACTCACTAAAGAAAATAAAGAGGAACTAAGGGCATTTTGGTAATTTGCCAAGGGGTGTTCTTGGGAATCGTGTCATCAGAGTACTTGGGCTGGATCAGAGACCCAAGATGATATTCCTAGGCCCAAAAACGTATCCCAGTATATATGTGGGGAAAAGTGGCATTAAAATAATGATTTAATGACTTTTCAGTAAAGTAAAGTTACTCGGTCAGCACGATAACCGAGGAGGTGATCAGATAAAGTCCGGGACTTATCTGGATAGCATTAGGAAGCGTGAAAGGTCCCTTCTAGGTGCCACATGGCACTGGTCTAGAGGGAGAAGAAAAGTTAAGGACACATGGCACAATCTTAGCAGGTGAGTCCAGTTTGTGGGAAATCGGACCGGACCGGTACTGGATTGGACTGGAAATGCTGAGTCAGCTGATGAGGTGTCCCGGGATTTAGACATGTGAGAAATGTGCTGCTGAGGTGTCCGCTGAGGTGGCACTGATGATGCAGTAAAGAGGAATAAAAGAAAATAGGAAAATCCAGGAAAAACCAAGACCACATGTTCAGATGGCTTCAAAATTATGAAAATGCCATCGAAGGAAACTATAAATACCCCCTCCCCCTCCTATTTCATGCATCCCACAGTTTTGGGCAAGAAAGAGAGAGAAAGAAGAGAGAGAAGGAGAAAGAAAGAAAGAAAGGAAGTTCTGGTGAAGTTGAAAGCAGTAGAGAGGTTCTAGAGTTCTGCTTTTAAGGTAGTAACTAATCCTAGCTTTTATGTAATGGCTTTGTGATTTGTTGTGCTATTGTTTGGTTGGATTGTTGTCTTATATGTTATGCTTGAAGCTCTACTACAATGCTATGATCATATGTTATTGAGTATGGAAGCACGCACATGCTTATCTGTACACAATCACAAGCAAGCACTGTCACACTGCATTACATATATTGTTATGATTATTACTACTGAGATTCCCCCGAATCTCATTCCCCATATCTAACCCATTACAGGGAGATTATGTTGAAGTGAATTTTAAGAATATTGAGAGACGCCGTTATGCCGCCGAATGTAAGACTGAACATCATAATATGATAAGTACTGTGTACGTAGTGCTGTCTAAGGAGGATGGAAGTGAGTGGACCTAGCCGGTTCATCCAGTCTTTCCTGGGTACTACGTAGAATGGCAGTTCTCATGAGGGAATTACCGAATCAGTACGGTTCAGTTCTTTGTACAGATGAAGCCTAGCGGTTATACTGCCGAATTTCGGGCAGGAAAAGATGTAATAGAAATATGAGAATTTTGTGTATGACTTGTTGTATGACATTTTGTTATTCAATAATAAATATTGTTTGATATGTTCAATTTGTAAATGGGGAATTAAAAGAGAAATTCGCAGGTCCTGAGGTAGCAGTGTTTTGACCTCAGTTTAACCTAGTAAACGAAGGAATTTGGCCACAAAATTTGGTGAGCCAGTGGTACACATCTGGGGCATTCCATGGATAGGTAATAAGCCTTGTTTGGATGTGTAGAATGAGATAAATCAGTTCTCAAATTAAAGGTTCAGAATAAGGAACTTAAGAGTAAAATTTTAAATTTTTGGGCTTAAGTTAAGATATAATCGAGCTAATATTGCTTCCGCAAGTGTACTCCGAGGAGTCTAAGGGAGGATGTTTCATGCGTTCCGAGGACTTTGGTAAAGTGTGCAAGCTTCAAAGGTCCATTTATGGACTGAAGCAAGCATCTCGAAGTTGGAATCATCGTTTTGATGAAGTAGTCAAAGAGTTTGGATTTCTTCAAAATATTGATGAATCTTGTGTATACAAGAAGGTTAGTGGGAGCACAGTTGTATTTTTGGTACTCTATGTCGATGACATCCTACTTATTGGGAATGACATTCCTACCTTGCAGATTGTCAAGTCTTGGTTAGAAAAGTCATTCTCGATGAAAGACTTGGGTGAAGCCACCTACATCCTAGGAATTAGGATCTATAGAGATAGATCTAAAAGACTTCTAGGACTCAGTCAGAGCACATATATAGACAAGATACTGCATAGGTTTAGTATGCAGGAATCAAAGAGGGGTTTCATACCCATGTCTCATGGTATTCACCTCAGTAAGGATTTGTGTCCTAGTACACCTGATCAGCGAGGTCGCATGAGTAAGGTTCCATATGCCTCAGCCATAGGATATATCATGTATGCAATGTTATGTACTCCACCGGATATCTCGTTTGCCTTAAGTATGACTAGCAGATATCAACAGGACCCCGGTGAGGGCCATTGGACTGCTGTCAAGAATACCCTTAAGTACTTAAGAAGGACTAAGGACTTATTCTTGGTCTATGGTGGATTGGATGACGAGCTCTGTGTAACTGGTTACAAAGATGCAAGTTTCCAAACTGACCAGGACGACCAGAAATTGCAATCTGGATATATATTCCTCCTGAATAATGGAGAAATAAGCTGGAAGAGCTCTAAGGAGAGCACTGTAGCAGATTCTGCAACAGAAGCTGAGTATATAGCAGCATCTGATGCAGCTAAGGAAGCCGTTTGGATTAGGAAGTTCATTACTAAACTAGGGGTGATACCTACCATCTCAGATCCAATAACTTTGTTCTGTGACAATAGCGGTGCCATTGCACAGGCCAAAAAGCCTAGGTCACGTCAAAGGACTAAGCATATACTCAGGTGATTTCATCTCATCAGAGAAATCAATGATAGAGGTGATATAAAAATATGCAAAGTAGCAGGAGAAGACAATGTTGCTGATCCTCTAACAAAGCTGCTTGTACAGGCAAAACATGAGCGTCATGTTAGGTCAATGGGAATTAGGCAAATTAATGACTGTACCTAGTACAAGTGGGAGGTTGTTGAAAATTGTGCCCTAGAGGCCAATCATTGTATTTTGAATATTGTTGATTTATGAATTTCTTAATTATGTTATCACATTATTTGCATATTTACTGTGATGACCATCCTTGGATAACTCATGATCTTATCCTAAATATCCCTGGTTGGTCATCTATGCGGGAGCAGAGATAAAATAAGACCAGTATGACTTTGAATATTTATATAGATATAAATCAAAGTCATATGCACATGTAAGAGTACAAGGTGTTGGACTGACCCACTGTGAGAGAGCTGCATGGGTTAAGTCATAAGCTTCTCTCATATACAAACCATGTCACTATGCCCTTTGACCTAAGATCATCATGGATTCCTACATGACAAACACTCAGCTTTGACCTAGTCAAAAGTTACTTTTGACCGAGTGATCATAAAGACTATGTTCGGGCTCAGTATTTTTTCATGCGGAGGAATGTGAATGGTCAAGATGGAATTTGTCCCTCACATTTGTAGAGAGATATTACTGGGCCCCTCGATGAGTAAGTCTGAGAAATGTATGGCCATGCTGTAATGGAAAGGTAGTTCCATTTCTATAGTCGACTACTCAGGGATCGAGAAAGTAACGGTTAGGAACAGGAGGATGATGCTCTCCATGCCTATCCATGACCAAAATATCATGTGACAAAAGGGATGTGATGTGGTTGTGATGAAAGGTTACATCGTTCATCAATCCTCATATGATTTGGGTAGTCGTGATGTCTTGCTAGAGACCGCTCACGACTTGTGGGTCAGTATAGTAACTGGCCCACTGCCAACTTCATATGGGCCTAAGGGTCGCACACAAAATAGCCCAACACGAGCTATGATATCTAGATTCATTGAATCTAAGACATGTCCAGATTCAATGAATAATCTAGGGTGGTTATATATATAAATTCGCATATATATATTATATATAATATAAGAGATATTTACAAGGTTTAATTTATAAGGATAAATTAAATCTCTATCACTTTTGAATTTGAATTTAAATTGATATGATCTATTTGAATTTAAAATTTAAATTGATATGATATCTCAAATTTGATTTATAAGAATAAATCAAATATAATTCTGTCTTATCTTTATTTTAAATTAAATGAGTAGGTGAATTAAATCTGTGGGACGTATTTAATATAAACCATATTTATTTAATTAGTTTCTTATCAAATTATGCAATATATGATATTGTATTAATATAAAATTAATTCTGAAATCCAACCCAATCAGAATACCGATAGCATCCTATATATTTGACATTAGGGACTAGGGTTCTTGATGAGAAAAAAATGGGCAAGGAGAGTGCAAAAGGTTTGCAGATAAGAAACGGCCAAAATAGAGACGGTGAGGACGGATTCTTGAGAAAGCCCTAGAGGGACAAGAGGCGCTAGCATGTTGTTCATGATTGAAATGTTGTTCGTGTGGATACCGGTAGAGGAAGCCGATCTGAGTTGTCGATTTCTTGCGATCGAGAAGAGAGCACCAGGTACGACGATAAGTCGCAACTCGTATACACTTAGATCGCGACCATACAGGGGTCTTGAACGTCAGAAAGTCGAAGAGACTACTAGTCGCGACTAGAAGCTTAGGAAGTCGCGACTGACAACTCCAGAGATGACAGGTCGAGACTAGAAGCTGAGTAGGTCGCGACTGAAAACTCCAGAGGCGAGGAGTCGCGACTAGTGGATACAGAGGTCGCGAGATAGTTCGAATACCGAAGGTAACACTTCTTTCTCATTGACTTAAACACACTCGGTAGATTCGGGCAGGGAATGGAAAATTTTTTAAGTTAATTTCCGCTGCGTGTCTTCCAATTCCCTTCAACCAACACCAACGAGAAGTTACTTTCGAAGTAGGGGACGCAGTTTTCCTACAAATTCAGCCATTCTGTCAAGCATCGCTTTCCCACCAACGGTATTCCAAGCTTTCTCCACGGTTCTTTGACCCATATGTGATCACAAGGAAAGTGGGACCTGTCGCATATGAACTTGCAGTCCTCCAAATTCCAAAATGCATCTTATTTTCCATGTTTCCTGTCACATCCTAATTTTTCCTATCGGTATAATACTGATAGAGGAAAGAGGTTTGGAAAGGATTGTGATGATGAATAGAGAAGAAAAGAATGATTAGATGAAAGTTTAAAGAAGAATGACTAAATTGAAAAGTATAAAGTTGCATAGTACAAAATGTAAAGTAGATATAAACTTTAGGCCATTAAGTGTAATTATGAAAAGTTGAGGGTCTAAAGTGTAATTTTAAAAAGTTTTGGGACAAAATGGTAATTATGAGAAAGTTAAGCCGGAAAAGGCCCAAAATTAGTTCAGTCCCAAATTTTTTCAGTAAATATAGAAAATTATTCTGATCAATTTGATGCAACATAGAATTTTGATTTGAGGTCCCAAAAAATTGATATGAATTTCTAAAGAAAGAAAAATTAATACAGTATACTATAGACCTCAGAATCAAATGAAAATTGGCAGTAAATTCTTATAATTAATATGAGAATTTATGAATCTTAATGAACTTAAAAAGGAGTTTTGTAGAATTTATTATGGAATTTACAGTGGATTAAAACACCCGATAAATACATTTCGGGGGAAATTCTCGGGAGTTGAGCCCATGAAGGTAGTGGATCATGTAGAAGGCCTAAAATGGTGCCTTATAGGCCCAATAATATTTTTAGATAAGTATGTGGGCCAGGGCTAATGAAGACCCGAAAAATGTAAAATTATGAAAATGCCACAGAGTATGCCACTGTATTGTGTCATTAAGCTAGAGATAGACAAAGAGCATTTTGGTCATTTGACTAAGGTTAGACAGTCAAGGAGAGTTCCCAAAATAGTTGACCAAGGTTAGGGAATACTCTGATGAGGTATGAAAAGACGATAACGCCCTTGAGATATTAAAGTAAATAAAGAAGAACCAAGGGGCATTTTGATAATTTGCCAAGGGATCTGTGATTAAGTTTAGACCCAGTACAAGAATTTTAATTGTAGGAAGAATTCAGATAATGGATTTAAGGTCAGAAAGCATATTATGGAATCTTAGAAAAATTAGATTCAGAAAACAGTTTGGGTTTTGGGAAATCGGACTAAGCTGGTACCGGATTGGACTGGAATTTTTCCAGATGCTTCTTTCCTTGGAAATTTTTCCGCATGTCCTATGAGGTTTTCCTTGATGATGTCATAATTATCTTTTAAGAAAAGTTAAATCCAAGAATAAATGTGAGCCAATAAAGCAAATAGTGCACAAAGTGATCTTGGCATCAATTTTCCATTGGATTTCTCTATAAATACCCCCAATTTCTGATTCAAAACCGTGAAGCATTCTCCTTTGGGGAAACTATGTCAAAATGAAAACTCAAGCCAAGACAAAGAAGAATCCAAGGTCTAAAGTTCAAGGAAGCTAGAGATTAAAGGTAAGCAATCTATCCTAGCTTATTTTCCTTTGATTTGGGAGCTTGAACTTAGGGTTTTCATGGAAGAAAGTTGAGTTTTCTCTAAAGTGTATATGCTGTCCAAAACCTTAGATGAAAGGAGAAAGAAGAAATTAAAGTTAGAGTTATGTGATTGAAGCTTAAACAAGCTAGTTAGATGATTGGTTGTTGAATCAAGTTGATATTCTTGACTTTGCCATGGTTGAAACAATTTGGTTTACACTGTTCATGATAGAAGGAGATGTAATTTCAATGATCTAATGCTTCCATTGAGTTTATATGATGATTTTGTGTTGGATTGGATAGGTTTTGAACCTTAAAAATATTGGAATTGAAAGTTATAATGTTTAAAATTCTTCTCTATTACTGTTCACTCACATGAACAGTGATTGGAATTCCATGATTTTGATGCTTCCAATAGTTTTAAAATGAAAAGTTGTGGGATAAAGTAGAGAAACAAGTATGGGAAGTATTGGAATCAAAATGAGAATTTTTGGAAAAATTATGTATGTTTTTCAAATCTATCCAGAACAGAGCATGGGAGCTGGAATTTCATGATTCTAAGCTCATAAATGGATTCAAAAGATGAAATTGTGTAGGGTAAGGTCAAGACATCAATTGATTCAAAGGCCAAGTCAATTGGTAAAGATTAAAGGAAGTTATGTTAGTTAAAGTAAATTTAATGTTCAAGAGAGTGAGATTGTAATGAATGGATGATTATGTGATGTTAGGATTTGATTGTGGACTCAAAAGAGGCAACCACACATCAAGGAAAAGTAAGAAGGAAGAAGCAAAGTTAAAGTGAAAGGAAGTAAAGCAATAAGGTAGTAAACTTACCCTAAACTTGTATGTATTGAATGTTATGCTTCATTGTGCTATGGCTTTGTTAAATTATGTGCATATGTGTAGATGAATAAAGCTTTATTTCTATGATTACTTTGGCCAATTGTATTTCATATGATACATGGAAGCATGCTCATTACACTATTGTAACACTTTCACAAGCAAGTACAAGTATTTATACTAATACATGCATTATTTAATATCGTTTGCTACTGAGATTTCCCTAGAAATCTCACCCCATCCATGTAATCCCAATCCCAACAGGTTTATGAATGAGGAAAGAGGATGAAGAAGCATAAAGAGGAGTTAGGGAGTGGTCAATGTAAATGTTATATGATGTTATGTGAACAATTCTTGCAAGTAATGATGCTGTATGACTAGTTAAGCAACAATGTTCATGATGTAATGAAAAATAGTAAATGATGATAAAAATGTATGAAAATTTATAGACATTTATTTAACATGTCAATCTTCATTTTGACACCAAGAATGCCTTATTTTGATGTCTGTACAAAGAGAACCAATTTTCCAAAGATGGGGACCAGAATCTATTTTTAGAATTTTTGACCAAATGAACGGTAATATTTAACGATTAAATTGTATTAATTGGCTGAACATTTGGCTAGTAACTTATTTTTCTATAAAACGTCAAGGTGTTAGCTTTGAGTATAATTTTGAACCACTTCATTTTAATTTTTCTATAATTAATTATGATTTTTCAAAGTTCATCACCTAATCTGGAATACCATATGAACAGTAACTCACTAAGAGTAAAAAAAATCCAGATTTAGCTAATGGACTTCAAAGTTCATGTAAGTGGTTCTAAATACTACCGAATGATCCCTAAGACATATAAAAGTAAGGATGTTACATTTCCCTATTAAGGCCAACTCGTGAAGTTGAACCTACCCACCCACCAGCACCTTTACCCATCAATGCTGACTTTGAGATGGTTTTGGAACCTGAAAGAGTGCTAACTCATCATTGGAAAGGGCCAACTCTGGAGATGCTCATCCAATGGAGGAACCGACCTATAGAGGACTCCAGCTGGGAGGAGTATGACTTGTTGTAGATTCAATTTCCAGCATTCCACCTTGAGGACAAGGCGGCTTTTGAAGGGGGAGATATTGATAGGTTCCGTTTAACTTATCAAAGGCACAAGAAGACCAAGTCCAAGCAGTTCCAGACCATGTTTCATTAATTATTTAATTATTATTTATTTTATTTATTCCACTCTGTTAGTGGGAAGGTTAGTGGAGTCCATCATGCTCTTATTTCTCTTGTCATGGGTATGTTTCCCGATAATGTAGGGAGAGTCAGTCATCAGTTTATCAGTTTCTATGTATTCCTGCATCTATAAATACCTCTTGCTTATTCATTTTAAGTAGAGTGAAATAAATCATATTTTCATATATTCTCTTGGCTTCTAATTCCTATCCTTGCTAGATTCTTGCTAGAGAGAGTGAGTAGGAGAGGTTACCCTACCAAAACATAATGCAACAAAGTGAGTCTAGAAGCCTGCGAGAGTAGCCTAGCTTACCAGGCATTCGTGTGAACCTCAATATTATGTAAAGCCTATTGATAGATTGATGTCTTGTCTCTACCAAGATCCATCCAAGTTCCCAAATGAATATTAATAAGTTCCAATTGTTAGGCAAAATGAACATTAAGTAGTCAGGAGATATCCATTTTGAGAGAATAAGGAATGTTCTTGCTACAAACCAAGGTAGATTTACTCCGATTGACTTGTTGTCCAGACAATTGATAAAGCCTGATTGACAGCTTCACAACACTCACGGATTCCTTCAAAAAAGAATAATGAATCATCTGAATAGAGAAGGTGGGAGATAGGTCGTGCAGCTTGACAAAGTTTAATACCTTTTCAACATCTAGACATCTCTAGAGAGGTAATGATACAAGATAGAACATTCTAAGATCTAAAGGTATGGTGATAGAGGATCACCTTGAAGGATCCCACAATTCGGTAAAATAACTAAAGTAAGTTAGCCATCAAACTGAATTTGGTATTCAACAGTGGAAATGCATTACTGAATGAGATTAACCCATTTTGTAGAAAAAATCATCTGCATCACTGTGGCAGCAATGAAATTCCAAGAAAGCCTACCAAAGGCTTTTGAGAAATCCATCTTCAAAGCCACAAGCTTCTTCCTACATGGTCCCTCAAGATGAACCTGAGAGAGTACATCAGCAACAAGCATAATGTTCTCCGAAATCTACCTACCCTTTTGAAAAGGCACTTTGATGAGGCACAATATGGTTACAAAGAGGGGCTTTGAGTCTATTCATAGGACTTGGAAATGATTTTGTAAGCTATATTACAGAGACCGATTAGTCTGAAATCCAAAACTCCCTGAGGTCTATCAATCTTCGGAATCAGTACAATGACTGTTCTATTCAAGGACCACAACATGTGTTCATTATCCCAGAAATGCCTAACCATTTGGCAAATATCATGTTGAACAATGGACCAAGTTTTTTGAAAGAATGAAGCATGGAACCCAACAGGCCCCAGGGCAATATCCTTAGAGAGGCCAAAAACTGCTAGTTTAATTTCATCATCAGAGATAGGCTTCATTAATTGACATATTTCTTCTTCCAATAAGATTAGCAAAGGGAATTGAGATAGATTATCAATCAATGAGGGAATCTCAAATGAGTCAAAATTCTGATAGATATTGAGAAAGTGGGAATAAGTCATTTGTAGAAGATCAGGGTCATCAATCCAAATTCCATTTCGATCCATCAAACTTTGGATATTATTTCTAGCGCCCCTATTGTTAACCACAGCGTGAAAAAACTTAGTGTTGCGTTCACCTTTAGCTTGCCAATCTAATTTTACCCTCTAAGCCCAAAAACTAGCTCATAGTCAAGAAAAAAAATTCCAAATTATGTTTTGAGGCAACAAACTCTTATTCAATTCCGGGGTGTAGGGAGTTACCAATTGAGATGGACTCATAAATTTCCTTGAGTCTTTCCTTAGCTTTCGATACTTGAGCAGATCAGTTCCCTATAGAAGATTTGCTCCAGGATATAAGAGAAGTAAGGGTACGAGAAAGCTTACAGTGAAGCCTAAAACTGGGAGAGCCAAGACCTGATTGAGCCCAACATGATGATATAATCTCCTGACATTCACTAAAATTATACCGATAGAACTTTCTGAATCGATGTCTCTTATTGGGCTTTCAGTGTCAAAAACCACCGAACAATAATCTGATGCAGCAATAGTTAGTGAATGAGAAAATTACTTTGGAAAAGAATTAAACCATTGAAGAATACAGAAAACCCTGTCAAGACACTCAAGAGTCAGTGTAAAGCCATGTCTGTTATTTTTTCTAGGTAAACATAGGTCCATTTTGAGCAATGGAAATTAAGCAGTTAGATTCAATGCACTCCCTAAACACCATCATACCAGAGGAGGAGCCATTTCCGCTAATTTTGTTTGTACAGTCTAAAATTTGATTAGGAGGAAGTGGCCTTAATCCAATCCTAAATGAGGTGTCTGTTGTGCAAAGAGGACCATAAACAAAAGAAAGGTAGCAGGAAGGAGTATTATTCATTCTAATAACATAACAGTGACACACAAAAGTGGAGGTATACAAAAATTGTACCACAAAATTAGGAGACCATGGTAAGATAGTCCCACCACCTTTATTTACCGCATTGGTTCCACAAAAGTTAGTTCTAGATTTACAAGAGGTTTACAAGCATCTTCCAACTTAATTTTGGTTTATGATAGAAAGAAGTCAAGCTTATGTTGTTGAAATAGACGCTTGCACCAATGAACTGTCGTGGCCTTCCTGAATCCACAGCAGTTCTAACTCAAAAGTTCATGGTGCCATGGGAAGCTTTTGGTCGGCAGCTTCCTTGACGTCAGATGGGTAGAGTCCAGAATGGTCATTTTAAGCTTTTTCCTCGGTGAGCTTGAGGGCGTGTCATCATCAGGCTTCCTTTTAAGGTTAAGATCCTCTCTATGACATGGTGAATTAGGGCAAGGAAGAGGATCCTCAGATGAGACCTGCATGGAGAAAAGAAAAATCATAACGGACCCGGCATATCAGCTTCATATGAGATCATGAGAGGACCACCCTAAGGAACTGAAAGGTAGAACGAGTTGCTAGCCAAAAGGTTCACTTCAAGACTATCTGTAACTATTAGAAAATAAACATCTCTTACATAATATAATCAATCTAGATTATGACATACATAAATATAAAGCTTATATGAGATACAGCGAAAGACTTAAAGTTACCTCTTACCATTAGCCTTACTGATCTGGATTTGAGAAGAACTAGAATCAATACAAAAATACCTATGAATCAGAAAATACTATTAGATAAACAACAGGTTCTTCCAACTAGTGATTAGGCATAGTGATGGTATTGTTGTCACCAGTGGGGAACCTTCGAGAGTGAGCTGAGAAAGTAGGTTTTCGCTCTGGACTCAGAAACTATGGCACGATAAAACTCAATTGTTAATTTCCACCATAAAAAATTAACCTCAATAAACTGAATCAATAACCCACCTTGGACTAGGCCCAAATGACTATGGGCCACACTCAGAAATATTTATTAATTATCCTAATTAATACAAATAGTTATAATAATATTAATAAATATCTCACATTCTCCCACTTGACCCGTATACTCAATGTCATTTCCCTGTCTAGGTAAACTGATGTCATGCTACAAGAATCATGGTGATAAGTTCCCTTTTATCGAGTATTACCTTCCATGTATTACAAGTAGCACCATCACTTAATGGGTATCACAATATACATGAATTCAATGTTCATTCGGTTCCTGTCTCAATATTTATCAATTTCAATAACACAAATATATACAATCACAAATTTGAAATGATAAACCATAAAATCTGATTTCATTGCTCATACCTCCACTAATCAAAAGTAGGATGAAGTCCCATATGAGGTACATGTGTGACAAAGATGTTCGGCTTAAATCCTTTTGTCAAAGGATCATTCAACATATCTAATGTACTGATGCGTTCAATGAAAACTGGGTCATCCTGAACTCTTTCTCACAAGCAAAGGAATTTAAGCTCGGCAAACTTGTTTCAACTTTTATTCCTTTTATTGTTCGCTATGGCCACCGCAGCTGCGTTATCACAGTATATTCTGATTGCCTTAGAGACTGAATCCATAATCTTAAGCCTAGCAATGAAATTCCTTATCCAAATAGCTTATGAACTTGCTTTAAAACACGCAATGTACTCAGCATCACCAGTAGACGGAGCTGTTTGAGTTTGCTTAGCGCTTCTCCACGATATAGCTCCTTTTGCCAATAGGAAGATGTAACCAGATGTAGACTTATCGTGTCTACGCATCCTCCAAGATCTAAATATGAGTATCCAATTACATCCAAATTGTCTATTCTCCTATATGTGAGCATGTAGTGTTTAGTGCCTTATAGGTACCTAAACACCTTTGCAGCTGTCCAATGTGCTTCCCCAAGATTACTTTGGTATCTTCCCAACATACCTACAGCAAAAGTGATGTCAGGTCTTGTATAAACTTGTGCATACATCAAGATTCCTACCACTGAGGCATATGGGACATTTCCTATCTGTTTCCTTTTGAGCTCGGTTTCAGGACACTGTTTTAGACTGAATTTATCTCCCTTTTTAATAGGAGCCACGTTAGATGAACAATTTTACATTCTGAATCGTTCAAGAATCTTGACAATGTAAGCTTCTTGAGAAAAGCCTACAAGACATTGGGTTCTATCTCTATGGATCTTTATGCCAATGACATAAGATGCCTCACCCATATCTTTCAATCAAAACTCTTGGACAAAAACTGCTTCACCTCACGCAATAGACCCAGATCATTAGTAGCAAGTAGAATGTTCCACATGCAAAATTAAGAATATAATCTTACTCCCACTAGCCTTGTGGTATATACAGTCATTCATGATATTCTCAACAAAACTAAATGATGTGATCACTTCATGGAACTTCAAGTACTACTACCGTGAAGCCTGTTTCAAACCATATATTGATTTCTTCAGCTTTCATACGAATTATTCTTTATCTTCTGCAACAAACCCCTCAGACTATTTCATATAGACTTCTTCCTCCAGTTCACCATTGAGGAAAACAGTATTTACATCCATTTGGTGCAACTCCAGATCAAAATAGGCAACCAATATCATGATGATACGAACGAATCTTTCTTAGATACAGGTAAAAAAGTTTCACTGTAATCAATTCCTTCCACCTGAGTGAAGCCCTTAACAACCAACCTAGCCTTGTATCTATCAATGTTACTTTGTGAGTCTCTTTTGGTTTTGTAAACCCATTTACAGCCAATGGCCTTAGACCCACTAGGCAACTCTACAAGTTCCTAAACATGGTTGTTTGCCATGGAATTTATTTCATCAATCATAGCATCATGCCACAACTTAGAGTTTGAACTTTTCATAGCCTGAATGAACATTAAAGGATCATTCTCAACACTTACATCACAGTCAACTTTAGCAGAATACACTACGTAGTCATCAGATAATGTCGATATTCTTTCTCTAGTTGACCTCCTTAATTCAACCTCTTGGGTTGATCCAGGTTGCTGAACAAGGACATCCTCTATCACATCTTATGGTGATTCTACTCGTGTGATAGGTTGACTATCTGGTATGTGTTCATCTTGTTCAGCATCGTCAACTTGAGCCATAGGGTCTACATCACGCTCAATATCAATCCCAACAGTAGGATGATCATTAACTATTGACGTCCCCTCATGAATGATGTTAATGGTTTGCTCTATGTGATCATCTAGTGGACAACCACTCCCACTGGTCATATCATTCTCAAGAAACTTAGCATTCCTAGACTCGACAAACCTTTTAGAAGGTGGAGGATAATAAAACTTATAACCCTTAGACCTTTCCGCATAGCCTACAAAATAAGCTCTAATGGTCTTGGGGTCCAACTTCTCCTATAGATTCTACACTCTTACTTCTGCAAGACAACCCCATACCTTGAAATGATTTAAACTGGGTTTCCATCCTTTCCATATTTCAAAAGGTGTCTTGGACACTGCCTTTGTTGGAACCTTGTTTAATATGTATGTGGCTGTCTTGAGTGCTTTCTTCCACAGAGAAGGTGATAGCTTAGAGCTACTCATCATGCTCTTAACCATATCCAGCAAGGTCCTATTTCTTCTTTCGGCTACACCATTCATATCAGGTGATCCAGGCATAGTATATTGGGCTACTATACCTTGCTATGGAAGAAAAACAGCAAATAGACCTGGCGCTTGTCCTTTACTAGTATATCTGCTATAATGTTCACCACCACGGTTTGATCTCATGATCTTGATTGGTTTCCCAATATATTTTTCTACTTCTACTTTATATTCCTTGAAAGCAACTAGTACCTCACTTTTATTATAAAGCATGTAGACATACATGTATCATGAGTAATTGTCAATAAAGGTGATAAAGTACTTTTGACCATGCGCAGTTAAATCAGGGCAACAAATATCCGTGTGTACAATTTCTAATAATTCAGAACCTCTTTCACCCCTTTATATGACTTATTGGTCTAATTTTCCCTAATGCAGTCCACACAAGAATCAAATCCTGAATGGTTCAAAGATGGAATAATTCCTTCTTTGTTTAACCTTTTGATTCTGTCAACGGAGATATGTCCCAATCTCATATGCCACAGGCTATAAGAATTCTCATCGATGACACTTCTCTTAGTACCACGCAAAACAGAAAAATATTGAGGTGAATCTGAAATGATTTTAAATAAGCCATCAATCATAACTAAATTCGTAATCAAAACAGAATATTTTGTCAAAGTCATAAGTTTCTTAGAAAGAACTAAATGATAATCAAATGGAATAAGTTTTGACATAGAAATCAAATTCCTTTTGTAAGAGGGAACATAAAACACATCATAAAGTACCAAAACATGATTATTCGAAAAGGTTATGCTAAAAGTTCCAACGGCTTTCACAGAATCTCCTCTCCCACTGCCTGAAAGGACAGTTTTCTCATTGGGATGTGGAGGCCTACTTGACAGAAAGCCCTGCATAGTAGTCAAAATATGGATCATCGAATCAGTGTCAATCCATCAAGTGTCATCATTAACGCTAGAAAAATTAGATTCAAAAGTAACACAAGATGAAAGCATACCTCTCATCTTCATTACATGTTGCTTCACACTGCCAATACTTGTAAGCCTCATAGCACATAATTCAGACATGACGGCACCACCCATCTACTTGTCTGTCAGCTTGAATTGCTTATCTAAGGCTTCCAGGTATCCTTTGGCTGTGTCGCACTTAGAGACTGCTCCCCTAATGCTTCTGGTAATCCTTTGTTGTACAAGTATAAGAGATAAGCGGTTACTCCGCTCCCACATATTATACCTTTCCTTTGCCTCTCTATCATCAAAGGTATTATCAGGTCTCAGAGGTTTTTCATACCTCAAGGCATAATCCAAGTCTAAGAAACCAAGCTGCAGCAAAACATCATCTCTCTAATCAGCATAGTTAATGCTACCATCTAAGATTATTTTGTTGCTTACATCAGCCATAATCCTGGGGGTAGCAATGAGATCTGCAAACTGAAAACAGACAAATATACAAATAAGCTCACCCGTAAAAATTTGAAGCAATCATAAGTCACTGTGCCATGTATGCATGCTTATCACAAATATAGTATGCAAGTAATATAAATACGTATCACCAATGTCTACCTGTGGGCAAAAACATTAGCATAGCATGTATTTATCTCAAGTGATGGAACTAGAACGCATTAATAATTTTTCAATACCTGTGGGTTACTTAGAAAATAACAAGGCCATTCTATCCCACCCTAATTAAATGTACAATTATGAGATATCTACCTATGGATAAAGATGAATCATAGCCATACATTTAATTACAATTGATATTTCAAATCTATATGTGATTAATGAAAGCATGCAACAAATTCAATGAACAAGGATGCCGTGGCTACTCCTCAAAGAATTGCAAGCTAATCACAAATATCATTCATGTGCATTGAAAATCCAAATATGCCCAACTTAATGGAGCAATTAATTATCACCCTAACTAAATGTACAATTATGAGACATCTACCTGTGGGTAAAGATAAATCATACTTATATATTTAATTACAATTGATATTTTAAATTCATATGTGGTTAATTAAGGCATGCAACAAAATTCAATAAATAAGGATGTTGTGGCTACTCCTTAGAAAATTGCATGCTAATCACAAATATCATTAATGCGCATATAAATCTAAATATGCACAATTTAATGGAGTATTTAATAAATTAATTTAATCAACTAATGTGACTAAATATAATATAATTTAATCAATAAATGTGACTAAATAGTTTAATTTAAATTCTTCCACTATTTCATGCACCCAAACAATATTTAATAAATTAATTTCAACTCAAAAAGATTCTTACAAAAATTAAATAGTTAATTTAATTGCCAAAGGAGAAATTAATATATAAAATAGGCAATTAAATAACATAAAAAATTAAAATTTATAAATAAATTTTTCAAATAAAAAATCAACAATAGAGAAATTAATTTTTCTTTATTTAAACGTTTACAGTACATGTAATAGTAATTAAAAGGACATAAAATTAAAAAAAAAGAATAAAATATTCTGGAAAAATAAATTAAATGGCCCAAAATAATTTTTTTTGGAAATAAAACCTAAGGGGCCCATACACAAGAGTCCAATATAGAGCCCAAAAATTTTTCCAGAAAAATTCAGGCACAAAAATGTGAAGCCCAGTAGGCTGCCAAAAAAAAAATAGCAGCCCAAAACAAGACGACCCAATCTGATTTTTAAAAAAAAGTGGTTACAGATGGCCCAAATATACAGAAAGCCCAGAACAAAAAGGCTAAAAAGGTGAAAATCAATTTGGCAGAAATAAGGTCCAATAAAACAGAAAGCCCAATGTATAAGGTCCAACCAAAAGGCATCTGCTTAGGTCATCTTCCTCATGAAGTTGAGTTACCCTAACCCGACGTGCGACCTGGATGCTCAGCCTATCGTAGCCGCAAAAGCAAAACACATGGGGCGATGATCTCTGGCGATCCTCAATAGTGCTTCATCTCTCTTTTGTTTTGACCCTAAAAAATAGAACAGAAACAAAATACTTGACCAAAAAAGGTGAGCAACCCATAGAGGAGATTTTTCAGATATAGGATTTACTAAAAAGTCAAAAGCTCTTCATGGGAAAATCTAGCGCAGCAAGCATCATAAAGCACTTGAACTTTGCTCCTATACATTGGTCCTCTCATACATACTCTAAGGTTAAAGGTTACAAGGCATAACTCGTGACGTGACTCTTGAATAGAAAGAGAGTGGACCACGGAAAACAAGGACAAGGAATCGTGAGCAAAAGGAATAGAATGAATCAAACTGGGGCCTCACCTGTCTATTATTATATTATGGTGGGCTTCTCTTATGTTGGATTAAAATTAATAAGCAAGGTAAGAGGGATCTCAAATAAGGTTCTGATGCTACATGTTAGAAAATAAACATCTCTTAGACAATATAATCAATCCAGATTATAACATACATAAGTATAAAGCTTATATGAGATACAACGGAAGATTTAAAGTTACCTCTTGCCATTAGACTTACTGATCTGGATCTGAGAAGAACTAGAATCAATACAGAAATATATGTGAATTAGAGAACACTGTTAGATAAACAACATGTTCTTCTAACTGGTGATTAGACATAGTAATGGCAACTTGTGTACTGCTGTCACCAGTGAGGAACTTTCGAGAGTGAGCTAAGAAATTAGGTTTTCGCTCTGAACTCAGAAAGCTCAATTGTTAGTTTCCACCATCAGAAAATTAACCTTAATAAACTGAGTTAATAGCCCACCTTGGACTGGGCCCAAATAACTACGGGCCACACTCAAAAATATTTATTAATTATCCTAATTAATATATAAATAGTTATAATAATATTAATAAAAATCTCACACTAGCTGCCATTCATAATCATTTTTGCCTTTGCAGAACAGGTAGATCCCAAATCCTTCTGCTCCCCATTCAAATTCTTCCTGATAAGCAAGCCAATAGTTAACGAGGGCCATTAGGGGAGGGGAATGCTTTGCTCTGAACCACTTGACAGAATTTAATCCTGGAAGATTATCCTGTGGCACAAAACAAGAGGATCCTCAAAATTTTTAAACAATGGAGAATAAAAGCATCTACTTCAGAGTCAAGATGATTGGGGGTGTTGGTAAATCACATTTTCTTGTGACCATTGTGAACAATTAATTTGTGAGGATGAATAATCGCTGCATGCAGATCAGGGATGATAGAGGACACAAGAATTTGGGGTGGACTAAGAGAAAGATCCGAGGGTGTGGGTGGTGATGGTGAGGTTTGTGATGGACTGGGTATTGGGAGCAGATAAAAGTAGGTCGAAGGGAAGCATGGGATTGCATTATGGTTATTTGGTGGGATTTGAGGAGGTTGTTTATAGGAAGGTCCATAAGAGTGATTGGAAGGATGGTCTTCCGGTGAAGGCACGGAGGGATTATGAGAAGTAGGAGGAAGATTTTTTTGGATGGACGTGATGGTTTTAGTGACCTTTTTTTTTTTGGTACAAAAATTTTTGGAAAGAGGTTGGGTTCACCCACAATCCAAGGGTAGGGAAAACTTTTTCTTCCTTCTAGGAGATACCAATGTCAGGAAGGACGAGCCGTCTATTACCCTCGGGCATAAACTTAGGCACCTAGGAGTTAGGATGCCTCCCTAAGCGCCGCGACTGAAACCACAACAAAATGGTATTCTCTAGGGTTCAAATACGCTCTAAATAGTCGTATGTCTCATCCCTTCGTCAGTTTTTTTTGGTTGCCCACCCGATTCACCCGAGCTTTGCCCCGACTACATCTGGATTTGATCCGCTTCGCGCACTTGGCTATGGTGGGTGAGTCTTCCAACGGGGATTTTCTGTATACGCCAAGGCTCGAGCTCGAGAGCTCGAGACCTCGCTTAAGCGATACCGAGCTGCTTATTGTAACATCCCTACTTTTGGGTCTAGGAGAACTGGGAGGTAGTCTGATATGGGCAGGCTGCTAAACCCGTAGTCCTAGGATAGTAATCTGATATGGGCAGATCACTTACCTATATTTTGTAGGAATCCGAGGAATGAGCTAAGTCCCTCAGGATTTAAAGATGAGTTAAGTCTTTAACCTATAAAATAGGGAAAGTTCACCTAGGTTCAAAAAGAGGAATGTAAGGAATATCCTAAGTCTTAAGCCTAGGAATTCTGCAGGTAACTAGATATGGGCTGGCTCCTGAGTAAGATAACCTGATATGTGCGGGTTGTCGAGTCTTTTCAATTAACAATGACTCCCGAAGAGTTCAGGGGATGAGTTGTTGAAAGAGAATTTTGAGAACTTAAGATGAAGGATAAGAAGATAAGTAAAGAGGTCAGAAAGAGAGTATAGGGTCATAATCGTAATTATGGAAAAGATCAGGCTAGTAGCCAATGAGTACCATATTTTACCATAAAATAGAGAAAATTATGCTGATCATTTCACTGAACTATGAAATATGCATATGAGGTCCCGATGAGTATGTAAGAATTAGAAAAGTGACCAAGGGTTATGATCATTTTGAAAACTGCGCGCGAGCGTACTTTCAGGCCAAAATAGCCCCAATCCGGATTTAATATCTAAAAATACTGGGAGATAGAGAAAATAATTCCAGGTTGAATAACGTGACACGAAATTTTAATTTGAGGTCCCGATTTTTCTATAAAAATTCCTAAAGATGGGAATTTACAATTATAATCGGTAAAGGAAAAGCAGTCCGAATAGAGATGATCGGACTGTGTCCAGAAGCCATAGTATTTCTAAGGCCCAGATATAAGTTATACTAAGTCATGGTAGACCCAGGGGAAGCCCAAGATGTCTGGATGAGGCTAGACTAGATCAAGGGCAAAATAGTAATATTCGGGCCGAAAGGTAGTGATTTTTTAATATGTGCATAAAATTCCCAAAAATTCCATAAAATAGGAAATATTATTTTGAGGAACTTTTGTGAAGGGAAAAGATGAAAATACTGTGGGAAATATTTATTAGGCATTTTTCTAAAATATGACCGAATCGATTTCGGTTTGGACCGGAATGCTTCTGAAAGCTTCTGGAAGGCTCCCAAGGCTCCCAATTTCTCCATGTGTGCTTCCAAAGGTGGTTCCCACATGCTTTTAATGTTACTTGGTGATTAAGCCAAGAAAAGAAAAAAAATAAAAAATAAAAATAAAATAAAAGTAATAATTACAACTTTTGAGTCAGCATGCTGAGTCAGCAGGTACTTATGAAGGGCCATGAGTCATCATGAGGACATCACCATGATGATGCAATAAAATGGATTAAAGAAAATAGAAAATTTCAAGAAAAATCGTGGCCGCATGATTAAAGTTCTTAAGAATTACCAAAATGCCATTCGTGAAACCTAAAAATACCCCCTCCCCTTCATAAGGTGTTGGAAATTGTGCCCTAGGGGCCAATCATTGTATCAAGTTATCACATTATTTGCATGTTTACTGTGATGACCATCCTTGGATAACTCATGATCTTATCCTAAATGTCCCTGGTCGGTCATCTATGTGGGAGCAGAGATGAAATAAGACCAGTATGACTTTGAAGATATATAGAGATATAAATCAAAGTCATAAGCACATGTAAGAGTGCAGGGTGTTGGACCGACCCGCTATGAGAGAGCTGCATGGGTTAAGTCATAAGCTCCTCTCATATACAAGCCATGTCACTATGCCCTTTGACCTGAGATCATCATGGATTCCTACATGACAAACGCTCAGCTTTGACCTAGTCAAAAGTCACTTTTGACCGAGTGATCATAAAGGCTATGCTCGGGCTTAGTGGTTTTTCATGCGGAGGAATGTGAATGGTCAAGATGGAATTTGTCCCTCACATTCGTAGAGAGATATTACTGGGCCCCTCGATGAGTGAGTCTGAGAAATGTATGGCCATACTAGAATGGAAGGGTAGTTCCATTTCTATATTCAGACTACTCAGGGATCGAGAAAGTAACGGTCAGGAATAGGAGGATGACGTTCTCCATGCCTCATCCTTGACCGAAATATCATGTGACAAAAGGGACGTGATATGGTTGTATGAAAGGTTACATCGTTTATCGATCCTCATATGTTTTGGGTAGTCGTAATGCCTTGCTAGAGACCGCTTACGACTTGTGGGTCAGTATAGTAACTGGGCCACTGCCAACTTCATATGGGCCTACAGGGTCGCACACAAAACAGCCCAATGCGAGCTATGATGTCCAGATTCATTGAATCTAAGAGATGTCTAGATTCAATGAATAATCTAGGGTGGATATATATTTTATATATATATATAAATTAGTTTATATATATATTATATATATAATATAAGAGATATTTGTAAGATTTAATTTATAAGGATAAATTAAATCTCTATCATTTTTGAATTTGAATTTAAATGGATATGATCTATTTGAATTTGAAATTCAAATTGATAAGATATCTCAAATTTGATTTATGAGAATAAATCAAATATAATTCTGTCTTATCTTTATTTTAAATTAAATAAATAGGTGAATTAAACCTGTGGGACGGATTTAATATAAACCATATTTATTTAATCAGTTTCTTATTAAATTATGCAATATATGATATTGTATTAATTCGGAATTAATATAAGATTAATTCTGAAGCCCGGCCCTATTAGAAGCCCGATAGCTTCCTATATATTTGACATTAGGAGCTAGGGTTCTATACACAAGATAGATCTCTACACACACATTCAGACGTGAGAAGAGGGGGCAGGGAGAGTGCAAAAGGTTTGCACATAAGAAACTGCCGAGATAGAGACGGTGAGGACGGAATCTCTAGAAAGCCTTAGAGGGACAAGAGGCGCTAGCACGTCATTTGCGATTGGAACGCTGTTCGTGTGGATACCGGTAGAGGAAGCCGATCTGAGCTGTCGACTTCTACGATACGACCAGACACGAAGCAAGGTCGCGACCAGAACACCCTGAGGTCGCGACCATACGGGCATCTGAACGCCAGAAATCTGAAAAGAGGAGACAGGTCGCGACGTGAAGCTGAATACGTCGCGACTACAAACTCCAGAGACGTCCGGTCGCGACTAGAGGCAGAAGAGGTCGCGACTAACAACTCCAGAGGCGACAGATCGCGACTAGAAGCAGAGGAGGTCGCGACTAAAAGCTGAGGAGGTCGCGACTGAAAGTTCCAGAGGCGAGGAGTCGCGACTAGTGGACACTGAGGTCGCGACCAAAGCTCGAAACCGAAGGTAACACTTCTTTCTCCTTGACTTAAACACATTCGGTAGATCCTGGCTGGGAATGAAAAAATAATTTTAAAGTTAATTTCCGCTGCGTGTCTTCCAATTCCCTTCATAAGGAGCACGTCCAAGAGCACCAATTTAGAGAGAGAAGTGAGTTCTAGAGAGAGAAAGTGATAGGAAGGAAGAAAAGAAAGAAAGAAGGAAGTCCTGGCGGAGCCGAAAGCAGTATAGAGATATTAGAGTTCTGCTAAGCTAGTAAGGTAGTAACTAATCTTAGCTTTTATGTAATGGCTTTGTGATTTGATGTGCTATTGTTTGGTTGGATTGTTGTCTTATATGTTATGTCTGAAGCTCTATTACATAATGCTATGATCATATGTTATTATTAAGTATGGAAGCACGCATCATACTTATCTGCACACAATCACAAGTAGGCACTATCACACTGCATTACATATATTGTTATGGTTGTTACTACTGAGATTCCCCCGAATCTCATCCCCTACGTATAACCCATTACAGAGAGGTTACGTCGAAGTGAATTTTGAGAATGCTAGAGACGCCGTTATGCTGCCAAAATTATGGCAGAATGTCCATAATGAAGATGGGATATGATGAGTACTGTGTACGTAGGTATTGTCTAAGGAGTCTAGAAGTGAGTGGACCTAGTCGGTTCATCCAGTCTTTCCTGGGTACTTACGTAGAATGGTAGTTCTCATGGAATTACCGAATCAGTATAGTTCAGTTATTTTTAAAGATGAAATATAGTAGTTATACTGCCGGATTTCCTGCAGGAAAGATGTGATAGAGATATGAGGATTTGTTCATGTGCTGTTGTATAACAATTTATTATTTAATAATAAATATTGTTTGGCATGTTCAGCTTGTGTATAAGTAGCTAGAATAATGGGTTATACATAAGAAAAGTAATTATGAGAGTAATTGAAAAGTTAAGAAATTAAGAGAGAAATTCGCAGGTCTTGAGGCAGCGGTGTTCCGACCTCAGTTTGACCTAGTAAATGAAAGAGTTTGGCCAGGAAATTTGGTGAGCCAGTAGCACACATCTAGGGCTTTACGTGAATAGGTAATAAACTTCATTTGGATGTGTAGAATGCGATAAATCAGTTCTCAAAGTAAATGTTCAGAATAAGAAACTTAAGAGTAAAATTTTAATTTCTGGGCTTAAGTTAAGATATAATAGAGCTAATATCGCTTCCGCAAGTGTACATTGAGGGGTCTAAGGGAGGATGTTTCACTTATTACTCGGACTAGTCCCTGTTGGTCCCTTTGTCAGTTGAACCCATGATGAGTTGATTTTTTTTTTTGGTTGCCTACCCGGTTCACCGGAGCTTTGCCCCGACTACATCCGGATCCGACTCGCGTCACGCACCTGGCTATGGTGGGTGAGTCTCCCAACGGAGATTTTCTGCATTCGTCAAGGCTCGAACTCGAGACCTCGTTTAAGCGATACCAAACCGCTTACTACTTGGACCAACCCCCGTTAGTACGATGAGTTGATTTTAGTGACTTAAGAAGGCCAAAGGTAAGCCGAAACCTGGAGGTGGTGGTGGACGAGGATGTAAGGAATTAAGAAGGGATGAAAAAGTGGACTGTGGGCTTGGAGTAGTGACAGAATTTGGGTTAGGCCTTATTTCTGGGCCGAAGAGTCGTCTAGCTGGGTAGGAAGGTTGTGGACCCAGAGCTTGTCTTTTAAGTGGAGAGATCAGTAGGCCAGCCCGAATGCGACCAGAGATGGAAACTAGAGGATAAGGGCTCTGAGTTTTGACGCCCTAGCCCACAGAATCATTTTCCTGCGAAACCTTCGAGAGAGTAAGAAACAAGCAAACAATCAGAGAACATTGATGATGGCAATGAGATCTGTGCTGAGTCGAGGGTCAGTTTTAGGTTCGATGGAGTCAAGTCGGGGCGCTTTCACTCGCTACTTCAGCGACAAAGGCCGGGTTCTGAGTGAGGAAGAACAGGCCAAAGAGAACGTCTACATCCAGGTACTTTTGATTTTCTCCTCAACTTTTATTTCCTCCTGTTAGGTTGTTGAGAAACGGAAGCAAAGTTCTGATTTTTTTTTTTGTGCTTTGCGAGAAAAAAAAGTTGATTCTCTATGCTAATGAAAGGAGGATAACGGGGTTAGCCTTTTTGTTAATTTAGGACGTTGCAAAGGTCTGATGGTGACCGAGTCTGATCATAACTATTGCCTCTTATTTAGATTTTAAACATTAATTGGGATTTGGTTATGTAGCTCTCATCTTAAATTCTTAGTCTGTCTCATGGGATTAACCCTTCCAAGATCATGGACTTTTATAAGAGTGAATATTTGATACTCGGTCTTCGTGTGAGTGTGTATTTTTTTGTTATATGTAGATTTTATTATTTTGGCTTTGAAAGATTAATGTAAATGTGGAGATGGCTGAACGATTTCTATTCCGTGAGTGTATCAAATATTACCGATGATCAATTTGATGTGCTGCTAAAACATAACTGACCTGCCATAAATATCTATCTTTTTTATATTGTTTGTTTTTATTTTTTATTTTTTTTTTCTACAGAAATGGGAGAGGGAAAGGTTGGAGAAACAGAGGGAAAAGGCTGAGAAGGAAAAGGCTGAGAAAGAGAGAGCAAATATTGATAAGGTACAGTCGGTGTATTTGTTTGTAGAAAGAGAGAGCAATGTTTTTTTATGTTTCATACCATCGGTGTATTTGTTTGTAGAAAGTGCATTGTTAAACTGCTCAATGATTTTCTTTGGGTGATCTGCGCACCAGAAGGTGAAACTGCTCATATGATTTGTCTGAAGGAACAAATGGTTATGCACATTATGGGCTCGATAAGATAGGATCATGGTGTATGATTAGTGTGTCAAATCATGTGTATTTACAATTATAATTCACAATGTATAACTTAGGATGACTGTTGAAAGACAATTTGCTTCTTTGACTTCCATCTATAGTTAATTCACATATTGGATACTACTTATCTCCTTTAAAAAAGTATAATAGTCAGCTACTTGGGACTAGTTTAGGTGGTAATGGTAGGGTGCCACTTGGTTAGTAATGGTTTGAATCCGTCATTCTAAATCTTCTCCAAGCTAAAAATATATACTTTCAAAGCACTCAAATTGTGGATCATGTGACATATACTTGTCCAGTTTTCCTTGTTCTCTTGTTGATAATGTTTCTTCTCTAAGTTAAAAATATTTACTTTCAAAGAACTCAAATTGTGGATCATGTGGCATATACTTGTCAAGTATTCCTTTTTCTCTTGTTGATGATGTTTCTTCTCCAAGTTAAAAATGTTTACTTTCAAAGCACTCAAATTGTGGATCATGGGGCATATACTTGTCCAGTTTTCCTTGTTCTCTTGTTGATAATTTTTCTTCTCCAAGTTAAAAATATTTACTTTCAAAGCACTCAAATTGGGGATCATGGGGCATATACTTGTGTAGTTTTCCTTGTTCTCGTTGATAATTTTTCTTCTCCAAGTTAAAAATGTTTACTTTCAAAGCACTCTAATTGTGGATCATGTGGCATATACTTGTCCCGTTTTCCTTGTTCTCTTGTTGATAATGGTCTCATGATGGCATAATCTGCAGTGGTGTTTCCTGGACTAGAATGCCACTTTCCTGTGTTGAAAATGTGTTTGACATGATAATCATTAAAATTGGGTCAATAGTTGATATGGCGAAGTTATCAAGCTGTTGGATTACTTATTAAATGCCTAAACTTCAATGTGATGCAATGCTATGGCTAGTTTGGGATTGTCACATGGTGCAGTCACCTGCTTTCCACATATGAAAGATGCCAATTTTAAGGGTTTCTGTGGCCCGTGTTTGCACAGTTGCGACTCCAATGGTCCAACACCTAAATGGCTCTGTGATTTCCATCAGCATATGGTTCTTCTCCGTCTTTGCAAATGTTCTACTTTTAACTTTTTACATATCATCCTCACTCTGTTCTTTCATATCTCCCTTCTCTCTCTGCCCCCCATATCTCCCTTCTCTGTTACAGCATTCTTCAAAGTTTTATCTGTCTAGTATTCTTTTCACCTCAATCTCATTCATTCTTTTTTGGTTTGTTAGAAATCTGAAGGGACTCAGCAGGGCTGACTTTGTAATTCAACCAAGCTTTCAAAGCATCATTGAGATGTAATTATGAAGAATAAAGGACACGCATCAACTCTCAGTGGGCTTTGTTTCTTTTTTATATGTAGCTGTGTTGTTTGATGCAGCAACCATCTTAACTGTGATGTGATCCTGTACTTGTTTGTCTGTGTTGTTTGATGCAGCGACCATCTTAACTGTGATGTGATCCTGTACTTGTTTGTATGTAACTGCTGTTTGATGCATGCGTTTTTACTTGTCCAATATGCATATCCTTTCCTCATGATATGTAGTTCCCCCTGGCCCCTCTTTTAGAAAACACTGTTATGCAGTTTCGTGATGCTTGTATGCAATCAAGCCCATTGACTAGGCAAGGAATCTGATGACTCCTCCGTCTACCATTTCTTCAGTAGAAGCGTTCAATGAACCTCTTTTAACATCCTCCCTGGCACTTCCGCATTCAAATGGTTTAGACAAATGATTTTGGGTTCACTAGGATTAGAATTTGTCTAATCATTCAAAGAATGCTTGTAAAGCTCAAGCTGGAAGTGGAAGCAAGGCAAGAAAGTTGCCCTAGACCTTTTCAACATTGAGATTGCCATTTAATTTTTGAAACTCGTTATCATCTCTAAATAACTAATGGTATGGTCTAAATAACTGGATGAGACATTCTTTTCTTCCCTTTTCCTCTAGTGTTGCAAAACGGAACACCTGATGGCTTAGACAGTTTTGATCAGATTGCAATCACAAGATACGGCTAAAGTTTAAAGCACTTGATCAAAATACAAACAGAACAAGAAGAAGAGAGAGCAAAACTTTTCACATCACCTCAAAACTTTCTAACGGAGTCAATTATCTTCTTCACAGTAGAAACATCAGCCTTGAAAGCATTTGCCAAATAACGAAATGGTCCCCCAGACGCCTTTTCTGCATTTGCACTTGCAGAATGAGCAACATGATGATTATACTGAAAATGGATCAAGCCCTTTGGAAATATGAAGATAGAGACTGTGTTTGGTATCGACAAAACCTACTTGTAAGGAACAAAAGCTCCGAGGGTTGATGCTACCAGAAGGAAACTGAAATAGAGCATATGATATGCGTTGGCCACTAAGAGCTGGGAACTCAAGCATGGTGACTTTTGTTGCTGTCAATCATGTTTGAGTGTAAATACAGAGAGAAAAATGATGTACAAATGCTTATTTTCATTCATATGTTGAATACCTATTTATAGATATAATAGGTAACCCTAAATATAATAGGTAACCTTAGATATAATAGGTAACCCTAGATATAATAGGTAACCCTAGACATTAATTACAATATCATATCAGTATCATATCGCATCCTCTACTAATTACGGAATATTACATATCATATAATATCACTACAATATCTCTACACTCCCCCTCAAGTTGGAGCATAGATGTCAATCATACCCAACTTGTTACAAAGATATTCAATCCGAACCCCATTAAGAGCTTTGGTGAGGAGATCGCCTAGTTGATCACTGGATTGGGCATGTCCTGTAGAGATAAAATTTTCCTTGAGCTTGTCTCGGATAAAATGACAGTCGATCTCAATATGTTTCGTGCGTTCATGGAATACCGAGTTAGAAGCTATGTGTAGGGCCGCTTTATTATCACACCACAACTTAGCTGGTAATGAGGTTTGAAGGCCAACCTCCGTCATCAACTGATATATCCAGACTATCTCGCATACAGACTGTGCCATGGCTCTATATTCCGCTTCTGCACTCGATCGTGACACTACATTTTGTTTCTTGCTTTTCCAAGATACCAAGTTGCCTCCAACAAAGACACAGTAACCAGTAGTAGACCGTCTTGTGGCCTTTGATCCACCATGATCAGCATCACAAAAGCACTCAATATCTATATGGCCATGACTCTTGTACAATATCCCACGACCTGGAGATCCCTTCAAATAATGTAACACATGTTCTAAGGCTTCCCACTGTCGAACAGTTGGAGAGACCATAAATTGGCTAAGAACACTTACTGGGTAAGTGATATCAGGGCGGGTAACTGTAAGATAATTCAATTTTCCAATTAATCTTCTGTACCTCTCTGGGTTCTCAAACGGCTTGCTCTTAGCAGCTTCAATGGGATCTTCATATTGTATACTACCATCAGCATCAAGCAGCGGATAATAAACCATAGGAAAGCTAGATGGGGCAGCTCCAAGTTTTCCAGTTTCTTTTAGCATATCAAGAACATATTTTCTCTGAGTTAATAGGATGCCCTTCCTGCTTCTCATAACTTCAATTCCCAAGAAGTATTTTAGTGAACCCAAATCCTTCGTCTGAAAATGGGAGTTAAGAAATGACTTGAGTGATGAGATCCCTGAGGTATCACTCCCTGTAATCACAATGTCATCAACATACACAACTGGTAGAATCATGCCAGCACTTGTTTGCTGATAGAACACCGAATGATCACATTTACTCTGACACAAGCCAAAGTCCTTCACCACAGTACTAAATCTGTCAAACCATGCCCGAGGGCTTTGCTTTAAGACGTATAAAGATCTCTTAAGCCGACATACTTTACCATGCTCCCCCTGAGCAACAAAACCAGGTGGTTGCTCCATATACACTTTTTCTAGAAGATCACCATGTAAGAAGGCATTTTTGATATCCAGCTGAGAGAGATCCCAACCATAGGTAGCTGCTAGAGAAATGAAGAGACGAACCGAGGAGAGCTTGGCCACAGGAGAAAAAGTCTCAGAGTAGTCAACACCATACTTCTGAGCATAACCTTTAGCAACAAGACGAGCTTTAAGGCGTTCAAGAGAGCCATCAGCCTTAGTTTTAGGGGTCAACACCCATTTACATCCAATGGCTTTCTTTCCCGGCGGTAAATCAACTAAGGACCACGTACCAGCACGATCAAGTGCCGCAATCTCTTCTTCCATGGCAGTACGCCAACCCGGGTGGGACAAGGCCTCAGTTAGGGAACGAGGTACGGAGATAGTGTCTAAAGACGTAACAAAGGCACGAGAAGTAGAGGAGAGGTGGTTATATGAAACAAAAGATGAAATAGGATATGTGCAAGTGCGTTTACCTTTACGGAGGGCAATAGGCAGATCGAGGGAGGGATCTGGAGCAGGAACAGGAGGTATCTCAGAAGGAGGAACCATGTCAGACTCAGGATGAGTGATGCTTTCTGCAGGATCTGATGAGGAAGTAGACAATGGTAGGGCAGAATCTGGAGGAAGAGCAGTAGTAGTTTCCTTCAAACGTCTGGTGTAGACCCGAGACAAAGGTGGTTGACCAGGTGCCAGTACGGGAGTTGGGGCAAGTGATGAGGACGGAAGAACAGAGTATACCAGAAGAGTATCCTCCTTCGCAGGTGGAGGAGGAGAAGCTGAATGGATAGAAGCAAAATAAGCAAGAGATTCCTGAAAAGTAACATCAGCAGAAACCAGATAACGATTAAGAGAAGGAGAAAAACACCTATACCCTTTCTGCACACGGGAATAGCCAAGGAAGACACACTTGAGGGACTTAGGATCTAATTTAGAGATACTCGGACGCACATCTCGAACAAAACACACACATCCAAAAATCTTAGGGTCAATCGGAAACAAAGGTTTAGAAGGAAAGAGAGTAGTGTAGGGAATGTGACCATCAAGAACAGAGGACGGCATACGATTAATGAGAAAGCAAGCAGTGGAGACCGCATCTGCCCAAAAGGGTTTTGGAACCTGCATTTGAAATAAAAGGGCTCGGGCTACTTCTAATAAGTGACGATTTTTTCTTTCGGCAACACCATTCTGAGCTGGTGTATCCACACAAGAAGATTGATGTAAAATTCCATTTTGAAGCATAAAAGAGGAAAATGATTCAGAAAAATATTCTTTGGCATTATCACTGCGCAAGGTATGGATAGAAGTATTGAATTGATTTTTAACTTCTGCAGTAAAGGCACAAAAATGAGAGAATAATTCAGAACGATTTTTCATTAAATATAACCAAGTAGTGCGGGAATAATCATCAACAAAGGTAACAAAGTACTTGAAACCAGCTTTGGACTCAACTGGACACGGACCCCAAACATCAGAGTGCACTAGCTCAAAAGGAGACGAAGCTCGTTTATTGCCTCGAGATACTAAGGGAAGACGATGATGTTTAGCAAACTGACATGACTCACAATCTAAGGACGACAAATGCTGAAACTGAGGATAAAACTTTTTCAGAGATGATAAAGATAAATGACCTAAACGACAATGTACTTTAAAAGGAGTGACACCACCGGTACAAGCCACCGCACGAGACCCCTGATCATCAAGAAAGTAATGACCACCAGATTCATAACCCCTACCAATAATCTTCTTCGTCAAAAGATCCTGTATCAAGCAATGGTTAGGAAAAAATGAGACCCAACAGTTTAATTCACGAGTAAGTTTACTAGGGGACAAAAGGTTAAACGCAAGGTTAGGGACATGGAGCACAGATTCCAAATGAATAGAAGAAGTAGGTTCAACAGTGCCAGAGCCAAGAACACAAGATTGGGAACCGTCTGCAATGGTGATATTAGAAGGGTTGGCATAAGACGTATAAGTAGAGAAGAGATAGCGGTTACCTGTCATGTGGTCAGTAGCACCAGAGTCTATGATCCATTTGGAAAACGAAGAAACAAGGGCAGTAGACTTATTACCTGTTGCAATAGTAGCACTCACAGGAATCTTAGTGACTACTGGAATCATCTCAGAAATTGCAGTAGTATTGGTCGCAGCCATAAAAAAAAGGATTAGTAACAAATGCGAGAGTAGCCGAACAACGACTAAACAAAAGAACCAAAGGATCCAACAACCAGAGCTTCACCGGGAGCTCTGTAAGAACCAATATTCTAACAAGTAGAAGAGGACCACTCCAGGGGTCAAAACAGCGACCAAAATTGTCAAAAAATTAGAAACTCCAGATCTGCAACGAAGGACAGCCACAACGACGCCAAAAAATTAGCAAACATTAGGTTAACCTGCTCTGATACCATGTAAATACAGAGAGAAAAATGATGTACAAATACTTATTTTCATTCATATGTTGAATACCTATTTATAGATATAATAGGTAACCCTAGATATAATAGGTAACCTTAGATATAATAGGTAACCCTAGATATAATAGGTAACCCTAGACATTAATTACAATATCATATCAGTATCATATCGCATCCTCTACTAATTACGGAATATTACATATCATATAATATCACTACAATATCTCTACAAGGATTAATCCTCTAGTGAAGAAAGATCAATTGATTGTAGCGTTGTTGTTTTGTGGAACTGTGAAATCTGAGATGATATTAATGTGGATCACCTGCTAGAGTTTTGTTGTTGGTCAAGAGACCGAGAAGCAGGGATAAGGGCAAAATAATGGATAATGTGGAGGACCAAGCCATCTTGTTTGTTAGTTGAACAAGAGCAAGAGGAGTTTATTTAAGTTAGGATGCTTCTTTTGTACATATGGAAAATTTTTATTTTTTTTTCTTTTATTTCAGCCTCCTAATCTTTAAAATGATTGTAATTGTCACATTCATTCTATTTTCAAATTAACTCAAGCAAAACATATTTTTTATTACCCCATTGCAAAATTGATTACCCATAGGTACTTGAAATTTGTTTAAGAATCCAAGAGCTAATTATCTCAATAGATGTATTTCTTCTATAATTGTGTGCAACTTATATTTAACCATGTGTAAAATAGAAGATATTAGATATAGTTAAAAATATGTTGCACATAACTAAGAAAAGCCACACCTGCTCAAGGATATGTACCCTTAAGTACCTTTGAACAATAAGTTTTATAATAGGGGATTTTCTAACAATTTTTCTATAGTAAGACCACCAATATCAGTCTTGTGAATATAAATAAAAGATAAAGAACATTTTACGCTTGTGGTGTCTTTTCAGTTTCTTTTACTCTTATTAGTCTGGTTTTTTCTGGTATGATATTTTTACTAGTTTTTTTGGTCATATTTTCATATATGGGATGTGAGGCAGCCTGATGTAACCCATTTTTACCTTATTGGCAATTAGAGAGTTTGTGGGGTTTAAATACATGTTTTGATATAATTTTATGGTAATTTGGGACCTAGGTGTGAATCATACAAATTGTGATTTTAGAGGTAAAATGGTAATTATTCCATTGATTTTGCTTAATTGAGTTGATGAAGAGAATATGGGATACTATAAATATTTAAATTTGCATTCCAAGTTAAAATCAAAGTCAATGTCAGATTTAAAAATCTCAATTAAGGATCTGAAGAAATCACACACAAGGACCGACGAAATTTAGAAATGGTAGAAAAGGACCTAGGGGCAAAATTGCTCCATTAAATCTAGCGTGTCACTTGGCCAAGGCGAAAAACACAGTGATAGAACTTCGCGTTTCAGCATTCTGTAGCCTTCAGATCCAACCTAGGACTCGTTTTTGATTCGAAACTCAACCCCAATCCCCCTATATAGCCGAAAACTTAACCCTAACTTACAAAATGGTTGTGCAAGATTTCCACTATTCTTCTAAGAAATGTTGAAAGCTAAGACCAAAACTCCAAGGGAAAATCTATCATCATCTTCCATCCATTATCATTATTGAATTTCATATTATCTTGAACCAAACCCCCCTTTTATCCCTTTTAATTGTATGATTCCTTTGCACTTAGTTAGCTTATAATTCTAATAAAGGCTCCCCAAAATGATACGACCCAAGGTTATACTATACTATATCTTTTGTTTTTAAATTGTTGATTAAAGTCCCCATCACAGCCCCTCTTCTTCCAAAACGAAATAAAGTAATTCCTCAACAACACAAATTTAGATTAAATTTAAATATCATAATTTGGATTATTTTAAAGCAAAAGTATTAGATTGTTCTCTATCTTATACGCTTGCATATATATATATATGGGTTAAAGGTAGTTTTGCCCAAAAGTATATCACGAGGGGTTATGTTTGAAATTTCTAGGGGGAGTTCTCTTTGTGTCACTTGCCACGACGAAGGCTCCCCTCTTTCTCTTGTGCTCTCTGTGTAGCTCGCCACGGCCAGAATACTAGTTAGCCGTGGCGAAACTTCTAAAAATAAAAAATAATTTACAACATCTATCTTTTGACTCTTTTGCCTAACTCTTGAGAGTGTATAGCATCTCATACACCTCAAACTCATTGAGAATTATTTGAAATTCAATTGTGTTTTTTCAAATTTTGAAAATCACACTTGCGCATACAAAGTTTTGCTTTGTTCTTTGCTTGTTAATGCATGCATAGAAGAACCGAAGCTTTAGTACCCTATCAACTTGAGATAGAGAGAGAACTTCAAAAGTTATGGAGAGAGCATAGGCTAGCAAGTACTAGTGAAGCTATCATTGAGGAAGAAGAAATTTTCCAAGATCCAAACCTGTCTTCTAGTGAGGAAAAGGAAATACAAGCAGAAATACCTTCAGGAATTCCAATTATGACTGGTTTAGAAGAACCTATACCTAACCTTAATGAACTTAATGGGAGGAATGAATTTAATGGGAATGTTCATGAGGAGAATGTTGAGAACAATTAGAGACCTAGGGGTAGAACTATTAGGGAACTTACCCAATCTTTTGCTAATTTTGAGCCTTTACCTGGTGCATTTCCTATGTTTGATATAAATTTTGAAATTAAAGGTCAATTGATTTACTTAATTCCTAAGTTCGGTCTTTCAGGTGAAAATCCATACATGTATCTCAAGTCTTTCTACATGCAATGCCTTTCTATGAAACCTGTTGGGGCACAACTTGAGGATGTGATGTGGAAGGTCTTTCATTTATCACTTAAGGGAAAAGCAAAGGAATGGGTACATGAACGTTCTGATCTAAGTGGATAATCCATGAGTCATGGCTAGTCTAAGAAGAGCGTTGTTGGACAATTACTTTCCTTCTACTAAGATCTCATCTGCTAGAAAAGAGATCTCCTCAGCTAAGCAAGATGAATGTGAATCTTTCTTTGAGTTTTAGAGTCGTTTTCAAGAGATGCTAACAAAGTGTCCTAACCATCAAATCCTTGATGAACATTTGGTTCAATATTTCTACAATGGTTTTGTCATATCCCCAATTTTCTTATCTGATATGTATGTATAGTTTGTATGTAATATACATGAGATTCTCTAAGGAAAATGTTGTAGATTAAGGAAGGAAAGGGATTAAACTGTAAATAATGGGAAGTTCAAGGACTTAAATGAAATTTAGAAAAGTTCTAGAGCCAAATTAAAAGGTAGAGATAAATATTAGGCCAATAAGTGTAATTACAAAAAGTTGGAGGGACTTAAATATAATTTATCAAAAGTTCAAGGGCAAAATTGTAATTATGAGAAAGTTGAGCCAGAAAAGGCCAAAAACTGCCCAGAAGCAGTTCAATTCCAAATTTTATCAGTAAATAGAGAAAATTATTCTGATTTGCTTAATGTAACACGAAATTTTGATTTGAGGTCCTGATGAATTGATATGAATTTTTGAAGTTTGGAAAAATTATTACAGTATCTTCAGGACCTCAGAATCAAATAAAATTTTACAGTAAATTCTTATAATTAATGTGAGAATTTATAAAATTGATAGAACTCAAAAAGGAGTTCTGTAGAATGTTTAATAGCATTTACAGTAGAATAAAACACTTGATAAATACTTTCGGGGTGAGGTTTCTTAGGAATTGAGCCATAAAGATATTGGGCCCAAATAAAGGGCCAAGTTGGCATCCCAAAGGCCCATACAGATATTTGAACAGTCATGTGGGCCAGTGTCCAGAGGAATCTAAAAAAATACAAAATTATAAAAATGCCCGAGTTGTAATAATGAACAAGTGATGAATGGAGGGCATTTTGGTTATTTTGGACAGGTTAAAATGCTAAGGAAGGTATAAGGATGATTAATCAGAGTTAGTATATGCCCTGATAAGAGGTAAAGAGGTGTAAAATGACAATTATGCCCTTAGGGTTAATATAGTGTAAGAAAGTGCACCAAGGGCATTTCGGTCATTTTCTAATGGATGGTAAGCAAATAAATACTCAGTCTAACAATTTCAATGGTAGGAAAAATCTATACACTAGTTTTCATGACAAAATACATATTCTGAAATATTATAAAAATTAGAAACATAAAACAGTCTGATTTTTGGGAAACTGACTGGATCAGTATCGGATTGGACTAAAAATTTTTCTATCAATATTTCTCCATTTTTTGTGTAACATCCTAATTTTCAGGCCCAGAGACTCAGAAAGTAGCATTAAATAGATAGGCTACTAGACCCCTTTGAGCAGAAGTCCTAGAAACATACAGAGGGTTTTTAGGGACTAAACTGCAAATAAGTGAAAGTACAGGGACTTATATGTAAATAGTAAAAGTCCCTTAGGGCATAATGGTCATTTTAGAGAAGAAAGAGACTAAAGTGAAAAGTTTACAAGTTCCATGGTAAGAAATAAAAGTAGACACAAGTTGTGGGCTATTAAAGGTAATTATGAAAAGTTAAGGGACTTAATTGAAAAGAAGAAAAGTTTTCAGGGGCAAAATGGTAATTATAGAAAGTTGACCCGGAAGTGACTTAGAACTGCCCGGAAGTATTTTAGTCCCAAATTTCATCAGTAGATAGAGGAAATGATGCTGGTTACTCTAGCTTAATACAAGAATTTTATCAGAGTTTCAGATAGGTTAAATTTATCTGATAGTCTGAAAGTTATCTGAAATTTTTATCAGATCTCCTGGATCTCAGATATGAGAAAAAAGTTACAGGAATATGCATCCTGTGAAGTCGGAGGTCAGGGAACTGACATAATCCCGAAAGGAGTTCTGTAGAAAAAGTTATTCACTTTTTAGTGAATTTAGACGGAGTTCGTGAACGCCCGATATCCGATTGAGAAATTAATTGGTAAGCAAACTGGGACTGAATGAGCCCAGATGGTGCCAGGCCCATGATATCAGTTCAGCGGTAAAAGGGGCCAGTGTCCGGAAAAAGGTGCAAAATGACGAAAATACCCCTGTGTTATAAAATAAGTAAAGAATGAGTAAAGGGTATTTTGGTCATTTGATTAAGGTTAGACAGTCAAGAAAGGTTATCTGGATAGTTGACCAGGGTCAGAGAATACTCTGATAAGGTGTGAAAAGACAATAATGCCCCTAGACTTATTAAAGTAAATAAAGAGGAACCAAAGGCATTTTGGTAATTTGCCAAGGGATGTTTCTTGGGAATTGAGCCATCAGAGTACTTGAACTTGATCAGAGACCCAAGATGACATTCCAAGAGCCCAAAAATGTGTCCCAATGGTTATGTAAGTTAAAGTGGCATTAAAATAATATTTTAGTGAGTTTTCAATAAAGTAAAGTTACCCAGTCGAAGTGATAACCGGGGAATTGTTCAGATAAAGCTTTGGACTCATCTGGAAGCCATGAGGTGGCATGAAAGATATTCTCATAGGACCCATCAAGATGCCACATGGAACTAATCTAAGGGAAGAAGAAAAAGCTAATAACACGTGGCACGATCTCAGTTATTCATTCTGGGATAAGACTCTAGAATTCTCTGGAAGTGCTGAGTCAGTTGGTGAGGTGTCCTAAGGGCCCCATGTAACATCCCAATTTTCAGGCCCAGAGACTCAGAAAGTAACCTGAAATAGATAGGCTATCAGACCCCTTTGAGAAGAAGTCCTAAAAACATACAGAGGGTTTCTAGGGACTAAACTGCAAATAGGTGAAAATCCAGGGACTTATATGTAAATAGTGAAAGTCCCTAGGGATATAGTAGCCATTTATGTAAAGAAAGGGATTAAATTAAAAAAGAAAGAAAATGTAAGGACTTAAGTGTAATTTTAGCCAAATAAAGGGACTTAATTGAAAAGAAGAAAAGTTTCCGGGGCAAAAGTTAATTATGAAAACCTGGACCGGAAACAGGCAAAAATAGTGATCTTATTCAGATCAGCCCCATATTTTACCAGTAGATAGAGCAAGTGATTCTGGGTAATCCAGCTTAATACAGGAATTTTCTCAGGACTCCAGATAGCCAAAATTTATCTGATAGTCTAAAAGTATAAAAAATTCCTACCGGATATCCTAGATTTCATATATAAGTGAGAAATTATAGGATGATGCGTCCTGTTGAGGCGGATATCGGGAAACTGACAGAATACCGATAGGAGGTCTGTAGAAAAAGTTATTCATAAATTAGTAAATTCAGACGGGAGTGTGTGACCTCCGGGTATCCGATAGGGAGATTTATCGGTATTTGAACTGAGATTGAATGAGGTCAGATGATATCAGTCAGATGATCGTTATGACCCAAAGGGATGTCTAGACACAGTAGGCCAGTGTATCTGATAAAAGGAGCCGGTGTCCGGAGATGTGTAGAAACGGTGTATAATGGCGAGAATACCCGATGAAAATCGCCGGGAAAGATTCCTCGTGATTCGTGTCATAGAGGTAATGGACCCTAAAATGCCCAAGAATGGCGCCATCAAAGGCCCAGTAAGACCCTTGGACTGATAGGTGGGCCAGTGTCCTGTGGAACCCCGGAAAAGTGCGAAATTACAAAAATGCCCCTGTGTTGTACTAAAGAGTAATAGATGAATGGAGGGCATTTTGGTCATTTTGGACAGGCCAAAATGCCAAGGCATACACAGGTGAGGTTAATCAGAGTCAGTATATGCCCTGATAGGGTACAGAAAAGTGTAAAATGATAATTTTACCCTTAGGGTTAAGATAGTGCAAGAAAGGGCACCAAGGGTATTTCGGTCATTTTGCAAGGGATCTGTAATGGAGTTCAGACCCAGTATAAGAATATTAATGATAAAAAGAATTCAGATATTGAATTTAAGGTCAGAGGATTTATTATGGCATTTCAGAAAAATTAGATTTAGAAAACAGTCTGGTTTTTGGGGAATTGGACCGGGCAAGTACCGGATTGGACTGGAATTTTTCCAGAGGCTTCTTGGACCTTCATTTTTGCCATGTGAGAGATTAGGTGTCCCATGAGGTGTCCCTTGGATGATGTCATGGTAATGATGTTATAAATAGAAAAGAAAATAGGAAATTCCAGGAAAAACGGTGGCCACAAGTTCAGAGTTCTTAAGAATTACAGAAATTCCATCCATAAAAACTATAAATACCCCCTCCCCCTTTCATTTGTCTTCACAGCTCAAGGAAAGAATAAGAGATAGAAGTGAGTTCTAGAGAGAGAAAGTGAAAGGAAGAAAGAAAGGAAGTTCTGGCGGAGCCGAAAGCAGTATAGGGATTCTAGAGTTCTGCTAAGCTTTTGAGGTAGTAACTAATCCTAGCTTTTATGTAATGACTTTGTGATTTGATGTGCTATTGTTTGGTTGGATTGTTGTCTTATATGTTATGTCTGAAGCTCTACTGCAATGCTATGATCATATGTTGTTGAGTATAGAAGCACGCAGCATACTTATCTGTACACAATCACAAGCAAGCACTATCACACTGCATTATATATATTGTTATGGTTGTTACTACTGAGATTCTCCTGAATCTCATCCCAATAAATAACCCATTACAGGGAGGTTATGTTGAAGTAAATTTTGAGAATTTTAAGAGATGCCGTTATGCTGCTGAAATTATGACAAGATGACAGTAGTGAAGAAATGAGCTGATACGTACTGTGTACGTAGGTACTGTCTAAGGAGGCTGGAAGTGAGTGGACCTAGCTGGTTCATCCAATTTTTCCTGGGTACTTACGTAGAATGGTAGTTCTCATGGGAATTACCGAATCAGTATAAGATCAGTTACTTTTTAAAGATGAAGCCTAGCGGTTATGCTGCCGGATTTCAGGTAGGAAAAGATGTAATAGAAATATGAGGATTTTGTACATGCCCTGATATATAACAACTTATTATTTAATAATAGGTATTGTTTGGCATGTTTGACTGATATGTGATGGATGTATGCATATGTATGTAAAGTTGAGTACTGGAATTTGCCACTATGAACAGTAACTCGTGGTGACTTAATGATGTTTGATCTATAATTATAAATAGTAAATGGTTGAATAAATGTATGATATTTTTATGGTAAATAGTAGACATACCAAGCTTCGATTTGATATATAGAATTTCTCATTTGGATGTCTACACATGGAGTTATAAATTATCAAAGTTGGGACCAAAATGCTGGATTCAGGAGAAAAACGCTGGATGAACAGTAAAGTTATAACGTTGACTGACGTTGACTCGGTTAAGGCATGGTCAATGAGTTTTTTTCCCCGAAAGAGAATTGAGTTAGCTTCATGTAGCAATTTGAACCACTTCATTTCAATTTTTCTAGAATTAGTTATGATTTTTTGAAGTCAGGTCACTCATCTGGAATTTACACAGTGAACAGTACTCGATAAGAGTAAAACTCCAGATTGAAAAATTGGACTTCAATGACCTTGAGAGTAGTTCCAGATGCTACCAAATGGTCCCTAAGACATATGAAAGTAAGGATGTTTCACCCCACCATTGCGCCACCTAAGCATGTAAGGTGTCCCTTGATGATGTCACTTTTGATAAGTCATTGAGAATGATGATGTCATCACGATGATGCAGGCGAAGCTTCTTAAGGAAGCTGAACGATCTGAGCCGTTCATCGTGATTCGATCTGGACCATCCATTCCACCTCCCTCCACCTATAAATACCCTCACTCCCTCAGTTCATTCCACACCCCACGGCCAAAGCAAGAAGAGAAGAGAAAAGAAGAGAGAGAAAGAGAAAGAGAGAAAGAAAGGAAGGAAGAGAAAGGAAGGAAGGAAGAGAAAGAAGGAGTTCTGGCGGAGCTAGGAGCAATCCAAGGAGCTTAGGGACTCGGCAAGTTTAGGAATAAGGTAAGTAATTTATTCTAATCCCTACTCTAATAAATTAGACGATTGTTCTTATAAATCAGATAGTTAGAATAGAAGAATATCTCTCTATAAGGTTAGCCATGGATACAAAGAAAGTTAGGGGATGGTCAGAATAGGGGTATTATCTCGAGATAAGCTTGAGTTAAATGAAATTATGCTGGATAAGATCATAATAAAATATTATTATGCTATATATAGGCTCTGACCTTTGAAAAGGTGGAACCTCAGATCAAAGGTTAAGGACTAAAGGAAGGGCTACATGCCAGGTAGTGAACTTACCCATTCTTGTATGCTTGATGTATATGCTTGTGTGTGAATATGATTATGATATGTGATGATGATGAATGACATATGCTCTGCCTTTATGAGTTTATGGTTATGCATAGTAGTGATAGGTATGGAGCATGAAAGTATGCGAATGAAAGCTAAAGAAGGATAAAGAAACACATGTTACGCACTTGCATTCATTTTGTATACATTGAATGGTACGGTTTGCTATTGAGATTTTCCCTGAAATCTCGCCCTTATCTTTTCCAAACATAACAGGGTATTGTTTTGGAGAAGATGAAGTTAGAAAAATGAGGATGTGACATTTTGGTATCAGAGGACGAAATTTAACATCCCAATTTTTTTTAAGGGGGCTAAATTTTGAGGACTAAGGTACTAAGTAAATTTTGATGACGAAATTTATTTTAAGGGGGCTAAAAATGTAACATCCCAATTTATTTTAAGGGGGCTAAACATGTAACATCCCAATTTAAGAGGTTAGAGAACTGACATAATCCTGAAAGGAGTTCTGTAGAAAAAGTTATTCACTTTTTAGTGGATTTAGATGGGAGTTCGTGAACGCCCGATATCCGATTGAGAAATTAATCGTAAGCAAACTGGGACTGAATGAGCCCAGATGGCATCACGCAGAGGCCCATAATGACACCAAGGGAGGATCAGGCCCATGATATCAGTTCAACGGTAAAAGGGGCAGTGTCCAGAAAAAGGTGCAAAATGATAAAAATACCCCTGTGTTTTAAAATAAGAATGAGTAAAGGGTATTTTGGTCATTTGACTAAGGTTAGATAGTGAAGAAAGGTTATATGGATAGTTGACTAGGGTCAGGGAATACTCTGATAAGGTGTAAAAAGATAATAATGGCCCTAGACTCATGAAAGTAAATAAAGAGGAACCAAGGGCATTTTGGTAATTTGCCAAAGGATATTTTGTAACATCCCAAATTTTCTCTATCTGTATAAGACTGATAGAGAAAAGAGGTTATGAAGGTCTTGGGATGGTAATCAAAAGGAAAGATAATGATTAAGATAAATTTTAAGCTAAAGAAAGAGAGAAGGTATGAAGTTGTAAAGAAAAAGGGACTAAATTGCAATTAATGAAAGTTTCAAGGACATAATGGATATTTTGGAAAAGAAAGGGACTAAAGTGAAAAGTTTAAAAGTTCAATGGTGCCAAAAGGAAGTAGATATTAGATTTGGGCCATTAAGTGTAATTTTTAAAAGTTCAGGGGCAAAATGGTAATTATGGAAAGTTGAGCCAGAAAATGCCCAAAAATGTCCAGAAATGGTTTAGTCCCAAATTTTACCATAAAATAGAGAAAAGTATTCTGATCAATTTAACGCAACGCAGAATTTTGATTTAAGGTCATGATAAATTGATATTAATTTTTGAAGTCGGGAGATTATTACAGTATCCTTTGGACCTCATAATCAGATGAAATTTGGTAGTAAATTCTTATAAATAATATAAGAATTTATGAAATTAAAAAAGTCAAAAAGGAGTCCTGTAGAATTAATTATGAAATTTAAGGTGAAATCGGACACCGATAAAGGGTTAAAGGAAATGTAGAAATTTTTTATCAGGACTTCTAGGTCTCCAAAAATTATGAGACATTTTAGAGAATTTATTTTATATTAGAATGAATTTTTAAAAATGTTAGAACCAATAAAAGAGGTGTTTAGAATTTATCTCGAAAATTAGGGTGATTTGAGAATATCGGTATAAGGAAAGTACCTTGGGATTTATGCCAATTAGCTATTGGGCCTAAAAGAGGCCCAATATGATGTCCTAGACAACCCCAATAAGCCCAAGGCATTTTTATTTGGTCAAATGAATTTTTAGAATATTTTATGTATTTTTAAAAGAAAAGAATTTAAGAAAATTCAAGAAGCATGTGAGGTGCCCTTGTGGGACCCACAAGCTTTACACATGGCACCAAGAAGAAGAAGAAAGGGTTATGACATGTGCTAAAATATAATAAAATAATATAAGAATTAACCTAATGATGATTAAGGATAATTAATCCAAAAACCAACCAATCAAGTTCAAGATTAAGGAGTTGTAATAATTAGGAAAAGTGGAGTTATTATGGATCTAAGGTCATAAAGTTTTGGCTATAAATACCCCTCCCATTCTTCACAAAAACGTGCCCCCTTGGTTCCCTTGGAGAAACTCTTGTCATTTGAAAACTTAACAAAGATAAAGGCAATTCAAGGCACTTAAAGGTCAAGGTAGTTAAAGCACAAGGTAAGCAATCCTTCCTAGCTTATTTATATATGTTTTGGAAGGATAAAACCTAGGTTTTATTAGTTAGAAATTCCATTAAACCTAGAGCATACTTGCTGTCCAAATTTTAAGTTGAAGTAGGAAGAAGAAAATAAAGCTATAACTATGTGATTAATGCTTGGATAAGTTAGTTTAGGTGATTGGTTATTGAATTAAGTTGTGATCTTGACTTTACCATTGATGAGGCCATTTGGCCTAGGGTTGTTCTGGACCAAGAAGAATGAATTTCAATGATCTAATGCTTTCATTGAATTTATATGATAATTTTGTGTAAGATTGGATAGATTTGGAACCTTGGAAGCATTGGAATTGAAAGTTATAATTTTTAAGTCTTCTCTGTACTGTTCACACGCATGAACAGTAATTGGAATTTCATGATTTTGATGCTTCCAATAGTTTTAAAATGAAAATTTGTGTGGGTTAAAGTAGAGAAATAAGTATTGGAAGCATTGGAATCAAAATGAGAATTTTTGAAAGAATTATGTACATTTTTGGTTCTGTCCAGAACAGGTTGAAGGAGCTGGAATTTCATGATTCTAAGCTCATAAATAGATTCAAAATATGAAATTGTGTAGGGTAAAGTTAAGGTACAAATTAATTCAAAGGACAAGACAATTAACCACAAATTAAGAAATATAGTTAAGTCCAATGTCTTTATATACCCATTGATTTGGGTCATGATGAATAAATGAATATGTGCTGTTTAGGATTTGATTTGTGTATTCAAGAATACAACCTTACTTCAAGGAAAGGTGACAAGAAAGAGGATAAGGAAAAGTAAAGAATCAAGGTAGTGAACTCACCCATTTCTTATATACTTGATGTATATGTTTGTGTGTTGATATGTTTGTGATAAGTGATGATGATGTATGGTAGGTATGAATCATATATGCTCTGCTTTTATGATGTTATAGTCATGCATGATAGGAATAGGCATGGAGCATAATGGTATGCAAATGGAAACTAAAGAAAGATAAAGGAAACATGTCATGCACTTGCATTCATCTTGTATGCATTGAATGGTACCGTTTACTACTGAGATTTCCCCAGAAATCTCATCCCAAATTATATCTCCAATCAACAGGAACCTCAAGTATGAGAGGGGAAGAATGCTAGATGATGATATAGTTATGTTCTAGATAAGTTTTGGGATGAATGTATGTAAAGGAAGATGTTAGACAGTTTTAAACTACGATGTTTGGTCTGTAACTAAAAATAGTTAATGATGTAATAAATGTATGATATTTTAGCAGTAGTTAGTTAACATGTCAAGCTTCATTTTGACACCAGGTACGTATTATTTCGATGTTTGTACAAAGAGAACAAATTTTCCAAAGTTAGGGACCAGAAACTGTTTTCAGAAATTTAGACCAAATGAATAGTAAACTTTGACGTCATAGTTGACTCATTTGACTAGTCAATTGGTCCAAGTAAGTATTTTTCACTTAAATATCAAGATGTGATCTTCAATTATCCTTTTGAAATACTTCATTTTGATTTTTCTAGAATTAGTTATGAATTTTTGAAGTTCATCACTGAATCTGGAATTACCAAATGAACAGTAACCGTAAACTTAAAATTTTCAGATTTTGATATTGAACTTCATGGACTTGTAAGTGGTTCTAAATGCTACCAAATGGTCCCTAAGATGTATAAAAGTAAGGTGTTACATGTTTCTTGGGAATTGAGCCGTCAGAGTACTTGAACTTGATCAGAGACCCAAGATGACATTCCAAGAGCCCAAAAATGTGTCCCAATGGTTATGTAAGTTAAAGTGGCATTAAAAGTTTTAGTGAGTTTTCAATAAAGTAAAGTTACCCGGTCGAAGTGATAACCAGGGAATTGATTAGATAAAGCTTTGGACTCATCTGGAAGCCATGAGGTGGGGTGAAAGGTGTCCTCATTGGACCCATCAAGATGCCACATGGCACTAATCTAAGGGAAGAAGAAAAAGCTAAGGACACATGGCACGATCTCAGCCGTTCATTCCGGGATAAGACTCTAGAATTCTCTGGAAGCGCTGAGTCAGCTGGTGAGGTGTCCTAAGGGCCCTACCATGGTGGCACCTAAGCATGTGATGTGTCCCTTGATGATTCACTTTTGATGAGTCATTGAGGAGGAGGATGTCATCACGATGATGCAGGCGAAGCTTCGTAAAGAAGTTGAGCTATCTGAGCCGTTCATCGTGATTCGATCTGGACCATCCATTCCACCTCCCTCCACCTATAAATACCTCACCCCCTCAGTTCATTCCACACCCCACGGCCAAAGCAAGAAGAGAAGAGAAAAGAAGAGAGAGAAAGAGAAAGAGAGAAAGAAAGAAAGAAAGAAAGAAAGAAAGAAAGAGAAAGAAAGGAAGAGAAAGAAGGAGTTCTGGAGGAGCTAGGAGCAATCCAAGGAGCTTAGGGACTCGGCAAGCTTAGGAATAAGGTAAGTAAGTTATTTTAGTCCTTACTCTAATAAATTAGAGGATTGTTCTTATAAATTGGATATTTAGAATAGAGGAGTATCTCTCTCTATAAGGTTAGCCGTGGATAGAAAGAAAGTTGGGGGATTGTCAGAATAGGGGTATTATCTCGAGATAAGCTTGAGTTAAGTGGAGTTATGTTGGATAAGATAATAATAAAATATTATTATACTATGTATAGGCTCTGACATCTATAAAGAAGGGATCTCAGAGAAAAGGTTAAGGACTAAAAGGAAGGGCTACATACCAGGTAGTGAACTTACCCATTCTTGTATGCTTGATATATATGCTTGTGTGTTAATATGATTATGATATGTGATGATGATGAATGATATATGCTCTGCCTTTATGAGTTTATGGTTATGCATAGTAGTGATAGGTATGGAGCATGAAAGTATGCGAATAAAAGCTAAAGAAGGATAAAGAAACACATGTCATGCACTTGCATTCATCTTGATGCATTGAATGGTACCGTTTGCTACTGAGATTTTCCCCGAAATCTCACCCTTATCTTTTCCAAACATAACAGGGTACTGTATTGGAGAAAATGAAGCTAGGAAAATGAGGATGTGACATCTTGCACCAAACACAACCTTATATGATGTCATGGATGATGTCATTCTAAAGCTTCTAGGGCAAGTTTAATGGAAGGTTAATTATGGACCATTAGATCAAATAGTAACCAAAGTAATATTGGCCTTCCATTTCCACCCAAATTTTTCAATAAATACCCCCCTTCACAGCACATTTTGGCAGCTTAGACAACCTTAAGGAAACTCTGCCAAAATTTATTTTGGAGCTAGGAAGAAGAATACAACTTGGAGCAAAAAGAAAGGTAATTAGTTCCTTTGATCTTGGACTTTATTCTAGGAAGTTTGGTCTTGGTTTTAAGTGGTTTTTATGGCATTTTACCTTTGATGTTTTTGCTGGACTTGCTGTTCATATGTGGTGGGAATATGAATTTTATGTTATGAATAATTTAGACAAGCTTAAACAAGCTAGAATCAAGTGGTATTGGCTTAGAAATTCAAGTGTATATGTAATTAGGATTTTGTGTTCTTAGCTGCCACTGTATGAATCACTATTCATATGTGAGAATTTCATGATTTTGATGCTTCCAATGGATTTAAAATGGAAAATTGTGTGGGGATAAAGTAGAGAAACAAGTAGTGGAAGCATTGGAATCAAAATGAGAATTTTTGGAAAATAAGAGGAGGCATTTTCGGTTATGTATAGTAACCAAGGAAGTAGTTTGATTTCAGAAATTCTAATTTCATATTTGGATTCTACATGAAAAATTATGTAGAAATGAACCATGAGAATTTATTTTAGAAAGATGGAAGTATAAGACATAAAATAAACAAAGAATAAAATCTAGTGAGAACCTAGTCTTGGAATTGCTTTGAAGTTAAGTTGTAACTTGATATTACTTTGTAATGGCTAGGTTTTGACATTTGTTTATGAAGAAAACCATCTCAAGAAGAGTTTGACAAGGATAACTTACGAGGTGACAAGAATACCTAACTATAATCTTATGTTTGTTTGACTTTATGATTGCTTGTTAGTTGTGATTTTAGTTGAGCTTAAGAATACCTAAGCTAGAATGTTTCCTATACATGTGGAAATCCTGGACATTTCTCTAAGGATTGTCCCCAAGAAGTGAATAATCAAAGTTCATGAACTCAAGGTCGAGTGCTTGCACTTACACGTGAAGATGCATAGAAATCACCCGAAATGATCCAAGGTACAATTTATCTCAATAATCACTCTGTGATTGCTATGTTTGATTTGGGTGCAAGTCATTCCTTTGTTTCTTATGAATGCGCTGAACGCCTAGGCCTTATGATTAGCAAGTTGTATTATGCTATACGTAGGACAACTCCTACAAATGCTAGAGTAGTTACATCTGATGTTTGCCTAAATAGTATTGTTCGATATGAACATTATTGCACTACTCTAGACTTAATATGTATGCCTTTCTGAGAAATTGATGTCATAATTGGATTAAACTGGTTATCTTCTAATAACGTGATACTGGACTGTAAGAACAAGACTCTAGTTCTTTGTCCAAAGGCAATAGATGTGAGTTTAGAAGTAAGACTGAATTTTATAACAAAGGCTCAGGCATATAAATGTTTGCGAAAAGGATATCAAGGGAATACGATCTTCTTTTTTGTTCAAACAGAAGTAGAAGAAGGGATTGAGGAGATTCCAGTAGTTAAGGAATTTCCTGAAGTTTTTCCAAAGGAGATTCAAGGATTACCTCATGAACGAGATGTGGAGTTTGCAATTGATATTGTACCTGGAGCTGGACCAGTATCTAAAGCCCTATATCGTATGGCTCCTAATGAGATGATTGAATTAAAGAAGCAGATTAAGGAGCTCTTAGAGAAGGGTTTCATCTGACCCAATGTTTCACCATGAGTTGCTCCAGTATTATTCGTTAAGAAGAAGGATGACAATCTAAGATTATGTATCGACTATAGGGAGTTAAATAAGATTACTATTAAGAATAAGTACCCTCTCTCTAGAATTGATGACCTGCTAGATCAGTTGGCTGGAGCAAGTTTATTCTCTAAGATTGATTTGAGATTAGGCTACCACCAACTCAAGATTAAACTAGATGATATCTCAAAGACTGCTTTAGGACTCGTTACGGTCATTTTGAATTTCTTGTGATGCCTTTTGGTACGACGAATGCACTTGCAATTTTTATGGATTATATGAACAGAATCTTCAGGCCCTATTTGGATCAATTTGTTGTGGTCTTCATTGATGATATCCTAGTATACCCAAAATCTGCTGAAGAGCATGAAAGGCATGTGAGAATTATCCTTAGTACTCTTAAAGAAAAATAACTCTATGCTAAGCTTAGTAAATATAAGTTTTGGCTTCAAGAAGTTAATTTCTCAGTCATGTCATATCCCATGAAGGGGTAGCTGTAGATCCTAGCAAAGTTGAACTAGTATTAAGCTGGGAGAAGCCAAGGACAGTGATAGAGATTAGAAATTTTCTGGGCTTAGCAGAGTATTATAGAAGATTTATTAAGGATTTTTCTCGAATTGCCGTGCCGTTAGCCATGTTACCCTGAAAGAACCAGCAGTTCAACTGGGATGAGAAGTGTGAAGCCAATTTAAGAATTGAAACAGAAGTTAACCATTACTCCCATGCTAATTATTTTAGATCTAACCTAGACCTATGTGGTCTATACTGATGCTAGTAAACAGGGGTTGGGATGTGTGTTAATGCAGCAAGGTCGAGTAGTAACCTACGCCTCTCGACAGTTAAAGCCACATGAAGAAAATTATCCCACTCATGATCTGGAGCTTGTAGTGGTAGTCTAGCTCTCAAGATATGGAGACATTATTTGTATGGAGCCACTATAGAATTATACTGTGACAATAAAAATCTGAAGTACTGCATGACAAAAAAGAATTGAATATGAGATAGCAAAGATGGATGTAATTGTTGAAAGATTATGATTTCTAGATTAAATACCATCCAGGAAAAGCGAATGTTGTAGCTGATTGATGCTCTAAGCAGAAAAGTAGTGCAAGTGGCAAGTCTAATGATCAAAGAATTGAAATTAGTAGAAGATGTCAGAGATTGGAGTCCTTTATACCATATACAGATAATAGAGAATCCTTATGGAGGAATGCAGGTCAAAGCTTTTATTGAAGATAAGATAAAAGAAGCTTAGAAGCAAGATAAGCTCGCAGCAATTTTTAAGGATAAGTTGAGAAGAGGGTAAACTAAAATTTTTAAAATCTCCCATGATAGATTGTTACAGTTTAGGGGAAGGCCATATATCCCTAATGCCATGGGATTAAAAGAGAAAATTTTAGATGAAGCACATAAAAGTCGATATGCAGTACATCTAGGTATGACCAGGATGTATCATGATGTCAAAAGTTTATTTTGGTAGCCTAGATTAAAGAAGGGTGTTGTGTCTTATGTATCAAAATGTCTGACATGCCTTAAAGTAAAGATTGAACATCAGAAGCTAATAGGAATATTGCAACCTCTAGATATTCCTGAGTAGAAATGGGACAGTATTGCCATGGATTTTGTCGAAGGACTACCCATGACTCCAGCTAAGCATGATGCCATATAGGCAATAATTGATCGATTGACAAAGTCAGCTCATTTCCTGGCGATAAATAAGAGAAATTCTTTAGAAAAGCTGGCAAAGTTGTATATAAAAGAGATTGTTATACTACACGGTATTCCAAGTAGTATCGTGCCTGACAGAGACCCTAGATTTACATCTAATTTTTGGAGAGCTTTGCATAAAGAAATAGACACTACTCTAAGATTTAGCATAGCCTATCATCCTTAGACGGATGGTCAGTTTGAGAGAATAATCCAGACACTAGAAGATATGCTGAGAGATTATGTTTTGGATTTTAAAGGGAGTTGGGATGTCTATCTGCAACTAATAGAATTTGCTTATAAGAATAGTTATCAGACTAGTATTCAGATGGCCCCATTTGAAGCACTTTACGGACTTAAGTGTAGATCTCCATTATGCTGGTTAGAGTTGAACGAGAGAAGAATGTTTGGTCCTGATATAGTAGATCAAACTACAGTACAGATTGGCATGATCAGAAAAAGATTGTTGACGACTCAAAGTAGAGAGAAAGTTATGCTGATGTCAGAAGAAAACCATTATAGTTTGAAGAAAGAGATCATGTATTTCTTAAGTTGACTCCAACTACGGGAGCTGGACGATCAATCAAAGTAAAGAAGTTGCATCCTAGATATATAGGACCATTTCAAATTCTCGGAAAAATAGGATTAGTGGCTTATAAGTTAGCTATTCCCCCAAATCTCAGTCAGATACATGATGTATTTCACGTTTCCCAGTTAAAGAAGTATGTTCTAAACTCATCACATGTGATTAAACAAGATGATGTCGCGCTGCGAGATGACCTAACCTATGAAGTTGGACCAATACGAATTATTGATAGAAAGGTCAAGCAGCTACGAAATAAACAAATTTCTTTAGTCAAAGTGGTCTAGAAAGGATTAACTGAGAATGAAGCTACATGGGAAGCAGAGGAAAGAGTGAAGGTGATATTCCTAAGTTATTTCCTTAGCATGTATATATTGTAAATTTAGAGGACGAAATTTATTTTAAGGGAGAGAGAAATATCATATCCCCAATTTTCTTATCTGATATATATGTACAGTTTATACGTAATATACACGAGATTCTCTAAGGAAAATGTTGCAGATTAAGAAAGGAAAGGGATTAAACTGTAAATAATGGGAAGTTTAAGGACTTAAGTGAAATTTAGAAAAGTTCTAGGGCCAAAATAAAAGATCGAGATAAATATTGGGATAATGTGTAATTACAAAAAGTTTGAGGGACTTAAATATAATTTATCAAAAGTTCAAGGGCAAAATTGTAATTATGAGAAAGTTGAGCTGGAAAAGGTCCAAAATTGCCCCGAAGCAGTTCAATACCAAATTTTATCAGTAAATAGAGAAAACTATTTTGATCAATTTAACGCAACACAGAATTTTGATTTGAGATCCCGATAAATTGATATAAATTTTTGAAGTGTAAAAAATTATTACAGTATCTTCAAGAACTCAGAATCAGATAAAATTTTACAATAAATTCTTATAATTAATATGAGAATTTATAAAACTGACAGAACTTAAAAAAAAGTTCTGTAGAATTTTTAATAGAATTTACAGTAAAATAAAATACCCAATAAATACTTTCGGGTGAGGTTTCTTGGGAATTGAGATATAAAGGTATTGGACCTATATAAAGGTCCAAGTTGGTGTACCAAAGGCTCAGATAGATATTTGAACAGTCATATGGGCTAGCGTCCAGAGGAATCTAAAAAATGCAAAATTATGAAAATGTCCCTGAATTGTAATAATGATCAAGTGATGAATGGAGGGTATTTTGGTCATTTTGGATAGGTTAAAATGCCAAGGAAGCTACAATGATGATTAATCAGAGTCAGTATATGCCCTGATAAGAGGTAAAGAGGTGTGAAATGACAATTATGCCCTTAGGGTTAATATAGTGTAAGAAAGTGCACCAAAGGGCATTTTGGTCATTTTCTAAGGGATGGTAAGCAAATGAATACTCAATCTAATGATGTCAATAGTAGGAAAAATCTAAAAACTGGTTTTCATGACATAATACATATTCTGGAATATTATAAAAATTAGAAACATAAAATAGTCTGGTTTTTGTAAAACTGACTAGATCAGTATCGGATTGGACTAGAATTTTTTCTATAAGTATTTCTCCATTTCTTGCACCAAATACAGCCCTATATGATGTCATGGATGATGTCATTCTAAAGCTTCTTGGGCAAGCTTGATGGAAGGTGAATTATGGACCATTAGATCAAATAATAACCAAAGTAATCTTTGCCTTCCATTTCTACCCCAATTTTTCTATAAATACCCCCTTCACAGCACATTTTGGCAGCTTAGACAACCTTAGAGAAACTCTACCAAAATTTATTTTGGAGCTAGGAAGAAGCATACAACTTGGAGCAAAAAGAAAGGTAATTAGTTCCTTTGATCTTGGACTTTATTCTAGGAAGTTTGCTCTTAGTTTTAAGTGGTTTTTATGGCATTTTCCCTTTGATGTTTCTGCTGGACATGCTGTTCATATATGGTGGGAATATAAATTTTATGTTATGAATAGTTTAGACAAGCTTAAACAAGCTAGAATCAAGTGGTATTGGTTTGAAAATTTAAGTGTATATGTAATTAGGGTTTTGTATTCTTAGCTGCCACTGTATGAATTACTGTTCGTATATGAGAATTTCATGATTTTGATGCTTTCATTGGGTTTAAAATAGAAAATTTTGTGGGGATAAAGTAGAGAAACAAATAGTGAAAGCATTGGAATCAAAATGAGAATTTTTGAAAAATAAGAGGAGGCATTTTGGTTATGTACAGTAGCTAAGGAAGTAGTTTGATTTCAGAAATTCTAATTTCATATTTGGATTCTACTTGAAAAATTATGTGAAAATGAACCATGAAAATTTATTTTAGAAAGATGGAAGTGTAAGACATAAAATAGACAAAGAATAAAATCTAGTGAGAACCTAGTCTTGGAATTGCTTTGAAGTTGAGTTGTAACTTGATATTACTTTGTAATGGCTATGTTTTGACATTTGTTTGGGAAGAAGACCATCTCAAGAAGAGTTTGACAAGGATAATTTAAGAGGTAGAAAGAATACCTAACTATAATCTTATGTTTGTTTGACTTTATGATTGCTTGTTAGTTGTGAGTTTAGTTGAGATTAAGTTGATGATATGATGATGATGATGAAGTATGAATGAATGCAACTCCTTGCAACTAATGTCATGATAATATGCATGTTAGAATTTGCTTATGTATGACCATGAAGTAGCTCCGATATCATGATAACATGTTAGGCATTTAATCAAGCGTGCATGATATTATAGTTTGTATGACTTGCTATTGAGATTTCCATGAAATCTCATTCTTTCCATATACATAATCATGTTATAGGTGCTGGAACCTCCCAAGGGAAAAGAGTAAATGTGGGTTAATGAAACTTATATAATAAGTTAAGATGACTACTTGATATTATGGGATGCATAGTACATTATAGTGTGTATGCATTATGAGGCAGTACTCTTGTCACAATATTTTCTGACTTAACCAATGATTTTTCACATGAAATTTGTCATGAAAGTATCTAAGATACATAGATTTAAATGGACACCAAGAATGCCTCAATTGGTTAAGTTTTCGATTTAATATAATTTTTCCAAGTTGGAGATAAAATCTGGAATGAGATAAAACGCAACCAGAGGCTGTGAGGTTCAAGCGCGAATTTCAAATAGCAAATAAACAAATTTTTCCACAAAATTTTATGGGCTTAAAGAAGACATCTTGAGATTTAAATCCATAGTTAACACGTTTCATTTGAATAAGTGAACAAGGAGAAATAAATTTTTGAAAAGAAGATAAGGAAACTAGAAGTTTCAGATTTACCAAATGAACATTATTTTTCAATGAATAAACTGAATTCATTTGGAAAATGAAACATCAGTTTTATATTTTTTCATCAAATTTCAATGAAAGAGCTTTCATTAGAAATTAGAACCACTCCATTTTAATTTTTTTAAATTTAATTATGAATTTTTAAAATTGGGTCTATAATCTAGAATACCAAATAAATAGTACTCGAGATTCTTTTTCTTGAAAACTCATGTTTGTAAGTTAAAGAGGTATTTAATTGGTTCAAGCTACTTCCAATTGAGTATAACTGAGGGTGAAAATAAGGATACGGCATTTTGGTATCAGAAAAAAGGATTCTGGCATAAGAAATGCTCTGAATAGATTACGTATAGACAGATAAATTATTATAAACTGTCATAATTGACACTAAGTTAGTGGGTGCAGGACAAAGATAACTATATATAGGACTGGATTATAAATAATAGTTAATAAGGAGATCATATGCCCGAGGTTTTAAGTTTAGATAAGTCTCATTTAAACTCAGAAAAGGAGATTATGATAGATAATGAGGATTTTTTGCTTCCTCTAGTGATACATGTTACAGATTCTGAGGACTCTGAGTTAGACAAATCTGATAGTTTATCTGTAGGGTCAAATAATACGGATAGTACATCAGAGGATAGTGTCTTAGAGGAACCTATTCTAGCATCTCCTTTACAGGTTGTACCTCCAGATATGTCAAACCCTAGCTCAAAAATTGATACAGTTTATAGGGATGAGAGAGGTATATCATACCCTCATCCATTACAGTCTAATGAGTTTTATTCCCAGGTTTTGGGTACCATAGATCCTACACTCAAATAGTCTGTTAACTCAGATGTTACAAATCCTAGTCAATTATCAAACTAGATAGATATCCTAGGTCTTAGTCAACCAAGAGTAGTAATACATATGAAATCCCAAGACATAGAATTAGATCCTGTAGAAGCAACTAATGAAGAGCAGTTTGAGAAGGCTGTGGAATTAGCTAGACAGCTATATGATTTAGGCACCCTCTAGTAGGAGAGTAGATCAAGATTATAAGATCTATCAAGATTTCATACCTAGAGTCTGAGAAACCTATCAGGCTTTTGATCCAAATACCCTTACAATAGATGACTGGACTAATATCATGGATAATATTTTACCTACCACAGAGACTAGGAGAGTAGAGTTGGTTCGTTATTTCAATGAAGAACCATTTGACAATATACCATACTGGATTTTCATGATAGAAGAGTTTATTAGAAAAACTTTTAAGAAAGAATAGTGTGATGTGACGCCTATGAATGATAATGTTATGTATGTACATAAGTGATGAATAATAGATATGTATGATAGCTATACCTGAAAAATGATACATGATAGTATATGTGTATGATGTTATGAAACTTGTCTGTATACAATGTTATGAATGAAGTATGTTATATTATTTATCTTATTCTCTCTCATATTTATATAGTAAAATAAAATGGTTCGAACAAGACGGACTGGTCCATCAGAAGAACCTCAAAATCCCATAGACAATACCAGCTAATTTTGGAATGCTTAGAACAACAACAAAAGATGATAGAAGAAATGAGACCAGCTCAAGCTCGTAGCGACCAAGAAAGAGATGTTGACATACCTTACTTTTCTAAGCTCCATCTTCTCCAAAACAGTATCTTGTTATGTTTGGAAAAGATAGGGTTGAGATTTAGGGGAAAATCTCAGTAGCAAACTGTTCTATTCAATGTATACATGATGAATGCAAGTGCATGACATGTTTCCTTTATCTTTCTTTAGCTTCCATTTGCATACTATCATGCTCCATGCCTATCACTATTATGCATAACCATAAACTCATAAAGGGCAAAGCATATGTCATTCATACATATCATACATCATCATCACATATCATAATCATATCAACACATAAGCATATACATCAAGCATATAAGAATGGGTAAGTTTATTACTTGTCAGGTAGCTTTCCCTTAATCCTCATCCTCTGCTCTGAGGTTCCTTCTTTACATAGGTTAGAGCCTATACAAGGCATAATAATATTTCAGTATTACCCTATCAGTATAGCTCTACTTAACTCAAGCTTAACTTGAGGCAATACCTCTATTCTGATAATCCCCTAACATTTTTTCTATCCACGGTTAACCTTATAGAGAGATATATTTCTCTATTCTAACTATTAAATTTATAAGAACAATCCTCTAATTTATTAGAGTAGGGACTAGAATAAATTACTTACTTTATTCCTAAGCTTGCCAAGTCCCTAAACTCCTTGGATTGCTCCTAGCTCAACCAGAACTCCTTTTTCTTCCTTTCTTTCTCTCTCTCTTTCTCTCTTCTTGCCTTGCTTGGCCGTGGAATGGAATGGACAGGGGTGGGGGTATTTATAGGTGAAAGGAGGTGGAATGGACTGGCAGTCTAGATCGAATCGTGATGAATAGCTCAGATCGCTTAGCTTTCTCAAGAAGCTTCACCTACATCATCAAGGGACACTTTGCATGCTAGGTGGCACCTTGGTGGGTCCCATGGGACACCTCACCTGGTGAGTCATCACTTCTGGAATCCTCCAGTCCAATCTGTCCAATCCTATATCAGCTCAGTCCAATTTTCTAAAAATCAGACTGTTTTCTAAATCTAATTTTTTTGACATTCCATAATATACATTCTGATCTTAAATCTAGTATCTGGATTCTTCCTACCCTTGACATTCTTGGACTGGGTATTAACTTAATTACAGATCCCTTGGCAAATTACCAAAATGCCTTTGGTTCCTCTTTATTTACTTTGACAATTCTAGGGGCATTATTGTCTTTTCACATTTCAACAGAGTATTCCCTGACCTTGGTCAACTATTTTGGGAACTCTCTTTGACCATCTAACCTTAGTCAAATGACCAAAAAACCCTTCACTCATTCTAATTATTTTATAACATAGGGGCATTTTCGTAATTTTACACTTTTTCTGAATATTTCTAGACACTGGCCCCTTTAATCGATGAACTGATATCATGGGTCTGTGCCTCACTTGGCATCATCATGGGCCTCCTATGACAACATCTCGGCTCATTCAGTCCCAGCTTGCTTACTGCTTAAGTTTCATAATTGGATATCGGACGTTCGCGAACTCCTGTCAAAATTTACTAAAACGTAAATAACTTTTCCTACAGAACTCCTTTCAGGATTCCGTCAGTTCCCTGATCTCTGTCTTCACAGGACGTACCTTCCTATAACTTTTTATTTATATCTGAGGTCTAGAAGATTTGATAAGAATTTCAGATAACTTTCAGACTATTGGATAAATTTCAGCTATCTGAAATTCCAATAAAATTTTTGTATCAGGCTAGATTAACTAGCATAACTTTCTCTATCTACTAATGAAATTTAGGACTGAAATGCTTCTGGACAGTTCTAAGCCTCTTCCGGCTCAATTTTCTCATAATTACCATTTTGCCCCTAGAAACTTTTCCTCTTTTCAATAAAGTCCCTTAACTTTTCATAATTACACTTAATGGCCCACAACTTGTGTCTACATTCATTTTTACACCATGGAACTTTTAGACCTTCACTTTAGTTTCTTTCTTTTCCAAAATGACTATTATGCCCCAAGGGACTTTCACTATTTACATATAAGTCCTTGTACTTTCACTTATTTGCAGCTTAGTCCCTAAAAACCCTCTGTATGTTTCTGAGATTTATGCTCAAAGGGGTCTAGTAGCCTATCTATTTCAGGCTACTTTCTGAGTTTTTAGGCATAAAAATTAGGATGTTGCATATGCTGCTATAGTGGTAGCAGTAGCAGAAGTTGTAAGTAATTTAAGACAACCAGAAATTGTAGGAGCAGCTAACGCTGAACCAGAAGTTGTGCAGCAGCCAACAGAGCCACCTAGGCAAGCTGAGCAGGTGGTTGATCCTATTGGTATCCAATAGTGGATGACAAAATTCTGCAAGCACAATCCTCCAACATTTGAAGGGACATTTTATGTTCAAATGGCGGAGAACTGGATCAATCGATTAGAAAAGATTTTCAAGGTGCTTGATTATCCATCTGAAAGTAAGGCTCAGATAGTCATTTATCAGTAGGAAAGAGACGCAGACCGATGGTGGAAGAATATTGAGCTATTGCTATAGGCAAGGAATATTCCTATTACATGGGAAGTGTTTCTTGAACATTTCTATGAGAAATATTTTCCTTAGTTGCTACAGGATGAACGGAAAGTTGAATTCTTTATGCTAAGGCAAGAAGAAAATGAGCCATTTGATAAATATCTGGCTAAGTTTATTCGTCTTTCTCAGTATTCCACGTATCTCTGACATGTGGATAATGAAAGATGGATGACGGAGAGAATGATTAAAGGACTGAATGTTATGTTAAAAGAGAAGATGAGTCCCCAACAATATAGTCAATTTAACAAAGTAGTGGAGGCATGTTGAATAATTAAAAATAGCCTGAATCACTGAACGTTATTTAAACTAGTAAGTAAGGGGAATTAAAATCTAGAATGAGATAAAATGAGCAACCAAAGGCTGTGAGGTTCAAGCATGAATTTCAAATAGCAAATAAACGAATTTTTCCATAAAATTTTATGGGCTTAAAGAACACATCTTGAGATTTAAATCCATAGTTAACACGTTTCATTTGGATAAGTGAGCAAGGAGAAATGAATTTTTGAAAAGAAGATAAGGAAACTGGAACTTCCAGATTTACCAAATGAATAATTTTTTCAACGAATAAACTAAATTCATTTAAACAATGAAATCTCATCTTTCATTAGAAATTGGAACCACCCCATTTTGATTTTTCTAGATTTAATTATGAATTTTCAAAGTTGGGTCTGTAATATAGAATACCAAATGAACAGTACCCGAGATTCCTTTTCTTAAAAACTCATGTTTCTAAGTTAAAGAGGTATTTAATTAGTTCAAGTTACTTCCAATTGAGTATAACTGAGGGTGAAAATAAGGATACTATAGGTTTTCTTCCACATGATGCTGAAGTTCTATATACTGCTACTAATGGGTCAGTTGAGAACATGGAACCAAGAGCTGTTTGGGTATTGATCCGAACATTTGCCTTGAATCGACAACATGTTGGGATAAGAGATGCTAAAGGGACTAGAGCTGGCAAAGATCCATTATTAGTAAAACTAACACAAGACATGGCTAAGTTGACCTCTGCATATCCAGACTAATCAACTCTAATCCTTGGCCATGGTGTTAGAATGGCTGTATTACCCAAGAGGGGTGACTTGGGTTATATTAAAATTTTGTTTAGAAAACTCTAAAGAAATTCAAAATGAGTTTAAAGAGGTGAAGTTAGAAAGATATCATCGAAGGAAGAAGTTATTGAAGAGAGATTGCACAAATGATTTATACTGGTTGGTCCAATCCACTTGACATATGTTAGTCCCCAGAGGTTCTCTAAGTGTTCTACTATATTCCAAGATTCCGTGGGCTCTTAGTGCCTCAGTACATTCTCGTGAGAATCCCCTCTCACTCCCCCTTATAACCTGTCACATCCTCACTTTTCTAGCTTCATCTTCTCCAAACCAGTACCCTGTTATGTTTGGAAAAGGTAGGGGTGAGATTTCGGGGGGAAATCTCAGTAGCAAACGGTACCATTCAATGTATACAAGATGAACGCAAGTGCATGACATGTGTTTCCTTTATCTTCCTTTAGCTTCCATTTGCATACTATCATGCTCCATGCCTATCACTACTATGCATAACCATAAACTCATAAAGGGTAGAGCATATATCATCATCATCACATATCATAATCATATTAACACACGAGCATATACATCAAACATACAAGAATGGGTAAGTTCACTACCTGGCATGTAGTCCTTCCTTTAGTCCTTAACCTTTGATCTGAGGTTCCACCTTTTCATAGGTCAGAGCCTATATATAGCATAATAATATTTTATTATGATCTTATCCAGCATAACTCCACTTAACTCAAGCTTATCTTGAGATAATACCCTTATTCTGACCATCCCCTAACTTTCTTTCTATCAACGGCTAACCTTATAGAGAGATATATTTCTCTATTCTAACTATCTAATTTATAAGAATAATCCTCTAATTTATTAGAGCAGGGACTAAAATAAATTACTTACCTTATTCCTAAACTTGACGAGTCCCTAAGCTCCTTGGATTGCTCCTAGCTTAGCCAGAACTCCTTCTTTCTCTTCCTTTCTTTCTCTCTCTCTCTCTCTCTCTCTTTCTTTCTCTTCTTGGCCGTGAATGGAATGGAGGGAGGGGTGGGGTATTTATAGGTGGAGGGAGGTGGAATGGATGGTTCAGATCGAATCACGATGAACAGCTCAGATCGCTTAGCTTCCTCAAGAAACTTTGCCTGCATCATCGTGATGACATCCTCCTCCTCAATGACTCATCAATCATGACATCATCCATGGACACCTCACATGCATAGGTGGCGCAATGGTGGGGCCCTCGGGATACCTCACCAGCTGGCTCAGCGCTTCCAGAGAATTCCAAAGTCTTATCCCAGAATAAACGGCTGAGATCGTGCCACGTGTCCTTAGCTTTTTCTTCTTCCCTTAGATTAGTACATGTGGTGCCTTATGGGTACCTTTGATGTCACCTCATGGCTTTCGGATAAGTTCAGAGCTTTATCTGATCAATTCTCCGGTTATTACTTCAACCGGGTAACTTTACTTTATTGAAAATTCACTAAAATATTATTTTAATGCCACTTTAACTCACATAACTCTTGGGCTATATTTTTGGGCTCTTGGAATGTCATCTTGGGTCTCTGATCAAGCTCAAGTACTCTGATGGCTCAATTCCCAAGAAACATCCCTTGGCAATTACCAAAATGCCCTTGGTTCCTCTTTATTTACTTTAATGAGTCTAGGGGCATTATCGTCTTTTTACACCTTACCAGAGTATTCCCTAACCCTGGTCAACTATCTAGATAACCTTTCTTGACTGTCTAACCTTAGTCAAATGTCCAAAATACCCCTTACTCATTCTTTAACTATTTTATAACATAGGGGTATTTTTGTCATTTCACATATTTTCTGCATATTTCTGGACACTGGCCCCTTTTACCCGATGAACTGATATGATGGGCCTAGCCTCACTTGGCGTCATCATGGGCCTCTATGTGATGTCATCTGGGCTCATTCAGTCCCAGTTTGCTTACCGATTAATTTCCTAATCGAATATTGGGCTTTCATGAACTCCCATCAAAATTCATTAACATGTGAATAACTTTTTCTACAGAACTCCTTTCGGGATTCTGTCAGTTCCCTAACCTCTGGCTTCACAGGATACATATTCTTGTAACTTTTCACTCATATCTGAGGTCCAGGAGATCTGATAAAAATTTCAGATAACTTTCAGACTATCAGATAAATTTCAGCTATATGAAACTCTAATAAAATTTATGTAATAAGCTAGATTAATCAGCATCATTTTCTCTATATACTGATGAAATTTGGGACTGAAATACTTTCGGGCAGTTCTAAGCCACTTCTGGCTCAACTTTCTATAGTTACCATTTTGCCCCTGGAAACTTTTTCTCTTTTCAATTAAGTCCCTTAACTTTTCATAATTACACTTAATGGCCCACAACTTGTGTCTATTTTCCTTTTTGCACCATGAAACTTTTGGACTTTCACTTTAGTCCCTTTCTTTTCTAAAATGACCATTATACCCCTAGAAACTTTTACTATTTACACATAAGTCCCTGTACTTTTACTTATTTGCAGTTTAGTCCCTAAAAACTCTATGTATGTTTTTGGGACTTCTGCTCAAAGGGGTCTAGTAGCCTATCTATTTCAGGCTACTTTCTAAGTTTCTAGGCTGAAAATTGGGATATTACATAACCCGTAAGGTATATAATCAGTGAGAATCCCTCTCACTCTCCCTTACACCCGTAAGGTTACAAACACTCAAGAATCCAGTTGAGCAAATTAGAGAATGACTTATACAAATGAAACTCTCTCAGTAGAGTGAATTTTGATATACACTTAAGCTCAAAGACTCCAAGTTTTTCTCTCTTCAAGAATATGATGCTCTGAACGAAAAGGAGAGAAACAGAGTAAAATAGAGATATAATAAGTGAATGTGATCGAAGGGCATTATAGGCATTTCATGTATCTTCTTACATTTCTCAACTCCTTCAGCTTTCTCATTTTGGCTTCTTCATATTTTATACTTTGTTCTTCATAATTCTGTTAAAGTAGCCGTTGTTGAATATTATAAAATCCTCCTAAAATATAACTATCATTAATTATTTAGACATATTTTGTACCCAATATAATTTAAAAATATATTATAAATGAATTTATTTTATTTCAAAAGAGTTAACCATGGTAGAAAAGAGATTTACTAAAATATAAAAGAAACTCTACCATGGTTATAAAAAAGGACTTTTCTTAAAATTCAAATAATTAATATAATATTAGAGTATGCATAATGAAATCTATTGTGGTAATATATAAGTATTCTACCCATACCGTCAAAGGGGAAGGCTATACAATTAATATAGATTTAATCAAGCCCTTGAAGTTTTTCCTAGGGTCCTAAGATGAGACTATCAACTAAAAAATATTAATAATAATAGGGTGAGACAAACGTCTCAATAACTAACAATTTTACTCATCATGAGTACTAACATGTATTCATGAGGTGTCAAGTGGGACAAATCACAAAAAATAATATATTATCATAATAAAATCAAATGGATAACCCACCTAAGTTTCTCCCATCAATCCAACTGAATCACCTTATTCTCGTCGACCGAACCTATGGGCTAGTGATAACTGACCACTCAAAAAGCTAACCGATCAAGTGGTATAGATAAGCCAAAATCCACAGAGTATGTGACTATATTATGGGTTCATTCCCCCTCGATAAACAGGTGGGGTGTCACAGTCCCTAGATAAATAGGTAGGGCACGTCCCTCTATAATCTGGTAGGGCAAAAGCCCACTATCGAGCTCCAATAGAGGCTATACCACGTGGTAGAAATACAACTCTATCATCACCCATCCCTAATGCATAATTCTTAAAATAATCATATTAATCAAAATCTCAATAGCTTGATAAATATCACAAAAGGTTTTTTTTAAAGATAATAACCTTATTCAAATTTCAATATCAAGATATAACAAGTTTATAATCTCAACTCAAATTTTCTAAATTAAACTTTAAACTCCACAAGACTATTTTTAATAAAAATAATCAAACAAATTTTCTCAATACAATTATATCATATCAATATCAATAGATTTATATATATATATCAAATCAGTCATAAATATCACATTAGCACATAGAACGAGTAGAAAGTTATTACCTCTCGCCTAAATATATGAATAATTATCACAAAATATCTAAAAGGTAAATCTCAGCTTTGGGTGAGTTGAACTAAGGGCGTGTTTGGGAAGGAAATAGATGTGGGATTCTTTGGGAACATAAAAGAGACTGAGAGAGAGGACTTTAGGACTAGAAAGAGAGGAGCTGACTCAATAATCAAGTCTAAGAAATAATTTAAGGCTTTAGCTCTATTTATAAAGTCATAATAATAATTCAAATTCACATCCATATCTAAATTTAAACTCAAATCCTAATAATTTCCTAATTAACAATAACAATCAAATCATAAAACTCTAAGTAAATATAATAGTAGGATAATCAAGATATCATATTTTATTAAAAATAATAAAAATACTAAATCATAATAATTTAATTAGATAATATTTTTAAGTTATTGATAAATAATATTTTTAATTGTACTTAAATATATGGATAAAAGTTGGGATGTTACAAATATAGCCATTATTATTGAAGTGGACAACTTATGCTTTATGCTAAGTGATTATTTTCTTTGTTTGATTATGCAGATGATCTTAAAACATACTTTAGAGATGATATATAATCAATGTAAACATATATTAAGTGTTTCCAAATAATTTAGAATTAAATATCAAAATATGATAAAGTTTGATTTAAATTACTTTTTAAAAAATGGCTTGACTTATTGAAGAACACCCTTATCGAAAAGGTCTTCGATAGCAATTCTTCGATAATCAGCTTTATCGAAAAAGGACTTCGATAAATCTTTAATGAATTGCAAATAGATAGTTCATGATTTATAGAATAGTTATTTGATAAATGTCCTTATCGATCATGTGTAACAATATGTTATTTATCGAAGTATTTTTTTTATAAATATGCTCTTTGAATAGTTTATCGATAAATACTGAAGAATATTTTTTTCAACATTTTCAAAAATAGACTTTTCATTATTCTAATCTTTTCTCAAATCAGCGTGTACTACATTTGGAAATCATTACTCATAAGATCATTTAGCAATACAGGTCAAGTTTATTATTTAGCTCAATAGATCAAAATAGAGATCATAACAGAATAAGTTATCAGCATATAATTAGTTACAATAAGGCTATATAATTCATGAAGAAAACTCATTCAATGAAATTTAAGTAATTCATAAGCTCATCAAAATTATTCCAGGACTTATCCAATCAAAATTTGACAGATTAATCAAGATCTCTTTGATAAATGACCTGATTGAATAATTCATCAATAAGAGCATAATGAATTAACATGTGAATCTTTCATGAATAATATTTTCTCCATAAATTCAAGACTAATCAAACTATAGATAATTCATATAGATTAATTAACATTATAAGCACTTGAATCATCATCGTATCAAGCAACCAAGTCATCAACAAACCATTTCAAGCAATTAAATCACTATTAGAAATAATAAACAAAATCAGGATTGCAGTGATTTGAATTTGAAATACTTCATCTTTTCTTTCTTTCAATTGATCTTATAAATTTGTAACTAAAGATTCCAAAGATCAAATTGAAAAGAAAGTAATTAGATCACTTATATAGATTATTTATCAGAAAACTTAAACTTAGTGATTTGGACAATTTCAAAAAAAAATTAATAATTAGATTTTAAACTTGTAAACCTTTCTATTCTCTTGTTATAAGTCTTTCTAAATCATGTTTAAACAAATAAAATAGTATTCTATCAAAAGCAAAATATGTGGAAGATCATTTTTCAATCTCTTATTTATCGAAGAGTTATTCGATAAATTCTTTTATTGAATAGTCCTTCGATAAATGAGTCTTTAAAAAACAAAATAGCTTCTTTGAAAATCAGATATGATTGATTGAAGATCTTATCAACAAATACTCTATTCGATCGATGTTTCAATAAATCCTTTTGTAAAATATTTTCACAAACTAGTCTTTACAAAACTTATTGAATGCTTATTCCATAAATCCACTTATCGAATATAGCTTCAAATAATTCCAGTTTTAAAAAATTGAGAACTCAGAATTTTCATAAACTAAATTTGATTGATTTATCGAAGTCTTTATTGATAAGAAACCTTATCGAATAGGTCTTCAATAAATTCTTTTTAGAAAATAAATTTTCCTTCAAAAGTTCTTTCTCATTTATCGAATAACTATCTTATCGATAAGCTTATTGATAAATACTTTATATCAATTAAGTTCTTTTCTAAGATCTTTTCTTAATTAATTGTTATCATCAAAACATTGGAGTCTAATTTTTTCTCCCTTTTTGATGATGTCAAAACTCAATTGAGATTATTTAAAGTTTTATAATAATTTAAACATGATAAGAACAATAAAATACATTAGAATAGCACATAAGCAACAATAGAAGCAACATTCATTGATTGAGTAGACAGGAATACACATTGTAAATTAAGAAAATAAAATCCAACTATTAACAGCTAACTATTACTTAACTTTTACTGCTCAAATCATCTCACATCTCTCCCCTTTTTTGTCATTCATAAAAAATGGAGTCTTGGGAGGATTATTGATGTTCAGTGTTGGGGACAATAGGTGTTTTAGTTTGTTGATTAGCAGAAGTAGACTGAGTCTCAGTAGGTAGAGATGGGGTAGGACTAATGTGGGTTCTGAGGGAGTAATAGATAGGGAAGGTGTGGTGGTGAATCCAAAGGTTTGAAAAGCAGGTAAAGTTATTGTTGGTTGAGTTTGTGGAGAATTCAGAAGGTCATCAACAAAAAAATAGGTATTCGAGCCCTTGACCTTATTCTTTAAATCTACTATTTCATTTCCCAAAAGTCCAATAGTACTCCTCAGAGACTGAATTTCTGCATTAGTAGCTTCGTGCCTTTAAACCATTTTTGAGACCATTTTGTTTTCCATACTTGTTCTCATATGAGACAATATTTGTGCTATACTATGCATAATGTTGTGATTGTTGTCTTATATCTGGAGTCAAATTCTCTCTTCAAAAGTCCTTATTTCGTTCTTGATAATGGAATATAGAGAAGCTTGCACAAAGGAAGGTGCAAAGGGTACAGATGGTGCTGCTGAAGACTGAGCCTCATCATGTGCTAGTTGCTTGCCCTTTTCTTTTTGAATTCCTTTTTCCTCCACCAGCTAAGGAAAGAGAGATTCTCATCCCGTGAATCTGCTTTGCCTCAAATTTAGATACCTTGACTTCCTTCTCACACTTTTCTAAGTAGTCAATATTGTTACAGTAGAGGAAGTAGGATACAAGATGTGGATAGGGCATGTGAGTGGTCTTAGATTTATTGTGGAAAAAGTTTCTTACTTCATAATAGATCAGGTCTCTAATGTTTATTTTTGGACAACTGATGATTTTGGCAATGAGAGTATAATCCTCTTGAGTCATGTATGTAAAGCTCCCAGACATATTCACCATGCTCCTTGAGTATATATAATAGATTATCCTATGATAATCACACATTTCTTTAGGTACAAAATTTGAGATCCTCTGAGAACTTGTCTTCAAGCATCAAAAGTTTATAAATTTCTCAAAATGAAAGCTCAGGCTTAGACTCATATTCTGTGGTTTTTAGGAGGAAATTTATGATTTTGGAATATAGCTTAATTGATCTCACTCTTAATTCAGTAGTTAGGTAACTACTGACTCACCGGCCTCATCAAACACCTTCATATTATAATAAAATCTCTTCACAACATCGGGTAGTAAGATATGTTGATTCCTAACCAATTTTGGTAATGGCTCATTAGGTTGGATAAGTCCAGTTGGGTCTTCTCATTATATTTCAAGTAATCTAAGTCAATTACCACTACTAAACAGAAATCTCTATGAGCATAATTAGCCTTTAATTTACCCTTATCAACCCCCTTATTTAGATTCCCTGTGACTAAGGCTATATTGGCTTAGTGAAAAGGAAGAGGATTGTTTGAGGAGTATTAGAAATAGGAGATGGTTCAAAGAGAGATTTTATAGTACCTTGAGGAGATTCAATTCTCTTTCTTGTTGTTTGTTTTATTCTCTGCCCTAATGATACCCCAGCTGAGCTGATAGCCCTCTGAACAACATCGTTTAGATCTTCATTTGTGTGACTATTGTCTGATTCTTCAGAGACCGTAGTCAATTGGTGGAGCTTCTTTCTTTTCAATACTTGTCTAGCATTCTGTCTCATTGGACTTTAGATGAAACTTGAGTCTGGGTTATCTCTGGTGCAAGAGGATAATCCCTTGGTAAACTATGATCATTGGACACCTTTGGTCTAAATTTTTGTTTGGGAGCATTGGCCTTTTGCTTTCCTTTGGATTTTTCGAGCCTAACCTCTAGCATTTTAGTTCTCTCCATATTCGGAGATAAAAACTGATTGAACAAAGACTGCAACAATAGAGAAATTTAGGAATTCTGAGAGGTAATCTATTTAGGAGAGTTGGGGGAAAATTTTTCAATGGTTTAATTGGAGAGATAAAGGTATAGGGACATATTCGAGTTTCTCGATTTAGAGAGACTGAATGATTTTTTGAGAAGGTGCTTGATAAAATGAGCAGTAACGGCCATAATTTCCCTAAATAATAGATAATTTATCAATATGTTCTTTATTCAAAGTGTTTATCGATAAATCTTCAAATGACAAAAAGAAATTTATCAAATAACTATTCAATAAGCCATATTGTCAAATAGTTGTTTGATAAATAACAACATTTTTCATACAAATCATACAAGATTTATAGAAGAATCCTTTGAAGAGCAAATTTATCAAATTGTTATTCGATCAAAAATTTTCCAAAATATATTATTTATCAAATAACTTCTCAATAAGTAGCCTTATCAATAAGTTGTCCGATAAACTTTAAAATTTTTCCACAAATTTTATCGAATAATATTTGGATAAGTATTCTGTTCAAAGAATTTATCGATATAAAGCAACAGAAATTACTTTGCAAGATTTTCAAAATAATTCATTCTTATTGAATACATATTTGATAAATAACTTTATCGAATAGTGTTTGAGAAAAAAATTCAATTCATTAAACCACATATTTTATCTTAAATTTATCAAAGCTTTTATCGATAAGCCCCTTTATCGATAACTTCTTCAATAAATACATGACTAAAAAAATTGATTGATATTTTGATAAATATGAATCTTTAAAAGAAATATTGCATCAGAGATCAAAAACACATAAACACATATATCATAACTCAAATATATTTTTAATATAAAGAGAGAGAGAGTTAAAAGATGCTTTATTCAGTTTGATATGTGAAATTATGTTGCCTTCCTCTCTTTCTTCTATTTGAGCACCCTCTATATGTATTGACTATGATGATGATCCTTTTGATTATTGCCAATTGAACTTTGTGGCTTCAGTACTCATTGTATTAATCCTCAGATTTGATCAAGCTGTAATCTTGGGAAATTTTCTCCTGTTTTTAAAAATATATCCCTTCTTTCTAGGAGAATGGTTAGTATGGTAAGGTATATGAATAATTTCTATATATATGTATGACCATATAAATATAACTCATCATCAAAACACATCAATCTCAGTGAATACAAATGAGTAAGTTTAAAGAATTGAGTTTACATATATAAACTCAAAGCTCTTCTTTCAACAAAAATCTATCTTGAAAGATAATGTTTCATTTTGAAAGGTATGTAATTTCAATATGATTTTTTTTAAATATGGACCTTTGAAAAGTTTTAATCTTTTGAAAACATTTAAGATCATCAGATTGGAGAGAAATACTAGTGATAACATATATGGGATATGAGCAAAAGTCGAATATGATATTAGCAAGATAAGTGGTCTAAGGATTTTGCTCATTCATTTTCAAATGATGATTAAACAATGAAGCACATTACTCTTCAGTCGAAATGACTAGAGTGGCTAGTAAATTCCAGTGTATAAACGTGTACTATAATATTTTCCAAACAAATAGGCTTGACCTTCATCATGTAGATGGTTTAAGCAGAAAAGCTTATTGGAGAATGTTGAGTTCAAGCACATGATAGTATATAGTTGATGACTCAAGCAAATGGTATTTGGAGTAAATTTGAAATTTCCATATAATTGTATTATTCTCCAATACTGATTCCCATATATTTTAAGAACAAGTTTTCAAATCATTTGCATGTATTTTGTAAATGCAGAGTTTGAAATTCCAATTTATATATCAAATCATGGATATGCATATTTATAAATCAAGATAAATTTATGAGTTGAAAACTATGAAACAATTTATATATGAAAATATGGATATAGAAAATATGCACTGTTTTATCTATTTAGCAATCTGAAGACATATTTAGAGAATTAAAGTGTAGGTTACTAAAGGAGAGTTAAGCAAAGAGCAAATATTTATTATCCTAATTCAGAATTCAATGAAATACAATAGAGATATAGATTAGATTTCACTGTGTTTCATCTTGTCCTTATTGCAACTTACTTGAATTTGGTGAATTGATATTGAATTTTGCTTCAGCACCAAAATTCAAGCTTCGCTTGTTCATCTTCATCAAGATTTAGATTATCTTTCTTTGTAGCTATAAATCTTGAGATGAACCTTGTTAATTAGATTCCCTACAAAACAATTGAAATGATTTTCTATCCAAGTATCCACCTTTGCGTGGATCCTTTAATAGTTAATTTGTAGGAAATAGGATAATTCATATGCTCAAAGAATATGAACAATCTTGAACATTTGAACATGTTTACTTTATGCATATAGAGGAATTATATTCATTCTTCATAAGTATATTTATTCATAAAGAATTAAACTTACTTATCATTGCATTTTTCTCCTTAAAGTGTTCATTAATTAAGTTTTTGCAGGAGTATAAAGAATTTTAGACATCAGTTGCAATAATCCTTACTAAAGTTACTGATGTAAACTTCAAAGATAAAGCTACAATAATGCACAAAGTTACCATTTTACCTTTTACTTTTTGTGGAAGAATGATTACTTTTGCTAACCCATTGCATCTCTTGATTTCTTCTGACAAATGCTTGCAATGGTCTTTCAACTTATATGAATTTTGTTGGTCAAGATATCCTTATTGTTCTGTTCTCCTCAAGATAGTTGAATGGTACACTGTGATAGTCTATTCTTAAGGTAGAACGTACTCCTTAGGCTTTTCTCCATTGCTTCTTATAATTTGGCTTGAAATTGCAGCAATAGATGCTCCTTGAGTTCTCTCAGATGATGTAGCTTTCACTGATACATGAGAAACTCTCGGATGCCCCTTTCTCCATGTACCGTGTCAATTCTTCTTAATGTTGTTTTGCACATTTGAAACATTGGAAGGACATTTTGGTACCCATTTAACTTTGGGTCCTAGAGCATTAGTTTTGGACCTTGATTGTCCTTTAGGAACCCAAACAAATTTATTTCCCCTATTAGAATTTCTTCTAAAATAACACATGTGAGAAATGTGACATAGTTTTCTACAATAATTGCAAATAATAGAATGATACACTGTACGAGTTACTAGTTGTTATTGTGTTAGTCAAGTGGAAGCAGTTTATAATTATTATGCAAAATTTCTTTATTCTTATTAGATTCTCTAGTGATATCCTTAAGATCCAAATCAATTTTACTTCTAGAAATTGCATTAATAATAGGTTGAAAAATCATGTCATGAAAACTTTTAAAATCATTTTTCTTAAACTTATAAGAAGAACTGGAACTGTTTACCATTGAAGAATTTTGAGCTCCGAAGGAACGTTCATCATGTTCATATGCATTGAGCTCTTCTACTTGATTTTCTTCTTTATCTTGTTCCTCCATATTGATCATTTCATAGAGATGTTATGTGATTTCTCCTTTTTCAGTATCATCTCCTATTTGTTCATTGGTAGAGGATTTGCAACTTTTAAATATTGATGAACTGTCAATATTATCAATGTCAATGTAATTGTCAGAGGAATAGATATAATCAAAAGTATTGAAAATGTCTTTGACATTAGATCAAAGTTTGATTTTCAAATAATCTCTTTCAGACAAAACATTATATAAAATTTTCATTGCTCTAAGGTTCAGAGAAAATAATTTCTTTTCGTTTTCATTCCAATCCTTTCTTAGTTTAAAATAAAAATCATTTGAAAGAATTTTTCTCATATCAAAATCAATAGTTTTCAAAAATATAGTCATCTAACCTTTCCAATATAAAAACTCATAATTTTCTAAAACAGAAGGAATGGTGATATCAAAATCTTCAAAAAATACTTCACAAGCAACTACAATCATTATCTTTGCACTTGATGTCGTTAGATCTTTTAAACAAGTAATAGTCTCAGATATCAAATTTTAGAATAGCTACATCACCCAAGAAGAGGGGGTGAATTTGGTAATATTAAAAAAAAATGGAAAATTTTAAAAATATTCAACTGAGTTTAAAGAGTTGAGGTTAGAAATATATCACTGAAGAAATAAGTTATTGAAGAGAGATTACATAAATCGATTTATACTGGTTCGGTCTAATCCACTTGACCTATGTTCAGTCCCTAGAGGTTCTCTGACTATTCCACTATATTCTAAGATTCCATGGGCTCTTGGCGCCTCAGTACATTCCCATGAGAATATCTTTTCACTCCCCCTTACAACCCGTAAGGTAGGTATATAATCAGTGAGAATCCCTCTCACTCCTCTTACACTCGTAAGGTTACAAACACTCAAGAATCCACTTGAGCAAATTAGAGAATGACTTATACAAATAAAACTCTCTCAGTAGAGTGAATTTTGATATACACTTAATCTTACAAACTCCAATTTTTTCTCTCCTAAAGAATATGATGCTCTGAACCAAAAAGATAGAAACAGAGTATTTATTACTGACAGGACAACTGATACTTTTTGTTCTGTGATCATTTTCTTTGTTTGATTCTGTAAATAATCTTAAAACATGATTTAGAGATGATATATAATCAATGTAAGCATATAGAAAGTGTTTCCAAATGATTTAGAATTAAATATCAAAATATGATAAAGTTTAGTTTAAAACACTTTTCATAAAATAGCTTGACTTATCGAAGAACACCCTTATCGAAAAGGTCTTCGATAGCAATTCTTCGATAATCCCCTTATTAAATAGTCCTTCGATAAATGAGTCTTTGAAAAATAAAATAGCTTCTTAGAAAATTAGAGATGATTGATCGAAGATCTTATCGATAAATACTATGTTTGAGTAATGCTTCGATAAATCTTTTTGTAAAATCTTTTCATAAACTAAGTCCTTACAAAACTTATCAAAGGCTTATTCGATAAATCCACTTATCGAATAGAGCTTCGAATAACTTCAGTTTTAGAAAACTGAGAACTTAGAATTTTCATACACCAAATTTTATTGATTTATTGAAGTCTTTATCGATAAGAAACCTTATCGAATAGGTCTTCAATAAATCCTTTTCATGAAACAAATTTTTCTTTAAAAGTTCTTTCTTATTTATTGAATAACTATCTCATCGATAAGCTTATCGATAAATATTTTATATCAATTAAGTTTCTTTTTTGGGATCTTTTTTCAATTAATTGTCATCATCAAAATATTGGAGTCTAACACATAGTAGCTGCTAGCTGCAATATATGTATTCCACTATACACAAGATCACGGATTACCCTCATCCCATTGAGGAGGTATCTTCTATGTACCAACAAAGACCAAATCAATTTCGAAAGCAAGACCCTTTTCAAACATTTATAATCCCAAACGGAGAGATCATCCAAATTTTAAGGGGGTGGTAATCAAGGTCAATCTAGCAATTACCAAGGCAATAATTTCAACTATCAAGGAGGTGGTTTCAATAAATTCCAAGGTGGTAGTTCTTCAAATGCTATAGTACCTACTCAACAAGATACTTCGTCTAAGAATGGTGAGAATCAATTGATCATGAAGGGGTATTTCTGACTTGTCTACACTAATGGCCAATGATAGAAACAATAATGAAGGAAAGATGGTGGCCATGGATGGGAAGATGTCTATTATGGGAAAGTAATTTGAGAATTACTTTACTACTATTTTCTATAAGATTGAACAAATGGAAACCAAGCATGATAACCTTAGGTCTTATGTTAATCAAGTCTCAAAATTCTGTGTGATCAACAAGCCAAGACAAGTTGATCTATGCCTTCCAACATGGTGATGAATCCCAAATCTTTGAATGATATTACACTAAGGAGTGTGAAGAAAATTGGGAAACAAGTGAGATTTGATGATGAGGATAGTAATGAAGACAATATTGAAACTGGGAAGTCCTCCACTCACTCTCATGAAACTTTCAAAATTTCCAAAGAAACTGAGTTAATGAGAAAGGGTAACACTTCACTTGGGCAACATGAGTCAAATGAAGATCAACGTGATGAATCTCAAGAGATGGTGATGCAAAGAGAAGGCAAAGAGCCAATGCAATCTCAAGATGTAGATGAAACACCAATCTTAACCATGGAAAAAGGCCAGACAGGCAAGGGTAGAGCCTTAGTGCCAAAAGGTATGGAGGTAAACATCAAAGACCTTCTTTTTCCAAATTCTTATCTTATGTCTAAAAGATTTGTTGTTTCTAAAACTTTGAAAGAATTTTTTGATTTCTTTATTAGGTTAGATGGTCAATCTTCCTTTTCTATACTTAATTGGCATTCCCCACCTTATGCTAAGTATCTTAAAGGGCTTTATACTAGTAAGAGAAAGTTTAAACCTAATGAGTTAGTGCAGGTGAGCTTCAATGTTTTAGCTCTGTTAAAACCCCAAATATCTATGAAATGTCAAGATCTCGGAGCTTTACCATACCTTGTATCATAGGTAAGGTAACAATAGGAAAAGCTTTGTTAGATCTAGGTTCTACAATTAATGTGATGCCAATCTCAATTTATCAAGCCTTAGGTATGAATTCCTTGCATGATACAACTGTTGTCTTGCAATTAGCTGATAGGTCATCAAGAAACCTAAAGGAATTATAGAAGATGTGCTTGTTCAAGTTAAGGGTTTGTTAATACCTACTAATTTGATATGGCTAGTGAGTTGTCTCATGACATTACCCTAATTCTTGGTAGACATTTATTGAGGACTTCAAATACTATGATTCAAATGAAAGATGGAGTCATTTCAATGGAGGTAGGACACCAAGAAGTTAGATTCAAAATGTATGAGGCAATGAAGCATCCTTATGTAGATTTCTCTTTGTTGGGTGTCAATGTTATTGACATGGTTGTTGATGATGCATGTCTGAATTTGAATTGAGTGACATATCTGAATTCGATTAATGCAATTCTTTGATTTATGATAATGATGCTTTATCTTCATTTTCTTCTTTCCCTTCTACTCATTTTGTGGTGGTGATATGATGTGTCTTAACTGCACCATAGTTAATTGTATATATTCTACCCCAGAACTTCACATACCTTCATCCACTAATTATGTTATTGGCACTATACCTTCTATAATTAGTAATGATTGTGTTGGAGAAATGTAGTCGTCTAATTTTGTAGGTGAACCAAGTGAGATAGAAGAGAATAACTTGGATGAGGATGAAGTGTGGATTCCTCAAATGTACATAACAAGGAATGTAGATAGGAGCTTGAAAGTCATGGATGATTCACAAATCAGCCTATTCCACCATCTCACCTACTTCATAAAAAACAAATGTGTTTAAGGGCCCTTGACATTCCTTCCTTTGCTGAATCTATTTCTTATGACATTTCTTCTCATACTCTTAAATACTTGTTTGATATTGGTCTTAATTGTAAAATAAGTATAGAAGAATTGGCATCCAATTTAGTTGTTGAGGGAAGCTAACTCTCAAAACTTAGAAGTAAATCAAGGATGGAATGCATAGAGATCGAGCTCGATTCACCAACTGAAATTGGAAAGGGGAGTAATGTTTCATCTCTTGATGTTCAAAAACTAATTCCTTCTATGATTGAACCCCTACTTTAGAGCTTAAGACCCTTCCACCTAATCTTAAATATGTATTTCTATAGCCTAATGAGAAGTTGCCTGTCATTATAGCTAGTTGTTTGTCTCTAAGAGGAAGAGCATTTACTTAGTATTTTGAGAAAATAAAAGAGGGTTATAAGGTAGGCTCTAGTAGATATTCCTAGAATTTTTCCTACAGTGTGTACATAGAGGAACCTTTTTAGAGGAAGGTGTCCAACCTAGAAAACAAAACCAGAGGAGACTTAATCCCCAAATCAAAGAGGTAGTGAAGAAAGAGGTCTCCAAAATCCTTAGTACCAGTATTATTTATGCCATACCCAATAGTGAATGGGTAAATCTTGTCCAAGTTGTGCCTAAGAAGACTGGAGTGACCGTGGTTAGGAATGATAGGGATGAGTTAATACCCACTAGAGTCCATAATTCTTGGCGTGTGCGCATAGACTAGAGGAAATTAAATGAAGTAACGCATAAGGATCACTTCCCCTTTCCTTTATAGATCAAATACTGGAAAGATTTGCCGATAAATCCCATTATTGTTTCCTTGATGGGTTTTCTAGTTATTTTTAGGTTCAAATTGCACTCAGGATCAAGAATATAATACCTTCATTTGTCACTTTTGGACTTATGTTTATAGACGGATGCCATTCTAGTTGTGTAATGCCCCATATACCTTCCAAAGGTGCATAAAGTCCATCTTTGGAGATTTCCTTCAAGATTACATCGAAGTCTTCATGGTTGACTTCACAGTTTGTGGTAGCTCTTTTGACTCTTACTTGAGTAGTTTAGAAGAAGTTTTACAAAGGTGCATTGAAAAGCAATTGGTTTTGAACTTTGGAAAGGGCTATTTTATGGTGAATCAAGGGATTTTTTTGGGCCATTTAATTTCTAACAAATATATAGAAATTGATAGAGCCAAAATTGAAGTGATTTCCTCTCTTCCATACCCCACTAATCTTAAAGGAGTTAGATCATTTTTGGGGAATATAGGGTTTTATACGAGATTTATTAAAGATTTTAACAAGTTGCACTTCCAATTTCTTAACTTCTGCAAAAGGATGTTGAATTTGATTTTAATGATGTTTGTAAAATTGCTTTTGATGAGTTGAAAGCTAATCTTATTTCTCCTCCTATTCTTACTTCACCTAAATATGACTTTCATTTTGAGATTTCATGTGATGCTTCTAACTTCTTTGTTGGAGCTATGTTAGGTCAGGAGGAGAACTGACTCTCCTAAGTCATTGCTTAAGCTTCAAAGTCACTAGATGCCACTCAGATCAGCTACACTACTACTGAGAAATAATTATTTACGATTGTCTTTGCTCTTGAAAATTTTAGATCTTACTTGTTGAATTCTAAAGTGTTCATTTACACTGATCATGTAGCTGTTAGATACCTTTTCAAGAAGTCTCATTCAAAGCCAAGATTGCTTAGATGGGTCATGCTTCTCCAAGAGTTTGACCTTGAGATCAAGGTAAAGCGGGTGCAGAAAACCATGTGGCTGATTATTCACTACTGCAAAAAAGGCTTTCTAAATAGGTTGAAAATGGTATTCTACACCGGACAACGATCCGGTGTATAAATAGACCGTGTAGAAAGTGTACACTTTTTAAATCGAGCGGTTCACCGGTGTAAAAGGAGTAGAGTTTAAACAGGTCCCTTTTGAAATTAGGTGTAGAATTTACTAATATCTACACGGGTTATAAGGACATCCAGCGTAGATGAATGCTTTTCTACACCTGTTATGTGAACGTCAGCTGTAGATTAATGAAATTTTTACACCAGTTGTGTTTACACCAGGTGTAGATTAATCAGTTTTTTACACCTCCAAATAAAGACAATCGGTGTAGATGTTATAATATTTATATATTATTTTTACACATGCTGGTATTCTTTGTCCGGTTTAAATGTATTTTTAAAAAACAAACCCTTAAATGTTTCATTAACCCCATCCCATGAAGCTTCATGAATAAACTGCCCAAATATACGACTCAAAGAGACAGTAGCAGAGACAGAGTTCAAGATGACAGAGACAAATCTTTAATTGCTTATTATATTATTCATTTAATAAAATTTAATATAAAAATGCAACAATTTGAACAGAAATATAAAAAAATATTCAGTTAATGACAAATACTATTGAGAAGGAATGAATTGAACAGAAAACTCAGCCCAAAGATTGCGCAAGTCCTCAATATCTTGTTTAGAAAATAGGTCAGGTTGATCAAACGTCTGAAACATCAAATTAAAATAAAAGAAATTAAGGCATTAGTAATATATATTAAATTGACAAGAAATATGAAATCATTAAAAACACAATTTACCTCCTCGATAGGTCAGTCCTATTTGACAAGATGATATTGATCATGTGTCTAACAATGTAGAAGCTACACAAATTATGTACAAACTTGGTATGTACAAGATTTTGACTTCACTTTTGATGAATTTCATAATTCTTTGCTATGTGCCATTGCTATTAAAAACTTGGTATGCACATATGGTTAACTATCTGATAGAGGAGCATGGCAGGATCAAGCATCAAAGGAAGAATAAAACACGGAGCGTGGAGCCCAAACTAAAAGATGGAAGTCCAATACTCTAAAAGACCCATTACAAGGCATTCCAGGCCCAATGACGAGAGCAAGGACCAAATCTATGAAAGAGGCATTGAATTATTTGATAAAAGATCTTAAAGAGTTAGAACCTATTTATTTGGAAGAAGTATCCCTCAATCAGCCCATCAAGGGTCCAAACATGGTGATTACATTGCTAGAAGCCAAACAAGATGATGCACAAGGCCCATGTGCAGTCCAGATTGAAGAATTCACTCAAAATACCATGTGACAAGCATGTGCCTTGGAGGAGGAGCATAAGTGACGTCCAAGAATATTCAATAAGCATCAAGAAGGCGTCTTTATGTATTAGTTATGGTTTAATTTCATTTTTTTTAAGTTTCCATTTTTATTTGCATTAAATAAGGCCTTTTGGTCAAAGATTGCATAAGAATATTTTAGGTTAGTTTCCTATTTTTAGGTAGCAGCCTTTTTCTCCAAGAAAAGGTAATGTTCCTATTTCCTTTAGCCTTAATTGGTGCCAACCAAGATAGTCAATCATCATTAAGGCACATTTATGGCATTTATGATGTAGGGTTTTTTTATTCTAGATTATTCTTTTGCTACCTATGTAAGGCTACGTTTTTTTGTAATTGAAGCAGATTTGAATGAATGAATTTTAGAGAATTTTATTTCTCTTAAGTGAGCTTTGCTTGCCGCCTCATATTCTCGTGGGAATACTCGACTGTATCAAGGGCTGATCATCCTTGTGGTGTCTCCATGGCTAGGGTTGTAAGAGACAGGTTCTCTTAAGGTCCTACCTTTGATCGTTCGTCTAGTTTCCTAACTTGTTTCTAGCCGGTTCGTATTCGTACCTTATATCATTTGGTATCAAAGCTAAGGTTTGCTAGAATTCAAGTTCTATCCTTTTATATATTATTTCTGTTTTCTTGTTTCATCTTCTTAATTCTATCATTTGTCTTTCGTCCCTTGCTTCCATCAATTTGGTTCTTCACCTTTTCACCTCCTATTTGTGTTTTTTTGTGACTTTCTACGTTCCTTTGAGCAAAAAAAAAAAAGCTCAGAAAAAAAAGCTCAGAAAAAATCCGAAAATTAAAAAAAAAAAGGGAGGAGCTGTAGATTTGAGAATTGCAATGTTAAAGATGAGTTTCCTAAAATTGAGAAGAGCTTCCATTACAAGTCACAACTAGTTTCCTAAATCATTAAACTTGGGTGGTAACAGTTCTTATTTCTGCTCTTTGCATATTTCCTAATTTTTCGTATTGCTTAATTTGAATTCCTTTCCTTTTTCCTTCAAGTTTCCTATTTGCTTCCTTCCTTCCATATCTCACCTTCCTAACTTGGTTTGCTTTCCTTGCAAGGTGCTCAATTTCCTAAATTATTTTCGAGGTAGCACCTTTCCTAAATATTTTCTTCCTTTTTTCCCTTTCTTTTCTAATTCATAGCTTTCCATATTCCCCTTTCTTATCTCTTATATTTTTCTGGTTCTTGCAAGTCTGGTTGTGGAGATTACCATTTATTAAGATTGTCTCTTGATTTTGTTGAGTTTCAATCAAGAATATTATAGGAGGAAAGTTTTAGTGGTAAAAGGCGAGAGTGTCATTACATCAATTTAAAAGCAGGATTTGAGTTAAACACGAGTGACACTACCATTTCTTGAGTGAAACACGTGAGTAGAGTGGTAAGGTCCCTTCTTACTATTTCATTTCTCTTTGATCATACTAACGTTTCAGTTTCAAGATGAGTGATAGAGAAACCCCTATGGGAAGAATTCAACACAGATCCTAAGCTGTTCATGAGAGCCATGAGAGATGAATTTCTCAAACTCAAGTTGGAGCTAGCAGAGCTAAAATCATCCAAAACAAGTAGTGGTGATGAGGAGGTGATTAGATCTAGTTCTTCATCCTCAAAGAATAGGAGCAGACCTAAAAAATGTGATTTTGACACCTATGACCCAAAGGTCAAGTACCCTACCTTCAAGGGTAATATAAATCCAGATGCATACCTTGATTGGGAGATGAAGTTTGAGCAAATCTTCAGAATGAATGGCTGGCCAGAAGAAAAGAAGGTAAATATTGCTTCATATCAATTTTTTGACCATGCTATTGTTTGGTGGGAAGATTTACAGCTTAAAAGGCGTCTTAAGGGCAAAGGACCACCTCATACATGGTCAAAGCTAAAGAAACTCATGCGTAACAAGTATGTCCCTAGTTACTACTACCGAGAGCTAAATAGAAAGTTACGACTGTTTGGCCAAGGCTCTATGACTGTCGATGAATATGTGCATGAACTTGACCTTCTTAAAATACGAGCTGGAGTACAAGAAGGAGAAGAAGCAAGCATGACTAGAATCATTGATGGGTTAAGGCCTGAAATTAGAGACAAAGTTGAGATGTACACTTTTGTTGATAAAGAAGAGCTAGTGCATAAAGCCATCAAAGTTGAGAAGCGGTATAAAGAAAAAGACTCCAAATCCTCATCTCATGGTTGGAGGGACTCTAGATCAGCATCGAAGTGGAAGGATTCTAAGGCTAAAGATGTTGCAAAATTCACACCAAAAGCCAAGGAGGAATCCAAGCCCAAGATTGAGTGGAGAACTTCTTCTACTAATAGCACCTCTTCCCTTCAATATTTTAGATGTCATGGAAAAGGGCATATTGCTTCCCAATGTCCCAATAAGAGGGCCATGATCCTCAAAGATAATGACGAGTATGACAGTGTGCATTCTAGCGATATAAGTGATGATGGCATGCCTTCTTTGGTGACTGATTCTGAATTGGAGATTGATGAAGATGAACCTATTAAGGGAGAAGCATTAGTGGCTAGAAGAGCCCTAAACATGCAACCAAAGGAAGATAAAGAGCCAGAGCAGCGAGAGCTCATCTTCCACACTAGGTGCTTCATAAAGAATAAGGTATATAGCATGGTTATTGATAGTGGTAGTGTTACCAATGTTGCTAGTACCTTACTTGTTGAAAAGTTGGATTTACCTACTATGAAGCATCCTAAGCCTTATAAACTGCAATGGTTGAATGATAGTGCTGAAGCTAAGGTCACTAAGCAAGTTTTGGTTTCTTTTTCTGTTGGCAACTACCATGCTGAAGTTTTATGTGATGTAGTCCCAATGCTTGCTGGACATCTTTTGCTTGGAAGACCATGGCAGTTTGATAGTAGAGCTCACCATGATGGTTACAAAAATTGTTATTCTGCACCTTTCAATGGAAAAATCATTGTATTGAAGCCTCTTAGGCCTAAGGAAGCTTATGATGACCAAGTGAGGATTGAGAAAGAATGCAAAAAAAATAAGTGGGTGGAGTGAAAAAGAGAGAGTACAGAAAAAAGAAAAGAAAAGGCATGAATGTGAGAAAAATGAACAAAAGAAAGAGAGTCTATTTGCTGGAAAAAGCGAGGTTAAGAGAGCATTATTAAGTGAGCAAGTCTTGGTGCTTGTGTGCAAGGATGCTTATTTTTCTACTAACCAACTTAACCCCTCTTTGCCTTCTAGTGTTGTGGCTTTGTTGCAGGAATTTGGTGATCTATTCCCTGATGAAGTTCCCGATGGGCTTCCCCCCTTAAGAGGAATTGAGCATAGGATTGATTTCATCCCTGGAGCTTCTATAGAGCTAATCCTGAAGAAACTAAAGAGATTCAACGCCAAGTTGATGAACTCATGAGGAAAGGCTTTGTAAAGGAAAGTTTGAGCCCATGTGCTGTTCCAGTACTTCTAGTGCCCAAGAAAGATGGTTCATGGCGAATGTACGTTGACTGTAGAGCCATCAACAAAATGATAGTTAAGTATCGTTATCCTATTCCTAGGTTAGATGACATGTTAGACGAGTTACATGGTGCTACATTCTTTTCTAAAATTGACCTAAGGAGTGGTTATCATCAAATTCCCATAAACGAGGGAGATGAACGGAAAACAGCTTTTAAAACTAAATTTGGATTGTATGAATGGTTGGTTATGCCCTTTGGGTTGACTAATGCACCTAGTACATTCATGAGCTTAATGAATCATATTTTTTGTTCATTTATTGGAAAATTTGTAGTTGTCTACTTTGATGATATTCTTGTTTACAGCAGAACTTTAGATGACCATGTTATGCACTTGTGTGAGGTGTTTAAAACTCTTAGAGAAAACAGCTTGTATGCTAATTTTCAAAAATGTTCTTTTTGCATGGATTCTGTTATGTTTCTTGGTTTTGTTGTAGGTGCTCAAGGGATCCGTGTGGATGAAGGGAAGGTTGTCTTTGAGCCTGGAGACTGGGTTTGGGTACACTTGCGAAAGGAGAGGTTTCCAGAACAACGAAAGTCTAAGTTGCAGCCAAGAGGAGATGGCCCTTTCCAAGTCCTGGAGCGAATCAATGATAATGCTTATAAAATAGATTTGCCTAGCTCCTACGGTAATGTAAGTGCTACATTTAATGTGACTGATTTATCTCTCTTTGATGCTGTAGATTCGAGGACGAATCCTTTTGAGCAGGGAGGGAATGATAGAGGAGCATGGCAGGATCAAGCATCAAAGGAATACCAAAACACGGAGCGTGGAGCCCAAGCTAAAAGATGGAAGTCCAATACTCTAAAAGACCCATTACAAGGCATTGCAGGCCCAATGACTAGAGCAAGGACCAAATCTATGAAAGAGGCATTGAATTATTTGATAAAAGATCTTAAAGAGTTAGAACCTATTTATTTGGAAGAAGCATCCCTCAATCAGCCCATCAAGGGTCCAAACATGGTGATTACATTGCTAGAAGCCAAACAAGATGATGTACAAGGCCCATGTGCAGTCCAGATTGAAGAATTCACTCAAAATACCATGTGACAAGCATGTGCCTTGGAGGAGGAGCATAAGTGACGTCCAAGAATATTCAAGAAGCATCAAGAAGGTGTCTTTATGTATTAGTTATGGTTTAATTTCATTTTTTTTAAGTTTCCATTTTTATTTGCATTAAATAAGGCCTTTTGGTCAAAGATTGCATAAGAATATTTTAGGTTAGTTTTCTATTTTTAGGTAGCAGCATTTTTCTCCAAGAAAAGGTAATTTTCCTATTTCCTTTAGCCTTAATTGGTGCCAACCAAGATAGTCAATCATCATTAAGGCACATTTATGGCATTTATGATGTAGGGTTTTTTTATTCTAGATTGTTCTTTTGCTGCCTATGTAAGGCTACATTTTTTTGTAATTGAAGCAGATTTGAATGAATGAATTTTAGAGAATTTTATTTCTCTTAAGTGAGCTTTGCTTGCCGCCTCATATTCTCGTGGGAATACTCGACTGTATCAAGGGCTGATCATCCTTGTGGTGTCTCCATGGCTAGGGTTGTAAGAGACAGGTTCTCTTAAGGTCCTACCTTTGATCGTTCGTCTAGTTTTCTAACTTGTTTCTAGCCGGTTCGTATTCGTACCTTATATCACTATCTTATAAGTGAAGTAACACGTCCTTCCATGACTACCTTACAAGCACAAAAACTTAAGAGTGATTCTAAGAACTATGATTGTGACCATCCATACTTGTGGAGGTTGTGTGGGGACCAAATAATTAGAAGATGTATGCTGAAGGAAGAACAAGAGGCGGCCTATTCTTCATGCTTGCTATTCTATGTCTTGCGGGGGGGATGTTAGCTCCAAGAGAACATCTAGGAAAGTTTTAGACTGTGGTTCCTTTTGGCCAACCCTTTTCAAAGATTCTTTTTAATTTTGTGGTAAGTGTCAACATTTTGGGGGGTTGAGTTGGAGATATGAGATGCAACAACAACCAATGCTATTTTGTGTGAGCTTTTCGATGTTTGGGGTATTGACTTTATGGGTCCTTTTTCATCCTCTAATGGCTTCTCCTATATTCTTTCAGCAGTTGATTACCCTTAATGGATAGAAGCCATTCCCAATAGGATAGATGATGCCAAAACCATGTCTAAGTTTGTCAATCCAACATCTTTTGTCAATTTGGGATTCCTAGCACTATAGTTAGTGCCCAAGGCACCTATTTTTGCAATATGGGGTGCTAAGTATGGGTTGCTACATAAAGTCTTTACTGTTTATCACCCACAGACTAATGGCCAAGCTGAGATTTTAAATAGAGAGGTGAAGCAAATCATGGGAGAAGATTGTTAAGCCTTCAAGGAAGGATTGAACTATTGAAGTATGAAATTAGATTATGCTTTATGGGCTTACTAAATTTCATTCAAGACACCCATTGGAATGTCTCCATACCGGCTAGTTTTTGGGAAATCATGTCATCTTTCGGTGGAATTTGTAACATTCTAATTTTTGTTCCTAGTATTTTGATGATATTAGGAAGAAATTATTCCATAATAATAGAATTTCTTATGTAATTATTGAAATAAAAAAATTACTAAAAATATGATTTATGAGAATATTAGAAATTATAAGAAATAAAAGAAAATATAGGATATAGGATAATATAAAAAACGATGAATGAAATAAAAGAAAAATAAATGAACAAAAAAGGTAAAAGAGATTAAAAAAACAAACGCAAATGGGCCAAAGCCCATTTAAACCATTGAACCCAACACACACAACAACACGTGGGACTATTGAAATATATCCCTTTGTCTTTTCAGCTACATTAGCGTGAGCCAGCGAGTGAAACCCGAGAACCTATGTGTTGCGCAGCGCCGTTGGTCCTACATTTTTGTTCTAGAGCAAGATTTGCAGATATTTTAGGTAATCAAAATAACTTCTTTTCAATAAAATTTGTTCATGAAAATTGTTCTCCTCATTTCTATCTTTCTAATGGTAGTAATGAAGTGATTATAATAAATTTTGGGATTAAGGTTTAGTGTAAGTTTTGAGGTTTAACAAAAATGACCATAAGAATGTTGAGGTGAATTAATGATTAATTTCTATTGATTTAGTTTTTCTATTTGGTCATTTTGATATTTTAAAATAAATATTTCATTTAAAAAGTTCATGGTTTATTTTGTATAGAGTATTTTTATCAATTAAATTTGGGTTAAATATTTTTTGGGTTATTGGAGGTATTATTGAAGTTTTAATCGATTTATAATGTTAACTAAATTGGTGATTTATTATTTAACAATTTTTATGTTTGAAACCTAAACTTTAAATTGGGAATTTTGTACAATTGAATGAAATTTGGATTCAAGTGTGTAGTTGGGATTTAGGAATAATAGCATGTATAATTTGTATCAAAGTGTGGGTTCTTTGTGACAAATATAGGATTTTAGAGTGAGTTTTTAGGAACTTTATTAGGTTTTAAACATGCTAATGAATTGTTTAACTTGTGTTTTGATTTGTATCTCTACCTTAATTGTGATATGCTTGTATTAGATTATGAGTATTTTATATGTTAATATATCAATATATGTTTTAAAAAAGTGTTATGAAAGAGTTATATATATATTTTGAAAGTTCGGTGAAGTGGGAAGTATGTTAATCTCTATATATTTATTGATGAACTAATTGTTCGAGTTATGTCATTATATTATTATTATTTTGGAATTTCACTGTACATGCTTAGGGTTATCTGTTCTAGGTTATGATTGAGATGTTGGGCTAATTAAGGGTGGTACTTTGTTGTTGTGAAGTCTGCAGCAGCCTCCACTAGCAATGATAGTGGTTGGCAATATTCATGCTCAGTCCGTGTAGGGACCAAGCCTGTGTGGGAACAACTAGATACCTCTTGAACCTTGATCCGTGTGGGGAAGTAAGAGACGGGACCAATTGATTTGATGTGTATAGTGAAACCTTTGGTCGAGTTGTACGACACAGAAAGTCTCGATCCTTGTCAAGGTGAAATAAGGAGGAGTACAGTTAGTGGGTACTATATTATTCTCGTATGATGAAATTGTGAATTTATATCTCCGATATATATATTTATTATTAATTGTCACTACTTTACTGACTTATAATATGTTTCTGCATATGTCTTAAATTAATTGTTGGTTAATGAGGTTTTATGTCTCACCCCGTGGTTATTTATTATTTTTAGGAGAGAGCTCTAGAGCTCCACGACACAAGGGGAAGGAGCCTGAGCGCTAGGCATTTTAGGATAGTGTATACCTCTAATTTTTGTGTGGTATTGTGTAGTGTTGTATATTTCCATTTAAGGTCACCACTTATTTCTATTAGCTATCATTTTGGATTTTGTTTTTGCATTCTGGATTACAGTTGACTGGACTAGTGATGTTAGATGGTCGGAGGCTATAGGATTATGCATGCGATTTATTGTGGATTCATACTTTAGATTAATCATCATGCTATGGTATTGTTCAGTTATTATGTTGTGATGAGATGTGTACTGGTAAATGTTGTAGTGGACTTGTGAGCGATATAATACCCTTAATAACCTCTATGCCATGAATCCTGATACTTGTATTTGATTGTAGTGGATTTGTGGGTTAGGCTTTGACCCTTTATTTATTGTGCCCTAAATCTTAATGTGTTGTGATGGCTCGATGTGACTTGTTATGTGAGAAGTTTTCTTATCATGATAGCGTACTTTGAAGTATGATTGTGCTTTTTCTATCACAGTTAAGGTTTCAAAACTATTGATTGTTTCCTTTTAACCATAGTAATAGTTTGGATGGTTAACTAAACACTTTTCCTACCATAGTTAACCCTTTTCAACTATAGCTGGTTCATTTTCTACTATGGTAGACTTTCAAACTAGTATCTTCTTTTTCTACCATAGTAGAGCTGCTAGTTGTGAATTGGTTCTTACTTGTGTTTTGTTCTTAATTATGTTGATTAAGAAGACGAATGTTATAGAATCTCGTAAGGCTTTTTTGGGTGGTGAGGAATTACAACAATGATTTGGAGGCATCTGGTGAAGAGAGGAAGCTGCAAATGTTAGAGCTGACCGAGATTAGAAATGAAGCTTATGAGAATGCAAGGATATACAAGGAAAGACCTAAGATTATTCATGACAAAGGTATCCTTCGCAAGAAGTTTGAAGTTGGTGACAAAGGTCTTGAAGTTCAAACTCGATTAAAGTTCAAAGATGGGAAGCTTAAGACTCAATGGGATAGACCTTTCACCATGATTAAAGTAAATGATTTGGAGCACTAGAGCTTCTAATGAGAAGGATGGAACGAAGCAATTGGTCAATGGAGACCTTCTCAAGCTCTACACTGAAAAGCTTAAGAAACCTTGGCCTCAAGTTATTTCTTGCCTCTACTCGTCTCTAATTTCATTATTAAGATTGCTTGTGATATCATCTTTTTGGATTTGTTTGTGAGACAAGTGTGGGGGAGGAAACTCTCTAATAGTTTTGTAAATAAATTACTCCTCAATGACTTGCTCCTTGTCTCTTGTTCCTTTTGTACTTAGACCTGGTACATTTTGGGCTTATTTTGATGATGATTTCCAACACTTTGGGCTTATTTTGATGATGATTTCCAACACTATCTTGACTTACTCTCTTCTTCTTTTCCCTTTTTGTGATGGTGGTGTGATTGTGCTCCAATCTTGAATTGGACTTCACAATCTTCCACCTCACTTAAGAGCTTAGGTCAAGACAGTGTTGTGTGTTTTGAGCATTGAGGACAATGCCAAGTTTAAGTGTGCTTGTGGTTAGCACTTCTAAATCGTGGGCTTATGTTGCTGAAAATGTGGGTTCTTTAAAAAATATTTCTTGATTATCTTGGTAAATTGTTGAGTTTAGAGTTTTTTTTGTAAGTCATTTGTAATAATTCTATTATTGATGCATGAGCTTAGTTGAATTGGATTTGGTTGCATTGCATATTGCTGTACTTTTGTCATAAATTTTCAAATTTATGAACATGAAAGCTCTCAGTGTCGTTCGCTGTAGCCATGATACTGGTTTGCCATAATGAATGCTTCTTGAAATTTTGAGTAGCTTTATATGTCATTTGCCACGGGGAAAGTTGTAACATCCCAAATTTTTCCTATTTGTATAATACTGATAGAGGAAAGAGGTTATGAAGGGATTGATATGGTAATAAAAAAAAGGATAATAGTTAGATAAGGTTTAAGTTAGAGAAAAAGAGAAGGTATAAAGTTATAGAACCAAAAGGACTAAATTACAAATAGTGAAACATTTAAGGACCTAAATGGAATTTTGAGACTTTAGGGACCAAATTGGGATTTCAAATTTGGTAGAAAGGGACTAAAATGGAATTTGGCAATTTTATAGACTAAAGTGCAATTTTACCAAATTCAGGGGCAAAAGTGTAATTATGAAAAATTGAGCCAGAAAAGGCCCAAAATTTATCCTAAAATATTTTGGCCCTAAATTTTACTAATAAATAGAGGATAGAATTCGGGCCAGGCATATTTTTCAGAATTTTGACCGATAAATTGATATTAATTTTTAAAGTTTAGAAGTTAGTACAGTATCTTTCGGACCTCAGAATTAGATAAAATTTTGTAGTAAATTCTTATAATTAATATAAGAATTTATGAAATTAACAGAGCTCAAAAATAAGTTTTGTAGAATTAATTAGAGAATTTAAAGTGAAGATAGACACTGATAAAGGATTTAGAGAAAATATATAGAATTTTTATTAGAACTTTTGAGTCTCAGAAAATTATCAGACTTTGTAAGAAATTCATTTAATATTATAATAAATTTTAAAAATATTAGAACCATTAAAAGAGGTTTCTAGAATTTATCTCAAAATTAGGATAATTTAAGAATATCTGTATAAGGAAAGTGCCTTGGGATTTATGTCAATTAGCAATTGGACTTAAGAGGAGGCCAAAATGGAATCCTATGAAGACCCAAGAAGCCCAAGTTGGTGTCTTGGAGCTCAAGACAAATTTTAGGACATTTTATAAATTTAAAAGGAAGAAAATATAAGAAGATAAGGTTACATGGCACATGGTAGGACCCATACCATGTACAAGGCACCACATGGCAGCCAAAAACAAGTAAGAAGAGTTTGGACATGTGATACAATTTAATAAAATAATATAAGAATTAAGTTAATGAAGATTAAGGTTAATTAATCCAAAAACTAACCAATGAAATTCAAGATTTAAGCATTATAATAATTAGTTGAAGGGAGGGTAAAATGGTCCCAAGATGCCAAAGATTTTGCTATAAATACCCCCCATTCCTTCACAAAACTGTGACCTAAGTGGAACCCTTGGGGAACCTCTTGTCATTTGAAAACTTGACCAAAGCAAAGGCAATTCAAGGCACTTAGTGATCAACCAAGTTAAGGCATAAGGTAAGCAATCCTTTCTAGTTTATTTATAAGTGTTTCAGAATTTTAAAATCTAGATTTTAATGGAAAAAAAGTGGAATATTCCTTATGATATGCTGCTGTCCAGAAATGATACAATAAAGGAAGAAAAGGAAGATTAAGCTAGAATTATGAAATTAACATTTAGAAAAGTTAGTTTGAATGGTTAGTTATGAAATTAGATTGAAGTTCTTGCTTTGCACATTGGAGAAGACTTTCAGCCAGTGCTATTCTGGATAGGAAGAGCAATTTTCAATGATCTAATACTTCCATTGAATTCAAATAATGATTTTGTGTAGAATTGAGTAAGTTTGGAACCTTGGAAACATTAGAATTGAAAGATAAAATTTTAAAATCTTCTCTATTACTATTCACACAGTAAACAACGATTAGAATTTCATGATTTTGATGCTGTCAATGATTTTAAAATAAAAAATTGTGTGAGATAAAGTAGATGAACAAGTATTGGAATCAAAATAAGAATTTTTGAGAAAATAGGCTCTCTTTTCAGTTCTATATAGCAGGGTGAGAAGCAGCTTGAATTTCATAATTCTAAATCTATAAATGAATTCAAAAGATAGAATTGTGTAGGATAAAGTTAAGATGCAAGTTAGTTCAAAGGATAAGGCAATTAACCACAAATAGATAAAGTTAGGGGTTAAGTGGTTAATTGAGTTTAATGTTATGAAATGTTAGTGAATTTAGACTCTAATGAATTAATACTTATATGATGTTAGGATTTAATTTATGTGCTCAAAGAAGGCCACATATCAAGGAGAAGTAAGAAGCAAGAGGCAAAGAAAGGAGTAAAGAAAAGTCAAGCATGGGAGGTAGTGAACTTACCTACTTGTATGCTTATGTTGCTTGAATATTTTATGTGATGTTTATTTACTTTGATTATGTGGATCATGTATGATTAAGTGATGCTCTGTTTCTTTTTATGCTATGGCCATATGTTGTAATTAAGGGATATGGAAGCATGTAAGTTATATTATGCAAGCATGATCATTAAATGCACACATATTAACATCAAGCATATAATTGTATACATTGTATGATTTCTGTTTGCTACTGATTTTTTTTCTAAAATCTCACCCCTTCTATGTCATCCCAACACCAACAGGTTATCAAAGATGGAGAAAGATGAAGATGTATAAAGACAATTTAGTAGAAAGATAAGCAGGATTGATATGTATGTGTATGTTAGTAAAATTACTTGTTGAAACTTGTCACTGTAAACAGTAACTTGTAGTGAGATAGTGACTTTATGATGTAATAAAAAATAGTAAATGATAGAATAAATATATGAATTTTACCAATATTTAGTTAACATTTCAAGCTTCATTTTGACACCAAGAACTCCTTATTTCTATATCTATACAAAGAGAGTGAATTTTTCAAAGTTATGGACCAAAAACTATTTTTAGAAGTTTTGACCAAATGAACAGTGATATTTGATGCCAAGTCTGTATTGATTGGCTGAGCATTTGGTCTGAGAAGTATTTTTCCCTTAAAGTTCAATATCTTAGCTTCGCATAACCTTTTGAACTACTTCATTTTAATTTTTCTAGAATTAATTATGATTTTTTGAAGTTCACCCCTTAATCTGGAAATACCATATGAATAGTACCCATGAGTTGGAAATTTCCCAATTTTGAATTTGAACTTCAATAATCATATAAGTGGTTCTAAATGCTACATAATGGTCCCTAAGACGTACGAAAGTAAGATGTTACAAAAGTGCTTAATTCTAGCAACATGATTCCTTCTCTTTGCTCATGCATTGCTGAATAGAAGGAATTTTGGTGAGATTTATGACATCTTATGCTTTGCAAAAACCTTATTCCCTTGTTTTAAAAGATAGTATCAAGTTTTCTAAGACCCCATACTTGAATTTTTGGTACTCTTAATTTTGGAAAGAAAGGTTTCTAAGTTTGCATTAAAGTCTTTTTTATTCTTTACTGACTCATAATTGTTTGCAAATATTTAAATGGTTACCATTCTCTAGCTTGCAATTTTAGTATATTTATTCATGTGTTGTGATTATTCTTGCATGAAATTGATCATTGTGTGTGAGCATGAGAGAGTTAACCTTGTTGGAAGTTGTTTGAGCCCAATTTCCATTTTAGCGTGTTATCCACTTGGTCTTGCATCCTCTAGAACTTGTCTTAATCCTTTGTTGAAACTTCATATGCATTGTTGTGATGGATAATATAGAGGAAATCATTTCATACATCCTATTTCCCAAACACAAGCCTAAAACACTTTCATCCATTGCGAACCCACTTGAGCCTTCTTCTCATTTCAAGTACCAAAGCATTCAATTTTCAACTACATTTTGCTACCACATATGTGATGATTGATGACTTATTCTTCTTGGATTTGGAATTTCCAAATAAAAGAAAAAGAAAAGTTTTACAAAAAGAGGGAAAAAAGAAATAGAAAAAGGAGAAAATATTTGAGAAAAAGCCAAGAAAGAAGAATTTAGAAAAAAAAAGTATATAGAAATAATTGGATTCAAGGAATAAAGTTGTGAATAATGGCAAATTCCTTGGTGGTTTGGAATATCAAGTTGTGCCCTTCAAAAGTTTTTAAATGAATGTTAGTTTGGAAATCATTACTAATTGCTTGGTACCTGTTTCTTTTCTTTTCACTACATCATTAATTCCATTTAGCATTCATCTAACATTACAACCCTTAGGCTATGTTTGGTTCAAAGGAGGGAAATGGAGGTGATGAATCCCTATTTTATCATATTATTTCATATCTATTATAGGGAATTTATCATGTTTAATAGGCATTATTGTAGTAGTTATGGCTATTTTGTACTTTAATTGATTATATGAATTAAATTATTAAAAAAGCTAGTTTCTTGTGTTTTATTAATTTTATTATTTCTCTTGATTAAATTGATTTGCATAAAGGTATTTTGCTTTTATGTATTTTAGAAAATTAGGAAAATAAATCAATGATGATTATGGCCCACATTAACTACTATAAAATTATATTATATTATATCCACGAGGAAGGGATATTTGAGTTAAAAAATATTATCTCTAAAGATATTGGAAAAGAAGACAGCTTAGAAAGATACTAAAGATAAATAAAGATTATCATTATCTTTTGGAGAGCTAATCAGTGAAGAAACCCACATCAACATGATTCACTCCCAAAAGCTATACAAAGGACCCCAAGGCTCCTACATTCAACACACCAATCACCACCATCACAATCATCTTCTTCATGTTTTCCATAATTCCATACCTTTTTTATGAGTTCTTTAGGAGAGATATAGTGGCTTGAGTTCCTGTGCTTTAGAGTTAGGAGTTGAACAATTTTATGTTTTGATATTTTTCTTTATGTAAATTTATGATTTCCTATATTTAGTTTTTGAGATTTGTATATGTTAGACCTAGGGTTTTGATTGAGACACCTTTGTGATCAAACACTTGTGACTTATTATTTCAATTTATGATTTGATGTTCTTTATTTAATATCTTTGGTTTCCTTTTATAATTATTCATGTTGGATTCACATGTTTAGTTATAGGATTTTTGATTAAATATCCATGTTAGAGAAAAAAATCATTTATTGTTTAATTTATCACATGCTAAGTGAATCTTCAGTAATTATTCTTGATACAATCGTATGCTAGATCTAGGTATAGTTATGGATTTTATGATTATGACCATGACGATTGTTTGGCGTTTTGCATGTTAGGGAATTAGTATATATAATTATTATAACTCCAATATATTATTGAACGATTTAGCCATGCATCAATCCTTGTAAACGCTCATCTTACTCGTGACATCCTTCTATATTATTATTTTTATTTTATTTTATTTTTGTTATTATCCTCTTTTACTTTCTAAAAATTATTAAGTTCTCTTCTACTCCTCCTCCTTCTCACACTTTATCTAATCTAGAGTTAAGTCACATATTGACTCCATCTAAAGAATAGATTTAGGTTGACCTCTATACTATATAGAGATTAATTTAGTAAATAATTTGAACGCTAACGACAAGAGACATCAAATTTTGTCGCCGTTGCCCAGGAGTCATTTCCCTTTACTCTTAGGTTAATTAAGTGTGTTTTCTTTTTTCTGCTTTTATTTTCTTAGTGTGTAGTAGAGTCTAGTCTTTAGGTATTTTTTTAGTTTGGTAATTTTGGTTTGATCCTCACTGTTTTGCTAGAATTGTTTCTGACTTGCCTAGAAAAATCTGAGAAAATTCATACTGCACGTTTTCAATGCTCTAAACATTTTTAATTACCTTAGCTATTAGGTCTAACCTATTTTTGCCAAATTTGGACGTTTGTGTCAGTTTTACTATTTTTCTTTATATTTTTTCATTTTTTTCATTTTTTTAATTTATCAGTTATTCTCATTTTCTTTTTATTTTTCTACCCTAGATTAAATGATGGCTTGGTTTAATAATCATCATCACTATAATCGTAATATAACCCTGTCCTCCTAGTCTTTCACAGGTTATAAATTTCAATGGATCAGGCAAGAAAGTAAATATACTGCATTGAACAAAATATCCATGAATCTTTTATTAAATATTGGGATCAATTTCAGTATATCCTGCATAAGTACCGCATCACCAAATACATGATGAATACCTCATACTATATTTTCATAGGGGATTGAAAGAGCAGGACCCAAAAATAGGGGATTGAAAGAGTAGGACCCAAAAAGAGCAGGACCCAAGATAAAAATAATTGTAATGAGAACTTGCTTGAATCTCCTTCTTCCCCCTTACATGAACATAAGGACAATAAAGTTTTTGAAGAAAATACTAATAATGACACCTCACATACATCATTTCTATGTACATGTAGTGATGGTTCACTTTGCATGAATTGTATTAAATTATCTAGAAAGCTAGCCACATTGCATGAACATGATGGAGTTGATAATGATGGCATTCCTCTAATTTCTAATAGTCCTAAAAAGCTTGAGGAAGGTGTTTTTTTATATTGCTAAAACCCAAGGAATCATATGATGAAGAAAATACTATTACAATAATTGAGGAAGTGACTCTAGTGCTACAAAATGTCAGAATAAAGAAAAGGAGGCATAATACCAAGCCCAAACTATTACAAATCATGCCTACCATTCAGGAGGATAAAAATGAGGGTGCTGGATATATTCCAATTTCTCACATTGAAGTCAAGACTCTTATGAAGAGAGTCTTATAGATTTTACTGGATATGAGAAATACCTGTGTTCTTATATATCTTATAGAGTTCTCACATCTGGTGTCTTGATTACTAATTTTGCAAGCTTGAAGGCTTTCCATGGCTTCAAGTATTTTGATTCTTGTCCGATACTTGGAGTTAGAAAAGGTCCTACGTGTGGTTTGTTGAATCTCTTGTAGGTACTTCACTTAGGAGAATTTTATGGTGATCACCATATTTTGTATATTGTGGTGCCTCCACAAATTGACCTAGCCATGATAAACTCATATTTGTATTGATTTTTAGAGTGTTTAAAGATAGTTTTATTATTGATTTTATCCCCATTTGAGCAATTAATTAATAAAATAGAATTGGAACAGTTGGGAATTAATTGATGAGATTTTAATGATTAATTAGACAAATAATCTGTTTATTCTAATTTTCCATCACAGGCCAATGCACTAACAGAATGAATTAAGGGAGAATGACAGCTAGACTAAAGGAGCTGATGACATGTGATAGCACATGGGCTAGATCCAGGAGTTACTAATAGAAGCAAGTTCCAATCACACATGTGCTGCAATAGAAATCACATGGGGAGCACTGTTCACGCACAACATACTGTTCACATAAGCCAATCACTCCAATTTAGATCTGAAGTCACTCATTCCACACTTCTATATATTCACACATCATCTGCACATATAAGGGGGACGCCATACGTACTCATTCACTGTAGATCCTTCATTCACTTCATTGACACGCCATATACACATGCTTTTTTTTCCATCTAGTATTCATAACAGATCACATTACAGGCGCCATATCCATTTCTCCCTCTATCTCCATTCTCTCTCATTCCACCTGCACCTCTGCTCTATTTTGAGCAGGAGAAATAGAGACCATTCCATCTTCATCTTCTCCTTCTTCTTCCACCATGACTGCCGCTGTACTTTCTGTTGCTGTTGAAGTTCAGATGGCAATACAAGGCTAAGCTGCTGTGCTCTCTTGGAGATAATGCTAAACCAGAATCCTTGAGCTAAAATAGGGAGTTCATTGTGCATTTAATTCAGAGTTAATTGTATCGAGTTGATGGAGTTGATTTTGTAATTACTGATGCAATTAGAGTTAGTAGATGACAAAGGAGTAAGGAATCGAGTTGGATTTCTTATTTCTACATAATCGTTGCTTTGATTGATTTTCATCCTTGAACAGAGTTGGACATGGTTGTGATTAATTAGAGTGATTATATAATAGAGTACAATTGTATCTATTTAATTCATCTTCTACTATCTCTGAGTTGAATGATTCATATTCTTTATTAAATGTCTACGAATTATAGCTTTGATTGAGATTTAGCTAGCGAGTTGTTAGCTAACCTATTCTAATTTAACTGATTAACTCTTGATATTCTGTAGATAATAAATGTAAGGTAATCTCCAAGGGAACACACTTGTCATTGATTAATTTCCTCATCATAAACACCTAAAATCATAAATAGTAGTATAGGATTTACTTTCACATTTAGTTCAAATACCTCATCACACAATTCATCTTATTAACTTGTTAATTTGTGGCTCATTAGATTAATTAGGTACCTTAGCATCCATTTAGGCTCCTTGTGAATCGACCTAGGTTAGCCTCCACTTGCTACTGGTTAGCTTAGTTTTGTTTGATAATTAAAATGACAGTTATCAAAATGGCACCGTTGCCGGGGAGCCTTACTTGTTAAGGTTTCCTAAGCAATATGCTGAGCCTAAAAACATAAAAAGTAGATAGGTGTTTTAGTTTTTTTTCTATGAAATTAGTGTTTGTGTTGTTAAATCACGACCAATTGCCTGTTCAGTCACGACTAGAGTGCGAAAATTGATTTATGAGAATCTCTGTGATTTTTAGTCGTGACTAGAGGGCTTTTTGGTCATAACCTAAAATCATTGTTTAACTCATAGTTGATCTCTGTAACTTTTAGCAGCGACTGGATTGCCTTTTGGTCGCAACCAAATTTTTTTTGTCCATCAGTTTCTTCTCTATGATTTCTAGTCGCCACCAAATTGACACTTAGTCGCGACCAAAAATCAGTGTTCAATTCAGATTTACTCTCTGTGATTTTTAATCGCGACGTGAGTGATGTTTGGTCGTAACTAGAAATTTGTAACTTCAAGCATTTGCTCTCTGTGATTTTTAGTCGCAACCAAAGTAACATTTGGTGGTGACCAAAAATCTTGATTAAAAAATTTTGCTCTCTGTGACTGACAGTCGTGACTTGAAGTTCATTATTGTCACGCTATCTGCTCTTTGTACTTGTAGTCGTGACCTAGAGTTCGTTTAGTCGTGACCTTATCTTTCTGAACTGTGATTAACTGATCTCATCTTCTAAAATTGTTGCATTGTGATATCCTGCATCATTGTTGAGTGTGATTTACATGAACAGAAGCTCTGAATTCTTTCCATTGGATAGAGAAATCAATAGAACACTTAGGCAAATTAAGAAGGCTAAAAATTTAAATCAAGCTAGTGTTGCATCTGTTGTTGAGCCTAGTTCTTCTGGTGAATCTATTGTAGTTGAAACTGAATTTGCAGCTGGTGATATCTTAGATAATCATTTTGTCATGGAGCATGTTAATGAGGGTGTAGCTCATACTCATAATCAGAATAATCTTAATGAGCAACATGAAAAGAATAACATAAATAATAGAAGGGCACGTAGGAGCATAAGAGAACTCACTTCTTCTAATGCAAACTTTGATCCTTTCAGCACTTGTCCTGCTCTAGATGTTAATTTTGAGTTAAAAGGTCCATTGTTAAGTAACTTACCCAAATTTTATGGATTGGCATGTGAGGATCCTTTCAAGCATTTGAAGACTATGTAGTGGGTTTGCTCATCTATGAAACCTGTAGGTTCTGATATGGATACTGTGCAGAGATAAGTATTCCATTTTATACTTGAAGGAAAGGCTAAGGAATGGTTTTATATCCTACATCAAAGACTGCTACATTGAGGAAGGAAATCTTTGCTATAAAATAGTATGTTGAAGAGTCTTTTTATGAGTTTTGTGGAAGGTTTCAAGAGCTGCTAGCTAGATGTCCATACCACCAGATTTTAAGTGAGCATTTGGTGCAGTATTTTCATTCAGGATTGCACTTTGCATGCAGAAAGAATTTGGATGTAGCTGCTGGGGGTTCTATTGATGTTTAACTCCTGATGAAGCATGGAACTTGATTGAGAAGATAGCAAATAATGACCAGCAGTATGAGGGCTATGATGCTAGACAAGTTCATGAGGTTTCTGTCAAGTCTTCTTCTCAAGATTATAACAGCTTATCTTCTCAAGTTGCTATTATAAATGCTCAGATCAACAATTTAGCTACTCAACTGAGCAATTCACATGTTCAAAGCCCATACTCTCAAGCTCTAGTTGCTCCTAGTTGTTAACTTTGTTCTTCTACAATGCATACCAGTGACAAGTGTCCTACACACTATGAGGATGTATCATCTGTCTATCAAGGCAAACCAAACCAGTATCCATAAAGGAATCCATATTCTAACACATATAATAAAGGATAGAGAGATCATCCTAATTTAAGATGGAGGGATGGAGGTGGAGACAGGAATTTTGGGCAGAACAGATTCAACAAGGATAAGCAATTGGCTGAATCCTCTAGAGCTATGGAAGTACCTGCTACTACAAAGGATGCTAGAATATCTGAGGTACTCAAGAGCATTAATGTGATGAACTCAAATATAAATTCCATAAACACAAACTTCAGCTCTAACTTCAAGGACTTGAGATCTATTGTGGAGACCAACCTAGCAATGATAGATTCTAAGTTTGCTGCCTTATAGAGTAAGATAGAATAGTGGAAACTAAAACTACAAATATGAATGGCTATGTATCACAGCTAGCTAACTCAGTAAGTGATGTTCAAGCCAGAATTGGTGGAAATTTACCTTCAAACACAATAGTTAACCCCAAATCTGTGAATGCTATGAGCTTGAGAAATGGAAAAATAGTGGGGAAAGCATATGCTGATAATGATAAGAAGGATAATGAAGTAAATGAGCAGTAGAACAGATCTGGAATTAAAAAGTTGATTAAAGAAAAACCTTTATTCATTCCAGAATCAGAAAGTAGCAAGGGCAAAGGGATGTTGCAGCAGAAGAATGAGTAGATTGGATTGAAGGATGATGTACAACTATCAGATATACATGAAACAGCTACTAGTTCCAGCAGTGCAAGTCAGAAATCAGACAAAAACCAAAACAAGAAGGAGCATGAAGATGCAGAACAGAAGGACAGAGAAGTAAGTATGAAACACCTACCTTTTCCTAATGTATACATGTGTCTAAAGAAGATTTTAAAAGATAAACAGGAACTAGATATTCTAAATTTGTTGGGTAAATTGAAAGTTAATGTGCCACTTGTAGATCTGATCAGAAATATACCTAAGTATGGGAAATTCATGAAAGAACTCTGCACTAATAAAAGAATCTACAAACCAAATGAAAGGGTTCAAGTAAGATCTAGTGTGTCAGCTTTACTTAAGCCACAACTTCCTTTAAAATGTGATGATACATGTTCATTTACAGTCCTAATCACCATTGGTAAGTTCAGTGTGCTAGTGCTAGTCCCAAATAATTAGAGAAAGCTGTGTAGAGACGGTACACTTACATAAGAGCATGTTCCTCATCATAGATGAGAATTTCAATTTTAAGACCTTTAAGCGGCATAAAGGTACCAAGTTGTCTCTTTCCTTATCTTATCCTTCTATATATTTTGAGCTTTATTGTTTGAGATAAGTGTGGGGGAGGGACAATCCCAGTAGTAAAAGGTAGATTTATTGCTTTATGTCTTTTAATAATTTTCTAGAATAGGTTGCATTTTAAGGATTTTTTAGTTTTAGGTTAGTTTTTCTTTGAATAAAATCTCCTTTCTTCACACATAATTCTTTAGCCTTTTTCCATTCTTCCTTTATTATACGCTTTAGTACTGCGTTGAGGACAATGCATGGTTTAAGTGTGGGGGAGAAAATGAATTTAATTAACTGTTTAATTGAGCTCTTGAAAATGCTTATTTTTCAAAAAATATTTCCACACTTATACTTCTGAGCACTCCTGTTTTAAATTAAAATAGTATCTTGGTTACACTGATTCAAGTATGAATCTTTCAAGTCCATTGTTGATTGTGGTAGTTTATTTAGCCAATATTTTGAGAGTTATCCTAGAAACATATAATGTAATACATTGAGAACAGTTAAAGTCTTCAGTGAGGCTCTGTGAATAGAATTGAATAGAGATAGCCTGTTGGAAGGATTCTCGGCCTTAAATTCTTAAATTGAGTGAGTACCTCCTACACTAGTTATTCTTCAGAACTTGTCCTAGTTCTCTTATCTGCTGTCTAACTCGTGTACAACTCTTTAAAATGATCGAGGCCATCATATTATAAACCCCTTTATCCCAAACATAAGCCCATTACACATTATATCTGTAGTCACCCCCTTTGAGCCCATTACTTTTCTTTTTCCATCATTTTTATAGAAAGGTATTTATGCATGAACATTGTAAAATACTTACTTTCATACGTCTTAGGGACCATTCAGTAGCATTTAAAACCACTTACATGACCTTTGAAGTCCATTAGCTAAATCTAGAATTTTTACTCTTAGCGAGTTACTGTTCATATGGTATTCCAAATTAGGCGATGAACTTTGAAAAATCATAATTAATTCTAGAAAAATCAAAATGAAGTGGTTTAAAATTATACTCAAAGATAACACCTTGAAGTTTAAGGGAAAAATAATCTCCTGACCAAATGATTGGCCAATTAATACAGACAGTTTAATCATTAAATATTACTGTTTATTTGGTCAACAATTCTGAAAAAAAATTCTGGTCCTTGATTTTGAAAAATTCGTTCTCCTTGTACAGACATTGAAATAAGGTGTTCTTGATGTCAAAATGAAGCTTGACATGTTAAATTAATATCTGTAAAATTTTATATATTTATTCCTTCATTTACTATTTTTCATTATATCATAAACATTGTTGCTTAAACTGGTCATACAGCATCATTACTTGCAACAATTCTACACATAACATCATATAACATTTACATTAACCAATCCTAACTCCTCTTCATGCTTCTTCATCCTCTTTCATCATTCATAAACCTGTTAGGATTGTGATTACATGGAGGGGGTGAGATTTCTGGGGAAATCTCAGTAGCAAACTACTAAATAATGCATGTATTAATGTAAATACTTGTGCTTGCTTGTGAAAGTGCTAACATTGTGTAATGTGCATGCTTCAATATATCATATGAAATACAATTGGCCAAAGTAATCATAGAAATAGAGCTTCAATCATATACACATATGCAACGCAATTCAACATAGCCATAGCACAACCAAGCATACATTCAATACATACAAGTTTAGGATAAGTTTACTACCTTATTGCTTTACTTCCTTTCACTTTAACTTTGCTTATTCTTTCTTACTTTTCCTTGATGTGTGGCTGCCTCTTTTGAGTCCACAATCAAATCCTAACATCACATAATCATCCATTCATTACAATCTAACTTCTCTTGAACATTGAGCTTACTTAACTACATTAACTTTCCTTAATCTTTACTAATTGACTTAGCATTTGAATTAATTGATGTCTTGACTTTACCCCACACAATTTCACCTTTTGAATCCATTTATGAGCTTAGAATCATGAAATTTTAGCTCCCATGCACTATTATGGACAGATTTGAAAAACATGCATAATTCTTCCAAAAATTCTCATTTTAATTCCAATGCTTCCCATACTTGTTTCTCTACTTTATCCCACACAACTTTTCATTTTAAAATCATTGGAAGCATCAAAATCATGGAATTCTAATCACTATTCATGAGTGTGAACAGTAACAGAGAAGACTTTCAACAATTACAACTTTAATTCCAATGCTTCCAAGGTTCAAAATGCATCCAATCCTACACAAAATCATCATATAAATTCAATGGAAGCATTAGATCATTAAAATTCATTCTTCTTCTATCATGAACAGTACAGACCGAAAGGTCTCTTTCGTGGCAAAGTCAAGAATATCAACTTGATTCAATAACCAATCATCTAAACCAACTTATCTAAGCCTTAATCACATACTTCTACCTTTATCTTCTTCTTCCTCCTTTAACTTAAGATTTGGACAGCAAGTATACTCTAGGTTTAATGGAATTTCCAACCACTAAAACCTAGGTTTTACCCTTCTAAAACACATATAAATAAACTAAAAAGGATTAGAACCTTAGGGTACTTGCTTGGGTAGCTTCTCCTTGATCTTATTTTGAGTTCTTTCTTCATTTTGGCATGGTTTCCCCAAGGGTACTCTAGGTGCACGAAATTATGAAGACAAGGGGGTATTTAGAGCTAAAACTTTGGCACATTGGGTCCATGATGTCCTCACTTTTCCTAATTATTACAATAGCTTAATCTTGAATTTGATTGGTTAGTTTTTGGATTAATTAACCTTAATCATCATTAGGTTAATTCTTATATTATTTTATTTCATTTTAGCACATGGGATAACCTTCCTTTCTTCTTCTTGGTGCCATGTGTAAAGTTTGTGGGACCCACCATGTGTAAAACTCTAATTCTCCTTTATCCCTTTTTTTTCTTTTTCAAAAATTTATAAATTATTCTTTATTGGACTTGGTCTCCAAGACAACTTTTGGGACTTATTGGGCTGCCCTAGGATGAAATCTTGAGCCTCTTTTAGGTCCAATAGCTAATAATCCTAATGTACTTCCCTTATACCAATATCCTTAAAATTAGCCTGATCTTGGAATAAATGCTAAACACCTCTTTTAATGGTTCTAACATTTTTGGCACTTATTGGGCTGCCCTAGGATGAAATCTTGAGCCTCTTTTAGGTCCAATAGCTAATTGGCATAAATCCCAATGAACTTCCCTTATACCGATATCCTTAAAATTAGCCTGATCTTGGAATAAATGCTAAACACCTCTTTTAATGGTTCTAACATTTTTAAAAATTAATTCTAATATAAAATGAATTCTCTGCAAAGTTTCATAATTTTTGAAACCCAGAAGTCCTGATAAAAATTACATACATTTCCTTTAAACCTTTTATCGGTGTCCTTTTTTACCGTAAATTCTATAATTAATTCTACATAACTCCTTTTTTACTTCTGTCAGTTTCATACATTCTCATATTAATTATAAGAATTTATTACCAAATTTTATCTGATTATGAGGTCCAGAAGATACTACAATAATTATCAAATTTCTAAAATTAATATCAATTTTTCGGTATCTGAAATCAAAATTCTATGTTGCGTTAAACTGATCAGAATAATTTTCTCTATTTATTGGGAAAATTTGGACTAAACTGATTCTGGATATTTTTGGACTTTTTTCGGCTCAACTTTCTCATAATTACCATTTTGCCCTGAACTTTTAAAAATTACACTTTATGCCCTCAACCTTTTATAATTACACTTAATGGCCCAAAGTTTATGTCTACTTTATATTTTGCACCATAGAACTTTTAGACTTTTCATTTTAGTCCTTATTCTTTATACCTTTGTCTAATCATCATTTTTCCTCTCTATTCATCATCACAATCTTTTCCAAACCTCTTTCCTCTATCTGTATTATACAGATAGAGAAAAATTAGGATATGACAAACGTCATTTTGAAATAAAATTTTTATTCATGTCAAAAAATATTATTATTGTGATGTTGTGCTATATTTTCTATATATAAGGTGCCAAATAAAAAAGAAGAGAAAAAGCATATTGCACAAAAAAAATAAAGAAAAGAAAGATAGTGAAAGAACAAATAGAGAAAGTAAAGGAAAAACAAAGAAAAACAAGAAAGAGGAAAAATGCACCATTGTCAGCTCTTTTTAGAAAAATTCTACCTCTACATCTCTTAATACATGAATTCATGCTATATATTCATTATTACATCATATACTACTTTCTATTCTTTATATTCCATTCCACGTGGCCTTTTTCCAATGATACAAACTTATAAAGTCCTCTTGATTAAAGAATGCACATGTAACTGATGACAGAGACTTAGAACTATTACAAGCCTATGGTAGGGGCTAACATAGGCAAGTTTGAGTAAAAGAACCCCAATAAAAGGTGAGATGAGTAAAATAGATATATCCCTGATTTTGCTCTCCTCTATCATGTTCCTCTGTCTCAACTATGTTCATAGAGATTGATCACATTGCATTTGTTTTTTCTGTAACCATGGCTAACTTGAAGGATTTGATTGATTTGATTATCACCTTCGTTCTCGAACTTGTTTAGTTCCTCTATTTGTTTTAAGTATTTATCAGGATGTTCTTCATTGATTTGCCTAGGAGTGCAAAGATTTAAGTGTAAAGGAATTTGATGAATCCATATTTTATTATATTATTTTATATCTATTTTAGAGAATTTATCATATTTAATAGGTATTATTGTAGTAGTTATGGCTATTTTGTGCTTTAATTGATTGTAAGAATTAAATGATTAAAAAATCTATTTTCTTATATTTTTATATATTTTATTATTTCTCTTGATTAAATTGATTTGCATGAAGGTATTTTGGTTTTATGTATTTCAAGAAAATTAGGAAAAATAAATAAATAATGACTATAGCCCACATCAACTACTATAAAATTATATTATATTATATTATATCCACGAGGAAGGGATATTTGAGTTAAAAAATATTATCTCTGGAGATATTGAAAAAGATGACAGCTTGAAAGGATACTGAAAATAAATGAAGAATGTCATTATCTTTTGGAGAGTTAATCAGTGAAGAGACCCACATCAACGTGATTCACTCCCAAAAGCTATATAAAGGACCACAAGGCTCTTCCATTAAACACACCAATCACTACTATCACAATCATGTTCTTCATGTTTTCCACAATTTCATACCTTTCATTCTGAGTTCTTTAGAAAAGATGTAGTGGCTTAAGTTTCTGTGCTTTAGAATTAGGAGTTAAACAATTTTATGTTTTGATCTTTTCCTTTATACAAATTTATGATTTTCTAGATTTAGGTTTTAAGATTTGTATATGATGAACCTAGGGTTTCGATTGAGACACCTTTATAGTCAAACCCTTATGTTTTATTATTTCAATTTATGATTTGATGTTCTTTATTTAATATCTTTAGTTTTCTCTTATAATTATTCATGTTGGATTCACATGTTTAGTTATAGAATTTTTTATGGAATATCCATGTTAGAGGAACAAAGCATTTATTGTTTAATTTATCACATGCTAAGTGGATATTCACTAATTATTCTTGATACAATCTATGCTAGATCTAGGTATAATTGTAGATTTTATGATTATTACCATGACGATTGTCAGTAGTTTTGCATGTTAAGGACTTATTATATATAATTGTTATAACTCAAATATATTATTGAATGATGATAGCCACGCATCAATCCTTGTGAGTACTTATCTTACTCGTGATATCCTTTTATATTATTATTTTTATTTTATTTTTGTTATTATCCTCTTTTACTTTCTAAAAATTATTTTCTTCTACTCCTCCTCCTTCTCACAGTTAGTCTAATATAGAATTAAACCACGAATTGATTCCACATAAAGAATACGACTTAAGTTGACCTCTATACTATATAGAGATTACTTTAGTAAATAATTTGAGCGCTAATGACAGCGACATCAGGAGGTTATAAGGGGAGGGAAGGAGAGGTTTCTTTTTTGGTTCAGGAGGGGAGGGAAGCTAATTAAAAATTCATAAATATATCCCTATCATTTTATTTAAATTTCTTGTTATTTTATCTTTATAATTTATTGAATTTTTTATTTTTCATTCCTATTTTTTAAGAAAACACAATTAAGATCTTTTTAAGCAAAAAAACTAATTTAGATTTGAAAAAACTGAAGAGAAAAAATGAAAAAAAATATTTGAATTTTGAAGAGAAAAAATGAACAAAAAATGTCATCAGTGAGAAGAAGAAAACTGAAAAGTAAAAAAAACATAATTTATTTTGTTGCATAAGCATCAGAAGCAACCATGGAAGCTGAAGAGAAAAAAATAATTTAATTGTTTTAATTGTGATAGGTAGAATTGGATATTTAAAAAAATGTCATGGGCATTTTAGGCAAAATGTGATCAAAGTTTTCTCACGCTTACAAAAATTCCCACTTTTGGAGGGGAGAGAGGAGAGGAGGGGAGGGAAGCACTAGGAGACAAAAAATTTAACCTCCCCTATCCTCCATTTTCCCCAACCAAACACACTTATCTCTACCCTCCCCTCCCCTCCCCTCTAAAAACCCCAACCAAACAAAGCCTTAAAGTCTTTTTGATCCATTGCATAATTGTATTCATAGTGGAGATAGTAGAACCATTACAAGCTTATGGTAGGATGTTTATCAAGTGGATTTAAGAGAAATAACCCAATTGGTGAGTTTGAGTGAAACACTTTTATCCTTGTGAGAACTCTCTTTTGTTCATCCATATGGTCTCGATTGTGTGCCATGGTAATAAACTCATATTTGTATTAATTTTTAGAGATTTAAAGATAGTTTTATTATTGATTTTGTCCCCATTTACTATTATGTTGAGCAGATTAGTTAATAATATAAAATTAGAATAGTTAGAAATTAAATGATGTGATTTTAGTGCTTAATTGGACAAATAATCTGTTTATTCTAATTTTCCATCACATGACAATTCACTAACAGAATGAATTAAGGGAGAATAACGCTGGACTAAAGGAGCTGATGACATGCGATAGCACATGGGCTAGATCTAGGAGTTATTAACAGAAGCAAGTGGGAGAATCATACGTGCTACAACAGAAACACATGGGGAGCACTGTTCACGCATAGCACACTGTTCACATCAGCTCATTCACACATTCCATACCCCACACACCATATTCATCATACCACACACACGCCATCTGCACACTCATTCCATACTTTTGCTATATATTCATTCATCCATTCAGACGCCAGACACACTCCATCATTCTTCTCCATTCCATCAGTCCACACGCCAACACTACTCTTTCTCTTCATCTCCATTTCTCTTTTACAACTTTCCTCTGTTCTAGTCAATAAAACCAGAGGAAAGACCTGCACTCATCTTCATCTTCATCTTCATCTTTCTTCTCCCACCATGACTGCTACTGTGCTTTCTGTTGCTGCTGGAGTTCAGATGGCAATGCAAGGCTAAGTTGTTGTGCTCTATTGGAGATGATGCTGAACCAGAATCCTTAAGCTGAATAGGGAGTTTCATTGAGTCTTTAAGTCAGATTTAATTGTATCGAGTTTATGTATTTACTTCTGGTTTATTGATTCAATTAGAGTTAGTAGATGATAAAGGAGTAGGAAACTGAGTTAGATTTCTTATTTATGCATAATTGATCTTTGATTAATTCTCATCCCTGATCAAGTTGAACATGGTTGTGATTAATTAGAGTGATTCAATAACAGAGTATAGTTGTATCTGTTAATTCATATTCTTCTATCTCTGAGTTGAATGATTCTTATTCTCTATTCAATGTCTGCGAGTTGTAGCTTTAATTGAGATTTAACTGGTGAGTTGTTAGCTAACCTATTCTAATTCAACTGATTAACTTCTCATATTTTGTGGATAATGAAGGTAAGGAAATCTCCAAGGGAACACACTTGTCATTGATTCATTTCATCATCATAAACACATAAAAGCATAAACAATAGCATAGGATTTACTTTCAGAATTTAGTCAATTTCTCATCTCACAAATCATATGCTTAATTTGTTAATTTGTGGCTCATTAGATTAATTAGGAACTTAGCATCCATTTAGGCTCCTTGTGACTCGACCTAGGATTAGCCTCCACTTTACTATTGGTTAGCTTAGTTTTGTTTGATAATTAAAACGACAGTTATCACATGGTTAGTCTCTTTGCATTGTTAATTTTGCTACTTATGATTGTTCTGAAAGATGTAATTGATTGATTCTTTGGTTGCAATCTTGAACATGCTAATTCTTCATTTTGTATTAGTGATTGTCTTGGATTGTCTTTCTTGTGCTTAGCTTTGCCCAGGAGTGTAAAGGTTTAAATGTTTTAATTGATGTAACCTAATTTTTACCATGTTAATTGATGCCATTTTATGGGTTATTAGAGAGTTTATGGATCTTAAATGCATGTTTTTAAATGATTTTATGGTAATTTGGGATCTAGATGTGAATTATGCAAATTGTGGGATTTAGGAGTAAAATGGTAATTATTCCATTGATTTAGTTTAATTGAATTAAGAGAATATGGGATGCTGCAAATATTTAAAGTTGTATTTAGGTCAAAGTGAATGTCAATGTAAAATTTGAAAATATCAATTAAGGACCTGAAGAAATCACATTCAAGGACTAAAGAAATTTGGAAATGGTAGAAAAGTACCTAAGGAAAAAATTTCTCCTTTATTAAATCTGGCTTGTTACTTCGCAGCAGCAAACAACACCATCACAGAACTTTGTGTTTCAGCTTTCTGCTGCCTTCAGATCTGACCCAGAACTTGCTTTATGACCCAAAACTCAACCCCAATCACCCTATATAGCTGAAAACTTAACCCTAATTTCTCATTCCTTCATTTTCTGCACCTTCACTCCATCTTATCACTCACTATGGCTGGGATTTCGGTTTGGGAGCTTGGTGAAGCACTTCCAACACCAATGAGCAGCTGATCTTCCATTCCCTAAGGGCAAAGATTGAAGCTAGAGCTTGTGACTTCAACTTGGGAGCTTTCTATATCTATTTTCCCCTTTTCTTGCTACTTTATTGGTGTATCTCAGCATTGATGTTTGTAGTTACGATTGAAATGTTTTAGTTGGTGATGTTTATTAATGATTATGTGAATAATAGAGATTTATGATTTTGCACTTTTTTTGTAATGTTGAATATTACATTTGATATGTGAATGTTGGATTTTATTAATCTAATATTGGTTGTAGTTAAATGTGGTGGCTTGTTGGCATTTTAGCTTAAATTGCTCAAGTGGTTATGTGCTATCATATTAATCTTCCATTTGCAGTTAATGAGGGTAGTTACTCTTGTTTTGGATCCTTTGGTTAAAGTTTTTAATTCAAAGTTAATGTACCTAAGTTTGAAAGGTTTTCAAACTAACTTAAAAAAGGTTTGGCAAATCCACTATTCTACGAAGTGGTGAAAGCTAAGATCAAAACTCCAAAGGGAAAATCTATTATCATCTTCCATCCATTCCATATCCATTCCAAATTTGTTTAAAAATACCAAAAACAAGTAGTTATGCTCATTTATCATTTTTGCATTTCATATTGTCTTCAACCAAACCCCCCTTTTATCCCTTTTAATTGCATGATTCCTTTGTATTTAGTTAGTTTAGGATTCTAATAAAGGCTCCCCAAGTGATACAACCCACGATTATGCTATATTACATCTCTTGGTTTTAAACTGTTGATTGGGTCCCAAGGCGTAATGATGAAAGTCCCCATCACAACCCCTCTTCTTCCAAAACGAAATAAAGTAATTCCTAGTATTAGAGGGTTTAACAACACAAATTTAGATTAAATTTAAATATCATAATTTGGATTATTTTAAAGCAATGGTATTAGATTTCTCTCTCTCTTATACGCATGCATATATATGTGGGTTAAAGGGTAGTTTTGTCCAAAATTATATCACAACGAGTTATATTGTCCTGGAAATTTTTTTTATGACCATTGTCACCTCTGAAATCTTATTTCGCGGAATGTCACCCTAATTTAAAACTTCCAAACGGTCAATCGTTAGTTAGTTGACCAAAAATGCTGATGTAGTGAGGCCACTGTAAATATTATTATGGCACATCATTATCATTTATCATCATTCTTACTAAAAAAAAGACTCCAAAATATTTCTCACCTCACCTCTTCAGGCGTTCTCATTGGAAGAAAGAGAAAAGAGAGATGGCGACGGCAGACTTAGGATCAAAAGTAGGGTTTTGGAGTCTTCAAACTCAGACAAACAGACGACAGATTTGAGGATGCCTTTGCCGTTCTTGTGACTCTTAACTTTAGATATAAGCTTCACAAGATCTGGATGATTTGAGGGTCAACACCTTGAGATCTGGATGATGTTGATCTTGGGAATACCATTCGAGTAGAATGTAGAACAGAAAGAAAATAATATAACGATGTCCTAAAGGTGGCAACGTCCAACAAAACAAACATAAGATAAAGGGTGTAGGTTACTCTAACTCTCTAAAGTAACTTTATGCCTCCTATGCCATCCCCAATGGTCCACCTTTGGAGCTATCACGTGCAAAAGATGAAAGTAATAGAGTGAGACAAAATGCCATAGTAACTCTACTCCTATCTATCATACCTGCCAACTCATGCCTATGAGATGTCAAGTGGGACAATTATAAAATAAATAGAATAATAATCAATAATTTGATCAATGTACATAAAAATATCATATCCATACATGTGAGACAGCTCAATTATCAATCATGAGACTAATACCAAAAGTATCCTTATAACCTCTTTGTTTTAGCCAAGTGAACACATGTATTGAGTGTTCTATCCATATCACTAACCACTCTAACAAGCTCTACACACTATGTTATAAACTGACCAAAGTCTATAGAGCATGTCACATCTTAATTTTTCCCTATCTATATTGAACAGACAGTGGAAACTGTAAGGGACAGATAGAAGAAGGAGTTTTAGAAGGGATTGTGACGATTATTGGAAGAAATGATAAAGGTTAGATGAGTTTTAAGCGGAAGAAGAAAAGAAAAATATAAAGTTCTAATGTCAAGGGACATAAACTTCATTTTGATGAAAGTTCAAGGACTCAAGTGTAATTTAGAAAAATTCTAGGGCTAAAATCAAATGTAGAGATAAATTTTGGGGCATAAAGTGTAATTATAAAAAGTTTAAGGGACCAAAATACAATTTGTTAAAGTTCAAGGGAAAAATCATAATTATGAGGAAGTTGTGCCGAAAAGGCCCAGAACTGCCTTGAAATGTTATATTCCTGAATTTTACTAGTAAATAGAGAATGAAAATTAGGCCAGACATATTTTTTAGAATTTTGATTTGAGGCTCTAGATAATTGATATTAATTTCTAAAGTCTGGAGATTATTAATTTCTAATCAGATAAAACTTGACAGTAAATTCAATTAATTAAAATAGGAATTTATAAAACTAACAAAGCTCAAAAAGTAGTTCTGTAAAATTTATAATAGAATTTACAGTAGAATAATGCACTCGATAAATACTTTTGGGTGAGTTTTCTTGGAAATTGAGCTATAAAGGTATTGGACTCATTTAAAGGCCCAAGTTGGCATCCCATAGGCCCAGTAAAATATATGAATAGTCCTGTGGGGCAGTGTCCAGAGAAACACTGAAAAGTTTAAAATTACGAAAATATCCCTATGGTGTAATATTGAACAAGAGATGAATGGAGGATATTTTGGTCATCTAGGCATGGTCAAAATGTCAAGGGAGATATGAATGATTGATCAGAGTCAGAATATGGCCTGATGAAGTTTAAAAAGGTGTAAAATAACAATTATGCCCTTAAGGTTAATATAGTGTAAAATGATGAACCAAGGGCATTTCAGTCATTTTTCAAGGGATGGTAAGCAGATAAATACCCAGTTTAACAATGTCAATTGTAGAAAAAAATTGGATACTGGATTTAAGGTCAGAAAATATATTATGGAATCTCAGAAAAATTAGAGTTATTAAATAGTCTGGTTTTTATGAAATTTGATCAGGTCGGTACTGAATTGGACTAGATATTCCAAACAAGCCCTTACCCTTTGGAAGATGTCACACATGGCCTTAAATGATGTCATGGATGATGTCATAATTGGGCTTGGTGGGCAAGTCAAGTTTAAGAAGCAATCTTGGCCTTTGATTCAAATAGTGCAAGATTGAATCTTAGCCATCCATTCACCCATGATTTTCCCTATATAAACCCCCAAATCTGCAGCATAACGTAAGGCATAGAAGACTATGGGGAGGTGCTGCCAAAATGTATAAAGACACAAGAAGAAGAAGAAAATCAAGTAGTCAAACAAGAAAGGATTCAAGATAACCTCTTCCTCCTATCTTTGTATTATGTTATAGGAAGATTTCTCTTGGATTTGGATCGTTGAAACACCATTTTTCTCTCTATTTGGGCTGCTGGACTTGATCTAGAATTAGAGGGAAATATGAATTTTATGTTATGTATAGTTTAGGTAAACTTGAATAAGCTAGAATCAAGTAGTATTTGGCTTGGAATTTTAAGTATGCATGCAATTATGGTTTTATGCTCTTAGCGGCTACTGTACCTATCACTATTCATATATGGGGATTACATCATTTTGATATTTCCAATGGATTTAAAATGAAAAAATTGTGTGGAATAAAGTAGAGAAACAAGTATTAGAAGCATTGGAATAAAAATGAGAATTTTTAGAAAAACAAAGATGGTATGTTCGGTTCTATACAGCAGCTAAGGGAGGAGTTGGAATTTTGAAATTCTAACCTCATATTTTGATTCCTTGGACAAAATTATGTAGAATTGATCTAAGAAAATAATTATTACAAAGCTAAACCACTAACTCCAAGAATTAGGGGATTTAAGGAACTTGATGTACAATGTTTATGTAATAGCTCTAATGAGTTGTATACACAATGTAATTGTGTTTAGGGCCATGATATGTCAAAGAAAATGAGTTAAAGAGGATGAGTAAGCAACCAATGTTTGGTTGGAAGCTTCGGGAGCAAGTGCAATAACAAGAGAAAAGCTTATGTTTAAGTTAGTGAACTTACCTCTTTATATGCTTGATGTGATATGCTTATGTGTTGATATGTATATGATGATTGAATGATGTGGTGACATGATAAATGATATTGAATATGTTATGAATAACATGTTTCCCATGGCCATGCATTTTTATACAAAGCACATAGCATGATGGCATGTCACTAATTAAAGAAAGTTTAGTGAAATTACATATCATGCATTAGCATCCATCTTGTATATTTAAGTGGTAATGTTTTACTGAGATTCCCCAGAATCTCACCCTCCTACAACCAACCAATATAGGTCAATTATGATGAAGACATATGCATGAAGGGAAGCTATAATATGGAAGAAAGAAAGTGAAGTAATTGATGTCCTAGCATATGCTATGAATTTCCATGTATGTAAATGCCATGTAAAGTGCCTATTTATGTGATAAAAATGTATGAAATAATTATGGCATAACTCTATGTTGTATATGAGTGTATGGGAATTCAAGTTGATGATTTATAAATGTTGGAATAAATTTATGAGATTTATATAAGAAAGTCAAATTGTAAAGACGTAGGTCCTAAAGCAATTTTGTTGTGACTTCAGTTTGACCTAGCAAATGAAGGAATTAATTCACAAAATTTTATGAGCATGTAGTACACATCTAGAGCTTTAAATTCATAGGTAATATGCCTCATTTGGATGTGTATATCAAGATAAATGAATTTCCAAAATTAAGAGACAGAATCTGGAATTTCCAGAATTTGCCATATGAATAGTAAAAAACAATTTAACTGTATTTATTTGCAAGGTAAATGTCCAGATTTATATTTTTTCCTTAAATATTTATGAAGGAGCTTCAAGTATAAATTTGGATCACCTCCATACAATTTTTCTAGAATTAGTTATGAATTTTCAAAGTTGGACTACAAATATGGAATTTACCAAATGAATAGTACCCAATAAGTAAGTTTTAAAATTTTATTTTTTGGGCCAAAGTAATGCTTCCTCTAGTTAAATACGCTTCCTAATACATATTCCGAGGGGTTAAAAGTAGGATGTTTCACGACATATGATGGACCAAGTATTACCCTTAAGGTTTGCTGACCGCGGAGTGTTACAATCCCTAAGGAATACTGCCTCAAGACAAAAAAGGGCTAACCATAGAGAGCATATGGCAGCCATACAACATGGTCATAATAAACAATTACTCATCTAAAGTCAGCACCTCTCGACCATCACAATTTTAATGGATTCATAATAGCAATAATAGTTCTAGTGTAAACCATAATATCAATATAGGCACATTCCATGATAACACAGTTATAGTCAAAGACATGTTTTCCCTTTAGATTTGTTGAGTCCCACAAGACAATTGATTGTAAAGTCATGCACACAAGTTTAGTTAATGATATATTGATTCAAAGTTGTTCAAAAAGCAATAATAAAAGGAAAGGAGTTACTTTTCATTGGAGTCACCCCAAAAGTCACATAATGCTCTCTCAAGCTCACAATTAACAATTCGATGATCAATTTAGAGTTTACTATCAAAGTTAAAGCCTATAGTTCTACCATTAGGGTTCCCAACTCTCTAAAAATTCTTCTTAAAGAGGGTACATGTAAATATGAAGTTAAATCGTTAATCAAAATCAAACAGAGTGTTAGACTTAGTTCAATTAATATCTTTAACTACCAATTAAGAGTTTTAATAAATGGTACAACAATGTTTAAAGAAATTCAAATTTTGGTAACAGAACCCTAACCTTATTTTCAAATTTGTATCAATCTCATGAGTAGAAAGATAAAATTGGAGCTAGAGATGCTTATCGGAGTGTTTGATGGGGACCTTCGTCGCTACGCCTTGAGGTCCCAATCAACAATTTAAAACAAAGGGATGGAATATAGCACAACCTCTGTCATATCACTTTGGGGAGTGACGAGTGCTTCGGATTGTCGCAATCCGAGCCATCAAAATTAAGTGAATTGCACCCTAGTAATGTAGTATAAGGCACAACCCTATCGTTCTTCTCAAGGAGCCTTTCTAAAGGAATCCTAGCAAATTGGATGTCAAATTCAACGGTAAACCTGAGTAAAGAGTAAATGGTTTTGTTGTTTTGTGGATGCAGTAAAATAAAGATGCAGTAAAATAGATATTTTTGTGTTTTTGTTTAAGGTGGAAGATGGTTGGTTTGTGAAAGTAGGATATGATGATAGGCTCTTGATGATGAAAAATATCTATCCTTGCTCTCAATGTATACGGAGTTTGAAAGCACTAAGTCTTGAATTAAACCTCAATTGATCGATTGAGCCAGAACCCTAATATTCTTTAAACTCCTTTGATTAAAGCTAGTTTAAAGACTATTATTGAACTGCTAAGGATCACTTAGTGTGTAATTTAAAACAGATGGAAGAATGCCCTCGAATGAGCGTCGATCGACTAACCCTAGAATTCAAGCAATCGAATCAATTAGCAACGATCGTTGACAATCGTTCAACTAACTTAAACTCAAAACTGAAATATTGTATTTAAACCAGCATTCAAAATATCCAAAGTAAATTACAATCGTCTAATATGAGAATAATCAATCGATATTCAAAACTTGTTCATATGATGAAAAACCCTAAATCTAGCAGCAATCATAATATGACAAGATGCAAATTAGAACAGAAGAAACTCCCCGTTTCAATCTGTGAGCTCAAGATAATAGATCCATCACCAAGAGACTAAAGGTCTAGCCTCTCATGACTTCTGCTGCACTGCAATCGCTGTTCAGATGTGATGCCATGAAGAAACGATGAAGAGATGAAGGTGAATGGTGTAGAATGATGGAAACTGAGTGGAAAGTCTGTGGAGAGCGTCGAGTACTGCTTCTTAGCCTAATCATGTCCTTATCAGCCTCCCCCTTGACGGCAGCCTCCCTCTCTTCTTATAACATCATGACCTAATCCAAAACGCGCAGCTTCAGCGATTTTGTACTATTATCGCGACCAGATACACGTGTTGGTCGCGACCTATAAACAGTGAGAATCTTCCAGAAGAATTATGGGTCGCGACCTTAGGACTCTGTGGTCGCGACTAAATAGCATAGAGGCGTGGTTCCACTTTCATTGTCTTTTGATTTCTTTCCTGGTCCTTGTTCTCTTCCAAGGTACCTGCAATTCAACATAAAAGCTCACTGTAAAAGTCCAGATCAGTAGATAACCGAATATATGCAGTTTGGAAGAGTTATTTTACCATTCTACCATTTAATTAGCACATTGCCACGCACAATCATGTAATACACAAAAGTACAATTTAAGGCATGAAATAAATGGTAAAGTTATTATAAAACTCTCAAAATTGTCATAGAAACCATATACAAAATATGTCTTATCAATTCCCTCACACTTGAACCTTTGTACTCCTGGACAAAGAAATGAATTACACCTAGAGAAATCACTATTAAAGCCAAGATAAAAACATAATCTATAGTGTGACCTGAAAACAATTAATCCACCATCTTTTGGGAATGAAGAAGTGATAATGTGAGAAATGCCAAGTAATCAACTACTAAATGAAATCAACCTTAACGGTATGAGCTCAAAAGATCCTCTCAAAAGATATAAGTGTTTAGCTCTCTCTATCCTCTCATTGTTAGGGTTCTTTCACTCAAATTCAAATTGGAAAACATCCTACCATATGCTTGTAATGGCTCTAAATCTCAGCAACTATACAGCTCTTATGCAAAGAATCAAAAGGTCTTTTAGGGTTGTAATGATGGAGATAGGCCACATGGAATGGAATATAAAGAATAAAAAGTACTATATGCATTCAACAATAAATATGTAGCATGAATTCATGTCTCTAAAAATCTAGAAGTGATAATTGTGCTAATAAGAGTTAATAATAGTGCCTTCTTCATTTCTCTTTTCCCATTTTTTTTGCATCTTTTCTTGCACCGTCCTCCTTCTTTTTTTTTTGTTTTATTTGGCACCTCATGCACAGAATCTGTAGCACACATCACAACAATAATGAATTTTGACATGAATAAAATTTTATTTTGCAAATGAAGTTTATGCATATATGACTTTCTATACAAATAATGGATGAAAGAAAATGATGGGCTCAAAGGGGGTGACTAAGGATATGAATGTAGTGGGCTTGTGTTTGGGATAAAAGGGTTTATAAATGAATGCCTCTATCATGTTCAGTTCATAAGTGTGCAAGTCATTCTCAACTCAGAGCCAAGACAAGTTCTAGAGGACATAAACCAATTGAATAATCACTCAATATAGAAATTTAGGCCGAGAATCCTTCCAACTAGGGTTTTGATCTAAATTGCTCATAAGCTAAAGTCCAAAACAAAGTTCATCATTCACTAGGCATTAGAACACTTATCACAACTGAAAACCCTCTAAACGATGATTTAAAAGTTTCAAAGTAATCACTTGGAGTTATTTAATAATAATCCCAAATTCAATAGCAAAAGTTCAAGTGTTTCAAATTCAATTTCCAAGATTCTCAAAGAAAACTTCAAGTGTGGCAATGGTTTCGAAGGACTAAAAGGGATTTGAAATTAGGGGACAATTAATTATTTGTGAAAGCATCTTAGTAGTTCAAAAGGAATCCTTCTTTCCAGCATTGCACAAGGCAAAGAGAAGGTAATTGGACACTTTCTAAAATTGGGTCGCGACTTAAAACATTTACGGTCGCGACCTATTTTCACAGGGGTGTATACTCAGAAATTTTCAAACATTGGTCGCGACTGGTGAAATTGCCTATCGCGACTCAAATACACAGAGAGGAACAGTCGTGACACATAAGGTACTATAGTCGCGACTCAAATAGATAGAGAGGTATTATCGCGACCATACAGCACGTAGGTCACGACTATAGTTCACAGAGAGCATGTTAGTCCAAAATTCCATCACAGGTCGCGACCATAAATCAAATATGTCGTGACCATTATTCACAGAGACTACCAAGTGACAGTTTTTAAAGTCCAAAAATGGTTTTCAAGCTAAATCCTTTTTACCAATTAACAATTTTGTTTAAGGTGGAGGTCCAATTTTCAGCAATTCACCACATGTTAAGATCAAAAACAAAAATTTTGTGATGAAAGATTGGATTAATTACAAAAAAGCAAGAGTAAAACATCCTCCCCCACACTTAAACTTGACAGTGTCCTCATTGTCAACAGAACCAGAAATGACAGCACTGTATGAAGTTAAACAAATCTAGCTCAAACATAGCAAATGATCTTATCACTCAATGCAAATTTTTCAATGAGGCATGCAGTCTAATTCAAGTCATACAAAGCAGTACAAGTAAAGCAAAGATGACAAGATGGGTAAGCTAAAGTCACGCATGTGAGTGTGTGGATGGAAAGGTATCCTTTGATGAGCGTGCGACACATGGACAGTAACGGGGAAGTGGAACAAAGCAGAAATAAAATAAGAATAAAACAGAAATAAACTGAAGACAAAAAAGAACGAAACTGAAAATAGAATCTAATCTACTGAATCATCCCTTTCCTATACTCAACCTAGCATAGCGATAATCATCAATAGAAGAATATGTAAAAGGTAGGAGATAGGAAAGAGACAACCTGGCCTCAAGGTGGCGAAACAGGTTCCTCGTAAAGTTTCAAATGATGGCCATTGGCCTGAAAAATGCTGCCTGTCGCTTCCTCTTCCAACTCAATCATTCCAAACTCGTGGACTTTAACAACTGTGTAAGGTCCATCCCAGCTAGTTTTGAATTTGCCATATTTGAACTTGAATCGAGCTTGGTATCTTAACACTCGATCTCCTTCCTTAAACTTTTTTCTCAGAATATTAGCATCATGGAATAACTTTGTCTTCTGTTTATAGATTTCAGAGCTATTGTATGCATCCAATCGAATCTCTTCTAGCTCTTGAATCTGCAACAACCTGTTCGAACTGGCTTCCTCGAGGTTCTCATTACAAGCTTTTACTGCCCAAAAAGTCATGGGGACATGCCTAGAGGGGTTTTAAAAGCTGTCCTGTACGCCCATAAAGCATCATCTAGTCTTAGGTTCCAGTCCTTATTGGATGGCTTGACAATCCTCTCCAATATGTGCTTTATTTCCCTATTAGAAACCTCCGCCAGACTGTTAGTTTGGGGGTGGTATGGGGTTGATACTTTATGAGTTACACCATATTTTGCCAATAGGTTATTGATCAACTTATTGCAAAAATGGGTACCTTGATTGCTAATTAAGGCTCTTGGTACTCCAAACCTACTAAAGATGTGAGACCTTAGGAATTTGGAAACTGTTTGGGCCTCATCTAGCCTTGTGGGGATGACTTCTACCCACCTAGATAAGTAGTCTACAGCCAGCAAAATGTACTAAAACCCTGCTGAAGGCGAAAAAGGTCCCATGAAGTCTATCCCCCATACATCAAAAACCTCACAAAACAGAATAGGGTGTTGTGGCATTTCATGCCTCTTACTAATCCCTCCAAATCTCTGGCACCTATCACAAGCTTTACAAAACTCAAAAGCATCTTTAAAAAGGGAAGGCCAATAGAAACCGGAATCAAGGACCCTACGTGCAGTCCTTTTTCCTCCAAAATGACCCCCACAAACCCATGAATGGCATGCTTCCAAAACTGATTTGTGATCTTGATTTGGGACACATCATCTTAACACTTGGTCTGAGCACAGCTTCCACAGAAAAGGTCTATCCCAAATGAAATATTTAGATTCGCTCTTGAGCTTTTGGGCCTGAAATTTAGTCAAATGAGAAGGGATTAGGCCAGTTTTAATGAAATTAACCAAATGAGCATACCAAGGTTCTATAACAGTAACCAAACAAAGAGATTGGTCAGGGAAAGAATCACAAATGAGATCAGAACTAAGTACTCCCCGTGTCTCTGTTGGTAATATGCTCAGATGATCTGCAATGTGGTTCACATTTCCAGCTCGATCCCTCACCTCTATATCAAACTCTTGAAGCAGTAACATCCATCGTAGGAGTCTCAGTTTAGATTGAGGTTTGTGGAACAAATACTTGACTGCTACATGATCTGTTTAAACAACTACCTTGGAATTAATTAGATATGCTCTGAATTTATCCAAGGCTACCACAATAGCATACAATTCTTTCTCAGTAGTGGTGTAATTAATTTGAGTAGCATCAAGTATTTTTGAGGCATAGGTGATAAACTCATATTTGTACTGATTTTTAATATGTTAAAAGAGAATTTATTATTGATTCTTATCCATATTTACTACTATATTGAGCAAATTAGTTAATAATATAAAATTGGACAAGTGGGAATTTAAATGATGTGATTTTAGTGCTTAATTGGATAAATAATCTATTAAATGTCCATTTCAGGTCAACACAGCAATCAATTAGCAAGGTGGAGCGTCTCTGTGAAATTAAGTCATGACCTTATTGATTCACCGTTGCGACCAAACTTCAATCAGCGAAGAAGAAGCACTCTCTATAAATATTAGTCGCGACCTGATGTATATAAGGTCGCGACCAAAATTCAAATGCAAAAATCAATCAGCTAATGACAGAAGGGACAGCTGGACAGAAAGGCGATTTAAGCATGGGATGGATTGCATAGCTGGACTTAACAGATTGCAAGTGGGAGATCAAACATGTGCAGCAACAGAAATGAACTCTACATATCTAGCACTGATCACGCGCGCACTGTACACATCAGCACACTCCATCTGAACAGAATGAGCAAGTTGCCAACAGCAAGTGGGAAGCATGTGCTGAACAAAATACCAGATCATGTGATGACAGCTGGAGATGGAAGGCATCTGGATAGCTCTATTGATTCACTCATGCATTTTAGACTTCATATATATCACACCATACACACATACAGGGGGTATCCGATACATCACCATACATTCTGCCATACAAATCAGAGATACCATTCACACATTGGATCCATCATTCCATACCATCTCACGCACATCATCTTCTTCTTCTCCATTCTCATTCCCTTTCTGCAACTTTGCTCTGTTCTAATTAATAGAACCAGAGCAAAGTTCTGCAGCTCATCATCTTCATTTTTTTCTTCCATTTCCACATGACTACTGCTGCTGTACCGATGTTTGTTGCTGGAGTTCAGATAGCAATGCAAGGATGAGCTGCTGTGCTTCCTTGGAGATGACATCGAACCAGAATCTTAGAGCTGAAACAGGGAGTGTCATTGAGTCTTTAATTCAGATGTACTTGTATCGAGTTGATATGTTTACTTCTGGTTTATTGATTCAATTAGAGTAATAGATGACAAGGAATTAGGAACCGAGTTGGATTCTTTCTTCTTACATTAATGATCATTTGATGAATATTCATATTCTATTATCTCTAAATTGAACAATTCTTATTCTCTATTAATGTCTGCGAGTTGTAGTGTTAATTGAGATTTAGCTAGCGAGTTGTTAGCTAACCTATTATAGTTCAATTGATTAACTCTTGATATTCTAAGGATAATGAAGGTAAGGCAATCTCCAAGGGAATACACTTGTCATTATTCATTCATCTCATCATCTTAATCACATAAAAACAGAAACATAGCATAGACTTTACATTCAGTCCTTAGTTGATAGTTCAAAACACAACTCATCTGCTTAACTTGTTAAATTGTGGCTCAATAGATTAATTAGGAACTCTAATATTCAGTAGCTCCTTGTGATCTGACCTAGGTTAGCCTCTACTTACTATTGGTTAACTTAGTTTTGTTTGATAATTAGAAACGACAGTTATCAATAGGCAATCACTCTAGATAGGTTACCTGCCCTTTGACCTATCATAGCGCCCACGGCATAATTGGAAGCATCACAAGATAGTTCAAATGGAAGATCCCAATCTGGTGATGTTAGAACAGGAGGAGAAATCAACCTCTCCTTTAATTTTTCAAAAGCCTCTTTACAATCATTAGAGAAAACAAAGTCAGTGTCTTTTTGCAGAAGTTTTGAGAGTGGTAAAGCAATTTTACTAAAGTCTTTGATGAATTTTCTATAAAATCCAATGTGCCCTAGAAAAGATCGAAGTTTTTTTAAAGTTGTGGGGTAGGGCAGTGAGGAAATGACTTCAATTTTTGCTTTATCCACCTCAATTCCCTGGCTAGATATAAGATGTCTGAGTACTATTCCATGATCAACCATGAAATGGCACTTTTCAAAGTTTAAAACCAGTTTTCTCTCAATACATCAAAAGAATTTCCATAAACAGTAAAATTATCCATGAACACATCCATGCATTTCTCAATGAAATCAGACAATATGGAAAGCATTCAACGTTGAAATGTGCCAGGGGCATTACACAAGCCAAATGGCATTCTTTTATAGGCATATGTGCAAAAGGGACATGTAAATGTGGTCTTTTCTTGGTCCCTCAGGTCTATGGGAATCTGAAAGTATCCTGAATATCCATCTAGGAAACAATAATGACTCTTCCATGCTAATCTCTCAAGCATTTGATCAATAAAAGGCAAAGGGAAATGATCTTTCCTAGTGGAGTCATTCAACTTCCTGTAGTCAATGCAAACTCGCCATGAATTCTGCACTCTATAGTAGGTATTAACTCATTGTTCTCATTTTTAACTACTGTCATTCCGCTCTTTTTGGGTACTACATGCACAGGTGATACCCATTCGCTATCTGAAATAGCATAAATGATTCCTACCTTCAACAGTTTATTAACTTCCTTCCTGACCACATCAGAGATCAATGGGTTTAATCTCCTTTAGGGTTGTTTAATTGGCTTGGAATCCTCATTCAGTAGGATTCTGTGAGTGCAAATAGTAGCATCTATCCCCTTTATATCAGCTAATTGCTAACCCAAAGCCTCTCTATTCTTCTTAAGCACACTTAATAATCTAGACTCTTCAGTGACAGTCAAAGAATTGGAGATAATCACCGGCAATTTTGAGTCTGGCTCAAGGTAAGCATACTTAAGGTTAGAAGGTAAATCTTTCAATTCTAACACTGGGGTTGAACAATAGAGGGGGTAAGATGGGGGAAATCATTAGAGGTAGAAATACTCCCCTTTGTGTCCTCTCGGAGGCTGCTCATGTTCAGCTTTGTAGGGCTACCCATCTGACCTGTAATCTCTTTAGTTGCACCAAGCTTAAGTTGGTCCATAGCTGCAACATAGTTGGGATCACACTCCCTCATACAGATTGGCCCTTTAACCGAAACAGTGGGAAGGTGATCTGAAGGAATTTTCAGTTCATTGGATGCATCTGGTATATATGGTCACGACCTTTCAGCGTATTGTCGCGACTGAATCTGACTGGGTGCATCTCTGGAGCTATTAGTCGTGACTTTATATTCATTATGTCAAGACTTTTGCTCTCTGGAGTTTTGTGTCGCGACCTGTAAACCATTTGGTCGTGACTCCTCTTCACAGACAGGCTGTCCCTCAGCAGATTGAGGTTTAGTCGCGACACCTTTATCTTCGCATTGTGACTGGTCGCCTCTGGAGTTTTGTGTCGCGACCTTAAGTTCATTTGGTCGCGACTCATCTTCACAGTAGACTGCAGACTGATGTTGCGTCGTGACGTTAAGGCCATTGTGTCGTAACATTTTATCATAGAAACTCGACCCTTCTTTGATTGTTGGCCTTTCAGCTTCCAGAATACCTTGGGATCCTGCAAAATCACTCAACAAACCTTTTGCAAGTGCATTATCTTTATCATCGTCATGCAAACTTAATTCATGTTCATCCCTAACTTCTTCAATAGCATAATCAATGGCATTTAAAGCAGTAAACGCAGAGTTATCATAGGGATATCTCATCGCTTCATTCATGTTAAAACTTACCGCATGTTCTCCAACTTCCATTGTAATGGAGCTATGCTTCATACTAATGATGGTTTTGGAAGTTTGGAGGAAAGGTCAACCAAGGATCAAAGTGCTATCATTTACTAGCTCATTAGACATATCCAGAACATAGAAGTCAGCTGGGAACACTAAGTCTTTGACTTGCACTAGAATATCCTCAAGAATTCCCTTGGGATACCTAATTGACCTATCAGCTAGTTGGAGTACTACATTTGTGTCTCTCAGATTGTTGACACCTAAAGCCTGATAAACTGACCAAGGCATTACATTAATGGCCGCCCCTAGATCTAGTAATGCTCCCTTAATAGGAACATTTCCTATAGTGCATGGAATTGTATAGGAGCCTGGGTCTTGGCACTTAACCGGTAATTTAGATTAAAAAAGGGATGACAATTAGCACTCACCTGAATTCTCTCAAGAGGCCTACATTTCTTTTTATCAGCACATAATTCTTTTAAATATTTTGCATACTTAGGGTTTCTCTTGAGGAATTCAACCATAGGGATGTTTATTTCCAGTTTATTGAACAGATTGTAAGCATCTTTTGCAAAATCAGGATCAATTTTTTTCTTCCCAGCAAAATAAGAGTTAGGAAAAGGGAGATCTTTTATACTTACCTCCTTACCTGTATGCAAAGAGGCTCCTTGCTTACTCGTCTCCGGCTTCTCCTCAGGTTTCTTTCCTTTGTATGCTGGACTTGGTAATGTTGTTGCTTCTTCCTGCAGCTCTTGCATCTCCACTTATGCTTGTGAGCACTCCTCTTGAGTTGCCTTCTTGCTCATTAGCTGCTGTTCTCTAATGCTTTCAGAATTCCCAACTTTCATTTGTGGCTGTGGTGAATTCTCAAAATTAGATTCTTCGTTATCCTCGTGTGGTGCATCAGCTTCCTTAAAATGCACCTGTCTTCCACTTCTTAGAGATATGGCATTCACCCCTCTTGGATTAATAACAGTGTTCAAAGGTATGCTTCCACTGTTCTTTCCTTGGATGTCGCTCACTATATTAGAAACTTGAGTTAAGTGGCTTGTGATATCTGCATTCTTACAACTTAACTCCTCAAGTTTTTTGTGTACATCTGCATTATCCTTCTGCATACTTTGGAGAATTGAAGCTATGGAGGTGAACTGACCATCATTCTCTTTGAGCTTGTGATCAATATTAGTCATTCTACCATCCATGTTACTCATTTGTGCTACCATACTCTTTAACAATTGAGAGGTCTCTTCTGGTCTTGAAGGCACTAAAGCATTAGGTTGTGTAGGGACCATAGACCTTGCATTACCTTGGTAGTTGCTTGAGGAAGCACCACCTCCTTGAAACTGATTAGATCTATTTTCTCCACTCCCCCACCTAAAATTTGGGTGGTCTCTCCAGCCAGGATTATATGTGTTAGAGTATGGATCTCTCTTCTGGAAGTTATTCTCTCTCCCTTGATACATAGCTGCAACTTCCTCATACTATCTATCACATGTACTTGTAGCATGCATCATTGAACCACATGATTCATATCTTGTAACTAGGGCTTGCGAGGTATCCACTGCATGAACTTGTTTTGTGGATTGCAGCTCCCTTTCAATCAAACTCATTCTCTTGTCCATTCGATTTCCCAAGGCTGCTATCCCAGCTAAGATCACATTAGAGTTACCTGAGGATGAGGGTGGTAATCTTCTTGGATCTCCAGTTTGATGGTCCTCATTAGCCATTTTCTGGAACAAATCCCAACTTGCTTGTGAGGTCTTATCTCTCAATGAACCGTTCGCAGCAGCATTCAAGGATACTTTATTATGGGGTAGTAGACCATCAAAGAAGATGTCTACTAAATCAGTCTTAGTGATGTTATGGTGGGGGCATCGAGCCAAAAGGTTAATAAATCTTGTCCAATACTCGTGCAAAGACTCCCCATCCTGTTGCATAACATTAGTGATCTCCTTCTTCATCCGAGTAGTCTTGGAAGCGGGGAAAAACTGCTCAAGATAAGTGGACTTCAGCTGATCCCATGTAAGAGTGGAGAAGTGAGTTGGCAAATTGTATAGCTACTCCTTAGCCTTCCCTTCCAAAGTGAAGTGGAAGCACCTCCTCAAGACATCATCCAAAGTGGTCATTGGAGGTTTCATTGAAGAGCAGATCATGTGCATGGTTTGTAAGTGCCTGTGAGGACATTCTCCTGCAAAATCATGAAATTTAGGTAAGGCTGCAATCAAAGCTCCTTTAATTTCAAAATTAGCCTCTTCAGCATAGAAACCATTAGGATCATAATTCACATGCGAATGATTAATTTCCCTAACACTTCTATTATTTTCAACGTTCATAGGTATTTCATTTTCTCCATTCCCATTATGCTCATTATGATCAGCCATATTTAATTCAGTTTCAGATTCTAGAATACTAGAGGAGGAACTAGATTTTGCCTCTTCTTCTCTAAACTCCCTAAATTCTCTCCTTAGTTTCCTAAGTCTCCTTTCAATTTCAGGTTCAAAAGGTACTAATATTTCCGTTGTCCTGCGCATGCAATGGAGAAACAGTCAAGAGCAATTAATGCAAATAGTCAGATTCAGTTCAGAAGTTGCACAACAGAAAATTTTCAGTAGGTCGCGACAAAAGAGTATGGTAGTCGCGACTCAAAATGACAGAGAGCAGCAATCGCGCCGAGAAGGTTTAAATGTCGCGACTGGTTTTCGTAGAGAGCAGTCGGATGTCACAGAGATCAATTGTCGCGACTTAGTTAAGGTCAGGTCGCGACTCAGACACAGAGACTAATCCTGCAGAAAGTCAAAAAAAAGTGCAGTATGTAATACAAGTTAAAAAATACTAAAAACTAAAATGCAATGAAAAACAATGAAAAATGACTCAGGTAGGCAATGGAATTGACAAACAATTACTAGGGAACCAATTACTTGGCTCCCCGGCAACGGCACCATTGACGAGTGCTTCGGATTGTCGCAGTTCGAGCCATCAAAATTAAGTGAATTGCACCCTAGTAATGTAGTAGAAGGCATAACCCTATCGTTCTTCTCAAGGAGCCTTTCTAAAGGAATCCTAGCAAATTGGATGTCAAATTCAACGGTAAACCTGAGTAAAGAGTAAATGGTTTTGTTGTTTTGTGGGTACAGTAAAATAAAGATGCAGTAAAATAGATATTTTTGTGTTTTTGTTTAAGGTGGAAGATGGTTGGTTTGTGAAAGTAGGATATGATGATAGGCTCTTGATGATGAAAAATATCTATCCTTGCTCTCAATGTATACGGAGTTTGAAAGCACTAAGTCTTGAATTAAACCTCAATCGATCGATTGAGTCCAGAACCCTAATATTCTTTAAACTCCTTTGATCAAAGCTAGTTTAAAGACTATTATTGAACTGCTAAGGATCACTTAGTGTGTAATTTAAAATAGATGGAAGAATGCCCTCGAATAAGCGTCGATCGACTAACCCTAGAATTCAAGCAATCGAATCAATTAGCAACGATCGTTGACAATCGTTCAACTAACTTAAACTCAAAACTGAAATATTGTATTTAAACCAGCATTCAAAACATCCAAAGTAAATTACAATCGTCTAATATGAGAATAATCAATCGATATTCAAAACTTGTTCATATGATGAAAAACCCTAAATCTAGCAGCAATCATAATATGACAAGATGCAAATTAGAACAGAAGAAACTCCCCGTTTCAATCCGTGAGCTCAAGATAATAGATCCATCACCAAGAGACTAAAGGTCTAGCCTCTCATGACTTTGGCTGCACCGCAATCGCTATTCAGATGTGTTGCCATGAAGAAACGATGAAGAGATGAAGGTGAATGGTGTAGAACGATGGAAACTGAGTGGAAAGTCTGTGGAGAGCGTTCGAGTACTGCTTCTTAGCCTAATCAGGTCCAAAAATCAGCCTCCCCCTTGACGGCAGCCTCCATCTCTTCTTATAACAGCATGACCTAATCCAAAACGCACACCTTCAGCGATTTCGTACTATTAGTCGCGACCAGATACACGTGTTGGTCGCGACCTATAAACAGTGAGAATCTTCCAGAAGAATTATGGGTCGCGACCTTAGGACTCCGTGGTCGCGACTAAATAGCACAGAGGCGTGGTTCCACTTTCATTGTCTTTTGATTTCTTTCCTGGTCCTTGTTCTCTTCCAAAGTACCTGCAATTCAACATAAAAACTCACTGTAAAAGTCCAGATCAGTAGATAACCGAATATATGCAGTTTGGAAGAGTTATTTTACCATTCTACCATTTAATTAGCACATTGCGACGCACAATCATGTAATACATAAAAGTACAATTTATTGCATGAAATAAATGGTAAAGTTATTATAAAACTCTCAAAATTGTCATAGAAACCATATACAAAATATGTCTTATCAGGGAGCCTTTATTGAAATCCTAAGCTAGCGAAATGCAAGGAAATCATATATAATTGACAAGGGTAAAGGGGATTTTCTTTGTAAAATAGAATGAGGTACAAGAATAGTAAATGATCCTAGCTACTTTTGTTCGTTTAATAAAATGGAGTGGTTGATGGAAAATGGACTATATGAGTCTCTTGAAAATGAATTTGGTAGCAATCATTGTTCATAAAAGATATGGGAGTTCAAAATCCTAAGCTTTCTAATGTACCAAATCTAAATACCCATGAGTTCAATGTTGCAACCAATGAACCACATTAATTGAACATTGTTAAACACTCTTAATGTGTGATTAGAGAATGATTAATTCAAATGGTTTAATAATAACATTACCATCAAATCATCAATCACAATCATGCAACACACAATGAGATAATAATGGAATCATCAAGAAACATATATATAACCATATATATTGAAGTTCAAAGTGCTACAATAAACCAATCACAAATATAATCTATACATAGTCACTTGAAAAAGGAAACCTAGGTCTAGCAACATATTACAATCTTCCAAAAGAAAATCACAAATACAAAGCTAATCTAATGGATTAGAACGTAAAACTCTCCCTTGAAGCTTGGAAACTCATGCCATCTTCACCATCCTCAAGAGCTTGGAACCCTAGCCTTCCATGGAGACTAAAATTGCTACCTTGACAGTAAAAACCCAACAGCAAGGAGCAGAAAGGTTTGGGATGAAAATGCAGTGGAAAAGTGCAGAAAATGGAGTGAAGAGTGGATTGGGAATGGAGAAAGATGGAGAGAAAAGAGATGGGGAGAAATGGGAAATAAAGGAATGAGGTATTAGGGTTAAGTTTTCATCTATATAGGGTGATTGCGGTTGAGTTTCGGGGTCAGAAAATGGGTCCTGGGTTGGATCTGAAGGCTATAGAATGCTGAATTGCTAGTTCTATCACTGCATCATTCGCCGCGATAAAATGCACACTATCAGCAAAAAGTGCACAGGTTGAATAATTGGTCCTCTAGTGGCATTCTTGTAATTACTTGGTCCTTTGTTGTCAATAGTGTTGGGACTAGAATGCTATTTCCAAATTAGCCCAAATTTCTCCCAAAGTACCTACAAAATAAATCAAGATTATGTAATATCATTTATCCCAAAATAGATTACTCAAGAGAAAACATAAATTTATTGACAAAAATGCCCTTTTTAAATTCTAAATTCACATAAGGACCTCAAACTCACTTTAATCACAAAATACCATAATTATATGCAATAATGCTGAAATAACTATATAATAACCCACAAAATGACATCAATTATCATGGTAAAAATGGGTTACATCAGTGTTAGAAACCTTAAGGATGCTCCTCAAGGTCGAATAGATCATTCCCTCATAGAGCTCCCATGTCTCTCTCTAATTTTTGTGTTTTGTGATGTTGGATTGCGTCAACTTTATTATAATTTTGGTCGTTCATCTTCACGAATGACACAAAGAGGGAAGTTGCATCTCTATATTGTTTGTCATGGTGAACAATCGTCACAATGAACAATATAGAGAGGGAATCCGAATTTTGGGCGTTTCGCCACGGCAAATGACACAAAAAATTGAGAGAATTTCAAGATTACCCTCCCCTCAAAAAATCCAACCAAACACATCCTTGATATCATATATTAACAACATTCCAGATGACATGAATACACTTGTGTTCCTTGATAATGGTGATTTTCCCTTGTGGGTAGTGAGTTATATTAAAAGCCTAGAAAATTTCATGGAGTTTAAACATAACTTTTGTATATCATTGGTGTCTTCAGAACCTACATAGCAAGAATCTTTAGTCTCATATGATTTCGATTTGAGTAGTGGCTATACCAGCTAACTCATATTACATTCTATCTTTTGCCATAAATTTGGCATTTTCATATAGATAAGGGGGCTTTGACGGATTAAGCTTCAAGCTTCTATGTCAGCTTGGAAAATACTTAAAAAACATCATAAGTGGTCATTGGAATGTGCTATTGATTTGCACTATATTGTGAAAACAGGAATTGTAATTTACTACTCCCTTTGGTCCTTAAGATAAGATGAAAAGTTCAACTTCATACACCAACACTTAGCCATTTTAAAATATTTACATTACTACTATGAAAAGTTCCTTTTGCTTTTGTCGTTAATTTTTTATTTTAGTCTTTCCACGTTGGTTCTCCATTTAACTTCTCTGAAATGGTATATTTTTTTTTGTTTTTCATTTTCATTTTATACCACCCTGCATTAAAAAAAATCTAGATAGACCCTTTCTAAGCAGCAAATTATGAAGTCAATAATGTCAAAATCCAAATAGTCATAAAAAATCCAAATTGGTAAACTTTCAATGAACCAAATAGCTCTTTGTACATCATATATACATCAAGAAAATAATTCAATAATCAATCCTAAACAAATTAAAACCTATTAATGAAATATTTACAAAAAAATTGACAAGTATTTTAGCTTCAAGGCATGTGTAGTTATTCTTGTTAAATAATCCCTCACTGAGTTGACTAGGTCATCTTTATATCTCAATTTGTTATTGAATGACTGCAAATTAGAAATAGTAGATAAGTATTAAAGATGTGAATAAATTGAAGAACCACTAAATATTAATTATGTCATCTTTATACCTAATGTAAGTTCCAATGATTTTGTGTATATAGGAGATCAATAGTATCAGCATTCAACACCTTCAGGATGATGGCGGTACTAACAAAATGGAAAAATATAGAGCACATTAGGAAATATTAAACTTTATACCTAATATATTTATAAAATAAAACTTAATTAGTTGAAAACAACTTACTTTAAAAATTCTATGTAGAAAGTTGATTAATATCATATGTATGTGCTCTAAAAAAATGGACACCTTAAGCATCCTTATTATCGATTGGAAAAAAATATATTATATAACATTCTAAATTTTAGCTTAATACTTCTATAAACAAAAGCTCACATGTTCACGATGTATACAATCTAATGATATGTCTATCCAAATAGTGAATCGAACCAGTAAACAACATTATCTTGAGGGGCAATGACAAGTAGAGTTCAATACATACTAAAAAATATAAACCACGTTATATATATTTTATTCTAATATGTATATGGGTGTGCAAATATAAAAGTATACTTACCTTTTAATGTAAGGTACAAAATATATTGTCTTCTTAATTCGGGTCATAACATCCACCATGTACATCATCCTCGAATTCCTGTCTTTACTTGCCTCCTTCATCTTTTGCGAGGAAGTCATATTTATCTCCTTTTGCTTCATTTGGCATTTACGATAGAAGTGGCTGTTGTTCAAAAGAGAAAGAAATCAGTGTGTGAATGATAAAATATAAAGTATTAAAATAAATTTATAACTTACAATATGGCTAACTGGATGATAGCTGAATCCAGCATATAAAAACTTAGGAATTGCACAATGTCATTCCTGTTCAAGGTGAATTTATACAGCTCTTATGTACTCAAAATCCTTGGTAGAATTGTAAAATTAAGTACTTCCTCTATATCATTCGCTAGAGTATGAAGAGTTGACATATTTTCAAATCTCAAGGGTATGGTTGGATGAAGAGATTAGAGCTTGTCTGTGATCTCCTTCTTTGATTTTTGCTTCTGTGCCACCTCCTTAAATGCTGTCTTTTCTACCACCTTCTTTGATTCAGGCTCATGTGGGATCACCTTCTTCTTCTTTTATCAGAGATGTTGGCCAATAGATAAACTGCCTTGGAGCATCATCCAATACTGTACCCTAAGCAGCAAGGATTTTTGTCTCTTTGTTTGTCAGAATGAAGAGACCACATGATTCCCAATTGTCTTCGATTTGGTTAGGGTTAGGGACAAGGTCAGATGATTGGGAGACAAACTTCTCCTTCTTATTGTTGTTGCCATTACCACTTGTCACCACAGGAGAACTTTGGAAATATAAAAGAAATTACTCAAGAGAAAATACATGTTAAATATTTGTTGAAAAGAAGTGAACATTTATTACCTCTGAAAATTGGATCGTAGAGCCCATTGTCATCATAGCTTGATTGAGTCTACTATCAATCTCCTTATGCATCTTTTACATCTCTGCTTGATGTTGAGTAGTAACAAGTTCAGCTCGATCGTTTTCAAACTTGTCTCTGGACATTGTATCTGTGGAGGCTACACTTGTTCTTCATAATACGAGCCAAAGAGCTCTTTTTGACTAACACTTTAGGGTCACTTCTTAATCAGCCTAGGTGGTTAGGCCTCCCAATAGCTTTCTCTAGGATATCCATTCCTTTTTAAGGAATCAAAGACCCTTGGGTTGCTTATTCCTCTAGTGCATCCTATAACATACAAGCAATCATTTAAAATAACTAAAGAGCACGTAATCATATATAAATTCTTACTATTTAAATTAATTACTTACAATCCTCTCAATAATAGTAGCAAACTTTGGAGTGATGTACTAACCCTTTTAACTCTTGTCTCCTTCCATTTTTGTTGACGAGATGGACGTTTGATGGATTGAATGACTTTAGTAATGTCTGATGCAGCAACTTGCTATGCAGCCTACAATAGCTCTTCCGTCATTTTGCATTCTAGAGCACTGTAACACCCCAAGACATGTAATGCTGGTACATATTTTTCTTAGCTATTTCCTAATTCTTCTTGCTCATAGACTATAAAAATGAAACAAAGTAAATTCATTACTAACTAAGTTAATTAAAATATAAGTTTATATACATCAAACCTTATAAGTAGAGTCGTCCCGCCATTGAAGAAATAGTATTCAAGCTTCACTAACATTAGGGTATGTTCCCTTTGCTTGCTCACCCATCTTACTTCTTGGAGGTAGTCCTTTGTAAAGTTAGACTTAAAGTCTCTACACCGTTCACCACATTACTTCAAGATACGATGCTCCATCTTTGCAGTGGTGGGGATATCAAAATGTTGTTGCAGTTAAGTACAAAAACAAATAAAATGAAGTTGCAATAAATGATAAAAGTATCCTCACAAACCATATCCTTGTTTTTTGGGTCTACTACCCTCCAAATGGCATACTCTAATGAGGAAGAGAATTATTCCTAATCATTCCTATATAGAACTTTACCAAAAGTTGTAGACCCTTACACAAGGCTCTAGGAGTATGGATGAGTATTATAAGGATATGGAATTAGCTTTAATAAGAGCTAATGTGCAAGAAGATAGAGAGGCCCCAATGGCTCAGTTTTTGAATGGGATGAATGATAATTGTCATTTTAATTATAACCAATAGTAAAGTGAAGCTAACCTAGGTCGATTCACAAGGAGCTTAAGTAGATGCTAAAGTTCTTAACTAATCCAATGAGCCACAAATTAACAAATTAATCAGATGAGTTATGTGATGAGATATTGAATAACTTATGAATGAAAATTCTATGCTACTGTTTATGATTTTAGGTGTTAATGACGATGATATGAATAAATGACAAGTGTGTTTCCTTAGATATTACCTTACTTTATCCACAGAATATTAGGAGTTAGTTGAATTAGAATATGTTAGCTAATAACTCGCCAGCTAAATCTCAATCAAAGCTACAACTCGTAGACATTGAATAGAGAAATATGAATCATTCAACTCAAGAGGTAGAAGGAGATGAATTAAACAGATAGAACTGTACTATGCTATAGAATTGCTCTAATTAACCACAGCTATGTCCAATTAGTTCAAGGATGAGAATCAATCAAAGCTCAATTAAACATAATCAAGAAATCCAACTCAGTTCCCTAATTTTCATCATCTACTAACTCTAATTGAATCAATAAAATTAGAATTAAATACATCAACTCGATACAATTAGATCTGAAATTAAAGACAAATTGAACTCCCTATTTTAGAACAAGGATTATGGTTCAACATCATCTCCAAGAGAGCACAACAGATGTAGCCTTCCATTGCTGTCAAGACTTCAATAGCAACAGTAAACATATCAGCAACAGTCATAGTGAATGTAGAAGGAGAAGATGAAAATGGAATGCAGAACTTTCCTCCAGTTCTATTATTTAGAACAGAGGAAAGTTGCAGATGAAAGAGAGAGAATAGAGATGGAGTCAGAATGTGGAGTGGTGGCATGAGATAGATGCAGATGGAATGGATTTTAATGGAGTGAATGAGAGAGTCCTCCTGTGATGGAATCAGGTGTGGAATAAATGGATGAAGTGTGGACAGTGTGATCTGCATGAAACTTGGCTCCAGCAAGCATGTGTTCAAGCATTATGTTACAGCACATGTGTGAATCCCTCCCTCACTTGCTTCTGTTAGCCATGTGCCCAATCTGTTAGCCCACTTGTTCAGTGCAACATATGCTTAATCTGTTAACTTATCCCCTCCAGCACGTGCTTAAATCTCCTTTTGTCCAACTATCACACAGACGATTCTGTTTCATTTCCAACTCCATTTCAGCAAGTTGACTTAGTGCTTAATGAGCATTTTCTGCAATGGGAATTTAAACAATGCAAATTATTTATCTAATAAGATAATATCCTAATATATGACTAGAATTATATCAATTAATTCCCCATTGTTCTCATTTTATTTTATTTGTTAATTGATCAACATATTAGTAATTGGGGACAGAAATCAATAATAAAACTCTCTTTAAACATACTAAAATCAATACAAATAAGAGTTTATTAATTAACAAATATATAACTGACATAGTTGAATTGCATCATTATGTGGAGTTGGAAAACATTGTACACATGGAAAGTAAGATGGAAAATCAACTCAGGATTAAAGGTCCTTTAAAATTATTTCTAGATCAAGTTCTTCATTGAAACAGAAATGGAAGAAAGGAGAAAAGCTATCCAAAAAGAGACTACTAAAGACAAAGAAGATGCTTCATCAAAGAACAAAGGTAAATCTGATTCCCAAACTTCTAGAAATAGAGATATAAAATATTTTAGTTTTTGGATACAGGTCATATAGCTTCTTAATGCCCCAAAAAGAGAGCCATGATTTTGAAAAATAATGAAGTTATGACTGAAAGTGCTAGTGATCATGATTCCATGCCCTTAAAGATGCTAGTGAGGCTAGTGTTGAATATCCTATGGAAGGAGAATGCCTTATGGTTAGAAGAGCTTTGAATTGTCAAATCAAGGAAGATAAGATGAATGAACAAAGGGAAAACATTTCCATACTCGCTGCCTTATTAATAACAAGGTATGCAGTGTGATCATTGATGGTAGGAGTGTTACAAATATTGCAAGCACTACATTGGTTGAAAAATTGAATTTGCCTACTGTTAGACATCCTAGACCATACAAGCTACAATGGTTGAATTAATGTAGGGAAATTAAAGTTGATAAGCAAGTTCTAATTTCTTTCTCAATTGGAAAATATTGTGATGAAGTATTGTATAATGTTGTTCCTATGCATGCTGGACATATACTATTGGGAAGACCTTGGGAGTTTGATAGAAAAGTGAAGAAGAATGGGGTTACAAATAGATATTCTTTTATAATAAACAACATACCCATTACTTTTGTACCGTTGACAATGAGATAAAAAAGAGAGGTAAAAATGAGAGCGATATGAACAATGAGAAAAATGAGAGAGAGACATAAAAAAGAAATGAGTCTTAAAAGGAGAGAAAAGTTGAGACTCAAAAAAAGAAATGGAGATAAATAATAAAGAGAGAAAAGAAAAGAAGAATGTGAGTTTTTATGCAAAAACAAAGTGAAGTGAGGAGTGCTTTCTTAGCTAAACAGTAATTGCTTCTCTTTGTTCATAAGGAATCCTTTTTTGACACTAACGATATTGACTATTCATTTCCAAGTGTTTTTGGTTCTTTGTTATAGGAATTTGAAGATATATTTCCTGAAGAAATTCTACCCAGTTTACCACCTATTAGAGGAATTGAAAATCAAACTGATTTTATTCCAGGAGCAACAATTCCTAATAGGCCAACCAATAGAAGCAATCCAGAAGAAACAAAGGAACTTTAAAGGCAAGTGGAAGAGCTCATGCAAAGGGATATGTTAGAGAAAGTTTAAGTTCTTGTGTTGTTCCAGTACATTTAGTTCCAAAGAAAGATGGAACATGGAGGATGTGCATTGATTGCAGAACTGTGAATAATATCACTATAAAGTATCGCTATCCCATTCCTAGATTAGATGATATGCATGATGAATTGCATGGTGATAAACTCATATTTGTATTGATTTTTAAGAGAGTCTTATTATTGATTATGTCCACATTTACTATTATATTGAGCAAATTAATTAATAATGTGAAGATGGAACAATTGGGAATTAATTGATATAATTGTAGTGATTACTTGGATAAATAATCTGTTTCCTTCCATTTTTCCATCATAGGCCAAAGAAATAACAGAATGGACTAAGGGAAAATGACAGCTAGAACATATGCTGGATTCAGCTCTAATAACAGATTGCAAGTGGGAGATCATGCATAATGCTGGCACTGTTCACGTGTTCAGCACTGTTCGCACATTAGCAAATTGCATATGAACAGAAGGACAAGTTGATGACAGCAAGTGGAGAGCATGTGATGTAACAGAATTGGCATGTGTTAGTGGAAGCAAGTGGGCTGAAGAAGTTTACACATGATTCAGACCACATCACTCATTCTACACGTCTCTTATATGTTCATATCAGTAAAAACACGTTTTTACACTGCAAACCAGATCACATCAGACTTGACCTCACCATTCATTCCATTCAGCTCCATTCCATCTGCTTCTCCATTCATTCACGCATCCACCCATTCTCTTTCTCCATCTCCATTTCTCTTCTGCAACTTTCCTCTGTTCTAGTCAATAGAACCAGAGGAAAGTTCTGCAGTTCATCATCTCTACCTTCTTCTTCCATTCCACAAGTGATATAAGGTACGAATACGGATCGGCTAGGAACAAGTTAGGAAACTAGACGAACGATCGAAGGTAGGACCTTAAGAGAACCTGTCTCTTACAACCCTAGCCATGGAGACACCACAAGGATGATCAGCCCTTGATACAGTCGAGTATTCTTACGAGAATATGAGGCTGCAAGCAAAGCTCACTCAAGAGAAATAAAATTCTCTAAAATTCATTCATTCAAATCTGTCCCAATTACAAAAAAAACGTAGCCTTACATAGGCAGCAAAAGAACAATCTAGAATAAAAGAAAAGCCTACATCATAAATGCCATAAATGTGCCTTAATGATGATTGACTATCTTGGTTGGCACCAATTAAGGCTAAAGGAAATAGGAAAATTACCTTTTCTTGTAGAAAAATGCTGCTACCTAAAAATAGGAAACTAACCTAAAATATTCTTATGCAATCTTTGACTAAAAGGCCTTATTTAATGCAAATAAAAATGGAAACTTAAAAAAAACGAAATTAAACCATAACTAATACATAAAGACGCCTTCTTGATGCTTCTTGAATATTCTTGGATGTCACTTATGCTCCTCCTCCAAGGCACATGCTTGTCACATGGTATTTTGAGTGAATTCTTTAATCTGGACTGCACATGGGCCTTGTGCAACATCTTGTTTGGCTTCTAGCAATGTAAGCACCATGTTTGGACCCTTGATGGGCCTATTGAGGGATGCTTCTTCCAAATACAAAGGTTCTAACTCTTTAAGATCTTTTATCAAATAATTCAACGCCTCTTTCATAGATTTGGTCCTTGTTCTCGTCATTAGGCCTGCAATACCTTGTAATGGGTCTTTTAGAGTATTGGACTTCCATCTTTTAGCTTGGGCTCCATGCTCCGTGTTTTGGTCTTCCTTTGATGCTTGATCCTGCCATGCTCCTCTATCAACAAGACTATTACTGTGTCTTCCTCTATTGCTGCTGGAGTTCAGATAGCAATGCAAGGCTGAGCAGCTGTGCTTCCTTGGAGATGACGCCAAACCAGAATCCTTGAGCTTAACAGGGAGTGTCATTGAGTCTTTATGTCAGATTTAATTGTATCGAGTTGATATGTTTACTTCTGGTTTATTGATTCAATTAGAGTAATAGATGACAAAGAATTAGGGAACCAAGTTGGATTCCTTCTTTCTACATTAATAAATCATTTGATTAATATTCATATTCTATTATCTCTAAGTTGAACGATTCCTATTCTCTATTCAATGTCTGCAAGTTGTAGCTTTGATTGAGATTTAGCTAGCGAGTTGTTAGTTAACCTATTCTAGTTCAATTGATTAACTCTTAATATTCTGTGGATAATGAAGGTAAGGTAATCTCCAGGGGAACACACTTGTCATCATTCATTCATCTCATCATCTTAATCACATAAAAATAGAAATAGAATAGATTTACTGTCTGAATTTAGTTGATAGTTCAAAACACAACTCATCTGCTTAACTTGTTAATTTGTGGCTCAATAGATTAATTAGGAACTCTAACATCCATTAGCTCCTTGTGATTCGACCTAGGTTAGCCTCCACTTACTATTGGTTAGCTTAGTTTTGTTTGATAATTAAAATGACAGTTATCAAAATGGCGCCGTTGCCGAGGAACCTTACTTGTTCAGGTTTCCTAAGCAATCTCCTGGTCCTCAAAAACATAAAGAGTAGGTAGTTGTTTTAGTTTTTCTGCGAATTTTATGTTTTATATCTGTAAAGTCGCGACCATTTAGCTTTTTCATTGCAACTAAAGTGCTTTGTGATTTCTAGTCGCAACCAGATACACATTTGGTCGCAACCATAAATCAATTTTCAACGCAGATTTTCTCTCTGTCACTTTTAGTCGCGACCGGAGTACTTATTAGTCGCAACCAAAAATATTTTTCTTCATATTTCCATCTCTGTGATTTCTAGTCGCAACCAGATTGATACTTAGTCACGACTAAAACTCTCTGTGATTTTTAGTCGCGACCAAAGTGCATTTTGGTCGCAACCAGAAATTTTTGACTTCAAACATTTGCTCTCTGTGATTTTTTGTCGCAACCAAAGTGACATTTGGTCGCGACCAAAAATCCATATTCAGAAATTTCTGCTCTTTGTGACTGATAGTCGCAACTTGTGGTTTCATTTTCGTCAGGATATTTGCTATCTGTGATTTTTTGTCGCGACCTGTAGTCATTTTTGCCGCGACCTGATATTTCTAAACTGCGACTAACTAATTTCATTTGCTGAATTTGCTGCATTACTGATAAATCTGATCTTCTGCATCATTGTTGAGCGTGAATTGCATGAACAAGAGCTCTGAATTTTTCCATTGGATAGAGAAATTAATAAGACACTTAGGCAAATAAAGAAAGCTAAAAATCAAGCTAGTGTTGAATCTGTTGCTGCTGATACTTAACCTGCATCTTGTGATATATTAGATAATCATCTTGTCATAGAGTATGTTAATATAGGTGAAGCTCAGACTCATAATCAGAATAATCAACATGAGCAATATGCAGAAAATAACATGAACAATAGAAGGCCACGTAGGAGCATAAGAGAACTCACTTCTTCTAATGCAAACTATGATCATTTTCACACTTGTCCTACTTTAGATGTGAACTTTGAGTTGAAAGGTCCTTTGTTGAGTAACTTATCAAAGTATTCTGGATTGGCAGGTGAGGATCCTTTCAAGCATTTGCAGACTATGCAGTGGGTTTGCTCAACTATGAAGTCTGTAGGAGCTGACATGGATGCTATCAAAGACAAGTCTTTCATTTCACACTAGAAGGCAAGGTAAAAGAATGGTTCTATATGCTGCCACATCATGCACCTCAAGCTCTACAATCCTGGAACAACTTAAGAAGTGCCTTCTTGGAGAGATATTTTCCTTCATCAAAGACTGTTTCATTAAGGAAGGAAATTTTTGCTGCAAAACAGTATGCTGAAGAATCTTTCTATGAGTTTTGGGGCAGATTCCAAGAGCTGCTGGCTAAATGTCCATGCCATCATATTCCTATGGAATATTTGGTGCAGTACTTTCATTCAGGATTACGCTTTGCATGCAGAAAGAATTTGGATGCAGCTGCTGGAGGTTCCATTGATGATTTGACACTTGATGTAGCATGGAATTTGATTGAAAAGATAGCAAACAATGACCAGCAGTATGGAGGATATGATGCTAGACAAGTGCATGAGGTTTCTGCAAGGTCTTCTCAAGATCATAATAATATGACTTCCCAAATTGCTACTATGAGTGCACAAATCAACAACTTAGCTGTTCAACTGGGCAATTCACACATTCAAAGCCCATACTCTCAAGCTCTAGTTGCTCCTAGTTATCAATTCTACTCTTCTCCAATGCATATCAGTGCAAATTGTCCTTCACATCATGAGGATGTCTCATCCATTTATCAAGGCAAACCCAACCAATATACATAAAGGAATCTATACTCCAACACATACAATGAAAGATGGAGAGATCGTCCTAATTTTAGATGGAGAGAGAGAGGTGGAGTTGCTGGTCAAAACAGATTCAACAATAACAAGCAAGGGGCTGAATCCTCTAGAGCCATAGAAGTTTCTACTGCTGCAAAGGATGATGGAATTTCTGAGATACTCAAGAGCATTACTGTGTTGAATTCAAATATAAATTCCATCAACACAAACTTCGGCTCTAACTTCAAGGATTTGAGATCCACAGTGGAGAGCAACCAAGCAAAGACTAGCTCTAGATTTGCTGCTTTGGAGAACAGAATTGAACATTGGGAAACCAATACTTCAAACATGAATGGCTATGTATCACAATTAGCCAATTCAATAAGTGATGTTCAGGCAAGAATCAGTGGAGATCTACCTTCTAATACAGTTGTTAACCCCAAACCTTTGAATGCTATAAATCTCCAACATGAAGAGCAAGTTACTAAGGCTGAAAATGAAGAGGAAGGTGGTAAAGACACTGATTCCAGCAGACTAATGAAGAAGAACATTGAGAAAACTGAAAGTGTTGAAAAGTCTGAAAGCAAAAAAGAAGCACAGCTCCTTGAGAAGAAGGAAGTTACACTTGATCTTACAAAAAATCAAATTGATTCTGCACAATATAATGAAGATGGTGGACAGCTATGTAGTACAGAAATTGAGCTACCAGAAGTTAAAGATTCTGAGATAAGAAATCTAGAAGTTGACAAAACTGAAGAAGTTCAATCAGCAGTTAATTCAGAGCTCAAACAAGAAGAAACTCATTTTGATTCAACTGAGAAAGAAGTGGATCTGAAGGATATACTTGTTCCAAAGGAGCTCATGAGCAGTAAGGAAATCTTGGAGGCACAGAACAAGGAAGTCATTAATTCTTTCAGCAAGATGGAAGTTAATGTGCCTATACTGGAGAGTGCAGAGAGTACCTGAATATGCAAAGTGTTTGAGGGAGAGTTGCAACCACAGGAAAAGAGACAAATTTAATGAACTGGTGCAATTGGGACCCAAAGCTTCTGCACTTTTCACAGCCCAATTTCCAGAAAAGTGTAAAGATCCAGGTGCATTTTCCATTCCCTGCACAATTGGAAAGATAACAATTTCTAGAGTATTATTAGACTTAGGTGCTGCTATTAATGCGATGCCTAGTTCAGTTTATCATGCTTTAAGTATGAATTTGATTAAACCAACTAAGGTGTTAGCTCAATTGGCTAATAAGAGTATTATAAGGCCTAAGGGAATCTTAGAAGATATTTTAGTTCAAGTTAAGGACCTTGTTTTTCCTGTGGACTTTTATGTTTTGGATATGGTAGATAAGTCCCTTGATGATAGTACTCTTATTCTAGGAAGGCCATGTTGGAAATCGTGCCCTAGGGGCCAATCATTGTCTTATGAACATTATTGATTTATGAATTTATTAATTGAGTTATCATATTATTTGCATGTTTACTATGATGACCATCCTTGGATAATTCATGATATTATCCTAAATGTCCCTGGTCGATCATCTATGTGGGAGCACAGATGAAATAAGACCAGTATGACTTTGAAGATGTATAGAGATATAAATCAAAGTCATAAGCACATGTAAGAGTACAGGGTGTTGGACCGACCCGCTATGAGAGAACTGCATGGGTAACGTCATAAGCTTCTCTCATATACAAACCATGTCAATATGCCCTTTGACCTGAGATCATCATGGATTCCTACATGACAAAACGCTCAGCTTTGACCTAGTCAAAAGTCACTTTTGACCGAGTGATCATAAAGACTATGTTTGGGCTTAGTGGTTTTTCATGCGGAGGAATGTGAATGGTCAAGACGGAATTTGTCCCTCACATTCGTGGAGAGATATTACTGGGCCCCTCGATGAGTGAGTCTGAGAAATGTATGGCCATACTGTAATGGAAAGGTAGTTCCATTTCTATAGTCAGACTACTCAGGGATCGAGAAAGTAACGGTCGGGAATAGGAGGATGACATTATCCATGCCTCATCCATGACCAAAATATCGCGTGACAGAAGGGACATGATATGGTTGTATAAAAGGTTACATCGTTTATCGATCCTCATATGATTTGGGTAGTTGTTATGTCTTGCTAGAGACCGCTTGCGACTTGTGGGCTAGTATAGCAAATGGCCCACTGCCAACTTCATATGGGCCTACAGGGTCGCACACAAAATAGCCCAACACGAGCTATGATGTCCAGATTCATTGAATCTAAGACATGTCCAGATTCAATGAAAGATCCAGGTGAATGTATATATATATATTTATTTATATTTATATTCGTATATATATAAATTCGTATATATATATATATTATATATATGAGATATATGAGATTTAATTTATAAGGATAAATTAAATCCCTATCATGTTTGAATTAGAAATTCAAATTGATAGGATATCTCATATAAGAGATATTTATAAGATTTAATTTATAAGGATAAATTAAATCTCTATCACGTTTGAAATTCGAAATTCAAATTGATAGGATATCTCATATAAGAGATATTTATAAGATTTAATTTATAAGGATAAATTAAATCTCTATCACATTTGAAATTCGAAATTCAAATTGATAGGATATCTCATATAAGAGATATTTATAAGATTTAATTTATAAGGATAAATTAAATCTCTATCACGTTTGAAATTCGAAATTTAAATTGATAGGATATCTCAAATTTGATTTATGGGAATAAATCAAATATAACTCAGTCTCATCTTTATTTAAAGTTAAATAAATAAGTAATTAAAGGTGTGGGACGGATTTAATATTATTTTATTTAATTAGTTTCTTATAAAATTATACAATATATGATATTGTATCAATTCGGAATTAATATAAGATTAACTCCAAAATCCAATTAGGTCAGGTGGAAAAACGCATAGCATCCTCTATATCTGATTGGAGGAGCTACGTTTGAAAATAACATAGAACACAAAAGGCCGAACGGAATCTGCAAAAGGTTTGCAGACAAGAAACTCCCGAAATAGAGACGGAGACTTGTGAAAGCCTTGGAGGGACAGGAGACGCTAGCACGTCGTTCGTGGTTGGAACGCTGTTCGTGTGGATACCAGTAGAGGAAGCTGACCTGAGGCGTCGACTTCTTGTGATCGGAAAGAGACCACCGTCCGCGGAGAGAATCTGTGAAGGTCGCTGAGGAACACTCCGTCGATTTCTTGCGATCAGAAAGAGATCACCACCCACGTAGAGAAGCTGTGAAATTCGCTGAGCAACACTAAGGGTAAGGATTCTTTCCACTTGACTTAAACACATACGGCAGATCCTGGCAAGGAATGGAAAATTTTTAAAGTTTATTTCCGCTGCGTGTCTTCCAATTCCTTACAGTGGTATCAGAGCCATGCCGTTTTGTGTTTAAGTTAGGCTTGATTTGTGATTTATATGATATATGTTAGTAGTAGCCGATCATATAATAAGCGTTGTATGTGTGACATATATGGAATCCTTGTTGTGTATGACATAAAAGGAATCTAAAAGGAAATTGAAATCGGTGGTGATGCTTTTTGATTTGATCAATCCGCATAGATGGGGTCTAAGAAAACCGAATTCGAATTTGTGATTATTTGTGAAAACCGAATTCAGATTCGTGATTATTTATGAAACAAAAACAAAAAAAATTTCTTCCGGGGCGCTGCCCCAGAGACCCCGCCCGCTAACCGGCTAGCGGGACAGCCGCCCGCTAACCGGCTAGCGGGACCGCCGTAGCTACCTGTTCGTAGCGCAACATAACCGTAACATATGTTACTTTGTAAATGTTTTTTTGCCCTTCGATTAGATCTGAATATTGATTCTTGAATGTTTGGGTATGGTGAACAATATGGCTCTAGATTGCAAGTGTTGTAATTTTAAAAATACGGCCTGCGTGTCGTGCCTTCCTCTATATACTCTCAATGTACCTTCTCCTCTCATCTCACTCCCCTCAAATGTTAAAAGAGGTTTCTATATGTAATTTCTCTTTTCTTACTAGAGAGCTCCTCTCATTGGCTTGAGGGGACTTAGGATAGGTGAGCCATATTGTATCACGTTTGAATTATGCATCTTATGATTAGATCAGCACATGCATATTACTTGTATGAGATACGAACTGAGAAACATGCGTTTTATAAACCAGATAGTTAAATTAGGCCCTCTAAAAGAAATCTTAAGTCATAATGCCGTCAATTTATGAACACTTGTCAAAACCTCGATCGCTCAATTGTGGACTCCACCAAAGTGGGTGCTTTTGAGTTATCTTGGGGAGATAAGCAAAGAGTAATGGTGCTACTCTCATAGGTTCATTATTGTTTGACTTAATTGAGATTAACAAAACGGTTTTGGATCTCAAGGCATTAGATGGGATTAGAACATGCCAGATCATATGATGATAGGATCCCATGAATATCTAAGAGTTACATTTGATGTAATTGGTAAAGGTGTTACCTACCTAAATAACTTAATTTAAGTGTCCTGCCAAAGCGGACTTAAGTTTGAGCCAAATATGGATCTTAGCCCACTAACTATTGCATTGAGGGTTGTTTATTTAGTGGGAGATTACTAATTACATTGCATATTTTAATTGTAGAATCATGACGACTAGTAATACTGCTACATTATCGCTGCGATCTGTCCTTGAGAAGGACAAACTTAATGGGACAAACTTTCTTGACTGGTTTAGGAACTTGAGAATTGTTCTCAAGCAGGAAAGAAAGGCGCATGTCCTAGATCAACCCATTCCTGATGAGCCAGCCGCCAATGCTCCCAGAGCTCAGAGAGATGCTTATATGAAGCATAAGGAAGACTCTGTCGATGTGGGATGCTTGATGCTAGCCACCATGGTTCCGGAGCTCCAAAGAGATCTGGAACACATGGAGGCTTATGAGATGATTGTGCATCTCAAGGAAATGTTCCAGCAACAGGCAAGGCAAGAGAGGTATGAGACCACTAAGGCCTTACATTCCTGCAAGATGGCTGAAGGTGCATCAGTCAGTGCTCATGTCTTAAAGATGAAAGGGTACATTGATCACCTTGAACGGCTTGGATTTCCCATGAGCCAGGAGTTAGCTACAGATTTGATCTTAAACTCACTCCCGGAAAGTTATGACCAGTTTGTTATGAACTACAACATGAACAACATGGAGAAATCTATTTCTGAACTGCATGGGATGCTTAAAACTGCTGAGCCGAGTCTTAAGAAGAAACCCAGTAGTGTTTTGATGGTTCAAAAGGGAAAGGGTACGAAAAAGAAAGGCAAAGGCAAGGGGAAGGGTCATGGCTCATCAGGTAAGACCAAAGAGTCAGGCAAGCCCGAAACCAAGCCTGCACCAAAGAAGGCAAAGCCTCCGAAGGAAGGAGTCTGCTTCTTCTGCAATGAACCGGGTCATTGGAAGAGGAATTGCAAACTCTACCTCGAAGATCTGAAAAAGAACAAGAAGGATAGCGGGGCTATCGCTTCAGGTATTTATGTTATAGACATTCATCTTTCTACTTCCACCTCATGGGTATTAGATACTGCATGTGGTTCTCACATTTGTACGAATGTGCAGGGACTAAAGGACAGTAGGAAGCTGAAAAGGGGTGAAGTTGACCTACGAGTTGGAAACAGAGCAAGGGTTGCTGCGTTAGCTGTAGGCACTTATGAATTAGTTCTGCCCACTGGGCTTTTGTTAGTTTTGAACAATTGCTATTATGTTCCTGCTTTAAGTAGTAACATTGTTTCACTTTCTTATTTGGATAAGGAAGGTTTCACTTCCATTGCTGGGAATAGTAGATGTTCTATTTATCGTAATGATGTTTTATATGCTCATGGTGATTTGCATGTTGATCATTACATATTAAATTTGGAACAACCCAATCATGGAAATATCTATAACGTAACCGCCAAAAGGGTCAAACCAAACGATTTGAATCCCACATACCTCTGGCACTGTCGTCTGGGCCACATAAATGAGAAACGCATTTCCAAACTCCATCAAGATGGATTTCTAAACTCATTTGATTTTGAATCATATGACACTTGCGAGTCTTGCTTGTTAGGAAAGATGACAAAGTCACCTTTCACTGGGCACAGTGAGAAGGCCACTGATTTATTGGGCCTCATACATACAGATGTGTGTGGACCGATGAACACAAATGCCAGAGGAGGTTATTCGTACTTTATAACATTCATAGATGATTTCAGCAGATATGGGTACATCTATCTAATGAAACATAAATCTGAATCTTTTGAAAAGTTCAAGATATTTCAAAATGAAGTACAAAACCAGCTTGGCAAAACAATTAAAGCCCTTCGATCTGATCGGGGTGGTGAATATTTGAGCCAAGAGTTCATAGATCATCTTAGGAATTGTGGGACACTCTCACAATTGACTCCTCCAGGGACACCACAATGGAATGGCGTTTCTGAACGGAGAAATCGAACACTATTAGATATGGTTCGATCCATGATGAGTCGAACAGATCTTCCGCCCTCCTTTTGGGGCTATGCCCTAGAGACAGCTGCGTTCACACTCAATCGTGTTCCATCTAAGGCAATCGAAAAGACTCCGTATGAGATATGGACTGGGAGGACGCCTAGTTTGTCTTTCCTCAAGATTTGGGGATGCGAGGTCTATGTTAAGCAACAAGCCTCAGACAAATTAGCGCCCAAATCCTCAAAATGCCTTTTTGTGGGATATCCTAAGGAAACCAAGGGATATTACGTCTACAACCCTGCTGATAACAAAGTGTTTGTTGTCAGAAATGGTATCTTTCTTGAACGAGAATTTATCTCTAAAAGAACCAGTGGGAGTAAGGTACAACTCGAAGAAGTTCGAGAGCTACAAGACACCACAGAACTGCAGATGGAAAATAGAGAAGACTCACAACAAGTTGTTGAGACTCCTCAAGTCACGCAAGGTCCACGAAAGTCTAATAGGACACGACTTCAGCCTCAGAGATATGGATTTCTGATTTCTGATAGTCGTGATGTGTTGCTCATTGAGCATAATGAGCCGACTACCTATCGAGAAGCTATAGTGGGACCAAACTCCGAAAAATGGCTTAGTGCCATGAAGTCTGAGATGCAATCCATGTACGACAATAAGGTTTGGACCTTAGTCGACCCGCCTGAAGGTGTAAAAACCGTCGGGTGCAAGTGGGTTTTCAAAGAGAAAACTGACATGGATGGCAATGTAAATGTCTTCAAGGCACGACTGGTTGCAAAAGGTTTTACTCAAACTCATGGTGTGGACTATGATGAGACCTTTTCCCCAGTAGCAATGGCCAAATCAATCAGAATCCTCTTTGCTATTGCAGCATATTATGACTATGAAATATGGCAGATGGACGTCAAGACAGCCTTCCTTAATGGAAAGCTCCTTGAGGATGTGTACATGACACAACCTGAAGGGTTTGTGCGTTCCGAGGACTCTGGTAAAGTGTGCAAGCTTCAAAAGTCCATTTATGGACTAAAGCAAGCCTCTCGGAGTTGGAATCATCGTTTTGATGAAGTAATCAAAGAGTTTGGATTTCTTCAAAACATTGATGAACCTTGTGTGTACAAGAAGGTTAGTGGGAGCACAGTTGTGTTTTTGGTACTCTATGTCGATGACATCCTACTTATTGGGAATGACATTCCTACCTTGCAGATTGTCAAGTCTTGGTTAGGAAAGTCTTTCTCGATGAAAGACTTGGGTGAAGCCACCTACATCCTAGGAATCAGGATCTATAGAGATAGATCTAAAAGACTTCTAGGACTCAGTCAGAGTACATACATAGACAAAATACTGCATAGGTTCAGTATGCACGAATCAAAGAGGGGTTTCATACCCATGTCTCATGGTACTCACCTCAGCAAAGATCTGTGTCCTAGTACATCTGATCAGCGAGGTCGCATGAGTAAGGTTCCATATGCCTCGGCCATAGGATCTATCATGTACGCCATGTTATGTACTCGACCGGATGTCTCGTTTGCCTTAAGTATGACTAGCAGATACCAACAGGACCCTGGTGAGGGCCATTGGACTGCTGTCAAGAATATCCTTAAGTACTTAAGAAGGACTAAGGACTTATTCTTGGTCTATGGTGGATTGGATGATGAGCTCTGTGTAACTGGTTACACAGATGCGAGTTTCCAAACTGACCAGGACGACCAAAAATCGCAGTCTGGATACATATTCCTCCTCAATAATGGAGCAGTAAGCTGGAAGAGCTCTAAGCAGGGCACTGTAGCAGATTCTGCAACGGAAGCTGAGTATATAGCAGCATCTGATGCAGCTAAGGAAGCCGTTTGGATCAGGAAGTTCATCACAGAACTAGGAGTGATACCTACCATCTCAGATCCAATAACTTTGCTCTGTGACAATAGCGGTGCTATTGCACAGGCCAAAGAGCCTAGGTCACATCAAAGGACCAAGCATATACTCAGGCGATTTCATCTCATCAGAGAAATCAACGATAGAGGTGATATAAAAATATGCAAAGTAGCAGGAGAAGATAATGTTGCTGATCCTCTAACAAAGCCGCTTGTGCAGGCAAAGCATGAGCGTCATGTTAGGTCAATGGGAATTAGTCAAATTAATGATTGTACCTAGTGCAAGTGGGAGGTTGTTGGAAATCGTGCCCTAGGGGCCAATCATTGTCTTATGAACATTATTGATTTATGAATTTATTAATTGAGTTATCATATTATTTGCATGTTTACTATGATGACCATCCTTGGATAATTCATGATATTATCCTAAATGTCCCTGGTCGATCATCTATGTGGGAGCACAGATGAAATAAGACCAGTATGACTTTGAAGATGTATAGAGATATAAATCAAAGTCATAAGCACATGTAAGAGTACAGGGTGTTGGACCGACCCGCTATGAGAGAACTGCATGGGTAACGTCATAAGCTTCTCTCATATACAAACCATGTCAATATGCCCTTTGACCTGAGATCATCATGGATTCCTACATGACAAAACGCTCAGCTTTGACCTAGTCAAAAGTCACTTTTGACCGAGTGATCATAAAGACTATGTTTGGGCTTAGTGGTTTTTCATGCGGAGGAATGTGAATGGTCAAGACGGAATTTGTCCCTCACATTCGTGGAGAGATATTACTGGGCCCCTCGATGAGTGAGTCTGAGAAATGTATGGCCATACTGTAATGGAAAGGTAGTTCCATTTCTATAGTCAGACTACTCAGGGATCGAGAAAGTAACGGTCGGGAATAGGAGGATGACATTATCCATGCCTCATCCATGACCAAAATATCGCGTGACAGAAGGGACATGATATGGTTGTATAAAAGGTTACATCGTTTATCGATCCTCATATGATTTGGGTAGTTGTTATGTCTTGCTAGAGACCGCTTGCGACTTGTGGGCTAGTATAGCAAATGGCCCACTGCCAACTTCATATGGGCCTACAGGGTCGCACACAAAATAGCCCAACACGAGCTATGATGTCCAGATTCATTGAATCTAAGACATGTCCAGATTCAATGAAAGATCCAGGTGAATGTATATATATATATTTATTTATATTTATATTCGTATATATATAAATTCGTATATATATATATATTATATATATGAGATATATGAGATTTAATTTATAAGGATAAATTAAATCCCTATCATGTTTGAATTAGAAATTCAAATTGATAGGATATCTCATATAAGAGATATTTATAAGATTTAATTTATAAGGATAAATTAAATCTCTATCACGTTTGAAATTCGAAATTCAAATTGATAGGATATCTCATATAAGAGATATTTATAAGATTTAATTTATAAGGATAAATTAAATCTCTATCACATTTGAAATTCGAAATTCAAATTGATAGGATATCTCATATAAGAGATATTTATAAGATTTAATTTATAAGGATAAATTAAATCTCTATCACGTTTGAAATTCGAAATTTAAATTGATAGGATATCTCAAATTTGATTTATGGGAATAAATCAAATATAACTCAGTCTCATCTTTATTTAAAGTTAAATAAATAAGTAATTAAAGGTGTGGGACGGATTTAATATTATTTTATTTAATTAGTTTCTTATAAAATTATACAATATATGATATTGTATCAATTCGGAATTAATATAAGATTAACTCCAAAATCCAATTAGGTCAGGTGGAAAAACGCATAGCATCCTCTATATCTGATTGGAGGAGCTACGTTTGAAAATAACATAGAACACAAAAGGCCGAACGGAATCTGCAAAAGGTTTGCAGACAAGAAACTCCCGAAATAGAGACGGAGACTTGTGAAAGCCTTGGAGGGACAGGAGACGCTAGCACGTCGTTCGTGGTTGGAACGCTGTTCGTGTGGATACCAGTAGAGGAAGCTGACCTGAGGCGTCGACTTCTTGTGATCGGAAAGAGACCACCGTCCGCGGAGAGAATCTGTGAAGGTCGCTGAGGAACACTCCGTCGATTTCTTGCGATCAGAAAGAGATCACCACCCACGTAGAGAAGCTGTGAAATTCGCTGAGCAACACTAAGGGTAAGGATTCTTTCCACTTGACTTAAACACATACGGCAGATCCTGGCAAGGAATGGAAAATTTTTAAAGTTTATTTCCGCTGCGTGTCTTCCAATTCCTTACAGGCCATTCATGAGGACAGCTAACATCATGATTTGCATGAAAGAGGGAATTATTAAAATGGAATTTGGTGGGCACACAATTTAGTTTAAATGTATAGACACCCACATTAGCATAATTCTCTCTAGGACTTAACATGGTTGGAGCAGTACTTGAAAAAGAGTGTGATGATATTTGTGAGCTTGAAAATAATGTAGTTGAAGAACCTTCAATTCCTTACTCTTCCACTGATTTCTTTTTTTTTTCTTCATCTAATTGTGATGTGTTATACATTAATTCTAAGATTGATGGCTGGCTTTCCACTATGGGTGATTTTTCTTCATCTACATCTACTATTTCTTCATTTGGAACTAACCACACTTTTTCAAGTGATGCCCAATATCCAGGAAGGTTTATGACAGATATGCAGGGCAATGTCACTACAGCAGATTGTGAGAGACAAGAAGTCAGAATTTATGGCTTAAGGAAAATTTCATTTAATATCCTGTATTCTAACCCTGTTCATTGGAGATTCAAAATTTTAGTCATCTTAGGGCTGCAGAAATTAAAGGATATTCTTCAACATAAACAGAATTGCACCACTGGAACTTCAAAGAGAGTTGCTGCTAGATATGAAACTAAATTGGTGCAGGAATCAGAGAGCAATGAATATGGAGTAGAGTCTAAGAAGTTGAGCCCATAGTTATTCGACCTCCAGAGAATGAGTTTGAACAACTTCCACAGAGTCTTAAACATAATATACAATTAAAGATCAATGGCCATCTATGGAAGTTGTTCAAAGAGAACTTCAAGCCCCCATGACAATCAGGTTGTCTCCTTCCTTGTTTTCCCACTTACAATAGTCTGCTTTGATCAGTTTTATTATATACTTGAGCTATATTTGTTGATTAAGTGTGGGGGAGGAGACTAAGTCAGTAGGGTAGGCAAATAATCCCATGAATAAATCAAAGATTCTGGTGTAGTGTTATCATCATTACTGCTGCCTTTGCATGTGTTTCATCACTTCTTCACATTGAGGACAATGCAAAATTTAAGTGTGGGGGAGGATGAACTTGATGGGTAAATAAAAAATAGATATTTGCTGTGATTTTGTCTTCAGGTGGCGACCTTATACTGTTTTTGTCGTGACTAATATGTTCAAATTGTCAAAAAATTTTCTCTGTGAATATTAGTCACGACCATTGCTTATTTTTGTCGCGACCAAAAGTTCATATTTTTTTATGTTTACCCATCTGTGATGTTTAGTCATGGTCTGTGCTTATTCTATGTCGCGACTAAACTCTCTGTGAATTTTGGTCACAACTGAATTATCCTTTGGTCGCGACGAAAGCATATGTGTTTACCGGGTTTACTCTTGGTGATTTTTAGTCGCGACCATTGTCCATTTATGTCGCGACCAATATTCTCTATTTTCTGAGAATTTCTTCTCTGTGTAAAATAGTCGCGACCTGATGACCTTTTTGTCGCGACTAACATCTATCTTTTGCTGAAAATCCTTATACTGCATTCTGGTTGTTGCTTGGTCATTTGAAATTAACTGTCATGATTCTAAATTGAACTTTGAACATATAATCTTGAACATTGGCAAGTTTGATAAAGTATTAGTTGCTTGTTTCATTGATTCACTACTGGAAATTGTGTATCATAAATTATTAATCTCATGTATTTTGTTTAAAATTCATGCAATCTAGTCATGTGAGCTGATTAGGGTGAGTAAGCCAGATGGAAGCATTTTGAGCCTTCAACATACACTCCTTTACATTGTGTGACACCATCTAGTTTGGTAACTTTGCAGAACTTGTCTCAATCCTTGATTCAAAACCACATTAGCTCTATGGAATTCTGAAAATGATAAGGGTATTTTCTTTCAAAGCCCTCTTGACTAAACAGAAACCACATAAATATTAAATCCTTTGCTTTACCCATTTGAGACCTTCATTTTCTTTAAAAATTCCATCCTTGATTAATGAAATACTGTATAAATAGTTGCTGCTGCAGTGATTCTCTAATTGTGCATAATGGTCAAGTTGCAACCAATTGTTGAATGTCTGAACCTCAATGAATTGTTTCTGGTTCAATAGTGGAAACAAAGAAAAATATAGAGAAAAGAAAAAGAAAAGTACAAAGAAAAGAGAAAGAAAGAAGAAAAAAAGAAACCAGATGCAAAAAGTGTATTCAACTTGTATTAAAGGAAGATAGTTTGTGACTTGTCAATTTCTGTAGCTGCATGGTTGGAACTTTGATTGTGTTCATTTTTGTCGGGATATCTGCTCTCTGTACTTTTTAGTTGTAACCTAGTGTCCATTTAGTCACGACCTTATCATTTTGAACTGCGATTACTTGATTTCATTTGCAGAATTGCTGCATTTTGATATCCTGCATATTTGTTGAGTGTGATTTTCATGAACATAAGCTTTGAATTATTTCCTTTGGACAGAGAAATCAATAGAACACTTAGGCAAATTACGAAGGCTAAAATCTTAAATCAAGCTAGTGTTGCATCTATTAAGCCTAGTTTTTCTGGTGAATCTGTTACAGCTGAAACTGAATTTGCATCTAGTGATATCTTAGATAATCATTTTATCATGGAGCATGTTAATGAGGCTGAAGCTCATGTTCAGATCAACATCTAGCTAAATTGTTAAGATAAGTTAGGTCTCTTCTCAAGATTACAATAGCTTATCTTCTCAAGTTGCTGCTATGAATGCTCAGATCAACAATTTAGCTGTTCAATTGAGTAATACACATGTTCAGAGCCCATACTCTCAGGCTCTAGTTGCTCTTAGTTGTCAGCTTTGTTATTCTCCTATGCACACCAGTGTCAATTGTCCTACACAATCTGAAGATGTATCAGCCATTTATCAAGGCAAACAAAACTAGTATCCATAAAGGAATCCATACTCCAACACATATAATGAAGGATGGAGAGATCATCCCAATTTTAGATGGAGGGATGGAGGTGGAGACAAGAATTTTGGGCAAAATAGATTCAACAATGATAGAGAAGTGGCTGAATCCTCTAGAGCTATGGAAGTACTTGCTACTGCAAAGGATGCTAGAATATCTGATATACTCAAGAGCATTAATGTGATGAACTCAAATATATATTCCATAAACACAAACTTTAACTCTAACTTCAAGGACTTGAGATCTACAGTGGAGAGCAACCTAGCAATGACACATTCTAAGTTTGCTACCTTGGAAAGTAGAATGGAGCAGTGGGAAACTAACACTTCAAACATAAATGGCTATGTATCATAGTTAGCCAATTTAGTAAGTGATGTTTAGGCAAGGATCAGTGGAAATCTAACTTCAAATACAGTTGTAAACCCTAAATCTGTGAATGTTGTAAGTCTGCAAAGTAAAGAGCAAGTTACTGATGCTAAAAATGAAGAAGGTGAGGAAGACACTGATTCCAGCAATCTAATGAAGAATAGCATTGAGAAGTTTGAAACTAAGAAGGAAGCACAACTCCTTGGGAAGAATATTACATTTGATCCAACATATACTCAAATTGATCCTGCACAAGATTCTAAAGGTGGTGAATAGCTAAACAACAAGGAAACCGAGCTACTAGAGGCTATGGATTCTGAGTTAGGGAATCCTAAAGTTGACAAAATTGAAGAAACACAATCAGTAGTAAATTCAGAGCTCAAGCAGAAAGCAACTAATTCTGATTCAGCTAAGAAAGAAGTGGATCTGAAGGATGTACTTGTTCCAAAGGAACTCATGAGTAGCAAGAAAGCCTTAGAGAAGCAGCATAAGGAAGTCATTGATCTTTTCAGCAAGATTGAAAAAAATGTGCCTATGTTGGACAGGGTTCAGAGAGTGCCAGAATATGCAAAGTTTTTGAAGGAAAGCTGCAACCAGAAGAAAAGATACAAACCTAATGAACTGGTGCAAGTGGGACCTAAAGGTTCTGCACTTTTCAAAGCTCAACTTCTAGTGAAGTGTCAAGATCCAGGTGCATTTTCTATTCCTTGTACAATTGGTAAGATAACTATTCCTAGAGCATTATTAGATTTATGTGCTACTATTAATGTGATGCCTAGTTCAATTTTCCATGCTTTAAGTGTGAATTTGATTAAACCAACTAATATGTTATCTCAATTGGCTGATAAGAGGATTATAAATCCTAAGGGAATTTTAGAAGATATTTTAGTTCAATTTAAGGACCTTGTTTTTCCTGTAGACTTTTATGTTTTGGATATGACAAATGAGTCTCTTGATGATAGTACTCTTATTCTAGGAAGGCCATTCTTGAGGACAGCTAACACTATAATTTGCATGAAAGAGGGAATTATTAAAATGGAATTTGGTGGGCATGTAATTCAGTTTCACATGTATGAAATGATAAGACACCCACATCAAGATTACTCACTCTTAGGCTTAAGTGCAATTAATGCATATAAAGAAGAGGCTAGAGAGAAACATAAATTGTTGCTGCAAAATTTTGATAAGCCTAAAAGTGATATGCTTGAATCTGAAATGTCTTTTTCTGTTACTAACCCTTTGAATGAAGGCTTTGGAAAGAACCAACATGATAAATTTGCAATAAAAGGCATAGTTGTTGAGAATTTCACTGCAGGGATAGAACTGGATAATACAATAGTTATATCAACAAGCCCATTTCCATTATCTTTGGGCTATGCATATATTCTGCTAGCTATGGATTATCTATCAAGATGGGTAAAGGCTATACCAACAAGGCAGGTTGAAGCAGATAGTACAGCATTACAGGTCAATGGCCATCTATGGAAGCTGTATAAGGAGAACTTTAAACCCCCATGATAGTCAGGTTGTCTCCTCATTTACAATAGTCTACTTTAATCAGTTTTAGTATATACTTGAGCTGTATTTGTTGATTAAGTGTGGGGGAGGAGATCAAGTCAGTAGGGTAGATAAATACTTCCATGAATAAATCAAAGATTCTGGTGTAGTGTTGTCATGATTACTGCTGCCTTTGCATATGTTTCATTACTTCTTCATATTGAGGACAATGTAAAAATTAAGTGTGGGGGAGGATGAACTTGATTGAGTAAAATGGGGGAATAAAAATAAGATAATTGCTATGATTTTGTCTTTTGGTCGCGACCTTATATTGTTTTTGTTGCGACTAATGTGTGCAAATTGTCAAATTTCTTCTCTATGAACATTAGTCGCGACCGTTGCTTACTTTTGTCGCGACCAGAAGTTCTTATTTTCTTAAGTTTACCCATCTGTGATATTTAGTCGTGATCTATGCTTATCTTTGTCGCGACTGTAGTTCTCTGTGAATTTTGGTCTAGACTGGATTGTCAGTTGGTCGTAACAGGAGCATATGTGTTTAACGAGTTTACGCTATGTGAATTTGAGTCACAACTAATGTCTATATTGTGGCCAATATTCCCTATTTTCTGAAAATGCATTCTCTATGTAAAATAGTCGAGACATATAGTCCTTTTAGTCACGACTAAAAGTGATCTTCTGCTAAAAACTTCTCCTATTTTATTCTGATTGTTGCTTGGTCTATTGGAATTTATTGTCATGGACTCAAATTGAACTTTGAACATATATTTTTGAACATGAGCAAATTTGATGAAGTGTGAGTTGCTTGTTTCATTTATTGATTGCTGGAAATTGTGCATCATGAATGATTAGTCTCATGTATTTAGTTTGATACTCATGCAATCTAGTCATGGTGAGTTAATTAGGGTGAGTAAACCAGATGGAAGGATTTTGAGCCTCCAACATACACTCATTTACATTGTGTGACACCATCTAGCTTGCTAACTTTGCAGAACTTATTTCAATCCTTGATTTAAAACCACATTAGCTTCTTGGAATTATGAAAATGATAAGGACATTCTTTTCAAAACCCTTTTTGACCAAACAGTAGCCAAATAAAATACTAAATCCTTTGCTTAACCCTTTGAGACGTCCACTTTCTTTTAAAAATTCTATCCTTGATTAATGAATACTATACAAGATAGTTGCTACTGCAGTAATTCTTTAATTGTGAATGATTGTTAAGTTGTAACTACTTGTTGAATGTCTGAACCTCAGTGCATTGTAATCTGGTTTAATAGTGAAAACAAAGAAAAAATATAAAGAAAAGAAAAAGAAAAGAGAGACCAGATTACAAGATGTGCTATTCAATTTGTATGAAAGGAAGATAGTTTGTGACTTGTTATTTTTTGCAGCTGCACAATTGGAACTGTGATTAAAAGGGGAAATAGCTTGAAGAAGGAAGGTCATGTGCAGTATTTCATTAATCATTGACATGCATTTCCATTTTATCATCTAGCCTTTCCAACATTACAACTTTAATAAAGACCCTTTGATTCATAACCCTTGTGGCATTTAGTGGTGGAGATGTAGGATGGTTACAAGCCTATAGGAAGCCTAAATTGATGGTTGAGTGAAATTACCTTGATAAGAGAGTGATTGAAACACTATAACTTGTGAGAAAATCTCAACCTAGTTGCATACTATGATTTACTTACATGAGTTAGATGCTTTGATTGAAATGAGATTAGTATGGATTGTTGCCAATTGAAGGGAAAGGATTGATGGCTGCAAGTACTTATACTAAATCTTTTTTGCCAATTTTACTGAACATGAGTGTTTGAAATTCAATTTTGATCCATAATTTTGCTCGGAGTGCAAAAGCTAAGTATGGGGGAGTTGATAAACTCATATTTGTATTGATTTTTAGAGTGTTTATAGAGAGTTTTATTATTGATTTTATCCCCATTTACTAATATGATGAGCAATTAATTAATAAAATGAAATTAGACAACTGCGAATTAATTGATATTACTTTAGTGATTAATTGGATCAATAATCTATTAAATGTCATTTACAGGTCAATGCAGTAATCAATCAGCAAATTAGATGAGGTGGCAACTGGACTGAATAAAGTGAATAACAAAATCACATGGATAGAGAGTTGACCGAACAAGTGGGCTAACAGCTGGTGGAAAGCATGTGCTGACACAAGATAGGAGCTTACTCATTACACATAGCTACTCACGCTATTTGGAAGGGAGAAAACAGAATTCTAATTTTGTTGGATGCATGTGCTGGAACAAGACAAGGAGCAGATTTGTTGAACTTGAGCTGATTCACCTCATGCACTACAGCACAGTCCACGCCATCTTCCATGCAGATCACACCATTCGCTTCACTCACTCCACACTGCTATATATCATATATTAGACCACACATCATTCACACATCACTCTCATTCTTCTCCATTCCATCAGGATTCCATTCCATTCCATTCATTCAATCATAACAGATCACATTCCATCAGTATTCCATTCCATTCATTCATTCATAACAGATCACATTCTATCAGTCCACACGCCATACTCTCTCTCTCCATCTCCATTTCTCTTCTATAACTTTCCTTTGTTCTAGTCAATAGAACCAGAGGAAAGTTCAGCACTCATCTTCATCTTCCTTCTTCCACCATGACTACTGCTGTTGAAGTTCTAATGGAAATGCAAGGCTAAGCTACTGTGTTCTCTTGGAGATAATGATAAACCAGAATCCTTGAGCTGAAATAGGAAGTTTATTATGTCTTTAATTCAGAGTTAAATGTATCAAATTGATGGAGTTGATTCTATAATTCTGATGCAATTAGAGTTAGTAGATAACAAAGGAGTAGGGAACCGAGTTGAATTTCTTATTTCTACATAATTGATTCTCATCCTTGCACTATTTGGACATGATTGTGATTAATTAGAGTGATTATATAACAGAGTACAGTTGTATCTGTTTAATTCATCTTCTTCTATCTCTGAGTTGAATGATTATTAATTCTCTATTCAATGTCTGCGAGTTATAGCTTGATTGAGATTTAGCTGGCGAGTTGTTAGCTAACCTACTCTAATTCAACTGATTTAGTCTTGATATTCTGTGGATAATGAAGGTAAGGAAATCTCCAAGGGAACACACTTATCATCGATTCATTTTCTCATCATAAACACCTAAAATCATAAACAGTAGTATAGGATTTACTTTCACATTTAGTTCAAATACCTCATCATACAATTCATCTAATTAACTTGTTAATTTGTGGCTCATTAGATTAATTAGGAACTTAGCATCCATTTAGGCTCCTTGTGAATCGACCTAGGTTAGCCTCCACTTTACTATTAGTTAGCTTAGTTTTGTTTGGTAATTAAAATGACAGTTATTAGTTATGCATTTAGAACATATTTTTTCTCCATCAAGTTTCATTTTAGGTCAAAAGAAATGTTCATGTAAAGCATCCAAAGTCTTGTTCACACCAAAATGTTTCATTAATCCTCCCCATGTACTTCTCTCACAAGTAATTCCCGCAAAGAACATTGAGGTACACACAATCTATTTTATTTAGACAAGTAGCCATAATAAAATCCATTCTTTTCACAAACAATAAATATTTAAGCAAAATCGGCATCATTGGAATACAACTCCTTGATATATTCAAAACCAAGAAATCTAGTATTTAAAGAAGTAAATGAGTATACCTTCTTGACCATGCATCGGTCACCACATTTTCCTTACCCTTCTTATATTTGATGACATATGGAAATGTCTTAATAAATTCCAGCCACATTGTATGTCTTTTGTTCAGTTTACCTCTTCAAAGATTGATGATCAATGTGAATCACAAATTGCTTAGGCCTAAGGTAGTGTTGCCAATTCTCCATTGCTTTTTTTTAGTTCATAAAGCTCCTTATCATATGTTGGATATTTCAAGGCTGCTCCATTTAGCTTTTCACTAAAATCAGCAATTACCTTTTCTTCCTGCATTAAAATAGCTCCTATTCCAACTCCAGATGCATCACATTCAATTTCCAAAGTTTTGTTAAAGTTAGGCAAAACTAACACAAGCAGACACAATGTATCCATGCAACAGTCACACTTCTTCATATTTACAAACAATTTTTCTTTTCCCAAATCATCAACCACACAATACAAATGATTCAAGTTCTCATCAAGTTTCTTGCTATCAATTAGAATATCATCAAAACAAACCACAACATTCACATAATATGAACAACTACGAACGACAATATTCATGTAACAATGAAAATTCAATATGGGTAGTTCAAGGCATCTAAGAGATAGTAAGTTATCAAGAATAGCAAACTTTAGGCCACCAGAATAGTTTTCAATGTCACTTGAATGAGATAAAGGTTCAATGCTTCTTCTTGAAGATAAGAATCCATCAGGTGGCTTCTTAGGGGAAAAAATCTCCTAATACCTACAACACACCAAAATCATAAGGAAAATAATGATTAAGATCATTACTAACCAAAGAAGTATCCTTGTAATCACTCTTAACCTCACTTTTCTCAAAACTCTTTTCATATTTTATTTCATTCAAATCAGTACTCCCATTTTTACTCTCTTTATTTTGAAAACACTCTGCTCTCAATTTCTTTTCTCCCCTATTTCAATTTTTCTCTCTAGAGCAGTTTCACTAAATACACTCTCACTCTCATTTTCACTTTTCTTTTCCAGATTGAGGGAATTTTCTTCAACCACAAGATTGGTTATTTCAATGAGGAGGTCTTTTTCTACACATTTGTCAACTTCATTTTCAACATTTAATTCTTATTCCTCCTCCTTGGTTGTCTCAACTTCTAGCTTATTGTTAGGAACACTAACAGTCATAGTTTTAATCTTCTTTGAATTTGAGCTACTTCCTAAACCTCTCTTTTGATTGATTTCTTGCTCATGCTTAGCAACTAATGAAACCAAAATGTCAATGTCCATGAAGCTCCACATCTTTGTAAAAGTGGCTATCTCATGATTAAGCCCATGTATAAATAGATCCTTTATAGCTTTTGGATTTTCCTTCACACAAGCTCTTATCATAGCTCATTCTAGAAGTATTCCTCAATACTCAAGGAGCCTTGTTTCAACTCTTGCAATTTATTATAAAAATCACTTTTCATTTTGATGCTCTCAAGGTTTCCATCTACTGTCTCCCTTGGGTTATTTCTGTCATGTCTTCTCCCATACCTATTTCTTCCCCTTTCTTCCCCTTCAGCTTCATATTCAAAGTCATCCATAGAAATCTCCCTTCACCTATCATACCTTCTCGGATTAGGTCAAGCTCTTTACAAATTTGTAATTCTTTCTTCTTGGCTCTCCAACCTATCCATTATCTTCCCATAAATCACTTCTATGCTTGCAAAATATTGCTCCAATGCCCTGAATCTATCATCATCAGTCACCGGATTTCTTTACCACCATTAGATGTTTCATCTGCATTAGACATTATAACTAAAAAAGATGTTAATGAAATAAGGTTCCTCACAAATTTTCTCATGTGCTTCCCTCAAGAATATCACTCAACACTTGTGTTTCACTCAAACTTGGATTTTAATTTGATGTATATCGCTCTTGCCTTTTTCCACCCAAAAGTTCCTCTTGAGGCTCTTTAAAGAACTAAGCAAGTTAATCAAATTAATCACAATTTGCTGAATCAACTAACACTTAGGAATTTTGAGAATGCAAAAATGGATGTTGAGATTAGAACTTAAGAAAATCAAGAGTTCAATTTGAGGCAAAGATTGCAAATGTTGAAACAAACTCTGGATATATAAAGATGGACTTGCTTAGAACATACTTCCAGCACAACTTTTTTTTGTTTTTCTTTATTTATTTTTTTCCAGTATTCCTTTTTTTCATTTTTTTCTTTTTTACTTTTATACTCTATTTTCACTGAAATATGAAGAAAATCATGAAATATAACAAATAGAACAAAATGAGTAATCTGGACCTAGAAATGTTGGAGATTGTGCCCTAGGGGCCAATCATTATATTATGAATATTATTGATTTATGAATTTCTTAATTATGTTATCATATTATTTGCATGTTTACTGTGATGACCATCTTTGGATAACTCATGATTTTATCCTAAATATCCCTGGTCGGTCATCTATGCGGGAGCAGAGATGAAATAAGACCAGTATGATTTTGAAGATATATACAGATATAAATCAAAGTCATAGGCACATGTAAGAGTACAAGGTGTTGGACCGACCCGCCATGAGAGAGCTGCATGGGTCAAGTCATAAGTTTCTCTCATATACAAGCCATGTCGCTATGCCCTTTGACCTGAGATCATCATGGATTTCTACATGACAAACGCTCAGCTTTGACCTAGTCAAAAGTCACTTTTGACCGAGTGATCATAAAGGCTATGTTTGGGCTCAGTGTTTTTTCATGCGGAGAAATATGAATGGTCAAGATGGAATTTATCCCTCACATTCGTAGAATTATGTATGGCTATACTGTAATGGAAGGGTAGTTCCATTTCTATAGTCAGACTACTCAGGGATCGAGAAAGTAACGGTCAGGAACAGGAGGATGACGTTCTTCATGCCTCATCCATGACCGAAATATCGTCTGACAAAAGGGACGTGATATGGTTGTATGAAAGGTTACATCGTTTATCGATCCTCATATGATTTGGGTAGTCGTAATGCCTTGCTAGAGACCGCTTACGACTTATGGGTCAGTATAGTAACTGGCCCACTGCCAACTTCATATGGGCCTACAGGGTCGCACACAAAATAGCCCAATGCGAGCTATGATGTCCAGATTCATTGAATCTAAGAGATGTCTAGATTCAATGAATAATCTAGGGTGGATATAAATATTTTATATATATATATAATAGTATATATATATTATATATAATATAAGAGATATTTGCAAGATTTATTTTATAAGGATAAATTAAATCTCTATCACTTTTGAATTTGAATTTAAATGGATATGATCTATTTGAATTTGAATTTTAAATTGATAAGATATCTCAAATTTAATTTATGAAAATAAATCAAATATAATTCTGTCTTATCTTTATTTTAAATTAAATAAATAGGTGAATTAAATCTGTAGGACAGATTTAATATAAACCATATTTATTTAATTAGTTTCTTATTAAATTATACAATATATGATATTGTATTAATTTTAGAATTAATATAAGATTAATTCTAAAACCCAGCCCAATTAGAAGCCCGATAGCATCCTATATATTTGATATTAGGAGCTAGGGTTCTACATAGACATGAGAAAAAGGGGCAAGGAGAGTGCAAAAGGTTTGCAGATAAGAAACTGCCGAAATAGAGACGGTGAGGACGGAATCTTGAGAAAGCCCTAGAGGGATAAGAGGCGCTAGCACTTCGTTCGTGATTGGAACGCTGTTCGTGTGGATACCGGTAGAGGAAGCCGATCTGAGTTGTCGACTTCTTGCGATCGAGAAAAGAGCCCCAGGTACGAAGAAGTCGCGACCAGTTGACACAGAGGTCACGACTAAATTGGCATCTGAACGTCAGAAATCTGAAAAGAGACTACAGGTCGCGACTAGAAGAAGAGGAAGTTTTGACTGTAAACTCCAGAGACGACAGGTCGCGACTAGAAGCTGATTAGGTCGCGACTGCAAACTCCAGAAGCGACAGGTTGTGACAAGCAGTTAAGGAGGTCGCGACTGAAAACTCCAGAGACGAAGAGTCACGACTAGTGGACACTGAGGTCGCGACCACAGCTTGAATATCGAAGGTAACATTTCTTTCTCCTTGACTTAAACACATTCGGTAGATCATGGCTGGGAATGGAAAAATTTTTAAAGTTAATTTTCCCTGCGTGTCTTCCAATTCCCTTCAGTGGTATCAGAGGCATGCCGTTTTGTGTTTAAGTTAAGTTTGATTATTGATACATGTGATGTATGTTAGATTTCTTAGCCGTTCATATGATAACATGCGTTTTATGTATGACATAAAGGGAATCCATTTTATGTATGACATATAAGGAATCCGAAAGAAAACTAAAATCGGTGGTGTATGTTAATTGATTTGATCAATTAATATTGATGGGGTCTAAGAAAATAGAATTAAGATTCTTGATTAGCGGGATCGTCATGGCTACCTGATCGTAGCGCAACATAATCACAATATATATACTGATATATGAATGTTTTGAAACATTTATTGCCCTTCACATAATATGAATTTTGATTCTTGAATGTTTGGGTATGGTGAATAATATGGCTCTAGATTACAAGTGTTGTAATTTTTCTAAATATGGCCTGCGTGTCGTGCCTTACTCTAATTACTCTCGTTGTACATTCTCTTCTCATCTCACTCCCCTCGAATGTTAAAATGAGGTTTTCTTATGTAATTTTCCTATTATAATTAGACAGCTCCTCTCATTGGCTTGAGGGGACTTAGGATAGGTGAGTCATATTGTATCACGTTTAAGATTATGCATCTTATGTTTATATGTTCGATATGTATATTGCTTGTATGAGTTACAACCGAGATACATGCATTTTGTAAACCAGATAGTTAATTAAACCCTCTAAAAGAAATCTTAAGTCATAATGCCGTCAATTAATGAACACTTGTCAAAACCTCGATCGCTCATTTGTAGGCTCCACCAAAGTGGGTGCATTTGAGTTATCTTGGGGAGATAAACAAGAGTAATGGTGCTACTCTTATATTTGTTATTGTTTGACTTAATTGAGATTATCAAAATGGTTTTGGGTCTCAAGGCATTAGATGGGATTAAAACATGCCAGATCATATGATGATGGAATCCCATAAATATCTAAGAGTTACATTTGATGTAATTGGTAAAGTTGTTACCTACCTAAATAACTTAAAGTTGAGCGTCCTTCCAAAGCGGACTCAAGTTTAAGCCAAATATGGATCTTAGCCCACTAATTATTATATTGAGGGTTGTTTTATTCAGTGAGAGATTGCTAATTCGCTTGCATATTTTAATTGTAGAATCATGAGGACTAGTAACACTGCTACATTATCGTTGCAATCTGTCCTTGAGAAGGACAAACTTAATGGGACAAACTTTCTTGACTGGTTCAGGAACTTGAGAATTGTTCTCAAGCAGGAAAGAAAGGCATATGTCCTAGATCAACCCATTCCTGAGGAGCCAGCAGCCAATACTCCTAGAGCTCAGAGAGATTCTTATGCGAAGCATAAGGAAGACTCTGTCGATGTGGGATGCTTGATGCTTGCCACCATGGTTCCGGAGCTCCAAAGAGATCTGGAACACATGGAGGCTTATGAGATGATTGTGCATCTTAAGGAAATGTTCCAGCAATAGGCGAGGCAAGAGAGGTACGAGACCACAAAGGCCTTATATTCCTGCAAGATGGCTGAAGGTGCATTAGTGAGTACTCATGTCTTAAATATGAAAGGGTACATTGATCACCTTGAAAGGCTTGGATTTCCCATGAGCCAGGAGTTAGCTACAGATTTGATCTTGAACTACTCCCAAAAAGTTATGACCAGTTTGTCATGAACTACAACATGAACAACAAGGAGAAATCTATTTCTGAACTGCATGGGATGCTTAAAACTGCTGAGCTGACTATTAAGAAGAAGCCCAGTACAGTTTTAATGGTTCAGAAAGGAAAGGGTATGAAAAAGAAAGGGCAAGGGCAAGGGCAAGGGGAAGGGTTATGGCTCATCTGGTAAGACCAAAGAGTCAGGCAAGCCCGAAACCAAGCCTGCACCAAAGAAAGTAAAGCCTCCAAAGGAAGGAGTTTGCTTCTTCTGCAATGAACCGGATCATTGGAAGAGGAATTGCAAACTCTACCTTGAAGATCTAAAAATGAACAAGAAGGATAGCGGGGCTATCACTTCAGATATTTATGTTATAGACATTCATCTCTCTACTTGCACAACATGGGTATTAGATACTGCATGTGGTTCTCACATTACAAATGTGCAGGGCCTAAAGGATAGTAGAAAGTTGATAAAGGGCGAAGTTGACCTACGAGTTTCAAAACAGAGCAAGGGTTGCTGCTTTAGCTGTAGGCACTTATGAATTAGTTCTGCCCACTGGGCTTTTGTTAGTTTTGAACAATTGCTATTATGTTCCTGCTTTGAGTAGTAATATTGTTTCTCTTTCTTATTTGGATAAGGAAGGTTATGCTTCCATTGCTGGGAATGGTAGATGTTCCATTTATCATAATGATGTTTTCTATGCTCATGGTGATTTGCATGTTGATTATTACATATTGAACTTGGAACAACCCAATCATGGAAATATCTATAAAATAACCGCCAAAAGGGTCAAACCAAATGATTTGAATCCGACATACCTCTGGCACTGTCATCTGGGCCACATAAATGAGGCACGTATTTCTAAACTCCATAAAGATAGATTTCTCAACTCATTTGATTTTGAATCATATGATACTTGCGAATCTTGTTTGTTGGGAAAGCTGACAAAGTCACCTTTCACTGAGCACAATGAGAGGGCCACTGATTTGTTGGGAATCATACATACAGATGTGTGTGGACCGATGAATACAAATGCTAGAGGAGGTTATTCGTACTTCATCACATTCATAGATAATTTCAGTAGATATGGCTACGTCTATCTAATAAAACATAAATCCGAATCTTTTGAAATATTCAAGATATTTCAAAATGAAGTACAAAACCAGTTTGGCAAAACAATTAAAGCCCTTTGATCTGATCGAGGTGGTGAATATTTGAGCCAAGAGTTCATCGATCATCTTAGGAATTGTGGGATAGTCTCACAATTGACTCCTCCAAGAACACCACAATGGAATGGCGTTTCTGAACGGAGGAATCGAACACTATTGGATATGGTTCGATCCATGATGAGTCGAACAGATCTTCCACCGTCCTTTTGGGGCCACGCCCTAGAGTCAGCTGCGTTCACACTGAATCGTGTTCCATCTAAGGCAGTTGAAAAGACTCCGTATGGGATATGGACTGGGAGGAAACCTAGTTTATCTTTTCTTAAGATTTAGGGATGTGAGGTCTATGTTAAGCAACAAGCCTAGTTAGCGTCCAAATCTTCAAAGTACCTTTTTGTGGGATATCCTAAGGAAACAGAGGGATATTATGTCTACAACCCCACTAATAACAAAGTGTTTGTTGTCAGAAATGGTATCTTTCTCGAACGAGAATTTATCTCTAAAAGAACCAGTGGGAGTAAGGTATATCTCGAAGAAGTTCGAGAGCCACAAGACATCACAGAATTAGAGATGGAAAATGGAGAAGACTCACAATAAGTTGTTGAGACTCCTCTAGTCACACAAGGCCCACGGCGATCTAATAGGGCACGACTTCAGCCTCAGAGATATGGATTTCTGATAATCGTGATGTGTTGCTCATTGAGCATAATGGGCCAACTACCTATCGAGAAGCTATAGTGGGACCAAACTCTGAAAAATGGCTTAATACCATGAAGTCTAAGATGCAATCCATGTACGACAATGAGGTATGAACCTTAGTCGACCTGCCTGAAGGTGTAAAAACTGTAGGGTGCAAGTGGGTTCTCAAAGAGAAAACTGACATGGATGGCAATGTAAATGTTTTCAAGGCACGACTAGTTGCAAAAGGATTTACTCAAACTCATGGTGTAGACTATGATGAGACCTTTTCCCCAGTTGCAATGGCCAAATCAATCAGAATCCTCCTTGCCATTGCAGCATATTATGACTATGAAATATGGCAGATGGACGTCAAGACAGCCTTCCTTAATGGAAAGCTCCTTGAGGATGTGTACATGACACAACCTGAAGGGTTTATGCGTTCCGAGAACTCTGGTAAGGTGTGCAAGCTTCAAATGCCCATTTATGGACTGAAGCAAGCATCTCGGAGTTGGAATCATCGTTTTGATGAAGTAGTTAAAGAGTTTGGATTTCTTCAAAATATTGATGAACCTTGTGTGTACAAGAAGGTTAGTGGGAGTACAGTTGTGTTTTTGGTACTCTATGTCGATGACATCCTACTTATTGGGAATGGCATTCCTACCTTGCAGATTGTCAAGTCTTAGTTAGGAAAGTCTTTCTCAATGAAAGACTTGGGTGATGCCACCTACATCCTAGGAATTAGGATCTATAGAGATAGATCTAGAAGATTTCTAGGACTCAGTCAGAGCACATATATAGACAAGATACTGCATAGGTTTAGTATGCAGGAATCAAAGAGGGGTTTCATACCCATGTCTCATGGTATTCACCTCAGCAAGGATTTGTGTCCTAGTACACCTGATCAGCGAGGTCGCATGAGTAAGATTTCATATGCCTCGGCCATAGGATCCATCATGTATGCCATGTTATGTACTCGACCGGATGTCTCGCTTGTCTTAAGTATGACTAGCAGATATCAACAGGACCCCGGTGAGGGCCATTGGACTGCTGTCAAGAATATCTATCCTTAAGTACTTGAGAAGGACTAAGGACTTATTATTGGTCTATGGTGGATTGGACGACGAGCTCTGTGTAACCTGTTACACAGATACAAGTTTCCAAACTGACCAAGACGACCAGAAATCGTAATCTGGATACATATTCCTCCTGAATAATGGAGCAGTAAGCTGGAAGAGCTCTAAGCAGAGCACTGTAGCAGATTCTGCAACAGAAGCCGAGTATATAGCATCATCTGATGCAGCTAAGGAGGCTGTTTAGATCAGGAAGTTCATTATTAAATTAGGGGTGATACCTACCATCTCAGATCCGATAACTTTGTTCTGTGATAAGTCTTCTATGTACTACTTGGTTCAATACCTTTAAATTGATGTCTCCAAGCCTAAAATAGATTCGGTAGCTCCATTTTTAGCACAAATGAAATTAATGATGTGCTCAGCATTTTGAATATGATTTGTTGCTCTAATTGTCATTTGCTTTGTCAATGCCTCTTGTACTAACCCATTCAATGCTTCCTTAATTCTTTTAGCTCTTACTCTTGTGATTGGTCTAGTTAGAATATGCAAAGTATACTTGGAAGTTAGAAAGTCATCTTGCTATATCGCATCACAATACTATCCCAAAAGTAATGTAATTGAAATAAATAAATGAAATAAACAAGATAATATTCAAATTCAAGTATGTAGGGCCTAACACTAGAAATATACATCTTTACACAAAACCCAAAAGATTAATAGGCCTCCAAGGCAAACAGATGCCAATGCCTAAGGTTCCTTCCCTTCGTGATGCTATTATAAACCTCGCCTGAAAACAATGAATAACTCATGTGGACCCAATAGGAACTTTTCCTAGAAAACCTACAAATTATGAATTGGTTAGCAAATATGGAAGCAAATGAAACAATAAAAATAAAAAATAAGATAGAAAACATAGATCTTAAGACGAGGAACCCAATGAACACGAGTTTCATAAAACATTGAGCATGGAAAACTGGACGCCCAAAGGAAACAATAGCTAAAAAACAACACAAGAGTATATCAATCTCTTGTGCCAAGAAGTATTCTATCAAGAATACATAACCAACAAGTAAATATTTGTCAAAAGAAAAGTTTTCTTCATAACTTGATAACCTCTAATTGAAAACAACCGCCTTTAAATAGACAAACTAACTAATGTTAAAGACAATAAACAATTAATAAAATATTCTAAAGATAAGATGCCATCTTTATTTAAATCAAAGATATTAAATAATATTCTTGAGATCCCTATTTGGCAACTCATATATCTAGAATAATATCCTACGAAGATAAATTACTAATAAATTTAAAAGATCGTTAGAATAATTCAAAATATCTAAAAGATATATCAAATTTTCCGAATAATCTTATACATACAAAGTGACTCTTAAATAATAAAGTTGCATAGAAAATGACATAATTGGAGCTCTTTTGAATAGGATGTTTTATGTATCTTTCTCCATGCAAGCCTCTTGAAAATTAAATGTCACGCACGATACTTATTACCCTCCAGATTCCTATCAATAACCACACGTTAAGACATGAAATCTTAGTAACAAACAATTAATTTATAAGATATGCAAGGTGAGACAATAATATGTGCATAAACAATTTCAGAAGATCAGAATATGCAAACGCAAAAAATAATACCCACCAACCTTATTCCTCCATATGACTCCTTGACATGGACCCGAACCTTTCACAATGGGTAACCTAATCAAATGTCACGCCACACATGGCAAGACTTCAAGTCCCTTCCTTAGCCACCTACAACTAAGCTAAGACTTGAGACGTATCATCTGCTATCTTTTCAGCCATAACTAGTCCAAAACTCGAGAAGGGTCATCCCTACTCTAGCCACCCATAACTAAGCAAAGACTTTAGAAAGGCGGATCGATGCCCATTTTAGTTGCCTTTTAGGTTCTACCACAGGACCGATTGTACAACTATAATGTAGTATAGAGATGCAACATCGATCATTCTTCTTGAGGAGCTTTTCGATTAATTCCTACTTCAATTGGTTCCAAAAACTTAAAATGACTTACAAAAAGGGGGGTTTCATTAGAAAATAGGAATCCCTATATCTAAGAACCCTAAACACATGATAAGCAAAATTAGACTAAGATCACTCCCCTTGATGTCCATTGAGCTCTAGCATAGCTTCCCATTGCCAAAGGACAAATGAACTAGCCACTCATGCCCTCAAGCTTGCTCCAATAAGCATTCCAAGTTGCAACCATGGTGGATGATGACAAAGGTGGAAGAAAGGTGATGAACAAAGAGTGCAGTGAAGAATAATCAGTGTGGAATTGGAAGAATAGTGATTGATTGATGAAAATATGGAAGTTTTGGTGTATGGGTAAGTGAAGAATGAGAGAAAATGATGTTCAAATGAAAGGGGACAAATCTGGAGTGAATGGTGACTACTAAAACGTGTTAGTAGCTGATATGGAGCCTTGGAATTCTCTCTAATTCAAAACTCAGTTTTTTTTCTAAATTGTCCATTCAACGTGGCAAAAGGTTCTCTACATTGCGATGAAGAGACACAATGAAGAACTTCTAGACTCTGCAATTTAGCCTCTAACTGGTTTTTTGTAGTTTGGACCCTCTGGTCCTTGATTGGTATTTCTCAATCTTTGGGTCTTCTTTGGTATTTATCTTAGGTCCTCAAGTATCTTCAAGTACCTACAATCAATTTAGAGCTCTTTTAATATAACTTATCTTGATAAAAAAAAGTCAAGTTACTTAAAGAACAATCAAAATGATGACCATTTCCCCCCTTTTTAAAGTCAGAGCCCCGGACACAAGTTAATCACAATTGTATGCAAAATGGGCATGAAAACATACTAAAAATCCTCAAAATAGAATGAAGAAATATCAGAAAATAGCTCAATCTGGGCCCAACAAAGTGCCAACCCCAAAGATCTCCAATATTTCCCATTTCTCAAGGCAATATATATTTTCATTACAATTCTTTCATAAACAAGTTTGATTCGCAAGATACAATATACAAGTTTAACACACTTCCCATTTCACTGAACTTTCAAGGCATAAGTGAAGATAATAAATTACAAAAAAATAATCATTATACAGCATAAGGATAACATCATGTAAAATATCTTACAATCCAAAGCAATCATATAGAATAAATTAACCATAGTTACCTATACTTCAAGCTTAACTTTAGAAACAAGGGTACCAATGACAAACCCCGGTTCACAAGTTAATATATACAATTAAGGTAGATATAAGTTAAAACACAAGTTAATATATACAATTAAGGTAGATATAAGTTAAAACACAAGTTAATATATACAATTAAGGTAGATATAAGTTAAAACACAAGTTAAATTAACAACTGGTTTAACTTATAAGAACATAAAGTTCTCAATTCTCTCTTCGAAATCCTAAATTCCTCCAAAGTGTTCAAACCACCATACCAATCACAGGGTCCAACTTTCCTAAACCCTACAACTCATTTGAATCATTGGTTCACCTCAATTACACCCAATTATACAAAAACCCTAATTTCCAACTTAGGGCTCCAACCTCAAAATACCTATTTGTCAAAATCAAGCTTAATTAATAAACTAAACTTATTAAACTTCAATATTAACTCATAGAAACATAACCCAATCATTAAATCATAACTTAAATGATCACAATATCATTTTCTAACAAAAACCTCAATCTAACATCAAACCTAGCTTCAATCTTCACAAACCTTGAAATCCAATAAAACTAAACCAAATAAACATCTTATCTAGTCTAAATAATAAATTAAACTCAAAATATTTAGTAGAAACGAACTAGAATTCAAAATCCTCCAAGAAACTTAACTTCCATCTCAACCAAATTACAAAAACTAAGAGGAAGGTAGAAGTCAACATTAAATCAATAACATTGGTGTCAGAAAGATTGAAATCACTCCCAAATGGTTGAAAATTGATGCCCTGGTAGAAACAAAGTGTTTGCTTCCTCCTTTTCCTCTATTTTTCAAATACCCAATTCTCCTATTTATAAAAATCTACGACATTACCACCCAGGTGGTGATTCTGAGTAACTGAGTAGTGGTGCTCATAGTTAAAAAACTATTGCCTGGGTGGTGGTTTGAGTTCTTGGGCCGTGGAGTATCTCTTTACATTTTTCCTACTATTTCATATCTTATTCCAATATTTATCACTCCCAAATGTCTATAACCTTAAAATTCAATAATTAAGCTACTCTAAACACTATTTCTTTATAAAATCATATCCTAATGTCACTTATATTCTATGAATAAAAATTTGGAGTTACAACTTTCCCTACCTGAATAGAATTTTGTCCCTGATTCAACTTATTCCTTACACGACTTGGGGGTCAAGATCACAAATTTACTAAGAATTGCATTATAATGGTGCAAATCTGGATCATTTCACTGAGGAAGCTTTATTGACAACCTAAAAAAAACTAAAACCTAAGAAAGCGAATAATCATGGATGGGGTTTTCAAAATCATTTAAACTAAAATCAATGCAATGTAAAAACAATATTTTTTTTTTAATTTTTTGTGATAAAGGTGGATGGAATGAAAATGTATATGTGATAAACTCTTATTTTTATATTGATTTTAGTGTATTTAAAGAGAGTTTTATTATTGATTTTGTCCCCATTTACTATTATGTTGAGTAATTAACAAATAAAATAAAATTAGAACAATGGGAAATTAATTGATATAATTTTAGTCATAAATTGGAATATTATCTTAGTAGATAAATAATTTATATCTTTTAAATTCCCATTGCAGGAAATGCTCATTAAGCACCAAGTCAATTCGCTGCTGTACCTGAAATGGAAAGAGTAGTTAGAATGAAACAGAATAGCCTGAGTTACAGCTGGATCCTTGAATTCAGGAGCTACTAACAGAAATCACATGGGGAGATGGATTCACTTGTTTAACAGAAACCACGTGCTGAAGAGATTCATGGGATTGATGCAATATGTCCACTGTTCACACTACACATAGAGGGGACACACTAACTGATTCACTTGCGCACTTGACACACCTCTTCTATATCTGGACAGCTTCCACCACTCATTCCACACCTCACGTATTCAGAGTTCATCCACTGATTGACTCCATACCAGATCCACTCCACACACTCTTCCACACCGTTCTCTCTTATCTGCACTTCTGCTCTGTTCTGGGCAGGAGAACTAGAGGAACTTATAACTTCCATCTTCATCTTCTCCTTTGGTTTTTACGATGACTGCTGCTGGACTTGCTGCTGCTGTTGAGGTCTTGACAGCAATGGAAGGCTATATCCATTGTGCTCTCTTGGAGATGATATTGAACCAAAATCCTTGATCTAAAACAGGGAGTTTAATTATGTCTTTAATTCCATATCTAATAATATCGAGTTAATGTAGTTAATTCTGGTTTTGTTGATTCAATTAGAGTTAGTTGATGATGAACATTAGATAACCAAGTTGTATTTCCTAATTATATTTAATTGAGCTTTGATTGATCCTCATCCATGAACTAGTTGGACATGGCTGTGGTTAATTAGAGCAATTCTATAGTAGAGTACAGTTGTATCTGTTTAGTTCATCTTCTTCTATCTCTTGAGTTGAATAATTTATATTTCTCTATTCAATATCTGCGAGTTGTAGCTTTGATAGAAATTTAGCTGGCGAGTTGTTAGCTAACACATTCTAATTCAACTAATTAACTCCTCCTACTCTATGGATAATTAAGGTAAGGTAATCTCCAAGGGAACACACTTATCATCGATTCATATCATCATCATTAACACCTAAAATCATAAGCAGTAGCATAGAATTTACATTCAGAAGTTATTCAAACATGTTATCTCACAGATCATTACAGTAATTTGTTAATTTGTGGCTCATTGGATTAGTTAGAAACTTTAGCATCCATTTAAGCTCCTTGTGAATCGACCTAAGTTAGCTCCACTTTACTATTGGTTAGCTTAGTGATATAAGGTACGAATACGGATCGGCTAGGAACAAGTTAGGAACTAGACGAACGATCGAAGGTAGGACCTTAAGAGAACCTGTCTCTTACAACCCTAGCCATGGAGACACCACAAGGACGATCAGCCCTTGATACAGTCGAGTATTCTCACGAGAATATGAGGCGGCAAGCAAAGCTCACTCAAGAGAAATAAAATTCTCTAAAATTCATTCATTCAAATCTGTCTCAATTACAAAAAACGTAGCCTTATATAGGCAGCAAAAGAACAATCTAGAATCAAAAAAACCCTACGTCATAAATGCCATAAATGTGCCTTAATGATGATTGACTATCTTGGTTGGCACCAATTAAGGCTAAAGAAAATAGGAAAGTTACCTTTTCTTGGAGAAAAAGGCTGCTACCTAAAAATAGGAAACTAACCTAAAATATTCTTATGCAATCTTTTGACCAAAAGGCCTTATTTAATGCAAATAAAAATGGAAACTTTAAAAAAAACGAAATTAAACCATAAATAATACATAAAGACGCCTTCTTGATGCTTCTTGAATATTCTTGGACGTCACTTATGCTCCTCCTCCAAGGCACATGCTTGTCACATGGTATTTTGAGTGAATTCTTCAATCTGGACTGCACATGGGCCTGCAATGCCTTGTAATGGGTCTTTTAGACTATTGGACTTCCATCTTTTAGCTTGGGCTCCACGCTCCGTGTTTTGGTCTTCCTTTAATGCTTGATCATGCCATGCTCCTCTATCATTCCCTCCCTGCTCAAAAGGATTCGTCCTCGAATCTACAGCATCAAAGAGAGATAAATTAGTCACATTAAATGGCACTTACATTACCGTAGGAGCTGGGCAAATCTATTTTATAAGCATTATCATTGATTCGCTCTAGGACTTGGAAAGGCCATCTCCTCTTGGCTGCAACTTAGACTTTCGTTGTTCTGGAAACCTCTCCTTTCGCAAGTGTACCCAAACCCAGTCGCTAGGCTCAAAGACAACTTTCCTACGACCTTTGTTAGCGTGCTTTATATATTGCTCATTCTTTCTCTCGATGTTGGCCCTCACCTTAGCATGTAATTCCTGCACAAACTCAGCCTTTTTCTTGCCATCAAGGTTAGCTCGTTCACTAGAAGGTAAAGGCAAAATATCCAAAGGAGATAGAGGATTAAAGCCATAAACAATCTTAAATGGAGAGAAAGAAGTGGAAGAGTGAATAGCCCTGTTATATGCAAATTCAATATGAGTCAAGCAATTGACCCAATTCTTCAAGTTCTTTTGAATTATTGCACGTAACAAGGTAGTGAGTGTTCTATTGACGACCTCAGTTTGTCCATCCGTTTGGGGATGTGCCACAGTAGAAAACAACAACTTAGTTCCAAGCTTACTCCATAAGGTCCTCCAAAAATGGCTAAAAAATTTTACATCCTCAATTCCTCTTAAGGGGGGAAGCCCATCGGGAACTCCATCAGGGAATAGGTCACCAAATTCCTGCAACAAAGCCACAACACTAGAAGGCAAAGAGGGGTTAAGTTGGTTAGTAGAAAAATAAGCATCCTTGCACACAAGCACCAAGACTTGCTCACTCAATAATGCTCTCTTAACCTCACTTTTTCCAGCAAATATACTCTCTTTCTCTTGTTCATTTTTCTCATATTCATTCCTTCTCTTTTCTTTTTTTTGTACTCTCTCTTTTTCACTCCACCCACTTATTTTTTTGAATTCTCTCTCAATCCTCACTTGGTCATCATAAGCTTCCTTAGGCCTAAGAGGCTTCAATACAATGATTTTTCCATTGAAAGGTATAGAGTAACAATTTTTGTAACCATCATGGTGAGCTCTACTATCAAACTACCATGGTCTTCCAAGCAAAAGATGTCCAGCAAGCATTGGGACTACATCACATAAAACTTCAGCATGGTAGTTGCCAATAGAGAAAGAAACCAAAACTTGCTTAGTGACCTTAGCTTCAGCACTATCATTCAACCATTGCAATTTATAAGGCTTAGGATGCTTCATAGTAGGTAAATCCAACTTTTCAACAAGTAAGGTACTAGCAACATTGGTAACACTACCACTATCAATAACCATGCTACATACCTTATTCTTTATGAAGCACCTAGTGTGGAAGATGAGCTCTCGCTGCTCTGGCTCTTTATCTTCCTTTGGTTGCATGTTTAGGGCTCTTCTAGCCACTAATGCTTCTCCCTTAACAGGTTCAGCTTCATCAATCTCCAATTCAGAATCAGTCACCAAAGAAGGCATGTCATCATCACTTTTATCGCTAGAATGCACACTGTCATACTCGCCATTATCTTTGAGGATCATGGCTGTCTTATTGGGACATTGGGAAGCAATATGCCCTTTTCCATGACATCTAAAACATTGAAGGGAAGAGGTGCTACCAGTAGAAGAAGTTCTCCACTCAATCTTGGGCTTGGATTCCTCCTTGGCTTTTGGTGTGAATTTTGCAACATCTTTAGCCTTAGAATCCTTCCACTTCGATGCTGATCTAGAGTCCCTCCAACCATGAGATGAGGGTTTGAAGTGTTTTTCTTTATACCGCTTCTCAACTTTGATGGCTTTATGCACTAGCTCTTCTTTATCAACAAAAGTGTACATCTCAACTTTGTCTCTAATTTCAGGCCTTAACCCATCAATGATTCTGGTCATGCTTGCTTCTTCTCCTTCTTGTACTCCAGCTCGCATTTTAAGAAGGTCAAGTTCATGCACATATTCATCGACAGTCATAGAGCCTTGGCCAAACAGTCGTAACTTTCTATTTAGCTCTCGGTAGTAGTAACTAGGGACATACTTGTTGCGCATGAGTTTCTTTAGCTTTGACCATGTATGAGGTGGACCTTTGCCCTTAAGACGCCTTTTAAGCTGTAAATCTTCCCACCAAACAATAGCATAGTCAGAAAATTGATATGAAGCAATTTTTACCTTCTTTTCTTCTGGCCAGTCATTCATTCTGAAGATTTGCTCAAACTTCATCTCCCAATCAAGGTATGCATCTGGATTTATATTACCCTTGAAGGTAGGGTACTTGACCTTTGGGTCATAGGTGTCAAAATCACGGTTTTCAGGTCTGCTCCTATTCTTTGAGGATGAAGAACCAGATCTAATCACCTCCTCATCACCACTACTTGTTTTGGATGCTTTTAGCTCCGCCAGCTCCAACTTGAGTTTGAGAAATTCATCTCTCATGGCTCTCATGAACAGCTTAGGATCTGCGTTGAATTCTTCCATAGGGGCTTCTCTGTCACTCATCTTGAAACTGAAACGTTAGTGTGATCAAAGAGAAATGAAATAGTAAGAAGGGACCTTACCACTCTACTCACGTGTTTCACTCAAGAAATCGTAGTGTCACTCGTGTTTAACTCAAATCCGGCTTTTAAATTGATGTAATAACACTCTCGCCTTCTACCACTCAAACTTTCCTCCTATAATATTCTTGATGGAAACTCAACAAAATCAAGAGACAATGTTAATAAATTGTAATCTCCACAACCAGAATTGCAAGAACCAGAAAAATATAAGAGATAAGAAAGGAGAATATGAAAAGCTATGAATTAGAAAAGAAAAGAAAAAAAGGAAGAAAATATTTAGGAAAGGTGCTACCTCAAAAATAATTTAGGAAATTGAGCACCTTGCAAGAAAAGCAAATCAAGTTAGGAAGGTGAGATATGGAAGGAAGGAAGCAAATAGGAAACTTGAAGGAAAAAGGAAAGGAATTCAAATTAAGCAATACAAAAAATTAGGAAATATGCAAAGAGCGGAAATAAGAACTGTTACCACCCAAGTTTAATGATTTAGGAAACTAGTTGTGACTTGTAACGGAAGTTCTTCTCAATTTTAGGAAACTCATCTTTAACATTGTAATTCTCAAATCTACAGCTCCTCCTTTTTTTTCTTTTTTCTTTTCTTTTTTTTTTTGAATTTTTGGCTTTTTTTTTCAGAGCTTTTTTTTTTCTGAGCCTTTTTTTTTTTGCTCAAAGGAACGTAGAAAGTCACAAAAAAAACACAAATAGGAGGTGGAAAGGTGAAGAACCAAATTGATAGAAGTAAGGGACGAAGGACAAATATAGAATTAAGAAGATGAAACAAGAAAACAGAAATAATATATAAAAGGATAGAACTTGAATTCTAGCAAACCTTAGCTTTGATACCAAATGATATAAGGTACGAATACGGATCGGCTAGGAACAAGTTAGGAACTAGACGAACGATCGAAGGTAGGACCTTAAGAGAACCTGTCTCTTACAACCCTAGCCATGGAGACACCACAAGGACGATCAGCCCTTGATACAGTCGAGTATTCTCACGAGAATATGAGGCGGCAAGCAAAGCTCACTCAAGAGAAATAAAATTCTCTAAAATTCATTCATTCAAATTTGTCTCAATTACAAAAAACGTAGCCTTATATAGGCAGCAAAAGAACAATCTAGAATCAAAAAAACCCTACGTCATAAATGCCATAAATGTGCCTTAATGATGATTGACTATCTTGGTTGGCACCAATTAAGGCTAAAGAAAATAGGAAAGTTACCTTTTCTTGGAGAAAAAGGCTGCTACCTAAAAATAGGAAACTAACCTAAAATATTCTTATGCAATCTTTGACCAAAAGGCCTTATTTAATGCAAATAAAAATGGAAACTTTAAAAAAACGAAATTAAACCATAAATAATACATAAAGACGCCTTCTTGATGCTTCTTGAATATTCTTGGACGTCAGTTATGCTCCTCCTCCAAGGCACATGTTTGTCACATGGTATTTTGAGTGAATTCTTCAATCTGGACTGCACATGGGCCTGCAATGCCTTGTAATGGGTCTTTTAGACTATTGGACTTCCATCTTTTAGCTTGGGCTCCATGCTCCGTGTTTTGGTCTTCCTTTAATGCTTGATCATGCCATGCTCCTCTATCACTTAGTTTTTGTTTGATAATTAAAATGATAGTTATCAAAATGGCATCGTTGCCGGGGAGCCTTACTTGTTAAGGCTTTCTAAGCAATCTGCTAGGCCTAAAAAATATAAAAAGAATATAGGTGTTTTAGTTTTTTTGTGAATTTAGTTTTTTGTTTTTTTGAGTCGCGACTAAAGTGCAAAATTGATTTATGAGAATCTTTGTGATTTTTAGTCTCCACCAGATACACATTTGGTCACAACTTGAAATTAGTTTTAACTCAGATTTACTCTCTGTAACTTTTAGTCGAGACCAGAGTATTTTTTTGTCGCAACCAAAAATTTTATCCGCTCAAGTTTTCTTCTCTGTGGTTTCCAGTCGCAACCAAATTGATACTTAGTCGTGACCAAAAATTAGTGCTTAATTTAGAGTTATTCTCTGTGATTTTTTGTCGCGATTGGAGTGAGATTTGGTCGCAACAAGAATCTTCTAATTTCAAGCATTTGCTCTTTGTAATTTTTAGTCACAACCAAAGTGACATTTGATTGCAACCTAAAATCTTGATTTCAAAATTTTACTCTTTGTGACTAACAGTTGCGACTTAAAGTTTATTTTTGTCATGATATCTACTCTCTGTACTTTATAGTCATGACCTATAGTCCTCTTTGTTGCGACCTTCACGTTTTATACTACTATTACTTGATCTCAATTTCTAAAATTGCTGCATTTTGGATGTACTTAATATCCTGCATAATTGTTAAATGTGATTTTCATGACTAGAAGCTTTGAATTCTTTACTTTGGACAGAGAAATCAATAGAGTGCTTAGGCAAATTAAGAAAGCTAAAATCTTAAAGCAAGCTAGTGTTGCATCTGTTGTTGAGCCTAGTTCTTCTGGTGAATCTGTTGCGACAGAGACTGAATTTGCATTTGGTGATATCTTAGATAATCATTTTGTCATGGAGCATATTAATGAGGATAAAGCTCATACTCATAATCAGAATAATCTAAATGTTAAAAGAGAGTTTATTAATTATTTTATCCATATTTACTATTATGTTGAGCAAATTAATTAATAATATAAAATTAGAATAGTTGGAAAATAAATGATGTGATTCTAGTGCTTAATTGATCAAATAATTTATTTATTCTAATTTTCTATCACAGGCCAATACACTAACATAATGAATTAAGGGAGAATAACAGCTAGAAAATAGGAATTTATGTATGTGCTGGCACATTGGAGGAGCACTATTCATGCATAGCACACTGTTCACACATCAGCTTAACTTTCCATTTCACTCATCTCACACATATGGTATTGTTCATACTCAGCACACTCCATATGAACAGAAATCACATAACTGAACAAGTAGGCTAACAGCTGATGGCAAGCATGTGTTGGATAGGGAGCTAACTGATTGGATAACAAAATCACATGAGGTGCATGTATGTGGAGGCTGAGGCTATCACAGGATGTGTGATGTCATTATCATGGTACTGTTCACGCACTCCAGGTATCACTCTTCCATTGCATCTACAGCTATATATATCACGTAGCATACAGAAGGAAATTCATACACTTGGACACCAGACGCATTCAACTCTTCTTCTCTATCTCCATTTTCTCTCATACCACCTGCACTTCTGCTCTGTTTTGAGCAGGAGAAACAGAGACCATTCCATCTTCATCTTCAACCATTTCCACATGACTACTGATGTGCTTTCTGTTGCTGCTGGAGTTCAGATGGCAATGCAAGGCTAAGCTGTTGTGCTCTCTTGGAGATGATGTTGAACCAGAATCCTTGAGCTAAAATAGGGAGTGTCATTGTGTCTTTAATTTAGAGTTAAATATATCGAGTTGATGTAGTTAATTTTGTAATTACTAAAATAGGGAGTGTCATTGTGTCTTTGATTGAGATTCAGCTAGCGAGTTGTTAGCTAACATATTCTAATTCAACTGATTAACTTCTCATATTCTGTGGATAATGAAGGTAAGGTAATCTACAAGGGAATACACTTATCATTCATTCATTTCATCATCATAAACACATAAAATTATAAACAGTAGCTTAGGATTTATATTCAATTTTATTTCAAACAATCTCATCACATAAATCATCTGCTTAACTTGTTAATTTGTGGCTCATTAGATTAATTAGGAACTTAGCAATCATCTAGGCTCCTGTGAATTGGCCTAGGTTAGCCTCCATTTTACTATTGGTTATCTTAGTTTTATTTGATAATTAAAACGACAGTTATCATAAAGCTCATACTCATAATCAGAATAATCTAAATGAGCAAATGAAGAGAATGACATGAATAATAGAAGGGCATGTAGGAGCATTAGAGAACTGACTTCTTCTAATGCAAACTATGATCCTTTTCGCACTTGTCCTGCTTTAAATGTTAATTTTGAGCTGAAAGATCCTTTGTTAAAGTAACTTACCAAAGTTTTATGGATTGGTTGGTGAGGATCCTTTCAAGTATTTGAAGACTATGCAATAGGTTTGCTCGTCCATGAAACCTATAGGTGCTAATATGGATGCTGTGTAGAGACAAGTATTCCATTTTATACTTGAAGGGCAAAGGAATAGTTTTATATATTGCCACATCATACACCTCATGCCTTGGACTCATAGTACAACTTGAGATATGCTTTCTTAGAAAGATACTTCCCTACATCAAAGACTGCTACATTGAGGAAGAAAATCTTTGCTGCAAAATAGTTTGCTCAAGAATCCTTTTATGAATTTTGGGGAAGGTTTCAAGAGCTACTAGCTAGATGTCCATACCACCAGATTCCAAGTGAACATTTGGTACAATATTTTTACTTAGGATTGTGTATTGCATGCAGAAATAATTTGGATGCAGCTGCTGGGGGTTCCATTGGTTATTTAACTCCTGATGAAGTATGGAATTAGCTTGAGAAGATAACAAATAATGACCAGTAGTATGGGGCTATGATGCTAGGCAAGTTCATGAGGTTTCTGCAAGGTCTTCTCAAGATTATAATAATTTGTCTTCTCAAGTTGCTGTTATGAATGCTCAGATTAACAATTTAGCTACTCAAATGAGCAATTCACATGTTCAAAGCTCATACTCTCAATCTCTAGTTGCTCCTAGTTGTCATCTTTGTTCTTTTCCAATGCATACTAGTGATAAATATCCTACACACTATGAGGATATATCAGCCATTTATCAAGGCAAACAAAATCAGTCTCCATAAAGGAATCCATACTCCAATAAATATAATGAAGGATAGAGAGATCATCCCAATTTTAGATAGAAGGATGGAGGTGGAGACAAGAATTTTGTGCCAAATTGATTCAACATTGACAAGCAAGTGGCTGAATCTTCTAGAGTTATGGAAGTACATTTTACTTCAATCTCTCATCTGCACTTCTGCTCTATTCTGGGCAGGAGAACCAGAGGAACTTATCACTTCTATCTTCATCTTCTCCTTCTATATTTACCATGGCTGCTTCTGGACTTGATGGTGCTGTTGAAGTTCTGATAGATATGGAAGGCTAGATTTGTTGTGCTCTCTTAGAGATGATTCTAAACCAGAGTCCTTGATCTGAAATAGGGAGTTCAATTGTGTCTTTAATTCCATATCTAATTGTATTGAGTTAACGTAGTTAATTCTGGTTTTGTTGATTCAATTAGAGTTAGTAGATGATGAATATTAGGGAACCGAGTTGGATTTCCTGATTATGTTTAATTGAGCTTTGATTAATCCTCATCCATGAACTAGTTGGACATAGCTGTGGTTAATTAGAGCAATTCTATAGCAGAGTACAGTTGTATCTGTTTAGTTCATCTTCTTCTACCTCTTGAGTTGAATGATTCATACTTCTCTATTCAATGTTTGTGAGTTGTAGCTATGATTGAGATTTAACTTGCGAGTTGTTAGCTAACACATTCTAATTCAACTAATTAACTCCTCCTACTCTATGGATAATGAAGGTAAGGTAATCTCCAAGGGAACACACTTGCCATTGATTTATATCATCATCATTAACACCTAAAATCATAAACAGTAGCATAGAATTTATATTCAGAAGAAGTTATTCAAACATGTTATCTCACAGATCATTGCAGTAATTTGTTAATTTGTGGCTCATTGGATTAGTTAGAAACTTTAGCATCCATTTAGACTCCTTGTGAATCGACCTAGGTTAGCTCTACTTTACTATTAGTTAGCTTAGTTCTTGTTTGATAATAAAATGACAGTTATCAAATGTCCATACTAGCGTCTCCAAATAATGTATATGGTATGCCGATCCATGAATCCTCAATATGCCAACCTTGATGATGTTCTTAGAAGATCCTTTTGCTTTACTGTTGAAGGAAAACCCAAGGAGTAGCTGTATAATCTGCCTCAACACTTCACCACTTTGACATGGGATCAATTGAAGAGTACCTTCTTAGAGCAATTCTTTCCGGCATCCAAGACTACAAGACTAAAGATGGAAATTACCAATATTCTCCAGCATGATGATGAATCTCTTTATGAGTATTGATCAAGATTCATTGGATTTCTAGCTTGATGTCCACACCATAATAACACTAAATCTAACTTGGTGGATTATTTCTTTGATGGATTACTTCCACACAACAGTGTCTTTGAATGCAGCTACCACTGGTTCATTGAGGGACAAGACTCTACAAGCTAGTTGGGACTTGTTGTAAACTATGGCAACTAATGATCAATAGTCTGAAGACCCAAGCAGAACATCTACTACCTCTTCGGTGGCTTCCAAGGAGATTTTCAATGCGATAGTGTCATTAGGAAACCAAATAGAAAAAAGGATGAGTGCTTTAAAGGCTACCATTCATCCTAAACAAGTCAATGATGTGTGTTCTTCATCTTCTAGCTCTTGTCAAGCTGTAGTTGCTCCTTCTTGTGAGCATTGTTGCTCAGTTTTGCATATTATGGGTTGTTGTCCATATAAGTATGAAGAAGTGTCCACTCTATATGAAGGAAGACCTAATCAACCTCAAAGATAAGATCCTAACTCAGACACGTACAATAAGGGTTGGAGACAAAATCCCAAATTTTTTTGGAAAAGTAGAGAAGGAACATCAACTCAAGTGACACCTTATGGATCTATTCAAAGGCAAGTGGTTACACTTTAAGACAAGCATGATTACAAGTTAGACCTACTCATCAATGGAATGCAATCAATGCAAGAAAATGCCTAAAGGACCGATGCTCAGTTTAATTCATTAGAGGGCCAAATACATGATAATAGAAAAGCTATTTCTACCATGGAGAAGAGATATGAAGATATGTGCACTCACATGACTCACATTTCCAATTCTGTAATTGGGAACCAATCAAAATCTGGTGGTATTCCTTCAAATTTGGTTATCAACCCAAAGTTCCTTAATTCCGTCACCCTTAGAAGTGACAAAAAAGTGATGTTTGCTGAAAGGTGGATTCTAAAGATGAAGTTGATGAAGAAATTGAAGTAGAAAACCCTCTTCTAAGCCCAATGAATTTGAAGCACTTTGAAAAGTGCTAAGGAGAGGTTGCTGAAAAGAATTCTACTAATAAACCAACAAAGGAGCATAGAGAGGGAAGAGCAAATGGAGCCTCAATGCAAAAAGGTAAAGAGGTAAAACTTTCTGATCTACCCTTTCCTAATTCATACTTGAAGCATCAAAAAAAATTGCATAGGGAAAAGCTTGATATAGAAATGCTTTTGTTTAGTAAGCTTTAGGTAAACATTCACATGATTAATTTGATTGAACATGTGCCTCAGTACAAAAGCTTTTGAAAGATTTGTGTAATAATAAAATGCAATTTAAACCATCTAAAGTTGTGTATGTTGGTTCTGTTGTGTCTGCTATGTACACTTCCCTTTTGCCACCTAAGATGTATGATCCTGATTCATATAATATATCTTGTGGCATAGGAATGCCTATTGTGACTAATGCTTTACTTGATTATGTGATAAACTCATATTTGTATTAATTTTTAATATGTTAGAAGAGAGTTTATCATTGATTTTATCCATATTTACTACTATGTTGAGCAAATTAGTTAATAATATGAAATTGGACAAGTGGGAATTTAAATGATATGATCAATTTTAGGTCAATACAGCAATCAATCAGCAAAGTAGAGCATCCCTGTGGAATTCAGTCGCAATCGGATGTACTCAACGTCGCGACTATACGTTTAATCAGCAAAGAAGAGCATTCTCTGTAAATATTAGTCACGAACTGATGAACCTACAGTCGCGACCAAACTTCAATGCAGAAATCAATCAGCGAATAACAGAAGGGACAGCTGGACAAAAGGTGATTTAAGCATGTGATGAATTGAATAGATGGACTTAACAGACTACAAACAAGAGCTGATAAAAATTACAAGTGGGAGATCATGCATGAGCTGGCACATAAAGGAGCACTGTTCACGTGTCTGGCACTGTTCACACATCAGCATACTCCATCTGAACAGAATGAGGAAGTTGCTGACAGCAAGTAGGGAGCATGTGCTGTAAACAGAATTGACATTTGCTAATAGAAGCAAGTGGACTAAAGAAGAGATTGGTTCATGCATCTGATCACCCATTCCATCTGCAGCTATATATCCATCAGATTACATACTTCAAGGGGGGAACTGGACATGCACATGATCCATCAGATTCCACACTTCACGTATTGTAGCTCATACACACATCATCCATAATTCATACTCTAGTCCACATGCAGACCATCTTCTTCTTCTCATTCTTCATTTTCTCTTCTGCAACTTTCCTCTGTTCTAGTCAATAGAAACAGAGGAAAGTTCTACATATCCATTTCATCTTCATCTTCTTCTTCCATTTCACATGACTACTGCTGTGTTTTCTGTTGCTGCTGGAGTTCAGAAAGCAATGCAAGGCTAAGCTGTTGTGCTCTCTTGGAGATGACACTAAACCAGAATCCTTGGGCTGAATAGGGAGTGTCATTGTGTCTTTAATTCAGAGTTAAATGTATCGAGTTGATGTATTTACTTCTGGTTTATTGATGCAATTAGAGTAGTAGATGACAAAGAAGTAGGGAACCGAGTTGGAATTCTTATTTCTGCATAAATGATCCTTTGATTGATTCTCATCTTTGATCGAGTTGAACATAGCTATGATTAATTAAAGTGATTCTATTTAATTCATATTCTACTATCTCTGAGTTGAATGATTCATATTCTCTATTCAATGTCTGCGAGTTGTGGCTCTGATTGAGATTTGACTAGCGAGTTGTTAGCTAACATATTCTAATTCAACTGATTAACTCTTGATATTTTGTGGATAATGAAGGTAAGGTTATCTCCAAGGGAACATACTTGTCATTTATTCATTTTATCATCATAAACACATAAAATCATAAACAATAGCATAGGATTTACTTTCAGAAGTTAGATAATATCTCAACACCCAAATCATTTGCTTAATTTGTTAATTTGTGGGTCAATAGATTAATTAGGAACTTAACATCCATTTAGCCTCCTTGTGAATTGACCTAGGTTAGCCTCCACTTTACTATAGGTTAGATTAGTTTTGTTTGATAATAGAAATGACAATTATCAAAATGGCACCTTTACGGGGGAACCTTACTTGTTAAGGTTTCCTAAGCAATCTCCTGTGCCCCAAAAATATAAAAAGTAGGTAGTTCTTTCTGTGTTTTTTGAAAATTTTGTGTTTTATACCTGTTTGTCGCGACCATTTGGCTTTTTAGTCGCGACTAAAGTGCTCTATGATTTCTAGTTGCAACCAGATACACATTTGGTCGCAACGAGAAATCAGTTTTCAACTCAAATTTGCTCTCTGTCATTTTTAGTCGCGACCGGAGTGCTTTTTGGTCGCAACCCAAAAAAATATTTTTAAAAAATTTTCATCTCTGTGATTTCTAGTCCTAACCAAATTGACACTTAGTTATGACTAAACCTCTCTGTGATTTTTGGTCGCGACCGGGGTGCATTTTGGTTGCAACCAGAAATTTCTAACTTCAAAAATTTGCTCTCTGTGATTTTTTGTCGTAACCAAAGTGACATTTGGTCGAGACCAAAAATCCTGATTCACTAATTTTTGTTCTCTGTGACTATCAGTCGCGACTTGAAGTTCATTTTTGTTGCGATATCTGCTCTTTGTGAATTTTAGTTGCGACCTAGAGTCCTTTTAGTCATGACCTGAGCTTTTTAATCTGCGAATAACTGATTTCATTTGCTGAGAAGTTATGAAGAATCAGAAAAGTTAGAGAAGTTATAAAAAGCAATAGAATAGAACCTCTTATGTTAGAATCATAATCGAAATTATGATTTTGTATCAAGAGAAAGAAAGGCAAAAAGAATGGTATTTCTCCTAAGAGACTAGCAAAGTTTAAGGGCAATGATGTAGACTCCAGAATTTTATCAAAATTCTGAAGGGTAAGATATGAAAGAAATGGATACTACTCATAAGTTCAGTATAATGAGTTGTCCATAAGTATGAGTAGATGGATACCCCAAGCTTTAGTCATAAAGCAGGAAGGGATATAAAGAGGAGATATATCCAAAATAGTTTGACTAAGGTACTAAGTAAATTTCGAGGACAAAATTTATTTTAAGAGGGTAGAAATATAACATCCCAATTTTTAGGCCCAGAGATTTAGAAAGTAGCCTGAAATAGATAGGCTACTAGACCCCTTTGAGCAAAAGTCCTAGAAACATACAAAGAGTTTTTAAGGACTAAACTGCAAATAAGTGAAAGTACACGGACTTATGTGTAAATAATAAAAGTTCCTATGGGTATAATGGTCATTTTAGAAAAGAAAGGGACTAAAGTGAAAGTTTAAAAGTTTCATGGTGCAAAGATGAAAGTAGACACAAGTTGTGGGCCATTAAGTGTAATTATGAAAAGTTGAGGGACTTAATTGAAAAGTGGAAAAGTTTCCAGGGGCAAAATGGTAATTATAGAAAGTTGAGTCGAAAGTGGCTTAGAACTACCGGGAAGCATTTCAGTCCCAAATTTTATCAGTAGGTAGAGGCAATGATGCTGGTTAATCTAGCTTATTACTGAAATTTTATTAGAATTTCAAATAGCTAAAATTTATCTGATAGTTTGAAAGTTATCTAAATTTTTTATCAGATCTTCTGGATCTCATATGTCATATCCTAATTTTTCCCTGTCTGTATGAAATAGATAGTGGAACTGTAAGGGACCAATAGAGGAAAGAGTTTTGAAAGGGATTATGACGAAGATTAGAATGAATGATAAATGTTAGATGAGTTTTGAAGAAAGAGAGGGACTAAAATGAAAAGTTTAAAAGGTCCATGGTACAAAATAAAATGTAGAGATAAAGTTTGGGCCAGTAATTTCAAAAAGTTAGGGACCTAAATGTAATTTCTCAAAAGTTCAAGGGGCAAAATGGTAATTATGGAAAGTTGAGCTGGAAGTGGCTTAGATCTGCCCGGAAGCATTTCACTCCCAAATTTTATCAGTAGATAGAGAAAATGATGCTGGTTAATCTAGCTTAATACATAAATTTTATTAGAGTTTCAGATAGCTGAAATTTATCTGATAGTCTAAAAGTTATCTAAAATTTTTATTAGATCTCCTGGACCTCAGATATGAGTGAAAAGTTATAGGAATATGCGCCCTGTGAAGCCAGAGGTTGGGGAACTGAAAAAATCCCAAAAGGAGTTCTGTAGAAAAAGTTATTCACTTTTAAGTGAATTTTGACAGGAGTTTGAACGCCTGATATCCGATTAGAAAATTAATCGGTAAGCAAACTGGGACTGAATGAGTCCAGATGGCGTCACTCAAAGGCTCATAATAACACCAACTGAGGCTAGGCCCATGATATCAGTTCATCGGGGAAAAGGGCCAGTGTCCAGAAATTTGCAAAAAATGTGCGAAATTATGAAAATGCCCATGTGTTGTACTAATGAGCAAGAGATGAATGGAGGGCATTATTTTGGTCATTTTGGACAGGCCAAAATGCCAAGGAAGGTACAGGAGGGATTAGTCAGAGTCAGTATATGCTCTGATAAGGTACAAAGAGGTGTGAAATGACAATTTTGCCCTTAAGGTTAATATAGTGCAAGAAAGGGCACCAAGGGTATTTTGGTCATTTCACAATGGGTGGATATCAGATAAAGACTCAGTATAACAATGTCAATGGTAGGAGAAACCTAGACACTGGTTTTCCTGACAGAATACATATTCTGGAATATTACAAAAATTAGGAACATAAAACAGTCTGGTTTTCGTAAAACTGACTAGATTCAGTACCAGATTGGACTGGAATTTTTCCTATCAGTATTTTCCTTTAATTTATGGGAAACACAACCTAAATGATGTCATGGATGATGTCATAATTGGCTTGGTGGGCAAGACAAGATTCAAGGAGCAATCTTGTTCATTAGATCAAATAGTAACCAAAGCAATCTTGGCCTTCCATTTCCACCCAACTTTTTCTATATATTTCCCCCACAAATCTGCACATTCACGCAAGACATTAGAAACCATGGGGAACCTCTTGCAAAATGAAAACTCAAGTCAAGACCAAGGCAACTCAAGAGGCAAACAAGCAAGGATCCAAGGTAACTTCTTCCTCCTATCTTTGTATTATGTTGTAGGAAGATTTCTCTTAGATTTGGATGGTTGAAACACCATCTTTCTCTCCATCTTGGCTGCTGGACATGATCTGAAATTAAAGGGGAATATGAATTTTAAGTCATGGGATGTTTAGATAAGCTTAAACAAGCTAAAATCAAGTAGTATTGGCTTGGAAATTCAAGTATGCATGCAATTATGGTTTTATGCTCATGGCTGCCACTGTACGTATCACTGTTCATATGTGGGAATTTCAATGATCTAATGCTTCCATTGAACTTATATGATGATTTTGTGTAGGATTGGATAGGTTTGGAAGCATTGGAATTTCAAGTTGCAGTTTTTGGAGTTCTTCTCTGTACTGTTCATTCGCATGAACAGTGATTAGAATTTCATGATTTTGATGCTTTCAATGGTTTTAAAATGAAAAGTTGTGTGGGTTAAAGTAGGGAAACAAGTATTGGAAGCATTGGAATTAAAATAAAAATCTTGGGAAGTTATGAAGGTGCTGTATGGTTCTGGACAGATTTCATAGGAGGAGTTTGATTTTCATAATTCCAAGATCATATTTGGATTCCTTGGACAAAATTATGTAGGATTGGTCTAAGGAAATAATTATTACAAAGTTAAACCACTAACTCCAATATTTAAGTTAAGAGTTAGGGGTTTTAAGGAAGTTAGTATGTAATGGCACTAATGAGTTGAATACACAATGTAATTGTGTTTAGGGCCATGATATGTGGAAGAAAATGAGTTAAAGAGGATGAGCAAGCATCCAATGTGTGGTTGGAAGCTTAGGGAGCAAGTGCAAGAACAAGAGAAAAGCTTAAGTTCAAGGTAGTGGACTTATCTCTTTTTGTGCTTGATGTGGTATGCTTATGTGTTGACATGTATATGATATTTGAATGATGTTGTCACATGAGAAAAGATGTTGAATATGTTATGAAGAACATGTTTCCCATGGCCATGCATTTTCTATGCAAAGTATATAGCATGATGGCATGTTACTAATTAAAGAAAGTTTAATGAAATTATATATCATGCATTAGCATCCATCTTGCATATTTAAGTGGTAATGATTGCTACTGAGATTCCCTATAATCTCACCCTCCCACAACCAACCAATTTAGGTCAAGCATGATGGAAAATGTATGAATGGAGAAGAGCTAAAGAATGGAAGAAAGAAAGTGAAGTAATTGATGTCTTAGCATATGCTATGAATTTTCATGATGTATGTAATATGCCATTATATGTAAATAAAATGTATGAAATAATTATGGCATAACCATATGATGTATATGAATGTATAAGAGGCGAAAGAAATGGTTTATACATGCTGGAACAATAATTGGGTATTAAAGAAAGGAAACTGAAATGGTAAAAACGTAGGTCCTGAAGCAATTGCGTTGTGGCTTCAGTTTGACCTAACAAATGAAGGAATTAATGTACGAAATTTTATGACCAATTAGAACACATCCAGAGCTTTAAATTCATAGGTAACACGTCTCATTTGGATGTGTATATCAATAGAAATGAATTTTTAAATTTAAGAGACAGAATCTGGAATTTCCAGAATTTGCCATATGAACAGTAAAAAGTAATGATTTAACTGTATCGATTGGCAAGGTAAATGTTCAGATTTATATTTTTTCCTTAAATATATATGAAAGAGATTCAATTAGAAATTTGGATCACCTCCATACGATTTTTCTACAATTAGTTATGAATTTTTAAAGTTGGACTGTCAATCTGAAAATTACCTAATGAACAGTACCCGTGAAGTAAGTTTTAAAATTTTTTATTTTTGGGCCAACGTAATGCTTCCGCTAATCAAATACGCTTCCGAATATGTACTCTGAGAGGTTAAAAGTAGAATGTTTCATCATATATAAGTGAAAAGTTACAGGAAGATGTGTCCTGTGAAAATAGGTCAGGGAACTGATAGAATCCCGAAAGGAGTTCTGTAGAAAAAGTTATTCACATATTAGTGAGTTTTGACGGGAGTTCGTGAACGCCTGATATCAGATTGGAAAATTAATCGGTAAGCAAAATGGGACTGAAGGAGCCCAGATGACATCACATAGAGGCTCATGATGATGCCAAGTAAGGCTAGGCCCATGATATCAGTTCATCGGGAAAAAGGGGCCAGTGTCCAGAAATATGCAGAAAATGGGCGAAATGACAAAAATATCCCTATGTTATAAAATAATTAAAGAATGAGTGAAGGGTATTTTGGTCATTTGACTAAGGTTAGACAGTCAAGGAAGGTTATCTGAATAGTTGACCAGGGTCAGGGAATAATCTGGTAAGGTGTGAAAAGATAATAATGCCCTTAGACTCATTAAAGCAAATAAAGAGGGACCTAGGGCATTTTGATAATTTGCCAAGGGATATTTCTTGGGAATTGAGCCATCACGGTGTTTGAGCATGATCAAAGACCGAAGATAGCATTCTAAGAGTCCAAAAATGTGGCCCAATATTTATGTGGGTTAAAGTGGCATTAAAATAATATTTTAGTGATTTTTCAATAAAGTTACTCGGTTGAAGTGATAACCGGGGAATTGATCAGATAAAGCTTTAAACTTATCTGAAAGCCATGAGGTGGCGTGAAAGGTTTCCTCATGGGACCCATCAAGACGCCACATGGCACTAATATAGAGGAAGAAGAAAAAGATAAGGACACATGGCACGATATCAGCCGTTTATTCTAGGATAAGACTCTGGAATTCTCTGGAAGTGCTGAGTTAGCTGGTGAGGTGTCCCAAGGGCCCCACCATTGCGCCACCTAAGCATGTGAGGTGTCCATGGATGATGTCATTTTGATGAGTCATTGAGGATGATGATGTCATCACGATATGCAGGCGAAGCTTCTTGAGGAAGCTGAGCGATCTGAACCGTTCATCGTGATTCGATCTGAGCCATCCATTTCACCTTGCTCTACCTATAAATACCCCACCCCTCCCACCATTCCATTCATGGACAAGAAGAGAAAGGAAGAGAGAGAGAGAGAGAAAGAGAAAGAAAGGAAGAGATAGAAGGAGTTTTGGTTGAGCTAGGAGCAATCCAAGGAGCTTAGGGACTCGACAAACTTAGGAATAAGGTAAGTAATTTATTCTAGTCCCTGCTCTAATAAATTAGAGGATTGTTCTTATAAATTTAATAGTTAGAATAGAGGAATATCTCTCTCTATAAGGTTAGCCGTGATAGAAAGAAAGCTAGGGGATTGTCAGAATAGGGGTATTACCTCAAGATAAGCTTGAGTTAAGTGGAGTTATGCTGGATAAGATAATAATAGGAATATTATTATGCTGTGTATAGGCTTTGACCTCTATAAAGAAGGGATCTCAGAGCAAAGACTAAGGACTAAAGGAAGGGCTACATGCCAGGTAGTAAACTTACCTAAACTTGTATGTGTTGAATGTATGGTTGATTGTGTTACGGCTTGATTGATTGATGTTAATATGTAATTGTTAAAGCTCTGTCCTATGATTACCTTGGCCAATTGTATTTTATATGTTACATGGAAGCATGCACATTACATTAAGTTGACACAATCACAAGCAAGCACTAATACCAATCATTGATGCATACACTGTTTAGTACTATTTACTTTTGAGATTTCTCTCGAAATCTCACCCCTATCTTTTCCAAACATAACAGGGTACTGGTTTGGAGAAGATGAAGCTAGGAAAGAGAGGATGTGATAGCAGGTGAGGATCCTTTCAAGCATTTACAGACTATGCAGTGGGTTTGCTCAACTATGAAGCCTGTAGGTGCTGATATAGATGATGTGCAAAGACAAGTCTTTCATTTCACACTTGAAGGAAAGGCAAAGGAATGGTTCTATATGCTATCACATCATGCACCTCAAGCTCTACACTCCTGGAACAACTTAAGAAATGCCTTCTTGGAGAGATATTTTTCCTTCATAAGTAAGGAAATTTTTGCTGCAAAATAGTATGCTGAAGAATCTTTCTATGAATTTTGGGGCACATTTCAAGAGTTGTTGACTAGATGTCCATATCATCAAATTCCAATGGAACATTTGGTATAGTACTTTCATTCAGGATTATGCCATGCATGCAGAAAGAATTTGGATGCAGCTTCTGGGGGTTCCATTGATGATCTAACTCCTGATGAAGCATTAAACTTAATTGAGAAGATAGCAAACAATGACCAGCAGTATGGGGGATATGATGCTAGATACTTGCATGAGGTTTCTGCAAGTTTTTCTTAAAATTATAATAATCTGTCTTCTCAAGTTGCTGCTATGAGTGCTCAAATCAATAATTTAACTGCTCAACCGGGCAAGTCACATATTCAAAGCCCATATTATCAAGCTCTAGTTGTTTCTAGTTGTCAGTTTTGTTCTTCTCCAATACATATCAGTGCAAATTATCCTTCACATCATGAGGAGGTACCAGCTATCTATCAAGGAAGACCAAAAAAGTATCCACAAAGGAATCCATATTCTAATACATACAATGAAGGATGGAGAGAGCATCCTAATTTCAGATGGAGAAGTGGAGGTAGAGCTGCTGGGCATAACAGGTTCAATAATGACAAGCAAGTGGCTGAATCCTCTAGAGCCATAGAAGTGTCTAATGCTGCAAAGGATAATGGAATTTTTGAGATACTCGAAAGCATCAATGTGATGAACTCAAATATAAATTCCATGAACACACACTTCAGCTCTAACTTCAAGGATTTGAGGTCTACAGTGGAGAACAACTTGGCAATGGCAGAATCTAAGTTTGCTGCTTTGGAGAATAAATTAGAACAGTGGGAAACAAAAGATGAAAACATGAATGGCTATGTATCATAGCTAGCCAATTCAGTAAATGATGTTCAGGCCATAATGGGAGGAAGTCTACCTTCAAATACAGTTGTTAACCTAAAATCTGTGAATGCTATGAGCTTGAGAAGTGGCAAAACAATGGGGAAAATAGAAGCTGATAAGAAGGATAAGGAATCAAATGAGCAGCGAAATGGACTTGAAACTAAAGAATTGACTGAAGAAATATCCTCATTTATTCCAGAATCAGAAAGCAGCAGAAGAAGGGTATATTGCAGCAGCATAATGAGCAAACTGAATTAAAGGAAGCTGCACAATAATCTAATATGCATGAAACAGCTGCTATAGCCAGCAATGAAATTCAGGGATCCAGCAGAAACCAGAATAAAAAGGAGTATGAAGATGCAGAGCAGAATGACAAAGAGATAAGTATTAAACACCTACCTTTTCCTAATGCATACATGTGTCTAAAGAAGTTTTTTAAAGGATAAACAGGAACAAGATATTCTGAATATGTTAGGTAAATTGGAAGTTAATGTACCACTTGTGGATCTAATCAAGAGTATACCTAAGTATGGAAAATTTATGAAAGAACCCTGCACTAATAAAAGAATCTGCAAACCAAATGAAAGGGTTCAAGTGGGATCTAGTGTGTCAGCTTTACTTAAGCCACAGCTTCCTATAAAATGTGATGATCCAGGTTCATTTACAATTATTATTACTATTGGCAAGTTTCAGTGTGCTAATGCTTTGTTAGATCTTGGTGCAGCTATTAATGTAATGCCAACTTCCATTTATATATCATTAGGCATAGGCATGGGCTCACTTAAGGAGACTTCAATGATAGTGCAGCTTGCTGATCAAACCACTAGGAAACCAGAGGGGCTGTTAGAAGACATATTAGTAAAGGTCAAAGACTTGATTATACCTGCAGGTTTTTATATCTTAGACATGTCACATGAGTTAAATTCAGAGGGACCTATTATCTTGGGTAGGCCATTCCTTAGGACAGCCAACACTGTGATAAGCATGAAAAATGGGAGCATTACAATGGAAGTGGGTGATAATGTCATAACTTTTAATGTTTACAAAGCAATGAGACATCCATTTGAAGATTATTCACTGTTAGGCTTAAGTACAATTGATGCATACATTGAGGAAGCTAAAGATGAACATGAAATGCTGCTGCTGCAAAATTCTGATCAAGCTGAATGTCAAATGCTTCAATATGAAATTTCTTCTTATTCTGAATTTTCCTTGGATAATAGTGATGATGTGTCAAGTATTAACTATATTTCAGTTGATAGATTGCTTTCCACCCTACAATCTTGTTCTTTTGCTTTTACTGATCTATTTGCTGAGGATCTAATTGTAGGAACAGAATTGGATGTTGCAGTACCTGTGATGACAGAATTATTAAAACCTGTTGCAGCTTTGGAAACTAGGAAGTTAGTTCCATCAATTGTCCAACCACCTGAGTTAGAACTCAAGCCACTTACTATTAACCTTAAATATGTATTTTTGGCTGAAAATAATACATTACCTATCATAATTGCTAATGCACTTTCTGTTTTTGAGGAATAGAGATTAATTTCAGTCTTAAAAAAACACATAAGAGAGCAATAGGTTGGGCTCTAGCTGATATACCTGGTATAGATACATCTGTATGCACACATAAAATTATGTTAAATGATGGAGCCAAGCCTATTAATCAGCAACAAAGAAGACTAAACTCCTTGATATCTGATGTAGTAAAGAAAGTGGTGACTAAGTTGTTAAATGCTGGCATTATTTACACAATTTCAGACAGTGAATGGGTAAGTCCAGTTCATGTGGTGCCTAAGAAGAGCGGTATAACTGTGGTAAGGAATGAAAAGAATAAACTAATCCCTTCTAGAGTGCAGAATTCATGGAGAGTATGCGTTGATTATAGGAAATAGAATGATGTAACTAGGAAGGACTATTTTCCTTTCTACTTATAGATCAAATGTTGGAAAGACTTGCTAGAAAGGCTAATTACTATTTTCTTGATGGATTTTTAGGATATTTTCAAGTTCCAATTGCACCAAAAGATCAAGAGAAAACCACATTCACATGTCCATTTGGTACCTATTGAAACATCCTTCTTTATATCCATCAGAGTACTTTAGTATAGCACTCTCAAATGGATTATATCTCTCTTGCCGGAAATTCTGGCAGAAAAGGTGATAAAGGGATAGAATGCTTAAAAGTATTACCTAATTAATTGGTTAATTGCAGTGTGCGTATAATGGATGGGGGAGCAAATTATGTGATGCTGATATGGCTTTTGTTGCCATAAGTTATGATGATTAGATGATGATATGGCTTATGTTGCAATAGAATATGATGATTAGTTGTATCTCCTTGCAGTTGTCATATAATGACATGAATGTTAGAGAATGCTTAAATAATTGCATCTCCTTGCATATTATGCATGTTAGAGTATGCTATGACAAATGAATACTCCCCTTTTTGCAGTACATGCAGGGTAGAGTGCATACGAGATGAGAAAGTTATGTTGCTTCCATACCATACAACATGCAATTAGATAATTCAACTTGGTAATGATGATAAAGCAATAGACAAGTGATAAACGAGATAGTTAGCCAGTTAATCCCTAAAAATTAGAATGAAAATTAAAGACAGACAGAGAATGAGGTTAAAGATGAATATTGATGGCAAATCCATAGGCATGTGATTACGGTGCTCATAATATATTCCTTCATTGGGAATAAGATATATGAATAATATACCATGAGCATGAAATGAGATAAGGTAAAGCCATGAAAGATGATACAGCTCTGAGAGTGAGCAGCATCTATGTCAGAGAAGTTATCATTCTCACAATAAAGGTAGATTGCTCTTGTGATAGAATTAGATTGCTCATGAAATAGAGCTAAGAAAATGGACAGTTTAGTTTATGATGAAGCTATGTCCATCATATGAGTTATACAGATCATGATAGGGATGTGCATGGTAGAGCCTAGGTAGCTCCTTGTAGTCAGAGATATAGCAAGGTTATGAAAGATGAGAATGATGTGAGAAATTCCTCAATGCTAGACGAAATGAGTAAAGTCTAAATATATAATATTGGCTTATGTGTTCAGTCTTGGGGAATTATCTGTGGAGTAGCAACTAAGTGAAGGTAACTAACCTTATAACTTAGTCTGTTAGTTTAAGATCTTCCAGAGATAATGATACAGTACAACATAATCGCAGTTAGATTCTGGAGAATCGCAGTAGATCCTAAAATGGCTGCAGGGTCGCAGTTAGATCCTAATAGTTCCAGAGTCGCAGTTAGACTTTGAAGAGGCTAACGGTTGATTGCAGTTAGATCCCGAGGTCACAGTTAGACCTAGCCTACGGAAAGTAATGAGCCATGTAGATATGAGTACAATGTAATATCTCTGTTAGAAGATGAATGCCAAAGACAAAGTTAAGGTAAAGGCGCTTCACCAGTTGTTCACTCATAGCAGAGAGAGTACCCACGATGTTAGTTTCAGATAGCCTAATTATTATTATAGATTGAACTCAAAAGCTTCTTAGGTGAAGAGTGACAGCGAACAGTACCCGTAAGCCCAACTCTTGGAAATTAATGTTTTTAAGTTTAAGAGATACTCCAATGATCTAAGATAATTCCAATTGAGTATATGTAAGGTTAAGATTTATGGTCAAGCTTTAAGGTTAAGATTTAAAGATATTTACTAGAAAACGCTGTTATACTGGTAGAATATCAAAAGTACTGTGTACGTAGGTGCTGTCTAAGGAGGCTGGAAGTGAGTGGATCTAGCCGGTTCATCCAGTCTTTCCTGGGTACTTACGTAGAATGGTAGTTCTCATGGGACTTACCGAATCAGTACAGTTATCTTCTGTCAGGATTTTTGGCAAAGAGAGATATAATAAAGTTAAGATTACTTCCATAAGTGTACTCTGAGATGTTTAAAGGAGGATGTTTCACCTATGCTTATAGGAGGATGCCATTTGGCTTGTGCAATGCTCCGGGAATATTTCAAAGAGCTATGATGTCTATATTCAGTGAATTCTTAGAAAAGAACATGGAGGTGTTCGTGGATGATTTCACAGTGTATGGTGAGGATTTTGATGACTGCTTAGAGAGTCTAGATAAAGTCTTAGCAAGATGCACTAAGAAAAAACTTGTGCTGAATTTTATGGTAGATAAAGGCATAGTTCTAGGACACTTAATATCTAAGAATGGGATTAAGGTAGATCAAGCTAAGATTGAGGTTATTTCTTCTCTTCTTTATCCCAAATCTTTAAAGGAACTAAGGTCATTCCTAGGACATGCTGGATTCTATAGAAGATTCATTACGGATTTTAGCAAGATTGCATCTCCACTATCTAAAGTCATGCAAAAAGATGTAGAGTTCTATTTTGATGATACGTGCAATAGAGCATTTGACACTATTAAAGCTATGCTTATCACACCACCTATACTTGTTCCATCTAATTGGCACTTAGATTTTGAGCTTTCATGTGATGCATCAAATGAATCTGTAGGTGCCATGTTAGGACAGAAAGATGGTAAGCTATCTAAAGTCATTTCATATGCCTCTAAGACATTAGATAGTGCTCAACAGAACTACACTACTACAGAAAAGAACTCTTTGCTATAGTTTTGCACTTGACAAATTCAGATCTTATCTTTTGAGTTCTAAACTGATTATATACACTGACCATGCAGCTGTAAAGTTTTTGTTTAAAAAGCCATAGTCCAAACCTAAACTCTTGAGATGGATGCTGCTAATCCAAGAATTTGATGTGGAGATAAGGGACAAAATTGGAGCAGAAAATGTGGTAGCTGACCATTTGAGTAGATTGCCTGGAAATACAAGGGGAGTATTAGATTCTAACATCATTTGTGATATATTTAGAGATTGTTCTGTTTCTGTGATTTCACCTTGGTATTGCCACATAGTGAACTACATTGTTACTGGTCTAATTTCACCTTCTTTATCTCATTTCCAGGGCCAGAAGATCAAGCATGAGGCAAAATTTTACATTTTGGAACCACCCATCTTAAAGAAGATATGCAGTGATCAAGTTATAAGAAGGTGTGCGCCAAGTGAAGAAGTAGACAGCATTCTTACAGCATGCCATTCTTCTGTTTGTGGAGGACATTTCAGTGCAAAGAAGACTTCTAGAAAGATTTTGAATGCTGGTTTTTATTGGCCACAGATATTCAAAGACTACTATGAATACTGCAAAGCTTGTGACAGGTGTCAACATTTCGGTGGACTGACTAAGAGACATGGAATGCCTCAGAAGCCTATGATGTTCTTAGGTATTTGAAGTATGGGGAATTGACTTCATGGGACCATTTCCACCATCTTTTGGTTATGCATATATTTTGCTAGCTGTGGATTATCTCTCAAGATGGGTGGAAGCTATTCCAACAAGAAAAGATGATGCAGTGACAGTTTCCAAGTTTCTTAAGTCCAACATCTTTTCAAGGTTTAGTGTGCCAAGAGCTATAGTGAGTGATCAAGGCTCTCATTTCTGTAATAAAATTTTAAGAGGGTTATTCGCCAAGTTTGGGATCAAGCACAAGGTTTCAACAGCTTATCATCCTCAAACAAATGGTCAAGCTGAGAATTCTAACAAAGCTATTCAGAGGATTCTGGAGAGGATAGTAAGACCCTCAAGAAAAGATTGGAGTACAAGGTTAGATGAAGCTTTGTGGGCATACAGACCAGCTCATAAAACACCACTTGAGATGTCCCCATACCGAATGGTCTATGGCAAAACATGTCATCTACCAGTAGAAGTTGAGCACAAAGCATTATGGGCAGTTAAAACTTGTAACATGGATTTTGACACTGTTGGAGAAGAAAGAATGTTGCAGATTTAGGAACTAGAAGAAATAAGACTCGATGCCTATGAGAATTCCAGAATCTACAAAGAAAAGGCCAAGCTTCTTCATGATAAGCAGATCTTGCGCAAGGAATTTCATGTTGGAGATAAAGTTATGAGATTTAAGGCTAGATATGCTTTCAAACCTAGAAAACTTGCTGCAAGATGGGATGGTCCATATGTGGTGACTAAGATCCATGACCATGGAACAATTGAATTGATGGATGAAGCAAATGGTACAGCATTTAAGGTCAATGGCCACTTATTGAAGCTGTACAAGGAGAATTTCAAACCCCCATAACATTCAGATTGTCTCCTTCCTTATTTCCCCACTTACAATAGTCTATTTTCATTAGTTTTATTATATCCTTGAGCTATATTTGTTGATTAAGTGTGGGGGAGGAGACCAAGTCAGTAGGGTAGGTAAATAATCCCATAAATAAATCTTAGATTTTGGTTTAGTGTTGTCATGATCATTACTGCTGCCTTTGCATGTGTTCATTACTTCTTCACATTGAGGACAATGTAGAATTTAAGTGTGGGGGAGGATGAGCTTTATTGAGTGATATGGGTGAATGAAAATCAGATAATTGCTGTGATTTTGTGAATTTTGGTCGTGACCTCTTGTTGTTTTTATCGCGACTAATATGTTCAAATTGTCAAAAAAATTCTCTGTGAAGATTAGTCGAGACCTTTGCATAGTTTTGTTGTGACCAAAAGTTCATATTTTCTGATATTTACCTATCTGTGATGTTTAGTCGTGGTCTGTGCTTTATCTATGTCACGACTGGAACTCTCTGTGAATTGTGGTCGTGGCAGTATTGTCTATTGTGTCGCCACTGGAACTCTCTATGATTTTGGTCACAACTGGATTGTCATTTGGTCGCGACTAGAACATATGTGTTTAACGGATTTACTCTTGGTGATTTGTAGTCGCGACCAATGTCAATTTATGTCGTGACCAATATTCCCTGTTTTCTGAAAATTCCTTCTCTGTGTAACACAGTCGCGACCAGATGTCCATTTTGTCGCGACTAACATTGATCTTCTGCTAAAAAATCCTTCTATTTCATTCTGATTGGTACTTGGTCTTTGGAATTTACTGTCATGGATTCAAAATTGAACTTTGAACATATAATTTTGAACATTGGCAAGCTTGATGAAGTGTTAGTTGCTTGTTTCATTAATTCACTACTGGAATTGTGCATCATGAATGATTAATCTCATATATTTTGTTTAAAATTCATGCAATCTAGTCATGTGAGCTCATTAGGGTGAGTAAGCCAGATGGAAGCATTTTGAGCCTTCAACATATACTCTTTTATATTGTGTGACACCATATAGTTTGGTAACTTTGCAGAACTTGTCTCAATCCTTGATTCAAAATCACATTAGCTCATTGGAATTGTGAAAATGATAAGGGCATTTCTTTCAAAACCCTCTTGACCAAACAGAAACCACATAAATATTAAACCCTTTGCTTTACCCCTTTGAGACCTTCCCTTTCTTTTAAAATTTCACCCTTGATTAATGAATACTATACAAGATAGTTGCTGCTGCAGTAAATCTTTGATTGTGAAATAACTGATAAAGTTGCACTACTTGTTGAATCTCTGAACTTCAATATATTTGCTATTTGGTTCAAGAAAATGAAAACAAAGGAAAAATACAGAGAAAAGAAAAAAACAAGTACAAAGAAAAGAGAAAGAAAGAAGAAAGAGAAGAAACCAGATGCAAAAAGTGTTATTCAACTTGCATTAAAGGAAGATAGTTTGTGACTTGCTATTTTCTGCAGCTGCATGATTGGAACTTTGATTGTGTGCAGTATTTCATTAATCATTGACATGTATTTCCATTTCATCATCTAGCCTTTCCAACATTACAACCCTAATAAAGACCCTTTGAATCATAAACCTTGTGGCAATTAGTGGTGGAGATGTAGGATGGTTACAAACCTATGGGAAACCTAAGCTAGATGGTTGAGTGAAATTACCTTAATAAGAGAGTGAGTGAAACACTTTTCCTTGTGAGGAAATCTCAACCTAGTTGCTTACTGATAACCGTCGTTTCTAATTATCAAACAAAACTAAGCTAACCAATAGTAAGTGGAGGCTAACCTAGGTCGGATCACAAGGAGCTAATGGATGTTAGAGTTCCTAATTAATCTATTGAGCCACAATTTAATAAGTTAAGCAGATGAGTTGTGTTTTGAACTATCAACTAATTCAGAAAGTAAATCTATGCTATTGTTTCTATTTTTATGTGATTAAGATGATGAGATGAATGAATGATGACAAGTGTGTTCCCTTGGAGATTACCTTACCTTCATTATCCACAGAATATCAAGAGTTAATCAATTGAATTAGAATATGTTAGCTAACAACTCGCTAACTAAATCTCAATTAAAACTACAATTCGCAGACATTGAGTAGAGAATAGGAATTATTCAATTCAGTGATAGTAGAATATGAATTAAACATAATTACTTCAATTAATCACAGCTATGTTCAACTAGATCAAAGATGAGAATTAATCAAAGGTTTATTATTGCAGAAATAAGAAATCCAACTCGATTCCCTACTTCTTTGTCATCTACTACTCTAATTGAATCAATAAACAAGAAGTAAACATATCAACTCGATACAATTAAATCTGACTTAAAGACTCAATGACACTCCCAGTTAAGCTCAAGGATTCTGGTTCAGCATCATCACCAAGAGATCACAGCACTTAGCCTTGCATTGCTAACTGAACTCCAGCAGCAACAGAGGAAGACACAGCAGAAGTCATGTGGAAATGGAAGGAGAAGATGGAGATGATGTACTGCAGAACTTTCCTCTGGTTCTATTGACTAGAACAGAGGAAAGTTGCAGAAGAGAAATGAAGAATGAGAAGAAGAATGGATGGATCCGTTAATGAATGGAGAAGCAAATGGAATGGAGCTGAATGGAATGAATGGTGAGGTGAAGTCAGATATGATCTGGTCTGCAGTGTAAAAAAATGTGTTTTTGCTGTAGTGATGATATGAATATATAAGAGAAGTGTGGAATGAGTGATGTGGTCTGAATCATGTGTGAACTTCTTCAGCCCACTTGCTTCCACTAACACATGCCAATTCTGTTACAGGACATGCTCTCCACTTGCTGTCATCAACTTGTCCTTCTGTTCAGATGCAATTTGCTAATGTGTGAACAGTACTGAATACGTGAGCAGTGCCAGATGCGTGAACAATGCTAGCATTATGCGTGAACTCCCACTTGCAATCTGTTATTAGACCTGAATCCAGCATATGTTCCAGCTGTCATTTTCCCTTAGTCCATTCTATTATTGCTTTGGCCTATGATGGAAAAATGGAAGGAAACATATTATTTATCCAAGTAATCACTACAATTATATCAATTAATTCCCAATTGTTCCATCTTCACATTATTTATTAATTTGCTCAATATAATAGTAAATGTGGACAGAATCAATAATAAAACTCTCTTTTAACATTTTAAACATCAATACAAATATGAGTTTATCAACTCCTCCACATTTAGCTTTTGCACTCCGAGCAAAATTATGGATCAAAACTGAAATTCAAACACATTTGTTCCGCACAATTGGCAAAGACAGATTTAGCATAAGTACTTGCACCCATGAATCTTTCCCTTCAATTGGCAACAATCCAAACTAATCTCATATCAATAAAAGAATCTAACTCATGCAATTCAATCATAGTAAGCAACTAGGTTGAGATTTTCTCACAAGGTATAGTGTTTCACTCTCTCTTATCAAGGCAATTTCACTCAACCATCTAGCTTAAGCTTCCCATAGGCTTATAACTATCCTACATCTCCACCACTAAATGCCACAAGAATTATGAATCAAAGGGTCTTTATTAGGGTTGTAATGTTGGAAAGGCTAGATGATGAAATGGAAATACATGTCAATGATTAATGAAATACTGCACATAATCAAAGTTCCAATCATGCAACTGCAGAAAATAACAAGTCACAAACTATCTTCCTTTAATACAAGTTGAATAACACTTTTTACATCTGGTTTCTTTTCTTTCTTCTTCCTTTCTCTTTTCTCTATCTTTTTTTCCTTTGTTTTCATTTTTGAACCAGATAGCAAATATATTGAAGTTCAAAGATTCAACAAGTAATTGCAACTTAGTAATCATTCGCAATTAGAGACTTACTGCAGCTGCAACTATTTATACAGTATTCATTAATCAATGATAGAATTTTTTAAAGAAAATGAAGGTCTCAAAGGGGTAAAGCAAATGATTTAATATTTATGTGGTTTCTGTTTGGTCAAGAGGATTTTGAAAGAAATGCCCTAATCATTTTCACAATTCCATGGAGCTAATGTGATTTTTAATCAAGGATTAAGACAAGTTCTGCAAAGTTACTAAACTAGATGGTGTCACATAATGTAAAGGAGAATATGTTGAAGGCTCAAAACACTTCCATTTGTCTTACTCACACAAATCAGCTCACATGACTAGATTGCATGAATTTTAAACAAAATACATGAGATTAATAATTCATGATGCACAATTTCCAGTAGTGAATTAATGAAATAAGCAACTAACACTTCATCAAGTTTGCCAATATTCAAAATTATATTTTCAAAGTTCAATTTAGATCCATGATAGTAAATTCTAAAGACCAAGCAACAACCAGAACGTAGTAGAAAAAATTTTCAACAAAAGATAGATGTTAGTCGCGACACAAAGGTCATCAAGTTGCGACTATTTTACACAGAGAAGAAATTCTCAGAAAATAGATAATATTGGTCGCGATATAAATGTACATTGGTCGCGACAAAAATCACCGAGAGTAAACCTGTTAAACACATATGTTCTAGTCGTGACCAAATGACAATCCAGTTGCGACAAAAATTCATAGAGAGTTACAGTCGAGACAAAGATAAGTACAGACCAAGACTAAACATCACAGATGGGTAAACATCAGAAAATATAAACTTCTAGTCGCAACAAAAATAAGAAATGGCTGCGACTAATATTCACAGAGAAGAAATTTTGACAATTTGAACATATTAGTCTCAACAGTCATGACCAAAAGACAAAATCACAGCAAATATCTGATGTTTATTCACCCATCAAGTTCATCCTCCCCCACACTTAAATTATACATTGTCTTCAATGTGAAGAAGTGGTAAACACATGCAAAGGCAGCAGTAATGATCATGACAACACTAAACCAAAATCTTTGATATATTCATGGGATTATTTATCTACCCTACTGACTTGTCTCCTCCCCCACACTTAATCAACAAATATAGCTCAAGTATATAGTAAAACTGATGAAAGCAGACTATTGTAAGTGTGGAAACAAGGAAGGAGACAACCTGAATTTCATGGGGGCTTGAAGTTCTCTTTGAACAACTTCCATAGATGGCTATTGATCTTGAATTGTATATTATGCTCCAGATTCTTTGGAAGTTGTTCAAGCTCAGTCTCTGGAGGTTGAATAACAGATGGGCTCAACTTCTTAAATTCTACTCCAGATTCATTGCTCTCTGATTCCTGCACCAATTCAGCATCATATCCAGCAGCAACTCTCTTTGAAGATCCAGTAGTGCAATTTTGTTGATGTTAAAGAACATCCTTTAATTTCTGCAGCCTTGAGATGACTAAAAATTTGAAGCTCAAATGAAGAGGGTTAGAATAAAGGATATTAAATGAAATTTTTCTTAACCCATAAATTCTGACTTCTTATCTCTCACAATCTACTATAATGACATTGCCCTGCATATCTGCCATAAACCTTCCTGGATATTGTGCATTACTTGAAAAAGTGTGGTTAGTTCCAAAGAAAGAGATAGTAGATGGAGATGAAGAATAATCGCCCATAGTGGAAAGCCAGCCATCAATCTTAGAATTAATGCATAACACATCACCATTGGATGAAGAAAAATAAGAGAAATTAGTGGAGGAGTTAGGAATGGAAGGCTCTTCAACTTCATCATCTTTATCAAGCTCACAACTATTATCACACTTTTTTTCAAGTAATGCTCCAACCATGTTAAGTCCTAGGAGAGAATTATGCTGATGTGGGTGTCTATACATATTAAACTGAATTGTGTGCCCACCAAATTCCATTTTAATAATTCCCTCTTTCATGCAAATCATAGTGTTAGCTGTCCTCATGAATGGCCTTCTTAGAATAAGAGTACTATCATCAAGGGACTTACTGCCATATCCAGAACATAAAAGTCCACAGGAAAAATAAGATCCTTAACTTGAACTAAAATATCTTCTAAGATTCCCTTAGGACTTATAATACTCTTATTAGCCAATTGAGCTAACACCTTAGTTGGTTTAATCAAATTCATTCCTAAAGCTTGATAAACTGAACTAGAAATCATATTAATAGCAGCACCTAAGTCTAATAATGCTCTAGAAACAATTATCTTACCAATTGTGCAGGGAATAAAAAATACACCTGGATCTTTACTCTTCTTTGGAAATTTAGCTTTGAAAAGTGCAGAAGCTTTGGGTCCTAACTGCACCAGTTCATTAAGTTTGTCTCTTTTCCTATGGTTACAACTCTCCCTCAAACACTTTGCATATTCAGGTACTCTCTGCACCCTCTCCAGCATAGGCACATTAACTTCCATCTTGCTGAAAGAATTAATGACTTCCTTGTTCTGTGCCTCCAAGATTTTCTTGCTGCTCATGAGTTCTTTTGGGATAAGTAAATCCTTCAGGTGTCCTTCATTTTCAACTGAACTAGAATGAGTTTCTTCCTGCTTAAACTCTGAATTAACTGCTGATTGAACTTCTTCAGTTTTGTCAACTTCTGGATTTCTTATTTCAGAATCCTTAACTTTTGGTAATTAAATTTCTTTACTGCATAGCTATCCACCATCTTTAGAGTCTTATGCAGAATCAATTTGACTTTCTGTAACTTCTTCCTTCTCAAGGGATTGTGCTTCCTCCTTGCTTTTAGACTTCTCAATGTTACTCATTAGACTGCTGGAATCAGTGTCTATCTCTCCTTCATTTTCATTTCAGCTTCAGCAACTTGCTCCCCAACTTGCTCTTCACTTTGCAGATTTATAGCATTCAAAAGTTTGGGGTTAACAACTGTATTAGAAGGTAAATCTCCACTGATTCTTGCCTGAACATCACTCACTGAATTGGCTAATTGTGATACATAGCTATTCATGTTTGAAGTGTTGGTTTCCTACTGTTCAATTCTGTTCTCCAAAGCAACAAATCTAGAGTTGGTCTTTGCTTGATTGCTCTCCACTGTAGACCTCAAATCCTTGAAGTTAGAGCAGAAGTTTGTGTTGATGGAATTTATATTTGAATTCATCACAGTAATGCTCTTGAGTATCTATGAAATTCTATCATCTTTTGCAGCAGTAGACACTTCTATGGCTCTAGAGGATTCAGCCACTTGCTTGTCATTATTGAATCTATTTTGACCAGTAGCTCCACCTCCATCTCTCCATCTGAAATTAGGATGATCTATCCATCCTTCATTGTATGTGTTGGAGTATAGATTCCTTTGTGGATACTAGTTGGGTCTGGCTTGATAAATGGCTGAGACATCCTCATGATGTGAAGGGCAATTTACACTGATATGCATTGGAGAAGAGCAAAACTGGTAGCTAGGAGCAACTAGAGCTTGAGAGTATGGGCTTTGAACATGTGAATTGCTTAATTGTGCAGCTAGATTATTAATCTGAGCACTCATAGTAGCAACTTGAGAAGACATATTACTATGATCTTGAGAAGTCTTTGCAGAAACCTCGTGCATTTGTCTAGCATCATATCCTCCATACTGCTGGTCATTGTTTGCTATCTTTTCAATCAAGCTCCATGCTTCATTAGGTGTCAAATCATCAATGGAACCCCCAGCAGCTGCATCCAAATTCTTTATGCATGCAAAGCGCAATCTTGAATGAAGGTACTGCACCAAGTGTTCCATTGGAATATGATGATATGGACATCTAGCTAGCAACTCTTGAAATCTGTCCCAAAACTCATAGAAAGATTCTTTAGCATATTGTTTTGCAGCAAAGATTTCCTTCCTTAATACAGCAGTCTTTGATGAAGGAAAATATCTCTCCAAGAAGGCACTTCTTAAGTTGTTCCAGGATTGTAGAGCTTGAGGTGCATGATGTGGTAGCATATAGAACCATTCTTTTGCGTTTCCTTCCAGTGTGAAATGAAAGACTTGTCTCTGCACAGTATCCATGTCACCTCCTACAGGCTTCATAGTTGAGCAAACCCACTGCATAGTCTGCAAATGCTTGAAAGGATCCTCACCTGCCAATCCATAATACTTTGGTAAGTTACTCAGCAAAGGACCTTTCAACTCAAAATTCACATCTAAAGCACGACAAGTGTGAAAAGGATCATAGTTTGCATTAGAAGAAGTGAGATCTCTTATGCTCCTACGTGGCCTTCTATTGTTCATGTTATTTTTTGCATACTGCTCTTGTTGATTATTCTGATTATGAGTATGAGCTTCACCTACATTAATATGCTCCATGACAAGATGATTATCTAATATAGTCGAAGATGCAGGTTCAGTATCAACAGCAACAAATGCAACACTAGCTTGATTTTTAGCTTTCTTTATTTGCCTAAGTGTCCTATAAATTTCTCTATCCAATGGAAAGAATTCAGAGCTCTTGTTCATGCAATTCACGCTCAACAATGATGTAGAAGGTCAGATATATCAGTAAAGCAGCAAATTCAACAAATGCGATCAGTTAGTCGCAGTTTATAAATCTCAGGTCGCGACAACAAGGACTACAGGTCACAACGCAAAATCACAGGGAGCAAATATCGTGACAAAAATGAACCACAAGTCGCGACTGTCAGTCATAAAAAGCAAAATTTTCTGAATATGGATTTTTGGTTGCGACCCAATGTCACTTTGGTTGCGACTAAAAATCACAAAGAGCAAATGCTTGAAGTTATGAATTTCTTGTTGCAACCAAAATGCACTTTGGTCGCGACTAAAAATCACAAAGAGTTTTAGTCTCGACTGGGTTGTAATTTGGTCGTAACTAGAAATTAAAGAGAAGAAAATTGGAAGAAAAAATTTTTTGGTTGCGACCAAAAAGAACTCCGGTCGTGACTAAAAGTGACAGAGAGCAAATCTGAGTTGAAAACTAATTTCTGGTTGCGACCAAATGTGTATCCAGTCGCGACTATAAATCACAGAGCACTTTAGTTGCGATGAAAAAGCCAAATGGTCGCGATTTTACAGATATGAAATAGAAAAATCGCAGAAAAACTAAAAGAACTACCTACTCTTTATGTTTTTGGGCCCAGGAGATTGCTTAGGAAACCTTAAGAAGTAAGGCTCCCCGGCAACGGCGCCATTTTGATAACTGTCGTTTCTAATTATCAAACAAAACTAAGCTAACTAATAATAAGTGGAGGCTAACCTAGGTCAAATCACAAGGAGCTAATGGATGTTAGAGTTCCTAATTAATCTATTGAGTCACAAAGTAACAAGTTAAGCAGATGAGTTGTGTTTTGAACTATAAACTAACTTTAGAAAGTAAATCTATTCTATTGTTTCTGTTTTTATGTGATTAAGATGATGAGATTAATGAATGATGACAAGTGTGTTCCCCTGGAGATTACCTTACCTTCATTATCCACAGAATATCAAGAGTTAATCAATTGAATTAGACTAGGTTAGCTAACAACTCGCTAGCTAAATCTCAATCAAAGCTACAACTCGCAGATATTGAATAGAGAATAGGAATCATTCAACTCAGAGATAGTAGAATATGAATTAAACAGAATCACTTCAATTAATCACAGCTATGTTCAACTAGATCAAAGATGAGAATTAATCAAAGATTCATTAATGCAGAAATAAGAAATCCAACTCGGTTCCCTACTTCTTTGTTATCTACTACTCTAATTGAATCAATAAACCAGAAGTAAACAAATCAACTCGATACAATTAAATCTGACTTAAAGACTCAATGACACTCCCTATTAAGCCCAAGGATTCTGGTTCAGTATCATCTCCAAGAGAGCACAACAGCTTAGCCTTGCATTGCTATCTGAACTCCAGCAGCAACAGCGAAAGACACAGCAGTAGTCATGTGGAAATGGAAGGAGAAGATGGAGATGATGAATTGCAAAACTTTCCTCTGGTTCTATTGACTAGAACAGAGGAAAGTTGTAGAAGAGAAGTGAAGAATGAGAAGAAGAATGGATGGATGCGTGAATGAATGGAGAAGCAGATGGAATGGGGCTGATTGGAATGAATGGTGAGGTGAAGTCTGATGTGATCTGGTCTACAGTGTAAAAAACATGTTTTTGCTGTAGTGATGATATGAATATATAAGAGAAGTGTGGAATGAGTGATGTGGTCTGAATCATGTGTGGACTTCTTCAGCCCACTTGCTTCCACTAACACATGCCAATTCTGTTACAGCACATGCTCTCCACTTCTGTCATCAACTTGTCCTTCTGTTCAGATGCAATTTGCTAATGTGTGAACAGTGCTAGCATTATGCATGATCTCCCACTTGCAATCTGTTATTAGACCTGAATCTAGCATATGTTCCAGCTGTCATTTTCCCTTAGTCCATTCTGTTATTGCTTTGGCCTATGATGAAAAAATAGAAGGAAACAGATTATTTATCCAAGTAATCACTACAATTATATTAATTAATTCTCAATTGTTCCATCTTCACATTATTAATTAATTTGCTCAATATAATAGTAAATGTGAACAGAATCAATAATAAAATTCTCTTTTAACATATTAAAATTCAATACAAATATGAGTTTATCAACTTGATCCATCAGATTCCACACTTCGTGCATTGCAGCTCATACACACATCATCCATAATTCATACTCCAGTCCACACACATACCATCTTCTTCTTCTTCTTCTTCTTCTTCTTCTTCTTCTTCTCATTCTTCATTTTCTCTTCTGCAACTTTCCTTTGTTCTAGTCAATAAAAACAGAGGAAAGTTCTGCATATCCATTTTATCTTTATCTTCTTCTTCCATTTTCACATGACTACTGCTGTGTTTTCTGTTGCTGCTGGAGTTCAGATAGCAATACAAGGCTAAGCTGTTGTGCTCTCTTGGAGATGACACTAAACCATAATCCTTGGGCTGAACAAGGAGTATCATTGAGTCTTTAATTCAAAGTTAAATGTATCGAGTTGATGTATTTACTTTTAGTTTATTGATGCAATTAGGGTAGTAGATGACAAAGAAGTAGGGAACCGAGTTGGATTTCTTATTTCTGCATAAATGATCCTTTATTGATTCTCATCTTTGATCGAGTTGAACATAGCTGTGATTAATTGAAGTGATTCTGATACAAGGTACGAATACGGATCGGCTAGAGACAAGTTAGGAAACTAGAAGAACGATCGAAGGTAGGACCTTAAGAGAACCTGTCTCTTACAACCCTAGCCATGGAGACACCACAAGGATGATCAGCCCTTGATACAGTCGAGTATTCCCATGAGAATATGAGGCGGCAAGCAAAGCTCACTCAAGAGAAATAAAATTCTCTAAAATTCATTCATTCAAATCTGCTTCAATTACAAAAAATGTAGCCTTACATAGGCAGCAAAAGAACAATCTAGAATCAAAAACCCTACGTCATAAATGCCATAAATGTGCCTTAATGATGATTGACTATCTTGGTTGGCACCAATTAAGGCTAAAGGAAATAGGAAAATTACCTTTTCTTGAAGAAAAAGGCTGCTACCTAAAAATAGGAAACTAACCTAAAATATTCTTAAGCAATCTTTGACCAAAAGGCCTTATTTAATGCAAATAAAAATGGAAACTTAAAAAAACGAAATTAAACCATAACTAATACATAAAGACGCCTTCTTGATGCTTCTTGAATATTCTTGGACGTCACTTATGCTCCTCCTCCAAGGCACATGGTATTTTGAGTGAATTCTTCAATCTGGACTGCACATGGGCCTTGTGCATCATCTTGTTTGGCTTCTAGCAATGTAATCACCATGTTTGGACCCTTGATGGGCTGATTGAGGGATGCTTCTTCCAAATAAATAGGTTCTAACTCTTTAAAATCTTTTATCAAATAATTCAATGCCTCTTTTATAGATGTCCTTGCTCTCGTCATTGGGCCTGCAATGACTTGTAATGGGTCTTTTAGAGCATTGGACTTCCATCTTTTAGCTTGGGCTCCACGCTCCGTATTTTGGACTTCCTTTGATGCTTGATCATGCCATGCTCCTCTATCAGATTCTGTTTAATTCATATTCTACTATCTCTAAGTTGAATGATTCATATTTTCTATTCAATGTCTGTGAGTTGTAGTTCTGATTGAGATTTAGCTAGCGACTTGTTAGCTAACATATTTTATTTCAACTGATTAACTCTTGATATTCTGTGGATAATGAAGGTAATGTAATCCCCAAGGGAACACACTTGTCATTCATTCATTTCATCATCATAAACACATAAAATTATAAACAATAGCATAGGATTTACTTTCAAAAGTTAGATAATATCTCAACACACAAATCATCTGTTTAATTTGTTAATTTGTGGGTCAATAGATTAATTAGAAACTTAACATCCATTTAGGCTCCTTATGAATCGACCTAGGTTAGCCTCCACTTTACTATGGTTAGCTTAGTTTTGTTTAATAATAGAAACGACAGTTATCATTCTGGTGCTGCTATTAACATGATGCCAAAACCTATATATACACTTAGGCTTAAATAATAGGAAACCTACCAATACTGTGTTGCAATTGTCTGTTCAAACTGTTAGATATCCCTTTTCCCTTTGACATTCTTGAAGATGTGCTTGTGAAAGTACAAGATTTGGTTTTTCCCACTGATTTTATTGTTCTAGATATGTCTAAGGAGTCTAATGGTAATAGTGCATTGATTTTGGGTGGGCCTTTCCTTGTTACTGCTATAACTATTATAGATATGCAAAAAGGACTTATGTCTATGGCTGTGGGTGACCATAAGGTGTATTTTGATTTGAATGAACCAATCAAGCATGAGCATTCACATGATTCATTGTATAGGATTAATGTGTTAGATGATGAAATAGACCATGTTGTTAATGAACATTTTATGTCTCTTTGCTATTCTGATTATGCTATTGATGAACACACACCACCCACTTCTCCATTCCATGATGATTTTACCCCACCCCACTACACCACCCATATCACCCTCATATTCTTTATCTTCTTCTGAATCACGTGTGGGATGTGAGATACTCTAATGTTTCATACTTAGATTGTACTCTTTTCACTCCATGTGTTTGTTAATTATGGCTGTGTATCCCAAAAGGGGGTAAATTGGGTGATTTTAAAAATTATGAAAACTCTTAGGAACATTAAATGAAATCAAAGAGTATAGTTTATAATGATGTCACTCATTGAAGAAATTGATTAGAAAATATTGCACAAGTTGATTTATACTGGTTCGGCCTAATAAACTTGACCTACGTCCAGTCTCTAGAGCACCTCTAAAAGTTTCACTATCTCCCCAAGATTAGTCAGACTCTTAGCACTTCAGTATATCAATTGTGAGAATCCCCTCTCACTCCCCGTTACAAGCCGTAAAGATATCACCAGTGAGAATCCCTCTCACTCCCCCTTTCAACCGTAAGGTTACAATCCACTCAAGAGACTCACATTCTTGAGCAATTTAAAATGATTATTGATACAGATAAAACTTTCTCAGTAGAGTAGATGGTATGAAGCGACAAGGAAAAATCCCATGAACCCACAACTAATCTGAATATACATACCCCAATAACCCTAAATAGAGGTTGGTGATCCACTTGAACCCTTGAACACAGAAGAACAAGGACCCAAAGTCTTGGAAGATGTGACAAGGTTGATCAAGCCTTGATAAGTTTGTTAGTTCTATGAAGAACCCTAGAGAGAATTCACTCTCAATAAACAAAGTGCAGAAATACAACTTTCATTCAAAAATCCAATCTGATTCTAAAATAAGTCATACAATCTATTTTAAGAGATATATTTAAAATCTAAAATAAAAATCAATAAATGCACCCTAGGGACTTAAAATAGTAAATACTAAAATAAAATAACAAGGACTTGATAAAAATAACTTAGAAACTGAAAAGTCAAATCTGCCAACTAATTATTAATTTCCACATAGATACAATAATAAAAATAGAATTAGCTTTTTAAGCCCAAAATGTGATTATTTATGCCCAAATAAGTCTTTCCATGTGTACTATTTGGTCCAAGGCCTTTAAATTGATGTCTCCAAGCCTTAAATAGGTTCAGCAACTGTATTTTCAGTACAAATAAAGTAGTGACGTCCTCATCATTTTTAATCTGATTTGTTGCTTCAATTGCCATTTGTTTTACCAATGCCTTTTGCACTAACCTATTCAATGCTTCCTTAATTCTTTTAGCTCTTGCTCTTATGATTGGTCTAGTTGGAATATGCAAAGGATCTTTGGAAGTTGAAGAGTCATTTTGCTGTATCGCATCATTCCTTCTCTCCTCAAAAGAATTCATCCTCGAATCATCAACTGCATAAAAAAGAGATAAATCAGCCATATTGAAAGTACCACTAAAAGTATACTCACCAGGTAAATCAATTTTGTAAGCATTATCATTAATTCTTCCCAATTTTTTAAATTCTTTTGAATCACAATTCTAAGCAATTGAGTTAAAGTTCTATTAACTAACTTTAGTTTGTCCATAGTTTATGGATGACATATAGTAGAAAATAACAATTTAGTACCAAGCTTTCCCTACAAAACTCTCCAAATATGACTCAAAAAGTTTGTATCCCTATCAGAAATGATGCTTTTTGGAACACCATGAAGTTTCACAATTTCTTTAAAGAACAAATCAGCTATGTATGTGGCATCATCAGTTTTATGACATGCAATAAAATGTTCCATTTTAGAAAATCTATCAACAACTACAAATATTGAATCCATCCCTCTTTTTGACCTAGGTAAACCTAAAACAAATTCCATTGAATTATCTATCCAAGGTTTACTAGGCACAAGTAATGGGTTATACAAACCATGTGGCAAGACTCTAGACTTAAGCCTTTTACATGTTATGCATTTAGAACATATTCTTTTCATATCACATTTCATTTTAGGCCAAAAGAAATGTTCATGTAAAACATCCATAGTCTTCTTCACACCAAAGTGTCCCATTCTTCCTCCCCTGTGTGCTTCTCTCACAAGCAATTCCCGCAAAGAACATTGAGGCACACATAATCTATTTTCTTTAAGCAAGTAACCATTAGTTCTATAACACTTGTCAAATGCTTTCTTTTCATAGGCAATAAATATTTCAACAAAAAAGCATCATTGGCTTATAACTCCTTGATATATTTAAAACCAAGCAATCTAGTTTTTAGAGAAGTTAGAAGAATATACGTTCTTGATAATACATCAGACATCACATTTTTCTTACCTTTCTTGTATTTTATGACATAAGGAAATGTCTCAATAAATTCTAGCTACCTTGCATGTCTTTTGTTCAGTTTACCTTGGCTCTTTATGTGCTTCAAAGATTGATGATAAGTGTGAATCACAATTTGCTTAGGCCAAAGGTAGTGTTGCCAATTCTCAAATGCTCTTTTGAGTGCGTAAAGCTCCTTGTCATATGTTAGATATTTTAAGGCTGCTTCATTTAGTTTTTCACTAAAATAAGCAATTGGATTTCCTTCTTGCATTAAAACAGCTCCTATTCCAAATTTAGATGCATCACATTCAATTTCAAAATTTTTATTAAAGTCAGGCAAAACTAACACAGGGGCATAACATAATTTATCCTTAAGTTCATTGACTTGTGCTTTACCCAATTTACAACCAACATATTTTTTTATGACCTCAGTGAGTGGGGCAGCAAGTGTGCTAAAATCTTTCACAAAGTGCCTATGAAAGCTAGCCAAACAATGAAAATTTCTTACCTCAGTTATACTTTTGGGTGTTGGCCATTCTTTTATAGCTCTTATCTTTTCCTCATCAACTTCTATACCTTTAGCAGTCACCACAAAACTAAGAAAAATATATTTATCCATGCAAAAATCACGCTTTCTGAGATTTGCAAACAATTTTTCCTTTCTCAAAACATCAAGAACACAATACAAATGATTCAAATGCTCATCAAGATTCTTGCTATATATCATGATGTCATAAAAATAGACCACAACAAATTTCTCAATGAAAGCATACAAAACATGATTCATTAACCTCACAAAAGTGCAGGTGAATTAGTTAATCCTAATGGCATGACTAACCACTCATACAAACCATGTTTTGTTTTGAAAGCAGTTTCCACTATCCATTTCCCTCATCTAATTTGATGGTATCCAGATTTCAAATCAATTTTAGAAAACACAATGGAACCATGCAATTCATCAAGCATATCATCTAATCTAGGAATGGGATGGCGATACTTTACAGTGATATTATTCACAGTTCTGTAATCAATGCACATCATCCATGTTCCATCCTTTTTTGGAACTAAATATATTGGAACAACAAGGACTTAGACTTTCTCTAACATATCCCTTTGCATGAGCTCTTTCACTTGCCTTTTAAGTTCCTTTGTTTCTTTAGGTTTGCTTCTATTAGCTGGCCTATTAGGAATTGTTGCTCCTAAAATAAAATCAATTTGATGTTTAATTCCTCTAATGGGTGGTAAACTGGGTGGAATTTATTTAGGAAATACATCTTCAAATTCCTGAAACAAAGAACCAAAAACACTTGGAAAGACAGAGTCAATGCGTTAGTGTTCGAAAAAGATTCCTTGTAATCAAGGAGAAGCAATTGCTGATCAGCCAAGAAAGTACTCCTCACTTCACTTTCTTTTGAATAAAAACTAACTTCTTTTCTTTTCTCTCTTCATTCTTTTTCTGCATTTCTTTTTTGGGCTCTCAACTTTTCTCTCATTTTTAGTCTCATTTCTTGTTGATGTCTCTCTCTCATTTTTCTCATTTTTAGATCAATCCCATTTTTACCTCTCTCTCTTTTCATCTTGAGTTGATCCTCATACACTTACTTTGGAGTCAGTGGTACAAGATAAATGGTCTGTTGTTCATTATAAAAGAATATCTATTTGTAAACCCATCCTTCTTCTATAAAATCCTCCTAAAATATAACTACTATTAATTATTTAGACCTATTTTGTACCCAATATAATTTAAAAATAATATTATAAATAAATTTGATTTATTTCAAAAGAGCTAACTATGGTAGAAAAGAGTTTTACTAAAATATAAAATAAACTCTACCATCACCCATCCCCAATACACAATTCTTAAATTAATCATATTAATCAAAATCTCGATAGCTTGATAAATATCACCAAAGGGTTTTTTTCAAGATAATAATTTTCTTCAAATTCCAATATCAAGATATAACAAGTTTATAATCTCACTATAACTTTTTAAATTAAACTTTAAGTCCCACAAGACTATTTCCAATAAAAATTATCAAACAAAATTTCTATATATAATCATATCAATATCAATAACTTTATATATATACATATATCAAATCACTCACAAATATCACATTAGCACACACAATGAGTAGAAAGTGGTGACCTCTTGCCTAAATATATGAATGATTTTCACAAAAGATCTTAAAGGTAAATCTCAGCTTTTGGTGAGTTGAATTAAGATAATGTTTAGGAGGAAAATAGATGTGGGATTCTTTGGGAACAGGAAAGGGACTGAGAGAGAAGACTAAAAAGAGAGGAGCTGACTCAATAATCAAGTATGAGGAATAACTTAGGACCTTAGCTCTATTTATAAAGCCATAATTCAAATTCAAATTCACATCCATATCTAAATCTGAACCCAAATCCTAATAATTTCTTAACTAATAATAATAATTAAATCATAAAACCCTAAGTATAGATAATGATAGGATAGTCCAGATATCATATTTTATTAAAAATAATAAAAGTACTAAACTATAATAATTTAATTAGATAATATTTTCAAGTTATTGATAAATAATAATTTAATTGTATTAAATATAAGGATAAAAATTAGGATGTTATATCTTCACTTTTCTATCAAACTCCTAAGGTCTTCCCAACAATATATGTCCTGCTAGGGGTGGAAACGGGCGAGGCCAAGCCAAGCCTGTTAAGTGACAATTTAGCCTAAGCTTGGCCTGTAGCCTGCTGTAGGCTAATTTTCTAGTCTAAGCCTAGCCTGTAAATATAACTAGCCTGGCCTGAAGCCTGTTAAAAGAGTATGTTTTATAATTCTATTAACAGGCCTTCGTAACAGGCCCCCTAACAGGCTTTTTTGTAGATTGTATTTTTAAAAAAAATTACAAATAAGCTTTTCATAACATCAATCAGTCTAAAATTGAAAAATATCTAATCAACCATCAAGACAATACCAATAAATAGAACAATTGTCATTACAAGAATACAAGTACAACAAGCTAAGCCAAATCAAAGTAAAACTATTAGCCACACATCATGAAATCTTCAGACAAATTTCTTCCTCTTGCTCGAACACCTTGAAAAGAAGAAATCAAATGTATATTATTAGATCATAAAACAATTCAACAAATAATAACTAAGAGAAATTGTATTATTTTTACAATACAAAATTTGTACCTATGATTTCTTCTTTAAACCATACTTGTTGCGAAGCCAATCCCCACCATAAATAAGTGCTTCAACTGATTCTTCATTTAATCTTGAACAATATTCATCAATAACTCTACCTCCAGCACTGAAAGTGGATTCTGATGCCACAGTTAAGATTGGAATGGCTAATATATCAGCAGCCATCTTGGATAAAATCTTAAACTTAAGACTATTATTTTTCTACCATTCCAAGCCACTGAAAGAGTTAGAACTACCCTCAGGAATGTAAGCAGCCTCTTCAAGATAAACTTCTAATTCTAATTTCACTAGGGGAAGTGCTTGCTTTTTCATGAACAATGCTCATGAAATTTACAAATCTAGAAACTTTAGAAGAACAAGGTGCGTTGGTAGCACAGTTGTTGCCGACATCAACTTCATTTAATGCATTTGTCTTTTCCTTATAGTTGGCAACATACTCATCGTACATAGATTCCAAAGCTTTTAGTACTTTATCTATATTGTCAAAAGCCACATAATCAGGCTTATAAATAAAAAAAAAGCAATTATTCAAACCATATAATTTGCACTTGGGATAAAAAACACTTGCTATTGCCATTACCATATTACTTGCCCCTAATATTTGTCAAACTTGTCTTTCATTAAGGCCGCCATTTCTCTTACGAATAAATCTTCATCTTCTATGGCATTATCAATTTTTTGTTTCACTCTCCAAACTTGAGGAAGGTACAAATTTGCAATGAGATACTCACTGCCTAAGATGACATGAGTGGCTATATCGAATGGTTCTAAAATTTTACAAATCTTCTTAACCTTGTTCCAATCCTCTTCTGTTGGTGCATACTAGTAATGTGGCTTTCTTCCTTATAATCAAGAAAGACAACCTTGAACTTCAAAGTAGTGGACAACATCCTATATGTAGAATTCCACCTAGTTGGATAATCAATCATGAGCTTCTTTTCCTTCAAACGTTTTTGCTCAATATCACAAAATGCTTTTAGCCTTGCATCATTATAGTTAATATATTTCACACTCTCACGGACATTATGTATAATGTCTTTAATGCTACCAGATCCATCTTGCACAAATGAGTTTAGTATGTGTGAACAACATCTAACATGAAACAAGTTAGCAACCAAAGGTAATGAACTAGCAAGTGTTAAGGTGTCCTTAAGAACCCTTAAACAAGAATCATTGTAAGCCGCATTGTCAACTGTCATAGAAAACACTTTATTATCAATCCCCCAAGCCTTCAAACAATTGAAAATAGCATCTGCGACATTAATTCTCTGTCCTGGAGTAGGAACCATCACAAAATTCAGAACCCTCTTTTGAAGATTCCACCCCTCATCAATGAAATACCCAGTAATAATCATGTATTCAGCTACTTGGTGAGTTGATTTCCACATATCAGCAGTCAAACTAATCTTGCTCACACCTTGTAATAGGGCCTTCAAATGTTTCTTCTATGTCTCATATATAGCTAAACAATCACTTTTAGCTGTCTTGCGAGAGATTTTCTGAAACTCAGAATTTGCATATTGGAAGCCCCATATCCAAACCTCATCCTCAACAATGTTAAAAGGATGATCATGCACCATGATTACAGTAGCTATTATTTCCCTTATCCTTTTGTTAGAATATCTGGCACCCGATGCCAAAAATGGATTGATGTTTAGATTTGAAGGTTGAAATGGAATGGTGGATTGCCTTTTTTATGAAGAAACATGAAACTTCCTTTGCAAGCATGTCTTGGTATGTCTCCAAAGATGGGTAGTGCTAGCTCCCTTCCCGAAGTACGAAAATATATTTTTGCAATACTTGCAACCCCATTTTCAGTTTCAACTTGATCAAAATCATGCCAAATAGCTGAGGTTTTTTGCCTCTTCTTTGTGATGACACAATCATCACCATCATTTTCATCATTAGTTTATTGAGTAGACTCTGTCCGTACTGGTTGATTAACCTCAATAGCATTAGAAAGAATTGAAGTTGATGACACTGTTTCACACTCAATTGGAGATGACATTAACTAAAATTGAGTCTGTAAACATATAATTATCTGTTATGAAAATAAAACACAAAAAATAGACAAAGGATAGCTAAGCTAAGTCATAAAACATACATGATTGGAGAAAATAGAAACGTTACAACTATTTATTTGTTATGAAAATAAACAAAGGAGAGCTAACCTATGATTGAATTCTTCATTTTTTGGCTGTACATTCGAATAAACCAAAAGCCACCAGAATATAGAAGTAACTCATTCTGCAAAATCAGAATACAAAAGTAATCGGAGGCTAGAATAGAGTTAGAGAGCTCACCTTTGTCAATCCACGGTGCTGTAAACTTGATCTCTGACCTCACCTCCTCCAATAACAGCTCTCACTCTCTTTTTGATCTCTTAGCTTCGCGTCACCCTGTATCTCTCTAACTTGCCGTCACTCCTCCATCACAGTGGGGATACGATGGTGAAGGTGGAGATGCGACAACAATAGTGGGGACATGACGGCGAACTGGCGAAGGTTGGAGGGTTTGAGAACTGGTGAAGGTTGTAGGTGTGCAATCTGGATTCTGGACAGAGATTAGCCTTAAACCGTAATGACAAATTGAGAAGTGAGAGGATGGGGATTAGGGTAAGGATTTAGGGTTAACACATATTGTTGAGAATTAAATTAAAAGTTAAGAATAAAATTTATAACAATATGCCTTAGTCTCATGGTTTGATTGTTATGTTCTGTTCATTAGGTGGGGGTTCAACACCCACCTATTACGCTTTCATACTAAATTTATTTTAAATAACATGTTCAGGCCACTTGACAGGCCTAATAGGCTTCTTAAGTAGCCTTAGCCTGGCCTTTTAAGTAAAACAGGCTTGTATACAGGCTTGAGCCTGGGTATTTTTTAAAACAGGCCAGGCCAAAGTAGTGCTTACAACATTTGTAACACTACTACCATTAATTATCATACTACATAACTTGCTATTATGAGACAGCGAGTATGGAAAATATTTTCCCTTTGCTTATTCATCTGATTTTCCTTGATTTGACAATTTAAAGCCCTTTTAACCACTAGGCATTCTCCTTCCACAGGATATTCAACACCATCATCACCATCATCTTCAAGCAAGGGCATGGAATCATGATCACTATCACTTTCAGTCACAACTTCATTATTTTTCAGAATCATTACTCTCTTATTGGGGTATTTAGAAGCTATATTCCCTGTGAGCAAATACTTGAAATATTTTATATCTCTATTTCTAGAAGTTTAGGAATTAGATTCACCTTTGCTCTTTGATGAAGCCTCTTTTTTGCCTTTAGTAGTCTCATTTTGGATAGCTTTTTCTTCCTTCTTCCATTTCTATTTCAATGAAGAACTTGATCCACAAAAAAATTTTGAAGCACCTTTACGCTTAAGTTGCTTTTCCACCTTAATTGCCATGTATACCATGTCTTCCAACTCCATATAATGATACAATTCCACTTATCAGCTATATCTTGTTCAGCCCATTCATAAACTGAGCCATTGTGGCCTCCCTATCTTCTTACACATTAGTTCTTATCAAAGCTAATTCCATATCTTTATAATACCATCCACACTCCTAGAGCCTTATGTAAGGGTCTTCAATTTTTGATAAAGTTCTCTGTAGTAATAATCACTGGTGGAAAATTGGCATTCGAAATCCCCATTTTTAAACCGGTCATGCCGAGACGGTTTTAAAAAAATGACCAGTGGCATTTTTGTAAATAATATAAAATATTTACACCGTATTTACTCGTGACCGATGTGGAAAAATTTAGTCCAGTTTAGATGTTTACTTTCTAAAGCGGATGTTATAATGACCGATATGGAAAAATTTAGTCCAGTTTAGATGAACTCTGTCTGTATCCTTTCCCGCCATTTTATGTCAAGTCTTCTCAGACATGCGCAGTAGTTCATCATGATCACCTTCTCCGATATCTGTTTTATATTCATTTCTTATATTCTTCTATCTTAACTCTCCAATGGCTTCTTCCTCATCCACCCCTCCTTCTTCGCCTCACAAAAGACAAAGATATAATTTTGAAGACAAACATGTCTCTCATGATGACCCTTCAGTTCCTTCTCCTCCTCCCCTGCTGCAGAAACTGGTGGAGTGCCTGGAGGAACTCATCCCGCGCTTCAATGTCCTGGAGCGCTCGGTGGAAGAACTGAGTCTGAAAGTTGAGAGGATGAATGAACGTTTCAGAGCCTTCCGTTCTGAAGTTCGTCGCCATCAACAGGATGATAGTTTCTTTCATCCTGTTGTTGATCCCAATTCTGACTCCCAAAACACTGACTCAGAATATGATAATGATCAGTGAAAACGGGGTCACCTGCCTTTCTCTATTTCCCACCTCCTTTTTGATGTAATGAAAAGAATGAGGAGTTGATGATATTGTATTTATATAGCTAGCTAGGTTGAAAGAGCGAGGTCATTTTTTTAGATTTCAAGATGTACAGTTAGTTAGTAAAGTTCAATTTGAATGAATGAAGTTTAACAGGTTTCTTGTTCTGCATACGTTGCTGATGATCCATTTATTTTTCAAAATGTTCTATACATCTAAATCCACTTTTAAACCGGTCACTGAGGAGAAGGCGGTTTAAAAAAAATTAAATTTTTACACCGGTTTTAAAAGTCACCGATTTAAAATATAAACACCCGGTGCAGATTAGCTTTGTCCTATCTGCCTCTTCAGTTTCCTATCTATGCTTTCCCACTTTCTTTATTCTTCAGACCATTCATTTCACTTATTCGGTTCCCAAAGTTTGTAGTCATTATGATAGAAGGCCAATTGCATTCTTCTATATTCTTATTGATCATGAACCATATATATATGTATACCATTCCTATGATCGATTTGTATATTTCATCTAATCACTTTATCTCTGTTTTCTTTTCTTTTCATCTATCTGACTCCTCTAATAGCCTCTTCCTCACGCACGCCTCCTTCTCCGCCCCACAAAAGAAACGGAGATGACTTTGAAGACAAACATCCTGATCCTCACCCTTCTATTCCTTTTCCTCCTCCCCTGGTTGTGACTCTGATGGAGCGCTTGAGGAACTCATACTGTGCTTCAATGGGCTAGAGGACTCCGTGGAAGAACTGAATTGGAAAGTTGACAGACTGAAAGCAAGTTTCAGAGATTTCCGCATAGAAGTTCGGCGCCATCAACCCCGTGATAGCTTCTTTAATCCTGTTGATCTCACCCAATCTGATGACTCCCAAAACTCTGAGTTTGATGAGTAGTGAAAGATTGCAACTTTTATATATTATGATATATATTTTTTTGTGTAAAAGTTGATGACATAGTGTTCTTTCACTTTAAAAAAATGATATATTTTACACCAGTTTATATATAGTGGCCGGTGTAAAATATACTCTCTACACCTATTGTATATATATCTACACCGGTGTAACATTTTGTCCGGTGTAGATTTTCTTACCAAATAAACTTTTTTTTTTATTTTTTTTACCAAATACTCTTTTATTTGGTACATTTCTCGTGCTTTCCATCTCTCATTTTTTCCTCGACGCTTCACAGACAGTGAGTTTTGTTTTGAACTCCTCTGGAGAATTGAAAATTTATTCTCACCATGCATTAGCTGCAACGTAATGGTTTCTTATTTTCTATTTTTCTAGTTTCTTAGTCTTCCACAAATATGGATCGTAGTTGGATAAATGCTAAACGAACAAGTGTTGAGTATGCTGAGGGGGTGAAGGAGTTTTTGGATTTTGCTAAACGAAATGGTGATGATGACAATGGAAGGTTTTATTGTCCTTGTGTGAGTTATTTGAATGAGAGGAAACAAAGTCCTACTGATATTTAAACTCATCTAATTTGTGAGGGGTTTTGCAAGAGTTACACGGTATGGGTATGGCATGGTGAATAGGTGGAACAGACTTTTGATAATGACATGGATACTGATGATCGAGTAGAGGACATGATTCCTGATATTGGAGAAGATGCTTTTATGCGGTCACATGCATATGGTAATATGTGCAATGATGCAGAAAAGCTTCTATACACAGGGTGCAGAAAATACAATCTGTTGAATGCGGTGTTGAGATTGGTAAGTGTGAAAGCTCAGCATGGATGGAGTGACAGTAGTTTTTCAGAATTGCTTGAGTTGTTACAGGACATATTTCCTGAAGAAAATGCGTTACCCAAACGCTACTATGATGAGAAGAAAATAATAGGTCCTTTAGGCATGCAGTATAGAAAGATTCATACATACCCAAATGATTGCATATTGTACAGGAAAGAGTTTGAAGATGAGGAGAAGTGTCCAATATGTAAGACACAAGGTACAGATCAAACAACTCTCCTGCGAAGGTGTTATGGTATCTTCCAATTGTACCAAGGTTTAAGCGACTTTTTTCTAATGATCTATGTTCTTTGAGCTTCCGTATTGGCGACATCTTCATGTAAGGCACTGTATTGATGTGATGCATGTGGAGAAAAATGTGTGTGACAGCATTGTTGGAACACTTCTCAACACACATGGTAGTTCTAAAGACGGTTTGAAGGAAAGATTGGATTTGAAAGAAATGGGAATACGAGAGGATTTACATCCGAGGCCAGATGGTGAGGGGAGCTATCATGTTGAAGATATTAACATTTTGTCCAAGGCTGAGAGAAGAAGTATTTGTGAGTGTTTGCAAGGAATCAAAGTTCCCTCTGGGTACTCATCTAATCTTAAAAGGATTGTGTCCATGAAAGATTTGAAATTAGTAGGCCAAAAGTCTCATGATTGTCATGTATTGATGCAACAATTACTCCCAGTGTTGTTCGAGGAATCCTTCAAGATGATTTGAGACACATTGAAACCCGACTTTGCTTCTTCTTTAATGCTATATGTGGCAAAGTCTTTGAGACTGAAAAGTTGGAGGAATTGGAGTATGAGGGTTATGTTATTTTGTGCCAGCTTGAAAAACAGTTTCTTCCTGCATTTTTTACATCATGGTACATCTCATCGTTCATCTAGTGCGAGAGATAAAACTGTGTGGCCCTGTATACTTACGATGGATGTACCCATTTTAAAGATACATGAAAATCCTTAAAGGGTATATGAAGAATCTAAATCGGCCTGAAGCATCCATTATTCAAAAATATGTTGCCGAAGAAACTATGGATTTTTGTCACCAATACCTGTCTAAAGTAAGACTTACTGGTCTCCACAAACCCCGTGCCAAACAGGGGGATTAACGCGGAATATCGGTGAGGAGTGTTGATCATAACGAATTGCAGCAAATATACTTACACATCTTGAATAACATTGATAAAGTTCAAGACTATATTGCTGTTCATAAAGATCTGGTCCGGATAAAAAATAATAGGATGACAGAGCAAAGGCTAATTAGAGAACACAGCAAATCTTTTGCACATTGGTTCAAACTGGAGGTTGAAAATGAGGATTGTGTTTCTGATACAGTTAGATGGTTGGCATGTGGTCCTGAACTTAATGTGATTTGTTGGAATTCATTTGATATCAACAGGTATTCCTTTTATACGAAGTCCCTAGATGATAGAAGTAGCGTGCAAAATAGTTGTTAATGGTTGAAGCTATGCATTTCTCTAGTTCAAAAGATAACAATCCTAAATTAGTAGTCATCCCTTATTATGGCATTGTTGAAGAGATTTGGGAGGTGGACTACTCCAAATTCAAAGTTCCCGTGTTCAAATGCAAGTGGGCTAATGTAAACAACGGTGTTATGGTTGATCGGTTAGGATTTACACTGGTTGATTTGAATAATACAAGTTTTGGGGATGAGCCTTTCATTATAGCAGACCAAGCAAAGCAAGTGTTCTATATCAATGATCCTTAAAATGAAAGATGGTCTGTCGCGCTCCAAGGAAAAAGGGTTGTTAACAATGATGATTATATTTGTGAGATCCCTTCTTTTTCAGTAGGTTTACTAAAATTAAATGAAGAAGTGGATTCTGATTGATTTTCATGTGTTTCTTGTTTTTGATGTTGTCTAAACATGCAATATTAAGTTTATTGTTATGATTGTATATATGATTTTGATGTAATAATAAAAGAGAGATTCTTGTTCTGATAAGAATGTTGTGACGCGAAGGGATGGGATGATATATATGATGATGGAGTTTAAAAAAATAACTACAAAATTAAAACCAGTCTTAAGTGCTATCCGGTGTAAAAAGTCTACTACAAAATAAATTATAGTTCGATTTTACACCAGTTTATACTTTATCCGGTGTTATATTTTAGACGGTGTTATTTTTTACACCGGTTTTATAATTTATCAGGTGTAAAATGTTTAATTTTACATCGGTTATGTTGTTGTCCAGTTTAGAATAATTTATATCTGGTGTAAAATATTTATATACATTTTTTAAGCCCGCCCTTTGGCGCGACCATCATTCTCATTTCTCATGTACTCTATCATATCTTCGCTCGTCGTGCTCTGTGGTTTTCACGAGTCTTCTCCGTGCTCAGTCATTTTTCTCTGTTGTCTCTCTCGTTCTGCTATTCCGTGTACGTGTTCTCTGCATTTATTTTCCTGTGTGTACGTGCTTCCCCATTTTTATATTCGTTTAATCTAGGTTTTCTATTTTTTCTGATAACTGCTTGCACATCTTTCCATTCATAACTGCTAAAGGAACAAGTTTTATGTACTCTGACGGGTTGAAGGAAAAAGGGTTAAGTCTATTTACAATTTTTTGATGTTGTTATTACGTATATAGGAATATGGGGGATAGAGTTACTCAGATTGAGGCTAGCGATGCTCCAAGCGACACTACACAAAGGAAGGGAAGAAGTACGACTCTTTTGAAAGACATCATGAAGGACAGGAAAGAGGGGAAACTGCTTCCGATAGAGTTTGACAGAAACTGGAACCTAACTGGTGAACACAGGGAAAAGTACGTAAGATTTGTCAGCCTCCTAGGACGCAACAAGCCTAGCATCACCTATTTGACTTGGGATGCTGTGGATGATCACGTGAAGAATCAAATTTGGGACACTATCCGGGTATAGGAACTATCTAATATTGCATGCAAAGCAATACCAAATACATAACTGTTTGTTTATTACTCTACTTTCAATGGCAATCATTGCAGCTCACTTATGATATTCCCAACAATGAGGTCTTAAAGAAGAAGACGTTGTCTTATTGTGTTGAGCATTGGAGGGCATTCAAGACACAACTAGCTCGTCAGTATGTGCATGGACGGGACAGAAGTGGTCATCCTCAACTTTCTCCATGCAGCAAGTATCAATTCATTAACGAAGCTACTTGGGAAGAATTTGTTAGGATTTGGACCACGCCAGCAGCAATGGTGAGTGTATCCTTTTGTATGTGTTAGCAGAAAACGTATCAGAATATCATATGTATTGATTTTAACTACTTCATATCTTGTAGGAAAAAAGGGCAAAAGCGATTGAATACGCCCTCAAGAATGATTGCCCCCACACAGTGTCTCGAGTGGGTTATGCGAAGGCAGAAAGAGAGTTGTTGGGGGCCAAGAGGAAGAGGCTAGAAGAAAATGCTGGGTCGGATCCTAGTTTTCTTCTTGACCCCCCTTTCCGATACTTCGCGAAGAAAAATGGTTGTACGCTCGCCAAAGAAAGAGCGGAACATTTACAAGCGACAATGCTCGCATGATTGCTGAAAAAATTGTAAGAACTACTTGCATTATTTTATTTTAGTAGACTATAATCATATCATTTTCCTTATGTTTGTTCTTTCTATGTTATAGAGTGATCTTAAACAACAAGAGTCCCATGGATCCTTTAAGTCAGATGGTAGTAATGACATCTTGACTGTTGCCACTAGGAAACAAGAACATGGGGGCCGTGTCAGGGGAGTTGGAAGAGGTGTGAATATAAGAGATTACTTTGGAACATCTCAAAGATGTTCCCCACATATGGTGTCGAGGGCAGAGTTGGAATCCTTGCTCTCCACCATAAGGGCAGAGGCTAAGGCAGAGGCTTGGATAGAGGCTAGGGCACAAGCAGAAGCTTCAATTGAGGCGGGATTACAAGAGGGGTTGGTAAAGATCAAGGAAGAAATATTGTCCATGATGACATCAAGGCAGCAAGAGCCAACTAATCCCCTCCCACCCTCAATTACAGCCCGTCCAAGCACTAAGGGGAGCAGTTGCTTGCCGCTGTCAGAGGATGCATAACATTGTGATCTATATGTGGAGGATCCTCTTAGACGCTTAGTGGAACATGGCTCCATCCATAGCCTAGGGGAAACTGTTCACCACATCCAAATTTAGGACGATCAATTAACGGGACAGTTGAAGACGTGCTAATTGGAGATGCTCTTGTCCCAATTCCCACTGATGAGGTGAAGACAGTGAGCCAAGCAAAAGGGACTTTCATATTGTGGACAAAGCATCTTATTTCAGATCACGTCGCCTCATCCCCTGCCAACTTCCCACCCCTCCTACTTTGAATGCCATGCAACGTGTGATCCTATTGGCATATGACAAAATGTTCCATGTGGATGCGTTGCCTATGGATTCAGTTGTGGGCTACATGGGGGCACCGGCCTTCCTTGACCATGCGGATGTCAAATCTCTGATCACTCCCAAGGAAGAACTGTCCTCCGGCTTCATCCAAGTATTTTTTATGTAAGTATAATTTAAATGTAAATATATGTAATAACAAAGTTCAAGTCTTACAACTAATATCGTGTATGCATTACCTATAGGTACATGCAAGCTGAGTTGGTTTCCTCCAAGGGCAAACAAGGGAAGTTTGGATTCCTATGCCCATGTCTGTTTTATACAAAAGGGACCTCTCAATCTTTGAGGCTTGCATACATTTCAAGGAGGCTCGGTGAAACTGAAATTGATTGTTTCTTCGCACCATATATGCAGGAGTAAAAATAATAATATTACATTTTATTTCATACTAGTTTTGTATTTGCTTAATTATAATACTCATTCTCTTTTAATTAATCTCTACAGCAATTATTGACAATTGGTCATCCTGTGTAAGCATAGTTATAAAGTTTTCTTCTTATGCTCCCTCCATTACAAGCCATCGGTTGATGTCAGGAAGATCATGAACACGTACATGAGTTTTCTTCTATACACAATGATCTTTGTGATAAATGGGTTACTAACTTTAGAACTTTAGTCATAGGGCTATGAGGACGTTCGTAGTTGCAAGGGGCCTTAAGCACACTAACTTGGTGAGGAACCATGAATGGATCACACCGAAGGTAATAAAAATATATATTAGGTGTTAGGTTCCACGTTTTGATGATGAGAAATAATTTTCATCATGTTAATTAATATTATAGAGTCGAAGGCAACCCAGAGAAAGCAACTTGTGCGGCTTCTACATAGTTAGACACATGATCAATATTATCTTGTCAAATAGGATTGACCTAACTGAGGAGGTAAATTAAAATTGTTTTTTAATGATTTCATATTTCTTGTCAATCTAATCTATATTAATAATATCTTAATTTCTTTGATTTTGATTTCATATTTTAGATGTTTGATCAACCTGATCCATTTCCTAAACAAGTTATTGAGGACCTGCGCAATCGATGGGCGGAGTTTTTTGTTCAATTCCTTCCCTCTGAATAGTATTTGTATTTCACTTTATATATTTTTCTACTTTTGTGTTCAAATTGTAGCATTTTTGTATTAAATTTTATTAAATGAATAATATAATGAGCAATTGAATTATATATGTCTTTGCCATCTTGAACTGATGATCGATGATCATGCCCTTTGAATCGTATATTAGTTTATTTATGAAGCTTCAGGCCAACGAAACAATTAAAGGCTTGTTTCTAAAAAATATATTAAATATAAATTTAATAACATCTACATCGGACGTATATACTTGCCGGTGTAGAAAGAACATATATAATAATATAAATTTAATAACATCTACATTGGACGTATATACAACCAGTGTCAACATTTGAATAATCTACACCGTCCCAATATCCAACTGGTGTTAACATTTGAATAATCTACACCGTCCCTATATTCGACCGGTGTAGATGTTATAAAATACTACACCAGATATAAATGTGAACTGCTTTAAAATTTAGACCCGTTTAGAAAAGTATACATTCTACACCGGTCTTGTGACCGGTGTAAAATGTCTCACTTTTTACACGGTCCATTTCTACACCGGTTATATGTGCGATGTAGAATGCCATTTTCAACCGGTGTAGAAATCCTTTTTTCCAGTAGTGAATTATGAATAAATCTCCTCCTTATTAGAGTCTTCATTTCTCTCCAAGTTGCTACATGCCTCTCACTATTGTTCCTCATATTTAGACCCAACTTATCAACCAAACAAGAGTATATTCTGTGAATTCTATTACTGCCAACTTTATCTTTTTAGATTTAAAGTAATTATGGTAGACAAAATCACTTTAATTGCCATGTGCACTATGTCTTCCAACTCTATATAATGATAAAATTCCATTATGTCAGCCATATCTTGTTTAGCCCATTCATAAACTGAGCCATTGTGGCTTCCCTATCTTCTTACACGTTAGCTCTTATCAAAACTAATTCCATATCCTTATAATATGCATCCACACTCCTAGAACCCTTTGTAAGGGTCTTTAATTTTTGATAAAGTTCTTTGTAGTAATGATTATGAGTAAATCTCCTCCTTATTAGAGTCTTCATTTCTCTCCAAGTTGCTACATGCCTCTCACTATTGTGCCTCCTATTTAGACCCAACTTATCAACAAAACAAGAGCATATTCTATGAATTCTATTGCTGCCAACTTCATGGAGGGAATTGGAAGACATGCAGCGAAAATTAACTTTAAAATTTTTTTCAATTCCCAGCCAGGATCTACCGAATGTGTTTAAGTCAAGGAGAAAGAAGTGTTACCTTCGGTATTCAAGCTGTGGTCGCGACCTCAGTGTCTACTAGTCATGACTCTTCGCCTCTGGAGTTTTCAGTCACGACCTCCTCAGCTTCTTGTCATGACCTGTCGCTCTGGAGTTTGCAGTCGCGACCTACTCAGCTTCTAGTCGCGACCTTTCGTCTATGGAGTTTGCAGTCGCGATTTCCTCTGCTTCTAGTCGCGACCTATAGTCTCTTTTTGGATTTCTGACTTTCAGATGCCAATTTAGTCGCGACCTTTGTGTCAACTGGTCGCGACTTTGTCGTACCTAGTGCTCTTTTCTCGATCGCAAGAAGTCGACAACTCAGATCGGCTTCCTCTACCGGTATCCACACGAATAGCATTCCAACTACGAACGACGTGCTAGCGCCTCTTATCCCTCTAGGGCTTTCTCAAGATTCCGTCCTCACCGTCTCTATTTTGGCAGTTTCTTATCTGCAAACCTTTTGCACTCTCCTTGCCCCCTTTTCTTGTATGTAGAACCCTAGCCCCTAATGTCAAATATATAGGATGCTATCGGGCTTCTTATTGGGCTGGGCTTCAGAATTAATCTTATATTAATTCTGAAATTAATACAATATATATTGCATAATTTTGATAAGCAACTAATTAAATAAATATGGTTTTTATTAAATTCATCCCACAGATTTAATTCACCTATTTATTTAATTTAAAATAAAGATAAGACAGAATTATATTTAATTTATTCTCATAAATCAAATTTGAGATATCTTATCAATTTAAATTTTAAATTCAAATAGATCATATCAATTTAAATTCTAATTCAAAAGTGATAGACATTTAATTTATCCTTATAAATTAAATCTTACAAATATCTCTTATATTATATATAATATATAAATACAAATATATATATATAATATATAAATTCACCCTAGATTATTTATTGAATCAAGACATGTCTTAGATTCAATGAACCTGGACATCACAGCTCGAGTTGGGCTATTTTGTGTGCAACCCTGTAGGCCCATATGAAGTTGGCAGTGGGCCAGTTACTATACTGATCCACAAGTCGTAAGCGGTCTCTAGCAAGACATTATGACTACCCAAATCATATGAGGATCGATGAACGATATTATCTTTCATACAACCATATCACGTCCCTTTTGTCACTCGATATTTCGGTCATGGATGAGGCATGGAGAACGTCATCCTCCTGTTCCTGACCGTTACTTTCTCGATCCCTGAGTAGTCTGACTATAAAAATGGAACTACCCTTCCATTACAGTATGGCCATACATTTCTCAGACTCACTCATCGAGGGGCCCAGTAATATCTCTCTACGAATGTGAGAGACAAATTCCATCTTGACCATTCATATTCCTCCGCATGAAAAATCACTGAGCTCAAACATAGCCTTTATGATCACTCGGTCAAAAGTGACTTTTGACTAGGTCAAAGTTGAGCGTTTGTCATGTAGGAATCCATGATGATCTCAGGTCAAAGGGCATAGGGACATGGTTTGTATATGAGAGAAGCTTATGACTTAACCCATGCAGCTCTCTCATAACGGGTTGGTCCAGCACCCTGTACTCTTACATGTGCCTATGACTTTGATTTATATCTCTATATATCTTCAAAGTCATACTGGTCTTATTTCATCTTTACTCCCGTATAGATGACCGACCAGGGACATTTAGGATAAGATCAAGAGTTATCCAAGGATGGTCATCATAGTAAACATGCAAATAATGTGATAACATAATTAAGAAATTCATAAAACAATAATGTTTATAAGACAATGATTGGCCCCTAGGGCACAATTTCCAATACTTCATCCTTTTAGATTCAGAGTAATTATGGTACTAAAAAATCATTTATATTTTCATTTTCCACTCTAAATAGGCTTCAGGGTCATTTCTACCATGGAAAGATGGTATCTTCATTTTGATGCTACCAAGGTTCCCATCTACTTGATAACTGTCGTTTCTAATTATCAAACAAAACTAAGCTAACCAAATAAGAGGTGAGGTCAACCTAGGTCGATTCACAAGGATCTACTGGTTATTAAAGTTCTTAATTAATCTTGTGAGCCGCAAATTAACGAGTTAACAAATGAGTTATATGATAATTTGTTTAAACTAAGATTGAATATAAAACCCTATGCTATTGTTTCTGATTTTAAGTGATTAAGATGGTGAAATATATCAGTGACAAATGTGTTTCCTTGGAGATTACCTTACCTTCATTATCCATAGATTATTGGAGTTAATCAGTTGAATTAGAATATGTAGTTAACATCTCGCTAGCTAAATCTCAATCAAGCTACAACTCGTAGATAATGATTAGAGAATAATGAATCATTCAACTTATAGGTAGTAGAATATGAATTAAACAGAATCACTTAAATTAATCATATCTATGTTCAACTCGATTAAAGATAAACATTAATCAAAGGATCTGATAGAGGAGCATGGCGGGATCAAGCATCAAAGGAAGACCAAAACACGGAGCGTGGAGCCCAAGCTAAAAGATGGAAGTCCAATACTCTAAAAGACCCATTATAAGGCATTGCAGGCCCAATGACGAGAGCAAGGACCAAATCCATGAAAGAGGCGTTGAATTATTTGATAAAAGATCTTAAAGAGTTAAACCTATTTATTTGGAAGAAGCATCCCTCAATCAGCCCATCAAGGGTCCAAACATGGTGATTACATTGCTAGAAGCCAAACAAGATGATGCACAAGGCCCATGTGCAGTCCAGATTGAAGAATTCACTCAAAATACCATGTGACAAGCATGAGCCTCGGAGGAGGAGCATAAGTGACGTCCAAGAATATTCAAGAAGCATCAAGAAGGCGTCTTTATGTATTAGTTATGGTTTAATATCATTTTTTTAAGTTTCCATTTCTATTTGCATTAAATAAGGCCTTTTGGTCAAAGATTGCATAAGAATATTTTAGGTTAGTTTCCTATTTTTAGGTAACAGCCTTTTTCTTTAAGAAAAGATAATTTTCCTATTTCCTTTAACCTTAATTAGTGCCAACCAAGATAGTCAATTATCATTAAGGCACATTTATGGCATTTATAACGTAGGGTTTTTTGATTCTAGGTTGTTCTTTTGCTGCCTATGTAAGGCTATATTTTTTGTAATTGAAGCAAATTTGAATGAATAATTTTAGAGAATTTTATTTCTCTTGAGTGAGCTTTGCTTGCCGCCTCATATTCTCGTGGGAATACTCGACTGTATCAAGGACTGATCATCCTTGTGGTGTCTCCATGGCTAGGGTTGTAAGAGACAGGTTCTCTTAAGGTCCTACCTTCGATCGTTCGTCTAGTTTCCTAACTTGTTTCTAGCCGGTTCGTATTCGTAACTTATATCATTTGGTATCAAAGTTAAGGTTTGCTAGAATTCAAGTTCTATCATTTTATATATTATTTCTGTTTTCTTGTTTCATCTTCTTAATTCTATCATTTATCCTTCGTCCCTTGCTTCCATCAATTTGGTTCTTCGCCTTTCCACCTTCTATTTGTAATTTTTTTTGTGACTTTCTACGTTCCTTTGAGCAAGAAAAAAGCTCAGAAAAAAAAAGCTCAAAACAATCCGAAAATTAAAAAAAAAAGGAGCTGTAGATTTGAGAATTGCAATGTTAAAGATGAGTTTCCTAAAATTGAGAAGAGCTTCCATTACAAGTCACAACTAGTTTCCTAAATCATTAAACTTGGGTGTAACAGTTCTTATTTCCGCTCTTTGCATATTTCCTAATTTTTGGTATTACTTAATTTGAATTCCTTTCCTTTTTCCTTCAAGTTTCCTATTTGCTTCCTTCCTTCCATATCTCACCTTCCTAACTTGATTTGCTTTTCTTGCAAGGTGCTTAATTTACTAAATTATTTTTGAGGTAGCACCTTTCCTAAATATTTTCTTCCTTTTTTCACTTTTCTAATTCATAGCTTTCCATATTCTCCTTTCTTATCTCTTATATTTTTCTGGTTCTTGCAATTCTGGTTGTAGAGATTACCATTTATTAACACTGTCTCTTGATTTTTGAGTTTCAATCAAGAATATTATAGGAGGCAAGTTTGAGTGGTAAAAGGCGAGAGTGTTATTACATCAATTTAAAAGCCCGATTTGAGTTAAACACGAGTGACACTACCATTTCTTGAGTGAAACACGTGAGTAGAGTGGTAAGGTCCCTTCTTACTATTTCATTTCTCTTTGATCACACTAACGTTTCAGTTTCAAGATGAGTGACAGAGAACCCCTATGGAAGAATTCAACACAGATCCTAAGCTGTTCATGAGAGCCATGAGAGATGAATTTCTCAAACTCAAGTTGGAGCTAGCGGAGCTAAAAGCATCCAAAACAAGTAGTGGTGATGATGAGGTGATTAGATCTGGTTCTTCATCCTCAAAGAATAGGAGTAGACCTGAAAAACATGATTTTGACACCTATGACCCAAAGGTCAAGTACCCTACCTTCAAGGGTAATATAAATCCAGATGCATACCTTGATTGGGAGATGAAGTTTGAGCAAATCTTCAGAATGAATGACTGGCCAGAAGAAAAGAAGGTAAAAATTGCTTCATATCAATTTTCTAACAATGCTATTTTTTGGTGGGAAGATTTACAGTTTAAAAGGTGTCCTAAGGGCAAAGGACCACCTCATACATGGTCAAAGCTAAAGAAACTCATGCGCAACAAGTATGTCCCTAGTTACTACTACCGAGAGCTAAATAGAAAGTTACGACTGTTTGGCCAAGGCTCTATCACTGTTGATGAATATGTGCATGAACTTGACATGCTTAAAATGTGAGCTGGAGTACAAGAAGGAGAAGAAGCAAGCATGACCAGAATCATTGATGGGTTAAGGCCTGAAATTAGAGACAAAGTTGAGATGCACACTTTTGTTGATAAAGAAGAGCTAGTGCATAAAGCCATCAAAGTTGAGAAGCGGTATAAAGAAAAACACTTCAAATCCTCATCTCATGGTTGGAGGGACTCTAGATCAGCATCGAAGTGGAAGGATTCTAAGGCTAAAGATGTTGCAAAATTCACACCAAAAGCCAAGGAGGATTCCAAGCCCAAGATTGAGTAGAGAACTTCTTCTATTGCTAGCACCTCTTCCCTTCAATGTTTTAGATGTCATGGAAAAGGGCATATTGCTTCCCAATGTCCCAATAAGAGGGCCATGATCCTCAACGATAATGGCGAGTATGACAGTATGCATTCTAGCGATAAAAGTGATGATGACATGCATTCTTTGGTGACTGATTCTGAATTGGAGATTGATGAAGCTGAACCTGTTAAGGGAGAAGCATTAGTGGCTAGAAGAGCCCTAAACATGCAGCCAAAGGAAGATAAAGAGCCAGAGCAGCGGGAGCTCATCTTCCACACTAAGTGCTTCATAAAGAATAAGGTATGTAGCATGGTTATTGATAGTGGTAGTGTTACCAATGTTGCTAGTACCTTACTTGTTGAAAAGTTGGATTTACCCACTATGAAGCATCCTAAGCCTTATAAATTGCAATGGTTGAATGATAGTGCTGAAGCTAAGGTCACGAAGCAAGTTTTGGTTTCTTTTTCTGTTGGCAACTACCATGCTGAAGTTTTATGTGATGTAGTCCCAATGCTTGCTGGACATCTTTTGCTTGGAAGACCATGGCAGTTTGATAGTAGAGCTCACCATGATGGTTACAAAAATTGTTATTCTGTACCTTTCAATGGAAAAATCATTGTATTGAAGCCTCTTAGGCCTAAGGAAGCTTATGATGAACAAGTGAGGATTGAGAAAGAATGCAAAAAAAAAAGTGGGTGAAGTGAAAAAGAGAGAGTACAGAAAAAAGAAAAGAAAAGGAATGAATATGAGAAAAATGAACAAAAGAAAGAGAGTCTATTTGCTGGAAAAAGCGAGGTTAAGAGAGCATTATTGAGTGAGCGAGTCTTGGTGCTCGTGTGCAAGGATGCTTATTTTTCTACTAACCAACTTAACCCCTCTTTGCCTTCTAGTGTTGTGGCTTTGTTGCAGGAATTTGGTGACCTATTCCCTGATGAAGTTCCCGATGGGCTTTCCCCCTTAAGAGGAATTGAGCATAGGATTGATTTCATCCCTGGAGCTTCTATACCTAATAGACCAGCTTATAGAGCCAATCCCGAAGAAACTAAAGAGATTCAACGCCAAGTTGATGAACTCATGAGGAAAGGCTTTGTAAGGGAAAGTTTGAGCCCATGTGCTGTTCCAGTACTTCTAGTGCCCAAGAAAGATGGTTCATGGCGAATGTGCGTTGATTGTAAAGCCATCAACAAAATAATAGTTAAGTATCGTTATCCTATTCCTAGGTTAGATGACATGTTAGATGAGTTACATGGTGCTACATTATTTTCTAAAATTGACCTAAGGAGTGGTTATCATCAAATTCGCATGAAAGAGGGAGATGAATGGAAAATAGCTTTTAAAACTAAATTTGGATTGTATGAATGGTTGGTTATGCCCTTTGGGTTGACCAATGTACCTAGTACATTCATAAGCTTAATGAATCATTTTTTTCGTTCATTTATTGGAAAATTTGTGGTTGTCTACTTTGATGATATTCTTGTTTATAGCAGAACTTTAGATGACCATGTTATGCACTTGTTTGAGGTGTTTAAAACTTAGAGAAAACAGTTTGTATGCTAATTTTCAAAAATGTTCTTTTTGCATGGATTCTGTTGTGTTTCTTGGTTTTGTTGTAGGTGCTCAAGGGATCCCTGTGGATGAAGAGAAGGTTGTCTTTGAGCCTGGAGACTGGGTTTGGGTACACTTGCGAAAGGAGAGGTTTCTAGAACAACGAAAGTCTAAGTTGCAGCCAAGAGGAGATGGCCCTTTCCAAGTCTTGGAGCGAATCAATGATAATGCTTATAAAATAGATTTGCCTAGCTCCTATGGTAATGTAAGTGTTACATTTAATGTGACTGATTTATCTCTCTTTGATGTTGTAGATTCGAGGATGAATCCTTTTGAGCAGGCAGGGAATGATAGAGGAGCATGGCAGGATCAAGCATCAAAGGAAGACCAAAACACGGAGCGTGGAGCCCAAGCTAAAAGATGGAAGTCCAATACTCTAAAAGACCCATTATAAGGCATTGCAGGCCCAATGACGAGAGCAAGGACCAAATCCATGAAAGAGGCATTGAATTATTTGATAAAAGATCTTAAAGAGTTAGAACCTATTTATTTGGAAGAAGCATCCCTCAATTAGCCCATCAAGGGTCCAAACATGGTGATTACATTGCTAGAAGCCAAACAAGATGATGCACAAGGCCCATGTGCAGTCCAGATTGAAGAATTCACTCAAAATACCATGTGACAAGCATGCACCTTGGAGGAGGAGCATAAGTAACGTCCAAGAATATTCAAGAAGCATCAAGAAGGCGTCTTTATGTATTAGTTATGGTTTAATTTCGTTTTTTTTAAGTTTCCATTTCTATTTGCATTAAATAAGGCCTTTTGGTCAAAGATTGCATAAGAATATTTTAGGTTAGTTTCCTATTTTGAGGTAGCAGCCTTTTTCTTCAAGAAAAGGTAATTTTCCTATTTCCTTTAACCTTAATTAGTGCCAACCAAGATAGTCAATCATCATTAAGGCATATTTATGGCATTTATGACGTAGGGTTTTTTTATTCTAGATTGTTCTTTTGCTGCCTATGTAAGGCTATATTTTTTGTAATTGAAGCAGATTTGAATGAATGAATTTTAGAGAATTTTATTTCTCTTGAGTGAGCTTTGCTTGCCGCCTCATATTCTTGTGGGAATACTCGACTGTATCAAGGACTGATCATCCTTGTGGTGTCTCTATGGCTAGGGTTGTAAGAGACAGGTTCTCTTAAGGTCCTACCTTCGATCGTTCGTCTAGTTTCCTAACTTGTTTCTAGCCGGTTCGTATTCGTACCTTATATCAGGATCATTTATGCAGAAATAAGAAATCCAACTTAATTCCTTACTTCTTTATCATCTACTACTCTAATTGCATTAGTAATCACAGAATTAATTATATCAACTCGATACAATCAAATCTGAATTAAAAACACAATGAACTCCCTATTTAGCTCAAAGATTCTGGTTCAACCTTATCTCCAAGAGAGCACAGCAGCTTAGCCTTGCATTGTCATCTGAACTCTAGTAGCAACAGAAAGCACAGCATTAGTCATGTGGAAATGGAAGGAGAAGATGAAGATAGAATTGGTCTCTGTTTCTCTTGCTCAAAATAGAACAAAAGTGTAGGTGGTGTGAGAGGAAATGGAGATGGAGAAGAGGAGTGGTATGTGGAGTGCGATGTGTGATCTGATTGTGGTGTGTTGGAATGATCTGAGTGTGATTGTGATCTGATTGTGATTGTGATTGTGGTGAATGATAGATGCTAGATGATCTGTTATGAATGAATGAATCCCCTGCTTTGTAGTCTGCGTGATATATAGAGAGGTGTGGAAGAAGTAAGCTGATGTGTGTGCTGAATGGAGTGAATGGCAGCTGGCATGAATCAGTTATGGCCTGGTCACATGATGCATGAATGAATGAGCTGAGATGCAATGTGATGTGCGTGTGTGAAAGCCATATTTTTAGCATGTGCTTCTGTTAGCCAATCTTCTCCATGTGATTTCTATTGCAGCACATGTGTGATCTCCCAATTGCTTCTGTTAATTAGCTCCTAGATCCAACACATGCATGACTGAATCTTTTCTTCTCAGCCATATTTCCCACGTAAATGCTCCTCTTCAGCAGCACTTGCTTCCGTCTCATCTTGTCCAGCTTCCTCTCCTTTCTATTCATTTTATCAATGCATTGGCCTAAAATGGGAAATTAGAATAAACAGATTATTTGTCCAATTAATCATTAAAACCACATCAATAAATTCCCAACTGTCCCAATTTTATTTTATTACTAAATTGCTCATCATATTGGTAAATGGGAATAAAATCAATAATAAAACTCTCTTTTAACATATTAAAAATCAATACAAATATGAGTTTATTAATTCCCCCACACTTAGCTTTTGCACTCCAAGCAAAATTATGGATCAAAATTGAAAATTCAAACACACATGTTCAGCAAATTTGGCGAAACAGATTTAGCATAAGCACTTGTAGTCATCAATCTTTTCCCTTCAATTGGCAACAATCCACACTAATCTCATATCAATAAAAGGATCAAACTCATGCAATTTAATCATAGTAAGCAACTAGGTTGAGATTTTCTCACAAGGTATAGTGTTTCACTCCCTCTCTTATAAAGATAATTTCACTCAACCATCTAGCTTAGGCTTCCCATAGGCTTGCTTGTAACCATCCTACATCTCCACCACTAAATGCCACAAGGTTTATGAATCAAAGGGTCTTTATTAGGGTTGTAATGTTGGAAAGGTTAGATGATGAAATGGAAATACATGTCAATGATTAATGAAATACTATACATGTTCTTACTTTTTCAAGCTATTTCAATTTTAATCACAGTTCCAATTGTACAATTGCAGAAAATAGCAAGTCACAAACTAATTCTTTCATACAGGTTTTGCATCTGGTCTTTCTTTTCTTTTTTCTATTTTTCTTTTCTTTCTCTTTTCTTTTTCTTTTCTATGTACTTTTTCTTTGTTTTCACTATTGAACCAGATAACAATATATTGAGGTTCAAACATTCAACAAGTAATTGCAACTTAGCAATCATTCACAATTAAAGACTTACTCCAGAAGCAACTACCTTGTATAGAATTCATTCATCAGGAGATGGAATTTTTTAAAGAAAATGAAGGTCTCAAAGAAGCAAAGGATTTAATATTTATGTGGGTTCTGTTTGGTCAAGAGGGTTTTGAGTGAAATGCCCTTATCATTTTCACAATTCCATGGAGCTAATGTGGTTTTGAGTCAAGGATTGAGACAAGTTCTGCAAAGTTACCAAACTAGATGGTGTCACACAATGTAAAGGAGTATATGTTGAAGGCTAAAAATACTTCCATCTGGCTTACTCACCCTAATCAGCTCACATGACTAACTTGCATGAATTTTAAACAAAATACATAAGACTAATCATTCATGATGTACAATTTTTAGTAGTGAATCAATGAAACAAGCAACTAATACTTCATTAAGCTTGCCAATGTCAAAATTATATGTTCAAAGTTCAATTTCAAATCCATGACAGTAAATTCCAAAGACCAAGTACCAATCAGAATAAAATAGAAGGATTTTTCAGCAGAGGATCAATGTTAGTCACGACAAAATGGACATCCGGTCGTAACTATTTTACATAGAGAAGAAATTTTCAGAAAATAGGGAATATTGGTCGCAACTAAAAATCACCGAGAGTAAACCTGATAAACACATGTTCTTGTCGTGACCATGCATCAATCCTATCGCGACCAACATTCACAGAGAGTTACAGTCGCGACATAGATAAAGTACAGACCACGAATAAACATCATAGATAGGTAAACATCAGAAAATATGAACTTTTGGTCGCGACAAAAATTAGAAATGGTCGTGACTAATCTTCACAAAAAAGAAATGTTGACAATTTGTACACATTAGTCGTGATAAAAACAACATAAGGTCGTAACTAAAAGACAAAATCATAGCATTTGTCTGATTTTTATTCACCCATCTTACTCACTCAAATTCATCCTCCCCCACACTTAATTTCTACATTGTCCTCAATATGAAGAAGTAATGAAAAACATGCAAAGCAGCAGTAATAATGACAACACTAAACCAGAATCTTTGATTTATTAATGGAAGTATTTATCTACCCTACTGACTTGGTCTCCTCCCCCATACTTAATCAACAAATATAGCTCAAGTATATAATAAAACTGATTAAAGCATACTATTGTAAGTGGGGAAACAAGGAAGGAGACAACCTGAATGTTATGGGGGTTTGAAATTCTCCTTGTACAGCTTCAATAACTGGCCATTGACCTTAAATGCTGTACTATCTACTTCATCCATCAATTCAATTGTTCCATGGTCATGGATCTTAGTCACCACATATGGACCATCCCATCTTGCAGCAAGTTTTCCAGGTTTGAAAGCATATCTAGCCTTAAATCTCATAACTTTATCTCTAACATGAAATTCCTTGCATAAGATCTGCTTATTATGAAGAAGCTTGGCCTTCTCTTTGTAGATTCTGGAATTCTCATAGGCATCTAGTCTTATTTCTTGTAGTGCCTGAATCTGCAACATTCTTTCTTCTCTAGCAGTATCAAAATCCGTGTTACAAGTTTTAACTGCCCAGCTTCTACTGGTAGATGACATGTTTTACCATAGGCATCTAGTCTTTGTGCTCAACTTCTACTGGTAGATGACATGTTTTACCATAGGCCATTCGGTATGGGGACATCTCAAGTGGTGTCTTATGAGCTATTCTGTATGCCCACAAAGCTTCATCTAACCTTGTACTCCAATCTTTCCTTTAGGGTCTTACTATCCTCTCTAGAATCCTCTTAATAGCTTTGTTAGAATTCTCAGCTTGACCATTTATTTGAGGATGATAAGCTATTGAAACCTTGGGCTTGATCCCGAACTTGGCAAATAACCCACCTAAAATCTTATTATAGAAATGAGAGCCTTGATCACTCACTATAGCTCTTGGCACACCAAACCTTAAAAAGATGTTTGACTTAAGAAATTTGAAAACTATCACTGCATCATCCTTTCTTGTTGGTATAGCCTCCACCCATCTTGAGAGATAATCCATAGCTAACAGAATATATGCATAACCAAAAGATGGTGAAAATGGTCCTATGAAGTCAATGCCCTATACTTCAAATACCTCACATAACAGCATAGGATGCTGAGGCATTTTATGTCTCTTAGTCAGTCCACCAAAACGTTGACACCTATCACAAGCCTTGCAGAATTCATAACAGTCTTTGAATATCTGTGGCCAATAAAAACCAATATCAAGGATCTTCCTGGAAGTCTTCTTTGCAATGAAATGTCTTCCACAAATAGAAGAATGGCATGCTGTAAGAATGACGTCTACTTCTTCACTTGGCACACATCTTCTTATAACTTGATCACTGCATATCTTCCATAGGATAGGTGGTTCCCAAATGTAAAATTTTGCCCCATGCTTGATCTTTTGGCCCTAGAAATGAGATAAAGAAGGTGAAATTAGACCAGTAACAATGAGTTCACTATGTGGCAATACCAAGGTACAATTACAGAAATCACAAAAACAGAACAATCTCTAAATGTATCACAAGTGATGTCAGAATCTAATACTCCCCTTGTATTTTCAGGCAATCTACTAAAATGATCATCTACCATATTCTCTGCTCCAATTGTATCCCTTATCTCCACATCAAATTCTTAGATTAGCAGCATCCATCTCAAGAGTCAAGGCTTAGACTGTGGCTTTTTAAACAAAAACTTTATAGTAGTATGGTCAGTGTATATAATCACTTTAGAACTTAAAAGATAAGATCTAAATTTATCAAGTGCAAACACAATGGCAAAGAGTTCTTTTTCTGTGGTAGTGTTGTTCTTTTGAGCACTATCTAATGTCTTAGAGGTATATGAAATGACTCTAGACAGCTTATCATCTTTTTGTCCTAACATTGCACCTACAGCTTCATTTGATGCATCACATGAAAGCTCAAAATCTAAATGCCAATTAGGTGCAGTAAGTATAGGTGGTGTGATAAGCATAGCTTTAATAGCGTCAAATGCTCTCTTGCAAATATCATCAAAACAGAACTTGATATCTTTTTGCATGAGTTTAGAAAGTGGAGATGCAATCTTGCTAAAGTCCTTAATGAATCTTCTATAGAATCCAGCATGTCCTAGGAATGACCTTAGTTCCTTTAAAGATTTGGGATAGGGAAGGGAAGAAATAACCTCAATCTTAGCTTTATCTACCTCAATCCCATTCTTAGATATTAAATGCCCTAGAACTATGCCTTTATCTACCATGAAATGGCATTTCTCAAAATTCAGCACAAGCTTTTTCTCAATGCATCTTGCTAGGACTTTCTCTAGACTCTCTAAACATTCATCAAAATCCTTACCATACACTGTAAAATCATCCATGAATACCTCCATGTTGCTTTCCAAGAATTCACTGAATATGGACGTCATGGCTCTTTGAAATGTTCCAGGAGCATTGCACAAGCCAAATAGCATCCTCCTATAAGCATAGGTACTAAATGGACATGTGAATGTGGTCTTCTCTTGATCTTCCGGTGCAATTGGAACCTGAAAATACCCTAAAAAACCATCAAGAAAGTAGTAATTAGCCTTTCCAATATTTGATCTATAAATGGTAAGAAAATGATCCTTCCTAGTTGCATCATTCAATTTTCTGTAATCAATGCACACTCTCCATGAATTCTGCACTCTAGTAGGGATTAGTTCATTCTTTTCATTCCTTACCACAGTTATACCCCTTTTCTTAGGTATCACATGAACTGGACTTACCCATTTACTGTTTGAATTGGGTAAATAATGCTAGCATTTAACAACTTAGTCACCTCTTTCTTGACTACATCAGATATCAAGGGGTTTAGTCTTCTTTGTTGCTGCTTAATAGGCTTGGCTTCATCATTTAACAGAATTTTATGTGTGCATACAGATGCATCTATACTAGGTATATAAGCTAGAACACAACCTATTGCTCTCTTATATGTTTTAAAACTACAATTAGCCTCTCTTCCTCAGAAACAGAAAGTACATTAGCAATTATGATAGGTAATGTATTATTTTTAGCCAAAAACACATATTTAAGGTTACTGGGAAGTGGTTTGAGTTTCAACTCAGGTGGTTGGACAATTGATGGAACCAACTTCTTAGCTTCCATAGTTGCAATAGGCCTCACCAATTCTTTCCTCACAGGTTCTGCAATGTCCAGTTATGTTCCTACAATTGTATCTTGCTGCTCCCCTTCAAAGCCTTCAAAAAGGTTAGAAACAGAAAAAGAAAAAGATTGTAGGGTGAAAAGTAAGCTATCAACTGAAATATGGTTAATACTTGACACATCACCTCTACTATCCAAAGAAAATTCAGAAGAAGAAATTTTAGATTCAAGAATTTCACATTCAGCTTTATCAAAATTTTGCAGCAGCAGCATTTCATGTTCCTCTTTAGCTTCTTCAGTGTATGCATCAATTGTACTTAAGCCTAATAGTGAGTAATCTTAAATGGATGTCTCATTGCTTCATAGACATTAAAAGTTATGACATTATCACCAACTCCTATTGTAATGCACCCATTTTTCATGCTTATCACAGTGTTAGCTGTCCTAAGGAATGGCCTACCCAAGATAATAGGTCCTTCTAAATTTAACTCATGTGACATGCCTAAGACATAAAAATCTATAGGTATAATCAAGTCTTTAACCTTCACTAATATGTCATCTAACAGTCCCTCTGGTTTCCTAGTGGTTCGATCAGCAAGCTGCACTATCATTGAAGTCTCCTTAAGTGAGCCCATGCCTATGCCTAATGATGTATAAATGGAAGTTGGCATTACATTAATAGATGCACCAAGATCTAACATTAGCACATTGAAACTTGCCGATAGTAATTGGAACTATAAATGAACCTGGATCATCACATTTTATAGGAAGTTGTGGCTTAAGTAAAGCTGACACACTAGATCCTACTTGAACCCTTTATTTGATTTGTAGATTCTTTTATTGGTGCAGAGTTCTTTCATAAATTTGCCATACTTAGGTATACTTTTAATAAGATCCACAAGTGGCACATTAACTTCCAATTTTCCTAACAGATTTAGAATATCTTGCTCTTGTTTTTCTTTAAAAACCTTCTTTGGACACATGTATGCATTAGAAAAAGGTAGATGTTTCATAATGACATCTCTATCCTTCTGTTCTGCATCTTCATGCTCATTTTCATCTCTATTACTGGAACTAGCAGCTGATTCATTCATCACAGGTGGTTGTGCAAAATCCTTTAATACAATTTGCTTATTCTACTGCGACATACCCTTCTCCTTGCTGCTTTCTGATCTATTATGCTGCTCAATTGATTCATTGTTTTCTTGTCATCATTGGCATTTGCTTCCCCCACTGTTTTTCCACTTCTCAAGCTCAGCATTTATAGATTTTGGGTTAACAACTATGTTGGAAGGTAGGTTTCCTCCCATTCTAGCCTGAACATCATTTACTGAATTGGCTAGCTGTGAACATAGGCATTCATATTTGCAGCTTTTGTTTCCCACTATTATGTTTTACTCTCCAAAGCAGCAAACTTGGAATCTGTCATTGCTAAGTTGTTCTCCACAGTAGATCTCAAATCCTTGAAGTTAGAGCTGAAGTTTATCTTGATGGAATTTATATTTGAATTCATCACATTAATTCTCTTGAGTATATCAGATATCCCAAGATCCTTTTCAGCAGGAGGTACTTGCATAGCTCTAGATGATTCAGCCACTTGCTTGTCATTGTTGAAATTGTTCTGCCCAAAATTCCTGTCTCCACCTTCCATCCTTCCATATGAAATTAGGATGATCTCTCCATCCTTCATTATATGTGTTAGAGTATGGATTCCTTTATGGATACTGGTTTGGTCTGCCTTGATAGATAGCTGAAATATCATCATATTGTGTAGGACAATTGGCACTGTTATGTATTGGGGAAGAACATAGCTGATAACTAGGAGCAACTAGAGCTTGAGAGTATGGCTCTGGACATGTGTATTGCTCAATTGAGCAGCTAAGTTGTTAATCTGAGCACTCATAGGAGCAACTTGAGAAGACAGATTATTATGATCTGGAAATAAGCTTGCAAAAACCTCATGGACTTGTCTAGCATCATAACCTTTATACTGCTGATCATTATTTGCTATCTTCTCAATCAAGCTCCATGCTTCATCAGGTGTCAAATCATCAATTGAACCCCAGCAGCTGCATCCAAATTCTTTCTGCATGCAAAGCGCAATCCTGAATGAAAATACAGCACAAAATGCTCCATTGGAATCTGATGGTGTGGATATCTGGCTAGCAACTCTTGAAATCTTCTCCAAAACTTATAGGAAGACTCTTTTGCAACAAAGATCTTATTTCTCAATGTAGAAGTCTTTGATGTAGGAAAGTATCTTTCCAAGAAAGCATTCCTCAATGTATTCTAGGAGTCCAAGGCTTGAGGTGTGTGATGTGGCAGCATATAAAACCATTCCTTTGCCTTTCCATCAAGTGTAATGAAAGACTTATCTCTGCACAGCATCCATGTCAGCTCCTACAGTCTTCATAAGTGAACAAACCCACTATATAGTCTTTAAATTCTTGAATGGATCCTCACCCGCTAATCCATAAAACTTTGGTAAGTTACTTAACAAATGACCTTTCAGCTCAAAATTAACATCTAAAGCAGGACAAGTGTGAAAAGGATCATAGTTTGCTTTACAAGAAGTGAGATCTCTTATGCTCCTACGTGGCCTTCTATTGTTCATGTTATTTTCTGCATACTATTCATGTTGATTATTCTGATTATGAATATGAGTTTCACCTACATTAACATGCTCCATGACAAGATGATTATCTAGGATGTTACCAAATATAGGTTCAATCTCAGCAGCAACAGATTGACTAGAAGAACTAAGCTCAGATGCAATACTAGCTTGATTTAAGATTTTAGTCTTCTTAATTTGCCTAAGTGTTCTATTGATTTCTCTATCCAATGGAAAGAATTCAGAGCTTTTGTTCATGCAAATCAAGCTTAACAATAATGAAGAAGATCAAATATATCAGCAATGCAGCAAATTCAAAAATTGAGATCAGTTATTCGCAGTTTAGAAAGCTCAGGTCTCAAGTAAAAGGACTTTAGGTCGCGACTAAATAGTACAAAGAGAAGATATCGCGACAAAAATAAATTTCAAGTTACCACTGATAGTCACAGAGAGCAAAATTTTGAATTAGGATTTTTGGTCGCTACCAAATGTCACTTTAGTTGCGACTAAAAATCATAGAGAGCAAATGCTTAAAGTTAGAAATTTCTGGTTGCAACCAAAATGCACTCTGGTCGCAACCAAAAACCACAGAGAGGTTTAGTCGTGACCAAGTGTCAATTTGGTTGCGACTAGAAATCACAGAGATAAAAATTGATGAAAAGTAAATTTTTGGTTGCGACCAAAAAGCAATCCGGTCAAGACTAAAAGTTGCTAAAAGTAAATCTCAGTTGAAAACTGATTTTAGGTTGTGACCAAAGGTGTATCTGGTCGCGACTAGAAATCACAGAGCACTTTAGTCTTGACTAAGAAGTCAAGTGGTCACAACTAACAGATATAAAACACAAAATTCATAGGAAAACTAAAACAACATCCTAATTTTTATGTTTTGGGGGCCCAGGAGATTGCTTAGGAAACCTTAACAAGTAAGGCTCCTTGGCAACAGCGCCATTTTGATAACTGTCATTTCTATTTATCAAACAAAACTAAGCTAACCAAATAGTAGAGTGAGGTCAACCTAGGTCGATTCACAAGGAGCTACTGGTTATTAAAGTTCCTAATTAATCTTGTGAGCCACAAATTAACAAGTTAACAGATGAGTTATGTGATGATTTGTTTGAACTAAAGCTGAATGTAAAATCCTATGCTATTATTTTTTATTTTAAGTGATTAAGATGGTGAAATGTATCAGTGACAAATGTGTTCCCTTGGAGATTACCTTACCTTCATTATCCACGGATTATTGGAGTTAATCAGTTGAATTAGAATATATAGCTAACAACTCGCTAGCTAAATCTCAATCAAGCTATAACTCACAGATAATGATTAGATAACAATGAATCATTCAACTTAGAGGTAGTAGAATATGAATTAAATAGAATCACTTCAATTAATCATAGCTATGTTCAACTAGATCAAAGATGAAAATCAATCAAAGGATCATTTATGCAGAAATAAGCAATCCAACTCGGTTCCCTACTTCTTTGTCATCTACTACTCTAATTGCATTAGTAATCATAGAATTAATTACATCAACCTGATACAATCAAATTTGAATTAAAAACACAATGAACTCCCTGTTCAACTCAAGGATTTTGGTTCAGCTTTATCTTCAAGAGAGCACAGCAGTTTAGCCTTGCATTACCATATGAACTCCAGCAATAACAGAAAGCACAGCAGTAGTCATGTAGAAATGGAAAGAGAAGATGAAGATGGAATGGTCTCTTTTTCTCTTGCTTAAAACAGAGCAGAAGTGCAGGTGGTGTGAGAGGAAATGGAGATGGAGAAGAGGAGTGGTCTGTGGAGTATGATGTGTGATCTGATTATGGTGTGTTGGAATGATATGATGCTTGTGTGGTGAATGATGGATGCTAGATGATCTGTTATGATGAATGAATCCCCTGCTATGTAGTCTGTGTGATATATAGAGAGGTGTGTAAGGAGTGAGCTGATGTTTGTGCTGAATGGAGTGAATGGTAGCTGGCATGAATCAGTTATGGCCTGGTCACATGATGCATGAATGAATGAGTTGTGATGCAATGTGATGTGCGTGTGTGAAAGCCTTATTTTCATCATGTGCTTCTGTTAGCCAATCTTCTCCATGTGATTTCTATTGCAGCACATGTGTGATCTCCCAATTGCTTCTGTTAATTAGCTCCTAGATCCAGCACATGCATGACTGAATCTGTTCTTCTCAGTCATATTTCCCATGTGAATGCTCCTCTTCAGCAGCACATGCTTCCATCTCCTCTTGTCCAGTTGTCCTCTCCTTTCTATTCATTTTATCAATGCATTGGCCTAAAATGAAAAATTAGAATAAACAGATTATTTATCCAATTAATCATTAAAAACCACATCAATAAATTCCCAACTGTCCCAATTTTATTTTATTACTAAATTGCTCATCATATTGGTAAATTGGGATAAAATCAATAATAAAACTCTCTTTTAACATATTAAAAATGAATACAAATATGAGTTTATCACTACTCTAGTTCTCTCTCTTAGAATATTTCTTCCATGTCTCCTCCCATACCTATCTCCTCTATGCTTATTTCTTCCCACTTCTGATTCATATTCAAATTCACCCACACTATCAGTATTCTCATCATAATCAGATTCAAATTCATCCATAGAAACCTCCCCTCGCCTATCATGCCTTCTAGGATTAGGTCTAGCTCTTGCATATTTGCAATTATTTCTTCTTGTCCCTCTAACCTAAATCTCCCAATGAATCACTTCCATGCATGCAAATTGTTGCTTCATTGCCCTGAATCTATTATCATCATTTATCATATTTCTTCTACCACCATTAGATGTTTTATCTGTATTAGACATTGTGACTAAAAGAAAAGATATTAATGAAATAAAGTTCCTCACTTGTTTCCTCAAGAATATCACTCAATACTTGTGTTTAACTCAAACTTAACTTTTAAGTTGGGTATATCACTCTTGCATTTTTCCACTTAAAAGTTCCTCTTGAGGCTCTTTAATCAATTAAGCAAGTTAATCAAAGCAACACAATTTGCAGAATCAACCAACACTTAGGAATTTTGAAAATGACAAAAATAGATGCTGAGATTGGAGCGTAAGGAAATCAAGAGTTCAATTTAACACAAAGATTGTAAATGTTAAAAACAAATCCTGGATATGAAGATAGACTTGCTCATAACACAATTCCAGCACAAGTCTCTGTTTTTTCTTTCTGTATTTTTTTCCAGTACTCCTTTTTTTACTTAAATATGAAGAAAATCACAAAATATAACAAAATGAACAATCTGAACCTAGAAATTCAAATGAGCAATTTGAACCCAGAAATTCTAGAAAACACGTTATTTTTAAAAATGGCTATAACTCTTAGTAGAAAACTCAGATTGAAGCGCTTCTAAAAAGAACAGAAAAAAGTGATTTTGAACTATGAAAATAACCTACTAAATGTCGAAAAATACAAAGGAAAAATGGTAGAACATGAACAAAAATTTTAGTCACAAACAGAAATGAAGAAGATGAACAGACACAAGAAAATGCACAAAATAATGAACAAAAATTGAAACAAAGAACAGAAACATATAACCTAAGTTTAGATCCGAAGCTTTGATATCAAGATGGTGCGAGCCTACAACCAATTTGAATATACGCACCCCAAGATCGCTAAACAGTGGTCTAGTGATTCACTTGAACCCTTGAATACAGAAGAATAAGGACCCAAAGTATTGAAAGACACCACAAGGTTGATCAAGCCTTGATAAGTCTGTTAGTTCTATAAAGAGCCCTAGAGAGAATCCACTATCAACAAACAAAGTGCAGAAATGTAACTTTTTATTCAAACATTCTATCTGATTCTAAAATGTGTCGTACAATGTATTTTAAGAGATACATTTCAAATTTGAAATAAAAAGCAATAAATACAATCTAGGGATTCAAAATGGTAAATACTAACTTAAATAAAATAACAAGGACTTAATTTAAGTAACTTGGAAACCCAAAAATCAAATGTGCCAACTAATTACTAATTTTGCACAAGTATAATAATAAAAATAGAATGACCATTTTAAGCCCAAATGGTAATTATTTAGTCCCAAATGAGTCTTCCCATGTGTACTACTTGGTCCAAGGGCTTTAAAGTGATGTCTCCAAGACTAAAATAGGTTCAGCAACTCTATTTTTAGTACAAATGAAATTAGTGATATCCTCAGCATTTTTAATATGATTTATTGCTCTAATTACCATTGGCTTTATCAATGCCTCTTGCACTAGCCCGTTCAATACTTCATTAAGTCTTTTAGCTCTTGCTTTTGTGATTGGTCCACTTGGAATATGCAAAGGATCTTTAGAAATTGAAGAGTCATCTTGTTGTATCGCATTAGTAAATAAGATAAACACTTGAGCTCTCAACTCTCTAAGTTTCTCTTATCTATAAATATATGCTCTGAACTAATAAAGAGAAACATAGTGAAACAGAGATGCAATTACTAAATATGATAGAAGTGCATGTTGAGTATCTCTTATTTTTCCTTTACGTTAACTTCCTCTCTTTTTTCTCATTTTTACTTCTTCTTCTTTTATACTTAGTTCTTCATAATTCTGTTGAAGTAACCATTGAGATAGCCATTATTGGCTGACATTTGTATCTGAATTTTGGCTCTTTAGTTGATCTCTTCGTTTAATCTTGCTTTAGCCTGTAAATGATCTTGAAATATACTTTAGTAAAGATATATATAATCAGTGTAAATATATAGCAATGGTTTTCCAAACGAATTAGAATTAAAGATAAAAATCTCATGTCTAGTTTAAAATATTTTTCACAAAATGACTTGAATTATCGAAGCACTTATTGAAGAACACCCTATAAAAAAATGTCTTTGATAATCAGCCTTATTGAAAAAGACTTCGATAATTTTTTATGAATTGCATAGAGATAGTTCATGATTTATCGAATAGTTATTTGAAAACGTCCTTATCGAAAAGTTTTTTAAAAATTTTTCGCTCAAAACATATGCTTTTAAACTTATCGATACATTTTACAATACATCATTTATCAGTGTTATTTGATAAATGAGCTATTTGAATAGCTTATAGATAAATACTGAAGAACATCTTTCAAGCTTTCAAAACAGACTTTGAAATATTCAGATCTTTTCTCCAATCATGTAATATACTTGGAAACAAATAGTCAAAAGATCATTTATCATTTTAAATCAAAAACATAATTTAGCACATAAGAATAAATCACAAGATCATAAGCTCGATTAAAAATATTTAGTAGACTGATCAAAATATAAATTTATGAAGATCATTCATTAAATCAAATCAAAGTAATTCATAAGCTCAACATAGTTATTCACAGAGCTATCAATCAGATATTTCAATGTAATTCAGTTTAGACTTAATAGAAGGTCTTTTCGAAGATCTCTTCGATAAATAATCTGATTGAATAGTTCATTGATAAGAGCATAATGAATCAGACTTTGTATCTTTCATGAATAATCTATCTTCATTTGAGAAGTAGTCAAAACAGATATATCACTTGTTAGAATCATTTTCAAAATAAAAAATATTGTGTACTCGTTAGCTTGAAAAATATCTTGATGATCAGACTATAAATCTTTAAAGTTTTCCTTCTTTGATCATGAGTTTTTGTAAAACTTGTTTGAGAAGAAGCAAACAAGAAAATATCTTATCAAAAGCAAATAGAGTTAAAAATCATTTAGTTCAGTACTTTTGTAAACTCAAACTGTTCCTTATTTATCGAAAAATTATTCGATAAATCCACTTATTGAATAGTCCTTTGATAAATTAGTCTTTAAAAAACAGAAGGACTTCTTTAAAAAAAAGTTTAGTCTAGGCAGATACACCTAAGAGTGGGTGAATTGGGTGTTTCAAAAGTTTTAATGGAAATTTAAAATTCAAAGACAAAGAAAATATGATTGAATAAAAAAAATAGGGATTAGAAAGATTTTACCGAAGGATAGAAGAATCAACACAAGTTAGTTTATCTTGGTTTAGATCAATCGTTTTATCCTAGTCAGTCCCCAGAGGCCTTCTGAGATTTTCAGCTATATACCTCAATACAACAATTGATTTACTCAATCACTTCCCCTTACTTCCCATAAGGTTATAATCCTAACTTAAGAGAACCAATCTCTTAAGTCTACATAATGAATGAAAAATATATTCACAATCTCTCTCTCGAAGAGTATGTATGATGATAATCACTGAAGCTCAATCAATGACGGGTTACATAATGAAGAAATAGATAATGTAATAAATTCAAAAGTTGTTGATCAGTTCATTCATTTTCATTGTTCGTTCTTTTCTTCAATAATGCTGAGTCTATAGCATTTACTTTTGGTTGGTAGCCATTAGGCTCAAATTTATAACTGTTAGAGTGAAGGCGTTGTTGGTCGTTGGTGAGTAGGTAAGCATTTAATGCTTTGCTAGAAGTAGCAAGTTTATGTTGTTGCAGCCTTCATCATTTCAAACTCTTAGCCTTTTCTGAACACACTAACCTCAAAAGATTTGTTAGTAATTAAAGCATTGAGCAAATTTATAAACCAATAATAATAAAGGCATTATCAAAGATCAAGGTCTTAATCAAGTTCAAATGGCTTTTAGAAAAATATACTGTATTAATTGATTAATTATCATTAGTTCGATCAATATTTCAATTACTGAGATAAACAGAAAACATAGCATCACATTGATTAGAGTTTTCAACCATATACAATGCAATAAGTTTTTCAAAAGATATAAGAATGTGGAAAAACATATGTATATTTCATATCTAGAACAATCGTATATAGCTCAAAGAGAGATTCAATCAGATTCAATGTAAACAGAGAAAGATATTTGAAATATATGAAGTTAATCGATTAACTAATCGATTAATATAAGGTAATCGAATACCTAGTCGATTAATATCTCTAGAAGAATTGAAACAGAAATATTTTTAACACAAATTAATCAAACAATTAATCCATTAATGTAAATTAGTCGATTAACTAATTGATTAATGGATTCATATTTGAATTTTCACAAAATAATTCTTCATTGATTAATCGATTAATAGAGTTATCTTTGTTCAGAGGAAAAACTATTCTCAACAGATTAATTGAACAGGCAATTGATTAATCATAATTAATTGATTAAACAATCAATTAATTGACTTGTCTGTTCAATTCTAGAGATCTATCTTATGACATTAATCGAACACTTAATCAATTAATTAATTTTTCTTTATAACACATAACACTGTTCTTACATTAATCGAATAACCAATTGATTAATTGGTACTCATTAATAATTGACTAATCGATTAAGTACCATTAATCCATTGACTAATCGATTAATTCCTTTGATTTTTCTTTTTAACATCTTTTAACCACAGAGACACTTTGGATTATTTTAAATTACTTTTGACATCATTTAAGCATAGAAATAACTTAATCATTGGATTTTCTTTTTACATCATCAAAATATTATTAAATCTAACATTCTCCCCCTTTTTGATGATGATAAAACCAAGTGAGTTAAATCATTAAATGTCAAACAACAAGAATCAAAATAAAGATTGAATAACAAGATGAATCATATCATTAAAAGTTAAAAGTTGCAAAGTAACAAAAAGGAAATAAACTTAAACAACTATGTCTCAATCAAGTGACTCCTAAGAAGATTCCTTCTTCTCCTCACTTCCCCTATCCCCCTTTTTGACATCATCTAAAAGAGTTGGGGTCAGAGAGGAAGAAATGACCAAGGGAAGCTGGGGTAATTGATAAACTCATATTTGTACTGATTTTTAATATGATAAAAGAGAGTTATTATTGATTCTTATCCACATTTACTCCTATATTGAGCAAATTAGTTAATAATATGAAATTGGACAAGTGAGAATTTAAATGATGTGATTTTAGTACTTAATTGGATAAATAATCTATTAAATATCCATTTCAGGTCAACACAGCAATCAATCAGCAAGGTGGAGGGCCATCTATGGAAGCTGTACAAGGAGAACTTCAAGCCTCCATAACAGTCAGGTTGTCTCCTTCCTTGTTTCCCGACTTACAATAGTCTGCTTTGATTAGTTTTACTATATACTTGAGCTATATTTGTTGATTAAGTGTGGGGGAGGAGACCAAGTCAGTAGGATAGATAAATAACCCCATGAATAAATCGAAGATTTTGGTTCAGTGTTGTGATCATCATTGCTGCCTTTGCATGAGTTCATTGCTTCTTCATATTGAGGATAATATAGAATTTAAGTGTGGGGGAGGATGAACTTGATGGGTGAATAAAAATCAGATATTTGCTATGATTTTGTATTTTGGTCGCGACCTCATGCTGTTTATGTCGCGACTAATGTGTTCAAATTGTCAAAATTTCTTCTCTGTGAAGATTAGTCACGACTATTGATTAGTTTTGTCGCGACTGGAAGCTCAAAATTTTTCTGATGTTTACCCACCTGTGATGTTTAGTCATGGTCTGTGCTTATTTTTGTCGCGATTGCAGCTCTCTGTGAATAACTGTCGCGACTATGTTGTTATTTGGTCGCGACAAGAAATTGTTTGTTTAACAAGGTTACTCTCGGTGATTTCGTGTCGCGACCATTGTCAATTTATGTCACGACTATTCTTCTTTGTATAAAACAGTCGCGGCCTAATGACCTTTCTGTCGCGACTAGAATCTATCTTTTGCTGAAAAATCCTTCTACTGCGTTCTGGTTGTTGCTTGGTCTTTGGAATTAACTATCATGGATCTAAATTGAACTTTGAACATATACTTTGAATATTGGCAAATTTGATGAAGTATTAGTTGCTTGTTTCATCAATTCATTACTGGAAATTGTGCTGACATGAATGATTAGTGTCATGTGCTTTGTTTAAGATTCATGCAATCTATTCATATGAGCTGATTAGGGTGAGTAAGCCAGATGGAAGCAATTTGAGCCTTCAACATATACTCCTTTGCATTATGTGACACCATCTAGTTTGGTAACTTTGCAGAACTTGTCTCAATCCTTGATTCAAAACCATATTAGCTCCATGGAATTGTGAAAATGATAAGGGCACTTCTTTCAAAACCCTCTTGACCAAACAGAAACCACATAAATATGAAATCCTTTGCTTTACCCCTTTGAGACCTTCATTTTCTTTTAATTCCATCCTTGATTAATGAATTCTGTACAAAATAGTTGTTGCTGCAGTAAGTCTTTAATTGTGAAGATGCAATTACTTGTTGAATATCTAAACTAAAATATATTTGCTATCTGGTTAAGAAAATGAAAACAAAGGAAGAAAAAAATATATACAGAGAAAATTACAAAGAAAATAGAAAGATAGAGGAAAGAAAAGAAAACCCAGATGCAGAAATTGCTATTCAACTAGTATGAAAAGAATTAAATTGTGACTTGCAGCTGCATGATTGAAACTTTGACTATGTACAGCATTTCATTAATCATTGACATGCATTTCCATTTCATCATCTAACCTTTCCAACATTACAACCCTAATAAAGACCCTTTGATTCATAACCCTTGTGGCATTCAGTGGTGGAGATATAGGATGGTTACAAGCCTGGGAAGTCTAAGCTAGATGGTTGAGTGAAATTACCTTGATAAGAGAGGGAGTGAAACACTATATCTTGTGAGGAAATCTCAACCTAGTTGCTTACTATGATTGAATTACATGAATTAGATTCTTTGATTGAGATGAGATTAGTTTGGATTGCTGCCAATTGAAGGGAAAGATTAATGATTGCAAGTACTCATGCTGAATCTATTTTGCCAATTGTGCTGAACATGTGTGCTTAAATTCAGTTTTGATCCATAATTTTGCTCAGAGTGCAAAAGCTAAGTGTGGGGGAGTTGATAAACTCATATTTGTACTGATTTTTAATATGATAAAAGAGAGTTATTATTGATTCTTATCCACATTTACTCCTATATTGATCAAATTAGTTAATAATATGAAATTGGACAAGTGAGAATTTAAATGATGTGATTTTAGTGCTTAATTGGATAAATAATCTATTAAATATCCATTTTAGGTCAACACAGCAATCAATCAGCAAGGTGGAGCGTCTTTGTGGAATTAAGTCGCGACCATATGTGTTCAACGTCGCAACCAAACTGCAATCAGCGAAGAAGAAGCACTCTCTGTAAATATTAGTCGCGACCTGATGGATATAAGGTCGTGACCAAACTTCAAATGCAGAAATCAATCAGCGAATTAATAGCTGGACAGAAGATGCATGTGATGAATTTCACAGCTGGACTTAACAGACTGCAAGTAGGAGCTGATAACAGATTGTAAGTGGGAGATCAAACATGTGCAGTAACAGAATTAAACTCCACACATCTGGCACTATTCACACACACTGTACACATCAGCACACTCCATCTGAACAGAATGAGCAAGTTGCCAATAGCAAGTGGGAAGCATGTGCTGAACAGAATACCAGATCATGTGCTGACAGCTGGTGCACATCTGGACAGCTCCATTGACTCACTCATGCATTTCAGACTTCTCCTATATATCACACATTCTGTACAGCATTTGTGGGGACTCATCATCTGGACCAGACACTTAAGACGGAGATCACTCTTCTCACACCTCACCATTCATTCCATTCAGCTCCATTCCATCTGCTTCCCCATTCATTCACGCATCCATCCATTCTTCTTCTCCTTCTTCATTTCCCTTTCTGCAACCTTGCTCTGTTCTAGTTAATAGAACCAGAGAAAGGTTCTGCAACTCATCATCTTCATTTTCTCCTTCTATTTCCACATGACTACTGCTGCTGTACCGATATTTGCTGCTGGAGTTCAGATAGCAATGTAAGGCTGAGCTGCTGTGCTTCCTTGGAGATGACACCGAACCAGAATCTTAGAGCTGAAACAGGGAGTGTCTTGAGTCTTTAATTCAGATGTACTTGTATCGAGTTGATATGTTTACTTCTGGTTTATTGATTCAATTAGAGTAATAGATGACAAGGAATTAGGAACCGAGTTGGATTCTTTCTTCTTATATTAATGATCATTTGATTAATATTCATATTCTATTATCTCTAAATTGAACAATTCTTATTCTCTATTAATGTCTGCGAGTTGTAGTGTTAATTGAGATTTAGCTAGCGAGTTGTTAGCTAACCTATTCTAGTTCAATTGATTAACTCTTGATATTCTGAGGATAATGAAGGTAAGGCAATCTCCAAGGGAACATACTTGTCATTATTCATTCATCTCATAATCTTAATCACATAAAAACAGAAACAATAGCATAGACTTTACATTCAGTCTTTAGTTGATAGTTCAAAACACAACTCATCTGCTTAATTTGTTAAATTGTGGCTCAATAGATTAATTAGGAACTCTAACATTCAGTAGCTCCTTGTGATCCGACCTAGGTTAGCCTCCACTTACTATTGGTTAGCTTAGTTTTGTTTGATAATTAGAAATGACAGTTATCAGTAATGGAAGGCTAGATGGTGTGGAGATAGGAGGAAGGGGTATAGTAAGTGAATAGGTAAGGGTACAGATTTTGGGGACTCTGAGATAGAAGTAGGTGAAGGGTCAAAAACTTTAGGAATATACAGATCATGCTGAGTCTCTGATGTGGAGGCTGATCCCTGAGTTCCTCCTCTGAGAAAGAAGGTCCAATGTTGTTCAGATAAGCCAGTAGAATGTTCTTCACATCATACTGATAACTATCGTTTTAATTATAAAAGAAACTAAGCTAACCAATAGTTAAGAAGAGGCTAACCTAGGTCGATTCACAAGGAGCCTAAGTGGATGCTAAGTTACTAATTAATCTAATGAGCCACAAATTAACAAATTAAGCATATGATTTGTGAGATGAGATACTGACTAAATTTTGAAAGTAAATCCTATGCTATTTGTTTATGCTTTTATGAGTTTATGATGATGAAATGAATCAATGACTGATAAACTCATATTTATATTGATTTTTAATATGTTAAAAGGGAGTTTATTATTGATTTTGTCCACATTTACTATTATGTTGAGCAAATTAATTAATAGTATAAAGATGGAACATTTGGAAATTAATTGTTATAATCTTGTGATTAATTGAACAAATAATCTGTCTATTCTAATTTTTCATTATAGGCCAAAGCATTAACAGAATGGACAGCTAATGATGGGTTCACAGCTAGAACATATGCTACAACAGATTGAACATGTGTTGGATCCAGATTTGATAACAGATTGTAAATGGGAGGGAGATCAAGCATATGTTGTAACAAAATAGAATTCCACACATCTGGCACTGTTCACACTCATAACATCCTCTCACACCATTCATATTGCCTCCAAATCAATCACACATACAGCACAGATCCATATCAGCACCTGAGATTCAGTCATCACCTGTCTCACACTTTTGCTATATAATTCATACACTGGGACACCAGACGGAGACCACTCTTCTTCTCCATCTCCATTTTCTCTCACACCACCTGCACTTCTGCTCTGTTTTGAGCAGGAGAAACAGAGACCATTCCATCTTCATCTTCTCCTTCCATTTCCACAAGACTACTGCTGTGCTTGTTGTTGCTGCTGGAGTTCAGATGGCAATGCAAGGCTAAGCTATTGTGCTCTCTTGGAGATGTTACTGAACCAGAATCCTTGAGCTGAAACAGGGAGTGTCATTATGTATTTAATTCAGAGTTAAATGTATCGAGTTGATGTAGTTAATTCTTTAATTACTGATGCAATTAGAGTTAGTAGAGGACAAAGAAGTAGGGAACTAAGTTGGATTTCTTATTTTTGCATAATTGACCTTTGATTGATTATCATATTTTTGTGATAATGTAGTTCTTTTGAGCACTATCTAATGTCTTAGAAGCATATGAAATGACTTTAGACAGCTTACTATTTTTCTTTCCTAACATTGCACCTATAGCTTCATTTGATGCATCACATGAAAGCTCAAAATCCAAATGCCAATTAGGTACAACAAGTATAGGTGGTGTGATAAGCATAGCTTTAATAGTATTAAATGCTCTCTTGCAAGTATCATCAAAATAGAACTCTATATCTTTTTGCATGAGTTTAGAAAGTGGAGATGCAATCTTGCTAAAGTCCTTAATGAATCTTCTATAGAATCCAGCATGTCCTAGGAATGACCTTAGTTCCTTTAAAGATTTGGGATGAGGAAGAGAAGAACCAACCTCAATCTTAGCTTTATCTACTTCAATCCCATTCTTAGATATTAAATGCCCTAGAACTATGCCTTTATCTACCATAAAATGGCATTTCTCAAAATGCAGCACAATTTTTTCTCAATACATCTTCCTAGAACTTTCTCTAAACTTTCTAAACATTCATCAAAATCCTTACCATCACTATAAAATCATCTATGAATACCTCCATGTTGCTTTCCAAGAATTCACTGAATATAGACATCATAGCTCTTTGAAATGTTCCAGGAGCATTGCACAAGCCAAATAGCATCCTCCTATAAGCATAAATACCAAATGGACATGTGAATGTGGTCTTCTCTTGATCTTTCGGTGCAATTGGAACCTAAAAATACCCTAAAAATCCATCAATAAAACAGTAATTAGCTTTTCCAGCAAGTCTTTCTAACATTTGATCTATAAATGGTAAACAAAAATGGTCATTCTTAGTTGCATTATTCAATTTCCTATAATCAATACATACTCTCCATGAATTCTGCACTCTAGTAGGGATTAGCTCATTCTTTTTATTTCTCACCACAGTTATACCACTTTTCTTTGGCACCATATGCACTAGATTTACCCATTCGCTGTCTGAAATTAGGTAAATAATGCTAGCATTCAATAGTTTAGTTTCCTCTTTCTTGACCACATCAAATATTAAGGGGTTTAGCCGTCTTTGTTGCTATTTAATAGGCTTGGCTTCATTATTTAATAGAATTTTATGTGTGCATACAGATGTATCTATACCAGGTATATCAGCTAAAGCCCAACCCATTGCTTTCTTATGTGTTTTTAAAACTGAAATTAACCTTTATTCCTCATAAAATAGAAAGTGAATTAGCAATTATAATAGGTAATGTATCATTTTAAGCTAAAAACACATATTTAAGGTTACTAGGAAGTGGTTTGAGTTCCAGCTCAGGTGGCTGGACAATTGATGGAACCAATTTCTTAGTTTCCAAAGCTGCAATAGACTTCACCAATTCTATCCTCACAGGTTCTACAATGTCCCTGAAATTTTATCATACTGCTTCTCTCCAAAGCCTTCATTCAAAAGGTCAGCAAAAGAAAAAGAAAAAGATTGTAGGGTGGAAAAGTAAGCTATCAATTGAAATATGGTTAATACTTGACACATCACCACTACTATCCAAAGAAAATTCAAAAGAAAAAGAAATTTCAGATTCAAGCAATTCATCAGCCTTCTCAGAATTTTGCAGTAGCAGCAATTCATGCTCCTCTTTAGCTTCTTCAATGTATGCATCAATTGCACGTAAGCCTAACATTGAGTAATCTTCAAATGGATATTTCATTGCTTCGTAAACATTAAAAGTTATGATATTATCACCCACTTCCATTGTAATGCTCCCATTTTTCATGCTTATGACAGTGTTAGCTATTCTAAGGAATGGCCTCCCAAAAATAATAGGACCCTCTGAGGTTGACTCATGTGACATATCCAAGACATAGAAATCTGCAGGTATAATCAAGTCTTTAACCTTCAATAATATGTCTTCTAATAATCCCTCAAGTTTCCTAGTATCCGATCAGCAAGTTGAACTATAATGGAGGTTTCCTTAAGTGAGCCTATGCCTATGCCTAATGATGTATAAATGGAAGTTGGCATTATATTTATGGCTGCACTAAGTTCTAACAAAGCACTAGCATACTGAAACTTACCAATGGTGATTAAGACTGTAAATGAACCTGGATCAATATTTTGTAGGAAGCTATGGCTTAAGTAAAGCTGACACACTAGATCCTACTTTAACCCTTTAATTTGGTTTGCAGATTCTTTTATTAGTGCAGAGTTCTTTCATAAATTTCATATACTTAGGTATACTTCTAACTAGATCCACAAGTGGCACATTAACTTCCAGTTTTCCGTTCCTGTTTATCTTTTAAAACTTGGAAACATGTATGCATTAGAAAAAGATAGGTGTTTCATACTTACTTCTCTATCCTTCTATTCTACATCTTCATGCTCCTCCTTATTCTGGTTTATGTCTTATTTCTGACTTGCACTACTGGAACTAGCAACTGCTTCATGCATAACAGATGGTTGTGCAGCATCCTTCAATATAGTTTGCTCATTTTTCTGCTGCAACATACCCTTGTCTTTGCTGCTTTCTGATTCTGGAATGAATGAAGGTTTTTCTTTAATCAACTCTTCAGTTTTAGATCTGTCCTGCTACTTATTTGCTTCATTATCCTTCTTATCATCATCAGCATCTACTTTCCCCACTATTTTTCCACTTCTCAAACTCATAGCATTCACAGATTTGGGGTTAACAACTGCGTTTGAAGATAAATTTCCACCAATTCTGGCCTGAATATCACTTACTGAATTGGTTAGCTGTGATACATAGCCATTCATGTTTGCAACTTTTGTTTCCCACTGTCTATTTTACTCTCCAAGGTAGCAAATTTAGAATCTATCATTGCTATGTTACTCTCCAATGTAGATCTGAAGTCCTTAAAATTAGAGCTGAAGTTTGTGTTTATGGAATTTATGTTTGAGTTCATCATATTAATGCTCTTGATTATCTCAGATATTCCATCATCCTTTGCTGTGTAGGTATATCCATAGTTGTAGAGGATTCAGCCACTTGCTTATCATTATTGAATCTATTTGGCCCAAAATTCCTGTCTCCACCTCCATCTCTCCATCTAAAATTGGGATAACTCTCCATCCTTCATTATATGTGTTGGAGTATAGATTCCTTTATGGATACTAGTTTTATTTGCCTTGATAGATGGATAATACATCCTCATAGTGTGTAGGACACTTGTCACTGGTATGCATTGGAGAAAAATAAAACTGACAACTAGGAACAACTAGAGCTTAAGAGTATGGGCTTTGAACATGTAAATTGCTCAATTGAGCAGCTAACTTGTTGACCTGAGCATTCATAGCAACAACTTGAGAAGACAGATTATTATAATCTTGAGAAGAGCTTGCAAAAACCTCTTGAACTTGCCTAGTATTATAGCCCCATACTGCTAGTCATTATTTACAATCTTCTTAATTAAATGTCATGCTTCATCAGGAGTTAAGTCATCAATGAAATCCCCAGCAGCTGCATCTAAATTATTTTTTGCATGAAATACGCAATCTTGAGTGAAAATACTGCACCAAATGCTCACTTGGAATCTGGTGGTAGGACATCTAGCTGGCAACTCTTGAAACCTTCCCCAAAACTCATGAAAAGACTCTTGAGCAAACTATTTTGCAGCAAAAATCTCCTTCCTCAATGTAGCAGCAGTCTTGGATGTAGGGAAGTATCTCTTTAAGAAAGTATTCCTCAAGTTATTCCAGGAGTCCAAGGCATGAGGTGTATGATGTGGCAGCATATAAGACTATTCCTTTGCCTTTCCTTCAAGTGTAAAATGAAATACTTATCTCTGCACAGTATCCATATCAGCACTTACAGGTTTCATAAATGAGCACACACACTGCATAGTCTTCAAGTGCTTGAAAGGATTCTCACCTGTCAATCTATAAAATTTGGGTAAGTTACTTAACAAAGGACCTTTCAACTCAAAATTAACATTAAAAGCAGGACAAGTGTGAAAAGGATCAAAGTTTGCATTAGAAGAAGTCAGTTCTCTTATGCTCCTACGTACGCTTCTATTATTCATGTTATTCTCTTCATATTGCTTATTTAGATTATTCTGATTATGAGTATAAGCTTCACCCTCATTAACATGCTCCATGACAAAATGATTATCTAAGATATCACCAAATGCAAATTGTCTCTACTATAACAGATTCACTAGAGGAACTAAGCTTAACAACAGATACAACACTAGCTTGATTTAGGATTTTAGCTTTCTTAATTTGCCTAAGTGTTCTATTGATTTCTCTGTCCAAAGGAAAGAATTCAGAGCTTCTGGTCATGCAAATCACACTCAACAATTATGTAGGATATCAAGTACATCAATAATGTAGAAATTTTAGAAATTGAGATCAAGTAATCGCAGTTCAAAAAGCTGAGGTCGCGATGAAAAGGACTCTAGGTCACGACTATAAAGTACAGAGAGCAGATATCGTGACAAAAATAAACTTCAAGTCATGACTGTTGGTCACAGAGAGTAAAATTTTGAAATCAGGATTTTTGGTGGCGACCAAATGTTACTTTGGTTGCGACTAAAAATCACAGAGAACAAATGTTGAAATTAAAAGATTTTTAGTTGCGACCAAAAGTCAATCTAATTTCAACTAAAAATCACAGAGAGTAAATATGAATTAAGCACTGATTTTTAGTCGTGACTAAGTGTCAATTTGGTTGTGACTGGAAATCACAAAGAAGAAAATTTGATGGATAATATTTTTGGTTGCGACCAAAAAGCACTCCAGTTGCGACAAAAAGTTACAGAGAGCAAATATGAGTTAAACAATGATTTTAGGTTACAACCAAATATTTATCTGGTCGCGACTAAAATGCACAGAGACTCTCAAAAATCAATAGTCGCAGCTAAACAGGCAATTGGTCGTGACTTAAAAAGACAAAATATTAAATTTGTAGAAAAACTAAAACACCTATATTCTTTTTATGTTTTTTAGGCCCAGCAGATTGCTTAGAAAACCTTAACAAGTAAGGCTCCCTGACAACAGCGCTATTTTGATAACTGTCATTTTAATTATCAAATAAGAAACTAAGCTAACCAATATTAAAGTGAAGCTAACCTAGGTCGATTTACAAGGAGTTTATATGGATACTAAAGTTTCTAACTAATCTAATGAACCACAAATTAACAAATCAATAAGATAAATTGTGAGATGAGATATTGAATAACTTCTGAATGTAAATCCTATGCTACTATTTATAATTTTAGATGTTAATGATGATGATATGAATCAATGACAAGTGTGTTCTCTTGGAGATTACCTTACCTTCATTATCCACAGAATATGAGGAGTTAGTTGAATTAGAATATGTTAACTAACAACTCGCCAGATAAATCTCAATCAAAGATACAATTCATAGACACTGAATAGAGAAATATGAATCATTCAACTCAAGAGATAGAAGACAACAAATTAAACAGATACAATTGTACTCTACTATAGAATTGATCTAATTAACCACATCCATAACTAGTTCAAGGATGACAATAAATTAAAGCTCAATTAAACATAATTAGGAAATCTAACTCAGTTCCCTAATGTTCATCATCTACTAACTCTAATTAAATCAATAAAACTAGAATTAACTACATCAACTCGATACAATTAAATTTGAATTAAAGACACAATTGAAACTCCTTATTTTAGATCAACGATTCTAGTTCTGTATCATCTCCAAGAGAGCACAATGGATCTAGCCTTCCATTACTATCAAGACTTCAACAGCAGCAGTAAATAGATCAGCAACTGTCATGGTGAATGTAGAAAGAGAAAATGAAGATGGAAGAAGAACTTTCCTCTGGTTCTATTGCTTAGAAACAAAGGAAAGTTGAAGATGAAAGAGAGAGAATGGAGATGGATGGCATGTATGAGAGAGTATGGTGAGAGAGGTCAGATCTGGATGGAGTGAGGTGTGGAAGCTAAAGGAGAGCGTGTGAGAGCTGTGTGATGTGTGTATGGCGCATCCAAAGCTGTGGAATGAATGTGTGATATATATGAGAAATGTGTGAATGGTGTGACAGACCTGAAGTGATGAGTTGTTAGTGTGAGTGAGTGATTCTGTTCAAAATGGTGTGTGTTATGTGTGAATTCAGTTCTGAATTGGACTTCCTCCAGCTGTCAGCACATGCCCAATATGTTACAGCACATGTGTGAATCTCCCACTTGCTTCTGTTATCAGCTCCTCAATTCTTGGATCCAAAACATGCTCAATCTATTAGCAACTTTGTTAAGTCCACCTTCCAACTGTCAAACCCATCTAATTACATTCTAATTGATTCTCCTTCTAATTCTGTTATAGCAGCAAGTTAACTTAGTGATTAATGAACATTTTTCTGAAATGGAAAATTAAAAGATACATTATTTATCTAATGAGATTATATTTCAATATATGACCAAAATTATATCAATTAATTCCTAACTTTCTAATTTTATATTATTAATTAATTGCTCAACATATTGATAAAAGGGGACAAAAATTAATAATAAAATTCTCTTTAAACACACTAAAATCAATACAAATAAGAGTTTATCAATGAGATGCTGAAATCTTACTTCGATATCTCGGACGCTTTCTCCATCAGCCATTTGGAAAAGCTCAAACTCTATTTTGACCATGTTGACTCTGCTTTCTTTAACACCGAAGGTTCCTTTGTGAACTACTTCCAGGGCTTCCCACATCTCCTTAGCCATTTCCAAACTGGACATCCAGAAATACTCCTTCTAACTTAAGGCACATGATATAATATTAATGGCCTTGTCATTTAGTAGTATCATCTTTTTATCATTGTCATTATATTCACTTTGCTCCTTCGAAACTTTAGCTCCGACAATGACTTTTGTTGGAATGTAGTTTCCATCTTGTATGACATCCCAGAGACCATACATAGAAGCTTTGATGAAGGTTTTCATTCTTATTTTCCAGAACGTAAAGTTCTCTCCTTTGAAACCTGGAGGCTTCATGGTGGAGCTTCCTTCCGATAACATGCTATCTGTAAAATTATCCTAAAATATAACTACTATTAATTATTTGGACCTATTTTATACACAATATAATTAAAAACAATATTATAAATAAATTTGATTTATTTCAAAAGAGTTAACCATAGTAGAAAAGAGCTTTACTAAAATCCAAAAGAAACCCTACTATAGTTATAAAAAGATTTTTCTTAATAGACAAATAATTATGATAGAAAAGAACAAGATGAGTCAAGTTATTTACGACATATAAATTACTGAATCTTTTATAAATTGTATATTATAACTAAATAGATACTTGAGTAGACTTAGTTTTATAATATAAATATTACACTTTTCTATAAACATGTATATTAATGAATAAAAAGGTAATAATAGAATCTTTTATGAAATATTCTTAAAGATATTAAAAATTAAGTTAAAGTGTATATATAAAAATAATATAAGAATTTATACAATTTTAAAAAAATTGAAAAATATAATTAATAATATAAGAGTCTATCATGTATATTTAGAATATTACCCTTAAGACGAACTCCTAGAATCAAATTCAAATAATGTATTATATAATTTTAGAGTATGTATAATGAACCCTACTATAGAAATATACAAGTATTCTACACATACATTCGAATGAGAATGCTATACAATTGATATAACTTTAATCAAGCCTCTGAAGTTTTTCCTGCGATCCTAAGATGAGAATATAGCCTAAAAAATGTTAATAAAATTAGGGTGAGACAAAGGTCTCAGTAACTAGTAATTCTACTCATCATGCATACTAACATGTGCTCATGAGGTGTCAAATGGGACATCAAAAAGTACAATATATAAAAAATAACATATTATCATAACAAAATCAAATGGATGACCCACCCAAGTTCCTCCCATAAATCCAACCGAACTGCCTTATTCCTACTGACCGAACCCATGGGCTAGTGATAACTGACCACTTAGAAAGCTAACCAGTTAAGTGGTATAGATAGGCCAAAATTCACAGAGCAAATGACTGGACCATGAGTTTATTCCCCTTAGTAAACAGGTGGAGGTATCGTAGCCCTTCAGTAAATAGGTGGGCACGTCCCTCGGTAAACTAGTGGGATAAAAACTAACAATCGAGCTCCAATAGAGGTTATATCACGTGGTAAAAATATAACTCTATCATCACCCATCCCCATGCATAATTATCAAAATAATTATATTAATCAAAATCTCAATAGTGTGATAAATATTACAAAAAGATTTTTCTCAAGATAATAACTTTTTTAAAATTTTAATATCAAGATATAACAAATTTATAATCTCAACTCAACTTTCTAAATTAAACTTTAAGTCCCACAAGACTATTTTCAATAAAAAATCAAACAAGTTTTTGCAATACAATCGTATCAATATCAATAAATTTATATATATATCAAATTACTTACAAATATCATATTAACACACACAATGAGTAAAAAATAGTTACGTCTCGTCTAAATATATGAATAATTACCACAAAAGATTTGAAAGGTAAATCTTAGCTTTGTGTGAGTTTAACTAAGGGCATGTTTGGGAGGAAATAGATGTGGAATTCTTTGGGAACAGGAAAGGGATTGAGAGAGGACTAAAAAGAGAAGAGCGGACTCAATAATCAAGTTCGTGCAATAACTCAGGGCCTTAGTTCTATTTATGAAGCCATAATAATAATTCAAATTCAAATCCATATCTAAATTTGAACCACAATCCTAATAATTCCCTAACTAATAATAACAATTAAATCATAAAACTATAAGTAAAGAGAATGATAGGATAATCCATATATCATATTTTAAAAATAATAAAAATATTAAACCATAATAATTTAATTAGATAATATTTTTAAGTTATTGATAAATAATATTTTTAATTGTACTTAAATAGAAGGATAAAAATTAGGATAGTATACTATCTCCAAATCCTGCTATAGATATTAGATCTCTCTTGAGATTGTTAGATCTTTTTCAAGAGATATGCTCTGATACCAAATGTTAGTCTAGAAAGATACACCCAAGAGGAAGTCTATTGGGTGCTTCAAAAGTTTTAACGGAAATTTAAAACTCAAAGACAACGAGAATATTGTTGAATAAAAATAATAGGGATAAGAAAGATTTTACTGAGAGATAGAAGAATCAACACAAGTCAGTTTATTCTAGTTCAGACCAATCCACTTGTCATACGTCCAGTCCCCAAAGGCCTTCTGAGATTTTCAACTATACCCTAAGATTTGAACAGGCTCTTAGTATCTCAGTACAACAATTGATTCACTCAATCACTCTCCCTCACTTCCCTTAAAGTTATAATCCCAACTTAAGAGAACCAATCTCTTAAGTCTACAAAATGAATAAAAAATATATTCACAATCTCTCTCTCAAATAGTAGTATGATGATAATTACTAAAACTCAATAAATGACGAGTTATAGAATGAAGAAATAGAGAATATAATAAATTTAAAATTGTTGATCAGTTCATTTGTTTTTGTTGTTCATTATTTTCTTCATTAATGTTTAGTCTTTATATAGCATTTACTTTAGTTGGTAGCTGTTATACTCAAATTTGGCGGGTAGGTAAGCATTTAATGCTTTGCTGGAAGTAGCAAGTTTACATTGCCACAACCTTCATCATTTTAAACTCTTAGCTTTTTCTGAACACACTCAACCTCAAAAGATTTGTCAGTAATTAAAGTATTGAGTAAGTATATAAACTATTAATAATAGTCATTATCAAAGATCAGGTCTTAATTAAGTTTAGATGGCTTTTAAAAAAATATACTGTATTAACCGATTAATTAATTAGAGAAATAAGAAACAGAGCATCACATTGACCAGAGTTTTCAACCATATACAATACAATAAGTTTCTCAAAAGATATAAAATGAAGAATGTGTAAAAACATATGTATATTTCATATATGGACACTTAATTGATTAATAGATACTCATTAATCAATTAATTGATTTTCTTTATAACATAGAACATTGTCCTTACATTAATCAAATAACCAATTGATTAATTGGTACTCATTAATTGATTAAGTACCATTAATCGATTAACTCCTTTGGTTTTTTAACATCTTTTAAACACAGAAACACTTTGGATTATTTTAAATTACTTTTGACATCATTTAAGCACATAAATAACTTAATCATTGGATTTCTTTTCAATATCATCAAAACATTATTAAATCTAACATTATTGATCAAAGTCTTTATTGATAAAGCATTTTATAAAATTATTTTCATAAAACTGAGTCTTTACAAAACTTATTGAAGGCTTCTTCTGTAAACTCTCTTATCGAACAAGTTTTCGAATAACTTGAGTTTTAGAATGATGACTCAGAATTGTCATAAACAAACTTCTTCATGATTTATCAAAGTCTTCATCATATTTTTAGAATAGATCTTCGATAAATACTTTTTAGAAATCATATTTTTGTTCAAAAGTTCTTTCTCATTTATCAAATAACTTATAGAATAGCTACATGATCATAAACTTATCGATAAATACTCTTATCAATTAAATTTCTTTCTAAAAAAATTTCTCAATTAATTATCATAATCAAAATATTAGAGTCTAACATTTCTCTCTCTTTTAGATGATGTCAAAACTTAATTAAAAAGCTTTGAAAAACATTGATTTGTAATTTAAAAGTGATGATAAGTCATATTAGTAAATACACACAGAGAAGTAATAGAAGCAAAACAAATTTCTATTAATTTTAATATTGTAATTACATCATATTAAAAACAAGCAAATAAATAGTTACTAAAATAGTTTATCTATTCTCCCCCTTTTTTACATATATCAAAAACAGGGTCTTGAAGTTCTAAAAATTGAACCTTGAGGAGTAGGTATATTGTGTGTAGGTCAAGAGGTTTATGGGTGACTTGGATTAGGGTGATTTGAACCAAAGGAGGTAGGTGCAATTTGGTTTCTCAAATCAGTCACTTCCTGTCATAGAAATGTAATTGCCTGTGTCTATAAACTAATAATATGAAGAAGAGTGGCTGATTGATCCTTATTAACTTAAATTGCTTTTTCCACGTCAGAGACAATCTTATTATCCAAAGAGTGTCCAAATTCTCTGAGCAACTTGGGAAGATCAGGATCATAAGACTTCATACTTGTTTGAAGTTGAGCCAATAAGTCTTCTTTGAAGCTTTTGAGTTCTTGTTGAACCATATTGTGCATAGCTGCCTGGGCACAAGAAGGTACAGTGGAAGGAGCAATAGGAGCAGCTAAAGATTTAGCTTCATCTTGTTGTATAGGCTGCTTCCCTTTTTGAGTCTTATTTCCATTTCCTCATTTGTCAATGGCAGAGAAATCCTCATTTGATGTATCTACTCAGTCCCAAATCTTAGCACCTTCACTTTCTTCTCCCCTTTCTCTAGATACTCTATGTTATGATGTTAAAGGAAGAGAGAAATTAGTTGGGGATAGGGTATTGAAGTGGACTTGGATTTTGAAAAATATAAGTTCCTTATTTCATTAAAAATCAAGTCCCCAATGTTGATTTTCTCCCTACTAATTATCCTGGCTAGCAAAACTTAATCTTCTTGAGTCATGTAAGTGAAGCTCCCTGACTTGTTGACCATACTTCTCGAGTAAATGTAGTGGATTATCATATGATAATCGCACATGTCTTTAGGAACAAATTTTAGATCACCTAAGAAGTTATCATTCAGCATCAAGATCTCATAAATAGCTCTGGCCTTTCTTCAAGTCTGTTATTTTAGCATAATGTTGATCACATTTGAATCCAGTTTGATTTCCCTTCCTATCAATTCTATGATCAGGTGAGTACCTACCAATTCACCATCATCACCAGCCTGATCAAATACTTTCATATTATAATAAAATCTTTTGACAACTTTTGGGCAATATAAAAGATTTACTCCTAGCTAGTTTTCATAATGCTTCATTGGTTTGCTTAAATCCAATTTTGTCGTCATTGTACATTAGATAATCTAAATCCATAACAACGACAAGACAAAAGTCCCTATGAGCATATTCTGCCTTAAGCTTCCCTTTATCCACGCCTTAACCTAGGTTTCCAGAAAGTAACACAAAATTGGAGGGTGAAGTAGGAATAAAAGTAGGGCCAGCAGAGGGAGACAAAGGTGGGGGTCTAGAAATACCTTGAGTATCATCATTTCTTTTCTTTCTCTTTAGGCTTTGCTGAGCATTTTGTTTGACTCTGCTCTCTTGCACTTGTATATGAACTTGTGGTGTTTGTTCAGAGGATTCTATATCTTTTGAAGAACTCTTGTCTTTGGCCACTAACTTCAAAGTATTTCCCTTTTTTTCCTTTGCATGTTCTAACCTAACTTCTGGTACCTTGGTTTTTGACATTGAGATGACTGATAAGATGATGAACAGAGAAGGTTAAGCGATGACGAGGAAGGTGAGTTGAGTATTTGGATGAGAAAATTAATTTGGAATGTTAGGGGAATGATTCTTGACAGTTTTAATTGATGAGTGGGAGTTATAGAAACAGTTAGGATCTTTGTGTTGACAGAATATGATAGATTTTTTGAAGAAAGTTTCAATGAACTGAAAAGTAACAGTCATATCTTTAATAAATAACTAATAATTTATCAATAAATCCTTCGATAAGTGCCCTATTTGAAGTGTTTATCGATAAATCTTTAAACAAAGATAAGAAATTTATCAAATAGCTCTTCAATAAGTCTCCTTATCAATGAATAGTTCGATAAATTACTACCTTTTTCAATCAAACTATACCAAATTTATTGAGAAATTCTTACATAAACATACTCATCAATGCGTTATTTAATCAGAAATCTCTTTTGTTTAAAACTAAATAGCTCATTTATCGAATAGCTTTTAGATAAGTACCCTTATCGATAAGTTATTCGATAAATATCAATATCTTTTCACATATTTTATTGAATAATATTAGGATAAATATTCTTATCGAAGAATTTATCGATGAAAAATAGCACAAAATACTTCAAGTAATTAATTAATTTATCGATAAAAACCTTTATCGATAAGACGTTTGATAAATTCTAGTTTCTAGCACTTCACAAATTCACAAAATAATTTCAGTTTTATTGAACACATGTTCGATCAATGATTTTATTGAATGGGTTTTTGAAAGGATTCAGTTCATTGAAGTCAAAACAGTTTTACTTTTATCATATTTTATCGAAGCCTTTATCGATAACTTTTTCAATAAATTAATGACTTCTTTCGCAAATGTTACTTTTAAAAACATGATTTTCAAAAATAATATCTTTCACAAACATATCAAAGGAAAATTTTTACCAAAGGCACAAAGACATGTATAGCATGGAAACATTATCATCAAAATAACTCAAATATATCTAATTATAAAGAGAGAGGGTATAGAGATTCTCATTTTGTTTTGGCAGTTGAATGTGAATGAATTCCTTGAAATTATTTGCCTTGCTCTCTTATTTTTTTAGCATCTTTTTTATTGGCATGAATGATGATATTTTTTATTGTTGCCAATTGTCTTTGCTACTCTAGTGTTTATTGTATCAGTTCTCATTGTTGATGTATCTTTTGTGAAATTCATTGAGATATATCTTTATTCCCTATCATAAATGCAAATCTCTCTCTTTCTTTGAGAATAGTTAATATGATCATATAGAGAATAATTTCCATATATGTGAGACCATATAACATATAGCAACTCATCATCAAAATATCAATTCTCATTGAATATGATAATAGTTAAGCTTGTAAAGTGTGATGCATATATAAATATGAAGCTCTCCCTCTTTAAAATGAGTCTATCTTAAAAGAATAATGCTTCTTTTTTAAGTATGCAATTTTAACATGATTTTTTAAAATATGAACCTTTGAAAAATTGATTTCATGAGAATATGGCAGGTCAGCTAATTGGAGAGAAAATACTAAAAACATATTGGATAACATGTTGAACAACAATGTTAATATGTTTTGAAAATTTTCTAGGAGCAAAAGTCACATAGGATATCAAGAATGAAAGCTCAAAGACTTTGCTCATTTTACAAATGATAGTTGATCAATGAAGCGTATTAACTCTTTTAGTCCAAATGACCAGAGTAGCAAATTTATTCCAGTGAATAAATATTTTAAGCGTAAGGCTCTAATGTTTTGGAATCTTTTTACATGATAAGCTTGAACTTTATGAGTTTGTTAAACATACTCATTGGAGGATAAAGAGTTCACGCACCTAATGATAGCATATTTAAGGTTACTGATGACTCTGACAAATGGATTTGGAACATTTTAAAATTTTCATTTAGATAAATTATTCTCCAATACTGATATCCATACTTTTTTAGAAATAAATGTTTTCAAAATCATTTGTATGCTTTTTGTAAATTCAAAATGTTTGATGCAGAAATTTGAAATTTACTTTTATCTTTGAAATCATGAATATATACATTTACAAATTAAGATCAATTTATGAATTGAAATTCACACAACATTTGAAAACACAAATATATAGAAAACATATATGCACAATTCAGTTTATAATCCATTTAGCAACTGAGAACATATATAAAATATTGAAATGTTGATTGCTAAAGGAATACAACAAGGAACAAGTATCTTTAGTCCAATCCAAAATTCAATTAAGCACAATAAAAAAATAAAGACCAGATTTCACCTTGTTTTCCTTTTGTCCTTGTGGCAGTCACTTAATTTTGATGAACTGATATTGAACTTTACTTTAGTACCAAAATTCAAGTTTTACTGGTTCATCTTTATCAAGATTTGGATTTTCTTTTGAATCCACAGATGAATCTTGTTAATCAAATTTCCTACAAAATAATTGAACTTGTTTTTCTTTCCAGGTATCCAACTTTACTTGGATCCATGAGAGGTTAGTTTGTAGAAAGTAAAACATAGTTCATATGCTTAGAGGGAATATAATTAATTTAGAATGGTTGAGCATGTTACTTTATGCATATAGATAATACTTTTCAGAAATATCTATGCATAAAGAGATTGAGCTACTGAACGTTGCCTTTTACTCTTTTTCAAAATATTTATCAATCAAGTTTTCTCAGGAGTATATAAAGAGAATTTAAGATCAGTTGCAATGTTTATTTTTAAGAATACAGATGTAAACCTCAAATAATTATCAAACATGATAATATAAGAGGTTTACCTTTGAACCTTTTACCTTTTTATGAAAGAAGGATTGCCTTTTGCTTATCCATTGCATATTCGAATTCTTCTGATAGACGTTTGCAATGGTCTCTTAACTAATATAGACCTTGATGATTGAGAGATCCTTTTTATTTTATTTTCCTCAAGATAATTGAATGGTATATTGTGATAGTCCATTCTTGAGGTTGACTGCACTCTTTGGGCTTTTCTCTATTGCTTCTTATAAATTGAATTTGAAGTTGTTGTAGTGGATTCTCCATGAGTTCTTTTAAATGATGTGCCTTTCACTAATGCACGAGAGACTCTTGAATGCCCCTTTCTCCATGTACTGTGTCCATTCCTCTTAATGTTATCTTGCACATTTGAGAAATTGGAAGGACATTTCGGTACCTGCTTAACTTTGGTCCTTAAGCATTAGTATTGGACCTTGAATGTCTTTTAGGAACTCAAACTAAATTTCTCTCATTAAAATTTCTTGTAATATAGCATGTATGAGAAATATGGCCTGGTTTTACCATAATAATTGTAAATAATGGAATGATAAACTTATGAGTATATTTGCAAATATTGTTTTCTTCGAGTGAAAACAATATATAATGATTGTGTAAAAATTCTTTCTTTCTATTGGTAATATCACCAGAATATAGAATATATTTGCTTTTCAAAACAAAATCAATAATTGGTTTAAAAATCATATCATGAAAACTTTTAAAATTATTTTTCTTAAACTTATAAGAGGGATTGTGTAACATCCCTAATTTCTGTACTAAGTTGTATGTACAGATTGAATAAAATATATGAGATGTTTAGGAAAAGATGTGGCCATATTTATGTAAAGAAAAGGATTAATTGGAAGAGGAAGAAAGTCTAAGAGCCAAAGTGCAAAATTACGAAAATGCCACTGTGATGCCCTAAGAAACCAGAAGTAAATGGAGGGCATTTTGGTCATTTTACACAATGGATGGATATCAGAGGAAATTTGATAGTAAATTATTATAATTAATATGAGAATTTATGGAGTTGACAGAAGTCAAAAAGGAGTCCTGTAGAATTAATTATGGAATTTACGGTGAAAAAGGACACCGATAAAGGGTTAAAGGAAACATGTGTAATTTTTAACAGGACTTCTGGGTCTCAGAAAATTATGAAACTTTGTAGAGAATTAATTTTATATTAGAATGAATTTCTAAAAATGTTAGAACAATTAAAAGAGGTGTTTAGCATTTATGCTAAGATCAGGGTAAGTTACGGATATCGGTATGAGGAAAGTACATTGGGATTTGGGCCAGTTAGATATTGGCCTAAAAGAGGCCCAATATTTCGTCCTAGGCCAGCCCAATAAGGCCCAAAAGTTATCTTGGAGCCCAAGTCCAAATAATAAATAATTTATGGATTTTTGAAAAGAAAGAAAAAGAGAATAAAGTAAGAATTAGGTGTTGCACATGGTGGGACCCACAAGGACTTCAAAATGGCACCCAAAAAGAGGAAGGGTTAGGTGTACCAAGTGAGGCCATGCTAGTGATGTCATGGTGGTAAGGTCTTGAGTGAAAAGTGAAAAGACATTCCAAGATCAAACCTTTAACCATTAGATCAAATAGTTTCCAAAGTGATCTTGGCCTTCAAATGGCACATGACTTTTGCTATAAATACCCCCCTTTCCATTCATTCTTCACACCCAAGAGCTCCTTTAGAAAGAGAAGTGAGTTCTAGAGAAAGAAAGTGGAAGAAAGCAAGGAAGAAGCAAGGGTCTTGAAGGAACAAGTAAGGTAAGTTGTCTCCTTGCTTCTACCTTTTGTTCTTATGGTTTGTGCTTGAGTTTAAGTGATTTTTGAGGCTTAAATATTGGGGAAATGCTGCTGGAATTTTTGTGTATATGTGAAAGGAATATGAGTTTTAATTCATAGATAGTTAAGACAAGCTTAAACAAGTTAGTTACATGCTTGGTTGTGAAGTAAGTTGATGTTCTTGACTTTACCATTTCGGTTTGCACTGTTTATGCACTGTTCATGATAGAAGGAAATGGAATTTCAATGATTTAATGCTTCCATTGAGTTTATATGATGCTTTTGTGTAGGATTGGAAAGGTTTTGAACCTTGGAAACCATTGGAATTAAAGGTTATAATGTTGAAAATTCCTCACGGTTACTGTTCACTCGCGTTCACAGTGATTTGAATTTCATGATTTTGATACTTCCAATGGTCTTAAAATGAGATTTTGTGTGGGGGGAAAGTGGAGGAACAAGTATGGGAAGCATTGGAATCAAAATGAGAATTTTTGAAAGAATTATGCATGTTTTTCAAATCTGTCCGGAACAGTGCATAGTTGCTGGAATTTGGTTGTTTTGAGTTCATAAATGGATTCAAAAGGCCAAATTGTGTAGGGTAAGGTCAAGACATCAATTGATTCAAAGGCTAAGTCAATTGGTAAAGATTAAAGGAAGTTATGTTACTTAAAGTAAGCTTAGTGTTCAAGAGAAGTTAGATTGTAATGGTTGGATGGTAATGTGATGTTAGGAATTGCTTGATGTGCTCAAAAGAGGGCAGCCACATAGCAAGGAAAAGTAAGAAGGAAGAAGCAAAGTTAAAATGGAAAGAAGTAAAGCAATAAGGTAGTAAACTTACCCTAAACTTGTATGTATTGAATGTTATGCTTGATTGTGCTATGACTTTGTTGAATTGTGTGCATATGTGTATATGATTGAAGCTCTGTTTCTATGATGACCTTGGCCAATTGTATTTCATATGTTACATGGAAGCATGCACATTACGCAATGTTTACACTTTCACAAGCAAGCACAAGTAATTACTTTAATGCATGCATTGTTTAGTACCGTTTGCTACTGAGATTTCCCCAGAAATCTCACCCCATCCATGTAATCCCAAACCCACAGGTTTACGAATGAGTAAAGAAGATAAAGAGGCATGAAGAGAGGTTGGGAATTGGAAGATTTGAATATTATGTAATAAATGTGCGAGTTGTTGCATGTAATGTTGTTATATGACAAGTTGAGCAACAATGTTCATGATGAAAAGGTATAATAGTAAATGATGAAATAAATGTATCAAATAATTATGGCATAACCCCATAATGTATATGAATGTATGAAAGGCCAAAGAGATTGGTTATGTGTTCTGGAACAATTAATGGAAAATTCATATTTTTGAGGTTAAGGTTAAGGTTAAGATTCAAAGATATTTTCTAGAAAATGCCGTTGTGCTGGTAGACTATACAAAGTACTGTGTACGTAAGTGCTGTCTAAGGAGGCTGGAAGTGAGTGGACCTAGCCGGTTCATCCAGTCTTTCCTGGGTACTTATGTAGAATGGTAGTTCTCATGGGGAATTACCGAATCAGTACGGTTATCTTCTACCAGAATTTTTGGCAAAGAGAGATATAATAAAGTCAAGATTACTTCCATAAGTGTACTCTGAGATGTTTAAAGGAGGATGTTTCATTTTGGTATCAGAGCAAAGGATTCTGGCTTAGGAAATGCTCTGAACAGATGATTTCTGGCATTAGTATAGAATAAAGTTAGCACAGAACAAAGGGTTCTGGCTCAGAGGATAAGATTCTGGCACAGAACAGAAGGTTCTGGCTCAGTGTTGCTCTGGTTTAGTGAGACTGATCCCTTAAACAAATGAGAAGTTTGAGTGGTTCTTTCCCTAGAGTATGATATAGGGATGGTGTTCACTGCTTAGAAAGGTTTAGATAGAAGACAGTGACACCCTGATGAATGAGACTGTACCCCGAGCTTTACAGTCTTACAAAGGATATGATTACGATAGGCTAATCTTAGTCAGTCGATACAGCCGAGGTCTCATGTTTATTAAAACATTATGGCTGGACTAAGCAGAATAATGTTTAAGAAGCAATTTCCTCTATGGATAGAGACAGAAGCTGATCAGTTCACGACTAAGGAAGCTGCAAGAGTAGTTTGAGGTATCATGCTGTGACCAGATACTACAGTAAGGATGCCAGATGTCCAAGTTGCGATAGGTTAAGTCATAAGTCACGATGAAAGAAGACTTTTGGGTTACAACGACAGAACACAGAGTAAATATTTCTGCAATAGACATAGGGATTCATAAAGTTAAGCTTGAAATACCAGTTAATCAGTGAAACCCCCAACCTGTAATGTTGTATAAAGATGAGGTACACCCAGACTTGGACTCTTCAGGTAGTGAAGAGAGTTCAGATAACATCATAAGGGACTCAATCAGGAAGGTTTATAGTAAAGTACCCCATGCATATTTTTGTAGACTCAGATTTATAGTCTGGAGATTATGAGAAATTCAGTCAGATATTGTGTATGCATCAGATAATGCTGCACTAGATAATGATGGGTCTAGTAATTATGTACAGGATGAGTTTGATAGAGTGCTCTCTAACCCTGATATAAGCTCTCTTCCTTCGATAAGAGGACAGATTACGGCTGAGGAAGCTGAGAACTGATACCGGATTATAAGTAGGCTAGATATTATTCCTCCTCTACTAGAGTTTGAGGATAAGTTTGATATGAGTAGCTTAAGAACCAGTTATAATCTGTGACATCCATTCCTATTATCCCAGTCCAGGAATATATGAGGCTATAGATAAAGATTAAAGGGATGTTCCTGGCCCTAATCCACCCCAGCTTCTTTATGAAAGATAGACAATGTGACTATACTAGTCTCAAGAAAGGCTGTGGGAAGTGAACTACTTAGTTTAGGTTAAGGGATGGAAGGAAGTAGAAATCAAGAGTAGTCAGTTTAGCTGCAGTTCTTCAATGCCGTAGCAAGGATGATAAATAGAGATGTGATAGAGGGCATTGACCTGGATTAAGTTTTCATGTTAGTAGCATGATATGAGATGGCCATAAGCTAGATATTACTATATACCCTACGTGGCATGTAAAGCTAAGTGAGCTTTTGGCAAATGGTTCACAACTGATGTGTAAGGATCGGCCATTACTAGGGTAAAGACTAGACAAGAACATTATAAGGGAATGTTTAAAGCAAGTTAGATCCAGGTCGAATGTAAAATAGTTTGGAACACAGCTAGAAGTCCTCGAGAAGTTAGGCCATGACGAAAGGTGACCCGAGGTCGTGACTAAAGAATGTAGAGATGTCCAGGCATAACAAGTAGAATGAGATGGTCACAACTAAAGTTTATGGATGCGTTGCGCCTAGTTCATACTCAGGTCATGATGAAGATATGCAGGGACCTGATGATGAATGAAGATGACAGCCTCATTGAAGTTTATCAGTTAGAGGTTTAGCACATGATGTAGGCAAGCGGAACAGTATGAGAAATAGAGATACATGCTAGTCTAAGATGATGTTTAGAAGTAGATCCTCTATGTGACTATCAAGAGTAGATCTACATTTGGAAAGATTTGGTTCAGTTAATCTTTGATGAATAAAAGAATCAAAAGTTAGGATAAGGCTTGCGCAAGAAATGAGCTTAACATATGGCTTCAAGTTCTCGAAAGTCAAAGTTCCTGAAACAGGATATTAGTCCCACATCGGTTGGGGAGGTGAACGAAGCATGCCTTATAAGGGTGTAGATACCTCTCCCTCAAGGACGCATTTCCAGTACTCACCAAGCGCCTCTCGTCACCAAGCGCCCCGAAGGGGTAGGCAGGCACGAGTGGGTAGGCAGGCAGTGCTGGGGAACAAAACCTGGCCTAAGGGGCAGTGGCCTCATGTCAGGATAATATCTTCCGCTGTGTACTCTGATACCCAGAGGACGCGTTTTGGGTGCCTAAAGGGAAAGCGGACAATATCTATGTGGAAGGGTGCTGGGCTGTTAGAGAACACAAGTAATGGTGCTAGATGATGAATGGGATTTATATGATCTAAGTTGGTCAGGATCAAGAAAAAGACCAGGAAGGAACCATAGTCCGGTCAAGAGTAGACTGAGACTGAGGTATACGCGCGAAAAGAGTTAAGAGATAGTAGAAAGACACCAATGTTACTCCAGAGAAATGGAGACTAGTCCGCTCACCTGAGAAGTAATTCTTGAGTAAGATTATGAAAAGTATTCCTCTTAGTTAAATAGAGATGAGCGTGAGGCTAAGGGTTAAAAAGAGAAAGAGGAACCCTTTGATGAAATATGTAGCTGAGTTCATCCACATGAGCAATGAGAGTTGAATGACTAAGAAGTCAGTTAATGGGTTGAATTCCGTGTTATAAAGAAAAAGTTTTTCTCAGGTAGTCACAGAAGTTCAATAGAGTGGTAGCTGTAAGCAAGATTAGAAAAAGAAAGATAGCCACGGTTCTAAAGATAAAGTAACTCCCCTATTTGATAGAAGGGTCGAGTCTATACCCTGATAAAAGGGTAGCATGGCAGCCTAAGTGAAATAGATAGATGTTTCAGGATGAATGATCAGGATATGATAGGCAATATGATAAAGGAAATATGTTTTGAGGCTTACTTAAGTTTATTACAACGTTTGATGGATGGTTGAGCAAATTATGATGATGAATAGTTGCATCTCCTTGCAGTTGTCATATAATGACATGCATGTTAGAGTATGCCATGATGAATACTCCTATTTCGCAGTATATGCAGGGTAGAGTATATATGGTGAGGAAATTATGAGAAAATTATGTTGCTCCCATACCATATGATATGCAATAAGGAATGTATTGAGGATGATAGATAGTCTCAGTTTATGGGACGATAAGTTATGATATGATATTCTGATATGATTTATGATTGGGGTGATTCAGGTTTTTCTATAGGCTTGCGAATGCAGTACTCAGAGCCATTTCTATTGAAAGGAATGGTATACAGAAAGAGTTAGATTTGAAACAGATGACTCTGAGATAAAGACTAGATTTAGATGAGTACAGATCACTCTTCAGATAAGAGTTGGATCTGATACAGTCTGCTCGTAGTTAGAGCATAGTTCAAATGGCTCGTAGTTAGAGCACAGATTTACATGAGAAGTTATGATGAGGCCATAGCAGCAGAATGCAATGGCAGGTGGTTACACCATGATTGCACAAGGCATGGTAAGCCAAAGTAAGAGAAAGATGAGAAGGAACTCCTGAGTAAGAGAGGAAGTAAGTAAAGTCTTGGGAAATAATATGGGCTACTGAACGTAATATTTTTAAATTTTTATTAAGTTATCAACAAGTAGAAACGGTGAACCCTATAACTTAGTCTGTTGGTTTAAGATCTTCGGGAGATATACAGAATCGCAGTTAGATTCTGGAGGGTCACAGTTAGATCCTAGCATGGCTCCAGGGTCGCAGTTAGATCCTAACAGTTCCAGAGTCGCAGTTGATTCTGAAGAGGCTGACGGTTGATCGCAGTTAGATCCCGAGGTCGCAGTTAGACCTAGCCTAAGGAAAGTAATGAGCCATGAGATATGAGTACAATGTAGTATCTCTTTGGGAAGATGAATGCCAAAGACGAAGTTAAGGTAAGGAAGCTTCACTAGTTGATAAACTCATCCAGAAAAATTATTTATAATGATTTTCCTCAGATAGCCTATATTATACAGACTGAACTTAGTTTTCTTTAAACAAAGACGGAGTCCAAGTTAAAGTCTGAGTGCTGATATTCAAAAGTTTTATAGAAGTATGCCTGAGGAACAAAGAAGAGAACCCCATATGTTTTGAGAACAGAAAAGTATGAGCAGATAAATCCTCCAGATGAGGATAAAAAGATTAAAAGGCTAGAGAGACCTAGAGAAGAAGGTCTAAAGTAAAGATAGAACCCAGTAGTTATATGAGATAGAGAATGCTAAGGCTTAGAAGAGTAAGGTAGCCTTCGTCCAGAAAGATGTTAAGGCAAGAGTAGTCTAAGAAAGAGTAATGAAAAAGGGTCCAGTTGTCACAGAAGTTGGTATAGATGGACAAGGTAAGAAAAGTGAAAAGTTAAAGTAAGATAGACCCTGGAGTTACACCAAGATGTTAAGGGGTAAGATATGAAAGAGTGTAAATGCCATAGAAGTTTGGCATATATATGATGAATGATAAACAAAGTTATGAAAAGTTAGAAAGGTTATGAACATTAAAGGATTAAAACCCTTCTGAGAGGTCCAAATAAGAGTGGATTTGAAATGAAAGATTTAAATTATGACTTTGTTCAGGAGAACGAGAAGCAAAAGAGTAATACTCTCCTGAGAGGCTGATAAAGTCATAAGAGAAGGTTAGAGCTTTGCATTTAGGAGCAAGTATACAGTCCTATAAGATATTGGACAGGCATTATGCTATGTTTGTAAATATGCTTGAGCTCCGATGTTAGAGCTTCACATTTATGAGCAGGTATGCAGTTCTGCAATTTGAGAGCCAGGCATTATGCATGATAGAGTATATGCTCCTACTTAGCAGTAAAGTAAAGAAAAGAATAACTGCATAAGTCCTCTCTCTGTATGATGTTGAATCATTAAAGATGATAAGAGCAACAATAGAGTTATAAGAGTTTCTATACAAAAAGAGGATGAAGCTTTGCGGATGTTAAAGAATTCTGCGAGATGCTAAGAGAAGTAATAAGGGATAAGTGTTAGAAAGTATGATGAGTGAGTGAGGGAAACTCCCGAATACAATAATATTCGAGAGAGTTTGATATGAAAGAAATGGACACTACTCTCAAGTCTAGTACAAGGAGTTGTCCATAAGAAAATGGATGCATAGCACAAGATCAAGTGCCGTGATGAAGTAGAAATAAACTCCAATTAAGTTGACTGATACAAAAAGAGTAATGACAGCAAGGACATGAAGCGGATATTGAAAGTACTCAGCTAGATAATAAGATAAAAGGTAAGAGATGGATACCCCAATTCTTAGTCATAAAGCAGAAAGAGATTTAAAGAGGATGTATATTTAAGATTGTTGACTAAGGTACAAGTAAATTTCGAGGACGAAATTTATTTTAAAGGGGAGAGAAATGTAACATCCCTAATTTCTGTACTAAGTTGTATGTACAGATTGAATAAAATATATGAGATGTTTAGGAAAAGATGTGGCCATATTTATGTAAAGAAAAGGATTAATTGGAAGAGGAAGAAAGTCTAAGAGCCAAAGTGCAAAATTACGAAAATGCCACTGTGATGCCCTAAGAAACCAGAAGTAAATGGAGGGCATTTTGGTCATTTCACACAATGGATGGATATCAGAGGAAATTTGATAGTAAATTATTATAATTAATATGAGAATTTATGGAGTTGACAGAAGTCAAAAAGGAGTCCTGTAGAATTAATTATGGAATTTACGGTGAAAAAGGACACCGATAAAGGGTTAAAGGAAACATGTGTAATTTTTAACAGGACTTCTGGGTCTCAGAAAATTATGAAACTTGTAGAGAATTCATTTTATATTAGAATGAATTTCTAAAAATGTTAGAACAATTAAAAGAGGTGTTTAGCATTTATGCTAAGATCAGGGTAAGTTACGGATATCGGTATGAGGAAAGTACATTGGGATTTGGGCCAGTTAGATATTGGCCCTAAAAGAGGCCCAATATTTCGTCCTAGGCCAGCCCAATAAGGCCCAAAAGTTATCTTGAAGCCCAAGTCCAAATAATAAATAATTTATGGATTTTTGAAAAGAAAGAAAAAGAGAATAAAGTAAGAATTAGGTGTTGCACATGGTGGGACCCACAAGGACTTCAAAATGGCACCCAAAAAGAGGAAGGGTTAGGTGTACCAAGTGAGGCCATGCTAGTGATGTCATGGTGGTAAGGTCTTGAGTGAAAAGTGAAAAGACATTCCAAGATCAAACCTTTAACCATTAGATCAAATAGTTTCCAAAGTGATCTTGGCCTTCAAATGGCACATGACTTTTGCTATAAATACCCCCCTTTCCATTCATTCTTCACACCCAAGAGCTCCTTTAGAAAGAGAAGTGAGTTCTAGAGAAAGAAAGTGGAAGAAAGCAAGGAAGAAGCAAGGGTCTTGAAGGAGCAAGTAAGGTAAGTTGTCTCCTTGCTTCTACCTTTTGTTCTTATGGTTTGTGCTTGAGTTTAAGTGATTTTTGAGGCTTAAATATTGGGGAAATGCTGCTGGAATTTTTGTGTATATGTGAAAGGAATATGAGTTTTAAGTCATAGATAGTTAAGACAAGCTTAAACAAGTTAGTTACATGCTTGGTTGTGAAGTAAGTTGATGTTCTTGACTTTACCATTTTGGTTTGCACTGTTTATGCACTGTTCATGATAGAAGGAAATGGAATTTCAATGATTTAATGCTTCCATTGAGTTTATATGATGCTTTTGTGTAGGATTGGAAAGGTTTTGAACCTTGGAAACCATTGGAATTAAAGGTTATAATGTTGAAAATTCCTCACGGTTACTGTTCACTCGCGTGAACAGTGATTTGAATTTCATGATTTTGATACTTCCAATGGTCTTAAAATGAGATTTTGTGTGGGGGGAAAGTGGAGGAACAAGTATGGGAAGCATTGGAATCAAAATGAGAATTTTTGAAAGAATTATGCATGTTTTTCAAATCTGTCCGGAACAGTGCATAGTTGCTGGAATTTGGTTGTTTTGAGTTCATAAATGGATTCAAAAGGCCAAATTGTGTAGGGTAAGGTCAAGACATCAATTGATTCAAAGGCTAAGTCAATTGGTAAAGATTAAAGGAAGTTATGTTACTTAAAGTAAGCTTAGTGTTCAAGAGAAGTTAGATTGTAATGGTTGGATGGTAATGTGATGTTAGGAATTGCTTGGTGTGCTCAAAAGAGGGAAGCCACATAGCAAGGAAAAGTAAGAAGGAAGAAGCAAAGTTAAAGTGGAAAGAAGTAAAGCAATAAGGTAGTAAACTTACCCTAAACTTGTATGTATTGAATGTTATGCTTGATTGTGCTATGACTTTGTTGAATTGTGTGCATATGTGTATATGATTGAAGCTCTGTTTCTATGATGACCTTGGCCAATTGTATTTCATATGTTACATGGAAGCATGCACATTACGCAATGTTTACACTTTCACAAGCAAGCACAAGTAATTACTTTAATGCATGCATTGTTTAGTACCGTTTGCTACTGAGATTTCCCCAGAAATCTCACCCCATCCATGTAATCCCAAACCCACAGGTTTACGAATGAGTAAAGAAGATAAAGAGGCATGAAGAGAGGTTGGGAATTGGAAGATTTGAATATTATGTAATAAATGTGCGAGTTGTTGCATGTAATGTTATTATATGACAAGTTGAGCAACAATGTTCATGATGAAAAGGTATAATAGTAAATGATGAAATAAATGTATCAAATAATTATGGCATAACCCCATAATGTATATGAATGTATGAAAGGCCAAAGAGATTGGTTATGTGTTCTGGAACAATTAATGGAAAATTCATGTTTTTGAGGTTAAGGTTAAGGTTAAGATTCAAAGATATTTTCTAGAAAATGCCGTTGTGCTGGTAGACTATACAAAGTACTGTGTACATAAGTGCTGTCTAAGGAGGCTGGAAGTGAGTGGACCTAGCCGGTTCATCCAGTCTTTCCTGGGTACTTACGTAGAATGGTAGTTCTCATGGGGAATTACCGAATCAGTACGGTTATCTTCTACCAGAATTTTTGGCAAAGAGAGATATAATAAAGTCAAGATTACTTCCATAAGTGTACTCTGAGATGTTTAAAGGAGGATGTTTTAGATTGATACTATTTATAGTTGACGAATTTCAAGCTCTGAATAATTATTCCCCTTATTCATATACATTGAGCTCTTTTTCTTGATTCTCCTCTTCCTCTTATTCCTCTATGTTGATCATTTTATGGAGATGTTATGTGATTTCTCTTTCTTCAGCATCATCTCCCATTTGTTCATCAAAAGTAGATTTGCAACTTTCATTCACAGATGAATTATCAACACTAACTTCAATATATTTGCTAGAGGAATAGATGGAGTCAATAGTTTTAAAAACATATCTAATTATATTAGAGAAAATTTTGATTTTCTAATTGTCAGTTTTAGATAAAGCATTATACAGATGAATTTTGGTTTGAAATCAAAATTAGGAGTTTTCAAAAATATGGTCATTACGACAATTCCAATACAAAAAACTTAGATCCTTTAGATAATATCACCTTTAGAAAGCATTTCTCAATCAAATACAACCATGACCTTTACACTTGATATCGTTAGATCCTTTAAACAAGTGACCCGTTTTTATACCAAATGTTGATTCTGGCGGTATTGCCCAAGAAGGGGTGAATTGGGTGATTTTAAAAATTCTAAAACTTTTAGGAACATTAAAATGAAATCAAAGAGTAAAGTTTAGAATGATATCACCGATGAAAGAAGTTGATGAGAAAAATATTGCACAAGTCGATTTATACTGATTTGGCCCAATCTACTTGGCCTACGTCTAGTCCCTAGAGCACCTCTGAGAGTTTCATTATCTCCCCAAGTTCAATCAGGCTCTTGGACCTCAGTTTATCAATCGTGAGAATTCCCTCTCACTCCCTCTTACAAGTTGTAAGGATATTACCAGTGAGAATCCCTCTCACTCCCCTTTTAACCATAAGGTTACAATACACTCAAGAGAATCACACTCTTGAGCAATTTAAAAAGATGATTAATACAGATAAAACTATCTCAGTAGAGTAGATAAGATAAACACTTAAGCTCTCAACTCTATAAGTTTCTCTTGTCTAAGAATATATGCTCTGAACCAATAAAGAGAAACAAAGTGAAACAGGGATACAATTACTAAATATGATCAAAGTGCACGTTGAGTATCTCTTTTTTTTCCTTTATGTCTTCCAACTTCCTCTTTTTTTCTCATTTTGGCTCTTCTTCTTTTATACTTGGTTCTTCATAATTCTGTTGAAGTAACCGTTGAGATAGCCATTTATGAATATAGTCGTTATTTGCTAACATGTGTAACTGACTTTTGGCTCTTTAGTTGATCTCTTCGTTTAATCTTGCTTTAGCATGTAAATGATCTTGAAACATGCTTTAGTATAATAAGTGCAAGCATATAGAAATTGTTTTCAAATGATTTAGAATTAAAGATGAAAATCTGGTAAAGTCTAGTTTAAAATACTTTTTCATAAAATGACTTGAATTATCTAAGAGCTTATCAAAGAACACCCTAATGGAAAAGGTCTTTTATAAATTGCTAAAGAATTGTATTTGAAACGGTTTAAATCTTATCGAGAATACTTCGATAATCAGCTTTATCGAAAAGGACTTCGATAAATTCTCGATCAATTGCACAGAGATAGTTTATGATTTATCGAATAGTTATTGGATAAACCTCCTTATCGAAAAGTTCTTTGAAAAATTCTCTCTCAAAACATATACTTTTAGACTTATCGATATATTTTACATTACATCATTTACCAAAGTGTTCTTCGATAAATGAGCTCTTTAAAAAGTAAAAAAGCTTATCAATAAATACTGAAGAATATTCTTTCAAGCTTTCAAAACAGACGTTCAAATATTTAGATCTTTTCACAAATCATTAAATATACTTGAAAATAAATAGTCAAAATAATCATTTATCATTTTAGATCAAAAACATCATTTAGCACATACGAACAAATTTATGAATTTATGAAGATCATTCATTCAATTAAATCAAAGTAATTCATAAGCTCAACATAGTCATTTATCAATCAGATATTTCAATGTAATTCAGTTTAGCCTTAATAAAAGGATCTTTTCGAAGATCTCTTTGACATAATCTAATTGAATAGTTCATCGATAAGAGCATAATGAATCATACTTTGTATCTTTCATAAATAATTTATCTTCATAATTTCAAAATTAATCAAACCATATATGATTCTAATAAATTAATCAAACAATATAAGCAATGAATCATCTTTTAAAATTAATCAATATGATAGAGGAGCATGGCAGGATCAAGCATCAAAGGAAGACCAAAACACGGAGCATGGAGCCCGAGCTAAAAGATGGAAGTCCAATACTCTAAAAGACCCATTACAAGGCATTGCAGGCCCAATGACGAGAGCAAGGACCAAATCTATGAAAGAGGCGTTGAATTATCTGATAAAAGATCTTAAAGAGTTAGAACCTATTTATTTAGAAGAAGCATCCCTCAATCAGCCCATCAAGGGTCCAAACATGGTGATTACATTGCTAGAAGCCAAACAAGATGATGCACAAGGCCCATGTGCAGTCCAGATTAAAGAATTCACTCAGAATACCATGTGGCAAGCATGTGCCTTGGAGGAGGAGCATAAGTGACGTCCAAGAATATTCAAGAAGCATCAAGAAGGCGTCTTTATGTATTAGCTATGGTTTAATTTCGTTTTTTTTAAGTTTCCATTTTTATTTGCATTAAATAAGGCCTTTTGGTCAAAGATTGCGTAAGAATATTTTAGGTTCGTTTCCTATTTTTAGGTAGCAGCCTTTTTCTCCAAGAAAAGGTAATTTTTCTATTTCCTTTAGCCTTAATTGGTGCCAACCAAGATAGTCAATCATCATTAAGGCACATTTATGGCATTTATGACGTAGGGTTTTTTTTATTCTAGATTGTTCTTTTGCTGCCTATGTAGGGCTACGTTTTTTTGTAATGGGGACAGATTTGAATGCATGAATTTTAGAGAATTTTATTTCTCTTGAGTGAGCTTTGCTTGTCGCCTCATATTCTCGTGAGAATACTCGACTGTATCATGGGCTGATCATCCTTGTGGTGTCTCCATGGCTAGGGTTGTAAGAGACAGGTTCTCTTAAGGTCCTACCTTCGATCGTTCGTCTAGTTTCCTAACTTGTTCCTAGCCGATCCGTATTCGTACCTTATATCATTTGCCTAGCTCCTACGGTAATGTAAGTGCTACATTTAATGTGACTGATTTATCTCTCTTTGATGCTGTAGATTCGAGGACGAATCATTTTGAGCAGGGAGGGAATGATAGAGGAGCATGGCAGGATCAAGCATCAAAGGAAGACCAAAACACGGAGCATGGAGCCCGAGCTAAAAGATGGAAGTCCAATACTCTAAAAGACCCATTACAAGGCATTGCAGGCCCAATGACGAGAGCAAGGACCAAATCTATGAAAGAGGCGTTGAATTATCTGATAAAAGATCTTAAAGAGTTAGAACCTATTTATTTAGAAGAAGCATCCCTCAATCAGCCCATCAAGGGTCCAAACATGGTGATTACATTGCTAGAAGCCAAACAAGATGATGCACAAGGCCCATGTGCAGTCCAGATTAAAGAATTCACTCAGAATACCATGTGGCAAGCATGTGCCTTGGAGGAGGAGCATAAGTGACGTCCAAGAATATTCAAGAAGCATCAAGAAGGCGTCTTTATGTATTAGCTATGGTTTAATTTCGTTTTTTTTAAGTTTCCATTTTTATTTGCATTAAATAAGGCCTTTTGGTCAAAGATTGCGTAAGAATATTTTAGGTTCGTTTCCTATTTTTAGGTAGCAGCCTTTTTCTCCAAGAAAAGGTAATTTTTCTATTTCCTTTAGCCTTAATTGGTGCCAACCAAGATAGTCAATCATCATTAAGGCACATTTATGGCATTTATGACGTAGGGTTTTTTTTATTCTAGATTGTTCTTTTGCTGCCTATGTAGGGCTACGTTTTTTTGTAATGGGGACAGATTTGAATGCATGAATTTTAGAGAATTTTATTTCTCTTGAGTGAGCTTTGCTTGTCGCCTCATATTCTCGTGAGAATACTCGACTGTATCATGGGCTGATCATCCTTGTGGTGTCTCCATGGCTAGGGTTGTAAGAGACAGGTTCTCTTAAGGTCCTACCTTCGATCGTTCGTCTAGTTTCCTAACTTGTTCCTAGCCGATCCGTATTCGTACCTTATATCATTTGCCTAGCTCCTACGGTAATGTAAGTGCTACATTTAATGTGACTGATTTATCTCTCTTTGATGCTGTAGATTCGAGGACGAATCATTTTGAGCAGGGAGGGAATGATAGAGGAGCATGGCAGGATCAAGCATCAAAGGAAGACCAAAACACGGAGCATGGAGCCCGAGCTAAAAGATGGAAGTCCAATACTCTAAAAGACCCATTACAAGGCATTGCAGGCCCAATGACGAGAGCAAGGACCAAATCTATGAAAGAGGCGTTGAATTATCTGATAAAAGATCTTAAAGAGTTAGAACCTATTTATTTAGAAGAAGCATCCCTCAATCAGCCCATCAAGGGTCCAAACATGGTGATTACATTGCTAGAAGCCAAACAAGATGATGCACAAGGCCCATGTGCAGTCCAGATTAAAGAATTCACTCAGAATACCATGTGGCAAGCATGTGCCTTGGAGGAGGAGCATAAGTGACGTCCAAGAATATTCAAGAAGCATCAAGAAGGCGTCTTTATGTATTAGCTATGGTTTAATTTCGTTTTTTTTAAGTTTCCATTTTTATTTGCATTAAATAAGGCCTTTTGGTCAAAGATTGCGTAAGAATATTTTAGGTTCGTTTCCTATTTTTAGGTAGCAGCCTTTTTCTCCAAGAAAAGGTAATTTTTCTATTTCCTTTAGCCTTAATTGGTGCCAACCAAGATAGTCAATCATCATTAAGGCACATTTATGGCATTTATGACGTAGGGTTTTTTTTATTCTAGATTGTTCTTTTGCTGCCTATGTAGGGCTACGTTTTTTTGTAATGGGGACAGATTTGAATGCATGAATTTTAGAGAATTTTATTTCTCTTGAGTGAGCTTTGCTTGTCGCCTCATATTCTCGTGAGAATACTCGACTGTATCATGGGCTGATCATCCTTGTGGTGTCTCCATGGCTAGGGTTGTAAGAGACAGGTTCTCTTAAGGTCCTACCTTCGATCGTTCGTCTAGTTTCCTAACTTGTTCCTAGCCGATCCGTATTCGTACCTTATATCATTTGCCTAGCTCCTACGGTAATGTAAGTGCTACATTTAATGTGACTGATTTATCTCTCTTTGATGCTGTAGATTCGAGGACGAATCATTTTGAGCAGGGAGGGAATGATAGAGGAGCATGGCAGGATCAAGCATCAAAGGAAGACCAAAACACGGAGCATGGAGCCCGAGCTAAAAGATGGAAGTCCAATACTCTAAAAGACCCATTACAAGGCATTGCAGGCCCAATGACGAGAGCAAGGACCAAATCTATGAAAGAGGCGTTGAATTATCTGATAAAAGATCTTAAAGAGTTAGAACCTATTTATTTAGAAGAAGCATCCCTCAATCAGCCCATCAAGGGTCCAAACATGGTGATTACATTGCTAGAAGCCAAACAAGATGATGCACAAGGCCCATGTGCAGTCCAGATTAAAGAATTCACTCAGAATACCATGTGGCAAGCATGTGCCTTGGAGGAGGAGCATAAGTGACGTCCAAGAATATTCAAGAAGCATCAAGAAGGCATCTTTATGTATTAGCTATGGTTTAATTTCGTTTTTTTTAAGTTTCCATTTTTATTTGCATTAAATAAGGCCTTTTGGTCAAAGATTGCGTAAGAATATTTTAGGTTCGTTTCCTATTTTTAGGTAGCAGCCTTTTTCTCCAAGAAAAGGTAATTTTTCTATTTCCTTTAGCCTTAATTGGTGCCAACCAAGATAGTCAATCATCATTAAGGCACATTTATGGCATTTATGACGTAGGGTTTTTTTTATTCTAGATTGTTCTTTTGCTGCCTATGTAGGGCTACGTTTTTTTGTAATGGGGACAGATTTGAATGCATGAATTTTAGAGAATTTTATTTCTCTTGAGTGAGCTTTGCTTGTCGCCTCATATTCTCGTGAGAATACTCGACTGTATCATGGGCTGATCATCCTTGTGGTGTCTCCATGGCTAGGGTTGTAAGAGACAGGTTCTCTTAAGGTCCTACCTTCGATCGTTCGTCTAGTTTCCTAACTTGTTCCTAGCCGATCCGTATTCGTACCTTATATCACAATATCAATACTCCAGTGATTTAAATTTGAAACAACTTATCTTTTCTTTCTTACATTTGATCTTATAAATTTGTAACTTAAGATTATAAAGATGAATTTTAGAAGTAGTCAAAATAGATAAATCACTTGTCAGAATCAATTTCAAAATCAAAGATATAGTGAACTGGATAAGCTTGAAAAATATCTTGATGATCAGACTTTAAATCTTTACAGTTTTCCTTCTCTGATCATGAGTTTTTGTAAAACTTGTTTGAGAATAAGCAACAAGAAAATATCTTATCAGAAGCAAATAGAGTGAAAAATCATTTAGTTTAGTACTTTTATAAACTCATAAACTTTTCCTTATTTATCGAAGAATTATTCGATAAATCCATTACTTATCGAATAGTCCTTCGATAAATGAGTCTTTTAAAAACAAAAGGACTTCTTTGAAAACGTGTTTTATTGATTCAAGTTTTTATCGATAAATTCATTGATCGACCAATGCTTCGATAAAGCATTTTATAAAATTCTTTTTACAAAACTAAGTCTTTACAAAACTTATCGAATATGTCTTTGATAAATGCTTTCAAAAATTATATTTTTCTTCAAAAGTTCTTTCTTATTTATCGAATAACTTATCAAGTAGCTGTATTATCAATAAATACTCTTTATCTATTAAGTTTCTTTCTAAAATCTTTTCTCAATTAATTGTCATCATCAAAATATTAGAGTCTAACAGTGTTGATACTTTTACTGTTTGACTTACTCACTCTATTTCCATTAGCTCTAATTTAGCTGAGCTAGGTAGTGTTGTTTATATTGTTTTAGGAGCTAATAAAGAGGAGAAACAAGATAAAACCAAAAAGAAGAGTCAAAGATGGAGGAAGAAGTACAAGAAGGAAAACCAAGATGATATCCCTCTGTCGGTTCCAATTAATTCCAGTGATCCTCTAAAGACTACCAATAAAGATGTGATTGAAGGCTTATCTAGTTTAGAGCTTAACGATTTGAAGCACTCCAAAGACAAGAGTTCAATGAAGTAACTTTCTCTGCTGTGATTACCGAAATAGACACCACAATAGCTCTTCAAAAGATTAGTTCTTTACATATCTTGTTGAAGATCGATCTCTCATGGTGGTGATCTTGTTTGGGACAGAATAGCAAGTTTGAGCCATCCAACCTATGGAGAGCAATACTGGTAGGTTAGACTTTATGGAGATCAAAGTTCTTAAGCTCGAGGACAACAAAGCAATGGTGAGACTCTAAAAAGGCATAGAATGTTCTTCAAGTTAGATCGACTTCGACTTTACCACTCTAGTTCTAATCCTCCATAACTCACTAAGGTTGTCTCCTTCCTCTTTACTCTTTCTTTAGATGCTTTAACTATTAGCTTGTGATATGTTGTTGAGCATGACTGGTTAAGATAAGTGTGGGGGAAAAGACATCATTCCAGTAGAAAATATAGTTGTTTTATTTGCTTGCTTAGTTGTTTACATTGAATAAATCCTCCATTTTTAGAGTTGAACATGGTTGTGATTAACTAGAGTGATTCAGTAACAGAGTACAGTTGTATCTGTAATTTATACTCTTCTATCTCTGAGTTGAATAATTCTTACTCTCTATTTAATGCCTGTGAGTTGTAGCTTTGATTGAGATTTAGCTAGCGAGTTGTTAGCTAACCTATTCTAATTTAACTGATTAACTTCTCATAATCTGTGGATAATAAAGGTAAGGTAATCTCCAAGGGAACACACTTGTCATTGATTCATTTTATCAACAAACAATTAAAATCACAAACAGTAGCATAGGATTTACATTCAGTTTTAGTTCAATTTCTCATCTCACAAATCATATGCTTAATTTGTTAATTTGTGGCTCATTAGATTAATTAGGAACTTAGCATCTATTTAGGCTCCTTGTGAATTGACCTAGGCTAGCCTCCACTTGGTTAGCTTAGTTTTGTTTGATAATTAAAACGATAGTTATCAAAATGGCCCCAACAAAGGGTTGCATGTGCTTGAACTTTTAAGTAGTGATTTGACTTGTTGATAAACTCATTTGTATTGATTTTTAATATGTTAAAAGAGAGTTTATTAATTATTTTATCCACATTTACTATTATGTTGAGCAAATTAATTAATAAAATAGAATTGGAATAGTTGGGAATTAATTGATGAGATTTTAATGATTAATTGAATAAATAATCTGTTTATTCTAATTTTCCATCACAGGCCAATGCACTAACAGAATGAATTAAGGGATAATGACAGTTGGACTAAAGGAGTTGATGGTATGTGATAACACATGGGCTAGATCCAGAAGTTACTAACAGAAGCAAGTGAGAGAATCACATATGTGCTGCAACAGAAATCACATGGGCAGCATTATTCACACACAGCATACTGTTCACATCAGCCATTCACTCAAATTCAGATCTGAAGTCACTCATTCCACACTTCTATATATTCACATCATCTGCACATATTAGGGACACACCATACAGATTTCATTCTCTACAGATCATTCATCCTTCAGATACTTCACAGATTCCTCACCTCATCTCCATTCATTCACACAGCCATTCAATACAATCACCAGCTTCCATTCACGCCATACTCTTTCTCTCCATTTTCATTTCTCTTCTGCAACTTTCCTCTGTTCTAGTCAATAATAGAACCAGAGGAAAGTTCAGCACTCATTTTCATCTTCATATTTCTTCTTCCACCATGACTGCTACTGTACCTTCTATGGATGAAGTTTAGATGGCAATGCAAGGCTAAGCTGCTGTGCTCTCTTGGAGATAATGCTAAACCAGAATCCTTGAGCTGAAACAGGGAGTTCATTGTGTCTTTAATTCAGAGTTAATTATATCGAGTTGATGTAGTTGATTATGTAATTACTGATGAATTAGAGATAGTAGATGACAAAGGAGTAGGAAACTGAGTTGGATTTCTTATTTTTACATAATTGTTACTTTGATTGATTTTTATCCTTGAACTGAGTTGGACATGGTTGTGATTAATTAGAGTGATTATATTACAGAGTACAGTTGTATCTATTTATCTTCTTCTATCTCTGAGTTGAATGATTCATAATCTCTATTCAATGTCTGTGAGTTGTAGCTTTGATTGAGATTTAGCTAGCAAGTTGTTAGCTAACCTATTCTAATTCAACTGATTAACTTCTCATATTCTGTGGATAATGAAGGTAAGGTAATCTCCAAGGGAACACACTTGTTATTGATTCATTTCATAATCATAAACACATAAAAGCATAAACAGTAGTATAGGATTTACATTCAATTTTAGTTCAAACATCTCATCATACAGTTTGTCTGATTAAGTTGTTAATTTGCGACTCATTAGATTAATTAGGTACCTTAGCATCCATTTAAACTCCTTGTGAATCGACCTAGGTTAGCCTCCACTTACTATTAGTTAGCTTAGTTTTATTTGATAATTAAAATGACAGTTATCAAAATGGCGTCGTTGCCAGGGAACCTTACTTGTTAAGGTTTCCTAAGCAATCTCCTGGGCCTCAAAAAATAAAAAGTAGGTAGTTGTTTTAGTTTTTTATGAATTTTGTGTTGTGTTTGTTATATCACAACCATTTGGCTTTTAAGTCGCGACTAAAGTGCTCTGTGATTTCTTGTCGTGACCATATACATATTTGGTCGCAACCTAAAATTAATTTTCAATTTAGATTTACTCTCTGCAACTTTTAGTCGCGACCAGACTGCTTTTTGATCGCAACAAAAAATATATTTTTATCTGTTTTCATCTCTGTGATTTCTAGTCACAACCAAATTGACACTTAGTCACGACTAAAACTCTGTGGTTTTTGGTCACTACCGGAGTGCATTTTGGTCACAACCAGAAATTTCTAACTTCAAGCATTTACTCTTTGAGATTTTTAGTCACAACCAAAGTGACTTTGGTCACGACAAAAAATATTGATTTCAAAATTTTACTTTTTGTGACTAACAGTCGCAACTTGTGGTTCAATTTTGTCGTAATTGAAGTTCTCTATGAATTTTAGTCGCGACCTTAGCTTTTTGAAATGCTATTACTTCATCATAATTGCTGAAATTGATGTATTACTGATATACTTGATATCCTGCATAACTATTGAGTATGATTTGCATGACCAGAACTTTGAGTTCTTTCCTTTGGATAGAGAAATCAATAGAACACTTAGGCAAATCAGGAGGACTAAAATCTTAAATCAAGCTAGTGTTGCATCTGCTATTGAGCCTAGTTTTTCTGGTGAATCTGATACTGAACCTGCATATAGTGATATTTTAGATAATTATTTTGTCATGGAAAATGTTAATATTGGTGAAGCTCATACTCATAATCAGAATAATCAACATGAGTAGTACGCAGAGAATAACATGAACAATAGAAGGCACGTAGGAGCATAAGAGATCTCACTCCTTCTAATGCAAACTATGATCCTTTTCACACTTGTCCTGCTTTAGATGTTAATTTTGAGCTGAAAGGTCCTTTGTTAAGTAACTTACCAAAGTTTTATAGATTAGCATGTCAGGATCCTTTTAAGCATTTAAAAGACTATACAGTGGGTTTGCTCATCTATGAAGCTTGTAGGAGCTGATATGGATGTTGTGCAGAGATAAGTATTTCATTTCACATTGGAAGGAAAAGCAAAAGAATAGTTTTATTGCTACCACATCATGCACCTCAAGCTCTGAATTCCTGGAACAACTTGAGGAATGCTTTCCTAGAGAGATACTTCCCTACATCCAAGACTGCTACATTAAGGAAGGAGATTTTTGCTACAAAACAGTATGCTCAAGAGTCTTTTCATGAGTTATGAGTTATGGGGAAGATTTCAAGAATTACGAGCTAGATGTCCATACCATCAGATTCTAATTAAACATTTGGTGCAGTACTTTCACTCAGGATTACAAATGGCATGTAAAAAGAATTTGGATGCAGCTGCTGGGGTTCTATTGATGATCTAACACCTGATAAAGCTTGGAACTTAATTGATAAGATAGCAAATAATGACTAATAGTATAGAGGATATGATGCTAGACAAGTGCACGAGGTTTCTGTAAGGTCTTCTCAAGATCCTAGTAATTTATTTGCTTAAGTTACAGCTATGAGTGCTTAGATCAACAATTTAGCTGCTCAATTGAGCAATACTTATGTTCAGAACCCATACTCTCAAGCTCTAGTTGCTCCTAGTTGTTAGCTTTGTTCTTCTCCAATGCTTAATAGTGCCAATTGTCCTACATAATATTAGGATGTCTTAGCTATCTATCAAGGGAGACCCAACCAATATCTATAAAGAAATCCATACTCCAACACATATAATGAAGGATGGAGAGATCATCCTTACTTCAGATGGAGGGATGGAGGTGAAGACAGGAATTTTGGGCAGAACAAGTTCAACAATGACAAGTAAGTGGCTGAATCCTCTAGAGATATAGAAGTGTCTACTGCTGCAAATGATGATGGAATTTTTGAGATACTCACGAGCATTACTATGATGAATTCAAATATAAATTCCATCAACACAAACTTCAGCTCTAACTTCAAGAATTTGAGGTCTACGGTGGAGAGCAACCTAGCACAAACAAATTCTAAGTTTGCAACCTTGGAGAGAAGAATTGAACAGTGGGAAACCAACACATCAAATATGAATAGCTATGTATCACATCTATCTAATTCAGTAAGTGATGTTCAGGCAAGGATAAGTGGAGATCTACCTTCAAATACAGTTGTTAACCCCAAAACTTTGAATGCTATAAGTCTGCAAAGTGAAGAGCAAGTTGGGGAACAAGTTACTGATGCCAGAAATGAAGAGAAATATGAGGTAGATACTGATTCCATCAGTCTAATGAAGAATAGCATTGAGAAGCCTGAAATCAAGAAGGAAGCACAACTCCTTGAGAAAAAAGAGGATACAGAAAGTCAAATGAATTCTGCACAAGATTCTGAGGGTTATGGACAGTTAAATAGTAATGAAATTAAGCTACTGGAAACTATTGATACTGAGTCAAGAAATCTTAGTATGGATACAACTGAAGCAACAAAGTCAGCAGAAAGTTCAGAGCTCAAACAGAAAGAAACTCATTCTGATTCAGCTAAGAAAGAAGTGGACCTAAAGGATTTACTTATCCTAAAGGAACTCATGAGTAGCAAGGAAAGGAGCAGAACAATGAAATCATTGATTGTTTCAGCAAGATTGAAGTAAATGTGCCTATGCTGGAGAGGGTGCAAAGAGTACCAGAATATGCAAAATGTTTGAAGGAAAGTTGCAACCATAGGAAAAGAGACAAGCCTAATGAACTAGTGCAAGTAGGACCTAGAGCTTCTGCACTTTTCAAAGCTCAATTTCCAGTGAAGTGTCAATATCTAGGTGCATTTTCTATTCCTTGTTCAATTGGCAAGTAACTGTTTCTAGAGCATTATTAGATTTAGGGGCTGCTATTAATGTGATGCCTAGTTCAGTTTATCATGCTCTAGAAGTGAATTTGATTAAGCCAACTAAAGTGTTAGCTCAATTGGCTGATAAGAGTATTATAAATCCTAAGGGAATCTTAGAAGATATTTTAGTTCAAGTTAAGCTTGTGGACTTTTATGTTTTTGATATGACAAATGAATCTCTTGATGATAGTACTCTTATTATAGGAAGGCCATTCTTGAAGACAGCTAACACCATGATTTGTATGAAAGAGGGAATTATTAAAATGGAATTTGGTGGGCACATAATTCATTTTAACATGTGTAGACACCCAAATCAGGATTAATGGAATTTGTTGGGCACATAATTCATTTTAACATGTATAGACACCCAAATCAGGATTATTCTATCATAGGACTTAATATGATTGATGCATTACTTGAAAATAAGTGTGATGATATTTGTGAGCTTGACAATGATGATGAAGTTTAAGAACCTTCCATTTCTTACTCCTCCGCTGATTTCTCTTCTTTTTCTTCATCCAATGGTAATGTGTTATGCATTAATTCTAACATTGATGGCTGGCTTCCCACTATGGGTGATTTTTCTTCATCTCCATCTACTATTTCTTCCTTTGGAACTAACCACACTGTTTCAAGTAATGCACAATATCCAGGAAAAGATTTTGGCAAACATAACAGAATTGTGGGGCAAGGACATTATAGCAGATTTTGAGAGACAATAAGTCAGAATTTATGGGTTAAGGAAATTTCAATTTAATAATTATAGTATCATTTATTCTAACACTATTCAGAGGAGCTTCAACTTGGAATCTTTAGACATCTCAGGGCTGCAGGAATTAAAGGATGTTATTCAACATCAATAGAATTGCACTGCTGGAACTTCAAAAAGAATTGCTGCTGGATATGTTGCTGAATTGGTGCAGAAATTAGAGAGCAATGTATCTAGAGTGGAGTTTAAGGAGTTGAGCCTATCTGTTATTCAACCTCCAGAGACTGAGCTTCAACAACTTTCAAAGAGTCTAAAGCATCAAAGATAATTCAATATGAAGGACACTCTATGGAAGCTGTTCAAAGAGAATTTCAAACCCCCATGATAGTCAGGTTGTCTCATTCCTTGTTTCCCTACTTACAATAGTCTGCTTTAATCAGTTTTCTTATATACTTAAGCTATATTTGTTGATTAAGTGTGGGGGAGGAGACCAAGTCAGTAGGGTAGATAAATACTTCCATGAATAAATCAAAGATTCTGGTATAGTGTTATCATGATAACTGCTGCCTTTACATGTGTTTCATTACTTCTTCACATTGAGGACAATGTAAAAATTAAGTGTGGGGAGGATGAACTTGATTGAGTAGGCTGTGTGAATGAAAATCAGATAATTACTATGATTTTATCTTTTGGTAGCGACCTTATGTTGTTTTTATCACGACTAAAGTGTGCGAATTATCAAATTTCTTCTCTGTGAACATTAGTCGTGACCGTTGCTCACTTTTGTTGCGACCAGAGTTCCTATTTTATGAAGTTTACCCATCTGTGATGTTTAGTCGTGATCTGTGCTTATCTTTGTCGTGACTGTAACTCTCTGTGAATTTTGGTCGAGACTGGATTGACATTTGGTCACGACGGGAGCAGATGTGTTTAACAAGTTCACTCTCTGTAAATTGGAGTCACAACCAAGATTCCCTATTTTCTAAAGATTTCTTTCTCTTTGTAAAACAGTCATGACCTGATGTACATTTTGTCGCGATAAGACTTAATCCTCTTTTGAAAATCTTTCTATTTCATTCTGATTGTTGCTTGGTCTGCTAGAATTGACTGTTATGGATTAAAATTGAACTTTGAACATATACTTTTGAATATTAGCAAGTTTGATGAAGTGTTAGTTGCTTGTTTCATTAATTCACTACTGAAAATTGTGCATCATGAATGATTAATCTCATGTATTTAGTTTGGTATTCATGCAATCTAGTCATGGTAAGTTGATTAGGGTGAGTAAGCAAGATGGAAGAATTTTGAGCCTTCAACATACACTCATTTACATTGTGTGACACCATCTAGCTTGGTAACTTTGCAGAATTTGTCTCAATCCTTGATTCAAAACCACATTAGCTCCATGGAATTGTGAAAATGATAAGGGCATTCCTTTCAAAACCCTCTTGAACAAATAGAACCCATATAAATATTAAATACTTTGCTTTACCCCTTTGAAACCTTCATTTTCTTTAAAAATTCCATCCTTGATTAATGAATACTGTGCAAGATGGTTGTTGCTGCAGTAAGTCTTTAAATGTGAATGATTGTTAAGTTGCAAACACTTGTTGAATGTCTGAACCTCAGTGTACGGTTATCTAGTTTAATAGTGAAAACAATGAAAAAGTACATAGAAAAGAAAAAGAGAAAGAAAAGAAAAACAGAAGAAAGAAAAGAAAGACCAGTTGCAAAAAGTGCTATTCAATTTGTATGAAAGAATTAGTTTGTGACTTGCTATTTTCTGCAGCTGCATAATTGGAACTATGGTTAAAATTGAAATAGCATGAAAAATTAAGAACATGTGTAGTATTTCATTAATCATTGACATGCATTTCCATTTCATCATCTAACATTTCCAACATTACAACCTAATAAAGACCCTTTGATTCAGAACCCTTGTGGATTTAGTGGTGGAGATGTAGGATGGTTACAAGCCTATGGGAAGCCTAAGCTAGATGTTGAGTGAAATTACCTTGATAAGAGAGGGAGTGAAACACTATACCTTGTGAGGAAATCTCAACCTAGTTACTCACTATGATTAAATTGCATGAATTTGATGCTTTTATTGATATATGGTTAGTAGGATTGTTGACAATTGAAGGGAAAGAATTGATGAGTGCAAGTACTTAAGCTAAATTTGTTCTGCCAATTTTGCTGAACATATGTGTTTGAAATTTAGTTTTGATCCATAATTTTGTTCGGAGTGCAAAAGCTAAGTGTGGGGAATTGATAAACTCATATTTGTATTCATTTTTAATATGTTAAAAGAGAGTTTATTAATTATTTTATCCACATTTACTATTATGTTAGTAAATTAATTAATAAAATGGAATTAGAACAGTTAGGAATTAATTGATGAGATTTTAATGATTAATTGGACAAATAATCTATTTATTCTAATTTTCCATCATAGACCAATGCACTAACAGAATGAATTAAGGGATAATGATAGCTGGACTAAAGGAGCTGATGGCATCCAAGAGTTACTAACAGAAGCAAGTAGGAGAATCACACATGTGCTGCAATAGAAATCACATGGGGAGCATAGTTCACATCAGCCATTCACTCCAATTCAGATCTGAAGTCACTCATTCCACACTTCTATATATTCACATCATCTGTACATATCAGGGACACGCCATACATATTTCATTCTCTGTAGATCATTCATCCTTCATATACTTCACAGATTCCTCACCTCATCTCCATTCCATCTCTCCATTCATTCACGCAGCCATTCATACAATCACCAGCTTCTATTCACGCCATACTCTTCCTCTCCATTTCTATTTCTCTTCTGTAACTTTCCTCTGTTCTAGTTAATAGAACCAGAGAAAAGTTCAGAACTCATTTTCTTCCATATTTTTTCTTCCACTATGACTACTGATGTACCTTCTGTTGCTGCTGAAGTTCAGATGGCAATGCAAGGCTAAGCTGCTGTGCTCTCTTAGAAATAATGTTAAACTAGAATCCTTGAACTGAAATAGGGAGTTCATTGTGTCTTTAATTCAGAGTTAATTATATCGAGTTGATGCAGTTGATTCTGTAATTACTGATGCAATTAGAGTTAGTAGATGACAAAGGAGTAGGAAACCGAGTTGGATTTCTTATTTCTGCATAATTGTTACTTTGATTGATTTTCATCCTTGAACTAAGTTGGACATGGTTGTGATTAATTAGAGTGATTATATTATAGAGTACAGTTGTATCTATTTATCTTCTTCTATCTCTGAGTGAAATGATTCATAATCTCTATTCAATGTCTACGAGTTGTAGCTTTGATTGAGATTTAGCTGGCGAGTTGTTAGCTAACCTATTATAATTTAACTTATTAACTTCTCATATTCTATGGATAATGAAGGTAAGGTAATCTCCAAGGGAACACATTTGTCATTGATTTATTTCAAAATCATAAACATATAAAAATATAAACAGTAGTATAGGATTTACATTCAGTTTTAGTTCAAACATCTCATCACACAATTCATCTAATTAACTTGTTAATTTGCGACTCATTAGATTAATTAGATACCTTAGCATCCATATAGGCTCCTTGTGAATCGACCTAGGTTAGCCTCCACTTACTATTGGTTAGCTTAGTTTTGTTTAATAATTAAAACGACAGTTATCACTTGTTTTTTATTTGTTCTCTTTGGTTCGAAAAATTTTGAAAAAATTAAAATTTTATAATGTTGATGTTTTTCTTAGAATTTTCACAATCTTTGCCTTGGTTTTATTCATTTTGAGTCAATCACCTTAAGATTTTAGGATTGTTTGTGTGTTTTGAAGTTTTGGTTTTAGTTTGCATTGCATGACAGAAACTTTTTGCAGCATTTTCGATTGGTGACTTACCTTGAGAAAATTTAGGATTATTTCCTTCTTCTTTTTTTGCTTTCTGTGTCTATTAGTCGCAAAGAGAAATCTATTCTTCATGACAAAAGGGGCTAGAAGCCAGATTTCAAAGTTTTTGATGCTATTTTGTTTTGTTATGCATTGTATTCCTTAAACCAACTTTTTTTTTGTTTTTTTGGTACAAAAAAAGTTTAGGTGGGTTTGGCGCCGGTCCCCTACTGTCTAGTTCTGAATGTGTGAATTCAGTTCTAAATTAGACTCCTTCCAGCTGTCAGCACATGCCTAATCTGTTATAGCGCATGTGTGAATCTCCTTCCAGCATGTGATTCTATTAGCCCACTTGTTCAATCCAGTACATGCTTAAATCTTGTCTTGTTCAGCTGTCAACTAAACTCAATCTAATCTGTTGATTTGTCACTGCATTCTTTTAATGGAAATTTAATAGATTATTTATCCAATTAATCACTAAAGTCATATCAATTAATTTCCACTTGTTCTATTTTTATTTTATTTATTAATTGCTCAATATATTGATAAATGGGGACAGAAATCAATAATAAAACTCTCTTTAACTACACTAAAATAAATACAAATATGAGTTTATCACTAGGGCACAGTCCTAGAGCTTAGAGAGCACTTACAAGGGACTTACGAGATCGCCTACTAAAGGAGCCCTCACGACAGCAACGAGAATCGACTAAGTATTTTCACTGTTAGCATCAATGTTTCCATAAAAAGAAATGAATATACACTTGAATTTCAGTAGTCATTGGTTTTTGAAGAGTTTTTCAAGTTCTTTATTCAAGAAATTGTGGAGTTTTACACTATTTATGTTACATTTCATGGTTTGGTTGATCTTGTTATTAGAGTTAGTGTGCTTAAAGAGAGATTTATTATTGATTTCTATCCCCATTTATCAATATGTTTAGCAATTAATAAATAAAATAAAAATAGAACAAGTGAAAATTAATTGATATGATTTTAGTGATTAATTGAATAAATAATCTATGAAATTTCCATTACCGTAACCAAGCAACATATTAGGTGGAGGTTAGCTGACAGCTGGGCAAAAGAAGATTTAAGCATGTGCTCTATTGAACAAATGGGCTAACAAAATCACATGCTAGAAGGAGATTAACACATGTGCTATAACAGATTGGGCATGTGCTGACAACTGGAGGGAGTTCAATTCAGAACTGAACTCGCACATTCTATACTTCCATATCAGCACTTATTGCACTGTTCACACACACACCCCTTATATGAACAGAATCACTCACTTCCGTAACAGCTCAGCATTCCACTTCGCTCATTCCACACTTCTCTTATATATTCACATTATCTGAATGTGTCAACACACCCTATTCTACACGCCATATCCTACACTTCTGGACCCATTCAAATCTCTGATCTATTCCACACTCCATCACGACATCCATTATTCCTTTCATTTCTGTACTTCTACTCTGTTCTAGGGAGAAACACCAGAGCACCATTCCACTTCCATCTTTATCTTCTCTTCCTACATTCACCATGACTGCTGCTAGTTTTACTGCTACTGTTGAAGTCTTGATAGCAATAGAAGGCTTAGAGTTACTGTGCTCTCTTGGAGATGATGCTGAACCAGAATCCTTAAGCTGAAATAGGGAGTTTATTGTGTTTTTAATTCAGATTTAATTGTATAGAGTTGATGTAGTTAATTCTGTAATTACTAATACATTAGAGTTAGTAGATGATTAATGATTAGGGAATCGAGTTGGATTTTCTATTTCTACATAATTGATGCTTTGATTGATTCTCATCCTTAAATTAGTTGGACATGGTTGTGATTAATTAAAGTAATTATATAACAGAGTACAGTTGTATCTGTTTAATTCATCTTCTTCTATCACTTGAGATGAGTAATTCTTATTTTTCTATTCAATGCCTGCGAGTTGTAGCTTTAATTGAGATTTAACTGGCGAGTTGTTAGCTAACACATTCTAATTCAACTAATTAACTGTAAATATTCTGTGGATAATGAAGGTAAGATAATCTTCAAGGGAATACACTTGTCATTCATTCATTTCATCATCATTAACACCTAAAATCATAAACAGTAGTATAGGATTTACTTTTAGAAGTTAGTCAATACTTCATCACATAATTCATCTGATTAATTTGTTAATTTGTGGCTCATTAGATTAATTAGGAACTTTAGCATCCATTTAGGCTCCTTGTGAATCGACCTAGGTTAGGTTCACTTTACTATTAGTTAGCTTAGTTTTGTTTGATAATTAAAATGATAGTTATCAAAATAGTGCCGTTGCCGGGGAGCCTTACTTGTTAAGGTTTCCTAAACAATCTGCTGAGCCTCAAAAAACATAAAAAGAATATAGGTGTTTAGTTTTCTTCTCTGAATTTAGTATTTTGTCTGCTTGAGTTGTGACCAATTGCCTTTTTAGTCGCGACCATAGTGCAAAATTGATTTCTGAGAGTCTCTGTGACTCTTAGTCGCGACCATAGTGCAAAATTGATTTCTGAGAGTCTCTGTGACTCTTAGTGGCGACCATAGTGCTTTTTGGTCGCATCCTAAAATTTGTTTCTAACTCAGATTTGCTCTCTATGAATTCTAGTCGCGATCGGAGTACTTTTTGGTCGTAACAAAAAATTTTTATCCATCAGTTTTCTTCTCTGTGATTTCCAGTCATAACCAAATTGAAACTTAGTCATGACCAAAAATCAGTGTTCAATTCAGATTTACTTTGTAATTTTTATTCGTGATGTGAGTGACATTTGGTCGTAACCAGAAATTTCAAATTTCAAGCATTTGCTCTCTGTGATTTTTAGTTGCGACTTGAAGTTCATTTTTGTTGTGATATCTACTCTCTGTACTTTTTAGTCGTGACTTATTGTACTTTGTGTCGCAACCTTATATTTTTGACCTGCGATTAACTGATCATAATTTCTGAAATTGTTGCATTGTTGATGTACTTGATATCCTGCATAATTGTTGAGTGTGATTTGCATAAACAGAAGCTCTGAATTCTTTCCATTAGATAGAGAAATCAATATAACACTTAGGCAAATTAAGAAGGCTAAAATCTTAAATCAAGCTAGTGTTGCATCTGTTGTTGAGCTTAGTTCTTCTGATGAATTTGTTGTAGCTGAAACTGAATTTGCATCTGGTGATATCTTTCTGAGATAATCATTTTGTCATGGAGCATGTTAATCGGTAAAGCTCAAACTCATAATCAGTATAATCATAATGAGCAACATGAAGAGAATAACATGAATAATAGAAGGGCACGTAGGAGCATAAGAGAACTCACTTCTTCTAATGCAAACTTTGATCTTTTTCGCACTTGTCCTGCTTTAGATGTTAATTTTGAACTGAAAGGTCCTTTGTTAAGTAACTTTCCAAAGTTTTATGGATTGGCAGGTAAGGATCCTTTCAAGCATTTGAAGACTATGCAATGGGTTTGCTTATCTATGAAACCTGTAGGTGATGATATGGATGCTGTGCAGAGACAAGTATTTTATTTTACACTTGAAGGAAAGGCAAATGAATGGTTTTATATGCTACCACACCATACCCCTCAAGCCTTGGACTCCTGGAATAACCTGAGGAATGCTTTCTTGGAAAGATACTTTCCTACATCAAAGATTGCTACATTAAGGAAGAAAATCTTTGCTGCAAAATAATATGCTGAAGAGTCTTTCTATGAGTTTTGGGGAAGGTTTCAATAGCTGCAAGCTAGATGTCCATACCACCAGATTCTAAGTGAGCATTTGGTACAGTATTTTCATTCAAGATTGTGCTTTACATGCAAAAAGAATTTGGATGTAGCTGCTGGGGGTTCCATTGATGATTTAACCCCTGATAAAGCATGGAACTTGATTGAGAATACAGCAAATAATGACTAGCAGTATGGGAGCTATGATGCTAGACAAGTTCATGAGGTTTTTGCCAGGTCTTATTCTAAAGATTATAACAACTTATCTTCTCAAGTTACTGCTATGAATGCTTAGATCAACAATTTAGTTGCTTAATTGAGCAATTCACATGTTCAAAGCCTATATTCTCAAGCTCTAGTTACTCCTAGTTGTCAGCTTTGTTATTCTCCTATGCACACCAGTGCCAATTGTCCTACACACTATGAAGATGTATCGGCCATCTATCAAGGCAAACCAAACCAGTATCCTCAAAGGAATCCATACTCCAATACAAATAATGAAGGATGGAGAGATCATCCCAATTTTAGATGGAGGGATGGAGGTAGAGATAGGAAATTTGGGCAGAACAAATTCAACATGATAGACAAGTGGCTGAATCCTCTAGAGCTATGGAAGTACCTACTATTGTAAAGGATGCTGAATATCTGATATACTCAAAAACATTAATGTGATAAACTCAAATATAAATTCCATAAATACAAACTTCAACTCTAACTTCAAGGACTTAAGATCTACTGTGGAGAACAACCTAATAATGACAGATTCCAAGTTTGCTACCTTGGAGGGTAAAATAGAACAGTGGGAAACAAAAGCTACAAACATGAATGGCTATGTATCACAGTTAGTCAATTCAGTAAGTGATGTTCAAGCCAAAATTAGTGGGAATTTTACCTTCAAACATAGTTGTTAACCCTAAATCTGTGAATGCTATGAGCTTGAGAAGTGAAAAAATAGTGGGAAAAGCATATGCTAATAATGATAAGAAGGATAATGAAGCAAATGAGAAGCAGAATAGATCTAGAACTAAAAAGTTGATTGAAGAAAAATCTTCATTCATTATAGAATCAGAAAGCAGCAAGGAGAAAGGGATATTGTAGCAGAAGAATGAATAGATTGGATTGAAGGATGCTGCACAACCATCATATATACATGAAACAGCTGCTAGTTCCAGCAGTGTAAGTCAAAAATTAGACAAAAACTATAACAAGAAGGAGCATGAAGATGCAGAACAGAAGGACATAGAGGTAAGTATTAAACACCTATCTTTTCCTAATGCATACATGTGTCCAAAGAAGGTTTTAAAAGATAAACATGAATTAGATATTCTGAATCTATTAGGTAAATTGGAAGTTAATGTGCCTCTTATAGATCTGATTAGAAGTATACCTAAGTATGGCAAATTCATGAAAGAACTCTGCACTAATAAAATAATCTGCAAACCAAATGAAAGGGTTCAAGTAGGATCTAGTGTGTCAGCTTTACTTAAGCCATAGCTTCCTATAAAATGTGATGATCTATATTCATTTATAGTCCCAATCACCATTGGTAAGTTTCAGTGTGCTAGTGCTTTGTTAGATCTTGGTGCAGCCATTAATGTAATGCCAACTTCCATTTATACATCATTAGGCATAGGCATAGGTTCACGTAAGGAAACCTCCATGATAGTTTAACTTGTGATAAAACTACTAGGAAACCTGAGGGATTATTAAAAGACATATTAGTGAAGACTTGATTATATCTGCAGATTTCTATGTATTGGATATGTCACATGAGTCAACCTCACAGAGTCTTATTATTTTGGGAGGCCATTCCTTAGAACATCTAACACTATAATAAGCATGAAAAATGGGAGTATTACAATGGAAGTGGGTGATAATGTAATTACTTTTAATGTCTATGAAGTAATGAGACATCCATTTGAATATTACTCACTGTTGGGCTTAAGTGTAATTGATGCATGCATTAAAGAAGCAAAAGAGGAACATGAATTGTTGCTGCAAAATTCTGATAAGGTTGAATGTGAATTGCTTGAATCTGAAATTTCTTCTTCTAAATTTTCTTTGGATAGTAATGGTGATGTGTCAAGTATTAACCATATTTTAGTTGATAGCTTACTTTCCACCCTACAATCTTTTTCTTTTACTATTATTAACCTTTTGAATGAAGGCTTTAGAGAGAAGCATCATGATAAAATTATAGGTGAGAACATAGCTGTTGAGAATCTCATTGCAGGGACAAAACTGGATATTGAAGAACCTATGAAAATAGAAGTGGTAAAGCTTGTTGCAACTTTAGAAACTAAGAAGTTAGTGCCGTGAATTATCCAGACACCTAAGTTGGAACTCAAACCACTTCCTAGTAACCTTAAATATGTGTTTTTGGCTGAAAATAATACATTACCTATTATAATTGCTAATTCACTTTCTGTTTCTGAGGGAGAGAGGTTAATTTCAGTTTTGAAAACACATAAGAGAGCAATAGGTTGGGCTTTAGTTGATATACCTGGTATAGATACATCTGTTGGCACACATAAAATTCTATTAAATGATGGAGCCAAGCCTATTAAATAGCAACAAAAAAGGCTAAACCCCTTGATATCTGATGTAGTCAAGAAATAGGTAACTAAGCTGTTGAATGCTAGCATTATTTACCCAATTTCAGACAGTGAATGGGTAAGTCCAATTCATGTAGTGCCCATGAAAAGTAGTATAACTGTGGTAAGGAATGAAAAGAATGAACTAATCCCTACTAGAGTGAAGAATTCATGGAGAGTGTGTATTGATTATAGGAAATTGAATGATGTAACTAGGAATGATCATTTTCCTTTACCATTTATAGATCAAATGTTACAAAGGCTTGCTGGAAATGCTAACTATGCTTTCTTGATGGTTTTCAGGGTATTTTCAGGTTCCAATTGCACCGGAAGATCAAGAGAAGACCACATTTACATGTCCATTTGGTACCTATGCTTATAGGAGGATGCCATTTGGCTTGTGTAATGCTCCTGGAACATTTCAAAGAGCCATGATGTCCATATTCAGTGAATTCTTGGAAAGCAACATGGAGGTATTCATGGAGGATTTTGATGAATGCTTAGAAAGTTTAGAGAAAGTCTTAGCAAGATGCATTGAGAAAAAGCTTGTGCTGAATTTTGAGAAATGCCATTTTATGGTAGATAAAGGCATAGTTCTATGACATTTAATATCTAAGAATGGGATTGAAGTAGATAAAGCTAAGATTGAGGTTATTTCTTCTCTTCCTTATCCCAAATCTTTAAAGGAACTAAGGTCATTCCTAGGACGTGCTGGATTCTATAGAAAATTTATCAAGGACTTTAGCAATATTACATCTCCACTTTCTAAACTCATGCAAAAAGATATAGACTTCTATTTTGATGATCTTGCAAGAGAGCATTTGACATTATTAAAGCTATGCTTATCACACTACCTATACTTGCTGCACCTAATTGGCATTTAGATTATGAGCTTTCATGGGATTCATCAAATGAAGCTGTAGGTGCAATGTTAGGACATAAAGATGGTAAGCTGTCTAAAGTCATTTCATATGCCTCTAAGACTTTAGATAGTGCTCAAAAGAACTACACTACCACAGAAAAAGAATTCTTTGCCATTATGTTTGCACTTGACAAATTCAGATCTTACCTTTTTGAGTTCTAAAGTGATTATTTACACTGACCATGCTACTGTAAAGTTCTTGTTTAAAAAACCACAGTCTAAGCCTAGGCTCTTAAGATAGACGTTACTAATCCAAGAATTTGATGTGGAGATAAGGGATAAAATTGGAGTAGAGAATGTGGTAGCTGATTATTTAAGCAAGTTGTCTGAAAATACAAGGGGAGTATTAGATTCTGACATGACTTGTGATACATTAAGATATTTTTCTGTTTCTGTGATATTTGTAATTGCACCTTGGTATTGCCACAGTGAACTACATTGTTACTAGTCCAATTTCACCTTCTTTATCTCATTTCCAGGGCCAGAAGATCAAGCATAAGGCAAAATTTTATATTTGGGAACCACCCATTCTATGGAAGATATATAGTGATCAAGTTATAAGAAGATGTATACCAAATGAAGAAGTGGACAACATTCTTACAGCATGTCATTCTTCTGCTTGTGGAGGACATTTCAGTGCAAAGAAGACTTCAAGGAAGATCCTTGATGCTAGTTTTTACTGGCCATAACTATTCAAAGACTGTTATGAATTCTACAAAACTTGCGGTAGGTGCCAACGTTTTGGTGGACTAACTAAAAGGCATGAAATGCCTCAGTATCCTATGCTATTTTGTGAGGTGTTTGAAGTATGGGGCATTAACTTCATGGAACTATTTCCACCATCTTTTGTTTATACATATATTCTACTATCTGTGGATTATCTCTTAAGATAGGTGGAGGCTATACCTACAAGAAAGGATGATGCTTTGGCAATTTCTAAATTTCTTAAGTCAAATATCTTTTAAAGGTTTGGTGTGCCAAGAGCTATAGTGAGTGATCAAGGCTCTCATTTCTGTAATAAGATTTTAGGTGGGTCATTTCCCAAGTTTAGGATCAAGCACAAGGTTTCAACAGCTTATCATCCCCTAACAAATGGTCAAGCTGAAAATTCCAATAAAGCTATCAAGAGGATTCTGGAGAGGATAGTAAGACCCTCAAGGAAATATTGGAGTACAACGTTAGATGAAGCTTTGTTGGCATACAGAACTGCTTATAAGACCCCACTTGAGATGTCCCCATAGAGAATGGTCTATGGTAAAACATGTCATCTACCAGTAGAAGTTGAGCAAAAAGCATTCTGGCAGTAAAAGCTTGCAACATGGATGTTGACACTGCTGAGGAAGAAAGAATGTTGCAAATTCAGGAACTGGAAGAAATAAGACTAGATGCTTGTGAGAATTCTAGGATTTACAAGGAGAAAGCCAAGCTTCTTCATGATAAACAGATTGTGCATAAGGAATTTCAGGTTGGAGATAAAGTTGTGAGATTTAAGGCTAGATATGCTTTTAAACCTAGAAAACTTACTGCAAGATAGGGTGGTCCATATGTGGTAACTAAGATCCATGACTATGGAACAATTGAATTGATGGATGAAGCAGATGGTATAGTATTTCAGGTCAATGGACACTTATTGAAGCTGTACAAAGAGAACTTTAGACCCCCATGATAGTCAGGTTGTCTCTTTCCTTGTTTCCTGACTTACAATAGTCTGCTTTAATAATTTTTTCTTATATTACTTGAGCTCTTATTTTTTGAATAAGTGTGGGGGAAGAGGCCAAGTCAATAAGGGTAGATATAAACTCTAATAAATTCATCTTAGATTTTGGTTCAGTTTTGTCTTCATTACTTCTACCTTCGCATATGCTTCATTATTTCTTCACATTGAGGGTAATTTAGAAATTAAGTATGGGGAGGATGAAATTTAGTGTGTGAAATAGGGGAATGAAAATCAGATAATTGTTGTGATTCTGTATCTTGTGGTCACGGTCTTATGTTATTCTTGTCGCAACTAATGTGTGCGAATATATCAAGTTTCTTCTCTGTGAAAATTAGTCTCGACCAATGACTATTGTTGTCGTGACTAGGAGTTCATATTTTCTGATGTTTACCTATCTATGATATTTAGTCGTGAACTATCTTTATCTTCGGCACGACTGTAACTCTATGTGAATTTCAGTCATGACTGAATTGACGCTTGGGTCGCGACTAGAGCATGTATGTTTAACAAGTGTACTCTCTATGTGATTATGAGTCGCAACCAATATTCCCTATTTTCTAAAAATCTCTTCTCTGTGTAAAACAGTCAGTGACGTAAAGTACTTTTAGTCGTGACTAAAAGTGATCTTCTGCTGAAAACTTCTCCTATTTCATTCTCATTGTTGCTTGGTCTCTTGAATTGACTGTCATGGAATGAAAATTGAACTTTGAACATATACTTTTTAATATTAGCAAACTTCATGAAGTGTGAGTTACTTGTTTCATTAATTTACTACTAGAAATTGTGCATCATGAATGATTAGTCTCATGTATTTAGTTTGATATTCATGCAATCTAGTCATGGTGAGTTAATTAGGGTGTGTAAGCCAGATGGATGGATTTTGAGCCTCCAACATACACTCATTTACATTGTGTGACACCATCTAGTTTGGTAACTTTGCAGAGCTTATCTCAATCCTTGATTCAAAACCACATTAGCTTCTTGGAATTGTGAAAATGATAAGGGCATTCCTTTCAAAACCCTTTTTAACAAAATAGTAGCAACATAAATATCAAATCCTTTGCTTAAACCTTTTGAGACCTTTATTTTCTTTAAAAATTCAATCCTTGATTAATGAATACTGCACAAGATAGTTATTGCTATATTAGTTCCTTAATTGTGAAATGATTGTTAAGTGCAACTACTTGTTGAATGTCTGAACTTTAATGTATTTATTATCTGGCTCAATAGTTGAAAGAAGAAAAAAAATAAAGAGAAAAATAAAGGAGAAAGAAGAGAAAAACAAAGGGAAGATAGATCAGATAATAAGAAAGATGTGATATTCAACTTGAAAAAAAGGGGAAGTTAGATGATGATTTGTTATTTTCTGTAGCAGCACAACTAGAATTGTGATCAAATTAAGAACAGCTTGAAGAAGCAAGATCATGTGCAATATTTCATTAATCATTGACATGCATTTCCATTTCATCATAGCCTTTCCAACATTACAACCTAATAAAGACCCTTTGATTCACAACACTTGTGGCATTTAGTGGTGGAGATGTAGGAGGTTTATAAGCCTATGGGAAGCCTAAGCTAGATGGTTGAGTAAAATTACCTTGATTAGAGAGTAAGTGAAACACTATACCTTGTGAGAAAATCTTAACCTAGTTGCTTACTATGATTTAATTGCATGAGTTAGATCCTTTAATTGATATGAGATTAGTATGGATTGTTGCCAATTGAAGGGAAAAGATTGATGACTACAAGTGCTTATGCTGAATATGTTTTGCCAATTTTGCTGAACTTAAGTGTTTGAATTTCAATTTTTGATCCATAATTTTGCTCAGAGTACAAAAGCTAAGTATGGGGGAATTGATAAACTCTTATTTATATTGATTTTAGTGCGTTTAAAGAGAGTTTTATTATTGATTTATGTCCCCATTTATCAATATGTTTAGCAATTAATAAATAAAATAAAAATAGAACAAGTGAAAATTAATTTATACGATTTTAGTGATTAATTGGATAAATAATCTATAAAATTTCCATTACAGTAACCAAGCAATAGATTAGGTGGAGGTTAGTTGACAGCTGGACAAGAGAAGATTTAAGCATGTGCAGGATTGAACAAGTGGGCTAACAAAATCACATGCTAGAAGGAGATTCACACGTACTGTAACAAATTAGGCATGTGCTGACAGCTGGAGGGAGTCCAATTCAGAACTGAACTCACACATTCCACACCTCCATAATAGCTCATCATATCAGCACTTATTGCACTGTTCACGCACACATACGTTATCTGAACAGAATCACTCACTTCCGCAACAGCTCAGCATTCCACTTCATTCATTCCACACTTCTCTTATATATTCACATCATCTGCACATATCAACACACTCTATTCCACATGCCATATCCCACACTTCTTGACTCATTCAGATCTCTGATCCATTCCACACTCCATCACGCCATCCATCATTCCTTTCATCTCTGCAGTTCTGCTCTATTCTGGGGAGGAAAACGAGAGCACCATTACACTTTCATCTTCATCTTCTCTTCCTACATTCACTATGACTGCTGCTAGTTTTACTGCTGCTGTTGAAGTCTTGATAGCAATAGAAGGCTAGAGTTGCTATGCTTTCTTGGAGATGATGCTGAACCAGAATCCTTGAGATGAATCAGGGAGTTCATTATGTTTTTAATTCAGATTTAATTGTATCGAATTGATATAGTTAATTATATAATTACTGATGCAATTAGAGTTAGTAGATGATCAATGATTAGGGAACTGAGTTAGATTTCCTATTTCTACATAATTGATGCTTTCATTGATTCTCATCCTTGAACTATTTGGACATGATTATGATTAATTAGAGTAATTCTATAACATAGTACAGTTGTATCTATTTAATTCATCTTCTTCTATCTCTTGAGTTGAATGATTCTTATTTCTCTATTCAATATCTATGAGTTGTAGCTTTGATTGAGATTTAGCTAGTGAGTTGTTAGCTAACACATTCTAATTTAACTAATTAACTCTAAATATTCTATGGATAATGAAAGTAAGGTAACTCTAAGGGAACACACTTGCATTGATTCATTTCATCATCATTAACACCTAAAATCATAAACAGTAGTATAGGATTTACTTTTAGAAGCTAGTCAATACTTTATCACATAATTCATCTGATTAATTTGTTAATTTGTGGCTCATTAGATTAATTAGGAACTTTAGTATCCATTTAGGCTCCTTGTGAATTGACCTAGGTTAGCTTCACTTTACTATAAGTTAGCTTAGTTTTTTTTATAATTAAAAAGACAGTTATCAATTTAACTGTTGGAAGGTGGACTTAACAGAGTTGCTAATAGATTGAACATATCTGGATATAGGAATTAAGGAGCTGATAACAGAAGCAAGTGGGAGATTCACACATGTGCTGTAACAGATTGGGCATGTGCTGACAGCTAGAGGGAGTCCAATTCAGAACTGAATTCACGCATGACACACACCATTCTGAACAGAATTACTCACTCACACCAACAGCTCATCACTTTAGATCTGTCACACCATTCACACATTTCTCCTATATATCACACATTCATTCCACACAACTTTGGACACGCCATACACACATCACACATCTCTCAAATGCTCTCCTTCAGCTTCCACACCTCACTCCATCTAGATCTGACCTCTCTCACACACACCATCCATCTCCATTCTCTCTCTTTCATCTGTAACTTTCCTCTATCTAAGCAATAGAACCAGAGGAAAGTTATGCTTCCATCTTGATCTTCTCCTTTTACATTCACCATGACTATTACTGATCTGTTTACTGCTACTGTTGAAGTCTTGATAGCAATGGAAAGCTAAATCCATTGAGCTCTCTTGGAGATGATAATGAACCAAAATCCTTGATTTGAAATAGGGAGTTTCAATTGTTTCTTTAATTTATATTTAATTGTACCGAGTTGATGTAGTTAATTCTAGTTTTATTGATTCAATTAGAGTTAGTAGATGATGTACATTAGGGAACCGATTTAGATTTCCTGATTATGTTTAATTGAGCTTTGATTGATTCTCATCTTTAAACTAGTTGGATATGGCTGTGGTTAATTAGAGCAATTCTATAGCAGAGTACAGTTGTATCTATTTAATTTATCTTCTTCTACTTCTTGAGTTGAATGATTCATATTTCTCTATTCAATATCTGTGAGTTGTAGCTTTGATTGAGATTTAGCTGGCGAGTTGTTAGCTAACCTATTCTAATTCAACTGATTAACTTCTCATATTCTGTGGATAATGAAGGTAAGGTAATCTCCAAGGGAACATACTTGTCATTGATTCATTTCACCATTTTAATCACTTAAAATCAGAAACAGTAGCATAGATTTACATTCAGTTTTAGTTTAATCATCTCATCATACAATCATCTCATTAACTTGTTAATTTATGGCTCATTAGATTAATTAGGAACATAGCAATCCATTTAGGCTCCTTGTGAATTGACCTAGGTTAGCCTTCACTTACTATTGGTTAGCTTAGTTTTGTTTGATAATTAGAAATGACAGTTATCAAAATGGCGCCGTTGCCAGGGAGCCTTACTTGTTAAGGTTTCCTAAGCAATCTTCTGGGCCTCAAAAACATAAAGAGTAGATAGTTGTTTTAGTTTTTCTACGACTTTTATATTTTATTTGTTAAGTCGCGACTAAAGTGCTCTGTGATTCCTAGTCGCGATCAGATAAACATTTGGTCGCAACCTGAAATCAGTTTTCAAATTAAAATTGTTGTCTGTCACTTTTAGTCGCGACTGGAGTGCTTTTTGGTCACAACCAAAAAAATATTTTTCATCAAGTTTCATCTCTGTGATTTCTAGTTGCAACTAAATTGACACTTAGTTACGACCAAACCTCTCTGTGGTGTTTGGTCACGACCTGAGTGCATTTTGGTAGCAACCGAAAATTTCTTACTTCAAAAATTTGCTCTCTGTGATTTTTATTCGCATCCAAAGTGACATTTGGTCGAGACCAAAAATCCTGATTCAAAAATTTTTGGCTCTCTGTGACTGACTGTCGCGACTTGAAGTTCATTTTTGTCGTGATATTTGTTCTCTGTGATTTTTAGTCGCGACCTAAAGTTCTTTTAGTCATGACCTGAGATTTCTAAACTGCGAATAACTGATCTCATTTGCTGAATTTACTGCATTGCTGATATATTTGATCTTTTGCATTATTGTTGAGCGTGATTTGCATGACCAGAAGCTCTAAGTTCTTTCCTTTGGATAGAGAAATCAATAGAACACTTAGGCAAATCAAGAGGACTAAAATCTTAAATCAAGCTAGTGTTGCATATGATATTGAGCCTAGTTCTTCTGGTGAATCTGTTGTAGCTGAAACTGAATTTGCAGCTATAATATCCTAGATATCTTGTCATGGAACATGTTAATGTAGGTGAAGCTCATACTCATAATCAGAATAATCAACATGAACAATATGCAGAGAATAACATGAACAATAGAATGCCACGTATGAGCATAAGAGATTTCACTTATTCTAATGCAAACTATGATCCTTTTCACATTTGTCCTGCTTTAGATGTTAATTTTGAGTGAAAGGTCCTTTGTTAAGTAACTTACTAAAGTTTTATGGATTAGCAGGTGAGGATCCTTTCAAGCATTTAAAGACTATGCAGTGGGTTTATTCATTTATGAAGCCTATAGGAGCTGACATGGATACTGTGCAGAGACGACAAGTCTTTCATTTCACACTTGAAGGAAAGGCAAAGGAATGATTTTATATGCTGCCACATCACACACCTCAAGCCTTGGACTCCTGGAATACATTGAGGAATGCTTTCTTGGAAAGATACTTCCCTACATCAAAGATTGATACATTGAGAAAGGAGATCTTTGCTGCAAAACAGTATGCTGAAGAGTCTTTCTATGAGTTTTGGGGAAGATTTCAAGAGTTGCTAGCCAGATGTCCATATCATCAAATTCCAATGGAACATTTGGTGCAGTACTTTCATTTAGGATTATGTTTTGCATGCAGAAAGAATTTGGATGCAGCTGCTGGAGGTTCCATTGATAATCTAACTCCTGATGAAGCATGGAACTTAATTGAGAAGATAGCAAACAATGACCAACAGTATGGGGAATATGATGCTAGACGAGTGCATGAGGTTTCTGTAAGGACTTCTCAAGATCATAGTAATTTGTCTTCTCAAGTTGCTACTATGAATGCTTAGCTCAACTATTTAGCTGCTCAACTGAGCAATTCACATATTCAAAGCCCATACTCTCAAGCTCTAGTTGCTCCTAGCTGTCAGCTTTGCTTTTCTCCAATGCACACCAGTGCAAATTGTCCCTCACAATATGAGGATGTCTCAGCTATCTACAAGGCAGGCCCAACCAATATCCACAAAGGAATCCATACTCCAACACATACAATGAAGGATGGAGAGATCATCCCAATTTCAGATGAAGGGATGGAAGTGGAGACAGAAATGTTGGGCAAAACAGGTTCAATAATGACAAGCAAGTGGCTGAATCCTCTAGAGTTATAGAAGTGTTTACTATTGCAAAAGATGATGGAATTTCTGAGATACTCAAGAGCATTACTGTGATGAATTCAAATATAAATTCCATTAACGCAAACTTCAACTCTAACTTCAAGGACTTGAGATCTACTGTGGAGAATAACGTAGCAAAGACAAATTCTAAATTTGCTGCTTTGGAGAGTAGAATTGAGTAGTGGGAAACCAATACTTCAAACATGAATGGCTATGTATTACAATTATCCAATTCAGTAAGTGAAGTTTAGGCAAGAATCGGTGGAGATCTACCTTTAAATACAGTTATTAACCCCAAAACTTTGAATGCTATAAATCTGCAAAGTGAAGAGCAAGTTGGGGAGCAAGTTGCTGATGCTGACAATGAAGATGAAGGAGAGGTAGACACTGATTCTAGCAGTCTAATAAAGAATAACATTGAGAAGCCTGAAAGTAAGAAGGGAGCACAACTCCTTGAGAAGAAAGGGGTTACAGAAAGTCAAATCAATTCTGCACAAAATTCTGAGGATTGTGGACAGCTAAATAGAAATGAAATTGAGCTGCTAGAGACTATTGATACTGAGTCAAGAAATCCTAGTGAGGATACAACTGAAGCAACAATATCAGCAGAAAGTTTAGAGCTCTAGCAAGAAGAAGCAAGTTCTGGTGTAGCTAAGAAAGAAGTGAATCTTAAAGACTTACTCGTCCCAAAGCAACTCATGAGTAGCAAGAAAGTCTTAGAGCAACAAAACAAGGAAATTATTGATTGCTTCAGTAAGATTGAAGTAAATGTGCCTATACTAGAGAGGGTACAGAGAGTACCAGAATATGCAAAATATTTGAAGGAGAGTTTCAACCACAGGAAAAGAGACAAACCTAATGAACTGGTGCAATTAGGACCTAAAACTTCTGCACTTTTCAAAGCTCAATTTCCAAAAAAGTGTAAAGATCCAGGTGAAATCTCTATTCCTTGTTCAATTGGCAAGATAACTATGCCTAGAGCATTATTAGATTTAGGTGCTGCTATTAATGTAATGTCTAGTTCAGTTTGTCAAGATTTAGGAATGAATTTGATTAAGACAACTAAAGTGTTAGCTCAATTGGCTAATAAGAGTATTATAAATCCTAAGAGAATCTTAGAAGATATTCTAGTTCAAGTTAAGGACCTTATTTTTCTTGTGGACTTTTATATTTTTGATATGACAAATAAATCTCTTTATGATAATACTCTTATTCTAGGTAGGTCATTCTTGAAGACAGCTAACACCATGATTTGCATGAAAGAGGGAACTATTAAAATGGAATTTGGTGGGCATATGATTCAGCTTAACATGTATAGACACCCACGTCAGCATAATTCTCTCATATGACTTAATATGATTGATATATTACTTAAAAATAAGTGTGATGATATTTGTGAGCTTGAAAATAATGATGTAGTTGAAGAACCTTCCATTCCTTACTCCTCCACTAATTTCTTTTCTATTTCTTCATCCAATGGTGATGGGTTATGCATTAATTCTAAGATTGATGGCTGGCTTTCCACTATGGGTATTTTTTTTATCTTCATCTACTATTTCTTTCTTTGGAACTAACCACACTTTTTCAAGTGATGCACAATATCCAGGAAGGTTTATGGCAGATATGCAAGGCAATGTCATTACAATAGAGTTTGAGAGACAAGAAGTCAGGATTTATAGGTTAAGGAAATTTTCATTTAATATCCTGTATTCTAACCCTGTTTATTTGAGCTTCAAATTTTTAGTCATCTCAGGGCTGCAGAAATTAAAGGATGTTCTTCAACATCAACATAATTGTACTGCTGGAACTTTAAAGAGAGTTGCTGCTGGATATGATGCTGAATTAGGGCAGGAATCAGAGAGCAATGAATCTGGAGTAGAGTCTAAGAAGTTGACTCTATTTGTTATTCGACTTCCAGAGAATGAGCTTGAACAACTTCCAAAGAGTTTAGAGCATCCAAGACAATTCAAGATGAAGGGACATCTATGGAAGCTGTTCAAGGAGAATTTCAAGCCCCATGATATTCAGGTTGTCTCCTTCCTTGTTTCCCCACTTACAATAGTCTGCTTTCATCAGTTTTATTATATACTTGAGCTATATTTGTTGATTAAGTGTGGGGGAGGAGACCAAGTCAGTAGGGGTAGAAATTAAAACTAATAAATTCTTCTTAGATTCTGGTTTAGTGTGTCATGATCATTACTGCTGCCTTTGCATGTGTTTGATCACTTCTTCACATTGAGGACAATGTAGAATTTAAGTATGGGGGAGGATGAACTTGATGGTTGAATAAAAATCAAATATTTGCTGTGATTTTTTCTTTTGGTCGTGACCTCATGCTATTTTTGTCGCGACTAATATGTTCAAATTGTCAAAATTTCTTCTCTGTGAAGATTAGTACCGACCATTTCTTATTTTTGTCACGACCAGAAGTTCATATTTTTTATGTTTACCCATCTGTGATGTTTAGTCGTGGTCCGTACTTTATCTATGTCGCGACTGTAACTCTCTGTGAATTTTGGTCGTGACTTTATTGTCATTTGGTCACGACGAGCACATATGTGTTTAACAGGTTTACTCTCAGTGATTGTGAGTCGCGACCAATGTCCATTTCTTTCGCGACCAATATTCCCTATTTTCTGAGAAATTCTTCTCTGTGTAAAACAGTCGTGACTTGATTTCCATTTTGTCGCGACTAACATTGATCCTCTGCTGAAAATTTCTTCTATTCCATTCTGATTGGTGCTTTTTTTTGGATTTTACTGTCATGGATTCAAAATTGAACTTTGAATATATAATTTTGAATATTGGCAAGCTTGATGAAGTGTTAGTTGCTTGTTTCATTTATTCATTACTGGAAATTATGCATCATGAATGATTAATCTCATGTATTTTGTTTAAAATTCATACAATCTAGTCATGTGAGCTGATTAGGGTGAGTAAGCCAGATGAAAGCATTTTAGCCTTCAACATATACTCCTTTATATTGTGTGACACCATCTAGTTTGGTTACTTTGCAGAACTTGTCTCAATCCTTGATTCAAAATCACATTAGCTCCATGGAATTGTGAAAATGATAAGGGCATTTCTTTCAAAACCCTCTTGACCAAACAGAAACCACATAAATATTAAATACTTTGCTTTACCCCTTTGAGACCTTCATTTTCTTTAAAAATTTCATCCTTGATTAATGGATACTATACAAATAGTTACTGTTGTAGTATTCTTTAATTGTGCATAATGGTCAAGTTGCAACCAATTGTTGAATGTCTGAACCTCAATAAATTGTTATCTAGTTCAATAGTGAAAACAAAGGAAAAATACAAAGAAAAGAGAAAGAAAGAAGAAAGAAAAGAAAAACCAGATGCAAAAAGTGCTATTCAACTAGTATGAAAAGAATTAGTTTGTGACTTGTAGCGGCATGATTGGAACTTTGATTGTGTACAGTATTTCATTAATCATTGACATACATTTCCATTTCATCATCTAGCCTTTCCAACATTACAACCTTAATAGAGACCCTTTGATGCATAAACCTTGTGACATTTAGTGGTGGAGATGTAGGATGGTTACAAACATATGGGAAGCCTAAGCTAGATGGTTGAGTGAAATTAACTTGATAAGAGAGGGAGTGAAACACTATACCTTATGAGGAAATCTCAATCTAGTTGCTTACTATGATTTAATTGCATGAATTATATTCTTTAATTACTATGAGATTAGTTTGGATTGTTGCCAATTGAAGAAAAATGATTAATGACTACAAGTGCTTATACTAAATCTGTTTTTGCCAAATTTGCTGAATATGTGTATTCAAAATTCAATTTTGATCCAGAATTTTGCTCGGAGTGCAAAAGCTAAGTGTGAGGGAGTTGATAAAATCATATTTGTATTGATTTTTAATATGTTAAAAGAGAGTTTATCATTGATTTTATCCATATTTACTACTATATTGAGCAAATTAGTTATTAATATGAAATTGGACAAGTGGGAATTTAAATGATGTGATTTTAGTGCTTAATTGGATAAATAATCTATTAAATATCCATTTCAAGTCAATACAGCAATCAATCAGCAAAGTAGAGCATCCCTATAGAATTCAGTCGCTACCTGATGTACTCAACGTAGCGACCATACGTTTAATCAGCAAAGAAGAGCATTCTCTATAAATATTAGTCGCAACCTGATATACCTACCATCGTGACCAAACTTCAATGCAGAAATCAATTAGCGAATAATAGAAGGGACAGCTAGACAGAAGTAGATTTAAGCATGTGATGAATTGAATAGCTAGACTTAACAGATTGCAAACAAGAGCTGATAACAAATTGTAAGTGGGAGATCATGCATGTGTTGGCACATAAAGGAGCACTATTCATACATCTGGCACTGTTCACACATCAGCATACTCCATCTGAGTAGAATAAGCAAGTTGCTGACAGCAAGTGGGGAGTATGTGCTATAAACAAAGTTGACATGTGCTAACAGAAGCAAGTGGACTAAAGAAGAGATTGGTTCATGCATCTGATCACCCATTTTATCTGCAGCTATATATGGATCATAGAACACACTTGTTAGGGGGAACTGGACATGCACATTGTAACATCCTGATTCTTGGGTCTAGGAGAACTGGGAAGTAGTTTGATATGGGCAGGCTGCTAAACCCGTAGTCCCAGGGTAGTAATATGATATGGGCAGATCACTTACCTATATTTTGTAGGAATCCGAAGGATGAGCTAAGTTCCTCAGCATTTAAAGATGAGTTAAGTCTTTGATCTACAGAATAGGGACAGTTCACCTAGGTTCAAAAAGAGGAATGTAAGGAATATCCTAAGTCTTAAGCCTTGGAATTCTGCAGGTAGCTAGATATGGGCTGGCTCCTGAGTAAGATAACCTGATATGGGCGGGTTGTCTAACCTTTCAATTAACAATGACTCTCGAAGAGTTCAGGGGATGAGTTGTTGAAAGAGAATTTTGAGAACTTAAGATGAAGGATAAGAAGATAAGTAAAGATGCCAGAAAGAGAATTCAGGGGCATAATCATAATTATGGGCAAGATCGGGCTGGTAGTCGATGAGTACCATATTTTACCAGAAAATAGAGAAAATTATGCTGATCATTTAACTGAACTGTGAAATATGCATATGAGGTCTCTATGAGTATGTAAGAATTATGGAAGGTTAAGGGACTTGATTGAAAAGAAGAAAAGTTTCCAGGGGCAAAATGGTAATTATGGAAAGTTGAGCAAGAAGTGGCTTAGAACTGCCCGGAAGCATTTTAGTCCCAAATTTCACCAGTAGATAGAGGAAATAATGCTGGTTAATCCAGCTTAATACATGAATTTTATCAGGACTCCAGATAGCCGAAATTTATCTGATAATGAAAAAGTTATAAAAATTATTATCGGATATCCTAGTATTCAGCAATGGATGACACAGTTTCATAAGTACAATCCTCCAGCGTTTGAGGGGCTTTGACGTCCAAGTAGCTGAAGATTGGATAGATCAGCTAGAGAGGATTTTTGAGGTACTAGACTGCCCATCAGGAAGAAAAGCCCAAATGGCCATCTTCAAACTAGAAAGGGATGCGCGAAGATGGTGGAGGAACACTGAGCTTATTCTACAAGGAAAAGGAATTCTAGTTACATGGGAAGTGTTTCTGGGACAGTTTAGGGGAAAATACTTTCCCCAGTCAGTGAGGGACGCGAAGGAAGTTGAGTTCCTTACCTTGAAGCAAGGAGAGAAAGAGCCATTTGATGAGTATTTGGCTAAGTATCTCCGATTGTTGAACTATTCTATGTACCTTAGAAGAATGGAGGACGAAGAATGGTCGATAAAGAGATTAGTGGAGGGCCTGGGCAGTGCCCTAAAGGAAAGGATAATTCCTCATCAACTTACGTAGTTCAATAGAGGGGTAGAAGTCTGCAGGTTGACAGAAAGAAGTATGAACAATCATGCAGCAACCGGGAACAGCGTAAGGAGCAAGGAAGTGGCTAAGTCAGAGGTAAGAGGTAAGGAAGCATTAGCTAAGAGCACTCTGGGAGGTAGCTCAATTTATGAAGCCAATAACAATAACAAGAGAAAAAGGCAACAGTTTAGGCAGGGGACTGATCAAGGTGAGGATCAGGTTGGAGGACACAAATGTCAAAGATGTGGAAAGAGCCATGGCACAAGGGAGTGTTGTAACATCCCAATTTTCAGGCCTAGAGACGTCAAAATAGCCTAAGATTGAGAGGCTACCAGACCCCTTTTTGAGCAGAAGTCCCAGAGGCATGTAGAGAGTTTTCAGGGACTAAGCTGTGAATAAGCGAAAGTACAGGGACTTATGTGTAAACAGTGAAAATCCCAGGGGTTGAATGGCTATTTGGGATGATGTAAAGGTCAAAGGTTGCGAGCTGACCATTTGGGTGGCGACTAAAAAGCAGTTAGGTCGCGACTAATAGTTACAGAAAGAGCTAGGCGCGACGAGAAGGTATTATGGTCGCGACTAATATGGGCAGAAAGGATTGGTCGTGACGAAAATATACGTGGTGTTGCGACTAATAGGTAAATGAGCCTGGTTTGCGACTAAAAAGTAATGAGGTCGCGACTAAAAAGTGATGTGGTCGAGACGAAAAACTGTTACGGTCTCGACTAAAGGATGTTGTGATCGTGACTAATGTTCACAGAAGTGTTAGGTCGCGATAAGATGATGATGAGGTCGCGACTAGTAACTAAAGTGGTGCCAAGCATATGGGCCAAGAGTTGTGAAGGTCCAAAGGAGATAGTTACCCGGTTAGAGATAGAACTGGGGCAGGAGATCAGATAAAGGAAAGGTTATCTGGAAACCATGAGGTGGACTGATAAGGTATCCTCATGGGACCCACAAGATGCCACATGGCATTAAAGTAATGGTTCAGTAAAGTAAAGTTACTCGGTTGGCACGATAACCGAGGAGGTAATCAGATAAGTCTGGGACTTATCTGAATAGCATTGGAAGGCATGCAAGGTCTCTTCCAGGCGCCACATGGCACTGGTCTAGAGGGAGAAGAAAAGTTAAGGGACACATGGCACAATCTTAGCCGGTGAGTCCAGTTTATGGGAAATCGGACCGGACCGGTACTGGATTGGACTGGAAATACTGAGTCAGCATGCTGAGGTGTCCCGGGATTTTAGACATGTGGAAAATGTGACGCTGAGGTGGCAGGCTGATGCAGTAAAGAGGAAATAAAAGAAAATAGGAAATTCCAGGAAAAACCAGGACCACATATTCAGAGTTCATAGAAACTACGGGAATGCCATTGGAGGAGGCTATATATACCCCCTCCCTTGCCATTTCATTTCATGCATGGGCAAGGCAAAGAGAGAGAAAGAAGAGAGAAAGGGAGAAGGAAAGGAAGAGAGAAAGGAGGAAAGGAAGAAAGGAAGTTCTGGCGGAGCTGGAAGCAGAATAGAGATAGTAGAGTTCTGCTGAGCTAGCCAGGTAGTAACTAATCCTAGCTTTTATGTAATGTCTTTGTGAATTGTTGTGCTATTGTTTGGTTGGATTGTTGTCTTATATGTTATGTCTGAAGCTCTACTGCAATGCTATGATCATATGCTATTGAGTATGGAAGCATGCAGCATACTTATCTGTACACAATCACAAGCAAGCACTGTCACACTGCATTACATATATTGTTATGATTGTTACTACTGAGATTCCCTCGAATCTCATTCCCATATATAACCCATTACAGGGAGGTTATGTCGAAGTAGATTTTGAGAATTCTAAGAGACGCCGTTATGCTGCCGAAGTTAAGACTGAACATCAGTATATGATAAGTACTGTGTATGTATGTACTGTCTAAGGAGGCTAGAAGTGAGTGGACCTAGCCGGTTCATCCAGTCTTTCCTGGGTACTACGTAGAATGGTAGTTCTCATGAGGGAATTACCGAATCAGTACAGTTCAGTTCTTTGTACAAAAGAAGCCTAGCCGTTATGCTGCCAGATTTCAGGCTGTACAGAAGAAGCCTAGCAGTTATGCTGCCGAATTTCAGGTAGGAGAAGATGTAATAGAAATATAAGGATTACGTGATTTTGTGTATGCTCTGTTGTATGACATTTGTTATTCAATGATAAATATTGTTTGGCATGTTTAATTTGTATACTAGAAATTAAGAGAGAAATTCGCAGGTCCTGAGGTAGCAGTGTTCTGACCTCAGTTTGACCTATTAAACAGAGGAGTCTGGCCACGAGATTTAGTGAGCTAGTAGTACACATCTGGGGCATTACGTGGATAGGTAATAAGCCTTGTTTGGATGTGTAGAATGAGATTAATCAGTTCTCAAAATAAAGGTTTAGAATAAGGAACTTAAGAGTAAAATTTTAAATTTCTGGGCTTAAGTTAAGATATAATCGAGCTAATATTGGTTCCGTAATTAAGTGTACTCTGAGTGGTCTAAGGGAGGATGTTTCAAGTGTTGAGCAGGGCAAAGCGGCTGTTTCATTTGTGGCGAGAAAGGTCACTTTGCAAGAGTTTGCCCTAAGAATGCTGACATCCCTAGGCCAAAGACAACAGGAAGGGTGTTCTCCCTTACTACAAACAGAGTCTCCAATTCCCCTGATGTCGACCCTAAGAATGGTTAAGAAAAACCATAGCTGTAAGGGCAAAGAACTGTATGCCTAGATGTAAATGATGTGATTAATAAAGAGTTCTTTTCTGATCTAAAGAAAGTGGTCATTATAACGGGTCATGAGATAATTAGTAAGATAATAAATCTGTCTTAACTCAGTGATGAGGGTGCTGTATGCGGAGTTAGAACATGGTAGCTGTAAGCAACTAGAATGAGAGCTGTATGTTGCTAAGTACCATGTAGAAGGTCATGATGGACTAAGCTGTTGCTCCGCTAGGCCATCACTGGAGTGAGGGTAAGACAGAGAGGAATGATCTTACTGGTTATATATATATGACTGCGTTATAAGAACTACATAGCTGTATAGATCAGTAAGAAGTTCTCTTTAAGAAAGATAAGGTACCCCTTAAAATTTTGAGGACAAAATTTTTAAAAGGGGAGGAGAATTGTAACATCTCGATTCTTGGGTCTAGGAGAACTGGGAAGTAGTCTGATATGGGCAGGCTGCTAAACCCGTAGTCCCAGGGTAGTAATCTGATATGGGCAGATCACTTACCTATATTTTGTAGGAATCTGAGGGATGAGCTAAGTTCCTCAGGATTTAAAGATGAGTTAAGTCTTTGACCTACAGAATAGGGATAGTTCACCTAGGTTCAAAAGAGGAATATAAGGAATATCCTAAGTCTTAAGCCTTGGAATTCTGCGGGTAGCTAGATATGGGCTGGCTCCTGAGTAAGATAACCTGATATGGGCGGGTTGTCTAACCTTTCAATTAACAATGACTCTCGAAGAGTTCGGGGGATGAGTTGTTGAAAGAGAATTTCGAGAACTTAAGATGAAGGATAAGAAGATAAGTAAAGATGCCAGAAAGAGAATTCAGGGGCATAATCATAATTATAGGAAAGATCGGGCTGGTAGCCGATGAGTACCATATTTTACCAGAAAATAGAGAAAATTATGCTGATCATTTCACTGAACTGTGAAATATGCATATGAGGTCTCTATGAGTATGTAAGTATTATGGAAGGTTAAGGGACTTGATTGAAAAAAAGAAAAGTTTCCAGGGGCAAAATGGTAATTATGGAAAGTTAAGCCAGAAGTAGCTTAGAACTGCTCGGAATCATTTTAGTCCCAAATTTCACTAGTATATAGAGGAAATGATGCTGCATAATCCAGCTTAATACAGGAATTTTATCAGAACTCCAGATAGCCAAAATTTATCTGATAATGAAAAAGTTATAAAAATTATTATCGGATGTCCTAGACTTCAGACATACGTGAAAAATTACAGGATGATGCGTCCTGATGAGGCGGATGTCAGGGAACTGACAGAATACAGAAAGGAGGTCTGTAGAAAAAGTTATTCACAAATTAGTGAATTCAGACGGGAGTGCGTGACCTCCGGGGATCCGATTAGTAGATTTATCGGTATTCAAATTGAGACTGAATGAGGTCAGATAACATCGGTCAGATGCCTGTTATGACCCAAAGGGATGCCTGGACTCAGTATGTCAGTTTATCTGATAAAAGGAGCCGGTGTCCGGAAAAGGTGTAAAATGACGAAAATGCTCTTATGTTATAAAATAGTGAAAGAATGAGTAAAGGGTATTTTGGTCATTTGGCTAAGATGAGACAATCAAGAAAGGGTATCTGGATAGTTGACCAGGGTCAGAGAATACTCTGGTAAGATATGAAAAGACAGTAATGCCCCTAGACTCGTTAAAGTAAATAAAGAGGAACCAAGGGCATTTTGGTAATTTGCCAATGGATGGTTCTTGGGAATTGAGCCATCAGAGTACTTGGGCTGGATCAGAGACCCAAGATGACATTCCAAAGCCCAAAAATGTGGCCCAACATATATGTGGGAAAAAGTAGCATTGAAATAAAGTTTTAGTGACTTTCAATAAAGTAAAGTTACTCGGTCGGCACGATAACCAAGAAAGTGATCAGATAAAGTCCTGGACTTATCTGGATAGCATTGGATAGCATGAAAGGTGCCAGCAAGATGCCACATGGCGCCAACATAGAGGAAGAAGAAAAAGCTGAGGACACGTGGCACAATCTCAACAGTGTATTCCGGTGCAAGACTCTGGAATTCTCTGGAAGCGCTGAGTCAGCTAGTGAGGTGTCCTGTGGGCCCCACCATTGCGCCACCTAGCCCATGAGGTGTCCCTTGGATGATGTCATGATGATGATGTCATAAATGGAAAAGAGAATAGGAAATTCCAGGAAAAACGGTGGCCACAAGTTCAGAGTTCTTGAGAATCACGAAAGTGCCATCCGTGGAAACTATAAATACCCCCTTCCCCTTTCATTTGTTCTCACAGCCAAGAGCAAGATTTAGAGAGAGAAGTGACTTTTAGAGAGAGAAAGTAAGAGGAAGAAAGAAGGAAGGAAGTTCTGGCGGAGCTGGAAGCAGTATAGAGATAATAGAGTTCTGCTAAGCTAGCCAGGTAGTAACTAATCCTAGCTTTTATGTAATGACTTTGTGATCTGATGTGCTATTGTTTGGTTGGATTGTTGTCTTATATGTTATGTCTGAAGCTCTACTGCAATGCTATGATCATATGTTATTGAGTATGGAAGCACGCAGCATACTTATCTGTACACAATCACAAGCAAGAACTATCACACTGCATTACATATATTGTTATGATTATTACTACTGAGAATCCCCCGAATCTCACTCCCCATGTCTAACCCATTACAGGGAGGTTATGTTGAAGTGAATTTTGAGAATTTTAAGAGACGCCGTTATGCTGCCGAAATTATGGTAAAATGGCAGTAATGAAGAAATGAGCTGATACGTACTGTGTACGTAAGTACTGTCTAAGGAGTCTGGAAGTGAGTGGACCTCGCCGGTTCATCCAGTCTTTCCTGGGTACTTACGTAGAATGGTAGTTCTCACAGGAATTACCGAATCAGTACAAGATCAGTTACTTTGAAAGATGAAGACTAGCAGTTATACTGCCGAATTTCTGGCAGGGAAAGATGTAATAGAATTACGAGGATTTTATGAATGCTCTGTTGTATGACAATTTATTATTTAATAATAAATATTATTTGGCATGCTCAATTTGTGTGAGAAATTAAGAGAGAGAAATTCGCATGTCTTGAGATAGCAGTGTTTTGACCTTAGTTTGTCCTAGTAAGTGAAGGAATTTGGCCACAAAATTTAGTGAGCCAGTAGTACACATCTGGGGCATTACGTGGATAGGTAATAAGCCTCATTTGGATGTGTAGAATGAGATTAATCAGTACCCAAAGTAAAGGTTCAGAATAAGGAACTTAAGATTGAAAATTTAATTTCTGGGCTTAAGTTAAGATATAATCAAGCTAATATTGCTTCCGTAAGTGTACTATGAGGGGTCTAAGGGAGGATGTTTCACACATGATCTATCAGATTCCACACTTCACGCATTACAGCTCATACACACATCATCCATAATTCATATACCAGTCCACACGCAGAACACTTCTCTTAATCTTCATCTCCATTTTTCTCTCACATACCACCTGTACTTCTGCTCTGTTTTGAGCAAAAGAAACAGAGACCATTCATCTTCATCTTATTCTTCCATCATGACTCCTGCTAAGCTTTCCATTGCTGCTGAAGTTCAGAGGACAATGCAAGGCTAAGCTTTTGTGCTCTCTTGGAGATGACACCAAACCAGAATCCTTAAGCTAAATAGGGAGTGTCATTGTATCTTTAATTCAGAGTTAAATGTATCAAGTTGATGTATTTAATTCTTGTTATTGATGCAATTAGAGTAGTAGATGACAAAGAAGTAGGGAACCGAGTTGGATTTCTTATTTCTGCATAAATGATCCTTTAATTGATTCTCATCTCTGATCAAGTTGAATATAACTATGATTAATTGAAGTGATTCTGTTTAATTCATATTCTACTATCTCTAAGTTGAATAATTTATATTCTCTATTCAATGTCTGCAAGTTGTAGCTTTGATTGAGATTTAGCTAGCAAGTTGTTAGCTAACCTATTCTAATTCAATTGATTAACTTCTCATATTCTGTGGATAATGAAAGTAAGGTAATCTCCAAGGGAACACACTTGTCATTGATTCATTTTACCATCTTAGTCACTTAAAATCAGAAACAATAGTATAGAATTTACATTCAGTTTTAGTTTAATCATCTCATCATATAATCATCTCATTAACTTGTTAATTTGTGGCTCATTAGATTAATTAGGAATTTAGCAATCCATTTAGGCTCCTTGTGAATTGACCTAGGTTAGCCTCCACTTACTATTGGTTAGTTAGTTTTGTTTGATAATTTGTAATGACAGTTATCACTAAGCAGGCAATTGGTCGCGACTCAAAAATACAAAACACTAAATTTGTAGAAAAACTAAAACACCTATATTCTTTTTATATTTTTTAGGCCCAACAGATTCTTAGAAAACCTTAACAAGTAAGGCTCCCTGGCAATGACGCTATTTGATAACTGTCGTTCAATTATCAAAAGAAACTAAGCTAACTAATAATAAAGTGAAGCTAACTTAGGTCGATTCACAAGAAGCCTAAATAGATGCTAAAGTTCCTAACTAATACAATGAGCCATAATTTAACACTTGGAGATTACCTAACATTCGTTGTCCAAAGAGTATAAGGAGTTAATTAATTGAATTAGAATGTGTTATCTATCAACTTGCCAGCTAAATCTCAATCAAAGCTACAACTCGCAGACATTGAATGGAGAAATATGAATCATTCAACTCAAGAGATAAAAGAAGATGAATTAAACAGATACAACTGACTCTGCTATAGAATTGCTCTAATTAATCACAGTTATGTCCAACTAATTCAAGGATGAGGATCAATCAAAGCTCAATTAAATATAATCAGGAAATCTAACTCGGTTTCCTAATATTCATCATCTACTAATTTTAATTGAATCAATAAAACCAGAATTAACTACATCAACTTGATACAATTAGATCTAGAATTAAAGACACAATTGAACTCCCTATTTCAGATCAAGGACTCTGGTTCAGCATCATCTCTAAGAGAGCACAATGGATCTAACCTTCTATTGCTGTCAAGACCTCAACAGTAGTAGCAAGACTAGCAGCAGCCATGGCAATGCATAAGGAGAAGATAAGATAAAATGTTAAAGTTTCTCTGGTTCTCCTACCCAAAGTAGAGCAGAAGTGCAGATGAGAGAGACTAAAGATAGAGAGAAAATAGCGTGAGAGTTTGTGTGGAGTGGAATGAGAGAGTGGGATCAAAGAGAGAATGAGATGGAGTCAGAGTGTGATGAATGAATGCCTTTAGTGGAATGAGAGATGGAGCTGTTATATGCATTAGGTAGTCTGTTATGCGTGCCAGTGAGAAAGGGTGTAATCTCAAGTGAATGAATGATATGGGAATAGTATGATGTGTGTGATCCTCTAGAAGTGAATCACTCTTGCTTCAGCACGTGCGTGCATCTCCTACTGCCTTCTCCCATATGATTTTTGTTAGCAACTCCTGAATTGATGGATCCAGCTGTCACTAACCATTTCTGTTCATTCTAACTCATCTTCCCATTTCAGTTATAGCAGCAAGTTGACTTGGTGATTAATGAGCACTTCTTGCAATGGGGATTTAAAAGATACAAATTATTTATCTAACAAGATAATATTCCAATATATGACCAAAATTGTATCAATTTTTCATTGTTTTAATTTTATTTTATTAATTAATTGCTCATAATATTGGTAAGTGGGACAAAAATTAATAATAAAATTCTCTTTAAACACACTAAAATCAATACAAATAAGAGTTTATCACTCTACATCTTTGCAAAAGTGGCTATCTCATGATTAAGACCATGTATAAATTGATCATTTGTAGCTTTTGGAGTTTCCTTAACACAAGCTCTTATCATAGCTGACTAGCTCTTGGAAGTATTCCTCAACACTCAAGGAGCCTTGTTTAAGCTCTTGAAATTTATTATAAAAATATCTTTTCATTTTGATACTCACAAGGTTTCCATCTACTCTATTAATCTCTCTTGGGTTATTTCTGCTGTGTCTTCTCGACCTATCTCCTCCATGCCTATTTCTCCCCCTTCAATTTCATATTTAAATTCATCCATAGAAACCTCCCTTCACCTATCATACCTTCTAGGATTAGGTTGAGCTCTTTGCAAATTTGCAATCCTTTCATCTTGTCTCTTCAACCTATCTCATATCTCAACATAACCACTCCATGCATGCAAAATGTTACCGCATGGCCATGAACCTATCATCTCCATTCATTGGGTTTCTTTTACCACCACTATATGTTTCTTCTGCAATAGACATTATGGCTACAAAAAAAAAGATGTTAATGAAATAAAGTTCCTCAAAAATTTTCTAACGTGTTTCCCTTAAGAATGTCACTCAATTTGCAAGTTAATGTATATCACTTTTGCCTTTTTTCACTCAAAAGTTCCTCGAGACTCTTTAAAGAACTAAGCAAGTTAACCAAAGCAATCCCAATTTACAAAATCAACCAACACTCAAGAATTTTGAGAAATTAAGATTATTAAAAATAGATTTTCAAGGAAATCAAGAGTAATTGACACAATGAAAGCAAAGATTAAGAATAGATTATAGATATGAGCTTGCTCAAAACACTTCAAGCAAAAGAAATCACTTTCAGATCAACAATTGATATATTTTTTCCTATAATTTTTTTTCTTCTTTTTTTTGTACTCCTTTTTTTCTTTTTCTAATGCTATTTTTTTTGTCTCTGTCTTTTTTTCTAATTTTTCCCTAAAAATACAAAGAAAATCCCAAAAATACCATAAACATAACAAAGTAAGTAATCTGAATACAAAAATTCTAGAAAACACATTATTTTTGAAATGGGTATAACTCTGTAGAAAACTCAGATTGAAGCGATTCTAAAACAAATAGAAAAAAGAGAGTTTAATATATGAAAATAACCTACAGAACATCACAAATCACAAACAAAAACTGGTATAACAAGGAGAAAGATTATGGTGTCAGATAGAAATAAAGAAGATGAATAGACACAAGAAAAAGGCACAAAAAATGAAGAAAGTTAAAAATAAAGAATATAAATATATGACCTAAGTTTAGATTTAAAGCTCTGATACCAAGATAGTGTGAACCCATAAGAAAAAATCCCATAAATCCATAACTAATATGAATATGCGTACCTCAAGAATACTAAACAAATGGCTACTGATCCACTTGAACCCTTGAACACAGAAGAACAAGGACCTGAAGTGTTGGAAGACGCCACAAGGTTGATTAAACCTTGATAAGCCTGTTAGTTCTATGAAGAACCTTAGAGAGAATCCACTCTCAAGAGACAAAGTGCAGAAATACAACTTTTTATTCAAAATTCTAACCTGCCCCTAAATGAGTCATACAATGTATTTGAAGAGGTATACTTCAAATATGACCTAAAAAGTATTAAATGTAACCTAGGAACTCAAAATAATAAATACTAAAATAAAATAATAATGACTTAATGCAAGTAACTCAAAACCTAAAAGTTAAGTATGCTAACTAATTATTAACTTAGGCTCAAATAAGTTTTCCCATATGTACTACTTGGTCCAAGGCCTCAAATTGATATTTTAAGCCTAAAATAGGATCAGCAGCTCCATTTTTAGCAAAAATAAAATTAATAACGTCTTCAGTTTTTTAATCTAATTTATGGCTCCAATTACCATTTATTTTGTCAATGCCTCTTGCACTAACCCATCCAATACTTCCTTAATTCTTTTAGCTCTTGCTCTTGTGATGATCTAGTTGGAATATGCAAAGGATCCTTAGAAATTGAAAAGTTATCTTGCTGTATTGCATCAAATGGTATCTCAACATGACTTAGCAAACTTACACATCGCAGAGAATAGTGGAAAGGACCCAGCTACAAAATCATAAAACACATTCAAAATTCTATCCCCAAAGTTATTGTTCACAACTTCCTTATTTCCACACAAAGAAGTCCTTCTAATTTTATCATGCCAAATCTAATTTGTATATCTTAAATTAATCCTATCACATATAAGATGCTCTCTTATATCAGGAATAGACAATCGGTTACTGTTACACAGGGACAAAAATATAACCTATCACTTTTCTTATAAGCATTCCTCTTAATAAATTCAAGAAACCTTTCTACCCTATATTCATATTCTTAGTAGATTTCCTAGCTTTCATTCAACTACGATCCATTATTTTATATCATCATTTAGCATAGTTATCAAATTAAAGGAAATATGTCAGCCTTTTATATTTTATAAAAATTTTGGCAGAATTTTTTCTTAAATGTAAACAATCTCAAATGATAACAAAATCCATCAAACTTGCTAATCAAATTTTTTGTTAACGAAAGTTTTTAACTTTTCTAAATAATACTCACATTGTTCAAATAAAAAATAACACAAAAGTATCAAACACTACAAAAAAATTAGCAATATATTAATGATAAAAATATTGCATAAATAAATAGGAGTCAATGAATAAACAAGTACTATACAAAATTTGCAATGTATTGAATAAATAGGAAACAAATAAAAACAGTGTATTGAATAAGCCAATTAACAATAAAAAGTTTTAATCACAATGTATTATATTTCAAAATTTGCAAAAACACACCTATAAACAAATAAGAACTAATAAAACAATTCAAACACTACAAAAATAAGTCTTTAATACAAGGAAGATAGCCCATATGATCTATTATTGTTTAGGAACAACAAATAACCAAAAAAAGCAAAAAAAAAAATGATGAAGGAAAGTGATGACTTATGGCGAGAACAATGGAGAACGATGGAGAGAAACCTAGCCATCACCTTTTTTAAGGCTTTTTTTTAGGATAACTGCTGTGAAAAGTATTTTTTTCTAGTAATGATCCTTAACTATGATAGAAAAAGCATGCACAAACTTATATTTTAGAAGAAAACCTATCATGATTAAAAGAGACAAAATACTTCACAAGGCTAACCAGGAAAGAAAAGAATATTCAACAACATGACAAGATTGAATCATGGTTAGAAAGGGATTAAACCTCTAAACAATTCATAAATCATGCTTTATACACAAACACAACCTTAACCTTTAATAAATATGCTACCATAGTTATAAAAGATTTCTCATAATGTATCTCTATATATCTTCAAAGTAATACTGGTCTTATTTCATCTCTGCTCTCGCATAGATGACCAACCAGGGATATTTAGGATAAGATCATGAGTTATCCAAAGATGGTCATCACAGTAAACATGCAAATAATGTGATAACATAATTAAGAAATTCATAAATCAACAATGTTCATAATGCAATGATTGGCCCCTAGGGCACAATTTCCAACATCCTCCCACTTGCACTAGGTACAATCATTAATTTGCCTAATTCTCATTGACCTAACATGACACTCATGCTTTACTTACACAAGCGTCTTTGTTAGAGGATCAGCAACATTGTCTTCTCCTGCTACCTTGCATATTTTTATATCACCTCTATCATTGATTTCTCTGATGAGATGAAATCGCCTGAGTATATGCTTAGTCCTTTGATGTGACCTAGGCTCTTTGGCCTATGCAATGGCACCACTATTGTCACAGAACAAAGTTATTGGATCTGAGATGGTAGGTATCACCCCTAGTCCAGTAATGAACTTCCTGATCCAAATGTCCTCCTTAGCTCCATCAGATGCTGCTATATACTCGGCTTTTGTTGCAGAATCTGCTACGGTGCTCTGCTTAGAGCTCTTCCAGTTTACTGCTCCATTATTTAGGAGGAATAGGTATCCAGATTACGATTTAAGATCATCCTGGTCAGTTTGAAAACTTGCAATTGTGTAACCAGTTACACAGAGCTCGTCATCCAATCCACCATAGACCAAGAATAAGTCATTAGTCCTTCTTAAGTGCTTAAGGATATTCTTGACAGTAGTCCAATGGCCCTCACCGGGGTTCTGTTGATATCTGCTAGTCATACTTAAGGCAAACGAGACATCCAGTCAAGTACATAACATGGCATACATGATAGATCATATAGCCGAGGCATATGGAACCTTACTTATAACATCCCGATTTTTGGTCTAGGAGAACTGGAAAGTAGTCTGATATGGGCAGGCTGCTAAACCCGTAGTCCCAGGGTAGTAATCTGATATGGGCAGATCACTTACCTGTATTTTGCAGGAATTCGAGGGATGAGCTAAGTCCTTCAGGATTTAAAGATGAGTTAAGTCTTTAACCTACAGAATCGGGACAGTTCACCTAGGTTCAAAATGAGGAATGTGAGGGATATCCTAAGTCTTAAGCCTAGAAATTCTGCAGGTAGCTTGATATGGGCTGGCTCTTGTGTAAGATAACCTGATATGGGCAGGTTGTCGAGCCTTTCAATTAACGATGATTCCCGAAGAGTTTAGGGGATGAGTTATTGAAAGAGAATTTCTAGAACTTAAGATGAAGTATAAGAAGATAAGAATAGATGCCAGAAAGAGAATGCAGGGGCAAAATCGTAATTATGGGAAAGATCGGGTAGGTAGCCGATGAGTACCATATTTTACCAAAAAATAGAGAAAATTATGCTGATCATTTCACTGAACTGTGAAATATGCATATGAGGTCTCTATAGGTATGAAAGAATTAGAAATATGACCAAGGGTAAAATTGTCATTTTTGAAAAGTGTGCGCGAGAGCGTACTTCAGGCAAAAATAGCCCGGTCCGGATAAAATATCTGAAAATACCGGGAGATAGAGAAAAGGATTCTGGGTTGAATGACGTAACACAGAATTTTGATTTGAGGTCCCAATTTTTCTGTAAAAATTCCTGAAGATGGGAATTTACAGTTACAATCGGTAAAGGAAAGGCAGTCCGAATAGAGATGATCGGACTGTGGCCAGAGGCCATACAGTGTTTTCTAAGGCCCATAGTGACACCAGGGAAGGCCCAGGCCCATAATAGCAGTTCAGTGGTAAAAGGGGCCGGTGTCCGGGAAAAAGGTGCGAAATGACGAAAATGCCCATATGTTATAGAACAGCTGAAGAATGAGTAAAGGGTATTTTGGTCATTTGCCTAAGGTTAGATAGTCCAGGGAAGTTATCTGGATAGTTGACCAGGGTCAGAGAATACTCTGGTAAGATGTGAAAAGACAATAATGCCCCTAGACCTAGTAAAGTAAAGAGAGACTAAGGGCATTTTGGTAATTTACTAAGAGGTGTTTCTTGGGAATCGTGCCATCGGAGTACTTGGACTGGATCAGAGACCCAAGACGATGTTCCCAGAGCCCAAAAACGTAGCCCATGAAGTATGTGAGAAAAAGTGGCATTAAAATACTATTTTAATGTTGTTTCAATAAAGTAAAGTTACTCGGTTGGCACGATAACCGAGGAGGTAATCAGATAGAGTCCTGGACTTATCTGGATAGCATTGGAAGGCGTGAAAGGTCCCTTCCAGATGCCACATGGTGTCATCTTAGAGGAAGAAGAGAAGTTAAGGACACGTGGCACAATCTTAGCCGTTGAGTCCAGTTTGTGGGAAATCGGACCGGACCAGTACTGGATTGGACTGAAACTGCTGAGTCAGTTGATGAGGTGTCCAAGAAGGCTTCAATTTCGCCATGTGACATATGAGGTGTCCCATGAGGTGGCCTTGTGATGATGTCATGCATGATGCAGTAAAAGGAATAAAGAAAAATAGGAAATTCTGGAAAAACCAGGACCACAGGATCAGATGGCTACAAAATTACAAGAATGCCATTGACCAAAACTATAAATAACCCCCCTTGCCTTCATTATGCACGGCCAAGAGCAAGATTAGGGAGAGAAGGAAGTTCTTGAGAGAGAGCGAGAGAAAGAAAGAAGAAAGGAAGTTCTGGTGAAGTTGGAAGCAGTAGAGAAGTTCTGAAGTTCTGCTTTTGAGGTAGTAACTAATCCTAGCTTTGATGTAATGGCTTTGTGATTTGTTATGCTATTGTTTGGTTGGATTGTTGTCTTATATGTTATGCTTGAAGCTCTATTACAATGCTATGATCATATGTTATTGAATATGGAAGCACGCAGCATACTTATCTGTACACAATCACAAGCAAGCACCGTCACTCTGTATTACATATATTGTTATGATTATTACTACTGAGATTCCCCCGAATCTCATTCCCCATATATAACCCATTACAGGGAGGTTATGTCGAAGTAGATTTTAAGAATTCTAAGAGACGCCGTTATGCTGCCGAAGTTAAGACTGAATATCAGTATATGATAAGTACTGTGTACGTATGTGCTGTCTAAGGAGGCTGGAAGTGAGTGGACCTAGCCGGTTCATCCAGTCTTTCCTGGGTACTACGTAGCATGGTAGTTCTCATGAGGGAATTACCGAATCAGTACGGTTCAGTTCCTTGTACAGATGAAGCCTAGCGGTTATGCTGCCGAAATTCGGGCAGGAAAAGATGTAATAGAAATATGAGAATTTGGTGTATGCCTTGTTGTATGATATTTTATTATTTAATAATAAATATTGTTTGGCATGTTCAATTTGTGAATTGGGAATTAAGGGAGAAATTCGCAGGTCCTGAGGTAGCAGTGTTTTGACCTCAGTTTGACCTAGTAAACGAAGGAGTTTGGCTATGAAATTTGGCAGGCCAGTCGTACACATCTGGGGCATTACGTGGATAGGTAATAAGCCTCATTTGGATGTGTAGAACGAGATAAATTAATTTTCAAATTAAAGGTCCAGAATAAGGAACTTAAGATTAAAATTTTAAATTTCTGGGCTTAAGTTAAGATATAATCAAGCTAATATTACTTCCGCAAGTGTACTCTGAGGAGTCTAAGGGAGGATGTTTCATTACTCATGCGACCTCGCTGATCAGGTGTACTAGAACACAAATCCTTGCTGAGGTGAATACCATGAGACATGGGTATGAAAACCCTCTTTGATTCCTGCATACTAAACTTATGCTGTATCTTGTCTATATATGTGCTCTGACTGAGTCCTAGAAGTATTTTAGATCTATCTTTATAGATCCTAATTCCTAGGATGTAGGTGGCTTTACCTAAGTCTTTCATCGAGAAAGACTTTCCTAACCAAGACTTGACAATCTGCAAGGTAGGAATGTCATTCCCAATAAGTAGGATGTCATCGACATAGAGTACCAAAAATACAACTTTGCTCCCACTAACTTTCTTGTACACACAAGGTTCATCAATGTTTTGAAAAAAATCCAAACTCTTTGACTACTTCATCAAAACGAATTATTCCAACTCCGAGATGCGTGCTTCAGTCTATAAATGGATCTTTGAAGCTTGCACACCTTACCAGAGTCCTCGAAACGCATAAACCCTTTAGGTTGTGTCATGTACACATCCTCAAGGAGCTTTCCATTAAGGAAGGCTATCTTGACGTCCATCTGCCATATTTCATAGTCATAATATGCTGCAATGGCAAGGAGGATTCTGATTATTTGGCCATTACAACTGGGGAAAAGGTCTCATCATAGTCCACACCATGAGTTTGAGTAAATCCTTTTGCAACCAGTCATGCCTTGAAGACATTTACATTGACATCATGTCCGTTTTCTCTTTAAAATTTGCACCCGATGATTTTTACACCTTCAGGCGGGTCAACTAAGGTCCATACCTCATTATCGTACATGGATTGCATCTCAGACTTCATGGTATCAAGCCATTTTTCAGAGTTTAGTCCCACTATAGCTTCTCGATAGGTAGTTGGCTCATTATACTCAATGAATAACACATCGCGATTGTCAGAAATCAGAAATCCATATCTCTGAGGCTGAAGTTGTGCCCTATTAGATCGCCGTGGGCCTTGCGTGACTTGAGGAGTCTCAAAAACTTGTTGTGAGTCTTCTCTATTTTCCATCTGTGGTTCTGTGGTGTCTTGTGGCTCTCAAACTTCTTCGAGGTGTACCTTACTCCCACTAGTTCTTTTAGAGATAAATTCTCGTTTGAGAAAGATACCATTTTTGACAACAAACACTTTGTTATCAGTGGGGTTGTAGACATAATATCCCTTGGTTTCCTTAGGATATCCCACAAAAAAGGCACTTTGAGGATTTGGGCGCTAATTTATCTGAGGCTTATTGCTTAACATAGACCTCACATCCCCAAATCTTGAGAAAAGACAAACTAGGTTTCCTCCCAGCCCATATCTCATACGGAGTCTTTTCAATTGCCTTAGATGGAACATGATTCAGTGTGAACGCAGTTGTCTCAAGGGCGTGGCTCCAAAAGGATGGTGGAAGATCTGTTCGACTCATCATGGATTGAACCATATCTAATAGTGTTCGATTCCTCCGTTCAGAAACGCCATTCCATTGTGGTGTTCTTGGAGCAGTCAATTGTGAGACTATCCCACAATTCCTAAGATGATCGATAAACTATTGGCTCAAATATTCACCACCTCGATCAGATCGAAGGGCTTTAATTGTTTTGCCAAGCTGGTTTTGTACTTCATTTTGAAATATCTTGAACATTTCAAAAGATTCAGATTTATGTTTCATTAGATAGACGTAGCTATATCTACTGAAATCATCTATGAATGTGATGAAGTAAGAATAACCTCCCTAGCATTTGTATTCATTGGTCCACACACATCTGTATGTATGAGGCCCATCAAATCAGTGGCCCTCTCACTGTGCCCAGTGAAAGGTGACTTTGTCATCTTACCTAACAAACAAGACTCACAAGTATCATATGATTCAAAATCAAATGAGTTGAGAAATCCATCTTGATGGAGTTTAGAAATGCGTTTCTCATTTATGTGGCCCAGACGACAGTGCCAGAGGTATGTCCGATTCAAATCATTTGGTTTGACCCTATTGGTGGTTATGTTATATGATTGGGATTGTTCCAAATTTAATATGTAATGATCAACATGCAAATCACCATGAGCATAGAAAATATCATTACGATAAAGGGAATATCTACCATTCCCAGCAATGGAAGTGTAACCTTGTAACATCCCGATTCTTGGGTCTAGGAGAACTGGGAAGTAGTCTGATATGGGCAGGCTATTAAACCTGTAGTCCCAAGGTAGTAATCTGATATGGGCAGATCACTTACCTATATTTTGTAGGAATCTGAGGGATGAGCTAAGTTCCTCAGGATTTAAAGATGAGTTAAGTCTTTGACCTACAAAATAGGGACAGTTCATCTAGGTTCAAAAAGAGGAATGTAAGGAATATCCTAAGTCTTAAGCCTTGGAATTCTGCAGGTAGCTAGATATGGGCTGGCTCCTGAGTAAGATAACCTGATATGGGCTGGTTGTCGAACCTTTCAATTAATAATGACTCCCGAAGAGTTCAGGGGATGAGTTATTGAAAGAAAATTTCGAGAACTTAAGATGAAGGATAAGAAGATAAGTAAAGATGCCAGAAAGAGAATTCAGGGGCATAATTGTAATTATAGGAAAGATCGGGCTGGTAGCCGATGAGTACCATATTTTACCAGGAAATAGAGAAAATTATGCTGATCATTTCACTGAACTATGAAATATGCATATGAGGTCTCTATGAGTATGTAAGAATTATGGAAAGTTAAGGGACTTAATTGAAAAGAAGAAAAGTTTCCAGGGGTAAAATGGTAATTATGGAAAGTTGAGCCAGAAGTGGCTTAGAACTGCCCGAAAGTATTTCAGTCCCAAATTTCACCGGTAGATAGAGGAAATGATGCTGGATAATCCAGCTTAATACAGAAAATGACGAAAATGCCCTTATGCTATAAAATAGTGGAAGAATGAGAAAAGGGTATTTTGGTCATTTGGCTGAGGTGAGACAGTCAAGAAAGGGTATCTGGATAGTTGACCAGGGTCAGAGAATACTCTGGTAAGATATGAAAAGACAATAATGCCCCTAGACTTGTTAAAGTAAATAAAGAGGAACCAAGGGCATTTTGGTAATTTGCCAAGGGATGTTTCTTGGGAATCGAGCCATCAGAGTACTTGAGCTTGATCAGAGATCCAAGATGGCATTCCAAAGCCTAAAAATGTAGCCCAACATGTATGTGGGAAAAAGTGGCATTAAAATAATATTTTAGTGGCTTTTCAATAAAGTAAAGTTACTCAATTGGCGTGATGACCGGGGAGGTGATCAGATAAAGTTCTAGACTTATCTGGATAGCATTGGATGGCGTGAAAGGTGCCAGTAAGATGCCACATGGCGCCAACATAGAGGAAGAAGAAAAAGGTGAAAGACACGTGGCACAATCTCAGTCGTGTACTCCGGTGCAAGACTCTGGAATTCTCTGGAAGCGCTGAGTCATCTGGTGAGGTGTCCTGTGGGCCCCACCATTATGCCACCTAGCCTGTGAGGTGTCCCTTAATGATGTCATAAAGTGATGAGTCATAAGGATGATGATGTCATCACGATGACATAAGCGAAACTTGGTGGGCAAGCAAAGCAATCTGAGCCACTCGTTGAGAATTGATCTGGACCACTCATTCTCCTTTGCTTCCACTATAAATACCCCCTCCCCCTTGCCTTCTCATTCACGGCCAAGAGCCATTTTAGAGAGAGAAGTGAGTTTTAGAGAGAGAAAGTGAGAGAAAGAAAGAAAGATGGAAGTTCTCACGGAGCTGGAAGCAGTATAGAGATAGTAGAGTTCTGCTAAGCTAGCCAAGTAGTAACTAATCCTAACTTTTATATAATAGCTTTGTGATTTGATGTGCTATTGTTTGGTTGGATTGTTGTCTTATATGTTATGTCTGAAGCTCTGCTATAATGCTATGATCATATGTTATTAAGTATGAAAGCACGCGGCATACTTATCTGTACACAATCACAAGCAAGAACTATCACACTGCATTACATATATTGTTATGATTATTACTACTGAGATTCCCCCGAATCTCACTCCCCATGTCTAACCCATTACAGGGAGGTTATGTTGAAGTGAATTTTGAGAATTTTAAGAGACGCCATTATGCTGCCGAAATTATGGCAAAATGGCAGTAATGAAGAAAGGAGCTGATACGTACTGTGTACGTAGGTACTGTCTAAGGAGTCTGGAAGTGAGTGGACCTAGCCGATTTATCCAGTCTTTCCTGGGTACTTACGTAGAATGGTAGTTCTCGTGGGAATTACCGAATCAGTACAAGATCAGTTACTTTGTAAAGATGAAGCCTAGCGGTTATACTGTCGAATTTCTGGCAGGGAAAGATGTAATAGAGTTACGGGGATTTTATGAATGCTCTGTTGTATGACAATTTATTATTTAATAATAAAAATTGTTTGGCATGTTCAATTTGTGTGAGAAATTAAGAGAGAGAAATTCGCAGGTCTTGAGGTAGCAGTGTTTTGACCTCAGTTTGACCTAGTAAATGAAGGAATTTGGCCACAAAATTTTGTGAGCCAGTAGTACACATTTGGGGCATTACGTGGATAGGTAATAAGCCTCATTTGGATGTGTAGAATGAGATTAATCAGTACCCAAAGTAAAGGTTCAGAATAAGAAACTTAAGAGTGAAATTTTAATTTATGGGCTTAAGTTAAGATATAATCAAGCTAATATCGCTTCCGTAAGTTGTTGGAAATTGTGCCCTAGGGGCCAATCATTGTATCAGGTTATCACATTATTTGTATGTTTACTGTGATGACCATCCTTGGATAACTCATGATCTTATCCTAAATGTCCCTGGTCGGTCATCTATGTGGGAGCAGAGATGAAATAAGACCAGTATGACTTTGAAGATATATAGAGATATAAATCAAAGTCATAAGCACATGTAAGAGTACAGGGTGTTGGACCGACCCGCAATGAGAGAGCTGCATGGGTCAAGTCATAAGCTTCTCTCATATACAAGCCATGTCACTATGCCCTTTGACCTGAGATCATCATGGATTCCTACATGACAAACGCTCAGCTTTGACCTAGTCAAAAGTCACTTTTGACCGAGTGATCATAAAGGCTATGCTCGGGCTTAGTGGTTTTTCATGCGGAGGAATGTGAATGGTCAAGATGGAATTTGTCCCTCACATTCGTAGAGAGATATTACTGGGCCCCTCGATGAGTGAGTCTGAGAAATGTATGGCCATACTGGAATGGAAGGGTAGTTCCATTTCTATATTCAGACTACTCAGGGATCGAGAAAGTAACGGTCAGGAACAGGAGGATGACGTTCACCATGCCTCATCCTTGATCGAAATATCGTGTGACAAAAGGGACGTGATATGGTTGTATGAAAGGTTACATCGTTTAACGATCCTCATATGTTTTGGGTAGTCGTAATGCCTTGCTAGAGACCGCTTACGACTTGTGGGTCAGTATAGTAACTGGCCCACTGCCAACTTCATATGGGCCTACAGGGTCGCACACAAAACAGCCCAATGCGAGCTATGATGTCCAGATTCATTGAATCTAAGAGATGTCTAGATTCAATGAATGATCTAGGGTGGATATATATTTTATATATATATAAATTAGTTTATATATATATATTATATATATAATATAAGAGATATTTGTAAGATTTAATTTATAAGGATAAATTAAATCTCTATCATTTTTGAATTTGAATTTAAATGGATATGATCTATTTGAATTTGAAATTCAAATTGATAAGATATCTCAAATTTGATTTATGAGAATAAATCAAATATAATTCTGTCTTATCTTTATTTTAAATTAAATAAATAGGTGAATTAAATCTGTGGGACGGATTTAATATAAACCATATTTATTTAATCAGTTTCTTATTAAATTATGCAATATATGATATTGTATTAATTCAGAATTAATATAAGATTAATTCTGAAGCCCGGCCCTATTAGAAGCCCGATAGCTTCCTATATATTTGACATTAGGAGCTAGGGTTCTACACACAAGATAGATCTCTACACACACATTCAGACGTGAGAAAAGGGGGCAGGGAGAGTGCAAAAGGTTTGCAGATAAGAAACTGCCGAAATAGAGACGGTGAGGACAGAATCTCCAGAAAGCCCTAGAGGGACAAGAGGCGCTAGCACGTCGTTCGCAATTGGAACGCTGTTCGTGTGGATACCGGTAGAGGAAGCCGATCTGAGCTGTCGACTTCTACGATACGGCCAGACACGAAGAAAGGTCGCGACCAGAAAACACTTAGGTCGCGACCAAACGGGCATCTGAACGTCAGAAATCCGAAAAGAGGAGACAGGTCGCGACGTGAAGCTGAATACGTCGCGACTACAAACTCCAGAGACGTCCGGTCGCGACTAGAGGCAGAAGAGGTCGCGACTAACAACTCCAGAGGCGACAGATCGCGACTAGAAGCAGAGGAGGTCGCGACTAAAAGCTGAGGAGGTCGCGACTGAAAGTTCCAGAGGCGAGGAGTCGCGACTAGTGGACACTGAGGTCGCGACCAAAGCTCGAAACCGAAGGTAACACTTCTTTCTCCTTGACTTAAACACATTCGGTAGATCCTGGCTGGGAATGGAAAAAAATTTTAAAGTTAATTTCCGCTGCGTGTCTTCCAATTCCCTTCATAAGTGTACTATGAGGGGTCTAAGGGAGGATGTTTCAAACCTTCCTTATCCAAATAAGAAAGAGAAAAAATGTTACTACTCAAAGCAGGAACATAATAGCAATTGTTCAAAACTAATAAAATCCCAGTGGGCAGAACTAATTCATAAGTGCCTACAGCTAAAGCAGCAACACTTGCTTTGTTTCCAACTCGTAGGTCAACTTCGCCCTTCTTTAGCTTTCTACTATCCTTTAAGCCCTGCACATTTGTACAAATATGAGAACCACATGCAGTATCTAATACCCATGTCGTGGAAGTAGAAAGATGAATGTCTATAACATAAATACCTTAAGCTATAGCCCCGCTATCCTTCTTGTTCTTTTTCAGATCTTCAAGGTAGAGTTTGCAATTTCTCTTCCAATGACCCAGTTCATTACAAAAGAAGCAAACTCCTTCCTTTGGAGGCTTTGCCTTCTTTGGTGCAGGCTTGGTTTCTGGCTTGCCTGACTCTTTGGTCTTACCTGATGAGCCATGACCCTTCCCCTTGCCCTTGCCTTTCTTTTTCATACCCTTTCCTTTCTGAACCATCAAAACTATACTAGGCTTCTTCTTAACAGTCAGCTCAGTAGTTTTAAGCATCCCATGCAGTTCAGAAATAGATTTCTCCATGTTGTTCATGTTGTAGTTTATGCAAACTGGTCATAACTTTTTGGGAGTGAGTTCAAGATCAAATCTGTAGCTAACTCCTGGCTTATGGGAAATCCAAGCCTCTCAAGGTGATCAATGTACCCTTTCATCTTTAAGACATGAGTACTCACTGATACACCTTCATCCATCTTGCAGGAATGTAAGGCCTTAGTGGTCTCATACCCCTCTTGACTTGCCTGTTGCTGGAACATTTCCTTGAGATGCACAATCATCTCATAAGCCTCCATGTGTTCCAGATCTCTTTGGAGCTCCGGAACCATGGTGGTAAGCATCAAGCATCCCACATCGACAGAGTCTTCCTTATGCTTTACATAAGAATCTCTCTGAGCTCTAGGAGTATTGGCTGCTGGCTCCTCAGGAATGGGTTGATCTAGGACATATGCCTTTCTTTCCTGCTTGAGAATAATTCTCAAGTTTCTGAACTAGTCAAGAAAGTTTATCCCATTGAGTTTGTCCTTCTCAAGGACAGATCGCAACGATAATGTAGCAGTATTACTAGTCGTCATGATTCTACAATTAAAATATGCAATTGAATTAGCAATCTCCCACTAAATAAAATAACCCTCAATGTAATAATTAGTGGGCTAAGATCCATATTAGGCTTAAACTTAAGTCCGTTTTGGCAGGGCGCTTAACTTTAAGTTATTTAGGTAGGTAACAGCTTTACCAATTACATCAAATGTAACTCTTAGATATTCATGTGATTCCATCATTATATGATCCAGCATGTTTTAATCCCATCTAATGCCTTGAAACCCAAAACCGTTTTGATAATCTCAATTAAGTCAAACAATAACAAACATATGTGAGTAGCACCATTACTCTTTGCTTATCTCCCCAAGATAACTCAAATACACCCACTTTGGTGGAGCCTACAAGTGAGCGATCGAGGTTTTGACAAGTGTTCATTAATTGAAGGCATTATGACTTAAGATTTCATTTAGAGGGCTTAATTAACTATCTGGTTTACAAAATGCATGTATCTCGGTTGTATCTCATACAAGCAATATGCATATAGAACATATAAGCATAAGATGCATAAATTTTAAACGTGATACAATATGGCTCACTTATCCTAAGTCCCCTCAAGCCAATGAGAGGATATCTCTAATTAGAATAGGAAAATTACATAAGGAAACCTCATTTTAACATTCGAGGGGAGTGAGATGACAAGAGAATATACAACAAGAGTAATTAGAGGAAGGCACGACACGCAGGCCGTATTTAGAAAAATTACAACACTTGTAATCTAGAGCCATATTGTTCACCATACCCAAACATTCAAGAATCAAAATTCATATTATGTGAAGGACAATAAATGTTTCGAAACATTCATACATCAGAAAAGGCTGTATGTATTACGATTATGTTGCGCTACGACTAGGTAGCCACGGCGATCCCGCTAGCAGGTTAGCGGGCGGGGTCTGGGGCAGCGCCCCAAGAATTATTTTTTTTGATAAATAATCAAGAAACTTAATTCAGTTTCCTTAGACCCCCATCAATATTAATTGATCAAATCAATTAACATTCACCACCGATTTCCGTTTCCTTTCGAATTCCTTATATGTCATACATAAAATGGACTCCCTTTATGTCATACATAATTCACATGTTATCATATAATCGGCTAAGAAGTCTAACATACATCACATGTATCAACAATCATACCTAACTTAAACACAAAACGGCATGCCTCTGATACCACTGAAGGGAATTGGAAGACACGCAGCAGAAATTAACTTTAAAATTTTTTTCATTCCCTGCCAGGATCTACCGAATGTGTTTAAGTCAAGGAGAAAGAAGTGTTACCTTCAGTATTCGAGATGTAGTCGCTACCTCAGTATCCACTAGTCGCGACTCTTCGCCTCTGGAGTTTTCAGTCGCGACCTACTCAGCTTCTAGTCTTGACCTGTCACCTCTGGAGTTTTCTGTCGCGGCCTCCACAGCTACTAGTTGTCACATCCTTATTTTTATACATCTTAGGGACCATTCAGTAGCACTTAAACCACTTTCAGGGTCATTGAAGTCTAAACACTTAATCTGGAATTTTATTCATATCGAGTACTGTTCACTGTGGCAAATTCCAGAAGAGTGACCTGACTTTGAAAATTCATAACTAATTCTACAAAAATCGAAATGAAGTGGTTCCAATTGATACATGAAGCTAACTCAAATATATTTCAGGGAAAAATCATTGGTTGACCAATCCTTGACAAATTTAACGTGGGTCAACGTTCCAATATTACTGTTCATCCAATGACTTTCTCCTGAATCCAGCATTCTGGTCCCAACTTTAACAATTTATATCTTTTCTTGTATACGTCAAAATTATACATTCTATATATCAAATTAAATATTAGTATGTCTACTTTCTACCCTAAAAATTTCGTACATTAATTCAATCATTTACTATTTTTAATGATTTATCAAACATGAATGGGTCTTCACGAGTTACTGTTCATTGAGCCTATTTTCAGCATTTAGTCTTTACATACCCAAGCATACAACCAACACATATCAGTCATACAGGCCAGATAACAATTAATATCAAATAATCAACTGTTATATATCAGTGCATGATTAACTCCCTCATACTCTATTACATCCTTCTCTGTCTAAAATCCGGCAGCATAACTGCTACGATTCTTCTTTAGAAAGTAACCGATGTTGTACCGATTCGGTAATTCCCTTATGAGAACTACCATTCTACGTAGTACCCAGGAAAGACTGGATGAACCTTCTGGGTCCACTCACTTCCAGCCTCCTTAGACAGCACTACGTACACAGTACGTATCAGTTCCTTTCTTTGTTCCGTCTTCGTTGCCGGAATTTCGGCAGCCTACCGGCGTCTCTTAAGATTTCCAAATTTTATTTTGACAGAACCTCCCCTGTAATGTTATGTTTGGGAATGAGATTCAAAAGAATCCCAGTAACAATAATCATAACAAAATATGTAATGCAGAGTGACGGTGCTTGCTTGTGACTGTGTACAGATAAGTATGCTGCATGCTTCCATATTCAATAACTTATGATCATAGCATTGGAATAGAGCTTCAAGCATAACATATAGGACAACAATCAACCAAACAAGACAACACATCACAAAGACATTACATAAGAGCTAGGATTAGTTGTTACCTCAAAAGCAGTGCTTTAGAACTTCCCTACTACTTCCAACTTCACCAGAACTTCCTTACTTCTTTCTTTCTCTCACTTTCTCTCTCAAGAACTTCTTTCTTCCTCTCTTTCTTGCTTGCACCGAAATGAAGGAGTAAGGGGGGTTATTTATAGTGTTGAGCAATGGCAATCTTGTAATTAGGAAGACTTATGATCCTGTGGTCCTGGTTTTTCCTGGAATTTCCTATTTTCTTTAATTCTCTTTTACTGCATCACCCTGGACACCTCATGGGACACCTCATAGGACACTTCATCACCCATATTCTTCATGTGACGAAATTTGGAGGTTCTGGAAGCTTTCCGGTCCAATCCGGCACCGGCCCGGTCCATCGCCTCGAAAAACGTGCTGTTTTCTGCATCTGATGTTTCTGAAGATCCTTTTTATGTCTACTGACCTCACATTTAGTATCTAGACCCTTTATATCATTAACTTTTTAATACTGGGTCCAGACTCAATTACAGATCCCCTGCGAAATGACCAAAATGCCCTTGGTGCCCTATCTTGTCTTATTTTAACCCTAAGGGCAAAATCGTCATTTCACACCTTTCTGGACCCGGTCAAAGCTTATACTGGCTCTAGTCAACCTTATTTAGACATGTCTTGACCTCTGGGTCTGTCCAAAATGACCAGAATACCCTTTATTCATCTGCTGCCCTTTTTGTACAACATAGGGGCATTTTCGTAATTTCGCACTTTTCCGGGGTTCTGCTGGACACTGGCCCACCTATCAGTCTAAGAGTCTTATTGGGCCTCTAATGGCGCCATTTTTGGGCTTCCTGGGTCCATTACCTGTATGGCACGCATTACGAGAAATCTTCCTTTAACACAGTTCATTGAATATTTTAACTATTATTTACCGATTATACACCTTTTTCGGACACCGGCTCTTTTTCCCAGATACAGTGTCCTACTGTGTTCAGGCATCCTTGGGGGTTATAACGGTCATCTGACCGAAGTCATTCGATCGCATTTAGCCCCTTTAAAAATACCGATAAATCTCCAACCCGGATCCCCGGAGGCCTCACACTCCCGTTTGGATTTTCTAATTTGCAGATAACTTTTCCTACAGACCTCCTATCGGTATTCTGTCAGTTTCCTGACCTCCATCCCATAAGGGGGCATCATCCTGTATTTTCCCACTTATATCTGAAATCTAGGGTATCCGGTATAAATTTTTATAACTTTCGGACGATCAGTCCATTTCTGGCTATCTGGAGTCTTCAAAAATTCCGGTATTAGGCTTGGTTACCCGGCGTCACCTACCCTACCTTCGGGTAGAATCTGGGACTGAAATGCTGTCGGGCGGTGCAAACCACTTCTGGCCTATTTTCTTTAATTATACTTTAGCCCCAGGGAATTTTTCCTTCTTTATAATTAAGTCCCTTAATTTGGCTAAAATTACACTTTAAGACCCCACATTTTTATCTACCTTTCCTTCCTTACCTTAAACTTTCTATATTTGCATTTAAGTCCTTTCTTTTCCTTTCTTTTGCAATTTAATCATTTTCTTTACATAAAGGACCACATCTTTTTCCTGAAACAGAGCTCATATATTCCGTTTATTCTGTACATAGGAACCAGTACAGAAAATTAAGGATATTACATTTCTCTCCCCCTAAAAATAAATTTCGTCCCCGAAATTTACATTACATCTATCCTATACAAATAATTCAGGGTACTTTTCTCTCATCTTTTCTTCTGTTTCCCATGTAGCCTCTTGTTCAGTCAAGCCTTTCCAGATCACTTTAACTAAAGGAATTTGCTTATTCCGCAACTGCTTGACTTTTCTATCAGTAATTCGCACCGGTCCAACCTCATAGGTCAAGTCATCTCGCAGTGCGACTTCATCTTGCTCTATCACATGAGATGGATCTGGAATATACTTCTTTAATTGGGAAACATGGAACACATCATGTATCTGGCTGAGATTCGGAGGAAGAGCCAACTTGTAAGCTACTGCTCCTATCTTTGAGAGAATCTGGAATGGCCCGATGTATCTTGGATGCAACTTCTTTACCTTAATCGATCGTCCGGCTCCTGTGGTTGGAGTTAACTTAAGGAATACATGTTCTCCTTCTTCAAACTCCAACGGCTTCCTTCTGACATCTGCATAGCTCTTCTGTCTGCTTTGAGCCGTCAACAATCGTTTTCTAATTACCGCAACTTGTTCTGCAGTTTGATCCACTATATCCGGACCAAGCATTCTTCTCTCGCTCAACTCTAGCCAGCATAAGGGGGATCTACATTTCCGTCCATAGAGTGCTTCAAAAGGGGCCATCTGTATACTGGCCTGATAACCATTGTTATATGCAAACTCTATAAGGGGTAAATGGATATCCCAGCTGCCTTTGAAATCTAGGACACATGCTCTCAGCATATCCTCTAACGTCTGTATTGTTCTTTCAGATTGACCATCTGTCTGAGGATGATAAGCTGTACTGAATCTGAGAGTAGTGCCCATTTCTTCCTGTAGAGCCCTCCAGAAATTTGAAGTAAATCGAGGATCTCTATCAGACACAATGCTGCTTGGGATACCATGGAGCCTAACGATCTCCTTTATATACAGCTTTGCCAGCTTTTCTAGAGAATCTCTCTTATTGATTGCCAGGAAATGTGCTGACTTTGTCAGTCGATCGATTACTACCCAAACCGCATCATGTCTACTTGGTGTCAAGGGTAGTCCTTCCACAAAGTCCATGGCAATCCCATCCCATTTCCACTCAGGGATATCTAAAGGCTGCAACGTTCCTGCTGGCTTTTGATGTTCAACTTTCACTTTCTGGCAGGTTAAGCACTTAGATACGTAAGCTACAACATCTTTCTTCAGTCCAGGCCACCAGAATAACCTTTTAACATCATGGTACATTTTGGTCATACCTGGATGTACCGTATATCGGCTTTTATGTGCTTCCTCCAGAATCCTTTCCCTTAATTCCCCAATATTTGGGATATAGGGTTTTCCCCTAAACTGTAGCAATCCGTCTGGGGACATCTCAAAATTCCTTGTCTTCCCTTTCTCCAGCTTGTCTTTGAATATTGCTGCGAGCTTATCCTGTTCCTGAGCCTCTTTGATCTCATCTTCTATGCAAGATCTGACATGAACTCCTCCAAAAGGATTCTCCGTCAGTTGCATTTGATATAGAGGGCTCCAGTCGCGCATATCTTCTATCAGTTCAAATTCCTTGATCATCATGTATGCAACCTGCACCACCTTTCTACTCAGGGCATCAGCTACCACATTGGCTTTTCCTGGATGGTATTTAATATGGAAGTCATAATCTTTTAACAATTCCATCCATCGCCGCTGCCTCATGTTCAGCTCCTTCTGATCCTGTAGATACTTCAGGCTTTTGTGGTCGCAAAACAACTCTATCGTTGCTCCGTATAAATAGTGCCTCCATATCTTCAGGGCATAGACCACCGCCGCAAGCTCCAGATCATGAGTGGGATAATTCTCTTCATGTGGCTTTAACTGCCGAGAGGCATAGCTACTACTCGACCTTGCTGCATAAGCACACATCCCAGCCCCTGCTTGCTAGCATCAGTGTAGACTACATAAGTCTGAGTTGGGTCTGGAATAATCAGCACGGGAGTAGTCGTTAATCTCTGCTTCAACTGCTGGAAGCTAGCCTCGTGTCACAACCTTATTTTTTATACATCTTAGGGACCATTCAGTAGCACTTAAACCACTTTCAGGGTCATTAAAGTCTAAACACTTAATCTGGAATTTTATTCATATCGAGTACTGTTCACTGTGGCAAATTCCAGATGAGTAACCTGACTTTGAAAATTCATAACTAATTATAGAAAAATTGAAATGAAGTGGTTCCAATTGCTACGTGAAGCTAACTCAAATGTATTTCAGGGAAAAATCATTTGTTGACCAATCCTTGACAAATTTAACGTGGGTCAACGTTCAAATATTACTGTTCATCCAATGATTTTCTCCTGAATCCAGCATTCTGGTCCCAACTTTAACCATTTATATCTTTTCGTGTATACTTCCAAATTAGACATTCTATATATCAAATTAAATCTTAGTATGTCTACTTTATACCCTAAAAATTTCGTACATTAATTCAATCATTTACTATTTTTAATGATTTATCAAACATGAATGGGTCTTCACGAGTTACTGTTCACTGAGCCTATTTTCAGCATTTAGTCTTTACATACCCAAGCATACAACCAACACATATCAATCATACAGGCCAGATAACAATTAATATCAAATCATCAACTGTTATATATCAGTGCATGATTAACTCTCTCATATTTTATTACATCCTTCTCTGTCTAAAATCCGGCAGCATAACTGCTACAATTCTTCTCTAGAAAGTAACCGATGTTGTACCGATTCGGTAATTCCCTTGTGAGAATTACCATTCTACGTAGTACCCAGGAAAGACTGGATGAACCTTCTGGGTCCACTCACTTCCAGCCTCCTTAGACAGCACTACGTACACAGTACGTATCAGTTCCTTTCTTTGTTCCGTCTTCGTTGCCGGAATTTCAGCAGCCTACCGGCGTCTCTTAAGATTTCCAAATTTTATTTTGACAGAACCTCCCCTGTAATGTTATGTTTGGGAATGAGATTCAAAAGAATCCCAGTAACAATAATCATAACAAAATATGTAATGCAGAGTGACGGTGCTTGCTTGTGACTGTGTACAGATAATTATGCTGCATGCTTCCATATTCAATAACATATGATCATAGCATTGGAATAGAGCTTCAAGCATAACATATAGGACAACAATCAACCAAACAAGACAACACATCACAAAGACATTACATAAGAGCTAGGATTAGTTGTTACCTCAAAAGCAGTGCTTTAGAACTTCCCTACTACTTCCAACTTCACCAGAACTTCCTTACTTCTTTCTTTCTCTCACTTTCTCTCTCAAGAACTTCTTTCTTCCTCTCTTTCTTGCTTGCACCGAAATGAAGGAGTAAGGGGGGTATTTATAGTGTTGAGCAATGGCAATCTTGTAATTTTGAAGACTTATGATCCTGTGGTCCTGGTTTTTCCTGAATTTCCTATTTTTCTTTATTCCTTTTACTGCATCATGCATGACATCACTCAATGCCAACTCATGGGACACCTCACCTCCCACATTCTTCACATGGCGAAATTGAGAGGGAGCTAGAGCCTTCCGGAAGCTTTCCGGTCCACTCCGGTACCGGCCCGGTCCATCGCCTCGAAAAACGTGCTGTTTTCTGCACCTGATGTTTCTGAAGATCCTTTTTATGTCTACTGACCTCACATTTAGTATCTAGACCCTTTATATCATTAACTTTTTAATACTGGGTCCAGACTCGATTACAGATCCCCTGCGAAATGACCAAAATGCCCTTGGTGCCCTATCTTGTCCTATTTTACCCCTAAGGGCAAAATCGTCATTTCACACCTTTCCGGACTCAGTCAAAGCTTATACTGGCTCTAGTCAACCTTATTTAGACATGTCTTGACCTCTGGGTCTGTCCAAAATGACCAGAATACCCTTTATTCATCTGCTGCCCTTTTTGTACAACATAGGGGCATTTTCGTAATTTCGCACTTTTCCGGGGTTCTGCTGGACACTGGCCCACCTATCAGTCTAAGAGTCTTATTGGGCCTCTAATGGCGCCATTTTTGGGCTTCCTGGGTCCATTACCTGTATGGCACGCATTACGAGAAATCTTCCTTTAACACAGTTCATTGAATATTTTGACTATTATTTACCGATTATACACCTTTTTCGGACACCGGCTCTTTTCCCCAGATACAGTGTCCAACTGTGTTCAGGCATCCTTGGGGGTTATAACGGTCATCTGACCGAAGTTATTCGATCGCATTTAGCCCCTTTAAAAATACCGATAAATCTCCAACCCGGATCCCTGGAGGCCTCACACTCCCGTCTGGAATTTTTATTTTGTGAATAACTTTTCCTACAGACCTCCTATCGGTATCCTGCCAGTTTCCCGACATCCGCCCCATAAGGGTGCATCATCCTGTATTTTCTCACTTATATCTGAAACCTAGGGTATCCGGTATTAATTTTTATAACTTTTGGACGATCAGTCCATTTCTGGCTATCTGGAATCTTCAAAAATTCCGGTATTAGGCTTGGTTACCCGGCGTCACCTGCCCTACCTTCTGGTAGAATCTGGGACTGAAATGCTGTCGGGCGGTGCAAACCACTTCTGGCCTATTTTCTTTAATTATACTTTAGCCCCAGGGAACTTTTTCTTCTTTATAATTAAGTCCCTTAATTTGGCTAAAATTACACTTTAAGACCCCACATTTTTGTCTACCTTTCCTTCCTTACCTTAAACTTTCCATATTTGCATTTAAGTCCTTTCTTTTCCTTTCTTTTGCAATTTAATCATTTTCTTTACATAAAGGACCACATCTTTTTCCTGAAACAGAGCTCATATATTCCGTTTATTCTGTACATAGGAACCAGTACAGAAAATTAAGGATATTACATTTCTCTCCCCCTAAAAATAAATTTCGTCCCCGAAATTTACATTACATCTATCTTATACAAATAATTCAGGGTACTTTTCTCTCATCTTTTCTTCTGTTTCCCATGTAGCCTCTTGTTCAGTCAAGCCTTTCCAGATCACTTTAACTAAAGGAATTTGCTTATTCCGCAACTGCTTGACTTTTCTATCAGTAATTCGCACCGGTCCAACCTCATAGGTCAAGTCATCTCGCAGTGCGACCTCATCTTGCTCTATCACATGAGATGGATCTGGAATATACTTCTTTAATTGGGAAACATGGAACACATCATGTATCTGGCTGAGATTTGGAGGAAGAGCCAACTTGTAGGCTACTGCTCCTATCTTTGAGAGAATCTGGAATGGCCCGATGTATCTTGGATGCAACTTCTTTACCTTAATCGATCGTCCGGCTCCTGTGGTTGGAGTTAACTTAAGGAATACATGTTCTCCTTCTTCAAACTCCAACGGCTTCCTTCTGACATCTGCATAGCTCTTCTGTCTGCTTTGAGCCGTCAACAATCGTTTTCTAATTACCGCAACCTGTTCTGCAGTTTGATCCACTATATCCGGACCAAGCATTCTTCTCTCGCTCAACTCTAGCCAGCATAAGGGGGATCTACATTTCCGTCCATAGAGTGCTTCAAAAGGTGCCATCTGTATACTGGCCTGATAACCATTGTTATATGCAAACTCTATAAGGGGTAAATGGATATCCCAGCTGCCTTTGAAATCTAGGACACATGCTCTCAGCATATCCTCTAACGTCTGTATTGTTCTTTCAGATTGACCATCTGTCTGAGGATGATAAGCTGTACTGAATCTGAGAGTAGTGCCCATTTCTTCCTGTAGAGCCCTCCAGAAATTTGAAGTAAATCGAGGATCTCTATCAGACACAATGCTGCTTGGGATACCATGGAGTCTAACGATCTCCTTTATATACAGCTTTGCCAGCTTTTCTAGAGAATCTCTCTTATTGATTGCCAGGAAATGTGCTGACTTTGTCAGTCGATCGATTACTACCCAAACAGAATCATGTCTACTTGGTGTCAAGGGTAGTCCTTCCACAAAGTCCATGGCAATCCCATCCCATTTCCACTCGGGGATATCTAAAGGCTGCAACGTTCCTGCTGGCTTTTGATGTTCAGCTTTCACTTTCTGGCAGGTTAAGCACTTAGATACGTAAGCTACAACATCTTTCTTCAGTCCAGGCCACCAGAATAACCTTTTAACATCATGGTACATTTTGGTCATACCTGGATGTACCGTATATCGGCTTTTATGTGCTTCCTCCAGAATCCTTTCCCTTAATCCCCCAATATTTGGGATATAGGGTTTTCCCCTAAACTGTAGCAATCCGTCTGGGGACATCTCAAAATTCCTTGTCTTCCCTTTCTCCAGCTTGTCTTTGAATATTGCTGCGAGCTTATCCTGTTCCTGAGCCTCTTTGATCTCATCTTCTATGCAAGATCTGACATGAACTCCTCCAAAAGGATTCTCCGTCAGTTGTATTTGATATAGAGGGCTCCAGTCGCGCATATCTTCTATCAGTTCCAATTCCTTGATCATCATGTATGCAACCTGCACCACCTTTCTACTCAGGGCATCAGCTACCACATTGGCTTTTCCTGGATGGTATTTAATCTGGAAGTCATAATCTTTTAACAATTCCATCCATCGCCGCTGCCTCATGTTCAGCTCCTTCTGATCCTGCAGATACTTCAGGCTTTTGTGGTCGCAAAACAACTCTATCGTTGCTCCGTATAAATAGTGCCTCCATATCTTCAGGGCATAGACCACCGCCGCAAGCTCCAGATCATGAGTGGGATAATTCTCTTCATGTGGCTTTAACTGCCGAGAGGCGTAGGCTACTACTCGACCTTGCTGCATAAGCACACATCCCAGCCCCTGCTTGCTAGCATCAGTGTAGACTACATAAGTCTGAGTTGGGTCTGGAATAATCAGCACGGGAGTAGTCGTTAATCTCTGCTTCAACTGCTGGAAGCTAGCCTCGCACTTCTCATCCCACTTAAACTGCTGATTCTTTCTGGTCAGCTTGGTAAGTGGTAAGGCAATTCGAGAAAAGTCTTGAATGAATCGTCTGTAGTACCCTGCTAGGCCAAGAAAACTTCTAATCTCTGTCACTGTCCTTGGCTGTTCCCAGCTCAAAACTGCTTCAACTTTGCTAGGATCCACAGCTACCCCGTCTCGGGATATGACATGACCGAGAAATTTGACTTCTGAAAGCCAAAACTCGCACTTACTCAGCTTAGCATAGAGCTTCTTCTCTTTAAGGGTACCAAGAACAATCCTCAAATGCCTTTCATGCTCCTCTGGAGATTTGGAGTACACCAGAATATCATCAATAAAGACCACAACGAACTGATCTAGATAAGGCCTGAAAATCCGGTTCATATAGTCCATGAAAATAGCAGGTGCATTGGTTAGTCCAAAAGGCATCACCAAAAATTCAAAATGTCCGTAGCGCGTTCTGAACGCCGTCTTTGGAATATCACCTGGCTTGACCCTTAGTTGATGGTAGCCAGATCTCAAGTCAATTTTGGAGAATAAGCTCGCTCCTGCCAATTGATCTAGCAGGTCATCAATTCTGGGAAGAGGATACTTGTTCTTAACTGTAAGCTTATTTAATTCCCTGTAGTCAATGCACAGCCTTAAGCTACCATCTTTCTTCTTGACGAACAGTACTGGAGCACCCCATGGCGATACACTGGGTCGTATAAAACCCTTCTCCAATAGCTCCTCAATTTGCTTCTTCAGTTCCATCATTTCGTTGGGAGCCATCCTGTATGGGGCTTTTGATACTGGTCCAGCTCCAGGTACAATGTCGATCGCAAACTCCACTTCACGCTCCGAAGGCAATCCCTGAATCTCCTTTGGAAAGACTTCAGGAAATTCATTGACTACAGGAACCTCCTCGATGCCTTCCTCCACTTCTGTTTGAACAGAAAAGAATACCACATATCCCTGACATCCTTTCCGTAGACATTTTTCTGCCTGAGCCTCTGTCACGAAGTTCAGTTGTACTTCTAGGCTCCGATCAGTGATCTTTGGACCAAGAACTAGGGTCTTGTTCCTGCAGTCCAACATCACATTATTGGAGGATAACCAATTTAAACCGAGTATGACCTCAATCTCCTGGAAAGGCATACAGATCAGGTCCAGGGTGGTACTGCAGTGCTCATAACGCACCACACTATTTAGACAGGCATCAGATGTGATCACCCTAGCGTTGGTGGGGGTTTTCACCTGTATATCATAACGTAACTTGCTGATCAGAAGGCCTAGGCATTTAGCACATTCATAAGATATAAAGGAATGACTTGCACCCGAATCAAATAGGGCAGTCATAGCATGATCATTGAGATAGATTGTACCTTGGATCATCTCAGATGATCGCTGAGCATCCTGTCTAGTGAGTGCAAACACTCGTCCCGCCGTCCTTGGCCTTGGATCAGTTATAGCTTGAGGACATTCCCTGGAAAAATGTCCGGGCTTTCCGCAGGTGTAGCATACATTCTGGCCCATCAAGCATGGTCTGTCACCATGATTCTTTCCACACTTTTCACATACTGGGGCCTTTGGATCCCGGTTATTGGATCTTCCACGGAAATTTCCCCTATTAGGCCTCTTGGTCTGCCACGGGCGCTTTCTTTTCTTATAGCTGCTCCCACTGGCCGCTTCTTGATTCCGTCCGGCCTTATCAGGAGTCGCTTGATCTTTACTCCCAGATCTGGATAGCATTCTATGATTCATGCTGTTCTCAACGATTCGACATGCTTCCACAGCCTTATTGAACTGGCTGTATTGTTGGGGAGTTAACTTCTCCTTTAACATAGAATTCAGCCCTCGAATCATTCTCTCTGTCATCCAGCGTTCGTCATCCACTTGGCGTAGGTAAGTTGAATATTGAGATAGCCGGATGAACTTGGCCAAATATTCGTCAAAAGATTCTTTTTCTCCTTGCCTCAGCACAAGGAATTCAGCCTCCCTTTCATCTCTGACAGACTGAGGAAAATATTTCTCATAAAATTGCTCAAGAAATACTTCCCAGGTAACCGGAATATCTCTTGCTTGGAGAAGTAACTCTGTATTCTTCCACCATCTATCCGCATCCTTTTCCAATTGATAGATGGCCATTTGGGCCTTGGTTTCAGTCGGGCAGTCGAGGACCTTAAAGATCTTCTCTAATCTGCTGACCCAATTTTCTGCTACATGTACTTCAAATGTCCCTTCGAATATGGGAGGATTGTGTTTGCAAAATCGCACCATCCATTGTTGGATGCCAACTGCCTCCTCCCTTGATTCAACCCTTCTCTGGGGCTGTTCCGCCTGCTGTGGTACTTCTTCAGGTTCTCTACTAGTTGCTCCTGAAGGCTCTGGCGGTCTTAAATTATTTACAACTGCTGCTACTGCCGCGGCTATGGCAGCATCTCTTTCTTGTTCATTTCGTGCTTGAGCAGTTCTCATTTCTTCTATCATCTTTTGTTGCTGTTCTAATCGTTCTAGAATCATTTGATTAAGGTTTCCAGCCTCTCGGGGTTCCTCAGCTGGAATAGTTCTCCTCGTTCGTACCATTTTGTTATACTTAAAAACAGAAGGGAATACGATAAATAACATAATTCCTTTTCATTTCATTTCACACATAATATACATACAGAGTATATGTACATATTACAGTACCATTCTAGTCTTTTATACATTAGAAATATTACTCTAATTTTTCTTAAACTTCATTCTAATATAATCTCCTACTAGGTAGATCCAGTCGGATATGGTACAATATGATTCTCTATCAAAATACTGGTCCAACTCCGATCTCCAGGTAGGAGTCTTCGGCAATATGTCATTCATAATTTCTAGCCAAAGCCCCATGGTTAACACATTTGGATCCCAGGCTTGATATATGGCTTTCACCCTTGTGATAAACTCCTGGTAGACCGAATAATCTTGATCTATGTTTTCGAACAGGGTCTGCCTCAACTCGTATAGTTGTCGGGCTAATGCTACCGAGCTCTCAAGTTGCTCTCTACTCAGGTTCCTCCCTGGGACCATTCTTACGATTAAACCTCCCAAATACATTTCTACTAGAGTCACTTTGGGCCTACTGGGATCTGGCGCATTACTCTGAACACGTACTTGACTGGATCCTGAACTGTCTGTTATATTCAAGGGTACCGCACTTATGGGAATGGCAGGAATAGGGCCTTCTGTTATCATCACCTCCTGATCATCAATTGGAAAGTTTGATCCTACCGAGGAACTATCCTCCTCAGAATCACTAGCTACTGGAGGTGTCCAGAGGTCAGAATCATTGCTTACTATCTCTTCTTCTGAACTATCTGAACTAGAGACCTCTGGTCTTAATTCCCATTGGTTTACTGTAGTTTCAGACCCAAATCTATGTCTAGCCATCCTGCAAACACTAACTTAGTGTCAATTATGACAGCTTTATCATGGTATATCTTTCTATAAATCATCTACTCAGAGCATTTCTTAGGCCAGAATCCTTTGCTCTGATACCAAAATGTCACAACCTTATTTTTTATACATCTTAGGGACCATTCAGTAGCACTTAAACCACTTTCAGGGTCATTAAAGTCTAAACACTTAATCTGGAATTTTATTCATATCGAGTACTGTTCACTGTGGCAAATTCCAGATGAGTAACCTGACTTTGAAAATTCATAACTAATTATAGAAAAATCGAAATGAAGTGGTTCCAATTGCTACGTGAAGCTAACTCAAATGTATTTCAGGGAAAAATCATTGGTTGACCAATCCTTGACAAATTTAACGTGGGTCAACGTTCAAATATTACTGTTCATCCAATGATTTTCTCCTGAATCCAGCATTCTGGTCCCAACTTTAACCATTTATATCTTTTCGTGTATACTTCCAAATTAGACATTATATATATCAAATTAAATCTTAGTATGTCTACTTTATACCCTAAAAATTTCGTACATTAATTCAATCATTTACTATTTTTAATGATTTATCAAACATGAATGGGTCTTCACGAGTTACTGTTCACTGAGCCTATTTTCAGCATTTAGTCTTTACATACCCAAGCATACAACCAACACATATCAATCATACAGGCCAGATAACAATTAATATCAAATCATCAACTGTTATATATCAGTGCATGATTAACTCTCTCATATTTTATTACATCCTTCTCTATCTAAAATCCGGCAGCATAACTGCTACAATTCTTCTCTAGAAAGTAACCGATGTTGTACCGATTCGGTAATTCCCTTGTGAGAATTACCATTCTACGTAGTACCCAGGAAAGACTGGATGAACCTTCTGGGTCCACTCACTTCCAGCCTCCTTAGACAGCACTACGTACACAGTACGTATCAGTTCCTTTCTTTGTTCCGTCTTCGTTGCCGGAATTTCAGCAGCCTACCGGCGTCTCTTAAGATTTCCAAATTTTATTTTGACAGAACCTCCCCTGTAATGTTATGTTTGGGAATGAGATTCAAAAGAATCCCAGTAACAATAATCATAACAAAATATGTAATGCAGAGTGACGGTGCTTGCTTGTGACTGTGTACAGATAATTATGCTGCATGCTTCCATATTCAATAACATATGATCATAGCATTGGAATAGAGCTTCAAGCATAACATATAGGACAACAATCAACCAAACAAGACAACACATCACAAAGACATTACATAAGAGCTAGGATTAGTTGTTACCTCAAAAGCAGTGCTTTAGAACTTCCCTACTACTTCCAACTTCACCAGAACTTCCTTACTTCTTTCTTTCTCTCACTTTCTCTCTCAAGAACTTCTTTCTTCCTCTCTTTCTTGCTTGCACCGAAATGAAGGAGTAAGGGGGGTATTTATAGTGTTGAGCAATGGCAATCTTGTAATTTTGAAGACTTATGATCCTGTGGTCCTGGTTTTTCCTGAATTTCCTATTTTTCTTTATTCCTTTTACTGCATCATGCATGACATCACTCAATGCCAACTCATGGGACACCTCACCTCCCACATTCTTCACATGGCGAAATTGAGAGGGAGCTAGAGCCTTCCGGAAGCTTTTCGGTCCACTCCGGTACCGGCCCGGTCCATCGCCTCGAAAAACGTGCTGTTTTCTGCACCTGATGTTTCTGAAGATCCTTTTTATGTCTACTGACCTCACATTTAGTATCTAGACCCTTTATATCATTAACTTTTTAATACTGGGTCCAGACTCGATTACAGATCCCCTGCGAAATGACCAAAATGCCCTTGGTGCCCTATCTTGTCCTATTTTACCCCTAAGGGCAAAATCGTCATTTCACACCTTTCCGGACTCAGTCAAAGCTTATACTGGCTCTAGTCAACCTTATTTAGACATGTCTTGACCTCTGGGTCTGTCCAAAATGACCAGAATACCCTTTATTCATCTGCTGCCCTTTTTGTACAACATAGGGGCATTTTCGTAATTTCGCACTTTTCCGGGGTTCTGCTGGACACTGGCCCACCTCTCAGTCTAAGAGTCTTATTGGGCCTCTAATGGCGCCATTTTTGGGCTTCCTGGGTCCATTACCTGTATGGCACGCATTACGAGAAATCTTCCTTTAACACAGTTCATTGAATATTTTGACTATTATTTACCGATTATACACCTTTTTCGGACACCGGCTCTTTTCCCCAGATACAGTGTCCAACTGTGTTCAGGCATCCTTGGGGGTTATAACGGTCATCTGACCGAAGTCATTCGATCGCATTTAGCCCCTTTAAAAATACCGATAAATCTCCAACCCGGATCCCTGGAGGCCTCACACTCCCGTCTGGAATTTTTATTTTGTGAATAACTTTTCCTACAGACCTCCTATCGGTATCCTGTCAGTTTCCCGACATCCGCCCCATAAGGGTGCATCATCCTGTATTTTCTCACTTATATCTGAAACCTAGGGTATCCGGTATTAATTTTTATAACTTTTGGACGATCAGTCCATTTCTGGCTATCTGGAATCTTCAAAAATTCCGGTATTAGGCTTGGTTACCCGGCGTCACCTGCCCTACCTTCTGGTAGAATCTGGGACTGAAATGCTGTCGGGCGGTGCAAACCACTTCTGGCCTATTTTCTTTAATTATACTTTAGCCCCAGGGAACTTTTCCTTCTTTATAATTAAGTCCCTTAATTTGGCTAAAATTACACTTTAAGACCCCACATTTTTGTCTACCTTTCCTTCCTTACCTTAAACTTTCCATATTTGCATTTAAGTCCTTTCTTTTCCTTTCTTTTGCAATTTAATCATTTTCTTTACATAAAGGACCACATCTTTTTCCTGAAACAGAGCTCATATATTCCGTTTATTCTGTACATAGGAACCAGTACAGAAAATTAAGGATATTACACCTCGCACTTCTCATCCCACTTAAACTGCTGATTCTTTCTGGTCAGCTTGGTAAGTGGTAAGGCAATTCGAGAAAAGTCTTGAATGAATCGTCTGTAGTACCCTGCTAGGCCGAGAAAACTTCTAATCTCTGTCACTGTCCTTGGCTGTTCCCAGCTCACAACTGCTTCAACTTTGCTAGGATCTACAGCTACCCCGTCTCGGGATATGACATGACCGAGGAATTTGACTTCTGACAGCCAAAACTCGCATTTACTCAGCTTAGCATAGAGCTTCTTCTCTTTAAGGGTACCAAGAACAATCCTCAAATGCCTCTCATGCTCCTCTGGAGATTTGGAGTACACCAGAATATCATCAATAAAGACCACAATGAACTGATCTAGATAAGGCCTGAAAATCCGGTTCATATAGTCCATGAAAATAGCAGGTGCATTGGTTAGTCCAAAAGGCATCACCAAAAATTCAAAATGTCCGTAGCGCGTTCTGAACGCCGTCTTTGGAATATCATCTGGCTTGACCCTTAGTTGATGGTAGCCAGATCTCATGATCCTGTGGTCCTGGTTTTTCCTGGAATTTCCTATTTTCTTTAATTCTCTTTTACTGCATCACCCTGGACACCTCATGGGACACCTCATAGGACACTTCATCACCCATATTCTTCATGTGATGAAATTTGGAGGTTCTGGAAGCTTTCCGGTCCAATCCGGCACCGGCCCGGTCCATCGCCTCGAAAAACGTGCTGTTTTCTGCATCTGATGTTTCTGAAGATCCTTTTTATGTCTACTGACCTCACATTTAGTATCTAGACCCTTTATATCATTAACTTTTTAATACTGGGTCCAGACTCAATTACAGATCCCCTGCGAAATGACCAAAATGCCCTTGGTGCCCTATCTTGTCCTATTTTAACCCTAAGGGAAAAATCGTCATTTCACACCTTTCTGGACCCGGTCAAAGCTTATACTGGCTCTAGTCAACCTTATTTAGACATGTCTTGACCTCTGGGTCTGTCCAAAATGACCAGAATACCCTTTATTCATCTGCTGCCCTTTTTGTACAACATAGGGGCATTTTCGTAATTTCGCACTTTTCCGGGGTTCTGCTGGACACTGGCCCACCTATCAGTCTAAGAGTCTTATTGGGCCTCTAATGGCGCCATTTTTGGGCTTCCTGGGTCCATTACCTGTATGGCACGCATTACGAGAAATCTTCCTTTAACACAGTTCATTGAATATTTTAACTATTATTTACCGATTATACACCTTTTTCGGACACCGGCTCTTTTTCCCAGATACAGTGTCCTACTGTGTTCAGGCATCCTTGGGGGTTATAACGGTCATCTGACCGAAGTCATTCGATCGCATTTAGCCCCTTTAAAAATACCGATAAATCTCCAACCCGGATCCCCGGAGGCCTCACACTCCCGTCTGGATTTTCTAATTTGCAGATAACTTTTCCTACAGACCTCCTATCGGTATTCTGTCAGTTTCCTGACCTCCGTCCCATAAGGGGGCATCATCCTGTATTTTCCCACTTATATCTGAAATCTAGGGTATCCGGTATAAATTTTTATAACTTTTGGACGATCAGTCCATTTCTGGCTATCTGGAGTCTTCAAAAATTCCGGTATTAGGCTTGGTTACCCGGCGTCACCTACCCTACCTTCGGGTAGAATCTGGGACTGAAATGCTGTCGGGCGGTGCAAACCACTTCTGGCCTATTTTCTTTAATTATACTTTAGCCCCAGGGAACTTTTCCTTCTTTATAATTAAGTCCCTTAATTTGGCTAAAATTACACTTTAAGACCCCACATTTTTATCTACCTTTCCTTCCTTACCTTAAACTTTCTATATTTGCATTTAAGTCCTTTCTTTTCCTTTCTTTTGCAATTTAATCATTTTCTTTACATAAAGGACCACATCTTTTTCCTGAAACAGAGCTCATATATTCCGTTTATTCTGTACATAGGAACCAGTATAGAAAATTAAGGATATTACACTAGTCGCGACCTGTAGCCTCTGGAGTTGTCAGTCACGACTTCCTCAGCTTCTAGTCGTGACCTGTCATCTCTTTTCAGATTTATGATGTTCAGATACCTATTTAGTCTAGACCTCTGTGTCAACTAGTCGTGACTTGTCATCGTACTTGGTGCTATTTTCTAATCGCAAGAAGTCGACAACTCAGATTGGCTTCCTCTACCGGTATCCACACGAACAACGTTCCAATCACGAACTACGTGCTAACGCCTCTTGTCCCTCTAGGGCTTTCTGAAGAATCCATCCTCACTGTCTCTATTTTGGCAGTTTCTTATCTGCAAACCTTTTGCACTCTCCTTGCCCCTTTTTGTCTCTTCTCGTCTCGTCTAGAGCCCTAGCCCCAAATGTCAAATATATAGGATGCTATCGGGCTTCTAATTGGGCTGGGTTTTAGAATTAATCTTATATTAATTCTGAAATTAATACAATATCATATATTGTATAATTTGATAAGAAACTAATTAAATAAATATGATTTATATTAAATTCGTCCCACAGATTTAATTCACCTATTTATTTAATTTAAAATAAAGATAAGATGGAATTACGTTTGATTTATTTTCATAAATCAAATTTGAGATATCTTATCAATTTAAATTTCAAATTCAAATAGATCATATCAATTTAAATTCAAATTCAAAAGTGATAGAGATTTAATTTATCCTTATAAATTAAATCTTGCAAATATCTCTTGTATTATATATAATATATATATACGAATTTATATATATATAAAATATATATCCACCCTAGATTATTCATTGAATCTAGACATGTTTTAGATTCAATGAATTTGGACATCATAGCTCTTGTTGGGCTATTTTGTGTGCGACCCTGTAGGCCCATATGAAGTTGGCAGTAGGCCAGTTACTATACTGACCCACAAGTCGTAAGCGGTCTCTAGCAAGAATTACGACTACCCAAATCATATGAGGATCGATGAACGATGTTGCCTTTCATACAACCACATCACGTCCCTTTTGTCACACGATATTTTGGTCATGGATGAGGCATGGAGAACGTCATCCTCCTGTTCCTGACTGTTACTTTCTCGATCCCTGAGTAGTCTGACTATGGAAATGAAACTACCTTTCCATTACAGTATGGCCATACATTTCTCAGACTCACTTATCGGGGGGCCCAGTAATATCTCTCTACGAATGTGAGGGACAAATTCCATCTTGACCATTCACATCCCTCCGCATGAAAAACCACTAAGCCCGAACATAGCCTTTATGATCACTCGGTCAAAAGTGACTTTTGACTAGGTCAAAGATGAGCATTTATCATGTAGGAATCCATGATGATCTCAGGTCAAAGGGCATAGTGACATGGTTTATATATGAGAGAAGCTTATGACTTAACCCATGCAGCTCTCTCACAGTGGGTCGGTCCAACACCTTGTACTCTTACATGTGCCTATGACTTTGATTTATATCTCTATATATCTTCAAAGTCATACTGGTTTTATTTCATCTCTACTCCTGCATAGATGACCAACCAGAGACATTTAGGATAAGATCATGAGTTATCCAAGGATGGTCATCACAGTAAATATGCAAATAATATGATAACATAATTAAGAAATTCATAAATCAACAATGTTCATAATGCAATGATTGGCCCCTAGGGCATAATTTCCAACACCTACTCCATATCCTAGGCCTTCCCAAAGCTAATATTTACCTCTCAAAATCTTTAGGTAGTAATTATTCTGATATTTAGACAAAAGGTAATCATTTTCTACTCGTTATGTAATATGATGTTGTTAGTGATTTGATATATATATAAAGCTATTGATATTGATATTATTGTATTGAGAAAACTTATTTGATTACTTTTATTGAAAATAGTCTTGTGGGACTTAAAGTTTAATTTAGAAAGTTTGAGTTGAGATTATAAACTTGTTATATCTTGATATTAAAATTTGAAGAAAGTCATTATCTTGAGAAAAATCCTTTTGTGATATTTATCAAGCTATTGAGATTTTGATTAATATGATTATTTTGAGAATTATGCATTGGGGATGGGTGATTATAGAGTTATGTTTCTACCACGTGGTATAGCTCCATTGTAGCCCGATGGTTGGCTTTTGTCCCACAGGTTACTGAGGGACGTGCCCCACTTATTTATCGAGGGGCTGCGACCCCTACCTATTTATCGAGGGGGAATGAACCTATGGTCCAGTAAGTGCTCTATGGATTTTGGCCTATCCATACCACTTGATCGGTTAGCTTTTTGAGTGGTCAGTTATCACAAGCCCATGGGTTCATTAGAAGGAATAAAGCGTTTGGTTGGATTGATGGGTGAAACTTGAGTGGGTTATCCGTTTGATTTTATTATGATAATAAGTTATTTTCTATATATTGTACGTTGTGATATCCCACTTGACATCTCATGAGCACATATTAGTGTGTATGATGAGTAAAATTGCTGGTTACAGAGACGTTTGTCTTACCCTATTATTATTAATATTTTTCAGGTGTTAGTCTCATCTTAGGACCTTAGGGAAAACTTCAAAGGTTTGATTAAAGCTATATTAATTGTATAGCCTTCCCCTTTGAAGGTATGTGTAGAATACTTATATATTGCAACAATAGGTTTCATTATGCATACTCTAATATTACATTAGTTATTTAAATTTTAAGAAAAATCATTTTTATAACCATGATAGAGTTTCTTTTAGATTTTAGTAAAACTCTTTTCTACTATGGTTAACTCTTTTTATAATAATATATTTTTAAATTAGGGTATAAAATAGGTATAATTAATTAATAATAGTTATATTTTATGAGGATTTTACACTAATCTTAGCACGTACTATATGGCCAACATATTTGTTAAAAGGTGGCTCATTTTGACTAGTTGCCTTCATGTCAGCATGGGATTTAACCCCTCATATATCATAGAGAATAACCAAAATCTGAACTTGAACTTTTTGACCTGAACCGTCCATGCTTTGTTCAAAAAATAATAAATAAAGTTAATGATATGATAAACTAACCATCCAAAAAAGTGAAGTAATCTCCCAAATTATAACTTCATTGAGCCACTTGTTTAGAAATTAAGAATATCAAAACATCACACTATGTTCTATTCTTTAAACCTCAATGGCTTAATAACATACACAAACATATATTCATCTTTGTTATATCCATAAATTAACTATCAAACCTTCATTTTAACTTGAGCTCAGTGTACTGTCAAACCATCCTAAAGCCAAGATTTAGTTCTCCTATAGCTCAGCATACTATCCAAATAAAGGAAGAGAACAAATTCATAACTTGAGATCCACTATAATAAAGCCTCATTTTGGAGTTTTTCAACACCTATTACAACAGTTCAAACATTTAAGAATATAAACGAACAAAACTCAATTCAGTTTTTCAGCAATCAAACACCCAAAACTCAATAACCCACATCAGTGAATCTGAAACATCCTACTTTTAACCTCTCAGAGTACGTATTTGGAAGCGTACTTAACTAGCAGAAGTATTACTTTGGCCCAAAAATTAAAATTTTAAAACTTCTTGAGTATTGTTCATTAGGTAATTTCCAGATTGACAGTCTAACTTTGCAAATTCATAACTAATTCTAGAAAAATCGTATAGAGGTGATCCAAATTTATACTTGAAGCTCTTTCAAATCTTTTTAAGAGAAAAATATAAATCTGGACATTTACCTTGCTAATCAATACAGTTAAATCATTACTTTTTTACTATTTGTATGGCAAATTCTGAAAATTTCAGATTTTGTCTTTTAAATTTGGAAATTCATTTCTCTTGATATACACATTCAAATGATGTGTATTACCTATGAAATTAAATCGCTAGATATGTACTAATTTCTCATAAAATTTTGTGGATTAAATGTCCATAAATTAATCTAGCATCCCTAAACCATCAAATAAGCTTCCCATATCTTTACTTACATCATGTACATATGCCATAATTATTTCATACATTTTCATCATATAAATAGACACTTTACATAACTAGGAAAGACCATACATCATAGGCTAGAGTATCAAATTGTTCACTTCTTTCTTCCATTCTTTAGCTCTTCTCCACTCATACATTTTCCATCATGCTTGACCTAAATTGGTTGGTTGTGGGAGGGTGAGATTCTAGGGAATCTCAGATGCAAACATTACCACATAAATATGCAAGATGGATGCTAATACATGATATGTAATTTCATTAAACTTTCTTCATTTAGTGACATGCTATCATGCTATATGCTTTGTATAAAAATGCATGGCAATGGGAAACATGTTATTTGACGAGTGCGTCGCATTGTCGCAGTCTGAGCCATCAAAATTAAGTGAATTGCACCCTGGTAATGTAGTATAAGGCACAACCCTATCGTTCTTCTCAAGGAGCCTTTCTAAAGGAATCCTAGCAAATTGGATGTTAAATTCAACGGTAAATGAAACATCCTCCCTTAGACTCCTCAGAGTATACTTGCGGAAGCAATATTAGCTCGATTATATCTTAACTTAAGCCCAGAAATTAAAATTTTACTCTTAAGTTCCTTATTCTGAACCTTTAATTTGAGAATTGATTTATCTCATTCTACACATCCAAATAAGGCTTATTACCTATCCATGGAATGCCCCAGATGTGTACCACTGACTCACCAAATTTCGTGGCCAAACTCCTTCGTTTACTAGGTCAAACTGAGGTCAAAACACTGCTACCTCAGGACCTGCGAATTTCTCTTTTAATTCATCATCCACAAATTGAACATGCCAAACAATATTTATTAATGAATAACAAAGTGTCATACAACAAAGCATATACAAAATTCTCATATTTCTATTACATCTTTTCCTGCCCGAACTTCGGCAGTATAACCGCTAGGCTTCATCTGTACAAAGAACTGAACCGTACTGATTCGGTAATTCCCTCATGAGAACTACCATTCTACATAAGTACCCAGGAAAGACTGGATGAACCGGCTAGGTCCACTCACTTCCAGCCTCCTTAGACAGCACAAACGTACACAGTACTTATCATATACTGATGTTCAGTCTTAGTTTCGGCAGCATAACGGCGTCTCTCAAAATTCTTAAAATTCACTTCAACATAATCTCCCTGTAATGGGTTAGACATGGGGAATGAGATTCCGGGGAATCTCAGTAGTAAATAATCATAACAATATATGTAATGCAGTGTGACAGTGCTTGCTTGTGATTGTGTACAGATAAGTATGCTGCATGCTTCCATACTCAATAACATATGATCATAGCATTGCAGTAGAGCTTCAGACATAACATATAAGACAACAATCCAACCAAACAATAGCACATCCAATCACAAAGCCATTACATAAAAGTTAGGATTAGTTACTACCTCAAAAGCAGAACTCCAGAACCTCTATACTGCTTTCAACTCTGCCAGAACTTCCTTTCTTTCTTTCTTTCTCCTTCTCTCTCTTCTTTCTCTCTCTTTCTTGCCCAAAACCGTGGGATGCATGAAATGGGAGGGGGAGGGGGTATTTATAGTTTCCCTCAATGGCATTCCTGTAATTTTGAAGCCATTTGAACATGTGGTCCTGGTTTTTCCTGGAATTTCCTATTTTCTTTTATTCTTTTTACTGCATCACCCAGGACACCTCACCGGGACACTTCATCGCCACATTCTTCACGTGTCACAATTCCTGGACACCTCATCAGCTGACTCAGCATTTCCAGTCCAATCTAGTACCGGTCCGGTCCGGTTCGATTTCCCACAAACTGGACTCAACGGCTGAGATTGTGCCACGTGTCCTTAACTTTTCTTCTTCCTCTAAGATGGCGCCATATGGCGCCTGGAAGGGACCTTTCACGCCTTCCAATGCTATCCAGATAAGTCTCGAACTTAATCTGATCACCTCCTCGGTTATCGTGCTAACTGGGTAACTTTACTTTACTGAAAAGTCATTAAATCATTATTTTAATGCCACTTTTTTCCACATATATACTGGGATACGTTTTTGGGCCTGGAAATATCATCTTGAGTCTCTGATCTAGCCCAAGTACTCTGATGGCATGATTCCCAAGAAACACCCCTTGGCAAATTACCAAAATGCCCTTAGTCTCTCTTTCTGGCCTCTTTACTCATCTTCTCATCCTTCATCTTAAGTTCTAGAAATTCTCTTTCAATAACTCATCCCTTAAACTCTTCGGGAGTCATTGTTAATTGAAAGGCTTGACAACCTACCCATATCAGGTTATCTTACACAGGAGCCAGCCCATAACAAGCTACCTGCAGAATTCCTAGGCTTAAGACTTAGGACATTCCTCACATTCCTGTTTTGAACCTAGGTGAACTATCCCGATTCTGTAGGTTAAAGACTTAACTCATCTTTAAATCCTGAAGGACTTACTCATCCCTCAGATTCCTACAAAATACAGGTAAGTGATCTGCCCATATCAGACTACTACCCTGGGACTACGGGTTTAGCAGCCTGCCCATATCAGACTACTTCCCAGTTCTCCTAGACCAAAAATCGGGATGTTACAGTAAACTTGAGTAAAGAGTAAATGGTTTTATGGTTTTGTGGGTGCAGTAAAATAAAGATGTAGTAAAATAGATGTTTTTGTGTTTTTGTTTAAGATGGAAAATGGTTGGTTTATGAAAGTAGTATATGATTATAGGCTCTTGATGATGAAAAATATCTATCCTTGCTCTCAATGTATACGGAGTTTGAAATCACTAAGTCTTGAATTAAACCTCAATCGATCGATTGAGTCCAGAACCCTAATATTCTTTAAACTCCTTTGATCAAAGCTAGTTTAAAGACTATTATTGAACTGCTAAGGATCACTTAGTGTGTAATTTAAAAAGATGGAAGAATGCCCTTGAATGAGCGTCGATCGACTAACCCTAGAATTCAAGTAATCGAATCAATTAGCAACGATCGTTGACAACCTTTCAACTAGCTTAAACTCAAAACTGAAATATTGTATTTAAACTAGCATTCAAAACATCCAAAGTAAATTACAATTGTCTAATATGAGAATAATCAATCGATATTCAAAACTTGTTCATATGAGAAAAACCCTAAATCTAGCAGCAATCATAATATGACAAGATACAAATTAGAACAGAAGAAACTCCCCGTTTCAGTCTGTGAGCTCAAGACAATAGATCCATCACCAAGAGACTAAAGGTCTAGCCTCTCATGACTTCTGCTGCACTGCAATCGCTGTTCAGATATGATGCCATGAAGAAACGATGAAGAGATGAAGGTGAATGGTGTAGAACGATGGAAGCTGAGTGGAAAGTCTATGGAGAGCGCTTGAGTACTGCTTCTTAGCCTAATCAAGTCCAAAAATCAGCCTCCCCCTTGACGGCAGCCTCCCTTTCTTCTTATAACAGCATGACCTAATCCAAAACGCGCAGCTTCAGCAATTTTGTACTATTAGTCACGACCAGATACACGTGTTGGTCGCGACCTATAAACAGTGAGAATCTTCCAGAAGAATTATGGGTCGCGACCTTAGGACTCTTTGGTCGCGACTAAATAGCACAGAGGTGTGGTTCCACTTTTATTGTCTTTTGATTTCTTTCTTGGTCCTTGTTCTCTTCCACAGTACCTGCAATTCAACATAAAAGCTCACTGTAAAAGTCCAGATCAGTAGATAACCGAATATATGCAATTTGGAAGAGTTATTTTACCATTCTACCCTTTAATTAGCACATTGCCACTCACAATCATGTAATACACAAAAGTACAATTTAAGGCATGAAATAAATGGTAAAGTTATTATAAAACTCTCAAAATTGTCATAGAAACCATATACAAAATATGTCTTATCATTATTCATAACATATTCAACATCATTCATCATGTCACAACATTATTCAATAATTATATACATGTCAACATATAAGCATACCACATCAAGCACATAAAGAGATAAGTCCACTATCTTAAACATAAGCTTTCTTCCTTACTCTTGCACTTGCTCCTTAGGCTTCCAACCAAACATTAGTTGCTTGTTCATCCTCTTTAAATCATTTTATTTGACATATCATGGCCCTAAACAAAATTACATTGTGAAGACAACTCATTGAGCCATTACATAAACATTGCACACTAACTTCCATAAAACCCCTACTCTAAACTTAAATCTTGGAGTTAGTGGTTTAGCTTGGTAATAATTATTTTGCTTAGATCAATCCTGCATAATTTTGTCCAAGGAATCTAAATATGAGGTTAGAATTTTAAAATTCTAACTCCTCCCTTAGCTACTGTACAGAATCGAACATACCCTCCTTGTTTTCCAAAAATTCAAATTTTAATTCCAATGCTTCCGATACTTGTTTCTCTACTTTATCCCACATAATTTTCCATTTTAAAACCATTGGAAGTGTCACATCCTTATTTTTATACATCTTAGGAACCATTCAGTAGCATTTGGAACCACTTTCAGGGTTATAGAAGTCCAAACTATCAATCTAGAATTCTACTCTTTCGGTACTGTTCACTGTGGCAAATTCCAGATGAGCGACTTGACTTTGAAAAATCATAACTAATTCTACAAAACTCAAAACGAAGTGGTTCAAAGTTATACATGAAGCTAACTCAATTATATTTCAGGGAAAAATCATTGGTTGACCATTACTTGACCAATTCATCATGGGTAAACGTTTCAAATTTACTGTTCATCCAGTGATTTTCTCCTGAATCCAGCATTCTGGTTCCATCTTTGGCAATTTATATCCTTTCGTACAGACATCCAAATGGGGCATTCTATATATAAAATTAAATCTTAGTATATCTAATTTTTACCATAAAAATTTAGTGCATTAATTCAATCATTTACTATTTTTAATGATTTATCAAACATGCATAGGTCCTCACGAGTTACTGTTCACTTAACCTATTTTCAGCATTCAATCTTCACATACACATGCATACAACCATCACATATTAGTCATACATGCCAGATAACAATTATTATTAGATAATCAACTGTTGTATATCAGTGTATGATCAATCCCCTCAAATTTCTATTACATCTTTTCACTGTCTAAAATCCGGCAGCATAACTGCTACAATTCTTCTTTAGAAAGTAACCGATGTTGTACCGATTCGGTAATTCCCTCATGAGAACTACCATTCTACGTAGTACCCAGGAAAGACTGGATGAACCTGCTGGGTCCACTCACTTCCAGCCTCCTTAGACAGCACTACGTACACAGTACGTATCAGTTCCTTTCCCTGTTCCTGCTTTCTTGCCCGAATTTTGGCAGCATAACGGCGTCTCTTAAAATTTCCAAATTTCATTTTGACAGAACCTCCCCTATAATGTTATGTATGGGAATGAGATTCAAAAGAATCCCAGTAGCAACAATCATAACAATATATGTAATGCAGAGTGACGGTGCTTGCTTGTGATTGTGTACAGATAAGTATGCTGCATGCTTCCATATTCAATAACATATGATCATAGCATTGGAATAGAGCTTCAAGCATAACATATAAGACAACAATCCAACCAAACAAAACAACACATCACAAAGACATTACATAAGAGCTAGGATTAGTTACTACCTCAAAAGCAGAGCTTCAGAACTTCCCTACTACTTCCAACTTCACCAGAACTTCCTTACTTCTTTCTTCCTCACACTTTCTCTCTCAAGAACTTCTTTCTACCTCTAAGAATGCTTCTTGGCGTGAAAATGAAGAGCTAGGGGTATTTATAGTGTTGAGAAATGGCAATCTTGTAATTAGGAAGACTTATGATCCTGTGGTCCTGGTTTTTCCTGGAATTTCCTATTTTCTTTAATTTCCTTTTACTGCATCACCCTGGACACCTCATGGGACACCTCACCACCCATATGCTTCATGTGACGAAATTTGGAGGTTCTGGAAGCTTTCTGGTCCAATCCGGTATCGGCCCGGTCTATCGCCTCGAAAAACGTGCTGTTTTCTGCATCTGATGTTTCTGAAGATCCTTTTTATGTCTACTGACCTCACATTTAGTATCTAGACCCTTTATATCATTAACTTTTTAATACTGGGTCCAGACTCAATTACAGATCCCCTGCGAAATGACCAAAATGCCCTTGGTGCCCTATCTTGTCCTATTTTAACCCTAAGGGAAAAATCGTCATTTCACACCTTTCTGGACCTGGTCAAAGCTTATACTGGCTCTAGTCAACCTTATTTAGACATGTCTTGACCTCTGGGCCTGTCCAGAATGACCAGAATGCCCTTCATTCATCTACTGCCCTTTTTGTACAACACAGGGGCATTTTCGTAATTTCGCACTTTTCCGGGGTTCTGCTGGACACTGGCCCACCTATCAGTCCAAGAGCCTTATTGGGACTCTAATGGCGCCATTTTTTGGGCTTCCTGGGTCCATTAACTATATGGCACGCATTACGAGGAATCTTCCTCTGTCACAGTTCACCAAATATTTTAATTATTATTTACCGATTATACACCTTTCCGGACACCCGCTCCTTTTCCTAGATACAGTGTCCTACTGTGTTCAGGCATCCCTGTGGGTCATAACGGTCATTTGACCGAGGTCATCCGATCTCATTCAGCCCCTTTAAAAATACCGATAAATTTCCTACCCGGATCCCCGGAGGCCTCACACTCCCGTCTGTATTTGCTATTTTGTGAATAAATCTTTTTACAGACCTCCTATCGGTATTCTGTCAGTTTCCTGACATCCGCCCCATAAAGGCGCATCATCCTGTATTTTCTCACTTATATCTGAGATCTAGGATATCCGGTAGGAATTTTTATAAGTTTTGGACGATCAGTCCATTTCTGGCTATCTGGAGTCTTCAAAAATTCCGGTATTAGGCTTGGTTACCCGGCGTCCCCTGCCCTACCTTCTGGTAGAATTTGAGACTGAAATGCTGTCGGGCAGTGCAAACCACTTCCGGCCTGACTTTCTTTAATTATACTTTAGCCCCAGGAAACTTTTCTTCTTTATAATTAAATCCCTTTTTATTTGGCAAAAATTACACTTAAGGACCCCACCTTTTTGTCTACTTTTCTTTTTGGCCTTAAACTTTTTCATAATTACATCTAAGTCCCTACATTTTCTTTCTTTTGTAATTTAACCCCTTTCCTTGCATAAATAGCCACTATATCTTTAGAGACTTTCACTATTTACCTATAAGTCCTTGATCTTTGACTTATTTGCAGTTTAGTCCCTAAAAACCCTCTGTATGTTTTTAGGACTTCTGTTCAAAGGAGTCTGATAGTCTATCTATTTCAGGCTCACTTTCTGAGTCTCTGGGCCTGAAAATTGGGGTATTACAGGAAGCATCAACATCATGAAATTCTAACTCCTACCAGGTACATAAATAGTGATAGAAAGGGTCTCAAGATTACAATTCCAAGATTACATGATTTTCTAAGCTCAAATACTTAATTCTAGCTTATTTAAGCTTATATAAACATTTTATAACTCAATATTCATCTTCTTTCCCCATCAAGATAGAACGTCCAGTAGCCCACATTCAAATCCAAGAGAAATCTTCCTATAACCTAATACAAAGATAGGAGGAAGAAGTTACCTTGGATCCTTGCTTGTTTAGGTACTTGATTTCCCTCTTCTTCTTGCTTGAATTCCATTTTGGCAACACCTCCACATGGTTCCCAATGCTTGGCGTGAATGGGCAGAAATGGGGGGGTATATATAGAAAAGTTTGGGTGGAAATGGATGGCTAGGATTTAATCTTTCACTATTTGATCCAATAGTCCATATTCATTCTTACATCAAGCTTGTCCTAGAAGCCACTTTATGACATGATCCATGACATCATTTAGGGCCTTGTTTGGCGCAATTTAGGGCTAGGATCTGATTGGAAAAATTTTAGTCCAATTTGGTACGGCACGATCAAATTTCATAAAACCAGACTGTTTAATAACTCTAATTTTTCTAAGATTCCATAATATATCTTCTGACCTTAAATCCAGTATCTAGATTTTTCCTACCATTGATATTGTTGGACTGGGTATTTATCTGCTTACCATCCCTTAGAAAATGACTAAAATGCCCTTGGTTCTTCATTTTACACTATATTTACCTTAAGGGCATAATTATCATTTCATACCTCTTTACACTTCATCAGGGCATATTCTAACTCTGATCAATCATTCTTGTCTCTCCCTTAATGTTTTCACCAAGCCCAAATAATGAAAATGCCCTCCATTCATATCTTGTTTAGTTTACTACACAAAGGCATTTTAGTAATTTTGTATTTTTTTCAAGGTTTCTCTGGACACTGGCCCATATGACTATTCAAGTATCTTACTGGACCTATGGAGTGCCAACTTGGGCCTTTACATAGGTCTAATACCTTTATGGCTCAATTCCCAATAAAACTCACTTGAAAGTATTTATCGGGTTTATTATTCTACTATAAATTTTATTAAATATTCTACAAAACTCCTTTTTGAATAATGTCAGTTTTATAAATTTCTATATTAATTATGGGAATTTATTTCCAAATTTCATCTGATTAGGAAATAGAAAAGTCCTATAATAATCTCCATACTTTATAAATTAATATCAATTATCTAGGGCCTCAAATCAAAATTCTAAAAAAATATGTCTGGCCCATTTACCATTCTCTATTTACTGGTAAAATTCGAGACTATAACATTTTCAGGTAGTTCTGGGCCTTTTTCCTGCACAACTTCCACATAATTATGATTTTGCCCTTGAACTTTAACAAATTGCATTTTGATCCCTTAAACTTTTTATAATTATACTTCATGGCCCAAAACTTATCTCTACGTTTTATTTTACACCATGGAACATTTAGATTTTTCACTTTAGTCCCTTTCTTTTTCAAAATGACCATGGTCCTTGAAACTTTCATTAATTGCAACTCAGTCCCTAAACTCTCACTAAATTGCAATTTAGCCCCTTTTTCTTTATAACTTTGTACCTTTTCTATTTCTTTGGCTTAAAACTTATCTTAATCATTAGCTTTTATTCTGCTCATCGTCACAGTCCTTTCCTTACCTCTTTCCTCTATTAGTCTTCTACATATAGGAAAAAATTAGGATGTGACATTTCTTCTCCCTTAAATAGATTTCATCCTCAAAATTTAACTCTTACCTTAGTCAAACAATTATGGATATATCTCTCTTATATCCTCCTCTATTTCATAATTGAGGTTCAGGGGTATTTTTATGAAATTGCATCTCTTGTCTTAGCATATGGCTGAATTTTCTTAGTATCCACAGAGCTTTACATCCTTCTTGTTTTATCATACTCCTTTTCAGATTCACTCAATTAGAATCAAAGTTTGCTTCTTTCTAGTTTGTTTTCTCATCTATCATTTGTTAATCTATTTATGGACAACTCACCGTATTGGTCTTGTAAGTAGTGTCCATTTCTTTCATAGATAACCCTCCAAAAATTTAATGAAATTCTAGGGTTGCTGTCTTTCATCATACTTCTTATCTCATTACATGTTTCATTACAAGTTTCTCTTTATATATCTTTACGTATCTTGAGATACCATAAGTCTAACATTCTCTTTAGCTTACAACTTTACCAGCCTCTCAGGTGAATATATTCCAAACATGTGTGGCATTTGCCCTAGTTTTCATTACTTCCCAGGGGATCACCCATTATTGGGTACTCTGGCCTGAGCAGCCTTAACTGAAAAGTGTTAATAAAAATCTGAAGCACTGGTGTTAACAGGTTGCTACCCTAGTACTTTACTATCTTAGACCTTTCTCATATTGTCTTTCTTGGGTCTATTTGGCTTTTATTCTCTTTAATTTCATCTCAGGAACTTATCTGCTTAGACTTGATCTCTTCTTATTTCATGTTGGGTATTCTTCATCTCTTTCTTAGATATTCTACCTATAGACTTATGAATACCTTATACTCAAGACTATAAGCTTTAACTTTGTTGACTTTAATTCCTTCTTCATGTAAGAGGATTATGAGTTCTGTCCATAATAGAAAATAATGTTATGGGTAATCTCTCTGTATGAGTTAACCAATTTGTGAGGCTTTCCTTCTTTAACCTTATCCTTGGTAATCGTCTTCCTAGAGAAATACTATACTATAATCTAACTTCATGGCTTATTCCTTTCCTGAGGCTAGGTCTACTGCGACCATTAGGATCTATCGTAAACCTCTTGAGGATCTAACTATGACCCTAAAACTCTATATAAGCGATGCTAGGATCTAACTGTAATCCTCCAGAATCTACTGCGATCCTGTTGTACTGTGTCATAATTCTCTAGAAGACCTAAAACTAACGAACTAAGTTACAAGGTTAGCCACTTTCACTCAGTTGGCAACTCAACTGATAATTTCCCCAAATTTTTTTCTTTTAAACAATATGTTTTACTAAGACTTTAATTATTTCCTCTTTCACTCAAGAATTTCTCATACCATTCTCATCTTTCATTTCAAAATATGACTTTGATCTTTGAAGTACTGCAGAGAGCTACACAGGCTCTACCATGCACTTACTGCTATAAACTATACATCTTATCTTTCTTATTATGGTTCTGTGTAGAACTACTGATTTTTTTTTCAACTCATCTGGGGACCATGGCGTTCACATGAGCTGTACTATCCATTTCCTTGAACTGACTTTATCTCAAGAGCAATTTAACTCTATCGTAAGAGCAATCTTGCTCTATTACGAGAGCATTTACTTTTATTACATAGACACTGCTCTCTCAGAACTACATCATCATTTTTATAACTATATCTCATTTCATTTTGTATCATCTATGCCATATTTATAGCTCATCATTCATTTATCTAATCATTTTTAGATGACACATCCTAAGTACTGTAATCATATGTCCATAAGTATACCAATATCATTTATCTGTATAAACATAATGAGCATATTCTATCATCTTCTTTATTCTAGTCCTGACTTTAATTGTTGAGGATTAACTGGAGCTAATTATCTCATCCATCTCTAACATGTAAATGCAAATATATCAGGTATAGAGTAGCTTAACAGTGCGCATGCCATCATGACTGTTTAAACATGTATAGGGTACTACTACCCTTAAACCAGTAGGAATAGGAACACATTTATCATATGGCATAATACTAACAGGAAGATCCAGTTACCCTTTACAATCATCGTTATAAACGAATGACCAGCACCTGAGTCACATATCACATATATTTAGCGATCATTAATCCATACTATCTCTTAATTTATCTCAGGCGACTTCCCTAACTCTTCTCTAATTAAGGTAAAACTCTTTTATTTATTTAAGGATCCTTACCTATTGTATTTTATAGATATTCCCTAGCAAACTATCACCAGCCTGCCACATTTGAAGAAAATTTCTTCGACTTATTAAACAAATCTTATTTTCGTGGTCTCTACCACATATCTCTTATCCGTTAGGTACCGATTGCATGTTTAAACTTCTTAATTCATTAACTGTTCTCAACCTCTAACCTTTACATTTCTCTGGGACTTGTAAACTTCTTTATGAAATATTGCACGCCCCTACCACTCTATTAAACTTTTGTAACAGCTTAGGAAGAATCCTTTCTTAAAATACGAAACTCAGTTCTTAAGTCACATACTCAGTTGTACATCTCTCATCATTCATGTGGATGAAATTGGCTAAGTATCCATCAAAGGGTCTCTTTTTTCACCCTATCTTATCACTTAAACTTAGCCTCGAGCTTATCTCTATTTGACTGAGGTAAATACTTTTCGTAAAACTGTTTAAGTTATACTTCCCAGTTGAGCGAGTTGTTATTTTCCTATAGGGTAACTTATGTGTCCTTTACTATTTCTTAACATTTTCCCTTAATTCGTAAATGACTAACTACGCCTTTCATTAAGAGTGATATTTCAACATTTTAGAGATCTTTGAATGTTGCTTTAACTATAGGCAGTTTATGCTGACATAATTGGATATTATTTTATACTGGGTCTACTGAGTCATTAGTTCCTAAGTGATGGAATTTCTCCATTTTAGAAACATAAACTCTCTGTATATTCATCATTACATCTTTTCCCTTAAACCGTATGCTAGGCAAGTCTCTAGACAAGCCTCGGTATAACCTCTACTGCTTTCGTTTAGAAAAAGACTATCCTGATAAAGCCTTTCACAATGTAGATCTACTACAGATTATTGCACGGATGATCTACAACTAAACATTCCTTAAACTGATTATTCATATGTCAATGTATCACACTAGCTAGATTAGACATATCTTGTACCAATCCTCTAGTTGATAAACTTTAGCGAGGTAGCTGTTTTCATTCTCATTATCTCTGTAGCATCTAGTTGCTACCTCTCGGTGCATCGAATGATTCTAATTTGTTCCCATATACTAGTACCATTTGTGTAGGCTTTAGAAATTCTCTAGCCAATAACCTATGTATCGTTTTAGGTTTGGCTTAGGCCTCATACTATAATCAATTTACATTAGAAGTCTTAGGGCTTTTCTCGCTCTTTTAGCTACTTTAATCATCTCTAACAATTATAATCAGTACAGAAATAGGACTTAATGAAACTGTTCTTTTATTTACTTTACTGCTAAGTAGGAGCACATACTCTAACATGCATAATGCCTGGCCAACATGTTGCAGGACTACATACCTGCTCATGAATGCTAAACTCTAATAGCGAAGCTCAAGTATTCCTTTCCTTAATATGCACAGCTCTAACACTCAGAGCTTGCACAACTTTATCATGTAGAGCTTGCACTGCTCTATGTAACATCCTGATTTTTGGTCTAGGAGATCGGGACAGTTCATCTAGGTCCAAGATGAGGAATGTGAGGAATATCCTAAGTCTTAAGCCTAGGAATTCTGCAGGTAGCTTGATATGGGCTGGCTCCTGTGTAAGATAACCTGATATGGGCGGGTTGTCGAGCCTTTCAAGTAATGATGACTCCCGAAGAGTTTAAGGGATGAGTTATTGAAAGAGAATTTCTAGAACTTAAGATAAAGGATGAGAAGATGAGCAGTGAGGCCAGAAAGAGAATGCAGGGGCAAAATCGTAATTATGGGAAAGATCGGGCTGGTAGCCGATGAGTACCATATTTTGTCAGAAAATAGAGAAAATTATGCTGATCATTTCACTGAACTGTGAAATGTGCATATGAGGTCTCTATGTGTATGAAAGAATTAGAAATATGACCAGGGTGCCGTATAGTGTTTCTAAGGCCTTTAGTGACACCAGGGAAGGCCCAGGCCCATTAGATCAGTCCAGTGATAAAAGGGGCCGGTGTCCGGGAAAAAGGTGCGAAATGACGAAAATGCCCCTATGTTATAGAACAGCTGAAGAATGAGTAAAGGGTATTTTGGTCATTTGTCTAAGGTTAGACAGTCCAGGGAAGTTATCTGGATAGTTGACCAGGGTCAGAGAGTGCTCTGGTAAGATGTGAAAAGACAATAATGCCCCTAGACTCATTGAAGTAAAGAAAGAGAGACTAAGGGCACTTTGGTAATTTACCAAGGGGTGTTTCTTGGGAATCGTGCCATCAGAGTACTTGGGCTGAATCAGAGACCCAAGATGATATTTCCAGGCCCAAAAACGCAGGCCCAGTGATTCAGGGGGAAAAGTGACATTAAAATAATGATTTAATGACTTTTCAGTAAAGTAAAGTTACTTGGTTGGCACGAAAACTGAGGAGGTGATCAGATAAGTCTGGGACTTATCTGGATAGCATTGGGAAGCGTGCAAGGTCTCTTCCAGGTGTCACATGGCATTAGTCTGGAGAAAGCAGATAAAGCTGAGGACACGCTTTACGAGGCAAGAGACTGGACCGGTGAGTCAGCATGCTGAGTCAGCTGCTGAGGTGTCCAGGATTTCAGACATGTGATAAATGTGGCGCTGAGGTGTCCCGGTGAGGTGTCCCGGTGAGGTGTCCTGGATGATGTCATGCATGATGCAGTAAAAAAGAATAAAAGAAAATAGGAAATTCCAGGAAAAACCAGGACCACAAGTTCATATGGCTTCAAAATTACAGGAATGCCATTGAAGGAAACTATAAATACCCCCTCCCCCTCCCATTTCATGCATCCCACGGTTTTGATCCTTTTAGAGAGAGGAGGAGGTGCTAGAGAAGAGAGAGAAGGAGAAAGAAAGAAGAAAGGAAGTTCTGGCGGAGCTGGAAGCAGTATAGAGATAGTAGAGCTCTGCTAAGCCTTTGAGGTAGTAACTAATCCTAGCTTTTATGTAATGGCTTTGTGATTTGTTGTGCTATTGTTTGGTTGGATTGTTGTCTTATATGTTATGCTTGAAGCTCTAATGCAATGCTATGATCATATGTTATTGAGTATGGAAGCACGCAGCATACTTATCTGTACACAATCACAAGCAAGCACTATCACAGTGCATTACATATATTGTTATGATTGTTGCTACTGAGATTCCCCCGAATCTCATCCCCATCCATAACCCATTACAGGGAGGTTATGCTGAAGTGGATTTTGAGAATCCTAGGAGACGCCGTTATGCTGCCGAAGTAAAGACTGAACATCAGTATATGATAAGTACTGTGTACGTAGTGCTGTCTAAGGAGGCTAGAAGTGAGTGGACCTAGCCGGTTCATCTAGTCTTTCCTGGGTACTACGTAGAATGGTAGTTCTCATGAGGGGATTACCGAATCAGTACAGTTCAGTTCTTTGTACAGATGAAGCGTAGCGGTTATGCTGCCGGAGTCTAGGCAGAAAGAGATGTAATAGAAATAGCAAGATTATGTATATGTCTTGTTGTGTATGCCATGCTGTATGACATTATATTATTAAATAATAAATATTGTTTGGCATATTCAATTTAGGTATGGTAAATTAAGGGGAAATTCGCAGGTCCTGAGGTAGCAGTGTTCTGACCTCAGTTTGACCTAGTAAACGAAGGGATTTGGCCACGAAATTTGGCAGGCCAGTCGTACACATCTGGGGCATTACGTGGATAGGTAATATGCCTCATTTGGTTGTGTAGAATGAGATTAATTAATTTTCAAATTAAAGGTTCAGAATAAGGAACTTAAGAGTGAAATTTTGAATTTCTGGGCTTAAGTTAAGATATAATCAAGCTAATGTTGCTTCCGCAAGTGTACTCTGAGGAGTCTAAGGGAGGATGTTTCACTCTAACATTCAGAGCTTTAGCATATTTTACAAACATAACATAATGACTACATTTCATGCAAGGAGTAAAAGCTCTTACTTGCTATTTCATCTGTAACATAACATTTAAACATCTTATCCCTACAAAAGGGAGCCTCTCTATCTATCTATAAAGTTAGCTGTAAAATTATCTTCTTGTTCATAAAATTAGAGGGAAAGGACCTATACTAGTCTATTCTTTCTTACATGCTTAATACCTTGTTAAGCTCTATCCTTAAACTTTGTTCTTGGCCAATCATACTTTTATTAGGTAAAGTCAACTCCGCTTACCTTTCCTCAGCTGTATTCTCTTTTTTCTTAATGGAGGACATATTCTTCTATCAAAGCAATGTCAACTCCATCTTAACTGCATCCCTTTTTTACACGTATAGGGTATCTTGCTCTATTTGGAGCAACATCAACTCTAATTCAAAGGACTAGTTCCCAATTCTTAAGAAAAACTAGGTGGCCAGAACTTTCGTACATCATATCTCTTACTCAAGAGCCTCTCAACCTAACCCCAAAACTGAGTAGCTATTAACATTATCAAGAATATACTTGTCTCTCATTATACTAGTTTCCTGTAACTATCTGTCTCATTATCTATCTCTTATCATCTCTTTCTATTAATCCTCAATAAATTACTGAGGCTATTTATCTTTAGCTTACTATCTCCAAGATCTTATTTATCAATTTAGGAATCTGAGATAACTATTATGTTAGGCCATCTTACCTTAACTAGGCTATATTCATTCTAAACTTTGGGGATTAACTGGCTAACTATCTTATTTACCACTTTTTCTATTGCTTTATCATTACCAAGTTAAATTACTAAGTGCATGTCGTATAGTACGGGAGCACCATAACTTTCTCATCATATAGACTCTACCCTGCATGTAATGAGAAAGGGGAGCCTTCATTCATCATAGGAAACTCTAACATGCATAATATCCAAGGAGATGCAATCATTTAAGCATACTCTAACATAAGTGCCATCATATGGCAACTGCAAGGAGATGCAACTGTTTATCATAACTTATGGTAACATAAGTCATATCATCACATAATTTGCTTGACCGTCCATTATACTCACATTGCAATTAAACAATTAGATAGGTAAACTTTAAAGCATTCTTTCATCTGTCACATTATCTACCAGATCTTGATCATTTACTCAGGAACCTGAGATAACTATCCATTTAACTTAGGATGTCACTTTACCCTCTTACCAGCTTATAGACTCAACCCTTAACTGCTTTATCTAACTTTCAAGCATGACCTTTTCTGAGATAGGGGAGTCTCTTAATCTGTGGCTACGTTTCCCTTTACTATTGCTAGCCATACTTAGTTTTATTCCATCATAACATCTCCCATTGCTTGTAAGACTTATGTATCCCTAGCCTAAAGGACTTTTATGACCTTGGCCTCACTATAATCTATAAATGAGTCATCTACTTCCTTTTAGCTAACTGAGGAAGGGTTTGGCTCACATCTCTATGCCATTCATACTTTTAAGTTTTCCTTATCCTCATGAATCACTATCAAAGGGAAGCTATCTCTTACTTTCTATTAATCTCAACTCTCCTTTAAACTTAACTAAATGAGGTTTAAACTTTATCTTAATTAACTGAGAAATCATTTTTATCTCTTATTAAACCTCCATGTTCAATTTTCCTAGAGCATTCATCTCCAATCCATTATATTAGTTGGACTATGAACAAGTAACCCATCACTAACCATAATCTCAATTGGGCCTTAGCTAATATGCTACGTACTCTGTTTCCTATCAGAGCAAGTTTATCTTGCATCAGAACCTCTGTCCTGTGCTAAAACTTTGTTATATACCAATGCCAAAAACTATTGCCCTGTACCAAAAGGAAACATCCGACTTTTGATCTCTCAAGAGTACATATTCAGAAGCATATTTAACTAGCGGAAGTATTACTTTTCCCCAAAAATTAAAAGTTTAAAACTTACATATAGGGTAATGTTAATTAGGTAATTTCTAGATTAACAATCCAACTTTGAAAGTTCATAACTAATTCTAGAAAAATTGTATGGAGGTGATCCAAATTTCTAATTGAAGCTCTTTCATATCTATTTAACAAAAAAATATAAATCTGGACATTTACCTTGCCAATCAATATAGTTAAATCGTTATTTTTTACTGTTCATATGGCAAATTCTAGAAATTCCAGATTATGTCTTGTAACTTTGGAAATTCATTTCTCTTGATATACACATCCAAATGAGGCGTATTACCTATGAAATTAAATCTTTGGATGTGTACTAATTTCTCATAAAATTTCGTGGATTAGTTCTTTCATTTGGTAGGTCAAACTGGAGTCAAAGTAAGACTGCTCTAGGACATACATTTTTGCAATTTCATCTTCTTTCTTAAATGTCCATAAATTAATCTAGCATTCCTAAACCATCAAATAAGCTTCCCATATCTTCACATGCATCATGTACATATGCCATAATTATTTCATACATTTTCATCACATAAATAGACACTTTACATAACTAGGAAAGACCATACATCATAGGCTATAGTATCAAATTGTTCACTTTCTTTCTTCCATTCTTTAGCTCTTCTCCACGCATACATTTTCCATCATGCTTGACCTAAATTGGTTGGTTGTGGGAGGGTGAGATTCTAGGGAATCTCAGTAGCAAACATTACCACTTAAAAATGCAAGATGGATGTTAATACATGATATGTAATTTCATTAAACTTTCTTCATTAGTGACATGCTATCATACAATATGCTTTGTATAAAAATGCATGGCCATAGGAAACATGTTATTCATAACATACACAACATCATTCAATCATCCTATGCATATCAACACATAAGCATGCCACATCAAGCACACAAAAAGAGGTAAGTCTACTACCTTAAACATAAACTTTCTTCCTTACTCTTGCACTTGCTCCTTAGGCTTCCAACCGAACATTGGTTGCTTGCTCATCCTATTTAACTCATTTTCTTTGACATATCATGGCCCTAAACACAATTAATTACATTGTGTATACAACTCATTAGAGCTATTACATAAACATTGCACACTAACTTCCATAAAACCCCTAACTCTAAATTTAAATCTTGGAGTTTGTGGTTTAGCTTGGTAATAATTATTTTCTTAGATCAATCCTACATAATTTTGTCCAAGGAATAAAAATATGAGGTTAGAATTTCAAAATAACTCCTCCCTTAGCTATTGTACATAATCGAACATACCCTCCTTGTTTTCCAAAAATTTGAATTTTAATTCCAATACTTCCAATACTTGTTTCTCTACTTTATCCCACATAATTTTTCATTTAAAAACCATTGGAAGCATCAAAATCATGAAATTCTAACTCCTACCCAGGTGTATAAATAGTGATAGAAAGGGTCTCAAGATTACATGATTTTCTAAGCTCAAACTACTTAATTCTAGCTTATTTAAGCTTATCTAAACATTTTATAACTCAATATTCATCTTCTTTTCCCATCAAGATAGAACATACAGTAGCTCACATGGAGAGAAAAATGGTGTTTCAACCATTCAAATGCAAGAGAAATCTTCCTATAACATAATACAAAGATAGGAGGAAGAAGTTACCTTGGATCCTTGCTTGTTTAGCTACTTGATTTCCCTCTTCTTCTTGCTTGAATTCCATTTTGGCAACACCTCCACATGGTTCCCAATGCTTGGCGTGAATGGGCAGAAATGGGGGGGTATATATAGAAAAGTTTGGGTGGAAATGGATGGCTAGGATTTAATCTTTCAATATTTGATATAATAGTCCATATTCATTCTTACAACAAGCTTGCCCTAGAAGCCACTTTATGACATCATCCATGACATCCTTTAGGGCCTTGTTTGGTACAATTTAGGGCTAGGATCTGATTGGAAAATTTTTAGTCCAATCAAGTACCGTCCCAGTCAAATTTCACAAAAAACATATTATTTAATAACTAATTTTTCTAAGATTCCATAATATGTCTTCGACCTTCAATCCAATATCCAGATTTTCCTACTATTGAAATTGTTGGACTAGGTATTTATCTGCTTACCATCCCTTAGAAAATGATTGAAATGCCCTTGGTTCATCATTTTACACTATATTAACCTTAAGGGCATAATTATCATTTCACACCTCTTTACACTTCATCAAGGCATATTCTAACTCTGATCAATCATTCCTGTCTCTCTCTTGACGTTTTGACCTTTACCAAATATCCAAAATGCCCTTCATTAATCTCTTGTTCAGTATTACTATACAAGGGCATTTTTATAATTTTGCCTTTTTACAGGGTTTCTTTGACACTGGCCCCACATGACTGTTCAAGTATCTTACTGGGCCTATGGAATTCCAACTTGGGCCTTTACATGGGTCTAATACCTTTATGACTTAATTCCTAAGAAAACTCACCCAAAAATATTTATCGGGTATAATATTCTACTATAAATTCCATTAAAAATTCTACAAAACTCCTTTTTTAGCTCTATCAGTTTTATAAATTTCTATATTAATTATGGAAATTTATTACCAAATTTCATATTGATTAGGAAATCTGGAAGGTCTTCTAATAATCTCTATACTTTATTAATTAATATCAATTATCTAGGGCCTCAAGTCAAAATTCTAAAAAAATATGCCTGACCCATTAAGCATTCTCTATTTATTAGTAAAATTTGAGAGTATAACATTTTCAGGCAGTTCTGGGCCTTTTCTTGCACAACTTCCTCATAATTACGATTTTGCCCTTGAACTTTAACAAATTGCCTTAAACTTTTTATAATTACACTTCATGGCCCAAAACTTATCTCTACGTTTTATTTTACATCATGAAACTTTTAGAATTTTCACTTTAGTCCCTTTCTTTTTCAAAATGACTGTTGTCCATGAAACTTTCATTAATTGCAACTTAGTCCCTAAACTCTCACTAAATTGCAATTTAGCCCATTTTTCTTTACAACTTTATACCTTATCTATTTCTTTGGCTTAAAACTTATCTTAATCATTAGCTTTTATTCTGCTCATCGTCACAGTCCTTTCCTTACCTCTTTCCTCTATTAGTCTTCTACAGATAAGGAAAAATTAGGATGTGACATAATCACTTGCCTATATACCCACAGTGTGATATTTACTTATTTTATTAAATTATTTAGTCTCTTTTAGCTTTAATCCCAGTAAAGAACTAGACCATAAAATCATGAAGAAGTTAAACGGTGACTTATAGCTTTGAAGACAAGAAGGGCCATGGAGGGAGTTAATGTCGACAGAGATAGTGAACGACGATGGAGTCACTAAAATCAATTAGAAAATGACAGAAAATACCTTTCGTCCAAGTTTGTGGTGGTAGGGCAGAGAAAGAGACCACAAGTGACTATGTGAGAAGTAAATCTAAAGCTCACAGAGGATTAGGTTTAGTAAATTTTCTTGGCTTATTATGACAGTTTTTACTAAAATCCGCCATTACATATACTTGTAATGGCGGTTGTTAATAAAATTGCGATCAAAAGTTTGATATTTACTACATGTGAAGACTTTATACAGAGGATTTATTAAAACCCTTGTTAAAAGTATTTGTAACGGCTATGTTTAATAAAAACTGCCATAAAAAACATTGATCTTGTGCTATTTAAAGATAACATATTATCTTGAATCCAATAAATTAGACAATAAGCTAGTATGCCAACGATATTTAGTAATTTGTTGCATTATCAATTTATTAGATAAATTAGACTTCTTGATTAATATTTTCATTATCAATTTATTAGATAAATTATACTTCTTGATTAATATTTTTCTCAAAATATGGGTACTTTCAATTTCCTTTAAAGTACTCATTGCCGAACGCGCATCTAATTAAACAAGGTAAAATTGATGCATTAATTTGTTGAGTTTTAAGCAACCTATATGGCATCATTTTCAACTATACCAAAATTTTATGTGAGTTGAGTTAGGCTAATATCAAACTTGGTATAACAAGTAATAGGTTTATTCTTAACAAAAATGTGTACATAATTGATCAGAACAATAATAACTGACTTTAGAAAATATTCTAACTAGTTTGACTATTCCTTAAAAAATATTGTAACATACTATTCTTTACATTTTGTAAGAAATCCATCCCATCTGCCAAGCACCAAAAAGTATCAAAAAAGGAGATGGACCAAAGTGTGAATCCTTTGAATCAGATGATAAAGCAGAGCTTCTGAGTTTTGGGAGTCATCTGAAGGGTGGTAGAAGTGCCAATAGTTATATTAGCGGAGCAGATCATAACGGAGACGTTCAAACCTTTGTTGCAGGTTCTCTACCTAGAGTGAGAGCTCTTCAACTGAGTTCTCTAACATATCCATTCTGTTTATCAATTCTTCCAGATATTTGAGGAGGTTTGGAAATGGCAAAGCAGGTATCGAGTCTGGGAGAGGATGCTTATCCTCAAAATCATCACGCGATCTTTTCTGTGAACTGGAAAGAGAAAAGTCCCAGAGACTCAGAAAGTAGCCTAAAATAGATAGGCTACCAGATCCCTTTGAGCAGAAGTCCTAGAAACATATAGAGGGTTTTTAGGGACTAAACTGCAAATAAGTGAAAGTATAGGGACTTATGTGTAAATAGTAAAAGTTTTTAGGGTATAATGGTTATTTTAGAAAAGAAAGGGACTAAAGTGAAAGTTTAAAAGTTTCATGATGCAAAAATGAAAGTAGACACAAGTTGTGGGCCATTAAGTGTAATTATGAAAAGTTGAGGGACTTAATTGAAAAGAGAAAAAGCTCCAGGGGCAAAATGGTAATTAAAAAAAGTTGAGCCAGAAGTGGCTTAGAATAGCCTGGAAGCATTTCAGACCTAAATTTCACTAGTAGATAGAGGAAATGATGCTGGTTAATCTAGCCTAATACATAAATTTTATTAGAGTTTCAGATAGCTAAAATTTATCTAATAGTCTGAAAGTTATCTTAAATTTTTATCAGATCTCCTGGACCTCAGATGTCATATCCTAATTTTTCCCTATATGTATAATACTGATAGAGGAAAGAGTTTTGAAAGGGATTATGACAAAGATTAGAATGAATGATAAATGTTATAGTTTTGAAGAAAGAGAGGGACTAAAATAAAAAGTTTAAAAGGTCCATGGTACAAAATAAAATGTAGAGATAAAGTTTGGGCCATTAAGTGTAATTTCAAAAAGTTAGGGACCTAAATGTAATTTCTCAAAAGTTTAAGGGGCAAAATGATAATTATGGAAAGTTGAGCCGAAAGTGGCTTAGAGCTGCTCGGAAGCATTTCAGTCCCAAATTTTATCAGCAGATAGAGAAAATAATGCTGGTTATACTAGTGGAAAATAGGCTTTTTAAAGCCCCATTTTTAAACTGGTCACTGCGGAGACGGTTTTAAAAAAATGATCGGTGGCATTTTTGTAAATAAGATGAAATATTTACACCGGTTGTAAAACATGACCGGTGTAAAAAGTAATGACCGGTGTAAAAAGTCATGATCGGTGGCATTTTTGTAAATAAGATGAAATATTTACACCGGTTGTAAAACATGACCGGTGTAAAAAGTCATGACCGGTGACATTTTTTAAATAAGATGAAATATTTACACCGGTTGTAAAACATGACCAGTGTAAAAAGTCATGACCGGTGTAAATATTTCATCTTATATACAAAAATGCCACAGGTCAGTTTTTTTTAAACCGGTTTCGCAGTGACCGATTAAAAATGGGGTTTTAAAAAGCATATTTTTAAACCAGTCTTATCTACAGCTGGTAGAATTACATCCGGTGTAGAATGTCTTTGCTATTAAAAATCTAACAAAAAGCGTTAATTTTTTACGATTCCCTATCTTCACAAATCATATCGTCGTCCATAGAGAAAATTAGACAAGGGAGAACACATAGTGATAGGAAGCTCCACCTTCGTAACACACCGTCTAAAGCTCACCGAAGAAGAAGACTTAGATATGCGATGACCCATACCTGTGCTCGTCGTTCTCTATTATTGAAGTCAGTCGTTGTAGCCTCTAAAGCTCGCCAAAGAAGAAGACCCAGATCTGCGATGGTGGGTGTCTATTTTTTTGTTCCTTTCTTTCTCGATTTTGTTTAAATATATTTCTGTTCACTTTTAACTGGGTAAGTAGGAGGAATTGTGACGATGTTTCTGTGATATCTTTAATTAGGTAACGGCGTTTCTAGGTTTTTATTTCTGTGTATATATTTGGGTTTTTGTCTCATTCATTTCTGGGTTTTGTTTAAATATATTTTTGTTTGCTTTTGAGCAGGTAACCAAAAGGAATTGTGACGATTTTTTGTGATATCTTCAATTAGGTGACGACGTTTATGGGTTTTCATTTCTGTGCATATATCTGAGTTTCTATTTCTTTCATTTCTGGGTTCTCTGGCTTTTTCTTTCTTCCTCTTTTTTGTTCTCTGCTTGCATTTTACAGGTACCTATTCTTCTTCATCACTCTCCTCCTCCTTCAGATTTGTGACGAAGAAGGAAATAATTTCGGACCTAGAGTTTTTTTATTCTGCATTTTTTTATTTTGATATTACTTTTTAAACCGGTTGTATGGAATAACCGATTTAAAAAAGCTGATTGTTTACACCGGTCATATACAACCGGTGTAGAATATTAAACATTTTACACGGGTTATTTCTACACCGGATAAAGTCCGGTGAAGAAGTCTATTTTCAACCGATTTAGAAAACCTTTTTTCCAGCCGTGTTAATCTAGCTTAATACAGAAATTTTATTAGAGTTTCAGATAGCTAAAATTTATCTGAAAGTTCGAAAGTTATCTAAAATTTTTATCAGATCTCCTGGACCTCAGATATGAGTGAAAAGTTATAGGAATGTGTGCTCTGTGAAGCCAGAGGTCGGGGAACTGACAGAATCCCGAAAGGAGTTCTGTAGAAAAAGTTATTCACTTTTTAGTGAATTTTGACGGGAGTTTGTGAACGCCCGGTATCTGATTGGGAAATTAATTGGTAAGCAAACTGGGACTGAATGAGTCCAGATGGCGTCACTCAAAGGCTCATAATGACACCAACTGAGGCTAGGCCCATGATATCAGTTCATCGGGGAAAAGGGCTAGTGTCCTGAAATTTACAGGAAATGTGCGAAATTATGAAAATGTTCCTGTGTTGTACTAATGAGCAAGATATGAATGGAGGGCATTTTGGACAGGCCAAAATGCCAAGACAGGTACATGAAGGATTAGTCAGAGCTAGTATATGCTCTGATAAGGTACAAAGAGGTGTGAAATGATAATTTTGCCCTTAGGGTCAATATAGTGCAAGAAAGGGCACAAAGGGTGTAACATCCTAATTTTCAGGCCTAGAGACGCAGAGATAGCCTAAGATTAAGAGGGTACTAGACCCCTTTCTAGCAGAAGTCCCAGAGGAACGTAAAGAGTTTCAGGGACTGAGCTGCGAGTAAGTAAAGGTACGGGGACTTATGTGTAAACAGTGGAAGTCCCAAGGGGTAAATGGCCATTTGGGGATGATGTAAAGGTAAAAGGTTCAAGAGTTGACCAGTTAGGTCGCGATGATAAAGACGTTGGTCGCGACGAGAGTGTATTATGGTCGCGACTAATATTGGCAGAGAGGCTTGGTTGTGACGGATATGTATGTGGTGTCGCGACTAATGAGTAGAATGAGCCTAGTTGCGACTAAAAAGTGATGTGGTCGTGACGAAAGACTGTTATGGTCGCGACTAAAGGATGTTGTGGTCGCGACTAGAGAATGCTGTGGTCGCGACTAATGAACACAGAAGGTGTTAAGTCGCGATGAGATGATGGCTAGGTCGCGACTAGTGGCTAAAGTAGTGCCAAGCGTATGGGCCATGAGTTGAGAAGGTCCAAAAGAGATAGTTACCCGGTTAGAGATAGACCAGAGGCAGGAGGCCAGATACAGGAAAGGTTATCTGGAAACCATGAGGTGGACTGATAAGGTATTCTTATGGGACCCACAAGATGCCACATGGCATTAGAGTGGTTCAGTGACCTTTCAGTAGAGTAAAGTTACTCGGTTGGCACAAAAACCGAGGAGGTGATCAGATAAGTCTGGGACTTATCTGGATAGCATTGGGAAGCGTGTAAGGTCTCTTCCAGGCGCCACATGGCTCTAGTATGGAGAAAGCAGATAAAGCTGAGGGCACGCATTACGAGGCAGGGCTCTGGACCAGTGAGTCAGCATGCTGAGTCAGCTGCTGAGGTGTCCAGGGATTTCATACATGTGGTAAATATGGCGCTGAGGTGGCATGCTGAGGTGTCCCGATGATGTCATGCATGATGCAGTAAAAGGAAATAAAGGAAAATAGGAAAATCCTGGAAAAACCAGGACCGTAGGATCAGAGTTCATAGTAATTACAGAATTGCCATTGAAGGCAATTATAAATACCCCCCCTTGCCCTCCATTTCATTCACGCATGGAGAGGAGAAGGGAGAGAGAGAAGGAGAAGGAAGGAAGAGAGAAAGGAGAAAAGGAAGAAAGGAAGTTCTGGCGGAGCTGGAAGCAGAATAAGGATAGTGGAGTTCTGCTAAGCTAGCCAGGTAGTAACTAATCCTAGCTTTTATGTAATGGCTTTGTGATTTGATGTGCTATTGTTTGGTTGGATTGTTGTCTTATATGTTATGTCTGAAGCTCTGCTGTAATGCTATGATCATATGTTATTAAGCATGGAAGCATGCAGCATACTTATCTGTACACAATCACAAGCAAGCACTGTCACTCTGCATTACATATATTGTTATGATTGTTGCTACTGAGATTCCCCCGAATCTCATTCCCATACATAACCCATTACAGGGAGGTTATGCTGAAGTGGATTTTGAGTATGCTAAGAGACGCTGTTATGCTGTCGAAGTAAAGACTGAACATCAGTATATGATAAGTACTGTGTACGTAGTGCTGTCTAAGGAGGCTAGAAGTGAGTGGACCTAGTCGGTTCATCTAGTCTTTCCTGGGTACTACGTAGAATGGTAGTTCTCATGAGGGAATTACCGAATCAGTACAGTTCAGTTCTTTGTACAGATGAAGCGTAGCGGTTATGCTGCCGGAGTTTAGGCAGGAGAAGATGTAATAGAGATAGAAAGATTATGTGCATGCTTTGTTGTATATGCCATCTTGTATGACATTATGTTATTCAATGATAAATATTGTTTGACATATTCAATTTATGCATGATAAATTAAGGGGAAATTCGCAGGTCCTGAGGCAGCAGTGTTCTGACCTCAGTTTGACCTAGTAAACAGAGGAGTCTGGCCACGAGATTTAGTGAGCCGGTAGTACACATCTGGGGCATTCCGTAAATAGGTAATAAGCCTCATTTGGATGTGTATAATGAGAGAAACCAGTTCTTAAAGTAAAGGTTCAGAATAAGGAACTTAAGAGTTAAAAGTTCAATATCTGGACTTAAGTTAAGCTAACATTGCTTCTGCAGGTGTACTCTGAGGAGTATAAAGGAGGATGTTTCAAAGGGTATTTTGGTCATTTCACAATGGATGGATATCAGCTAAAATTTGGCAGTAAATTCTTATAATTAATGAGAATTTATGAAACTGATAGAAGTCAAAAAGGAGTCCTGTAGAATTAATTACGAAATTTACGATGGAAAATGACACCGATAAAGGGTTTAAAGGAAATGTATATAATTTTTATCAGGACTTCTGGGTCTCAGAAAATTATGAAACTTTGCAGAGGATTCATTTCATATTAGAATGAATTTCTAAAAATGTTATAACCATTAAAAGAGGTGTTTAGTATTTATTCCAAGATCAGGGTAATTTAAGGATATCGGTATAAGGAAAGTGCATTGGGATTTATGCCAAGTAGCTATTGTACCTAAAAGAGGCCCAACATTTTGTTCTAGGGCAGCCCAATAAGTCCCAAAAGTTATCTTGTAGCCCAAGTCGAATAAAGAATAATTTATGGATTTTTGAAAAGAAAAAAAAGGAATAAAGTAAGAATTATGATTTGCACATGGTGGGACCCTTAAGACTTCACACATGGCATCCAAGGCAAGGGGAAGAGAAGATTTTTGTCATGTGATTTTATCTCAACTTGGCTTGGTGGGCAAGACAAGATTCAAGGTGCAATCTTGGCCATTAGATCAAATAGTAACCAAAGCAATCTTGGGCATCCATTTTTCATGGAATTTTTCTATAAATACCCCCATTTTTCTGCCCAAAATCGTGGCTTGAAGAACCCTTGGGGAGGTGCTGCCCAAATTCCAACTCAAGCCAAGACAAAGAAGAATCCAAGGTCCAAAGTTCAAGCAAGCTAGAGATTAAAGGTAAGCAATCTATCCTAGCTTATTTTCCTTTGATTTGGGAGCTTGAACTTAGGGTTTTCATGGAAGAAAGTTGAGTTTTTTCTACGGTGTATATGTTGTCCAAAACCTTAGATGAAAGGAGAAAGAAGAGATTAAAGTTAGAGTTGTGAGATTAAAGCTTAAACAAGCTAGTTAGATGATTGGTTGTTGAATCAAGTTGATATTCTTGACTTTTCCATGGATGAAATATTTTGGTTTGCACTATTCATGATAGAAGGAGATGGAATTTCAATGATCTAATGCTTCCATTGAATTTATATGATGATTTTGTGTAGGATTGGATAGGTTTTGAACCTTGGAAGCATTAGAATTGAAAGTTGTAATTCTTGGAATTCTTCTCTATTACTGTTCACTCGTATGAACAGTGATTGGATTTTCATGATTTTGATGCTTCCAATGGTTTTAAAATGAAAAGTTGTGTGGGATAAAGTAGAGAAACAAGTATGGGAAGCAATGGACTTAAGATGGGAATTTTTGGAAGAATTTGTATGTTTTGCAAATTCTATCCAGAACAGTACATAGTTGCTGGAATTTGGTTATTTTGAGTTCATAAATGGATTCAAAAGATGGAATTGTGTAGGGTAAGGTCAAGACATCAATTTATTCAAAGGCCAAGTCAATTGGTAAAGATTAAAGGAAGTTAATGTAGTTAAGTAAGCTTAATGTTCAAGAGAAGTTAGATTGTAATGAATGGATGATTATGTGATAATAGGGTGTGATTGTGGACTCCAAAGAGGCAGCCACACACCAAGGAGAAGTAAGAAGAAAGAGCAAAGTTAAAGTGAAAGAAAGTCAAGTATATGAGGTAGTAAACTTACCCTAAACTTGTATGTATTGAATGTTATGCTTGATTGTGCTATGGCTTTGTTAAATTGTGTACATATCTGTAGATGATTGAAGCTCTATTTCTATGATTACCTTGGCCAATTGTATTTCATATGATACATGGAAGCATGCTCATTACACTATGGTAACACTTTTACAAGCAAGAACAAGCCATTACATTAATACATGCATTGTTTGGTATTGTTTGCTACTAAGATTTCCCCATAAATCTCACCCCATCCATGTAATCCCAATCCCTAAAGGTTTATGAAAGATGAAATAGCATGAAGAAGCATGAAGGGGAGTTAGGGATTGATCAATGTAAATGTTATATGACGTTATGTGAAGAATTGTTGCATGTAAGGATGCTGTATGACCAGTTTAAGCAACAATATGTATGATGTAATGAAAAATAGTAAATGATGGAATAAATGTATGAAATTTTTCAGACATTTATTTAACATGTCAAGCTTCGTTTTGACACCAAGAACACCTTATTTTGATGTCTGTACAAAGAGAACCAATTTTCCAAAGATGGGGACCAGAATCTGTTTTCAGAATTTTTGACCAAATGAACAGTAAATTTAACGAATAAACTGTATCAAGTTGAGAAACATTTGGTCAGGAAATTATTTTTCCCTTAAATTTCAAGATGTTAGCTTCGAGTAGAATTTTGAACCACTTCATTTGGATTTTTCTATAATTAATTATGATTTTTCAAAGTTCATCACCTAATCTGGAATACCATATGAACAGAAACTCGCCAAGAGTAAAAGTTCCAGATTTAGTTAATGGACTTCAAATGTCATGTAAGTGGTTCTAACTGCTACCGAATAGTCCCTAAGACATACAAAAGTAAGGATGTTATGTCAGATATGAGTGAAAAATTTAGGAATGTGCGTCCTATGAAGCCAGAGGTTAGGGAACTGACAGAATCCCGAAAGGAGTTCTGTAGAAAAAGTTATACTTTTTAGTGAATTTAGACGGGAGTTCGTGAACGCCCGATATCCGTTTGAGAAATTAATCGGTAAGTGTAACATCCCTAATTTCTATACTAAGTTGTATGTACAGATTAAATAAAATATATGAGATGTTTAGGAAAATATGTGGCCATGTTTATGTAAAGAAAAGGATTAATTGGAAGAGGAAGAAAGTCTAAGAGCCAAAGTGCAAAATTACGAAAATTCCACTGTGATGCTCTAAGAAACCAAAAGTAAATGGAGGGCATTTTGGTCATTTCACACAATGGATGGATATCAGAGGAAATTTGATAGTAAATTATTATAATTAATATGAGAATTTATGGAGTTGACAGAAGTCAAAAAGGAGTCCTGTAGAATTAATTATGGAATTTACGGTGAAAAAGGACACCGATAAAGGGTTAAAGGAAACATATGTAATTTTTAACAGGACTTCTGGGTCTTAGAAAATTATGAAACTTTGTAGAGAATTCATTTTATATTAGAATGAATTTCTAAAAATGTTAGAACAATTAAAAGAGGTGTTTAGCATTTATGCTAAGATCAGGGTAATTTACGGATATCGGTATGAGGAAAGTATATTGGGATTTGGGCCAGTTAGCTATTGGACCTAAAAGAGGCCCAACATTTCGTCCTAGGCCAGCCCAATAAGGCCCAAAAGTTATCTTGGAGCCCAAGTCCAAATAATAAATAATTTATGGATTTTTGAAAAGAAAGAAAAAGAGAATAAAGTAAGAATTAGGTGTTGCACATGGTGGGACCCACAAGGACACAAGAATGGCACCCAAAAAGAGGAAGGGTTAGGTGTACCAAGTGAGGCCATGCTAGTGATGTCATGGTGGTAAGGTCTTGAGTGAAAAGTGAAAAGACATTTCAAGATTAAACCTTTAACCATTAGATCAAATAGTTTCCAAAGTGATCTTGGCCTTCAAATGGCACATGACTTTTGCTATAAATACCCCCCCTTTCCATTCATTCTTCACACCCAAGAGCTCCTTTAGAAAGAGAAGTGAGTTCTAGAGAAAGAAAGTGGAAGAAAGTAAGGAAGAAGCAAGGGTCTTGAAGGAGCAAGTAAGGTAAGTTGTCTCCTTGCTTCTACCTTTTGTTCTTATGGTTTGTGCTTGAGTTTAAGTGATTTTTTTGGCTTAAATCTTGGGGAAATGCTGCTGGAATTTTTGTGTATGTCTGAAAGGAATATGAGTTTTAAGTCATAGATAGTTAAGACAAGCTTAAACTAGTTACATGCTTGGTTGTTGGATTAAGTTGATGTTCTTGACTTTACCATGGAAGAACATTTCGGTTTGCACTATTCATGCACTGTTCATGATAGAAGGAAATGAAATTTCAATGATTTAATGCTTCCATTGAGTTTATATGATGATTTTGTGTAGGATTGGAAAGGTTTTGAACCTTGGAAACCATTGGAATTAAAGGTTATAATGTTGAAAATTCCTCACGGTACTGTTCACTCGCGTGAACAGTGATTTGAATTTCATGATTTTGATGCTTCCAATGGTCTTAAAATGAGATTTTGTGTGGGGGAAAAGTGGAGGAACAAGTATGGGAAGCATTGGAATCAAAATGAGAATTTTTGAAAGAATTATGCATGTTTTTCAAATCTGTCCGGAACAGTGCATAGTTGCTGGAATTTGGTTATTTTTAGTTCATAAATGGATTCAAAAGGTAAAATTGTGTAGGGTAAGGTCAAGACATCAATTGATTCAAGGGCCAAGTTAATTGGCAAAGATTAAAGAAAGTTATGTTAGTTAAAGCAAGTTAAAGGTTCAAGAGAGATAGTCTTGAGTAGTGTTTGAGTTCATGGTCCTAATGGATTATGTAATGAATATGAATGTGATTAGGACCTTGAAACCTCTAAGAAGATGTTGGGGAATGATTGACCAAAAAGCTTGGGAAGCAAGTGCAAGCATTAGAAAGAGAGCTTAAATCCAAGGTAGTAAACTTACTCTAAACTTGTATGTATTGAATGTTATGCTTGATTGTGCTATGACTTTGTTGAATTGTGTACATATGTGTATATGATTGAAGCTCTGTTTCTATGATTACCTTGGCCAATTGTATTTCATATGTTACATGGAAGCATGCACATTACACAATGTTTACACTTTCACAAGCAAGCACAAGTATTTACTTTAATGCATGCATTGTTTAGTACCGTTTGCTACTGAGATTTCCCCAGAAATCTCACCCCATCCATGTAATCCCAAACCACAGGTTGACGAATGAGTAAAGAAGATAAAGAGGCATGAAGAGAGGTTGGGAATTGGAAGATTTGAATATTATGTAATAAATGTATCAAATAATTATGGCATAACCCCATAATGTATATGAATGTATGAAAGGCCAAAGAGATTGGTTATGTGTTCTGGAACAATTAATGGAAAATTCATGTTTTTGAGGTTAAGGTTAAGATTCAAAGATATTTTCTAGAAAATGCCGTTGTGCTGGTAGACTATACAAAGTACTGTGTACGTAAGTGCTGTCTAAGGAGGCTGGAAGTGAGTGGACCTAGTCGGTTCATCCAGTCTTTCCTGGGTACTTACGTAGAATGGTAGTTCTCATGGGGAATTACCGAATCAGTACAGTTATCTTCTGCTAGAATTTTCGGCAAGAGAGATATAATAAAGTTAAGATTGCTTCCGTAAGAGTACTCTGAAGGGTTTAAGGAAGGATGTTTCAGTAAGCAAACTGGGATTGAATGAGCCCTGATGGCGTCACACAGAGGCCCATAAGTAAAGAATGAGTAAAGGGTATTTTGGTCATTTGACTAAGGTTAAACAGTCAAGAAAGGTTATCTGGATAGTTGACCAGGGTCATGGGATACTCTGGTAAGGTGTGAAAAGATAATAATGCAGCTAGACTCATTAAAGTAAATAAAGAGGAACTAAGGGCATTTTGATAATTTATTAAGGGATGTTTCTTGGGAACTGAGCCATCAGAGTACTTGAGCTTGATCAGAGACCCAAGATAGCATTCCAAGAGTACAAAAATGTGGCCCAATGGTTATGTGAGTTAAAGTGGCATTAAAATAATATTTTAGTAACTTTTCAATAAAGTAAAGTTACCCAGTTGAAGTGACAACCAGGGAATTGATCAGATAAAGCTCTGGACTTATTCGGAAGCCATGATGTGGGGTGAAAGGTACCCATCAAAATGCCATATGGTACTAATCTAGAGGAAGAAGAAAAAGCTAAGGACACGTGGCAAGATCTCAGCCATTAATTCCGAGATAAAACTCTGGAATTCTCTGGAAGCGTTGAGTCAGCTGGTGAGGTGTCCCAAGGGCCCCACTATTGCACCACCTAAGCATGTGAGGTGTCCCTTGATGATATCACTTTGATGAGTCATTGAGGATGATGATGTCATCACGATGATGCAGGCAAAGCTTCTTGAGGAAGCTAAGTGATCTGAGCCATTCATCATGATTCGATCTGGACCATCCATTCCACCTTCCTTAACCTATAAATACCCCTCACCTCCTCACTTTATTCCACACACCACGGCCAAATCAAGAAGAGAAGAGGAAAGAAGAGAGAGAGAGAGAGAAAGAAAGAAAGAAAGAGAAAGAAGGAGTTCTGGCGGAGCTAGGAGCAATCCAAGGAGCTTAGAGACTCGGCAAGCTTAGGAATAAGATAAGTAAGTTATTCTAGTCCCTTCTCTAATAAATCAGAGGATTGTTCTTATAAATTAGATAGTTAGAATAGAGACATATCTCTCTCTATAAAGTTAACCGTGGATAGAAAAAAAGTTAGGGGATGGTCAGAATAGGGGTATTATCTCAAGATAAGCTTGAGTTAAGTGGAGTTATGCTGGATAAGATCATAATAAAATATTATTATGCTATGTATAGGCTCTGACCTATGAAAAGGTAGAACCTCAGATCAAAGGTTAAGGACTAAAGGAAGGGCTACATGCCAAGTAATGAACTTACCCATTCTTGTATGATTGATGTATATGCTTGTATGTTAGTATGATTATGATATGTGACGATGATGATAGATGCTCTGCCCTTTATGAGTTTATGGTTAAGCATAGTAGTGATAGGCATGGAGCATGATAATATACAAATGGAAGCTAAAGAAGGATAAAGAAACACATGTCATGCACTTACATTCATCTTGTATGCATTGAATGGTACCGTTGCTACTGAGATTTTCCTAAAATCTCACCCCTATCTTTTCCAAACATAACAGGGTACTGGTTTAGAGAAGATGAAGCTAGGAAAATGAGTATGTGATATTTTGGTATCAGAGCAAAAGGTTCTGGCATAGACCAGAAAGGGCTCTGGCTCAGAGCATAAGATTCTAGCACAGAACAGAAGGTTCTGGCTCAATGATGCTCTGAAATAGTTAGATTTAATGTTTAAACAAGTTAGAAATTTGAATGGTTCACTCCCTAAAGTACGATATAGGGATGGTGTTCACTGTTCAGGGAAAGATTCAGACAGGAGACAGTGACACCCAGATAAATAAAACTATACCCCGAGCTTTACAGTCTTACGAAGGATATGATTACGATAAAGTAGTCTTAGTTAGCCGTTACCGCTGAGGTCTCATGTTCCTTAGGATGATGTGGATGGACTAAGCATGATAACGTCTGAGAAGCAGTTTCCTCTATTGGTAGAGACAGAAGCTGACCAATTCAAAGTCAGGGAAGCTGCAAGAGTAGCTCGAGGTATCATTCTGTGACTAGACGCTACAGTGAGGATGATGAGATGCCCAAGTTGTGACGTGAAGGCGTGCAGGTCATGACTAGTAGTCACAGAGAAGTGAGGTTGTGATGAAACAAGTTAAAGGTCACGACTAGTGTGCACAGAGGAGTTCAGGTCACGACTAAAGGACATAGAGATGTCAGGTCGCAACGAGAAGAGTGAGATGGTCGCGACTAAAAGTCACAAAGCATGTGAGTCACAACTAGGCAGTGGTCAGGTCATGACCAGGATATACAGACACCTAATGATGAGAATGAAGGTACCAACCTCGCTGAAGTCCATCAGCTAGAGGATTGGTATAACATATGATCAAGCCAGACAGTACAAAGTACTGAGATACAAAAGATCAGCTTAAGATGATATTTAAAAGTAGATCTTCCATGTGATAACTAGGAGTAGATCTACATTACAAAGGTTTTATTTAGCTATTTTGAATAGAAGACCTAAAAGTTAGATTGAGACTTGCCTAGGAATAATCCTAGCATATGGCCTAAGGCTAGAAACGTGATGGTTAATAGATAAAGAGCTAATGTTCACTAAGAAGAGGGATTCCATCACAGAGAAGTAGTAGACCTAGGGTAGAGTACCCTAGAGAATAGAAGTGATGGTAAGAGATGATGAATGAGATCCATGCGACTCAAGTTCGCTAAGATCAAGAGAAAGACCAATAAGGAACCATAGTCTGGATAAGAACAGTCTGGGACTAATAGATAGACAGAAGAAGTTAAGAGGTAGTAGAGAGGTAGCCATAGTTTAAAAGATAAAGCGACTCCCCTATTCCTGATAGGGTAATGAAGGGTTGAGTCTATACCCTGGTAAGAGGGTAGCATAGCAGCCTAAGTGAAATAGATAGATGTTTCAGGTTCCTGAATGAATGGTCAGGATATGACAAATCATGTGATAAAGAAAACAATATTTATTACAATGTGCAATGGATGGTTGAGCAAATTATGATGATGATATGGCTTATGTTGCTATAAGTTATGATAGTTGTATCTCCTTGCAGTTGTCATGTGATGACATGCATGTTAGAGTATGCGATGATGAATGAATACTCCCTTTTGTAGTACATGCAGGGTAGAGTATATATGAGATTAGGAAGTTATGAGAAAGTTATGTTGTTACCATACCATATGACATGGAATAAGGAATGTATTGAGGATGATAGATAGTCTCAATAAGTGGGACAGTCAGTTACAGTATGATTGGGGTTACTCAGGTATTTCTACAGACTTATGAATGCAGTACTCAGGGCCATTTCTATTGAAAGGAATGGTAGACAGAAAGAGTAGTAGATAACAGTAAAGAGATTATTTTCATATCACTCTTCAGAGAAGAGTTGGATATGAAACAGATGGCTCTTAGATAGAGCTAGATTCAGATGAGTATAGATCATTCTTCAGATAAGAGTTGAATCTGATAGAGAATGCTCGCAGTTAGAGCATAGTTTAAATGGCTCATAGTTAGAGCACAGATTGAAATGAGAAGTTATGATGAGGCTATAGTAGTAGAATGGAATGGCAGGTGGTTAGACCATGATTACACAAGCCTATAGACGAGTGATCTGTTTTAGATCCATCTCTTATCTGAAGAGTGATATAAAAACAATCTCTTTACTTTATCTGCTGCTCTTTCTGTATACCATTCCTTTCAACAGAAATGGCCCTGAGTACTGTATTCACAAGCCTATAGAAGTACCTGAGTAACCCCTAGTCATATTGTAACTGACTATCCTACTTACTGAGTCTGTCTGTCATTCTGGGTACATTCCTATTGCATGTCGTATGGTATGGGAGCAACATAACTTTCTCATAACTTCCTCATCATATATACTCTACCCTGCATGTACTGCAAAAGGGGAATATTCATTATCATAGCATACTCTAACATGCATGTCATCACATGACAACTGCAAGAAGATGCAACTATCATAACTTATGGCAACATAAGCCATATCATCATCATAATTTGCTCAACCATCCATCGCACACTGCAATTAGATAAGCTTTATAACATTCTTATTTCAGGTTTCTCATGTAACTAGCTCATCTAACTTAGGCTGCCACATTACCCTCTTATCAGGGTATAGACTCAACCTTTCATTACTCTATCTTATATAGGTACTTTATCTTTGAAACTGTGGCTACCTCTCTACTATCTCTTAACTTCTTCTGTCTATCTATTAGTCCCAGTCTATTCTTGACTGGACTGTGGTTCCTTATTGGTCTTTCTCTTGATCCTAGCGAACTTGAGTCGCATGGATCTCATTTATAATCTCTTACTATCACTTCTGCTTTCTAGGGTACTCTACCCTAGGTCTACTACTTCTCTGTGATGGAATCCCTCTGCTTAGGGAAAATTATGAAACATCCTTAATCTCATGCTTACATATGCTCAATTGGAAGTATCTTAGAACATTGGAACACCATTTTACCTTAGAAACATGAGTTTCCAGGAGTTAGGCTACTGGGTACTGTTCACTTTACTGTTAACTTGGTAATTTCAGTTTGCAGCATGAACTTTGGAAATTCATAATTAAATCTACAAAAATCGAAATGAGGTGGTTCCAATTTCTAATTAAATCTATTTCGTTAAACTTTGAGGAAAAAATATGAAAATGAGATTTCCTTGTCCAAAATGAAATCAGTTTATTTGATGAAAAACACTGTTCATTTGATAAATCTTGAACTTCCAGATTCTGTGTCTCATTTTCAAAAATTCATTTATCTTTGTATACTTATACAAATGAGGTATATTACATATGGATTTAAATCTCCATATGTATACTTTACTCTCATAAAATTTTGCAGAAAAATTCATTCATTTACTATATGAAAACCGCGTATAAATCTCGATGCCTCTCAGGGCTCATTTTATCTTGATCCAGATTTTAGGTCCAACTTTGAAAAATCATATCAATTCGAAAACTTAACCAAATTAGGCGTTCTTTGTGTCCAATTAAATCTATGGATATTAGCTATGTTCATACCAAATTTCATGTGAAAAGTCATCGAATAAATTGCTCAAACGATCGATGGAAACGTTCTGCCTCGGTTGGTTCCAGTTAGTGCATATGTTTTTACATACCATACAATCTTTCCTAGGTTAAATACATACCATCTAGGCCATATACACATTATTCATTCACTATTACCCTCTTCCTTGAGAAGTTCCAGCACCTAGAGCATGATTATATACATATGGAAGGAATGAGATTTCATGGAAATCTCAGTAGCAAGTCATACAAACTATAAGGTTATGCATGCTTGATGAAATGCCTAACATGTTATCATGCAATGGGAGCTAATTCATGATCATACATAAGCAAACTCTAACATGCATATTGTCATGACATAGGTTGCAAGGAGTTGTACATGTTCATAACTCATCATCATCATCTTCATAATCATCATCACATAACATATCATGCTCAACCAAACTTCATGCATAACAAGCAAGCATATCAATCAAACAACATAAGTTTATAGTTAAGAATTCTTGCTACCTCTTATGTATGTTTGTAAGTTCCTTCTTGGCTTGATCCTTCCTTCCCACAAATGTCAAAACCTAGGCATAACCAAACAATCACCAAGTTACAACTCAATTCAAACCATTCTCAAGACTAGGGTTTCATTAATTCCCTTTCTTTCTCTACTTTGTGACTTAGGTTTACATCCTTCCAAACTAAACTCTCATGGTTCATTCCCACATAATTTTTCATGTAGAATCCAAATATACATTCAAAAATTCTAGAATCCAATTGTATCTTACACTTCTGTATAGAACCGAAAAGTGACCTCTTGTTTCCCAAAAATTCTCATTTTGATTCCAATGCTTCCAATACTTGTTTCCCTACTATAACCCCACACAATTTTCCATTTTAAACTCATTGGAAGCATCAAAACCATGAAACTCCAACATATGAACAGTGATTGCATACTGTATAGAACAGAACATGATCTTGGATTCACAAACATACTTGAATTCCTAAGCCATCACCACTTGATTCTAGCTTGTTTAAGCTTGTCTAAACTATCCATAACATAAAACTCATGTTCTTTTCACACATACACAGAAATTCCAGTAGCACCTCCACAAGATTTAAGCCTCAAAAACCACTTAAACTCAAGAGTAAATCTACTAGAACATAGTCTAGGATCAAGAGGATTAATTACCTTGATGTTTCTTCCAAAGTGCTTGCTTCCTCTTGGCTTGAGTTTTCAATTTGCAAGAGTTTTCCGTAGGTTCCTCATTCATGACAAAATGAATATGAAATGGGGGGTATTTATAGACAATTTTGGGTGGAAATGAAAGGCCAAGATCATTTTGGTTACTATTTGATCTTGTGGCATAGATTTAATCTTGGAATTTCTTTTCTTTTTTGAATTATTGCATCACCTTGATGACATCACTCAAGGGACAACTCATGGGCCACCTAATCAAACATGTGACGCAAATGAAAGAGCCAAGAAGCCTCTGGAAAATTTTCAGTCCAATCCGGTACTGGCCCGATCCGATTCCTCGAAAACTGGACTATTTTCTACATCTAATTTTTCTGAGATTCCATAATATGTCTTCTGACCTTGAATTCAGTATCTGGGTTCTTTATATCATTGAAATTTTTATATTGGGTCTAAACTTAATTACAGATCCCTTGTGAAATGACCAAAATACCCTTGGTGCCCTTTCTTGCTCTATATTAACCCTAAGGGTAAAATCGTCATTTCACACTTCTTTGTACCTTGTTAGAGCATATACTGACTATGGCTAACCTCACCTATGTATGCCTTGGCATTTTGGCCTATCCAAAATGACCAAAATGCCCTCCATTCATCTATTTCTCCTTAATTTTGAAATTAATATAAGATTAATTCTAAAATCCAACTCAGTCAGAACACCGATAGCATCCTATATATTTGACATTAGGGGCTAGGGTTTTTGACAAGAGGGAACAAGGAGGGTGCAAAAGGTTTACAGATAAGAAACTGCCAAAATAGAGATGGTGAGGACGAATTCTTGAGAAAGCCCTGGAGGGACAAGAGGCGTTAGCACGTCGTTCGTGGTTGGAACGCTGTTCGTGTGGATACCAGTAGAGGAAGCCGATTTGAGTCATCGACTTCTTACGATTGAAAAAAGACCACCAGCCGCGAAGAGAAGCTATGAATGTCGCATCTGATAACTCCAGAAACACTCAGGTCGCGACCATATAGGCATCCTGAACGTCAGAAAATCGAAAAGAGACTACCTATTGCGACGATAAGTTGAGGACGTCACAACTAACAACCCCAGAGACTACCCATCGCGACTAGAAGCTGAGGACGTCGCGACTGACAACTCTAGAGACTACCCGTCGCGACGAGAAGCTGAGAAAGTCTCGACTGAAAACTCTAGAGCTGACAAGTTGCGACGAGTGGATACGGAGGTCACGACCATAGTTCGAATACCGAAGGTAACACTTCTTTCTACTTGACTTAAACACATTCGGTAGATCCTGACAGGGAATGGAGAACTTTTTAAAGTTAATTTCCGCTGCTTGTCTTCCAATTCCCTTCACATGTATCATATGAAATACAATTGACCAAGGTAATCATAGAAACAGAGCTTCAATCATCTACACATATGCACACAATTCAATAAAGCCATAGCACAATCAAGCATAACATTTAATACATACAAGTTTAGGGTAAGTTTACTACCTCATATACTTGACTTTCTTTCACTTTATCTTTGCTCTTTCTTCTGACTTCTCCTTGGTGTGTGGTTGTCTCTTTGGAGTTCACAATCACACCCTAACATCACATAATCATCCATTCATTACAATCTAACTTCTCTTGAACATTAAACTTACTTAACTACATTAACTTCCTTTAATCTTTACCAATTGACTTGGCCTTTGAATCAATTAATGTCTTGACCTTACCCTACACAATTTGGCCTTTTGAATCCATTTATGAACTCAAAATAACCAAATTCCAGCAACTATGTACTGTTCTGGACAAAATTTGCAAAACATACACAATTCTTCCAAAAATTCCCATCTTAATTCCATTGCTTCCCATACTTGTTTCTCTACTTTACCCAACACAACTTTTCATTTTAAAACAATTGGAATCATCAAATCATGAAAATACAATCACTGTTCATACGAGTGAATAGTAACAGAAAGAACTTCAAATATTACAACTTTCAATTCCAATATTTCCAAGGTTCAAAACCTATCCAATCCTACACAAAATCATCATATGAATTCAATAGAAGCTTTAGATCATTGAAATTCCATCTCCTTCTATCATGAATAGTGCATGAACAGTGCAAATCGAAATATTTCATCCATGGCAAAGTCAAGAATATCAACTTGATTCAACAACCAATTATCTAACTAGCTTGTTTAAGCTTTAATCTCATAACTCTAACTTTAATTTCTTCTTTCTCCTTTCATCTAAGGTTTTGGATAGCATATACACCTTAGAGAAAACTCAACTTTCTTCCATGAAAACCCTAAGTTCAAACTCCCAAATCAAAGGAAAATAAACTAGGATAGATTGCTTACCTTAATCTCTAGCTTGCTTGAACTTTGTACCTTGGATTCTTCTTTGTATTGGCTTGAGTTTTCATTTTGCAAGAGGTTCCCCAAGGGTTCATGAGCCACGGTTTTGCATCAGATTTAGGGGGGGTATTTATAGGCAAATTCCATGGAAAATGAATGGCCAAGATCACTTTGTGTACTATTCTTGGATTTATCTTTTTCTTTACAAGATAATTATGACATCATCATCCATGACATCATCAAGGGGACACCTCATAAGACATGTGGTGAAATTCCAAGGGCAGGAAGCTTCTGGAAAAATTTTAGTCCAATCTGGTACCAGCTCAGTCCGATTTCCCAAAAACCAGACTATTTTCTGAGATTCTGTAATATGTTTTCTGACCTAAAATCCAGTATTCGGATTCTTCCTACCATTGACATTCTTATACTGGGTTTAACTTAATTACAAATCCCTTAGAAAATGACCAAAATACCCTTGGTGCCTTTTCTTGCACTATATTGACCCTAAGGGCATAATTGTCATTTCACACCTCTTTGCACCTTATCAGAGTATATACTGACTCTGACTAACTCTTCCTATACTTCCTTGGCATTTTGGCCTATCTAAAATGACAAAATTCCATCCATTCATCTCTTGCTCCTTGGTACAACACAGGGACATTTTCGTAATTTCACACTTTTCCGGCAAATTTCTTGACACTGGCCCTTTTCCTCGATGAACTGATATCATGGGCCTAGCCTCAATTGGTGTCATTATGGGCCTCTGAGTGATGCCATCTGGGCTGATTTAGTCCCAGTTTGCTTACCGATTAATTTTCCAATCGGATATCGGGCGTTCACAAACTCCCGTCAAAATTCACTAAAAAGTGAATAACTTTTTCTACAGAACTCCTTTCGGGATTCTGTCAGTTCCCCGACCTCTGGCTTCATAGGACGCACATTCCAGTAACTTTCACTCATATCTGAGGTCCAGGAGATCTGATAAAAATTTCAGATAACTTTCAGACTATCAGAGAAATTTCAGCTATCTGAAACTCTAATAAAATTTCTGTATTAAGCTAGATTAACCAGCATTATTTTCTCTATCTACTAATGAAATTTGGGACTGAAATGCTTCTGGGCAGTTCTAAGCCACTTCCTGCTCAACTTTCTATAATTACCATTTTGCCCCTTGAACTTTCCTTAAATTACATTTAGGTCCTTAAACTTTTTGAAATTACACTTAATAGCCCAAAGTTTATGTCTACTTTACATTTAGCTCCATGGAACTTTTATACTTTTCAATTTAGTCCCTCTTCTTTAAAACTACATATAATAATTCTTTTCTTTTCCATTCATCATCACAATCCTTTCCAAACCTCTTTCCTCTATCAGTATTATACAGATAGGACAAAATTAGGATGTGACACTACTCTTGCCTTAGCACTTTTTGTGCTATTGGGTTAAGGCTAGGTTACTCTTCGTATAGCTCTAGGCCCTAGTATTCTCTTTCTCATAGAACTATGTTCTATCTTTACTTTGCCTTAGACCCTTTTCTCCAGGTCTTTATGGCCTTTTAACCTCTTTATCCTCATCTGAAGGATCTATCTAATCATACTTCTCTGGTCTCAAAACATATGGGGTTCTCTTCTCCGGTTCTCAGGCATACTTCTACAAAACTTTGAATATCAACACTCAGATTTGAACTTGGACTCCGTCTTCGTTTAAGGGAAAACTAAGTTCAGTATGTATATAATAGAGGCTATCTAAGGAAAACTATTATAAATAATTTTTCTGGATGAGTTTATTAACTAGTGAAGCTTCCTTATCTTAACTTCGTCTTTGGCATTTAGCTTCCCACAGAGATATTACATTATACTCATATCTTCATGGTTCATTACTTTCCTTAGGCTAGGTCTAACTGCGATCAACCGTTAGCCTCTTTAGAATCTAACTGCGACTTTGAAGCTGTTAGGATCTAACTGCACCCTGGAGCCATGCTAGGATCTAACTACGACCCTCCAGAATCTAACTGCGATTCTGTTGTACTGTATCATTATCTCTAGAAGATCTTAAACTAACAGACTAAGTTATAGGGTTAACTGCTTCCACTTGTTGATAACTCAATAAATAAAAAAAAATTAAATTTTTTTTTTACTTCCAGTAACCTCATATTATTTACGAAGACTTTACTTATTTTCTCTCTTACTCAGGAGTTCCTTCTCATCTTTCTTACTTTACTGTGGTTTACCATTGCCTTGTGAAATCATGGTCTAACCACCTGCCATTACATTCTGTTGCTATAGCCTCATCATAACTTCTCATTTCAATCTATGCTCTACCTGCGAGCCATTTGAACTATGCTTTAACTACGAGTAATCTATATCAGATCCAATTCTTAATTGAAGAGTGATCCGTACTCATCTTAATCTAGCTCTATTTGAGAGCCATCTATTTTAGATCCAACTCTTATATGAAGAGTGATCTAAAAACAATCTCTTTACTTTATCCGCTGCTCTTTCTGTATACCATTCCTTTCAACAGAAATGGCCCTGAGTACTGTATTCACAAACCTATAGAAGTACCTGAGTAACCCCTAGTCATACTGCAACTACTGTCCCACTTACTGAGACTGTCTGTCATTCTGGGTACATTCCTATTGCATGTCGTATGGTATGGGAGCAACATAACTTTCTCATAACTTCCTCATCATAGATACTCTACCCTGTATGTATTGCAAAAGGGGAATATTCATTCATCATAGCATACTCTAACATGCATGTCATCATATGACAACCAAGGAGATGCAACTATCATAACTTATGGTAATATAAGCCATATCATCATCATAATTTGCTTAACCATCCATCGCACACTGCAATTAGGTAAGCTTTATAACATTCTTATTTCAGGTTTCTCATCTGACTAGCTCATCTAACTTAGGCTGCCATATTACCCTCTTATCAGGTTATAGACTCAACCTTCATTACTCTATCTTATATAGGGGAGTCACTTTATCTTTTAAACTGTAATATCCCAATTTTCAGGTCAGAGACTTAGTAAGTAGCCTGAAATAGATATATCCCTTTGAGCAGAAGTTCCAAAGACATACATAGGGTTTTTAGGGACTAAACTGCAAATAAGTAAAAGTCCAGGGACTTATATGTAAATAGTGAAAGTCCCTAGGGATATGATAGCCATTTATGCAAAGAAAGGGATTAAATCATAAAAGAAAGAAAATGAAGGGACTTAGGTGCAAATATGAAAAGTATAAGGCTAAAAGGGAAAAGTAGACAAAAAGGTGGGGTCCTTAAGTGTAATTTTAGCCAAATAAAAAGGGACTTAAATAAAAAGAAGAAAAGTTCTCTGGGGCTAAATTGTAATTAAAGAAAGTCAGGCCGGAAGTGGTTTGGACTGCCCGAAAGCATGTCAGTCCCAGATTTCACCAGTAGATAGAGCAAGTGATGCTCGATAATCTGGCTTGATACAGGAATTTTCTACGGACTCCAGATAGTCAAAATTGATCTGATAGTCCAAAAGTTGTAAAAATTTCTACCGGATATCCTAGATCTCAGATATAAGTGAGAGATTACAGGATGATGCGTCCTGATGGGGCGGATGTCAAAAAACTGACAGAATACCGATAGGAGGTCTGTAGGAAAAGTTATTCGTAAATCAGTAAATTCAGACGGGAGTGTGAGGCCTCCAAGTATCTGATAGGGAGATTTATCGGTATTTAAAAAGAGACTGAATGAGTTCGGATGACCTCAGTCAGATAACTGTTATGACCCACAGGGATGCCTAAACACAGCAGGACAGTGTATCTGGTAAAAGGACCCGGTATCCGGAGATGTGTATAAACGGTGTATAACGGCTGAAATACCCGACGAATATGGCCAGGGGAAGATTCCTCGTAATGCGTGCTATGAAGGTAATGAACCCTGAAAGGCCCAATAATGGCGCCATCAAAGGCCCAATAAGACACTTAGACTGATAGGTGGGCCAGTGTCCAGCATAACCCCGGAAAAGTGCGAAATTACGAAAATACCCCTGTGTTGTACTAAAGAGTAACAGATGAATGGAGGGTATTTTGGTCATTCTGGATAGGCCCAGAAGCCAAGACATACATAGGAGAGGTTAACCAGAGTCAGTATATGCCCTGACAAGATGCAGAAAGGTGTAAAATGACGATTTTACCCTTAGGGTTAAGATAGTGCAAGAAAGGGCACCCAGGGTTATTTTGGTAATTTGCCAAGGGATGTTTCTTGGGAATCGAGCCATCAGAGTACTTGAGCTTGGTCAGAGATCCAAGATGATATTCCAAAGCCCAAAAAGGTAGGCCCAGTGATATGTGGGGAAAAGTAGCATTAAAATACTATTTTAATGTTGTTTCAATAAAGTAAAGTTACTCGGTCGGCACGATAACCGAGGAGATGATCAGATAAATTCCTGGACTTATCTGGATAGCATTGGATGGCGTGAAAGGTGCCAGCAGATGCCACATGGCGCCAACATAGAGGAGGAAGAAAAAGTTGAGGACACGTGGCACGATCTCAGCCGTGTATTCTGGTGCAAGACTCTGGAACTATCTAGAACCGTTGAGTCAGCTGATGAGGTGTCCCAGGAGCTTGCAATTTCTCCATGTGACATATGAGGTGTCCCATGAGGTGGCCTTGGGATGATGTCATGAATGATGCAGTAAAAGGAATAAAGAAAAATAGAAAATTTCGAAAAAACCAGGACCACAAGTTCAGATGGCTTCAAAATTACGGAAATGCCATTCACCAAAACTATAAATACCCCAACTTGCTTCATATGCATCATGGCCAAGAGCATTCAAGAGAGAGAAGGAAGTGCTAGAGAGAGAAAGTGAGAGGAAGAAAGAAAGAAGGGAAGTTCTGGCGGAGCTGGAAGCAAGATAGAGATTCTAGAGTTCTTCTAAGCTTTTGAGGTAGTAACTAATCCTAGCTTTTATGTAATGGCTTTGTGATTTGTTGTGCTATTGTTTGGTTGGATTGTTGTCTTATATGTTATGCTTGAAGCTCTATTACAATGCTATGATCATATGTTATTGAATATGGAAGCACGCAGCATACTTATCTGTACACAATCACAAGCAAGCACCATCACTCTGCATTACATATATTGTTATGATTATTACTACTAAGATTCCCCGAATCTCATCCCAATAAATAACCCTTTACAGGGGAGGTTATGTCAAAGTAAATTTTGAGAATTTTAAGAGACGCTGTTGTGCTGCAGAAATTATGACGAGATAGCAGTAGTGAAGAAAGGAGCTAATACGTACTGTGTACGTAGGTACTGTCTAAGGAGGCTGGAAGTGAGTGGACCTAGCCGGTTCATCCAGTATTTCCTGGGTACTTATGTAGAATGGTATTTCTCACGGGAATTACCAAATCGGTACAAGATCAGTTACTTTCTGAAGATGAAGCGTAGCGGTTATGCTGCCAGATTTCAGGCAGGAAAGGATGTAATAGAAATATGGGAAATTTTGTACATACCCAGATGTATAACAACTTATTATTTAATAATAGATGTTGTTTGACATACTTGACTGATACATGATGAATGTATGCATATGTTTGCAAAGTTGAGTGCTGAAATTTACCACTGTGAACAGTAACACGTGGTGATCTAATCATGTTTGATAAATAATTAAAAATAGTAAATGGATGAATAAATGTATGAAATTTTTATGATAAATAGTAGACATACCAAGCTTCAATTGGATATATAAAACGTCTCATTTTGATGTCTACACATGGAGATATAAATTATAAAAATTGGGACAGAATGCTAGATTCAGGAGAGAAACGTTGGATGAACAGTAAATTTGAAACATTGACTGACGTTGGCTTGGTCAATGCATGGTAAACAAGTGATTTTTACCTGAAATATAATTGAGTTAGCTTCATGTAGCAATTGGAACCACTTCATTTTTATTTTTCTAGAATTAGTTATGATTTTTTGAAGTCAGGTCACTCATCTGGAATTTACACAGTGAACAGTACTCGATAAGAGTAAAACTCCAGATTGAGAAATTGGACTTCAGTGACCTTGAAAGTGGTTCTAAATGCTACTAAATGGTCCCTAAGATATACAAAAGTAAGGATGTTTCATAAATTGTGGCTACCTTTCTACTTTCTCTTAACTTCTTCTTCTATCTATTAGTCCCAGTCTATTCTTGACCAAATTGTGGTTCCTTATTGGTCTTTCTCTTGATCCTAGCAAACTTGAGTCGCATGGATCTCATTTATCATCTCTTACTATCACTTCTACTCTCTAGGGTACTCTACCCAATGTAATATCCCTAATTTTCTGTACTAATTTGTATGTACAGATTGAATGAAATATATGAGTTATTTTTCAGGAAAAGATGTGGCCATTTATGTAAAGAAAGGGATTAAATTGAAAAAGAAAGAAAATGTAAGGACTTAGTGCAATTATGAAAAATTTAAGGCTAAAAAGGAAAAGTAGACAAAAATGTGGGGTCTTTAAGTGTAATTTTAGCCAAATAAAGGGACTTAATTGAAAAGAAGAAAAGTTTCTGGGGCAAAAGTGTAATTATGAGAACCTGGACTGGAAACAAGCAAAAATCGTGATCGTATTCAGATCAGCCCCATATTTCACCAGTAGATAGAGCAAGTGATGCTGGGTAATCCAGCTTAATACAGGAATTTTCTCAGGACTCCAGATAGCTGGAATTTATCTGATAGTCTAAAAGTATAAAAAATTCCTACAGATATCCTAGATCTCAGATATGAGTGAGAAATTACAGGATGATGTGTCCTGTTGAGGAGGATGTCAGAAAACTGACAGAATACCGAAAGGAGGTCTGTAGAAAAAGTTATTCACAAATTAGTAAATTCAGACGGGAGTGTGTGACCCCCGGTATCCGATAGGGAGATTTATCGGTATTTAAACTGATATTGAATGAGGTCAGAGAATATCAGTCAGATGACCGTTATGACCGAAAGGGATGCCTAGACACAGTAGGCCAGTGTATCTGATAAAAGGATCCGGTGTCCGGAGATGTGTGGAAACGGTGTATAATGGCGAGAATACCCGATGAACATCGAGGGGGAAGATTCCTCGTGATTCGTGTCATCGAGATAATGGACCCTTAAAGGCCCAAGAATGGCGCCATCAAAGGCCCAGTAAGACCCTTGGACTCATAGGTGGGCCAGTGTCGGGTGGAACCCCGGAAAAATGCAAAATTACGAAAACGCCCCTGTGTTGTACTAAAGAGTAATAGATGAATGGAGGCTATTTTGATCATTCTGGATAGGCCCAGAAGCCAAGGCATATACAGATAAAGTTACTCTGAGTCAGTATATGCCCTGATAGGGTACAAAGAGGTGTAAAATGACGATTTTACCCTTAGGGTTAAGATAGTGCAAGAAATGGCACCAAGGGCATTTTGGTCATTTCACAAGGGATCTGTAATTAAGTTTAGACCCAGTATAAAATGTCAATGATATAAAGGACCCAGATACTAAATTTAAGGTCAGAAAATATATTATGGATTTTCAGAAAAATTAGATTAAGAAAAAGTCCAGTTTTCGAGGAATCGGACCGGGCCGGCACCGGATTGGACTGAAATTTTTCTAGAGGCTTCCAGGGACTTCAATTTCACCATATGGATGATTAGGTGTTCCATGAGGTGTCCCTTGAGTGATGTCATCAAGTGATGCAATAATTCAAAAAAGAAAAGAAATTCCAAGATTAAATCTAAGCCACAAGATCAAATAGTAACCAAAATGATCTTGGCCTTTCATTTCCACCCAAAATTATCTATCAATACCCCCAATTTCAGCTTCATTTCGGAATGCATAGAACCCTTGGGGAAACTCTTGCAAATTGAAAACTCAAGCCAAGAGGAAGCAAGCACTTGGAAGGAAACATCAAGGTAACTACTCCTCTTGATCCTAGACTATGTTCTAGTATATTTGCTCTTGAGTTTAAGTGGTTTTTGAGGCATAAACCTTGATGAATTTCTTCTGGAATTTCGGTACCCATATGAAAGGAATACGAGTTTTATGTTATGGATAGTTTAGATAAGCTTAAACAAGCTTGAATCACATGATAATGGCTTAGGAATCCATGTGTGCTTGTGAATCCAAGATTGTGTTCTGTTCTGTACAGTACGGAATCTGTCACATCCTTGTTTTTATATATCTTAAGGACCATTCAGTAGCACTTAGAACCACTTTCAGGGTTATTGAAGTCTAAACTCTTAACCTGGAATTTTTCCCATCGGGTACTGTTCACTGTGGCAAATTCCAGATGAGTGACCTGACTTTGAAAAATCATAACTAATTCTACAAAAATCAAAATGAAGTGGTTCAAATTGTTACATGAATATAAATTAATTATATTTCAGGTAAAAATAATTTTTTGACCATTGCTTGACAAATCCAATGTGGGTCAATATTTCAACTTTACTGTTCATCCAATGATTTTCTCCTGAATCCAGCATTCTGGTCCCAACTTTAACAATTTATATCTTTTCGTGCATACATCCAAATGAAGCACTATATATATCAAATTAAATATTAGGATGTGCAATATTTACCATAAACATATCATATGTTTATTCAACCATTTACTATTTTTAATGATTTATCAAACATCAATAGGTCTCCTCGGGTTACTGTTCACAAGGCCATTTTTCAGCAACCAACCTTCCATATTAGTGCATACATACATCACAAATCAGTCAAACATGCCAGATAACAATTATTATTAAATAATGTGCTGTTATACATCAGTGCATGATTAACATCCTCATATTTCTGTTACACTTTTCGTTGTCTAAAATTCGGCAGCATAACTGCTACATTCCTTCTGTAGAAAGTAACCGACCTTGTACCATTCGATAATTCCCATAGGAGCTACCATTCTACGTAAGTATCCAGGAAAGACTGGATGAACCTGTTAGGTCCACTCACTTCCAGCCTCCTTAGACAGCACCTACGTACACAGTACGTATCAGTTCCTTTCTTTGTTCCTTCTTTGATGCCAGAATTTCAGCAGCCTAACGGCGTCTCTTAAAATTTCCAAATTCTATTTTGACAGAACCTCCCCTGTAATGTTATATATGGGAATGAGATTCAAAAGAATCCCAGTAGCAACAATCATAACAATATATATGTAATACAGTGTGACAGTTCCTGCTTGTGATTGTGTACAGATAAGTATGCTGCATGCTTCAATATTCAATAACATATGATCATAGCATTGTAATAGAGCTTCAAGCATAACATATAAGACAACAATCCAACCAAACAATAGCACAACAATTCACAAAGACATTACATAAAAGCTAAGATTAGTTACTACCTTAAAAGCAGAACTTCAGAACTTCTCTACTGCTTCCAACTCCACTAGAACTTCCTTTCTTCTTTCTTTCTCTCACTTTCTCTCTCAAGAACCTCCTTATCTCTCTAAACCTTGCTTGGGCCGTGCTGAATGAAGAGCTAAGGGGTATTTATAGTTTTGGTCAATGGCATTCTTGTAATTTTGAAGCCATCTGATCTTATGGTCCTGGTTTTTCCAGAATTTCCTATTTTTCTTTATTCCTTTTACTGCATCATGCATGACATCACCTCAAGGACACCTCATGGGACACCTCATATGTCACATGGAGAAATTGCAAGCTCTTGGGACACCTCATCAGCTGACTCAGCAGTTCCAGTCTAATCCAGTACCGGTCCGGTCCGATTTCCCACAAACTAGACTCACCGGCTAAGATTATGCCACATGTCCTTAACTTTTTCTTTCTCCTCTATATTGGCACCACGTGTCATCTTACTGGCACCTGTCACGCCATCCAATGCTATCCAGATAAGTCCAGGACTTTATCTGATCACCTCCTTGGTTATCATGCCGACCGAGTAACTTTACTTTATTGAAAAAGCATTAAAATAGTATTTTAATGCCACTTTTTCCCACATATCACTGGGCCTACGTTTTTGGGCTCTGGGAATGTTATCTTGGATCCTGATCAAGCCCAAGTACTCTGATGGCTCGATTCCCAAGAAACCTCCCTTGGTAAATTACCAAAATAGCCCTGGGTGCCCTTTCTTGCACTATTTTAATCCTAAGGGCAAAACTATCATTTTACACCTTTCTATACTTTATCAGAGCATATACTGACTCTGATTAACTTCATCTATCTATGTCTTGGCCTCTAGGCCTGTCCAGAATGACCAAAATGCCCTTATATATCTACTACCCCTTTAGTACAACATAGGGGCATTTTCGTAATTTCATACTTTTCCGGGGTTCTGCTGGACACTGGTCCACCTATCAGTCCAAGTGTCTTATTGGGCCTTTGATGGCGCCATTTTTGGGCCTTTCTGGGTCCACTACCTTTATAGCACGCATTTCGAGGAATCTTCCTCTGGCACAGTTTATTGAATATTTTATTATTATTTACCGTTTATACATAATTTCGGACACCGACTCCTTCTTTCAGATACACTGCCCTACCGTGTCTGGGTAGCCATTTGGGTCATAACGGGCATCTGACTGTTGTCACCCGACCTCATTCAGTCTTAGTTTAAATACCGATAAATCTCCCTATCGGATACCTGGAGGCCTCATACTCCCGTCTGGATTTGCTAATTTGTGAATAACTTTTTCTACAGACCTCCTATCGGTATTCTGTCCGTTTCCTAATATCCGCCCCATAAGGGTGCATCATCCTGTAATTTCTCACTTATATCTGAAATCTAGGGTATGCGGTATGAATTTTTATAACTTTTGGACGATCAGTCCATTTCTGGCTATCTGGAGTCTTCAAAAATTTTGGTATTAAGCTGGATTACCCAGCGTCACTTGCCCTATCTTCTGGTGAAATATGGGACTGAAATGTTGTCGGGCGGTCCAAACCACTTCTGGCCTATTTTCCTTTAATTATACTTTAGCCCCAGGGAACTTTAGGAAGCAATGGGATTCTGAAATTTTTGAATGCATATTTGGATTCTACATGAAAAATTATGTGGGAATGAACCATGAGAGTTTAGTTTGGAAGGATGTAAATCTAAGTCACAAAGTAGAGAAAGAAAGGGACTTAATGGAACCCTAGTCTTGAGAATGGTTTGAATTGAGTTGTGACTTGGTAATTGTCTTGTTATGCCTAGGTTTTGATATTTGTGGAAAGGAGGGATCAAGACAAGAAGGAATTGGCAAAGACACCTAAGAGGTAGCAAGAATACTTTACTATAAACTTATGTCATGTTGTGGTTGATATGCTTGCTTGTTATGCATGAAGTTTGGTTGAGCTTAGTATGTTATGTGATGATGTTTATGATGATGATGATGAGTTATGAATATGTGCAACTCCTTGCAACCTATGTCATGACAATATGCATGTTAGAGTTTGCCTATGTATGATCATGAATTAGCTCCCATTGCATGATAACATGTTAAGCATTTCATCAAGCATGCATAACCTTATAGTTTGTATATCTTGCTATTAGGATTTCCATGAAATCTCATTCCTTCCATATGTATATAATCATGATCTAGGTGCTGGAACTTCTCATGGAAGAGGGTAAATGTGAATGAACAATGTATATATGGCCTAGATAGCATGTATTTAACATAGGAGATGTGGTATGGTATGTAAAAACGTATACACTCACTGGAACCATACGAGACCGAACGTTTTCATCGATCATTTGAGTAATTTATCCGACGTGTTTTCAAGTGGAATTTGGTATGAAGATAGATAAGATCCAGAGCTTTAATTGGACACCAAGAAAGCCCAATTTGGTTAAGTTTTCAAATTGATATGATTTTTCAAATTTGGACCTAAAATCTGGATCAAGATAAAACAAGTCCTGAGAGGTAGTGATATTCCTACGCGGTTTTCATATAGCAAATGAATGAATTTTTCCACGAAATTTTATGATCTTAAAGTAGACATATGGAGATTTAAATACATATGTAACATGACTCATTTGGAGAAGTATCCAAAGAGAAATGAATTTTTGAAAATGAGACATAGAATCTGGAAGTTCAAAATTTACCAAATGAACAGTAATTTTCAACGAATAAACTGATTTCATTTGGACAAGTAAATCTCATTTTCATATTTTTTATTCAAAGTTTGATGAAAGAGATTTCATTAGAAATTGGAACCACCTCATTTATATTTTTCTAGATTTAATTGTGAATTTCCAAAGTTCATGCTACAAACTGGAATTACCTAGTGAACAGTACCCGATAGCCTAACTTTTGGAAATTCATATTTCTAAGGTAAAATGGTGTTCCAATGTTCTAAAATACTTCCAATTGAGTATATGTAAGGATGAAGTTAATGATGTTTCATTTTGGTATCAGAGCAAAGGATTCTAGTTTAGAAAATACTCTAAATAGATGATTTATAGGTAGATACACCATGATAAAGCTGTCATAATTGACACTAAGTTAGTGTTTGCAGGATGGCTAGATATAGACCCAGATTCAAAACCACAGTGAACTAAGGGGATCCTAGACTAGAGGTCTATAGTTCAGACAGCTCTGAGGGGATATTCCAGGAAGAGGAGGAAATAATGGTTAGTGATTCTGAGATGACTAGTTCCTCAATAGGATCAAACTTTATGATTGAGATACCGGAGGATGGTTAGGAGGAGGTTATGTTAGAAGGTCCTATTCCTGCTGTTCCAATAAATGCGGTACCCTTGAGTATAGCAGATACTGGTATGGAGATAGGTCAGGGAGGTGTAGTAGGACATGTTTCAGATATTCCAGGACCCAGTCGAGTACCTGATCAAACAGATATGCCAGGTCCTAGTAGACCCAGAGTGACACTGGTAGAGATATCTTTAGGAGATCTAATCATAGAGATGGTACCAGGGAAGAACATGAGTGGAGAACGATTTGAGAGATCAGTAGTGTTAGCCCGATAGCTGTATGAGCTAAGGCAGACCTTGGACAGAGATGTGGATCAAGATTATACTGTTTATCAGGACTTTATCACGAGGGTAAAGGAGATATACCAAGCCTGTGATCCAAATGTATTGACCCTAAGGCTTTGGACAGCGATTATGGATGATGTGTTGTCGACTACCCCTACCTGGAGAGCAGAGTTGGATCAGTACTTTAACGAAGAACCTTATTGTACCATATCCGATTGGATTTACCTGGTAGGAGAGTTTATTAGAATAAAGTTTAAGAAGGATTAGGGTATGGTAATGTTCTCAATATATGTATGTAATGTATGAAAGACTAGTATGGTAATATATGTATGACTGTGACAATATATGCATACCTTGGGTGTATATTATGTTTGGAATGGAATGTAAATTATGTTACTTATCGTATTCCTCTCTTGTTAGATAGTAAGACAAAATGGTTCAAACAAGAAGAACTGTTCCAACAGAGGAACTAAGAGAGACGGGAAATCTTAATCAAATAATTTTAGAACGATTAGAACAATAACAAAAGATGATCAAAGATATGCGGGCAGCTCAGGCACGCAATGAACTGGAGAGAGATGCCGCCATAGCTGCAGCAGTAGCAGAAGCAGTAAGTAACCTAAGACCGCCCAAGCCTTCAGGAATGACGGCTAGTAGAGAACCGGAGAGAGTAAAATAGCAGTCGGTACAGCCCCAGAGACGGGTTGATCTGAGAGAGGATGTAGTTAGCATCCAACAATAGATGATCAGGTTCTGCAAGCACAATCTTTCAGTGTTCGAAGGAACGTTTGATGTGCAGATAGCGGAAGATTGGATTAGCAAACTGGAAAAGATCTTCAAGGTCCTTGATTGCTCGACTGAAACCAAAGCTCAAATGCCCATCTACCAGTTAGAAAAGGATGCTGATAGGTGGTGGAAGAATACAGAATTACTTTTGCAAGCAAGAGACATTCCAATCACTTGGGAAGTGTTTCTTGAACAGTTCTACGAAAAATATTTCCCTCAGTCAGTCAGAGATGAAAGAGAGGCAGAATTCCTTGTGAGACAAGGAGAGAAAGAATCTTTTGATGAATACCTTGCTAAGTTTATCCGGCTATCTCAATATTCTACTTATCTGCGCCAAGTGGATGATGAGCGCTAGATGACAGAAAGGATGATTCGAGGGTTGAACTCCATACTGAAGGAGAAGTTAACTCCCCAACAATACAGCCAGTTTAATAAGGCCGTGGAGGCATGTCGTATTGTTGAAAATAGTATAAATCACCGAATATTGTTCAGATCAGGAAATAAGGAACAGGCAGCTCCTGACAAGACAGGTCAAAACCAATAAGCTGCAAGTGGTAGCGGCTACAGAAAAAGAAAGCGACCATGGCAGAACAGGAGGCCAAATAGAGGAAATTTCCACTGAAGGTCCAACAACAGAGATTCAAGGGCCCGATCATGTGACAAGTGTGGGAAGAATCAGGGTGATAGACCATGTTTAATGGGCCAGAATATTTGCTATACCTACGAAAAGCCCGGACATTTATCTCGAGAATGCCTTCAAGCTGTAACTAATCAAAGGCCAAGGACACAAGGATGAGTATTTGCACTCACCAGGGAGGACGCTCAGCGATCACCTAAGATGATCCAAGGTACAATCTATCTCAATGATCATGCTGTGACTGCTCTGTTTGATTCAGGTGCAAGTCATTCCTTTATTTCCTATGAGTGTGCTAAATGCCTAGGCCTTCTGATTAGCAAGTTGCATTATGATATATATGTGATAACTCCCACCAATGCTAGGGTAGTTATGTCTGATGCTTGTTTGAATTGTATTGTGCGGTATGAGCACTGTAGTACCACCCTAGACTTGATATGTATGCCTTTCTAGGAGATCGATGTTATACTTGGTTTGAATTGGCTATCCTCTAATAATGTAATGCTGGACTACAAGAACAAGACTTTAGTTCTTGGTCCAAAGGTCACCGATCTGAGTTCAGAAGTAAGATTGAATTTCATAATAGAGGCTCAGGCAGATAAATGTCTGCGGAAAGGATGTCAAGGATATATGGTTTTCTTTTCTGTTCAAACAGAAGTGGAAGAAGGAATTGATGAGATTCCAGTAGTCAATGAATTTCCTGAAGTCTTTCCAAAGGAGATTCAGGGATTGCCTTCAGAACGAGAAGTAGAGTTTGCAATTGACATTGTACCTGGAGCTGGACCAGTATCCAAAGCCCCATACCGAATGTCTCCCAATGAAATGATTGAACTGAAGAAGCAGATTGAGGAGCTATTGGAAAAGGGTTTAATAAGACCCAGTGTGTCACCATGGGGTGCTCCAGTACTATTTTTCAAGAAGAAGGATGGCAACCTAAGGCTATGCATTGACTACCGAGAGTTGAATAAGATTACGGTCAAGAATAAGTACCCTCTCCCCAGAATTGATGACCTGCTAGACCAATTGGCAGGAGCAAGCTTATTCTCTATGATTGACTTGAGATCTGGCTATCATCAGCTAAGGATTAAGTCAGATGATATTCCAAAGACTGCTTTTAGGACACGCTATGGACATTTTGAGTTTCTTGTGATGCCTTTTGGGCTAACGAATGCACCTGCTATTTTCATGGATTACTTGAACAGGATCTTCAGGCCATATTTAGATCAGTTTGTTGTGGTCTTCATTGATGATATCCTGGTGTACTCCAAATCTGCAGAGGAACATGAAAGGCATTTGAGAATTGTTCTTAGTACCCTTAAAGAAAAGAAGCTCTATGCTAAGCTAAGTAAGTGCGAGTTTTGGCTTTTAGAAGTTAAATTCCTCGGTCATGTCATATCTCGAGAAGGGGTAGCTGTGGATCCTAGCAAAGTTGAAGCAGTTTTGAGCTGGGAGCAGCCGAAGACAGTGACAGAGATCAGAAGTTTTCTTGGCTTAGCAGGGTACTATAGAAGATTTATTCAAGACTTTTCTCGAATTACCTTGCCACTTACCAAGCTTACCAGAAAGAATCAGCAGTTTAAGTGGGATGAGAAGTGCGAGGCTAGCTTTCAAGAGTTAAAGCAGAGATTAACCACTACTCCCGTGCTAATTATTCAAGACCCAACTCAGACTTATGTAGTCTATACTGATGCTAGTAAGCAGGGGTTGGGATGTGTACTGATGCAGCAAGGTAGAGTAGTGGCCTACGCCTCTCGGCAGTTAAAGCCACATGAAGAGAATTATCCCACTCATGATCTGGAGCTTGCATCGGTGGTTTATGCTCTGGAGATATGGAGACATTATTTATATGGAGCAACTATATAGTTGTATTGTGACAACAAAAGCCTGAAGTATCTGCAGGATCAGAAAGAGCTGAATATGAGACAACGTCGATGGTTGGAATTGTTAAAAGATTATGACTTTCAAATTAAATACCATCCAGGAAAAGCCAATGTGGTGGCTGATGCTCTGAGTAGAAAAGTGGTGCAGGTAGCACATATGATGATCAAAGAGTTGAAATTGATAGAAGATGTGCGAGATTGGAGCCCTTTGTATCAAATGCAAATGACAGAGAGTCCTTACGGAGGAGTTCATGCCAGACCTTGTATAGAAGATGAGATAAAAGAGGCTCAAAAGCAGGATAAGCTCGCAGCAATATTTAAAGATAAGCTAGAGAGGGGGAAGACTAGAAATTTTGAGATTTCCCCAGATAGATTGTTACAGTTCAAGGGAAGGCCCTATATCCCTAATGCTATGGGATTAAGAGAAAAGATTCTGGAGGAAGCACATAAAAACTGGTATACAGTACATCTAGGTATGACCAAGATGTACCATGATTTTAAAAGGTTGTTTTGGTGGCCTGGATTGAAGAAAGATGTAGTGGCTTATGTGTCTAAGTGCTTGACCTGCCAGAAAGTAAAAATTGAACATCAAAAGCCAGCGGTATGTTAACTCCAACTACGGGAGTCAGACGATCGATCAAAGTGAAGAAATTACATCCAAGATACATCGGACCATTCCAAATTCTCTCAAAGATAGGGACAGAAGCCTACAGGTTGGCTCTTCCTCCAAATCTCAGCCAGATACATGATGTGTTTCATGTTTCCCAATTAAAGAAGTATGTTCCAGATCCATCTCATGTGATTGAGCAAGATGAAGTCTCACTGCGAGATGACCTGACCTATGAGATTGGATCGGTACGAATTGCAGATCAAAAGGTCAAGCAATTGCGTAATAAGCAAATTCCTCTAGTCAAAGTGATCTGGAAAGGCTTGACTGAACATGAAGCTACATGGGAAACAGAAGAAAAGATTAGGGAGAAGTATCCTGAGTTATTTCCATAGGATATGTATAATGTAAATTTCGAGGACAAAATTTATTTTAAGGGGGAGAGAAATGTAATATCCCAAATTTTCTATACTGATTTGTTATGTACAGATTGAATGAAATATATGAGTTATTTTTCAGGAAAGGATGTGGCCATTTATGTAAAGAAAGGGATTAAATTAAAAAAGAAAGAAAATGTAAGGACTTAAGTGCAATTATAAAAAATTTAAGGCTAGAAAGGAAAAGTAGACAAAAATGTGTGGTCTTTAAGTGTAATTTTAGCAAAATAAAGGGACTTAATTGAAAAGAAGAAAAGTTTTTGGGGCAAAAGTGTAATTATGAAAACCTGGACCGAAAAAAGGCAAAAATAGTTATCGTATTCAGATCAGCCCCATATTTCACCAGTAGATAGAGCAAGTGATGCTGGGTAATCCAGCTTAATACAGGAATTTTCTCAGGACTCCAGATAGCCGAAATTTATCTGATAGTCTAAAAGTATAAAAAATTTCTACCGGATATCCTAGATCTCAGATATAAGTGAGAAATTTCAGGATGATGCGTCTTGTTGAGGCGGATATCAGGAAACTGACAGAATACCGATAGGAGGTCTGTAGAAAAATTTATTCACAAATTAGTAAATTCAGACGGGAGTGTGTGACCTCCGGGTATCCGATAGGGAGATTTATCGGTATTTAAACTGAGATTGAATGAGGTCAGACGACATCAGTCAGATGACCGTTATGAACAAAAGGGATGCTTAGACATAGTAGGCCAGTGTATCTGATAAAAGGAGCCGACGTCCGGAGATGTGTAGAAACGGTGTATAATGGCGAAAATACCCGATGAACATCGCTGGGGAAGATTCCTCGTGATTCGTGTCATAGAGGTAATGGATCCTAAAAGGCCCAAGAATGGCCCCATCAAAGGCCCAGTAAGACCCTAGGACTGATAGGTGGGCCAGTGTCCGGTGGAACCCTAGAAAAGTGCAAAATTATGAAAATGTCCCTGTGTTGTCTTAAGGAGAAATAGATAAATGGAGGGCATTTTGGTCATTCTAGACAGGCCAAAATGCCAAGGAATACACAGGTGAGGTAAACCAGAGTCAGTATATGCCCTGACAGGGTACAGAGAGGTGTAAAATGACAATTTTACCCTTAGGGTTAAGATAGTGCAAGAAAGGGCACCAAGGGTATTTTGGTCATTTCACAAGGGATCTGTAATTAAGTTTAGACCCAGTATAAAAATGTCAATGATATAAAGGACCCATATACTAAATTTAAGGTCAGAAAACATATTATGGATTTTCAGAAAATAGTCCAGTTTTCGAGGAATCGGACCGGGCCGGTACCGGATTGGACTGAAATTTTTCCAGAGGCTTCAAGGGACTTCAATTTCACCACATGGCTGATTAGGTGTTCCATGAGGTGTCCCTTGAGTGATGTCATCAAGTGATGCAATAATTCAAAAAAGAAAAGAAATTCCAAGATTAAATCTAAGCCACAAGATCAAATAGTAACCAAAATGATCTTGGCCTTTCATTTCCACCCAAAATTGTCTATAAATACCCCCACTTTCAGCTTCATTTCGCATGCATAGAACCCTTGGGGAAACTCTTGCAAATTGAAAACTCAAGCCAAGAGGAAGCAAGCACTTGGAAGGAAACATCAAGGTAACTACTCCTTTTGATCCTAGACTATGTTCTAGTAGATTTGCTCTTGAGTTTAAGTGGTTTTTGAGGCATAAACCTTGATGAATTGCTGCTGGAATTTCGGTACCCATATGAAAGGAATATGAGTTTTATGTTATGGATAGTTTAGATAAGCTTAAACAAGCTTGAATCACATGATAATGGCTTAGGAATCCATGTGTGCTTGTGAATCCAAGATTGTGTTCTGTTCTGTACAGTACGGAATCACTGTTCATATGTTATAATTTCATGATTTTGATGCTTCCAATGAGTCTAAAATAGAAAATTGTGCGGGGTTATTGTCACATCCTTATTTTTATATATCTTAAGGGCCATTCAGTAGCACTTAGAACCACTTTCAGGGTCATTGAAGTCTAAACTCTTAATCTGGAATTTTATTCTTATCGGGTACTGTTCACTGTGGCCAATTCCAGATGAGTGACCTGACTTTCAAAAATCATAACTAATTGTATAAAAATGTAAATGAAGTGGTTCAAATTGCTATATGAAGATAACTTAAGTATATTTCAGGGAAAAATCATTGGTTGACCATTCCTTGACAAATTCAACGTGGGTCAACGTTTCAACTTTACTGTTCATCCAATGACTTTCTCCTGAATCCAGCATTCTGGTCTCAACTTTAACAATTTATATATTTTTGTGTATACATCCAAATGAATCATTATATATATCAAATTAAAGCTTAATATATCTACTATTTACCATAAATATATCATACATTTATTCAACCATTTACTATTTTTAATGATTTATCAAACATCAATAGGTCTCCTCGGGTTACTGTTCACAAGGCCATTTTTCAGCAACCAACCTTACATATTAGTGCATACATACATCACATATCAGTCAAACATGCCAGATAACAATTATTATTAAATAATCTGCTGTTATACATCAGTGCATGATTAACATCCTCATATTTCTGTTACACTTTTCGTTGTCTAAAATCCGGCAGCATAACTGCTACATTCCTTCTGTAGAAAGTAACCGACCTTGTACCATTCGGTAATTCCCATAGGAGCTACCATTCTACGTAAGTACCCAGGAAAGACTGGATGAACCTGTTAGGTCCACTCACTTCCAGTCTCCTTAGACAGCACCTACGTACACAGTACGTATCAGTTCCTTTCTTTGTTCCTGCTTCATTGCCAGAATTTCGGCAGCCTAACGGCGTCTCTTAAGATTTCCAAATTTTATTTTGACAGAACCTCCCCTGTAATGTTATATATGGGAATGAGATTCAAAAGAATCCCAGTAGCAACAATCATAACAATATATGTAATGCAGTGTGACAGTGCTTGCTTGTGATTGTGTACAGATAAGTATGCTGCATGCTTCAATATTCAATAACATATGATCATAGCATTGTAATAGAGCTTCAAGCATAACATATAAGACAACAATCCAACCAAACAATAGCACAATAATTCACAAAGACATTACATAAAAGCTAGGATTAGTTACTACCTTAAAAGAAGAACTTCAGAACTTCTACACTGCTTCCAACTTCACCAGAACTTCATTTCTTCTTTCTTTTTCTCACTTTCTCTCTCAAGCAATTCCTTATCTCTCTAAGCTTGCTTCTTGGCGTGATGAATGAAGGCAAGGGGGGTATTTATAGTTTTGGTCAATGGCATTCTTGTAATTTTGAAGCCATCTAATCCTGTGGTCCTGGTTTTTCCAGAATTTCCTATTTTTCTTTATCCCTTTTACTGCATCATGCATGACATCATTCAAGGCCACCTCATGGGACACCTCATTGCCCACATTCTTCACATGGCGCAATTTGGAGAGGAGAGAAACCTTCTGGAAGCTTTCTGGTCCAATCCAATACAGGCCCGGTCCGTCGCCTCGAAAACTGAACCGTTTTCTGAATCTAATTTTTCTGAAAACCCATATTATGTCTTCTGGCCTTGAACTTAGTATCTGGATCCTTTATATCATTAACATTTTAATATTGGGTCTAAACTCAATTACAGATCCCCTGCGAAATGACCAAAATACCCCTGGGTGCCCTTTCATGCACTATCTTAACCCTAAGGGCAAAATCTCATTTTACACCCTTTTGTACTCTGTCAGGGCATATACTGACTCTGAGTAACTTTATTCGTATGTGCCTTGGCTCCTGGGCCTGTCCAGAATGACCAAAATGCCCTTTATACATCTACTACCCCTTTAGTACAACACAGGGGCATTTTCGTAATTTTACACTTTTCCGGGGTTCTGCTGGACACTGGCCCACCTATCAGTCCACGTATCTTATTAGGCCTTTGATGGCGCCATTTTTGGGCCTTTCTGGGTCCATTACCTTTATGGAACGTATTTCGAGGAATCCTCCCCTTCCAGGTTCACCGAATATTTTAGCTTTTATGCACCGTTTACGCACATATCCAGACACCGGCTCCTTCTGTCAGATATACTGCCCTACTGTGTCTGGGCAGCCTTTTGAGTTCTAATGGGCGTCTGACTGTTGTTACCCGACCTCATTTAGTACCAGAAAATGATATAGAACCTGAACCTCAGCCAGATCATGAGCAGACTGGAATGAATAGACATCAGGGGTCTATAGGAAATAACAATAACCAGGAAAGTCTGCAAACATGGATGGAACGATTCCATAAGTTTAATCCGCCCATGTTTGAAGGGACTTTTGACACCCAAGTAGCCGAGGATTGGGTAAGCCAGTTAGAGAAAATCTTTAAGATTTTAGAATGTCCCATTGAAAGAAAGACCCAGCTGGCAGTTTACAAGCTAGAAAAAGATGCAGATAGGTGGTGGAGGAATACAGAAGTGATTCTGCACTCAAGAAATATTCCACTTACATGGGAAGTATTTCTTGAGCAGTTCAACGAGAAATATTTTCCACAGTTAGTAAGGGATGAACATGAAGCAGGATTTTTAATGATAAAGCAGGGTGAGCAAGAACCCTTTGATGATTATCTTGCTAGGTTCATTCGTCTTTCACAATATTCCACTTACCTAAATGGTATGAATGATGAGAGGTGGACCACTGAGAAGTTAACTCGTGGGTTAAACCCTACATTAAAGGAAAAAGTTTTTCCTAGACAGATACAAAGGTTTAATGAAGTAGTAGAGGTATGCAGGATCACAGAAAAGAATGTGCAATATCCAGAAAAGAGTGAGCCTGCTATATCAGTACCATTGAAAATGATGCCACCAGGTTCCTTAATAGGGAATAGTAAGGAGAGAAATGGGCCAGCATATGGGTCAGAATTTAATAAGCGACAGGAAAGTAGGCCAGGTAGTGGGCCAAGAGAAGTTAGTAGGCAACCAAGGCCTAATATAGGAACTGTGGTCGAGACCATGGTATGAGGCCTTGTCTAGTAGGTCAAGGGTGATGCTATAGGTGTGGAAAGCCTGGACATTATGCCAGGGAGTGTCCACAGAACACAACAGGCGAAAGATACCCTACTCAGGGAAGAGTATATGCCCTGACTGGCAACAAGATAAGAAAGTCTCTAACGCCAAGTTAAGGTACGAGTTTATGTGTGTTCTGTTTCCACTGGCTAATGAATGGATAAATCCTGTATGTAATTGGATTGTATTGTCCAGTATGCATACTATTGAGCTACCCTATACGTAGTATGTTGCCTTTGTATAAGAATGAGTATGATTACAGGTTTTAAAAGTAGGAAGTAGAGAAAACATATACAAGATAGTTAGGGTTAGTCAAACCCTTGAGTGTTAAAACTTATATTATGGCTGAAAGGAGTCCAGGTCGCGATGTTATGAGAGATAGGTCACGACTAAAGGACACAGAAATGCCAGGTCGTGACGAGTAGCGTATGATAGTCGCGACTAAAAGTCGCAGAGCATGTGAGTTCCGACTATGCATTTCTCAGGTCACAACAAAGATAGCAGAGGCCATATGATAATGAAGGTAATAACCTTGCTGAAGTCTATCAGCTAGAGGATTGGAATAGCATATGGTAAGCCAGACAATACAAAAGTACTGAGGTACGAAAGATCAGTTTAAGACAATGTGTAAAAGTAGATCCTCTATGTGATAACTAAGAATAGATCTACGTTACAGGGGTTTTATTCAGCTAATCTAAATAGAAGACGTAAAAGTTAGATTGAGATTTGCCAGGAATGATCCTAGTACATGGCCTAATGATAAAGATGTGATGGTTAACAGATAAAGAGCTTAATGTTCCCTGAGCAGAGGAATTCCATCACGGAGAAGTGATAGACCTAGGGCATAGTACCCTATAAAGTAGAAATAATAGTAAGAGATGATGAATGAGATCCATGAGAATTAAGGATCAAGAGATAGGCCATTAAGGAACCGTAGTCCAGTCAAGAATAGACTGGGACTGATGGATAGATAGAAGAAGTTAAGAGATAGTAAAGAGGTAGCCACAGTTAAGAGATAAAGTGACTCCCCTATATCCTATATGAGATAGAGTAATGAAGGGTTAGTCTATACCCTGGTAAGAGGGTAGTGTGACAACCTAAGTAAGATAGACAGATGTGCTCGTCAGATCTTGATCATGTGATTGATAATCTGACAGATAATGCGATAGATAGTATGATCAGATGATGATCTGACAAATAATATGATAAAGAAAAAATGTTTTGAGGCTTACTTAGATTGTTACGATATCTAATGAATGGTTGAGCAAAATATGATGATGATATAGCTTATGTTACTATAAGATGTGATAGTTGCATCTCCTTGCAGTTGTCAAAGGATGACATGCATGTTAGAGTATGCTATGATGAATGGATACTCCCCTTTTGCAGTGCATGCAGGGTAGAGTATATATGAGTACGTATATGAGATGAGAAAGTTATGAGGAATTATGTTGCTCCCATACCATATGATATGAGGATGATATGATTGTATTGAGGATGATAGATAGTCTCAGTTATGGGACGATAAGTTATGATATGATACTCAGACATGATGTATGATTGAGGTTACTCAGGTATTTCTATAGGCTTGTGAATACAGTACTCAGGGCCATTTCTATTGAAAGGAATGGTAGACAGAAAGTAGCAGATAACAGTAAAGGGATTATTTCTAGATCACTCTTTAGATAAGAGTTGGATCTGGTATAAATGACTCGCAGTTAGAGCATAGTTCAAATGGCTCACAGTTAGAGCACAGGTTGAAAGATGAGAAGGAACTCCTGAGTAAAAGAGGAAGTAAGTAAAGTCTGGGTAAAGGAGAGGAGGCTATAAATTTTTAAAATATTTATGGAGTTATCAACAGGTGGAAGCAGTTAACCTTATAACTTAGTCTGTTGGTTTAAAATCTTCGGGAGATATACAGTACAACAGAATCGCAGTTAGATTCTGGAGGGTCATAGTTAGATCCTAGTATGGCTCCAGGGTCGCAGTTAGATCCTAACAGCTTCAGAGTCGCAGTTAGATTCTGAAGAGGCTAATGGTTGATCATAGTTAGATCCCGAGGTCGTAGTTAGACCTAGCCTAAGGAAAGTAATGAGCCATGAGATATGAGTACGATGTAATATCTCTTTGGGAAGATGAATGCCAAAGACGAAGTTAAGGTGAGGAAGCTTCACCAGTTGATAAACTCACCCAGAGAAAGTATTTTACAATGGTTTTTCTCAGATAGCCTCTATTATAGGCAGACTGTACTTAGTTTTTCCTTAACAAAGACAGAGTCCAAGTACAAATCTGAGTACTGATATTCAAAGTTTTGTAGAAGTATGCATGAGAAGCAGAAAAGAGAATTCCCTGTGAATAGAGAATAGAAAAGCATTGGCTAAGAGCACTCTAGGAGGTAGCTCAAGTTGTGAAGCCAATAGCAAGAGAAAGAGGCCATAGTTCAGACAGGGGACTGATCAAAGTAATGATCAGGTTGGAGAGCAGAGATGTCAATGTGGTGGAAAGAGCTATGGCACATGGGAGTGTCAAGCAGGGCAAAGCAGTTGTGGTAAGAAAGGCCACTTTGCAAGAAGTTGCTCTAAGAATACTGACATCCCTCGGAAAAGTATTTGCTCTTACCACAGCCAGAGTCTCCAATATTCCCTAAGGTCGACCCTAAGAATGGTTAAGAAGAACCATAGCTGTAGGGGCGACTAAGCTGTAAGGAACTATATGCCTAGATGATGATGTGGATAATGAAAAGTTCTTTTCTGATCTTAAGAAAGTGGTCATTATAACAAGTCATGAGAGATTAAAAGGCCAGAAAGACCTAGCAAAGAGGGTCTAAGGCAAAGCAAAGATAGAACATAGTTCTATAAGAAAGAGATTGCTAGGGCCTAAAGCTATATAAAGAGTAGTCTAGCCCTAACCCAGTAGCACGTTAAATTGAAAGGTGCTAAGGCAAGAGTAGCCTAACGATAGTTAAGCCCTAAGAAGGGATAAGAAAAAGTGCAAATGCCACAAAGGTTTGGCATATATGCATGAAGTTATGAGCACAGTTAATAAAAGTCAGAGAAGTTATCTAGGTTATGATCTCGTATCAGGAGAAAGAGAGTCAGAAGAAAATATTTCTCCTGAGAAATTAGCAAAGTGTAAGAAGAGTGAAGTAGACCCCAGAATTACATCAGAATTCTGTGGAATAAGATATGAAAGAAATGGACACTACTCACAAGTGTAATGAGTTGTCCATAAGTATAAGAGGATAAATACCCCAAGCCTTAGTCATGATCCAGGAAAGGATATACAGAAGAGCTATATTCAGGATAGTTGACTAAGATGCCAAGTAAATTTCGAGGACAAAATTTATTTTAAGGGGGGCAGAAATGTAACACCCCAATTTTTAGGCCTAGAGATGCCAGAAAGAGAATTCAAGGGCATAATCGTAATTATGGGAAAGATCAGGCTGGTAGCCGATGAGTACCATATTTTGCCAGAAAATAGAGAAAATTATGCTGATCATTTCAGTGAACTGTGAAATGTGCATATGAGGTCTCTATGTGTATGAAAGAATTAGAAATGTGACCAAGGGTAGAATGGTCATTTTTGAAAAGTGTGTGCGGGAGTGTACTTTCAGGCAAAAATAGCCGGTCCGGATAAAATATTTGAAAATACCAGGAGACAGAGAAAAGGATTCCGGATTGAATGACGCAACACAGAATTTTGATTTGAGGTCCCGATTTTTCTGTAAAAATTCTCGAAGATGGGAAATTACAGTTATAATCGGTAAAGGAAGAGCAGTCCGAATAGAGATGATCGGACTATGGCCAGAGGCCATACAGTGTTGTCTAAGGCCCGTAGTGACACCAGGGAAGGCCCAGGCCCATAATATCAGTTCAGTGGTAAGAGGGGCCGGTGTCCGGGAAAAATGTGCAAAATGACGAAAATGCCCTTATGTTATAGAATAACTGAAGAATGAGTAAAGGGTATTTTGGTCATTTGGCTAAGGTTAGACAGTCAAGAAGGGGTATCTGGATAGTTGACCAGGGCCAGAGAATACTCTGGTAAGATATGAAAAGACAATAATGCCCCTAGACCTAGTAAAGTAAAGCAAAGGAAAGGAAGGGACTTAGATGCAATTATGAAAAAGTGCAAGGCCAAAAAGAAAAATAGGAAATTCCGGAAAAATCAGGACCACAGGATCAGATGGCTTCAAAATTACAAGAATGCCATTGAAGAAAACTATAAATACCCCCCATTCATTCATATGCCACGGCCAAGCAAGGATAAGAGAGAGGAGGAAGTGCTAGAGAGAGAAAGTGAGAGGAAGAAAGAAAGAAAGGAAGTTCTGACGGAGCTGGAAGCAGAATAGAGATAGTAGAGTTCTGCTAAGCTCTTAAGGTAGTAACTAATCCTAGCTTTTATGTAATGGCTTTGTGATTTGTTGTGCTATTGTTTGGTTGGATTGTTGTCTTATATGTTATGTCTGAAGCTCTGCTATAATGCTATGATCATATGTTATTAAGCATGTAAGCATGCGGCATACTTATCTGTACACAATCACAAGCAAGCATTGTCACTCTGCATTACATATATTGTTATGATCGTTGCTACTGAGATTCCCCCGAATCTCATCCCAATAAGTAAACCATTACAGGGGAGGTTATGTCGAAGTGAATTTTGGGAATTTAAGAGACGCCGTTATGCTGCCGAAATTATGACAAGATGGCAATAGTAGAGAAAGGAACTGATACGTACTGTGTACGTAGGTACTGTCTAAGGAGGCTGGAAGTGAGTGGACCTAGCCGGTTCATCCAATCTTTCCTGGGTACTTACGTAGAATGGTAGTTCTCACGGGAATTACCGAATCGGTATAAGATCGGTTACTTTCTGAAGATGAAGCGTAGCGGTTATGCTGCCGGATTTCAGGCAGGAAAAGATGCAAAAGAGATATGAGAATTTATGTATATGGCCAGATGTAAAACAACTTATTAATTAATAATAATTGTTGTTTGGTGAAACATCCTTACTTTCATATGTCTTAGGGACCATTTCGTAGCATTTAGAACCACTTTCAAGGTCATTGAAGTCCAATTCCCCAATCTAGAATTTTACTCTTATCGAGTACTGTTCACTTGAAAATTCCAGATGAGTGACCTGACTTCAAAAAATCATAACTAATTCTAGAAAAATTGAAATAAAGTGGTTCCAATTTCTAAATGAATCTAACTCAATTATATTTCAGGGAAAAATAACTCGTTGACCATGCATTGACCGAGTCAACGTAAGTCAACGTTTCTATTTTACTGTTCATACAGCATTTTTCTCCTGAATCCAGCATTCTGGTCCCAACTTTGATAATTTATATATCCTTGTGTAGACATCAAAATGAGACGTTTTATATATCAAATTAAAGCTTGGTATGTCTACTATTTACCATAAAAATTTAGTACATTTATTCATCCATTTACCATTTTTAATCATTTATCAAACATTACCTTATCACCACGTATTACTGTTCATAGCTTTAATTTTCAGCAACCAACATTACATACATAGGCATACATCCATCATATATCAGTCAAACATGCCAAACAACAATTATTATTAATTAATAAGTTGTTTTACATCCAGTCATGTACATAAATTCTCATATCTCTATTACATCTTTTCCTGCCTGAAATCCGGCAGCATAACCGCTACGTTTCATCTGTACAAAGAACTGAACCGTACTGATTCGGTAATCCCCTCATGAGAACTACCATTCTACGTAGTCCTAGGAAAGACTAGATGAACCGGCTAGGTCCACTCACTTCTAGCCTCCTTAGACAGCACTACGTACACAGTACTTATCATATACTGATGTTCAGTCTTTACTTCGGCAGCATAACGGCGTCTCTTAAAATTTTCAGAATTCATTTTGACATAACCTCCCCTGTAATGGTTTACTTATTGGGATGAGATTCGGGGGAATCTCAGTAGCAACAATCATAACAATATATGTAATGCAGAGTGACAGTGCTTGCTTGTGATTGTGTACAGATAAGTATGCCGCGTGCTTCCATGCTTAATAACATATGATCATAGCATTATAGCAGAGCTTCAGACATATCATATAAGACAACAATCTAACCAAACAATAGCACAACACATCACAAATCCATTACATAAAACCTAGGATTAGTTACTACCTGGCTAGCTTAGCAGAACTCCATTATCCTTATTCTGCTTCCAGCTCCGCCAGAACTTCCTTACTTCCTTTTCTCCTTTCTCTCTTCCTTTCCTTCTCCTTCTCTCTCTTCTTTCTCTCCCTTTACCCTTGCCTTGCGTGAATGAAAATGGAATGGAGGGGGGGTATTTATAATTGCTTCAATGGCAATTCTGCAGTTTCTATAAACTTTGATCCTGCGGTCCTGGTTTTTCCTGGATTTTCCTATTTTCTTTAATTCTTCCTTTACTGCATCATGCATGACATCATTGGGACAACTCACCGGGACACCTCAGCGCCACATTTATCACATGTCTGAAATCCTGGACACCTCAGCAGCTGACTCAGCATGCTGACTCACCGGTCCAGTCTCTTGCCTCGTAATACGTGTCCTCAACTTTTTCTTCTGCCTTTATGATTGCGTCATGTGGCACCTGGAAGGGACCTCTCACGCCTTCCAATGATATCCAGATAAATCCAGGACTTTATCTGATCACCTCCTCGGTTATCGTGCCGGCCGAGTAACTTTACTTTATTGAAACAGCATTAAAATAGTATTTTAATGCCACTCTTTCCCACATATCACTGGGCCTACGTTTTTTGGCTCTGGGAATGTTATCTTGGATCCTGATCAAGCCCAAGTACTCTGATGGCTCGATTCCCAAGAAACAGCCCTTGGCAAATTACCAAAATACCCTTGGGTGCCCTTTCTTGCACTATTTTAACCCTAAGGGTAAAATCGTCATTTTACACCCTTCTGTACTCTGTCAGGGTATATACTGGCTCTCAGTAACTTTATCTGTATGTGCCTTGGCTCCTGGGCCTGTCCAGAATGACCAAAATGCCCTCCATTCATCTGTTACTCTTTAGTACCACATAGGGGCATTTTCGTAATTTTGCACTTTTCCGGGGTTCTGCCAGACACTGGCCCAGCTATCAGTCCAAGTGTCTTACTGGGCCTCTGTTGGCGCCATTATTGGGCCTTTCTGGGTCCAATATCCTCATGGCACGTATTACGAGGAATCTTCAATTATTGAATATTTTATCTATTATTCACCGTTTATACACATATCTGGACACCGGCTCCTTTTGTCCGAAACACTAGCCTGCGGTGTTCAGGCATCCCTGTGAGTCATATCAGTCATCTGACTGAGATCATCCGAACTCATTCAGTCCCTTTTCAAATACCGATAAATCTCACTATCGGATCTCCGGAGGCCTCACACTCCCGTCTGGATTTTCTGATTTGCGAATAACTTTTTCTACAGGCCTCCTATCGGTATTCTGTCAGTTTCCCGACATCCGTCCCATAAGGACGTATCATCCTGTATTTTCTCACCTAGATCTGAATTCTAGGATATCCGGTATGAATTTTTATAACTTTTGGACGATCAGTCCATTTCTGGCTATCTGGAGTCTTCAAAAATTCCTGTATTAAGCCAGATTACCGAGCGCCACTTGCTCTCTCTACCGGTGAAATCTGGGACTGAAATGCTTTCGGACAGTCTAAACCACTTTCGGCCTGACTTTATTTAATTACAATTTAGCCCCAGGGAACTTTTCTTCTTTTCATTTAAGTCCCTTTTTACTTGGCTAAAATTACACTTAAGGACCCCACATTTTTGTCTACTTTCCTTTTTGGCCTTGAAACTTTCCATAATTGTACTTAAGTCCTTTCATTTCTTTACTAGGTCTAGGGGCATTATTGTCTTTTCATATTTTACCAGAGTATTCTCTGGCCCTGGTCAACTATCCAGATACCCCTTCTTGACTGTCTAACCTTAACCAAATGACCAAAATACCATTTACTTATTCTTCAATTATTCTATAACATAAGGGCATTTTCGTCATTTTGCACATTTTTTCCCGGACACCGGCCCCTCTTACCACTGAACTGATATTATGGGCCTGGGCCTTCCCGGGTGTCACTACGGGCCTTAGACAACACTGTATGGCCTCTGGCCATAGTCCGATCATCTCTATTCGGACTGCCTTTCCTTTACCGATTATAACTGTAAATTCCCATCTTCAGGAATTTTTACAGAAAAATCGGGACCTCAAATCAAAATTCTGTGACTCCTCATTCAATCCGAAATCCTTTTCTCTATCTCCCGGTATTTTCAGATATTTTATCCGGACCGGGCTGTTTTGGCCTGAAAAATCACTCACGCGCACACTTTTCCAAAATGACCATTTTACCCCTGGTCATATTTCTAATTCTTTCATACACCTAGAGACCTCATATGCACATTTCACAGTTCAGTGAAATGATCAGCATAATTTTCTCTATTTTCTGGCAAAATATGGTACTCATCGGCTACCAGCCCGATCTTTCCCACAATTACGATTATGCCCTTGAATTCTCCTTCTGGCCTTTCTAGGCCTAAAAATTGGGGTGTTACATTTGGCATATTTGACTGATATATGATGGATGTATGCTTATGTATGTAATGTTGGTTGCTGAAAATTAACACTATGAATAGTAACCCGTGGGGACATGAGGATATTTGACCCATAATTAAAAATAGTAAATGGATGAATAAATGTATGATATTTTGAAGGTAAATAGTAGACATACCAAGCTTCGATTTGATATATAGTATGACTCATTTGGATGTCTACACAAGGAGATATAAATTATCAAAGTTGGGACCAGAATGCTAGATTCAGGAGAAAAACGTTGGATGAACAGTAAAGTTTTAACATTGACTGACGTTGACTTGGTCAATTAATTGCCAACGAGTTATTTTTTCCTGAAATATAATTGAGTTAGATTCAATTAGCAATTTGAACCACTTCATTTAGATTTTTCTAGAATTAGTTATGATTTTTCAAAGTCAGGTCACTCATCTGGAATTTTCAAGTGAACAGTACTCGATAAGAGTAAAACTCCAGATTGAGAAATTGGACTTCAATGACCTTGTAAGTGGTTCTAAATGCTACGAAATGGTCCCTAAGACGTATGAAAGTAAGGATGTTTCATCCTGCTGACTCTTTGCAATGGAAGAAGATTGATGACTTATTTCCCGAGTTCGGCAATGAACCATGAAACCTAAGGCTTGGACTTAGTACGGATGGAATGAACCCTTATAGTAGCCTTAGTAGTATACATAGTTCATGGCCCGTCCTTCTGGTGATTTACAACCTATCTCCCTTGCTGTGTATGAAACGGAAGTATGTAATATTGTCTATGCTGATCTCAGGACCAAAATAACCGGGAAATGACATAGACGTTTACCTAACACCCTTGATCAAAGATTTGAAGAAGCTATGGGAAGGTGTGGATGTTTTTGATGCTGTTAAGAAGGAGGTCTTCAATATGAGGGTTATGATCTTTTGTACAATTAATGACTTTCCTACATACTGAAATTTGTCAGGGTATAGTGTTAAGGGCCATAAAGCATGTCCGATTTGTGAGGAAGGGACTTGTGTAACATCCCGATTTTTGGTCTAGGAGAACTGGGAAGTAGTCTGATATGGGCAGGCTACTAAAACTGTAGTCCCAGGGTAGTAATCTGATATGGGCGGATCACTTACCTGTATTTTGTAGGATCCGAGGGATGAGCTAAGTCCTTCAGGATGTAAAGATGAGTTAAGTCTTTAACCTACAGAATCGGGACAGTTCGCCTAGGTTCAAAATGAGGAATGTGAGGAATATCCTAAGTCTTAAGCCTAGGAATTCTGCAGGAAGCTTGATATGGGCTGGCTCTGGTGTAAGATAACCTGATATGGGCGGGTTGTCGAGCTTTTCAATTAACGATGACTCCCGAAGAGTTTAAGGGATGAGTTATTGAAAGAGAATTTTTAGAACTTAAGATAAGGGATGAGAAGATGAGTAATGAGGCCAGAAAGAGAATGCAGGGGCAAAATCGTAATTATGGGAAAGATCGGGCTAGTAGCCGATGAGTACCATATTTTGCCAGAAAATAGAGAAAATTATGCTGATCATTTCACTGAACTGTGAAATGTGCATACGAGGTCTCTATGAGTATGAAAGAATTATGGAAAGTTTAAGGACAAAAAGGTGGGGTCCTTAAGTGTAATTTTAGCCAAATAAAAAGGGATTTAAATGAAAAGAAGAAAAGTTTCTTGGGGCTAAAGTGTAATTAAAGAAAGTCAGGCCAGAAGTGGTTTGGATTGTCCGACGGCATTTCAGTCCCAGATTTCACCGGTAGAGAGAGCAAGGGACGCTCGGTAATCTGGCTTAATACAGGAATTTTTGAAGACTCCAGATAGCCAGAAATGGACTGATCGTCCAAAAGTTATAAAAATTCATACCGGATATCCTAGATTTCAGATCTAGGTGAGAAAATACAGGATGATACGTCCTTATGGGGCGAATGTCAGGAAACTGACAGAATACCGATAGGAGGCCTGTAGAAAAAGTTATTCGCAAATTAGAAAATCCAGACGGGAGTGTGAGGCCTCCGGGTATCCGATAGGGAAATTTATCGGTATTTGAAAAGGGACTGAATGAGTTCGGATAACCTCAGTCAGATGACTGTTATGACTCACAGGGATGTCTGAACACCGCAGACTAGTGTATCGGACAGAAGGAGCCGGTGTCCGGATATGGGTATAAACGGTGAATAATAGATTAAATATTCAATAATTATTAACAGGGGAAGATTTCTCGTAATGCGTGCCATGAAGGTAATGGACCCTGAGAGGCCCAATAATGGCGCCAACAAAGGCCCAGTAAGACCCTTGGACTGATAGGTGGGCCAGTATCCGGCAGAACCCCGGAAAAGTGCGAAATTACGAAAATGCCCCTGTGTTGTACTAAAGGGGTAGTAGATGTATGAGGGCATTTTGGTCATTCTGGACAGGCCCAGGAGCCAAGGCACATACAGATAAAGTTACTTAGAGTCAGTATATGCCCTGACAGAGTACAGAAGGGTGTGAAATGACGATTTTACCCTTAGGGTTAAAATAGCGCAAGAAAGGGCACCCAAGGGTATTTTGGTAATTTGCCAAGGGATGTTTCTTGGGAATCGAGCAATCAAAGTACTTGAGCTTGATCAGGATCCAAGATAACATTCCCAGAGCCCAAAAACGTAGGTCCAGTAATATGTGGGAAAAAGTGGCATTAAAATACTATTTTAATGCTATTTCAATAAAGTAAAGTTACTCAGTCGGCACGATAACCGAGGAGGTGATCAGATAAAGTCCGGGACTTATTTGGATAGCATTGGAAGGCGTGAAAGGTCCCTTCCAGGTGCCACATGACTCAATCTTAGAGGCAGAAGAAAAGTTGAGGACACGTATTACGGTGCAAGACTCTGGACCGGTACTGGATTGGACTGAACTGCTGAGTCAGCAGATGAGGTGTCCAGGAATTGTGACATGTGAAGAATGTGGCGATGAGGTGTCCCGGTGAGGTGTCCTGGATGATGTCATGCATGATGCAGTAAAAAGAAATAAAGACAAATAGGAAAATCCAGGAAAAATCAGGACCACATGTTCAGATGGCTTTAAAATTACAGAAATGCCATCCATTAAAGCTATAAATACCCCCTTCCCCTCCCATTTTATGCATCCCACGTTTTTGGCAAGAAAAGAGAGAGAAAGAAGAGAGAGAAGGAGAAAGAAAGAAAGAAAGAAAGAAAGAAAGGAAGTTCTGGTGGAGTTGGAAGCAGTATAGAAGTTCTGGAGTTCTGCTTTTGAGGTAGTAACTAATCCTAGCTCTTATGTAATGTCTTTGTGATTTGTTGTGCTATTGTTTGGTTGGATTATTGTCTTATATGTTATGCTTGAAGCTCTATTACAATACTATGATCATATGTTATTGAATATGGAAGCACGCAGCATACTTATCTATACACAATCACAAGCAAGCACCGTCACTCTGCATTACATATATTGTTATGATTATTACTACTGAGATTTCCCCGAATCTCATTCCCATATATAACATTACAGGGGAGGTTCTGTCAAAATAAAATCTGAAAATTTTAAGAGACGCCGTTATGCTGCCGAAATTCCGGCAAGGAAGCAGGAACAGGGAAAGGAACTGATACGTACTGTGTACGTAGTGCTGTCTAAGGAGGCTGGAAGTGAGTGGACCCAGTAGGTTCATCCAGTCTTTCCTGGGTACTACGTAGAATGGTAGTTCTCATGAGGGAATTACCGAATCGGTACAACATCGGTTACTTTCTAAAGAAGAATTGTAGCAGTTATGCTGCCAGATTTTAGGCAGGAAAAGATGTAATAGAAATATGATAATTTGCTGTATGCCTTGTTGTATGACATTTTATTATTTAATAATAAATGTTGTTTGGCATGTTCAATTTGTGAATGGGGAATTAAGGGAGAAATTCGCAGGTCCTGAGGTAGCAGTGTTCTGACCTCAGTTTGACCTAGTAAACAAAGGAGTTTGGCTATGAAATTTGGCAGGCCAGTCGTACACATCTGGGCATTACGTGGATAGGTAATAAGCCTTGTTTAGATGTGTAGAATGAGATTAATTAATTTTCAAATTAAAGGTCCAGAATAAGGAACTTAAGAGTAAAATTTTGAATTTCTGGGCTTAAGTTAAGGTATAATCAAGCTAATGTTGCTTCCGCAAGTGTACTCTGAGGAGTCTAAGGGAGGATATTTCAACTTGCTACTATCAACTTCGTCATGGAAGAAAGACAGTCTACCTAGGTTATAGGAGATTTCTAAGACAAGCCCACCCATACCGTCGACTAAAGAAGAAATTTTATGGCGGCCAAGAATTTGAAAATGCTCCAAAGCCATTGACTGGCAAACAAGTTTATGAAAAGGTGAAAGACATCAATGTCACTTTTGGTAAGCTTACCAAGAAAAGTGAGAAAAATGTATGGAAAAAAAGATCTGTGTTCTTTGAGCTTCCTTATTGGCGGCATCTTCATGTAAGGCACTATCTTGATGTGATGCATGTGGAGAAAAATATGTGTGATAGCATTGTTGGAACACTTCTCAACACACATGGTAGTTCCAAAGACGGTTTGAAGGCAAGATTGGATTTGGAAGAAATGGGAATACGGGAGGAGTTACATCCGAGGCCAGATGGTGAGGGGAGCTATCATGTTAAAGAGACTAACATTTTGTCCAAGGCTGAGAGAAGAAGTATTTATGAGTGTTTGCAAGGAATCAAAGTTCCCTCTGGGTACTCATCTAATCTTAAGAGGATTGTGTCTATGAAAGATTTGAAATTAGTAGGCCAAAAGTCTCATGATTGTCATGTATTGATGCAACAATTACTCCCAGTGGCTGTTCGAGGAATCCTTCAAGATGATTTAAGACACATTGTAACCCGACTTTGCTTCTTCTTTAATGCTATATGTGGCAAAGTCTTTGAGACTGAAAAGTTGGAGGAATTGGAGCACGAGAGTTATGTTATTTTGTACCAGCTTGAAAAACAGTTTCTTCCTGCCTTTTTTGACATCATGGTACACCTCATCGTTCATCTAGTGTGAGAGATAAAACTGTGTGGCCCTGTATACTTACGATGGATGTACCCTTAAAAGATACATGAAAATCCTTAAAGGGTATATGAAGAATCCAAATCGGCCCGAAGCATCCATTGTTCAAAAATATGTTGCCGAAGAAGCTATAGATTTTTATCAACAATACCTGTCTAAAGTAAGACTTACTGGTCTCCACAAACCCCTTGCCAAACAGGGGGTCAACGCGGAATGTCGGTGAGGAGTGTTGATAGTAATGAACTGCAGCAAATACACTTACACATCTTGAATAACATTGATGAAGTTCAAGACTATATTGCTATTCATAAAGATCTTGTCCGAAAAATAAATAATAGGATGACAGAGCAAAGGCTGATTAGAGAACACAACAAATCTTTTGTACATTGGTTCAAATTGGAGGTTGAAAATGAGGATTGTGTTTCTGATACAGTTAGATGGTTGGCATGTGGTCCTGAACATAATGTGATCTGTTGGAATTCATTTGATATCAACGGGTATTCTTTTTATACGAAGTCCCTAGATGATAGAAGTAGCGTGCAAAACAGTGGTGTTATGTTAGTGGCTGAAGCTATGCATTTCTCTAGTTCAAAAGACAACAATCCTAAATTAGCAGCCATCCCTTATTATGGCATTGTTGAAGAGATTTGGGAGGTGGACTACTCCAAATTCAAAGTTTCCGTATTCAAATACAAGTGGGCTAATGTAAACAACGGTGTTATGGTCGATCAGTTAGGATTTACACTGGTGGATTTGAATAATACAAGTTTTGGGGATGAGCCTTTCATTATGGCAGACCAAGCAAAGCAATTGTTCTTTATCACTGATCCTCAAAATGAAAGATGGTCTGTCGCGCTCCAAGGAAAAAGGGTTGTTGACAATGATGATTCTTTTTATGAGATCCCTTCTTTTTTAGTAGGTTTACCACAATTAAATGAAGAAGAAGTGGATTCTGATTAATTTCTGTGTTTCTTGTTTTTGATGTAGTCTAAACATGCAATTTTAAGTTTCTTGTTATGATTGCGTATATGATTTTGATGTAATAATAACAGAGACAGATTCTTGTTCTGATAAGAATATTGTGACGCCAAGGATGGGATGATATATGATGATGGAGTTTAAAAAAATAACTACAACATTAAAATTGGTCTTAAGTGCTATCCTGTGTAAAAAGTCACTACTTACATTTTGTAAATAAATTATAGTTCGATTTTACACCGGGTTTTACTTTATTCGGTGTTATTTTTTACATCGGTTGTAAAATTTATCCGGTGTAAAATGTATCAATTTTACATCGTTTATGTTTTTGTCCGGGTTAGAATGATTTACACCCGGTGTCGCATGTTTATATTCATTTTTTAAACCTGCCCCTTGGCGCGATTACCTTCATTCTCCTTTCTCACGTACTCCGTCATATCGCCGCTCGTCGTGCTCTGTGGTTCTCGCGAGGCTTCTCCGCGCTCGATCAGTCGTTCTTCTCTGTTGTCTCTCTTGTTCTGCTTTTCCGTGTACGTGTTCTCTGCATTTTGTCCCTGTGTACATGCGTCGCCGTTTTTATGTTCGTTTAATCTAGGTTTTCTATTTTTCCTGATGAATGCTTGCACATCTTTCTATTTTTGATATTGTTATTGCGTACATAGGAATATGGAGGATAGAGTTACTCAGATTGAGGCTAGCGATGCTCCAAGCACCATTACGCAAAGGAAGGGCAGAAGTAAGACTCGTTTGAAAGACATTACGAAGGACAGGATGGAGGGGAAACTGCTTCCGATAGAGTTTGACAAAAACTAGAACCCAACTGGTGAACACAGGACAAAGTACGTAAGTTTTGTCAGCCTCCTAGCACGCAACAAGCCTAGCATCACCTATTTGACTTGGGATGCTGTGGATGATCGCGTGAAGAATCAAATTTGGGGCACTATCCGGGTATAGGAACTATCTAATATTGCATGTTTGTTGATTACTCTGTTTTCAATGGCAAACATTGCAGCTCACTTACGATGTTCCCAACAATGAGTTCTTAAAGAAGAAGACGTCTTATTGCGCTGAGCGTTGGAGGACATTCAAGACACAACTAGCTCGTCAGTATCTGCATGGATAGGACAGAAGTGGTCATCCTCAACCTTCTCCATGCAGCAAGTATCAATTCATTGACGAAGCTACGTGGGAAGAATTTGTTAGGAATCGGACCACGCCAGTAGCAATGGTGAGTGTATCCTCCTGTATGTGTTGGCAGAAAATGTATCAGAGTATCATATGTATTGATTTTAACTACTTCATGTCTTGTAGGAAAAAAGGGCAAAAGCGATTGAATACGCCCTCAAGAATGATTGCCCCCACACAATGTCTCAAGGGGGTTATGCGAAGGCAGAAAGAGAGTTGTTGGGGGCCAAGAGGAAGAGGCTAGAAGAAAATGCTGGGTCGAATCCTAGTGTTCTTCTTGACCCCTCTCTCCAATACGTCGTGAAGAAAAATGGTTGTACGCTTGCCAAAGAAAGAGCGGAACTTTTACAAGCGACAATGCTCGCATGATTGCTGAAAAAATTGTAAGCACTACTTGCATTATTTTGTGTTAGTAGACTATATATAATTATATCATTTTCCTTATGTTTGTTCTTTCTATGTTATAGAGTGATCTTAAACAACAAGAGTCCCATGGATCCTTCAAGTCAGATGGTAGGAATGACATCTTGACTGTTGCCACTGGGAAACAAGAACATGGCGGCCGTGTCAGGGGAGTTGGAAGAGGTGTGGGTATAAGAGATTACTTTGGAGCATCTCAAACACGTTCCCCACATATAGTGCCGAGGGCAGAGTTGGCATCCTTGCTCTCCACCATAAGGGCAGAGGCTAAGAAAGAGGCTTGGATAGAGGTTAGGGCACAAGCAGAAGCTTCAATTGAGGCGCGATTACAAGAGGGGTTCGTAAAGATGAAGGAAGAAATATTGTCCATGATGACATCAAGGTAGCAAGAGCCAACTGATCCCCTCCCGCCCTCAACTGCAGTCCGTCCAAGCACTAAGGGGAGTTGTTGCTTGCCGCTGTCAGAGGATGCAGAACATTGTGATCTATATGTTGAGGATCCTCTTAGACGCTTAGTGGCACGTGGCTCCATCCATAGCCTAGGGGCAACTGTTCATCATAGCCAAATTTAGGACGATCAATTAAGGGTGACAGTTGAAGCCGTGCTAATTGGAGATGCTCTTGTCCCAATTCCCACTGATGAGGTGAAGATAGTGAGCCAAGCAAAAGGGACTTTCATATTGTGGCCAAAGCATCTTGTTTCGGATCACGTCGCCTCATCCCCCTTCCAACTTCCCACCCCTCCCACTTTGAATGCCATGCAACGTGTGATCCTATTGGCATATGACAAAACGTTCCATGTGGACTCGTTGCCTATAGATTCAGTTGTGGGCGACATGGGGGCACCGGCCTTCCTGGACCATGCGGACGCCAAATCTTTGATCACTCCCAAGGAAGAACTGACCTCCGGCTGCATCCAAATGTTTTTGATGTAAGTATAATTTAAATATAAATATATGTAATAACAAAGTTCAAGTCTTACAACTAATGTCGTTTATGCATTGCCTGTAGGTACATGCAAGCTGAGTTGGTTTCCTCCAAGGGCAAACAAAAAAAGTTCAGATTCCTATGCCCACTTCAGATTTATGCTAAAGGGACCTCTCAATCTTCGAGGCTTGCATACATTTCAAGTAGGCTCGGTGAAACCGATATTCATTGTTTCTTCGCACCATATATGCAGGAGTAAGAATAATAATATTTCATTTTATTTCATATATACTAGTTTTGTATTTGCTTAATTATAATACTCATTCTCTTTTAACTAATCTCTACAGCAATCATTGGCAACTTGTCATCCTATGTAAGTGTAATATCCTAATTTTCAGGCCTAGAGATGCAGAGATAGCCTAAGATTAAGAGGCTACTAGACCCCTTTTTAGCGGAAGTCCCAGAGGAACGCAAAGAGTTTCAGGGACTGAGCTGCGAGTAAGTAAAGGTACGGGGACTTATGTGTAAACAGTGGAAGTCCCAAGGGGTAAATGGCCATTTGGGGATGATGTAAAGGTCAAAAGTTCAAAAGTTGACCAGTTAGGTCGCGATGATAAAGAAGTTGGTCGCGACGAGAGTATATTGTGGTCGCGACTAATATTGGCAGAGAGGATTGGTTGTGACGGATACATATGTGGTATCGCGACTAATGAGTAGAATGAGCCTGGTTGCGACTAAAAAGTGATGTGGTCACGATGAAAGACTGTTATGGTCGCGACTAAAGGATGTTGTGGTCGTGACTAATGAACCAAAAGATATTATGTCGCGATGAGATGATGGCTAGGTCACGACTAGTGGCTAAAGTAGTGCCAAGCGTATGGGCCAAGAGTGGTGAAGGTCCAAATGAGATAGTTACCCGGTTAGAGATAGAATTGGGGAAAAAGGTCAGATACAAGAAAGGTTATCTGGAAACCATGAGATGGACTGATAAGGTATCCTCATGGGACCCACAAGATGCCACATGGCATTAGAGTAGTGATTCGGTGACCTTTCAGTAGAGTAAAGTTACTCGGTTGGCACGAAAACTGAGGAGTGATCAGATAAGTCTGGGACTTATCTGGATAACATTGGGAATCGTGCAAGGTCTCTTCCAAACGCCACATGGCACTAGTTTGGAGAAAGCAGATAAAGCTGAGGACACGCTTTACGAGACAGGAGACTGGACCGATGAGTCAGCATGCTGAATCAGCTGCTGAGGTGTCCAGGGATTTTAGACATGTGATAAATATGGCGCTAAGGTGTCCTGCTGAGGTGGCCTGGTGATGCAGTAAAGGAGAAATTAAGGAAAATAGGAAATTCCAAGAAAAACCAGGACCACAGGATCAGATGGCATGGAAATTACAAAAATGCCATTGGGAAACCCTATATATACCCCCTTGCCTTCATTTGCTCCACGCATGGAGAAGGGAAAGAGAGAGAAAGAAGAGAGAAAGGGAGAAGGAAAGGAAGAGAGAAAGGAGGAAAGGAAGAAAGGAAGTTCTGGCGGAGCTGGAAGCAGAATAGAGATAGTAGAGTTCTGCTAAGCTAGCCAGGTAGTAACTAATCCTAGCTTTTATGTAATGGCTTTGTGATTTGATGTGCTATTGTTTGGTTGGATTGTTGTCTTATATGTTATGTCTGAAGCTCTGCTCTAATGCTATGATCATATGTTATTAAGCATGGAAGCACGCAGCATACTTATCTGTACACAATCACAAGCAAGCACTGTCACATTGCATTACATATATTGTTATGATTGTTGCTACTGAGATTCCCCCGAATCTCATCCCCATACATAACCCATTACAGGGAGGTTATGCTGAAGTAGATTTTGATAATGCTAAGAGACGCCGTTATGCTGCCGAAGTAAAGACTGAACATCAGTATATGATAAGTACTGTGTACGTAGTGCTGTCTAAGGAGGGTAGAAGTGAGTGGACCTAGCCGGTTCATCTAGTCTTTCCTGGGTACTACGTAGAATGGTAGTTCTCATGAGGGGATTACCGAATCAGTACAGTTCAGTTCTTTGTACAGATGAAGCGTAGGGGTTATGCTGTCGGAGTTTAGGCAGAAAGAGATGTAATAGAGATAGAAAGATTATGTATATGTCTTGTTGTGTATGCCTTGCTGTATGACATTACGTTATTCAATGATAAATATGTTTGGCCTATTCAATTTATGTATGGTAAATTAAGGGAAAATTCGCAGGTCCTGAGGCAGCAGTGTTCTGACCTCAGTTTGACCTAGTAAACGGAGGAGTCTGGCCACGAGATTTAGTGAGATGGTAGTACACATCTGGGGCATTCCGTGGATAGGTATTAAGCCTCATTTGGATGTGTAGAAGGTGAGAAATCAGTTCTCAAAGTAAAGGTTCAGAATAAGGAGCTTAAGAGTTAAAAGTTCAATCTCTGGACTTAAGTTAAGCTAAAATTGCTTCCGCAAGTGTACTCTGAGGAGTTTAAGGGAGGATGTTTTAGTAAGCATAGCTATAAAGTTTTCTTCTCATGCTCCCTCCATTACAAGCCCTCGGTTGATGTCAGGAAGATCATGAACACGTGAGTTCTCTTCTATACACAATGATCTTTGTGATAAATGGGTTACTAACTTATTAAATTTGGTCATAGGGCTATGAGAACGTTCGCAGTTGCAAGGGGCCTTAAGCACGCTAATTTGGTGAGGGACCCTGAATGGATCACACCGAAGATAATAAAAGTATATATTGGGTGTTAGCTAGGTTCCTCGTTTTGATGATGAGAAATAATTTTTATCTTGTTAACATTACAGAGTCGAAGGCAACACAGAGAAAGCAACTTGTGCGGCTTCTACATAGTTAGACACATGGTCAATATTATCTTGTCAAATAGGATTGACCTAACTGAGGAGGTAAAATTGTATTATTAATGATTTCATATTTCTTAATTCTCAATCTAATCTATATTAGTAATGCCTTAATTTCTTTGATTTTGATTTCATATTTCAGATGTTTGATCAACCTGATCCATTTCCTGACCAAGATATTAAGGACCTGCGTAATCGGTGGGCAGAGTTTTTTGTTCAATTCCTTCCTTCTCAATAGTATTTGTCTTTCACTGAATACCTTTTTCTACTTGTCTGTTCAAATTGTAGCATTTTTGTATTGAATTTTATTCAATGAATAATATAATGAGCAATTGAATTATATATGTCTCTGGCATCTTGAACTAATGATGATCGATGATTGAGTCGTATATTATATTTGGGCAGTTTATTTATGAAGCTTCAGGCCAGCGAAATATATTAAATATAAATTTAATAACCTCTACATCAGAGGTATATACCTGCCGGTGTAGAAAGAACATATATCATAATATATAAATAAAATTTAATAACATCTACACCGTCCCAATATTCAACCGGTGTTAACATTTGAATAATCTACACCGTCCCAATATTCAAACCGGTGTAGATGTTAAAATATAATACACCGGATGTAAATGTGAACCGCTTTAACGTGTAGACCGGTGTAAAAAAGTATACATTCTACACACTGTCCCATATTCAACTGGTGTTAACATTTGAATAATCTACACCGACCCAATGTTCAACCGGTGTAGATATTAAAAATAATACACCGGGTGTAAATGTGAACCGCTTTAAATTTTAGTCCGGTGTAAAAAAAGTATACCTTCTACACCGGTCATGTGATCGGTGTAGAAGGTCTCACTTTTTACACGGTCCGTTTCTACACCGGCTGTATGTGCGATGTTGAATGCCATTTTCAACCGGTGTTGAAATGCTTTTTTCCAGCCATGGCAAGAATACTTTACTATAAACTTATGTCATGTTGTGATTGATATGCTTGCTTGTTATGCATGAAGTTTGGTTGAGCTTAGTATGTTATATGATGATGTTTATGATGATGATGATGAGTTATGAATATGTGCAACTCCTTGCAACCTATGCCATGACAATATGCATGTTAGAGTTTGCCTATGTATGATCATGAATTAGCTCCCATTGCATGATAACATGTTAAGCATTTCATCAAGAATGCATAACCTTATAGTTTGTATATCTTGCTATTAAGATTTCCATGAAATCTTATTCCTTCCATATGTATATAATCATGCTCTAGGTGCTGGAACTTCTCATGGAAGAGAGTAAATGTGAATGAACAATGTATATATGGCCTAGATAGCATGTATTTAATTTAGGAGATGTGGTATGGTATGTAAAAACGTATACACTCACTGGAACCATACGAGACCAAACGCTTTCATTGATCATTTGAGTAATTTATCCGATGAGTTTTCATTTAATTGGACACCAAGAACGCCCAATTTGGTTAAGTTTTCAAATTGAAATGATTTTTCAAAGTTGGACCTAAAATATGGATCAAGATAAAACAAGTCCTGAGAGGCAGTGAGATTCCTACGCGGTTTTCATATAGAAAATGAATGAATTTTACCACAAAATTTTATGAGATTCAAGTAGACATATGGAGCTTTAAATCCATATGTAACAAGAATCATTTGGAGAAGTATTCAAAGAGAAATGAATTTTTGAAAATGAGACACAGAATCTGGAAGTTCAAAATTTACCAAATGAACAGTGATTTTCAACGAATAAACTGATTTCATTTGGACAAGTAAATTTCATTTTCATATTTTTTCTTCAAAGTTTGATGAAAGAGATTTCATTAGAAATTAGAACCACCTCATTTAGATTTTTCTAGATTTAATTGTGAATTTTCAAAGTTTATGCTGCAAACTAGAATTACCAAGTGAACAGTAAAGTGAACAGTACCCGATAGCCTAACTTTTGGAAATTCATATTTCTAAGGTAAAATGGTGTTCCAATGTTCTAAAATACTTCCAATTGAGTATATGTAAGGATGAAGTTAAGGATATTTCATTTTGGTATCAGAGCAAAGAATTGTAGTTTAGGAAATGCTCTGAATAGATGATTTATAGATAGATACACCATGATAAAGCTATCATAATTGACACTAAGTTAGTGTTTGCAGGATGGCTAGAAGTAGAACCATATCAGAAACCACTGTAAACCAAGGAGACCCTAGACCAGATGTCTATGTCTTGGATAGTTCAGAGGAGGAGGAAGAGATACTGGACAGTGATTTGGATATGTGGATCCCTCCTATGGTTAGTGATGCTACAGAGATTAGTTCCGCAGTAGGGTCCAATTGAAACATCCTTACTTTCATACGTCTTAGGGACCATTTCGTAGCATTTAGAACCACTTACAAGGTCATTGAAGTCCAATTTCTCAATCTGGAGTTTTACTCTTATCGAGTACTGTTCACTTGAAAATTCCAGATGAGTGACCTGACTTTGAAAAATCATAACTAATTCTAGAAAAATCGAAATAAAGTGGTTCAATTGATAATTGAATATAACTCAATTATCTTTCAGGAAAAAATAACTCGTTGGCAATTCATTGACCAAGTCAACGTCAGTCAACGTTAAAACTTTACTGTTCATCCAACGTTTTTCTCCTGAATCCAGCATTCTGGTCCCAACTTTGATAATTTATATCTCCTTGTGTAGACATCCAAATGAGTCATACTATATATCAAATCGAAGCTTGGTATGTCTACTATTTATCTTAAAAATATAATACATTTATTCATCCATTTACTATTTTTAATTATGGGTCAAATATCCTCATGTCCCCACGGGTTACTGTTCATAGTGTTAATTTTTAGCAACCAACATTACATACATAAGCATACATCCATCATATATCAGTCAAATATGCCAAACAACAATTATTATTAATTAATAAGTTGTTTTACATCTGGCCATGTACATAAATTCTCATATCTCTTTTGCATCTTTTCCTCCCTGAAATCCGGCAGCATAACCGCTACGCTTCATCTTCAGAAAGTAACCGATCTTATACCGATTCGGTAATTCCAGTGAGAACTACCGTTCTACGTAAGTACCCAGGAAAGACTGGATGAACCGGCTAGGTCCACTCACTTCCAACCTCCTTAGACAGTACCTACGTACACAGTACGTATCAGTTCCTTTCTCTACTATTTCCATCTTGTCATAATTTCGGCAGCATAACGGCGTCTCTTAAATTCCCAAAATTCACTTCGACATAACCTCCCCTGTAATGGTTTACTTATTGGGATGAGATTCAGGGGAATCTCAGTAGCAACGATCATAACAATATATGTAATGCAGAGTGACAGTGCTTGCTTGTGATTGTGTACAGATAAGTATGCCGCATGCTTCCATGCTTAATAACATATGATCATAGCATTATAGCAGAGCTTCAGACATAACATATAAGACAACAATCCAACCAAACAATAGCACATCAAATCACAAAGCCATTACATAAAAGCTAGGATTAGTTACTACCTGGCTAGCTTAGCAGAACTCTACTATCTCTATTCTGCTTCCAGCTCCGCCAGAACTTCCTTTCTTTCTTTCTTCCTCTCACTTTCTGTCTCTAGCACTTCCTCCTCTCTCTTATCCTTGCTTGGCCGTGGCATATGAATGAATGGGGGGTATTTATAGTTTTCTTCAATGGCATTCTTGTAATTTTGAAGCCATCTGATCCTGTGGTCCTGGTTTTTCCGGAATTTCCTATTTTGCTTTATTCCTTTTACTGCATCATGCATGACATCATCTCAAGGCCACCTCATGGGACACCTCAGCGCCACATTCTTCACATGTCATAATCCCTGGACACCTCATCAGCTGACTCAGCAGTTCCAGTCCAATCCAGTACCGGTCCGGTCCGATTCCCCACAAACTGGACTCACCGGCTAAGATTGTGCCACGTGTCCTTAACTTTTCTTCTTCCTCTAAGATGACGCCATATGGAATCTGGAAGGGACCTTTCACGCCTTCCAATGCTATCCAGATAAGTCCAGGACTCTATCTGATCCCCTCCTCGGTTATCGTGTCGACCGAGTAACTTTACTTTATTGAAACAGCATTAAAATAGTATTTTAATGCCACTTTTTCCCACATATCACTGGGCCTACGTTTTTGGGCTTTAGGAATGTTATCTTGGATCCTGATCAAGCTCAAGTATTCTGATAGCTCGATTCCCAAGAAATATCCCTTGGCAAATTACCAAAATGCCCTTGGGTGCCCTTTCTTGCACTATTTTAACCCTAAGGTTAAAATCGTCATTTTACACCTTTCTGTACCCTGTCAGGGTATATACTGACTCTGAGTAACTTTATCTGTATGTGCCTTGGCTCCTGGGCCTGTCCAGAATGACCAAAATGGCCTCCATTCCTCTATTACTCTTTAGTACAACACAGGGGCATTTTTGTAATTTCGCACTTTTCCGGGGTTCTGCTGGACACTGGCCTACCTATCAGTCCAAGTGTCTTACTGGGCCTTTGATGGCGCCATTATTGGGCCTCTCAGGGTGCACTACCTTCATGGCACGCATTACGAGGAATCCTCCATTGTCAATGATTATTGAATATTTTATCTATTATTCACCGTTTATACACATATCCGGACACCGGCTCTTTCTGTCCGATACACTGGACTGCGGTGTTCAGGCATTCCTGTGAGTCATATCAGTCATCTGACTGAGGTCATCCGAACTCATTCAGTCCCTTTTCAAATACCGATAAATTTCCCTATCGGGTACCCGGAGGCCTCACACTCCCGTCTGGATTTTCTAATTTGCGAATAACTTTTTCTACAGGCCTCCTATCGGTATTTTGTCAGTTTCCTGACATCCGTCCCATAAGGACGTATCATCCTGTATTTTCTCACTTAGATCTGAAATCTAGGATATCCGGTAGGAATTTTTATAACTTTTGGACGATCAGTCTATTTCTGGCTATCTGGAGTCATCAAAAATTCCTGTATCAAGCCATATTACCGAGCGTCACTTGCTCTCTCTACCAGTGAAATCTGGGACTGAAATGCTTTCGGGCAGTCCAAACCACTTCCGGCCTGACTTTCTTTAATTACAATTTAGCCCCAGGGAACTTTTCTTCTTTTCATTTAAGTCCCTTTCTATTTGGCTAAAATTACACTTAAGGACCCCACATTTTTGTCTACTTTTCTTTTTGGCCTTGCACTTTTTCATAATTGCATCTAAGTCCCTTCCTTTCCTTTGCTTTACTTTACTAGGTCTAGGGGCATTATTGTCTTTTCATATCTTACCAGAGTATTCTCTGGCCCTGGACAAATATCCAGATACCCCTTCTTGACTGTCTAACCTTAGCCAAATGACCAAAATACCCTTTACTCATTCTTCAGTTATTCTATAACATAAGGGCATTTTCGTCATTTTGCACATTTTTCCCGGACACCGGCCCCTCTTACCACTGAACTGATATTATGGGCCTGGGCCTTCCCTGGTGTCACTACGGGCCTTAGACAACACTGTATGGCCTCTGGCCATAGTCCGATCATCTCTATTCGGACTGCTCTTCCTTTACCGATTATAACTGTAATTTCTCATCTTCGAGAATTTTTACAGAAAAATCGGGACCTCAAATCAAAATTCTGTGTTGCGTCATTCAATCCGGAATCCTTTTCTTTATCTCCTGGTATTTTCAGATATTTTATCCGGACTGGCTATTTTTGCCTGAAAGTACACTCCCGCGCACACTTTTCAAAAATGACCATTCTACCCTTGGTCACATTTCTAATTCTTTCATACACATAGAGATCTCATATGCACATTTCACAGTTCAGTGAAATGATCAGCATAATTTTTTCTATTTTCTGGCAAAATATGGTACTCATCGGCTATCAGCCCGATCTTTCCCATAATTATGATTATACCCTTGAATTCTCTTTCTGTCATGTCTAGGCCTTAAAATTGGGGTGTTAGACCAATATTCTGACCAGGATACCAGAGGGGATACAGGAAGAACCTATCCCAGCTATGCCTGTAACTACAGTATACGCAGCCGTAGCAGGTATAGATATGGAGACCAATCAGGACAGCCTAATGATCAGTATCCCAAGGTTAGGGACCATTTAGTAGCATTTAGAACCACTTTCAAGGTCATTGAAGTCCAATTTCTCAATCTGGAGTTTTACTCTTATCGAGTACTGTTCACTGTGTAAATTCCAGATGAGTGACCTGACTTCGAAAAATCATAACTAATTCTAGAAAAATCGAAATAAAGTGGTTCCAATTGATAAATGAAGATAACTCAATTATCTTTCAGGGAAAAATAACTTGTTGACCATGCATTGACCGAGTCAACGTCAGTCAACGTTTCTATTTTACTGTTCATCCAGCGTTTTTCTCCTGAATCTAGCATTCTGGTCCCAACTTTGATAATTTATATCTCCTTGTGTAGACATCCAAATGATACGTTTTATATATCCAATTAAAGATTGGTATGTCTACTATTTACCATAAAAAGTTCATACATTAATTCATCCATTTACTATTTTTAGTCATTTATCAAACATGACCTTGTCACCACGTGTTACTGTTCACAGTGGTATATTTCAGCATTTCTACTTTGCATACATATGCATACATCCATCATACATCAGTCAAACATGCCAAACAACAATTATTATTAATTAATAAGTTGTTTTACATCCAGTCATGTACATAAATTCTCATATCTCTATTACATCTTTTCCTGCCTGAAATCCGGCAGCATAACCGCTACGCTTCATCTGTACAAAGAACTGAACCGTACTGATTCGGTAATCCCCTCATGAGAACTACCATTCTACATAGTACCCAGGAAAGACTAGATGAACCGGCTAGGTCCACTCACTTCTAGCCTCCTTAGACAGCACTACGTACACAGTACTTATCATATACTGATGTTCAGTCTTTACTTCGGCAGCATAACGGCGTCTCTTAAAATTCCCAGAATTCATTTTGACATAACCTCCCCTGTAATGGTTTACTTATTGGGATGAGATTCGGGGGAATCTCAGTAGCAACAATCATAACAATATATGTAATGCAGAGTGACTGTGCTTGCTTGTGATTATGTACAGATAAGTATGCTGCGTGCTTCCATGCTTAATAACATATGATCATAGCATTACAGCAGAGCTTCAGACATAATATATAAGACAACAATCCAACCAAACAATAGCACAATAAATCACAAAGCCATTACATAAAAGCTAGGATTAGTTACTACCTGGCTAGCTTAGCAGAACTCCACTATCCTTATTCTGCTTCTAGCTCCGCCAGAACTTCCTTTCTTTCTTTCTTCCTTTCTCTCTTTCTTTCCTTCTCCTTTTCTCTCTTCTTTCTCTCTTTTTCCCTTGCCCATGCGTAATGCAAATGAATGGGGGGGGTATTTATAGTTTTCTTCAATGGCATTCTTGTAATTTTGAAGCCATAGGAACTTGTGGTCCTGGTTTTTCCTGGATTTTCCTATTTTCTTTAATTCCTCCTTTACTGCATCATGCATGACATCATTGGGACACCTCACCAGGACACCTCAGCGCCACATTTATCACATGTCTGAAATCCTGGACACCTCAGATGCTGACTCAGCATGCTGACTCACCGGTCCAGTATCTTGCCTCGTAGTACGTGTCCTCAACTTTTTCTTCTGCCTTTATGTTGGCGCCATGTGTCATCCTACTGGCACCTGTCACGTCTTCCAATGCTATCCAGATAAATCCAGGACTTAATCTGATCACCTCCTCGGTTATCGTGCCAACCGAGTAACTTTACTTTATTGAAACAGCATTAAAATAATATTTTAATGCCACTTTTTCCCACACATTACTGGGCCTACGTTTTTGGGCTCTGGGAATGTTGTCTTGGATCCTGATCAAGCTCAAGTATTCTGATGGATCGATTCCCAAGAAACAGCCCTTGGCAAATTACCAAAATACCCTTGGGTGCCCTTTCTTGCACTATTTTAACCCTAAGGGTAAAATCGTCATTTTACACCCTTCTGTACTCTGTCAGGGTATATACTGACTCTCAGTAACTTTATCTGTATGTACCTTGGCTTCTGGGCCTGTCCAGAATTACCAAAATGCCCTTCATTCATCTGTTACACTTTTGTACAACACAGGGGCATTTTCGTAATTTCGCACTTTTCCAGGGTTCTGCCGGACACTGGCCCACCTATCAGTCCAAGTGTCTCATTGGGCCTCTGTTGGCGCCATTATTGGGCCTTTCTGGGTCCAATATCCTCATGGCACGTATTACGAGGAATCTTCCCCCGTTAATAATTATTGAATATTTTATCTATTATTCACCGTTTATACACATATCCGGACACCGGCTCCTTCTGTCCGATACACTGGCCTGCGGTGTTCAGGCATCCCTGTGAGTCATATCAGTCATCTGACCGAGATCATCCGAACTCATTCAGTCCCTTTTCAAATACCGATAAATCTCCCTATCGGATACCCGGAGGCCTCACACTCCCGTCTGGATTTTCTATTTTGCGAATAACTTTTTCTACAGGCCTCCTATCGGTATTCTGTCAGTTTCCCGACATCCGTCCCATAAGGACGTATCATCCTGTATTTTCTCACCTAGATCTGAATTCTAGGATATCCGGTATTAATTTTTATAACTTTTGGACGATCAGTCCATTTCTGGCTATCTGGAGTCTTCAAAAATTCCTGTATTAAGCCAGATTACCGAGCGTCACTTGCTCTCTCTACCGATGAAATCTGGGACTGAAATGCTTTCGGACAGTCCAAACCACTTCTGGCCTGACTTTCTTTAATTACAATTTAGCCCCAGGGAACTTTTTTTCTTTTCATTTAAGTCCCTTTTTACTTGGCTAAAATTACATTTAAGGACCCCACATTTTTGTCTACTTTCCTTTTTGGCCTTGAAACTTTCCATAATTGCACTTAAGTCCTTTCATTTCCTTTACTAGGTCTAGGGGCATTATTGTCTTTTCATATTTTACCAGAGTATTCTCTGGCCCTGGTCAACTATCCAGATACCCCTTCTTGACTGTCTAACCTTAGCCAAATGACCAAAATACCCTTTACTCATTCTTCAGTTATTCTATAACATAAGGGCATTTTCGTCATTTTGCATATTTTTCCCGGACACCGGCCCCTCTTACCACTGAACTGATATTATGGGCCTGGGCCTTCCCTGGTGTCACTACGGGCCTTAGACAATACTGTATGGCCTCTGGCCATAGTCCGATCATCTCTATTCGGACTGCTCTTCCTTTACCGATTATAACTGTAATTTCCCATCTTCAGGAATTTTTACAGAAAAATCGGGACCTCAAATCAAAATTCTGTGTTGCGTCATTCAATCCGGAATCCTTTTCTCTATCTCCTGGTATTTTCAGATATTTTATCCGGACCGGGCTATTTTGGCCTGAAAGTACGCTCCCGCGCACACTTTTCAAAAATGACCATTTTACCCCTGGTCATATTTCTAATTCTTTCATACACCTAGAGACCTCATATGCACATTTCACAGTTCAGTGAAATGATCAGCATAATTTTCTCTATTTTCTGGCAAAATATGGTACTCATCGGCTACCAGCCCGATCTTTCCCATAATTACGATTATGCCCTTGAATTCTCTTTCTGGCATCTCTAGGCCTAAAAATTGGGGTGTTACATTTCTACCCCCTTAAAATAAATTTCGTCCTCGAAATTTACTTAATACCTCAATCAACTATCCAGGATATAGCTCCTCTGCATATTTTTTTCCTGGTTTATGACTAAGGCTTGGGGCATTCATCCTCTTATACTTATGGACAATTCATTACACTTGTGAGTAGTGTCCATTTCTTTCATATCTTATCCCGCAGAATTCTGATATAATTCCTGGGGTCTACTTCACTCTTCTTACACTTTTCTAATCTCTCAGGAGAGATATTGTTCTTCTGACTTTCTTTCTCCTGATACGAGATCATAACCTAGACAACTTCTGTGACTTTTCTTAACTGTTCTCATAACTTCATGCATCTATGCCAAACCTTTATGGAATTTGCACTTTCTTTAGATCAGAAAAGAACTCTTCATTATCCATATCATCATCTAGGCATATAGTTCCTTACAGCTCAGTCGCCCTTACAGCTATGGTTCTTCTTAACCATTCTTAGGGTCGACCTTAGGGAATATTGGAGATTGTGTCTGGGGTAAGAGCAAATACCTTTCCTAGGGATGTCAGCATTCTTAGGGTAACCTCTTGCAAAGTGGCCTTTCTTACCACAACTGCTTTGCCCTACTCGACATTCCCATGTGCCATGGCTCTTTCCACCACATTGACATCTCTGCTCTCCAACCTAATCATTACCTTGATCAGTCCCCTGCCTGAACTATTGCCTCTTTCTCTTGCTATTGGCTTCACAACTTGAGCTATCTCCTAGAGTGCTCTTTAGCCAATGCTTTTCTATTCTCTATACACAGGGAATTCTCTTTTCTGCTTCTCAGGCATACTTCTACAAAACTTTGAATATCAGTACTCAGCTTTGGACTTGGACTCCGTCTTTGCTAAGGGAAAGCTAAGTTTAGTCTGTATACTAGAGGCTATATGAGAAAATCATTATAAAATAATTTCTCTAGGTGAGTTTATCAACTAGTGAAGCTTCCTCACCTTAACTTCGTCTTTGGCATTCATCTTCCCAAAGAGATACTACATTGTACTCATGTCTCATGGCTCATTACTTTCCTTAGGCTAGGTCTAACTGCGACCTCGGGATCTAACTGCGATCAACCATTAGCCTCTTCAGAATCTATCTACGACCCTGAAGCTGTTAGGATCTAACTACGACCCTGGAGCCATGCTAGGATCTAACTACGACCCTCCAGAATCTAACTGTGATTCTGTTGTACTTTATATCTCCCGAAGATATTAAGCCAACAGACTAAGTTATAAGGTTAACTGCTTCCACCTGTTGATAACTCCATAAATAAACATTTGAAAAATTTATAGCCCCATATCACTTACCCAGACTTTACTTACTCTCTCTCTTACTCAGGAGTTCCTTCTCTTCTTTCAACCTGTGCTCTAACTGCGAGCAATTTGTACCAGATCTAACTCTTATCTGAAGAGTGATCTGTACTCATATGAATCTAACTCTTTTTGAGAGCCATCTGTTTCAGATCCAACTCTTATCTGAAGAGTGATCTAGAAACAATCCCTTTCTTGTTATCTGCTACTTTACCTGTATACCATTCTGCTCAATAGAAATGGCTCTGAGTACTGTATTCACAAGCCTATAGAAATACCTGAGTAACCTCAATCATATCTGAGTAACCTCAATCATAAATCATATCTTAATATGATATCATAACCTATCGTCCCATAAACTGAGACCATCTATCATCCTCAATACAATCATATCATCCTCATATCATATGGTATGGGAGCAACATAATTTCTCATACTTTCTCATCTCATATATGTACTCATATATACTCTACCCTGCATGCACTGCAAAAGGGGAGTATCCATTCATCATAGCATACTCTAACATGCATGTCATCATATGACCATTGCAAGGAGATGCAACTATTCATCGTAACTTATGGCATCATAAGCCATATCACCATCATACTTTGCTCAACCATCCATTAGACATCGTAATAGACTAAGTAAGCCTCGAAACATATTTCCTTTATCATATTGCCTATCTTATTATCAATCATTCTGAAGCATTCATCTATTTAGCTCAGGCTGCCATGCTACCCTCTTATCAGGGTATAGACTCAACCCTTCATCACTCTTTCTTACATAGGGGAGTCACTGTATCTCGTAATCTGTGGCTACCTTCTACCATCTCTTTTCTTCTTTTGTCTATCTATCAGTCTAAGTCTATTCTTGACCAGACTGTGGTTCCTTATCGGCCTTTACTGTAACAGCCCAGAATCTCTTCACAAAGATATTATCCGCTTCCCCTTAGGCAGGCCTGGTGCCCACATGATGTCACGGTTTTGTTTTCCAGACACACGAGCCACAGCCCTTAAGCACCTGAAAATGCGTCTTTCTCTTGATCCTAGCAAACTTCAGTTGCATAGATCTCATTCATCATCTTTTACTATTACTTCTACTTTCTAGGGTACTATGCCCTAGGTCCATCACTTCTCCGTGATGAAATCCCTCTGCTCAGAGAACATTGAGCTCTTTATCTATTAACCATCACGTCTGTACCATTAGGCCATATACTAGGATCATCTCTGGAAGATCTCATTCTAGCTTTTAGGTTTTTTATTCAGATTAGCTGAATAAAACCTCTGTAACGTAGATCTACTCTTAGTTATCACATGGAGGATCTACTTTAAACCTCGTCTTAAACTGATTTTTCATTTCTCAGTACCTTTGTACTGTCTGGCTTACCATATGCTATACCAATCCTCTAGCTGGTGGACTTCAGCGAGTTTGGTACCTTCATTCTCTTCATCATATGGCCTCTGCCAATTATAGTCGCAACTTGAGAACTGCATAGTTACAACTCACATGCTCTGCGACTTTTAGTCGCAACCGTCGCATACTACTCGTCACGACCTGGCATCTCTGTGTCCTTTAGTCGCAACCTATAACATCGCTACCTGAACTCCTTTGTACACTGGTCGCGTACTGCAATATTACTCATCGCGACCTGAGGTCTTCTCACATCGCAACATCAACTTATCTGTACATATTAGTCGCGACATAAGACTCCTCTTCTCTACTTCCTACTTTTAAAACATGTAGTCATACTCATCCTCATACAACGGCAACATACTAGATATAGGGTAGCTCAATAGTGCGCATACTGGACAATACAATCCAATCACATACAGGATTCATCCGTTCATTAGCCAATGGAAACAGAACACAAGTAAACTCGTACCTTAATTTGGCACAGGCGACTTTCTTATCTCGTTGCCAGTCAGGGTATATATTCTTCCCTAAGTCGGGTATCTTTCGCCTGTTGTGTTCTGTGGACACTCCCTGGCATAATAGCGTAACCCTTGACCTACTGGACAAGGCCTCATACTATGGTCTCGATCACAGTTCCTACATTCATTAGGCCTTGGTTGCCTACTAACTTCTCTTGGCCCACTACCTGTCCTACTTCCTTGCTTCTTATTAACTTTTGACCCATATGCTGGCCCATTTTTCTTCTTACTGTTCACTCTCAAGGAACCTGGTGGCATCACTTTCGGTGGTACTGATGGAGTAGGCTCACTCTTTTCTAGCTTGCCAGATGGGTTTTTCTTTCAGTGGGACATTCTAAAATCTTAAAGATTTTCTCTAACTAGCTTACCCAATCCTCAACTACTTAAGTGTCAAAAATCCCTTCAAACATGGGCGGATTAAACTTATGGAATCATTCCATCCATGTTTGCAGACTTTCCTGGTCATTATTATTTCTTATAGACTCCTGATGTCTATTCATTCCAGTCTGCTCATGATCTGGTGAGGTTCAGGTTCTATATCATTCTCTGGTACTACCTACTTCCCAGACTGCTGTAATCTTGCAACCGCAGCAGCAACCGCCATAGTGATAGCAGAATCTCGCTCTTGATCTTGGCGAGCCTGGGTTGCCCATATCTCATCGTGACTTAACTTGTTGTAACTTGGATATCTGGCATCCTCACTACAGTATCGGGTTACAACACGATACCTTGAGCTACTCTTTGCAGCTTCCTTAGTCGTAAACTGATCAGCTTCCGTCTCTATCCATAGAGGAAACTGCTTCTTAAACCTTGTTCTGCTTAGTCCAGCCATATTGTGTTAATAAACACGAGACCTCGACTGTATTGGCTGACTAAGATTAGCCCATCATAATCATATCCTTCGTAAGACTATAAAGCTCGGGGTCCAGCCTCATTCATCTGGGTGTCACTGTCTTCTGTCTAAACCTTTCCAAGCAGTGAACACCATCCCTATATCCTACTCTAGGGAGAGGACCACTCAAACTTCTCATTTCTTTAAGGAATCAAACTAACTAAACCAGAGCATCATTGAGCCAGAACCTTCTGTTCTGTGCCAGAATCTTATGCTCGGAGCCAGAACCCTTTGTTTTGTGCTAATCTTATTCTGTACTAACACCATAAATTATATGTTCAGAGCATTTCCTAAGCCAGAATCCTTTGCTCTGATACCAAAATGAAACATCCTTACTTTCGATTGTCTTAGGGACCATTTAGTAGCATTTAGAACCACTTTCAAGGTCATTGAAGTCCAATTTCTCAATCTGGAATTTACACAGTGAACAGTACTCGATAAGAGTAAAACTCCAGATTGAGAAATTGGACTTCAATGACCTTGAAAGTGGTTCTAAATGCTACTAAATGGTCCCTAAGACAATCGAAAGTAAGGATGTTTCATTGGAGGTACAGTGGGACATACTCTGAGACAGTCAGTAGACCCAGATATCCCAGGACCTAGCAGAGTGCTAGATCAAACAAACATCCCAGATCCTAGTAGACCCAGACTAACCATGGTAGAGTTATATCTGGGAAATCTAGTTATAGAACTATCACCAACAGGGCATATGAGTGAGGAGCACTTTGAGAGAGCTGTGGAGTTAGCCCAGCAGCTGTACAGTCTTAGAGGACTTCTTGACAGGAGCAGGGATCAAGACTACGCAGTTTATCAGGATTTTATTACCAGAGTAAGAAATGCCTATCAAGCCTTCCAACCAAATACATTGACACTGGATGATTGGTCAGTTATTATGGATGAAATTCTGCCAACCACCCCTACTTGGAGAACGGGATTAGATGAATACTTTGAAGAAAATCCTTACAAAGACATACCTTATTGGATTTATTTGATTAAAGAATTTATTAGAATCAAGTTTAAGAAGGACTAGGGTATGTTTAGAAATAATGATGTTCTCCATGTAGTTATAAAGACCAGTATGGCACTATATGTATGACTTTTAATGACTATATGTTTATGACATGTTTTGAATGAAATGAAAGTTATGTTATTTATAGTATTCTTCTGTTGTTGAAATAGTAAATGAAAATGGTTCATACAAGAAGAACCGTTACGACAGATGAACCAGAGAACACAAGGGATATTAATCAACTAATCTTAGAGAGGCTGGAGCAACAATAGAAAATGATAGAAGAAATACATGTGACACAAGCACGAAGTGAATAGGATAGAGATACTGCTATAGCCGCAGCAGTGGCTGCAGCAGTGAATAATATGAGGCCTCCAGAACCATCTGAAGCAGCGAATATAGCAGCAGAAAGAGTGCAACGTCTGATAGAGCCTTCTGAGATAATCAATAGAGAACCTGAAAGAGTACAGCAACAACCAGTACAGCCGCAGAGAAGGGCTAAGCAAAGAGATGAGGTGGTTAGCATCCAGCAGTGGATGGTCAGGTTCTGCCAGCATAATCCTCCTATATTTGAGGGAACATTTGAGGTCCAGGCTGCGGAGGATTGGATCAGTAGATTGGAAAAGATTTTTAAAGTTCTGGATTGTCCAACGGAGATGAAGGCTCAGATGGCTATCTACCAGCTGGAGAAGGATGCTGATAGGTGGTAGAAAAATACAGAACTGCTCATGCAAGCAAGAAATATTCCAGTCACTTGGGAAGTGTTTCTTGAACAGTTTTATGCGAAGTATTTTCCTTAGTCTGTGAGGGATGAAAGAGAAGCGGAATTCCTTGTGCTGAGACAAGGAGAAAGAGAATCCTTTGACGAGTACTTGGCCAAATTCATTCATCTTTCTCAGTATTCAACATATTTGCGCCAAGTAGATGATGAGAGGTGGATGACCGAGAGGATGATCAGAGGATTGAACTCTATGTTGAAGGAGAAGCTGACTCCTCAACAGTACAATCAGTTCAACAAGGCTGTAGAGGCATGCCGCATAGTAGAGAACAGTATGAATCACAGGATGCTATCTAAGCCTGTAAGTAAGGAACAGACAATTCCTAAGAGGGTCGGTCGAAGCCAAGATACTGCAAGAAGTAGCAACTATAGAAAAAGGAAGCAACCATGGCAGAATAGGAGACCTGGCAGAGGAAATTACCTAGAAGGGCCGAATAACAGAGACACAAGTGCCTGAGTGTGCAACAAATATGGGAAAAATCATGGGGATAGGCCTTGTTTGGTGGGCCAAAATATCTACTATACTAGTGGAAAGCCGGGACATTTTTCTCGGGAATATCCTCAGGCAACAGCTGATCAAAGGCCGCGGACGCAAGGACACGTATTTGCACTTTCCAGAGAAGATGCACAGAAATCACCTGAGATGATTCAAGGTACAATCTATATTAATGACCACTCAATGATTGCTCTGTTTGATTCTGGTGCAAGTCATTCTTTTATTTCCTATAATTGTGCTAGATGTCTAGGCCTGGTGGTTAGTAAATTGCATTATGAAATGTATGTGACAACTCCCACAAGTGCTAGGGTAGTTACCTCTGATGCTTGTTTGAATATTATTGTGCAGTATGAGCACTGTTATACAACCCTAGACCTAATATGCATGCCTTTCTGAGAGATTGAGGTTATACTTGGGTTAAATTGGTTGTCCTCCAATAATGTAATGCTGGACTGCAAAAATAAGATTCTAGTTCTTGGTTCGACGGTAGCAGATCTGAGTCCAGATATACGACTGAATTTCATAACGGAGGCACAAGCAGATAAATGCTTGCGGAAAAGATTTCAAGGATACATGGTTTTTCTCTCTGTTCAAGCAGAAGTCGAAGAAGGAATTGAGACGATTGCAGTAGTTAATGAATTTCCTGAAGTCTTTCCAAAGAAAATTCAAGGATTACCTCTGGAGAGAGAAGTGGAGTTTGCAATCGATATTGTGCTTAGAGCGGGACCAGTATCCAAAGCCCCATATCGGATAGCTCCTAATGAAATGAGTGAGCTGAAGAAGCAGATCGAGGAGCTTTTAGAGAAGGGTTTCATACGACCTAGTGTTTCTCCCTGGGGTGCTCTAGTGCTATTTGTTAAAAAGAAAGATGGCAGCTTAAGACTGTGTATTGACTACAGAGAGCTGAAAAAGATCACGGTTAAGAACAAGTACCCTCTCCCCAGAATTGACGATTTGCTAGATCAATTGGCTGGGGCGAGTCTATTCTCCAAGATTGATTTACGATCTGGCTATCATCAGTTGAGAATTAAGTTAGATGACATTTCAAAGACTGCTTTCAGAACACGTTACGGGCATTTTGAGTTTTTGGTTATGCCTTTAGGTCTGACTAATGCGCCTGCAATTTTCATGGATTATATGAACCGGATCTTCAGGCCTTATTTAGATCAGTTTGTGGTGGTCTTCATAGATGATATTCTGGTTTACTCCAAGTCTGCTGAGGAGCATAAAAGACATTTGAGAATTGTTCTTGGTATCCTTAAAGAGAGGCAGCTCTACGCTAAGCTTAGTAAGTGTGAGTTTTGGCTTTCAGAAGTCAAATTTCTTGGTCACGTCATATCCCAAGACGGGGTAGCTGTGGATCCTAGCAAAGTTGAAGCTGTTTTAAGCTGGGAGTAGCCAAAGACAGTGATAGAGATCAAAAGTTTCTTGGGCTTAGCAGTGTATTACAGAAGATTCATCCAGGACTTTTCTTGAATTGCCTTGCCACTAACCAAGCTTACTAGAAAGAATCAGCAGTTTAAGTGGGACGAGAAGTGCGAGGCTAGTTTTCAAGAGTTAAAGCAGAAATTAACCACTATTCCTGTACTGATCATTCTAGACCCAACTCAGACTTATGTAGTCTACACTGATGCTAGTAAACAGGGCTTGGGATGTGTACTGATACAGCAAGGTAGAGTAGTAGCCTACGCCTCTCGGCAGTTAAAGCCGCATGAACAGAATTATCCCACTCATGATCTGGAGTTTGCAGCGGTGGTTTATGCTCTAAAGATATGGAGGCATTATTTATATGGAGCTACAATTGAATTGTACTGTGACCTCAAAAGCCTAAAGTATCTGCAGGATCAGAAAGAGCTGAATATGAGACAAAGACGATGGATGGAATTGTTAAAGGATTACGATTTCCAAATTAAATACCATCCAGGAAAAGCCAATATAGTGGCCGATGCTCTGAGCAGAAAGGTGGTGCAGGTAGCATATTTGATGATCAAAGAATTAAAGTTGATTGAGGATATGCAAGATTGGAGCCCTTTGTATCAGATGCAAGTGACAGAAAGTTCCTACGGGGGAGTGCATGTCAAAGCTTGTATAGAAGATGAGATTAAAGAGGCTCAAGAACATGATAAGCTCGCAATGATTTTTAAGGACAAGCTGGAGAGAGAGAAGACTAAGAATTTTGAGATTTCCTCAGATGGATTATTGCAGTTTAGAGGAAGACCCTACATCCCTAATGCTAGGGTCTAAGGGAGAAGATTCTGGATGAAGCACATAAAAGCTGATATACAGTGCATCCAGGTATGACCAAGATGTACCATGATGTTAAAAGATTATTTTGGTGGCCTAGACTGAAGAAAGATGTGGTGGCTTTTGTGTCTAAGTGCTTAACGTGCCAGAAAGTGAAGATTGAGCATCAGAAGCTAGCAGGAACATTGCAACCTCTAGATGTTCCTGAATGGAAGTGGGACAGTATTGCCATGGACTTTGTAGAAGGACTACCCATGACACCAACTAAGCATGATACGACATGGGTGGTGATTGATCGGTTGACAAAGTCAGCTCATTTCCTGGCAATAAATAAGAGGGATTCTCTAGAGAAGTTGGCAAAATTGTACATAAAGGAAATTGTTAGACTGCATGGAATCCCAAGCAGTATTGTGTCTGACAGAGACCCTCGATTCACGTCAAATTTTTGGAGGGCTTTGCAGCAAGAAATGGGTACTACACTCAGATTCAGCACAGTTTATCATCCTCAAACCGATGGTCAGTCTGAGAGAACAATCCAGACACTAGAAGATATGTTGAGAGCATGTGTCTTGGATTTTAAAGGCAGTTGGGATACTCATCTACCATTGATAGAATTTGCATACAATATAGCTATCAAGCTAGTATTCAGATGGCCCCATTCGAAGCTCTTTATAGACAAAAGTGTAGATCTCCCTTATGCTGGCTTAAGTTAACTGAGAGAAGAATATATGGTCCTGATATTGTGGATCAGACTGCTGAGCAGATTGCAATGATTAGAAAACGGATGATGACAGCTCAAAGTCGACAGAAGAGTTATGCAGATGTCAGACGAAAGCCGTTAGAGTTTGAAGAAGGCGAGCATGTATTTCTTAAGTTAACTCTAACTACGGGAGCTGGACGATCAATCAAGGTGAAGAAGTTGCATCCTAGATACATTGGACCATTTCAGATTCTCTCAAGGATAGGATCAGTGGCCTACAAGTTGGCACTTCCTCCAAATCTCAGCCAGATACATGATGTATTCCATGTTTCCCAGCTAAAGAAGTACGTTCCAGATCCAACGCATGTAATTGAACAAGATGAAGTTGCGCTGCGAGATGACCTGACCTATGAAGTTGGACCAGTACAAATAGTTGATCGAAAGGTCAAGCAACTATGTAATAAGCAGATCCCTATAGTCAAAGTGATCTGGAAAGGCTTAACAGAGAATGAAGCTACCTGGGAAACAGAAGAAAAGGTGAAGGAGATGTACCCTGATTTATTTCGGTAGAGTGTATATGTTGTAAATTTTGAGGACGAAATTTATTTTAAGGGGGAGAGAAATGTAACATCCCTAATTTCTGTACTATGTTGTATGTACAGATTGAATAAAATATATATAAGATTTTTTAGGAAAAGATGTGGCCATATTTATGTAAAGAAAGGGATTAATTGGAAGAGGAAGAAAGCGTAAGAGCCAAAGTACAAAATTACGAAAACGTCCCTGTGATGCCCTTAGGATCAATATAGTGTAAGAAAAAGTACCAAGGGTATTCTGGTCATTTCACAATGGATGGATATCAGATGAAATTTGATAGTAAATTTTTATAATTAATATGAGGATTTATGGAGTTGACAGAAGTCAAAAAGGAGTCCTGTAGAATTAATTATGGAATTTACGGTGAAAAAGGACACCGATAAAGGGTTAAAGGAAATGTATGTAATTTTTATCAGGATTTCTGGGCCTCAGAAAATTATGAAAATTTGTAGAGAATTCATTTTATATTAGAATGAATTTCTAAAAATGTTAGAACAATTAAAGGAGGTGTTTAGCATTTATTCTAAGATCAGGATAATTTAAGGATATCGGTATAAGGAAAGTACATTGGGATTTGTGCCAATTAGCTATTGGACCTAAAAAGGGCCCAAAAATTTTGTCCTAGCCCAGCCCAATAAGTCTCAAAAGTTATCTTGGAGCCCAAGCCCAATAAGGAATAATTTATGGATTTTGAAAAGAAAAAGAAAAGAGAATAAAGTAAGAATTAGGGTTTGCACATGGTGGGACCCATAAGGACTCAAAAATGGCGCCAAGAAGAGGAGCTTAGGTGTCCCAAGTGATGTCATGCTAGTTGAAACATCCTCCCTTAGGCTCCTCAGAGTACACTTGCGGAAGCCATATTAGCTCGATTATATCTTAACTTAAGCCCAGAAATTCAAAATTTCACTCTTAAGTTCCTTATTCTGAACCTTTAATTTGAAAATTAATTTATCTCGTTCTACACATCCAAATGAGGCTTATTACCTATCCATGTAATGCCCCAGATGTGTACGACTGGCTTGTCAAATTTCATAGCCAAACTCCTTCGTTTACTAGGTCAAACTGAGGTCAGAACACTGCTACCTCAGGACCTGCGAATTTCTCTTTTAATTCGTCATCCACAAATTAAAACATGCCAAACAATATTTCTTAATGAATAACAAAGTGTCATACAACAAAGCATATACAAAATTCTCGTATTTCTATACAGCTTTCCAATGCTATCCAGATAAGTCCCAGACTTTATCTGATCACCTCCTCGGTTATCGTGCCGACCGAGTAACTTTACTTTATTGAAACAGCATTAAAATAGTATTTTAATGCCACTTTTTCCCACATATCCCTGGGCCTACGTTTTTGGGCCTGGAATATCATCTTGGGGCTCTGATCCAGCCCAAGTACTCTAATGGCACGATTCCCAAGAAACACCCCTTGGCAAATTACCAAAATGCCCTTAGTCTCTCTTTCTTTACTTTATTAGGTCTAGGGGCATTATTATCTTTTCCCATCTTACCAGAGTATTCTTTGACCCTGGTCAACTATCCAGATAACTTCCCTGGACTGTCTAACCTTAGGCAAATGACCAAAATACCCTTTACTCATTCTTCAGCTGTTCTATAACATAGGGGTATTTTCGTCATTTCGCACCTTTTTCCCGGACACCGGCCCCTTTTACCACTGGACTGATCTAATGGGCCTGGGCCTTCCCTGGTGTCACTATAGGCCTTAGAAACACTATACGGCCCCCTGGCCACAGTCCGATCATCCCTATCGGAACTGCTTTTCCTTTACCGATTATAACTGTAAATTCCCATCTTCAGGAATTTTTACAGAAAAATTGGGACCTCAAATCAAAATTCCGTGACTCCTCATTCAACCCGGAATTCTTTTCTCTATCTCCCGGTATTTTCAGATATTTTATCCGGACCGGGCTGTTTTGGCCTGAAAAAGCACTCACGCGCACACTTTTCCAAAATGACCATTTTACCCCTGGTCACATTTCTAATTCTTTCATACACATAGAGACCTCATATGCACATTTCACAGTTCAGTGAAATGATCAGCATAATTTTCTCTATTTTTTGACAAAATATGGTATTCATCGGCTACCAGCCCAATCTTTCCCATAATTACGATTTTGCCCCTGCATTCTCTTTCTGGCCTCATTACTCATCTTCTCATCCCTTATGATAAGTTCTAGAAATTCTCTTTCAATAACTCATCCCTTAAACTCTTCGAGAGTCATCGCTAATTGAAAAGCTCGACAACCCGCCCATATCAGGTTATCTTACACAGGAGCTAGCCCATATCAAGCTACCTTCAGAATTCCTAGGCTTAAGACTTAGGATATTCCTCACATTCCTCATTTTGAACCTAGGTGAACTAGACCCAAAAATTGGGATGTTACACTAGTGATGTCATGGTGGTGAAGTCATGAGCCAAAGAGAAAAGACATTCCAAGATCAAACCTTTAACCATTAGATCAAATAGTTTTCAAGGTGATCTTGGCCTTCAATTTTCTCAAGACTTTTGCTATAAATACCCCCTCATTTGCAAGCCAAAACTGTGAGCAAGAAAGGGTGGAGAGCCTCTTGGAAAATATTTCTCAAGCAAGGAAGAAGCAAGGATCTTGAAGAAGCTTGTAAGGTAAGTTGCTCCCTTGCTTCTAGACTTTGTTCTTATGATTTCTTCTTGAGTTTAAGTTGGTTTTGAGGCTTGAAATGCTGCTGAAATTTCTTTGAATATGTGATAGGAACATGTGTTTATGTTCTAGATAGTTTGCACAAGCTTAAACAAGCTTAAACAAGCTTAAATCACATGATAATGGCTTAGGAATCCATGTGTTTTTGTGAATCCATGAAGGTGTTCTTTTCTGTACAGTATGAAATCACTGTTTATATGTTGGAATTTCATGGTTTTGATGCTTCCAATGGGTTTAGAATGGAGTTTTGTGTGGGGTTATAGTAGGAAAACAAGTATTGGAAGCATTGGAACCAAAATGGAAATTTTTGAAAAAAGGGAGCTACTTTTCGGTACTGTGCAGAACTTTAGGAAGCAAATGGATTCTGGAATATTTGATTACATATTTGGATTCCACATGAAAAATTATGTGGAAATGAACCATGAGAGTTTAGTTTAGAAAGATGTAAACAAATGTCACAAAGTAGAGAAAGAAAGGAGCTTATTGAAACTAGACTTGGAATTTGTTTGGAATGGAGTTATAATTTGGTAATTATCTTGTAATGTCTAGGTTTTGACATTTGTGGCAAGGAAAGACCATTTCTAGAAGGGAAGGACAAGGATCTATGTAACATCCCTAATTTCTGTACTAAGTTGTATGTACAGATTGAATAAAATATATGAGATGTTTAGGAAAAGATGTGGCCATATTTATGTAAAAAAAAGGATTAATTGGAAGAGGAAGAAAGTCTAAGAGCCAAAGTGCAAAATTACGAAAATGCCACTGTGATGCCCTAAGAATCCAGAAGTAAATGGAGGGCATTTTGGTCATTTCACACAATGGATGGATATCAGAGAAAATTTGATAGTAAATTACTATAATTAATATGAGAATTTATGGAGTTGACAGAAGTCAAAAAGGAGTCCTGTAGAATTAATTATGGAATTTACGGTGAAAAAGGACACCGATAAAGGGTTAAAGGAAACATATGTAATTTTTAACAGGACTTCTGGGTTTCAGAAAATTATGAAACTTTGTAGAGAATTCATTTTATATTAGAATGAATTTCTAAAAATGTTAGAACAATTAAAGGAGGTGTTTAGCATTTATTCTGAGATCAGGATAATTTAAGGATATCAGTATAAGGAAAGTACATTGGGATTTGTGCCAATTAGCTATTGGACCTAAAAGAGGCCCAACATTTCGTCCTAGGCCAGCCCAATAAGGCCCAAAAGTTATCTTGGAGCCCAAGTCCAATAATGAATAATTTATGGATTTTTTAAAAGAAAGAAAAAGAGAATAAAGTAAGAATTAGGTGTTGCACATGGTGGGACCCACAAGGACTTCAAAATGGCACCCAAAAAGAGGAAGGGTTAGGTGTACCAAGGGAGGCCATGCTAGTGATGTCATGGTGGTAAGGTCTTGAGTGAAAAGTGAAAAGGCATTCCAAGATCAAACCTTTAACCATTAGATCAAATAGTTTTCAAAGTGATCTTGGCCTTCAAATGGCACATGACTTTTGCTATAAATACCCCCCCTTTCCATTCATTATTCACACCCAAGAGCTCCTTTAGAAAGAGAAGTGAGTTCTAGAGAAAGAAAGTGGAAGAAAGCAAGGAAGAAGCAAGGGTCTTGAAGGAGCAAGTAAGGTAAGTTGTCTCCTTGGTTCTACCTTTTGTTCTTATGGTTTGTGCTTGAGTTTAAGTGATTTTTGAGGCTTAAATATTGGGGAAATGCTGCTGGAATTTCTATGTATATGTGAGAGGAACATGAGTTTTATGTCATAGATAGTTTAAACAAGCTAGTTGCATGGTTGGTTGTTGGATTAAGTTGATGTTCTTGACTTTACCATGGAAGAACATTTCGGTTTGCACTGTTCATGCACTGTTCATGATAGAAAGAGATGGAATTTCAATGATTTAATGCTTCCATTGAGTTTATATGATAATTTTGTGTAGGATTGGAAAGGTTTTGAACCTTGGAAACCATTGGAATTAAAGGTTGTAATGTTGAAAATTCCTTTCGGGGTACTGTTCACTCGCATGAACAGTGATTTGAATTTCATGATTTTGATACTTCCAATGGTCTTAAAATGAGATTTTGTGTGTGGGGAAAGTGGAGGAACAAGTATGGGAAGCATTAGAATCAAAATGAGAATTTTTGAAAGAATTATGCATGTTTTTCAAATCTGTCCGGAATAGTGCATAGTTGCTGGAATTTGGTTGTTTTGAGTTCATAAATGGATTCAAAAGGCCAAATTGTGTAGGGTAAGGTCAAGACATCAATTGATTCAAAGGTCAAGTCAATTGGTAAAGATTAAAGGATGTAATGTTACTTAAAGTAAGCTTAGTGTTCAAGAGAAGTTAGATTGTAATGGTTGGATGGTAATGTGATGTTAGGATTTGCTTGGTGTGCTCAAAAGAGGGCAGCCACATAGCAAGGAAAAGTAAGAAGGAAGAAGCAAAGTTAAAGTGGAAAGAAGTAAAGCAATAAGGTAGTAAACTTACCCTAAACTTGTATGTATTGAATGTTATGCTTGATTGTGCTATGACTTTGTTGAATTGTGTGCATATGTGTATATGATTGAAGCTCTGTTTCTATGATTACCTTGGCCAATTGTATTTCATATGTTACATGGAAGCATGCACATTACACAATGTTTACACTTTCACAAGCAAGCACAAGTAATTACTTTAATGCATGCATTGTTTAGTACCGTTTGCTATTGAGATTTCCCCAGAAATCTCACCCCATCCATGTAATCCCAAACCCACAGGTTTACGAATGAGTAAAGAAGATAAAGAGGCATGAAGAGAGGTTGGGAATTGGAAGATTTGAATATTATGTGATAAATGTGCGAATTGTTGCATGTAATGTTGTTATATGACAAGTTGAGCAACAATGTTCATGATGAAAAGGTATAATAGTAAATGATGAAATAAATGTATCAAATAATTATGGCATAACCCCATAATGTATATGAATGTATGAAAGGCCAAAGAGTTTGGTTATGTGTTCTGGAACAATTAATGGAAAATTCATGTTTTTGAGGTTAAGGTTAAGATTCAAAGATATTTTCTAGAAAATGCCATTGTACTGGTAGACTATACAAAGTACTGTGTACGTAAGTGCTGTCTAAGAAGGCTGGAAGTGAGTGGACCTAGCCAGTTTATCCAGTCTTTCCTGGGTACTTACGTAGAATGGTAGTTCTCATGGGACTTACCGAATCAGTACAATTATCTTCTGTCAGGATTTTTGGCAGAGAGAGATATAATAAAGTTAGGATTACTTCTGTAAGTATACTCTGAGATGTTTAAAGGAGGATGTTTCAATCTACAAGAGGTAGCAAGAATACCTAACTATAAACTTATGTTTTTGATTGAATTGCTTACTTGTTATGCATGAAGGTTTGGTTGAGCCTAGTATGTTATGTGATGATGTTTATGATGATGATGATGTGCTATGAATATGTGCCACTCCTTGCAATATATGTCATGACAATATGCATGTTAGAGTTTGCTTATGTATAAGCATGAATTAGCTCCCATTGCATGATAACATGTTAGGCATTTAATCAAACATGCATAACCTTATAGTTTGTATGACTTGCTATTGGGATTTCCATGAAATCTCATTCCTTCCATATAAATAACCATGCTCTAGGTGCTGGATGTTCTCAAGGAAAAACGGTAAATGTAGATGGATGACTGTACATAACTTAAAGAGTGTGCACTTTACTTACAAGATGATGTTTTGATGTGAATGTTGCATGCTACTCCCAAATCCGATCAGAGATAGTGTGTTTCCAACGATAGTTTAAGTGACTTATCAATTTCGGTTTCACGTGAAATTTGGTATGAAAATAGCTAAGATCTAGAGCTTTAATTGGAAACCAATAACGCCTCATTTGGTTAAGAAATCGAATTGTTATGATTTTTCAAAGTCGAGACTTAAAATATGGAATAAGATAATACGACTACTAGGAGCCAGTGAGGTTCATGCGCTAATTTCATATAGTAAATGAATGAGTTTTTCCACGAAAGTTTATGATCTTAAAGTAGACATATGGAGATTTAAATCCATATGTAACATGACTCATTTGGATAAGTAACCTAAGAGAAATGAATTTTTGAAAATGGGGCAAAGAAACTGGAACTTCCAGATTTACCAAATGAACAGTAAAGTTCAACGAATAAACTGATTTGATCTGGACAAGGGAATCTCATTTTCATATTTTTATATCCAATTTGAATGAAATATATTTAATTAGAAATTGGAATCACCTCAAAACTATTTTTCTAGATTTAATTATGAATTTTCAAAAATTCAGGCTGTAATCTGGAATTACCCAGTGAACAGTGAACAGTGAACAGTACCGTAAGCCCAACTCTTGGAAATTCATGTTTTTGAGGTTAAGAGGTATTCCAATAATATAAGATAATTCCAATTGAGTATATGTAAGGTTAAGGTCAAGTTTTAAAGTGGAGATTTAAGGATATTTACTAGAAAATGCCGTTGTGATGGTAGACTATACAAAGTACAGTGTACGTAGGTGCTGTCTAAGGAGGCTGGAAGTGAGTAGACCTAGCCGATTCATCTAGTCTTTCCTGGGTACTTATGTAGAATGGTAGTTGTCACGGGAATTACCGAATCAGTACAGTTATATTTCTGCCAGGATTCTCAGCTAGAGAGAATTAATAAAGTTAAGATTGCTTCAGTAAGTATACTCTGAAGGGTCTAAGGAAGGATGTTTCAGATCTCATATCTTGAGCTCATGGACTGCACTGAGGGGTTTTCTATTTTATTTTTCACCTTTTTCATGTTTTGATGCTGCTAGATCTAGGGTTTTCATTATATGAACAAGGGATTGAATGTTGATTGATTATTCTCATATTAGACAATTGTAATTAACTTTGGATGTGTCACATCCTCACTCTCCTAGCTTCATCTTCTCCAAACCCGTACCCTGTTATGTTTAGAAAAGGTAGGGGTGAGATTTCGGGGGAAATCTCAGTAGCAAACGGTACCACAAACAATGTATGCAAGTATATGCTTAGTGTTAAACATGCTTGCTTTACTATGATTATGCTTGCATGATGACATATACATCTTCTATGATTCTTACTTATAACATATGGCCATAGCATAAAAAGAAATAGAGTATTATCAATCATACATGCTTCACATAACCAAGACAAGTCAATAGCATATTAACAACACTCAAGCAATAAGCATACAAGTAGGTAAGTTCACTACCTGACATGCATCCTTTCCTTTAGTCCTTAGCCTTTGCTCTGAGATCCCTTCTTTATAGAGGTTAGAGCCTATACATAGCATAATAATATTTTATTATTATCTCATCCAGTATAACTCTACTGAACTCAAGCTTATCTTGAGATAATACCCCTATTCTGACCATCCCCTAACTTTGTTTCTATCCACAACTAACCTTATAGAGAGAGATATTTCTCTATTCTAACTATCTAGTTTATAAGAGCAATCCTCTAATTTATTAGAGCAGGGACTAGAATAAATTACTTACCTTATTCCTAAGCTCCTTGGATTGCTCCTAGCTCAGCCATAACTTCTCCTTTTTCCTTCCTTTCTTTCTCTTCCTTCCTTCCTTTCTCTCTTTCTCTTCCCTTCTTGGTTGTTGCCGTGGGTGTGCCTTGGAATAGAAGGGGGGAAGGGGTATTTATAGGTGGAGGGAGGTGGAATGGATGGCTTAGATCGAATCACGATGAACGGCTTAGATCGCTATGCTTCCTTAAGAAGCTCCGGCTGCATCATTGTGATGACATCTGTCATATCCTAATTTCTCCCTATCTGTATAATACTGATAGAGGAAAGAGGTTTGGAAAGGATTGTGATAATGAATAAAGAAGAAAAGAATGATTAGATGAAGGTTTAAAGAAGATGGACTAAATTGAAAAGTATAAAAGTTCCATGGTGCAAAATGTAAAGTAGACATAAACTTTGGGCCATTAAGTGTAATTATGAAAAGTTGAGGGCCTAAAGTGTAATTTTCAAAAGTTTATGGACCTAAATATAATTTATCAAAAGTTCAAGGGGCAAAAGTGTAATTATGAGAAAGTTGAGCAGAAAAAGGCCCAAAAATACCTAGAATCAAATCAGACCCAAATTTTACCAATAGATAAAGAAAATTATTCCAGTTAGTTTGACGCAACACAGAATTTCAATTTGAGGTCCCAAAAAATTGATATAAATTTTTGAAGTTAGGAGAAATTACTACAGTATTTTTTGAACCTCAGAATTAGATGAAGCTTTACAGTAAATTTTTATAATTAATATGAGAATTTATAAAACTGACAGGATCAGAAAAAGAATCCTGTAGAATTTTTAATGGAATTTACAGTTGAATAAAATACCCGATAAATACCTTCGGGAGAGGTTTCTCGTGATTTGTGTTATAAAGATAGTGGATCATATAAAGGCACAAAATGGCATCACAGAGGCCCATTAAGGTAATCGGACAGATATGTGGGCTAGTGCCCAGAGGAACCCCAGAAAAATGTGAAATTACGAAAATGCCCCTAGGTTGTACTATTGTATAAGAGATGAATGAAGGGCATTTTGGTCATTTTGGATAGGACAAAAATGCCAAGATGAGTACAGGAATGATTACTAGAGTCAGTATATGCCCTGATAATGTATAAAGAGGTGTGAAATGACAATTACGCCCTTAGGGTTAATATAGTGCAAGGATACCAAGGGTATTTTGGTAATTTGCCCAGGGATCTGTAATTAAGTTTAGACCCAGTACAAGAATGTCAATGGTAGGAAGAATCTGGATACTGGATTTAAATTCAGAAAACATTTTATGGAATCTTAGAAAAATTAGATTCAGAAAATAGTCTGGTTTTTGAGAAATCGGACTGAGCCGGTACCGGATTGGAATGGAATTTTTCCAGATGCTTCCTCCCTTCAGAATTTCATCACATGGGCTATGAGGTGTCCCTTGATGATGTCATGGATGATGTCATCTCATTGGCTTCTAGGGCAGCTAATCCAAGAGCAAATATGAGCCATTAGATCAAATTAGGGGTGGTAAAGCGGCCAACCCGTCGAATACGGGTTGACCTGCAGCGGGTTGGGTTAAAAAGAGGCTTGCGTCTTGGCGGGTTGGTATTATACCAACCCGCGCATGCCATGGTGGGTTGGTATTATACCAGCTTTTTTTTTAAATTTTTCACATATATATGCCAACTTTTATTTTAAAAAAAAAATTCATGTGTCAATATTAATTGGATTCAAATCATGTCTGAAGTTGTCAAAATATTTATTTAGTCAACTTTATCACAATCCATAGATAAATCTATCACAAATAAAATAATAATAAAATAAAATGAATATATATATAAAGAAATGACTCAATGAGATAAAGTTAATATAAATTAAGTGTAATGTCTTTTGTTTGGCTAAGACTCTCAAATTAGTAAAGTGCAAATGTGTAATATAAATAATAAAAAAAATAAAGCAAAAAAAAAATGGGCTAAGCCGCCAACCCGGCAGGTTAGCCTGCTGCGGGTGCGAGTCAAAAAGACCCGCACCAAAATGGGTTGTAAATATTGCAACCTAACCCGCCATTTTTTGGCAGGTTGGCAAATTATCAGCCCTAGATCAAATAGTGCACAAAGTGATCTTGGCTATCCATTTTCCATTGGATTTTTCTATAAATACCCCCATTTGTGTGCTCAAAACCATGAAGCATTCTCCCTTGGGGGAACTTTGGCAAAATGGAAACTCAAGTCAAGACAAAGAAGAATCCAAAGTCCAAAGTTCAAGCAAGCTAGAGATTAAAGGTAAGCAATCTATCCTAGCTTATTTTTCTTTGATTTGGGAGCTTGAACTTAGGGTTTTCATGGAAGAAATTTGAGTTTTCTATAAGGTGTATATGCTGTCCAAAACCTTAGATGAAAGAGAAAGAAGAAATTAAAGTTAGAGTTATGAGATTAAAGCTTAAACAAGCTAGTGAGATGATTGGTTGTTGAATCAAGTTGATATTCTTGACTTTGCCATGGATGAAACAATTGAGTTTCCACTGTTCATGATGGAAGGAGATGGAATTTCAATGATCTAATGCTTCCATTGAATTTATATGATGATTTTGTGTAGGATTAGATAGGTTTTGAACCTTGGAAACATTGGAATTGAAAGTTGTAGTGTTTGGAATTCTTTTCTGTTACTGTTCACTCGCATGAACAGTGATTGGAATTTCATGATTTTGATGCTTCCAATGATTTTAAAATGAAAAGTTGTGTTGGATAAAGTAGAGAAACAAGTATGGAAAGCATTGGAATCAAAATGAGAATTTTTGAGAGAATTGTGTATGTTTTTCAAATCTGTCCAGAACAGTGCATGGGAGCTGAAATTTCATTATTCTAAGCTCATAAATGTATTCAAAAGATGAAATTGTGTAGGGTAAGGTCAAGACACCAATTGATTCAAAGGCCAAGTCAATTGGTAAAGATTAAAGGAAGTTATGTTAGTTACACTAAGTTAAATGTTCAAGAGAGATAGTCTTGAATTATGCTTGAGTTCGTAGTCCTAATGAATTATGTGATGAATATGAATGTGTTTAGGACCTTGAAACATCTAATAGGATGTTGAGAAGTGATTGATCGAAAGGTTTTATGATTGGAAAGCTTAGGGAGCAAGTGAAAGAATAAGGAAAGAAGCTTAAATTCAAGGTAGTGGACTTACCTCTTTATGTGCTTGATGGTGTATGCTTATGTGTTCCCATGTATATGATGATTGAATGATGTTGTGACATGATGAAGGATGTTAAATGTTATGAGTAACATGTTTCCATGGCCATGCATTTTATACAAAGCTTATAGCATGTCACTAAATGAAGAAAGTTTAATGAAATTACATATCATGTATTAGCTTCCATCTTGCATATTTAAGTGGTAATGTTTGCTACTGAGAATCCCTAGAATCTCACCCTTCCACAACCAACCAATTTAGGTCAATCATGATGGAAATTGTATGCATGGAGAAGAGCTAAAGAATGGAAGAAAGAAAGTGAGCAATTTGATATTCTATCCTAAGATATATAATCTTTCTTAGCTATGTAAAGTCTCTACATGATGAAAATGTATGAAATAATTATGGCACAACCCCATGATGTATATTAATGTATGTGAGACCAAAGAGGTGGTTTATGCATGTTGGAACAATTATTGGGAATTAAAGAAAGAAAACTGAAATGGTAAAAACGTAGGTCCTAAAGCAGTTTTGTTGTGGCTTCAATTTGACCTAGCAGATGAAAGAATTAATTCACTAAATTTTATGATCATGTAGTACACATCCATATCTTTAAATTCATAGGTCATACACCTCATTTGTATGTGTATATAAAGAGAAACGAATTTCCAAACTCAGGGACCAGAATCTGTTTTCAGAATTTTTGACCAAATGAACAGTAATCTTTAACGATTAAACTGTATTAATTGGACTATTATTTGGTCAGGAAATTATTTTTCCCTTCAACGTCAAGGTGTTAGCTTCGAGAATAATTTTGAACCACTTCATTTAAATTTTTTTAGAATTAATTATGATTTATCAAAGTTCATCGCTGAATCTAGAATACCATATGAACAGTAAAAATTCCAGATTTAGCTAATGGACTTCAAAGGTCATGTCAGTGGTTCTAAATGCTACCGAGTGGTCCCTAAGTGTACGAAAGTAAGGATGTTACAACATCATCATCCTCAATGACTTATCAATCATGACATCATCCATGGACATCTCACATGCTTAGGTGGCGCAATGGTGGGCCCTCAGGACACCTCAGCAGCTGACTTAGTGCTTCTAGAGAATTTCAGAGTCTTATACCGGAATGAACGGCTGAGATCGTGCCACACGTCCTTAGATTTTTCTTCTTCCTCTATGCTCATGCCATGTGGTATCTTATGGGTACCTTTCATGCCACCTCATGGCTTTCGGATAAGTCCAGAACTTTATCTCATCAATTCCCCGGTTATCACTTCAACCGGGTAACTCTACTTTATTGAAAAGTCACTAAAATATTATTTTAATGCCACTTTAACCCACATATTTCTTGGGCTACGTTTTTGGACTATTTGAATGTTATCTTGGGTCTCTGATCAAGCTCAAGTACTCTGATAGCTCAATTCCCAAGAAACATCCCTTGGCAAATTACCAAAATGCCCTTGGTTCCTCTTTATTTACTTTAATGAGTCTAGGGGCATTATTATCTTTTCACACCTTACCAGAGTATTCCTTGACCCTGGTCAACTATCCAGATAACCTTTCTTGACTGTCTAATCTTAGTCAAATGACCAAAATACCCTTAACTCATTCTTTAATTATTTTATAACACAGAGGTATTTTCGTCATTTCGCACATTTTCTGCATATTTCTGGACACTGGCCCCTTTTACTTGATGAACTGATATCATGGGTCTAGCCTCACTTGGTGTCATCGTGGGCCTCTATGTGACATCATCTGGGCTCATTCAGTCCCAGTTTGCTTACCGATTAATTTCTCAATCGGATATCGTGCGTTCACGAACTCCAGTCAAAATTCACTAAAAAATGAATAACTTTTTCTATATAACTCCTTTCTGGATTCTGTAAGATCCCTTACCTCTAGCTTCACAGGATGCACATTCCTGTAACTTTTCACTCATATATGAGGTCTAGGAGATCTAAGAAAAATTTTAGATAACTTTTAGACTATCAGATAAATTTTAGCCATCTAAAACTCTAATAAAATTTCTGTATTTGGCGGATTAACCAGCATCATTTTCTATATCTACTGATGAAATTTGGGACTGAAATGCTTTCGGGCTGTTCTAAGCCACTTCTGGCTCAACTTTCTATAATTACCATTTTGCCCCTCGAAACTTTTCCTCTTTTTAATTAAATCCCTTAACTTTTTATAATTACACTTAATGGCCCACAACTTGTGTCTACTTTCATCTTTGCACCATGAAACTTTTAGACTTGCACTTTAGTCCCTTTCTTTTCTAAAATGACCATTATACCCCTATGAACTTTCACTATTTACACATAAGTCCTTGTACTTTCATTTATTTGCAGTTTAGTCTCTAAAAATCCTTTGTATGTTTTTGGGACTTTTGCTCAAAGGGGTCTAGTAGCCTATCTATTTCCGGCTACTTTATGAGTCTCTGGGCTTGAAAATTGGGATGTTACATTTTTACCCCCTTAAAATAAATTTTATCCTCGAAATTTACTTGGTATCTTAGTCAACTATCCTGGATATATCTCCTCTGTATATCTTTTCCTGGTTTATGACCAAGGCTTGGGGTATTCATCCACTCATACTTATGGACAACTCATTATACTGAACTTATGAGTAGTGTCCATTTCTTTCATATCTTACCCTTAAGAATTTTGATGTAATTCTGGGGTCTACATCATTCCTCTTAAACTTTGTTAATCTCTCAGGAGAAATACTGTTCTTTTTGCCTTTCTTTTTTCCTGATACAAAATCATAATTTAGATTATGATTCTAATAACTTCTTTAACTTTTCTTAACTTTTCTTATCTTTTTACATATCTCTATGCATCTCTGCCAAAACTTTATGGCATTTGCACTTTTTCTTGTCCCTTCTCAGGGCTTACCTATCATTAGGCTACTCTTGCCTTAGCACCTTTCGTGCTACTGGGTTAGGGCTAGGTTACTCTTTGTATAGTTCTAGGCCCTAGCATTCTCTTTCTCATAGAACTATGTTCTATCTTTACTTTATCTTAGACCCTATTCTCTAGGTCTTTCTAGCCTTTTAATCTCTTTATCCTTATCTAGAGGATCTATCTGATCATACTTCTCCGTTCTCAAAACATATGGGGTTTTCTTCTCTGTTTCTCACGCATACTTCTACAAAACTTTGAATATCAACACTCAAATTTGAACTTGGACTCCTTCTTCGTTTAAGGAAAAACTAAGTTTAGTCTGTATATAATAGAGGCTATATGAGGAAAACCATTATAAATAATTTTTCTTGATGAGTTTATCAACTAGTGAAGCTTCCTTACCTTAACTTTGTCTTTGGTAATCATCTTTCTAAAGAGATACTGTACTATACTCATATCTTCATGGCTCATTACTTTCCTTAGGCTAGGTCTAACTACGACCTCAGGATTTAACTGCGATCAACCGTTAGCCTCTTTAGGATCTAACTGCGATCCTAGAGCCATGCTAGGATCTAACTGTGACCCTCCAGAATCTAATTGCGATTCTGTTGTACTGTATCATTATCTCTCGAAGATCTTAAACTAACAGACTAAGTTATAAGGTTAACTGCTTCAACTTGTTGATAACTCAATAAATAAAATTTTTAAATTTTTTTATATCTAGTAGCCTCATATTATTTAGCAAGACTTTACTTACTTCTTCTCTTACTCAGGAGTTCTTTCTCATCTTTCTTACTTTACTGTGGTTTACCATGGGCTATTGCCTTGTGCAATCATGGTCTAGCCACCTGCCATTGCATTATACTGTTATTGTAATATCCCTAATTTTCTGTACTGATTTATATGTATGATTGAATGAAATATATGAGTTATTTTTCAAGAAAAAGATGTGGCCATTTATGCAAAGAAAGGGATTAAATTGAAAAAGAAAGAAAAGGTAAGGACTTAAGTCCAATTATGAAAAGTTTAAGGCTAAAAAGGAAAAGTAGACAAGAATGTGGGGTCTTTAAGTGTAATTTTAGCCAAATAAAGGGACTTAATTAAAAAGAATAAAAGTTTCTGGGACAAAAGTGTAATTATGAAAACCTGGACCGGAAATAGGCAAAAATAGTGATCGTATTCAGATCAGCCCTATATTTCACCAGTAGATAGAGCAAGTGGTGCTGAGTAATCTAGCTTAATACAGGAATTTTTGCAGGACTCCAGATAGCTGAAATTGATCTGATAGTCTAAAAGTATAAAAAATTCCTACCAGATATCCTAGATCTTAGATATAAGTGAGAAATTAGAGGATGATGCGTCCTGATGGGGCGGATGTCAGGAAACTGACAGAATACCGATAGGAGGTCTGTAGAAAAAGTTATTCACAAATTAGCAAATACAGACGGGAGTGTGAGCCCTCCAGGTATCCGATAGGGAGATTTATCGGTATTTAAACTGAGACTGAATGAGGTCAGATGACATCAGTCAGATGCCTGTTGTGACCCAAAAGGATGCCTAGACACAGTAGGCCAGTGTATCTGATAAAAGGAGCCGGTGTCCGGAGATGTGTATAAACGGTGTATAACGGCAAAAATACCCGATGAACATTGCCGGGGAAGATTCCTCATGATGCATGCCATAAAGGTAATGGAACCTAGGAGGCCCAATAATGGCACCATCAAAGGCTCAGTAAGACCCTTGGACTGATAGGTGGGCCAGTGTGCGGCAGAACCCTGAAAAGTGCGAAATTATGAAAATGCCCCTGTTTTGTACTAAAGAATAATTGATGAATGGAGAGCATTTTGTTCATTCTGGATAGGCCATAACACCAATACATACACAGGTGAGGTTAACCAAAGTCAGTATATGCCCTAACAGGGTACAGAGAGGTGTCAAATAACGATTTTACCCTTAGGGTTAAGATAGTGCAAGAAAGGGCACCCAAGGGTACTTTGGTCATTTCACAAGGGATCTGTAATTAAGTTTAGACCCAGTATAAAAATGTTAAAGATATAAAGGATCCAGATACTAAATTTAAGGTCAGAAGACATAATATGGATTTTCAGAAAAATTAGATTCAGAAAACAGTCCAGTTTACGAGGAATCGAACCGGGCCAGTACTGGATTGGACTAGAAATTTTCCAGAGGCTTCTTGGCCCTCCTAATTTTTCCATGTGAGACATTTGAGGTATGACGTGTCCCATGAGGTGTCCCTTGGATGATGTCATGGTGATGATGTCATAAATGGAAAAGAAAATAAGAAATTCCAGAAAAAATGGTGGCCACAAGTTCAGAGTTCTTGGAAATTACGGAAATGCCATCCATCAAAACTATAAATACCCCCTTGCCTTCATTCATCACGGCCTAGAGTTCATTTAGGAGAGAGAAGGAAGTTCTAGAGAGAGAAGGTGCAAGGAAGAAAGAAGAAAGGAAGTTCTGGCATAGTTGAAAGCAGTATAGAGATTCTAGAGTTCTGCTAAGCTTCTGAGGTAGTAACTAATCCTACCTTTTATGTAATGGCTTTGTGATTTGTTGTGCTATTGTTTGGTTGGATTGTTGTCTTATATGTTATGCTTGAAGCTCTACTACAATGCTATGATCATATGTTATTGAGTATGGAAGCATGCAGCATACTTATCTGTACACAATCACAAGCAAGCACTATCACACTGCATTGCATATATTGTTATGATTATTACTACTAAGATTCCCCCGAATCTCATTCCAATAAATAACCCATTACAGGGGAGGCTATGTCGAAGTAAATTTTGGGAATTTTAAGAGACGCCGTTATGCTGCCGAAATTATGGCAAAGTGGCAGTAACAAAGAAAGGAACTGATACGTACTGTGTACTTAGGTACTGTCTAAGGAGGCTGGAAGTGAGTGGACCTAGCCGATTCATCCAGTCTTTCTTGGTACTTACATAGAATGGTAGTTCTCACGGGAATTACCGAATCGGTACAAGATCAGTTACTTTCTAAAGATGAAGCTTAGCGGTTATGCTGCCGGATTTTAGGCAGGAAAAGATGTAATAGAAATATGAGGATTTTGTACATGCTCTGATGTATAATGACTTATTATTTAATAATAGGTATTGTTTGGCATGTTTGACTGATATGTGATGGATGTATGCATATGTATGTAAAGTTGAGTGCTGGAATTTACCACTATGAACAGTAACACGTAGTGACTTGATGATGTTTGATCCATAATTAAAAATAGTAAATGGATGAATAAATGTATGATATTTTTATGGTAAATAGTAGACATACTAATCTTCATTTTGATGTATAGAATGCTTCATTTAGATGTCTACACATGGAGATATAAATTATCAAAGTTGGGACCAAAATGCTGGATTCAGGGGGAAAATGCTGGATGAACAGTAAAGTTGTAACGTTGACCTATGTTGACTTGGTCAAGTAGTGGACAACAAGTAATTTTTCCTGAAAGATAATTGAGTTAGCTTCATGTAGAAATTTTAACCACTTCATTTCAATTTTTCTAGAATTAGTTATGATATTTTGAAGTCAGGTCACTCATCTAGAATTTACACAGTGAACAGTACTCAATAAGAGTAAAACTCCAGATTGAGAAATTGGACTTCAATGACCCTGAAAGTGGTTCTAAATGCTACCAAATAGTCCCTAAGACGTACGAAAGTAGGGATATTTCATTTTGGTATCAGAGCAAAGGATTATGGTTTAGGAAATGCTCTGAATAGATGATTTATAGATAGATATACCATGATAAAGCTGTCATAATTGCACTAAGTTAGTGTTTGCAAGATGGCTAGATATAGACCCAGATCTGAAACCACAGTGAATCAAGGGGATCCTAGACCAGAGGTCTATAGTTCAGATAGCTCTGAGGGGATATATCAGGAAGAGGAGGAAATGATGGCTAGTGATTCTGAGATGACTAGTTCCTCAGTAGGATCAAACCTTATGATTGAGATGGTGTTAGAAGGTCCTATTCCTGCTATTCCAATAAATGCAGTACCCCCATGTATAGCATATACTGGTATGGAGACAGGTCAGGGAGGTGTAGTAGGACATGTTTCAAACATTCTAGGACCCAGAGTGACACTGGTAGAGATATCTTTGGGAGATCTGATCATAGGGATGGTACCAGGAAGGAACCTGAATGGAGAACAATTTGAGAGGTCAGTAGTGTTAGCCTGACAGCTGTATGAGCTGAGGCAGACCTTGGTCAGAGATGTGGATCAAGATTATACCGTTTATTAGGACTTTATTATGAGGGTAAAGGCGATATATCAAGCCTGGGATCCAAATGTGTTGACCTTGAGGCTTTGGACAGAGATTATGGATGATGTGTTGCCGACTACCCCTACCTGGAGAATAGAGTTGGAACAACACTTTGATGAAGAACCATATTGTACCATATCCGAATGGATTTACCTGGTAGGAGAGTTTATTAGAATAAAGTTTAAGAAGGATTAGGGTAATGTTCACAATGTATGTATGTGATGTATAAAAGGCTAGTATGGTAGTGTATGTATGATTGTGACATATACGCATACCCTGTATGTATACTATGTTTGGAATGGAATGTGAAATATGTTATTTATCGCATTCTCTTTCTACTTTATAGTATAACAAAATGGTTGAAATGAGAAGAACTATTCCAGCAGAGGAACCACGAGAGGCTGGAAATCTTAATCAAATAATTTTAGAACGATTAGAACAACAACAAAAGATGATTGAGGAGATGCGAGCAGCTCAAGTACGTAATGAGCGGGAGAGAGATGCCACCATAGCTATAGCAGTAGCAGAAGCAGTAAGTAACCTAAGACGTCCTGAGCCCTCAGGAATGACTAGTAGAGAATCGGAGAGAGAACAATAGCAACCGGTACAGCCCCAGAGACGGGTTGATCTGAGAGAAGATGTAGTTAGCATCCAACAATGGATGATCAGGTTCTGCAAGCATAATCCTCCAGTGTTTGAAGGTGAAACATCCTTACTTTCGTATGTCTTAGGGACCATTCAGTAGCATTTAGAACCACTTTCAAGGTCATTGAAGTCCGATTCCCCAATCTGGAATTTTACTCTTATCGAGTACTGTTCACTTGAAAATTCCAGATGAGTGACCTGACTTCGAAAAATCATAACTAATTCTAGAAAAATCAAAATGAAGTGGTTCCAATTTCTAAATGAATCTAACTCAATTATATTTCAGGGAAAAATAACTCGTTGACCATTAGTTGACCAAGTCAACGTCAGTCAACGTGTCAACTTTACTGTTCATCCCACGTTTTTCTCCCTGAATCCAGCATTCTGGTCCCAACTTTGATAATTTATATCTTCTTGTGTAGACATCCAAATGTGTCATACTATATATCAAATTGAAGCTTGGTATGTATACTATTTACCATAAAAATTTCGTACATTTATTCATCCATTTACTATTTTTAATTATGGGTCAAACATACTCATGTCCCCACGGATTACTGTTCATAGTGTTAATTTTCAGCAACCAACATTATATACATAGGCATACATCCATCATATATCAGCCAAACATACCAAACAACAATTATTATTAATTAATAAGTTGTTTTACATCCAGTCATGTACATAAATTCTCATATCTCTATTACATCTTTTCCCGCCTGAAATCCGGCAGCATAACCGCTACGTTTCATCTGTACAAAGAACTGAACCGTACTGATTCGGTAATCCCCTCATGAGAACTACCATTCTACGTAGTACCCAGGAAAGACTAGATGAACCAGCTAGGTCCACTCACTTCTAGCCTCCTTAGACAGCACTACGTACACAGTACTTATCATATACTGATGTTCAGTCTTTACTTCGGCAGCATAACGGCGTCTCTTAAAATTCCCAGAATTCATTTTGACATAACCTCCCCTGTAATGGTTTACTTATTGGGATGAGATTCGGGGGAATCTCAGTAGCAACAATCATAACAATATATGTAATGCAGAGTGACAGTGCTTGCTTGTGATTGTGTACAGATAAGTATGCTGCGTGCTTCCATGCTTAATAACATATGATCATAGCATTATAGCAGAGCTTCAGACATAACATATAAGACAACAATCCAACCAAACAATATCACAATAAATCACAAAGCCATTACATAAAAGCTAGGATTAGTTACTACCTGGCTAGCTTAACAGAACTCCATTATCCTTATTCTGCTTCCAGCTCCGCCAGAACTTCCTTACTTTCTTTTCTCCTTTCTCTCTTCCTTTCCTTCTCCTTCTCTCTCTTCTTTCTCTCCCTTACCCAAGCTATGCGTGAATGAAAATGGAATGGAGGGGGGTATTTATAATTGCCTTCAATGGCAACTCTGCAGTTTCTATGAACTTTGATCCTGCGGTCCTGGTTTTTCCTGGATTTTCCTATTTTCTTTAATTCCTCATTTACTGCATCATGCATGACATCATCGGGACACCTCACCGGGACACCTCAGCGCCACATTTTCCACATGCTGAAATTCCTGGACACCTCAGCAGCTGACTCAGCATGCTGACTCACCGGTCCAGTCTCTTGCCTCGTAGTACGTGTCCTCAACTTTTTCTTCTGCCTTTATGTTGGCGCCATGTGTCATCTTACTGGCGCCTGTCACGCCTTCCAATGCTATCCAGATAAATCCAGGACTCTATCTGATCACCTCCTCGGTTATCGTACCAACCGAGTAACTTTACTTTATTGAAACAACATTAAAATAGTATTTTAATGCCACTTTTTCCCACATACTTCATGGGCTACGTTTTTGGGCTCTGGGAATGTTGTCTTGGATCCTGATCAAGCCCAAGTACTCTGATGGCTCGATTCCCAAGAAACAGCCCTTGGCAAATTACCAAAATGCCCTTGGGTGCCCTTTCTTGTACTATTTTAACCCTAAGGGTAAAATTGTCATTTTACACCCTTCTGTACTCTGTCAGGGCATATACTGATTCTAAGTAACTTTATCTGTATATACCTTGGCCTCTGGGCCTGTCCAGATTGACCAAAATGCCCTTCATTCATCTGTTACCCTTTTGTACAACACAGGGGCATTTTCGTAATTTCGCACTTTTCCGGGGTTTTGCCGGACACTGGCCCACCTATCAGTCCAAGTGTCTTACTGGGCCTCTGTTGGCGCCATTATTGGGCCTTTCTGGGTCCAATATCCTCATGGCACGCATTACGAGGAATCTTCCCCCGTTAATAATTATTGAATATTTTATCTATTATTCACCGTTTATACACCTATCCGGACACCGGCTCCTTCTGTCCGATACATTGGCCTGCGGTGTTCAGGCATCCCTGTGAGTCATATCAGTCATCTGACTGAGGTCATCCGAACTCATTCAGTCCCTTTTCAAATACCGATAAATCTCCCTATCGGATCTCCCGAGGCCTCACACTCCCGTCTGGATTTTCTGATTCGTGAATAACTTTTTCTACAGGCCTCCTATCGGTATTCTGTCAGTTTCCCGATATCCGTCCCATAAGGACGTATCATCCTGTATTTTCTCACCTAGATCTGATATCCAGGATATCCGGTATGAATTTTTATAACTTTTGGACGATCAATCCATTTCTGGCTATCTGGAGTCTTCAAAAATTCCTGTATTAAGCCAGATTACCGAGCGTCACTTGCTCTCTCTACCGGTGAAATCTGGGACTGAAATGCTGTTGGACAGTCCAAACCACTTCCGGCCTGACTTTCTTTAATTACAATTTAGCCCCAGAGAACTTTTCTTCTTTTCATTTAAGTCCCTTTTTATTTGGCTAAAATTACACTTAAGGACCCCACATTTTTGTCTACTTTCCTTTTTGGCCTTGAAACTTTCCATAATTGCACTTAAGTCCTTTCATTTCCTTTATTAGGTCTAGGGGCATTATTGTCTTTTCATATTTTATCAGAGTATTCTCTGGCCCTGGTCAACTATCCAGATACCCCTTCTTGACTGTCTAACCTTAGCCAAATGACCAAAATACCCTTTACTTATTCTTCAGTTATTCTATAACATAAGGGCATTTTCGTCATTTTGCACATTTTTCCCGGACACCGGCCCCTCTTACCACTGAACTGATATTATGGGCCTGGGCCTTCCCTGGTGTCACTACGGGCCTTAGAAAACACTGTATGGCCTCTGGCCATAGTCCGATCATCTCTATTCGGACTGCCTTTCCTTTACCGATTATAACTGTAATTTCCCATCTTCGAGAATTTTTACAGAAAAATCGGGACCTCAAATCAAAATTCTGTGACTCCTCATTCAATCCGGAATCCTTTTCTCTATCTCCCGGTATTTTCAGATATTTTATCCGGACCGGGCTGTTTTGGCCTGAAAAAGCACTCACGCGCACACTTTTCCAAAATGATTTTACCCCTGGTCATATTTCTAATTCTTTCATACACCTAGAGACCTCATATGCACATTTCACAGTTCAGTGAAATGATCAGCATAATTTTCTCTATTTTCTGGAAAAATATGGTACTCATCGGCCACCAGTCCGATCTTTACCATAATTACGATTATGCCCTTGATTTCTCCTTCTGGCATCTCTAGGCCTAAAAATTAGGGTGTTACAGAAGGAACGTTCGAGGTGTAGATAGCGGAGGATTTGATTAGTAGACTAGAAAAGATCTTTAAGGTCCTCGATTGCCCGACTGAAACCAAAGCTCAAATGGCCATCTATCAGCTAGAAAAAGATGCTGACAGGTGGTGGAAGAACACAGAATTACTTTTGCAAGCAAGAGACATTCCGATTACCTGGGAAGTGTTTCTTGAATAGTTCTACAAAAAATATTTCCCTCAGTCAGTCAGAGATGAAAGAGAGGATGAATTCCCTGTACTGAGACAAGGAGAGAAAGAATCTTTTGATGAATACCTTGCTAAGTTTATTCTGCTATCTCAATACTCTACTTATCTACGTCAAGTGGATAATGAGCGCTGGATGATGGAAATGATGATTTAAGGGTTGAACTCCACACTAAAGGAGAAGTTAACTCCTCAACAATACAGCCAGTTTAATAAGGCCGTGGAGGCATGCCGTATTGTTGAAAATAGCATGAATCACCGAATGCTGTTCAGATCGGGGAACAGGGATCAGGCAGCTCCTGATAAAGTCGGTCGAAACCAAGAAGCTGCAAGTGGTAGCGGCTACAGAAAAAGAAAGCGACCATGGAAGAACAGGAGGCCAAATAGAGGAAATTTCCTCAGAAGACCCAGCAACAGAGATTCAAAGGCCTGAGCATGTGACAAGTGTGGAAAGAATCATGGTGATAGTGTTGGAAATTATGCCCTAGGGGCCAATCATTGTCTTATAAACATTATTGTTTTATGAATTCCTTAATTATGTTATCACATTATTTGCATATTTACTGTGATGACCATCCTTGGATAACTCATGATCTTATCCTAAATGTCCCTGGTCGGTCATCTATGTGGGAGCAGAGATGAAATAAGACCAGTATGACTTTGAAGATATATAGAGATATAAATCAAAGTCATAGGGACATGTAAGAGTACAAGGTGTTGGACCGACCCGCTATGAGAGAGTTGCATGGGTTAAGTCATAAGCTTCTCTTATATACAAGCCATGTCACTATGCCCTTTGACCTGAGATCATCATGGATTCCTACATGACAAACGCTCAGCTTTGACCTAGTCAAAAGTCACTTTTGACCGAGTGATCATAAAGGCTATGTTCGGGCTCAGTGGTTTTTCATGCGGAGGAATATGAATGGTCAAGATGGAATTTGTCCCTCACATTCGTAGAGAGATATTACTGGGCCCCTCGATGAGTGAGTCTGAGCAATGTATGGCCATACTGTAATGGAAGGGTAGTTCCATTACTATCGTCAGACTACTCAGGGATCGAGAAAGTAATGGTTAGGAATAGGAGGATGACGTTCACCATGCCTCATCCATGACCGAAATATCATGTGACAAAAGGGACGTGATATTGTTGTAAGAAAGGTAACATCGTTCATCGATCCTCATATGTTTTGGGTAGTCGTAATGTCTTGCTAGAGGCTGCTTACGACTTGTGGGTTAGTATAGTAACTGGCCCACTGCCAACTTCATATGGGCCTACAGGGTCACACACAAAATAGCCCAACTCGAGCTGTGATTTCCAGATTCATTGAATCTAAGAGATGTCTAGATTCAATGAATAGTCTAGGGTTGATTTATATATTTTATATATATATAAATTTGTGTATATATATTATATATATAATATAAGAGATATTTGCAAGATTTGATTTATAAGGATAAATTAAATTTCTATCACTTTTGAATTTGAATTTAAATGGATATGATCTATTTGAATTTGAAATTCAAATTGATAAGATATCTCAAAATTGATTTATGAGAATAAATCAAATATAATTCCGTCTTATCTTTATTTTAAATTAAATAAATAGGTGAATTAAATTTGTGAGACGGATTTAATAAAAACCGTATTTATTTAATTAGTTTCTTATCAAATTATGCAATATATGATATTGTATTAATTTTAGAATTAATATAAGATTAATTCTGAAGCCCGGCCCAATTAGAAGCCCGATAGCATCCTATATATTTGACATTAGGAGCAAGGGTTCTACACATAACACAACTCACAAGAGAAAAGGGGGCAGGAGAGTGCAAAAGGTTTGCAGATAAGAAACTGCCAGAATAGAGACGGTGAGGACGGAATCTTGAGAAAACCCTAGAGGGACAAGAGGCGCTAGCACGTCGTTCATGGTTGGAACGCTGTTCATGTGGATACCGGTAGAGGAAGCCAATCTGAGTTGTCGACTTCTTGTGATCGAGAAGAGAGCAGCACGACGACAAGTCACGACTTGCAGACGCAAAGGTCATGACTAAAACGGGCATCTGAATGTCAGAAATCCGAAAAGAGGAGACAGGTTGCGACTTGAAGACGACGAGGTCGCCACTATAAACTCCAGAGACATCAGGTCGAGACTAGAAGCTGAGTAGGTCGCGATTGAAAGTTCCATAGGTGACAGGTAGCGACGAGAAGATGAGTAGGTCACGACTAAAAGTTCCAGAGGTGACAAGTCTCGACGAGAAGCTGAGTAGGTCGTAACTGAAAGTTCCAGAGGCGAGGAGTCGCGACTAGTGGATACGGAGGTCGCGACTAAAGCTCGAATACCGAAGGTAACCCTTCTTTCTCCTTGACTTAAACACATTCGGTAGATCCAGGCTGGGAATGGAAAAAAATTTTAAAGTTAATTTCCGCTGCGTGTCTTCCAATTCCCTTCAGATAGACCATGTTTAATGGGCCAGAATGTTTGTTATACCTGCGAAAAGCCCGGATATTTCTCTCGAGAATTCCCTCAAGCTATAACTAATCCAAGGCCAAGGACACCAGGATGAGTGTTTGCACTCACTAGAGAGGATGCTCAGCGGTCACCTGAGATGATCCAAGGTACAATCTATCTCAATGATCATGCTGTGACAGCTCTGTTTGATTCGGGTGCAAGTCATTCCTTTATTTCCTATGAATATGCTAAATACCTAGGCCTTTTGATTAGCAAGTTGCATTATGATATACATGTGATAACTCCCACCAATGCTAGGGTAGTTGCGTCTGATGCTTGTTTGAATAGTATTGTGCGTTATGAGCACTGCTGTACCACCCTAGACTTGATATGTATGCCTTTCCGGGAGATCGATGTCATACTTGGTTTGAATTGGTTAGCCTCCAATAATGTAATGCTGGACTGCAAGAACAAGACTCTAGTTCTTGGTCCAAAGGTCACCGATCTGAGCTTAGAAGTAAGATTGAATTTCATAATAGAGGCTCAGGCAGATAAATGTCTGCGGAAAGGATATCAAGGATATATGGTATTCTTTTCTATTCAAACAGACGTGGAAGAAGGAATTGATGAGATTCCAGTAGTCAATGAATTTCCTGAAGTCTTTCCGAAGGAGATTCAGGGATTGCCTTCATAACGTGAAGTAGAGTTTGCGATTGACATTGTACCTGGAGTTGGACCAGTATCCAAAGCCCCATACCGAATGGCTCCTAATGAAATGATGGAACTGAAGAAGTGTAACATCCCCATTTTTAGGCCAGAGACTTAGAGAGTAGTCTGAAATTGATATATCCCTTTGAGCAAAAGTCCCAGAAGCACACAGAGGGTTTTTAGGGACTAAACTATAAATAAGTGAAAGTCCAGGGACTTATATGTAAATAGTAAAAGTCCCTAGGGATATAATGGTCATTTATGCAAAGAAAGGGATTAAATTAAAAAAGGAAGAAAATGTAAGGACTTAAGTGCAATTATGAAAAGTTTAAGGCTAAAAAGGAAAAGTAGACAAAAATGTGGGGTCCTTAAGTGTAATTTTAGCTAAATAAAGGGACTTAGTTGAAAAGAAGAAAAGTTCCAGGGGCAAAAGTGTAATTATGAAAACCTGGACCGAAAATAGGCAAAAATAGTTATCGTATTCAGATCAGCCCCATATTTCACCAGTAGATAGAGCAAGTAATGCTGGGTAATCCAGCTTAATACAGGAATTTTCTGAGGACTCCAGATAGTCAAAATTGATCTGATAGTTGAAAAGTATAAAAAATTCCTACCGGATATCCTAGACCTCAGATCTGATAGGAGGTCTGTAGAAAAAGTTATTCACAAATTAGCAAATACAGACGGGAGTGTGAGGCCTCCAGGTATCCTATAGGGAGATTTATCGGTATTTAAACTGAGACTGAATGAGGTCAGATGACTCCAGTCAGATGCCTGTTATGATCCAAAGGATGCCTAGACACAGTAGGCCAGTGTATCTGATAAAAGGAGCCGGTGTCCGGAGATGTGAATAAACGGTGTATAACGGCAGAAATACCCGACGAACATTGCCGGGGAAGATTCCTCGTGATACGTGCCATAAAGGTAATGGACCCTAGTAGGCCCAATAATGGTGCCATCAAAGGCCCAGTAAGACCCTTGGACTGATAGGTGGGCCAGTGTCCAGCAAAACCCCGGAAGAGTATGAAATTACGAAAATGCCCCTGTGTTGTACTAAAGAGTAATAGATGAATGGAGGGCATTTTGGTCATTCTGGATAGGCCAGAACACCAAGACATACACAGGTAAGGTTAACTAGAGTCAGTATATGCCCTGACAGGGTACAGAAAGATGTAAAATGACAATTTTATCCTTAGGGTTAAGATAGTGCAAGAAAGGGCACCCAGGGGTATTTTGGTCATTTCACAGGGGATCTGTAATTGAGTTTAGACCCATTATAAAAAATGTCAACGTATAAAGGACCCAGATACTAAACTTAAGGTCAGAAGTCATATTACGGAATCTCAGAAAAATTAGATTCAGAAAACAATCCAGTTTTCGAGGAATGGGACCGGGCCGGTACCGGATTGGACTGGAATTTCTCCAGAGGCTTCTTGGCCCTTCAATTTTGCCATGTGAGACATGTGAGAGATTAGGTGTCCCATGAGGTGTCCCTTGGATGATATCATGGTGATGATGTCATAAATGGAAAAGAAAATAAGAAATTCCAGAAAAAACAGTGGCCACAAGTTCAGAGCTCTTGGAAATTACGGAAATGCCATCCATCAAAACTATAAATACCCCCTTGCCTTCATTCATCACGGCCTAGAGCTCATTTAGGAGAGAGAAGGAAGTTCTAGAGAGAGAAGGTGCAAGGAAGAAAGAAGAAAGGAAGTTCTGGTGGAGTTGGAAGCAGTATAGAGATTCTAGAGTTCTGCTAAGCTTTTGAGGTAGTAACTAATCCTACCTTTTATGTAATGGCTTTGTGATTTGTTGTGCTATTGTTTGGTTGGATTGTTGTCTTATATGTTATGCATGAAGCTCTACTACAATGCTATGATCATATGTTATTGAGTATAGAAGCACGCAGCATACTTATCTGTACACAATCATGAGCAAGCACTGTCACTCTTCATTACATATACTGTTATGATTATTACTACTGAGATTCCCCCGAATCTCATCCCCATATATAACCCATTACAGGGGAGGTTATGGCGAAGTAAATTTTGGGAATTTTAAGAGACGCCGTTATGCTGCCGAAATTCTGGCAAAGTGGCAGTAATGAAGGAAGGAGCTGATACGTACTGTGTACGTAGGTACTGTCTAAGAAGGATGGAAGTGAGTGGACCTAGTCGGTTCATCTAGTCATTCCTGGGTACTTACGTAGAATGGTAGTTCTCACGGGAATTACCGAATCGGTACAAGATCAGTTACTTTCTAAAGACGAAGCGTAGCGGTTATGCTGCCGGGTTTCAGGCAGGAAAGATGTAATAGAAATATGAGAATTTTGTACATGTTTTGATGTATAACAACTTATTATTTAATAATAGGTATTGTTTGGCATGTTTGACTGAGATGTGATGGATGTATGCCTATATATGCAAAGTTGAGTGCTGGAATTATAGTAATACGTGCTGACTTGATGATATTTGATCTATAATTAAAAATAGTAAATGGATGAATAAATATATGATATTTTTATGGTAAATATTAGACATACCAAGCTTCGATTTTATATATAGAATGACCCATTTGGATGTCTACACATGGAGATATAAATTATCAAAGTTGGGACTAAAATGCTGGATTCAGGGAAAAAATGCTGGATGAACAGTAAAGTTGTAACATTGACCAACGCTGACTTGGTCAAGTAATGGTCATCAAGTGATTTTTCCCTGAAATATAATTGAGTTAGCTTCATGTAGAAATTTGAACCACTTCATTTCGTTTTTTCTAGAATTAGTTATGAGTTTTCGAAGTCAGGTCACTCATCTGGAATTTACACAATGAACAGTACTCGATAAGAGTGAAACTCCAGAATGAGAAATATGACTTCAATGACCTTGAAAGTGGTTCTAAATGCTACCAAATGGTCCCTAAAATATGCTAAAGTAAGGATGTTTCAAGAAGCAAATTGAGGATCTATTGGAGAAGGGTTTCATAAGACCCAGTGTATTACCATGGGGTGCTCCAGTGCTATTTATCAAGAAGAAGGATGGCAGCCTGAGGCTATGCATTGACTACCGGGAATTGAATAAGATTACGATAAAGAATAAATACCCTCTCCCCAGAATCGATGACCTGCTAGACCAATTGGCAGGAGCGAGCTTATTCTCTAAGATTAACTTGAGATCTGGCTATCATCAGCTAAGGGTTAAGTCTGATGATATTCCAAAGACTGCTTTTAGGACACGCTATGGACATTTTGAATTTCTTGTGATGCCTTTTGGACTAACGAATGCACCTGCTATTTTCATGGATTACATGAACTGGATCTTCAGGCCTTATTTAGATCAGTTTGTTATGGCCTTCATTGATGATATCCTGGTGTACTCCAAATCTGCAAAGGAGCATGAAAGGCATTTGAGAATTGTTCTTAGAACCCTTAAAGAAAAGCAGCTCTATGCTAAGCTGGGTAAGTGCAAATTTTGGCTTTCAAAAGTCAAATTTCTTAGTCATGTCATATCCCGAGATGGGACAGCTGTGGATCCTAGTAAAGTTGAAGTAGTTTTGAGCTGGGAGCAGCCGTAGACAGTGACAGAGATCAGAAGTTTTCTTGGCTTAGCAGGGTACTATAGAAGATTTATTCAAGACTTTTCTCGAATTGCCTTGCCACTTACAAAGCTTACCAGAAAGAATCAGCAGTTTAAGTGGGATGAGAAGTGCGAGGCTAGCTTTCAAGAGTTAAAACAGAGATTAACCACTACTCCCGTGCGGATTATTCCAGACCCAACTCAGACTTATGTAGTCTACACTGATGCTAGTAAGTAGGGGTTAGGATGTGTGCTGATGCAGCAAGGTAGAGTAGTAGCCTATGCCTCTCGGCAATTAAAGCCACATGAAGAGAACTATCCCACTCATGATCTGGAGCTTGCGACGGTGGTTTATGTAACATCCCGATTTTTGGTCTAGGAGATCGGGACAGTTCATCTAGGTCCAAGATGAGGAATGTGAGGAATATCCTAAGTCTTAAGCCTAGGAATTCTGCAGGTAGCTTGATATGGGCTGGCTCCTGTGTAAGATAACCTGATATGGGCGGGTTGTCGAGCCTTTCAAGTAATGATGACTCCCGAAGAGTTTAAGGGATGAGTTATTGAAAGAGAATTTCTAGAACTTAAGATAAAGGATGAGAAGATGAGCAGTGAGGCCAGAAAGAGAATGCAGGGGCAAAATCGTAATTATGGGAAAGATCGGGCCGGTAGCCGATGAGTACCATATTTTGTCAGAAAATAGAGAAAATTATGCTGATCATTTCACTGAACTGTGAAATGTGCATATGAGGTCTCTATGTGTATGAAAGAATTATAAATATGACCAGGGGTAAAATGGTCATTTTGGAAAAGTGTGCGTGTGAGTGCTTTTTCAGGCCAAAACAGCCCAGTCCGGATAAAATATCTGAAAATACCGGGAGATAGAGAAAAGGATTCCGGGTTGAATGAGGAGTCACGGAATTTTGATTTGAGGTCCCGATTTTTCTGTAAAAATTCCGAAAGATGGGAATTTACAGTTATAATCGGTAAAGAAAAAGCAGTTCCGATAGGGATGATCGGACTATGGCCAGGGTGCCGTATAGTGTTTCTAAGGCCTTTAGTGACACCAGGGAAGGCCCAGGCCCATTAGATCAGTCCAGTGATAAAAGGGGCCGGTGTCCGGGAAAAAGGTGCGAAATGACGAAAATGCCCCTATGTTATAGAACAGCTGAAGAATGAGTAAAGGGTATTTTGGTCATTTGTCTAAGGTTAGACAGTCCAGGGAAGTTATCTGGATAGTTGACCAGGGTCAGAGAGTACTCTGGTAAGATGTGAAAAGACAATAATGCCCCTAGACTCATTGAAGTAAAGAAAGAGAGACTAAGGGCATTTTGGTAATTTGCCAAGGGGTGTTTCTTGGGAATCGTGCCATCAGAGTACTTGGGCTGAATCAGAGACCCAAGATGATATTTCCAGGCCCAAAAACGCAGGACCAGTGGTTCAGGGGGAAAAGTGACATTAAAATAATGATTTAATGACTTTTCAGTAAAGTAAAGTTACTTGGTTGGCACGAAAACCGAGGAGGTGATCAGATAAGTCTGGGACTTATCTGGATAGCATTGGGAAGCGTGCAAGGTCTCTTCCAGGCGCCACATGGCATTAGTCTGGAGAAAGCAGATAAAGCTGAGGACACGCTTTACTAGGCAAGAGACTGGACCGGTGAGTCAGCATGCTGAGTCAGCTGCTGAGGTGTCCAGGATTTCAGACATGTGATAAATGTGGCGCTGAGGTGTCCCGGTGAGGTGTCCTGGATGATGTCATGCATGATGCAGTAAAAAGGAATAAAAGAAAATAGGAAATTCCAGGAAAAACCAGGACCACAAGTTCATATGGCTTCAAAATTACAGGAATGCCATTGAAGGAAACTATAAATACCCCCTCCCCCTCCCATTTCATGCATCCCACGGTTTTGAGCCTTTTAGAGAGAGGAGGAGGTGCTAGAGAAGAGAGAGAAGGAGAAAGAAAGAAGAAAGGAAGTTCTGGCGGAGCTGGAAGCAGTATAGAGATAGTAGAGCTCTGCTAAGCCTTTGAGGTAGTAACTAATCCTAGCTTTATGTAATGGCTTTGTGATTTGATGTGCTATTGTTTGGTTGGATTGTTGTCTTATATGTTATGTCTGAAGCTCTGCTGTAATGCTATGATCATATGTTATTAAGCATGGAAGCACGCAGCATACTTATCTGTACACAATCACAAGCAAGCACTGTCACTTTGCATTACATATATTGTTATGATTGTTGCTACTGAGATTCCCCCGAATCTCATCCACATCCAGGACCGGTGAGTCAGCATGCTGAGTCAGCTGCTGAGGTGTCCAGGATTTCAGACATGTGATAAATGTGGCGCTGAGGTGTCCCGGTGAGGTGTCCTGGATGATGTCATGCATGATGCAGTAAAAAGGAATAAAAGAAAATAGGAAATTCCAGGAAAAACCAGGACCACAAGTTCATATGGCTTCAAAATTACAGGAATGCCATTGAAGGAAACTATAAATACCCCCTCCCCCTCCCATTTCATGCATCCCACGGTTTTGAGCCTTTTAGAGAGAGGAGGAGGTGCTAGAGAAGAGAGAGAAGGAGAAAGAAAGAAGAAAGGAAGTTCTGGCGGAGCTGGAAGCAGTATAGAGATAGTAGAGCTCTGCTAAGCCTTTGAGGTAGTAACTAATCCTAGCTTTTATGTAATGGCTTTGTGATTTGTTGTGCTATTGTTTGGTTGGATTGTTGTCTTATATGTTATGCTTGAAGCTCTACTGCAATGCTATGATCATATGTTATTGAGTATGGAAGCACGCAGCATACTTATCTGTACACAATCACAAGCAAGCACTATCACACTGCATTACATATATTGTTATGATTGTTGCTACTGAGATTCCCCCGAATCTCATCCCCATCCATAACCCATTACAGGGAGGTTATGCTGAAGTGGATTTTGAGAATCCTAGGAGACGCCGTTATGCTGCCGAAGTAAAGACTGAACATCAGTATATGATAAGTACTGTGTACGTAGTGCTGTCTAAGGAGGCTAGAAGTGAGTGGACCTAGCCGGTTCATCTAGTCTTTCCTGGGTACTACGTAGAATGGTAGTTCTCATGAGGGGATTACCGAATCAGTACAGTTCAGTTCTTTGTACAGATGAAGCGTAGCGGTTTTGCTGCCGGAGTCTAGGCAGAAAGAGATGTAATAGAGATAGCAAGATTATGTATATGTCTTGTTGTGTATGCCATGCTGTATGACATTATATTATTAAATAATAAATATTGTTTGGCATATTCAATTTAGGTATGGTAAATTAAGGGGAAATTCGCAGGTCCTGAGGTAGCAGTGTTCTGACCTCAGTTTGACCTAGTAAACGAAGGGATTTGGCCACGAAATTTGGCAGGCCAGTCGTACACATCTGGGGCATTACGTGGATAGGTAATATGCCTCATTTGGTTGTGTAGAATGAGATTAATTAATTTTCAAATTAAAGGTTCAGAATAAGGAACTTAAGAGTGAAATTTTGAATTTCTGGGCTTAAGTTAAGATATAATCAAGCTAATGTTGCTTCCGCAAGTGTACTCTGAGGAGTTTAAGGGAGGATGTTTCAGTTTATGCTCTGAAGATATGGAGACATTATTTATACGGAGCAATTATAGAGTTGTATTATGACCACAAAAGTCTGAAGTATCTACAGGATCAAAAAGAGCTTAATATGAGGCAACGACGATGATGGAACTGTTAAAGGATTATGACTTTCAAATTAAATACCATCCAGGAAAAGCCAATGTAGTGGTTGATGCTCTGAGTAGAAAAGTGGTGCAGGTGGCACATATGATGATCAAAGAGTTGAAATTGATAGAAGATGTGCGAGATTGGAGCCCTTTGTATCAAATGCAAATGATAGAGAGTCCTTACGGAGGAGTTCATTTCGAAGCTTGTATAGAAGATGAGATAAAAGAGGCTCAAAAGCAGGACAAGCTCGCAGTAATATTTAAGGATAAGCTGGAGAGCCAAGACCAGGAATTTTGAGATTTTCCCAGATGGATTGTTACAGTTCAGGGGAAGGCCCTATATCCCTAATGCTATGGGATTAAGAGAAAAGATTATGGAGGAAGCACATAAAAGTCGGTATATAGTACATCCAGGTATGACCAAGATGTACCATGATGTTAAAAGGTTATTTTGGTGGCCTAGATTGAAGAAGGATGTAATGGCTTATGTGTTCAAATGCTTGACCTGCCAGAAGGTAAAAATTGAACATCAAAAGCCAGCGGGAACATTGCAACCTCTAGATATCCCTGAGTGGAAATGGGATGGTATTGCCATGGACTTTATGGAAAGACTACCCATGACTCCAAGTAAACATGATGGAGTATGGGTAGTAATTGATCGATTGACGAAGTCAGCACATTTCCTGGCAATCAATAAGAGGGATTGTCTAGAGAAGCTGGCAAAGTTGTATATAAAAGATATTGTTAGGCTTCATGGTATCCCAAGCAGCATTGTGTCCGATAGAGACCCTCGATTTACTTCTAATTTTTGGAGGGCTTTACAGGAAGAAATGGGCACTACTCTCTGATTTAGTACAGCCTATTATCCTCAGACGGATGGCTAGTCGGAGAGAATAATCCAAACGCTAGAAGATATGTTGAGAGCATGTGTTTTGGATTTCAAAGGTAGCTGGGATATCCATCTACCACTTATAGAGTTTGTGTATAATAATAGTTATCAGGCTAGCATTCAGATGGCACCTTTTGAAGCACTCTATGGACGTAAATGTAGATCCCCCTTATGCTGGCTAGAGTTGAGCGAGAGGAGAATGCTTGGTCCTGATCTAGTGGATCAAACTGCAGAATAAATTGCAATGATTAGACAAAGATTGCTAACAGCTCAAAGCAGACAGAAAAGCTATGCAGATGTTAGAAGAAAGCAGTTGGAGTTTGAAGAAGGAGAGCATATATTTCTTAAGTTAACTCCAACCACGGGAGCCGGGCGATCAATCAAAGTAAAGAAATTACATCCAAGATACATCGGACCATTCCAGATTCTCTTAAAGATAGGGTCAATAGCCTACAAGTTGACTCTTCCTCCAAATCTCAGCCAGATACATGATGTGTTTCATGTTTTCCAATTAAAGAAGTATGTTCTAGATCCATCTCATGTGATGGAGGAAGATGAAGTCGCACTGCGGGATGATCTGACCTATGAGGTTGGACCTATATGAATTGCTGATCGAAAGGTCAAGCAGTTACGTAATAAGCAAATTCCTCTAGTAAAAGTGATCTGGAAAGGCTTGACTGAACATGAAGCTACATGGGAAACAGAAGAAAAGATGAGGGAGAAGTATCCGGAGTTGTTTCCATAGGATATGTATAATGTAAATTTCGAGGACGAAATTTATTTTAAGGGGAGAGAAATGTAATATCCCTAATTTTCGGTACTGATTTGTATGTACAGATTGAATAAAATATATGAGTTATTTTTCAGGAAAAAGATGTGGCCATTTATGCAAAGAAAGGGATTAAATTGAAAAAGAAATAAAAGGTAAGGACTTAAGTGCAATTATGAAAAGTTTAAGGCTAAAAAGGAAAATTAGAAAAGAATGCGAGGTCTTTAAGTGTAATTTTAGCCAAATAAAGGGACTTTGAAAAGAAGAAAAGTTTCCGGGATAAGTGGTGCTGAGTAATCCAGCTTAATACAGGAATTTTCTCAGGACTCCAGATAGCTGAAATTGATCTGATAGTCTAAAAGTATAAAAAATTCCTACCGGATATCCTAGATCTTAGATATAAGTGAGAAATTACAGGATGATGCGTCCTAATGGGGCGGATGTCAGGAAACTGACAGATTACCGATAGGAGGTCTGTAGAAAAAGTTATTCACAAATTAGCAAATACAGACGGGAGTGTGAGGCCTCCAGGTATCCGATAGGGAGATTTATCGGTATTTAAACTGAGACTGAATGAGGTCAGATGACTCCAGTCAGATGCCTGTTATGATCCAAAGGATGCCTAGACACAGTAGGCCAGTGTATCTGATAAAAGGAGCCGGTGTCCGGAGATGTGAATAAACGGTGTATAACGGCAGAAATACCTGACGAACATTGCCTGGGAAGATTCCTCGTGATGCGTGCATAAAGGTAATGGACCCTAGTAGGCCCAATAATGGCACCATCAAAGGCCCAATAAGACCCTTGGACTGATAGGTGGGCCAGTATCCAGCAAAACCCCGGAAAAGTGAAAAATTACTAAAATGCCCCTGTGTTGTACTAAAGAGAAATTGATGAATGGAGAGCATTTTGGTCATTCTGGATAGGCTAGAACACCAATACATACACAGGTGAGGTTAACCAGAGTCAATATATGCCCTGACAGGGTACAAAGAGGTGTAAAATGATGATTTTACCCTTAGGATTAAGATAGTGCAAGAAAGGGCACCCAAGGGTACTTTGGTCATTTTGCAAGGGATCTGTAATTAAGTTTAGACCCAGTATAAAAATGTTAATGATATAAAGGACCCAGATACGAAATTTAAGGTCAGAAGATATAATATGGATTTTCAGAAAAATTAGATTCAGAAAACAGTCCAGTTTTCGAGGAATCGAATCGGGCGGGTACCGGATTGGACTGAAAATTTTCCAGAGGCTTCTTGGCTCTCCTAATTTCTCCATGTGAGACATGTGAGGTATGAGGTGTCCCATGAGGTGTCCCTTGGATGATGTCATGGTGATGATGTCATAAATGGAAAAGAAAATAAGAAATTCCAGAAAAAACGGTGGCCACAAGTTCAGAGTTCTTGGAAATTACGGAAATGCCATCCATCAAACTTATAAATACCCCCTTGCCTTCATTCATCATGTCCTAGAGCTCATTTAGGAGAGAGAAGCAAGTTTTAGAGAGAAGGTGCAAGGAAGAAAGAAGAAAGGAAGTTCTGGCAGAGTTAAAAGCAGTATAGAGATTCTAGAGTTCTGCTACGCTTTTGAGGTAGTAACTAATCCTAGCTTTTATGTAATGTCTTTGTGATTTGTTGTGCTATTATTTGGTTGGATTGTTGTCTTATATGTTATGCTTGAAGCTCTACTACAATGCTATGATCATATGTTATTGAGTATGGAAGCACGCAGCATACTTATCGCTACACAATCACAAGCAAGCACTATCACACTGCATTGCATATATTGTTATGATTATTACTACTGAGATTCCCCCAAATCTCATCCCAATAAATAACCCATTACAGGGGAGGCTATGTCGAAGTAAATTTTGGGAATTTTAAGAGACGCCGTTATGCTGCCGAAATTATGGCAAAGTGGCAGTAACAAAGAAAGGAACTGATACGTACTGTGTACGTAGGTACTGTCTAAGGAGGCTGGAAGTGAGTGGACCTAGCCGATTCATCCAGTCTTTCCTGGGTACTTACATAGAATGGTAGTGCTCACGGGAATTATGAATCGGTACAAGATCAGTTACTTTCTAAAGATGAAGCGTAGCGGTTATGCTGCCGAATTTCAGGCACGAAAAGATGTAATAGAAATATGAGGATTTTGTAGTTGCCCTGATGTATAACGACTTATTATTTAATAATAGGTATTGTTTGGCATGTTTGACTGATATGTGATGGATGTATGCATATGTATGTAAAGTTGAGTGCTGGAATTTACCACTATGAACAGTAACACGTAGTGACTTGATGATGTTTGATCCATAATTAAAAATAGTAAATGGATGAATAAATGTATGATATTTTTATGGTAAATAGTTGACATACTAAGCTTCGTTTTGATATATAGAATGTCTCATTTGGATGTCTAAACATGGAGATATAAATTATCAAATTTGGGACCAAAATGTTGGATTCAGGGAAAAAATGCTGGATGAACAGTAAAGTTGTAATATTGACCTACGTTTACTTGGTCAAGGAGTGGGCAACAAGTGATTTTTTCCGGAAATATAATTGAGTTATCTTCATGTATAAATTTGAACCACTTCATTTTGATTTTTCTAGAATTAGTTATGATTTTTCGAAGTCAGGTCACTCATCTGGAATTTACACAGTGAACAGTACTCGATAAGAGTAAAACTCCAGATTGAGAAATTGGACTTCAATGACCCTGAAAGTGGTTCTAAATGCTACCAAATGGTCCCTAAGACGTACGAAAGTAAGGACGTTTCAGTTATGGCCTCATCATAACTTCTCATTTTAATCTATGCTCTAACTGTGAGCCATTTGAACTATGCTCTAACTGCGAGCAATCTGTATCAGATCTAACTCTTACTGAATAGTGATCTATACTCATCTGAATCTAGCTCTATCTGAGAGCTATCTATTTTAGATCTAACTCTTATCTAAAGAGTGATATGAAAATAATCTCTTTAATGTTATATGCTGCTCTTTCTGTATACCATTCCTTTCAATAGAAATGGCCCTAAGTACTGCATTCACAAGTCTGCAGAAATACCTGAGTAACCCAAATCATACTGTAACTGACTGTCCCACTTACTGAGATTGTCTATCATTCTGGGTATATTCCTATTGCATGTCGTATGGTATGTGAGCAACATAACTTTCTCATAACTTCCTCATCATATATACTCATATATACTCTACCCTGCATGTACTGCAAAAGAGAAATATTCATTCATCATAGCATACACTAACATGCATGTCATCACATGACAAATGCAAGGAGATGTAACTATCATAACTTATGGCAACATAAGCCATATCATCATCATAATTTGCTCAACCATCCATGCACACTACAATTAGGTAAGCTTTATAACATTCTTATTCCAGGTCTCTCATTTGACTAGCTCATCTAACTTAGGCTACCACATTATCCTCTTATCAGGGTATAGACGCAACCCATCATTACTCTATCTTATATAGGGGAGTCACTTTATCTTTTAAACTGTGGCTGTCATATCCTAATTTTTCCCTATCTGTATAATACTGATAGAGGAAAGAGGTTTGGAAAGGATTGTGATAATGAATGGAAAAGAAAAGAATGATTAGATGAAGGTTTAAAGAAGCAGGACTAAATTGAAAAGTATAAAAGTTTTATGGTGCAAAATGTAAAGTAGACATAAACTTTGGGCCATTAAGTGTAATTTCAAAAAGTTTGAGGACCTAAATGTAATTTAAGGAAAGTCCAAGGGGCAAAATGGTAATTATAGAAAGTTGAACTAGAAGTGGTTTAAAACTGTCTGGAAACATTTCAGTCCCAAATTTCATCAGTAGATAGAGAAAATGATGCTGGTTAATCTAGCTTAATACAAAAATTTTATTAGAGTTTCAGATAGCTGAAATTTATCTGATAGTCTAAAAGATATCTAAATTTTTTATCAGATCTCCTGGACCTCAGATATAAGTGAAAAGTTACAGGAATGTGCGTCCTGTGAGGCCAGAGGTTAAGGAACTGACGGAATCCCGAAAGGAGTTATGTAGAAAAAGTTATTCATTTTTTAGTGAATTTTAACGGGAGTTCGTGAACTCCCGATGTCCGATTGGAAAATTAATCGGTAAGCAAACTAGGACTGAATGAGCTCAGATGATGTCACATAGAGGCCCATGGTGACACCAAGTGAGGCTAGGCCCATGATATCAGTTCATCGGGAGAAGGGGCCAGTGTCCAGAAGTTTGCAGAAAATATGCGAAATTATGAAAATGCCCCTGTGTTGTAATATTGTACAAGAGATGAAAGGAGGGTATTTTGGACAGGCCAAAATGCCAAAGCAAGTGCAAGAATAAGTACTCAGAGTCAGTATATGCCCTGATAAGGTATAAAGAGGTGCGAAATGATAATTATACTCTTAGAGTTAATATAGTGTAAGGAAAGGCACCAGGGTATTTAGGTCATTTCATAATGGATGGATACCAGATGAAATTTGGCAGTAAATTCCTATAATTAATATGAGAATTTATGAAACTAATAGAAGTGAAAAAGGAGTCCTGTAGAATTAATTATAAAATTTACGATAGAAAAGGACACCGATAAAGGGTTTAAAGGAAATATATGTAATTTTTATCAGGACTTATGGGTCTCAGAAAATTATGAAAGTTTGAAGAGAATTCATTTTATATTAGAATGAATTTATAAAAATGTTAGAACCATTAAAAGAGGTGTCTAGCATTTATTCCAAGATCAGGGTAATTTAAGGATATCGGTATAAGGAAAGTGCATTGGGATTTGTGCCAATTAGCTATTGGACCTAAAAGTGGCCCAACATTACTTCTTAGGGCAGCCCAATAAGTCCCAAAAGTTTTCTTGGAGCCCAAGTCCAATAATGAATAATTTATGGATTTTTGAAAAGAAAAAAAAAGGAATAAAGTAAGAATTAGGGTTTGCACATGGTGGGACCCACCAAAGCTCACACATGGCGTCCAAGGCAAGGGGAAGAGAAGATTTTTGTCATGTGATTTTATCTCAACTTGGCTTGGTGGGCAAGACAAGATTCAAGGTACAATCTTGGCCATTATATCAAATAGTAACCAAACAATCTTGGCCATCCATTTTCCATGGAATTTTTCTATAAAATACCCCCATTTTTTTGCTCAAAACTGTGAAGCATTCTCCCTTGGGGGAACTATAGCAAAATGGAAACTCAAGTCAAGACAAAGAAGAATCCAAGGTCCAAAGTTCAAGCAAGCTATAGATTAAAGGTAAGCAATCTATCCTAACTTAGTTTCCTTTGATTTGGTAGCTTGAACTTAGGGTTTTCATGGAAGAAAGTTGAGTTTTCTCTAAGGTGTAGATGCTGTCCAAAACCTTAGATGAAAGGAGAAAGAAGAAATTAAAGTTAGAGTTATGAGATTAAAGTTTAAACAAGCTAGTTAGATGATTGGTTGTTGAATCAAGTTGATATTCTTGACCTTGCCATGATGAAATATTTCGGTTTACACTGTTCATGCACTATTCATGATAGAAGGAGATGGAATTTCAATGATCTAATGCTTCCATTGAATTTATATGATGATTTTGTGTAGGATTGGATAGGTTTTGAACCTTGGAAGCATTAGAATTGAAAGTTGTAATTCTTGGAATTCTTCTCTATTATTGTTCACTCGTATGAACAGTGATTAGATTTTCATGATTTTGATGCTTCCAATGGTTTTAAAATGAAAAGTTGTGTGGGGTAAAGTAGAGAAACAAGTATGAGAAGCAATGGAATTAAGATGGGAATTTTTGGAAGAATTATGTATGTTTTGTAAATTCTATCCAGAATAGTGCATAGTAGCTGGAATTTGGTTATTTTGAGTTCATAAATGGATTCAAAAGGTAAAATTGTGTAGGTTAAGGTTATGACATCAATTAATTCAAAGACCAAGTCAATTGGTAAAGATTAAAGGAAGTTATGTTAATTAAAGCAAGTCAATGTTCAAGAGAAGTTAGATTATAATAAATGAATGATTATGTGATGTTAGAATTTGATTGTGGACTCAAAAGAGGCAGCCACACATCAAGGAGAAGTAAGAAGAAAGAGCAAAGTTAAAGTGAAAGAAAGTCAAGTATATGAGGTAGTAAACTTACCCTAAACTTGTATGTATTGAATGTTATGCTTGATTGTGCTTTGTTGAATTGTGTGCATATGTGTAGATGATTGAAGCTCTGTTTCTATGATTACCTTGACCATTTGTATTTCATATGATACATGGAAGCATGCTCATTAAACTATGGTAACACTTTCACAAGCAAGAACAAGCGATTATTAATACATGCATTATTTGGTATTGTTTGCTACTGAGATTTCCCCAGAAATCTCACCCCATCCATGTAATCCCAATTCCAACAGGTTTATGAATGATGAAAGAGGATGAAGAAGCATGAAGAGGAATTAGGGATTGGTTAATGTAAATGTTATATGATGTTATGGAAAGGATTATTATTGTAATGTTGTTGTATGACCAACCTAAGCAGTGATGGTCATGATGTAATGAAAAATAGTAAATGATGGAATAAATGTATGAAATTTTACAAACATTTAATCAACATGTTAAGATTCGTTTTGACACCAAGAACACCTTATTTTGATGTCTGTACAAGGAGAACTAATTTTCCAAAAATGGGGACCAGAATCTGTTTTCAGAATTTTTGACCAAATAAACAGTAAATTTTAACGAATAAACTGTGTCAATTTGCAAAGCATTTGGTCAGAAACTTATTTTTACATTAAATTTCAAGATGTTATATTTTATTAGAATTTTGAACCACTTCATTTCAATTTTTCTAGAATTAGTTATGATTTTTAAAGTTCATCGCCGAATCTGGAAAACCATATGAACAGTAACTCGCCAAGAGTAAAACTTCCAGATTTAGCTAATGGACTTCAAATGTCATGTAAGTGGTTCTAAATGCTATCGAATGGTCCCTAAGACATACAAAAGTAAGTATGTTATAGTGGGTACCTCTCTACTACTTGTTCTATCTATCTATCAGTCCCAGCCTGTTCTTGACCGGACTGTGGTTTCTTATTGGTCTTTCTCTTGATCCTAGCGAACTTGAGTCGCATGGATCTCATTCATCATTTGTTACTATCACTTCTGTTTTCTAGGGTATTCTACCCTAGGTCTGTTAGGTTACTATTTCTTTATGATGGAATCCCTCTATTTTAGGAATATTAACCATCATGTTTCTAACTTTAGGCCATGTGCTAGGATTATTCCTAGACAACTCTCAATCTAACTTCTAATTATTTTATTCAGACTAGCTGAATAAAACCTTTCGCAATGTAGATCTACTCCTAATTATCACATGGAGGATCTACTTTTAAACAGTCTTAAACTGATCTTTCATACCTCAGTCCTTTTTACTATCTGGCTTGATCATGTGTTATACCAATCCTCTAGACGATGACTTCAGTGAGGTTGGTACCTTCATTCTCATCATTAAGTCTCTATACATCCTAGTCGCGACCTGAGTATTGGCTAGTCACGACTCACATTCTCTATGATCTTCCGTCGCGACCATCTCAATCTACTCGTCACGACTTGACATCTCTGTGTCCTTTAGTCGCGACCTAACTCTTATACCGTCGCGACCTGGACTTCTTTGTGCACACTAGTCGCGTACTACAACATTACTCGTCGCGACCATAGGTCTTCTCATGTCGCAACCCTTAACTTTTCCATACATATTAGTTACGACATAAGACCCTTCTCGTCGTAACCTCAGTTCTCTGTGACTACTAGTCGCGACCTACTCACTTTATCATCATGACTTGTGCAGCACTCTAGGGGATTAACCTTTCTAATTCATATCTTTAACTCATTTAAACATCAATATAACTAATTTAGAGCATCACTAAGCTAGAACCTTCTATTCTGTGCCAGAATCTTATGCTCTCAGCACCCTTTCTGCTCTATACCAGAACCTCTTGCTCTGATACCAAAATGTCACATCCTCACTTTCCTAGCTTCATCTTCTCCAAACCAATTCCCTGTTATGTTTGGAAAAGATAGGGGTGAAATTTTGGGGGAAATCTCAGTAGAAAATGGTACCACAAACAATATATGCAAGTATATGCTTAGTGTTAAACATGCTTGCTTTACTATGATTATGCTTGCATTATGACATATACATGCTTATATGATTCTTACTTATAACATATGGCCATATCATAAAAAGAAACAGAGCATTATCAATCATACATGCTTCACATAGCAAGACAAGTTAATAGCATATTAACAACACTCAAGCAATAAGCATACAAGTAGGTAAGTTCACTACATGGCATGCAGCCTTTTCTTTAGTCCTTAGCCTTTGCTCTAAGATCCCTTCTTTATAGAGGTCAGAGCCTATACATAGCATAATAATATTTTATTATTATCTCATCCAGTATAACTCCACTTAACTCAAACTTATCTTGAGATAATACCCCTATTCTGACCATCCCCTAACTTTCTTTCTATCCACGGCTAACTTTATAGAGAGAGATATTTCTCTATTCTAACTGAAACATCCTTAATCTCATGCTTACATATGCTCAATTGGAAGTATCTTAGAACATTGGAATACCATTTTACTTTAGAAACATAAATTTCCAAGAGTTAGGCTATTGGGTACTGTTCACTTGGTAGTTTCAGTTTACATTATGAACTTTGGAAATTTATAATTAAATCTAAAAAAATTAGAATGAGGTGGTTCCAATTTATAATGAAATATATTTCATCAATATTTGAAGAAAAAATATGAAAATGAGATTTACTTGTCCAAATGAAATCAGTTTATTCGTTAAAAATCACTGTTCATTTGGTAAACTTTGAACTTCCAGATTCTGTGTCTCATTTTCAAAAATTCATTTCTCTTTGTATACTTATCCAAATGAGTCGTGTTACATATGGATTTAAATATCCATATGTCTACTTTAATATCATAAAATTTCACGAAAAAATTCATTCATTTGCTATATGAAAACCGCGTATGAATTTCACTGCCTCTCAGGACTCGTTTTATCTTGATCCAGATTTTAGGTTCAACTTTGAAAAATCATATCAATTTGAGTACTTAACCAAATTAGGCGTTATTGGTGTCCAATTAAATCTCTGGATCTTAGATATGTTCATACAAAATTTCATCTAAAAAGTCGTCATATAAGTCACTCAAATGATCGATGGAAACGTTTTGCCTCGGTTGGTTCCAGTGAGTGCATACGTTTTTACATACCATACAATTTCCCCTAGGTTAAATACGTGCCATCTAGGTCATATACACATTATTCATTCACAATTACCCTCTTCCTTGAGAAGTTCCAGCACCTAGAGCATGATTATATACATATGGAAGGAATGAGATTTCATGGAAATCTCAATAGCAAGTCATACAAACTATAAGGTTATGCATGCTTGATGAAATGCCTAACATGTTATCATGCAATGGGAGCTAATTCATGATCATACATAAGCAAACTCTAACATGCATATTGTCATGACATAGGTTGCAAGGAGTTGCACATATTCATAACTCATCATCATCATCATAATCATCATCACATAACATATCATGTTCAACCAAACTTCATGCATAACAAGCAAGCATATCAATCAAACAACATAAGTTTATAGTTAAGTATTCTTGCTACCTCTTAGGTATCCTTGTGAGTTCCTTCTTGGCTTGATCCTTCCTTCCCACAAATGTCAAAACCTAGGCATAACCAAACAATCACCAAGTTACAACTCAATTCAAACCATTCTCAAGACTAGGGTTTCATTAAGTCCTTTTCTTTCTCTACTTTGTGACTTAGATTTACATCCTTCCAAACTAAACTCTCATGGTTCATTCCCACATAATTTTTCATTTAGAATCCAAATATGCATTCAAAAATTCCAGAATCCCATTGCTTCCTAATGTTCTGTACAGAAACCGAAACCTCCCTCTTGTTTTCCAAAAATTCTCATTTTGGTTCCAATGCTTCCAATACTTGTCTTCCTACTATACCCCCACACAATTTTCCATTTTAGACTCATTGGAAGCATCAAAATATGAAATTCTAACATATGAACAGTGATTTCGTACTGTACAGAGCAGAACACAATCTTGGATTCACAAGCACACATGGATTCCTAAGCCATTATCATGTGATTCAAGCTTGTTTAAGCTTATCTAAACTATCCATAACATAAAAATCATATTCCTTTCATATGGGTACCGAAATTCCAGCAGCAATTCATCAAGGTTTATGCCTCAAAAACCCCTTAAACTCAAGAGCAAATCTACTAGAACGTAGTCTAGGATCAAGAGGAGTAGTTACCTTGATGTTTCCTTCCAAGTGCTTGCTTCCTCTTGGCTTGAGTTTTCAATTTGCAAGAGTTTCCCCAAGGGTTCATGGGCCACGGTTTGGAATCAGATTTGGGGGGTATTTATAGACAATTTTGGGTGGAAATGAAAGGCCAAGATCATTTTGGTTACTATTTGATCTTGTGGCTTAGATTTAATCTTGGAATTTCTTTTCTTTCTCATTTATGACATCACCTTGATGACATCACTCAAGGGGACAACTCATGGGAGACCTATTCAGCATGTGGTGAAATTGGATGAGCCAAGAAGCCTCTGGAAAATTTCCAGTCCAATCCGGTACCGGCCCGGTTCGATTCCTCGAAAACTGGACTATTTTCTAAATCTAATTTTTCTGAGATTCCATAATATGTCTTCTGACCTTAAATTTAGTATCTGGGTCCTTTATACCATTGACATTATTATACTGGGTCTAAACTCAATTACAGATCCCTTGTGAAATGACCAAAATACCCTTGGTGCCCTTTCTTGCTCTATCTTAACCCTAAGGGTAAAATCATCATTTCACACCTTTTTGTACCTTGTCAGAGCATATACTGACTCTGACTAACCTCGCCTGTGTATGCCTTGGCATTTTGGCCTATCCAAAATGACCAAAATGCCCTCCATTCATCTATTTCTCCTTAAGACAACACAGGGGCATTTTTGTAATTTCGCACTTTTCCAGGGTTCTGCTGGACACTGGCCCACCTATCAGTCCAGGTGTCTTATTGGGCCTTTGATGGAGCCATTTTTGGGCCTTTTAGGGTCCATTATCTCTCTGGCACATTTCACGAGAAATCTCTCCCGACGATATTCATCGGGTACTTTTGCCATACACCGTTTCTACACGTCTCCAGACACCGGCTCCTTTTATTAGATAGACTAGCATAATGCGTCAAGGCATCTCTTTGGGTCACAACAAACATCTGACTGATGTCATCTGACCTCATTCGGTCTCAGTTTGAATACCGATAAATCTCCCAATCGGATCCCCGGAGGTCACACACTCCCGTCTGAATTTACTAATTTGTGAATAACTTTTTCTACAGACCTCCTTTCGGTATTTGTCAGTTCCCTGACATCTGCCTCATCAGGACGCATCATCCTATAATTTTTCACATATATCTGAGGTCTAGGATATCCGATAATAATTTTTATAACTTTTTCATTATCAGATAAATTTCGACTATCTGGAGTCCTGGGAAAATTCCCGTATTAAGCTGGATTACCCAGCATCACTTGCTCTATCTACTGGTAAAATCTAGGACTGAAATGCTTTCGGGCAGTCCAAACCACTTCTGGCCTAACTTTCTTTAATTATAATTTAGCCCCAGGGAACTTTTCTTCTTTGCACTTAAGTCCCTCAAATTTGGTTAAAATTACACTTAAAGACCCCACATTTTTGTCTACTTTCCTTTTTAGCCTTAAGCTTTTCATAATTGTACTTAAGTCCTTACATTTCCTTTCTTTTTCAATTTAATCCCTTTACATAAAAGGCCACATCTTTTCCTAAAAAATATCTCATATATTTCATTTAGTCTGTACATACAAATTAGTACAGAAAATTTGGGATATTACACTAACTATCTAATTTATAAGAACAATCCTCTAATTTATTAGAGCAGGGATTAGAATAAATTACTTACCTTATTCCTAAGCTCCTTGTCTTGCTCCTAACTCAGCCAGAACTTCTCCTTTTTCCTTCCTTTCTTTCTCTCTCTTCTTTTTCTTCCCTTCTTGGTTCTTACCATGGGTGTGCCTTGGAATGGGAGGGGAAGGGGTGTTTATAGGTAGAGGGAGGTGGAATGGATGGATCAGATCAAATCACGATGAACGGCTCAGATCGCTCAGCTTCCTTAAGAAGCTTCGGCTGCATCATCCTGATGATATCATCATCCTTAATGACTCATCAATCATGACATCATCCATGGACATCTCACATGCTTAGGTGGTGCAATGGTGGGGCCCTCAGGACACGTCACCAGCTGACTCAGCGCTTCTAGAGAATTCCAGAGTCTTATCCTGGAATGAACGGATGATATCATGCCACGTGTCTTAGGTTTTTCTTCTTCCTCTATACTCATGCCATATGGCGCCTTATGGGTACTTTTCATGCCACCTCATGGCATCCGGATAAGTCCAGAACTTTATCTGATCAATTCCCCATTTATTACTTCAACAGGGTAACTCTACTTTATTGAAAAGTCACTAAAATATTATTTTAATGCCACTTTAACCCACATATTTCTTGGGCTACGTTTTTGGAATCTTAGAATGCTATCTTGGGTCTCTGATCAAGTTTAAGTACTCTGATGGCTCAATTCCCAAGAAACATCCCTTGATAAATTATCAAATGCCCCTGGTCAACTATCCAGATAACTTTTCTTGACTGTCTAACCTTAGTCAAATAACCAAAATACCCTTCACTCATTCTTTAATTATTTTATAACACAGGGGTATTTTCATCATTTCGCACATTTTCTGCATATTTCTGGACACTGGCCCCTTTTACCCGTTGAACTGATATCATGGGCCTAGCCTCACTTGGCATCATCATGGGCCTCTATGTGATGTCATCAGGGCTCATTCAGTCCCAGCTTGCTTACCGATTAATTTCTCAATCGGATATCGGGCGTTCACGAACTCCCGTCAAAATTCACTAAAAAGAGAATAACTTTTTTTACAGAACTCCTTTCGGGATTCTGTCAGTTCCCTGACCTCTGGCTTCACAGGACGCACATTCCTGTAACTTTTTACTCGTATCTGAGGTCTAGAAGATCTAATAAAAGTTTTAGATAACTTTTAGACTATCAGATAAATTTCATCTATCTGAAATCTAATAAAATTTCTGTATTAGACTAGATTAACTAGCATCATTTCCTCTATCTGCTGATGAAATTTGGGACTGAATGCTTTCGGGCAATTTTAAGCCACTTCTGGCTCAACTTTCTATAATTACCATTTTGCCCCTGGAAACTTTTCCTCTTTTCAATTAAGTCCCTTAACTTTTCATCATTACACTTAATGGCCCACAACTTATGTCTACTTTCATCTTTGCACCATGAAACTTTTAGACTTTCACTTTAGTCCCTTTCTTTTCTAAAATGACCATTATACCCCTATGGACTTTCACTATTTACATATAAGTCCCTATACTTTCACTTATTTGCAGTTTAGTCCCTAAAAACCCTTTGTATATTTTTGGGACTTCTGCTCAAAGGGGTCTGGTAGCCTATCTATTTTAGGCTACTTTCTGAGTCTCTGTGCCTGAAAATTAGGATTTTACAGGATGTTTTGAATGTTAGTTTTTAATATAATATTTCAATTTCGATTTTAGGACAGTTGGATTATTATTAGCGATCGTTGCTAATTAATTCAATTGCTTGAAATCTAGGGTTTGTCGATCGACGATCATTCGAGGGTATTTTCATCATCTGATTTAAATTACACACTAAGTGATTTTTAACAGTTCATTAAGAGTTTTTTTTTAAACTAACTTTGATTAAAGGAGTTTAAGAAATATTAATGCTCTGGACTCAATCGATCAATTGAGGTTTTGTTTAAGACTTAGTGATTTCAAAACTCCCATATCAAATTAAGAGTAAGGATATATATGTTTTCATCATCAAGAGTCTGTCATAACATATTTCTTTCACAAACTAACTCATTTTCAACTTAATCAAAAATATAAAAATATTTACTTTACTGCACCCTTATTTTACTGCATCAAAAATCAATCAAACCCAAAACCCATCTTACTTTCACTCAGGTTTTCAATAGTTTTGTCGCCAATTTGCTAGGTCTCTAATAAAAAGGATCCTCAAGAAGAACGATAGGGTTATGCCCTATACTATATTATTGGGTGCAATTATTATTATTTTGATGGATCAGATGACGACAATTCGAGCTGCTTATCAATGGCATCGTTGCTAGGGAGCCAGGTAATTGGTTCCTTAGTAATTGATTGTCAATTCTATTATTTACCTGAGTCATTTTTTTTTATTTTAATCTTAGTTTTTGTTATTTCGTTGCATATCATTCTGCATTTTTCTTTTTCAAAGTTTCTGTAAAATCACTTTCTGTGATATTGAGTCGCGACCAAACCTTATTTGTGTCATGACCAAATTGCTTTACTGTGGTACTCATTACTCTCTGTGAATTTCAGTCACGACATTCACAATATGTAGTCTCGATGATTTTTGAAAATCGGCTCTCTGTCTTATTTTGTCGTGACCTGTGACTTTTTGAGTCGCGACCTGAAATCCATTTTTAAGAACTTATACTCTCTGTGTTCTACGGTCGTGACCTAAACACCCTTGTGTTGCAACTATTTGAAAACTTCTGATGTGAAACTTCTGTGTCTATTTTTTGTTTCTTGCTTGGTTATTCTCTATTGTTTTTGAGTTGCATGCATAGAAGAACTGGACCATTAGTGCCTTTTGAACCTGAAATTGAGAGACAACTTAGGAAACTAAAGAGAGAATTTAGAGAAGAGGCGAGATCACAGAATTTAACATGGCTAAGATTAATCATAATGAGTATATTGGGCACAATTGACAAGGAGAAAATGAAATACCAATAAATATAGAAGATAATAGAAGTGTGAGGGAAATAAATCATTCACATGTGAATTATGATCCTTATGGTTTCTATACTGAAGAGGCTAATTTTGAAATTAAAGGAGTTTTGATTGCAGCCTTACCTAAGTTTCATGGTTTTGTAGGAGAGTGTCCTCATCCGTACTTACAGACCATGCATATGATCTGCTCTTTGATGAAGCCTCCAATGACTGCATTGGATGATGTCTTAAGGAGATATTTCTATTTCACTATAGAAGGGAAGGCTAAGAAGTGGATATATAATCTGCCAACTCATTTCTCAACTCTTACATGGGAACAGTTGAAGTCGACATTTCTCGAACAATTTTTCCTAGCCTCAAAGACTACTCGGATGAAAAAGGAGATCACAAATATTTTACAGCAAAATGGAGAGTCATTATATGAGTACTGGACGAGATTTATCAATTTGTTGGCTCGATGTCCCCATCACAACATTAACAAGGCTGATTTAGTGGATATTTTCCTTGATGGTCTGCTACCTCACAACAAGGTTTCCTTGAATGCAGTAGTAAATGGATCTTTAAGAGATAAAACTCCACAAGCCAGTTGGGAGTTATTCCAAAAAATGGCTAATGAAGACCATTAGACTGAGATCCAAGGAGAATGCCCACATCCTCTTCGGGTAATTCAAATGAGATCTTAGCAGATGTAGCAGCTCTAGGAAACCGAATGGAGAAGAGGATGAATTTAATTGAAAGAGAGCTATATTCTATGAAGCATACTTAACCAATTGAGGCGTTCTTGGTGTCCATTTAAAGCTCTAGACTTTAACTATTTTCATGCCAAATTTCACGTGAAAATATGTTGGATAAGTTGTGAAAACTACTGTCAAAAGTGCACTCCATCCGAACGGATTCATAGTATCATACATCATGCATATCATAATATCATTTTCTAAGGTCAAGTACTCAACTTTAAATTCATATACAAATTCAACCATCCATATTTACCCTTTTTCCTTGAGAAGTTCCAGCACCTATAACATGGTTATGTGTATGGAAAGAATGAGATTTCATGGAAATCTCAATAGCAAGTCATACAAACTATAATAACATGCATGCTTGATTAAATGCCTAACATGTTATCATGATATGGGAGCTACTTTGTGAACATACATAAGCAAACTCTAACATGAATATTGTCATGACATTCATTGCAAGGAGTTGCAACCATTCATACTTTATCATAATCATCAAAGTATCAACTCAAGCTCAACCAAGAATCATAACTAACAAGCAAGCATACAATCAAACAAACATAAGATTATAGTTAGGTATTCTTGCTACCTCTTAGATATCCTTGTTACACCATTCTTGGAATGATCTTCTCCTTTCACAAATGTCAAAACCTAGCCATTACAAAGTAACATCAAGTTACCATTTAACTCCCAAACAAATTCCAATACTAGGTTCCTACTATATTCCTTTCTTTGTCTAACCTATGACTTATGCTTAATTTTTCATGTAGAATACAAATATGAAATCAGAATTTCCAAAATCAATTCAGATCCTTGGCTGCTGTACAGAACCGAAATGTCTCCTGTATTTTCCAAAAATTCTCATTGTGATTCCAATGCTTCCAATACTTGTTTTTCTACTTTATCCCTACACAATTTCCATTTTAAACCTATTGGAAGCCTCAAAATCAAGAAATTACAGCATATGAACAGTGATTCATACAGTACCAGAAAAGAACACAATCTTCCATTCACATGTATACTTGGATTTCCAAGCTAGTACCACTTGATTCTAGCTTGTTTAAGCTTATCTAAACTATATATAGCATAAAACTCATATTCTTTTCACATCAAAACAGAATATCCAGCACCACCACCACCAAGAGAACTATGTCCCAAAAACCTCTTAAAACCAAGAGCAAACTTGCTAGAATAAAGTCTAAGATCAAGGGGACTAGTTACCTTACTTGTTCTTCCAAGTTGCTTGCTTCTTTCTAGCTTCAATAAAAATTTTGCAAGAGGTTCCCCAAGGTGTCTAAGCTATCAAACAAGACTGATTTGGGGGGTATTTATAGAAAAAATTGGTGAAAATGGAAGGGCAAGATTACTTTGGTTACTATTTGATCTAATGGTCCAAAATCCACCTTGCAAGAAACTTTCTGTAATATCCCTAATTTTCTGTACTGATTAGTATGTACAGTTTGTGTATAAGGTATGTGAGATTTTTTAGGAAAAGATGTGTCCATTTATGTAAAGAAAGGGATTAAATTAAAAAAGAAAGAAAATGCAAGGACTTAAGTGAAATTATAAAAGTTTTAAGGCCAAAAGAGAAAGTAGACAAAAATGTGGGGTCTTTAAGTGTAATTTTAGCCAAATAAAAGGGATTTAATTGCAAAGAAGAAAAGTTCCCGGGGCAAAAGTGTAATTATAAAAACTTGGACCGGAAACAGGCAAAAATTGATCGTATTCAGATCAGCCCCATATTTTACCAGTAGATAGAGCAAATGATGCTGGGTAATCCAGCTTAATACAGGAATTTTATTAGGACTCTAGATAGCCAAAATTTATCTGATAGTCTAAAAGTATAAAAAATTCTTATCGGATCTCCTAGACCTCAGATATGAGTGAAAAACTATAGGAAGATGCATCCTGTAGAGACGGATGCCAGGGAACTGACAGAATACCGAAAGGAGGTCTGTAGAAAAAGTTATTCATAAATTAGTGGATTTAGACGGGAGGTTATGACCTTCGGGTATCCGATTAGGAGATTTATCGGAATTCAAATTGAGACTGAATGAGCAGATGACATCAGTCAGAGGCCCGTAATGACACAAAGGGATGCCTAGATTCAGTATAGCAGTTTATCTGATAAAAGAAGTCGGTGTCTGAAAAGGTGTAGAAACTGTGTATAATGGCAAATATAACAGATGAATATCGCCGGGAGAGATTTCTCGAGATTTGTACCATGAAGGTAGTAAACCCTAAAAAGGCCCAAAAATGGCGTCAAGATGGCCCAATAAAACACTTGGACTGCTAGGAGGACTAGTGTCCAGTGGAACCCCGAAAAAGTCCAAAATTACGAAAAATGCCCGTGTGTTGTCCTAAGAAGTAACAAATGAATGAAGGGCATTTTGGTCATTTTAGACAGGCTAGAACGCCTAAGACATGTACAGGAAGGTTAGTCGAACTCAGTATATGCACTGACAAGGTACAAAAAGGTTTGGAATGACGATTTTACCCTTAAGGTTAATATAGTGCAAGGAAGGGCACCAAGGGTATTTGGTCATTTCCAAGGGATTTGAAATTAAGTTTAGACCTAGTATAAGAATGTCAATGATATAAAGAACCCATATACTAAATTTAAGGTCAGAAGACTTATTATGGAATCTAAAAAAAAATTAGATTCAGAAAATAGTCCAATTTTTGAGGAATCGGACCGGGCCGATACCGGATTAGACTGGAATTTTTCCAGAGGCTTCTTGGACCTTCAATTTTGCCACATGGCTGATTAGGTGTCCCATGAGGTGGCTCTTGGATGATGTCATGGTGGTGATGTCATAAATGGAAAAGAAAAGAAAATCCAAGATTAAATCTTGGCCTTTAGATCAAATAGTACCCAAAATGATCCTGGCCTTTCATTTCCACTCAAGTTTGCCTATAAATACCCCCCTAAACCAGAATTATTTCGGCATGCATGACAACCCTAGGGAAACTCTTGCAAAATTTTCACTCAAGCCAAAAGGAAGCAAGCACCTTGGAGGAACTATCAAGGTAATTAGTTCCCTTGATCCTAGACTATGTTCTAGTAGATTTGCTCTTGAGTTTAAGTGGTTTTTGAGGCATAAATCCTGTGGAGGTGCTGCTGGAATTTTGGTGTGCATGTAAAATGTAATATCCTTAATTTTCTGTACTGAATTCTATGTACAGATTAAATGGAATATATGAGTTCTTTTTCAGGAAAAAGATGTGGTCCTTTATGTAAAGAAAAGGATTAAATTGCAAAAGAAAGGAAATGAAAGGACTTAAATGCAATTATGGAAAGTTTAAGGTTAGGAAAGAAAGGTAGACAAAAATGTGGGGTCTTAAAGTGTAATTTTAGCTAAATTTAAGGGACTTAATTGCAAAGAAGAAAAGTTCCCTGGGGCTAAAGTATAATTAAAGAAAAATAGGCCAGAAGTGGTTTTGACCGCCCGACAACATTTCAGTCCCAGATTTCACCAGAAGATAGGGCAAGTGACGCTGGGTAATCCAGCTTAATACCGGAATTTTTGAAGACTCCAGATAGTCAAAAATGGACTGATCGTCCAAAAGTTATAAAAATTCCTACCGGATACCCTAGATTTCAAATATAAGTAAGAAATTACAGGATGATGCACCCTTATGGGGCGGATGTCAGGAAACTGACAGAATACCGATAGGAGGTTTGTAGAAAAAGTTATTCACAAATTAGCAAATCCAGACGGGAGTATGAGGTATCCAGGGATCCGATAGGGAGATTTATCGGTATTTACACTAAGACTGAATGAGGTCGGGTAACAATAGTCAGATGCCCGTTATGACCCAAAGGGATGCCCAGACACAGTAGGGTAATGTATCTAATAGAAGGAGCCGGTGTCCGGATATGTGTGTAAACGGTGCATAATAGCTAAAATATTCGGTGAACCTGGACAGGGGAGGATTCCTCGAAATACGTGCCATAAAGGTAGTGGACCCATAAAGGCCCAAAAATGGCACCATCAAAGGCCCAATAAGATACGTGGACTGATAGGTGGACCAGTGTCCAGCAGAACCCCAGAAAAGTGTGAAATTACGAAAATGCCCCTGAGTTGTACTAAAGGGGTAGTAGATTATAAAGGGCATTTTGGTCATTCTGGATAGGCCCAGGAGCCAAGGCACATACAAATAAAGTTACTCAGAGTCAGTATATGCTCTGACAGAGTACAGAAGGGTGTAAAATGATGATTTTACCCTTAGGGTTAAAATAGTGCAAGAAAGGGCACACAGGGATATTTTGGTAATTTGCCTAGGGATGTTCTTGGGAATCGAGCCATTAGAGTACTTGAGCTTGATCAGGATCCAAGATAACATTCCCAGAGTCCAAAAACGTAGGCCCAGTGATATGTGGGAAAAAGTGGCATTAAAATACTATTTTAATGCTGTTTCAATAAAGTAAAGTTACTCGGTCGGCACGATAACCGAGGAGGTGATCAGATAAAGTCCTGGACTTATCTGGATAGCATTGGATGGCGTGACAGGTGCCAGTAAGATGCCACATGGCGTCAATATAGAGGAGAAAGGAAAAGTTAAGGACATATGGCATAATCTTAGCCGGTGAGTCCAGTTTGTGGGAAATCGGATCGGACCGGTACTGGATTGGACTGGAACTGCTGAGTCAGCTGATGAGGTGTCCCAGGAGCTTGCAATTTCGCCATGTGACATATGAGGTGTCCCATGAGGTGGCCTGGAGGTGATGTCATGCATGACGCAGTAAAAGGAATAAAAGAAAATAGGAAATTCCGAAAAAACCAGGACCACAGGATCAGATGGCTTCAAAATTACAAGAATGCCACTCCTCAAAACTATAAATACCCCCCTTGCCTTCATTCATCATGCCAAGAAGCAAACTTAGAGAGATAAGGAAGTGCTTGAGAGAGAAAGTGAGAAAAAGAAAGAAGAAAGGAAGTTCTGGTGAAGTTGAAAGCAGTGTAGAAGTTCTGAAGTTCTGCTTTTAAGGTAGTAATTAATCCTAACTTTTATGTAATATCTTTGTGAATTGTTATGCTATTGTTTGGTTGGATTGATGTCTTATATGTTATGCTTGAAGCTCTATTATAATGCTATGATCATATGTTATTGAATATTGAAGCATGCAGCATACTTATCAGTACACAACCACAAGCAAGCACTGTCACTCTGCATTACATATATTGCTATGATTGTTGCTACTGAGATTCTTTTGAATCTCATTCCCATATATAACATTACAGGGGAGGTTCTGTCAAAATAAAATTTGGAAATCTTAAGAGACGCCGTTATGCTGCCGAAATTCTGGCAACAAAGCAGGGACAAAGAAAGGAACTGATACGTACCGTGTACGTAGGTGCTGTCTAAGGAGGCTGGAAGTGAGTGGACCTAGCAGGTTCATCCAGTATTTCCTGGGTACTTACGTAGAATGGTAGCTCCTACGGGAATTACCGAATCGGTACAAGATCGGTTACTTTCTACAGACATAATGTAGCAGTTATGCTGTCGGAATTTTAGACAACGGAAAGTGTAACAGAAATAGGAAAATGTTAATCATGCACTAATATATAACAGTTGATTATTTAATATTAATTGTTATCTGGCATGTATAACTGATATGTGTTGGTTGTATGCATGTGTATGTAAAGACTAAATGCTGAAAATAGGCTCAGTAAACAGTAATTCGTGAAGACCTATTCATGTTTGATAAAACATTAAAAATAGAAAATGATTGAATTAATGTACGAAATTTTTAGGGTAAAAAGTAGACATACTAAGCTTTAATTTTATATATAGAGTGCCTCATTTGGATGTATACACGAAAAGATATAAATTGTTAAAGTTGGGACCAGAATGCTGGATTCAGGAGAAAGTCATTGGGTGAACAGTAAGATTGAAACGTTGACCCACGTTGAATTTGTCAAGTATTGGTCAACCAATGATTTTTTCCTGAAATATACTTAAGTTATCTTAATGTATCAATTTGAACCACTTCATTTCGATTTTTGTAGAATTAGTTATGAATTTTCAAAGTCAGGTCACTCATCTGGAATTTGCCATAGTGAACAGTACCCAATATGGATAAAATTCCAGATTAAGAGTTTAGACTTCAATGACTCTGAAAGTGGTTCTAAGTGCTACTGAATGGTCCTTAAGATGTATAAAAGTAAGGATGTGACACTGTCTAAGGAGGCTGAAAGTGAGTGGACCTAGCAGGTTCATCCAGTCTTTCCTGGGTACTTACGTAGAATGGTAGTTCCTACGGGAATTACCGAATCGGTACAAGATCTGTTACTTTCTACAGAAGGAATGTAGCAGTTATGCTGCCGGATTTTAGACAACGAAAAATGTAATAGAAATATGAGGATGTTATCATACACTGATGTATAACAGTTGAATATCTGATAATGATTGTTATCTGGCATGTTTGACTGATATGTGATGTATGTATGCACTAATATGTAAGGTTGGTTGCTGAAAAATGACTTCGTGAACAGTAATCCGTGGAGACCTATTGAGGTTTGATAAATCATTTAAAATAGTAAATGGTTGATTAAATGTATGATATTTTTATGGTAAATAGTATACATACTAAGATTTAATTTTATATATAGAATTCTTCATTTGGATGTATACACGAAAAGATATAAATTGTTAAAGTTGGGACCAGAATGCTTAATTCAGGAGAAAGTCATTGGATAAACAGTAAAGTTGAAACGTTGACCCACGTTGAATTTGTCAAGGAATAGTCAACCAATGATTTTTCCCTGAAATATACTTAAGTTATCTTCATGTAGAAATTTGAACCACTTTATTTCAATTTTTCTAGAATTAGTTATGATTTTTCATTAGTTATGATTTTTCAAAGTCAGGTCACTCATCTGGAATTGGCCACAGTGAACAGTACCCGATAAGAATAAAATTCCAGATTAAGAGTTTAGACTTCAATGACCCTGAAAGTGGTTCTAGGTGCTACTGAATGGTCCTTAAGATATATAAAAATAAGGATGTGACATAAAAAGAACATGAGTTTTATGTTATGGATAGTTTAGACAAGTTTAAACAAGCTAGAATCAAGTGGTAATGGCTTAGGAATTCAAGTATGCTTGTGAATCCAAGATTGTGTTTTGTTCTGTATAGTGGAAATGACTGTTCATATGTTGGAATTTCACGGTTTTGATGCTTCCAATGGGTTTAGAATGGAAAATTGTGTGGGGATATAGTGGAGAAACCAATATTGGAAGCATTAGAATCAAAATGAGAATTTTTGGAAAATTGGTATAGCTTCTCGATTCTGTACAGCACCTTGAGAAGCAATTGGATTCTGGAATTTTTGAATGTATATTTGGATTCTACATGAAAAATTATATGGAAATGAACCATGAGAGTTTAGTTTAGAAAGATGTAAGCATAGGTCATAAATTAGAGAAAGAAAGGGACTTAATGAAACCCTAGCTTTGAGATTGGATTGGAATTGAGTTGTAACTTGGTAATTGCTTTGTTATGCCTAGGTTTTGACATTTGTGGGGAAGGAAGATCAATTCAAGAAGGACATAGCAAAGATACATAAGAGGTAGCAAGAATACCTAACTATAATTCTATTTTGTTGCTTGTATGCTTGCTTGTTATGTATGATTGTTAGTTGAGCTTGAGATGATTTATGATGATGATGATGAGATATGAATGGTTGCAACTCCTTGTAATGAATGTCATGAAAATATGCATGTTAGAGGTTGCTTATGTATGCTCACAAAGTAGCTCCCATGTCATTATAACATGTTAAGCATTTATTCAAGCATGCATGTTATTATAGTTTGTATGACTTGCTATTGAGATTTCCATGAAATCTCATTCTTTCCATATACATAACTATGCTCTAGGTGCTGGATCTTCTCAAGGAAGAAGGTTGAATGTGGATGAATAATTTGTATATGACTTAATGTTGGGTACTTAGCTTGAGGAGATATTATTTTGGATGTGCATGATGTATGTTTAGAGAATCCAGTCTGAGGCAATATACTTTCGACGTTAGTTTGAATAGTCTATCCAACATATTTTCACGTGAAATTTGGGATGAACATAGCTAAGATCTAGATATTTAAATGGACACCAAGAATGCCTCATTTAGTTAAGAATTTAAATTGTTATGATTTTTCAAAGTCGGGATTAAAATCTGGATCAAGATAATACGGTCACCCAGAGGCAGTGAGGTTCATGTGCTAATTTCAAATAGTAAATGAATGAGTTTTTCCACGAAATTTTGTGAGCTTAAAGTAGACATATGGAGATTTAAATCCATATGTAACACACCTTATTTGGATAAGTATACAAGAAGAAATAAATTTTTGAAAATGAGACACAGAAACTGGAACTTTCAGGTTTACCAAATGAACAGTGTTTTTCAACAAATAAACTGATTTTATTTGGACAAGGAAACCTCAATTTTATATTTTTTCTTCAAAGTTTAACGAAAGAGATTTCATTAGAAATTGGAACCACCTTATTTAGATTTTTTTAGATTTAATTATGAATTTCTAAAGTTCATGGTATACTCTGGATTTTCCAAATGAATAGTGCCATGAACAGTACCCGATAACCTAATTCTTGGAAATTCATGTTTTTAAGCTAAAATGGTGTTCCAATGTTCTAAGATACTTTTAATTGAATATATGTGCGGATGAAATTAAGGATACGACACTTGCCCTAGAAACCTCATTAATGACATCATAAAGGCCTTGTTTTGCGCAATAAAGAGGGTAATACTGATAGGAAAAATTTCAGTCCAGTCCGGTACCGATCGGGTCAGTTTTAGAAAAACAAGACTGCTTTATGTTCCCGATTTTTATAATATTCCAAAATATGTATTTTGTCAGGAAAACCTGTGTCTAGGTTTCTCCTACCATTGACATTATTATACTGAGTATTTATCTGATATCCATCCATTGTGAAATGACCAAAATACCCTTGGTGCCATTTCTTGTACTATATTGACCCTAAGAGCATAATTGTCATTTCACACCTCTTTATACCTTATCAAAGCATATACTGGCTCTAACTAATCCTTCCTGTGCCTGCCTTGGTGTTTTGTGTTGTCCAAAATGACCAAAATGTCCTCCATTCATCTCTTGCTCATTAGTTCAACACAGGGGTATTTTCGTAATTTTATATTTTTTCGGGGTTCCTCTAGACACTGGCCCACCTATCTGTCCCATTACTTTATTGGGCCTCCATAACGCCATTTTGGGCCTTTATAGGATCCACTACCTTTATGGCACAAATCCCAAGAAACCTCTCCCGGAGATATTTATCAGGTATTTTATTCTACCATAAATTCCATTAAAAATTCTACAAGATTCCTTTTCTGATCCTGTCAGTTTTATAAATTCTTATATTAATTATAGGAATTTACTGTAAAGCTTCATCTGATTCTGAGGTCCAACAAATACTGTAATAATTCTCCTAACTTCATAAATATATATCAATTTTTTGAGACCTCAAATCGAAATTCTATGTTGCGTCAAACTAATCGGAAAAATTCTCTCTATCTACTAGTAAAATTTGGGACTGATTTGATCCCGACCATTTTTGGCCTGTTTTTAGTCCAATTTCTTCATAATTACACTTTTGCCCCTTGAAGTTTTGATAAATTACATTTAGGTCCTTAAACTTTTTGAAATTAACCTTAATGGCCCAACATTTATGCCTACTTTATACTTTGGCCCTAAAATTTTTATAAATTTCACTTAGGTCCCTAAACTTTCTATCCTTTTCAATTCAATCCCTTTCCTTACTTAAATGGCCACACTTTTCTTAGAAAATCTCACATATATTACATACCAACTGTACATACAAACCAGACCATAAAATTAGGGATATTACATTTCTCTCCCCCTTAAAATAAATTTCGTCCTCGAAATTTTACAATACATACATCCTAAAGAAACAACTCAGGATACATCTCCCTCATTCTTTCCTCTGTTTCCCATGTAGCTTCATTCTCAGTTAAAGAAATTTGACTATTACGTAGCCGCTTGACCTTTCGATCAATAATTTATACTGGTCTAACCTCATCAGTTAGGTCATCTCGCACCGTAACCTTATCTTGTTCAATCACATGTGATGAGTCTGGAAAACATGAAATACATTATGTATATGGCTGAGATTTGGGGGAAGAGCTAACTTGTAGGCTACTGATCCTATTCTTGAGAGAATTTGAAATGGTCCGATGTACTTGGGATATAATTTCTTCACCTTAATCGATCTTTCGGCTCCCGTAGTTGGAGTATGCTTAAGAAATACATGTGCTCCTTCCTCGAACTCCATTGGTTTTCTTCTGAAATCAGCATAACTTTTCTGTCTACTCTGAGCCATCAGTAATCTTTTTCTAATCTTATCAATATGTTCTGCAGTTTGATCTACTATATCAAGACCAAATATTCTTCTTTCACTCAACTCTACCCAGCATAAGGGAGATCTACACTTTCGTCCGTAGAGTGCTTTAAATAGGACCATCTGAATACTAGTCTGATAACTATTGTTATATGCAAACTCTATCAGTGGCAGATGGACATCCTAACTCCCTTTGAAATCCAAAACACAGGCTCTCACATATCTTCTAGTGTTTGGATTTTTCTCTCAGACTGACCATCCGTCTGGGGATGATAGTCTGTACTAAATCGGAGAGTAGTGTCCATTTCTTTATGTAAAGCTCTCCAAAAATTAGATGTAAATCGTGGGTCTCTGTCTGACACAATACTACTTGGGATACCATGCAACCTAACAATCTCCTTTATACATAATTTTTCCAGCTTCTCTAGAGAATCTCTTTTATTTATTGCCAGGAAATGAGCTGACTTTGTCAATCGATCAATAATTACCCATATAGCATCGTGCTTAGTCAGAGTCATGGGTAGTCCTTCAACAAAGTCCATGGCAATACTATCCCATTTCTATTCAGGGATATATAAAGGTTATAATGTTCCTGCTGGCTTCTGATGTTCAATCTTTACTTTTTGGCATGTCAAACACTTGGACACATAAGCCATAACGTCCTTCTTCAATCCAGGCCACCAAAATAGACTTTTAACATCATGATACATCTTGGTCATACCTGGATGTACTGTATATCAGCTTTTGTGTGCTTCATCTAAAATTTTCTCTTTCAATCCCATGACATTAGGGATATACGGTCTTCCCCTAAACCTTAACAATCCATCCTGAGAAACTTCAAAATTTTTAGTTTCCCCTTTCTCAACTTATCTTTAAAAATTTTTGCAAGCTTATCATGCTTCTGCGCTTCTTTTATCTCATCTTCAATGAAAGCTCTAACTTATGCTCCTCCATAAGGACTTTCTGTCATCTGTATTTGGTATAAAGGACTCCAATCCCTGACATCTTCTAACAACTTTAATTCTTTGATCATCAGACTTGCCACCTGCACTACTTTTCTACTAAGAGCATCAGCCACTACATTAGCTTTTCCTGGATGGTATTTAATCTAAAAGTCATAATCCTTTAATAATTCCATCCATCGTCGCTGTCTCATATTCAACTCTTTCTGATCATGCAAATACTTTAGGCTTTTATGGTCACAATACAATTCTATGGTAGCTCCATACAAATAATATCTCCAGATCTTGAGAGCATACACTGCCGCTGCAAGCTCCAGATCATGAGTGGGATAATTTTCTTCATGTGGCTTTAACTGTCGAGAGGCGTAGGCTACTACTCAAACCTTATTGCATTAACACGCATCCCAACCCCTGCTTACTAGCATCAGTATAGACTATATAAGTCTGAGTTGGGTCTGGAATAATCAGCATGGGAGTAGTGGTTAATCTTTACTTCAATTCTTGAAAACTAGCCTCGCACTTCTCATCCCACTTGAATTGCTGATTCTTTCTGGTCAACTTGGTTAACGGCAAGGCAATTCAAGAAAAGTCCTTAATAAATCTTCTATAATATCCTGCTAAGCCCAGAAAACTTCTAATCTCTGTCACTGTCCTTGGCTGCTCCTAGCTTAAGACTGCTTCAACTTTACTAGGATCTATAGCTACCCCTTTGTGGGATATGACATGACCAAGAAATTTGACTTCTGAAAGCCAGAACTCATATTTACTAAGCTTAGCATAGAGTTGCTTTTCTTTAAGAGTACTAAGAACAATTCTCAAATTCCTTTCATGCTCTTCAACAGACTTGGAGTACAGTAAAATATCATCAATGAAGACCACAATAAATTGATCTAAGTAAGGCTTGAAGATTTTGTTCATGTAATCCATAAAAATTGCAGGCGCATTTGTCAGACCAAAAGGCATCACCAAAAATTCAAAATGACCATAGCGAGTCCTAAAAGCAGTCTTTGAGATGTCATCTGATTTAATCCTGAGGTGGTGGTAGCCTGACCTCAAATCAATCTTGGAGAATAAACTTGCTCCAGCCAATTGATCTAGCAGGTCATCAATTCTGGGAAGAGGGTACTTGTTTTCAACAGTGATCTTATTCAACTCCCTATAATCAATACATAGTCTTAGGCTGCCATCTTTCTTCTTAACGAATAACACTGGAGCACCCCATGGTGAAACACTAGGTCGAATGAAACCCTTCTCTAAGAGCTCCTCAATCTGCTTCTTTAATTCAACCATCTCATTAGGAGCCATACGATACGGGGCTTTGGATATTAGTCCAGCTCCAGGCACAATATCAATTGCAAACTCCACTTCTCGCTCAGGAGGTAATCCTTGAATTTTCTTTGGAAAAACTTCAGGAAATTCCTTGACTACTGGGATCTCCTCAATCCTTTCTTCTACTTCTGTTTGAACAGAAAAGAAGATAATATATCTTGACATCCTTTTTGCAAATATTTATCTTCCTGAGCCTCTGTTATAAAATTCAGTCTTACTTCTGGACTCATATCTGTTGCCTTTAGACCAAGAACTAGAGTCTTGTTCTTGCAATCCAACATCACGTTATTAGAAGATAACCAGTTCAATCCAATTATGACATCGATTTCTCAAGAAGGCATACATATCAAGTCTAGAGTTGTGCAAAAAAGTTCATACCGCATAATACTATTTAGGCAAACATCAGATGTAACTACCCTAGCATTTGTAGGAGTTGTCACACATATAGTATAATGCAACTTGCTAATCATAAGGTCTACCCGTTTAGCACATTCATAAGAAACAAAGGAATGACTGACACCCGAATCAAATATGGCAATCACAGAGTGATCATTGAGATAAATTGTACCTTGAATCATTTCAGGTGACCTCTGGGCGTCTTCCCTAATGAGTGCAAATACTCGCCCTTGAGTCCGTGGCCTCTGATTATTTACTACTTGAGGGTAATCCTGAGAGAAATATCCAGGTTTTCCACATGTATAGCAGACATTTTGTCCTATCAAGGATGGCCTATCCCCATTATTCTTTCCACATTTATCACATACTCGAGTCCTCAAGTCTTTATTGCCAGTATTGCCTCAAAAATTTCCTCTGTTAGGCCTTCTATTTTGCCACTGCCTCTTTCTCTTCCTATAGCTACTACCACTACCACTAGTCGCGACCTACAGCCACTCTAGTCGTGACTTGGCATCACTTCCCGTACTCTAAGGGAATTAACCTTTCTAATTCACTTCTCTAACTTATTTAAACATCAATCTAACTATCTCAGAGCATCACTGAGCCAGAACCTTTTGTTCTGTGTCAGAATCTTATACTCTGAACCAGAACCCTGACTGGTCTAAGCCAAAACCTCTTGCTCTGTGCCAGAGCCCTTTTCGGCCTGTGCCAGAATCTTTTGCTCTGATCTAGATCCTTGTCTGGTCTAAGCCAGAACCTCTTGCTCTGATACCAAAATGAAACATCCTCCCTTAGACTCCTCAGAGCACACTTGCAGAAGCATTATTAGCTTGATTTATATCTTACCTTAAGCCCAGAAGTTGAACTTTTAACTCTTAAGTTCCTTATTCTGAACCTTTACTTTGAGAACTGGTTAATCTCATTGTACACATCCAAATGAGGCTTATTACCTATCCACAGAATGCCCCAGATGTGTACTACTGACTCACCGAATTTCATGGGCAAACTCCTCCGTTTACTAGGTCAAACTGAGGTTAAAACACTGCTACCTCAGGACCTGCGAATTTCCCTCTTTTAATTCATCATTCACAAATTCAACATGCCAAACAATATTTATTATTGGATAACAAAATGTCATACAACAAGGCATATACAGAATTCTCATATTTATATTACATCCTTTCCTGCCTAAAATCCGACAGCGTAACCGCTACGCTTCATCTGTACAAAGAACTGAACTGTACTGATTCGGTAATTCCCTCATGAGAACTACCATTCTACGTAGTCCCAGGAAAGACTAGATGAACCGGCTAGGTCCACTCACTTCTAGCCTCCTTAGACAGCACCTACGTACACAGTACTTATCATATTCTGATGTTCAGTCTTAACTTCGGCAGCATAACAGCGTCTCCTAGCATTCTCAAACTTTACTTCAACATAACCTCCTTGTAATGGGTTATATATATATGGGGATGAGATTCGGGGGAATCTTAGTAGTAACAACCATAACAATATATGTAATGCAGAGTGACAGTGTTTGCTTGTGATTATGTACAGATAAGTATGCTGCATGCTTCCATACTCAATAACATATGATCATAGCATTGCAGTAGAGCTTCAGACATGACATATAAGATAACAATCTAACCAAACAATAGCACATCAAATCACAAAGCCATTACATAAAAGTTAGGATTAGTTATTACCTGGCTAGCTCAGCAGAACTCTACTATCTCTATTCTGCTTCCAGCTCCGCCAGAACTTCCTTTCTTTCTTTCTTCCTTTCTCTCTTCCTTTCCTTCTCCTTCTCTCTCTTCTTTCTCTCCCTTCCCTTACCCTTGCGTGATGCAAATGAATGAGGGAGGGGGGTATTTATAATTGCCTCCAATGGCAATATCGTAATTTCCATGAACTCTGATCCTGTGGCCAAGGTTTTTCTGGAATTTCCTATTTTCTTTATTTCCTTTACTGCATCATCATGCTGACTCAGCCTTTCATAATTACCTGCTGACTCAGCATGCTGACTCGCCATGCTGACTCACAGCCTTTCATAATTACCTGCTGACTCGCCATGCTGACTCACCGGCCAAGAGTCTTACATCGTAATACGTGTCCTTAGCTTCATCTACTTCCTCCAGATCAGTGCCATGTGGCGCCTGGAAGAGACCTTGCAAGCTTCCCAATTCTATCCAGATAAGTCCCAGACTTTATCTGATCACTTTCTCGGTTATCGTGCCAACCGAGTAACTTTACTTTACTGAATCATTACTTTAATGCCATGTGGCATCCCGTGGGTCCCATTAGTACACCTTATCAGTCCACCTCATGGTTTCCAGATATCTTTTCCTCTATCTGACCTCCTGCCCCATTTTATCTCTAACCGGGTAACTATCTCCTTTGGACCTTCACAACTCTTGGCCCACTTGATCCATATGGCTAGCACCACTTATAGCCACTAGTCGCGACCTAATCATCATCTTATCGCGACCTAACACTTCTGTGTACATTAGTCGCGACCACAACATCCTTTAGTGGCGACCATAACAATTTTTTTCCGACCATATCACTTTTTAGTCGCGACCTCATTACTTTTTAGTGGCAACCAGGCTCATTTTGCCTATTAGTCGCGACACCACACATATTTCAGTCGTGTCCAAACCTTTCTGCCAATATTAGTCGCGACCACACTTCTTTCCCGTCGCGCCTAGCTCTTTCTGTAACTATTAGTCGCGACCACACTTATCTCTAGTCGCGACCAAAATGGTCAGCTCTCAACTCTACAACCTTTAACTTTTACATCATCCCAAAATGGCCATTCTACCCCTTGGGACTTTCACTGTTTACACATAAGTCCCCGTACCTTTGCTTATTTGCAGCTTAGTCCCTGAAAACTCTCTGTGTGTCTCCGGGACTTCTATTCAAAGGGGTCTGGTAGCCTCTCAATCTTAGGCTATTTCTGCGTCTCTAGGCCTGAAAATTGGGATGTTACAGAATTCAATCCAGACTTATCTTAACTAAAGACCTCTGGCATGGGATCTCCTTGATTAACCGTGGTTTCTGATCCAGTCCTATGTTTGTGAAAGGAATTGGAAGACACGCAGCGAAAATAAACTTTAAAAATTTTCCATTCCTTGCCAGGATCTACCGTATGTGTTTAAGTCAAGTGGAAAGAATCATTACCCTTAGTGTTGCTCAGCGAATTTCACAGCTTCTCTACGTGGGTGGTGATCTCTTTCTGATCGCAAGAAATCGATGGAGTGTTCCTCAGCGACCTTCACAGATTCTCTCCGCGGACGGTGGTCTCTTTCCGATCACAAGAAGTCGACGCCTCAGGTCGGCTTCCTCTACTGGTATCCACACGAACAGCGTTCCAACCACGAACGACGTGCTAGCGTCTCCTGTCCCTCCAAGGCTTTCACAAGTCTCCGTCTCTATTTCGGCAGTTTCTTGTCTGCAAACCTTTTGCAGATTCCGTTCGGCCTTTTGTGTTCTGTGTTATTTTCAAACGTAGCTCCTCCAATCAGATATAGAGGATGCTATGCGTTTTTCCACTTGACCTAATTGGATTTTGGAGTTAATCTTATATTAATTCCGAATTGATACAATATCATATATTGTATAATTTTATAAGAAACTAATTAAATAAAATAATATTAAATCCGTCCCACAGATTTAATTACTTATTTATTTAACTTTAAATAAAGATGAGACTGAGTTATATTTGATTTATTCCCATAAATCAAATTTGAGATATCCTATCAATTTAAATTTCGAATTTCAAACGTGATAGAGATTTAATTTATCCTTATAAATTAAATCTTATAAATATCTCTTATATGAGATATCCTATCAATTTGAATTTTGAATTTCAAACGTGATAGAGATTTAATTTATCCTTATAAATTAAATCTTATAAATATCTCTTATATGAGATATCCTATCAATTTGAATTTCGAATTTCAAACGTGATAGAGATTTAATTTATCCTTATAAATTAAATCTTATAAATATCTCTTATATGAGATATCCTATCAATTTGAATTTCGAATTCAAACGTGATAGGGATTTAATTTATCCTTATAAATTAAATCTCATATATCTCATATATATAATATATATATATACGAATTTATATATATACGAATATAAATAAATATATATACATTCACCTGGATCTTTCATTGAATCTGGACATGTCTTAGATTCAATGAATCTGGACATCATAGCTCGTGTTGGGCTATTTTGTGTGCGACCCTGTAGGCCCATATGAAGTTGGCAGTGGGCCATTTGCTATACTAGCCCACAAGTCGCAAGCGGTCTCTAGCAAGACATAACAACTACCCAAATCATATGAGGATCGATAAACGATGTAACCTTTTATACAACCATATCATGTCCCTTCTGTCACGCGATATTTTGGTCATGGATGAGGCATGGATAATGTCATCCTCCTATTCCCGACCGTTACTTTCTCGATCCCTGAGTAGTCTGACTATAGAAATGGAACTACCTTTCCATTACAGTATGGCCATACATTTCTCAGACTCACTCATCGAGGGGCCCAGTAATATCTCTCCACGAATGTGAGGGACAAATTCCATCTTGACCATTCACATTCCTCCGCATGAAAAACCACTAAGCCCGAACATAGTCTTTATGATCACTCGGTCAAAAGTGACTTTTGACTAGGTCAAAGCTGAGCGTTTTGTCATGTAGGAATCCATGATGATCTCAGGTCAAAGGGCATATTGACATGGTTTGTATATGAGAGAAGCTTATGACGTTACCCATGCAGTTCTCTCATAGCGGGTCGGTCCAACACCCTGTACTCTTACATGTGCTTATGACTTTGATTTATATCTCTATACATCTTCAAAGTCATACTGGTCTTATTTCATCTGTGCTCCCACATAGATGATCGACCAGGGACATTTAGGATAATATCATGAATTATCCAAGGATGGTCATCATAGTAAACATGCAAATAATATGATAACTCAATTAATAAATTCATAAATCAATAATGTTCATAAGACAATGATTGGCCCCTAGGGCACGATTTCCAACAACCTCCCACTTGCACTAGGTACAATCATTAATTTGACTAATTCCCATTGACCTAACATGACGCTCATGCTTTGCCTGCACAAGCGGCTTTGTTAGAGGATCAGCAACATTATCTTCTCCTGCTACTTTGCATATTTTTATATCACCTCTATCGTTGATTTCTCTGATGAGATGAAATCGCCTGAGTATATGCTTGGTCCTTTGATGTGACCTAGGCTCTTTGGCCTGTGCAATAGCACCGCTATTGTCACAGAGCAAAGTTATTGGATCTGAGATGGTAGGTATCACCCCTAGTTCTGTGATGAACTTCCTGATCCAAACGGCTTCCTTAGCTGCATCAGATGCTGCTATATACTCAGCTTCCGTTGCAGAATCTGCTACAGTGCCCTGCTTAGAGCTCTTCCAGCTTACTGCTCCATTATTGAGGAGGAATATGTATCCAGACTGCGATTTTTGGTCGTCCTGGTCAGTTTGGAAACTCGCATCTGTGTAACCAGTTACACAGAGCTCATCATCCAATCCACCATAGACCAAGAATAAGTCCTTAGTCCTTCTTAAGTACTTAAGGATATTCTTGACAGCAGTCCAATGGCCCTCACCAGGGTCCTGTTGGTATCTGCTAGTCATACTTAAGGCAAACGAGACATCCGGTCGAGTACATAACATTGCGTACATGATAGATCCTATGGCCGAGGCATATGGAACCTTACTCATGCGACCTCGCTGATCAGATGTACTAGGACACAGATCTTTGCTGAGGTGAGTACCATGAGACATGGGTATGAAACCCCTCTTTGATTCGTGCATACTGAACCTATGCAGTATTTTGTCTATGTATGTACTCTGACTGAGTCCTAGAAGTCTTTTAGATCTATCTCTATAGATCCTGATTCCTAGGATGTAGGTGGCTTCACCCAAGTCTTTCATCGAGAAAGACTTTCCTAACCAAGACTTGACAATCTGCAAGGTAGGAATGTCATTCCCAATAAGTAGGATGTCATCGACATAGAGTACCAAAAACACAACTGTGCTCCCACTAACCTTCTTGTACACACAAGGTTCATCAATGTTTTGAAGAAATCCAAACTCTTTGATTACTTCATCAAAACGATGATTCCAACTCCGAGAGGCTTGCTTTAGTCCATAAATGGACTTTTGAAGCTTGCACACTTTACCAGAGTCCTCGGAACGCACAAACCCTTCAGGTTGTGTCATGTACACATCCTCAAGGAGCTTTCCATTAAGGAAGGCTGTCTTGACGTCCATCTGCCATATTTCATAGTCATAATATGCTGCAATAGCAAAGAGGATTCTGATTGATTTGGCCATTGCTACTGGGGAAAAGGTCTCATCATAGTCCACACCATGAGTTTGAGTAAAACCTTTTGCAACCAGTCGTGCCTTGAAGACATTTACATTGCCATCCATGTCAGTTTTCTCTTTGAAAACCCACTTGCACCCGACGGTTTTTACACCTTCAGGCGGGTCGACTAAGGTCCAAACCTTATTGTCGTACATGGATTGCATCTCAGACTTCATGGCACTAAGCCATTTTTCGGAGTTTGGTCCCACTATAGCTTCTCGATAGGTAGTCGGCTCATTATGCTCAATGAGCAACACATCACGACTATCAGAAATCAGAAATCCATATCTCTGAGGCTGAAGTCGTGTCCTATTAGACTTTCGTGGACCTTGCGTGACTTGAGGAGTCTCAACAACTTGTTGTGAGTCTTCTCTATTTTCCATCTGCAGTTCTGTGGTGTCTTGTAGCTCTCGAACTTCTTCGAGTTGTACCTTACTCCCACTGGTTCTTTTAGAGATAAATTCTCGTTCAAGAAAGATACCATTTCTGACAACAAACACTTTGTTATCAGCAGGGTTGTAGACGTAATATCCCTTGGTTTCCTTAGGATATCCCACAAAAAGGCATTTTGAGGATTTGGGCGCTAATTTGTCTGAGGCTTGTTGCTTAACATAGACCTCGCATCCCCAAATCTTGAGGAAAGACAAACTAGGCGTCCTCCCAGTCCATATCTCATACGGAGTCTTTTCGATTGCCTTAGATGGAACACGATTGAGTGTGAACGCAGCTGTCTCTAGGGCATAGCCCCAAAAGGAGGGCGGAAGATCTGTTCGACTCATCATGGATCAAACCATATCTAATAGTGTTCGATTTCTCCGTTCAGAAACGCCATTCCATTGTGGTGTCCCTGGAGGAGTCAATTGTGAGAGTGTCCCACAATTCCTAAGATGATCTATGAACTCTTGGCTCAAATATTCACCACCCCGATCAGATCGAAGGGCTTTAATTGTTTTGCCAAGCTGGTTTTGTACTTCATTTTGAAATATCTTGAACTTTTCAAAAGATTCAGATTTATGTTTCATTAGATAGATGTACCCATATCTGCTGAAATCATCTATGAATGTTATAAAGTACGAATAACCTCCTCTGGCATTTGTGTTCATCGGTCCACACACATCTGTATGTATGAGGCCCAATAAATCAGTGGCCCTCTCACTGTGCCCAGTGAAAGGTGACTTTGTCATCTTTCCTAACAAGCAAGACTCGCAAGTGTCATATGATTCAAAATCAAATGAGTTTAGAAATCCATCTTGATGGAGTTTGGAAATGCGTTTCTCATTTATGTGGCCCAGACGACAGTGCCAGAGGTATGTGGGATTCAAATCGTTTGGTTTGACCCTTTTGGCGGTTATGTTATAGATATTTCCATGATTGGGTTGTTCCAAATTTAATATGTAATGATCAACATGCAAATCACCATGAGCATATAAAACATCATTACGATAAATAGAACATCTACTATTCCCAGCAATGGAAGTGAAACCTTCCTTATCCAAATAAGAAAGTGAAACAATGTTACTACTTAAAGCAGGAACATAATAGCAATTGTTCAAAACTAACAAAAGCCCAGTGGGCAGAACTAATTCATAAGTGCCTACAGCTAACGCAGCAACCCTTGCTCTGTTTCCAACTCGTAGGTCAACTTCACCCCTTTTCAGCTTCCTACTGTCCTTTAGTCCCTGCACATTCGTACAAATGTGAGAACCACATGCAGTATCTAATACCCATGAGGTGGAAGTAGAAAGATGAATGTCTATAACATAAATACCTGAAGCGATAGCCCCGCTATCCTTCTTGTTCTTTTTCAGATCTTCGAGGTAGAGTTTGCAATTCCTCTTCCAATGACCCGGTTCATTGCAGAAGAAGCAGACTCCTTCCTTCGGAGGCTTTGCCTTCTTTGGTGCAGGCTTGGTTTCGGGCTTGCCTGACTCTTTGGTCTTACCTGATGAGCCATGACCCTTCCCCTTGCCTTTGCCTTTCTTTTTCGTACCCTTTCCTTTCTGAACCATCAAAACACTACTGGGTTTCTTCTTAAGACTCGGCTCAGCAGTTTTAAGCATCCCATGCAGTTCAGAAATAGATTTCTCCATGTTGTTCATGTTGTAGTTCATAACAAACTGGTCATAACTTTCCGGGAGTGAGTTTAAGATCAAATCTGTAGCTAACTCCTGGCTCATGGGAAATCCAAGCCGTTCAAGGTGATCAATGTACCCTTTCATCTTTAAGACATGAGCACTGACTGATGCACCTTCAGCCATCTTGCAGGAATGTAAGGCCTTAGTGGTCTCATACCTCTCTTGCCTTGCCTGTTGCTGGAACATTTCCTTGAGATGCACAATCATCTCATAAGCCTCCATGTGTTCCAGATCTCTTTGGAGCTCCGGAACCATGGTGGCTAGCATCAAGCATCCCACATCGACAGAGTCTTCCTTATGCTTCATATAAGCATCTCTCTGAGCTCTGGGAGCATTGGCGGCTGGCTCCTCAGGAATGGGTTGATCTAGGACATGCGCCTTTCTTTCCTGCTTGAGAACAATTCTCAAGTTCCTAAACCAGTCAAGAAAGTTTGTCCCATTGAGTTTGTCCTTCTCAAGGACAGATCGCAGCGATAATGTAGCAGTATTACTAGTCGTCATGATTCTACAATTAAAATATGCAATGTAATTAGTAATCTCCCACTAAATAAACAACCCTCAATGCAATAGTTAGTGGGCTAAGATCCATATTTGGCTCAAACTTAAGTCCGCTTTGGCAGGACGCTTAGATTAAGTTATTTAGGTAGGTAACACCTTTACCAATTACATCAAATGTAACTCTTAGATATTCATGGGATCCTATCATCATATGATCTGGCATGTTCTAATCCCATCTAATGCCTTGAGATCCAAAACCGTTTTGTTAATCTCAATTAAGTCAAACAATAATGAACCTATGAGAGTAGCACCATTACTCTTTGCTTATCTCCCCAAGATAACTCAAAAGCACCCACTTTGGTGGAGTCCACAATTGAGCGATCAAGGTTTTGACAAGTGTTCATAAATTGACAGCATTATGACTTAAGATTTCTTTTAGAGGGCTTAATTAACTATCTGTTTTTATGAGGATGCATGTATCCCAGTTTGTAACTCATACAAGTAATATGCATGTGCTGATCTAATCATAAGATGCATAATTCAAACGTGATACAATATGGCTCACCTATCCTAAGTCCCCTCAAGCCAATGAGAGGAGCTCTCTAGTAAGAAAAGAGAAATTACATATAGAAACCTCTTTTAACATTCGAGGGGAGTGAGATGAGAGGAGAAGGTACATTGAGAGTATATAGAGGAAGGCACGACACGCAGGCCGTATTTTTAAAAATTACAACACTTGCAATCTAGAGCCATATTGTTCACCATACCCAAACATTCAAGAATCAATATTCAGATCTAATCGAAGGGCAAAAAAAAAATTTACAAAGTAACATATGTTACGGTTATGTTGCGCTACGAACAGGTAGCTACGGCGGAAGAAAGTAACATATGCAGCGCCCCGGAAGAAATTTTTTTTTTTGTTTTGTTTCATAAATAATCACGAATCTGAATTCGGTTTTCACAAATAATCACAAATTCGAATTCGGTTTTCTTAGACCCCATCTATGCGGATTGATCAAATCAAAAAGCATCACCACCGATTTCAATTTCCTTTTAGATTCCTTTTATGTCATACACAACAAGGATTCCATATATGTCACACATACAACGCTTATTATATGATCGGCTACTACTAACATATATCATATAAATCACAAATCAAGCCTAACTTAAACACAAAACGGCATGGCTCTGATACCACTGAAAGGAATTGGAAGACACGCAGCGGAAATAAACTTTAAAAAATTTTCCATTCCTTGCCAGGATCTACCGTATGTGTTTAAGTCAAGTGGAAAGAATCATTACCCTTAGTGTTGCTCAGCGAATTTCACAGCTTCTCTACGTGGGTGGTGATCTCTTTCTGATCGCAAGAAATCGATGGAGTGTTCCTCAGCGACCTTCACAGATTCTCTCCGCGGACGGTGGTCTCTTTCCGATCACAAGAAGTCGACGCCTCAGGTCGGCTTCCTCTACTGGTATCCACACGAACAGCGTTCCAACCACGAACGACGTGCTAGCGTCTCCTGTCCCTCCAAGGCTTTCACAAGTCTCCGTCTCTATTTCGGCAGTTTCTTGTCTGCAAACCTTTTGCAGATTCCGTTCGGCCTTTTGTGTTCTGTGTTATTTTCAAACGTAGCTCCTCCAATCAGATATAGAGGATGCTATGCGTTTTTCCACCTGACCTAATTGGATTTTGGAGTTAATCTTATATTAATTCCGAATTGATACAATATCATATATTGTATAATTTTATAAGAAACTAATTAAATAAAATAATATTAAATCCGTCCCACAGATTTAATTACTTATTTATTTAACTTTAAATAAAGATGAGACTGAGTTATATTTGATTTATTCCCATAAATCAAATTTGAGATATCCTATCAATTTAAATTTCGAATTTCAAACGTGATAGAGATTTAATTTATCCTTATAAATTAAATCTTATAAATATCTCTTATATGAGATATCCTATCAATTTGAATTTTGAATTTCAAACGTGATAGAGATTTAATTTATCCTTATAAATTAAATCTTATAAATATCTCTTATATGAGATATCCTATCAATTTGAATTTCGAATTTCAAACGTGATAGAGATTTAATTTATCCTTATAAATTAAATCTTATAAATATCTCTTATATGAGATATCCTATCAATTTGAATTTCGAATTCAAACGTGATAGGGATTTAATTTATCCTTATAAATTAAATCTCATATATCTCATATATATAATATATATATATACGAATTTATATATATACGAATATAAATAAATATATATACATTCACCTGGATCTTTCATTGAATCTGGACATGTCTTAGATTCAATGAATCTGGACATCATAGCTCGTGTTGGGCTATTTTGTGTGCGACCCTGTAGGCCCATATGAAGTTGGCAGTGGGCCATTTGCTATACTAGCCCACAAGTCGCAAGCGGTCTCTAGCAAGACATAACAACTACCCAAATCATATGAGGATCGATAAACGATGTAACCTTTTATACAACCATATCATGTCCCTTCTGTCACGCGATATTTTGGTCATGGATGAGGCATGGATAATGTCATCCTCCTATTCCCGACCGTTACTTTCTCGATCCCTGAGTAGTCTGACTATAGAAATGGAACTACCTTTCCATTACAGTATGGCCATACATTTCTCAGACTCACTCATCGAGGGGCCCAGTAATATCTCTCCACGAATGTGAGGGACAAATTCCATCTTGACCATTCACATTCCTCCGCATGAAAAACCACTAAGCCCGAACATAGTCTTTATGATCACTCGGTCAAAAGTGACTTTTGACTAGGTCAAAGCTGAGCGTTTTGTCATGTAGGAATCCATGATGATCTCAGGTCAAAGGGCATATTGACATGGTTTGTATATGAGAGAAGCTTATGACGTTACCCATGCAGTTCTCTCATAGCGGGTCGGTCCAACACCCTGTACTCTTACATGTGCTTATGACTTTGATTTATATCTCTATACATCTTCAAAGTCATACTGGTCTTATTTCATCTGTGCTCCCACATAGATGATCGACCAGGGACATTTAGGATAATATCATGAATTATCCAAGGATGGTCATCATAGTAAACATGCAAATAATATGATAACTCAATTAATAAATTCATAAATCAATAATGTTCATAAGACAATGATTGGCCCCTAGGGCACGATTTCCAACAGTTTGGTCATCCTGCAATCACTAACTTAGTGTCAATTATGACAATTTTCAATTATGTATCTATCTATAAATCATCTATTCAGATCATTTCCTAAGCCAGAATCCTTTGCTCGGATACCAAAATGTCGTATCCTTAATTTTACCCTTAGTTATACTCAATTAGAGGTAACTTATACTAATTGATTACCGCTTTAGCTTAGAAACATGAATTTTCAAGAAAAAGGCATCGATACTGTTATGGTTACTGTTCATTTAGTAATCCAGAATACAGCCTGAACTTTGAAAATTCATATTTAAATGTACAAAAATCAAAATCAGGTGGTTCCAATTTCTTATTAAATCCATTTCATTGAACTTTAAAGGAAAAATATGAAATTGGTGTTTCCTTGCCCAAATGAAATCAGTTTATTCGTTGAAAACACTGTTCATTTGGTAAGTCTGGAAGTTCTAGCTTCTTTAGCTTATTTTCAAAAATTCATTTCTCTTTGTTCACTTATCCAAATGAGACGTGTTAAATATGTATTTAAAGCTCCATATGTGTACTTTAAGCTCATAAAACTTTGTGGAAAAACTCGTTCATTTACTATTTGAAATTCACGCATGAATCTTACTGCTCTAGTTGCTCATTTTATCTTGTTCCAGATTTCATTTTCAACTTTGAAAAATCAGAACAAATTGAATACTTAACTAATTGAGTCGTTCTTAGTGTCCATTTAAAGATCTGGATCTTAACTATTTTTATACCAAATTTCACCTGAAAATACATTGGATAAGTTGTGAAAACTACCGTCAAAATTGCACTGCCTCGAAACGGATTCATAGTATCATATATCATGCATATCATAATATCATCTTCTAAGGTCAAGTACTCAACTTAAATTCATATACAAATTCAACCATCCATATTTACCCTTTTTCCTTGAGAAGTTCCAGCACCTATAACATGGTTATGTGTATGGAAAGAATGAGATTTCATGGAAATCTCAATAGCAAGTCATACAAACTATAATAACATGCATGCTTGATTAAATGCCTAACATGTTATCATGATATGGGAGCTACTTTGTGAACATACATAAGCAAACTCTAACATGCATATTGTCATGATATTCATTGCAAGGAGTTGCAACCATTCATACTTTATCATAATCATCAAAGTATCAACTCAAGCTCAACCAAGAATCATAACTAACAAGCAAGCATACAATCAAACAAACAAAAGATTATAGTTAGGTATTCTTACTACCTCTTAGATATCCTTGTTACACCATTCTTGGAATGATCTTCTCCTTTCACAAATGTCAAAACCTAGCCATTACAAAGTAACATCAAGTTACCATTTAACTCCAAAACAAATTCCAAGTCTAGGTTCCTACTATATTCCTTTCTTTGTCTAACCTATGACTTATGCTTACATCTTTACAAAATAAATTCTCATGGTTCATTTCCACATAATTTTTCATGTAGAATAAAAATATGAAATCAGAATTTCCAAAATTAATTCAGATCCTTGGCTGCTGCACAAAACCAAAATGTCTCCTACATTTTCCAAAAATTCTCATTTTGATTCCAATGCTTCCAATACTTGTTTTTCCACTTTATCCCCACACAATTTTTCATTTTAAACCCATTGGAAGCATCAAAATTATAAAATTCTAGCATATGAACAGTGATTTATACACTACCAGAAAAGAACACAATCTTAGATTTCCAAGCTACACGGCTGGAAAAAAGGATTTCTACACCGGTTGAAAATGACATTCTACATCGCACATATAACCGGTGTAGAAACGGACTGTGTAAAAAGTGAGACATTTTACACTGGTCACATGACCGGTGTAGAATGTATACTTTTTTAAACAGGTCGATATTTTAAAGCGGTTCACTTTTACATCCAGTGTATTATTTAATAACATGTACACTGGTTGAATATTGGGACGGTGTAGATTGATGAAATGTTAACACCAGTTGAATATTTGGGACGGTGTAGATTATTCAAATGTTAACACCGGTTGAATATTGGGACGACGTAGATTATTCAAATGTTAACATCGGTTGTATATACGTCCGATTTAGATGTTATTAAATTTATATTATGATATATGTTCTTTCTACATCGGCAGGTATATACCTCCGATGTAGATAATGTTAATAAATTTATATTTAATATATTTTGTTGGCCTGAAGCTTCATAAATAAACTGCCCAAATATAATATACGACTCAATCATCGATCATCGATCAGTTCAAGATGCCAGAGACATTTATAATTCAATTGCTCATTATATTATTCATTTAATAAAATTCAATACAAAAATGCTACAATTTGAACAGAAAAGTAGAAAAAGGTATTCATTAAAAGACAAATACTATTGAGAAGAAAGGAATTGAACAAAAAACTCTGCCCACCGATTACGCAGGTCCTCAATATCTTGGTCAGGAAATGGATCAGGTTGATCAAACATCTTAAATATGAAATCAAAATCAAAGAAATTAAGGCATTACTAATATAGATTAGATTGACAATTAAGAAATATGAAATCATTAAAAATACAATTTTACGTTCTCAGTTAGGTCAATACAAGTTGCTTTCTCTGGGTTGCCTTCAACTCTGCAATGTTAACAAGATAAAAATTATTTCTCATCGTCAAAACGGGGAACCTAGCTAACACCTAATATATACTTTTATTACCTTTGGTGTGATCCATTCAGGGTCCCTCACCAAATTAGCGTGCTTAAGGCCCCTTGCAACTACGAACATCCTCATAGCCGTATGACCAAAGTTATAAAGTTAGTAACCCATTTATCACAAAGATCATTGTGTATAGAAGAGAACTCACGTGTTCATGATCTTCCTGACATCAACCGGTGGCTTGTAATGGAGGGAGCATAAGAAGAAAACTTTATGCTATGCTTACATAGGATGACAAGTTGCCAATGATTGTTGTAGAGATTAATTAAAAGAGAATGAGTATTATAATTAAGCAAATAAAAAACTAGTATATATGAAATAAGATAAAATATTATTATTCTTACTCCTGCATATATGGTGTGAAGAAACAATCAATATCGGTTTCACCAAGCCTCCTTGAAATGTATGCAAGCCTCAAAGATTGAGAGGTCCCTTTAGCATAAATCTGAAGTGGGCATAGGAATCCAAACTTTTTTTGTTTGCCCTTGGAGGAAACCATCTCAGCTTGCATGTACCTACAGGTAATACATACGCGACATTAGTTGTAAGACTTGAATTTGTTATTACATATATTTACATTTAAATTATACTTACATAAAAAACACTTGGATGCAGCCGGAGGTTAGTTCTTCCTTGGGAGTGATCAGAGATTTACGTCCGCATGGTCAAGGAAGGCTGGTGCCCCCATGTTGCCCATAACTGAATCAATAGGCAACGCGTCCACATGGAACACTTTGTCATATGCCAATAGGATCACACGTTGCATGGCATTCAAAGTGGGAGGGGTAGGAAGTTGGCTGGGGGATGAGGCGACATGATCCGAAACAAGATGCTTTGGTCACAATATGAAAGTCCCTTTTGCTTGGCTCACTGTCTTCACCTCATCAGTGGGAATTGGGACAAGAGCATCTCCAATTAGCACGTCTTCAACTATCACCCTTAATTGATCGTCCTGAATTTGGATGTGGTGAACAGTTGCCCCTAGGCTATGGATGGAGCCATGTGCCACTAAGCGTCTAAGAAGATCCTCCACATATAGATCATAATGTTCTGCATCCTCTGACAGCGGCAAGCAACAGCTCCCCTTAGTGCTTGGACGGGCTGCAATTGAGGGCGGGAGGGGATCAGTTGGCTCTTGCTGCCTTGATGTCATCATGGACAACATTTCATCCTTGATCTTTGCCAACCCTTCTTGTAATCGCGCCTCAATTGAAGCTTCTGCTTGTGCCCTAGCCTCTATCCAAGCCTCTATCTTAGCCTCTGCCCTTATGGTGGAGAGCAAGGATTCTAACTCTGCCCTCTGCACCACATGTGGTGAACGTCTTTGAGATGCTCCAAAGTAATCTCTTATACCCACACCTCTTCCAACTCCCCTGACACGGCCCCCATGTTCTTGTTTCCCAGTAGCAACAGTCAAGATGTTATTCCTACCATCTGACTTGAAGGATCCATGGGACTCTTGTTGTTTAAGATCACTCTATAACATAGAATGAACAAACATAAGGAAAATGATATAATTATAGTCTACTAAAACAAAATAATGCAAGTAGTGCTTACAATTTTTTCAGCAATCATGCGAGCATTGCCCTTGTAAATGTTCTTCTATTTCTTTGGCGAGTGTACAACCATTTTTCTTCGCGATGTATCAGAGAGGGGGGGTCAAGAAGAACACTAGGATCCGACCAGCATTTTCTTCTAGCCTCTTCTTCTTGGCCCCCAATAACTCTCTTTCTGCCTTCGCATGTAACATCCTAGAATTTCCCTAGCCGAAAACCCTAAGTTTCTAGCTAAGGAAATGATTGGAGAAATGTATATGGTATGACTGATTAAATAAAGGATCAAATTGTAAAGTTAGAAAGTATTATGGCCAAAAGTCCAAAGTAGACAAAACTTCAGGGACTAAACTGCAAAGATGAAAAAGGTCAAGGGACCTAAATGTGATTTGTGAAAATTCACAAAAACTGTACTTTCAGCCCAAAACAGCCGGTACGGATTTAAGATATGAAAATACTGGGAGATAAAGCACAAAATTTTGGGTTGAATGAGACACATCAGAATTTTGATTTGAGGTCCCGATTAATTGATAAAAATTCGGTAAGTCTGGGAAAATAACCTGGAATTTTTAGGAGACTGACTGGACTTCAGAATTCTGTGAGATTATGATAGAAGATACTTTGGGAATTATGGGAGATTGTAAAAAAGACCACACTTCCAAAAGAGGTCCAGATAATTTTAAATAGAATTTTAAAGGAATTTTAGGAGCTTGTCTACCGGCTCTAAAAATTAGAATTTTATTCGTTGAAGGACCAAATCTAAACTGAAGACCATGAAATTTTACCAGGAGGCTTAGAATAAATTTAGATGGGTTATTATGGGCCAAGTCAAAGTCCAATAGCCAGTATGAGCCCAAACTAAAATAGGGGCAAAATTGTAATTTCGGGAAATTTCGGGCCGGAAATGGCAGTTTTGAAAAATATTCAGAAAAATACCAATGAATTCCATAAAATGGAAAATGAGGTTCTAAGACATTTTTATAAAGTGGAAATAACAAAAATACCCCTATATGAATTTTTATCGTATTATAGTTTCTTTTAAGGTATCCGGAAAAATTAAGTATTAGGACTATAAAAAGACCTCAGAAAAATATGAGAAAATGGAGATAAATATTTAAAGGGTCAATAATGATTTTAGATATGTTAGACAGGGTCAGAGGGTGTTCTAGAAAATATCATGCCATTAAATAATTTATTTTTCCCGAAAATCACCCGAATCGGTACCGGTTAATACCGGAAAATTGAAGAAAAATCCTAGAAGCTCCAAGAAGGTCCAAGAAACTCCATGAAGCCTCAAGACTTGTTGATTTGGAGCCAAATGGTGAGGGAGAAGGAAAAAGGAGATGACAACTCAAAAGTTGTCATAATTACAATGAAAAAGGAGGTGAAATTCTAACCCTTGGATCAAGCTTTTAGGAATTGGATCTTAGCCCTTGTTTCCCCTCAATTTTTCCTATAAATACCCCCTCCAAAGACTTAAATTTCGTGCAGCCCTCTTTACATAGGAGAAACTCTTGTCAATTCAAAACTCAAGCCAAAGACAAAGCTTCCAACCTCCCAAAGTTCAAGGCTACTAAGGTAAGCATACTTCCAAGCTTTTAATGATTTGTTTGGAAGTTTGATTTATGGTTTTTAAGGGTTGGGAACCATGAATTTACAAGGGGAGATTCTGCCCAAATTAGGAGAAGATGAAAGTCATGATAAGGATAGCAAAGACAAGTTGAAAAGGAAAAGATTTAACATGTTTTAGTTCATGGAATCAATGGTTTCTTGGAATTGTTCTTGAACTACCTTGCTGTCCAGATTTATGCACTTTGTTCTAGGGTTAAGATATGATGATTTTAAGGCCTCCAATGTGTTCAAAATGCAATTTTGTGTAGGGTATAGTAGGGAGACCCTAATTGGAAGCCTTAGACATCAAAATGGAAGTTTTAGAAAACCCTAAGTTGCAATTTTCGTTTCTGTCCGTACGGACAGTATAGGAGATGAAGCAATTTCAAAATTTGGATCACACCATTGGATTCCTTAGCCAAAATTATGTAGGATAGGATCCCAAGAGTTAATGTTAGTGCTTAGGATAAATAAAACCCTAATTGCATTCAAGAAAGGGTAGTTAGGATTTTTAAGTTTGGATTATGTTTGAGAAGTGTAATGACATGAAATTGTTGTTCAATAATTAGGATTTGACATTTGTGCACCTAAAGAACTTTAAGTCAACAAGGAAACACAAGGATCTCCAAGAGGTAGCAACAACTCTAACTTTATCATTGTCTTGTAATTATTTATTGGTCTTGTTGTTTATGATGTTTGGTTGAGCATGATATTATGTGATGATGTGCAAGCTTGATGGGCTTGATTATGTGGTAATCTCCTTGCTAAGATGTCATGACAAATGCATGTTAGAGAATGCCAACAATATGAGAATGAATGTGTGGCTCCCATATCATATAACATGCTTTAAATAATTACTTGATGATGTTAAAGTTGTGTTGAATGCTATTGGGATTTCTTTGGAAATCTCACTCTTTTTCATATTAAACCATGGTAGGTGCTGAGCATTGAAGAGGTAAAGAGCTAATTGATGGTGTTTGAAGCATGCTTGGTTGTGTTAGAAACACTTATATTATGTAAATATGGAACAAAGAGTACTTAATGTAAGTTCTGTTAGAAGGCAATGAGCTTTACAACATATTTTGGATATGGTATTGTATGAATTAAATGTTGAAATTTAGTATGCTTAAATTTGACATCTTAATATTTAAATAGACACCAAGTACGTCCAATTTGGATATTAAACGAATTTATGGTGAATTTTCAAAGTTAAGAGTTGGATTCTGGAAAACTGGAAAATTACCATATGAACAGTGTATGTTTGCGAATTGTTTTGGAACTTTGTAGTTGCGCTTGAACCTATTCATTATTTTTCCCATAAATAGGTTTTAAATATCTTTCATTAGGAATTGGAATCACATCATTTGGAGTTTTCTAGATTTAAATATGAATTTCCAAAGTTTGGGAAAAATCTGAAAAGTGCTATATGAACAGTACCCGAGAGAGATTTTCAACAATTTCAGATCTTTGATTCCAACTTTAATTGATCCTAAAGTGGTTCCAAAGGCTACTAATGGATCATATATGGGAATTAAAGTAAGGATGCAACATTTCGCGTAACCCCCTCGAGACATTGTGTGGGGGCAATCATTCTTGAGGGCATATTCAATCGCTTTTGGCCCTTTTTTCCTACAAGACATGAAGTAGTTAAAATCAATACATATGATATTCTGATGCATTTTTCTGCCAACACATACAAAAGGATACACTCACCATTGCTGCTGGCGTGGTTAGAATCCTAACAAATTCTTCCCAAGCAGCTTCGTCAATGAATTGATACTTGCTTCATGGAGAAGGTTAAGGATGACCACTTCTGTCCCGTCCATGCACATACTGATGAGCAAGTTGTGTCTTGAATGCCCTCCAACGCTCAGCACAATAAGACAATGTCTTCTTCTTCAATAACTCATTGTTGGGAACATCGTAAGTGAGCTGCAATGATTGCTATTGAAAGCAGAGTAATCAACAAACAGTTGTGTATTTGGCATTGCTCTGCATGCAATATTAGATAGTTCCTATACCCAGATAGTGTCCCAAATTTGATCCTTCACGCGAGCATCCATAGCATCCCAAGTCAATTAGGTGATGCTAGGCTTATTGCGTGCTAGGAGGCTGACAAAACTTACGTACTTTGCCCTGTGTTCACCAGTTGGGTTCCAGTTTCCGTCAAACTCTATCGAAAGCAGTTTCCCCTCTTGCCTGTCCTTCGTAATATCTTTCAAACGAGTCGCACTTCTGCCCTTCCTTTGCGTAATGGCGCTTGGAGCATCGCTAGCCTCAATCTGAGTAACTCTATCCCCCATATTCCTATATACGCAATAACAACATCAAAAACATTGTAAACAGACTTAACCATTTTCCTTCAACTTGTCAGAGTACACAAAACTTGTTCCTTTAGTAGTTATGAATGGAAAGATATGTGCAAGCATTTGTCAGGAAAAATAGAAAACCTAGATTAAACGAACATAAAAATGGCGAAGCACGTACACAGAAAAATAAGTACAGAGAACACGTACAAGGAATAGCAGAACGAGAGAGACAAAAGAGAAGAACGACTGAGCGCGGAGAAGCCTCGCGAAAACCACAGAGCACGACGAGCGAAGATATGATAGAGTACGTGAGAAATGAGAATGATGGTCGCGCCAAGTGGCGGGCTTAAAAAATGTATATAAACATTTTACACCGGATATAAATTATTCTAACCGAACAACAAAATAATCGATGTAAAATTGATACATTTTACACCGGATACAGTATAAAACCGGTGTAAAAAATAACACCGTCTAAAACATAACACCGGATAAAGTAGAAACCGGTGTAAAATCGAACTATAATTTATTTACAAAATTGCCAGTAGTAGACTTTTTACACCAGATAGCACTTAAGACCGGTTTTAATATTGTAGTTATTTTTTTAAACTCCATCATCATATATATCATCCCATCCCTTTGCGTCACAACATTCTTATCAGAACAAGAATCTGTCTCTCTTATTATTACATTAAAATCATATACGCAATCATAACAAGAAACTTAATATTGCATGTTTAGACTACATAAAAAACAAGAAATGCATAGAAATCAATCAGAATCCACTTCTTCTTCATTTAATTTTGGTAAACCTACTGAAAAAGAAGGGATCTCTCAAATAGAATCATCATTATCAACAACCCTATTTTGCACTAGAGAAATGCATAGCTTCAGCCACTAACATAACACCACTATTTTGCACGCTACTTCTATCATCTAGGGACTTCGTATAAAAGGAATACCCGTTGATATCAAATGAATTCCAACATATCATATTATGTTCAGGACCACCACATGCCAACCATCTAACTGTATCAGAAACATAATCCTCATTTTCAACCTCCAGTTTGAAACAATGTGCAAAAGATTTGTTATGTTCTCTAATCAGCATTTACTCTGTCATCCTATTATTTTTTTCCAGACAAGATCTTTATGAACAGCAATATAGTCTTCAGCTTTATCAATGTTATTCAAGATGTGTAAGTGTATTTGCTGTAATTCATTACGATCAACACACCTCACCGACATTCCGCGTTGACCCCCCTGTTTGGCATGGGGTTTATGGAGACCAGTAAGTCTTACTTTGGACAGGTATTGTTGACAAAAATCCATAGCTTCTTCGGCAACATATTTTTGAACAATGGATGCTTCGGGCCGATTTGGATTCTTCATATACCCTTTAAGGATTTTCATGTATCTTTCAAATGGGTACATCCATCATAAGTATACAGGGCCACACAGTTTTATCTCTCACACTAGATGGACGATGAGGTGTACCATGATGTCAAAAAAGGCAGGAAGAAACTATTTTTCAAGCTGGCACAAAATAACATAATCCTCGTGCTCCAATTCCTCCAACTTTTCAGTCTCAAAGACTTTGCCACATATAGCATTAAAGAAGAAGCAAAGTCGGGTTACAATGTGTCTCAAATCATCTTGAAGGATTCCTCAACAGCCACTGGGAGTAATTGTTGCATCGATACATGATAATCATGAGACTTTTGGCCTACTAATTTCAAATCTTTCATGGACACAATCCTCTTAAGATTAGATGAGTACCCAGAGGGAAATTTGATTCCTTGCAAACACTCACAAATACTTCTTCTCTCAGCCTTGGACAAAATGTTAGTCTCTTCAACATGATAGCTCCTCTCACCATCTGGCCTCGGATGTAAATCCTCTCGTATTCCCATTTCTTTCAAATCCAATCTTGCCTTCAAATCATCTTTGGAACTACCATGTGTGTTGAGAAGTGTTCCAACAATGCTGTCACATATTTTTCTCCACATGCATCACATCAATACAGTGCCTTACATGAAGATGTCGCCATAAAATTTCTTCTTTAGTCGACGGTATGGGTGGGCTTGTCTTAGAAATCTCCTATAACCTAGGTAGACTGTCTTTCTTCCATGATGAAGTTGATAGTAGCAAGTCCCTTCCTCATAAATCGGACATGCTTTATGGCCCTTAACACTATACCCTGACAAATTTCCGTATGCAGGAAAGTCATTAATTGTACAAAAGATCATGACCCGCATATTGAAGACCTCATTCTTAACCGCATCAAAAACATCCACACCTTTCCATAGCTTCTTCAAATCTTCGATCAAGGGTGTTAGGTAAATATCTATGTCATTTCCCGGTTGTTTTGGTCCTGAGATCAGCATAGATAACATTACATACTTCTGTTTCATACACAGCAAGGGAGATAGGTTGTAAATCACCAGAAGGATAGGCCATGAACTATGTATACTGCTAAGGCTACTATAAGGGTTCATGCCATCCGTACTAAGTCCAAGCCTTAAGTTTCGTGGTTCATTGCCCAACTCGAGAAATAAGTCATCAATCTTCTTCCATTGCAAAGAGTCAGCAGGATGACAAATCTTTCCATCATTAATCCTTTCATTTGCATGCCATAACATTTTCTTTGCATCATCTTCATTAGAAAAAAGTCGCTTAAACCTTGGTACAATTGGAAGATACCATAACAACTTGGCAGGAGAGTTGTTTGATCTGTACCTTGGTGTCTTACATATTGGATACTTGTCCTCATCTTCAAACTCTTTCCTGTACAATATGCAATCATTTGGGCATGCATGAATCTTTCTATACTGCATGCCTAAAGGACCTATAATTTTCTTCGTATCATAGTAGCATTTAGGTAACGTATTTTCTGCAGGAAACATGTCCTATAACAACTCAAGCAATTCTAAAAAACCACTGTCACTCCACCCATGCCACGCTTTCACACTTACCAATCTCAACACCGCATTCAACAGGTTTTATTTTCTGCACCCTGGGTATAGAGGCTTTGCTGCATCATTGCACATATTACCATATGCATGTGACCGCATAAAAGCATCTTCTCCAACATCACGAATCATGTCCTCTACTTGATCATCAGTATCCATGTCATCGTCAAAGGTCTGTTCCACCTGTTCACCATGCCATACCCATACCGTGTAACTCTTGCAAAACCCCTCACAAATTAGATGAGTGTAAATATCAGCATGACTTTGTTTCCTCTCATTCAAACAACTCACACAAGGACAATAAAACCTTCCATTGTCATCATCACCATTTCGTTTAGCAAAATCTAAAAACTCCTTCACCCACTCAGCATACTCAACAGTTGTTCATTTAGCATTTATCCAACTACGATCCATATTTGTGGAAGACTAAGAAACTAGAAAAATAGAAAACAAGAAACCATTACGTTGCAGCTAATGCATGGAGAGAATAAATTTTTAGTTCTCGAGAGGAGTTCAAAACAAAACTCAGCGTCTGTGAAGCGCCGAGAAGACTTAACCCGCTAACCAGGAAAAAATGAGAGATAGAAGGCGCGAGAAATGTACCAAATAAAAGAGTATTTGGTAAAAAAAATTAAAAAAAAAGTTTATTTGGTAAGAAAATATACACCGGACAAAATGTTACACCGGTGTAGATATATATACAACAGGTGGAGAGAGTATATTTTACACCGACCACTATATATAAACCGGTGTAAAATATATCAGTTTTTTTTAAAGTGATAGACCACTATGTCATCAACTTTTAAAAAAATATATATATCAGAATATATAAAAGTTGCAATCTTTCACTACTCATCAGACTGGGAGTTTTGGGAGTCATCAGGTTAAGATCAACAGGATTAAAGAAGCTATCACGGGGTTGATGGCGGCGAACTTCTAAGCGGAAATCTCTGAAACTTTCTTTTAGTCTGTCAACTTTTCGATTCAGTTCTTCCACGGAGTCCTCCAGCCCATTGAAGCGTAGTATGAGTTCCTCAAGGCGCTCTATCAGAGTCACAACCAGGGGAAGAGGAGAAGGAATAGAAGGGTGAGGATCAGGATATTTGTCTTCAAAGTTGTCTCTGTTTCTTTTGTGGGGCAGAGGAGGAGGCTTGCGTGAGGAAGAGGCCATTGGAGGAGTCAGATAGATGAAAAAAAAATAAAACAGAGATAAAGTGATGAGACAAAATGTACAGATCGATCATAGGAATAGTATATATATATGGTTCATGATCAATAAGAATATAGAAGAATGCAATTGGCCTTCTATCATAATGACTACAAATATTGGGAACTGAATAAGTGAAATGAACCATCTGAAGAATAAAGAAAGCGCGCGGGAAAGCATAGATAGGAAACTGAAGAGGCATATAGGACGAAGCTAATCTGCACCGGGTGTTTATATTTTAAATCGGTTACTTTTAAAACCGGTGTAAAAATTTAATTTTTTTTAAACCTCCTTCTCCTCAGTGACCAGTTAAAAGTGGGATTTAGATGAAAAATAAATGGATCATCAGCATCGTATGCAGAACAAGAAACTTGTTAAACACATTCATTCAAATTAAACTTTACTATCAAACTTTACATCTTGAAATCTATATAAATACAATATCATCATCTCCTCATTCTTTTCATTATATCAAAAAGGAGGTGGGGAATAGGGAAAGGCAGGTGATCCCATTTTTACTCATCATCATCTTCCAAGTCAGTGTTTTGGGAGTCAGAATTGGGATAAACAACAGGATGAAACAAATCATCCTGTTGATGGCTACAAACTTCAGAACGGAAGGCTCTGAAATGTTGATTCATCCTCTCAACTTTTAGGCCCAGTTCTTCCACCGAGTGCTCTAGGGAATTAAAGCGCGGGATGAGTTCCTCCAGGCACTCCACCAGTTGCTGGAGCAGGGGAGGAGGAGAAGGAACTGAAGGGTTATCATGATGACAGACATTTTTTTCTTCAAAATTAGTTCTTTGTGTTTTGTAAGGCGGAGAAGGAGGGGTGGATGAGGAAGAATCCATTGGAGAGTTAAGATAGAAGATAGAAGAAGTGAATATAAAACAAATATCGGAGAAGGTGATCATGATGAACTACTACGATGTCTGAGAAGACTTGACATAAAATGGCAGGAAAGGATACAGACGAAGTTAATCTAAATCGGACTAAATATTTCCACATCGGTCACTATAACATCCGCTGTAGAAAGTAAACATCTAAACTGGATTACATTTTTCCACATTGGTCACGAGTAAATACGGTGTAAATATTTCATGTTATTTACAAAAATGCCACCGGTCACTATAATATTTCATGTTATTTACAAAAATTCCACCAGTGCTAGTACCACTTGATTCTAGCTTGTTTAAGCTTATCTAAATTATCTATAACATAAAACTCATATTCTTTTCACATCAGAACAGAATATCCAGCAGCACCACCAAGAGAAATATGTTCCAAAAACCTCTTAAAACCAAGAGCAAACTTGCTAGAATAAAGTCTAAGAGCAAGGGGACTAGTTACCTTACTTGTTCTTCCAAGTTGCTTGCTTCCTTCTAGCTTCAATAAAAATTTTGCAAGAGGTTCCCCAAGGTGTCTAATCTGCTGAACAAGTCTGATTTAGGGGGTATTTATAGAAAAATTTGGTGAAAATGGAAGGCCAAGATTACTTTGGTTACTATTTGATCTAATGGTCCAAAATTCACCTTGCAAGAAACTTGCCCTAGAAGCCTTATTAATGAAACCATCCACGACATCATAAAGTCCTTGTTTAGCACAATAAAGAGGGTAATACTGATAGAAAAAATTCCAGTCCAGTCCGGTACCGATCGGGTCAGTTTTAGAAAAATCAGACTATTTTATGTTCCTGATTTTTATAATATTCCAAAATATGTATTCTATCAGGAAAACCTATGTCTAGGTTTCTCCTACCATTGACATTGTCATATTGAGTATTTATCTGATATCCATCCATTGTAAAATGACCAATATACCCTTGGTGCCCTTTCTTGCACTGTATTGACCCTAAGGGCATAATTATCATTTCACACCTCTTTGTACCTTATCAGAGCATATACTGGCTCTGATTAATCCTTCCTGTACCTGCCTTGGCATTTTGGCCTGTCCAAAATGACCAAAATGCCCTCCATTCATCTCTTACTCATTAGTTCAACACAGGGGCATTTTCGTAATTTTGCACTTTTTGGGGGTTCCTCTAGACATTGGCCCACCTATCTGTCCCATTACTTTATTGGGCCTCCATAACGCCATTTTGGGCCTTTATAGGATCCACTACCTTTATGGTACAAATCCCAAGAAACCTCTCCCTGAGATATATATTTGATATTTTATTCTACCATAAATTCTATTAAAAATTCTACAGGATTCCTTTTCTGATCCTGTCAGTTTTATAAATTCTTATATTAATTATAGGAATTTACTGTAAAGCTTCATATGATTCTGAGGTCCAAAAAATACTGTAATAATTCTCCTAACTTCAAAAATTTATATCAATTTTTTGGGACCTCAAATCGAAATTCTGTGTTGCGTCAAACTAATCGGAATAATTTTCTCTATCTACTGGTAAAATTTGGGACTAATCTGATCCCGGCCATTTTGGCTTGTTTTCAGTACAATTTCTTCATAATTACACTTTTACCCCTTGAACTTTTGATAAATTACATTTAGGTCCTTAAACTTTTTGAAATTACACTTAATGGCCCAACATTTATTTCTACCTTATACTTTGGCCCTAAAACTTTTATAAAATTCACTTAGGTCCCTAAATTTTCTATCCTTTTCAATTCAATCCCTTTCCTTACTTAAATGGCCACACTTTTCTTAGAAAAACTCACATATATTACGTACCAACTGTACATACAAACCAGACCAGAAAATTAGGGATATTACAAAGTCCATTCAGTAGGAACCTCACAAGCACTAGTTACAGGATGTGGGTCATGCGATTCAATGATGCATGCTACAAGTACATGTGATAGACAGTATGAAGAAGTGCAACAATGTATCAAAGGAAAGACCACCAATACCAGAAGAGAGACCCATACTCTAACACATATAATCCTGGTTGGAGAGACCACCTAAATTTTAGGTGGGGGAGTGGGGAAAATAGGCCAAGTCAATTCCAAGAAGGTGGTGCTTCCTCAAGAAACTACCAAAGTAATGCAAGGTCTATGTTTCCAGCTCACCCTAATGCTTTAGTGGCATCAAGACCAGATGAGACTTCTCAATTGTTGAAGATATGGCAGCACAAATGAATAATATGGATGATAGAATGACCAATATAGATAACAAGCTCAAAGAGAATGATGGTCAATTCACCTCGATAGCTTCAATTCTTGAAAGTATGTAGAAGAATAATGCAGATGTGCACAGAAAACTTGAGGAGTTAAGTTCAAAGAGTGCAAATATTACCTGTCATTTAACTCAAGTTTCCAATACAGTGAGTGACATCCAAACAAAGAGCAGTGGCAGCATACCTTCAAACACTATCATTAATCCAAAGGGTCTGAATGCCATATCACTCAGAAGTGGAAGACAAGTGTATTTTAAGGAAGATGATACACCAAAGGAGGATATGGAAGATTTTAAAGCTGGAAATTTGACATTATCACAGATAAAGATTGGGAAATTAGAAAGTATTAAAGAACATTAGCTTATGATTAAGAAGGCAACCCAAGAAGAGAACTCACAAGCACATGAGGGATTACAAGGGATGCAAGAAGAGCAAGTGATAATGTCAAGTCCAGCATACAAAAGAAAGCAAGTTGAGGAGAAGGCGGAGTCTAGCAAGCAAGGAGCCTCTAAGCATATAGGTAAGGAGGTAAGTATAAAAGATCTCCTTTCCCCTAAATCTTATTTTGCTGAAAAGAAAAAGACTGGCCCTGATTTTGCACAAGAGTCTTATAATCTCTTTAATAAGTTAGAAATAACTATCCCTATGGTTGAATTCCTCATAAAAAATCAAAAGTATGCTAAATTTTTGAAATAATTGTGTGATGATAAGAAAAAGTTTAAGCCTCTTAAGAGAATTTAGGTGAGTGCTAATGTGTTATCACTTTTTAAGGCTAAATTACCGATTAAGTGCCAAGACCCAGGATCTTACACCATCCCATGCACTATAGGAAAGGTTCATATCCAGGGAGCTTTATTAGATCTAGGGGCTACCATCAATGTAATGCCTTGGTCGATACACTTAGCCTTAGGTATTAAGAATCTTAAAGAGACAAGTGTAGTGCTCCAGTTAGCTGATAGATCAATTAGGTATCCTAAGGGAATTCTTGAGGATATTCTAGTGTAGGTTAAGGACTTAGTATTCCCAACTGATTTTTATGTTCTGGACATGCCTAGTGAGCTAGTGAATGGGTGCACTTTGATCCTAGGCAGACCTTTCCTTAAAACTTCCAAGATAATTATTAGTATGAAGCATAGTTCCATTACAATGGAAGTTAGAGAACATGTGGTAACTTTCAACATGAATGAAGTAATGAAATACCCTTTTGATCATTTTGCTTTTGCTGGGTTGAATGCCATTGATTGTGCTGTTGAAAAGACTAGGGATGAGCATGAATTGAGTTTGCATTATGGGCATGATCCTCTATTGCATAATCCCTATAATTCTCTGTTGCATAATGACTACTTTGAATCTCATTCTTTTGTTTGCTCTTTTTCTTGTTCTTATAAAGGTAATGCATCATGTTTTAACTATTTAGATGTAAATATCATGCTTTCACCTTCTCAAGATTTCTCATTTTCATCAAATTTTGATTCGATTTCATCAATCGCCAGTGATAATGCTTTTGGAAAAGAGTTTATGAGTGATTTTATGTAATATCCTAATTTTCAGGCCCAGAGACTCAGAAAGTAGCCTGAAATAGATAGGCTACCAGACCCCTTTGAGCAGAAGTCCTAGAAATATACAGAAGTTTTTTAGGGACTAAAATACAAATAAGTGAAAGTACAGGGACTTATATATAAATAGTAAAAGTTCCTAGGGGTATAATGGTCATTTTAGAAAAAAAAGGGACTAAAGTTAAAGTTTAAAAGTTCCATGGTGCAAAGAGGAAAGTATATACAAGTTGTGGGCCATTAAGTGTAATTATGAAAAGTTGAGGGACTTAATTGAAAAGAGGAAAAGTTTTTAAGGGCAAAATGATAATTATAGAAAGTTGACCCGGAAGTGGCTTAGAACTGCCCGGAAGTATTTCAGTCCCAAATTTCATCAGTAGATAAAGAAAATGATGCTGGTTAATCTAGCTTATTACAGAAATTTTATTAGAATTTCATATAGCTGAAATTTATCTTATAGTCTGATAATTATCTAAAATTTTTATCAGATCTCCTAGACCTCAGATATGAGTGAAAAGTTACAAGAATATGTGTCATGTGAAGCCAGAGGTCAGGGAACTGACATAATCCTAAAAGGAGCTCTATAGAAAAAGTTATTCACTTTTTAGTGAATTTTGACAGGAGTTCGTGAACGCCCGATATCCGATTGGGAAATTAATCGGTAAGCAAACTGGGACTGAATGAACCTAGATGACATCACATAGAGGCCCATGATAACGCCAAGGGAGGCCCAGGCCCATGATATCAGTTCATGGGTAAAAGGGGCCAGTCTCCAGAAAAAGGTGCAAAATGACAAAAATACCCCTATGTTATAAAATAATTAAAGAATGAGTGAAGGGTATTTTGGTCATTTGACTAAGGTTAGACAGTCAAGGAAGGTTATCTGGATAGTTGACCAGGGTCAGGGAATACTCTGGTAAGGTGTGAAAAGACAATAATGCCCCTAGACTCGTTAAAGTAAATAAGAGGAACCAAGGATATTTTGGTAATTTGCCAAGGATGTTTCTTGGGAATTGAGCCATCAGAGTACTTGAGCCATCAGAGTATTGAGCTTGATCAGAGACCCAAGATAGCATTCCAAGAGTACAAAAACGTAGCCCAAGAATTACGTGGGTTAAAGTAGCATTAAAGTAATATTTTAGTGAGTTTTCAATAAAGTAGAGTTACCCGGTTGAAGTGATAACTGGGGAATTGGTTAGATAAAATTTTGGACTTATCTGGAAGCCATGAGGTGGCATTAAAGGTACACATAAGGCGCCACATGGCACTAATCTAAAGGAGGAAGAAGAAGCTAAGGACACACGGCACGATCTCAGCCGTTTATTCCGGGATAAGACTCTGGAATTCTCTGGAAACGCTGAGTCAGCTAGTAAGGTGTCCCAAGGGCCCCACCATTATGCCACCTAAGCATGTGAGGTGTCCCTTGATGATGTCATTTTGATGAGTCAATAAGGATGATGATGTCATCACGATGATGCAGGCGAAGCTTCTTGAGGAAGCTAAGCGATTTGAACCGTTCATCGTGATTCGATCTGGACCGTTCAAGCCAACTTCCTCCACCTATAAATAGGCACCCCCTTGCCATTTCATACCATCCACGGCAAGAAGAAGAGAAAGAAAGAGAGAGAGAAAGAAAGAAAGAAAGAAAGAAAGGAAGAGAAAGAAGGAGTTCTGGCTGAGCGAGGAGCAATTCAAGGAGCTTAGGGACTCAGCAAGCTTAGGAATAAGGTAAGTAATTTATTCTAGTCCCTGCTCTAATAAATTAGAGGATTGTTCTTATAAATTAAATAGTTAGGATAGAGAAATATCTCTCTCTATAAGGTTAGCCGTGGATAGAAACAAAGCTAGGAGATTGGTAGAATAGGGATATTGCCTCAAGATAAGCCTGAGTTAAGTGGAGTTATGCTAGATAAGATAATAATAAAATATTATTATGCTATGTATAGGCTCTGACCTATGAAAAGGTGGAACCTCCGATCAAAAGTTAAGGACTAAAGGAAGGGCTACACGCCAGGTAGTGAACTTACCTACTTGTATGCTTATGTTGCTTGAATGTTTTATGTGATATTTACTTACTTTGATTATGTGAAGCATGTATGATTAAATGATGCTCTATTTCTTTTTATGCTATGACCATATGTTATAATTAAGGGACATGAAGCATGTAAGTTATCATTATGCAAGCATGATCATTAAGTACACACATAGTAACATCAAGCATATAGTTGCATACATTGTATGGTTTCCGTTTGCTACTGAGATTTCCCCCAAAATCTCACCCCTTCCATATCAATCCAATTACAGCAGGTCTTCTCAAAATGGAGGGGATGAGGATTCATGAAGAGAGGTTAAGCATTGTTTAGCCTGATTGATATGTGATGGATGGATGTATGTAAAGTTGGTTACTGGAATTTGCCACCATGAACAGTAACTCGTGGTGAGGTAGTGACCTTTGATCTGCAATTAAAAATAGTAAATGGTTGAATAAATGTATGATATTTTTACAGTAAATAGTATACATACAAAGCTTCGATTTGATATATAGAATGCCTTATTTGAATGTCTACACCTGGAGATATAATTTTTCAAACTTGGGACCAAAATGCTAGATTTAGGGGGAAAAAGTTAGATGAACAATAAAATTGTAGCATTGACTGATGTTGACTTAGTCAATGCGTGGTCAACGAGTTATTTTTCCCTAAAATAAGATTAAGTTATATTCATTTAGGAATTTGAACCACTTTGTTTCGATTTTTTTAAAATTAGTTATGATTTTTTGAAGTCAGGTCACTTGTCTAGAATTTACACAGTGAACAGTACTCAATAGAGTAAAACTCCAAATTGAGAAATTTGACTTCAATGACCTTGAAAGTTATTCCAGATACTACCAAATGGTCCCTAAGACGTATGACAATTAGAATATGACATTTTACAGGGTCAAAAGATACTCTAGAAGCTGGAAGTGAAATAAATGAAGAAGGGTCGAGCTTATGTGAACCCAAGTCGTGACGTGAAGACCTCCAAGTCGTGACTAGATATGAACTTGCTAAGGAAGAGACCCTCTGTGAAAATAGGTCACGACCTGAGAATGATAATGTCGTAACCAAAATCTCCTGAGACTGTGAGTCGTAACCTTTAGAGGGTCAAGTAGCGACCAGAAGATCCAAAGACGCTCTCTATCAACATGGGTCGTGACAAGATGTTGAAAACAATGCTGAGAGGCCACAACTGGAAATATCAGACACGGCCAGTGAATTTCCAATGCCTTCAGTTCCACACTCCACTATTTTGGTTAAAGGGCCAATATGTTCTAACTCTACTTATCCTCACTCACATTCCAAAATTATATCTCATACTTTAAGATTCTTGAAAGATTTGATTTCTAACATTGATGCAGGTATGAGAGAGGGTGATCTCACCTATGTTGCAGTTGTAGATCAACCTCAGCTTAGTGCAACATTTAAGAAAGTAGGGGACAAGATAAAGAATCTAAACAGGCTAGATAAAAGCAGTTTCAAGAAATATACAAAGGATGTTAAGGAAACACCACCCAAGTTTGTTGCTTCTACATACCAACCACAGTTGGGAAAGTTCAAGTTTAAAGGGGAAATTTTAAGACAAGCGTAGATGGACTTCATAATGGAGGCAGAATGCATGATCCAGGGATACTAAAATGGAGAGAGAAGGCAATGGTGGAGATTTTCCAATCACACTGCCATCTCCCGAAGTCTTGTGAGTTCCTACCACCTCCTTGAGGCCAGGTTGTCCCTTTCCTATCTCTTACCTTTTACAAGTTTTCCTAATGTGATATGTTTGACATAATTTAAAATTTAAAATTAAAAATTAATTTAAAAAAATAAAATAAAAAAAGATGGAGTATGCTGATGTGTACAGTGCCCGCGTGATCAGTGCTAGATATGTAGAGTTCATTTCTATTGCTGCACATGTTTGATCTCCCACTTACAATCTGTTAAGTCCAGCTATGCAATCCATCCCATGCTTAAATCACCTTTCTGTCCAGCTGTCCCTTCTGTCATTCGCTGATTGATTTCTGCATTTGAATTTTGGTCGCGACCTTATATACATCAGGTCGCAACTAATATTTACAGAGAGTGCTTCTTCTTCGCTGATTGAAGTTTGGTCATGACGGTGAATCAATAAGGTCGCGACTTAATACCACGGAGACGCTCCACCTTGCTGATTGATTGCTGTGTTGACCTGAAATGGATATTTAATAGATTATTTATCCACTTAAGCACTAAAATCACATCATTTAAATTCCCACTTGTCCAATTTCATATTATTAACTAATTTGCTCAATATAGTAGTAAATGTGGATAAGAATCAATAATAACTCTCCTTTATCATATTAAAAGTCAGTACAAATATGAGTTTATCATTTTTCTAATGTGATATGTTTGATATAATGGTTTGAGGATTAGAAAGGGATGATTCAGTAGGATAGTGTTTATTTTCAGTTTATTTCTATTTATTTTTAGTTTATTTCTATTTTGCATAACACTCCGTTATTGTCCATGTTTCACGTACTCATTGATGGTTATCTTAGGTGCTTACATACTCACATGCATGATTTAGCTTACCCATCATGTCATCTTTGCTTTATTTGTATTGCTCTGTATGATTGGAATGTGACTGCGAGCTTCATTATCAAATTTGCATTTAGTGATGTGTTTGCCTGCTGTGTTGGAGCTAGATTTATTGACCTTATATAGTGCTGTGATTTCTATATCTATGCTAACAGTGAGGACATTGTCATGTTTAAGTGTGGGGGAGATCTTGTCTCTGTGCTAATTAATGTAAAAATTCTTCAATTAATCCAATCTTTCATCACAAAGATTTTTATCTTTGATCTTAATGTGTAATGAATTACTGAAAATTGGATCCCCACTTTAAACTATTTTGTGGTTAGCTAAAAGGGTTTTATGTAAAAGATGGTTTGGGCTTTAAAAACTATCATTTGGTAGTCTCTGTGTATTTGTGTCGTGACAGGAACATTTCCTAGTTGTGTCCAGTTTTGGTAAGTTAGAGCCAACACTCACTGTGAAAGGGGTCGCGACCTTCACTATTTTCAATCGCGACCTAAGTGTGAAAATGCCCATTTACCCTTCTCTTTACTTTGTGCAATGCTATATAGATGGATTCCTTTTGAGCTGCTAAGGTACTTTTATAAATGATTCATTGCCCTTTAGTTTTTAACCTTTTGCATAAAGAGTTTATAGAAACCATTTTCATACTTGATTTTTTTAAAAAAATCTTAGAAATTGAATTTGAGACACTTAAGTTCTTACTATTAGATTTGGGATTATTACATGATTCTGAGTGATTACTTTGGAACTTTTAAATCATCATTTAAGAAGGTTTTCAGTTGTGATAAGTGTTTTAATGCCTAGTGAATGATGAACATTGTTTGAGACTTTAACTTATGAGCAATTTAGATGAAAACCTTAGTTGGAAGGATTCTCGGCCTTAATTTCTAAATTGAGTGATTATTCAATTGGTTTATATCCTCTAGAACTTGTGTTGGCTCTGAGTTGAGAATTACTTGGTGAGAACCCACAAGGAAAAGATCCCACGAACCCACAACCAATCTGAAATATACTCACCCCAAGAAAGCTAAACAGAGGTCTGGTGATCCACTTGAACCCTTGAGCATGGAAGAACAAGGACCCAAAGTGTTTGAAGATGCCACAAGGTTGATCAAGCCTTGATAAATCTGTTAGTTCAATGAAGAACCCTAGAGAGAATCCACTCTCAAGTTGGAGGTGCAAAAACACAGCCTTTCATTACCCAAAATCAAGTCTGCCTCCAAGAGTGAGGTTTACAATGTCTTATAGGGTTACATTGAGATATTTGACCTAAAAGGCCTTAAAACGAAATTAAACATCATACAAGTCCAAAATATGATTAATTAGGCCCAAAACAAAATAAAAAGGCTTCTCATGTGTTGTACTTGATCCAAGCTCCTTAAGTTGAGGTCTCCAAGCCCAAGACATGATCAGCAGCTCCATTTTCAGCCCAAATGATGTTAATGACATCCTCAGCTTCTCCATCCAGATTTGATGCTCCAACAAATGCCATTTGCCTTGTCAAGGTGTCTTGTACTAGCCCACTCAAAGTTTCCTTAATCCTTTTAGCTCTTGCTCTTGTGATTGGTCCAGTTGAAATTTGCAATAGGTCATTAGCTTGTTGTATCGCATCATTACTTGTGCATTTATGTTATTGAATATGATAGAGGCATTCATTTCTAAACCCATTTATCCCAAACACAAGCCCGTTACATATTATATCCGTAGTCACCCCCTTTGAGCCCATCACTTTTCTTTCCATCATTTTTATAGAAAGTCATATATACATAAACATCATTTCGAAGAAATAATTTTTTTTATTCATGTAAAAAAAACTCATTATTATTGTGATGTTGTGCTACATCTTCATGTATAAGGTACCAAATAAAAAGAAGAGAAAGGAGCATATTGCACACAAAAAAATAGTGCAGGAAAAATTGAAGAAAGAAACAAAAATGAAAAGAAAAAGAAAAGAGAAATAAAGAAGGCACTATTATCAACTCCTATTAGCACAATTACTACCTTTACATCTCTGAAGACATGAATTCATGCTACATATTCATTATTGAATGCATATAGTACTTTATACCCCTCATATTCCATTCCACGTGGCCTATCTCCATCATTTCACCCCTAAAAGACCTCTTGATTATTTGCATAAGTGTTATATAATTGCTAAGATTTAGAGTCATTACAAGCATATAGTAGTATGTTTTCTAACTTGAATCTGGGTGAAAGAACCCTAACAATGAGAGGATATAGAGAGCTAAATACTTAAATCCTTAGAGAGAATCTATTGCCCTCATATGGTTAAGGTTGATTTCATTTAGTAGTTGATTACTTGGCATTGCTCATATTATCACTTTTGCATTCCCAAAAGATGGTGAATTAATTGTCTCCAAGTTACACTGTGGATTATGTTGTTATCTCGGATTTAATAGAGTTAGCTTAGGTGTAATTTATTTCTTTGTACAAGAGTACAAATGTTCAAGTGTGGGGGAATTGATAAAACACAATTTGTGTATAGTTTGTACGACATTTTTAAGGGTTTTGTAACAACTTTACCATTCATTTTATGCCTAAAATTATGCTTTTGTGGTAATACGTGATTGTGCTTTGCAATGTGCTAATAAAAGGGTAAAATGGTAAATTAACTCTTCCAAACTGCATATATGTTGATCTTTATGAGTTGGACTTCTACAGTGAGCTTTAGTTTTGAATTGTGGGTATTTTGGAGGAGCAAGGACTAATGTGAGCAGAAAAGAAATCACAAGACAATGAGAATCAAATCAAGAACCAGCTTCTATGGTCTTTAGTGGTGACTAAAGTGTGCACAGGTCGCGACCTAATTTTTGCTAGGAAGTTTCTCTGCATTTACAGGTCACGACCAAAACATGGATCTGGTCACAACCAAAGAAGATAGCTATGAAGTTGCGTATTTTTTATTAGGTCAACCTGATGATAAAAGGAGAGGGGAGCCGCAGATGCAGTGGAGGCTGATTTTTGACCTGATTAGGCTAAGAAGCAGTGCTCGAACTTTCTCTCAACTCTCTCTGCTACCTACACATCATCTCCATCATTCATCTTTCCATCACCCTTTCTACTTTCTTCATGGCATCATATCCAGGCAGCGATTGTAGCATAGTAGGAGTCATGAGAGGCTAAGTTGTTAGTCTCTTGGTGATGGATCTCATATCTTGAGCTCATGGACTACACTGGGGAGTTTTCTGTTTTAATTTACACCTTTTTCATGTTTTGATGTTGCTAGATCTAGGGTTTTTATTATATGAACAAGGGATTGAATGTCGATTGATTATTCTCAGATTAGACAATTGTAATTGACTTTGGATGCTTCGAATGTTAGTTTTTAATATAATATTTCAGTTTCAATTTTAAGACAGTTGGACTATTATCAATTATCGTTGCTTATTAATTCAATTGCTTGAAATCTAGGGCTTGTCGATCGACGATCATTCAAGGGCATTTTCATCATCTGATTTAAATTACACACTAAGTGGTTTTTAACAGTTCATCAAGAGTTTTTTTTAAACTAGCTTTGATCAAAGGAGTTTAAAAAATATTAATGCTATGGACTCAATCGATCGATTGAGGTTTATTTAAGACTTAGTGATTTCAAAACTCCCATATCAAATTAAGAGTAAGGATAGATATGTTTTCATTTTCAAGAGTCTGTCATAACATATTTCTTTCACAAACTAACTCATTTTCAACTTGATCAAAAATACAAAAACATTTACTTTACTGCACCCTTATTTTACTGCATCAAAAATCAATCAATCCCAAAACCCATCTTACTTTCACTCAGGTTTTTAATGGTTTTGTCGCCAATTTGCTAGGTCTCCAATAAAAAGGCTCCTCGAGAAGAACGATAGGGTTGTGCCCTATACTATATTATTGGGTGCAATTATTATTATTTTGATAGATCAGACAACGACAATCCAAGCTGCTCATCAGTTATATAAAGCTATACTGATAGGGTAATAATGAAATATTATTATAATATGTATAGGCTCTGACCTATGTAAAGAAGGAACCTTGCTAAGGTCAAGGACTAAGGAAAAGCTACACGACAGGTAGTAAACTTACCTAAACTCATATGTGTTGAATGTATGGTTGATTGTGTTATGGCTTGATTGATTGACGTTATTCATATTTAATTATTAAAGATTTGTGCTATGATTACTTTGGCCAATTGTATTTCATATGTTTCATGAAAGTATGCACATTACATTATGTTGACACAATCACATTGCATTGATGCATACATTGGTTATTATCGTTTGCTACTAAGATTTCCCCTGAAATCTCACCCCTATCTTTTCCAAACATAACAGGATACTATTTTGGAGAAGATGGAGCTTAGGAAAGTAAGGCATGACAGTAAGACTGCATACCTGCTCATGAATGCATAGTTCTAACATCAGAGATCAAACATTCCTTCCCTTAATATACACAGCTCTAACACTCAGAGCTTGCACGACTCTATCACTAAGAGCTTTAGCATATTTTCTCAAACATAACATAGTGCCTGACATTTAATGCAAGGAGTAAAAGTCTCACTTTCTATTTCATCTGTAACATAACATTCAAACATCTTATCCCTATAAAAGGGAGCCTATCTATTTGTCTACAGAGTCAGCTATAAAATCATCTTCTTGTTCATAAAATTAGATAGAGAAGACTTATACGAATATATTCTTTCTTACATACTTAGTACTCTATTAAGCTCTGTCCCTAAACTTTGTTCTTAGCCAATCACACTTTTATTGGGTAAAATCAATATCCCTAATTTTTTGTATTCAGTATATCTATATGTATTCAGCATATCTGAATATTAATAAAGGAAAAGGTTCCAATGTACTAGATAAAAAGGGACTAAAGTGAAAATCTTAAAAGTTCCATAGTGCAAAATGGAAGTAAATACAAGTTATGGGCCATTAAATGTAATTATGAAAAGTTGTGGGATTAAAGTGTAATTTTCAAGAATTAAGGGGCAAAATGTAAATTATGGAAAGTTGAGCCAGAAAATGCCCAAAAATATTTTTGTCCCAAATTTTACCATTAAATAGATAATGGTAATTAGGCTAGGTATATTTCTCAAAATTTTGATTTAAGGCCTCGATAAATTGTTATTAATTTATAAAGTCTAAGAATTTTTACATGGTCTTTAAGACCTCAGAATCGGATAAAATTTTATACTAAATTCTTATGATTAATATAAGAATTTATGAAACTGACAGAAGTCAAAAAGGAGTTCTATAGAATTTATTATGGAATTTAAGGTGAAATTGGACACCAATAAAGGATTTAAAGAAAAACGTATGGAATTTTTATTAGGACTTCTGGGTCTCAAAAAATTATGAGACTTTGTAGGAAATTCGTTTTATAGTAGAATGAGTTTCTAAAAATTTTTGAACCATAAAAAGAATTATATAGAATTTATCTTGAAAATCATGGTGATTTAGGTTACCTAGTATAGGAAATATTTTGGAATGTTTGCCAAAAATAATGGGCTAGATTGGGACAACCCATATGGTGTCCCATAAGAAGCCTAACACACCAAATCCATGATTTGGACCAAGGGATATTTCATAAAGGTTTTCTAAAAAAAAGAGAAAAGAAGGAGGAAACTTCATGAATTGCTAGGAAGCATGGTGATGTGTATTTTTGGGTTCCACTTAGCTTCAAATTTTGCCACATGTATGCCATATAAGGAAGAAGAATTGAAGCATGTGATATATTAGAATAAAATAATGTAAAGATTAGATTAAGCCTAATTAACTTGAAAATCAACCAATAGAAGCAAAAATTAAAGGTGTGTAATAATTAAGAGAAATAAGGATATTATAGACCTAGAGTGCCAAAGTTTTGGCTATAAATACCCCCTCCCTTCCCTTGATATGGGGCCATACATGAACCCTTGGGGAGGTGCTGCCAAAAATTTTATTGAAGCCAAAAAGAATCAAGCAAACTTGGAACAACAACAAGGTAGTTGCTTCTTTGAATCTTGGACTTTGATATGGAAAGATTGCTCTAGGTTTTAAGTGATTTAATGGAAACATCTCTTCCATAATTGTTGTTGTAGGTGCTTCCATATTATGGGAAAATTATATATTTTATGTTATGTATAAGTTAGATGAGCTTAAACAAGCTAAATTCAAGAGAAAATAGTTTAGGAATTCAAGTATGCATGCAATTAGGGTTTTGGATTCACTTCTGCCACTATATGGATCACTATTCATATATAATAATTTCATAATTTTGATGCTTCCAATGTGTTTAAAATAGAATATTTGTGGAGTAAAGTAGAGAAACAAGTATTGGAAGCATTGGAATCAAAATGAGAATTTTTAGAAAATAAGGAGGGTATGTTCAGTTCTGTACAGTAGGCTAAGGAGGAAATTGAATCTTGAAATTCTAACTTCATATTTGAATTCTACATGAAAAATTATGTGGAAATAGACCATGAGAATTTATTTTGAAAAGATAGAAGTATAAGACATAAAATGAACAAAGAAAGGAAACTAGTGAAAACCTAGTCTTGGATTGATATTGAAATCAAGTTGTGACTTGTAATGCTTTTGTAATGTCTAGGTTTTGATATTTGTGTGAAAGGAAGACCACTTAAAGAGGAGCTTGTCAAGGATTTTATAAGAGGTAGCAAGAATACCTAACTATAATGTTGTACTTGTTTAATTATGTGCTTGCTTGTTCATTGTGCTTTTTGGTTGAGTTTAGATGATGTTATGATGATTATGATGATGGATGAATGGATGTAACTCCTTGTTATATATGTCATGACAATATGCATGTTATAGATTGCTTAAATATGATCATGAAATAGCTCCCATATCATGATAACTTGTTAGGCATTTAATTAAGCATGCATGATATTATAGTTTGTATGACTTGCTATTGGGATTTCAATGAAATCTCAATCCTTCCATATGAATAACCATGTTTTAGGTGCTGGAACCTCAAAGGAAAAAGGTTTCAATGTGAATGAATGAACTTGTATTATGATATAATATGGTTACAAGACTTTATGATATGCACTAGAACAATTTGGTATGTTGTGATGTAATGTAAGCTGGAGGTAGTGACCTTACTTTACATTTTTAAATAAATTAAAGGAGGAGTTATGACTTGAAATTTGGCATGAATATATCCAAGATACAGATATTTAAATGGACATCAAGAATACCATAATTGGTTAAGTTTTCGATTTACTATGAGTTTTCAAAGTGAGAAATAAAATCTGGAATAAGATCAAACAGTGTCCAGAGGCAGTGAGGTTCAAGCGATGTTTTGAAATAGAAAATGAAATAATTTTTCCACAACAATTTTCAAGGTTAAATAATACATCTTAAGCTTTAGATCCATGTATAATATGCCTCATTTGGATAAGGGATCAAGGAGAAATGAATTTTTGAAGTTAAGGCAAGAAAACTGGAATTTCCAGATTTAACAAATGAACAGTACATATCCAAGGAATAAACTGTATTCATTTGAACAATGAAGCCTTAGTTTTATATTTTTTTTCCTCAAATTTTAATGAAATAGCTTTCAAAATAAATTTGAACCACTTCATTTCAATTTTTAAAGATGGATCTGTAATCTGGAATTATATAATGAACAGTACCCACAAAATTTATTTTATTTTTTTAAAATTCACTCTTTCAAGTTAAAGAAGTTTTGAAATGGTTCAAACTACTTCCAATTAAGCATAATTGAGGATAAAAATAAGGACACGGCATGAAACATCCTACGTTTAACCCCTCAGAGTATGTATTCAGAAGCGTATTTAATTAGCGGAAGCATTACTTTGGCCCAAAAATTAAATAATTTAAATTTAATAAATGGGTACTATTCATTTGGCAAAATCTAGATTGACAATCCAACTTTAAAAATTCATAACTAATTTTAAAAAAATTGTATGGAGTTGCTTCAAATTTATACTTTAAGCCCTTTCATATCTCTTTAAGGAAAAAATATAAATCTTGACATTTACCTTACTCATCAATACAGTTAATCATTACATTTTATTGTTCATATAGTAAATTCTAGAGATTCTAGATTCTGTCTCTTAACTTTAGAAATTCATTTCTCTTCTAAATGAGGTGTGCTACCTATGTATTTAAAGATTTATATGTGTACTAATTGTTCATAAAATTTTGTGAATTAATTCCTTCATTTGCTAAGTCAAATTGAAGCCACAACAAAACTGCTTTAGGACCTACGTTTTTACCATTTGACTTTCTTTCATAAATCTCATAAATTATTCCAAAATTTATAAATCATCACTTGAATTCCCATACACTCATATACAACATGGATTTATGTTATAATTATTTCACACATTTTTTTACATTTAATAGCATATTATATGACTGATAACTGTCATTTTAATTATCAAACAAAACTAAGTTAACCAATAGTAAGTGGAGGCTAACTTAGGTCGATTCACAAGGAGCCTAGATGGATGCTTAGGTACCTAATTAATCTAATGAGCCACAAATTAACAAGTTAATCAGATGAATTGTATGATGAGATATTTGAACTAAAACTGAATGTAAATCCTATGCTATTGTTTATGATTTCAGGTGTTTATGTTGATGATTTGAATTAATGACAAGTGTATTCCCTTGGAGATTACCTTACTTTTATTATCCATAGAATATTTGGAGTTAATAAGTTGAATTAGAATAGGTTAGCTAACAACTCGCTAGCTAAATCTCAATCAATACTATAACTCGCAGATATTTAATAGAGAATATGAATCATTCAACTCAGAGATAGTAGAAGATAAATTAAACAAATAAAATCATACTCTATTATATAATCACTCTAATTAATCCCAACCATGTCCAACTAGTGCAAGGATGAGAATCAATCAGAGCAACAACTATGTAGAAATAAGAAATTCAACTCGGTTCCCTACTCCTTTGTCATCTACTAACTCTAATTGCATCGGTAATTACAGAATCAACTCTATCAACTCAATACAATTAACTCTGAATTAAAGACAGAATAAACTCCCTGTGTCAGCTCAAGGATTCTGGTTTAGCATTATCTCCAAGAGAGCACAGCAGCTTAGCCTTGCATTGCCATCAGAACTTCAACAGCAACAGAAGGTGCAGCAGTAGTCATGGTGAATGCAAAAGGAGAAGATGAAGATAAAGACTAAACTTTCCTCTGGTTCTATTGCCTAGAACAGAGGAAAGTTGCAGATGAAAGAGAGAGAAATGAGATGGAGAGAGAGAATATGGCGTGAGAGGATCTGTGGGTAGAATGAGATAAAAACTGGATGGAAGCTATGACCCGTGTGATATGTGCATATGAAATGTGATGTATCTCCCCCTCCGTCAGATAGTGTATAGAACATATAGCAGAAGTGTGGAATGAGTGTGAGAGTGATGGAATTCAATGGATCAAGTGTGATGTGCGTGAGGTGTGTTATACATTATGTTACAGCATATGCTTGAATCCTTTCCCACCTGCTTTAGCTCCTCAATTCACGAATCTAACCTATGTGCTATCACATGTCATCAGCTCCTTTAGTCATGTAGCATTCCCACGTGAATGCTCCTTATCCAGCAGCACATGCTTCCATTTCCTCTTGTCCAGCTGTCCCCTCCTTTCTATTCATTCTATTAGTGCATTGGTCTGTAATGGACAATTAAAATAAACAGATTATTTGTCCAATTAATCAATAAAATCACATCAATTAATTCCCAACTATTCTGATTTTATTTTATTAATTAATTGCTCATCATATTGATAAATGGGGATAAAATCAATAATAAAACTCTCTTTAACCACACTAAAATCAATACAAATGAGTTTATCAATGACATGAATATAGTTTGCAATTTATACAATACATGCTAGAACAAATAATTGTCACTTTCTTTCTTCCATTCTTTAGCTCTTCTCCATGTATACATTTTCCATCATGCTTTACCTAAATTGTTTGGTTGTGGGAGGGTGAGATTCTGGTAAATCTCAGTAGCAAATACTACTACTTAAATATGCAAGATGGATGCTAATGTATGATATGTAATTTCATTAAACTTTCTTTAATTAGTGACATGCCATCATGCTATATGCTTTGTATAAAAATACATGGTGATGGGAAACATGTTATTCATAACATATTCAACATCATTTATCATGTCACAACATCACTCAATCATCATATACTTATCAACACATAAGCATACCACATCAATCACATAAAGAGATAAGTCCACTACCTTAAAACTTTATCCTTTTCTCTTTGATCCCTTTGTCTCCAACCAAACATTGGTTGCTTGCTCATCCTCTTTAACTCATTTCCTTTGACATATCATGGCCATAAGCACAACGACATTATGTATATAACTCATTAGATCTATTACATAACTATTGTACATCAAGTTCCTTAAAACCCCTAACTTAACTCAATTCTTAGAGTTAGTGGTTTAGCTTTGTAATAATTATTTTCTTAGACCAATTCTACATAATTTTGTCCAAGGAATCCAAATATGAGGTTCAAATTTCAAATTCCAACTCCTCCCTTGCCTACTGCCCTTGACCGAACCACTTTCCTTGTTTTTCTAAAAATTCTCATTTTGATTCCAATGCTTCCAATACTTGTTTCTCTACTTTATGCCACAGAATTTTTCATTTTAAACTCATTGGAAGCAACAAAATTATGAAATTCTCATATATGAATAGTGATTCATACAGTGGCAGCAATGAACTCAAAACCCTAATTCTATGCATACTTGAATTTTCAAGTCAATACTACTTGATTCTAACTCGTTTAAGCTTCAATTTCATGTTTCTAGCTTTAATTTCATTTTCCCCCAATATTGTACAGTTTTGGACAGCACCATATCCAAGAGAATATACCACTTTTCTTCCATTAAAATCTTAAGATTAAGTTCTTGAATTGAAGGAAAATAAGCTAGGATAGATTACTTACCTTAATTCCTAGCTAACTTGACTTTGGTACCTTGAATTTCCTCTTGAACATGCTGAGCTTTTCACTTGGACATCACCTCCCCATATGTCCCTATGTGTGTGCATGAATGAGAAGAAAGGAGTGGTATTTATAGGCAACCTTGAGTGGAAATGAAATGCTAGGATAATCTTGTACACTATTTAAACTAATGGGTAGGATTTGCTCTCAATCTTAGCTTAATCTTCAAGATAAAATCACATGCCAAAATTCTTCTTCTTCACTTGCATATGGCTTCCATGTGGCACAAGTTTTGGCTAAGTGGGACCCAAGGATACACCTTACCATGCCACCTTGTAACACTTAAAGTTTCCTTGGAAATTTCCTTTCTTTTATTTATTTAAAAATCCATATAAAACCCTTTTAATCACATGACAATTTCATGGGCTTCTTGGGAACTTATATGATGCCATTATGGGCCTCCTTTAAGTCTAACAATTTATTTGGCACATATCCCAAGGCATTCTCTTTATCAAATGTCTTCATATGCCTTAATTTTATGATAAATTCTATAAATCTCTTTTAAGGGTCCTAACATTTTTAGAAATTCATTCTACTATTAAATGAAATTTTTGCAACGTTTCATAATTTTCTAACATCGTTGCCATCGTGCTCGCTGAAACATTATACTTTTAACTCTCAAAGTATACGTTTGGAAGAGATTAGATGCGCGGAAGCTTTACTAAGCCCCAAAAATTAAAACTTTGCAAATTGGTCCCCGGATACTGTTCATGGTGCATTTTTTAGATTCGATAATTTAACTTTGAAAAATGATAACTTATTTTACAAAAATCGTATCGAGGTGCTCCAAATTTCTATTTGAAGCTCTTTCAATCCTATTTAAGGAAAAAATATAAAGATAGATATTTACTTGACCAATCAATATAGTTAATTCATTAAACTTTACTGTTCATTTGGTCAATTCTGAAACTTCTAGTTTTTATTTCTAAACTTTAGAAATTCATATCTCCTAGCATACATATCCAATTAAGGCATACTACCCATGCTTTTAAATCTTGGGATGTATACTACATGCTTGTTGGAAATTGTGCCCTAGGGGCCAATCATTGTATCGGGTTATCACATTATTTGCATGTTTACTGTGATGACCATCCTTGGATAACTCGTGATCTTATCCTAAATGTCCCTGGTCGGTCATCTATGCGGGAGCAGAGATGAAATAAGACCAGTATGACTTTGAAGATATATAGAGATATAAATCAAAGTCATAGGCACATGTAAGAGTACAGGGTGCTGGACCGACCCGTCATGAGAGAGCTGCATGGGTCAAGTCATAAGCTTCTCTCATATACAAGCCATGTCACTATGCCCTTTGACCTGAGATCATCATGGATTCCTACATGATAAACGCTCAGCTTTGACCTAGTCAAAAGTCACTTTTGACCGAGTGATCATAAAGGCTATGCTCGGGCTTAGTGGTTTTTCATGCGGAGGAATGTGAATGGTCAAGATGGAATTTGTCCCTCACATTCGTAGAGAGATATTACTGGGCCCCTCGATGAGTGAGTCTGAGAAATGTATGGCCATACTGGAATGGAAGGGTAGTTCCATTTCTATATTCAGACTACTCAGGGATCGAGAAAGTAACGGTCAGGAACAGGAGGATGACGTTCTCCATGCCTCATCCTTGACCGAAATATCGTGTGACAAAAGGGACGTGATATGGTTGTATGAAAGGTTACATCGTTTATCGATCCTCATATGTTTTGGGTAGTCGTAATGCCTTGCTAGAGACCGCTTACGACTTGTGGGTCAGTATAGTAACTGGCCCACTGCCAACTTCATATGGGCCTACAGGGTCGCACACAAAACAGCCCAATACGAGCTATGATGTCCAGATTCATTGAATCTAAGAGATGTCTAGATTCAATGAATAATCTAGGGTGGATATATATTTTATATATATATATAAATTAGTTTATATATATATTATATATATAATATAAGAGATATTTGTAAGATTTAATTTATAAGGATAAATTAAATCTCTATCATTTTTGAATTTGAATTTAAATGGATATGATCTATTTGAATTTGAAATTCAAATTGATAAGATATCTCAAATTTGATTTATGAGAATAAATCAAATATAATTCTGTCTTATCTTTATTTCAAATTAAATAAATAGGTGAATTAAATCTGTGGGACGGATTTAATATAAACCATATTTATTTAATTAGTTTCTTATTAAATTATGCAATATATGATATTGTATTAATTCAGAATTAATATAAGATTAATTCTGAAGCCCGGCCCTATTAGAAGCCCGATAGCTTCCTATATATTTGACATTAGGAGCTAGGGTTCTACACACAAGACATCTCTACACACACATTCAGACGTGAGAAGAGGGGGCAGGGAGAGTGCAAAAGGTTTGCACATAAGAAACTGCCGAGATAGAGATGGTGAGGACGGAATCTCTAGAAAAGCCCTAGAGGGACAAGAGGCGCTAGCACGTCGTTCGCGATTGGAACGCTGTTCGTGTGGATACCGGTAGAGGAAGCCGATCTGAGCTGTCGACTTCTACGATACGACCAGACACGAAGCAAGGTCGCGACCAGAACACGCTGAGGTCGCGACCAAACGGGCATCTGAACGTCAGAAATCCGAAAAGAGGATACAGGTCGCGACGTGAAGTTGAAGAGGTCGCGACTAAAAGCTCCAGAGGCGACAGGTCGCGACTAGAAGCAGAGTAGGTCGCGACTACAAACTCCAGAGGCGACAGGTCGCGACTAGAAGCTGAGGAGGTCGCGACTGAAAGTTCCAGAGGCGAGGAGTCGCGACTAGTGGACACTGAGGTCACGACCAAAGCTCGAGTACCGAAGGTAACACTTCTTTCTCCTTGACTTAAACACATTCGGTAGATCCTGGCTGGGAATGGAAAAATTTTTAAAGTTAATTTCCGCTGCGTGTCTTCCAATTCCCTTCAGTGGTATCAGAGCCATGCCGTTTTGTGTTTAAGTTGGGTTTGATTGTTGATACATGTGATGTATGTTAGACTTCTTAGCTATTATATGATAACATGCGAAATATGTATGACATATATGGAATCTGTTTATGTATGACATATACGGAATCTAAAAGGAAACTGAAATCGGTGGTGTATATCAATTGATTTGATCAATTAATATTGATGGGGTCTAAGGAAAAAGAATTAAGATTCTTGATTATTTATCAAAAAAATAAAAAATTTCTATTGGGGCGCTGCCCCACACCCCGCCCGCTAACCGGCTAGCGGGACCGCCGTGGCTATTTAATCGTAGCGCAACATAATCGTAATATGTATTGACTTTCCTGATATATGAATGTTTTGAAACATTTATTGCCCTTCAAATAGCATGAATTTTGATTCTTGAATGTTTGGGTATGGTGAACAATATGGCTCTAGATTACAAGTGTTGTAATTTTTCTAAATACGGCCTGCGTGTCGTGCCTTCCTCTAATGACTCTCGTTGTACATTCTCTTCTCATCTCACTCCCCTCGAATGTTAAAACGAGGTTTCCTTATGTACTTTTCCTATTCTAATTAGATAGATCCTCTCATTGGCTTGAGGGGACTTAGGATAGGTGAGCCATATTGTGTCACGTTTAAGATTATGCATCTTTTGATTAGATCACTGCATGTATGTTTTATATGCATAATACTTGTATGAGATACAACCGCGATACATGCATCTTATAAACCAGATAATTAATTAAACCCTCTAAAAGAAATCTTAAGTCATATGCCGTCAATTAATGAACACTTGTCAAAACCTCGATCGCTCATTTGTAGGTCCACCAAAGTGGGTGCATTTGAGTTATCTTGGGGAGATAAGCAAGAGTAATGGTGCTACTCTTATGTTTGTTATTGTTTGACTTAATTGAGATTATCAAAACGGTTTTGGGTCTCAAGGCATTAGATGGGATTAAAACATACCGGATCATATGATGATGGAATCCCATAAACATCTAAGAGTTACATGTGATGTAATTGGTAAAGTTGTTACCTACCTAAATAACTTAAAGTTGAGCGTCCTGCCAAAGCGGACTCAAGTTTAAGCCAAATATGGATCTTAGCCCACTAATTATTACATTGAGGGTTGTTTTATTCAGTGGGAGATTGCTAATTCGCTTGCATATTTTAATTGTAGAATCATGACGACTAGTAATACTGCTACATTATCGTTGCGATCTGTCCTTCAGAAGGACAAACTCAATGGGACAAACTTTCTTGACTGGTTCAGGAACTTGAGAATTGTTCTCAAGCAGGAAAGAAAGGCATATGTCCTAGATCAACCCATTCCTGAGGAGCCAGCAGCCAATGCTCCTAGAGCTCAGAGAGATTCTTATGCGAAGCATAAGGAAGACTCTGTTGATGTGGGATGCTTGATGCTTGCCACCATGGTTCCGGAGCTCCAAAGAGATCTGGAACACATGGAGGCTTATGAGATGATTATGCATCTTAAGGAAATGTTCCAGCAACAAGCAAGGCAAGAGAGGTATGAGACCACTAAGGCCTTACATTCCTGCAAGATGGCTGAAGGTGCATCAGTGAGTACTCATGTCTTAAAGATGAAAGGGTACATAGATCACCTTGAGAGGCTTGGATTTCCCATGAGCCAGGAGTTAGCTACAGATTTGATCTTGAACTCACTCCCGGAAAGTTATGACCAGTTTGTCATGAATTACAACATGAACAACATGGAGAAATCTATTTCTGAACTGCATGGGATGCTTAAAACTGCTGAGCCGACTGTTAAAAAAAAGCCCAGTACTGTTTTGATGGTTCAGAAAGGAAAGGGTATGAAAAGGAAAGGCAAGGGTAAGGGGAAGGGTCACGGCTCATCTGGTAAGACCAAAGAGACAGGCAAGCCCGAAACCAAGCCTGCACCAAAGAAGGCAAAGCCTCCAAAGGAAGGAGTTTGCTTCTTCTGCAGTGAACCGGGTCATTGGAAGAGGAATTGCAAACTCTACCTTGAAGATCTGAGAAAGAACAAGAAGGATAGCGGGGCTATCGCTTCAGGTATTTATGTTATAGACATTCATCTCTCTACTTCCACTACATGGGTATTAGATACTGCATGTGGTTCTCACATTTGTACAAATGTGCAGGGCCTAAAGGACAGTAGAAAGCTGAAGAAGGGCGAAGTTGACCTACGAGTTGGAAACAGAGCAAAGGTTGCTGCTCTAGCTGTAGGCACTTATGAATTAGTTCTGCCCACTGGGCTTTTGTTAGTTTTGAACAATTGCTATTATGTTCCTGCTTTGAGTAGTAACATTGTTTCTCTTTCTTATTTGGATAAGGAAGGTTACACTTCCATTTCTGGGAATGGTAAATGTTCCATTTATCGTAATGATGTTTTCTATGCTCATGGTGATTTGCATGTTGATCATTACATATTAAACTTGGAACAACCCAATCATGGAAATATCTATAACATAACCGCCAAAAGGATCAAACCAAATGATTTGAATCCGACGTACCTCTGGCACTGTCGTCTAGGCCACATAAATGAGAAACGCATTTCTAAACTCCATCAAGATGGATTTCTCAACTCATTTGATTTTGAATCGTATGATACTTGCGAATCTTGTTTGTTAGGAAAGATGACAAAGTCGCCTTTCACTGGGCATAGTGAGAGGGCCACTGATTTATTGGGCCTCATACATACAGATGTGTGTGGACCGATGAATACAAATGCCAGAAGAGGTTATTCGTACTTCATTACATTCATAGATGATTTCAGTAGATATGGCTACGTCTATCTAATGAAACATAAATCCGAATCTTTTGAAATGTTCAAGATATTTCAAAATAAAGTACAAAACCAGCTTGGTAAAACAATTAAAGCCCTTCGATCTGATCTAGGTGGTGAATATTTGAGCCAAGAGTTTATCGATCATCTTAGGAATTGTGGAATAGTCTCACAATTGACTCCTCCAGGAACACCACAATGGAATGGGGTTTCTGAACGGAGGAATCGAACACTATTGGATATGGTTCGATCCATGATGAGTCGAACAGATCTTCCACCATCCTTTTGGGGCCACGCCCTAGAGACAGCTGCGTTCACACTGAATCGTGTTCCATCTAAGGCAGTTGAAAAGACTCCGTATGAGATATGGACTAGGAGGAAACCTAGTTTGTCTTTTCTCAAGATTTGGGGATGTGAGGTCTATGTTAAGCAACAAGCCTCAGATAAGTTAGCGCCCAAATCTTCAAAGTGCCTTTTTGTGGGATATCCTAAGGAAACCAAGGGATATTATGTCTACAACCCCACTGATAACAAAGTGTTTGTTGTCAGAAATGGTATCTTTCTAGAACGAGAATTTATCTCTAAAAGAACCACTGGGAGCAAGGTACACCTCGAAGAAGTTCGAGAGCCACAAGACGCCACAGAACTAGAGATGGAAAGTAGAGAAGACTCACAAGAAGTTGTTGAGACTCCTCAAGTCACGCAAGGCCCAAGGCGATCTAATAGGGCACGACTTCAGCCTCAGAGATATGGATTTCTGATTTCTGATAGTCGTGATGTGTTGCTCATTGAGCATAATGAGCCCACTACCTATCAAGAAGCTATAGTGGGACCAAACTCTGAAAAATGGCTTAATGCCATGAAGTCTGAGATGCAATCCATGTACGACAATAAGGTATGGACCTTAGTCGACCCGCCTGAAGGTGTAAAAACCGTCGGGTGCAAGTGGGTTTTTAAAGAGAAAACTGACATGGATGGCAATGTAAATGTCTTCAAGGCACGACTGGTTGCAAAAGGATTTACTCAAACTCATGGTGTGGACTATGATGAGACCTTTTCCCCAGTCGCAATGGCCAAATCAATCAGAATCCTCCTTGCCATTGCAGCATATTATGACTATGAAATATGGCAGATGGACGTCAAGACAACCTTCCTTAATGGAAAGCTCCTTGAGGATGTGTACATGACACAACCTGAAGGTTTTGTGCGTTCTGAGGACTCTGGTAAGGTGTGCAAGCTTCAAAGGTCCATTTATGGACTGAAGCAAGCATCTCGGAGTTGGAATCATCGTTTTGATGAAGTAGTCAAAGAGTTTGGATTTCTTCAAAATATTGATGAACCTTGTGTGTACAAAAAGGTTAGTGGGAGCACAGTTGTATTTTTGGTACTCTATGTCGATGACATCCTACTCATTGGGAATGACATTCCTACCTTGCAGATTGTCAAGTCTTGGTTAGGAAACTCTTTCTCGATGAAAGACTTGGGTGAAGCCACCTACATCCTAGGAATTAGGATCTATAGAGATAGATCTAAAAGGCTTCTAGGACTGAGTCAGAGCACATATATAGACAAGATACTGCATAGGTTCAGTATGCAGGAATCAAAAAGGGGTTTCATACCCATGTCTCATGGTATTCACCTCAGCAAGGATTTGTGTCCTAGTACACCAGATCAGCGAGGTCGCATGAGTAAGATTCCATATGCCTCGGCCATAGGATCTATCATGTACGCCATGTTATGTACTCGACCGGATGTCTCGTTTGCCTTAAGTATGACTAGCAGATATCAACAGGACCCCGGTGAGGGCCATTGGACTGCTGTCAAGAATATCCTTAAGTACTTAAGAAGGACTAAGGACTTATTCTTGGTCTATGGTGGATTGGATGACGAGCTCTCTGTAACTGGTTACACAGATGCAAGTTTCCAAACTGACCAGGATGACCAGAAATCGCAATCTGGATACATATTTCTCCTAAATAATGGAGCAATAAGCTGGAAGAGCTCTAAGCAGAGCACTGTAGCAGATTCTGTAACGGAAGCCGAGTATATAGCAGCATCTGATGCAGCTAAGGAGGCCGTTTGGATCAGGAAGTTCATTACTGAACTAGGGGTGGTATCGACCATCTCAGATCCAATAACTTTGTTCTGTGATAATAGTAGTGACATTGCACAGGCCAAAGAGCCTTGGTCACATCAAAGGACTAAGCATATACTCAGGCGATTTCATCTCATCAGAGAAATCAATGATAGAGGTGATATAAAAATATGCAAGGTAGCAAGAGAAGACAATGATGCTGATCCTCTAAACCGCTTGTCCAGGCAAAACATGAGCGTCATGTTAGGTCAATAGGATTGAGACAAATTAATGATTGTTCCTAGTGCAAGTGGGAGGATGTTGGAAATTGTGCCCTAGGGGCCAATCATTGTATCGGGTTATCACATTATTTGCATGTTTACTGTGATGACCATCCTTGGATAACTCGTGATCTTATCCTAAATATCCCTGGTCGGTCATCTATGCGGGAGCAGAGATGAAATAAGACCAGTATGACTTTGAAGATATATAGAGATATAAATCAAAGTCATAGGCACATGTAAGAGTACAGGGTGCTGGACCGACCCGTCATGAGAGAGCTGCATGGGTCAAGTCATAAGCTTCTCTCATATACAAGCCATGTCACTATGCCCTTTGACCTGAGATCATCATGGATTCCTACATGACAAACGCTCAGCTTTGACCTAGTCAAAAGTCACTTTTGACCGAGTGATCATAAAGGCTATGCTCGGGCTTAGTGGTTTTTCATGCGGAGGAATGTGAATGGTCAAGATGGAATTTGTCCCTCACATTCGTAGAGAGATATTACTGGGCCCCTCGATGAGTGAGTCTGAGAAATGTATGGCCATACTGGAATGGAAGGGTAGTTCCATTTCTATATTCAGACTACTCAGGGATCGAGAAAGTAACGGTCAGGAACAGGAGGATGACGTTCTCCATGCCTCATCCTTGACCGAAATATCGTGTGACAAAAGGGACGTGATATGGTTGTATGAAAGGTTACATCGTTTATCGATCCTCATATGTTTTGGGTAGTCGTAATGCCTTGCTAGAGACCGCTTACGACTTGTGGGTCAGTATAGTAACTGGCCCACTGCCAACTTCATATGGGCCTACAGGGTCGCACACAAAACAGCCCAATACGAGCTATGATGTCCAGATTCATTGAATCTAAGAGATGTCTAGATTCAATGAATAATCTAGGGTGGATATATATTTTATATATATATATAAATTAGTTTATATATATATTATATATATAATATAAGAGATATTTGTAAGATTTAATTTATAAGGATAAATTAAATCTCTATCATTTTTGAATTTAAATTTAAATGGATATGATCTATTTGAATTTGAAATTCAAATTGATAAGATATCTCAAATTTGATTTATGAGAATAAATCAAATATAATTCTGTCTTATCTTTATTTTAAATTAAATAAATAGGTGAATTAAATCTGTGGGACGGATTTAATATAAACCATATTTATTTAATTAGTTTCTTATTAAATTATGCAATATATGATATTGTATTAATTCAGAATTAATATAAGATTAATTCTGAAGCCCGGCCCTATTAGAAGCCCGATAACTTCCTATATATTTGACATTAGGAGCTAGGGTTCTACACACAAGACATCTCTACACACACATTCAGACGTGAGAAGAGGGGGCAGGGAGAGTGCAAAAGGTTTGCACATAAGAAACTGCCGAGATAGAGATGGTGAGGACGGAATCTCTAGAAAGCCCTAGAGGGACAAGAGGCGCTAGCACATCGTTCGCGATTGGAACGCTGTTCGTGTGGTGTAACACCCCAATTTTTAGGCCTAGAGATGCCAGAAAGAGAATTCAAGGGCATAATCGTAATTATGGGAAAGATCGGGCTGGTAGCCGATGAGTACCATATTTTGCCAGAAAATAGAGAAAATTATGCTGATCATTTCACTGAACTGTGAAATGTGCATATGAGGTCTCTAGGTGTATGAAAGAATTAGAAATATGACCAGGGGTAAAATGGTCATTTTTGAAAAGTGTGCGCGGGAGCGTACTTTCAGGCCAAAATAGCCCGGTCCAGATAAAATATCTGAAAATACCAGGAGATAGAGAAAAGGATTCCGGATTGAATGACGCAACACAGAATTTTGATTTGAGGTCCCGATTTTTCTGTAAAAATTCCTGAAGATGGGAAATTACAGTTATAATCGGTAAAGGAAGAGCAGTCCGAATAGAGATGATCGGACTATGACCAGAGGCCATACAGTATTGTCTAAGGCCCGTAGTGACACCAGGGAAGGCCCAGGCCCATAATATCAGTTCAGTGGTAAGAGGGGCCGGTGTCCGGGAAAAATGTGCAAAATGACGAAAATGCCCTTATGTTATAGAATAACTGAAGAATGAGTAAAGGGTATTTTGGTCATTTGGCTAAGGTTAGACAGTCAAGAAGGGGTATCTGGATAGTTGACCAGGGCCAGAGAATACTCTGGTAAAATATGAAAAGACAATAATGCCCCTAGACCTAGTAAAGGAAATGAAAGGACTTAAGTGCAATTATGGAAAGTTTCAAGGCCACAAAGGAAAGTAGACAAAAATGTGGGGTCCTTAAATGTAATTTTAGCCAAGTAAAAAGGGACTTAAATGAAAAGAAGAAAAGTTCCCTGGGGCTAAATTGTAATTAAAGAAAGTCAGGCCGGAAGTGGTTTGGACTGTCCGAAAGCATTTCAGTCCCAGATTTCATCGGTAGAGAGAGCAAGTGACGCTCGGTAATCTGGCTTAATACAGGAATTTTTGAAGACTCCAGATAGCCAGAAATGGACTGATCGTCCAAAAGTTATAAAAATTAATACCGGATATCCTAGAATTCAGATCTAGGTGAGAAAATACAGGATGATACGTCCTTATGGGACGAATGTCGGGAAACTGACAGAATACCGATAGGAGGCCTGTAGAAAAAGTTATTCGCAAAATAGAAAATCCAGACGGGAGTGTGAGGCCTCCGGGTATCCGATAGGGAGATTTATCGGTATTTGAAAAGGGACTGAATGAGTTCGGATGATCTCGGTCAGATGACTGATATGACTCACAGGGATGCCTGAACACCGCAGGCCAGTGTATCGGACAGAAGGAGCCGGTGTCCGGATATGTGTATAAACGGTGAATAATAGATAAAATATTCAATAATTATTAACGGGGGAAGATTCCTCGTAATGCGTGCCATGAGGATATTGGACCCAGAAAGGCCCAATAATGGCGCCAACAGAGGCCCAATGAGACACTTGGACTGATAGGTGGGCCAGTGTCCGGCAGAACCCCGGAAAAGTGCGAAATTACGAAAATGCCCCTGTGTTGTACAAAAGTGTAACAGATGAATGAAGGGCATTTTGGTAATTCTGGACAGGCCCAGAAGCCAAGGTACATACAGATAAAGTTACTGAGAGTCAGTATATACCCTGACAGAGTACAGAAGGGTGTAAAATGACGATTTTACCCTTAGGGTTAAAATAGTGCAAGAAAGGGCACCCAAGGGTATTTTGGTAATTTGCCAAGGGCTGTTTCTTGGGAATCGAGCCATCAGAATACTTGAGCTTGATCAGGATCCAAGACAACATTCCCAGAGCCCAAAAACGTAGGCCCAGTAATGTTTGGGAAAAAGTGGCACTAAAATATTATTTTAATGCTGTTTCAAGAAAGTAAAGTTACTCGGTTGGCACGATAACCGAGGAGGTGATCAGATTAAGTCCTGGATTTATCTGGATAGCATTGGAAGGCGTGACAGGTGCCAGTAGGATGACACATGGCGCCAACATAAAGGCAGAAGAAAAAGTTGAGGACACGTACTACGAGGCAAGATACTGGACCGGTGAGTCAGCATGCTGAGTCAGCATCTGAGGTGTCCAGGATTTCAGACATGTGATAAATGTGGCGCTGAGGTGTCCTGGTGAGGTGTCCCAATGATGTCATGCATGATGCAGTAAAGGAGGAATTAAAGAAAATAGGAAAATCCAGGAAAAACCAGGACCACAAGTTCCTATGGCTTCAAAATTATAAGAATGCCATTGAAGAAAACTATAAATACCCCCCCCCCCATTCATTTGCATTACGCATGGGCAAGGGAAAAAGAGAGAAAGAAGAGAGAAAAGGAGAAGGAAAGAAAGAGAGAAAGGAAGAAAGAAAGAAAGGAAGTTCTGGCGGAGCTAGAAGCAGAATAAGGATAGTGGAGTTCTGCTAAGCTAGCCAGGGGAGGTTATGTCAAAATGAATTCTGGGAATTTTAAGAGACGCCGTTATGCTGCCGAAGTAAAGACTGAACATCAGTATATGATAAGTACTGTGTACGTAGTGCTGTCTAAGGAGGCTAGAAGTGAGTGGACCTAGCCGGTTCATCTAGTCTTTCCTGGGTACTATGTAGAATGGTAGTTCTCATGAGGGGATTACCGAATCAGTACGGTTCAGTTCTTTGTACAGATGAAGCGTAGCGGTTATGCTGCCGGATTTCAGGCAGGAAAAGATGTAATAGAGATATGAGAATTTATGTACATGACTGAATGTAAAACAACTTATTAATTAATAATAATTGTTGTTTGGCATGTTTGACTGATGTATGATGGATGTATGCATATGTATGCAAAGTAGAAATGCTGAAATATACCACTGTGAACAGTAACACGTGGTGACAAGGTCATGTTTGATAAATGATTAAAAATAGTAAATGGATGAATTAATGTATGAAATTTTTATGGTAAATATTATACATACCAAGCTTTAATTGGATATATAAAACGTATCATTTGGATGTTTACACAAGGAGATATAAATTATCAAAGTTGGGACCAGAATGCTGGATTCAGGAGAAAAACGCTGGATGAACAGTAAAATAGAAACGTTGACTGACGTTGACTCGGTCAATGCATGGTCAACGAGTTATTTTTCCCTGAAAGATAATTGAGTTATCTTCATTTATCAATTGGAACCAATTCATTTCTATTTTTCTAGAATTAGTTATGATTTTTCGAAGTCAGGTCACTCATCTGGAATTTACACAGTGAACAGTACTCGATAAGAGTAAAACTCCAGATTGAGAAATTGGACTTCAATGACCTTGAAAGTGGTTCTAAATGCTACTAAATGGTCCCTAAGACAATCGAAAGTAAGGATGTTTCATGTGGATACCGGTAGAGGAAGCCGATCTGAGCTGTCGACTTCTACGATACGACCAGACACGAAGCAAGGTCGCGACCAGAACACGCTGAGGTCTCGACCATACGGGCATCTGAACGTCAGAAATCCGAAAAGAAGAGGCAGGTCGCGACTTGAAGCTGACGAGGTCGCGACTACAAACTCCAGAGACTTCAGGTCGCGACGAGAAGCAGAGGAGGTCGCGACTAAAATGTTCCAGAGGCGAAGAGTCGCGACTAGTGGACACTGAGGTCGCGACCAAAGCTTGAAACCGAAGGTAACACTTCTTTCTCCTTGACTTAAACACATTCGGTAGATCCTGGCTGGGAATGGAAAAAATTTTAAAGTTAATTTCCGCTGCGTGTCTTCCAATTCCCTACATCTGGAACCACTTATATGATCAATAAAGTCAAATGGCACAATCTGGAATTTATGACCACGAGTTACTGTTCATGTGGTAAAATTCTAGACAAGCTACTCAACTTTAAAAAAACATAACTAATTCTATAAAAATCAAAATGAAGTGGTTCAAGTTTCTATACGAAGCTAACATAATCCTCTTTAAATTAAAAATATGAATCTGACCAAACTATGGACCAATTAATACAGTTTTGGCATGGAAAATTACTGTTTATTTGGTCAGTTTCACAGTTTTCAGATTTGGTTCCCTAAATTTGAAAAATTCATTCTCTTTGTATTGACGTCAGAATAAGCCATTTCGGTGTCAAAACGAAACTTGACATATTAACTAAATGCTGGTAAAATTTCATACATTTATTCTATCATTTACTATTTTTCATTACATCATAAAGGTCAATGCTTTTCATGCATTCAACACATAAGTCATAACATAAATTACACTTAATTATGCCACCTATTCCCTAACTCCTCTTCTTTCATCTTCATCTTCTTCCATCTTTGAAGAACCTGTTGGTGTTGGGGTGATATGGAGGGGTGAGATTTCAGGGGAAATCTTAGTAGCAAACAGAAACCATACAATGTATGCAACTATATGCTTGATGTTACTATGTGTGCACTTAATAATCATGGTTGCATAATGATACTTACATGCTTCCATGTCCCTTAATTATAACATATGGCCATAGCATAAAAAGAAACAGAGCATTACTTAATCATACATGCTTCACATCATCAAAGTAAGTAAACATCACATAAAGCATCCAAGCAACATAAGCATACAAGTAGGTAAGTTCACTACCTCGTACTCCTTGCTTTCTCTATCCTTTCTCTTTACCTCTTGCTTCTTACTTCTCTTTGATGTGTGGCTTCCCTCTTTGAGCTCACAAAAAAAATCCTAACAATTGCATTATCATTCATTTATTACAATCTAACTTCTCTTGAACATTGACTTGCTTTAACTAACATAACTTGCTTTAATCTTTACTAACTGACTTGGCCTTTGAATCAATCGATGTCTTGACTTTACCCTACACAATTTCATCTTTTGAATCCATTTATGAGCTTAGAATCATGAAATTCCAGCTCCCATGCACTTTTCTGGACAGATTTGAAAAATATACACAATTCTTTCAAAAAAAATCTCATTTTGATTCCAATGCTTCCTATACTTGTTTCTCCACTTTATCCCACACAACTTTTCATTTTAAAACCATTGGAATCATCAAAATCATGAAATTCCAATCACTGTTCATACCAGTGAACAGTACAGAAAGAACTTCAAACATTACAACTTTCAATTCCAATGTTTCCAAGGTTCAAAACCTATCAAATCCTACACAAATCATCATACAAATTCAATGGAAGCATTAGATCATTGAAATTCTATCCCTTCTATCATGAACAGTGCAAATCAAATTGTTTCATTCATGGCAAAGTCAAGAATATCAACTTGATTCAATAACCAATCATCTAACTAGCTTGTTTAAGCATCAATTTCATAGTTCTAACTTAATTTTCCTCTTCCTCCTTTAACTTTGAATTTTGGGCAGCAAGGGTTCCAAGGGAAGAATGAAGTTTCTAACCATCGAAACCTAAGTTTCTTCCTTCCAAAGCACTTATAAATAAACTAGGAAGGATCTCTTACCTTAGGTACTTGCTTAGGTGGCTTCTCCTTGATCTTATTTTGAGTTCTCTCTTCATTTTGGCATGGTTTCCCCAAGGGTCCTCTAGGTGCACGAAATTGTGAAGGAGGAAGGGGGTATTTATAGCCAAAACTTTGGTACCTTGGGTCCATAATGTCCTCACTTGTCCTAATTATTACAATGGCCTAATCTTGAACTTGATTGGTTAGTTTTTAGATTAATTAAACTTAATCATCGTTAGGTTAATTCTTATATTATTTTATTATATTTTAGCACATGTGATAATCTTCCTTTTCTCTTCTTGGTGCCATGTGTAAAGCTCGTGGGACCCACAATGTGCAAAACCCTAATTCACCTTTGTCCTTTTTCTTTTGTTTTTTAAAAATTCATAAATTATTCATTATTAGACTTGGGCTCCAAGACAAATTTTGGGACTTATTGGGCTGTCCTAGGAAGAAATCTTGAGCCTCTTTTAGGTCGAATAGCTAATTGGCACAAATCCCAATGTACTTCCCTTATACCGATATCCTTAAAATTAGCCTGATCTTGGAATAAATTTTAAACACCTCCTTTAATGGTTATAATATTTTTAGAAATTCATTCTAATATAAAATGAATTCTCTACAAAGTTTCATAATTTTTTGAAGTCCATAAGTCCTGATAAAAATTCTCTACGTTTCCTCAAGACACTTTATCGGAGTCTAATTTCACCTTAAATTCCATAATTAATTCTACAGGACTCCTTTTTTACTTCTCTAAGTTTCATAAATCCATATATTATTTATAAGATTATACTACCAAATTTCACCCAATTCTGAGGTCCAGAGGATACTCTATTAATTTCCCTTTCTTTAAAAATTCATATCAATTTTTCGGGACCTCAAATTAAAATTCTGTGTTGTGTCAAACTAATCATACTAATTTTCTCTATTTACTGGGAAAATTTGGGACTGAACTGATTCCGGGTATTTTTTTGGCCTTTTTCAGCTCAACTTTCCATATTTACCATTTTACCCTTAAACTTTTAAAAATTATACTTTAGGCCCTCAACTTTTCATAATGACACTTAATGACCCAAAGGTTATGTCTACTTCCATTTTGTACCATGGAAATTTTAGAATTTTCACTTTAGTCCCTTTCTTTTCCAAAATGACCTTTATGTCCTTGAAACTTTTATTAATTGCAATTTAGTCCCTAGACTTTCTCTAAATTGCAATTTAACCCCTTTTTATTTACAACTTTATACCTTCTCTCATTCTTTGGCTTAGAACTCATCTTAATCATTATCTTTTTTTCTATTTATCATCACAATCTCTTCCAAATCTCTTTCCTCTATCAGTCTTATACAGATAGGGAAAAATTGGGATATGACACATAACATGCTTTCTTACCATAAATCATACTAACATAATGACATATGTGCATGCTCAATCACTACTACAAAATAGGCTTTATAAACAGGTTGAAAATGTTATTTTACACCTGATGTCGAACCAGTGTAGATACATCCCATGTAGAAAGTGTACCGCCTTTTAAACCAGGTAAAAAATTAGTGTACAAGAAATATTTTTCTAAATCGGTCTAACTATGAGGTGTAGAATGCTCAATTTTCTAAGGGAAAAATAAAATATTTAAACATGTCCCAAAGTCATCAGGTGTAAAATGTCCTAATATCTATATAACATCCTTATTTTTGTACATCTTAGGGACCATTCGGTTGTATTTAGAACCACTTACATGACATTTGAAGTCCGTTAACTAAATCTGAAATTTTTACTTTTGGCGAGTTACTGTTCATATGGTATTCCAGATTAGGTGATGAACTTTGAAAAATCATAATTAATTCTAGAAATATCGAAATGAAGTGGTTCAAAATTCTACTCGAAAATAACATCTTGAAGTTTAAGGGAAAAATAATTTCCTGACCAAATGTTTCTCAAATTGATACAAATTATTCGTTAAAATTTACTGTTCATTTGGTCAAAAATTCTAAAAACAGATTATGGTCCCCATCTTTGGAAAATTGGTTCTCTTTGTACAGACATCGAAATAAGGTGTTCTTGATGTCAAAACGAATCTTGACATGTTAAATAAATGTCTATAAAATTTCATACATTTATTCCATCATTTACTATTTTTTATTACATCATACATATTGTTGCTTAAACTGGTCATACAGCATCCTTACATGCAACAATTCTTCACATAGCATCATATAACATTTACATTGACCAATCCCTAACTCCCCTTCATGCTTCTTCATGCTCTTTCATCTTTCACAAACCTGTTGGGATTGTGATTACATGGATGGGGTGAGATTTCTGGGGAAATCTTTGTAGTAAACAATACCAAACAATGCATGTATTAATGTAATGGCTTGTGCTTGCTTGTGAAAGTGTTACCATAGTGTAATGAGCATGCTTCCATGTATCATATGAAATACAATTGGCCAAGGTAATCATAGAAACAGAGCTTCAATCATCTACACATATGCACACAATTTAACAAAGCCATAGCACAATCAAGCATAACATTCAATACATACAAGTTTAGGGTAAGTTTACTACCTCGTATACTTGACTTTCTTTCACTTTAACTTTGCTCTTTCTTCTTACTTCTCCTTGGTGTGTGGCTGCCTCTTTGGAGTCCACAATCACACCCTATCATCACATAATCTGAAGGGAATTGAAAGACACGCAGCGGAAATTAACTTTAAAATTTTTTTCCATTCCCAGCCAGGATCTATCGAATGTGTTTAAGTCAAGGAGAAAGAAGTGTTACCTTCGTATTCAAGCTTTGGTCGCGACCTCCGTATCCACTAGTCGCGACTCTTCGCCTCTGGATCTTCCAGTCGCTACTTACTCATCTTCTCGTCGTGACCTGTAGCCTCTGGAGTTGTTAGTTGCGACCTACTAAGCTTCTCGTCGCGACCTGTCGCCTCTGGAGTTCTTAGTCGCGACCTCCTCAGCTTCTAGTCGCGACCTGTCATCTCTGGAATTTGTAGTCGTGACCTATTCTGCTACTAGTCGTGACCTGTAGTCTCTTTTCGGATTTCTGACGTTCAGAAGCCAATTTGGTCGCGACCTTAGTGTCAACTGGTCGCGACCTTGTCGTAACTGGTGCTCTTTTCTCGTTCACAAGAAGTCGACAACTCAGATCGGCTTCCTCTACCGGTATCCATACGAACAGCGTTCCAATCACGAACGACGTGCTAGCGGCTCTTGTCCCTCTAGGGTTTTCTCAAGATTCCGTCCTCGCCGTCTCTATTTCGGCAGTTTCTTATCTGCAAACCTTTTGCATTCTCCTTGCCCCCTTTTCTTGTGTGTTGTGTCTGTGTGTAGAACCCTAGCTCCTAATGTCAAATATATAGGATGCTATCGGGCTCCTAATTGGGCCGGGCTTCAGAATTAATCTTATATTAATTCTGAAATTAATACAATATCATATATATTGCATAATTTGATAAGAAACTAATTAAATAAATACGATTTTTATTAAATCCGTCTCACAGATTTAATTCACCTATTTATTTAATTTAAAATAAAGATAAGACAGAATTATATTTGATTTATTCTCATAAAGTAAATTTGAGATATCTTATCAATTTGAATTTCAAATTCAAATAGATCATATCCATTTAAATTCAAATTTAAAAGTGATAGAAATTTAATTTATCCTTATAAATTAAATCTTGCAAATATCTCTTATATTATATATATAATATATATATATACAAATTTATATATATAAAATATATAAATCCAACCTAGACTATTCATTGAATCTAGACATCTCTTAGGTTCAATGAATCTGGACATCACAGCTCGAGTTGGGCTATTTTGTGTGCGACCCTGTAGGCCCATATGAAGTTGGCAGTGGGCCAGTTACTATACTAACCCACAAGTTGTAAGCGGCCTTTAGCAAGACATTACGACTACCCAAAACATATGAGGATCGATAAACGATGTTACCTTTCATACAACCATATCACGTCCCTTTTGTCACATGATATTTCGATCATGGATGAGGCATGGAGAACGTCATCCTCCTGTTCCTGACTGTTACTTTCTCGATCCCTGAGTAGTCTGACTATAGTAATGGAACTACCCTTCCATTCTAGTATGGCCATACATTTCTCAGACTCACTCATCGAGGGGCCCAGTAATATCTCTCTACGAATGTGAGGGACAAATTCCATCTTGACCATTCACATTCCTCCGCATGAAAAACCACTGAGCCCGAACATAGCCTTTATGATCACTCGGTCAAAAGTGACTTTTGACTAGGTCAAAGCTGAGCGTTTGTCATGTAGGAATCCATGATGATCTCAGGTCAAAGGGCATAGTGACATGGTTTTATATGAGAGAAGCTGATGACTTAACCCATGCAACTTTCTCATAGCGGGTCGGTCCAACACCCTGTACTCTTACATGTGCCTTTGACTTTGATTTATATCTGTATATATCTTCAAAGTCATACTGATCTTATTTCATCTCTGCTCCCGCATAGATGACCGACCAGGGACATTTAGGATAAGATCATGAGTTATCCAAGGATGGTCATCACAGTAAACATGCAAATAATGTGATAACAGAATTAAGAAATTCATAAATAATAGTGTTTATAAGACAATGATTGGCCCCTAGGGCACAATTTCCAACATAATCATCCATCATTACAATTTAACTTCTCTTAAACATTAAGCTTACTTAACTACATTAACTTCCTTTAATCTTTACCAATTGACTTGGCCTTTGAATGAATTGATGTCTTGACCTTACCCTACACAATTCCATCTTTTGAATCCATTTATGGACTCAAAATGACCAAATTCCAGCAACTATGCACTGTTCTGGACAGAATTTGCAAAACATACATAATTCTTCCAAAAATTTCCATCTTAATTCCATTGCTTCCCATACTTGTTTCTCCACTTTACCCCACACAACTTTTCATTTTAAAACCATTGGAAGCATCAAAATCATGAAAATCCAATCACTGTTCATACGAGTGAACAGTAACAGAGATGAATTTCAAGAATTATAACTTTCAATTCCAATGTTTCCAAGGTTCAAAACCTATCCAATCCTACACAAAATCATCATACAAATTCAATGGAAGCATTAGATCATTGAAATTCCATCTCCTTCTATCATGAACAGTATATGAACAGTGCAAACCGAAATATTTCATCCATGGCAAAGTCAAGAATATCAACTTGATTCAACAACCAATCATCTAACTAGCTTGTTTAAGCTTTAATCTCACAACTCTAACTTTAATCTCTTCTTTCTCCTTTCATCTAAGGTTTTGAAAAACATATACACCTTAGAGAAAACTCAACTTTCTTCCATGAAAGCCCTAAGTTCAAGCTCCCAAATCAAAGGAAAATAAGCTAGGATAGATTGCTTACCTTTAATCTCTAGCTTGCTTGAACTTTGGACCTTGGATTCTTCTTTGTCTTGGCTTAAGTTGGCATTTGGGCAGCACCTCCCCAAGGGTTCTTCAAGCCATAGTTTTGGGCAGAAAAATGGGGGTATTTATAGAAAAATTCCATGGAAAATGGATGCCCAAGATTGCTTTGGTTACTATTTGATCTAATGGCCAATATTGCACCTTGAATCTTGTCTTGCCCACCAATCCAAGTTGAGATAAAATCACATGACAAAAATCTTCTCTTCCTCTTGCCTTGGACACCATGTGTGAAGTCTTGTGGGTCCCACCATGTGCAAATCATAATTATTACTTTATTCCTTTTTTTTCTTTTCAAAAATCCATAAATTATTCTTTATTGGACTTGGGCTCCAAGACAACTTTTGGGACTTATTGGATTGCCCTAGAACAAAATGTTGGGCCTCTTTTAGGTCCAATAGCTACTTGGCACAAATCCCAATGCACTTTCTTTATACCGATATCCTTAAATTATCCTGATCTTGGAATAAATGCTAAACACCTCTTTTAATGGTTATAAAATTTTTAGAAATTCATTCTAATATTAAATGGATCCTCTGCAAAGTTTCATAATTTTCTGAGACCCAGAAGTCCTGATAAAAATTATATACATTTCCTTTAAACCCTTTATCGGTGTACTTTTCCATCGTAATTTTTATAATTAATTCTACAGAACTCCTTTTTGACTTCTGTCAGTTTCATAAATTCTCATATTAATTATAAGAATTTATTGCCAAATTTTATCTGATATCCATCCATTGTGAAATGACCAAAATACCCTTGGTACCCTTTATTGCACTATATTGACCCTAAGGGCAAAATTGTCATTTCACACCTCTTTGTACCTTATCAGAGCATATACTGGCTTTGACTAATCCTTCCTATACCTCCCTTGGAATTTTGGACTATCCAAATGACCAAAATACCCTCCATTCATCTCTTGCTCATTAGTACAACACAGGGGCATTTTCGTAATTTTGCATATTTCCTGCAAATTTCTGGACACTGTCCCTTTTCCCTGATGAACTGATATCATGGGCCTGGCCTCAGTTGGTGTCATTATGAGCCTCTGAGTGACGCCATCTGGACTCATTTAGTCCCAGTTTACTTACCGATTAATTTCCCAATCGGATATCGGGCGTTCACAAACTCCCTTCAAAATTCACTAAAAAGTGAATAACTTTTTCTACAGAACTCCTTTCGGGATTCTGTCAATTCCCCGACCTCTGGCTTCACAGGGCGCACATTCTTGTACTTTTCACTCATATCTGAGGTCCAGGAGATCTGATAAAAATTTTAGATAACTTTTAGACTATCAGATAAATTTCAGCTATCTGAAACTCTAATAAAATTTATGTATTAAGCTAGATTAACCAGCATCATTTTCTCTATCTGCTGATAAAATTTGGGACTGAAATGCTTCCGGGCAGCTCTAAGCCACTTCCGGCTCAACTTTCTATAATTTCCATTTTGCCCCTTGAACTTTTGAGAAATTACATTTACGTCCCTAACTTTTTGAAATTATACTTAATGACCCAAACTTTATCTCTACATTTATTTTGTACCATGGACCTTTTAAACTTTTCATTTTAGTCCCTTTCTTTCTTCAAAACTATAACATTTATCATTCATTCTAATCTTCGTCATAATCCCTTTCAAAATTCTTTCCTCTATCGGTATTATACATATAGGGAAAAATTAGGATATGACAATCTACACCAGTTGAGATGTCGCTCGGTGTATATGAATGCATTTTCTACACCAGTTGTGAGTACAACCGATGTAGATGGATCCATTTTCTACACCTCTCCTGTACTAACTGGTGTATATGAAATTTTTTTTACATTGGACTACTGTTGTTCGATTTAAATGTTATTTTTTTAATACGGCCCATTCACTATTTCATTACCCCATCCCTTAAAGTTTCATATAAATAAACAGCCCAAATATACGAATCAAAGAGACAACAGTAGAGACAGAGATTAAGATCGTAGAGACAGAATTCAATTGTTCTTTATTCATCTAGTTTAAATATTTTTTCTTATTTATAAAAATACCACCGGTCATTTTTTAAACCTTCTCCGCAATGACCAATTTAGAAATGAGGCTTTAGAAAGCCTATTTTGTAGTAGTGAATGTTTCATGCATTATGTATATGGCCATTACATTCATAAAAATAGAGCTTCAACTATTCATATATATTTCAAATAATCAAGCAAAGAAATCAACACATCAACACACACAAGCATAAATATCAAGCATACAAGTTAGGTAAGTTCACTACCTTGTACATAAGTTTTTTCCTTGTTCTTGAACTTGTTCCCTAAGCTTTCCAATCATGAGGACTTTTGATCAACCTCATCAAATCATCCTCTTACATGTGTCAAGGTCTTAAACATAACCACATTGATCGTACAACTCTTTAAGACCAAGAACTCACACAATGTGGAAGACTAGCTCACTTTGCTTAACCTTGTTCTCTTCATTTTAGGATTAATGTTCTAGCTTTCTAAAAATTATTCTCATAGGACAATCCTACACAATTTTGTATGAGAAATCCAAATATGAGCTTGGATTTTTCAAACTCACACTTCTTCCCCATGAAACTACCTTGGCTGAGAGGTTATCTTCCTTTGTGCCAAATTCTACTTTTAACTCCAATTCTTCTAACTTCACTTTCTTAACTTAATTCCCTATAATTTTTCATTCTAAATCCACTGGAAGCCTTAGAATCATCAAAATCACATCCTAAAGTTTATAACATAGCAAGGCCGTGACACCCCTAGGCAACCAAGTCATGAAATTAAATCAACTATAAGTTAAAACCACTTGAATCCTACTATTTTCTATGCTTTCAACATATACATATCATCATACTTATCTCTCTCTAAAATTCTAGACTTAAACCAGCATCAAATGAGTTTTCAAACTTTCAAATCCATTAAAATTTCTACACAAGCTCAAGAATACAAACTACTATAAAATCATAAGCTAGAGTGGACATTTTACCTTAATTGAAGGGAGAGGGGGTATTTATATAGAACCACTTGCTCTTGCTTTCTCTCATACATGCTGTGTAACACCTTACGGGTATGTTACATAGCCCATCTTACTTATCAAGACTTCACTTAACCTCTCTTTTCTTTAGGAGTGCTTCTCAACTTTCTTTCGTGCTTGTGGCTTACCATAGGTTGTCGCCATGTAGCTATCTGCAAATCACTATTTGCAATTTGCCATAGGCATTTGTTTTTTGTTACTACAATATCGTATAATAACTTTCTCATTTCATCTCATCTGAATATGTGCTCTATCTGCGAGCAATCTATATCAGATCTAACTTTTGTATGAAGAGCGATATTTACTTATCTGAATCTAGCTATATCTGAGAGACATCTATTTTAGATCCAACTCTTATTTGAAGAGTGATATGAAAGCAATCACTTTACTGTTGTTTGCTATTTTTTCTGTATACCATTTCTTTCAATAGTTATAACACTGTCACTCTCTTAGTTCTTGTTGTAACCTTACCATAAGAAATAGTCCTGAGTACTGTATTCATAGCTTGTAGAAATACCTGAGTAACCCCAATCATATTGTAACTGACTGTCCTACTTATTAGGACTGTCTGTTATTTTGTTACATTCCTATTGCTTACCTACTTCACGTTTCTCATCTAACTGACTCTCATTATTATCTTATCTCAAACTCTCACTCTTATTTCTAACTTTAATCTAACTCTAATCCTTATCTTAATTTCCATTATACTCTTACTCTTAATCCTAAAGGATTAACTAATACTAACTACTTTATCTATTTCTCTAATCATGTGGAGCAAACATACCAGGTCTAGAGTCGCTCTATTGTGTGCATGCCGAACATTACCATTTAAATATACATAAGATGTTATCGCCTTAACCCAATAGGAGTAATTGCATTTTACCGTCATTGTTGCTAACAAATGACTGGCACCTGAATCACATATCGCATCTATTTAGCGATTCTTTTCCCATAATCATTTCTTTGGATTACCTTAGGAAACTTTCTTGCCTCTTCTCACATCAGGGCAGAACTTTCTTCTGCATCTGGAATGTCTTACCTATCATATTCTATAAACATTCCCTAGTAAAATGTCCCAGCTTGCTATATCTATAGCAATTTCCTCGACCTGTCAATCAAAGCCTATTCATGTAGTCTCTACCACAGTTCTCATATATGTTAGGCTTAGATTGCATGTCTGAAGGGAATTGGAAGACACGCAGCAAAAATTAACTTTAAAAATTTTTCCATTCATAGCCAGGATCTACCGAATGTGTTTAAGTCAAGGAGAAAGAAGTGTTACCTGTTCATGACTTTCTGCAAACTGAATATAACTTTTAAAAGGATAAGTTTTTCCAATGAAAGGGATGTTAAAGCAGAATCAAAATAAATATGACTTCACATTATGATATAACACGTAGAGCATACAAATGTAAACATAAAAAATTTAGCAAAGGTAATAGCTACAGAGACAGATTCACCTAGAGAGAACAAACTCAGAGCGATAAGGACGAACGACACTACTGGAGAGATGACGGCGACGATCGAATACGGCTGTCGCTGGAAGGTCGAGTGGCAACGACGATGACTGGAAGAGGAAAGGCGACCAAGCAAAGACGAAGGAGCAGAGTGCAAGAGATGAAGAAGTAGCAAACTGCAATCTTGAAAGGGGCTCCTTCAGTTTCACGCTTTCTGATCTTCTTTTCACAGCAGAACACCAAATTCTTTCTGCTTTTACTGTTTTTAATTCACAAGGGCAGCTTTATCTTTTTACAATTGAAAAAAATTTATTTAAAGTCCCATGGGATTTGAAATTAATTATATTATTTCTTAGGACTTTTTTATCATTTAATTACTTCCATAGGATTCAGATGTCATTTCCCAGTAAACAAGGCCTAAAATGCTTATTTCATATTGGGTCCATGACCCAACTAGGATTTATCAATTTTGTCAAGCTGATTTAAAATTTTCGGGGTCCCAACTTCTTATCCAAATCCTCTTTGTAACCAAAAAAAAATTTAAAAAATCCAGAACTTAAAAATGGATATGGGGTACTGTGGCCAGAAGCATACCAAAAATCATGATGTCAGACAAACGTGAAGGTGAGACCCAAACGTTGGTGGAGGCGGCGCTTCGAGTGCTGAACACCGCCGACCCCTTCGAGAAGGCTCGTCTCGGTGACCTCTTTGCTTCCCAGTGGCTCCAAGGCTCCGCCACTATCGCTCGCCCCTATGATCCTTCCGCGCACCTCACCGTCCCTGATCACCCGGCCAGGCTCTCAAACGTTTGTTTCCAAAACCTATTTTCAAACAAAAAGTGTTTTATGGAATGTCTCATTGACGACGACTACTGTAATCATTTACAGGTCAAGTTGGTGGCGCCAGGTCACATGCCAAAGCTGGGTAAAGCGGGCAGCCTGCAGAGTAGGCAAGCCATTGTGCATAGCCTTGCTCACACTGAAAGCTGGGCCATTGATTTATCTTGGGTGTGTCTTTTAGCTAGCGTCTCCAAGGATTTTAATTAATTAAATGAAATGTGGAATCTTTTGCAATATAATACCAGCCCCTTTGCACATGCTTCGGTGGGAAGAAGTGTATGTGTGTGTGTTTTTTGGGTAATGTAATTAAGAAACCATCACATTCTTCCATAATAGAAGTCAAAGATAAAGAGATATAGAAAGAAGAAACTATGGCTTAAGTTATTAAATAATCTATATATGACCTTCAAGTTCTCTTTGGCATGGACTTTCGTGAATATGTTGCTGATAACATTAATATTTAAGTTTATCATCGTTTTTCTCTGCATTGGGCTCTGTGGCTTTTGTATAGTGGAGGCGAAAAGAATATGCTTTAAAGAGTAAGATATGGTGGATGGAGTAGTCATGTTTCGCATTGTGTATCTCAGACTTCACATTTCAATAGAACTGTCAGGAGTTAGAGAATATAAATAATAAAAATAATATTTGGTGGTCTTAAGACGTTGTGGCAGAGATGAATAATTGTCAATCACAAATGAGATACTTGCTCTAATCGGACAAGGGTAAAGTGGCTCCCATCTCTTGCTGTATTCAAAATTTGTGGTAGGTTTCTAAGCATATTAAAGTGAAGCCGTGTAATGTTCAGTTAATTATTTTTTAATGCTAGTGATATCATGTTTCCAAATATGACGATAAACACTTGAGCATTCCATTTACCATATATACCTGAAATTGATGATATTTTCTGCGGATACCACCTGAGTTCTTTGTGCTAGTATTTTTCCTCCTCTAATGCAGTTCAATCAAAGCATTTTCGTAAATATTCAATTTTGAGATACAGGGATAGGCAAATGACAAAACAACAAGTTTGTAAAAAATTAGATTATAGATTGGAAAATATTTAGTTTTATCTCTTTCATATTAATCTAGTCCTCTCAGTGTCAATTCTAATAGGATGGTGCAATTTTTTTAAATTTTAATTATATTTAGAAACAGAATATTTGTCTTGTATAGGAGGGGATATGTTTTAAAAATGTTGTAGGAGAAGATTGCTTTAGAAAGTCACCAAGACTAGGATCCAAGTTAATCTTGTATTATTTATCTATTGATAATGATTGATGGCTACTATTCTGCAAGTCTAAATCAATTTTGCATTTGAGATTGAACGTAGTCATCTCAAGGATTTCTGTTAGCTGCATTAAGATCTTGTATTTATGATGAAGTTAAGCTATGATGAAGTTAAGCACTATGAGATTAGTGAAAAATGTACTTACTTGTCCTTCCATGTTTTGATTTTATTTGTTTTGGCTGTTGTTAGGATGACTTTTCCTCATCGTTCATATTGTGGTACAAGTATTTAATGTAAATCTGTAGGAATTGGGCCAGAGCGTGCAGATTGTGTGAATGGGGGTTGTATATGGTATCTCATTGTTGTCAGCTAGAGTATATAATAGGAGGATGGGTTGTTGTAGAGGGGTATGGAATGAGTGAGTAAGAATTGGGAGAGTTTTCTGTGCCTCTCGAATGCACAGTAATGAGAGTAAAGTTTTCTCTGTGTAGGATTTGCTCCATAAGACTTGCACTTTGTAGAGCATCTTTTAGCATTAAATAATACATATTTTCTGAGTCATGTCCATCTAATGTTGGAATTGGGCCAGAGTGTGCAGATTATGTGAATGGGGGTTTGTTTATGGTATTTCATAGTTGGCAGTTAGAGTATGTAATAGCAGGGTGGGTTGTTGTAGAGAGGTATGGAAAGAGTAAGAATTGGGAGAGTTTTCTGTGCCTCTCAAATGCACAGTAAGGAGAATTTTCTGTGTAGGATTTTCTCTGTAAGACTCACACTCTGTAGAGCATCTTTTATCATTGAATAGTATATATTTTCTGAGTTGTTTCCATCAAAATCATATAATACATTTGTGTAGGATATTATTGCTCGATTTGGTAAACAAGAGGCAATGCCTAGAGACTTCTTTACAGATTTTGTGAAGGTGGCACAAGATGAAGGGAGACACTTCACTCTTCTTGCTGCTCGTCTTGAGGAGCTAGGTTCTTATTATGGATCATTACCAGTTCATGATGGCCTTTGGGACTCAGCCATGGCAACTTCCAAGCATTTATTGGCACGCTTAGCTGTTGAACATTGTGTTCATGAGGTATGTCTTACATTCCACTCAAGGTAGTTAGGGGCAAAAGGTGCAAGACCTCCAAAATGCGTGAGGTGAGAGATGCATCAAAAAAATATATCTATAGGGCATAAACAAAAAGGTAGATAAATATAAATTTAAATGATCTTCATATATATATAAAGTCTGGCATGAGCTATTAATAAATGATAAAGTGCATCACCCAAGTTTAAAAAAGTATTTGAAGGCTACAATATTACATTAATTATGTGAATCAAAACTCTTTAATTGATGGATCTCAACACCCCCCCCCCACTCCTTTTAGATTTATATCCTTCAATATCTTCCCCTACCTCATTTGAATGTGCCTCAACTTGCTCAATGTCATCGATTGATGTCAAACTCGGACATTTTGCTATCTTTTTTTTCTTTTGACATAGATGCGCTAGCTCCTCCTAGTTTGGCTTCTAGTTTGTTTGCTAACTTTTCCTGCATCTGCTGCCCTAGCTACAATCCCTCAAGTTAATCCATCATTGTCATCATTAAAAGACATGTTCATCTTCTACATTGTCATCAATAAATTGTTCAATTTCAACCCCCATTTTGTCGAGTAACCATTTATTATTGTCATCTATGTCGTCAAGGGAAATAGGGTTTTTGATATCTTTTTTTTATCAAGCTTTTAGAACTTGATTCTATTTCACGAACACCAAGTCATTAAATCTTTGTTGAGCAAGTTTATTCCTCCTATTTGCATGAATCTAAGATCTAAAGGATATATAAGCATTGATTAAATATCTGAAAATAAAAAAGTGTAAAGAACTAGAGCTTGCTTTCAATCCAACTTGCTCAAACACACTCCAGTTGTGTTGAAACCTGAAACAGAGTTATGCTAAGGATTCTAAGTGTTAGTAGTTGTGAAGGAGGTGCATAACTTTTATAAGCAGCCTGCCAGTTAGGTGCATAATAATAGAAGAATTATTAATAACTAATTAGGTGCATAACTGAAAACAGTGCTCCTCATTTATTACAGCTAACAATTATAATCCGTAGCCTATTTTATAGTTCATTGGACTGTGAACGCAATTAGAGTATTTTTGAGCAAGTTGAGTTGGAAACTAGCTCAAGTCCTTTTCACCTTTTTATTTTTACATATTTAATTAATGCTTATATGTGCCTTTTGTCTTGTAGATTTATACAAAATAACTTAATAACTTGCTCAACAAATACTTAATGATTTGGTTTTTGTAAAGTACAATCAAACTCTAAAAGCTTGATATGAAAGAAAAGATCTTGACCCTATTTCTCTGAATGACATGGATGACAACAATGAATGGTTACTTGGTAAAGTGGGAGTTGAAGCTGAACAATTTATTGATGAGTATGTAGAACGTAAACATAAACTCATTTTCAGTGATAACAGTGGTGGATTAACTTGGGTTGCACCTGGGGTTTGTTTGCTGGAGAAGTTTGCAAACAAACTAGAGGAACTAACACATTTAAGTCAAAAGGAAAAAGATAGTAAAAAGTTTGAGTTCAACATCAGTTGCATTCGTTGAGAAAGCTGAGAATGATTCATATGAGATAGCTGAAGATATTGAAGGATATAAATCTAGTGAAAAATGAGAAGAAAGTGATGAAACAGATCAATCTGAATCTAATTGTTTCGGTTCTGTTAAATAATTTAATATTCATAGGCTTTTAGATTGTTCTTCTATGTCTTCGAATAATTTTTTAATCTTGAGTTATGCATTTTATTTATTGATAGCCTATGATTGTCTTTTTATGTATAAAGGCTTCTCAATTTATTTATCTATTTTTTGTCTGTGCTCTGTAAATAATAATTTTTAATTGTTGAGCCTTGCTTCCCTGGTGAGCACCTTTTTTTGCGCCTGTCACCTTGGGCGTGTTTGAGGTTGGTCCTATCCACCATTAATACCTATTAGGCTAGTGCATAAAGCATATTCTCCAATCACAGTTATTCCAGCCCTAAATATAATTCTGCAAGTTGAGTATGTGAATAGTGGGGGAAGATTTTAATAGCTCATGACCCAATATAGGCATATTTGATTGAATTGTGTGTAGTAATAAACATATTAATATTGATGAACTTGACATGAATGTCACAGTTTCCTTGCATCCTTATCTTCTGATGTTTGGTTGTAGAAGGTTTTCTGCTACAGGGACATTAGAATTACAGCATTTGTTTCTTCTTTGTGTACAGAAGTTACAGCTTTTTTAGTTCCTCAGGATTGAATGTTAGATTTTTTTTTAAGTTCCTCCAGATTTCAGGTATTATTGATGCAAAACACATGCAAAATAGAAACTCAATGCCACTGCTGTAGCTATAACCTTAACCTTACTTCATTATTGATTCAGGCTAGAGGACTTGATGTACTGCCTACAACGATCTTGCGATTCCGCAATGGTGGCGACGACATTACAGCAGATTTACTGGAAAATGTGATTTACTCAGAAGAGATTACACATTGCGCTGCTGGTGTGAAATGGTTCAAGTATCTCTGCTGCAGATATAGGAATGCAGCCACAGAAGATCAAGAAATAATTGATGCAGGAGAGAGTGATACCACAACAGATGAGAGCCAAGTGATTCAAGAGTTTCATGACATAGTGAGAAAGTATTTCAGAGGACCATTAAAACCACCTTTCAATGAGGTTGCAAGGAAAGCTGCTGGATTTGGTCCTGAGTGGTATCAACCTCTTGCTTTAAAAGAAGTAAATTCATGATAATGATATTCTTTTTTGGTTATAGGTTTTGTGCAATGATCTCCTTGCAAAAGAAAATGTTAGTTCCTATGTTGGAAGATTTTATATGGGAGTCACATTTTGCTCATCTGTGCTTAATGGGAAAGCTGCATCACCTTAATTTGTTAAAATCTTTAATACTCCTCCGGTCATTAATATGTGATGTATTTAATTAGATTAAAAAAGTTAGTTAAGTTAATTAATATGACATATTTTTTTTTAAAATATAATAATTATCTTCTTTAACTCTCTCTGCCTATCTTATTTTATTATTATTGAGGGATTATCAATATGGGTAAGTTGAAAAAAAGTTGATAAAAATGTAAAATAGGTATTTAGGATTAAAATTAACTGTTCAGTTAGGTTATGTATTAAGGATTAGTATATCAAAATGGGCAAAATTTGTAAATTATCTTTTAGTAGCTAATAATTCAAGCTTGGTTCATTTAACTTGATGGTTCCAAGGGTCAATCCACTTTTTTATTTGTCTTCAAAGCCTATGGTTATATTTGTTTGGACATTGCTTATTCAGTCATGAGCGCATTCAAACCATAATTCAGATGCAGCTGAAGATGTCTTGAAGAAAAGAATCGTTCCTACGTTCACTCAGAAATGAAAAGCAATTTGATATAAATAATTTAATCACTAAAGTCATATAACAAGTATTTGTTATCATTCTTGTATGTTGCTAATTTGTGATTTTTTTTAGTGATTAAATTATTTATATAGAATTGTAAAATAATTTTCCCAAAACAAACTTCTTTTTGTTTTGTTCTGCGTTGGAGATTATTTTGTTTGGGTATGGTTTTTGGGTGATTGGAGACATGAATAAGAATTTCAAAGGAGTCTTTTAGGCATACTGGTATGGATGGAAAGTAAAGGAAATACCATGGAAAGTAAAAGAAAGGCAATAAATTTACAGAAGATTTGTAACCATGTCTTGTAGTTGCAGGTGAAGGTTTACTCGACCTATTTCTTTTGCGTATAACTTTGTAGTGTTGTTCTTTATAAAAAAAAAAAAAAGGGTTGCAGTGTTGTTTTGTGCCTTTTCTTCTTCTTCTTCCTTGTAAATTAAAAAATAACTACAATATTGTGAATTTCGACTGTTATTCCTTTGGGAATTTCGTGGTTTTGAAAAAAAAATTGTAAATTTGGCCGGATAGCGTTCACAGTTATGCAAATTTTTTTTCGCTGGCGTCACCTAAGACAATATATTGAGCCTGTTTCAAAGTGAATAGGTTAGAGTTACATTGTCATATCCTTAATTTTTTTATCCAGTGCAAATGAAGTACAGGAAAAAGTTAAAATGTAATTAGATGAAGGGACAAAATTGTAAAGAAAGAAAGTTCTTTATGGCATAAGTGTAGAGTTCAAAGTGACCTAATTGTAAAGTTTTAAAGGACTAAATGAAAACTCTAAAAGTTCCATGGTACAAAATGAAAGTAGACACAAGTTATAGTAACTAAGGGTAATTTGTCATTTTGAAAAGATTAAGGACATAAATGTAATTTTCAAGAAAGAAGGGACATGGATGTAATTAAGAAAAAAGATTGGGACCTAAACGTCATTATTAGAAAAGATTAGGCATGTCTGTAAATTCATGATCTGAGGTAGGATCAGATAGAGGAGATTTTTCTGATCAATTATGTGTGCACATAATTTTGATTTGAGATCCTGATTAATTGATATAATTTGCTGAAATAATTAAATATTCATTAAAGGGTTTTTAGGTAATATTGGATCAGATATCCAATAAAAAATATAGATATGGGTAGGAAATTATATAGATTCAAATATATGGGCAACTGCCTAGAAATATCCTAAAAAGTGCAAAAAGATGAAAATGCCGCTATGTTATAAAAATAAGTAAAAATGAATTAAGGGCATTTTAGTCATTTAACCTAGGCTAAAAAGTCAAAGAAATAGTTGACCAGGGTCAGGAAATATTTTGTCGAAGTGTAAAAAGATAATAATGACCCTAGGGTTAATAAGTGAATAAATGTGAACCAATAGCATTTTGGTCATTTTTAAGGGCCAACAATTAAATTTATACCCATTCTAAGAATATCAATGGCAAGAAAAATCTAGACACTAGATTTAATGTTAGAAAACATATTATGGAATTTTATAAAAATTAGATTTATAAAATAGTCTGATTTATAGGAAATCTGATCGGGCTAGTGCCGGATTGGACTGAAGTTTTTCCAATCTAAATTTCCCCATGTGAGACGCCACCTTGCATGCCACCTTGCCCTGTTGGAAATCGTGCCCTAGGGGCCAATCATTGTCTTATGAACATTATTGATTTATGAATTTATTAATTGAGTTATCATATTATTTGCATGTTTACTATGATGACCATCCTTGGATAATTCATGATATTATCCTAAATGTCCCTGGTCGATCATCTATGTGGGAGCACAGATGAAATAAGACCAGTATGACTTTGAAGATGTATAGAGATATAAATCAAAGTCATAAGCACATGTAAGAGTACAGGGTGTTGGACCGACCCGCTATGAGAGAACTGCATGGGTAACGTCATAAGCTTCTCTCATATACAAACCATGTCAATATGCCCTTTGACCTGAGATCATCATGGATTCCTACATGACAAAACGCTCAGCTTTGACCTAGTCAAAAGTCACTTTTGACCGAGTGATCATAAAGACTATGTTCGGGCTTAGTGGTTTTTCATGCGGAGGAATGTGAATGGTCAAGATGGAATTTGTCCCTCACATTCGTGGAGAGATATTACTGGGCCCCTCGATGAGTGAGTCTGAGAAATGTATGGCCATACTGTAATGGAAAGGTAGTTCCATTTCTATAGTCAGACTACTCAGGGATCGAGAAAGTAACGGTCGGGAATAGGAGGATGACATTATCCATGCCTCATCCATGACCAAAATATCGCGTGACAGAAGGGACATGATATGGTTGTATAAAAGGTTACATCGTTTATCGATCCTCATATGATTTGGGTAGTTGTTATGTCTTGCTAGAGACCGCTTGCGACTTGTGGGCTAGTATAGCAAATGGCCCACTGCCAACTTCATATGGGCCTACAGGGTCGCACACAAAATAGCCCAACACGAGCTATGATGTCCAGATTCATTGAATCTAAGACATGTCCAGATTCAATGAAAGATCCAGGTGAATGTATATATATTTATTTATATTCGTATATATATAAATTCGTATATATATATATTATATATATGAGATATATGAGATTTAATTTATAAGGATAAATTAAATCCCTATCACGTTTGAATTCGAAATTCAAATTGATAGGATATCTCATATAAGAGATATTTATAAGATTTAATTTATAAGGATAAATTAAATCTCTATCACGTTTGAAATTCGAAATTTAAATTGATAGGATATCTCAAATTTGATTTATGGGAATAAATCAAATATAACTCAGTCTCATCTTTATTTAAAGTTAAATAAATAAGTAATTAAATCTGTGGGACGGATTTAATATTATTTTATTTAATTAGTTTCTTATAAAATTATACAATATATGATATTGTATCAATTCGGAATTAATATAAGATTAACTCCAAAATCCAATTAGGTCAGATGTGAAAAACGCATAGCATCCTCTATATCTGATTGGAGGAGCTACGTTTGAAAATAACATAGAACACAAAAGGCCGAACGGAATCTGCAAAAGGTTTGCAGACAAGAAACTGCCGAAATAGAGACGGAGACTTGTGAAAGCCTTGGAGGGACAGGAGACGCTAGCACGTCGTTCGTGGTTGGAACGCTGTTCGTGTGGATACCAGTAGAGGAAGCCGACCTGAGGCGTCGACTTCTTGTGATCGGAAAGAGACCACCGTCCGCGGAGAGAATCTGTGAAGGTCGCTGAGGAACACTCCGTCGATTTCTTGCGATCAGAAAGAGATCACCACCCACGTAGAGAAGCTGTGAAATTCGCTGAGCAACACTAAGGGTAAGGATTCTTTCCACTTGACTTAAACACATACGGCAGATCCTGGCAAGGAATGGAAAATTTTTAAAGTTTATTTCCGCTGCGTGTCTTTCAATTCCTTTCATGCCCTAGTGATGTCATGGTGATTGGAAGAGTCAATCTTGGCCATTGATTTCAATAGTGCAAGATTTAATCCTAGCACTTGATTCACCCAAGCTTGAGTCTATAAATATCCCCAAATCTGATCACCCATGGCAGCAAAGAGGAACCTGGGGAAACTCTTGCAAAATTTTCATTTGAACCAAGAACAAGCATCTAAACATTAAGGTAATCAAGGTAATTTCTTGCTCTAATCTTTGGAATTTGTAGTAGGAAGATCTCTCTTTAGTTTGAATGGTTAAAATATAATTTTTTTTTCACTTGAGGTGTTACTAGATGTGATGCTTAGATGCTGAAGGAAGATGAATTTTAGGTTATAGATAGTTTAGATAAGTTTAAACAAGCTAGAAGCAAGTAGTTTTAAATTGTGAAAATTATGTATGTTTGTAATTTCAGTTTGATGTTGATTATGCCACTGTTCAAAAGTTTGGTAGGAAGTTGGAATTTGATTATTTTGATGCTTCCAATAGATTTAAAATGAAAAAATTGTGTGGGGTTAAGTAGAGAAATAAGTATTGGAAGCATTATAAGCAAAATAGGAATTTTTAGAATTTTGGACCCTTTATTTTCTATACAGACATAAAGGAGGAGTTTATTTTTGAAATTTTAACCTCATAATTGGATTCTACATAAAAAATTATGTGGGACTGGACCTTAGAAATTTATTTTGGATGAATGGAACCAAGGGCCATAAAATTGAATAAGAAAGGGAACCTAGTGAACTTAGTCTTTGAAATGATGTTATGAATTGAGTTGTAACATACTATTGCTTTATAATGTATAGGTTTTGATATTTGTTTGAGGAGAGCACCAACTCAAGAAGAACATATCAAGGAATCCATATAGGTAGCAAGTATACATAACTATAATGTTAATGATATTTGATTGCTTGCTTACTTGTTGATTGTGAATTTTGGTTGAGCTTATGATGTTTATGACGATGATGATGATGGTTATATAGTTGTAACACCTTGCATTTTATTTCATGACAATATACATGTTAGAGATTGCTTATGGATAAAGTAATATGATAACATGTTAAGCATTGTAATCAAGTATGAAAGATGTTATAGTTTATATATCTTGCTATTGAGATTTCTTTAAAATCTCATTCTTTCCATACAATTGACCATGTTATAGGTGCTGAACCATCAAAAGGAAAAATTCTAACTATGGATCCTTGAGCTTGTATGTAATATATTTGGTGCCATACATTGTGAAGTACTTAAATAAGACTTGACATGTATACTCTTTGGAGGCAGTAGCCTTGTGGCATTATTTTAAATGCTTTTTTGGGGTATGATTAAAGTTAAGATGTTGAGCTTTAAATGGATACTAAGTTCATCTCAATTGGTTAAGTTTTCAATTTAATATGATTTTTAAAAGTTAAAGATAAAATCTACAAAGAGGTAACTCGGGTTATAAGGCAGTGAGCTTCTCGCGACAATTTGATATAGAAAATAAATGAATTTAACCACGAGATTTTGTGAGCTTAAAGTACACTTCTTGAGTTTTAAAAGGATAGGTAAAACACTTATTTGGATATGTGAGTGAGAAGAAATGAATTTTTAAAGTTAAGGTTTGAAAACTGGAAGCATCCAGATTTACCAAATAAATAGTAATTTCAATGATTAAACTATATTAATTGACTCAATGAAACTTCAGTTTAATATTTTTCCCTCACACATTAATGAAAGAGCTTTCAGTAGGAATTTGAACCACATCATTTCGATTTTTTTAGAATTAATTATGAATTTTTAAAGTTGCGCAAGAAATTTGGATTTACCTAGTGAATAGTCCCCGAGAAGAAAGTTTTTGAAAATTCATTTTTCTAACCTAAAGAGGTTTTAAAGTAGCTCAAATAGCTTCTGAATGTGCATATATGAGGGTTAAAATAAGGACATGACAACAATCATGTGGTAATATTACTTGATGATTAGTGAGAAATGATCATGAGGGGTAAAAGTTTTGGATACTATTAACAAGATATTTGAATGTATATTTATCATATTTAATAAGAGATCGTAAAAGAGGTTATGGGTTTGAAAGAAAGACTTGGTTAAAGTAACAAGTGTAAGTGAGGAAGGAAAAGTTTGTTATTTTGGTTAAGGTATATCATATTTTAGGGACAAAATTTTATTTAGGTGGGGAGAATTGTTCCCTTGCACACTACTAAAAAAAATACTTATTATTGCGCTATCTGATGGCAGTTAAAGAAAAAGCGCCGTAAAAAAAAGGCGATGACAACTTTTTAAATAAGTTGCATTTTTAAAATTTTATAACAACAGTTTTGTATAAAACCACCATTAAAACTCAATTTCGTTAAAACTCAATTTACGGCAGTTTTGTATAAAATGTCCGTTAAAACTCAATTTTACAGTGATTTAGTGTAAAATTGTAATATCCCAAATTTTCTGTACTGATATGTATGTACAGATTGAATAAAATATATATGAGATTTTTCAGAAAAAGATGTGGCCATTTATGTAAAGAAAATGATTAAATTGAAAAGAAAGAAAATACAATGACTTAAGTAAAATTATGGAAAGTTTAAGACTAAAAGTAGAGGTAGACAAAAATATGGGGTCTTTAAGTGTAATTTTGAAAAGTTGAGGACATAAAGGTGATTTATGGTAAATCAAGGGGCAAAAGTGTAATTATGGGAAATTTGGACTTAAACAGGCTAAAAATAACCGTGTTCTGATCGGACCCAAATTTTTCCAGTGGATAGAGAAAATTATTCCGGGTTGTTTCACGCAGCACATAATTTTGATTTGAGATCCCGAAAAATTGATATAAATTTCTGAAGTTAGATAAAATTATTACAATATTTTTTGGATCTTAAAATCAGATGAGATTTTCCAGTAAATTCCTAGAATTAATATGAGAATTTATAAAATTTACAGGATCAGAAAAGGAATCCTGTAGAATTTTTAATAGAATTTATTGTGGAATAAAATACTGATGGATCTCGTCGGGAAAGCTTTCTAGGGATTCGTGCCACAAAGATATTAAATCCTAAAAGGCCCAAGAATGACATCATTAAGGCCCAATAAGGCACTGGGACTGATAGGTGGGCCAGTGTCCCGAGGAGCCCCGGAAAAGTGTAAAAATTACAAAAATGCCCTTGTGTTGTCCTAAGGAAACAGAAGTGAATGGAGGGCATTTTGGTCATTTTGGATAGGCCAAAACGCCAATGCAACTACAGGAGAGGTTAGTCGGAGTCAGTATATACTCTGACAATGTTCAAAGAGGTGTGAAATGACAATTATACCCCTAGGTTTAATATAGTGCAAGGAAAAGCACTAAGGGTATTTTGGTCATTTTCCAAGGTATATGGAATTAAATTTAAACCAAGTATAAGAATGTAAATGGTATGAAGGATTTAAATATTGAATAAAATATATTATGAAGTCCCAGAAAAATTAGATTAAGAAAATAGTACGGTTTACGGGAAATCGGACCGAGCCGGTACTGGATTGGACTGTATGGACTGGATTGGACTGAAATTTTCTTGGAACTCCCTACCATGGAAATGGCGTCAAGTGTGAGCTTAGGTGTCCCATGAGGTGTCCCTTGAGTGATGTCATCAAGGTGATGCAATAATTCAAAAAAGAAAAGAAATTTGAAGATTTAATCTCAAGCCTTTAGATCAAATAGTTCCCAAGATGATCTTGGCCTTCAATTTTCCCAAGATTTTTCTATAAATACCCCCCATTGGAGACTCCAAAACTGTGAAGAGAAAAGGTGGGGAAGCTCTTGCAAAATTTTCTCTCAAGCAAGAAGGAAGCAAGTATCTTGAAGAAACTAGTAAGGTAAGTTGCCTCATTGCTTCTAGACTTTGTTCTCATGGTTTGTTCTTGAGTTTAAGTGGTTGTTGAGGCTTAAATCTTGGGGAAATGCTGCTGGAATTTCTGTGTATATGTGAAAGAAGCATGAATTTTATGTCATAGATAGTTTATACAAGCTTAAACAAGCTTGAATCACATGATAATGGCTTAGGAATTCATGTGTGCTTGTGAATCCAAGATTATGTCCTGTTCTGTATAGTATGAAATCACTGTTCATATATTGGAATTTCATGGTTTTGATGCTTCCAATGGGTTTAGAATGGAAAATTGTGTGGGGTTATAGTAGGAAAACAAGTATTGGAAGCATTGGAATCATAATGAGAATTTTTGGAAAAAACTAGAGCTATCTTTCGGTTCTGTACAGAATTTTGTGGAGCAATTGGATTCTGGAATTTTTGAATACATATTTGGATTCTACATGAAAAATTATGTGGAAATGAACCGTGAGAGTTTAGTTTAGAAAGATGTAAACATATGTCACAAAGTAGAGAAAGAAAGGGACTTAATGAAACCTAGACTTGAAATTTGATTGGAATGAAGTGATAATTTGGTAATTATCTTGTTATGTCTAGGTTTTGACATTTGTGGGAAGGAAATATCAATTCAAGAAGGAAAGAACAAGGACTCATAAGAGGTAGCAAGTGAAACATCCTTACTTTCGTACAGTTTAGGGACCATTTGGTAGCATTTAGAACTACTTTCAAGGTCATTGAAGTCCAATTTCTAAATCTGGAGTTTTACTCTTATCGAGTACTGTTCACTGTGTAAATTCCAGAGGAGTGACCTGACTTAGAAAATCATAATTAATTCTAAAAAACTCTAAATGAAGTGGTTCAAATTGCTACATGAAGCTAACTCAACCATCTTTCAGGGAAAAATCATTCATTGACCACTCTTTGACCAAGTCAACGTAGGTCAACGTTACAATTTTACTGTTTATCCAGCGTTTTTCCCCTGAATCCAGCATTTTGGTCCCAACTTTGATAATTTAGATCTCCATGTGTAGACATCCAAATGAGGCATTCTATATGTCAAATAGAAGCTTAGTATGTCTACTATTTACCATAAACATATAATACATTTATTCATCCATTTACTATTTTTAATTATGGATCAAACATCATCAAGTCACCACGTGTTACTGTTCATAGTGGTAAATTCCAGCACTCAACTTTGCATACATATGCATACATCCATAACATATCAGTCAAACATGCCAAACAATACCCATTATTAAATAATAAGTCATTATACATCAGAGTATGTAAAAAATCCTTATATTTATATTACATCTTTTCCTACCCGAAATCCGGCAGCATAACCGCTACGCTTCGTCTTTAGAAAGTAACTGATCTTGTACCGACTGGGTAATTCCTGTGAGAACTACCATTCTATGTAAGTACCCAGGAAAGACTGGATGAACAGGCTAGGTCCACTCACTTCCAGCCTCCTTAGACAGTACCTACGTACACAGTACGTATCAGCTCCTTCCTTCATTACTGCCACTTTGCCAGAATTTTGGCAGCATAACGGCGTCTCTTAAAATTCCCAAAATTTACTTCGCCATAACCTCCCCTGTAATGGGTTATATATGGGGATGAGATTCGGGGGAATCTCAGTAGTAATAATCATAACACTATATGTAATGCAGAGTGACAGTGCTTGCTTGTGATTGTGTACAGATAAGTATGCTGCGTGCTTCCATACTCAATAACATATGATCATAGCATTGTAGTAGAGCTTCAAGCATAATGAAACATCCTCCTTTAAATTCCTCAGAGTACACTTGCGGAAGCAATTTTAGCTTAACTTAAGTCCAGAGATTGAACTTTTACTCCTAAGTTCCTTATTCTGAACCTTTACTTTGAGAACTGGTTTCTCTCATTATACACATCCAAATGAGGCTTATTACCTATTCGCGGAATGCCCCAGATGTGTACTATCGGCTCACTAAATCTTGTGGCCAGACTCCTCTGCTTACTAGGTCAAACTGAGGTCAGAACACTGCTGCCTCAGGACTTGCGAATTTCCCCTTAATTTAACATACATAAATTGAATATGCCAAACAATATTTATCATTAAATAACGTAATGTCATATAGCAAGGCATACACAACAAGACATAATCTTTCTATCTCTATTACATCTCTTTCTGCCTAAACTCCGACAGCATAATCACTACGCTTCATCTGTACAAAGAACTGAACTGTACTGATTCGGTAATTCCCTCATGAGAACTACCATTCTACGTAGTACCCAGGAAAGACTAGATGAACCGGCTAGGTCCACTCACTTCTAGCCTCCTTAGACAGCACTACGTACACAGTACTTATCATATACTGATGTTCAGTCTTTACTTCGGCAGCATAACGGTGTCTCTTAGCACTCTCAAAATCCACTTCAGCATAACCTCCCTGTAATGGGTTATGTATGGGGATTAGATTCGGGGGAATCTCAGTAGCAACAATCATAACAATATATGTAATGCAGTGTGACAGTGCTTGCTTGTGATTGTGTACAGATAAGTATGCTGCGTGCTTCCATACTCAATAACATATGATCATAGTATTGCAGTAGAGCTTCAGACATAACATATAAGACAACAATCCAACCAAACAATAGCATATCAAATCACAAAACCATTACATAAAAGCTAGGATTAGTTACTACCTGGCTAGCTTAGCAGAACTCTACTATCCTTATTCTGCTTCCAGCTCCGCCAGAACTTCCTTTCCTCCTTTCTCTCTTCCTTTCCTTCTCCTTCTCTCTCTTCTTTCTCTCCCTTCCCTTGCCCATGCGTGATGCAAATGAATGAGGGAGGGGGGTATTTATAATTGCCTCCAATGGCAATATCGTAATTTCCATGAACTCTGATCCTGTGGCCACGGTTTTTCCTGGAATTTCCTATTTTCTTTAATTCCTCCTTTACTGCATCACCAGGCCACCTCAGCAGGACACCTCAGCAGCCACCTCATCGCCACATTTTCCACATGTCTAAATTCCCGGGATACCTCAGCAGCTGACTCAGCAGGCTGACTCACCGGTCCAAAGTCCTGCCTCGTAATACGTGCCCTCAGCTTTATCTGCTTTCTCCAGACTAATGCCATGTGGCACCTGGAAGAAACCTTGCAAGCCTTTCAATGCTATCCAGATAAGTCCCAGACTTATCTGATCACCTCCTCAGTTTTTATGCTAACCGAGTAACTTTACTCTACTGAAAGGTCACTGAATCACTACTCTAATGCCATGTGGCATCTTGTGGGTCTCATGAGGATACCTTATCAGTCCACCTCATGGTTTCCAGATAACCTTTCCTGTATCTGACCTTCTTCCCCAGTTCTATCTCTAACCGGATAACTATCTCATTTTGACCTTCACAACTCTTGGCCCATACGCTTGGCACCACTTGTAGTCACTAGTCGCGACCTAGCCATCATCTCATCGTGACATAACACCTTCTGTGTTCATTAGTCGCCACCACAGCATTCTCTAGTCGCGACCATAACAGTATTTCGTAGCGACCACATCACTTTTTAGTCGCAACCAGGCTCATTCTACTCATTAGTCGCGACACCACAACATTATCCGTCACGACCAAGCCTCTCTACCAATATTAGTCGCGACCATAATACACTCTTGTCGCGACCAATTTCTTTATCATCGCGACCTAACTGGTCAACTCTTGAACCTTTGACCTTTACATCATCCCCAAATGGCCATTTACCCCTTGGAACTTCCACTGTTTACACATAAGTGCCCGTACCTTTACTTACTCGCAGCTCAGTCCCTGAAACTCTTTGCGTTCCTCTGGAACTTCTGCTAAAAAGGGGTCTAGTAGCCTCTTAATCTTAGGCTATTCCTCCTTTACTGCATCACCAGGCCACCTCAGCAGGACACCTCAGCAGCCACCTCATCGCCATATTTTCCACATGTCTAAATTCCCGGGACACCTCAGCAGCTGACTCACCGGTCCAGAGTCCTGCCTCGTAATGCGTGCCCTCAGCTTTATCTGCTTTCTTCAGACTAATGCCATGTGGCGCCTGGAAGAGACCTTGCACACCTTCCAATGCTATCCAGATAAGTCCCAGACTTATCTGATCACCTCCTCAGTTTTTGTGCCAACCGAGTAACTTTACTCTACTGAAAGGTCACTGAATCACTATTCTAATGCCATATGGCATCTTGTGGGTCTCATGAGGATACCTTATCAGTCCACCTCATGGTTTCCAGATAACCTCTCCTGTATCTGACCTTCTTCCCCAGTTCTATCTCTAACCGGGTAACTATCTCATTTGGACCTTCACAACTCTTGGCCCATACGCTTGGCACCACTTGTAGTCACTAGTCGCGACCTAGCCATCATCTCATCGCGACATAACACCTTCTGTGTTCGTTAGTCGCGACCACAGCATTCTCTAGTCGCGACCATAACAGTATTTCGTCGCGACCACATCACTTTTTAGTCGCAACCAGGCTCATTCTACTCATTAGTCGCGACACCACAACATTATCCGTCACGACCAAGCCTCTCTACCAATATTAGTTGCGACCATAATACACTCTCGTCGCGACCAATTTCTTTATCATCGCGACCTAACTGGTCAACTCTTGAACCTTTGACCTTTACATCATCCCCAAATGGCCATTTACCCCTTGGAACTTCCACTGTTTACACATAAGTCCCCGTACCTTTACTTACTCGCAGCTCAGTCCCTGAAACTCTTTGCGTTCCTCTGGAACTTCTGCTAAAAAGGGGTCTAGTAGCCTCTTAATCTTAGGCTATTTCTGCATCTCTAGGCCTGAAAACTGGGATGTTACACATAACATATAAGACAACAATCCAACCAAACAACAGCACAACAAATCACAAAGCTATTACATAAAAGCTAGGATTAGTTACTACCTCAGAAGCTTAGCAGAACTTTAGAATCTCTATACTGCTTTCAACTCCGCCAGAACTTCCTTTCTTCTTTCTTCCTTGCACCTTCTCTCTCAAGAACTTCCTTCTCTCTCTTAAAGGAGCTCTAGGCCGTGATGAATGAAGGCAAGGGGGGTATTTATAGTTTTGATGGATGGCATTTCCATAATTTCCAAGGACTTTGAACTTGTGGCCACCGTTTTTTCTGGAATTTCTTATTTTCTTTTCCATTTATGACATCATCACCATGACATCATCCAATGGACACCTCATACCTCACATGTCTCACGTGGAGAAATTAGGAGAGCCAAGAAGCCTCTGGAAAATTTTCAGTCCAATCCGGTACCGGTTCGGTCCGTTTCCTAGAAAATTGGACTGTTTTCTGAATCTAATTTTTCTGAAAATCCATATTATGTTTTCTGACCTTAAATTTAGTATCTGGGTCCTTTATATCATTAATATTTTTATACTGGGTCTAAACTTAATTACAGATCCCTTGTAAAATTACCAAAATACCCCTGGGTGCCTTTTCTTGAGCTATTTTAACCCTAAGCGTAAAATCGTCATTTTACACCTTTCTGTACCCTATCAGGGCATATATTGACTCTGGTTAACCTCACCTGTATATGCCTTGGCATTTTGGCCTGTCCAGAATGACCAAAATGCCCTCCATTCATCTATTACTTTTTAGTATAACATAGGGGCATTTTTGTAATTTCACACTTTTTCGGGGTTCTGCTGGACACTGGCCCACCTATCAGTCCAAGGGTCTTACTAGGCCTTTGATGGCGCCATTATTGGGCCTCCTAGGGTCCATTACCTTTATGGCATGCATCACGAGGAATCTTCCCCCGCAATGTTCATCGGGTATTTCCGCCGTTATACACCGTTTATACACATCTCCGGACACCGGCTCCTTTTATCAGATACACTGGCCTACTGTGTCTAGGCATCCTTTTGGGTCATAACAGGCATTTGACTGGTGTCATCTGACCTCATTCAGTCTTAGTTTAAATACCGATAAATCTCCCTATCGGATACCTGGAGGCCTCACACTCCCGTCTGTATTTATTAATTTGTGAATAATTTTTTCTACAGACCTCCTATCGGTATTCTATCAGTTTCCTGACATCCGCCCCATCAGGACGTGAAACATCCGCCCTTAGACTCCTCAAAGCACACTTGCAGAAGCATTATTAGCTGGTTTATATCTTATCTTAAGCCCAGAAGTTGAACTTTTAACTTTAAGTTTCTTATTCTGAACTTTTACTTTGAGGACTGGTTTATCTCATTGTACACATCCAAATAAGGCTTATTACCTATCCACGGAATGCCTCAGATGTGTACAACTGGCTCACCAAATTTCGTGGCCAAACTCTTCCGTTTACTAGGTCAAACTGAGGTCGGAACACTGCTACCTCAGGACCTGCGAATTTCCCTCTTTTAATTCATCATTCACAAATTCAACATGCCAAACAATATTTATCATTGAATAACAACATGTCATACAATAAGGAATACACAAAATCCTCATATTTTTATTACATCCTTTCCTGCCTGAAATCTGGCGGCATAACTGCTAGGCTTCATCTGTACAAAGACCTGAACTATACTGATTCGGTAATTCCCACATGAGAACTACCATTCTACGTAAGTACCCAGGAAAGACTGGATGAACCGGCTAGGTCCACTCACTTCCAGCCTCCTTAGACAGCACATACGTACACAGTACTTATCATATACTGATGTTCAGTTTTAACTTCGGCAGCATAACGGCGTCTCCTAGCATTCTCAAACTTTACTTCAATATAACCTCCCTGTAATGGGTTATATATATATGGGGATGAGATTCGGGGGAATCTCAGTAGTAACAACCATAACAATATATGTAATGCAGTGTGATAGTGCTTGTTTGTGATTGTGTACAGATAAGTATGCTGCATGCTTCCATACTCAATAACATATGATCATAGCATTGCAGTAGAGCTTCAGACATAACATATAAGACAACAATCCAACCAAACAATAGCACATCAAATCACAAAGCCATTACATAAAAGCTAGGATTAGTTACTACCTGGCTAGCTCAGCAGAACTCTACTATCTCTATTCTGCTTCCAGCTCCGCCAGAACTTCCTTTCTTTCTTTCTTCCTTTCTCTCTTCTTTCTCTCCCTTCCCTTGCCCATGCGTGATGCAAATGAATGAGGGAGGGGGTATTTATAATTGCCTCCAATGACAATATCATAATTTCCATGAACTCTGATCCTATGGCCACGGTTTTTCTGGAATTTCCTATTTTCTTTATTTCCTTTACTGCATCATCATGCTGACTCAGCCTTTCATAATTACCTGCTGGCTCACCATGCTGACTCATAGCCTTTCATAATTACCTGCTGACTCAGCATGCTGACTCACCGGTCCAGAGTCTTGCATCGGAATATGTGTCCTTAGCTTCATCTGCTTCCTCCAGATCAGTGCCATGTGGTGCCTGGAAGAGACCTTGCACGCCTTCCAATGCTATTCAGATAAGTCTCAGACTTTATCTGATCACCTCCTCGGTTATCGTGCCAACCGAGTAACTTTACTTTACTGAATCATTACTTTAATACCATGTGGCATCCTGTGGGTCCCATGAGTACACCTTATCAGTCCACCTCATGGTTTCCAGATAACCTTTCCTTTATCTGACTTCCTTCCCCAGTTTTAGCTCTAACCGGGTAACTATCTCTTTTGGACCTTCACAACTCTTGGCCCACTTGATCCATACGGCTAGCACCACTTATAGCCACTAGTCGCGACCTAACCATCATCTTATCGCGACCTAACACTTCTGTGTACATTAGTCGTGACCACAACATTCTTTAGTCGCGACCTCATTACTTTTTTAGTCGCAACCAGGCTCATTTTGCCTATTAGTCGCGACACCACACATATTTCAGTCGCATCTAAACCTTTCTGCCAATATTAGTCGCGACCACACTTCTTTCTCGTCGCGCCTAGCTACCATACTTATCTCTAGTCGCGACCAAAATGGTCAGCTCTCAACTCTACAACCTTTAACTTTTACATCATCCCAAAATGGCCATTCTACCCCTTGGGACTTTCACTGTTTACACATAAATCCCCGTACCTTTGCTTATTTGCAGCTTAGTCCCTGAAAACTCTCTGTGTGTCTCTAGGACTTCTGTACAAAGGGGTCTGGTAGCCTCTCAATCTTAGGCTATTTCTGCGTCTCTAGGCCTGAAAATTGGGATGTTACAGGACGCATCATCCTGTAATTTTTCACATATATCTGAGGTCTAGGATATCCGGTAGGAATTTTTTATACTTTTTGACTATCAGATCAATTTTGACTATCTGGAGTCCTCAGAAAATTCCTGTATTAAACTGGATTACCCAGCATCACTTGCTCTATCTACTAGTGAAATATGGGGCTGATCTAAATACGATCATTGTTTTTGCCTATTTCCGGTCCAGGTTTTCATAATTACACTTTTGCCCCTGGAACTTTTCTTCTTTTCAATTAAGTCCCTTTATTTGGTTAAAATTACACTTAAGGACCCCACATTTTTGTCTACTTTTCCTTTTTAGCCTTAAACTTTTCATAATTGCACTTAAGTCCTTACATTTTCTTCCTTTTTCAATTTAATCCTTTTCTTTGCGTAAATGGCCATTATATCCCTAGGGACTTTCACTATTTACATATAAGTCCCTAGACTTTCACCTATTTATAGCTTAGTCCCTAAAAACCCTCTGTGTATTTCTAGGACTTTTGCTCAAAGGGATATATCTATTTCAGGCTACTTTCTAAGTCTCTGGCCTAAAAATTGGGATGTTACATTTCTACCCCCTTAAAATAAATTTCGTCCTCAAAATTTACTTAGTACCTTAGTAAACTATCCTGGATATATCTCCCCTACATATTCTTTCTTGGTTTATGACCAAGCTTGGGGTATTCATCTACTCGTACTTATGGACAACCCATTGAACTTGTGAGTAGTGTCCATTTCTTTCATATCTTTCCCTTCAGAATTTTGATATAATTCCGGGTTCTACCTCATTCCTCCTTCACTTTGCTAGTTTCTTAGGAGAGATAGTGTTCTTTTGCCTTAGACCCATTTTTTTTCTTCCTAGGCCTCTCTGGCCTTTTAATCTCTTTTACCCTCCTCTGGGGGATCTGTCTGCTCATACTTTTTTGTTCTCAAAATATATAGGGTTTTCTTCTCAGTTTCTCAGGAATACTTCTACAAAACTTTGAATATCAGCACTCAGATTTTAACCTGGACTCCATCTTCGTTTAAGGAAAAACTAAGTTTAGCCTGTATATAATAGAGGCTATCTGAGGAAAACCATTATAAAATAATTTTTCTGGATGAGTTTATCAACTAGTGAAACTTCCTTACCTTAACTTTGTCTTTGGCATTCATCTTCCCAAAGAGCTACTACATGGTACTCATATCTCATGGCTCATTACTTTTCTTAGGCTAGGTCTAACTGCGACCTCGGGATCTAACTGCGATCATCCGTTAGCCTCTTCAGAATCTAACTACGACTCTAAAGCTCTTAGGATCTAACTGCGACCCTGGAGCCATGCTAGGATCTAACTGCTACCCTCCAGAATCTAACTGCGATTCTGTTGTACTGTATATCTCCCGAAGATCTTAAACCAACAGACTAAGTTATAAGGTTAACTGCTTCTGAAACATCCTTATTTTCATATGTTCCAGGGACCATTTGGTAGCATTTAGAACCACTTACAAGGTCATTGAAGTCCAATTTCTCAATTTGGAGTTTTACTCTTATCGAGTACTGTTCACTATGCAAATTCCAGATGAGAGACCTGACTTTGAAAAATCATAATTAATTCTATAAAAATCAAAATGAAGTGGTTCAAATTGATACATAAATCTGACTCAATTATATTTCAGGGAAAAATCACTCATTGGCCAATATTTGGCCAAGTCAACGTGGGTCAATGTTACAACTTTACTGTTCATCCAGCGTTTCCCCCTAAATCCAGCATTCTGGTCCCAATTTGGATAATTAATATCTCCATGTGTAGATATACAAATGAGGCATTCTATATATCAAATCGAAGATTAATATGTCTACTATTTTCCATAAAAATTTCATACATTTATTCATCCATTTGCTATTTTTAACTATTTATCAAATATCATTAGGTCACCATATGTAACTGTTCATAGTAGTAAATTTCAACACTCAACTTTGCAGACATATGTATACTGTTGGAAATTATGCCCTAGGGGCCAATCATTATATCAGGTTATCATATTATTTGCATGTTTACTATGATGACAATCCTTGGATAACTCGTGATCTTATCCTAAATGTCCCTGGTCGGTCATCTATGCGGGAGCAGAGATGAAATAAGACCAGTATGACTTTGAAGATATATAGAGATATAAATCAAAGTCATAAGCACATGTAAGAGTACAGGGTGTTGGACCGACCCGCTATGAGAGAGCTACATGGGTCAAGTCATAAGCTTCTCTCATATACAAGCCATGTCACTATGCCCTTTAACCTGAGATCATCATGGATTCCTACATGACAAACGCTCAGCTTTGACCTAGTCAAAAGTCACTTTTGACCGAGTGATCATAAAGGCTATGCTCGGGCTTAGTGGTTTTTCATGCAGAGGAATGTGAATGGTCAAGATGGAATTTGTCCCTCACATTCGTAGAGAGATATTACTGGGCCCCTCGATGAGTGAGTCTGAGAAATGTATGGCCATACTGGAATGGAAGGGTAGTTCCATTTCTATATTCAGACTACTCAGGGATCGAGAAAGTAACAGTCAGGAACAGGAGGATGACGTTCTCCATGCCTCATCCTTGACCGAAATATCGTATGACAAAAGGGACGTGATATGGTTGTATGAAAGGTTACATCGTTTATCGATCCTCATATGTTTTGGATAGTTGTAATGCCTTGCTAGAGACCGCTTACGACTTGTGGGTCAGTATAGTAACTGGGCCACTGCCAACTTCATATGGGCCTACAGGGTCGCACACAAAATAGCCCAATACGAGCTATGATGTCCAGATTCATTAAATTTAAGAGATGTCTAGATTCAATAAATAATCTAGGGTGGATATATATTTTATATATATATAAATTTGTATATATATATTATATATAATATAAGAGATATTTGTAAGATTTAATTTATAAGGATAAATTAAATCTCTATCACTTTTGAATTTGAATTTAAATGGATATGATCTATTTGAATTTGAAATTCAAATTGATAAGATATCTCAAATTTGATTTATGAGAATAAATCAAATATAATTCTGTCTTATCTTTATTTTAAATTAAATAAATAGGTGAATTAAATCTGTGGGACGGATTTAATATAAACCATATTTATTTAATTAGTTTCTTATTAAATTATGCAATATATGATATTGTATTAATTCAGAATTAATATAAGATTAATTCTGAAGCCCGGCCCTATTAGAAGCCCGATAGCTTCCTATATATTTGAAATTAGGAGCTAGGGTTCTACAGACAACACATCTCTACACACACATTCAGACGTGAGAAAAGGGGCAGGGAGAGTGCAAAAGGTATGCAGATAAGAAACTGCCGAAATAGAGACGGTGAGGACGGAATCTCTAGAAAGCCCTAGAGGGACAAGAGGCGCTAGCACGTCGTTCGCGATTAGAACGCTGTTCGTGTGGATACCGGTAGAGGAAGCCGATCTGAGCTGTCGACTTCATGCGATCGACCAGACACCAAGCAAGGTCGCGACCTATTGACACTGAGGTCGCGACCATACGGGTATTTGAAAAGAGGAGACAGGTCATGACTTGAAGCTGACGAGGTCGCGACTACAAACTCCAGAGACGTCCGATCGCGACGAGAAGCAGAGTAGGTCACGACTAACAACTCCAGAGGTGACAGGTCGCGACTAGAAGCTGAGGAGGTCGCGACTGAAAGTTCTAGAGGCGAGGAGTCGCGACTAGAGGACACTGAGGTTGCGACCAAAGCTCGAATACCGAAGGTAATACTTCTTTCTCCTTGACTTAAACACATTCGGTAGATCCTGGCTGGGAATGTAAATTTTTTTTTAAAAGTTAATTTCTGCTGCGTGTCTTCCAATTTCCAACAATGGTATCAGAGCCATGCCGTTTTGTGTTTAAGTTAGGTTTGATTGTTGATACATGTGATGTATGTTAGACTTCTTAGCTGATTATATGATAACATGCAAGATATGTATGACATATATGTATAACTTCTTAGCGGGACCGCCGTGGCTACCTATTCGTAGCGCAATATAATCGTAAGATACACTGGCTTTCCTTATGTATGAATGTTTTGAAACATTTATTGCCCTTCAAATAGTATGAATTTTGATTCTTGAATGTTTGGGTATGGTGAACAATATGGCTCTAGATTACAAGTTAATTAAACCGGATACTGGTATGAGATACAATCGAGATACATGCAAATCGGATAGTTAATTAAACCCTCTAAAAGAAATCTTAAGTCATATGCCGTCAATTAATGAACACTTGTCAAAACCTCGATCGCTCATTTGTAGGCTCCACCAAAGTGGGTGCATTTAAGTTATCTTGGGGAGATAAGTAAGAGTAATGGTGCTACTCTTATGTTTGTTATTGTTTGACTTAATTGAGATTATCAAAACGGTTTTGGGTCTCAAGGCATTAGATGGGATTAAAACATGCCGGATCATATGATGATGGAATCCCATAAATATTTAAGAATTACATTTGATGTAATTGGTAAAGTTGTTACCTACCTAAATAACTTAAAGTTGAGCGTCTTGCCAAAGCGAACTCAAGTTTAAGCCAAATATAGATCTTAGCCCACTAATTATTACATTGAGGGTTGTTTTATTCAGTGGGAGATTGCTAATTAAATTGCATATTTTAATTGTAGAATCATGACGACTAGTAATACTGCTACATTATTGTTGCGATATGTCCTTGAGAAGGACAAACTCAATGGGACAAACTTTCTTGACTGGTTTAGGAACTTGAGAATTGTTCTCAAGCAGGAAAGAAAGGTATATGTCCTAGATCAACCTATTCTTGAGGAGCCAGCAGCCAATGCTCCTAGAGCTCAGAGAGATTCTTATGCGAAGCATAAGGAAGACTCTGTTGATGTGGGATGCTTGATGCTTGCCACCATGGTTCTGGAGCTCCAAAGAGATCTGGAACACATGGAGGCTTATGAGATGATTGTGCATCTTAAGGAAATGTTCCAGCAACAGGCAAGGCAAGAGAGGTATGAGACCACTAAGGCCTTACATTCCTGCAAGATGGCTGAAGGTACATCAGTGAGTACTCATGTATTAAAGATGAAAGGGTACATAGATCACCTTGAAAGGCTTGGATTTCCCATGAGCCAGGAGTTAGCTACAGATTTGATCTTGAACTCACTCCCGGAAAGTACTGAGCCGACTGTTAAGAAGAAGCCCAGTACTATTTTGATGGTTCAGAAAGGAAAGGGTATGAAAAAGAAAGGCAAGGGCAAGGGGAAGGGTCATGGCTCATCTGGTAAGACCAAAGAGTCAGGCAAGCCCGAAACCAAGCCTACACCAAAGAAGGCAAAGCCTCTAAAGGAAGGAGTTTGCTTCTTCTGCAATGAACCGGGTCATTGGAAGAGGAATTGCAAACTCTACCTTGAAGATCTGAAAAAGAACAAGAAGGATAGCGGGGCTATCGCTTCAGGTATTTATGTTATAGACATCATCTCTCTACTTCCACTACATAGGTATTAGATACTGCATGTGGTTCTCACATTTATACAAATGTGCAGGGCCTAAAGGACAGTAGAAAGCTAAAGAAGGGCGAAGTTGACCTACGAGTTGGAAATAGAGCAAAGGTTTCTGCTTTAGCTGTAGACACTTATGAATTAGTTCTGCCCACTGGGCTTTTGTTAGTTTTGAACAATTGCTATTATGTTCCTGCTTTGAGTAGTAACATTGTTTCTCTTTCTTAGTTGGATAAGGAAGGTTACACTTCCATTACTGGGAATGGTAGCTGTTCCATTTATCGTAATGATATTTTCTATGCTCATGGTGATTTGCATGTTGATCATTACATATTAAACTTGGAACAACCCAATCATGAAAATATCTATAACATAACTGCCAAAAGGGTCAAACCAAATGATTTGAATCCGACATACCTCTGGCACTGTCGTCTGGGCCATATAAATGAGAAACGCATTTCTAAACTCCATCAAGATGGATTTCTCAACTCATTTGATTTTGAATCATATGATACTTGCGAGTCTTGTTTGTTAGGAAAGATGACAAAGTCTCCTTTCACTGGGCACGGTGAGAGGGCCACTGATTTGTTGGGATACAAAACCAGCTTGGCAAAACAATTAAAGCCCTTCGATCTGATCAAGGTGGTGAATATTTGAGCCAAGAGTTTATCGATCATCTTAGGAATTATGGGATAGTCTAACAATTGACTCCTCCAGGAACACCACAATGGAATGACGTTTCTGAACGGAGGAATCGAACACTATTAGATATGGTTCGATCCATGATGAGTCGAACAGATCTTCCACCGTCCTTTTGGGGCCACGCCCTAGAGACAGCTGCGTTCACACTGAATCGTGTCCCATCTAAGGCAGTTGAAAAGACTCCGTATGAGATATGGACTGGGAGGAAACCTAGTTTGTCTTTTCTCAAGATTTGGGGATGTGAGGTCTATGTTAAGCAACAAGCCTCAGATAAGTTAGCGCCCAAATCTTCAAAGTGACTTTTTGTGGGATATCCTAAGGAAACCAAGGGATATTATGTCTACAACCCCACTGATAACAAAGTGTTTGTTGTCAGAAATGGTATCTTTCTAGAATGAGAATTTATCTCTAAAAGAACCAGTGGGAGTAAGGTACATCTCGAAGAAGTTCGAGAGCCACAAGACACCAAAGAACTACAGATGGAAAATAGAGAAGACTCACAACAAGTTGTTGAGACTCCTCAGGTCACGCAAGGCCCACGGCGATCTAATAGGGCACGACTTCAGCCTCAGAGATATGGATTTCTAATTTTTGACAATCGTGATGTGTTGCTCATTGAGCATAATGAGCCAACTACCTATCGAGAAGCTATAGTGGGCCCAAACTCTGAAAAATGGCTTAGTGCCATGAAGTTTGAGATGCAATCCATGTACGACAATAAGGTATGGACCTTAGTCGACCCGCCTAAAGGTGTAAAAACTGTCGAGTGCAAGTGGGTTTTTAAAGAGAAAACCGACATGGATGGCAATGTAAATGTCTTCAAGGCACGACTGGTTGCAAAAGGATTTACTCAAACTCATGGTGTGGACTATGACGAGACCTTTTCCCCAGTTGCAATGGCCAAATCAATCAGAATCCTCCTTGCCATTGCAGCATATTATGACTATGAAATATGGCAGATGGACGTCAAGACAGCCTTCCTTAATGGAAAGCTCCTTGAGGATATGTACATGACACAACTGAAGGGAATTGGAAGACACGCAGCGGAAATTAACTTTAAAAATTTTTCCCATTCCCAGCCAGGATCTACCGAATGTGTTTAAGTCAAGGAGAAAGAAGTGTTACCTTCGGTTTCGAGCTTTGGTCGCGACCTCAGTGTCCACTAGTCGCGACTCCTCACCTCTGGAACTTTCAGTCGCGACCTCCTCAGCTTTTAGTCGCGACCTCCTCTGCTTCTAGTCACGATCTGTCGCCTCTGGAGTTGTTAGTCGCGACCTCTTCTGCCTCTAGTCGCGACCAGAAGTCTCTGGAGTTTGTAGTCGCAACGTATTCAGCTTCACGTCGTGACCTGTCTCCTCTTTTCGGATTTCTGGCGTTCAGATGCCCGTATGGTCGCGACCTCAGGGTGTTCTGGTCGCGACCTTGCTTCGTGTCTGGTCGTATCGTAGAAGTCGACAGCTCAGATCGGCTTCCTCTACCGGTATCCACACGAACAGCGTTCCAATCGCGAATGACGTGCTAGCGCCTCTTGTCCCTCTAAGGCTTTCTAGAGATTCCGTCCTCACCGTCTCTATCTCGGCAGTTTCTTATGTGCAAACCTTTTGCACTCTCCCTGCCCCCTCTTCTCACGTCTGAATGTGTGTGTAGAGATCTCTCTTGTGTGTGGAACCCTAGCTCCTAATGTCAAATATATAGGAAGCTATCGGGCTTCTAATAGGGCCGGGCTTCAGAATTAATCTTATATTAATTCTGAATTAATACAATATCATATATTGCATAATTTAATAAGAAACTAATTAAATAAATATGGTTTATATTAAATCCGTCCCACAGATTTAATTCACCTATTTATTTAATTTAAAATAAAGATAAGACAGAATTATATTTGATTTATTCTCATAAATCAAATTTGAGATATCTTATCAATTTGAATTTCAAATTCAAATAGATCATATCCATTTAAATTCAAATTCAAAAATGATAGAGATTTAATTTATCCTTATAAATTAAATCTTACAAATATCTCTTATATTATTTATATAATATATATATAAAATAATATATATATATATAAAATATATATCCACCCTAGATTATTCATTGAATTTAGACATCTCTTAGATTCAATGAATCTGGACATCATAGCTCGCATTGGGCTGTTTTGTGTGCGACCCTGTAGGCCCATATGAAGTTGGCAGTGGCCCAGTTACTATACTGACCCACAAGTCGTAAGCGGTCTCTAGCAAGGCATTACGACTACCCAAAACATATGAGGATCGATAAACGATGTAACCTTTCATACAACCATATCACGTCCCTTTTGTCACACGATATTTCGGTCAAGGATGAGGCATGGTGAACGTCATCCTCCTGTTCCTGATCGTTACTTTCTCGATCCCTGAGTAGTCTGAATATAGAAATGGAACTACCCTTCCATTCCAGTATGGCCATACATTTCTCAGACTCACTCATCGAGGGGCCCAGTAATATCTCTCTACGAATGTGAGGGACAAATTCCATCTTGACCATTCACATTCCTCCGCATGAAAAAACACTAAGCCCGAGCATAGCCTTTATGATCACTCGGTCAAAAGTGACTTTTGACTAGGTCAAAGCTGAGCGTTTGTCATGTAGGAATCCATGATGATCTCAGGTCAAAGGGCATAGTGACATGGCTTGTATATGACAGAAACTTATGACTTAACCCATGCAACTCTCTCATAGCGGGTCGATCCAACACCCTGTACTCTTACATGTGCTTATGACTTTGATTTATATCTCTATATATCTTCAAAGTCATATTGGTCTTATTTCATCTCTGCTCCCGCATAGATGACCGACCAGGGACATTTAGGATAAAATCACTAGTTATCCAAGGATTGTCATCATAGTAAACATGCAAATAATATGATAACATGATACAATGATTGGCCCCTAGGGCACAATTTCCAACAACAACCTGAAGGATTTGTGTGTTTTGAGGACTCTGGTAAGGTGTGCAAGCTTCAAAGGTCCATTTATGGACTGAAGCAAGCATCTCGGAGTTGGAATCATCGTTTTGATGAAGTAGTCAAAGAGTTTGGATTTCTTCAAAACATTGATGAACCTTGTGTGTACAAGAAGGTTAGTGGGAGCACAGTTGTATTTTTGGTACTCTATGTCGATGACTCCTACTCATTGGGAATGACATTCCTACCTTGTAGATTGTCAAGTCTTGGTTAGGAAAATCTTTCTCGATGAAAGACTTGGGTGAAGCCACCTACATCCTAGGAATTAGGATCTATAGAGATAGATCTAAAAGGCTTCTAGGACTGAGTCAGAGTACATATATAGACAAGATACTGCATAGGTTCAGTATGCAAGAATCAAAGAGGGGTTTCATACCCATGTCTCATGGTATTCACCTCAGTAAGGATTTGTGTCCTAGTACACCAGATCAGCGAGGTCGCATGAGTAAGGTTCCATATGCTTCGGCCATAGGATCTATCATGTACGCCATGTTATGTACTCGACCGGATGTCTCGTTTGCCTTAAGTATAACTAGCAGATATCAACAGGACCCCGGTGAGGACCATTGGACTGCTGTCAAGAATATCCTTAAGTACTTGAGAAGGACTAAGGACTTATTCTTGGTCTATGGTGGATTGGATGACGAGCTCTGTGTAACTAGTTACACAGATGCAAGTTTCCAAACTGACCAGGACGACCAAAAATCGCAATCTGGATACATATTCCTCTTGAATAATGGAGCAGTAAGCTGGACGAGCTTTAAGTAGAGCTCTGTAGCAGATTCTACAACGGAAGCCGAGTATATAGCAGTATCTGATGCAGCTAAGGAGGCTGTTTGGATCAGAAAGTTCATTACTGAACTAGGGGTGGTACCGACCATCTCAGATCCAATAACTTTGTTCTGTGATAATAGTGGTGCCATTGCACAGGCCAAAGAGCCTAGGTCACATCAAAGGACTAAGCATATACTCAGGCGATTTCATCTCATCAGAGAAATCAATGATAGAGGTGATATAAAAATATGCAAGGTAGCAGGAGAAGACAATGATGCTAATCCTCTAATAAAACCGCTTGTCCAGGCAAAACATGAGCGTCATGTTAGGTCAATAGGATTGAGATAAATTAATGATTGTTCCTAGTGCAAGTGGGAGGATGTTGGAAATTGTGCCCTAGGGGCCAATCATTGTATCAGGTTATCATATTATTTGCATGTTTACTATGATGACAATCCTTGGATAACTCGTGATCTTATCCTAAATATCCCTGGTCGGTCATCTATGCGGGAGCAGAGATGAAATAAGACCAGTATGACTTTGAAGATATATAGAGATATAAATCAAAGTCAAAAGCACATGTAAGAGTACAGGGTATTGGACCGACCCGCTATGAGAGAGCTGCATGGGTCAAGTCATAAGCTTCTCTCATATACAAGCCATGTCACTATGCCCTTTGACCTGAGATCATCATGGATTCCTACATGACAAACGTTCAGCTTTGACCTAGTCAAAAGTCACTTTTGACCTAGTCAAAAGTCACTTTTGACCGAGTGATCATAAAGGCTATGCTCGGGCTTAGTGGTTTTTCATGCGGAGGAATGTGAATGGTCAAGATGGAATTTGTCCCTCACATTCGTAGAGAGATATTACTGGCCCCTCGATGAGTGAGTCTGAGAAATGTATGGCCATACTGGAATGGAAGGGTAGTTCCATTTCTATATTCAGACTACTCAGGGATCGAGAAAGTAACGGTCAGGAACAGGAGGATGACGTTCTCCATGCCTCATCCTTGACCGAAATATCGTCTGACAAAAGGGACGTGATATGGTTGTATGAAAGGTTACATCGTTTATCGATCCTCATATGTTTTGGGTAGTTGTAATGCCTTGCTAGAGACCGCTTACGACTTGTGGGTCAGTATAGTAACTGGGCCACTGCCAACTTCATATGGGCCTACAGGGTCGCACACAAAAAGCCCAATACGAGCTATGATGTCCAGATTCATTGAATTTAAGAGATGTCTAGATTCAATGAATAATCTAGGGTGGATATATATTTTATATATATATAAATTTGTATATATATATTATATATAATATAAGAGATATTTGTAAGATTTAATTTATAAGGATAAATTAAATCTCTATCACTTTTGAATTTGAATTTAAATGGATATGATCTATTTGAATTTGAAATTCAAATTGATAAGATATCTCAAATTTGATTTATGAGAATAAATCAAATATAATTCTGTCTTATCTTTATTTTAAATTAAATAAATAGGTGAATTAAATCTGTGGGACGGATTTAATATAAACCATATTTATTTAATTAGTTTCTTATTAAATTATGCAATATATGATATTGTATTAATTCAGAATTAATATAAGATTAATTCTGAAGCCCGGCCCTATTAGAAGCCCGATAGCTTCCTATATATTTGAAATTAGGAGCTAGGGTTCTACAGACAACACATCTCTACACACACATTCAGACGTGAGAAAAGGGGCAGGGAGAGTGCAAAAGGTATGCAGATAAGAAACTGCCGAAATAGAGACGGTGAGGACGGAATCTCTAGAAAGCCCTAGAGGGACAAGAGGCGCTAGCACGTCTTTCGCGATTGGAACGCTGTTCGTGTGGATACCGGTAGAGGAAGCCGATCTGAGCTGTCGACTTCCTGCGATCGACCAGACACGAAGCAAGGTCGTGACCTATTGACACTGAGGTCGCGACCATACGGGCATCTGAACGTCAGAAATCCGAAAAGAGGAGATAGGTCGCGACTTGAAGCTGATGAGGTCGCGACTACAAACTCCAGAGACGTCCAGTCGCGACGAGAAGCAGAGTAGGTCGCAACTAACAACTCCAGAGGCGACAGGTCGCGACTAGAAGCTGAGGAGGTCGCGAATGAAAGTTCCAGAGGCGAGGAGTCATGACTAGAGGACACTGAGGTCGCGACCAAAGCTCGAATACTGAAGGTAACACTTCTTTCTCCTTGACTTAAACACATTCGGTAGATCCTGGTTGGGAATGGAATTTTTTTTTAAAAGTTAATTTCCGCTGCGTGTCTTCTAATTCCCAACACATACATCCATCATATATCAGTCAAACATGCCAAACAATACTTATTATTAATTAATAAGTGGTTATACATCATAACATGTACAAAATTCTCATATTTCTAATACATCCTTCCTGCCTGAAATCCGGCAGCATAACTGCTACCCTTCGTCTTTAGAGAGTAACTGATCTTGTACTGATTCGGTAATTCCAGTGAGAACTACCATTCTACGTAAGTACCCAGGAAGGACTGGATGAACCGGCTAGGTCCACTCACTTCCAGCCTCCTTAGACAGTACCTACATACACAGTATGTATCAGTTCCTTTATTTGCCACTTTGCCAGAATTTTGGCAGCATAACGGCGTCTCTCAAGGTTTCCAAAATTTACTTCGACATAGCCTCCCCTGTAATGGGTTATTTGGGATGAGATTCGGGAGAATCTCAGTAGCAATAATCATAACATATATGTAATGCAGAGTGACAGTGCTTGCTTATGATTGTGTATAGATAAGTATGCTGCGTGCTTCCATACTCAATAACATATGATTATAGCATTGTAATAGAGCTTCAAGCATAACATGTAAGACAACAATCTAACCAAACAATAGCACAACCAATCACAAAGACATTACATAAAAGCTAGGATTAGTTACTACCTCAAAACCTTAGCAGAACTCCAGAACCTCTATACTGCTTTCAACTCCGCCAGAACTTCCTTTCTTCTTTCTTTCTCTCACTTTCTCTCTCAATAACTTCCTTATCTCTCTAAGCTTGCTTCTTGGCGTGATGAATGAAGGAAAAGGGGGGGTATTTATAGTTTTGATGGATGGCATTTTTGTAATTTTGAAGCCTCCTGAACTTGTGGACCGGGTTTTTCCAGAATTTCCTATTTTTCTTTATTCCCTTTTACTGCATCATCAAGGGACACCTAAGGGCACACCTCATCCCTCACATTCTTCACATGGCTCAATTTGGGAGAGCAAGACGCCTTCTGGAAGATTTTTGGTCTAATCCGGTATCGGCCCGATCTGTCTCCTCGAAAACTGGACTATTTTCTGAATCTAATTTTTCTAAAAATCTATATTATGTCTTCTGACCTTAAATTTAGTATCTGGATCCTTTATATCATTAACATTTTTATACTGGGTCTAAACTCAATTACAGATCCCCTATGAAATGACCAAAATACCCCTGGGGGCCCTTTCTTGCACTATATTAACCCTAAGGGTAAAATCATCTTTTTACACCTTTCTGTACCCTGTCAGGGCATATACTGACTCTAGTTAACCTCTCCTATGTATGTCTTAGCTTCTGGGCCTGTCCAGAATGACCAAAATGCCCTTCATACACCTATTACCCCTTTAGTACAACACAGGGGCATTTTCGTAATTTCGCACTTTTCCGGGGTTCTGCCGGACACTGGCCCACCTATCAGTCCAAGGGTCTTACTGGGGCTTTGTTGGCGCCATTATTGGGCCTCCTAGGGTCCAATGCCTTTATGGCACGCATTACGAGGAATCTTCTCCTGGTAATGTTCACCGAGTCTTCTATCTCTCATACACCGTTTATACACATCTCTGGACACCGGCTCCTTTTATCAGATAAACTGGCCTACTGTGTCTAGGCATCCATTTGGGTCATAACAGTCATATGACTGGGGTCATCCGAACTCATTCAGTCTCAGTTTAAATACCGATAAATCTCCCTATCGGATACCTGGAGGCCTCATACTCCCGTATGAATTTACTGATTTGGGAATAACTTTTTCTACAGACCTCCTATCGGTATTCTGTCAGTTTCCTGACATCCGCCCCATCAGGATGCATCATCCTGTAATTTCTCACTTATATCTGAAATCTAAGATATCCGGTAGGAACTTTTATAACTTTTAGACTATCAGATCAATTTTGGCTATCTGGAGTCTTGAAAAATTCCTGTATTAAGCTGGATTACCCGGCGTCACTTGGTCTATCTACTGGTGAAATATGGGGCTGATCGGAATACGATCACTATTTTTGCCTACTTTCGGTCCAAGTTTTCATAATTACACTTTTGTCCCGAAAACTTTTCTTCTTTTCAAATAAGTCCCTTTATTTGGCTAAAATTACACCTAAAGACCCCATATTTTTGTCTACCTTTCCTTCTTAGCCTTAAACTTTCCATAATTGCACTTAGGTCCTTACCTTTTCTTTCTTTTTCAATTTAATCCCTTTCTTTACATAGATAGCCACATCTTTTTTCCTAAAAAATAACTCATATATTTCATTCAATCTGTACATACAAATCAGTACAGAAAATTAGGGATATTATATTTCTCTCCGCTTTAAAATAAATTTTGTCCTCAAAATTTACACTATACATATTTATGGAAACAACTCAGGATACTTCCTCCTCATCTTTTCTTCTGTTTCCCATGTGGCTTCATGCTCAGTCAAGCCTTTCCAGATCACCTTGACTAGAGGAATTTGCTTATTACATAACTGCTTGACCTTCCGATCAGCAATTCGTACCGGTCCAACCTCATAGGTCAGATTATCTCGTAGTGCGACTTCATCTTGCTCAATCACATGAAATGGATCTAGAACATACTTCTTTAATTGGGAAACATGAAACACATCATGTATCTGGCTGAGATTTGGAGGAAGAGCCAACCTATAGGCTACTATCCCTATCTTTGAAAGAATTTGGAATGGCTCGATATATCTGGGATGTAACTTCTTTACTTTGATCGATCGCCCGGCTCCCATCATTGGAGTTAACTTAAGGAATACATGCTCTCCTTCTTCAAACTCCAACGGCTTCCTTCTAACATCTGCATAGCTTTTCTGTCTGCTCTAAGCCGTTAGCAATCTTTGTCTAATCATTACGATCTATTTTGCAGTTTGATCCACTAGATCAGGACCAAGCATTCTCCTCTCGCTCAACTCTAGCCAGCATAAGGGGGATCTACATTTACGTCCATAGAGTGCTTCGAAAGGTGCCATCTGGATGCTAGCCTGATAACTATTATTATACGTAAATTCTATGAGTGGTAGATGGATATCTCAGCTGCCTTTGAAATCCAAAACACAAGCTCTCAACATATCTTCTAGCGTTTGGATTGTTCTCTCCGACTGGCCATCCGTCTGAGGATGATAGGCTATACTAAATCGAAGAGTAGTGCCCATTCCTTCCTGTGAAGCCCTCCAAAAATTAGAAGTAAATCAAGGGTCTCTATCGGACATAATGCTGCTTGGGATACCATGAAGCCTAATAATCTCCTTTATATACAACCTTGCCAGCTTTTCTAGAGAATCCCTTTTATTGATTGCCAGGAAATGTGCTGACTTCGTCAATCAATCAATTACTACCCATACTACATCATGTTTACTTGGAGTCATGGGTAGTCCTTCCACAAAGTCCATGGCAATACCATCCCATTTCTACTCAGGGATATCTAGAGGCTGCAATGTTCCCGCTGGCTTTTGATGTTCAATTTTTACTTTCTGGCAGGTCAAGCACTTGGACACATAAGCCACTACATCTTTCTTCAATCCAGGCCACCAAAACAACCTTTTCACATCATGGTACATCTTGGTCATACCTGGATGTACTGTATATCAGCTTTTATATGCTTCCTCCAGAATCTTTTCTCTTAATCCCTTAGCATTAGGGATATAGGGCCTTCCCCTGAACTGTAATAATACATCTGGGGAAATCTCAAAATTTCTAGTCTTCCCCCTTTCCAGTTTATCCTTAAATATTGTTGCGAGCTTGTCCTGCTGTTGAGCCTCCTTTATCTCATCTTCTATACAAGCTTCGAAATGAACTCCTCCGTAAGGACTCTCCGTCATTTGCATTTGATACAGAGGGCTCAAATCTCGCACATCTTCTATCAACCTCCACTCTTTAATCATCATATGCGCCACCTGCACCACTTTTCTACTCAGAGCATCAGCTACCACATTGGCCTTTCCTGGATGGTATTTAATTTGAAAGTCATAATCTTTTAACAATTCCATCCATCGCCTTTGCCTCATGTTCAGCTCTTTTTGATCCTGTAGATACTTCAGGCTTTTGTGGTCACAATACAACTCTATGGTTACTCCATATAAATAATGTCTCCATATCTTCAGAGCGTAAACCACTGCCGCAAGCTCCAAATCATGAGTGGGATAACTCTCTTCATGTGGCTTTAATTGCCGAGAGGCGTAGGCTACTACTCTACCTTGCTGCATCAGCACACATCCCAACCCCTACTTGCTAGCATCAGTGTAGACTACGTAAGTCTGAGTTGGGTCTGGAATAATCAGCACGGGAGTAGTGGTTAATCTCTACTTCAACTCTTGGAAGCTAGCCTCACACTTCTCATCCCACTTAAACTGCTGGTTCTTTCTGGTAAGCTTGGTAAGTGGCAAGGCAACTCGAGAAAAGTCTTGAATAAATCTTCTGTAGTACCCTGCTAGGCCAAGAAAGCTCCTGATCTCCGTCACTATCCTCGGCTGCTCCCAGCTCAAAACTACTTCAACTTTGCTAGGATCCACAGCTACCCCTTCTCGGGATATGACATGACCGAGAAATTTGACTTCTGAAAGCCAAAACTCGCACTTACTCAGCTTAGCATAAAGCTTCTTTTCTTTAAGGGTACTAAGAACAATTCTCAAATGCCTTTCATGTTCCTCTGCAGATTCGGAGTACACCAAGATATCATCAATGAAGACCACAACGAACTGATCTAAATAAGGCTTGAAGATCCGGTTCATGTAATCCATGAAAATAGCAGGTGCATTCGTTAGCCCAAAAGGCATCACAAGAAATTCGAAATGTCCGTAGCGCGTCCTAAAAGCAGTCTTTGGAATATCATCTGACTTCACCCTCAGCTAATGATAGCCAGATCTCAAGTCAATCTTAGAGAATAAGCTCACTCTTTCCAATTGGTCTAGCAGGTCATCGATCCAGGGAAGAGGGTATTTATTCTTAATCGTAATCTTATTCAGTTCCCGGTAGTCAATGCACAGCCTTAGGCTGCCATCCTTCTTCTTGACAAATAGCACTGGAGCACCCCATGGTGATACACTGGGTCTTATGAAACCCTTCTCCAATAGCTCCTCAATTTGCTTTTTTAGTTCCATCATTTCATTAGGAGCCATCCAATATGGGGCTTTGGATACTGGTCCAGGTCCAGGTACAATGTCAATCGCAAACTCCACTTCACGTTCTGAAGGCAATCCCTGAATCTCCTTCGGAAAGACTTCAGGAAATTCATTGACTACTGGAATCTCATCAATCCCTTCTTCTACTTCTGTTTGAACATAAAAGATTACCATATATCCCTGACATCCTTTTCGCAGACATTTATTTGCCTGAGCCTTCGTTATGAAATTCAGTCGTACTTCTGAACTCAGATCAGTGACCTTTGGACCAAGAACTAGGGTCTTGTTCCTGCAGTCCAACATCACATTATTGGAGGACAACCAATTTAAACCAAGTATGACATCGATCTCTCAGAAAGGCATACATATCAAGTCTAGGGTGGTACAATAGTGCTCATAACGCACCACACTATTCAGACAAGCATCAGACGTAATTACCCTAGCATTGGTGGGAGTTTTTACATGTATATCGTAATGCAACTTGCTAATAAGAAGGCCTAGGCATTTGGCACACTCATAGGAAATAAAGGAATGACTTACACCCGAATCAAATAGAGCAGTCACAGCATGATCATTGAGATAGATTGTACCTTGGATCATCTCAGGTGATCGCTGCGCGTCCTCCCTGGTGAGTGCAAACACTCATCCTGGTGGCCTTCGCCTTGGACTAGTTATAGCTTGAGGGCATTCTCAGAAAAAATGTCCGGGCTTCCCGCAGGTATAACAAACATTCTGGCCCATTAGACATGGTCTATCACCATGATTCTTTCCACACTTGTCACATGCTTGGGCCTTTGAATCTCGGTTGTTGGATCTTCCGCGGAAATTTCCTCTATTTGGCCTCTTGTTCTTCCATGGTCGCTTTCTTTTCCTGTAGCCGCTACCACTTGCAGCTTCTTGGTTTTGACCAGCTTTGTCAGGAGCTGCCTAATCCCTATTTCCCGATTTAAATAGTATCCGGTGATTCATGCTATTTTCAACAATACGGCATGCCTCCACGGCCTTATTAAACTGGTTGTATTGTTGAGGAGTTAACTTCTCCTTTAGCGTAGAGTTCATCCCTCAAATCATCCTTTCTGTCATCCAACGTTCATCATCCACTTGACGCAAATAAGTGGAATATTGAGATAGCCGGATGAACTTAGCAAGATATTCATCAAAAGACTCCTTCTCTCCTTGTCTCAGTACAAGGAATTCCGCCTCTCTTTTATCTTTAGCTGACTGAGGAAAATATTTTTCATAAAACTGCTCAAGAAACACTTCCCAGGTGATCGGGATGTCTCTTGCTTGCAGAAGTAACTCAGTGTTCTTCCACCATCTGTCAGCATCTTTTTCTAGCTGATAGATGGCCATTTGAGCTTTGGTTTCTGTCGGGCAGTCAAGAACCTTGAAAATCTTTTCTAGTCTGCTAATATAATCCTCAGCTATCTGCACCTTGAACGTCCCTTCAAACACTGGAGGATTGTACTTGCAAAATCTGATCATCCATTATTGGATGCTAGCTGCATCCTCTCTCAGGTCAACCCGTCTCTGGGGCTGCACCGGCTGTGGTTCTCTACTAGCCGATCTTGAAGGCTCGGGTGGCCTCAGGTTGCTTACTGCTTCAGCTACTGCTGTAGCTATGGCGGTATCTCTTTCCTGCTCATTGCGTGCCTGAGCTGCCCGCATTTCCTCAATCATCCTCTGCTGTTGTTCTAATCGTTCTAAAATTATTTAATTAATATTTCCAGCCTCGCGCGGTTCCTCTGTAACATCCCGATTTTTTGTCTAGGAGAACTGGGAAGTAGTCTGATATGGGCAGGCTGCTAAACCCGTAGTCCCAGGGTAGTAATCTGATATGGGCGGATCACTTACCTGTATTTTGTAGGAATCCGAGGGATGAGCTAAGTCCTTCAGGATTTAAAGATGAGTTAAGTCTTTAACCTACAGAATCGGGACAGTTCACCTAGGTTCAAAATGAGGAATGTGAGGAATATCCCTTTGAGCAGAAATCCCTGAAACATACAGAGGGTTTTTAGGGACTAAACTGCAAATAAGTCCAGGGACTGATATAGTGAAAGTCTCTAGAGATATGATGGCCATTTATGCAAAGAAAGGGATTAAATTGCAAAAGAAAGAAAATAAAGGGGCTTAAGTGCAATTATGGAAATTATAAAGCCAAAAAGGAAAAGTAGAGAAAAAGGTGGGGTCCTTAAGTGTAATTTTAGCCAAATAAAAAGGGACTTAATTGAAAAGAAGAAAAGTTCCTTGGGGCTAAAGTGTAATTAAAGAAAGTCAGGCCGGAAGTGGTTTGGACTGTCCGAAAGCATTTTAGTCCCAGATTTCACCGGTAGAGAGAGCAAGTGACGCTCGGTAATCTGGCTTAATACAGGAATTTTTGAAGACTCCAGATAGCCAGAAATGGACTGATCGTCCAAAAGTTATAAAAATTCCTACCGGATATCCTAGATTTCAGATCTAGGTGAGAAAATACAGGATGATGCCTCCTTATGGGGAGGATGTTAGGAAACTGACAGAATACCGATAGGAGGCCTGTAGAAAAAGTTATTCACAAATCAGAAAATCCAGAAGGGAGTGTGAGGCCTCCGGGTATCCGATAGGAAAATTTATCGGTATTTGAAAAGTGACTGAATGAGTTCGGATAACCTCAGTTAGATGACTGTTATAACTCACAGGGATACCTGAACACCGCAGGTCACTGTATCGGACAGAAGGAGCCGGTGTCCGGATATGGGTATAAACGGTGAATAATAGATAAAATATTCAATAAACATTAACAGAGGAAGATTCCTCGAAATGCATGCCATAAAGGTAATGGACCCTGAGTGGCCCAATAATGGTGCCAACAAAGGCCCAGTAAGACACTTGGACTGATAGGTGGGCCAGTGTCCGGCAGAACCCCGGAAAAGTGCGAAATTACGAAAATGCCCCTGTGTTGTACTAAAGGGTAACAGATGAATGAAGGGCATTTTGGTCATTCTGGACAGGCCCAGAAGCCAAGGTACATACAGATAAAGTTACTTAGAGTCAGTATATACCCTGACAGAGTACAGAAGGGTATAAAATGATGATTTTACCCTTAGGGTTAAAATAGTGCAAGAAAGGGCACTCAGGGGTATTTTGGTAATTTACCAAGGGATGTTTCTTGGGAATCGTGCCATCAGAGTACTTGGACTGGATCAGAGACCCAAGATGATGTTCCCAGAGCCCAAAAACGCAGGCCCAGTGATTCAGGGGGAAAAGTGACATTAAAATAATGATTTAATGACTTTTCAGTAAAATAAAGTTACTCGGTTGGCACGATAACCGAGGAGGTGATCAGATAAAGTCTGAGACTTATCTGGATAGCATTGGAAGGCGTGAAAGGTCCCTTCCAGATTCCCAATGGCATCACCCTAGAGGCAGAAGAAAAGTTAAGGACACGTGGCATAATCTTAGCCGGTGAGTCCAGTTTGTGGGAAATGGGACCAGACCAGTACTGGACTGGACTGGAAATGCTGAGTCAGCTGATGAGGTATCCAGGAATTGTGACATGTGAAGAATGTGGTGATGAGGTGTCCCATGAGGTGGCCTTGAGATGATGTCATGCATGATACAGTAAAAGGAATAAAGAAAAATAGGAAATTCCGGAAAAACCAGGACCACAGGATCAGATGGCTTCAAAATTACAAGAATGCCATTGACCAAAACTATAAATACCCCCCCTCCCCATTCATTTGCATCACAGTTTTGGGCCTTTTAGAGAGAAGAGGAGGTGCTAGAGAGAGAAAGTGAGAGGAAGAAAGAAAGAAAGGAAGTTCTGGCAGAGCTGGAAGCAGAATAGAGATAGTAGAGTTCTGCTGAGCCTTTGAGGTAGTAACTAATCCTAGCTTTTATGTAATGGCTTTGTGATTTGTTGTGCTATTGTTTAGTTGGATTGTTGTCTTATATGTTATGCTTGAAGCTCTATTACAATGCTATGATCATATGTTATTGAATATGGAAGCACGCAGCATACTTATCTATATACAATCACAAGCAAGCACCGTCACTCTGCATTACATATATTGTTATGGTTATTACTACTGAGATTCTTTTGAATCTCATTCCCATATATAACATTACAGGGGAGGTTCTACCAAAATAAAATCTGTAAATTTTAAGAGACGCCGTTAGGCTGCCAAAATTCTGGCAGCGAAGAAGGAACAAAGAGAGGAACTGATACGTACTGTGTATGTAGGTGCTGTCTAAGGAGGCTGGAAGTGAGTGGACCTAGCCGGTTCATCCAGTCTTTCCTGGGTACTTAAGTAGAATGGTAGTTCCTACGGGAATTACCGAATCGGTACAAGATCGGTTACTTTCTACAGAAGGAATGTAGCGGTTGTGCTGCCAGATTTTAGGCAGGGAAAGATGTAATAGAAATATGAGAATTTGATGTATGCCTTGTTGTATGACATTTTATTATTTAATAATAAATATTGTTTGGCATGTTCAATTTGTGAATGATGAATTAAAAGAGAAATTCGCAGGTCCTGAGGTAGCAGTGTTTTGACCTCAGTTTGACCTAGTAAACGAAGGAGTTTGGCTATGAAATTTGGCAGGCCAGTCGTACACATCAGGGGTATTATGTGGATAGGTAATAAGCCTCATTTGGATGTGCAGAATGAGATAAATTAATTTTCAAATTAAAGGTCCAGAATAAGGAACTTAAGAGTAAAATTTTGAATTTCTGGGCTTAAGTTAAGATATAATCAAGCTAATATTGCTTCCGCAGGTGTACTCTGAGGAGTCTAAGGAAGGATGTTTCATCCTCTGCTAGAATAGTTCTTCTTGTTTGAACCATGTTGTTTTACTATAATGCATAAGGGAATGCGATAAATAACAATTCTCATATCATTCCAAACATAGTATACAAGGTATATGTCACAGTCATACATGTACTACCATAATAGCCTTCTATACATCACATACATACATTGAGGACATTACCCTAATCCTTCTTAAACTTTATTCTAATAAATTCTCCTACCAAATAAATCCAGTCGGATACAGTATAATATGGTTCTTCGTCAAAATATCGATCCAACTCTATTCTCCAGGTAGGAGTGGTTGGCAACACATTATCCATAATTTCTGTCCACAGCCTCGGGGTCAACACATTTGGATCCCATGCTTGATATATCACCTTTACCCTAGTAATAAAATCCCGATAAGCCGTATAATCTTGATCTATATCTCTGACCAGGGTCTGCCTCAGCTCATACAGCTGTTGGGCTAACACCACTGATTTCTCAAACTGTTCTCTACTCAGGTTCCTCCCTGGTACCATCCTTATGATCAGATTTCCCAAAGGTATCTCTACTAGTGTTACTCTGGGCCTACTGGGACCTGGCGCATCAATCTGATCAAGTACTTGACTGGATCCTGGAATATTAGAAACATATCCTGCTATACTCGGGGGTACTACATTTATTGGAATAGCAGCAATAGGACCCTCCGATATCATAATGTTTGATCCTACTGAGGAACTGGTCATCTTAGAGTCACTAACCATAATCTCCTCCTCTTCCTGGTATATCCCTTTAGGGCTGCCTGAACTACAGACCTCTGGTCTAGGATCCCCTTGGTTTACTGTGGTTTCAGATCCGAATCTATATCTAGCCATCCTGCAAACACTATCTTAGTGTTAATTATGATAGCTTTATCATGATATTTCTATCTATAAATCATCTATTCGGAGCATTTCCTAATCCTGAATCCTTTGCTCTGATACCAAAATGAAACATCCTTATTTTTGTATGTTCCAGGGACCTTTGGTAGCATTTAGAACCACTTACAAGATCATTGAAGTCCAATTTCTCAATCTGGAGTTTTACTCTTCTCGAGTACTGTTCACTGTGCAAATTCCAAATGAGAGACCTGACTTTGAAAAATCATAATTAATTCTAGAAAAATTGAAATGAAGTGGTTCAAATTGCTACATAAATCTGACTCAATTATATTTTTGGAAAAAATCACTCATTGACCAATATTTGACCAAGTCAACGTGGGTCAATGTTACAACTTTATTGTTCATCCAGCGGTTTCCCCTAAATCCAGCATTCTGGTCCCAACTTGGATAATTAATATCTCCATGTGTAGATATCCAAATGAGTCATACTATATATCAAATTGAATATTAATATGTATACTATTTACCATAAAAATTTCATACATTTATTCATCCATTTACTATTTTTAACTATTTATCAAACATCATTAGGTCACCACGTGTTACTGTTCATAGTGGTAAATTTCAGCACTCAACTTTGCAGACATATGCATACATCCATCATATATCAGTCAAACATGCCAAACAATACTCATTATTAATTAATAAGTGTCTATACATCATAACATGTACAAAATTCTCATATTTCTAATACATCCTTCCTGCCTGAAATCCGGCAGCATAACTGTTACCCTTCGTCTTTAGAGAGTAACTGATCTTGTACCGATTCGGTAATTCCTGTGAGAACTACCATTCTACGTAAGTACCCAGGAAGGAATGGATGAACCGGCTAGGTCCACTCACTTCCAGCCTCCTTAGACAGTACCTACGTACACAGTACGTATCAGTTCCTTTCTTTGCCACTTTGCCAGAATTTTGGTAGCATAACGACGTCTTTCAAAGTTTCCAAAATTTACTTCGACATAGCCTCCCCTGTAATGGGTTATTTGGGATGAGATTTGGGGGAATCTCAGTAGAAATAATTATAACAATATATGTAATGCAGAGTGACAGTGCTTGCTTGTGATTGTGTATAGATAAGTATGTTGCGTGCTTCCATACTCAATAACATATGATCATAGCATTGTAATAGAGCTTCAAGCATAACATGTAAGACAACAATCCAACCAAACAATAGCACAACCAATCACAAAGACATTACATAAAAGCTAGGATTAGTTACTACCTCAAAAGCTTAGCAGAACTTTATAATCTCTATACTGCTTTCAACTCCGCCAGAACTTCCTTTCTTCTTTCTTTCTCTCACTTTCTCTCTCAATAACTTCCTTATATCTCTAAGCTTGCTTCTTGGCGTGATGAATGAAGGCAAAGGGGGGGTATTTATAGTTTTGATGGATGGCATTTTCGTAATTTTGAAGCGTCCTGAACTTGTGGCCCAGGTTTTTCCGGAATTTCCTATTTTTCTTTATTCCCTTTTACTGCATCATCAAGGGACACCTAAGGGGACACCTCATCCCTCACATTCTTCACATGGCACAATTTGGGAGAGCAAGAAGCCTTCTGGAAGCTTTCTAGTCCAATCCGGTACCGGCCCGGTCCGTCTCCTCGAAAACTGGACTATTTTCTGAATCTAATTTTTCTAAAAATCCATATTATGTCTTCTGACCTTAAATTTAGTATCTAGATCCTTTATATCATTAACATTTTTATACTGGGTCTAAACTCAATTATAGATCCCTGCGAAATGACCAAAATACCCCTGGGTGCCCTTTCTTGCATTATATTAACCCTAAGGGTAAAATCATCTTTTTACACCTTTCTGTACCCTGTCAGGGCATATACTAACACTGGTTAACCTCTCCTGTGTATGTCTTGGCTTCTGGGCCTATCCATAATGACCAAAATGCCCTTCATACACCTATTACCCCTTTAGTACAATATAGGGGCATTTTCGTAATTTCGCACTTTTCCGGGATTCTGCCGGACACTGGCCCACCTATAAGTCCAAGGGTCTTACTGGGGCTTTGTTGGCGCTATTATTGGGCCTCCTAGGGTCTAATGCCTTTATGGCACGTATTACGAGGAATCTTCTCCTGGCAAAGTTCACCGAGTCTTCTATCTCTCATACACCGTTTATACACATCTCCGGACCCCGGCTCCTTTTATCAGATACACTGGCCTACTGTGTCTAGGCATCCATTTGGGTCATAACAGTCATCTGACTGGGGTCATCCGAACTCATTCAGTCTCAGTTTAAATACCGATAAATCTCCCTATCGGATACCTGGAGGCCTCATACTCCCGTATGAATTTACTGATTTGTGAATAACTTTTTTTACAGACCTCCTATCGGTATTCTGTCAGTTTCCTGACATTTGCCCCATCAGGACGCATCATCCAGTAATTTCTCACTTATATCTAAAATCTAAGATATCCGGTAGAAATTTTTATAACTTTTAGACTATCAGATCAATTTTGGCTATCTGGAGTCCTCAGAAAATTCCTGTATTAAGCTGGATTACCCTGCGTCACTTGGTCTATCTACTGGTGAAATATGGGGCTGATCGGAATACGATCACTATTTTTGCCTATTTCCGGTCCAAGTTTTCATAATTACACTTTTGTCCCGGAAACTTTTCTTCTTTTCAAATAAGTCCCTTTATTTGGCTAAAATTACACCTAAAGACCCCACATTTTTGTCTACCTTTCCTTCTTAGCCTTAAACTTTCCATAATTGCACTTAGGTCCTTACCTTTTCTTTCTTTTTCAATTTAATCCCTTTCTTTACATAGATAGCCACATCTTTTTTCCTGAAAAATAACTCATATATTTCATTCAATCTGTACATACAAATCAATACAGAAAATTAGGGATATTACAGCTTCCACCTGTTGATAACTCAGTAAAAAATTTTAAAATTTATATCTAGTAGCCTCATATTATTTACTCAGACTTTACTTACTTCCTCTCTTACTCAGGAGTTCCTTTTCATCTTTCTTACTTTACTGTGGCTTACTATGCCTTGTGCCATCAAGGTCTAACCACCTGCCATTGCGTTCTACTGCTATGGCTTCATCATAACTTCTTATTTCGATTTGTGCTCTAACTGTGAGCCATTTGAACTATGTTCTAACTGTGAGCAATCCAGATCCAACTCTTATCTGAAGAGTGATCTGAAAATAATCTCTTTACTGTTATCTGCTACTTTATCTGTATACCATTCTGCTCAATAGAAATGGCCCTGAGTACTGTATTCACAAGCCTATAGAAATACCTGAGTAACCCCCCAACCATACTGCATCTGACTGTCGTACTATAATTGACGTCCCATTTACTGAGACTGTCTGTTACTCTGGGTATCTCCCTTATATTATCTCAAATTTAACTTTAATGTCAAAGGTTTGACTAATGCTAACTACTTTGTATATGTTTTCTCTACTTCCTTCTTTTAAAACCTATAATCATATTCACTTTCACACAAAGGCAACATACTAGGTATAGGGTAGCTCAATAGTGTGCATACTGGACAATATAATCCAATTACATACAGGATTTATTTACTCATTAGCCAGAACACAAATAAACTCGTACATTAATTTGGTGCAGGAGACTTTCTTATCTCGTTACCAGTCAGAGTATATACTCTTCCCTGAGTCTGGTATCTTTTTCCTGTTGTGTTCTGTGGACACTCCCTGGCATAATGTCCAGACTTTCCACACCTATAGCATAACCCTTGACCTGGTAAACAAGGCCTTGTACCATGGTCTCGACCACAATTTCCACATACATTAGGCCTTGGTCGCCTATTAACTTCTCTTGGTCCACTACCTGGCCTACTTCCCTATTTCTTATTAACTTCTGACCCATATACTGGCCCATTTCTCTTCTTACTGTTCCCTCTTAAGGAACCTGGTGGCATCATTTTCAATGGTACTGATGTGACAGGCTTACTCTTTTCTGGATATTACACATTCTTTTCTGTGATCCTGCATACCTCTACTGCTTCGTTAAACCTTTGTATCTGTCTAGGAAAAATTTTCTCCTTCAATGTAGGATTTAATCCACGAGTTAACTTCTTAGTGGTCCATCTCTCATCATTCATATAGTTTAGGTAAGTGGAATATCGGGAAAGATGAATGAACTTAGCAAGATAATCGTCAAAGGGTTCTTGCTCACCCTACTTTAACATTAAAAATTTTGCTTCATGTTCATCCCTTACCGACTGCGGAAAATATTTTTCGTTGAACTGCTCGAGAAATATTTCCCATGTAAGTGAAATATTTCTTGATTGCAGAATTACTTCAGTGTTTCTCCACCACCTATCAGCCTCCTTTTCTAGCTTGTAAACTGCCATATGGGCCTCTCTTTCAGTAGGACATTCTAAAATCTTAAAGATTTTCTCTAACTGGCTAACCCAATCCTCAGCTACTTGAATGTCAAAAGTCCCTTCAAACATGGGCGGATTAAACTTATGGAATAGTTCCATCCATGTTTGAAGACTTTCCTGGTTATTGATATTTCCTGTAGACCCCTGATGTCTATTCATTCCAGTCTGCCCATGATCTGACTGAGGTTCAGGTTCTACATTATTTTCTGTACTACCTCCTTCTCAGACTGCTATAAGCTTGCAACTGCAGCAGCAACTGCCGTAGCGATAACAGAATCTCATTTTTGATCTTGGCGAGCCTGGGTTGCCCGTATCTCATTTACTGCATGTTGTTGCTTCTCTAATCTATCTAGAATAATTTGCACAGGGTCTATCTGATTACTAGTACCCTCATCCCGGGGCTCTACCACTTCTGGTCTAACCGTTCTTCTTGTATTAACCATGACTTCTACTTTTTTTTCTAGAATTGGGAAATACAATCATAGATATGCATAACATATATTCATACAACACAACAATATATGTACACATGTAAAACATTTAGAACAACCCATACCACATGCCACACATCTTGAATAACATTCTAACTATTTCAGAGCATCACTGAGCCAAAACTTTCTGTTATGTGCCAGAATCTTATGCTCTGAACCAGAGCCCTTTCTGGTCTATGCCAGAACCTTTTGCTCTGATACCAAAATGAAACATCCTTAATTTTGTACTTTTTAGGGACCATTTGGTAGCATTTAGAACTACTTTCAACATCATTGAAGTCCAATTTCTAAATCTGGAGTTTTACTCTTATCGAGTACTGTTCACTGTGTAAATTCCAGAGGAGTGACCTTACTTCGAAAAATCATAATTAATTATACAAAAATCAAAATGAAGTGGTTTAAATTGCTACATGAAGCTAACTCAACTATATTTCAGGGAAAAATCATTAATTGTCCACTCTTTGACCAAGTCAACATAGGTCAACGTTACAATTTTGCTGTTCATCCAGCGTTTTTCCCCTGAATCCAGCATTTTGGTCCCAACTTTGATAATTTAGATCTCCATGTGTAGACATCCAAATGAGGCATTCTATATATCAAATCGAAGCTTAGTATGTCTACTATTTACCATCAACATATAATACATTTATTCATCTATTTACTATTTTTAATTATGGATCAAACATCATCAAGTCACCACGTGTTACTGTTCATAGTGGTAAATTCCAGCACTCAACTTTGCATACATATGCATACATCCATAACATATCAGTCAAACATGCCAAACAATACCCATTATTAAATAATAAGTCGTTATACATCAGAGTATGTACAAAATCCTCATATTTCTATTACATCTTTTCCTGCCCAAAATCCGGCAGCATAACTGCTACGCTTCGTCTTTAGAAAGTAACTAATCTTGTACCGATTTGGTAATTCCCATGAGAACTACCATTCTACTTAAGTACCCAGGAAAGACTGAATGAACTGGCTAGGTCCACTCACTTTCAGCCTCCTTAGACAGTACCTACGTACACAGTACGCATTAGCTCCTTCCTTCATTACTGCCACTTTGCCAGAATTTCGGCAGCATAACGACGTCTCTTAAAATTCCCAAAACTTACTTCTCCATAACCTCCCCTGTAATGGGTTATATATGGGGATGAGATTCGGGGGAATCTCAGTACTAACAGTATATGTAATGCAGAGTGACAGTGCTTGCTTGTGATTGTGTACAGATAAGTATGCTGCGTGCTTCCATACTCAATAACATATGATCATAGCATTGTAGTAGAGCTTCAAGCATAACATATAAGACAACAATCCAACCAAACAACAGCACAACAAATCACAAAGCTATTACATAAAAGCTAGGATTAGTTACTACCTCAGAAGCTTAGCAGAACTTTAGAATCTCTATACTGCTTTCAACTCCGCCAGAACTTCCTTTCTTCTTTCTTCCTTGCACCTTCTCTCTCAAGAACTTCCTTCTCTCTCTTAAAGGAGCTCTAGACCATGATGAATGAAGGCAAGGGGTATTTATAGTTTTGATGGATGGCATTTTTGTAATTTCCAAGGACTCTGAACTTGTGGCCACCGTTTTTTCTAGAATTTCTTATTTTCTTTTCCATTTATGACATCATCACCATGACATCATCCAAGGGACACCTCATGGGACACCTCATACCTCACATGTCTCACATGGAGAAATTAGGAGAGCCAAGAAGCCTCTGAAAAATTTCCAGTCCAATCCGGTACAGGCCCAGTCCATTTCCTCAAAAACTGGACTGTTTTCTAAATCTAATTTTTCTGAAATTCCATATTGTGTCTTCTGACCTTAAATTTAGTATCTGGGTCCTTTATATCTTTAATATTTTTATACTGGGTCTAAACTTAATTACAGATCCCTTGTGAAGTTACCAAAATACCCCTGGGTGCCTTTTCTTGAGCTATTTTAACCCTAAGGGTAAAATCATCATTTTACACCTTTCTGTACCCTGTCAGGTCATATACTACTCTGGTTAACCTCACCTGTATATGACTTGGCATTTTGGCCTGTCCAAAATGACCAAAATGCCCTCCATTCATCTATTACTTTTTAGTATAACACAGGGGTATTTTCGTAATTTCGCACTTTTCCGGGGTTCTGCTGGACACTGGCCCACCTATCAGTCCAAGGGCCTTACTAGGCCTTTGATGACGCCATTATTGGGCCTCCTAGGGCCCATTACCTTTATGGCACACATCACGAGGAATCTTCCCTGGCAATGTTCATCGGGTATTTCCGCCGTTATACACCGTTTATACACATCTCCGGACACCAGCTCCTTTTATCAGATACACTGGCCTACTGTGTCTTGGCATCCTTTTGGGTCATAACAGGCATCTGACTGGTGTCATCTGACCTCATTCAGTCTCAGTTTAAATACCGATAAATCTCCCTATCGGATACCTGGAGGCCTCACACTCCCGTCTGTATTTGCTAATTTGTGAATAACTTTTTCTACATACCTCCTATCGGTATTCTGTCAGTTTCCTGACATCCGCCCCATCAGGACGCATCATCTTATAATTTTTCACATATATCTGAGGTCTAGGATATCTGGTAGGATTTTTTTATACTTTTCGACTATGAGATCAATTTTGACTATCTGGAGTCCTCAGAAAATTCCTGTATTAAACTGGATTACCCAGCGTCACTTGCTCTATCTACTGGTGAAATATGGGGCTGATCTGAATACGATCACTATTTTTTGCCTATTTCCGGTCCAGGTTTTCATAATTACACTTTTGCCCCTGGAACTTTTCTTCTTTTCAATTAAGTCCCTTTATTTGGCTAAAATTACACTTAAGGACCCCACATTTTTTCTACTTTTCCTTTTTAGCTTTAAACTTTTCATAATTGCACTTAAGTCCTTACATTTTCTTCCTTTTTCAATTTAATCATTTTCTTTGCATAAATGACCATTATATCCCTAAGGACTTTCACTATTTACATATAAGTCCCTGGACTTTCACCTATTTACAGTTTAGTCCCTAAAAACCCTCTGTGTGTTTCTTGGACTTTTGTTCAAAGGGATATATCTATTTCAGGCTACTTTCTAAGTCTCTGGCCTAAAAATTGGGATGTTACAGCAAGAATACCTAACTATAAACTTATGTTTGTTGATTGATATGCTTACTTGTTATGCATAAAGTTTGGTTGAGCTTAGTATGTTATGTGATGATGTTTATGATGATGATGATGAGCTATGAATATGTGCAACTCCTTGCAATCTTTGTCATGACAATATGCATGTTAGAGTTTGCTTATGTATGATCATAAATTAGCTCCCATTGCATGATAACATGTTAGGCATTTAATCAAGTATGCATAACCTTATAGTTTGTATTACTTGCATTGAGATTTCCATGAAATCTCATTCCTCCCATATCAATAAATATTGCTCTAGGTGCTGGAACTTCACAAGGAGGAAGGTAAATGGGAATGAACAATGTGTATATCACTTCAAAAATATGCCTTTAACTTAGATGATGATATATTGGTATGTATAATGTATATACTCACTGGATCCGGGCTGAGACAGATCACTTCCTCCGATAGTTTAAGCAACTTATCCAACGAGTTTTCACCTAAAATTTGGCATAAACATAACTAAGATCTAGAGATTTAATTGGACACCAAGAACGCATAAATTGGTTAAGTTTTCGAATTGATATGATTTATCAAAGTTGGACTTAAACTCTGGATTAAGATAAAATAAGTCATGCTATACAGTAAGGTTCCTACTCGGTTTTCATATAGTAAATGAATGAGTTTTTCCGCAATATTTGGTGAGGTTAAAGTAAATGTTCTGAGATTTAAATAAATAGGTAATTCGACTCAATTGGATAAGTATACAAGGAGAAATAAATTTTTGAAAATGGGGTAAAGAAACTAGAACTTCCAGATTTACCAAATGAACAGAAATTTTCAACGAATAAACTAATTTGATCTGGACAAGAAAACCTCATTTTCATATTTTTCTAACAAATTTAAACCAAATAGATTTCATTATAAATTGGAATCACCTCATTTCAATTTTTTTAGATTTAATTATGAATTTCCAAAGTTCAGGCTGTAATATGGAATTACCAAGTGAACCGTGGCGATGAACAGTACCCATAAGCCTAACTTTTGGAAATTCATATTTTTAAGGTTAAGAGGCATTCCAATGATCTAATATACTTCCAATTGAGTATATGTAAGAATGTGATGTAAGGATGTTTACTAGAAGATATCGTTAAAATTTAAGGATGTTGACTAGAAGAGGCCGTTGTACTGGCAGAATATGGAAGTACTGTGTACGTAGGTGCTGTCTAAGGAGGCTGGAAGTGAGTGGACCTAGCCGGTTCATCCAATCTTTCTTGGGTACTTGCATAGAATGGTAGTTCTCATGGGAATTACCGAATCAATACAGTTACTTTCTGTCAGGATTTTCAGCAGGAGAGAATTAATAAAGTTAAGACTGCTTCTGTAAGTGTACTCTGAAGGGTCTAAGGAAGGATGTTTCAAAAATCGCTATGTAAAATTCCACAAATTTTCAAAATCCCTTGCGCGGAGTACAGTTTTAGTTTTACTTTTTCACAGCCTTGTGTGTTTTATTGCTCTACCAAACGACGATATACTTACATGAATGTCATTTCCCAGCAGTTTCCTCCTATTTTTGGTGCCTATCTCCGTTTATAAAGTCATTTTCCTTCGTCTCCATCGTCATTCTATATCGTCTGTGTTGTAAGTCACCATTTAACTTTGTTATTTGCTCATCTTTCTTGCTGTTTGGATGTTCGTTGTTTATAAGCTATAATACATCTTATGGGCTATCATCCTTGTACTGAAGACATGATCTTTATAGTTTTAGTTTGTTACATTTATTCCTATTTGTTTGTGGGTACATATTTCAAATTTTCTGAATCTATTTGTATTTTTGCCAATTGTTCTATTGTTTTATTTGTTTGTTATAAACTGTAATATATATTGTGGGATATCTTACCTTACTAAAGATTTTATTTTTGTACTTTTGGTTTGTTAACTGGCTTATAAAAAAGTTAGTTCCTTTTTATTTCCTATTTGATGGATTTGGTTATGATTTGAGATTATTTACATTTAAGGGAATAATGGATCGTAGTTGGATGAAAGCTAAGAGAACTACTAAGGAATGTGAAGATGGGGTAGAAAAGTTTCATTAATTTTCTTAAAGGAATGCTTTGAAGCAAAGGGATGTGTTGTTCTTCGGTCCCTATGTCAACTATTTCAACTATAACAGATTGACTATTTCTAATATAAGAGAGCATCTTATATGTGATGGGATAAGTTTAAAATATACAAATTGGATTTGGCACGGTGAGATTAGGATGACTCCTTTCATCAAGAAGTTGTGAATGATAACTTTATGGATAGAATTCTAGATATGTTTTGTAATATTGGAGCCGAATCCTTTCAAAAGTACTCTTTTATACATGAAAGTTTGCTAAATGATGCCGAGATGCCATTGTACTCGGGGAGTAAAGATGTAACATCCCTAATTTCTGTACTAAGTTGTATGTACAGATTGAATAAAATATATGAGATGTTTAGGAAAATATGTGGCCATGTTTATGTAAAGAAAATGATTAATTGGAAGAGGAAGAAAGTCTAAGAGCCAAAGTGCAAAATTACGAAAATGCCACTGTGATGCCCTAAGAAACCAGAAGTAAATAGAGGGCATTTTGGTCATTTCACACAATGGATGGATATCAGAGGAAATTTGATAGTAAATTATTATAATTAATATGAGAATTTATGGAGTTGACAGAAGTCAAAAAGGAGTCCTGTAGAATTAATTATGGAATTTACGGTGATAAAGGACACCGATAAAGGGTTAAAGGAAACATATGTAATTTTTAACAGGACTTATGGGTCTCAGAAAATTATGAAACTTTGTAGAGAATTCATTTTATATTAGAATGAATTTCTAAAAATGTTAGAACAATTAAAAGAGGTGTTTAGCATTTATGCTAAGATTAGGGTAATTTACGGATATCGGTATGAGGAAAGTACATTGGGATTTGAGCCAGTTAGCTATTGGACCTAAAAGAGGCCCAACATTTCGTCCTAGGCCAGCCCAATAAGGCCCAAAAGTTATCTTGGAGCCCAAGTCCAAATAATAAATAATTTATGGATTTTTGAAAAGAAAGAAAAAGAGAATAAAGTAAGAATTAGGTGTTGCACATGGTGGGACCCACAAGGACACAAGAATGGCACCCAAAAAGAGGAAGGGTTAGGTGTACCAAGGGAGGCCATGCTAGTGATGTCATGGTGGTAAGGTCTTGAGTGAAAAGTGAAAAGACATTCCAAGATCAAATCTTTAACCATTAGATCAAATAGTTTCCAAAGTGATCTTGGCCTTCAAATGGCACATGAGTTTTGCTATAAATACCCCCCCTTTCCATTCATTCTTCACACCCAAGAGCTCCTTTAGAAAGAGAAGTGAGTTCTAGAGAAAGAAAGTGGAAGAAAGCAAGGAAGAAGCAAGGGTCTTGAAGGAGCAAGTAAGGTAAGTTGTCTCCTTGCTTCTACCTTTTGTTCTTATGGTTTGTGCTTGAGTTTAAGTGATTTTTGAGGCTTAAATATTGGGGAAATGCTGCTGGAATTTCTATGTATATGTGAGAGGAACATGAGTTTTATGTCATAGATAGTTTAGACAAGCTTAAACAAGCTAGCTGCATAGTTGGTTGTTGGATTAAGTTGATGTTCTTGACTTTACCATGGAAGAACATTTCGGTTTGCACTGTTCATGCACTGTTCATGATAGAAAGAGATGGAATTTCAATGATTTAATGCTTCCATTGAGTTTATATGATAATTTTGTGTAGGATTGGAAAGGTCTTGAACCTTGGAAACCATTGGAATTAAAGGTTGTAATGTTGAAAATTCCTTTCGGTCACTGTTCACTCGCGTGAACAGTGATTTGAATTTCATGATTTTGATGCTTCCAATGGTCTTAAAATGAGATTTTGTGTGGGGGAAAAGTGGAGGAACAAGTATGGGAAGCATTGGAATCAAAATGAGAATTTTTGAAAGAATTATGCATGTTTTTCAAATCTGTCCGGAACAGTGCATAGTTGCTGGAATTTGGTTGTTTTTAGTTCATAAATGGATTCAAAAGGTAAAATTGTGTAGGGTAAGGTCAAGACATCAATTGATTCAAGGGACAAGTTAATTGGCAAAGATTAAAGAAAGTTATGTTAGTTAAAGCAAGTTAAAGGTTCAAGAGAGATAGTCTTGAGTAGTGTTTGAGTTCATGGTCCTAATGGATTATGTAATGAATATGAATGTGATTAGGACCTTGAAACCTCTAAGAAGATGTTGGGGAATGATTGACCAAAAAGCTTGGGAAGCAAGTGCAAGCATTAGAAAGAGAGCTTAAATCCAATGTAGTAAACTTACCCTAAACTTGTATGTATTGAATGTTATGCTTGATTGTGCTATGACTTTGTTGAATTGTGTGCATATGTGTATATGATTGAAGCTCTGTTTCTATGATTACCTTGGCCAATTGTATTTCATATGTTACATGGAAGCATGCACATTACAAAATGTTTACACTTTCACAAGCAAGCACAAGTATTTACTTTAATGCATGCATTGTTTAGTACCATTTGCTACTGAGATTCCCCCGAATCTCATCCCCTATTTATAACCCATTACAGAGAGGTTATATCGAAGTGAATTTTGAGAATGCTGTAAGACGCCGTTATGCTGCCGATTTTCAGACTGAACATAAGGAGATGATACGTACTGTGTACGTAGGTACTGTCTAAGGAGTCTGGAAGTAAGTGGACCTAGTCGGTTCATCCAGTCTTTCCTGGGTACTTACGTAGAATGGTAATTCTCACGGGAATTACCGAATCAGTACAAGATCAGTTATTTTTACAGATTAAGTATAGTAGTTATACTGCCGGATTTCAGGCAGGAAAGATGTAATAGAGATACAAGGATCTTGTTCATGCCCTGTTGTATAAAGATTTATTATTTAATGATAAGTATTGTTTGGCATGTTTGTTTGATATGTGATTAATGTATGCATATGTATGTAAAGTTGCTTGCTGGAATTTGCCACCATGAACAGTAACTCATGGTGATATAGTGATGTTTGATCTATAATTAAAAATAGTAAATGATTAAATAAATGTATGATATGTTTATGATAAATAGTAGACATACCAAGCTTCGATTTGATATATATAATGTCTCATTTCGATGTCTACACATGGAGATATAAATTATCAAAGTTGGGACCAAAATGCTGGATTCAGGAGAAAAACGCTGGATGAACAGTAAAGTTGTAACTTTGACTGACGTTGACTTGGACAAGGAATGGTCAACGAGTTATTTTTTCTTGAAATAGTATTGAGTTAGCTTCATGTATCAATTTGAACCACTGCATTCTGATTTTTCTAGAATTAGTTATGATTTTTCGAAGTCAGGTCACTCATCTGGAATTTACACAGTAAACAGTACTCGATAAGAGTAAAACTCCAGATTGAGAAATTAGATTTCAATGACCTTGAAAGTGGTTCTAAATACTACCAATTGGTCCCTAAGATGTACAAAAATAAGGATGTTTCAAAAGATGTGTACATAAGGTTGAAATTTGTCTTGCGATTAATGAATTTGAAATCGATAAATGGTTGGATCGATTCTAGTTTGACGGAATTGCTTGAGTTGTTGAGTGATGCCCTTCCTATATGTAATACATTACCAATATCAATGTATTGGGTAAAGAAAGTATTGTGTCCGATAGGTTTATCACATAAGAAGATACATATATGCGTGCCTTAGAGACTGCATATTGTATAGAAATGAGTATGAAGGCCTAAATAAGTACCATAAATATGGCACTTCAAGATACAAAGTGAAGAAAGACAGTGATGATTATGATGAGATTACCAAAGGATCTCCTTCGAAGGGGTTGTGGTATCTTCTAATAATACCACGATTTAAATGTTTGTTTACTAACGCCATAAATGTAAAGAACTTGAGATGGCATTCTTATGGGAAAATAAATTATGGTCAACTTTGTTACCCAGCTGATTCTCCTAAATGGAAGACAATAGATAAAAAAAATTCTTGAATTTGGTTTTGAGCCCAGAAATCTTCATTTTGGGCTTTGTATGAACAAAATCAATTCGTATGGTAATCTTAATAGTGTAATATCCTTAATTTTTTGTACTGATTTTTATGTACAGATTAAATGGAATATATGAGTTCTTTTTTAGGAAAAAGATATGGTCTTTTATGTAAAGAAAAGGATTAAATTGCAAAAGAAAGGAAATGAAAGGACTTAAGTGCAATTATGGAAAGTTTAAGGTTGGGAAGAAAAGGTAGACAAAAATGTGGGGTCCTTAAGTGTAATTTTAGCCAAATAAAGGGACTTAGTTGAAAAGATGAAAAGTTTCCGGGGCAAAAGTGTAATTATGAAAACTTGGACCGGAAATAGGCAAAAACAGTGATCGTACTCCGATCAGCCCCATATTCTACCAGTAGGTAGAGCAAGTGACGCCGGGTAATCCATCCTAATACAGGAATTTTTCAAGACTCCAGATAGCCAGAAATGATCTGATAGTCCAAAAGTTATAAAAATTCCTACCGGATACCCTAGATTTTAGATATAAGTAAGAAATTACAGGATGATGCGCCCTTATGGGGCGGATGTCAGGAAACGGACAGAATACCGATAGGAGGTCTGTAGAAAAAGTTATTCACAAATTAGCAAATCCAGACGGGAGTATGAGGCCTCTAGGGATCCGATAGGGAGATTTATCGGTATTTAAACTAAGACTGAATGAGGTCGGGTAACAACAGTCAGATGCATGTTATGACCCAAATGGCTGCCCAGACATAGTAGGGCAGTGTATCTGACAGAAGGAGCCGGTGTCCAGAAATGTGTATAAACGGTGAATAATAATAAAATATTCAATGAACTGTGCTGGAGGAAGATTCCTTGAAATGTGTGCCATAAAGGTAATGAACCCAGAAAGGCTCAATAATGGCGCCATCAAAGGCCCAGTAATACTCTTGGACTGATAGGTGGGTCAGTGTTCAGCAGAACCCCGGAAAAGTACGAAATTACGAAAATACCCCTGTGTTGTACTAAAGGCTAGTAGATGAATGAAGGGCATTCTGGTCATTCTAGATAGGCCCAGAGGCTAAGAAATATCTAAATAAGGTTGACTAGAGCCAGTATATGCTTTGAACAGGTACAGAAAGGTGTGAAATGACGATTTTACCCTTAGGGTTAAAATAGGACAAGAAAGGGCACCAAGGGCATTTTGGTCATTTCGCAGGGGATCTGTAATTGAGCTTAGACCTAGTATTAAAATGTTAATGATATAAAGGGTCTAGATACTAAATGTAAGGTTAGAAGACATAATATGGGTTTTTCAGAAAAATTAGATTCAGAAAACGGTCCAGTTTTCGAGGCGACAAACCTGGCCGGTACCGGATTGGACAGGAAAGCTTCCAGAAGGTTTCTCTCCTCTCCAAATTGCGCCATGTGAAGAATGTGGGTGATGAGGTATCCCTTGAGGTGGCATTGAGTGATGTCATGGATGATGCAGTAAAAGGAATAAAGAAAAATAGGAAATTCCGGAAAAACCAGGACCACAGGATCAGATGGCTTCAAAATTACAAGAATGCCATTGACCAAAATTATAAATACCCCCTAGCTCTTCATTCCCACGGCCAAGAGGCTTTTTAGAGAGATAAGGAAGTGCTTGAGAGAGAAAGTGAGAAAAAGAAAGAAGAAAGGAAGTTCTGGTGAAGTTGGAAGTAGTAGAGAAATTCTGAAGTTCTGCTTTTAAGGTAGTAACTAATCCTAGCTTTTATGTAATGTCTTTGTGAATTGTTCTGCTATTGTTTTGTTGGATTGTTGTCTTATATGTTATGCTTGAAGCTCTATTACAATGCTATGATCATATGTTATTGAATATTGAAGCATGCAGCATACTTATCTGTACACAACCACAAGCAAGCACTGTCACTCTGCATTACATATATTGCTATGATTGTTGCTACTGAGATTCTTTTGAATCTCATTCCCATATATAACATTACAGGGGAGGTTCTATCAAAATAAAATTTGGAAATCTTAAGAGACGCCGTTAGTCTGCCGAAATTCTGGCAACGAAGCAGGAACAAAGAAAGGAACTGATACGTACTGTGTACGTAGGTGCTGTCTAAGGAGGCTGGAAGTGAGTGGACCTAGCAGGTTCATCCAGTCTTTCCTGGGTACTTACGTAGAATGGTAGTTCCTACGGGAATTACCGAATTGGTACAAGATCAGTTACTTTCTACAGATGGAATGTAGCAGTTATGCTGCCGGATTTTAGACAACGAAGAATGTAATAGAAATATGAGGATGTTAATTATGCACTGATGTATAACAGTTGATTATTTAATAATGAGTGTTATCTGGCATGTTTGACTGATATATGATGTATGTATGCATTAATATGTAAGGTTAGTTGCTGAAAAATGACTCTATGAACAGTAATCCGTGGAGACCAATTGATGTTTGGTAAATCATTAAAAATAGTAAATGGTTGAATAAATGTATGATATTTTTATGGTAAATATTAGACATACTAAGATTTAATTTGATATATATAATGCTTCATTTGGATGTATACACGAAAAGATATAAATTGTTAAAGTTGGGACCAGAATGCTGGATTTAGGAGAAAATCACTGGATGAACAGTAAAGTTGAAACATTGACCCACGTTGAATTTGTCAAGGAATGGTCAACCAATGATTTTTACCTAAAATATACTTAAGTTATCTTCATGTCACAATTTGAACCACTTCATTTAGATTTTTCTAGAATTAATTATGATTTTTCAAAGTCAGGTCACTCATCTGGAATTGGCCACAGTGAACAGTATCCGATAAGAATAAAATTCCAGATTAAGAGTTTAGACTTCAATGACCTTGAAAGTGGTTCTAAGTGCTACTGAATGGTCCTTAAGATATATAAAAATAAGGATGTGACAAATAGCACACATAATACTTGGCTAATTCTCCTTGTGATTTATAACTTCCCTCCCTCATTGTGTATGAAACGAAAGTACATCATGTTGTATTTGATGATCTCGGTGTAACACCCTACTTGCCTTAGAGACCAAACGGTAGCATCTAGAACTACTTTTAAGGTCATTGAAGTCAAATTACACAATCTGAAATTTTACTCTATCGAGTACTATTCACTATGTAAATTCTAGACAGGTGACTTGACTTCAAAAAATCATAATTAAATCTACAAATATCGAAACAAAGTGGTTTAAGTTGTTACGTGAAGCTAACTTAATCCTGTTTTAGGAAAAAATAACTACTTGACCACTCTTTGACCAAGTCATCATCAGTCAATGATAAAATTTTATTGTTCATCCAACATCATTCCCCTGATTCCAGCATTTTGGTCCCAAATTTGACAAATTATATCTTCATGTGTAGACATCCAAATGAGGCGTTCTATATATCAAATCAAATCTTGTTATGTCTACTATTTATTGGTAAAATATCATATATTTATTCTATCATTTACTATTTTTCATTACATCTCAAAGGTTACTGCCTTATCACAAGTTACTGTTCATATGGGCAAATTCCAGCAACCAATTTTACATACATGTGCATAACATACATCAATCATATATCAATCATGCTAAATAATTCTTAAATTCTCTTCATGCATCTTCATCTCCTCCATCTTGAGAAGACCTATTGTGTTGGATTGATATGGAAGGGTTGAGATTTATGGGGAAATCTCAGTAGCAAACGATACCACAAACAATGTATGTAAGCATATGCTTAGTGTTTAACATGCTTGCTTTATTATGATCATGCTTGCATAATGACATATACATGCTTCCATGATTCTTACTTATAACATATGGCTATAGTATATAAAGAAACAGAGCATTCTCAATCATACATACTTCACATAATCAAGACAAGCCAACATCATATTAACAACACTTAAACAATAACCATACAAGCTTAGGTATAAGTTCACAACTTGTCGAGTAGCTTTTTGTTAGTCCTTAGCCTTTGCTTTGAGGTTCCTTCTTTTCATAGGTTAGAGCCTATATAGGACATAATAATATTTTCATTATTACCTTATCTAGTATAGCTCTACTTAACTCAAGTTTAACTTGAGGGAATACCCTTAATCCGACAATCCTCTAATTTTCTTTTTATCAATGGCTAACCTTATCAAGAGAGAGACATTTCACTATTCTAACTATTAAATTCATAAGAACAATCCTCTAATTTATTAGAGAAGTAACTAGGATAAGTTACCTTATTCCTAAGCTTGTCGAGTCCTTAAGCTCCTTGGATTACTCCTAGCTAGGTAAGACCTCCTCCTTTTTTCTTCCTTTCTTTCTCTTCCTTTTCTCTTTTTTTCTCTCTCTTCCTTGATACTTGCCATGATGTGCCTTGGAATGGAGGGGTGGGGGTATTTATAGTTGAAAGGAGGTGGTATGGACGGTCTAAATCGAGTCGTGATAAACGACTCAGATCGCTTGCTTTCTCACCAAGCTTTGCCTGTATCATCATGATGACATCATCCCCATTGTGTCATCATGGTAGCTGGCACCTCGTGTGGGTCCCACAGGACACCTCATGAAACATCCTACTTTTAACTTCTCAGAGTATATATTCATAACGTATTTAACTAGCAAAAGCATTAATTTGACCCAAAAATTAAAATTTTTAAATTTAACTCTCGGGTACTATTCACTTGGTAAATTCCATATTGACAGTCAAAATTTGAAAATTCATAACTAATTCTAAAAAAATCGTATGGAGGTAATCCAAATTTATACTTGAAGATCTTTCATAAATCTTTAAGGCAACAATATAAATCTGGACATTTACCTTCCCAATAAATACAGTTAAATCGTTACTTTTTACTCTTTATATGACAAATTCTAGAAATTCCAGATTCTGTCTTATAAATTTAGAAATTCATTTCTCTTGATATACATATCCAAATGAGACGTGTTACCTATGAATTTAAATCTCTCGATGTGTACTAATTGTTCATAAAATTTTGTGAATTAATTCCTTCATTTACTAAATCAAACTGGAGTCAAAGTAAGATTGCTCTAGGACCTCCGTTTTTGCCATTTCATCTTCTATCTTAATTTTTCATAAATTAATCTAGAATTCCTAAACTATCAAATAGGCTTCGCATATCTTGATATAGATCATATACATTTTTCATAATTATTTCATATGTTTTATCACATAAATAGACACTTTACATAACTAGGAAAGACCATACATTATAAGCTAGAGTATCAAATTGTTCACCTTCTTTCTTCCATTCTTTAGCTCTTCTCCATTCATACATTTTTCATCATGATTGACCTAAATTGGTTGGTTGTGGGAGGGTGAGATTCTAGGGAGTCTCAGTAGCAAATATTACTACTTAAATATGCAATATGGATGCTAATGCATGATATGTAATTTCATTAAACTTTCTTTAATTAGTGACATGCCATCATACTATATGCTTTGTATAAAAATGCATGGCAATGGGAAACATGTTATTCATAACATATTCAACATCATTCATCATGTCACAACATCATTCAATCATCATATACATGTCAACACATAAGCATACCACATCAAGCACATAAAGAGGTAAGTCCACTACCTTAAACATAAGTTTTTTCTTGTTCTTACACTTGTTCCCTAAGCTTCCAACCAAACATTGGTTCCTTGCTCATCCTCTTTAACTCATTTTCTTTGACATATCATGGCCCTAAACACAATTACATTGTGTATACAACTCATTAGAGCCATTACATAAACATTGTACATCAAGTTCCTTAAAACCCATAACTCTTAACTTAATTCTTGGATTTAGTGGTTTAGCTTTGTAAAAATTATTTCCTTAGATCAATCCTACATAATTTTGTCCAAGGAATCCAAATATGATCTTGGAATATGAAAATCAAACTCCTCATATGAAATTTGTAATATCTCAATTTTTATGCCTAGAGACTCAAAAAGTAGTCTAAAATAGGTAGGCTACCAGACCCCTTTAAGTAGAAGTTTCAGAAATATATAAATGATGTTCAGGGGCTAAACTATAAATAATAAAAGTTTAGGGACTAAATTGTAAATAGTGAAAGTCCCTAGGGGTATAATGGTTATTTTAGAAAAGAAAAGGACTAAAGTGAAAGTCTAAAAGTTCCATGGTGTAAAATGGAAGTAGACACAAGTTTTGGACCATTAAATGTAATTATAAAAAGTTGAGGGACTAAAGTGTAATTTCCAAAAATTCAGGGGTAAAATGGTAATTATGAAAAGTTGAGCCAGAAAAGGCTCAAAACTATCTGAAAGTATTTCAGTCCCAAATTTTATCAGTAGATAGAGAAAATTATGCTGGCTAATCTAGCCTGATACAAAAATTTTATTGGAGTTCCAGATAGCTGATATTTATCTAATAATTTGAAAGTCACCTGAATTTTTTATTAGACCTTTTGGACCTCAGATATAAGTAAAAAGTTATAGGAATGTGAGTCCTGTGAAGCCAGAGGTTAGGGAACTGACAGAATCCCGAAAGGAGTTCTGTAAGAAAAGTTATTCATGTTTTAATAAATTTTGACTAGAGTTTATTGACACCCGATATCCGATTATGAAACTTAAGCAGTAAGCAAGATGGGACTGAATGAGCCAGATGATGTCACAGGAGGCCCATGATGAAGCCAAATGTGGCCCAAGCCCATGATATAAGTTCATCGGTTAAAGGGGCCAGTGTCCAGAAATATTCAGAAAATGAGCAAAATTACAAAAATGCCTCTATATTATAAAATAATTAAAAAATGAGTGGAGGGCATTTTAGTTATTTTACCCAAGTCAAAAGGTAAAAGAGAGCTACAAGAGTAGTTTATCAGGGTCAGGAAATATTCTGTTGAAATGTGAAAAGACAATAATGCCCCTAGAATTATTAAAGTAAATATAGAGAAACTAAGGGTATTTTGGTAATTTACCAAGAGATTAGTAATTAAGTTAATACCCAATCCAATAATGTCAATAGTAAGAAGAATCTAGATACTAGATTTAAGATCAAAATATGTATTATGGAATGTCAGAAAAATTAGATTTTGAAAACAGTCTAATTTTTGGGAAATTGAACTGAGCTGGTATAGGATTGGACATAATGTACTGGAGGTTTCTAGAAGCGATGACTCACCAGGTGAGGTTTTCTATGGGACCCACACAAGGTTCCACCTAGCATGATGACATAAGAGGGATGATGTCATCATGATAATGCAAGTAAAGCTTGGTGAGGAAGCAAGCGATCTGAGCCATTCATCACGATTAGATCTAGACTATCAATACCACCTCCTTTCAACTATAAATACCCTACCCCTTCCATTCCAAGGCACATCAAGGCAAGGAGCAAGGAAGAGAGAGAGAGAAAAAGAGAGAAGGAAGAGAAAGAAAGGAAGGAAAATGGAGGAAGTCTAACCGAGCTAGGAGTAATCCAATGAGCTTAGGGACTCGTCAAGTTTAGGAATAAGGTAAGTAATTTATCCTAATCTCTGCTATAATAAATTAGAGGATTGTTCTTATAAATTTAATAGTTAGAATAGAGAAATATCTCTCTCTTGATAAGGTTAGCTGTTGATAGAAAGAAAATTAGGGGATTGTCAGATTAAGGGTATTACCTCAAGTTGAGCTTGAGTTAAGTAGAGCTATACTAGATAGGATAATAATAAAAATATTATTATGCTATGTATAATCTTTGACTTATGTAAAGAAGGAACCACAGAGCAAAGGCTAAGAACTAAGGGGAAGCTACCCGACAGGTAGTAAACTATCCTAAACTTGTATGTATTGGATGTTTATCTTGGTTATGCTATAACTATGTTGAATTGTGTTGCATATGTGTATATGATTGAAGCTCTATTTCTATGATTACTTTAGCCAATTGTACTTCATATGTTACATGGAAGCATGCACATTACACAATGTTAACACTTTCACAAGCAAGCACAAGTATTTACATTGATGCATACATTGTTTATGGTACCGTATGCTATTGAGATTTCCCCAAAAATCTCACCCCTATCTTTTTCAAACATAACAGGGTACTATTTTGGAGAAGATGAAGCTTAGGAAAGTAAGGTATGACAAAATTTTATCAGAATCGTACAGCACCTTCCTAAATTCAAAAAATTCTCATTTTAATTTCAATGTTTCCAATACTTATTTCTCTACTTTATCCCACACAATTTTTCATTTTAAAACCATTAGAAGTATGAAAATCATGAAATTATAACTCCTGCCTAGGCATATGAACAGTGATAGAAAGGGTCTCAAGATTACAATTCCAAGATTACATAATTTCCTAAGCTCAAACTACTTAATTCTAGCTTGTTTAAGCTTATATAAACATTTTATAACTCAATATTCATCTTCTTCCCCATCAAGATAGAACATCCAGTAACTCGCATGGAGAGAAAAATGGTGTTTCAACCATTCAAATCCAAGAGAAATCTTCCTACAACATAATACAAAGGTAGGAGGAAGAAGTTACCTTGGATCCTTGCTTGTTTAGCTACTTGATTTTCCTCTTCTTCTTGCTTGAAATCCATTTTAGCAGCACCTCCCCATGGTTCCCAATGCTTGGAGTGAATGTGCAGAAATGAGGGGGTATATATAGAAAAGTTTGGGTGGAAATGGATGGCTAGGATTTAATCTTTCACTATTTGATCTAATAGTCCATATTCAATCTTAAACTTGCCTTGCCCACCAAGCCAGTTTATGGCATCATCCATGATATCATTGTTGGAGATTGTGCCATAGGGGCCAATCATTATGTTATGAACATTGTTTATTTATGAATTTCTTAATTATGTTATCACATTATTTGCATGTTTACTGTGATGACCAATGTAATATCCTTAATTTTTGTACTGATTTCCATGTACAGATTAAATAGAATATATGAGTCCTTTTTCAGGAAAAAGATGTGGTCCTTTATGTAAAGAAAATGATTAAATTGCAAAAGAAAGGAAATGAAAGGACTTCAATGTAAATATGGAAAGTTTAAGGTTAGGAAGGAAAGGTAGACAAAAATGTGGGGTCTTAAAGTGTAATTTTAGCCAAATAAAGGGACTTAAGTGCAAAGAAGAAAAAGTTTCCTGGGGCTAAAGTATAATTAAAGAAAATTAGGCCAGAAGTGGTTTGGACTGACCGGTGGCATTTCAGTCCCATATATTACCAGAAGATAGGGCAAGTGACGCTGGGTAATCCAGCCTAATACTGGAATTTTTGAAGACTCCAGATAGCCAGAAATGGACTGACCGTCCAAAAGTTACAAAAATTTATACCGGATACCCTAGATTTCAGATATAAGCAAGAAATTACAGGATGATGCACCTTTATGGGGCGGATGTCAGGAAACTGACAGAATACCGATAGGAGGTCTGTAGGAAAAGTTATTCACAAAATAGCAAATTCAGACGGGAGTGTGAGGCCTCCGGGGATCCGGGTAGGAGATTTATCGGTATTTTTGAAGGGGCTGAATGCGATCGGATGACTTCAGTCAGATGACTGTTATAACCCACAAGGATGCCTGAACACAGTAGGACACTGTATCTGGGAAAAGGAGCCGGTGTCCGGAAAGGTGTATAATCGGTAAATAATAATTAAAATATTCGGTAAACTGGGGCAGAGGAAGATTCCTCGTAATGCGTGCCATACAGGTAATGGACCCAGGAAGCCCAAAAATGGCGGCATTAGAGGCCCAATAAGACTCTTGGACTAATAGGTGGGCCAGTGTCCAGCAGAACCCCGGAAAAGTGCAAAATTACGAAAATGCCCCTGTGTTGTACAAAAAGGGCAGCAGATGAATGGAGGGCATTCTGGTCATTCTGGACAGGCCTAGAGTCTAAGACATATCTAAATAAGGTTGACTAGAGCCAATATATGCTTTGACCAGGTTCAGAAAGGTGTCAAATGACGATTTTGCCCTTAGGGTTAAAATAGGACAAGATAGGGCACCAAGGGCATTTTGGTCATTTTGCAGGGGATCTGTAACTAAGTCTGGACCCAGTATTAAAAATTTAATGATATAAATGGTCTAGATACTAAATGTGAGGTCAGTAGACATAAAAAGGATTTTCAGAAAAATCAGATTCAGAAAACAGCACGTTTTTTTAGGAGACGGACCGGGCCGGTACCGGATTGGACCGGAAAGCTTCCGGAAGGCTCTAGCTCTCTCTCAATTTCGCCATGTGAATAATGTGGGAGGTGAGGTGTCCCATGAGTTGGCATTGAGTGATGTCATGCATGATGTAGTAAAAGGAATAAAGAAAAATAGAAAATTCAGGAAAAACCAGGACCACAGGATCGTAAGTCTTCAAAATTACGAGATTGCCATTGCTCAACACTATAAATACCTCCCCTAGCCCCTCATTTCGGCACAAGCAAGAAAGAGAGGAAGAAAGAAGTTCTTGAGAGAGAAAGTGAGAGAAAGAAAGAAGTAAGGAAGTTCTGGTGAAGTTGGAAGTAGTAGAGAAGTTCTGAAGCTCTGCTTTTGAGGTAGCAACTAATCCTAACTCTTATGTAATGTCTTTGTGATTTGTTGTGCTTTGTTTGGTTGGATTGTTGTCTTATATGTTATGCTTGAAGCTCTATTCCAATGCTATGAACATATGTTATTGAATATGGAAGCATGCAGCATACTTATCTGTACACAATCACAAGCAAGCACCGTCACTCTGCATTACATATATTGTTATGATTATTGCTATTGGGATTCTTTTGAATCTCATTCCCAAATATAACATTACAGGGGAGGTTCTGTCAAAATAAAATTTGGAAATCTTAAGAGACGCCGGTAGGCTCCCGAAATTCTGGCAACAAAGACGGGACAAAGAAAGGAACTGATACGTACTGTGTACGTAGGTGCTGTCTAAGGAGACTGGAAGTGAGTGGACCTAGCAGGTTCATCCAGTCTTTCCTGGGTACTTACGTAGAATGGTAGCTCCTACGGCAATTACCGAATCGGTACAAGATCGGTTACTTTCTACAGACAGAATGTAGCAGTTATGCTGTCGGATTTTAGACAACGGAAAGTGTAACAGAAATATGAGAATGATAATCATGAACTAGTATATAACAGTTTATTATTTAATATTAATTGTTATCTGGCATGTATGACTGATATGTGTTGGTTGTATGCATGTGTAAGTAAAGACTAAATGCTGAAAATAGGCTCAGTGAACAGTAATACGTAAAGACCTATTCATGTTTGATAAAACATTAAAAATAGCAAATGATTGAATTAATGTACGAAATTTTTAGGGTAAAAAGTAGACATACTAAAATTTAATTTGATATATAGATTGCCTCATTTGGATGTATACACGAAAAGATATAAATTGTTAAAGTTGGGACCAGAATGCTGGATTCAGGAGAAAGTCATTGGATGAATAGTAAGATTGAAACGTTGACCCACGTGGAATTTGTCAAGGATTGGTCAACCAATTATTTTTCACTGAAATATACTTAAGTTATATTCATGTAGAAATTTGAACCACTTCATTTTGATTTTTCTAGAATTATTTATGAATTTTCAAAGTCAGGTCACTCATCTGGAATTTGCCACAGTGAACAGTACCCGATATGAATAAAATTCCAGATTTAGAGTTTAGACTTCAATGACTCTGAAAGTGGTTCTAAGTGCTACTGAATGGTCCCTAAGATGTATAAAAATAAGGATGTGACAACCATCCTTGGATAACTCATGATCTTATCCTAAATGTCCCTGGTCGGTCATCTATACGGGAGCAAAGATGAAATAAGACCAGTATGACTTTGAAGATATATAGAGATATAAATCAAAGTCATAGGCACATGTAAGAGTACAGGGTGTTGGACCGACCCGCTATGAGAGAGCTGCATGGGTTAAGTCATAAGCTTCTCTCATATACAAGCCATGTCACTATGCCCTTTGACTTGAGATCATCATGGATTCCTACATGACAAACGCTCAGCTTTGACCTAGTCAAAAGTCACTTTTGACCGAGTGATCATAAAGGCTATGTTCGGGCTCAGTGGTTTTTCATGCGGAGGAATGTGAATGGTCAAGATGGAATTTATCCCTCGCATTCGTAGAGAGATATTACTGGGCCCCTCGATGAGTGAGTCTAAGAAATGTATGGCCATACTGTAATGGAAAGGTAGTTCCATTTTTATATTCAGACTACTCAGGGATCGAGAAAGTAACGGTCAGGAATAGGAGGATGACGTTCACCATGCCTCATCCATGACCGAAATATCGTGTGATAAAAGGGACGTGATATGGTTGGATGAAAGGTAATATCGTTCATCGATCCTCATATGATTTGGGTAGTCATAATGTCTTGCTAGAGACCGCTTACGACTTGTGGATTAGTATAGTAACTGGCCCACTGCCAACTTCATATGGGCCTACAGGGTCGCACACAAAATAGCCCAACTCGAGCTGTGATGTCTAGGTTCATTGAATATAAGACATGTCTTGATGCAATGAATAATCTAAGGTGGATATATATTATATATATAAATTTGTATTTATATATTATATATAATATAAGAAATATTTGCAAGATTTAATTTATAAGGATAAATTAAATCTCTATCACTTTTGAATTTGAATTTAAATTGATATGATCAATTTGAATTTAAAATTTAAATTGATAAGATATCTCAAATTTGATTTATGAGAATAAATCAAATATAATTCCATCTTATCTTTATTTTAAATTAAATAAATAGGTGAATTAAATTTGTGGGATGGATTTAATAAAAATTATATTTATTTAATTAGTTTCTTATCATGCAATATATGATATTGTATTAATTTCAGAATTAATATAAGATTAATTTTAAAGCCCGGCCCAATTAGAAGCCCGATAGCATCCTATATATTTGACATTAGGAGCTAGGGTTCTACACACAAAAAAAGGGGGCAAGGAGAGTGCAAAAGGTTTACAGATAAGAAACTGCCGAAATAGAGACGGTGAGGACGGAATCTTGAGAAAGCCCTAGAGGGATAAGAGGCGCTAGCACGTATTTCATGGTTGGAACGCTATTCGTGTGGATACCGGTAGTGGAAGCAGATCTGAGTTGTCGACTTCTTGTGATCGAGAAAAGAGCACCAGGTACGACGAAGTCGCGACCAGTTGACACAGGGGTCGCGACTAAATTGGCATCTGAACGTCATAAATCCGAAAAGAGACTACAGGTCGTGACTAGAAGTAGAGGAAGTCGCGACTGCAAACTCTAGAGATGACAGGTCGTGACTAGAAGCTGAGTAGGTAGCGACTGCAAACTCCAGAGGCGACGGGTCGTGACAAGAAGCTGAGAAGGTCGCGATTGAAAACTCCAGAGGCGAAGAGTCGTGACTAGTGGACACTGAGGTTGCGACCACAGCTTGAATACCGAAGGTAACACTTCTTTCTCCTTGACTTAAACACATTCGGTAGATCCTGGATGGGAATGGAAAAATTTTTAAAGTTAATTTCCGCTGCGTGTCTTCCAATTCCCTTTAATCATTTAGGTCCTTGTTTGGTACAATTTAGGGCTAGGATCTAATTGTAAAAATTCTAGTCCAATCCGGTACCGGTCCGGTCAAATTTTACAAAAACCAGACTTTTTAATAACTCTAATTTACTCAGATCCAATAATATGTTTTTTGACCTTAAATCTAGTATCCAGATTTTTCCTACTATTGGCATTGTTGGAATAGGTATTTATCCACTTATCATTCCTTGAAAAATGACTGAAATGCCCTTAAGGGCATAATTGTCATTTCACACCTCTTTACACATTATCAGGGAATATACTGACTCTAATTAATCATTCCTATATCTCCCTTAGTGTTTTAACCCTGTCAAAATTACCAAAATACCTTCCACCCATCTCTTGTTCAGTATTACAACACAGGGCATTTTCATAATTTTATATTTTTAAGGTCTTTATTAACACTTTCTCACATACCTATCTAGAAGTATTATTGGGCCTATGAGGTGCCATTTTGGGCCTTTTACTTGGTCCCCTACCTTCATGGGTTCAACTCCCAAGAAATTCCACTGAAAAGTATTTACCAAGTATTTTATTCTACTGTAAATTCTATTATAAATTATACATAACTTATTTTTTAGTTCTGTCAATTTAATAAATTCTTATATTAATTATCAGAATTTACTATAAAATTTCATCTGATTCTGAGGTCCAAAAGATATTGTACTAATTTTCTAAACTTTTAAAAATTATTTCAATTTATCGGGACCTCAAATCAAAATTTCATTTTGCATTAAACTGATAGAATAATTTTCTTTATTTTATGGTAAATTTGGGACTCAATGCTTCCAGGCAGTTTTGGGCCTTTTGTGGCTTAACTTCCCATAATTACCATTTTATTCCTAAACTTTTAAAATTACACTTTAGTCCCTCAACTTTTTATAATTACACTTAATTGCCCATAACTTATGTCTACAATTTTGTACCATGAAACTTTTAGACTTTTCAGTTTAGTCCATCTCTTTCTTCAAAACTCATCTAAACTTTATCATTTTTCTGATTATTGTAACATCCCAATTTTCAGGCGTAGAGATGCAGAGATAGCCTAAGATTAAGAGGCTACTAGACCCCTTTTTAGCAGAAGTCCCAGAGGAACGTGAAGAGTTTCAGGGACTGAGCTGTGAGTAAGTAAAGGTACGGGGACTTATGTGTAAACAGTGGAAGTCCTGAGGGGTAAATGGCCATTTGGGATGATGTAAAGGTCAAAGGTTCAAGAGTTGACCAGTTAGGTGGCGATGATAGAGACTTTCGTCGCGACGAGAGTGTATTATAGTCGCAACTAATATTGGCTGAGAGGCTTGGTCGTGACGGATATGTATGTGGTGTCGCGACTAATGAGTAGAATAAGCCTGGTCGCGACTAAAAAGTGATGTGGTCGCGACGAAAGACTGTTGTGGTCGCGACGAAAGACTGTTATGGTCGCGACGAAAGACTGTTATGGTCGCGACTAAAGAATGTTGTGGTCGGACTAGAGAAAGCTGTGGTCGCGACTAATGAACACAGAAGGTGTTAGGTCGCGATGAGATGATGGCTAGGTCGCGACTAGTGGCTAAAGTGGTGCTAAGCGTATGGGCCATGAGTTATGAAGGTCCAAAAGAGATAGTTACCCGGTTAGAGATAGACCGGAGGCAGGAGGCCAGATACAGGAAAGGTTATCTGGAAACCATGAGGTGGACTGATAAGGTATCCTCATGGGACCCACAGGATGCCACATGGCATTAAAGTAATGGTTCAGTAGAGTAAAGTTACTCGGTTGGCACGAAAACCGAGGAAGTGATCAGATAAGTCTGGGACTTATCTGGATAGCATTGGGAAGCGTGCAAGGTCTCTTCCAGTCGCCACATGGCATTAGTCTGCAGGAAGCAGATAAAGCTGAGGGCACGTATTACGAGGCAGGAGACTGGACCGGTGAGTCAACATGCTGAGTCAGCTGCTGAGGTGTCCAGGAATTGAGCATGTGCAAAATGTGACGCTGAGGTGTCCCGGTGAGGTGTCCCGATGATGTCATGCATGATGCAGTAAAGGAGGAATTAAAGAAAATAGAAAAATCCAGGAAAAACTAGGACCGCAGGATCAAAGTTTATGGTAATTACAGAATTGCCATTGAAGGCAATTATAAATACCCCCCTCCATTCCATTTCCATTCATGCATGGCAAGGGAGAAGGGAGAGAAAGAGGAGAGAGAAGGAGAAGGAAGGGAAGAGAGAAAGGAGAAAAGGAAGTAAGGAAGTTCTGGCGGAGCTGGAAGCAGAATAAGAATAGTGGAGTTCTGCTAAGCTAGCCAGGTAGTAACTAATCCTAGCTTTTGTGTAATAGCTTTGTGATTTGATGTGCTATTGTTTGGTTGGATTGTTGTCTTATATGTTATGTCTGAAGCTCTGCTGTAATGCTATGATCATATGTTATTAAGCATGGAAGCACGCAGCATACTTATCTGTACACAATCACAAGCAAGCACTGTCACTCTGCATTACATATATTGTTATGATTGTTGCTACTGAGATTCCCTCGAATCTCATCCCCATACGTAACCCATTACAGGGAGGTTATGCTGACTTGGATTTTGAGAAAGTCAGGAGACGCCGTTATGCTGCCGAAGTAAAGACTGAACATCAGTATATGATAAGTACTATGTACGTAGTGCTGTCTAAGGAGGCTAGAAGTGAGTGGACCTAGCCGGTTCATCTAGTCTTTCCTGGGTACTACGTAGAATGGTAGTTCTTATGAGGGAATTACCGAATCAGTATGGTTCAGTTCTTTGTACAGATGAAGCGTAGCGGTTATGCTGCCAGAGTTTAGGCAGAAAGAGTTATAATAGAAATATGAGAATTCTATGTATGCTCTGTTGTATATGCCATCTTGTATGATATTATGTTATTCAATGATAAATACTGTTTGGCATGTTCAATTTGTGGACGTTAATTTAAGAGGGAAATTCGCTGGTCCTGAGGTAGCAATGTTCTGACCTCAGTTTGACCTAGTAAACGGAGGAGTCTGGCCACGAGATTTGGTGAGCCGGTAGTACACGTCTGGGGCATTCCGTGGATAGGTATTAAGCCTCATTTGGATGTGTAGAAGGTGAGAAATCAGTTCTCAAAGTACAGATTCAGAGTAAGGAACTTAGGAGTAAAAGTTCAATCTCTGGACTTAGGTACAGCTATTATTGCTTCCGCAAGTGTACTCTGAGGAGTATAAAGGAGGATGTTTCAATTATCATCATAATCCCTTCCAAAACTCCTTCCTCTATCTGTCCCTTACTGATTATACAGTCTATTCCATACAGGTAGGGAACATTAGGATGTGACACCTCACATGGTGAGTCATCACTTCTAGAAACCTCCAGTACATTCTGTCCAATCCTATATACTCTTGTACCGTACAAAGGGATTTTCTTGAATTACTAGACTATCATGTAGTTCAATACTTTCCATGTATTCCAATAGTACTATTTACCTAGAAAACATTTATTAAATTGATACTTATAAATATCTGATAAAATTCCCCTTATCAGATCATTTTTCCCAATTATAACTATAACCGGGTACTTGTATTTTTCCTGGATCTTACTAAATTATGTTTCAGGGTATTGGGCCCTACTACCATGTGGAATGGCCCTCTTTGGTGCCATTCTGGCCTAACCTAGACCCAGCTCGCCTACTGCTAAAATTTTATTATCTAGATATCAGGCGTCAACGAACTTCAAAATTCACTAAAACGTGAATAACTTTTTTTACAGAACTCCTTTTTAGATTTCGTCAGTTCCCTAACCTTTTGCTTTATAGGACGCACTTTCCTATAAATTTTTATCTATATCTAAGGTCCAAAAAAGTATGATAAAAAATTTGGATAACTTTCAGAATATCACATAAATATTAGCTATATGGGACCTCCAATAACCTACTTTCCCCTATTTACAATTTAGTCCCTGAACTTTCATTACTTACAGTTTAGTCTATGAACTTTTATTATTTGTAAGTCCCTAAAAACTCTCTGTATGTTTCTAGGACTTTTGCTCAAAGGGGTCTGGTAGTCTATCTATTTCAGGCTACTTTCTGGGACTCTGAGCCTAAAAATTGGGATATTATAATTCTCCCCCTCTTAAAATAAATTTTGTCCTCAATTTAAATAGTATCTTAGTAAATTATCTTGGATATATATCATTTCTATATCCTCTTCTACTTTATGACTAAAGCTTGGGGTATCTATCTTTTATCTTGACATCTAGCGGAGTTCTTTTAACATTCATAAAACTTCATATCTATCTCGTGCTGCTTTGCTCCCTTTTATCGTAGTAAACTCAATAAGAGTCGAAGTCTTCTTCTTTCTGTTACTTGCTTAATTGTCATGCATCTATTCGTTTATAGACAATTTATTATACTAGGCTTGTAAGTAGTGTCCATTTTTTTCGTATCTTACCCTTCAGAATTTTGATGTAATTCTAGGGTCTCTATCATTTCTCTTTTTGACTTCCAACTTTTACCAGTCTCTCAGGAGAATAGTGTTCTTTTGCCTTTCTTTCTCCTGAAACAAAGTCATAATCTGTAATATCTCAATTTTCAGGTCCAGAGACTCAGAAGTAGCCTGAAATAGATAGGCTACCAGACCCCTTTGAGTAGGAGTCTCAGAAACATACAAAGAATTTTTAGGGACTAAACTACAAATAAGTGAAAGTACAGGGACTTGTATGTAAATAGTGAAAGTTCCTAGGGGTATAATGGTCATTTAGAAAAAGAAAGGGACTAAAGTGAAAGTTTAAAAGTTTCATGGTAAGAAATAAAAGTAGACACAAGTTGTGGGCTATTAAAGGCAATTATAAAAAGTTAAGGGACTTAATTAAAAAGAGGAAAAGTTTTCAGGGGCAAAACGATAATTATAGAAAGATGAGCCGAAAGTGGCTTAGAACTGTCCGGAAGCATTTCAGTCCCAAATTTCACCAGTAGATAGAGGAAATGATGCTGGTTAATCTAGCCTAATACAAAAATTTTATTAGAGTTTCAGATAGCTAAAATTTATCTAATAGTCTAAAAGTTATCTGAAATTTTTATCAGATCTTCTGGACCTCAGATAAGAGTAAAAAATTACAGGAATGTGAAGCCAGAGGTCGAGGAACTGACAGAATCTAGAAAGGAGTTCTGTAGAAAAAGTTATTCACTTTTTATTGAATTTAGACGGGAGTTCGTGAACGCCTGGTATCCGATTGAGAAATTAATCGGTAAGCAAACTGGACTGAATAAGCCCAGGTGACATCACACAGAGGCCCATAATGACACCAAGAGAGGCCCAGGTCCATGATATCAGTTCAACGATAAAAGGGGCCAGTGTCCAGAAAAAGGTGCAAAATGACGAAAATACCCCTGTGTTATAAAATAATTAAAGAATGAGTGAAGGGTATTTTGGTCATTTGACTAAGGTTAGACAGTTAAGAAAGGTTATTTGGATAGTTGACCAGGGTCAGGGAATACTCTGGTAAGGTGTGAAAAGATAATAATACCCCTAGACTCACTAAAGTAAATAAAGAGGGACCAAGGGCATTTTGGTAATTTGCCAAGGGAAGTTTCTTAGGAATTAAGCCATAAGAGTACTTGAGCATGATCAGAGACCCAAGATGGCATTCCCAGAAGTCCAAAATTGTAGCCCAAGAATTATGTGGATTAAAGTGGTATTAAAGTAATATTTCAGTGAGTTTTCAATAAAGTAGAGTTACCCGGTTGACGTGATAACCGGGGAATTGATCAGATAAAGTTTTGGACTTATCCGGAAGCCATGAGGTGGCATGAAAGGTACCCATAAGGCATCACATGGCATGAGCATGGAGGAAGAAGAAAAAGCTAAGGACACGTGGCACGATCTCAGCCGTTTATTCTTGGATAAGACTTGGAATTCTCTGGAAACGTTGAGTCAGCTGGTGAGGTGTCCCAAGGGCCCCACCATTATGCCACCTAATTACCTTGATGTTTCTTCCAAAGTGCTTGCTTCCTCTTGGCTTGAGTTTTCAATTTGCAAGAGTTTCCCCTAGGTTCCTCAAGCATGCCGAAATGAATCTGAAATGGGGGGTATTTATAGACAATTTTGGGTGGAAATGAAAGCCCAAGATCATTTTGGTTACTATTTGATCTTGTGGCTTAAATTTAATCTTGGAATTTCTTTTCTTTTTTTGAATTATTGCATCACCTTGATGACATCACTCAAGGGACAACTCATGGTCCACCTAATCAGCCATGTGACGCAAATGGAAGAGCCAAGAAGCCTCTGGAAAATTTCCAGTCCAATCCGGTACAGGCCTGGTCCGATTCCTCAAAAACTGGACTGTTTTCTACATCTAATTTTTCTGAGATTCCGTAATATATCTTCTGACCCTCAATTCAGTATCTGGGTTCTTTATATCATTGATATTTTTATACTGAGTCTAAACTTAATTACATATCCCTTGCGAAATGACCAAAATACCCTTGGTACCTTTCTTGCACTATATTAACCCTAAGGGCAAAATTATCATTTCACACCTTTTTGTACCTTGTCAGAGCATATGCTGACTCTGACTAACCTCACCTGTGTATGCCTTGGCATTTTGGCCTGTCCAAAATGACCAAAATGCCCTCCATTCATCTATGTCTCCTTAAGACAACACAAGGGCATTTTCGTAATTTCATACTTTTCCAGAGTTCTACTGGACACTGGCCCACCTATCAGTCCAGGTATCTTATTGGGCCTTTGATGGCACCATTTTTTAGCCTTTTAGGGTCCATTACCTTTCTGGCATGTTTCACGAGAAATCTCCCGACGATATTCATCGGGTACTTTTGCCATTATACACCGTTTCTACACGTCTCCGGACACCGGCTCCTTTTATTAGATAGACTGGCATACTGCGTCAAGGCATCCCTTTGGGTCATAATAGGCATCTGACCGATGTTATCTGACCTCATTCAGTCTCAGTTTGAATACCGATAAATCTCCTAATCGAATCCCTGGAGGTCACTCACTCCCGTCTGAATTTACTAATTTGTGAATAACTTTTTCTACAGACCTCCTTTTGGTATTCTGTCAGTTCCCTGACTTCCGCCTCATTAGGACGCATCTTCCTGTAATTTCTCACTTATATCTGAGATCTAGGATATCCGATAAGAATTTTTTATACTTTTAGACTATCAGGTAAATTTTAACTATCTGGAGTACTTAGAAAATTCCTGTATTAAGCTGGATTACCCAGCATCACTTGCTCTATCTACTGGTGAACTCTAGGACTAAAATGCTTTCGAGCAGTCCAAACCACTTCTGGCCTAACTTTCTTTAATTAAAATTTGGCCCCGGGGAACTTTTCTTCTTTGCACTTAGGTCCCTCAAATTTGGCTACATCTTTTCCTAAAAATATCTCATATATTTCATTAAATCTGTACATACAAATTAGTACAAAAAATTAGGGATATTACATAAGGAATATCCTAAGTCTTAAGCCTAGTAATTCTCCTGGTAGCTAGATATGGGCTGGCTCCTGAGTAAGATAACCTGATATGGGCAGGTTGTCGAGTCTTTCAATTAAAATGACTCCTGAAGAGTTCAGGGGATGAGTGGTTGCAAGAGAATTTTGAGAACTTAAGATAAAGGATAAGAAGATAAGTAAAGATGTCAGAAAGAGATACAGGGGCATAATCGTAATTATGGAAAAGATCAGGCTGGTAGCCGATGAGTACCATATTTTACCAGAAAATAGAGAAAATTATGCTGATCATTTCACTAAACTGTGAAATATGCATATTAGGTCTCTATGAGTATGTAAGAATTAGAAATGTGACCAAGGGTAAAATGGTCATTTTAAAAAATTATGCGCCCGAGTGTACTTTCAGGCTAAAATAGCTCGGTCTGGATTTAATATTTGAAAATACTAGGGGATAGAGAAAAGAATTCTGGGTTGAATAACGCATCACGGAATTTTGATTTGAGGTCCCAATTTTTCTGTAAAAATTCCTAAAGATTAGAATTTACAATTATAATCGGTAAAGGAAAAGCAGTCCAAATAGAGATGATCGGACTGTGGCCAGAAGCCATATAGTATTTCTAAGGTTAGACAGTCAAGAAAGGTTATCTGGAAGGTTGACCAGGGTCAGAGAATACTCTAGTTAAATATGAAAAGATAATAATGCCCCTAGACTCATTAAAGTAAATAAAGATGAACCAAGGGCATTTTGGTAACTTGCCAAGGGATGTTTCTTGGGAATCGAGCCATCAGAGTACTTGAGCTTGATCAGATACCCAAGATAGCATTTCCAGAGTGCAAAAACGTAGCCCAAGGAATATGTGAGTAAAAGTAGCATTAAAATACTATTTTAGTACTGTTTCCGTAAAGTAAAGTTACCCGGTCAAAATGGTAACCGGGGGATTGATCAGATAAAGCTTTGAACTTATCTGGAAGTTATGGGATGGCATGAAAGGTACCAGCAAGATGCCACATGGCGCCAACCTAGAGGGAGAAGAAAAGCTGAGGACACGTGCACTGCTGGAAAAAAGGTTTTCTAAATCGGTTAAAAATAGACTTCTACACCGGACTTTGATCCGGTGTAGAAATAACCCGTGTAAAAAGTTTAATATTCTACACTAGTTGTATATGACCGGTGTAAACAATCAGCTTTTTTAAATCAGTTATTTCATACAACCGGTTTAAAAAGTAATGTCAAAATAAAAAAAATTCAGAATAAAAAAACTCTAGATCGGAAATTATTTTCTTCTTCGTCACAAATCTGAAGGAGGAGGAGAGCGATGAAGAAGAATAGGTACCTGTAAAATGCAAGCAGAGAACCAAAAAGAGGAAGAAAGAAAAAGTTAGAGAACCTAGAAACGAGAGAAACAAAAACTTAGATATATGCGCAGAAATGAAAACCCATAAACGTCGTCACCTAATTGAAGATATCACAAAAACACCGTCACAATTTCTTTTGATTACCTGCTCAAAAGCAAACAAAAATATATTTAAACAGAACCCAGAAATAAATGAGACAAAAACCCAAATATATATATAAAAATGAAAACCTAGAAACGCCGTTACCTAATTAAAGATATCACAGAAACATTGTCATAATTCCTCCGACTTACCCAGTTAAAAGTGAAGAGAAATATATTTAAACAAAATCGAGAAAGAAAGGAACAAAAAAATAGACACCCACCATCGCAGATCTAGGTCTTCTTCTTTAGGGAGCTTTAGAGGCTACAACGACTGACTTCAACAATAGAGAATGACGAGCATAGGTATGGGTCATCGCATATCTAGGTCTTCTTCTTCGGTGAGCTTTAGACGGTGTGTTACGAAGGTGGAGCTTCCTGTCACCATGTGTTCTCCCTTGTCTAGTTTCCTCTAGGGAAGACGATATGATTTGTGAAGATAGGGAATCGTAAAAAATTAACGCCACCGGTCATGACTTTTTACAGCGGTCATTACTTTTTATAGCGGTCATATTTACGACCGGTGTAAATATTTCATCTTATTTACAAAAATGCCACCGCTCATGACTTTTTACAGCGGTCATTACTTTTTACAGCGGTCATATTTTACGACCGGTGTAAATATTTCATCTTATTTACAAAAATGCCACCGGTCATGACTTTTTACAGCGGTCATATTTTACGACCGGTGTAAAGATTTTATCTTATTTATAAAAATGACACTGCTCATGACTTTTTACAGCGGTCATATTTTACGACCGGTGTAAATATTTCATCTTATTTACAAAAATGCCACCGGTCATTTTTTTAAACTGTCTCCGCAGTGACCGATTTAAAAATGGGGCTTTAAAAAGCCTATTTTCCAGCAGTGGTGGCACGATCTCAGCCGTGTATTCCGGTGTAAGACTCTAGAATTCTCTGGAAACACTGAGTCAACATGTTGAGTCAGCAGGTAATTATGAAAGGCCATGAGTCATCATGATGAGTCATCAAGATGACATCACCATAATGATGCAATAAGTTGGATTAAAGAAAATAGGAAATTGCAGGAAAATTGGTGGCCACAAGATCAAAGTGATTGAGAATTACAGAAATGCCATCCATGAAAACTATAAATACCCCCTCCCCCTCCCATTTCCATTCACGGCCAAGAGCCAATTTAGAGCGAGAAGTGGGTTCTAGAGAGAGAAAATGAGAGAAAGAAAGAAAGAAGGAAGTTCTAGCGGAGCCGGAAGCAGTATAGAGATATTAGAGTTCTGTTAAGCTAGCCAGGTAGTAACTAATCCTAGCTTTTATGTAATGGCTTTGTGATGTGATGTGCTATTGTTTGGTTGGATTGTTGTCTTATATGTTATGTCTGAAACTCTATTACATAATGCTATGATCATATGTTATTATTGAGTATGGAAGCACGCGACATACTTATCTGTACACAATCACAAGCAAGCACTATCATACTGCATTACATATATTGTTATGGTTGTTACTACTGAGATTCCCCCGAATCTCATTCCCTATGTACAACCCATTACAGGGAAGTTATGTCAAAGTGAATTTTATGAATGCTAAGAGACGCCGTTATGCTGGCAAAATATCAGTTATGAAAGAAGGATGATACGTACTGTGTACATAGGTACTGTCTAAGGAGTCTAGAAGTGAGTGGACCTAGCCGGTTCATCCAGTCTTTCCTGGGTACTTAGGTAGAATAGTAGTTCTCGCGGGAATTACCGAATCAGTACAAGACCAGTTATTTATAAAGATGAAGCCTAGTAGTTATGCTGCCGGATTTCAGGTAGGAAAAGATGTAATAGAGATATGAGAATTTTGTGCCTACCCTGTTGTATAACAATTTATTATTTAACAATAAATATTGTTTGGCATATTCAATTTGTGTATGAGAAATTATAGGAGAGAAATTCACAGATCCTGAGGTAGCAGTGTTTTGACCTCAGTTTAACCTAGTAAATGAAGGAATTTGGCCACGAAATTTGGTGAGCTAGTAGCACACATATGGGGCATTACGTGGATAGGTAATAAGCCTCATTTGGATGTGTAGAATGAGATAAATCAATTCTCAAAGTAAAGGTTCAGAATAAGGAACTTAAGAGTAAGTTTCAATTTCTGGGCTTAAGTTAAGATATAATTGAGCTAATATCGCTTCCACAAGTGTACTCTGAGGGGTCTAAGGGAGGATGCTTCATAAATTAACTCTTCCAAACTGTATTTATGTTATTCTTTATTTAGTTAGGCTTTTACAATTAGCTTTGATTTTGAATTGCAGGTGTTTTGGAGGAGAATCAAGGACCCAATGTGAATCAGAGAAGGAATCACTAGACAAAGATGACCTGAAACGTGAAAGCCAGCTTTTGTGATGTTTAGTCGTGACCTATGAAACATCCTCCCTTAGACTCCTCGGAGCACACTTGCAGAAGCATTATTAGCTTGATTTATATCTTACCTTAAGCCCAGAAGTTGAACTTTTAACTCTTAAGTTCCTTATTCTGAACCTTTACTTTGAGAACTGGTTAATCTCATTGTACACATCCAAATGAGGCTTATTACCTATCCACGGAATGCCCCAGATGTGTACTACTGGCTCACCTAATTTCGTGGGCAAACTCCTCCGTTTACTAGGTCAAACTGAGGTTAAAACACTGCTACCTCAGGACCTACGAATTTCCCTCTTTTAATTCATCATTCACAAATTCAACATGACAAACAATATTTATTATTGGATAACAAAATGTCGTACAACAAGGCATATACAAAATTCTCATATTTCTATTATATCCTTTCCTGCCTAAAATTCGGCAGCGTAACCGCTACGCTTCATCTGTACAAAGAACTGAACTGTACTGATTCGGTAATTCCCTCATGAGAACTACCATTCTACGTAGTACCCAGGAAAAACTAGATGAACCGGCTAGGTCCACTCACTTCTAGCCTCCTTAGACAGCACCTACGTACATAGTATTTATCATATTCTGATGTTCAGTCTTAACTTTGGCAGCATAACGGCGTCTCCTAGCATTCTCAAACTTTACTTCAATATAACCTCCCTGTAATGGGTTATATATATATGGGGATGAGATTTGGGGGAATCTCAGTAGTAACAACCATAACAATATATGTAATGCAGAGTGATAGTGTTTGCTTGTGATTGTGTACAGATAAGTATGCTGCATGCTTCCATACTCAATAACATATGATCATAGCATTGCAGTAGAGCTTCAAACATAACATATAAGACAACAATCCAACCAAACAATAGCACATCAAATCACAAAGCCATTACATAAAAGTTAGGATTAGTTACTACCTGGCTAGCTCAGCAGAACTCTACTATCTCTATTATACTTCTAGCTCCACCAGAACTTCCTTTCTTTCTTTCTTCCTTTCTCTCTTCCTTTCCTTCTCCTTCTCTCTCTTCTTTCTCTCCCTTCCCTTGCCCATGCGTGATGCAAATGAATGAGGGAGGGGGGTATTTATAATTGCCTCTAATGGCAATATCGTAATTTCCATGAACTCTGATCCTGTGGCCACGGTTTTTCTAGAATTTCCTATTTTCTTTATTTCCTTTACTGCATCATCATGCTGACTCATCCTTTCATAATTACCTGCTGACTCAGCATGCTGACTCGCCATGCTGACTCATAGCCTTTCATAATTACCTGCTGACTCAGCATGCTGACTCGCCATGCTGACTCACCGGTCTAGAGTCTTGCATCGTAATACGTGTCCTTAGCTTCATCTGCTTCCTCCAGATCAGTGCCATGTGGCGCCTGGAAGAGACCTTGCACACTTCCCAATGCTATCCAGATAAGTCCCAGACTTTATCTGATCACTTCCTCGGTTATCGTGCCAACCGAGTAACTTTACTTTACTGAATCATTACTTTAATGCCATGTGGCATCCCGTGGGTCCCATGAGTACACCTTATCAGTCCACCTCATGGTTTCCAGATATCCTTTCCTCTATCTGACCTCCTGCCCCAGTTTTATCTCTAACCGGGTAACTATCTCCTTTGGACCTTCACAACTCTTGGCCCACTTGATCCATACGGCTAGCACCACTTATAGCCACTAGTCGCGACCTAATCATCATCTTATCGCGACCTAACACTTCTGTGTACATTAGTCGCGACCACAACATCCTTTAGTCGCGACCATAATAGTTTTTCGTCGCGACCTCATTACTTTTTAGTCGCAACTAGGCTCATTTTGCCTATTAGTCGCGACACCACACATATTTCAGTCGCGTCTAAACCTTTCTGCCAATATTAGTCGCGACCACACTTCTTTCTCGTCGCGCCTAGCTCTTTCTGTAACTATTAGTCGCAACCACACTTATCTCTAGTCGCGACCAAAATGGTCAGCTCACAACTCTACAACCTTTACCTCTTACATCATCCCAAAAATGGCCATTCTACCCCTTGGGACTTTCACTGTTTACACATAAGTCCCCGTACCTTTGCTTATTTGCAGCTTAGTCCCTGAAAACTCTCTGTGTGTCTCCGGGACTTCTGTTCAAAGGGGTCTGGTAGCCTCTCAATCTTAGGCTATTTCTGCGTCTCTAGGCCTAAAAATTGGGATATTACAACCTAAGAGTCCACTGGTCAAGCCCTATTTTCCACTGGGATGTTCTCTGTGTTCTCAGGTTGAAATATCCTCCTTTAAACATCTCAGAGTACACTTACGGAAGTAATCTTAACTTTATTATATCTTTCTTTGCCAAAAATCCAGACAGAAGATAACTGTACTGATTCGATAAGTCCCATGAGAACTACCATTCTACGTAAGTACCCAGGAAAGACTGGATGAACCGGCTAGGTCCACTCACTTTTAGCCTCCTTAGACAGCACCTACGTACACAGTACTTTTGATATTCTGCCAGTATAATAGCATTCTCTAGCAAATATCCTTATTCTCAATCCTTAAACTTTGACCTTAAATTTTGAGCTTAAACCTTAACTTTACTTATACTCAATTGGAACTATTTTAGAACATTGGAATACCTCTTAACCCCAAAAACATGTATTTCCAAGAGTTGGGCTTACGGGTACTGTTCACCGTCAATGTTCACTGGGTAATTCCAGATTATAGCCTAAACTTTGGAAATTCATAATTAAATCTAGAAAAATCATATTGAGGTGATTCCAATTTCTAATGAAATATATTTCCTTTAAATTTGATAGAAAAATATGAAAATAAGGTTTACTTGTCCATATCAAATCAGTTTATTCGTTAAACTTTACTGTTCATTTGGTAAATCTGGAAGTTCCAGTTTCTTTGCCCCATTTTCAAAAATTCATTTCTCCTTGTATACTTATCCAATTGAGTCTAATTACCTATGGATTTAAATATCATAATGTGTACTTTAAGGTCACCAAATATCGAGGATAAACGCATTCATTTACTATATGAAAACCGCGTAGGAACCTTACTGTATCGGATGACTTGTTTTATCTTGATCCAGAGTTTAAGTCCAACTTTGAAAAATCATATCAATTTGAAAACTTAACCAAATTATGCATTCTTGGTGTACAATTAAATCTATGGATCTTAGATATGTTCATGCCAAATTTCACATAAAAACTCTCTGGATAAGCTGCTCAAACTATCGCTGGAAGTAGACTGACTCTCATTGGATCCAGTGCATGCATACAATATACATACCAATATATCATCACATAAATTAAAGGCATGCTTTTCAAGTCATACACCATTCATACATCCACAATTACCTCCTTCCTTCTGATGTTTCAGCACCTAGATCATGGTTATGGGGGGTGAGATTCGGGGGAATCTCAGTAGCAAACAATACCAAACAATGCATGTATTAATGTAAAGACTTGTGCTTGCTTGTGAAAGTGTTATCATAGTGTGATGAGCATGCTTCCATGTATCATATGAAATACAATTGGCCAAAGTAATCATAACATAATAGAGCTTCAATCATCTACCATATACACACAATTCAACCAAGCCATAGCACAATCAAGCATACATTACATACATACAAGTTTAGGGTAAGTTCACTACCTTGGATTTAAGCTTTCTTTCTTATGCTTGCACTTGCTTCCCAAGCTTTCCAATCATGAAGCTTTTTGGTCAATCATTCCCCAACACCTTCTTAGAGGTTTCAATGTCCTAAATACATTCATATTCATTACATAATCCATTAGGACCATGAACTCAAACACTACTCAAGACTACCTCTCTTGAACATTCAACTTGCTTTAACTAACTTAACTTCCTTTAATTTTTACCAATTGGCTTGGCCTTTGAATCAATTGATGTTTTGACCTTATCCTACACAATTTCACCTTTTGAATCCATTTATGAACTCAAAATAACCAAATTCTAGCAACAAGGCACTATTCTGTATAGATTTGGAAAAAGCATACATAATTCTTCCAAAAATTCTCATTTTGATTCCAATATTTCCCATACTTGTTCCTCCACTTTTCCCCCACACAAAATCTCATTTTAAGACCATTGGAAGCATCAAAATCATGAAATTCAAATATCTGTTCATGCGAGTGAACAGTAACCGTGAGGAATTTTCAACATTATAACCTTTAATTCCAATGGTTTCCAAGGTTCAAAACCTTTCCAATCCTACACAAAATCATCATATAAACTCAATAGAAGCATTAAATCATTGAAATTCCACTTCCTTCTATCATGAACAGTACATGAACAGTGCAACCCGAAATGGTAAAGTCAAGAATATCAACTTACTTCACAACCAAGCATGTAACTAGCTTGTTTAAGCTTGTGCAAACTATCTAGAAACATGTTCCTATCACATATCCAAAGAAATTTCAGCAGCATTTCCCCAAGATTCAAGCCTCAAAACCAACTTAAACTCAAGAAGAAATCATAAGAACAAATTCTAGAAGCAAAGGAGCAACTTACCTTACAAGCTTCTCCAAGATCATTGCTTCTTCCTTGCTTGAGAGAGAATTTTTCAAGAGATTCCTTCTCCTTTCTTGCTCACGGTTTTGGGCTTGTAGATGGGGGATTTATAGCAAAAGTCATGTTCCATTTGAAGGCCAAGATCACCTTGAAAAATATTTGATCTAATGGTTAAAGGTTTGATCTTGAAATGTCTTTTCTCCTTGGCTCATGATATCACCACCATGACATCACTAGCATGACATCACTTGGGACACCTAAGCCTCCTCTTTGGTACCATTTTGAAGTCCTTGTGGGTCCCACCATGTGCAAAACCTAATTCTTACTTTATTCTCTTTTTCTTTCTTTTCAAAAATCCATAAATTATTTATTATTGGACTTGGGATCCAAGATAACTTTTGGGCCTTATTGGGCTGGCCTAGGACGAAATGTTGGGCCTCTTTTAGGTCCAATAGCTATTTGGCACAAATCCCAATGTACTTTCCTTATACCGATATCCTTAAATTACCCTGATCTTGGAATAAATGCTAAACACCTCTTTTAATTGTTCTAACATTTTTAGAAATTCATTCTAATATAAAATGAATTCTCTACAAATTTTCATAATTTTCTGAGATCCAGAAGTCCTGATAAAAATGTTATATATTTCCTTTAACCCTTTATCGGTGTCCTTTTTCACCGTAAATTCCATAATTAATTCTACAGGACTCTTTTTTTACTTCTGTCAACTCCATAAATTCTCATATTAATTATAATAATTTACTATCAAATTTCCTCTGATATCCATCCATTGTATAAAATGACCAAAATGCCCTCCATTCACTTCTGGTTTCTTAGGGAATCACAAGGGCATTTTCGTAATTTTGTACTTTGGCTCTTAGACTTTCTTCCTCTTCCAATTAATCCCTTTCTTTACATAAATATGGCCACATCTTTTCCTTAAAATCTCATATATTTTGTTTAACCTGTACATATAACTTAGTACAGAAATTTTGGGATGTTACACAGGTCACGACCAAAATTAGGATATGGTCGCGACTAGAATAGCCAGTTAGTGAAGCTGTGCATTTTCATTTAGGTTACTGATGAGATCAAATTTTCATCATTCGATCCATCAAAATAATAATTGCACCCGATAATATAGTATAAGGCACAACCCTATCATTTTTCTCAAGGAGCCATTTTTATTAGAATCCTAGCAAATTGGGTGACAAAACCATTATAGACCTGAGTGAAAATAACATGGATTTTGGGGTTTGATTGATCTTTGAGGCAATAAAATAATGGTGCAGTAAAATAAATGTTTTTGTATTTTTGATTAAGAGAAAAATGAGTTGGCTTGTGAAAGAAATATGTTGAGAAAGACCCTTGATGATGAAAACATATCTATCCTTGCTCTTAATTTGATATTGGAGTTTTGAAATCACTAATTTTTAAATAAAACCTCAATCAATCGATTGAGTCCAAAGCATTAATAGTTCTTGAACTTCTTTGATCAAAACTAATTTAAAAACTTTTAATGCACTGTTAAAACCACTTAGAGTGTAATTAAATCAGATGATGAAAATGCCCTAAATGATCATCGATCGATAACCATGGACTTCAAGCAATTGAATTAGATATCAACAATCATTGATAATAGTCCAACTATCCAGAAATCTAAACTGAAATATTCATATTAAAATCAACATTCAAATAATCCAAATTCAATTTCACATACCTAATCTGAGAATAATCAATCGATATTCAATCCTTACTCATACAATGATATCCCTAAATCTAGAAATATCAAAACATGAAACAAGTGCAGATTAAGGTAGAAAACTCCCCAGCGCAGTCCATGAGCTCAAGATATACGGTTCATCACTAAGAGACTAAAGATCTAGACTCTCATAACTCCTACTGTGCTGCAATTGCTGCCCAGATATGAAGCCATGAAGAAAATCTATGGGAAGATCAAAGAAGATAGAAGATGTGTGTGTGTAAGTTGAATAGAGAATATTAAGATAGCGTTGAGTATTGCTTCTTAGCCAAATCAGGTAAAAACTAGCCTTCCTCTGTCTGCGGCTCCCCTCTCCTTTTAATTCCAGAATGACCTAATAAAAAACATACAGCTTCACTAATTGTTCCTTTTGGTCGTAACCAGATCCTTATTTTTGTCACGACCTGCAAATGTAGAAAAACTTCCTAGAAGAAATGAGGTCACGACCTTTGGACACTTAGGTCGCGACTAAATACCACAGAAACTTGTTTCCTTGATTTGATTCTCTTTGTGTGATTTCTTTTCTTTTCACATTAGTTCTTGGTTCTCCTCCAAAATACCTGTAATTCACAATCAACGCTCACAGTAAAAGTCCAACTAACAAAAGGAAAACATATATGCAGTTTGGAGGAGTTAATTTACCATTTTACCCTTTAATCAGGACATTGCTAAGCACAATCATATGTTACCACAAAAGCATAATTACAGGCATAAAATGAATGGTAAGTTGTTACAAAACCATTAAAATGTCACAGAAACCATACACAATTTGTGTCCTATAAATTCCCCCACACTTGAACCTTTGTACTCCTGAACAAAGAGATGAATTACACCTAAGCTAACGCTATTAAATCCAGGTAACAACATAATTCACAGTGTAACCTTAAGAGAATTAGTGCATCATCTTTTGGGAATGCTAAAGTGATAATATGAGTAATGCCAAGTAATCAACTACTAAATGAAATTAATCTTCAATGTATGAGTGCAACAGATTGTCTTTAAGGATGTAAGGGTTTAGCTCTCTATATCCTCTCATTATTAGGGTTCTTTCACTCAAATTCAAATTGGCAAACACCCTACCATATGCTTGTAATGACTCTAAATCTCATCAACTATATACCACTTATGTAAAGAATCAAGAGGACTTTTAAGGGTGAAATAATGGGGATATGCCATATGGAATGGAATATAAAGGATAGAAAGTACTATATGTATTCAATAATGAATATATAGCATGAATTCATGTCTTTAGAGATGTAGAGGTGATAATTGTGCTAATAGGGGTTGATAATAGTGTCTCCTTCATTCTTCTTTTCTTTTCTTTCTTTTTTTTGTTTGGCACCTTATACATAGAAGATGTAGCATAACATCACAATAATAATATTTTTTTACATAAATAAAAATTTTATTTCAAAATGATGTTGTAGCATATATAACTTTCTATAAAAAATGATGGAAAGAAAAAGTGATAGGCTCAAAAGGTGTGATTACGGATATAATATGTAACAGGCTTGTGTTTGGGATAAAAGGGTTTAGAAGGTTTAGAAATGAATGCCTATATCATATTCAATAACATAAATACGCAAGTAATTCTTAACTCAGAGCTAAGACAAGTTCTATTGGATATAAACCAATTGAATAACCACTCAATAGAGAAATTTAGGTCTAGAATCCTTCCAACTAAGGTTTTTATCTAAATTGCTCATAAGCTAAAGTCTTAAACAATGTTCATTATAATATCCCAATTTTTAGGCCCAGAGACTCAGAAAGTAGCCTGAAATAGATAGGCTACCACATCCTTTAAGTAGAAGTCCCAGAAATATACAAAGGGTTTTTAGGGACTAAACTGTAAATAAGTAAAAATACAGGGACTTATATGTAAATAGTAAAAGTCTCTAGAGGCATAATGGTCAGTTTTTAAAAGAAAGGGACTAAAGTTAAAAGTTTAAAAGTTCCATGGTATGAAATGAAAGTAGACACAAGTTGTGGGCCATTAAGTGTAATTCTGAAAAGTTGAGGGACTTAATTGAAAAGAGGGAAAGTTTATAGGGGCAAAATGGTAATTATAGAAAGTTGAGTCGAAAGTGGCTTAGAACTGCCTGGAAGCATTTCAGTCCTAAATTTCATCAGTAGATAGAGAATGTTATGCTGGTTAATCTAGCCTGATATAGAAATTTTGTTAGAGTTTCAGATAGCTAATATTTATCTAATAGTCTAAAAGTTATCTAAAATTTTTATCAGACCTTCTGGACCTCAGATATAAATGAAAAGTTATAGGAAGGTGGGTCTTGTGAAGCCATAGGTCAAGGAACTGACGGAACCCCAAAATGAGTCTTGTAGGAAAAGTTATTCACTTTTTAGTGAATTTTGACGGGAGTTCATGAACGCCCGATATCCGATTGTGAAACATAACCAGTAAGTAAGCTGAGACTAAATGAGCTCAGATGACATCACAAGAGGCCCATACTGATGCCAAGTGAGGCCCAGGCCCATGATATCAGTTCATCGGTTAAAGGGGCCATTGTCTAAAAATATTTAGAAAATATGCAAAATTACAAAAATACCCCTATGTTATAAAATAATTAAAGAATGAGTGAAGGGTATTTTGGTTATTTGACTAAGGCCAGGGACTACTCTGTTGAAATGAGAAAAGACAACAAATCCTCTAGAATTATTAATGTAAATAAGGAGGAACTAAGAGTATTTTGGTAATTTGCCAAGGGATCAGTAATTAAGTTAATACCCAATCCAAGAATATCAATGGTAGGAAGAATTCAGATACTGGATTTAAGATCAGAAAGCATAGTATGGAATGTCAGAAAAATTAGATTTAGAAAATAGTCTGGTTTTTGGGAAATTGGACTGAGCTGGTATAGGATTGGACAGATCGGACTGGAGGTTTCCAGAAGAGATGACTCACTAGGTGAGGTATCCCGTGGGACCCACCAAGGCGTCACCTAGCATACAAAGTGTCCTTGATGATGTCATATTGATGATGCAGGCGAAGCTTCTTGAGGAAGCTAAGCGATCTGAGCCATACATTGCGATTTGATCTGGACCGTCCATTCCATTTCCCTTCAACTATAAATACCCCCACCCCCTCTATTCCATTCCACAACCAAGCAAGGAAAGAGAAGAGAAAGGAAGAGAGAGAGAGATAGAGAGAGAATGAAAGAGAAAGAGAAGAAGAAAAAGAAGGAGGTCTGACCGAGATAGGAGCAATCCAAGGAACTTAGGGACTAGGCAAGCTTAGGAATAAGGTAAGTAATTTATTCTAGTCCCTGCTCTAATAAATTAGAGGATTGTTCTTATAAATTTAATAGCTAGAATAGAGAAATGTCTCTCTCTTGATAAGGTTAGCCGTGGATAGAAAGGAAGTTAAGGGATTTTCAGATTAGGGGTATTACCTCAAGTTAAGCTTGAGTTAAGTAGAGCTATACTAGATAGGATAATAATAAAAATATTATTATGCCTTGTATAGGCTTTGACTTATGTAAAGAACGAATATCAAAACTAAGGTCAATGACTAAGGAAAGACTACACGACAGGTAGTAAACTTATCTAAACTTGTATGTGTTGAATGTATTGTTGATTGTGTTATGGCTTGATTAATGTTATTCATATATAATTGTTGAAGCTTTATGCAATGATTACTTTGGCCAATTGTATTTCATATGTTACATGGAAGCGTGCACATTACATTATATTGACACAATCACAAGCAAGCACTAATACCAAGCATTAATGCATACATTGTTTAGTACCATTTGCTACTCAGATTTCCCCCGAAATCTCACCCCTATCTTTTCCAAACATAACAGGATACTATTTTAGAGAAGATGGAGCCTAGAAAAGTAAGGTATGACATTCATCATTTACTAGGCATTAAAACACTTGTCACAATTGAAAACCCTCTTAAATGATGATTTAAAAGTTCCAAAGTAATCACTCATAATCATGTAATAAACCCAACTTTAATAGTAAAAACTTAAGTATCCCCAATTCAATTTCCAAGATTTTCAAAAAATTCAAGTGTGAAAATGGTTTCTATAAACTCTTTATGCAAAAGGTTAAAAATAAGAGGGCAATGAATCATTTATAAAAGTACCTTAGCAGCTCAAAAGGAATCCTTTTATATAGCATTGCACAAAGCAAAGAGAAGGTAAATGGATATTTTCACACTCACACAGCTGGAAAAAAGCATTTCAACACCGGTTGAAAATGGCATTCAACATCGCACACACAACCGGTGTAGAAACGGACCGTGTAAAAAGTCATACATTTTACACCGGTCCTATAATCGGTGTAGAATGTATAATTTTTTACACCGGACTACATTTTAAATCGGTTCACATTTACATCCGGTGTATTATTTTTAACATCTGCACCGGTTGAATATTGGGACGGTGTAGATTTTTCAAATTTTTAAATTTTTAACACCGGTTGAATATTGGGACGGTGTAGATTTTTCAAATGTTAACACCGGTTGAATATTGGGACGGTGTAAATTTTTAAATTTTTAACACCGGTTGAATATTGGGACGGTGTAAATTTTTAAATTTTTAACACCGGTTGAATATTGGGACGGTGTAGATGTTATTAAATTTAATTTATATATGTTCTTACTACACCGGTGGGTATGTACCTCCGATGTAGATGTTATTAAATTTATATTTGATAGATTTCGTTGGCCTGAAGCTTCAGAAGTAAACTGCCCAAATGTAATATATGACTCAATCATCGATCATCATCATTTCAAGATGCCAGAGACATATATAATTCAATTGCTCATTATATTATTCATTGAATAAAACTCAATACAAAAATGATACAATTTGAACAGAAAAATGTATTCAGTGAAAGACAAATACTATTGAGAAGGAAGGATTTGAACAAAAAACTCTGCCCACCGATTACGCAGGTCCTCAATATCTTGGTCAGGAAATGGATCAGGTTGTTCAAACATCTGAAATATGAAATCAAAATCAAAGAAATTAAGGCATTACTAATTTAGATTAGATTGACAATTAAGAAATATGAAATCATTCAAAATATAATTTTACCTCCCCACTTAGGTCAATCCTATTTGCCAAGATAATATTGACCATGTGTCTGACTATGTAGAAGCCGCACAAGTTGCTTTCTCTGGGTTGCCTTCGACTCTGTAATGTTAACAAGAGAAAAATTATTTCTCATCATCAAAACGGGGAACCTAGCTAACACCTAATATATACTTTTATTACCATCGGTGTGATCCATTCAGGGTCCCTCACCAAATTAGCGTGCTTAAAGCCCCTTGCAACTGCGAATGTCCTCATAGCCCTATGACCAAAGTTAACAAGTTAGTAACCCATTTATCACACAGATCATTGTGTATAGAAGAGAACTCACGTACGTGTTCATGATCTTCCTAACATCCACCGAGGGCTTGTAATGGAGGGAGCATAAGAAGAAAACTTTATAGCTATGCTTACATAGGATGACAAGTTGCCAATGATTGCTGTAGAGATTAGTTAAAAGAAAATGAGTATTATAATTAAGCAACTACAAAACTAGTATATATAAAATAAAATGAAACATTATTATTCTTACTCATGCATATATGGTGCGAAGAAACAATCAATATCGGTTTCACCGAGCCTCTCTGAAATGTATGCAAGTCTCGAAGATTGAGAGGTCCCTTTAGCATAAATCTGAATTGGGCATAGGAATATGAACTTTTTTTGTTTGCCCTTGGAGGAAACCAACTCAGCTTGCATGTACCTACAGGCAATGCATGCACGACATTAGTTGTAAGACTTGAACTTTGTTATTACATATATTTACATTTAAATTATACTTACATCAAAAACACTTGGATGCAGCCGGAGGTCAGTTCTTCCTTGGGAGTGATCAGAGATTTGACGTCCGCATGATCCAGGAAGGCCGGTGCCCCCATGTCGCCCACAACTGAATCCATAGGCAACGCGTCCACATGGAACGTTTTGTCATATGCCATTAGGATCACACGTTGCATGGCATTCAAAGCGGGAGGGGTGGGAAGTTGGTCGGGGGATGAGGCGACGTGATCCGAAACAAGATGCTTTGGCCACATTATGAAAGTCCCTTTTGCTTGGCTCACTGTCTTCACCTCATCAGTGGGAATTGGGACAAGAGCATCTCCAATTAGCACGGCTTCAACTGTCACCCTTAATTGATCGTCCTGAATTTGGACGTGGTGAACAGTAGTTGCCCCTAGGCTATGGATGGAGCCACGTGCCACTAAGCGTCTAAGAGGATCCTCAACATATAGATCACAATGTTCTGCATCCTCTGACAGCGGCAAGCAACAACTCCCCTTAGTGCTTTGACGGACTGCAGTTGAGGGCGGGAGGGGATCAGTTGGCTCTTGCTGCCTTGATGTCATCATGGACAACATTTCTTCCTTCATCTTTGCGAACCCCTCTTGTAATCGCGCCTCAATTGAAGCTTCTGCTTGTGCCCTAGCCTCTATCCAAGCTTCTTCCTTAGCCTCTGCCCTTATGGTGGAGAGCAAGGATGCCAACTCTGCCCTCGGCACCACATGTGGGGAACGTATTTGAGATGCTCCAAAGTAATCTCTTATACCCACACCTCTTCCAACTCCCCTGACACGGCCCCCATGTTCTTGTTTCCCAGTGGCAACAGTCAAGATGTCATTCCTACCATCTGACTTGAAGGATCCATGGGACTCTTGTTGTTTAAGATCACTCTATAACATAGAAAGAACAACAAACATAAGGAAAATGATATAATTATATATAGTCTACTATCACAAAATAATGCAAGTAGTGCTTACAATTTTTTCAGCAATCATGCGAGCATTCTCGCTTGTAAAAGCTCCGCTCTTTCTTTGGCGAGCGTACAACCATTTTTCTTCGCGACGTATCGGAGAGGGGGGGTCAAGAAGAACACTAGGATCCGACCCAGCACTTTCTTCTAACCTCTTCCTCTTGGCCCCCAACAACTCTCTTTCTGCCTTCGCGTAACCCCCTCGAGACATTGTGTGGGGGCAATCATTCTTGAGGGCGTATTCAATCGCTTTTGCTCTTTTTTCCTACAAGACATGAAGTATTTAAAATCAATACATATGATACTCTGATACGTTTTCTGCAACCACATACAAAAGGATACACTCACCATTGCTACTGGCGTGGTCCGATTCCTAACAAATTGTTCCCACGCAGCTTCGTCAATGAATTGATACTTGCTGCATGGAGAAGGTTGAGGATGACCACTTCTGTCCTGTCCATGCAGATACTGACGAGCTAGTTGTGTCTTGAATGCCCTCCAACGCTCACAGCAATAAGACAACGTCTTCTTCTTCAAGAACTCATTGTTGGGCACATCGTAAGTGAGCTGCAATGTTTGCCATTGAAAGCAGAGTAATCAACAAACAGTTGTGTATTTGGTATTGCTCTGCATGCAATATTAGATAGTTCCTATACCCGGATAGTGTCCCAAATTTGATTCTTCACGCGATCATCCACAGCATCCCAAGTCAAATAGGTGATGCTAGGCTTGTTGCGTGCTAGGAGGCTGACAAAACTTACGTACTTTGTCCTGTGTTCACCAGTTGGGTTCCAGTTTCTGTCAAACTCTATCGGAAGCAGTTTCCCCTCTATCCTGTCCTTCGTAATGTCTTTCAAACGAGTCGCACTTCTGCCCTTCCTTTGCTTAGTGGCGCTTGGAGCATCGCCAGCCTCAATCTGAGTAACTCTATCCTCTATATTCCTATGTACGCAATAACAACATCAAAAACATTGAAAACAGACTTAACCCTTTTTCCCTCAACCCGTCAGAACACACAAAACTTGTTCCTTTAGCAGTTATGAATGGAAAGATGTGCCAGCATTCATCAGGGAAAATAGAAAACCTAGATTAAACGAACATAAAAACGGCATCGCACGTACACAGGGAAAAAAATGCAGAGAACACGTACACTTACGGAATAGCAGAACGAGAGAGGTGACAGAGAAGAACGACTGACCGAGCACGGAGAAGCCTCGCGAGAACCACAGAGCACGACGAGCGGCGATAAAAAAGAGTATGTGAGAAAGGAGAAGATTGAAGGTCATCGCGCCAAGAGGCGGGTTAAAAAAATGAATATAAACATTTAACACCGGTTGTAAATAATTCTAACCCGGTCAAAACATAAACGACGTAAAAGTGAAACATTTTACACCGTCTAATTTTAACAACCGGTGTCAAAAATAAACATCGATAATTATAACACCGGATAAAGTATAACCCGGTGTAAAATCGAACAATAAATTATTATTAGACGTGACCTGTTACACCGAATATCACTTAAGACCGGTGTTAAATGTTGTAGTTTTTTTTTAAAACTTCACCACCTTATAATATCATCCCATCCTTAGCGTCACAACATTCTTATCAGAACAAGAATCTGTCTCTGTTATTATTACATCAAAATCATATACGCAATCATTACAAGAAACTTAAAATTGCATGTTTAGACTAAACAAGAAACACATAGAAATTAATCAGAATCCACTTCTTCATTTAATTGTGGTAAACCTACTGAAAAAGAAGGGATCTCATAAAAAGAATCATCATTGTCAACAACACTTTTCCCTTGGAGCGCGACAGACCATCTTTCATTCTGAGGATCAGTGATAAAGAACACTTGCTTTGCTTGGTCTGCCATAATGAAAGGCTCATCCCCAAAACTTATATTATTCAAATCCACCAGTGTAAATCCTAACTGATCGACCATAACACCGTTGTTTACATTAGCCCACTTGCATTTGAATACGGGAACTTTGAATTTGGAGTAGTCCACCTCCCAAATCTCTTCAACAACGCCATAATAAGGGATGGCTGCTAATTTAGGATTGTTGTCTTTTGAACTAGAGAAATGCATAGCTTCAGCCACTAACATAACACCACTGTTTTGCACGCTACTTCTATCATCTAGGGACTTCGTATAAAAGGAATACCCATTGATATCAAATGAATTCCAACAGATCACATTATGTTCAGGACCACATGCCAACCATCTAACTGTATCAGAAACACAATCCTCATTTTCAACCTCCAATTTGAACCAATGTGCAAAAGATTTGGTGTGTTCTCTAATGAGCCTTTGCTCTGTCATCCTATTATTTGTTTTCCGGACAAGATCTTTATGAACAGCAATATAGTCTTGAACTTCATCAATGTTATTCAAGATGTGTAAGTGTACTTGCTGCAGTTCATTACGATCAACACTCCTCACTGACATTCCGCGTTGACCCCCCTGTGTGGCAATGGGTTTGTGGAGACCAGTAAGTCTTGCTTTAGACAGGTATTGTTGACAAAAGTCCATAGCTTCTTCGGCCACATATTTTTGAACAATGGATGCTTCGGGCCGACTTGGATTCTTCATATACCCTTTAAGGATTTTCATGTATCTTTCAAATGGGTACATCCATCGTAAGTATACAGGGCCACACAGTTTTATCTCTCGCACTAGATGAACGATGAGGTGTACCATGATGTCAAAAAAGGAAGGAAGAAACTGTTTTTCAAGCTGGCACAAAATAACATAACCCTCATGCTCCAATTCCTCCAACCTTTCAGTCTCAAAGACTTTGCCACATATAGCATTAAAGAAGAAGCAAAGTCGGGTTACAATGTGTCTCAACTCATCTTGAAGGATTCCTCGAACAGCCACTGGGAGTAATTGTTGCATCAGTACATGACAATCATGAGACTTTTGGCCTACTAATTTCAAATCTTTCATGGACACAATCCTCTTAAGATTAGATGAGTACCCAGAGGGAACTTTGATTCCTTGCAAACACTCACAAATACTTCTTCTCTCAGCCTTGGACAAAATATTAGTCTCTTCAACATGATAGCTCCCCTCACCATCTGGCCTCGGATGTAACTCCTCCCGTATTCCCATTTCTTCCAAATCCAATCTTGCCTTCAAACCGTCTTTGGAACTACCATGTGTGTTGAGAAGTGTTCCAACAATGCTGTCACACACATTTTTCTCCACATGCATCACATCAAGACAGTGCCTTACATGAAGATGTCGCCAATAAGGAAGCTCAAAGAACACAGATCTTTTTTTCCATACATTTTTCTCACTTCTCTTGGTAAGCTTACCGAAAGTGACATTGATGTCTCTCACCTTTTCATAAACTTGTTCGCCAGTCAATGGCTTTGGAGCATTTTCAAATTCTTGGCCGCCATAAAATTTCTTCTTCAGTCGACGGTATGGGTGGGCTTGTCTTAGAAATCTCCTATGACCTAGGTAGACCGTCTTTCTTCCATGACGAAGTTGATAGTAGCAAGTCCCTTCCTCACAAATCGGACATGCTTTATGGCCCTTAACACTATACCCTGACAAATTTCCGTATGCAGGAAAGTCATTAATTGTACAAAAGATCAAGGCCCGCAAATTGAAGACCTCCTTCTTAACAGCATCAAAGACATCCACACCTTCCCATAGCTTCTTCAAATCTTCGATCAAGGGTGTTAGGTAAACGTCTATGTCATTTCCCGGTTGTTTTGGTCCTGAGATCAGCATGGACAACATTACATACTTCCGTTTCATACACAGCAAGGGAGATAGGTTGTAAATCACCAGAAGGACGGGCCATGAACTATGGATACTACTAAGGCTACTATAAGGGTTCATTCCATCCGTACTAAGTCCAAGCCTTAGGTTTCGTGGTTCATTGCCGAACTCGGGAAATAAGTCATCAATCTTCTTCCATTGCAAAGAGTCAGCAGGATGACGAATCTTTCCATCATTAATCCTTTCATTTGCATGCCATAACAATTTCTTTGCATCATCTTCATTAGAAAAAAGTCGCTTAAACCTTGGTAAAATTGGAAGATACCATAACAACTTGGCAGGAGAGTTGTTTGATCTGTACCTTGGTGTCTTACATATTGGACACTTCTCCTCATCTTCAAACTCTTTCCTGTACAATATGCAATCATTTGGGCATGCATGAATCTTTCTATACTGCATGCCTAAAGGACCTATTATTTTCTTCGCATCATAATAGCGTTTGGGTAAAGCATTTTCTTCAGGAAACATGTCCTGTAACAAGTCAAGCAATTCTGAAAAACTACTGTCACTCCACCCATGCCGAGCTTTCACACTTACCAATCTCAACACTGCATTCAACAGGTTGTATTTTCTGCACCCTGGGTATAGAGGCTTTTCTGCATCATTGCACATATTACCATATGCGTGTGACCGCATAAAAGCATCTTCTCCAACATCACGAATCATGTCCTCTACTCTATCATCAGTATCCATGTCATCGTCAAAGGTATGTTCCACCTGTTCACCATGCCATACCCATACCGTGTAACTCTTGCAAAACCCCTCACAAATTAGATGAGTGTAAATATCAGCAGGACTTTGTTTCCTCTCATTCAAACAACTCACACAAGGACAATAAAACCTTCCATTGTCATCATCACCATTCCGTTTAGCAAAATCCAAAAACTCCTTCACCCCCTCAGCATACTCAACACTTGTTCGTTTAGCATTTATCCAACTACGATCCATATTTGTGGAAGACTATAAGAACTAGAAAAGCAGAAAATAAGAAATTAAACCATTACGTTGCAGCTAATGCATGGAGAGAATAAATTTTCAGTTCGCGAGAGGAGTTCAAAACAAAACTCACCGTCCGTGAAGCGCCGAGAAGTCTTAACGCGCGAACCAGGGAAAAATGAGAGATGGAAGGCGCGAGAAATGTACCAAATAAAAGAGTATTTGGAAAAAAATAAGAAACTATACACCGGACAAACTGTTACACCGGTGTAGATATAAATATAAAAGTTGTATTTATAGTATATTTTACATCGGACAATATATATGGACCGGTGTAAAATATATCAGTTTATTTATAGTATATTTTACACCGGTCAATAAATATGGACCGGTGTATAATATATCAGTTTTTTTTTCCTACATCCAGAGTCAGCCATGTCATCAACTTTCTCCCAAAAAAATATATACATCAGAATATATAAAAGTTGCAATCTTTCACTACTCATCAGACTCAGAGTTTTGGGAGTCATCAGATTGGGTGAGATCAACAGGATTAAAGAAGCTATCACGGGGTTGATGGCGGCGAACTTCTAAGCGGAAATCCCTGAAACTTGCTTTCAGTCTGTCAACTTTGCGATTCAGTTCTTCCACAGAGTCCTCCAGCCCATTGAAGCGCAGTATGAGTTCCTCAAGCCTCTCCATCAGAGTCACAACCAGGGGAGGAGGAGAAGGAACAGAAGGGTGAGGATCAGGATGTTTGTCTTCAAAGTCGTCTCTGTTTCTTTTGTTGGGCGGAGAAGGAGGCGTGCGTGAGGAAGAGGCCATTGGAGGAGTCAGATAGATGAAAAGAAAATAAAACAGAAGAATGGTATACATATATATATGGTTAACGTTCATGATCAATAAGAATATAGAAGAATGCGCAATTGGCCTTCTATCATAATGACTACAAAGTATAAACGTTGGGAACCCAAGAAGTGAAATGAAAGGTCTGACAAATAAAGAAGCGAGCGGGAAATCATAGACAGGAAACTGAAGAGGCGATGAAGCTGCACCGGGTGTTTATATTTAAATCGGTTAATTTTAAAACCGGTGTAAACATTTAATTTTTTTATAAAACAGACACCGGACTATATATTTCCACCTCGGTCAATATAAATACGCTGTAGAAAGTAAAAATCTAAACCGGACGAAATATTTCCACATCGGTCTCTATAACATCCGCTGTAGAAAGTAAACATCTAAACCGGACTAAATATTTCCACATCGTTCATGAGTAAATACGGTGTGAATATTTCATTTTATTTACAAAAATGCCACCGCTCATTTTTGTAAAACCGTCTCCGCATTGACCGGTTTAAAAATGGGGATTTCGATTGCCCATTTTCCACCAGTGTCATATCATGATTGAAAATAGTGAAGGTCATGACCAAATTTCATAGAGAGAATATTAAGTCCAAAATTCCATGTCAGGTCACGACCATACAACACATAGGTCAAGACTAAAGACCACAGAGACTACCACTTGATAGTTTTCAAAGCCCAAAACGTCTTTTACACTAAAAACTTTTTAGCTAACAACAAAATAGTTTAAAGTGGGAATCCAATTTTTAGCAATTCATCACACATTAAGATCAAAAACCAAAAACTTTGTGATGAAAGATTGGATTAATCGAAATTTTTTTCATTAATTAGTATAGAAACAAGAACATCTCCCCCACACTTAACCTTGACAGTGCCCTCACTGTTAGCAGCATTTTTAAAACAATCACAACAGTGAAGCAATGAGAATCAAGGCATAAAGGACTCCAAACCTTCTTCTAATTCTCCCAAATCATAGTAAATCTCTCCCTCAACAAGCTAACACACAACTCAATACAAATTTAGTAGTGAAGCACATAGTCACATTCAAATCATATATCGCGATACAAGGAAAGCAAAGATGACACTATAACATGCAATTGAGTGTGTGGATGAAAAGATAATAGCATAAAATAAGTAGATTAGCAACTGAGGAATTTTATTCAAAACCTTAAGAAACATTAATCAAAGAAATGAACTACTGTTTCTACTGGTTTATCCTTTTCCAATCATCAAACCAACATATCAAACACATATTACATTAGGAAAACTTGTAAAAGGTAAGAGATAGGAAAGGGACAACCTGGCCTTAAGGCGACAAAGCAGATTCCTCATAAAGTTTCAAAAGGTGGCCATTTGCCTGGAAGATTTTGCCCGTCGCCTCCTCTTTCAACTCAATAATCCCAAATTTGTGAACTTTAACAACTGTGTAAGGTCTATCCTAGCTAATTTTGAATTTACCATGTTTGAACTTGAACCTAGCTTGGTACCTTAACACTTTATAACCTTTCTTAAACCTCTTTCTCAAAATATGAGCATCATGGATTAATTTTATCTTTTGTCTATAAATTTTAGAGCTACTATAGGTGTCCAATCTAATCTCTTCTAGCTCTTGAATCTGCTACAACCTCTCTGAACTAGCTTCTTCAAGGTCTTCATTGCAAGCTTTTTACTACCTAAAATGTCTTATGCTCTATTTCCACAGGCATATAACAAGCTTTCCCAAAAATCATCCTATAAGGGGACATACCTAGAGGGGTTTTAAAAGCTGTTCTGTACACCTTAAAGCATCATTAAGTCTTAAGTTTCAATCCTTATTGGATGGCTTAACAATCTTTTCTAGAATATGCTTTATTTCCCTATTAGAAACCTCTGCTAGACCATTGGTTGAGGGTGGTATGGGGTTGAGACTTTATGAGTTACACCATATTTTGCCAATAAGCTATTGATTAACTTATTGCAAAAATGGGTACCTTGATCACTGATTAATGCTTTTGACACTCCAAATCTACTAAAGATATGAGACCTTAGAAACTTGAAGACCGTTTGGGCATCATCTAGTCTTATAGGTGTGGCCTCTACCCACTAGATAAATAGTCTACAGCTAATAAAATGTAATGAAATTTAGCTGAAAGGGGAAAGGTCCCATGAAATCTATCCCTATACATCAAAAACCTCACAAAAGAGAATAGGTTGTTATGGCATCTCATGCCTTTTACTAATCCCCCCAAATATTTGACACCTATCACAAGCTCTACAAAATTCAAAAGCATCTTTAAAAAGGGAAGGCCAATAGAATCGAATTCAAGGACCCTGCGTGCAATCCTTTCCCCCCCAAAATGACCACCATAAATCCATGAATGGCAGGTGATAAGACATATTTTGTATATGGTTTCTACGATATTTTTAAGAGTTTTATTGTAACTTTACCATTCATTTTATGCCTTAAATTGTACTTTTGTGTATTACATGATTATCCGTGGCAATGTGCTAATGAAAGGGTAAAATGGTAAAATAACTCTTCCAAACTGCACATATATTGTTATTTACTGATTTGGACTTTTACAGCGAGCTTTTATTTTGAATTGTAAGTATTTTGGAAGAGAGCAAGGACCAGGAAATAAATCACAAGTCAATGAAAGTCAAATCACGTTTTTGCACTTTTTTGTCGCGACCACATTGTCCTCTGGTCGCGACCTTGATTCTTCTGGAAGTTTCTCTGTGTTCACAGGTCGTGACCAAAAACATGGATCAGGTCATGACTAAAATATGAAATCGCTGAAACTGCTCATTTTGAATTAGGTCAAGCATAAATAAAAGGCGAGGCAAGCTGCCGTAAAGGGGGAGGCTGGTTTTAGACCTGATTAGGCTAAGAAGTAGTACTCACATATTCTTTGAAGACCGATTCGACAACCTACATGCATCTTCTATCCTTTCTACCCCTTTCCACAGATTTCTTCACATTCACCCTTCATCTTTCCATCGTTTCTTCATGGCATCACACTTGAACAACGATTACAGTATATCAAAAGTTATGAGAGGCTAAATCCTTAGTCTCTTGGTGATGGATCTCATATCTTGAGCTCATGGACTAAGCCGAGTAGTTTCTTCTGCTCTAATTTGTATCTTGTCATGTTATGATTGTTGCTAGATCTCGGGTTTTTATCATATGAACAAGTTTTGAATATCGATTGATCATTCTCAGCTTAGACTGTTGTAATTTGATTATGGATGTTTGAACGTTGGATTTTAATTTAATATTTCAGTTTTGATTTTAAGAAAGTTGGGTTATTTTCAGCGATCGTTGCAAATCAATTCAATTGTTTGAAATCTAGGGTTTTCGATTGACGACCATTTGAGGGCATTCTCATAATCTAGGGTTAATTGCAAGCTAAGTGGTTTCTAATAGTTTGCTAATAGTCTTTAAACTAGCTTTGATCAAAGGAGTTTAAAGAAGATTAGGGTTTTGGACTCAATCAATAGATTGAGGTTTTACTCAAGACTTAGCGATTTCAAACTCTAATATTCTATTAAGAGTGAGGATAGATACATTTTCATCAAGAGTCTTTCATAACTGATGAGCGCGTCAGATTGTCGCAGTCTGAGCCATCAAAATTAAGTGAATTGTACCCTAGTAATGTAGTATAAGGCACAACCCTATCGTTCTTCTCAAGGAGCCTTTCTAAAGGAATCCTAGCAAATTGGATGTCAAATTCAACGGTAAACCTGAGTAAAGAGTAAATGGTTTTGTGGGTGTAGTAAAATAAAGATGTAGTAAAATAGATGTTTTTGTGTTTTTGTTTAAGATGAAAAATTGTTGGTTTGTGAAAGTAGTATAAGATGATAGGCTCTTGATGATGAAAAATATCTATCCTTGCTCTCAATGTATACGGAGTTTGAAATCACTAAGTCTTGAATTAAACCTCAATCGATCGATTGAGGTTTAATTCAAGACTTAGTGATTTCAAACTCCGTATACATTGAGAGCAAGGATAGATATTTTTCGATTGAGTCAAGAACCCTAATATTCTTTAAACTCCTTTGATCAAAGCTAGTTTAAAGACTATTATTGAACTGCTAAGGATCACTTAGTTTGTAATTTAAACAGATGGAAGAATGCCCTCGAATGAGCGTCGATCGACTAACCCTAGAATTCAAGCAATCGAATCAATTAGCAACAATCGTTGACAACCGTTCAACTAGCTTAAACTCAAAACTGAAATATTGCATTTAAACCAGTATTCAAAACATCCAAAGTAAATTACAATTGTCTAGTATGAGAATAGTCAATCGATATTCAAAACTTGTTCATATGATGAAAAACCTTAAATCTAGCAGCAATCATAATATGACAAGATGCAAATTAGAACAGAAGAAACTCCCTGTTTCAGCCCGTGAGCTCAAGATAATAGATCCATCGCCAAGAGACTAAAGGTCTAGCCTCTCATGACTTCTGCTACACTACAATCGCTGTTCAGATGTGATGCCATGAAGAAACGATGAAGAGATGAAGGTGAATGTGTAGAACAATGAAAGCTGAGTGGAAAGTTTGTGGAGAGCGCTCGAGTACTGCTTCTTAGCCTAATCAGGTCCAAAAATTAGCCTCCTCCTTGACGGCAGCCTCCCTCTCTTCTTATAACAGGATGACCTAATCCAAAACGCGTAGCTTCAGCGATTTCATACTATTAGTCGCGACCAGATACACGTGTTGGTCGCGACCTATAAACAGTGAGAATCTTCCAGAAGAATTATGGGTCGCGACCTTAGGACTCTATGGTCGCGACTAAGTAGCACAGAGGCATGGTTCCACTTTCATTGTCTTTTGATTTCTTTCCTGGTCCTTGTTCTCTTCCAAAGTACCTGCAATTCAACATAAAAGCTCACTGTAAAAGTCCAGATCAGTAGATAACTGAATATATATAGTTTGGAAGAGTTATTTTACCATTCTACCCTTTAATTAGCATATTGCCACGCACAATCATGTAATACACAAAAGTACAATTTAAGGCATGAAATGAATGGTAAAGTTATTATAAAAGTCTCAAAATTGTCATAAAAATCATATACAAAATATGTCTTATCAATTCCCCCACACTTGAACCTTTGTACTCCTGGACAAAGAAATAAATTACACCTAGAGCAATCACTATTAAAGCCAAGATAAAAACATAATCCATAGTGTGACCTGAAAATAATTAATCCACCATCTTTTGGGAATGCAGAAGTGATAATGTGAGAAATGCCAAGTAATCAACTACTAAATGAAATCAACCTTAACGGTATGAGCGCAAAAGATCCTCTCAAAAGATATAAGTGTTTAACTCTCTCAATCCTCTCATTGTTAGGGTTCTTTCACTCAAATTCAAATTCAAAAATATCCTACCATATGCTTGTAATGGCTCTAAATCTCAGCAACTATACAGCTCTTATGCAAAGAATCAAGAGGTCTTTTAGGGTTGTAATGATGGAGATAGGCCACATGGAATGGAATATGAAGAATAGAAAGTACTATATGCATTCAACAATAAATATGTAGCATGAATTCGTGTCTCTAAAGATCTAGAAGTGATAATTGTGCTAATAAGAGTTAATAATAGTGCCTTCTTCATTTCTCTTTTCCCTTTTTTTTCTTTTTTTTTCTTGCATCTTTTCTTGCACTGTCCTCCCTCTTTTTTTTTTATTTGGCACCTCATGCACAGAATCTGTAGCACACATCACAACAATAATGAATTTTGACATGAATAAAATTTTATTTTGCAAATAAAGTTTATGCATATATGACTTTCTATATAAATAATGGGTGAAAGAAAATGATGGACTCAAAGGGGGTGACTAAGGATATGAATGTAGTGGGCTTGTGTTTGGGATGAAAGGGTTTAGAAATGAATGCCTCTAACATGTTCAATTTATAAGTGTGCAAGTCATTCTCAACTCAGAGCCAAGACAAGTTCTAGAGGATATAAACCAATTGAATAATCACTCAATATAGAAATTTAGGCTGAGAATCCTTCCAACTAGGGTTTTGATCTAAATTGCTCATAAGTTAAAGTCCCAAACAAAGTTCATCATTCACTAGGCATTAGAACACTTATCACAACTAAAAACCCTCTAAATGATGATTTAAAAGTTTCAAAGTAATCACTTGGATTCATGTAATAATCCCAAATTCAATAGCAAAAGTTCAAGTGTTTCAAATTCAATTTCCAAGATTCTCAAAGAAAAATTCAAGTGTGGCAATGGTTTCGAAGGATTAAAAAGGATTTGAAATTAGGGGACAATGAATTATTTGTGAAAGTATCTTAGTAGTTCAAAAGGAATCCTTCTTTCCAGCATTGCACAAGGCAAAGAGAAGGTAATTGGACATTTTCCAAAAGTGGGTCGCGACTTAAAACATTTACGGTTGCGACCTATTTTCACAGGGGTGTATGCTTAGAAATTTTCAAACATTGGTCGCGACTGGTGAAATTGCCTATCATGACTCAAATACACAGAAAGGAACAGTCATGACAAATAAGGTACTATAGTCGCGACTCAAATAGACAGAGAGGTATTATCGTGACCATACAGCACGTAGGTCATGACTGTAGTTCACAGAGAGCATGTTAGTCCAAAATTCCATCACAGGTCGCGACCATAAATCACAGAGACTACCAAGTGACAGTTTTCAAAGTCCAAAAATGGTTTTCAAGCTAAATCCTTTTTACTAATTAACAATTTTGTTAAGGTGGAGGTCCAATTTTCAGCAATTCACCACATGTTAAGATCAAAAACAAAAATTTGTGATGAAAGATTGGATTAATTACAAAAAAAGCAAGAGTAAAACATCCTCCCCCACACTTAAACTTGACAATGTCCTCACTGTCAACAGAACTAGAAATTACAGCATGTATGAAGTCAAACCAATCTAGCTCAAACATAGCAAATGATCTCATCACTCAATGCTAATTTTTCAATGAGGCATGCAGTCACATTCAAGTCATACAAAGCAGTACAAGTAAAGCAAAGATGATAGGATGGGTAAGCTAAAGTCATGCATGTGAGTGTGTGGATGGAAAGGTATCCATTGAAGAGTGTGCAACATATGGACAGTAACGGGGAAGTGGAACAAAGCAGAAATAATCCTAGAATAAACAGAAATAAACTGAAGACAAACAGAACGAAACTGAAAATGGAATCTAATCTACTGAATCATCCCTTTCCTATACTCAACCTAGCATATCTATCATTATCAATAGAAGAATTTGTAAAAGGTAGGAGATAGGAAAGAGACAACCTGGCCTCAAGGTGGAGAAACAAGTTCCTCGTAAAGTTTCAAATGATGGCCATTGGCCTGAAAAATGCTGCCTGTCGCTTTCTCTTCCAACTTAATCATCGCAAACTCATGGACTTTAACAACTGTGTAAGGTCCATCCCAGCTAGTTTTGAACTTGCCATGTTTGAACTTGAATCGAGCTTGGTATCTTAACACTCGATCTCTTTCCTTAAACTTTTTCCTCAGAATGTTAGCATCATGGAATAACTTTGTCTTCTGTTTATAGATTTTAGAGCTGCTATATGCATCTAATCGAATCTCTTCTAGCTCTTGAATCTGTAACAACCTGTTCGAACTGGCTTCCTCGAGGTTCTCATTGCAAGCTTTCACTGCCCAAAAAGTCTTGTGCTCTATCTCTACAGGCATGTGCCAAGCTTTTCCAAAAATTGTCCTATACGGGGACATGCCTAGAGGGGTTTTAAAAGCTATCTTGTACGCCCATAAAGCATCATCTAGTCTTAAGTTCCAGTCCTTATTGTATGGCTTGACAATCCTCTCCAGTATGTGCTTTATTTCCCTATTAGAAACCTCCGCTAGATCATTAGTTTGGGTGTGGTATGGGGTTGATACTTTATTAGTTACACCATATTTTGCCAATAGGTTATTGATCAACTTATTGCAAAAATGGGTACCTTGATCGCTAATTACGGCTCTTGGTACTCCAAACCTACTAAAGATGTGAGACCTTAAGAATTTCAAAACTGTTTGGGCATCATCTAGCCTTGTGGGGATGGCTTCTACCCACCTAGATAAGTAATCTATAGCCAGCAAAATGTACTAAAACCCTGCTGAAGGTGGAAAAGGTCCCATGAAGTCTATCCCCTATACATCAAAAACCTCACAAAACAGAATAGGGTGTTATGGCATTTCATGCCTCTTACTAATCCCTCCAAATCTCTGGCACCTATCACAAGCTTTACAAAACTCAAAAGCATCTTTAAAAAGGGAAGGCCAATAGAAACTGGAATCAAGGACCCTACGTGCAGTCCTTTTTCCTCCAAAATGACCCCCACAAACCCATGAATGGCATGCTTCCAAAACTAATTTATGATCTTGATCTGGGACACATCGTCTTAACACTTGGTCTAAGCACAGCTTCCATAGAAAAGGTCTGTCCCAAATGAAGTATTTAGATTCGCTCTTGAGCTTTTGGGCCTGAAATTTAGTCAAATGAGAAGGGATTAGGCCAGTTTTAATGAAATTAACCAAATGAGCATACCAAGGTTCTATAACAGCAAACAAAGAGATTGGTCAGGGAAAGAATCATAAATGAGATCAGAACTAAGTACTCCCAGTGTCTCTGTTGGTAATCTGCTCAGATGATCTGCAACGTGGTTCACATTTCCAGCTCGATCCTTCACCTCTCTATTAAACTCTTAAAGCAGTAACATCCATCGTAGGAGTCTCAGTTTAGATTGAGGTTTGTGGAACAAATACTTGACTGCTACATGATCTGTGTAAACAACTACCTTGGAATTAATTAGATATGCTCTGAATTTATCCAAGGCTACCACAATGGCATACAATTCTTTCTCAGTAGTGGTGTAATTAATTTGAGCAGCATCAAGTGTTTTCGAGGCATAGGCAATCACTCTAGATAGATTACCTTCCCTTTGACCTATCATAACTCCCACGGTATAATTGGAAGCATCATAAGATAGTTCAAATGGAAGATCCCAATCTGGTGATGTTAGAACAGGAGGAGAAATCAACCTCTCCTTTAATTTTTCAAAAACCTCTTTGCAGTCATTAGAGAAAACAAAGTCAGTGTCCTTTTGCAGAAGTTTTGAGAATGGTAAAGCAATTTTACTAAAGTCTTTGATGAATCTTCTATAAAACCCACCGTGCCCTACAAAAGATCGAAGTTCTTTTAAAGTTGTGGGGTAGGGCAGTGAGGAAATGACTTCAATTTTTGCTTTATCCACCTCAATTCACTTGCTAGATATAAGATGTCCGAGTACTATTCCATGATCAACCATGAAATGGCACTTTTCAAAGTTTAAAACCAGTATTTTCTCAATACATCTAACAAGGATTTTATCAAGGCTTTCTAAACATTCATCAAAAGAATTGCCATAAACATTAAAATCATCCACGAACACATCCATGCATTCTCAATGAAATCAAAAAATATAGAAAGCATGCAACGTTGAAATATGCCAGGGGCATTACACAAACCAAATGGCATTCTCTTATAGGCATATGTGCCAAAGGGACATGTAAATGTGGTCTTTTTTTGGTCCGTCGGGTATATGGGAATCTGAAAGTATCCTGAATATCCATCTAGGAAACAATAATGACTCTTCCCTGCTAATCTCTCTAGCATTTGATCAATAAAAGGCAAAGGGAAATGATCTTTCCTAGTGGAGTCATTCAACTTCCTATAGTCAATGCAAACTCGCCATGAATTCTGCACTCTAGTAGGTATTAACTCATTGTTCTCATTCTTAACTACTGTCATTCCGCTCTTTTTGGGTACTACAGGCACAGGTGATACCCATTCGCTATCTGAAATAGCATATGTAACATCCCAATTTTTGGTCTAGGAGAACTGGGAGGTAGTCTGATATGGGCAGGCTGCTAAAACCATAGTTCTAGGGTAGTAATATGATATGGGCCGATTACTTACCTGTATTTTGTAGGGATCCGAGGGATGGGCTAAGTCCTTCAGGATTTAAAGATGAGTTAAGTCTTTTAACCTACAGAATAGGGACAGTTCACCTAGGTGCAAAATGAGGAATGTGGGGAATATCCTACGTCTTAAGCCTAGAAATTCTGCAGGTAGCTTGATATGGGCTGGCTCTTGTGTAAGATAACCTGATATGGGCGGGTTGTCGAGCCTTTCAATTAACGATGACTCCCGAAGAGTTTAGGGAATGAGTTATAGAAAGAGAATTTCTAGAACTTAAGATGAAGGATAAGAAGATGAGAATAGATGCCAGAAAGAGAATGCAGGGGCATAATCGTAATTATGGAAAATATCGGGCTATAGCCGATGAGTACCATATTTTGCCAGAAAATAGAGAAAATTATGCTGATCATTTCACTGAACTGTAAAATGTGCATATGAGGTCTCTATGTGTATGAAAGAATTAGAAATATGACCAGGGATATGTGGTATTCTTTTCTGTCCAAACAGAAGTGGAAGAAGGCATCAAGGAGATTCCAGTAGTCAATGAATTTCCTGAAGTCTTCCCAAAGGAGATTCAGGGATTGCCTTCAGAACGGGAAGTGGAGTTTGCGATCGACATTATACCTGGAGCTGGACCGGTGTCAAAAACCCCGTACAGGATGGCTCCCAATGAAATGATGGAACTGAAGATGCAAATTGAGGAGCTATTAGAAAAGGGTTTCATACGACCCAGTGTATCGCCATGGGGTGCTCCAGTACTATTTGTCAAGAAGAAAGATGGCAGCTTAAGGCTATACATTGACTACAGGGAATTAAATAAGCTTACGATTAAGAATAAGTATCCTCTCCCCAGAATTGATGACCTGCCAGACCAATTGGCAGGAGCGAGCTTATTCTCCAAGATTGACTTGAGATCTGGCTACCATCAACTAAGGGTCAAACCAGATGATATTCCAAAGACGGCATTCAGGACGCACTACGGGCATTTTGAGTTCCTTGTGATGCCTTTTGGACTAACCAATGCACCTGCTATTTTCATGGACTACATGAATCGGATCTTCAGGCCTTATCTAGATCAGTTTGTTGTGGTCTTCATTGATGATATTCTGGTGTACTCCAAATCTTCAGAGGAGCATGAAAGGCATTTGAGGATTGTTCTTGGTACCCTTAAAGAAAAGAAGCTCTATGCTAAGCTGAGTAAATGCGAGTTTTGGCTGTCAGAAGTTAAATTTCTCGATCATGTCATATCTCGAGACGGGGTAGCTGTGGATCCTAGCAAAGTTGAAGCAGTTTTGAGCTGGGAGCAGCCAAGGACAGTGACGGAGATCAGAAGTTTTCTCGGCCTAGCAGGGTACTACAGAAGATTTATTCAAGACTTTTCTCGAATTACCTTACCTCTTACCAAGATGACCAGAAAGAATCAGCAGTTTAAGTGGGATGAGAAGTGCGAGGCTAGCTTCCAAGAGTTGAAGTAGAGATTAACCACTACTCCCGTATTGATTATTCCAGACCCAACTCAGACTTACGTAGTCTACACTGATGCTAGCAAGAAGGGGTTGGGATGTGTGCTAATACAGCAAGGTCGAGTAGTAGCCTACGCCTCTCGGCAGTTAAAGCCACATGAAGAAAATTATCCCACTCATGATCTGGAGCTTGCGGCGGTGGTTTATGCCCTGAAGATATGGAGGCACTATTTATATGGAGCAACGATAGAGTTATTTTTTGACCACAAAAGCCTGAAATCTACAAGATCAAAAGGAGCTGAATATGAGGCAACGGCGATGGATGGAGTTGTTGAAAGATTATGACTTCCAGATTAAATACCATCCAGGAAAAGCTAATGTGGTAGCTGATGCCTTGAGTAGGAAGGTGGTGCAGGTTGCATACATGATGATCAAAGAGTTTGAATTAATAAAAGATATGCGCGATTGGAGTCCTCTATATCAAATGCAACTGACGGAGAATCTTTTTGGAGGAGTTCATGTCAGAGCCTGCATAGAAGATGAGAAAAAAGAGGCTCAAAAGTAGGATAAGCTCGCAGCAATATTCAAAGATAAGCTGGAGAAGGGGAAGACAAGGAATTTTGAGATGTCCCCAGACGAATTACTACAGTTTCGGGGAAGACCCTATATCCCTAATATTGTGGGATTAAGGGAAAGGATTCTGGAGGAAGCACATAAAAGTCGGTATACTGTACATCCAGGTATGACCAAGATGTACCATGATGTTAAAAGGTTATTTTGGTGGCCTGGATTGAAGAAAGATATTGTGACTTATGTATCTAAGTGCTTGACCTACCAGAAAGTGAAAGTTGAACATCAAAAGCAAGCAGGAACATTGCAGCCTCTAGAAATCCCTGAGTGGAAATGGGATGGGATTGCTATGGACTTTGTGGAAGGACTACCCCTAACTCCAAGTAGACGTGATGCAGTATGGGTAGTAATTGATCGACTGACAAAGTCAGCGCATTTTCTGGCAATTAATAAGAGAGATTCTCTTGAAAAGCTGGCAAGGTTGTATATAAAGGAGATCGTTAGGCTTCATGGTATCCTGAGCAGCATTGTGTCTGATAGAGACCCTCGATTTACTTCAAATTTCTGGAGGGCTTTACAGGAAGAAATGGGCACTACTCTCAGATTTAGTACAGCTTATCATCCTCAAACAGATGGTCAATCTGAAAGAACAATACAAACGTTAGAGGATATCCTGAGAGCATGTGTCTTAGATTTCAAAGGCAGCTGGGATATCCATTTACCCCTTATAGAGTTTGCTTATAACAATAGTTACCAGGCCAGTATTCAGATGGCACCTTTTGAAGCACTTTATGGACGGAAATATAGATCCCCCTTATGCTGGCTAGAGCTGAGCGAGAGAAGAATGCTTGGTCCTGATATAGTGGATCAAACTGCAGAGCAAGTTGCGATAATTAGAAAACGATTGTTGACGGCCCAAAGCAGACAGAGGAGCTATGCAGATGTCAGAAGGAAGCCGTTGGAGTTTGAAGAAGGAGAACATGTATTCCTTAAGTTAACTCCAACTACTGGAGCCGGACGATCGATTAAAGTGAAGAAGTTGCATCCATACATAGGACCATTCCAGATTCTCTCAAAGATAGGAGCAGTAGCCTACAAGTTGGCTCTTCCTCCTAATCTCAGCCAGATACATGATGTGTTCCATGTTTCCCAATTAAAGAAGTATGTTCCAGATCCATCTCATGTGATTGAACACGATGAGGTCGCACTGCGAGATGACTTTACCTATGAGGTTGGACCAGTGCGAATTGTTGATAGAAAAGTCAAGCAGTTGCGGAATAAACAAATTCCTTTAGTTAAAGTGATCTGGAAAGGCTTGACTGAACAAGAAGCTACATGGGAAATAGAAAAAAAGATGAGAGAGAAGTATCCTGAATTGTTTCGATAGGATAGATGTAATATAAATTTCGAGGACGAAATTTATTTTAAGGGGGAGAGAAATATAATATCCTTAATTTTCTGTACTGATTTCTATGTACAGATTAGATGGAATATATGAGTTCTTTTTCAGGAAAAAGATGTGGTCCTTTATGTAAAGAAAATGATTAAATTGCAAAAGAAAGGAAATGAAAGGACTTAAATGCAATTATGGAAAGTTTAAAGCTAAGAAGGAAAAGTAGACAAAAAATGTGGGGTATTTAGGTGTAATTTTAGCCAAATAAAGGGACTTAGTTGAAAAGAAGAAAAGTTTATGGGACAAAAGTGTAATTATGAAAACTTGGACCAGAAATACGCAAAAATAGTGATCGTACTCCGATCAGCCCCATATCCCACCAGTAGGTAGAGCAAGTGACGCCGGGTAATCCATCCTAATACAGGAATTTTTGAAGACTCCAGATAGCCAGAAATGGACTGATCGTCCAAAAGTTATAAAAATTCCTACCGGATACCCTAGATTTCAGATATAAGTAAGAAATTACAGGATGATGCACCCTTATGGGGCGGATGTCGGGAAACTGACAGAATATCGATAGGAGGTCTGTAGAAGAAGTTATTAACAAATTAGAAAATCCAGACGGGAGTATGGGGCCTCCAGCGATCCGATAGGGAGATTTATCGGTATTTAAACTAAGACTGAATGAGGTCGGGTAACAACAGTCAGATGCCCGTTAGAACCCAAATGGCTGCCAAGACACAGTAGGGCAGTGTATCTGACAGAAGGAGCCGATGTCCGGATATGTGTGTAAACGGTGTATAATAAGCTAAAATATTCGGTGAACCTGGACAGGGGAGGATTCCTCGTAATATGTGCCATGAAGATGTTGGACCCAGAAAGGCCCAAAAATGGCGCCATCAAAGGCCCAATGAGATACATGGACTGATAGGTGGGCCAGTGTCCAGCAGAACCCCGAAAAAGTGGAAAATTACGAAAATGCCCCTGTGTTGTACCAAAGGATAGCAGATGAATGGAGGGCATTCTGGTCATTCTAGACAGGCCCAGAGGCTAAGACGTATCTAAATAAGGTTGACTAGAGTCAGTATATGCTTTGACCAGGTACAGAAAGGTGTGAAATGACGATTTTGCCCTTAGGGTTAAAATAGGACAAGAAAGGGCACCAAGGGCATTTTGGTCATTTTGCAGGGGATCTGTAATTGAGGTTAGACCCAGTATTAAAATGTTAATGATATAAAGGATCCAGATACTAAGTTCAAGGCCAGAAGACATAATATAGGTTTTCAGAAAAATTGGATTCAGAAAACGGTCCAGTTTTCGAGGCGACGGACCGGGCCGGGACCGGATTGGACCGGAAAGCTTCCAGAAGGCTTTTCTCCTCTCTAAATTGTGCCATGTGAAGAATGTGGGTGGTGAGGTGTCCCATGAGGTGGCATTGAGTGATGTCATGCATGATGCTGTAAAAGGAATAAAGAAAAATAGGAAATTCCGGAAAAAATAGGACCACAGGATCAGATGGCTTTAAAATTACAAGAATGCCATTGACCAAAACTATAAATACCCCCCTAGCTCTTCATTTCCCATGCCCAAGAGGCTTTTTAGAGAGATAAGGAAGTGCTTGAGAGAGAAAGTGAGAGAAAGAAACAAGAAAGGAAGTTCTGGTGGAGATGGAAGCAGTAGAGAAGGTCTGAAGTTCTGCTTTTAAGGTAGTAACTAATCCTAGCTTTTATGTAATGTCTTTGTGAATTGTTGTGCTATTGTTTGTTTAGATTGTTGTCTTATATGTTATGCTTGAAGCTCTATTACAATGCTATGTGTAACACCCCAATTTCTAGGCCTAGAGATGCCAGAAGGAGAATTCAAGGGCATAATCGTAATTATGGGAAAGATCGGACTGGTGGCCGATGAGTACCATATTTTGCCAGAAAATAGAGAAAATTATGCTGATCATTTCACTGAACTGTGAAATGTGCATATGAGGTCTCTAGGTGTATGAAAGAATTAGAAATATGACCAGGGGTAAAATGGTCATTTTTGAAAAGTGTGCGCGGGAGCGTACTTTCAGGCCAAAATAGCCCGGTCCGGATAAAATATCTGAAAATACCGGGACATAGAGAAAAGGATTCCGGATTGAATGACGCAACACAGAATTTTGATTTGAGGTCCCGATTTTTCTGTAAAAATTCCTGAAGATGGGAAATTACAGTTATAATCGGTAAAGGAAGAGCAGTCCGAATAGAGATGATCGGACTATGGACAGAGGCCATACAGTATTGTCTAAGGCCCGTAGTGACACCAGGGAAGGCCCAGGCCCATAATATCAGTTCAGTGGTAAGGGGGGCCGGTGTCCGGGAAAAATGTGCAAAATGACGAAAATGCCCTTATGTTATAGAATAACTGAAGAATGAGTAAAGGGTATTTTGGTCATTTGGCTAAGGTTAGACAGTCAAGAAGGGGTATCTGGATAGTTGACCAGGGCCAGAGAATACTCTGGTAAAATATGAAAAGACAATAATGCCCCTAGACCTAGTAAAGGAAATGAAAGGACTTAAGTGCAATTATGGAAAGTTTTAAGGCCAAAAAGGAAAGTAGACAAAAATGTGGGGTCCTTAAGTGTAATTTTAGCCAAGTAAAAAGGGACTTAAATGAAAGAAAAAAAAGTTCCCTGGGGCTAAATTGTAATTAAAGAAAGTCAGGCCGGAAGTGGTTTGGACTGTCCGACAGCATTTCAGTCCCAGATTTCACCGGTAGAGAGAGCAAGTGACGCTCGGTAATCTGGCTTAATACAGAAATTTTTGAAGACTCCAGATAGCCAGAAATGGACTGATCGTCCAAAAGTTATAAAAATTCATACCGGATATCCTAGAATTCAGATCTACGTGAGAAAATACAGGATGATACGTCCTTATGGGACGGATGTCGGGAAACTGACAGAATACCGATAGGAGGCCTGTAGAAAAAGTTATTCGCAAATCAGAAAATCCAGACGGGAGTGTGAGGCCTCCGGGTATCCGATAGGGAGATTTATCGGTATTTGAAAAGGGACTGAATGAGTTCGGATGATCTCGGTCAGATGACTGATATGACTCACAGGGATGCCTGAACACCGCAGGCCAGTGTATCGGACAGAAGGAGCCAGTGTCCGGATATGTGTATAAACGGTGGATAATAGATAAAATATTCAATAATTATTAACGGGGGAAGATTCCTCGTAATGCGTGCCATGAGGATATTGGACCCAGAAAGGCCCAATAATGGCGCCAACAGAGGCCCAATGAGACATTTGGACTGATAGGTGGGCCAGTGTCCGGCAGAACCCCGGAAAAGTGCGAAATTACGAAAATGCCCCTGTGTTGTACAAAAGTGTAACAGATGAATGAAGGGCATTTTGGTAATTCTGGACAGGCCCAGAAGCCAAGGTACATACAGATAAAGTTACTGAGAGTCCGTATATACCCTGACAGAGTACAGAAGGGTGTAAAATGACGATTTTACCCTTAGGGTTAAAATAGTGCAAGAAAGGGCACCCAAGGGTATTTTGGTAATTTGCCAAAGGCTGTTTCTTGGGAATCGAGCCATCAGAATACTTGAGCTTGATCAGGATCCAAGACAACATTCCCAGAGCCCAAAAACGTAGGCCCAGTAATGTGTGGGAAAAAGTGGCATTAAAATATTATTTTAATGCTGTTTCAATAAAGTAAAGTTACTCGGTTGGCACAATAACCGAGGAGGTGATCAGATAAAGTCCTGGATTTATCTGGATAGCATTGGAAGGCGTGACAGGTTCCAGTAGGATGACACATGGCGCCAACATAAAGGCAGAAGAAAAAGTTGAGGACACGTACTACGAGGCAAGATACTGGACCGGTGAGTCAGCATGCTGAGTCAGCATCTGAGGTGTCCAGGATTTCAGACATGTGATAAATGTGGCGCTGAGGTGTCCTGGTGAGGTGTCCCAATGATGTCATGCATGATGCAGTAAATGAGGAATTAAAGAAAATAGGAAAATCCAGGAAAAACCAGGACCGCAGGATCAAAGTTCATGGTAATTACAGAAATGCCATTGGAGGAGGTTATAAATACCCCCCCCATTCATTCATTTGCATCACGGCTCAAGCAATTTTAGAGAGAGGAGGAGGTGCTAGAGAGAGAAAGTGAGAGGAAGAAAGAAAGAAAGGAAGTTCTGGCGGAGCTGGAAGCAGAATAGAGATAGTAGAGCTCTGCTGAGCCTTTGAGGTAGTAACTAATCCTAGCTTTTATGTAATGGCTTTGTGATTTATTGTGCTATTGTTTGGTTGGATTGTTGTCTTATATATGTTATGTTTGAAGCTCTGCTGTAATGCTATGATCATATGTTATTAAGCATGGAAGCACGCAGCATACTTATCTGTACACAATCACAAGCAAGCACAGTCACTCTGCATTACATATATTGTTATGATTGTTGCTACTGAGATTCCCCCGAATCTCATCCCAATAAGTAAACCATTACAGGGGAGGTTATGTCAAAATGAATTCTGGGAATTTTAAGAGACGCCGTTATGCTGCCGAAGTAAAGACTGAACATCAGTATATGATAAGTACTGTGTACGTAGTGCTGTCTAAGGAGGCTAGAAGTGAGTGGACCTAGCCGGTTCATCTAGTCTTTCCTGGGTACTATGTAGAATGGTAGTTCTCATGAGGGGATTACCGAATCAGTACGGTTCAGTTCTTCGTACAGATGAAGCGTAGCAGTTATGCTGCCGGATTTCAGGCAGGAAAAGATGTAATAGAGATATGAGAATTTATGTACATGACTGGATGTAAAACAACTTATTAATTAATAATAATTGTTGTTTGGCATGTTTGACTGATGTATGATGGATGTATGCATATGTATGCAAAGTAGAAATGCTGAAATATACCACTGTGAACAGTAACACGTGGTGACAAGGTCATGTTTGATAAATGATTAAAAATAGTAAATGGATGAATTAATGTATGAACTTTTTATGGTAAATAGTAGACATACCAAGCTTTAATTGGATATATAAAACGTATCATTTGGATGTCTACACAAGGAGATATAAATTATCAAAGTTGGGACCAGAATGCTGGATTCAGGAGAAAAACGCTGGATGAACAGTAAAATAGAAACGTTGACTGACGTTGACTCGGTCAATGCATGGTCAACGAGTTATTTTTTCCTGAAAGATAATTGAGTTATCTTCATTTATCAATTGGAACCACTTCATTTTTATTTTTCTATAATTAGTTATGATTTTTCGAAGTCAGGTCACTCATCTGGAATTTACACAGTGAACAGTACTCGATAAGAGTAAAACTCCAGATTGAGAAATTGGACTTCAATGACCTTGAAAGTGGTTCTAAATGCTACTAAATGGTCCCTAAGACAATCGAAAGTAAGGATGTTTCACTATGATCATATGTTATTGAATATTGAAGCATACAGCATACTTATCTGTACACAACCACAAGCAAGCACTGTCACACTGCATTACATATATTGTTATGATTGTTGCTACTGGGATTCTTTTGAATCTTATTCCCATATATAACATTACAGGGGAGGTTCTGCCAAAATAAAATTTGGAAATTTTAAGAGACGCCGGTAGGCTGCCGAAATTCTGGCAACAGGAACAAAGAAAGGAACTGATACGTACTATGTACATAGGTGCTGTCTAAGGAGGCTGGAAGTGAGTGGACCTAGCAGGTTCATCCAGTCTTTCCTGGGTACTTACGTAGAATGGTAGCTCCTACGGGAATTACCAAATTGGTACAAGATCGATTACTTTCTACAGAAGGAATGTAGCAGATATGCTGCCGGATTTTAGACATCGGAAAATGTAATAGAAATATGAGGATGTTAATCTTGCACTGATGTATAACAGCAGATTATTCAATAATAATTGTTATCTGGCATGTTTGACTGATATGTGATGTATGTATGCACTAATATGTAAGGTTGGTTGCTGAAAAATGGCCTTGTGAACAGTAATCCGTGGAGACCTATTGATGTTTGATAAATCATTAAAAATAGTAAATGGTTGAATAAATGTATGATATTTTTATGGTAAATAGTAGACATCCTAATATTTAATTTTATATATATAATGCTTCATTTGGATGTATATATGAAAAGATATAAATTGTTAAAATTTGAACCAGAATGTTGGATTCAGGAGAAAGTCATTGGATGAACAGTAAATTTGAAACGTTGACCCACGTTGAATTTGTCAAGGAATGGTCAACCAATGATTTTTCGCTGAAATATAATTAAGTTATCTTCATGTATCAAATTGAACCACTTCATTTATATTTTTCTAGAATTAGTTATGATTTTTGAAAGTCAGGTCACTCATCTGGAATTAGCCATAGTGAACAGTACTCGATGAGAATAAAATTCCAGATTAAGAGTTTAGACTTCAATGACCTTGAAAGTGGTTCTAAGTGCTACTAAATGGTCCTTAAGATATATAAAAATAAGGATGTGACACTACCCATACTGCATCATGTCTACTTGGAGTCAGGGGTAGTCCTTCCACAAAGTCTATGGCAATCCCATCCCATTTCCACTCAGGGATTTCTAGAGGTTGCAATGTTCCTGCTGGCTTTTGATGTTCAACTTTCACTTTCTGGCAGGTCAAGCACTTAGATACGTAAGTCACAACATCTTTCTTCAATCCAGGCCACCAAAATAACCTTTTAACATCATGGTACATCTTGGTTATACCTGGATGTACAGTATACCGACTTTTATGTGCTTCCTCCAGAATCCTTTCCCTTAATCCCACAACATTAGGGATATAGGGTCTTCCCCGAAACTATAGTAATCTGTCTGGGGACATCTCAAAATTCCTTGTCTTCCCCTTCTCCATCTTATCTTTGAATATTGTTGCGAGCTTATCCTGCTTTTGAGCCTCTTTTATCTCATCTTCTATGCAGGCTCTGACATGAACGCCTCCAAAAGGATTCTTCGTCAGTTGCATTTGATATAGAGGGCTCCAATCGCGCATATCTTCTATTAATTCCAACTCCTTGATCATCATGTATACAACCTGCACCACCTTTATACTCAGGGCATCAGCTACCACATTGGCTTTTCCTGGATGGTATTTGATCTGGAAGTCATAATCTTTCAACAATTCCATCCATCGCCGTTGCCTCATATTCAGCTCTTTCTGATCCTGTAGATACTTCAGGCTTTTGTGGTCGCAAAACAACTCTATCGTTGCTCCATATAAATAGTATCTCCATATCTTTAGGGCATATACCACTGCAGCAAGCTCCAGATCATGAGTGGGATAATTTTCTTCATGTGGCTTCAACTGCCGAGAGGCGTAGGCTACTACTCGACCTTGCTGTATTAGCACACATCCCAACCCCTGCTTGCTAGCATCAGTATAGACTACGTAGGTCTGAGTTGGGTCTGGAATAATCAGTACGGGAGTAGTGGTTAATCTCTGCTTCAACTCTTGAAAGCTAGCCTCGCACTTCTCATCCCACTTAAACTGCTGATTCTTTCTGGTCAGCTTGGTAAGTGGTAAAGCAATTCTAGAAAAGTCTTGAATAAATCTTCTGTAGTACCCTGCTAGGCCGAGAAAGCTTCTAATCTCCGTCACTATCCTTGGCTGCTCCCAGCTCAAAACTGCTTCAACTTTGCTAGGATCCACAGCTACCCCGTCTCGGGATATGACATGACCGAGAAATTTGACTTCTGACAGCCAAAACTCGCATTTACTCAGCTTAGCATAGAGTTTCTTTTCTTTAAGGGTACCAAGAATATCCCTCAAATGCTTTCATGCTCCTCTGAAGATTTGGAGTATACCAGAATATCATCAATGAAGACCACAACGAACTGATCTAGATAAGGCCTGAAGATCCGATTCATGTAGTCCATGAAAATAGCAGGTGCATTGGTTAGTCCAAAAGGCATCACAAGGAACTCAAAATGCCCGTAGCGCGTCCTGAATGCCGTCTTTGGAATATCATCTGGTTTAACCCTTAGTTGATGGTAGCCAGATCTCAAGTCAATCTTGGAGAATAAGCTCGCTCCCGCCAATTGGTCTAGCAGGTCATCAATTCTGGGGAGAGGATACTTATTCTTAACCGTAAGCTTATTTAATTCCCTATAGTCAATGCATAGCCTTAAACTGCCATCTTTCTTCTTGACAAATAGTACTGGAGCACCCCATGGCGATACACTGGGTCGTATGAAACCCTTCTCCAATAGCTCCTCAATTTGCTTCTTCAGTTCCATCATTTCATTGGGAGCCATCCTGTACGGGGCTTTTGACACCGGTCCAGCTCCAGGTATAATGTCGATCGCAAACTCCACTTCCCGTTCTAAAGGCAATCCCTAAATCTCCTTTGGGAAGACTTCAGGAAATTCATTGACTACTGGAATCTCCTTGATGCCTTCTTCCACTTCTGGTTGGACAGAAAAGAATGCCACATATCCTTGACATCCTTTCCATAAACATTTTTCTGCCTGAGCCTCCGTCATGAAGTTCAGTCGCACTTCTGAGCTCCGATCAGTGATCTTTGGACCAAGAACCAGGGTCTTGTTTCTGCAGTCCAACATCACATTATTGGAGGATAACCAATTTAAGCCGAGTATGACATCAATCTCTCAGAAAGGCATACAGATCAGGTCTAGGGTGGTACTACAGTGCTCATAACGCACAACAATATTTAGACAGGCATCAGACGTAATTACTCTAGCGTTGGTGGGGGTTTTCACCTGTATATCATAACACAATTTGCTGATCAGAAGGCCTAGGCTTTTAGCACAATCATAAGATATATAGGAATGACTTGCACCCGAATCAAATAGAGCAGTCACAGCATGATCATTGAGATAGATTGTACCTTGGATCATCTCAGATGATCGCTGAGCGTCCTCTCTAGTGAGTGCAAACACTCGTCCTGCCGTCCTTGGCCTTGGATCAGTTATAGCTTGAGGACATTCTCTGGAAAAATGTCCGGGCTTTCCGCAGGTGTAACAAATGTTCTGGCCCATTAAACATGGTCTATCACCATGATTTCTTCCACACTTTTCACATACTGAGGCCTTTGAATCCCTGTTGTTGGACCTGCCGCGGAAATTCCTCTATTTGGCTTTTTGTTCTGCCACGGTCGCTTCCTCTTCTTATAGTCGCTCCCACCTGCAGCTTCTTGACTTCGACCGGCCTTATCAGGGGTCACCTGATCCTTATTTCTGGATCTAGATAGCATTCGATGATTCATGCTGTTCTCTACAATTCGGCATGCTTCCACAGCCTTATTAAACTGGCTGTATTGTTGCGGAGTTAACTTCTCCTTTAGCATGGAATTCAACCCTCAAATTATTCTTTCTGTCATCCAGCGTTCGTCATCCACTTGGCGTAGATACGTAGAATACTGGGATAGCCGGATGAACTTAGCCAAATATTCGTCAAAAGCTTCTTTTTCTCCTTGTCTCAGTACAAGGAACTCGGCCTCCCTTTCATCTCTGACGGATTGAGGGAAATATTTCTCGTAAAATTGCTCAAGAAACACTTCCCAGGTAACTGGAATGTCTCTTGCTTGAAGAAGTAACTCTGTATTCTTCCACCATCTATCCGTATCCTTTTCCAATTGATAGATGCCCATTTGGGCCTTGGTTTCAGTTGGGCAGTCGAGGACCTTAAAGATCTTCTCTAATCTACTGACCCAATTTTCTGCTATCTGTACTTTGAATGTCCCTTCAAATATGGGAGGATTGTGCTTGCAAAACCGAACCATCCATTGTTGGATGCTAACTGCCTCCTCCCTCAATTCAACTTGTCTCTGGGGCTGTTCCGCCTGCTGTGGTACTTCTTCAGGTTCTCTACTAGTCACTCCTGAAGGCTCTGGCAGTCTTAAATTACTTACAGCTGCTGCCACTGCTGCGGTTATGGCAGCATCTCTTTCCTGCTCATTTCCTGCCTGAGCAGCTCTCATTTCTTCTATCATCTTTTGTTGTTGCTCTAATCGCTCTAAAATTAGTTGATTAAGATTTCCAGCTTCTTGTGGTTCCTCTGCTGGAATCGTTCTTCTTCTTCGAACCATTTTGTTATGCTATAACATAGAAAGGAATGCGATAAACAACATTTCTCATTTCATTTCAAACATAGCATACAAGGTACATGACACAGTCATACATATGCTACTGTACTGATCTTTTGTGCATTAGAAACATTACCCTAATTTTTCTTAAACTTTATTCTAATATATTCTCCTACCAAGTAGATCCAGTCAGATACAGTATAATATGGTTCTTTGTCAAAATACCGGTCCAACTCTGATCTCCAAGTAGGGGTTATTGGTAACACATCATTCATAATTTCTAGCCAAAGCCCCATGGTTAACACGTTTGGATCCCAGGCTTGATATATGGCTTTCACCCTTGTGATGAAATTATGATAAACCATATAGCCTTGATCTACATCTCTGATCAGGGTCTGCCTTAGCCCATATAGCTGTCGGGCTAATGCTACTGAGCTCTCAAATTGCTCTCTACTCAGGTTCCTCCCTGGGACCATTCTTACGATTAGACTCCCCAAATGTATCTCTACTAGGGTCACTTAGGGCCTACTGGGACCTGGCGTATTACTTCGACCACGTACTTGGCTGGATCCTGAATTGCCTGTTATATTCAAAGGTACCGCACTTATGGGAATGGCAGGAATAGGGTCTTCTAACACCATCTCCTCCTGATCATCAATCGGAAAGTTTGATCCTACCGAGGAACTTTCCTCTTCTAAGTTACCAGCTACTGGAGGTATCCAAGGATCAGAATCATTACTCGTTATCTCCCCTTCTGAACTATCCGAACTAGAAACCTCTGGTCTTAACTCCCATTGGTTTACTGTAGTTTCAGACCCGGATCTATGTCTAGCCATCCTGCAAACACTAACTTAATGTCAATTATGATGGCTTTATCATAGTATGTCTATCTATAAATTATCTACTCAGAGCATTTTCTAAGCCAGAATCCTTTTCTCTGATACCAAAATGTCACATCCTTATTTTTATATATCTTAAGGACTATTCAGTAGCACTTAGAACCACTTTCAAGGTCATTGAAGTCTAAACTCTTAATCTGGAATTTTATTCTCATCGGGTACTGTTCACTGTGGCGAATTCCAGATGAGGGACCTGACTTTGAAAAATCATAAATAATTCTAGAAAAATATAAATGAAGTGGTTTAAATTGCTACATGAATATTACTTAATTATATTTCAGGGAAAAATCATTGGTTGACCATTACTTGACAAATTCAACGAGGGTCAACGTTTCAAATTTACTGTTCATCCAATGACTTTCTCCTGAATCCAGCATTCTGGTCCTAACTTTAACAATTTATATCTTTTCCTATATACATACAAATGAAGCATTCTATATATAAAATTAAATATTAGGATGTCTACTATTTACCATAAAAATATCATACATTTATTCAACCATTTACTATTTTTAATGATTTATCAAACATCAATAGGTCTCCACGGATTACTGTTCACAAGGCCATTTTTCAGCAACCAATCTTACATATTAGTGCATACATACATCACATATCAGTCAAACATGCCAGATAACAATTATTATTGAATAATCTGCTGTTATACATCAGTGCATGATTAACATCCTCATATTTCTATTACATTTTCCGATGTCTAAAATCCGGAAGCATATCTGCTACATTCCTTCTGTAGAAAGTAACCGATCTTGTACCGATTCGGTAATTCCCGTAGGAGCTACCATTCTACATAAGTACCCAGGAAAGACTGGATGAACCTGCTAGGTCCACTCACTTCCAGCCTCCTTAGCCAGCACCTACGTACACAGTACGTATCAGTTCCTTTCTTTGTTCCTATTGCCAGAATTTCGGCAGCCTACCGGCGTCTCTTAAAATTTCCAAATTTTATTTTGACAGAACCTCCCCTGTAATGTTATAGATGGGAATGAGATTCAAAAGAATCCCAGTAGCAACAATCATAACAATATATGTAATGCAGTGTGACAGTGCTTGCTTGTGGTTGTGTACAGATAAGTATGCTGCATGCTTCAATATTCAATAACATATGATCATAGCATTGTAATAGAGCTTCAAGCATAACATATAAGACAACAATCCAAACAAACAATAGCACAACAATTCACAAAGATATTACATAAAAGCTAGGATTAGTTACTACCTTAAAAGCAAAACTTCAGAACTTATCTACTGCTTCCAACTCCACCAGAACTTCCTTTCTTCTTTCTTTCTCTCACTTTCTCTCTCAAGCACTTCCTTATCTCTCTAAAAAGCCTCTTGGCCGTGGGAAATGAAGAGCTAGGGGGGTATTTATAGTTTTGGTCAATGGCATTCTTGTAATTTTGAAGCCATCTGATCCTGTGGTCCTGGTTTTTCCGGAATTTCCAATTTTTCTTTATTCCTTTTACTGCATCATGCATGACATCACTCAATGCCACCTCATGGGACACCTCACCACCCACATTCTTCACATGGCACAATTTAGAGAGGAGAAAAGCCTTCTGGAAGCTTTCCGGTCCAATCTGATACCGGCCCGGTCCGTCGCCTCGAAAACTGGACCGTTTTCTGAATCCAATTTTTCTGAAAACCTATATTATGTCTTCTGGCCTTGAACTTAGTATCTGGATCCTTTATATCATTAACATTTTAATACTGGGTCTAACCTCAATTACAGATCCCCTGCAAAATGACCAAAATGCCCTTGGTGCCCTTTCTTGTCCTATTTTAACCCTAAGGGCAAAATCGTCATTTCACACCTTTCTGTACCTGGTCAAAGCATATACTGACTCTAGTCAACCTTATTTAGATACGTCTTAGCCTCTGGGCCTGTCTAGAATGACCAGAATGCCCTCCATTTATCTACTATCTTTTGGTACAACACAGGGGCATTTTCGTAATTTCGTACTTTTCCTTCTTAGCTTTAATCTTTTCATAATTACATTTAAGTCCTTTCATTTCCTTTCTTTTGAAATTTAATCGTTTTCTTTACATAAAGGACCACATCTTTTTCCTGAAAAAGAACTCATATATTCCATCTAATCTGTACATAGAAATCAGTACAGAAAATTAAGGATATTACAATAAATTATTCCTGCCTTCAACAGTTTATTAATTTCCTTCCTGACCACATCAGAGATCAATGGGTTGAATCTCCTTTGGGGTTGTTTAATTGGCTTGGAATCCTCATTTAGCAGGATTCTGTGAGTGCAAATAGTGGCATCTATCCCCTTTATATCAGCTAATTGCCAACCCAAAGCCTCTCTATTCTTCTTAAGCACACTTAATGATCTAGACTCTTCAGTGACAGTCAAAGAATTGGAGATAATCATCGACAATTATGAGTCTGGCTCAAGGTAAGCATACTTAAGGTTAGAAGGTAAATCTTTCAATTCTTACACTGGGGGCTGAACAATAGAGGGCGTAAGATGGGGGAAATCATTAGAGGTAGAAATACTCCCCTTTGTGTCCTCTCGGAGGATGCCTCTTCAGTAGTTGCACCAAGCTTAAGTTGGTCCATAGCTGCAACACAGTTGGGATCATACTCCCTCATACACATTGGCCCTTTTACCGAAATAATGGGAAGGTGATCTGAAGGAATTTTTAGTTCATTAGATGCGTCTGGTATATATGGTCACGACCTTTCATACCAGAGCTATTAGTCACGACTTTATATTCATTATGTCACGACTTGTGCTCTCTGGAGTTTTGTGTCGAGACATGTAAACCATTTGGTCGTGACTCCTCTTCACAAACAGGCTGCCCCTCAGCAGGTTGAGGTTTAGTCGCGACACCTTTATCTTCGCATTGTGACTGGTCATCTCTGGAGTTTTGTGTCGCGACCTTAAATTCATTTGGTCCTCACTCATCTTCACAGTGGACTGTAGACGAATGTTGAGTCGCGATGTTAAGGTCATTGGGCCGCGACATTTTATCACAAAAACTCGACCCTTCTTTGATTGTTGGCCTTTCAGCTTCCAGAATACCTTGGGATCCTGCAAAATCACTCAACAAACGTTTTGCAAGTGCATTATCTCTATCATCGTCATGCAAACTTAATTCATGTTCATCCCTAACTTTTTCAATAGCATAATCAATGGCATTTAAAGCAGTAAATGCAGAGTTATTATAGCGATATCTTATCGCTTCATTCATGTTAAAACTTACCACATGTTCTCCAACTTCCATTGTAATGGAGCTATGCTTCATACTAATGATGGTTTTGGAAGTTTAGAGGAAAGGTCGGCCAAGGATCAAAGTGCTATCATTTACTAGCTCATTAGACATATCCAGAACATAGAAGTTAGTTGGGAACACTAAGTCTTTGACCTGCACTAGAATATCCTCAAGAATTCCCTTGGGATACCTAATTGACCTATCAGCTAGTTGGAGTACTATATTTATGTCTCTCAGATTGTTAACACCTGAAGCCTGATAAACCGGCCAAGGCATTACATTAATGGCTGCCCCTAGATCTAGCAATACTCCCTTAATAGGAATATTTCCTATAGTGCATGGGATTGTATAGGAGCCTGGGTCTTGGCACTTAACCGGTAGTTCAGCTTTAAAAAGGGATGACACATTAGCACTCACCTGAATTCTCTCAAGAGGCCTAAATTTCTTTTTATCAGCACACAATTCTTTTAAAAAATTTGCATACTTAGGGTTTCTCTTGAGGAATTCAACCATAGGGATGTTTATTTCCAGTTTATTGAATAGATTGTAAGCATCTTTTGCAAAATTAGGATCAATTGTTTTCTTCCCAGCAAAATAAGAGTTAGGAAAAGGGAGATCTTTTATACTTACCTCCTTACCTGTATGCAAAGAGGCTCCTTGCTTGCTCGACTCTGGCTTCTCCTCAGGTTTCTTTTCTTTGTATGCTGGACTTGGTAATGGTGTTGCTTCTTCCTGCAGCTCTTGCATCTCCACTTGTGCTTGTGAGCACTCCTCTTGAGTTGCCTCCTTGTTCATTAGCCGCTGTTCTCTAATGCTTTCAGAATTCCCAACTTCCATTTGTGGCTGTGATGAATTCTCAAAATCTGATTCTTTGTTATCCTCCTGTGGTGCATCAGCTTCCTTAAAATGCACCTGTCTTCCACTTCTTAGAGATATGGCATTCACCCCTCTTGGATTAATAACAATGTTCGAAGGTATGCTTCCACTGTTCTTTCCTTGGATGTCGCTCACTATATTAGAAACTTGAGTTAAGTGGCTTGTGATATCTGCATTCTTACAACTTAACTCCTCAAGTTTTCTGTGTACATCTGCATTATCCTTCTGCATACTTTGGAGAATTGAAGCTATGGAGGTGAACTGACCATCATTCTCTTTGAGCTTGTGATCAATATTGGTCATTCTACCATCCATGTTACTCATTTGTGCTGCCATACTCTTTAACAATTGAGAGGTCTCTTCTGGTCTTGAAGGTACTAAAGCATTAGGTTGTGTGGGGACCATAGACCTTACATTACCTTGGTAGTTGCTTGAGGAAGCACCACCTCCTTGAAACTGATTAGATCTATTTTCTCCACTCCCCCACCTAAAATTTGGGTGGTCTCTCCAGCCAAGATTATATGTGTTAGGGTATGGATCTCTCTTCTGGAAGTTATTCTCTCTCCCTTGATACATAGCTGCAACTTCCTCATACTGTCTATCACATGTACTTGTAGCATGGATCATTGAACCACATGATTCACATCTTGTAACTAGGGCTTACGAGGTATCCACTGCATGAACTTATTTTATGGAGTGCAGCTCCCTTTCAATCAAACTCATCCTCTTGTCCATTCGATTTCCCAAGGCTGCTATCTCAGCTAAGATCGCATTAGAGCTACCTGAAGATGAGGGTGGTAATCTTCTTGGATCTCCAGTTTGATGGTCCTCATTAGCCATTTTCTGGAACAAATCCCAACTTGCTTGTGGGGTCTTATTTCTCAATGAACCGTTCGCAGCAGCATTTAAGGATACTTTATTATGGGGTAGTAGACCATCAAAAAAGATGTCTACTAAATCAGCCTAGTGATGTTATGGTGGGGGCATCGAGCCAAAAGGTTAATAAATCTTGTCCAATACTCGTGCAAAGAATCCCCATCCTGTTGCATAACATTAGTGATCTCCTTCTTCATTCGAGTAGTCTTGGAGGCGGGAAAAAACTGCTCAAGATAAGTGGACTTCATCTGATCCAATGTAAGAGTGGAGAAATGAGTTGGCAAATTGTATAGCCACTCCTTAGCCTTCCCTTCCAAAGTGAAGTGGAAGCACCTCCTCAAGACATCATCTAAAGTGTCCATTGGAGGTTTCATTGAAGAGAAGATCATGTGCATGGTTTGTAAGTGCCTGTGAGGACATTCTCCTGCAAAACCATGAAATTTAGGTAAGGCTGCAATCAAAGCTCCTTTAATTTCAAAATTAGCCTCTTCAGCATAGAAACCATTAGGATCATAATTCACATGCGAATGATTAATTTCCCTAACACTTCTATTATCTTCAACGTTCATAGGTATTTCATTTTCTCCATTCCCATTATGCCTATTATGATCAGCAATATTTAATTCAGTTTCATATTCTACAATACTACAGGAGGAACTAGATTTTGCCCCTTCTTCTCTAAACTCCCTAAATTCTCTCCTTAGTTTCCTAAGTCTCCTTTCAATTTCAGGTTCAAAAGGTACTAATGTTTCCGTTCTCCTGCGCATGCAATTTAGAAATAGTCAAGAGCAATTAATGCAAATAGTCAGATTCAGTTCAGAAGTTGCACAGCAGAAAATTTTCAATAGGTCGCGATAAAAGTGTATGTTAGTCACGACTCAAAATGACAGAGAGTAGCAGTCGCGCCGATAAGGTTTAAATGTCGCGACTGGTTTTCGTAGAGAGCAGTCGAATGTCACAGATAGTAATATGGTCGCGACTCAAAGTGGTTTATGTCACGACTCAAAGTGACAGAGAGCAATTGTCGGGACTTAGTTCAGGTCAGGTCGCGACTCAGAGACACAGAGACTAATCCTGCAGAAAGTCAGAAAAAAAATGCAGTATGTAATGCAAGTTAAAAACTACTAAAAACTAAAATGCAATGAAAAACAATGAAAAATTACTCAGGTAGGCAATGTAATTGACAAAAAAATACTAGGGAACCAATTACTTGGCTCCTCGGCAACGGCGCCATTGACGAGCACGTCGGATTGTCGCAGTCTGAGCCATCAAAATTAAGTGAATTGCACCCTAATAATATGGTATAAGGCACAACCCTATCGTTCTTCTCAATGAGCCTTTCTAAAGGAATCCTAGCAAATTAGAGTAAACCTGAGTAAAGAGCAAATGGTTTTGTGGGTGCAGTAAAATAAAGATGCAGTAAAATAGATGTTTTTGTGTTTTTGTTTAAGATGGAAAATGGTTGGTTTGTGAAAGTAGTATATGATGATAGGCTCTTGATGATGAAAAATATCTATCCTTGCTCTCAATGTATACGGAGTTTGAAATCACTAAGTCTTGAATTAAACCTCAATCGATCGATTGAGTCCAGAACCCTAATATTCTTTAAACTCCTTTGACCAAACCTAGTTTAAAGACTATTATTGAACTCCTAAGGATCACTTAGTGTGTAATTTAAACAGATGGAAGAATGCCCTCAAATGAGCGTCGATCGACTAACCCTAGAATTCAAGCAATCGAATCAATTAGCAACAATCGTTGACAACCGTTCAACTAGCTTAAACTCAAAACTGAAATATTGCATTTAAACCAGCATTCAAAACATCCAAAGTAAATTACAATTGTCTAATATGAGAATAATTAATTGATATTCAAAACTTGTTCATATGATGAAAACCCTAAATCTAGCAGCAATCATAATATGATAAGATGCAAATTAGAACAGAAGAAACTCCCCATTTTAGTTCGTGAGCTCAAGATAATAGATCCATCGCCAAGAGACTAAAGGTCTAGCCTCTCATGACTTCTGTTGCACTGCAATTGCTGTTCAGATGTGATGCCATGAAGAAACGATGAAGAGATGAAGGTGAATGGTGTAGAACGAAGGAAGTTGAGTGGAAAGTTTGTGGAGAGCGCTCGAGTACTGCTTCTTAGCCTAATCAGGTCCAAAGATCAGCCTCCTCCTTGACGGCAACCTCCCTCTCTTCTTATAACAGCATGACCTAATCTAAAACGCGCAGCTTCAGCGATTTTGTACTATTAGTCGCGACCAGATACACGTGTTGGTCGCGACCTATAAATAGTGAGAATCTTCCAGAAGAATTATGGGTCACGACCTTAGGACTCTATGGTTGTGACTAAGTAGCACAGAGGTGTGGTTCCACTTTTATTGTCTTTTGATTTCTTTCCTGGTCCTTGTTCTCTTCCAAAGTACCTGCAATTCAACATAAAAGCTCACTGTAAAAGTCCAGATCAGTAGATAACCGAATATATTCCGTTTGGAAGAGTTATTTTACCATTCTACCCTTTAATTAGCACATTGCCACGCACAATCATGTAATACACAAAAGTATAATTTAAGGCATGAAATGAATGGTAAAGTTATTATAAAAGTCTCAAAATTGTCATAGAAACCATATACAAAATATGTCTTATCAATTATTCTTTCAACAAGCCAACCAGTTTCCATCTTAATCAAAAATCCAAAAAATATCTACTTTTTTGCACCCTTATTTTATTACAAAAATCAACCAAACCCCAAAACCATTTTATCTCTACTCAGGTTTTCATTATTTTTGACATCCAATTTGCTAGGATTCCTTTAGAAAGGCTCCTTGAGAAGAACGATAGGGTTATGCCTTATACTATATTGGGTGCAATTAACTTTATTTTGATGGCTCGGACTACGATAATTCGAGAGACTCATCAATGGCGCTGTTACCGGGGAGCCAAGTAATTGGTTCCTTAGTAATTGTTTGTTGATTTCATTAGCTACCTGAGTCATTTTTCTTATTTTTGTTTACATTTTAGTTTTTAGTAGTTTTTAAATTGCATTGCATTATGCATTTTTCTAAGTTTCTGCAAAAATTAGTCTATGTGTCCATGCGTCGTGACCTAGCCCTACTTGAGTCACGACCATTACTCTCTGTGACCGTGAGTCACTACCTTAACTCATTTGTGTCAAGACCTGATTGCTTTTCTGTGAAATTTGATTACTCTGCGAAAACCAGTCGCGATATTTGAAACTTTCAGTCGCGACTACTGCTCTCTGTGATATTGAGTCACGACTAAAATACTCTTTAGTTGCGACTAACTGAAAATTTTCTGTTGTGAAGCCTCTGTGTCTGACTCTGATTGATTGCATTGATTGTTCTTAATTGTTTCTATATTGCATGCGTAAAAGAACTGAACCATTAATGACTTTTGGACCTGAAATTGAGAGAAGACTTAGGAAAACTAAAGAGAGAATTTAGGGAATTTAGAGAAGAAGAAGAAAAATCTAGTTCCTCCTCTAGTATTCCAGAGTCTGAAATTGAACTGAATATAGCTGATATTAATCATAATGGGCATAATGGGCATGGAGAAAATAAAATACCTATGAATGTAGAGGATGATAGAAGTGTGAGGGAAATTAATGATTCCCATGTGAATTATGATCCTTATGGGTTCTATACTGAAGAAGCTAACTTTGAGATTAAAAGAGCTTTGATTGTAGCCTTACCCAAATTTCATGGTTTTGTAGGAAAATGTCCACACAGGCACTTACAAACCATGTATATGATATGTTCCTCAATGAAGCCTCCAATGACTGTACTGGATGATGTCTTAAGGAGGTGTTTCCTATAACATCCTTACTTTCGTACGTCTTAGGGACCATTCGGTAGCATTTAGAACCACTTACATGACCTTTGAAGTCCATTAGCTAAATTTGGAATTCTTACTCTTGGCAAGTTACTGTTCATATGGTAATCCAGAGTTGGCGACGAACTTTGAAAAATCATAATTAATTCTAGAAAAATTGAAATGAAGTTCTTCAAAATTCTACTAGAAGATAACATCTTGAAATTTAATGAAAAAATAAGTTTTTGACCAAATGCTTAGTACATTGATACAGTTTATTCGTTAAAGTTTACTGTTCATTTGGTCAAAAATTCTGAAAACAGATTCTGGTCCCCATCTTTGGAAAATTGGTTCTCTTTGTACAGACATCGAAATAAGGTTTTCTTGGTGTCAAAACGAATCTTGACATGTTAACTAATTGTTTGTAAAATTGCATACATTTATTCCATCATTTACCAATTTTCATTACATCATAAACATTATTGCTTAAACTAAGCATACAACATCATTACTTGCAAGAATTCTTTACATAACACCATATAACATTTACATTGACCAATCCCTAACTCCTCTTCATGCTTCTTCATCCTCTTTCCTCATTCATAAACCTGTGGGGATTGGAATTACATGGATGGGGTAAGATTTCTGGGGAAATCGCAGTAGCAAACAATACCAAATAATGCATGTATTAATGTAATTGCTGTGCTTGCTTGTGAAAGTGTTACCTTAGTGTAATGAGCATGCTTCCATGTATCATATGAAATACAATTGGCCAAGGTAATCATAGAAACAGAGCTTCAATCATCTACACATATGCACACAATTCAATAAAGCCATAGCACAATCAAGCATAACATTCAATACATTCAAGTTTAGGGTAAGTTTACTACCTTATTGCTTTACTTCCTCTACTTTAACCTTGCTTCTTCCTTCTTACTTTTCCTTGATGTGTGGCTGCCTCTTTTGAGTCCACAATCAAATCCTAACATCACATAATCATTCATTTATTATAATCTAACTTCTCTTGAACATTGACTTGCTTTAATTAACATAACTTCCTTTAATCTTTACCAATTGACTTGGCCTTTGAATCAATTGATGTCATGACCTTACCTTACACAATTGGCCTTTTGAATCCATTTATGAACTCAAAATAACCAAATTCTAGAAACTATGAACTGTTCTAGACAAAATTTGCAAAACATACATATTCTTCCAAAAATTCCCATCTTAATTCCATTGCTTCCCATACTTGTTTCTCTACTTTACCCCACACAACTTTTCATTTTAAAACCATTGGAAGCATCAAAATCATGAAAATACAATCACTGTTCATACGAGTGAACAGTAATAGAGAAGAATTCCAAGAATTACAACTTTCAATTCTAATGCTTCGAAGGTTCAAAACCTATCCAATCCTACACAAAATCATCATATAAATTCAATGGAAGCATTAGATCATTGAAATTCCATCTCCTTCTATCATGAACAGTGCATGAACAGTGCAACCCGAAATATTTCATCCATGGCAAAGTCAAGAATATCAACTTGATTCAACAACCAATCATCTAACTAGCTTGTTTAAGCTTTAATCTCACAATTCTAACTTTAATCTCTTCTTTCTCCTTTCATCTAAGGTTTTGGACAGCATATACACCTTAGAGAAAGCTCAACTTTCTTCCATGAAAACCCTAAGTTTAAGCTCCCAAATCAAAGGAAAATAAGCTAGGATAGATTGCTTACCTTTAATCTCTTGCTTGCTTGAACTTTGGACCTTGGATTCTTCTTTGTCTTGGCTTGAGTTTCCATTTTGCCATAGTTTCCCCAAGGGTTCTCATGGCACGGTTTGGAACAGAAAATATGGGGGTATTAATAGAAAAATTCCATGGAAATTGGATGGCCAAGATCACTTTGTGCACTATTTGATCTAATGGCTCATAATTGGTCTTACACCAAACTTCTCCACCAAGCCAATTTGAGATAAAATCACATGACAAAAATCTTCTCCTCCCCATGTCTTGGACGCCATGTGGAAAGCCTTGTGGGTCCCATTATGTGCAAATCATAATTCTTACTTTATTCCTTTTTTAGTTCATCTTATCATTCTTTTCTTCTCTATTCATCATCAAAATCCTTTCCAAACCTCTTTCCTCTATTAGTATTATACAGATAGGGAAAAAATAGGATATGACATTTCCATTTCACCTTGGAAGGGAAGGCTAAGGAGTGGCTATACAATTTGCCAACTCATTTCTCAACTCTTACATAGGATCAACTGAAATCAACTTATCTTGAACAGTTTTTCCCAGCTTCAAAGACCACTCGAATAAAGAAGGAGATCACTAATATTTTGTAACAGGATGGAAAATCTTTACATGAGTACTGGACGAGGTTTTTTAATCTATTCCACAACATGACCAAGGCTGATATAGTAGACATTTTCTTTGATGGTCTACTTCCTCATAATCAGGTTTCCTTGAATGCAGCAGCGAATGGTTCTTTGAGAGATAAGACCCCACAAGCAAGTTAGGAGTTATTCCAGAAAATGGCCAATGAAGACTATCAGACTGGAGATCCAAGAAGATTACTAGAAGAGAGATCCATACTCTAACACATATAATCCAGAAGAAGATTACCAAAAGATAGTTTGAAAAAGTTGCAGCAATGTATCAAGGACGAGAGAATAACTTCCGGAAGAGAGATCCATACTCTAACACATATAATCCTGGCTAGAGAGACCACCCAAACTTTTGGTGGGGGAGTGATAGGCCAAATTAATTCCAAGGAGGTGGTGCTTCTTCAAGCAACTACTAAAGCAATGCAATTTCTATAGTTCTAACACAACCTAATGCCTTAGCGGCATTAAGGCCAGATGAGACCTCTCAATTATTGAAGAGTATGGCAGAATAAATAAACAATATGGATGGTAGAATGACCAATATAGACCACAAGCTCAAGGAGAATGATGGTCAGTTCACCTCTATAGCTTCAATTCTCCAAAGTATGTAGAAAGATAATGCAGATGTACACAAAAAACTTGAAGAATTAAGTTGTAAGAATGCAGATATCACAAGTCACTTAACTCAAGTTTCTAATACAGTGAGTGACATTCAAGGAAAGAGCAGTGACAGCATAACTTCAAACACTGTCATTAATCCAAGGGGTCTGAATGATATATCTCTAAGAAGTAGAAGACAAGTGCATTTTGAAAAAGCTGAAACACCAGACAAGGATTAAGAAGATGCTGAAATTGAGAATTCATCTCTGCCACAGATGCAAGTTAGGAAATCTGAAGGTGCTAAAGAGCAGTTGCTTATAATAAAGCAGCTAACCCAAGAGGGGAACTCGCAAGCCCAAGTGGAGATACAAGAGATGCAAGAAGAGGCAACAATAATACCAAGTCCAGCATACAAAGGAAAGCACCTGAGGAGAAGCCGGAATCGAGCAAGCAAGGAGCCTCTATGCACAAAGGCAAGCAGGTAAGTAGTAAAGATCTCCCATTTCCTAACTCTTACTTTGCTGGAAAGAAAAAGATTGACCCTGATTTTGCTAAAGATGCTTATACTATATTCAATAAGTTAGAAATAAACATCCCTATGGTTGAATTCCTCAAGAGAAACCCTAAGTATGCTAAATTTTTAAAAGAATTGTGTGCTGATAAAAAGAAGTTTAGGCCTCTTGAGAGAATTCAGGTGAGTGCTAATGTGTCATCACTTTTTAAGGCTGAACTATCGGTTAAGTGCCAAGACCCAGGCTCCTACACAATCCCATGCACTATGGAAATATTCCTATTAAGGGAGTATTGCTAGATCTAGGGGCTGCCATTAATGTAATGCCTTGGTCAGTATACAAAGCCTTAGGTATTAACAATCTTAGAGACACAAATATAGTGCTCCAGTTAGCTGATAGGTCAATTAGGTATCCTAAGGGAATCCTTAAGGATATTCTAGTACAGGTAAAAGACTTAGTGTTTCAAGCTGACTTTTATGTTTTGGACATGTCCAATGAGTTAATGAATTACAACACTTTGATCCTAGGCAGACCTTTCCTCCAAACTTCCAAGACAATCATTAGTATGAAGCATAGTTCCATCACAATAGAAGTTGGAGAACCTATGGTAACTTTTAACATGAATGAAGTAATGAAATTCCCTTTTGATAATTCTACTTTTACTGCTTTGAATGCCATTGATTATGCTATTAAAGAGACTAGGGATGAACATGAATTGAGTTTACATGATAATGATAGAGATAATGCGTTTGCAAAAGTTTTGTTGAGCGATTTTGCAGGATCCTAAAATATTCTGGAAGCTGGGAGAGCAACAATCGTAGAAGGGTCAAGTTTCTGTGACTCCAAGTTACGACTAAGTGACCTACAAGTTATGACCAAACATCAATCTGAGACTCACTGTGAAGCGGAGTCGCGACCATATGGATTTTCAGTCGCGACTAAAAACTCCAGAGACGTCCAATCGCGACTAGTGGATGAGGAGGTCGCGACCAAATATTCCAGACAATCTCTGTGAACTTGAGTCATGATGAATAGTTGAAGATAAACCTGATAGGTCATGACCAAAAATGTTAGAAGCAACTAGTGACTTCTTCAGACCTCCAGTTTCTTGCTCCACTATTTTGGTTAAAGGGCCAATATGTTATAACCCTACTTATCCTTACTCACACTCAAAAATTACCTCTCATAACTTAAGATTTTTAAATGATTTGCTCCTTACTATTAGTGCAAGTATGAAAGAGAGTGCCCCCAAGCACGTTGCAGTTGAAGACCAACCTCACCTTAGTGCGACGCTTGAGGAAGTAGATGATAAATTTGGAAACCCACACAAGCTGGATAAGACCAACGTCGAGGGATATACAAAGGATGAGAAGGAAATTGAAACATCCTTCCTTAGACTCCTCAAAGCACACTTGCAGAAGCATTATTAGCTGGTTTATATCTTATCTTAAGCCCAGAAGTTAAACTTTTAACTTTAAGTTCCTTATTCTGAACTTTTACTTTGAGGACTGGTTTATCTCATTGTACACATCCAAATGAGGCTTATTACCTATCCACGGAATACCTCAGATGTGTACAACAGGCTCACCAAATTTCATGGCGAAACTCTTCCGTTTACTAGGTCAAACTGAGGTCGAAACACTGCTACCTCAGGACTTACGAATTTCCCTCTTTTAATTAATCATTCACAAATTCAACATGCCAAACAATATTTATCATTGAATAACAACATGTCATACAATAAGGAATACACAAAATCCTCATATTTTTATTACATCCTTTCCTGCCTGAAATCCGGCAGCATAACTACTAGGCTTCATCTGTACAAAGAACTGAACTGAACTGTACTAATTCGGTAATTCCCTCATGAGAACTACCATTCTACGTAAGTACCCAGGAAAGACTGGATGAACCGGCTAGGTCCACTCACTTCCAGCCTCCTTAGACAGCACATATGTACACAGTACTTATCATATACTGATATTTAGTCTTAACTTCGGCAACATAACGACGTCTCCTAGCATTCTCAAACTTTACTTCAACATAACCTCCCTGTAATGGGTTATATATATATGGGGATGAGATTCGGGGGAATCTCAGTAGTAACAACCATAACAATATATGTAATGCAGTGTGATAGTGCTTGTTTGTGATTGTGTACAGATAAATATACTGCATGCTTCCATACTCAATAACATATGATCATAGCATTGCAGTAGAGCTTCAGACATAACATATAAGACAACAATCCAACCAAACAATAGCACATCAAATCACAAAGCTATTACATAAAAGCTAGGATTAGTTACTACCTGGCTAGCTCAGCAGAACTCTACTATCTCTATTCTGCTTCCAGCTCCGCCAGAACTTCCTTTCTTCCTTTCTTCCTTTCTCTCTTCCTTTCCTTCTCCTTCTCTCTCTTCTTTCTCTCCCTTCCCTTGCCCATACGTGATGCAAATGAATGAGGGAGGGGGGTATTTATAATTGCCTCTAATGGCAATATCGTAATTTCCATGAACTCTGATCCTGTGGCCACGATTTTTCTGGAATTTCCTATTTTCTTTATTTCCTTTACTGCATCATCATGCTGACTCAGCCTTTCATAATTACCTGCTGACTCAGCATGCTGACTCGCCATGCTGACTCATAGCCTTTCATAATTACCTGCTGACTCAGCATGCTGACTCGCCATGCTGACTCACCGGTCCAGAGTCTTGCATCATAATATGTGTCCTTAGCTTCATCTGCTTCCTCCAGATCAGTGCCATGTGGCGCCTGGAAGAGACCTTGCACGTCTTCCAATGCTATTCAGATAAGTCTCAGACTTTATCTGATCACCTCCTCGGTTATCGTGCCAACCGAGTAACTTTACTTTACTGAATCATTACTTTAATGCCATGTGGCATCCTGTGGGTCCTATGAGTACACCTTATCAGTCCACCTCATGGTTTCCAGATAACCTTTCCTTTATCTGACTTCCTTCCCCAGTTCTAGCTCTAACCGGGTAACTATCTCTTGTGGACCTTCACAACTCTTGGCCCACTTTATCCATACGGCTAGCACCACTTATAGCCACTAGTCGCGACCTAACCATCATCTTATCGTGACCTAACACTTCTGTGTACATTAGTCGCGACCACAACATTCTTTAGTCGTGACCATAATAGTTTTTCGTTGCGACCATATCACTTTTCAGTCGCGACCTCATTACTTTTTTAGTCGCAACCAGGCTCATTTTGCCTATCACCACACATATTTCAGTCGCGTCTAAACCTTTCTGCCAATATTAGTCGCGACCACACTTCTTTCTCGTCGCGCCTAGCTCTTTCTGTAACTATTAGTCGCGACCACACTTATCTCTAGTCGCGACCAAAATGGTCAGCTCTCAACTCTACAACCTTTAACTTTTACATCATCCTAAAATAGCCATTCTACCCCTTGGGACTTTCACTGTTTACACATAAGTCCCCGTACCTTTGCTTATTTGCAGCTTAGTCCCTGAAAACTCTCTGTGTGTCTCCGGGACTTCTGTTCAAAGGGGTCTGGTAGCCTCTCAATCTTAGGCTATTTCTGCGTCTCTAGGCCTGAAAATTAGGATGTTACAGAAACATTATCACATCCTAATTTTCATACGTCTTAGTGATCGTTTGGTAGCATCTAGAACCACTTTCAAGGTCATTGAAGTAAAATTTCTCAATATGGAGTTTTACTATATCGAGTATTGTTCACTGTGTAACTTCTAGACAAGTGACCTGACTTCAAAAAATCATAACTAATACTAGAAAAATCAAAACAAAGTGGTTCAAATTTCTAAATAAAGCTAACTTAATCCTCTTTCACGGAAAAATAACTTGTTGACCACATCTTGACCAAGTCAACATCAGTCAATGATACATTTTTACTGTTCATCCAACATTTTTCCCATGAATCTAGCATTTTGGTCCCAACTTTGAAAACTTATATCTCCATGTGTAGACATTCAAATAAGACTTTCTATATATCAATTTGAAGCTTTGTATGTATACTATTTACTATAAAAAACCATACATTTATTCAACCATTTACTATTTTTAATTGCAGATAAAGGTGACTACTTTACCACGAGTTACTGTTCACAGTGGCAAATTTCAGCAACTAACTTTACATACATATAACATACATCAAGCACATATCAATCATGCTAAATAATTATTAACTTCTTTTCACGTATCTTTATCTCCTCCATCTTAAGAAGACCTGCTGTAATTGGATTGATATGGAAGGGGTGAGATTTCGGGGGAAATCTCAGTAGCAAATGGAAATCATACAAGTATGCAACTCTGATAAGACACATTTTGTATATGGTTTCTGCGATGTTTTTATGAGTTTTATTATGACTTTACCATTCATTTCATGCCTTAAATTGTACTTTTGTGTATCACATGATTGTGCGTGGCAATGTACTAATTAAAGGGTAAAATGGTAAATTAAACTTCCAAACTGCATATATTCTCTTATTTACTGATTTGGACTTTTACAGTGTGCTTTTATATTAAATTGCAGGTACTTTGGAAGAGAGCAAAGACCAAGAAAGGAATCACAAGTCAATGAAAGTCAAGTCATGCCTCTGTGCTTTTTAGTCGCGACCCAAGTGTCCAATGGTCGTGATCCTACTTCTTCTGGAAGATTCTCAATGTTCATAGGTCACGACCAAAACATGGATATGGTCATGACTAAAATACGAAATCATTGAAACTGCGCGTTTTGAATTAGGTCATGCTGTTATAAGAAGAGACGGAGGCTGCCGTCAACAGGGAGGCTGGTTTTTGGACCTGATTAGGCTAAGAAGTAGTACTCGAGCGCTCTCTATATACTTTCTCCTCATCTTTCATCCTTCTACACATCTCTACACCATTCACCCTTTATCTCTTCATCGTTTCTTCATGGTATCACATCTAAACAGCGATTGCAGTGCAGTAGAAGTCATGAGAGGCTAAACCTTTAGTCTCTTGGTGATGGATCTAATATCTTGAGCTCACGAATCGAAACGGGGAGTTTTTGCTGTTCTAATTTGTATTCCTTTACATGTCATGATTGCTGCTAGATCTAGGGTTTTCATTCTATGTTTAAGGATTGAATATCGATTGATCATTCTCAAATTAGACTATCGTATTTGATTTTGGATGATTTGAACATTTGTTTTTAATAAGAATATTTCAGTTTCAATTTTAAGAAAGTTGGGTTATTTTCATCGATCATTGCAAATCAATTCAATTGCTTGAAATCTAGGGTTTTCGATTGACGACCATTCAAGGGCGTTCTCATCATCTAGGGTTAATTGCACGCCAAGTGGTTTCTAACAGTTTGCTAATAGTCCTTAAACTAGCTTTGATCAAAGGAATTTAAGGAATATTAGGGTTCTGGACTCAATCGATCGATTGAGGTTTTTCTTTGAGACTTGGTGATTTAAAACTTCGATTTAATATAAGAGCAAGGATAGATAAGTTTTCATCATCAAGAGTCTACTATTACATATTTCTTTAACAAACTAACTCTTTTCATCTCAATCAAAAATCCAAAAATATCTACTTTTCTGCACCTTAATTTTATTGCATCAAGCACCCAAAACCCCAAAACCATTTTTACTACTACTCAGGTTTACCATTGATTTTGACATCCAATTTGCTAGGTTTCTAATAAAAAGGTTCCTTGAGAAGAACGATAGGGTTATGCCTTATACTACATTATATTGGGTGCAATTACTTTATTATGATGGGCCGGACGACGACAATTCGACAGCCTCATCAATGGCGCCGTTTCCAGGGAGCCAAGTAATTGGTTTCCTAGTAATTGTTTGTCAACTCTATTGCCCACCTGAGTCATTTTCCTTGCTTTTTATTGCATTTTAGTTTTTAGTAGTTTTTAATTTGCATTGCATACTGCATCTTTTCCTGACTATCAGAAGAATCAGTCTCTGTGACTGTGAGTCGCGACCTTACCTTACCTGAGTCATGACAATTACTCTCTGTCACTTTTAGTCGTGACTTTATTGCTATCTGTGATATCTGACTGCTCTCTGTGAAAACCAATCGCGACATTTAAACCTTTTAGGCGCGACTGCTACTCTCTATAATTTTGAGTCACGACTAACAAACACTTTTGTCGTAAATACCTAAAAAATTTCTGCTGTGCAACTTCTGAATCTGAATCTGATTATTTGCATTAATTACCCTTGATTGTTTCTACATTGCATGTGTAAATGAACTGAACCACTAGTGCCTTTTGAACCTAAAATCGAGAGAAGACTTAGGAAACTAAAGAGAGAATTTAGGGAATTTAGGGAAGAAGAAGCAAAATCTAGGGCCTCCTCTAGTATTGCGTAGTCTGAAACTAAATTAAATTTAGAGTTTCCATTAGCAACTTCTAACATGGATGAGATTAATCATAATGGGCATAATGGGCATGGAGAGAATGAAATGAATGTAGAAGATAATAGAAGTGTGAGGGAAATTAATCATTCGCATGTGAATTATGGTCCTATGGTTTCTATACTGAAGATGCTAATTTTGAAATTAAAGGAGCTTTGATTGTAGCCTTACCTAAATTTCATGGTTTTATAGGAGAATGTCCACACAGGCACTTACATGCACATAATCTGTTTTTCAATAAAGCCTCCAATGGCCACTTTGGATGATGTCTTGTGGAGGTGTTTCCATTTCACTTTGGAAGGGAAGGCTAAGGAGTGGCTATACAATTTACCAACCTATTTTTCAACTCTTACATGGGATCAGCTGAAGTCTACTTATCTTGAGCAGTTTTTCCCAGCCTCCAAGACTACTAGGATGAAAAAGGAGATCACTAATGTTATGCAACAGGATGGAGAGTCTTTGCATGAGTATTGGACAAGATTTATAAACCTTTTGGCTCGATGTCCCCACCACAACATCACTAAGGTTGATTTAGTAGACATCTTCTTTGATGGTCTACTACCCCACAATAAAGTGTCCCTGAATGCTGCTGCGAATGGTTCATTGAGAGATAAGACCCCACAAGCAAGTTGGGATTTGTTCCAGAAAATGGCTAATGAGGACCATCAAACTAGAGATCCAAGAAGATTACCACCCTCATCTTCAGGTAGTTCAAATGCGATCTTAGCTGAGATAGAAGCCTTGGGAAATCCAATGGAAAAGAGGATGGGTTTGATTGAAAGGGAGCTGCACTCCACAAAACAAGTTCATGCAGTGGATACCTCACAAGCCCTAATTACAGGATGTGAATCATGTGGTTCAATTATGCATGCTACAAGTACATGTGATAGACAATATGAGGAAGTTGCAGCAATGTATCAAGGAAGAGAGAATAACTTCCAGAAGAGAGATCCATACTCTAACATATATAATCCTGGTTGGAGAGACCACCCAAATTTTAGGTGGGGGAGTGGGGAAAATAGATCTAATCAATTTCAAGGAGGTGGTGCTTCCTCAATCAACTACCAAGGTAATGCAAGATCTATGGTCCCCACACAACCTAATGCTTTAGTGCCTTCAAGACCAGATGAGACCTCTCAATTGTTAAAGAGTATGGCAGCACAAATGAATAACATGGATGGTAGAATGACCAATATTGATCCCAAGCTCAAAGAGAATGATGGTCAGTTCACCTCCATAGCTTCAATTCTCCAAAGTATACAAAAGGATAATGCAGATGTACACAGAAAACTTGAGGAGTAAGTTGTAAGAATGCATATATCACAAGCCACTTAACTCAAGTTTCTAATACAGTGAGTGACATCCAAGGAAAGAAAGTGGCAGCATACCTTCGAACACTATTATTAATCTAACAGGGGTGAATCCATATCTCTAAGAAGTGGAAGACAGGTGCATTTTAAGGAAGCTGATGCACCACAGGAGGATAAGGAAGATTCTGAATTTGATGATTCATCACTGCCACAGATATAGATTGGTAATTCTGAAAGTGCCAAAGAATGGTTGCTTGTGAGTAAGAAGGCAACCCAAGAGGAGAACTCACAAGAACAAGCTGCAGTACAAGAGCTACAGGAAAAAGAGGTAATAGTACCAACTCCAGCATATAAAGGAAAGAAACCTGAGGAGAAGTCAGAGTCGAGTAAGCAAGGAGCCTCTATGCATACTGGTAAGGAGGTAAGTATAAAAGATCTCCCTTTTCCTAACTCTTATTTTGCTAGAAAGAAAAAGGTTGATCCTGATTTTGTAAAAGATGATTACAATCTGTTCAATAAATTGGAAATAAACATCCTATGGTTGAATTCCTCAATAGGAACCCTAAGTATGCTAAATTTTTAAAAGAATTGTGCTGATAAAAAGAAATTTAAGCCTCTTGAGAGAATTAAGGTGAGTGCTAATGTGTCATCCCTTTTCAAAGCTGAACTATCGGTTAAGTGCCAAGACCCAAGCTCCTATACAATCCCATGCACTATAGGAAATGTTCCTATTAAGGGAACGTTACTAGACCTAGGGGCTGCCATTAATGTAATGCCTTGGTCAGTTTATCAAGCTTTTGGTATCAACAATCTTAGAGACAAATGTAGTACTCCAATTGCTGATAGGTCAATTAGGTATCCCAAGGGAATTCTTGAGGATATTCTAGTGCAGGTCAAAGACTTAGTGTTCCCAGCTGACTTTTATGTTCTGGATATGTCTAATGAGCTAGTAAATGATAGAACTTTGATCCTAGGCCGACCTTTCCACCAAACTTCCAAAACCATCATTAGTATGAAGCATAGTTCTATTACAATAGAAGTTGGAGAACATGTGGTAAGTTTTAACATGAATGAAGCAATGAGATATCCTTGTGATAATTCTGCCTTTACTGCTTTGAATGCCATTGATTATGCTATTGAAGAAGTTGGGGATGAACATGAATTGAGTTTGCATGATCACGATAGAGATAATGCACTTGCAAAAGGTTTGTTGATTGATTTTGCAGGATCCCAGGATGTTTTGGAAGCTGAAAGTACAACAATTGTAGAAGGGTCAACTTCTGTGATAAAAGGTCACGACCCAATGCCCATAACATCACGACCAAACATCAGTCTCACTGGTGGAAAATTGGCATTCGAAATCCCTATTTTTAAACTGGTCAATGTGGAGACAGTTTTAAAAAAATGACCGGTGGCATTTTTGTAAATAATATGAAATATTTACACCTATTTACTCATGACCGATGTGGAAAACTGTAGTCCGGTTTAGATGTTTACTTTCTACAGCGGATGTTATAGTGACCGATGTGGAAAAATTTAGTCTGATTTAGATAAACTCCATCTGGATCCTTTCCTGCCATTTTATGTCAAGTCTTCTCAGACATGCACAGTAGTTTATCATGATCACCTTCTCCGATATCTATTTTATATTTATTTATTCTATTCTTCTATCTTAACTCTCCAATGGCTTCTTCCTCATCCACCCCTCCTTCTTCGCCACACAAAACACAAAGACATAATTTTGAAGACAAAATTATCTGTCATGATAACCCTTCAGTTCCTCCTCCTCCTCCCCTGCTCCAGCAACTGGTGGAGTTCCTGGAGGAACTCATCCCGCGCTTCAATTCCCTGGAGCGCTTGGTGGAAGAACTGAGTCTGAAAGTTGAGAGGATGAATAAACGTTTTAGAGCCTTCTATTCTGAAGTTTGTCACCATCAACAGGATAATAGTTTCTTTTATTTTGTTGTTGATCCCAATTCCGACTCCCAAAATGCTAACTCGAAAGATGATGATGATGATGATGAGTGAAAGTGGGGTCACCTGCCTTTCTCTATTCCCCACCTCCTTTTTGATGTAATGAAAAGAATGAGGAGATGATGATATTGTATTTATACAGATTTCAAGATGTAAAGTTAGTTAGTAAAGTTTAATTTGAATGAATGAAGTTTAATAAGTTTCTTGTTCTGCATACGTTGCTGAGATGATCCGTTTATTTCTCAAAATGTTCTATAGATGTAAATCCCCACTTTTTACACTGGTTTTAAAAGTAACCGATTTAAAATATAAACAACCGCTTTTAAAAGCTTCATCCTATTTGCCTCTTTAGTTTCCTGTCTATGCTTTCCCGCTTTCTTTATTCTTCAGACCGTTCATTTCACTTCTTCGGTTCCCAACATCTGTAGTCATTATGATAGAAGGTCAATTGCATTCTTCTATATTCTTATTGATCATGAACTATATATATATGTATACAATTCCTATGATCGATCTGTATATTTTGTCTCATCACTTTATCTCTGTTCTCTTTTCTTTCTATCTATTTGACTCCTCCAATGGCCTCTTCCTCACGCACGCCTCCTTCTCTGCCCCACAAAAGAAACAAAGATGACTTTAAAGACAAACATCCTGATCCTCACCCTTCTGTTCCTTCTCCTTCTCCCCTGGTTGTGACTCTGATGGAGAGCCTTGAGGAACTGATACTGTGCTTCAATGGGCTGGAGGACTTCGTAGAAGAACTAAATCAGAAAGTTGACAGACTGAAAGCAAGTTTCGGAGATTTCCGCTCAGAAGTTTGCCGCCATCAACCCCGTGATAGCTTCTTTAATCCTGTTGATCTCACCCAATCTGATGACTCCTAAAACTCCGAGTCTAATGAGTAGTGAAAGATTGCAACTTTTTTATATTCTGATATATATATTTTTTTTGTGTAAAAGTTGATGACATAATGGTCTATCACTTAAAAAAATATTTTACACCAATTTATATATAGTGGCCGGTGTAAAATATACTCTCTACACCTTATATATATATCTACACTGGTGTAACATTTTGTCTGGTGTATATTTTCTTATCAAATAAACTTTTTTTTTATTTTTTTACCTAATACTCTTTTATTTGGTACATTTCTCGCGCCTTCCATCTCTCATTTTTTCCTGGTTCGCGCGTTAAGTCTTCTCGGCGCTTCATAGACGATGAGTTTTGTTTTGAACTCCTCTCGAGAACTGAAAATTTATTCTCTCCATGCATTAGCTGCAACGTAATGGTTTCTTGTTTTCTATTTTTCTAGTTTCTTAGTCTTCCATAAATATGGATCGTAGTTGGATAAATGCTAAATGAACAAGTGTTGAGTATGCTGAGGGGGTGAGGGAGTTTTTGGATTTTGCTAAACGGAATGGTGATGATGATAATGGAAGGTTTTATTGTTCTTGTGTGAGTTGTTTGAATGAGAGGAAACAAAGTCCCGCTGATATTTACACTCATCTAATTTATGAGGGGTTTTGCAAGAGTTACACGGTATGGGTATGGCATGATGAACAGGTGGAACAGACCTTTGACGATGACATGGATACTGATGATCGAGTAGAGGACATGATTCGTGATGTTGGAGAAGATGCTTTTATGCGGTCATATGCATATGGTAATATGTGCAATGATGCAGAAAAGCCTCTATACCCACGGTACAGAAAATACAACCTCTTGAATGCGGTGTTGAGATTGGTAAGTATGAAAGCTCGGCATGGGTGGAGTGATAGTGGTTTTTCAGAATTGCTTGAGTTGTTACAGGATATGTTTCCTGAAGAAAATACGTTACCCAAACGCTACTATGTTACGAAAAAAATAATAGGTCCTTTAGGCATGCAGTATAGAAAGATTCATGCATGCCCAAATGATTGCATATTGTACAGGAAAGAGTTTGAAGATGAGGAGAAGTGTCCAATACGTAAGACACCAAGGTATAGATCAAACAACTCTTCTGCCAAGGTGTTATGGTATCTTCCAATTGTACCAAGGTTTAAGCGACTTTTTTCAAATGAAGATGATGCAAAGAAAATGTTATGGCATGCCAATGAAAGGATTAATGATGGAAAGATTCGTCATTCGGCTGACTCTTTGCAATGGAAGAAGATTGATGACTTATTTCCCGAGTTCGGCAATGAACCACAAAACCTAAGGCTTGGACTTAGTACGGATGGCATGAACCCTTATAGTAGCCTTAGTAGTATACATAGTTCATGGCCCGTCCTTCTGGTGATTTACAACCTATCTCCCTTGTTGTGTATGAAACGGAAGTATGTAATGTTGTCTGTGCTGATCTCAAGAACAAAATAACCGGGAAATGACATAGACGTTTACCTAACACCCTTGATCGAAGATTTAAAGAAGCTATGGGAAGGTGTGGATGTTTTTGATATGGTTAAGAAGGAGGTCTTTAATATGCGGGCCATGATCTTTTGTACAATTAATGACTTTCCTGCATACAAAAATTTGTCAGGGTATAGTTTTTAAGAGCCATAAAGCATGTCCGATTTGTGAGGAAGGGACTTGCTACTATCAACTTCGTCATGGAAGAAAGACAGTCTACCTAGGTTATAGGAGATTTCTAAGACAAGCCCACCCATACTGTCGACTAAAGAAGAAATTTTATGGCGGCCAAGAATTTGAAAATGCTCTAAAGCCATTGACTGGCGAACAAGTTTATGAAAAGGTGAAAGACATCAATGTCACTTTCGGTAAGATTACTAAGAAAAGTGAGAAAAATGTATGGAAAAAAAGATCTGTGTTCTTTGAGCTTCCGTATTGGCGACATCTTCATGTAAGGCACTGTATTGATGTGATGCATGTGGAGAAAAATATGTGTGACAGCATTGTTGGAACACTTCTCAACACACATGGTAGTTCCAAAGACGGTTTAAAGGTAAGATTGGATTTGAAAGAAATGGGAATCGAGAGAATTTACATCCGAGGCCAGATGGTAAGGGGAGCTATCATGTTGAAGAGACTAACATTTTGTCCAAGGCTGAGAGAAGAAGTATTTGTGAGTGTTTGCAAGGAATCAAAGTTCCCTCTGAGTACTCATATAATCTTAAGAGGATTGTGTCCATGAAAGATTTGAAATTAGTAGGCCAAAAGTATCATGATTGTCATGTATTGACGCAACAATTACTCCCAGTGGCTGTTCGAGGAATCCTTCAAGATGATTTGAGACAAATTGTAACCCGACTTTGCTTCTTCTTTAATGCTATATGTGGCAAAGTGTTTGAGACTGAAAAGTTGGAGGAATTGGAGCACGAGGTTATGTTATTTTGTGCCAGCTTGAAAAACAGTTTCTTCCTGCCTTTTTTGACATCATGGTACACCTCATCGTTCATCTAGTGCGAGAAATAAAACTATGTGGCCCTGTATACTTACGATGGATGTACCCATTTGAAAGATACATGAAAATCCTTAAAGGGTATATGAAAAATCCAAATCGGCCTGAAGCATCCATTGTTCAAAAATATGTTGCCAAAGAAGCTATGGATTTTTGTCAACAATACCTGTCTAAAGTAAGACTTACTAGTCTCCGTAAACCCCGTACCAAACAGGGGTGTCAACATGGAATGTCGGTGAGGAGTGTTGACATTGATAAATTGTAGCAAATACACTTACACATCTTGAATAACATTGATGAAGTTCAAGACTATATTGTTGTTCATAAAGATCTTGTCCGGAAAAAAATAATAGGATGACAGGTAAAGGCTGATTAGAGAACACAACAAATCTTTTGCACATTGGTTCAAACTGGATGTTGAAAATAAGGATTGTGTTTCTGATACAGTTAGATGGTTGGCATGTGGTCCTGAACATAATGTGATTTGTTGGAATTCATTTGATATCAACAGGTATTCCTTTTATACGAACTCCCTAGATGATAAAAGTAGCGTGCAAAACAGTGGTGTTATGTTAGTGGTTGAAGCTATGCATTTCTCTAGTTCAAAAGACAACAATCTTACATTAGCAGCCATCCCTTATTATGGCGTTGTAGAAGAGATTTGGGAGGTGGACTACTCCAAATTCAAAGTTCCTGTGTTCAAATGCAAGTGGGCTAATGTAAACAACGATGTTATGGTCGAACGGTTAGGATTTACACTGGCTGATTTGAATAATACAAGTTTTGGGAATGAGCCTTTCATTATGGCAGACCAAGCAAAGCAAGTGTTCTATATCACTGATCCTCAAAATGAAAGATGGTCTGTCGCGCTCCAAGGAAAAAAGGTTGTTGACAATGATGATTCTATTAGTGAGATCCCTTCTTTTTCTGTAGGTTTACCAAAATTAAATGAAGAAGAAGTGGATTCTGATTGATTTCTATGTGTTTCTTGTTTTTTATGTAGTCTAAACATGCAATATTAAGTTTCTTGTTCTTATTGCATATATGATTTTGATGTAATAATAATAGAGACAGATTCTTGTTCTGATAATAATGTTGTGACGAGAAGGGAAGGGATGATATATATGATGATGGAGTTTAAAAAAATAACTACAAAATTAAAACTGGTCTTAAGTGTTATCCGGTGTAAAAAGTCTACTACTGACAATTTGGTAAATAAATTATAGTTTGATTTTACACCTGTTTATACTTTATCCGGTGTTATATTTTAGACGGTCTTATTTTTTACACCGGTTTTATACTTTATCCGGTGTAAAATGTATCAATTTTATATCGGTTATGTTGTTGTCCGGGTTAGAATAATTTATATCCGGTGTAAAATGTTTACATACATTTTTTAAGCTCGCCCCTTGGCGCGACCATCATTCTCATTTCTCATGTACTCTGTCATATCTCCGCTCATCGTGCTCTATGGTTTTCGCGAAGCTTCTCCTTGTTCAGTTATTCTTATCTGTTGTCTCTCTCATTCTGCTATTCCGTGGACGTGTTCTCTGCACTTATTTTCCCGTGTGTACGTGCTTCGCCGTTTTTATATATGTTCGTTTAATCTAGGTTTTCTATTTTTCCTGATAAATGCTTGCACATATTTCCATTCATAACTACTAAAGGAACAAGTTTTGTGTACTCTGACGAGTTGAAGGAAAAAGTTTAAGTCTGTTTATAATGTTTTTTATGTTGTTATTGCGTATATAGGAATATGGAGGATAAAGTTACTCAGATTGAGGCTAGTGATGCTCCAAGCGACACTACGCAAAGGAAGGGCAGAAGTGCGACTCGTTTGAAAGACATTACGAAGGACAGGAAAGAGGGGAAACTGCTTCCGATAGAGTTTGACAGAAACTGGAACGCAACTGAAGAACACAGGGCAAAGTACATAAGTTTTGTCAGCCTCCTAGACGCAACAAGTGTAACATCCCTAATTTCTGTACTAAGTTGTATGTACAGATTGAATAAAATATATGAGATATTTAGGAAAAGATGTGGCCATATTTATGTAAAGAAAAGGATTAATTGGAAGAGGAAGAAAGTCTAAGAGCCAAAGTGCAAAATTACGAAAATGCCACTGTGATGCCCTAAGAAACCAGAAGTAAATGGAGGGCATTTTGGTCATTTCACACAATGGATGGATATCAGAGGAAATTTGATAGTAAATTATTATAATTAATATGAGAATTTATGGAGTTGACAGAAGTAAAAAAGGAGTCCTGTAGAATTAATTATGGAATTTACGGTGAAAAAGGACACCGATAAAGGGTTAAAGGAAATATATGTAATTTTTAACAGGACTTCTGGGTCTCAGAAAATTATGAAACTTTGTAGAGAATTCATTTTATATTAGAATGAATTTCTAAAAATGTTAGAACAATTAAAAGAGGTGTTTAGCATTTATGCTAAGATCAGGGTAATTTACGGATATCGGTATGAGGAAAGTACATTGGGATTTGGGCCAGTTAGCTATTGGACCTAAAAGAGGCCCAACATTTCATCCTAGGCCAGCCCAATAAGGCCCAAAAGTTATCTTGGAGCCCAAGTCCAAATAATAAATAATTTATAGATTTTTGAAAAGAAAGGAAAAGAGAATAAAGTAAGAGTTAGGTGTTGCACATGGTGGGACCCACAAGGACACAAGAATGGCACCCAAAAAGAGGAAGGGTTAGGTGTACCAAGGGAGGCCATGCTAGTGATGTCATGGTGGTAAGGTCTTGAGTGAAAAGTGAAAAGACATTCCAAGATCAAACCTTTAACCATTAGATCAAATAGTTTCCAAAGTGATCTTGGCCTTCAAATGGCACATGACTTTTGCTATAAATACCCCCCTTTTCCATTCATTCTTCACACCCAAGAGCTCCTTTAGAAAGAGAAGTGAGTTCTAGAGAAAGAAAGTGGAAGAAAGCAAGGAAGAAGCAAGGGTCTTGAAGGAGCAAGTAAGGTAAGTTGTCTCCTTGATTCTACCTTTTGTCCTTATGGTTTGTCCTTGAGTTTAAGTGATTTTTTAGGCTTAAATCTTGGGGAAATGCTGCTGGAATTTTTGTGTATATGTGAAAGGAATATGAGTTTTAAGTCATAGATAGTTAAGACAAGCTTAAACAAGTTAGTTACATGCTTGGTTGTGAAGTAAGTTGATGTTCTTGACTTTACCATTTCGGGTTGCACTGTTCATGCGCTGTTCATGATAGAAGGAAATGGAATTTCAATGATTTAATGCTTCCATTGAGTTTATATGATGCTTTTGTATAGGATTGGAAAGGTTTTGAACCTTGGAAACCATTGGAATTAAAGGTTATAATGTTGAAAATTCCTCATGGTTACTGTTCACTCGCATGAACAGTGATTTGAATTTCATGGTTTTGATACTTCCAATGGTCTTAAAACGAGATTTTGTGTGGGGGAAAGTGGAGGAACAAGTATGGGAAGCATTGGAATCAAAATGAGAATTTTTGAAAGAATTATGCATGTTTTTCAAATCTGTCCGGAACAGTGCATAGTTGCTGGAATTTGGTTGTTTTGAGTTCATAAATGGATTCAAAAGGCCAAATTGTGTAGGGTAAGGTCAAGACATCAATTGATTCAAAGGTCAAGTCAATTGGTAAAGATTAAAGGATGTTATGTTACTTAAAGTAAGCTTAGTGTTCAAGAGAAGTTAGATTGTAATGGTTGGATGGTAATGTGATGTTAGGATTTGCTTGGTGTGCTCAAAATAGGGCAGCCACATAGCAAGGAAAAGTAAGAAGGAAGAAGCAAAGTTAAAGTGGAAAGAAGTAAAGCAATAAGGTAGTAAACTTACCCTAAACTTGTATGTATTGAATGTTATGCTTGATTGTGCTATGACTTTGTTGAATTGTGTGCATATGTGTATATGATTGAAGCTCTGTTTCTATGATTACCTTGGCCAATTGTATTTCATATGTTACATGGAAGCATGCACATTACACAATGTTTACACTTTCACAAGCAAGCACAAGTAATTACTTTAATGCATGCATTGTTTAGTACCGTTTGCTACTGAGATTTCCCCAGAAATCTCACCCCATCCATGTAATCCCAAACCCACAGGTTTACGAATGAGTAAAGAAGATAAAGAGGCATGAAGAGAGGTTGGGAATTGGAAGATTTGAATATTATGTAATAAATGTGCGAGTTGTTGCATGTAATGTTGTTATATGACAAGTTGAGCAACAATGTTCATGATGAAAAGGTATAATAGTAAATGATGAAATAAATGTATCAAATAATTATGGCATAACCCCATAATGTATATGAATGTATGAAAGGCCAAAGAGATTGGTTATGTGTTCTGGAACAATTAATGGAAAATTCATGTTTTTGAGGTTAAGGTTAAGGTTAAGATTCAAAGATATTTTCTAGAAAATGCCGTTGTGCTGGTAGACTATACAAGTACTGTGTACGTAAGTGCTGTCTAAGGAGGCTGGAAGTGAGTGGACCTAGCCGGTTCATCCATTCTTTCCTGGGTACTTACGTAGAATGGTAGTTCTCATGGGGAATTACCGAATCAGTACAGTTATCTTCTACCATAATTTTTGGCAAAGAGAGATATAATAAAGTCAAGATTACTTCCATAAGTGTACTCTGAGATGTTTAAAGGAGGATGTTTCAACAAGCCTAGCATCACCTATTTAACTTGGGATGATGTGGATGATCACGTGAAGAATCAAATTTGGGACACTATCCGGGTATAGGAACTATCTAATATTGCATGCAGAGCAATACCAAATACACAACTGTTTGTTGATTACTCTGCTTTCAATGGCAATCATTGTAGCTCAATTACGATGTTCCCAACAATGAGGTCTTGAAGAAGAAGACGTTGTCTTATTGTGCTGAGCGTTGGAGGGCATTCAAGACACAACTCATCAGTATGTGCATGGAGACAGAAGTGGTCATCCTCAACCTTCTCCATGCAGCAAGTATCAATTCATTAACGAAGCTACTTGGGAAGAATTTGTTAGGATTCGAACCACGCCAGTAGCAATGGTGAGTGTATCCTTTTGTATGTGTTGGCAAAAAACGTATCAGAATATCATATGTATTGATTTTAACTACTTCATGTCTTGTAGGAAAAAAGGGCAAAAGTGATTGAATACGCCCTCAAGAATTATTGCCCCCACACAATGTCTCGAGGGGGTTATGCGAAGGCAGAAAGAGAGTTGTTGGGGGCCGAGAGGAAGAGGCTAGAAGAAAATGCTGGGTCAGATCCTAGTGTTTTCTTGACCCCCCTCTCTGATACATCGTGTCACATCCTTATTTTTATATATCTTAGGGACTATTCAGTAGCACTTAGAACCACTTTCAGGGTCATTGAGGTCTAAACTCTTAATCTGGAATTTTATTCTCATCGGGTACTGTTCACTGTGGCAAATTCCAGATGAGTGACCTGACTTTGAAAAATCATAACTAATTCTAGAAAAATCTAAATGAAGTGGTTCAAATTGATACATGAATATAACTTAATTATATTTTAGGGAAAAATCACTGGTTCGCCATTTCTTGACAAATTTAACGTGGGTCAACCTTTAAACTTTACTGTTCATCCAGTGATTTCCTCCTGAATCCAGCATTCTGGTCCCAACTTTACAATTTATATATTTTCGTATATCCATCCAAATGAGGCATTCTACATATAAAATTAAATCTTAGGGTGTCTACTATTTATCATAAAAATATCATACATTTATTCACCCATTTACTATTTTTAATGATTTACCAAATATCAATAAGTCTCCACGGGTTACTGTTCACAAGGCTATTTTTCAGCAACCAACCTTACATATTAGTGCATACATACACCACATATCAGTCAAATATGCCAGACAACAATCATTATCAAACAATCAACTGTTATACATCAGTGCATGATTAACCTCCTCATATTTCTATTACATTTTTCGTTGTCAAAAATCTGGCAGCATAATTGCTACATTCCTTCTGTAGAAAGTAATCGATCTTGTACCGATTCGGTAATTCCCGTAGGAGCTACCATTCTACGTAAGTACCCAGGAAAGACTGGATGAACCTGCTAGGTCCACTCACTTCTAGCCTCCTTAGACAGCACCTACGTACACAGTACGTATCAGTTCCTTTCTTTGTTCTTTCTTCGTTGCCGGAATTTTGGCAGCCTACTGGCGTCTCTTAAGATTTCCAAATTTTATTTTGACAGAACCTCCCCTGTAATGTTATATTTGGGAATGAGATTCAAAAGAATCCCAGTAGCAATAATCATAACAATATATGTAATGCAGAGTGACGGTGCTTGCTTGTGATTGTGTATAGATAAGTATGCTGCATGCTTCTATATTCAATAACATATGATCATAGCATTGGAATAGAGCTTCAAGCATAACATATAAGACAACAATCCAACCAAACAAAGGCACAACAAATCACAAAGACATTACATAAGAGCTAGGATTAGTTGCTACCTCAAAAGCAGAGCTTCAAAACTTCTCTACTACTTCCAACTTCACCAGAACTTCCTTACTTCTTTCTTTCTCTCACTTTCTCTCTCAAGAACTTCTTTCTTCCTCTCTTTCTTGCTTATGCCGAAATGAGGAGCTAGGGGGTATTTATAGTGTTGAGCAATGGCAATCTTGTAATTTTGAAGACTTATGATCCTATGGTCCTGGTTTTTCCTGAATTTCTTATTTTTCTTTATTCCTTTTACTGCATCATGCATGACATCACTCAATGCCAACTCATGGGACACCTCACCACCCACATTCTTCATGTGACGAAATTGAGAGGGAGCTAGAGCCTTTTGGAAGCTTTCCGGTCCAAGTTTTCATAATTACACTTTTGCCCCAAAAACTTTTCTACTTTTCATCTTAGTCCCTTTATTTGGCTAAAATTACACTTAAGGACCCCACATTTTTGTCTACCTTTCTTTCCTAACCTTAAACTTTCCATAATTGCATTTAAGTCCTTTCATTTCCTTTCTTTTGCAATTTAATCCTTTTCTTTACATAAAGGACCACATCTTTTTCCTGAAAAAGAACTCATATTCCATTTAATCTGTACATAGAAATCAGTACAGAAAATTAAGGATAATACATTTCTCTCCCCCTTAAAATAAATTTCGTCCCCGAAATTTACATTACATTTATCCTATTGAAACTTTTCAGGATACTTATCCTTCATCTTTTCTTCTGTTTCCCATGTAGCTTCTTGTTCAGTCAAGCCTTTCCAGATCACTTTAACTAAAGGAATTTGTTTATTCCGCAACTGCTTGACTTTTCTATCAAAAATTTGCACTGGTCTAACCTCATAGGTCAAGTCATCTCGCAGTGCAACCTCATCTTGCTCAATCACATGAGATGCATCTGGAACATACTTCTTTAATTGGGAAACATGGAATACATCATGTATCTGGCTGAGATTCAGAGGAAGAACCAACTTGTAGGCTACTGCTCCTATCTTTGAGAGAATTTGGAACGGTCTGATGTATCTTGGATGCAATTTCTTCACTTTGATCGATCGTCCGGCTCCTGTGGCTGGAGTTAACTTAAGGAATACATGTTCTCCTTCTTCAAACTCCAACGGCTTCCTTCTGACATCTGCATAACTTTTCTGTCTGCTTTGAGCCATCAACAATCATTTTCTAATTATTCCAACCTGCTCTGCAGTTTGATCCACTATATCCGGATCAAGCATTCTTCTCTCGCTTAGCTCTAGCCAGCATAAGGGGGATCTACATTTTCATCCATAAAGTGCTTCAAAAGGGGCCATCTAAATACTGGCCTGATAACTATTGTTATAAGCAAACTCTATAAGGGGTAAATGGATATCCCAGCTGCCTTTGAAGTCTAAGACACATGCTCTCAGCATATCCTATAACGTTTGTATTGTTCTTTCAGATTGACCATCTGTCTGAGGATGATAAGCTGTACTAAATTTGAGAGTAGTGCCCATTTCTTCCTGTAGAGCCCTCCAGAAATTTGAAGTGAATCGAGGGTCTCTATTGGACACAATGCTGCTCGGGATACCATGAAGCCTAACAATCTCCTTTATATACAGCTTTTCCAGCTTTTCAAGAGAATCTCTCTTATTGATTGCCAGGAAATGTGCTGACTTTGTCAGTCGATCAATTACTACCCAAACCGCATCATGTCTACTTGGTGTCAAGGGTAGTCCTTCCACAAAGTCCATGGCAATCCCATCCCATTTCCACTCAGGGATATCTAGAGGCTGTAACGTTCCTGCTGGCTTTTGATGTTCAACTTTCACTTTCTGGCAGGTCAAGCACTTAGATACGTAAGTCACAACATCTTTCTTCAATCCAGGCCACCAAAATAACCTTTTAACATCATGGTACATCTTGGTTATACCTGGATGTACAGTATACCGACTTTTATGTGCTTCCTCCAGAATCCTTTCCCTTAATCCCACAACATTTGGGATATAGGGTCTTCCCCTAAACTGTAGCAATCCGTCTGGGGACATCTCAAAATTCCTTGTCTTCCCTTCTCCAGCTTGTCTTTGAATATCGCCGCGAGCTTATCCTGCTTTTGAGCCTCTTTTATCTCATCTTCTATGCAAGCCCTGACATGAACTCCTCTGAAAGGATTCTCCGTCAGTTGCATTTGATATAGAGGGCTCCAGTCGCGCATATCTTCTATCAGTTCTAATTCCTTGATCATCATGTATGCAACCTGCACCACCTTTCTACTCAGGGCATCAGCTACCACATTGGCTTTTCCTGGATGGTATTTAATCTGGAAGTCATAATCTTTTAACAATTCCATCGAACGCCATTGTCTCATATTCAGCTCCTTCTGATCTTGCAGATATTTCAGGCTTTTGTGGTCACAAAACAACTCTATCGTTGCTCCATATAAATAGTGCCTCCATATCTTCAGGGCATAGACCACCGCCGCAAGCTCCAGATCATGAGTGGGATAATTCTCTTCATGTGGCTTTAATTGCCGAGAGGCGTAGGCTACTACTCGACCTTACTGCATAAGCACACATCCCAGCCCCTGCTTGCTAGCATCAGTATAGACTACGTAAGTCTGAGTTGGGTCTGGAATAATCAGCACGGGAGTAGTCGTTAATCTCTGCTTCAACTCTTGGAAGCTAGCCTCGCACTTCTCATCCCACTTATGAAGGGAATTGGAAGACACGCAGCGGAAATTAACTTTAAAAATTTTTCCATTCCCAGCCAGGATCTACCGAATGTGTTTAAGTCAAGGAGAAAGAAGTGTTACCTTCGGTATTCGAGCTTTGGTCGCGACCTCAGTGTCCTCTAGTCGCGACTCCTCACCTCTGGAACTTTCAGTCGCGACCTCCTCAGCTTCTAGTCGCGACCTGTCGCCTCTGGAGTTGTTAGTCGCGACCTACTCTGCTTCACGTCGCGACCAGACATCTCTGGAGTTTGTAGTCGCGACCTCGTCAGCTTCAAGTCGCGACCTGTCTCCTCTTTTCGGATTTCTGATGTTCAGATGCCCGTATGGTCGCGACCTTAGTGTCAATAGGTCGCGACCTTGCTTCGTGTCTGGTCCATCGTAAGAAGTCGACAGCTCAGATCGGCTTCCTCTACCGGTATCCACACGAACAGCGTTCCAATCGCGAACGACGTGCTAGCGCCTCTTGTCCCTCTAGGGCTTTCTAGAGATTCAGTCCTCACCGTCTCTATTTCGGTAGTTTCTTATCTGCAAACCGTTTGCACTCTCCCTGCACCTTTTCTCACGTCTGAATGTGTGTGTAGAGATATGTAGAACCCTAGCCCCTAATGTCAAATATATAGGAAGCTATCGGGCTTCTAATAGGGCCGGGCTTCAGAATTAATCTTATATTAATTCTGAATTAATACAATATCATATATTGCATAATTTAATAAGAAACTAATTAAATAAATATGGTTTATATTAAATCCGTCCCACAGATTTAATTCACCTATTTATTTAATTTAAAATAAAGATAAGACAGAATTATATTTTATTTATTCTCATAAATCAAATTTGAGATATCTTATCAATTTGAATTTCAAATTCAAATAGATCATATCCATTTAAATTCAAATTCAAAAGTGATAGAGATTTAATTTATCCTTATAAATTAAATCTTAGAAATATCTCTTATATTATATAATATATATATACAAATTTATATATATATAAAATATATATCCACCCTAGATTATTCATTGAATCTAGACATCTCTTAGATTCAATGAATCTGGACATCATAGCTCGTATTGGGCTATTTTGTGTGCGACCCTGTAGGCCCATATGAAGTTGGCAGTGGCCCAGTTACTATACTGACCCACAAGTCGTAAGCGGTCTCTAGCAAGGCATTACAACTACCCAAAACATATGAGGATCGTTAAACGATGTAACCTTTCATACAACCATATCACGTCCCTTTTGTCACACGATATTTCGATCAAGAATGAGGCATGGAGAACGTCATCCTCCTGTTCCTGACCGTTACTTTCTCGATCCCTGAGTAGTCTGAATATAGAAATGGAACTACCCTTCCATTCCAGTATGGCCATACATTTCTCAGACTCACTCATCTAGGGGCCTAGTAATATCTCTCTACAAATGTGAGGGACAAATTCCATCTTGACCATTCACATTCCTCCGCATGAAAAAACACTAAGCCCGAGCATAGCCTTTATGATCACTCAGTCAAAAGTGACTTTTGACTAGGTCAAAGCTGAGCGTTTGTCATGTAGGAGTCCATGATGATCTCAGGTCAAAGGGCATAGTGACATGGCTTGTATATGAGAGAAGCTTATGACTTGACCCATGCAGCTCTCTCATAGCGGGTCGGTCCAACACCATGTACTCTTACATGTGCCTATGACTTTGATTTATATCTCTATATATCTTCAAAGTCATACTGGTCTTATTTCATCTCTGCTCCCGCATAGATGACCGACCAGGGACATTTAGGATAAGATCACGAGTTATCCAAGGATTGTCATCATAGTAAACATGCAAATAATATGATAACATAATTAAGAAATTCATAAATCAACAATGTTCATAAGGTAATGATTGGCCCCTAGGGCACAATCTCCAACAACTTAAACTGCTGATTCTTTCTAGTCAGCTTGGTGAGTGGTAAGGCAATTCGAGAAAAGTCTTGAATAAATCTTCTGTAGTACCCTGCTAGGCCGAGAAAACTTCTAATCTCCGTCACTGTCCTTGGCTGCTCCCAGCTCAAAACTGCTTCAACTTTGCCAGGATCCACAGCTACCCCGTCTCGGGATATGACATGACCGAGAAATTTGACTTTTGACAGCCAAAACTCACATTTACTCGCTTAGCATAGAGCTTCTTTTCTTTAAGGGTACCAAGAACAATCCTCAAGTGCCTTTCATGCTCCTTTGGAGATTTGGAGTACACCAGAATATCATCAATAAAGACCACAACGAACTGATCTAGATAAGGCCTGAAGATCCGATTCATATAATCCATGAAAATAGCAGGTGCATTGGTTAGCCCAAAAGGCATCACCAAAAATTTAAAATGTCCGTAGCGCGTTCTGAACGCCGTCTTTGGAATATCATCTGGCTTGACCCTTAGTTGATGATAGCCAGATCTCAAGTCAATCTTGGAGAATAAGCTTGCTCCTGCCAACTGGTCCAGCAGGTCGTCGATTCTGGGAAGAGGATACTTATTCTTAACTGTAAGCTTATTTAATTCCCTATAGTCAATGCATAGCCTTAAACTGCCATCTTTCTTTTTTACGAATAATACTGGAGCACCCCATGGCGATACACTGGTTCGTATGAAACCCTGCTCCAATAGCTCCTCAATTTGCTTCTTTAGTTCCATCATTTCATTGGGAGCCATCCTGTACGGGGCTTTTGATACTGGTCCAGCTCCAGGTATAATGTCAATTGCAAATTCCACTTCACGCTCTGAAGGAAATCCTTGAATCTCCTTTGGAAAGACTTCAGGAAATTCATTGACTATTGGAATCTCCTCGATGCCTTCTTCTACTTCTGTGTGAACAGAAAAGAATACCACATATCCCTGACATCCTTTCCGTAAACATTTTTCTGCCTGAGCCTCTGTCATGAAATTCAGTCGCACTTCTGAGCTCCGATCAGTGATCTTTGGACCAAAAACCAGGGTCTTGTTTCTATAGTCCAACATCACATTATTGGAGGATAGCCAATTTAAGCCGAGTATGACCTCAATCTCTTGGAAAGGCATACAGATCAGGTCTAGAGTGGTACTGCAGTGCTCATAACGCACAACAATATTTAGACAGGCATCAGATTTAATTACTTTAGCATTGGTGGGGGTTTTCACCTGTATATCATAACGCAATTTACTGATCAGAAGACCTAGGCTTTTAGCACATTCATAAGATATAAATGAATGACTTGCACCTGAATCAAATAGAGCAGTCACAGCATGATCATTGAGATAGATTGTACCTTGGATCATCTCAGATGATCGCTGAGCGTCCTCTCTAGTGAGTGCAAACACTCGTCCTGCCGTCCTTGGCCTTGGATCAGTTATTGCTTGAGGACATTCTATGGAAAAATATCCGGGCTTTCCGCAGGTGTAACATACATTCTAGCCCATTAAGCATGGTCTATCACCATGATTCTTTCCACACTTTTCACATACTGGGGCCTTTGAATCCCTGTTGTTGGACCTGCTGCTGAAATTTCCTCTATTTGGCTTTTTGCTCTGCCACGGTCACTTCCTCTTCTTATAGCCGCTCCCCCCTGCAGCTTCTTTACTTCGACCGGCCTTGTCCAGGGTCGCCTGATCCTTACTCCCGGATCTAGACAGCATTCGATGATTCATGCTGTTTTCTACAATTCGGCATGCTTCCACAGCCTTATTGAACTGGCTGTATTGTTAGGGAGTTAGCTTCTCCTTTAATGTAGAATTTAGCCCTCGAATCATTCTTTCTGTCATCCAGCGTTCGTCATCCACTTGGCGTAGGTAAGTTGAATATTGAGATAGCCGGATGAACTTGGCCAAATATTCTTCAAAAGCTTCTTTTTCTCCTTGCCTCAGCACAAGGAATTCGGCCTCCCTTTCATCTCTGACAGATTGAGGGAAATATTTCTCATAAAATTGCTCAAGAAACACTTCCCAGGTAACTGGAATGTCTCTTGCTTGGAGAAGTAACTCTGTATTCTTCCACCATCTATCCGCATCCTTTTCCAATTGATAGATGGCCATTTGGGCCTTGGTTTCAATTGGGCAGTCGAGGACCTTAAAGATCTTCTCTAATCTGCTGACCCAATTCTCTGCTACCTGTACTTCGAATGTCCCTTCGAATACTGGAGGATTGTGTTTACAAAATCGAACCATCCATTGTTGGATTCCTACTACCTCCTCCCTCGATTCAACCTGTCTCTGGGGCTACTCCGCCTGCTGTGGTACTTCTTCAGGTTCTCTACTAGTTGATCCTGAAGGCTCTGGCGGTCTTAAATTATTTACAGATGCTGCTACTACTGTGGCTATGGCAGCATCTCTTTCCTGCTCATTTAGTGCCTGAGCAGCTCTCATTTCTTCTATCATCTTTTGTTGCTGTTCTAGTCATTCTAGAATCATTTGATTAAGGTTTCCAGCCTCTCAGGGTTCCTCAGCTGGAATAGTTCTCCTTGTTCGTACCATTTTGTTATACTTAAAAACAGAAGGGAATACGATAAATAACATAATTCCTTTTTCATTTCATTTCAAACATAATATACATACAGAGTATATGTACATATCACAGTCATACAGTACCATTCTAGTCTTTTATACATACATTGTGTACATTACTCTTACTATCATACCCTAATCCTTCTTAAACTTGATTCTAATAAACTCTCCTACTGAGTAGATCCAGTCGGATACGGTACAGTATGGTTCTTCATCAAAATACCGGTCCAACTCTGATTTCCACGTAGGGGTAGTGGGTAGTACATCATCCATGATAGCTTCCTAAAGACTCATGGTCAGCACATTTAGATCCCAAGCTTGGTATATTGCCTTTACTCTCGTAATTAACTCCTTGTAGACCGTATAATCTTAATCTATGTTTCTGTCTAGGGTTTGCCTCAGATCATATAGTTGTCGGGCCAATACTATTGATCTCTCAAATTGTTCCCTACTCAGGTTCTCCCCTGGTACCATTCTTACTATTAGACTCCCCAAATGTATCTCTACTAGGGTCACTTCGGGCCTACTAGGACCTGGCGCATTACTCTGACCACGTACCTGGCTGGATACTGAACTGTCTGCTATATTCAAGGGTACCGCACTTATGGGAATGGCAGGAATAGGGCCTTCTATTATCATCACCTCTTGATCATCAATCGGAAAGTTTGATCCTACCGAGGAACTATCCTTCTCAGAATCACCAGCTACTGGAGGTGTCCAGAGGTCAGAATCATTGCTTACTATCTCCTCTTCTAAACTATCTGAACTAGAGACCTCTGGTCTTAACTCCCATTGGTTTACTATAGTTTCAGACCCAAAACTATGTCTAGCCATCCTGCAATTACTAACTTAGTGTCAATTATGACAGCTTTATTAGGGTATCCCAATAATTTATCTATTCAGAGCATTTCCTAAGCCAGAATCCTTTGCTCTGATACCAAAATGTCACATCCTTATTTTTATATATCTTAGGGACCATTCAGTAGCACTTATAACCACTTTCAGGGTCATTGAGGTCTAAACTCTTAATCTGGAATTTTATTCTTATCTGGTACTGTTCACTGTGGCAAATTCCAGATGAGTGACCTGACTTTGAAAAATCATAACTAATTCTAAAAAAATCGAAATGAAGTGGTTCAAATTGTTACATGAATATAACTTAATTATATTTCAGGGAAAAATCACTGGTTGGCTATTTCTTGACAAATTCAACGTGGGTCAACCTTTAAACTTTACTGTTCATCCAGTGATTTCCTCCTGAATCCAGCATTTTGGTCCCAACTTTAACAATTTATATCTTTTCGTATATCCATCTAAATGAGGCATTCTACATATCAAATTAAATCTTACGGTGTCTACTATTTACCATAAAAATATCATACATTTATTAACCCATTTACTATTTTTAATGATTTACCAAATATCAATAGGTCTCCACGGGTTACTGTTCACAAGGCTATTTTTCAGCAACCAACCTTACATATTAGTGCATACATACACCACATATCAGTCAAATATGCCAGACAACAATCATTATCAAACAATCAACTGTTATACATCATTGCATGATTAACCTCCTCATATTTCTATTACATTTTTCGTTGTCAAAAATCCGGCAGCATAACTGCTACATTCCTTCTGTAGAAAGTAACCGATCTTGTACCGATTCGGTAATTCCCGTAGGAGCTACCATTCTACGTAAGTACCCAAGAAAGACTGGATGAACCTGCTTGGTCCACTCACTTCCAGCCTCCTTAGACAGCACCTACGTACACAGTACGTATCAGTTCCTTTCTTTGTTCTTTCTTCGTTGCCGGAATTTCGGCAGCCTACCGGCGTCTCTTAAGATTTCCAAATTTTATTTTGACAGAACCTCCCCTGTAATGTTATATTTGGGAATGAGATTCAAAAGAATCCCAGTAGCAATAATCATAACAATATATGTAATGCAGAGTGACGGTGCTTGCTTGTGATTGTGTACAGATAAGTATGCTGCATGCTTCCATATTCAATAACATATGATCATAGCATTGGAATAGAGCTTCAAGCATAACATATAAGACAACAATCCAACCAAACAAAGGCACAACAAATCACAAAGACATTACAAAAGAGCTAGGATTAGTTGCTACCTCAAAAGCAGAGCTTCAAAACTTCTCTACTACTTCCAACTTCACCAGAACTTCCTTACTTCTTTCTTTCTCTCACTTTCTCTCTCAAGAACTTCTTTCTTCCTCTCTTTCTTGCTTGTACCGAAATGAGGAGCTAGGGGGGGTATTTATAGTGTTGAGCAATGGCAATCTTATAATTTTGAAGACTTATGATCCTGTGGTCCTGGTTTTTCCTGAATTTCCTATTTTTCTTTATTCCTTTTACTGTATCATGCATGACATCACTCAATGCCAACTCATGGGACACCTCACCACCCACATTCTTCATGTGATGAAATTGAGAGGGAGCTAGAACCTTCTGGAAGCTTTCCGGTCCAAGTTTTCATAATTACACTTTTGCCCCAAAAACTTTTCTTCTTTTCATCTAAGTCCCTTTATTTGGCTAAAATTACACTTAAGGACCCCACATTTTTGTCTACCTTTCTTTCCTAACCTTAAACTTTCCATAATTGCATTTAAGTCCTTTCATTTCCTTTCTTTTGCAATTTAATCCTTTTCTTTACATAAAGGACCACATCTTTTTCCTGAAAAAGAACTCATATATTCCATTTAATCTGTACATAGAAATCAGTACAGAAAATTAAGGATATTACACATCGTGCAGAAAAATGGTTGTACGCTCTCCAAAGAAAGAACGGAACATTTACAAGCGATAATGCTAGCATGATTGCTGAAAAAATTGTAAGAACTACTTGCATTATTTTGTTTTAGTAGACTATAATTATATCATTTTCCTTATGTTTGTTCTTTCTATGTTACAGAGTGATCTTAAACAATAAGAGTCCCATGGATCCTTCAAGTCAGATGGTAGGAATGACATCTTGACTATTGCCACTGGGAAACAAGAACATGGGGGCCATGTCAGGGGAGTTGGAAGAGGTGTGGGTATAAGAAATTACTTTGGAGCATCACAAAGATGTTCCCCACATGTGGTGCCGAGGGCAGAGTTGGAATCCTTGCTCTCCACCATCCCTATATCATACTCTAGGGAGAGAACCACTCAAATTTCTCATTTGTCTAAGGGATCAGTCTAACTAAACCAAAGCATCACTGAGCCAGAACCTTCTGTTCTACGCTAGAATCTTATACTCTGAGCCAGAACCCTTTGTTCTGTGCTAACTTTATTATGTACTAACGCTAGAAATCATCTATTCAGAGCATTTCCTAAACCATAATCCTTTCCTCTGATACCAAAATGAAACATCCATCCTTAGACCCTTCAGAGTACACTTACGGAAGCAATCTTAACTTTATAAATTCTCTCCTGTCGATAATCCTGGCAGAAAATAACTGTACTGATTCGATAATTCCCCATGAGAACTGCCATTCTACGTAAGTACCCAGGAAAGACTGGATGAACCGGCTAGGTCCACTCACTTCCAGCCTCCTTAAACAGCATTTACGTACACAGTACTTTATATAGTCTACCCAGCACAACGACATTTTCTAGAAAATATCTTTGAATCTTAACCTTAACCTTAACCTCAAAAACATGAATTTTCCATTAATTGTTCCAGAACACATAACCAATCTCTTTGGCCTTTCATACATTCATATACATTATGGGGTTATGCCATAATTATTTGATACATTTATTTCATCATTTACTATTATACCTTTTCATCATGAACATTGTTGCTCAACTTGTCATATAACAACATTACATGCAACAATTCGCACATTTATTACATAGAATTCAAATCTTCCAATTCCCAACCTCTCTTCATGCCTCTTTATCTTCTTTACTCATTCGTAAACCTGTGGGTTTGGGATTACATGGATGGGGTGAGATTTCTGGGGAAATCTCAGTAGCAAACGGTACTAAACAATGCATGCATTAATGTAAATACTTGTGCTTGCTTGTGAAAGTGTAAACATTGTGTAATGTGCATGCTTCCATGTAACATATGAAATACAATTGGCCAAGGTAATCATAGAAACAGAGCTTCAATCATATACACATATGCACACAATTCAACAAAGTCATAGCACAATCAAGCATAACATTCAATACATACAAGTTTAGGGTAAGTTTACTACCTTATTGCTTTACTTCTTTCCACTTTAACTTTGCTTCTTCCTTCTTACTTTTCCTTGCTATGTGGCTTCCCTCTTTTGAGCACACCAAGCAAATCCTAACATCACATTACCATCCAACCATTACAATCTAACTTCTCTTGAACACTAAGCTTACTTTAAGTAACATAACATCCTTTAATCTTTACCAATTGACTTGACCTTTGAATCAATTGATGTCTTGACCTTACCCTACACAATTTGGCCTTTTGAATCCATTTATGAACTCAAAACAACCAAATTCCAGCAACTATGCACTGTTCCGGACAGATTTGAAAAACATGCATAATTCTTTCAAAAATTCTCATTTTGATTCCAATGCTTCCCATACTTGTTCCTCCACTTTCCCCCCACACAAAATCTCATTTTAAGACCATTGGAAGCATCAAAATCATGAAATTCAAATCACTGTTCATGCGAGTGAACAGTAACCGTAAGGAATTTTCAACGTTATAACCTTTAATTCCAATGGTTTCCAAGGTTCAAAACCTTTCCAATCCTACACAAAATCATCATATAAACTCAATGTAAGCATTAAATCATTGAAATTCCATTTCCTTCTATCATGAACAGTGCAACCCGAAATGGTAAAGTCAAGAACATCAACTTACTTCACAACCAAGCATGTAACTAACTTGTTTAAGCTTGTCTTAACTATCTATAACTTAAAACTCATATTCCTTTCACACACACAAAAATTCCAGCAGCATTTGCCCAAGATTTAAGCCTAAAAAATCACTTAAACTCAAGCACAAACCATAAGAATAAAAGGTAGAAGCAAGGAGACAACTTACCTTACTTGCTCCTTCAAGACCCTTGCTTCTTCCTTGCTTTCTTCCACTTTCTTTCTCTATAACTCACTTCTCTTTCTAAAGGAGCTCTTGGGTGTGAAGAATGAATGGAAAGGGGGGGTATTTATAGCAAAAGTCATGTGCCATTTGAAGGCCAAGATCACTTTGGAAACTATTTGATCTAATGGTTAAAGGTTTGATCTTGGAATGTCTTTTCACTTTTCACTAAGACCTTACCACCATGACATCACTAGCATGGCCTCACTTGGTACACCTAACCCTTCCTCTTTTTGGGTGCCATTTTGAAGTCCTTGTGGGTCCCACCATGTGTAACACCTAATTCTTACTTTATTCTCTTTTTCTTTCTTTTCAAAAATCTATAAATTATTCATTATTGGACTTGGGCTCCAAGATAACTTTTGGGCCTTATTGGGCTGGCCTAGGATGAAATGTTGGGCCTCTTTTAGGTCCAATAGCTAATTGGCACAAATCCCAATGTACTTTCCTTATACCGATATCCTTAAATTATCCTGATCTCAGAATAAATGCTAAAAACCTCCTTTAATTGTTCTAACATTTTTAGAAATTCATTCTAATATAAAATGAATTCTCTACAAAGTTTCATAATTTTCTGAGACCCAGAAGTCCTGTTAAAAATTATATATGTTTCCTTTAACCCTTTATCGGTGTCCTTTTTCACCGTAAATTCCATAATTAATTCTACAGGACTCCTTTTTGACTCCTGTCAACTCCATAAATTCTCATATTAATTATAATAATTTACTATCAAATTTCCTCTGATATCAATCCATTGTGTGAAATGACCAAAATGCCCTCCATTTACTTCTGGTTTCTTAGGGCATCAAAGTGGCATTTTCGTAATTTTGCACTTTGGCTCTTAGACTTTCTTCCTCTTCCAATTAATCCTTTTCTTTACATAAATATGGACAAATCTTTTCCTAAACATCTCATATATTTTATTCAATCTGTACATACAACTTAGTACAGAAATTAGGGATGTTACAGCTGTCAAAGAATGCAGAACATTGTGATCTATATATGGAGGATCCTCTTAGACGCTTAATGGCACATGGCTCCATCCATAGCCTAGGAGAAACTATTCACCACATCCAAATTCAGGATGATCAATTAAGGGTGACAATTGAAGACGTGCTAATTGGAGATGCTCTTATCCCAATTCCCACTGATGAGGTGAAGACAATGAGCCAAGCAAAAGGGACTTTCATATTATGGCCAAAGCATCTTGTTTTGGATCAGTCACCTCATCCCCCAGCCAACTTCCCACCTGTAATATCCCTAATTTTTTGTACTGATTTGTATGTACAGATTGAATGAAATATATGAGTTATTTTTAAGGAAAAGATGTGTCCATTTATGTAAAGAAAGGGATTAAATTGAAAAAGAAAAAAAATATAAGGACTTAAGTGTAATTATGAAAAGTTTAGGGCTAAAAAGGAAAAGTAGACAAAAATATGGGGTCTTTAAGTGTAATTTTAGCCAAATAAAGGGACTTAATTGAAAAGAAGAAAAGTTTCTGAGGCAAAAGTGTAATTATAAAAATCTGGACTGGAAACAGGCAAAAATAGTGATCGTATTCAGATCAATCCCATATTTCACCAGTAGATAGAGCAAGTGATGCTGGGTAATCCAGCTTAATACAGGAATTTTCTCAGGACTCCAGATAGCTGAAGTTTATCTGATAGTCTAAAAGTATAAAAAATTCCTACCGGATGTCCTAGATCTCAGATATAAGTGAGAAATTACAGGATGATGCGTCTTGTTGAGGCAGATGTCAGGAAACTAACAGAATACCGATAGGCGATCTGGAGAAAAAGTTATTCATAAATTAGTAAATTCAGAAGGGAGTGTGTAACCTCCGGGTATCCGATAGGGAGATTTATCGGTATTTAAACTAAGATTGAATGAGGTCAGATGACATCAGTCAGATGACCGTTATGACCCAAAGGGATGCCTAGACATAGTAGGCCAGTATATCTGATAAAAGGAGCCGGTGTCCGGAGATGTGTAGAAATGGTGTATAATGGCGAGAATACCCGATGAACATTGTCGGGGAAGATTCCTCGTGATTCGTGTCATAGAGGTAATGGACCCTAAAAGGCCCAAGAATGGTGCCATCAAAGTGAAGGGAATTGGAAGACACGCAGCGAAAATTAACTTTAAAAATTTTTCCATTCCCAGCCAGGATCTACCGAATGTGTTTAAGTCAAGGAGAAAGAAGTGTTACCTTCGGTTTCAAGCTTTGGTCGCGACCTCAGTGTCCACTAGTCACGACTCTTCGCCTCTGGAACATTTTAGACGCGACCTCCTCTGCTTCTCATCGCGACCTGAAGTCTCTGGAGTTTGTAGTCGCGACCTCGTCAGCTTCAAGTCGCGACCTGCCTCTTCTTTTCGGATTTCTGACGTTCAGATGCCCGTATGGTCGCGACCTCAGCGTGTTCTGGTCGCAACCTTGCTTCGTGTCTGGTCGTATCGTAGAAGTCGACAGCTCAGATCGGCTTCCTCTACCGGTATCCACACGAACAGCGTTCCAATCGCGAACGACGTGCTAGCGCCTCTTGTCCCTCTAGGGCTTTCTAGAGATTCCGTCATCACCATCTCTATCTCGGCAGTTTCTTATGTGCAAACCTTTTGCACTCTCCCTGCCCCCTTTTCTCACGACTGAATGTGTGTGAAGAGATCTATATTATGTGTAGAACCCTAGCTCCTAATGTCAAATATATAGGGAGCTATCGGGCTTCTAATAGGGCCGGGCTTCAGAATTAATCTTATATTAATTCTGAATTAATACAATATCATATATTGCATAATTTAATAAGAAACTGATTAAATAAATATGGTTTATATTAAATCCGTCCCACAGATTTAATTCACCTATTTATTTAATTTAAAATAAAGATAAGACAGAATTATAGTTGATTTATTCTCATAAATCAAATTTGAGATATCTTATCAATTTGAATTTCAAATTCAAATAGATCATATCCATTTAAATTCAAATTCAAAAATGATAGAGATTTAATTTATCCTTATAAATTAAATCTTACAAATATCTCTTATATTATATATAATATATATATACTGATTTATATATATATAAAATATATATCCACCCTAGATCATTCATTGAATCTAGACATTTCTTAGATTCAATGAATCTGGACATCATAGCTCGCATTGGGCTGTTTTGTGTGCGACCCTGTAGGCCCATATGAATTTGGCAGTGGCCCAGTTATTATACTGACCCACAAGTCGTAAGCGGTCTCTAGCAAGGCATTACGACTACCCAAAACATATGAGGATCGATAAACGATGTAACCTTTCATGCAACCATATCACGTCCCTTTTGTCACATGATATTTCGGTCAAGGATGAGGCATGGAGAACATCATCCTCCTATTCCTGACCATTACTTTCTCGATCCCTGAGTAGTCTGAATATAGAAATGGAACTACCCTTTCATTCCAGTATGGCCATACATTTCTCAGACTCACTCATCGAGGGGCCCAGTAATATCTCTCTACGAATGTGAGGGACAAATTCCATCTTGACCATTCACATTCCTCCGCATGAAAAACCACTAAGCCCGATCATAGCCTTTATGATCACTCGGTCAAAAGTGACTTTTGACTAGGTCAAAGCTTAGCGTTTGTCATGTAGGAATCCATGATGATCTCAGGTCAAAGGGCATAGTGACATGGCTTGTATATGAGAGAAGCTTATGACTTGACCCATGCAGCTCTCTCATAGCGGGTCGGTCCAACACCCTGTACTCTTACATGTGCTTATGACTTTGATTTATATCTCTATATATCTTCAAAGTCATACTGGTCTTATTTCATCTCTGCTCCCACATAGATGACCGACCAGGGACATTTAGGATAAGATCATGAGTTATCCAAGGATTGTCATCATAGTAAACATGCAAATAATATGATAACATGATACAATGATTGGCCCCTAGGGCACAATTTCCAACACAAAGGCCCAGTAAGACCCTTGGACTGATAGGTGGGCCAGTGTCCGGTGGAACCCCGGAAAAGTGCAAAATTATGAAAATGCCCCTGTGTTGTACTAAAGAGTAATAGATGAATGGAAGGCATTTTGGTCATTCTGGACAGGCCCAGAAGCCAAGGGACATACAGATAAAGTTACTCAGAGTCAGTATATGCCCTGACAGGGTACAGAGAGGTGTAAAATGATGATTTTACCCTTAGGGTTAAGATAGTGCAAGAAAGGGCACCAAGGGCATTTTGGTCATTTCGTAAGGGATCTGTAATTAAGTTTAGACCCAGTATAAAAATGTCAATGATATAAAGGACCCAGATACTAAATTTAAGGTCAGAAGACGCAATATGGATTTTCAGGAAAATTAGATTCAGAAAACAGTCCAGTTTTCGAGGAATCGGACCGGGCCGGTACCGGATTAGACTAAAAATTTTCCAGAGGCTTCTTGGCTCTTCCATTTGCGTCACATGGGTGATTAGGTGGCCCATGAGTTGTCCCTTGAGTGATGTCATCAAGTGATGCAATAATTCAAAAAAGAAAAGAAATTCCAAGATTAAATCTAAGCCACAAGATCAAATAGTAACCAAAATGATCTTGGCCTTTCATTTCCACCCAAAATTGTCTATAAATACCCCCACTTTCAGCTTCATTTCGGCATGCATAGAACCCTTGGGGAAACTCTTGCAAATTGAAAAGTCAAGCCAAGAGGAAGCAAGCACTTGGAAGGAAACATCAAGGTAACTACTCCTCTTGATCCTAGACTATGTTTTAGTAGATTTGCTCTTGAGTTTAAGTGGTTTTTGAGAAATAAACCTTGATGAATTGCTGCTGGAATTTCGGTACCCATATGAAAGGAATATGATTTTATGTTATGGATAGTTTAGATAAGCTTAAACAAGCTGGAATCACATGATAATGGCTTAGGAATCCATGTGGGCTTGTGAATCCAAGATTGTGTTCTGTTCTGTACAGTACGGAATCACTGTTCATATTTTAGAATTTCATGATTTTGATGCTTCCAATGAGTCTAAAATGGAAAATTGTGTGGGGTTATAGTAGGAAGACAAGTATTGGAAGCATTGGAACCAAAATGAGAATTTTTGGAAAACAAGAGGGAGGTTTTGGTTTCTGTACAGAACATTAGGAAGCAATTGGATTCTGGAATTTTTGAATGCATATTTGGATTCTACATGAAAAATTATGTGGGAATGAACCATGAGAGTTTAGTTTGAAAAGGTGTAAACCTAAGTCACAAAGTAGAGAAAGAAAGGGACTTAATGGAACCCTAGTCTTGAGAATGGTTTGATTTGAGTTGTGACTTGGTAATTGTCTTGTTATGCCTAGGTTTTGACATTTGTGGAAAGGAGGGATCAAGACAAGAAGGAATTGGCAAAGACACCTAAGAGGTAGCAAGAATACCTTACTATAAACTTATGTCATGTTGTGATTGATATGCTTGCTTGTTATGCATGAAGTTTGGTTGAGCTTAGTATGTTATGTGATGATGTTTATGATGATGATGAGTTATGAATATGTGCAACTCCTTGCAACCCATGTCATGACAATATGCATGTTAGAGTTTGCCTATGTATGATCATGAATTAGCTCCCATTGCATGATAACATGTTAAGCATTTCATCAAGCATGCATAACCTTATAGTTTGTATATCTTGCTATTGGGATTTCCATGAAATCTCATTCCTTCCATATGTATATAATCATGCTCTAGGTGCTGGAACTTCTCATGGAAGAGAGTAAATGTGAATGAACAATGTATATATGGCCTAGATAGCATGTATTTAACATAGGAGATGTGGTATGGTATGTAAAAACGTATACACTCACTGGAACCATACGAGATCGAACACTTTCATTGATCATTTGAGTAACTTATCCGATGAGTTTCCACGTGAAATTTGGCATGAAGAGAGATAAGATCCATAGATTTAATTGGACACCAAGAACGCCCAATTTGGTTATGTTTTCAAATTGATATGATTTTTCAAAGTTGGACCTAAAATCTGGATCAAGATAAAACAAGTCCTGAGAGGCAGTGAGATTCCTATGCGGTTTTCATATAGCAAATGAATGAATTTTTCCACGAAATTTTATGAGATTAAAGTATACATAGGGATATTTAAATCCATATGTAACACGACTCATTTGGAGAAGTATACAAACAGAAATGAATTTTTGAAAATGAGACACAGAATCTGGAAAATTTCTCAAATGAACAGTGATTTTCAACGAATAAACTGATTTCATTTGGACAAGTAAATCTCATTTTCATATTTTTTCTTCAAATTTTGATGAAATATCTTTCATTATAAATTGGAACCACCTCATTTAGATTTTTCTATATTTAATTGTGAATTTCCAAAGTTCATGCTACAAACTGGAATTACCAAGTGAACAGTAAAGTGAACAGTACCCCGATAGCCTAACTTTTGGAAATTCATATTTCTAAGGTAAAATGGTGTTCCAATGTTCTAAAATACTTCCAATTGAGTATATGTAAGGATGAAATTAAGGATGTTTCATTTTGATATCATAGCAAAGGATTCTGGCTTAGGAAATACTCTGAATAGATGATTTATAGATAGATACACTATGATAAAGCTGTCATAATTGACACTAAGTTAGTGTTTGCAGGATGGCTAGATATAGACCCAGATCCAAAACCACAGTGAACCGAGGGGATCCTAGACTAGAGGTCTATAGTTCAGAAAGCTCTGAGGGGATATTCCAGGAAGAGGAGGAAATAATGGTTAGTGATTTTGAGATGACTATTTCCTCAGTAGGATCAAACTTTATGATTGAGATACCGGAGGAGGGTCAGGAGGAGGTTGTGTTAGAAGGTCCTATTCCTGCTGTTCCAATAAATACGGTACCCCGGAGTATAGAAGATACTGGTATGGAGACAGGTCAGGGAGGTGTAGTAGGACATTTTTCAGATATTCCAGGACCTAGTCGAATACCTGATCAGACAGATGTGCCAGGTCCTAGTAGACCCAGATTGACACTGGTAGAGATATCTTTGGGAGATCTAATCATAGAGATGGTAACAGGGAAGGACATGAGTGGAGAACGATTTGAGAGATCAGTAGTGTTAGCCCGACAGCTGTATGAGCTGAGACAGACCTTGGTCAGAGATGTGGATCAAGATTATACGGTTTATCAGGACTTTATCACAAGGGTAAAGGAGATATACCAAGCCTGTAATCCAAAAATATTGACCCTAAAGCTTTGGACAGAGATTATGGATGATGTGTTGCCGACTACCCCTACCTGGAGAACAGAGTTGGATCAGTACTTTAACGAAGAACCTTATTGTACCATATCTGATTGGATTTACCTGATAGGAGAGTTTATTAGAATAAAGTTTAAGAAGGATTAGGGTATGGTAATGTTCTCAATATATGTATGTAATGTATGAAAGACTAGTATGGTAATGTATGTATGACTGTGACAATATATGCATACCCTGTATGTATATTATGTTTGGAATAGAATGTAAATTATGTTACTTATCGTATTCCTCTCTTGTTAGATAGTAAGACAAAATGGTTCAAACAAGAAGAACTGTCCCAATGGAGGAACCAAGAGAGACGGAAAATCTTAATCAAATAATTTTAGAACGATTAGAACAATAGCAAAAGATGATTGAGGAGATGCGGGTAGCTCAGGCATGCAATGAGCGAGAGAGAGATGCCGCCATAGCTACAGCAGTAGTAGAAGCAGTAAGTAACCTAAGACCGCCCGAGCCTTTAGGAACAGCTAGTAGAGAACGGAGAGAGTACAACAGTAGTCGGTACAGCCCTAGAGACGGGTTGATTAGAGAGAGGATGTAGTTAGCATCCAACAATGGATGATCAGGTTCAGCAAGCATAATCCTCCAGTGTTCGAAGGAACATTTGATTTGCAGATAGCGGAAGATTGGATTAGTAGACTGGAAAATATCTTCAAGGTCCTTGATTGCCCGACTGAAACCAAAGCTCAAATGGCCATCTACCAGTTAGAAAAGGATGCTGATAGGTGGTGAAGAATACAGAATTACTTTTACAAGCAAGAGACATTCCGATCACCTGGGAAGTATTTCTTGAATAGTTTTACGAAAAATATTTCCCCCAGTCAGTCAGAGATGAAAGAGAGGCAGAATTCCTTGTACTAAGACAAGGAGAGAAAGAATCTTTTGATGAGTACCTTGCTAAGTTTATCCGGCTATCTCAATATTCTACTTATCTATGCCAAGTGGATGATGAGCGCTGGATGACAGAAAGGATGATTTGAGGGTTGAACTCCACACTGAAAGAGAAGTTAACTCCTCAACAATACAGCCAGTTTAATAAGGCCATGGAGGCATGCCGTATTGTTGAAAATAGTATGAATCACCGAATGCTATTCAGATCAGGAAACAAGGAACAGGCAGCTCCTGACAAGGTCAGTTGAAACCAAGAAGCTGCAAGTAGTAGCGGCTATAGAAAAAGAAAGCGACCATGGCAGAACAAGAGGCCAAATAGAGGAAATTTCTGCAGAAGGTCCAATAACAGAGATTCAAAGGCCTGAGTATGTGACAAGTGTGGGAAGAATCATGGTGATAAACCATATTTAATAGGCTAGAATATTTGCTATACCTGCGGAAAGCCTGGATATTTTTCTCGAGAATGCCCTCAAGCTGAACTAATCAAAGGCTAAGGACACAAGGACGAGTATTTGCACTCACCAGGGAGGACGCTCAGCAATCACCTGAGATGATCCAAGGTACAATCTATCTCAATGATCATGCTGTGGCTGCTCTGTTTGATTTAGGTACAAGTTATTCCTTTATTTCCTATGAGTGTGCTAAATGCCTAGGCCTTCTGATTAGCAAGTTGCATTATGATATATATGTGATAACTCCCACCAATGCTAGGGTAGTTGCGTCTGATGCTTGTTTGAATAGTACTGTGTGGTATGAGCACTGTTGTACCACCCTAGACTTGATATGTATGTCTTTCTGGGAGATCGATGTCATACTTGGTTTGAATTGGTTATCCTCCAATAATGTAATGCTGGACTGCAAGAACAAGACTCTAGTTCTTGGTCCAAAGGTCATTGATCTGAGCTCAGAAGTAAGATTAAATTTCATAACAGAGGCTCAGGCAGATAAATACCTGCGAAAAGAATGTCAGGGATATATGGTATTCTTTTCTGTTAAAACAGAAGTGGAAGAAGGAATTGATGAGATTCCAGTAGTCAATGAATTTCCTGAAGTCTTTCCAAAGGAGATTTAGGGATTGCCTTCAGAACGAGAAGTAGAGTTTGCAATTGACATTGTACCTAGAGCTGGACCAGTATCCAAAGCCCTATACCAGATGGCTCCCAATGAAATAATTGAACTGAAGAAATAGACTGAGGAGCTATTGGAGAAAGGTTTAATAAGACCCAGTGTATCACCATGGGGTGCTCTAGTGCTATTTGTCAAGAAGAAGGATGGCAACCTAAGGCTATGCATTGACTACCAGGAGTTGAATAAGATTACGGTCAAGAATAAATACCCTCTCCCAAGAATTGATGATCTGCTAGACCAATTGGCAGGAGCGAGCTTATTCTCTAAGATTGATTTGAGACCTGGCTATCATCAGCTAAGGGTTAAGTCAGATGATATTCCAAAACTACTTTTAGAACATGCTATGGACATTTTGAATTTCTTGTGATGCCTTTTGGGCTAACGAATGCACCTGCTATTTTTATGGATTATATGAACCGGATCTTCAGGCCTTATTTAGATCAGTTTGTTGTGGTCTTCATTGATGATATCTTGGTGTACTCCAAATCTATAGAGGAGCATGAAAGGCATTTGAGAATTGTTCTTAGTACCCTTAAAGAAAAGAAGCTCTATGCTAAGCTAAGTAAGTGCGAGTTTTGGCTTTCATAAGTCAAATTTCTCGGTCATGTCATATCCCGAGAAGGGGTAGCTGTGGATCCTAGCAAAGTTGAAGCAGTTTTGAGCTGGGAGCAGCCAAAGATAGTGACAGAGATCATAAGTTTTCTTGGCTTAGCAGGGTACTATAGAAGATTTATTCAAGACTTTTCTCAAATTGCCTTGCCACTTACGAAGCTTACTAGAAAGAATCAGTAGTTTAAGTGGGATGAGAAGTGCGAGGCTAGCTTTCAAGAGTTAAAGCAGAGATTAACCACTACTCCCGTGCTGATTATTCCAGACCCAACTCAGAATTATGTAGTCTATATTGATGCTAGTAAGCAGGGGTTGGGATGTATACTGATGCAGTAAGGTAGAGTAGTAGCCTACGCCTCTCGGCAGTTAAAGCCACATGAAGAGAATTATCCCACTCATGATCTGGAGCTTGCAGCGGTGGTTTATTCTCTGAAGATATGGAGACATTATTTATATGGAGCAACTATAGAGTTGTATTGTGACCATAAAAACTGAAGTATCTATAGGATCAGAAAGAGCTGAATATGAGACAACAACGATGGATGGAATTGTTAAAAGATTATGACTTTCAAATTAAATACCATCTAGGAAAAGCCAATGTGGTGGCTGATGCTCTGAGTAGAAAAGTGGTACAGGTAGCACATATGATGATCAAAGAGTTGAAATTGATAGAAGATGTGCGAGATTGGAGCCCTTTGTATCAAATGCAAATGACAGAGAGTCCTTACGGAGGAGTTCATGTCAGAGCTTGTATAGAAGATGAGATAAAAGAGGTTCAAAAGCAGGATAAGCTCGCATCAATATTTAAAGATAAGATGGAGAGGGGGAAGACTAGAAATTTTGAGATTTCCCAGATGGATTGTTACAGTTCAGGGGAAGGCCCTATATCCCTAATGCTATGGGATTAAGAGAAAAGATTCTGGAGAGAGAGCATAAAAGCCGGTATACAGTACATCCAGGTATGACTAAGGTGTACCATGATGTTAAAAGGTTGTTTTGGTGGCCTGGATTGAAGAAAGATGTAGTGGCTTATGTGTCTAAGTGCTTCACCTGCCAGAAAGTAAAAATTGAACATCAAAAGCCAGCGGGAACATTGCAGCCTCTAGATATCCCTGAGTGGAAATGGGATGGTATTGCCATGGACTTTGTGGAAGGACTACCCATGACTCCAAGTAAACATGATGTAGTATGGGTAGTAATTGATCGATTGATGAAGTCAGCTCATTTCCTGGCAATCAATAAGAGGTATTCTCTAGAGAAATTGGCAAAGTTATATATAAAAGAGATTGTTAGACTCCATGGTGTCCCAAGCAGCATTGTGTCCGATAGAGACCCTCAATTTACTTCTAATTTTTAGAGGGCTTTACAGGAAGAAATGGGCACTACTCTCAGATTCAGTACAGCTTATCATCCTCAGACAGATGGTCAATCTGAGAGAACAATACAAACGTTAGAGGATATGCTAAGAGCATGTGCCTTAGATTTTAAAGGCAGCTGGGATATCCATTTACCACTTATAGAGTTTACATATAATAATAGTTACCAGACTAGCATTTAGATGGCACCTTTTGAAGCTCTATATGGACGTAAATATAGATCCCCCTTGTGCTGGCTAGAGTTGAGCGAGAGAAGAATGCTTGGTCCTAATATAGTGGATCAAACTGCAGAACAGATTGCAATGATTAGACAAAGATTGCTGACGGCTCAAAGCAAACAGAAAAGCTATGCAGATGTCAGAAAGAAGCCGTTGGAGTTTGAAGAAGGAGGCATGTATTCCTTAAGTTAACTCCAACTACGGGAGCCGGACGATCGATCAAAGTGAAGAAATTACATCCAAGATACATCGGACCATTCCAAATTCTCTCAAAGATAGGGACAGTAGCCTACAGGTTGGCTCTTCCTCTAAATCTCAGCCAGATACATGATGTGTTTCATGTTTCCCAATTAAAGAAGTATGTTTTAGATCCATCTCATGTGATTGAGCAAGATGAAGTGGCACTGCGAGATGACCTAACCTATGAGGTTGGATGTCATATCCTTATTTTTATACATCTTAAGGACCATTCAGTAGCACTTAGAACCACTTTCAGGGTCATTGAAGTCTAAACTCTTAATCTGGAATTTTATTCATATCGGGTACTGTTCACTGTGGCAAATTCCAGATGAGTGACCTGACTTTGAAAATTCATAACTAATTCTAGAAAAATAAAAATGAAGTGGTTCAAATTTACACATGAAGATAACTTAAGTATATTTCAGGGAAAAATCATTAGTTGACCAATCCTTGACAAATTCAACGTGGGTAAACGTTTCAATCTTTCTGTTCATCCAATAACTTTCTCCTGAATCCAGCATTCTGGTCCCAACTTTAACAATTTATATCTTTTCGTGTATACATCCAAATAGGGCATTCTATATATCAAATTCAAGATTAGGATGTCTACTATTTACCATAAAAATATCATACATTTAATCAACCATTCTCTATTTTAAAGATTTATCAAACGTCCATAGGTCTTAACGGGTTCCTGTCACAAGGCCAGTTTTCAGGAACCAACTTTACATATTAGTGCATACATACATCACATATTAGTCAAACATGCCAGATAACAAATATTATTAAATAATCTAATGTTATACAACAGTGCATGTTTAACATTCTCATATTTTTGTTACACTTTCCGTTGTCTAAAATCTGACAGCATAACTGCTACATTCCGTCTGTAGAAAGTAACCGATCTTGTACCGATTCGGTAATTTCCGTAGGAGCTACCATTCTACGTAAGTACCCAGGAAAGACTGGATGAACCTGCTAGGTCCACTCACTTCCAGCCTCCTTAGACAGCACCTACGTACACAGTACGTATCAGTTCCTTTCTTTGTTCCTTCTTCGTTGCCGGAATTTCGGCAGCCTACCGGCGTCTCTTAAGATTTCCAAATTTTATTTTGACAGAACCTCCCCTGTAATGTTATATTTTGGAATGAGATTCAAAATAATCCCAGTAGCAATAATCATAACAATATATGTAATACAGAGTGACGGTGCTTGCTTGTGATTGTGTACAGATAAGTATGCTGCATGCTTCCATATTCAATAACATATGATCATAGCATTGGAATAGAGCTTCAAGCATAACATATAAGACAACAATCCAACCAAACAAAAGCACAACAAATCACAAAGACATTACATAAGAGCTAGGATTAGTTGCTACCTCAAAAGCAGAGCTTCAGAACTTCTCTACTACTTCCAACTTCACCAGAACTTCCTTACTTCTTTCTTTCTCTCACTTTCTCTCTCAAGAACTTCTTTCTTCCTCTCTTCTTGCTTGTGACGAAATGAGGAGCTAGGGGGGTATTTATAGTGTTGAGCAATGGAAATCTTGTAATTTTGAAGACTTATGATCCTGTGGTCCTGGTTTTTCCTGAATTTCCTATTTTTCTTTATTCCTTTTACTGCATCATGCATGACATCACTCAATGCCAACTCATGGGACACCTCACCTCCCACATTCTTCACATGGCAAAATTGAGAGAGAGCTAGAGCCTGCTGGAAGTTTTCCGGTCCAATCCGGTACCGGCCCGGTCCGTCTCCTCGAAAAATGTGCTGTTTTCTGAATCTGATTTTTCTAAAAATCATTTTTATGTCTACTGACCTCACATTTAGTATCTAGACCCTTTATATCATTAAATTTTTAATACTGGGTCCAGACTCAGTTACACATCCCCTGCAAAATGACCAAAATGCCCTTGGTGCCCTATCTTGTCCTATTTTAACCCCAAGGGCAAAATCGTCATTTCACACCTTTCTGAACCTGGTCAAAGCATATACTGACTCTAATCAACCTTATTTAGATATGTCTTAGCCTCTAGGCCTGTCCAGAATGACCAGAATGCCCTCCATTCATTTGTTGCCCTTTTTGTACAACACAGGGGCATTTTCGTAATTCCGCACTTTTCCGGGGTTCTGCTGGACACTGGCCCACCTATCAGTCCAAGAGTCTTATTGGGCCTCTAATGGAGCCATTTTTGGGCTTCCTGGGTCCATTACCTGTATGGCACGCATTATGAGGAATATTCCTCTGCCCCAGTTCACCGAATATTTTAATTATTATTTACCGATTATACACCTTTCCGGACACCGGCTCCTTTTCCCAGATACAGTGTCCTACTGTGTTCAGGCATCCCTGTGGGTTATAACAGTCATCTGACTGAAGTCATCCGATCGCATTCAGCCCCTTTAAAAATACCGATAAATCTCCTACCCGGATCCCCGGAGGCCTCACACTCCCGTCTGAATTTGCTATTTTGGGAATAACTTTTCCTACAGACCTCCTATCGGTATTCTGTCAGTTTTTTGACATCCGCCCCATAAAGGTGCATCATCCTGTAATTTCTTACTTATATCTGAAATTTAGGGTATTCGGTATGAATTTTTATATCTTTTGGACGATCAGTCCATTTCTGGCTATCTGGAGTCTTCAAAAATTTCAGTATTAGGCTGGATTACCCAGCGTCACTTGCCCTATCTTTTGGTAAAATCTGGGACTGAAATGCCACCGGTCAGTCCAAACCACTTCTGGCTTAATTTTCTTTAATTATACTTTAGCCCCAGGGAACTTTTTCTTCTTTGCACTTAAGTCCCTTTATTTGGCTAAAATTACACTTTAAGACCCCACATTTTTGTTTACCTTTCCTTCCTAACCTTAAACTTTCCATATTTGCATTTAAGTCCTTTTATTTCTTTTCTTTTGCAATTTAATCCTTTTCTTTACATAAAGGACCACATCTTTTTCCTGAAACAGAACTCATATATTCCATTTAATCTATACATGGAAATCAGTACAGAAATTAAGGATATTACATTTCTCTCCCCCTTAAAATAAATTTCGTCCTCGAAATTTACATTACATCCCTCTTATGGAAACAACTCAGGATATTTTTCCCTCATCTTTTCTTCTGTTTCCCATGTAGGTTCATGCTCAGTCAAGCCTTCCCAGATCACTTTTACTAAAGGAATTTGCTTATTCCGCAACTGCTTGACTTTTCTATCCATAATTCGCACTGGTCCAACCTCATAGGTCAAGTCATCTCGCAATGCGACCTCATCCTGCTCAATCACATGAGATGGATCTGGAATATACTTCTTTAATTGGGAAACATGAAACACATCATGTATCTGGCTGAGATTCGGAGGAAGGGCCAACTTGTAGGCTACTGCTCCTATCTTTGAGAGAACCTGAAATGGTCCTATGTATCTTGGATGCAACTTTTTCACTTTAATAGATCGTCTGGCTCCCGTGGTTGGAGTTAACTTAAGGAATACATGTTCTCCTTCTTCAAACTCCAACGGCTTCCTTCTGACATCTGCATAGCTTTTCTGTCTACTTTGAGCCGTTAACAATCGCTTTCTAATCATTGCAATTTGTTCTGCGGTTTGATCTACTATATCTGGACCAAGCATCCTTCTCTCGCTCAGCTCTAGCCAGCATAAGGGGGATCTACATTTCCGTCCATAAAGTGCTTCAAAAGGGGCCATCTGAATACTGGCCTGATAACTATTGTTATAAGCAAACTCTATAAGGGGTAAATGGATATCCCAGCTGCCTTTGAAATCTAAGACACATGCTCTCAGCATATCCTCTAATGTTTGTATTGTTCTTTCAGATTGACCATCTATCTCAGGATGATAAGCTATACTAAATCTGAGAGTAGTGCCCATTTCTTCCTGTAAAGCCCTCCAGAAATTTGAAGTAAATCGAGGGTCTCTATCAGACACAATGCTGCTCGGGATACCATGAAGTCTAACTATCTCCTTTATATACAGCCTTGCCATCTTTTCAAGAGAATCTCTCTTATTGACTGCCAGGAAATGTGCTGACTTTGTCAGTCGATCAATTACTACCCACACTGCATCATGTCTACTTGGAGTCAGGGGTAGTCCTTCCACAAAGTCCATGGTAATCCCATCCCATTTCCACTCAGGGATATCTAGAGGCTGCAATGCTCCTACTGGCTTTTGATGTTCAACTTTCACTTTCTGGCAGGTTAAGCACTTAGATACGTAAGTCACAATATCTTTCTTCAATCCAGGCCACCAAAATAACCTTTTAACATCATGGTACATCTTGGTCATACCTGGATGTTTAGTATACCGACTTTTATGTGCTTCCTCCAGAATCCTTTCCCTTAATCCCTCAATATTAGGGATATAGGGTCTTCCCTGAAACTGTAGCAATCCGTCTGGGGATATCTCAAAATTCCTTGTCTTCCCCTTCTCAGTTTGTCTTTGAATATTGCTGCGAGCTTATCCTGCTTTTGAGCCTCTTTTATCTCATCTTCCATGCAAGCTCTGACATGAACTCCTCCAAAAGGATTCTCCGTCAGTTGCATTTGATATAGAGGGCTCCAGTCGCGCATATCTTCTATCAGTTCTAATTCCTTGATCATCATGTATGCAACCTGCACCACCTTTCTACTCAGGGCATCAGCTACCATATTGGCTTTTCCTGGATGGTATTTGATCTGAAAATCATAATCTTTTAACAATTCCATCCGTCGCCGCTGCCTCATGTTCAGCTCCTTCTGATCTTGTAGATACTTCAGGCTTTTGTGGTCGCAAAACAACTCTATCGTTGCTCCATATAAGTAATGCCTCCATATCTTCAGGGCATAGACCACCGTCGCAAGCTCCATATCATGAGTGGGATAATTCTCTTCATGTGGCTTTAACTGCCGAGAGGCGTAGGCTACTACTCGACCTTGCTGTATAAGCACACATCCAAGCCCCTGCTTGCTAGCATCATTGTAGACTACATAAGTCTGAGTTGGGTCTGGAATAATCAGCACGGGAGTAGTCGTTAATCTCTGCTTCAACTCTTGGAAGCTAGCCTCGCACTTCTCATCCCACTTAAACTGCTGATTCTTTCTAGTCAGCTTGGTAAGTGGTAAGGCAATTCGAGAAAAGTCTTGAATAAATCTTCTGTAGTACCCTGCTAGGCCGAGAAAACTTCTGATCTCCGTCACTGTCCTTGGCTGCTCCCAGCTCAAAACTGCTTCAACTTTGCTAGGATCCACAGCTACCCCGTCTCGGGATATGACATGACCGAGAAATTTGACTTCTGACAGCCAAAACTCGCATTTACTCAGCTTAGCATAGAGCTTCTTCTCTTTAAGGGTACCAAGAACAATCCTCAAATGCCTTTCATGCTCCTCCGGAGATTTGGAGTACACCAGGATATCATCAATGAAGACCACAACGAACTGATCTAGATAAGGCCTGAAGATCCGATTCATGTAGTCCATGAAAATAGCGGGTGCATTGGTTAATCCAAAAGGCATCACAAGAAACTCAAAATGCCCGTAGCGCGTCCTGAATGCCATCTATGGAATATCATCTGGCTTGACCCTTAGTTGATGGTAGCCAGATCTCAAGTCAATCTTGGAGAATAAGCTCGCTCCTACCAATTTGTCTAGCAGGTCATCAATTCTGGGAAGAGGATACTTGTTCTTAACTGTAAGCTTATTTAATTCCCTGTAGTCAATACATAGCCTTAAACTGCCATCTTTCTTCTTGACAAATAGCACTAGAGCACCCCATGGCGATACACTGGGTCGTATGAAACACTTTTCCAATAGCTCCTCAATTTGCTTCTTTAGTTCCATCATTTCATTGGGAGCCATCCTGTACGGGGCTTTTGATACTGGTCCAGCTCCAGGTATAATGTCGATCGCAAATTCCACTTCACGCTCTGAAGGCAATCCCTGAATCTCCTTTGGAAAGACTGCAGGAAATTCATTGACTACAAAAATCTCCTCGATGCCTTCTTCTACTTCTGTTTGGACAGAAAAGAATACCACATATCCCTGACATCCTTTACGTAAACATTTTTCTGCCTGAGCCTCCGTCATGAAGTTCAGTTGCACTTCTGAGCTCCGATAAGTGATCTTTGGACCAAGAACCAGGGTCTTGTTTCTGCAGTCCATCATCACATTATTGGAGGATAGCCAATTTAAGCCGAGTATGACCTCAATCTCTCGGAAAGGTATATAGATCAGGTCTAGAGTGGTACTACAGTGCTCATAACGCACAACAATATTTAGACAGGCATCAGACGTAATCACTTTAGCGTTGGTGGGGGTTTTCACCTGTATATCATAACGCAATTTACTGATTAGAAGGCCTAGGCTTTTAGCACAGTCATAAGATATAAAGGAATGACTCTCACCCGAATCAAATAAAGCAGTCACAGCATGATCCTTGAGATAGATTGTACCTTGGATCATCTCAGATGGTCGCTGAGCATCCTCTCTAGTGAGTGCAAACACTCGTCGTGCTATCCTTGGCCTTGGATCAGTTATGGCTTGAGGATATTCTCTAGAAAAATGTCCGGGCTTTCCGCAGGTGTAACAAATATTTTGGCCCATTAAACATGATCTATCACCATGATTCTTTCCACTTTTCACATACTGGGGCCTTTGAATCCTTGTTGTTGGACCTGCCGCGGAAATTTCCTCTATTTGGCTTTTTGTTCTGCCATGGTCGCTTTCTCTTCTTATAGCTGCTCCCACCTGCAGCTTCTTGATTTCGACCGGCCTTGTCCGGGGTCACCTGATCCTTATTCCCGGATCTGGACAGCATTCGATGATTCATGCTGTTTTCGACAATCCGACATGCTTCCACAGCCTTATTGAACTGGCTGTATTGTTGTGGAGTTAACTTCTCCTTTAGCATGAAATTCAATCCCCGAATCATTCTTTCTGTCATCCAGCATTCGTCATCCACTTGGCGTAGATATGTAGAATACTGGGACAGCCGGATGAACTTGGCCAAATATCAGTACAAGGAACTCGGCCTCCCTTTCATCTCTGACAGATTGAGGGAAATATTTCTCATAAAATTGCTCAAGAAACACTTCCCAAGTAACTGAAATGTCTCTTGCTTGGAGAAGTAACTCTGTATTCTTCCACCATCTATCCGCATCCTTTTCCAATTGATAGATGGCCATTTGGGCCTTGGTTTCAGTTGGCCAGTCGAGGACCTTAAAGATCTTCTCTAATCTGCTGACCCAATTCTCTGCTACCTGTACTTCGAATATCCCTTCGAATACTGGAGGATTGTGTTTACAAAATTGACCAACCATTGTTGGATTCCTACTACCTCCTCCCTCGATTCAACCCGTCTCTGGGGCTGCTCCGCCTGCTGTGGTACTTCTTCAGGTTCTCTACTAGTCACTCCTGAAGGCTCTGGCGGTCTTAAATTATTTACCGCTGCTGCTACTGCTGCGGCTATGGCAGCATCTCTTTCCTGCTCATTTCGTGCCTGAGCAGCTCTCATCTCTTCTATCATCTTTTTGTTGTTGCTCTAATCGCTCTAAAATTAGTTGATTAAGATTTCCAGCTTCCTGTGGTTCCTCTGCTGGAATCGTTCTTCTTGTTCGAACCATTTTGTTATGCTCTAACATAAAAAGGAATGCGATAAACAATAACATTTCTCATTTTATTTCAAACATAGCATACAAAGTACATATCACAGTTATACATATGCTACTGTACTGATCTTTTACTCATTGGAAACATTACCCTAATTTTCCTTAAACTTCATTCTAATATATTCTCCTACTAGGTAGATCCAGTCGGATATGGTACAGTATGGTTCTCTAACAAAATATTGGTCCAACTCTGATCTCCAGGTAGGAGTTGTCGGCAATACATCATTCATAATTTCTAGCCAAAGCCCCATGGTCAACACGTTTGGATCCCAGGCTTGATATATGGCTTTTACCCTTGTGATAAACTCCTGGTAGACCGTATAATCTTGATCTATGTTTCTGATCAGAGTCTACCTCAGCTCGTATAGTTGTCGGGCTAATGCTACCGAGCTCTCGAATTGTTCTCTACTCAGGTTCCTCCCTGGGACCATTCTTACGATTAGACTCCCCAAATGTATTTCTACTAGGGTCACTTCGAGCCTACTGAGACCTAGCACATTACTCTGATCACGTACTTGGCTGGATCCTGAACTGTCTGTTATATTCAAGGGTACCGCACTTATGGGAATAGTAGGAATAGGACCTTCCAATACCATCTCCTCCCGATCATCAGTCGGAAAGTTTGATCCTACCGAGGAACTTTCCTTTTCAGAGTCACCAACTACTGGAGGTGTCCAGGGGTCGGAATCATTGTTCACTATCTCCCCTTCTAAACTATCTGAACTAGAGACCTCTGGTCTTAACTCCCATTGGTTTACTGTAGTTTCAGACCCGAATCTATGTCTAGCCATCCTGTAAACACTAACTTAGTGTCAATTATGACGACTTTATCATGGTATATCTATCTATAAATCATCTACTCAGAGCATTTCCTAAGCCAGAATCCTTTGCTCTGATACCAAAATGTTACATCCTTATTTTTATACATCTTAAGGACCATTCAGTAGCACTTAGAACCACTTTCAGTGTCATTGAAGTCTAAACTCTTAATCTGGAATTTTATTCATAGCGGGTACTGTTCACTATGGCAAATTCCAGATGAGTGACCTAACTTTGGAAATTCATAAATAATTCTAGAAAAATAAAAAAGAAGTGGTTCAAATTTCCACATGAAGATAACTTAAGTATATTTCAGGAAAAAATCATTGGTTGACCAATCCTTGACAAATTCAACGTGGGTAAACGTTTCAATCTTACTGTTCATCCAATGACTTTCTCCTGAATCCAGCATTCTGGTCCCAACTTTAACAATTTATATCTTTTTGTGTATACATCCAAATGGGGCACTCTATATATCAAATTCAAGATTAGGATGTCTACTATTTACCATAAAAATATCATACATTTAATCAACCATTCTCTATTTTAAAGATTTATCAAACGTCCATAGGTCTTCACGGGTTACTGTTCATAAGGCCATTTTTCAGCAACCAACTTTACATATTAGTGCATACATACATCACATATCAGTCAAACATGCCAGATAACAAATATTATTAAATAATCTAATGTTATACAATAGTGCATGTTTAACATTCTCATATTTCTGTTACACTTTCTGTTGTCTAAAATCCGACAGCATAACTGCTACATTCCGTCTGTAGAAAGTAACCGATCTTGTACCGATTCGGTAATTTCCGTAGGAGCTACCATTCTACGTAAGTACCTAGGAAAGACTGGATGAACCTGCTAGGTCCACTCACTTCCAGCCTCCTTAGACAGCACCTACGTACACAGTACGTATCAGTTCCTTTCTTTGTTCCTTCTTCGTTGCCGGAATTTCGGCAGCCTGCCGGCGTCTCTTAAGATTTCCAAATTTTATTTTGACAGAACCTCCCCTGTAATGTTATATTTTGGAATGAGATTCAAAAGAATCCCAGTAGCAATAATCATAACAATATATGTAATGCAGAGTGACGGTGCTTGCTTGTGATTGTGTACAGATAAGTATGCTGCATGCTTCCATATTCAATAACATATGATCATAGCATTGGAATAGAGCTTCAAGCATAACATATAAGACAACAATCCAACCAAACAAAAGCACAACAAATCAAAAAGACATTACATAAGAGCTAGGATTAGTTGCTACCTCAAAAGCAGAGCTTCAGAACTTCTCTACTACTTCCAACTTCACCAGAACTTCCTTACTTCTTTCTTTCTCTCACTTTCTCTCTCAAGAACTTCTTTCTTCCTCTCTTTCTTGCTTGTGCCAAAATGAGGAGCTAGGGGGGTATTTATAGTGTTGAGCAATGGAAATCTTGTAATTTTGAAGACTTATGATCCTGTGGTCCTGGTTTTTCCTGAATTTCCTATTTTTCTTTATTCCTTTTACTGCATCATGCATGGCATCACTCAATGCCAACTCATGGGACACCTCACCTCCCACATTCTTCACATGGCGAAATTGAGAGAGAGCTAGAGCCTGCTAGAAGTTTTCCGGTCCAATCTGGTACCGGCCCGGTCTGTCTCCTCGAAAAATGTGTTGTTTTCTGAATCTGATTTTTCTAAAAATCCTTTTTATGTCTACTAACCTCACATTTAGTATCTAGACCCTTTATATCATTAAATTTTTAATACTGGGTCCAGACTCAGTTACACATCCCCTGCGAAATGACCAAAATGCCCTTGGTGCCCTATCTTGTCCTATTTTAACCCTAAGGGCAAAATCATCATTTCACACCTTTCTGAACCTGGTCAAAGCATATACTGACTCTAATCAACCTTATTTAGATATGTCTTAGCCTCTAGGCTTGTCCAGAATGACCAGAATGCCCTCCATTCATCTGCTGCCCTTTTTGTACAACACAGGGGTATTTTCGTAATTTCGTACTTTTCTGGGGTTCTGCTGGACACTGGCCCACCTATCAGTCCAAGAGTCTTATTGGGCCTCTAATGGCGCCATTTTTGGGCTTCCTGGGTCCATTACCTGTATGGCACGCATTACGAGGAATCTTCCTCTGCCCCAGTTCACCGAATATTTTAATTATTATTTACCGATTATACACCTTTCCGGACACCGGCTCCTTTTCCCAGATATAGTGTCCTACTGTGTTCAGGCATCCCTGTGGGTTATAACAGTCATCTGACTGAAGTCATCCGATCGCATTCAGCCCCTTTAAAAATACCGATAAATCTCCTACCCGGATCCCCGGAGGCCTCACACTCCCGTCTGAATTTGCTATTTTGGGAATAACTTTTCCTACAGACCTCCTATCAGTATTCTGTCAGTTTCTTGACATCCGCCCCATAAAGGTGCATCATCCTGTAATTTCTTACTTATATCTGAAGTCTAGGGTATCCGGTATGAATTTTTATATCTTTTGGACGATCAGTCCATTTCTGGCTATCTGGAGTCTTCAAAAATTCCAGTATTAGGCTGGATTACCCAGCGTCACTTGCCCTATCTCCTGGTAAAATCTGGGACTGAAATGCCACCGGTCAGTCCAAACCACTTCTGGCCTAATTTTCTTTAATTATACTTTAGCCCCAGGGAACTTTTTCTTCTTTGCACTTAAGTCCCTTTATTTGGCTAAAATTACACTTTAAGACCCCACATTTTTGTCTACCTTTCCTTCCTAACCTTAAACTTTCCATATTTGCATTTAAGTCCTTTCATTTCTTTTCTTTTGCAATTTAATCCTTTTCTTTATATAAAGGACCACATCTTTTTCCTGAAATATAACTCATATATTCCATTTAATCTATACATGGAAATCAGTACAGAAATTAAGGAAATTACATTGGACCGGTATAAATTGCTGATCGAAAGGTCAAGCAGTGGCGTAATAAGCAAATTCCTCTAGTAAAAGTGGTCTGAAAAGGCTTGACTGAACATGAAGCTACATAGGAAATAGAAGAAAATGTGAGGGAGAAGTATCCTGAGTTGTTTCCGTAGGATATGTATAATGTAAATTTTGAGGATGAAATTTATTTTAAGGGGGAGAGAAATGTAATATCCCTAATTTTCTGTACTGATTTGTATGTATAGATTGAATGAAATATATGAGTTATTTTTCAGGAAAAGATGTGGCCATTTATGTAAAGAAAGGGATTAAATTGAAAAAGAAAGAAAATGTAAGGACTTAAGTGCAATTATGAAAAGTTTAAGGCTAAAAAGGAAAAGTAGACAAAGAATGTGGGGTCTTTAAGTGTAATTTTAGCCAAATAAAGGGACATAATTGAAAAGAAGAAAAGTTTCCGTGGCAAAAGTGTAATTATGAAAACCTGGACCAGAAACAGGCAAAAATAGTGATCGTATTCAGATCAGCCCCATATTTCACCAGTAGATAGAGCAAGTGATGCTGGGTAATCCATCTTAATACAGGAATTTTCTCAGGACTCCAGATAGCCGAAGTTTATATGATAGTCTAAAAGTATAAAAAATTCCTACCGGATGTCCTAGATCTCAAATATAAGTGAGAAATTACAGGATGATGCGTCCTATTGAGTCGGATGTCAGGAAACTGACAGAATACCGATAGGAGGTCTGTAGAAAAAGTTATTCACAAATTAGTAAATTCAGATGGGAGTGTGTGACCTCCGGGTATCCAATAGGGAGATTTATCGATATTTAAACTGAGATTGAATGAGGTCAGATGACATCAGTCAGATGACCATTATGACCCAAAGGGATGCCTAGACACAGTAGGCCAGTGTATCTGATAAAAGGAGCCGGTGTCCGGAGATGTGTAGTGTAACATCCCAATTTTTGGGTCTAGTTGAACTGGGAAGTAGTCTGATATGGGCAGGATGCTAAACCCATAGTCCCAGGGTAGTAATCTGATATAGGCGAATTACTTACCTGTATTTTGTAGGAATTTGTGGGATGAGCTAAGTCCTTCAGGATTTAAAGATGAACTAAGTCTTTAACCTACAGAATCAGGACAATTCACCTAGGTTCAAAATGAGGAATGTGAGGAATATCTAAGTCTTAAGCCTAGGAATTCTGCAGGTAGCTTGATATGGGCTGGCTCCTGTGTAAGATAACCTGATATGGGCGGGTTGTCGAGCCTTTCAATTAACGATGACTCTCGAAGTGTTTAAGGGATGAGTTATTGAAAGAGAATTTCTAGAATTTAAGATGAAGGATAAGAAGAAAGTGAGATAAGGTAGACCCCAGAATTATATCAAGATTCTGTGGGGTAAGATATGAAAGAAATGGACACTGCTTATGAGAGCAGTAGAGTTGTCCATAAGAAGGAAAGAAGATGATATGAGAAAGATGTAAAGGTTGGTAGTTGGCTTTTTGGTCGCGACAAGAAAGTATATTGGTCGCGACTAATATTGGCAGAGAGGATTGGTCGTGACTGAAAGATATGTGGTGTCGCGACTAATGGGTAAAATGAGCTTGGTTACGACTAGAGTATGTTGTGGTCGCGACTAAAGAATGTTGTGGTTACGACTGAAGAATGTTGTGGTCATGACTAATGAACACAGAAGGTGTTATGTCGCGATAAGATGATGATCAGGTCGCGACTAGTGACTATAAGTGGTGCTAGCCGTATGGGATCAAGTGGGCCAAGAGTTGTGAAGGTCCAAAAGAGATAGTTACCCGGTTAGAGATAGAACTGGGGAAGGAGGTCAGATAAAGGAAAGGTTATCTGGAAACCATGAGGTGGACTGATAAGGTGTCCTCATGGGACCCACAAGATGCCACATGGCATTAAGAGAATGGTTCAATGACCTTTCAGTAAAGTAAAGTTACTCGGTTGGCACGATAACCGAGAAGGTGATCAGATAGAGTTTAGGACTTATCTGGATAACATTGGAAGGCATGAAAGGTCTCTTCCAGGCACCACATGGCACTGGTTTAGAGGGAGAAGAAAAAGTAAGGACACATGGCACAAGCTCAGCCGTTGATTCCGGTGCAAGACTCTGGAACTATCTGGAAACGCTGAGTCAGCTGATGAGGTGTCCCAGGATTTTTGACATGTGAAGAATGTGCTGCTGAGGTGTCCTGGATGATGCAGTAAAAAGGAATAAAAGAAAATGGGAAATTTCAGGAAAATCGGTAGCCACATGTTCAGATGGCTTGGAAATTACGATAATGCCATTGGTAAAAACTATAAATACCCCCTCCCCCATTCATTTGCTCCACGGATGAGCAAGGGTAAGAGAGAGAAAGAAGAGAGAAAAGGAGAAGAAAAGGAAGAGAGAAAGGAAGAAAGAAAGAAAGGAAGTTCTGGCGGAGCTGGAAGCAGTATAGAGATAGTAGAGTTCTGCTAAGCTTTTGAGGTAGTAACTAATCCTAGCTTTTATGTAATGGCTTTGTGAATTGATGTGCTATTGTTTGGTTGGATTGTTGTCTTATATGTTATGTCTGAAGCTCTACTGCAATGCTATGATCATATGTTATTGAGTATGGAAGCATGCAGCATACTTATCTGTACACAATCACAAGCAAGCACTGTCACACTGCATTACAAATATTGTTATGATTATTTACTACTGAGATTTCCCCAAATCTCATTCCCCATATCTAACCCATTACAGGGAGATTATGTTGAAGTGAATTTTAAGAATCTTGAGAGACGCCGTAATGCTGTCGAATTTAAGACTGAACATCAGAGTATGAAAGTACTGTGTATGTAGGTGCTATCTAAGGAGGCTGGAAGTGAGTGGACCTAGCCGGTTCATCCAGTCTTTCCTGGGTACTTACGTAGAATGGTAGTTCTCATGAGGGAATTACCGAATCAGTACGGTTCAGTTCTTTATACAGATGAAGCCTAGCGGTTATGCTGCCGGATTTTAGGCAAGAAGTATGTAATAGAAATATGAGAATTTTGTGTATGCCCTATTGTATGACATTGTTATTCAATAATAAATATTGTTTGGCATGTTCAATTTGTGGATGATGAATTAAAAGAGAAATTCGCAGGTCCTGAGGTAGCAGTGTTCTAACCTTAGTTTGACCTAGTAAACGATGGAGTTTGGCCACGAAATTTGGTGAGCCAGTTGTGCATATTTGGGGCATTACGTGGATAGGTAATAAGCCTTGTTTGGATGTGTAGAATGAGATTAATCAGTTCTCAAATTAAAGGTTCAGAATAAGGAACTTAAGAGTAGAAATTTTAATTTCTGGGCTTAAGTTAAGACATGATTAAGCTAATATCGCTTTCGTAAGTGTACTCTGAGTAGGCTAAGGGAGGATGTTTCATGTAGAAACGGTGTATAATGGCGAGAATACCCAATGAATATCGTCGGGGAAGATTCCTCGTGATTCATGTCATAGAGGTAATGGACCCTAAAAGGCCCAAGAATGGCGCCATCAAAGGCCCAGTAAGACCCTTGGACTGATAGGTGGGCCAGTGTCCGGTGGAACCCCGGAAAAGTGCAAAATTACGAAAATATCCCTGTGTTGTACTAAAGAGTAATAGATGAATGGAAGGCATTTTGGTCATTCTGGACAGGCCCAGAAGCCAAGGGACATACAGATAAAGTTACTCAGAGTCAGTATATGCCCTGACAGGGTACAGAGAGGTGTAAAATGACGATTTTACCCTTAGGGTTAAGATAGTGCAAGAAAGGGCACCAAGGGCATTTTGGTCATTTTGCAAGGGATCTGTAATTAAGTTTAGACCCAGTATAAAAATGTCAATGATATAAAGGACCCAGATACTAAATTTAAGGTCAGAAGACGCAATATGGATTTTCAGGAAAATTAGATTCAGAAAACAGTCCAGTTTTCGAGGAATCGGACCGGGCCGGTACCGGATTGGACTGGAAATTTTTCAGAGGCTTCTTGGCTCTTCCATTTGCGTCACATGGGTGATTAGGTGGCCCATGAGTTGTCCCTTGAGTGATGTCATCAAGTGATGCAATAATTCAAAAAAGAAAAGAAATTCCAAGATTAAATCTAAGCCACAAGATCAAATAGTAACCAAAATGATCTTGGCCTTTCATTTCCACCCAAAATTGTCTATAAATACCCCCACTTTCAGCTTCATTTCGGAATGCATAGAACCCTTGGGGAAACTCTTGCAAATTGAAAAGTCAAGCCAAGAGGAAGCAAGCACTTGGAAGGAAACATCAAGGTAACTACTCCTCTTGATCCTAGACTATGTTTTAGTAGATTTGCTCTTGAGTTTAAGTGGTTTTTGAGGCATAAACCTTGATGAATTGCTGCTGGAATTTAGGTACCCATATGAAAGGAATATGATTTTATGTTATGGATAGTTTAGATAAGCTTAAACAAGCTGGAATCACATGATAATGGCTTAGGAATCCATGTGTGCTTGTGAATCCAAGATTGTGTTCTGTTCTGTACAGTACGGAATCACTGTTCATATTTTAGAATTTCATGATTTTGATGCTTCCAATGAGTCTAAAATGGAAAATTGTGTGGGGTTATAGTAGGAAGACAAGTATTGGAAGCATTGGAACCCAAATGAGAATTTTTGGAAAACAAAAGGGAGGTTTCGGTTCTGTACAGAACATTAGGAAGCAATTGGATTCTGGAATTTTTGAATGCATATTAGGATTCTGAAGGGAATTGGAAGACACGCAGCGGAAATTAACTTTAAAAATTTTTCCATTCCCAGCCAGGATCTACCGAATGTGTTTAAGTCAAGGAGAAAGAAGTGTTACCTTCGGTTTCGAGCTTTGGTCGCGACCTCAGTGTCCACTAGTCGCGACTCCTCGCCTCTGGAACTTTCAGTCGCGACCTCCTCATCTTCTAGTCGCGACCTGTCGCCTCTGGAGTTTTTAGTCGCGACCTACTCTACTTCTCGTCGCGACCTTCCTCTTCTTTTCGGATTTCTGACGTTCAGATGCCCGTATGGTCGCGACCTAAGTATGTTTTGGTCGCGACCTTTCTTCGTGTCTGGCCGTATCGTAGAAGTCGACAGCTCAGATCGGCTTCCTCTACCGGTATCCACACGAACAGCGTTCCAATCGCGAACGACGTGCTAGCGCCTCTTGTCCCTCTAGGGCTTTCTAGAGATTCCGTCCTCAACGTCTCTATTTCGGCAGTTTCTTATGTGCAAACCTTTTGCACTCTCCCTGCCCCCTCTTCTCACGTCTGAATGTGTGTGTAGAGATCTATATTGTTTGTAGAACCCTAGCTCCTAATGTCAAATATATAGGAAGCTATCGGGCTTCTAATAGGGCCGGGCTTCAGAATTAATCTTATATTAATTCTGAATTAATACAATATCATATATTGCATAATTTAATAAGAAACTAATTAAATAAATATGGTTTATATTAAAGCCGTCCCACAGATTTAATTCACCTATTTATTTAATTTAAAATAAAGATAAGACAGAATTATATTTGATTTATTCTCATAAATCAAATTTGAGATATCTTATCAATTTGAATTTTAAATTCAAATAGATCATATCCATTTAAATTCAAATTCAAAAATGATAGAGATTTAATTTATCCTTATAAATTAAATCTTACAAATATCTCTTATATTATATATATAATATATAAACTAATATATATATATAAAATATATATCCACCCTAGATTATTCATTGAATCTAGACATCTCTTAGATTCAATGAATCTGGACATCATAGCTCGCATTGGGCTATTTTGTGTGCGACCCTGTAGGCCCATATGAAGTTGGCAGTGGGCCAGTTACTATACTGACCCACAAGTCGTAAGCGGTATCTAGCAAGGCATTATGACTACCCAAAACATATGAGGATCGTTAAACGATGTAACCTTTCATACAACCATATCACGTCCCTTTTGTCACATGATATTTCGGTCAAGGATGAGGCATGGAGAACGTCATCCTCCTATTCCTGACCATTACTTTCTCGATCCCTGAGTAGTCTGAATATAGAAATGGAACTACCCTTCCATTCCAGTATGGCCATACATTTCTCAGACTCACTCATCGAGGGGCCCAGTAATATCTCTCTACGAATGTGAGGGACAAATTCCATCTTGACCATTCACATTCCTCCGCATGAAAAACCACTAAGTCCGAGCATAGCCTTTATGATCACTCGGTCAAAAGTGACTTTTGACTAGGTCAAAGCTGAGCGTTTGTCATGTAGGAATCCATGATGATCTCAGGTCAAAGGGCATAGTGACATGGCTTGTATATGAGAGAAGCTTATGACTTAACCCATGCAGCTCTCTCATTGCGGGTCGGTCCAACACCCTGTACTCTTACATGTGCTTATGACTTTGATTTATATCTCTATATATCTTCAAAGTCATACTGGTCTTATTTCATCTCTGCTCCCACATAGATGACCGACCAGGGACATTTAGGATAAGATCATGAGTTATCCAAGGATGGTCATCACAGTAAACATGCAAATAATGTGATAACCTGATACAATGATTGGCCCCTAGGGCACAATTTCCAACAGATTCTACATGAAAAATTATGTGGGAATGAACCATGAGAGTTTAGTTTGAAAAGGTGTAAACCTAAGTCACAAAGTAGAGAGAGAAAGGGACTTAATGGAACCCTAGTCTTAAGAATGGTTTGATTTGAGTTGTGACTTGGTAATTGTCTTGTTATGCCTAGGTTTTGACATTTGTGCAAAGGAGGGATCAAGACAAGAAGGAATTGGCAAAGACACCTAAGAGGTAGCAAGAATACCTTACTATATAAACTTATGTCATGTTGTGATTAATATGCTTGCTTGTTATGCATGAAGTTTGGTTGAGCTTAGTATGTTATGTGATGATGTTTATGATAATGATGAGTTATGAATATGTGCAACTCCTTGCAACCCATGTCATGACAATATGCATGTTAGAGTTTGCCTATGTATGATCATGAATTAGCTCCCATTGCATGATAACATGTTAAGCATTTCATCAAGCATGCATAACCTTATAGTTTGTATATCTTGCTATTGGGATTTCCATGAAATCTCATTCCTTCCATATGTATATAATCATACTCTAGGTGCTGGAACTTCTCATGGAAGAGAGTAAATGTGAATGAACAATGTATATATGGCCTAGATAGCATGTATTTAACATAGGAGATGTGGTATGGTATGTAAAAACGTATACACTCACTGGAACCATACGAGATCGAACGCTTTCATTGATCATTTGAGTAACTTATCCGACGAGTTTCCACGTGAAATTTGGAATGAAGAGAGATAAGATCCATAGATTTAATTGGACACCAAGAACGCCCAATTTGGTTAAGTTTTCAAATTGATATGATTTTTCAAAGTTGGACCTAAAATCTGGATCAAGATAAAACAAGTCCTGAGAGGCAGTGAGATTCCTATGCGGTTTTCATATAGCAAATGAATGAATTTTTCCACAAAATTTTATGAGATTAAAGTATACATAGGGATATTTAAATCCATATGTAACACGACTCATTTGGAGAAGTATACAAACAGAAATGAATTTTTGAAAATGAGACACAGAATCTGGAAGTTCAAAATTTCTCAAATGAACAGTGATTTTCAACGAATAAACTGATTTCATTTGGACAAGTAAATCTCATTTTCATATTTTTCCTTCAAATTTTGATGAAATATCTTTCATTATAAATTGGAACCACCTCATTTCAATTTTTCTATATTTAATTGTGAATTTCCAAAGTTCATGCTACAAACTGGAATTACCAAGTGAACAGTAAAGTGAACAGTACCCGATAGCCTAACTTTTGGAAATTCATATTTCTAAGGTAAAATGGTGTTCCAATGTTCTAAAATACTTCCAATTGAGTATTTGTAAGGATGAAATTAAGGATGTTTCACCATCCCTCCCACTTTGAATGCCATGCAACGTGTGATTCTATTGGCATATGACAAAACGTTCCATGTGGACGCGTTGCCTATGGATTCAGTTGTGGGCGACATGGGGGTACCGGTCTTTCTTGACCATGCGAACATTAAATCTCTGATCACTCCAAAGGAAGAACTGACCTCCGGTTGCATCCAAGTGTGTTTTATGTAAGTATAATTTAAATGTAAATATATGTAATAACAAAATTCAAGTCTTACAACTAATGTCTGCATTACCTGTAGGTACATGCAAGCTGAGTTAGTTTTCTCCAAGGGCAAACAAGGAAAGTTTGGATTCCTATGCCTATATCAGATTTATGTAAAAGGGACCTCTCAATCTTTGAGGCTTGCATACATTTCAAGGAGGCTCGGTGAAACCGATATTGATTGTTTCTTCGCACCATATATGCAGGAGTAAGAATAATAATATTTCATTTTATTTCATACTAGTTTTGATTTGCTTAATTATAATACTCATTCTCTTTTGATTAATCTCTACAGCAATCATTGGCAATTGGTCATCCTCTGTAAGCATAGTTATAAACTTTTCTTCTTATGCTCCCTCAATTACAAGCCATCGGTTGATGTCAAGAAGATCATGAACACGTACGTGAGGTTTCTTCTATACACAATGATCTTTGTGATAAATGGGTTACTAACTTTATAACTTTGGTCATAGGGCTATGAGGACGTTCGCAGTTGCAAGGGACCTTAAGCACGCTAACTTGGTGAGGGACCCCGAATGGATCACACCGAAGGTAATAAAAGTATATATTAGGTACTAGCTAGGTTCCCCATTTTGATGTTGAGAAATAATTTTTATCTTGTTAATATTACAGAGTCGAAGGCAACCCAGAGAAAGCAACTTGTGTGGCTTCTACATAGTTAGACACATGGTCAATATTATCTTGTTAAATAGGATTGACCTAACTGAGGAGGTAAAATTATATTTTTAATGATTTCATATTTCTTAATTGTGAATCTAATCTATATTAGTAATGCCTTAATTTCTTTGATTTTGATTTCATATTTCAGATCTTTGATCAACCTGATCCATTTCCTGAACAAGATATTAAGGACCTGCGTAATCGGTGGGCAAAGTTTTTTGTTCAGTTCCTTCCTTCATAATAGTATATATATTTGTCTTTCACTGAATACCTTTTTCTACTTGTCTGTTCAAATTGTAGCATTTTTTTATTGAATTTTATTAAATGAATAATATAATGAGCAATTGAATTATATATGTCTCTGCATCTTGAACTGATGATCGATGATCATGCCCTTTGAGTCGCATATTTGGGAAGTTTATTTATGAAGCTTCAGGCCAACGAAATATATTAAATATAAATTTAATAACATCTACATCGGACGTATATACAACCGGTGTTAACATTTGAATAATCTACACCGTCCCAATATTCAACCGGTGTTAAAATTTGAACAATCTACACCGTCCCAATATTCAACCGGTGTAGATGTTATAAAATAATACACCGGATGTAAATGTGAACCGCTTTAAAATGTAGACCGGTGTAAAAAAGGATACATTCTACACCGGTCTTGTGACCGGTGTAAAATGTATCACTTTTTACACGGTCCGTTTCTACACCGGTTGTATGTACGATGTAGAATGCCATTTTAAACTGGTGTAGAAATCCTTTTTTCCAGCCGTGTCTGTAGCCCATTATGAACATGAGTCTCGACCAAATGAATTTCAGGTCGCCACATACAACTCCAGAGATGACCAATCGCAACCCGAAGATGTAGGTGTCGCGACTAAACCTCAATCTGTTGAGGGACAACCTCTTTGTAAATCAGAGTCACGACTACATGGTTTTTAGGTCGTGACACAAAAGTCCAGAGAACACACATCGTGACAAGATCAATATAATGTCGCGACTAATAGTTCAAGAGATGCACCCTGTCAACTTCAGTCACGATAATACGATAAAAGGTTGCGACCCTATATACCATACGCATCCAATGAACTGAAAATTCCTTCGGATCACTTTTCCACTATTTTGGTTAAAGGGCCAATGTGTTCTAACCCTGCTTCTCCTCATTCTCATTCCAAAATTACTTCTCATACCTTAAGATTTTTGAATGATTTACTTTCTGACAATGATACAGGTATGGGAAGGAATTATCCCAAGTATGACGCAGTTATAGACCAACTTTAGCTTGGTGCGACGCTTAGGGAAACAGATGATAAATTGGAGTGTTTACACAAGCTGGATAAGAGCAACTGCAAGGAATGTACGAAGGATGCGAAGGGACAACCTCCCAACTCTGTTGCTGCTAATGCCCACCACAGTTGGGCAAGTTCAAGTTTAAAGAGGGAAGATTCAACACAAGCTTGGATGAATTTTAGTACTGAATGCACGACTGTCGAACTTTAAAATGGAGAACGAAAGCAATGGGGGAGATCGTCCAATCAAACAGCTGTCTCTCAAAGTTTATTGAGTTCCCCCCACCACCTTGAGGCCAGGTTGTCTCTTTCCTATCTCTCACCGTTTATGAGTTTTTCGGTTTGATGTCTGTTGATTAGGTTAAGTATAGGAAAGGGATAATTCAATAGATTAGATTCCAATTTCAGTTTAGTTCTGTTTGTCTTTAATTTATTTCTGTTTATTCTAGGATTATTTCTGCTTTGTTCCACTTCTCCGTTGCTATCCATGTGTTGCACACTCTTCAATGGATACCTTTCCATCCACACACTCATATGCATGATTTTAGCTTACCCATCCTGTCATCTTTGCTTTACTTGTATTGTTTTGTATGACTGAATGTGACTGCAAGCTTCATTGCGAAAATTGCATTGAGCGTTATGATTACCTACTGCATTGAGGCTAGATTTAACTGATAACATTATAAATTTCTTTGGTTCTATTGATAGTGAGGACACTGTCAAGTTTAAGTATGGGGGAGGATGTTTTACTTTTACTTTTGTGCTTAATCCAATCTTTTATCACAAATTTTTTTTTTGATCTTAATATGTGGTGAAATTGCTGAAAATTGGACCTCCACCTTAAACAAAATTGTTAATTAGTAAAAAGGATTTAGTATGGAAACTATTTTTGGACTTTGATAGTCTCTGTGAAAAATTATCGCGACATATGTGATTTATGGTCAGGACTTGCTATGAAATTTTGGACTAACATGCTCTCTGTGAACTACAGTCGTGACCTATGTGCAATATTGTCGCGATAATACGTCTCTGTCACTTTGAATCGCGACGATAGTACCTGCTTTGTCGCGACTGTTCCTCTCTGTGTATTTGAGTCGTGATAGGCAATTTTATTCGTCGCGACCAACATATGTTTGAAAATTTATGAGCATGCACCCCTGTGAACATAGATCGCGACCTTAACCGTTTTAAGCCGTGACCCAAGTTTGAAAAAAATGTCCAATTACCTTCTCTTTGCTTTGTGCAATACTGGAAAAAAGAAAAAAATGTCCAATTACCTTCTCTTTGCCTTGTGCAATACTGGAAAAAAGGATTCCTTTTGAACTACTAAGATGCTTTCATAAATGATTCATTGTCCCCTTATTTCAAAACCTTTTTAGTCCTTCAAAACCATTGTCACACTTGAATTTTTCTTTGAGAATCTTGGAAATTGAATTTGAAACACCTAAACTCTTGCTATTGAATTTGGGATTATTACATGATTCTAAGTGATTACTCTGAAACTTTTAAATCATCGTTTAGAGGGTTTTCAATTGTGATAAGTGTTCTAATGCCTAGTGAATACTGAACTTTGTTTGAGACTTTAGTTGATGATCAATTTAGATCAAAACCCTAGTTGGAAGGATTCTCGGCCTAAAATTCTATATTGAGTGATTATTCAATTGGTTTATATCCTCTAGAACTTGTCTTGGCTCTGAGTTGAGAATGACTTGTGCATTTATGAATTGAACATGATAGAGGCATTCATTTCTAAACCCTTTTATCCCAAACACAAGCCCACTACATATTATATCCTTAGTCACCCCCTTTGAGCCCATCATTTTTCTTTCATCTATCATTTATATAGAAAGTAATATATGTATAAACTTCATGTGCAAAATAAAATTCTATTCATGTCAAAAATTTATTATTGTTATGATGTGTGCTACAGGTTCTGTGCATGAGGTGGCAAATAAAAGAAAAAGAGAAAAAGCATATTGCACTGGAAAAAAAAGAAAAAAAAAGAAAAAAAGGAGGATAGTGCAAGAAAAGATGCAAGAAAAGAAAATAAAAAGAAAAGAAAAGAGAAATGAAGAATGCACTATTATTAACTCTTATTAGCACAATTATCACTTCTAGATCTCTAGAGACATGAATTCATGCTTCATATTCATTGTTAAATGCATGTAGTACTTTCTATTCTTCATATTCCATTCCATGTAGCCCATCTCCATCATTATGACCCTAAAAGACCTCTTGATTCTTTGCATAAATGCTATATAGTTGCTGAAATTTAGAGCCATTACAAGCATATGGTAGGATGTTTTTCAATTTGAATTTGAGTGAAAAAACCCTAACAATGAGAGGATAGAGAGAGCTAAACACTTACATTCTTAGAGAGAATCTATTATGCTCATACAGTTGAGGTTGATTTTATTTAGTAGTTGATTACTTAGCATTGCTCACATTGTCACCTTTGCATTCCCAAAAGATGGTGGATTGATTGTTTTTAGGTCACACTATGGATTATGTTATTATCTTGAATTTAATAGTGATTGTTCTAAGTGTAATTCATTTCTTTGTCCAGGAGTACAAAGGTTCAAGTATGGGGGAATTGATAAGACATATTTTGTATATGGTTTCTGCGATATTTTTATGAGTTTTATTATGACTTTACCATTCATTTCATGCCTTAAATTGTACTTTTGTGTATTACATGATTGTGCATGGCAATGTGCTAATTAAAGGGTAAAATGGTAAATTAACCTTCCAAACTGCATATATTCTGTTATTTACTGATTTGAACTTTTACAGTGAGCTTTTATATTGAATTGCAGGTACTTTGGAAGAGAGCAAAGGCTAAGAAAGGAATCACAAGTCAATGAAAGTCAAGTCACGCCTTTGTGCTTTTTAGTCATGAGCCAAAGAGAAAAGACATTCCAAGATCAAACCTTTAACCATTAGATCAAATAGTTTTCAAGGTGATCTTGGCCTTCAATTTTCCCAAGACTTTTACTATAAATACCCCCTCATTTGCAAGCCAAAACCGTGAGCAAGAAAGGGGAAGGAAGCTCTTGGAAAATATTTCTCAAGCAAGGAAGAAGCAAGGATCTTAAAGAAGCTTGTAAGATAAGTTGCTCCCTCACTTCTAGACTTTGTTCTTATGATTTTTTCTTGAGTTTTAGTTTTGAGGCTTGAATCTTGGGGAAATGCTGCTGAATTTTTTTTTGGATGTGATAGGAATATGTGTTTATGTTCTAGATAGCTTGCACAAGCTTAAACAAGCTTGAATCACATGATAATGGCTTAGGAATCCATGTGTGTTTGTGAATCCATAAAGGTGTTCTTTTCTGTACAGTACGAAATCACTGTTCATATGTTGGAATTTCATGGTTTTGATGCTTCCAATGGGTTTAGAATGGAATTTTGTGTGGGGTTATAGTAGGAAAACAAGTATTGGAGGCATTGGAACCAAAATGGGAATTTTTGGAGAAAGGGAGCTTCTTTTCGGTACTGTGCAGAACTTTGTGAAGCAAATGGATTCTGGAATTTTTGAATACATATTTGGATTCTACATGAAAAATTATGTGGAAATGAACCATGAGAGTTTAGTTTGGAAAGATATAAACATATGTCACAAAGTAGAGAAAGAAAGGGGTATATTGAAGCTTAGACTTGGAATATATTTGGAATGGAGTTGTAATTTGGTAATTGTCTTATAATGTCTAGGTTTTGACATTTGTGGCAAGGAAAGATCACTCCAAGAAAGGAAGGACAAGGATCCATAAGAGGTAGCAAAAATACTTAACTATAAACTTATGTGCGTTGATTGATTTGCTTACTTGTTATGCATGAAGGTTTGGTTGAGCATGGAATATTATGTGATGATGTTTATGATGATGTGCTATGAGTATGTGCCACTCCTTGTAATATACGTCATGACAATATACATGATAGAGTTTGCTTATGTATAAGCATGAATTAGCTCCCATTGCATGATAACATGTTAGGCATTTAATCAAACATGCATAACCTTATAGTTTGTATTACTTGCTATTGAGATTTCCATGAAATCTCATTCCTTCCATATCAATAAATATTGCTCTAGGTGCTGGATCTTCTCATGGCAAGAGGGCAAATATAGATGGATGACTGTATATAACTTAAAAGAGTGTGCGCTTTACTTACAAGATGATGTTTTGGTATGTATATTGCATGCTACTTCCAAATCCGATCTGAGGTAGGGTACTTCCATCGATAGTTTGATTGACTTATCTGACTAGTTTTCACATGAAATTTGGTATGAATATAGCTAAGATCAAGATATTTAAATGGACACCAAGAACTCCTCATTTGGTTAAGAATTCGAATTGTTCTGATTTTTCAAAGTAGGGAGATAAAAACTGGAATAAGATAATACGGCTACTAAGAGGCAGTGAGGTTCATGCGCTAATTTCATATAGTAAATGAATGAGTTTTTCTGTAATTTTTTGTGAGATTAAAGTACACATTCTTCTCTTTAAATACATAGGCAATTTGACTCAATTTGATAAGTATACAAGGAGAAATGAATTTTTGAAAATGGGGCAAAGAAACTGGAACTTCCAGATTTACCAAATGAACAGTAAAGTTCAACGAATAAACTGATTTGATCTGGACAAGGAAACCTCATTTTCATATTTTTATATAAAATTTAAATGAAATATATTTCATTAGAAATTGGAATTACCTCAATATGATTTTTCTAGATTTAATTATGAATTTCCAAAGTTTAGGCTATAATCTGGAATTACCAAGTGAACATTAGCGATAAATAGTACCCGTAAGGCCAACTCTTGGAAATTAATGTTCTTAAGGTATTCCAATGATCTAAGATATTTTCAATTGATTATATGTAAGGATAAGATTTAAGGTCAATATTTAAGTTAAGATTTTAAAGATATTTGCTAGAAAATGCCATTGTGCTGGTAGACTATACAGAGTACTGTGTACGTAGGTGCTGTCTAAGGAGGCTGGAAGTGAGTGGATCTAGCCAGTTCATCCAGTCTTTCCTGGGTACTTACGTAAAATGGTAGTTCTCATGGGGAGTTACCGAATCAGTACAGTTATTTTCTGCCAGGATTTCCAGCAAGAGAGATATAATCCACTTTGAGAGTGCTATAGCAAGAGTACTCTGAGAGATATAAGGAAGGATGTTTCAAGAAGCAATTTGATTCTTGAAAATCTGAATGAATATTTGGATTCTACATGAAAAATTATGTGAAAGTGAACCATGAGAGCTTAGTTTAGAAAGATGTAATCATAAGTCACAAAGTAGAGAAAGAAAGGGACTTAATGAAACCCTAGCCTTGAGATTGGATTGGAATTGAGTTGTAACTTGGTAATTGCTTTGTTATGCCTTGATTTTGACATTTGTGGGAAGGAAGGATCAAGTAGCAAGAATACCTAACTATAATCTTATGTTTGTTTGATTGTATGCTTGCTTGTTATGTTTGATTCTTGGTTGAGCTTGAGATGATTTTATGATGATGATGATGAGATATGAATGATTGCAACTCCTTACAATGAATGTTGAAACATCCTTACTTTCGTATGTTTTAGGGACCATTTAGTAGCATTTAGAACCACTTTCAAGGTTATTGAAGTCCAATTTCTCAATCTGGAGTTTTACTCTTACCGAGTACTGTTCATTATGAAAATTCCAGATAAGTGACCTGACTTCGAAAAATCATAACTAATTCTACAAAACTCGAAATGAAGTGGTTCAATTGGTAATTGAAGCTAACTCAATTATCTTTCAGGGAAAAATAACTCGTTGGCCATTCATTGACCGAGTCAACGTCATAACTTTACTGTTCATCCAACGTTTTTCTCCTAAATCCAGCATTCTGGTCCCAACTTTGATAATTTATATCTCCATGTGTAGACATCCAAATGAGACGTTTTATATATAAAATTGAAGCTTGGTATGTCTACTATCTACCATAAAAATATCATACATTTATTCATCCATTTACTATTTTTAATTATGGGTCAAACATCCTCATGTCCCCACGGGTTACTGTTCATAGTGTTAATTTTCAGCAACCAACATTACATACATAAGCATACATCCATCATATATCAGTCAAACATGCCAAACAACAATTATTATTAATTAATAAGTTGTTTTACATCTGGCCATGTACATAAATTCTCATTTCTCTATTGCATCTTTTCCTGCCTGAAATCCGGCAACATAACCGCTACGCTTCATCTTCAGAAAGTAACTGATCTTGTACCGATTCGGTAATTCCCGTGAGAACTACCATTCTACGTAAGTACCCAGGAAAGACTAGATGAACCGGCTAGGTCCACTCACTTCCAGCCTCCTTAGACAGTACCTACGTACACAGTACGTATCAGCTCCTTTCTTTACTATTGCCATCTTGTCATAATTTCGGCAGCATAACGGCGTCTCTTAAAATTCCCAAAATTCACTTTGACATAACCTCCCCTGTAATGGTTTACTTATTGGGATGAGATTCGGGGGAATCTCAGTAGCAACAATCATAACAATATATGTAATGCAGAGTGACAGTGCTTGCTCGTGATTGTGTACAGATAAGTATGCTGCGTGCTTCCATACTCAATAACATATGATCATAGCATTGCAGTAGAGCTTCAGGCATAACATATAAGACAACAATCCAACCAAACAATAGCACAACAAATCACAAAGCCATTACATAAAAGCCAGGATTAGTTACTACCTCAAGAGCTCAGCAGAACTCTACTATCTCTATTCTGCTTCCAGCTCCGCCAGAACTTCCTTTCTTTCTTTCTTCCTCTCACTTTCTCTCTCTAGCACTTCCTCCTCTCTCTAAAACTTGCTTGGGCCGTGCATAATGAAGAGCAGGGGGTATTTATAGTTTTGGTCAATGGCATTCTTGTAATTTTGAAGCCATCTGATCCTGTGGTCCTGGTTTTTCCGAAATTTCCTAATTTTCTTTATTCCTTTTACTGCATCATGCATGACATCATCTCCATGCCACCTCATGGGACACCTCATATGTCACATGGCGAAATTGAAGCCTTCTTGGACACCTCAGCAGCTGACTCAGCAGTTCCAGTCCAATCTAGTACCGGTCCAGTCCGAATTCCCACAAACTGGACTCACCGGCTAAGATTGTGCCACGTGTCCTCAACTTTTTCTTCCTCCTCTGTATTGACGCCATGTGGCTTCTTACTGGCACCTGTCACACCTTCCAATGCTATCCAGATAAGTCCAGGACTTTATCTGATCACCTCCTCGGTTATCGTGCCGACCGAGTAACTTTACTTTATTGAAACAGCATTAAAATAGTATTTTAATGCCACTTTTTCCCACATACTTCATGGGCTACGTTTTTGGGCCTTGGAATATTATCTTGGGTCTCTGATCAAGCTCAAGTACTCTGATGGCTCGATTCCCAAGAAACAGCCCTTGGCAAATTACCAAAATACCCCTGAGTGCCCTTTCTTGCGCTATCTTAGCCCTAAGGGTAAAATCGTCATTTCACACCTTTCTGTACCCTGTCAGGGTATATACTGACTCTGAGTAACTTTATCTGTATGTGCCTTGGCTCCTGGGCCTGTCCAGAATGACCAAAATGCCCTCCATTCATCTATTACTCTTTAGTACAACACAGGGGCATTTTCGTAATTTTGCACTTTTCCGGGGTTCTGCTGGACACTGGCCCACCTATCAGTCTAAGGGTCTTCCTGGGCCTTTGATGGCGCCATTATTGGGCCTCTCAGGGTCCGTTACCTTCATGGCATGCATTACGAGGAATCTTCCCCTGGCCATGTTCTTCGAATATTTTATCTATTATTCACCGTTTATACACATATCCGGACACCGGTTCCTTTTGTCCGATACACTGGCCTGCGGTGTTCAGGCATTCCTGTGATTCATATCAGTCATCTGACTGAGGTCATCCGAACTCATTCAGTCCCTTTTCAAATACCGATAAATTTCCCTATCGGATACCAGGAGGCCTCACACTCCCGTCTGGATTTTCTGATTTGTGAATAACTTTTTCTACAGGCCTCCTATCGGTATTCCGTCAATTTCCCGACATCCGTCCCATAAGGACGTTTCATCCTGTATTTTCTCACTTATATCTGAAATCTAGGATATCCGATATGAATTTTTATAACTTTTGGACGATCAGTCCATTTCTGGCTATCTGGAGTCTTCAAAAATTCCGGTATTAAGCCAGATTACCGAGCGTCACTTGCTCTCTCTACTGGTGAAATCTGGGACTGAAATGCTTTCGGACAGTTCAAACCACTTCCGGCCTGACTTTCTTTAATTACATTTAGCCCCAGAGAACTTTTCTTCTTTTCATTTAAGTCCCTTTTTACTTGGCTAAAATTACACTTAAGGACCCCACCTTTTTGTCTACTTTCTTTTTTGGCCTTGAAACTTTCCATAATTGCACTTAAGTCCTTTCATTTCCTTTCTAGGTCTAGGGGCATTATTGTCTTTTCATAATTTACCAGAGTATTCTCTGACCCTAGTCAACTATCCAGATAGCCTTTCTTGACTGTCTAACCTTAACCAAATGACCAAAATACCCTTTACTCATTCTTTAGTTGTTCTATAACATAAGGACATTTTCGTCATTTTGCACATTTTTTCCCGGACACCGGCCCCTCTTACCACTAAACTGATATTATGGGCCTGGGCCTTCCCTGGTGTCACTACGGGCCTTAGAAAATACTGTATGGCCTTTGGCCATAGTCCGATCATCTCTATTCGGACTGTCTTTTCTTTACCGATTATAACTGTAAATTCCCATCTTCGAGAATTTCTACAGAAAAATCAGGACCTCAAATCAAAATTCTGTGTTGAGTCATTCAAGCAGGAATCCTTTTCTCTATCTCCCGGTATTTTCAGATATTTTATCCGGACCGGGCTATTTTTGCCTGAAAGTACGCTCCCGCGCACACTTTTCAAAAATGACCATTCTACCCTTGGTCACATTTCTAATTCTTTCATACACATAGAGACCTCATATGCACATTTCACAGTTCAGTGAAATGATCAGCATAATTTTCTCTATTTTCTGCCAAATTATGGTACTCATCGGCTACCAGCCCGATCTTTCCCATAATTACGATTATGCCCTTGAATTCTCTTTCTGGCATCTCTAGGCCTAAAAATTAGGGTGTTACAAATATCATGACAATATGCATGTTAGAGTTTGCTTATGTATTTTCATGAAGTAGGTCCCATGTCATTATAACATGTTAAGCATTTAATCAGGCATGCATGTTATTATAGTTTGTGTGACTTGCTATTGGGATTTCCATGAAATCTTATTCCTTCCATATGTATATAATCATGCTCTAGGTGCTGGAACTTCTCAAGGAAGAGGGTAAATGTGGATGAATAATTTGTATATGACCTAGATAGTATGTAACTAACCTAGAAGATGTTGTATGGGTATGTAAAACGCATGCACTCACTGGATCCGATCTGAGGCAGAATATTTCTACCGATAGTTTAAATGACTTATTCAACGATTTTTCATATGAAATATGGCATGAAAATATCTAAGATCTAGAGCTTTAAATGGACACCAAGAACGCCTCAATTGGTTAAGAATTCGAATTGTTATGATTTTCAAAGTCAGGACTAAAATCTGGATTAAGATAAAACGAGTGTCTAGAGACAGTGGGGTTTAAGCGTGAATTTTAAATAGCAAATGAACAAATTTTTCCACAATATTTTATAAGATTAAAGTAAGCATATGGATCTTTAAATCCATATGTAATACGCCTCATTTGGACAACTATACAAGGAGAATGAATTTTTGAAGATAAGGTAAAGAAACTGGAACTTCCAGACTTACCAAATGAACAGTATTTTTCAACGGTTAAACTGATTTCATTTGGACAAGGAAACCTGAGTTTCATATTTTTCCTTCAAATTTCAATGAATGATATTTCATTAGAAATTGGAACCACCTTATTTAGATTTTTCTAGATTTAATTATGAATTTTCAAAGTTCATGGTATAATCTGGATTTACCAAATGAATAGTGCCGTGAACAATACCCGATGACCTAACTCTTGGGAATTCATGTTTTTAAGCTAAAATGGGATTCCATTGATCTAAGATACTACCAATTAAGTATATATAAGGGTAAAATTATGGATACGACATGTAGTCCTTCCTTTAGTCGTTAGCTTCTGCTGTAAAGTTCCTTCTTTTCATAGGTCAGAGCCTATGCAGAGTATAATAATATTTTATTATTGTCTTATCCAGTATAACTCTACTTAATTTAGGCTTATCCTGAGGCAATACCCCTATTCTAATAATCCCCTAACTTTCTTTCTATAGATGACTAACCTTATAGAGAGAGATATTTCTCTATTCTAACTATTAAATTTATAAAAACAATCCTCTAATTTATTAGAGCAGGGACTAGAATAAATTACTTACCTTATTCCTAAGCTTGCCTAGTCTCTAAGCTCCTTGGATTGCTCCTAGCTCAGCTAGAACTCCTTCTTTCTCTTCCTTTCTTGTTCTTGGCCGCGGTGTGCCTTGAATGGGAGGGGGTGGAGCTCTATTTATAAGTGAAGGGAAGTGGATTGAACGGTCCAGATCAAATCTCGATGGAAGGCTCAGATTGCTTAGCTTCCTCACCAATCCTTGCTTACATTACTATGATGACATCATCCTCCATAATGACTCATCAAAAGTTACATCATCAAGGGACACCTCACATGCTTAGGTGGCGCATGGTGGGGCCCTTGGGACACCTCACCAGCTGACTTAGCGCTTCCAGAGAATTCCAGAGTCTTATCCCGGAATAAACGGCTAAGATCGTGCCACGTGTCCTTAGCTTTTTCTTCTTCCTCTATGTTCATGCCATGAGGTGCCTTATGGGTACCTTTCATGCTACCTCATGGCTTCCAGATAAGTCCAGAGGTTTATCTGATCAATTCCCCAATTATCACTTTAACCGGGTAACTTTACTTTATTGAAAACTCACTAAAATTTTACTTTAATGCCACTTTAACCCACATAAAATTGGGCCACGTTTTTGGACTCTTGGAATGCTATCTTGGGTCTCTGATCAAGTTCAAGTACTCTGATGGCTCAATTCCCAAGAAACATCCCTTGGCAAATTACCAAAATGCCCTTGGTTCCTCTTTATTTACTTTAATGAGTCTATGGGCATTATTATCTTTTCACTCCTTGCCAGAGTATTCCCTGACCCTGGTCAACTATCTAGATAACCTTTCTTGACTATCTAACCTTAGTCAAATGACCAAAATACCCTTTACTCATTCTTTAATTATTTTATAAAACAGGGATATTTTCGTCATTTTGCACCTTTTTCTGGACACTGGCCCCTTGGTATCATCATGGGCTTGGGCCTCCCTTGGCATTATCATGGGCCTCTTTGTGACGTTATATGGGCTCATTCAGTCTCAATTTGCTTACTGCTTAATTTTCCAATCGGATATCGGGCGTTTACGAACTCCCCATCAAAATTCACTAAAAAGTGAATAACTTTTTCTACAGAACTCCTTTCAGGATTCTGTCAATTCCCTGACCTCTGGCTTCACAGGACGCATATTCCTGTAACTTTTCACTCATATTTGAGGTCCAGGAGATCTGATAAAAATTTCAGATAACTTTCAGACTATCAGATAAATTTCAGCTATCTGAAACTCTAATAAAATTTCTGTATTAGGCTAGATTAACCAGCATCATTTCCTCTATATACTGATGAAATTTGGGACTGGAATGCTTCCGGGCAGTTTTAAGCTACTTCCAGCTCAACTTTCTATAATTACCGTTTTGCCCCTGGAAACTTTTCCTCTTTTCAATTAAATCCCTTAACTTTTTATAATTACACTTAATGGCCCACAACTTGTGTCTACTTTCACTTTTGCACCATGGAACTTTTAAACTTTTCACTTTAATCCCTTTCTTTTCTAAAATGACCATTATGCCCCTAGGGACTTTTACTATTTACACATAAGTCCCTGTACTTTCACTTATTTGCAGTTTAGTCCCTGAAAATCCTCTGCATATTTCTGGGACTTCTGCTCAAAGGGATATGGTAGCCTATCTGTTTCAAGCTATTTTCTGAGTCTCTGGGCCTAAAAATTGGGATATTACAAACATCTCCTAAGCTAGTTGCTGATACTTGCCAACTACAGTTGGGCAAGTTCAAGTTTAAAGAGAAAACATTCAAGACAACCTTGGATGGGCTTCATGATATAAGCAAAGTGCATGATCTTGGGAAGCCAGAGTGAAGAGAGAAGACAATAGGGATAACTTTGCAATCAAACAGCCATCTCTCAAAGGTTTATGAGTTCCCACCACAACCTTGAGGCCAGGTTGTCCCTTTCCTATCTCTTACCTTTTTCAAGTTCTCTCTAATGCTAAATGTTTAACATTTTGGTTTGATGATTGGAAAGGGATGACTCAGTAGGATAGTGTTCATTTTTAGTTTATTTCTAATTATTGTTGGTTTACTTCTGTTTAGCACAATACTCCTGTGCTGGCCATGGTCTATTTACATATTGCTTCTATTCTGGGCTGTTTAGCAAACTGAATTGCATGCTATAGTTTACCCATCTTATCATCATTGCTTTCCTTGATTTGTGATGCATGATTTGAATGTGACTATGTGCTTTATTGTCAAACTTGCATTGAGTATGTATTTTGAAACATCCTCCCTTAGACTCCTCAGAGTACACTTACGGAAGCAATATTAGCTTGATTGTATCTTAACTTAAGCCCAGAAATTTAAAATTTTACTCTTAAGTTCCTTATTTTGAACCTTTATTTTGAGAATTGATTAATCTCATTCTACACATCCAAACAAGGCTTATTACCTATCCATGTAATGCCCCAGATGTGTATAACCGGCTCACCAAATTTCGTGGCCAAACTCCTTCATTTACTAGGTCAAACTGAGGCCAGAACACTGCTACCTCAGGACCTGCGAATTTCTCTTTTAATTCCCCATTCACAAATTGAACATGCCAAACAATATTTATTATTAAATAATAAAATGTCATACAACAAATCATACACAAAATTCTCATATTTCTATTACATCTTTTCCTGCCCGAATTTCGGCAGTATAACCGCTAGGCTTCATCTGTACAAAGAACTGAACCGTACTGATTCGGTAATTCCCTCATGAGAACTACCATTCTACGTAGTACTCAGGAAAGACTGGATGAACCGGCTAGGTCCACTCACTTCCAGCCTCCTTAGACAGCACATACGTACACAGTACTTATCATATACTGATGTTCAGTCTTAACTTCGGCAGCATAACGACGTCTCTTAGAATTCTCAAAATCTACTTCGACATAACCTCCCTGTAATGGGTTATATATGGGGAATGAGATTCGGGAGAATCTCAGTAGTAATAATCATAACAATATATGTAATGCAGAGTGACGATGCTTGCTTGTGATTGTGTACAGATAAGTATGCTGTGTGCTTCCATATTCAATAGCATATGATCATAGCATTGTAATAGAGCTTCAAGCATAACATATAAGACAACAATCCAACCAAACAATAGCACAACAAATCACAAAGCCATTACATAAAAGTTAGGATTAGTTACTACCTCAAAAGCAGAACTTCAGAACTCTCTACTGCTTCCAACTTCACCAGAACTTCCTTTCTTCTTTCTTTCTCTCACTTTCTCTCTCAAGAACTTCCTTCTCTCTCTAATCTTGCTCTTGGCCGTGCATGATGAAGGCAAGGGGGGTATTTATAGTTTTGGTCAATGGCATTCTTGTAATTTTGAAGCCATCTGATCCTGTGGTCCTGGTTTTTCTAGAATTTCCTATTTTTCTTTATTCCTTTTACTGCATCATGCATGACATCATCTTAAAGCCACCTCATAGGACACCTTGAAACATCCTCCCTTAGGCTCCTCAGAGTACACTTGCGGAAGCCATATTAGCTCGATTATATCTTAACTTAAGCCCAGAAATTGAAAATTTTACTCTTAAGTTCCTTATTCTGGACCTTTAATTTGAAAATTGGTTTATCTCATTCTACACATCCAAATGAGGCTTATTACCTATCCACGTAATGCCCCAAATGTGTACAACTGGCTCACCAAATTTCGTAGCGAAACTCCTCCGTTTACTAGGTCAAACTGAGGTCAGAACACTGCTGCCTCAGGACCTGCGAATTTCCCCTTAATTTACCATACACAAGTTTAACATGCCAAACAATATTTATTATTTAATAATATAATGTCATACAGCATGGCATACACAACAAGACATATACATAATCTTGCTATCTCTATTACATCTCTTTCTGCCTAGACTCCGGCAGCATAACCGCTACGCTTCATCTGTACAAAGAACTGAACTGTACTGATTCGGTAATCCCCTCATGAGAATTACCATTCTACGTAGTACCCAGGAAAGACTAGATGAACCGGCTAGGTCCACTCACTTCTAGCCTCCTTAGACAGCACTACGTACACAGTACTTATCATATACTGATGTTCAGTCTTTACTTCGGCAGCATAACGGCGTCTCTTAGGATTCTCAAAATCCACTTCAGCATAACCTCTCTGTAATGGGTTATATATGGGGGATGAGATTCGGGGGAATCTCAGTAGTAATAATCATAACAATATATGTAATGCAGAGTGACGGTGCTTGCTTGTGATTGTGTACAGATAAGTATGCTGCACATATGATCATAGCATTGTAATAGAGCTTCAAGCATAACATATAAGACAACAATCCAACCAAACAATAGCACAACAAATCACAAAGACATTACATAAGAGCTAGGATTAGTTACTACCTCAAAAGCTTAGCAGAGCTCTACTATCCTTATTCTGCTTCCAGCTCCGCCAGAACTTCCTTACTTCTTTTTCTCCTTTCTCTCTTCCTTTCCTCCTCCTTCTCTCTAATCTTTCTCTCTCACTTCCTTACCCATGCGTGAAGCAAGAATGAGGGGGGGTATTTATAAGGTTTCCCAATGGCATTTCTGTAATTACCATGCCATCTGATCCTGCGGTCCTGGTTTTTCCTGGATTTTCCTATTTTCCTTAATTCCTTTTTACTGCATCATCAGTGCCACCTCAGGGGACACCTCAGCAGCTGACTCATCACCACATTTTCCACATGCTGAAATTCCCTCGACACCTCAGCAGCTGACTCAGCATGCTGACTCACCGGTCCAGTCTCCTGCCTCGTAATGCGTGCCCTCAGCTTTATCTGCTTTCTCCAGACCAGAGCCATGTGGCGCCTGGAAGAGACCTTGAACGCTTCCCAATGCCATCCAGATAAGTCCCAGACTTATCTGATCACTTCCTCAGTTTTCGTGCCTCCTCGGTTATCGCGCCAACCGAGTATCTTTACTTTATTGAATCATTACTTTAATGCCATGTGGCATCTTGCAGGACCCATGAGTACACCTTATCAGTCCACCTCATGGTCTCCAGATAACCTTTCCTGTATCTGATATCCTGCCTCCGGTCTATCTCTAACTGGGTAACTATCTCTCTTGGACCTTCACCACTCTTGGCCCATACGCTTAGCGCCACTTTAGTCACTAGTCGCGACCTCAACATCCTCTTGTCGCGACCTAACATCTTTGTGTACACTAGTCGCGACTACAACATTTTCTCGTCGCGACCACAACACATTTTAGTCGCGTCTAAGGTTTTCTGCCACTATTAGTCGCGACCATATCACTTTTCAGTCGCGACCTCAGTACATTTTAGTCGCAACCAAACTCATTTACTTATTAGTCGCGACACCACACATATCCGTCACGACCAAACCTCTCTGCCAATATGAGTCGCGACCAAGACACTTACTCGTCGCGACCAAAAGTCACTTTACATCTTTCCCATGGACAACTCTACTTCTCTCACAAGTAGTGTCCATTTCTTTCATATCTCACCCCACAGAATCTTAGCATAATTCTGGGGTCTATCTTATCTCACTTTCTTCTTATCCTTTATCCTAGGTTCTAGAAATTCTCTTTCAATAACTCATCCCTTAACTCTTCGGGAGTCCTCATTAATTGAAAGGCTCGACAACCCTCTGTATCAGGTTATCTTACACAGGAGCCAGCCCATATCAAGCTACCTGCAGAATTCCTAGGCTTAAGACTTAGGACATTCCTCCCATTCCTCATTTTGAACCTAGGTGAACTGTCCCGATTCTGTAGGTTAAAGACTTAACTCATCTTTAAATCCTGAAGGACTTAGCTTATCCCTCGGATCCTACAAAATACAGGTAAATAATCCGCCCATATCAGATTACCACCATAGGACTACGGGTTAGCAGCCTGCCCATATCAGACTACCTCCCAGTTCAACTAGACCCAAAAATTGGGATGTTACAAATCTCCTCCCCTTTAAGAAATTTCGTCCTCGAAATTTCAAGGGATACCTCATCTTTCCCTGAAGAGAACTTCTTACTGATCTATGCAGCTATGTGATTATTATAACACAGTCATATATATAACTAATAAGATCATCCCTATCCGTCTTTTCCTCACTCCAGTGATGGCCTAGAGGAGCAACAGCTTGGTCCTAGACCTTCCACATGGATTCTTAGCAACTAACATCTTACATTATAGTTGCTTACAGCTATCCATGTCCTAACCCCTCATACAACGCCCTCATCACTAAGTTAAGACAGATTTATTATCTTACTAATTATTTCTCCCGACTCATTATCATAACCACATTCTCTAGATCAGAAAAGAACTCTTCATCCATACCATCATCTAGGCACATAGTTCCTTACAGCTCAGTCGCCCTTACAGCTATGGTTCCTCTTAACCATTCTTAGGGTCGACCTCAGGGAAATTGGGACTCTGTCTGTGGTAAGAGCAAACACCTTTCCTAGGAATGTCAGCATTCATAAGGCAACTCTCGCCAAGTGGCCTTTCTCTCACCACTGCATTGCCCGGCTCGACAATCCTATGTGCCATGGCTCACCACTTTGACATCTCAACTCTCCAACCTGATCTTCACCTTGATCAGTCCCCTGCCTGAACTATTGTCTCCTTCTCTTACTATAGGCTTCACAACTAGAGCTACCTCCCAGAGTGCTCTTAGCCAATGCTTCTCTATCTCAATATCATAACTTATCGTCCCATAACTAAGACTATCTATCATCCTCAAACATATCATTTCTGTTCTCTAGGGTATTCTACCCTAGGTTACTACTTCTTCGTGATGGAATCCCTCTGCTTAGGGAACATCAGCCCATCACATCTCTAACCTTAGGCCATGTCCTAGGCTCATTCCTGGACCAACCTCATGCTAGCTATCTCATTCTAGCTCTTAGGTCTTCTATTCAGCCCAGCTGAATAAGACCTTGACATTGTAGATCTACACGGAGGTCTACCTCATTCTAGTTATTTCATCTAGCTAGCCCATCTTAATTCATCATTATCATCCCTTGCTACTTCTTTAGCAAGGATGACTCGCATATTGGAGTTTCCAGCTTCCTCTATGCATGGCTCCTCCACTCAAGGAAATACTCTTTCTAAATCAGAGCATCACTGAGCCAGAACCTTCTGTTCTGTACTAGAATCTTATGCTCTGAACCATAGTCCTTTCTGGTCTATGCCAGAACCTATTGCTCTGATACCAAAATGAAAAATCCTCCCTTAGGCTCCTCAGAGTACACTTGCGGAAGCCATATTAGCTCGATTATATCTTAACTTAAGCCCAGAAATTGAAAATTTTACTCTTAAGTTCCTTATTCTGGACCTTTAATTTGAAAATTGGTTTATCTCATTCTACACATCCAAATGAGGCTTATTACCTATCCACGTAATGCCCCAGATGTGTAGACCTGGCTCACCAAATTTCGTAGCGAAACTCCTCCATTTACTAGGTCAAACTGAGGTCAGAACACTGCTGCCTCAGGACCTGCGAATTTCCCCTTAATTTACCATACACAAGTTTAACATGCCAAACAATATTTATTATTTAATAATATAATGTCATACAGCATGGCATACACAACAAGACATATACATAATCTTGCTATCTCTATTACATCTCTTTCTGCCTAGACTCCGGCAGCATAACCGCTACGCTTCATCTGTACAAAGAACTGAACTGTACTGATTCGGTAATCCCCTCATGAGAATTACCATTCTATGTAGTACCCAGGAAAGACTAGATGAACCGGCTAGGTCCACTCACTTCTAGCCTCCTTAGACAGCACTACGTACACAGTACTTATCATATACTGATGTTCAGTCTTTACTTCGGCAGCATAACGGCGTCTCTTAGGATTCTCAAAATCCACTTCAGCATAACCTCTCTGTAATGGGTTATATATGGGGGATGAGATTCGGGGGAATCTCAGTAGTAATAATCATAACAATATATGTAATGCAGAGTGACGGTGCTTGCTTGTGATTGTGTACAGATAAGTATGCTGCGTGCTTCCATATTCAATAACATATGATCATAGCATTGTAATAGAGCTTCAAGCATAACATATAAGACAACAATCCAACCAAACAATAGCACAACAAATCACAAAGACATTACATAAGAGCTAGGATTAGTTACTACCTCAAAAGCTTAGCAGAGCTCTACTATCCTTATTCTGCTTCCAGCTCCGCCAGAACTTCCTTACTTCTTTTTCTCCTTTCTCTCTTCCTTTCCTCCTCCTTCTCTCTAATATTTCTCTCTCACTTCCTTACCCATGCGTGAAGCAAGAATGAGGGGGGGTATTTATAAGGTTTCCCAATGGCATTTCTGTAATTACCATGCCATCTGATCCTGCGGTCCTGGTTTTTCCTGGATTTTCCTATTTTCCTTAATTCCTTTTTACTGCATCATCAGTGCCACCTCAGGGGACACCTCAGCAGCTGACTCATCACCACATTTTCCACATGCTGAAATTCCCTCGACACCTCAGCAGCTGACTCAGCATGCTGACTCACCGGTCCAGTCTCCTGCCTCGTAATGCGTGCCCTCAGCTTTATCTGCTTTCTCCAGACCAGAGCCATGTGGCGCCTGGAAGAGACCTTGAACGCTTCCCAATGCCATCCAGATAAGTCCCAGACTTATCTGATCACTTCCTCAGTTTTCGTGCCTCCTCGGTTATCGCGCCAACCGAGTATCTTTACTTTATTGAATCATTACTTTAATGCCATGTGGCATCTTGCAGGACCCATGAGTACACCTTATCAGTCCACCTCATGGTCTCCAGATAACCTTTCCTGTATCTGATATCCTGCCTCCGGTCTATCTCTAACTGGGTAACTATCTCTCTTGGACCTTCACCACTCTTGGCCCATACGCTTAGCGCCACTTTAGTCACTAGTCGCGACCTCAACATCCTCTTGTCGCGACCTAACATCTTTGTGTACACTAGTCGCGACTACAACATTTTCTCGTCGCGACCACAACACATTTTAGTCGCGTCTAAGGTTTTCTGCCACTATTAGTCGCGACCATATCACTTTTCAGTCGCGACCTCAGTACATTTTAGTCGCAACCAAACTCATTTACTTATTAGTCGCGACACCACACATATCCGTCACGACCAAACCTCTCTGCCAATATGAGTCGCGACCAAGACACTTACTCGTCGCGACCAAAAGTCACTTTACATCTTTCCCATGGACAACTCTACTTCTCTCACAAGTAGTGTCCATTTCTTTCATATCTCACCCCACAGAATCTTAGCATAATTCTGGGGTCTATCTTATCTCACTTTCTTCTTATCCTTTATCCTAGGTTCTAGAAATTCTCTTTCAATAACTCATCCCTTAACTCTTCGGGAGTCCTCATTAATTGAAAGGCTCGACAACCCTCTGTATCAGGTTATCTTACACAGGAGCCAGCCCATATCAAGCTACCTGCAGAATTCCTAGGCTTAAGACTTAGGACATTCCTCCCATTCCTCATTTTGAACCTAGGTGAACTGTCCCGATTCTGTAGGTTAAAGACTTAACTCATCTTTAAATCCTGAAGGACTTAGCTTATCCCTCGGATCCTACAAAATACAGGTAAATAATCCGCCCATATCAGATTACCACCATAGGACTACGGGTTAGCAGCCTGCCCATATCAGACTACCTCCCAGTTCAACTAGACCCAAAAATTGGGATGTTACAAATCTCCTCCCCTTTAAGAAATTTCGTCCTCAAAATTTCAAGGGATACCTCATCTTTCCCTGAAGAGAACTTCTTACTGATCTATGCAGCTATGTGATTATTATAACACAGTCATATATATAACTAATAAGATCATCCCTATCCGTCTTTTCCTCACTCCAGTGATGGCCTAGAGGAGCAACAGCTTGGTCCTAGACCTTCCACATGGATTCTTAGCAACTAACATCTTACATTATAGTTGCTTACAGCTATCCATGTCCTAACCCCTCATACAACGCCCTCATCACTAAGTTAAGACAGATTTATTATCTTACTAATTATTTCTCCCGACTCATTATCATAACCACATTCTCTAGATCAGAAAAGAACTCTTCATCCATACCATCATCTAGGCACATAGTTCCTTACAGCTCAGTCGCCCTTACAGCTATGGTTCCTCTTAACCATTCTTAGGGTCGACCTCAGGGAAATTGGGACTCTGTCTGTGGTAAGAGCAAACACCTTTCCTAGGAATGTCAGCATTCATAAGGCAACTCTCGCCAAGTGGCCTTTCTCTCACCACTGCATTGCCCGGCTCGACAATCCTATGTGCCATGGCTCACCACTTTGACATCTCAACTCTCCAACCTGATCTTCACCTTGATCAGTCCCCTGCCTGAACTATTGTCTCCTTCTCTTACTATAGGCTTCACAACTAGAGCTACCTCCCAGAGTGCTCTTAGCCAATGCTTCTCTATCTCAATATCATAACTTATCGTCCCATAACTAAGACTATCTATCATCCTCAAACATATCATTTCTGTTCTCTAGGGTATTCTACCCTAGGTTACTACTTCTTCGTGATGGAATCCCTCTGCTTAGGGAACATCAGCCCATCACATCTCTAACCTTAGGCCATGTCCTAGGCTCATTCCTGGACCAACCTCATGCTAGCTATCTCATTCTAGCTCTTAGGTCTTCTATTCAGCCCAGCTGAATAAGACCTTGACATTGTAGATCTACACGGAGGTCTACCTCATTCTAGTTATTTCATCTAGCTAGCCCATCTTAATTCATCATTATCATCCCTTGCTACTTCTTTAGCAAGGATGACTCGCATATTGGAGTTTCCAGCTTCCTCTATGCATGGCTCCTCCACTCAAGGAAATACTCTTTCTAAATCAGAGCATCACTGAGCCAGAACCTTCTGTTCTGTACTAGAATCTTATGCTCTGAACCATAGTCCTTTCTGGTCTATGCCAGAACCTATTGCTCTGATACCAAAATGAAAAATCCTCCCTTAGGCTCCTCAGAGTACACTTGCGGAAGCCATATTAGCTCGATTATATCTTAACTTAAGCCCAGAAATTGAAAATTTTACTCTTAAGTTCCTTATTCTGGACCTTTAATTTGAAAATTGGTTTATCTCATTCTACACATCCAAATGAGGCTTATTACCTATCCACGTAATGCCCCAGATGTGTACAACTGGCTCACCAAATTTCGTTGTAAAACTCCTCCGTTTACTAGGTCAAACTGAGGTCAGAACACTGCTGCCTCAGGACCTGCGAATTTCCCCTTAATTTACCATACACAAGTTTAACATGCCAAACAATATTTATTATTTAATAATATAATGTCATACAGCATGGCATACACAACAAGACATATACATAATCTTGCTATCTCTATTACATCTCTTTCTGCCTAGACTCTGGCAGCATAACCGCTACGCTTCATCTGTACAAAGAACTGAACTGTACTGATTCGGTAATCCCCTCATGAGAATTACCATTCTACGTAGTACCCAGGAAAGACTAGATGAACCGGCTAGGTCCACTCACTTCTAGCCTCCTTAGACAGCACTACGTACACAGTACTTATCATATACTGATGTTCAGTCTTTACTTCGGCAGCATAACGGCGTCTCTTAGGATTCTCAAAATCCACTTCAGCATAACCTCTCTGTAATGGGTTATATATGGGGGATGAGATTCGGGGGAATCTCAGTAGTAATAATCATAACAATATATGTAATGCAGAGTGACGGTGCTTGCTTGTGATTGTGTACAGATAAGTATGCTGCGTGCTTCCATATTCAATAACATATGATCATAGCATTGTAATAGAGCTTCAAGCATAACATATAAGACAACAATCCAACCAAACAATAGCACAACAAATCACAAAGACATTACATAAGAGCTAGGATTAGTTACTACCTCAAAAGCTTAGCAGAGCTCTACTATCCTTATTCTGCTTCCAGCTCCGCCAGAACTTCCTTACTTCTTTTTCTCCTTTCTCTCTTCCTTTCCTCCTCCTTCTCTCTAATCTTTCTCTCTCACTTCCTTACCCATGCGTGAAGCAAGAATGAGGGGGGTATTTATAAGGTTTCCCAATGGCATTTCTGTAATTACCATGCCATCTGATCCTGCGGTCCTGGTTTTTCCTGGATTTTCCTATTTTCCTTAATTCATTTTTACTGCATTATCAGTGCCACCTCAGGGGACACCTCAGCAGCTGACTCATCACCACATTTTCCACATGCTGAAATTCCCTCGACACCTCAGCAGCTGACTCAGCATGCTGACTCACCGGTCCAGTCTCCTGCCTCGTAATGCGTGCCCTCAGCTTTATCTGCTTTCTCCAGACCAGAGCCATGTGGCGCCTGGAAGAGACCTTGAACGCTTCCCAATGCCATCCAGATAAGTCCCAGACTTATCTGATCACTTCCTCAGTTTTCGTGCCTCCTCGGTTATCGCGCCAACCGAGTATCTTTACTTTATTGAATCATTACTTTAATGCCATGTGGCATCTTGCAGGACCCATGAGTACACCTTATCAGTCCACCTCATGGTCTCCAGATAACCTTTCCTGTATCTGATATCCTGCCTCCGGTCTATCTCTAACTGGGTAACTATCTCTCTTGGACCTTCACCACTCTTGGCCCATACGCTTAGCGCCACTTTAGTCACTAGTCGCGACCTCAACATCCTCTTGTCGCGACCTAACATCTTTGTGTACACTAGTCGCGACTACAACATTTTCTCGTCGCGACCACAACACATTTTAGTCGCGTCTAAGGTTTTCTGCCACTATTAGTCGCGACCATATCACTTTTCAGTCGCGACCTCAGTACATTTTAGTCGCAACCAAACTCATTTACTTATTAGTCGCGACACCACACATATCCGTCACGACCAAACCTCTCTGCCAATATGAGTCGCGACCAAGACACTTACTCGTCGCGACCAAAAGTCACTTTACATCTTTCCCATGGACAACTCTACTTCTCTCACAAGTAGTGTCCATTTCTTTCATATCTCACCCCACAGAATCTTAGCATAATTCTGGGGTCTATCTTATCTCACTTTCTTCTTATCCTTTATCCTAGGTTCTAGAAATTCTCTTTAATAACTCATCCCTTAACTCTTCGGGAGTCCTCATTAATTGAAAGGCTCGACAACCCTCTGTATCAGGTTATCTTACACAGGAGCCAGCCCATATCAAGCTACCTGCAGAATTCCTAGGCTTAAGACTTAGGACATTCCTCCCATTCCTCATTTTGAACCTAGGTGAACTGTCCCGATTCTGTAGGTTAAAGACTTAACTCATCTTTAAATCCTGAAGGACTTAGCTTATCCCTCGAATCCTACAAAATACAGGTAAATAATCCGCCCATATAAGATTACCACCATAGGACTACGGGTTAGCAGCCTACCCATATCAGACTACCTCCCAGTTCAACTAGACCCAAAAATTGGGATGTTACACACCTCATCATGCACATTTCTCACATGGCGAAATTGCAAGCTTCTTGAACACCTCATCAGCTGACTCAGCAGTTCTAGTCCAATCCAGTACCGGTCCGGTCCGATTTCCCACAAACTGAACTCACCGGCTAAGATTGTGCCACATGTCCTTAACTTTTCTTCTCCCTCTAAGATGACACCAAGTGGCATCTGGAAGGGACCTTTCATGAAACATCCTTACTTTTGTATATTTTAGGGACCATTTGGTAGCATTTAGAACCACTTTGATGGTCATTGAAGTCCAAATTCTCAATCTAGAGTTTTACTCCTATCGAGTACTGTTCACTATGAAAATTCCAGATGAGTGACCTGACTTCGGAAAATCATAACTAATTCTACAAAAATTGAAATGGATTGGTTCCAATTGATACATGAAGCTAACTCAATTAAAGTTCAGGTAAAAATCACTTGTTGACCATTCATTGACCAAGTCAACGTCAGTCAACGTTTAAACTTTACTGTTCATCCAACATTTTTTCTCTGAATCCAGCATTCTGGTCCCAACTTTGATAATTTATATCTTCATGTGTAGACATCCAAATGAGACGTCTTATATATCAAATTGAATCTTGGTATGTCTACTATTTACCATAAAAATTTTATACATTGATTCATCCATTTACTATTTTTAATTATGGGTCAAACCTCATTAGGTCACCATGTGTTACTGTTCACAGTGATAATTTCCAGCAATCAACTTTGCATACATATGCATACATCCATCACATATCAGTCAAACATGCCAAACAATATCTTTATTAAATAATAAGTCATTGTATATCAGGGCATGTATGAAATCCTCATATTTCTATTACATCTTTTCCTGCCTGAAATCCGGCAGCATAACCGCTACGCTTCATCTTCAGAAAATAACTGATCTTGTACCGATTCGGTAATTGCCGTGAGAACTACCATTCTACGTAAGTACCCAGGAAAGACTGGATGAACCGGCTAGGTCCACTCACTTCCAGCCTCCTTAGACAATACCTACATACACAGTACTCCATCTTGTCATAATTTCGGCACAATAACGGCATCTCTTAAAATTCCCAGAATTCATTTTGACATAACCTCCCCTGTAATGATTTACTTATTGGGATGAGATTCGGGGGAATCTCAGTAGCAACAATCATAACAATATATGTAATGCAGAGTGACAGTGCTTGCTTGTGATTGTGTACAGATAAGTATGCCGAATGCTTCCATGCTGAATAACATATGATCATAGCATTATAGCAGAGCTTCAGCCATAACATATAAGACAACAATCCAACCAAACAATAGCACAACAAATCACAAAGCCATTACATAAAAGCTAGGATTAGTTACTACCTCAAGAGCTTAGCAGAACTCTACTATCTCTATCCTGCTTCCAGCTCCGCCAGAACTTCCTTTCTTTCTTTCTTCCTCTCACTTTCTCTCTCTAGCACTTCCTCCTCTCTCTATTCTTGCTTGGGCCGTGCATAATGAAGGCAAGGGGGGGTATTTATAGTTTTGGTCAATGGCATTTCCGTAATTTTGAAGCCATCTGATCCTGTGGTCCTGGTTTTTACGGAATTTCCTTTTTTTCTTTATTCCTTTTACTGCATCATGCATGACATCATCTCAAGGCCACCTCATGGGACACCTCATCGCCACATTCTTCACATCTCACAATTCCTAGACACCTCATTAGCTGACTCAACATTTCCAGTCCAATCCAGTACCGGTCGGGTCCGATTTCCCACAAACTGGACTCACCGGTTAAGATTATGCCACGTGTCCTTAACTTTTCTTCTCCCTCTAAGATGACACCAAGTGGCATCTGGAAGGGACCTTTCACGCCTTCCAATGCTATCCAGATAAGTCTAGGACTTTATCTTATCACCTCCTCGGTTACCGTGCTGACCGAGTAACTTTACTTTATTGAAACAGCATTAAAATAGTATGTTAATGCCACTTTTTCCCACATACTTCAAGGGCTACGTTTTTGGGCCTTGGAATATTATCTTGGGTCTCTGATCAAGGTAAAGTACTCTGATGGCTCGATTCCCAAGAAACAGCCCTTGGCAAATTACCAAAATACCCTTTGGTGCCCTTTCTTGCACTATTTTAACCCTAAGGGTAAAATCGTTATTTCATACCCTTCTATACTCTGTCAGGGTATATACTGACTCTAAGTAACTTTATCTGTATGTGCCTTGGCTTCTTGGCCTGTCCAGAATGACCAAAATACCCTCCATTCCTCTATTACCCTTTAATACAACACAGGGGCATTTTCGTAATTTCGCACTTTTTCGGGGTTCTACCGGACACTGGCCCACCTATTAGTCCAAGTGTCTTATTGGGCCTCTGATGGCGCCATTATTGGGCCTTTCAGGGTCCACTACCTCCATGGCACGCATTACGAGGAATCCTCCCTTTCAATGATTATTGAATATTTTATCTATTATTCACCGTTTATACACATATCCGGACACCGGCTCCTTCTGTCCGATACACTAGCCTGCGGTGTTCAGGAATCCCTGTGAGTCATAACAGTCATCTGACTGAGGTCATCCGAACTCATTCAGTCCCTTTTTAAATACCCGGAGGCCTCACACTCCGTATGGATTTTCTAATTTGCGAGTAACTTTTTCTACAGGCCTCCTATCAGTATTCTGTCAGTTTCCTGACATCCGCCCCATAAGAGCGCATCATCCTGTAATTTCTTACTTACATCTGATTTCTAGGATATCTGGTAGGAATTTTTATAACTTTTAGATTATCGGATCAATTCTGGCTATTTGGAGTCTTGAAAAATTCCTGTATTAAGCCAGATTACCGAGCGTCACTTGCTCTCTCTACCGGTGAAATTTGGGACTAAAATGCTTTCAGACAATCCAAACCTCTTCCGGCCTGACTTTCTTTAATTACAATTTAGCCCCAGGGAACTTTTCTTCTTTTCATTTAAATCCCTTTTTATTTGGCTAAAATTACACTTAAGGACCCCACCTTTTTGTCTACTTTTCCTTTTTGGCTTTAAACTTTCCATAATTGCACTTAAGTCCTTCAATTTCCTTTCTTTACTTTACTAGGTCTAGGGGCATTATTGTCTTTTCATATCTTACCAGAGTATTCTCTGACCCTGGTCAACTATCCAGATACCCTTTCTTGACTGTCTAACCTTAGCCAAATGACCAAAATACCCTTTACTCATTCTTCAGTTATTCTATAACATAAGGGCATTTTCGTCATTTTGCACCTTTTTCCCGGACACCGGCCCCTCTTACCCCTGAACTGATATTATGGGCTTGGGCCTTCCCTGGTGTCACTGTGGGCCTTAACAACCACTATATGGACTATGGCCATAGTCCGATCATCTCTATTCGGACTGCCTTTCCTTTACCGATTATAACTGTAAATTCCCATCTTCAGGAACTTTTACAGAAAAATCGAGACCTCAAATCAAAATTCTGTGTTGTGTCATTCAACCCAGAATCCTTTTCTCTATCTCCCGGTATTTTCAGATATTTTATCTGGACCGGGCTATTTTTGCCTGAAAGTACGCTCCCGCGCACACTTTTAAAAAATGACCATTTTACCCTTGGTCACATTTCTAATTCTTTCATACACATAGAGACCTCATATGCACATTTCACAGATCAGTGAAATGATCAGCATAATTTTCTCTATTTTATGGCAAAATATGGTACTCATCGGCTACCAGCCCGATCTTTCCCATAATTACGATTATGCCCTTGAATTCTCTTTCTGGCATCTCTAGGCCTAAAAAAATTGGGGTGTTACATTTCACGCCTTCTAATGCTATCCAGATAAGTCCAGGACTCTATCTAATCACCTCCTCGGTTATCGTGTCGACCAAGTAACTTTACTTTATTGAAACAACATTAAAATAGTATTTTAATGCCACTTTTTCCCACATATATGTTAGACTACGTTTTTGGGCTCTGGGAATGTTATCTTGGATCCTGATCAAGCTCAAGCACTCTGATGGCTCGATTCCCAAGAAACATCCCTCGGCAAATTACTAAAATACCCCTGGGTGCCCTTTCTTGCACTATTTTAACCCTAAGGGTAAAATTGTCATTTTACACCCTTCTGTACTCTGTCAGGGCATATACTGACTCTAAGTAACTTTATCTGCATGTACCTTGGCTTCTGGGCCTGTCCAGATTGACCAAAATGCCCTTCATTCATCTGTTACCCTTTTGTACAACATAGGGGCATTTTCGTAATTTTGCACTTTTCCGGGGTTCTGCCGGTCACTAGCCCACCTATCAGTCCACGGGTCTTACTGGGCCTTTGTTGGCGCCATTATTAGGCCTCTCAGGGTCCATTACCTTCATGGCACGCATTACGAGGAATCCTCCCTTGTCAATGATTATTGAATATTTTATCTATTATTCACCGTTTATACACATATCCAGACACCGGCTCCTTCTGTCAGATACACTGGCTGCGGTGTTCAGACATCCCTGTGAGTCATATCAGTCATCTGACTGAGGTTATCCGAACTCATTCAGTCCCTTTTCAAATACCGATAAATCTCCCTATAGGATACCCGGAGGCCTTACACTCCCGTCTGGATTTTCTGATTTGTGAATAACTTTTTCTACAGGCCTCCTACCGGTATTCTGTCAGTTTCCTGACATCCGTCCCATAAGGATGCATCATCCTCTATTTTCTCACCTAGATCTGAAATCTAGGATATCCGGTAGGAATTTTTATAACTTTTGGACGATCAGTCCATTTCTGGCTATCTGGAGTCTTCAAAAATTCCTGTATCAAGCCAGATTACCGAGCGTCACTTGCTCTCTCTACCGGTGAAATCTGGGACTGAAATGCTTTCGGACAGTCCAAACCACCTCCGGCCTGACTTTCTTTAATTATACTTTAGTCGCAAGGAACTTTTCTTCTTTTCAATTAAGTCCCTTTTTATTTGGCTAAAATTACACTTAAGGACCCCACCTTTTTGTCTACTTTTTCTCTTTTTGCTTTATACTTTCCATAATTGCACTTAAGCCCCTTCATTTTCTTTCTTTTGCAATTTAATCCCTTTCTTTCCACAAATGACCATTATATCCCTAGGGACTTTCACTATTTACATATACGTCCCCGGACTTTCGCTTATTTGCAGAATTCCTAGGCTTAAGACTTAGGATATTCCTCACATTCCTCATTTTGAACCTAGGTGAACTGTCCCGATTCTGTAGGTTAAAGACTTAACTCATCTTTAAATCCTGAAGGACTTAACTCATCCCTCGGATTCCTACAAAATACAAGTAAGTGATCCGCCCATATCAGATTACTACCCTGGGACTACGGGTTTAGCAGCCTGCCCATATCAGACTACTTCCTAGTTCTCCTAGACCAAAAATCGGGATGTTACAATTCTCCTCCCCTTTTAAAAATTTCGTCCTCAAAATTTTAAGGGATACCTCATCTTTCCCTGAAGAGAACTTCTTACTGATCTATACAGCAATGTGATTCTTATAACGCAATCATATATAACCAGTAAGATCATCCCTCTCCGTCTTATCCTCACTCCAGTGATGGTCTAGAGGAGCAACAGCTTGGTCCCAGACCTTCCACATGGATTCTTAGCAACTAACATCTCTCATTATAGTTGCTTACAGCTATCCATGTTCTAACCCCTCATACAGCACCCTCATCACTGAGTTAAGACAGATTTATTATCTTACTAATTATTTCTCATGACTCGTTACAATGACCATATTCTCTAGATCAGAAAAGAACTCTTCATTAATCATATCATTTACATCTAGGCATACAGTTCTTCACAGCTAAGTCGCCCTTACAGCTATGGTTCTTCTTAACTATTCTTAGGGTCGACCTCAGGGGATTTGGAAACTCTGTTCGAAAAAATGGAAAATACTCTTCCTGTTGTCTTTGGCCTAGGGATGTCAGCATTCTTAGGGCAAACTCTTGCAAAGTGACCTTTCTCACCACAAATGAAATAGCCGCTTTGACCTGCTCGACACTCCCTTGTGCCGTGGTTCTTTCCACATCTTTGACATCTTTGTCCTCCAACCTGATCCTCACCTTGATCAGTCCCCTGCCTAAACTGTTGCCTCTTTCTCTTGTTATTATTATTATTGGCTTCATAACTTGAGCTACCTCCCAGAGTGATCCTAGCCAATGCTTCTTTACCTCTTACCTCCGACTTAGTTACTTCCTTGCTCCTTACGCTGTTCCCGGTTGCTGCATGATTGTTCATACTTCTTTCTGTCAATCTGCAGACTTCTACCGCTCTATTAAATTGCGTAAGTTGCTGAGGAATTATTCTTTCCTTTAGGGCACTACTCAGACCCTAACTAATCTCTTTGTCGACCATTCTTTGTCCTCCATTCTTCTAAGGTATGTGGAATAGTACGACAATCGGAGATACTTAGCCAAATACTCATCGAATGGCTCTTTCTCTCCCTGCTTTAAAGTAAGGAACTCAACTTCCTTCGCGTCCCTCACTGACTGGGGAAAGTATTTGTCCCTAAACTGACCCAGAAACATTTCCCATGTAACTGGGATTCCTTTTGCTCGAAGAATAAGCTCAGTATTCCTCCACCATCTTCGCGCATCCTTCTCTAGCTTGAAAATGGCCAGCCAGGCTTTTCTTCCTGATGGGCAATCCAGCACCTCAAAAATCTTCTCAAGCTGATCTATCCAATCCTCAGCTACTTGCACGTCAAATATCCCCTCAAACGCCGGAGGATTGTACTTTTGGAACTGCTCCATCCATTACTGAATACTATTAGGATCTGTCACTGGATCCTCTATTCTTGACTGCCCATTATTTGGAGGAATTCTTGATATCCCTCCTGCTGGTCTATCAGGGGTTTGCAATTGATTAACTATAGTTGTAAGAGTAGCTATAGTGGCATCTCTTTCTTGATCTTGACGAACTTGTTCCGCCCTCATTTCTTCCATCATCCTCTGCTGCTGTTCTAGCCTAGCAAGGATGACTTGCATAGGATTTACCTCATTGGAGTTGCCGGCTTCCTCTACGTGTGGCTCCTCCACTTGAATTCTACGTCCTCGTCTCGTGTTCACCATCTGGTTCCTTGTCAATCAGAAAAGAAAAGTGAACACATAACATCGTACTACTTACTCATCTAGGGTTTTTTACCTCCAGTGGGCTTTTCTAAACCTCTATGTACTCTAGGGAAATAACCTTTCTAAATCAGAGCATCACTGAGCCAGAACCTTCTGTTCTGTGCCAGAATCTTATGCTCTGAGCCAGAATCCTGTCTGGTTTATGCCAAAACCTATTGCTCTGAAACCAAAATGAAACATCCTCCCTTAGACTCCTCAGAGTACACTTACGGAAGCAATATTAGCTTGATTATATCTTAACTTAAGCCCAGAAATTTAAAATTTTACTCTTAAGTTCCTTATTTTGAACCTTTATTTTGAGAATTGATTAATCTTATTATACACATCCAAACAAGGCTTATTACCTATCCATGTAATGCCCCAGATGTGTATAACCGGCTCAATAAGTTTCGTGGCCAAACTCCTTCGTTTACTAGGTCAAACTGAGGCCAGAACACTGCTACCTCAGGACCTGCTAATTTCTCTTTTAATTCCCCATTCACAAATTGAACATGCCAAACAATATTTATTATTAAATAATAAAATGTCATACAACAAATCATACACAAAATTCTCATATTTATATTACATCTTTTCCTGCCCGAATTTCGGCAGTATAACCACTAGGCTTCATCTGTACAAAGAACTGAACCGTACTGATTCGATAATTCTCTCATGAGAACTACTATTCTACATAGTACCCAGGAAAGACTGGATGAACCGGCTAGGTCCACTCACTTCCAGCCTCCTTAGACAACACATATATACACAGTACTTATCATATACTGATGTTCAGTCTTAACTTCGGCAGCATAACGGTGTCTCTTAGAATTCTCAAAATCTACTTCGACATAACCTCCCTGTAATGGGTTATATATGGGGAATGAGATTCGGGGGAATCTCAGTAGTAATAATCATAACAATATATGTAATGCAGAGTGACGGTGCTTGCTTGTGATTGTGTATAGATAAGTATGCTGTGTGCTTCCATATTCAATAACATATGATCATAGCATTGTAATAGAGCTTCAAGCATAACATATAAGACAACAATCCAACCAAACAATAGCACAACAAATCACAAAGTCATTATATAAAAGCTAGGATTAGTTACTACCTCAAAAGCAGAACTTCAGAACTTCTCTACTGCTTCCAACTTCACCAGAACTTCCTTTCTTCTTTCTTTCTCTCACTTTCTCTCTCAAGAACTTCCTTCTCTCTCTAATCTTGCTCTTGGCCGTGCATGATGAAGGCAAGGGGGGTATTTATAGTTTTGGTCAATGGCATTCTTGTAATTTTAAAGCCATCTGATCCTGTGGTCATGGTTTTTTCGGAATTTCCTATTTTTCTTTATTCCTTTTACTGCATCATGCATAACATCATCTTAAAGTCACCTCATAGGACACCTCATCATGCACATTTCTCACATGGTGAAATTGCAAGCTTCTTGGACACCTCATCAGCTGACTCAGCAGTTCCAGTCCAATCCAGTACCGGTCTGGTCCGATTTCCCACAAACTGAACTCACCGGCTAAGATTGTGCCACATGTCCTTAACTTTTCTTCTCCCTCTAAGATGACGCCAAGTGGCATCTGGAAGGGACCTTTCACGCCTTCCAATGCTATCCAGATAAGTCCAGGACTCTATCTGATCACCTCCTCGGTTATCGTGTCGACCGAGTAACTTTACTTTATTGAAACAGCATTAAAATAATATTTTAATGCCACTTTTTCCCACATATATGTTGGGCTACGTTTTTGGGCTCTGGGAATGTTATCTTGGATCCTGATCAAGTTCAACCACTCTGATGGCTCAATTCCCAAGAAACATCCCTCGGCAAATTACCAAAATACCCTTGGGTGTCCTTTCTTGCACTATTTTAACCCTAAGGGTAAAATCGTCATTTTACACCCTTCTGTACTCTGTCAGGGCATATACTGACTCTAAGTAACTTTATCTGTATGTACCTTGGCTTCTGGTGTAACATCCCAATTTTTAGGCCTAGAGATGCAGAGATAGCCTAAGATTAAGAGGCTGCTAGACCCCTTTTTAGAAGAAGTCCCAGAGGAACGTAAAGAGTTTTAGGGACTGAGCTGCGAGTAAGCGAAGATACGGGGACTTATGTGTAAACAGTGAAAGTCCCAAGGGGTAAATGGCCATTTGGGGATGATGTAAAGGTCAAAGGTTCAAAAGTTGACCAGTTAGGTCGCGATGATAAAGGAGTTGGTCGCGACGAGAGTGTATTATGGTCGCGACTAATAATGGCAGAGAGGATTGGTCGTGATGAATATGTATGTGGTGTCGCGACCAATGAGTAGAATGAGCCTGGTTGCGACTAAAAAGTGATGTGGTCGCGACGAAAGACTGTTATGGTTGCGACTAGAGAATTCTATGGTCGCGACTAATGAACCAAAAGATGTTATGTCACGATGAGATGATGGCTAGGTCGCGACTAGTGGCTAAAGTAGTGCTATTGTATGGGCTAAGAGTGGTGAAGGTCCAAATAAGATAGTTACTCGGTTAGAGATAGAACTGGGAAAAGAGGTCAGATACAGGAAAGGTTATCTGGAGACCATGAGATGGACTGATAAGTTGTACTCATGGGACCCACAAGATGACACCTGGCATTAGAGCATGATTCAATGACCTTTCAGTAGAGTAAAGTTACTCGGTTGGCACGAAAACTGAGAAAGTGATCAAATAAGTCCGAGACTTATCTGGATAGCATTGGGAAGCATGCAAGGTCTCTTCCAGTTGCCACATGGCATTAGTCTGGAGAAAGCAGATAAAGCTGAGGGCACGTATTACGAGGTAGGACTCTGGACCGGTGAGTCAGCCTGGTGAGTCAGCATGCTGAGGTGTCCAGGATTTTCAGCATGTGCAAAATGTGATGATGAGGTGTTCTCTGAGGTGGCAGGCTGAGGTGTCCTGATGATGCAGTAAAGGAGGAATTAAGGAAAATAGGAAAATCCAGGAAAAGTTAGGACCACAGGATCAGAGTTCATATAAACTATGAAAATGCCATTGGAGGAGGTTATAAATACCCCCTTGCCTTCATTTGCTCCACGCATGGAGAAGGGAAAGGGAGAGAAAGAAGAGAGAGAAGGAGAAGGAAAGGAAGAGAGAAAGGAGGAAAGGAAGAAAGGAAGTTCTGGCGGAGCTGGAAGCAGAATAAGGATAGTGGAGTTCTGCTAAGCTAGCCAGGTAGTAACTAATCCTAGCTTTTATGTAATGGCTTTGTGATTTGATGTGCTATTGTTTGGTTGGATTGTTGTCTTATATGTTATGTCTGAAGCTCTACTACAATGCTATGATCATATGTTATTGAGTATGGAAGCACGTAGCATACTTATCTGTACACAATCACGAGCAAGCACTGTCACACTGCATTACATATATTGTTATGATCGTTGCTACTGAGATTCCCCCAAATCTCATCCCCATACATAACCCATTATAGGGAGGTTATAACATCCCAATTTTCAGGCCTAGAGATGTGGAGATAGCCTAAGATTAAGAGGCTACTAGACCCCTTTTTAGCAGAAATCCCAGAGGAACGTAAAGAGTTTCAGGGACTGAGCTACGAGTAAGTAAAGGTACGGGGACTTATATGTAAACAGTAGAAGTCCCAAGGGGTAAATGGCCATTTGGGGATGATGTAAAGGTCAAAGGTTCAAGAGCTGACCATTTTGGTCGCGACTAATAGTTACAGAAAGAAGTTGGTCGCGACGAGAGTATATTATGGTCGCGACTAATATGGGAAGAGAGGCTTGGTCGTGACGAATATGTATGTGGTGTCGCGACTAATGAGTAGAATAAGCCTGGTTGCGACTAAAAAGTTATGTGGTCACGACGAAAGACTGTTATGGTCGCGACGAAAGGATGCTGTGGTCGCGACTAATGAACACAGAAGGTGTTAAGTCGCGATGAGATGATGGCTAGGTCGCGACTAGTGGCTAAAGTAGTGCCAAGCGTATGGGCCAAGAGTGAGAAGGTCCAAAGGAGATAGTTACCCGGTTAGAGATAGACCGGAGCAAGGAGTTCAGATACAGGAAAGGTTATCTGGAGACCATGAGATGGACTGATAAGGTATCCTCACGGGACCCACAAGATGCCACATGGCATTAGAGTGATGATTCACTAACCTTTCAGTAGAGTAAAGTTACTCGGTTGGCACGAGAATCGAGAAAGTGATCAGATAAGCCTGGGACTTATCTGGATAGCATTGGGAAGCGTGCAAGGTCTCTTCCAGGCGCCACATGGCATTGATCTGCAGGAAGCAGATAAAGCTGAGGACACGTATTATGAGGCAGGACTCTGGATCGGTGAGTCAGCCCGGTGAGTCAGCTGCTGAGGTGTCCAGGGATTTCAGACATGCGATAGATGTGACGCTGAGGTGGCATGCTGAGGTGTCCCGATGATGTCATGCATGATGCAGTAAAGGAGGAATTAAGGAAAATAGGAAAATCCAGGAAAAACCAGGACCGCAGGATCTGAGTTGATGAAAATTGCAGAAATGCCATTGGAGGAGGTTATAAATACCCCCCATTTCATTTGGCATTCACGCATGGAGAGGAAAGGGAGAGAAAGAAGAGAGTGAAGGAGAAGGAAGGGAAGAGAGGAAAGGAAGTAAGGAAGTTCTGGCGGAGCTGGAAGCAGAATAGAGATAGTAAGGTTCTGCTAAGCTAGCCAGGTAGTAACTAATCCTAGCTTTTATGTAATGGCTTTGTGATTTGTTGTGCTATTGTTTGGTTGGATTGTTGGCTTATATGTTATGTCTGAAGCTCTGCTGTAATGCTATGATCATATGTTATTAAGCATGGAAGCACGCAGTATACTTATCTGTACACAATCACAAGCAAGCACTGTCACTCTGCATTACATATATTGTTATGATTGTTGCTACTGAGATTCCCCCGAATCTCATCCCCATACATAACCCATTACAGGGGAGGTTATGTCGAAGTAGATTTTGAGAAAGCCAGGAGACGCCGTTATGCTGCCGAAGTAAAGACTGAACATCAGTATATGATAAGTACTGTGTAAGTAGTGCTGTCTAAGGAGGCTAGAAGTGAGTGGACCTAGCCGATTCATCTAGTCTTTCCTGGGTACTACGTAGAATGGTAGTTCTTATAAGAGAATTACCGAATCAGTACAGTTCAGTTCTTTGTACAGATGAAGCGTAGCGGTTATGCTGCCGGAGTTTAGGCAGAAAGAGATGTAGTAGAGATAGCAAGATTATGTATATGTCTTGTTGTGTATGCCATGCTGTATGACATTATGTTATTCAATGATAAATGTTGTCTGGCATATTCAGTTTATGTATGATAACTTAAGAGGGAAATTCGCAGGTCCTGAGGCAGCAGTGTTCTGACCTCAGTTCGACCTAGTAAACGGAGGAGTCTGGCCACGAGATTTAGTGAGCCGGTAGTACACATCTGGGGCATTATGTGGATAGGTAATAAGCCTCATTTGGAAGTGTATAATGAGAGAAACCAATTCTCAAAGTAAAGGTTCAGAATGAGGAACTTAGGAGTAAAAGTTCAATCTCTGGACTTAGGTTGAGCTAATATTGCTTCCGCAAGTGTACTCTGAGGAGTTTAAAGGAGGATGTTTCATTTTGGTATCAGAGCAAGAGGTTCTGGCATAGACCAGAAAGGACTCTGGTTCAGAGTATAAGATTCTAGCACAGAACAGAAAGTTCTGGCTTAGTGATGCTCTGATAGAGTATTTTCCTTTGCGAGAGAATGGCATTGAGTCTCGACTAATATGTTTGTAGGTCACGACAAGTAGCTCAAAGAGAGTTTTAGTCGCGACTAATAAGTGGAGCGGTCACGACTGTTATTTACAGAGAGATTAGGTCGCGACGTGTATTTTACAAGGTCGCGACGGTATATTGCAAAAAGTTAAGGTTGCGACGTATGGAGGCCTAGGTCGCGACGAGTTAGACTCAGGTCGCGATGACAGAATATTGAGGTCGCGACTGAAGGATAGAGATGTTGGGTCGTGATGAGTTGAGTATGACGGTCATTGACTAATGATCACAGAGGATGTGAGTCACGACTATCTAATGCTCAGGTTGCGACAGACAGTTATTTACATAGAGGTTTAGAAAGCTCAGCGGAGATAAAGCTCCTAGATGAGATATGTGTTCATTTTTCTTTTTGAGGGAAAAAGATGGTGAACATGAGAAAGGAATATAGAGCTTGAGAGGAGGAGCCGTGCATAGAGAAAGCTGGCAACTCCAATGAGGTAGACCCTATGCGAGTCATCCATGCTAGGCGAGATGAGTAGCAAAGGATGGTGTAAAGGATGATGATGATGAGTTAAGATGAGCTAGCCAGATAGCTAGTATGAGGTTTGCCTGGGAATGAGCCTAGGACATGGCCTAAGGCTATAGACGTGATGATTAATAGCTAAAGAGCTAATATTCCCTAAGCAGAGGAATTCCATCACGGAGAAGCGATAGATCCAGGGTAGAGTACCCTAGAGAACAGAAGTGATAGTAAGAGATGGGGAATGAGATCTATGCGACTGAAGTTCGCTAGGATCAAGAGAAAGACCGATCAGGAACCACAGTCCGGTCAAGAGTAGACTGGGACTGATGGATAGACAGAAGAAGTTAAGAGATAGTAAAGAGGTAGCCACAGTTGAGAGATAAAGTGACTTCCCTATTCCCTATGTAAGATAAAAGTGATGAAGGGTTGAGTCTACACCCTGGTAAGAGGGTAGTGTGGCAGCCTAAGTGAAGTAGATAAATGTTAAGGATCACTGACCAAGATATGATAGGCAATATGATAAAGAAAATATGCCTTGAGGTTTAGTTAGTCTGATGGATGGTGGAGCAAAGTATGATGATATGGCTTATGATGCCATAAGTTATGATGGTTGCATCTCCTTGCAGTTGTCATATGATGACATGCATGTTAGAGTATGCCATGATGAATGAATACTTCCCTTTTGGCAGTGCGTGCAGGGTAGAGTATATATGAGTACAGATATGAGATGAGAAAGTTATGAGGAAAGTCTGTTGCTCCCATACCATATGACATGTAATAAGATATGTATTGAGGATGATAGATAGTCTCAGTTTATGGGACAATAAGCTATGATATTCAGATATGTTATGATTGAGGTTACTCGGGTAATTCTGCAGAATTGTGAATACAGTACTCAGAGCCATTTCTGTTGAAAGGAATGGTAGACAGAAAGAAAGCAGAAAAGAGTAAAGAGATTGTTTCTAGATCACTCTTCAGATAAGAGTTAGATCTGAGACATATGGCTCCCAGATAGAGCTAGATTCAGATGAGTATAGATCACTCTTCAAATAAGAGTTGGATCTGATACAGAATGCTCGCAGTTAGAGCATAGTTCTAATGGCTCGCAGTTAGAGCATAGATAGAAATGAGAAGTTATGATGAGGCCATAGCAGTAGAATGCAATGGCAGGTGGTTAGATGAAACATCCTCCTTTATACTCCTCAGAGTACACTTGCGGAAGCTATAATAGCTGTACCTAAGTTCAGAGATTGAACTTTTAACTCTTAAGTTCCTTATTCTGAACCTTTACTTTAAGAACTGATTTCTCACCTTCTACACATCCAAATGAGGCTTGTTACCTATCCACGGAATTCCCCAGATGTGTACTACCGGCTCACTAAATCTCGTGGCCAGACTCCTCCGTTTACTAGGTCGAACTGAGGTCAGAACACTGCTACCTCAGGACCTGCGAATTTCCCTCTTAAGTTATCATACATAAACTGAATATGCCAGACAACATTTATCATTGAATAACATAATGTCATACAGCATGGCATACACAACAAGACATATACATAATCTTTCTATCTTTATTACATCTCTTTCTGCCTAAACTCCGGCAGCATAACCGCTACGCTTCATCTGTACAAAAACTGAACTGTACTGATTTGGTAATCCCCTCATAAGAACTACCATTCTACGTAGTACCCAGGAAAGACTAGATGAACCGGCTAGGTCCACTCACTTCTAGCCTCCTTAGACAGCACTACGTACACAGTACTTATCATATACTGATGTTCAGTCTTTACTTTGGCAGCATAACGGCGCCTCCTGGCTTTCTCAAAATCTACTTCAGCATAACCTCCCTGTAATGGGTTATGTATGGGGATGAGATTCGGGGGAATCTCAGTAGCAACAATCATAACAATATATGTAATGCAGAGTGACAGTGCTTGCTTGTGATTGTGTACAGATAAGTATGCTGCGTGCTTCCATGCTTAATAACATATGATCATAGCATTACAGCAGAGCTTCAGACATAACATATAAGACAACAATCCAACCAAACAATAGCACATCAAATCACAAAGCCATTACATAAAGCTAGGATTAGTTACTACCTGGCTAGCTCAGCAGAACCTTACTATCTCTATTCTGCTTCCAGCTCCGCCAGAACTTCCTTACTTCCTTTTCTCCTTTCTCTCTTCCCTTCCTTCTCCTTCTCTCTCTTCTTTCTCTCCCTTCTCCCTTCCATGCTTGAATGCAAGAATGAGGGGGGTATTTATAACCTCCTCCAATGGCAATTCTGTAATTACCATGAACTTTGATCCTGCGGTCCTGTTTTTCCTGGATTTTCCTATTTTCTTTAATTCCTCATTTACTGCATCATGCATGACATCATCGGGACACCTCAGCATGCCACCTCAGTGCCACATTTATCACATGCTGAAATTCCTGGACACCTCAGCAGCTGACTCAGCAGGCTGACTCACTGGTCCAGTGTCTTGCCTCGTAATATGTGCCCTCAGCTTTATCTGCTTTCTGCAGACTAATGCCATGTGGCGACTGGAAGAGACCTTGCACGCTTCCCAATGCTATCCAGATAAGTCCCAGACTTATCTGATCACTTCCTGGGTTTTCATGCCAACCGAGTAACTTTACTCTGCTGAACCATTACTTTAATGCCATGTGGCATCTTATGGGTCCCATGAGGATACCTTATCAGTCCACCTCATGGTTTCCAGATAACCTTTCCTGTATCTGGCCTCCTGCCTCCGGTCTATCTCTAACCGGGTAACTATCTCATTTGGACCTTCACCACTCTTGGCCCATACGCTTGGCACTACTTTAGCCACTAGTCGCGACCTAGCCATCATCTCATCGCGACTTAGAACATTCTGGTTCATTAGTCGTGACCACAGCTTTCTCTAGTCGCGACCATAACAGTCTTTCGTCGTGACCACAACACAATCTAGTCGCGACCATAACATTTTCTAGTCGCAACCAGCCCATTTTACCTATTAGTCGTGACACACACATCATTCAGTCGCGCCTAAACCTTTCTGCCATTACTAGTCACGACGTAACTACTTCCTAGTCGCGACCACAATGCTTTCTCATCGCGTATAACTCTTTCTGTAACCATTAGTTGCGACCATACCGCTCTCTTATCGCGACCTAAATGGTCAGCTCTCAACTCCACATCCTTTGACCTTTGCATCATCCCAAATGGCCATTCTACCCCTTGGGACTTTCACTATTTACACATAAGTCCCCGTACTTTCGCTTATTTGCAGCTTAGTCCCTAAAACTCTCTGCGTTCCTCTGGAACCTCTGCTAAAAAGGGGTCTAGTAGCCTCTCAATCTTAGGCTATTTCTGCATCTCTAGGCCTGAAAATTGGGATGTTACATTTCTCCTCCCCTTTAAATAAATTTCGTCCTCGAAATTTAATTAGTACCATAGCCAAATTAGCTTAACATCTGGCAAAGTACTCATCATAACTTTACATCTCTTCGTAATAGGCTTATCTTTTCTCTAGATCAACTCAATTAGAGCTGAAATCTACTTTTCTCTTATGGATCACTCACTGCACTTATGAGTAGTGTCCATTTCTTTCATAAGAAATTTCCTCGAATATTACTGTATTCAGGAATTTCTTCTAACTACTCATCTTACTTTTAGCATCTATCTGGTATTACCTCTCTTAATATCTCGCAGACTTCTTTAATATCTGCAACATCTCATCTTTCTTTTTATATAATCATATACTCTCATCATTCTTAGCACTTAACTTCATACAGAGAGAGGACTTACACATCTATTCTTTCTTTACTTTGCTGCTAAACAAGAGCACCTACTCTAACATGCATAATGCTTTGCCAACATACTGCAGAACTGCATACCTGCTTATGAATGCAAAGCTCTAACATCGGAGCTCAAGCATTTCTGTTCTAACTAGGCACATCTCTAACACTCGGAGCTTGCATAGTTTTAGCATAACATAAGGCCTAGTATCTCATGCAAGGAGTGAAAGCTCTCATTTTCTATTCTCTTTCATAGTATAACATTTAAACATATGATCCCTACTAAATAGGGAGCCTCTCTGTCTGTTCATAAAATGCACATTTCTCGGTGCGCATCTTATTACATGTTTACTACCATGTATCTCATTACATGCCTTTGATACTTTCTCATGGCATATCTAGCCAACTCTGGCTATCTCATGGTGTATATCACCCTTTCATAACTTATCTTGAGATACCATACGGCTAACATTCTCTTTCTCATAGAATGAGTTCTATCTTTGCTTTGCCTTAGACCTTCTTCTCTAGGTCTTTTAATCTTTTTACCCTTATCTGGGGGAATCTATCTACTCATACTCTTCTGTTCTCATTACATTGAGGATTCTCTTCTCTGCTTCTCATTACACAGAGGATTCTCTTGTCTACTTCTCATTACACAGAGGATTCTTTTCTCTGCTTCTCAGGCATACTTCTACAAAACTACTTTGAATACCATTACTCAGATTTGAACTTGGACTCCATCTTCGTTTAAGGGAAAGCTAAGTTCAGTCTGTATACTAGAGGCTACCTGAGGAAAATCATTATAAAACAATTTCTCAGGGTGAGCTTATCAACTAGTGAAGCTTCCTCACCTTAACTTTGTCTTTGGCATTCATCTTCCCAAAGAGATACTACATTGTACTTATATCTCATGGCTCATTACTTTCTTTAGGCTAGGTCTAACTGCGACCTCGGGATCTAACTGCGATCAACCGTTAGCCTCTTCAGAATCTACTGCGACTCTGAATCTGTTAGGATCTAACTGCGACCCTGGAGCCATGTTAGGATCTAACTGCGACCCTCCAGAATCTAACTAGGATTCTGTTGTACTGTATATCTCCTGAAGATCTTAAACCAACAGACTAAGTTATAAGGTTAACTGCTTCCACCTGTTGATAACTCCATAAAAATTTTATAGCCTCATATCATTTACCCAGACTCTACTTACTTCCTCTCTTACTCAGGAGTTCCTTCTCATTTTTCTTACTTTACCATTGGCTTGTGTCACATCCTTATTTTTATACATCTTAGGGACCATTCAGTAGCACTAAAACCACTTTCAGGGTCATTGAAGTCTAAACACTTAATCTGGAATTTTATTCATATCGAGTACTGTTCACTGTGGCAAATTCCAGATGAGTGACCTGATTTTGAAAATTCATAACTAATTCTAGAAAAATCGAAATGAAGTGGTTCAAATTGATACATGAAGATAACTCAAATATATTTCAGGGAAAAATCATTGGTAGACCAATCCTTGACAAATTTAACGTGGGTCAACGTTCCAATATTACTGTTCATCCAATAACTTTCTCCTGAATCCAGCATTCTGGTCCCAACTTTAACAATTTATATCTTTTCGTGTATACATCCAAATTATACATTCTATATATCAAATTAAATCTTAGTATGTCTAATTTTTACCCTAAAAATTTCGTACATTAATTAAATCATTTACTATTTTTAATGATTTATCAAACATGAATGGGTCTTCACAAGTTACTGTTCACTAAGCCTATTTTCAGCATTTAGTCTTTACATACCCAAGCATACAACCAACCCATATCAGTCATACAGGCCAGATAACAATTAATATCAAATAATCAACTGTTATATATCAGTGCATGATTAACTCCCTCATATTTTATTACATCCTTCTCTGTCTAAAATCCGGCAGCATAACTGCTACAATTCTTCTTTAGGAAGTAACCGATATTGTACCGATTCGGTAATTCCCTTATGAGAACTACCATTCTACGTAGTACCCAGGAAAGACTGGATGAACCTTCTGGGTCCACTCACTTCCAGCCTCCTTAGACAGCACTACGTACACAGTACGTATCAGTTCCTTTCTTTGTTCCGTCTTCGTTGCCGGAATTTCGGCAGCCTACCGGCGTCTCTTAAGATTTCCAAATTTTATTTTGACAGAACCTCCCCTATAATGTTATGTTTGGGAATGAGATTCAAAAGAATCCCAGTAACAATAATCATAACAAAATATGTAATGCAGAGTGACGGTGCTTGCTTGTGACTGTGTACAGATAAGTATGCTGCATGCTTCCATATTCAATAACATATGATCATAGCATTGGAATAGAGCTTCAAGCATAACATATAGGACAACAATCAACCAAACAAAACAACACATCACAAAGACATTACATAAGAGCTAGGCTTAGTTGTTACCTCAAAAGCAGTGCTTCAGAACTTCCCTACTACTTCCAACTTCACCAGAACTTCCTTACTTCTTTCTTTCTCACACTTTCTGTCTCAAGAACTTCTCTCTTCCCTTCTTCCTTGCTCATGCCGAAATGAGGGGCTAGGTGGGGGTATTTATAGTGTTGAGCAATGGCAATCTTGTAATTAGGAAGACTTATGATCCTGTGGTCCTGGTTTTTCCTGGAATTTCCTATTTTCTTTAATTCTTTTTTACATCATCACCCTGGACACCTCATGGGACACCTCATAGGACACCTCACCACCCATATTCTTCATGTGACGAAATTTGGAGGTTCTGGAAGCTTTTTGGTCCAATCCGGTACCGGCCCGGTCTATCGCCTCGAAAAACGTGCCATTTTCTGAATCTGATGTTTCTGAAGATCCTTTTTATGTCTACTGACCTCACATTTAGTATCTAGACCCTTTATATCATTAACTTTTTAATACTGGGTCCAGACTCAATTACAGATCCCCTGCGAAATGACCAAAATGCCCTTGGTGCCCTATCTTGTCCTATTTTAACCCTAAGGGCAAAATCGTCATTTCACACCTTTCTGGACTCGGTCAAAGCTTATACTGGCTCTAGTCAACCTTATTTAGACATGTCTTGACCTCTGGGTCTGTCCAAAATGACCAGAATACCCTTTATTCATCTGCTGCCCTTTTTGTACAACATAGGGGCATTTTCGTAATTTCGCACTTTTCCGGAGTTCTGCTGGACACTGGCCCACCTATCAGTCCAAGAGTCTTATTGGGCCTCTAATGGCGCCATTTTTGGGCTTCCTGGGTCTATTACCTGTATGGCACGCATTACGAGAAATCTTCTTTGACACAGTTCATTGAATATTTTAACTATTATTTACCGATTATATACCTTTTCCGGACACCGGCTCTTTTTCCCAGATACAGTGTCCTACTGTGTTCAGGCATCCTTGGGGGTTATAACGGTCATCTGACCGAAGTCATCCGATCGCATTCAGCCCCTTTAAAAATACCGATAAATCTCCTACCCGGATCCCCGGAGGCCTCACACTCCGTCTGGATTTTTTATTTTGTGAATAACTTTTCCTACAGACCTCCTATCGGTATCCTGTCAGTTTCCCGACATCCGCCCCATAAAGGCGCATCATCCTGTATTTTCCCACTTATATCTGAAATCTAGGGTATCCGGTATAAATTTTTATAACTTTTGGACGATCAGTCCATTTCTGGCTATCTGGAGTCTTCAAAAATTCCGGTATTAGGCTTGGTTACCCGGCGTCACCTGCCCTACCTTCTGGTAGAATCTGGGACTGAAATGCTGTCGGGCGGTGCAAACCACTTCTGGCCTATTTTCTTTAATTATACTTTAGCCCCAGGGAACTTTTCCTTCTTTATAATTAAGTCCCTTAATTTGGCTAAAATTACACTTTAAGACCCCACATTTTTGTCTACCTTTCATTCCTAACTTTAAACTTTCCATAATTGCATTTAGGTCCCTTAATTTCCTTTCTTTTGCAATTTAATCCTTTTCTTTACATAAAGGTCCACATGTCTTTCCTGAAACAGAGCTCATATATTTCGTTTAATCTGTACATAGGAACCAGTACAGAAAATTAAGGATATTACATTTCTCTCCCCCTTAAAATAAATTTCGTCCCCGAAATTTATATTACACCTATCCTATAGAAACAATTCTGGATACTTCTCTTTCATCTTTTCTTCTGTTTCCCATGTAGCCTCTTGTTCAGTCAAGCCTTTCCAGATCACTTTAACTAAAGGAATTTGCTTATTCCGCAACTGCTTGACTTTTCTATCAGCAATTCGCACCGGTCCAACCTCATAGGTCAAGTCATCTCGCAGTGCGACCTCATCTTGCTCAATCACATGAGATGGATCTGGAATATACTTCTTTAATTGGGAAACATGGAACACATCATGTATCTGGCTGAGATTCGGAGGAAGAGCCAACTTGTAGGCTACTGCTCCTATCTTTGAGAGTATCTGGAATGGCCCGATGTATCTTGGATGCAACTTCTTCACCTTAATCGATCGTCCGGCTCCTGTGGTTGGAGTTAACTTAAGGAATACATGTTCTCCTTCTTCAAACTCCAACGGCTTCCTTCTGACATCTGCATAGCTCTTCTGTCTGCTTTGAGCCGTCAACAATCGTTTTCTAATTACCGCAACTTGTTCTGCAGTTTGATCCACTATATCCGGACAAAGCATTCTTCTCTCGCTCAACTCTAGCCAGCATAAGGGGGATCTACATTTCCGTCCATAGAGTGCTTCAAAAGGTGCCATCTGTATACTGGCCTGATAACCATTGTTATATGCAAACTCTATAAGGGGTAAATGGATATCCCAGCTGCCTTTGAAATCTAGGACACATGCTCTCAGCATATCCTCTAACGTCTGTATTGTTCTTTCAGATTGACCATCTGTCTGAGGATGATAAGCTGTACTGAATCTGAGAGTAGTGCCCATTTCTTCCTGTAGAGCCCTCCAGAAATTTGAAGTAAATCGAGGATCTCTATCAGACACAATGCTGCTTGGGATACCATGGAGCCTAACGATCTCCTTTATATACAGCTTTGCCAGCTTTTCTAGAGAATCTCTCTTATTGATTGCCAGGAAATGTGCTGACTTTGTCAGTCGATCGATTACTACCCAAACCGCATCATGTCTACTTGGTGTCAAGGGTAGTCCTTCCACAAAGTCCATGGCAATCCCATCCCATTTCCAATCAGGAATATCTAAAGGCTGCAACGTTCCTGCTGGCTTTTGATGTTCAACTTTCACTTTCTGGCAGGTTAAGCACTTAGATACGTAAGCTACAACATCTTTCTTCAGTCCAGGCCACCAGAATAACCTTTTAACATCATGGTACATTTTGGTCATACCTGGATGTATCGTATATCGGCTTTTATGTGCTTCCTCCAGAATCCTTTCCCTTAATCCCCCAACATTTGGGATATAGGGTTTTCCCCTAAACTGTAGCAATCCGTCTGGGGACATCTCAAAATTCCTTGTCTTCCCTTTCTCCAGCTTGTCTTTGAATATTGCTGCGTGAAACATCCTTACCTTCATGTGTCTTAGGGACCATTTAGTAGCATTTAGAACCACTTTCAAGGTCATTGAAATCCAATTTCTCAATCTGGAATTTTACTCTTATCGAGTACTGTTCACTTGAAAATTCCAGATGAGTGACCTGACTTCGAAAAATCATAACTAATTCTAGAAAAATCAAAATGAAGTGGTTCCAATTGATAAATTAAGCTAACTCAATTATATTTCAGGTAAAAATAACTCGTTGACCATTCATTGACCAAGTCAACGTCAGTCAACGTGTCAAATTTACTGTTCATTCCACGTTTTTCTCCCTGAATCCAGCATTCTGGTCCCAACTTTGATAATTTATATCTCCTTTTGTAGACATCCAAATGATACGTTTTATATATAAAATTAAATCTTGGTATGTCTACTATTTACCATAAAAATTTCGTACATTTATTCATCCATTTACTATTTTTAATTATTTATCAAACATTATCATGTCACCACATGTTACTGTTATACAGTGGTAATTTCCAGCAATCAACTTTGCATACATATTCATACATCCATCATATATCAGTCAAACATGCCAAACAACAATTATTATTAATTAATAAGTTGTTTTACATCTGGCCATGTACATAAATTCTCATATCTCTATTGCATCTTTTCCTGCCTGAAGTCCGGCAGCATAACCGCTACGCTTCATCTGTACAAAGAACTGAACCGTACTGATTCGGTAATCCCCTCATTAGAACTACCATTCTACGTAGTACCCAGGAAAGACTAGATGAACCGGCTAGGTCCACTCACTTCTAGCCTCCTTAGACAGCACTACGTACACAGTACTTATCATATACTGATGTTCAGTCTTTACTTCGGCAGCATAACGGCGTCTCTTAAAATTCCCAAAATTCATTTCGACATAACCTCCCCTGTAATGGGATATTTATTGGGATGAGATTCGGGGGAATCTCAGTAGCAACAATCATAACAATATATGTAATGCAGAGTGACAGTGCTTGCTTGTGATTGTGTACAGATAAGTATGCTGCGTGCTTCCATGCTTAATAACATATGATCATAGCATTACAGCAGAGCTTCAGACATAACATATAAGACAACAATCCAACCAAACAATAGCACAATAAATCACAAAGCCATTACATAAAAGCTAGGATTAGTTACTACCTCAAAGGCTTAGCAGAGCTTTACTATCTCTATTATGCTCCCAGCTCCGCCAGAACTTCCTTTCTTTCTTTCTTCCTCTCACTTTCTCTCTCTAGCACCTCCTCCTCTCTCTAAAAGCTCCTTGGCCGTGCAGCAAATGAATGAATGGGGGGGTATTTATAACCTCCTCCAATGGCATTTCTGTAATTACCATGAACTTTGATCCTGCGGTCCTGGTTTTTCCTGGATTTTCCTATTTTCTATAATTCCTCCTTTACTGCATCATGCATGACATCATCGGGACACCTCACCAGGACACCTCAGCGCCACATTTATCACATGTCTGAAATCCTGGACACCTCAGCAGCTGACTCACCGGTCCAGTCTCTTGCCTCGTAGTACGTGTCCTCAACTTTTTCTTCTGCCTTTATGTTGGCGCCATGTGTCATCTTACTGGCACCTGTCACGCCTTCCAATGCTATCCAGATAAATCCAGGACTTTATCTGATCACCTCCTCGGTAATCGTGCCCACCGAGTAACTTTACTTTATTGAAACAGCATTAAAATAATATTTTAATGCCACTTTTTCCCACACATTACTGGGCCTACGTTTTTGGGCTCTGGGGATGTTGTCTTGGATCCTGATCAAGCCCAAGTACTCTGATGGCTCAATTCCCAAGAAACAGCCCTTGGCAAATTACCAAAATACCCTTGGGTGCCCTTTCTTGCACTATTTTAACCCTAAGGGTAAAATCGTCATTTTACACCCTTCTGTACTCTGTCAGGGCATATACTGACTCTAAGTAGCTTTATCTGTATATACCTTGGCTTCTGGGCCTATCCAGAATTACCAAAATGCCCTTTATTCATCTGTTCCCCTTTTGTACAACACAGGGGCATTTTCGTAATTTCGCACTTTTCCAGGGTTCTGCCGGACACTGGCCCACCTATCAGTCCAAGTGTCTTACTGGGCCTCTGTTGGCGCCATTATTGGGCCTTTCTGGGTCCAATATCCTCATGGCACGCATTACGAGGAATCTTCCCCTTTTAATAATTATTGAATATTTTATCTATTATTCACCGTTTATACACATATCCGGACACCGGCTCCTTCTGTCCGAAACACTAGCCTGCGGTGTTCAGGCATCCCTGTGAGTCATATCAGTCATCTGACTGAGGTCATCCGAACTCATTCAGTCCCTTTTTAAATACCGATAAATCTCCCTATCGGATCCCCCAAGGCCTCACACTCCCGTCTGGATTTTCTGATTTGCGAATAACTTTTTCTACAGGCCTCCTATCGGTATTCTGTCAGTTTCCCGACATCCGCCCCATAAGGACGTATCATCCTGTATTTTCTCACCTAGATCTGAATTCTAGGATACCCGGTATGAATTTTTATAACTTTTGGACGATCAGTCCATTTCTGGCTATCTGGAGTCTTCAAAAATTCCTGTATTAAGCCAGATTACCGAGCGTCACTTGCTCTCTCTACCGGTGAAATCTGGGACTGAAATGCTGTCGGACAGTCCAAATCACTTCCGGCCTGACTTTCTTTAATTACAATTTAGCCCCAGGGAACTTTTCTTCTTTTCATTTAAGTCCCTTTTTATTTGGCTAAAATTACACTTAAGGACCGCACATTTTTGTCTACTTTCCTTTTTGGCCTTGAAACTTTCCATAATTGCACTTAAGTCCTTTCATTTCCTTTACTAGGTCTAGGGGCATTATTGTCTTTTCATATTTTACCAGAGTATCCTCTGGCCCTGGACAACTATCCAGATACCCCTTCTTGACTGTCTAACCTTAGCCAAATGACCAAAATACCCTTTACTCATTCTTCAGTTATTCTATAACATAAGGGCATTTTCGTCATTTTGCACATTTTCCCCGGACACCGGCCCCCCTTACCACTGAACTGGTATTATGGGCTTGGGCCTTCCCTGGTGTCACTACGGGCCTTAGACAACACTGTATGGCCTCTGGCCATAGTCCGATCATCTCTATTCAGACTGCTCTTCCTTTACCGATTATAACTGTAATTTCCCATCTTCGAGGATTTTTACAGAAAAATCGGGACCTCAAATCAAAATTCTGTGACTCCTCATTCAATCCGGAATCCTTTTCTCTATCTCCCGGTATTTTCAGATATTTTATCCGGACCGGGCTGTTTTGGCCTGAAAAAGCACTCACGCGCACACTTTTCTAAAATGACCATTTTACCCCTGGTCATATTTCTAATTCTTTCATACACCTAGAGACCTCATATGCACATTTCGCAGTTCAGTGAAATGATCAGCATAATTTTCTCTATTTTTTGGCAAAATATGGTACTCATCGGCTACCAGTCCGATCTTTCCCATAATTACGATTATGCCCTTGAATTCTCCTTCTGGCATCTCTAGGCCTAAAAATTGGGGTGTTACACTGCGAGCTTATCCTGTTCCTGAGCCTCTTTGATCTCATCTTCTATGCAAGTTCTGACATGAACTCCTCCAAAAGGATTCTCCGTCAGTTGCATTTGATATAGAGGGCTCCAGTCGCGCATATATTCTATCAGTTCCAATTCCTTGATCATCATGTATGCAACCTGCACCACCTTTCTACTCAGGGCATCAGCTACCACATTGGCTTTTCCTGGATGGTATTTAATCTGGAAGTCATAATCTTTTAACAATTCCATCCATCGCCGCTGCCTCATGTTCAGCTCCTTCTGATCTTGCAGATACTTCAGGCTTTTGTGGTCGCAAAAAACCTCTATCATTGCTCCATATAAATAGTGCCTCCATATCTTCAGGGCATAGACCACCGCCGCAAGCTCCAGATCATGAGTGGGATAATTCTCTTCATGTGGCTTTAACTGCCGAGAGTTGTAGGCTACTACTCGACCTTGCTGCATAAGCACACATCCCAGCCCCTGCTTGCTAGCATCAGTGTAGACTACATAAGTCTGAGTTGGGTCTGGAATAATCAGCACGGGAGTAGTCGTTAATCTCTGCTTCAACTGCTGGAAGCTAGCCTCGCACTTCTCATCCCACCTAAACTGCTGATTCTTTCTGGTCAGCTTGGTAAGTGGTAAGGCAATTCGAGAAAAGTCTTGAATGAATCGTCTGTAGTACCCTGCTAGGCCGAGAAAACTTCTAATCTCTGTCACTGTCCTTGGCTGTTCCCAGCTCAAAACTGCTTCAACTTTGCTAGGATCCACAGCTACCCCGTCTCGGGATATGACATGACCGAGAAATTTGACTTCTGAAAGCCAAAACTCGCACTTACTCAGCTTAGCATAGAGCTTCTTCTCTTTAAGGGTACCAAGAACAATCCTCAAATGCCTTTCATGCTCCTCTGGAGATTTGGAGTACACCAGAATATCATCAATAAAGACCACAACGAACTGATCTAGATAAGGCCTGAAAATCCGGTTCATATAGTCCATGAAAATAGCAGGTGCATTGGTTAGTCCAAAAGGCATCACCAAAAATTCAAAATGTCCGTAGCGCGTTCTGAACGCCGTCTTTGGAATATCATCTGGCTTGACCCTTAGTTGATGGTAGCCAGATCTCAAGTCAATCTTGGAGAATAAGCTCGCTCCTGCCAATTGATCTAGCAGGTCATCAATTCTGGGAAGAGGATACTTGTTCTTAACTGTAAGCTTATTTAATTCCCTGTAGTCAATGCACAGCCTTAAGCTACCATCTTTCTTCTTGACGAACAGTACTGGAGCACCCCATGGCGATACACTGGGTAGTATAAAACCCTTCTCCAATAGCTCCTCAATTTGCTTCTTCATTTCCATCATTTCATTGGGAGCCATCCTGTATGGGGCTTTTGATACTGGTCCAGCTCCAGGTACAATGTCGATCGCAAACTCCACTTCACGCTCCGAAGGCAATCCCTGAATCTCCTTTGGAAAGACTTCAGGAAATTCATTGACTACAGGAACCTCCTCGATGCCTTCCTCCACTTCTGCTTGAACAAAAAAGAATACCACATATCCCTGACATCCTTTCCGTAGATATTTTTCTGCCTGAGCCTCTGTCACGAAGTTCAGTTGTACTTCTAGGCTCCGATCAGTAGTGATCTTTGGACCAAGAACTAGGGTCTTGTTTCTGCAGTCCAACATCACATTATTGGAGGATAACCAATTTAAACCGAGTATGACCTCAATCTCCTGGAAAGGCATACAGATCAGGTCCAGGGTGGTACTGCAGTGCTCATAACGCACCACACTATTTAGACAGGCATCAGATGTGATCACCCTAGCGTTGGTGGGGGTTTTCACCTGTATATCATAACGTAACTTGCTGATCAGAAGGCCTAGGCATTTAGCACATTCATAAGATATAAAGGAATGACTTGCACCCGAATCAAATAGGGTAGTCACAGCATGATCATTGAGATAGATTGTACCTTGGATCATCTCAGATGATCGCTGAGTATCCTCTCTAGTGAGTGCAAACACTCGTCCCGCCGTCCTTGGCCTTGGATCAGTTATAGCTTGAGGACATTCCCTGGAAAAATGTCCGGGCTTTCCGCAGGTGTAGCATACATTCTGGCCCATCAAGCATGGTCTGTCACCATGATTCTTTCCACACTTTTCACATACTGGGGCCTTTGGATCCCTGTTATTTGATCTTCCACGGAAATTTCCCCTATTAGGCCTCTTGGTCTGCCACGGGCGCTTTCTTTTCTTATAGCCGCTCCAACTGGCCGCTTCTTGATTCCGTCCGGCCTTATCAGGAGTCGCTTGATCTTTACTCCCAGATCTGGACAGCATTCTATGATTCATGCTGTTCTCAACGATTCGACATGCTTCCACAGCCTTATTGAACTGGCTGTATTGTTGGGGAGTTAACTTCTCCTTTAACATAGAATTCAGCCCTCGAATCATTCTTTCTGTCATCCAGCGTTCGTCATCCACTTGGCGTAGGTAAGTTGAATATTGAGATAGCCGGATGAACTTGGCCAAATATTCATCAAAAGCTTCTTTTTCTCCTTGCCTCAGCACAAGGAATTCAGCCTCCCTTTCATCTCTGACAGATTGAGGAAAATATTTCTCATAAAATTGCTCAAGAAATATTTCCCAGGTAACTGGAATATCTCTTGCTTGGAGAAGTAACTCTATATTCTTCCACCATCTATCCGCATTCTTTTCTAATTGATAGATGGCCATTTGGGCCTTGGTTTCAGTCGGGCAGTCGAGGACCTTAAAGATCTTCTCTAATCTGCTGACCCAATTTTCTGCTACATGTACTTCAAATGTCCCTTCGAATATGGGAGGATTGTGTTTGCAAAATCGCACCATCCATTGTTGGATGCCAACTGCCTCCTCCCTTGATTCAACCCTTCTCTGGGGCTGTTCCGCCTGCTGTGGTACTTCTTCAGGTTCTCTACTAGTTGCTCCTGAAGGCTCTAGCGGTCTTAAATTATTTACAGCTGCTGCTACTGCCGCGGCTATGGCAGCATCTCTTTCTTGTTCATTTCGTGCTTGAGCAGCTCTCATTTCTTCTATCATCTTTTGTTGCTGTTCTAATCGTTCTAGAATCATTTGATTAAGGTTTCCAGCCTCTCGGGGTTCCTCAGCTGGAATAGTTCTCCTCGTTCGTACCATTTTGTTATACTTAAAAACAGAAGGGAATACGATAAATAACATAATTCCTTTTCATTTCATTTCACACATAATATACATACAGAGTATATGTACATATCACAGTACCATTCTAGTCTTTTATACATTAGAAATATTACTCTAATTTTTCTTAAACTTCATTCTAATATATTCTCCTACTAGGTAGATCCAGTCGGATATGGTACAATATGATTCTCTATCAAAATACTGGTCCAACTCCGATCTCCAGGTAGGAGTCTTCGGCAATACGTCATTCATAATTTCTAGCCAAAGCCCCATGGTTAACACATTTGGATCCCAGGCTTGATATATGGCTTTCACCCTTGTGATAAACTCCTGGTAGACCGAATAATCTTGATCTATGTTTTCAAACAGGGTCTGCCTCAACTCGTATAGTTGTCGGGCTAATGCTACCGAGCTCTCAAGTTGCTCTCTACTCAGGTTCCTCCCTGGGACCATTCTTACGATTAAACCTCCTAAATACATTTCTACTAGAGTCACTTCGGGCCTACTGGGACCTGGCGCATTACTCTGAACATGTACTTGGCTGGATCCTGAACTGTCTGTTATATTCAAGGGTACCGCACTTATGGGAATGGCAGGAATAGGGCCTTCTGTTATCATCACCTCCTGATCATCAATTGGAAAGTTTGATCCTACCGAGGAACTATCCTCCTCAGAATCACCAGCTACTGGAGGTGTCCAGAGGTCAGAATCATTGCTTACTATCTCTTCTTCTGAACTATCTGAACTAGAGACCTCTGGTCTTAATTCCCATTGGTTTACTGTAGTTTCAGACCCAAATCTATGTCTAGCCATCCTGCAAACACTAACTTAGTGTCAATTATGACGGCTTTATCATGGTATATCTTTCTATAAATCATCTACTCAGAGCATTTCTTAAGCCAGAATCCTTTGCTCTGATACCAAAATGTCACATCCTTATTTTTATACATCTTAGGGACCATTCAGTAGCACTTAAACCACTTTCAGGGTCATTGAAGTCTAAACACTTAATCTGGAATTTGCCACAGTGAACAGTACTCGATATGAATAAAATTCCAGATTAAGTGTTTAGACTTCAATGACCCTGAAAGTGGTTTAAGTGCTACTGAATGGTCCCTAAGATGTATAAAAATAAGGATGTGACAGCTTGTGCCCTTATGGTCTAACCACCTGCCATTCTATGGTTTCATCATTTCAATTTGTGCTCTAACTACGAGCCATTAGAACTATGCTCTAACTGCGAGCATTCTGTATCAGATCCAACTCTTATCTGAAGAGTGATCTATACTCATCTGAATCTAGCTCTATCTGGGAGCCATATGTTTCAGATCCAACTCTCATCTGAAGAGTGATCTAGAAACAATCTCTTTACTCTTTTCTGCTTTCTTTCTGTCTACCATTCCTTTCAACAGAAATGGCTCTGAGTACTGCATTCACAAGTCTGCAGAATTACCTGAGTATCCTCAATCATAACATATCTGAATATCATAGCTTATTATCCCATGAACTAAGACTATCTATCATCCTCAATACATATCTCATTACATGTCATATGGTATGGGAGCAACATAACTTCCTCATAACTTTCTCATCTCATATCTTTACTCATATATACTCTACCCTGCACGTACTACCAAAAGGGAGTATTCATTCATCATGGCATACTCTAACATGCATGTCATCATATGACAACTGCAAGAGATGCAACCATTTATCATAACTTATGGCATCATAAGCCATATCATCCTCATACTTTGCTCAACCATCCATCAGACTAACTAAACCTCAAGGCATATTTTCTTTATCATATTGCCTATCATATATTGGTTAGTCATCCTGAACACTTACTTAGGCTGCCACACTACCCTCTTACCAGGGTATAGACTCAACCCTTCATTACTTTATTTTACATAGTGGAGTCACTGTATCTCGTAATCTGTGGCTACCTTTCTACTATCTCTTAACTTCTTCTGTCTATCCATCAGTCCCTAGTCTATTCTTGACCGGACTGTGGTTCCTGATCGGTCTCTCTCTTGATCCTAGCGAACTTCAGTCGCATAGATCTCATTCCTCATCTTCTACTATCATTTCTGTTCTCTAGGGTACTCTACCCTGGATCTATCACTTCTCCGTGATGGAATCCCTCTGCTTAGGGAATATTAGCTCTTTAACTATTGACCATCACGTCTCTAGCCTTAGGCCATGTCCTAGGCTCATTCCTAGGCAAACCTCATAGTAGCTATCCGGCTAACTCATCTTAACTCATCATCATCATCCTTTACATCATCCTTTGCTACTCATCCTGCCTAGCACGGATGACTCACACAGGGTCTACCTCATTGGAGTTGCCAGCTTTCTCTATGCATAGCTTCTCCACTCAAGCTCTATATTCTTTTCTTATGTTCACCATCTTTTTCCTCAAAAAGAAAAATGAACACACATCTCATCTAGGAGCTCTGAGCTTATATCTCTGTTGAGTTTTCTAAACCTCTATGTGAATAAGTGTCTGTTGCAACCTGAGTATTGGATAGTCGTGACTCACATTCTTTGTGATCATTAGTCAGTGACCATCATACTCAATATTTCTACCTTTAGTCGCGACCTAAATCTTCTGCCGTCGCGACCTGAACATTTCTAGTCGCGACCTAATTTTTCTGGCGTCGCGACACTAGACCTCTCTCGTCGCAACCTCAGCTTTTCGTAATGTACCGTTGTGACCTTGGAATATACACGTCGCGACCTAATCTCTCTGTAAATAACAGTCGCGACCTCTCCAATTCTTAGTCGCGACTAAAACTCTTTTTGAGCTACCTGTCGCGACCTAAAACCACATTAGTCGTGACTCAATACCATTCTCTCGCAAGGGAAAATACTCTATCAGAGCATCACTGAGCCAGAACCTTCTGTTCTGTGCCAGAATCTTATACTCTGAACCAGAGTCCTTTCTGGTCTATGCCAGAACCTCTTGCTCTGATACCAAAATAAAACATCCTCCTTTATACTCCTCAGAGTACACTTGCGGAAGCTGTAATAGCTGTACCTAAGTTCAGAGATTGAACTTTTAACTCTGAAGTTCCTTATTCTGAACCTTTACTTTAAGAACTGATTTCTCACCTTCTACACATCCAAATGAGGCTTGTTACCTATCCACGGAATGCCCCAGATGTGTACTACCGGCTCACTAAATCTCGTGGCCAGACTCCTCCGTTTACTAGGTCGAACTGAGGTCAGAACACTGCTGCCTCAGGACCTGCGAATTTCCCTCTTAAGTTATCATACATAAACTGAATATGCCAGACAACATTTATCATTGAATAACATAATGTCATACATTATCATTGAATAACATAATGTCATACAGCATGGCATACACAACAAGACATATACATAATCTTTCTATCTTTATTACATCTCTTTCTGCCTAAACTCAGGCAGCATAACCGCTACGCTTCATCTGTACAAAGAACTGAACTGTACTGATTCGGTAATCCCCTCATAAGAACTACCATTCTACGTAGTACCCAGGAAAGACTAGATGAACCGGCTAGGTCCACTCACTTCTAGCCTCCATAGACAGCACTACGTACACAGTACTTATCATATACTGATGTTCAGTCTTTACTTTGGCAGCATAACGGTGCCTCCTGGCTTTCTCAAAATCTACTTCATCATAACCTCCCTGTAATGGGTTATGTATGTGGATGAGATTCGGGGGAATCTCAGTAGCAACAATCATAACAATATATGTAATGCAAAGTGACAGTGCTTGCTTGTGATTGTGTACAGATAAGTATGCTGCGTGCTTCCATGCTTAATAACATATGATCATAGCATTACAGCAGAGCTTCAGACATAACATATAAGACAACAATCCAACCAAACAATAGCACATCAAATCACAAAGCCATTACATAAAGCTAGGATTAGTTACTACCTGGCTAGCTCAGCAGAACCTTACTATCTCTATTCTGCTTCCAGCTCCGCCAGAACTTCCTTACTTCCTTTTCTCCTTTCTCTCTTCCCTTCCTTCTCCTTCTCTCTCTTCTTTCTCTCCCTTCTCCCTTCCATACGTGAATGCAAGAATGAGGGGGTATTTATAACCTCCTCCAATGGCAATTCTGTAATTACCATGAACTTTGATCCTGCGGTCCTGGTTTTTCCTGGATTTTCCTATTTTCTTTAATTCCTCATTTACTGCATCATGCATGACATCACCGGGACACCTCAGCATGCCACCTCAGCGCCACATTTATCACATGCTGAAATTCCTGGACATCTCAGCAGCTGACTCAGCAGGCTGACTCACTGGTCCAGTGTCTTGCCTCGTAATATGTGCCCTCAGCTTTATCTGCTTTCTGCAGACTAATGCCATGTGGCGACTGGAAGAGACCTTGCACGCTTCCCAATGCTATCCAGATAAGTCCCAGACTTATCTGATCACTTCCTCGGTTTTCATGCCAACCGAGTAACTTTACTCTGCTGAACCATTACTTTAATGCCATATGGCATCTTGTGGGTCCCATGAGGATACCTTATCAGTCCACCTCATGGTTTCCAGATAACCTTTCCTGTATCTGGCCTCCTACATCCGGTCTATCTCTAACCGGGTAACTATTGAAAGGAATTGGAAGACAAGCAGCGGAAATAAACTTTAAAAATTTTCCATTCCTTGCCAGGATCTGCCGTATGTGTTTAAGTCAAGTGGAAAGAATCATTACCCTTAGTGTTGCTCAGCGAATTTCACAGCTTCTCTACGTGGGTGGTGATCTCTTTCTGATCGCAAGAAATCGATGGAGTGTTCCTCAGCGACCTTCACAGATTCTCTCCGCGGACGGTGGTCTCTTTCCGATCACAAGAAGTCGACGCCTCAGGTCGGCTTCCTCTACTGGTATCCACACGAACAGCGTTCCAACCACGAACGACGTGCTAGCGTCTCCTGTCCCTCCAAGGCTTTCACAAGTCTCCGTCTCTATTTCGGCAGTTTCTTGTCTGCAAACCTTTTGCAGATTCCGTTCGGCCTTTTGTGTTCTGTGTTATTTTCAAACGTAGCTCCTCCAATCAGATATAGAGGATGCTATGCGTTTTTCCACCTGACCTAATTGGATTTTGGAGTTAATCTTATATTAATTCCGAATTGATACAATATCATATATTGTATAATTTTATAAGAAACTAATTAAATAAAATAATATTAAATCCGTCCCACAGATTTAATTACTTATTTATTTAACTTTAAATAAAGATGAGACTGAGTTATATTTGATTTATTCCCATAAATCAAATTTGAGATATCCTATCAATTTAAATTTCGAATTTCAAACGTGATAGAGATTTAATTTATCCTTATAAATTAAATCTTATAAATATCTCTTATATGAGATATCCTATCAATTTGAATTTCGAATTTCAAACGTGATAGAGATTTAATTTATCCTTATAAATTAAATCTTATAAATATCTCTTATATGAGATATCCTATCAATTTGAATTTCGAATTTCAAACGTGATAGAGATTTAATTTATCCTTATAAATTAAATCTTATAAATATCTCTTATATGAGATATCCTATCAATTTGAATTTCGAATTCAAACATGATAGGGATTTAATTTATCCTTATAAATTAAATCTCATATATCTCATATATATAATATATATATATATACGAATTTATATATATACGAATATAAATATAAATAAATATATATATATACATTCACCTGGATCTTTCATTGAATCTGGACATGTCTTAGATTCAATGAATCTGGACATCATAGCTCGTGTTGGGCTATTTTGTGTGCGACCCTGTAGGCCCATATGAAGTTGGCAGTGGGCCATTTGCTATACTAGCCCACAAGTCGCAAGCGGTCTCTAGCAAGACATAACAACTACCCAAATCATATGAGGATCGATAAACGATGTAACCTTTTATACAACCATATCATGTCCCTTCTGTCACGCGATATTTTGGTCATGGATGAGGCATGGATAATGTCATCCTCCTATTCCCGACCGTTACTTTCTCGATCCCTGAGTAGTCTGACTATAGAAATGGAACTACCTTTCCATTACAGTATGGCCATACATTTCTCAGACTCACTCATCGAGGGGCCCAGTAATATCTCTCCACGAATGTGAGGGACAAATTCCATCTTGACCATTCACATTCCTCCGCATGAAAAACCACTAAGCCCAAACATAGTCTTTATGATCACTCGGTCAAAAGTGACTTTTGACTAGGTCAAAGCTGAGCGTTTTGTCATGTAGGAATCCATGATGATCTCAGGTCAAAGGGCATATTGACATGGTTTGTATATGAGAGAAGCTTATGACGTTACCCATGCAGTTCTCTCATAGCGGGTCGGTCCAACACCCTGTACTCTTACATGTGCTTATGACTTTGATTTATATCTCTATACATCTTCAAAGTCATACTGGTCTTATTTCATCTGTGCTCCCACATAGATGATCGACCAGGGACATTTAGGATAATATCATGAATTATCCAAGGATGGTCATCATAGTAAACATGCAAATAATATGATAACTCAATTAATAAATTCATAAATCAATAATGTTCATAAGACAATGATTGGCCCCTAGGGCACGATTTCCAACAACCTCCCACTTGCACTAGGTACAATCATTAATTTGACTAATTCCCATTGACCTAACATGACGCTCATGCTTTGCCTGCACAAGCGGCTTTGTTAGAGGATCAGCAACATTATCTTCTCCTGCTACTTTGCATATTTTTATATCACCTCTATCGTTGATTTCTCTGATGAGATGAAACCGCCTGAGTATATGCTTGGTCCTTTGATGTGACCTAGGCTCTTTGGCCTGTGCAATAGCACCGCTATTGTCACAGAGCAAAGTTATTGGATCTGAGATGGTAGGTATCACCCCTAGTTCTGTGATGAACTTCCTGATCCAAACGGCTTCCTTAGCTGCATCAGATGCTGCTATATACTCAGCTTCCGTTGCAGAATCTGCTACAGTGCCCTGCTTAGAGCTCTTCCAGCTTACTGCTCCATTATTGAGGAGGAATATGTATCCAGACTGCGATTTTTGGTCGTCCTGGTCAGTTTGGAAACTCGCATCTGTGTAACCAGTTACACAGAGCTCATCATCCAATCCACCATAGACCAAGAATAAGTCCTTAGTCCTTCTTAAGTACTTAAGGATATTCTTGACAGCAGTCCAATGGCCCTCACCAGGGTCCTGTTGGTATCTGCTAGTCATACTTAAGGCAAACGAGACATCCGGTCGAGTACATAACATGGCGTACATGATAGATCCTATGGCCGAGGCATATGGAACCTTACTCATGCGACCTCGCTGATCAGATGTACTAGGACACAGATCTTTGCTGAGGTGAGTACCATGAGACATGGGTATGAAACCCCTCTTTGATTCGTGCATACTGAACCTATGCAGTATTTTGTCTATGTATGTACTCTGACTGAGTCCTAGAAGTCTTTTAGATCTATCTCTATAGATCCTGATTCCTAGGATGTAGGTGGCTTCACCCAAGTCTTTCATCGAGAAAGACTTTCCTAACCAAGACTTGACAATCTGCAAGGTAGGAATGTCATTCCCAATAAGTAGGATGTCATCGACATAGAGTACTAAAAACACAACTGTGCTCCCACTAACCTTCTTGTACACACAAGGTTCATCAATGTTTTGAAGAAATCCAAACTCTTTGATTACTTCATCAAAACAATGATTCCAACTCCGAGAGGCTTGCTTTAGTCCATAAATGGACCTTTGAAGCTTGCACACTTTACCAGAGTCCTCGGAACGCACAAACCCTTCAGGTTGTGTCATGTACACGTCCTCAAGGAGCTTTCCATTAAGGAAGGCTGTCTTGACGTCCATCTGCCATATTTCATAGTCATAATATGCTGCAATAGCAAAGAGGATTCTGATTGATTTGGCCATTGCTACTGGGGAAAAGGTCTCATCATAGTCCACACCATGAGTTTGAGTAAAACCTTTTGCAACCAGTCGTGCCTTGAAGACATTTACATTGCCATCCATGTCAGTTTTCTCTTTGAAAACCCACTTGCACCCGACGGTTTTTACACCTTCAGGCGGGTCGACTAAGGTCCAAACCTGATTGTCGTACATGGATTGCATCTCAGACTTCATGGCACTAAGCCATTTTTCGGAGTTTGGTCCCACTATAGCTTCTCGATAGGTAGTCGGCTCATTATGCTCAATGAGCAACACATCACGACTATCAGAAATCAGAAATCCATATCTCTGAGGCTGAAGTCGTGTCCTATTAGACTTTCGTGGACCTTGCGTGACTTGAGGAGTCTCAACAACTTGTTGTGAGTCTTCTCTATTTTCCATCTGCAGTTCTGTGGTGTCTTGTAGCTCTCGAACTTCTTCGAGTTGTACCTTACTCCCACTGGTTCTTTTAGAGATAAATTCTCGTTCAAGAAAGGTACCATTTCTGACAACAAACACTTTGTTATCAGCAGGGTTGTAGACGTAATATCCCTTGGTTTCCTTAGGATATCCCACAAAAAGGCATTTTGAGGATTTGGGCGCTAATTTGTCTGAGGCTTGTTGCTTAACATAGACCTCGCATCCCCAAATCTTGAGGAAAGATAAACTAGGCGTCCTCCCAGTCCATATCTCATACGGAGTCTTTTCGATTGCCTTAGATGGAACACGATTTAGTGTGAACGCAGCTGTTTCTAGGGCATAGCCCCAAAAGGAGGGTGGAAGATCTGTTCGACTCATCATGGATCGAACCATATCTAATAGTGTTCGATTTCTCCGTTCAGAAACGCCATTCCATTGTGGTGTCCCTGGAGGAGTCAATTGTGAGAGTGTCCCACAATTCCTAAGATGATCTATGAACTCTTGGCTCAAATATTCACCACCCCGATCAGATCGAAGGGCTTTAATTGTTTTGCCAAGCTGGTTTTGTACTTCATTTTGAAATATCTTGAACTTTTCAAAAGATTCAGATTTATGTTTCATTAGATAGATGTACCCATATCTGCTGAAATCATCTATGAATGTTATGAAGTACGAATAACCTCCTCTGGCATTTGTGTTCATCGGTCCACACACATCTGTATGTATGAGGCCCAATAAATCAGTGGCCCTCTCACTGTGCCCAGTGAAAGGTGACTTTGTCATCTTTCCTAACAAGCAAGACTCGCAAGTGTCATATGATTCAAAATCAAATGAGTTTAGAAATCCATCTTGATGGAGTTTGGAAATGCGTTTCTCATTTATGTGGCCCAGACGACAGTGCCAGAGGTATGTGGGATTCAAATCGTTTGGTTTGACCCTTTTGGCGGTTATGTTATAGATATTTCCATGATTGGGTTGTTCCAAATTTAATATGTAATGATCAACATGCAAATCACCATGAGCATAGAAAACATCATTACGATAAATAGAACATCTACTATTCCCAGCAATGGAAGTGAAACCTTCCTTATCCAAATAAGAAAGTGAAACAATGTTACTACTTAAAGCAGGAACATAATAGCAATTGTTCAAAACTAACAAAAGCCCAGTGGGCAGAACTAATTCATAAGTGCCTACAGCTAACGCAGCAACCCTTGCTCTGTTTCCAACTCGTAGGTCAACTTCACCCCTTTTCAGCTTCCTACTGTCCTTTAGTCCCTGCACATTCGTACAAATGTGAGAACCACATGCAGTATCTAATACCCATGAGGTGGAAGTAGAAAGATGAATGTCTATAACATAAATACCTGAAGCGATAGCCCCACTATCCTTCTTGTTCTTTTTCAGATCTTCGAGGTAGAGTTTGCAATTCCTCTTCCAATGACCCGGTTCATTGCAGAAGAAGCAGACTCCTTCCTTCGGAGGCTTTGCCTTCTTTGGTGCAGGCTTGGTTTCGGGCTTGCCTGACTCTTTGGTCTTACCTGATGAGCCATGACCCTTCCCCTTGCCTTTGCCTTTCTTTTTCGTACCCTTTCCTTTCTGAACCATCAAAACACTACTGGGTTTCTTCTTAAGACTCGGCTCAGCAGTTTTAAGCATCCCATGCAGTTCAGAAATAGATTTCTCCATGTTGTTCATGTTGTAGTTCATAACAAACTGGTCATAACTTTCCGGGAGTGAGTTTAAGATCAAATCTGTAGCTAACTCCTGGCTCATGGGAAATCCAAGCCGTTCAAGGTGATCAATGTACCCTTTCATCTTTAAGACATGAGCACTGACTGATGCACCTTCAGCCATCTTGCAGGAATGTAAGGCCTTAGTGGTCTCATACCTCTCTTGCCTTGCCTGTTGCTGGAACATTTCCTTGAGATGCACAATCATCTCATAAGCCTCCATGTGTTCCAGATCTCTTTGGAGCTCCGGAACCATGGTGGCTAGCATCAAGCATCCCACATCGACAGAGTCTTCCTTATGCTTCATATAAGCATCTCTCTGAGCTCTGGGAGCATTGGCGGCTGGCTCCTCAGGAATGGGTTGATCTAGGACATGCGCCTTTCTTTCCTGCTTGAGAACAATTCTCAAGTTCCTAAACCAGTCAAGAAAGTTTGTCCCACTGAGTTTGTCCTTCTCAAGGACAGATCGCAGCGATAATGTAGCAGTATTACTAGTCGTCATGATTCTACAATTAAAATATGCAATGTAATTAGTAATCTCCCACTAAATAAACAACCCTCAATGCAATAGTTAGTGGGCTAAGATCCATATTTGGCTCAAACTTAAGTCCGCTTTGGCAGGACGCTTAGATTAAGTTATTTAGGTAGGTAACACCTTTACCAATTACATCAAATGTAACTCTTAGATATTCATGGGATCCTGTCATCATATGATCTGGCATGTTCTAATCCCATCTAATGCCTTGAGATCCAAAACTGTTTTGTTAATCTCAATTAAGTCAAACAATAATGAACCTATGAGAGTAGCACCATTACTCTTTGCTTATCTCCCCAAGATAACTCAAAAGCACCCACTTTGGTGGAGTCCACAATTGAGCGATCGAGGTTTTGACAAGTGTTCATAAATTGACGGCATTATGACTTAAGATTTCTTTTAGAGGGCCTAATTTAACTATCTGGTTTATAAAACGCATGTTTCTCAGTTCGTATCTCATACAAGTAATATGCATGTGCTGATCTAATCATAAGATGCATAATTCAAACGTGATACAATATGGCTCACCTATCCTAAGTCCCCTCAAGCCAATGAGAGGAGCTCTCTAGTAAGAAAAGAGAAATTACATATAGAAACCTCTTTTAACATTCGAGGGGAGTGAGATGAGAGGAGAAGGTACATTGAGAGTATATAGAGGAAGGCACGACACGCAGGCCGTATTTTTAAAAATTACAACACTTGCAATCTAGAGCCATATTGTTCACCATACCCAAACATTCAAGAATCAATATTCAGATCTAATCGAAGGGCAAAAAACATTTACAAAGTAACATATGTTACGGTTATGATGCGCTACGAACAGGTAGCTACGGCGGTCCCGCTAGCCGGTTAGCGGGCGGCTGTCCCGCTAGCCGGTTAGCGGGCGGGGTCTCTGGGGCAGCGCCCCGGAAGAAAATTTTTTTTTTGTTTTTGTTTCATAAATAATCACGAATCTGAATTCGGTTTTCACAAATAATCACAAATTCGAATTCGGTTTTCTTAGACCCCATCTATGCGGATTGATCAAATCAAAAAGCATCACCACCGATTTCAATTTCCTTTTAGATTCCTTTTATGTCATACACAACAAGGATTCCATATATGTCACACATACAACGCTTATTATATGATCGGCTACTAATAACATATATCATATAAATCACAAATCAAGCCTAACTTAAACACAAAACGGCATGGCTCTGATACCACTGAAAGGAATTGGAAGACAAGCAGCGGAAATAAACTTTAAAAATTTTCCATTCCTTGCCAGGATCTGCCGTATGTGTTTAAGTCAAGTGGAAAGAATCATTACCCTTAGTGTTGCTCAGCGAATTTCACAGCTTCTCTACGTGGGTGGTGATCTCTTTCTGATCGCAAGAAATCGATGGAGTGTTCCTCAGCGACCTTCACAGATTCTCTCCGCGGACGGTGGTCTCTTTCCGATCACAAGAAGTCGACGCCTCAGGTCGGCTTCCTCTACTGGTATCCACACGAACAGCGTTCCAACCACGAACGACGTGCTAGCGTCTCCTGTCCCTCCAAGGCTTTCACAAGTCTCCGTCTCTATTTCGGCAGTTTCTTGTCTGCAAACCTTTTGCAGATTCCGTTCGGCCTTTTGTGTTCTGTGTTATTTTCAAACGTAGCTCCTCCAATCAGATATAGAGGATGCTATGCGTTTTTCCACCTGACCTAATTGGATTTTGGAGTTAATCTTATATTAATTCCGAATTGATACAATATCATATATTGTATAATTTTATAAGAAACTAATTAAATAAAATAATATTAAATCCGTCCCACAGATTTAATTACTTATTTATTTAACTTTAAATAAAGATGAGACTGAGTTATATTTGATTTATTCCCATAAATCAAATTTGAGATATCCTATCAATTTAAATTTCGAATTTCAAACGTGATAGAGATTTAATTTATCCTTATAAATTAAATCTTATAAATATCTCTTATATGAGATATCCTATCAATTTGAATTTCGAATTTCAAACGTGATAGAGATTTAATTTATCCTTATAAATTAAATCTTATAAATATCTCTTATATGAGATATCCTATCAATTTGAATTTCGAATTTCAAACGTGATAGAGATTTAATTTATCCTTATAAATTAAATCTTATAAATATCTCTTATATGAGATATCCTATCAATTTGAATTTCGAATTCAAACATGATAGGGATTTAATTTATCCTTATAAATTAAATCTCATATATCTCATATATATAATATATATATATATACGAATTTATATATATACGAATATAAATATAAATAAATATATATATATACATTCACCTGGATCTTTCATTGAATCTGGACATGTCTTAGATTCAATGAATCTGGACATCATAGCTCGTGTTGGGCTATTTTGTGTGCGACCCTGTAGGCCCATATGAAGTTGGCAGTGGGCCATTTGCTATACTAGCCCACAAGTCGCAAGCGGTCTCTAGCAAGACATAACAACTACCCAAATCATATGAGGATCGATAAACGATGTAACCTTTTATACAACCATATCATGTCCCTTCTGTCACGCGATATTTTGGTCATGGATGAGGCATGGATAATGTCATCCTCCTATTCCCGACCGTTACTTTCTCGATCCCTGAGTAGTCTGACTATAGAAATGGAACTACCTTTCCATTACAGTATGGCCATACATTTCTCAGACTCACTCATCGAGGGGCCCAGTAATATCTCTCCACGAATGTGAGGGACAAATTCCATCTTGACCATTCACATTCCTCCGCATGAAAAACCACTAAGCCCAAACATAGTCTTTATGATCACTCGGTCAAAAGTGACTTTTGACTAGGTCAAAGCTGAGCGTTTTGTCATGTAGGAATCCATGATGATCTCAGGTCAAAGGGCATATTGACATGGTTTGTATATGAGAGAAGCTTATGACGTTACCCATGCAGTTCTCTCATAGCGGGTCGGTCCAACACCCTGTACTCTTACATGTGCTTATGACTTTGATTTATATCTCTATACATCTTCAAAGTCATACTGGTCTTATTTCATCTGTGCTCCCACATAGATGATCGACCAGGGACATTTAGGATAATATCATGAATTATCCAAGGATGGTCATCATAGTAAACATGCAAATAATATGATAACTCAATTAATAAATTCATAAATCAATAATGTTCATAAGACAATGATTGGCCCCTAGGGCACGATTTCCAACAACTATCTCATTTGGACCTTCACCGCTCTTGGCCCATACTCTTGGCACTACTTTAGCCACTACTCGCGACCTAGCCATCATCTCATCGCGACTTAGAACATTCTGGTTCATTAGTCGCGACCACAGCTTTCTCTAGTCGGGACCATAACAGTCTTTCATCGCGACCACAACACAATCTAGTTGCGACCATAACTTTTCTAGTCATAACCAGCCCATTTTACCTATTAGTCGTGACACACATCATTCAGTCGCGCCTAAGCCTTTCTGCCATTACTAGTCGCGACGTAAGTACTTCCTAGTCGCGACCACAATGCTTTCTCGTCGCGTATAACTCTTTCTGTAACCATTAGTCGTGACCATACCGCTCTCTTATCGCGACCTAAATGGTCAGCTCTCAACTCCACATCCTTTGACCTTTGCATCATCCCAAATGGCCATTCTACCCCTTGGGACTTTCACTATTTATACATAAGTCCCCGTACTTTCGCTTATTTGCAGCTTAGTCCCTGAAACTCTCTGCGTTCCTCTGGAACTTCTGCTAAAAAGGGGTCTAGTAGCCTCTCAATCTTAGGCTATTTCTGCATCTCTAGGCCTAAAAATTGGGATGTTACATTAGACCATGATGGCACAAGCCAATGGTAAGCCACAGTAAAGTAAGAAAGATGAAAAGGAACTCCTGAGTAAGAGAGGAAGTAAGTAGAGTCTGGGTAAATGATACGAGGCTATAAAAATTTTTAAATTTTTATTTATGGAGTTATCAACAGGTGGAAGCAGTTAACCTTATAACTTAGTCTGTTGGTTTAAGATCTTCGGGAGATATACAGTACAACAGAATCCTAGTTAGATTCTGGAGGGTCGCAGTTAGATCCTAACATGGCTCCAGGGTCACAGTTAGATCCTAACAGATTCAGAGTCGCAGTTAGATTCTGAAGAGGCTAACGGTTGATCGTAGTTAGATCCCGAGGTCGCAGTTAGACCTAGCCTAAGGAAAGTAATGAGCCATGAGTTATGAGTACGATGTGGTATCTCTTTGGGAAGATAAATGCCAAAGACGAAGTCAAGGTGAGGAAGCTTCACTGGTTGATAAACTCACCCAGAGAAATTGTTTTATAATGATTTTTCTCAGATAGCCTCTACAGACTGAACTTAGCTTTCCCTTAAACGAAGATGGAGTCCAAGTTCAAATCTGAGTACTGGGATTCAAAGTTTTGTAGAAGTATGCCTGAGAAGTAGAGGAGAGAATTCTCTGTGTAATGAGAAGCAGAGAAGAGAATCCTCTGTGTAATGAGAAGCAGAGAAGAAAATCCTCAGTGTAATGAGAACAGAAAAGTATGAGTAGATAGATTCCCCTAGATGAGAGTAAAGAGATTAAAAGGCTAGAGAAGACCTAGAGAAAAAGGTCTAAGGCAAAGCAAAGATAGAACATAGTTCTATGAGGAAGAGAATGTTAGCCTTATGGTATCTCAAGATAAGTTATGAAAGGGTGGTATACACCATGAGATAGCCAGAGTTGGCTAGATATGCTATGATAAAGTATCAAAAGCATGCAATGAGATATACTATGGTAGACGTGTTATAAGATGCGCACCGAGAAATGTGCATTGTATGAACAGATAGAGAGGCTTTATTTTTGTAGGGATCATATGTTCAAATGTTATGCTATGAAAGAGAATAGAAAATGAGGCCTTTCACTCCTTGCATGAGATGTCAGGCCATATGTTATGTTAGAACTGTGCAAGTTCCAAGTGTTAGAGTTGTACATAGTTAGAACAGAAATGCTTGAGCTCCAGCATTAGAGCTTTGCATTCATAAGCAGGTATGCAGTCCTGTAGTATGTTGGCCAGGCATTATGCATGTTAGAGTAGGTGCTCTTATTTAGCAGCAAAGTAAAGAAAGAATAGCTGCGTAAGTCCTCTCTCTGTATGAAGTTAAGTGCTAAGAATGATGAGAATATATGATTATATAAAAAGAAAGATGAGATGTTGCAGATATTAAAGCAGTCTGCGAGATATTAAGAGAAGTAATACCAGATAGATGCTACAAGTACGATGAGTAGTTAGAAGAAATTCCCGAACACAGTAATATTCGATAGAATTTCATATGAAAGAAATGGACACTGCTCATAAATGCAGTGAGTGATCCATAAGAGAAAAGCAGATTTTAAACTCTGATTGAGTTGACCCAGAGAAAAGAAAAGCATGATATAAAGACGTAAAGTTATGATGAGTACTTTTCCACATGTTAAGTTAATTTGGCTTTGGTACTAATTAAATTTCGAGGACAAAATTTATTTAAAGGGGAGGAGAAATGTAACATCCCAATTTTTAGGCCTAGAGATGCGGAGATAGCCTACGATTAAGAGGCTACTAGACCCCTTTTTAGCAGAAGTCCCAGAGGAACATAAAGAGTTTCAGGGACTGAGCTGCGAGTAAGTAAAGGTACGGGGACTTATGTGTAAACAGTAGAAGTCCCAAGGGGTAAATGGCCATTTGGGGATGATGTAAAGGTCAAAGGTTCAAGAGCTGACCATTTTGGTCGCGATTGGAGATAGTTGTGGTGGCGACTACTAGTTACAGAAAGAAGTTGGTCGCGACGAGAGTGTATTATGGTCACAACTAATATGGGCAGAGAGGCTTGGTCGTGACGAATATGTATGTGGTGTCGCGACTAATGAGTAGAATAAGCCTGGTTGCGACTAAAAAGTTATGTGGTCGCGACGAAAGACTGTTATGGTCGCGACAAAGGATGCTGTGGTCGCGACTAATGAACACAGAAGGTGTTAAGTCGTGATGAGATGATGGCTAGGTCGCGACTAGTGGCTAAAGTAGTGCCAAGCATATGGGCCAAGAGTGAGAAGGTCTAAAGGAGATAGTTACCCGGTTAGAGATAGACCGGAGGAAGGAGTTCAGATACAGGAAAGGTTATCTGGAGACCATGAGATGGACTGATAAGGTATCCTCACGGGACCGACAAGATGCCACATGGCATTAGAGTGATGATTCACTAACCTTTCATTAGAGTAAAGTTACTCGGTTGGCACGAGAACTGAGGAAGTGATCAGATAAGTCTGGGACTTATCTGGATAGCATTAGGAAGTGTGCAAGGTCTCTTCCAGGTGCCACATGGTATTGATCTGTAGGAAGCAGATAAAGCTGAGGACACGCATTATGAGGCAGGACTCTGGACCGGTGAGTCAGCTGCTGAGGTGTCCAGGGATTTCAGACATGCGATAGATGTGATGCTGAGGTGGCATGCTGAGGTGTCCCGATGATGTCATGCATGATGCAGTAAAGGAGGAATTAAGGAAAATAGGAAAATCCAGGAAAAACCAGGACCGCAGGATCAAAGTTCATGGTAATTACAGAATTGCCATTGGAGGAGGTTATAAATACCCCCCTCATTCTTGCATTCACGCATGGAAGGGAGAAGGGAGAGAAAGAAGAGAGAGAAGGAGAAGGAAGGGAAGAGAGAAAGGAGAAAAGGAAGTAAGGAAGTTCTGGCGGAGCTGGAGGCAGAATAGAGATAGTAAGGTTCTGCTGAGCTAGCCATGTAGCAACTAATCCTAGCTTTATGTAATGGCTTTGTGATTTGATGTGCTATTGTTTGGTTGGATTGTTGTCTTATATGTTATGTCTGAAGCTCTGCTGTAATGCTATGATCATATGTTATTAAGCATGGAAGCACGCAGCATACTTATCTGTACACAATCATAAGCAAGCACTGTCACTTTGCATTACATATATTGTTATGATCGTTGCTACTGAGATTCCCCCGAATCTCATCCCCATACATAACCCATTACAGGGAGGTTATGATGAAGTAGATTTTGAGAAAGCCAGGAGACACCGTTATGCTGCCGAAGTAAAGACTGAACATCAGTATATGATAAGTACTGTGTACGTAGTGCTGTCTAAGGAGGCTAGAAGTGAGTGGACCTAGCCGGTTCATCTAGTCTTTCCTGGGTACTACGTAGAATGGTAGTTCTTATGAGAGAATTACCGAATCAGTACAGTTCAGTTCTTTGTACAGATGAAGCGTAGCGGTTATGCTGCCGGAGTTTAGGCAGAAAGAGATGTAGAAGAGATAGCAAGATTATGTATATGTCTTGTTGTGTATGCCATGCTGTATGACATTATGTTATTCAATGATAAATATTGTTTGGCATATTCAATTTATGTATGGTAAATTAAGGGAAAATTCGCAGGTCCCGTAGCAGCAGTATTCTGACCTCAGTTTGACCTAGTAAACGGAGGAGTCTGGCCACGAGATTTAGTGAGCCGATAGTACACATCTGGGGCATTCTGTGGATAGGTAATTAGCCTCATTTGGATGTGTATAATGAGAGAAACCAATTCTCAAAGTAAAGGTTTAGAATGAGGAACTTAGGAGTAAAAGTTCAATCTCTGGACTTAGGTTAAGCTAATATTGCTTCCGCAAGTGTACTCTGAGGAGTTTAAAGCAGGATATTTCAGAGGTTATGCTGAAATGGATTTTGAGAATGCTAAGAGACGTCGTTATGCTGCCGAAGTAAAGACTAAACATCAGTATATGATAAGTACTGTGTACGTAGTGCTGTCTAAGGAGGCTAGAAGTTAGTGGACCTAGACGGTTCATCTAGTCTTTCCTGGGTACTACGTAGAATGGTAGTTCTCATGAGGGGATTACCGAATCAGTACAGTTCAGTTCTTTGTACAGATGAAGCATAGCGGTTATGCTGCCGAGGTTTAGGCAGAAAGAGATGTAATAGAAATATGAGAATTCTATGTAGGCTTTGTTGTATATGCCATCTTGTATGACATTATGATATTCAATGATAAAAATTGTTTGGCATATTCAATTTATGTATGGTAAATTAAGGGGAAATTCGTAGGTCCTGAGGAAGCAGTGTTCTGACCTCAGTTTGACCTAGTAAACGGAGGAGTCTGGCCACAAGATTGAGTGAGCCGGTAGTACAAATCTGGGGCATTCCGTGGATAGGTATTAAGCCTCATTTGGATGTGTAGAAGGTGAGAAACCAGTTTTCAAAGTAAAGGTTCAGAATAAGGAACTTAAGAGTTAAAAGTTTAATCTCTGGACTTAAGTTAAGCTAAAATTGCTTTCGCAAGTGTACTCTGAGGAGTATAAAGGAGGATATTTCATTTTGGTATCAGAGCAAGAGGTTTTGGCACAGACCAGAAAGGACTCTGGTTCAGAGCATAAGATTTTGGTACAGAATAGAAGGTTCTGGCTCAGTGATGCTCTGATTTAGAAAGAGTATTTTCCCTTGAGTGCGTGAGAATGGCATTGGGTCGTGACTAATATGGTTTTAGGGCCTGACAGGTAGTTCAAAGAGAGTTTTAGTCGCGACGATTAAGTGTCTAGGTCGCGACAGTTATTTACAGAGAGATTAGGTCGCGACGTGTATGTTACAAGGTCGCGACGGTATATTGCGAAAAGCTAAGGTTGCGACGAGAAAGGTCTTGTGTCGCGACTAGAAAAGTTATGGTTGCGACGTAAGGAGGCCTAGGTCGTGACGAGTTAGGTTCAAGTCACGATGACAGAAGATTTAGGTCGCGACTAAGGGACAGAGATATTGGGTTATGATGAGTTGAGTGCGATGGTCACTGACTAATGATCACAAAAGATATGAGTCATGACTATCCAATACTCATGTTGTGACTACGATGGGTTTAGAAAAATTCAACGGAGATGGGATGAGATGTGTTCATTTTTCTTTTTGGGAAGGAAAAAGATGGTGAACATAAGAAAAGAATATAGAGCTTGAGTAGAGGAGCTGTGCATAGAGGAAGCTGGTAACTCCAATATACGGGTCATCCTTGTTAGGCAGGATGAGCAGCAAAGGATGATGTAAAGAATGATGGTGATGAGTTAAGATGAGTTAGCTAGATAGCTAGAATGAGTTTTGCTTAGGAGTGAGCCTAGGACATGGCCTAAGGCTAGAGAAGTGATGGTTAATAGCTAGAGAGCTAATATTCCCTAAGTAGAGGGATTCATCACAGAGAAGTGATAGACCTAGGGTAGAGTACCCTAGAAAGTAGAAGTGATAGTAGAAGATGAGGAATGAGATCTATGCGACTGAAGTTTGCTAGGATCAAGAGCAAGAAAGACCGATCAGGAACCACAGTCCAGTCAAGAATAGACTGGGACTGATAGATGGAAAGAAGAAGCTAAGAGATAGTAAAGAGGTAGCCACAGTTTAAAAAGATAAAGTGACTCCCCTATTCCCTATGTAAGATAAAGTAATGAAGGGTTGAGTCTATACCCTGGTAAGAGGGTAGTGTGGCAGCCTAAGTGAAATAGATGTTTCAGGATGAATGATGATATGATAGGTCAAATGATAGATATGTCTTGAGGTTTACTTAGTCTGATGGATGGTTGAGCAAAGTATGATGATGATATGGCTTATGATGCCATAAGTTATAATGAATAGTTGCATCTCCTTGCAGTTGTTATGCGATGACATGCATGTTAGAGTATGCCATGATGAATGAATACTCCCCTTTAGGTAGTGTGTGCAGGGTAGAGTATATATATACGAGTACATATATGAGATGAGAAAGTTATGAGAAAGTATGTTGCTCCCATACCATATGACATATAATGAGATATGTATTGAGGATGATAGATAGTCCCAGTTTATGGGACAATAAGCTATGATATTCAGATATGTTATGATTGAGGTTACTCGGGTAATTCTGCAGACTTGTGAATACAATACTCAGAGCCATTTCTGTTGAAAGAGATGGTATATAGAAAGAAAAGCAGATAAGAGTAAAGAAATTGTTTCTAGATCACTCTTCAGATAAGAGTTAGATCTGAAACATATGGCTCCCAGATAGAGCTAGATTCAAATGAGTATAGATCACTCTTCAGATAAGAGTTGGATCTGATACAGAATGCTCGCAGTTAGAGCATAGTTCTAATGGCTCGCAGGTAGAGCACAGATGGAAATGAGAAGTTATGATGAAACCATAGAATGGCAGGTGGTTAGACCATGATGGCACAAGCCAATGGTAAGCCACAATAAAGTAAGAAAGATGAGAAGGAACTCCTGAATAAGAGAGGAAGTAAGTAAAGTCTGGGTAAACGATATGAGGCTATAAAATTTTTATGGAGCTATCAACAGGTGGAAGCAGTTAACCTTATAACTTAGTCTGTTGGTTTAAGATCTTCGGGAGATATACAGTACAACAGAATCGCAGTTAGATTCTGGAGGGTCGCAGTTAGATCCTAGCATGGCTCAAGGGTCACAGTTAGATCCTAACAGATTCAGAGTCCCAGTTAGATTCTGAAGAGGCTAACGGTTGATCGCAGTTAGATCCCGAGGTCGCAGTTAGACCTAGCCTAAGGAAAGTAATGAGCCATGAGTTATGAGTACAATGTAGTATCTCTTTGGGAAGATGAATGCCAAAGACGAAGTTAAGGTAAGGAAGCTTCACTAGTTGATAAACTCACCCAGAGAAATTGTTTTATAACGATTTTCCTCAGGTAGCCTCTAGTATACATACTAAACTTGGCTTTCCCTTAAACGAAGATGGAGTCCAAGTTCAAATCTGAGTGCTGATATTCAAAGTTCTGTAGAAGTATGCCTGAGAAGCAGAGAAGAGAATCCTCTGTGTAATAAGAAGTAGAGAAGAAAATCCTCAGTGTAATGAGAACAGAAGAGTATGAGTAGATAGATTCCCCCAGATGAGGGTAAAGAGATTAAAAGGCTAGAGAAGACCTAGAGAAGAGGGTCTAAGGCGAAACAAAGATAGAATGAAGTTCTATGAGGAAGATAATGTTAGCCTTATGGTATCTCAGGATGAGTGATGATAAGGCAAGATAAGTTACGAAAGGGTGAATTACACTATAAGATAGCCAGAGTTGGCTAGATATGCCATGATAAAGTATCAAAAGCATGATACACTATGGTAGACGTGTAATATGACGCACCGAGAAATGTGCATTTTATGAACAGATAGAGAGGCTTCCCTTTTGTAGGGATCATATGTTTAAATGTTATGTTACGAACGAAATAGAAAATGAGAGTTTTCCCTCGTGCATGAGATGTCAGGACATATGTTATGTTAGAACTGTGCAAGCTCCAAGTGTTAGAGCTATGCATAATTAGAATAGAAATGCTTGAGCTTCGATGTTAGAGCTTTGCATTCATAAGCAAGTAAGCAGTTCTGCAATATGTTGGCCAGGCATTATGCATAGGTGCTCTTATTTAAGAGTAGATGCTCTCATTTAGCAGCAAAGTAAAGAAAGAATAGCTGCGTAAGTCCTCTCTCTGTATGAAGTTAAGTGCAAAGAAAGATGGAATGTTGCAGGTTTTAAAGCAGTCTACGAAATATTAAGAGAAGTAGAGATAAATGCTTAAAGTATGATGCTGAAAGGGATATGATGAGTAGTTAGAAGAAATTCCCGAATACAGTAATATTCGAGAGAATTTCATATGAAAGAAATGGACACTACTTATAAAGTGCAGTAAGTGATCCATAAGAGAAAAGTAGATTTTAGCTCTGATTGAGTTGATCCAGAGAAAAGATAAGCATGTTACGAAGAGATGTAAAGTTTTATGATAAGGTACTTTGCCAGATATTGAGTAAATTTGGCTATGGTACTAATTAAAATTCGAGGACGAAATTTATTTAAAGGGGAGGAGAAATGTAACATCCCAATTTTCAGGCCTAGAGATGCAGAGATAGCCTAAGATTAAGAGGCTGCTAGACCCCTTTTTAGCAGAAGTCCCAGAGGAACGCAAAGAGTTTCAGGGACTGAGCTACGAGTAAGCGAAGATACGGGGACTTATGTGTAAACAGTGAAAGTCCCAAGGGGTAAATGGCCATTTGGGGATGATGTAAAGGTCAAAGGTTCAAAAGTTGACCAGTTAGGTCGCGATGATAAAGGAGTTGGTCGCGACGAGAGTGTATTATGGTCGCGACTAATAATGGCAGAGAGGATTGGTCATGACGAATATGTATGTGGTGTCGCGACTAATGAGTAGAATGAGCATGGTTGCGACTAAAAAGTGATGTGGTCGTGACGAAAGACTGTTATGGTCGCAACTAGAGAATGCTGTGGTCGCGACTAATGAACCAAAAGATGTTATGTCGCGATGAGATGATGGCTAGGTCGCGACTAGTGGCTAAAGTAGTATTAGCGTATGGGCCAAGAGTGGTGAAGGTCCAAATGAGATAGTTACCGGGTTAGAGATAGAACTGGGGAAAGAGGTCAGATACAGAAAGGGTTATCTGGAGACCATGAGATGGACTGATAAGGTATCCTCACGGGACCCACAAGATGCCACATGGCATTAGAGTGATCATTCACTAACCTTTCAGTAGAGTAAAGTTACTCGATTGGCATGAGAACCGAGGAAGTGATCAGATAAGTCTGGGACTTATCTGGATAGCATTGGGAAGCGTGCAAGGTCTCTTCCAGGCGCCACATGGTATTGATCTGTAGGAAGCAGATAAAGCTGAGGACACGCATTACGAGGTAGGACTCAGGACCGGTGAGTCAGCTGCTGAGGTGTCCAGGGATTTCAGACATGTGATAGATGTGACGCTGAGGTGGCATGCTGAGGTGTCCCGATGATGTCATGCATGATGCAGTAAAGGAGGAATTAAGGAAAATAGGAAAGTCAAGGAAAAACCAGGACTGCAGGATCAGAGTTCATAGAAACTACGAAAATGCCATTGGAGGAGGTTATAAATACCCCCTTGCCTTCATTTGCTCCACGCATGGAGAAGGGAAAGGGAGAGAAAGAAGAGAGAGAAGGAGAAGGAAAGGAAGAGAGAAAGGAGGAAAGGAATAAAGGAAGTTCTGGCGGAGCTGGAAGAAGAATAAGGATAGTGGAGTTCTGCTAACTTAGCCAGGTAGTAACTAATCCTAGCTTTTATGTAATGGCTTTGTGATTTGATGTGCTATTGTTTGGTTGGATTGTTGTCTTATATGTTATGTCTAAAGCTCTACTGCAATGCTATGATCATATGTTATTGAGTATGGAAGCACGGAGCATACTTATCTGTACACAATCACAAGCAAGCATTGTCACACTGCATTACATATATTGTTATGATTGTTGCTACTGAGATTCCCCCGAATCTCATCCCCATACATAACCCATTACAGGGAGGTTATGCTGAAGTGGATTTTGAGAATGCTAAGAGACGCCGTTATGCTGCCGAAGTTAAGACTGAACATCAGTATATGATAAGTACTGTGTACGTAGTGCTGTCTAAGGAGGCTAGAAGTTAGTGGACCTAGCCGGTTCATCTAGTCTTTCCTGGGTACTACGTAGAATGGTAGTTCTCATGAGGGGATTACCGAATCAGTACAGTTCAGTTCTTTGTACAGATGAAGCTTAGCGGTTATGCTGCCGGAGTTTAGGCAGAAAGAGATGTAATAGAAATTTGAGAATTCTATGTATGCTTTGTTGTATATGCCATCTTGTATGACATTCTGATATTCAATGATAAATATTGTTTGGCATGTTCAATTTATGTATGGTAAATTAAGGGGAAATTCGTAGGTCCTGAGGCAGCAGTGTTCTGACCTCAGTTTGACCTAGTAAACGGAGGAGTTTGGCCACGAGATTTAGTTAGCCGGTAGTACACATCTGGGGCATTCCGTGAATAGGTAATAAGCCTCCTTTGGATGTGTAGAATGAGAGAAACCAGTTCTCAAAGTAAAGGTTCAGAATGAGGAACTTAAGAGTAAAAGTTCAATTTCTGGACTTAAGTTAAGCTAAAATTGCTTCCGCAGTGTACTCTGAGGAGTATAAGGGAGGATGTTTCATCTGGACCTGTCCAGATTGACCAAAATGCCCTTCATTCATCTGTTACCCTTTTGTACAACACAGGGGCATTTTCATAATTTCGCACTTTTCCGGGGTTCTGCCAGTCACTGGCCCACCTATCAGTCCACGGGTCTTACTGGGCCTTTGTTGGCGCCATTATTGGGCCTCTCAGGGTCCATTATCTTCATGGCACGCATTACGAGGAATCCTCCCTTGTCAATGATTATTGAATATTTTATCTATTATTTACCGTTTATACACATATCCGGACACCGGCTCCTTCTGTCAGATACACTGGCCTGCGGTGTTCAGACATCCCTGTGAGTCATATCAGTCATCTGACTGAGGTTATCCAAACTCATTCAGTCCCTTTTTAAATACCGATAAATCTCCCTATCAGATACCCGGAGGCCTCACACTCCAGTCTGGATTTTCTGATTTGTGAATAACTTTTTCTACAGGCCTCCTATCGGTATTCTGTCAGTTTCCTGACATCCGCCCCATAAGGACGTGTAATATCCTTAATTTTCTGTACTGATTTCTATGTACAGATTAAATGGAATATATGAGTTTTTTTTCAGGAAAAAGATGTGGTCCTTTATGTAAAGAAAATGATTAAATTGCAAAAGAAAGGAAATGAAAGGACTTAAATGCAATTATGGAAAGTTTAAGGTTAGGAAAGAAAGGTAGACAAAAATGTGGGGTCCTTAAGTATAATTTTAGCCAAATAAAGGGACTTAGATGAAAAGAAGAAAAGTTTCTGGGGCAAAAGTGTAATTATGAAAACTTGGACCGGAAATAGGCAAAAGCAGTGATCGTACTCCGATCAGCCCCATATTCTACCAGTAGGTAGGGCAAGTGACGCTGGATAATCCAGCCTAATACTGGAATTTTTAAAGACTCCAGATAGCCAGAAATGGACTGATCGTCCAAAAGTTATAAAAATTTCTACCGGATACCCTAGATTTCAGATATAAGTGAGAAATTACAGGATGATGCACCCTTATGGGGCGGATGTCGGGAAATTGACAGAATACCGATAGGAGGTCTGTAGAAGAAGTTATTCACAAATTAGAAAATCCAGACGGGGTATGAGGCCTCCAGGGATCCGATAGGGAGATTTATCGATATTTAAACTAAGACTGAATGAGGTCGGGTAACAACAGTCAGATGCCCGTTAGAACCCAAATGGTTGCCCAGACACAGTAGGGCAGTGTATCTGATAGAAGGAGCCGGTGTCCGGAAATGTGTATAAACGGTAAATAATAATAAAATATTCAGTGAACTGTGCCAGAGGAAGATTCCTCAAAATGCGTGCCATAAAGGTGATGGACCCAGAGAGGCCCAATAATGGCGCCAACAAAGGCCCAATAAGACTCTTGGACTGATAGGTCGGAAAAGTGTGAAATTACGAAAATGCCCTTGTGTTGTACCAAAGGGGTAATAGGCGTATGAAGGGCATTTTGGTCATTCTGGATAGGCCTAGAGGCCAAGATATATATCGAAGAAGTTAACCAGAGTCAGTATATGCCCTGATGAGGTACAGAAGGGTGTAAAATGACAATTTTGCCCTTAGGGTTAAGATAGGGCATGAAAGGGCACCCAGGGGTATTTTGGTCATTTCGCAGGGGATCTGTAATTGAGCTTAGACCCAGTATTAAAATGTTAATGATATCAAGGGTCTAGATACTAAATGTAAGGTCAGAAGACATAATACGGGTTTTCAGAGAAAGTAGATTCAGAAAACGGTTCAGTTTTCGAGGCGACGAACCTGGCCGGTACCGGATTAGACCAGAAAGCTTCCAGAAGACTTCTCCCCTCTCCAAATTGCTCCATGTGAAGAATGTTGGAGGTGAGGTATCCCATGAGTTGGCATTGAGTGATGTCATGCATGATGCAGTAAAAGGAATAAAGAAAAATAGGAAATTCCGGAAAAACCAGGACCACAGGATCAAATGGCTTCAAAATTACAAGAATGCCATTGACCAAAACTATAAATACCCCCTAGCTCTTCATTCCCACGGCCTAAGGAGCATTTGGAGAGATAAGGAAGTTCTTGAGAGAGAAAGTGAGAAAAAGAAAGAAGAAAGGAAGTTCTGGTGAAGTGGGAAGCAGTAGAGAAGTTCTGAAGTTCTACTTTCAAGGTAGTAACTAATCTTAGCTTTTATGTAATGTCTTTGTGAATTGTTGTGCTATTGTTTGGTTGGATTGTTGTCTTATATGTTATGCTTGAAGCTCTATTACAATGCTATGGTTATATGTTATTGAATATTGAAGCATGCAGCATACTTATCTGTACACAATCACAAGCAGGCACTGTCACACTGCATTACATATATTGTTATGATTGTTGCTACTGGGATTCTTTTGAATCTCATTCCCATAAATAACATTACAGGGGAGGTTCTGTCAAAATAGAATTTGGAAATTTTAGGAGACGCCGGTAGGCTGCCGAAATTCTGGCAACAAAGCAGGAACAAAGAAAGGAACTGATACGTACTGTGTACGTAGGTGCTGTCTAAGGAGGCTGGAAGTGAGTGGACCTAGCAGGTTCATCCAGTCTTTTCTGGGTACTTACGTAGAATGGTAGCTCCTACGGAAATTACCGAATCGGTACAAGATTGGTTACTTTCTACAGACGGAATGTAGTAGTTATGCTGCCGGATTTTAGACAATAGAAAGTGTAACAGAAATATGAGAATGTTAATCATGCACTGATGTATAACAGTAGATTATTTAATAATAATTGTTATCTGGCATGTTTGACTCATATGTGATGTATGTATGCACTAATATGTAAGGTTGGTTGCTGAAAAATGGCCTTGTGAACAGTAACCCGTGGAGACCTATTGATGTTTGATGAATCATTAAAAATAGTAAATGGTTGAATAAATGTATGATATTTTTATGGTAAATAGTATACATCCTAATCTTTAATTATGTATATAGAGTGCCTCATTTGGATGTATATACGAAGAGATATAAATTGTTAAAGTTGGGACCAGAATGCTAGATTCAGGAGAAAATCACTGGATGAACAGTAAAGTTGAAACGTTGACCCACGTTGAATTTGTCAAGTAATGTCAACCAATGATTTTTCCCTGAAATATAGTTAAGTTATATTCATGTAGCAATTTGAACCACTTCATTTAGATTTTTCTAGAATTAGTTATGAATTTTCAAAGTCAGGTCACTCATCTGGAATTTACCACAGTGAACAGTCCCCGATATGAATAAAATTCCAGATTAAGAGTTTAGACTTCAATGACCCTGAAAGTGGTTCTAAGTGCTACTGAATGGTCCTTAAGATGTATAAAAATAAGGATGTGACAGGACGCATCATCCTGTATTTTCTCACCTAGATCTGAAATCTAAGATATCTGGTAGGAATTTTTATAACTTTTGGACGATCAGTCCATTTCTGGCTATCTGGAGTCTTCAAAAATTCCTGTATCAAGCCAGATTACCGAGCGTCACTTGCTCTCTCTACCGGTGAAATCTGGGACTGAAATGCTTTCGGACAGTCCAAACCACTTCCGGCCTGACTTTCTTTAATTATACTTTAGCCCCAAGGAACTTTTCTTCTTTTCAATTAAGTCCCTTTTTATTTGGCTAAAATTACACTTAAGGACCCCACCTTTTTGTCTACTTTTTCTCTTTTTGCTTTATACTTTCCATAATTGCACTTAAGCCCCTTCATTTTCTTTCTTTTGCAATTTAATCCCTTTCTTTCCACAAATGACCATTATATCCCTAGGGACTTTCACTATTTACATATACGTCCCGGGACTTTCGCTTATTTGCAGAATTCCTAGGCTTAAGACTTAGGATATTCCTCACATTCCTCATTTTGAACCTAGGTGAACTGTCCCGATTCTGTAGGTTAAAGACTTAACTCATCTTTAAATCCTGAAGGACTTAACTCATCCCTCGGATTCCTACAAAATACAGGTAAGTGATCCGCCCATATCAGATTACTACCCTGGGACTACGGGTTTAGCAGCCTGCCCATATCAGACTACTTTCTAGTTCTCCTAGACCAAAAATCAGGATGTTACATATTTGCCCATTGTGTTAAAGCTAGTTGACCTTATATAGTTCTATGATTTCCATACCCTTGTTGACAATGAGGGTACTATCAAGTTTAAGTGTGGGGAGGATTTTTTCAGTCTGTGCTTTTAATGTAAAAAAATTCCTTCTTTTAATCCAATCTTTCGTCACAAAACTTTTGGTTTTTGAACTTAATGTGTGATGAATTGCTGAAATTAGATCCCTACTTGAAATTTATTTTTTATTTACTAAAAAAGTGTTAGTATGAAATGTTTTGGGACTTTGAAAACTGTCACTTGATAGTCTCTATGAAAACTGGTCGAGACATATATGTTTTTTGGTCACAACGGAAAATGGAATTTTGGACTTAACATGCTCTCTATGAACTTTCCATCTCGACCTATGTGCTTTATGGCAGCAATGATACCTCTCTGTTGATTGACGTCGCGATGTGAATACCTTCCCTGTCGCGACTGTTTCTCTCTGTGTATTTGAGTCATGACAGGAACCTTCCTAGGTCACAACCAGATGTTTTGATAATTCTGAGCATGTACCCTGGGAAAATTGGTTACGAAGATCACTGTATCACGGCTGGAAAAAAGCATTTCAACATCGGTTGAAAATGACATTCAACATCGCACATACAGCCGGTATAGAAAAGGACCGTGTAAAAAGTGAGACCTTCTACACCGGTCACGTGACCGGTGTAGAATGTATACTTTTTTACACCGGACTAAAATTTAAAGCGGTTCACATTCTGGTGTATTATTTTTAACATCTACACCGGTTGAACATTGGGACGGTGTAGATTATTCAAATGTTAACACCTGTTGAATATGGGACGGTGTGTAGAATGTATACTTTTTTACACTGGTCTACACGTTAAAGCGGTTCACATTTACATCCGGTGTATTATGTTTTAACATCTACATCGGTTTGAATATTGGGACGGTGTAGATTATTCAAATGTTAACACCGGTTGAATATTGGAACGGTGTAGATGTTATTAAATTTAATTTATATATTATGATATATGTTCTTTCTACACCGGCAGGTATATACCTCAGATGTAGATGTTATTAAATTTATATTTAATACATTTCGTTGGCCTGAAGCTTCATAAATAAATTGCCTAAATATAATATACGACTCAATCATCGATCATCATCAGTTCAAGATGCCAGAGACATATATAATTCAATTGCTCATTATATTATTCATTCATTGAATAAAATTCAATACAAAAATGCTACAATTTGAACAGACAAGTAGAAAAAGGTATTCAGTGAAAGACAAATACTATTAAGAAGGAAGGAATTGAACAAAAAACTCTGCCCACGGATTACGTAGGTCCTCAATATCTTGGTCAGGAAATGGATCAGGTTGATCAAAGATCTGAAATATGAAATCAAAATCAAAGAAATTAAGGCCTTACTAATATAGATTAGATTGAGAATTAAGAAATATGAAATCATTAAAAATACAATTTTACCTCCTCAGTTAGGTCAATCCTATTTGACAAGATAATATTGACCATGTGTCTAACTATGTAGAAGCCGCACAAGTTGCTTTCTCTGGGTTGCCTTCTACTCTGTAATGTTAACAAGATAAAAATTATTTCTCATCATCAAAACGGGGAACCTAGCTAACACCCAATATATACTTTTATTACCTTTGGTGTGATCCATTCAGGGTCCCTCACCAAATTAGCGTGCTTAAGGCCCCTTGCAACTGCGAACGTCCTCATAGCCCTATGACCAAAGTTAATAAGTTAGTAACCCATTTATCACAAAGATCGTTGTGTATAGAAGAGAACTCACATGTTCATGATCTTCCTGACATCAACCAAGGGCTTGTAATGGAGGGAGCATAAGAAAACTTTATAGCTATGCTTACATAGGATGACAAGTTGCCAATGATTGCTGTAGAGATTAGTTAAAAGAGAATGGGTATTATAATTAAGCAAATACAAAACTAGTATATATGAAATAAAATGAAATATTATTATTCTTACTTTTGCATATATGGTGCGAAGAAACAATCAATATCGGTTTCACCAAGCCTACTTGAAATGTATGCAAGCCTCGAAGATTGAGAGGTCCCTTTAGCATAAATCTGAAGTGGGCATAGGAATCCGAACTTTTTTTGTTTGCCCTTGGAGGGAGGAATCCAACTCAGCTTGCATGTACCTACAGGCAATGCATAAACGACATTAGTTGTAAGACTTGAACTTTGTTATTACATATGTTTACATTTAAATTATACTTACGTAAAAAACACTTGGATGCAGCCGGAGGTCAGTTCTTCCTTGGGAGTGATCAGAGATTTGACGTCCGCATGGTCCAGGAAGGCCGGTGCCCCCACGTCACCCACAACTGAATCCATAGGCAACGAGTCCACATGGAACGTTTTGTCATATGCCAATAGGATCACACGTTACATGGCATTCAAAGTGGGAGGGGTGGGAAGTTGGCCGGGGGATGAGGCGACGTGATCCGAAACAAGATGCTTTGGCTAGAATATGAAAGTCCCTTTTGCTTGGCTCACTGTCTTCACCTCATCAGTGGAAATTGGGACAAGAGCATCTCCAATTAGCACAGCTTCAATTGTCACCCTTAATTGATCGTCCTGAATTTGGCTGTGGTGAATAGTTGCCCCTAGGCTATGGATGGAGCCACGCGCCACTAAGCGTCTAAGAGGATCCTCAACATATAGATCACAATGTTCTGCATCCTCTGATAGCGGCAAGCAACAACTCCCCTTAGTGCTTGGACGGACTGCAGTTGAGGGCGGGAGGAGATCAGTTGGCTCTTGCTGCCTTGATGTCATCATGGACAATATTTCTTCCTTCATCTTTGCGAACCCCTCTTGTAATCGCGCCTCAATTGAAGCTTCTTCTTGTGCCCTAGCCTCTATCCAAGCCTCTTCCTTAGCCTCTGCCCTTATGGTGGAGAGCAAGGATGCCAACTCTGCCCTCGGCACCACATGTGGGGAACGTGTTTGAGATGCTCCAAAGTAATCTCTTATACCCACACCTCTTCCAACTCCCCTGACACGGCCCCCATGTTCTTGTTTCCTAGTGGCAACAGTCAAGATGTCATTCCTACCATCTGACTTGAAGGATCCATAGGACTCTTGTTGTTTAAGATCACTCTATAACATAGAAAGAACAAACATAAGGAAAATGATATAATTATATATAGTCTACTAACACAAAATAATGCAAGTAGTGCTTACAATTTTTTCAGCAATCATGCGAGCATTATCGCTTGTAAAAGTTCTGCTATTTCTTTGGCGAGCGTACAACCATTTTTCTTCGCGACGTATCGGAGAGGGGGGTCAAGAAGAACACTAGGATCCGACCCAGCATTTTCTTCTAGCCTCTTCCTCTGGCCCCCAACAACTCTCTTTCTGCCTTCGCATAACCCCCTCGAGACATTGTGTGGGGGCAATCATTCTTGAGGGCGTATTCAATCACTTTTGCCCTTTTTTCCTACAAGACATGAAGTAGTTAAAATCAATACATATGATACTCTGATACATTTTCTGCCAACACATACAAAAGGATACACTCACCATTGCTACTGGCGTGGTCCGATTCCTAACAAATTCTTCCCACGCAGCTTCGTCAATGAATTGATACTTACTGCATGGAGAAGGTTGAGGATGACCACTTCTGTCCTATCCATGCAGATACTGATGAGCTAGTTGTGTCTTGAATGCCCTCCAACACTCAGCACAATAAGACAACGTCTTCTTCTTCAAGAACTCATTGTTGGAAACATCGTAAGTGAGCTGCAATGTTTGCCATTAAAAACAGAGTAATCAATAAACAGTTGTGTATTTGGTATTGCTCTGCATGTAATATTAGATAGTTCCTATACCAGGATAGTGTCCCAAATTTGATTCTTCACGCGATCATCCACAGCATCCCAAGTCAAATAGGTGATGCTAGGCTTGTTGCGTGCTAGGAGGCTGACAAAACTTACGTACTTTGTCCTGTGTTCACCAGTTGGGTTCCAGTTTCTGTCAAACTCTATCGGAAGCAATTTCCCCTCCATCCTGTCCTTCGTAATGTCTTTCAAACGAGTCACACTTCTGCCCTTCCTTTGCGTAGTGGCTCTTTGTCACATCGCTAGCCTCAATTTGAGTAACTCTATCCTCCATATTCCTATGTACGCAATAACAACATCAAAAACATTGAAAATAGACTTAACCCTTTTTCCTTCAACCCGTCAGAATACACAAAACTTGTTCCTTTAGCAGTTATGAATAGAAAGATGTGCAAGCATTCATCAGGAAAAATAAAAAAACCTAGATTAAACGAACATAAAAACGGCGACGTACGTACACAGGGAAAAAAATCCAGAGAACACGTACACGGAAAAGCAGAACGAGAGAGACAACAGAGAAGAACGACTGATCGAGCACGGAGAAGCCTCGCGAGAACCACAGAGCACGACGAGCGGCGATATGATGGAGTACGTGAGAAAGGAGAATAAAGATAATCGCGCCAAGGGGCGGGCTTAAAAAATGAATATAAACATTCGACACTGGGTGTAAATCATTCTAACCCGGACAAAAACATAAACGATGTAAAATTGATACATTTTACAATGGATAAATTTTACAACCGATGTAAAAAATAACACCGTTTAAAATATAACACCGGATAAAGTAAAACCCGATGTAAAATCGAACTAAAATTTATTTACAAAATGTCAGTAGTGACTTTTTACACCGGATAGCACTTAAGACCAGTTTTAATGTTGTAGTTATTTTTTTAAACTCCATCATCATATATCATCCCATCCTTGGCGTCACAACATTCTTATCAGCACAAGAATCTGTCTCTGTTATTATTACATCAAAATCATATACGCAATCATAACAAGAAACTTAAAATTGCATGTTTAGACTACATCAAAAACAAGAAACACATAGAAATTAATCAGAATCCACTTCTTCTTCATTTAATTGTGGTAAACCTACTGAAAAAGAAGGGATCTCATAAAAAGAATCATCATTGTCAACAACCCTTTTTCCTTGGAGCGCGACAGACCATCTTTCATTTTGAGGATCAGTGATAAAGAACACTTGCTTTGCTTGGTCTGCCATAATGAAAGGCTCATCCCCAAAACTTGTATTATTCAAATCCACCAGTGTAAATCCTAACTGATCGACCATAACACCGTTGTTTACATTAGCCCACTTGCATTTGAACACAGGAACTTTGAATTTGGAGTAGTCCACCTCCCAAATCTCTTCAACAACGCCATAATAAGGGATGACTGCTAATTTAGGATTGTTGTCTTTTGAACTAGAGAAATGCATAGCTTCAGCCACTAACATAACACCACTGTTTTGCACGCTACTTCTATCATCTAGGGACTTCGTATAAAAAGAATACCCGTTGATATCAAATGAATTCCAACAGATCACATTATGTTCAGGACCACATGCCAACCATCTAACTGTATCAGAAACACAATCCTCATTTTCAACCTCCAATTTGAACTAATGTGCAAAAGATTTGTTGTGTTCTCTAATCAGCCTTTGCTCTGTCATCCTATTATTTGTTTTTTGGACAAGATCTTTATGAACAGCAATATAGTCTTGAACTTTATCAATGTTATTCAAGATGTGTAAGTGTATTTGCTGCAGTTCATTACGATCAACACTCCTTACCGACATTCCTCGTTGACCCCCTGTTTGGCAAGGGGTTTGTGGAGACCAGTAAGTCTTACTTTAGACAGGTATTGTTGACAAAAATCCATAGCTTCTTCGGCAACATATTTTTGAACAATGGATGCTTCGAGCCGATTTGGATTCTTCATATGCCCTTTAAGGATTTTCATGTATCTTTCAAATGGGTACATCCATCGTAAGTATACAGGGCCACACAGTTTTATCTCTCGCACTAGATGAACGATGAGGTGTACCATGATGTCAAAAAAGGCAGGAAGAAACTATTTTTCAAGCTAGCACAAAATAACATAACCCTCGTGCTCCAATTCCTCCAACTTTTCAGTCTCAAAGACTTTGCCACATATAGCATTAAAGAAGAAGCAAAGTCGGGTTACAATGTGTCTCAAATCATCTTGAAGGATTCCTCGAACAGCCACTGGGAGTAATTGTTGCATCAATACATGACAATCATGAGACTTTTGGCCTACTAATTTCAAATCTTTCATGGACACAATCCTCTTAAGATTAGATGAGTACCCAGAGGGAACTTTGATTCCTTGCAAACACTCACAAATACTTCTTCCCTCAGCCTTGGACAAAATGTTAGTATCTTCAACATGATAGCTCCCCTCACCATCTGGCCTCAGATGTAACTCCTCCCGTATTCCCATTTCTTCCAAATCCAATCTTGCCTTCAAACCGTCTTTGGAACTACCATGTGTGTTGAGAAGTGTTCCAACAATGCTGTCACACACATTTTTCTCCACATACATCACATCAAGACAGTGCCTTACATGAAGATGTCGCCAATAAGGAAGCTCAAAGAACACAGATATTTTTTCCATACATTTTTCTCACTTTTCTTGGTAAGCTTACCGAATGTGACATTAATATCTTTCACCTTTTCATAAACTTGTTCGCCAGTCAATGGCTTTAGAGCATTTTCAAATTCTTGGCCGCCATAAAATTTCTTCTTTAGTCGACGGTATGGGTGGGCTTGTCTTAGAAATCTCCTATAACCTAGGTAGACTGTCTTTCTTCCATGACGAAGTTGATAGTAGCAAGTCCCTTCCTCATAAATTGGACATACTTTATGGCCCTTAACACTATACCCTGACAAATTTCCGTATGCAGGAAAGTCATTAATTGTACAAAAGATCATGGCCCGCATATTGAAGACCTCCTTCTTGATAGCATCAAAAACATCCACACCTTCCCATAGCTTCTTGAAATCTTCGATCAAGGGTGTTAGGTAAACGTCTATGTCATTTCCCGGTTGTTTTGGTCCTGAGATCAGCATAGACAACATTACATACTTCTGTTTCATACACAGCAAGGGAGATAGGTTGTAAATCACCAGAAGGACGGGTCATGAACTATGTATACTACTAAGGCTACTATAAGGGTTCATTCCATCCGTACTAAGTCCAAGCCTTAGGTTTCGTGGTTCATTGCCGAACTCGGGAAATAAGTCATCAATCTTCTTCCATTGCAAAGAGTCAGCAGGATGACGAATCTTTCCATCATTAATCCTTTCATTTGCATGCCATAACATTTTCTTTGCATCATCTTCATTAGAAAACAGTCACTTAAACCTTGGTAAAATTGGAAGATACCATAACAACTTGGCAGGAGAGTTGTTTGATCTGTACCTTGGTGTCTTACATATTGGACACTTCTCCTCATCTTCAAACTCTTTCCTGTACAATATGCAATCATTTGGGCATGCATGAATCTTTCTATACTGCATGCCTAAAGGACCTATTATTTTCTTCGCATCATAGTAGCGTTTGGGTAACGCATTTTCTTCAGGAAACATGTCCTGTAACAACTCAAGCAATTCTGAAAAACTACTGTCACTCTACCCATGCCGAGCTTTCACACTTACCAATCTCAACACCGCATTCAACAAGTTGTATTTTCTGCACCCTGGGTATAGAGGCTTTTCTGCATCATTGCACATATTACCATATGCATGTGACCGCATAAAAGCATCTTCTCCAAAATAACGAATCATGTCCTCTACTCGATCATCAGTATCCATGTCATCGTCAAAGGTCTGTTCCACCTGTTCACCATGCCATACCCATACCGTGTAACTCTTGCAAAGCCCCTCACAAATTAGATGAATGTAAATATCAGCAGGACTTTGTTTCCTCTCATTCAAACAACTCACACAAGGACAATAAAACCTTCCATTGTCATCATCACCATTCCGTTTAGTAAAATCCAAAAACTCCTTCACCCCCTCAGCATACTCAACACTTGTTCGTTTAGTATTTATCCAACTACGATCCATATTTGTGGAAGACTATAAGAACTAGAAAAATAGAAAACAAGAAATTAAACCATTACGTTGCAGCTAAAGCATGGAGAGAATAAATTTTCAGTTCTCGAGAGGAGTTCAAAACAAAACTCACCGTCTGTGAAGCACCGAGAAGACTTAACGCGCGAACCAGGGAAAAATGAGAGATGGAAGGCGCGAGAAATGTACCAAATAAAAGAGTATTTGGTAAAAAAAATAAAAAAAAAGTTTATTTTGTAAGAAAATATACACCGGACAAAATGTTACACTGGTGTAGATATATATAAAAGTTGTAGAGAGTATATTTTACACCGGCCACTATATATAGACCGGTGTAAAATATATCAGTTTTTTTTTAAAGTGATACAGACCATGTCATCAACTTTCACACAAAAAAATATATATATCAGAATATATAGAAGTTGTAATCTTTCACTACTCATCAGACTCGAAGTTTTAGGAGTCATCAGATTGGGTGAGATCAACAGGATTAAAGAAGCTATCACGGGGTTGATGTCGGTGAACTTCTGAGCGGAAATCTCTGAAACTTGCTTTCAGTCTGTCAACTTTGCGATTCAGTTCTTCCACGGAGTCCTCCAGCCCATTGAAGCGCAGTATGAGTTCCTCAAGGCTCTCCATCAGAGTCACAACCAGGGGAGGAGGAGAAGGAACAGAAGGGTGAGGATCAGGATGTTTGTCTTCAAAGTCGTCTCTGTTTCTTTTGTGGGGCGGAGAAGGAGGCATGCGTGAGGAAGAGGCCATTGGAGGAGTCAGATAGATGAAAATAAAATAAAATAGAAGAATGGTATACATATATATATGGTTAATGTTCATGATCAATAAGAATATAGAAGAATGCAATTGGCCTTCTATCATAATGACTATAAACGTTGGGAACCGAAAAAGTGAAATGAATGGTCTGAAAAATAAAGAAAGCGCGCGGGAAAGCATAGACAGGAAACTGAAGAGGCAGATAGGACGAAGCTAATCTGTATCGGGTGTTTATATTTTAAATCGGTTATTTTAAAACCGGTGTAAACATTTAATTTTTTTTTAAACCGTCTTCTCCTCAGTGATCGGTTTAAAAGTGGGATTCAGATGAAAAATAAACGGATCATCAGCAATGTATGCAGAACAAGAAACCTGTTAAACTTCATTATATTCATTCAAATTAAACTTTACTAACTAACTTTATATCTTGAAATCTAGAAAAAAAGACCTCGCTCTATCAACAACAGGATGAAAGAAACTATCATCGTGTTGATGGCGACGAACTTCAGAACGAAAGGCTCTAAAACGTTCATTCATCCTATCCACTTTCAGAGCCAGTTCTTCCACCGAGCGCTCCAGGGCATTGAAGCGCGGGATGAGTTCCTCAGGAACTCCACCAGTTGCTGAAGCAGGGGAGGAGGAGAAGGAACTGAAGGGTTATCAGGAGATACGTGCATATGTTTGTCTTCAACATTCTGTCTCTGTCTTTTGTGAGGCGAAGCCATTGGAGAGTTAAGATAGAAGAATAGAAGAAATGAATATAAAACAGATATCGGAGAAGGTGATCATGATGAAATACTGCGCATGTCTGAGAAGGCTTAACATAAAATGGCGGGAAAGGATCCTGACGGAGTTCATCTACACCGGACTAAATATTTCCACCTCGGTCAATATAAATTCGCTGTAGAAAGTAAAAATCTAAACCGGACCAAATATTTCCATATCGGTCTCTATAACATCCGCTGTAGAAATTAAACATCTAAACCGGACTAAATATTTCCACATCGGTCACGAGTAAATACGGTGTGAATATTTCATTTTATTTACAAAAATGCCACCGTTCATTTTTTTAAAACCGTCTCCGCATTGACCAGTTTAAAAATGGGGATTTCGATTGCCAATTTTCCACCAGTGTATTCAGTCATGACCTACTTTTGAAAATGTCCATTTACCTTCTCTTTGCCTTGTGTAATGTTGTATAGAAGGGTCCCTTTTGAACTATTGAAATGCTCTTACAAATGATTCATTGCCCCTTATTTCACAACATTTTTAGTTCCTAGAAACCATTGCCACACTTGAATTTTTCTTTAAAAATCTTGGATATTGACACCTAAGCTCTTGCTGTTAAATTTGGGATTATCACATGGTTCTAAGTGATTACCTGGAAACTTTTAATCATCATTTAAGAGGGTTTTCAGTTGTGATAAGTGTTTTAATGCCTAGTGAAATGATGAACAGTGTTTAAGACTTTAGCTTATGAGCAATTTAGATAAAAACCTTAGTTAGAAGGATTCTCGGCCTTAATTCCTATATTGAGTGATTATTCAATTGGTTTATATTCTCTAGAACTTGTCTTGGCTCTGAGTTGAGAATTACTTGCGCATTTATGAATTGAACATGATAAAGGCATTTATTTCTAAACCATTTTATCCCAAACACAAGCCCACTACATATTGTATCCTTAGTCACCCCTTTGAGCCCACCACTTTTTCTTTTCATCATTTTTTATAGAAAGTCATATATGCATAAACATCATTTTGAAATAAATTTTCATTCATGTCAAAAATTCATTACTGTTGTGTTGCTGTGCTACAGCTTTTGTGCATGAGGTGCCAAATAAAAGAAAAAGAGAAAAAGCATATTGCACTGAAAAAAAGGGTGCAAGAAAAGATTGAAGAAAAGAAAAAAAGAGAGAAATGAGGAAGGCACCATTATAAACTCCTATTAGCACAATCATCATTTCTGTATCTGTAGAGACATGAATTCAAGGCTATATACTCATTGTTGAATACATATAAAACTTTTTATCCTTCATATTCCATTTCACATGGCCTATCTCCATCATTATAACCCTTAAAGACCTCTTAACTTTTTGTATAAGTGCTATATAGTTGCTGAGATTTAGAGCCATTACAAGCTTATGGTAAGATATTTTTCAATTTGAATATGAGTGAAAGAACCCTAACACTGAGAGGAAATAGAGAGCTAAACACTTACATCCTTTCAAAGGATCTATTGCACTCATACAGTTGAGGTTGATTTCATTTAGTAATTGATTACTTGGCATTGCTCACATTATCACTTTTGCATTCCCAAAAAATGGTGGATTGATTGTTTTCAGGTCACACTATGGATTATGTTGTTATCTTCGATTTAATAGTGTTGTTCTAGGTGTGATTCATTTCTTTGTCCAGGAGTACAAAGGTTCAAGTATGGGGGAATTGATAAGACACATTTTATATATGGTTTATACGACATTTTTAAGAGTTTTATTGTAATTTTACCATTCATTTCATGCCTTAAATTGTACTTTTGTGTATTACATGATTGTACGTGGCAATGTGCTAATTAAATTGTAAAATAGTAAAATAACTCTTCCAAACTGCACATATACTGTTATTTACTGATTTGGACTTTTACAATGAGCTTTTATGTTGAATTGCAAGTATTTTGGAAGAGAGCAAGGACCAGGAAAGAAATCACAAGTCAATGAAAGTCAAATCATGTTTTTGCACTTTTTTGTTGTGACCAAAGTGTCCTTCAGTCGCGACCTTGATTCTTCTGGAAGTTTCTCTGTGTTCACAGGTCACGACCAAAAACATGGATCAGGTCACGACTAAAATAGGAAATCGCTAAAACTGCGCGTTTTGATTTATGTCAAGCATAAATAAAAGGTGAGGCAAGCTGCTGTAAAAGGGGAGGTTGGTTTTACACCTGATTAGGCTAAGAAGCAGTACTCACACATTCTCTGATTTCTTCACATTCACCCTTCATCTTTTCATCGTTTCTTCATGGCATCACACCTGAACAGCGATTGCAGTGCAGTAGAAGTTATGAGAGGCTAAATCCTTAGTCTCTTAGTGATGGATCTCATATCTTGAGCTCATGGACTAAACTGGGGAGTTTATTCTGTTCTAATTTACATCTTGTCATGTTATGATTGCTGCTTGATCTAGGGTTTTTATCATATGAACAAGTTTTGAATATCGATTGATCATTCTCATATTAGACTGTTGTAATTTGATTCTGAATGTTTGAACATTGGATTTTAATTTAATATTTCAGTTTCAATTTTAAGAAAGTTGGGTTATTTTCAGCAATCGTTGCAAATCAATTCAATTGCTTGAAATCTGGGGTTTTCGATTGATGACCATTTGAGGGCGTTCTCATAATCTAGGGTTAATTGCACGCTAAGTGGTTTCTAACAGTTATCTAATAGTCTTTAAACTAGCTTTGATCAAAGGAGTTTAAAGAAGATTAGGGTTCTGGACTCAATCGATCGATTGAGGTTTTACTCAAGACTTAGCGATTTCAAACTCCAATATTCAATTAAGAGCAAGGATAGATACGTTTTCATCATCAAGGGTCTTTCATAACATATTCTTTCAACAAGCCAAGCAGTTTCCATCTTAATCAAAAATCCAAAAAATATCTACTTTTTTGCACCCTTATTTTATTGCAAAAACCAACCAAACCCCAAAACCATTTTATCTCTACTCATGTTTTCATTGTTTTTGACATCCAATTTGCTAGGATTCCTTTAGAAAGGCTCCTTGAGAAGAACGATAGGGTTGTGCCTTATACTATATTGGGTGCAATTAACTTTATTTTGATGGCTCGGACTGCGACAATCCGAGAGACTCATCAGCAGGCTTCTAAAACTAGTTTGTGATCTTGGTTTGGGACACATCGTCTTAATACTTGATCTGAACATAACTTCCACAGAAAAGTTTTGTCCCAAATAAAGTATTTAAATTCACTCTTGAGCTTTTGGGCCTGAAATTTGGACAAATGGGATGGGATTAGGCCAGTTTTAATTAAATTAACTAAATGAGCATACCAAGGTTCTACAATAACAACCAAACAAAGAGATTGATTAGGGAAAGAATCACAAATAAGATCATAACTAAGTACTCCCCTTGTCTTTGTTGGTAATCTGCTTAGATGATCTGCAATGTGGTTCATATTTCTAGCTTGATCCTTCACTTCTATATCGAACTCTTGGAGCAGTAGCATCCATCGTAAAAGTCTTCGCTTATATTGAGGTTTATGGAACAAATACTCGACTACTGCATGATCTGTGTAGACAATAATTTTGGACTTAATGAGATAAGCTCTAAATTTATCCAAAGCCACTGCTATTACAAATAGTTCTTTCTCAGTAGTAGTATAATTAATTTGAGCAACATCTAGTGTTTTTGAGGCATAGGCAATTACTCTAGATAAATTACCTTCCTTTTGACCTATCATATCTCCCACAACATAATTGGAAGCATCACATGATAGTTCAAAAGGAAGATCCCATTCTGGTGAGGTTAGAATAGGTGGAGAAATTAACCTATCCTTCAATTTTTTAAAGGCCTCTTCACAATCAGTAGAAAAAACAAATTCAGTGTCTTTTTGCAGAAGCTTTGATAGTGGTAAAGCAATTTTACTAAAGTCTTTAATGAATCTTCTATAAAATCCAATATGCCCTAGAAAGGATCAAAGTTCTTTTAAAGTTATGGGGTAGGACAACGAGGAAATGACTTCAATTTTTGCTTTATCCACCTTAATTCCCTTGCTCGATAGAAGTTGTCCAAGTACTATTCCATGATCAACCATGAAATGGCACTTTTCAAAATTCAAAACCAATTTTTTTTTAATACATCTAGCAAGGCTCTTTAGACACTCATCAAAAGAATTATCATATACAGTAAAATCATCCATGCATTTTTCAATGAAATCAGTAAATATAGAAAGCATACAATGCTAAAATATGCCAGGAGCATTACACAAACCAAATTCCATTCTTTTATAAGCATATGTACCAAAGGGACATGTAAATGTGGTCTTTTCTTGGTCCCTCGGGTCTATTGGCATCTGGAAATATCCTGAATACCCATCTAGGAAATAATGACTTTTCCTTGCTAATCTCTCAAGCATTTGATCAATAAAAGATAAGGGAAAATAATCTTTCCTAGTAGAGTCATTCAACTTCCTATAATCAATACAAACCCTCCATAAATTTTGTACTCTAGTAAGTATCAATTCATTATTCTCACTATTTACTACTGTTAGTCCGCTCTTTTTAGGCACTACATGCACAGGAGATACCCATTCACTATCTAAAATAGCATATATGATTCATACCTTTAACAATTTACTAATCTCCTTCCTAACCATATCAGAGATCAATGGGTTTAATCTCCTTTAGGGTTGTTTAATTGGCTTGGAATCTTTATTCAGTAAAATCCTATGAGTGCAAACAGTGGCATCTATCCCTTTTATATTAGCTAATTGCTAACCCAAGGCTTCTCTATTCTTTCTAAGCACACTTAATAACCCAGACTCTTCACTAACAGTTATAGAACTAGAAATTATTACTGGCAATTTCGAGCATGACTCAAGATAAGCATACTTTATGTTAGAAGGCAAATCTTTTAACTCTAATTCTGGGGGTTAGATAATAGAAGGGATCAAATGGGGGGAATCATTTAATTTAGAAATACTCCCCTTTGTAGACTTATGGAGGTTGCTCATGTTCAGCTCATTAAGACTTTCCATCTTGCCTTTAATCTCTTCAGGAGTTGCACCAAGCTTAAGTTGGTCCATAGCTATAACATAGTTGAGATTGAAACATCCTTCCTTTCATATGTCTTACGGACCATTCAGTAGCATTTAGAACCACTTTCAAGATCATTGAAGTCCAATTCCCTAATCTGGAATTTTACTCTTATCGAGTACTGTTCACTTGAAAATTCCAGATGAGTGACCTGACTTCGAAAAATCATAACTAATTTTAGAAAAATCAAAATGAGGTGGTTCCAATTTCTAAATGAAGCTAACTCAATTATATTTCAGGGAAAAATAACTAGTTGACCATTAATTGACCAAGTCAACGTCAGTCAATGTGTCAAGTTTACTGTTCATTCCACGCTTTTCTCCCTGAATCCAGCATTCTGGTCCCAACTTTAATAATTTATATCTCCTTGTGTAGACATCCAAATGATACGTTTTATATATAAAATTAAATCTTGGTATGTCTACTATTTACCATAAAAATTTCGTACATTTATTCATCCATTTACTATTTTTAATCATGGATCCAACATCCTCATGTCCCCACGGGTTACTGTTCATAGCGTTAATTTTCAGCAACCAACATTACATACATAGGCATACATCCATCATATATCAGTCAAACATGCCAAACAACAATTATTATTAAATAATAAGTCATTATACATCAGGGCATGTATGAAATTCTCATATTTCTATTACATCATTTTTTTGCCTAAACTCCGGCAGCATAACCGCTACGCTTCATCTATACAAAGAACTGAACCGTACTGATTCGGTAATCCCCTCATGAGAACTACCATTCTACGTAGTACCCAGGAAAGACTAGATGAACCGGCTAGGTCCACTCACTTCTAGCCTCCTTAGACAGCACTACGTACACAGTACTTATCATATACTGATGTTCAGTCTTTACTTCGGCAGCATAACGGCGTCTCTTAAAATTCCCAAAATTCATTTCGACATAACCTCCCCTGTAATGGGTTATTTATTGGGATGAGATTCGGGGGAATCTCAGTAGCAATAATCATAACAATATATGTAATGCAGAGTGACAGTGCTTGCTTGTGATTGTGTACAGATAAGTATGCTGCGTGCTTCCATGCTTAATAACATATGATCATAGCATTATAGCAGAGCTTCAGACATAACATATAAGACAACAATCCAACCAAACAATAGCACAACAAATCACAAAGCCATTACATAAAAGCTAGGATTAGTTACTACCTGGCTAGCTTAGCAGAACTCCACTATCCTTATTCTGCTTCCAGCTCCGCCAGAACTTCCTTACTTCCTTTTTCTCCTTTCTCTCTTCCCTTCCTTCTCCTTCTCTCTCTTCTTTCTCTCCCTTCTCCCTTCCATGCGTGAATGCAAGAATGGAATGGAGGGGGGTATTTATAATTGCCTTCAATGGCAATTCTGTAATTACCATGAACTTTGATCCTGCGGTCCTAGTTTTTCCTGGATTTTCCTATTTTTCTTAATTCCTCCTTTACTGCATCATGCATGACATCATTGGGACACCTCACCAGGACACCTCAGCGCCACATTTATCACATGTCTGAAATCCTGGACACCTCAGCAGCTGACTCAGCATGCTGACTCACCGGTCCAGTGTCATGCCTCGTACTACGTGTCCTCAACTTTTTCTTCCTCCTCTGTGATAGCGCCATGTGGCATCTTACTGGCACCTGTCACGCCATCCAATGCTATCCAGATAAATCCAGGATTTTATCTGATCGCCTCCTCGGTTATCGTGCCGACCGAGTAACTTTACTTTATTGAAACAGCATTAAAATAGTATTTTAATGCCACTTTTTCCCACATACTTCATGGGCTACGTTTTTGGGCTCTGGGAATGTTGTCTTGGATCCTGATCAAGCTCAAGTACTCTGATGGCTCGATTCCCAAGAAACAGCCCTTGGCAAATTACCAAAATACCCTTGGGTGCCCTTTCTTGTACTATTTTAACCCTAAGGGTAAAATCGTCATTTCATACCCTTCTGTACTCTGTCAGGGTATATACTGTCTCTCAGTAACTTTATCTGTATGTACCTTGGCTTCTGGGCCTGTCCAGAATTACCAAAATGCCCTTCATTCATATGTTACACTTTTGTACAACACAGGGGCATTTTCGTAATTTCGCACTTTTTCGGGGTTCTGCCGGACACTGGCCCACCTATCAGTCCAAGTATCTTACTGGGCCTTTGTTGGCGCCATTATTGGGCCTTTCTGGGTCCAATATCCTCATGGCACGCATTACGAGGAATCTTCCCCCGTTAATAATTATTGAATATTTTATCTATTATTCACCGTTTATACACATATCCGGACACCGGCTCCTTCTGTCCGAAACACTAGCCTGCGTTGTTCAGGCATCCCTGTGAGTCATATCAGTCATCTGACTGAGGTCATCCGAACTCATTCAGTCCCTTTTCAAATACCGATAAATCTCCCTATCGGATCCCCAGAGGCCTCACACTCCCGTCTGGATTTTCTGATTTGCGAATAACTTTTTCTACAGGCCTCCTATCGGTATTCTGTAAGTTTCCCAATATCCGCCCCATAAGGACGCATCATCCTGTATTTTATCACCTAGATCTGAAATTTAGGATATCCGGTAGGAATTTTTATAACTTTTGGACGGTCAGTCCATTTCTGGCTATTTGGAGTCTTCAAAAATTCCTGTATTAAGCCAGATTACCGAGCGTCACTTGCTCTCTCTACCGGTGAAATCTGGGACTGAAATGCTTTCGGACAGTCCAAACCACTTCCGGCCTGACTTTCTTTAATTACAATTTAGCCCCAGGGAACTTTTCTTCTTTTCATTTAAGTCCCTTTTTACTTGGCTAAAATTACTCTTAAGGACCCCACATTTTTGTCTACTTTCCTTTTTGGCCTTGAAACTTTCCATAATTGCCCTTAAGTCCTTTCATTTCCTTTACTAAGTCTAGGGGCATTATTGTCTTTTCATATTTTACCAGAGTATTTTCTGGCCCTGGTCAACTATCCAGATACCCCTTCTTGACTGTCTAACCTTAGCCAAATGACCAAAATACCCTTTACTTATTCTTCAGTTATTCTATAACATAAGGGCATTTTCGTCATTTTGCACATTTTTCCCGGACACCGGCCCCTCTTACCCCTGAACTGATATTATGGGCCTGGGCCTTCCCTGGTGTCACTACGGGCCTTAGACAACACTCTATGGCCTCTAGCCATTGTCCGATCATTTCTATTCGGACTGCCTTTCCTTTACCGATTATAACTGTAAATTCCCATCTTCAGGAATTTTTACAGAAAAATCGGGACCTCAAATCAAAATTTTGTGACTCCTCATTCAATCCGGAATCCTTTTCTCTATCTCCCGGTATTTTCAGATATTTTATCCGGACCGGGCTGTTTTGGCCTGAAAAAGCACTCACGCGCACACTTTTCCAAATGACCATTTTACCCCTGGTCATATTTCTAATTCTTTCATACACATAGAGACCTCATATGCACATTTCACAGTTCAGTGAAATGATCAGCATAATTTTCTCTATTTTTTGGCAAAATATGGTACTAATCGGCTACCAGCCCGATCTTTCCCATAATTACGATTATGCCCTTGATTTCTCTTTCTGGCATCTCTAGGCCTAAAAATTAGGGTGTTACAGAGATCACTCTCTTTCCCACCTGCATCATTATTATAGATCAAATCATTTAAGAATCTTAAAGTATGAGAGGTAATTTTGGAATATGAGTGAGGATAAGTAGAGTTAGAACATATTGGCCCTTTAACCAAAACAGTGGAATGTGGAACATAAGGCATTTGAAATTTACTGGTTGCATCTGATATTCCCAGTCGTGACCTCTCAGGCTTATCTTCAACTTCTTGTCGTGACGCAAATTGACAGAGAATGTCTTTGAAACTTTTGGTCGTGACAAGATCATACTTGGGTCACGACTGAACATCTCGGGAGTCTATGGTCGCGACTTATGTTCACAGAGAGTCTCCACTTCAACAAATTAATATCTAGTCACGACTTGAAGGTCTTCACGTCGTGACCTGGGATCATAAAAGCTTGACCCCTCTTCGTTTGTTCCATTTCCAGCTTCCAAATTATCTTGTGACCCTGTAAAATCACTGATAAATTCCTTCCCAAAAACATTATCACTGGCAATTGATGAAATCAAATCAAAATTTGATAATGAGAAATCTTGGGAAACTGAAAGCATGCTATTTTACATCAAAATAATTGAAACATGATGCATTGCTTTCACAAGAGCAGGGAAAAGAATAAACAGAAGAAAGAGATTCAAAATAGTCATCCTAAACACTCAAAAATGAATTTGAATCATCATACTCTTGAGATGCTTCATGGGAATTTTGGGAATTATGTAACATAGAATCATACCCATCATGCAAACTGAATTTATGCTCATCCCTAGTCTCTTCAACAACATAATCAATGGCATTCAACCCAGCAAAAGCAAAATTATCAAAAGGATATTTCATTGCTTCATTCATATTGAAAGTTACTACATGTTCTCCAACTTCCATTGTAATGGTACTATGATTCATACTAATAATTGTCTTGGAAGTTTGAAGGAAAGGTCTACCTAGGATCAAAGTACTCTCATTTACTAGCTCACTGGACATGTCTAAAACATAAAACTCAGCTGGGAACACTAAGTCCTTGACCTGAATTATAATATCCTCAAGAATTCCCTTAGGATACCTAATTGATCTATCAGCTAATTGGAGCACTACACTGTGTCTCTAAGATTATTAATACCTAATAATGCTCCCTTGATATGAACCTTTTCTATAATGCATGGGATAATGTAAGATCCTGGGTCTTGGCAATTAACCGATAATTCAGCTTTAAAAAGTGATGACACATTAGCACTCACCTGAATTCTCTCAAGAGGCCTAAACTTTTTCTTATCAGCACACAACTCTTTTAAAAATTTAGTATACTTAGGGTTCCTTTTGAGGAATTCAACTATAGGAATATTTATTTCTAACTTATTGAAAAGAGTATACGCATCTTTTGCAAATTCAGGATCAATCTTTTTCTTTCCAGCAAAATAAGCTTTAGGAAAAGGGAGTTCCTTTAGACTTACCTCCTTACCTGTATACATAGAGGCTCCTTGCTTGCTCAACTTTTCCTTCTCCTCAGTTTACTTTCCTTTATATGCTGGACTTGGCATTATGTCATATCCTAATTTTCCTTATCTGTGTAGGACTAATAGAGGAAAGAGGTTTGGAAAGGATTATGATGATAAAATGAGAGGAAAAGTGATAAGTAGACAAAGGAATAAAGAAGAGGGACTAAAATAAAAAGTCTAAAAGTTCTATGGTATGAAATGTAAAGTAGACAAAAGCTTTGGGCCATTAAGTGTAATTATGAAAAGTCTAAGGGCAAAATGGTAAATATGAAAAGTTGAGCCAGAAAAGGCCCAAAAATGCCCAGAATTAGTTTAGTCCCAAATTTTCTCAGTAAGTAGAGAAAATTATTCTGATCAGTTTAACATAAAACAGAATTTTAATTTGAGGTCCCAAAAAATTGATATTAATTTTAGAAATTTGGTAATTATTATAGTATCTTCTGGACCTCATAATCAGATAAAATTTGGTAGTAAATTCTTATAATTAATATGAGAATTTATGAAACTAACAGAAGTAAAAAAAGGAGTCCTTTAGAATTAATTATGGAATTTACGGTGAAAAAAGACACTAATAAAGGGTTTAAAGGAAATGTATGTAATTTTTATTAGGACTTCTGGGTCTCAAAAAATTATGAGACTTTGCAGGGAATTCATTTTATATTATAATGAATTTATAAAAATGTTAGAACCATTAAAATAGGTGTTTAGAATTTATTTCAAGACTAGGATAATTTAAGGATATCAGTATAGGGAAAGTGCCTTGGGATTTGTGCCAATTAGCAATTGGACCTAAGGAAGGCTCAAGATTTCGTCCTAGGGCAGCCCAATAAGTCCCAAAAGTTGTATTGGAGCCCAAGTCTAATAATGAATAATTTATGAATTTTTAAAAAAGAAAAAAAAGGGATAAAGGAGAATTAGGGTTTTGCACATGGTGGGTCCCATAAGCTTTACACTTGGCACCAAGAAGAAGAAAGAAAGGTTATCCCATGTGCTAAAATACAATAAAATAATATAAGAATTAACCTAATGATGATTAAGGTTAATTAATCCAAAAACTAACCAATCAAATTCAAGATTAAGCTATTTAATAATTAGGAAAATTGAGGACATTATGGACCCAAGGTGCCAAAGTTTTGGCTATAAATACCCCCCCTTGTCTTCACAATTTTGTGAACCTAGAGTACCCTTGGGGAAACCATGCCAAAATGAAGAAAGAACTCAAAATAAGATCAAGGAGAAGCCATCCAAGCAAGTACCTAAGGTAAGCAATCCTTCTTAGTTCATTTATATGTGTTTTGGAAGGGTAAAACCTAAGTTTTAGTGGTTGGAAATTTCATTAAACCTAGAGTATACTTGCTGTCCAAATATTAAGTTAAAAGAGGAAAAAGGAGATAAAGGTAGAACTATGTGATTAAGGCTTAGATAAGTTTGTTTAGATGATTGGTTATTGAATCAAGTTGATATTCTTGACTTTGCCATGAAAGAGACCTTTCGGTATGCACTGTTCATGATAGAAGAAGAATGAATTTTAATGATCTAATGCTTCCATTTAATTTATATGATGATTTTGTGTAGGATTGGATGGGTTTTGAACCTTGGAAGCGTTGGAATTAAAGTTGTAATTGTTGAAAGTCTTATATATTACTGTTCATATGCATGAACAGTGATTGTATTTTCATGATTTTGATGCTTCCAATAGTTTTAAAATGAAAAGTCGTATGGGATAAAGTAGAGAAACAAGTATGAGAAGCATTGTAATCAAAATGAGAATTTTTGGAAGAATTATGCATGTTTTTCAAATCTGTCCAGAACAGTGCATATGAGCTAGAATTTCATGATTCTAAGCTCATAAATGGATTCAAAAGGGGAAATTGTGTAGGGTAAAGTCAAGATATCAATTGATTCAAATGCCAAGTCAATTAGTAAAGATTAAGGAAAGTTAATGTAGTTAAGTGAGCTCAGTGTTCAAGAGAAGTTAGATTGTAATGGATGGATGATTATGTGATGTTAGGATTTGATTGTGGACTCAAAAGAGGCAGCCACACATCAAGGAAAAGTAAGAAGGAAGAAACAAAGTTAAAGTGAAAGAAAGTAAAGCAATAAGGTAGTAAACTTACCCTAAACTTGTATGTATTGAATGTTATGCTTGATTGTGCTATGGCTTTGTTGAATTGTGTGCATATGTGTAGATGATTGAAGCTCTGTTTCTATGATTACTTTGGCCAATTGTATTTCATATGATACATTGAAGCATGCACATTACACAATATTAACAGGTTTATGAATCCTTAGTCCCAATCCCAACAAGTTTATGAATGATGAAAGAGGATGAAGAAGCATGAAGAGGAGTTAGGATTGGTTAATGTAAATGTTATATGATGTTATGTGTAGAATTGTTGCAAGTAATGATGTTGTATGACCAGTTTAACCAACAACGTTTATGATATAATGAAAAATAGTAAATGATAGAATAAATGTATAAAAGTTTACAGACATTAAGTTAACATGTAAAGCTTCATTTTGACACCAAGAACGACTTATTTCGATATCTGTACGAAGAGAACGAATTTTTCAAAGTCAGGGACCAGAATCTATTTTTAGAATTTTTGACCAAATGAACAGTAATATTTAACGATTAAACTGTATTCACTAGTGGAAAATTGGCATTCGAAATCCCCATTTTTAAATTGGCCAATGCGGAGACGGTTTTAAAAAAATGACCGGTGGCATTTTTTTAAATAATATGAAATATTTACACCCTATTTACTCATGACCGATGTGGAAAACTATAGTCCAGTTTAGATGTTTACTTTCTACAACGGATGTTATAGTGACCGATGTGGAAATATTTAGTCCGGTTTAGATAAACTCCGTCTGTATCCTTTCCCGCCATTTTATGTCAAGTCTTCTCAGACATGCACAGTAGTTCATCATGATCACCTTCTCCAATATCTGTTTTATATTCATTTCTTCTATTCTTCTATATTAACTCTCCAATGGCATCTTCCTCATCCACCCCTCCTTCTCCGCCTCACAAAACACAAAGACATAATTTTGAAGACCAAAATGTCTGTCATGATAACCCTTCAGTTCCTTCTCCTCCTCCCCTGCTCCAGAAACTGGTGGAGTGCCTGGAGGAACTCATCCCGCGCTTCAATGCCCTGGAGCGCTCAGTGGAAGAACTGAGTCTGAAAGTTGATAGGATGAATAAACATTTCAGAGCCTTCCGTTCTAAAGTTCTTCTCCATCAACAGGATGATAGTTTCTTTCATCCTATTGTTGATCCCAATTCTGACTCCCAAAACACTGACTCGGAAGATGATGATGATGAGTGGAAACGGGGTCACCTGCCTTTCTCTATTTCCCACCTCCTTTTTGTTGGAGATTGTGCCCTAGGGGCCAATCATTATCTTATGAACATTGTTGATTTATGAATTTCTTAATAAAGTTATCATATTATTTGCATGTTTACTATGATGACAATCCTTGGATAACTCGTGATGTTATCCTAAATGTCCCTGGTCGGTCATCTATGTGGGAGCAGAGATGAAATAAGACCAGTATGACTTTGAAGATATATAGAGATATAAATCAAAGTCATAAGCACATGTAAGAGTACAGGGTGTTGGATCGACCCGCAATGAGAGAGCTGCATGTAAGGAATTGGAAGACACGCAGCGGAAATAAACTTTAAAAAATTTTCCATTCCTTGCCAGGATCTACCGTATGTGTTTAAGTCAAGTGGAAAGAATCATTACCCTTAGTGTTGCTCAGCGAATTTCACAGCTTCTCTACGTGGGTGGTGATCTCTTTCTGATCGCAAGAAATCGATGGAGTGTTCCTCAGCGACCTTCACAGATTCTCTCCGCGGACGGTGGTCTCTTTCCGATCACAAGAAGTCGACGCCTCAGGTCGGCTTCCTCTACTGGTATCCACACGAACAGCGTTCCAACCACGAACGACGTGCTAGCGTCTCCTGTCCCTCCAAGGCTTTCACAAGTCTCCGTCTCTATTTCGGCAGTTTCTTGTCTGCAAACCTTTTGCAGATTCCGTTCGGCCTTTTGTGTTCTGTGTTATTTTCAAACGTAGCTCCTCCAATCAGATATAGAGGATGCTATGCGTTTTTCCACCTGACCTAATTGGATTTTGGAGTTAATCTTATATTAATTCCGAATTGATACAATATCATATATTGTATAATTTTATAAGAAACTAATTAAATAAAATAATATTAAATCCGTCCCACAGATTTAATTACTTATTTATTTAACTTTAAATAAAGATGAGACTGAGTTATATTTGATTTATTCCCATAAATCAAATTTGAGATATCCTATCAATTTAAATTTCGAATTTCAAACGTGATAGAGATTTAATTTATCCTTATAAATTAAATCTTATAAATATCTCTTATATGAGATATCCTATCAATTTGAATTTTGAATTTCAAACGTGATAGAGATTTAATTTATCCTTATAAATTAAATCTTATAAATATCTCTTATATGAGATATCCTATCAATTTGAATTTCGAATTTCAAACGTGATAGAGATTTAATTTATCCTTATAAATTAAATCTTATAAATATCTCTTATATGAGATATCCTATCAATTTGAATTTCGAATTCAAACGTGATAGGGATTTAATTTATCCTTATAAATTAAATCTCATATATCTCATATATATAATATATATATATACGAATTTATATATATACGAATATAAATAAATATATATACATTCACCTGGATCTTTCATTGAATCTGGACATGTCTTAGATTCAATGAATCTGGACATCATAGCTCGTGTTGGGCTATTTTGTGTGCGACCCTGTAGGCCCATATGAAGTTGGCAGTGGGCCATTTGCTATACTAGCCCACAAGTCGCAAGCGGTCTCTAGCAAGACATAACAACTACCCAAATCATATGAGGATCGATAAACGATGTAACCTTTTATACAACCATATCATGTCCCTTCTGTCACGCGATATTTTGGTCATGGATGAGGCATGGATAATGTCATCCTCCTATTCCCGACCGTTACTTTCTCGATCCCTGAGTAGTCTGACTATAGAAATGGAACTACCTTTCCATTACAGTATGGCCATACATTTCTCAGACTCACTCATCGAGGGGCCCAGTAATATCTCTCCACGAATGTGAGGGACAAATTCCATCTTGACCATTCACATTCCTCCGCATGAAAAACCACTAAGCCCGAACATAGTCTTTATGATCACTCGGTCAAAAGTGACTTTTGACTAGGTCAAAGCTGAGCGTTTTGTCATGTAGGAATCCATGATGATCTCAGGTCAAAGGGCATATTGACATGGTTTGTATATGAGAGAAGCTTATGACGTTACCCATGCAGTTCTCTCATAGCGGGTCGGTCCAACACCCTGTACTCTTACATGTGCTTATGACTTTGATTTATATCTCTATACATCTTCAAAGTCATACTGGTCTTATTTCATCTGTGCTCCCACATAGATGATCGACCAGGGACATTTAGGATAATATCATGAATTATCCAAGGATGGTCATCATAGTAAACATGCAAATAATATGATAACTCAATTAATAAATTCATAAATCAATAATGTTCATAAGACAATGATTGGCCCCTAGGGCACGATTTCCAACACTGCATGGGTCAAGTCATAAGCTTCTCTCATATACAAGCCATGTCACTATGCCCTTTGACCTGAGATCATCATGGATTCCTACATGACAAACGCTCAGCTTTGACCTAGTCAAAAGTCACTTTTGACCGAGTGATCATAAAGGCTATGCTCGGGCTTAGTGGTTTTTCATGCGGAGGAATGTGAATGGTCAAGATGGAATTTGTCCCTCACATTCGTAGAGAGATATTACTGGGCCCCTCGATGAGTGAGTCTGAGAAATGTATGGCCATACTGGAATGGAAGGGTAGTTCCATTTCTATATTCAGACTACTCAGGGATCGAGAAAGTAACGGTCAGGAACAGGAGGATGACGTTCACCATGCCTCATCCTTGACCGAAATATCGTGTGACAAAAGGGACGTGATATGGTTGTATGAAAGGTTACATCGTTTATCGATCCTCATATGTTTTGGGTAGTCGTAATGCCTTGCTAGAGACCGCTTACGACTTGTGGGTCAGTATAGTAACTGGGCCACTGCCAACTTCATATGGGCCTACAGGGTCGCACACAAAACAGCCCAATGCGAGCTATGATGTCCAGATTCATTGAATCTAAGAGATGTCTAAATTCAATGAATAATCTAGGGTGGATATATATTTTATATATATATATAAATTAGTTTATATATATATTATATATATAATATAAGAGATATTTGTAAGATTTAATTTATAAGGATAAATGAAATCTCTATCATTTTTGAATTTGAATTTAAATGGATATGATCTATTTGAATTTGAAATTCAAATTGATAAGATATCTCAATTTTGATTTATGAGAATAAATCAAATATAATTCTGTCTTATCTTTATTTTAAATTAAATAAATAGGTGAATTAAATCTGTGGGACGGATTTAATATAAACCATATTTATTTAATCAGTTTCTTATTAAATTATGCAATATATGATATTGTATTAATTCAGAATTAATATAAGATTAATTCTGAAGCCCGGCCCTATTAGAAGCCCGATAGCTTCCTATATATTTGACATTAGGAGCTAGGGTTCTACACACAATAGATCTCTTCACACACATTCAGTCGTGAGAAAAGGGGGCAGGGAGAGTGCAAAAGGTTTGCATATAAGAAACTGCCGAAATAGAGACGGTGAGGACGGAATCTCCAGAAAGCCTTAGAGGGACAAGAGGCGCTAGCACGTCGTTCGCAATTGGAACGCTGTTCGTGTGGATACCGGTAGAGGAAGCCGATCTGAGCTGTCGACTTCTACGATACGGCCAGACACGAAGAAAGGTCGCGACCAGAACACACTTAGGTCGCGACCAAACGGGCATCTGAACGTCAGAAATCCGAAAAGAGGAGACAGGTCGCGACGTGAAGTTGAATAGGTCGCGACTAAAAGCTCCAGAGGCGACAGGTCGCGACTAGAAGCAGAGTAGGTCGCGACTACAAACTCCAGAGGCGACAGGTCGCGACTAGAAGCTGAGGAGGTCGCGACTGAAAGTTCCAGAGGCGAGGAGTCGCGACTAGTGGACACTGAGGTCGCGACCAAAGCTTGAAACCGAAGGTAACACTTCTTTCTCCTTGACTTAAACACATTCGGTAGATCCTGGCTGGGAATGGAAAAATTTTTTAAAGTTAATTTCCGCTGCGTGTCTTCCAATTCCCTTCAGTGGTATCAGAGCCATGCCGTTTTGTGTTTAAGTTAGGTTTGATTGTTGATACATGTGATGTATGTTAGACTTCTTAGCTGATTATATGATAACATGCGTGATATGTATGACATATATGGAATCTGTTTATGTATGACATATACGGAATCTAAAAGGAAACTGAAATCGGTGGTGTATGTTAATTGATTTGATCAATTAATATTGATGGGGTCTAAGGAAAAAGAATTAAGATTCTTGATTATTTATCAAAAAAAAATTTCTATTGGGGCGCTGCCCCACACCCCGCCCGCTAACCGGCTAGCGGGACCGCCGTGGCTATTTAATCGTAGCGCAACATAATCGTAATATGTATTGACTTTCCTGATATATGAATGTTTTGAAACATTTATTGCCCTTCAAATAGTATGAATTTTGATTCTTGAATGTTTGGGTATGGTGAACAATATGGCTCTAGATTACAAGTGTTGTAATTTTTCTAAATACGGCCTGCGTGTCGTGCCTTCCTCTAATGACTCTCGTTGTACATTCTCTTCTCATCTCACTCCCCTCGAATGTTAAAACGAGGTTTCCTTATGTACTTTTCCTATTCTAATTAGAGAGCTCCTCTCATTGGCTTGAGGGGACTTAGGATAGGTGAGCCATATTGTGTCACGTTTAAGATTATGCATCTTTTGATTAGATCACTGCATGTATGTTTTAATATGCATAATACTTGTATGAGATACAACCGCGATACATGCATCTTATAAACCAGATAATTAATTAAACCCTCTAAAAGAAATCTTAAGTCATATGCCGTCAATTAATGGACACTTGTCAAAACCTCGATCGCTCATTTGTAGGTCCACCAAAGTGGGTGCATTTGAGTTATCTTGGGGAGATAAGCAAGAGTAATGGTGCTGCTCTTATGTTTGTTATTGTTTGACTTAATTGAGATTATCAAAACGGTTTTGGGTCTCAAGGCATTAGATGGGATTAAAACATGCCGGATCATATGATGATTGAATCCCATAAATATCTAAGAATTACATTTGATGTAATTGGTAAAGTTGTTACCTACCTAAATAACTTAAAGTTGAGCGTCCAGCCAAAGCGGACTCAAGTTTAAGCCAAATATGGATCTTAGCCCACTAATTATTACATTGAGGGTTGTTTTATTCAGTGGGAGATTGCTAATTCGCTTGCATATTTTAATTGTAGAATCATGACGACTAGTAATACTGCTACATTATCGTTGCGATCTGTCCTTGAGAAGGACAAACTCAATGGGACAAACTTTCTTGACTGGTTCAGGAACTTGAGAATTGTTCTTAAGCAGGAAAGAAAGGCATATGTCCTAGATCAACCCATTCCTGAGGAGCCAGCAGCCAATGCTCCTAGAGCTCAGAGAGATTCTTATGCGAAGCATAAGGAAGACTCTGTTGATGTGGGATGCTTGATGCTTGCCACTATGGTTCCGGAGCTTCAAAGAGATCTGGAACACATGGAGGCTTATGAGATGATTGTGCATCTTAAGGAAATGTTCCAGCAACAAGCAAGGCAAGAGAGGTATGAGACCACTAAGGCCTTACATTCCTGCAAGATGGCTGAAGGTGCATCAGTGAGTACTCATGTCTTAAAGATGAAAGGGTACATAGATCACCTTGAGAGGCTTGGATTTCCCATGAGCCAGGAGTTAGCTACAGATTTGATCTTGAACTCACTCCCGGAAAGTTATGACCAGTTTGTCATGAACTACAACATGAACAACATGGAGAAATCTATTTCTGAACTGCATGGGATGCTTAAAACTGCTGAGCCGACTGTTAAGAAGAAGCCCAGTACTGTTTTGATGGTTCAGAAAGGAAAGGGTATGAAAAGGAAAGGCAAGGGCAAGGGGAAGGGTCATGGCTCATCTGGTAAGACCAAAGAGTCAGGCAAGCCCGAAACCAAGCCTGCACCAAAGAAGGCAAAGCCTCCAAAGGAAGGAGTTTGCTTCTTCTGCAATGAACCGGGTCATTGGAAGAGGAATTGCAAACTCTACCTTGAAGATCTGAGAAAGAACAAGAAGGATAGCGGGGCTATCGCTTCAGGTATTTATGTTATAGACATTCATCTCTCTACTTCCACTACATGGGTATTAGATACTGCATGTGGTTCTCACATTTGTACAAATGTGCAGGGCCTAAAGGACAGTAGAAAGCTGAAGAAGGGCGAAGTTGACCTACGAGTTGGAAATAGAGCAAAGGTTGCTGCCCTAGCTGTAGGCACTTATGAATTAGTTCTGCCCACTGGGCTTTTGTTAGTTTTGAACAATTGCTATTATGTTCCTGCTTTGAGTAGTAACATTGTTTCTCTTTCTTATTTGGATAAGGAAGGTTACACTTCCATTTCTGGGAATGGTAAATGTTCCATTTATCGTAATGATATTTTCTATGCTCATGGTGATTTGCATGTTGATCATTACATATTAAACTTGGAACAACCCAATCATGGAAATATCTATAACATAACCGCCAAAAGGATCAAACCAAATGATTTGAATCCGACGTACCTCTGGCACTGTCGTCTAGGCCACATAAATGAGAAACGCATTTCTAAACTCCATCAAGATGGATTTCTCAACTCATTTGATTTTGAATCATATGATACTTGCGAATCTTGTTTGTTAGGAAAGATGACAAAGTCGCCTTTCACTGGGCACAGTGAGAGGGCGACTGATTTGTTGGGCCTCATACATACAGATGTGTGTGGACCGATGAATACAAATGCCAGAAGAGGTTATTCGTACTTCATTACATTCATAGATGATTTCAGTAGATATGGCTATGTCTATCTAATGAAACATAAATCCGAATCTTTTGAAATGTTCAAGATATTTCAACATGAAGTACAAAACCAGCTTGGCAAAACAATTAAAGCCCTTCGATCTGATCGAGGTGGTGAATATTTGAGCCAAGAGTTTATCGATCATCTTAGGAATTGTGGAATAGTCTCACAATTGACTCCTCCAGGAACACCACAATGGAATGGGGTTTCTGAACGGAGGAATCGAACACTATTGGATATGGTTCGATCCATGATGAGTCGAACAGATCTTCCACCATCCTTTTGGGGCCACGCCCTAGAGACAGCTGCGTTCACACTGAATCGTGTTCCATCTAAGGCAGTTGAAAAGACTCCGTATGAGATATGGACTGGGAGGAAACCTAGTTTGTCTTTTCTCAAGATTTGGGGATGTGAGGTCTATGTTAAGCAACAAGCCTCAGATAAGTTAGCGCCCAAATCTTCAAAGTGCCTTTTTGTGGGATATCCTAAGGAAACCAAGGGATATTATGTCTACAACCCCACTGATAACAAAGTGTTTGTTGTCAGAAATGGTATCTTTCTAGAACGAGAATTTATCTCTAAAAGAACCACTGGGAGCAAGGTACACCTCGAAGAAGTTCGAGAGCCACAAGACGCCACAGAACTAGAGATGGAAAGTAGAGAAGACTCACAAGAAGTTGTTGAGACTCCTCAAGTCACGCAAGGCCCAAGGCGATCTAATAGGGCACGACTTCAGCCTCAGAGATATGGATTTCTGATTTCTGATAGTCGTGATGTGTTGCTCATTGAGCATAATGAGCCCACTACCTATCAAGAAGCTATAGTGGGACCAAACTCTGAGAAATGGCTTAATGCCATGAAGTCTGAGATGCAATCCATGTACGACAATAAGGTATGGACCTTAGTCGACCCGCCTGAAGGTATAAAAACCGTCGGGTGCAAGTGGGTTTTTAAAGAGAAAACTGACATGGATGGCAATGTAAATGTCTTCAAGGCACGACTGGTTGCAAAAGGATTTACTCAAACTCATGGTGTAGACTATGATGAGACCTTTTCCCCAGTTGCAATGGCCAAATCAATCAGAATCCTCCTTGCCATTGTAGCATATTATGACTATGAAATATGGCAGATGGACGTCAAGACAGCCTTCCTTAATGGAAAGCTCCTTGAGGATGTGTACATGACACAACCTGAAGGTTTTGTGCGTTCTGAGGACTCTGGTAAGGTGTGCAAGCTTCAAAGGTCCATTTATGGACTGAAGCAAGCATCTCGGAGTTGGAATCATCGTTTTGATGAAGTAGTCAAAGAGTTTGGATTTCTTCAAAATATTGATGAACCTTGTGTGTACAAGAAGGTTAGTGGGAGCACAGTTGTATTTTTGGTACTCTATGTCGATGACATCCTACTCATTGGGAATGACATTCCTACCTTGCAGATTGTCAAGTCTTGGTTAGGAAAATCTTTCTCGATGAAAGACTTGGGTGAAGCCACCTACATCCTAGGAATTAGGATCTATAGAGATAGATCTAAAAGGCTTCTAGGACTGAGTCAGAGCACATATATAGACAAGATACTGCATAGGTTCAGTATGCAGGAATCAAAAAGGGGTTTCATACCCATGTCTCATGGTATTCACCTCAGCAAGGATTTGTGTCCTAGTACACCAGATCAGCGAGGTCGCATGAGTAAGATTCCATATGCCTCGGCCATAGGATCTATCATGTACGCCATGTTATGTACTCGACCGGATGTCTCGTTTGCCTTAAGTATGACTAGCAGATATCAACAGGACCCTGGTGAGGGCCATTGGACTGTTGTCAAGAATATCCTTAAGTACTTAAGAAGGACTAAGGACTTATTCTTGGTCTATGGTGGATTGGTAGACGAGCTCTATGTAACTGGTTACACAGATGCAAGTTTCCAAACTGACCAGGATGACCAGAAATCGCAATCTGGATACATATTCCTCCTGCATAATGGAGCAGTAAGCTGGAAGAGCTCTAAGCAGAGCACTGTAGCAGATTCTGCAACGGAAGCTGAGTACATAGCAGCATCTGATGCAGCTAAGGAGGCCGTTTGGATCAGGAAGTTCATTATTGAACTAGGGGTGGTACCGACCATCTCAGATCCAATAACTTTGTTCTGTGGCAATAGTGGTGCCATTGCACAGGCCAAAGAGCCTAGGTCACATCAAAGGACCAAGCATATACTCAGGCGATTTCATCTCATCAGAGAAATCAATGCTAGAGGTGATATAAAAATATGCAAGGTAGCAGGGGAAGACAATGTTGCTGATCCTCTAACAAAGCCGCTTGTGCAAGCAAAACATGAGTGTCATGTTAGGTCAATGGGAATTAGGCAAATTAATGATTGTACCTAGTGCAAGTGGGAGGATGTTGGAGATTGTGCCCTAGGGGCCAATCATTATCTTATGAACATTGTTGATTTATGAATTTCTTAATAAAGTTATCATATTATTTGCATGTTTACTATGATGACAATCCTTGGATAACTCGTGATGTTATCCTAAATGTCCCTGGTCGGTCATCTATGTGGGAGCAGAGATGAAATAAGACCAGTATGACTTTGAAGATATATAGAGATATAAATCAAAGTCATAAGCACATGTAAGAGTACAGGGTGTTGGATCGACCCGCAATGAGAGAGCTGCATGGGTCAAGTCATAAGCTTCTCTCATATACAAGCCATGTCATTATGCCCTTTGACCTGAGATCATCATGGATTCCTACATGACAAACGCTCAGCTTTGACCTAGTCAAAAGTCACTTTTGACCGAGTGATCATAAAGGCTATGCTCGGGCTTAGTGGTTTTTCATGCGGAGGAATGTGAATGGTCAAGATGGAATTTGTCCCTCACATTCGTAGAGAGATATTACTGGGCCCCTCGATGAGTGAGTCTGAGAAATGTATGGCCATACTGGAATGGAAGGGTAGTTCCATTTCTATATTCAGACTACTCAGGGATCGAGAAAGTAACGGTCAGGAACAGGAGGATGACGTTCACCATGCCTCATCCTTGACCGAAATATCGTGTGACAAAAGGGACGTGATATGGTTGTATGAAAGGTTACATCGTTTATCGATCCTCATATGTTTTGGGTAGTCGTAATGCCTTGCTAGAGACCGCTTACGACTTGTGGGTCAGTATAGTAACTGGGCCACTGCCAACTTCATATGGGCCTACAGGGTCGCACACAAAACAGCCCAATGCGAGCTATGATGTCCAGATTCATTGAATCTAAGAGATGTCTAAATTCAATGAATAATCTAGGGTGGATATATATTTTATATATATATATAAATTAGTTTATATATATATTATATATATAATATAAGAGATATTTGTAAGATTTAATTTATAAGGATAAATGAAATCTCTATCATTTTTGAATTTGAATTTAAATGGATATGATCTATTTGAATTTGAAATTCAAATTGATAAGATATCTCAATTTTGATTTATGAGAATAAATCAAATATAATTCTGTCTTATCTTTATTTTAAATTAAATAAATAGGTGAATTAAATCTGTGGGACGGATTTAATATAAACCATATTTATTTAATCAGTTTCTTATTAAATTATGCAATATATGATATTGTATTAATTCAGAATTAATATAAGATTAATTCTGAAGCCCGGCCCTATTAGAAGCCCGATAGCTTCCTATATATTTGACATTAGGAGCTAGGGTTCTACACACAATAGATCTCTTCACACACATTCAGTCGTGAGAAAAGGGGGCAGGGAGAGTGCAAAAGGTTTGCATATAAGAAACTGCCGAAATAGAGACGGTGAGGACGGAATCTCCAGAAAGCCTTAGAGGGACAAGAGGCGCTAGCACGTCGTTCGCAATTGGAACGCTGTTCGTGTGGATACCGGTAGAGGAAGCCGATCTGAGCTGTCGACTTCTACGATACGGCCAGACACGAAGAAAGGTCGCGACCAGAACACACTTAGGTCGCGACCAAACGGGCATCTGAACGTCAGAAATCCGAAAAGAGGAGACAGGTCGCGACGTGAAGTTGAATAGGTCGCGACTAAAAGCTCCAGAGGCGACAGGTCGCGACTAGAAGCAGAGTAGGTCGCGACTACAAACTCCAGAGGCGACAGGTCGCGACTAGAAGCTGAGGAGGTCACGACTGAAAGTTCCAGAGGCGAGGAGTCGCGACTAGTGGACACTGAGGTCGCGACCAAAGCTTGAAACCGAAGGTAACACTTCTTTCTCCTTGACTTAAACACATTCGGTAGATCCTGGCTGGGAATGGAAAAATTTTTTAAAGTTAATTTCCGCTGCGTGTCTTCCAATTCCCTTCACTTTTTGATGTAATGAAAAGAATGAGGAGATGATGATATTGTATTTATATAGATTTCAAGATGTAAAGTTAGTTAGTAAAGTTTAATTTGAATGAATGAAGTTTAACAAGTTTCTTGTTCTGCATACGTTGCTGAGATGATCTGTTTATTTTTCAAAATGTTCTATACATGTAAATCCCCACTTTTTATGTAACACCCCAATTTTTAGACCTAGAGATGCCAGAAAGAGAATTCAAGGGCATAATCGTAATTATGGGAAAGATCAGGCTGGTATCCGATGAGTACCATATTTTGCCAGAAAATAGAGAAAATTATGCTGATCATTTCACTGAACTGTGAAATGTGCATATGAGGTCTCTATGTGTATGAAAGAATTAGAAATGTGACCAAGGGTAGAATGGTCATTTTTGAAAAGTGTGCGCGGGAGCGTACTTTCAGGCAAAAATAGCCCGGTTCGGATAAAATATCTGAAAATACCGGGAGATAGAGAAAAGGATTCCGGATTGAATGACGCAACACAAAATTTTGATTTGAGGTCCCGATTTTTCTGTAAAAATTCTCGAAGATGAGAATTTACAGTTATAATCGGTAAAGGAAGAGCAGTCCGAATAGAGATGATCGGACTATGGCCAGAGGCCATACAGTGTTTTCTAAGGCCCGTAGTGACACCAGGGAAGGCCCAGGCCCATAATATCAGTTCAGTGGTAAGAGGGGCCGGTGTCCGGGAAAACTGTGCAAAATGACGAAAATGCCCTTATGTTTTAGGATAACTGAAGAATGAGTAAAGGGTATTTTGGTCATTTGGCTAAGGTTAGACAGTCAAGAAGGGGTATCTGGATAGTTGACCAGGGCCAGAGAATACTCTAGTAAGATATGAAAAGACAATAATGCCCCTAGACCTAGTAAAGTAAAGAAAAGAAAAGGAAGGGACTTAGATGCAATTATAAAAAGTGCAAGGCCAAAAAGAAAAGTAGACAAAAATGTGGGGTCCTTAAGTGTAATTTTAGCCAAATAAAAAGGGACTTAAATGAAAAGAAGAAAAGTTCCTTGGGGCTAAAGTATAATTAAAGAAAGTCAGGCCGGAAGTGGTTTGGACTGCCCGAAAGCATTTCAGTCCCAGATTTCACGAGTAGAGAGAACAAGTGACGCTCGGTAATCTGGATTAATATCGGAATTTTTCAAGACTCCAGATAGCCAGAATTGATCTGATAGTCTAAAAGTTATAAAAATTCCTATCGGATATCCTAGATTTCAGATCTAAGTGAGAAAATACAGGATGATACGTCCTGATGGGGCGGATGTCGGGAAATAGACAGAATACCGATAGGAGGCCTGTAGAAAAAGTTATTCACAAATTAGAAAATCCAGACGGAGTGTGAAGCCTCCGGGTATCCGATAGGGAGATTTATCGATATTTGAAAAGGGACTGAATGAGTTCGGATGACCTCAGTCAGATGACTTATATGACTCACAGGGATGCCTGAACACTGCAGGCCAGTGTATCGGACAGAAGAAGCCGGTGTCCGGATATGTGTATAAACGGTGAATAATAGATAAAATATTCAATAATCATTGACAAGGGAGGATTCCTCGTAATGCGTGCCATAAAGGTAATGGACCCTGAGAGGCCCAATAATGGCGCCAACAAAGGCCCAGTAAGACCCTTGGACTGATAGGTGGGCCAGTGTCCAGCAGAACCCCGAAAAAGTGCGAAATTACGAAAATGCCCCTGTGTTGTGCTAAAGGGTAATAGATGAATGAAGGGCATTTTGGTCATTCTGGACAGGCCCAGAAGCCAAGGCACATACAGATAAAGTTACTTAGAGTCAGTATATACCCTGACAGAGTACAGAAGGGTATGAAATGACGATTTTACCCTTAGGGTTAAGATAGTGCAAGAAAGGGCACCCAAGGGTATTTGGTAATTTGCCAAGGGCTATTTCTTGGGAATCGAGCCATCAGAGTACTTGAGCTTGATCAGAGACCCAAGATAATATTACAAGGCCCAAAAACGTATCCCATGAAGTATGTGGGAAAAAGTGACATTAAAATACTATTGAATGCTGTTTCAATAAAGTAAAGTTACTCGGTTGGCACGATAACCGAGGAGGTGATCAGATAAAGTCCTGGACTTATCTGGATAGCATTGGAAGGCGTGAAAGGTACCTTCCAGATGCCACATGGCGTCATCTTAGAGGGAGAAGAAAAGTTAAGGACATGTGACACAATCTTAGCCGGTGAGTCCAGTTTGTGGGAAATCGGACCGGACCGATACTGGATTGGACTTGAACTGCTGAGTCAGCTGATGAGGTGTCTAGGAATTGTGACATGTGAAGAATGTGGCGATGAGGTATCCCATGAGGTGGCCTGGAGATGATGTCATGCATGATGCAGTAAAAGGAATAAAGAAAAATAGGAAATTCTGGAAAAACCAGGACCACAGATCAGATGGCTTCAAAATTACAAGAATGCCATTGACCAAAACTATAAATACCCCCCTTGCTTCATATGCAGCACGGCTCAAAGCATTTAAGAGAGAGGAGGAAGTGCTAGAGAGAGAAAGTGAGAGGAAGAAAGAAAGAAAGGAAGTTCTGGCGGAGCTGGAAGCAGAACAGAGATAGTAGAGTTCTGCTAAGCCTTTGAGGTAGTAACTAATCCTAGCTTTATGTAATGACTTTATGATTTGTTGTGCTATTGTTTGGTTGGATTGTTGTCTTATATGTTATGTCTGAAGCTCTGTTGTAATGTGAAACATCCTCCTTTAAACATCTCAGAGTACACTTACGGAAGTAATCTTAACTTTATTATATCTCTCTTTGCCAAAAATCTTGACAGAAGATAACTGTACTGATTCGGTAAGTCCCATGAGAACTACCATTCTACGTAAGTACCCAGGAAAGACTGGATGAACCGGCTAGGTCCACTCACTTCCAGCCTCCTTAGACAGCACCTACGTACACAGTACTTTTGATATTCTGACAGTATAACAGCATTCTCTAGTAAATATCCTTAATCTCAATCCTTAAACTTTGACCTTAAATTTTGAGCTTAAACCTTAACATTAATTCTTATACTCAATTGGAACTATTTTAGAACATTGGAATGCCTCTTAACCCCAAAAACATGTATTTCCAAGAGTTGGGCTTTATGGTACTGTTCACCGTCACTGTTCACTGGGTAATTCCAGATTACAGCCTAAACTTTGAAAATTCATAATTAATTCTAGAAAAATCGTATTGAGGTGATTCCAATTTATAATGAAATATATTTCATTTAAATTTGATAGAAAAATATGAAAATGAGGTTTCCTTATCCAGATCAAATCAGTTTATTCGTTGAACTTTACTGTTCATTTGGTAAATCTGGAAATTCCAGTTTCCTTGCCCCATTTTCAAAAATTCATTTCTCCTTGTATACTTATCCAATTGAGTTGAATTACATATTAATTTAAATCTCATAATGTTTAATTTAATCTCACCAAATATCAAGGACAAACTCATTCATTTACTATATGAAAACCGCGTATGAAATTCACTGTATCGTAGGGCTAGTTTTATCTTGATCCAGAGTTTAAGATCAACTTTGAAAAATCATAACAATTCGAGTTCTTAACCAAATGAGGCGTTGTTGGTTTCCATTTAAAGATATGGATCTTATCTATGTTCATGCCAAATTTCACATAAAAACTCGCTGGACAAGCTGCTCAAACTATCACTGGAAGTAGACTGCCTCTCATCGGATCCAGTGCATGCATTCATTTTACATACCAATATATCATCACATAAATTAAAGGCATGCTTTCCAAGTCATACACCATTCATACATCCACAATTACCTCCTTCCTTGTGATATTCCAGCACCTAGATCATGGTTATGGGGGGGTGAGATTCGGGGGAATCTCAGTAGCAAACAATACCAATCAATGCATGTATTAATGTAAAGACTTGTGCTTGCTTGTGAAAGTGTTATCATAGTGTGATGAGCATGCTTCCATGTATCATATGAAATACAATTGTCCAAAAAAATCATAAAATAACATAGCTTCAATCATCTACCATATACACACAATTCAACCAAGCCATAGCACAATGAAGCATACATTACATACATACAAGTTTAGGGTAAGTCCACTACCTTGGATTTAAGCTTTCTTTCTTATGCTTGCACTTGCTTCCCAAGCTTTCCAATCATGAAGCTTTTTGGTCAATCATTCCCCAGCACCTTCTTAGAGGTTTCAAGGTCCTAAACACATTCATATTCATTACATAATCCATTAGGACCATGAACTCAAACACTACTCAAGACTACCTCTCTTGAACCTTTAACTTGCTTTAACTAACATAACTTTCTTTAATCTTTGCCAATTAACTTGGGCTTTGAACCAATTGATGTCTTAACCTTACCCTACACAATTTGGCCTTTTGAATCCATTTCTGAACTCAAAACAACAAAATTCCAGCAACTATGCACTGTTCCACACAGATTTGAATTCTTGCATAATTCTTTCAAAAATTCTCATTTTGATTCCAATGCTTCCCATACTTGTTCCTCCACTTTCCCCCCACACAAAATCTAATTTTAAGACCTTTGGAAGCATCAAAATCATGAAATTCAAATCACTGTTCACGCGAGTGAACAGTAACCGTGAGGAATTTTCAACATTATAACCTTTAATTCCAATGGTTTCCAAGGTTCAAAACCTTTCCAATCCTACACAAAATCATCATATAAACTCAATGGAAGCATTAAATCATTGAAATTCCATTTCCTTCTATCATGAACAGTGCATGAACAGTGCGAACCGAAATGGTAAAGTCAAGAACATCAACTTACTTCACAACCAAGCATGTAACTAACTTGTTTAAGCTTGTCTTAACTATCTATGACTTAAAACTCATATTCCTTTCACAAAAAATTCCTGCAGCATCTCCCCAAGATTTAAGCCTAAAAAATCACTTAAACTCAAGCACAAACCATAAGAACAAAAGTTAGAAGCAAGGAGACAACTTACCTTACTTGCTCCTTCAAGACCCTTGCTTCTTCCTTGCTTTCTTCCACTTTCTTTTTCTAGAACTCACTTCTCTCTCTAAAGGAGCTCTTAGGTGTGAAGAATGAATGGAAAGGGGGATATTTATAGCAAAAGTCATGTGCCATTTGAAGGCCAAGATCACATTGGGAACTATTTGATCTAATGCTTAAAGGTTTGATCTTGAAATGTCTTTTCACTTTTCACTCAAGACCTTACCACCATGACATCACTAGCATGGCCTCCCTTGGTACACCTAATCCTTCCTCTTTTTGGGTGCCATTTTGAAGTCCTTGTGGGTCCCACCATGTGCAACACCTAATTCTTACTTTATTCTCTTTTTCTTTCTTTTCAAAAATCCACAAATTATTCATTATTGGACTTGGGCTCCAAGATAACTTTTGGGCCTTATTGGGCTGGCCTAGGACGAAATATTGGGCCCCTTTTAGGTCCAATAGCTAATTGGCACAAATCCCAATGTACTTTCCTCATACCGATATCCTTAAATTATCCTGATCTCAGAATAAATGCTAAACACCTCCTTTAATTGTTCTAACATTTTTAGAAATTCATTCTAATATAAAATAAATTCTCTACAAAGTTTCATAATTTTCTGAGACCCATAAGTCCTGTTAAAAATTACATATGTTTCCTTTAACCCTTTATCGGTGTCATTTTTCACCGTAAATTCCATAATTAATTCTACAGGACTCCTTTTTGACTTCTGTCAACTCCATAAATTCTCATATTAATTATAATAATTTACTATCAAATTTCCTCTGATATCCATCCATTGTGTGAAATGACCAAAATGCCCTCTATTTACTTCTGGTTTCTTAGGGCATCACAGTGGCATTTTTGTAATTTTGCACTTTGGCCCTTAGACTTTCTTCCTCTTCCAATTAATCCTTTTCTTTACATAAATATGGCCACATCTTTTCATAAAAATCTCATATATTTTATTCAACCTGTACATACAACTTAGTATAGAAATTTTGGGATGTTACATTTCTCTCCCCCTTAAAATAAATTTCGTCCTCGAAATTTACTTAGTACCTTAGTCAACAATCTTAAATGTACATCCTCTTTAAATATCTTTCTGCTTTATGACTAAGAATCGGGGTATCCATCTCTTATCTTTTATCTTATTATCTAGTAGAGTACTTTCAATATCTGCTTCATGTCCTTACTTGAGAGAGAATTTTTCATATCATTAGATGTTCTCATCATCGTTAATCACTTAACATAATACAGAGATAGGACTTATATAACTATCTATTCTTTACTTTTGCTACTAAATAGGAGCACATACTCTATTATGCATAATGCCTGGCCCTCAAATTGCAGGACTGCATACCTGCTCATAAATGTGAAGCTCTAACATCGAAGCTCAAGCATATTTACAAACATAACATAATGCCTGGCATTTTATGCAAGGAGTGAAAGCTCTCATCTCTATCTCTAGCATAACATTCGTCATCTTATCCCTTTTTCAATAAGGGGCCTCTTTATTTGGTAAAAGAAATGCACATTTCTCATTGCGTTCCACCTTACACAGTTATCATAGTGTATCTCATTACATACTTCTTATGCTGTATCATAGCATATCTAGCCAGGTCTGGCTATATCATGGCGTATCTTACTCCTTAACATCTTGGTGTAACTTCGGGGTATATCTTACTTTAACTTTCCACTTTTCTTACCTTATCCATCTATACCAACTTCTGTGACAACTGGACCCTTTTTCATTACTCTTTCTTAGACTACTCATGCCTAAACATCTTTCTGGATGAAGGCTACATTACTCTGCTAAGCCTTAGCATTCTCTATCTCATAGAACTACTAGGTTCTATCTTTACTTTAGACCTTCTTCTCTAGGTCTCTCTAGCCTTTTAATCTTTTTATCCTCATCTGGAGGATTTATTTGCTCATACTTTTCTGTTCTCAAAACATATGGGGTTCTCTTCTTTGTTTCTCAGGCATACTTCTATAAAACTTTTGAATATCAGCACTCAGACTTTAACTTGGACTCCATCTTTGTTTAAAGAAAACTAAGTTCAGTCTGTATAATATAGGCTATCTGAGGAAAATCATTATAAATAATTTTTCTGGATGAGTTTATCAACTAGTGAAGCTTCCTTACCTTAACTTCGTCTTTGGGATTCATCTTCCCAAAGAGATACTACATTGTACTCATATCTCATGGCTCATTACTTTCCTTAGGGTAGGTCTAACTGTGACCTCGGGATCTAACTGCGATCAACCGTCAGCCTCTTCAGAATCAACTGCGACTCTGGAACTGTTAGGATCTAACTACGATCCTGGAGCCATGCTAAGATCTAACTGTGACCCTCCAGAATCTAACTGTGATTCTGTATATCTCCCGAAGATCTTAAACCAACAGACTAAGTTATAGGGTTCACCGCTTCTACTTGTTGATAACTCAATAAAAATTTAGAAATATTACGTTCAGTAGCCCATATTATTGCCCAAGACTTTACTTATTTCCTCTCTTACTCAGGAGTTCCTTCTCATCTTTCTCTTACTGTGGCTTACCATGCCTTGTGCAATCATGGTTTAACCACCTGCCATTACATTCCGCTGCTATGGCCTCATCATAACTTCTCATGTAAATCTGTGCTCTAACTGCGAGAAGACTGTATCAGATCCAACTCTTATCTGAAGAGTGTACTCATCTGAATCCAGTCTCTATCTCAGAGTCATCTGTTTCAAATCTAACTCTTTCTGTATACCATTCCTTTCAATAGCAATAGCTCTTAGTACTGCATTCGCAAGCCTATAGAAAAACCTGAATCACCCCAATCATAAATCATATCAGAATATCATATCATAACTTATTATCCCATAAACTGAGACTATCTATCATCCTCAATATATTCCTTATTGCATATCATATGGTATGGGAGCAACATAATTTTCTCATAACTTCCTCACCATATATACTCTACCCTGCATATACTATGAAATGGGAGTATTCATCATGGCATACTCTAACATGCATGTCATTATATGACAACTGCAAAGAGATGCAACTATTCATTATCCTAATTTGCTCAACCATCCATCAGACATTATAATGAACTAAGTAAGCCTCAAAACATATTTCCTTTATCATATTGCCTATCATATCCTGATCATTCATCCTAAAACATCTATCTATTTCACTTAGGCTGCCATGCTACCCTCTTATCAGGGTATAGACTTGACCCTTCTATCGAATAGGGGAGTTACTTTATCTTTAGAACCGTGGCTATCTTTCTTTTTTCTAATCTTGCTTATAGCTACCGCTCTATTGAACTTCTGTGACTACCTGAGAAAACTTTTTCTTTATAACATGAAATCCAATCCATAAATTAACTCTTTAATCATTCACTCTCTCTGTTCATATATATGAACTTGGCTAAACATTCATCAAAAGGGTTTCTCTTTCTCTATTTAACCTTTAGCCTCACGCTCATCTCTATTTAACTGAGAGGAATACTTTTCATAAACTTTACTCAAGGAATACTTCCCAGGTGAGCGGAACAGTCTCCATTTCTCTGGAGCAACTTTGGTATCTTTCTACTATCTCTTAACTCTTTCCGCGCGTATACATCAGTCTCAGTCTACTCTTAACCGGACTATGGTTCCTTCCTGGTCTTTTTCTTCATTCTAACCAACTTAGATCAAATAAATCTCATTCATCATCTAGCACCATTACTTGTGTTCTCTAACAGCCCAGCACTCTTCCACATAGATATTGTCCGCTTTTCCCTTAGGAAGGCCCCAGGCCCACATGAGGTCACAGTTTCATTCTCCAGGCACATGAGGACTTTAACCCCTTAGGCACCCAAAACGCGTCCTCCGGGTATCAGAGTACAGAGCGAAAGATATTATCCCGACATGAGCCCACTGCCCCTTAGGCCAGGTTTTGTTCCCCAGCACTGCCTGCCTACCCACTCGTGCCTGCCTACCCCTTCGGGGCGCTTGGTGACGAGAGGTGCTTGGTGAGTACTGGAAACGCGTCCTTGAGGGAGAGGTATCTACACCCTTATAAGGCATGCTTTGTTCACCTCCCCAACCAATGTGGGACTAATATCCTGTTTCAGGAACTTTGACTTTCGAGAACTTGAAGCCATATGTTAAGCTCATTTCTTGCGCAAGCCTTATCCTAACTTTTGATTTTGTTATTCATCAAAGATTAACTGAACCAAATCTTTCCAAATGTAGATCTACTCTTGATAGTCACATAGAGGATCTACTTCTAAACATCATCTTAGACTAGCATGTATCTCTATTTCTCATAGGTTCCGCTTGCCTACATCATGTGCTAAACCTCTAACTGATAAACTTCAATGAGGCTGTCATCTTTACTCATCATCAGGTCCCTGCGTATCTTTATCGTGACCTGATTGACCATCTATTCTACTTGTCATGACTAGACAGCTCTACATTCTTTAGTCATGACCTTGGGTCACCTTTCGTCATTACCTAACTTCTCGGGGACTTCTAGCTGTGTCCTAAACTGCTTTACATCCGACCTGGATCTAACTTGCTTTAAACATTCCCTTATAATGTTCTTGTCTAGTCTTTACCCTAGTAATGGCTGATCCTTACACATCAGTTGTGAACCATTTGCCAAAAGCTCACTTAGCTTTACATGCCACGTAGGGTATATGGCAATATCTGGCTTATGGCCATCTCATATCATGCTACTAACATGAAAACTTAATCCAGGTCAATGCCCTCTATCACATCTCTATTTATCATCCTTGCTACGGCATTGAAGAACTGCAGCTAAACTGACTGCTCTTGATTTCTACTTCCTTCCATCCCTTAACCTAAACTAAGTAGTTCACTTCCCACAGCCTTTCTTGAGACTAGTATAGTCACATTGTCTATCTTTCATAAAGAAGGCTGGGGTGGATTAGGGCTAGAAATATCCCTTTAATCTTTATCTATACCCTCGTATATTCCTGGACTGGGATAATAGGAAGGGATGTCACAGATTGTAACTGGTTCTTAGGCTACTCATATCAAACTTATCCTCAAACTCTAGTAAAGGAGGAATAATATCTGGCCTACCTTTAATCCAGTATCAGTACTTAGCTTCCTCAGCTGAAATCTGTCCTCTCATCGGAGGAATAGAGCTTATATCAGGTTAAAGAGCACTCTATCAAACTCATCCTGTACATAATTACTAGACCCATCATTATCTAGTGCAGCATTATCTGATGCATACACAACATCTGACTGAATTTCTCATAATTTCCAGACTATAAATCTGAGTCTACAAAAATATGCATGGGTACTTTACTATAAACCATCCTGATTGAGTCCCTTATGCTGTCATCTGAACTCTCTTCACTACCTGAAGAGTCAAAGTCTAGGTGTACCTCATCTTTATACAGCATTAAAGGTTGGGGGTCTCACTGATTAACTGATATTTCAAGCTTAACTTTATGAATCCCCATGTCTACTACTCCAATATTTACTCTGTGTTTTGCGACCAAAAGTCTTCTCTCATCGTGACTTACGACTTAACTTGTCGCAACTTGGACATCTAGCATGCTCACTATAGTATCTGGTCACAACACGATACCTCAAGCTACTCTTACAACTTCCTTAGTCGTGAACTGATCAGCTTCTATCTCTATCCATAGAGGAAACTGCTTCTTAAACATTATTCTGCTTAGTCCAGCCACATTATTTTAATAAACATGAGACCTCGGCTGTATCGGCTGACTAAGATTAGCCGATCGTAATCATATCCTTCGTAAGACTATAAAGCTCGGGGTACAGTCTCATTCGTCTAGTGTCACTGTCTTCTATCTAAACCTTTCTAAGCAGTGAACACCATCCCTATATCATACTCTAGGGAGAGAGCCACTCAAACTTCTCATTTGTTTAAGGGATCAGTCTCACTAAACCAGAGCATCAATGAGCCAGAACCTTCTGTTCTGTGCTAGAATCTTATGCTCTGAGCCAGAACCCTTTCTTCTGTGCTAACTTTATTCTGTACTAACGCCAGAAATCATTTGTTCAGAGTATTTCCTAAGCCAGAATCCTTTCCTCTGATACCAAAATGAAACATCCTCCTTTAAACATCTCAGAGTACACTTACGGAAGTAATCTTAACTTTATTATATCTCTCTTTGCCAAAAATCTTGACAGAAGATAACTGTACTGATTCGGTAAGTCCCATGAGAACTACCATTCTACGTAAGTACCCAGGAAAGACTGGATGAACCGGCTAGGTCCACTCACTTCCAGCCTCCTTAGACAGCACCTACGTACACAGTACTTTTGATATTCTGACAGTATAACAGCATTCTCTAGTAAATATCCTTAATCTCAATCCTTAAACTTTGACCTTAAATTTTGAGCTTAAACCTTAACATTAATTCTTATACTCAATTGGAACTATTTTAGAACATTGGAATGCCTCTTAACCCCAAAAACATGTATTTCCAAGAGTTGGGCTTTATGGTACTGTTCACCGTCACTGTTCACTGGGTAATTCCAGATTACAGCCTAAACTTTGAAAATTCATAATTAATTCTAGAAAAATCGTATTGAGGTGATTCCAATTTATAATGAAATATATTTCATTTAAATTTGATAGAAAAATATGAAAATGAGGTTTCCTTATCCAGATCAAATCAGTTTATTCGTTGAACTTTACTGTTCATTTGGTAAATCTGGAAATTCCAGTTTCCTTGCCCCATTTTCAAAAATTCATTTCTCCTTGTATACTTATCCAATTGAGTTTAATTACATATTAATTTAAAGATCATAATGTGTAATTTAATCTCACCAAATATCAAGGACAAACTCATTCATTTACTATATGAAAACCGCGTATGAACCTCACTGTATCGTAGGGCTAGTTTTATCTTGATCCAGAGTTTAAGATCAACTTTGAAAAATCATAACAATTCGAGTTCTTAACCAAATGAGGCGTTGTTGGTGTCCATTTAAAGATATGGATCTTATCTATGTTCATGCCAAATTTCACATAAAAACTAGCTGGACAAGCTGCTCAAACTATCACTGGAAGTAGACTGCCTCTCATCGGATCCAGTGCATGCATTCATTTTCCATACCAATATATCATCACATAAATTAAAGGCATGCTTTCCAAGTCATACACCATTCATACATCCACAATTACCTCCTTCCTTGTGATATTCCAGCACCTAGATCATGGTTAGGGGGGGTGAGATTCGGGGGAATCTCAGTAGCAAACAATACCAATCAATGCATGTATTAATGTAAAGACTTGTTCTTGCTTGTGAAAGTGTTATCATAGTGTGATGAGCATGCTTCCATGTATCATATGAAATACAATTGGCCAAAAAAATCATAAAATAACATAGCTTCAATCATCTACCATATACACACAATTCAACCAAGCCATAGCACAATGAAGCATACATTACATACATACAAGTTTAGGGTAAGTCCACTACCTTGGATTTAAGCTTTCTTTCTTATGCTTGCACTTGCTTCCCAAGCTTTCCAATCATGAAGCTTTTTGGTCAATCATTCCCCAGCACCTTCTTAGAGGTTTCAAGGTCCTAAACACATTCATATTCATTACATAATCCATTAGGACCATGAACTCAAACACTACTCAAGACTACCTCTCTTGAACCTTTAACTTGCTTTAACTAACATAACTTTCTTTAATCTTTGCCAATTAACTTGGGCTTTGAACCAATTGATGTCTTAACCTTACCCTACACAATTTGGCCTTTTGAATCCATTTCTGAACTCAAAACAACAAAATTCAAGCAACTATGCACTGTTCCAGACAGATTTGAATTCTTGCATAATTCTTTCAAAAATTCTCATTTTGATTCCAATGCTTCCCATACTTGTTCCTCCACTTTCCCCCCACACAAAATCTCATTTTAAGACCATTGGAAGCATCAAAATCATGAAATTCAAATCACTGTTCACGCGAGTGAACAGTAACCGTGAGGAATTTCCAACATTATAACCTTTAATTCCAATGGTTTCCAAGGTTCAAAACCTTTCCAATCCTACACAAAATCATCATATAAACTCAATGGAAGCATTAAATCATTGAAATTCCATTTCCTTCTATCATGAACAGTGCATGAACAGTGCGAACCGAAATGGTAAAGTCAAGAACATCAACTTACTTCACAACCAAGCATGTAACTAACTTGTTTAAGCTTGTCTTAACTATCTATGACTTAAAACTCATATTCCTTTCACAAAAAATTCCAGCAGCATCTCCCCAAGATTTAAGCCTAAAAAATCACTTAAACTCAAGCACAAACCATAAGAACAAAAGTTAGAAGCAAGGAGACAACTTACCTTACTTGCTCCTTCAAGACCCTTGCTTCTTCCTTGCTTTCTTCCACTTTCTTTTTCTAGAACTCACTTCTCTCTCTAAAGGAGCTCTTGGGTGTGAAGAATGAATGGAAAGGGGGATATTTATAGCAAAAGTCATGTGCCATTTGAAGGCCAAGATCACATTGGGAACTATTTGATCTAATGGTTAAAGGTTTGATCTTGAAATGTCTTTTCACTTTTCACTCAAGACCTTACCACCATGACATCACTAGCATGGCCTCCCTTGGTACACCTAACCCTTCCTCTTTTTGGGTGCCATTTTGAAGTCCTTGTGGGTCCCACCATGTGCAACACCTAATTCTTACTTTATTCTCTTTTTCTTTCTTTTCAAAAATCCACAAATTATTCATTATTGGACTTGGGCTCCAAGATAACTTTTGGGCCTTATTGGGCTGGCCTAGGACGAAATGTTGGGCCTCTTTTAGGTCCAATAGCTAATTGGCACAAATCCCAATGTACTTTCCTCATACCGATATCCTTAAATTATCCTGATCTCAGAATAAATGCTAAACACCTCCTTTAATTGTTCTAACATTTTTAGAAATTCATTCTAATATAAAATAAATTCTCTACAAAGTTTCATAATTTTCTGAGACCCATAAGTCCTGTTAAAAATTACATATGTTTCCTTTAACCCTTTATCGGTGTCATTTTTCACCGTAAATTCCATAATTAATTCTACATGACTCCTTTTTGACTTCTGTCAACTCCATAAATTCTCATATTAATTATAATAATTTACTATCAAATTTTCTCTGATATCCATCCATTGTGTGAAATGACCAAAATGCCCTCTATTTACTTCTGGTTTCTTAGGGCATCACAGTGGCATTTTTGTAATTTTGCACTTTGGCTCTTAGACTTTCTTCCTCTTCCAATTAATCCTTTTCTTTACATAAATATGGCCACATCTTTTCATAAAAATCTCATATATTTTATTCAACCTGTACATACAACTTAGTACAGAAATTTTGGGATGTTACATAATGCTATGATCATATGTTATTAAGCATGGAAGCATGCGGCATACTTATCTGTACACAATCACAAGCAAGTACTGTCACTCTGCATTACATATATTGTTATGATTGTTGCTACTGAGATTCCCCCGAATCTCATCCCAATAAGTAAACCAATACAGGGGAGGTTATGTCAAAATGAATTCTGGGAATTTTAAGAGACGCCGTTATGCTGCCGAAATTATAACAAGATGGCAATAGTAAAGAAAGGAGCCGATACGTACTGTGTACGTAGGTACTGTCTAAGGAGGCTGGAAGTGAGTGGACCTATCCGGTTCATCCAGTCTTTCCTGGGTACTTACGTAGAATGGTAGTTCTCACGGGAATTACCGAATCGTTATAACATCAGTTACTTTCTGGAGATGAAGCGTAGCGGTTATGCTGCCGGATTTTAGGCAGGAAATGATGTAATAGAAATATGAGAATTTCATACATGCTCTGATGTATAATGACTTATTATTTAATAAAGATATTGTTTGGCATGTTTAACTGATATATGATGGATGTATGCATATGTATGCAAAGTAGAAATGCTGAAATTTACCACTATGAATAGTAACACGTGGTGATCTAATCATGTTTGATAAATGATTAAAAATAGTAAATGGATGAATAAATGTATGAAATTTTTATGGTAAATAGTAGACATACCAAGATTTAATTTGATATATAAAATGTCTTATTTGGATGCCTACACATGAAGATATGAATTATCAAAGTTGGGACCAGAATGCTGGATTCAGGAGAAAAACGTTGGATGAACAGTAAAATTGTGACGTTGACTGAAGTTGACTCGGTCAATGAATGGTCAACGAGTTATTTTTACCTAAAATATAATTGCGTTAGATTAATTTATCAATTGGAACCACTTCATTTCGATTTTTCTAGAATTAGTTATGATTTTTCGAAGTCAGATCACTCATCTGGAATTTGTACAGTAAACAGTACTCGATAAGAGTAAAACTCCAGATTGAGAAATTGGACTTCAATGACCTTGTAAGTGGTTCTAAATGCTACCAAATGGTCCCTAAGACGTATGAAAGTAAGGATGTTTCATTTTACACCAGTTTTAAAAGTAACCGATTTAAAATATAAACAACCGGTTTTAAAAGCTTCATCCTATCTGCCTCTTCAGTTTCCTGTCTATGCTTTCTCGCTTTATTTATTCTTCAAACCATTCATTTCACTTCTTTGGTTCCAAACGTCTATAGTCATTATCATAAAAGGCCAATTGCATTCTTCTATATTCTTATTGATCATGAACCATATATATATGTATACCATTCCTATGATCGATCAGTACATTTCATCTCATCACTTTATCTCTATTTTCTTTTCTTTTCATCTATCTGACTCCTCCAATGGCATCATCCTCATGCACGCCTCCTTCTCCGCCCAACAAAAGAAACAGAGACAACTTTAAAGACAAACATCCTGATCCTCACCCTTCTGTTCCTTCTCCTCCTCCCCTGGTTGTGACTCTAATGGAGCGCCTTGAGGAACTCATACTGCGCTTCAATGGGCTGGAGGACTTCGTGGAAGAACTGAATCGGAAAGTTGACAGACTGAAAGCAAGTTTCAGAGATTTCCACTCAGAAGTTCGCCGCCATCAACCCCGTGATAGCTTCTTTAATCCTATTGATCTCACCCAATCTGATGACTCCCAAAACTCTGAGTCTGATGAGTAGTGAAAGATTGCAACTTTTATACATTCTGATATATATTTTTTTTGTGTAAAAGTTGATGACATAGTGGTCTATCACAAAAAAAACTGATATATTTGACACCGGTTTATATATAGTGGCCGGTGTAAAATACACTCTCTACACCTGTTGTATATATATGTACACCGGTGAAACATTTTGTCCGGTGTATATTTTCTTACCAAATAATTTTTTTTTAATTTTTTTACCAAATACTCTTTTATTTGGTATATTTCTTGCGCCTTCTGTAATATCCCTAATTTTCTATACTGATTTGTATGTACAGATTGAATGAAATATATGAGTTATTTTCAGGAAAAAGATGTGGTTATTTATGTAAAGAAAGGGATTAAATTGGAAAAGAAAAAAAAGGTAAGGACTTAAGTGCAATTATGAAAAGTTAAGGCTAGAAAGGAAAAGTAGACAAAATGTGGGGTCTTTAAGTGTAATTTTAGCCAAATAAAGGGACTTAATTGAAAAGAAGAAAAGTTTCCGGGCAAAAGTGTAATTATGAAAACCTGGACCGAAAATAGGCAAAAATAGTGATCGTGTTCAGATCAGCCCCATATTTCACCAGTAGATAGAGCAAGTGATTCTGGGTAATCCAGCTTAATACAAGAATTTTCTCAGGACTCCAGATAGCAAAAATTGATCTGATAGTCTAAAAGTATAAAAAATTCCTACCGGATATCCTAGACCTCAGATATATGTGAAAAATTACAGGATGATGCGTCCTGATGAGGCGGATGTCAGGGAACTGACAGGATACCGATAGGAGGTCTGTAGAAAAAGTTATTCACAAATTAGCAAATATAGACGGAGTGTGAGGCCTCCAGGTATCCGATAAGGAGATTTATCGGTATTTAAACTGAGACTGAATGAGGTCAGATGACATCAGTCAGATGCCTGTTATGACTCAAAAGGATGCCTAGACACAGTAGGCCAGTGTATCTGATAAAAGGAGCCAGTGTCCGGAGATATGTATAAAAGGTGTATAATAGCTAGAATACTCGATGAACATTACCGGGGGAAGATTCCTCGTAATGCGTGCCATAAAAGTAATATACCCTAGGAGGCCCAATAATGGCGCCATCAAAGGCCCAGTAAGACCCTTGAACTGATAGGTGGGCCAGTGTCCAGTAGAACCCCGGGAAAGGTGCGAAATTACGAAAATGCCCCTGTGTTGTTCTGAAGAGTAATAGATGTATGGAGGGCATTTTGGTCATTCTGGATAGGCCCAGAAGCCAAGACATACACAGGTGAGGTTAACCAGAGTTAGTATATGCCCTGACAGGGTACAGAGAGGTGTAAAATGATGATTTTACCCTTAGGGTTAAGATAGTGCAAGAAAGGGCACCAAGGGCATTTTGGTCATTTTGCAAGGGATCTGTAATTAAGTTTAGACCCAGTATAAAATGTCAATGATATAAAGGACCCAGATACTAAATTTGAGGTTAGAAGACATAATATGGATTTCCAGAAAAATTGGATTCAGAAAATAGTCCAGTTTTTGAGGAATTGGACCGGGCCGGTACCGGATTGGACTGAAATTTCTCCAGAGACTTCTTGGCCGTTCATTTTTTGCCATGTGAGACATGTGAGGGATTAGGTGTCCCATGAGGTGTCCCTTGGATGATGTCATGGTGATGATGTCATAAATGGAAAAGAAAATAAGAAATTCCAGAAAAAACGGTGGCCACAAGTTCAGAGCTCTTGGAAATTACAGAAATGCCATCCATGAAAACTATAAATACCCCCCTTGCCATTCATTCATCATGGCCTAGATCTCATTTAAGAGAGAGAAGGAAGTTCTAGAGAGAGAAGGTGCAAGGAAGAAAGAAGAAAGGAAGTTCTGGCGGAGCTGGAAGCAGTATAGAGATTATAGAGTTCTGCTAAGCTTTTGAGGTAGTAATTAATCCTAACTTTTATGTAATGGCTTTGTGATTTGTTGTGCTATTGTTTGGTTGGATTGTTGTCTTATATGTTATGGTTGAAGCTCTATTACAATGCTATGATCATATGTTATTGAGTATGGAAGCACGCAGCATACTTATCTGTACACAATCACAAGCAAGCACTGTCACTCTGCATTACATATATTGTTATGATTATTACTACTGAGATTCCCCCGAATCTCATCCCCATATATAACCCTTACAGGGAGGTTATGTCAAAATGAAATTTAAGAATGATAAGAGACGCTATTATGCTGCCGAAATTCTGGCAAAGTGGCAGTAATGAAGAAAGGAGCTGATACGTACTGTGTATGTAGGTACTATCTAAGGAGGCTGGAAGTGAGTGGACCTAGCCAGTTCATCCAGTCTTTCCTGGGTACTTACATAGAATGGTAGTTGTCACAGGAATTACCGAATCGGTACAAGATCAGTTACTTTCTAAACACGAAGCGTAGCGGTTATGCTGCCGGATTTCAGGCAGGAAAAGATGTAATAGAAATATGAGGATTTTGTACATGCTCTGATGTATAACGACTTATTATCTACTAATAGGTATTGTTTGGCATGTTTGACTGATATGTGATGGATGTATGCATACGTATGTAAAGTTGAGTGCTGGAATTTGCCACTATGAACAGTAACTCGTGGTGACTTAATGATGTTTGACCTATAATTAAAAATAGTAAATGAATGAATAAATGTATGATATTTTTATGGTAAATAGTAGACATAACAAGCTTCGATTTGATATATAGAATGCCTTATTTGGATGTCTACACATGGAGATATAAATTATCAAATTTGGGACCAAAATGCTGGATTCAGGGGGAAAATGCTGGATGAACAGTAAAGTTGTAACGTTGACCTACGTTGACTTGGTCAAGGAGTGGTCAACGAGTTATTTTTTCATGAAATATAATTGAGTTATCTTCATGTATCAATTTGAACCACTTTATTTTGATTTTTCTAGAATTAGTTATGAGTTTTCGAAGTCAGGTCACTCCTTTGGAATTTACACAGTGAACAGTACTCGATAAGAGTAAAACTCTAGATTGAGGAATTGAACTTCAATGGTCTTGAAAGTGGTTCAAAATGCTACCAATTGGTCCCTAAGACGTATGAAAATAAGGATGTTTCATTTTGGTATGAGACCAAAGGGTTCTGGCTTAGGAAATGCTCTGAATAGATGATTTATAGATAGATATACCATGATAAAGCTGTCATAATTGACACTAAGTTAGTGTTTATAGGATGGCTAGATATAGACCCAAATCTGAAACCATAGTGAACCAAGGGAATCCTAGACCAGAGGTCTATAGTTCAGACAGGTCTGAAAGGATATTCCAGGAAGAGGAGGAAATTATAGTTAGTGATTATGAGATGACTAGTTCCTCAGTAGGATCAAACCTTATATCGGAGGAGGGTCAGGAGGAGATTGTGTTAGAAGGTCCTATTCCTGCTGTTCCAATAAATACGGTACCATCGAGTATAGCAGATACTGGGATGGAGACAAGTCAGGAAGGTGTAGTAGGATATGTTTCAGACATTCTAGGACCAGTCGAGTACTTGATCAGACAGATGTGCCAGGTCCTAGTAGACCCAGGGAAGAACCTGAGTGGAGAACAGTTTGAGAGATCAGTAGTGTTATCCCGACAGCTGTATGAGTTGAGGCAAACCTTGGTCAAAGATGTGGATCAAGATTATACGGTTTATCAGGATTTTATCACGAGGGTAAAGGCGATATATCAAGCCTGGGATCCAAATATGTTGACCCTGAGGCTTTGGACAGAGATTATGGATGATGTGTTGCCGACTACTCCTACCTGGAGAATAGAGTTGGATCAGTACTTTGATGAAGAACCATATTGTACCATATCTGACTGGATTTACCTGGTAGGAGAGTTTATTCGAATAAAGTTTAAGAAGGATTAGGGTATGTTAGAAAGGGTAATGTTCTCAAAGTATGTATGTGATGTATAAAAGGCTAGTATGGTAGTGTATGTATGACTGTGATATATACGCATACCCTGTATGTATACTATGTTTGGAATGGAATGTGAATTATGTTATTTATCGCATTCTCTTTCTACCTTATAGTATAACAAAATGGTTCAAACGAGAAGAACAATTCCAGCAGAGGAACCATGAGAGGCTGGAAATCTTAATCAAATAATTTTAGAACGATTAGAACAACAGCAACAAATAATTGAGGAAATACGGGCAGCTCAGGTACGCAATGAGCGGGAGAGAGATGCCGCCATAGCTGCAGCAGTAGCAGAAGCAGTAAGTAACCTAAGACCGCCTGAGCCTTTAGGAATGGCTAGTAGAGAATCGGAGAGAGTATAACAGTAGCCGGTATAGCCCCAGAGACGGGTTGATCTTAGAGAGGATGTAGTTAGCATCCAACAATAGATGATCAGATTCTGCAAGCATAATCCTTCAGTGTTCGAAGGAACGTTTGAGGTAGAAAGCGGAGGATTGGATTAGCAGACTGAAACATCCTTACTTTCGTATGTTTTAGGGACCATTTAGTAGCATTTAGAACCACTTTCAAGGTTATTGAAGTCCAATTTCTAAATCTGGAGTTTTACTCTTATCGAGTACTGTTCACTATAAAAATTCCAGATGAGTGACCTGACTTTGAAAAATCATAAATAATTCTACAAAAATCGAAATGAAGTGGTTCAAATTGGTAATTGAATCTAACTCAATTATATTTCAGGGAAAAATAACTCGTTGGCCATTCATTGACCGAGTCAATGTCACAACTTTACTGTTCATCCAACGTTTTTCTCCTGAATCCAGCATTCTGGTCCCAAATTTGATAATTTATATCTCCATGTGTAGACATACAAATGAGACGTTTTATATATCAAATTGAAGATTGGTATGTCTAATATCTACCATAAAAATATCATACATTTATTCATCCATTTACTATTTTTAATTATGGGTCAAACATCCTCATGTCCCTACGGGTTACTGTTCATAGTGTTAATTTTCAGCAACCAACATTACATACATAAGCATACATCCATCATATATCAGTCAAACATGCCAAACAACAATTATTATTAATTAATAAGTTGTTTTACATCTGGCCATGTACATAAATTCTCATTTCTCTATTGCATCTTTTCCTGCCTGAAATCCGGCAGCATAACCGCTACGCTTCATCTTCAGAAAGTAACTGATCTTGTACCGATTCGGTAATTCCCGTGAGAACTACCATTCTACGTAAGTACCCAGGAAAGACTGGATGAACCGGCTAGGTCCACTCACTTCCAGCCTCCTTAGACAGTACCTACGTACACAGTACGTATCAGCTCCTTTCTCTACTATTGCCATCTTGTCATAATTTCGGCAGCATAACGGCGTCTCTTAAAATCCCCAAAATTCACTTTGACATAACCTCCCCTGTACTGGGTTATTTATTGGGATGAGATTCGGGGGAATCTCAGTAGCAACAATCATAACAATATATGTAATGCAGAGTGACAGTGCTTGCTTGTGATTGTGTACAGATAAGTATGCTGCTTGCTTCCATGCTTAATAACATATGATCATAGCATTACAGCAGAGCTTCAGACATAACATATAAGACAACAATCCAACCAAACAATAGCACAACAAATCACAAAGCCATTACATAAAAGCTAGGATTAGTTACTACCTCAAGAGCTCAGCAGAACTCTACTATCTCTATTCTGCTTTCAGCTCCGCCAGAACTTCCTTTCTTTCTTTCTTCCTCTCACTTTCTCTCTCTAGCACTTCCTCCTCTCTCTTAAAGAGCTCTTGTCTGTGCATAATGATGAGCAAGGGGGTATTTATAGTTTTGGTCAATGGCATTTCCGTAATTTTGAAGCCATCTGATCCTGTGGTCCTGGTTTTTGCCGGAATTTCCTATTTTTCTTTATTCCTTTTACTGCATCATGCATGACATCATCTCAAGGCCACCTCATGGGACACCTCATTGCCACATTCTTCACTTGTCACAATTCCTGGACACCTCATCAGCTGACTCAGCAATTCCAGTCCAATCCAGTACCGGTCGGGTCCGATTTCCCACAAACTGGACTCACCGGCTAAGATTGTGTCACATGTCCTTAACTTTTCTTCTCCCTCTAAGATGACGCCATGTGGCATCTGGAAGGGACCTTTCACGCCTTCCAATTCTATCCAGATAAGTCCAGGACTTTATCTGATTACCTCCTCGGTTATCGTGCCGACCGAGTAACTTTATTTATTGAAACAACATTAAAATAGTATTTTAATGCCACTTTTTCCCACATACTTCATGGGCTACGTTTTTGGGCCTTGGAATATTATCTTGGGTCTCTGATCAAGCTCAAGTACTCTGATGGCTCGATTCCCAAGAAACAGCCCTTGGCAAATTACCAAAATACCCCCGAGTGCCCTTTCTTGCGCTATCTTAGCCCTAAGGGTAAAATCGTCATTTTACACCTTTTTGTACCCTGTCAGGGTATATACTGACTCTGAGTAACTTTATCTGTATGTGCCTTGGCTCCTGGGCCTGTCCAGAATGACCAAAATGCCCTCCATTCATCTATTACTCTTTAGTACAACACAGGGGCATTTTCGTAATTTCGCACTTTTCCGGGGTTCTGCTGGACACTGGCCCACCTATCAGTCTAAGGGTCTTCCTGGGCCTTTGATGGAGCCATTATTGGGCCTCTCACAGTCCGTTACCTTCATGGCACGTATTACGAGGAATCTTCCCCTCGCCATGTTCTTCGAATATTTTATCTATTATTCACCGTTTATACACAAATCCGGACACCGGCTCCTTCTGTCCGATACACTGGCCTGCGGTGTTCAGGCATTCCTGTGATTCATATCAGTCATCTGACTGAGGTCATCCGAACTCATTCAGTCCCTTTTCAAATACCGATAAATTTCCCTATCGGATACCAGGAGGCCTCACACTCCCGTCTGGATTTTCTGATTTGGGAATAACTTTTTCTACAGGCCTCCTATCGGTATTCCGTCAGTTTCCCGACATCCGTCCCATAAGGACGTTTCATCCTGTATTTTCTCACTTATATCTGAAATCTAGGATATCCGGTATGAATTTTTATAACTTTTGGACGATCAGTCCATTTCTGGCTATCTGGAGTCTTCAAAAATTCCGGTATTAAGCCAGATTACTGAGCGTCACTTGCTCTCTCTACCGGTGAAGTCTGGGACTAAAATGCTTTCGGACAGTCCAAACCACTTCCGGCCTGACTTTCTTTAATTACAATTTAGCCCCAGAGAACTTTTCTTCTTTTCATTTAAGTCCCTTTCTATTTGGCTAAAATTACACTTAAGGACCCCACACTTTTGTCTACTTTTCCTTTTTGGCCTTGCACTTTTCATAATTGCATCTAAGTCCCTTCCTTTTCTTTTCTTTACTTTACTAAGTCTAGGGGCATTATTGTCTTTTCATATCTTACCAGAGTATTCTCTAGCCCTGGTCAACTATCCAGATACCCCTTCTTGACTGTCTAACCTTAGGCAAATGACCAAAATACCCTTTACTCATTCTTCAGTTATTCTATAACATAAGGGCATTTTCGTCATTTTGCACCTTTTTTCCCGGACACCGGCCCCTCTTACCACTGAACTGATATTATGGGCCTGGGCCTTCCCTGGTGTCACTATAGGCCTTAAAAAACACTGTATGGCCTCTGGCCATAGTCCGATCATCTCTATTCGGACTGCTCTTCCTTTACCGATTATAACTGTAAATTCCCATCTTCGAGAATTTTTACAGAACCATGCTGTGACAAGTGTGGAAAGAACCATGGTGATAGACCATGTTTAATGGGCCAGAATGTTTGTTATACCTACGGAAAACCCGAACATTTTTCTCGAGAATGCCCTCAAGCTGCAACTAATCAAAGGCCAAGGATACCAGGATGAGTGTTTGTACTCACCAGGGAGGACGCTCAGCGATCACCTGAGATGATCCAAGGTACAATCTATCTCAATGATCATGCTGTGACTGCTCTATTTGATTTGGGTGTAAGTCATTCCTTTATTTCCTATGAATGTGCTAAGTGCCTAGGCCTTTTGATTAGCAAGTTGCATTATGATATACATGTGATAACTCCTACCAATGCTAGGGTAGTTGGTCTGATGCTTGTTTGAATAGTATTGTGCATTTTGAGCACTGCTATACCACCCTAGACTTGATATGTATGGCTTTCCGGGAGATCGACGTCATACTTGGTTTAAATTGGTTAGCCTCCAACAATGTAATGCTGGACTGCAAGAACAAGACTTTAGTTCTTGGTCCAAAGGTCACCGATATGAGTTCGAAAGTAAGATTGAATTTCATAACGGAGGCTCAGGAAGATAAATGTTTGCGGAAAGGATGTCAAGGATATATGATATTCTTTTCTATTCAAACAGAAGTGGAAGAAGGAACTGATAAGATTCCAGTAGTCAATGAATTTCCTAAAGTCTTTCTGAAGGAGATTCAGGGATTGCCTTCAGAACGTGAAGTAGAGTTTGCGATTGACATTGTACCTGGAGCTGGACCAGTATCCAAAGCCCCATACCGACTGGCTCCTAATGAAATGATGGAACTGAAGAAGCAAATTGAGGAGCTATTGGAGACGGGTTTCATAAGACCCAGTGTATCACCATGGGGTGCTCCAGTGCTATTTGTCAAGAAGAAGGATGGCAGCCTAAGGCTATGCATTGACTACCGGGAATTAAATAAGATTACGATTAAGAATAAATACCCTCTCCCCATAATCAATGACCTGCTGGACCAATTGGCAGGAGCGAGCTTATTCTCTAAGATTGACTTGAGATCTGGCTATCATCAGCTGAGGGTTAAGTCAGATGATATTCCAAAGACTGTGTTTAAGACACGCTATGGACATTTTGAATTTCTTGTGATGCCTTTTGGGCTAACGAATGCACCTGCTATTTTCATGGATTACATGAACTTGATTTTCAGGCCTTATTTAGATCAGTTTGTTGTGGTCTTCATTGATGATATCCTGGTGTACTCCAAATCTGCAGAGGAGTATGAAAGGCATTTGAGAATTGTTCTTAGTACCCTTAAAGGAAAGCAGCTCTACGCTAAGCTGAGTAAGTGCGAGTTTTGGCTTTCAGAAGTCAAATTTCTCGGTCATGTCATATCCCTAGAAGGGGTAGCTGTAGATCCTAGCAAAATTGAAGCAGTTTAGAGCTGGGAGCAGCCGAAGACAGTGACAGAGATCATAAGTTTTCTTGGTTTAGCAGGGTACTATAGAAGATTTATTCAAGACTTTTCTCGAATTGCCTTGCCACTTACCAAGCTTACCAGAAAGAATCAGCAGTTTAAGTGGGATGAGAAGTGCGAGGCTAGCTTTCAAGAGCTAAAGCAGAGATTAACCACTACTCCCGTGCTAATTATTCCAGACCCAACTCAGACTTATGTAGTCTATACTGATGCTAGTAAGCAGGGGTTGGGATGTGTGCTGATGCAGTAAGGTAGAGTAGTAGCCTACGCCTCTTGGCAGTTAAAGCCATATGAAGAGAATTATCCCACTTATGATCTGGAGCTTGCGGCAGTGGTTACTTCAACGCCTAATGAAACATCCTCCCTTAGACTCCTCAGAGTACACTTACGGAAGCAACATTAGCTTGATTATATCTTAACTTAAGCCCAGAAATTCAAAATTTCACTCTTAAGTTCCTTATTTTGGACCTTTAATTTGAAAACTGATTAATCTCGTTCTACACATCCAAATAAGGCTTATTACCTATCCAAGGAATGCCCCAGATGTGTACTACTGGCTCACCAAATTTCATAGCCAAACTCCTCCGTTTACTAGGTCAAACTGAGGTCAGAACACTGCTACCTCAAGACCTGCGAATTTCTCCCTTAATTCCCCATTCACAAATTGAACATGCCAAACAACATTTATTATTAAATAATAAAATGTCATACAACAAGGCATACAGCAAATTATCATATTTCTATTACATCTTTTCCTGCCTAAAATCCGGCAGCATAACTGCTACAATTCTTCTTTAGAAAGTAACCGATGTTGTACCGATTCGGTAATTCCCTCATGAGAACTACCATTCTACGTAGTACCCAGGAAAGACTGGATGAACCTGCTGGGTCCACTCACTTCCAGCCTCCTTAGACAGCACTACGTACACAGTACGTATCAGTTCCTTTCCCTGTTCCTGCTTCCTTGCCGGAATTTCAGCAGCATAACGGCGTCTCTTAAGATTTCCAGATTTTATTTTGACAGAACCTCCCCTGTAATGTTATATTTGGGAATGAGATTCGGGGGAATCTCAGTAGTAATAATCATAACAATATATGTAATGCAGAGTGACAGTGCTTGCTTGTGATTGTGTACAGATAAGTATGCTGCGTGCTTCCATATTCAATAACATATGATCATAGCATTGTAATAGAGCTTCAAGCATAACATATAAGACAACAATCCAACCAAACAATAGCACAACAAATCACAAAGCCATTACATAAAAGCTAGGATTAGTTACTACCTCAAAAGCAGAGCTCCAGAACTTCTATACTGCTTCCAACTCCACCAGAACTTCCTTTCTTTCTTTCTTTCTCCTTCTCTCTCTTCTTTCTCTCTCTTTTCTTGCCAAAAACGTGGGATGCATAAAATGGGAGGGGAAGGGGGTATTTATAGCTTTAGTGGATGGCATTTCTGTAATTTTGAAGCCATCTGAACATGTGGTCCTGGTTTTTCCTGGATTTTCATATTTTTCTTTATTCCTTTTTACTGCATCATGCATGACATCATCCAGGACACCTCACCGGGACACCTCATCGCCACATTCTTTCACATGTCACAATTCCTGGACACCTCATCAGCTGACTCAGCAGTTCAGTCCAATCCAGTACCGGTCCAGAGTCTTGCACCGTAATACGTGTCCTCAACTTTTCTTCTGCCTCTAAGATTGCGCCATGTGGCACCTGGAAGGGACCTTTCACGCCTTCCAATGCTATCCAGATAAGTCCCAGACTTTATCTGATCACCTCCTCGGTTATCGTGCCGACCGAGTAACTTTACTTTATTGAAACAACATTAAAATAGTATTCTAATGCCACTTTTTCCCACATACTCCATGGGCTACGTTTTTGGGCTCTAGGTATGTTATCTTGGATCCTGATCAAGCCCCAGTACTCTGATGGCACGATTCCCAAGAAACAGCCCTTTGTAAATTACCAAAATACCCCTGGGTGCCCTTTCTTGCACTATTTTAACCCTAAGGGTAAAATCGTCATTTTACACCCTTCTGTACTCTGTCAGGGTATATACTGACTCTAAGTAACTTTATCTGTATGTGCCCTGGCTTCTGGGCCTGTCCAGAATGACCAAAATGCCCTCATTCATCTCCTACCTCTTTAGTACAACACAGGGGCATTTTCGTAATTTCGCACTTTTCCGGGGTTCTGCTGGACACTGGCCCACCTATCAGTCCAAGTGTCTTACTGGGCCTTGTTGGCGCCATTATTGGGCCTTTCAGGGTCCATTACCTTCATGGCACGCATTACGAGGAATCTTCCCCTGTTAATAATTATTGAATATTTTATCTATTATTCACCGTTTATACACATATCCGGACACCGGCTCCTTCTGTCCGATACACTGGCCTGCGGTGTTCAGGCATCCCTGTGAGTCATATCAGTCATCTGACCGAGGTTATCCGAACTCATTCAGTCCCTTTTCAAATACCGATAAATTTCCCTATCGGATACCCGGAGGCCTCACACTCCCGTCTGGATTTTCTAATTTGTGAATAACTTTTTCTACAGGCCTCCTATCGGTATTCTGTCAGTTTCCTGACAACCGCCCCATAAGGACCCATCATCCTGTATTTTCTCACCTAGATCTGAATTCTAGGATATCCGGTATGAATTTTTATAACTTTTGGACGATCAGTCCATTTCTGGCTATCTGGAGTCTTCAAAAATTCCTGTATTAAGCCAGATTACCGAGCGTCCCTTGCTCTCTCTACCGGTGAAATCTGGGACTGAAATGCCGTCGGACAGTCCAAACCACTTCCGGCCTGAATTTCTTTAATTACACTTTAGCCCCAAGAAACTTTTCTTCTTTTCATTTAAGTCCCTTTTTATTTGGCTAAAATTACACTTAAGGACCCCACCTTTTTGTCCTTAAACTTTCCATAATTCTTTCATACTCATAGAGACCTCGTATGCATATTTCACAGTTCAGTGAAATGATCAGCATAATTTTCTCTATTTTCTGGCAAAATATGGTACTCATCGGCTACCAGCCCGATCTTTCCCATAATTACGATTTTGCCCCTACATTCTCTTTCTGGCGTCTATTCTCATCTTCTTATCCTTCATCTTAAGTTCTAGAAATTCTCTTTCAATAACTCATCCCTTAAACTCTTCGGGAGTCATCGTTAATTGAAAAGCTCGACAACCCGCCCATATCATGTTATCTTACACAAGAGCCAGCTCATATCAAGCTACCTGCAGAATTCCTAGGCTTAAGACTTAGGATATTCCTCACATTCCTCATTTTGAACCTAGGCGAACTGTCCCGATTCTGTAGGTTAAAGACTTAACTTATCTTTACATCCTGAAGGACTTAGCTCATCCCTAGGATCCTACAAAATACAGGTAAGTGATCCGCCCATATCAGATTACTACCATGGGACTACGGTTTTAGCAGCCTGCCCATATCAGACTACTTCCCAGTTCTCCTAGACCAAAAATCGGGATGTTACACCTAATCTGGAATACATATAAACAGTAACTCGCCGAGAGTAAAAATTCCAGATTTAGCTAATGGACTTCAGGGTCATGTAAGTGGTTCTAAATGCTACCGAATGGTCCCTAAGACGTATAAAAGTAAGGATGTTACACATTATCACTTCCTCTTCTTGCATCTCTTATATTTCCTCTTGTTCTTGTGAGTTCACTTCTTAATCATAAGCTACTGTTCTTTAATACTTTCTGATTTTCCAATCTTCATCTGTGACAATGATAAATTTTCAACTTCAAAATATTCCATATCCTCCTTTAGTGTTTCATCTTCCTTAAAATGAACCTTTCCCTTACTTTTTACACCGGTTTATACTTTATCCGGTGTTATTTTTTACACCGGTTGTATACTTTATCCGGTGTAAAATGTATCAATTTTACATCGTTTATGTTATTGTCCAGGTTAGAATAATTTATATCCGGTGTAAAATGTTTATATATATTTTTTAAGCCCGCCCCTTCGCACGACCATCATTCTCATTTCTCACGTACTCTATCATATCTCCGCTCGTCGTGCTCTATGGTTTTCGCGAGGCTTCACCGTGCTCAGTCGTTCTTCTCTGTTGTCTCTCTCGTTCTGCTAGTCCGTGTACGTGTTCTCTGCACTTATTTTCCTGTGTGTATGTGCTTCTCCGTTTTTATGTTTGTTTAATCTAGGTTTTCTATTTTTCCTGATAAATGCGTATATAGGAATATGGGGATAGAGTTACTCAGATTGAGGCTAGCGATGCTCCAAGCGACACTATGCAAAGGAAGGGAAGAAGTGCGACTCGTTTGAAAGACATTACGAAGGACAGGAAAGAGGGGAAACTGCTTTCGATAGAGTTTGACAGAAACTGGAACCCAACTGGTGAGCACAGGGCAAAGTACAAACTTTAGTTCTCTGTGTTCAAGGGTCACAACTGGAACATCCTTGCGTCACGACTAGTTAAAAATTTCTGCTTTAAAACTTCTGTGTATAAATTTTGATTGCTTGCTTGGTTATTCTTGATTGTTTCTTATTGCATGCATAGAAGAACTGAACCATTGTGCCTTTTGAACCTGAGATTAAGAGACAATTTAGGAAACTAAGGAGAGAATTTAGAGAAGAAGGAACTAGTAAAGTTGTAGCTGAAGAAGAGGTTTGATCAACAGAATCTAATCAAATTGAACTCAATTTAGAGATTCCATTAGAAATTCCTAATATGGCTAAAATTAATCCTAATGGGCATAATGGGCATAATAGACAAGGAGAAAATGAAATACCAATTAATGTAGAAGATAATAGAAGTGTGAGGAAAATAAAGCATTCGCATATGAATTATGATCCTTATGATTTCTACACCGGAGGCTAATTTTGAAATTAAAGGAGCTTTGAATGTAGCCTTACCTAAATTTCAGGATTTTGTAGGACAATGTCCATATCACCACTTACAAACCATATGTCTTGGCTTCTGGGCCTATCCAAAATGACCAAAATGCCCTCCATACATCTATTACTCTTCAGTACAACACAGGGGCATTTTCATAATTTCGCACCTTTCTTGGGGTTCTGCTGGACACTGGCCCACTTATCAGTCCAAGGGTCTTACTAGGCCTTTGATGGCGCCATTATTGGGCCTCCTAGGGTCCATTACCTTTATAGCACGCATTATGAGGAATCTTCCCCCAGTAATGTTCATCGAGTATTGAAACATCCATACTTTCATATGTCTTAGGGACCATTTGATAGCATTTAGAACCACTTTCGAGGTCATTGAAGTCCAATTTCTCAATCTGGAGTTTTACTCTTATCGAGTACTGTTCACTTGAAAATTCCAGACGAGTGACCTGACTTTGAAAAATCATAACTAATTCTAGAAAAATCGAAATGAAGTGGTTCAAATTGATACTTGAAGCTAACTCAATTATATTTCAGGGAAAAATAACTCGTTGGCCATTCATTGACCGAGTCAATGTCACAACTTTACTGTTCATCCAACGTTTTTCTCCTGAATCCAGCATTCTGGTCCCAAATTTGATAATTTATATCTCCATGTGTAGACATACAAATGAGACGTTTTATATATCAAATTGAAGATTGGTATGTCTAATATCTACCATAAAAATATCATACATTTATTCATCCATTTACTATTTTTAATTATGGGTCAAACATCCTCATGTCCCTACGGGTTACTGTTCATAGTGTTAATTTTCAGCAACCAACATTACATACATAAGCATACATCCATCATATATCAGTCAAACATGCCAAACAACAATTATTATTAATTAATAAGTTGTTTTACATCTGGCCATGTACATAAATTCTCATTTCTCTATTGCATCTTTTCCTGCCTGAAATCCGGCAGCATAACCGCTACGCTTCATCTTCAGAAAGTAACTGATCTTGTACCGATTCGGTAATTCCCGTGAGAACTACCATTCTACGTAAGTACCCAGGAAAGATTGGATGAACTGGCTAGGTCCACTCACTTCCAGCCTCCTTAGACAGTACCTATATACACAGTACGTATCAGTTCCTTTCTCTACTATTGCCATCTTGTCATAATTTCGGCAGCATAACGGCGTCTCTTAAAAATCCCAAAATTCACTTCGACATAACCTCCCCTGTAATGGTTTACTTATTGGGATGAGATTCGGGGGAATCTCAGTAGCAACAATCATAACAATATATGTAATGCAGAGTGACAGTGCTTGCTTGTGATTGTGTACAGATAAGTATGCTGCGTGCTTCCATGCTTAATAACATATGATCATAGCATTACAGCAGAGCTTCAGACATAACATATAAGACAACAATCCAACCAAACAATAGCACAACAAATCACAAAGCCATTACATAAAAGCTAGGATTAGTTACTACCTCAAGAGCTCAGCAGAACTCTACTATCTCTATTCTGCTTCCAGCTCCTCCAGAACTTCCTTTCTTTCTTTCTCCCTCTCACTTTCTCTCTCTAGCACCTCCTCCTCTCTCTAAAAGCCTCTTGGTCGTGCTGCATATGAAGCAAGGGGGGTATTTATAGTTTTGGTCAATGGCATTCTTGTAATTTTGAAGCCATCTGATCCTGTGGTCCTGGTTTTTCTAGAATTTCCTATTTTTCTTTATTCCTTTTACTGCATCATGCATGACATCATCTCCATGCCACCTCATGGGACACCTCATATGTCACATGGTGAAATTGAAGCCTTCTTGGACACCTCAGCAGCTGACTCAGCAGTTCCAGTCCAATCCGGTACCGGTCCAGTCCGATTTCCCATAAATTGGACTCACCGGCTAAGATTGTGCCACGTGTCCTCAACTTTTCTTCCTCCTCTATATTGGCGCCATGTGGCATCTTACTGGCACCTGTCACGCCTTCCAATGCTATCCAGATAAACCTAGGACTTTATCTGATCACCTCCTCGGTTATCGTGCCGACCGAGTAACTTTACTTTATTGAAACAACATTTTTATTGAAACAACATTAAAATAGTATTTTAATGCCACTTTCTCCCACATACTTCATGGGCTACATTTTTTGGCCTTGGAATATTATCTTGGGTCTTAGATCAGGCTCAAGAATTCTGATAGCTCGATTCCCAAGAAACAGCCCTTGGCAAATTACCAAAATACCCTTGGGTGCCCTTTCTTCCACTATCTTAACCCTAAGGGTAAAGTCATCATTTTACACCTTTCTGTACCCTGTCAGGGTATATACTAACTCTAGGTAACTTTATGTGAATGTGCCTTGGCTCCTAGGCCTGTCCAGAATGAATAAAATGCCCTCAATTCATCTATTACTCTTTAGTACAACACAGGGGCATTTTCATAATTTCGCACTTTTCCGGGGTTCTGCTGGTCACTGGACCACCTATCAGTCCAAGGGTCTTACTGAGCCTTTGTTGGCGCCATTATTGGGCCTCTCAGGGTCCATTACCCTTATGGCACGTATTACGAGGAATCTTCCCCCGTTAATGTTTATTGAATATTTTATCTATTATTCACCATTTATACACATATCCGGACACCGGCTCCTTCTGTCCGATACACTGGCCTGCGGTGTTCAGGCATCCCTGTGAGTCATATCAGTCATCTGACTGAGGTCATCCGAACTCATTCAGTCCCTTTTCAAATACCGATAAATCTCCCTATCGGATCCCCAGAGGCCTCACACTCCCGTCTGGATTTTCTGATTTGCGAATAACTTTTTCTACAGGCCTCCTATCGGTATTCTGTCAGTTTCCCAATATCCGCCCCATAAGGACGCATCATCCTGTATTTTCTCACTTATATCTGAAATCTGGGATATCCGGTATGAATTTTTATAACTTTTGGACGATCAGTCCATTTCTGGCTATCTGGAGTCTTCAAAAATTTCTGTATTAAGCCAGATTACCGAGCGTCACTTGCTCTCTCTACCAGTGAAATCTGGGACTGAAATGCTTTCGGACAGTCCAAACTACTTTCGGCCTGACTTTCTTTAATTACAATTTAGCCCGAGGGAACTTTTCTTCTTTTTAATTAAGTCCCTTTTTATTTGGCTAAAATTACACTTAAGGACCCCACATTTTTGTCTACTTTCCTTTTTAGCCTTGAAACTTTCCATAATTGCACTTAAGTCCTTTCATTTCCTTTCTAGGTCTAGGGGCATTATTGTCTTTTCATAATTTATCAGAGTATTCTCTAACTCTAGTCAACTATCCAGATACCCCTTCTTGACTGTCTAACCTTAGCCAAATGACCAAAATACCCTTTACTCATTCTTCAGTTATTCTATAACATAAGGGCATTTTCGTCATTTTGCACAGTTTTCCCGGACACCGGCCCCTCTTACCACTGAGCTGATATTATGGGCCTGGGCCTTCCCTGGCTTTACTACGGGCCTTAGAAAACACTATATGGCCTCTGGCCATAGTCCGATCATCTCTATTCGGACTGCTCTTCTTTTACCGATTATAACTGTAAATTCCCATCTTCGAGAATTTTTTCAGAAAAATCGGGACCTCAAATCAAAATTCTGTGATGCGTCATTCAATCCGGAATCCTCTTCTCTATCTCCCTGTATTTTCAAATATTTTATCCGGACCGGGCTATTTTTGCCTGAAAGTACGCTCCCGCGCACACTTTTCAAAAATGACCATTCTACCCTTGGTCACATTTCTAATTCTTTCATACACATAGAGACCTCATATGCACATTTCACAGTTCAGTGAAATGATCAGCATAATTTTCTCTATTTTCTGGAAAATATGGTACTTATCGGCTACCAGCCTGATCTTTCCCATAATTACGATTATGCCCTTGAATTCTCTTTCTGGCATCTCTAGGCCTAAAAATTAGAGTATTACAAGTATTCTAGCTATTATGCACCGTTTATACACATCTCCGGACACTGGCTCCTTTTATCAGATACACTAGCCTACTGTGTCTAGGCATCCTTTTGAGTCATAACAGGCATCTGACTGATGTCATCTGACCTCATTCAGTCTCAGTTTAAATACTGATAAATCTCCTTATCAGATACCTGGAGGCCTCAGACTCCCATCTGTATTTGCTAATTTGTGAATAACTTTTTCTACAGACCTCCTATCTGTATCCTGTCAGTTCCTTGACATCCGCCTCATCAGGACGTATCATCCTGTAATTTTTCACATATATCTGAGGTCTAGGATATCTGGTAGGAATGTTTTATACTTTTAGACTATCAGATCAATTTTTACTATCTGGATTACCCAGCATCACTTGCTCTATCTACTGGTGAAATATGGGGCTGATCTGAACACGATCACTGTTTTTGCCTATTTCCGGTCCAGGTTTTCATAATTACACTTTTGTCCCAAAAACTTTTCTTCTTTTCAATGAAGTCCCTTTATTTGGCTAAAATTACACTAAAGACCCCACATTTTTGTCTACTTTTCCTTTATAGACTTAACTTTTCATAATTGCACTTAAGTCCTTACCTTTTCTTTCTTTTCCAATTTAATCCCTTTCTTTACATAAATAACCACATCTTTTTCCTGAAAAATAACTCATATATTTCACTCAATCTGTACATACAAATCAGTACAGAAAATTAGGGATATTACATTTCTCTCCTCTTTTCTCTCCCCTTATAATAAATTTCGTCCTCGAAATTTACATTATACATATCCTATGGAAACAACTCAGGATACTTCTCCCTCATCTTTTCTTTTGTTTCCCACATAGCTTCATATTCAGTCAAGCCTTTCCAGATCACTTTTACTAAAGGAATTTGCTTATTACGTAACTGCTTGACCTTTCGATCAGCAATTCGTACCGGTCCAACCTCATAGGTCAGATCATCTCGCAATGCGACTTCATATTGCTCAATCATGTGAGATGGGTCTGGAACATGCTTCTTTAACTGGGAAACATGAAACACATCATGTATCTGGCTGAGATTTGGAAGAAGAGCCAACCTATAGGCTACTATCCCTATCTTTGAGAGAATTTGGAATGGTCTGATGTATCTTGGATGTAATTTCTTTACTTTGATCTATCGCCCGGCTCCCATAGTTGGAGTTAACTTAAGGAATACATGCTCTCCTTCTTCAAACTCCAACGGCTTTCTTCTGACATCTTCATAGCTTTTCTATCTGCTTTGAGCCGTTAGCAATCTTTGTCTAATCATTGCAATTTGTTCTGTAGTTTGATCCACTAGATCAGGACCAAGCATTCTTCTCTCACTCAACTCTAGCCAGCATAAGGGGGATCTACATTTACGTCCATAGAGTGCTTCAAAAGGTGTCATCTGAATGTTAGCCTGGTAACTATTGTTATATGCAAACTCTATGAGTGGTAAATGAATATCCCAGCTACCTTTAAAATCTAAGACACATGCTCTCAGCATATCCTCTAACGTTTATATTGTTCTCTCAGATTGACCATCTGTCTGAGGATGATAAGCTGTACTGAATCTGAGAGTAGTGCCCATTTCTTCCTGTAAAGCCCTCCAAAAATTAGAAGTAAATGAGGGTCTCTATCGGACACAATGATGCTTGGGATACCATGCAATCTAACAATCTCCTTTATATATAACTTTGCCAGCTTCTCTAGAGAATCCCTCTTATTGATTGCCAGGAAATATGCTGACTTCATCAATCGATCAATTACTAATCATACTGCATCATGTTTACTTGGAGTCATGGGTAATCCTTCCATAAAGTCCATGGCAATACCATCCCATTTCCATTCAGGGATATCTAAAGGTTGCAATGTTCCTGCTGGCTTTTGATGCTCAATTTTTACTTTCTGGCAGGTCAAGCACTTGGACACATAAACCACTACATCTTTCTTCAATCCAGGCCACCAAAACAACCTTTTAACATCATGGTACATCTTAGTCATACCTGGATGTACTGTATACTAGCTTTTATGTGCTTCCTCCAGGGCACAAGCAGAAGCTTCAATTGAGGCGCGATTACAAGAGTGGTTGGCAAAGATCAAGGAAGAAATATTGTCCATGATGACATCAAGGCAGCAAGAGCCAACTGATTCCCTCCCGTCCTCAATTGTAGCCCGTCCAAGTACTCAGGGGAGCTGTTGCTTGCCGCTGTTAGAGGATGAAGAACATTGTGATCTATATGTGGAGGATCCTCTTAGACGCATAGTGGATCATGGCTCCATCCATAGCCTAGGGGCAACTGTTGACCACATCCAAATTCAGGACGATCAATTAAGGGTGACAGTTGAAGACGTGCTAATTGGAGATGCTCTTGTCCCAATTCCCACTGATGAGGTAAAGACAGTGAGCCAAGCAAAAGGGACTTTCATATTATGGCTAAAGCATCTTATTTCGGATCACGTCGCCTCATCCCCCAACCAACTTCCCACCCCTCCCACTTTGAATGCCATGCAACGTGTGATCCTATTGGCATATGACAAAATGTTCCGTGGGACGAGTTGCCTATAGATTCAGTTATGGGTGACATGGGGGTACAGGCCTTCCTTGACCATGTAAACGTTAAATGTCTGATCACTCCCAAGGAAGAACTGACCTCCGGCTGCATCCAAGTGTTTTTGATGTAAGTATAATTTAAATGTAAATATATGTAATAACAAAGTTCAAGTCTTACAACTAATATCGTGTATGCATTACCTGTAGGTACATGCAAGCTGAGTAGTGAGACATTTTACACCGGTCACAAGACCGGTATAGAATGTATACTTTTTTAAACTAGTCTACATTTTAAAGCAGTTCACTTTTACATCCAGTGTATTATTTTATAACATCTACACCGGTTGAATATTGAGATGGTGTATATTATTCAAATTTAACACCGGTTGAATATTGGGACGATGTAGATTATTCAAATGTTAACACCAGTTGAATATACGTTCGATGTAGATGTTATTAAATTTATATTTAATATATTTCGTTGGCCTAAAGCTTCATAAATAAACTGCCCAAATATACGACTCAAAGGGCATGATCATTGATCATCAGTTCAAGATGCTAGAGACATATATAATTCAATTGCTCATTATATTATTTATTTAATAAAATTCAATACAAAAATGCTACAATTTGAACAGAAAATTAGAAAAAGGTATTCAGTGAAAGACAAATATATACTATTGAGAAGGAAGGAATTGAACAAAAAACTCTACCCACCGATTACGCAGGTGATTTGTAATTTCTGATTTCTCCTAAGTTCCTGAAATATAAAATCATAATAATGTAATACCTTTTATCGTAAAAATAATTATTTAGGAGAAATAATAAAAATATGACAATTATGCCCCTATTAAACACAAATTTATTATAAGGTTCAATAATTCAATTGATGCACAAATAATATAATTAAAGCCCAAAATAATGACAAAAGCCCACAAAAATGATATGAATAAATATATAAAAATATGGGTTTGTCAGCAGGTCCTCAATATCTTATTCAGGAAATGGATCTGGTTGATCAAATATGCTGGATTTAGGGTGAAAACGCTGGATGAACAGTAAAGTTGTAACATTGACCTACATTGACTTGGTCAAGGAGTTGTCAACGAGTGATTTTTCCCTGAAAGATAATTGAGTTAGCTTCATGTATCAATTTGAACCACTTCATTTCAATTTTTCTAGAATTAGTTATGATTTTTCGAAGTCAGGTCACTCCTTTGAAATTTACACAGTGAACAGTACTCGATAAGAGTAAAACTCCAGATTGAGGAATTGAACTTCAATGATCTTGAAAGTGGTTCTAAATGCTACCAAATAGTCCCTAAGACATACGAAAATAAGGATGTTACACCTTCCATCTCTCATTTTTCCAAGGCACAGAGAGTGATTTAGCATAAACTTAGAAGAAAAAAATGCAGAATGCTATGCAATAAAAATAACAAAATCTAAAATTCAAACAAAAAATGACTTAGGTGAATGATGGAATTGACAACCAATTACTAAGGAACCAATTACTTGGCTCCCTTGTAACGTACCATTGATGAGATTGAATTGTCATCGTTCAATCCATCAAAATAATAATTGCACCCGATAATATAGTATAAGGCATAACCCTATCGTTCTTCTCAATGAGTCCTTTTTATTGGAATCCTAGCAAATTGGGTGACAAAACCATTGTAGACCTGAGTGAAAATAACATGGATTTTAGGGTTTGATTGATCTTTGATGTAATAAAATAAGGGTGCAGTAAAATAAATATTTTTGTATTTTTGATTAAGAGAAAAGTGCGTTGGCTTGTGAAAGAAATATGATGAGAAAGACTCTTGATGCTGAAAATATATCTATTCTTGCTCTTAATTTGATATTGGAGTTTTGAAATCACTAAGTCTTAAATAAAACCTCAATTAATCGATTGAGTCTAGAGCATTAATAGTTCTTGAACTCCTTTGATCAAAGCTAGTTTAAAAACTTTTAAAGCACTGTTAAAATTACTTAGTGTGTAATTAAGTCAGATGATGAAAATGCCCTCAAATGATCATCGATCGACAACCATGGACTTCAAGCAATTGACTTATATATCAACAATCGTTGATAATATTCCTACTATCCAGAAATCTAAACTGAAATATTCATATTAAAATCAACATTCAAATCATCCAAATTCAATTACAAATACCTAATTTGAGAAAAATCAATCGATATTCAATCCCTACTCATACATTGAAATCCCTAAATCTAGAAATATCAAAACATGAAACAAGTGCATATTAAGGTAGAAAACTTCCCAGTGTAGTCCATGAGCTCAAGATATACAGGTCATCACCAAGAGACTAAAGATTTAGCCTCTTATAACTCCTACTGTGCTACAATTGCTGCCCAGATATGAGCCATGAAGAAAAGTTATAGAAAGATCAAGGAAGATGGAAGATGTGTGTGTAGGTTGTAAAGAGAGTGTTGAGAGAGCATTGAGTATTGCTTCTTAGCTAAATCAGGTAAAAACTGGCCTCCCTCCGTATGCGGCTTCCCTCTCCTTTTAATTCCAGAATCACCTAATAAAAAATGCGCAGCTTGTAACATCCCAATTTTTGGGTCTAGGAGAACTGGGAGGTAGTCTGATATGGGCAGGCTATTAAACTAGTAGTCCCAGGGTAGTAATCTGATATGGGCAGATTACTTACCTATATTTTGTAGGAATCCGAGGGATGAGCTAAGTTCCTTCGGATTTAAAGATGAGTTAAGTCTTTGACCTACAAAATAGGGACAATTCACCTAGGTTCAAAAAGAGGAATGTAAGGAATATCCTAAGTCTTAAGCCTAGAAATTCTGCAGGTAGCTAGATATGGGCTAGCTCCTGAGTAAGATAACCTGATATGGGCGGGTTGTCGAGCATTTCAATTAACAATGACTCCTGAAGAGTTCGGGGGATGAGTTGTTGAAAGAGAATTTCTAGAACTCAAGATGAAGGATAAGAAGATAAGTAAAGATGCCAGAAAGAGAATTCAGGGATATAATCGTAATTATGGGAAAGATCGGGCTGGTAGCCGATGAGTACCATATTTTACCAGAAAATAGAAAAAATTATGCTGATCATTTCAATGAACTGTGAAATATGCATATGAGGTCCCTATGAGAAAGTAAGAATTAGAAAAGTGACCAAGGGTAAAATGGTCATTTTGAAAAGTTGTGCGCGCGAGCGTACTTTTAGGCTAAAATAGCCCGGTCCGAATTTAATATCTGAAAATACAGGGAGATAGAGAAAAGAATTTCGGGTTGAATGAGGAGTTACAAAATTTTGATTTGAGGTCCCGATTTTTCTGTAAAAATTCCTGAAGATGAGAATTTACAGTTATAATCGGTAAAGGAAAAGTAGTCCGAATAGAGATAATCAGACTGTGGCCAGAAGCCATATAGTATTTCTAAGGCCCATAAGTGACACCAAGGGAGGCCTAGGCCCATGATATCAGTTCAGTGGAAAAAAGGGGCTGGTGTCCGGAAAAAGGTGTAAAATGACGAAAATGCCCTTATATTATAAAATAGCTGAAGAATGAGTAAAGGGTATTTTGGTCATTTGGCTAAGGTTAGACAGTCAAGAAAGGTTATCTGAATAGTTGACCATGGTCAGAGAATACTCTAGTAAGATATGAAAAGACAATAATTCCCCTAGATTCATTAAAGTAAAGAAAGAGGAACCAAGGGCATTTTGGTAATTTACCAAGGGATGGTTTTTGGGAATTGAGCCATCAGACTACTTGGGCTGGATCAGAAACCCAAGATGACATTCCAAAGGTCCAAAAACGTAGCCCAAGGAATATGAGTTAAAGTGGCATTAAAATAATATTTTAGTGACTTTTCAATAAAGTAAAGTTACTCAGTTAGCGTGATGACCGGGGAGGTGATCAGATAAAGTCCTAGACTTATCTGGAGGCCATGAGGTGGCAAAAAAGGTGTCCTCATGGGACCCACAAGGCGCCACATGGCATGAGTATAAGGAAGAAGAGAAAGGTGAAGGACACGTGGCGCGATCTCAGTCGTGTATTCCGATGCAAGACTCTGGAATTCTCTGGAAGCATTGAGTCAGCTGGTGAGGTGTCCCAAGGGCCCCACCATTACGCCACCTAGCATGTTAGGTGTCCCATGATGATGTCATGTTTGATGAGTCATTATGGAGGATGATGTCATCACGATGACATAAGCGAAACTTGGTGGGCAAGAAAAGCAATCTAAGCCACTCATTGAGAATTGATCTGGACCATTCATTCTCCTTTGCCTCCACTATAAATACCCCCTCCCCCTTGCCATTGTCTTCACGACCAAGAGCCATTTTAGAGAGAGAAGGAAGTTCTAGAGAGAGAAAGTGAGAGAAAGAAAGAAAGAAGGAAGTTCTGGCGGAGCTGGAAGCAGTATAGAGATAGTAGAGTTCTGCTAAGCTAGCCAGGTAGTAACTAATCCTAGCTTTTATGTAATGGCATTGTGATTTGATGTGCTATTGTTTGGTTGGATTGTTGTCTTATATGTTATGCTTGAAGCTCTACTACATAATGCTATGATCATATGTTATTATTGAGTATGGAAGCACAAACATACTTATCTGTACATAATCACAAGCAAGCACTATCACACTTCATTACATATATTGAAACATCCTTACTTTCATATGTCTTAGGGACCATTCAGTAGCATTTAGAACCACTTTCAAGGTCATTGAAGTCTAATTTCTCAATCTGGAGTTTTACTCTTATCGAGTACTGTTCACTGTGTAAATTCTAGATGAGTGACCCGACTTCGAAAAATCATAACTAATTCTAGAAAAATCAAAATGAAGAGGTTCCAATTTCTAAATGAAGCTAACTCAATTATATTTTAGGTAAAAATAACTCTTTGACCATTAGTTGACCAAGTCAACGTCAGTCAACATGTCAACTTTAATGTTCATCCCACGTTTTTCTCCCTGAATCCAGCATTCTGGTCCCAACTTTGATAATTTATATCTCCTTGTGTAGACATCCAAATGAGTCATACTATATTTCAAATCGAAGCTTGGTATGTCTACTATTTACCTTAAAAATTTCATACATTTATTCATCCATTTACTATTTTTAATCATTTATCAAACATGACCTTATCACCATGTGTTACTGTTCACAGTGGTAATTTCCAGCATTTCTACTTTGCATACATATACATACATCCATCATATATCAGTCAAACATGCCAAACAACAATTATTATTAAATAATAACTCATTATACATCAGGGCATGTATGAAATTCTCATATTTCTATTACATCATTTTTTTGCCTAAACTCCGGCAGCATAACCGCTACGCTTCATCTGTACAAAGAACTGGACCGTACTGATTCGGTAATCCCCTCATGAGAACTACCATTCTACGTAGTACCCAGGAAAGACTAGATGAACCGGCTAGGTCCACTCACTTCTAGCCTCCTTAGACAGTACTACGTACACAGTACTTATCATATACTGATGTTCAGTCTTTACTTCGGCAGCATAACGACGTCTCTTAAAATTCCCAAAATTCATTTCGACATAACCTCCCCTGTAATGGGTTATTTATTGGGATGAGATTCGGGGGAATCTCAGTAGCAACAATCATAACAATATATGTAATGCAGAGTGACAGTGCTTGCTTGTGATTGTGTACAGATAAGTATGCTGCGTGCTTCCATGCTTAATAACATATGATCATAGCATTACAGCAGAGCTTCAGACATAACATATAAGACAACAATCCAACCAAACAATAGCACAATGAATCACAAAGCCATTACAATAAAGCTAGGATTAGTTACTACCTCAAGAGCTCAGCAGAACTCTACTATCTCTATTCTGCTTCCAGCTCCGCCAGAACTTCCTTTCTTTCTTTCTTCCTCTCACTTTCTCTCTCTAGCACCTCCTCCTCTCTCTAAAATGGCTCTTGGCTGTGGCATATGAAGAGCAAGGGGGGTATTTATAACCTCCTCCAATGGCAATCTCGTAATTTCCATGAACTTTGATCCTGCAGTCCTAGTTTTTCCTGGATTTTCCTATTTTCTTTAATTCCTCATTTACTGCATCATGCATGACATCATCGGGACACCTCACCGGGACACCTCAGCGCCACATTTTCCACATGCTGAAATTCCTGGACACATCAGCAGCTGACTCAGCAGGCTGACTCACCGGTCCAGTGTCCTGCCTCGTAGTACGTGTCCTCAACTTTTTCTTCCTCCTCTGGGATGGCGCCATGTGGCATCTCACTGGCACCTGTCACGCCATCCAATGCTATCCAGATAAATTCAGGACTTTATTCGATCGCCTCCTCGGTTATCGTGCAGACCGAGTAACTTTACTTTATTGAAACAGCATTAAAATAGTATTTTAATGCCACTTTTTCCCACATACTTCATGGGCTACGTTTTTGGGCTCTAGGAATGTTGTCTTGGATCCTGATGAAGCTCAAGTACTCTGATGGCTTGATTCCCAAGAAACATCCCTTGGCAAATTACCAAAATACCCTTGGGTGCCCTTTCTTGTACTATATTTACCCTAAGGGTAAAATCGTCACTTTACACCCTTCTGTACTCTGTCAGGGCATATACTGACTCTCAGTAACTTTATCTGTATGTACCTTGGCTCCTGGGCCTGTTCAGAATTACCAAAATGCCCTTCATTCATCTGTTACACTTTTGTACAACACAGGGGCATTTTCGTAATTTCGCACTTTTCCGGGGTTCTGCCGGACACTGGCCCACCTATCAGTCCAAGTGTCTTACTGGGCCTCTGTTGGCGCCATTATTGGGCCTTTCTGGGTCCAATACCTTCATGGCACGCATTACGAGGAATCTTCCCCCGTTAATAATTATTGAATATTTATCTATTATTACAGTTTATACACATATCCGGACACCGGCTCCTTCTGTCCGAAACACTAGCCTGCGGTGTTCAGGCATCCCTGTGAGTCATATCAGTCATCTGACTGAGGTCATCCGAACTCATTCAGTCCCCTTTCAAATACCGATAAATCTCCCTATCGGATCCCCGGAGGCCTCACACTCCCGTCTGGATTTTCTGATTTGCGAATAACTTTTTCTACAGGCCTCCTATCGGTATTCTGTCAGTTTCCCACATCCGTCCCATCAGGACGCATCATCCTGTATTTTCTCACCTAGATCTGATTTCTAGGATATCCGGTATGAATTTTTATAACTTTTGGACGATCAGTCCATTTCTGGCTATCTGGAGTCTTCAAAAATTCCTGTATTAAGCCAGATTACCGAGCGTCACTTGCTCTCTCTACCGGTGAAATCTGGGACTGAAATGCTGTCGGACAGTCCAAACCACTTCCGGCCTGACTTTCTTTAATTACAATTTAGCCCCAGGGAACTTTTCTTCTTTTCATTTAAGTCCCTTTTTACTTGGCTAAAATTACACTTAAGGACCCCATATTTTTGTCTACTTTCCTTTTTGGCCTTGAAACTTTCCATAACTGCACTTAAGTCCTTTCATTTCCTTTACTAGGTCTAGGGGCATTATTATCTTTTCATATTTTACCGGAGTATTCTCTGGCCCTGGTCAACTATCCAGATACCCCTTCTTGACTGTCTAACCTTAGCCAAATGACCAAAATACCCTTTACTCATTCTTCAGTTATTTTATAACATAAGGGCATTTTCGTCATTTTGCACATTTTTCCCGGACACCGGCCCCTCTTACCACTGAACTGATATTATGGGCCTGGGCCTTCCCTAATGTCACTACGGGCCTTAGACAACACTGTATGGCCTCTGGCCATAGTCCGATCATCTCTATTTGGACTGCCCTTCCTTTACCGATTATAACTGTAAATTCCCATCTTCAGGAATTTTTACAGAAAAATCGGGACCTCAAATCAAAATTCTGTGACTCCTTATTCAATCCGGAATCCTTTTCTCTATCTCTCGGTATTTTCAGATATTTTATCCGGACCGGGCTATTTTGGCCTGAAAAAGCACTCACGCGCACACTTTTCCAAAATGACCATTTTACCCCTGGTCATATTTCTAATTCTTTCATACACATAGAGACCTCATATTCACATTTCACATTTCAGTGAAATGATCAGCATAATTTTCTCTATTTTCTGACAAAATATGGTACTCATCGGCCACCAGTCCGATCTTTCCCATAATTACGATTATGCCCTTGAATTCTCCTTCTGGCATCTCTAGGCCTAAAAATTGGGGTGTTACATATATTGTTATGATTATTACTTATGAGATTCCCCCGAATCTTATCCCCTATATATAACCCATTACAGGGAGGTTATATCGAAGTGAAATTTTGAGAATGCTATGAAACGCCGTTGTGCTGCCAAAATTATGGCAGTGAAGGAAGAAGCTGTTATGTACTGTGTACGTAGGTACTGTCTAAGGAGTCTGGAAGTGAGTGGACTTAGCTGGTTCATCCAGTCTATCCTGGGTGCTTACGTAGAATGGTAATTCTCATGGGAATTACCGAATCAGTACAAAATCAGTTATTTGTAAAGATGAAGCCTAGTAGTTATGCTATCAGATTTTAGGCAGGAAAAGATGTAATAGAGATATGAGGATTTTGTGAATGCCCTGTTGTATAACAGTTTATTATTTAATAATAAATATTGTTTGGCATATTCAATTTGTGTATGAGAAATTATGAGAGAGAAATTCGTAATTCCTGAGGTAGTAGTGTTTTGACCTCAGTTTGACCTAGTAAATGAAGAAATTTGGCCACAAAATTTGGTGAGCCAGTAGCCCACATCTGGCGCATTACGTGGATAGGTAATAAGCCTCATTTGGATGTGTAGAATGAGATAAATCATTTTTCAAAGAAAAGGTTTAGAATAAGGAACTTAAGAGTAAAATTTTAAATTTCTGGGCTTAAGTTAAGATATAATCGAGCTAATATCGCTTCCGCAAGTGTACTCAGTATAAGGGAGGATATTTCATTTTGGTATCAGAGCAAGAGGTTATGGCATAAACTAGAAAGGGTTCTTGTTCAGAGCATAAGATTCTAGCACAGAACAGAAGGTTCTGGCTCTGTGATGCTCTGAAATAGTTAGAAGTGATGTTTAAGTGTGTTAAAGACATGAAATTGAAAGGTTATTTCCCCTAGAGTACGAGAGAATGACACTAAGGTCGTGACTAATATGGGTTTAGGTTGTGACAGATATTCACAGAGAGATGCGGTTGTGACGTGTATGTTGCAAGGTCGCGACTAAAGGACATAGAGATATCAGGTCGCAACGATAATTGGCAGAGGCCATATAATAATGAGTTAAGATGAGTAAGTAGTATGATGTTAATGTGTTCAATTTTCTAATTGAGAAGGAACAAGATGGTGGACAAAAAATGGGGATGTAGAACTCCAGTGGAGGAGCCACACATAGAGGAAGCTGGCAACTCCAATGAGGTAGATCCTCCATGTGATAGTTAGGAGTAGATCTACATTATAAAGGTTTTATTCAGCTGGGCTGAATAGAAGACTGAAAAGTTAGAATGAGATTTGCCTAGGAATGATCCTAGGACATGGCCTAAGGCTAGAGGCGTCATGGAGCTAATATTCCCTGAGCAAGAGGGATTCCATCACGGAGAAGTAGTAGATCTAGGGTAGAGTACCCTAGAGAACAGAAATGAAATAGATGATGAATGAGATCCCTGCGAGTTAAGTTTGCTAAGATCAAGAGAAAGAGGTAGAGGAGCATTGGCTAAGAGCACTCTGGGAGGTAGCTCAAATTGTGAAGCCAGTGACAATAACAAGAGAAAGAGGCAACAGTTTAAGCAGGGAACTGATCAAGGTGAGGATCAAGTTGGAGGGCAAAGATGTCAAAGATGTGGAAAGACCCATGGCACATGGGAGTATCGAGCAGGGCAAAGCAGTTGTGGCAAGAAAGGTCACTTTGCAAGAGTTTGCCCTAAGAATGCTGACATTCCTAGGAAGGGTGTTTGCTCTTACCACAAGTAGAGTCTCCAAATCCCTTGAAGTCGACCCTAAGAATGGTTAAGAAGAACCATAGCTGTAAGGACGACTGAGCTGTAAGAAACTGTATGCCTAGATATGATGTAAATGATGAGATTAAGGAAGAGTTCCTTTTTGATCTAGAGAAAGTGGTTATTATAACGGGTCATGAGAAATAGTAAGATAAGAAATCTGTCTTAGTTTAGTGATGAGGGTGCTGTAAGAGGGGTTAGAATATGGGTAACTGTAAGCAACTAGCATGAGAGATATAAGTTGCTGAGTACCATGTGGAAGGTCAGGGACCAAGCTATTGCTCCTCTAGACCATCACTGGAACGAGGATAAGACAGAGAGGGATGATCTTACTTGCTATACATGACTACGTTATAAGAACCATATAGATGTATAGATTAGTGAGAAGTTCTCTTCAGGAAATATGAGGTACCCTTAAAATTTTGAGGACAAAATTTTTAAAATGGGAGGAGAATTGTAACATCTCGATTTTTAGGTCTAGGAGAACTCGGAGGTAGTCTGATATGGGTAGGCTATTAAACCTGTAGTCCCAGGGTAGTAATCTGATATGGGCAGATCACTTACCTATATTTTTGTAGGAATCCGAGGTATGAGCTAAGTTCCTCAGGATTTAAAGATGAGTTAAGTCTTTGACCTACAAAATAGGGACAATTCACCTAGGTTCAAAAAGAGGAATGTAAGGAATATCCTAAGTCTTAAGCCTAGGAATTATGCAGGTAGCTAGATATGGGCTAGCTCCTGAGTAAGATAACCTGATATGGGCGGGTTGTCGAGCCTTTCAATTAACAATGACTCCCGAAGAGTTCGGGGGATAAGTTGTTGAAAGAGAATTTCTAAAACTCAAGACGAAGGATAAGAAGATAAGTAAAGATGCCAGAAAGAGAATTCAGGGATATAATCGTAATTATGGGAAAGATCGGGCTGGTAGCCGATGAGTACCATATTTTACTAAAAAATAGAGAAAATTATGCTGATCATTTTACTGAACTGTGAAATATGCATATGAGGTCCATATGAGTATGTAATAATTAGAAAAATGACCAAGGGTAAAAAGGTCATTTTGAAAAGTTGTGCGCACGAGCGTACTTTCAGGCTAAAATAGACCGGTCCGAATTTAATATCTGAAAATACTGGGAGATAGAGAAAAGAATTTCGGGTTGAATGAGGAGTTACAAAATTTTGATTTGAGGTCCCGATTTTTCTGTAAAAATTCCTGAAGATGAGAATTTACAGTTATAATCGGTAAAGGAAAAGTAGTCCGAATAGAGATGATCGGACTGTGGCCAAAAGCCATATAGTGTTTCTAAGGCCCATAAGTGACACCAATGGAGGCCCAGGCCCATGATATCAGTTCAGTGGGAAAAAGGGGCTAGTGTCCTAAAAAAGGTGTAAAATGACGAAAATGCCCTTATATTATAAAATAGCTGAAGAATTAGTAAAGGATATTTTGGTCATTTGGCTAAGGTTAGACAGTCAAGAAAGGTTATCTGGATAGTTGACCATGGTCAGAGAATACTCTGGTAAGATATGAAAAGACAATAATGCCCCTAGATTCATTAAAGTAAAGAAAGAGGAACCAAGGGTATTTTGGTAATTTACCAAGGGATGGTTCTTGGGAATTGAGCCATCAGACTACTTGGGCTGGATCAGAAACCCAAGATGACATTCCAAAGGCCCAAAAATGTAGCCCAAGGAATATGTGAAACATCCTCCCTTAGACCCCTCAGAGTACACTTGTGGAAGCCATATTAGCTCGATTATAACTTAACTTAAGCCCAGAAATTTAAAATTTTACTCTTAAGTTCCTTATTCTGAACCTTTACTCTGAGAACTGATTTATCTCATTCTACACATCCAAATGAGGCTTATTACCTGTCCATGTAATGCCTCAGATGTGTGCTACTGGCTCACCAAATTTCGTGGCCAAATTCCTTCATTTACTAGGTCAAACTGAGGTCAAAACCGTGCTACCTCAGGACCTACGAATTTCTCTCTCATAATTTCTCATACACAAATTGAATATGCCAAACAATATTTATTATTAAATAATAAACTGTTATACAACAGGGCATGCACAAAATCCTCATATCTCTATTACATCTTTTCCTGTCTAAAATCTGGCAGCATAACTACTAGGCTTCATCTTTACAAATAACTGATTTTTTACTGATTCGGTAATTCCTGTAACATCCCAATTTTTAGGCCTAGAGACGCATAAATAGCCTAAGATTGAAAGGCTACCAGACCCCTTTGAACAGAAGTCCAGGAGACACACAGAGAGTTTTCAGGGACTAAGCTGCAAATAAGCAAAGGTACGGGGACTTATGTGTAAACAGTGAAAGTCCCAATGGGTAGAATGGCCATTTTGGGATGATGTAAAAGTTAAAGGTTGTAGAGTTGAGAGCTGACCATTTTGGTCGCGACTAGAGATAAGTGTGGTCACGACTAATAGTTACAGAAAGAGTTAGGCGCGATGAGAAAGAAGTGTGGTCGCGACTAATATTGGCAGAAAGGTTTAGACGCAACTGAAATATGCGTGGTGTCGCGACTAATAGGCAAAATGAGCCTGGTTGCGACTAAAAAAGTAATGAGGTCGCGACTGAAAAGTGATATGGTCGCAACAAAAAACTATTATGGTCGCGACTAAAGAATGTTGTGGTCGCGACTAATGTACACAGAAGTGTTAGGTCGCGATAAGATGATGGTTAGGTCGCGACTAGTGGCTATAAGTGGTGCTAGCCGTATGGATCAAGTGGGCCAAGAGTTGTGAAGGTCCACAAGAGATAGTTACCCGGTTAGAGCTAGAACTGGGGAAGGAAGTCAGATAAAGGAAAGGTTATCTGGAAACCATGAGGTGGACTGATAAGGTGTACTCATGGGACCCACAGGATGCCACATGGCATTAAAGTAATGATTCAGTAAAGTAAAGTTACTCGGTTGGCACGATAACCGAGGAGGTGATCAGATAAAGTTCGAGACTTATCTGAATAGCATTGGAAGGCGTGCAAGGTCTCTTCCAGGCACCACATGGCACTGATCTGGAGGAAGTAGATGAAGCTAAGGACACGTATTACGATGCAAGACTCTGGATCGGTGAGTCAGCATGGCGAGTCAGCATGCTGAGTGAGCAGGTAATTATGAAAGGCTATGAGTCAGCATGGCGAGTCAGCATGCTGAGTCAGTAGGTAATTATGAAAGGCTGAGTCAGCATGATGATGCAGTAAAGGAAATAAAGAAAATAGGAAATTCCAGAAAAATCGTGGCCACAGGATCAGAGTTCATGGAAATTATGATATTGCCATTGGAGGCAATTATAAATACCCCCTCCCTCATTCATTTGCATCACGCATGGGCAAGGGAAGGGAGAGAATGAAGAGAGAGAAGGAGAAGGAAAGGAAGAGAGAAAGGAAGAAAGAAAGAAAGGAAGTTCTAGCGGAGCTGGAGCAGAATAGAGATAGTAGAGTTCTGCTGAGCTAGCCAGGTAGTAACTAATCCTAGCTTTTATGTAATGGCTTTGTGATTTGATGTGCTATTGTTTGGTTGGATTGTTGTCTTATATGTTATGTCTGAAGCTCTACTACAATGCTATGGTCATATGTTATTGAGTATGGAAGCATGCAGCATACTTATCTGTACACAATCACAAGCAAGCACTATCACACTGCATTACATATATTGTTATGGTTGTTACTACTGAGATTCCCCCGAATCTCATCCCCATATATATATAACCCATTACAGGGAGGTTATGTTGAAGTAAAGTTTGAGAATGCTAGGAGACGCCGTTATGCTGCCGAAGTTAAGACTGAACATCAGAATATGATAAGTACTGTGTACGTATGTGCTGTATAAGGAGGCTGGAAGTGAGTGGACCTAGCCGGTTCATCCAGTCTTTCCTGGGTACTACGTAGAATGGTAGTTCTCATGAGGGAATTACCGAATCAGTACAGTTCAGTTCTTTGTACAGATGAAGCGTAGCGGTTACGCTGCCGGATTTTAGGCAGGAAAGGATGTAATAGAAATATGAGAATTCTGTATATGCCTTGTTGTACGACATTTTGTTATCCAATAATAAATATTGTTTGGCATGTTGAATTTGTGAATGATGAATTAAAAGAGGGAAATTCGCAGGTCCTGAGGTAGCAGTGTTCCGACCTCAGTTTGACCTAGTAAACGGAAGAGTTTGGCCACGAAATTTGGTGAGCCAGTTGTACACATCTGAGGCATTCCGTGGATAGGTAATAAGCCTCATTTGGATGTGTAGAATGAGATAAACCAGTCCTCGAAGTAAAAGTTCAGAATAAGGAACTTAAAGTTAAAAGTTCAACTTCTGGGCTTAAGATAAGATATAAACCAGCTAATAATGCTTCTGCAAGTGTGCTTTAAGGAGTCTAAGGAAGGATGTTTCAAATTCCCGTGAGAATTACCATTCTACGTAAGTACCCAGGAAAGACTGGATGAACCGGCTATGTCCACTCACTTCCAGACTCCTTAGACAGTACCTACATACACAGTACATATCAGCTTCTTCCTTCACTGCCATAATTTTGGCAGCACAACGGCGTTTCTTTTTGGCCTTACACTTTTCATAATTGCACCTAAATCCTTACATTTTCTTTCTTTTTTAATTTAATCCCTTTCTTTGCATAAATGGCCATTATATCCCTAGGAATTTTCACTATTTACATATAAGTCCCTGGATTTTCACCTATTTGCAGTTTAGTCCCTAAAACCCTCTGTGTGTTTCTGGGACTTCTGTTCAAAGGGGTCTGATAGCCTATCTATTTGAGTCTCTGGGCCTAAAAATTGGAATGTTACAATATGTGAGTTAAAGTGGCATTAAAATAATATTTTAGTGACTTTTCAATAAAGTAAAGTTACTCGATTAGCGTGATGACCAGGGAGGTGATCAGATAAAGTCCTGGACTTATCTGGAGGCCATGAGGTGGCAAAAAAGGTGTCCTCATGGGACCCACAAGGCGCCATATCGCATGAGTATAAGGAAGAAGAAAAAGGTGAAGGACACGTGGCGCGATCTCAGCCGTGTATTCCAGTGCAAGACTCTGGAATTCTCTGGAAGTGCTGAGTCAGCTGGTGAGGTATCCCAAGGGCCCCACGATTGTGCCACCTAGCATGTGAGGTATCCCATAATGATGTCATGTTTGATGAGTCATTATGGAGGATGATGTCATCACGATGACATAAGCGAAACTTGGTGGGCAATCAAAGCAATCTAAGCCACTCATTGAGAATTGATCTAGACCATTCATTCTCCTTTGCCTCCACTATAAATACCCCCTCCCCCTTGCCATTGTCTTCACGACCAAGAGCCATTTTAGAGAGAGAAGGAAGTTCTAGAGAGAGAAAATGAGAGAAAGAAAGAAAGAAGGAAGTTCTGGTGGAGCTGGAAGCAGTATAGAGATAGTAGAGTTCTGCTAAGCTAGCCAGGTAGTAACTAATCCTAGCTTTTATGTAATGGCATTGTGATTTGATGTGCTATTGTTTGGTTGGATTGTTGTCTTATATGTTATGCTTGAAGCTCTACTACATAATGCTATGATCATATGTTATTATTGAGTATGGAAGCACGCAGCATACTTATCTGTACACAATCACAAGCAAGCACTATCACACTGCATTACATATATTGTTATGATTATTACTACTGAGATTCCCCTGAATCTCATCCCCTATATATAACCCGTTACAGGGAGGTTATATCAAAGTGAAATTTTGAGAATGGTAAGAAACGCCGTTATGCTGCCAAAATTATGGCAGTGAAGGAAGAAGCTGATAAATACTATGTACGTAGGTACTGTCTAAGGAGTCTGGAAGTGAGTGGACCTAGCCGGTTCATCCAGTCTTTCCTGGGTACTTACGTTGAATGGTAGTTGTCACGGGAATTACCGAATCAGTACAAAATCAGTTATTTGTAAAGATGAAGCCTAGTAGTTATGTGCCAGATTTCAGGCAGAAAAAGATGTAATAGAGATATGAGAATTTTGTGCATGCCCTATTGTATAATAGTTTATTATTTAATAATAAATATTGTTTGGCATATTCAATTTGTGTATGAGAAATTATGAGAGACAAATTCGCAGGTCCTGAGGTAGCAGTGTTTTGACCTCAGTTTGACCTAGTAAATGAAAAACTTTTGCCACAAAATTTGGTGAGCCAGTAGCATACATCTGGGGCATTACGTGGATAGGTAATAAGCCTGATTTGGATGTGTAGAATGAGATAAATCATTTTTCAAAGAAAAGGTTCAGAGTAAGGAACTTAAGAGTAAAATTTTACTTTCTGGGCTTAAGTTAAGATATAATCGAGCTAATATCGCTTCCGCAAGTGTACTCGAGGGGTCTAAGGGAGGATGTTTCACAGCTTCACTAATTGTCCCTTTTGGTTGTGACCATATCCTTATTTTGTTCGCGACCTATAAACGTATAAAAACTTCCTAGAAGAAATGAGGTCACGACCTTTGAACACTTAGGTTGTGACCAAATACCACTGAAACTAGCTTCCTTGTTTTGATTCTCTTTGTGTGAATTCTTTTCTTTTCACATTATTTCTTGGTTCTCCTATAAGATACCTGCAATTTACAATCAAAGCTCACAGTACCAAAAGTCCAACTAACAAAAGGACAACATATATGCAGTTTAGAGGAGTTAATTTACCATTTTACCCTTTAATCAGCATATTGCCAAGAACAATCATGTGTTACCACAAAAACATAATTACAGGCATAAAATGAATGGTAAAGTTATTACAAAACCCTTAAAATGTCACAGAAACCATACACAATTTGGATCCTATCAATTACTCTGCAATTAAGGCCAGGGGAGCAGGCAGACGAAGGGGGACTGGAGTTTTTGCAGATTTGGCCAGGAAATAGCTGCTCTCTCTCTCAACATTCTTTCTACATCTTCTATTCACACCTTCCATTTTTATTGATCTTTCTACAAATTTTCACATTTTTATACCAATTAATCAACTTCTACCATCTTTCTCTTGACCTTTCCATCACCTTTTTCTGTATTTTTATGGCCTCATTTCTAGGCAGCGATAGCAGCACAGTAGGAGCTATGAGAAGCTAGAACTTTAGTCTCTTAGTGATAGACCGCATATCTTGAGCTCATGGACTGCACTGGGGAGTTTTCTATCTTAATTTGCTCCTATTTCATGTTTTGACAATTCTAGATTTAGGGATTTCATTGTATGAATAGGGATTGAATGTCGATTGATTATTCTCATATTAGATATTTATAATTGATATTAGATGATATGATTGTTGATCTTAATATAAATATTTCAGTTTTGATTCCTGGATAGTTGGAATATTATCAATGATTATTGATGTTTACTTCAATTGCTTGAAGTCTATGGTTGTTGATTGATGACCATTTGAGGGCATTCTCATCATCTGATTTAATTACACACTAAGTGGTTTTCAACAGTGCATTAAGAAGGTTTTAAACTAGCTTTGATCAAAGGAGTTGAAGAACTATTAATGCACTGGACTCAATCGATTGATTGAGGTTTTATTTAAGACTTAGTGATTTTGAAACTCCCATATTAAATTAAGAGCAAGGACAGATATGATTTCATCATCAAGAGTCTTTCTTAACATATTTCTTTCACAATCTAACTCATTTTTATCTTAAATCAAAAATACAAAAACATTTACTTTACTATACCCTTATTTTATAGCATCAATATTCAATAAAACCCAAAACCCATATTTTTACTCAGTTTTTCAATGGCTTTGCCCACCAATTTGCTAGGATTTCAATAAAAAGGCTCCTTGATATCCAATTTTTAGGCCCAAAGACTCAGAAGTAGCCTGAAATAGGATGAAGAAGCATGAAATAGAGAGGCTACCAAACCCCTTTGAGCAAAAGTCCTAGAAATATACAGAGGGTTTTTAGGGACTAAACTGCAAATAAGTGAAAGTACATGGACTTATATATAAATAATGAAAGTCCCTATGGGCATAATGTCATTTTGGGAACGAAATGAACTAAAGTGAAAGTGTAAAAGTTCCATGGTGTAAAAATAGAAGTAGACACAAGTTGTGGGCCATTAGGTGTAATTATGAAAAGTTAAGGGACTTAATTGAAAAGAGGAAAAGTTTCCAGAGGCAAAATGCTAATTATAGAAAGTTGAGCTGGAAGTGGTTTAGAACTGCCCGAAAGCATTTTAGTTCCAAATTTCATCAGTAGATAGAGAAAGTTATGCTGGTTAATCTAGCCTGATACAAAAATTTTATTGAAGTTCCAAATACACGGCTGGAAAAAAGGCTTTCTAAATCGGTTGAAAATAGACTTCTACACCGGACTTTGATCCGATATAGAAACAGCCCGTGTAAAAAGTTTAATATTCTACACCGGTTGTATATGACCGGCGTAAACAATCAGCTTTTTTAAATCGGTTATTCCATACAACCAGTTTAAAAAGTAATGTCAAAATAAAAAAAATCAGAATAAAAAAACTCTAGGTCCGAAATTATTTCCTTCTTCGTCACAAATCTGAAGGAGGAGGAGAGTGATGAAGAAGAATAGGTACCTGTAAAATGTAAGCAGAGAACAAAAAAGAGGAAGAAAGAAAAAGCCAGAGAACCCAGAAACGAAAGAAATAAAAACTTAGATATATGCGCAGAAATGAAAACCCATAAACGTCGTCACCTAATTGAAGATATCACAAAAACATCGCCACAATTCCTTTTAGTTACCTGCGCAAAAGCAAACAAAAATATATTTAAACAGAACCTAGAAATGAATGAGACAAAAACCCAAATATATATACAAAAATGAAAACCTAGAAATGCCGTTACCTAATTAAAGATATCACAGAAACATCGTCATAATTCCTCCGACTTACCCAGTTAAAAGTGAACAGAAATATATTTAAACAAAATCGAGAAAGAAAGGAACAAAAAAATAGACACCCACCATCGTAGATCTAGGTCTTCTTCTTTGGCGAGCTTTAGAGGCTACAACGACTGACTTCAACAATAGAGAACGATGAGCACAGGTATGGGTCATCGCATATCTAGGTCTTCTTCTTCGGCTAGCTTTAGACGGTGTGTTACGAAGGTGGAGCTTCCTGTCACTATGTGTTCTCCCTTGTCTAGTTTTCTCTATGGACGACGATATGATTTGTGAAGATAGGGAATCGTAAAAAAGAATGGTTTAAAAACATGCTTTTTAAAACCCCATTTTTAAATCGGTCACTGTGGAACCGGTTTAAAAAAAAACTGACCGGTGGTATTTTTGTAAATAAGATAAAAAATTTACACCGGTCTTGTTTTACAGCACTTACGTACACAGTACTTTGTATAGGCTACCAGCACAACGGCATTTTCTAGAAAATATCTTTGAATCTTAACCTTAACTTTAACCTCAAAAACATGAATTTTCCATTAATTGTTCCAGCACACATAACCAATCTCTTTTGACTTTCATACATTCATATACATTATGGGGTTATGCCATAATTATTTGATACATTGATTTCATCATTTACTATTATACCTTTTCATCATGAACATTGTTGCTCTAACTTGTCATATAACAACATTACATGCAACAATTCGTACATTTATTACATAATATTCAAATCTTTGAATTCCCAACCTCTCTTCATGCCTCTTTATCTTCTTTACTCATTCGTAAACCTGTGGGATTGGGATTACATGGATGGGGTGAGATTTCTGGGGAAATCTCAGTAGCAAACGGTACTAAACAAGGCATGCATTAAAGTAAATACTTGTGCTTGCTTGTGAAAGTGTAAGCATTGTGTAATGTGCATGCTTCCATGTAATATATGAAATACAATTGGCCAAGGTAATCATAGAAACAGAGCTCCAATCATATACACATATGCACACAATTCAACAAAGTCATAGCACAATCAAGCATAACATTCAATACATACAAGTTTAGGGTAAGTTTACTACCTTATTGCTTTACTTCTTTCCACTTTAACTTTGCTTCTTCCTTCTTACTTTTTCTTGCTATGTGTCTTCCCTCTTTTGAGCACACCAAGCAAATCCTAACATCACATTACCATCCAACCATTACAATCTAACTTCTCTTGACACTAAGCTTACTTTAAGTAACATAACTTTCTTTAATCTTTACCAATTGACTTGGCCTTTAAATCAATTGATGTATTGACCTTACCCTACACAATTTGGCCTTTTGAATCCATTTATGAACTAAAAACAACCAAATTCCAGCAACTATGCACTGTTCCAGACAGATTTGAAAAGCATGCATAATTCTTTCAAAAATTCTCATTTTGATTCCAATACTTCCCATACTTGTTCCTCCACTTTCCCCCCACACAAAATCTCATTTTAAGACCATTGGAAGTATCAAAATCATGAAATTCAAATCACTGTTCATGCGAGTGAACAGTGACCGAAAGGAATTTTCAACATTACAACCTTTAATTCCAATGGTTTCCAAGGTTCAAAACCTTTCCAATCCTACACAAAATCATCATATAAACTCAATGGAAGCATTAAATCATTGAAATTCCATCTCTTTCTATCATGAACAGTGTATGAACAGTGCAAACCGAAATGTTCTTCCATGGTAAAGTCAAGAACATCAACTTAATCCAACAACCAACCATGCAACTAGCTTGTTTAAGCTTGTCTAAACTATCTATGACATAAAACTCATGTTCCTCTCACATATACATAGAAATTCCAGCAGCATTTACCCAAAATTCAAGCCTCAAAACCAACTTAAACTTAAGAAGAAATCATAAGAACAAATTCTAGAAGCAAGGGAGCAACTTACCTTACAAGCTTCTCCAAGATCCTTGCTTTTTCCTTGCTTGAGAGATAATTTTTCAAGAGCTTCCTAAGGTTCTTGCTCCATGGTTTTGAGCTTGCAAATGGGGGGTATTTATAGCAAAAGTCATGTGCCATTTGAAGGCCAAGATCACCTTGGGAACTATTTGATCTAATGGTTAAAGGTTTGATCTTGGAATGTCTTTTCACTTTTCACTAATACCTTACCACCATGACATCACTAGCATGGACTTACCACCATGACATCACTAGCATGGCCTCTCTTGGTACACCTAACCCTTCCTCTTTTTCGGTGCCATTTTGAAGTCCTTGTGGGTCCCACCATGTGCAACACCTAATTCTTACTTTGTTCTCTTTTTCTTTCTTTTCAAAAATCCATAAATTATTCATTATTGGACTTGGGCTCCAAGATAACTTTTGGGCCTTATTAGGCTGTCCTAGGACGAAATTTTGGGCCTCTTTTAGGTCAATAGCTAATTGGTACAAATCCCAATGTACTTTCCTTATACCGATATCCTTAAATTACCCTGATCTTAGAATAAATGCTAAACACCTCTTTTAATTGTTCTAACATTTTTAGAAATTTATTCTAATATAAAATGAATTCTCTACAAAGTTTCATAATTTTTTGAGACCCAGAAGTCCTGATAAAAATTTTATACGTTTCCTTTAACCTTTTATTGGTGTCCTTTTTCACCGTAAATTCCATAATTAATTCTACAGGACTCCTTTTTGACTTCTGTCAACTCCATAATTTCTCATATTAATTATAATAATTTACTATCAAATTTTCTTAGATATCCATCCATTGTGTGAAATGACCAAAATGCCCTCTATTCGCTTCTGGTTTCTTTTCTTATCCTTCATCTTAAGTTCTCAAAATTCTCTTTCAACAACTCGTCCCCTGAATTCTTAGGGAGTCATTGTTAATTGAAAGACTCGACAACCAGCCCTTATCAGGTTATCTTACTCAGAAGCCAGCCAATATCTAGCTACCTGCAGAATTCCTAGGCTTAAAACTTAGGATATCCTTACATTCCTCTTTTTGAACCTAGGTGAACTGTCCCTATTTTGTAGGTCAAAGACTTAAATCATCTTTAAATCCTGAGGAACTTAGCTCATCCCTTGGATTCCTACCAAATACAGGTAAGTGATCCGCCCATATCAGATTACTACCCTGGGACTATGGGTTTAATAGCCTGCCCATATCAGACTACCTCCCAGTTCTCCTAGACCTAAAAATTGGGATGTTACACCAAGTGAGGCACAGGCCCATGATATCAGTTCATCTGTTAAAGGGGCCAGTGTCCAGAAATATTTAGAAAATGTGCAAAATGATAAAAATACCCCTATGTTATAAAATAATTAAAGAATGACTGAAGGGTATTTTGGTTATTTGACTAAGGTTAGACTGTCAAAGAAAGTTCCCATAATAGTTGACCAGGGCCAGGGAATACTCTGTTGAAATGTGAAAAGACAATAATGCCCCTAGAATTATTAAAGTAAATAAAGAGGAACCAAGGGCATTTTGGTAATTTGCCAAGGGATCTGTAATGAAGTTAATATCTAGTCCAAGAATGTCAATGGTAAAAAGAATCCGGATACTAGATTTAAGATCAGAATATATATTATGGAATGTTGAAAAAATTAGATTCAAGAAACAGTCTGGTTTTTGGGAAATTAGACTGAGCTAGTACAAGATTGGACAGAACAAACTGGAGGTTTCCAGAAGCGATGACTCACTATGTGAGGTATCCCAAGGGACCCACCAAGGTACCACCTAGCATGCAAGGTGTCCCTCGATGATGTCATCATGATGATGCAGGCGAAGCTTCTTGAGAAAGATAAGCGATCTGAGCCATTCATCTCGATTCAATCTGGACCGTCCATTCTATTTCCCTTCACCTATAAATACCCCCACCCCCTCCCATTCGATTCACACCATGACAAGGAGGAGAAGAAGAGAGAGAGAAAAGAGAGAAAGAGAGAAGGAAGGAAGGAAGGAAAAAGGAGGAGGTCTGACCGAGATAGGAGCAATCCAAGGAGCTTAGGGACTCGGCAAGCTTAGGAATAAGGTAAGTAATTTATTCTAGTCCCTGTTCTAATAAATTAGAGGATTGTTCTTATGAATTTAATAGTTATAATAGAGAAATATCTCTCTCTATAAGGTTAGTCATAGATAGAAAGAAAGTTAAGGGATTGTCAGAATAGGGGTATTACCTCAAGTTAAACTTGAGTTAAGTAGAGCTATACTTATAGGGTAATAATGAAATATTATTATGCCTTGTATAGGCTCTGACCTATAAAAAAGAAGGAACCTTGGAGCAAAGGCTAAAGATTAAAGGAAGGCTATATGTCAGGTAGTGAACTTATACTAAAACTTGTATGCTTATTGCTTGAGTGTTGTTAATATGCTATTGACTTGTCTTGATTATGTGAAGCATGTATGATTGAGAATTCTCTGTTTCTTTTTATGCTATGGCTATATGTTATAAGTAAGAATCATAGAAGCATGTATATATCATAATGCAAGCATAATCATAGTAAAGCAAGCATGTTTAACATTAGCATATACTTGCATACATTGTTTATGGTACCGTTTGCTACTGAGATTTTCCCTAAAATCTCACCCCTAACTTTTCCAAACATAACAGGATACTATTTTGGAGAAGATGGAGCTTAGGAAAGTGAGGTATGACAATTTTGGTATCAAAGCAAAGGGTTCTGGCTTAGAGCATAAGATTTTGGCATAGAACAGAAGGTTATGGCTTAGTGATACTCTGGTTTAGTTAGACTGATCCCCTTAAACAAGTTAAAGATTTGAACTAAAGAGGTTCCCGCCCTAGAGTAAGATAATATGGGGATGGTGTTTACAACTTAGAGAAGGATTCAGACAAGAGATAGTGACACCCAGATAAATGAAACTATACCCAGAGCCTTATAGTTTTACGAGGTAGTCTTTAAGGATATCACTACGATACACTAGTCTTAGTCAGCCATTACCGCCGAGGTCTCGTGTTTCTTAGCATGATATGGTTGGACTATGTAGGATAACGTCTGGGAAGTATTTTCTCTATTAATAAAGATAGAAGCTAACCAGTCTAAGGTTAGGGAAGCTAGAAGAGTAGCTCGATGCATTATTTTATGACCATACGCTATAGTGATGATGATGATATGTCCAAGTCTTGACGTGAAGGTGTGCAGGTTGTGACTAGTAGTCATAGAGAAGTGAGGTTATCACGAGTCAAGTCATAGGTCACAACTAGTAGTCACAAATAAGTTTAGGTCATGACGAGAGAAAACCTGTGGTTGCGACTGAAGAACCTAGAGCTGCCTAGTGTAACATCCCTAATATTCTGTACTGATTTGTATGTACAGTTTGTATGTAATATATGCGAGATTCTCTAAGAAAAATATGGCCATTTATGTAAAGAAAGGGATTAAATTGAAAAAAAATAAAGACTTAAGTGCAATTTACAAAAGTTTAAGGCCAAAAGAAAAAGTAGACAAAAAGGTGGGGTCCTTAAGTGTAATTTTAGCCAAATGTAAGGACATAAGTACAATTTATGAAAAGTCAAGGGGCAAAAGTGCAATTATGAAGAATTGGACCAAAAACAGGCCAAAAATGCCTAGAGTCAGATCAGACCCAAATTTTACCAGTAGATAGAGAAAAATATTCTGGTTAGTTTGACACAACACAAAATTTTGATTTAAGGTCCCAAAAAATTGATATAAATTTTTGAAGTCAGATAAAACTATTACAGTATTTTTCGGATCTCAAAATCAAATGAGACCTTACAGTAAATTCCTATAATTAATATATGAATTTATAAAATTGACAGGATCAGAAAAGGAATCCTGTAGAATTTTTAATGGAATTTACAGTGGAATAAAATACCCGATAAATATCGCTGGGAGAGATTTATAGGGATTCGTGCCATAAAGGTAGTAAACCCTAAAAAGGCCCAAAAATGGTGTCATGATGGCCCAATAAAATGATTGGACTGATAGGTGGGCCCGAAAAAGTGCAAAATTACAAAAATATCCCTGCGTTTTCACATCCAAACAGAATATCCAGCAGCACCCTCAAGAGAAATATGCCCCAAAAATCTCTTAAAACCAAGAGCAAATTCACTAGAACAAAGTCTAGGATCAAGGGGACTAATTACCTTGCTAGTTCTTCCAAGGTGCTTGCTTCTTTCTAGCTTGAATGGAAATTTTGCAAGAGTTTTCCCAAGGTTGCCAAGGATGCCGAATTGTTCTGATTTGGGGGGGTATTTATAGGCAAACTTGAGAGGAAATGAAAGGCCAAGATCATTTTGGGCACTATTTGATCTAATGGCTTAGATTTAATCTTGGATTTTATTTTCTTTAATAATTATGACATCATCACCTTCATGACATCATCAAAAGGGACACCTCAAGGGACACCTCACCATGCACATGGCGAAATTGAAGGGAGAAGAAGTCTCTGAAAAAATCCAGTCTAGTCCAGTACCGGCCCGGTCCGATTCCCCGAAAACCACACTATTTTCTGAATCTAATTTTTCTGAGGTTCCATAATAAGTGTTCTGACCTTAAATCTAGTATCCGGATTCTTTCTACCATTTACATTCTTATACTGGGTTTAAACTTAATTGCAGATCCCTTAAAAAAGACCAAAATACCCTTGGTGCCCTTTCTTGCACTATATTAACCCTAGGGACATAATCGTCATTTCACACCTTTCTGTACCTGGTCAGGGCATATACTGACTTTGACTAACCCTTCCTGTACCTGTCCTGGCATTTTGGCCTGTCCAAAATGACCAAAATGCCCACCATTCATCTATTACTCCTTAGGGCAATATAGGGGCATTTTCGTAATTTCGTACTTTTCCAGGGTTCCTCTGGACCCTGGCCCACCTATCAGTCCAATGATCTTATTAGGCCTTCTTGACGCCACTTTTTCTCTTGGGCCTCTACGTTAAGTCATCTGGGCTCTTTAGTCCCAGTTTATTTACTACTAAACCTCCCTATCGGATAGAGGACGTTCACAAACTCCCGTCAAAATTCACTAAAAAGTGAATAACTTTTTCTACAGAACTCCTTTCGGGATTCTGTCAGTTCCCTAACCTCCGGCTTCTCAGGACACATCATCCTATAACTTTTCACTTATATCTCAGGTCCAGGATGTAACATCCCTAATTTCTGTACTAAATTGTATGTACAGATTGAATAAAATATATGAGATGTTTAGGAAAATATGTGGCCATGTTTATGTAAAGAAAAGGATTAATTGGAAGAGGAAGAAAGTCTAAGAGCCAAAGTACAAAATTACGAAAATGCCACTGTGATGCCCTAACAAACCAGAAGTAAATGGAGGGCATTTTGGTCATTTCACACAATGGATGGATATCAGAGGAAATTTGATAGTAAATTATTATAATTAATATGAGAATTTATGGAGTTGACATAAGTCAAAAAGGAGTCCTGTAGAATTAATTATGGAATTTACGGTGAAAAAGGACACCGATAAAGGGTTAAAGGAAACATATGTAATTTTTAACATGACTTTTGGGTCTCAGAAAATTATGAAACTTTGTAGAGAATTCATTTTATATTAGAATGAATTTCTAAAAATGTTAGAACAATTAAAAGAGGTGTTTAGCATTTATGCTAAGATCAGGGTAAGTTACGGATATCGGTATGAGGAAAGTACATTGGGATTTGGGCCAGTTAGCTATTGGACCTAAAAGAGGCCCAATATTTCGTCCTAGGGCAGCCCAATAAGGCCCAAAAGTTATCTTGGAGCCCAAGTCCAAATAATAAATAATTTATGGATTTTTGAAAAGAAAGAAAAAGAGAATAAAGTAAGAATTAGGTGTTGCACATGGTGGGACCCACAAGGACACAAGAATGGAACCCAAAAAGAGGAAGGGTTAGGTGTACCAAGGGAGGCCATGCTAGTGATGTCATGGTGGTAAGGTCTTGAGTGAAAAGTGAAAAGACATTCCAAGATCAAACCTTTAACCATTAGATCAAATAGTTTCCAAAGTGATCTTAGCCTTCAAATGGCACATGACTTTTGCTATAAATACCCCCCCTTTCCATTCATTCTTCACACCCAAGAGCTCCTTTAGAAAGAGAAGTGAGTTCTAGAGAAAGAAAGTGGAAGAAAGCAAGGAAGAAGCAAGGGTCTTGAAGGAGCAAGTAAGGTAAGTTGTCTCCTTGCTTCTACCTTTTGTTCTTATGGTTTGTGCTTGAGTTTAAGTGATTTTTTAGGCTTAAATATTGGGGAAATGCTGCTGGAATTTCTATGTATATGTGAGAGGAACATGAGTTTTATGTCATAGATAGTTTAGACAAGCTTAAACAAGCTAGTTGCATGGTTGGTTGTTGGATTAAGTTGATGTTCTTGATTTACCATGGAAGAACATTTCGGTTCTGTTTACACTGTTCATGCACTGTTCATGATAGAAAGAGATGGAATTTCAATGATTTAATGCTTCCATTGAGTTTATATGATAATTTTGTGTAGGATTGGAAAGGTTTTGAACCTTGGAAACCATTGGAATTAAAGGTTGTAATGTTGAAAATTCCTTTCGGTACTGTTCACTCGCATGAACAGTGATTTGAATTTCATGATTTTGATGCTTCCAATGGTCTTAAAATGAGATTTTGTGTGGGGGGAAAGTGGAGGAACAAGTATGGGAAGCATTGGAATCAAAATGAGAATTTTTGGAAGATTTATGTATGTTTTTCCAAATCTGTATAGAACAGTGTATTCTTGCTGGAATTTGGTTATTTTTAGTTCATAAATGGATTCAAAAGGTAAAATTGTGTAGGGTAAGGTCAAGACATCAATTGATTCAAGGGCCAAGTTAATTGGCAAAGATTAAAGAAAGTTATGTTAGTTAAAGCAAGTTAAAGGTTCAAGAGAGATAGTCTTGAGTAGTGTTTGAGTTCATGGTCCTAATGGATTATGTAATGAATATGAATGTGATTAGGACCTTGAAACCTCTAAGAAGATGTTGGGGAATGATTGACCAAAAAGCTTGGGAAGCAAGTGCAAGCATTAGAAAGAGAGCTTAAATCCAAGGTAGTAAACTTACCCTAAACTTGTATGTATTGAATGTTATACTTGATTGTGCTATGACTTTGTTGAATTGTGTGCATATGTGTATATGATTGAAGCTCTGTTTCTATGATTACCTTGGCCAATTGTATTTCATATGTTACATGGAAGCATGCACATTACACAATGTTTACACTTTCACAAGCAAGCACAAGTATTTACTTTAATGCATGCATTGTTTAGTACCGTTTGCTACTGAGATTCCCCCGAATCTCATCCCCTATTTATAACCCATTACAGAGAGGTTATATCGAAGTGAATTTTGAGAATGCTGTAAGACGCCGTTATGCTGCCGATTTTCAGACTGAACATAAGGAGATGATACGTACTGTGTACGTAGGTACTGTCTAAGGAGTCTGGAAGTGAGTGGACCTAGTAGGTTCATCCAGTCTTTCCTGGGTACTTACGTAGAATGGTAATTCTCACGGGAATTACTAAATCAGTACAAGATCAGTTATTTTTACAGATGAAGTATAGTAGTTATACTGCCGGATTTCAGGCAGGAAAGATGTAATAGAGATACGAGGATTTTGTTCATGCCCTGTTGTATAAAGATTTATTATTTAATGACAAGTATTGTTTGGCATGTTTGTTTGATATGTGATTGATGTATGCATATGTATGTAAAGTTGCTTGCTGGAATTTGCCACCATGAACAGTAACTCGTGGTGATATAGTGATGTTTGATCTATAATTAAAAATAGTAAATGATTAAATAAATATATGATATGTTTATGATAAATAGTAGACATACCAAGCTTCGATTTGATATATAGAATGTCTCATTTTGATGTCTACACATGGAGATATAAATTATCAAAGTGGGGACCAAAATGCTGGATTCAGGAGAAAAACGCTGGATGAACAGTAAAGTTGTAACTTTGACTGACGTTGACTTGGACAAGGAATGGTCAACATGTTATTTTTCCTTGAAATAGTATTGAGTTAGCTTCATGTAGCAATTTGAACCACTGCATTCCGATTTTTCTACAATTAGTTATAATTTACATAGTGAACAGTACTCCATAAGAGTAAAACTCCAGATTGAGAAATTGGACTTCAATGACCTTGAAAGTGGTTCTAAATACTACCAATTGGTCCCTAAGACGTACGAAAATAAGGATGTTTCACAGGAGATGTGATAAAAATTTTAGATAACTTTTAGACTATCAGATAAATTTAAGCTATCTGAATAAAATTCCTGTATTAAGCTAGATTAATCGGCATCATTTTCTCTATCTACTGATGAAATTTAGGACTGAAATGCTTTCGGGCAATCCTAAGCCACTTCCGGCTCAACTTTCTATAATTACTATTTTGCCCCTGGAAACATTTCTTCTTTTCAATTAAGTCCCTCTAATTTGGCTAAAATTACACTTAAAGACCCCACATTTTTGTCTACTTTCTCTTTTGGCCTTAAAACTTTTATAATTTCACTTAAGTCCTTGCATTTTCTTCCTTTTTCAATTTAATCCCTTTCTTTACATAAATGGCCATATTTTTCTTAGAAAATCTCGCATATATTACATACAAACTGTACATACTATCCCATACAGAAGATTAGGGATATTACAGAATATCAGTACCAAATATTACCACTTAAATATGCAAGATAGATGCTAATACATGATATGTAATTTCATTAAACTTTCGTCATTTAGTAACATGCTATCATGCTATAGCTTTGCATAAAAATGCATGGCCATGCGAAACATGTTATTTGTAATATCCTAATTTTCAGGCCTAGAGACTCAGAAAGTAGCCTGAAATAGATAGACAACCAGACCCCTTTGAGCAGAAGTCCCAGAAACATACAGAAAGTTTTTAGGGACTAAACTATAAATAAGTAAAAGTACAAGGACTTATATGTAAATAGTAAAAGTTCTAGGGGTATAATAGTCATTTCAGGAAAGAAAGTGACTAAAGTGAAAGTCTAAAAGTCTCTTGGTGCAAAAGTAAAAGTAGACATAAGTTATAAGGCCAAAAGAGAAAGTAGACAAAAATGTGGGGGTCTTTAAGTGAAATTTTAGCCAAATAAAATGGGCTTAATTAAAAGAAGAAAAATTCTAGGGGCAAAAGTGTAATTATAAAAAGATGAGTCAGAAATGGCTTAGCACTGCCCGGAAGTATTTTAGTCCCAAATCTGATCAGTAGATAGAGCAAAGGAAGCTGATTAATCCAGCTTAATATAGGAATTTTATCAGGACTCCAGATAGCCAAAATTTATCTGATAGGCTAAAGGTATAAAAAATTCTTATCAGATATCCTAGACCTCAGATATGAGTGAAAATCTGCACGAAGATACGTCCTGTAGAGACGGATGTCAGGGAACTAACAGAATACCGAAAGGAGGTCTGTAGAAAAAGTTATTCACAAATTAGTGAATGGAGACGGGAGTTTGTGACCTCCCGGTATCCTATTGGGAGATTTATCGGTATTCAAATTAAGACTGAATGAGCTCAGATGACATTAATCAGAGGCCTGTAATGACACAAAGGGATGTCTAGAGTTAGTATGTCAGTTTATCAGATAAAAGGAGTCGGTGTCCGGAAAAAATTGTAAAATAACGAAAATACCCTTATGTTATAAAATAGTGAAAATGAGTAAAGGGTATTTTGGTCATTTGGCTAAGGTGAGACAGTCAAGAAAGGTTATCTCGATAGTTGACCAGGGTTAGAGAATACTCTAGTGAAATGTGAAAAGACAATAATGCCCCTAGATTCATTAAAGTAAAGGAACCAAGGGCATTTTGGTAATTTACCAAGGGAGGTTATCTGGATAGTTGACCAGGGTCAGAGGAACCAAGGGCATTTTCGTAATTTACCAAGGGATAGTTCTTGAGAATTGAGCCATCAGAGTACTTGGGCTGGATCAGAGACCCAAGATGATATTCCAAGGCCCAAAAACGTAGCCCATGAATTATGTGAGAAAAACTTGTTGGAAAGTGTGCCCTAGGGGCCAATCATTGTATCAGGTTATCATATTATTTGCATGTTTACTATGATGACAATCCTTGGATAACTCGTGATCTTATCCTAAATGTCCCTGGTCGGTCATCTATGTGGGAGCAGAGATGAAATAAGACCAATATGACTTTGAAGATATATAGAGATATAAATCAAAGTCATAGGCACATGTAAGAGTACAGGGTGTCAGACCGACCCGCTATGAGAGAGCTGCATGGGTCAAGTCATAAGCTTCTCTCATATACAAGCCATGTCACTATGCCCTTTGACCTGAGATCATCATGGATTCCTACATGACAAACGCTCAGATTTGAACTAGTCAAAAGTCACTTTTGACCGAGTGATCATAAAGGCTATGTTCGGGCTTAGTGGTTTTTCATGCGGAGGAATGTGAATGGTCAAGATGGAATTTGTCCCTCACATTCGTAGAGAGATATTACTGGGCCCCTCGATGAGTGAGTCTGAGAAATGTATGGCCATACTGGAATGGAAGAGTAGGTCCATTTCTATATTCAGACTACTCAGGGATCGAGAAAGTAATGGTCAGGAATAGGAGGATGACGTTCACCATACCTCATCCATGACCGAAATATCGTGTGACAAAAGGGACGTGATATGGTTGTATGAAAGGTTATATTGTTTATCGATCCTCATATGTTTTGGGTAGTCGTAATGCCTTGCTAGAGACCGCTTACGACTTGTGGGTTAGTATAGTAACTAGCCCACTGCCAACTTCATATGGGCCTACAGGGTCGCACACAAAATAGCCCAATACGAGCTATGATGTCCAGATTCATTGAATCTAAGAGATGTCTAGATTCAATGAATAATCTAGGGTGGTTATATATATATATTTTATATATATAAATTTGTATATATATATTATATATAATATAAGAGATATTTGCAAGATTTAATTTATAAGAAAAAATTAAATCTCTATCACTTTTGAATTTGAATTTAAATGGATATGATCTATTTGAATTTGAAATTCAAATTGATAAGATATCTCAATTTTGATTTATGAGAATAAATCAAATATAATTCCGTCTTATCTTTATTTTAAATTAAATAAATAGGTGAATTAAATCTGTGGGACGGATTTAATATAAACCATATTTATTTAATTAGTTTCTTATTAAATTATGCAATATATGATATTGTATTAATTTTAGAATTAATATAAGATTAATTCTAAAGCCCGGCCCAATTAGAACCCCGATAGCATCCTATATATTTGACATTAGGAGCTAGGGTTCTACACACATCTACACATCTATACAGACGTGAGAAAAGGGGGCAGGGAGAGTGCAAAAGATTTGCAGATAAGAAACTGCCGAAATAGAGACGGTGAGGACGGAATCTCTAGAAAGCCCTAGAGGGACAAGAGGCGCTAGCACGTCGTTCGTGATTGGAACGTTGTTCGTGTGGATACCGGTAGAGGAAGCCGATCTGAGCTGTCGACTTCTTGCGATAGAGAAAAGAAACCAGACACGAAGATAGGTCGCGACCTATTGACACTGAGGTCGCGACTATACGGGCATCTGAACGTCAGAAATCTGAAAAGAGGCTACAGGTAACGACTAGCAGCTGAGGAGGTCGTGACTAACAAACTCCAGAGACATCAGGTCGTGACTAACAGTTCCAGAGGCGACATGTCGCGACGAGAAGCTGAGTAGGTTTCGACTGAAAGTTCCATAGGCTACAGGTCACAACGAGAAGCTGAGTAGGTCGCTACTGAAAGTTCCAGAGGCGAGGAGTCGCGACTAGTGGATACGGAGGTCGCGACTAAAGCTCGAATACCAAAGGTAACCCTTCTTTCTCTTTGACTTAAACACATTCGGTAGATCCTGGCTAGGAATGGAAAAATTTTTAAAGTTAATTTCCGCCGCGTGTCTTCCAATTCCCTTCAAAAGTGACATTAAAATAATGTTTTAGTGACTTTTTAATAAAGTAAAGTTACTCGGTTGGCATGAGGACTGGGGAGGTGATCAAATAAAGTCCTGGACTTATCTGGAAGCCATGAGGTGGCAAAAAAGGTGTCCTCATGGGACCCACAAGGAACCACATGGCATGAGTATAAGGAAAGTAGAAAAAGCTAGAAAAAGGTGAAGGATACGTGGCACGATCTCAGCCGCTTATTCCGGGACAAGACTCTGGAATTCTCTGGAAGCGTTGAGTCAGCTAGTGAGGTGTCCCAAGGGCCCTACCATTGCGCCACCTAGCCTGTGAGGTGTCCCTTGATGATGTCATAAAGTGATGAGTCATAAGGGTGATGATGTCATCACGATGACATAAGCGAAACTTGGTGAGCAAGCAAAGCAATCTGAGCCACTCATTGAGAATTGATCTGGACCATTCATTCTCCTTTGCCTATACTATAAATACCCCCTCCCCTTGCCATTGTGACCCACTACCAAGATCCAAGAAAGAGAGAGAAGTGAGTTCTAGAGAGAGAAAGTGAGAGAAAGAAACTAATCCTAGCTTTTATGTAATGGATTTGTGGTTTGATGTGCTATTGTTTGGTTGGATTGTTGTCTTATATGTTATGTCTGAAGCTCTCCTACAATGCTATGATCATATGTTATTGAGTATGGAAGCACGCAGCATACTTATCTGTATACAATCACAAGCAAGCACTATCACACTGCATTACATATATTGTTATGATTATTACTACTGAGATTCCCCCAAATCTCATCCCCAATGTATAACCCATTACAGGGAGGTTATGTCAAAGTGAATTTTGAGAATGCTAAAGGACGCTGTGAGGCGGTCGAAATTATGACAGAATGTCCGTAAGAAAGAAAGGAGATGATACGTACTGTGTACGTTGGTATTGTCTAAGGAGTCTGGAAGTGAGTGGACCTAGCCGGTTCATTCAGTCTTTCCTGGGTACTTACGTAGAATGGTAGTTCTCACGGGAATTACCGAATCAGTACAAGATCAGTTATTTGTAAAGTTGAAGCCGAGTAGTTGTAATATCCTTAATTTTCTGTACTGGTTCCTATGTACAGATTAAACGGAATATATGAGCTCTGTTTCAGGAAAAACATGTGGACCTTTATGTAAAGAAAAGGATTAAATTGCAAAAGAAAGGAAATTAAGGGACCTAAATGCAATTATGGAAAGTTTAAAGTTAGGAATGAAAGGTAGACAAAAATGTGGGGTCTTAAAGTGTAATTTTAGCCAAATTAAGGGACTTAATTATAAAGAAGGAAAAGTTCCCTGGGGCTAAAGTATAATTAAAGAAAATAGGAAATTCCAGGAAAAACCAGGACCACAGGATCATAAGTCTTCCTAATTACAAGATTGCCATTGCTCAACACTATAAATACCCCCACCTAGCCCCTCATTTGGGCATGAGCAAGGAAGAAGGGAAGAGAGAAGTTCTTGAGAGAGAAAGTGTGAGAAAGAAAGAAGTAAGGAAGTTCTGGTGAAGTTGGAAGTAGTAGGGAAGTTCTGAAGCACTGCTTTTGAGGTAACAACTAATCCTAGCTCTTATGTAATGTCTTTGTGATGTGTTGTTTTGTTTGGTTGATTGTTGTCCTATATGTTATGCTTGAAGCTCTATTCCAATGCTATGATCATATGTTATTGAGTATGGAAGCATGCAGCATACTTATCTGTACACAGTCACAAGCAAGCACCGTCACTCTGCATTACATATTTTGTTATGATTATTGTTACTGGGATTCTTTTGAATCTCATTCCCAAACATAACATTACAGGGGAGGTTCTATCAAAATAAAATTTGGAAATCTTAAGAGACGCCGGTAGGTTGCCGAAATTCCGGCAACGAAGACGGAACAAAGGAAGGAACTGATACGTACTGTGTACGTAGTGCTGTCTAAGGAGGCTGGAAGTGAGTGGACCCAGCAGGTTCATCCAGTCTTTCCTGGGTACTACGTAGAATGGTAGTTCTCATAAGGGAATTACCGAATCGGTACAACATCGGTTACTTTCTAAAGAAGAATTGTAGCAGTTATGCTGCCGGATTTTAGACAGAGAAGGATGTAATAAAATATGAGGGAGTTAATCATGCACTGATATATATAACAGTTGATTATTTGATATTAATTATTATCTGGCTTGTATGACTGATATGTGTTGGTTGTATGCTTGGGTATGTAAAGACTAAATGCTGAAAATAGGCTCAGTGAACAGTAACTCGTGAAGACCCATTCATGTTTGATATCATTAAAAATAGTAAATGATTGAATTAATGTACGAAATTTTTAGGGTAAAAAGTAGACATACTAAGATTTAATTTGATATATATAATGCCTAATTTGGATGTATACACGAAAAGATATAAATTGTTAAAGTTGGGACCAGAATTCTGGATTCAGGAGAAAGTCATTGGATGAATAGTAAGACTGAAACGTTGACCCACGTTAAATTTGTCAAGGATTGGTCAACCAATGATTTTTCCCTGAAATATATTTGAGTTATCTTCATGTAGAAATTTGAACCACTTCATTTAGATTTTTCTAGAATTAGTTATGAATTTTCAAAATCAGGTCACTCATCTGGAATTTGCCACAGTGAACAGTCTCGATATGAATAAAATTCCAGATTAAGTGTTTAGACTTCAATGACCCTGAAAGTGGTTTAAGTGCTACTGAATGGTCCCTAAGATGTATAAAAATAAGGATGTGACATTTTGGTATCAGAGCAAAGGATTCTGGCTTAAGAAATGCTCTGAGTAGATGATTTATAGAAAGATATACCATGATAAAGCCGTCATAATTGACACTAAGTTAGTGTTTGCAGGATGGCTAGACATAGATTTGGGTCTGAAACTACAGTAAACCAATGGGAATTAAGACCAGAGGTCTCTAGTTCAGATAGTTCAGAAGAAGAGATAGTAAGCAATGATTCTGACCTCTGGACACCTCCAGTAGCTGGTGATTCTGAGGAGGATAGTTCCTCGGTAGGATCAAACTTTCCAATTGATGATCAGGAGGTGATGATAACAGAAGGCCCTATTCCTGCCATTCCTATAAGTGCGGTACCCTTGAATATAGCAGACAGTTCAGGATCCAGCCAAGTACGTGTTCAGAGTAATGCGCCAGGTCCCAGTAGGCCCGTAGTGACTCTAGTAGAAATGTATTTGGGAGGTTTAATCGTAAGAATGGTCCCAGGGAGGAACCTGAGTAGAGAGCAACTTGAGAGCTCGGTAGCATTAGCCCGTCAACTATACGAGTTGAGGCAGACCCTATTCGAAAACATAGATCAAGATTATTCGGTCTACCAGGAGTTTATCACAAGAGTGAAAGCCATATATCAAGCCTGGGATCCAAATGTGTTAACCATGGGGCTTTGGCTAGAAATTATGAATGACGTATTGCCGAAGACTCCTACCTGGAGATCGGAGTTGGACCAGTATTTTGATAGAGAATCATATTGTACCATATCCGACTGGATCTACCTAGTAGGAGAATATATTAGAATGAAGTTTAAGAAAAATTAGAGTAATATTTCTAATGTATAAAAGACTAGAATGGTACTGTGATATGTACATATACTCTGTATGTATATTATGTGTGAAATGAAATGAAAAGGAATTATGTTATTTATCGTATTCCCTTCTATTTTTAAGTATAACAAAATGGTACGAACGAGGAGAACTATTCCAGCTGAGGAACCCCGAGAGGCTGGAAACCTTAATCAAATGATTCTAGAACGACTAGAACAGCAACAAAAGATGATAGAAGAAATGAGAGCTGCTCAAGCACTAAATGAACAAGAAAGAGATGCTGCCATAGCCGCGGCAGTAGCAGCAGCTGTAAATAATTTAAGACCACCAGAGCCTTCAGGAGCAACTAGTTGAGAACCTGAAGAAGTACCACAGCAGGCGGAACAGCCCCAGAGAAGGGTTGAATCAAGGGAGGAGGCAGTTGGCATCCAACAATGGATGGTGCGATTTTGCAAACACAATCCTCCCATATTCGAAGGGACATTTGAAGTACATGTAGCAGAAAATTGGGTCAGCAGATTAGAGAAGATCTTTAAGGTCCTCGACTGCCCCACTGGAACCAAGGCCCAAATGGCCATCTATCAATTAGAAAAAGATGCAGATAGATGGTGGAAGAATACAGAGTTACTTCTCCAAGCAAGAGACATTCCAGTTACCTGGGAAGTGTTTCTTGAGCAGTTTTACGAGAAATATTTCCCTCAATCTGTCAGAGATGAAAGGGAGGCCGAATTCCTTGTGCTGAGGCAAGGAGAAAAAGAAGCTTTTGATGAATATTTGGCCAAGTTCATCCGGCTATCTCAATATTCAACTTACCTACGCCAAGTGGATGACGAACGCTGGATGACAGAAAGAATGATTCGAGGGCTGAATTCTATGTTAAAGGAGAAGTTAACTCCCCAACAATACAGCCAGTTCAATAAGGCTGTGGAAGCATGTCGAATCGTTGAGAACAGCATGAATCATAGAATGCTGTCCAGATCTAGGAGAAAAGATCAAGCGACTCCTGATAAGGCCGGACGGAATCAAGAAGCGGCCAGTGGGAGCGGCTATAAGAAAAGAAAGCGCCCGTGGCAGACCAAGAGGCCTAATAGGGGAAATTTCCGCGGAAGATCCAATAACAGGGATCCAAAGGCCCCAGTATGTGAAAAGTGTGGAAAGAATCATGGTGACAGACCATGTTTGATGGGCCAGAATGTATGCTACACCTGCGGAAAGCCCGGACATTTTTCCAGGGAATGTCCTCAAGCTATAACTGATCCAAGGCCAAGGACGGCGGGACGAGTGTTTGTACTCACTAGAGAGGATGCTCAGCGATCATCTGAGATGATCCAAGGTACAATCTATCTCAATGATCATGCTGTGACTGCCCTATTTGATTCGGGTGCAAGTCATTCCTTTATAACTTATGAATGTGCTAAATGCCTAGGCCTTCTGATCAGCAAGTTACGTTATGATATACAGGTGAAAACCCCCACCAACGCTAGGGTGATCACATCTGATGCCTGTCTAAATAGTGTGGTGCGTTATGAGCACTGCAGTACCACCCTGGACCTGATCTGTATGCCTTTCCAGGAGATTGAGGTCATACTCGATTTAAATTGGTTATCCTCCAATAATGAGATGTTGGACTGCAGAAACAAGACCCTAGTTCTTGGTCCAAAGATCACTGATCAGAGCTTAGAAGTACAACTGAACTTCGTGATAGAGGCTCAGGCAGAAAAATATCTACGGAAAGGATGTCAGGGATATGTGGTATTCTTTTCTGTTCAAACAGAAGTGGAGGAAGGCATCGAGGAGGTTCCTGTAGTCAATGAATTTCCTGAAGTCTTTCCAAAGGAGATTCAGGGATTGCCTTCGGAGCGTGAAGTGGAGTTTGCGATCAACATTGTACCTGGAGCTGGACCAGTATCAAAAGCCCCATACAGGATGGCTCCCAACGAAATGATGGAACTGAAGAAGCAAATTGAGGAGCTATTGGAGAAGGGTTTTATACGACCCAGTGTATCGCCATGGGGTGCTCCAGTACTGTTCGTCAAGAAGAAAGATGGTAGCTTAAGGCTGTGCATTGACTACAGGGAATTAAATAAGCTTACAGTTAAGAACAAGTATCCTCTTCCCAGAATTGATGACCTGCTAGATCAATTGGCAGGAGCGAGCTTATTCTCCAAGATTGACTTGAGATCTGGCTACCATCAACTAAGGGTCAAGCCAGATGATATTCCAAAGACGGCGTTCAGAACGAGCTACGGACATTTTGAATTTTTGGTGATGCCTTTTGGACTAACCAATGCACCTGCTATTTTCATGGACTATATGAACCGGATTTTCAGGCCTTATCTAGATCAGTTCGTTGTGGTCTTTATTGATGATATTCTGGTGTACTCCAAATCTCCAGAGGAGCATGAAAGGCATTTGAGGATTGTTCTTGGTACCCTTAAAGAGAAGAAGCTCTATGCTAAGCTGAGTAAATGCGAGTTTTGGCTGTTAGAAGTCAAATTTCTCGGTCATGTCATATCCCGAGACGGGGTAGCTGTAGATCCTAGCAAAGTTGAAGCAGTTTTGAGCTGGGAACAGCCAAGGACAGTGACAGAGATTAGAAGTTTTCTCGGCCTAGCAGGGTACTACAGACTATTCATTCAAGACTTTTCTCGAATTGCCTTACCACTTACCAAGCTGACCAGAAAGAATCAGCAGTTTAAGTGGGATGAGAAGTGCGAGGCTAGCTTCCAGCAGTTGAAGCAGAGATTAACGACTACTCCTGTGCTAATTATTCCAGACCCAACTCAGACTTATGTAGTCTACACTGATGCTAGCAAGCAGGGGCTGGGATGTGTGCTTATGCAGCAAGGTCGAGTAGTAGCCTACGCCTCTCGGCAGTTAAAGCCACATGAAGAGAATTATCCCACTCATGATCTGGAGCTTACGGCGGTGGTCTATGCCCTGAAGATATGGAGGCACTATTTATACGGAGCAACGATAGAGTTGTTTTGCGACCATAAAAGCCTGAAGTATCTGCAGGATAAGAAGGAGCTAAACATGAGGCAGCGGCGATGGATGGAATTGTTAAAAGATTATGACTTCCAGATTAAATACCACCAGGAAAACCCAATGTGGTAGCTGATGCCCTGAGTAGAAAGGTGGTGCAGGTTGCATACATGATGATCAAGGAATTGGAACTGATAGAAGATATGCGCGACTGGAGCCCTCTATATCAAATGCAACTGACGGAGAATCCTTTTGGAAGAGTTCATGTCAGAACTTGCATAGAAGATGAGATCAAAGAGGCTCAGGAGCAGGATAAGCTCGCAGCAATATTCAAAGACAAGCTGGAGAATGGGAAGACAAGGAATTTTGAGATGTCCCCAGACGGATTGCTACAGTTTAGGGGAAAACCCTATATCCCAAATATTGGGGGATTAAGGGGAAGGATTCTGGAGGAAGCACATAAAAGCCGATATACGGTACATCCAGGTATGACCAAAATGTACCATGATGTTAAAAGGTTATTCTGGTGGCCTGGACTGAAGAAAGATGTTGTAGCTTACGTATCTAAGTGCTTAACCTGCCAGAAAGTGAAAGTTGAACATCAAAAGCTAGCAGGAACGTTGCAGCCTTTAGATATCCCTGAGTGGAAATGGGATGGGATTGCCATGGACTTTGTGGAAGGATTACCCTTGACACCAAGTAGACATGATGCGGTTTGGGTAGTAATCGATCGACTGACAAAGTCAGCACATTTCCTGGCAATCAATAAGAGGGATTCTCTAGAAAAGCTGGCAAAGTTGTATATAAAGGAGATCGTTAGGCTCCATGGTATCCCAAGCAGCATTGTGTCTGATAGAGATCCTCGATTTACTTCAAATTTCTGGAGGGCTCTACAGGAAGAAATGGGCACTACTCTCAGATTCAGTACAGCTTATCATCCTCAGACAGATGGTCAATCTGAAAGAACAATACACACGTTAGAGGATATGCTGAGAGCATGTGTCCTAGATTTCAAAGGCAGCTGGGATATCCATTTACCCCTTATAGAGTTTGCATATAACAATGGTTATCAGGCCAGTATACAGATGGCACCTTTTGAAGCACTTTATGGACGGAAATGTAGATCCCCCTTATGCTGGCTAGAGTTGAGCGAGAGAAGAATGCTTGGTCCGGATATAGTGGATCAAACTACAGAACAAGTTGCGGTAATTAGAAAATGATTGTTGACGGCTCAAAGCAGACAAAAGAGCTATGCAGATGTCAGAAGGAAGCCGTTGGAGTTTGAAGAAGGAGAACATGTATTCCTTAAGTTAACTCCAACCACAGGAGCCGGACGATCGATTAAGGTGAAGAAGTTGCATCCAAGATACATCGGGCCATTCCAGATTCTCTCAAAGATAGGAGCAGTAGCCTACAAGTTGGCTCTTCCTCCGAATCTCAGCCAGGTACATGATGTGTTCCATGTTTCCCAATTAAAGAAGTATATTCCAGATCCATCTCATGTGATTAAGCAAGATGAGGTCACACTGCGAGATGACTTGACCTATGAGGTTGGACCGGTGCGAATTGCTGATAGAAAAGTCAAACAGTTGCGGAATAAGCAAATTCCTTTAGTTAAAGTGATCTGGAAAGGCTTGACTGAACAAGAGGCTACATGGGAAACAGAAGAAAAGATGAAAGAGAAGTATCCGGAATTGTTTCTATAGGATAGGTGTAATGTAAATTTCGGGGACGAAATTTATTTTAAGGGGGAGAGAAATGTAATATCCTTAATTTTCTGTACTGGTTCCTATGTACAGATTAAACGGAATATATGAGCTCTGTTTCAGGAAAAACATGTGGACCTTTATGTAAAGAAAAGGATTAAATTGCAAAAGAAAGGAAATTAAGGGACCTAAATGCAATTATGGAAAGTTTAAAGTTAGGAATGAAAGGTAGACAAAAATGTGGGGTCTTAAAGTGAATTTTAGCCAAATTAAGGGACTTAATTATAAAGAAGGAAAAGTTCCCTGGGGCTAAAGTATAATTAAAGAAAATAGGAAATTCCAGGAAAAACCAGGACCACAGGATCATAAGTCTTCCTAATTACAAGATTGCCATTGCTCAACATTATAAATACCCCCACCTAGCCCCTCATTTGGGCATGAGCAAGGAAGAAGGGAAGAGAGAAGTTCTTGAGAGAGAAAGTGTGAGAAAGAAAGAAGTAAGGAAGTTCTGGTGAAGTTGGAAGTAGTAGGGAAGTTCTGAAGCACTGCTTTTGAGGTAACAACTAATCCTAGCTCTTATGTAATGTCTTTGTGATGTGTTGTTTTGTTTGGTTGATTGTTGTCCTATATGTTATGCTTGAAGCTCTATTCCTATGCTATGATCATATGTTATTGAGTATGGAAGCATGCAGTATACTTATCTGTACACAGTCACAAGCAAGCACCGTCACTCTGCATTACATATTTTGTTATGATTATTGTTACTGGGATTCTTTTGAATCTCATTCCCAAACATAACATTACAGGGGAGGTTCTATCAAAATAAAATTTGGAAATCTTAAGAGACGCCGGTAGGTTGCCGAAATTCCGGCAACGAAGACGGAACAAAGGAAGGAACTGATACGTACTGTGTACGTAGTGCTGTCTAAGGAGGCTGGAAGTGAGTGGACCCAGCAGGTTCATCCAGTCTTTCCTGGGTACTACGTAGAATGGTAGTTCTCATAAGGGAATTACCGAATCGGTACAACATCGGTTACTTTCTAAAGAAGAATTGTAGCAGTTATGCTGCCGGATTTTAGACAGAGAAGGATGTAATAAAATATGAGGGAGTTAATCATGCACTGATATATATAACAGTTGATTATTTGATATTAATTATTATCTAGCTTGTATGACTGATATGTGTTGGTTGTATGCTTGGGTATGTAAAGACTAAATGCTGAAAATAGGCTCAGTGAATAGTAACTCATGAAGACCCATTCATGTTTGATATCATTAAAAATAGTAAATGATTGAATTAATGTACGAAATTTTTAGGGTAAAAAGTAGACATACTAAGATTTAATTTTATATATATAATGTCTAATTTGGATGTATAAACGAAAAGATATAAATTGTTAAAGTTGGGACCAGAATGCTGGATTCAGGAGAAAGTCATTGGATGAACAGTAAGACTGAAACGTTGACCCACGTTAAATTTGTCAAGGATTGGTCAACCAATGATTTTTTCCTGAAATATATTTGAGTTAGCTTCATGTAGCAATTTGAACCACTTCATTTCGATTTTTCTAGAATTAGTTATGAATTTTTAAAATCAGGTCACTCATCTGGAATTTGCCACAGTGAACAGTACTCGATATGAATAAAATTCCAGATTAAGTGTTTAGACTTCAATGACCCTGAAAGTGGTTTAAGTGCTACTGAATGGTCCCTAAGATGTATAAAAATAAGGATGTGATAGTAGTTATGCTGTCGAATTTCAGGCAGGAAAATATGTAATAGAGATATGAGGATTGTGTGCATGCCCTATTGTATAACAATTTATTATTTAATAATAAGTATTGGTGGGCATGTTTGATTGATAAGTGATTGATGTATGCATATGTATATAAAGTTGATTGCTGGAATTTACCACCATGAACAGTAACTCGTGGCGACATAGGGATGTTTGATCTATAATAAATGATTGTATAAATGTATGATATTTTTATGGTAAATAGTAGGCATACCAAGATTCAATTTGATATATATAATGAATCATGTGGATGTCTACACATGGAGATATAAATTATCAAAGTTGTGACCAGAATGCTGGATTCAGGGGAAAAATGCTGGATGAACAGTAAAGTTGTAACGTTGACTGGCATTGACTTGGTCAAGCCATGGTCAACGAGTTATTTTTCCCTGAAAGATAATTGAGTTAGCTTCATGAATCAATTTGAATCACTTCATTTAGATTTTTCTAGAATTAGTTATGATTTTTCGAAGTTAGATCACTCATCTGGAATTTACACACTGAACAGTACTCGATAAGAGTAAAACTCCAGATTGAGAAGTTGAACTTTAATGACCTTGAAAGTGGTCCTAAATGCTACCAAATGGTCCCTAAGACGTATGAAAGTAAGGATGTTTCATTATTCATAACATATTCAACATCCTTCATCATGTCACAACATCATTCAATCATCATATACATGTTAACACATAAGCATACCACATCAAGCACATAAAGAGGTAAGTCCACTACCTTATCTATAAGCTTTGTCTCTTGTCCTTGCACTTGCTCCCTAAGCTTCCAACCATGCATACCTTCTGTCAACCACTTCCTAACATCCTCTTGGATGTTTCAAGGTCCTAAACACAATCATATTTATCACATAATTTATTAGGACCATGAATTCAAACAATGTTCAAGACTATCCTTCTTTAACTCTTAACTCTTTACTTTAACTTTAGGGATTTCTATCCATCTTTCTAAAAATTACTTCCATAGATCAATCCCACACAATTTTTCATGAGGAAGCTAAATATGAGCTTAGATTTATAAAAATCAATCTCCTTTTCCATGAACTAGACAAAAATTGTGGGTACCCTCCAAGAAATCCAAAAATTCTCATTTTGATTCCAATGCTCCCAATACTTGTTTCTCTACTTTATCCCACTCAATTTTTCATTTTGAAACCAATGGAAGCAGCAAAATATGAAATTCCCACATATGAATAGTGATATGTACAGTAGCAGCCAAGAGCATAAACCCATAATTGCATGCATACTTGAATGTCCAAGCCACTACTATTTGATTCTAGCTTGCTTCTACTTGTCTAAGCTTTGTATAACATAAAATTTATCCTTTCCCCACCATTTAGCATTTTGTCCAGCAGTATATAGGGAGGAATCAAACATTTGCTAACCATTAAATCTAACAACTAATCCTCCCACTAGAAGCTTAAACACTTAGGGAGAAAGATTACCTTGGATGCTTGCTTATTTGCCTCTTGAGTTGCCTTGTGTTGGAAATTGTGCCCTAGGGGCCAATCATTGTATCAGGTTATCACATTATTTGCATGTTTACTGTGATGACCATCCTTGGATAACTCATGATCTTATCCGAAATGTCCCTGGTCGGTCATCTATGTGGGAGCAGAGATGAAATAAGACCAGTATGACTTTGAAGATATATAGAGATATAAATCAAAGTCATAAGCACATGTAAGAGTACAGGGTGTTGGACCGACCCGCAATGAGAGAGCTGCATGGGTCAAGTCATAAGCTTCTCTCATATACAAGCCATGTCACTATGCCCTTTGACCTGAGATCATCATGGATTCCTACATGACAAACGCTCAGCTTTGACCTAGTCAAAAGTCACTTTTGACCGAGTGATCATAAAGGCTATGCTCGGGCTTAGTGGTTTTTCATGCGGAGGAATGTGAATGGTCAAGATGGAATTTGTCCCTCACATTCGTAGAGAGATATTACTGGGCCCCTCGATGAGTGAGTCTGAGAAATGTATGGCCATACTGGAATGGAAGGGTAGTTCCATTTCTATATTCAGACTACTCAGGGATCGAGAAAGTAACGATCAGGAACAGGAGGATGACGTTCACCATGCCTCATCCTTGACCGAAATATCGTGTGACAAAAGGGACGTGATATGGTTGTATGAAAGGTTACATCGTTTATCGATCCTCATATGTTTTGGGTAGTCGTAATGCCTTGCTAGAGACCGCTTACGACTTGTGGGTCAGTATAGTAACTGGGCCACTGCCAACTTCATATGGGCCTACAGGGTCGCACACAAAACAGCCCAATACGAGCTATGATGTCCAGATTCATTGAATCTAAGAGATGTCTAGATTCAATGAATAATCTAGGGTGGATATATATTTTATATATATATATATATATAAATTAGTTTATATATATTATATATATAATATAAGAGATATTTGTAAGATTTAATTTATAAGGATAAATTAAATCTCTATCATTTTTGAATTTGAATTTAAATGGATATGATCTATTTGAATTTGAAATTCAAATTGATAAGATATCTCAAATTTGATTTATGAGAATAAATCAAATATAATTCTGTCTTATCTTTATTTTAAATTAAATAAATAGGTGAATTAAATCTGTGGGACGGATTTAATATAAACCATATTTATTTAATCAGTTTCTTATTAAATTATGCAATATATGATATTGTATTAATTCAGAATTAATATAAGATTAATTCTGAAGCCCGGCCCTATTAGAAGCCCGATAGCTTCCTATATATTTGACATTAGGAGCTAGGGTTCTACACACAATATAGATCTCTTCACACACATTCATACGTGAGAAAAGGGGGCAGGGAGAGTGCAAAAGGTTTGCACATAAGAAACTGCCGAAATAGAGACGGTGAGGACGGAATCTCCAGAAAGCCCTAGAGGGACAAGAGGCGCTAGCACGTCGTTCGCAATTGGAACGCTGTTCGTGTGGATACCGGTAGAGGAAGCCGATCTGAGCTGTCGACTTCTACGATACGGCCAGACACGAAGAAAGGTCGTGACCAGAAAACACTTAGGTCGCGACCAAACGGGCATCTGAACGTCAGAAATCCGAAAAGAGGAGACAGGTCGCGACGTGAAGTTGAAGAGGTCGCGACTAAAAGTTCCAGAGGCGACAGGTCGCGACTAGAAGCAGAGTAGGTCGCGACTACAAACTCCAGAGGCGACAGGTCGCGACTAGAAGCTGAGGAGGTCGCGACTGAAAGTTCCAGAGGCGAGGAGTCGCGACTAGTGGACACTGAGGTCGCGACCAAAGCTCGAAACCGAAGGTAACACTTCTTTCTCCTTGACTTAAACACATTCGGTAGATCCTGGCTGGGAATGGAAAAAATTTTTAAAGTTAATTTCCGCTGCGTGTCTTCCAATTCCCTTCACCTTGTTCTTGGCTTGAGTTTTCATTTTGCAAGAGGTTCCCCATGGGTTCTTTGTGCTCAAGGTTTATGAATAAATATGGGGGTATTTATAGAAAAATCTCAAGGATAATAAATGACCAAGATCACTATGTGCACTATTTGATCTAATGGCTCATAATTGTTGTTACATAAAACTTGCCCACCAAGCCAATTTGAGATAAAATCGCATGAAAAAACTCTTCTCTTCCCCTTTCCTTGGATGCCATGTGTGAGGTTTTATGGGTCCCACTATGTGCAAACCTTAATTCTTACTTTATTCCTTTTTCTTTTCTTTTTCAAAAATTCATAAATTACTCATTATTGGACTTAGGCTCCAAGACAACATTTAGGACTCATTAGGCTACCATAGGATGAAATATTGGGCCTTTCTTAGGTCCAATTACTAATTGGCACAAATCCCAAGGCACTTTCCTTACACCGATATCTTTAAATTACCTTGATCTTAAAATAAAATCTAGACACCTCTTTTAATAGTTCTAACATTTTTATAAATTCATTCTAATATAAAATGAATTATCTACAAAGTCTCATAATTTTTTGAGGCCCAGAAGTCCCGATAAAAATTCCTTACGTTTCCTCAAAACCCTTTATCGGTGTCCTATTTCACCTTAAATTCAATGATAAATTTTATATAACTCCTTTTTGAGTTATGTCATTTTTATAAATTCTCATATTAGTTATAAGAATTTACTGTAAACTTTTATTTAATTCTAAGGTCCAAAAAATACTGCAATAATTTCTCTAAACTTCAAAAATTTATATAAATTCATAGGGACCTCAAATCAAAATTATATGTGATGTTAAATTGATCAAAATAATTTTCTCTATTTACTGGTAAAATTTGGGACTGAACTATTTTCGGGCAGTTTTGGGCCTTTTCCAGCTCAACTTTCTCATAATTATAATTTTACCCCTGAACTTTTGACAAATTGTATTTTGGTCTCTCAAACTTTCTAAAATTACACTTAAGGGCCCAAACTTTATCTCTACATTTTATTTTGTACCATGGATCTTTTAAACTTTTCAATTTAGTCCCTCTCTTTCTTCAAAACTCACCTAACCTTTATCATTCATTCTAATCATTGTCATAATCCCTTTTAAAACTCTTTCCTCTATCTGTCCCTTACAGTTCCATTGTCTATGTCATACAGATAGGAAAAAATTAGGATATGACATTTCTCTCCCCGTTAAAATAAATTTTATCCTCAAAATTTAAATCGTACCTTAGTCAAATTATTTTGGATATATCATTTATATTCTTCTTTGTTTTATGACTAGGGTTCGGGAGTTTTTTTACGTAATTGCATCTCTTGTCTTAGCATCTGGCAGAATTTTCTAAGTATCTGCAGAGCTTTACATCATTCTTGTGTTATCATACCCCTTTTCTAGTTTACTCAATTATTCATCTATTTGTGGACAACTCACCATACTGGTCTTGTGAGTAATGTCAATTTCTTTCATACATAACCATTCAGAAATTTGATAAAATTATGAGGTTTCTATTTTTAATAATACTTCTTATCTCATTACACATTTCTCTTTCTATATCTTGAGATACCATAAACTTAATATTCTCTATAACTTACAACTTTGCCAGCCTTTTAGAAAAATATTGTTCTTTTGCCTTTCTTTCTCTTAACACAAAGTTGTAATATGAATCTTTCCTTTTAGATCCTCTCTTCGGATCTAATATAAGGGGTTATACTCTCTTACTTTCCATAACTTTTTCTAACTCTTCTTAGCTTTTGTTATCATCTTACATAACTTTGTTAATCTATAGCAAACATGTGTCGTATTTACATCATTTTTTTCACTTCCCAGGGGGTCACCTATCATTGGGCTACTCTAGCCTAAGCACACTTAACTAAAAAGTATCAATGAAAATCTAAAGTACTGGTGCTAACAAGCTCTTACCCCTGGCACTTCACTATCTTAGACCCTTCTCATGTTATCTATTTTGGGTCTATCCGGCTCTTATTCTCTTTAATTTCATCTTCAAAACTCATCTGCTTAGACTTGATCTCTTCTTATCTCATGTGAGATACTTTTATGCTCTTTCTTAGATATTTTCCTTACAGACTTATGAATACCTTGTACTTAGGACTATGAACTTTAACTCTGCTGACTTTAATTCCTTCTTCGTGTAAGAAGATTCTGAGTTCAGTCCATAATAATAATAAGGCTATCTGAAATTAACAACATGGGTACTCTCTCTGTTATGAGTTAACTAACTTGTAAGGCTTCCCTACCTTAACTTTATCCTTGGTAATCGTCTTTTCAAAAAAAATATTGTATTTATGGCTCATTCATTTTCTTTCTTTAGGCTAGGTCTACCGTGACCCTCAGGATCTGCTGCGATCAACTGTTAGCCTTTTCAGGATCTAACTATGACCCTAGAATTATATTCTCTGTGAGCCATGCTATAATTTAATTGCAATCCTTTAGAATCTACCGTGATTTCTTTGTACTATATTCTTATCTTTGGAAGACCTAAAACCAACGGACTAAGTTACAAGGGGTACCTTCCACTTAGTTGTTAACTCAACAAATAATTCCCCAAGACTGATCACAGAAGTCAATATTATCTATTAAGTCTTTACTCATTTCCTCTATCACTCAGGAATTTCTCATATCATTCTCATCTTTCATAACTTTGTAAATACAGTACTGCAGACAGTTCACAGGCTCAACCATGCACTTATCTTTCTTATTATGGTTCTATGCAGAATTGCTGAAGATTTCTTAACTTATCTGGTGGACATGGTTCTAGCATGAACTAAATTGTCCATTTCCTTAAACTGACTCTATCGCAAAAGCAATCTAGCTCTTTTGTGAGAGCATTTACTTTCATTACATAGACACTGCTATTTGGGAACTACATTATCATTTTCATATCTATATCTCATTTTGTTTCATATCATCTATGTCATGTTCATAACTTATCATTCCCATATCTTATCATTATTAAATAACAAGTCCTGAGTACTTTAATCATATGTCCATAGGTATGCCAATATCATTTATCTATATAACTATATAAACATATTCTATCATCTCCTTTATTCTAGTCCTGACTTTAGTCATTGAAGATTAACTGGAGCTAATTATCTCATCCATCTCTAACATATAAATGCACATATATCAGGTCTAGGGTATCTCAATAGTGCGCATGTAGGACATGACTGTTTAAACATGCATAGGGTAATACTACCCTTAAGCCAGTAGGAATAGGGACACATTCATCATATGGAAGAGTACTAACAGGAAGATCCAGTTGCCCTTTACAGTCATTGTTATTAATGAATGACTAGCACCTGAGTCATATACTGCATCTACTTAGTGATCATTAATCCATACTATCTCCTGGATTATCTCAAGTGACTTTCTTAACTTTTCTCTGATCAGGGCAAAAGTTCTTTCATTTGTCTCGGATCTTTTACCTATTGTATTATGTAGACATTCTCTGGCAACATGTCATGGCTTGTGACATCTGTAGCAACTTCCTCGACCTGTTGAACAAATCTTATCTCTGTGGTCTCTACCATATATCTCGTATCTCTTAGATACTAATTGCATGTTTGAACTTCTCAATTAATTACCTCTTCTCAATTTCTAACCTTTATATTTTTCTGGCATTGCAAACCTCTTTCTGAAATATTGCATGCCTCTACTGCTGCATTAAACTTTTGTAATTTCCTGGGTTACAATACGGAATTCAGTTCGTAAGTTAACTCCTCAGTCATTCGTTTCTCATCATTTATAGAATTCAATTATGTGGAATAACGAGAGAGGAGGTGAACTTGGCTAAGTGTGCATCAAAGGGTTTCTTCTCTTACCCTACCTTATCACTTAAACTTAGCCTCGCGCTTATCTTTATTTGACTGAGGTAAATACTTTTCGTAAAACTATTTAACTTAAAATTCCCAGTTGAGAGGATTATTCTTTTCCCATAGGGGAACTTTTGTGCTCTTTACTATCTCTTAACATCTTTCTCTAATTCCTAGCGAGCTTGAATCGCTTGGATCCCATATCTCATCTACTGCTATTGCTTTAGCTTATTTGAAATATTTTGTACTAGGTTCACTGAATCATTAGTTCCACTTTAATGCAATTCCTCCCTTTTGGACACATAAACTCTCTGTCTATTCATCATTACGTCTTTTCCCTTAGACCGTACCCTAGGCAGGTCTCTAGACAAGCCTCGGTCTAGCCTCTAATGCTTTCGTTTGGAAAAACACTATCCTGGTAAAGCCTTTCATAATGTAGATCTACTCCAGATTATTGCACGGATGATCTATTTCTGAACATTCATTAAACTGATTGTTCATACATCAATGTATCATAAGCTGGCTTAGACACATCTTGTACCAATCCTCTAGCTGATAAACTTTAACAAAGTTGGTGTATTCATTCTCATTGTCTCTACAGTATTTGGTTGCTGCCTCTTAGTGCACCGAATGATTCTAATTCATTCCCCTATACTAATACCATTTTTGTAAGACTTAACAATTCTCCAGCCAATAACCTATCTATCGTTTTAGGTTTGGCTTAAGCCTCATACTATACTTTACTCAATTTACATTAAAAGTCTTAAGGGTTTTCTTGCTCTTTTAGCTGCTCTCATCGTCTCTAACAATTATAATTAGTACAGAGAGAGGACTTATACGACTGTTCTTTTCTATACTTTATTGCTAAGTAGGAGCACATACTCTAACATGCATAATGCCTGACTAACATATTGCAGGACTGCATACCTGCTCATGAATGCAAAGCTCTAATATCAGAGTTAAGCATTCATTTCCTTAATATGCACAGCTCTAACACTCGAAGCTTGCACAGCTCTATCATGTGGAGCTTACACTACCATAACATTCGAAGTTTTAGCATATTTTACAAACATAACATAATGCCTGGCATTTCATGCAAGGAGTGAAAGTTCTCACTTGTTATTCCATACGTAACATAACATTCAAACATCTTATCCCTACCAAAAGGGAGCCTCTCTATCTGTCTATCGAGTCAGCTGTAAAATCATCTTCTTATTCATAAAATTATAGGGAGAGGACTTATACTAGTTTATTATTTCTTACATACTAAATACCTTATGAAGTTTTGTCTCTAAACTTTGTTCTCGGCCAATCATACTTTTATTGGGTAAAGTCAACTCCGCCTGCCTTACCTCGGTTGTATTCTCTTTGTTCTTAATGGAGGACATGTTCTTTTGTCAAAGCAACATCAAATCCATATAACTGTATCCCCTTTTTACACGGATATGGTATCTTGCTCTAATTGGAGCAACCTTAACTCTAATTTGGAGGACTAGTTCCCAATTCTTAAGAAAAACTAGGTGACCAGTACTTTCATATGTCATAATCCTTACTCATGAGCGTCTTAACCTAACCCCAAAACTGAATAGCTATTAACATCATCAGGAACATACTTATCTCTCATCATACTAGTTTCCTGTAACTATCTATCTCATTATCTATCTCTTTCTATTAATCCTAGAGAAATTATTGAGGCTATTTATCTTTAGCTTACTATCTCTAAGATCCTGTTTATCAACTCAGGAATCTGAGATAGCTATTATGTCAGACCATCTTACCTTAACTAGGCTATATTCATTCTAAACTTTGGGGATTAACTAGTTAACTACCTTATTTACAACTTTTCTATTGCTTTATTATTACCAAGTTCAATTATATAAGTACATGTCGTATGGTATAGGAGTAACATAACTTTCTCATAATTTTCTCATCATATATACTCTACCCTACATATAATGCGAAAGGAAAACATTCATGCATCATAGCATACTCTAACATACGTGTCATCATATGACAACTGCAAAGAGATATAACTATTCATCATAACTTATGGTAACATAAGTCATATCATCACATAATTTGCTCAACCATCCATTATACGCACACTGGAATTAAACAACTAACCAGGTAAACCTTAAAGCATTCTTTTCTTTGTCACCTTATCTCACAGATCCTGATCATTTATTCATGAATCTAAGATAACTATCCATTTAAATTAGGATGCCACTTTACCCTTCTACTAGGGTATAGACTCAACCCTTAACTATTTTATCTAACTTTCAAGCATTACTATTTTTGAGACAAGGAAGTCTCTTAATCTGTAGCTACGTTTCTCTTTACTACTACTAGTCATACTTAGTTTCATTCCATCATAACATTTCCCATCGCCTAAAAGAATTCTGTCCTTGACCTCACTATAATCCCTAACTGAGTCAGCTACTTTCTTTCAGCTAACTGAGGAAGGGTTTGCCTCACATCTCTATGCCATTCATACTTTTAAGTTTTCCCTATCCTCAGGGATCACTATCAGGCGAGAAGCTATCTCTTACTTTCCCATTAAATATTTGAGGATCACTGTGTTGTTTAATCATGACCAAACTATTGACTCGTCACGACTAACATCTTTTGTGTTCATTCGTCATGACCACAACATTATTTTGTCGCAACCTACACTTTCTGTCTTCTTTAAACGCGACCTAGGGTTATGGCTCATCACGTCTAACATACTTACCATAGAGCAATCACCTCCAATTCATAATCTTAGTTAGACTATAAATAGGTAACTGATAAGACATATTTTGTATATAGTTTCTATGACAATTTTGAGAGTTTTATAATAACTTTACCATTTATTTCATGCCTTAAATTGTACTTTTGTGTATTACATGATTGTGCGTGGCAATGTGCTAATTAAAGGGAAGAATGGTAAAATAACTCTTCCAAACTGTATATATTCGGTTATCTACTGATATGGACTTTTACAGTGAGCTTTTATGTTGAATTATAGGTACTTTGGAAGAGAACAATGACCAGGAAAGAAATCAAAAGACAATGAAAGTGGAACCACGCCTTTGTGCTATTTAGTCGCGACTAAAGAGTCCTAAGGTCGCGACCCATAATTCTTCTGGAAGATTTTCACTGTTTATAGGTCGCGACCAACCCGTGTATCTGGTCGCGACTAATAGAAGAGAGGGAGGCTAGTTTTTAGACCTGATTAGGCTAAGAAGCAGTACTCGAGCGATCTCTACGCACCTTCTACACATCTCTACCCTTTTCACCCTTCATCTCTTCATCGTTTCTTCATGGCATCATATCTGAACAGCGATTGCAGTGCAGTAGAAGTCATGAGAGGCTAGACCTTTAGTCTCTTAGTGATGGATCCAGTATCTTGAGCTCACGGACTGAACGGGGAGTTTCTTCTGTTCTAATTTGAATCTTGTCATATTTTGATTGCTTCTAGATCTAGGGTTTTTCATCATATGAACAAGTTTTAAATATCGATTGATTATTCTCAAATTAGATGATTGTAATTTACTTTGGGTGTTTTGAATACTGGTTTTAATATAATATTTCAGTTTTGAGTTTAAGCTAGTTGAACGGTTGTCAACGATCGTTGCTAATTGATTTGATTGCTTGAATTCTAGGGTTAGTCGATCGACGCTCATTCAAGGGCATTCTTCCATCTGGTTTAAATTATACATTAAGTGATCCTTAGCAGTTCAATAATAGTCTTTAAACTAGCTTTGATCAAAGGAGTTTAAAGAATATTAGGGTTCTGGACTCAATCGATTGATTAAGGTTCTATTTAAGACTTAGTGATTTCAAACTCCATATAGATTGAGAGCAAGGATAGATATTTTTCATCATCAAGAGCCTATCATCATATACTACCTTCACAAACCAACCATTTTCCATCTTAAACAAAAACACAAAAATATCTATTTTACTGCATCTTTATTTTACTGCACCCACAAAACAACAAAACCATTTACTCTTTACTTAGGTCTACCGTTGAATTTGATATCCAATTTGCTAGGATTCCTTTAGAAAGGCTCCTTGAGAAGAACGATAGGGTTGTGCCTTATACTACATTACTAGGGTGCAATTCACTTAATTTTGATGGCTCAGACTGCGACAATCCGGAGTTCTCGTCAGTAACCCATCACCAACCTCAATCTTAAATGGGCCTTAGCTAATTCGCTAAGTACTCTGTTTCCTAATCAGAGCAAGTTTATCTTGCACTAGAACCTCTATTATGTGCTAAAATTTTGTTCTGTACTAATGTCAGAACCTTTTACTCTGATTCCAAAATGAAACATTATACTTTCAACCTCTCAGAGTAAGTAGTCGGAAGTATATTTGATTAGCGGAAGCATTTCGTTAGCCCAAAAATTAAAATTTAAAAACTTACTTCTCAGGTACTGTTCATTAGGTAATTTTCAGATTGACAGTTCAACTTTAAAAATTCATAACTAATTCTAGAAAAATTGTATGGAGGTGTTCCAAATTTCTAATTGGATATCTTTCATATCTCTTTAAGGAAAAAATATAAATCTAGACATTTAATTTTCCAATCAATACAATTAAATCGTTACTTGTTACTGTTCATTTGGCAAATTTTGGAAATTTCAGATTCTGTATTGTAAATTTAGAAATTCGTTTATCTTGATATACAAATCCAAATAAGGCATATAACCTATGAATTTAAAGCTCTGGATGTGTACTATATGATCATAAAATTTTGTGAATTAATTCTTTCATTTGCTAGGTCAAACTGAAGCCACAACAAAATAGCTTTAGGACCTACGTTTTTACCATTTCAGTTTCCTTTCTTTAATTCCCAATAATTGTTCCAGCACGTATAAACATCTCTTTGGCCTCTCATATATTCATATCCATCATGGGGTTATGCCATAATTATTTCATACATTTTTATCACATAAATAGGCACTTTACATGTCATTTACATACATGAAAATTCATAGCATATGCTAGGATATCAATTATTTCACTTTCTTTCTTCCATGTTGTAGTTTCCCTTCATGCATATGTTTTCCATCATGCTTGACCTAAATTGGTTGGTTGTGGGAGGGTGAGATTCTAGGGAATATCAGTACCAAGTATTACCACTTAAATATGCAAGATGGATACTAATACATGATATGTAATTTCATTGAACTTTCTTCATTTAGTGACATGCTATCATGCTATAAGCTTTGCATAAAAATGCATGGCCATGCGAAACATGTTAATCATAACATATTCAACATCCTTCATCATGTCACAACATCATTCAATCATCATATACATGTCAACACATAAGCATACCACATCAAGCACATAAAGAGGTAAGTCCACTACCTTATCCATAAGCTTTGTCTCTTGTTCTTGCACTTGCTCCCTAAGCTTCCAACCATTCATACCTTCGGTCAACCACTTCCTAACATACTCTTGGATGTTTCAAGGTCCTAAACACAATCATATTCATCACATAATTTATTAGGACCATGAATTCAAACAATGTTCAAGACTATCCTTCTTTAACTCTTAACTCTTTACTTTAACTTTAGGGATTTCTATCCATCTTTCTAAAAATTACTTCCATAGATAAATCCCACACAATTTTTCATGAGGAATCTAAATATGAGCTTAGATTTATAAAAATCACTCTCCTTCCCCATGAACTAGACAAAAATTGTGGGTACCCTCCAAGAAATCCAAAAATTCTCATTTTGATTCCAATGCTCCCAATACTTGTTTCTCTACTTTATCCCACTCAATTTTTCATTTTGAAACCAATGGAAGTAGAAAAATATGAAATTCCCACATATAAACAGTGATATGTATGTTGGAGATTGTGCCCTAGGGACCAATCATTATCTTATGAACATTGTTAATTTATGAATTTCTTAATTATGTTATCATATTATTTGCATGTTTACTATGATGACAATCCTTGGATTACTCGTGATCTTATCCTAAATGTCCCTGGTCGGTCATCTATGCGGGAGCAGAGATGAAATAAGACCAGTATGACTTTGAAGATATATAGAGATATAAATCAAAGTCATAAGCACATGTAAGAGTACAGGGTGTTGGACCGACCCGCTATGAGAGAGCTGCATGGGTCAAGTCATAAGCTTCTCTCATATACAAGCCATGTCACTATGCCCTTTGACCTGAGATCATCATGGATTCCTACATGAAAAACGCTCAGCTTTGACCTAGTCAAAAGTAACTTTTGACCGAGTGATCATAAAGGCTATGCTCGGGCTTAGTGGTTTTTCATGCGGAGGAATGTGAATGGTCAAGATGGAATTTGTCCCTCACATTCGTAGAGAGATATTACTGGGCCCCTCGATGAGTGAGTCTGAGAAATGTATGGCCATACTGTAATGGAAGGGTAGTTCCATTTCTATATTCAGACTACTCAGGGATCGAGAAAGTAACAGTCAGGAACAGGAGGATGACGTTCTCCATGCCTCATCCTTGACCAAAATATCGTGTGACAAAAGGGACGTGATATGGTTGCTTGAAAGGTTACATCGTTTATCGATCCTCATATGTTTTGGGTAGTTGTAATGCCTTGCTAGAGACCGCTTACGACTTGTAGGTCAGTATAGTAACTGGGCCACTGCCAACTTCATCTGGGCCTACAGGGTCGCACATAAAATAGCCCAATACGAGCTATGATGTCCAGATTCATTGAATCTAAGAGATGTCTAGATTCAATGAATAATCTAGGGTGGTTATATATATATTTTATATATATAAATTTGTATATATATATTATATATAATATAAGAGATATTTGCAAGATTTAATTTATAAGAAAAAATTAAATCTCTATCACTTTTGAATTTGAATTTAAATGGATATGATCTATTTGAATTTGAAATTCAAATTGATAAGATATCTCAAATTTGGTTTATGAGAATAAATCAAATATAATTCTGTCTTATCTTTACTTTAAATTAAATAAATAGGTGAATTAAATCTGTTGGACAGATTTAATATAAGCCATATTTATTTAATTAGTTTCTTATTAAATTATGCAATATATGATATTGTATTAATTCAGAATTAATATAAGATTAATTCTGAAGCCCGGCCCTATTAGAAGCCCGATAGCTTCCTATATATTTGACATTAGGAGCTAGGGTTCTATAGATCTCTACACACACATTCATACGTGAGAAAAGGGGGCAGGGAGAGTGCAAAAGGTTTGCAGATAAGAAACTGTCGAAATAGAGACGGTGAGGACGGAATCTCTAGAAAGCCCTAGAGGGACAAGAGGCGCTAGCACGTCGTTCGCGATTGGAACGCTATTCGTGTGGATACCGGTAGAGGAAGCCGATCTGAGCTGTCGACTTCTTACGGTCGACCAGACACGAAGCAAGGTCGCGACCTATTGACACTGAGGTCGCGACCAAACGGGCATCTGAACGTCAAAAATCCGAAAAGAGGAGACAGGTCGTGACTTGAAGATGATGAGGTCGCGACTACAAACTCCAGAGACGTCCGGTCGCGACTAACAACTCCAGAGGCGACAGGTCACGACTAGAAGTTGAGGAGGTCGCGACTAAAAGTTCCAGAGGCGAGGAGTCGCGACTAGTGGACACTGAGGTCGCGACCAAAGCTCGAATACCGAAGGTAACACTTCTTTCTCCTTGACTTAAACACATTCGGTAGATCCTGGCTAGGAATGGAAAAATTTTTAAAGTTAATTTCCGCTGCGTGTCTTCCAATTCCCTACAATGTACAGTAGCAGCCAAGAGCATAAACCCATAATTGCATGCATACTTGAATGTCCAAGCCACTACTATTTGATTCTAGTTTGCTTCTACTTGTCTAAGCTTTGTATAACATAAAATTCATCCTTTCCCCACCATTAGCATTTCGTCCAGCAGCATATAGGGAGGAATCAAACATTTTCTAACCATTAAATCTAACAACTAATTCTCCCACTAGAAGCTTAAGCACTTAGGGAGAAAGATTACCTTGGATGCTTGCTTATTTGCTTCTTGAGTTGCCTTGTTCTTGTCTTGAGTTTTTATTTTGCAAGAGGTTCCCCATGGGTTCTTTGTGCTCACGATTTATGAAGAAGTATGGGGGTATTTATAGAAAAATCTCAAGGATAATAAATGACCAAGATCACTTTGTGCACTATTTGATCTAATGGCTCATAATTGCTCTTACATCAAACTTGCCCATGAAGCCAATTTGAGATAAAATCACATGACAAAAATCTTCTCTTCCCCTTGCTTTGGACGCCATGTGTGAGGTTTTGTGGGCCCCACCATGTGCAAACCTTAATTCTTACTTTATTCCTTTTTCTTTTCTTTTTTAAAAATTCATAAATTACTCATTATTGGACTTGGGCTCCAAGAAAACATTTAAGACTTTTTGGGCTGCCCTAGGATGAAATATTGGGCCTTTCTTAGGTCCAATTGCTAATTGGGACAAATCTCAAGGCACTTTCCTAACACCGATATCTTTAAATTACCCTAATCTTAAAATAAATGTTGGACACATATTTTAATGGTTCTAATATTTTTAGAAATTCATTCTAATATAAAATGAATTCCTTTCAAAGTCTCATAATTTTTTGAGACCATGAAGTTGTAACATCCCAATTTTTGGGTCTAGTTGAACTGGGAAGTATCTGATATGGGCAGGCTGCTAAACCCGTTGTCCCAGGGTAGTAATCTGATATGGGCGGATTACTTACCTTTATTTTGTAGGAATCCGAGGGATGAGCTAAATCCTTCAGGATTTAAAGATGAGTTAAGTCTTTAACCTACAGAATAGGGACAATTCACCTAGGTTCAAGATGAGGAATGTGAGAAATATCCTAAGTCTTAAGCCTAGGAATTCTGCAGGTAGCTTGATATGGGCTGGCTCCTGTGTAAGATAACCTGATATGGGCGGGTTGTCGAGCCTTTCAATTAATGATGACTCCCGAAGAGTTTAAGGGATGAGTTATTGAAGGAGAATTTCTAGAACTTAAGATGAAGGATAAGAAGATGAGAATAGATGCCAGAAAGAGAATGCAGGGGCAAAATCATAATTTTGGGAAAGATCGGGCTGGTAGCCGATGAGTACCATATTTTGTCAGAAAATAGAGAAAATTATGCTGATCATTTCACTGAACTGTGAAATGAGCATACGAGGTCTCTATGAGTATGAAAGAATTATGGAAAGTTTAAGGACAAAAAGGTGGGGTCCTTAAGTGTAATTTTAGCTAAATAAAAAGGGACTTAAATGAAAAGAAGAAAAGTTCCTTGGGGCTAAAGTGTAATTAAAGAAAGTCAGGCCGGAAGTGGTTTGGACTGTCCGACGGCATTTCAGTCCCAGATTTCACCGGTAGAGAGAGCAAGGGACGCTCGGTAATCTGGCTTAATACAGGAATTTTTGAAGACTCCAGATAGCCAGAAATGGACTGATCGTCCAAAAGTTATAAAAATTCATACCGGATATCCTAGATTTCAGATCTAGGTGAGAAAATACAGGATGATACGTCCTTATGGGGCGGATGTCGGGAAACTGACAGAATACCGATACGAGGCCTGTAGGAAAAGTTAATCGCAAATTAGAAAATCCAGACGGGAGTGTGAGGCCTCCGGGTATCCGATAGGGAAATTTATCGGTATTTGAAAAGGGACTGAATGAGTTCGGATCACCTCGGTCAGATGACTGATATGACTCACAGGGATACCTGAACACCGCAGGCCAGTGTATCGGACAGAAGGAGCCGGTGTTCGGATATGTGTGTAAACGGTGAATAATAGATAAAATATTCAATAATTATTAACAGGCGAAGATTCCTCGTAATGCGTGCCATGAAGGTAATGGACCCCGAGAGGCCCAATAATGGCGCCAACAAAGGCCCAGTAAGACCCTTGGACTGATAGGTGGGCCAGTGTCCGGCAGAACCCCGGAAAAGTGCGAAATTACGAAAATGCCCCTGTGTTGTACTAAAGGGGTAGTAGATGTATGAGGGCATTTTGGTTATTCTGGACAGGCCCAGGAGCCAGGGCACATACAGATAAAGTTACTTAGAGTCAGTATATGCCCTGACAGAGTACAGAAGGGTGTAAAATGATGATTTTACCCTTAGGGTTAAAATAGTGCAAGAAAGGGCACCCAGGGGTATTTTGGTAATTTACAAAGGGCTGTTTCTTGGGAATCGTGCCATCAGAGTACTTGGGCTGGATCAGAGACCCAAGATGATATTCCCAGGCCCAAAAACGTAGGCCCAGTGATATGTGAGAAAAAGTGGCATTAAAATACTATTTTAATGCTGTTTCAATAAAGTAAAGTTACTCGGTTGGCACGATAACCGAGGAGGTGATCAGATAAAGTCTGGGACTTATCTGGATAGCATTGGAAGGCGTGAAAGGTCCCTTCCAGGTGCCACATGGCGCAACCTTAGAGGCAGAAGAAAAGTTGAGGACACGTATTACGGTGCAAGACTCTGGACCGGTACTGGATTGGACTGAACTGCTGAGTCAGCTGATGAGGTGTCCAGGAATTGTGACATGTGAAGAATGTGGCGATGAGGTGTCCCGGTGAGGTGTCATGGATGATGTCATGCATGAAGCAGTAAAAAGAAATAAAGAAAAATAGGAAAATCCAGGAAAAATCAGGACCACATGTTCAGATGGCTTCAAAATTACAGAAATGCCATCCATTAAAGCTATAAATACCCCCTTCCCCTCCCATTTTATGCATCCCACATTTTTGGCAAGAAAAGAGAGAGAAAGAAGAGAGAGAAGGAGAAAGAAAGAAAGAAAGGAAGTTCTGGTGGAGTTGGAAGCAGTATAGAAGTTCTGGAGTTCTGCTTCTGAGGTAGTAACTAATCCTAGCTCTTATGTAATGTCTTTGTGATTTGTTGTGCTATTGTTTGGTTGGATTGTTATCTTATATGTTATGCTTGAAGCTCTATTACAATGCTATGATCATATGTTATTGAATATGGAAGCACGCAGCATACTTATCTATACACAATCACAAGCAAGCACCGTCACTCTGCATTACATATATTGTTATGATTATTACTACTGAGATTCCCCCGAATCTCATTCCACATATATAACATTACAGGGGAGGTTCTGTCAAAATAAAATCTGGAAATTTTAAGAGACGCCGTTATGCTGCCAAAATTCTGGCAACGAAGAAGGAACAAAGAAAGGAACTGATACGTACTGTGTACGTAGGTGCTGTCTAAGGAGGCTGGAACTGAGTGGACCTAGCCGGTTCATCCAGTCTTTCCTGGGTACTACGTAGAATGGTAGTTCTCATGAGGAAATTACCGAATCGGTACAACATCGGTTACTTTCTAAAGAAGAATTGTAGCAGTTATGCTGCCAGATTTTAGGCAGGAAAAGATGTAATAGAAATATGATAATTTGCTGTATGCCTTGTTGTATGACATTTTATTATTTAATAATAAATGTTGTTTGGCATGTTCAATTTGTGAATGGGGAATTAAGGGAGAAATTCGCAGGTCTTGAGGTAGCAGTGTTCTGACCTCAGTTTGACCTAGTAAACGGAGGAGTTTGGCTATGAAATTTGGTGAGCTGTAGTACACATCTGGGGCATTCCGTGGATAGGTAATAAGCCTTATTTGGATGTGTAGAACGAGATAAATTAATTTTCAAATTAAAGGTCCAGAATAAGGAACTTAAGAGTGAAATTTTTAATTTCTAGGCTTAAGTTAAGATATGATCGAGCTAATATCGCTTCCGTAAGTGTACTCTGAGGAGTCTAAGGGAGGATGTTTCAGAAGTCCTGATAAAAATTTCCTACGTTTCCTCGATATTAATTATAAGAATTTACTGTAAAATTTTATCTAATTCTAAGGTCTAAAAAAATACTGCAATATTTTTTTCTAAACTTCATAAATTTATATCAATTCATCAAGACCTCAAATCAAAACTTTGTGTTGCGTTAAACTGATCAGAATAATTTTCTCTATTTATTAGTAAAATTTGGGACTGAATTATTTTCGGGCAGTTTTGGGCCTTTTCCAGCTCAACTTTCTCATAATTACAATTTTACCCTGAACTTTTGACAAATTACATTTTAGTCCCTCAAACTTTCTAAAATTACACTTAAGGGCCCAAACTTTATCTCTATATTTTATTTTGTACCATGGACATTTTAAACTTTTCAGTTTAGTCCCTCTCTTTCTTTAAAACTTATCTAACCTTTATCATTCATTCTAATCATCTTCATAATCCCTTTCAAAACTCTTTCCTCTATCTGTCCCTTATAGTTCCATTGTCTATTTCATACAGATAGGGAAAAATTAGGATATGACAAGTAGCCTAATGATAGGTAACCCCCTAAGAAGGGATAAGAAAGAGTGCAAATGCCACAAATGTTTGGCATAGATACATAAAGTTATGTAAGAGGATGAGAAAAGTTAAGAAAAGTTAAAGAAGTTATAAAAAGTAAGAGAATAGAACCCCTTATGTTAGAATTGTAATTTGAATTACAATTTTGTATAAGGAGAAAGAAAGGCAAAAGAACACTATTTCTCCTGAAAGGCTAAGTGTAAGAGAAATGACGTGGACCCCAGAATTACATCAAAATTCTGAAGGGTAAGAAATGAAAGAAATGGACACTACTCACAAGTTCAGTAAGTTGTCCATAAGATGAGAAGGTAAATAGATGATAAAGATGGATGAGTAATAGGAAGAAGTAGATTTCAATTCTGATTGAGTTGATTCCGAAAGGAGAGCATAGTAGCATAAAGGAGATGTAAAGTTTTTATGGATGATAAGAGCACTCAGCCAGATGTCAAGATAATTTGGCTAAGATATTAATTAAATTTCGAGGACGAAATTTATTTTAAGAGGGGAGAATTGTAATATCCCTACTTTTAGGACCAAAGACTCAGAAAGTAGCCTAAAATAGATAGGCTACTAGACCCCTTTGAGCAAAAGTACCAGAAATATACAGAGAGTTTTTAGGGACTAAACTGCAAATAAGTGAAAGTATAGGGACTTATATGTAAATAATAAAAGTCCCTATGGGCATAATGTCATGTTGGGAAAGAAAGGAACTAACGTGAAAGTCTAAAAGTTCCATGCTACAAAAATGGAAGTAGACACAAGTTGTGGGCCATTAGGTGTAATTATGAAAAGTTAAGGGACTTAATTGAAAAGAGGAAAAGTTTCCAGGGGCAAAATAGTAATTATAGAAAGTTGAGCAAGAAGTGGCTTAGAACTGCCTGGAAGCATTTCTATCCCAAATTTCATCAGTAGATAGAGAATGTTGTGCTAGTTAATCTAGCCTGATACAAAAATTTTATTGAAGTTCCAAATAGCTAATATTTATCTGATAGTCTAAAAGTTATCTGAATTTTTATTAGACCTTCTGGACCTCAGATATAAGTGAAAAGTCACAGGAAGGTGCGTCCGGTAAAGCTAGAGGTCAGGGAAATGACAGAATCCAGAAAGGAGTCCTGTAGGAAAAGTTATTCACTTTTTAGTAAATTTTGACGGTAGTTCGTGAACATCCGATATCCGATTGTGAAACATAACCAGTAACCAAGGTGGGATTGAATGAGCCTAAATGACATCACAGGAGGCCTATGATGATGCCAAGTAAGGCCCAGGCCCATGATATCAGTTTATCGGTTAAAGGGGCCAGTGTCCTAAAATATTTAGAAAATATGCAAAATGATGAAAATACCCCTATGTTATAAAATAATTAAAGAATGAATTAAGGGTATTTTGGTCATTTGACTAAGGATAGAAGGTCAAAGAGAGTTCCCAAAATAGTTGACCAAGGTCAGGGAATACTCTGTTGAAATGTGAAAAGACAATAATTCCCTTAGAATTATTAAAGTAAATAAAGAGAAACCAAAGGCATTTTGGTAATTTGCCAGGGGATATGTAATTAAGTTAATACCCAGTCCAAGAATATCAATGGTAGGAAGAATCCAGATACTAGATTTAAGATCAGAATATATATTATGGAATGCCAGAAAAATTAGATTCAGGAAAAAGTCTGGCTTTTGGGAAATTAGACTGAGCTGGTACAGGATTGGAAAGATCGGACTAGAGGTTTCTAGAAGCGATAACTCACTAGGTAAGGTATTTCAAGGGACCCACCAAGGTGCCACCTAGCATGCAAGGTGTCCCTTGATGATATCATCTGTTGGAAATTGTGCCCTAGGGGCCAATCATTGTATCAAGTTATCACATTATTTGCATGTTTACTCTGATGACCATCCTTGGATAACTTATGATCTTATCCTAAATGTCCCTAGTCAGTCATCTATGCAGGAGCAGAGATGAAATAAGACCAGTTTGACTTTGAAGATATATAGAGATATAAATCAAAGTCATAGGCACATGTAAGAGTACAAGGTGCTGGACCGACCGGCTATGATAGAGCTGCATGGGTCAAGTCATAAGCTTCTCTCATATACAAGCCATGTCACTATGCCCTTTGACCTGACATCATCATGGATTTCTACATGACAAACGCTCAGCTTTGACCTAGTCAAAAGTCACTTTTGACCGAGTGATCATAAAAGCTATGTTCAGGCTTAGTGGTTTTTCATGCGGAGGAATATGAATGGTCAAGATGGAATTTGTCCCTCATATTCGTAGGGAGATATTACTGGGCCCCTCGATGAGTGAGTCTGAGAAATGTATGGCCATACTGTAATGGAAGGGTAGTTCCATTTCTATAGTCAGACTACTCAGGGATCGAGAAAGTAACGGTCAGGAACAGGAGGATGACGTTCTCCATGCCTCATCCATGATTGAAATATCGTGTGACAAAAGGGACTGGATATGGTTGTATGAAAGGTTACATCGTTTATCGATCCTCATATGATTTGGGTAGTCGTAATGCCTTGCTAGAGACCGCTTACGACTTGTGGGTCTGTATAGTAACTGGCCCACTGCCAACTTCATATGGGCCTACAGAGTCGCACACAAAATAGCCTAATGCGAGCTATGATGTCTAGATTCATTTAATCTAAGAGATGTATAGATTCAATGAATAATCTAGGGTGGATATATATATTTTATATATATATAAATTAGTATATATATTATATATAATATAAGAGATATTTGCAAGATTTAATTTATAAGGATAAATTAAATCTCTATCGTTTTTGAATTTGAATTTAAATAGATATGATCTATTTGAATTTGAAATTCAAATTGATAAGATATCTCAAATTTGATTTATAAGAATAAATCAAATATAATTCCGTCTTATCTTTATTTTAAATTAAATAAATAAGTGAATTAAATCTGTGGGACGGATTTACTATAAACCATATTTATTTAATTAGTTTCTTATCAAATTAGTCAATATATGATATTGTATTAATTTTAGAATTAATATAAGATTAATTCTGAATCCCGGCCCAATAAGAAGCCCGATAGCATCCTATATATTTGACATTAGTGGCTAGGGTTCGACACACAATATACAGACACAAGAAAAGGGGCAAGGAGAGTGCAAAAGGTTTGCAGATAAGAAACTGCCGAAATAGAGACGGTGAGGACGGAATCTTGAGAAAGCTCTAGAAGGATAAGAGGCGCTAGCACGTCGTTCGTGATTGGAACGCTGTTCGTGTGGATACCGGTAGAGGAAGTCGATCTGAGTTGTCGACTTATTGCGATCGAAAAAAGAGCACCAGGTACGATGAAGTCACGACCAGTTGACACATAGGTCACAACTAAATTGGCATCTAAACGTCAGAAATCCGAAAAGAGACTACAGGTCGCGACTAGAAGCAGAGGAAGTCACGACTGAGAACTCCAGAGATGACAAGTCGTGACTAGAAGCTGATTAGATCGCGACTGCAAACTCTGGAGGCGACAGGTCATGACAAGAAGCTGAGGATGTCGCGACTGAAAACTCTAGAGGCGAAGAGTCACGACTAGTGGACACTGAGGTCGCGACCACAGCTTGAATACCGAAGGTAACACTTCTTTCTCCTTGACTTAAACATATTCGGTAGATCCTGGCTGGGAATGGAAAAAATTTTAAAGTTAATTTACGCTGCGTGTCTTCCAATTCCCAACATCATCATGGTGATGCAGGTAAAGCTTCTTGAGAAAGCTAAGTGATCTGAGCCATTCATCGCGATTCAATTTAGTCTGTCTATTCCATTTCCCTTCACCTATAAATACCCCTACCCCCTCCCATTCCATTCACACCACGGCAAGGAGAAGAAAGAGAGAGAGAGAGAAAGAGAAAGAAAGGGAGGAAAAAAGAGGAGGTCTAACTGAGATAGGAGCAATTCAAGGAGCTTAGGGACTCAGTAAGCTTAGGAATAAGGTAAGTTGTAACATCCCAATTTTCAGGCCTAGAGACGCAGAAATAGCCTAAGATTGAGAGGCTACCAGACCCCTTTGAACAGAAGTCCCGGAGACACACAAAGAGTTTTCAGGGACTAAGCTGCAAATAAGCAAAGGTACGGGGACTTATGTGTAAACAGTGAAAGTCCCAAGGGGTAGAATGGCCATTTTGGGATGATGTAAAAGTTAAAGGTTGTAGAGTTGAGAGCTGACCATTTTGGTCGCGACTAGAGATAAGTGTGGTCGCGACTAATAGTTACAGAAAGAGCTAGGCGCGACGAGAAAGAAGTGTGGTCGTGACTAATATTGGCAGAAAGGTTTAGACGCGACTGAAAGATGTGTGGGTTGCCACTAATAGGCAAAATGAGCCTGGTTGCGACTAAAAAGTAATGAGGTCGCGACTGAAAAGTGATATGGTCGTGACGCAAAACTGTTATGGTCGCGACTAATAGGCAAAATGAGCCTGTTGTGACTAAAAAGTAATGAGGTCGCGACTGAAAAGTGATATGGTCGTGACGCAAAACTGTTATGGTCGCGACTAAAGGATGTTGTTGTCGCGACTAATGTACACAGAAGTGTTAGGTCGCGATAAGATGATGATTAGGTCATGACTAGTGGCTATAAGTGGGGCTAGCCGTATGGATCAAGTGGGCCAAGAGTTGTGAAGGTCCAAAGGAGATAGTTACCCGGTTAGAGATAAAACTGGGGCAGGAGGTCAGATAGAGGAAAGGATATCTGGAAACCATGAGATGAACTGATAAGGTGTACTCATGGGACCCACGGGATGCCACATGGCATTAAAGTAATGATTCAGTAAAGTTACTCGGTTGGCACGATAACCGAGGAAGTGATCAGATAAAGTCTGGGACTGAAACATCCTTACTTTCATGTGTCTTAGGGACCATTTGGTAGCATTTAGAACCACTTTCAAGGTCATTGAAATCCAATTTCTCAATCTGGAGTTTTACTCTTATCGAGTATTGTTCACTATGAAAATTCCAGATGAGTGACCTGACTTCCAAAAATCATAACTAATTCTAGAAACATCTAAATGAAGTGTTTCTAATTGATAATTAAAGCTAACTCAATTATCTTTCAGGGAAAAATAACTCGTTGACCATTCATTGACCGAGTCAACGTCAGTCAATGTCAGAACTTTACTGTTCATCCAACGTTTTTCTCCTGAATCCAGCATTCTGGTCCCAATTTTGATAATTCATATCTTCATGTGTAGACATCCAAATGAGACGTTTCATATATCAAATTAATCTTGGTATGTCTACTATTTACCATAAAAATTTCATACATTTATTCATCCATTTACTATTTTTAATCATTTATCAAACATGATTAGATCACCACGTGTTACTATTCACAGTGGTAAATTTCAGCATTTCTACTTTGCATACATATGCATACATCCATCATTTATTAGTTAAACATGCCAAACAATATCTTTATTAAATAGTAATTCATTATACATCAGGGCATGTATGAAATCCTCATATTTCTATTACATCATTTTCTGCCTAAAATCTGGCAGCATAACCGCTACGCTTCATCTTCAGAAAGTAACTAATCTTGTACCGATTCGGTAATTCCCGTGAGAACTACCATTCTACGTAAGTACCCAGGAAAGAATGGATGAACCGGCTAGGTCCACTCACTTCCAGCCTCCTTAGATAGTACCTACGTACACAGTACGTGTCAGCTCCTTTCTTCACTACTGCTTTCTTGTTATAATTTCGGCAGCATAACGGCGTCTCTTAAAATTTCCAAAATTCATTTTGACATAACCTCCCCTGTAATAGTTTACTTATTGGGATGAGATTCGGGGGAATCTCAGTAGCAACAATCATAATAATATATGTAATGCAGAGTGACAGTGCTTGCTTGTGATTGTGTACAGATAGGTATGCTGCGTGCTTCCATGCTTAATAACATATGATCATAGCATTATAGTAGAGCTTCAGACATAACATATAAGACAACAATCCAACCAAACAATAGCACAACAAATAACAAAGCTATTACATAAAAGCTAGGATTAGTTACTACCTCAAAAGGTCAGCAGAACTCTACTATCTCTATTCTGCTTCCAGCTCCGCCAGAATTTCCTTTCTTTCTTTCTTCCTCTCACTTTCTCTCTCTAGCACTTCCTCCTCTCTCTTAAAGGCTCCTTGGCCGTGGCATATGAAGAGCAAGGGGGGTATTTATAGTTTTGGTCAATGGCATTTCTGTAATTTTGAAGCCATCTGATCCTGTGGTCCTGGTTTTTCCGGAATTTCCTATTTTTCTTTATTCCTTTTACTGCATCATGCATGACATCATCTCAAAGCCACCTCATGGGACACCTCATCATGCACATTTCTCACATGGCAAAATTGCAAGCTTCTTGGACACCTCATCAGCTGACTCAGCAGTTCCAGTCCAATCCAGTACCGGTCCGGTCCGATTTCCCACAAACTGGACTCACCGGTAAAGATTGTGTCACATGTCCTTAACTTTTCTTCTCCCTCTAAGATGACGCCATGTGGCATCTGGAAGGGACCTTTCATGCCTTCCAATGCTATCCAGATAAGTCCAGGATTTTATCTGATCACCTCCTCGGTTATCGTGCCGACCGAGTAACTTTACTTTATTGAAACAGCATTAAAATAGTATTTTAATGCCACTTTTTTCCACATATCACTGGGCCTACGTTTTTGGGCTCTGGGAATGTTATCTTGGATCCTGATCAAGCCCAAGAACTCTGATGGCTCGATTCCCAAGAAACATCCCTTGGCAAATTCAGTCCCTTTTCAAATACCGATAAATCTCCCTATCGGATACCCGGAGGCCTCACACTCCCGTATGGATTTTCTAATTTACGAATAACTTTTTCTACAGGCCTCCTATCAGTATTCTGTCAGTTTCCCGACATCCGCCCCATAAGGACGCATCATCCTGTATTTTCTCACTTAGATCTAAAATCTAGGATATCCGGTAGGAATTTTCATAACTTTTGGACTATCAGATCAATTCTGGCTATCTGGAGTCTTGAAAAATTCCTGTATTAAACCAGATTACCGAGCGTCACTTGTTCTCTCTATCGGTGAAATCTGGGACTGAAATGCTTTCGGGCAGTCCAAACCACTTCCTGCCTGACTTTCTTTAATTACAATTTAGCCCCAAGGAACTTTTCTTCTTTTCATTTAAGTCCCTTTTTACTTGGCTAAAATTACACTTAAGGACCCCACATTTTTGTCTACTTTTCCTTTTTGGCTTTAAACTTTCCATAATTGCACTAAAGTCCTTCCATTTCCTTTCTTTACTTTACTAGGTCTAGGGGCATTATTATCTTTTCATATCTTACCAGAGTATTCTCTGACCCTGGTCAACTATCCAGATACCCTTTCTTGACTGTCTAACCTTAGCCAAATGACCAAAATACCCTTTACTCATTCTTCAGTTATTCGATAACATAAGGGCATTTTCGTCATTTTGCACATTTTTCCCGGACACCGGCCCCTCTTACCACTGAACTGATATTATGGGCCTGGGCCTTCCCTAGTGTCACTACGGGCCTTAGAAAACACTGTATGGCCTCCGGCCATAGTCCGATCATCTCTATTCGGACTGCTCTTCCTTTACCGATTATAACTGTAAATTCCCATCTTCGAGAATTTTTACAGAAAAATCGGGACCTCAAATCAAAATTCTGTGTTGCGTCATTCAACCCGGAATCCTCTCTATCTCCCGATATTTTTAGATATTTTATCCGGACCGGGCTATTTTTGCCTGAAAGTACGCTCCCGCTCACACTTTTCAAAAATGACCATTCTACCCTTGGTCACATTTCTAATTCTTTCATACACATAGAGACCTCATATGCATATTTCACAGTTCAGTTAAATGATCAGCATAATTTTCTCTATTTTCTGGTAAAATATGGTACTCGTCGGGTACCAGCCTGATCTTTCTCATAATTACGATTATGCCCTTGAATTCTCTTTCTGGCATCTCTAGGCCTAAAAATTGGGGTGTTACAGGGATTTATCTGGATTGCATTGGGAAGCGTGCAAGGTCTCTTCCAGGCGCCACATGGCACTGATCTGGAGGAAGTAGAAGAAGCTAAGGACACGTATTACGATATAAGACTTTGGACCGGTGAGTCAGCATGCTGAGTCAGCAGGTAATTATGAAAGGCTGAGTCAGCATGATAATGCAGTAAAGGAAATAAAGAAAATACGAAATTCCAGAAAAACCGTGGCCACAGGATCAGAGTTCATGGAAATTACGATATTGCCATTGGAGGCAATTATAAATACCCCCTCCCTCATTCATTTGTATCACGCATGGGCAAGGGAAGGGAGAGAAAGAAGAGAGAGAAGGAGAAGGAAAGGAAGAGTGAAAGGAAGAAAGAAAGAAAGGAAGTTCTGGCGGAGCTAGAAGCAGAATAGAGATAGTGGAGTTCTGCTGAGCTAGCCAGGTAGTAACTAATCCTAGCTTTTATGGGATGGCTTTGTAATTTGATGTTGTCTTATATGTTATGTCTGAAGCTCTATTGCAATGCTATGATCATATGTTATTGAGTATGGAAGCATGCAGCATACTTATCTGTACACAATCACAAGCAAACACTGTCACTCTGCATTACATATATTGTTATGGTTGTTACTACTGAGATTCCCCCGAATCTCATCCCCATATATATATAACCCATTACAGCGAGGTTATGTTGAAGTAAAGTTTGAGAATGCTAGGAGATGTCGTTGTGCTGCCGAAGTTAAGACTGAACATCAGAATATGATAAGTACTGTGTACGTAGGTGATGTCTAAGGAGGCTAGAAGTGAGTGGACCTAGCCGGTTCATCTAGTCTTTCCTGGGCACTACGTAGAATGGTAGTTCTCATGAGGGAATTGCCGAATCAGTACAGTTCAGTTCTTTGTACAGATGAAGAGTAGCGGTTACGCTGCCGGATTTTAGGCAGGAAAGGATGTAATAGAAATATGAGAATTCTGTATATGCCTTGTTGTACGACATTTTGTTATCCAATAATAAATATTGTTTGGCATGTTGAATTTGTGAATGATGAATTAAAAGAGGGAAATTCGCAGGTCCTAAGGTAACAGTGTTTTAACCTCAGTTTGACCTAGTAAACGGAGGAGTTTGCCCATGAAATTAGGTGAGTCAGTAGTACACATCTGGGGCATTCCGTGGATAGGTAATAAGCCTCATTTGGATGTGTACAATGAGATTAACTAGTTCTCAAAGTAAAGGTTCAGAATAAGGAACTTAAGAGTTAAAAGTTCAACTTCTGGGCTTAAGGTAAGATATAAATCAAGCTAATAATGCTTCTGCAAGTGTGCTCTGAGGAGTCTAAGGGAGGATGTTTCATTTTGGTATCAGAGCAAGAGATTCTGGCATAGACCAGACAAGGATCTAGATCAGAGCAAAAGATTCTGGCATAGGCAGGAGAGGGCTCTGACTCAGAGCAAGAGGTTTTGGCTTAGACCAGACAGGGTTCTGGTTCAGAGTATAAGATTCTGACACAGAATAGAAGGTTCTGGCTCAGTGATACTCTGAGATAGTTAGATTGATGTTTAAATAAGTTAGAGAAGTGAATTAGAAAGGTTAATTCCCTTAGAGTACGGGAAGTGATACCCAAGTCGCGACTAGAGTGGCTGTAGGTCGCGACTGGTTGCCTCAAAGAGAGTTTGAGTCGCGATGAATAAGTGCCTAGGTCACGACAGTTATTCACAGAAAGGTAGGGTCGCGACAAGTGTGGTTGAAGGTCGCGACGGAAAAGAATTAAGGTTGCGACGGGAAAGGTCTTATGTCATAACTAATATGTACAAAGAGTTAAGGTTGCGACGTGAAGAGGCCTATGGTTACGACGAGTAGTGTTGCAGTATGCGACTAGTGTGAAAAGGGATCCAGGTCGCGACGTGAGAAAAGGTAGGTCGCGACTAAAGATCACAGAGATGCCAGGTCGTGACAAGTAAAGTACTATGGTCGCGACTAGAAGTCATAAAGGATGTGTGTTGTGACTGTGAAATTCTAAGGTCATAACGAAATAAAGCAAAGGCCATATGATGAGTTGAGTTAGATGAGATATGCTTAGGAGTAATCCTAGCACATGGCCTAACGTTAGAGACATGATGGTTAATAGATAAAGAGCTAATGTTCCCTAAGCAGAGGGATTCCATCGCGGAGAAGTGTTAGACTTAGGGCAGAGTACCCTAGAGAACGTAAGTGGTAGTAAAAGATGATGAATGAGATCCATGCGACGGAAGTTCGCTAGAATCAATAGAAAGACCAATAAGGAACCACAGTCCGATCAAGAATAGACTGGGACTGATAGATAGATAGAAGAAGTAAAGAGATAGTAGAAAGGTAGCCACAGATTACGAGATAAAGTGACTCCCCTATTCCCTATGTAAGAAAGAGTGATGAAGGGTTGAGTCTATACCCTGATAAGAGAGTAGCGTGGCAGCCTAAAATAGATAGATATTTCAAGATGAATGATCAAAATATGATAGGCAATATGATAAAGAAAATATGTCTTGAGGCTTACTTAGTCTGATGGATGGTTGAGCAAATTATGATAAGGATATGGCTTATGTTGCCATAAGATATGATAGTTGCATCTCTTTGCAGTTGTCATATGATGACATGCATGATAGAGTATGCTATGATGAATGGATACTCCCCTTTTTGCAGTGCATGTAGGGTAGAGTATATATATATGAGTACACATATGAGATGAAGAAGTTATGAGGAAGTTATGTTGCTTCCATACCATATGACATGTAATGAGATATGTATTGAGGATGATAGATAGTCTCAGTTTATGGGACAATAAGTTATGATATTTAGATATGATTTATGAATGAGGATACTTAGGTAATTCTGCAGACTTGTGAATGCAGTACTCAGGGCCATTTCTATTGAAAGAGATGGTATACAGCAAGAAAAGCAGATAAGAGTAAAGAGATTGTTTCTAGATCACTCTTCAGATAAGAGTTGGATCTGAAACAGATGGCTCTCAGATAGAGCTAGATGCAGATGAGTATATATCACTCTTCAGATAAGAGTTGGATCTGATACAGAATGCTCGCATTTAGAGCATGGTTCAAATGGCTCGCAGTTAGAGCACAGATTGAAATGAGAAGTATGATGAGGCCATAGCAGTAGATTGCAATGGCAGGTGGTTAAACCATGATGGCATAAGGCATGGTAAGCCACAGTAAAGTAAGAAAGATGAGAGGGAACTCCTAAGTACAAGAGGAAGTAAGTAAAGTCTCGGTAAATAATATGAGGCTACTGAATACATTTTTAAATTTTTATGGAGTTATCAACAGGTGGAAGCAGTTAACCTTATAACTTAGTCTGTTGGTTTAAGATCTTCGGGAGATATACAGTATAACAGAATCATAGTTAGATTCTGGAGGGTCGCAGTTAGATCCTAGCATGGCTCCAGGGTCATAGTTAGATCCTAAGAGATTCAGAGTCGCAGTTAGATTCTGAAGAGGCTAATGGTTGATCGCAGTTAGATCCCGAGGTCACAGTTAGACCTAGCCTAAGGAAAGTAATGAGCCATGAGATATGAGTACAGTATAATATCTCTTTGGGAAAATGAACGCCAAAGGCGAAGTTAAGGTGAGGAAGCTTCACCAGTTGATAAACCCAGCCAGAAAAACTATTTATAATTATTTTTCTCAGATAGCCTATACAGATTGAACTTAGCTTTCCCTTAAACAAAGATGGAGTCCAAGTTCAAATCTGAGTGCTGATATTCAAAGTTTTGTAGAAATATGCCTGAGGAGCAGAGAAGAGAATCCTCTGTGTAATGAGAACAGAAGAGTATGAGTAGATTGATCCCCCAGATGAGGGTAAAGAGATTAAAAGGCTAGAGAAGACCTAGAGAAGAGGGTCTAAGGCAAAGTAAAGATAGAACGCAGTTCTATGAGGAAAAGAATGTTAGCCTTATGGTATCTCAGGATAAGTCATGATAAGGCAAGATAAGTTACGAAAGGGTGAGATACACCATGAGATAGCCAGAGTTGGCTAGATATGCCATGATAAAGTAGCAAAAGCAGGTAATAAGATACACTATGGTAAACGTGTAATATGACACACACCGAGAAATGTGCATTTTCTGAACAGATAGAGAGCCTCCCTTTTGTAGGGATCATATGTTTAAATGTTATGTTACGAATAGAATAGAAAATGAGAGCTTTCCCTCGTTGCATGAGATGTCAGGCCATATGTTATGCTAAAATTGTGCAAGCTCCAAGTGTTAGAGCTGTGCATAATTAGAACAGAAATGCTTGAGCTCCGATGTTAGAGCTTTGCATTCATAAGCAGGTATGCAGTCCTGCAATATGTTGGCCAGGCATTATGCATAGGTGCTCTTATTTAAGAGTTGGTGCTCTTGTTCCGCAGCAAAGTAAAGAAAGAATAGCTGGGTAAGTCCTCTCTCTGTATGAAGTTAAGTGCTAATAATGATGAGAATATATGATTATATAAAAAGAAAGATAAGATGTTGCAGATATTAAAGCAGTCTGCGAGATATTAAGAGAAGTAATAAGAGATAAATGCTTGAAGTATGTTGCTGAAAGGGATATGATGAGTAGTTAGAAGAAATTCCCGAATGCAGGAATATTCAAGAAAATTTGATATCAAAGAAATGGACACTGCTTATAAGTGCAGTAAGTGATCCATAAGAGAAAAGTAGATTTCAAACTCTGATTGAGTTGACCCAGAGAAAATAAAAGCATGTTATAAAGAGATGTAAAGTTTTATGATAAGGTACTCTGCCAGATATTGAGTAAATTTGGCTATGGTACTAATTAAATTTCGAGGACGAAATTTATTCAAAGGGGAGGAGAAATGTAACATCCCAATTTTCAGGCCTAGAGATGCAGAAATAGCCTAAGATTGAGAGGCTACCAGACCCCTTTGAACAGAAGTCCCGGAGACACACAGAGAGTTTTCAGGGACTAAGCTGCAAATAAGCAAAGGTACGGGGACTTATGTGTAAACAGTGAAAGTCCCAAGGGGTAGAATGGCCATTTTGGGATGATGTAAAAGTTAAAGGTTGTAGAGTTGAGAGCTGACCATTTTGGTCGCGACTAGAGATAAGTGTGGTCACGACTAATAGTTACAGAAAGAGCTAGGCGCGACGAGAAAGAAGTGTGGTCGGGACTAATATTGGCAGAAAGGTTTAGACGCGACTGAAAGATGTGTGGGTTGTGACTAATAGGCAAAATGAGCCTAGTTGCGACTAAAAAGTAATGAGGTCACGACTAAAAAGTGATATGGTCGTGAAGCAAAACTGTTATGGTCGCGACTAAAGGATGTTGTGGTCGCGACTAATGTACGCAGAAGTGTTAGGTCGCGATAAGATGATGATTAGGTCGCGACTAGTGGCTATAAGTGGTGCTAGCCGTATGGATCAAGTGGGCCAAGAGTTGTGAAGGTCCAAAGGAGATAGTTACCCGGTTAGAGATAAAACTGGGGCAGGAGGTCAAATAGAGGAAAGGATAGCTGGAAACCATGAGGTGGACTGATAAGGTGTACTCATGGAACCCACGGGATGCCACATGGCATTAAAGTAATGATTCAGTAAAGTTACTCGATTGGCACGATAACTGAGGAAGTGATCAGATAAAGTCTAGGACTTATCTGGATAGCATTGGGAAGTGTGCAAGGTCTCTTCCAGGCGCCACATGGCACTGATCTGGAGGAAGCGGATGAAACTAAGGACACGTATTACGATGCAAGACTCTGGACCGGTGAGTCAACATGGCGAGTCAGCAGGTAATTATGAAAGGCTATGAGTCAGCATGGCGAGTCATGAAACATCCTGCCTTAGACTCCTCAGAGCACACCTGCGGAAGCTATACTAGCTGTACTTAAGTCCAGAGATTGAACTTTTACTCTTAAGTTCTTCATTCTGAACCTTTACTTTGAGAACTGTTTTCTCTCATTCTACACATCCAAAGGAGGCTTATTACCTATTCACGGAATGCCCCAGATGTGTACTACCGGCTCACTAAATCTCGTGGCCAGACTCCTCCGTTTACTAGGTCAAACTGAGGTCAGAACACTGCTGCCTCAGGACCTGCGAATTTCCCCTTAATTTACCATACATAAATTGAATATGCCAAACAATATTTATCATTGAATATCATAATGTCATACAGCAAGGCATACACAACAAAGCATACATAGAATTCTCATATTTCTATTACATCTCTTTCTGCCTAAATTCTGGCAGCATAACCGCTAATTCAGTCCCTTTTCAAATACCGATAAATTTCCCTATCGGATACCCGGAGGCCTCACACTCCCGTCTGGATTTTCTGATTTGTGAATAACTTTTTCTACAGGCCTCCTATCGGTATTCTGTCAGTTTCCTGACATCCGCCCCATAAGGACGCATCATCCTGTATTTTCTCACCTAGATCTGAAATCTAGGATATCCGGTATGAATTTTTATAACTTTTGGATGATCAGTCCATTTCTGGCTATCTGGAGTCTTCAAAAATTCCTGTATTAAGCCAGATTACCGAGCGTCACTTGCTCTCTCTACCGGTGAAATCTGGGACTGAAATGCTTCCGGACAGTCCAAACCACTTTTGGCCTGACTTTCTTTAATTACACTTTAGCCCCAAGGAACTTTTCTTCTTTTCAATTAAGTCCCTTTTTATTTGGCTAAAATTACACTCAAGGACCCCACCTTTTTCTCTACTTTTCCTTTTTGGCTTTATACTTTCCATACTTGCACTTAAGCCCCTTCATTTTCTTTCTTTTGCAATTTAATCCCTTTCTTTGCATAAATGGCCATCATATCTCTAGAGACTTTCACTATATCAGTCCCTGGACTTATTTGCAGTTTAGTCCCTAAAAACCCTCTGTATGTTTCGGGGACTTCTACTCAAAGGGATATTCCTCACATTCCTCATTTTGAACCTAGGTGAACTGTCCCGATTCTGTAGGTTAAAGACTTAACTCATCTTTAAATCCTGAAGGACTTAGCTCATCCCTCGGATTCCTACAAAATACAGGTAAGTGATCCGCCCATATCAGATTACTACCCTAGGACTACGGGTTTACCAGCCTGCCCATATCATACTACTTCCCAGTTCTCCTAGACAAAAAATCGGGATGTTACAAGTACCCAGGAAAGACTAGATAAACCGGCTAGGTCCACTCACTTCTAGCCTCCTTAGACAGCACTACGTACACAGTACTTATCATATACTGATGTTCAATCTTTACTTCGGCAGCATAACGGCGTCTCTTAGCATTCTCAAAATCCACTTCAGCATAACCTCCCTGTAATGGGTTATGTATGGGGATAAGATTCGGGGGAATCTCAGTAGCAACAATCATAACAATATATGTAATGCAGTGTGACAGTGCTTGCTTATGATTGTGTACAGATAAGTATGCTGCGTGCTTCCATGCTTAATAACATATGATCATAGCATTACAGCAGCGCTTCAGACATAACATATAAGACAACAATCCAACCAAACAATAGCACAACAAATCACAAAACCATTACATAAAAGCTAGGATTAGTTACTACCTGGCTAGCTTAGCAGAATCCTACTATCTCTATTCTGCTTCCAGCTTCGCCAGAACTTCCTTTCTTCCTTTCCTCCTTTTTCTCTTCCTTTCCTTCTCCCTTTCTCTCTTCTTTCTCTCTCTTTCCCTTCTCCATGCGTTGAGCAGAGAAGGCAAGGGGTATTTATAACCTCCTCCAATGGCATTTTCGTAGTTTCTATGAACTTTGATCCTGTGGTCCTGGTTTTTCCTGGAATTTCCTGTTTTCCTTAATTCCTCCTTTACTGCATCATCGGGACACCTCAGCAGAATATTTTATGCTGACTCACCGGGCTGACTCACTGGTCCAGAGTCCTACCTCGTAATACGTGCCCCTCAGCTTTAACTGCTTTCTCCAGACTAATGCCATGTGGCTACTGGAAGAGACCTTGCACGCTTCCCAATGTTATCCAGATAAGTCCCAGACTTATCTGATCACCTCCTCGGTTTTCATGCCAACCGAGTAACTTTACTCTACTGAAAGGTTACTGAATCATGCTCTAATGCCAGGTGTCATCTTGTGGGTCCCATGAGGATACCTTATCAGTCTACCTCATGGTTTCCAGATAACCTTTCCTATATCTGAGCTCTTTCCCCAGTTCTATCTCTAACCGGGTAACTATCTCATTTGGACCTTCACCACTCTTGGCCCATACGCTTGGCACCACTTTAGCCACTAGTCGCGGCCTCATCATCACCTTATCGCGACATAACATCTTTTGGTTCATTAGTCGTGACCATAACATCCTTTAGTCGCGACCATAACAGTCTTTCGTCGCGACCACATCACTTTTTAGTCGCAACCAGGCTCATTCTACTCATTAGTCGCGACACCACAACATTATCCGTTACGACCAATCCTCTCTGCCAATATTAGCCGCGACCATAATACACTCTCGTCGCGACCAAAGTCTCTATCATCGCGACCTAACTGGTCAACTCTTGAACCTTTGACCTTTACATCATCCCCAAATGGCCATTTACCCCTTGGGACTTCCACTGTTTACACATAAGTCCCCATACTTTTACTTACTCACAACTCAGCCCCTGAAACTCTTTACGTTCCTCTGGGTCTTCTGCTAAAAAGGGGTCTAGTAGCCTCTTAATCTTAGGCTATCTCTGCATCTCTAGGCCTGAAAATTGGGATGTTACAAGTGAGCATGCTGAGTCAGCAGGTAATGATGAAAGGCTGAGTCAGCATGATGATGCAGTAAAGGAAATAAAGAAAATAGGAAATTCCAGAAAAATCGTGGCCATAGGATCAGAGTTCATGGAAATTACGATATTGCCATTGGAGGCAATTATAAATACCCCCTTCCTCATTCATTTGCATCACGCATGGGCAAGGGAAGGGAGAGAAAGAAGAGAGAGAAGGAGAAGGAAAGGAAGAGAGAAAGGAAGAAAGAAAGAAAGGAAGTTCTGGCGGAGTTGGAAGCAGAATAGAGATAGTAGAGTTCTGCTGAGCTAGCCAGGTAGTAACTAATCCTAGCTTTTATGTGATGGCTTTGTAATTTGATGTTGTCTTATATGTTATGTCTGAAGCTCTACTGCAATGCTATGATCATATGTTATTGAGTATGGAAGCATGCAGCATACTTATCTGTACACAATCACAAGCAAACACTGTCACTCTGCATTACATATATTGTTATGGTTGTTACTACTGAGATTCCCCCGAATCTCATCCCCATATATATATAACCCATTACAGCGAGGTTATGTTGAAGTAAAGTTTGAGAATGCTAGGAGATGTCGTTGTGCTGCCGAAGTTAAGACTGAACATCAGAATATGATAAGTACTGTGTACGTAGGTGATGTCTAAGGAGGCTAGAAGTGAGTGGACCTAGCCGGTTCATCTAGTCTTTCCTGGGCACTACGTAGAATGGTAGTTCTCATGAGGGAATTACCGAATCAGTACAGTTCAGTTCTTTGTACAGATGAAGAGTAGCGGTTACGCTGCCGGATTTTAGGCAGGAAAGGATGTAATAGAAATATGAGAATTCTGTATATGCCTTGTTGTACGACATTTTGTTATCCAATAATAAATATTGTTTGGCATGTTGAATTTGTGAATGATGAATTAAAAGAGGAAAATTCGCAGGTCCTGAGGTAGCAGTGTTTTAACCTCAGTTTGACCTAGTAAACGGAGGAGTTTGCCCACCAAATTTGGTGAGCCAGTAGTACACATCTGGGGCATTCCGTGGATAGGTAATAAGGCTCATTTGGATGTGTACAATGAGATTAACCAGTTCTCAAAGTAAAGGTTCAGAATAAGGAACTTAAGAGTTAAAAGTTCAACTTCTGGGCTTAAGGTAAGATATAAATCAAGCTAATAATGCTTCTGCAAGTGTGCTCTGAGGAGTCTAAGGGAGGATGTTTCATAAGTAATTTATTCTAGTCCCTGTTCTAATAAATTAGAGGATTGTTCTTATGAATTTAATAGTTAGAATAGAGAAATATTGCTCTCTATAAGGTTATCCGTGGATAGAAAAAAAGTTAGGAGATTGTGAGAATAGGGGTATTACCTCAAGTTAAGCTTAAGTTAAGTAGAGCTATACTAATAGGGTAATAATGAAATATTCTTATACCTTGTATAGGCTCTGACCTATGAAAATGAAGGAATATGCTAAAGACTAAAGGAAGGCTACACATCTAGTAGTGAACTTATACCCAAAACTTATATGCTTATTGCTTTAGTATAGTTAATATGCTATTAACTTGTCTTGATTATGTGAAGCATGTATGATTGAGAATACTCCGTTTATTTTTATGCTATGGCCATATGTTATAAGTAAGAATCATAGAAGCATTTATATGTCATAATGCAAGCATAATCATAGTAAAGCAAGCATGTTTAACACTAAGCATATACTTACATACATTGTTCATGGTACTGTTTTCTACTGAGATTTCCCCCGAAATCTCGCCCCTATCTTTTACAAACATAACAGGATACTATTTTGGAGAAGATGGTGAAGGGAATTGGAAGACACGCAGCGGAAATAACTTTAAAAATTTTTCCATTCCCTGCCAGGATCTACCGAATGTGTTTAAGTCAAGGAGAAAGAAGGGTTACCTTCGGTATTCGAGCTTTAGTCGCGACCTCCGTATCCACTAGTCGTGACTCCTCGCCTCTGGAACTTTTGGTCGCGACCTACTCAACTTCTCGTCATGACCTGTCGCCTCTGAAACTTTTAGTCGCGACTACTCAGCTTCTTGTCGCGACCTGTCGCCTCTGGAACTTTCATCGCGACCTCGTCTTCTTCAAGTCACGACCTGTCTCCTCTTTTCAGATTTCTGACGTTCAGATATCAGTTTTAGTAGCGACCTTTGCGTCTGCAAGTCGCGACTCTTCGTCGTGCTCCTCTCTTCTCGATCACAAGAAGTCGACAACTCATATCGGCTTCCTCTACCGGTATCCACACGAACAGCGTTCCAACCACAAACGACGTGCTAGCGCCTCTTGTCCCTCTAGGGTTTTCTCAAGATTCCATCCTCACCGTCTCTATTCTGGCAGTTTCTTATCTGCAAACCTTTTGCACTCTCCTGCCCCTTTTTTCTCTTGTGAGTTGTGTTATGTGTAGAACCCTAGCTCCTAATATCAAATATATAGGATGCTATCGGGCTTCTAATTGGGCCGGGCTTCAGAATTAATCTTATATTAATTCTGAAATTAATACAATATCATATATTGCATAATTTGATAAGAAACTAATTAAATAAATACGGTTTTTATTAAATCCGTCTCACAGATTTAATTCACCTATTTATTTAATTTAAAATAAAGATAAGACGGAATTATATTTGATATATTCTCATAAATCAAATTTGAGATATCTTATCAATTTGAATTTCAAATTCAAATAGATCATATCCATTTAAATTCAAATTCAAAAGTGATAGAAATTTAATTTATCCTTATAAATTAAATCTTGCAAATATCTCTTATTTTATATATATAATATATATATAAATCCACCCTAGACTATTCATTGAATCTAGACATCTCTTAGGTTCAATGAATCTGGACATCACAGCTCGAGTTGGGCTATTTTGTGTGCGACCCTGTAGGCCAATATTAAGTTGGCAGTGGGCCAGTTACTATACTAACCCACAAGTCGTAAGCGGCCTCTAGCAAGACATTACGACTACCCAAAATATATGAGGACCGATGAACGATGTTACCTTTCATACAACCATATCACGTCCCTTTTGTCACACGATATTTCGATCATGGATGAGGCATGGTGAACGTCATCCTCCTATTCCTGACCATTACTTTCTCGATCCCTGAGTAGTCTGACGATAGTAATGAAACTACCCTTCCACTATAGTATGGCCATACATTTCTTAGACTCACTCATCGAGGGGCCCAGTAATATCTCTCTACGAATGTGAGGGACAAATTCCATCTTGACCATTCATATTCCTCCGCATGAAAAACCACTGAGCCCGAACATAGCCTTTATGATCACTCTGTCAAAAGTGGCTTTTGACTAGGTTAAAACTGAGCGTTTGTCATGTAGGAATCCATGATGATCTTAGGTCAAAGGGCATAGTGATATGGCTTGTATATGAGAGAAGCTTATGACTTAACCCATGCAGCTCTCTCATAGCGGGTCGGTCCAACACCTTGTACTCTTACATGTGCCTATGACATTGATTTATATCTCTATATATCTTCAAAGTCATACTGGTCTTATTTCATCTCTGCTCCCGCATAGATGACCGACCAGGGACATTTAGGATAAGATCATGAGTTATCCAAGGATGGTCATCACAGTAAACATTCAAATAATGTGATAACATAATTAATAAATTCATAAAATAATAATGTTTATAAGACAATGATTGGCCCCTAGGGCACAATTTCCAACATCCTCCCACTTGCACTAGGTACAATCATTAATTTGCCTAATTCCCATTGACCTAACATGACACTCATGTTTTGCTTGCACAAGCGGCTTTGTTAGAGGATCAGCGACATTATCTTCTCCTGCTACCATGCATATTTTTTCTTATATCACCTCTATCATTGATTTCTCTGATGAGATGAAATCGCCTGAGTATATGCTTGGTCCTTTGATGTGACCTAGGCTCTTTGGCCTGTGCAATGGCACCACTATTGTCACAGAACAAAGTTATTGGATCTGAGATGATCGGTATCACCCCTAGTTCAGTAATGAACTTCTTGATCTAAACAGCCTCCTTATCTGCATCAGATGCTGCTATATACTCGGCTTCCATTGCAGAATCTGCTACAGTGCTTTGCTTGGAGCTCTTCCAGCTTACTGCTCCATTATTCAGGAGGAATATGTATCCAGATTGCGATTTCTGGTCGTCTTGGTCAGTTTGGAAACTTGCATCTATGTAACCAGTTACACAGAGCTCGTCATCCAATCTACCATAGACCAAGAATAAGTCCTTAGTCCTTCTCAAGTACTTAAGGATATTCTTGACAGCAATCCAATGGCCCTCACCAGGGTCCTGTTGATATCTGCTAGTCATACTTAAGGCAAACGAGACATCCGGTCGAGTACATAACATGGCATACATGATGGATCCTATGGCCGAGGCATATGGAACCTTACTTATGCGACCTCGCTGATCAGGTGTACTAGGACACAAATCCTTGCTAAGGTGAATACCATGAGACATGGGTATGAAACCCCTCTTTGATTCCTGCATACTAAACCTATGCAGTATCTTGTCTATATAGTCTGACTGAGTCCTAGAAGCCTTTTAGATCTATCTCTATAGATCATAATTCCTAGGATGTAGGTGGCTTCACCCAAGTCTTTCATTGAGAAAGACTTTCCTAACCAAGACTTGACAATCTGCAAGGTAGGAATGTCATTCCCAATAAGTAGGATGTCATCGACATAGAGTACCAAAAACATAACTGTGCTCCCACTAACCTTCTTGTACACACAAGGTTCATCAATGTTTTGAAGAAATCCAAACTCTTTGACTACTTCATCAAAACGATGATTCCAACTCCGAGATGCTTGCTTCAGTCCATAAATGGACCTTTGAAGCTTGCACACCTTACCAGAGTCCTCGTACTATCATAGTCCACACCATGAGTTTGAGTAAATCCTTTTGCAACCAGTCGTGCCTTGAAGACATTTACATTGCCATCCATGTTGGTTTTCTCTTTAAAAACCCACTTGCACCCAACAATTTTTACACCTTCAGGCGGGTCGACTAAGGTCCATACCTTATTGTCGTACATGGATTGCATCTTAGACTTCATGGCACTAAGCCATTTTTCAGAGTTTGGTCCCACTATAGCTTCTCGATAGGTAGTTGGCTCATTATACTCAATGAGCAACACATCACGATTATCAGTAATCAGAAATCCATATCTCTGAGGCTGAAGTCATGCCCTATTAGATCGCCGTGGGCCTTGCGTGACTTGAGGAGTCTCAACAACTTGTTGTGAGTCTTCTCCATTTTCCATCTCTAATTCTATGGTGTCTTGTGGCTCTCGAACTTCTTTTAGATGTACCTTACTCCTACTGGTTCTTTTAGAGATAAATTCTCGTTCGAGAAAGATACCATTTCTGACAACAAACACTTTGTTATCAGTGGGGTTGTAGACATAATATCCCTTGGTTTCCTTAGGATATCCCACAAAAAGGCACTTTGAGGATTTGGGCGCTAACTTATCTGAGGCTTGTTGCTTAACATAGATCTCACATCCCCAAATCTTGAGAAAAGATAAACTAGGTTTCCTCCCAGTCCATATCTCATACGGAGTCTTTTCAACTACCTTAGATGGAACACGATTCAGTGTGAACATAGCTGTCTCTAGGGCGTGGCCCCAAAAGGACGGTGGAAGATCTGTTCGACTCATCATGGATCGAACCATATCTAATAGTGTTCGATTCCTCCGTTCAGAAACGCCATTTTTTGTGGTGTTCCTGGAGGAGTCAATTGTGAGACTATCCCACAATTCTTAAGATGATCAATAAACTCTTGGCTCAAATATTCACCACCTCGATCAGATCAAAGGGCTTTAATTGTTTTACCAAGCTGGTTTTGTACTTCATTTTGAAATATCTTGAACATTTCAAAAGATTCGGATTTATGTTTCATTAGATAGACGTAGCCATATCTACTGAAATCGTCTATGAATGTGATGAAGTACGAATAACCACCTCTAGCATTTGTATTTATCGGTCCACACACATCTGTATGTATGAGGCCCAACAAATCAGTGGCCCTCTCACTGTGCCCAGTGAAAGGTGACTTTGTCGTCTTACCTAATAAACAAGATTCGCAAGTATCATATGATTCAAAATCAAATGAGTTGAGAAATCCATCTTGATGGAGTTTAGAAATGCGTTTCTCATTTATGTGGCCCAGACGACAGTGCCAGAGGTATGTCGGATTCAAATCATTTGGTTTGACCCTTTTGGCGGTTATGTTATAGATATTTCCATGATTGGGTTGTTCCAAGTTTAATATGTAATGATCGACATGCAAATCACCATGTGCATAGAAAATATCATTACGATCAATGGAACATCTACCATTCCCAGCAATGGAAGTGTAACCTTCCTTATCCAAATAAGAAAGAGAAACAATGTTACTACTCAAAGCAGGAACATAATAGCAATTGTTCAAAACTAACAAAAGCCCAGTGGACAGAACTAATTCATAAGTGCCTACAGCTAAAGCAACAACCTTTGCTCTATTTCCAACTAGTAGGTCAACTTCGCCCTTCTTCAGCTTTCTACTGTCCTTTAGGCTCTGCACATTTGTACAAATGTGAGAACCACATGCAGTATCTAATACCTATGTAGTGGAAGTAGAGAGATGAATGTCTATAACATAAATACCTGAAGCGATAGCCCCGCTATCCTTCTTGTTTTTTTTCAGATCTTCAAGGTAGAGTTTGCAGTTCCTCTTCCAATGACCCGGTTCATTGCAGAAGAAACAAACTCCTTCCTTTGGAGGCTTTACCTTCTTTGGTACAGGCTTGGTTTTGGGCTTGCCTGACTCTTTGGTCTTACCAAATGAGCCATGACCCTTCCCCTTGCCCTTGCCTTTCTTTTTCATACCCTTTCCTTTCTGGACCATCAAAACTGTATTGGGCTTCTTCCTAACAGTCAGTTCAGCAGTTTTAAGCATCCCATCCAGTTCAGAAATAGATTTTTCCATGTTATTCATGTTGTAGTTCATGACAAACTGGTCATAACTTCTGGGAGTGAGTTCAAGATCAAATCTGTAGCTAACTCCTGGCTCATGGGAAATCCAAGCCTCTCAAGGTGATCAATGTACCCTTTCATCTTTAAGACATGAGTACTTACTGATGCACCTTCAGCCATCTTGTAGGAATGTAAGGCCTTAGTGGTCTCATACTTCTCTTGCCTTGCATGTTGCTGGAATATTTCCTTAAGATGCACAATCATCTCATAAGCCTCCATGTGTTCCAGATCTCTTTAGAGCTCCAGAACCATGGTGGCAAGCATCAAGCATCCCACATCGACAGAGTCTTCCTTATGCTTCGCATAAGAATCTCTCTGAGCTCTAGGAGCATTGGCTGCTGGCTCCTCAGGAATGGGTTGATCTAGGACATATACTTTTCTTTCCTGCTTGAGAATAATTCTCAAGTTCCTGAACCAGTCAAGAAAGTTTGTCCCACTGAGTTTGTCCTTCTCAAGGACATATCGTAATGATAATGTAGCAGTATTATTAGTCATCATGATTCTACAATTAAAATATGCAAGCGAATTAGCAATCTCCCACTGAATAAAATAACCCTCAATGTAATAATTAGTGGGCTAAGATCCATATTTGGCTTAAACTTGAGTCCGCTTTGGCAGGACGCTCAACTTTAAGTTATTTAGGTAGGTAACAACTTTACTAATTACATCAAATGTAAGTCTTATATATTTATAGGATTCCATCATCATATGATCCGGCATGTTTTAATCCCATCTAATACCTTGAGACCCAAAACAGTTTTGATAATCTCAATTAAGTCAAACAATAACAAACATAAGAGTAGCACCATTACTCTTGCTGATCTCCCCAAGATAACTTAAATGCACCCACTTTGGTGGAGCCTACAAATGAGCGATCGAGGTTTTGATAAGTGTTCATTAATTGACGGCATATGGCTTAAGATTTCTTTTAGAGGGTTTAATTAACTATCCGGTTTATATGTATCTTGATTGTATCTCATACCAGTATTATGCATATAAAACATACATGCAGTGATATAATCATAAGGTGCATAATCTTAAACGTGATACAATATGGCTCACCTATCCTAAGTCCCCTCAAGCCAATGAGAGGAGCTGTCTAATTAGAATAGGAAAATTACATAAGGAAACCTCGTTTTAACATTCGAGGGGAGTGAGATGAGAAGAGAATGTACAACGAGAGTCATTAGAGAAAGGCACGACACGCAGGCCGTATTTAGAAAAATTACAACACTTATAATCTAGAGCCATATTGTTCACTATACCCAAACATTCAAGAATCAAAATTCATACTATTTGAAGGGCAACAAATGTTTTAAAACATTCATACATCAGGAAAGTCAGTACATATTACAATTATGTTGTGCTACGAACAGGTAGACACGGCGGTCCCGCTTTCAGTTTCCTTAGACCCCATTAATATTAATTGATCAAATCAATTAACATACACCACCGATTTCAGTTTCCTTTCGGATTCCGTTTATGTCATACATAAACGGATTCCATATATGTCATACATATCTCGCATGTTATCATATAATCAGCTAAGAAGTCTAACATACATCACATGTATCAACAATCAAACCTAACTTAAACACAAAACGGTATGGCTCTGATACCACTGTAGGGAATTGGAAGACACGCAGCGGAAATAACTTTAAAAAATTTTCCATTCCCTGCCAGGATCTACCGAATGTGTTTAAGTCAAGGAGAAAGAAGGGTTACCTTCGGTATTCGAGCTTTAGTCATGACCTCCATATCCACTAGTTGTGACTCCTCGCCTCTAGAACTTTCAGTCGTGACCTACTCAGCTTCTCGTCGTGACCTGTCACCTCTGGAACTTTCAGTCGTGACCTACTCAGCTTCTCGTCGCGACCTGTCGCCTCTGGAACTTTCAGTCGCGACCTACTCAGCTTCTAGTCGCGACCTGATATCTCTGGAGTTTGTAGTCGCGACCTCGTCGTCTTCAAGTCGCGACCTGTCTCCTCTTTTTGGATTTCTGACGTTCAGATGTTTGTTTTAGTCGCGACCTTTGCGTCTGCAAGTCGCGACTCGTCGTCGTCCTCCTCTCTTCTCGATCACAAGAAGTCGACAACTCATATCGGCTTCCTCTACCGGTATCCACATGAACAGCGTTCCAACCACGAACGACGTGCTAGCGCCTCTTGTCCCTCTAAGGTTTTCTCAAGATTCTGTCCTCACCGTCTCTATTCTGGCAGTTTCTTATCTGCAAACCTTTTGCACTCTCCTGCCCCTTTTTTCTCTTGTGAGTTGTGTTGTGTGTTGTGTGTTGTGTATTGTGTGTAGAACCCTAGCTCCTAATGTCAAATATATAGGATGTTATCGGGCTTCTAATTGGGCCGGGCTTCAGAATTAATCTTATATTAATTCTGAAATTAATACAATATCATATATTGCATAATTTGATAAGAAACTAATTAAATAAATACGATTTTTATTAAATCCGTCTCACAGATTTAATTCACCTATTTATTTAATTTAAAATAAAGATAAGATGGAATTATATTTGATTTATTCTCATAAATCAAATTTGAGATATCTTATCAATTTGAATTTCAAATTCAAATAGATCATATCCATTTAAATTCAAATTCAAAAGTGATAGAAATTTAATTTATCCTTATAAATTAAATCTTGCAAATATCTCTTATTTTATATATATAATATATATATAAATCCACCCTAGACTATTCATTGAATCTAGACATCTCTTAGGTTCAATGAATCTGGACATCATAGCTCGAGTTGGGCTATTTTATGTGCGACCCTGTAGGCCTATATGAAGTTGGCAGTAGGCCAGTTACTATACTAACCCACAAGTCGTAAGCGGCCTCTAGCAAGACATTACGACTACCCAAAACATATGAGGATCGATGAACGATGTTACCTTTCATACAACCATATCACGTCCCTTGTGTCACACGATATTTCGATCATGGATGAGGCATGGTGAACGTCATCCTCCTATTCCTGACCGTTACTTTCTCGATCCCTGAGTAGTCTGACGATAGTAATGGAACTACCCTTCCACTACAGTATGGCCATACATTTCTCAGACTCACTCATCGAGGGGCCCAGTAATATCTCTCTACGAATGTGAGGGACAAATTCCATCTTGACCATTCATATTCCTCCGCATGAAAAACCACTGAGCCCGAACATAGCCTTTATGATCACTCGGTCAAAAGTGACTTTTGACTAGGTCAAAGCTGAGCGTTTGTCATGTAGGAATCCATGATGATCTCAGGTCAAAGGACATAGTGACATGGCTTGTATATGAGAGAAGCTTATGACTTAACCCATGCAGCTCTCTCATAGCGGGTCGGTCCACCACCTTGTACTCTCTCACAAAATGGTAACATAAACCATATCATCATATAATTTTTGCTCAACCATCCATCATATTCACACTGCAATTAAACAATTAACTAGGTAAACTTTAATCCATTCTTTCCTTTATCACATTATCTGCTAGATCCTAATTATTTATTCAGGAACCTAAAATAACTACTCATCTAACTTAGGTTGCCACGTTACCCTCCTACCAGGGTATAGACTCAACCCTTCATTCCTCTATCTGACTCTTGATCATTACTTTTTCTTAAATAGGGGAGTCTCTTTATCTTTTAAACTATGGCTACCTTTCTTTTTCTAAGCATTGTAAACATCTTTTTCTAATCTTGCATACATCTATAGCTCTGTTAAACTTCTGTAATTACCTGAGAAAAATTCTTTCTTTGTAACACAGAATTTAATTCGTGAATTAACTTCTCAGTCATTCAACTCTCATTGTTCATATGGATAAACTCAGCTAAGTATTCATCAAAGGGTTCCTTTTTCCCTGCTTTAATACCTAGCCTCATGCTCATCTCTATCTAACTGAGAGGAATGCTTCTCGTAAAACAACTCGAGAAAAACTTCTCAGGTGAGCAGATCAATCTCCATCTTTATGGAGTAACTTCTGCATCTCTCTATTATCTCTTAACTTCTTCTGTATATATATCAGTCCCAGTTTGTGCTTGACTGGACTATGGTTCCTTTCTGGTATTTTTGTTAATCCTAGCTAACTTGAGTCACATGGATCTTATTTATCATCTACTACTATTACTTCTACTCTCTGGGGTACTTTACCCTAGGTCTACTAGGTTACTATTTCTTCGTGATAGGGTTGCTCTATTTTGGGAACATTAGCTCTATATCTATTAACCATCAAGTCTCTAACCTTAAGCCATGTACTAGGCATATTCCTAGGAAAGTCTCAATCTAACTCTTGATCCATCTGTTCAGGAAAGACTAGTTGAATAAAGTCTTTCAAAATGTAGATCTACTCCTGGTGATCACACGCAGGATCTACTTCTAAAAATCTTCTTAAACTGATCTTCTGTATCTCCGTACCTTGTATCATTTACCTAGTCGGCAACCTATGGTCATCCTTATCAACTAGAGGTTGGCACCTTCATTCTCGTCATAACATCAAGTCTTTGTTATTCCAGTCGCGACCTGAGTACTGGTTAGTCACGACTCACGTTCTATATGAACTTTCATCGCGACCATTGTCATATCCTAATTTTTCCCTATCTATATAATACAGATAGAGGAAAGAGGTTTAGAAAGGATTGTGATGATGAATGAAAAAGAAAAGAATGATTAGATGAATATTTAAAGAAGAGGGACTAAATTGAAAAGTATAAAAGTTCCATGGAGCAAAATATAAAGTAGACATAAACTTTGGGCCATTAAGTATAATTTTAAAAAGTTTAAGGACCTAAATGTAATTTAAGGAAAGTTCAAGGGGAGAAATGGTAATTATAGAAAGTTGAGCCGAAAGTGGCTTAGAACTGCCCGAAAGTATTTCAATCCCAAATTTCATCAGTAGATAGAGAAAATGATGCTGGTTAATCTAGCTTAATACATAAATTTTATTAGAGTTTCAGATAGCTGAAATTTATCTGATAGTCTGAAAGTTATCTAAAATTTTTATCAGATCTCCTGGACCTCAGATATGAGTGAAAAGTATAGGAATATGTGTCCTATGAAGCCAGAGGTCAGGGAACTGACGGAATCCCGAAAGGAGTTATGTAGAAAAAGTTATTCACTTTTTAGTGAATTTTGACTGGGAGTTGTGAACGCCCGATATCCGATTGGGAAATTAATCGATAAGCAAACTAGGACTGAATGAGCCAAGATGGCGTTACTCAGAGGCCCATATTGACACCAAGTGAGGCTAGGCCCATGATATCAGTTCATCGGGAGAAGGGGCTAGTGTCCAGAAGTTTGCAGAAAATGTGCGAAATTATAAAAATGTTCCTGTGTTGTAATATTGTACAAGGGATGAAAGGAGGGCATTTTGGTCATTTTGGATAGGCCAAAATTCCAAAGCAAGTGCAAGAATGAGTACTCAGAGTCAGTATATGCCCTGATAAGGTATAAAGAGGTGCGAAATGATAATTATGCCCCTAGGGTTAATATAATGCAAGGAAGGGCACCAAAGGTATTTTGGTCATTTCACAATGGACGGATATCAGATAAAATTTGGTAGTAAATTCTTATAATTAATATGAGAATTTATGAAACTGACAGAAGCAAAAAAGGAGTCCTGTAGAATTAATTATGAAATTTACGATGGAAAAGGACACCGATAAAGGGTTTAAAGGAAATGTATGTAATTTTTATCAGGACTTCTGGGTCTCAAACAATTATGAAACTTTGTATAGAATTTATTTTATATTAGAATGAATTTATAAAAATGTTAGAACCATTAAAAGAGGTGTCTAGCATTTATTCCAAGATCAGGGTAATCAGGGTAATTTAAGGAAAGTGTATTGGAATTTGTGCCAAGTAGCTATTGGACCTAAAAGAGGCCCAACATTTCATTCTAGGGCATCCCAATAAGTCACAAAAGTTGTCTTGGACCCCAAATCCAATAAAGAATAATTTATGGATTTTTGAAAAGAAAAAAAAGGGAATAAAGTAAGAATTATGATTTGCACATGGTGGGACCCACATGGCATCCAAGACAAGGGGAGGAGAAGATTTTTGTCATGTGATTTGATCTCAAATTGGCTTGGTGGAGAAGTTTGGTGTAAGACCAATTATGAGCTATTAGATCAAATAGTGCACAAAGTGATCTTGGCCATCCAATTTCCATGGAATTTTTCTATTAATACCCCCATATTTTCTGTTCCAAACCGTGCCATGAGAACCCTTGGGGAAACTATGGCAAAATGGAAACTCAAGCCAAGACAAAGAAGAATCCAAGGTCCAAAGTTCAAGCAAGCTAGAGATTAAAGGTAAGCAATCTATCCTAGCTTATTTTCCTTTGATTTGGGAGCTTGAACTTAGGGTTTTCATGGAAGAAAGTTGAGTTTTCTCTAAGGTGTATATGCTGTCCAATACCTTAGATGAAAGGAGAAAGAAGAAATTAAAGTTAGAGTTATGAGATTAAAGCTTAAACAAGCTAGTTAGATGATTGGTTGTTGAATCAAGTTGATATTCTTGACTTTGCCATGGATGAAATATTTTGGTTTATACTGTTCATGATATAAGGAGATGGAATTTCAATGATCTAATGCTTCCATTGAATTTATATGATGATTTTGTGTAGGATTGGATAGTTTTTGAAGCTTGGAAGCATTAGAATTGAAAGTTGTAATTCTTGGAATTCTTCTCTATTACTGTTCACTCGTATGAACAGTGATTGGATTTTCATGATTTTGATGCTTCCAATGGTTTTAAAATGAAAAGTTGTGTGGGGTAAAGTAGAGAAACAAGTATGGGAAGCAATGGAATTAAGATGGGAATTTTTGGAAGAATTATGTATGTTTTGCAAATTCTGTCCAAAACAGTGCATAGTTGCTGGAATTTGGTTATTTTGAGTTCATAAATGGATTCAAAAGGCTAAATTGTGTAGGGTAAGGTCAAGACATTAATTGATTCAAAGGCCAAGTCAATTGGTAAAGATTAAAGGAAGTTATGTTAAGTTAAAGTAAGTTTGATGTTCAAGAAAGTTAGATAGTAATGAATGTATGATTATATGTTAGGATTTGATTGTGGACTCAAAAGAGGCAGCCACACATCAAGGAAAAGTAAGAAGGAAGAAGAAAGGTTAAAGTGAGAAGAAGTAAAGCAATAAGGTAGTAAACTTACCCTAAACTTGTATATATTGAATGTTATGCTTGATTGTGCTATGGCTTTGTTGAATTGTGTGCATATGTGTAGATGATTGAAGCTCTGTTTCTATGATTACCTTGGCCATTTGTATTTCATATGATACATGAAAGCATGCTCATTACACTATGGTAACACTTTCACAAGCAATTACATTAATACATGCATTGTTTGGTATTGTTTGCTACTGAGATTTCCCCAGAAATCTCACCCCATCCATGTAATCCCAATCCCAACAGGTTTATGAATGATGAAAGAGGATGAAGAAGCATGAAGAAGAATTAGGGATTGGTTAATGTAAATGTTATATGATGTTATGGAAGGAATTGTTATTGTAATGTTCTGTATGACCAATCTAAGCAGTGATGGTCATGATGTAATGAAAAATAGTAAATGATGGAATAAATGTATAAAATTTTACATACATTGAGTTAACATGTCAAGATTTGTTTTGACACCAAAAACACTTTATTTTGATGTTTGTACAAAGAACCGATTTTTCAAAGATGGGGACCAGAATCTATTTTCAGAATTTTTGTCCAAATGAACAGTAAACTTTAACGAATAAAATGTATCAATGTACGAAACATTTGGTCAGGAATTTATTTTTCCCTTAAACTTCAAGATGTTAGCTTTGAGTATTATTTTGAACCACTTTATTTCGATTTTTATAGAATTAATTATGATTTTTTGAAGTTCATCACCGAATCTGGAATACCATATGAACAGTAACTCGCCAAAAGTAAAAATTCCAGATTTAGCTAATGGACTTCAAAAGTCATGTAAGTGGTTCTAAATGCTACCGAATGGTCCCTAAGATGTTCGAAAGTAAGGATATTATAACCATCTTACTCGACTCATCACAACCTAATAGCTCTGTGTTCTTTCATCGTGACCAAAGGTCTTCTACTGTTGTGACCTAAATATATCTTTCCTAGGGTTCCTTATCTGAATTCTACTTGAAGCAGTGAACACCATCCCCATATCTTATTCTAGGGAGGGAACCTCTTTGGTTCACTAAAGATTCAAATCTCTAACTTGTTTAGGGTTCAATTTAACTAAATTAGTACATTACTAAGCCAGAACCTTCTGTTCTATGCCAGAATCTTATACTCTAATACCAAAATGTAACACCCTTCTTTTATTACATCTTAGAGACCAAACAGTAGTGTCTGGAACCACTTTTAAGGTCATAGAAGTCAAATTATACAATCTGGAATTTTACTCTATCGAGTACTGTTCACTGTGTAAATTTTAGACAGGTGACTTGACTTCAAAAAATCATAATTAAATCTAAAAAAAATCTAAATGAAGTGTTTCAAGTTACTACGCGAAGCTAACTTAATCATATTTTAGAGAAAAATAACTTGTTGACCATGTCAACATCAGTCAATGATCAAAATTTACTATTCATCTGACGTCATTCCCTTGATTCCAGCATCTTGGTCATAAATTTGAAAAATTATATCTTCATGTGTAGACATACAAATGAGGTGTTCTATATATCTAATCGAAGCTTGGTATATCTACTATTTATTGATAAAATATCATACATTTATTCTGTCATTTACTATTTTTTATTATAGCTCAAAGGCCATTGCCTCACCATGAGTTACTGTTCATAATGGCAAATTCCAGCAACCAATTTTACATACATATGCATAATATACATCAATCACATATCAATCATGCTAAATAATTCTTAACTTGTATTCATGCATCTTCATCTCCTCCATCTTGAGAAGAACTGCTGTGATTGGATTGATATGGAAGGGGTCAGATTTATGGGAAAATCTTAGTAGCAAACGATACCACAAACAATATATGCAAGTATATGCTTAGTATTTAGCATGATTGCTTTATTATGATCATGCTTGCATAATGACATATACATGCTTCCATGATTATTACTTATAACTTATGGCAATAGCATAAAAAGAAACAGAGCATTCTCAACCATACATGCTTCACATAATTAAGACAAGCCAACAACATATTAACAACACTCAAGCAATAACCATACAAGCTTAGGTATAAGTTCACTACCTGTTGGGTAGCTTTTCGTTAGTCCTTAGCCTTTGCTCTAAGGTTCCTTTTTTTTTATAGGTCAAAGCCTATATAGGGCATAATAATATTTTTATTATCACCCTATCCAGTATAACTCTACTTAACTCAAGTTTAAATTGAGGTAATACCCTTAATCTGACAATCTCTTACCTAACTTTCTTTCTATCAACAGCTAACCTTATCAAGAGAGAGACATTTCACTATTCTAACTATTAAATTCATAAGAACAATCCGCTAATTTATTAGAGTAGGGACTAGGATAAGTTACTTACCGCATTCTTAAGCTTATCGAGTTCCTAAGCTCCTTGGATTGCTACTAGCTCGGTCAGACCTCCTCCTTTTTTCCTTCTTTTCTTTCTTTTCCTTCTTTCTTTCTCTCTATCTCTCTTTGTCTCTCTCTTCCTTGCTCCTTACCATGATATGCCTTCGAATGAGGGGGTAGGGTATTTATAATTGAAAGGAGGTGGTATGGACGGTCTAGATCGAATTACGATGAATGGCTCAGATCGCTTACTTCCTCACCAAACTTTGCGTGCATCATCATGATGACATCATCTCCCCTATGTCATCATGCTAGGTGATGCCTTGTGTGGGTCCCACAGGATACCTTACATGATGAGTCATCACTTCTAGAAACCTCCAGTACATTATGTCCAATCCTGTACACTCTTGTTCTGTATAAAGGGATTTTCTTGAATTATTAGACTATCATGTAGTTCAATAATTTTCATGTGTTCTAATGGTATTATTTACCTTGGAAACATTTATTAAATAGATACTTATAAATATCTGATAAAATTCCCATTATCAGATCATTTTTCCCAGTTATAACTGCAACCGAGTACTTGTATTTTTCCTAGATCTTACTGAATTACTATTTCAGTATTGGTAAGACACAATTTGTGTATAGTTTCTACGATATTTTTAAGGGTTTCATAATAACTTTTCCATTCATTTTATGCCTGTAATAGTGCTTTTGTGGTAATACATGATTGTGCTTGGCAATGTATTATTTTAAGGGTAAAATGGTAAAATAACTCCTCTAAACTGCATGTATGTTATTCATTTACTGGTGGGGCTTTTACAATGAGTATTGGTTTTGAATTACAGGTATTTTAGAGGACCAAGGACTAATGTGAGCAGAAAAGAAATCACAAGACATAGAATCAAATCAAGAAAGCAGCTTCGGTCTCTTTCAGTCACGACCAAAGTATCCACAGGTCGCGACTTAATTTCTCCTAGGAAGCTTCTCTGTGTTTACAGGTCACGACCAAAATATGGATCTGGTCGTGACCAAAGAAGACAGTTGTGAAGCTGCTCATTTTTTATTAGATCAACCTGCTATTAAAAGGAGAGGGAGAACACAGACGCAAGGGAGGCTCGTTTTTGACCTGATTAGGCTAAGAAGCAGTACTCAAACTCTCTCTACACTCTCTTCACTGCCTCCACACAACACCATCATTCATCTCTTCATCTCACCTGCTTTTCTCATGGCATTATATTTGAACTGCGATTGCAGAATAATATGAGTCATGAGAGGCTAAATCCTTAGGTCTTGGTGATGGATCTCGTGTCTTGAGCTCATGGGCTACACTAGGGAGTTTTCTATTTTAACTTTACCTATTTCATGTTTTGATGCTTCTAGATCTTGGGTTTTCATTATATGAACAAGGGATTAAGTGTCGATTGATTACTTTCAGATTAGACAATTGTAATTGACTTTGGATGTTTTGAATGTCATTTTAATATAATATTTCAGTTTCGATTTTAAGTTAGTTGAACCGTTATCCACGATCGTTGCTAATCAATTCAATTGCTCGAAATCTAGGGTTTATCGATCGATGACCATTCGAGGGCATTTTCATCATCCGATTTGAATTACACATTAAGTGGATTTTAACAGTGTATTAAGAGTTTTTAAACTAGCTTTGATCAAAGGAGTTTAAGGAATATTAATGCTCAGGACTCAATCGATCGATTAAGGTTTTGTTTAAGACTTAGTGATTTCAAAAACTCCCCATCAAATTAAGAGCAAGGATAGATACGCTTTCATCATCAAGAGTCTGTCATCACATACTTCTTTCACAAACCAACGTATTTGCATCTTAATCAAAAGGACAAAAACATTTACTTTACTGCACCTTTATTTTATTGCATCAAAAATCAACTAAACCCCAAAACCATTTTGCTTTCACTTAGGTTTTTAATAGATTTGACCTTTAGGTCACGGCTAAACTTCTCTGTGCATTTGTGTCACGACAGGAACCTTTCCTAGTCGTGACTAGTTTTTGAAAGTTAGAGCCAGCACCCACTGTGAACTTTGGTTGTGACCTTCACTGCTGTTAGTCGGGACTGGGTGGAAAATATCCATTTACCTTCTCTTTGCTTTGTCCAATGCTGTATAGAAGGATCCCTTTTAAGCTACTAAGGTGCTTTATAAATGATTCATTGCCCTTTTGCTTTTTAACCTTTTGCATAAAGAGTTTACAGAAACCATTTTCACACTTTATTTTTTTGTTTAAATTTCTTGGAAATCAAATTGGAAACACTTAAGTTTTCACTGTTAGATTTGGGATTATTACATGATTCTAAATGATTACTTTGAAACTTTTAAATAATCATTTGAAAGGGTTTTCAGTTGTGATAAGTGTTTTAATGCCTAGTGAATGATGAACAGTGCTTGAGGCTTTAGCTTATGAGCAATTTAGATGAAAACCTTAGTTGGAAGGATTCTAGGCCTTAATTCCTATATTGAGTGATTATTCAATTGGTTTATATCCTCTAGAACTTGTCTTGGCTCTGAGTTGAGAATTACTTGCGCATTTATGTTACTGAACATGATAAAGGCATTCATTTCTAAACCCGTTTACCCCAAACACAAGCCCATCATATATTATATCCGTAGTCACCCCCTTTGAGTCCATCACTTTTCTTTTTCCATCATAGAGAGAGATATATGCGTGAACATCTTTCCAAAATAAACTTGTTATTCATGTCAAAACTCATTATTATTGTGAGTTGTGCTATATCTTCCATGTATAAGGTGCCAAATAAAAGCAAGAGAAAAGAGCATATTGCACAAAAAGAAAAAAAAGAAGAGTGCAAGAAAAATTGAAGAAAGAAACAAAGAAAAGAAAAAAAAAGAAAGAAAAGAGAAGTGAATAAGGCACTATTATCAACTCCTATTAGCACAGTTATCACCTATACATCTCGGAAGACATGAATTCTTGCTACATATTCTCTATTTAGTGCATATAGTACTTTCTACCCTTCATATTCTATTCCACGTGGCCTATCTCCATCATTTCACCCCTAAAAGACCTCTTGATTCTTTGCATAAGTGTTATATGGTTGCTGAGATTTATAGTCTTACAAGCATATGGTAGGATGTTTTCCAATTTGAATTTGAGTGAAAGAACCCTAACAATGAGAGAATATAGAGAGCTAAACACTTACATCCTGAGAGAGAATTTATTGCGCTCACATGGTTAAGGTTGATTTCATTTAGTAGTTGATTACTTGGCATTGCTCATATTATCACTTTTTCATTCCAAAAAGATGGTGAATTAATTGTCTTCAGGTTACACTGTGGATTATGTTGTTATCTCAGATTCAATAGCGTTAGTTTAAGTGTGATTCATTTCTTTGTCCACGAGTACAAAGGTTCAAGTGTGGGGGAATTGATAAGACATAATTTGTGTATGGTTTCTGTGACATTTTTAAGGGTTTTATAATAACTTTACCATTCATTTTATGCCTATAATTGTGCTTTTGTGGTAATACATGATTGTTCTTGGCAATGTGCTATTTTAAGGGTAAAATGGTAAAATAACTCCTCTAAACTGCATATATGTTATTCCTTTACTGGTGGGGCTTTTACAATAAGCTTTGGTTTTGAATTGCAGGTATTTTAGAGGAGCAAGGACTAATATGAGCACAAAAGAAATCACAAGACATAGAATCAAATCAAGGAAGCAGCTTCTGTCTCTTTCAGTCGCGACCAAAGTATCCACAGGTCGCGACCTAATTTCTCCTAGGAAGCTTCTCTGTGTTTACAGGTCGTGACCAAAACATGGATCTAGTCGCGACCAAAGAAGACAGTCGTGAAACTGCACATTTTTTATTAGGTCAACCTGCTGTTAAAAGGAGAGGGAGGCCACAGACGCAAGGGAGGCTGGTTTTTGACCTGATTAGGCTAAGAAGTAGTGCTCGAACTCTCTTAACACTCTCTCTACTACCTCCACACAACTCTATCTCACCTTCTGCTTTTCTCATGGCATGGTATTTAAACTACGATTGTAGCATAATAGGAGTCATGAGAGGCTAAATCCTTAGTGTCTTGGTGATAGATCTCGTGTCTTGATCTCATAGACTGCACTGGGGAGTTTTCTGTTTTAATCTTCACCTATTTCATGTTTTGATTCTTCTAGATCTAGGGTTTTCATTATATGAACAAGGGATTGAGTGTCGATTGATTACTCTCAGATTAGACAATTGTAATTGAATTTGGATCTTTTGAATGTCATTTTAATATAATATTTCAGTTTCAATTTTAAGTCAGTGGAACTGTAATCAACGATCGTTGCTAATTAATTTAATTGCTTGAAATATAGGGTTTGTCGATCGACGACCATTCGAGGGCATTTTCATTATCCGATTTGAATTACCTACTAAGTGGATTTTAACATTGCATTAAGAATTTTTAAACTAGTTTTGATCAAAGGAGTTTAAGGAATATTAATGCACTGGACTCAATTGATCGATTGAGGTTTTGTTTAAGACTTAGTGATTTCAAAAACTCCATATCAAATTAAGAGCAAGGATAGATACACTTTCATCATCAAGAGTCTGTCATCACTTACTTCTTTCACAAACCAACGCATTTGCATCTTAATCAAAAAGACAAAAATATTTACTTTACTGCAACTTTATTTTATTGCATCAAAAATTAACCAAACCCCAAAACCATTTTGCTTTCACTTAGGTTTTTAATAGATTTGGTGTAACATCCCGATTTTTTGTCTAGGAGAACTGGGAAGTAGTCTGATATGGGCAGGCTGCTAAACCCGTAGTCCCAGGGTAGTAATCTGATATGGGCGGATCACTTACCTATATTTTGTAGGAATCCGAGGGATGAGCTAAGTCCTTCAGGATTTAAAGATGAGTTAAGTCTTTAACCTACAGAATCGGGACAGTTCACCTAGGTTCAAAATGAGGAATGTGAGGAATATCCCTTTGAGCAGAAGTCCCCGAAACATACAGAGGGTTTTTAGGGACTAAACTGCAAATAAGTCCAGGGACTGATATAGTGAAAGTCTCTAGAGATATGATGGCCATTTATGCAAAGAAAGGGATTAAATTGCAAAAGAAAGAAAATGAAGGGGCTTAAGTGCAATTATGGAAAGTATAAAGCCAAAAAGGAAAAGTAGAGAAAAAGGTGGGGTCCTTAAGTGTAATTTTAGCCAAATAAAAAGGGACTTAATTGAAAAGAAGAAAAGTTCCTTGGGGCTAAAGTGTAATTAAAGAAAGTCAGGCCGGAAGTGGTTTGGACTGTCCGGAAGCATTTCAGTCCCAGATTTCACCGGTAGAGAGAGCAAGTGATGCTCGGTAATCTGGCTTAATACATGAATTTTTGAAGACTCCAGATAGCCAGAAATGGACTGATCGTCTAAAAGTTATAAAAATTCCTACCGGATATCCTAGATTTCAGATCTAGGTGAGAAAATACAGGATGATACGTCCTTATGGGGCGGATGTCAGGAAACTGACAGAATACTGATAGAAGGCCTGTAGAAAAAGTTATTCACAAATCAGAAAATCCAGACGGGAGTGTGAGGCCTCCGGGTATCCGATAGGGAAATTTATCGGTATTTGAAAAGGGACTGAATGAGTTCGGATAACCTCAGTCAGATGACTGTTATAACTCACAGGGATGCCTAAACACAGCAGGCCAGTGTATCGGACAGAAGGAGCCGGTGTCCGGATATGGGTATAAACGGTGAATAATAGATAAAATATTCAATAAACATTAACAGAGGAAGATTCGTCGAAATACGTGCCATAAAGGTAATGGACCCTGAGAGGCCCAATAATGGCGCCAACAAAGGCCCAGTAAGACACTTGGACTGATAGGTGGGCCAGTGTCCGGCAGAACCCCGGAAAAGTGCGAAATTACGAAAATGCCCCTATGTTGTACTAAAGGGTAACAGATGAATAAAGGGCATTTTGGTTATTCTGGACAGGCCCAGAAGCCAAGGTACATACAGATAAAGTTACTTAGAGTCAGTATATACCATGACAGAGTACAGAAGGGTGTAAAATGACGATTTTACCCTTAGGGTTAAAATAGTGCAAGAAAGGGCACTCAGGGGTATTTTGGTAATTTGCCAAGGGATGTTTCTTGAGAATCATGCCATCAGAGTACTTGGGCTGGATCAGAGACCCAAGATGATGTTCCCAGAGCCCAAAAACGCAGTCCCAGTGATTCAGGGGGAAAAGTGACATTAAAATAATGATTTAATGACTTTTCAGTAAAGTAAAGTTACTCGGTTGGCACGATAACCGAGGAGGTGATCAGATAAAGTCCAGGACTTATTTGGATAGCATTGGAAGGCGTGAAAGGTCCCTTCCAGATGCCACATGGCGTCATCCTAGAGGCAGAAGAAAAGTTAAGGACACGTGGCACAATTTTAGCCGGTGAGTCCAGTTTGTGGGAAATCGGACCGGACCAGTACTGGACTGGACTGGAAATGCTGAGTCAACTGATGAGGTGTCCAGGAATTGTGACATGTGAAGAATGTGGCGATGAGGTGTCCCATGAGGTGGCCTTGAGTTGATGTCATGCATGATGCAGTAAAAGGAATAAAGAAAAATATGAAATTCCGGAAAAACCAGGACCACAGGATTAGATGGCTTCAAAATTACAAGAATGCCATTGACCAAAACTATAAATACCCCCCTCCCCATTCATTTGCATCACGGTTTTGGGCCTTTTAGAGAGAGGAGGAGGTGCTAGAGAGAGAAAGTGAGAGGAAGAAAGAAAGAAAGGAAGTTCTGGCAGAGCTGGAAGCAGAATAGAGATAGTAGAGTTCTGCTGAGCCTTTGAGGTAGTAACTAATCCTAGCTTTTATGTAATGGCTTTGTGATTTGTTGTGCTATTGTTTGGTTGGATTGTTGTCTTATATGTTATGCTTGAAGCTCTATTACAATGCTATGATCATATGTTATTGAATATGGAAACACGCAGCATACTTATCTGTACACAATCACAAGCAAGCACTGTCACTCTGCATTACATATATTGTTATGGTTATTACTACTGAGATTCCCCCGAATCTCATTCCCATATATAACATTACAGGGGAGGTTCTGCCAAAATAAAATCTGGAAATTTTAAGAGACGCCGTTAGGCTGCCAAAATTCTGGCAATGAAGAAGGAACAAAGAGAGGAACTGATACGTACTGTGTACGTAGGTGCTGTCTAAGGAGGCTGGAAGTGAGTGGACCTAGCCGATTCATCCAGTCTTTCCTGGGTACTTACATAGAATGGTAGTTCCTACGGGAATTACCGAATCGGTACAAGATCGGTTACTTTCTACACAAGGAATGTAGCGGTTGTGCTGCCGGATTTTAGGCAGGGAAAGATGTAATAGAAATATGAGAATTTGATGTATGCCTTGTTGTATGACATTTTATTATTTAATAATAAATATTGTTTGGCATGTTCAATTTGTGAATGATGAATTAAAAGAGAAATTCGCAGGTCCTGAGGTAGCAGTGTTTTGACCTCAGTTTGACCTAGTAAACGAAGGAGTTTGGCTATGAAATTTGGCAGGCCAGTCGTACACATCTGGGGCATTATGTGGATAGGTAATAAGCCTCATTTGGATGTGCAGAATGAGATAAATTAATTTTCAAATTAAAGGTCCAGAATAAGGAACTTAAGAGTAAAATTTTGAATTTCTGGGCTTAAGTTAAGATATAATCAAGCTAATATTACTTCCGCAGGTGTACTCTGAGGAGTCTAAGGAAGGATGTTTCATTTGGCACCAATACGCTAGGTCTCTAATGGAAAAGCTCCGCGAGAAGAACGATAGGGTTATGCCTTATACTATATTATTGAGTGCAAGCATTATTATTTTGATGGATCAAAAGACGACAATCCGACTTGCACATCAAGTATACTGGACCCTACTACCATGTGGAATGACCCTATTTGGCACCATTCTAGGCTAACTTATACCTATCTCGCCTACTGCTAAATATCATTATCCAGATATTAGCATCCACGAACTCCTATCAAAATTAACTAAAATGTGAATAACATTTCCTATATAACTCCTTTCAAGATTCTGTCAGTTCCCTAACCTTTTGCTTTACATGACGCACCTTCCTATAAATTTTCATCTAAACCTGAGGTCCAGAAGGTCAGATAAAAGATTTGGATAACTTTCAGAATATCATATAAATATAGCTATCTGGGACCTCCAATAAAATTTCTGTATCAGGCTAGATTAACCAGCATAATTTTCTCTATCTACTGATGAAATTTTGGGCTCAAATGCTTCCAGGCAATTTTAACCACTTCCCGACTCAATTTTCTGATAATTACAATTTTACCCCTGAAAAAATTTCTTCTTTTCAATTAAGTCCCTCAACTTTTCATAATTACACTTAATGGCCCATAACTGATCTCTACGCTTATTTTAGGCATTGGGACTTTTCTAATTTACATTTAAGTCCTTGAACTTTTCCCTATTTGTAATTTAGTCCTTGGACTTTCACTACTTACAATTTAGTCTATGAACTTTTATTATTTACAGTTTAATCCCTAAAAACTCTTTGTATGTTACTAGGACTTATGCTCAAAAGGGTCTGGTAGCCTCTCTATTTTAGGCTACTTTCCGGGACTCTAGGCCTAAAAATTGGGATATTACACTCGGGGCCAAAACAGTCAGGAAACAATATAAATATATACTTGGCACCTTTAATTGATGATTTGAAGAAACTTAGGGAGGATGGTGTTGATGTATTTGATGCATATAAACAAGAGACCTTTAAACTCTGCGCCAAGATCTTCACCACGATAAGTGACTTCTCGACATATGGAAATTTATCAGGATATATTGTTAAGGAGCATAAATCATGTCCCATATGTGAAGAAGGAACTAACTACATGTAACTCAAGCATAGAAGGAAGACAATCTACCTTTCCCATAGAAGGTTTCTTAGCCAACACCACCCTTATCGTAAGTTAAAGAAGGCATTTAATGGCCCACAACAATATGAAATGGCTCTTGTTCCTTTAACTGGAGAAGTGTATCAATGTTTGCAGGTTGTTCATATCACCTTGGGTAAAAGTAATAAGAAAAAGGCACTTGAAAGGAATATATAGAAAAAGAGATCAATCTTCTTTGATCTTCCATATTGGTAGAATCTTGGAGTGAGACATAGTCTAGATGTCATGCATGTGGAGAATAACGTGTGTGAGAGCCTTGTTGACACGCTCCTGTATATCAGTGGAAAGCAGTAAGGATGATGTCAATGCTAGACGTGATTTAGTGTAGTAAGAGAGTTTATTTATACCCAGCGGCACACATATTATCCAAGTATGAAAAAACAAGCCTATGTGAGTGTTTGCATAGTATTAGTGTGCCACAAGGGTATTCATCAAATTTTAGGAAGCTTGTATCAATGCAAGATTTAAAGATAACAGATATGAAGTCCCACGATTGCCATATGTTGATATGACAATTACTACTAGTGGCTATTCGAGGCATTATAAAAGATGATGTGAAGAGTGAAACATCCTCCCTTAGACTCCTCAGAGTACACTTGCGGAAGCAATATTAGCTCGATCATATCTTAACTTAAGCCCAGAAATTCAAAATTTCACTCTTAAGTTCCTTATTCTGGACCTTTAATTTGAAAATTAATTTATCTCTATCTACACATCCAAATAAGGCCTATTACCTATCCACGGAATGCCCCAGATGTGTACTACTGGCTCACCAAATTTCATAGCCAAACTCCTCCGTTTACTAGGTCAAACTGAGGTCAGAACACTGCTACCTCAAGACCTGCGAATTTCTCCCTTAATTCCCCATTCACAAATTGAACATGCCAAACAACATTTATTATTAAATAATAAAATGTCATACAACAAGGCATACAGCAAATTATCATATTTCTATTACATCTTTTCCTGCCTAAAATCCGGCAGCATAACTGCTACAATTCTTCTTTAGAAAGTAACCGATGTTGTACCGATTCGGTAATTCCCTCATGAGAACTACCATTCTACGTAGTACCCAGGAAAAACTGGATGAACCTGCTGGGTCCACTCACTTCCAGCCTCCTTAGACAGCACTACGTACACAGTACGTATCAGTTCCTTTCCCTGTTCCTGCTTCCTTGCCGGAATTTCGGCACCCTAACGGCGTCTCTTAAAATTTCCAGATTTTATTTTGACAGAACCTCCCCTGTAATGTTATATATGGGAATGAGATTCGGGGGACTCTCAGTAGTAATAATCATAACAATATATGTAATGCAGAGTGACGGTGCTTGCTTGTGATTGTGTATAGATAAGTATGCTGCGTGCTTCCATATTCAATAACATATGATCATAGCATTGTAATAGAGCTTCAAGCATAACATATAAGACAACAATCCAACCAAACAATAGCACAACAAATCACAAAGACATTACATAAGAGCTAGGATTAGTTACTACCTCAAAAGCAGAACTCCAGAACTTCTATACTGCTTCCAACTCCACCAGAACTTCCTTTCTTTCTTTCTTTCTCCTTCTCTCTCTTCTTTCTCTCTCTTTTCTTGCCAAAAACGTGGGATGCATGAAATGGGAGGGGGAGGGGGTATTTATAGCTTTAATGGATGGCATTTCTGTAATTTTGAAGCCATCTGAACATGTGGTCCTGGTTTTTCCTAGATTTTCCTATTTTTCTTTAATTACACTTTAGCCCCAAGGAACTTTTCTTCTTTTCATTAAGTCCCTTTTTATTTGGCTAAAATTACACTTAAGGACCCCACCTTTTTGTCCTTAAACTTTCCATAATTCTTTCATACTCATAGACACCTCGTATGCACATTTCACAGTTCAGTGAAATGATCAGCATAATTTTCTCTATTTTCTGGCAAAATATGGTACTCATCGGCTACCAGCCCGATCTTTCCTATAATTACGATTTTGCCCCTACATTCTCTTTCTAGCCCCATTGCTCATCTTCTCATCCCTTATCTTAAGTTCTAGAAATTCTCTTTCAATAACTCATCCCTTAAACTCTTCGGGAGTCATCGTTAATTGAAAAGCTCGACAACCCGCCTATATCAGGTTATCTTACACAGGAGCCAGCCCATATTAAGCTACCTGCAGAATTCCTAGGCTTAAGACTTAGGATATTCCTCACATTCCTCATTTTGAACCTAGGTGAACTAGACCCAAAAATTGGGATGTTACAATTCTCCTCCCCTTTTAAAAATTTCGTCCTCGAAATTTTAAGGGATACCTCATCTTTCCTGAAGAGAACTTCTTACTGACCTATACAGCTATGTGATTCTTATAACACAGTCATATATATAACCAGTAAGATCATCCCTCTCTGTCTTATCCTCACTCTAGTGATGGTCTAGAGGAGCAACAGCTTGGTCCCAGACCTTCCACATGGATTCTTAGCAACTAACATCTCTCATTATAGTTGCTTACAGCTATCCATGTCCTAACCCCTCATACAGCAACCTCATCACTGAGCTAAGACAGATGTATTATCTTACTAATTATTTCTCATGACTCGTTATAATAACCACATTCTCTAGATCAGAAAAGAACTCTTCATTAATCACATTATTTACATCTAGGCATACAGTTCTTACAGCTAAGTCACCCTTACAGCTATGGTTCTTCTTAACCATTCTTAGGGTCGACCTCAGGGGATTTGGAGACTCTGTTCGAAAAAATGGAAAATACTCTTCCTGTTGTCTTTGGCCTAGGGATGTCAGCATTCTTAGGGCAAACTCTGGCAAAATGACCTTTCTCGCCACAAATGAAACAGCCGCTTTGCCCTGCTCGACACTCCCTTGTACCGTGGTTCTTTCCACATCTTTGACATCTTTGTCCTCCAATCTGATCCTCACCTTGATCAGTCCCCTGCCTAAACTGTTGCCTCTTCCTCTTGTTACTATTATTGGCTTCATAACCTGAGCTACCTCCCGGAGTGCTCCTAGCCAATGCTTCTTTACTTCTTGCCTCTGACTTAGATACCTCCTTGCTCCTTACGCTGTTCCCGGTTGCTGCATGATTGTTCATACTTCTTTCTGTCAATCTGCAGACTTCTACCGCTCTATTGAACTGCGTAAGTTGCTGAGGAATTATTCTTTCCTTTAGGGCACTGCTTAGACCCTCTACTAATCTCTTTGTCGACCATTCTTCGTCCTCCATTCTTTTAAGGTATGTGGAATAGTACGACAACCGGAGATACTTAGCCAAATATTCATCGAATGACTCTTTCTCTCCTTGCTTCAAAGTAAGGAACTCAACTTCCTTCGCGTCCCTCACTGACTGAGGAAAGTATTTTTCCCTAAACTAGCCCAGAAACATTTCCCATGTAACTGGGATTCCTTTTGCTTGAAGAATAAGCTCGGTATTCCTCCACCATCTTCGCGCATCCTTCTCTAGCTTGAAAATGGCCAGCCGGGCTTTTCTTCCTGATGGGCAATCCAGCACCTCAAAAATCTTCTCAAGCTGATCTATCCAATCCTCAGCTACTTGGACGTCAAATGTCCCCTCAAACGCCGGAGGATTGTACTTTTGGAATTGCTCCATCCATTGCTGAATGCTATTAGGATCTGCCACTGGATCCTCTATTCTCGACTGCTCATTATTCGGAGGAATTCCTGATATCCCTTCTGCTGGTCTATTAGGGGTTTGCAATTGATTAACTATAGCTGTAAGAGTAGCTATAGTGGCATCTCTTTCTTGATCTCGGTGAACTTGTTCCTCCCTCATTTCTTCCATCATCCTCTGCTGCTGTTCTAGCCTAGCAAGGATAACTTGCATAGGATTTACCTCATTGGAGTTGCCAGCTTCCTCTATGTGTGGCTCCTCCACTTGAGTTCTACGTCCTCGTCTCGTGTTCACCATCTGGTTCCTTGTCAATCAGAAAAGAAAAGTGAACACATAACATTGTACTACTTACTCACCTAGGGGCTTTACCTCTACTGGGCTTTTCTAAACCTCTATGTACTCTAGGGAAATAACATTTCTAAATCAGAGCATCACTGAGCCAGAACCTTCTGTTCTGTGCCAGAATCTTATGCTCTGAACCAGAATCCTTTCTGGTCTATGCCAGAACCTATTGCTCTGATACCAAAATGAAACATCCTCCCTTAGACTCCTCAGAGTACACTTGCGGAAGCAATATTAGCTCGATCATATCTTAACTTAAGCCCAGAAATTCAAAATTTCACTCTTAAGTTCCTTATTCTGGACCTTTAATTTGAAAATTAATTTATCTCGATCTACACATCCAAATAAGGCCTATTACCTATCCACGGAATGCCCCAGATGTGTACTACTGGCTCACCAAATTTCATAGCCAAACTCCTCCGTTTACTAGGTCAAACTGAGGTCAGAACACTGCTACCTCAAGACCTGCGAATTTCTCCCTTAATTCCCCATTCACAAATTGAACATGCCAAACAACATTTATTATTAAATAATAAAATGTCATACAACAAGGCATACAGCAAATTATCATATTTCTATTACATCTTTTCCTGCCTAAAATCCGGCAGCATAACTGCTACAATTCTTCTTTAGAAAGTAACCGATGTTGTACCGATTCGGTAATTCCCTCATGAGAACTACCATTCTACGTAGTACCCAGGAAAAACTGGATGAACCTGCTGGGTCCACTCACTTCCAGCCTCCTTAGACAGCACTACGTACACAGTACGTATCAGTTCCTTTCCCTGTTCCTGCTTCCTTGCCGGAATTTCGGCACCCTAACGGCGTCTCTTAAAATTTCCAGATTTTATTTTGACAGAACCTCCCCTGTAATGTTATATATGGGAATGAGATTCGGGGGACTCTCAGTAGTAATAATCATAACAATATATGTAATGCAGAGTGACGGTGCTTGCTTGTGATTGTGTATAGATAAGTATGCTGCGTGCTTCCATATTCAATAACATATGATCATAGCATTGTAATAGAGCTTCAAGCATAACATATAAGACAACAATCCAACCAAACAATAGCACAACAAATCACAAAGACATTACATAAGAGCTAGGATTAGTTACTACCTCAAAAGCAGAACTCCAGAACTTCTATACTGCTTCCAACTCCACCAGAACTTCCTTTCTTTCTTTCTTTCTCCTTCTCTCTCTTCTTTCTCTCTCTTTTCTTGCAAAAAACGTGGGATGCATGAAATGGGAGGGGGAGGGGGTATTTATAGCTTTAATGGATGGCATTTCTGTAATTTTGAAGCCATCTGAACATGTGGTCCTGGTTTTTCCTAGATTTTCCTATTTTTCTTTAATTACACTTTAGCCCCAAGGAACTTTTCTTCTTTTCATTAAGTCCCTTTTTATTTGGCTAAAATTACACTTAAGGACCCCACCTTTTTGTCCTTAAACTTTCCATAATTCTTTCATACTCATAGACACCTCGTATGCACATTTCACAGTTCAGTGAAATGATCAGCATAATTTTCTCTATTTTCTGGCAAAATATGGTACTCATCGGCTACCAGCCCGATCTTTCCTATAATTATGATTTTGCCCCTACATTCTCTTTCTAGCCCCATTGCTCATCTTCTCATCCCTTATCTTAAGTTCTAGAAATTCTCTTTCAATAACTCATCCCTTAAACTCTTCGGGAGTCATCGTTAATTGAACAGCTCGACAACCCGCCTATATCAGGTTATCTTACACAGGAGCCAGCCCATATCAAGCTACCTGCAGAATTCCTAGGCTTAAGACTTAGGATATTCCTCACATTCCTCATTTTGAACCTAGGTGAACTAGACCCAAAAATTGGGATGTTACAAAGAGCACTATTACTAGACTTTGTAAGTTCATTAATACTGTTTGCAGCAAAGTCAGTGGTGTAACACCCTAATTTTTAGGCCTAGAGATACCAGAAAGAGAATTCAAGGGCATAATCGTAATTATGGGAAAGATCGGGCTGATAGCCGATGAGTACCATATTTTGCCAGAAAATAGAGAAAATTATGTTGATCATTTCACTGAACTGTGAAATGTGCATATGAGGTCTCTAGGTGTATGAAAGAATTAGAAATATGACCAGGGGTAAAATGGTCATTTTGAAAAAGTGTGCGCGTGAGTGCTTTTTCAGGCCAAAATAGCTCGGTCCGGATAAAATATCTGAAAATACAGGGAGATAGAGAAAATGATTCCGGATTGAATGAGGAGTCACAGAATTTTGATTTGAGGTCCCGATTTTTCTGTAAAAATTCCTGAAGATGGGAATTTACAGTTATAATCGGTAAAGGAAAGGCAGTCCGAATAGAGATGATCGGACTATGGCCAGAGGCCATACAGTATTGTCTAAGGCCCGTAGTGACACCAGGGAAGGACCAGGCCCATAATATCAGTTCAGTGGTAAGAGGGGCCGGTGTCCGGGAAAAATGTGCAAAATGACAAAAATGCCCTTATGTTATAGAATAACTGAAGAATGAGTAAAGGGTATTTTGGTCATTTGGCTAAGGTTAGACAGTCAAGAAGGGGTATCTGGATAGTTGACTAGGGCCAGAGAATACTCTGGTAAAATATGAAAAGACAATAATGCCCCTAGACCTAGTAAAGGAAATGAAAGGACTTAAGTGCAATTATGGAAAGTTTCAAGGCCAAAAAGGAAAGTAGACAAAAATGTGGGGTCCTTAAGTGTAATTTTAGCCAAATAAAAAGGGACTTAAATGAAAAGAAGAAAAGTTCCCTAGGGCTAAATTGTAATTAAAGAAAGTCAGGCCGGAAGTGGTTTGGACTGTCCGACAGCATTTCAGTCCCAGATTTCACCGGTAGAGAGAGCAAGTGACGCTCGGTAATCTGGCTTAATACAGGAATTTTTGAAGACTCCAGATAGCCAGAAATGGACTGATCGTCCAAAAATTATAAAAATTCATACCGGATATCCTAGAATTCAGATCTAGGTGAGAAAATACAGGATGATGCGTCCTTATGGGGCGGATGTCGGAAAACTGACAGAATACCGATAGGAGGCCTGTAGAAAAAGTTATTCGCAAATTAGAAAATCCAGACGGAGTGTGAGGCCTCCGGGGATCCGATAGGGAGATTTATCGGTATTTGAAAAGGGACTGAATGAGTTCGGATGACCTCGGTCAGATGACTGATATGACTCACAGTGATGCCTGAACACCGCAGGCAAGTGTTTCGGACAGAAGGAGCCGGTGTCCGAATATGTGTATAAACGGTGAATAATAGATAAAATATTCAATAATTATTAACGGGGGAAGATTCCTCGTAATGCGTGCCATGAAGGTGTTGGACCCAGAAAGGCCCAATAATGGCGCCAACAGAGGCCCAGTAAGACACTTGGACTGATAGGTGGGCCAGTGTCCGGCAGAACCCCGGAAAAGTGCGAAATTACGAAAATGCCCCTGTGTTGTACAAAAGTGTAACAGATGAATGAAGGGCATTTTGGTCATTCTGGACAGGCCCAGAAGCCAAGGTATATACAGATAAAGTTACTTAGAGTCAGTATATACCCTGACAGGGTACAGAAGGGTGTAAAATGACGATTTTACCCTTAGGGTTAAAATAGTGCAAGAAAGGGCACCCAAGGGTATTTTGGTAATTTGCCAAGGGCTGTTTCTTGGGAATCGAGCCATCAGAGTACTTGGGCTTGATCAGGATCCAAGACAACATCCCCAGAGCCCAAAAACGTAGGCCCAGTAATGTGTGGGAAAAAGTGGCATTAAAATATTATTTTAATGCTGTTTCAATAAAGTAAAGTTACTCGGTCGGCACGATAACCGAGGAGGCGATCAGATAAAGTCCTGGATTTATCTGGATAGCATTGGATGGCGTGACAGGTGCCAGTAAGATGCCACATGGCGCCATCACAGAGGAGGAAGGAAAAGCTGAGGACACGTAGTACGAGGCAGGACACTGGACCGGTGAGTCAGCATGCTGAGTCAGCTGCTGAGGTGTCCAGGAATTTCAGCATGTGGAAAATGTGGCGCTGAGGTGTCCTGGTGAGGTGTCCCAATGATGTCATGCATGATGCAGTAAATGAGGAATTAAAGAAAATAGGAAAATCCAGGAAAAACCAGGACCGCAGGATCAAAGTTCATGGAAATTACGAGATTGCCATTGGAGGAGGTTATAAATACCCCCCCTTGCCATTCATTATGCATGGCCAAGAGCCCATTTTAGAGAGAGGAGGAGGTGCTAGAGAGAGAAAGTGAGAGGAAGAAAGAAAGAAAGGAAGTTCTGGCGGAGCTGGAAGCAGAATAGAGATAGTAGAGCTCTGCTGAGCCTTTGAGGTAGTAACTAATCTTAGCTTTCATGTAATGGCTTTGTGATATGTTGTGCTATTGTTTGGTTGGATTGTTGTCTTATATGTTATGTATGAAGCTCTGCTGTAATGCTATGATCATATGTTATTAAGCATGGAAGCACGCAGCATACTTATCTGTACACAATCACAAGCAAGCACTGTCACTCTGCATTACATATATTGTTATGATTGTTGCTACTGAGATTCCCCCGAATCTCATCCCAATAAGTAAACCATTACAAGGGAGGTTATGTCAAAATGAATTCTGGGAATTTTAAGAGACGCCGTTATGCTGCCGAAGTAAAGACTGAACATCAGTATATGATAAGTACTGTGTACGTAGTGCTGTCTAAGGAGGCTAGAAGTGAGTGGACCTAGCCGGTTCATCTAGTCTTTCCTGGGTACTACGTAGAATGGTAGTTCTCATGAGGGGATTACCGAATCAGTACGGTTCAGTTCTTTGTACAGATGAAGCGTAGCGGTTATGCTGCCGGACTTCAGGCAGGAAAAGATGCAATAGAGATATGAGAATTTATGTACCTGGCCAGATGTAAAACAACTTATTAATTAATAATAATTGTTGTTTGGCATGTTTGACTGATATATGATGGATGTATGCATATGTATGCAAAGTTGATTGCTGGAAATTACCACTGTGAACAGTAACACGTGGTGACATGATAATGTTTGATAAATGATTAAAAATAGTAAATAGATGAATAAATGTACGAAATTTTTATGGTAAATAGTAGACATACCAAGCTTTAATTTGATATATAAAACGTATCATTTGTATGTCTACACAAGGAGATATAAATTATTAAAGTTGGGACCAGAATGCTGGATTCAGGGAGAAGAACGTGGAATGAACAGTAAAATTGACACATTGACTGACGTTGACTTGGTCAATGAATGGTCAACGAGTTATTTTTCCCTGAAAGATAATTGAGTTATCTTAATTTATCAATTGGAACCACTTCATTTCGAGTTTTCTAGAATTAGTTATGATTTTTCGAAGTCGGGTCACTCATCTGGAAGTTACACAGTGAACAGTACTTGATAAGAGTAAAACTCCAGATTGAGAAATTGGACTTCAATGACCTTGAAAGTGGTTCTAAATGCTACTGAATGGTCCCTGAGACATATAAAAGTAAGGATGTTTCAAGTGGTCCTGCTGAGTTGGATGAATTAAAGAGCAAAGGTTATGTTATCCTCTCCCAGTTGGAGATGCACTTCCCTCCAGTATTTTTTAACATCATAGTCCATTGGATTTCTTACCTAGAGTACATGAGATTAGACTTTGTAGCCCTGTGTGTTTAAGGCGGATGTACCTATTTAAGAGATACATGAAAATCCTTAAAGGGTATTATAAAAATCCTTATCAACACGAGGTATCAATTATTAAGCAGTATATAGCTAAGGATGAAGTTGAGTTTTATAACTCATATCTTGCTGGGGTAAAGGTAGTCAGACTTCCTCAATCTCAGCATAACCAAGGGAGAAAAAGTAGGGGAACTCGTGGTGCCAAAGTGAAGTGCATGTCTCACGAATTGGTGATACAAATACGTCTTTATATTTTGAACAATAAAGATGAAGTTCTGCCATACTTGGATGCTCACAAGAATATTCTCAGGAACATGAACCCAAGAAAGAGCAATATACAACTAGTTAATGAGCACAAAAGGTCTTTTGCAGAATGGTTCAAGAAAGAAGTGTTAAAGAATAACAATCCTTCTGAGACAATACAAAGGCTAGGTGTAGGGTCTCATTTTGAAGTTGTGTGTTAGGAAGGATATGACATAAATGACTACTTTTTTACACAAAAGCCCAACATGACAAAAGTACAATGTAGAACAGCGGGGTTATAGTTGTGGCTGAAGCGATATATTTTGCTAGTTCAAAAGATGAAAGGCTAACATTGGCGTCAATGCCATATTATGGAGTGATTGAAGAGATATGGGAAGTTAGTTACTCTAGGTTTAAAGTGTCAGTCTTTAAATGTAAGTGGGTTAATAGTAATGCTATCCAAGTAGATGAGAAATTTGGATTTGTTTCAGTCGATGTTCATATAGTTGGATACCTAGATGAGTCATTCATCTTAGCAAGTCAAGCAATTCAAGTGTTTTATGTCATTGATCCAGAAAATAAAGATCTTTCCATTGTGCTCCAAGGTAAAAGGTAAGCCATTGGTGATGACAGTGACTTAGGGTTCAACCTCGATGAAACGCCGCTTTTCACAACTGCTCGACCTATAACTACAACAGAGTTTGATTTTGAAGATGATGAATATGCTGTTAGGGATGATCATTGTGAAGGAATTTGGGTAGATACAAACTAGTAGAAAATTAGTATATTCTATTGTAATAAATGTACCTTTGATTACTGAATTCATTACATGATTAATATTATTGGTTCTTACATTTACTTATTATTTTGTAAATATGATGAAGTACATTTTGAGTTAATATTTTGAAGCTTGGAATTGTCTTTTAACTTATTTAGGATTATCTTCAACCCTTTCCTTTTTTTATATATGATGTACAGATATATAGGTTCATTTAAAGTTTACCAATTCAGATGATTGTATGACCATTTAGATTTTGGGATTGCTGAGTTCATACTTTGATGCATGGAATTAATTGGTCTGTCTTGACTATACTAAATGTAGGGTGTCATAAAATAATAAATAAAAGAAATGATTCAAAAAAAGTTTTCCATGTTGGTTTTAAGAGAAAGCACCGTGTAAAGTTTATAAATAAAAGCAAATGACTACTAAGGCGGTGGGAAAATTATACATTAACGGCAGTTAATAATATAACTGTCGTCTATGTATTACACCATTTAAGGCGGTTTTAAAATCGCCATTCAATGTTAGACTTACAACTCGGTACAATTCATGCCACTCGTAAAATTGCCATAAAATGTCTCTTTTAACTGTCGTTAAAGCCTTTTTCTAGTAGTACCAATTTCTAATTTTAGGGTTTAACACTACTACAAAATAGATTTCGTAAAGCCCAATTTTTAAACCGGTTCTTGCGAAAATGATTTAAAAAAATGAGCGGTGGCATTTTTGTAAATAAGGGTAAAATATTTACACATGATGTACACATGACCAGTGTAAAAGAAATGAGCGGTGACATTTTGTAAATAAGGATAAAATATTTACACCTGATGTACACATGACCGATGTAAAAGAAATGAGCGGTGGCATTTTTGTAAATAAGGGTAAAATATTCTACACCTGATGTACACATGACTGGTGTAAAAGAAATGAGCAGTGGCATTTTGTAAATAAGGGTAAAATATTTACACCTAATGTACACATGATCGGTGTAAAATATCTATAACCGGTGTTATATATACTTTCTATTCTGACTCTTGAGTTTCTTGTCTATGCTTTCCCGCTTCTTTTCTGTACCTCCTTCAAACTATTCATTTCACTTCTTCGATTCCCAACATTTGTAGTCATCATTATGATAGAAGGCCAATTGCTTTCTTCAATATTCTTTTCTTAAACTGTTCTTATTCCTTAACCATATGTATACCATTCCTATTATTAGTACTTTTCGTCTCATCACTACTTGATCTCTATTTTCTTTTCTTTTCTTTTCTTCTATCTGAACCCTCCAATGGCTTCTTCCTCATGCATACCTCCTTCTCTGCCGCACAAAAGAAATAGAGACGAATTTGAAGACAAATATCCTGACCCTTACCCTGTAGTTCCTTCTCCTCTTCCCCTGGTTATCACTCTGATAGAGCGCCTTGAGGAACTCATCATGCCCTTCAATAGCCTGGAGGACTCCATGGAAGAACTGACTCAAAAAGTTAATAGACTAAAAGACAATTTTAGAGCTTTATGCTCAGAAGTTCATCGCCATCAACATAATGATAACTTCTATAATCCTATTGATCTTACCCACTCTGATGAATCCCAAAACTCTGAGTCTGAAGAGGAGTGAAAGCCTGTAACCTTTATCTGCCCCTCCTATTATATTTTTTTTACGTAATGACAAAAAGAGATAATATATTATATATTCTGATAGATATTTTTTTGGAAATTTTTAACTTTCGATGTAAAGTTATTAGTAAAGTTGAATGAATGAAGTTTCTTATTCTGATGATGACTGATAATTGCTAATACACTAAGGCCGAGAATCCTTCTAATTAAGGTTTTCATCTAAATTGCTCATACATTAAGTCTCAAATAATGTTCATTATTCACTAGGCATTACAACACTTATCACAACTGAAAACCCTCTTAAATTATGATTTAAAAGTTCAAAAGTAATCATTCAAAATCATGTAATAATCCCAAGTTTAACAGTAAAAACTTAAGTGTTTCCAATTCAATTTCCAAGGTTTTCATAAATTCAAGTGTGACCATTGTCATACCTTACTTTCCTAAGCTTTATCTTCAAAATAGTACCCTGTTATGTTTGGAAAAGATAGGGGTGAGATTTCGGGAGAAATCTCAGTAGCAAACGGTACTAAATAATGTATGCATCAATGCTTGGTATTGGTGCTTGCTTATGATTGTGTCAACATAATGTAATGTGTATGCTTCCATGTAACATATGAAATATAATTGGCCAAAGTAATCATAGCACAAAGCTTCAACAATTACATATGAATAACATAAATCAATCAAGCCATAACACAATCAACCATACATTCAACACATACAAGTTTAGGTAAGTTTACTACCTGTCGTGTAGCCTTTCTTTTAGTCTTTAGCCTTTACTCTAAGGTTTTCTTTTCATAGGTTAGAGCCTATACAAGGTATAATAATATTTCATTATTACCCTATCAGTATAACTCTACTTAACTCAAGCTTAACTTGAGGTAATACCCCTATTCGGACAATCCCCAAACTTTCTTTCTATACGCGGCTAACCTTATAGAGAGAGATATTCATCTATTCTAACTATTAAATTTATAAGAACAATCCTCTAATTTACTAGAGCATGGAATAGAATAAGTTACTTACCTTATTCCTAAGCTTGTCGAGTCCCTAAGCTCCTTGGATTGCTCCTATCTCGGTCAGACCTTCTCCTTTTTCCTTCCTTCCTTTCTCTTTCTTTCTCTCTTTCTCTCTCTCACACTCTCTCTCTCCTTGCAGTGGATGTGGAATGGAAGGGAGGGTGACGGGTATTTATAGGTGGAGGGAGGTGCAATAGATGATCCAGATCGAATCGCGATGAACGGCTCAGATCGCTTAGCTTCTTCAAGAAGTTTCGTCTGCATCATCATGATGACATCATCAAGGACACCTACATGCTAGGTGGCACCTTTGTGGGTCCCTTGAAATACCTCACCTAGTGAGTCATCGCTTCTGGAAACCTCCAGTCTGATATGTCCAATCCTGTACCAACTCAGTCTAATTTTCCTAAAAATCAGATTGTTTGCTGAATCTAATTTTTCTGACATTCTATAATATATATTCTGAACTTAAATCTAGTATCTAGATTCTTCTTAGCATTGACATTCTTGGACTGGGTATTAACTTAATTACATATTGTAACACCTTACTTTTATACATCTTAGGGACCATTTGGTAGCATTTAGAACCACTTACAAGTCTATTGAAGTTCAATATCAAAATCTGAAAATTTTAAGTTTACAATTACTGTTTATTTAGTAATTCCAGATTTAGTAATGAACTTTGAAAATTCATAACTAATTCTAGAAAAATTGAAATGAAGTGGTTCAAAAGGATAATTGAAGATAACATCTTGATATTTAGGTGAAAAATACTTACTTGGACCAATTGACTAGTCAACTGAGTCAACTATGACGTCAAAATTTACTATTCATTTGGTCTAAATTTCTGAAAATAGTTTCTGGTCCATAACTTTGGAAAATTTGTTCTCTTTGCACAAACATCGAAATAAGGCGTACTTGGTGTCAAAATAAAGTTTGACATGTTAACTGACTACTGCTAAAATATCATACATTTATTACATCATTAACTATTTTAGTTACATAACAAACATCATAGTTCAAAATTGTCTAACATCTTCCTGTATATACATTCATCCCAAAACTTGTCTAGAACATAACCATATCATCATCTAGCATTCTTCCTCTCTCATACTTGAGGTTCCTGTTGATTGGAGATATAATTTGGGATGAGATTTCTGGGAAAATCTCAGTAGTAAACGGTATCATTCAGTGCATACAAGACATGTTTCCTTTATCTTTCCTTAGTTTCCATTGTATACCATTATGCTCCATTCCTATTCCCATCATGCATGACTATAACCTCATAAAAGCAGAGCATATATGATTCATACCTACCATACATCATCATCACCTATCGCAAACATATTAACACACACATATACATCAAGTATACAAGAAATGGGTGAGTTCACTACCTTGATTCTTTATTTTTCCTTATCCTCTTTCTTGTCACCTTTTCTTGAAGTAAGGTTGTCTTCTTGAATGCACAAATCAAATCCTAAACATCACATATTCATTTATTCATCATGACCCAAATCAATTGGTATATAAAGACATTGGACTTAACTTAATCAATTAACCCCTATCTTTCTTAATTTATGGTTAATTATCTTGTCCTTTGAATTAATTTGTACCTTGACTTTACCCTACACAATTTCACATTTTGAATCTATTTATGAGTTTAGAATCATGAAATTCCAGCTCCTTCAACCTGTTCTGGACTTAACCGAAAATGTACATAATTCTTTAAAAAATTCTCATTTTGATTCCAATGCTTCCAATACTTGTTTCTCTACTTTATCCCACATAACTTTTCATTTTAAAACCATTGGAAGCATCTAAATCATGAAATTCCAATCACTATTCATGTGTGTGAATAGTAATAAAGAAGACTTAAAAATTACAACTTTCAATTCCAATGCTTCCAAATTCCAAACCTATCCAATCCTACACAAAATCATCATTTAAATTCAGTGGAATCATTACATCATTGAAATTCATTCTTCTTGGTCCAGAACAGCCCTAGGCCAAATGGCCTCATCAATGGTAAAGTCAAGATCACAACTTAATTCAATAACCAATCACCTAAACTAACTTATCCAAGCATTAATCACATGGTTATAGCTTTCTTTCCTTCTTCCTACTTCAACTTAAAATTTGGATAGCAAGCATGCTCTAGGTTTAATGGAATTTCCAATAAATAAAACCTAGGTTTTATCCTTCCATAACATATATAAATAAGTTAGGAAGGATTGTTACCTTATGCCTTAACTGCCTTGACCTTTAAGTGCCTTGAATTGCCTTTATATTAGTTGAGTTTTCAAATGACAAGAGTTTCTCCAAGGGAACCAAGGGGGCACGGTTTTGTGAGGAATGAGAGGGGTATTTATAGCCAAAACTTTGTCACCTTAGGTCCATAATAACCCCACTTTTCCTAATTATTACAACTCCTTAATCTTGAACTTGATTGGTTGGTTTTTGAATTAATTATCCTTAATCATCATTAGGTTAATTCTTATATTATTTTATTACATTTTAGCAAATGTCATAACCCTTTCTTCTTCTTCTTGGTGCCATGCGTAAAGCTTGTGGGTCCCACAAGAACACCTCACATGCTTCTTGAATTTTCTTGAATTCTTTTCTTTTAAAAATACATAAAATATTCTAAAACTTCATTTGACCAAATAAAAAATCCTTGGGCTTATTGGTCTTTTCTAGGATGTCATATTGGGCCTCGTTTAGGTCTAATAGCTAATTGGCAAAAATCCTAAGGCACTTTCCTTATATCGATATTCTTAAATCACCCTAATTTTTTAGATAAATTCTAAACACCTCCTTTATTGGTTCTAATATTTTTAGAAATTCATTATAATATAAAATGAATTCCCTGCAACTTATCATAATTTTTGAGACCCAGAAGTCCAGATAAAAATTTCCTACATTTTCTTTAACCCTTTATCGGTGTCTGATTTCACCTTAAATTCCATAATTAATTCTACAGGACTCCTTTTTTACTGCTATCAGTTTCATAAATTCTTATATTATTTATAAGAATTTACTGCCAAATTTCATTTGATTATGAGGTCCAGAGGATACTGTAATAATCTCCCAATTTTAGAAATTAATATCAATTTATCTGGACCTTAAATCAAAATTCTGCGTTGCGTTAAACTGATCAGAATACTTTTCTCTATTTTATGGTAAAATTTTGGACTAAACCATTTTTGGGCCTTTTCTGGCTCAACTTTCCATAATTACCATTTTGCCACTGAACTTTTGAAAATTACACTTTAGGCCCTCAACTTTTCATAATTACACTTAATGGCCCAAAGTTTATGTCTACTTCTATTTTACACCATGGAAATTTTAGACTTTCACTTTAGTCCCTTTGTTTTCCAAAATATCCATTATGTCCTTGAAACTTTCATTAATTGCAATTTAGTCCCTTTTTCTTTACAACTTCATACATTCTCTTTTTCGTTGGCTTAAAACTTATCTTAATCATTATCTTTCCTTTTGATTACCATCCTAAGACCTTCATAACCTCTTTCCTCTACCGGTCTTATACAGATAGAGAAATTTTGGGATGTTACACATATCCCTTAGCAAATTACCAAAATACCCTTGGTTCCTCTTTATTTACTTGAATAATTCTAGGCGCATTATTGTCTTTTCACATTTCAACAGAGTATTCCCTGACCTTGGTCAACTATTCTAGGAACTCTCTTTGACCATCTAACCTTAGTCAAATGACCAAAATACCCTTCACTCATTCTTTAATTATTTTATAACCTAGGGATATTTTTGTCATTTTGCATATTTTTTGAATATTTTTGAACATTGGCCTCTTTAACCAATGAATTTATATCATAGGTCTAGGCCTCACTTGGAATCATTATAGGCCTCCTGTGATATCATCTGGGCTCATTCAGTCCCATCTTGCGTACTGCTTAAGTTTCCCAATCGGATATCGGGTGTCAACTCCCATCAAAATTCACTAAAACATGAATAACTTTTCCTACAGAACTCCTTTCGGGGTTCCGTTAGTTCCTTAACCTTTTTCTTTATAGGATACACCTTCTTGTAATTTTTCATTTATATCTGACGTCCAGAAGGTCTGATAAAAAATTTAGATAAATTTCAGGCTATCAGATAAGTATCAGCTATCTGGAACTCCAATAAAATTTCTGTATCTAGCTAGATTAACCAGCATAAATTTCTCTATCTACTGATGAAATTTGGAACTGAAATGCTTTCAGGCAATTCGAAGCCACTTCCAACTTAATTTCCTATAATTACCATTTTGCCCCTAGAATCTTTTCCTCTTTTCAATTAAGTCCCTTAACTTTTCATAATTACACCTAATGGCCCACAACTTGTGTCTACTTTCATTTCATACCATGGAACTTTTAATCTTTCACTTTAGTCCATTTCTTTCCCAAAATGACCATTATGCCCCTAAGAACTTTTACTATTTACATATAAGTCCCTATACTTTTACTTATATGCAGTTTAGTCCCTAAAAACCCTTTGTATGTTTCTGGGACTTCTGCTCAAAAGGGTTTGGTAGCCTATCTATTTTAAGCTTCTTTTTGAGTCCTTGGCCTAAAAATTAGGATATTACAACCACATTCTATAAAACTATTTATGCAAAAAGGTTAAAAACAATAGGGCAATGAATCACTTATACAACACCTTAGTAGCTTAAAAGGAATCCTTCTATACAGCATTGCACAAGGCAAAGAGAAGGTAAATGTACATTTTTGCATTCTAGTCATGACTAAAACTAGTGAAAGTTGAAACATCCTTCCTTAGACTCCTCAGAACACACTTGCAGAAGCATTATTAGCTGGTTTATATCTTATCTTAACCCCAGAAGTTGAACTTTTAACTTTAAGTTCCTTATTCTGAACTTTTACTTTGAGAACTGGTTTCTCTCATTATACACATCCAAATGAGGCTTATTACCTATCCACGGAATGCCTCAGATGTGTACAACTAGCTCACCAAATCTCGTGGCCAAACTCCTCCGTTTACTAGGTCAAACTGAGGTTAAACCACTGCTACCTCAGGACCTACGAATTTCCCTCTTTTAATTCATCATTCACAAATTCAACATGCCAAACAATATTTATTATTGGATAACAAAATGTCGTACAACAAGGCATATACAGAATTCTCATATTTCTATTACATCCTTTCCTGCCTAAAATCCGGCAGCGTAACCGCTACGCTTCATCTGTACAAAGAACTGAACTGTACTGATTCGGTAATTCCCTCATGAGAACTACCATTCTACGTAGTACCCAGGAAAGATCGGATGAATCGGCTAGGTCCACTCACTTCCAGCCTCCTTAGACAGCACATACGTACACAGTACTTATCATATACTGATGTTCAGTCTTAACTTCGGCAGCATAACAGCTATACTGATGTTCAGTCTTAACTTCGGCAGTATAACGGCGTCTCCTAGCATTCTCAAACTTTACTTCAACATAACCTCCCTGTAATGGGTTATATATATATATGGGGATGAGATTCGGGGGAATCTCAGTAGTAACAACCATAACAATATATGTAATGCAGTGTGATAGTGCTTGCTTGTGATTGTGTACAGATAAGTATGCTGCATGCTTCCATACTCAATAACATATGATCATAGCATTACAGTAGAGCTTCAGACATAACATATAAGACAACAATCCAACCAAACAATAGCATATCAAATCACAAAGCCATTACATAAAAGCTAGGATTAGTTACTACCTGGCTAGCTTAGCAGAACTCTACTATCTCTATTCTGCTTCCAGCTCCGCCAGAACTTTCTTTCTTTCTTTCCTCCTTTCTCTCTTCCTTTCCTTCTTCTTCTCTCTCTTCTTTCTCTCTCTTCCCTTGCCCATGCGTGATGCAAATGAATGAGGGGGGTATTTATAATTGCCTCCAATGGCAATATCGTAATTTCCATAAACTCTAAATATGTGGCTACAGATTTTCCTAGAATTTCCTATTTTCTTTTATTTCCTTTTACTGCATCATCAGTGCCACCTCATCGCCATATTTTTCACATGTCACAATTCCTGGACAACTCATCAGCTGACTCAGCATTTCCAGTCCAATCCAGTACCGGTCCGGTCCGATTTCCCACAAACTGGACTCACCGGCTGAGATTGTGCCATGTGTCCTTAACTTTTCTTCTCCCTCTAGACCAGTGCCATGTGGCGCCTGGAAGAGACCTTGTACGCCTTCCAATGCTATTCAGATAAGTCTCAGACTTTATCTGATCACCTCTTCGGTTATCGTGCCAACCGAGTAACTTTACTTTACTGAATCATTACTTTAATGCCATGTGGCATCCTGTGGGTCCCATAAGTACACCTTATCAGTCCACCTCATGGTTTCCAGATATCCTTTCCTTTATCTGACCTCCTACCCCAGTTTTATCTCTAACCGGGTAACTATCTCCTTTGGACCTTCACAATCCTGGCCCACTTGATCCCATACAGCTAACACCACTTATAGTCACTAGTCGCGACCTAACAATCATCTTATCGCAACCTAACACTTCTGTGTACATTAGTCGCGACCACAACATCCTTTAGTCGTGACCATAACAGTTTTTCGTCGCGACCATATCACTTTTCAGTCGCGACCTCATTACTTTCTAGTTGTAACCATGCTCATTTTGCCTATTAGTCGCGACACCACACATATTTCAGTCGCGTCTAAAGCTTTCTGCCAATATTAGTCGCGACCACACTTATTGAAGGGAATTGGAAGACACGCCGTGGAAATTAACTTTAAAAATTTTTCCATTCCCAGCCAGGATCTACCGAATATATTTAAGTCAAGGAGAAAGAAGTGGTACCTTCGGTATTCGAGCTTTGGTCATGACCTCAGTGTCCACTAGTCGCGACTCCTCGCCTCTGGAACATTCAGTCGCGACCTCCTAAGCTTCTAGTCGCGACCTGTCGCCTCTGGAGTTGTTAGTCGCGACCTACTATGCTTCTCGTCGCTACCGGACGTCTCTGGAGCTTGTAGTCGCGACCTCGTCAGCTTCAAGTCGCGACCTGTCTCCTCTTTTTGGATTTCTAACGTTCAGATGCCCGTATGGTCGCGACCTCAGTGTCAATAGGTCGCGACCTTGCTTCGTGTCTCGTCCTTGCTTCGTGTCTCGTCCATCGTAAGAAGTCGACTGCTCAGATCGGTTTCCTCTACCGGTATCCACACGAATAGCGTTCCAATCGCGAACGACGTGCTAGCGCCTCTTGTCTCTCTATCTGCAAACCTTTTGCACTCTCCCTGCCCCTTTTCTCAGGTCTGAATGTGTGTGTAGAGATGTGTAGAACCCTAGCCCCTAATGTCAAATATATAGGAAGCTATCGGGCTTCTAATAGGGCCGAGCTTTAGAATTAATCTTATATTAATTCTGAATTAATACAATATCATATATTGCATAATTTAATAAGAAACTAATTAAATAAATATGGTTTATATTAAATCCGTCCCACAGATTTAATTCACCTATTTATTTAATTTAAAATAAAGATAAGATAGAATTATATTTGATTTATTCTCATAAATCAAATTTGAGATATCTTATCAATTTGAATTTCAAATTCAAATAGATCATATCCATTTAAATTCAAATTCAAAAGTGATAGAGATTTAATTTATCCTTATAAATTAAATCTTACAAATATCTCTTATATTATATATAATATATATATACTAATTTATATATATATAAAATATATATCCACCCTAGATTATTCATTGAATCTAGACATCTCTTAGATTCAATGAATCTGGACATCATAGATCGCATTGGGCTATTTTGTGTGCGACCCTGTAGGCCCATATGAAGTTGGCAGTGGGCCAGTTACTATACTGACCCACAAGTCGTAAGCGGTCTCTAGCAAGGCATTACAGCTACCCAAAACATATGAGGATCGATAAACGATGTAACCTTTCATACAACCATATCACGTCCCTTTTGTCAGACGATATTTCGGTCAAGGATGAGGCATGGAGAACGTCATCCTCCTGTTCCTGACCGTTACTTTCTCGATCCCTGAGTAGTCTGAATATAGAAATAGAACTACCCTTCTATTCCAGTATGGCCATACATTTCTCAGACTCACTCATCGAGGGGCCCAGTAATATCTCTCTACGAATGTGAGGGACAAATTCCATCTTGACCATTCACATTCCTCCGCATGAAAAACCACTAAGCCCGAGCATAGCCTTTATGATCACTCGGTCAAAAGTGACTTTTGACTAGGTCAAAGCTGAGCGTTTGTCATGTAGGAATCCATGATGATCTCAGGTCAAAGGGCATAGTGACATGGCTTGTATATGAGAGAAGCTTATGACTTGACCCATGCAGCTCTCTCATAGCGGGTCGATCCAACACCCTGTACTCTTACATGTGCTTATGACTTTGATTTATATCTCTATATATCTTCAAAGTCATACTGGTCTTATTTCATCTCTGCTCCCGCATAGATGACCGACCAGGGACATTTAGGATAAGATCACGAGTTATCCAAGGATTGTCATCATAGTAAACATGCAAATAATATGATAACATAATTAAGAAATTCATAAATCAACAATGTTCATAAGGTAATGATTGGCCCCTAGGACACAATTTCCAACACTTATCTCTAGTCGCGACCAAAATGGTCAGCTCTCAACTCTACAACCTTTGACCTTTATATCATCCCCAAGCGGCCATTCTACCCCTTGGGACTTTCACTGTTTACACATAAGTTCCCGTACCTTTGCTTATTTGCAGCTTAGTCCCTGAAAACTCTCTGTGTGTCTCCGGGACTTCTGTTCAAAGGGGTATGGTAGCCTTTCAATCTTAGGCTATTTCTGCGTCTCTAGGCGTAAAAATTGGGATGTTACATTTCTCCTCCCCTTTAAATAAATTTCGTCCTCGAAATTTAATTAGTACCATAGCCAAATTTACTCAATATCTGGCAAAGTACCTTATCATAAAACTTTACATCTCTTTATAACATGCTTTTATTTTCTCTGGGTCAACTCAATCAGAGTTTGAAATCTACTTTTCTCTTATAGAGCACTTACTGCACTTATAAGCAGTGTCCATTTCTTTCATATCAAATTTTCTTGAATATTCCTGCATTCAGGACTACTCATCATATCTCTTTTAGCATCATACTTCTAGCATTTATCTCTTATTACTTCTCTTAATATCTCGCAGACTGCTTTAATGTCTGCAACATCTCATCTGTCTTTTCATATAATCATCATTCTTAGCAACTTAGCTTCAGACAGAGAGAGGACTTACGCAGCTATTCTTTTGTCTACTTTGCTGCTAAACAAGAGCACCAACTCTTAAATAAGAGCATCTATGCATAATGCCTGGCCAACATATTGTAGGACTGCATACCTGCTTATGAATGCAAAGCTCTAACATCGGAGCTCAAGCATTTCTGTTCTAATTATGCACATCTCTAACACTTAGAGCTTGCACAAGTTTAACATAACATATGGCCTGACATCTCATGCAACGAGGGAAAGCTCTCATTTTCTACTTTGTTCGTAACATAACATTTAAACATATGATCCCTACAAAAGGGAGCCTCTCTATCTGTTCATAAAATGCACATTTCTCAGTGTGTGTCATATTACACGTTTACCATAGTGTATCTTATTACCTGCTTTTGCTACTTTATCATGGCATATCTAGCCAACTCTGGCTATCTCATGGTGTATCTCACCCTTTCGTAACTTATCTTGCCTTATCATGACTTATCCTGAGATACCATAAGGCTAACATTCTTTTCCTCATAGAACTGCGTTCTATCTTTACTTTGCCTTAGACCCTCTTCTCTAGGTCTTCTCTAGCCTTTTAATCTCTTTACCCTCATCTGGGGGATCAATCTACTCATACTCTTCTGTTCTCATTACACAGAGGATTCTCTTCTCTGCTTCTCAGGCATATTTCTACAAAACTTTGAATATCAGCACTCAGATTTGAACTTGGACTCCATCTTCGTTTAAGGGAAAGCTAAGTTCAGTCTGTATAGGCTATCTGAGAAAAATAATTATAAATAATTTTTCTGGCTGGGCTTATCAACTGGTGAAGCTTCTTCACCTTAACTTCGTCTTTGGCATTCATCTTCCCAGAGAGATACTACATTGTACTCATATCTCATGGCTTATTATTTTCCTTAGGCTAGGTCTAACTGCGACCTTGGGATCTAACTGCGATCAACCATTAGCCTCTTCAGAATCTAACTGCGACTCTAAATCTCTTAGGATCCAACTGTGACCTTGGAGCCATGCTAGGATCTAACTACGACCCTCCAGAATCTAACTGCGATTCTGTTGTACTGTATATCTCCCGAAGATCTTAAACCAACAGACTAAGTTATAAGGTTAACTGCTTCCACCTGTTGATAACTCCATAAAAATTTAAAAATGTATTCAGTAGCCTCATATTATTTACCCAGACTTTACTTACTTCCTCTTGTACTCAGGAGTTCCCTCTCATCTTTCTTACTTTACTGTGGCTTACCATGCCTTGTGCCATCATGGTCTAACCACCTGCCATTGCAATCTACTGCTATGGCCTCATCATACTTCTCATTTCAATCTGTGCTCTAACTGCGAGCTATTTAAGCTATGCCCTAACTGCGAGCATTCTGTATCAGATCCAACTCTTATCTGAAGAGTGATCTATACTCATCTGAATCTAGCTCTATCTGAGAGCCATCTGTTTCAGATCCAACTCTTATCTGAAGAGTGATATAGAAATAATTCCTTTTTACTTTTATCTGCTTCTCTTTCTGTATACCATTCCTTTCAATAGAAATGGCCCTGAGTACTGCATTCACAAGTCTGCAGAATTACCTGAGTATCCTCATTCATAAATCATATCTAAATATCATAACTTATTGTCCCATGAACTGAGACTTTCTATCATCCTCAATACATATCTTATTACATGTCATATGGTATAGGAGCAACATAACTTCCTCATAACTTCTTCATCTCATATACACTCTACCCTGCATATACTGCAAAAGGGGAGTATTCATCCATCATGGCATACTCTAACATGCATGTCATCGTATGACAACTGCAAGGAGATGCAACCATAGGCCTCTTCACGTCGTAACCTTAACTCTTTGTACATATTAGTTGTGACATAAGACCTTTCCCGTCACAACCTTAATTCTTTTCCGTCATGACCTTCAACCACACTTGTCGCGACCCTACCTTTCTGTGAATAACTGTCGCGACCTAGGCACTTATTCGTCGCGACTCAAACTCTCTTTGAGGCAACCAGTCGCGACCTACAGCCACTCTAGTCGCGACTTGGGCATCACTTCCCGTACTCTAAGGGAATTAACCTTTCTAATTCACTTCTCTAACTTATTTAAACATCAATCTAACTATCTCAGAGCATCACTAAGCCAGAACCTTCTATTCTGTGTTAGAATCTTATACTCTGAACCAGAACCCTGTCTGGTCTAAGCCAAAACCTCTTGCTCTGAGCCAGAGCCCTCTCCGGCCTATGCCAGAATCTCTTGCTCTGATCTAGATCTCTGCCAGAATCTCTTGCTCTGATACCAAAATGAAACATCCTTCCTTAGACTCCTCAGAGAACACTTGCAGAAGCATTATTAGCTGGTTTATATCTTATCTTAACCCCAGAAGTTGAACTTTTAACTTTAAGTTCCTTATTCTGAACTTTTACTTTGAGAACTGGTTTCTCTCATTATACACATCAAAATGAGGCTTATTACCTATCCACGGAATGCCTCAGATGTGTACAACTGGCTCACCAAATCTCGTGGCCAAACTCCTCCGTTTACTAGGTCAAACTGAGGTTAAACCACTGCTACCTCAGGACCTGCGAATTTCCCTCTTTTAATTCATCATTCACAAATTCAACATGCCAAACAATATTTATTATTGGATAACAAAATGTCGTACAACAAGGCATATACAGAATTCTCATATTTCTATTACATCCTTTCCTGCCTAAAATCCGGCAGCGTAACCGCTACGCTTCATCTGTACAAAGAACTGAACTGTACTGATTCGGTAATTCCCTCATGAGAACTACCATTCTACGTAGTACCCAGGAAAGATCGGATGAATCGGCTAGGTCCACTCACTTCCAGCCTCCTTAGACAGCACATACGTACACAGTACTTATCATATACTGATGTTCAGTCTTAACTTCGGCAGCATAACAGCTATACTGATGTTCAGTCTTAACTTCGGCAGTATAACGGCGTCTCCTAGCATTCTCAAACTTTACTTCAACATAACCTCCCTGTAATGGGTTATATATATATGGGGATGAGATTTGGGGTAATCTCAGTAGTAACAACCATAACAATATATGTAATGCAGTGTGATAGTGTTTGCTTGTGATTATGTACAGATAAGTATGCTGCATGCTTCCATACTTAATAACATATGATCATTGCAGTAGAGCTTCAGACATAACATATAAGACAACAATCCAACCAAACAATAGCATATCAAATCACAAAGCCATTACATAAAAGCTAGGATTAGTTACTACCTGGCTAGCTCAGCAGAACTCTACTATCTCTATTCTGCTTCCAGCTCCGCCAGAACTTTCTTTCTTTCTTTCCTCCTTTCTCTCTTCATTTCCTTCTTCTTCTCTCTCTTCTTTCTCTCTCTTCCCTTGCCCATGCGTGATGCAAATGAATGAGGGGGGTATTTATAATTGCCTCCAATGGCAATATCGTAATTTCCATGAACTCTGAATATGTGGCTACAGATTTTCCTGGAATTTCCTATTTTCTTTTATTTCCTTTTACTGCATCATCAGTGCCACCTCAGCATGCCACCTCATCGGACACCTCATCGCCATATTTTTCACATGTCATAATTCCTGGACAACTCATCAGCTGACTCAGCATTTCCAGTCCAATCCAGTACCGGTCCGGTCTGATTTCCCATAAACTGGACTCACCGGCTGAGATTGTGCCATTGTCCTTAACTTTTCTTCTCCCTCTAGACCAGTACCATGTGGTCAGCTCTTTCTTTTTCTTCCGACCACACTTCTGTCTCGTCGCGCCTAGCTCTTTCTGTAACTATTAGTAGCGACCACACTTATCTCTAGTCGCGACCAAATTGGTCAGCTCTCAACTCTACAACCTTTAACTTTTACATCATCCCCAAACGGCCATTCTACCCCTTGGGACTTTCACTGTTTACACATAAGTCCCCATACCTTTGCTTATTTGCAGCTTAGTCCCTGAAAACTCTCTGTGTGTCTCCGGTACTTCTGTTCAAAGGGGTATGGTAGCCTTTCAATCTTAGGCTATTTCTGCGTCTCTAGGCCTAAAAATTGGGATGTTACAGAAGTCGCGACCAAATTTCACAGTGAGTGCTTGCTCTGAGCTTACACATTTAGTCGTGACCAAAATACAAGAAGGTCACGACTCCTTTTCACAGAGGGCCCATAAAGTCCAGAATTCAATCATAAGTCGCAACTAGTTTCCATAGTGGCTACCAAATGATGATTTTCAAAGCCCAAAACAATTTTTACACTAAACACTCTTTAGCAAACAACAAAATAGTTTAAAATGGGGGTCCAATTTGCAGCAATTCATCACACATTAAGATCAATGCAAAAATATTTTGTGATGAAAGATTGGATTTATGAAATTTTTTTGGCATTCTTAGCGCAGAAACATGAACATCTCCCCAACACTTAAACTTGACAGTGTCGTCACTGTCAATAGAGCTATACAAACACAATCACAATAGTGAAGCAATGAGAATCAAGGCATATATATTAAGCAAGAGCAATAACAAGGGTAAGTCCAGTCATCAACATCCCTTTCAAGTACAACATCAATTATCACTCTCTAATGGACTCTAAACCTCTTCCTAATTCTCCCAAATCATCCTAAATCTCTCCCACAACAAACTAACACACAACTCAATGCAAATTCAGCAGTGAAGCACATAGTCACATTCAAATCATACATCGCAATACAAGGAAAGCAAAGATGATAAAATGGGTAAACTATAGCATGCAATTGAGTGTGTAAATATCTCAGAGAACCAACAATAAGTAAACAACAAATGGACAACACAGGAGTATTATTCAAAGAAGAAACAAACTAAAATTAAACACTATCCTACTGAATCATCCCTTTCCAATCCTCAAACCAACATATCAAGCATTCATCACATTAGGAAAAACATGTAAAAGGTAAGAGATAAGAAATGGATAACCTGGCTTCAAGGAGGCGGTGTAAACTCATAGAATTTTAAGAGATGGCTGTTTGATTGGAAAATCTTCCCTATTGCCTTCTCTCTCCACTCTAGTATCCCAAAATAATGCACTTTTGCCATATTGTGAAGGTCATCCAAGCTTGTCTTGAATTTTCTCTATTTAAACTTGAACTTGCCTATTTATGGTTGGTATATAGCAGAAACAAACTTGGGCGGTGTTCCCTTTGCATCCTTTGTATATTCTTGAAAATATTTTTGAAAGTTGCTCATGTTCAACTCATCCGGACTCTCTATCTTGCTTTTAATCTCTTCAGGTGTTGCACCAAGCTTAGGTTGGTTCATAGCTGTAACACATTTGAATGCTTTATCCTTCATACCTGTATCCTTATTAAGGATTAAATCATTAAAAAATTGTAAGGTATGTGATGTAATCTTAGAATGGAAGTAAGGAATAGTAGAGTTAGAACATACTGGCCCTTTAACCATAACATTGGAATGTGGAACTGAAAAACTTTGAAGTTCACTGGTTGCATCTAACATTTCTAGTCGTGACCTATCAGGCTTGTCTTCCACTTCTTGTCGTGACCAATTTTGACAGAGGTCATCTCTGGATCTTTTGGTCGCGACTTGATCAACCAACAGTCTCGACTCACAGTCTCAGGAGTTTTTGGTCACGACACAACAATCATCTGGTTGCGACTTATGTTCACAGAGAGTCTCTCTTTCAGCAAGATGGTATCTAGTCGCGACATGAAGCTCGTCAAGTCATGACCTAGGATAATATAAGCTCAACCCTTCTTCATTTGTTCCACTTCCAACTTCCATAATATCTTGTATTCCTATAAAATCACTCAATAAATCCTTTGCAAAAGCATTATCACTTAAAAATGATGAAATTGAATCAAAATTTGATGAGAATGAGAAATCTTGAGAAACTGAAAGCATGCTGTTTACATATAAGCAATTGAAACACGATGTATTGCTTTCACAAGAACAAGAAAAGAATAAATAGAAGAAAGAGATGCAAAATAATCATCGTAAGCACTCAAAGATGAATTTGAATCAATATGCTCCTGAGATACTTCATGGAAATTTTTAGAATTATGCAGCACAGAATCATACCCATCATGCAAACTCAATTCATGCTCATCCCTACCCTCTTCAACAGTATAATCAATAGCATTCAAACTAACAAAAGTAGAATTGTCAAAAGGATATTTCATTGCTTCATTCATATTGAAAGTAACTACATGTTCCCCAACTTCTATTGTAATAAAACTATGTTTCATACTAATGATTATCTTAGAAGTTTGGAGGAAAGGTGTACCTATGATCAAAGTGCTCTCATTCACTAACTCACTGGACATGTGCAGAACGTAAAAATCAGTTGGGAACACTAAGTCCTTAACCTGCACTAGAATATCCTCAAGAATTCCCTTGGGATACCCAATTGATCTATCAGCTAATTGGAGTACTACACTAGCGTCTCTAAGATTATTAATACCTAAGGCTAAGTATACCTACTAAGGTATTACATTAATGGCATCCCCTAAATATAATAACGCTCCCTTAATATGAACATTTCCTATTGTGCATGGGATTATGTAAGATCCTGGGTCTTGGCACTTAACTGGTAATTCAGCCTTAAAAAGTGATGACACATTAACACTCACCTGAATTCTCTCAAGAGGCCTAAACTTTTTCTTATCAGCACACAAATCTTTCAAAAATTTAGCATACTTAGGGTTCAATTTGAGGAATTCAACTATAGGAATATTTATTTCTAATTTATTGAAGAGATTATAAGCATCTTTTACAAATTCAGAGTCAGTCTTTTTCTTTCCAGCATAGTAAGCTTTAGGAAAAGGGAGATCCTTTATACTTACCTCCTTACCTATAGGCATTGAGGCTCCTTCCTTGCTTGACTCCGCTTTCTCCTCTACTTGTTTCTCTTTATATGCTGGATTTTGCATTATCACTTCCTCTTCTTGCTTCTCTGTATTTCCTCTTGTGAGTTATCCTCTGGAGTAGCTTTCTTAATCATAAGTTGCTATTCTTTCACACTCTCTGATTTGCCAATTGTAACATCCTTACTTTCATACATCTTAGGAACCATTAGGTAGCATTTAGAACCAATTACAAGACCTTGGAAGTCCATTAGCTAAATCTGGAATTTTTACTCTTCTCGAGTAACTGTTCATATAGTATTACATATTCGGCGATGAACTTTAAAAAATATAATTAATTCTAAAAAAATTGAAATGAAGTGGTTCAAAATGCTAATTGAAGATAATATCTTGAAATTTAATTAAAAAATAATTTCCTGACAAAATGCTTAGCCAATTAATATAGTTTAATTGTCAAAGATTACTATTCATTTGGTCAAAAATTCTAAAAAAAGATTATAGTTCCCATCTTTGGAAAATTCGTTCTCTTTGTATAGACATCGAAATAAGGTGTTCTTAGTGTCAAAATGAAGCTCGACATGTTAACTAAATATCTATAAAAGTTTATACATTTATTCCCTCTTTTACTATTTTTTATTACATCATGAACATTGTTGCTCAAACATGTCATATAACATCATTACTTGCAACAATTTATACATTCATCATATAACATTTACATTATTCAACCCCTAACTTCTCTTCATGCTTCTTCATCCTCTTTCTTCATTCATAAACCTGTTGGGATTGGGATACATAGAGGGGTGAGATTTCTGGGGAAATCTCAGTAGCAAACTGTAATATCCTTAATTTTCTGTACTGGTTCCTATGTACAGATTAAACAGAATATATGAGCTCGGTTTCAGGAAAAACATGTGGTCCTTTATGTAAAGAAAAGGATTAAATTGCAAAAGAAAGGAAATTAAGGGACCTAAATGCAATTATGGAAAGCTTAAAGTTAGGAAAGAAGGGTAGACAAAAATGTGGGGTCTTAAAGTGTAATTTTAGCCAAATAAAGGGACTTAATTACAAAGAAGAAAAAGTTCCCTGGGGCTAAAGTGTAATTAAAGAAAAATAGGCCAGAAGTGGTTTGGTCCGCCCGACAGCATTTCAGTCCCAGATTCTACCAGAAGTTAGGGCATGTGACGCCGGGTAACCCAGCCTAATACCAGAATTTTTGAAGACTCCAGATAGCCAAAAATGGACTGATCGTCCGAAAGTTATAAAAATTTATACCGGATACCCTAGATTTCATATATAAGTGGGAAAATACAGGATGATGCGCCTTTATGGGGCGGATGTCGGGAAACTGACAGGATACCGATAGGAGGTCTGTAGGAAAAGTTATTCACAAAATAAAAAATCCAGACGGGAGTGTGAGGCCTCCGGGGATCCGGGTAGGAGGTTTATCGGTATTTTTAAAGGGGATGAATGCGATCGGATGACTTAGGTCAGATGACCGTTATAACCCCCAAGGATGCCTGAACACAGTAGGACACTATATCTGGGAAAAAGAGCCGGTGTCCGGAAAAGGTGTATAATCGGTAAATAATAGTTAAAATATTCAATGAACTGTGTTAAAGGAAGATTCCTCGTAATGCGTGCTATACAGGTAATGGACCCAGGAAGCCCAAAAATGGCGCCATTAGAGGCCCAATAAGACTCTTGGACTGATAGGTGGGCCAGTGTCCAGCAGAACCCCGGAAAAGTGCGAAATTACGAAAATACCCCTATGTTGTACAAAAAGTGCAGCAGATGAATAGAGGGTATTCTGGTCATTTTGGACAGGCCCAGAGGTCAAGACATGTCTAAATAAGGTTGACTAGAGCCAGTATAAGCTTTGACTAGGTCCAGAAAGGTGTGAAATGACGATTTTGCCCTTAGGGTTAAAATAGGACAAGATAGGGCACCAAGGGCATTTTGGTCATTTCGCAGGGGATCTGTAACTGAGTCTGGACCCAGTATTAAAAAGTTAATGATATAAAGGGTCTAGATACTAAATGTGAGGTCAGTAGATGAAACATCCTCCCATACAGCCCTCAGAGTACACTTGCGGAAGCTATACTAGCTCTTCTTCTGCCTAAACTCCGGCAGCATAACCGCTATACTTCATCTGTACAAAGAACTGAACCGTACTGATTCGGTAATTCCCTCATGAGAACTACCATTCTACGTAGTACCCAGGAAAGACTAGATGAACCGGCTAGGTCCACTCACTTCTAGCCTCCTTAGACAGCACTACGTACACAGTACTTATCATATACTGATGTTCAGTCTTTACTCCGGCAGCATAACGGCGTCTCTTAGGATTCTCTAAATCCACTTTAGCATAACCTCCCTGTAATGGGTTATGGATGGGGATGAGATTCGGGGGAATCTCAGTAGCAACAATCATAACAATATATGTAATGCAGTGTGACAGTGCTTGCTTGTGATTGTGTACAGATAAGTATGCTGTGTGCTTCCATGCTTAATAACATATGACCATAGCATTACAGCAGAGCTTCAGACATAACATATAAGACAACAATCCAACCAAACAATAGCACATCAAATCACAAAGCCATTACATAGAAGCTAGGATTAGTTACTACCTGGCTAGCTCAGCAGAACCCTACTATCTCTATTCTGCTTCCAGCTCCGCCAGAACTTCCTTACTTCCTTTTCTCCTTTCTCTCTTCCTTCCTTTTCTTTCTCTCTCTTCTTTCTCTTTCTTTCCCTTGCTCCTGCGTGCAAATGAAGTCCATGGGGGGGTATTTATAGCCTCCCTCAATGGCATAATCGTAGTTTCCATGAACTTTGATCCTACGGTCCTGGTTTTTCCTGGAATTTCCTATTTTCTTTAATTCCTCATTTACTGCATCATCATGCCAACTCACCAGGACACCTCAGCAGCATATTTTTCACATGCTTGAATTCCCGGGACACCTCAGCATGCTGACTCACCATGCTGACTCACCGGTCCAGTCTCCTGCCTCGTAATACGTGCCCTCAGCTTTATCTGCTTTCTGCAGACTAATGCCATGTGGCGACTGGAAGAGACCTTGCACGCTTCCCAATGCCACCCAGATAAGTCCCTGACTTTATCTGATCATTTCCTCGGTTATCGTGCCTCCTCGGTTTTTGTGCCAACCGAGTAACTTTATTCTACTAAACCATTACTTTAATGCCATGTGGCATCTTGTGGGACCCATGAGTATACCTTATCAGTTTACTTCATGGTTTCCAGATAACCTTTCCTGTATCTGATATCCTGCCTCCGGTCTATCTCCAACCGGGTAACTATCTCTCTTGGACCTTCACCACTCTTGGCCCGTACGCTTAGCGCCACTTTAGTCACTAGTCGCGACCTCAACATCATCTTGTCGCGACCTTACAATTCTGTGTACATTAGTCGCGACCAAAACATTCTATCGTCGCGACCACAACACATTTTAGTCGCGACCATAACACTTTTTAGTCGCGTCTAAGGTTTTCTGCCACTATTAGTCGCGATATCACTGCTTTCTAGTCGCGACCATACTTCTTTTACGTCGCGACAATAATGCTTTCTTGTCGCGTATAGCTCTTTCTGTAACCACTAGTCGCGACCATGCTTTACTCTAGTCGCGACCATAACGGTCAGCTCGTAACTCTTCAACCTTTGACCTTTACATCACCCCAAATGGCCATTCTACCCCTTGGGACTTCCACTGTTTGCACATAAGTTCCCGTACCTTTACTTACTCACAGCTTAGTCCCTAAAAACTCTCTTATGTCTCTGGGACTTCTGCTCAAAAGGGGTCTGGTAGCCTCTCATTCTCAGGCTATTTCCGTGTCTGAAGGCCTGAAAATTGGGATGTTACATTTCTCCTCCCCTTTAAATAAATTTCGTCCTCGAAATTTAATCAGTACCATAGCCAAATTAACTTAACATCTGGCAAAGTACTCATCATAACTTTACATCTCTTCGTAACATGCCTTTCTTTCTCTGGGTTAATCCAATCAGAGTTGAAATCTACTTTCCTCTTATGGACCACTTACTGCACTTATGAGTAGTGTCCATTTCTTTCATATGAAATTCTCTCGAATATTACTGTATTCGGGAATTTTTCTTCTAACTACTCATCATACTTTAAGCATCATATTCTTACCACTTCTCTTGATATCTCGCAGACTGCTTTAAAATCTGCAACATTTCATCTTTCTTTGTACTTAACATCATACAGAGAGAGGACTTACGCAGCTATTCTTTCTTTACTTTGCTGCTAAACAAAAGCACCTACTCTAATATGCATAATGCTTGGCCAACATACTGCAGGACTGCATACCTGCTTATGAATGTAAAGCTCTAACATCGGAGCTTAAGCATTCCTGTTCTAACTAGGCACAGCTCTAACACTCGGAGCTTGCATAGTTTTAGCATAACATTAAGCCTAACATCTCATGCAAAGAGTGAAAGCTCTCATTTTCTATTCTCTTTCATAGCATAACATTCAAACATCTGATTTCTACCAAACAGGGAGCCTCTCTGTCTGTTCATACAATGCACATCTCTAGGTGCGTGTCATATTACACGTTTACTACCGTGTATCTCATTACATGCCTTTGATACATTATCATGGCATATCTAGCCCACTCTAGCTATCTCATAGTGTATTTCACCCTTTCATAACTTATCTTGTCTTATCACAAAACTAACATAAGACTGGCTTTCTCTTTTTCATAGAACTGTGTTCTATCTCAGCTTTGCCTTAGACCCTCTTCTCTAGGTCTTCTCTAGCCTTTTAATCTCTTTTACCCCTCATCTGGGTAATCTTTATCTACTCATACTTTTCTATTCTTATTACATTGAGGATTTTCTTCTCTGCTTCTCAGAGGATTCTCTTCTCTGCTTCTTATTACACAGAGGATTCTCTTCTCTGCTTCTCAGGCATACTTCTACAAAACTTTGAATCTCAGTACTCAGATTTAAACTTGGACTCCATCTTCGTTTAAGGGAAAGCTAAGTTCAGTCTGTAGACTAGAGGCTACCTGAGGAAAATTATTATAAAACAATTTCTCTAGGTGAGCTTATCAACTAGTGAAACTTCCTTACCTTAACTTCGTCTTTGGCATTCATCTTCCCAAAGAGATACTACATCGTACTCATGTCTCATGGCTCATTACTTTCCTTAGGCTAGGTCTAACTGCGACCTCGGGATCTAACTGCGATCAACCGTTAGCCTCTTCAGAATCTAACTGTGACTCTGGATCTGTTAGGATCTAACTGCGACCCTGGAGCCATGCTAGGATCTAACTGTGACCCTCCATAATCTAACTGCGATTCTGTTGTACTGTATATCTCCCGAAGATCTTAAACCAACAGACTAAGTTATAAGGTTAACTGCTTCCACCTGTTGATAACTCCATAAAAATTTTATAGCCTCACATCATTTACCCAGACTTTACTTACTTCTTCTCTTACTCAGGAGTTCCTTCTCATCTTTCTTACTTTACTGTGGCTTACCATTGGCTTGTGCCATCATGGTCTAACCACCTGCCATTGCATTCTACTGCTATGGCCTCATCATAACTCATCTGTGCTCTAACTGTGAACCATTTAAACTATGCTCCAACTGTGAGCATCCTGTATCAGATCCAACTCTTATCTGAAGAGTGATCTATACTCATCTGAATCTAGCTCTATCTGAGAGCCATCTGTTTCAGATCCAACTCTTATCTGAAGAGTGATCTAAAAACAATCTCTTTACTCTTATCTGCTTACCATTCCGCTTAATAGAAATGGCCCTGAGTACTATATTCATAAGTCTGCAGAATTACCCGAGTAACTTCAAACATATCTGAATATCATAACTTATTGTCCCATGAACTGAGACTATCTATCATCCTCAATACATATCTCATTACATGTCATATGGTATGGGAGCAACATACTTTCTCATCTCATATATACTCTACCCTTTATGCACTGTAAAAGGGAGTATTCATTCATCATGGCATACTCTAACATGCATGTCATCATATGACAATTGCAAGGAGATGCAACTATCATAACTTATGGCATCATAAGCCATATCATCATCATACTTTGCTCAACCATCCATCAGACTAACTAAACCTCAAGGCATATTTTATTTATCATATTGCCTATCATATCTTGGTCAGTCATCCTGAAACATCTGTCTATCTCAGGCTGCCACGCTACCCTCTTATTAAGGTACAGACTCAACCCTTCATCACTCTTTCTTACATAGGGGAGTCACTGTATCCCGTAATCTGTGGCTACCTTCTACTATCTCATTTCTTCTTTTGTCTATCTATCAGTCTCAGTCTATTATTGACCAGACTGTGGTTCCTTATCGGCCTTTACTGTAACAGCCTAGAACCCCTTTACAAAGATATTATCCGCTTTCCCCTTAGGTAGGCTTGGTGCCCACATGAGGTCATGGTTTTGTTTTCCAGACACACGAGCCACAGCCCTTAAGCACCTGAAAACGCATCTTTCTCTTAATCCTAGCGAACTTCAGTCGCCTAGATCTCATTCATTATCTTTTACTATTATTTCTATTCTTTAGGGTATTCTACCCTAGATCTCTGTGATGGAATCCCTCTGCTTAGGGAATTTTAACTCTTTACCTATTAACCATCATGTCCTTAGCCTTAGCCTTAGGCCATATTAAACATCATCACATCTCTAGCCTTTAGGCTATGCCCTAGGATTACTCCGAGGCAAACTTCATACTAGCTATCCCATTCTAGCTCTCAGGTCTTTTATTCAACTAGGTTGAATAAGACTTTTACCATGTAGATCTACTCCTCGTAATCACATGGAGGATCTGTCTCATTCTAGCTATCTCATCTAGCTAGCTCATCTTAACATTATCATCCTTTGCGGCCTATCCTACCTAGCAAGGATGACTTGCTTATTGGAGTTGCCAACTTCCTCTATGCATGACTTCTCCACTCAAGCTCTATGTTCATGCTTTGTGTTCACCTGTCTTTTCCTTTACAACGAAACATGAACACCTCTTATTCCATCTAGGAGCTTTATCTCCACGGGCTCTTCTAAACCCATAATAGTCCCGATCTGAATCTTCTAATGTCATACCAGGACATCTCTATCATTCCGTCGCGATATGAGTATTGGGTAATCGCTATTCATAGCCTCTATGATTCTTCATTACCCTTAACTCCTCACGACTTATCATTTCTATTCTTTAGTCGTGACCTACAGCTTCAGACGTCGCGTCCTTAACATTTTCTGTCTTCTAGTCGCGACCTAAATCTTATGTCGTCGCGGCCTTAACCTTTCTACGTCGCGACTCAACTCCTCTACCGTCGCGACCAGGATATTTTCTCATCGCGACTTATGTCTCTTTACGTCGCAACCATAGCCATTTCTAGTCGCGACATTAAACTTTTCTCGTCACAACCTTAGCTCTCTGTTAAATAACGTTGCGACCTAGGAACATACTCGCCGCGACCAAATCTTTCTGTGAATAACCGTCGCGACCTATAAACTTAAGCGTCGCGCCTAAACCTCTCATTGAGGCTACCCGTCGCGACATATACCACGTTAGTCGCGACCGGAGTGCTATTCTGTCGTACTCAAGGGCTAAATCAGAGCATCACTGAGCCAGAACCTTCTGTTCTGTACCAGAATCTTATGCTCTGAACCAGAGTCCTTTCTGGTTGGTGCCAGAACCTCTTGCTCTGATACCAAAATGAAACATCCTCCCATACAGCCCTCAGAGTACACTTGCGGAAGCTATACTAGCTCTTCTTCTGCCTAAACTCCGGCAGCATAACCGCTACACTTCATCTGTACAAAGAACTGAACCGTACTGATTCGGTAATTCCCTCATGAGAACTACCATTCTACGTAGTACCCAGGAAAGACTAGATGAACCGGCTAGGTCCACTCACTTCTAGCCTCCTTAGACAGCACTACGTACACAGTACTTATCATATACTGATGTTCAGTCTTTACTCCGGCAGCATAACGGCGTCTCTTAGGATTCTCTAAATCCACTTCAGCATAACCTCCCTATAATGGGTTATGGATGGGGATGAGATTCGGGGGAATCTCAGTAGCAACAATCATAACAATATATGTAATGCAGTGTGACAGTGCTTGCTTGTGATTGTGTACAGATAAGTATGCTGTGTGCTTCCATGCTTAATAACATATGACCATAGCATTACAGCAGAGCTTCAGACATAACATATAAGACAACAATCCAACCAAATAATAGCACATCAAATCACAAAGCCATTACATAGAAGTTAGGATTAGTTACTACCTGGCTAGCTCAGCAGAACCCTACTATCTCTATTCTGCTTCTAGCTCCGCCAGAACTTCCTTACTTCCTTTTCTCCTTTCTCTCTTCCTTCCTTCTCTTTCTCTCTCTTCTTTCTCTTTCTTTCCCTTGCTCCTGCGTGCAAATGAAGTCCATGGGGGGGGTATTTATAGCCTCCCTCAATGGCATAATCGTAGTTTCCATGAACTTTGATCCTGCGGTCCTAGTTTTTCCTGGAATTTCCTATTTTCTTTAATTCCTCATTTACTGCATCATCATGCCAACTCACCAGGACACCTCAGCAGCATATTTTTCACATGCTTGAATTCCCGGGACACCTCAGCATGCTGACTCACCATGCTGACTCACCGGTCCAGTCTCCTGCCTCGTAATGCGTTCCCTCAGCTTTATCTGCTTTCTGCAGACTAATGCCATGTGGCGACTGGAAGAGACCTTGCACGCTTCCCAATGCCACCCAGATAAGTCCCTGACTTTATCTGATCATTTCCTCGGTTATCGTGCCTCCTCGGTTTTTGTGCCAACCGAGTAACTTTATTCTACTAAACCATTACTTTAATGCCATGTGGCATCTTGTGGGACCCATGAGTATACCTTATCAGTTTACTTCATGGTTTCCAGATAACCTTTCCTGTATCTGATATCCTGCCTCCGGTCTATCTCCAACCGGGTAACTATCTCTCTTGGACCTTCACCACTCTTGGCCCGTACCTTTAGCGCCACTTTAGTCACTAGTCGCGACCTTACAATTCTGTGTACATTAGTCGCGACCAAAACATTCTATCGTCGCGACCACAACACATTTTAGTCGCGACCATAACACTTTTTAGTCGCGTCTAAGGTTTTCTGCCACTATTAGTCGCGATATCACTGCTTTCTAGTCGCGACCATACTTCTTTTACGTCGCGACAATAATGCTTTCTTGTCGCGTATAGCTCTTTCTGTAACCACTAGTCGCGACCATGCTTTACTCTAGTCACGACCATAACGGTCAGCTCGTAACTCTTCAACCTTTGACCTTTACATCACCCCAAATGGCCATTCTACCCCTTGGGACTTCCACTGTTTGCACATAAGTTCCCGTACCTTTACTTACTCACAGCTTAGTCCCTAAAAACTCTCTTATGTCTCTGGGACTTCTGCTCAAAAGGGGTCTGGTAGCCTCTCATTCTCAGGCTATTTTCGTGTCTGAAGGCCTGAAAATTGGGATGTTACAGTAGACATAAAAAGGATCTTCAGAAATATCAGATTCAGAAAGCGGTACGTTTTTCGAGGCGATAGATCGGGCCGGTACCGGATTGGACCGGAAAGCTTCCAGAACCTCCAAATTTCGTCACATGAAGCATATGGGTGGTGAGGTATCCCATGAGGTGTCCAGGGTGATGCAGTAAAAGAGAATTAAAGAAAATAGGAAATTCCAGGAAAAACCAGGACCACAGGATCATAAGTCTTCCTAATTACAAGATTGCCATTGCTCAACACTATAAATACCCCCACCTAGCCCCTCATTTCGGCATAAGCAAGGAAGAAAGGAAGAGAGAAGTTCTTGAGAGAGAAAGTGTGAGAAAGAAAGAAGTAAGGAAGTTCTGGTGAAGTTGAAAGTAGTAGGGAAGTTCTGAAGCACTGCTTTTGGGGTAACAACTAATCCTAGCTCTTATGTAATGTCTTTGTGATGTGTTGTTTTGTTTGGTTGATTGTTGTCCTATATGTTATGCTTGAAGCTCTATTCCAATGCTATGATCATATGTTATTGAATATGGAAGCATGCAGCATACTTATCTGTACACAGTCACAAGCAAGCACCGTCACTCTGCATTACATATTTTGTTATGATTATTGTTATTGGGATTCTTTTGAATCTCATTCCCAAACATAGCATTACAGGGGAGGTTCTGTCAAAATAAAATTTGGAAATCTTAAGAGACGCCGGTAGGCTGCCGAAATTCCGGCAACGAAGACGGAACAAAGAAAGGAACTGATACTACTGTGTACGTAGTACTGTCTAAGGAGGCTGGAAGTGAGTGGACCCAGCAGGTTCATCCAGTCTTTCCTGGGTACTACGTAGAATGGTAGTTCTCATAAGGGAATTACCGAATCGGTACAACATCGGTTACTTTCTAAAGAAGAATTGTAGCAGTTATGCTGCCGGATTTTAGATAGAGAAGGATGTATTAAAATATGAGGGAGTTAATCATGCACTGATATATAATAGTTGATTATTTAAGATTAATTGTTATCTGGCCTGTATGACTGATATGTGTTGGTTGTATGCTTGCGTATGTAAAGACTAAATGCTGAAAATAGGCTTAGTGAACAGTAACTCGTGAAGACCCATTCATGTTTGATAAATCATTAAAAATAGTAAATGATTGAATTAATGTACGAAATTTTTAGGGTAAAAAGTAGACATACTAAGATTTAATTTTATATATAGAATGTATAATTTGGATGTATACACAAAAAGATATAAATTGTTAAATTTGGGACCAGAATGCTGGATTCAGGAGAAAGTCATTGGATGAACAGTAAGATTGAAACGTTGACCCACGTTAAATTTGTCAAGGATTGGTCAACCAATGATTTTTCCGTGAAATATATTTGAGTTATCTTCATGTATCAATTTGAACCACTTCATTTCGATTTTTCTAGAGTTAGTTATGAATTTTCAAAATCAGGTCACTCATCTGGAATTTGCCACAGTGAACAGTACTCGATATGAATAAAATTCCAGATTAAGTGTTTAGACTTCAATGACCCTGAAAGTGGTTTAAGTGCTACTGAATGGTCCCTAAGATGTATAAAAATAAGGATGTGACATTTTGGTATCAGAGCAAAGGATTTTGGCTTAGGAAATGCTCTGAGTAGATGATTTATAGATAGATATACCATGATAAAGCCGTCATAATTGACACCAAGTTAGTGTTTGCAGGATGGCTAGACATAGATTCGGGTCTGAAACTACAGTAAACCAATGGGAGGTTAGACAAGAGGTATCTAGTTCAGATAGTTTCGAAGAGGAGATAATGAGCAGTGATTCTGACCCTTGGACACCTCCAGTAGTTGGTGACTCTGAAGAGGAAAGTTCCTCGGTAGGATCAAACTTCCCGAGTGATGATCAGGAGGTGATGGTGATAGAAGGCCCTATTCCTGCCATTCCTATAAGTGTGGTACCCTTGAATATAACAAACAGTTCAGGATCCAGCCAAGTACGTGATCAGAGTAATGCGCCAGGTCCCAGTAGGCCCGAAGTGACTCTAGTAGAAATGTATTTGGGAGGTTTAATCGTAAGAATGGTCCCAGGGAGGAACCTGAGTAGAGAGCAACTTGAGAGCTCGGTAGCATTAGCCCGACAACTATACGAGTTGAGGCAGACCCTGATTGAAAATATAGATCAAGATTATTCGGTCTACCAGGAGTTTATCACAAGGGTGAAAGCCATATATCAAGCCTGGGATCCAAATGTGTTAACCATGGGGCTTTGGTTAGAAATTATGAATGATGTATTGCCAACGACTCCTACCTGGAGATCGGAGTTGGCCCAGTATTTCGATAGAGAATCATACTGTACCATATCCGACTGGATCTACCTAGTAGGAGAATATATTAGAATGAAGTTTAAGAAAAATTAGAGTAATATTTCCAATGTATAAAAGACTAGAATGGTACTGTGATATGTACATATACTCTGTAGGTATATTATGTTTGAAATAAAATGAAAAGGAATTATGTTATTTATCGTATTCCCTTCTATTTTTAAGTATAACAAAATGGTACGAACGAGGAGAACTATTCCAGCTGACGAACCCCGAGAGGCTGGAAACCTTAATCAAATGATTCTAGAACGACTAGAACAGCAACAAAAGATGATAGAAGAAATGAGAGCTGCTCAAGCACGAAATGAACAAGAAAGAGATGCTGCCATAGCCACAGCAGTAGCAGCAGCTGTAAATAATTTAAGACCACCAGAGCCTTCAGGAGCAACTAGTAGAGAACCTGAAGAAGTACCACAGCAGGCGGAACAGCCCTAGAGAAGGGTTGAATCAAGGGAGGAGGCAGTTGGCATACAACAATGGATGGTGCGATTTTGCAAACACAATCCTCCCATATTCGAAGGGACATTTGAAGTACATGTAGCAGAAAATTGGGTCAGCAGATTAGAGAAGATCTTTAAGGTCCTCGACTGCCCCACTGGAACCAAGGCCCAAATGGCCATCTATCAATTAGAAAAAGATGCAGATAGATGGTGGAAGAATACAGAGTTACTTCTCCAAGCAAGAGACATTCCAGTTACCTGGGAAGTATTTCTTGAGCAGTTTTACGAGAAATATTTCCCTCAATCTGTCAGAGATGAAAGGGAGGCCGAATTCCTTGTGCTGAGGCAAGGAGAAAAAGAAGCTTTTGATGAATATTTGGCCAAGTTCATCCGGCTATCTCAATATTCAACTTACCTACGCCAAGTGGATGACGAACGCTGGATGACAGAAAGGATGATTCGAGGGCTGAATTCTATGTTAAAGGAGAAGTTAACTCCACAATAATACAGCCAGTTTAATAAGGCTGTGGAAGCATGTCGAATCGTTGAGAACAGCATGAATCATAGAATGCTGTCCAGATCAGGGAGTAAAGATCAAGCGACTCCTGATAAGGCCGGACGAAATCAAGAAGCGGCCAGTGGGAGCGGCTATAAGAAAAGAAAGCGCCCGTGGCAGACCAAGAGATCTAATAGGGGAATTTCCACTGAAGGTCCAATAACAGGGATCCAAAGGCCCCAGTATGTGAAAAGTATGGAAAGAATCATGGTGACAGACCATGCTTGATGGGCCAGAATATATGCTACACCTGCGGAAAGCCCGGACATTTTTCCAGGGAATGTCCTCAAGCTATAACTGATCCAAGGCCAAGGACGGCAGGACGAGTGTTTGCACTCACTAGAGAGGACGCTCAGCGATCATCTGAGATGATCCAAGGTACAATCTATCTCAATGATCATGCTGTGACTGCCCTATTTGATTCGGGTGCAAGTCATTCCTTTATATCTTATGAATGTGCTAAATGCCTAGGCCTTCTGATCAGCAAGTTACGTTATGATATACAGGTGAAAACCCCCACCAACGCTAGGGTGATCACATCTGATGCCTGTCTAAATAGTGTGGTGCATTATGAGCACTGCAGTACCACCCTGGACCTGATCTGTATGCCTTTCCAGGAGATTGAGGTCATACTCGGTTTAAATTGGTTATCCTCCAATAATGTGATGTTGGACTACAGAAACAAGACCCTAGTTCTTGGTCCAAAGATCACTGATCGGAGCTTAGAAGTACAACTGAACTTCGTGACAGAGGCTCAGGCAGAAAAATGTCTACGGAAAGGATGTCAGGGATATGTGGTATTCTTTTCTGTTCAAACAGAAGTGGAGGAAGGCATCGAGGAGGTTCCTGTAGTCAATGAATTTCCTGAAGTCTTTCCAAAGGAGATTCAGGGATTGCCTTCGGAGCGTGAAGTGGAGTTTGCGATCGACATTGTACCTGGAGTTGGACCAGTATCAAAATCCCCATACAGGATGGCTCCCAACGAAATGATGGAACTGAAGAAGCAAATTGAGGAGCTATTGGAGAAGGGTTTTATACGACCCAGTGTATCGCCATGGGGTGCTCCAGTACTGTTCGTCAAGAAGAAAGATGGTAGCTTAAGGCTGTGCATTGACTACAGGGAATTAAATAAGCTTACAGTTAAGAACAAGTATCCTCTTCCCAGAATTGATGACCTGCTAGATCAATTGGCAGGAGCGAGCTTATTCTCCAAGATTGACTTGAGATCTGGCTACCATCAACTAAGAGTCAAGCCAGATGATATTCCAAAGACGGCGTTCAGAACGCGCTACGGACATTTTGAATTTTTGGTGATGCCTTTTGGACTAACCAATGCACCTGCTATTTTCATGGACTATATGAACCGGATTTTCAGGCCTTATCTAGATCAGTTCATTGTGGTCTTTATTGATGATATTCTGGTGTACTCCAAATCTCCAGAGGAGCATGAAAGGCATTTGAGGATTGTTCTTGGTACCCTTAAAGAGAAGAAGCTCTATACTAAGCTGAGTAAGTGCGAGTTTTGGCTTTCAGAAGTCAAATTTCTCGGTCATGTCATATCCCGAGACGGGGTAGCTGTGGATCCTAGCAAAGTTGAAGCAGTTTTGAGCTGACAGAGATTAGAAGTTTTCTCGGCCTATCAGGGTACTACATAAGATTTATTCAAGACTTTTCTCGAATTGCCTTACCACTTACCAAGCTGACTAGAAAGAATCAGCAGTTTAAGTGGGATGAGAAGTGCGAGGCTAGCTTCCAGCAGTTGAAGCAGAGATTAACGACTACTCCCGTGCTGATTATTCCAGACCCAACTTAGACTTATGTAGTCTATGTTGGAGATTGTGCCCTAGGGGACAATCATTATATTATGAACATTGTTGATTTATGAATTTTTTAATAAAGTTATCATATTATTTGCATGTTTACTATGATGACAATCCTTGGATAACTCGTGATCTTATCCTAAATGTCCCTGGTCAGTCATCTATGCGGGAACAGAGATGAAATAAGACCAGTATGACTTTGAAGATATATAGAGATATAAATCAAAGTCATAAGCACATGTAAGAGTACAGGGTGTTGGACTGACCCGCTATGAGAGAGCTGCATGGGTCAAGTCATAAGCTCCTCTCATATACAAGCCATGTCACTATGCCCTTTGACCTGAGATCATCATGGATTCCTACATGACAAACGCTCAGCTTTGACCTAGTCAAAAGTCACTTTTGACCGAGTGATCATAAAGGCTATGCTCGGGCTTAGTGGTTTTTCATGCGGAGGAATGTGAATGGTCAAGATGGAATTTGTCCCTCACATTCGTAGAGAGATATTACTGGGCCCCTCGATGAGTAAGTCTGAGAAATGTATGGCCATACTGGAATGGAAGGGTAGTTCCATTTCTATATTCAGACTACTCAGGGATCGAGAAAGTAATGGTCAGGAATAGGAGGATGACGTTCTCCATGCCTCATCCTTGACCGAAATATCATGTGACAAAGGGGACGTGATATGGTTGTATGAAAGGTTACATCGTTTATCGATCCTCATATATTTTGGGTAGTCGTAATGCCTTGCTAGAGACCGCTTACGACTTGTGGGTTAGTATAGTAACTGGGCCACTGCCAACTTCATATGGGCCTACAGGGTCGCACACAAAACAGCCCAATGCGAGCTATGATGTCCAGATTCATTGAATCTAAGAGATGTCTAGATTCAATGAGTGATCTAGGGTGGACATATATTTTATATATATATAAATCAGTATATATATATTATATATAATATAAGAGATATTTGTAAGATTTAATTTATAAGGATAAATTAAATCTCTATCACTTTTGAATTTGAATTTAAATGGATATGATCTATTTGAATTTGAAATTCAAATTGATAAGATATCTCAAATTTGATTTATAAGAATAAATCAAATATAATTCCGTCTTATCTTTATTTTAAATTAAATAAATAGGTGAATTAAATCTGTGGGACGGATTTAATATAAACCATATTTATTTAATTATTTTCTTATTAAATTATGCAATATATGATATTGTATTAATTTTAGAATTACTATAAGATTAATTCTGAAGTCCGGCCCTATTAGAAGCCCGATAGCTTCCTATATATTTGACATTAGGAGCTAGGGTTCTACAGACAATATACATCTCTACACACACATTCAGACGTGAGAAGAGGGGGCAGGGAGAGTGCAAAAGGTTTGCACATAAGAAACTACCGAGATAGAGACGGTGAGGACGGAATCTCTAGAAAGCCCTAGAGGGACAAGAGGCGCTAGCACGTCGTTCGCGATTGGAACGCTGCTCGTGTGGATACCGGTAGAGGAAGCCGATCTGAGCTGTCGACTTCTACGATACGACCAGACACGAAGCAAGGTCGCGACCAGAAAACACTTAGGTCGCGACCATACGGGCATCTGAACGTCAGAAATCCGAAAAGAAGAGGAAGGTCGCGACGAGAAGCAGAGTAGGTCGCGACTAAAAAACTCCAGAGGCGACAGGTCGCGACTAAAAGCTGAGGAGGTCGCGACTGAAAGTTCCAAAGGCGAGGAGTCGCGACTAGTGGACACTGAGGTCGCGACCAAAGCTCAAATACCGAAGGTAACACTTCTTTCTCCTTGACTTAAACACATTCGGTAGATCCTGGCTGGGAATGGAAAAATTTTTAAAGTTAATTTCCGCTGCGTGTCTTCCAATTCCCTTCAGCATTTCCTGATCAAACCTAGAGATTCTGAAGACTTTTATGGTCTAAGATATAAGGGTATCCTGAGAAGGCCCGATGAAGCTAGACCTAGTGGAACAAAACCAGTAGAGCCTGATATCCTTGGATCAAATAAATTAAATACCCCTGGACCCAGTAAGCCTGCTTTCCTTGACGGCGATAGATTAGTCCCTCTAGGACAGATAGAGCCTACTCCAGTCCATCGGTTGAGGAGGGATGACTACCAAACATATGAACAGTTGCTGCCACAAATGAAATGGTTCGGGAGGTATATTCAGAAGGACGGAACACAAAGTTTAAACGTCTATCTGGATTATTTTCAATTGGTGAGACAGTTCTACCGTACTCTTATAGCGGATCGGGTTCCAGTGGACCCCAGGATATTTGTAGCTGCCATGATCCACGTTCTCCCAACTACGCAGAAATGGAGCAAGCGTATTACAGAGCTAAACTACATGGGTATTGATGAAGTAGAGGCGTGGATCCGAGATCTAGAAGCCTTTACAATATTTTATTACTTAAATCCGATGTGAATTCGTAGTAGGTTATGTCAGAGATTACTTGAAACAGATATGTAGGCTACTTTACTTGATGTACATAATGTAATTAAAACTTAATGTACTAAATGTTGATGCATAATGATATATGGGTTGTAGTACTTATTCTTGTTGCTCCCTCTCTATATATATAATTCAGATAAAGGATAGTTAAATCATGGTGAGAACCAGAAGAAATCAATCATCTGAAAGGAATCTAGCTGGTGAAGCTGGTGCCTCTTCTGATCCATTACAGTTGATTTTGAATCGTCTTGAGCAACAATAGAAGACGATAGAGGAAGTAAGAACAAGGCAGACCCAACAAGATCAAGATCGAGATGCTACCATAGCCGTAGCTGTAGCGGCAGCACTGAGAAATATAACTCAGCCCCAGCCTGAGACTGCTTCTGTACTAGAACAAGCAGCTATACCAGAGGTCGCAACTATGCCACAGCCTCAGGTGGTACCCCAGCCAGTAGTAAACCCCGATAGTATCCAACAATGGATGACACGATTTTGTAAACATCATCCACCTGTATTTGACGGAACATTCGATGTACAGGCAGCTGAGGAATGGATAAATCGGTTGGAGAAGATCTTTAAGGTCTTAGATTGTCCATCTGAGAAAAAGGCACAGATGGCAATATACCAGTTGGAAAAAGATGCAGATCGGTGGTGGAGGAACACCGAACTTCTCTTACAGTCTCGAAATACTCCTGTTACGTGGGAAATATTTCTGGAACAGTTCTATGAGAAATATTTTCCCCAATCAGTCAGAGACCAACGGGAGGCCGAAATTCTTGTGCTGAAGCAAGGAGAAAAGGAACCTTTCGACAAATACTTGTCAAATTTCATCCGCTTATCCCATTACTCTACCTACCTCCGTCAGATCGATGACGAAAGATGGATGACGGAAAGACTAATCAGGGATTTAAACTCAGTAATGAGAGAGAAGGTTACCCCTCATCAATACCACCAATTCAACCGGGCAGTGGAAGCATGCCGGTTGACTGAAAATAGTATGAATCACCGATTACTGTATAAGCCAAACTCCAGGGAGGATAGACCCCCAGAGAGAAATAATCAAGGAAGGAGTTTTGCTGGTAATAGTAGTAGTGGTGGTGGTGACAAAAAGAGAAAGCGTCCGTGGAATAATAAGAAGGCACGTAAAGGAGACGGCAACCAAAGAGGAGGTCATAATAAAGGAGGCCCAGGAAATCGACCACAAGAAGGTAAAGTATGTGACATCTGTGGGAAAAATCATGGGGATAGACCATGCTGGTATGGTCAAAATGTCTGCTATACCTGCGGGAAGCCAGGACATTTCTCTCGCGAGTGTCCTCGAAATGTGGAAAACCCCAGGCCTCGAACTCAAGGAAGGGTATTTGCACTTAATCAGGAGGAGGCAAGAAGGTCACCCGACATGATTCAAGGTACGATCAGTATCAATAATCATTCTATATTAGCGATGTTCGATTCGGGTGCCAGTCACTCATTTATATCATATAACTGTGCTACACGGTTGGGCTTAACTATTAGCCAACTTCATTATGATATATATGTGACAACTCCAACTGATGCTAGAGTAGTAACTTCTTATGTTTGTTTGAATTGTATTGTGCAATATGATCATTGTTGTGCTACTCTAGACTTGATATGTATGCCCTTCCGTGAGATTGATGTAATAATTGGGTTAAACTGGTTAGCTTCCCAAAATATATTGTTGGACTGTAAAAGCAAAACCCTAGTATTACCCCCAAAGGCAACTATCCCTAGTATAGAAACCAGATTGAACTTCATCACTGAGGCGCAAGCAAACAGAGATTTACGCAAGGGATGTCAGGGGTACATCATTTTCTTCTCTATGCAAGCAGAGGTTGAAGAAGGAATTGAACAAATCCCTGTAGTCAAGGAATTTCCTGAAGTGTTTCCAAAGGAAATTCAAGGGTTACCATCTGAACGTGAAGTGGAATTTGCGATCGACTTAGTACCTAGAGCAGGACCAATCTCTAAAGCCCTTTACAGGATGGCTCCTAATGAAATGATAGAGCTGAAGAAGCAGATTGAGGAGTTATTGGAAAAGGGTTTTATTCGACCCAGTGTGTCCCCGTGGGGTGCTCCAATACTATTTGTGAAGAAGAAAGATGGTAGCCTAAGGCTATGTATAGATTATCGAGAGCTGAATAAGATCACAATCAAGAACAAATATCCTCTTCCTCGAATTGATGATCTTTTGGATCAACTAGCTGGAGCAACAGTATTCTCAAAAATAGACCTGAGATCAGGCTATCATCAGCTCCGGATTAAGCCAGAAGATATTCCCAAGACTGCATTCAGGACTCGCTATGGGCATTTTGAATTTCTAGTGATGCCCTTTGGTCTCACAAATGCGCCTGCAATCTTCATGGACTATATGAATCGAATCTTCAGGCCGTACTTAGATCAGTTTGTTGTGGTCTTCATTGATGACATTCTAGTGTATTCCAAATCTTCAACGGAGCGTGAAAGGCACTTGAGGATCGTCCTGAGTACGCTGAAAGAGAAGCAGCTCTATGCCAAGCTAAGCAAGTGTGAATTTTGGCTTCATGAAGTCAAATTTCTCGGTCACGTCATATCCCAAGAGGGAGTGGCTGTGGATCCTAGCAAGATTGAAGCAGTAGTTAGCTGGGAACAGCTGAAGACGGTGATAGAGATTAGAAGTTTCTTAGGCTTGGCCGAGTACTACAGGAGGTTCATCAAGGACTTTTCTCGACTCGCTCTTTCGCTAACAAAGCTCACTAGAAAGAATCAGCCATTCGTGTGGGATGAGAAGTGCGAGGCCAGTTTTCAAGAGTTAAAGAAGAAATTAACCTCTACCCCAGTGCTAATCATTCCAGACCCGAAAGAACCCTATGTGGTTTACACTGATGCTAGTAAGCAGGGGTTGGGGTGTGTTTTGATGCAGCAGGGGAGAGTGGTGGCCTATGCATCTCGACAACTAAAAACTCATGAAGAGAACTATCCCACTCACGACTTGGAGCTAGCAGCGGTGGTATATGCTTTGAAGATATGGAGACACTACTTGTACGGAGCGACTATTGAGTTGTTCTGTGACCACAAGAGCCTAAAGTATCTACATGATCGAAAGAGTTAAATATGAGATAAAGAAGATGGATGGAGCTGTTAAAGGATTACGATTTTTGAATTCAGTACCATCCTAGAAAAGCCAATGTAGTGGCTGATGCCTTGAGCAGGAAGGCAGTGCAGGCAGCAGCTTTGATGATCAAAGAGTCCAAATTACTTGAGGATTTTAGAGATTGGAGTCCTTTGTATCAAACGCAGCTTGCAGGTCATTCATTAGGAGGAACACGATTTAAGGCCCTAATTCATGATGAGATTAAAGAAGCACAAGAACATGATAAGGTAGCATAAATCTTCAGAGAAAAGTTACGAATGGGAAAAACTAAGAATTTTTCAATCTCTGAAGATGGACTATTATGCTTTCGTGGAAGGCCTTACATTCCTAATTTTGGAGACTTGAGGGAAAGAATTCTGGACGAGGCATATAAAAGCAAATACACCATGCATCCAGGCATGACCAAAATGTACCATGATGTAAAGAAAATAGTATGGTGGCCTGGAATGAAGAATAATATAGTGACTTATGTGTCACGGTGTCTCACATGTCAAAAGGTAAAAATGGAACATCAGAAACCATCGGGAATGCTACAGCCACTAGATATTGCCGAATGGAAATGGGATAGCATAGCTATGGACTTTGTGGAAGGACTACCCATGACACCAGCAAAGCATGATGCTATATGGGTGGTGATTGATCGTTTGACAAAGTCTGCCCATTTCTTAGCCATTAATGTGCGAGATTCTCTCGATAAACTAGCAAAGTTATACATCAGAGAGATTGTCAGGCTACATGGTGTTCCGAATAGCATTGTGTCAGACAGGGATCCCAGATTTACGTCTAATTTCTGGAGAGCTCTGCAGAAAGAAATGGACACTACTCTCAGATTTAGTACAGCTTATCACCCTCAAACTAATGGTCAGACGGAAAGAACAATCCAGACACTGGAAGATATGCTTAGGGCATATGTTTTGGATTTTAAGGGGAGTTGGGATACTCACTTACCACTGATCGAATTCGCCTATAACAACAGTTACCAGTCAAGTATCCAAATGGCACCGTATGAAGCACTATATGGACGTAAGTGCCGATCCCCTTTATGCTGGACAGAGTTGAGCGAAAGGAGAATATATGGTCCCGAACTGGTAGATCAAACTGCCAAACAGATCGAGATGATCAAGAAAAGACTAACAACGGCCCAGAGTAGGCAGAAAAGCTACGCAGATGTGAGAAGAAAGCCGTTGGAATTTGAAGAAGGAGATCATGTATTCCTCAAAATTACTCCGACAACGGGTGCAGGACGATCGATGAAGATGAAAAAGTTGCATCCGAGATATATAGGCCCATACCAGATTCTTGACAACATAGGATCTGTGGCCTATATATTAGCTCTTCCCCCGCATTTGAGTCAGATTCATGATGTCTTTCATGTTTCTCGACTCAAGAGGTACATCCCAGACCCATCGCATATCATCAAACAAGATGATATTACTCTACAAGATAACCTCTCATATGAGGTAGGACCAGCTAAGATTGTGAACCGAAAAGTCAAGCAATTAAGGAATAAGCAGATTCCGCTGGTTAAGGTCATCTGGGAAGGTCTGACGGAGAATGAAGCAACATGGGAAGCAGAGGAAGAACTTAAGAAGACTCATCCGACCTTATTTATGTAGTTGTACATAGTAAATTTTGAGGGCGAAATTTATTTTTAGGGGGAGAGAAATGTAACATCCTAGAATTTCCCTAACCGAAAACCCTAAGTTTCTAGCTAAGGAAATGATTGGAGAAATGTAAATGGTATGACTGATTAAATAAAGGATCAAATTGTAAAGTTAGAAAGTATTATGGCCAAAAGTCCAAAGTAGACAAAACTTCAGGGACTAAACTGCAAAGATGAAAAAGGTCAAGGGACCTAAATGTGATTTGTGAAAATTCACAAAGACTGTACTTTCAGCCCAAAATAGCCGGTACGGATTTAAGATATGAAAATACTGGGAGATAAAGCACAAAATTTTGGGTTGAATGAGAGACATCAGAATTTTGATTTGAGGTCCCGATTAATTGATAAAAATTCGGTAAGTCTGGGAAAATAACCTGGAATTTTTAGGAGACTGACTGGACTTCAGAATTCTGTGAGATTATGATAGAAGATACTTTGGGAATTATGGGAGATTGTAAAAAAGACCACACTTCCAAAAGAGGTCCAGATAATTTTAAATAGAATTTTAAAGGAATTTTAGGAGCTTGTCTGTAGCTCTAAAAATTAGGATTTTATTCGTTGAAGGACCAAATCTAAACTGAAGACCATGAAATTTTACCAGTAGGCTTAGAATAAATTTAGATGGGTTATTATGGGCCAAGTCAAAGTCCAATAGCCAGTATGAGCCCAAACTAAAATAGGGGCAAAATTGTAATTTCGGGAAATTTCGGGCCGGAAATGGCAGTTTTGAAAAATATTCAGAAAAATCCCAATAAATTCCATAAAATGGAAAATGAGGTTCTAAGACATTTTTATAAAGTGGAAATAACAAAAATACCCCTATATGAATTTTTATCGTATTATAGTTTCTTTTAAGGTATCCGGAAAAATTAAGTATTAGGACTATAAAAAGACCTCAGAAAAATATGAGAAAATGGAGATAAATATTTAAAGGGTCAATAATGATTTTAGATATGTTAGACAGGGTCAGAGGGTGTTCTAGAAAATATCATGCCATTAAATAATTTATTTTTCCCGAAAATCACCTGAATCGGTACCGGTTAATACCGGAAAATTGAAGAAAAATCCTAGTAGCTCCAAGAAGGTCCAAGAAACTCCATGAAGCCTCAAGACTTGTTGATTTGGTGCCAAATGGTGAGGGATAAGGAAAAAGGAGATGACAACTCAAAAGTTGTCATAATTACAATGAAAAAGGAGGTGAAATTCTAACCCTTGGATCAAGCTTTTAGGAATTGGATCTTAGCCCTTGTTTTCCCTCAATTTTTCCTATAAATACCCCCTCCAAAGACTTCAATTTCGTGCAGCCCTCTTTACATAGGAGAAACTCTTGTCAATTCAAAACTCAAGCCAAAGACAAAGCTTCCAACCTCCCAAAGTTCAAGGATACTAAGGTAAGCATACTTCCAAGCTTTTAATGATTTGTTTCGAAGTTTGATTTATGGTTTTTAAGGGTTGGGAACCATGAATTGACAAGGGGAGATGCTGCCCAAATTAGGAGAAGATGAAAGTCATGATAAGGATAGCAAAGACAAGTTGAAAAGGAAAAGATTTAACATGTTTTAGTTCATGGAATCAATGGTTTCTTGGAATTGTTCTTGAACTACCTTGCTGTCCAGATTTATGCAGTTTGTTCTAGGGTTAAGATATGATGATTTTAAGGCCTCCAATGTGTTCAAAATGCAATTTTGTGTAGGGTATAGTAGGGAGACCCTAATTGGAAGCCTTAGACATCAAAATGGAAGTTTTAGAAAACCCTAAGTTGCAATTTTCGTTTCTGTCCGTACGGACAGTATAGGAGATGAAGCAATTTCAAAATTTGGATCACACCATTGGATTCCTTAGCCAAAATTATGTAGGATAGGATCCCAAGAGTTAATGTTAGTGCTTAGGATAAATAAAACCCTAAATGCATTCAAGAAAGGGTAGTTAGGATTTTTAAGTTTGGATTATGTTTGAGAAGTGTAATGACATGAAATTGTTGTTCAATAATTAGGATTTGACATTTGTGCACCTAAAGAACTTTAAGTCAACAAGGAAACACAAGGATCTCCAAGAGGTAGCAACAACTCTAACTTTATCATTTTCTTGTAATCATTTATTGGTCTTGTTGTTTATGATGTTTGGTTGAGCATGATATTATGTGATGATGTGCAAGCTTGATGGGCTTGATTATGTGGTAATCTCCTTGCTAATATGTCATGACAAATGCATGTTAGAGAATGCCAACAATATGAGAATGAATGTGTGGCTCCCATATCATATAACATGCTTTAAATAATTACTTGATGATGTTAAAGTTGTGTTGAATGCTATTGGGATTTCTTTGGAAATCTCACTCTTTTTCATATTAAACCATGGTAGGTGCTGAGCATTGAAGAGGTAAAGAGCTAATTGATGGTGTTTGAAGCATGCTTGGTTGTGTTAGATACACTTATATTATGTAAATATGGAACAAAGAGTACTTAATGTAAGTTCTGTTAGAAGGCAGTGAGCTTTACAACATATTTTGGATATGGTATTGTATGAATTAAATGTTGAAATTTAGTATGCTTAAAGTTGACATCTTAAGCTTTAAATAGACACCAAGTACGTCCAATTTGGATATTAAACGAATTTATGGTGAATTTTCAAATTTAAGAGTTGGATTCTGGAAAACTGGAAAATTACCATATAAACAGTGTATGTTTCCGAATTGTTTTGGAACTTTGTAGTTGCGCTTGAACCTATTCATTATTTTTCCCATAAATAGGTTTTAAATATATTTCATTAGGAATTGGAATCACCTCATTTGGAGTTTTCTAGATTTAAATATGAATTTCCAAAGTTTGGGAAAAATCTGAAAAGTGCTATATGAACAGTACCCGAGAGAGATTTTCAACAATTTCAGATCTTTGATTCCAACTTTAATTGATCCTAAAGTGGTTCCAAAGGCTACTAATGGATCATATATGGGCATTAAAGTAAGGATGCGACAGAGTCTAAGTCCAAATCTGAGTACTGATATTCAAAGTTTTGTAGAAGTATGCCTGAGAAGCAGAAAAGAGAATTCCCTATGTACAGAGAATAGAAAAGCATTGGCTAAGAGCACTCTGGGAGGTAGCTCAAGGTGTGGAGCCAATAGCAAGAGAAAGAGGCAATAGTTCAGACCGGGAACTGATCAAAGTAATGATTGGGTTGTAAAGCAGAGATGTCAATGTGGTGGAAAGAGCCATGGCACATGGGAGTGGCAAGTAGTTATGGTAAGAAAGGCCACTTTGCAAAAGGATGCCCTAAGAATGCTAACATTCCTAGGAAAGGTATTTGCTCTTACCCCAGACGGAGTCTCCAATATTCCCTGAGGTTGACCCTAAGAATGGTTAAGAGGAACCATAGCGGTAAGGGCGACTGAGCTGTAAGGAATTATAGGCCTAGATAATGATGTGGATAATGAAGAGTTCTTTTCTGATCTAAAGGAAGTGGTAATAAAAGGCCAGAGAGACCTAGAGAAGAGGGTCTAAGGCAAAGTAAAGATAGAACGTAGTTCTATGAAAGAATACTAGGGCCTAGAGCTATACGAAGAGAGACTTAGCCCTAACCCAGAAGTACGAAAGGTGCTAAGGCAAGAGTAGCCTAATGATATGTAAGCCCTAAGAAGGGATAAAAAGAATGCAATTGCCACAAAGGTATGGCATAAATGCATGAAGTTATGAGCACAGTTAAGAAAAGTCAGAGAAGTTGTCTGGGTAATGATATTGTATCAGGAGAAAGGAAGTCAGAAAAACAATATTTCTCCTGAGAGATTTGCAAAGTGTAAGAGGAGTGATGTAGACCCCAGAATTACATCAAAATTCTGCGGGATAAGATATGAAAGAAATGGACACTACTCACAGGGGTAATGAGTTGTCCATAAGTATAAGAGGATGAATGCCCCAAGCCTTAGTCATAAACCAGGAAAGGATATACAGAAGAGATATATCCAGGATAGTTGATTAAGGTACAAAGTAAATTTCGAGGACGAAATTTATTTTAAGGGGGGTAGAAATGTAACACCCCAATTTTTAGGCCTAGAGATGCCAGAAAGAGAATTCAAGGGCATAATCGTAATTATAGGAAAGATCGGGCTGGTAGCCGATGAGTACCATATTTTGCCAGAAAATTGAGAAAATTATTCTGATCATTTCACTGAACTGTGAAATGTGCATATGAGGTCTCTATGTGTATGAAAGAATTAGAAATATGACCAAGGGTAGAATGGTCATTTTTGAAAAGTGTGCGCGGAAGCGTACTTTCAGGCAAAAATAGCCCGGTCCGGATAAAATATCTGAAAATACCGGGAGATAGAGAAAAGGATTTCGGGTTGAATGACGCAACACATAATTTTGATTTGAGGTCCCGATTTTTCTGTACAAATTCCTGAAGATGGGAATTTACAGTTATAATCGGTAAAGGAAAGGCAGTCCGAATAGAGATGATCGGACAATGGCCAGAGGCCATATAGTGGTTGTTAAGGCCCACAGTGACACCAGGGAAGGCCCAAGCCCATAATATTAGTTCAGGGGTAAGAGGGGCCGGTGTCCGGGAAAAAGGTGCAAAATGACGAAAATGCCCTTATGTTATAGAATAACTAAAGAATGAGTAAAGGGTATTTTGGTCATTTGGCTAAGGTTAGACAGTCAAGAAAGGGTATCTGGATAGTTGACCAGGGCCAGAGAATACTCTGGTAAGATATGAAAAGACAATAATGCCCCTAGATCTAGTAATGTAAAGAAAGGAAATGGAAGGACTTAACTGCAATTATGGAAAGTTTAAAGCCAAAAAGGAAAAGTAGACAAAAATGTGGGGTCCTTAAGTGTAATTTTAGCCAAGTAAAAAGGGACTTAATTGAAAAGAAGAAAAGTTCTCTGGGGCTAAATTGTAATTAAAGAAAGTCAGGCCGGAAGTGGTTTGGACTGTCCGAAAGCATTTCAGTCCCAGATTTTACCAGTAGAGAGAGCAAGTGAAGCTCGGTAATCTGGCTTAATACAGGAATTTTTCAAGACTCCAGATAGCCAGAATTGATCTGATAGTCCAAAAGTTATAAAAATTCCAACCGGATATCCTATATTTCAGATCTAAGTGAGAAAATACAGGATGATACGTCCTGATGGGGCAGATGTTAGGAAACTGACAGAATACCGATAGGAGGCCTGTAGAAAAAGTTATTCACAAATTAGAAAATCCAGACGGGAGTGTGAGGCCTCCGGGTATCCGATAGGGAGATTTATCGGTATTTGAAAAGGGACTGAATGAGTTTGGATGATCTCAGTCAGATGACTGATATGACTCACAGGGATGCCTGAACACCGCAGGCCAGTGTATCGGACAGAAGGAGCCGGTGTCCGGATATTTGTATAAACGGTGTATAATAGTTAAAATATTCAAGGAACATGGCCAGGGGAAGATTCCTCGTAATACGTGCCATGAAGGTAATGGACCCTGAGAGGACCAATAATGGCGCCATCTGTCGCATCCTTACTTTAATGCTCATATATGATCCATTAGTAGCCTTTGGAACCACTTTAGGATCAATTAAAGTTGGAATCAAAGATCTGAAATTGTTGAAAATCTCTCTCGGGTACTGTTCATATAGCACTTTTCAGATTTTTCCCAAACTTTGGAAGTTCATATTTAAATATAGAAAACTCCAAATGAGGTGATTCCAATTCCTAATGAAATATATTTAAAACCTCTTTATGGGAAAAATAATGAATAGGTTCAAGCGCAACTACAACGTTCCAAAAAAATTCGCAAACATACACTATTCATATGGTAATTTTCCAGTTTTCCAGAATCCAACTCTTAACTTTGAAAATTCACCATAAATTCGTTTAATATCCAAATTGGACGTACTTGGTGTCTATTTAAATCTTAAGATGTCAACTTTAAGCATAATAAATTTCAACATTTAATTCATACAATACCATATCCAAAATATGTTGTAAAGCTCACTGCCTTCTAACAGAACTTACATTAAGTACTCTTTGTTCCATATTTACATAATATAAGTGTATCTAACACAACCAAGCATGCTTCAAACACCATCAATTAGCTCTTTACCTCTTCAATTCTCAGCACCTACCATGGTTTAATATGGAAAAGAGTGAGATTTCCAAAGAAATCCCAATAGCATTCAACACAACTTTAACATCATCAAGTAATTATTTAAAGCATGTTATATGATATGGGAGCCACACATTCATTCTCATATTGTTGGCATTCTCTTACATGCATTTGTCATGACATCTTAGCAAGGAGATTACCACATAATCAAGCCCATCAAGCTTGCACATCATCACATAATATCAAGCTCAACCAAACATCATAAACAACAAGACCAATAAATAATTACAAGACAATGATAAAGTTAGAGTTGTTGCTACCTCTTGGAGATCCTTGTGTTTCCTTGTTGAATTGAAGTTCTTTAGGTTCACAAATGTCAAATCCTAATTATTGAACAACAATTTCATGTCATTACACTTCTCAAACATAATCCAAACTTAAAAATCCTAACTACCCTTTCTTGAATGCAATTAGGGTTTTATTTATCCTAAGCACTAACATTAACTCTTTAGATCCTATCCTACATAATTTTGGCTAAGGAATCCAATGGTGTGATCCAAATTTTGAAATTACTTCATCTCCTATACTGTCCGTACGGACAGAAACGAAAATTGCAACTTAGGGTTTTCTAAAACTTCCATTTTGATGTCTAAGGCTTCCAATTAGGGTCTCCCTACTATACCCTACACAAAATTGCATTTTGAACACATTGGAGGCCTTAAAATCATCATATCTTAACCCTAGAACAAACTGCATAAATCTGGACAGCAAGGTAGTTCAAGAACAATTCCAAGAAACCATTGATTCCATGAACTAAAACATGTTAAATCTTTTCCTTTTCAACTTGTCTTTGCTATCCTTATCATGACTTTCATCTTTTCCTAATTTGGGCAGCATCTCCCCTTGTAAATTCATGGTTCCCAACCCTTAAAAACCATAAATCAAACTTCCAAACAAATCATTAAAAGCTTGGAAGTATGCTTACCTTAGTATCCTTGAACTTTGGGAGGTTGGAAGCTTTGTCTTTGGCTTGAGTTTTGAATTGACAAGAGTTTCTCCTATGTAAAGAGGGCTGCACGAAATTGAAGTCTTTGTAGGGGGTATTTATAGGAAAAATTGAGGGGAAACAAGGGCTAAGATCCAATTCCTAAAAGCTTGATCCAAGGGTTAGAATTTCACCTCCTTTTTCATTGTAATTATGACAACTTTTGAGTTGTCATCTCCTTTTTCCTTCTCCCTCACCATTTGGCGCCAAATTAACAAGTCTTGAGGCTTCATGGATTTTCTTGGACCTTCTTGAAGCTTCTAGGATTTTTCTTCAATTTTCCGGTATTAACCGGTACCGATTCGGGTGATTTTCGGGAAAAATAAATTATTTAATGGCATGATATTTTTTAGAACACCCTCTGACCCTGTCTAACATATCTAAAATCATTATTGACCCTTTAAATATTTATCTCCATTTTCTCATATTTTTCTGAGGTCTTTTTATAGTCCTAATACTTAATTTTTCCGGATACCTTAAAAGAAACTATAATACGATAAAAATTCATATAGGGGTATTTTTGTTATTTCCACTTTATAAAAATGTCTTAGAACCTCATTTTCCATTTTATGGAATTTATTGGGATTTTTCTGAATATTTTTCAAAACTGCCATTTTCGGCCCGAAATTTCCCGAAATTACAATTTTGCCCCTATTTTAGTTTGGGCTCATACTGGCTATTGGACTTTGACTTGGCCCATAATAACCCATCTAAATTTATTCTAAGCCTCTTGGTAAAATTTCATGGTCTTCAGTTTAGATTTGGTCCTTCAACGAATAAAATCCTAATTTTTAGAGCCGGTAGACAAGCTCCTAAAATTCCTTTAAAATTCTATTTAAAATTATCTGGACCTCTTTTGGAAGTGTGGTCTTTTTTACAATCTCCCATAATTCACAAAGTATCTTTTATCATAATCTCACAGAATTCTGAAGTCCAGTCAGTCTCCTAAAAATTCCAGGTTATTTTTCCAGACTTACCGAGTTTTTATCAATTAATCGGGACCTCAAATCAAAATTCTGATGTCTCTCATTCAACCCAAAATTTTGTGCTTTATCTCCCAGTATTTTCATATCTTAAATCCGTACCGGCTGTTTTGGGCTGAAAGTACAGTTTTTGTGAATTTTCACAAATCACATTTAGGTCCCTTAAGCTTTTTCATCTTTGCAGTTTAGTCCCTGAAGTTTTGTCTACTTTGGACTTTTGGCCATAATACTTTCTAACTTTACAATTTGATCCTTTATTTAATCAGTCATACCATTTACATTTCTCCAATCATTTCCTTAGCTAGAAACTTAGGGTTTTCGTCTAGGGAAATTCTAGGATGTTACACCATCATAGGCCCAGTAAGACCATTGGACTGATAGGTGGGCCAGTGTCCAGTAGAACCCCGGAAAAGTGCGAAATTACAAAAATGCCCTGTGTTGTACTAAAGAGTAATAGATGAATGGAGGGAATTTTGGTCATTCTGGACAGGCCCAGGAGCCAAGGCACATACAGATAAAGTTACTTAGAGTCAGTATATACCCTGACAGGGTACAGAAAGGTGTAAAATGACGATTTTACCCTTAGGGCTAAGATAGCGCAAGGAAGGGCACTCAGGGGTATTTTGGTAATTTGCCAAGGGATGTTTCTTGGGAGTCGAGCCATCAGAGTACTTGAGCTTGATCAGGATCCAAGATAACATTCCCAGAGCCCAAAAACGTAGCCCATGAAGTGTGTGAGAAAAAGTGGCATTAAAATACTATTTTAATGCTATTTCAATAAAGTAAAGTTACTCGGTCGGCACGATGACCGAGGAGGTGATCAGATAAAGTCCTAGACTTATCTGGATAGAATTGGAAGGCGTGAAGGGTCCCTTCCAGATGCCACATGGCGTCATCTTAGAGGGAGAAGAAAAGTTGAGGACACGTGGCACAATCTCAGCCGTTGAGCCCAGTTTGTGGGAAATTGGACAGGACCGGTACTGGATTGGACTGGAGATGCTGAGTCAGCTGATGAGGCATCCAGGAATTGTGACATGTGAAGAATGTGGCGATGAGGTGTCCCATGAGGTGGCCTTGAGATGATGTCATGCATGATGCAGTAAAAGGAATAAAGAAAAATAGGAAATTCCGGAAAAAATAGGACAACAGGATCAGATGGCTTCAAAATTACGGGAATGCCATTGACCAAAACTATAAATACCCCCCCTTGCCTTCATTATGCACGGCCCAAGCAAGAATAGAGAGAGGAGGAAGTGCTAGAGAGAGAAATTGAGAGGAAGAAAGAAAGAAAGGAAGTTCTGGCGGAGCTGGAAGCAAGATAGAGATAGTAGAGTTTTGCTAAGCTCTTGAGGTAATAACTAATCCTAGCTTTTAGGTAATGGCTTTGTGATTTGTTGTGCTATTGTTTGGTTGGATTGTTGTCTTATATGTTATGTCTGAAGCTCTGCTGTAATGCTATGATCATATGTTATTAAGCATGGAAGCATGCGGCATACTTATCTGCACACAATCACAAGCAAGCACTGTCACTCTGCATTACATATATTGTTATGATTGTTGCTACTGAGATTCCCCCGAATCTCATCCCAATAAGTAAATCATTACAGGGGAGGTTATGTCAAAATGAATTCTGGAAATTTTAAGAGACGCCGTTATGCTCCCGAAATTATGACAAGATGGCAATAGTAAAGAAAGGAGCTGATACGTACTGTGTACGTAGGTACTGTCTAAGGAGGCTGGAAGTGAGTGGACCTAGCCGGTTCATCCAGTCTTTCCTGGGTACTTACGTAGAATGGTAGTTCTCACGGGAATTAACGAATCGGTGCAATATCAGTTACTTTCTGAAGATGAAGCGTAGCGATTATGCTGCCGGATTTTAGACAGAAAATGATGTAATAGAAATATGAGGATTTCATACATGCCCTGATGTATAATGACTTATTATTTAATAAACATATTGTTTGGTATGTTTGACTGATATATGATGGATGTATGCATATGTATGCAAAGTAGAAATACTGAAATTTACCACTGTGAATAGTAATACGTGGTGATCTAATCATGTTTGATAAATGACTAAAAATAGTAAATGGATGAATAAATGTATGAACTTTTTATGGTAAATAGTAGACATACCAAGCTTTAATTTGATATATAAAACGTCTCATTTGTATGTCTACACATGAAGATATGAATTATCAAAGTTGGGACCAGAATACTGGATTCAGGAGAAAAATGTTGGATGAACAGTAAAGTGGTGACGTTGACTGACATTGACTCGGTCAATGAATGGTCAACGAGTTATTTTTCCCTAAAATATAATTGAGTTATCTTCAAGTATCAATTGGAACCACTTCATTTCGATTTTTCTATAATTAGTTATGATTTTTCGAAGTCAGGTCACTCATCTGGAATTTACACAGTGAACAGTACTCGATAAGAGTAAACCAGACAAGATTCTGGCTCAGAGCATAAGATTTTGGCACAGAACAGAAGGTTCTGGCTTAGTGATACTCTGATTTAGAAAGGTTATTTCCCTAGAGTACATAGAGGTTTAGAAAAGGCCAGTGGAGGTAAAGCTCTTAAATGAGAAAGTGAGATAAGGTAGACCCCGGAATTACGTTAAGATGGGGTAAGATATGAAAGAAATGGACACTGCTTATAAGTGCAGTAAGTTGTCCATAAGAAGGAGAGCAGATAGTATGAAAAAGGTGCAAAGTTTGATGAGATAGCTAGAATGAGATTTGCCTAGGAATAATCCTAGGACATGGCCTAATGCTAGAGATGTGATGGGCTGATGTTCCCTAAGCAGAGGGATTCCATCACGGATAAGTAGTAAACCTAGGGTAGAGTACCCTAGAGAACAGAAGTGATAATAAAAGATGATGAATGAGATATATGCGACTAGAGTTCGCTAGGATCAAGAGAGAGAAGTAAAGAAGCATTAGCTAAGAGCACTCTGGGAGGTAACTCAAGTTGTAAAGCCAATAGCAAGAGAAAGAGGCAATAGTTCAGGCAGGGGACTGATCAAGGTGAGGATCAGGTTAGAGAGCAGAGATGTCAAAGTGATGAAAAGAGCTGTGGCACATGGGAGTGTCGAGCAGGGCAAAGTAGTTGTGGTAAGAAAGGCCACTTTGTAAGAGGTTGCCCTACGAATGCTGACATCCCTAGGAAAGGTGTTTGCTCTTACCACAGACAAAGTCTCCAATTCCTTGAGGTCGACCCTAAGAATGGTTAAGGAGAACCATAGCTGTAAGGGCGACTGAGCTGTAAGGGACTATATGCCTAGATGATGATGTGGATAATGAAGAGTTCTTTTCTGATCTAGAGAATGTGGTCATTATAACAAGTCGTGAGAAATAATTAGTAAGATAATAAATCTGTCTTAACTCAGTGATAAGGGTGTTGTATGAGGGGTTAGAATATGGATAGCTGTAAGCAACTATAATGAGAGATGTTAGTTGCTAAGAATCCATGTGGAAGGTCTGGGACCAAGCTGTTGCTCCTCTAGACCATCACTGGAGTGAGGATAAGCCAGAGAGGGATGATCTTACTGGTTATATATATGACTGCGTTATAAGAATCACATAGCTGTATAGGTCAGTAAGAAGTTCTCTTCAAGAAAGATGAGGTATCCCTTAAAATTTCGAGGACAGAATTTTTAAAAGGGGAGGAGAATTGTAACATCCCGATTTTTGGTCTAGGAGAACTGGGAAGTAGTCTGATATGGGCAGGCTGCTAAACCCGTAGTCCTAGGGTGGTAATCTGATATGGGCGGATTACTTACCTGTATTTTGTAGGAATCCGAGGGATGAGTAAGTCCTTCAAGATTTAAAGATGAGTTAAGTCTTTAACCTACAGAATCGGGATAGTTCACCTAGGTTCAAAATGAGGAATGTAAGGAATATCCTAAGTTTAAGCCTAGGAATTCTGCAGGTAGCTTGATATGGGCTGGCTCTTGTGTAAGATAACCTGATATGGGCGGGTTGTCGAGCCTTTCAATCAACGATGACTTCCGAAGAGTTTAGGGGATGAGTTATTGAAAGAGAATTTCTAGACCTTAAGATGAGGGATAAGAAGATGAGAATAGATGCCAGAAAGAGAATGCAGGGGCAAAATTGTAATTATGGGAAAGATCGGGCAGGTAGCCGATAAGTACCATATTTTGCTAGAAAATAGAAAAAATTATGCTGATCATTTCACTAAACTGTGAAATATGTATATGAGGTCTCTATAGGTATGAAAGAATTAGAAATGTGACCAAGGGTAAAATGGTCATTTTTTAAAAGTGTGCGCGAGAGCGTACTTTCAGGCAAAAACAGCCCGGTCCGGATAAAATATCTGAAAATACCGGGAGATAGAGAAAAGGATTCCGGGTTGAATGACGTAACACAAAATTTTGATTTGAGGTCCCGATTTTTCTGTAAAAATTCCGAAAGATGGGAATTTACAGTTATAATCGGTAAAGGAAAGGCAGTCTGAATAGAGATGATCGGACTATGTCCAGAGGCCATACAGTGTTTTCTAAGGCCCATAGTGACACCAGCAGTTCAGTGGTAAAAGGGGCCGGTGTCCTGGAAAAAGGTGCGAAATGACGAAAATGCCCCTATGTTATAGAACAGCTGAAGAATAAGTAAAGGGTATTTTGGTCATTTGCCTAAGGTTAGACAGTCCAGGGAAGTTATCTGGATAATTGACCAGGGTCAGAGAATACTCTGTTAAGATGAAAAAAGACAATAATGCCCCTAGACCTAATAAAGTAAAGAAAGAGAGACTAAGGGCATTTTGGTATCAGAGTATATTTTAGGGACCATTTGGTATATTTTAGGGTTTGATACCAAAATAAAATATCCTTACTTTCGTATATTTTAGGGACCATTTGGTAGCATTTAGAACCACTTTGATGGTCATTGAAGTCCAAATTCTCAATCTGGAGTTTTACTCCTATCGAGTACTATTCACTATGAAAATTCCAGATGAGTGACCTGACTTCGAAAAATCATAACTAATTCTACAAAAATCGAAATGGAGCGGTTCCAATTGCTACTTGAAGCTAACTCAATTAACTTTCAGGGACAAATCACTTGTTGACCATGCATTGACCAAGTCAACGTCAGTCAACGTTTCAACTTTACTGTTTATCCAACGTTTTTTCCCTAAATCCAGCATTCTGGTCCCAACTTTGATAATTTATATCTTCATGTGTAGATATCCAAATGAGACTTTTTATATATCAAATTGAAGCTTGTTATGTATACTATTTACCATAAAAAGTTCATACATTTATTCATCCATTTACTATTTTTAATTATGGTTCAAACCTCATTAGGTCACCACGTGTTACTGTTCACAGTGATAAATTTCAGCATTTCTACTTTGCAAACATATGCATACATCCATCATATATCAGTCAAACATGCCAAACAACACTTATTATTAATAAGTGTTTTACATCTAGGTATGTACAAAAATTCTCATACTTCTATTACATCTTTTTTTGCCTAAAATCTGGCAGCATAACCGCTACGCTTCATCTTCAGAAAGTAACTGATCTTGTACCGATTCGGTAATTCCAGTGAAATTACCATTCTACATAAGTACCCAGGAAAGACTGGATGAACCGGCTAGGTCCACTCACTTCCAGCCTCCTTAGACAGTACCTACGTACACAGTACGTATCAGCTCCTTTCTTTACTATTGCCATCTTGTCATAATTTCGGCAGCATAACGGCGTTTCTTAAAATTCCCAGAATTCATTTTGACATAACCTCCCCTGTAATGATTTACTTATTGGGATAAGATTCAGGGGAATCTGAAACATCCTCCTTTTACTCCTCAGAGTACACTTGCGGAAGCTATTTTAGCTTATCTTAAGTCCAGAGATTGAACTTTTAACTCTTAAGTTCCTTATTCTGAACCTTTACTTTGAGAATTGGTTTCTCTCATTATACACATCCAAATGAGGCTTATTACCTATTCACGAAATGCTCCAGATGTGTACTACTGGCTCACTAAATCTCGTGGCCAGACTCCTCCATTTACTAGGTCAAACTGAGGTCAGAATATTGCTGCCTCAGGACCTGCGAATTTCCCTTCTTAATTTAACTTATGTAAATTGAATATGCCAAACAATATTTATCATTGCATATCAGAATGTCATACAAAATGGCATATACAACAAAGCATATACATAATCTTTCTATCTTTATTATATCTCTTTCTGCCTAAACTCCGGCAGCACAACCGCTACGCTTCATCTGTACAAAGAACTGAATTGTACTAATTCGGTAATCCCCTCATGAGAACTACCATTCTACGTAGTACCCAGGAAAGACTAGATGAACCGGCTAGGTCCACTCACTTCTAGCCTCCTTAGACAGCACTACGTACACAGTACTTATCATATACTGATGTTCAGTCTTTACTTCGGCAGCATAACGGCGTCTCTTGGCTTTCTCAAAATCTGCTTCAGCATAACCTCCCTGTAATGGGTTATGTATGGGGATGAGATTCGGGGGAATCTCAGTAGCAACAATCATAACAATATATGTAATGCAGAGTGACAATGCTTGCTTGTGATTGTGTACAGATAAGTATGCTGCGTGCTTCCATGCTTAATAACATATGATCATAGCATTACAGCAGAGCTTCAGACATAACATATAAGACAACAATCCAACCAAACAATAGCACATCAAATCACAAAGCCATTATATAAAAGCTAGGATTAGTTACTACCTGGCTAGCTTAGCAAACCTTACTATCTCTATTCTGCTTCCAGCTCCGCCAGAACTTCCTTACTTCCTTTTCTCCTTTCTCTCTTCCCTTCCTTCTCCTTCTCTCTCTTCTTTCTCTCCCTTCTCCCTTCCATGCGTGAATGCAAGAATGAGGGGGGTATTTATAACCTCCTCCAATGGCATTTCTGTAATTACCATGAACTTTGATCCTGCGGTCCTGGTTTTTCCTGGATTTTCCTATTTTCTTTAATTCCTCATTTACTGCATCATGCATGACATCATCAGGACACCTCAGCATGCCACCTCAGCGCCACATTTATCACACGCTGAAATTCTGGGACACCTCAGCAACTGACTCACCGGTCCAGTCTCCTACCTCGTAATGCGTGCCCTCAGCTTTATCTGCTTTCTTCAGACTAATGCCATGTGTCGACCGGAAGAGACCTTGCACACTTCCCAATGCTATCCAGATAAGTCCTAGACTTATCTGATTACTTCCTCAGTTTTTGTGCCAACCGAGTAACTTTACTCTACTGAAAGGTTACTGAATCATTACTCTAATGCCATGTGGCATCTTGTGGGTCCCATGAGGATACCTTATCAGTCCACCTCATGGTCTCCAGATAACCCTTCCTGTATCTGGCCTCCTGCCTCCGGTCTATCTCTAACCGGGTAACTATCTCATTTGGACCTTCACCACTCTTGGCCCATACGCTTGGCACTACTTTAGCCACTAGTCGCGACCTAGCCATCATCTCATTGCGACTTAACACCTTCTGGTTCATTAGTCGCGACCACAATATTCTCTAGTCGCGACCACAACATTCTTTAGTCGCGACCATAACAGTCTTTCGTCGCGAACACAACAGTCTTTCGTCGCGAACACATCACTTTTTAGTCGCAACCAGGCTTATTCTACTCATTAGTCGTGACACCACATACATATCCGTCACGACCAAGCCTCTCTGTCAATATTAGTCGTGACCATAATACACTCTAGTCGCGACCAAAGTCTCTATCATCGCGACCTAACTATTCAACTCTTGGACCTTTGACCTTTACATCATCCCAAATGGCCATTTACCCCTTGGGACTTCCACTGTTTACACATAAGTCCCTGTACCTTTACTTACTCGCAGCTCAGTCCCTGAAACTCTTTACGTTCCTCTGGGACTTCTGCTAAAAAGGGGTCTAGTAGCCTCTTAATCTTAGGCTATCTCTGCATCTCTAGACCTGAAAACTGGGATGTTACATTTCTCCTCCCCTTTAAATAAATTTCGTCCTCAAAATTTAATCAGTACCATAGCCAAATTAACTTAACATTTGGCAAAGTACCTTATCATAAAACTTTATATCTTTTTATATCATGCTTTTCTTTTCTCTAGATCAACTCAATCAGAGTTGAAATCTACTTTTCTCTTATGGATTACTCACTGCACTTATGAGCAATGTCCATTTCTTTCATATGAAATTCTCTCAAATATTACTGTATTCGGGAATTTCTTCTAACTACTCATCATACTTTTAGCATCTATCTCGTATTACTTTTCTTGATATCTCGCAGACTGCTTTAGAATCTGTAACATTTCATCTTTCTTTGCATTGAACGTCATACAGAGAGAGGACTTACGCAGCTATTCTTTCTTTACTTTGCTGCTAAATGAAAGCACCTACTCTAACATGCATAATTCCTGGCCAACATACTGCAGGACTGCATACCTGCTTATGAATGCAAAGCTCTAATGCTGGAGCTCAAACATTCCTGTTCTAACTAGGCACAGCTCTAACACTCGGAGCTTGCATAGTTTTAGCATAACATAAGGCCTGACATCTCATGCAAAGAGTGAAAACTCTCATTTTCTATTCTCTTTCATAGCATAACATTTAAACATATGATCCCTACTAAAAAGGGAGCCTCTCTGTCTGTTCATAAAATGTACATTTCTCGGTGCTCATCTTATAACACGTCTACCGTAGTGTAGCTCATTGCATGCCTTTGATACTTTATTATGGCATCTCTAGCCAACTCTGGCTATTTCATGGTATATATAACTTATCTTGAGATACCATAAGGCTAACATTCTCTTCCTCATAGAACTACGTTCTATCTTTGTTTTGCCTTAGACCTCTTTCTCTAGGTCTTCTCTAGCCTTTTAATCTCTTTACCCTCATCTGGGGGAATCTATCTACTCATACTCTTCTGTTCTCATTACACTGAGGATTTTCTTCTCTGCTTCTCATTACATAGAGGATTCTCTTCTCTGCTTCTCAAGCATACTTCTACAAAACTACTTTGACTATCAGTACTCAGATTTGAACTTAGACTCCATCTTCGTTTAAGGGAAAGCTAAGTTTAGTCTATATACTAAAGGCTACCTGAGGAAAATCGTTATAAAACAATTTCTCTAGGTGAGCTTATCAACTAGTGAAGCTTTCTCACCTTAACTTCATCTTTGGCCTTCATCTTCCCAAAGAGATACTATATCGTACTCATAACTCATGGCTTATATTACTTTCCTTAGGCTAGGTCTAACTGCGACCTCGGGATCTAACTGCGATCAACCGTTAGCCTCTTCAGAATCTAACTGCGACTCTGAATCTGTTAGGATCTAACTGCTACCCTGGAGCCATGTTAGGATCTAACTGTGACCCTCCAGAATCTAACTGCGATTCTGTTGTACTGTATATCTCCCGAAGATCTTAAACCAACAGACTAAGTTATAAGGTTAACTGCTTCCACCTGTTGATAACTCCATAAAAATTTTTATAGCCTTGTATCATTTACCCAGACTCTACTTACTTCCTCTCTTACTCAGTAGTTCCTTCTTATCTTTCTTACTTTACTGTGGCTTACCATTGGCTTGTGCCATCATGGTCTAACCACCTGCCATTGCACTCTACTGCTATAGCCTCATTATACTTCTCATTTCAATTTGTGCTCTAACTACGAGCCATTAGAACTATGCTCTAACTGCGAGCATTCTGTATCAGATCCAACTCTTATCTGAAGAGTGATCTATACTCATCTGAATCTAGCTCTATCTGGGAGCCACCTGTTTCAGATCCAACTCTTATTTGCTGAAGAGTGATCTAGAAACAATCTCTTTACTCTTATTTGCTTTCTTTCTGTCTACCATTCCTTTCAACAGAAATGGCCCTGAGTACTGTATTCACAAGTCTGCAGAATTACCTGAGTATCCTCAATCATAACATATCTGAATATCATAGCTTACTATCCCATAAACTGAGACTATCTATCATACTCAATACATATCTCATTACATGACATATGGTATGGGAGCAACATACTTTCTCATAACTTTCTCATCTCATATCTGTACTCATATATACTCTACCTTGCACGCACTGCCAAAAAGGGAGTATTCATTCATCATGGCATACTCTAACATGCATGTCATCATATGACAACTGCAAGGAGATGCAACTATCATAACTTATGGATCATAAGCCATATTATCATCATACTTTGCTCAACCATCCATCAGACTAACTAAACCTCAAGGCATATTTTCTTTATCATATTGCCTATCATATCTTGGTTAGTCATCCTGAACACTTACTTAGGCTGCCACACTACCCTCTTACCAGGGTATAGACTCAACCCTTCATTATTCTTTCTTACATAGGGGATAGGGGAGTCACTGTATCTCGTAATATGTGGCTATCTCTTTACTATCCCTTAACTTCTTCTGTCTATCCATCAGTCCCAGTCTATTCTTGACCGGACTGTGGTTCCTAATCGGTCTCTCTCTTGATCCTAGCGAACTTCAGTCGCATAGATCTCATTCCTCATCTTCTATTATCATTTCTGTTCTCTAGGGTACTCTACCCTGGATCTATCACTTCTCTATGATGGAATCCCTCTGCTTAGGGAATATTAGCTCTTTTAACTATTGACCATCACGTCTCTAGCCTTAGGCCATGTCCTAGGCTCATTCCTAGGCAAACCTCATTCTAGCTATCTGGCTAGCTCATCTTAACTCATCATCATCATCCTTTACATCATCCTTTGCTGCTTATCCTGCCTAGCACGGATGACTCGCATAGGGTCTACCTCATTGGAGTTGCCAGCTTCCTCTATGCATGGCTTCTCCACTCAAGCTCTATATTCTTTTCTTATGTTCACCATCTTTTTCCCTCAAAAAGAAAAATGAACACACATCTCATCTAGGAGCTCATATCTCTGTTGAGTTTTCTACACCTCTATATTAGTCATAACCTGAGTATTGGATAGTCATGACTCTCATCCTCTATGATCTTTAGTCAGTGACCATCATACTTAACATTTCTGTTCATTCGTCGCGACCTGAATATTGGATAGTCGTGACTCTATGATCTTGCATCACGACCATCACACTCAACTCATCATAACCTAACATTTCTGTCCTTAGTCACGAACTAATTCTTCTATAGTCGCGACCTGAGCCAAACTCGTCGCGACCTAGGCCTCCTCACGTCGCAACCTTAACTTTTCAGTCGCGACACTAGACCTCTCCCGTCGCAACCTGAGCTTTTCGCAATATACCGTCGCGACCTTGTAACATACACGTCGCGACCTAATCTCTCTGCAAATAACAGTCGTGACCTCTTCACTTCTTCGTCGCGACTAGAACTCTCTTTGAGCTACTTGTCGTGACCTAAAACCATATTAGTCGCGACTCAATGCCATTCTCTCACAAGCGAAAATACTCTATCAGAGCATCACTAAGCCAGAACCTTCTGTTCTGTGCCAGAATCTTATACTCTGAACCAGAGTCCTTTCTGGTCTATGCCAGAGCCTCTTGCTTTGATACCAAAATGAAACATCCTCCTTTATACTCCTCAGAGTACACTTGCAGAAGCTATTTTAGCTTATCTTAAGTCCAGAGATTGAACTTTTAACTCTTAAGTTCCTTATTCTGAACCTTTACTTTGAGAATTGGTTTCTGTAACATCCCGATTTTTGGTCTAGGAGAACTGGGAAGTAGTCTGATATGGGCAGGCTGCTAAACCCGTAGTCCCAGGGTAGTAATCTGATATGGGCGGATCACTTACCTGTATTTTGTAGGATCTGAGGGATGAGCTAAGTCCTTCAGGATGTAAAGATGAGTTAAGTCTTTAACCTACAGAATCGGGACAGTTCACCTAGGTTCAAAATGAGGAATGTGAGGAATATCCTAAGTCTTAAGCCTAGGAATTCTGCAGGTAGCTTGATATGGGCTAGCTCCTGTGTAAGATAACCTGATATGGGCGGGTTGTCGAGCCTTTCAAGTAATGATGACTCCCGAAGAGTTTAAGGGATGAGTTATTGAAAGACAATTTCTAGAACTTAAGATAAAGGATGAGAAGATGAGCAATGAGGCCAGAAAGAGAATGCAGGGGCAAAATTGTAATTATGGGAAAGATCGGGCCGGTAGCCGATGAGTACCATATTTTGCCAGAAAATAGAGAAAATTATGCTGATCATTTCACTGAACTGTGAAATGTGCATATGAGGTCTCTATGTGTATGAAAGAATTAGAAATATGACCAGGGGTAAAATGGTCATTTTGGAAAAGTGTGCGCGTGAGTGCTTTTTCAGGCCAAAATAGCCCGGTCCGGATAAAATATCTGAAAATACCGGGAGATAGAGAAAAGGATTCCGGGTTGAATGAGGAGTCACGGAATTTTGATTTGAGGTCCCGATTTTTCTGTAAAAATTCCGGAAGATGGGAATTTACAGTTATAATCAGTAAAGGAAAAGCAGTTCCGATAGGGATGATCGGACTATGGCCAGGGGCCGTATAGTGTTTCTGAGGCCTTTAGTGACCCCAGGGAAGGCCCAGGCCCATTAGATCAGTCCAGTGGTAAAAGGGGCCGGTGTCCGGAAAAAAGGGTGCGAAATGACAAAAATGCCCCTATGTTATAGAACAGCTGAAGAATGAGTAAAGGGTATTTTGGTCATTTGCCCAGGGTTAGACAGTCCAGGGAAGTTATCTGGATAGTTGACCAGGGTCAAAGAATACTCTGGTAAGATGGGAAAAGCCAATAATGCCCCTAGACCTAATAAAGTAAAGAAAGAGAGACTAAGGGCATTTTGGTAATTTGCCAAGGGGTGTTTCTTGGGAATCGTGCCATCAGAGTACTTGGGCTGGATCAGAGACCCAAGAGGATATTCCCAGGCCCAAAAACGCAGGCCCAGTGATTCAGGGGGAAAAGTGGCATTAAAATAATGATTTAATGACTTTTCAGTAAAGTAAAGTTACTCGGTTGGCACGATAACCGAGGAGGTGATCAGATAAGCTTGGGACTTATCTGGATAGCATTAGGAAGCGTGCAAGGTTTCTCCAGGCGCCACATGGCATTAGTCTGGAGAAAGCAGATAAAGCTGAGGACACGCTTTACGGTGCAAGACTCTGGACCAGTGAGTCAGCATGCTGAGTCAGCTGCTGAGGTGTCCAGGATTTCAGACATGTGATAAATGTGGCGCTGAGGTGTCCCGGTGAGGTGTCCTGGATGATGTTATGCATGATGCAGTAAAAAGGAATAAAAGAAAATAGGAAATTCCAGGAAAAACCAGGACCACAAGTTCATATGGCTTCAAAATTACAGGAATGCCATTGAAGGAAACTATAAATACCCCCTCCCCCTCCCATTTCATGCATCCCACGGTTTTGAGCCTTTTAGAGAGAGGAGGAGGTGCTAGAGAGAGAAAGTGAGAGGAAGAAAGAAAGAAAGGAAGTTCTGGCGGAGCTGGAAGCAGAATAGAGATAGTAGAGCTCTGCTAAGCCTTTGAGGTAGTAACTAATCCTAGCTTTTATGTAATGGCTTTGTGATTTGTTGTGCTATTGTTTGGTTGGATTGTTGTCTTATATGTTATGCTTGAAGCTCTACTGCAATGCTATGATCATATGTTATTGAGTATGGAAGCACGCAGCATACTTATCTGTACACAATCACAAGCAAGCACTGTCACTCTGCATTACATATATTGTTATGATTGTTGCTACTGAGATTCCCCCGAATCTCATCCCCATACATAACCCATTACAGGGAGGTTATGCTGAAGCAGATTTTGAGAAAGCCAAGAGACGCCGTTATGCTGCCGAAGTAAAGACTGAACATCAGTATATGATAAGTACTGTGTACGTAGTGCTGTCTAAGGAGGCTAGAAGTGAGTGGACCTAGCCGGTTCATCTAGTCTTTCCTGGGTACTACGTAGAATGGTAGTTCTCATGAGGGGATTACCGAATCAGTACAGTTCAGTTCTTTGTACAGATGAAGCGTAGTGATTATGCTGTCGGAGTTTAGGCAGAAAGAGATGTAATAGAGATAGCAAGATTATGTATATGTCTTGTTGTGTATGCCATGTTGTATGACATTATGTTATTCAATGATAAGTATTGTTTGGCATATTCAATTTATGTATGGTGAATTAAGGGAGAAATTCGCAGGTCCTGAGGTAGTAGTGTTCTGACCTCAGTTTGACCTAGTAAACGAAGGAGTTTGGCTATGAAATTTGGCAAGCCGGTAGTACACATCTGGGGCATTCCGTGGATAGGTAATAAGCCTCATTTGGATGTGCAGAATGAGATTAATTAATTTTCAAATTAAAGGTCCAGAATATGGAACTTAAGAGTGAAATTTTGAATTTCTGGGCTTAAGTTAAGATATAATCAAGCTAATATTGCTTCCGCAAGTGTACTCTGAGGAGTCTAAGGAAGGATGTTTCAGTTTCTCTCATTATACACATCCAAATGAGGTTTATTACCTCTTCACGGAATGCCCCAGATGTGTACTACTGGCTCACTAAATCTCGTGGCCAGACTCCTCCGTTTACTAGGTCAAACTGAGGTCAGAATACTGCTACCTCAGGACCTGCGATTTTCCCTTCTTAATTTAACATACATAAATTGAATATGACAAACAATATTTATCATTGCATATCAGAATGTCATACAAAATGGCATATACAACAAAGCATATACATAATCTTTCTATCTTTATTATATCTCTTTCTGCCTAAACTTCGGCAGCACAACCGCTACGCTTCATCTGTACAAAGAACTGAATTGTACTGATTCGGTAATCCCCTCATGAGAACTACCATTCTACGTAGTACCCAGGAAAGACTAGATGAACCGGCTAGGTCCACTCACTTCTAGCCTCCTTAGACAGCACTACGTACACAGTACTTATCATATACTGATGTTCAGTCTTTACTTCGGCAGCATAACGGCGTCTCTTGGCTTTCTCAAAATCTGCTTCAGCATAACCTCCCTGTAATGGGTTATGTATGGGGATGAGATTCGGGGGAATCTCAGTAGCAACAATCATAACAATATATGTAATGCAGAGTGACAGTGCTTGCTTGTGATTGTGTACAGATAAGTATGCTGCGTGCTTCCATGCTTAATAACATATGATCATAGCATTACAGCAGAGCTTCAGACATAACATATAAGACAACAATCCAACCAAACAATAGCACATCAAATCACAAAGCCATTACATAAAAGCTAGGATTAGTTACTACCTGGCTAGCTTAGCAGAACCTTACTATCTCTATTCTGCTTCCAGCTCCGCCAGAACTTCCTTACTTCCTTTTCTCCTTTCTCTCTTCCCTTCCTTCTCCTTCTCTCTCTTCTTTCTCTCCCTTCTCCCTTCCATGCGTGAATGCAAGAATGAGGGGGGGTATTTATAACCTCCTCTAATGGCATTTCTGTAATTACCATGAACTTTGATCCTGCGGTCTTGGTTTTTCCTGGATTTTCCTATTTTCTTTAATTCCTCATTTACTGCATCATGCATGACATCATCGGGACACCTCAGCATGCCACCTTAGCGCCACATTTATCACATGCTAAAATTCTGGGACACCTCAGCAGCTGACTCAACGGGCTGACTCACCGGTCCAGTCTCCTGCCTCATAATGCGTGCCCTCAGATTTATCTTCTTTCTTCAGACTAATGCCATGTGTCGACCGGAAGAGACCTTGCACACTTCCCAATGCTATCCAGATAAGTCCCAGACTTATTTGATCACTTCCTCAGTTTTCGTGCCAACCGAGTAACTTTACTCTTCTGAAAGGTTACTGAATCATTACTCTAATGTCATATGGCATCTTGTGGGTCCCATGAGGATACCTTATCAGTCCACCTCATGGTCTCCAGATAACCCTTCCTGTATCTGGCCTCCTGCCTCCGGTCTATCTCTAATCGGGTAACTATCTCATTTGGACCTTCACCACTCTTGGCCCATACGCTTGGCACTACTTTAGCCACTAGTCGCGACCTAGCCATCATCTCATTGTGACTTAACACCTTCTGGTTCATTAGTCTCGACCACAGCATTCTCTAGTCGCGACCACAACATTCTTTAGTCGCGACCATAACAGTCTTTCGTCGCGACCACAACAGTCTTTCGTCGTGACCATAACAGTCTTTCGTCGCGACCACATCACTTTTCAGTCGCAACCAGGCTTATTCTACTCATTAGTCGTGACACCACATACATATCCGTCACGACCAAGTCTCTCTGCCAATATTAGTCGCGACCATAATACACTCTAGTCGTGACCAAAGTCTCTATCATCGTGACCTAACTGTTCAACTCTTGAACCTTTGACCTTTACATCATCCCAAATGGCCATTTACCCCTTGGGACTTCCACTGTTTACACATAAGTCCCTGTATCTTTACTTACTCGCAGCTCAGTCCCTGAAACTCTTTATGTTCCTCTGGGACTTCTGTTAAAAAGGGGTCTAGTAGCCTCTTAGTCTTAGGCTATCTCTGCATCTCTAGACCTGAAAACTGGGATGTTACAGAATATCAGTAGCAACAATCATAACAATATATGTAATGCACAGTGACATTACTTGCTTGTGATTGTGTACAGATAAGTATGCCGCATGCTTCCATGCTTAATAACATATGATCATAGCATTATAGCAGAGCTTCAGACATAACATATAAGACAACAATCCAACCAAACAATAGCAGAACAAATCACAAAGCTATTACATAAAAGCTAGGATTAGTTACTACCTCAAGAGCTTAGCAGAACTCTACTATCTCTATCCTGCTTCCAGCTCCGCTAGAACTTCCTTTCTTTCTTTCTTCCTCTCACTTTCTCTCTCTAGCACTTCCTCCTCTCTCTATTCTTGCTTGGGACGTGCATAATGAAGGCAAGGGGGGGTATTTATAGTTTTGGTCAATGGCATTCCCGTAATTTTGAAGCCATCTGATCTTGTGGTCCTGGTTTTTCTGGAATTTCCTATTTTTCTTTATTCCTTTTACTGCATCATGCATGACATCATCACAAGGTCACCTCATGGGACACCTCATCGCCATATTCTTCACATGTCACAATTCCTGGACACCTTATTGGCTGACTCAGCAGTTCCAGTCCAATCCAGTACCAGTCCGGTCCGATTTTCCACAAACTGGACTCAACGGCTGAGATTGTGCCACGTGTCCTCAACTTTTCTTCCCCCTCTAAGATGACGCCAAGTAGCATCTGGAAGGGACCTTTCACTCCTTCCAATGCTATCCAGATAAACCTAGGACTTTATCTGATCACCTCCTCGGTTACCGTGCCGACAGAGAAACTTTACTTTATTGAAAAAATATTAAAATAGTATTTTAATGCCACTTTTTCCCACATACTTCATGGGCTACGTTTTTGGGCCTTGGAATATTATCTTGGGTCTCTAATCAAGCTCAAGTACTCTGATGGATCGATTCCCAAGAAACAACCCTTGGCAAATTACCAAAATACCCTTGGGTTCCCTTTCTTGTACTATTTTAACCCTAAGGGTAAAATCGTCATTTCATACCCTTCTATACGCTGTCAGGGTATATACTGACTGTAAGTAACTTTATCTGTATGTGCCTTGGCTTCTGGGCCTGTCCAGAATGACCAAAATGCCCTCCATTCATCTGCTACTCTTTAGTACAACACAGGGGCATTTTCGTAATTTCGCACTTTTCTGGGGTTCTGCTGGACACTGGCCCACCTGTCAGTCCAAGTGTCTTATTGGGCCTCTGATGGCGCCATTATTGGGCCTTTCAGGGTCCATTACCTTCATGGCATGCATTACCAGGAATCCTCCCTTGTCAATGATTATTGAATATTTTATCTATTATCCACCGTTTATACACATATCCGGACACCGGCTCCTTCTGTCCGATACACTGGCCTGCGGTGTTCTGGCATCCCTGTGAGTCATATCAGTCATCTGACTGAGATCATCCGAACTCATTCAGTCCCTTTTCAAATACCGATAAATCTCCCTATCGAATACCCGGAGGCCTCACACTCCCGTCTGGATTTTCTAATTTGAGAATAACTTTTTCTACAGGCCTCCTATCGGTATTCTGTCAGTTTCCTGACATCCGCCCCATCAGGACGTATCATCCTGTATTTTCTCACTTAGATCTGAAATCTAGTATATCCAGTAGGAATTTTTATATCTTTTGGACTATCAGATCAATTCTGGCTATCTGGAGTCTTGAAAAATTCCTGTATTAAGCCAGATTACCGAGCATCACTTGCTCTCTCTATGGTGAAATCTGGGACTGAAATGCTTTCGGATAGTCCAAACCACTTCCGGCCTGACTTTCTTTAATTACAATTTAGCCCCAGGGAACTTTTCTTCTTTTCATTTAAGTCCCTTTTTATTTGGCTAAAATTACACTTAAGGACCCCACCTTTTTGTCTACTTCTCTTTTTGGCCATGCACTTTTTCATAATTGCATCCAAGTCCTTCCATTTCCTTGCTTTACTTTACTAGGTATAGGGGCATTATTGTCTTTTCATATCTTACCAGAGTATTCTCTGGCCCTGGTCAACTATCTAGATACCCTTTATTGACTGTCTAACCTTAGCCAAATGACCAAAATACCCTTTACTCATTCTTCAGTTATTCTATAACATAAGGGCATTTTCGTCATTTTGCACCTTTTTCCCCGGACACCGGCCCCTCTTACCACTGAACTGATATTATGGGCCTGGGCCTTCCCTGGTGTCACTATGGGCCTTAGAAAATACTGTATGGCCTCTGGCCATAGTCTGATCATCTCTATTCGGACTGCCTTTCCTTTACCGATTATAACTGTAAATTCCCATCTTCGAGAATTTTTACAGAAAAATTGGGACCTCAAATCAAAATTCTGTGTGCGTCATTCAACCCGGAATCTTTTTCTCTAACTCCCGGTATTTTTAGATATTTTATCCGGACCGGGCTATTTTTGCCTGAAAGAACGCTCCCGCGCACACTTTTCAAAAATGACCATTCTACCCTTGGTCACATTTCTAATTCTTTCATACACATAGAGACCTCATATGCACATTTCACAGTTTAGTGAAATAATCAGCATAATTTTCTCTATTATCTGGCAAAATATGGTACTCATCGGCTATCAGCCCGATCTTTCCCATAATTACGATTGTGCCCTTGAATTCTCTTTCTGGCATCTCTAGGCCTAAAAATTGGGGTGTTACATTTCTACCCCCCTTAAAATAAATTTCGTCCTCGAAATTTACTTTGTACCTTAATCAACTATCCTGGATATATCTCCTCTGTATATCCTTTCCTGGTTTATGACTAAGGCTTGGGGCATTCATCCTCTTATACTTATGGACAACTCATTACCCCTGTGAGTAGTGTCCATTTCTTTCATATCTTATCCCGTAGAATTTTGATGTAATTCTGGGGTCTACATCACTCCTCTTACACTTTGCAAATATCTCAGGAGAAATATTATTTTTCTGACATCCTTTCTCCTGATACAATATCATAATTCAGATTATGATTATAACATAAATGGTTCTATCTCCTTTCTTTTCGTAACTTCTCTAACTTTTCTTATTACAATATCATATCTTATCCCGCAGAATTCTGACGTAATTTTGGGGTCTACTTCATTCTTCTTACACTTTGCTAATCTCTCAGGAGAAATATTTTCTTCTGACTTTCTTTCTCCTGATACGAGATCATAACTCAGATAACTGTTCTCATGACTTCATGCATCTATGCCAACCTTTGTGGCATTTGCACTTTTTCCTTATCCCTTCTTAGGGCTGATCTATCGTTAGGTTATTCTTGCCTTAGCACCTTTGTGCCAATAGATTAGGGCTAGATTAGGGCTCGATTACTATTCTTATAGCTCTAGGCCCTAGTATTCTTTTGCATAGAACTGTGTTCTATCTTTGCTTTGCCTTAGACCCTCCTCTCTAGGTGTCTCTGGTCTTTTATTACCATTCCTTTAGATCAGAAAAGAACTCTTCATTATCCACATCATTATCTAGGCTTATAGTTCCTTACAGCTCAGTCGCCCTTACCGCTATGGTTCTTCTTAACCATTCTTAGGGTCGACCTTAGGGAATATTGGAGACTCCGTCTGAGGTAAGAGCAAATACCTTTCCTAGAGATGTCAGCATTCTTAGGGCAACCTCTTACAAAGTGACCTTTCTCACCACAACTGCTTTGCCCTGCTTGACACTCCCATGTGCCATGGCTCTTTCCACCACATTGATATCTCTGCTCTCCAATCTGATCATTACCTTGATCAGTCCCCTGCCTAAACTATTGCCTCTTACTCTTGCTATTGGCTTCAAAACGTGAGCTACCTCCCAGAGTGCTCTTAGCCAATGCTTTTCTATTCTCTGTACATAGGGAATTCTCTTTTCTGCTTCTCAGGCATACTTCTACAAAACTTTGAATATCAGTACTCAGATTTGGACTTGAACTCCGTCTTTGTTAAGGAAAAACTAAGTTCAGTCTGCCCATAATAGAGGCTATCTGAGGAAAATCATTATAAAACAATTTCGCTGGGTGAGTTTATCAACTAGTGAAGCTTCCTTACCTTAACTTCGTCTTTGGCATTCACCTTCCCAAAGAGATACTACATTGTACTCATATCTCATGGCTCATTACTTTCCTTAGACTAAGTCTAACTGCGACCTCGGGATCTAACTGCGATCAACCGTTAGCCTCTTCAGAATCTAACTACGACTCTGAAGTGTTAGGATCTATCTGTGATCCTGGAGCCATGCTAGGATCTAACTGTGACCCTCCAGAATCTAACTGTGATTCTGTTGTACTGCATATCTCCCGAAGACCTTAACCAACAGACTAAGTTATAAGGTTTACTACTTCCACCTGTTGATAACTCAATAAATAAATATTTTAAAATTTTTATAGCCTCATATCCTTTACCCAGACTTTACTTACTTTCTCTCTTACTCAGGAGTTCCTTCTCATCTTTCAACTTGTGCTCCCAGATTTCCCCCGAATCTGGAATGGATAGTTGTTGTGCATATATATGACTGGATTTCCCAATTCTAGAAGAAGGAGTAGACGTCATGGTTAATACAAGAAGAACGGTTAGACCGGAGGTGGTAGAGCCTCGGGATGAGGGTACTAATAGTCAGATAGACCCTATGCAAGTTATTCTAGATAGGCTAGAACAGCAATAACATGCAATAGATGAGATGTGGGCAACCCAGACTCTCCATGATCAAGAACGAGATTCTGCTATCGCTACGGCGGTTGCTACTGCAGTTGCTAGCTTACAGCAGTCTGAGAAGGAGGTAGTACCAGAAAATGATATAGAACCTCAGCCAGATCATGAGCAGACTGGAAGGAATAGACATCAGGGGTCTATAGGAAATAACAATAACCAGGAAAGTCTGCAAACATGGATGGAACGATTCCATAAGTTTAATCCACCCATATTTGAAGGGACTTTTGACACCCAAGTAGCTGAGGATTGGGTTAGCCACTTAAAGAAAATCTTTAAGATTTTAGAATGTCCCACTGAAAGAAAGGCCCAGCTGGCAGTTTACAAGCTAGAAAAAGATGCAGATAGGTGGTGGAGGAATACGGAAGTGATTCTGCACTCAAGAAATATTCCACTTACATGGGAAGTATTTCTTGAACAGTTCAACGAGAAATATTTTCCACAGTCAGTAAGGGATGAACGTGAAGCGGAATTTTTGATATTAAAGCAGGGTGAGCAAGAACACTTTGATGATTATTTTGCTAGGTTCATTCATCTTTCACGATATTCCACTTACCTAAACTGTATGAATGATGAGAGGTGGACCACTGAGAAGTTAACTCGTGGATTAAACCCTACATTGAAGGAGAAGGTTTTTCCTAGATAGATACGAAGGTTTAATGAAGCAGTAGAGGTGTGCAGGATCACAGAGAAGAATGTGCAATATCCAGAAAAGAGTGAACCTGCTACATCAAGAGTGATGCCACCAGGTTCCTTAAGAGGGAACAACAAGAAGAGAAATGGGTCAGCATATGGGCCAGAAGTTAATAAGAGACAGGGAAGTAGGCCAGGTAGTGGGCCAAGAGAAGTTAGTAGACAACCAAGGCCTAATATATGTAGGAACTGTGGTCAAGAGACCATGGTATGAGGCCTTGTCCAGTAGGTCAAGGGCTATGCTATAGGTGTGGAAAGCCTGGATATTATGCCAGGGAGTGTCCATAGAGCACAACAGGCGAAGGATACCCGACTCAGGGAAGAGTATATGCCCTGACTGGCAACGAGATAAGAAAGTCGCCTGCACCAAATTAAGGTACGAGATTAATTGTGTTCTGTAGCCACTGGCTAATGAATGGATAAATCCTGTATGTGATTGGATTGTATTGTCCAGTATGCACACTATTGAGCTACCCTATACCTAGTATGTTGCCTCTATATAAGAATGAGTATGATTACAGGTTTTAAAAGTAGGAAGTAGAGAAAACATATACAAGATAGTTAGGGTTAGTCAAACCCTTGAGTGTTAAAACTTATATTATGGATGAAAGGAGTCCAGGTCGCGATGTTATGAGAGATAGGTCGCGATGTTATGAGAGATAGGTCGCGACTAAAGGACACAGAAATGCCAGGTCGTGACGAGTAGCGTGTGACAGTCGCGACTAAAAGTCGCAGAGTATGTGAGTTTGCCACTATGCAGTTCTCAGTTCACAACAAAGATAGCAGAGGACATATGATAATAAAGGTACCAACCTTGCTGAAGTTCATCAGCTAGAGGATTGGAATAGCATATGGTAAGCCAGAAAGTACAAAAGTACTGAGGGACGAAAGATCAGTTTAAGACAATGTGTAAAAGTAGATCCTCTATGTGATAACTAAGAGTAGATCTACGTTACAAGGGTTTTATTCAGCTAATCTGAATAGAAGACCTAAAAGCTAGAATGAGATTTGCCTAGGAATGATCCTCGTACATGGCCTAATGGTAAAGACGTGATGATTAATAGATAAAGAGCTCAATGTTCCCTGAGCAGAGGGATTCCATCACGGAGAAGTGATAGACCTAGGGCATAGTACCCTAAAAAAATAGAAGTAATAGTAAAAGATGATGAATGAGATCCAGGCGACTCAAGTTCGCTAGGATAAAAAGAAAGACCAATAAGGAACCATGGTCCAGTCAAGAATAGACTAGGACTGAAGGATAGGCAGAAGAAGTTAAGAGATAAAGTGACTCCCCAATTCTCTATGTAAGATAAAGTAATGAAGGGTTGAGTCTATACCCTGGTAAGAGTAGCGTGGCAGCCTAAGTGAAATGGATAGTTGTTTCAGGATGAATGATCAGGAGATGATAGGAAAAATGATAAAGGAACTACGTTTTGAGGCTTAGATTATTACAATGTCCGATTGATGGTTGAGCAAAATATGGTGATATGGCTCATGTTGCCATAAGATATGATAATTCCATCTCCTTGCAGTTGTCATATGATGACATGCATGTTAGAGTATGCTATGGTGAATGGATACTCCCCTTTTGCATTGCATGCAGGGTAGAGTATATATGAGTACATGTATGAGATGAGAACGTTATGAGAAAGTATGTTGCTACCAGCCCGATCTTACCCATAATTACGATTATGCCCTTGAATTCTCTTTCTGGCATCTCTAGGCCTAAAAATTGGGTTGTTACATTTCTACCCCCTTAAAATAAATTTCGTCCTTTAAATTTACTTAGTACCTTAATCAACTATCCTGGATATATCTCCTCTGTATATCCTTTCTTGGTTTATGACTAAGGCTTGGAGCATTCATCCTCTTATACTTATGGACAACTCTTTACACTTGTGAGTAGTGTCCATTTCTTTCATACCTTATCCCGCAGCATTCTGACATAATTTTGGGGTCTACATCACTCCTCTTACACTTTGTAAATCTCTCAGGAGAAATATTGTTCTTCTGACTTTCTTTCTCCTGATACGAGATCATAACTCAAATAACTGTTCTCATAACTTCATGCATCTATGCCAACCTTTGTGGCATTTGCACTTTTTCCTTATCCCTTCTTAGGGCTTATCTATCGTTAGGCTATTCTTGCCTTAGAACCTTTTGTGTTACTGGGTTAGGTCTAGATTACTATTCTTATAGCTCTAGGCCCTAGCAATCTCTTTCTTATAGAACTACGTTCTATCTTTGCTTTGCCTTAGACCCTCTTCTCTAGGTCTCTCTGGCCTTTTAATCTCTCATGACTTGTTATAATGACCACTTTCTTTATCAAAGCAGATAACCGATAAATATCCAAAATTCACTTTGACATAACCTCCCCTGTAATAGTTATTTATTGGGATGAGATTCGGGGGAATCTCAGTAGCAACAATCATAACAATATATGTAATGCAGAGTGACAGTGCTTGCTTGTGATTGTGTACAGATAAGTATGTTGCGTGCTTCCATACTCAATAACATATGATCATAGCATTGCAGTAGAGCTTCAGGCATAACATATAAGACAACAATCCAACCAAACAATAGCACAACAAATCATAAAGCCATTACATAAAAGCTAGGATTAGTTACTACCTCAAAGGGTTTCAGCTCGATCTTTCCCATAATTACGATTATACCCTTGAATTCTCTTTCTGGCATCTCTAGGCCTAAAAATTGGGGTGTTACATTTTTACCACCCTTAAAATAAATTCCGTCCTCAAAATTTACTTTGTACCTTAATCAACTATCCTGGATATATCTCCTCTGTATATCCTTTCCTGGTTTATGACTAAGGCTTGGGGCATTCATCCTCTTATACTTATGGATAACTCATTACCCCTGTGAGTAGTGTCCACTTCTTTCATATCTTATCCCGCAGAATTTTGATGTAATTCTGGGGTCTACATCACTCCTCTTACACTTTGCAAATTTCTCAGGAGAAATATTGTTTTTCTGACTTCCTTTCTCCTGATACAATATCATAATTCAGATTATGATTATAACATAAATGGTTCTATCTCCTTTCTTTTCGTAACTTCTCTAACTTTTCTTATCTTGATCTCATAACTTCATGAATCTATGCCAAACTTTTATGGCATTTGCACTTTTTCTTATCCCTTCTCAGGGCTTATCTATCGTTTGGCTATGCTTGCCTTAGCACCTTTCGTACTTCTGGGTTAGGGCTAAGTCTCTCTTCGTATAGCTCTAGGCCCTAGTATTCTTTCATAGAACTACATTCTATCTTTACTTTGCCTTAGACCCTCTTCTCTAGGTCTCTCTGGCCTTTTATTCTTCTCATGACTTGTTATAATTACCACTTTCTTTAGATCAGAAAAGAACTTTACATTATCCACATCATCATCTAGGCATATAGTTCCTTACAGCTCAGTCGCCCTTACCGCTATGGTTCTTCTTAACCATTCTTAGGGTCGACCTTAGGGAATATTGGAGACTCCGTCTGGGTAAGAGCAAATACCTTTCCTAGGGATGTCAGCATTCTTAGGGTAAGATAAGGTATGAATATTCGGGGGAATCTCAGTAGCAACAATCATAATAATATATGTAATGCAGAGTGACAGTGCTTGCTTGTGATTGTGTACAGATAAGTATGCCGCATGCTTCCATGCTTAATAACATATGATCATAGCATTACAGCAGAGCTTCAGACATAACATATAAGACAACAATCCAACCAAACAATAGCACAACAAATTACAAAGCCATTACATAAAAGCTAGGATTAGTTACTACCTCAAGGGCTTAGCAGAACTCTACTATCTCTATACTGCTTCCAGCTCCGCCAAAACTTCCTTTCTTTCTTTCTTCCTCTCACTTTCTCTCTCTAGCACTTCCTCCTCTCTCTTATTCTTGCTTGGCCGTGGCATATGAATGAATGGGGGGGTATTTATAGTTTTCTTCAATGGCATTCTTGTAATTTTGAAGCCATCTGATCCTGTGGTCCTAGTTTTTCCGGAATTTCCTATTTTTCTTTATTCCTTTTACTGCATCATGCATGACATCATCTCAAGGCCACCTCATGGGACACCTCATCGCCACATTCTTCACATGTCACAATTCCTGGACACCTCATCAGCTGACTCAGCAGTTCCAGTCCAATCCAGTACCAGTCTGGTCCAATTTCCCACAAACTGGACTCACCAGCTAAGATTATGCCACATGTCCTTAAATTTTTCTTTCTCCTCTATGTTGGCGCGATGTGGCATCTTACTGGAACCTGTCACGCCATCCATTGCTATTCAGATAAGTCCAGGACTTTATCTGATCACTTCCTCGGTTATCGTGCCGACCAAGTAACCTTACTTTATTGAAACAGTATTAAAATAGTATTTTAATGCCACTTTTTCCCACATTCTTCATGGGCTACGTTTTTGGGCCTTGGAATATTATCTTGGGTCTCTGATCAAGCTCAAGTACTCTAATGGCTCGATTCCCAAGAAACAGTCCTTGGCAAATTACCAAAATACCCCTGAGTGCCCTTTCTTGCGCTATCTTAGCCCTAAGGGTAAAATCGTCATTTTAAACCTTTCTGTACCCTGTCAGGGTATATACTGACCCTGGTTAACCTTATCTGTGTATGTCTTGGCTCCTGGGCCTCTCCAGAATGACGAAAATGCCCTCAATTCATCTATTACTCTTTAGTACAACACAGGGGCATTTTCGTAATTTCGCACTTTTCGGGGTTCTGCTGGACACTGGCACACCTATCAGTCCAATGTCTTATTGGGCCTTTGATGGCACCATTATTGGGCCTTTCAGGGTCCACTACCTTCATGGCACGTATTACGAGGAATCCTCCCTTGTCAATGATTATTGAATATTTTATCTATTATTCACCGTTTATACACATATCCGAACACCGGCTCCTTCTATCTGATACACTAGCCTGCGGTGTTCAGGCATCCCTGTGAGTCATATCAGTCATCTGACTGAGGTCATCTGAACTCATTTAGTCCCTTTTTAAATACCGATAAATCTCCCTATCGGATACCTGGAGGCCTCACACTTCCGTCTGGATTTTCTAATTTGAGAATAACTTTTTCTACAGGCTTCCTATCGGTATTCTGTCAGTTTCCCGACATCCGCCCCATCAGGACGCATCATCCTGTATTTTCTCACTTAGATCTGAAATCTAGGATATCCGGTAGGAATTTTTATAACTTTTGGACTATCAGATCAATTCTGGCTATCTGGAGTCTTGAAAAATTCCTGTATTAAGCCAGATTACCGAGCGTCACTTGCTCTCTCTACCAGTGAAATCTGGGACTGAAATACTTTCGGGCAGTCCAAACCACTTCCGGCCTGACTTTCTTTAATTAAACTTTAGCCCCAGGGAACTTTTCTTCTTTTCAATTAAGTCCCTTTTTATTTGGCTAAAATTACACTTAAGGACCCCACCTTTTTGTCTACTTCTCTTCTTAGCCTTGCATTTTTTCATAATTGCATCCAAGTCCTTCCATTTCCTTGCTTTACTTTACTAGGTATAGGGGCATTATTGTCTTTTTATATCTTACCAGAGTATTCTCTGGCCCTGGTCAACTATCCAGATACCCTTTCTTGACTGTCTAACCTTAGCCAAATGACCAAAATACCCTTTACTCATTCTTCAGTTATTTTATAACATAAGGGCATTTTCGTCATTTTGCACCTTTTTCCCCGGACACTGGCCCCTCTTACCACTGAATTGATATTATGGGCCTGGGCCTTCCCTGGTGTCACTATGGGCCTTAGAAAATACTGTATGGCCTCTGGCCATAGTCCGATCATCTCTATTCGGACTGCCTTTCCTTTACCGATTATAACTGTAAATTCCTATCTTCGAGAATTTTTACAGAAAAATTGGGACCTCAAATCAAAATTCTGTGTGCGTCATTCAACCCCGAATCCTTTTCTCTATCTCCCAGTATTTTTAGATATTTTATCCGAACTGGGCTAATTTTGCCTAAAAGTACGCTCTCGCGCACACTTTTCAAAAATGACCATTCTACCTTTGGTCACATTTCTAATTCTTTCATACACATAGAGACCTCATATGCACATTTCACAGTTCAGTGAAATGATCAGCATAATTTTCTCTATTTTTTGGCAAAATATGGTACTCATCGGCTACCAGCCCTATCTTACCCATAATTACGATTATGCCCTTGAATTCTCTTTCTGGCATCTCTAGGCTTAAAAATTAGGGTGTTACATTTCTACAACCCTTAAAATAAATTTCGTCCTTTAAATTTACTTAGTACCTTAATCAACTATCCTGGATATATCTCCTCCGTGTATCCTTTATTGGTTTATAACTAAGGCTTGGAGCATTCATCCTCTTATACTTATGGACAACTCTTTACACTTGTGAGTAGTGTCCATTTCTTTCATACCTTATCCCGTAGCATTCTGACGTAATTCTGGGGTCTACATCACTCCTCTTACACTTTGTAAATCTCTCAGGAGAAATATTGTTCTTCTGACTTTCTTTCTCCTGATACGAGATCATAACTCAAATAACTGTTCTCATAACTTCATGCATCTATGCCAACCTTTGTGGCATTTGCACTTTTTCCTCATCCCTTCTTAGGACTTATCTATCGTTAGGCTATTCTTGCCTTAGCACCTTTTGTGCTACTGGGTTAGGGCTAGATTACTATTCTTATAGCTCTAGGCCCTAGCAATCTCTTTCTTATAGAACTACATTCTATCTTTGCTTTGCCTTAGACCCTCTTCTCTAGGTCTCTCTGGCTTTTTAATCTCTCTTGACTTGTTATAATGACCACTTTCTTTAGATCAGAAAAGAACTTTTCATTATCCACATCATTATCTAGGCATATAGTTCCTTACAGCTCAGTCGCCCCTACCGCTATGGTTCTTCTTAACCATTCTTAGGGTCGACCTTAGGGAATATTGGAGACTCTGTCTGGGGTAAGAGCAAATACCTTTCCTAGGGATGTCAGTATTCTTAGAGCAACCTCTTGCAAAGTGGCCTTTCTCACCATAACTGCTTTGCCCTGCTTGACACTCCCATATGCCATGGCTCTTTCCACCACATTGACATCTCTGCTCTCCAACTTGATCATTACTTTGATCAGTTCCCTGTCTGAACTATCACTTCTTTCTCTTGCTATTGGCTTCACAACTTGAGCTACCTCCCAGAGTGCTCTTAGCCAATACTTTTCTATTCTCTATTCACAGGGAATTATCTTTTCTGCTTCTCAGGCATACTTCTACAAAACTTTGAAAATTAGTACTCAGATTTGGACTTGGACTCCTGTCTTTGTTAAGGAAAAACTAAGTTTAGTCTGCCTATAATAGAGGCTATCTGAGGAAAACCATTGTAAAATATTTTTTCTGGGTAAGTTTATCAACTAGTGAAGCTTCCTCACCTTAACTTCGTCTTTGGCATTCATCTCCCCAAAGAGATGCTACATTGTACTCATATCTTCATGGCTCATTACTTCCCTTAGGCTAGGTCTAACTGCGACCTCAGGATCTAACTGCGATCAACCGTTAGCCTCTTCAGAATCTAACTGCGACTCTGAAGCTGTTAGGATCTATCTGTGATCCTGGAGCCATGCTAGGATCTAATTGCGACCCTCCAGAATCTAACTGTGATTCTGTTGTACTGCATATCTCCCGAAGACCTTAACCAACAGACTAAGTTATAAGGTTAACTGCTTCCACCTGTTGATAACTCCATAAATAAATATTTTAAAAATTTTATAGCCTCATATCATTTACCCAGACTTTACTTACTTTCTCTTTTACTCAGGAGTTCCTTCTCATCTTTCAACTGTGCTCTAACTGCGAGCCATTTGAACTATGCTCTAACTGCGAGTCATCTGTTTCAGATCCAACTCTTATCTGAAGAGTGATCTAGAATAATTCCTTTACTGTTATCTGCTACTTTCTGTCTACCATTCCTTTCAATAGAAATGGCCCTGAGTACTGTATTCATAAGCCTATAGAAATACCTGAGTAACCTCAATCATAAATCATGTCTGAGTATCATATCATAACTTATCGTCCCATAAACTGAGACTATCTATCATCCTCAATCATATGGTATGGGAGCAACATACTTTCTCATAACTTTCTCATATATGTACTCATATATACTCTACCCTGCCTGCACTGTAAAAAGGGAGTATCCATTCATCATAGCATATTCTAACATGCATGTCATCATATGACAACTGCAAGGAGATGCAACTATCATATCTTATGGCAACATAAGCCATATCATCTTCATATTTTGCTCAACCATCCATTAGACATCGTAATAATCTAAGCCTAAAAATGGATTTCCTTTTATCATATTGCCTATCATATCCTGATCATTCATCCTCAAACATCCATCTATTTCACTTAGGCTGCCACGCTACCCTCTTAGCAGGGTATAGACTCAACCCTTCATTACTCTATCTCATATAGGGTATAGGGGAGTCACTTTATCTCTTAATTGTGGCTACCTCTTTACTATCTCTTAACTTCTTCTATCTATCCATCAGTCCTAGTCTACTCTTGACCGGACTATGGTTCCTTATTCGTCTTTCTTTTCATCCTTGAGTCCCCTGGATCTCATTCATCATCTTTTACTGTTACTTCTACTTTATAGGGTACTATGCCCTAGGTCTATCACTCCTCCGTGATGGAATCCCTCTGCTCAGGGAACATTGAGCTCTTTATCTATTAATCATCACGTCTTTACCATTAGGCCATGCACTAAGATCATTCCTGGCAAATCTCATTCTAGCTTTTAGGTCTTCTATTCAGATTAGCTGAATAAAACCCCTGTAACGTAGATCTACTCTTAGTTATCACATAGAGAATCTACTTTTACACATTGTCTTAAACTGATCTTTCGTACCTCAGTAGCTTTGTACTGTCTGGCTTACCATATGCTATTCCAATCCTCTAGTTGATAGACTTTAGCAAGGTTGGTACCTTTATTATCATATGTCCTCTGCTATCTTTGTTGCGACCTGAGAACTGCATAGTCGCAACTCACATGCTCTGCGACTTTTAGTCGTGACTGTCATACGCTACCCGTCACAACCTGGCATTTCTGTGTCCTTTAGTCGCAACCTATATCTCATAACATCGCGACCTGGACTCCTTTCAGCCATAATATAAGTTTTAACACTCAAGTGTTTGACTAACCCTAACTATCTTGTATTTGTTTTCTCTACTTCCTACTTTTAAAACCTGTAATCATACTCATTCTTATATATAGGCAACATAATAGGTATAGGGTAGCTCAATAGTGTGCACACTGGACAATACAATCCAGTCACATATAGGATTTATCTATTCATTGGCCAGTGGCTACAGAACACAATTAATCTCGCACCTTAATTTGGTGCAGGCGACTTTCTTATCTCGTTGCCAGTCAGGGCATATACTCTTCCCTCAGTCGGGTATCTTTCGCCTGTTGTGTTCTGTGGACACTCCCTGGCATAATGTCTAGGCTTTCCACACCTATAGCATAACCCTTGTCTTGTAAAACAAGGCCTTGTACCATGGTTTCGACCATAATTCCCACATATATTAGGCCTTGGTTTTCTACTAACTTCTCTTGGCCCATTACCTGGCCTACTTCCCTGTCTCTTATTAATATCTGACCCATATGCTGGCCCATTTCTCTTCTTACTGTTCCCTCTTAAGGAACCTGGTGGCATCACTCTTGATATAGCAGGCTCACTCTTTTCTGGATATTGCACATTCTTTTCTGTGATCCTGCATACCTCTACGGCTTCATTAAACCTTCGTATCTGTCTAGGAAAAACCTTTTCCTTTAATGTAGGGTTTAACCCACGAGTTAACTTCTTAGTGGTCCACCTCTCATCATTCATACAGTTTAGGTAAGTGGAATATCGTGAAAGATGAATGAACCTAGCAAAATAATCATCAAAGGGTTCTTGCTCACCCTGCTTTAATATCAAAAATTCTGCTTCACGTTCATCCCTTATTGACTGTGGAAAATATTTCTCGTTGAACTGTTCAAGAAATACTTCCCATGTAAGTGGAATATTTCTTGAGTGCAGAATCACTTCCGTATTCCTCCACCACCTATCCGCATCTTTTCTAGCTTGTAAACTGCCAGCTGGGCCTTTCTTTCAAATGGGACATTCTAAAATCTGAAAGATTTTCTTTAAGTTGCTAACCCAATCCTCAGCTACTTGGGTGTCAAAAGTCCCTTCAAACATGGGTGGATTAAACTTATGGAATCGTTCTGTAATATCCTTAATTTTCTGTACTGGTTCCTATGTACAGATTAAACGGAATATATGAGCTCTGTTTCAGGAAAAACATGTGGACCTTTATGTAAAGAAAATGATTAAATTGCAAAAGAAAGGAAATTAAGGGACCTAAATGCAATTATGGAAAGTTTAAAGTTAGGAATGAAAGGTAGACAAAAATGTGGGGTCTTAAAGTGTAATTTTAGCCAAATTAAGGGACTTAATTATAAAGAAGGAAAAGTTCCCTGGGGCTAAAGTGTAATTAAAGAAAATAAGCCAAAAGTGGTTTGCACCGCCCGACAGCATTTCAGTCCCAGATTCTACCAGAAGGTAGGGCAGGTAACCAAGCCTAATACCGGAATTTTTGAAGACTCCAGATAGCCAGAAATGGACTGATCGTCCAAAAGTTATAAAAATTTATACCGGATACCCTAGATTTCAGATATAAGTGGGAAAATACAGGATGATGCGCCTTTATGGGGCGGATGTCGGGAAACTGACAGGATACCGATAGGAGGTCTGTAGGAAAAGTTATTCACAAAATAAAAAATCCAGACGGAGTGTGAGGCCTCCGGGGATCCGGGTAGGAGATTTATTGGTATTTTTAAAGGGGCTGAATGCGATCGGATGACTTCGGTCAGATGACCGTTATAACCCCCAACGATGCCTGAACACAGTAGGACACTATATCTGGGAAAAAGAGCCGGTGTCCAGAAAAGGTGTATAATCGGTAAATAATAGTTAAAATATTCAATGAACTGTGTTAAAGGAAGATCCTCGTAATACGTGCTATATAGGTAATGGACCCAGGAAGCCCAAAAATGGCTCCATTAGAGGCCCAATAAGACTCTTGGACTGATAGGTGGGCCAGTATCCAGCAGAACCCCGGAAAAGTACGAAATTACGAAAATGCCCCTATGTTGTACAAAAAGGGCAGCAGATGAATAAAGGGTATTCTGGTCATTTTGGACAAACCCAGAGGGCAAGACATGTCTAAATAAGGTTGACTAGAGCCAGTATAAGCTTTGACCGGGTCCAAAAAGGTGTGAAATGACGATTTTGCCCTTAGGGTTAAAATAGGACAAGATAGGGCACCAAGGGCATTTTGGTCATTTCGCAGGGGATCTGTAATTGAGTCTGGACCCAGTATTAAAAAGTTAATGATATAAATGGTCTAGATACTAAATGTGAGGTCAGTAGGCATAAAAAGGATCCTCAGAAATATCAGATTCAGAAAACGGCACGTTTTTCGAGGCGATGGACCCCAGCCGGTACCGGATTGGACCGGAAAGCTTCCAGAACCTCCAAATTTCGTCACATGAAGCATATGGGTGGTGAGGTGTCCCATGAGGTGTCCAGGGTGATGCAGTAAAAAAGAATTAAAGAAAATAGGAAATTCAGGAAAAACCAGGACCACAGGATCATAAGTCTTCCTAATTACAAGATTGCCATTGCTCAACACTATAAATACCCCCACCTAGCCCCTCATTTCGGCATAAGCAAGGAAGAAAGGAAGAGAGAAGTTCTTGAGAGAGAAAGAAAGAAGTAAGGAAGTTCTGGTGAAGTTGGAAGTAGTAGGGAAGTTCTAAAGCACTGCTTTTGAGGTAACAACTAATCCTAGCTCTTATGTAATGTCTTTGTGATGTGTTGTTTTGTTTGGTTGATTGTTGTCCTATATGTTATGCTTGAAGCTCTATTCCAATGCTATGATCATATGTTATTGAATATGGAAGCATGCAGCATACTTATCTGTACACAGTCACAAGCAAGCACCGTCACTCTGCATTACATATTTTGTTATGATTATGGTTACTGGGATTCTTTTGAATCTCATTCCCAAACATAACATTACAGGGGAGGTTCTGTCAAAATAAAATTTGGAAATCTTAAGAGACGCCGGTAGGCTGCCGAAATTCCGGCAACGAAGACAGAACAAAGAAAGGAACTGATACGTACTGTGTACGTAGTGCTGTCTAAGGAGGCTGGAAGTGAGTGGACCCAGCAGGTTCATCCAGTCTTTCCTGGGTACTACGTAGAATGGTAGTTCTCATAAGGGAATTACCGAATCGGTACAACATCGGTTACTTTCTAAAGAAGAATTGTAGCAGTTATGCTGCCGGATTTTAGACAGAGAAGGATGTAATAAAATATGAGGGAGTTAATCATGCACTGATATATATAACAGTTGATTATTTGATATTAATTGTTATCTGGGCTGTATGACTGATATGTGTTGGTTGTATACTTGGGTATGTAAAGACTAAATGCTGAAAATAGGCTCAGTGAACAGTAACTCATGAAGACCCATTCATGTTTGATAAATCATTAAAAATAGTAAATGATTGAATTAATGTACGAAATTTTTAAGGTAAAAATTAGACATACTAAGATTTAATTTTATATATATAATGTCTAATTTGGATGTATACAGGAAAAGATATAAATTGTTAAAGTTGGGACCAGAATGCTGGATTCAGGAGAAAGTCATTGGATGAACAGTAAGATTGAAACGTTGACCCACGTTAAATTTGTCAAGGATTGGTCAACCAATGATTTTTACCTGAAATATATTTGAGTTATCTTCATGTATCAATTTAAACCACTTCATTTCGATTTTTCTAGAATTAGTTATGAATTTTCAAAATCAGGTCACTCATCTGGAATTTGCCACAGTGAACAGTACTCTATATGAATAAAATTCCAGATTAAGTGTTTAGACTTCAATGACACTGAAAGTGGTTTAAGTGCTACTGAATGGTCCCTAAGATGTATAAAAATAAGGATGTGACACGTTCCATCCATGTTTGTAGACTTTCCTGGTTATTGTTATTTCCTATAGACCCCTGATGTCTATTCCTTCCAGTCTGCTCATGATCTGGCTGAGGTTCTATATCATTTTCTGGTACTACCTCCTTCTCAGACTGCTGTAAGCTAGCAACTACAGCAGCAACCGCCGTAGTGATAGCAGAATCTCGTTCTTGATCTTTGCGAGTCTGGGTTGCCCGCCTCTCATCTATTGCATGTTGTTGCTGTTCTAGTCTATCTAGAATAATTTGCATAGGGTCTATCTGACTATTAGTACCCTCTTCCCGAGGCTCTACCACTTTGGGTCTAACCGTTCTTCTTGTATTAACCATAACTTCTACTTCTTTTTCTAGAATTGGGAAATCCAGTCATATATATGCACAACAATCTACGTACATATGTAAAACATTTAGGATAACCCATACCACATACCACACATCTTATCTATTTCAGAGCATCACTGAGCCAGAACCTTCTGTTCTGTGTCAGAATCTTATGCTTTGAACCAGAGCCCTTTCTGGTCTATGCCAGAACCTTCTGCTTTGATACCTTATCTCACAGGGATGCCTGAACACCGCAGGCCAGTGTATCGAACAGAATGAGCCGGTGTCCGGATATGTGTATAAACGGTGAATAATAGATCAAATATTCAATAATCATTGACAAGGGAGGATTCCTTGTAATGCGTGCCATAAAGGTAATGGACCCTGAAAGGCCCAATAATGGCGCCATCAGAGGCCCAATAAGACACTTGGACTGATCGGTGGGCCAATGTCCAGCAGAACCCCAGAAAAGTATGAAATTACAAAAATAACCCTGTGTTGTACTAAAGAGTAATAGATGAATGGAGGGCATTTTGGTCATTCTGGACAGGCCCAGGAGCCAAGGCACATACAGATAAAGTTACTCAGAGTCAGTATATGCCCTGACAGAGTACAGAAGGGTGTAAAATGATGATTTTACCCTTAGGGTTAAAATAGTGCAAGAAAGGGCACCCAAGGGCATTTTGGTAATTTGCCAAGGGATATTTCTTGGGAATCTAGCCATCAGAGTACTTGAGCTTGATCAGGATCCAAGATAACAATCCCAGAGCCCAAAAACGTAGGGACAGTGATATGTGGGAAAAAGTGGCATTAAAATACTATTTTAATGCTGTTTCAATAAAGTAAAGTTACTCGGTCGACACGATAACCGAGGAGGTGATCAGATAGAGTCCTGGACTTATCTGGATAGCATTGGAAGGAATGAAAGGTCCCTTCCAGATGCCACATGGTGTCATCTTAGAGGGAGAAGAAAAGTTACAGACATGTGGCACAATCTTAGCCGGTGAGTCCAATTTGTGGGAAATCGGACTGGACCGGTACTGGATTGGACTGGAACTGCTGAGTCAGCTGATGAGGTGTCCAGGAATTGTGACATGTGAAGAATGTGGCGATGAGGTGTCCCATGAGGTGGCCTTGTGATGATGTCATGTATGATGCAATAAAAAGAATAAAGAAAAATAGGAAATTCCGGAAAAACCAGGACCACAGGATCAGATGGCTTCAAAATTACGGGAATGCCATTGACCAAAACTATAAATACCCCCCCTTGCCTTCATTATGCACGCCCCAAGCAAGAATAGAGAGAGGAGGAAGTGCTAGAGAGAGAAAGTGAGAGAAAGAAAGAAAGGAAGTTCTGGCGGAGCTGGAAGCAGGATAGAGATAGTAGAGTCCTGCTAAGCTCTTGAGGTAGTAACTAATCGTAGCTTTTATGTAATGGCTTTGTGATTTGTTGTGCTATTGTTTGGTTGGATTGTTGTCTTATATGTTATGCCTGAAGCTACATCCTTACTTTCGTATATTTTAGGGACCATTTGGTAGCATTTAGAACCACTTTGATGGTCATTGAAGTCCAAATTCTCAATCTGGAGTTTTACTTCTATCGAGTACTGTTCACTATGAAAATTCCAGATGAGTGACCTGAATTCGGAAAATCATAACTAATTCTACAAAAATCTAAATGGAGTTTTTCCAATTGCTACTTGAAGATAACTCAATTAACTTTCAGGGAAAAATCACTTGTTGACCATGCATTGACCAAGTCAACGTCAGTCAACATTTCAACTTTACTGTTCATCCAACGTTTTTTCCCTGAATCCAGCATTCTGGTCCTAACTTTGATAATTTATATCTTCATGTGTAGACATCCAAATGAGACGTTTTATATATAAAATTGAAGCTTGGTATGTATACTATTTACCATAAAAATTTCATACATTTATTCATCCATTTACTATTTTTAATTATGGGTCAAACCTCATTAGGTCACCACGTGTTACTGTTCATAGTGATAAAATTCAGCATTTCTACTTTGCAAACATATGCATACATCCATCATATATCAGTCAAACATGCCAAACAACACTTATTATTAATTAATAAGTGTTTTACATCTGGGTATGTACAAAAATTCTCATACTTCTATTACATCTTTTTCTGCCTGAAATCCGGCAGCATAACCGCTACGCTTCATCTTCAGAAAGTAACTGATCTTGTACCGATTCGGTAATTCCCGTGAGAACTACCATTCTACGTAAGTACCCAGGAAAGACTGGATGAACCGGCTAGGTCCACTCACTTTCAGCCTCCTTAGACAGTACCTACGTACACAGTACGTATCAGCTCCTTTCTTTACTATTCCATCTTGTCATAATTTCGGCAGCATAACGGCGTCTCTTAAAATTCTCAGAATTCATTTTGACATAACCTCCCCTGTAATGATTTACTTATTGGGATGAGATTCGGGGAATCTCAGTAGCAACAATCATAACAATATATGTAATGCAGAGTGACATTGCTTGCTTGTGATTGTGTACAGATAAGTATGCCGCATGCTTCCATGCTTAATAACATATGATCATAGCATTATAGCAGAGCTTCAGACATAACATATAAGATAACAATCCAACCAAACAATAGCACAACAAATCACAAAGCCATTAATAAAAGCTAGGATTACTTACTACCTCAAGATCTTAGCAGAACTCTACTATCTCTATCCTGCTTCCAGCTCCACCAGAACTTCCTTTCTTTCTTTCTTCCTCTCACTTTCTCTCTTTAGCACTTCCTCCGCTCTCTATTCTTTCTTGGGCCTTGCATAATGAAGGCAAGGGGGGTATTTATAGTTTTGGTCAATGGCATTCCCATAATTTTGAAGCCATCTGATCCTATGGTCCTGGTTTTTCCGGAATTTCCTATTTTTCTTTATTCCTTTTACTGCATCATGCATGACATCATCACAAGGTCACCTCATGGGATACCTCATTACCACATTCTTCACATGTCATAATTCCTGGACACCTCATCAGCTGACTCAGCAGTTTCAGTCCAATCCAGTACCGGTCCTGTCCGATTTTCCACAAACTGGACTCAACGGCTGAGATTGTGCCATGTGTCCTCAACTTGTCTTCTCCCTCTAAGATGACGCCAAGTGGCATCTGGAAGGGACCTTTCACGCCTTTCAATGCTATCCAGATAAACCTAGGACTTTATCTGATCACCTCCTCTGTTACCGTGCCGACCGAGTAACTTTACTTTATTGAAACAGTATTAAAATAGTATTTTAATGCCACTTTTTCCCACATACTTCATGGGCTACGTTTTTGGGCCTTAGAATATTATCTTGGGTCTCTGATCAAGCTCAAGTACTCTGATGGCTTGATTCCCAAGAAACAGCCCTTGGCAAATTACCAAAATACCCTTGGGTGCCCTTTCTTGCACTATTTTAACCCTAAGGGTAAAATCCTCATTTCATACCCTTCTATACTCTGTCAGGGTATATACTGACTCTAAGTAACTTTATCTGTATATGCCTTAGCTTCTGGGCCTGTCCAGAATGACCAAAATGCTCTCCATTCATCTATTACTCTTTAGTACAACACAGGGGTATTTTTGTAATTTCGTACTTTTCTGGGGTTCTGCTGGACACTGGCCTACCTGTGAGTCCAAGTGTCTTATTGGGCCTCTGATGGCGCCATTATTGGGCCTTTCAGGGTCCATTACCTTCATGGAACGTATTACGAGGAATCCTCCCTTGTCAATGATTATTGAATATTTTATCTATTATTCACCGTTTATACACATATCCGGACACCGGCTCCTTCTGTCCGATACACTGGCCTGCGGTGTTCAGGTATCCCTGTGAGTCATATCAGTCATCTGACTGAGATCATCTGAACTCATTCAGTCCCTTTTCAAATATCGATAAATCTCCCTATCGGATACCCGGAGGTCTCACAATCCCGTCTGGATTTTCCAATTGATGAATAACTTTTTCTACAGGCCTCCTATCGGTATTCTGTCAGTTTCCTGACATCCGTCCCATAAGGACGTATCATCCTGTATTTTCTCACTTAGATCTGAAATCTAGGATATCCGGTAGGAATTTTTATAACTTTTGGACTATTAGATCAATTCTGGCTATCAGGAGTCTTGAAAAATTCCTGTATTAAGCCAGATTACCGAGCATCACTTGCTCTCTCTACCGGTGAAATCTGGGACTGAAATGCTTTCGGACAGTCCAAACCTCTCCCGGCCTGACTTTCTTTAATTACAATTTAGCCCCAGGGAACTTTTGTTCTTTTTATTTAAGTCCCTTTTTACTTGGCTAAAATTACACTTAAGGACCCCACATTTTTGTCTACTTTTCTTTTTGGCCTTGAAACTTTCCATAATTGCACTTAAGTCCTTTCATTTCCTTTACTAGGTCTAGGGGCATTATTGTCTTTTCATATCTTACCAGAGTATTCTCTGGCCCTGGTCAACTATCCAGATACCCTTTCTTGACTGTCTAACCTTAGCCAAATGACCAAAATACCCTTTACTCATTCTTCAGTTATTCTATAACATAAGGGCATTTTCGTCATTTTGCACCTTTTTCCCGGACACCGGCCCCTCTTACCCCTGAACTGATATTATGGGCTTGGGCCTTCCCTGGTGTCACTGTGGGCCTTAACAACCACTTATGGCCTCTGGCCATAGTCCGATCATCTTTATTCGGATTGCCTTTCCTTTACCGATTATAACTGTAAATTCCCATCTTCAGGAACTTTTATAGAAAAATCGGGACCTCAAATCAAAATTCTGTGTTGCATCATTCAACCCGAAATCCTCTTCTCTATCTCCCGGTATTTTCAGATATTTTATCCGGACCGGGCTATTTTTTGCCTGAAGGTACGCTCCCGCGCATACTTTTCAAAAATGCATATTTCATATGCACATATAGACCTCATATGCACATTTCACAGTTCAGTGAAATGATCAGCACAATTTTCTCTATTTTCTGGCAAAATATGGTACTCATCGGCTACCAGTGAAACATCCTCCCTTAGACCCCTCAGAGTACACTTACGGAAGCGATATTAGCTTGATTATATCTTAACTTAAGCCCAGAAATTAAAATTTCTACTCTTAAGTTCCTTATTCTGGACCTTTAATTTGAAAATTGGTTTATCTCATTCTACACATCCAAATGAGGCTTATTACCTATCCACGGAATGCCCCAGATGTGTACTACTGGCTCACCAAATTTCGTAGCCAAACTCCTTCGTTTACTAGGTCAAACTGAGGTCAGAACACTGCTACCTCATGACCTGCGAATTTCTCCCTTAATTTCTCATACATAAATTGAATATGCCAAATAATACTTATCATTGAATAACATAATGTCATACAGCATGGCACACACAACAAGACATATACATAATCTTGCTATCTCTATTACATCTCTTTCTGCCTAAACTCCGGCAGCATAACCGCTACGCTTCATCTGTACAAAGAACTGAACTGTACTGATTCGGTAATCCCCTCGTGAGAACTACCATTCTACGTAGTACCCAGGAAAGACTAGATGAACCGGCTAGGTCCACTCACTTCTAGCCTCCTTAGACAGCACTACGTACACAGTACTTATCATATACTGATGTTCAGTCTTTACTTCGGCAGCATAACGACGTCTCATAGGATTCTCAAAATCCACTTCAGCATAACCTCCCTGTAATGGGTTATGGATGGGGATGAGATTCGGGGGAATCTCAGTAGCAACAATCATAACAATATATGTAATGCAGTGTGATAGTGCTTGCTTGTGATTGTGTACAGATAAGTATGCTGCGTGCTTCCATACTCAATAACATATGATCATAGCATTGCAGTAGAGCTTCAAGCATAACATATAAGACAACAATCCAACCAAACAATAGCACAACAAATCACAAAGCCATTACATAAAAGCTAGGATTAGTTACTACCTCAAAAGCTTAGCAGAACTCTACTATCTCTATACTGCTTCCAGCTCCGCCAGAACTTCCTTTCTTCTTTCTTTCTCCTTCTCTCTCTTCTTTCTCTCTCTTTCTTTCCAAAACCGTGGGATGCATGAAATGGGAGGGGGAGGGGGTATTTATAGTTTCCTTCAATGGCATTCCTGTAATTTTGAAGCCATATGAACTTGTGGTCCTGGTTTTTCCTGGAATTTCCTATTTTCTTTTATTCCTTTTTACTGCATCATCCAGGACACCTCAGTGGACACCTCAGCGGACACCTCAGCAGCACATTTCTCACATGTCTAAAACCTGGGACACCTCATCAGCTGACTCAGCCTGCTGACTCACCGGTCCAGAGTCTTGCACCGTAATACGTGTCCTTAGCTTTATCTGCTTCCTTTAGATCAGTGCCATGTGTCCTTAACTTTTCTTCTCCCTCTAGACCAGTGCCATGTGGCACCTGGAAGGGACCTTTCACGCTTTCCAATGCTATCCAGATAAGTCCCAGACTTTATCTGATCACCTCCTCGGTTATCGTGCCGACCGAGTAACTTTACTTTATTGAAACAACATTAAAATAGTATTTTAATGCCACTTTTTCCCACATATCCCTGGGCCTGGAATATCATCTTGGTCTCTGATCCAGCCCAAGTACTCTGATGGCACGATTCCTAAGAAACACCCCTTGGCAAATTACCAAAATGCCCTTAGTCTCTCTTTCTTTACTTTATTAGGTCTAGGGGCATTATTATCTTTTCCCATCTTACCAGAGTATTCCTTGACCCTGGTCAACTATCTAGATAACTTCCCTGGACTGTCTAACCTTAGGCAAATGACCAAAATACCCTTTACTCATTCTTCAGCTGTTCTATAACATAGGGGCATTTTCGTCATTTCGCACCTTTTTCCCGGACACCGGCCCCTTTTACCACTGGACTGATCTAATGGGCCTGGGCCTTCCCTGGTGTCACTAAAGGCCTTAGAAACACTATACGGCCCCCTGGCCACAGTCCGATCATCCTTATCGGGACTGCTTTTCCTTTACCGATTATAACTGTAAATTCCCATCTTCCGGAATTTTTACAGAAAAATCGGGACCTCAAATCAAAATTTCGTGACTCCTCATTCAACCCGGAATCCTTTCCTCTATCTCCCGGTATTTTCAGATATTTTATCCGGACCGGGCTGTTTTTGCCTGAAAAAGCACTCTCGCGCACACTTTTCCAAAATGACCATTTTACCCCTGGTCACATTTCTAATTCTTTCATACACATAGAGACCTCATATGCACATTTCACAGTTCAGTGAAATGATCAGCATAATTTTCTCTATTTTCTGGTAAAATATGGTACTCATCGGCTACCAGCCCGATCTTTCCCATAATTACGATTTTGCCCCTACGTTCTCTTTCTGGCATCTATTCTCATCTTCTTATCCTTCATCTTAAGTTCTAGAAATTCTCTTTCAATAACTCATCCCCTAAACTCTTCGGGAGTCATCGTTAATTGAAAAGCTCGACAACCCGCCCATATCAGGTTATCTTACACAGGAGCCAGCCCATATCAAGCTTCCTGCAGAATTCCTAGGCTTAAGACTTAGGATATTCCTCACATTCCTCATTTTGAACCTAGGTGAACTAGACCCAAAAATTGGGATGTTACAACCAGCCCGATCTTTCCCATATTACGATTATGCCCTTGAATTCTCTTTCTGGTATCTCTAGGCCTAAAAAATTGGGGTGTTACATTTCTACCCCCCTTAAAATAAATTTCATCCTCAAAATTTACTTAGTACCTTAATCAACTATCCTGGATATATCTCCTCTGTATATCCTTTCTTGGTTTATGACTAAGGCTTGGGATATTCATCCTCTTATACTTATGGATAACTCTTTACACTTGTGAGTAGTGTCCATTTCTTTCATATCTTATCCCGCAGAATTCTGACGTAATTCTAGGGTCTACTTCATTCTTCTTACACTTTGCTAATCTCTCAGGAGAAATATTTTCTTCTGACTTTCTTTCTCCTGATACGAGATCATAACTCAGATAACTGTTCTCATGACTTCATGCATCTATGCCAACCTTTGTGGCATTTGCACTTTTTCCTTAACCCTTCTTAGTTTTAATCTATCGTTAGGCTATTCTTGCCTTAGCACCTTTCGTGCCAATAGATTAGGGCTAGATTACTATTCTTAAAGCTCTAGGCCCAAGTATTCTTTTGCATAGAACTGTGTTCTATCTTTGCTTTGCCTTAGACCCTCCACTCTAGGTCTCTCTGGTCTTTTATTACCACTTCCTTTAGATCAAAAAAGAACTCTTCATTATCCACATCATTATCTAGGCATATAGTTCCTTACAGCTCAGTCGCCCTTACCGCTATGGTTCTTCTTAACCATTCTTAGGAATATTGGAGACTCCGTCTGAGGTAAGAGCAAATACCTTTCCTAGAGATGTCAGCATTCTTAGGGCAACCTCTTACAAAGTGACCTTTCTCACCATAATTGCTTTGCCCTGCTTGATACTCCCATGTGCCATGGCTCTTTCCACCATATTGACATCTCTGCTCTCCAAGCTGATCATTACCTTGATTAGTCCCCTGTCTGAACTATTGCCTCTTACTCTTGCTATTGGCTTCATAACTTGAGCTACCTCCCAGAGTGCTCTTAGCCAATGCTTTTCTATTCTCTGTACATAGGGAATTCTCTTTTCTGCTTCTCAGGCATACTTCTATAAAACTTTGAATATCAGTACTCAGATTTGGACTTGAACTCCGTCTTTGTTAAGGAAAAACTAAGTTTAGTCTGCATACTAGAGGCTACCTGAGGAAAATCATTATAAAACAATTTTGCTGGGTGAGTTTATCAACTAGTGAAGCTTCCTTACCTTAACTTCGTCTTTGGCATTCATCTTCCCAAAGAGATACTACATTGTACTCATATCTCATGGCTCATTACTTTCCTTAGGCTAGGTCTAACTGCGACCTCAAGATCTAACTGCGATCAACCGTTAGCCTCTTCAGAATCTAACTACGACTCTGAAGCTGTTAGGATCTATCTGTGATCCTGGAGCCATGCTAGGATCTAACTACGACCCTCCAGAATCTAACTGTGATTCTGTTGTACTACATATCTCCCGAAGACCTTAAACCAACAGACTAAGTTATAAGGTTAACTGCTTCCACCTGTTGATAACTCCATAAATAAATATTTTAAAAATTTTATAGCCTCATATCCTTTACCCAGACTTTACTTACTTTCTCTCTTACTCAGGAGTTCCTTCTCATCTTTCAACTTGTGCTCTAACTGCGACCCATTTAAACTATGCTCTAACTGTGAGCATTCTATATCAGATCCAACTCTTATCTGAAGAGTGATCTTGAAACAATCCCTTTACTGTTATCTGTTACATCATTCATTTCAATAGAAATGGTCCTGTGTACTGTATTCACAAGCCTATAGAAATACCTGAGTAACCTCAATCATACATCATATCTTAACTTATTGCCCCATAAACTGAGACTATCTATCATCCTCAATACATTCATATCATCCTCATATCATATGGTATGGGAGCAACATACTTTCTCATAACTTTCTCATCTCATATGTGTACTCATATATATACTCTACCGAGCATGCACTGTAAAAAGGGAGTATCCATTCATCATAGCATACTCTAACATGCATGTCATCATATGACAACTGCAAGGAGATGCAACTATCATAACTTATGGCAACATAAGCCATATCATCATCATATTTTGCTCAACCATCCATCAAAAATTGTAATAATCTAAGTAAGCCTCAAACGTATTTCCTTTATCATATTGCCTATCTTATTCTGATCATTCATCCTCAAACATCCATCTATTTCACTTAGGCTGCCACGCTACCCTCTTAGCAGGGTATAGACTCAACCCTTCATTACTCTATCTCATATAGGGTATAGGGGAGTCACTTTATCTCTTAATTGTGGCTACCTCTTTACTATCTCTTAACTTCTTCTATCTATCCATCAGTCCTAGTCTACTCTTGACCGGACTATGGTTCCTTATTCGTCTTTCTTTTCATCCTTGAGTCCCCTGGATCTCATTCATCATCTTTTACTGTTACTTCTACTTTCTAGGGACTATGCCCTAGGTCTATCACTTCTCCGTGATGGAATCCCTCTGCTCAGGGAATATTGAGCTCTTTATCTATTAATCATCACGTCTTTACCATTAGACCATGTACTAGGATCATTCCTGGCAAATCTCATTCTAGCTTTTAGGTCTTCTATTCAGATTAGCTGAATACAACCCCTGTAACGTAGATCTACTCTTAGTTATCACATAGAGGATATACTTTTACACATTTTCTTAAACTGATCTTTCGTACCTCAGTACTTTTGTACTGTCTGGCTTACCATCTGCTATTCCAATCCTCTAGCTGATGGACTTCAGCAAGGTTGGTACCTTAGTTATCATATGGCCTCTGCTATCTTTGTTGCGACCTGAGAACTGCATAGTCGCTACTCACATGCTCTGCGACTTTTAGTCGCGACTGTCATACGCTATTCGTCATGACCTGGCATTTCTGTGTCCTTTAGTCGCGACCTATTTCTCATAACATCGCGACCTGGACTCCTTTCAGCCATAATATAAGTTTTAACACTCAAGGGTTTGACTAACCCTAACTATCTTGTATATGTTTTCTCTATTTCCTATTTTTAAAACCTGTAATCATACTCATTCTTATATAGAGGAAACATACTAGGTATAGGGTAGCTCAATAGTGTGCATACTGGACAACACAATCCAATCACATACAGGATTTATCTATTCATTGGCCAGTGGCTACAGAACATAATTAATCTCGGACCTTAATTTGGTGTAGGCGACTTTCTTATCTCGTTGCCAGTCAGGGCATATACTCTTCTCTGAGTCGGGTATCTTTCGCCTGTTGTGTTCTGTGGACACTCCCTGGCATAATGTCCAGGCTTTCCACACCTATAGCATAACCCTTGACCTACTGGACATGGCCTCGTACCATGGTCTCGACCATAGTTCCTACATACATTAGGTCTTGGTTGCCTACTAACTTCTCTTGGCCCACTACCTGGCTTACTTCCCTGTCTCTTATTAACCTCTGACCTATATGCTGGCCCATCTCTCTTCTTACTGTTCCCTCTTAAGGAACCTGGTGGCATCACTCTTGATGTAGCAGGCTCACTCTTTTCTGGATATTGGACATTCTTTTCCGTGATCCTGTATACCTCTACTGCTTCATTAAACTTTCGTATCTATCTAGGAAAAACTTTCTCCTTTAATGTAGGGTTTAATCCACGAGTTAACTTCTCAGTGGTCCACCTTTCATCATTCATACAGTTAGGTAAGTGGAGTATCGTGAAAGACGAATGAACCGAGCAATATAATCATCAAAGGGTTCCTGCTCACCCTGCTTTAATATTAGAAATTTTGCTTCACGTTCATCTCTTACCGACTGTGGAAAATATGTCTCGTTGAACTGCTCAAGAAATGTTTCATTCTTATATAGAGGCAACATACTAGGTATAGGGTAGCTCAATAGTATGCACACTGGACAATACAATCCAATCACATACAGGATTTATCTATTCATTGGCCAGTGGCTACAGAACACAATTAATCTCGTACCTTAATTTGGTGCAGGCGACTTTCTTATCTCGTTACCAGTTAGGGCATATACTCTTCCCTGAGTCGGGTATCTTTTGCCTGTTGTATTCTGTGGACACTCCCTGGCATAATGTCCAGGCTTTCCACACCTATAGCATAACCCTTAGCTTGCAAAACAAGGCCTTGTACTGGACCACTGAGAAGTTAACTCGTGGGTTAAACCCTATATTAAAGGAAAAGGTTTTTCCTAGACAGATACGAAGGTTTAATGAAGCCGTAGAGGTATGCAGGATCACAGAAAAGAATGTGCAATATCCAAAAAAGAGTGAGCCTGCTACATCAAGAGTGATGCGTGCCATAAAGGTAGTGGACCCTGAAAGGCCCAATAATGGCGCCATCAAAGGCCCAATAAGACACTTGGACTGATAGGTGGGCCAGTGTCCAGCAGAACCCCGGAAAAGTGCAAAATTACGAAAATGCCCCTGTGTTGTACTAAAAAGTAATAGATAAATAGAGGGCATTTTGGTCATTCTGGACAGGCCTAGGAGCCAAGACATACACATATAAGGTTAACCAGGGTTAGTATATACCCTGACAGGGTACAAAAAGGTGTAAAATGACGATTTTACCCTTAGGGCTAAGATAGCGCAAGAAAGGGCACTCAGGGGTATTTTGGTAATTTGCCAAGGACTGTTTCTTGGAAATTGAGCCATCAGAGTACTTGAGCTTAATCAGAGACCCAAGATAATATTCCAAGGCCCAAAAACGTACACAGCTGGAAAAAAGCATTTCAACACCGGTTAAAAATGGCATTCAACATCGCACACACAACCGGTGTAGAAACGGACCGTGTAAAAAGTCAGAAATTCTACACCGGTCCTGAAACCGGTGTAGAATGTATAATTTTTGACACCGGTCTAAATTTTAAATCGGTTCACATTTACATCCGGTGTATTATTTTTAACATCTACACCGGTCAATATTGGGACGGTGTAGATTGTTCAAATGTTAACACCGGGTTAAATATGGGACGGTGTGTAGAATGTATACTTTGTTACACCGGTCTTCATGTTAAAGCGGTTCACATTTACATCCGGTGTATTATGTTTTAACATCTACACCGGTTGGAATATTGGGATGGTGTAGATTGTTCAATTTTTAACACCGGTTGAATATTGGGACGGTGTAGATGTTATTAAATTTAATTTATATGTTCTTACTACACCGGTGGGTATATACCTCCGATGTAGATGTTATTAAATTTATATTTGATAGATTTCGTTGACCTGAAGCTTCAGAAGTAAACTGCCCAAATGTAATATATGACTCAATCATCGATCATCATCAGTTCAAGATGCCAGAGACATATATAATTCAATTGCTCATTATATTATTCATTGAATATATAAAACTCAATACAAAAATGCTACAATTTGAACAGAAAAATGTATTCAGTGAAAGACAAATACTATTGAGAAGGAAGGATTTGAACAAAAAACTCTGCCCACCGATTAAGCAGGTCCTCAATATCTTGGTCAGGAAATGGATCAGGTTGTTCAAACATCTGAAATATGAAATCAAAATCAAAGAAATTAAGGCATTACTAATTTAGATTAGATTGACAATTAAGAAATACGAAATCATTCAAAATACAATTTTACCTCCCCAGTTAGGTCAATCCTATTTGCCAAGATAATATTGACCATGTGTCTGACTATGTAGAAGCCGCACAAGTTGCTTTCTCTGGGTTGCCTTCGACTCTGTAATGTTAACAAGATAAAAATTATTTCTCATCATCAAAACGGGGAACCTAGCTAACACCTAATATATATATACTTTTATTACCATCAGTGTGATCCATTCAGGGTCCCTCACCAAATTAGCGTGCTTAAGGCCCCTTGCAACTGCGAATGTCCTCATAGCCCTATGACCAAAGTTAACAAGTTAGTAACCCATTTATGACACAGATCATTGTGTATAGAAGAGAACTCACGTACGTGTTCATGATCTTCCTGACATCCACCGAGGGCTTGTAATGGAGGGAGCATAAGAAGAAAACTTTATAGCTATGCTTACATAGGATAACAAGTTGCCAATGATTGCTGTAGAGATTAGTTAAAAGAGAATGAGTATTATAATTAAGCAACTACAAAACTAGTATATATAAAATAAAATGAAACATTATTATTCTTACTCATGCATATATGGTGAGAAGAAACAATCAATATCGGTTTCACCGAGCCTCTGTGAAATGTATGCAAGCCTCGAAGATTGAGAGGTCCCTTTAGCATAAATCTGAAGTGGGCATAGGAATCCGAACTTTTTTTGTTTGCCCTTGGAGGAAACCAACTCAGCTTGCATGTACCTACAGGCAATGCATGCACGACATTAGTTGTAAGACTTGAACTTTGTTATTACATATATTTACATTTAAATTATACTTACATCAAAAACACTTGGATGCAGCCGGAGGTCAGTTCTTCCTTGGGAGTGATCAGAGATTTGACGTCCGCATGGTCCAGGAAGGCCGGTGCCCCCATGTCGCCCACAACTGAATCCATAGGCAACGCGTCCACATGGAACGTTTTGTCATATGCCATTAGGATCACACGTTGCATGGCATTCAAAGCGGGAGGGGTGGGAAGTTGGTCGAGGGATGAGGCGACGTGATCCGAAACAAGATGCTTTGGCCACAATATGAAAGTCCCTTTTGCTTGGCTCACTGTCTTCACCTCATCAGTGGGAATTGGGACAAGAGCATCTCCAATTAGCACGGCTTCAACTGTCACCCTTAATTGATCGGCCTGAATTTGGACGTGGTGAACAGTAGTTGCCCCTAGGCTATGGATGGAGCCACGTGCCACTAAGCGTCTAAGAGGATCCTTAACATATAGATCACAATGTTCTGCATCCTCTGATAGCGGCAAGCAACAACTCCCCTTAGTGCTTGGACGGACTGCAGTTGAGGGCGGGAGGGGATCAGTTGGCTCTTGCTGCCTTGATGTCATCATGGACAACATTTCTTCCTTCATCTTTGCGAACCCCTCTTGTAATCGCGCCTCAATTGAAGCTTCTGCTTGTGCCCTAGCCTCTATCCAAGCCTCTTCCTTAGCCTCTGCCCTTATGGTGGAGAGCAAGGATGCCAACTCTGCCCTCGGCACCACATGTGGGGAACGTATTTGAGATGCTCCAAAGTAATCTCTTATACCCACACCTCTTCCAACTCCCCTGACACGGCCCCCATGTTCTTGTTTCCCAGTGGCAACAGTCAAGATGTCATTCCTACCATCTGACTTGAAGGATCCATGGGACTCTTGTTGTTTAAGATCACTCTATAACATAGAAAGAACAACAAACATAAGGAAAATGATATAATTATATATAGTCTACTATCATAAAATAATGCAAGTAGTGCTTACAATTTTTTCAGCAATCATGCGAGCATTATCGCTTGTAAAAGCTCCGCTCTTTCTTTGGCGAGCGTACAACCATTTTTCTTCGCGACGTATCGGAGAGGGGGGGTCAAGAAGAACACTAGGATCCGACCCAGCATTTTCTTCTAACTTCTTCCTCTTGGCCCCCAACAACTCTCTTTCTTCCTTCGCGTAACCCCCTCGAGACATTGTGTGGGGGCAATCATTCTTGAGGGCATATTCAATCGCTTTTTCTCTTTTTTCCTACAAGACATGAAGTATTTAAAATCAATACATATGATACTCTGATACATTTTCTGCAACCACATACAAAAGGATACACTCACCATTGCTACTGGCGTGGTCCGATTCCTAACAAATTGTTCCCACGCAGCTTCGTCAATGAATTGATACTTGCTGCATGGAGAAGGTTAAGGATGACCACTTCTGTCCTGTCCATGCAGATACTGACGAGCTAGTTGTGTCTTGAATGCCCTCCAACGCTCACAGCAATAAGACAACGTCTTCTTCTTCAAGAACTCATTGTTGGGCACATCGTAAGTGAGCTGCAATGTTTGCCATTGAAAGCAGAGTAATCAACAAACAGTTGTGTATTTGGTATTGCTCTGCATGCAATATTAGATAGTTCCTATACCAGGATAGTGTCCCAAATTTGATTCTTCACGCGATCATCCACAGCATCCCAAGTCAAATAGGTGATGCTAGGCTTGTTGCGTGCTAGGAGGCTGACAAAACTTACGTACTTTGTCCTGTGTTCACCAGTTGGGTTCTAGTTTCTGTCAAACTCTATCGGAAGCAGTTTCCCCTCTATCCTGTCCTTCGTAATGTCTTTCAAACGAGTCACACTTCTGTACTTCCTTTGCTTAGTGGCACTTGGAGCATCGCCAACCTCAATCTGAGTAACTCTATCCTCCATATTCCTATGTACGCAATAACAACATCAAAAACATTGAAAACAGACTTAACCCTTTTTCCCTCAACCCGTCAGAATACACAAAACTTATTCCTTTAGCAGTTATGAATGGAAAGATGTGCCAGCATTCATCAGGAAAAATAGAAAACCTAGATTAAACGAACATAAAAATGGCATCGCACGTACACAGGGAAAAAAATGCAGAGAACACGTACACTTACGGAATAGCAGAACGAGAGAGGTGACAGAGAAGAACGACTGATCGAGCACGGAGAAGCCTCGCGAGAACCACAGAGCACGACGAGCGGCGATAAAAAAAAGTATGTGAGAAAGGAGAAGATTGAAGGTCATCGCGCCAAGAGGCGGGTTAAAAAAATGAATATAAACATTTAACACCGGTTGTAAATCATTCTAACCAGGTCAAAACATAAACGATGTAAAAGTGAAACATTTTACACCGGCTAATTTTAACAACCGGTGTCAAAAATAAACATCGATAAGTATAACACCGGATAAAGTATAACCCGGAGTAAAATCGAACAATAAATTATTAGACGTGACTTTTTACACCGTATATCACTTAAGACTGGTGTTAAATGTTGTAGTTTTTTAACTTCACCACCTTATAATATCATCCCATCCTTAGCGTCACAACATTCTTATCAGAACAAGAATCTGTCTCTGTTATTATTACATCAAAATCATATACGCAATCATTACAAGAAACTTAAAATTGCATGTTTAGACTAAACAAGAAACACATAGAAATTAATCAGAATCCACTTCTTCTTCATTTAATTGTGGTAAACCTACTGAAAAAGAAGGGATCTCATAAAAAGAATCATCATTGTCAACAACACTTTTCCCTTGGAGCGCGATAGACCATCTTTCATTCTGAGGATCAGTGATAAAGAACACTTGCTTTGCTTGGTCTTCCATAATGAAAGGCTCATCCCCAAAACTTATATTATTCAAATCCACTAGTGTAAATCTTAACTGATCGACCATAACACCGTTGTTTACATTAGCCCACTTGCATTTGAATACGGGAACTTTGAATTTGGAGTAGTCCACCTCCCAAATCTCTTCAACAACGCCATAATAAGGGATGGCTGCTAATTTAGGATTGTTGTCTTTTGAACTAGAGAAATGCATACCTTCAGCCACTAACATAACACCACTATTTTGCACGCTACTTCTATCATCTAGGGACTTCGTATAAAAGGAATACCCATTGATATCAAATGAATTCCAACAGATCACATTATGTTCAGGACCACATGCCAACCATCTAACTGTATCAGAAACACAATCCTCATTTTCAACCTCCAATTTGAACCAATGTGCAAAAGATTTGGTGTGTTCTCTAATGAGCCTTTGCTCTGTCATCCTATTATTTGTTTTTCGGACAAGATCTTTATGAACAACAATATAGTCTTGAACTTCATCAATGTTATTCAAGATGTGTAAGTGTACTTGCTGCAGTTCATTACGATCAACACTCCTCACTGACATTCCGCGTTGACCCCCCTGTGTGGCAATGGGTTTGTGGAGACCAGTAAGTCTTGCTTTAGACAGGTATTGTTGACAAAAATCCATAGCTTCTTCGGCCACATATTTTTGAACAATGGATGCTTCGGGCCGATTTGGATTCTTCATATACCCTTTAAGGATTTTCATGTATCTTTCAAATGGGTACATCCATCGTAAGTATACAGGGCCACACAGTTTTATCTCTCGCACTAGATGAACGATGAGGTGTACCATGATGTCAAAAAATGAAGGAAGAAACTATTTTTCAAGCTGGCACAAAATAACATAACCCTCGTGCTCCAATTCCTCCAACCTTTCAGTCTCAAAGACTTTGCCACATATAGCATTAAAGAAGAAGCAAAGTCGGGTTACAATGTGTCTCAACTCATCTTGAAGGATTCCTCGAACAGCCACTGGGAGTAATTGTTGCATCAGTACATGACAATCATGAGACTTTTGGCCTACTAATTTCAAATCTTTCATGGACACAATCCTCTTAAGATTAGATGAGTACCCAGAGGGAACTTTGATTCCTTGCAAACACTCACAAATACTTCTTCTCTCAGCCTTGGACAAAATATTAGTCTCTTCAACATGATAGCTCCCCTCACCATCTGGCCTCGGATGTAACTCCTCCCGTATTCCCATTTCTTCCAAATCCAATCTTGCCTTCAAACCGTCTTTGGAACTACCATGTGTGTTGAGAAGTGTTCCAACAATGCTGTCACACACATTTTTCTCCACATGCATCACATCAAGACAGTGCCTTACATGAAGATGTCGCCAATAAGGAACCTCAAAGAACACAGATCTTTTTTCCATACATTTTTCTCACTTTTGTTGGTAAGCTTACCGAAAGTGACATTGATGTCTCTCACCTTTTCATAAACTTGTTCGCCAGTCAATGGCTTTGGAGCATTTTCAAATTCTTGGCCGCCATAAAATTTCTTCTTCAGTCGACGGTATGGGTGGGCTTGTCTTAGAAATCTCCTATGACCTAGGTAGACCGTCTTTCTTCCATGACGAAGTTGATAGTAGCAAGTCCCTTCCTCACAAATCGGACATGCTTTATGGCCCTTAACACTATACCCTAACAAATTTTTGTATACAGGAAAGTCATTAATTGTACAAAAGATCAAGGCCCGCAAATTGAAGACCTCCTTCTTAACAGCATCAAAGACATCCACACCTTCCCATAGCTTCTTCAAATCTTCGATCAAGGGTGTTAGGTAAACGTCTATGTCATTTCCCGGTTATTTTGGTCCTGAGATCAGCATGGACAACATTACATACTTCCGTTTCATACACAGCAAGGGAGATAGGTTGTAAATCACCAGAAGGACGGGCCATGAACTATGGATACTACTAAGGCTACTATAAGGGTTCATTCCATCCGTACTAAGTCCAAGCCTTAGGTTTCGTGGTTCATTGCCGAACTCGGGAAATAAGTCATCAATCTTCTTCCATTGCAAAGAGTCAGCAGGATGACGAATCTTTCCATCATTAATCCTTTCATTTGCATGCCATAACAATTTCTTTGCATCATCTTCATTAGAAAAAAGTCGCTTAAACCTTGGTAAAATTGGAAGATACCATAACAACTTGGCAGGAGAGTTGTTTGATCTGTACCTTGGTGTCTTACATATTGGACACTTCTCCTCATCTTCAAACTCTTTCCTGTACAATATGCAATCATTTGGGTATGCATGAATCTTTCTATACTGCATGCCTAAAGGACCTATTATTTTCTTCGCATCATAATAGCGTTTGGGTAAAGCATTTTCTTCAGGAAACATGTCCTATAACAAGTCAAGCAATTTTGAAAAACTACTGTCACTCCACCCATGCCGAGCTTTCACACTTACCAATCTCAACACTGCATTCAACAGGTTGTATTTTCTGCATCCTGGGTATAGAGGCTTTTCTGCATCATTGCACATATTACCATATGCGTGTGACCGCATAAAAGCATCTTCTCCAACATCACGAATCATGTCCTCTACTCTATCATCAGTATCCATGTCATCGTCAAAGGTCTGTTCCACCTGTTCACCATGCCATACCCATACCGTGTAACTCTTGCAAAACCCCTCGCAAATTAGATGAGTGTAAATATCAGCAGGACTTTGTTTCCTCTCATTCAAACAACTCACACAAGGACAATAAAACCTTCCATTGTCATCATCACCATTCCGTTTAGCAAAATCCAAAAACTCCTTCACCCCCTCAGCATACTCAACACTTGTTCGTTTAGCATTTATCCAACTACGATCCATATTTGTGGAAGACTATAAGAACTAGAAAAGTAGAAAACAAGAAATTAAACCAGTACGTTGCAGCTAATGCATGGAGAGAATAAATTTTCAGTTCGCGAGAGGAGTTCAAAACAAAACTCACCGTCCGTGAAGCGCCGAGAAGTCTTAACGCGCGAACCAGGGAAAAATGAGAGATGGAAGGCGCGAGAAATGTACCAAATAAAAGCGTATTTGGGAAAAAATAAGAAAATATACACCGGACAAAATGTTACACCGGTGTAGATATAAATATAAAAGTTGTATTTATAGTGTATTTTACACCGGACACTATATATGGACCGGTGTAAAATATATGATAATATACTTTACACCGGTCAATATATATGGACCGGTGTAAAATATATCAGTTTTTTTTTCAACATCAGAGACCAGCCATGTCATCAACTTTTACACAAAAAAATATATACATCACAATATATAAAAGATGCAATCTTTCACTACTCATCAGACTCGGAGTTTTGGGAGTCATCAGATTGGGTGAGATCAACAGGATTAAAGAAGCTATCACGGGGTTGATGGCGGCGAACTTCTGAGCGGAAATCCCTGAAACTTGCTTTCAGTCTGTCAACTTTGCGATTCAGTTCTTCCACGGAGTCCTCCAGCCCATTGAAGCGCAGTATGAGTTCCTCAAGCCTCTCCATCAGAGTCACAACCAGGGGAGGAGGAGAAGGAACAGAAGGGTGAGGATCAGGATGTTTGTCTTCAAAGTCGTCTCTGTTTCTTTTGTTGGGCGGAGAAGGAGGCGTGCGTGAGGAAGAGGCCATTGGAGGAGTCAGATAGATGAAAAGAAAATAAAACAGAAGAATGTTATACATATATATATGGTTAACGTTCATGATCAATAAGAATATAGAAGAATGCGCAATTGGCCTTCTATCATAATGACTACAAAGTACAAACGTTGGGAACCCAAGAAGTGAAATGAAAGGTCTGACAAATAAAGAAGCGAGTGGGAAAGCATAGACAGGAAACTGAAGAGGCGACGAAGCTGCACCAGGTGTTTATATTTAAATCGGTTAATTTTAAAACAAGTGTAAACATTTAATTTTTTTATAAAACAGACACCGGACTATATATTTCCACCTCGGTCAATATAAATACGCTGTAGAAAGTAAAAATCTAAACCGAACAAAATATTTCCACATCGGTCTCTATAACATCCGCTGTAGAAAGTAAACATCTAAACCGGACTAAATATTTCCACATCGTTCATGAGTAAATACGGTGTGAATATTTCATTTTATTTACAAAAAATGCCACCGCTCATTTTTTTAAAACTGTCTCCGCATTGACCTGTTTAAAAATAGGGATTTCGATTGCCCATTTTCCACCAGTGGTAGTGTACCCCAATTTTCAGACCTAGAGACTCAGAAAGTGAGCCTGAAATAGATAGACTATCAGACTCATTTGAACAGAAGTCCTAAAAACATACAGAGGGTTTTTAGGGACTAAACTGCAAATAAGTCAAAGATCAAGGACTTATAGGTAAATAGTGAAAGTCCTTAAAGATATAGTGGCTATTTATGCAAGGAAAGGGGTTAAATTGCAAAAGAAAGAAAATGTAGGGACTTAGATGTAATTATGAAAAAGTTTAAGGCCAAAAAGAAAAGTAGACAAAAAGGTGGGGTCCTTAAGTGTAATTTTTGCCAAATAAAAAGGGATTTAATTATAAAGAAGAAAAGTTTCCTGGGGCTAAAGTATAATTAAAGAAAGTCAGGCCGGAAGTGGTTTGCACTGCCCGACAGCATTTCAGTCCCAAATTCTACCAGAAGGTAGGGCAGGGGACACCGAGTAACCCAGCCTAATACCGAAATTTTTGAAGACTCCAGATAGCCATAAATGGACTGATCGTCCAAAACTTATAAAAATTCCTACCGGATATCCTAGATCTCAGATATAAGTGAGAAAATACAGGATGATGCGCCTTTATGGGGCGGATGTCAGGAAACTGACAGAATACCGATAGGAGGTCTGTAGAAAGATTTATTCACAAAATAGCAAATACAGACGGGAGTGTGAGGCCTACAGGGATCCGGGTAGGAGATTTATCGGTATTTTTAAAGGGGCTGAATGAGATCGGATGACCTCGGTCAGATGACCGTTATGACCCACAAGGATGCCTGAACACAGTAGGACACTGTATCTGGGAAAAGGAGCCGGTGTCCGGAAAGGTGTATAATCGGTAAATAATAATTAAAATATTTGGTGAACTGTGACAGAGGAAGATTCCTCGTAATGCGTGCCATATAGTTAATGGACCCAGGAAGCCCAAAAAAATGGCGCCATTAGAGTCCCAATAAGTCTCTTGGACTGATAGGTGGGCCAGTGTCCAGCAGAACCCCGGAAAAGTGCGAAATTACGAAAATGCCCCTGTGTTGTACAAAAAGGGCAGTAGATGAATGAAGGGCATTCTGGTCATTCTGGACAGGCCCAGAGGTCAAGACATGTCTAAATAAGGTTGGCTAGAGCCAGTATAAGCTTTGACCAGGTCCAGAAAGGTGTGAAATGACGATTTTGCCCTTAGGGTTAAAATTGGACAAGATAGGGCACCAAGGGCATTTTGGTCATTTCGCAGGGGATCTGTAACTGAGTCTGGACCCAGTATTAAAAAGTTAATGATATAAAGGGTCTAGATACTAAATGTGAGGTCAGTAGACATAAAAAGGATCTTCAGAAACATCAGATTCAGAAAACGGCACGTTTTCCGAGGCGATGGACCGGGCCAGTACCGGATTGGACCGGAAAGCTTCCATAACCTCCAAATTTCGTCACATGAAGCATATGGGTGGTGAGGTGTCCTATGACGTGTCCCATGAGGTGTCCAGGGTGATGCAGTAAAAGAGAATTAAAGAAAATAGGAAATTCCAGGAAAAACCAGGACCACAGGATCATAAGTCTTCCTAATTACAAGATTACCATTGCTCAACACTATAAATACCCCCCCCTTACTCCTTCATTTAGGTGCAAGCAAGAAAGAGAGGAAGAAAGAAGTTCTTGAGAGAGAAAGTGAGAGAAAGAAAGAAGTAAGGAAGTTCTGGTGGAGTTGGAAGTAGTAGAGAGGTTCTGAAGCTCTGCTTTTGAGGTAGTAACTAATCCTAGCTCTTATGTAATGTCTTTGTGATGTGTTGTTTTGTTTGGTTGGATTGTTATCTTATATGTTATGCTTGAAGCTCTATTCCAATGCTATGATCATATGTTATTGAATATGGAAGCATGCAGCATACTTATCTGTACACAATCACAAGCAAGCACCGTCACTCTGCATTACATATATTGTTATGATTGTTGCTACTGGGATTCTTTTGAATCTCATTCCCATACATAACATTACAGGGGAGGTTCTGTCAAAATGAAATTTGGAAATTTTAAGAGACGCCGTTATGCTGCCGAAATTCCGGCAAGAAAGCAGGAACAGGGAAAGGAACTGATACGTACTGTGTACGTAGTGCTGTCTAAGGAGGCTGGAAGTGAGTGGACCCAGCAGGTTCATCCAGTCTTTCCTGGGTACTACGTAGAATGGTAGTTCTCACGAGGGAATTACCGAATCGGTACAACATCGGTTACTTTCTAGAGGAAGATTGTAGCAGTTATGCTGCCGGATTTTAGACAGAAAAAGATGTAATAGAAATTTGAGGGGATTGATCATACACTGATATATAACAGTTGATTATCTAATAATAATTATTATCTGGCATGTATGACTGATATGTGATGGTTGTATACATGCTCATGTGAAGATTGAATGCTGAAAATAGGGTCAGTGAACAGTAACTCGTGAGGACCTATGCATGTTTGATAAATCATTAAAAATAGTAAATGGTTGAATTAATGTACGAAATTTTTATGGTAAAAAGTAGACATACTAAGATTTAATTTGATATATATAATTTCCCATTTGGATGTCTGTACGAAAGGATATAAATTACCAAAGATGGAACCAAAATGCTGGATTCAGGAGAAAATCACTGGATGAACAGTAACTTTAAAATGTTGACCCACGTTAAATTGTTCAAGTAATGGTCAACCAATGATTTTTTCCTGAAAGATAATTGAGTTATCTTCATGTAGCACTTTGAACCACTTCGTTTCAATTTTTCTAGAATTAGTTATGATTTTTAAAAGTCAAGTCACTCATCTGGAATTTGCTACAGTGAACAGTACCGAAAAGAGTAAAATTCCAGATTGAGAGTTTGGACTTCTATGACCCTGAAAGTGGTTCCAAATGCTACTGAATGGTTCCTAAGATGTATAAAATTAAGGATGTGACATTTTGGTATCAGAGCAAAGGATTCTGGCTTAGGAAATGCTCTGAATAGATAAATTATAGAGATACCCTGATAAAGTTGTCATAATTGACACTAAGTTAGTGATCACGGGAAGCTGAGGTTGTGACGAGATAGGTCTTGTGTAACGACTAATATATATAGGAAAGTTAAAGGTTTAGAAAAGCCCAGTAAAGGTAAAGCTTTTAGATGAATAGGTAGTATGATATTAATATGTTCACTTTTCTTTTGAGATTGACGAGAAGCAAGATGGTGAACACGAGACGAGGACGTAGAACTAGAGTGGAGGAGCCACACATAGAGGAAGCTGGCAACTCCAATGAGGTAGATCCTATGCAAGTCATCCTTTCTAGGCTAGATCAGCAACAGAGAATGATGGAAGAAATAAGGGCGGAACAAGTTCGCCAAGATCAAGAATGAGATTCTACTATCGCTACGGCGGTTGCTGCTGCAGTTGCTAGCTTACAACAGTCTGAGAAGGAGGTAGTACCAGAAAATGATGTAGAACCCGAACCTCAGTCAAATCATGGGAAGATTGGAATGAATAGACATCAAGGGTATATAGGAAATAACAATAGTCAGGAAAGTCTTCAAACATGGATGGAACGATTCCAGAAGTTTAATCCGCCTATGTTTGAAGGAACTTTTGACACTCAAGTAGCCGAGGATTGGGTTAGCCAGTTAGAGAAAATCTTTAAGATTTTAGAATGTCCCACTGAAAGAAAGGCTCAGATGGCAGTTTACAAGCTAGAAAAGGAGGCCGATCGGTGGTGGAGGAACACAGAAGTAATTCTGCAATCAAGAAATATTCCACTCACATGGGAAGTATTTCTTGAGCAGTTCAACGAGAAATATTTTCCACAGTCAGTAAGGGATGAGCACGAAGCCGAATTTTTAATATTAAGGCAGGGTGAGCAGGAATCCTTTGACGATTATCTTGCTAAGTTTATTCGTCTTTCACGATACTCCACGTACCTAAAATATAGGAATGATGAAAGATGGACCACTGAGAAATTAACTCGTGGATTAAATTCTACACTGAAAGATAAAGTTTTTCCTAGGCAGATACGAAGGTTTAATGAAGCAGTAGAGGTATACAGGATCACAGAAAAGAATGTGCAATATCTAGAAAAGGGTGAGCCTGCTACATCAGTACCATTGAGAATGACGCCCCCAGGTTCCTCGAAAGGAAACAATAAGAAGAGAAATGGGCCAGTATATGAGTCAGAAGTTAATAAGAAACAGGGGAGTAGACCAGGTAGTGGGCCAAGAGAAGTTAGTAGGCAACCAAGGCCTAATGTATGTGGGAATTGTGGTCGAGACCATGGTACGAGGCCTTGTCTAGCAGGTCAAGGGTTATGCTATAGGTGTGGAAAGTCTGGACATTATGCTAGAGAGTGCCCACAGAACACAACAGGCGAAAGATATCCGACTCAGGGAAGAGTATATGCCCTGACTGGCAACGAGATAAGAAAGTCTCCTACACCAAATTAAGATACGAGTCCATATGTGTTCTGTTTCCATTAGCTAATAAGTCCTGTATATATTGTCCAGTATGCACACTATTGAGCTATCCTGTACCTAGTATGTTGCCTTTATGTGGGAATGAATATGATATATTTTACTCAGATCATTCTATAAACTGTGAATACAGTACTCAGGGCCATTTCTATTGAAAGGAATGGTATAAAAAGGGAAGCAGATAACAATAAAGCATTTGTTTTCATATCACTCTTTAGATAAGAGATAGATCTGATACAGAATGCTCGCAGTTAGAGCACAGATTAGAATAAGCTGAGATGAGAGGGAACTCCTGAGTAAGAGAGAAAATAAGTAAAGTCTGGGTAAATAATACGAGGCTATAAAAAATTTTAAAATTTTTATTGAGTTATCAACATGTGGAAGCAGTTAACCTTATAACTTAGTCTGTTGGTTTAAGATCTTCGGGAGGTATACAGTACAACAGAATCGTAGTTAGATTCTGGAGGGTCGCAGTTAGATCCTAGTATGGCTCCAGGGTCGCAGTTAGATCCTAAGAGGTTCAGAGTCGCAGTTAGATTCTGAAGAGGCTAACGGTTGATCACAGCTAGATCCCGAGGTCGCAGTTAGACCTAGCCTAAGATGAGCCATGAGATATGAGTACAATGTAGTATCTCTTTGGGAAGATGAATGCCAAAGACAAAGTTAAGATAAGGAAGCTTCACTAGTTGATAAACTCATCCAGAAAAATTATTTATAATACTTTTTCTCAAATCGCCTCTATTATATACAGACTGAACTTAGCTTTCCCTTAAACTAAGACGGAGTCCAAGATCAAATCTGAGTACTGATATTCAAAGGTTTGTAGAAGAATTCCTGAAAAACAGAGAAGAGAATACTAAGGCCTAGAGCTATAAACAGAACAACCAAGCCCTAACTCAGTAACACGAAAGGTGCTAAGGCAAGAATAGTTTAACGATAGAAAAGCCCTAAGAAGGGATAAGAAAGAATGCGGTTGCCGAAAAGTGTGGCATAGATGTATCTGGGTTATGATCTTGTATTAGGAGAAAGAAAGGTGATATTTCTCCTAAGCGATTAGCAAAGTATAAGAGGACTGAGGTAGACCCCAGAATTATATTAAAATTATGAAAGGAAAAATATGAAAGAAATGGACCCTACTCATAAGTCCAGTAAGTTGTCCCTGAGTAGAAGTAGGTAAGTAGAAGATTGATGAATGGATGAATACCCCAAGCCTTAGTCATAAACCAGGAAATGATATACTGAGAAGATATATCCAGAATAGTTGACGAAGGAACTAAGTAAATTTCGAGGACGAAATTTATTTTAAGGGGGGTAGAAATGTAACACCCCAATTTTCAGGCCTAGAGACTCAGAAAGTGAGCCTGAAATAGATAGACTATCAGACTCATTTGAACAGAAGTCCTAAAAACATACAGAGGGTTTTTAGGGACTAAACTGCAAATAAGTCAAAGATCAAGGACTTATAGGTAAATAGTGAAAGTCCCTAAAGATATAGTGGCTATTTATGCAAGGAAAGGGGTTAAATTGCAAAAGAAAGAAAATGTAGGGACTTAGATGTAATTATGAAAAAGTTTAAGGCCAAAAAGAAAAGTAGACAAAAAGGTGGGGTCCTTAAGTGTAATTTTTGCCAAATAAAAAGGGATTTAATTATAAAGAAGAAAAGTTTCCTGGGGCTAAAGTATAATTAAAGAAAGTCAGGCCGGAAGTGGTTTGCACTGCCCGACAGCATTTCAGTCCCAAATTCTACCAGAAGGTAGGGCAGGGGACGCCGGGTAACCCAGCCTAATACCGAAATTTTTGAAGACTCCAGATAGCCATAAATGGACTGATCGTCCAAAACTTATAAAAATTCCTACCGGATATCCTAGATCTCAGATATAAGTGAGAAAATACAGGATGATGCGCCTTTATGGGGCGGATGTCAGGAAACTGACAGAATACCGATAGGAGGTCTGTAGAAAGATTTATTCACAAAATAGCAAATACAGACGGGAGTGTGAGGCCTATAGGGATCCGGGTAGGAGATTTATCGGTATTTTTAAAGGGGCTGAATGAGATCGGATGACCTCGATCAGATGACCGTTATGACCCACAGGGATGCCTGAACACAGTAGGACACTGTATCTGGGAAAAGGAGCCGGTGTCCGGAAAGGTGTATAATCGGTAAATAATAATTAAAATATTTGGTGAACTGTGACAGAGGAAGATTCCTCGTAATGCGTGCCATATAGTTAATGGACCCAGGAAGCCCAAAAAAAATGACGCCATTAGAGTCCCAATAAGTCTCTTGGACTGATAGGTGGGCCAGTGTCCAGCAGAACCCCGGAAAAGTGCGAAATTACGAAAATGCCCCTGTGTTGTACAAAAAGGGCAGTAGATGAATAAAGGGCATTCTGGTCATTCTGGATAGGCCCAGAGATCAAGACATGTCTAAATAAGGTTGACTAGAGCCAGTATAAGCTTTGACCAGGTCCAGAAAGGTGTGAAATGACGATTTTGCCCTTAGGGTTAAAATAGGACAAGATAGGGCACCAAGGGCATTTTGGTCATTTCGCAGGGGATCTGTAACTGAGTCTGGACCCAGTATTAAAAAGTTAATGATATAAAGGGTCTAGATACTAAATGTGAGGTCAGTAGACATAAAAAGGATCTTCAGAAACATCAGATTCAGAAAACGGCACGTTTTCCGAGGCGATGGACCGGGCCAGTACCGGATTGGACCGGAAAGCTTCCAGAACCTCCAAATTTTGTCACATGAAGCATATGGGTGGTGAGGTGTCCTATGAGGTGTCCCATGAGGTGTCCAGGGTGATGCAGTAAAAGAGAATTAAAGAAAATAGGAAATTCCAGGAAAAACCAGGACCACAGGATCATAAGTCTTCCTAATTACAAGATTACCATTGCTCAACACTATAAATACCCCCCCTTACTCCTTCATTTCGGTGCAAGCAAGAAAGAGAGGAAGAAAGAAGTTCTTGAGAGAGAAAGTGAGAGAAAGAAAGAAGTAAGGAAGTTCTGGTGGAGTTGGAAGTAGTAGAGAGGTTCTGAAGCTCTGCTTTTGAGGTAGTAACTAATCCTAGCTCTTATGTAATGTCTTTGTGATGTGTTGTTTTGTTTGGTTGGATTGTTGTCTTATATGTTATGCTTGAAGCTCTATTCCAATGCTATGATCATATGTTATTGAATATGGAAGCATGCAGCATACTTATCTGTACACAATCACAAGCAAGCACCGTCACTCTGCATTACATATATTGTTATGATTGTTGCTACTGGGATTCTTTTGAATCTCATTCCCATACATAACATTACAGGGGAGGTTCTGTCAAAATGAAATTTGGAAATTTTAAGAGACGCCGTTATGCTGCCGAAATTCCGGCAAGAAAGCAGGAAAAGGGAAAGGAACTGATACGTACTGTGTACGTAGTGCTGTCTAAGGAGGCTGGAAGTGAGTGGACCCAGCAGGTTCATCCAGTCTTTCCTGGGTACTACGTAGAATGGTAGTTCTCACGAAGGAATTATCGAATCGGTACAACATCGGTTACTTTCTAGAGGAAGATTGTAGCAGTTATGCTGCCGGATTTTAGACAGAAAAAGATGTAATAGAAATTTGAGGGGATTGATCATACACTGATATATAACAGTTGATTATCTAATAATAATTGTTATCTGGCATGTATGACTGATATGTGATGGTTGTATGCATGCTCATGTGAAGATTGAATGCTGAAAATAGGGTCAGTGAACAGTAACTCGTGAGGACCTATGCATGTTTGATAAATCATTAAAAATAGTAAATGGTTGAATTAATGTACGAAATTTTTATGGTAAAAATTAGACATACTAAGATTTAATTTGATATATATAATTTCCCATTTGGATGTCTGTACGAAAGGATATAAATTACCAAAGATGGAACCAAAATGCTGGATTCAGGAGAAAATCACTGGATGAACAGTAACTTTAAAATGTTGACCCACGTTAAATTGTTCAAGTAATGGTCAACCAATGATTTTTTCCTGAAAGATAATTGAGTTATCTTCATGTAGCACTTTGAACCACTTCGTTTCAATTTTTCTAGAATTAGTTATGAGTTTTAAAAGTCAAGTCACTCATCTGGAATTTGCTACAGTGAACAGTACCGAAAAGAGTAAAATTCCAGATTGAGAGTTTGGACTTCTATGACCCTGAAAGTGGTTCCAAATGCTACTGAATGGTTCCTAAGATGTATAAAATTAAGGATGTGACAGGTAGCCCATGAAGTATGTGGGAAAAAGTGGCATTAAAATACTATTTTAATGCTGTTTCAATAAAGTAAGGTTACTCGGTCGGCACGATAACCGAGGAAGTGATCAGATAAAGTCCTGGACTTATCTGAATAGCATTGGATGGCGTGACAGGTGCCAGTAAGATGCCACATGGCGCCAACATAGAGGAGAAAGAAAAAGTTAAGGACATATGGCATAATCTTAGCCGGTGATTCCAGTTTTTGGGAAATCGGACCGGACCGGTATTGGATTGGACTGGAACTGCTGAGTCGGCTAATGAGGTGTCCCATGAGGTGGCCTTGAGATGATGTCATGCATGATGCAGTAAAAGGAATAAAGAAAAATAGGAAATTCCGGAAAAACCAGGACCACAGGATCAGATGGCTTCAAAATTACAAGAATGCCATTGAAGAAAACTATAAATACCCCCCATTCATTCAAATGCCACGGCCAAGCAAGAATAAGAGAGAGGAGGAAGTGCTAGAGAGAGAAAGTGAGAGGAAGAAAGAAAGAAAGGAAGTTCTGGCGGAGCTGGAAGCAGTATAGAGATAGTAGAGTTCTGCTAAGCTCTTGAGGTAGTAACTAATCCTAGCTTTTATGTAATGGCTTTGTGATTTGTTGTGCTATTGTTTGGTTGGATTGTTGTCTTATATGTTATATCTGAAGCTCTGCTGTAATGCTATGATCATATGTTATTAAGCATGGAAGCATGCGGCATACTTATCTGCACACAATCACAAGCAAGCACTGTCACTCTGCATTACATATATTGTTATGATTGTTGCTACTAATATTCCCCCGAATCTCATCCCGGTAAGTAAATCATTACAGGGGAGGTTATGTCAAAATGAATTCTGGAAATTTTAAGAGACGCCGTTATGCTACCAAAATTATGACAAGATGGCAATAGTAAACAAAGGAGCTGATACGTACTGTGTACGTAGGTACTGTCTAAGGAGGCTGGAAGTGAGTGGACCTAGCCGGTTCATCCAGTCTTTCCTGGGTACTTACGTAGAATGGTAGTTTTCACGAAAATTACCGAATCGGTACAAGATCAGTTACTTTCTGAAGATGAAGCATAGCGGTTATGCTGCCGGATTTTAGGCAGAAAATGATGTAATAGAAATATGAGGATTTCATACATGCCCTGATGTATAATGACTTATTATTTAATAAAGATATTGTTTGGCATGTTTGACTGATATATGATGGATATATGCATATGTATGCAAAGTAGAAATGCTGAAATTTACCACTGTGAATAGTAACACGTGGTGATCTAAACATGTTTGATAAATGACTAAAAATAGTAAATAGATGAATAAATATATGAAATTTTTATGGTAAATAGTAGACATACCAAGCTTTAATTTGATATATAAAACCTCTCATTTGGATGTCTACACATGAAGATATAAATTATCAAAGTTGGGACCAGAATGCTAGATTCAGGAGAAAAACGTTGGATGAACAGTAAAGTGAAATGTAACACCCCAATTTTTTAGGCCTAGAGATGCCACAAAGAGAATTCAAGGGCATAATCGTAATTATGGGAAAGATCGGGCTGGTAGCCGATGAGTACCATATTTTGCCAGAAAATAGAGAAAATTATGCTGATCATTTCACTGAACTGTGAAATGTGCATATGAGGTCTCTATGTGTATGAAAGAATTAGAAATGTGACCAAGGGTAAAATGGTCATTTTTGAAAAGTATGCGAGGGAGCGTACTTTCAGGCAAAAATAGCCCGGTCCGGATAAAATATTTGAAAATACCGGGAGATAGAGAAAAGGATTCCGGGTTAAATGACGCAACACATAATTTTGATTTGAGGTCCCGATTTTTCTGTAAAAGTTCCTGAAGATGAGAATTTACAGTTATAATCGGTAAAGGAAAGGCAGTCCGAATAGAGATGATCGGACTATGGCCAGAGGCCATATAGTGGTTGTTAAGGCCCACAGTGGCACCAGGGAAGGCCCAAGCCCATAATATCAGTTCAGGGGTAAGAGGGGCCGGTGTCCGGGAAAAATGTGCAAAATGACGAAAATGCCCTTATGTTATAGAATAACTAAAGAATGAGTAAATGGTATTTTGGTCATTTGGCTAAGGTTAGACAGTCAAGAAAGGGTATCTGGATAGTTGACCAGGGCCAGAGAATACTCTGGTAAGATATGAAAAGACAATAATGCCCCTAGACCTAGTAAAGTAAAGAAAAGAAAAGGAAGGGACTTAGATGCAATTATGAAAAGTGCAAGGCCAAAAAGGAAAAGTAGACAAAAATGTGGGGTCCTTAAGTGTAATTTTAGCCAAGTAAAAAGGGACTTAATTGAAAAGAAGAAAAGTTCTCTGGGGCTAAATTGTAATTAAAGAAAGTCAGGCCGGAAGTGGTTTGGACTGTCCGAAAGCATTTCAGTCCCAGATTTCACCAGTAGAGAGAGCAAGTGATTCTCGGTAATCTGGCTTAATACAGGAATTTTTCAAGACTCCAGATAGCCAGAATTGATCTGATAGTCCAACAGTTATAAAAATTTCTACCGGATATCCTAGATTTCAGATCTAAGTGAGAAAATACAGGATGATACGTCCTGATGGGGGGGATGTCAGGAAACTGACAGAATACCGATAGGAGGCCTGTAGAAAATGTCGGTATTTAAAAAGGGACTGAATGAGTTTGGATGATCTCAGTCAGATGACTGATATGACTCACAGGGATACCTGAACACTGCAGGCCAGTGTATCGGACAGAAGGAGCCGGTGTCCGGATATGTGTATAAACGGTGAATAATAGATAAAATATTCAATAATCATTGAAAGGGAGGATTCCTCGTAATACGTGCCATGAAGGTAATGGACCCTGAGAGGCCCAATATTGGCGCCAACAGAAGCCCAGTAAGACCCTTGGACTGGTAGGTTGGCCAGTGTCCAGCAGAACCCCGAAAAAGTGCGAAATTACGAAAATGCCCCAGTGTTGTACTAAAGAGTAATAGATGAATGAAGGGCATTTTGGTCATTCTGGATAGGCCCAGAAGCCAAGGCACATACAGATAAAGTTACTTAGAGTCAGTATATACCCTGACAGAGTATAGAACGGTATGAAATGACGATTTTACCCTTAGGGTTAAAATAGTGCAAGAAAGGGCACCCAAGGGTATTTTGGTAATTTGCCAATGGCTGTTTCTTGGGAATTGAGCCATCAGAGTACTTGAGCTTGATCAGAGACCCAAGATAATATTCCAAGGCCCAAAAACGTAGCCCATGAAGTATGTGAGAAAAAGTGGCATTAAAATACTATTTTAATGTTGTTTCAATAAAGTAAAGTTACTCGGTCGGCACGATAACCGAGGAGGTGATCAGATAAAGTCCTGGACTTATCTGGATAGCATTGGAAGGCGTGAAAGATGTCCTACTTACCTAAACTGTATGAATGATGAGAGGTATGATGAAGCCATGCAGTAGAATGCAATGGCAGGTGGTTAGACCATGATGGCACAAGGTGGTAAGCCGCAGTAAAGTAAGAAAGATAAGAGAGAACTCCTGAGTAAGAGAGGAAGTAAGTAAAGTCTGGGTAAATGATATAAGGCTATAAATTTTTTTATGGAGTTATCAACAGGTGAAAGCAGTTAACCTTATAACTTAGTCTGTTGGTTTAAGGTCTTCGGGAGATATACAGTACAATAGAATCACAGTTAGATTCTGGAGGGTCACAGATAAATCCTAGCATGGCTCCAGGGTCGTAGTTAGATCCTAACAGCTTCAGAGTCGCAGCTAGATTCTGAAGAGGCTAACGGTTGATCGCAGTTAGATCCTGAGGTCGCAGTTAGACCTAGCCTAAGGAAAGTAATGAGCCATGAAATGTGAGTACAATGTAGCATCTCTTTGGGGAGATGAATGCCAAAGACAAAGTTAAGGTGAGGAAGCTTCACCAGTTGATAAACTCACCCAGAGAAAGTATTTTACAATGGTTTTCCTCAGATAGCCTCTATTATAGGCAGACTGAACTTAGTTTTTCCTTAACAAAGACGGAGTCCAAGTATAAATCTGAGTACTGATATTCAAAGTTTTGTAGAAGTATGCCTGAGAAGCAGAGAAGAGAATCCTCAGTGTAATGAGAATAGAAGAGTATGAGTAGATTGATCCCCCAGATGAGGGTAAAGAGATTAAAAGGCTAGAGAAGACCTAGAGAAGAGGGTCTAAAGCAACACAAAGATAGAACGCAGTTCTATGAGGAAGATAATGTTAGCCTTATGGTATCTCAGGATGAGTCATAATAAGGCAAGATAAGTTACGAAAGGGTGAAATACACCATAGCCAGAGTTGGCTAGATTTGCCATGATAAAGTATCAAAAACATGAAATGAGACACACTGTGGTAGACGTGTAATATGACACGCACCGAGAGATGTGCATTTTATGAACAAATTGCGAGGCTCCCCTTTTGTAGGGATCATATGTTTAAATATTGTTACGAACGAAATAGAAAATGAGAGCTTTCCCTCGTTGCATGAGATGTCAGGCCATATGTTATGCTAGAACTGTGCAAGCTCCAAGTATTAGAGTTGTGCATAATTAGAACAGAAATGCTTGAGCTCCGATGTTAGAGCTTTGCATTCATAAGTAGGTATGCAGTCCTGCAATATGTTGGCCAGGCATTATGCATAGATGCTCTTATTTAAGAGTAGTTGCTCTTGTTCCGCAGCAAAGTAAAGAACGAATAGCTGCGTAAGTCCTCTCTTTGTATGAAGTTAAGTGCTAGAGAGAGAAAGTGAGAGGAAGAAAGAAAGAAAAGAAGTTCTGGCGAAGCTGAAAGCAGAATAGAGATAGTAGAGTTCTGCTAAGCCTTTGAGGTAGTAACTAATCCTAGCTTTTATGCAATGGCTTTGTGATTTGATGTGCTATTGTTTGGTTGGATTGTTGTCTTATATGTTATGTCTGAAGCTCTACTGCAATGCTATGATCATATGTTATTGAGTATGGAAGCATGCAGCATACTTATCTATACACAATCACAAGCAAGCACTGTCACACTGCATTACATATATTGTTATGATTGTTACTACTGAGATTCCGTCGAATCTCATCCCCATATATAACCCATTACAGGGAGGTTATGTCGAAGTAGATTTTGAGAATTATAAGAGACGCCGTTATGCTGCAGAAGTTAAGACTGAACATCAGTATATGATAAGTACTGTGTACGTATGTGCTGTCTAAGGAGGCTAGAAGTGAGTGGACCTAGCCGGTTCATCCAGTCTTTCCTGGGTACTACGTAGAATGGTAGTTCTCATGAGGGAATCTCAGTAGAATAACTCGTTGACCATTCATTGACCGAGTCAACGTCAGTCAACGTCACCACTTTACTGTTCATCCAATGTTTTTCTCCTAAATCCAGCATTCTGGTCCCAACTTTAATAATTCATATCTTCATCTAGGCATATAGTTCCTTACAGCTCAGTCGCCCCTACCGCTATGGTTCTTCTTAACCATTCTTAGGGTCGACCTTAGGGAATATTGGAGACTCTGTCTGGGGTAAGAGCAAATACCTTTCCTAGGGATGTCAGTATTCTTAGAGCAACCTCTTGCAAAGTGGCCTTTCTCACCACAACTGCTTTGCCCTGCTCGATACTCCCATGTGCCATGGCTGTTTCCACCACATTGACATCTCTGCTCTCCAACCTGATCATTACTTTGATCAGTTCCCTGTCTGAACTATCGCTTCTTTCTCTTGCTATTGGCTTCACAACTTGAGCTACCTCCCAGAGTGCTCTTAGCCAATACTTTTCTATTCTCTATTCACAGGGAATTCTCTTTTCTACTTCTCAGGCATACTTCTACAAAACTTTGAATATTAGTACTCAGATTTGGACTTGGACTCCTGTCTTTGTTAAGGAAAAACTAAGTTCAGTCTGCCTATAATAGAGGCTATCTGAGGAAAACCATTGTAAAATACTTTTTCTGGGTAAGTTTATCAACTAGGGAAGCTTCCTCACCTTAACTTCGTCTTTGGCATTCATCTCCCCAAAGAGATGCTACATTGTACTCATATATTCATGGCTCATTACTTCCCTTAGGCTAGGTCTAACTGAGACCTCGGGATTTGATATGATATGAGAAGTTAACTCGTGGATTAAACCCTACATTGAAGGAGAAGGTTTTTTCTAGATAGATACGAAGGTTTAATGAAGCAGTAGAGGTGTGCAGGATCACAGAGAAGAATGTGCAATATCCAGAAAAGAGTGAACCTGCTACATCAAGAGTGATGCCACCAGGTTCCTTAAGAGGGAACAACAAGAAGAGAAATGGGTCAGCATATGGGCTAGAAGTTAATAAGAGACAGGGAAGTAGGCCAGGTAGTGGGCCAAGAGAAGTTAGTAGGCAACCAAGGCCTAATATATGTTGGAATTATGGTCGAGACCATGGTACAAGGCCTTGTCTAGTAGGTTAAGGGTTATGCTATAGGTGTGGAAAGTTTGGACATTATGCCAGGGAGTATCCACAGAACACAGCAGGCTAAAGATACCCGACTCAGGGAAGAGTATATACCCTGACTGGCAACGAGATAAGAAAGTCTCCTGAACCAAATTAAGGTACGAGATTAATTGTGTTCTGTAGCCACTGGCTAATGAATGGATAAATCTTGTATGTGATTGGATTGTATTGTCCAGTATGCACACTATTGAGCTACCCTATACCTAGTATGTTGCCTCTATATAAGAATGAGTATGATTATAGGTTTTAAAAGTAAGAAGTAGAGAAAACATATACAAGATAGTTAGGGTTAGTCAAACCCTTGAGTGTTAAAACTTATATTATGGCTGAAAGGAGTCCAGGTCGCGATGTTATGAGAGATAGGTTGCGACTAAAGGACACAGAAATGCCAGGTCGTGACGAGTAGCGTGTGACAGTCGCGACTAAAAGTCGCAGAGTATGTGAGTTTGCCACTATGCAGTTCTCAGGTCACAACAAAGATAGCAGAGGCCATATGATAATAAAGGTACCATCCTTGCTGAAGTCCATCAGCTAGAGGATTGGAATAGCATATGGTAAGCCAGACAGTACAAAGGTACTGAGGTATGAAAGATCAGTTTAAGACAATGTGTAAAAGTAGATCCTCTATGTGATAACTCAGAGTAGATCTACGTTACAGGGGTTTTATTAAGCTAATCTAACTAGAAGACCTAAAAGCTAGAATGAGATTTGCCAGGAATGATCCTAGTACATGGCCTAATGGTAAAGACGTGATGGTTAATAGATAAAGAGCTCAATGTTCCCTGAGCAGAGGGATTCCATCACGGAGAAGTGATAGACCTAGGGCATAGTACCCTAAAAAAAGATATAGAAGTAATAGTAAAAGATGATGAATGAGATCCAGGCGACTCAAGTTCGCCAGGATAAAAAGAAAGACCAATAAGGAACCATGGTCCAGTCAAGAATAGACTAGGACTGAAGGATAGGCAGAAAAAGTTAAGAGATAAAGTGACTCCCCAATTCTCTATGTAAGATAAAGTAATGAAGGGTTGAGTCTATACCCTGGTAAGAGGGACCTCCTCGGTTATCATGTCGACCGAGTAACTTTACTTTATTGAAGCAGCATTAAAATAGTATTTCAATGCCACTTTTTCCCACATATCACTGGGCCTACGTTTTTGGGCTCTGGGATTGTTATCTTGGATCCTGATCAAGCTCAAGTACTCTGATGGCTCGATTCCCAAGAAACATCCCTTGGCAAATTACCAAAATGCCCTTGGGTGCCCTTTCTTGCACTATTTTAACCCCAAGGGTAAAATCGTCATTTTATACCCTTCTATACTCTGTCAGGGTATATACTAACTCTAAGTAACTTTATCTGTATGTGCCTTGGCTTCTGGGCCTGTCCAGAATGACCAAAATGCCCTTCATTCGTCTATTACTCTTTAGTACAACACAGGGGCATTTTCGTAATTTCGCACTTTTCCGGGGTTCTGCTGGACGCTGGCCTACCTATCAGTCTAAGTGTCTTATTGGCCCTCTGATGGCGCCATTATTGGGCCTTTCAGGGTCAATTACCTTCATGGCACGTATTACGAGGAATCCTCCCTTGTCAATGATTATTGAATATTTTATCTATTATTAACTGTTTATACACATATCCGGACACCGGCTCCTTTTGTCCGATACACTGGCCTGCGGTGTTCAGGCATCCCTGTGAGTCATATAAGTCATCTGACTGAGATCATCCGAACTCATTCAGTCCCTTTTCAAATACCGATAAATCTCCCTATCGGATACCCGGAGGCCTCACACTCCCGTCTGGATTTTCCAATTTACGAATAACTTTTTTTACAGGCCTCCTATCGGTATTCTGTCAGTTTCCTGACATCCTCCCATAAGGACGTATCATCCTGTATTTTCTCACTTAGATCTGAAATCTAGGATATCCGGTAGGAATTTTTATAACTTTTGGACTATCAGATCAATTCTGGCTATCTGGAGTCTTGAAAAATTCCTGTATTAAGCCAGATTACCGAGCATCACTTGCTCTCTCTACCGGTGAAATCTGTGACTGAAATGCTTTCGGACAGTCCAAACCTCTTCCGGCCTGTCTTTCTTTAATTACAATTTAGCCCCAAGGAACTTTTCTTCTTTTCATTTAAGTCCCTTTTTATTTGGCTAAAATTACACTTAAGGACCCACATTTTTGTCTACTTTTTCTTTTTGGCTTTAAATTTTCCATAATTGCACTTAAGTCCTTCCATTTCCTTTCTTTACTTTACTAGGTCTAGGGGCATTATTGTCTTTTCATATCTTACCAGAGTATTCTTTGACCCTCGTCAACTATCTAGATACCCTTTCTTGACTGTCTAACCTTAGCCAAATGACCAAAATACCCTTTACTCATTCTTCAGTTATTCTATAACATAAGGGCATTTTCGTCATTTTGCACATTTTTCCCGGACACCGGCCCCTCTTACCACTAAACTGATATTATGGGCCTGGGCCTTCTCTGGTGTCACTATGGGCCTTAGAAAACACTGTATGGCCTCTGGCCATAGTCCGATCATCTCTATTCGGACTGCTCTTCCTTTAGCGATTATAACTGTAAATTCCTATCTTCGAAAATTTTTACAGAAAAATCGGGACCTCAAATCAAAATTCTGTGTTGCGTCATTCAATCCGGAATCATTTTCTCTATCTCCCGGTCTTTTCAGATATTTTATCCGGACCGAGCTATATTTGCCTGAAAGTATGTAACATCCCGATTTTTGGTCTAGGAGAATTGGGAAGTAGTCTGATATGGGCAGGCTGCTAAAATCGTAGTCCCAGGGTAGTAATCTGATATGGGCGGATTATTTACCTGTATTTTGTAGGATCCGAGGGATGAGCTAAGTCCTTCAGGATTTAAAGATGAGTTAAGTCTTTAACCTACAGAATCGGGACATTTCGCCTAGGTTCAAAATGAGGAATGTGAGGAATATCCTAAGTCTTAAGCCTAGGAATTCTGCAGGAAGCTTGATATGGGCTGGCTACTGTGTAAGAAACTTGATATGGGCGGGTTGTTGAGCTTTTCAATTAACGATGATTCCCGAAGAGTTTAGGGGATGAGTTATTGAAAGAGAATTTCTAGAACTTAAGATGAAGGATAAGAAGATGAGAATAGATGTCAGAAAGAGAATGTAGGGGCAAAATCGTAATTATGGGAAAGATCGGGCTGGTAGCCGATGAGTACTATATTTTTCCAGAAAATAGAGAGAATTATGCTGATCATTTCACTGAACTGTGAAATGTGCATACGAGGTCTCTATGAGTATGAAAGAATTATGGAAAGTTTAAGGACAAAAAGGTGGGGTCCTTAAGTGTAATTTTAGCCAAATAAAAAGGGACTTAATTGAAAAGAAGAAAAGTTTCTTGGGGCTAAAGTGTAATTAAAGAAAGTCAGGCCGGGAGTGGTTTGGATTGTCTGACGGCATTTCAGTCCCAGATTTCACCGGTAGAGAGAGCAAGGGACGCTCGGTAATCTGGCTTAATACAGGAACTTTTGAAGACTCTAGATAGCCAGAAATGGACTGATCGTCCAAAAGTTATAAAAATTCATACCGGATATCCTAGATTTCAGATCTAGGTGAGAAAATACAGGATGATACGTCCTTATGGGGCGGATGTCAGGAAACTGACAGAATACCGATAGGAGGCCTGTAGAAAAAGTTATTCGCAAATTAGAAAATCCAGACGGGAGTGTGAGGCCTCCGGGTATCCGATAGGGAAATTTATCGGTATTTGAAAAGGGACTGAATAAGTTCGGATAACCTCGGTCAGATGACTGATATGACTCACCGGGATGCCTGAACACCGCAGGCCAGTGTATCGGACAGAAGGAGCCGGTGTCCGGATATGTGTATAAACGGTGAAAAATAGATAAAATATTCAATAAACATTAACGGGGGAAGATTCCTCGTAATACGTGCCATGAAGGTAATGGACCCTGAAAGGCCCAATAATGGAGCCAACAAGGCCCAGTAAGACACTTGGACTGATAGGTGGGCCAGTGTCCGACAAAACCCCGGAAAAGTGCGAAATTAAGAAAATGCCCCTGTGTTGTACTAAAGGGGTACTAGATGTATGAGGGCATTTTGGTCATTCTGGACAGGCCCAGGAGCCAAGTCACATACAGATAAAGTTACTTAGAGTCAGTATATGCCCTGACAGAGTACAGAAGGGTGTGAAATGATGATTTTACCCTTAGGGTTAAAATAGCGCAAGAAAGGGCACCCAGGGGTATTTTGGTAATTTGCCGAGGGATGTTTCTTGGGAATCGAGCCATCAGAGTACTTGAGCTTGATCAGGATCCAAGATAACATACCCGAAGCCCAAAAACGTAGGCCCAGTGATATGTGGGAAAAAGTGGCATTAAAATACTATTTTAATGCTGTTTCAATAAAGTAAAGTTACTCGGTCGGCACGATAATCGAGGAGGTGATCAGATAAAGTCCGGGACTTATCTGGATAGCATTGGAAGGCGTGAAAGGTCCCTTCCAGGTGCCACATGGCGCAACCTTAGAGGCAGAAGAAAAGTTGAGGACACGTATTACGGTGTAAGACTCTGGACCGGTACTGGATTGGACTGAACTGCTGAGTCAGCTGATGAGGTGTCCAGGAATTGTGACATGTGAAGAATGTGGCGATGAGGTGTCCCGGTGAGGTGTCCTGGATGATGTCATGCATGATGCAGTAAAAAGAATAAAGAAAAATAGGAAAATCCAGGAAAAACTAGGACCACATGTTCAGATGGCTTCAAAATTACAGAAATGCCATCCATTAAAGCTATAAATACCCCCTTCCCCTCCCATTTTATGCATCCCACGTTTTTGGCAAGAAAAGAGAGAGAAAGAAGAGAGAGAAGGAGAAAGAAAGAAAGAAAGGAAGTTCTGGTGGAGTTGGAAGCAGTATAGAAGTTCTGGAGTTCTGCTTTTGAGGTAGTAACTAATCCTAGCTTTTATGTAATGGCTTTGTGATTTGTTGTGCTATTGTTTGGTTGGATTGTTGTCTTATATGTTATGCTTGAAGCTCTATTACAATGCTATGATCATATGTTATTAAATATGGAAGCACGCAGCATACTTATCTGTACACAATCACAAGCAAGCACTGTCACTCTGCATTACATAAATTGTTATGATTATTACTACTGAGATTCCCCCGAATCTCATTCCCCATGTCTAACCCATTACAGGGAGATTATGTTCAACTGAATTCTAAGAATTTTGAGAGACGCCGTTAGGCTGCCAAAATTCTGGCAACGAAGAAGGAACAAAGAAAGGAACTGATGCATACTGTGTACGTAGGTGCTGTCTAAGGAGGTTGGAAGTGAGTGGACCTAGTCGGTTCATCCAGTCTTTCCTGGGTACTTACGTAGAATGGTAGCTCCTACGGGAATTACCGAATCGGTACAAGATTGGTTACTTTCTACAGAAGGAATGTAGCAGTTATGCTACCGAATTTTAGACAGGAAGAGATGTAATAGAAATAAGAGAATTTGGTGTATGCTTTGTTGTATGACATTTTATTATCTAATAATAAATATTGTTTGGCATGTTAAACTTGTGTATGACGAATTAAGGGAGAAATTCGCAGGTCCTGAGGTAGCAGTGTTTTGACCTCAGTTTGACCTAGTAAACGAAGGAGTTTGGCTATGAAATTTGGCAAGCCAGTCGTACACATCTGGGGCATTACGTGGATAGGTAATAAGCCTCATTTGGATGTGTAGAACGAGATAAATAAATTTTCAAATTAAAGGTTCATAATAAGGAACTTAAGAGTAAAATTTTGAATTTCTGGGCTTAAGTTAAGATATATCAAGCTAATATCGCTTCCGTAAGTGTACTCTGAGGGGTCTAAGAGAGGATGTTTCAAAGTACGCTTCCGCGCACACTTTTCAAAAATGACCATTTTACCCTTGGTCACATTTCTAATTCTTTCATACACATAGAGACCTCATATGCACATTTCACAGTTCAGTGAAATGATCAGCATAATTTTCTCTATTTTCTGGCAAAATATGGTACTCATCGGCTACCAGCCCGATCTTTCCCACAATTACGATTATGCCCTTGAATTCTCTTTTTGGCATCTCTAGGGCTAAAAAATTGGGGTGTTACATTATCAGCACATATAATGACTCCGATAATCATTCTTGTACTCATCCTGGCATTTTTGGCCTATCCAAAATGACCAAAATGCCCTCCTTTCATATCTTGTACAATATTATAACCTAGGGGCATTTTCGTAATTTCATATTTTTTCGGGGTTCCTCTGGACACTGGCCCACATAACTGTCTAGTTACCTTCTTGGGCCTTTGTGATGCCATTTTGGGCCTTTATATGGTCCACTACCTTTATGGCACAAATCCCGAGAAACCTCTCCCGAAGGTATTTATCGGGTATTTTATTCTACTGTAAATTCCATTAGAAATTCTACAGGATTCCTTTTCTGATACTATCAATTTTATAAATTCTCATATTAATTATAAGAATTTACTGTAAAGCTTCATTTGATTCTGAGGTCCGAAAAATACTGTAATAATTTCTCCTAACTTCAAAAATTTATATCAATTTTTCGGGACTTGAAATCGAAATTCTATGTTACGTTAAATTAACCGGAATAATTTTCTCTAGCTACTGGTAAAATTTGGAACTGAACTGATTCTGGGCATTTTTTGGCCTTTTCCAGCTCAACTTTCTCATAATTACACTTTTGCCCCTTGAACTTTTGATAAATTACATTTAGGTCCTCAACTTTTCATAATCATACTTAATGGCCCAAAATTCATGTCTACTTTACATTTTGCACCATGGAACTTTTATACTTTTTAATTTAGTCCCTCTTCTTTAAACCTTCATATAATCATTCTTTTATTTTCCATTCATCATCACAATCCTTTCCAAACCTCTTTCCTTTATCAGTATTATACAGATAGGGAAAAGTTAGGATATGACAGTACCAGCTCAGTCTGATTCCCCTAAAACCAAACTGTTTTATAATTCTAATTTTTCTAAGATTCCATAATATGCTTTACGATCTTAAATCTAGTATCTGAATTTTTTATACAATTGACATTCTTAGAATAGGTCTAAAATTAATTACAGATCCCTTGGTAAATTACTAAAATGCCCCTTGGTTCTTCTTTATTTACTTTAATATCTCTAGGGCATTATCGTCTTTTCATACTTCATCAGAGTATTCCCTAACCTTGGTCAACTATTATGGGAACTCTCTTTGACTATCTAACCTTAGTCAAATGACCAAAATACCCTTCATTCATCTCTAGCTCAATGGCACAACACAGTGGCATACCTAGTGGCATTTTCGTAATTTTATATTTTCCTGGGTCTTTATTGGCACTGGCCCACATACTTATCTAAAAATATTATTGGGCCTATAAGGTGCCACTTTGGACCTTCTACATGATCCACTGCCTTCATGGACTCAACTCCTAATAAATTACCTGAAAATCAATTATTGGATATTTTAATCCATTGTAAATTCCATTATAAATTCCACATAACTCCTTTTTAAGTTCTGCCAGTTTCATAAATTATTATATTAATTATAAGAATTTACTACCAAATTTCATCTGATTCTGAGGTCCAGAGGATATTGTACTAATTTCTCTTTCTTCAAAAATTTATATCAATTTATTGGGATTTCAAATCAAAATTCTGTGTTGCGTTAAATTGATCAGAATAATTTTCTCTATTTACAGAAAAAATTTGGGATTAAACTGATTCTGAACATTTTTTGGGCCTTTTCTGGCTTAACTTTTCATATTTACCATTTTTCCCTTGAGCTTTTAGAAATTACACTTTAGGCCCTCAACTTTTCATAATTACACTTATGCGCAAAGCTTTTGTCTACTTTTATCTTTGCACCATAGAACTTTTAGACTTTTTATTTTAGTCCCTTTTCTTCATATCTTTGTCTAATCATTATTTTTCCTTTCTATTCATCATCACAATCCTTTCAAAACCTCTTTCCTCTATCAGTATTATACAGATAGGGAAAACTTCGGATATGACATTTCTGCCCCCTTAAAATAAATTTTGTCCTCTAAATTTACTTAGTACCTTAGTTAACTGTCTTGGATATATCTTCTCTTTATACCTTTTTTGCTCTATGACTAAGGATTAGGGTATCTATCTTTTATCTTCTATCTTGGCATCTTAGCGGAGTGCTTTTAATATCCGCTTCATGTATTTGCTGTCATTACTCTATTTTTTTAAATCAACTCAATCAGAGTTTAATTCTACTTCATTATGTTATTTGCTTACTTGCCATGTGTTTATTCGCCTATGTACAACTCACTATACTGACTTATGAATAGTATCCATTTCTTTGATATCAAACTCTCTCGAATATAACTGTATTCTGGAGTTTCTGTCAACTACTCATCATGCTTATTAGCACATATCTTTTATTACTTATCTGAGTGTCTAATAGAATTTCTTAACATCCGCAAAGCTTCAATTCCATATCATTGTACTTCTTTTACCTTAGAAAATCTATCACCCTTCAATTGCTCTTATCATCTTTAATAATTCATCATAGTACAGAGAGAGGACTTATGTAATTATTCTTTCTTTACTTTACTTCTAAGTAGGAGCACATACTCTAACATGTATAATGTCTGGCCAACATATCGTAGGACTGCATACATGCTCATGAATGCAAAGCTTTAACATCAGACCTCAAGCATTCCTTTCCTGAATATGCACAGCTCTAACACTCAGAGCTTGCATAACTCTATCATGTGGAGCTTGCACTGGTCCAACATTCAGAGCTTTAGCATATTTTACAATCATAACATAATGCCTGACATTTCATGCAAGGAGTGAAAACTCTCACTTGCTATTTCATCTATAACATAATATTCAAACACCTTATCCCTTTCAAAAAGGGAGCTTCTCTATTTGTTTACAAAGTTACTTCTTACTATACTTTTCAATACATATTTCTCATAGTGTATCTCATTACGTACTTCTCGTGCCATATCATGGCATATCTTGCCAAATCTGGCTATATCATTGTGTATCTCACCCTTTCATGACTTATCTTGCCTTATCATGCTGTATCCTGAGATACCATAAGTCTAACACTCTCTATAACTTTGCTAGTTTTTGAGAAAATTTTCTCTGAGGAAGATCTTGCTCTTAAGTCTTTCTAACTTCCTCTTGACATAAATCTGTAATCTGAATCTTTCATTTCAAATCCACCCTATTTGGACTTAACATAAGGGTTTTACTCTCTTACTTTTCATAACCCTTTCTAACTTTCCGTAACTCTTTTTATCATTTTACATAACTTTGTGCATATATGCCAAACTTTTGTGGCATTTACACCCTTTCCTCATTATTTCCCAGGGGTCACCCATCATTGGGCTACTCTTGCCTGAGCACACTTAATTGAAAAGTGCTGATAAAAATTTGAAGCACTGGTGCTAACAGGCTCGAACCCTGGTACTTTACTATCTTAAACCCTTCTCATACTGTCTCTCTTGGGTCTGTCTAGCTCTTATTCTTAGTCTTTATAACCTTACCTTAGGGATCTCTTTATTCTTATTTGACCCCTTCTCATACCTTATGAGATATTTTCTACTCTTCCTTAGGCATACTACCTACAAGCTTATAAATACCTGGTACTTAGGACTAGAAACTTTAACTCTGGTAACTTTACTTTATTCTTTGTGTAAGAAGATGTTGGAGATTGTGCCCTAGGGGCCAATCATTATCTTATGAACATTGTTGATTTATGAATTTCTTAATAAAGTTATCATATTATTTGCATGTTTACTATGATGACAATCCTTGGATAACTCGTGATCTTATCCTAAATGTCCCTGGTCGGTCATCTATGTGGGAGCAGAGATGAAATAAGACCAGTATGACTTTGAAGATATATAGAGATATAAATCAAAGTCATAAGCACATGTAAGAGTACAGGGTGTTGGATCGACCCGCAATGAGAGAGCTGCATGGGTCAAGTCATAAGCTTCTCTCATATACAAGCCATGTCACTATGCCCTTTGACCTGAGATCATCATGGATTCCTACATGACAAACGCTCAGCTTTGACCTAGTCAAAAGTCACTTTTGACCGAGTGATCATAAAGGCTATGCTCGGGCTTAGTGGTTTTCATGCGGAGGAATGTGAATGGTCAAGATGGAATTTGTCCCTCACATTCGTAGAGAGATATTACTGGGCCCCTCGATGAGTGAGTCTGAGAAATGTATGGCCATACTGGAATGGAAGGGTAGTTCCATTTCTATATTCAGACTACTCAGGGATCGAGAAAGTAACGGTCAGGAACAGGAGGATGACGTTCACCATGCCTCATCCTTGACCGAAATATCGTGTGACAAAAGGGACGTGATATGGTTGTATGAAAGGTTACATCGTTTATCGATCCTCATATGTTTTGGGTAGTCGTAATGCCTTGCTAGAGACCGCTTACGACTTGTGGGTCAGTATAGTAACTGGGCCACTGCCAACTTTATATGGGCCTACAGGGTCGCACACAAAACAGCCCAATGCGAGCTATGATGTCCAGATTCATTGAATCTAAGAGATGTCTAAATTCAATGAATAATCTAGGGTGGATATATATTTTATATATATATATAAATTAGTTTATATATATATTATATAAATAATATAAGAGATATTTGTAAGATTTAATTTATAAGGATAAATTAAATCTCTATCATTTTTGAATTTGAATTTAAATGGATATGATCTATTTGAATTTGAAATTCAAATTGATAAGATATCTCAATTTTGATTTATGAGAATAAATCAAATATAATTCTGTCTTATCTTTATTTTAAATTAAATAAATAGGTGAATTAAATCTGTGGGACGGATTTAATATAAACCATATTTATTTAATCAGTTTCTTATTAAATTATGCAATATATGATATTGTATTAATTCAGAATTAATATAAGATTAATTCTGAAGCCCGGCCCTATTAGAAGCCCGATAGCTTCCTATATATTTGACATTAGGAGCTAGGGTTCAAGACACAATAGATCTCTTCACACACATTCAGTCGTGAGAAAAGGGGGCAGGGAGAGTGCAAAAGGTTTGCATATAAGAAACTGCCGAAATAGAGACGGTGAGGACGGAATCTCCAGAAAGCCTTAGAGGGACAAGAGGCGCTAGCACGTCGTTCGCAATTGGAACGCTGTTCGTGTGGATACCGGTAGAGGAAGCCGATCTGAGCTGTCGACTTCTACGATACGGCCAGACACGAAGAAAGGTCGCGACCAGAACACACTTAGGTCGCGACCAAACGGGCATCTGAACGTCAGAAATCCGAAAAGAGGAGACAGGTCGCGACGTGAAGTTGAAGAGGTCGCGACTAAAAGCTCCAGAGGCGACAGGTCGCGACTAGAAGCAGAGTAGGTCGCGACTACAAACTCCAGAGGCGACAGGTCGCGACTAGAAGCTGAGGAGGTCGCGACTGAAAGTTCCAGAGGCGAGGAGTCGCGACTAGTGGACACTGAGGTCGCGACCAAAGCTTGAAACCGAAGGTAACACTTCTTTCTCCTTGACTTAAACACATTCGGTAGATCCTGGCTGGGAATGGAAAAATTTTTAAAGTTAATTTCCGCTGCGTGTCTTCCAATTCCCTTCAGAAGATTCTGAGTTTAGTCCATAATAATAAGGCTATCAGAAATTAACGTCATGGGTACTCTCTCTGCTATGAGTTAACCAACTTGTGAAGCTTCTCTACCTTAACCTTGTCTTTGGTATTTGTCTTTCCAAAGAAATACTGTACTTATGGCTCATTACTTTCTTTAGGCTAGGTCTATACGATCCTCAAGATCTACTGCGATCAACCGTAAGCCTCTTCAGATCTAACTGTGACCTTGGAATTCTATTCTCTATGAGCCATATTAGGATCTAACTGTGATCCTCCAAAATCTACTGTGATTCTGTTGTACTGTATCCTTATCTCTGGTAGACCTAAGACCAACGGAATAAGTTACAAGGTTAGCCACTTCCACTTAGTTGCTAACTCAACAGATAATTCCCCAAGACTGATCACAGAAACCAATATTATCTATTAAGACTTTACTTATTTCCTCTACCCCTTAGGAATTTCTCATATCATTCTCATCTTTCATAACTTTGCTATATCCAGTATTGCAGAGAATTACACATGCTCTACTATGCACGTAACTGTTATAATCTGTACATCTCATCTGATGGACATAACTCTAATAAGAGCTGCATTATCCATTCTCTTGGCTCTATCTTAAGAGCAATCTGACTCTATCGTAAGAGTAATCTAGTTCCATTATGAGAATGTTAACTTTTATTACATAGATGCTACTCCCTCTCAAAGATGCATCATCTTTCATAACTACGTCTCATTTCATTTCATGTTCCTAATACATCATTCATGTATCTTATCCTTATTGAAGAGATATATCCTAAGTACTATAATCATATGTCTATAGGTTTGCCACTAAGATTCATCTCTAATCTCGTTCTCCATCTGACTGACTATCATTGTCTATCTTAGATTCTCATTCTAAATTTTAGGGATTAACTAGCTAACTATTTTGTTTATATCTTTTCTATTGGTTTATTGTAATTACCGAGTTAAATTATCTAATTACATGTTGTATGGTATGGGAGCAACATAATGTTCTCATAACTTTTTCATCATATATACTCTACCCTGCATGTAATACGAAAGGGGAGAATTCATTCATCATAGCATACTCTAACATGCATAATATGCAAGGAGATGCAATCATTTAAGCATACTCTAACATGCGTGTCATCACATGATAACTGCAAGGAGATGTAACTGTTCATCATATCTTATGGCAACATAAGCCATATCATCACATAATTTGCTTAACCATCCATCATACACATACTACAATTAAACAATTAACTAGGTAATTGTTTTAAAGCATTCTTTCCTTTGTCATATTATCTGCCAAATCCTGATCATTCATTCAAGAACCTGAGATAAATACTCATTTACTTAGGCTGCCACGTTACCCTCTTGTTAGGGTACAGTCTTAACCCTTCACTACTCTTTCTAACATAGCGGATAGGGGAGTCACTTTATCTTTAAAACTATGGCTACCTTTCTCTCTCTAGACATCATACATTTCTATTTCTAATCTTGCATACATCTATCACACTGTTGAACTTCTACAACTACCTGAGAAAATTCTTTCTTTGTAAAACGAAATTTTATTCGTGCATTAAATTTTCAGACATTCAACTGTCACTGTTCATGTGGATAAACTCGGCTAAGTATTCATCAAAGGGTTTCTCTTTCCCTACTTTAACCCTTAGCCTCACACTCATCTCTATCTAACTGAGAGGAATGATTCTCGTAAAACTATTGAAGAAAAACTTCTCAGGTGAGCGGGTCAATCTCCATCTCTATATAGTACTTTTGTATCTCTTAACTCTTTCTATCTATATATCAGTCCCAGTCTACTCTAGACAAAACTATGGTTCCTTTCTTTTCTTTTTCTTGATCCTGGAGAACTTAAGTTACATGGATCTCATTCTAACTTTTGATTCTCTTGTTCATGAAAGACTAACTAAAAAAATTCTTTCGTAATGTAGATCTACTCATGATGGTCACACGGAGGATCTACTTTAGAATATCTTCTTAAACTGATATTCTGTATCTCAGTATCTCTTACTATTTGGCTTGCCTGAACCCTGTGCTAAACCTCTAACTAATAAATTTTAGGGAAGTTAGCATCTTAATTCGTCATTAGGTCTCTGTTTATCCTAGTCGCGACCTGAGTATTGGCCAGTCAGGACACATATTCTTTGTGAACTTTAGTCATGACCATTTCAGTCTGCTTGAAACATCCTTCTTTTTATACATCTTACGGACTATTTGGTAGCATTTAGAACCACTTTGATGGTCATTGAAGTCCAATTTCTCAAACAGGAGTTTTACTCTTATTGAGTACTGTTCACTATGAAAATTTTAGATGAGTGACCTGACTTCGAAAAATCATAACTAATTCAAAAAAAATCTAAATGGAGTGGTTCAAATTGATAATTGAATCTAACTCAATTATCTTTCAGGGAAAAATAACTCGTTGGCCATTCATTGACCGAGTCAACGTCAATCAATGTCACAACTTTACTGTTCATCCAACGTTTTTCTCCTGAATCCAGCATTCTGGTCCCAACTTTGATAATTCATATCTTCATGTGTAGACATCCAAATAAGACGTTTTATATATCAAATTAAAGCTTGGTATGTATACTATTTGCCATAAAATTTTATACATTTATTCATCCATTTACTATTTTTAATCATTTATCAAACATGACTAGATCACCACTTGTTACTGTTTACAGTGGTAAATTTCAGCATTTCTACTTTGCAAACATATGCATACATCCACCATATATCAGTCAAACATGCCAAACAACACTTATTATTAATTAATAAGTTGTTTTACATCTGGGTATGTACAAAATTTCCCATATCTCTATTACATCTTTTCCTGCCTAAAATCCGGCAGCATAACCGCTACGCTTCATCTTCAGAAAGTAACTGATCTTGTACCGATTCGGTAATTCCCGTGAGAACTACCATTCTACGTAAGTATCCAGGAAAGACTGGATGAACCGGCTAGGTCCACTCACTTCCAGTCTCCTTAGACAGTACCTACGTACACAGTACGTATCAGCTCCTTTCTCTACTATTGCCATCTTGTCATAATTTCGGCAGCATAACGGCGTCTCTTAAAATTCCCAGAATTCATTTTGACATAACCTTCCCTGTAATGATTTACTTATTGGGATGAGATTCAGGGGAATCTCAGTAGCAACAATCATAACAATATATGTAATGCAGAGTGACAGTGCTTGCTTGTGATTGTGTACAGATAAGTATGCTGCGTGCTTCCATACTCAATAACATATGATCATAGCATTGCAGTAGAGCATCAGGCATAACATATATTACAACAATCTAACCAAACAATAGCACAACAAATCACAAAGTCATTACATAAAAGCTAGGATTAGTTACTACCTCAAGAGCTTAGCAGAACTCTACTATCTCTATTCTTCTTCCAGCTACGCCAGAACTTCCTTTCTTCTTTCTTTCTCCCACTTTCTCTCTCTAACACCTCCTTCTCTCTCTTAAAGCACCTTAGGCCGTGGCATATGAAGTCAAGGGGGGTATTTATAGTTTTGGTCAATGGCATTTCCGTAATTTTGAAGCCATCTGATCCTGTGGTCCTGGTTTTTCCGGAATTTCCTATTTTTCTTTATTCCCTTTTACTGCATCATGCATGACATCATCTCAAGGCCACCTCATGGGACACCTCATCGCCACATTCTTCACATGTCACAATTCCTGGACACCTCATCAGCTGACTCAGCAGTTCCAGTCCAATCCAGTACCGGTCCAGTCCGATTTCCCACAAATTGGACTCACCGGCTAAGATTGTGTCACATGTCCTTAACTTTTCTTCTCCCTCTAAGATGACGCCATGTGGCATCTGGAAGGGACCTTTCACGCCTTCCAATGCTATCCAAATAAGTCCAGGACTTTATCTGATCACCTCCTCGGTTATCGTGTCGATCGAGTAACTTTACTTTATTGAAACAACATTAAAATACTATTTTAATGCCACTTTTCCCCACACATTATTGGGACTACGTTTTTGGGCTTTGAAAATGTTATCTTGGATCCTGATCAAGCTCAAGTACTCTGATGGCTCGATTCCCAAGAAACATCCCTTGGCAAATTACCAAAATACCCTTGGGTGCCCTTTCTTGCACTATTTTAACCCTAAGGGTAAAATCGTCATTTCATACCCTTCTGTACTCTGTCAAGGTATATACTGACTCTAAGTAACTTTATCTGTATGTGCCTTGGCTTCTAGGCCTGTCCAGAATGACCAAAATGCCCTTCATTCATCTGTTACCCTTTAGTACAACACAGGGGCATTTTCGTAATTTCGCACTTTTCCGGGGTTCTGCTGGACACTGGCCCACCTATCAGTCCAAGGGTCTTACTGGGCCTTAGTTGGCGCCATTATTGGGCCTCTCAGGGTCCATTACCTTCATGGCACGCATTACGAGGAATCCTCCCTTTCAATGATTATTGAATATTTTATCTATTATTCACCGTTTATACACATATCCGGACACCGGCTCCTTCTGTCTGATACACTGGCCTGCGGTGTTCAAGCATCCCTGTGAGTCATATCAGTCATCTGACTGAGGTGATCTGAACTCATTCAGTCCCTTTTCAAATACCGATAAATCTCCCTATCGGATACTCGGAGGCCTCACACTCCCGTCTGGATTTTCTAATTTACGAATAACTTTTTCTACAGGCCTCCTATCGGTATTCTGTCAGGTCCCCGACATCCGCCCCATAAGGACGTATCATCCTGTATTTTCTCACTTAGATCTGAAATCTAGGATATCCGGTAGGAATTTTTATAACTTTTGGACTATCAGATCAATTCTGGCTATCTGGAGTCTTGAAAAATTCCTGTATTAAGCCAGATTACCGAGCGTCACTTGCTCTCTCTACCGGTGAAATCTGGGACTGAAATACTTTCGGACAGTCCAAACCACTTCCGGCCTGACTTTCTTTAATTATACTTTAGCCCCAAGGAACTTTTCTTCTTTTCATTTAAGTCCCTTTTTATTTGGCTAAAATTACACTTAAGGACCCCACCTTTTTGTCTACTTTTCCTTTTTGGCTTTAAACTTTCCATAATTGCACTTAAGTCCTTCCATTTCCTTTCTTTACTTTACTAGGTCTAGGGGCATTATTGTCTTTTCATATCTTACCAGAGTATTCTCTGACCCTAGTCAACTATCCAGATACCCTTTCTTGACTGTCTAACCTTAGCCAAATGACCAAAATACCCTTTACTCATTCTTCAGTTATTCTATAACATAAGGGCATTTTTGTCATTTTGCACATTTTTCCCGGACACCGGCCCCTCTTACCACTAAACTGATATTATGGGCCTGGGCCTTCTCTGGTGTCACTATGGGCCTTAGAAAACACTGTATGGCCTCTGGCCATAGTCCGATCATCTCTATTCGGACTGCTCTTCCTTTACCGATTACAACTGTAAATTCCCATCTTCGAGAATTTTTACAGAAAAATCGGGACCTCAAATCAAAATTCTGTGTTGCGTCATTTAACCCGGAATCCTTTTCTCTATCTCCCAGTATTTTCAGATATTTTATCCGGGCCGAGCTATTTTTGCCTGAAAGTACGCTCCCGCGCACACTTTTCAAAAATGACCACTCTACCCTTGGTCATATTTCTAATTCTTTCATACACATAGAGACCTCATATGCACATTTCACAGTTCAGTGAAATGATCAGCATAATTTTCTCTATTTTCTGGCAAAATATGGTACTTATCGGCTACCAGCCCGATCTTGCCCATAATTACGATTATGCCCTTGAATTCTCTTTCTGGCATCTCTAGGCCTAAAAATTGGGGTGTTACACTGCTCATCACGACTTGATAGCTCTGGGTTCTTCATTCTTGACCACAGGTCTTCTTTTGTCGTAACCATAATTGCTCTATGTATATTAGTCACGTTCTATGACTTGACTCATCATGATCTGATAGCTTTGTGACTTTTTATCGCGGCCAATAGTCTTTACTTGTCATGACCAAAACACATCTATGAATATTTGTCGCTACTCATGTCTTAACTCGTCGTGACTTAACTTCTCTATGACTTCTAGTAGTGACCTAAACACCTTCACATCGCGACCTGGACATAACTTTCTCTAAACATTCTCTTTTAATATTCTTTGTCCAGTCTTTAATTTAGCAATGGCCGATTCTTGTTCTTCACTTTAATGAGCTTGATTCACTTAAAACTCATTCATATCTATCCACCATAATTAAATTAAATAGGGAAGATATTCACATAAATATTCAACTAACTATCATTTCATTATATCATATCAAAACTCATACTTCATATTATCACAGTATTTATACATACATTACATACAGGTCAACTACATATACGGGGTATGTCATAACTATTATACATCTATGTAATTACTTTACTTTACATTGTTTACATATTTATATTACCCCTAATCTCTTTTTACATTCTTTTATAAGGAATCGTGAACTGCAAATACTTATGCATATAGAAATGCCACCCCTGTATATCAGTTGGCAGATCATTCGCCAAAAACTCACTTAGCTCTACATGCCATGTAAGGGTATATGGCAATATCTGGCTTACGACCATCTCATGCCAATCTTCTAGAATATAAACCTGATTCAGGTCAATGCCCTCTATTGTATATCTGTTTATCATCCCTGTTACAGCATTAAGGAAATACGGATAGACTAACTGCTCTTGATCTCTACTTCTATCCATCCCTTGATCTAAACTGTGTAATTCACTCTCCACAACTTTCTTGAGACTGATATAATCAACATTATCTATCTTTGGCAAAGATAGCTGGGGTTGACTAGGACTAGGAACATCCCACTAATCTTTATCTATAATATCATATATTCCTGGACTGCGAGAATAGGAAGGAACTATTGTAGACTATGACTGGATCTCTGGATTAAGGAACTGATGTAGGTTACTCTTATCAAATATGACTCTTATCAAATCTATCCTCAGACTCTGGTGAAGGAGGAATAATATTTGGTCTACCTATAATCCAATACCAGTACTCAGCTTCCTCAGCTATAATCTGTCCTCTTATCAGAGGAATAAAACTTACATTAAGGTTAGAGGGCATTTCGACAATTTATACTGTATAGAGTTACTAGACTCAGCATAATTTGGTACATGCACAACGTCAAGCTGAACCTTTACATAATCTCTAGACTGCAGATTTGAGCCTACAGAAATATCCATGGGATATTCTATTATAGATTTTCCTGACTAATCCCCTATACTATCATCTGAACTCTCTTTATTGTCTGAAGAAAGATTAGAGTCTGGATGTACATTATCTTCATAAATTATTACTGGTCTTAGATCTCCCTTGTTAACATATGGCTCTAACTTAACTTTATGAAATCCCATATCTACTCCTGCAAGATTTGCTTAAATAAGCCATGCTAACTATCCTAACGAATACCCAAACTTAACTAAGTACTTATTACTCAGAGTTAGGGTCTAGGGACTATCCTATCTGATGCTAGAAACTTCTGTTCTGATACCAAAATGTAACATCATTACTTTCAAACATCTTAGGGACCATTAGGTAGCATTTAGAACCACTTACAAGACCTTGAAAGTCCATTAGCTAAATCTGGAATTTTTACTCTTCTCGAGTTACTGTTCATATGGTATTCTAGATTCAGCGATGAACTTCGAAAAATCATAATTAATTCTAGAAAAATTGAAATAAAGTGATTCAAAATTCTAATTGAAGATAACATCTTGAAACTTAATAAAAATTCGTTCTCTTTGTACAGACATCGAAATAAGGTTTTCTTGCCGTCAAAATAAAGCTCAACATGTTAACTAAATGTATGTAAAAGTTTATACATTTATTCCCTCATTTACTATTTTTCATTACATCATGAACATTATTGCTCAAATATGTCATATAATATCATTACTTGCAACAATTTATACATTCATCATATAACATTTACATTATTCAATCCCTAACTTCTCTTCATGCTTCTGCATCCTCTTTCATCATTCATAAACCTGTTGGGATTGGGATTACATAGAGGGGGTGAGATTTATGGGGAAATCTCAGAAGCAAAACAGTACTAAATAATGCATGTATTAATGTAAATACTTGTGCTTTCTTATGAAAGTGTGAACATTATGTAATTTCATGCTTCCATGTATCATATGAATTAAAATTGGCTAAAGTAATCATAGAAATAGAGCTTCAATCATAAACACATATGCAACACAATTCAACATAGTCATATCTCAACCAAGCATAACATTCAATACATACAAGTTTAGGATAAGTTTACTACCACACATGCTTGACTTTTATCTTAGTTGTGCTTTGCCTCTTTCTTGAACAATCTAACTTTTCTTGAACATTGAGCTTACTTAACTAGATTAACTTTCTTTAATCTTTACTAATTGACTTTGCCTTTGAATCAATTGATGTATTGACTTTACCCTACACAATTTTATCTTTTGAATCCATTTATGAGCTTAGAATCATGAAATTCCAGCTCTCATGCATTGTTCTGGACAAAATTGAAAAACATACATAATCCTTGCAAAAATTCTCATTTTGATTCCAATACTTGTTTCTCTACTTTATCCCACACAACTTTTCATTTTAAAACCATTAGAATCATAAAAATCATAAAATTTCAATCACTGTTCATATAATTGAACAGTAATAAAGAAGACTTCCATGAATGACAACTTTCAATTCTAATGCTTCCAAGATTCAAAACCTATCCAATCCTACACAAAATCATCATATAAATTTAATGGAAGCATTATATCATTTAAATTCCATTTCCCTCTATAATGAACAGTCAAGACCACAAGGTCTCTTCCATGGCAAAGTCAAGAATATCAACTTGATTCAACAACCAATAATCTAACTAGCTTGTTTAAGCTTCAATCACATAACTCTAACTTTAATGTCTTCTTTCTACTTTCATCTAGGGTTTTTATAGCACAAACACCCTAGGAAAAACACAACTTTCTTCCATGAAAATCCTAAGTTCAAGCCTCCAAATTAGAGGAAAATAAGCTAGGATAGATTGCTTACCTTTAATCTCTAGTTAGCTTGAACTTTGGACCTTGGATTCTTCTTTGTCTTGGCTTGAGTTTGCATTTTGACATAGCTTCCCCAAGGGTTCTCATTCATAGTTTTGAGAAGAAAATATGAGGGTATTTATAGAAAAATCTCATGGAAAATGAATGGCTAAGATCACTTTGTGTACTATTTGGTCTAATGGCTCATATGTACTCTTGAATAAAGCTTATCCTAAAAGCCAAATATGACATCATCTATGAAATCTTCAAGGGACACCTCATAGGACATGTGGAAAAATTTCTAAGGGAATAAGCATCTGGAAAAATTCTAGTCTAATCCTGTACTAGCTTAGTCCGATTCCCAAAAACCAAACTGTTTTATAATTCTATTTTTTTTAAGATTCTATAATATGCTTTCTGATCTTAAATCCAGTATCCAGATTCTTCATACCATTGACATTCTTAGACTAGGTCTAAACTTAATTACAGATCCCTTGGCAAATTACTAAAATTTCCCTTAGTTCTTCTTTATTTACTTTAATATCTCTAGGTCATTATCATCTTTTCATACATCATCAGAGTATTCCCTGACCTTGTTCAACTATTTTGGAAACTCTCTTTGACCGTCTAACCTTAGTCAAATGACCAAAATGCCCTTCATTCATCTTTAGTTCAATGTCATAACAAGTGTCATACCTAGTGGCCTTTTTGTAATCTTACATTTTTCTGGGTCTTTATTGGCACTGGCCCACGTACCTATCTGAAAATATTATTGGGCGTATGAGGAACCATTTTGGATCTTCTATATGATCCACTGCCTTCATGGGCTCAACTCCCAATAAATTCTCCAAAAATAACTTATCGAGTATTTTAATCACTATAAATTCCATTATAAATTCCACATAACTTCTTTTTGAGTTATGTCAGTTTCATAAAGTATTATATTAATTATAAGAATTTACTGCCAAATTTCATCTGATTCTGTGGTTCAGAGGATACTGTACTAATATCCCTTCCTTCAAAAACTTATATCAATTTATCGGGACCTCAAATCAAAATTTTGTGTTGCGTTAAATTGATCATAATAATTTCTCTATTTACTGGAAAAAATTGGGATAAAACTGATTCCAGGCATTTTTGGGCCTTTTCTGTCTTAACTTTTCATATTTACTATTTTGCCCTTAAACTTTTAGAAACTACACTTTGGCCCTCAACTTTTCATAATTACACTTAAGCGCAAAGCTTTTGTCTACTTTTATCTTTGCACCATAGAACTTTTAGACTTTTTATTTTAGTCCCTCTTCTTTATATCTTTGTCTAATCATTATTTTTACTTTCTATTCATCATCATAATCCTTTTCAAACCTCTTTCCTCTATTAGTATTATACAGATAAGAAAAACTTAGGATATGACATCAATCTTCACCTGTGACAATCATGCACTTTCAACTTCAAAATCTTCTATATCATCTCTTGGTGCATCATCTTCCGTAAAATGAACTTTTCTCCCACTTCTGAGTGATATAGCATTCACACCCTTCGGATTAATAACATAATTCAAAGGTATACTGCCACTGCTCTTTGTTTGGATGTCACTCACTGTATTAGAAACTTGAGTTAAATGACTTGTAATATCAGCATTCTTAGAATTTAACTCTTCAAGTTTCCTGTGTACATCTGCATTATCCTTTTGCATACTTTGAAGAATTAAGGCTGTGGAGGTAAATTGACTATCATTCTCTTTGAGCTTGGTATTTATATTGGTCATTCTACCATCTATGTTGTTCATTTATGCAGCCATACTCTTTAATAATTGAGAAGTCTCATATGTTCTTGATACTACTAAAGCATTAGGTTGAGTAGGAACCATAGACCTTGCATTACTTTGGTAGTTGCTTGAAGAAGCACCACCTCCGTAGAATTAGTTTGGCCTATTTTCCCCACTCCCCCACCTAAAATTTGGGTGGTCTCTCCAACCAAGATTATATGTGTTTCAGTATGGGTCTCTCTTCTGGTATTGATTGTCTCTCCCCTTGCTATATTATTTCTACTTCTTCATACTGTCTATCACATGTACTTGTAGCATGCATTATTGAACCGCATAATTCACACCTTGTAACTAATGGTTGTGAGGTTCCCACTGCATGAACTTGCTTTGTAGAATGCTTCTCTTTCAAGTAAATTCATTATTTTTTCCATTCAGTTTCCTAAAGATGCTATTTCCGCTAAAATCTCTTTTGAATTACCCAAAGATGATGTGGGTATTCTCTTGGATCCTCAGTCTGATGATCTTTGTAACATCCTAATTTTTGGGTCTAGTTGAACTGGGAGGTAGTCTGATATGGGCAGGCTGCTAAACCCGTAGTCCTAGGGTAGTAATCTGATATGGGCGGATTATTTACCTGTATTTTGTAGGATCCGAGGGATGAGCTAAGTCCTTCAGGATGTAAAGATAAGTTAAGTCTTTAACCTACAGAATCAGGACAGTTCACCTAGGTTCAAAATGAGGAATGGGAGGAATGTCCTAAGTCTTAAGCCTAGGAATTCTGCAGGTAGCTTGATATGGGCTGGTTCCTGTGTAAGATAACCTGATATAGGGGGTTATCGAGCCTTTCAATTAACAAGGACTCCCGAAGAGTAGGGGAGGAGTTATTGAAAGAGAATTTCTAGAACTTAAGATGAAGGATAAGAAGAAAGTGAGATAAGATAGACCCCAGAATTATGCTAAGATTCTGTGGGGTGAGATATGAAAGGAATGGACACTGCTTATGAGGGCAGTAGAGTTGTCCATAAGAAAGAAAGCAGACAGTATGAGAAAGATGTATTGGTGACTTTTGGTCGCGACGAGGAAGTAGATTGGTCGCGACTAATATTGGCAGAGAGGATTGGTCGTGACGAATATGTATGTGGTGTCGCGACTAATGAGTAGAATGAGCCTGGTTGCGACTCAAAAGTAATGTGGTCACGACGAAAGACTGTTATGGTCGCGACTAAAGGATGTTGTGGTCGTGACTAATGTACACAGAAGGTGTTATGTCTCGATGAGATGATGGCTAGGTTGCGACTAGTGACTATAAGTGGTGCTAGCCGTATGAGATCTACTTGGCCAAGAGTGGTGAAAGTCCAAATGAGATAGTTACCCGGTTAGAGATAGAACTGGGGAAAGGGTCAGATACAGGAAGGGTTATCTGGAGACCATGAGATGGACTGATAAGGTATCCTCATGGGACCCACAAGATGCCACATGGCATTAGAGTAGTGATTCGGTGACCTTTCAGTAGAGTAAAGTTACTCGGTTGGCACAAAAATCGAGGAGGTGATCAGATAAGTCTGGGACTTATCTGGATAGCATTGGAAGGTGTGCAAGGTCTCTTCCAGTCGCCACATGGCATTAGTCTGGAGAAAGCAGATAAAGCCGAGGGCACGTATTACGAGGTAGGACTCTGGACCGGTGAGTCAGCCTGGTGAGTCAGCATGCTGAGGTGTCCAGGATTTTCAGCATGTGATAAATATGACGCTGAGGTGGCAGGCTGAGGTGTCCCGATGATGCAGTAAAGGAGGAATTAAGGAAAATAGGAAAATCCAGGGAAAACTAGGATCACAGGATCAGAGTTCATAGAAATTACAGAAATGCCATTGGAGGAGGTTATAAATACCCCCCCTCCATTTCATTTGGCTTCACGTATGGGTAAGGAAGAGTGAGAGTAAGTATAGAGAGAAGGAGGAGGAAGGAAGAGAGAAATAGAGAAAGGAAGTAAGGAAGTTCTGGCGGAGCTGGAAGCAGAATAGAGATAGTAGAGTTCTGCTGAGCTAGCCAGGTAGTAACTAATCCTAGCTTTTATGTAATGGCTTTGTGATTTGTTGTGCTATTGTTTGGTTGGATTGTTGTCTTATATGTTATGTCTGAAGCTCTGCTCTAATGCTATGGTCATATGTTATTAAGCATGGAAGCACGCAGCATACTTATCTGTACACAATCACAAGCAAGCACTGTCACACTGCATTACATATACTGTTATGATTATTACTACTGAGATTCCCCCGAATCTCATCCCCCTTGTATAACCATTTTAGGGAGGTTATGTCAAGGTAGATTGTGAGAATTTTGAGAGACGCCGTTATGCTGCTGAAATTTCGGCAGAGATAGCAGTAGTGGAGAAAGGATATGATGCGTACTGTGTACGTAGGTACTGTCTAAGGAGGCTGGTAGTGAGTGGACCTAGCCGGTTCATCCAGTCTTTCCTGGGTACTTACGTAGAATGGTAGTTCTAATGAGAGAATTACCGAATCAGTACAGCCAGTATAGCTTCCGCAGGTGTGCTTTGAGGAGTCTAAGGCAGGATGTTTCAATCTTCATTAGCCATTTTTTGGAATAAGTCTCAACTTGCTTGTGGAGCTTTATCTCTCAAAGATCCATTTGCTGCTATGAAACATCCTACTTTTAACCTCTCAGAGTATGTATTCGGAAGCATATTTGATTAGCGGAAGCATTACGTTGGCCCAAAAATTAAAAATTTTAAAACTTACTTCATGGGTACTGTTCATTAGGTAATTTCCAGATTGACAGTCAAACTTTGAAAATTCATAACTAATTGTAGAAAAATCGTATGGAGGTGATCCAAATTTATAATTGAATCTATTTCATATATATTTAAGGAAAAAATATAAATCTGAACATTTACCTTGCCAATCGATACAGTTAAATCATTACTTTTTACTGTTCATATGGCAAATTCTGGAAATTCCAGATTCTGTCTCTTAACTTTAGAAATTCATTTCTATCGATATACACATCCAAATGAGACATGTTACCTATGAACTTAAATCTATGGATGTGTTCTAATTGTTCATAAAATTTCGTACATTAATTCCTTCATTTGCTAGGTCAAACTAAAGTCACAACGCAATTGCTTCAGGACCTACATTTTTACCATTTCAGTTTCCTTTCTTTAATTCCCAATTATTGTTCCAGCATGTATAAACCATTTCTTTGCCATCTTATACATTCATATGCATCATGGGGTTATGCCATAATTATTTCATACATTTATTTACATATAATGGCATATTACATACATTATAGAAATTCATAGCATATGCTAAGACCTCAATTACTTCACTTTCTTTCTTCCATTCTTTAGCTCTTCTCCATGCATACATTTTCCATCATGCTTGACCTAAATTGGTTGGTTGTGGGAGGGTGAGATTCTAGGGAATCTCAGTAGCAAACATTACCACTTAAATATGCAAGATGGATGCTAATGCATGATATGTAATTTTATTAAACTTTCTTTAATTAGTGACATGCCATCATGCTATATACTTTGCATAGAAAATGCATGGCCATGGGAAACATGTTCTTCATAACATATTCAACATGTTTTCTCATGTCATAACATCATTCAAATATCATATACATGTCAACAAATAAGCATACCACATTAAGTACAAAAAGAGATAAGTCCACTACCTTGAACTTAAGCTTTTCTCTTGTTCTTGCACTTGCTCCCTAAGCTTCCAACCACACATTGGATGCTTGCTCATCCTCTTTAACTCATTTTCTTCCACATATCATGGCCCTAAACACAATTACATTGTGTATACAACTCATTAGTGCCATTACATAAACATTACATACTAACTTCGTTAAAACCCCTAACTCTTAACTTAAATATTGGAGTTAGTGGTTTAACTTTATAATAATTATTTCCTTAGACCAATCCTACATAATTTTGTCCAAGGAATCCAAATATTATCTTGGAATTATGAAAATCAAACTCCTCCTATGAAATCTGTCCAGAACCGTTCATAAGTTCCAAAATTTTTATTTTAATTCCAATGCTTCCAATACTTGTTTCCCTACTTTATCCCACACAAATTTTCATTTTAAAACCATTGGAAGCATCAAAATCATGAAATTCTAATCACTGTTCATATGAGTGAACAGTACAGAGAAGAACTCCAAAAACTACAACTTGGAATTACAATGCTTCCCAGGTTTAAAACCTATCCAATCCTACACAAAATCATCATATAAGTTCAATGGAAGCATTAGATCATTGAAATTCCCACATATGAATAGTGATACATACAGTGGCAGCCATGAGCATAAAACCATAATTGCATGCATACTTGAATTTCCAAGCCAATACTACTTGATTTTAGCTTGTTTAAGCTTATCTAAACATCCCATGACTTAAAATTCATATTCCCCCTTTAATTTCAGATCATGTCCAGCAGCCAAGATGGAGAGAAAGATGGTGTTTCAACCATCCAAATCTAAGAGAAATCTTCCTACAACATAATACAAAGATAGGAGGAAGAAGTTACCTTGGATCCTTGCTTGTTTGCCTCTTGAGTTGCCTTGGTCTTGGCTTGAGTTTTCATTTTGCAAGAGGTTACCCATGGTTTCTAATGTCTTACATGAATGTGCAGATTTGTGGGGGAAATATATAGAAAAAGTTGGGTGGAAATGGAAGGCCAAGATTGCTTTGGTTACTATTTGATCTAATGGCCAAGATTGCACCTTGAATCTTGTCTTGCCCACCAACCCAATTATGACATCATCCGTGACATCATTTAGGCTGTGTTTGGCACAAATTAAAGGAAAATACTGATAGGAAAAATTTTAGTACATTTCGGTACTTAATCCAGTCAGTTTATCAAAAACCAGACTGTTTTATGTTCCTAATTTTTGTAATATTCTAGAATATGTATTCTGTCAGGAAAACCAGTGTCTAGGTTTCTCCTACTATTGAAATTGTTATACTGAGTATTTATCTGATATCCATCCATTGTGAAATAACCAAAATACCCTTGGTGCCCTTTCTTGCACTATATTAACCTTAAGGGCAAAATTGTCATTTCACACCTCTTTGTACCTTATCAGAGCATATACTGACTCTAACTAATCCCTCTTGTACCTGCCTTGGCATTTTGGCCTGTCCAAAATGACCAAAATGCCCTCCATTCATCTCTTGCTCATTAGTACAATACAGGGGCATTTTCGTAATTTCGCATATTTCCTGTAAATTTCTGGACACTGGCCCTTTTCCCCGATGAACTGATATCATGGGTCTAGCCTCAGTTGGTGTCATTATGAGCCTCTGAGTGACACCATCTGGGCTCATTCAGTCCCAGTTTGCTTAACGATTAATTTCCCAATCGGATATCGGGCGTTCATAAATTCCTATCAAAATTCACTAAAAAGAGAATAACTTTTTCTACAGAACTCCTTTCGGGATTCTGTCAGTTCTCGACCTTTGGCTTCACAGGGCGCACATTCCTATAACTTTTTACTCATATCTGAGGTCTAGGAGATCTGTAAAAATTTTAGATAACTTTTAGACTATCAGATAAATTTTAGCTATATGAACTCTAATAAAATTTCTGTATTAAGCTAGATTAACCAGCATCATTTTCTCTATCTACTGATAAAATTTGGGACTGAAATACTTCTGGGCAGCTCTAAGCCACTTCCAGCTCAACTTTCCATAATTACCATTTTGCCCCTTGAACTTTTGAGAAATTACATTTAGGTCCCTAACTTTTTGAAATTACGCTTAATGGCCCAAACTTTATCTCTACATTTTATTTTGTACCATGGACCTTTTAAACTTTTCATTTTAGTCCCTCTCTTTCTTCAAAACTCATCTAACATTTATCATTCTTCTAATCTTCGTCATAATCCCTTTCAAAACTCTTTCCTCTATCGGTCCCTTACAGTTCCACTGTCTATTTCATATAGACAGGGAAAAATTAGGATATAACATGTTGCATTCAGGGATACCTTGTTGTGAGGAAGTAGACCATCAAAGAAAATGTCTACTAAATCATCCTTCATGTTGTGATACGGACATCGAGCCAACAAGTGTATAAATCTTGTCCAATACTCATGTAATGACTCTCCATCCTGTTGCAGAATGTTTGTAATCTCCTTCTTCATCCGAATTATCTTAGAGGCTGGGAAGAACTGTTCTAAAAATGTTGACTTCAACTGATCCTATGTAAGAGTTGAGAAATGAGTTGGCAGCTTGTATTACCACTCCTTAGCCTTCCCTTCCATAGAAAAATGGAAACACCTCCTTAAATTGTCATCCAATGCAGTCATTGGAGGCTTCATCGAAGAGAAGATCATATGCAAAGTTTGTAAGTGTCGATGTGGACATTCTCCTACAAAACCATGAAATTTAGGTAAGGCTACAATCAAAGCTCCTTTAATTTCAAAATTAGATTCTTAAGTATAAAAACCATAAGGATCATCATTCACATGAGAATGATTTATTTCCCTCACACTTTTATTATCTTCCACATTAATTGGTATTTCATTTTCTCCCTGCCTATTATGCCCATTATTCCCATGAGGATTAATCTCAGCCATATTAGAATTTTCTAAATTAAGTCCAATTTCAGATCCAAGGACACTAGAGGATGAACTAGATTCTGTTATTTTTCCTCTTTTTCTGCTACAACTTTACTAGTTCCTTCTTCTCTAAATTCTCTTCTTAGTTTCCTAAGTTTTCTCTCAATTTCAGGGTCAAAAGGCACTAATGGTTCAATTCTTCTATGCATGCAACACAGAAACAATCAAGAATAACCAAGCAAACAATCTAAATCAGACGCATAAGTTTCACAGTAGAAAGTTCAATCAGATCGTGACTAAAAGATTTTCAGGTTGCGACCCAAGAACACAGAGAGCAAAAGTTCTTAAAATGAATTTCAAGTTGCGACTAATATTTCCACACGTCGCGACTACATTACATAAACAACAATCAAGTACTGCAGTAAAGCAATAAGGTCGTGACCTAGATAAGTTTTGGTAGCGACTCAAAAACACAGAGAGTAATTTCGTAAGAACTTAGAAAAAATATTGAATTCTATGTAATGATGCAAATGCCAAAGTGAAAGAAAATAACATATTTGTTTCTATTTCAGAAAATTTTTATGCTATGGAATGAAAACAACAAAAACTAAAATTTAAACAAAAAGAAATGACTCAGGTAGACAATGGAATTCACAACCAATTACTAGGGAACCAATTACTTGGCTCCCCGATAACGGTACCATTGAAAAGCTCAGATTGTCATCATCTGATCCATCAAAAATAATGATTACATCCAATAATGTAGTATAAGACACAACCCTATCGTTCTTCTTAAGGAGCCTTTTTATTGGAATCCTAGCAAATTGGTGGCAAAGCCATTGAAAAACTAAGTAAAAACATGGGTTTTGGGTTTAATTGAACTTTGATACAATGAAATAAAGGGGGCAGTAAAGTAAATATTTTTTTATTTTTGATTAAGAAGAAAATGAATTGATTATGAAAGTAATATGTTAAGAAAGACTCTTGATGATGAAAACATAACTATCATTGCTCTAAATTTGATATTGGAGATTTGAAATCACTAAGTCTTAAATAAAAACCTCAATCAATTGATTGAGTCCAATGCATTAATGAGTCTTAAACTCCTTTGATCAAAGCTAGCTTAAGAACTTCTTAATGCAATGTTGAAAACCACTTAGTGTGTAATCAAATCAGATGATGAAAATGCCCTCAAATGGTCATTAATCAACAACCATAGACTTCAAGCAATTGAATTAAACATCAACAATCGTTGATAATAGTCCAACTATCCAAAAATTAAAACTAAAATATTTATATTAAGATCAACAATCACATCATCTAATGTCAATTACAAATATCTAATCTAAGAATAATCAATCGATATTCAATCCCTATTTATACTGTAACATTCCAATTTTTAGGCCTAGAGATGCAGGAAATAGCCTAAGATTGAGAGGCTACCAGACCCCCTTTGAGCAGAAATCCTAGAGACACATAGAGAGTTTTTAGGGACCAAGATGCGAGAAAGCAAAGGTACAGGGATATGTGAAAGTCCCAAGGGGTAGAATGGTCATGTTGGGAAATGTGAAGGTCAAAGGTTGCAGAGTTAAGAGTTGACCAGTTTGGTTACGACGATAAAGTAATGTGGTCGCGACTAAGTTTTACAGAAAGGTCTGGACGCGACTGGAAGATGTGTGGGTTACGACTAGTAGACAAAATGAGTCTGGTTGCGACTGAAAAGTGTTGAGGTCGCGACTAAAAAGTGATGAGGTCGCGACTAGTGAACACAGAAGGCATTAAGTTGTGACAGAAAGATAGTTAGGTCATGACTGTGTAATGAAAAGGTGTTAAGACATATGGAACCAAGTGGGCCAAGAATTATGAAGGTCTAAGGGAGATTGAAATGATATTTTAATAAAGTATAGTTACTTGGTTAGAGATAGAACTGGGAAAAGGATCAGATAAAGTAAAGGTTATCCAGAACCATGAGGTGGTATGAAAAGGTGTCCTCATGGGACCCACAAGATGCCACATGGCATTAAGTTAATGGAAAGAGAAAAAGTAGAAAAAGGTAAAGGACACGTGGCACGATCTCAGCCGCTCATTCCAGGAAAAGACTTTGGAATTCTCTGGGAGCGCTGAAATGTAATATCCTTAATTTTCTGCACTGATTTCTATGTACAGATTAGATGGAATATATGAGTTCTTTTTCAGGAAAAAGATGTGGTCCTTTATGTAAAGAAAAGGATTAAATTGCAAAAGAAAGGAAATGAAAGGACTTAGATGTAATTATGAAAAGATTAAAGTTAAGAAGGAAAAGTAGACAAAAATGTTGGGTATTTAGGTGTAATTTTAGCCAAATAAAGGGACTTAGTTGAAAAGAAGAAAAGTTTACGGGGCAAAAGTGTAATTATGAAAACTTGGACTGGAAATAGGCAAAAATAGTGATCGTACTCCGATCAGCCCCATATTCCACCAGAAGGTAGAGCAAGTGACGCCGAGTAATCCAGCCTAATACAGGAATTTTTGAAGACTCCAGATAGCCAGAAATGGACTGATCATCCAAAAGTTATAAAAATTCCTACCGGATACCCTAGATTTTAGATATAAGTAAGAAATTACAGGATGATGCACCCTTATGGGGCGGTTGTCAGGAAACTGACAGAATACCGATAGGAGGTCTGTAGAAGAAGTTATTCACAAATTAGAAAATCCAGACGGGAGTATGAGGCCTTCAGGTATCCGATAGGGAGATTTATCGGTATTTAAACTAAGACTGAATGAGGTCTGGTAACAACAGTCAGATGCCTGTTAGAACCCAAATGGCTGCCCAGACACAGTAGGGCAGTATATCTGACAGAAGGAGCCGGTGTCCGGATATGTGTGTAAACGGTGTATAATAAGCTAAAATATTCGGTGAACCTGGATAGGGAGGATTCCTCGTAATGCATGCCATGAAGATGTTGGACCTAGAAAGGCCCATAAATGGCGCCATCAAAGGCCCAATAAGATATGTGGACTGATAGGTGGGCCAGTGTCCAGCAGAACCCCGGAAAAGTGCGAAAATAAGAAAATGCCCCTGTGTTGTACCAAAGGATAGCAGATGAATGGAGGGCATTCTGGTCATTCTAGACAGGCCCAAAGGCTAAGACGTATCTAAATAAGGTTGACTAGAGTCAGTATATGCTTTAACCAGGTACATAAAGGTGTGAAATGATGATTTTGCCCTTAGGGTTAAAATAGGAAAAGAAAGGGCACCAAGGGCATTTTGGTCATTTTGCAGGGGATCTGTAATTGAGGTTAGACCCAGTATTAAAATGTTAATGATATAAAGGATCCAGATACTAAGTTCAAGGCCAGAAGACATAATATAGGTTTTCAGAAAAATTGGATTCAGAAAACGGTCCAGTTTTCGAGGCGACGGATCGGGCCAGTATCGGATTGGACCGCAAAGCTTCCAGAAGACTTCTCCCCTCTCCAAATTGTGCCATGTGAAGAATGTGTGAGGTGAGGTGTCCCATGAGTTGGCATTGAGTGATGTCATGCATGATGCAGTAAAAGGAATAAAGAAAAATAGGAAATTCCGGAAAAACCAAGACCACAGGATATATGGCTTCAAAATTACAAGAATGCCATTGACCAAAACTATAAATACCCCCTAGCTCTTCATTTCCCATGGCCAAGAGGCTTTTTAGAGAGATAAGGAAGTGCTTGAGAGAGAAAGTGAGAGAAAGAAAGAAGAAAGGAAGTTCTGGTGGAGTTGGAAGCAGTAGAGAAGTTCTGAAGTTCTGCTTTTAAGGTAGTAACTAATCCTAGCTTTTATGTAATGTCTTTGTGAATTGTTGTGCTATTGTTTGGTTGGATTGTTGTCTTATATGTTATGCTTGAAGCTCTATTACAAAGCTATGATCATATGTTATTGAATATTGAAGCATGCAGCATACTTATCTGTACACAACCACAAGCAAGCACTGTCACACTGCATTACATATATTGTTATGATTGTTGCTACTAGATTCTTTTGAATCTCATTCCCATATATAACATTACAGGGGAGGTTCTGTCAAAATAAAATTTGGAAATTTTAAGAGACGCCGGTAGGCTGCCGAAATTCTGGCAACAGGAACAAAGAAAGGAACTGATACGTACTGTGTACGTAGGTGCTGTCTAAGGAGGCTAGAAGTGAGTGGACCTAGCAGGTTCATCCAGTCTTTCCTGGGTACTTATGTAGAATGGTAGCTCCTACGGGAATTATCAAATCGGTAAAAGATCGGTTACTTTCTACAGAAGGAATGTAGCAGATATGCTGCCGGATTTTAGACAACAGAAAATGTAATAGAAATATGAGGATGTTAATCATTCACTGATGTATAAAAGGAGATTATTCAATAATAATTGTTATCTGGCATGTTTGACTGATATGTGATGTATGTATGCACTAATATGTAAGGTTGGTTGCTGAAGAATGGCCTTGTGAACAGTAATCCGTGGAGACCTATTGATGTTTGATAAATCATTAAAAATAGTAAATGATTGAATAAATGTATGATATTCTTATGGTAAATAGTAGACATCCTAAGATTTAATTTTATATATAGAATGCTTAATTTGTATGTATATACAAAAAGATATAAATGGTTAAAGTTGGGACCAGAATGCTGGATTCATGAGAAAGTCATTGGATGAACAGTAAATTTGAAACGTTGACCCACATTGAATTTGTCAAGGAATGGTCAACCAATGATTTTTTCCTAAAATATAATTAAGTTATCTTCATGTATCAATTTGAACCACTTCATTTAGATTTTTCTAGAATTATTTATGATTTTTCAAAGTCAGGTCACTCATCTGGAATTCGCCACAGTGAACAGTACCCGATGAGAATAAAATTCCAAATTAAGAGTTTAGACTTCAATGACCTTGAAAGTGGTTCTAAGTGCTACTGAATGGTCCTTAAGATATATAAAAATAAGGATGTGACACTGAGTCAGCATGCGAGGTATCCCGAGGGCCCCACCTAGGCGCCACCTAAGCATGTGAGGTGTCCCTAGGATGATGTCATAAGTGATGAGTTATTGGGGTTGATGATGTCATCATGATGAGGTAAGCAAAGCTTCTTGAGGAAGCAAGCGATCTAAGCCATTCATTGAGATTTGATCTGGGCCATCCATTCCACATTGCCTCCACTATAAATACCCCCACCCCTTCCCATTTCATTCCATGGTGAAGAGCAAGAGGAGAAGAGAAAGGAAGAGAGAAAGAGAGAAAGGAAGAGAAAGAAGGAGTTCTGGCTAAGCTGGGAGCAGCCTAAAGAGCTTGGGAATAAGGTAATTTAATCTAGTCCCTGCTCTAATAAATTAGAGTATTAGTCTTATGAATTTAGTAGACAGAATAGAGGAATATCTCTCTCCATAAGATTAGCTGTGGATAGAAGGAAAGTTAGGGGATGGATAGGATAGGGGTATTATATCAAGATAAGTTTGAGTATGTGGAGTTATACTGGATAAGATAATAATAAAATATTATTATGATATGTATAGGCTCTGACCTATGAAAAGGTGGAACCTCAGATCAAAGGTTAAGGACTAAAGGAAGGGCTACATGCTAGGTAGTGGACTTACCCATTCTTGTATGCTTGATGTATATGCTTGTGTGTTAATATGCCTATGATATGTGATGATAATGTATGCTCTTCCTTTTATGAGTTGATGATTATGCATAATAGTGATAGGCATAGAGCATGAAAGTATTCAAATGAAAATTAAAGAAGGATAAAGGAACCACATATCATGCACTTGCATTCATCTTGTATGCATTGAATGGTACCGTTTACTACTGAGATTTTCCCAGAAATCTCACCCCTACCTTTTCCAACCATAACAGGGTGCTAGTTTGGAGAAGATGGAGCTAGGAAAGTGAGATGTTTCACATACAATGAAATCCCTAAATCTAGAAATGTCAAAATATGAAATAGGTGCAGATTAAGATAGAAAACTCCCCAGTATAGTCCATGAGCTCAAGATATGCTTTCCATCACCAAGAGACTAAAGATCTATCCTCTCATAGCTCCTATTATGCTGCCATCACTGCCCATAAATGATGCCATGAAGAATGCAGAAAAAGGTGATGGAAAGGTCAAGAGAAAAATGGTAGAAGTGGATTAATCGGTGTAGAAATGTGAAAATCTGTGGAAAGATCAATAAAAATGGAAGATGTTTGTAGAGGTTGTAGAGAGAATATTGAAAGTGAGTGAGTACTATTTCTTGGCCAAATCTGGCAAAAATCTAGCCTCCTATCGTCTGCCTGCTCCTCCTTCCTTTAATTATAGAGTAACCTAAATAAAAATGCATAGCTTCACTAACTAGCTATTCTAGTCGCAACTAGATCCTAATTTTGGTCATGACCTGAGAACATAGAGAAGATCCCAGGAGAAAATAGGTCACGACCAGTGGACTCTTAGGTCGTGACTAAAAATCACAGAAACTGGCTTTCACATTTCAGGTCATCTTTGTCTAGTGATTCCTTCTCTACTTCACATTGGGTCCTTGATTCTTCGCCAAAACACCTGCAATTCAAAATCAAAGCTCATTGTAAAAGCCCAACTAAATAAAGAACAACATAAATGCAGTTTAAAAGAGTTAATTTACCATTTAACCCTTTTATCAGCATATTGCCATGCATACTCATGTATTACCATAAAAGCATAATTGCTGGCATAAAATGATGGTAAACTTCCCATAAAACCCTTAAAAATGTCAAAGAAACCATATACAATTTGCATCCTATCAATACTCTTTCTCATAGAACTGTGTTCTAACTTTACTCTACCTTAGTCCCTCTTTTTTAGGTCTCTTTGGCCTTTTAATCTCTTCATCCTCATCTAGAGAGTCTATCTACTCACACTTGTCTATTCTTAAGACATATGGGTTCTCTCTTCTGTTTCTCAGGCATACTCCTATAATCTTTTGAACTTCAGTACTCAGATTTAAACTTTGGACTCCGTTTTCATTTAAGAGAACTAAGTTCAGTCTAGAGGCTAGTTGGTAACATCATAAATACTCTCTCTGTATGAGTTGTCAACACCTTATCCTTGGTGATTGTCTTATCAGAAAGATATCAAGTTGTCCTATTCCTCTTCTTTATGATTCATATTATCTTGTCCTTAAGTTAGGTTATTTCAAGACTCATAATCACCTATTGTCGTCCTAAGACTTTTTAATAACTATCAGATTCTAGGATATCACTCACTTGTTAATCATGTTAGGATCAACTACAACTCTTCTGAAAGACTCAACCAATAAACTAGATTACAGGGTTAATTACTCCCTTTTGTTGATAACTCATTAGATAATTCTCCAGCACTATGTTCCGTAGCCCATCATACTTATCAAGACTTCACTTAACCTCTCTCTTACTCAGGAGTTGTTCTCAACTTTCTTTCTTGTGACTTACCATGAGCTATTGCCATTTTCAATGATGGCCTAACAATATGTAAATCTCCATCTGCAATTCGCCATCAATAATTGCCTAGGAATTTGTTTTCTATTACTACGGTACCATATAATAACTTTTTCATCTCATCTCATCTGAATAAGTGCTCTATCTGTGAGTAATCTGTAACAGATCTAATTCTTATCTGAAGAGTGATCTTAGCTCAATTGAGTCTAGCTTTATCTGAGAGCTATTTGTTTTTTATCTAACTCTTATCTGAAGAGTGATCTAAAAATAATCTCTTTATTATTGTCTATTATTCTTTCTGTATTCCATTTCTTTTAATAGAGTTATAACATTACCACTCTCTTGGTACTTGCTGTAACCCTACCATAAGAAATGGTCTTGAGTACTGTATTCATAAGCTTGTAGAAATACCTGAGTAACCCCCAATCATACTATCAATAACTATCCCACTTGCTAAGACTGTCTGTTATTGTGGATACTTTTTAATTACTATCCTGCTCTAGCTTTCTTATCTAACTGACTCTCATCATTATCTTATCTTAAACTCTTATCTCTATTCCTAACTTTAATCTAACTCTAATTCATATCTTAATTTCCATTATACTCTTAATCCTAATCCTTGAGGATTAACTAACACTAACTACCTTATCTATTTCTCTAATCATGTGGAGTAAACATACCGGTCTAGGATAGCTCTACCGTGTGTATGTCGAACATTACCATTTAAATATGCATAAGGTGTTATCACCTTAAACCAATGGGAGTAATTGCATTTTACAATCATAGCTACTAATGAATGACTGGCGCCTGAATCATAATCTTATCTACTTAACGATTGTTATCCCATAATCATTTCTTTGGATTACCTCAGGTGACTTTCTTGCCTCTTCTCAGATCAGTGAAAATTTTTCTTCTACATTTGAAATCTCTTACTTGTCGTATTCTGTAAACATTCCCTGGCAAAATGTCCAACTTGCCACATCTATAGCAACTTCCTCGACTATCAATCAAAGCCTATTCCTGTGGTCTCTACCACAGTTTTCATATATGTTAGGCTCTGATTGCATATTTGCATCTCCTAGCTTACTGCTCTTCCACTTCTTAACTGCTTCTTATTACCTCTTCTGAAAACTAAAGGTCCTATGTAACATCCTTATAGAAAACACTGAAAGGATTCATCTTCAAAGTTGACTTTATCTTTTCTAAGCATCACAAGTTTCTTTAGGTAATCTTGCTTACCTCTACTGCTTCACTGAACCTCTGCAACTTCCTGGGAAAATTTCTTTCTTGCAGCACAAAATTCAATCTTTGAGTTAACTTCTCAGTCAATCCACTTTCACTATGCACATGGATAAACTCGGCTAAATATCCATCAGAGGGTTCCTCTTACCTGCTTTAACATTTTAACTTAGCCTCATGCTCATCTATATCTGACTAAGGAGATTGCTTCTCATAAAATTGCTCAAGAAAAACTTCCCAGGTAAGCGGATCATTTTCTATCTTCATGGAGTAACTTCTATACCTTTCTATTACTTCTTTACATCTTTCTCTAGCTGGTAATCGACTAATAATTCCTTCCTTTCTATAAGACATTTCATCGCTTTGGGGATCTTTTCCAAGTGATTCATCTAACTCTGTTGCTTGGGTATCTAATGCACCTTTAAACGCAACCAGATTATGCTTACTGAATTATACATTCCATAGTTAGATACTATCTTCTTCCTCAATAGATCCTGACCATCTACTAGTCCTGGATCGTTCTTGCCTGGACTGTAACTCCTTAATGACTTTTGTCATATCCTCACTTTCCTAGCTTCATCTTCTCCAAACCAGTACCCTGTTATATTTGGAAAAGATAGGGGTGATATTTTGGGGGAAATCTCAGTAGCAAACGATACCATTCAATGCATACAAGATAAATGCAAGTGCATGACACGTGTTTCTTTATCCTTCTTTAGCTTTCATTCGCATATTACCATGCTCCATGCCTATTACTACTATGCATAACCATAAACTCATAAAGGGTAGAGCATATATCATTCATCATCATCATCATCATCATTATCATCACATATCATATTAACACACAAGCAGATACATCAAGCATACAAGAATGGGTAAGTTCACTACCTGGCATATAGCCCTTCCTTTAGTCCTTAACCTTTGATCTGAGGTTCCACCTTTTCATAGGTCAGAGCCTATACATAGCATAATAATATTTTATTATGATCTTATCCAGCATAACTCCACTTAACTCAAGCTTATCTTTAACCCCTATTCTGACCATCCCCTAACTTTCTTTCTATCCACGGCTAACCTTATAGAGAGAGATATTTCTCTATTTTAACTATCTAATTTATAAGAACAATCCTCTAATTTATTAGAGAAGGGACTAGAATAACTTACTTACCTTATTCCTAAGCTTGCCGAGTCCCTAAGCTCCTTGGATTGCTTCTAGCTTCGCCAGAACTCCTTCTTTCTCTTCCTTTCTTTCTCTTTCTTTCTTCCTTTCTCTCTTTCTCTCTCTCTCTCTCTTCCTTTCCTTCTTGTCGTGGAATGGTGTGTGGAATGGGAGGAAGGGTGAGGGGTATTTATAGGTAGAGGGAGGTGGAATTGATGGCTCAGATCAAATCTCGATGAACGGCTCAGATCGCTTAGCTTCCTTAAGAAGCTTCGCCTGCATCATCGTGATGACATCATCCTCCATAATGACTCATCAAAAGTGACATCATCAAGGGACACCTCACATGCTTAGGTGCGCAATGGTGGGTCCCTCGGGACACCTCTCTAGCTGACTCAGCGCTTCCAGAGAATTCCAGAGTTTTGTCCCAGAATGAACGGCTGAGATCGTGCCACGTGTACTTAGCTTTTTCTTTTTCTTCTGGATTAGTTCCATGTGGCATCTTGATGGATCCCATGAGGACACCTTTACGCCACCTCATGGCTTCCAGATAAGTCCAAAGCTTTATCTGATCAATTCCCCGGTCATCACTTTGACCGGGTAACTTTACTTTATTGAAAAGTCACTAAAATATTATTTTAATGCCACTTTAACTCACATAACCATTGGGCCACATTTTTGGGCTCTTGGAATGTCATCTTGGGTCTCTGATAAAGGTCAAGTACTCTGATGGCTTAATTCCCAAGAAACATCCCTTGGCAAATTACCAAAATGCCCTTGGTTCCTCTTTATACCTTATCAAGGCATATACTGAATCTAAGTACCCATTCTTGCACTTGCTTTTAGAATTTTGGCCTATCCAAAATGACCAAAATGCCCTCCTTTCATCTCTTGTACAATATTACAACACAGGGGCATTTTCATAATTTTGCACATTTTCTACAAACTTCTGGACACTGGCCCCTTCTCCCGATGAACTGATATCATGGGCATGGCCTCACTTGGCATCACCATAGGCCTCTATGTGACATCATCTGGGCTCATTCAATCCCAGTTTGCTTACCACTTAATTTCCCAATCGGACATCGGGCGTTCACGAACTCCTGTCAAAATTCACTAAAAAGTGAATAACTTTTTCTACAGAACTCCTTTTGGGATTCCGTCAGTTTCCTTACCTCTGGCTTCACAGGACGCACATTCCTATAACTTTTCACTCATATCTGAGGTCTAGGAGATCTCTTAAAAATTCCAGATAACTTTTTGACTATCAGATAAATTTTAGCTATCTGAAATTCTGATAAAATTCCTATATTAAGCCAGATCAACCAACATCATTTCCTCTATCTACTGATGAAATTTGGGACTGAAATACTTCCGGGCAGTTCTAAGCCACTTCCGGCTCACCTTTCTATAATTACCATTTTGCCCCTATAAACTTTTCTTCTTTTCAATTAAGTCCCTTAACTTTTCATAGTTACCTTTAATGGCCCACAACTTGTGTCTACTTTTATTTCTTACCATAGAACTTTTAAACTTTTTACTTTAGTCCCTTTCTTTTCTAAAATGACCATTATGTCCCTAGGAATTTTCACTATTTACATATAAGTCCCTGTACTTTCACTTATTTCCAGTTTAGTCCCTAAAAATGCTTTGTATATTTTTGGGACTTCTGCTCAAAGGGGTCTGGTAGCCTATCTATTTTAGGCTACTTTTTGAGTCTCTGGGCCTGAAAATTGGGATGTTACAACTTTTGTCTTTAATCGTCGTAAATCTACAATAGCTACTGCACGACTATCGTGATAGTAATATCTCATTTTGGTTCTTGGTGAACTTGAGTTATCAGGATCCCATCTATCATCTGCTGTTGCTACGTCTGCTTCTAGAGTGCTTACACTAGTCTACATGTCCCTTCGTGATGGGTTTATCTATTTCAGGAATATTAGCTCTCTGTCAATTCACCATCACATTAGTAGACAAGCTTCGGTCTCATACTTTTAAGCTTTTTGTTTAGGAAAGACAAACCTAGTGAAGTCTTTCAAAGAGTAGATCAACTCTTGACTAGCATACAGAGGATCTACTTCTGAACACCTTCTTAAACTGGTCTTCTATGTCCTAGTGCCTCGTACATCTGGCTTGAGAGTACCTCATACTAAATCTCTAACTGATAAACTTTAGCAAGGTTGATGAGCCTTTGTTCTTGTCATTCCCATAGTGTCTAATCTCTATTTCTAGGGATTTTAGTTCATAGAGCAATTCTGTTTCGTTCCCCTAGTGTTATCTTGAACTAACTCTTGTATCTTAGCTTTCTTGATCTTGGACTAGTTGACTTCTTTGACTGGTAAACTTCTTAAACTTTAGACTGGTTAGTTTCTATCTCTATCAGTGGAAGGAATTGTTCTCCATCGTTGTTCCACTTAGTCCATCCATATCGCGTTAAGAAACACGAGATCTCAGAGGTATTGGCTGACTAAGAATAATCTACTGTTACTTTGTCCATTATACCAGCTTGTTGTATCTAACATCCTCTGTGTATCCCAGTCACGACCTGAGTATTGGCTTGTCATGACTCACGTTCTCTGTGAACTTCCGTCACGACCATTTCAATCTACTCATCATGACTAGACAGCTCTATTTCTTCTGTGCGACCTAAGGTCTTCTCCCACCGCGACCTATGCATATCTTTCTCTAAACATTCTCTTCCTAAGGTTCCTTATCTAAATCCTACTTTAAGTAATGAACCAATCATCTAGGGAGGGGATCTTCTTGGTTCACTTAAGATTCAAACTTAAGTGATATTAATTTCTCACTAAGTACCCTAACCTTAACATAATGTTAACTACTTAGGTTTAAGGTAAGGGAATTATCCTATATGATGCCAAAAACTTTGCTCTGATACCAAAAATATAACACCTTACTTTCATATATCTTAGGGACTATTCAGTAGCATTTAGAACCACTTACATGACCTTTGAAGTCCATTAGCTAAATCTGGAATTTCACTCTAACAGTTACTATTCATATGATATTTCTAGATTCAGCGATGAACTTCAGAAAATCAAAATTAATTATAGAAAAATCAAAATGAAATATTTCAAAAGAATACTAGAAGCTAACATATTGAAATTTAAGATAAAAATAAGTCTTAAACCAAATGCTTAGTCAATCAGTATAGTTTAATAATAAAATATCACTGTTCATTTGGTCAAAATTTCTGGAAAACAGTTTCTGGTCCCTAAATTTGAAAAATTAATTCTCTTTGTATTGACATCAGAATAAGGCACTCTTGGTGTAAAAACAAATATTCACATGTTAACTAAACGTCGGTCATATTTTAATTTTTATTCCAATGTTTACTATTTTTAATTACATCTCATATGTCATTGCCTTCTCACGAGTTACTGTTCACAGTGACAAATTTTATCAACTCTCTTTACATATATATACACATACATCATACAACTAATTCCTATCTCTTCTTCATGCCTCTTCATCTTCCTCCTCATGTGAAATCCCTACTATGGTGGTGACATGGAGGGGGTGGGATTTATGGGGAAATCTCAGTAGTAAACGAAACCATACAATGTATGCAACTACATGCTTGATGTTAATATGTGTGAACTTAATGATCATACATGCATAATGATATCTTACATGTTCCATGTTCCTTAATTATAACATATGGCCATAGCATAAAAAGAAAAAGAGCATCACTTAATCATACATGCTTCACATAATCAAAATAAGCAAACATCACATAAAACATCTAAGCAACATAAGCATCAAGTAGGTAAGTTCACTATATTGGAATAGCTTTCTTTCCTTATCCTTTATCTTTACCTCTTGCTTCTTACTTTTTCTTTGATAAGTGGTTGCTTTCTTTGAGCACACAACTTAACTCCTATCATCATATAATTATTCATTCATTATAATCTAACTTTCTTGAGCATTGAGCTTACTTAACTAAAACAATTTTACTTAATCTTTACTAATTGACTTGGCTTTGAACCAATTGATGTCTTGACCTTACCCTACACAATTTGGACTTCTGAATCCATTTTTGAACTCATAATTCCCAAATTCTAGTAGTTACACACTATTCTAAATAGAACTAAAAAGCCTCTCTTTTTCTTTTAAAAATTCTCATTTTGATTCTAATACTTCCAATACTTGTTTCTCTTCTTTACCCTACAAAATTTTTCATTTTAAAACCATTGTAAGGATCAAAATCATGAAATTTCAATAACTTTTTATGCTCGTGAACAGTAATATAGAAGACTTCTAAAAACTACAACTTTCAATTCCAAGGTTCCAAACCTATCCAATCCTACACAAAATTATCTTCTAAATTCAATTGAGCATTAGAACATTGAAATTCCATCTCCCTTTATACAAAATAGTGTTTACTAAAAGGTATCTTCTATGGTAAAGTCAAGAATATCAACTTGATTCAATAACCAATCACTTAAACTAACTTATCTAAACATTAATCTCATAGTTCTAACTTCAACTTCTTCTTTCTTCTTTCATCTAGGGTTTTGGACAGCATATATACCCTAGAGAAAGCTCAACTTTCTTCTGTAAAAACCTTAAGTTCAAGCCCCCAAAATTAAAGGAAAATAAGCTAGGATAGATTGCTTACCTTAACTCCTAACTAGCTTAAACTTTGGTACCTTAGATCTCTTCTCTTCTTGCTTGAGTTTCCACTTGAACAGCACCTCCCCAATGTCTCCCAAACTTGGCGCAAAGTGAAGGAAAGGGAGGGTATTTATATACTTAAGAGGTGGTGAATAGATGGTTAGGATTATTTCAAGTACTATTTGATCCAACAGTCCATAATCAATCTTAAAACTTAACTTGCCCATCAATTTTTGATGACATCATCCATGACATTATCAAGGGACACCTCATCCATGATTAGAAAATTTTATTCTAATCTGATACCGGCTCAGTCTAATTTCCCAAAAACCAGACTATTTTCTAAATCTAATTTTTTTTAGACTTCATAATATGTTTTTTTATCTTAAATCCAGTATCCAGATTTTGATATTCTTAGAATGATTCTAAATTTAATTATTGATCCCTTGGCAAGTTACTAAAATGCCCCTTGGTTCTTCTTTATTTACTTTTAATATCTCTAGCGCAATATCGTCTTTTCACATATTACCAGAGTATTCCCTGACCTTTCTCAACTATTATAGACATTCTCCTTGATCATTTAAACTTAGTCAAATGACACAAATGCCTTTTATTCATCTCTTGTTCCATGGTATAACATAGTGGCAACATAATGGCATTTTCATAATTTCACATTTTTAAGGGTCTTTATAAACACTGGTGTATCATCCTGATTTTTGGTCTAGGAGAACTGGGAGGTAGTCTGATATGGGCAGGCTGCTAAACCCATAGTCCCAGGGTAGTAATCTGATATGGGCGGATTACTTACCTGTATTTTGTAGGAATCCGAGGGATGAGCTAAGTCCTTTAGGATTTAAAGATGAGTTAAGTCTTTAACCTACAGAATCGGGACAGTTCTCCTAGGTTCAAAATGAGGAATGTGAGGAATATCCTAAGTCTTAAGCCTAGGAATTCTGCAGGTAGCTTGATATGGGCTGCTCCTGTGTAAGATAACCTAATATGGGCGGGTTGTCGAGCCTTTCAATTAACGATGACTTCCAAAGAGTTTAGGGGATGAGTTATTGAAAGAGAATTTCTAGATCTTAAGATGAGGGATGAGAAGATGAGTAAAGAGGCCAGAAAGAGAGTGCAGGGGTAAAATCATAATTATGGGAAAGATCGGGCTGTAGTCGATGAGTACCATATTTTGCCAGAAAATAGGAAAATCCAGGAAAAACCAGGACCACATGTTCAGATGGCTTCAAAATTATGAAAATGCCATCGAAGGAAACTATAAATACCCCATCCCCCTCCCATTTCATGCATCCCACGGTTTTGGCAAGAGAAAGAGAGAGAAAGAAGAGAGAGAAGGAGAAAGAAAGAAGAAAGGAAGTTCTGGCGGAGCAGGAACCAGTATAGAGATAGTAGAGTTTTGCTAAGCTTTTGAGGTAGTAACTAATCCTAACTTTTATGTAATGGCTTTGTGATTTGTTGTGCTATTGTTTGGGTGGATTGTTGTCTTATATGTTATGCTTGAAGCTCTATTACAATGCTATGATTATATGTTATTGAGTATGGAAGCACGCATTGTAACACCCTAATTTTTAGGCCTAGAGATACCAGAAAGAGAATTCAAGGGCATAATCGTAATTATGGGAAAGATCGGGCTGATAGCCGATGAGTACCATATTTTGCCAGAAAATAGAGAAAATTATGCTGATCATTTCACTGAACTGTGAAATGTGCATATGAGGTCTCTAGGTGTATGAAAGAATTAGAAATATGACCAGGGGTAAAATGGTCATTTTGAAAAAGTGTGCGCGTGAGTGCTTTTTCAGGCCAAAATAGCTCGGTCCGGATAAAATATCTGAAAATACAGGGAGATAGAGAAAATGATTCCGAATTGAATGAGGAGTCACAGAATTTTGATTTGAGGTCCCGATTTTTCTGTAAAAATTCCTGAAGATGGGAATTTACAGTTATAATCGGTAAAGGAAAGGCAGTCCGAATAGAGATGATCGGACTATGGCCAGAGGCCATACAGTATTGTCTAAGGCCCGTAGTGACACCAGGGAAGGACCAGGCCCATAATATCAGTTCAGTGGTAAGAGGGGCCGGTGTCCGGGAAAAATGTGCAAAATGACGAAAATGCCCTTATGTTATAGAATAACTGAAGAATGAGTAAAGGGTATTTTGGTCATTTGGCTAAGGTTAGACAGTCAAGAAGGGGTATCTGGATAGTTGACCAGGGCCAGAGAATACTCTGGTAAAATATGAAAAGACAATAATGCCCCTAAACCTAGTAAAGGAAATGAAAGGACTTAAGTGCAATTATGGAAAGTTTCAAGGCCAAAAAGGAAAGTAGACAAAAATGTGGGGTCCTTAAGTGTAATTTTAGCCAAATAAAAAGGGACTTAAATGAAAAGAAGAAAAGTTCCCTAGGGCTAAATTGTAATTAAAGAAAGTCAGGCCGGAAGTGGTTTGGACTGTCCGACAGCATTTCAGTCCCAGATTTCACCGGTAGAGAGAGCAAGTGACGCTCGGTAATCTGGCTTAATACAGGAATTTTTGAAGACTCCAGATAGCCAGAAATGGACTGATCGTCCAAAAGTTATAAAAATTCATACCGGATATCCTAGAATTCAGATCTAGGTGAGAAAATACAGGATGATACGTCCTTATGGGGCGGATGTCGGGAAACTGACAGAATACCGATAGGAGGCCTGTAGAAAAAGTTATTCGCAAATTAGAAAATCCAGACGGGAGTGTGAGGCCTCCGGGGATCCGATAGGGAGATTTATCGGTATTTGAAAAGGGACTGAATGAGTTCGGATGACCTCGGTCAGATGACTGATATGACTCACAGTGATGCCTGAACACCGCAGGCAAGTGTTTCGGACAGAAGGAGCCGGTGTCCGGATATGTGTATAAACGGTGAATAATAGATAAAATATTCAATAATTATTAACGGGGGAAGATTCCTCGTAATGCGTGCCATGAAGGTGTTGGACCCAGAAAGGCCCAATAATGGCGCCAACAGAGGCCCAGTAAGACACTTGGACTGATAGGTGGGCCAGTGTCCGGCAGAACCCCGGAAAAGTGCGAAATTACGAAAATGCCCCTGTGTTGTACAAAAGTGTAACAGATGAATGAAGGGCATTTTGGTCATTCTGGACAGGCCCAGAAGCCAAGGTATATACAGATAAAGTTACTTAGAGTCAGTATATACCCTGACAGGGTACAGAAGGGTGTAAAATGACGATTTTACCCTTAGGGTTAAAATAGTGCAAGAAAGGGCACCCAAGGGTATTTTGGTAATTTGCCAAGGGCTGTTTCTTGGGAATCGAGCCATCAGAGTACTTGGGCTTGATCAGGATCCAAGACAACATCCCCAGAGCCCAAAAACGTAGGCCCAGTAATGTGTGGGAAAAAGTGGCATTAAAATATTATTTTAATGCTGTTTCAATAAAGTAAAGTTACTCGGTTGGCACGATAACCGAGGAGGCGATCAGATAAAGTCCTGGATTTATCTGGATAGCATTGGATGGCGTGACAGGTGCCAGTAAGATGCCACATGGCGCCATCACAGAGGAGGAAGGAAAAGCTGAGGACACGTAGTACGAGGCAGGACACTGGACCGGTGAGTCAGCTGCTGAGGTGTCCAGGAATTTCAGCATGTGGAAAATGTGGCGCTGAGGTGTCCTAGTGAGGTGTCCCAATGATGTCATGCATGATGCAGTAAATAAGGAATTAAAGAAAATAGGAAAATCCAGGAAAAACCAGGACCGCAGGATCAAAGTTCATGGAAATTACGAGATTGCCATTGGAGGAGGTTATAAATACCCCCCCTTGCCATTCATTATGCATGGCCAAGAGCCCATTTTAGAGAGAGGAGGAGGTGCTAGAGAGAGAAAGTGAGAGGAAGAAAGAAAGAAAGGAAGTTCTGGCGGAGCTGGAAGCAGAATAGAGATAGTAGAGCTCTGCTGAGCCTTTGAGGTAGTAACTAATCTTAGCTTTCATGTAATGGCTTTGTGATATGTTGTGCTATTGTTTGGTTGGATTGTTGTCTTATATGTTATGTATGAAGCTCTGCTGTAATGCTATGATCATATGTTATTAAGCATGGAAGCACGCAGCATACTTATCTGTACACAATCACAAGCAAGCACTGTCACTCTGCATTACATATATTGTTATGATTGTTGCTATTGAGATTCCCCCGAATCTCATCCCAATAAGTAAACCATTACAAGGGAGGTTATGTCAAAATGAATTCTGGGAATTTTAAGAGACGCCGTTATGCTGCCGAAGTAAAGACTGAACATCAGTATATGATAAGTACTGTGTACGTAGTGCTGTCTAAGGAGGCTAGAAGTGAGTGGACCTAGCCGGTTCATCTAGTCTTTCCTGGGTACTACGTAGAATGGTAGTTCTCATGAGGGGATTACCGAATCAGTACGGTTCAGTTCTTTGTACAGATGAAGCGTAGTGGTTATGCTGCCGGACTTCAGGCAGGAAAAGATGCAATAGAGATATGAGAATTTATGTACCTGGCCAGATGTAAAACAACTTATTAATTAATAATAATTGTTGTTTGGCATGTTTGACTGATATATGATGGATGTATGCATATGTATGCAAAGTTGATTGCTGGAAATTACCACTGTGAACAGTAACACGTGGTGACATGATAATGTTTGATAAATGATTAAAAATAGTAAATAGATGAATAAATATACGAAATTTTTATGGTAAATAGTAGACATACCAAGCTTTAATTTGATATATAAAACGTATCATTTGTATGTCTACACAAGGAGATATAAATTATTAAAGTTGGGACCAGAATGCTGGATTCAGGGAGAAGAACGTGGAATGAACAGTAAACTTGACACATTGACTGACGTTGACTTGGTCAATGAATGGTCAACGAGTTATTTTTCCCTGAAATATAATTGAGTTATCTTAATTTAGCAATTGGAACCACTTCATTTCTAGTTTTCTAGAATTAGTTATGATTTTTCGAAGTCGGGTCACTCATCTGGAAGTTACACAGTGAACAGTACTTGATAAGAGTAAAACTCCAGATTGAGAAATTGGACTTCAATGACCTTGAAAGTGGTTCTAAATGCTACTGAATGGTCCCTGAGACATATAAAAGTAAGGATGTTTCATTTTGGTATCAGAGCAAAGGATTCTGGCTTAGGATATGCTCTGAACAGATAATTTATAGTGTTAGTACAGAATAAGGTTAGCACAGAACAAAGGGTTCTGGCTCCAAGCATAAGATTCTGGCACAGAATAGAAGGTTCTGGCTCAGTGATACTCTGGTTTAGTTAGTTTGATTCCTTAAACAAATGAGAAGTTTGAGTGGTCCTCTCCCTAGAGTAGGATATAGGGATGGTATTCACTGCTTGGAAAGGTTTAGACAGAAGACAGTGACACCCAGATGAATGAGGCTGGACCCCGAGCTTTATAGTTTTGCGAAGGATATGATTATGATGGGCTAATCTTAGTCAGCCGATACAGTCGAGGTCTCGTGTTTATTAACACAATATGGCTGGACTAAGCAGAACAAGGTTTAAGAAGCAGTTTCCTCTATGGATAGGGATAGAAGTTGATCAGTTTACGACTGAGGAAGCTGCAAAGAGTAGCTTGAGGTATCATGTTGTAACCAGATACTGTAGTGAGGATGCCAGATATCCAAATTACAACAAGTTAGGTCATAAGTCATGATGAGATGTGGGCAACCCAGGCTCGCCAAGATCAAGAGCGAGATTCTGCTATCACTACGGCGGTTGCTGCTGCGGTTGTAAGATTACAGCAGTCTGGGAAGAAGGTAGTACCAGAGAATGATATAGAACCTGAACCTCAGCCAGATCATGAGCAGACTGGAATGAATAGACGTTAGGGGTCTATAGGAAATAACAATAACCAGGGAAGTCTGCAAACATGGATGGAACGATTCCATAAGTTTAATCCGCCCATGTTTGAAGGGACTTTTGATACCCAAATAGCTGAGGATTGGGTTAGCCAGTTAGAGAAAATCTTTAAAATTTTAGAATGTCCCACTGAAAGAAAGACCCAGCTGGCAGTTTACAAGTTAGAAAAGAATGTGCAATATACAGAAAAGAGTGAGCCTGCTACATCAAGGGTGATGCCACCAGGTTCCCTGAGAAGAAACAGTAAGAAGAGAAATGAGCCAGTATATGGGTCACAAGTTAATAAGAAGCAAGGAAGTAGGCCAGGTAGTGGGCCAAGAGAAGTTAGTAGGCAACCAAGGCCTAATGAATGGAGGAACTATGGTCGAGACCATAGTATGAGGCCTTGTCCAGTAGGTCAAGGGTTACGCTATAGGTGTGGAAAGTATGGACATTATGCCAGGGAGTGTCCACAGAACACAACAGGAGAAAGATACTCGACTTAGGGAAGAATATATACCCTGACTGGCAACGAGATAAGAAAGTCTCCTGTGCCAAACTAAGGTACGAGTTTATTTGTGTTCTGTTTCCACTGGCTAATGAACGGATAAATCCTGTATTGGATTGGATTGTATTGTCTGGTATGCACACTATTGGGCTACCCTATACATAGTATGTTGCCGTTGTATGAGAATGAGTATGACTACATGTTTTAAAAGTAGGAAGTAGAGAAGAGGGGTCTTATGTTGCGACTAATATGTACAGATAAGTTGATGTTGCGACATGAGAAGACCTCAGGTCGCGATGAGTAATATTGCAGTACGCGACCAGTATACAAAGGAGTTCAGGTAGTGATGTTATAGGTTGCGACTAAAGGACACAGAGATGCCAGGTCGTGACGAGTAGTGTGCGACGGTTGCGACTAAAAGTCGCAGAGCATGTGAGTTGTGACTATGAAGTTCTCAAGTCACGACTATAATTGGCAGAGGCCATATGATGAAGAGAATGAAGGTACCAAACTCGCTGAAGTCTACCAGCTAGAGGATTGGTATAACATATGATAAGCTAGACAGTACAAAGGTACTGAGGTATGAAAGATCAGTTTAAGACAATGTGAAAAAGAAGATCCTCTATGTGATAACTAAGAGTAGATCTACGCTGCAGGGGTTTTATTCAACTAATCTGAATAGAAGACCTAAAAGCTAGGATGAGATTTGCCCAAGAATGATCCTAGCACATGGCCTAAGGTGAGAGACGTGATGGGTAATAGATAAAGAGCTAAATGTTCTCTGAGGAGAGAGATTCCATCATGGAGAAGTAATAGACCTAGGGGAGAATACCCTAGAGAATAGAAGTAATAGTAAAAGATGATGAATGAGATCCATGCGACTCAAGTTCGCTAGGATAAAGAGAAATACCAATAAGGAACCATAGTCCAGTCGAGAATAGACAGGGATTGATGGGTAGATAGAAGAAGTTGAAAGATAGTAAAGAGGTAGCCACAGTTAAGAGATAAAGTGACTCCCCTATATCCTATATGAGATAGAGTAATGAAGGGTTGAGTCTATACCCTGGTAAGAGGGTAGTGTGGCAGCCTAAGTAAGATAGACAGAGGTGCCTGTCAGATCCTGATCATGTGATTGATAATCTGACAGATAAGGCGATTGATGGTATGATCAGATGATGATCTGACAAATAATATGATAAAGGAAATATGTTCTGAGGCTTACTTGGATTTTTACGATATCTAATGGATGGTTGAGCAAAATATGATGATGATATGGCTTATGATGCCATAAGTTATGATAGTTGCATTCCATTGCAGTTGTCAAAGGATGACGTGCATGTTAGAGTATGCTATGATGAATGGAGACTCCCCTTTTGCAGTGCATGCAGGGTAGAGTATATATGAGTACATATATGAGATAAGAAAGTTATGAAAAAGTAGGTTGCTCCCATACCATATGATAGGAGGATGATATGAATGTATTGAGGATGATAGATAGTCTCAGTTATGGGACGATAAGTTATGATATGATACTCAGACATGATGTATGATTGAGGTTACTCAGATATGATTGAGGTTACTCAGGTATTTCTATAGGCTTGTGAATACAGTACTCAGGGCCATTTCTATTGAGCGGAATGGTAAACAGATAACGGTAAAGGGATTATTTCTAGATCACTCTTCAGATAAGAGTTAGATCTGAAACAGGTGGCTCTCAGATAGAGCTAGATTCAGATGAGTATAGATCACTCTTTAGATAAGAGTTGGATCTGATATAGAATGCTCGCAGTTAGAGCATAGTTTAAATGGCTCGTAGTTAGAGCACAAGTTGAAAGATGTGAAGGAACTCCTGAGTAAGAGAGGAAGTAAGTAAAGTCTGGGTAAATGATATGAGGCTATAAAATTTTCAAATGTTTATGGAGTTATCAACAGGTGGAAGCAGTTAACCTTATAACTTAGTCTGTTGGTTTAAAATCTTCGGGAGATATACAGTACAACAGAATCGCAGTTAGATTCTGGAGGGTCGCAGATAGATTCTGGCATGGCTCCAGGATCGCAGTTAGATCCTAACAGCTTCAGAGTCACAGTTAGATTCTGAAAAGGCTAATGGTTGATCGCAGTTAGATCCCGAGGTCGCAGTTAGACCTAGCCTAAGGAAAGTAATGAGCCATGAGATATGAGTACAATGTAGTATCTCTTAGGGAAGATGAATGCCAAAGACGAAGTTAAGGTGAGGAAGCTTCACTAGTTGATAAACTCACCCAGAGAAATTATTTTATAATGGTTTTCTTAGATAGCCTCTAGTATACAGACTAAACTTAGCTTTCCCTTAGCAAAGACGGAGTTCAAGTCCAAAGCTGAGTACTGATATTCAAAGTTTTGTAGAAGTATGCCTGAGAAGTAAAGAACATAATCCTCTATGTGTTGAAAATAGAAAAGCATTAGCTAAGAGCACTCTGGGAGGTAGCTCAAGTTGTAAAGCCAATAGCAAGAGAAAGAGGCAATAGTTCAGACAAGGGACTGATCAAGGTAATGATCAAATTGGAGAGCAGAGATGTCAATATGGTGGAAAGAGCCATGGCACATGGGAGTGTCGAGCAGGGCAAAGCAGTTGTGGTAAGAAAGGCCACTTTGCAAGTGGTTGCCCTAAGAATGCGGACATCCCTAGGAAAGGTATTTGCTCTTACGCCAGACACAGTCTTCAATATTCCCTAAGGTCGACCCTAAGAATGGTTAAGAAGAACCATAGTTGTAAGGGCGACTGAGCTATAAGGCCTAGATAATGATGTGGATAATGAGGAGTTCTTTTCTGATCTAAAGGAAATGGTAATAAAAGGCCAGAGAGACCTAGAGAAGAGGGTCTAAGGCAAAGCAAAGATAGAACGTAGTTCTATAAGAAAGAGATTGCTAGGGCCTAAAGCTATATAAAGAGTAATCTAGCCCTAACCCAGTAGCACGTTAATTTGAAAGGTGCTAAGGCAAGAGTAGCCTAACGATAGTTAAGCCCTAAGAAGGGATAAGAAAGTGCAAATGCCACAAAGGTTTGGCATAGATGCATGAAGTTATGAGAACAGTTAAGAAAAGTCAGAGAAGTTATCTGGGTTATGATCTCGTATCAGGAGAAAGAAAGTCAGAAGAACAATATTTCTCCTGAGAGATTAGAAAAGTATAAGAGGAGTAATGTAGACCCCAGAATTACATCAAAATTCTGAGGGATAAGATATGAAAGAAATGGACACTACTCACAAGTGTAATGAGTTGTCCATAAGTATAAGAGGATGAATGCCCAAGCCTTAGTCATAAACCAGGAAAGGATATACAGAAGAGCTATATCCCGGATCGTTGACTAAGATGCCAAGTAAATTTCGAGGACGAAATTTATTTTAAGGGGGGTAGAAATGTAACACCCTAATTTTTAGGCCTAGAGATACCAGAAAGAGAATTCAAGGGCATAATCGTAATTATGGGAAAGATCGGGCTGATAGCCGATGAGTACCATATTTTGCCAGAAAATAGAGAAAATTATGCTGATCATTTCACTGAACTGTGAAATGTGCATATGAGGTCTCTAGGTGTATGAAAGAATTAGAAATATGACCAGGGGTAAAATGGTCATTTTGAAAAAGTGTGCGCGTGAGTGCTTTTTCAGGCCAAAATAGCTCGGTCCGGATAAAATATCTGAAAATACAGGGAGATAGAGAAAATGATTCCGGATTGAATGAGGAGTCACAGAATTTTGATTTGAGGTCCCGATTTTTCTGTAAAAATTCCTGAAGATGGGAATTTACAGTTATAATCGGTAAAGGAAAGGCAGTCCGAATAGAGATGATCGGACTATGGCCAGAGGCCATACAGTATTGTCTAAGGCCCGTAGTGACACCAGGGAAGGACCAGGCCCATAATATCAGTTCAGTGGTAAGAGGGGCCGGTGTCCGGGAAAAATGTGCAAAATGACGAAAATGCCCTTATGTTATAGAATAACTGAAGAATGAGTAAAGGGTATTTTGGTCATTTGGCTAAGGTTAGACAGTCAAGAAGGGGTATCTGGATAGTTGACCAGGGCCAGAGAATACTCTGGTAAAATATGAAAAGACAATAATGCCCCTAGACCTAGTAAAGGAAATGAAAGGACTTAAGTGCAATTATGGAAAGTTTCAAGGCCAAAAAGGAAAGTAGACAAAAATGTGGGGTCCTTAAGTGTAATTTTAGCCAAATAAAAAGGGACTTAAATGAAAAGAAGAAAAGTTCCCTAGGGCTAAATTGTAATTAAAGAAAGTCAGGCCGGAAGTGGTTTGGACTGTCCGACAGCATTTCAGTCCCAGATTTCACCGGTAGAGAGAGCAAGTGACGCTCGGTAATCTGGCTTAATACAGGAATTTTTGAAGACTCCAGATAGCCAGAAATGGACTGATCGTCCAAAAGTTATATAAATTCATACCGGATATCCTAGAATTCAGATCTAGGTGAGAAAATACAGGATGATACGTCCTTATGGGGCGGATGTCGGGAAACTGACAGAATACCGATAGGAGGCCTGTAGAAAAAGTTATTCGCAAATTAGAAAATCCAGACGGGAGTGTGAGGCCTCCGGGGATCCGATAGGGAGATTTATCGGTATTTGAAAAGGGACTGAATGAGTTCGGATGACCTCGGTCAGATGACTGATATGACTCACAGTGATGCCTGAACACCGCAGGCAAGTGTTTCGGACAGAAGGAGCCGGTGTCCGGATATGTGTATAAACGGTGAATAATAGATAAAATATTCAATAATTATTAACGGGGGAAGATTCCTCGTAATGCGTGCCATGAAGGTGTTGGACCCAGAAAGGCCCAATAATGGCGCCAACAGAGGCCCAGTAAGACACTTGGACTGATAGGTGGGCCAGTGTCCGGCAGAACCCCGGAAAAGTGCGAAATTACGAAAATGCCCCTGTGTTGTACAAAAGTGTAACAGATGAATGAAGGGCATTTTGGTCATTCTGGACAGGCCCAGAAGCCAAGGTATATACAGATAAAGTTACTTAGAGTCAGTATATACCCTGACAGGGTACAGAAGGGTGTAAAATGACGATTTTACCCTTAGGGTTAAAATAGTGCAAGAAAGGGCACCCAAGGGTATTTTGGTAATTTGCCAAGGGCTGTTTCTTGGGAATCGAGCCATCAGAGTACTTGGGCTTGATCAGGATCCAAGACAACATCCCCAGAGCCCAAAAACGTAGGCCCAGTAATGTGTGGAAAAAAGTGGCATTAAAATATTATTTTAATGCTGTTTCAATAAAGTAAAGTTACTCGGTCGGCACGATAACCGAGGAGGCGATCAGATAAAGTCCTGGATTTATCTGGATAGCATTGGATGGCGTGACAGGTGCCAGTAAGATGCCACATGGCGCCATCACAGAGGAGGAAGGAAAAGCTGAGGACACGTAGTACGAGGCAGGACACTGGACCGGTGAGTCAGCTGCTGAGGTGTTCAGGAATTTCAGCATGTGGAAAATGTGGCGCTGAGGTGTCCTGGTGAGGTGTCCCAATGATGTCATGCATGATGCAGTAAATGAGGAATTAAAGAAAATAGGAAAATCCAGGAAAAACCAGGACCGCAGGATCAAAGTTCATGGAAATTACGAGATTGCCATTGGAGGAGGTTATAAATACCCCCCCTTGCCATTCATTATGCATGGCCAAGAGCCCATTTTAGAGAGAGGAGGAGGTGCTAGAGAGAGAAAGTGAGAGGAAGAAAGAAAGAAAGGAAGTTCTGGCGGAGCTGGAAGCAGAATAGAGATAGTAGAGCTCTGCTGAGCCTTTGAGGTAGTAACTAATCTTAGCTTTCATGTAATGGCTTTGTGATATGTTGTGCTATTGTTTGGTTGGATTGTTGTCTTATATGTTATGTATGAAGCTCTGCTGTAATGCTATGATCATATGTTATTAAGCATGGAAGCACGCAGCATACTTATCTGTACACAATCACAAGCAAGCACTGTCACTCTGCATTACATATATTGTTATGATTGTTGCTATTGAGATTCCCCCGAATCTCATCCCAATAAGTAAACCATTACAAGGGAGGTTATGTCAAAATGAATTCTGGGAATTTTAAGAGACGCCGTTATGCTGCCGAAGTAAAGACTGAACATCAGTATATGATAAGTACTGTGTACGTAGTGCTGTCTAAGGAGGCTAGAAGTGAGTGGACCTAGCCGGTTCATCTAGTCTTTCCTGGGTACTACGTAGAATGGTAGTTCTCATGAGGGGATTACCGAATCAGTACGGTTCAGTTCTTTGTACAGATGAAGCGTAGCGGTTATGCTGCCGGACTTCAGGCAGGAAAAGATGCAATAGAGATATGAGAATTTATGTACATGGCCAGATGTAAAACAACTTATTAATTAATAATAATTGTTGTTTGGCATGTTTGACTGATATATGATGGATGTATGCATATGTATGCAAAGTTGATTGCTGGAAATTACCACTGTGAACAGTAACACGTGGTGACATGATAATGTTTGATAAATGATTAAAAATAGTAAATAGATGAATAAATGTACGAAATTTTTATGGTAAATAGTATACATACTAAGATTTAATTTGATATATAAAACGTATCATTTGTATGTCTACACAAGGAGATATAAATTATTAAAGTTGGGACCAGAATGCTGGATTCAGGTAGAAGAACGTGGAATGAACAGTAAACTTGACACATTGACTGACGTTGACTTGGTCAATGAATGGTCAACGAGTTATTTTTCCCAGAAAGATAATTGAGTTATCTTAATTTAGCAATTGGAACCACTTCATTTCGAGTTTTCTAGAATTAGTTATGATTTTTCGAAGTCGGGTCACTCATCTGGAAGTTACACAGTGAACAGTACTTGATAAGAGTAAAACTCCAGATTGAGAAATTGGACTTCAATGACCTTGAAAGTGGTTCTAAATGCTACTGAATGGTCCCTGAGACATATAAAAGTAAGGATGTTTCACGCATCATACTTATCTGTACACAATCACCAGCAAGCACTGTCACTCTGCATTACATATATTGTTATGATTATTACTACTGATATTCCCCCGAATCTCATTCCCCTTATCTAACCCATTACAGGGAGATTATGTTGAAGTGAATTCTAAGAATTTTGAGAGACGCTGTTATGCTGCCGAATTTAAGACTGAACATCAGAATATGATAAGTACTGTGTACGTAGTACTGTCTAAGGAGGCTGGAAGTGAGTGGACCTAGCCGGTTCATCCAGTCTTTCCTGGGTACTTACGTAGAATGGTAGTTCTCTTGAGGGAATTACCGAATCAGTACGGTTCAGTTCTTTGTACAGATGAAGCCTAGCGGTTATACTGCCGAAATTCGGGTAGAAAAAGATGTAATAGAAATATGAAAATTTTGTGTATGACTTGTTGTATGACATTTTATTATTTAATAATAAATATTGTTTGGCATGTTCAATTTGTGAATGGAGAATTAAGGGAGAAATTCGTAGGTCCTGAGGTAGCAGTGTTTTGACCTCAGTTTGACCTAGTAAACGAAAAAGTTTGGCCATAAAATTTGGTGAGCCGGTTGTACACATCTGGGGCATTACGTGGATAGGTAATAAGCCTTGTGTGGATGTGTAGAATGAGATAAATCAGTTCTCAAAATAAAGGTTCAGAATAAGGAACTTAAGAGTAGAAATTTTAATTTCTGGGCTTAAGTTAAGATATAATCAAGCTAATATTGCTTCCGCAAGTGTACTTTGAGGGGTCTAAGGGAGGATGTTTCAACTGGCCCTCACACCTATCTAAAAATATTATTTGGCCTATGAGGTGGCATTTTGGGCCTTCTATTTGTTCCCCTGCTTTCATGGGCTCTACTCCTAAGAAATTCCCCCAAAAAATATTTATCGGGTATTTTAATCCACTATAAGTACCTCTGAAAAATATTTATCGGGTATTTCGAGGGAAATCTCAGTAGCAAATGGTACTAAACAATGCATGTATTAACGTAATTGCTTGTGCTTGCTTGTGAAAGTGTTACATAATGTAATGAGCATGCTTCCATGTATCATGTCACATCCTTATTTTTATACATCTTAGGGACCATTCAGTAGCACTTAGAACCACTTTCAGAGTCATTGAAGTCTAAACTCTAAATCTGGAATTTTATTCATATCGGGTACTGTTCACTGTGGCAAATCCCAGATGAGTGACCTGAGTTTGAAAATTCATAACTAATTCTAGAAAAATCGAAATGAAGTGGTTCAAATTGATACATGAAGATAACTCAAATATATTTCAGGTAAAACTCAATGGTTGACCAATCCTTGACAAATTCAATGTGGGTCAACGTTTCAATCTTACTGTTCATCAAATGACTTTCTCCTGAATCCAGCATTCTGGTCCCAACTTTAACAATTTATATCTTTTCGTGTATATATCCAAATGAGGAACTCTATATATAAAATTAAATATTATTATGTCTACTTTTTACCCTAAAAATTTCGTACATTAATTCAATCATTTGTTATTTTTAATGTTTTATCAAACATGAATAGGTCTTCACGAATTACTGTTCACTGAGCCTATTTTCAGCATTTAGTCTTTACATACACATGCATACAACCAACACATATCAGTTATACATGTCAGATAACAATTAATATTAAATAATCAACTGTTATATATTAGTGCATGATTAACATTCTCCTATTTCTATTACACTTTCCGTTGTCTAAAATTCCGACAGCATAACCGCTACATTCTGTCTGTAGAAAGTAACCGATCTTGTACCGATTCGATAATTCCCATAGGAGCTACCATTCTACGTAAGTACCCAGGAAAGACTGGATGAACCTGCTAGGTCCACTCACTTCCAGCCTCCTTAGACAGCACCTACGTACACAGTACGTATCAGTTCCTTTCTTTGTCCCGTCTTCGTTGCCGGAATTTCGGCAGCCTACCGGCGTCTCTTAAGATTTCCAAATTTTATTTTGACAGAACCTCCCCTGTAATGTTATATTTGGGAATGAGATTCAAAAGAATCCCAGTAAAAATAATCATAACAATATATGTAATGTAGAGTGACGGTGCTTGCTTGTGATTGCGTACAGATAAGTATGCTGCATGCTTCCATATTCAATAACATATGATCATAGCATTGGAATAGAGCTTCAAGCATAACATATAAGACAACAATCCAACCAAACAAAAGCACAACAAATCACAAAGACATTACATAGGAGCTAGGATTAGTTGCTACCTCAAAAGCAGAGCTTCAGAACTTCTCTACTACTTCCAACTTCACCAGAACTTCTCTACTACTTCCAACTTCACCAGAACTTCCTTACTTCTTTCTTTCTCTCACTTTCTCTCTCAAGAACTTCTTTCTTCCTCTCTTTCTTGCTTGTGCCGAAATGAGGAGCTAGGGGGTATTTATAGTGTTGAGTGTCACATCCTTATTTTTATACATCTTAGGGACCATTCAGTAGCACTTAAACCACTTTCAGGGTCATTGAAGTCTAAACACTTAATCTGGAATTTTATTCATATCGAGTACTGTTCACTGTGGCAAATTCCAGATGAGTGACCTGATTTTAAAAATTCATAACTAATTCTAGAAAAATCGAAATGAAGTGGTTCAAATTGATACATGAATATAACTCAAATATATTTCAGGGAAAAATCATTGGTTTACCAATCCTTGACAAATTTAACGTGGGTCAACGTTTCAATCTTACTGTTCATCCAATGACTTTCTCCTAAATCCAGCATTCTGGTCCCAACTTTAACAATATATATCTTTTCGTGTATACATCCAAATTATACATTTTATATATCAAATTAAATCTTAGTATGTCTAATTTTTACCCTAAAAATTTCGTACATTAATTCAATCATTTACTATTTTTAATGATTTATCAAACATGAATGGGTCTTCACGAGTTACTGTTCACTGAGCCTATTTTCAGCATTTAGTCTTTACATACCCAAGTATACAACCAACACATATCAGTCATACAACCCAGATAACAATTAATATCAAATAATCAACTGTTATATATATATCAGTGCATGATTAACTCCCTCATATTTTATTACATCCTTCTCTGCTAAAATCCGGCAGCATAACTGCTACAATTCTTCTTTAGAAAGTAACCGATGTTGTACCGATTCGGTAATTCCCTTATGAGAACTACCATTCTACGTAGTACCCAGGAAAGACTGGATGAACCTGCTGGGTCCACTCACTTCCAGCCTCCTTAGACAGCACTACGTACACAGTACGTATCAGTTCCTTTCTTTGTTCCGTCTTCGTTGCCGGAATTTCGGCAGCCTACCGGCGTCTCTTAAGATTTTCAAATTTTATTTTGACAGAACCTCCCCTGTAATGTTATGTTTGGGAATGAGATTCAAAAGAATCCCAGTAACAATAATCATAACAAAATATGTAATGCAGAGTGACGGTGCTTGATTGTGACTGTGTACAGATAAGTATGCTGCATGCTTCCATATTCAATAACATATGATCATAGCATTGGAATAGAGCTTCAAGCATAACATATAGGACAACAATCATCTAAACAAAATCACACATCACAAAGACATTACATAAGAGCTAGGATTAGTTGTTACCTCAAAAGCAGTGCTTTAGAACTTCTCTACTACTTCCAACTTCACCAGAACTTCCTTACTTCTTTCTTTCTCTCACTTTCTCTCTCAAGAACTTCTCTCTTCCTTTCTTCCTTGCTTATGCCGAAATGAGGGGCTAGGTAGGGGTATTTATAGTGTTGAGCAATGGCAATCTTGTAATTAGGAAGACTTATGATCCTGTGGTCCTGATTTTTCCTGGAATTTCCTATTTTCTTTAATTCTTTTTTACTACATCACCCTGGACACCTCATGGGACACCTCATAGGACACCTCACCACCCATATGCTTCATGTGACGAAATTTGGAGGTTCTTGAAGCTTTCCGGTCCAATCCGGTACCGGCCCGGTTTATCGCCTCGAAAAACGTGCCGTTTTCTGAATCTGATGTTTCTGAGAATCCTTTTTATGCCTACTGACCTCACAATTAGTATCTAGACCCTTTATATCATTAAATTTTTAATACTGGGTCCAGACTCAATTACAGATCCCCTGCGAAATGACCAAAATGCCCTTGGTGCCCTATCTTGTCCTATTTTAACCCTAAGGGCAAAATCGTCATTTCACACCTTTCTGGACCCGGTCAAAGCTTATTCTGGCTCTAGTCAACCTTATTTAGACATGTCTTGCCCTCTGGGTCTGTCCAAAATGACCAGAATACCCTTTACTCATCTGCTGCCCTTTTTGTACAACATAGGGGCATTTTCGTAATTTCGCACTTTTCTGGGGTTCTGCTGGATACTGGCCCACCTATCAGTCCAAGAGTCTTATTGGGCCTCTAATGGCGCCATTTTTGGGCTTCCTGTCCATTACCTGTATGGCACGCATTACGAGGAATCTTCCTTTAACACAGTTCATTGAATATTTTAACTATTATTTACCGATTATACACCTTTTCCGGACACCGGCTCTTTTTCCCAGATATAGTGTCCTACTGTGTTCAGGCATCGTTGGGGGTTATAACGGTCATCTGACCGAAGTCGTCCGATCGCATTCAGCCCCTTTAAAAATATCGATAAATCTCCTACCCGGATCCCTGGAGGCCTCACACTCCCGTCTGGATTTTTTATTTTGTGAATAACTTTTCCTACAGACCTCCTATCGGTATCCTGTCAGTTTCCCGACATCCGCCCCATAAAGGTGCATCATCCTGTATTTTCCCACTTATATCTGAAATCTAGGGTATCCGGTATAAATTTTTATAACTTTTGGACGATCAGTCCATTTCTGGCTATCTGGAGTCTTCAAAAATTCCGGTATTAGGTTTGGTTACCCGGCGTCACCTGCCCTACCTTCTGGTAGAATCTGGGACTGAAATGCTGTCGGGCGGTGCAAACCACTTCTGGCTTATTTCCTTTAATTACACTTTAGCCCCAGGGAACTTTTCCTTCTTTATAATTAAGTCCCTTAATTTGGCTAAAATTACACTTTAAGACCCCACATTTTTGTCTACCTTTCATTCCTAACTTTAAACTTTCCATAATTGCATTTAGGTCCCTTAATTTCCTTTCTTTTGCAATTTAATCATTTTCCTTACATAAAGGTCCACATGTTTTTCCTGAAACAGAGCTCATATATTCCGTTTAATCTGTACATAGGAACCAGTACAGAAAATTAAGGATATTACATTTCTCTCCCCCTTAAAATAAATTTCGTCCCCGAAATTTACATTACACCTATCCTATAGAAACAATTCCGGATACTTCTCTTTCATCTTTTCTTCTGTTTCCCATGTAGCCTCTTGTTCAGTCAAGCCTTTCCAGATCACTTTAACTAAAGGAATTTGCTTATTCCGTAACTGCTTGACTTTTCTATCAGCAATTCGCACCGGTCCAATCTCATAGGTCAAGTCATCTCGCAGTGTGACCTCATCTTGCTTAATCACATGAGATGGATCTGGAATATACTTCTTTAATTGGGAAACATGGAACACATCATGTATCTGGTTGAGATTCGGAGGAAGAGCCAACTTGTAGGCTACTACTCCTATCTTTGAGAGAATCTGGAATGGCCCAATGTATCTTGGATGCAACTTCTTCACCTTAATTGACTCCGGCTCCTGTGGTTGGAGTTAACTTAAGGAATACATGTTCTCCTTCTTCAAACTCCAACGGCTTCCTTCTGACATCTGCATAGCTCTTTTGTCTGCTTTGAGCCGTCAACAATCGTTTTCTAATTACCGCAACTTGTTCTGCAGTTTGATCCACTATATCCGGACCAAGCATTCTTCTCTCGCTCAACTCTAGCCAGCATAAGGGGGATCTACATTTCCGTCCATAGAGTGCTTCAAAAGGGGCCATCTGTATACTGGCCTGATAACCATTGTTATATGCAAACTCTATAAGGGGTAAATGGATATCCCAGCTGCCTTTGAAATCTAGGACACATGCTCTCAGCATATCCTCTAACGTCTGTATTGTTCTTTCAGATTGACCATCTGTCTGAGGATGATAAGCTGTACTGAATCTGAGAGTAGTGCCCATTTCTTCCTGTAGAGCCCTCCAGAAATTTGAAGTAAATCGAGGATCTCTATCAGACACAATGCTGCTTGGGATACCATGGAGCCTAACGATCTCCTTTATATACAGCTTTGCCAGCTTTTCTAGAGAATCTCTCTTATTGATTGCCAGGAAATGTGCTGACTTTGTCAATCGATCGATTACTACCCAAACCGCATCATGTCTACTTGGTGTCAAGGGTAGTCCTTCCACAAAGTCCATGGCAATCCCATCCCATTTCCACTCAGGGATATCTAAGGGCTGCAACGTTCCTGCTGGCTTTTGATGTTCAACTTTCACTTTTTGGCAGGTTAAGCACTTAGATACGTAAGCTACAATATCTTTCTTCAGTAAAGGCCACCAGAATAACCTTTTAACATCATGGTACATTTTGGTCATACCTGGATGTACCTTATATCGGCTTTTATGTGCTTCATCCAGAATCCTTTCCCTTAATCCTCCAACATTTGGGATATAGGGTTTTCCCCTAAACTGTAGCAATCCGTCTGGGGACATCTCAAAATTCCTTGTCTTCCCTTTCTCCAGCTTGTCTTTGAATATTGCTGCGAGCTTATCCTGCTCCTGAGCCTCTTTGATCTCATATTCTATGCAAGTTCTGACATGAACTCCTCCAAAAGAATTCTCCGTCAGTTGCATTTGATATAGAGGGCTCCAGTCGCGCATATCTTCTATCAGTTCCAATTCCTTGATCATCATGTATGCAACCTGCACCACCTTTCTACTCAGGGCATCAGCTACCACATTGGCTTTTCCTGGATGGTATTTAATCTGGAAATCATAATCTTTTAACAATTCCATCCATCGCCGCTGCCTCATGTTCAGCTCTTTCTGATCCTGCAGATACTTCAGGCTTTTGTGGTCGCAAAACAACTCTGTCGTTGCTCCGTCTAAATAGTGCCTCCATATCTTCAGGGCATAGACCACAGCCGCAAGATCCAGATCATGAGTGGATAATTCTCTTCATGTGGCTTTAACTGACGAGAGGCGTAGGCTACTACTCGACCTTGCTGCATAAGCACACATCCCAGCCCCTGCTTGCTAGCATCAGTGTAGACTACATAAGTCTGAGTTGGGTCTGGAATAATCAGCACGGGAGTAGTCGTTAATCTCTGCTTCTCATCCCACTTAAACTGCTGATTCTTTCTGGTCAGCTTGGTAAGTGGTAAGGCAATTCGAGAAAAATCTTGAATAAATCTTCTGTAGTACCCTGCTAGGCCGAGAAAACTTCTAATCTCCGTCACTGTCCTGGGCTGCTCCCAGCTCAAAACTGCTTCAACTTTGCTAGGATCCACAGCTACCCCGTCTCGGGATATGACATGACCGAGAAATTTGACTTCTGAAAGCCAAAACTCGCACTTACTCAGCTTAGCATAGAGCTTCTTCTCTTTAAGGGTACCAAGAACAATCCTCAAATGCCTTTCATGCTCCTCTGGAGATTTGGAGTACACCAGAATATCATCAATAAAGACCACAACGAACTGATCTAGATAAGACCTGAAGATCCGATTCATATAGTCCATGAAAATAGCAGGTGCATTGGTTAGTCCAAAAGGCATCACCAAAAATTCAAAATGTCCGTAGCGCGTTCTGAACGCCGTCTTTGGAATATCATCTGGCTTGACCCTTAGTTGATGGTAGCCAGATCTCAAGTCAATCTTGGAGAATAAGCTCGCTCCTGCCAATTGATCTAGCAGGTCATCAATTCTGGGAAGAGGATATTTGTTCTTAACTGTAAGCTTATTTAATTCCCTGTAGTCAATGCACAGCCTTAAGCTACCATCTTTCTTCTTGACGAATAGTACTGGAGCACCCCATGGCGATACACTGGGTCGTATAAAACCCTTCTCCAATAGCTCCTCAATTTGCTTCTTCAGTTCCATCATTTTGTTGGGAACCATCCTGTATGGGGCTTTTGATACTGGTCCAGCTCCAGGTACAATGTCGATCGCAAACTCCACTTCACGCTCCGAAGGCAATCCCTGAATCTCCTTTGGAAAGACTTCAGGAAATTCATTGACTACAGGAACCTCCTCGATGCCTTCCTCCACTTCTGTTTGAATAGAAAAGAATACCACATATCCCTGACATCCTTTCCGCAGATATTTTTCTGCCTGAGCCTCTGTCACGAAGTTCAGTTGTACTTCTAAGCTCCGATCAGTGATCTTTGGACCAAGAACTAGGGTCTTGTTTCTGCAGTCCAACATCACATTATTGGAGGATAACCAATTTAAACCGAGTATGACCTCAATCTCCTGGAAAGGCATACAGATTAGGTCCAGGGTGGTACTGCAGTGCTCATAATGCACCACACTATTTAGACAGGCATCAGATGTGATCACCCTAGCGTTGGTGGGGGTTTTCACCTGTATATCATAACATAACTTGCTGATCAGAAGGCCTAGGCATTTAGCACATTCATAAGATATAAAGGAATGACTTGCACCCGAATCAAATAGGGCAGTCACAGCATGATCATTGAGATAGATTGTACCTTGGATCATCTCAGATGATCGCTGCGCATCCTCTCTAGTGAGTGCAAACACTCATCCTGCCGTCCTTGGCCTTGGATCAGTTATAGCTTGAGGACATTCCCTGGAAAAATGTCCGGGCTTTCCGCAGGTGTAGCATACATTCTGGCCCATCAAGCATGGTCTGTCACCATGATTCTTTCCACACTTTTCACATACTGGGGCCTTTGGATCCCTGTTATTGGACCTTCCGCGGAAATTTCCCTTATTAGGCCTCTTGGTCTGCCACAGGCGCTTTCTTTTCTTATAGCCGCTCCAACTGGCCGCTTCTTGATTCCGTCCGGCCTTATCAGGAGTCGCTTGATCCTTACTCCCAGATCTGGACAGCATTCTATGATTCATGCTGTTCTCAAAGATTCGACATGCTTCCACAGCCTTATTGAACTGGCTGTATTGTTGGGGAGTTAACTTCTCCTTTAACATAGAATTCAGCCCTCGGATCATTCTTTCTGTCATCCAGCATTCGTCATCCACTTGGCGTAGGTAAGTTGAATATTGAGATAGCCGGATGAACTTGGCCAAATATTCATCAAAAGCTTCTTTTTCTCCTTGCCTCAGCACAAGGAATTCAGCCTCCCTTTCATCTCTGACAGATTGAGGGAAATATTTCTCATAAAATTGCTCAAGAAATACTTCCCAGGTAACTGGAATGTCTCTTGCTTGGAGAAGTAACTCTGTATTCTTCCACCATCTATCCGCATCCTTTTCCAATTGATAGATGGCCATTTGGGCCTTGGTTTCAGTGGGGCAGTCAAGGACCTTAAAGATCTTCTCTAATCTGCTGACCCAATTTTCTGCTACATGTACTTCAAATGTCCCTTCGAATATGGGAGGATTGTGTTTGCAAAATCGCACCATCCATTGTTGGATGCCAACTGCCTCCTCCCTTGATTCAACCCTTCTCTGGGGCTGTTCCGCTTGCTGTGGTACTTCTTCAGGTTCTCTACTAGTTGCTCCTGAAGGCTCTGGCGGTCTTAAATTATTTACAGCTGCTACTACTGCCGCGGCTATGGCAGCATCTCTTTCTTGTTCATTTCGTGCTTGAGCAGCTCTCATTTCTTCTATCATCTTTTGTTGTTGTTCTAGTCGTTCTAGAATCATTTGATTAAGGTTTCCAGCCTCTTGGGGTTCCTCAGCTGGAAAAGTTCTCCTCGTTCGTACCATTTTGTTATACTTAAAAACAGAAGGAAATACGATAAATAACATAATTCCTTTTCATTTTATTTCAAACATAATATACATACAGAGTATATGTACCTATCACAGTACCATTCTAGTCCTTTATACATTGGAAATATTACTCTAATTTTTCTTAAACTTCATTCTAATATATTCTCCTACTAGGTAGATCCAGTCGGATATGGTACAATATGATTCTCTATCAAAGTACTGGTCCAACTCCGATCTCCAGGTAGGAGTCTTCGGCAATACATCATTCATAATTTCTAGCCAAAGCCCCATGGTTAACACATTTGGATCCCAGGCTTGATGTATGGCTTTCACCCTTGTGATAAACTCCTGGTAGACCGAATAATCTTGATTTATGTTTTCGAACAGGGTCTGCCTCAACTCGTATAGTTGTCGAGCTAATGCTACCGAGCTCTCAAGTTGCTCTCTACTCAGGTTCCTCCCTGGGATCATTCTTACGATTAACCCTCCCAAATATATTTCTACTAGAGTCACTTCGGGCCTACTGGGACCTGGCGCATTACTCTGATCACGTACTTGGCTGGATCCTGAACTGTCTGTTATATTCAAGGGTACCACACTTATAGGAATGGCAGGAATAGGGCCTTCTATCACCACCACCTCCTGATCATCACTCGGGAAGTTTGATCCTACCGAGGAACTTTCCTCTTCAGAGTTACCAACTACTGAAGGTGTCCAAGGGTCAGAATCATTGCTCATTATCTCCTCTTCTGAACTATCTGAACTAGAGACCTCTTGTCTAACCTCCCATTGGTTTACTGTAGTTTCAGACCCAAATCTATGTCTAGACATCCTGCAAACACTAACTTAGTGTCAATTATGACGGCTTTATCATGGTATATCTTTCTATAAATCATCTACTCAGAGCATTTCTTAAGCCAGAATCCTTTGCTCTGATACCAAAATGTCACGTCCTTATTTTTATACATCTTAGGGACCATTCAGTAGCACTTAAACCACTTTCAGGGTCATTGAAGTCTAAACACTTAATCTGGAATTTTATTCATATCGAGTACTGTTCACTGTGGCAAATTCCAGATGAGTGACCTGATTTTGAAAATTCATAACTAATTCTAGAAAAATTTAAATGAAGTGGTTCAAATTGCTAAATGAATATAACTAAAATATATTTCAGGGAAAAATCATTGGTTGACCAATCCTTGACAAATTTAACGTGGGTCAACGTTTCAATCTTACTGTTCATCCAATGACTTTCTCCTGAATCCAGCATTCTAGTCCTAACTTTAACAATTTATATCTTTTCGTGTATACATCCAAATTAGACATTATATATATCAAATTAAATCTTAGTATGTCTAATTTTTACCCTAAAAATTTCGTACATTAATTCAATCATTTACTATTTTTAATGATTTATCAAACATGAATGGGTCTTCACGAGTTACTGTTCTTTGAGCCTATTTTCAGCATTTAGTCTTTACATACCCAAGTATACAACCAACACATATCAGTCATACAGCCCAGATAACAATTAATATCAAATAATCAACTGTTATATATATATCAGTGCATGATTAACTCCCTCATATTTTATTGCATCCTTCTCTGTCTAAAATCCGGCAGCATAACTGCTACAATTCTTCTTTAGAAAGTAACCGATGTTGTACCGATTCGGTAATTCCCTTATGAGAACTACCATTCTACGTAGTACCCAGGAAAGACTGGATGAATCTGCTGGGTCCACTCACTTCCAGCCTCCTTAGACAGCACTACGTACACAGTACGTATCAGTTCCTTTCTTTGTTCCGTCTTCGTTGCCGGAATTTCGGCAGCCTACCGGCGTCTCTGAAGATTTCCAAATTTTATTTTGACAGAACCTCCCCTGTAATGTTATGTTTGGGAATGAGATTCAAAAGAATCCCAGTAACAATAATCATAACAAAATATGTAATGCAGAGTGACGGTGCTTGCTTGTGACTGTGTACAGATAAGTATGCTGCATGCTTCCATATTCAATAACATATGATCATAGCATTGGAATAGAGCTTCAAGCATAACATATAGGACAACAATCAACCAAACAAAACAACACATCACAAAGACATTACATAAGAGCTAGGATTAGTTGTTACCTCAAAAGCAGTGCTTTAGAACTTCCCTACTACTTCCAACTTCACCAGAACTTCCTTACTTCTTTCTTTCTCACACTTTCTCTCTCAAGAACTTCTCTCTTCCTTTCTTCCTTGCTTATGCCGAAATGAGGGGCTAGGTAGGGGTATTTATAGTGTTGAGCAATGGCAATCTTGTAATTAGGAAGACTTATGATCCTGTGGTCCTGGTTTTTCCTGGAATTTCCTATTTTCTTTAATTCTTTTTTATTGCATCACCCTGGACACCTCATGGGACACCTCATAGGACACCTCACCACCCATATGCTTCATGTGACGAAATTTGGAGGTTCTGGAAGCTTTCCGGTCCAATCCGGTACCGGGCCGGTCCATCGCCTCGAAAAACGTGCCGTTTTTTGAATCTGATATTTCTGAGAATCCTTTTTATGCCTACTGACCTCACATTTAGTATCTAGACCCTTTATATCATTAAATTTTTAATACTGGGTCCAGACTCAATTACAGATCCCCTGCGAAATGACCAAAATGCCCTTGGTGCCCTATCTTGTCCTATTTTAACCCTAAGGGCAAAATCATCATTTCACACCTTTCTGGACCCGGTCAAAGCTTATTCTGGCTCTAGTCAACCTTATTTAGACATGTCTTGCCCTCTGGGTCTGTCCAAAATGACCAGAATAACCTTTACTCATCTGCTGCCCTTTTTGTACAACATAGGGGCATTTTTGTAATTTCGCACTTTTCCGGGGTTCTGCTAGACACTGGCCCAACTATCAGTCCAAGAGTCTTATTGGGCCTCTAATGGCGCCATTTTTTGGCTTCCTGGGTCTATTATCTGTATGGCACGCATTACGAGGAATCTTCCTCTGCCCCAGTTCACCGAATATTTTAATTATTATTTACCGATTATACACCTTTCCGGACACAGGCTCCTTTTCCCAGATACAGTGTCCTACTATGCTCAGGCATCCCTGTGGGTTATAACAGTCATCTGACTGAAGTCATCCGATCGCATTCAGCCCCTTTAAAAATACCGATAAATCTCCCTATCGGATCCCTGGAGGCCTCATACCCCGTCTGGATTTTCTAATTTGCAGATAACTTTTCCTACAGACCTCCTATCGGTATTCTGTCAGTTTCCCGACATCCGCCCCATAAGGGTGCATCATCCTGTAATTTCTTACTTATATATGAAATCTAGGGTATCCGGTATAAATTTTTATAACTTTCGGACGATCATTCCATTTTCGGCTATCTGGAGTCTTCAAAAATTCCAGTATTAGGCTGGATTACCCAGCGTCACTTGCCCTATCTTCTGGTAAAATCTGGGACTGAAATGCCACCGGTCAGTCCAAACCACTTCTGGCCTAATTTTCTTTAATTATACTTTAGTCCCAGGGAACTTTTCCTTCTTTGCACTTAAGTCCCTTTATTTGGCTAAAATTACACTTTAAGACCCCACATTTTTGTCTACCTTTCTTTCCTAACCTTAAACTTTCCATATTTGCATTTAAGTCCTTTCATTTCTTTTCTTTTGCAATTTAGTCATTTTCTTTACATAAAGGACCACATCTCTTTCCTGAAACAGAACTCGTATATTCAATTTAATCTGTACATGGAAATCAGTACAGAAATTAAGGATATTACATTTCTCTCCCCCTTGAAATAAATTTCGTCCCCGAAATTTACATTACATCTATCCTATACAAACAATTCAGGGTACTTTTCTCTCATCTTTTCTTTTGTTTCCCATATAGCCTCTTGTTCAGTCAAGCCTTTCCAGATCACTTTAACTAAAGGAATTTGCTTATTCCGCAACTGCTTGACTTTTCTATCAGCAATTCGCACCGGTCCAACCTCATAGGTTAAGTCATCTCGCAGTGCGACCTCATCTTGCTCAATCACATGAGATGGATCTGGAACATACTTCTTTAATTAGGAAACATGAAACACATCATGTATCTGGCTGAGATTCGGAGGAAGAGCCAACTTGTAGGCTACTGCTCCTATTTTTGAGAGAATCTGAAATGGTCCTATATATCTTGGATGCAACTTCTTCACTTTAATCGATCGTCCGGCTCCCGTGGTTGGAGTTAACTTAAGGAATACATGTTCTCCTTCTTTAAACTCCAACGGCTTCCTTCTGACATCTGCATAGCTTTTCTGTCTACTTTGAGCCGTTAACAATCACTTTCTAATCATTGCAATTTGTTCTGCGGTTTGATCTACTATTTCTGGACCAAGCATCCTTCTCTCGCTCAGCTCTAGCCAGCATAAGGGGGATCTACATTTTTGTCCATAAAGTGCTTCAAAAGGGGCCATCCGAATACTGGCCTGATAACTATTGTTATAAGCAAACTCTACAAGGGGCAAATGGATATCCCAGCTGCCTTTGAAATCTAAGACACATGCTCTCAGCATATCCTCTAACGTTTCTATTGTTCTTTCAGATTGACCATCTGTCTGAGGATGATAAGCTGTACTGAATCTGAGAGTAGTGCCCATTTCTTCCTGTAAAGCCCTCCAGAAATTTGAAGTAAATCGAGGGTCTCTATCAGACACAATGCTGCTCGGGATACCATGAAGTCTAACTATCTCCTTTATATACAGCTTTGCCAGCTTTTCAAGAAAATCTCTCTTATTGATTGCCAGAAAATGTGCTGACTTTGTCAGTCGATCAATTACTACCCACACTGCATCATGTCTACTTGGAGTCAGGGGTAGTCCTTCCACAAAGTCCATGGCAATCCCATCCCATTTCCACTCAGGGATTTCTAGAGGCTGTAATGTTCCTGCTGGCTTTTGATGTTCAACTTTCACTTTCTGGCAGGTTAAGAACTTAGACACGTAAGTCACGACATCTTTCTTCAATCCAGGCCACCAAAATAACCTTTTAACATCATGGTACATCTTGGTCATACCTGGATGTACAGTATACCGACTTTTATGTGCTTCCTCCAGAATCCTTTCCCTTAATCCCACAACATTAGGGATATAGGGTCTTCCCCGAAACTGTAGTAATCTGTCGGGGGACATCTCAAAATTCCTTGTCTTCCCCTTCTCCAGCTTGTCTTTGAATATTGTCGCGAGCTTATCCTGCTTTTGAGCCTCTTTTATCTCATTTTCTATGCAGGCCCTGACATGAACTCCTCCGAAAGGATTCTCCGTCAGTTGCATTTGATATAGAGGGCTCCAGTCGCGCATATCTTCTATCAGTTCTAATTCCTTGATCATCATGTATGCAACCTGCACCACCTTTCTACTTAGGGCATCAGCTACCACATTGGCTTTCCCTGGATGGTATTTGATCTGAAAATCATAATCTTTTAACAATTCCATCCATCGCCGCTGCCTCATGTTCAACTCCTTCTGATCCTGTAGATACTTCAGGCTTTTGTGGTCGCAAAACAATTCTATCGTTGCTCCATATAAATAGTGCCCCCATATCTTCAGGGCATAGACCACCGCAGCAAGCTCCAGATCATGAGTGGGATAATTTTCTTCATGTGGCTTTAACTGCCGAGAGGCGTAGGCTACTACTCGACCTTGCTGCATAAGCACACATCCCAGCCCCTGCTTGCTAGCATCAGTGTAGACTACATAAGTCTGAGTTGGGTCTGGAATAATCAGCACGGGAGTAGTCGTTAATCTCTGCTTCAACTGCTGGAAGCTAGCCTCACACTTCTCATCCCACTTAAACTGCTGATTCTTTCTGGTCAGCTTGGTGAGTGGTAAGGCAATTCGAGAAAAGTCTTGAATAAATCTTCTGTAGTACCCTGCTAGGCCGAGAAAACTTCTAATCTCCGTCACTGTCCTGGGCTGCTCCCAGCTCAAAACTGCTTCAACTTTGCTAGGATCCACAGCTACCCCGTCTCGGGATATGACATGACCGAGAAATTTGACTTCTGAAAGCCAAAACTCGCACTTACTCAGCTTAGCATAGAGCTTCTTCTCTTTAAGGGTACCAAGAACAATCCTCAAATGCCTTTCATGCTCCTCTGGAGATTTGGAGTACACCAGAATATCATCAATAAAGACCATAACGAACTGATCTAGATAAGGCTTGAAGATCCGATTCATGTAGTCCATGAAAATAGCAGGTGCATTGGTTAATCCAAAGGGCATCACTAGAAACTCAAAATGCCCATAGCGCGTCCTGAATGCCGTCTTTGGAATATCATCTGGCTTGACCCTTAGTTAATGGTAGACAGATCTCAAGTCAATCTTAGAGAATAAGCTCTCTCCTGCTAATTGGTCTAGCAGGTCATCAATTCTGGGAAGAGGATACTTATTCTTAACTGTAAGCTTATTTAATTCCCTGTAGTCAATACATAACCTTAAACTGCCATCTTTCTTCTTGACAAATAGCACTGGAGTACCCCATGGCGATACATTGGGTCGTATAAAACCCTTTTCCAATAGCTCCTCAATTTGCTTCTTCAGTTCCATCATTTCTTTGGGAGCCATCCTGTACGGGGCTTTTGACACTGGTCCAGCTCTAGGTATAATGTCGATCGCAAATTCCACTTCACGCTCTGAAGGCAATCCCTGAATCTCCTTTGGAAAGACTTCAGGAAATTCATTCACTACAGTCCAACATCACATTATTGGACCATAACCAATTTAAACCGAGTATGACATCAATCTCCCGGAAAGGCATACAGATTAGGTCCAAGGTGGTACTGCAGTGCTCATAACGCACAACGATATTTAGACAGGCATCAGACGTGATTACTTTAGTGTTGGTGGGGGTTTTCACCTGTATATCATAATGCAATTTACTGATAAGAAAGCCTAGGCTTTTAGCAGAGTCATAAGATATAAAGGAATGACTTGCACCCGAATCAAATAGAGCAGTCACAGCATGATCATTGAGGTAGATTGTACCTTGGATCATCTCAGATGATCGCTGCGCATCCTCTCTAGTGAGTGCAAACACTCGTCCCGCCGTCCTTGGCCTTGGATCAGTTATAGCTTGAGGACATTCTTTGGAAAAATGTCTGGGCTTTCCGCAGGTGTAACAAACATTCTGGCCCATTAAACATGGTTTATCCCCATGATTTCTTCCACACTTTTCACATACTGGGGCCTTTGAATCCCTGTTGTTGGATCTGCCGCGGAAATTTCCTCTATTTGGCTTTTTGCTCTGCCACGGTCGCTTCCTCTTCTTATAGCTGCTCCCACCTGCAGCTTCTTGATTTCGACCGGCCTTGTCCAGGATCACCTGATCTCTACTCCCCGGTCTAGACAGCATTCGATGATTCATGCTATTTTCTATAATTCGGCACGCTTCCACAGCCTTATTGAACTGGCTGTATTGTTGCGGAGTTAACTTCTCCTTTAGCATAGAGTTCAGTCCTCTAATCATTCTTTCTGTCATCCAGCGTTCGTCATCCACTTGGCGTAGGTAAGTTGAATATTGAGATAGCCGGATGAACTTGGCCAAATATTCATCAAAAGCTTCTTTTTCTCCTTGCCTCAGCACAAGGAATTCGGCCTCCCTTTCATCTCTGATAGATTGAGGAAAATATTTCTCATAAAATTGCTCAAGAAACACTTCCCAGGTAACTGAAATGTCTCTTGCTTGGAGAAGTAACTCTGTATTCTTCCACCATCTATCCGCATCCTTTTCCAATTGATAGATGGCCATTTGGGCCTTAGTTTCAGTTGGGCAGTCGAGGACCTTAAAGATCTTCTCTAATCTGCTGACCCAATTCTCTGCTACCTGTACTTCGAATGTCCCTTCGAATACTGGAGGATTGTGTTTACAAAATCAAACCATCCATTGTTGGATTCCTACTGCCTCCTCCCTCGATTCAACCCGTCTCTGGGGCTGCTCCGCCTGCTGTGGTACTTCTTCAGGTTCTGTACTAGTTGCTCCTGAAGGCTCTGGCAGTCTTAAATTATTTACCACTGCTGCTATTGCTGCGGCTATGGCAGCATCTCTTTCCTGCTCATTTCGTGCCTGAGCAGCTCTCATTTCTTCTATCATCTTTTGTTGTTGCTCTAATCGCTCTAAAATTAGTTGATTAAGATTTCCAGCTTCCTGTGGTTCCTCCGCTGGAATCGTTCTTCTTGTTCGAACCATTTTGTTATGTTCTAACATAGAAAGGAATGCGATAAACAACAACATTTCTTATTTCATTCAAACATAGCATACAAAGTACATATTACAGTCTTACATATGCTACTGTACTGATCTTTTACACATTGGAAATATTACTCTAATTTTTCTTAAACTTTATTCTAATAAACTCTCCTACTAAGTAGATCCAGTCGGATACGGTACAGTATAGTTCTTCATCAAAATACCGGTCCAACTCTGATCTCCACATAGGGGTAGTGGGTAGTACATCATCCATGATAGCTTCCCAAAGACTCATGGTCAGCACATTTAGATCCCAAGCTTGGTATATTGCTTTTACTCTCGTAATAAACTCCTTGTAGACCGTATAATCTTGAGCTATGTTTCTGATCAGAGTCTGCCTCAACTCGTATAGTTGTCGGGCTAATGCTACTGAGCTCTCAAGTTGTTCTCTATTCAGGTTCCTCCCTGGGACCATTCTTACGATTAAACCTCCCAAATGTATTTCTACTAGGGTCACTTCGGGCCTACTGGGACCTGGCATATTACTCTGACCACGTACCTGGCTGGATCCTGAACTGTCTGCTATATTCAAGGGTACCACACTTATGGGAATGGCAGGAATAGGGCCTTCTATTATCATCACCTCCTGATCATCAATCGGGAAGTTTGATCCTACCGAGGAACTATCCTCCTCAGAATCACCAGCTGCTGGAGGTGTCCAGAGGTCAGAATCATTGCTTACTATCTCTTCTTCTGAACTATCTGAACTAGAGACCTCTGGTCTTAATTCCCATTGGTTTACTGTAGTTTCAGACCCACATCTATGTCTAGCCATTCTACAATCACTAACTTAGTGTCAATTATGACGGCTTTATCATGGTATATCTATCTACAAATCATCTACTCAGAGCATTTCCTAAGCCAGAATCCTTTGCTCTGATACCAAAATATCACATTCCTATTTTTATACATCTTAGGGACCATTCAGTAGCACTTAGAACCACTTTAAGAGTCATTGAAGTCTAAACTCTAAATCTGGAATTTTATTCATATCGGGTACTATTCACTGTGGCAAATCCCAGATGAGTGACCTGACTTTAAAAATTCATAACTAATTCTAGAAAACTCAAAATGAAGTGGTTCAAATTGCTACATGAAGATAACTTAAGTATATTTCAGGGAAAACTCAATGGTTGACCAATCCTTGACAAATTCAACGTGGGTCAACGTTTCAATCTTACTGTTCATCCAATGACTTTCTCCTGAATCCAGCATTCTGGTCCCAACTTTAACAATTTATATCTTTTCGTGTATATATCCAAATAAGGCACTCTATATATAAAATTAAATATTATTATGTCTACTTTTTACCCTAAAAATTTCGTACATTAATTCAATCATTTGCTATTTTTAATATTTTATCAAACATGAATAGGTCTTCACGAATTACTGTTCACTGAGCCTATTTTCAGCATTTAGTCTTTACATACACATGCATACAACCAACACATATCAGTTATACATGTCAGATAACAATTAATATTAAATAATCAACTGTTATATATTAGTGCATGATTAACATTCTCCTATTTCTGTTACACTTTCCGTTGTCTAAAATTCCGACAGCATAACCGCTACATTCTGTCTGTAGAAAGTAACCGATCTTGTACCGATTCGGTAATTCCCATAGGAGCTACCATTCTACGTAAGTACCCAGGAAAGACTGGATGAACCTGCTAGGTCCACTCATGTAACATCCCGATTTTTAGTCTAGGAGATCGGGACAGTTCATCTAGGTCCAAGATGAGGAATGTGAGAAATATCCTAAGTCTTAAGCCTAGGAATTCTGCAGGTAGCTTGATATGGGCTGGCTCCTGTGTAAGATAACCTGATATGGGCTGGTTGTCGAGCCTTTCAATTAACGATGACTCCCGAAGAGTTCAAGGGATGAGTTATTGAAAGAGAATTTCTAGAACTTAAGATGAAGGATGAGAAGATGAGTAATAGATGCCAGAAAGAGAATGCAGGGGCAAAATCGTAATTATGGGAAAGATTGGGCTGGTAGCCGATGAGTACCATATTTTGCCAGAAAATAGAGAAAATTATGCTGATCATTTCACTGAACTGTGAAATGTGCATATGAGGTCTCTATGTGTATGAAAGAATTAGAAATGTGACTAGGGGTAAAATGGTCATTTTGGAAAAGTGTGCGCGTGAGTGCTTTTTCAGGCCAAAACAGCCCGGTCCGGATAAAATATCTGAAAATACCGGGAGATAGAGAAAATGATTCCGGGTTGAATGAGGAGTCACGGAATTTTGATTTGAGATCCCGATTTTTCTGTAAAAATTCCGGAAGATGGGAATTTACAGTTATAATCGGTACAGGAAAAGCAGTCCCGATAGGGATGATCGGACTGTGGCTAGGGGCGTATAGTGTTTCTAAGGCCTTTAGTGACACCAGGGAAGGCCCAGGCCCATTAGATCAGTTCAGTGGTAAAAGGGGCCGGTGTCCGGGAAAAAGGTGCAAAATGACGAAAATGCCCTTATGTTATAGAACAGCTGAAGAATGAGTAAAGGGTATTTTGGTCATTTGGCTAAGGTTAGTCAGTCCAGACAGGGTATCTGGATAGTTGACCAGGGTCAAAGAATACTCTGGTAAGATGGGAAAAGACAATAATGTCCCTAGACCTAATAAAGTAAAGAAAGAAAGACTAAGGGCATTTTGGTAATTTGCCAAGGGGTGTTTCTTGGGAATCGTGCCATCAGAGTACTTGGGCTGGATCAGAGACCCAAGATGATATTCTCAGGCCCAAAAACGCAGGCCCAGTGATTCAGGGGGAAAAGTGACATTAAAATAATGATTTAATGACTTTTCAGTAAAGTAAAGTTACTCGGTTGGCACGATAACCGAGGAAGTGATCAGATAAAGTCTGGGACTTATCTGGATAGCATTGGAAGGCATGAAAGGTCCCTTCCAGATGCCACATGGCGTCATCTTAGAGGCGGAAGAAAAGTTAAGGACACGTATTACGGTGCAAGACTCTGGACCGGTGAGTCAGCAGGCTGAGTCAGCTGATGAGGTGTCCCGGGTTTTAGACATGTGAGAAATGTGCTGCTGAGGTGTCCGCTGAGGTGTCCACTGAGGTGTCCTGGATGATGCAGTAAAAAGGAATAAAGAAAAATAGGAAAATCCAGGACCACATGTTCAGATGGCTTCAAAATTACAGGAATGCCATTGAGGGAAACTATAAATACCCCCTCCCCCTCCCATTTCATGCATCCCACGGTTTTGAGCCTTTTAGAGAGAGGAGGAGGTGCTAGAGAGAGAAAGTGAGAGGAAGAAAGAAAGAAAGGAAGTTCTGGCAGAGCTGGAAGCAGAATAGAGATAGTAGAGCTCTGCTAAGCCTTTGAGGTAGTAACTAATCCTAGCTTTTATGTAATGGCTTTGTGATTTGTTGTGCTATTGTTTGGTTGGATTGTTGTCTTATGTGTTATGCTTGAAGCTCTACTGCAATGCTATGATCATATGTAATTGAGTATGGAAGCACGCAGCATACTTATCTGTACACAATCACAAGCAAGCACTGTCACTCTGCATTACATATATTGTTATGATTGTTGCTACTGAGATTCCCCCGAATCTCATCCCCATCCATAACCCATTACAGGGAGGTTATGCTGAAGTGGATTTTGAGAATCCTAAGAGACGCCGTTATGCTGCCGAAGTAAAGACTGAACATCAGTATATGATAAGTACTGTGTACGTAGTGCTGTCTAAGGAGGCTAGAAGTGAGTGGACCTAGCCGGTTCATCTAGTCTTTCCTGGGTACTACGTAGAATGGTAGTTCTCATGAGGGGATTACCGAATCAGTACAGTTCAGTTCTTTGTACAGATGAAGCGTAGCGGTTATGCTGCCGGAGTTTAGGCAGAAAGAGATGTAATAGAGATAGCAAGATTATGTATATGTCTTGTTGTGTATGACATTATGTTATTCAATGATAAGTATTGTTTGGCATATTCAATTTAGGTATGGTAAATTAAGGGGAAATTCGCAGGTCCTGAGGAAGCAGTATTCTGACCTCAGTTTGACCTAGTAAACGGAGGAGTCCGGCCACGAGATTTGGTGAGCCGGTAGTACACATCTGGGGCATTCCGTGGATAGGTAATAAGCCTCATTTGGATGTGTAGAACGAGATAAATTAGTTTTCAAAGTAAAGATTCAGAATAAGGAACTTAAGAGTAAAATTTTGAATTTCTGGGCTTAAGTTAAAATATAATCAAGCTAATATTGCTTCCGCAAGTGTACTCTGAGGAGTCTAAGGGAGGATGTTTCAACTCACTTCCAGCCTCCTTAGACAGCACCTACGTACACAGTATGTATCAGTTCCTTTCTTTGTCCCGTCTTCGTTGCCAGAATTTCGGCAGCCTACCGGCGTCTCTCAAGATTTCCAAATTTTATTTTGACAGAACCTCCCCTGTAATGTTATATTTGGGAATGAGATTCAAAAGAATCCCAGTAGCAATAATCATAACAACATATGTAATGCAGAGTGACGGTGCTTGCTTGTGATTGTGTACAGATAAGTATGCCGCATGCTTCCATATTCAATAACATATGATCATAGCATTGGAATAGAGCTTCAAGCATAACATATAAGACAACAATCCAACCAAACAAAAGCACAACAAATCACAAAGACATTACATAAGAGCTAGGATTAGTTGCTACCTCAAAAGCAGAGCTTCAGAACTTCTCTACTACTTCCAACTTCACCAGAACTTCCTTACTTCTTTCTTTCTCTCATTTTCTCTCTCAAGAACTTCTTTCTTCCTCTCTTTCTTGCTTGTGCCGAAATGAGGAGCTAGGGGGGTATTTATAGTGTTGAGCAATGGCAATCTCGTAATTTTGAAGACTTATGATCCTGTGGTCCTGGTTTTTCCTGAATTTCCTATTTTTCTTTATTCCTTTACTGCATCATGCATGACATCACTCAATGCCAACTCATGGGACACCTCACCTCCCACATTCTTCACATGGAGAAATTGAGAGAGAGCTAGAGCCTTCCGGAAGCTTTCCGGTCCAATCCGATACCGGCCCGGTCCGTCTCCTCGAAAAACGTGCTGTTTTCTGAATCTGATTTTTCTGAAAATCCTTTTTATGTCTACTGACCTCACATTTAGTATCTAGACCATTTATATCATTAACTTTTTAATACTGGGTCCAAACTTAGTTACAGATCCCCTGCGAAATGACCGAAATGCCCTTGGTGCCCTATCATGTCCTATTTTAACCCTAAGGGCAAAATCGTCATTTCACACCTTTCTAAACCTGGTCAAAGCATATACTGGCTCTAGTCAACCTTATTTATATATGTCTTATCCTCTAGGCTTATCCAGAATGACCAGAATGCCCTCCATTCATCTGCTGCCCTTTTTTGTACAACACAGGGGCATTTTCGTAATTTCGCACTTTTCCGGGGTTCCGCTGGACACTGGCCCAACTATCAGTCCAAGAGTCTTATTGGGCCTCTAATGGCGCCATTTTTGGGCTTCCTGGGTCCATTATCTGTATGGCACGCATTACGAGGAATCTTCCTCTGCCCCAGTTCACCGAATATTTTAATTATTATTTACCGATTATACACCTTTCCGGACACAGGCTCCTTTTCCCAGATACAGTGTCCTACTGTCTCAGGCATCCCTGTGGGTTATAACAGTCATCTGACTGAAGTCATCCGATCGCATTCAGCCCCTTTAAAAATACCGATAAATCTCCCTATCGGATCCCTGGAGGCCTCATACCCCGTCTGGATTTTCTAATTTGTTGATAACTTTTCCTACAGACCTCCTATCGGTATTCTGTCAGTTTCCCGACATCCGCCCCATAAGGGTGCATCATCCTGTAATTTCTTACTTATATATGAAATCTAGGGTATCCGGTATAAATTTTTATAACTTTCAGACGATCATTCCATTTTCGGCTATCTGGAGTCTTCAAAAATTCCAGTATTATGCTGGATTACCCAGCGTCACTTGCCCTATCTTCTGGTAAAATCTGGGACTGAAATTCCACCTGTCAGTCCAAACCACTTCTGGCCTAATTTTCTTTAATTATACTTTAGCCCCAGGGAACTTTTCCTTCTTTGTACTTAAGTCCCTTTATTTGGCTAAAATTACACTTTAAGACCCCACATTTTTGTCTACCTTTCTTTCCTAACCTTAAACTTTCCATATTTGCATTTAAGTCCTTTCATTTCTTTTCTTTTGCAATTTAATCCTTTTCTTTACATAAAGGACCACATCTTTTTCCTGAAACAGAAGTCGTATATTCCATTTAATCTGTACATGGAAATCAGTACAGAAATTAAGGATATTACATATCATATGAAATATAATTGGCCAAATTAAACATAGAAACAGAGCTTCAATCATCTACACATATGCACACAATTTAACAAAGCCATAGCACAATCAAGCATAACATTCAATACATACAAGTTTAGGGTAAGTTTACTACCTTATTGCTTTACTCCCTTTCACTTTAACTTTACTTTTTCCTTCTTACTTTTCCTTGATGTGTGGCTGCCTCTTTTGAGTCCACAATCAAATCCTAACATCACATAATCATCCATTCATTACAATCTAACTTCTCTTGGACATTAAACTTACTTTAACTAACATAACTTCCTTTAATCTTTACCAATTGCTTTGGCCTTTGAATCAATTGATATCTTGACCTTACCCTACACAAATTCATATTTTGAATCCATTTATGAGCTTAGAATCATGAAATTCCAGCTCCCATGCACTGTTCTATATAGATTTGAAAAACATGCATAATTCTTCCAAAAATTCCCATTTTGATTCCAATGCTTCCCATACTTGTTTCTCTACTTTATCCCACACAACTTTTCATTTTAAAACCATTGGAATCATCAAAATCATGAAATTTCAATCACTGTTCATGCGATTGAACAGTGACAGAAAAGAATTCTAAACATTACAACTTTCAATTCCAATGTTTCCAAGGTTTAAAACCTATCCAATCCTACACAAAATTATCATATAAATTCAATGGAAGCATTAGATCATCAAAATTCCATCTCCTTCTATCATGAACAGTGCATGAACAGTGCAAACCGATTTGTTTCATCCATGGCAGAGTCAAGAATATCAACTTGATTCAACAACCAATCATCTAACTAGCTTGTTTAAGCTTTAATATCATAATTATAACTTTAATTTTTTCTTTCTCCTTTCATCTAAGGCTTTGGACATCATATACACCTTAGAGAAAACTCAACTTTCTTCCATGAAAACCCTAAGTTCAAGCTCCCAAATAAGAAAAATAAGCTAGGATAGATTGCTTACCTTTAATCTCTAGCTTGCTTGAACTTTGGACCTTGAATTCTTCTTTGTCTTGGCTTGAGTTTTCATTTTACCATATTTTCCCCAAGGCTTCTTCATTCACGATTTTGGGCAGAAAAATGGGGTATTTATAGAAAAATTCCATGGAAAATGGATGGTCAAGATCACTTTGGTTACTATTTGATCTAATGGTCCATAATCCACCTTGCAAGAAGCTTGCCCTAGAAGCCTCATTAATGACATCATCCATGACATCATGAGGGCTTTGTTTGGCTCAATAAAGTTGGAAATACTGATAGGATAAATCCCAATCTAGTCCGATACTGATCGGGTCAGTTTTATAAAAACCAGAATGTTTTATGTTCCCGATTTTTATAATATTCTAGAATATGTATTCTGTCAGGAAAACCAGTATTTAGATTTCTCCTACCATCGACATTATTATATTGAGTATTTATCTAGTATCCATCCATTGAGAAATGATCAAAATACCCTTGGTGCCCTTTCTTGCACTATATTAACCCTAAGGGCATAATTGTCATTTCACATCTCTTTATACCTTATCAGGGCATATACTAACTCCGGTAATCATTCCTGTACTCATGCTAGCATTTTTGGCCTATCCAAAATGACCAAAATGCCCTCCTTTCATCTCTTGTACAATATTATAACTTAGGGGCATTTTCGTAATTTCATATTTTTCCGGGTTCCTTTGGACACTGGCCCACATAACTGTCCAGTTACCTTCTTAGTCCTTTGTGATGCCATTTTGGGCCTTTATATGGTCCACTACCTTTATGGCACAAATCCTGAGAAACCTCTCCCGAAGGTATTTATCGGTTATTTTATTCTACTTTAAATTCCATTAGAAATTCTACAGGATTCTTTTTCTGACCCTGTCAGTTTTATAAATTATCATATTAATTATAAGAATTTACTATAAAGTTTCATCAGATTCTTAGGTCCAAAAAATACTATAATAATTTCTCCTAACTTCAGAAATTTATATCAATTTTTCGGGACCGCAAATTGAAATTCTGTGTTACGTCAAACTAACCGGAATAATTTTCTTTAGCTACTGGTAAAATTTGGAACTGAACTAATTTTGGGTATTTTTGGGCCTTTTCCGGCTCAACTTTTTCATAATTACAATTTTGCTCCTTAAACTTTTGATAAACTACATTTAGATCCTCAACTTTTCATAATCACACTTAATAGCCCAAAATTCATGTCTACTTTACATTTTGTACCGTTGAACTTTTATACTTTTCACTTTAGTCCCTCTTTTTTTTAAATCTTTATCTTATCATTCTTCTCTTCTCTATTCATCATCACAATCCTTTCGAAACCTCTTTCCTCTATCAGTATTATACAGATAGGGAAAAATTAGGACGTGATATTTCTATCCCTTTAAAATAAATTTTGTCCTCGAAATTTACTTAGTACCTTAGTCAACTATCTCGACTATATATCTTTTTTTTTGTTATATCTCTTTCTGTTTTATGATTAAGGATTGGGGTATCTATCTCTTATCTTTGATCTTATCATCTAGCGGAGTGCTTACAGTATCTGCTTTATGTCCTTGCTGTCATTACTCTTCTTATCTGAATCAACTCAATTAGAGTTCAACTTTACCTCATTTCGATACTTGCTCACTTGCTATGCATCTGTTTGCTTATAGACAACTTATTGTACTAGACTTATGAGTAGTGTCCATTTCTTTCATATCAAACTCTCTCGAATATTACTGTATTCGGGAGTTTTCATCAATTACTCATCATACTTTCTAGCACTTATATCTTATTACTTCTCTTAGTATCTCACAGACTGTAATATCCCTCATTTTCTGTACTGATTAGTATGTACAGTTTGTGTATAATGTATGTGAGATTTTGCAGGAAAAGATGTGGCCATTTATGTAAAGAAAGGGATTAAATTGAAAAAGAAAGAAAAGGCAAGGACTAAAGTGAAAATATAAAAGGTTTAAGGCTAAAAAAGAAAGGTAGAAAAAATGTGGGGTCTTTAAGTGTAATTTTAGCCAAATTTAAGGGACTTAATTGAAAAGAAGAAAAGTTTCTAGGGGTTAAAGTGTAATTAAAGAAAGTTGAGCCAGAAGTGGTTTAGACCGCCCGAAAGCATTTTAGTCCCAGATTTCACCAGTAGATAGAGGAGAAGATGCTGGTTTATATGGCTTAATACACTAATTTTATCAGGACTCCAGATAGCCAAAATTTATCTGATAGTCTAAAAGTATAAAAAATTCTTATCGGATATCCTAGACCTCAAATATGAGTGAAAAACTACAGGAAGATGCATCCTGTAGAGACGGATGTCAAGGAACTAACAAAATACTGAAAGGAGGTTTGTAGAAAAAGTTATTCATAAATTAGTAAATTTAGACGGGAGTCGTGACCTCCGGGTATCCGATTGGGAGATTTATCGGTATTCAAATTGAGACTGAATGAGCTCAGATGACATCAGTCAGATACCTGTTATGACCCAAAGGGATGCCTAGACTCAGTATATCAGTTTATCTGATAAAAGGAGTCGGTGTCCAGAAAGGTGTAGAAACGGTGTACAATGGCAAAAATACCCGATGAATATCGTCGGAAGATATTTCTCAGGATTCGTGCCATAAAGGTGGTGGACCCTATAAAGGCCCAAAATGGCACCAACCAAGGCCCAATAAGACACTTAGACTGATAGGTGGGCCAGTGTACAGGGGGACACCGGAAAAGTGCGAAATTACGAAAATATCCCTGTGTTGTCCTAAGAAGTAACAGATGAATGAAGGCCATTTTGGTCATTTTGAACCGACTAGAACGCCCAAGACATGTACAGGAAGGTTAGTCAAACTCAGTATATGCCCTGACAAGGTACAAAGAGGGCATTTTGGTCATTTTGAACTGACTAGAATGCCCAAGACATGTACAGGAAGGTTAGTCAAACTCAGTATATGCCCTGACAAGGTACAAAGAGGTGTGAAATGACGATTTTGCCCTTAGGGTTAATATAGTGCAAGGAAGGGCACCAAGGGTATTTTGGTCATTTCCAAGGGATCTGAAATTAAGTTTAGACCTAGTATAAAATGTCAATGATATAAAGAACCCAGATAATGAACTTAAGTTCAGAAGATATATTATGGAATTTCAGAAGGATTTGATTCATGAAACAGTCCAGTTTTCGAGGAATGGAACCGGGCTGGTACCGGATTGGACTAGAATTTTTCCATAGGCTTCTTGGACCTTCAATTTCACCATATGAGGGATTAGGTGTCCCATGAAGTGTCCCTTGGATGATATCATAAAGGTGATGTCATAAATGAAAAAGAGAAGAAAATCCAAGATTAAATCTTGGCCTTTAGATCAAATAGTACCCAAAATGATCTTGGCCTTTCATTTCCACTCAAGTTTGCCTATAAATACCCCCCAAATCAGATTCAATTTGGCATGCATGACAACCCTAGGGAAACTCTTGCAAAATTTTCACTCAAGCCAAAAGGAAGCAAGCACCTTGGAGGAACTATCAAGGTAATTAGTTCCCTTGATCCTAGACTATATTCTAGTAGATTTGCTCTTGGTTTTAAGTGGTTTTTGAGGCATAAATCTTGTGGAGGTGCTGCTTGAATTTCTGTGTATGTGTGAAAAGAACATGAGTTTTATGTTATGGATAGTTTATATAAGCTTAAACAAGCTAGAATCAAGTGGTAATGGCTTAGGAATTCAAGTATGTTTGAGAATCCAAGATCATGTTCTGTTCTGTACAGTACGAAATCACTGTTCATATGTTGGAATTTCATGGTTTTGATGCTTCCAATGAGTTTAAAATGGAAAATTGTGTGGGGTTATAGTAGGGAAACAAGTATTGGAAGCATTGGAATCAAAATGAGAATTTTTAGAAAAACATAGGCCACTTTTCGGTTTTGTACTGCAGCATGAGATGCTATTGGATTCTAGAATTTTTTAATGCATATTTGGATTCTACATGAAAAATTATGTGGAAATGAACCATGAGAGTTTAGTTTAGAAAGATGTAATCATAAGTCACAAATTAGAGAAAGAAAGGGGCTTAATGGAACCCTAGCCTTGAGATTGGATTGGAATTGAGTTGTAACTTGGTAATTGCTTTGTTATGCCTAGGTTTTGACATTTGTGGGAAGGAAGGATCAATTCAAGAAGGAATTGGCAAAGATACATAAGAGGTAGCAAGAATACTTAACTATAAACTTATGTTGTTTGATTAATATGCTTGCTTGTTATGCATGAAGTTTGGTTGAGCATGATATGTTATGTGATGATGATTATGATGATGATGATGAGTTATGAATATGTGCAACTCCTTGCAACCTATGTCATGACAATATGCATGTTAGAGTTTGTTTATGTATGTTCATGAATTAGCTCCCATTGCATGATAACATGTTAGGCATTTAATCAAGCATGTATAACCTTATAGTTTGTATGACTTGCTATTGAGATTTTCATGAAATCTCTTTCCTTCCATATAAATAACCATGCTCTAGGTGCTGGATCTTCTCAAGGCAAGAGAGTAGATGTAGATGGATGACGGTATATAATTTAAAGAGTGTGCACTTTACTTACAAGTTGATGTTTTGGTGTGTATGATGTATGCTACTCACAAATCTGAACCGAGGTAGTGTACTTCCAGCAATAGTTTAAGTGACTTATTCGATGAGTTTTCATATAAAATTTGGTATTAAAAGAGTTAAGATCCAGATCTTTAATTGGACACCAAGAACGCCTAATTTGGTTAAGTACTCTAATTGTTATGATTTTTCAAAGTTGGACCTAAAATCTGGATCAAGATAAGTTGAGTCCTGAGAGGCAGTGAAGTTCATGCGAGGTTTACAACTAGCAAATGAACGAATTTTTCTACTACTTTTTATGAGATTAAATTACACATATGGAGATTTAAATCCATATGCAACACGACTCATTTGGATAAGTAACCAAAGAGAAATAAATTTTTGAAAATGAGGCAAGAAAACTGGAACTTCCAGATCTACCAAATGAACAGTGATTTTCAACAAATAAACTGATTTCATTTGGATAAGGAAATCTCATTTTTATATTTTCCCCTCAAATTTAAATGAAATATATTTCATTATAAATTGGAACCACCTCATTTCGATTTTTTTAGATTTAATTATGAATTTCCAAAGTCTATGGTGTAATCTAAAATTACCAAGTGAACAGTATCCGATAACCTAACTCTTGAGAATTCATGTTTCTAAGGTAAAATGCTGTTCCAATGATCTAAGATACTTCCAATTGAGTATATGTAAGCATGAGATTAAGGATGTTTCATTTTAGTATCATAGCAAAGGATTCTGGCTTAGGAAATGCTCTGAATAGATAATTTTAGATAGATACTCATTAGTAAAGCTATCATAATTGACATTAAGTTAGTGTTTGCAGGATGGCTAGGCATAGAACCAGATCAGAAACCACAGTTAACCAAGGGGGTCCCAGACCAGAGGTCTCTAGTCCAGACAGTTCTGGAGTGAGATCATAGGAAGAGGAAGAGATAATGAATAATGATTCTGATCTTTGGACACCTCCTGGGTTAGTGACTCTGAAGTGGATAGTTCCTCAGTAGGATCAAACTTTATGATTGAGATACCAGAGGGGATCCAGAGGGAGGAACCTATCCCAGCTATTCCTATAAGTGTAGTACCCCCAAGCATAGCAGATACTGGTATGGAGACAGATCAGGCAGACATTCCAGGACCCAGTAGAGTGCCAGACCCGACAGATGTGCTAGGTCCTAGTAAACTAAAGATGACTATGGTAGGGATACATATGGGAACCCAAATTATAGAGCTAGTACCTAGAAAGAATATGAATGAAGAGCGATTTGAAAGGGCAATAGAATTAGCTCGGCAGCTGTATGATCTTGGAAGACTTCTAGTCAGTGACAGTGACCAAGATTATAGAGTTTATCAGGATTTTATTACAAGGATAAGAGGTGCATACCGAGCTTTTGATCCAGATATTCTGACCCTGAATGACTGGATAAATATTATGGCTGATATTTTATCGACTACTCCTACCTGGAGAGCAGGGTTAGATGAACATTTTGAGGAAGAACCTTACTGCAGCATACCAGACTGGATTTACCTAGTCAAAGAGTTTATTAGAATAACTTTTAAGAAGGAATAGGGTATGTTTAGAGATAGTAATGTTCTCTATGTACATATGTAATGTATAAAAGACTAGTATGACAATGTATGTATGACTGTGACAATGTATGCATACCCTGTATGTACATTATGTTTGGAATGGAATGGAAATTATGTTATTTATCATATTCCTCTCTTATTTAGATAAGTAAAATAGAATGGTTTAGAATGGTTCAGACTAGAAGAACTATTCCAACAGAGGGACCACGTGACACTGGGAATATTAACCAGCTAATTTTAGAACGTTTAGAGCAGCAACAGAAGATGATAGAAGAAATGCGTGCAGCTCAGGCACGTAGTGAGCAGGAGAGAGACGCCACCATAGCGTAGCAGTGGAAGCAGTAGGTAATCTAAGACCACCAGAGCCTTCAAGAATAGCCAGTAGAGAACCAGAGGGAGTACAGCAGCCGCCGGTACAGCCACAAAGATAAGCTGATCAGAGAGAGGATGTAGTTAGCATTTAACAGTGGATGATCAAGTTTTGCAAGCATAATCCTCCAGTGTTCGAAGGAACATTTGATGTTCAGATAGCTGAGGATTAGATTAGCAGGTTGGAGAAGATTTTTAAAGTGCTCGATTGTCCGACTGAGATGAAGGTTCAGATGGTTATCTATCAGTTGGAGAAGGATGCTGATAGATGGTGGAAGAATACAGAATTGCTTTTACAAGCAAGAGACATTCCAATGACCTGGGAAGTATTTCTTGAACAATTCTACGAGAAGTACTTTCCTCAGTCTTTATGAGATGAAAGAGAAGCTGAGTTCCTTGTACTGAGACAAGGAGAAAAGGAATCTTTTGATGAGTATCATCTGGCTAAATTCATCCGTCTATCTCAGTATTCTACCTATTTGCATCAGGTGGATGATGAGTGTTGGATGACAGAAAGGATGATTAGGGGATTAAATACTATGCTAAAGGAAAAGCTGACTCCCCAGCAATACAACCAGTTCAACAAGGCGATGGAAGCATGCCGTATAGTTGAGAATAGTATGAATCATCGGATATTGTTTATACCTATGAACAAGGAACAGGCAACTTCTAAAAAGGCCAGTCAGAATTGAGATGCTGCAAGTGGTAGCGGCTACAGAAAAAAGAAAGCGACCATGGCAGAACAGGAGGCCAAATAGAGGAAATTTCTGCGGAAGGTCCAACAACAGAGATTCAAGGGCTCGAGCATATGATAAATATGGGAAGAATCATGGTGATAGACCATGTTTAATGTTCCATAATATTTGCTACACCTGCGGAAAGCTCAGACATTTTTATCGGGAATACCCTCAAGCTACAACTAATGAAAGGCCAAGGACACAAGGACGAGTATTTGCACTCACCAGGGAGGACGCCCAGCGATCACCTGAGATGATCCAAGGTACAATTTATCTCAATGATCATGCTGTGATTGCTCTGTTTGATTCGAGTGCAAGTTATTCCTTTATTTCCTATGAGTGTGCTAAATGCCTAGGCCTTCTGATTAGCAAGTTGCATTATGATACATATGAAGGGAATTGGAAGACACGCAGTGGGAGCCAGGATCTACCGAATGTGTTTAAGTCAAGGAGAAAGAAGTGTTACCTTCGGTATTCAAGCTGTGGTCGCGACCTAAGTGTCCACTACTCGTGACTCTTCGCCTCTGGAGTTTTCAATCGCGACCTCCTCAGCTTCTTGTCACGACCTGTCGCCTTTGGAGTTTGCAGTCACGACATACTCAGCTTCTAGTCACGACCTTTCATCTCTGGAGTTTGCAGTCACGACTTCCTCTGCTTCTAGTCACGACTTGTAGTCTCTTTTCGGATTTCTGACGTTCAGGTGCCAATTTGGTCGCGACCACTGTGTCAATTGGTCGCGACTTCGTCGTACCTGGTGCTCTTTTCTCTATCGCAAGAAGTTGACAACTCAGATCGGCTTCCTCTACCGGTATCCACACGAATAGCGTTCCAACCACGAACGACATGCTAGCGCCTCTTATCCCTCTAGGGCTTTCTCAAGATTCTGTCCTCACCGTCTCTATTTCGGCAGTTTCTTATCTGCAAACCTTTTGCACTCTCCTTGCCCCTTTTCTTGTGTGTAGAACCCTAGCCCCTAATGTCAAATATATAGGATGCTATCGAGCTTCTAATTGGGCCGGGTTTCAGAATTAATCTTATATTAATTCTAAAATTAATACAATATCGTATATTGCATAATTTGATAAGAAACTAATTAAATAAATATGGTTTATATTAAATCCGTCCCACAGATTTAATTCACCTATTTATTTAATTTAAAATAAAGATAAGACGGAATTATATTTGATTTATTCTCATAAATCAAATTTGAGATATCTTATCAATTTAAATTTTAAAATCAAATAGATCATATCAATTTAAATTCAAATTCAAAAGTGATAGAGATTTAATTTATCCTTATAAATTAAATATTGCAAATATCTCTTATAATATATATAATATATAAATACAAATTTATATATATATAAAATATATAAATTCACCCTAGATTATTCATTGAATCAAGACATGTCTTAGATTCAATGAACCTGGACATCACAGCTCGAGTTGGACTATTTTGTGTGCGACCCTGTAGGCCCATATGAAGTTGGCAGTGGGCCAGTTACTATACTGATCCACAAGTCGTAAGCAGTCTCTAGCAAGACATTATGACTACCCAAATCATATGAGGATCGATGAATGATATTACCTTTCATACAACCATATCACGTCCCTTTTGTCACACGATATTTTGGTCATGGATGAGGCATGGAGAACGTCATCCTCCTGTTCCTGACCGTTACTTTCTCGATCCCTGAGTAGTCTGACTATAGAAATGGAACTACCCTTCCATTACAGTATGGTCATACATTTCTCAGACTCACTTATCGAGGGGCCCAGTAATATCTCTCTACGAATGTGAGGGATATATTCCATCTTGACTATTCATATTCCTCCGTATGAAAAACCACTGAGCCCGAACATAGCCTTTATGATCACTCGGTCAAAAGTGACTATTGACTAGGTCAAAGCTGAGCATTTGTCATGTAGGAATCCATGATGATCTCAGGTCAAAGGGCATAGTGACATGGTTTGTATATGAGAGAAGCTTATGACTTAACCCATGCAGCTCTCTCGTAGCGGGTCGGTCCAACACCCTGTACTCTTACATGTGCCTATGACTTTGATTTATATCTGTATATATCTTCAAAGTCATACTAGTCTTATTTCATCTCTGCTCCCGCATAGATGACTGACTAGGGACATTTAGGATAAGATCACGAGATTTATATCTGTATATATCTTCAAAGTCATACTAGTCTTATAACCTTATAGTTTGTATGACTTGCTATTGAGATTTCCATGAAATCTCATTCCTTCCATATAAATAACCATGCTCTAGGTGCTGGATCTTCTAAAGGCAAGAGAGTAAATGTAGATGGATGACTTGTTGGAAATCGTGCCCTAGGGGCCAATCATTGTCTTATGAACATTATTGATTTATGAATTTATTAATTGAGTTATCATATTATTTGCATGTTTACTATGATGACCATCCTTGGATAATTCATGATATTATCCTAAATGTCCCTGGTCGATCATCTATGTGGGAGCACAGATGAAATAAGACCAGTATGACTTTGAAGATGTATAGAGATATAAATCAAAGTCATAAGCACATGTAAGAGTACAGGGTGTTGGACCGACCCGCTATGAGAGAACTGCATGGGTAACGTCATAAGCTTCTCTCATATACAAACCATGTCAATATGCCCTTTGACCTGAGATCATCATGGATTCCTACATGACAAAACGCTCAGCTTTGACCTAGTCAAAAGTCACTTTTGACCGAGTGATCATAAAGACTATGTTCGGGCTTAGTGGTTTTTCATGCGGAGGAATGTGAATGGTCAAGATGGAATTTGTCCCTCACATTCGTGGAGAGATATTACTGGGCCCCTCGATGAGTGAGTCTGAGAAATGTATGGCCATACTGTAATGGAAAGGTAGTTCCATCTCTATAGTCAGACTACTCAGGGATCGAGAAAGTAACGGTCGGGAATAGGAGGATGACATTATCCATGCCTCATCCATGACCAAAATATCGCGTGACAGAAGGGACATGATATGGTTGTATAAAAGGTTACATCGTTTATCGATCCTCATATGATTTGGGTAGTTGTTATGTCTTGCTAGAGACCGCTTGCGACTTGTGGGCTAGTATAGCAAATGGCCCACTGCCAACTTCATATGGGCCTACAGGGTCGCACACAAAATAGCCCAACACGAGCTATGATGTCCAGATTCATTGAATCTAAGACATGTCCAGATTCAATGAAAGATCCAGGTGAATGTATATATATTTATTTATATTTATATTCGTATATATATAAATTCGTATATATATATATATATTATATATATGAGATATATGAGATTTAATTTATAAGGATAAATTAAATCCCTATCACGTTTGAATTCGAAATTCAAATTGATAGGATATCTCATATAAGAGATATTTATAAGATTTAATTTATAAGGATAAATTAAATCTCTATCACGTTTGAAATTCGAAATTCAAATTGATAGGATATCTCATATAAGAGATATTTATAAGATTTAATTTATAAGGATAAATTAAATCTCTATCACGTTTGAAATTCGAAATTCAAATTGATAGGATATCTCATATAAGAGATATTTATAAGATTTAATTTATAAGGATAAATTAAATCTCTATCACGTTTGAAATTCGAAATTTAAATTGATAGGATATCTCAAATTTGATTTATGGGAATAAATCAAATATAACTCAGTCTCATCTTTATTTAAAGTTAAATAAATAAGTAATTAAATCTGTGGGTCGGATTTAATATTATTTTATTTAATTAGTTTCTTATAAAATTATACAATATATGATATTGTATCAATTCGGAATTAATATAAGATTAACTCCAAAATCCAATTAGGTCAAGGGTAAAACGCATAGCATCCTCTATATCTAATTGGAGGAGCTACGTTTGAAAATAACATAGAACACAAAAGGCCGAACGGAATCTGCAAAAGGTTTGCAGACAAGAAACTGCCGAAATAGAGACGGAGACTTGTGAAAGCCTTGGAGGGACAGGAGACGCTAGCACGTCGTTCGTGGTTGGAACGCTGTTCGTGTGGATACCAGTAGAGGAAGCCGACCTGAGGCGTCGACTTCTTGTGATCGGAAAGAGACCACCGTCCGCGGAGAGAATCTGTGAAGGTCGCTGAGGAACACTCCGTCGATTTCTTGCGATCAGAAAGAGATCACCACCCACGTAGAGAAGCTGTGAAATTCGCTGAGCAACACTAAGGGTAATGATTCTTTCCACTTGACTTAAACACATACGGCAGATCCTGGCAAGGAATGGAAAATTTTTAAAGTTTATTTCCGCTGCGTGTCTTCCAATTCCTTACAGTGGTATCAGAGCCATGCCGTTTTGTGTTTAAGTTAGGCTTGATTTGTGATTTATATGATATATGTTAGTAGTAGCCGATCATATAATAAGCGTTGTATGTGTGACATATATGGAATCCTTGTTGTGTATGACATAAAAGGAATCTAAAAGGAAATTGAAATCGGTGGTGATGCTTTTTGATTTGATCAATCCGCATAGATGGGGTCTAAGAAAACCGAATTCGAATTTCTTCCGGGGCGCTGCCCCAGAGACCCCGCCCGCTAACCGGCTAGCGGGACAGCCGCCCGCTAACCGGCTAGCGGGACCGCCGTAGCTACCTATTCGTAGCGCAACATAACCGTAACATATGTTACTTTGTAAATGTTTTTTTGCCCTTCGATTAGATCTGAATATTGATTCTTGAATGTTTGGGTATGGTGAACAATATGGCTCTAGATTGCAAGTGTTGTAATTTTAAAAATACGGCCTGCGTGTCGTGCCTTCCTCTATATACTCTCAATGTACCTTCTCCTCTCATCTCACTCCCCTCGAATGTTAAAAGAGGTTTCTATATGTAATTTCTCTTTTCTTACTAGAGAGCTCCTCTCATTGGCTTGAGGGGACTTAGGATAGGTGAGCCATATTGTATCACGTTTGAATTATGCATCTTATGATTAGATCAGCACATGCATATTACTTGTATGAGATACGAACTGAGAAACATGCGTTTTATAAACCAGATAGTTAAATTAGGCCCTCTAAAAGAAATCTTAAGTCATAATGCCGTCAATTTATGAACACTTGTCAAAACCTCGATCGCTCAATTGTGGACTCCACCAAAGTGGGTGCTTTTGAGTTATCTTGGGGAGATAAGCAAAGAGTAATGGTGCTACTCTCATAGGTTCATTATTGTTTGACTTAATTGAGATTAACAAAACGGTTTTGGATCTCAAGGCATTAGATGGGATTAGAACATGCCAGATCATATGATGATAGGATCCCATGAATATCTAAGAGTTACATTTGATGTAATTGGTAAAGGTGTTACCTACCTAAATAACTTAATTTAAGTGTCCTGCCAAAGCGGACTTAAGTTTGAGCCAAATATGGATCTTAGCCCACTAACTATTGCATTGAGGGTTGTTTATTTAGTGGGAGATTACTAATTACATTGCATATTTTAATTGTAGAATCATGACGACTAGTAATACTGCTACATTATCGCTGCGATCTGTCCTTGAGAAGGACAAACTTAATGGGATAAACTTTCTTGACTGGTTTAGGAACTTGAGAATTGTTCTCAAGCAGGAAAGAAAGGCGCATGTCCTAGATCAACCCATTCCTGAGGAGCCAGCCGCCAATGCTCCCAGAGCTCAGAGAGATGCTTATATGAAGCATAAGGAAGACTCTGTCGATGTGGGATGCTTGATGCTAGCCACCATGGTTCCGGAGCTCCAAAGAGATCTGGAACACATGGAGGCTTATGAGATGATTGTGCATCTCAAGGAAATGTTCCAGCAACAGGCAAGGCAAGAGAGGTATGAGACCACTAAGGCCTTACATTCCTGCAAGATGGCTGAAGGTGCATCAGTCAGTGCTCATGTCTTAAAGATGAAAGGGTACATTGATCACCTTGAACGGCTTGGATTTCCCATGAGCCAGGAGTTAGCTACAGATTTGATCTTAAACTCACTCCCGGAAAGTTATGACCAGTTTGTTATGAACTACAACATGAACAACATGGAGAAATCTATTTCTGAACTGCATGGGATGCTTAAAACTGCTGAGCCGAGTCTTAAGAAGAAACCCAGTAGTGTTTTGATGGTTCAAAAGGGAAAGGGTACGAAAAAGAAAGGCAAAGGCAAGGGGAAGGGTCATGGCTCATCAGGTAAGACCAAAGAGTCAGGCAAGCCCGAAACCAAGCCTGCACCAAAGAAGGCAAAGCCTCCGAAGGAAGGAGTCTGCTTCTTCTGCAATGAACCGGGTCATTGGAAGAGGAATTGCAAACTCTACCTCGAAGATCTGAAAAAGAACAAGAAGGATAGCGGGGCTATCGCTTCAGGTATTTATGTTATAGACATTCATCTTTCTACTTCCACCTCATGGGTATTAGATACTGCATGTGGTTCTCACATTTGTACGAATGTGCAGGGACTAAAGGACAGTAGGAAGCTAAAAAGGGGTGAAGTTGACCTACGAGTTGGAAACAGAGCAAGGGTTGCTGCGTTAGCTGTAGGCACTTATGAATTAGTTCTGCCCACTGGGCTTTTGTTAGTTTTGAACAATTGCTATTATGTTCCTGCTTTAAGTAGTAACATTGTTTCACTTTCTTATTTGGATAAGGAAGGTTTCACTTCCATTGCTGGGAATAGTAGATGTTCTATTTATCGTAATGATGTTTTATATGCTCATGGTGATTTGCATGTTGATCATTACATATTAAATTTGGAACAACCCAATCATGGAAATATCTATAACGTAACCGCCAAAAGGGTCAAACCAAACGATTTGAATCCCACATACCTCTGGCACTGTCGTCTGGGCCACATAAATGAGAAACGCATTTCCAAACTCCATCAAGATGGATTTCTAAACTCATTTGATTTTGAATCATATGACACTTGCGAGTCTTGCTTGTTAGGAAAGATGACAAAGTCACCTTTCACTGGGCACAGTGAGAGGGCCACTGATTTATTGGGCCTCATACATACAGATGTGTGTGGACCGATGAACACAAATGCCAGAGGAGGTTATTCGTACTTTATAACATTCATAGATGATTTCAGCAGATATGGGTACATCTATCTAATGAAACATAAATCTGAATCTTTTGAAAAGTTCAAGATATTTCAAAATGAAGTACAAAACCAGCTTGGCAAAACAATTAAAGCCCTTCGATCTGATCGGGGTGGTGAATATTTGAGCCAAGAGTTCATAGATCATCTTAGGAATTGTGGGACACTCTCACAATTGACTCCTCCAGGGACACCACAATGGAATGGCGTTTCTGAACGGAGAAATCGAACACTATTAGATATGGTTCGATCCATGATGAGTCGAACAGATCTTCCGCCCTCCTTTTGGGGCTATGCCCTAGAGACAGCTGCGTTCACACTCAATCGTGTTCCATCTAAGGCAATCGAAAAGACTCCGTATGAGATATGGACTGGGAGGACGCCTAGTTTGTCTTTCCTCAAGATTTGGGGATGCGAAGTCTATGTTAAGCAACAAGCCTCAGACAAATTAGCGCCCAAATCCTCAAAATGCCTTTTTGTGGGATATCCTAAGGAAACCAAGGGATATTACGTCTACAACCCTGCTGATAACAAAGTGTTTGTTGTCAGAAATGGTATCTTTCTTGAACGAGAATTTATCTCTAAAAGAACCAGTGGGAGTAAGGTACAACTCGAAGAAGTTCGAGAGCTACAAGACACCACAGAACTGCAGATGGAAAATAGAGAAGACTCACAACAAGTTGTTGAGACTCCTCAAGTCACGCAAGGTCCACGAAAGTCTAATAGGACACGACTTCAGCCTCAGAGATATGGATTTCTGATTTCTGATAGTCGTGATGTGTTGCTCATTGAGCATAATGAGCCGACTACCTATCGAGAAGCTATAGTGGGACCAAACTCCGAAAAATGGCTTAGTGCCATGAAGTCTGAGATGCAATCCATGTACGACAATAAGGTTTGGACCTTAGTCGACCCGCCTGAAGGTGTAAAAACCGTCGGGTGCAAGTGGGTTTTCAAAGAGAAAACTGACATGGATGGCAATGTAAATGTCTTCAAGGCACGACTGGTTGCAAAAGGTTTTACTCAAACTCATGGTGTGGACTATGATGAGACCTTTTCCCCAGTAGCAATGGCCAAATCAATCAGAATCCTCTTTGCTATTGCAGCATATTATGACTATGAAATATGGCAGATGGACGTCAAGACAGCCTTCCTTAATGGAAAGCTCCTTGAGGATGTGTACATGACACAACCTGAAGGGTTTGTGCGTTCCGAGGACTCTGGTAAAGTGTGCAAGCTTCAAAAGTCCATTTATGGACTAAAGCAAGCCTCTCGGAGTTGGAATCATCGTTTTGATGAAGTAATCAAAGAGTTTGGATTTCTTCAAAACATTGATGAACCTTGTGTGTACAAGAAGGTTAGTGGGAGCACAGTTGTGTTTTTGGTACTCTATGTCGATGACATCCTACTTATTGGGAATGACATTCCTACCTTGCAGATTGTCAAGTCTTGGTTAGGAAAGTCTTTCTCGATGAAAGACTTGGGTGAAGCCACCTACATCCTAGGAATCAGGATCTATAGAGATAGATCTAAAAGACTTCTAGGACTCAGTCAGAGTACATACATAGACAAAATACTGCATAGGTTCAGTATGCACGAATCAAAGAGGGGTTTCATACCCATGTCTCATGGTACTCACCTCAGCAAAGATCTGTGTCCTAGTACATCTGATCAGCGAGGTCGCATGAGTAAGGTTCCATATGCCTCGGCCATAGGATCTATCATGTACGCCATGTTATGTACTCGACCGGATGTCTCGTTTGCCTTAAGTATGACTAGCAGATACCAACAGGACCCTGGTGAGGGCCATTGGACTGCTGTCAAGAATATCCTTAAGTACTTAAGAAGGACTAAGGACTTATTCTTGGTCTATGGTGGATTGGATGATGAGCTCTGTGTAACTGGTTACACAGATGCGAGTTTCCAAACTGACCAGGACGACCAAAAATCGCAGTCTGGATACATATTCCTCCTCAATAATGGAGCAGTAAGCTGGAAGAGCTCTAAGCAGGGCACTGTAGCAGATTCTGCAACGGAAGCTGAGTATATAGCAGCATCTGATGCAGCTAAGGAAGCCGTTTGGATCAGGAAGTTCATCACAGAACTAGGGGTGATACCTACCATCTCAGATCCAATAACTTTGCTCTGTGACAATAGCGGTGCTATTGCACAGGCCAAAGAGCCTAGGTCACATCAAAGGACCAAGCATATACTCAGGCGATTTCATCTCATCAGAGAAATCAACGATAGAGGTGATATAAAAATATGCAAAGTAGCAGGAGAAGATAATGTTGCTGATCCTCTAACAAAGCCGCTTGTGCAGGCAAAGCATGAGCGTCATGTTAGGTCAATGGGAATTAGTCAAATTAATGATTGTACCTAGTGCAAGTGGGAGGTTGTTGGAAATCGTGCCCTAGGGGCCAATCATTGTCTTATGAACATTATTGATTTATGAATTTATTAATTGAGTTATCATATTATTTGCATGTTTACTATGATGACCATCCTTGGATAATTCATGATATTATCCTAAATGTCCCTGGTCGATCATCTATGTGGGAGCACAGATGAAATAAGACCAGTATGACTTTGAAGATGTATAGAGATATAAATCAAAGTCATAAGCACATGTAAGAGTACAGGGTGTTGGACCGACCCGCTATGAGAGAACTGCATGGGTAACGTCATAAGCTTCTCTCATATACAAACCATGTCAATATGCCCTTTGACCTGAGATCATCATGGATTCCTACATGACAAAACGCTCAGCTTTGACCTAGTCAAAAGTCACTTTTGACCGAGTGATCATAAAGACTATGTTCGGGCTTAGTGGTTTTTCATGCGGAGGAATGTGAATGGTCAAGATGGAATTTGTCCCTCACATTCGTGGAGAGATATTACTGGGCCCCTCGATGAGTGAGTCTGAGAAATGTATGGCCATACTGTAATGGAAAGGTAGTTCCATCTCTATAGTCAGACTACTCAGGGATCGAGAAAGTAACGGTCGGGAATAGGAGGATGACATTATCCATGCCTCATCCATGACCAAAATATCGCGTGACAGAAGGGACATGATATGGTTGTATAAAAGGTTACATCGTTTATCGATCCTCATATGATTTGGGTAGTTGTTATGTCTTGCTAGAGACCGCTTGCGACTTGTGGGCTAGTATAGCAAATGGCCCACTGCCAACTTCATATGGGCCTACAGGGTCGCACACAAAATAGCCCAACACGAGCTATGATGTCCAGATTCATTGAATCTAAGACATGTCCAGATTCAATGAAAGATCCAGGTGAATGTATATATATTTATTTATATTTATATTCGTATATATATAAATTCGTATATATATATATATATATTATATATATGAGATATATGAGATTTAATTTATAAGGATAAATTAAATCCCTATCACGTTTGAATTCGAAATTCAAATTGATAGGATATCTCATATAAGAGATATTTATAAGATTTAATTTATAAGGATAAATTAAATCTCTATCACGTTTGAAATTCGAAATTCAAATTGATAGGATATCTCATATAAGAGATATTTATAAGATTTAATTTATAAGGATAAATTAAATCTCTATCACGTTTGAAATTCGAAATTCAAATTGATAGGATATCTCATATAAGAGATATTTATAAGATTTAATTTATAAGGATAAATTAAATCTCTATCACGTTTGAAATTCGAAATTTAAATTGATAGGATATCTCAAATTTGATTTATGGGAATAAATCAAATATAACTCAGTCTCATCTTTATTTAAAGTTAAATAAATAAGTAATTAAATCTGTGGGTCGGATTTAATATTATTTTATTTAATTAGTTTCTTATAAAATTATACAATATATGATATTGTATCAATTCGGAATTAATATAAGATTAACTCCAAAATCCAATTAGGTCAAGGGTAAAACGCATAGCATCCTCTATATCTAATTGGAGGAGCTACGTTTGAAAATAACATAGAACACAAAAGGCCGAACGGAATCTGCAAAAGGTTTGCAGACAAGAAACTGCCGAAATAGAGACGGAGACTTGTGAAAGCCTTGGAGGGACAGGAGACGCTAGCACGTCGTTCGTGGTTGGAACGCTGTTCGTGTGGATACCAGTAGAGGAAGCCGACCTGAGGCGTCGACTTCTTGTGATCGGAAAGAGACCACCGTCCGCGGAGAGAATCTGTGAAGGTCGCTGAGGAACACTCCGTCGATTTCTTGCGATCAGAAAGAGATCACCACCCACGTAGAGAAGCTGTGAAATTCACTGAGCAACACTAAGGGTAATGATTCTTTCCACTTGACTTAAACACATACGGCAGATCCTGGCAAGGAATGGAAAATTTTTAAAGTTTATTTCCGCTGCGTGTCTTCCAATTCCTTACATGACTGTATATAATTTAAAGAGTGTGCACTTTACTTACAAGTTGATGTTTTGGTGTGTATGATGTATGCTACTCACAAATTCAATTCGAGATAGTGTACTTTCAGTGATAGTTTAAGTGACTTATCCGATGAGTTTTCATATGAAATTTGGTATGAAAAGAGTTAAGATCCATAGCTTTAATTGGACACCAAGAACGCCTAATTTGGTTAAGTACTCTAATTGTTATGATTTTTCAAAGTTGGACCTAAAATCTGGATCAAGATAAGTCAAGTCCTGAGAGGCAGTGAAGTTCATGCGAGGTTTACAACTAGCAAATGAACGAATTTTTCTACTACATTTTATGAGCTTAAATTACACATATGGAGATTTAAATCCATATGTAACACGACTCATTTGGATAAGTAACCAAAGAGAAATAAATTTTTGAAAATGAGGCAAGAAAACTGGAACTTTCAGATTTACCAAATGAATAGTGATTTTCAACGAATAAACTGATTTCATTTGGACAAGGAAATCTCATTTTCATATTTTTCCCTCAAATTTAAATTAAAGATCTTTCATTAGAAATTGGAACCACCTCATTTATATTTTTCTACATTTAATTATGAATTTCCAAAGTCCATGGTGTAATATGAAATTACCAAGTGAACAGTAAAAGTGAACTGTACCGATAACCTAACTCTTGGGAATTCATGTTTCTAAGGTAAAATGGTGTTCCAATGATCTAAGATACTTCCAATTGAGTATATGTAAGCATGAGATTAAGCATGTTTCACAGACTGCCTTAGATCCTCAAAGCTTCATCTCTCTTTTCGTATAATCATATTTCTCTTATCAACTTCAATAATTCAACATCATACAGAGAGAGGACTTATGCAGTTATTCTTTTCTTTATTTTACTGTTAAGTAGGAGCACATACTCTAACATGCATAATGCCTGGCCAACATATTGTAGGACTGCATGCCTGCTCATGAATACAAAGCTCTAACATCGGAGCTCAAGCATTTCTTTCCTGAATATGCACAGCTCTAACACTCGGAGCTTGCACAGCTCTATCATATGGAGCTTGCACTGCTCAAACATTTGGAGCTTTAGCATATTTTACAAACATAATATAGTGCCTGGCATTTCATGTAAGGAGTGAAAGGCATAACATTCAAACATCTTATCCCTTTAAAAAAAGCACCTTATGTATCTGTTCATAAAGTTACTTCTTACTATCATTTTTAGTACACATTTCTCATTGTGTGCTGTAACATCCCGATTTTTGGTCTAGGAGAACTGGGAAGTAGTCTGATATGGGCAGGCTGCTAAACCCGTAGTCCCAGGGTAGTAATCTCATATGGGCGGATCACTTACCTGTATTTTGTAGGAATCCGAGGGATGAGCTAAGTCTTTCAGGATTTAAAGATGAGTTAAGTCTTTAACCTACAGAATTGGGACAGTTCACCTAGGTTCAAAATGAGGAATATGAGGAATATCCCTTTGAGCAGAAGTCCCCGAAACATACAGAGGGTTTTTAGGGACTAAACTGCAAATAAGTCCAGGGACTGTATAGTGGAAGTCTCTAGAGATATGATGGCCATTTATGCAAAGAAATGGATTAAATTGCAAAAGAAAGAAAATGAAGGGGCTTAAGTGCAATTATGAAAAGTATAAAGCCAAAAAGGAAAAGTAGAGAAAAAGGTGGGGTCCTTAAGTGTAATTTTAGCCAAATAAAAAGGGACTTAATTGAAAAGAAGAAAAGTTCCTTGGGGCTAAAGCGTAATTAAAGAAAGTCAGGCCGGAAGTGGTTTGGACTGTCCGGAAGCATTCCAGTCCCAGATTTCACCGGTAGAGAGAGCAAGTGACGCTCGGTAATCTGGCTTGATACAGGAATTTTTGAAGACTCCAGATAGCCAGAAATGGACTGATCGTCCAAAAGTTATAAAAATTTATACCGGATATCCTAGATTTCAGATCTAGGTGAGAAAATACAGGATGATGCGTCCTTATGGGGCGGATGTCAGGAAACTGACAGAATACCGATAGAAGGCCTGTAGAAAAAGTTATTCACAAATCAGAAAATCCAGACGGGAGTGTGAGGCCTCCGGGTATCCGATAGGGAAATTTATCGGTATTTGAAAAGGGACTGAATGAGTTCAGATGACTTCAATCAGATGACTGTTATAACCCACAGGGATGCCTGAACACAGTAGGACACTGTATCTGGGAAAATGAGCCGGTGTCCGGAAAGGTGTATAATCGGTAAATAATAATACGTGCTGAAACATCCTTACTTTCCTATGTCTTGGGGACCATTTGGTAGCATTTAGAACCACTTTCAAGGTCATTGAAGTCCAATTTCTCAATCTGGAGTTTTACTCCTATCGAGTACTGTTCACTATGAAAATTCCAGATGAGTGACCTGACTTCGAAAAATCATAACTAATTCAATAAAAATCGGAATGAAGTGGTTCCAATTTCTACTTGAATCTAACTCAATTATGTTTCAGGTAAAAATAACTCGTTGACCATTCATTGACCGAGTCAACATCAGTCAACATCACAACTTTACTGTTCATCCAACATTTTTCTCCTGAATCCAGCATTCTGGTCCCAACTTTGATAATTCATATCTTCATGCGTAGACATACAAATGGGACGTTTTATATATCAAATTAGAGCTTGGTATGTCTAATATTTACCATAAAACTTTTGTACATTTATTCATTCATTTACTATTTTTAATCATTTATTAAACATGACTAGATCACCACGTGTTACTGTTCACAGTGGTAAATTTCAGCATTTCTACTTTGCATACATCCATCATACATCAGTCAAACATGCCAAACAAAAATTATTATTAATTAATAAGTTGTTTTACATCCAGTCATGTACATAAATTCTCATATCTCTATTACATCTTTTCCTTCCTGAAATCCGGCAGCATAACCGCTACGCTTCATCTTCAGAAAGTAATTGATGTTGTACCGATTCGGTAATTCCCATGAGAACTACCATTCTACGTAAGTACCCAGGAAAGACTGGATGAACTGGCTAGGTCCACTCACTTCCAGCCTCCTTAGACAGTACCTACGTACACAGTACGTATCAGCTCCTTTCTTTATTATTGCCATCTTGTCATAATTTTGGCAGCATAACGGCGTCTCTTAAAATTTCCAGAATTCATTTTGACATAACCTCCCCTGTAATGGTTTACTTATTGGGATGAGATTCGGGGGAATCTTAGTAGCAACAATCATAACAATATATGTAATGCAGAGTGACAGTGCTTGCTTGTGATTGTGTACAGATAAGTATGCTGCGTGCTTCCATGCTTAATAACATATGATCATAGCATTATGCAGAGCTTCAGACATAACATATAAGACAACAATCCAACCAAACAATAGCACAACAAATCACAAAGCCATTACATAAAAGCTAGGATTAGTTACTACCTCAAAGGCTCAGCAGAGCTCTACTATCTCTATTCTGCTTCCAGCTCCGCCAGAACTTCCTTTCTTTCTTTCTTCCTCTCACTTTCTCTCTCTAGCACCTCCTCCTCTCTCTAAAAGGGCTCTTGGCCGTGGCATATGAATGGCAAGGGGGGGTATTTATAACCTCCTCCAATGGCAATCCCGTAATTACCATGAACTTTGATCCTGCGGTCCTGGTTTTTCCTGGATTTTCCTATTTTCTTTAATTCCTTATTTACTGCATCATGCATGACATCATCGGGACACCTCACCAGGACACCTCAGCGCCACATTTATCACATGTATGAAATCCAGGACACCTCAGCAGCTGACTCAGCAGGCTGACTCATCGGTCCAGTGTCCTGCCTCGTAATACGTGTCCTCAACCTTTTTCTTCTGCCTTTAAGATTGCGCCATGTGGCACCTAGAAGGGACCTTTCACGCCTTCCAATGATATCCAGATAAATCCAGGACTTTATCTGATCACCTCCTCGGTTATCGTGCCGACCAAGTAACTTTACTTTATTGAAACAGCATTAAAATAGTATTTTAATGCCACTTTTTCCCACACATTACTGGGCCTACGTTTTTGGGCTCTGGGAATGTTGTCTTGGATCCTGATCAAGCTCAAGTACTCTGATGGCTCGATTCCCAAGAAACAGCCCTTGGCAAATTACCAAAATGCCCTTGGGTGCCCTTTCTTGTATTATTTTAACCCTAAGGGTAAAATCGTCATTTCATACCCTTCTGTACTCTGTCAGGGTATATACTGACTCTTAGTAACTTTATCTGTATGTGTCTTGGCTCCTGGGCCTGTCCAGAATGACTAAAATGCCCTTCATTCATCTGTTACACTTTTGTACAACACAGGGGCATTTTCGTAATTTCTCACTTTTCCGGGGTTCTGCCGGACACTGGCCCACCTATCAGTCCAAGTGTCTTACTGGGCCTCTGTTGGCGCCATTATTGGGCCTTTCTGGGTCCAATATCCTCATGGCACGCATTACGAGGAATCTTCCCCCGTTAATAATTATTGAATATTTTATCTATTATTCACCGTTTATACACCTATCCGGACACCGGCTCCTTCTGTCCGATACATTGGCCTGCGGTGTTCAGGCATCCCTGTGAGTCATATCAGTCATCTGACTGAGGTCATCCGAACTCATTCAGTCCCTTTTTAAATACCGATAAATCTCCCTATCGGATACCCAGAGGCCTCACACTCCCGTCTGGATTTTCTAATCTGCGAATAACTTTTTCTAAAGGCCTCCTATCGGTATTTTGTCAGTTTCCCGACATCCGTCCCATAAGGACGTATCATCCTATATTTTCTCACCTAGATATGAATTCTAGGATATCCGGTATGAATTTTTATAACTTTTGAACGATCAGTCCATTTCTGGCTATCTGGAGTCTTCAAAAATTCCTGTATGAAGCCAGATTACCGAGCGTCCCTTGCTCTCTCTACCGGTGAAATCTGGGACTGAAATGCTGTCAGACAGTCCAAACCACTTCCGGCCTGACTTTCTTTAATTACAATATAGCCCCAGGGAACTTCTTCTTTTCATTTAAGTCCCTTTTTACTTGGCTAAAATTACACTTAAGGACCCCACATTTTTGTCTACTTTTCTTTTTGGCCTTGCACTTTTCATAATTGCATCTAAGTCCCTTCCTTTTCTTTTCTTTACTTTACTAGGTCTAGGGGCATTATTGTCTTTTCATATCTTACCAGAGTATTCTCTGGCCCTGGTCAACTATCCAGATACCCCTTCTTGACTGTCTAACCTTAGCCAAATGACCAAAATACCCTTTACTCATTCTTCAGTTATTCTATAAGATAAGGGTATTTTCGTCATTTTGCATATTTTTCCCGGACACCGGCCCCTCTTACCACTGAACTGATATTATGGGTCTGGGCCTTCCCTGGTGTCACTACGGGCCTTAGACAACACTGTATGGCCTCTGGCCATAGTCTGATCATCTCTATTCGGACTGCCTTTCCTTTACCGATTATAACTGTAAATTCCCATCTTCAGGAATTTTTACAGAAAAATCGGGACTTCAAATCAAAATTCTGTGGCTCCTCATTCAATCCGGAATCCTTTTCTCTATCTCCCGGTATTTTTAGATATTTTATCCGGACCGGGCTGTTTTAGCCTGAAAAAGCACTCACGCGCACACTTTTCCAAAATGACCATTTTACCCCTGGTCATATTTCTAATTCTTTCATACACATAGAGACCTCATATGCACATTTCACAGTTCAGTGAAATGATCAGCATAATTTTCTCTATTTTTTGGCAAAATATGGTACTCATCGGCTACCAGCCCGATCTTTCCCATAATTACAATTATGCCCTTGATTTCTCCTTCTGGCATCTCTAGGCCTAAAAATTAGGGTGTTACACGTACCATACAGGTAATAGACCCAGGAAGCCCAAAAATGGTGCCATTAGAGGCCCAATAAGACTCTTGGACTGATAGGTGGGCCAGTGTCCAGCAGAACCCCGAAAAAGTTCGAAATTACGAAAATGCCCCTGTGTTGTACAAAAAGGGCAGCAGATGAATGGAGGGCATTCTGGTCATTCTGGATAGGCCTAGAGGCTAAGACATATCTAAATAAGGTTGACTAGAGCCATTATATGCTTTGACCAGGTTCAGAAAGGTGTGAAATGACGATTTTGCCCTTAGGGTTAAAATAGGACAAGATAGGGCACCAAGGGTATTTTGGTCATTTCGCAGGGGATCTGTAACTGAGTCTGGACCAAGTATTAAAAATTTAATGATATAAAGGGTTTAGATACTAAATGTGAGGTCAGTAAACATAAAAAGGATTTTCAGAAAAATCAGATTCAGAAAACAACACATTTTTCGAGGAGACGGACCGGGCCGGTACCGGATTAGACCGAAAAACTTCCAGAAGGCTCTAGCTCTCTCTCAATTTCTCCATGTGAAGAATGTGTGAGGTGAGGTGTCCCATGAGTTGGCATTGAGTGATGTCATGCATGATGCAGTAAAAGGAATAAAGAAAAATAGGAAATTCAGGAAAAACCAGGACAACAGGATCATAAGTCTTCAAAATTACAAGATTTCCATTGCTCAACACTATAAATACCCCCCTAGCTCCTCATTTCGGCACAAGAAAGAAAGAGAGGAAGAAAGAATTTCTTGAGAGAGAAAGTGAGAGAAAGAAAGAAGTAAGGAAGTTCTGGTGAAGTTGGAAGTAGTAGAGAAGTTCTGAAGCTCTGCTTTTGAGGTAGTAACTAATCCTAGCTCTTATGTGATGTCTTTGTGATTTGTTGTGCTATTGTTTGGTTGGATTGTTGGCTTATATGTTATGCTTGAATCCCTATTACAATGCTATGATCATATGTTATTGAATATGGAAGCACGCAGCATACTTATCTGTACACAATCACAAGCAAGCAATGTCACTCTGCATTACATATATTGTTATGATTATTACTACTGAGATTCCCCCGAATCTCATTCCCATATATAACATTACAGGGGAGGTTCTCTCAAAATAAAATCTGGAAATTTTAAGAGACGCCGTTAGGCTGCCGAAATTCTGGCAACGAAGAAGGAACAAAGAAAGGAACTGATACGTACTGTGTATGTAGGTGCTGTCTAAGGAGGCTGGAAGTGAGTGGACCTAGCCGGTTCATCCAGTCTTTCCTGGGTACTTATGTAGAATGGTAGTTCCTACTGGAATTACTGAATCGGTACAAGATCGGTTACTTTCTACAGAAGGAATGTAGGGTTGTGTTGCCGGTTTTTAGGCAGGAAAAGATGTAATAGAAATATGAGAATTTTGTGTATGACTTGTTGTATGACATTTTATTATTTAATAATAAATATTGTTTGGCATGTTTAAATTGTGAATGATGAATTAAAAGAGAAATTAGCAGGTCCTGAGGTAGCAGTGTTTTGACCTCAGTTTGACCTAGTAAACGAAGGAGTTTGGCTATAAAATTTGGCAGGCCAGTCATACACATCTGGGGCATTATGTGGATAGGTAATAAGCCTTGTTTGGATGTGTAGAACAAGATAAATTAATTTTCAAATTAAAGGTCCAGAATAAGGAACTTAAGAGTAAAATTTTGAATTTCTGGGCTTAAATTAAGATATAATCAAGCTAATATTGCTTCCGCAAGTGTACTCTGAGGAGTCTTAGGAAGGATGTTTCATGTGCCACATTACATGTTTATCATTGTGTATCTCATTACATACTTCTCATGTCGTATCCTGGCATATCCAGCCAAATCTGGCTATATTATGGTGTATCTTACTCTTTCATGACTTATCTTGCTTTATCATGACATATTATGACATACCATAAGACTAACATTCTCTTTAACTTATAATTTTGTCAGCCTCTCAGGAGAATATTGCTCTTTTGCTTCTCTTTCTCCTGAACCAAGTCATAATTTAAATCATTCATTTCAAATCCACTCTATTTGGACTTGACAAAGGGTTTTACTCTCTTACTTTTCATAACCCTTTCTAACTTTCCATAACTCTTCTTATCCTTTTAGATAACTTTGTGCATATATGCCAAACTTCTGTGGCATTTACACTCTTTTCTCATTACTTCCCAGGGTTACTCATCATTGGGCTACTCTTGCCTGAGCACACTTAACTAAAAAGCACTGATAAAAATTTGAAGCACTGGTGTTAACAGCCTCCAACCCTAGTACTTTACTATCTTAGACCCTTCTTTCCATACTGTCTCTCTTGGGTCTATCTGGCCTTATAATCTTTTTATCCTTATCTGGAGGATCTATCTAGCTTTCATTCTCACTCTCTTTATTCTCATCTTAGGAACCTCTACTAACTTCACTTCATTTTTCATGTAAGAAGATTCTGAGTTCAGTCTATAATAATAATAATCAGGCTATCTGAAACTAACATCGTGGGTACTCTCTCTGCTATGAGTTAACAACTTGTGAAGCTTCTCTAACTTAAACTTTATCCTTAGTATTTGTCCTTCAAAAGAAATATTGTACTTATGGCTCATTCATTTTCTTTCTTTAGGCTAGGTCTACTGCGACCCTCGGGATCTAACTACAATCAACTGTCAGCCTCTTCAGGATTTAACTGCAACCCTGGAATTCTTTTCTTTGTGAGCCATACTAGGATCTAACTGTGATCCTCCAGAATCTACTGTGATTCTGTTGTACTGTATTCTTATCTCTGGAAGACTTAAACCAACGAACTAAGTTACAAGGTTCGTTACTTCCACTTAGTTGCAAACTCAACAGATAATTCCCCAAAAATGATCATAGAAGCCAATATTATTTATTAAGACTTTACTCATTTCCTCTATTACTCAGGAATTTCTCATTTCATTCTCATATTTCATAACTTTACTATATCTAGTACTGTCGAGAGCTACAATGCTCTATCATGCACATATGTATCATAATCTGTCTATCTCGTCTGATGGACATGGCTTTATCACGAGCTTCACTGTCCATGCTTTTAGCTCTATTTCATGAATAGTTTGACTCTATCGCAAGAGCAATCTAGCTCTATTACGAGAACGTTAACTTCTATTACATAGACGCTGCTCCCTCTTATAGCTGCATCATCTTCTATAACCTGTCTCATTTCATTTCATGTTCAAGGAACATCATTCACATATCTCATCCCCTACTGAAGGGATATGTCCTGAGTATTGTAATCATATGTCTATAGGATTGTCGTCAACATTCATCTCTAATCTCATTCTCTGTTAAACTGACTATCACTGTCTGTCTTAGATTCTCATTCTAAACTTTAGGGATTGACTAGCTAACTATCTCGTTTATCCCTTTTCTATTGCTTTATTATCATTACCAAGTTAAATTATCTTATTGCATGTTGTATGGTATGGGAGCAACATAACTTCCTTATCATATATACTCTACCTCACATGTATTACGAAGGAGAGTATTCATTCATCATAGCATACTCTAACATGCATAATATGCAAGGAGATGCAATTATTTACGCATTCTCTAACATGCATGTCATCACATGACACTGCAAGGAGATGCAACTGATCATCATAACTTATGGCAACAAAAGCCATATCATCATCACATAATTTGCTCAACCATCCATTATACGCATATTGCAATTAAACAATTAACTAGGTAACCTTTTTAAGCATTCTGTCCCTTTATCACCTTATCTGCCAGATCCTGATTATTCATTTATGAACTTGAGATGAATATTCATTTATTTACTAAGGCTGCCACGTTACCCTTTTCTAGGGTACAGACTCAATCCTTCACTACTCTTTCTTACACAGAAGATAGGGGAGTCACTTTATCTTTAAAATTGTGGCTACCTTTCTCTCTCTAGGCATTATACATTTCTATTTCTAATCTTGTATACATCTATCGCTCTATTGAACTTCAGTGAATACCTGAGAAAAATTCTTTATAGCACATAATTCAATTCTATGAATTAACTTCTCAATCATTCAACTCTCTGTTCATATAGATGAACTCGACTAAGTATTCATAAAAGGATTTCTCTTTCTCTACTTTAACCCTTAGCCTCACGCTCATCTCTATCTAACTGAGAGGAATGCTTTTCATATACCTACTCGAGAAAACTTCTCAGGTGAGCGGATAAATCTCCATCTCCATTGAGTAACTTCTGCATCTCTCTACTATCTCTTAACTCTTTTTGTATGTATATCAGTCCTAGTCTGCTCTTGACCGGACTATGGTTCCTTTCTAGTCTTCTTCTTTATCTTAGAGAACTTAAGTCGCATGGATCTCATTCGTCAACTAGCACTATTACTTCTGTTCTTTAGGGTGCTCTACCCTAGGTCTGCTAAGTTAGTGTTCCTTTGTGAAAGAATCCCTCTGTCTTGGAATATTAGCTCTCTAACTATTAACCATCACGCTTCTAACTTTAAGCCATGTGTTAGGCTCATTCTCAGGCAAGTCTCATTCTAACTTTTAATTCTTTTGTTCAAGAAAGACTAACTGAACAACTTGTTTCATAATGTAGATCTACTCCTGATGGTCACATAGAGGATCTACTTATGAACATCTTTTTAAACCAATCTGTATCTCTGTATCTCATACTGTTTAGCATGCCAACATCTCGTGCTAAACCTCTAACTGATAAACTTCAGCGAGGTTGGTATCTTCATTCATCATCAGGTCTCTATGCTTTCTAGACGACGCCTAAGTATTGGCGTGTCGCAACTCATATTCTCTATAAACTTTAGTCGCAACCTCAAGTTGTAATATCCTTAATTTTCTGTACTGATTTCTATGTACCGATTAAATGGAATATACGAGTTCTTTTTCAGGAAAAAGATGTGGTCCTTTATGTAAAGAAAAGGGTTAAATTGTAAAAGAAAGAAAATGAAAGGACTTAAATGCAATTAAGGAAAGTTTAAGGTTAGGAAAGAAAGGTAGACAAAAATGTGGGGTCCTTAAGTGTAATTTTAGCCAAATAAAGAGACTTAGTTGAAAAGAAGAAAAGTTTCCGGGGCAAAAGTGTAATTATGAAAATTTGGACCGGAAATAGGCAAAAATAGTGATCGTACTCCGATCAGCCCCATATTCTACCAGTAGGTAGGGCAAGTGACGCTGGGTAATCCAGCCTAATACTAGAATTTTTGAAGACTCCAGATAGCCAGAAATGGACTGATCGTCCAAAAGTTATAAAAATTCATACCGGATACCCTAGATTTCAGATATAAGTAAGAAATTACAGGATGATGCACCCTTATGGGGCGGATGTTAGGAAACTGACAAAATACCGATAGGAGGTCTGTAGGAAAAGTTATCCGCGAATTAGAAAATCCAAACGGGGTATGAGGCCTCCAGGGATCCGATAGGGAGATTTATCGGTATTTAAACTAAGACTGAATGAGGTCAGGTAACAACAGTCAGATGCCCGTTATGACCCAAATGGCTGCCCAAACACAGTAGGGCAGTGTATCTGACAAAAGGAGCCGGTGTCCGGAAATGTGTATAAACGGTAAATAATAATAAAATATTCAGTGAACTGTGCCAGAGGAAGATTCCTCGAAATACGTGCCATAAAGGTGATGGACCCAGAAAGGCCCAATAATGGCGCCAACAAAGGCCCAACAAGACTCTTGGACTGATAAGTGGGCCAGTGTCCAGCAGAACCCCGGAAAAGTGCGAAATTACGAAAATGCCCCTGTGTTGTACCAAAGGGGTAATAGGCGTATGAAGGGCATTTTGGTCATTCTGGACAGGCCTAGAGGCCAAGATATATACCAGAGAAGTTAACCAGAGTCAGTAAATGCCCTGATGAGGTACAGAAGGGTGTAAAATGATGATTTTGCCCTTAGGGTTAAGATAGGGCATGAAAGGGCACCCAGGGGTATTTTGGTCATTTCGCAGGGGATCTGTAATTGAGCTTAGACCCAGTATTAAAATGTTCATGATATAAAGGGTCTAGATACTAAATGTAAGGTCAGAAGACATAATATGGGTTTTTAGAAAAAAATAGATTCATAAAATGGTTCAGTTTTCGAGGCGACAGACCGGGCTGGTACCGGATTGGACCGGGCCGGTACCGGATTAGACCAGAAAGCTTCCAGAAGACTTCTCCCCTCTCTAAATTGTGCCATGCGAAGAATGTGGGAGGTGAGGTGTCCCATGAGTTGGCATTGAGTGATGTCATGCATGATGCAGTAAAAGGAATAAAGAAAAATAGGAAATTCCGGAAAAACCAGGACCACAGGATCAAATGGCTTCAAAATTACAAGAATGCCATTGACCAAAACTATAAATACCCCCCTAGCTCTTCATTCCCAAGGCCTAAGGAGCATTTAGAGAGATAAGGAAGTTCTTGAGAGTGAAAGTGAGAAAAAGAAAGAAGAAAGGAAGTTCTGGTGGAGTTGGAAGCAGTATAGAAGTTCTGAAGTTCTGCTTTTAAGGTAGTAACTAATCTTAGCTTTTATGTAATGTCTTTGTGAATTGTTGTGCTATTGTTTGGTTGGATTGTTTTCTTATATGTTATGCTTGAAGCTCTATTGCAATGCTATGATCATATGTTATTGAATATTGAAGCAGGCAGGATACTTATTTGTACACAATCACAAGCAGGCACTGTCACACTGCATTACATATATTGTTATGATTGTTGCTACTGGGATTATTTTGAATCTCATTCCCATAAATAACATTACAGGGGAGGTTCTATCAAAATAGAATTTGGAAATTTTAGGAGACGCCGGTAGGCTGCCGAAATTCTGGCAACAAAGCAGGAACAAAGAAAGGAACTGATACGTACTTTGTACGTAGGTGCTGTCTAAGGAGGCTGGAAGTGAGTGGACCCAGCAGGTTCATCCAGTCTTTCCTGGGTACTTACGTAGAATGGTAGCTCCTACGGGAATTATCGAATCGGTACAAGATTGGTTACTTTCTACAGACGGAATGTAGCAGTTATGCTGCCGGATTTTAGACAACGGAAAGTGTAACAGAAATATGAGAATGTTAATCATGTACTGATGTATAACAGTAGATTGTTTAATAATAATTGTTATCTGGCATGTTTGACTGATATGTGATGTATGTATGCACTAATATGTAAAGTTGGTTGCTGAAAAATGGCCTTGTGAACAGTAACCCGTGGAGACCTATGGATGTTTGATAAATCATTAAAAATATAGAATGGTTGAATAAATATATGATATTTTTATGGTAAATAGTAGACATACTGATATTTAATTTGATATATACAGTTCCTCATTTGGATGTATACACGAAAAGATATAAATTGTTAAAGTTGGGACCAGAATGCTGAATTCAGGAGAAAGTCATTGGATGAACAGTAAAGTTGAAACGTTGACCCAAGTTGAATTTGTCAAGTAATGGTCAACCAATGATTTTTCCCTGAAATATAGTTAAGTTATATTCATGTACCAATTTGAACCACTTCATTTTGATTTTTCTAGAATTAGTTATGAATTTTCAAAGTCTGGTCACTCAGCTGGAATTTACCACAGTGAACAGTACCCGATATGAATAAAATTCCAGATTAAGAGTTTAGACTTCAATGACCTTGAAAGTGGTTCTAAGTGCTACTGAATAGTCCTTAAGATGTATAAAAATAAGGATGTGACATTTTGGTTTCATAGCAAAGGATTCTGGTTTAGGAAATACTCTGAGTAGATGATTTATAGATAGACATACTATGATAAAGCCGTCATAATTGACACTAAGTTAGTGTTTGCAGGATGGCTAGACATAGATTCGGGTCTGAAACTACAGTGAACCAATGGGAGTTAAGACTAGAGGCCTCTAGTTTAGATAGTTCAGAAGAGGAGATAGTAAGCAATGATTCTAACCCCTGGACACCTCCAGTAGCTGGTGATTCTGAGGAGGATAGTTTCTCGGTAGGATCAAACTTTCCGATTGATGATCAGGAGGTGATGGTGACTGAAGGCCCCATTCCTTCCATTCCCATAAGTGCGGTACCTTCGAATATAACAGACAATTCAGGATCCAGCCAAGTATGTGATCAGAGTAATGCGCCAGGTCCCAGTAGGCCAGAAGTGACCCTAGTAGAGATATATTTGGGGAGTCTAATCGTAAGAATGGTCCCAGGGAGGAACCTGAGTAGAGAACAATTTGAGAGCTCGGTAGCATTAGCCCGACAGTTATATGGGCTAAGGCAGACCCTGATCAGAGATGTAGATCAAGGCTATATGGTTTATCAGAATTTCATCACAAGGGTGAAAGCCATATATCAAGCCTGGGATCCAAATGTGTTAACCATGGGGCTTTGGCTAGAAATTATGAATGATGTATTGCCGACGACTCCTACCTGGAGATCGGAGTTGGACCAATATTTTGATAGAGAACCATACTGTACATATCCGACTGGATCTACCTAGTAGGAGAATATATTAGAATGAAGTTTAAGAAAAATTAGGGTAATGTTTCCAATGTATAAAAGATCAGTACAGTAGCGTATGTATGACTGTGATATGTACTTTGTATGTTATGTTTGAAATGAAATGAGAAATGTTGTTGTTTATCGCATTCCTTTCTATGTTAGAGTATAACAAAATGGTTCGAACAAGAAGAACGATCCCAGCAGAGGAATCACAGGAAGCTGAAAATCTTAATCAACTAATTTTAGAGCGATTAGAGCAACAACAAAAGATGATAGAAGAGATGAGAGCTGATCAGGCACGAAATGAGCAGGAAAGAGATGCTGCCATAGCCGCAGCAGTAGCAGCAGCGGTAAGTAATTTAAGACCGCCAGAGCCTTCAGGAGCGACTAGTAGAGAACCTGAAGAAGTACCACAGCAGGCGGAACAGCCCCAGAGACGGGTTGAATCGAGAGAGGAGGCAGTAGGAATCCAACAATGGATGGTTCGATTTTGTAAACACAATCCTCCAGTATTCGAAGGGACATTCGAAGTACAGGTAGCAGAGAATTGGGTCAGCAGATTAGAGAAGATCTTTAAGGTCCTCGACTGCCCAATTGAAACCAAGGCCAAAATGGCCATCTATCAATTAGAAAAGGATGCGGATAGATGGTGGAAGAATACAGAGTTACTTCTCCAAACAAGAGACATTCCAGTTACCTGGGAAGTATTTCTTGAGCAATTTTATGAGAAATATTTCCCTCAATCCATCAGAGATGAAAGGGAGGCCGAGTTCCTTGTACTGAGATAAGGAGAAAAAGAAGTCTTTGACAATATTTGGCTAAGTTCATCCGGTTATCCCAGTATTCTACGTATCTATGCCAAGTGGATGACGAACGCTGGATGACAGAGAGAATGATTCGAGGGTTGAATTCCATGCTGAAGGAGAAGTTAACTTCGCAACAATACAGCCAGTTCAATAAAGCTGTGGAAGCATGCCGAATTGTAGAAAATAGCATGAATCATCGAATACTGTCCAGATCCGGGAGTAGAGATCAGGCGACCCCGGACAAGGCCGGTCAAAATCAAGAAGCTGCAGGTGGGAGCGACTATAAGAAGAGGAAGCGACCGTGGCAGAATAAAAAGCCAAATAGAGGAAATTTCCGCGGTAGGTCCAACAACAGGGATTCAAAGGCCCCAGTATGTGAAAAGTGTGGAAGAAATCATGGTGATAGACCATGTTTAATGGGCCAGAATGTTTGCTACACCTGCGGAAAGCCCAGACATTTTTCCAGAGAATGTCCTCAAGCCATAACTGATCCAAGGCCAAGGACGGCAGGATGAGTGTTTGTACTCACTAGAGAGGACGCTCAGTGTTCATCTGAGATGATCCAAGGTACAATCTATCTCAATGATCATGCTGTGACTGCTCTATTTGATTCGGGTGCAAGTCATTCCTTTATATCTTATGAATGTGCTAAAAGCCTAGGCCTTTTGATCAGTAAATTACGTTATGATATACAGGTGAAAACCCCCACCAACGCTAAAGTAATTACGTCTGATGCCTGTCTAAATATTATTGTGCGTTATGAGCACTGCAGTACCACTCTAGACCTGATCTGTATGCCTTTTCGAGAGATTGAGGTCATACTCGGCTTAAATTGGTTATCCTCCAATAATGTGATGTTGGACTGCAGAAACAAGACCCTGGTTCTTGGTCCAAAGATCACTAATCGGAGCTCAGAAGTGCGACTGAACTTCATGACGGAGGCTCAGGCAGAAAAATGTTTATGGAAAGGATGTCAGGGATATGTGGTATTCTTTTCTGTTCAAACAGAAGTAGAAGAAGGCATCGGGGAGATTCCAGTAGTCAATGAATTTCCTGAAGTCTTTCCAAAGGAGATTTAGGGATTGCCTTCAGAGCGTGAAGTGGAATTTATGATCGACATTATACCTGGAGCTGGACTAGTATCAAAAGCCCCGTACAGGATGGCTCCCAATGAAATGATCACTGGTGGAAAATGGGCAATCGAAATCCCCATTTTTAAACCGGTCAATGCGGAGACGGTTTTACAAAAATGAGCGGTGGCATTTTTGTAAATAAAATGAAATATTCACACCGTATTTACTCATGAACGATGTGGAAATATTTAGTCCGGTTTAGATGTTTACTTTCTACAGCGGATGTTATAGAGACCGATGTGGAAATATTTCGTCCGGTTTAGATTTTTACTTTCTACAGCGTATTTATATTGACCGAGGTGGAAATATATAGTCCGGTGTCTGTTTTATAAAAAAATTAAATGTTTACACCGGTTTTAAAATTAACCGATTTAAATATAAACACCCGGTGCAGCTTCATCGCCTCTTCAGTTTCCTGTCTATGATTTCCCGCTCGCTTCTTTATTTGTCAGACCTTTCATTTCACTTCTTGGGTTCCCAACGTTTATACTTTGTAGTCATTATGATAGAAGGCCAATTGCGCATTCTTCTATATTCTTATTGATCATGAACGTTAACCATATATATATGTATACCATTCTTCTGTTTTATTTTCTTTTCATCTATCTGACTCCTCCAATGGCCTCTTCCTCACGCACGCCTCCTTCTCCGCCCAACAAAAGAAACAGAGACGACTTTGAAGACAAACATCCTGATCCTCACCCTTCTGTTCCTTCTCCTCCTCCCCTGGTTGTGACTCTGATGGAGAGGCTTGAGGAACTCATACTGCGCTTCAATGGGCTGGAGGACTCTGTGGAAGAACTGAATCGCAAAGTTGACAGACTGAAAGCAAGTTTCAGGGATTTCCGCTCAGAAGTTCGCCGCCATCAACCCCGTGATAGCTTCTTTAATCCTGTTGATCTCACCCAATCTGATGACTCCCAAAACTCTGAGTCTGATGAGTAGTGAAAGATTGCAACTTTTATATATTCTGATGTATATATTTTTTTGGGAGAAAGTTGATGACATGGCTGACTCTGGATGTAGGAAAAAAAAAACTGATATATTATACACCGGTCCATATTTATTGACCGGTGTAAAATATACTATAAATAAACTGATATATTTTACACCGGTCCATATATATTGTCCGATGTAAAATATACTATAAATACAACTTTTATATTTATTTCTACACCGGTGTAACAGTTTGTCCGGTGTATAGTTTCTTATTTTTTTCCAAATACTCTTTTATTTGGTACATTTCTCGCGCCTTCCATCTCTCATTTTTCCCTGGTTCGCGCGTTAAGACTTCTCGGCGCTTCACGGACGGTGAGTTTTGTTTTGAACTCCTCTCGCGAACTGAAAATTTATTCTCTCCATGCATTAGCTGCAACGTAATGGTTTAATTTCTTATTTTCTGCTTTTCTAGTTCTTATAGTCTTCCACAAATATGGATCGTAGTTGGATAAATGCTAAACGAACAAGTGTTGAGTATGCTGAGGGGGTGAAGGAGTTTTTGGATTTTGCTAAACGGAATGGTGATGATGACAATGGAAGGTTTTATTGTCCTTGTGTGAGTTGTTTGAATGAGAGGAAACAAAGTCCTGCTGATATTTACACTCATCTAATTTGTGAGGGGTTTTGCAAGAGTTACACGGTATGGGTATGGCATGGTGAACAGGTGGAACATACCTTTGACGATGACATGGATACTGATGATAGAGTAGAGGACATGATTCGTGATGTTGGAGAAGATGCTTTTATGCGGTCACACGCATATGGTAATATGTGCAATGATGCAGAAAAGCCTCTATACCCAGGGTGCAGAAAATACAACCTGTTGAATGCAGTGTTGAGATTGGTAAGTGTGAAAGCTCGGCATGGGTGGAGTGACAGTAGTTTTTCAGAATTGCTTGACTTGTTACAGGACATGTTTCCTGAAGAAAATGCTTTACCCAAACGCTATTATGATGCGAAGAAAATAATAGGTCCTTTAGGCATGCAGTATAGAAAGATTCATGCATGCCCAAATGATTGCATATTGTACAGGAAAGAGTTTGAAGATGAGGAGAAGTGTCCAATATGTAAGACACCAAGGTACAGATCAAACAACTCTCCTGCCAAGTTGTTATGGTATCTTCCAATTTTACCAAGGTTTAAGCGACTTTTTTCTAATGAAGATGATGCAAAGAAATTGTTATGGCATGCAAATGAAAGGATTAATGATGGAAAGATTCGTCATCCTGCTGACTCTTTGCAATGGAAGAAGATTGATGACTTATTTCCCGAGTTCGGCAATGAACCACGAAACCTAAGGCTTGGACTTAGTACGGATGGAATGAACCCTTATAGTAGCCTTAGTAGTATCCATAGTTCATGGCCCGTCCTTCTGGTGATTTACAACCTATCTCCCTTGCTGTGTATGAAACGGAAGTATGTAATGTTGTCCATGCTGATCTCAGGACCAAAACAACCGGGAAATGACATAGACGTTTAGCTAACACCCTTGATCGAAGATTTGAAGAAGCTATGGGAAGGTGTGGATGTCTTTGATGCTGTTAAGAAGGAGGTCTTCAATTTGCGGGCCTTGATCTTTTGTACAATTAATGACTTTCCTGCATACGGAAATTTGTCAGGGTATAGTGTTAAGGGCCATAAAGCATGTCCGATTTGTGAGGAAGGGACTTGCTACTATCAACTTCGTCATGGAAGAAAGACGGTCTACCTAGGTCATAGGAGATTTCTAAGACAAGCCCACCCATACCGTCGACTGAAGAAGAAATTTTATGGCGGCCAAGAATTTGAAAATGCTCCAAAGCCATTGACTGGCGAACAAGTTTATGAAAAGGTGAGAGACATCAATGTCACTTTCGGTAAGCTTACCAAGAAAAGTGAGAAAAATGTATGGAAAAAAAGATCTGTGTTCTTTGAGCTTCCTTATTGGCGACATCTTCATGTAAGGCACTGTCTTGATGTGATGCATGTGGAGAAAAATGTGTGTGACAGCATTGTTGGAACACTTCTCAACACACATGGTAGTTCCAAAGACGGTTTGAAGGCAAGATTGGATTTGGAAGAAATGGGAATACGGGAGGAGTTACATCCGAGGCCAGATGGTGAGGGGAGCTATCATGTTGAAGAGACTAATATTTTGTCCAAGGCTGAGAGAAGAAGTATTTGTGAGTGTTTGCAAGGAATCAAAGTTCCCTCTGGGTACTCATCTAATCTTAAGAGGATTGTGTCCATGAAAGATTTGAAATTAGTAGGCCAAAAGTCTCATGATTGTCATGTACACTGATGCAACAATTACTCCCAGTGGCTGTTCGAGGAATCCTTCAAGATGAGTTGAGACACATTGTAACCCGACTTTGCTTCTTCTTTAATGCTATATGTGGCAAAGTCTTTGAGACTGAAAGGTTGGAGGAATTGGAGCATGAGGGTTATGTTATTTTGTGCCAGCTTGAAAAACAGTTTCTTCCTTCCTTTTTTGACATCATGGTACACCTCATCGTTCATCTAGTGCGAGAGATAAAACTGTGTGGCCCTGTATACTTACGATGGATGTACCCATTTGAAAGATACATGAAAATCCTTAAAGGGTATATGAAGAATCCAAGTCGGCCCGAAGCATCCATTGTTCAAAAATATGTGGCCGAAGAAGCTATGGACTTTTGTCAACAATACCTGTCTAAAGCAAGACTTACTGGTCTCCACAAACCCATTGCCACACAGGGGGGTCAACGCGGAATGTCAGTGAGGAGTGTTGATCGTAATGAACTGCAGCAAGTACACTTACACATCTTGAATAACATTGATGAAGTTCAAGACTATATTGTTGTTCATAAAGATCTTGTCCGGAAAACAAATAATAGGATGACAGAGCAAAGGCTCATTAGAGAACACACCAAATCTTTTGCACATTGGTTCAAATTGGAGGTTGAAAATGAGGATTGTGTTTCTGATACAGTTAGATGGTTGGCATGTGGTCCTGAACATAATGTGATCTGTTGGAATTCATTTGATATCAATGGGTATTCCTTTTATACGAAGTCCCTAGATGATAGAAGTAGCGTGCAAAACAGTGGTGTTATGTTAGTGGCTGAAGCTATGCATTTCTCTAGTTCAAAAGACAACAATCCTAAATTAGCAGCCATCCCTTATTATGGCGTTGTTGAAGAGATTTGGGAGGTGGACTACTCCAAATTCAAAGTTCCCGTATTCAAATGCAAGTGGGCTAATGTAAACAACGGTGTTATGGTCGATCAGTTAGGATTTACACTGGTGGATTTGAATAATATAAGTTTTGGGGATGAGCCTTTCATTATGGCAGACCAAGCAAAGCAAGTGTTCTTTATCACTGATCCTCAGAATGAAAGATGGTCTGTCGCGCTCCAAGGGAAAAGTGTTGTTGACAATGATGATTCTTTTTATGAGATCCCTTCTTTTTCAGTAGGTTTACCACAATTAAATGAAGAAGTGGATTCTGATTAATTTCTATGTGTTTCTTGTTTAGTCTAAACATGCAATTTTAAGTTTCTTGTAATGATTGCGTATATGATTTTGATGTAATAATAACAGAGACAGATTCTTGTTCTGATAAGAATGTTGTGACGCTAAGGATGGGATGATATTATAAGGTGGTGAAGTTTTAAAAAAAAACTACAACATTTAACACCGGTCTTAAGTGATATTCGGTGTAACAGGTCACGTCTAATAATAATTTATTGTTCGATTTTACACCGGGTTATACTTTATCCGGTGTTATAATTATCGATGTTTATTTTTGACACCGGTTGTTAAAATTAGACGGTGTAAAATGTTTCACTTTTACGTCGTTTATGTTTTGACCGGGTTAGAATTATTTACAACCGGTGTTAAATGTTTATATTCATTTTTTTAACCCGCCTCTTGGCGCGATGACCTTCAATCTTCTCCTTTCTCACATACTCTTTTTTATCGCCGCTCGTCGTGCTCTGTGGTTCTCGCGAGGCTTCTCCGTGCTCGGTCAGTCGTTCTTCTCTGTCACCTCTCTCGTTCTGCTATTCCGTAAGTGTACGTGTTCTCTGCATTTTTTTCCCTGTGTACGTGCGATGCCGTTTTTATGTTCGTTTAATCTAGGTTTTCTATTTTTCCTGATGAATGCTGGCACATCTTTCCATTCATAACTGCTAAAGGAACAAGTTTTGTGTGTTCTGACGGGTTGAGGGAAAAAGGGTTAAGTCTGTTTTCAATGTTTTTGATGTTGTTATTGCGTACATAGGAATATGGAGGATAGAGTTACTCAGATTGAGGCTGGCGATGCTCCAAGCGCCACTAAGCAAAGGAAGGGCAGAAGTGCGACTCGTTTGAAAGACATTACGAAGGACAGGATAGAGGGGAAACTGCTTCCGATAGAGTTTGACAGAAACTGGAACCCAACTGGTGAACACAGGACAAAGTACGTAAGTTTTGTCAGCCTCCTAGCACGCAACAAGCCTAGCATCACCTATTTGACTTGGGATGCTGTGGATGATCGCGTGAAGAATCAAATTTGGGACACTATCCGGGTATAGGAACTATCTAATATTGCATGCAGAGCAATACCAAATACACAACTGTTTGTTGATTACTCTGCTTTCAATGGCAAACATTGCAGCTCACTTACGATGTGCCCAACAATGAGTTCTTGAAGAAGAAGACGTTGTCTTATTGCTGTGAGCGTTGGAGGGCATTCAAGACACAACTAGCTCGTCAGTATCTGCATGGACAGGACAGAAGTGGTCATCCTCAACCTTCTCCATGCAGCAAGTATCAATTCATTGACGAAGCTGCGTGGGAACAATTTGTTAGGAATCGGACCACGCCAGTAGCAATGGTGAGTGTATCCTTTTGTATGTGGTTGCAGAAAACGTATCAGAGTATCATATGTATTGATTTTAAATACTTCATGTCTTGTAGGAAAAAAGAGCAAAAGCGATTGAATACGCCCTCAAGAATGATTGCCCCCACACAATGTCTCGAGGGGGTTACGCGAAGGCAGAAAGAGAGTTGTTGGGGGCCAAGAGGAAGAGGTTAGAAGAAAGTGCTGGGTCGGATCCTAGTGTTCTTCTTGACCCCCCCTCTCCGATACGTCGCGAAGAAAAATGGTTGTACGCTCGCCAAAGAAAGAGCGGAGCTTTTACAAGCGACAATGCTCGCATGATTGCTGAAAAAATTGTAAGCACTACTTGCATTATTTTGTGATAGTAGACTATATATAATTATATCATTTTCCTTATGTTTGTTGTTCTTTCTATGTTATAGAGTGATCTTAAACAACAAGAGTCCCATGGATCCTTCAAGTCAGATGGTAGGAATGACATCTTGACTGTTGCCACTGGGAAACAAGAACATGGGGGCCGTGTCAGGGGAGTTGGAAGAGGTGTGGGTATAAGAGATTACTTTGGAGCATCTCAAATACGTTCCCCACATGTGGTGCCGAGGGCAGAGTTGGCATCCTTGCTCTCCACCATAAGGGCAGAGGCTAAGGAAGAAGCTTGGATAGAGGCTAGGGCACAAGCAGAAGCTTCAATTGAGGCGCGATTACAAGAGGGGTTCGCAAAGATGAAGGAAGAAATGTTGTCCATGATGACATCAAGGCAGCAAGAGCCAACTGATCCCCTCCCGCCCTCAACTGCAGTCCGTCAAAGCACTAAGGGGAGTTGTTGCTTGCCGCTGTCAGAGGATGCAGAACATTGTGATCTATATGTTGAGGATCCTCTTAGACGCTTAGTGGCACGTGGCTCCATCCATAGCCTAGGGGCAACTACTGTTCACCACGTCCAAATTCAGGACGATCAATTAAGGGTGACAGTTGAAGCCGTGCTAATTGGAGATGCTCTTGTCCCAATTCCCACTGATGAGGTGAAGACAGTGAGCCAAGCAAAAGGGACTTTCATATTGTGGCCAAAGCATCTTGTTTCGGATCACGTCGCCTCATCCCCCGACCAACTTCCCACCCCTCCCGCTTTGAATGCCATGCAACGTGTGATCCTAATGGCATATGACAAAACGTTCCATGTGGACGCGTTGCCTATGGATTCAGTTGTGGGCGACATGGGGGCACCGGCCTTCCTGGATCATGCGGACGTCAAATCTCTGATCACTCCCAAGGAAGAACTGACCTCCGGCTGCATCCAAGTGTTTTTGATGTAAGTATAATTTAAATGTAAATATATGTAATAACAAAGTTCAAGTCTTACAACTAATGTCGTGCATGCATTGCCTGTAGGTACATGCAAGCTGAGTTGGTTTCCTCCAAGGGCAAACAAAAAAAGTTCGGATTCCTATGCCCAATTCAGATTTATGCTAAAGGGACCTCTCAATCTTCGAGACTTGCATACATTTCAGAGAGGCTCGGTGAAACCGATATTGATTGTTTCTTCGCACCATATATGCATGAGTAAGAATAATAATGTTTCATTTTATTTTATATATACTAGTTTTGTAGTTGCTTAATTATAATACTCATTTTCTTTTAACTAATCTCTACAGCAATCATTGGCAACTTGTCATCCTATGTAAGCATAGCTATAAAGTTTTCTTCTTATGCTCCCTCCATTACAAGCCCTCGGTGGATGTTAGGAAGATCATGAACACGTACGTGAGTTCTCTTCTATACACAATGATCTGTGTGATAAATGGGTTACTAACTTGTTAACTTTGGTCATAGGGCTATGAGGACATTCGCAGTTGCAAGGGGCCTTAAGCACGCTAATTTGGTGAGGGACCCTGAATGGATCACACCGATGGTAATAAAAGTATATATTAGGTGTTAGCTAGGTTCCCCGTTTTGATGATGAGAAATAATTTTTCTCTTGTTAACATTACAGAGTCGAAGGCAACCCAGAGAAAGCAACTTGTGCGGCTTCTACATAGTCAGACACATGGTCAATATTATCTTGGCAAATAGGATTGACCTAAGTGGGGAGGTAAAATTATATTTTGAATGATTTCATATTTCTTAATTGTCAATCTAATCTAAATTAGTAATGCCTTAATTTCTTTGATTTTGATTTCATATTTCAGATGTTTGAACAACCTGATCCATTTCCTGACCAAGATATTGAGGACCTGCGTAATCGGTGGGCAGAGTTTTTTGTTCAAATCCTTCCTTCTCAATAGTATTTGTCTTTCACTGAATACATTTTTCTGTTCAAATTGTATCATTTTTGTATTGAGTTTTATTCAATGAATAATATAATGAGCAATTGAATTATATATGTCTCTGGCATCTTGAAATGATGATGATCGATGATTGAGTCATATATTACATTTGGGCAGTTTACTTCTGAAGCTTCAGGCCAACGAAATCTATCAAATATAAATTTAATAACATCTACATCGGAGGTACATACCCACCGGTGTAGTAAGAACATATATAAATTAAATTTAATAACATCTACACCGTCCCAATATTCAACCGGTGTTAAAAATTTAAAAATTTACACCGTCCCAATATTCAACCGGTGTTAAAAATTTAAAAATTTACACCGTCCCAATATTCAACCGGTGTTAACATTTGAAAAATCTACACCGTCCCAATATTCAACCGGTGTTAAAAATTTAAAAATTTGAAAAATCTACACCGTCCCAATATTCAACCGGTGCAGATGTTAAAAATAATACACCGGATGTAAATGTGAACCGATTTAAAATGTAGTCCGGTGTAAAAAATTATACATTCTACACCGATTATAGGACCGGTGTAAAATGTATGACTTTTTACACGGTCCGTTTCTACACCGGTTGTGTGTGCGATGTTGAATGCCATTTTCAACCGGTGTTGAAATGCTTTTTTCCAGCTGTGGATGGAACTAAAGAAGCAAATTGAGGAGCTATTGGAGAAGGGTTTTATACGACCCAGTGTATCGCCATAGGGTGCTCCAGTACTATTCGTCAAAAAGAAAGATGGCAGTTTAAGGCTATGCATTGACTACAGGGAATTAAATAAGCTTACAGTTAAGAATAAGTATCCTCTTCCCAGAATCGACGACCTGCTAGACCAGTTGGCAGGAGTGAGCTTATTCTCCAAGATTGACTTGAGATCTGGCTACCATTAACTAAGGGTTAAGCCAGATGATATTCCAAAGACGGCATTCAGGACGCGCTACGGGCATTTTGAGTTTCTGGTGATGCCTTTTGGACTAACCAATGCACCTGCTATTTTCATGGACTACATGAATCAGATCTTCAGGCCTTATCTAGATCAGTTCGATGTGGTATTAATTGATGATATTCTAGTGTACTCCAAATCTCCAGAGGAGCATGAAAGGCATTTGAGGATTGTTCTTGGTACCCTTAAAGAGAAGAAGCTCTATGCTAAGCTGAGTAAATGCGAGTTTTGGCTATCAGAAGTCAAATTTCTCGGTCATGTCATATCCCGAGACGGGGTAGCTGTGGATCCTAGCAAAGTTGAAGCAGTTTTGAGCTGGGAGCAGCCAAGGACAGTGACAGAGATCAGAAGTTTTCTCGGCCTAGCAGGGTACTACAGAAGATTTATTCAAGACTTTTCTCGAATTGCCTTACCACTTACCAAGTTGACTAGAAAGAATCAGCAGTTTAAGTGGGATGAGAAGTGCGAGGCTAGCTTCCAAGAGTTGAAGCAGAGATTACCACTACTCCCGTGCTGATTATTCCAGACCTAACTCAGACTTACGTAGTCTACACTTATGCTAGCAAACAGGGGTTGGGATGTGTGCTGATGCAGCAAGGTCGAGTAGTAGCCTACACCTCTCGACAGTTGAAGCCACATGAAGAAAATTATCCCACTCATGATCGGGAGCTTGCTGCGGTGGTCTATGCCCTGAAGATATGGAGATACTATTTATATGGAGCAACGATAGAGTTATTTTGCGACCACAAAAGCCTGAAGTATCTACAGGACCACAAAAAACTGAATATGAGGCAGCGGTGATGGATAGAATTATTAAAAGATTATGACTTCCAGATCAAATACCATCCAGGAAAAGCCAATGTGGTAGCCGATGCCCTGAGTAGAAAGGTGGTGCAGGTTGCATACATGATGATCAAGGAATTGGAATTGATAGAAGATATGCGCTACTGGAGCCCTCTATATCAAATGCAACTAACGGAGAATTCTTTCGGAGGTGTTCATGTCAAAGCTTGCATAGAAGATGAGATAAAAGAGGCTCAAAAGCAGGATAAGCTCGCAACAATATTCAAACACAAGCTGGAGAAGGGAAAGATAAGGAATTTTGAGATGTCCCCAGACAGATTACTACAGTTTTGGGGAAGACCCTATATCCCTAATGTTGTGGGATTAAGGGAAAGGATTCTGGAGGAAGCACATAAAAGTCGGTATACTGTACATCCAGGTATGACCAAGATGTACCATGATATGAAATATCCTTCCTTAGACTCCTCAGAGTACACTTGCGGAAGCAATATTAGCTTGATTATATCTTAACTTAAGCCCAGAAATTAAAATTTCTACTCTTAAGTTCCTTATTCTGGACCTTTAATTTGAAAATTGGTTTATCTCATTCTACACATCCAAATGAGGCTTATTACCTATCCACGGAATGCCCCAGATGTGTACTACTAGCTCACCAAATTTCGTAGCCAAACTCCTTCGTTTACTAGGTCAAACTGAGGTCAGAACACTGCTACCTCATGACCTGCGAATTTCTCCCTTAATTTCTCATACATAAATTGAATACGCCAAACAATACTTATCATTGAATAACATAATGTCATACAGCATGGCATACACAACAAGACATATACATAATCTTGCTATCTCTATTACATCTCTTTCTGCCTAAACTCCGGCAGCATAACCGCTACGCTTCATCTGTACAAAGAACTGAACTGTACTGATTCGGTAATCCCCTCGTGAGAACTACCATTCTACGTAGTACCCAGGAAAGACTAGATGAACCGGCTAGGTCCACTCACTTCTAGCCTCCTTAGACAGCACTACGTACACAGTACTTATCATATACTGATGTTCAGTCTTTACTTCGGCAGCATAACGGCGTCTCATAGGATTCTCAAAATCCACTTCAGCATAACCTCCCTGTAATGGGTTATGGATGGGGGATGAGATTCGGGGGAATCTCAGTAGCAACAATCATAACAATATATGTAATGCAGTGTGATAGTGCTTGCTTGTGATTGTGTACAGATAAGTATGCTGCGTGCTTCCATACTCAATAACATATGATCATAGCATTGCAGTAGAGCTTCAAGCATAACATATAAGACAACAATCCAACCAAACAATAGCACAACAAATCACAAAGCCATTACATAAAAGCTAGGATTAGTTACTACCTCAAAGGCTTAGTAGAGCTCTACTATCTCTATTCTGCTTCCAGCTCCGCCAGAACTTCCTTTCTTTCTTTCTTCCTCTCACTTTCTCTCTCTAGCACCTCCTCCTCTCTCTAAAAGGCTCAAAACCGTGGGATGCATGAAATGGGAGGGGGAGGGGGTATTTATAGTTTCCTTCAATGGCATTCCTGTAATTTTGAAGCCATATGAACTTGTGGTCCTGGTTTTTCCTGGAATTTCCTATTTTCTTTTATTCCTTTTTACTGCATCATGCATGACATCATCCAGGACACCTCACCGGGACACCTCAGCGCCACATTTATCACATGTCTGAAATCCTGGACACCTCAGCAGCTGACTCAGCATGCTGACTCACCGGTCCAGTCTCTTGCCTCGTAAAGCGTGTCCTCAGCTTTATCTGCTTTCTCCAGACTAATGCCATGTGGCGCCTGGAAGGGACCTTGCACGCTTCCCAATGCTATCCAGATAAGTCCCAGACTTATCTGATCACCTCCTAGGTTTTCGTGCCAACCGAGTAACTTTACTTTACTGAAAAGTCATTAAATCATTATTTTAATGCCACTTTTCCCCCTGAATCACTGGGCCTGCGTTTTTGGGCCTGGAAATATCATCTTGGGTCTCTGATCCAGCCCAAGTACTCTGATGGCACGATTCCCAAGAAACACCCCTTGGCAAAATACCAAAATGCCCTTAGTCTCTCTTTCTTTACTTTACTAGGTCTAGGGTCATTATTGTCTTTTCCCATCTTACCAGAGTATTCTCTGACCCTGGTCAACTATCCAGATAACTTCCCTGGACTGTCTAACCTTAGACAAATGACCAAAATACCCTTTACTCATTCTTCAGCTGTTCTATAACATAGGGGCATTTTCGTCATTTCGCACCTTTTTCCCGGACACCGGCCCCTTTTATCACTGGACTGATCTAATGGGCCTGGGCCTTCCCTGGTGTCACTAAAGGCCTTAGAAACACTATACGGCCCCCTGGCCACAGTCCGATCATCCCTATCGGAACTGCTTTTCCTTTACCGATTATAACTGTAAATTCCCATCTTCAGGAATTTTTACAGAAAAATCGGGACCTCAAATCAAAATTCCGTGACTCCTCATTCAACCCGGAATTCTTTTCTCTATCTCCCGGTATTTTCAGATATTTTATCTGGACCGGGCTGTTTTGGCCTGAAAAAGCACTCACGCGCACACTTTTCCAAAATGACCATTTTACCCCTGGTCACATTTCTAATTCTTTCATACACATAGAGACCTCATATGCACATTTCACAGTTCAGTGAAATGATCAACATAATTTTCTCTATTTTCTGGCAAAATATGGTACTCATCGGCTACCAGCCTAATCTTTCCCATAATTACGATTTTGCCCCTGCATTCTCTTTCTGGCCTCATTGCTCATCTTCTCATCCTTTATCTTAAGTTCTAGAAATTCTCTTTCAATAACTCATCCCTTAAACTCTTCGGGAGTCATCATTACTTGAAAGGCTCGACAACCCGCCCATATCAGGTTATCTTACACAGGAGCCAGCCCATATCAAGCTACCTGCAGAATTCCTAGGCTTAAGACTTAGGATATTCCTCACATTCCTCATCTTGGACCTAGATGAACTGTCCCGATCTCCTAGACCAAAAATCGGGATGTTACAATGTTAAAAGGTTATTTTGGTGGCCTGGATTGAAGAAGGATGTTGTGACTTACGTATCTAAGTGCTTGACCTGCCAGAAGGTGAAAGTTGAACATCAAAAGCCAGGAGGAACATTACAGCCTCTAGAAATCCCTGAGTGGAAATGGGATGGTATTGGCATGGACTTTGTGGAAGGACTACCCCTGACTCCAAGTAGACATGATGCAGTGTGGGTAGTAATTGATCGACTTACGAAGTTAGCACATTTTCTGGCAATCAATAAGAGAGATTCTCTTGAAAAGCTGGCAAGGTTGTATATAAAGGAGATCGTTAGGCTTCATGGTATCCCGAGCAGCATTGTGTCTGATAGAGACCCTCAGTTTACTTCAAATTTCTGGAGGGCTTTACAGGAAGAAATGGGCACTACTCTCAGATTTAGTACAGCTTATCATCCTCAGACAGATGGTCAATCTGAAAGAACAATAGAAACGTTAGAGGATATGCTGAGAGCATGTGTCTTAGATTTCAAAGGCAGCTGGGATATCCATTTACCCCTTATAGAGTTTGCTTATAACAATAGTTATCAGGCCAGTATTCAGATGGCCCCTTTTGAAGCACTTTATGGACGGAGATGTAAATCCCCCTTATGCTGGCTAGAGCTAAGCGAGAGAAGAATGCTTGGTCCTGATATAGTGGATCAAACTGCAGAACAAGTTGCGATAATTAGAAAACGGTTGTTGACGGCTCAAAGTAGACAGAAGAGCTATGCAGATGTCAGAAGGAAGCCATTGGATTTTGAAAAAGGAGAACATGTATTCCTTAAGTTAACTCCAACCACAGGAGCCGGACGATCGATTAAAGTGAAGAAGTTGCATCCAAGATACATCAGACCATTCCAGATTCTCTCAAAGATAGGAGCAGTAGCCTACAAGTTGGCTCTTCCTCCTAATCTCAGCCAGATACATGATGTGTTCCAGGTTTCCCAATTAAAGAAGTATGTTCCAGATCCATCTCATGTGATTGAACAAGATCAGGTCGCACTGCGAGATGACTTGACTTATGAGGTTGGACCAGTGCGAATTGCTGATAGAAAAGTCAAGCAGTTGCGAAATAAACAAATTCCTTTAGTTAAAGTGATCTAGAAAGGCTTGACTGAACAAGAAGCTACATGGGAAACAGAAGAAAAGATGAGGGAGAAGTATCCTGAATTGTTTCGATAGGACTTATGTAATGTAAATTTCGAGGACGAAATTTATTTTAAGGGGGAGAGAAATGTAATATCCTTAATTTTCTGTACTGATTTCTATGTACCGATTAAATGGAATATACGAGTTCTTTTTCAGGAAAAAGATGTGGTCCTTTATGTAAAGAAAAGGGTTAAATTGCAAAAGAAAGGAAATGAAAGGACTTAAATGCAATTAAGGAAAGTTTAAGGTTAGGAAAGAAAGGTAGACAAAAATGTGGGGTCCTTAAGTGTAATTTTAGCCAAACAAAGGGACTTAGTTGAAAAGAAGAAAAGTTTCCGGGGCAAAAGTGTAATTATAAAAATTTGGACCGGAAATAGGCAAAAACAGTGATCGTACTCCGATCAGCCCCATATTCTACCAGTAGGTAGGGCAAGTGACGCTGGGTAATCCAGCCTAATACTGGAATTTTTGAAGACTTCAGATAGCCAGAAATGGACTGATGTCCAAAAGTTATAAAAATTCATACCAGATACCCTAGATTTCAGATAAAAGTAAGAAATTACAGGATGATGCACCCTTATGGGGTGGATGTCAAGAAACTAACAGAATACCGATAGGAGGTCTGTAGGAAAAGTTATCCACGAATTAGAAAATCCAGACTGGGTATGAGGCCTCCAGGGATCCGATAGGGAGATTTATCGGTATTTAAACTAAGACTGAATGAGGTCAGGTAACAACAGTCACATGCCCGTTATGACCCAAATGGCTGCCCAAACATAGTAGGGCAGTGTATCTTGTAACACCCTAATTTTTAGGCCTAGAGATGCCAGAAGGAGAATTCAAGGGCATAATCATAATTATGGGAAAGATCGGACTGGTGGCCGATGAGTACCATATTTTGCCAGAAAATAGAGAAAATTATGTTGATCATTTCACTGAACTGTGAAATGTGCATATGAGGTCTCTATGTGTATGAAAGAATTAGAAATATGACCAGGGGTAAAATGGTCATTTTGGAAAAGTGTGCGCGTGAGTGCTTTTTCATGCCAAAACAGCCCGGTCCGGATAAAATATCTGAAAATACCGGGAGATAGAGAAAATGATTCCGGATTGAATGAGGAGTCACAGAATTTTGATTTGAGGTCCCGATTTTTCTGTAAAAATTCCTGAAGATAGGAATTTACAGTTATAATCGGTAAAGGAAAGGCAGTCCGAATAGAGATGATCGGACTATGGCCAGAGGCCATACAGTGTTGTCTAAGGCCCGTAGTGACACCAGGGAAGGCCCAGGCCCATAATATCAGTTCAGTGGTAAGAGGGGCCGGTGTCCGGGAAAAATATGCAAAATGACGAAAATGCCCTTATGTTATAGAATAACTGAAGAATGAGTAAAGGGTATTTTGGTCATTTGGCTAAGGTTAGACAGTCAAGAAGGGGTATCTGGATAGTTGACCAGGGCCAGAGAATACTCTGGTAAAATATGAAAAGATAATAATGCCCCTAGACCTAGTAAAGGAAATGAAAGGACTTAAGTGCAATTATGGAAAGTGTCAAGGCCAAGAAGGAAAGTAGACAAAAATGTGGGGTCCTTAAGTGTAATTTTAGCCAAGTAAAAAGGGACTTAAATGAAAAGAAGAAAAGTTCCCTGGGGCTAAATTGTAATTAAAGAAAGTCAGGCCGGAAGTGGTTTGGACTGTCCGAAAGCATTTCAGTCCCAGATTTCATCGGTAGAGAGAGCAAGTGACGCTCAGTAATCTGGCTTAATACAGGAATTTTTGAAGACTCCAGATAGCCAGAAATGGACTGATCGTCCAAAAGTTATAAAAATTAATACCGGATATCCTAGAATTCAGATCTAGGTGAGAAAATACAGGATGATACGTCCTTATGGGGCGGATGTCGGGAAACTGACAGAATACCGATAGGAGGCCTGTAGAAAAAGTTATTCGCAGATTAGAAAATCCAGACGGGAGTGTGAGGCCTCCGGGTATCCGATAGGGAGATTTATCGGTATTTAAAAAGGGACTGAATGAGTTCGGATGATCTCAGTCAGATGACTGATATGACTCACAGGGATGCCTGAACACCGCAGGCTAGTGTTTCGGACAGAAGGAGCCGGTGTCCGGATATGTGTATAAACGGTGAATAATAGATAAAATATTCAATAATTGTTAACGGGGGAAGATTCCTCGTAATGCGTGCCATGAAGGTATTGGACCCAGAAAGGCCCAATAATGGCGCCATCAGAGGCCCAGTAAGACACTTGGACTAATAGGTGGGCCAGTGTCTGGCAGAACCCCGGAAAAGTGCGAAATTACGAAAATGCCCCTGTGTTGTACAAAAGTGTAACAGATGAATGAAGGGCATTTTGGTAATTCTGAACAGGCCCAGGAGCCAAGGTACATACAGATAAAGTTACTGAGAGTCAGTATATACCCTGACAGAGTACAGAAGGGTATGAAATGACGATTTTACCCTTAGAGTTAAAATAGTGCAAGAAAGGGCACCAAAGGGTATTTTGGTAATTTGCCAAGGGCTGTTTCTTAGGAATCGAGCCATCAGAGTACTTGGGCTTGATCAGGATCCAAGACAACATTCCCAGAGCCCAAAAACGTAGCCCATGAAGTATGTGGGAAAAAGTGGCATTAAAATATTATTTTAATGTTGTTTCAATAAAGTAAAGTTACTCGGTTGGCACGATAACCGAGGAGGTGATCAGATAAAGTTCTGGATTTATCTGGATAGCATTGGAAGGCGTGACAGGTGCCAGTAAGATGACACATGGCGCCAACATAAAGGCAGAAGAAAAAGTTGAGGACACGTATTACGAGGCAAGAGACTGGACCGGTGAGTCAGCATGCTGAGTCAGCTGCTGAGGTGTCCAGGATTTCAGACATGTGATAAATGTGGCGCTGAGGTGTCCTGGTGAGGTGTCCCAATGATGTCATGCATGATGCAGTAAATGAGGAATTAAAGAAAATAGGAAAATCCAGGAAAAACCAGGACCGCAGGATCAAAGTTCATGGTAATTACGAGATTGCCATTGGAGGAGGTTATAAATACCCCCCCTTTGCCTTCATATGCCACGGCCAAGAGCCATTTTAGAGAGAGGAGGAGGTGCTAGAGAGAGAAAGTGAGAGGAAGAAAGAAAGAAAGGAAGTTCTGGCGGAGCTGGAAGCAGAATAGAGATAGTAGAGCTCTGTTGAGCCTTTGAGGTAGTAACTAATCCTAGCTTTTATGTAATGGCTTTGTGATTTGTTGTGCTATTGTTTGGTTGGATTGTTGTCTTATATGTTATGTCTGAAGCTCTGCTATAATGCTATGATCATATGTTATTAAGCATGGAAGCACGCAGCATACTTATCTGTACACAATCACAAGCAAGCACTGTCACTCTGCATTACATATATGTTATGATTGTTGCTACTGAGATTCCCCCGAATCTCATCCCAATAAGTAAACCATTACAGGGGAGGTTATGTCAAAATGAATTCTGGGAATTTAAGAGACGCCGTTATGCTGCCGAAGTAAAGACTGAACATCAGTATATGATAAGTACTGTGTACGTAGTGCTGTCTAAGGAGGCTAGAAGTGAGTGGACCTAGCCGGTTCATCTAGTCTTTCCTGGGTACTACGTAGAATGGTAGTTCTCATGAGGGGATTACCGAATCAATACGGTTCAGTTCTTTGTACAGATGAAACGTAGCGGTTATGCTGCCGGATTTCAGGCAGGAAAAGATGTAATAGAAATATGAGAATTTCATACATGCCCTGATGTATAATGACTTATTATTTAATAATAATTATTGTTTGGCATGTTTGACTGATATATGATGGATGTATGCCTATGTATGTAATATTGGTTGCTGAAAATTAACGCTATGAACAGTAACCCGTGGGGACATGAGAATGTTTGACCCATAATTAAAAATAGTAAATGGATGAATAAATGTATGATATTTTTATGGTAGATAGTAGACATACCAAGCTTTAATTTGATATATAAAACGTATCATTTGGATGTCTACACAAGGAGATATAAATTATCAAAGTTGGGACCAAAATGCTGGATTCAGGGAAAAACGCTAGATGAACAGTAAAGTTGAAACGTTGACTGGCCTGGACTCGGTCAACGAATGGTCAAAGAATTATTTTTTCCTGAAAGCTAAGTGAGTTAGCTTCATGTATCCATTGGAACCACTTCATTTTGATTTTTCTAAAATTAGTTATGATTTTTCGAAGTCAGGTCACTCATCTGGAATTTTCAAGTGAACAGTACTCGATAAGAGTAAAATTCCAGATTGGGGAATTGGACTTCAATAACTAATCCTAACTTTTATGTAATGGCTTTGTGATTTGATGTGCTATTATTTGGTTGGATTGTTGTTTTATATGTTATGACGGAAGCTCTGTTATAATGCTATGATCATATGTTATTAAGTATGGAAGTACGCGTCATACTTATCTGTACACAATCACAAGCAAGCACTATCACACTGCATTATATATATTGTTATGATTATTACTACTGAGATTCCCCCGAATCTCACTCCCCATGTCCAACCCATTACAGGGAGGTTATGTTGAAGTGAATTTTGAGAATTTTAAGAGACGCCGTTATGCTGCCGAAATTATGGCAAAATGGCAGTAATGAAGAAAGGAGCTGATACGTACTGTGTACGTAGGTACTATCTAAGGAGTCTGGAAGTGAGTAGACCTAGCCGGTTCATCCAGTCTTTCCTGGGTAGTTACGTAGAATGATAGTTCTCGCGGGAATTACCGAATCAGTACAAGATCAGTTACTTTATAAAGATGAAGCCTAACGGTTATACTGCCGAATTTCTGGCAGAGAAAGATGTAATAGAGTTATGGGGATTTTATGAATGCTCTGTTGTATGACAATTTATTATTTAATAATAAATATTGTTTGGCATGTTCAATTTGTGTGAGAAATTGAGAGAGAGAAATTCGTAGGTCTGGAGGTAGCAGTGTTTTGACCTCAATTTGACCTAGTAAATGAAGGAATTTGGCCACAAAATTTGGTGAGCCAGTAATACACATTTGGGGCATTACGTGGATAGGTAATAAGCCTCATTTAGATATGTAGAATGAGATTAATCGGTACCCAAAGTAAAGGTTCAGAATAAGGAACTTAAGAGTGAAATTTTAATTTCTGGGCTTAAGTTAAGATATAATCAAGCTAATATCACTTCCGTAAGTGTACTATGAGGGGTCTAAGGGAGGATGTTTCATTTTGGTATCAGAGCAATAGGTTCTGGCATAGAAGAAAGGATTCTAGCTCAAAGCATGAGGACCTGGTACTGGATAGAACGCTCTGTTCATGAGTCAGAGTATATAGAGGTTTAGAAAAGCCCAGTGGAGGTAAAGCTCCTAGATGAGTAGGTAGTATGATATTAATGTGTTCACTTTTCTTTTCTAATTGACAAGGGAACAAAGATGGTGAGCACGAGATGAGGACATAGAACTCGAGAGGAGGAGCCACACATAGAGGAAGCTGGCAACTCCAATGAGGTAGACCCTATGCGAGTCATCCTTGCTAGGCTAGATCAGCAGCAAAGGATGATGGAAGAGATGAGGGCAAAATAAGTCCGCCGAGATCAGGAAAGAGATGCAACTATAGCTACCCTTACAGCTATAGTTAATAAATTGCGGACCCCTGAAAGACCAGCAGAAGGGATATCGAGAGTTCCTCCAAATAATGAGCAGTCGAGAATAGAGGATCCAGTGGCAGATCCTAATAGTATTCAGCAATGGATGACATAATTTCATAAGTACAATCCTCCAGCATTTTGGGGGACGTTTGACGTCCAAGTAGCTGAAGATTGGATAGATCAGCTAGAGAGGATTTTTGAGGTGCTAGACTACCCATCAGGAAGAAAAGCCCAGATGGCCATCTTCAAACTAGAAAGGGATGCGCGAAGATGGTGGAGGAACACTGAGCTTATTCTACAAGGGAAAGGAATTCCAGTTACATGGGAAGTGTTTCTGGGACAGTTTAGGGAAAAATACTTTCCCCAGTCAGTGGGGGACGCGAAGGAAGTTGAGTTCCTTACTTTGAAGCAAGGAGAGAAAGAGCCATTTGATGAGTATTTGGATAAGTATCTCTGATTGTTGAACTATTCTACGTACCTTAGAAGAATGGAGGACGAAGAATGGTCGACAAAGAGATTAGTGGAGGGCATGAGTAGTGCCCTAAAGGAAAGGATAATTCCTCAGTAACTTATGCAGTTCAATAGAGCGGTAGAAGTCTGCAGGTTGACAGAAAGAAGTATGAACAATCATGCAGCAACCGGGAACAGCGTGAGGAGCAAGGAAGTGGCTAAGTCGGAGGTAAGAGGAAAAGAAGCATTAGCTAGGAGCACTCTGGGAGGTAGCTCAAGTTATGAAGCCAATAATAATAAGAACAAGAAAAAGAGGCAACAGTTTAGGGAGGGGACTGATCAAGGTGAGGATCAGGCTGGAGGGCAAAGATGTCAAAGATGTGGAAAGAGCCATGGCATATGGGAGTGTCAAGCAGGGCAAGACAGTTGTTTTAAGTGTGGTGAGAAAGGCCACTTTGCAAGAGTTTTCCCTAAGAATGGTGACATCCCTAAGCCAAAGACAACAGGAAGGGTGTTCTCCCTTACTACAAACAGAGTATCCAAATCCCCTGAGGTCGACCCTAAGAATGGTTAAGAAAAACCATAGCTGTCAGGGCGACTTAGCTGTAAGAACTGTATGCCTATATGTAAATGATGTGATTAATAAAGAGTTCTTTTCTGATCTAAAGAAAGTGGTCATTATAACGGGTCATGAGATAATTGGTAAGATAATAAATTTGTCTTAACTTAGTGATGAGGGTGCTGTATGCGGAGTTAGAACATGGTAGCTATAAGCAACTAGAATGAGAGATGTATATTGCTAAGTACCATGTGGAAGGTCATGATGGACCAAGTTGTTGCTCCGCTAGACTATCACTGGAGTGAGGATAAGACAGAGAGGAATGATCTTACTGGTTATATATATATGACTGCGTTATAAGAACTACATAGCTGTATAGATCAGTAAGAAGTTCTATTTAAGAAAGATGAGGTACCCCTTAAAATTTCGAGGACAAAATTTTTAAAAGGGGAGGAGAATTGTAACATCCCGATTCTTGGGTCTAGGAGAACTCGGAAGTAGTCTGATATGGGCAGGCTATTAAACCCGTAGTCCCAGGGTAGTAATTTGATATGGGCATATCACTTACCTATATTTTGTAGGAATCCGAGGGATGAGCTAAGTTCCTTAGGATTTAAAGATGAGTTAAGTCTTTGACCTACAAAATAGGGACAGTTCATCTAGGTTCAAAAAGAGGAATGTAAGGAATATCCTAAGTCTTAAGCCTTGGAATTCTGCAGGCAGCTAGATATGGGCTGGCTCCTGAGTAAGATAACCTGATATAGGCGGGTTGTCGAACCTTTCAATTAACAATGACTCCCGAAGAGTTCAGGGGATGAGTTGTTGAAAGAGAATTTTGAGAACTGAAGATGAAGGATAAGAAGATAATTAAAGATGCCAGAAAGAGAATTCAAGGGCATAATTGTAATTATGGGAAAGATCGGGCTGGTAGCCGATGAGTACCATATTTTACCAGGAAATAGAGAAAATTATGCTGATCATTTCACTGAACTGTGAAATATGCATATGAGGTCTCTATGAGTATGTAAGAATTATGGAAAGTTAAGGGACTTAATTGAAAAGAAGAAAAGTTTCCAGGGGCAAAATGGTAATTATGGAAAGTTGAGCCAGAAGTGGCTTAGAACTGCCCGGAAGTATTTCAGTCCCAAATTTCACCTGTAGATAGAGGAAATGATCTGGATAATCCAGCTTAATACAGAAATTTTCTCAGGACTCCAGATAGCCAAAATTTATCTGATAATGAAAAAGTTATAAAAATTATTATCGGATATCCTAGACTTCAGATATACGTGGAAAATTACAGGATGATGCGCCTTGATGAGCCGGATGTCAGGGAACTGACAGAATACCGAAAGGAGGTCTGTAGAAAAAGTTATTCACAAATTTGTAAATTCAGACGGGAGTGTGTGACCTCCGGGGATCCGATTAGGAGATTTATCGGTATTCAAACTGAGACTGAATGAGCTCAGATGACATCATTCAGATTCCTGTTATGACCCAAAGGGATGCCTAGACTCAGTATGTCAGTTTATCTGATAAAAGGAGTCGGTGTCCCGAAAAAGGTGTAAAATGACGAAAATGCCCTTATGCTATAAAATAGTGAAAGAATGAGAAAAGGGTATTTTGGTCATTTGGCTAAGGTGAGACAGTCAAGAAAGGGTATCTGGATAGTTGACCAGGGTTAGAGAATACTCTGGTAAGATATGAAAAGACAATAATGCCCCTAGACTCGTTAAAGTAAATAAAGAGGAACCAAGGGCATTTTGGTAATTTGCCAAGGGATGTTTCTTGGGAATCGAGCCATCAGAGTACTTGAGCTTGATCAGAGATCCAAGATGGCATTCCAAAGTCCAAAAACGTAGCCCAACATATATGTGGGAAAAAGTGGCATTAAAATAATGTTTTAGTGGCTTTTCAATAAAGTAAAGTTACTCGGTTGGCGTGATGACCGTGGAGGTGATCAGATAAAGTTTTGGACTTATCTGGATAGCATTGGATAGCGTGAAAGGTTCCAGCAAGATGCCACATGACGTCAACTTAGAGGAAGAAGAAAAAGGTGAAGGACACGTGGCGCAATCTTAGTAGTGTACTCCGATGCAAGACTCTGGAATTCTCTAGAAGCGCTGAGTTAGCTGATAAGGTGTCCTGTGGGCCCCACCATTTATCCACCTAGCCTGTGAGGTGTCCCTTGATGATGTCATAAAGTGATGAGTCATAAGGATGATGATGTCATCACGATGACATAAGCGAAACTTGGTGGGCAAGCAAAGCAATCTGAGCCACTCGTTGAGAATTGATCTGGACCACTCATTCTCCTTTGCTTCCACTATAAATACCCCCTCCCCCTTGCCTTCTCATTCACGGTCAAGAGCCATTTTAGAGAGAGAAGGAAGTTCTAGAGAGAGAAAGTGAGAGAAAGAAAGAAAGAAGGAAGTTCTGGCGGAGCTGGAAGCAGTATAGAGATAGTAGAGTTCTGCTAAGCTAGCCAGGTAGTAACTAATCCTAACTTTTATGTAATGGCTTTGTGATTTAATATGCTATTGTTTGGTTGGATTGTTGTCTTATATGTTATGTCGGAAGCTCTGCTATAATGCTATGATCATATGTTATTAAGTATGGAAGTACGCGGCATACTTATCTGTACACAATCACAAGCAAGCACTATCACACTGCATTACATATATTGTTATGATTATTACTACTGAGATTCCCCCGAATCTCACTCCCCATGCCTAACCCATTACAGGGAGGTTATGTTGAAGTGAATTTTGAGAATTTTAAGAGACGCCGTTATGCTGCCGAAATTATGGCAAAATGGCAGTAATGAAGAAAGGAGCTGATACGTACTGTGTACGTAGGTACTATCTAAGGAGTCTGGAGTGAGTGGACCTAGCCGGTTAATCCAGTCTTTCCTGGGTAGTTACGTAGAATGGTAGTTCTCGCAGGAATTACCGAATCAGTACAAGATCAGTTACTTTGTAAAGATGAATCCTAGCAGTTATACTATCGAATTTCTGGCAGGGAAAGATGTAATAGAGTTACGGGGATTTTATGAATGCTCTCTTGTATGACAATTTATTATTTAATAATAAATATTGTTTGGCATGTTCAATTTGTGAGAGAAATTAAGAGAGAGAAATTCGTAGGTCTGGAGGTAGCAGTGTTTTGACCTTAGTTTGACCTAGTAAATGAAGGAATTTGGCCACAAAATTTGGTGAGCTAGTAGTACACATTTGGGGCATTACGTGGATAGGTAATAAGACTCATTTGGATGTGTAGAATGAGATTAATCGGTACCTAAAGTAAAGGTTCAGAATAAGGAACTTAAGAGTGAAATTTTAATTTCTGGGCTTAAGTTAAGATATAATCAAGCTAATATCACTTCCGTAAGTGTACTATGAGGGGTCTAAAGAAGGATGTTTCAACTTTCTTCCATGAAAACCTTAAGTTCAAGCTCCCAAATCAAAGGAAAATAAGCTAGGATAGATTGCTTACCTTTAATCTCTTACTTGCTTGAACTTTGGACCTTGAATTCTTCTTTGTCTTTGCTTGAGTTTTCATTTTTCCATAGTTTCCCCAAGGCTTCTTGCTTTACGATTTTGGGCATAAAAATAGGGGTATTTATAGAAAAATCCATGGAAAATGGATGGCCAAGATCACTTTGGTTACTATTTGATCTAATGGTTCATAATCCACCTTACAAGAAGCTTGCCCTAGAAGCCTCATTAATCACATCATCCATGACATCATGAGGGCTTTGTTTGGCGCAATAAAGTAGGAAATACTGATAGGAAAAATTCCAGTCTAATCCGGTACTGATCGGGTCAATTTTATAAAACCTAGACTATTTTATGTTCCCGATTTTTATAATATTCCAGAATATGTATTCTGTCAGGAAAACCAGTGTTTAGGTTTCTCCTACCATTGACATTGTTATACTGAGTATTTATCTTCTATCCATCCATTGAGAAATGACCAAAATACCCTTGGTGCCCTTTCTTGCACTATATTAACCTTAAGGGCATAATTGTCATTTCACATCTCTTTATACCTTATCAGGGCATATACTGACTCCGATAATCATTCCTGTACTCATCCTGGCATTTTTGGTCTGTCCAAAATGACCAAAATACCCTCCTTTCATCTATTGTACAATATTATAACCTAGGGGCATTTTCGTAATTTCATATTTTTCCAGGTTCCTCTGGACACTAGCCCACATAATTGTCCAGTTACCTTCTTGGGCCTTTATGATGCCATTTTGGGCCTTTATATGGTCCACTACCTTTATGGCATAAATCCGGAGAAACCTCTCCCGAAGGTATTTATCGGGTATTTTATTCTACTGTAAATTCCATTAGAAATTCTACAGGATTCCTTTTCTGATCCTGTTAGTTTTATAAATTCTCATATTAATTATAAGAATTTACTGTAAAGCTTCATCTGATTCTGAGGTCCAAAAAATACTGTAATAATTTCTCCTAACTTCAGAAATTTATATCAATTTTTCTGGACCTCAAATCGAAATTCTGTGTGCATCAAGCTAACCAGAATAATTTTCTCTAGCTACTGGTAAAATTTGGGACTGAACTGATCCCGTGCATTTTTGGGCTTTTTCCGGCTCAACTTTCTCAGAATTACACTTTTGCCCCTTGAACTTTTGATAAATTATATTTAGGTCCTCAACTTTTTATAATTACACTTAATGGCCCAAAATTCATATCTACTTTATATTTTTACACCATGGAACTTTTATACTTTTCACTTTAGTCCCTCATTTTTTTAAATCTTCATCTTATCATTCTTTTCTTCTCTATTCATCATCATAATCCTTTCCAAACCTCTTTCCTCTATCAGTATTATACAGATAGGGAAAAATTAGGACGTGACAACCACAATATGGATCTAGTAGCGACCTAAAGAGACAGTTAGTGAAGATGCATATTTTTTGTTAGGTCATTCTGCAATTAAAAGAAGGAGGTCAGCAGGCACCTAGGGCATTTTTGCTACCAGATTTAGCTAGGAATAGTCTCATCTTATCCTCTCAACTTCTCTCTTCAACTTCCAGCCTAATCTTCCATTTTTCTTCATATTTCTACAGTTTTCTCCATTTCTGCACCGATTAATTCATTCCCACACCCTTTCTCTTCATCTTTCCATCACCTCTTTTATGCTTTTCTCATGGTACCAACCTCATATCATGATAATGGCATGGTTGAAGCTATGAGAGGCTAGATTTCTTAGCCTCTTGGTGACAGACAGCATAGTTTGAGCTAATGGATGACAATGGGGAAGTTTCTATATTAATCTGCACTTGTACATGTTTTGAGAACCTAGATTTAGGGATTTCATGATTTGTATAAGTTTGAATTATCGATCGATTAATTCTCTAATTAGACATTTGTATTGACATTGGATGTGTGATTACTGATTTTAATATAAATATTTTAGTTTTGATTTTTGGTTAGTTGGATAATTATTAACAATTGTTGGTGTTTTATTCGATTGCTTGAAGCCTATGGTTGTTGATTGATGACCATTTAAGGGAATTATCTAATTTAATTACACACTAAGTGGTTTTTAACAGTGCATTAAGAAGTTTTTAAACTAGCTTTGATCAAGGGACTGGACTCAGTCGATTGATTGAGGTTTTATTTAAGATTTAGTGATTTCATAACTCCCATATAAAATTAACAGTAAGGATAACTTTATTTTCATCATAAAGAGGTGTTTTCATCATATTTTTCTTACATTCATCACTACTTTCACATTTATCAAAAATATATACTTTTACTGCACCCTTATTTTATTGCATCAATGTTCGATTAAACCCAAAACCCATGGTTTTACTCATGTTTTCAATGGCTTCGTTCACCAATTTGCTAGGATTTCAATAAAAATACTCCTTGAGAAGAATGATAGGGTTGTGCCTTATACTACATTATTGGGTGAAATCATTATTTTGATGGACTGGACGATGACAATCCGATCCTACTACCTCCCTTTGTGAGGCCTACTATGTGCAATTCTAATCATCCCCTGAAGCTTCTTGACTTTCTTTCTTTTCTTTTTCAAAACTTTATAAATTATCCATTATTTGAATTGGGATCCAAAACAACTTTTGGGTCTTATTGGGCTGCTGCATGATGCCATTATTGGGCCTCCCTAGGGTCCAATTGCTAATTATCACAAATCCCAAGGCACTTCCTATACCGATATCCTTAAATTACCCTAATTTTTGAAATAAATTCTATTTAACTTTTTTACTAGTATGATATTTTTAGAAATTCATTCTAATACAAAATAAATTTCTTGCAAAGTCTCATAATTGTTTGAGACCGAGAAGTCCTAATAAAAATTACATACATTTATTTTAAACCCTTTATCAATGTCATTTTTTACCGTAAATTCCATAATTAATTCTACAGGACTCCTTTTTTACTTTTGTCAATTTCATAAATTTATATAATAATTATAAGAATTTATTATAAAATTCCATCTTATTTTGAGGTCCAAAAGATATTGTACTAATTTCCAGACTTCAGAAATTAATATCAATTTATCGGGACCTTAAATCAAAATTCTGAGAGATATGCCTGACCCAATTTTCATTCTCTATTTACTGGTAAAATTTGGGCTAAAAATGTTTTGGGCAATTTTGGGCCTTTTCTGGCTCAACTTTCCATAATTACCATTTTACCCTTGATATTTTCCATAATGACACTTATATCCCTTAACTTTCCATAATTACACTTAATAGCCTATAACTTGTATCTACTTCTATTTTGCACCATGCAACTTTTAGGGTTTTTACTTTAGTCCCTCTTTTTTGTTTCGAAATGACCATTATGCCATTGAAACTTTATACTAACACTTAATGGCCTTCTAGAGCTCAGAAAATTCTTCTGTCTGCTCTATAATTATCCTTTAATTATAGAGAAACTTCATGAATTTTCCTGGGTCATAACTCTTTTTCTAACTATTCCATAATCACCCCTTATGGCCTGAAACTTTCTAAAATTATGATTTTACACCTACTTGGGCTCATCCTCATAAAACATCCATTTGAGTTCTTTATCTTAACCTTAGGCCTCTAATTAACCTCTCTTATTTTTCTACGCCCAGGAGACTCTTATGAAGTCTCTAACTTATTTATATATTTGCATCCAGGGACTTTCACTATTTATAATTTAGTCCCTAAATTTTTATTATTTGTAGTTTAGTCCCTTAACATCATTTGTATATTTCTGAGATTCTGCTAAAAAGGGCCTGGTAGCCTACCTATTTCAGGCTACATACTAAGCTTCTAGGCCTAAAAATTGGGATATGATAATACACATGATTTGGAAATTGGTGATCTTCAAATCCAGGAGGTTGTTCTAAGTATACCTCTTCTATTATAAAACCATTAAGAAAAGCACTTTTGACATCCATTTGATAGAGTTTAAAATCTTTAATGCAAGCAAAGGCTAAGAGTACTCATATAGCTTCTAATATGGCCATTAGAGGATAGCTTTCCTCATAATCTATACCTTATTGGTTATAGCCTTTTGCCACTAATCTAGCCTTATTTCTAATGATTGTAGCAGATTCATCTAGTTTGTTCTTGAATGCCCATTTAGTTTCGATGACTGGGTAGTCATTGGGTCTAGGTACCAATTCCCAAACTTGATTTCATTCAAATTGATTTAATTCTTCTTGCATTGCTACTATCCAGAACTCATCTAATAGTGCTTCAGCTATCTTGGTGGGTTCAATGATAGAAATAGAAATAGAGAAATACACTTCATTGAACACTTGTCTTTGGGTTTTTACTCCTTCATCGACTTCACCAATGACCTGGTTTAAAGGATGATTTCTATTATGTTTCTAGGCTCTAGGTTGGTCTTTTTCAGACTCATTAGGATGACTATTCAATTGATCAACTATGGGTTCTTTGTTTAATTTTAGTGTTTCAAGACCCTACATTATCTCATCTTCATCATCTAGAGACTTTGAAATTGGCTCTATTTCGGAGAATACTACATGCACAAACTCTTCTATTGTAATTGTTCTTTTGTTAAAAAGGCTATATGCTTTACTATGATTAGAATAACCAAGAAAATTATTGTCGTATCCTTAATTTCACCTTTATATATACTCAATTGGAAGTAGCTTGTACCAATTGATTACCTCTTTAGCTTAGAAACATGACTTTTCAAGAAAAGGTTATCAATTACTATTCACGGCCACTGTTCATTTGGTAATCCAGAATACAGTCTCAACTTTGAAAATTCATAATTAAATATAGAAAAATCAAAATAAGGTGGTTCTAATTTATAATGAAATATCTTTTATTGAAATTTGAAGGAAAAATATGAAATTGATGTTTCCTTGTCCAAATGAAATCAGTTTATTCATTGAAAAACACTGTTCATTTGGTAAATCTGGAAGTTCCAGTTTCATTACCTTATTTTCAAAAAATTCATTTCTCTTTGTTCACTTATCCAATTGATGCGTGTTACATATGGATTTAAAGATCCATATGTGTAATTTAAGCCCATAAAATTTCATGGAAAAACTCGTTTATTTATCATTTGAAATTTGCGCATTAACCTCACAGCCTCTGGTTGATCATTTTATCTTGTTCCAGATTTTATTTTCAATTTTGAAAAATCATAACAAATCGAATTCTTAACTAATTGAGGCTTTCTTGGTGTCCATTTAAATCTATGGATCTTAACTATTTTCATGCCAAATTTCAAATCAAAATACGTTAGCTAAGTCATGAAAACTGCCGTCGAAAGAGTAATGCCTCAGAATTGGTACATAGTATCATACACCATGCATATCAAAATATCATCTTCTAACGTCAAGTACTCAACTTTAACTCATATACAAATTCAACCATCCATATTTACCCTTTTTCCTTGAGATGTTCCAGCACCTATAACATAGTTATGTATATGGAAAGAATGAGATTTCATTGAAATCTCAATAGCAAGTCATACAAACTATAATAACATGCATGCTTGATTAAATGCCTAACATGTTATCATGATATGGGAGCTACTTTGTGAACATACATAAGCAAACTCTAATATGCATATTGTCATGACATTAGTTAAAAGGAGTTGCAAACATTCATACTTCATCATCATCATCAAAACATCATCTCAAGCTCAACCAAGAGTCATAACTAACAAGTAAGCATACAATCAAACAAACATAAGATTATAGTTAGGTATTCTTGCTACCTCTTAGATATCCTTGTTACTCTCTTCTTGAAATTATCTTCTCCTTTCACAAATTTCAAAACCTATCCATTACAAAGTAACAACAAGTTACACTTAACTCCAAAACAATTCCAAGACTAGGTTTTCACTACATTCCATTCTTTGTCTAACTTATGACTTATACTTCCATCTTTATAAAATAAATTCTCATGGTTCATTTCCACATAATTTTTCATTTAGAATCCAAATATAAAATAAGAATTTCCAAAATCAAATCAGATCCTTGGCTGCTGTACAGAACCGAAATGCTTCCTATGTTTTCCAAAAATTCTCATTTTGATTCCAATGCTTCCAATACTTGTTTCTCTACTTTATCCCCACATAATTTTCCATTTTAAACACATTGGAAGCTTCAAAATCATGAAATTCTAACATATGAATAGTGTTTTGTACAGTAACAGCCAAGAACACAAAGTTCTATTCACATGCATACTTGGATTTCCAAGCTAGTACCACTTGATTCTAGCTTGTTTAAGCTTGTCTAAACTATCCATAACATAAAACTCACATTCTTATCATATATAAGCAGCATGTCCAGCAGCACCCTCAAGGGAAATATGTCACAAAACCCCCCTTAAAACCAAGGCCAAACTTGCTAGAATAGAGTCCAAGATCAAGGGAGTTAGTTACCTTTCTTGTTCTTTCAAGATGCTTGCTTCTTTCTTGCTTCAATAGAAATTTTGCAAGAGGTTCCCTAAGGTGCCAAGAATGCCGACCAAGTCTGAATTTGAGGGGTATTTATAGAAAATTTGGGTGGAAATGGAAGGCCAATATTACTTTGGTTACTATTTGATCTAATGGTCCATAATCCACCTTGCAAAAAGCTTGCCCTAGAAGCCTCATTAATGACATCATCCATGACATCATGAATGCTATGTTTGGCGTAATATATTGGAAAATACTGATAGGAAATATTCTTGTCCAGTCCGGTACTGATCCGGCCAGTTTTACAAAAATCAGACTGTTTTATGTTCCCAACTTTTATAATATTCTAGAATATATATTCTGTCATAGAAACCAGTATCTAGGTTTCTCCTACCATTGACATTGTTATACTGAGTATTTATCTGCTATCCATCCATTGAGAAATGACCAAAATACCCTTGGTACCATTTCTTGCACTATATTAACTCTAAGGGCATAATTGTCATTTTACACCTCTTTATACCTTATCAGGGAATATACTGACTCTTAGTGGTCATTCCTGTACTTGCCTTGGCATTTTGGCCTGTCCAAAATGACCAAAATGCCCTCCATTCATCTCTTGTACATTATTATAACCTAGGGTATTTTTGCAATTTCGCGTTTTTTCGGGGTTCTTCTGGACACTAGCCCACATAATTATTTGGTTAGTTTATTGGGCCTTTGTGACTCCATTTTGGTCCTTTATATAGGTCCACTACCTTTATGGCACAAATCCCGAGAAACCTCTCATTAAGGTATTTATCTGGTATTTTATCCCACTGTAAATTCCATTAAAAATTCTATAGGATTTGTTTTCTGACCCTATCAGTTTTATAAATTCTCATATTAATTATAAGAATTTACTGTAAAGCTTCATCTAATTCTGAGGTTCGAGAAACACTGTAATAATTTTTTCTAACTTCAGAAATTTATATCAATTTATCAGGACCTCAAATCGAAATTCTGTGCTGAGTCCAATTAACCGGAATAATTTTCTCTAGTTACTGGTAAAATTTGGGTCTAATCTGTTCTCGGCCATTTTGGCATTTTTCGGCTCAATTTCTTCATAATTACACTTTTGCCCCTTGAACTTTTGATAAATTACATTTAAGTCCTTAAACTTTTTGAAATTACACTTAATGGCCCAACATTTATGTCTACATTCTATTTTGGCCCTAAACTTTAGTAAATTTCACTTAGGTCCTTGAACTTTCTATTATTTTCAATTCAATCCCTTTCCTTCCTTAAATTGCAATACTTTCCTTAGAAAATCTCATATCTATTGCGTACAAACTGTACATACATACCAGATAAAAAAAATTAGGGATATGATATTTCTCTCCCCCTTAAAATAAATTTTGTCCTCAAAATTTACAATATATACATACTAAAGAAATAACTCAGGATACTTCTCCTTCATTCTTTCTTCTGCTTCCCATGTAGCTTAATTCTCAGTTAAACCTTTCCAGACCACTTTGACTAAAGAAATTTGTTTATTACGCAGCTGCTTGACCTTTCGATCAATAATCCGTACTAGTCCAACCTTATAGGTTAGGTTATCTCGTAGCGTAACCTCATCTTGTTCAATCACATGTGATGAGTCTGGAACATACTTCTTTAATTGGGAAACATGAAATACATCATGTATCTGGCTGAGATTTGGAGGAAGAGCTAACTTGTACGCCACTGATCCTATCTTTGAGAGAATTTGAAATGGTCCTATGTACTTAGGATGTAACTTCTTCACCTTGATTGATCGTCCGGCTCCCGTAGTTGGAGTCAACTTAAGGAATACATGCTCTCCTTCTTCAAACTCCAATGGTTTTCTTCTGACGTATGCATAACTTTTGTCTACTCTGAACCATCAACAATCTTCTTCTGATCATGTCAATCTGTGCTGCAGTTTAATCTACTATATTAGGACCAAATATTCTCCTCTCGTTTAACTCTAGCCAGCATAATAGAGATCTACACTTACGTCCATAGAGTGCTTCAAATAGGGCCATCTGAATACTAGCTTGATAACTATTGTTATAAGCAAATTCTACTAGTGGCAGATGAACATCCCAACTTCCTGTGAATCCAAAAACACAAGCTCTTAGCATATCTTCTAGTGTTTGGATTGTTCTCTCAGACTGACCATCCGTCTGAGGATGATAGGCTATGCTAAATATGAGAGTAATGTCCATTTCTTTATGTAAAGCTCTCCAACAATTTGATGTAAATCTAGGGTTGATAAACTCATATTTGTACTGATTTTAAATATGTTAAAAGAGAGTTTATTATTGATTCTTATCCACATTTACTACCATATTGAGAAAATTATTTAATAATATGAAATTGGACAAGTGGGAATTTAAATGATGTGATTTTAATGCTTAATTGGATAAATAATCTATTAAATGTCTATTTCAGGTCAACACAGTAATCAATCAGCAAAATAGAGCATCCCTGTGGAATTTAGTCGCAACCGGATATACTAAACATCACGGCCAAACTTTAATGAAGAGATCAATCAGCGAATGGCAGAAGGGGCAACTGGACAGAAGGTGATTTTAGCATGTGATGAAATAGATGGACTTAACAGACTGCAAATAAGAGCTGATAACAAATTACAAGTGGGAGATCATGCATGTGCTGGCATATAAGGAGCACTGTTCACGTATCTGGGACTGTTCACGCATCAGCATACTCCATCTGAACAGAATGAGCAAGTTGCTAACAGCTAGTGGGAAGCATGTGCTGTAAACAGAATACCAGATCATGTGCTGACAGCTAGAGATTGAGGACATCTAGACAGCTCTATTGATTCACTCATGCATTTCAGACTTCTCCTATATATCACACTATCTGCACAGCATTTGATATCATTCATCACCTGGACCTGACACTTTATACGTACATCATCCAGAATTCATTCTGATATCCATTCACGTATACTTCATCCATTTAAACACACATATCCATTTCATACTTCTCTCATCCCATTGACAGCACATTTGACGCCACCATCATCTTCTTCTCCATTCTCATTTTCTCTTCTGCAACTTTCCTCTGTTCTAGTTAATAGAATCAAAGGAAAGTTCTGTAGTTCATCTTCATCTTCTGCTTCCATTTCCTCATGACTATTGTTGTTGTACCGATGGTTGCTGCTGGAGTTCAGATAGTAATACAAGGCTGAGATGCTGTTCTTCCTTGGAGATGACACCAAACCAGAGTCTTTCGAGCTTAACATGGAGTTTATTAAGTCTTTAAGTCAGATTTAACTGTATCTAGTTGATGTATTTACTTCTGGTTTATTGATTCAATTAGAATAATAGATGACAAAGAATTAGGGAATCGAGTTGGATTCCTTATTTTGACATTAATGATCCTCTTATTAATATTCATATTCTACTATCTCTAAGTTAAATGATTCCTATTCTCTATTGATGTCTGCGAGTTGTAGCTTTGATTAAGATTTAGCTAGCGGGTTGTTAGCTAACCTATTCTAATTCAACTGATTAACTCTTGATATTCTGTGGATAATGAAGGTAAGGTAATCTCCAAGGGAACAAACTTGTCATCATTCATTCATTTCACCATCTTAATCACTTAAAATAAGAAACAATAGCATATAATTTATATTCAGTTTTAGTTCAAACAGTTCAATACACAACTCATCTGCTTAATTTGTTAAATTATGGCTCAATAGATTAATTAGGAACTCTAACATCCAATAGCTCCTTGTGATCTGACCTAGGTTAGCCTCCGCTTTACTATTGGTTAGCTTAGTTTTGTTTGATAATTAAAATGACAGTTATCAAAATGGCGCCGTTACCGGGGAGCCTTACTTGTTAAGGTTTCCTACGTAATCTCCTGGGCCCAAAAACATAAAGAGTAGGTAGTTCTTTTAGTTTTTTTACGAATTTTGTGTTTTTATATCTTTTAAGTCTCAACTATTTGGCTTTTCAGTCGTGACTAAAGTGCTATGTGATTTCTAGTCGTGACCAGATATACATTTGGTCGCAACCATAAATCAGTTTTCAACTCAGATTTGCTCTCTGTCACTTTTAGTCGCGTCCGGAGTGCTTTTATGGTCGCAACCAAAAATCCTGGTTTAAATTTTTTTTTCTGTGACTATGAGTCGCGACTTGAAGTTCATTTTTGTCGCGATATCTGCTCTATGTGATTTTTTGTCGTAACCTAGAGTCCTTATAGTCACGACTTGAGCTTTTTAATCTACGATTACTTGATCTCATTGGCTAAATTTACTGCATTACTGATATATCTGATCTTCTGCATTGTTGTTGAGTGTGATTTGCATGAGCAGAAGCTCTGAGCTCATTCCTTTAGATAGAGAAGTCAATAGGATACTTAGGCAAATTAAGAAAGCGAAAAATCAAGCTAGTGTTGCATCTGTTACTGCTGATACTGAACTTGCATCTTGTGATATATTAGATAATCATCTTGTCATGGAGCATGTTAATGTAGGTGAAGCTCATAATCATAATCAGAATAACCAACATAAGCAATATGCAAAAAATAACATGAATAATAGAAGGTCACGTAGGAGCATAAGAGATCTTACTTCTTCTAATGCAAACTATGATCCTTTTCACACTTGTCCTGCTTTAGATGTGAACTTTGAGTTGAAAGGTCCTTTGTTGAGTAACTTACCAAAGTATTATGGATTGGCAAGTGAGGATCCTTTCAAGCATTTGTAGACTATGCAGTGGGTTTGCTCAACTATGAAGCCTATAGGAGCTGATATTGATGCTGTGCAGAGACAAGTCTTTCATTTCACACTTGAAGGAAAGGCAAAAGAATGGTTGTATATGCTGCCACATCATGCACCTCAAGCTCTACAATCCTGGAATAACTTAAGAAGTGCCTTCTTGGAGAGATATTTTCCTTCATCAAAGACTGCTATATTAAGGAAGGAAATTTTTGCTGCAAAACAATATGCTGAAGAGTCTTTCTATGAGTTTTGGGGCAGATTTCAAGAGTTCTTGGTTAGATGTCCATATCATCATATTCCAATGGAATATTTGGTGCAGTACTTTCATTCAAGATTGCGCTTTGCATGCAGAAAGAACTTGGATGCAGCTGCTGGAGGTTCTATTGATGATTTGACACCTGATAAAGCATGGAGCTTGATTGAAAAGATAGCAAACAATGACCAACAGTATGGAGGATGTAACATCCCTAATTTCTGTACTAAGTTGTATGTACAGATTGAATAAAATATATGAGATGTTTAGGAAAATATGTGTCCATGTTTATGTAAAGAAAAGGATTAATTGGAAGAGGAAGAAAGTCTAAGAGCCAAAGTGCAAAATTACGAAAATGCCACTGTGATGCCTTAAGAAACTAGAAGTAAATGGAGGGCATTTTGGTCATTTCACACAATGGATGGATATAAGAGGAAATTTGATAGTAAATTATTATAATTAATATGAGAATTTATGGAGTTGACAGAAGTCAAAAAGGAGTCTTGTAGAATTAATTATGAAATTTACGGTGAAAAAGGACACCGATAAAGGGTTAAAGGAAATATATGTAATTTTTAATAGGACTTCTGGGTCTCAGAAAATTATGAAACTTTGTAGAGAATTCATTTTATATTAGAATGAATTTATAAAAATGTTAGAACAATTAAAGGAGGTGTTTAGCATTTATTCTAAGATCAGGATAATTTACGGATATCGGTATGAGGAAAGTACATTGGGATTTGGGCCAGTTAGCTATTGGACCTAAAAGAGGCCCAACATTTCGTCCTAGGCCAGCCCAATAAGGCCCAAAAGTTATCTTGGAGCCCAAGTCCAAATAATAAATAATTTATGGATTTTTGAAAAGAAAGAAAAAGAGAATAAAGTAAGAATTAGGTGTTGCACATGGTGGGACCCACAAGGACACAAGAATGGCACCCAAAAAGAGGAAGGGTTAGGTGTACCAAGAGAGGCCATGCTAGTGATGTCATGGTGGTAAGGTCTTGAGTGAAAAGTGAAAAGACATTCCAAGATAAAACCTTTAACCATTAGATCAAATAGTTTCCAAAGTGATCTTGGCCTTCAAATGGCACATGACTTTTGCTATAAATACCCCCACTTTCCATTCATTCTTCACACCCAAGATCTCCTTTAGAGAGAGAAGTGAGTTCTAGAGAAAGAAAGTGGAAGAAAGCAAGGAAGAAGCAAGGGTCTTGAAGGAGCAAGTAAGGTAAGTTGTCTCCTTGCTTCTACCTTTTGTTCTTATGGTTTGTGCTTGAGTTTAAGTGATTTTTGAGGCTTAAATATTGGGGAAATGCTGCTGGAATTTCTATGTATATGTGAGAGGAACATGAGTTTTATGTCATAGATAGTTTAGACAAGCTTAAACAAGCTAGTTGCATGGTTGGTTGTTGGATTAAGTTGATGTTCTTGACTTTACCATGGAAGAACATTTCGGTTTGCACTGTTCATGATAGAAAGAGATGGAATTTCAATGATTTAATGCTTCCATTGAGTTTATATGATAATTTTGTGTAAGATTGGAAAGGTTTTGAACCTTGGAAACCATTGGAATTAAAGGTTGTACTGTTGAAAATTCCTTTCGGTTACTGTTCACTCGCATGAACAGTGATTTGAATTTCATGATTTTTATACTTCCAATGGTCTTAAAATGAGATTTTGTGTGGGGGGAAAGTGGAGGAACAAGTATGGGAAGCATTGGAATCCAAATGAGAATTTTTGGAAGATTTATGTTTGTTTTTCCAAATCTGTACAGAATAGTGTATTCTTGCTGGAATTTGGTTATTTTTAGTTCATAAATGGATTCAAAAGGTAAAATTGTGTAGGGTAAGGTCAAGACATCAATTGATTCAAGGGCCAAGTTAATTGGCAAAGATTAAAGAAAGTTATGTTAGTTAAAGCAAGTTAAAGGTTCAAGAGAGATAGTCTTGAGTAGTGTTTGAGTTCATGGTCCTAATGGATTATGTAATGAATATGAATGTGATTAGGACCTTGAAACCTCTAAGAAGATGTTGGGGAATGATTGACCAAAAAGCTTGGGAAGCAAGTGCAAGCATTAGAAAGAGAGCTTAAATCCAAGGTAGTAAACTTACCCTAAACTTGTATGTATTGAATGTTATGCTTGATTGTGCTATGACTTTGTTGAATTGTGTGCATATGTGTATATGATTGAAGCTCTGTTTCTATGATTACCTTGGCCAATTGTATTTCATATGTTACATGGAAGCATGCACATTACACAATGTTTACACTTTCACAAGCAAGCACAAGTATTTACTTTAATGCATGCATTGTTTAGTACCGTTTGCTACTGAGATTTCCCCAGAAATCTCACCCCATCCATGTAATCCCAAATCCACAGGTTTACGAATGAGTAAAGAAGATAAAGAGGTATGAAGAGAGGTTGGGAATTGGAAGATTTGAATATTATGTAATAAATGTGCGAATTGTTGCATGTAATGTTGTTATATGACAAGTTGAGCAATAATGTTCATGATGAAAAGGTATAATAGTAAATGATGAAATAAATGTATCAAATAATTATGGCATAACCCCATAATGTATATGAATGTATGAAAGGCCAAAGAGATTGGTTATGTGTTCTGGAACAATTAATGGAAAATTCATGTTTTTGAGGTTAAGGTTAAGGTTAAGATTCAAAGATATTTTCTAGAAAATGCCGTTGTGCTGGTAGACTATACAAAGTACTGTGTACGTAAGTGCTGTCTAAGGAGGCTGGAAGTGAGTGGACCTAGCCGGTTCATCCAGTCTTTCCTGGGTACTTACGTAGAATGATAGTTCTCATGGGGAATTACCGAATCAGTACAGTTATCTTCTACCAGAATTTTTGGCAAAGAGAGATATAATAAAGTCAAGATTACTTCCATAAGTGTACTCTGAGATGTTTAAATGAGGATGTTTCATTTTGGTATCAGAGTAAAGGATTCTGGCTTAGGAAATGCTCTGAACACATGATTTCTAGCGTTAGTACAAAATAGAGTTAGCACAGAACAAAGGGTTTTGGCTCAGAGCATAAGATTCTGGCACAGAACAGAAGGTTCTGACTCAGTGATGCTCTGATTTAGTTAGACTGACCCCTTAGACAAATGAGAAATTTGAATGGTTCTCTCCCTAGAGTATGATATAGGGATGGTGTTCACTACTTGGAAAGGTTTAGACAGAAGACAGTGACACCCAGATGAATGAGACTATACCCCGAGCTTTATAGTCTTACGAAGGATATGATTACGATAGGCTAATCTTAGTCAGTCGATACAGCCGAGGTCTCTTGTTTATTAAAACAATGTGTCTGGACTAAGCAGAATAATATTTAAGAAGAAATTTCCTCTATGGATAGAGACAGAAGCTGATCAGTTCACGACTAAGGAAGTTGCAAGAGTAGCTCAAGGTATCGTGTTGTGACCAGATACTATAGTGAGGATGCCAGATGTCCAAGTTACAACAAGTTAAGTCATAAGTCACGATGAGAGAAGACTTTTGGTCGCAACGACAGAACACAGAGCAAATATTGACGTAATAGACATAGGGATTCATAAAGTTAAGCCTGAAATATCAGTTAATTAGTGAGATCCCCAACCTGTAATGCTGTATAAAGATGAGGTACACCTAGACTTTGACTCTTCAGGTAGTGAAGAGAGTTTAGATGACAGCATAAGGGACTCAATCAGGAAGGTTTATAGTAAGGTACCCCATGCATATTTTTGTAGACTCAGATTTATAGTCTGGAGAATATGAGAAATTCAGTTAGATGTTGTGTATGCATCAGATAATGCTGCACTAGATAATGATGGGTCTAGTAATTATGTACAGGATGAGTTTGATAGAGTGCTCTCTAACCTGATATAAGCTCTATTCCTCCGATGAGAGGACAGATTTCAGCTGAGGAAGCTGAGTACTGATACTGGATTATAGGTAGGCCAGATATTATTCCTCCTCTACTAGAGTTTGAGGATAAGTTTGATATGAGTAGCTTAAGAACCAGTTATAATCTGTGACATCCATTCCTATTATCCCAGTCTAGGAATATATGAGGTTATAGATAAAGATTAAAGGGATGTTCCTAGCCCTAATCCACCCCAGCCTTCTTTATGAAAGACAGACAATATGACTATACTAGTCTCAAGAAAGGCTATGGGAAGTGAACTACTTAGTTTAGGTTAAGGGATGGAAAGAAGTAAAAATCAAGAGCAGTCAGTTTAGCTGCAGTTCCTCAATACCGTAGCAAGGATGAGAAACCGAGATATGATAGAGGGCATTGACCTGGATTAAGTTTTCATGTTAATAGCATGATATGAGATGGCCATAAGCCAGATATTACCATATACCCTACGTGGCATGTAAAGCTAAGTGAGCTTTTGGCAAATGGTTCACAACTGATGTGTAAGGATCGGCCATTACTAGGGTAAAGACTGGACAAGAACATTATAAGGGAATATTTAAAGCAAGTTAGATCCAGGTCGGATGTAAAGCAGTTTGGGAAACAGCTAGAAGTCCTCGAGAAGTTAGGCCAAGACGAAAGGTGACCCGAGGTCGTGACTAAAGAATGTAGAGCTGTCCAGTCATGACAAGTAGAATGAGATGGTCACAACTAAAGTTTATGGATGCGTTGCGCCTAGTTCATACTCAGGTCACGATGAAGATACGCAGGGACCTGTGATGAATGAAGATGACAGCCTCATTGAAGTTTATCAGTTAGAGGTTTAGAACATGAAGTAGGCAAGCGGAACAGTATGAGAAATAGAGATACATGCTAGTCTAAGATGATGTTTAGAAGTAGATCCTCTATGTGACTATCAAGAGTAGATCTACATTTGGAAAGATTTGGTTCAGTTAATCTTTGATGAATAAAAGAATCAAAAGTTAGGATAAGGCTTGCGCAAGAAATAAGCCTAACATATGGCTTCAAGTTCTCGAAAGTTAAACAGGATATTAGTCCCACATCAGTTGGGGAGGTGAACGAAGCATGCCTTATAAGGGTGTGGATACCTCTCCCTCATGGACGCGTTTCCAGTACTCACCAAGCGCCTTTCGTCACCAAGCGCCCCGAGGGGGTAGGCAGGCACGAGTGGGTAGGCAGGCAGTGCTGGGGAACAAAACCTAGCCTAAGGAGCAGTGGCCTCATGTTGGGATAATATCTTCCGCTGTGTACTCTGATACCCGGAGGACGCGTTTTGGGTGCCTAAGGGGTTAAAGTCCTCATGTGCCTAGAGAACAAAACCGTGACCTCATGTGGGCCTGGGGCCTGCCTAAGGGGAAAGCGGACAATATCTATGTGGAAGGGTGCTGGGCTGTTAGAGAACACAAGTAATGGTACTAGATGATGAATGAGATTTATATTATCTAAGTTGGTCAGGATCAAGAAAAAGACCAGGAAGGAACCATAGTCCGGTCAAGAGTAGACTGAGACTGATGTATACGTGCGAGAAGAGTTGAGAGATAGTAGAAAGACACCAAAGTTGCTCCAGAGAAATGGAGACTGTTCCGCTCACCTGAGAAGTATTCCTTGAGTAAAGTTTATGAAAAGTATTCCTCTCAGTTAAATAGAGATGAGCGTGAGGCTAAAGGTTAAATAGAGAAAGAGAAACCCTTTTGATGAATGTTTAGCCAAGTTCATATATATGAACAGAGAGAGTTGAATAATTAAAGAGTTAATTTACGGATTGGATTTCATGTTACAAAGGATTTCTCAGGTAGTCATAGAAGTTCAATAGAGCGGTAGATGTATACAAGATTAGAAATAGAAATGTATAATGCCTAGACAGGGAAAGATAGCCACAATTTTAAAGATAAAGTAACTCCCCTATTCGATAAAAGGGTCAAGTCTATACCCTGATAAGAGGGTAGCATGGCAGCCTAAGTGAAATAGATAGATGTTTCAGGATGAATGATCAGGATATGATAGGCAATATGATAAAGAAAATATGTTTTGAGGCTTACTTAGTTTATTACAATGTCTGATGGATGGTTGAGCAAATTATGATGATGAATAGTTGCATCTCCTTGCAGTTGTCATATAATGACATGCATGTTAGAGTATGCCATGATGAATACTCCTATTTCACAGTATATGTAGGGTAGAGTATATATGGTGAGGAAATTATGAGAAAATTATGTTGCTCCCATACCATATGATATGCAATAAGGAATGTATTGAGGATGATAGATAGTCTCAGTTTATGGGACGATAAGTTATGATATGATATTCTGATATGATTTATGATTGGGGTGATTCAGGTTTTTCTATAGGCTTGCGAATGTAGTACTCAGAGCCATTTCTATTGAAAGGAATGGTATACAGAAAGAGTTAGATTTGAAACAGATGACTCTGAGATAGAGACTAGATTCAGATGAGTACAGATCACTCTTCAGATAAGAGTTGGATCTGATGCAATCTGCTCGCAGTTAGAGCATAGTTCAAATGGCTCGCAGTTAGAGCACAGATTTACATGAGAAGTTATGATAAGGCCATAGCAGCGGAATGTAATGGCAGGTGGTTAAACCATGATTGCACAAGGCATGGTAAGCCATAGTAAGAGAAAGATGAGAAGGAACTCCTGAGTAAGAGAGGAAATAAGTAAAGTCTTGGGCAATAATATGGGCTACTGAACATAATAGTTTTAAATTTTTATTGAGTTATCAACAAGTAGAAGCGGTGAACCCTATAACTTAGTCTGTTGGTTTAAGATCTTCGGGAGATATACAGAATCGCAGTTAGATTCTGGAGGGTCGCAGTTAGATCCTAGCATGGCTCCAGGGTCGCAGTTAGATCCTAACGGTTCCAGAGTCGCAGTTAGATTCTGAAGAGGCTGACGGTTGATCGCAGTTAGATCCTGAGGTCGCAGTTAGACCTAGCCTAAGGAAAGTAATGAGCCATGAGATATGAGTACAATATAGTATCTCTTTGGGAAGATGAATGCCAAAGACGAAGTTAAGGTAAGGAAGCTTCACTAGTTGATAAACTCATCCAGAAAAATTATTTATAATGATTTTTCTCAGATAGCCTATATTATACAGACTGAACTTAGTTTTCTTTAAACAAAGACGGAGTCCAAGTTAAAGTCTGAGTGCTGATATTCAAAAGTTTTATAGAAGTATGCCTGAGGAACAAAGAAGAGAACCCCATATGTTTTGAGAACAGAAAAGTATGAACAGATAAATCCTCCAGATGAGGATAAAAAGATTAAAAGGCTAAAGAGACCTAGAGAAGAAGGTCTAAAGTAAAGATAGAACCCAGTAGTTCTATGAGATAGAGAATGCTAAGGCTTAGCAGAGCAATGTAGCCTTCATCCAGAAAGATGTTTAGGCATGAGTAGTCTAAGAAAGAGTAATGAAAAAGGGTCCAGTTGTCACAGAAGTTGGTATAGATGGACAAGGTAAGAAAAGTGGAAAGTTAAAGTAAGATAGACCCCGGAGTTACACCAAGATGTTAAGGAGTAAGATACGCCATGATCTAGCCAGACCTGGCTAGATATGCTATGATACAGCATAAGAAGTATGTAATGAGATACACTATGATAACTGTGTAAGGTGGAACGCAATGAGAAATGTGCATTTTTTTGACCAAATAGAGAGGCCCCTTATTGAAAAAGGGATAAGATGAAGAATGTTATGCTAGAGATAGAGATGAGAGCTTTCACTCCTTGCATAAAATGCCAGGCATTATGTTATGTTTGTAAATATGCTTGAGCTCCGATGTTAGAGCTTCACATTTATGAGCAGGTATGCAGTCCTGCAATTTGAGGGCCAGGCATTATGCATGATAGAGTATGTGCTCCTATTTAGTAGCAAAAGTAAAGAATGGATAGTTACATAAGTCCTCTCTCTGTATAATGTTAAGTGATTAACGATGATGAGAACATCTAATGATATGAAAAATTCTCTCTCAAGCAAGGACATGAAGCAGATATTGAAAGTACTCTGCTAGATAATAAGATAAAAGATAAGAGATGGATACCCCAATTCTTAGTCATAAAGCAGAAAGAGATTTAAAGAGGATGTATATTTAAGATTGTTGACTAAGGTACAAGTAAATTTCGAGGACGAAATTTATTTTAAGGGGGAGAGAAATGTAACATCCCTAATTTCTATACTAAGTTGTATGTACAGATTGAATAAAATATATGAGATGTTTAGGAAAATATGTGGCCATGTTTATGTAAAGAAAAGGATTAATTGGAAGAGGAAGAAAGTCTAAGAGCCAAAGTGCAAAATTACGAAAATGCCACTGTGATGCCTTAAGAAACTAGAAGTAAATGGAGGGCATTTTGGTCATTTCACACAATGGATGGATATAAGAGGAAATTTGATAGTAAATTATTATAATTAATATGAGAATTTATGGAGTTGACAGAAGTCAAAAAGGAGTCTTGTAGAATTAATTATCAAATTTACGGTGAAAAAGGACACCGATAAAGGGTTAAAGGAAATATATGTAATTTTTAATAGGACTTCTGGGTCTCAGAAAATTATGAAACTTTGTAGAGAATTCATTTTATATTAGAATGAATTTCTAAAAATGTTAGAACAATTAAAGGAGGTGTTTAGCATTTATTCTAAGATCAGGATAATTTACGGATATCGGTATGAGGAAAGTACATTGGGATTTGGGCCAATTAGCTATTGGACCTAAAAGAGGCCCAACATTTCGTCCTAGGCCAGCCCAATAAGGCCCAAAAGTTATCTTGGAGCCCAAGTCCAAATAATAAATAATTTATGGATTTTTGAAAAGAAAGAAAAAGAGAATAAAGTAAGAATTAGGTGTTGCACATGGTGGGACCCACAAGGACACAAGAATGGCACCCAAAAAGAGGAAGGGTTAGGTGTACCAAGAGAGGCCATGCTAGTGATGTCATGGTGGTAAGGCCATGCTAGTGATGTCATGGTGGTAAGGTCTTGAGTGAAAAGTGAAAAGACATTCCAAGATAAAACCTTTAACCATTAGATCAAATAGTTTCCAAAGTGATCTTGGCCTTCAAATGGCACATGACTTTTGCTATAAAGACCCCCACTTTCCATTCATTCTTCACACCCAAGATCTCCTTTAGAGAGAGAAGTGAGTTCTAGAGAAAGAAAGTGGAAGAAAGCAAGGAAGAAGCAAGGGTCTTGAAGGAGCAAGTAAGGTAAGTTGTCTCCTTGCTTCTACCTTTTGTTCTTATGGTTTGTGCTTGAGTTTAAGTGATTTTTGAGGCTTAAATATTGGGGAAATGCTGCTGGAATTTCTATGTATATGTGAGAGGAACATGAGTTTTATGTCATAGATAGTTTAGACAAGCTTAAACAAGCTAGTTGCATGGTTGGTTGTTGGATTAAGTTGATGTTCTTGACTTTACCATGGAAGAACATTTCGGTTTGCACTGTTCATGATAGAAAGAGATGGAATTTCAATGATTTAATGCTTCCATTGAGTTTATATGATAATTTTGTGTAAGATTGGAAAGGTTTTGAACCTTGGAAACCATTGGAATTAAAGGTTGTACTGTTGAAAATTCCTTTCGGTTACTGTTCACTCGCATGAACAGTGATTTGAATTTCATGATTTTTATACTTCCAATGGTCTTAAAATGAGATTTTGTGTGGGGGGAAAGTGGAGGAACAAGTATGGGAAGCATTGGAATCCAAATGAGAATTTTTGGAAGATTTATGTTTGTTTTTCCAAATCTGTACAGAATAGTGTATTCTTGCTGGAATTTGGTTATTTTTAGTTCATAAATGGATTCAAAAGGTAAAATTGTGTAGGGTAAGGTCAAGACATCAATTGATTCAAGGGCCAAGTTAATTGGCAAAGATTAAAGAAAGTTATGTTAGTTAAAGCAAGTTAAAGGTTCAAGAGAGATAGTCTTGAGTAGTGTTTGAGTTCATGGTCCTAATGGATTATGTAATGAATATGAATGTGATTAGGACCTTGAAACCTCTAAGAAGATGTTGGGGAATGATTGACCAAAAAGCTTGGGAAGCAAGTGCAAGCATTAGAAAGAGAGCTTAAATCCAAGGTAGTAAACTTACCCTAAACTTGTATGTATTGAATGTTATGCTTGATTGTGCTATGACTTTGTTGAATTGTGTACATATGTGTATATGATTGAAGCTCTGTTTCTATGATTACCTTGGCCAATTGTATTTCATATGTTACATGGAAGTATGCACATTACACAATGTTTACACTTTCACAAGCAAGCACAAGTATTTACTTTAATGCATGCATTGTTTAGTACCGTTTGCTACTGAGATTTCCCCAGAAATCTCACCCCATCCATGTAATCCCAAACCCACAGGTTTACGAATGAGTAAAGAAGATAAAGAGGCATGAAGAGAGGTTGGGAATTGGAAGATTTGAATATTATGTAATAAATGTGCGAATTGTTGCATGTAATGTTGTTATATGACAAGTTGAGCAATAATGTTCATGATGAAAAGGTATAATAGTAAATGATGAAATAAATGTATCAAATAATTATGGCATAACCCCATAATGTATATGAATGTATGAAAGGCCAAAGAGATTGGTTATGTGTTCTGGAACAATTAATGGAAAATTCATGTTTTTGAGGTTAAGGTTAAGGTTAAGATTCAAAGATATTTTCTAGAAAATGCCGTTGTGCTGGTAGACTATACAAAGTACTGTGTACGTAAGTGCTGTCTAAGGAGGCTGGAAGTGAGTGGACCTAGCCGGTTCATCCAGTCTTTCCTGGGTACTTACGTAGAATGATAGTTCTCATGGGGAATTACCGAATTAGTACAGTTATCTTCTACCAGAATTTTTGGCAAAGAGAGATATAATAAAGTCAAGATTACTTCCATAAGTGTACTCTGAGATGTTTAAATGAGGATGTTTCAGAGGATATGATGCTAGACAAGTCTATGAGGTTTCCACAAGGACTTCTCAAGATCATAGTAATTTGTCTTCTCAAGTTGCTGCTATGAGTGCTCAGATCAACAATCTAGCTGCTCAACTGAGCAATTCATATGTTCAAAGCCCATACTCTCAAGCTCTAGTTGCTCCTAGCTGTCAGCTCTGCTCTTCTCCAATGCATATCAGTGCAAATTGTCCTTCACATCATGAGGATATCTCAGCCATTTATCAAGGTAGACCCAACCAATATCCACAAAGGAATCCATACACCAACACATACAATGAAGGATGGAAAGATCATCCTAATTTCATATAGAGAGATAGAGGTAGAGCTAGTAGGCATAACAGGTTTAATAATGACAAGCAAGTGGCTGAATCCTCTAGAGCCATAGAGGTATCTAATTCTGCAAAAGATAATGGAATTTCTAGATACTCAAGAGCATTATTATGATGAATTCAAATATAAATTCCATTAATGCAAACTTCAGCTCTAACTTCAAGGACTTGAGGTCTACAGTGGAGAATAACTTAGCAATGGTAGAATCTAAGTTTGCTGCTTTGGAGAACAAATTAGAACAATGGGAAACAAAAGCTGAAAACATGAATGGCTATGTATCACAGTTAGCCAATTCAGTAAATGATGTTTAGGACAGAATGGGAGGAAACTTACCCTCCAACACAGTTGTTAACCCAAAATCTGTAAATGCTGTGAGCTTGAGAAGTGGAAGAACAGTGGGGGAAGCAGATGCCAATGATGATGACAGGAAGAACAATAAATCAATTGAGCAGCAGAATATATCAGAAAGTAACAAGGAGAAGGATATGCTGCAGCAGAATGAGCAAGTTGTATTAAAGGAATCTGCACAACCACCTATGATGAAGGAAGCAGCAGCTAGTTCTAGCAATGCAAGTAAGGAATCCAGCAGAAACTAGAATAAAAAGGACCATGAAGATACAGAGCAGAATGACAAAGAGATAAGTATTAAGCACCTACCTTTTCCTACTGCATACTTATGTCCTAATAAATTTTTAAAGGATAAACAGGAACAAGATATTCTGAATCTTTTAGGTAAGCTGGAAGTTAATGTGCCACTTGTGGATCTAATCAAGAGTATACCTAAGTATGGAAAATTTATGAAAGAACTCTGTACTAATAAAAGAATCTACAAACCAAATGAAAGGGTTCAAGTAGGATCTAGTATGTTAGCTTTACTTAAGCCATAACTTCCTATACAATGTAATAATCTAAGTTCATTTACAGTTCCAATTACTATTAGCAAGTTTCAGTGTGCTAATGCTTTGTTAGATATTGGTGCAGCTATTAATGTCATGTCAACTTCCATCTACTCATCATTAGGCATAGGCATGGGCTCACTTAAGGAGACTTCAATGATAGTGCAGCTTGCTAATCGAACCACTAGGAAACCAAAGAGACTATTATAGGACATATTAGTGAAGGTCAAAGACTTGATTATACCTGTAGATTTTTATGTCTTAGACATGTCACAAGAGTCAAATTCAGAGGGACCTATTATTTTGGGTAGGCCATTCCTTAGGACAACCAACACTATGATTAGCATGAAAAATGGGAGCATTACAATGGAAGTGGGTGATATGTCATAACTTTTAATGTCTATGAAGCAATGAGACATCCATTTGAAGATTACTCACTGTTAGGCTTAAGTACAATTGATGCATACATTTAAGAAGCTAAAAATGAACATGAGTTATTGCTGCAAAATTCTGAGAAAGCTGAATGTGAATTGTTTGAATATGAAATTTCTTCTTCTTCTGCATTTTCTTTGGATAGTAGTGGTGATAGGTCAAGTATTAACCAAATTTCAGTTGATAGCTTACTTTTCACCCTACAGTCTTTTTCTTTTGCTGTTACTGATATTTTTATTGAGGATTTAATTGTAGAAATAGAATTGGATGTTACAAAACCTGTGATGATAGAATTGTTGAAACCTGTTGCAACTTTAGACACTAGGAAGTTGGGGCCATTAACTGTTCAGTCACCTGAGTTGGAACTCAAACCACTTCCTAGTAACCTTAAATATATGTTTTTGGCTGAAAATAATACATTACGTGTCATAATTGCTAATGCACTTTTTGTTTTTGAGGAAGAGAGATTAATTTTAGTCTTAAAAACACATAAGAAAGCAATAGGTTGGACTCTAGCTAATATACCTGGTATAGATGCATCTGTATGCACACATAAAATTTTGTTAAATGATGGAGCCAGGCCTATTAAGCAGTAACAAAGAAGACTAAACCCCTTGATATCTGATGTAGTCAAGAAAGAGGTGACTAAGTTGTTAAATGCTAGCATTATTTACCCAATTTTAGACAGTGAATGGGTAAGTCCAGTTCATGTGGTGCCTAAGAAAAGTGGTATAATTGTGGTAAGGAATGAAAAGAATGAACTAATTCCTACTAGAGTGCAAAATTCATGGAGAGTGTACATTGATTATAGGAAATTGAATGATGCAACTAGGAAGGATCATTTTTCTCTACCATTTATAGATCAAATGTTAGAAAGGCTTGCTGGAAAAGCTAATTATTGCTTTCTTGATGGTTTTTCAAGATATTTTCAAGTTCCAATTGCACTAGAAGATCAAGAGAAAACCATATTCACATGTCCATTTGGTACCTATCTTATAGGAGGATGCCATTTGGATTGTGCAATGCTCCAGGAACATTTCAAAGAGCTATGATATCCATATTCGGTGAATTCTTGGAGAAAAACATGGAGGTATTCATGGATGATTTCACAGTGTATGGTGAGGACTTTTATGAATGCTTAGAGAGTTTAGATAAAGTCTTAGCAAGATGCATTAAGAAAAAACTTGTGCTGAATTTTGAGAAGTGCCATTTTATGGTAGATAAAGGCATAGTTCTAGGACATTTAATATCTAAGAATAGGATTGAGGTAGATAAAGCTAAAATTGAAGTTATTTCTTCTCTTCCCTATCCCAAATCTTTAAAGGAACTAAGGTTATTCTTAGGACATGCTGGATTGTATAGAAGATTCATTAAGGATTTTAGAAAGATTGCATCTCCACTATCTAAACTCATGCAAAAAGATGTAGAATTTTGTTTTGATGATACTTGTAAGAGAGCATTTGACACTATTAAAACTATGCTTATCACACCACCTATACTTGTTGCACCAAATTAGCAATTAGATTTTGAGCTTTCATGTGATGCATCAAATGAATCTGTAGGTGCCATGTTAGGACAGAAAGATGGTAATCAATCCAAAGTTATTTCATATGCCTCTAAGACATTAGATAGTACTCAACAGAACTACACTACTACAGAAAAAGAACTCTTTGCTATAGTGTTTGCACTTGACAAATTCAGGTCTTATCTTTTGAGTTCTAAAGTGATTATATACACTGATCATGCTACTATAAAGTTCTTGTTTAAAAAGTCACAGTCTAACCCTAGACTCTTGAGATGGATGCTGCTAATCCAAGAATTTGATGTGGAGATAAGGGATAAAGTTGGAGCAAAAAATATGGTAGCTGACCATTTGAGCAGATTGCCTGAAAATACAAGGGGAGTATTAGATTCTAACATCATTTGTGATACATTTAGAGATTGTTCTATTTCTGTGATTTCTGTAATTACACCTTGGTATTGCCACATAGTGAACTACATTGTTACTGGTCTAATTTCACCTTCTTTATCTCATTTATAGGGCCAGAAGATCAAGCATGAGGTAAAATTTTACATTTGGTAACCACCCATCCTATGGAAGATATGCAGTGATCAAGTTATAAGAAGATGTGTGCCAAGTGAAGAAGTATATAGAATTCTTACAGCACGCCATTCTTCTATTTGTGGAAGACATTTCAGTGCAAAGAAGACTTCCAGAAAGATTTTGGATGCTGGTTTTTATTGGCCACAGATATTCAAAGACTGCTATGAATACTGCAAAGCTTGTGGCAGGTGTCAACGTTTCGGTGGACTGACTAAGAGACATGAAATGCCTCAGCAGCCTATGCTGTTCTGTGAGGTGTTTGAAGTATGGGGCATCGACTTCATGGGGCCATTTCCACCATCTTTTGGTTATGCATATATTCTATTAGCTATGGATTATCTCTCAAGATGGGTGGAAGATGTACTAACAAGAAAGGATGATGCAGTGACAGTTTCAAAATTTCTAAAGTCAAACATCTTTTCAAGGTTTGGTATTCCAAGAGCTATAGTGAGTGATCAAGGCTCTCATTTATGTAATAAGATTTTAGGAGAGTTATTTGCCAAGTTTGGGATCAAGCACAAAGTTTTAATAGCTTATCTTCCTCAAACAAATGGTCAAGCTAAGAATTCTAACAAAGCTATTAAGAGGATTCTGGAAAGGATAGTAAGACCCTCAAGGAAAGATTGGAGTACAAGGTTAGATGAAGCTTTGTGGGCTTACAGAACAGCTCATAAGATGCCACTTGAGATGTCTCCATACCTAATGGTCTATGGTAAAACATGTCATCTAGCAGTAGAAGTTGAGCACAAAGCAATCTGGGCAGTTAAAACTTGTAACATGGATTATGACATTGCTGGAGAAGAAAGAATATTGCTGAAACATCCTTACTTTCATATGTCTCAGGGACCATTCAGTAGCATTTAGAACCACTTTCAAGGTCATTGAAGTTCAACTTCTCAATCTGGAGTTTTACTCTTATCGAGTACTGTTCACTGTGTAACTTCCAGATGAGTGACCCGACTTCGAAAAATCATAACTAATTCTATAAAAATAGAAATGAAGTGGTTCCAATTGCTAAATGAAGCTAACTCAATTATATTTCAGGGAAAAATAACTCGTTGACCATTCATTGACCAAGTAAACGTCAGTCAACGTGTCAAGTTTACTGTTCATTCCACGTTCTTCTCCCTGAATCCAGCATTCTGGTCCGAACTTTAATAATTTATATCTCCTTGTGTAGACATCCAAATGATACGTTTTATATATCAAATTAAATCTTAGTATGTCTACTATTTACCTTAAAAATTTCATATCTTAATTCATCCATTTACTATTTTTAATCATTTATCAAACATGACTAGGTTACCACGTGTTACTGTTCACAGTGGTAAATTTCAGCATTTCTACTTTGCATACATATGCATACATCCCTCATACATCAGTCAAACATGCGAAATAATATTTATTATTAATTAATAAATTGTTATACATCTGGGCATGTACATAAATTCTCATGCTTCTATTACGTCTTGCTCTGCCTGAAATCTGGCAGCATAACCGCTACGCTTCATCTGTACAAAGAACTGAACCGTACTGATTCAGTAATCCCCTCATGAGAACTACCATTCTACGTAGTACCCAGGAAAGACTAGATGAACCGGCTAGGTCCACTCACTTCTAGCCTCCTTAGACAGCACTACGTACACAGTACTTATCATATACTGATGTTCAGTCTTTACTTCGGCAGCATAACGGCGTCTCTTAAAATTCCCAGAATTCATTTTGACATAACCTCCCCTGTAATGGTTTACTTATTGGGATGAGATTCGGGGGAATCTCAGTAGCAACAATCATAACAATATATGTAATGCAGAGTGACAGTGCTTGCTTGTGATTGTGTACAGATAAGTATGCTGCGTGCTTCCATGCTTAATAACATATGATCATAGCATTACAGCAGAGCTTCAGACATAACATATAAGACAACAATCCAACCAAACAATAGCACAACAAATCACAAAGCCATTACATAAAAGCTAGGATTAGTTACTACCTCAAAGGCTCAGTAGAGCTCTACTATCTCTATTCTGCTTCCAGCTCCGCCAGAACTTCCTTTCTTTCTTTCTTCCTCTCACTTTCTCTCTCTAGCACCTCCTCCTCTCTCTAAAATGGCCCTAGGCCGTCGCATATGAAGGCAAAGGGGGGGGTATTTATAACCTCCTCCAATGGCAATCTCGTAATTACCATGAACTTTGATCCTGCGGTCCTGGTTTTTTCCTGGATTTTCCTATTTTCTTTAATTCCTCATTTACTGCATCATGCATGACATCATTGGGACACCTCACCAGGACACCTCAGCGCCACATTTATCACATGTCTGAAATCCTGGACACCTCAGCAGCTGACTCAGCATGCTGACTCATCGGTCCAGTATCTTGCCTCGTAGTACGTGTCCTCAACTTTTTCTTCTGCCTTTATGTTTGTGCCATGTGTCATCTTACTGGCACCTGTCACGCCTTCCAATGCTATCCAGATAAATCCAGAACTTTATCTGATCACTTCCTCGGTTATCGTGCCAACCGAGTAACTTTACTTTATTGAAATAGCATTAAAATAGTATTTTAATGCCACTTTTTCCCACATATCACTGGGCCTACGTTTTTGGGCTCTGGGAATGTTATCTTGGATCCTGATCAAGCCCAAGTACTCTGATGGCTCGATTCCCAAGAAACAGCCCTTGGCAAATTACCAAAATACCCTTGGGTGCCCTTTCTTGCACTATTTTAACCCTAAGGGTAAAATCGTCATTTTATACCCTTCTGTACTCTGTCAGGGTATATACTAATTCTCAGTAACTTTATCTGTATGTACCTTGGCTCCTGGGCCTGTTCAGAATTACCAAAATGCCCTTCATTCATCTGTTACCCTTTTGTACTACACAGGGGTATTTTCGTAATTTCGCACTTTTCCGGGGTTCTGCCGGACACTGGCCCACCTATCAGTCCAAGTGTCTCATAGGGCCTCTGTTGGCGCCATTATTGGGCCTTTCTGGGTCCAACACCTTCATGGCACGCATTACGAGGAATCTTCCCCCGTTAATAATTATTGAATATTTTATCTATTATTCACCGTTTATACACATATCCGGACACCGACTCCTTCTGTCCGATACACTGGCCTGCGGTGTTCAGGCATCACTGTGAGTCATATCAGTCATCTGACCGAGGTCATCCGAACTCATTCAGTCCCTTTTTAAATACCGATAAATCTCCCTATCGGATACCCAGAGGCCTCACACTCCCGCCTGGATTTTCTAATTTGCGAATAACTTTTTCTACAGGCCTCCTATCGGTATTCTGTCAGTTTCCCGACATCCGTCCCATAAGGACGTATCATCCTGTATTTTCTCAACTAGATCTGAATTCTAGGATATCCGGTATGAATTTTTGTAACTTTTGGACGATCAGTCCATTTCTGGCTATCTGGAGTCTTCAAAAATTCCTGTATTAAGCCAGATTACCGAGCGTCACTTGCTCTCTCTACCGGTGAAATCTGGGACTGAAATGCTTTCGGACAGTCCAAACCACTTCCGGCCTGACTTTCTTTAATTACAATTTAGCCCCAGGGAACTTTTCTTCTTTTCATTTAAGTCCCTTTTTACTTGGCTAAAATTACACTTAAGGACCCCACATTTTTGTCTACTTTCCTTTTTGGCCTTGAAACTTCCATAATTGCACTTAAGTCCTTTCATTTCCTTTACTAGGTCTAGGGGCATTATTGTCTTTTCATATTTTACCAGAGTATCCTCTGGCCCTGGTCAACTATCCAGATACCCCTTCTTGACTGTCTAACCTTAGCCAAATGACCAAAATACCCTCTACTCATTCTTCAGTTATTCTATAACATAAGGGCATTTTCGTCATTTTGTACATTTCTCCCGGACACCGGCCCCCTTACCACTGAACTGATATTATGGGCTTGGGCCTTCCCTGGTGTCACTACGGGCCTTAGACAACACTGTATGGCCTCTGGCCATAGTCCGATCATCTCTATTCGGACTGCCTTTTCTTTACCGATTATAACTGTAAATTCCCATCTTCAGGAATTTTTACAGAAAAATCGGGACCTCAAATCAAAATTCTGTGACTCCTCATTCAATCCGGAATCCTTTCCTCTATCTCCCGGTATTTTCAGATATTTTATCCGGACCGGGCTGTTTTGGCCTGAAAAAGCACTCACGCGCACATTTTTCCAAAATGACCATTTTACCCCTAGTCATATTTCTAATTCTTTCATACACCTAGAGACCTCATATGCACATTTCACAGTTCAGTGAAATGATCAGCATAATTTTCTCTATTTTCTAGCAAAATATGGTACTCATCGGCTATCAGCCCGATCTTTCCCATAATTACGATTATGCCCTTGAATTCTCTTCCTGGTATCTCTAGGCCTAAAAATTGGGGTGTTACAATTCTACCCCCCTTAAAATAAATTTCGTCCTCGATATAGAATATTGTTTATGACTAAGGCTTGGGGCATTCATCCTCTTATACTTTGCTAATCTCTTAGGAGAAATATTGTTCTTCTGACTTTATTTCTCCTGATACGAGATCATAACCCAGATAACTTCTCTGACTTTTCTTGACTATTCTCATAACTTCATGTATCTATGCCAAACCTTTGTGGCATTTGCACTTTCTTATCCCTTCTTAGGGCTTACATATCATTAGGCTACTCTTGCCTTAGCACCTTTCAATTTAACGTGCTACTGGGTTAGGGCTAGATTACTCTTTATATAGCTTTAGGCCCTAGCAATCTCTTTCTTATAGAACTACGTTCTATCTTTGCTTTGCCTTAGACCCTCTTCTCTAGGTCTCTCTGGCCTTTTAATCTCTCATGACTTGTTATCATGACCACTTTCTTTAGATCTGAAAAGAACTCTTCCATATCATCATCTAGGCATATAGTTCCTTACAGCTCAGTCGCCCTTACAGCTATGGTTCTTCTTAACCATTCTTAGGGTCGACCTTAGGGAAAATTGAAGACTGTGTCTGGCGTAAGAGCAAATACCTTTCCTAGGGATGTCCGCATTCTTAGGGCAACCTCTTGCAAAGTGGCCTTTCTTACCACAACTGCTTTGCCCTGCTCGACACTCCCATGTGCCATGGCTCTTTCCACTATATTGACATCTCTGCTCTCCAATTTGATCATTACCTTGATCAGTCCCTTGTCTGAACTATCACCTCTTTCTCTTGCTATTGGCTTTATAACTTGAGCTACCTCCCAGAGTGCTCTTAGCCAATGCTTTTCTATTCTCTATACATAGAAAATTCTGTTCTTTTCTGCTTCTCAGGCATACTTCTACAAAACTTTGAATATCAGTACTCATCTTTGGACTTGAACTCCGTCTTTGCTAAGGGAAAGCTAAGTTTAGTCTGTATACTAGAGGCTATCTGAGAAAACCATTATAAAATAATTTCTCTGGGTGAGTTTATCAACTAGTGAAGCTTCCTCACCTTAACTTCGTCTTTGGCATTCATCTTCCCAAAGAGATACTACATTGTACTCATATCTCATGGCTCATTACTTTCCTTAGGCTAGGTCTAACTGCGACCTCGGGATCTAACTGCGATCAACCATTAGCCTTTTCAGAATCTAACTGCGACTCTGAAGCTGTTAGGATCTAACTGCGATCCTGGAGCCATGCTAGGATCTATCTGCGACCCTCCAGAATCTAACTGCGATTCTGTTGTACTGTATATCTCCCAAAGATTTTAAACCAACAGACTAAGTTATAAGGTTAACTGCTTCCACCTGTTGATAACTCCATAATTAAACATTTGAAAATTTTATAGCCTCATATCATTTACCCAGACTTTACTTACTTCCTCTCTTACTCAGGAGTTCCTTCACATCTTTCAACTTGTGCTCTAACTACGAGCCATTTGAACTATGCTCTAACTGCGAGCATTCTATATCAGATCCAACTCTTATCTAAAGAGTGATCTATACTCATCTGAATCTAGCTCTATCTTAGAGCCACCTGTTTCAGATCCAACTCTTATCTGAAGAGTGATCTAGAAACAATCCCTTTACCGTTATCTGTTTACCATTCCGCTCAATAGAAATGGCCCTGAGTACTGTATTCACAAGCCTATAGAAATACCTGAGTAACCTCAATCATATCTGAGTAACCTCAATCATACATCATGTCTGAGTATCATATCATAACTTATCGTCCCATAACTGAGACTATCTATCATCCTCAATACATTCATATCATCCTCCTATCATATGGTATGGGAGCAACCTACTTTTTCATAACTTTCTTATCTCATATATGTACTCATATATACTCTACCCTGCATGCACTGCAAAAGGGGAGTCTCCATCCATCATAGCATACTCTAACATGCACGTCATCCTTTGACAACTGCAATGGAACGCAACTATCATAACTTATGGCATCATAAGCCATATCATCATCATATTTTGCTCAACCATCCATTAGATATCGTAAAAATCCAAGTAAGCCTCAGAACATATTTCCTTTATCATATTATTTGTCAGATCATCATCTGATCATACTATCAATCGCCTTATCTGTCAGATTATCAATCACATGATCAGGATCTGACAGGCACCTCTGTCTATCTTACTTAGGCTGCCACACTACCCTCTTACCAGGGTATAGACTCAACCCTTCATTACTCTATCTCATATAGGATATAGGGGAGTCACTTTATCTCTTAACTGTGGCTACCTCTTTACTATCTTTCAACTTCTTCTATCTACCCATCAATCCCTGTCTATTCTCGACTGGACTATGGTTCCTTATTGGTCTTTCTCTTTATCCTAGCGAACTTGAGTCACATGGATCTCATTCATCATCTTTTACTATTACTTCTATTCTATAGGGTATTCTCCCCTAGGTCTATTACTTCTCCATGATGGAATCTCTCTCCTCAGAGAACATTTAGCTCTTTATCTATTACCCATCACGTCTCTCACCTTAGGCCATGTGCTAGGATCATTCCTGGGCAATTCTTATCCCAACTTTTAGGTCTTCTATTCAGATTAGCTGAATAAAACCCCTGCAGCGTAGATCTACTCTTAGTTATCACATAGAGGATCTACTTTTTCACATTGTCTTAAACTGATCTTTCATACCTCAGTACCTTTGTACTGTCTAGCTTATCATATGTTATACCAATCCTCTAGCTGGTAGACTTCAGCGAGTTTGGTACCTTCATTCTCTTCATCATATGGCCTCTGCCAATTATAGTCGTGACTTGAGAACTTCATAGTCGCAACTCACATGCTCTGTGACTTTTAGTCGTAACTGTCGCACACTACTCGTCACGACCTGGCATTTCTGCGTCCTTTAGTCGCAACCTATAACATCGCTACCTGAACTCCTTTGTACACTGGTCGCGTACTGCAATATTACTTATTGCTACCTGAGGTCTTCTCACATCGCAACATCAACTTATCTGTACATATTAGTCGCGACATAAGACTCCTTTTCTCTACTTCCTACTTTTAAAACATGTTGTCATACTCATCCTCATACAACGGCAACATACTAGGTATAGGGTAGCTCAATAGTGTGTATACTGGACAATACAATCCAATCACATACAGGATTTATCCGTTCATTAGCCAGTGGAAACAGAACACAAATAAACTCGTACCTTAGTTTGGTACAGGAGACTTTCTTATCTCGTTGCCAGTCAGGGCATATACTCTTCCCTGAGTCGGGTATCTTTCGCCTGTTGTGTTCTGTGGACACTCCCTGGCATAATGTCCATACTTTCCACACCTATGGCGTAACCCTTGACCTACTGGACAAGGCCTCATACCATGGTCTCGACCACAGTTCCTACATTCATTAGGCCTTGGTTGCCTACTAACTTCTCTTGGCCCACTACCTGGCCTACTTCCTTGCTTCTTATTAACTTTTGACCCATATGCTGGCTCATTTCTCTTCTTACTGTTCCTTTTCAAGGAACCTGGTGGCATCACTTTCAGTGGTACTGATGGAGTAAGCTCACTCTTTTCTGGTTATTGCACATTCCTTTCTAGCTTGTAAACTGCCAGCTGGGTCTTTCTTTCAGTGGGACATTCTAAAACCTTAAAGATTTTCTCTAACTGGCTTACCCAATCCTCAGCTACTTGAGTGTCAAAAGTCCCTTCAAACATGGGCGGAATAAACTTATAGAATCGTTCCATCCATGTTTGCAGACTTTCCTGGTCATTATTATTTCCTATAGACCCCTGATGTCTATTCATTCCAGTCTGCTCATGATCCGTCTGAGGTTCAGGTTCTATATCATTTTCTGGTACTACCTACTTCCCAGACTGCTGTAATCTTGCAACCGCAGCAGCAACCGTCTTAGTGATAGCAGAATCTCGCTCTTGATCTTGGCGAGCCTGGGTTGCCCACATCTCATCGTGACTTATGACTTAACTTGTTGTAACTTGGATATCTGGCATCCTCACTACAGTATCTGGTTACAACATGATACCTCGAGCTACTCTTGCAGCTTCCTTAGTCGTGAACTGATCAGATTCTGTCTCTATCTCTAGAGGAAATTGCTTCTTAAACCTTGTTCTGCTTAGTCCAGCCATATTGTGTTAATAAACACTAGACCTCGACTGTATTGGCTGACTAAGATTAGCCCATCATAATCATATCTTTCGCAAAACTATAAAGCTCGGGGTCCAGCCTCATTCATCTGGGTGTCACTATCTTCTGTCTAAACCTTTCCAAGCAGTGAACACCATCCCTATATCCTACTCTAGGAAGAGGACCACTCAAACTTCTCATTTGTTTAAGGAATCAAACTAACTAAACCAGAGCATCACTGAGCCATAACCTTCTGTTCTGTGCCAGAATCTTATGCTCGGAGCCAGAACCCTTTGTTCTGTGCTAACCATATTCTGTACTAACACCATAAATTATCTGTTCAGAGCATTTCCTAAGCCAGAATCCTTTGCTCTGATACCAAAATGAAACATCCTTACTTTCATATGTCTCAGGGACCATTCAGTAGCATTTAGAACCACTTTCAAGGTCATTGAAGTTCAACTTCTCAATCTGGAGTTTTACTCTTATCGAGTACTGTTCACTGTGTAACTTCCAGATGAGTGACCCGACTTCGAAAAATCATAACTAATTCTATAAAAATCGAAATGAAGTGGTTCCAATTGCTAAATGAAACTAACTCAATTATATTTCAGGGAAAAATAACTCGTTGACCATTCATTGACCAAGTCAACGTCAGTCAACGTGTCAAGTTTACTGTTCATTCCACGTTCTTCTCCCTGAATCCAGCATTCTGGTCCCAATTTTAATAATTTATATCTCCTTGTTTAGACATACAAATGATACGTTTTATATATCAAATTAAATCTTAGTATGTCTAATATTTACCTTAAAAATTTCATATCTTAATTCATCCATTTACTATTTTTAATCATTTATCAAACATGACTAGGTTACCACGTGTTACTGTTCACAGTGGTAAATTTCAGCATTTCTACTTTGCATACATATGCATACATCCCTCATACATCAGTCAAACATGCGAAACAATATTTATTATTAATTAATAAATTGTTATACATCTGGGCATGTACATAAATTCTCATGCTTCTATTACGTCTTGCTCTGCCTGAAATTTGGCAGCATAACCGCTACGCTTCATCTGTACAAAGAACTGAACCGTACTGATTCAGTAATCCCCTCATGAGAACTACCATTCTACGTAGTACCCAGGAAAGACTAGATGAACCGGCTAGGTCCACTCACTTCTAGCCTCCTTAGACAGCACTACGTACACAGTACTTATCATATACTGATGTTCAGTCTTTACTTCGGCAGCATAACGGCGTCTCTTAAAATTCCCAGAATTCATTTTGACATAACCTCCCCTGTAATGGTTTACTTATTGGGATGAGATTCGGGGGAATCTCAGTAGCAACAATCATAACAATATATGTAATGCAGAGTGACAGTGCTTGCTTGTGATTGTGTACAGATAAGTATGCTGCGTGCTTCCATGCTTAATAACATATGATCATAGCATTACAGCAGAGCTTCAGACATAACATATAAGACAACAATCCAACCAAACAATAGCACAACAAATCACAAAGCCATTACATAAAAGCTAGGATTAGTTACTACCTCAAAGGCTCAGCAGAGCTCTACTATCTCTATTCTGCTTCCAGCTCCGCCAGAACTTCCTTTCTTTCTTTCTTCCTCTCACTTTCTCTCTCTAGCACCTCCTCCTCTCTCTAAAATGGCCCTAGGCCGTCGCATATGAAGGCAAACGGGGGGGGGGGGGGGTATTTATAACCTCCTCCAATGGCAATCTCATAATTACCATGAACTTTGATCCTGCGGTCCTGGTTTTTTCCTGGATTTTCCTATTTTCTTTAATTCCTCATTTACTGCATCATGCATGACATCATTGGGACACCTCACCAGGACACCTCAGCGCCACATTTATCACATGTCTGAAATCCTGGACACCTCAGCAGCTGACTCAGCATGCTGACTCATCGGTCCAGTATCTTGCCTCGTAGTACGTGTCCTCAACTTTTTCTTCTGCCTTTATGTTTGCGCCATGTGTCATCTTACTGGCACCTGTCACGCCTTCCAATGCTATCCAGATAAATCCAGAACTTTATCTGATCACTTCCTCGGTTATCGTGCCAACCGAGTAACTTTACTTTATTGAAATAGCATTAAAATAGTATTTTAATGCCACTTTTTCCCACATATCACTGGGCCTACGTTTTTGGGCTCTGGGAATGTTATCTTGGATCCTGATCAAGCCCAAGTACTCTGATGGCTCGGTTCCCAAGAAACAGCCCTTGGCAAATTACCAAAATACCCTTGGGTGCCCTTTCTTGCACTATTTTAACCCTAAGGGTAAAATCGTCATTTTATACCCTTCTGTACTCTGTCAGGGTATATACTAATTCTCAGTAACTTTATCTGTATGTACCTTGGCTCCTGGGCCTGTTCAGAATTACCAAAATGCCCTTCATTCATCTGTTACCCTTTTGTACTACACAGGGGCATTTTCGTAATTTCGCACTTTTCCGGGGTTCTGCCGGACACTGGCCCACCTATCAGTCCAAGTGTCTCATTGGGCCTCTGTTGGCGCCATTATTGGGCCTTTCTGGGTCCAACACCTTCATGGCACGCATTACGAGGAATCTTCCCCCGTTAATAATTATTGAATATTTTATCTATTATTCACCGTTTATACACATATCCGGACACCGACTCCTTCTGTCCGATACACTGGCCTGCGGTGTTCAGGCATCACTGTGAGTCATATCAGTCATCTGACCGAGGTCATCCGAACTCATTCAGTCCCTTTTTAAATACCGATAAATCTCCCTATCGGATACCCAGAGGCCTCACACTCCCGCCTGGATTTTCTAATTTGCGAATAACTTTTTCTACAGGCCTCCTATCGGTATTCTGTCAGTTTCCCGACATCCGTCCCATAAGGACGTATCATCCTGTATTTTCTCAACTAGATCTGAATTCTAGGATATCCGGTATGAATTTTTGTAACTTTTGGACGATCAGTCCATTTCTGGCTATCTGGAGTCTTCAAAAATTCCTGTATTAAGCCAGATTACCGAGCGTCACTTGCTCTCTCTACCGGTGAAATCTGGGACTGAAATGCTTTCGGACAGTCCAAACCACTTCCGGCCTGACTTTCTTTAATTACAATTTAGCCCCAGGGAACTTTTCTTCTTTTCATTTAAGTCCCTTTTTACTTGGCTAAAATTACACTTAAGGACCCCACATTTTTGTCTACTTTCCTTTTTGGCCTTGAAACTTCCATAATTGCACTTAAGTCCTTTCATTTCCTTTACTAGGTCTAGGGGCATTATTGTCTTTTCATATTTTACCAGAGTATCCTCTGGCCCTGGTCAACTATCCAGATACCCCTTCTTGACTGTCTAACCTTAGCCAAATGACCAAAATACCCTCTACTCATTCTTCAGTTATTCTATAACATAAGGGCATTTTCGTCATTTTGCACATTTTTCCCGGACACCGGCCCCCCTTACCACTGAACTGATATTATGGGCTTGGGCCTTCCCTGGTGTCACTACGGGCCTTAGACAACACTGTATGGCCTCTGGCCATAGTCCGATCATCTCTATTCGGACTGCCTTTTCTTTACCGATTATAACTGTAAATTCCCATCTTCAGGAATTTTTACAGAAAAATCGGGACCTCAAATCAAAATTCTGTGACTCCTCATTCAATCCGGAATCCTTTCCTCTATCTCCCGGTATTTTCAGATATTTTATCCGGACCGGGCTGTTTTGGCCTGAAAAAGCACTCACGCGCACATTTTTCCAAAATGACCATTTTACCCCTAGTCATATTTCTAATTCTTTCATACACCTAGAGACCTCATATACACATTTCACAGTTCAGTGAAATGATCAGCATAATTTTCTCTATTTTCTGGCAAAATATGGTACTCATCGGCTATCATCCCGATCTTTCCCATAATTACGATTATGCCCTTGAATTCTCTTCCTGGTATCTCTAGGCCTAAAAATTGGGGTGTTACAATTGCAGATTCAGGAACTAGAAGAAATAAGACTGGATGCCTATGAGAATTCTAGAATCTTCAAAGAGAAAGCCAAGCTTCTTCATGATAAGCAGATCTTGCACAAGGAATTTCATGTTGGAGATAAGGTTCTGAGATTTAAGGCTAGATATGCTTTCAAACCTGGAAAACTTGCTGTAAGATGGGATGATCCATATGTGGTGACTAAGATCCATGACTATGGAACAATTGAATTGATGAATGAAGCAGATGGTATAGTGAAACATCCTGCCTTAGACTCCTCAGAGCACACCTGCGGAAGTTATACTGGCTGTACTGATTCGGTAATTCTCTCATTAGAACTACCATTCTACGTAAGTACCCAGGAAAGACTGGATGAACCGGCTAGGTCCACTCACTACCAGCCTCCTTAGACAGTACCTACGTACACAGTACGCATCTTATCCTTTCTCCACTACTGCTATCTCTGCCGAAATTTCAGCAGCATAACGGCGTCTCTCAAAATTCTCAAAATCTACCTTGACATAACCTCCCTGAAATGGTTATACAAGGGGGATGAGATTCGGGGGAATCTCAGTAGTAATAATCATAACAATATATGTAATACAGTTTGACAGTGCTTGCTTGTGATTGTGTACAGATAAGTATGCCGCGTGCTTCCATACTCAATAACATATGATCATAGCATTGCAGTAGAGCTTCATACATAACATATAAGACAACAATCCAACCAAACAATAGCACATCAATCACAAAGCCATTACATAAAAGCTAGGATTAGTTACTACCTGGCTAGCTCAGCAGACTCTACTATCTCTATTCTGCTTCCAGCTCCACCAGAACTTCCTTACTTCCTTTCTCTCTTTCTCTCTTCCTTTCCTCCTCCTTCTCACTATACTTTCTCTCACTCTTCCTTACCCATGCGTGATGCCAAGAATGAGAGGGGGTATTTATAGGGTTTCCCAATGGCATTTCTGTAATTCCATGCCATCTGATCCTGTGGTCCTGGTTTTTCCTGGAATTTCCTATTTTCTTTTATTTCCTTTTACTACATCATCAGTGCCACCTCAGGGGACACCTCAACAGCCACCTCACCAGCATATTTTCCACATGTCAAAAATCCTGGGACACCTCAGCATGCTGACTCATCAGGCTGACTCACCGGTCCAGAGTCTTGCCTCGTAAAGCGTGTCCTCAGCTTTATCTGCTTTCTCTAGAATAATGCCATGTGGCGCCTGGAAGAGACCTTGCACACCTTCCAATGCTATCCAGATAAGTCACAAACTTATCTGATCACTTCCTCGGTTTTCATGCCAACCGAGTAACTTTACTTACTGAAAGGTCACTGAATCATGCTCTAATGCCGTGTGTCATCTTGTGGGTCCCATGAGGATACCTTATCAGTCCATCTCATGGTTTCCAGATAACCTTTCCTGTATCTGGCCCTCATCCCCAGTTCTATCTCTAACTGGGTAACTATCTCCTTTGGACCTTCACCACTCTTGGCCCATACGCTTAGCACCACTTTAGCCACTAGTCGCGACCTCATCATCACCTTATCGCGACATAACATCTTTTGGTTCATTAGTCGCGACCATAACATCCTTTAGTCACGACCATAACAGTCTTTCGTCGCGACCACATCACTTTTTAGTTGCAACCAGGCTCATTCTACTCATTAGTCGCGACACCACATACATATCCGTCACGACCAATCCTCTCTGCCAATATTAGTCGCGACCAATCTACTTCCTCGTCGCGACCAAAAGTCACCAATACATCTTTCTCATACTTTCTGCTTTCTTTCTTATGGACAACTCTACTGCTCTCAGTGTCTATTCCTTTCATATCTCACCCCACAGAATCTTATCATAATTCTGGGGTCTATCTTATCTCACTTTCTTCTTATCCTTCATCTTAAGTACTAGAAACTCTCTTTCAATAACTCATCCCCTCTTCGGGAGTCATTGTTAATTGAAAGGCTCGACAACCCTCTATATCAGGTTATCTTACACAGGAGCCAGCCCATATCAAGCTCCCTGCAGAATTCCTAGGCTTAAGACTTAGGATATTCCTCCCATTCCTCATTTTGAACCTAGGTGAACTGTCCCGATTCTGTAGGTTAAAGACTTAACTCATCTTTACATCCTGAAGGACTTAGCTCATCCCTCGGATCCTACAAAATACAAGTAAATAATCAGCCCATATCAGATTACTACCCTAGGACTACGGGTTTAGCAGCCTGCCCATATCAGCCTACCTCCCAGTTCAACTAGACCCAAAAATTGGGATGTTACATATAGCATTTCAGGTCAATGGCCACTTATTGAAGCTGTACAAGGAGAACTTCAAACCCCCACGATAATCAGGTTGTCTCCTTCCTTATTTCCCCACTTACAATAGTATGCTATAATTAGCTTTATTATATACTTGAGCTATAATTTTTGATTAAGTGTGGGAGAGGAGACCAAGTCAGTAGGGTAGGTGAATAATCCCATGAATAAATCAAAGATTTTGGTTTAGTGTTGTCATGATCATTATTGCTGCCTTTGCATATGTTCATTGCTTCTTCACATTGTGGACAATATAGAATTTAAGTGTGGGGGAGGATGAACTTGATGGGTGAATAAAAAAATTAGAGATTCGCTATGATTTTGTATTTTGGTCGCTACTTTATGCTGTTTATGTCACGACTATTGTGTTCAAATTGTCAAAATTTCTTCTTTGTGAAGATTAGTCGCGACCATTGCTTACATTTGTCGCAACCAAAAGTTCATATTTTCTGATATTCACCCATCTGTGATGTTTAGTTATGGTCTGTGCTTATTCTATGTCGCGACTGGAATTCTCTGTGAATTTTGCTCGCAACTGGATTATCATTTGGTCACAATGAAAACATATGTGTTTAATAGGTTTACTCTAGGTGATTTTTAGTCGCGACCATTGTCCATTTCTGTCGCGACCAATATTCTTTATTTTCTGAAAATCTCTTCTCTGTGTAAAACAATCACGACCTGATAACCTTTTTATCGCGACTAACATCTATCTTTTCCTGAAAATTCCTTCTACTGCGTTCTGGTTGTTGCTTGGTCTTTGGAATTTACTGTTTGGATTCTAAATTGAACTTTGAACATATAATTTTGAATATTGGCAGGTTTGATGAAGTATTAGTTGCTTATTTCATTAATTCACTACTGGAAATTGTGCATCATGAATTATTAATCTCCTGTATTTTGTTTAAAATTCATGCAATCTAGTCATGTGAGCGGATTATGGAAAGTAAGCCAAATGGAAGCATTTTAAGCCTTCAACATATACTCCTTTACATTGTGTGACACTATCTATTTTGGTAACTTTACAGAACTTGTCTAAATCCTTGATTCAAAACCACATTAGCTCCATGGAATTTTGAAAATGATAAGGGCATTCCTTTCAAAACCCTCTTGACCAAACAGAAACCACATAAATATTAAATCCTTTGCTATACCCCTTTGAGACCTTCATTTTCTTTTAATTCCATCCTTGATTAATGAATACTGTGCAAGATAGTTATTGCTGTAGTAAGTCTTTAATTGTGAAGTTGCAGTTACTTGTTGAATATCTAAACTTTAATATATTTGCTATCTGGTTCAAGAAAATGAAAACAAAGGAAAAATACAGAGAAAAGAAAAAGAAAAGTACAAAGAACATAGAAAGAAAGAAGAAAGAAAAAGGAAAAAAACAGATGCAAAAATTGCTATTCAACTAGTATGAAAAGAATTAGTTTGTGACTTGCAGCTGCATGATTGAAACTTTGATTATGTACAGTATTTCATTAATCATTGACATGCATTTCCATTTCATCATCCAGCCTTTCCAACATTACAACCCTAATAAAGACCCTTTGATTCATAAACCTTGTGGCATTCAGTGGTGGAGATGTAGGATGGTTACAAGCCTATGGGAAGCCTAAGCTAGATGGTTGAGTGAAATTACCTTGAGAAGAAAGGGAGTGAAACACTATATCTTGTGAGGAAATCTCAACCTAGATGCTTATTATGATTGAATTGCATGATTTAGATTCTTTGATTGATATGAGATTAGTTTGAATTGTTGCCAATTAAAGGGAAAGATTTATGATTGCAAGTACTCATGCTAAATCTGTTTTGCCAATTGTGCTGAACATGTGTGTTTAAATTCAGTTTTGATCCACAATTTTGTTCGGAGTGTGTAATATCCCTAATTTTCTGTACTGATTTATATGTACAGATTAAATGAAATATATGAATTAGTTTTTAGGAAAAAGATGTGGCTATCTATGTAAAGAAAGGGATTAAATTGAAAAAGAAAGAAAAGGTAGGACTTAATTGCAATTATGAAAAGTTTAAGGCTAAGAAGGAAAGGTAGACAAAAATGTGGGGTCCTTAAGTGTAATTTTAGCCAAATAAAGGGACTTAGTTGAAAAGAAGAAAAGTTTCCGGGGTAAAAGTGTAATTATGGAAACCTGGATCGGAAATAGGCAAAAGTAGTGATCGTACTCCGATCAGCCCCATATTCTACCAGTAGAGAGAGCAAGTGATGCCGGGTAATCCAGTGTAATACAGGAATTTTTCAAGACTCCAGATAGCAGAAATTGATCTGATAGTCCAAAAGTTATAAAAATTCCTACCGGATATCCTAGATTTCAGATATAAGTGAGAAATTACAGGATGATACGTCCGGATGGGACGGATGTCAGGAAACTGATAGAATACCGATAGGAGGTCTGTAGGAAAAGTTATTCGCAAATTAGAAAATCCAGACGGGAGTATGAGGCCTCCAGGGATCCGATAGAGAGATTTATCGGTATTTAAACTAAGACTGAATGAGGTCGGGTAACAATAATCAGATGCCCGTTATGACCCAAATAGCTGTCCAGACACAGTAGGGCAGTGTATCTGACAGAAGGAGCCGGTGTCCGGATATGTGTGTAAACGGTGCATAATAGCTAAAATACTCGGTGAACATGGACAGGGGAGAATTCCTCGTAATGTGTGCCATAAAGGTAATAGACCCAGAAAGGCCCAATAATGGCGCCAACAAAGGCCCAATAAGACTCTTGGACTGATAGGTGGGCCAGTGTCCGGCAGAACCCCGAAAAAGTGCGAAATTACGAAAATGCCCCTGTGTTGTACTAAAGGGGTAATTGGTGTATGAAGGGCATTTTGGTCATTCTGGACAGGCCCAGAAGCCAAGACATATACGGGAGAGGTTAACTAAAGTCATTATATGCCCTGACAGAGTATAGAAAGGTGTAAAATGATAGTTTTACCCTTAGGGTTAAGATAGTGCACGAAAGGGCACCCAGGGGTATTTTGGTCATTTCACAGGGGATCTGTAATTGAGCTTAGACCCAGTATTAAAATGTTAATGATATAAAGGATCCAGATACTAAGTTCAAGGCCAGAAGATATTATATGGGTTTTCAGAAAAATTAGATTCAGAAAACGGTTCAGTTTTCGCGGCGACAGACCGGACCAGTACCGGATTGGGTCGGAAAGCTTCCAGAAAGCTTCTAGCTCCCTCCATTTGTGCCATGTGATAAATGTGTGAGGTGAGGTGTCCCATGAGGTGGCCTTGAATGATGTCATGGATGATGCAGTAAAAGGAATAAAGAAAAATAGGAAATTCCAGAAAAACAAGGACCACAGGATCAGATGGCTTAAAAATTACGAAAATGCCATCCACCAAAACTATAAATACCCCCTAGCTCTTCATTCTCATGTCCAAGGAGCACTTTAGAGAGGGAAAGAAGTTCTTGAGAGAGAAAGTGAGAAAAGAAAGAAGAAAGGAAGTTCTGGTGAAGTTGGAAGCAGTATAGAAGTTTTGGAGTTCTGCTTTTAAGGTAGTAACTAATCCTAGCTTTTATGTAATGTTTTTGTGATTGGTTGTGGTATTGTTTGGTTGTATTATTGTCTTATATGTTATGCTTGAAGCTCTATTACAATGCTATGATAATATGTTATTGAATATGGAAGCACGCAGCATACTTATCTGTACACAATCATAAGCAAGCACTGTCACTCTGCATTACATATTTTGTTATGATTATTACAACTGAGATTCCCTCGAATCTCATCCCAAATAACCCATTACAGGGGAGGCTATGTCAAAGTGAATTTTAGGAATTTTAAGAGACGCCGTTATGCTGCCGAAATTATGACAAGATAAAGAGAGCAGCTGATACGTACTGTGTACGTAGGTACTGTCTAAGGAGGCTAGAAGTGAGTGGACCTAGCCGGTTCATCCAGTCTTTCCTGAATACTTACGTAGAATGGTAGTTCTTATGGGAATTATCGAATCGGTACAAGATCGGTTACTTTCTAAAGAAGAAGTATAGCCGTTATGCTGCCGGATTTATGGAGGAAAGGATATAATAGAAATATGAGAATTATGTACATGTCCTAATGAACAACAACTATTCTTTAATAACAAATATTGTTTGGCATGTTCTAAATATCTGATCGGCATGTTTAACTGATATGTGATGGATGTATGCATGTGTATGTAAGAGTGAATGCTGGAAATTGTTTCTGTGAACAGTAAATCCGAGGAGACCTATTGATGTTTGATAAATCATTAAAAATAGTAAATGGATGAATAAATATTTGAAATTTTTATGGTAAATAGTAGACATAATAAGCTTTAATTTTATATATAATATGTCTCATTTTGATGTCTACATATGGATTTATAAATTGCCAAAGTTGGAACTGGAATACTAGATTTAGGAGAAAAATGTGGGATGAACAGTAAAATTGAAATATTAACCCACGGTGATTTGGTCAAAGATTGGTCAATGAATGATTTTTTTCCTTAAAGATAATTGAGTCAGATTTATGTAGTAATTAGAACCACTTCATTTCAATTTTTCTATATTTAATTATGATTTTCTGAAGTCAGGTCACTCATGTGGAATTTACACAGTGAACAGTACCCGAGAAGAGTAAAATTCCAGATTTAGATATTGGACTTCAATGACCTAGAAAGTGGTTCTAAATGCTAACAAATGATCCCTAAAACATATGAAAATAAGGACGTTTCATTTTGGTATCAGAGCAAAAGATTCTGGCTTAGGAAATGCTCTGAATAGATGACTTATAGATAGATATGTCATGATAAAGTTATCATAATTGACACTAAGATAGTGTTTGCAGGATGACTAGATATAGATCCGGATCCGAAACCACGGTGAACCAATGGGATCCTAGACCAGAGGTCTCTAGTTCAGATAGTTCAGAAGAGAAAATAATGAGCAATGATTCTGATCCTCGGATAGCTCCAGTAGATAGTGACTCTGAAGAGGTCAGTTCTTCCGTAGGATCAAATCTTGTGGTGGATGATCAGGAGAAGAAGGTGATAAAAGGTCCTATTCCTGCCATTCCCATAAATGTGGTACCTCCAAATATAGCAGATAATTCAGGATCCAGCCAAGTACTTGATCAGATTAATGCGCCAGGTCCCAATAGGCCCAGTGTGACATTAGAAGAGATACCTTTAGGGAATCTGATCGTAAGGATGGTACCGGGGAGAAACCTGAGTAGAGAACAATTTGAGAGCTCGGTAGTATTAGCCCGACAACTATATGGGCTGAGGCAGACCCTGATCATAAATATAGATCAAGGTTACATGGTTTATCAAAATTTTATCATAAGGGTGAAAGCCATATATCAAGCCTGGGATCCAAATGTATTAACCCTAGGGCTTTGGCTAGAAATTATGGACGATGTATTGCCAACTACTTCCACCTGGAGATCAGAGTTGGATCGATATTTTGATAAAGAACCATATTGTACTGTATCTGACTGGATCTATTTGGTAGAAAGTATATTAGAATAAAGTTTAAGAAGAATTAGGGTAATGTTTTCAATATACTAATGTATAAAAGATCCGTACAGTAGCATATATATGACTGTGACATGTGCCTTGTATGCTATATTTGAAATAAAATGAGAAATGTTGTTTATCGCATTCCCTTCTATGTTATAGCATAACAAAATGGTTCGAACAAGAAGAACGATTCCAGCAGAGGAACCACAAGAAGCTGGAAATCTTAATCAGCTAATTCTAGAGCGATTAGAACAACAATAGAAAATAATTGAGGAAATACGGGCAGCTCAAGCGTGAAATGAATAGGAAAGAGACGCCGCCATAGCTGCAGCAGTAGTTGAAGCTGTAAGCAACCTGGGGCCACCCGAGCCTTCAGGATCGGCTAGTAGAGAACCACAACCGGTGCAACCTCAGAGACAAGTTGACACGAGAGAGGATGCAGCTAGCATCCAGCAATGGATGATCAGATTCTGCAAGTACAATCCTCCGGTATTCGAAGGAACGTTCGAGGTGCAGAGAGCTGAGGATTGGATTAGTGTAACATCCCAATTTTCAGGCCTAGAGATGAGAAAATAGCCTAGGATTGAGAGGCTACTAGACCCCCTTTAAGCAGAAGTCCCAGAGAACGTAGAGAGTTTCAGGGACTAAGCTGTAAATAAGTGAAAGTACGGGGACTTATGTGTAAACAGTGAAAGTCCCGAGGGGTAGAATGGCCATTTGGGATGATGTAAAGGTCAAAGGATGTGGAGTTGAGAGCTGACCATTTAGGTCGCGACAAGAGAGAGCGGTATGGTCGCGACTAATGGTTACAGAAAGAGTTATATGCGATGAGAAAGCAGTGTGGTCGCGACTAGGAAGTAGTTACGTCGCGACTAATAATGGCAGAAAGGTTTAGACCCGACTGAATGATGTGTGTGTCGCGGCTAATAGGTAAAATGGGCTGGTTGCTACTAGAAAATGTTATGGTCGCGACTAGATTGTGTTGTGGTCGCGACGAAAGAATGTTGTGGTCGCGACTAGAGAAAGTTGTGGTCGCGACTAATGTACACATAAGTGTTATGTCGCGATGAGATGATGATCAGGTCGCGACTAGTGACTAAAGTGATGCTAGGCGTATGGGCCATGAGTTGAGAGGGTCCAAAGGAGATAGTTACCCGGTTAGAGATAGACCGGAGGCAGGAGGTCAGATAAAGGAGAGGTTATCTGGAAACCATGAGGTGGACTAATAAGGTATCCTCATGGGACCCACAAGATGCCACATGGCATTCAAGTAATGGTTTAGTAGAGTAAAGTTACTCGGTTGGCACAAAAACTGAGGAAGTGATCAGATAAGTCTGGGACTTATCTGGATAGCATTGGGAAGCGTGCAAGGTCTCTTCTAGGCGCCACATGGTATTAGTCTGGAGAAAGCAGATAAAGCTGAGGACACGCTTTACGAGGCAAGAGACTGGACCGGTGAGTCAGCATGCTGAGGTGTCCAGGAATTGAGACATGTGATAAATGTGGTGCTGAGGTGGCATGCTGAGGTGTCCCGATGATGTCATGATGATGCAGTAAATGAGGAATTAAAGAAAATAGGAAAATCTAGGAAAAACCAGGACCGCAAGATCAAAGTTCATGAAAATTACAGAATTGCCATTGAAGGCAATTATAAATACCCCCCCTTTGCCTTCATTTCCATTCACGCATGGGCAAGGGAGAAGCGAGAGAAAGAAGAGAGAGAAGGAGAAGGAAGGGAAGAGAGAAAGGAGAAAAGGAAGTAAGGAAGTTCTGGCGGAGCTGGAAGCAGAATAAGGATAGTAGAGTTCTGCTGAGCTAGCCAGGTAGTAACTAATCCTATCTTTATTGTAATGGCTTTGTGATTTGTTGTGCTATTGTTTGGTTGGATTGTTGTCTTATATGTTATGTCTGAAGCTCTACTGTAATGCTATGATCATATGTTATTGAGTATGGAAGCACGCGGCATACTTATCTGTACACAATCACAAGCAAGCACTGTCACACTGCATTACATATATTGTCATGATTGTTGCTACTGAGATTCCCCCGAATCTCATCCCTATACATAACCCATTACAGGGAGGTTATGCTGAAGTGGATTTTGAGAATGCTAAGAGACGCCGTTATGCTGTCGAAGTAAAGACTGAATATCAGTATATGATAAGTACTGTGTACGTAGTGCTGTCTAAGGAGGCTAGAAGTGAGTGGACCTAGCCGGTTCATCTAGTCTTTCCTGGGTACTACGTAGAATGGTAGTTCTCATGAGGGGATTACCTAATCAGTACAGTTCAGTTCTTTGTACAGATGAAGCGTAGCGGTTGTGCTGCCAGAGTTTAGGCAGAAAGAGATGTAATAAAGATAGAAAGATTATGTATATGTCTTGTTGTGTATGCCTTGTTGTATGACATGATGTTATTCAATGATAAATATTGTTTGGCATATGCAATTTATGTATGTTAAATTGAGGGGAAATTCGCAGGTCCTGAGGCAGCAGTGTTCTGACCTCAGTTTGACCTAGTAAACGGAGGAGTCTGGCCACGAGATTTAGTGAGCCAGTAGTACACATCTGGGGCATTCCGTGGATAGGTATTAAGCCTCATTTGGATGTGTAGAAGGTGAGAAATCAGTTCTCAAAGTAAAGGGTCAAAATAAGGAGCTTAGGAGTAAAAGTTCAATCTCTGGACTTAAGTTAAGCTAATATTGCTTCCGCAAGTGTACTCTAAGGAGTATAAAGGAGGATGTTTCAATTAGCAGATTAGAAAAGATCTTCAAAGTTCTTGACTGCCCGACGGGAATCAAAGCTCAGATGGCTATCTCTTAGCCAGAGAAAGATGCTGATAGGTGGTGGAAGAATACTGAGTTTCTTCTGCAAGCAAGAGACATCCCGTTCACCTGGGAAGTGTTTCTTGAGCATTTTTATGAGAAGTATTTTCCTCAATCAGTGAAAGATGAAAGAGAGGCATAATTCCTTGTACTGAAACAAAGAGAGAAGGAGTCATTTGATGAATATCTTGCTAAGTTCATCCGGCTATCTCAATATTCCACTTATCTGTGTCAAGTGGATGATGAACGCTGGATGACAGAAAGGATGATTCGAGGGCTGAACTCTACGCTAAAGGAGAAGTTAACTCCTCAACAATACAGCCAGTTTAACAAGGCCGTGGAGGCATGTCGTATTGTTGAAAATAGCGTGATTCACATAATGCTATCGGGAACGAGGGATCAATCAGCTCCTGATAAAGCCGGTCAAAATCAAGAATCTGCCAGTGGTAGTAGTTACAAGAAGAGAAAGCGACCATGGCAGAACAGGAGGCCAGCTAGAGGGAATTTCCGCGGAAGGTCTGGTAATAGAGACTCAAAGGCCCAAGTATGTGACAAGTGTGGAAAGAATCATGGTGACAGACCATGTCTAATGGGCCAGAATGTTTGTTACACCTGCGGAAAGCCTGGACATTTTTCCTGAGAATGCCCTCAAGCTATAACTGGTCCAAGGCCAAGGGCACCAGGACGGGTGTTTGCACTCACTAGGGAGGACGCGCAGCGATCACCTAAGATGATTCAAGGTACAATCTATCTCAATGATCATGCTGTGACCGCTCTATTTGATTCGGGTGCAAGTCATTCCTTTATTTCTTATGAGTGTGTTAAACGCCTAGGCCTTCGGATTAGCAAGTTGTGTTATGATATACATGTGAAAACCCCCACCAACGCTAGGGTAGTTACATCTGATGCTTGTTTGAATAGTATAGTGCGGTATGAGCACTGCTGTACCACCCTAGACTTAATATGTATGCCTTTCCGAGAGATTGATGTAATACTTGGTTTAAATTGGTTAGCCTCCAATAATGTGATGCTGGACTGCAGGAACAAGACCCTAGTTCTTGGCCCAAAAGTTGCTGATCTGAGTCCAGAAGTAAGGTTGAATTTCATCACAGAGGCTCAGGCAAATAAATGTCTGCGGAAAGGATGTCAGGGGTATATGATAATCTTTTCTGTTCAAACAGAAGTAGAAGAAGGGATTGATGAGATTCCAGTAGTCAATGAATTCCCTGAAGTTTTTCCGAAGGAGATTTAGGGATTGCCTTCAGAACGTAAAGTAGAGTTTGCAGTTGACATTGTACCTGGAGCTGGACCAGTATCCAAGGCCCCATACCGGATGGCTCCTAATGAAATGATGGAACTGAAGAAGCAAATTGAGGAGCTATTGGAGAAGGGTTTCATAAGACCCAGTGTATCACCATGGGGTGCTCCAGTTCTATTTATTAAGAAGAAGGATGGCAGCCTAAGGCTGTGCATTGACTACAGGGAATTGAATAAGATTACGATTAAGAATAAATACCCTCTTCCCAGGATTGATGACCTGCTAGACCAATTAGCAGGAGCGAGCTTGTTCTCTAAGATTGATCTGAGATCTGGCTATAATCAGCTGAGGGTGAAGTCAGATGATATACCAAAGACTGCTTTTAGAACGCGCTACGGACATTTCGAATTTCTTGTAATTCCTTTTGGGCTAACAAATGCACCTGCTATTTTCATGGATTACATGAACTGGATCTTCAGGCCTTATTTAGATCAGTTCGTTGTGGTCTTCATTGATGATATCTTGGTGTACTCCAAATTTGCAGAGGAACATGAAAGATATTTGAGAATTGTTCTTAGTACCCTTAATGAAAAGAAGCTTTTTGCTAAGCTAAGTAAGTGTGAGTTTTGGCTTTCAGAAGTCAAATTTCTCGGTCATGTCATATCCCGAGAAGGGGTAGCTGTGGATCCTAGTAAAGTTGAAGAAGTTTTGAGCTAGGAGTAGCCGAGGACAATGACGGAGATCAGAAGCTTTCTTGGCCTAGCAGGGTACTACAGAAGATTTATTCAAAACTTTTCTCCAATTGCCTTACCACTTACCAAGCTTACCAGAAAGAACCAGCAGTTTAAGTGGGATGAGAAGTGCGAGGCTAGCTTCCAAGAGTTGAAGCAGAGATTAACCACTACTCCCGTGCTAATTATTCCAGACCCAACTCAAACTTACGTAGTCTACACTAATGCTAGCAAGCAGGGGTTGGGATATGTGCTGATGCAGCAAGGTAGAGTAGTAGCCTACGCATCTCGGCAGTTGAAGCCACATGAAGAGAATTATCCCACTCATGATCTGGAGCTTGCGGCGGTGGTTTACACTCTGAAGATATGGAGACACTATTTATATGGAGCAACCATAGAGCTGTATTGCGACCACAAAAGCCTGCAGTATCTGCAGGATCAGAAAGAGCTGAACATGAGGCAGCGGCGATGGATGGAATTGTTAAAAGATTACGATTTTCAGATTAAATACTATCCAGGAAAAGCCAATGTAGTAGCTGATGCTCTGAGTAGAAAAGTGGTGCAGGTGGCGCATATGATGATTAAAGAGCTCAGATTGATAGAAGATGTGCGAGATTGGAGCCCTCTATATCAAATGCAAATGACAGAGAGTTCTTACGGAGGGGTTCATTTCGAAGCTTGCATAGAAGATGAGATAAAGGAAGCTCAATAGCAGGACAAACTCGCAGCAATATTTAAGGATAAGCTGGTGAAGGGGAAGACTGGAAATTTTGAGATTTCCCCAGATGGATTATTACAATTCAGGGGAAGGCCTTATATCCCTAATGCTAAGGGATTGAGAGCAAAGATTATGGAGGAAGCACATAAAAGCCGATATACAGTACATCCAGGTATGACTAAGATGTACCATGATATGAAAAGGTTGTTTTGGTGGCCTGGATTAAAGAAAGATGTAGTGGCTTACGTGTCCAAGTGCTTGACCTGCCAAAAAGTGAAAATTGAGCATCAAAAGCTAGCGGGAACATTGCAGCCTCTAGATATCCCTGAGTGGAAATGGGATGGTATTGCCATGGACTTTGTGGAAGGACTACCTATGACTCCAAGTAAACATGATGCAGTATGGGTAGTAATTGATCGATTGACGAAGTCAGCATATTTCCTGGTAATCAATAAAAGGGATTCTCTAGAAAAGCTGGCAAGGTTGTATATAAGGGAGATTGTTAGGCTTCATGGTATCCCAAGCAACATTGTGTCCGATAGAGACCCTCGGTTTACTTCTAATTTTTGGAGGGCTTTACAGGAAGAAATGGGCACTACTCTCTAATTTAGTACAGCCTATCATCCTCAGACGGATGGCTAGTCGGAGAGGACAATCCAAACGCTAGAGGATATGTTGAGAGCTTGTATTCTGGATTTCAAAGGCAGCTGGGATGTCCATCTACCACTTATAGAGTTTGCGTATAATAATAGCTATCAGACTAGTATTCAGATGGCACCCTTTGAGGCTCTACATGGGCAAAAATGTAGATCACCCTTATGCTGGCTAGAGCTGAGTGAGAGAAGAATGCTTGGTCCTGATATAGTGGATCAAACTGCAGAGCAGATTGTGATGATTAGACAACGATTGCTAACGACTCAAAGCAGACAGAAAAGCTCTGCTGATGTTAGAAGGAAGCCGATGGAATTTGAAGAAGGAGAGAATGTGTTCCTTAAGTTAACTCCAACGACGGGAGCCGGGCGATCAATCAAAGTAAAGAAGTTACATCCAAGAGATATCGGGCCATTCTAAATTCTCTTAAAGGTAGGGACAGTAGCCTATAGATTAGCTCTTCCTCCAAATCTTAGCCAGATACATGATGTGTTTCATGTTTCCCAATTAAAGAAGTATATTCCAGATCCATCTCATGTGATTAAGCAAGATGAAGTCGCATTACAAGATGATCTGACTTATGAGGTTGGACCAGTACGAATTGCTGATCGGAAGGTCAAGCAGTTACGTAATAAGCAAATTCCTCTAGTCAAGGTAATCTGGAAAGGCTTGACTGAGCATGAAGCCACATGGGAAACAGAAGAAAAGATGAGGAGGAAGTATCCTGAGTTGTTTTCATAGAATATGTATAGTGTAAATTTCGAGGATGAAATTTGTTTTAAGGGGGAGAGAAATTTAATATCCCTAATTTTCTGTACTGATTTATATGTACAGATTAAATGAAATATATGAATTATTTTTCAGGAAAAAGATATGGCTATCTATGTAAAGAAAGGGATTAAATTGAAAAAGAAAGAAAAGGTAGGGACTTAATTGCAATTATAAAAAGTTTAAGGCTAAGAAGGAAAGGTAGACAAAAATGTGGGGTCCTTAAGTGTAATTTTAGCCAAATAAAGGGACTTAGTTGAAAAGAAGAAAAGCTTCCAGGGCAAAAGTGTAATTATGGAAACCTGGACCGGAAATAGGCAAAAATAGTGATCGTACTCCGATCAGCCCCATATTCTACCAATAGAGAGAGCAAGTGACACCGGGTAATCCAGTGTAATACAGGAATTTTTCAAGACTCCAGATAGCAGAAATTGATCTGATAGTCCAAAAGTTATAAAAATTTCTATCGGATATCCTAGATTTCAGATATAAGTGAGAAATTACAGGATGATATGTCCGGATGGGACGGATGTCAGGAAACTGACAGAATACCGATAGGAGGTCTGTAGGAAAAGTTATTCGCAAATTAGAAAATCCAGACGGGAGTATGAGGCCTCCAGGGATCCGATAGAGAGATTTATCGGTATTTAAACTAAGACTGAATGAGGTCGAGTAACAACAATCAGATGCCCGTTATGACCCAAATAGCTGCCCAGACAAAGTAGGGCAGTGTGTCTGACAGAAGGAGCCGGTGTCCGGATATGTGTGTAAACGGTGCATAATAGCTAAAATACTCGGTGAACATGGACAGGGGAGAATTCCTCGTAATGCGTACCATAAAGGTAATGGACCCAGAAAGGCCCAGTAATGGCGCCAACAAAGGCCCAATAAGACTCTTGGACTGATAGGTGGGCCAGTGTCCGGCAGAACCCCAGAAAAGTGCAAAATTACGAAAATGCCCCTGTGTTGTACTAAAGGGGTAATTGGTGTATGAAGGGCATTTTGGTCATTCTGGATAGGCCCAGAAGCCAAGACATATACGGGAGAGGTTAACTAAAGTCAGTATATGCCCTGACAGAGTACAGAAAGGTGTAAAATGACAGTTTTGCCCTTAGGGTTAAGATAGTGCACTAAAGGGCACCTAGGGGTATTTTGGTCATTTCGCAGGGGATCTGTAATTGAGCTTAGACCCAGTATTAAAATGTTAATGATATAAAGGATCCAAATACTAAGTTCAAGGCTAGAAGACATAATATGGGTTTTCAAAAAAATTAGATTCAGAAAACGGTTCAGTTTTCGAGGCAATGGACCGGGCCGGTGCCAGATTGGACCGGAAAGCTTCCAGAAGGCTTCTAGCTCCCTCCATTTGTGCCATGTGATAAATGTGTGAGGTGAGGTGTCCCATGAGGTGTCCTTGAATGATGTCATAGATGATGCAGTAAAAGGAATAAAGAAAAATAGGAAATTCCAGAAAAACAGGACCACAGGATCAGATGGCTTAAAAATTACAAAAATGCCATCCACCAAAACTATAAATACCCCCTAGCTCTTCATTCTCACATCCAAGGAGCACTTTAGAGAGGGAAAGAAGTTCTTGAGAGAGAAAGTGAGAAAAGAAAGAAGAAAGGAAGTTCTGGTGAAGTTGGAAGCAGTATAGAAGTTCTGGAGTTCTGCTTTTAAGGTAGTAACTAATCCTAGTTTTTATGTAATGTTTTTGTGATTGGTTGTGGTATTGTTTGGTTGGATTATTGTCTTATATGTTATGCTTGAAGCTCTATTACAATGCTATGATCAGATGTTATTGAATATGGAAGCACGCGGCATACTTATCTGTACACAATCACAAGCAAGCACTGTCACTCTGCATTACATATTTTGTTATGATTATTACTACTGAGATTCCCTCGAATCTCATCCCAAATAACCCATTACAGGGGAGGCTATGTCAAAATGAATTTTGGAAATCTTGAAGGATGCCGTTAGGCTGCCGAAATTTCGGCAAAGTGGTAAAGAAAGGAACTGATACGTACTGTGTACGTAGGTACTATCTAAGGAGGCTGGAAGTGAGTGGACCTAGCCGGTTCATCCAGTCTTTCCTGGCTACTTACGTAGAATGGTAGTTCTTAAGGGAATTACCGAATCGGTACAAGATCGGTTACTTTCTAAAGACAAAGTATAGCCGTTATGCTGCCGGATTTATGGAGGAAAGGATGTAATAGAAATATGAGAATTATGTACATGTCCTAATGAACAACAACTATTCTTTAATAACAGATATTGTTTGGTATGTTCTAAATATCTGATCGGCATGTTTAACTGATATGTGATGGATGTATGCATGTGTATGTAAGAGTGAATGCTGGAAATTGTTTCTGTGAACAGTAAATCAGAGGAGACCTATTGATGTTTGATAAATCATTAAAAATAGTAAATGGATGAATAAATGTTTGAAATTTTTATGGTAAATAGTAGACATAATAAGATTTAATTTGATATATAATATTCCTCGTTTGGATGTCTACATATGGATTTATAAATTTCCAAATTTGGAACTAGAATACTGGATTTAGGAGAAAAATGTGGGATGAATAGTAAAATTGAAATATTAACCCACGGTGATTTGGTCAAAGATTGGTCAATGAATGATTTTTTTCCTTAAATATAATCGAGTTAGGTTTATGTAGCAATTGGAACCACTTCATTTCAATTTTTCTATATTTAATTATGATTTTCTGAAGTCAGGTCACTCATCTGGAATTTACACAGTGAACAGTACCTGAGAAGAGTAAAATTCCAGATTTAGATATTGGACTTCAATGACCTGGAAAGTGGTTCTAAATGCTACCAAATGATCCCTAAAACATATGAAAATAAGGACGTTTCAGAGTGCAAAAGCTAAGTGTGGGGGAGTTGATAAACTCATATTTTTACTGATTTTTAATATGTTAAAAGAGAGTTTATTATTGATTCTTATCCACATTTACTACTATATTGAGCAAATTAGTTCATAATATGAAATTGGACAAGTGGGAATTTAAATGATATGATTTTAGTGCTTAATTGGATAAATAATCTATTAAATATCCATTTTAGGTCAACACAGCAATCAATCAGCAAAATAGAGCATCCCTGTGGAATTCAGTGGTGACCGGATAAACTAAAAGTCGCGGCCAAACTTCAATGAAGAGATAAATCAGTGAATGACAGAAGGGGCAACTGGACAGAAGGTGATTTTAGCATGTGATGAAATAGCTGGACTTAACAGACTGTAAACAAGAGCTGATAACAAATTACAAGTGGGAGATCATGCATGTGCTGGCATATAAGGAGCACTGTTCACGCATCTGGGACTGTTCACACATCAGCATACTCTATCTGAATAGAATGAGCAAGTTGCTAACAGCAAGTGGGAAGCATGTGCTGTAAATAGAATACCAGATCATGTGCTGATAGCTGGAGATTGAGGACATCTGGAAAGCTCCATTAATTCACTCATGCATTTCAGACTTCTCCTATATATCACACTATCTGCACAGCATTTGATATCATTCATCACTTGGACCTGACACTTCATAGGCACATCATCCAAAATTCACTTTGATATCTATTCACGCATACTTTATCCTTTCAAACACACATATCCATTTCATACTTCTCTCATCCCATTGACAGCACATTTGACCCCACCGTCATCTTCTTCTCCATTCTCATTTTCTCTTCTGCAACTTTCCTCTGTTCTAGTTAATAGAATCAAAGAAAAGTTCTGTAGTTCATCTTTATCTTCTCCTTCCATTTCCTCATGACAACTGCTGTTGTACCATGGTTGCTGCTAGAGTTTAGATAGCAATGCATGGCTGAGCTGTTGTGCTTCCTTGGAGATGACACCAAACCAGAGTCTTTTGAGCTTAACATCGAGTTTATTCAGTCTTTAAGTCAGATTTAACTATATCTAGTTGATGTATTTACTTCTGGTTTATTGATTTAATTAGAGTAATAGATGACAAAGAATTAGGGAACCGAGTTGGATTCCTTATTTCTACATTAATGATCCTCTTATTAATATTCATATTCTATTATCTCTAAGTTGAATGATTCCTATTCTCTATTGATGTCTGTGAGTTATAGCTTTAATTGAGATTTAGCTAGCGAGTTGTTAGCTAACCTATTCTAATTCAACTGATTAACTCTTGATATTCTGTGGATAATGAAGGTAAGGTAATCTCCAAGGGAACATACTTGTCATCATTCATTCATTTCACCATCTTAATCACTTAAAATCAGAAACAATAACATAGAATTTATATTCAGTTTTAGTTCAAACAGTTCAATACACAACTCATCTGCTTAATTTGTTAAATTGTGACTCAATAGATTAATTAGGAACTCTAACATCCAGTAGCTCATTATGATCCGACCTAGTTTAGCCTCCTCTTTACTATTGGTTAACTTAGTTTTGTTTAATAATTAAAACGAAGTTATCAAGGGCTTTGTCTGACACAATACTATTTGGGACACCTTGCAACCTAACAATCTCCTTTATATACAACTTTGCCAGCTTCTCTAGAGAATTTCTCTTATTTATTGCCAGGAAATGAGCTGACTTTGTCAATCGATCAATAATTACCCATATTGCATCATGCTTAGTTGGAGTCATGGGTAGTCCTTCAACAAAATCCATGGCAATACTATCCCATTTCCACTCAGGAATATCTAAAGGTTGCAACTTTCCTGTTGGATTTTGATGTTTAGTCGTTACTTTCTAACATGTCAAGCACTTTGATACATAAGCCACAACATCTTTCTTTAATCCAGGCCACCAAAATAAACTTTTAACATCATGATACATCTTGGTCATACCTGGATATACTGTACATCGGCTTTTATGTGCTTCATCTAAAATTTTCTCTTTTAATCCTATAGCATTAGGGATATATGGTCTTCCCCTAAATCGTAGCAATCCGTCCTAGATATTCCAAAAATTTTAGTTTCCCCTCTTCTCAACTTATCTTTAAAAATTGCTGCGAGCTTATCATGCTTCTGTGCTTCTTTTATCTCATCTTCAATGAAAACTCTGACCTGTACTCCTCCATAAGGACTTTCTGTCATCTGCATCTGGTATAAAGGACTCCAACCTCTGACATCTTCTATCAATTTCAATTCTTTAATCATTAGACTTGCCACCTGTACCACTTTTCTACTTAAAGCATCAGCCACCACATTTGCTTTCCCTGGATGGTATTTAATCTGGAAATAATAATCCTTCAACAATTCCATCCATCGCCGCTATCTCATATTCAACTCTTTTTGATCATGCTGATACTTCAGGCTTTTGTGGTCATAATACAATTCTATGGTAGCTCCATACAAATAATGTCTCCATATCTTGAGAGCATAGACTACCGCTGCAAGTTCCAGATCATGAGTGGGATAATTTTCTTCATGTGGCTTTAACTGTCGAGAGGCGTAGGCTACTACTCGACCTTGCTGCATTAACACACATCTCAACCCCTGCTTACTAGCATTAGTATAGACTACATAGGTCTAAGTTGGGTCTGGAATAATCAGCATGAGAGTAGTGGTTAATCTCTATTTTAATTCTTGAAAACTAGCCTCGCACTTCTCATCCCACCTGAACTGTTGATGCTTTTTGGTTAACTTGGTTAACGGCAAGGCAATTTGAGAAAAATCATTAATAAATCTTCTATAATACCCTGCTAAGCCCAAAAAACTTCTAATCTCTGTCACTGTCCTTGGATGTTCCTAGCTTAATACTGCTTCAATTTTGCTAGGATCTACAGCTACCCCTTCATGGGATATGACATGACCGAGAAATTTGACTTCGGGAAGCCAAAACTCACATTTACTAAGCTTAGCATAGAGTTGTTTTTCTTTAAGAGTACTAAGAATAATTCTCAAATGCCTTTCATGCTCTTCAGCAGACTTGGAGTACACCAGAATATCATAATGAAGACTACAACAAATTGATCTAAGTAAGGCCTGAAGATTCTTTTCATGTAATCCATAAAAATTGCAGGCACATTCGTCAGACCAAAAGGCATCACTAGAAATTCAAAATGACCATAACGAGTCCTGAAAGCGGTCTTTGAAATATTATCTGATTTAATCCTAAGTTGGTGGTAGCCTAATCTCAAATCAATCTTGGAGAATAAACTTGCTCCAGCCAACTGATCTAGCAGGTCATCAATTATGGGAAGAGGGTACTTATTTTTAACAGTAATCTTATTCAACTCCCTATAATCAATACATAATCTTAGACTGCCATCCTTTTTCTTAACAAATAACACTGGAGCACCCCATGGTAAAATATTAGGTCGAATGAAACCTTCTCTAAGAGCTCCTCAATCTGCTTCTTTAATTCAATCATCTCGTTAGGAACCATACGATATGGGGCTTTGGATATTGGTCCAGCTCCAGGCACAGTGTCAATTGCAAACTCCACTTCTCGCTCAAGAGGTAATCCTTGAATTTCCTTTGGAAAAACTTCAAGAAATTCCTTGACTACGGGGATTTCCTCAATCCCTTCTTCTAGTTCTGTTTGAACAGAAAAGAATATATATACCCTTGACATACTTTTCATAAATATTTATCTGCCTGAGCCTCTGTTATAAAATTCAGCCTTACTTCTGAACTCAAATTTGCTTCCTTTGGACCAAGAACTAGGGTCTTGTTCTTACAGTCCAGCATCACATTATTAGAAGATAACCAATTCAATCCAATTATGACATCAATTTCCTGAAAAGGCATATATATTAAGTCTAGTGTAGTGCAACAATGTTAATACCGAACCACATTATTTAAGCACACATAAGATGTAACTACTTTAGCATTTGTAGGAGTTGTCACATATATAGCATAATGTAACTTGCTAATTGTAAGGTCTAGGCATTTAGCACATTCATAAGAAATAAAGGAATGACTTGCACCCGAATCAAACATAGCAATCATAGAGTGATTATTGAGATAAATTATACCTTGGATCATTTCGGGTGACTTCTGAGCATCATCCCTTGTAAGCGCAAACACTTGACCTTGAGTTCGCAGCCTTTGAGTATTCACTGCTTGAGGACAATCCTTAGAATAATGTCCAGGTTTACCACACGTATAACAAACATTCTGTCCCATCAAACATGGCCTATCACCATGATTCTTTTCACACTTATCACATACTCGGAACCTTGAGTCCCGGTTACCAGCATTACCTTAAAAATTTCCTCGATTAGGCCTTCTGTTCTGCCATTGACTTTTTCGCTTTCTATAGCCACTGCCACTGGTAGCATCTCGATTTTGATTGGTCTTTTCAGGAGTCATATTCCCCCTGCTTACAGGCTTGAGTAACATTCGATGATTTAAACTGTTTTCAATTATTCGACATGCCTCCACTGCTTTATTGCATTGGCTATACTGCTGGGGAGTCATTTTCTCTTTCAAGTAACATTCAATCACCTAATCATTCTTTTTGTCATCTAGCGCTTGTCATCCACTTGTCGAAGAGAAGTGGAATACTGGGAGAGACGGATAAACTTAGCTAAATATTCATCGAATAATTCTTTCTCTCCTCATCTTAGCATAAGGAATTCAGCCTCCCTTTCATCACGTACTGACTAGGGAAAATACTTTCCATAAAATTGTTCAAGAAACACTTCCCAGGTGATAGGAATGTTCCTTCCTTGCAATAACAGTTCAGTGTTCTTCCACCATCTGTCTGCATCCTTTTCTAGCTGATAAATGGCCATTTAAGCCTTGCTTCCAGATGGACAATCGAGCACTTTAAAAATCTTCTCTAACTGACTGATCCAGTCTTCAGCTATTTGAGCATCAAATATCCCCTCAAATGTTAGAGGATTGTGCTTGCAGAACTTTGTCATCCATTGCTGAATGCTAATAGAATCAACCACCTGCTCAGCTTACCTAGGTGGCTCTTCAGACTGCTGCATAATTACTGGTTCTATATTGGCTGCTCCTATAGGTTCTAGTTGTCTTAAATTACATACAGCTTCTGCTACTATAGTGGCTATAGCAGCATCTCTTTCTTGGTCACTGCAAGCTTGAGCTGCTACATTTCCTCTATCATTTGTTGTTGCTGCTCTAAGTATTCCAAGATTAATTGGTTAATATCCATATGGTTTCGTGGTTCCTCAGATGAAACAGTTCTTCTTGTTCGTACCATTCTATTTTACTATCTAAGTATGAGAGGAAATAAAGTAAATAACATAACTTATATTTCATTCAAAACATTATATACAACAAGTCTAGCAATGTCATACATACACTATCATACAGATCTTTTGTACATTACTCAAGTACATGGATAACATTATCATTCATAAGTGTACACTACACTTTCTTAAAAGTTCTTCTAATAAATTCTTCCACCATGAAGATCCAGTCTGGTATGCTGGCATAGGTTCTTCCTCAAAGTAATGATCTAACCCCGCTTTCCATGTCTAAGTGTTGGGTAAGATGTCATCCATAATATTGGTCCAATCATCAAGGGTAAGGGTATTTGGATTAAAAGCTTGGTAAGTATCCCATACTCTAGTTATAAAATTTTGGTAGATTCTATAGTCTTAGTCTATCTCTCTGACCAAGGGTCATCCTAAATCATACAACTGTCTGGCCAATTCCACAGCTCTCTCAAACTGTTCCTCATTCATATTCTTTCCAGGAACTAGTTCTATGTTTTATGTTTCCAAGTGTATCACTATGTTTGGCATCATGGATTTACTGGGACCTGGAATATCTGTCTAATCTGGTAATTGACTAGGTCCTGGAATATCTAGGTTAACATGCTGTCTAACTGTAGGTTCTACTATACCCACAACCTGAGAATGGAATTCATCAGATTTTAATGGTTGAGGGAATGCTATGTCTCTTTCATCTCTTTGGGGTGTATCAACTCTTGAACTAGAATCGGCCATATCAGGAGGCACAACATTTAAAGGAGAAGCTAGGATAGGTTCCTCTGATGCATCACCCATATAATTTGATCCTACTGAAGAACTATCATATCTGTCTAACTCAGAATCACTAGAATCTGGAACATGTATTATCGGAGGAAGCCTATAGTCGGGATCATTATCCATCATAAACTCCTCTTCTGAGTTTAATCCAGACTTATCTGAACTAAAAACCTCTGGCATGGGATCTCCTAGATTAACTATGGCTTCTGATCCAGTCCTATGTTTAGTCATCTTTAACCTGCAACCACTAACTTAATGTCAATTATGACAATTTTCAATTATGTATCTGTCTATAAATAATTTATTCAGAGCATTTCCTAAGCCATAATCCTTTGGTCTGATATCAAAATGTCGTATCCTTAATTTCACCTTTATATATACTCAATTGGAAGTAGCTTGTACCAATTGATTGCCTCTTTAACTTAGAAACATGACTTTTCAAGAAAAGGTTAATGGTTACTGTTCACGGCCACTGTTGATTTGGTAATCCAGAAAATAGTCTGAACTTTAAAAATTCATAATTAAATCTAGAAAAATGGAAATAGGGTGGTTCTCATTTATAATGAAAGCTCTTTTATTGAAATTAGAAGAAAAAAATATGAAATTGATGTTTCCTTGTCCAAATGAAATCAGTTTATTCATTAAAAAACACTGTTCATTTGATAAATCTGGAAGTTCCAGTTTCATTACCTTATTTTCAAAAATTCATTTCTCTTTGTTCACTTATCTAATTGAGGCGTGTTACATATGGATTCAAATCTCTATATGTGTAATTTAAGCCCATAAAATTTCATGGAAAAACTCATTCATTTATCATTTAAAATTCACGCATGAACCTCATAGCCTCTGGTTGCTCATTTTATCTTGTTCTAGATTTTATTTTCAACTTTAAAAAATCATAACAAATCGAATACTTAACCAATTGAGGCGTTCTTAGTGTCCATTTAAATCTCTGGATCTTAACTATTTTCATACCAAATTTCACGTCAACATACGTTGGCTAAGTCATGAAAACTACAATCGAAAGAGTAATGCCTCAGAATAGGTACATAATATCATACACCATGTGTAACACCCCAATTTTTAGGCCTAGAGATGCCAGAAGGAGAATTCAAGGGCATAATCGTAATTATGGGAAAGATCGGGCTAGTAGCCGATGAGTACCATATTTTGCCAAAAAATAGAGAAAATTATGCTGATCATTTCACTGAACTGTGAAATGTGCATATGAGGTCTCTATGTGTATGAAAGAATTAGAAATGTGAACAAGGGTAAAATGGTTATTTTTGAAAAGTGTGCGCGGGAGTGTACTTTCAGGCCAAAATAGCCCGGTCCAGATAAAATATCTGAAAATACAAGGAGATAGAGAAAAGGATTCCGGATTGAATGACGCAACACAGAATTTTGAGTTGAGGTCCCGATTTTTCTGTAAAAATTCCTAAAGATGAGAATTTACAGTTATAATCGGTAAAGGAAAGGCAGTCCGAATAGAAATGATCGGACAATGGCTAGAGGCCATATAGTGTTGTCTAAGGCCCGTAGTGACACCAGGGAAGGCCCAGGCCCATAATATCAGCTCAGTGGTAAGAGGGGCCGGTGTCCGGGAAAATGTGCAAAATGATAAAAATGCCCTTATGTTATAGAATAACTGAAGAATGAGTAAAGGGTATTTTGGTCATTTGGCTAAGGTTAGACAGTCAAGAAGGGGTATCTGGATAGTTGACCAGGGCCAGAGAATACTCTGGTAAAATATGAAAAGACAATAATGCCCCTAGACCTAGTAAAGGAAATGAAAGGATTTAAGTGCAATTATGGAAAGTTTCAAGGCCAAAAAGGAAAGTATACAAAAATGTGGGGTCCTTAAGTGTAATTTTAGCCAAATAAAAAGGGACTTAAATGAAAAGAAGAAAAGTTCCCTGGGGCTAAATTGTAATTAAAGAAAGTCAGGCCGAAAGTGGTTTGGACTGTCTGAAAGCATTTCAGTCCCAGATTTCACCGGTAGAGAGAGCAAGTGACGCTCGGTAATCTGGCTTAATACAGGAATTTTTGAAGACTCCAGATAGCCAGAAATGGACTGATCGTCCAAAAGTTATAAAAATTCATACCGGATATCCTAGAATTCAGATCTAGGTGAGAAAATACAGGATGATGCGTCCTTATGGGGCGGATGTCGGGAAACTGACAGAATACCGATAGGAGGCCTGTAGAAAAAGTTATTCACAAATCAGAAAATCCAGACGGGAGTGTGAGGCCTCCAGGGATCCGATAGGGAGATTTATCGGTATTTGAAAGGGGACTGAAAGAGTTCGGATGACCTCAGTCAGATGACTGATATGACTCACAGGGATGCCTGAACACCTCAGGCTAGTGTTTCGGACAGAAGGAGCCGGTGTCCGGATATGTGTATAAAAGGTGAACAATAGATAAAATATTCAATAATTATTAACGGGGGAAGATTCCTCGTAATGCGTGCCATAAAGGTAATGGACCCAGAAAGGCCCAATAATGGCGCCAACAGAGGCCCAGTAAGACCCTTGGACTGATAGGTGGGCAAGTGTCCGGCAGAACCCCGGAAAAGTGCGAAATTACGAAAATGCCCCTGTGTTGTACAAAAGTGTAACAGATGAATGAAGGGCATTTTGGTCATTCTGGACAGGCCCAGAAGCCAAGGTATATACAGATAAAGTTACTTAGAGTCAGTATATGCCCTGACAGAGTACAGAAGGGTGTAAAATGATGATTTTACCCTTAGGGTTAAAATAGTACAAGAAAGGGCACCCAAGGGCATTTTGGTAACTTGCTAAGGGCTGTTTCTTGGGAATCGAGCCATCAGAGTACTTGAGCTTGATCAGGATCCAAGACAACATTCCCAGAGCCCAAAAACGTAGCCCATGAAGTATGTGGGAAAAAGTGCCATTAAAATACTATTTTAATGCTGTTTCAATAAAGTAAAGTTACTCGGTCGGCACGATAACCGAGGAGGCGATCAGATAAAGTCCTGGATTTATCTGGATAGCATTGGAAGGCGTGAAAGGTCCCTTCCAGGTGCCACATGGCGCAATCTTAAAGGCAGAAGAAAAAGTTGAGGACACGTATTACGAGGCAAGAGACTGGACCGGTGAGTCAGCATGCTGAGTCAGCTGCTGAGGTGTCCAGGATTTCAGACATGTGATAAATGTGGCACTGAGGTGTCCCGGTGAGGTGTCCCGATGATGTCATGCATGATGCAGTAAAGGAGGAATTAAGAAAAATAGGAAAATCCAGGAAAAATCAGGACCGCAGGATCAAAGTTCATGGTAATTACAGAAATGCCATTGGAGGAGGTTATAAATACCCCCCTTGCCATTCATTATGCACGGCCAAGAGCCCATTTTAGAGAGAGGAGGAGGTGCTAGAGAGAGAAAGTGAGAGGAAGAAAGAAAGAAAGGAAGTTCTGGCGGAGCTGGAAGCAGAATAGAGATAGTAGAGCTCTGCTGAGCCTTTGAGGTAGTAACTAATCCTAGCTTTTATGTAATGGCTTTGTGATTTATTGTGCTATTGTTTGGTTAGATTGTTGTCTCATATGTTATGTCTGAAGCTCTGCTGTAATGCTATGATCATATGTTATTAAGCATGGAAGCACGCAGCATACTTATCTGTACACAATCACAAGCAAGCACTGTCACTTTGTGTAACATCCCAATTTTCAGGCCTTGAGACACGGAAATAGCCTGAGAATGAGAGGCTACCAGACCCCTTTTGAGCAGAAGTCCCAGAGACATAAGAGAGTTTTTAGGGACTAAGCTGCAAGTAAGTAAAGGTACGGGAACTTATGTGCAAACAGTGGAAGTCCCAAGGGGTAGAATGGCCATTTGGGGTGAAGTAAAGGTCAAAGGTTGAAGAGTTACGAGCTGACCGTTCTGGTCGCGACTAGAGTAAAGCATGGTCGCGACTAGTGGTTACAGAAAGAGCTATACGCGACAAGAAAGCATTATGGTCGCGACGTAAAAGAAGTATGGTCGCGACTAGAAAGCAGTGATATGGCGACTAATAGTGGCAGAAAACCTTAGACGCGACTAAAATGTGTTGTGGTCGCGACGAGAAGATGTTTTGGTCGCGACTAATGTACACAGAATTGTAAGGTCGCGACAAGATGATGTTGAGGTCGCGACTAGTGACTAAAGTGGCGCTAATCGTATGGGCCAAGAGTGGTGAAGGTCCAAGAGAGATAGTTACCCGGTTGGAGATAGACAGGAGGCAGGATATCAGATACAGGAAAGGTTATCTGGAAACCATGAAGTAAACTGATAAGGTGTGCTCATGGGTCCCACAAGATGCCACATGGCATTAAAGTAATGATTCAGTAAAGTAAAGATACTCGGTTGGCGTGATAACCGAGGAGGCACGTAAACCGAGGAGGTGATCAGATAAGTCTGGGACTTATCTGGGTGGCATTGGGAAGTGTGCAAGGTCTCTTCCAGTTGTCACATGGCATTAGTCTGCAGAAAGCAGATAAAGTTGAGGGCACGCATTACGAGGCAGGAGACTGGACCGGTGAGTCAGCATGGTGAGTCAGCATGCTGAGGTGTCCCGGGAATTGTGACATGTGAAAAATGAGGCGCTGAGTCAGCATGGTGAGTTGGCACGATGATGCAGTAAAGGAGAAATAAAAGAAAATAGGAAAATCCAGGAAAAACCAGGACCGCAGGATCAAAGTTCATAGAAACTACGGATATGCCATTGAGGGAGGCTATAAATACCCCCCCATGGCCTTCACTTGCGCAAGAGCAAGAGGAGAATGAGAGAGAAAGAAGAGAGGGAAAGGGAAGGAAAGGAAGAGAGAAAGGAGAAAGGAAGTTCTGGCGGAGCTGGAAGCAGAATAGAGATAGTAGGGTTCTGCTGAGCTAGCCAGGTAGTAACTAATCCTAACTTCTATGTAATGGCTTTGTGATTTGATGTGCTATTGTTTGGTTGGATTGTTGTCTTATATGTTATGTCTGAAGCTCTGCTGTAATGCTATGGTCATATGTTATTAAGCATGGAAGCACGCAGCATACTTATCTGTACACAATCACAAGCAAGCACTGTCACTCTGCATTACATATATTGTTATGATTGTTGCTACTGAGATTCCCCCGAATCTCATCCCCATCCATAACCCATTACAGGGAGGTTATGCTGAAGTGGATTTAGAGAATCCTAAGAGACGCCGTTATGCTGCCGGAGTAAAAACTGAACATCAGTATATGATAAGTACTGTGTACGTAGTGCTGTCTAAGGAGGCTAGAAGTGAGTGGACCTAGCCGGTTCATCTAGTCTTTCCTGGGTACTACGTAGAATGGTAGTTCTCATGAGGGAATTACCGAATCAGTACGGTTCAGTTCTTTGTACAGATAAAGCGTAGCGGTTATGCTGCCGAAGTTTAGGCAGAACGAGATGTAATAGAGATATGAGGATTATGTATATGTCTTGTTGTATATGCCATATTGTATGACATTTTATGATTCAATGATAAATAATGTTTGGCATATTCAAATTTTGGATTATGAAGCTAACGCATAATAAAGCTAATATTGCTTCCGCTAGTGTACTCTGAGGGCTGTAAGGGAGGATGTTTCATTTTGGTATCAGAGCAAGAGGTTCTGGCACCAACCAGAAAGGACTCTGGTTCAGAGCATAAGATTCTGGCACAGAACAGAAGGTTCTGGCTCAGTGATGCTCTGATTTAGCCCTTGAGTACGACAGAATAGCACTCCTGTCGCGACTAACGTGGTTTATGTCGCGACGGGTAGCCTCAATGAGAGGTTTAGGCGCGACGCTTAAGTTTATAGGTCGCGACGGTTATTCACAGAAAGATTTGGTTGCGACGTGAAGAGACATAAGTCGCGACGAGAAAATATCCTGGTCGCGACGGTAGAGGAGTTGAGTCGCGACGTAGAAAGGTTAAGGTCGCGACGAAAGAAGATTTAGGTCGCGACTAGAAGACAGAAAATGTTAAGGACGCGACGTCTGAAGCTGTAGGTCACGACTAAAGAATAGAAATGATAAGTCGTGAGGAGTTAAGGGTAATGAAGAATCATAGAGGCTATGAATAGCGATTACCCAATACTCATATCGCGACGGAATGACAGAGATGTCCTGGTATGACATTAGAAGATTCAGATCGGGACTATTATGGGTTTAGAAGAGGCCGTGGAGATAAAGCTCCTAGATGGAATAAGAGGTGTTCATGTTTCATTGTAAAGGAAAAGACAGGTGAACACAAAGCATGAACATAGAGCTTGAGTGGAGAAGTCAAGCATAGAGGAAGTTGGCAACTCCAATAAGCAAGTCATCCTTGCTAGGTAGGATAGGCCGCAAAGGATGATAAAGTTAAGATGAGCTAGCTAGATGAGATAGCTAGAATGAGACAGATCCTCCATGTGATTACGAGGAGTAGATCTACATGGTAAAAGTCTTATTCAACCTAGTTGAATAAAAGACCCGAGAGCTAGAATGGGATAGCTAGTATGACGTTTGCCTCGGAGTAATCCTAGGGCATAGCCTAAAGGCTAGAGATGTGATGATGTTTGATATGGCCTAAGGCTAAGGCTAAGGACGTGATGGTTAATAGGTAAAGAGTTAAAATTCCCTAAGCAGAGGGATTCCATCACAGAGATCTAGGGTAGAGTACCCTAAAGAATAGAAATAATAGTAAAAGATAATGAATGAGATCTAGGCGACTGAAGTTCGCTAGGATTAAGAGAAAGATGCGTTTTCAGGTGTTTAAGGGCTGTGGCTCGTGTGTCTGGAAAACAAAACCGTGACCTCATGTGGGCACCAAGCCTACCTAAGGGGAAAGCGGATAATATCTTTGTAAAGGGGTTCTAGGCGGTTACAGTAGAGGCCGATAAGGAACCACAGTCTGGTCAAGAATAGACTGAGACTGATAGATAGACAAAAGGAGAAATGAGATAGTAGAAGGTAGCCACAGATTACGGGATACAGTGACTCCCCTATGTAAGAAAGAGTGATGAAGGGTTGAGTCTGTACCTTAATAAGAGGGTAGCGTGGCAGCCTGAGATAGACAGATGTTTCAGGATGACTGACCAAGATATGATAGGCAATATGATAAATAAAATATGCCTTGAGGTTTAGTTAGTCTGATGGATGGTTGAGCAAAGTATGATGATGATATGGCTTATGATGCCATAAGTTATGATAGTTGCATCTCCTTGCAATTGTCATATGATGACATGCATGTTAGAGTATGCCATGATGAATGAATACTCCCTTTTACAGTGCATGAAGGGTAGAGTATATATGAGATGAGAAAGTATGTTGCTCCCATACCATATGACATGTAATGTGATATGTATTGAGGATGATAGATAGTCTCAGTTCATGGGACAATAAGCTATGAGATTCAGATATGTTATGATTGAGGATACTCAGGTAATTCTGCAGACTTGTGAATACAGTACTCAGAGCCATTTCTGTTGAAAGGAATGGTAGACAGAAAGAAAGCAGATAAGAGTAAAGAGATTGTTTTTAGATCACTCTTCAGATAAGAGTTGGATCTGAAACAGATGGCTCTCAGAAAGAGCTAGATTCAGATGAGTATAGATCACTCTTCAGATAAGAGTTAGATCTGATACAGGATGCTCGCAGTTGGAGCATAGTTCAAATGGTTCACAGTTAGAGCACAGATGAGTTATGATGAGGCCATAGCAGTAGAATGCAATGGCAGGTGGTTAGACTATGATGGCACAAGCCAATGGTAAGCCACAGTAAAGTAAGAAAGATGAGAAGGAACTCCTGAGTAAGAGAGGAAGTAAGTAAAGTCTGGGTAAATGATGTGAGGCTATAAAATTTTTATGGAGTTATCAACAGGTGGAAGCAGTTAACCTTATAACTTAGTCTGTTGGTTTAAGATCTTCGGGAGATATACAGTACAACAGAATCGCAGTTAGATTCTGGAGGGTCACAGTTAGATCCTAACATGGCTCCAGGGTCGCAGTTAGATCCTAACAGATTCAGAGTCGCAGTTAGATTCTGAAGAGGCTAACGGTTGATCGTAGTTAGATCCCGAGGTCGCAGTTAGACCTAGCCTAAGGAAAGTAATGAGCCATGAGACATGAGTACGATGTAGTATCTCTTTGGGAAGATGAATGCCAAAGACGAAGTTAAGGTAAGGAAGTTTCACTAGTTGATAACCTGACCCAGAGAAATTGTTTTATAATGATTTTCCTCAGGTAGCCTCTAGTCTACAGACTGAACTTAGCTTTCCCTTAAACGAAGATGGAGTCCAAGTTTAAATCTGAGTACTGAGATTCAAAGTTTTGTAGAAGTATGCCTGAGAAGCAGAGAAGAGAATCCTCTGTGTAATAAGAAGCAGAGAAGAGAATCCTCTGTGTAATAAGAAGCAGAGAAGAGAATCCTCTGAGAAGCAGAGAAGAAAATCCTCAATGTAATAAGAATAGAAAAGTATGAGTAGATAAAGATTACCCAGATGAGGGGTAAAGAGATTAAAAGGCTAGAGAAGACCTAGAGAAGAGGGTCTAAGGCAAAGCTGGGATAGAACACAGTTCTATGAAAAAGAGAAAGCCAGTCTTATGTTAGTTTTGTGATAAGACAAGATAAGTTATGAAAGGGTGAAATACACCATGAGATAGCTAGAGTGGGCTAGATATGCCATGATAACGTATCAAAGGCATGTAATGAGATACACGGTAGTAAACGTGTAATATGACACGCACCTAGAGATGTGCATTGTATGAACAGACAGAGAGGCTCCCTGTTTGGTAGGAATCAGATGTTTGAATGTTATGCTATGAAAGAGAATAGAAAATGAGAGCTTTCACTCTTTGCATGAGATGTTAGGCTAAAACTATGCAAGCTCCGAGTGTTAGAGCTGTGCCTAGTTAGAACAGGAATGCTTAAGCTCCGATGTTAGAGCTTTACATTCATAAGCAGGTATGCAGTCCTGCAGTATGTTGGCCAAGCATTATGCATGTTAGAGTAGGTGCTTTTGTTTAGTAGCAAAGTAAAGAAAGAATAGCTGCGTAAGTCCTCTCTCTGTATGATGTTAAGTGCAAAGAAAGATGAAATGTTGCAGATTTTAAAGCAGTCTGCGAGATATCAAGAGAAGTGGTAAGAATATGATGCTTTAAGTATGATGAGTAGTTAGAAGAAATTCCCGAATACAGTAATATTCGAGAGAATTTCATATGAAAGAAATGGACACTACTCATAAGTGCAGTAAGTGGTCCATAAGAGGAAAGTAGATTTCAACTCTGATTGGATTAACCCAGAGAAAGAAAGGCATGTTACGAAGAGATGTACAGTTATGATGCGTACTTTGCCAGATGTTAAGTTAATTTGGCTATGGTACTGATTAAATTTCGAGGACGAAATTTATTTAAAGGGGAGGAGAAATGTAACATCCCAATTTTCAGGCCTTGAGACACGGAAATAGCCTGAGAATGAGAGGCTACCAGGCCCCTTTTGAGCAGAAGTCCCAGAGACATAAGAGAGTTTTTAGGGACTAAGCTGCAAGTAAGTAAAGGTACGGGAACTTATGTGCAAACAGTGGAAGTCCCAAGGGGTAGAATGGCCATTTGGGGTGAAGTAAAGGTCAAAGGTTGAAGAGTTACGAGCTGACCGTTCTGGTCGCGACTAGAGTAAAGCATGGTCGCGACTAGTGGTTACAGAAAGAGCTATACGCGACAAGAAAGCATTATGGTCGCGACGTAAAAGAAGTATGGTCGCGACTAGAAAGCAGTGATATGGCGACTAATAGTGGCAGAAAACCTTAGACGCGACTAAAATGTGTTGTGGTCGCGACGAGAAGATGTTTTGGTCGCGACTAGTGTACACAGAATTGTAAGGTCGCGACAAGATGATGTTGAGGTCGCGACTAGTGACTAAAGTGGCGCTAATCGTATGGGCCAAGAGTGGTGAAGGTCCAAGAGAGATAGTTACCCGGTTGGAGATAGACAGGAGGCAGGATATCAGATACAGGAAAGGTTATCTGGAAACCATGAAGTAAACTGATAAGGTGTGCTCATGGGTCCCACAAGATGCCACATGGCATTAAAGTAATGATTCAGTAAAGTAAAGATACTCGGTTGGCGTGATAACCGAGGAGGCACGTAAACCGAGGAGGTGATCAGATAAGTCTGGGACTTATCTGGGTGGCATTGGGAAGTGTGCAAGGTCTCTTCCAGTTGTCACATGGAATTAGTCTGCAGAAAGCAGATAAAGTTGAGGGCACGCATTACGAGGCAGGAGACTGGACCGGTGAGTCAGCATGCTGAGGTGTCCCGGGAATTGTGACATGTGAAAAATGAGGCGCTGAGTCAGCATGGTGAGTTGGCACGATGATGCAGTAAAGGAGAAATAAAAGAAAATAGGAAAATCCAGGAAAAACTAGGACCGCAGGATCAAAGTTCATAGAAACTACGGATATGCCATTGAGGGAGGCTATAAATACCCCCCCCATGGCCTTCACTTGCGCAAGAGCAAGAGGAGAATGAGAGAGAAAGAAGAGAGGGAAAGGGAAGGAAAGGAAGAGAGAAAGGAGAAAGGAAGTTCTGGCGGAGCTGGAAGCAGAATAGAGATAGTAGGGTTCTGCTGAGCTAGCCAGGTAGTAACTAATCCTAACTTCTATGTAATGGCTTTGTGATTTGATGTGCTATTGTTTGGTTGGATTGTTGTCTTATATGTTATGTCTGAAGCTCTGCTGTAATGCTATGGTCATATGTTATTAAGCATGGAAGCACGCAGCATACTTATCTGTACACAATCACAAGCAAGCACTGTCACTCTGCATTACATATATTGTTATGATTGTTGCTACTGAGATTCCCCCGAATCTCATCCCCATCCATAACCCATTACAGGGAGGTTATGCTGAAGTGGATTTAGAGAATCCTAAGAGACGTCGTTATGCTGCCGGAGTAAAAACTGAACATCAGTATATGATAAGTACTGTGTACGTAGTGCTGTCTAAGGAGGCTAGAAGTGAGTGGACCTAGCCGGTTCATCTAGTCTTTCCTGGGTACTACGTAGAATGGTAGTTCTCATGAGGGAATTACCGAATCAGTACGGTTCAGTTCTTTGTACAGATAAAGCGTAGCGGTTATGCTGCCGAAGTTTAGGCAGAACGAGATGTAATAGAGATATGAGGATTATGTATATGTCTTGTTGTATATGCCATATTGTATGACATTTTATGATTCAATGATAAATAATGTTTGGCATATTCAAATTTTGGATTATGAAGCTAACGCATAATAAAGCTAATATTGCTTCCGCTAGTGTACTCTGAGGGCTGTAAGGGAGGATGTTTCACTTTGCATTACATATATTGTTATGATTATTGCTACTGAGATTCCCCCGAATCTCATCCCAATAAGTAAACCATTACAGGGGAGGTTATGTCAAAATGAATTCTGGGAATTTTAAGAGACGCCGTTATGCTGCCAAAATTATGACATGATAATGAAAGCAACTGATACGTACTGTGTACGTAGGTACTGTCTAAGGAGGCTGGAAGTAAGTGGACCTAGCCGGTTCATCCAGTCTTTCCTGGGTACTTACGTAGAATGGTAGTTCTCACGGGAATTACCGAATCGGTACAAGATCAGTTACTTTCTGAAGATGAAGCGTAGCGGTTATGCTGCCGGATTTCAGGCAGGAAAAGATGTAATAGAGATATGAGAATTTATGTACATGACTGGATGTAAAACAACTTATTAATTAATAATAAGTGTTGTTTGGCATGTTTGACTGATGTATGAAGGATGTATGTATATGTATGCAAAGTTGAATGCTGAAATTTTCCACTGTGAACAGTAACACGTGGTAATCTAGTCATGTTTGATAAATGATTAAAAATAGTAAATGGATGAATTAATGTATGAAATTTTTAAGGTAAATAGTAGACATACCAAGATTCTATTTGATATATAGTATGACTCATTTGTATGTCTACACAAGAAGATATAAATTATCAAAGTTGGGACCAGAATGTTGGATTCAGGAGAAAAACGTGGTATGAACAGTAACGTTGAAACGTTGACTGGCGTTGACTCGGTCAACGAATGGTCAAAGAATTATTTTTCCCTGAAATATAAGTGAGTTAGCTTCATTTATCAATTGGAACCACTTCATTTCTATTTTTCTAGAATTAGTTATGATTTTTCAAAGTCAGGTCACTCATCTGGAATTTTCATAGTGAACAGTACTCGATAAGAGTAAAACTCCAGATTGAGAAATTGGACTTCAATAACCTTGAAAGTGGTTCTAAATGCTACTGAATGGTCCCTAAGACATATGAAAGGAAGGATGTTTTATTTTGGTATCAGAGCAAAGGATTCTGGCTTAGGAAATGCTCTGAACAGATAATTTATGGTGTTAGTATAGAATAAGGTTAGCACAGAACAAAGAGTTCTGGCTCCGAGCATAAGATTCTGGCACAGAACAAAAGGTTCTGGCTCAGTGATTCTCTGGTTTAGTTAGTTGATTCCTTAAACAAATGATAAGTTTGAGTGGTCCTCTCCCTAGAGTATGATATAGGGATGGTGTTCACTGCTTTGGAAAAGTTTAGACAGAAGACAGTGAAACCCAGATGAATGAGGCTGGACCCCGAGCTTTATAGTTTTACGAAGGATATGATTATGATGGGCTAATCTTAGTCATCCGATACAGTCGAGGTCTCATGTTTATTAACACAATATGGCTGGACTAAGCTGAACAAGGTTTAAGAAGCAGTTTCCTCCAGAGATAGAGACAGAATCTGATCAGTTCACGACTAAGGAAGCTGCAAGAGTAGCTCGAGGTATGGTGTTGTAACCAGATACTGTAGTGAGGATGCCAGATATCCAAGTTACAACAAGTTAAGTTATAAGTCACGATGTGATATGGGCAACCCAGGCTCGCCAAGATCAAGAGCGAGATTCTGCTATCACTACAGCGGTTGCTGCTGCGGTTGCAAGATTACAGCAGTCTGGGAAGTAGGTAGTACCAGAGAATGATATAGAACCTGAACCTCAGCCAGATCATGAGCATACTGGAATGATTAGACATCAGGGGTCTATAAGAAATAATAATGACCAGGAAAATCTGCAAGCATGGATGGAACGATTCCATAAGTTTAATCCGCCCATGTTTGAAGGGACTTTTGACACTCAAGTAGCTGAGGATTGGGTAAGCCAGTTAGAGAAAATCTTTAAGGTTTTAGAATGTCCCACTGAAAGAAAGACCCAGGTGGCAGTCTATAAGCTAGAAAAGAATATGCAATAACCAGAAAAGAGTGAGCCTACTCCATCAGTACCACTGAAAGTGATGCCACCAGGTTCCTTGAGAAGGAATAGTAAGAAGAGAAATGAGCCAGCATATAGGTCAAAAGTTAATAAGAAGCAAGGAAGTAGGCCAGGTAGTGGGCCAAGAGAAGTTAGTAGGCAACCAAGGCCTAATGAATGTAGGAACTGTGGTCAAGACCATGGTATGAGGCCTTGTCCAGTAGGTCAAGGGTTACGCTATAGGTGTGGAAAGTATGGACATTATGCCAGGGAGTGTCCACAGAACACAACAGGCGAAAGATACTCGACTTAGGGAAGAATATATACCCTGACTGGCAACGAGATAAGAAAGTCTCCTGTGCCAAACTAAGGTACGAGTTTATTTGTGTTCTGTTTCCACTGGCTAATGAACGGATAAATCCTGTATGTGATTGGATTGTATTGTCCAGTATGCACACTATTGAGCTACCCTATACCTAGTATGTTGCCGTTGTATGAGGATGAGTATGACTATATGTTTTAAAAGTAGGAAGTAGAGAAGAGGAGTCTTATGTCGCGACTAATATGTACAGATAAGTTGATGTTGCGACGTGAGAAGACCTCAGGTCACGATGAGTAATATTGCAGTACGTGACCAGTGTACAAAGGAGTTCAGGTAGTGATGTTATAGGTTGCGACTAAAGGACGCAGAGATGCCAGGTCGTGACGAGTAGTGTGCGACGGTTGCGACTAAAAGTCCCAGAGCATATGAGTTATGACTATGCAGTTCTCAGGTCACAATAATAGATAGCAGAGGCCATATGAATGACGGTACCAAACTCGCTGAAATCCACCAGCTAGAGGATTGGTATAGCATATGGTAAGCCAGACAGTACAAAGGTACTGAGGTACGAAAGATTAGTTTAAGACAATGTGAAAAAGTAGATCCTCTATGTGGTAACTAAGAGTAAATCTACATTACAGGGGTTTTATTCAGCTAATCTGAATAGAAGACCTAAAAGCTGGGATGAGATTTGCCCAGCAATGATCCTAGCACATAGCCTAAGGTGAGAGATGTGATGGGTAATAGATAAAGAGCTCAATGTTCTCTGAGCAGAGGGATTCCATCACGGAGAAGTGATAGACCTAGGGCATAGTACACTAGAAAGTATAAGTAATAGTAAAAGATGATGAATGAGATCCATGCGACTCAAGTTCGCTAGGATGAAAGGAAAGACCAATAAGTAATTATAGTCCGGTCAAGAATAGACTAGGACTGATGGATAGATAGAAGAAGTTGAAAGATAGTAAAGAGGTAGCCACAGTTAAAAGATAAAATGACTCCCCAATTCCCTATATGAGATAGAGTAATGAAGGGTTGAGTCTATACCCTGGTAAGAGGGTAGTGTGGCAGCCTAAGTAAGATAGACTGATGTGCTCGTCAGATCTTGATCATGTGATTGATAATCTGACAGGTAATACGATAGATAGTATGATCAGATGATGATCTGACGAATAATATGATAAAGGAAATATGTTTTGAGGCTTACTTAGATTATTACAATGTCTGATGGATGGTCGAGCAAAATATGATGATGATATGGCTTCTGTTGCCATAAGATATAATAGTTGCATCACCTTGCAGTTGTCATATGATGACATGCATGTTAGAGTATGCTATGATGAATGGATACGCCCCTCTTGCAGTGCATGCAGGGTAGAATATATATGAGTACACTTATGAGATGAGAAAGTTATGAGAAATTATGTTGCTCCCATACCATATGATATGAGGATGATATGATTGTATTGAGGATGATAGATAGTCTCAGTTAATGGGACGATAAGTTATGATATGATATTCAGATATGAATTATGATTGAGGTTACTCAGGTATTTCTATAAGCTTGTGAATACAGTACTCAGGGCCATTTCTATTGAGCGGAATGGTATACAAATAACGGTAAAGGGATTGTTTCTAGATCACTCTTCAGATAAGAGTTGGATCTGAAATAGATGGCTCTCAGATAGAGCTAGATTCAGATGAGTATAGATCACTCTTCAGAAAAGAGTTGGATCTGATATAGAATGCTCGCAGTTAGAGCATAGTTCAAATGGCTCGCAGTTAGAGCACAAGTTAAAAGATAAGAAGGAACTCCTGAGTAAAAGAGGAAGTAAGTAAAGTCTGGGTAAATAATAGGAGGCTACTAAATATATTTTTAAAATATTTATTTAGGGAGTTATCAACAGGTGGAAGCAGTTAACCTTATAACTTAGTTTGTTGGTTTAAAATCTTCGGGAGATATACAGTACAACAGAATCGCAGTTAGATTCTGGAGGTTCATAGTTAGATCCTAGCATGGCTCCAGGGTCGCAGTTAGATCCTAACAGTTTCAGAATCGCAGTTAGATTCTGAAAAGGCTAACGGTTGATCACAGTTAGATCCCGAGGTCGCAGTTAGACCTAGCCTAAGGAAAGTAATGAGCCATGAGATATGAGTACAATGTAGTATCTCTTTGGGAAGATGAATGCCAAAGACGAAGTTAAGGTAAGGAAGCTTCACTAGTTGATACACTCATCCAGAAAAGTTATTGTTTTCCCAGAGAGCCTCTATTATACAGACTAAACTTAGTTTTTCCTTAAACGAAGACGGAGTCCAAATTCGAATCTGAGTACTGATATTCAAAGTTTGATGAAGTATGCCTGAGAAGCAAAGAACAGAATCCTCTATGTGTTGAGAATAGAAAGGCATTGGCTAAGAGCACTCTGGGAGGTAGCTCAAGTTGTAAAGCCAATAGCAAGAGAAAGAGGCGATAGTTCAAACAAGGGACTGATCAAGGTAATGATCAGATTGGAGAGCAGGGATGTCCATGTGGTGGAAAGAGCCATGGCACATGGGAGTATCGAGCAAGGCAAAGCAGTTGTGGTAAGAAAGGCCACTTTGTAAGAGGTTGCCCTAAGAATGCGGACATCCCTAGGAAAGGTATTTGCTCTTACCCCAGACACCGTCTTCAATATTCCCTAAAGTCGACCCTAAGAATGGCTAAGAAGAACCATAGCTGTAAGTGCGACTGAGCTGTAAGGAACTATAGGCCTAGATGATGATATGGATAATGAAGAGTTCTTTTCGGATCTAAAGAAAGTGGTCATGATAACAAGTCATGAGAGATTAAAAGGCCAGAGAGACCTAGAGAAGAGGGTCTAAGGCAAAGCAAAGATAGAACGTAGTTCTATAAGAAAGAGATTGCTAGGGCCTAAAGCTATATAAAGAGTAATCTAGCCCTAACTCAGTAGCACGTTAAATTGAAAGGTGCTAAGGCAAGAGTAGCCTAAAGATATGTAAGCCCTAAGAAGGGATAAGAAAGTGCAAATGCCACAAAAGTTGGGCATAGGTGCATGAAGTTATGAGAAAAGTCAGAGAAGTTATCTGGGTTATGATCTCGTATCAGGAGAAAGAAAGTTAGAAAAACAATATCTCTCCTGAGAGATTAGCAAAATGTAAGAGGGGTGATGTAGACCCTAGAATTACATAAAAAAATTCTAAGGAATAAGATATGAAAGAAATGGACACTACTCACAAGTGTAATGAATTGTCCATAAGTATAAGAGGATGAATGCCCCAAGCCTTAGTCATAAACCAGGAAAAGATATACAGAAGGGCTATATCCAGGATCGTTGACTAAGATGCCAAGTAAATTTCGAGGACAAAATTTATTTTAAGGGGGGTAGAAATGTAACACCCCAATTTTTAGGCCTAGAGATGCCAGAAGGAGAATTCAAGGGCATAATCGTAATTATGGGAAAGATCGGGCTGGTAGCCGATGAGTACCATATTTTGGCAAAAAATAGAGAAAATTATGCTGATCATTTCACTGAATTGTGAAATGTGCATATGAGGTCTCTATGTGTATGAAAGAATTAGAAATATGAACAAGGGTAAAATGGTCATTTTTGAAAAGTGTGCGCGGGAGTGTACTTTCAGGCCAAAATAGCCCGGTCCGGATAAAATATATGAAAATACTAGGAGATAGAGAAAAGGATTCCGGATTGAATGACGCAACACAGAATTTTGAGTTGAGGTCCCGATTTTTCTGTAAAAATTCCTGAAGATGAGAATTTATAGTTATAATCGGTAAAGGAAAGGCAGTCCGAATAGAAATGATCGGACAATGGCTAGAGGCCATATAGTGTTGTCTAAGGCCCGTAGTGACACCAGGAAAGGCCCAGGCCCATAATATCAGCTCAGTGGTAAGAGGGGCCGGTGTCCGGGAAAATGTGCAAAATGATAAAAATGCCCTTGTGTTATAGAATAACTGAAGAATGAGTAAAGGGTATTTTGGTCATTTGGCTAAGGTTAGACAGTCAAGAAGGGGTATCTGGATAGTTGACCAGGGCCAGAGAATACTCTGGTAAAATATGAAAAGACAATAATGCCCCTAGACCTAGTAAAGGAAATGAAAGGACTTAAGTGCAATTATGGAAAGTTTCAAGGCCAAAAAGGAAAGTAGACAAAAATGTGGGGTCCTTAAGTGTAATTTTAGCCAAATAAAAAGGGACTTAAATGAAAAGAAAAAAAGTTCCCTGGGGCTAAATTGTAATTAAAGAAAGTCAGGCCGGAAGTGGTTTGGACTGTCCGACAGCATTTCAGTCCCAGATTTCACCGGTAGAGAGAGCAAGTGACGCTCGGTAATCTGGCTTAATACAGGAATTTTTGAAGACTCCAGATAGCCAGAAATGGACTGATCGTCCAAAAGTTATAAAAATTCATACCGGATATCCTAGAATTCAGATCTAGGTGAGAAAATACAGGATGATGCGTCCTTATGGGGCGGATGTCGGGAAACTGACAGAATACCGATAGGAGGCCTGTAGAAAAAGTTATTCACAAATCAGAAAATCCAGACGGGAGTGTGAGGCCTCCGGGGATCCGATAGGGAGATTTATCGGTATTTGAAAGGGGACTGAATGAGTTCGGATGACCTCAGTCAGATGACTGATATGACTCACAGGGATTCCTGAACACCTCAGGCTAGTGTTTCGGACAGAAGGAGCCGGTGTCCGGATATGTGTATAAACGGTGAACAATAGATAAAATATTCAATAATTATTAACGGGGGAAGATTCCTCGTAATACGTGCCATGAAGGTAATGGACCCAGAAAGGCCCAATAATGGCGCCAACAGAGGCCCAGTAAGACCCTTGGACTGATAGGTGGGCCAGTGTCCGGCAGAACCCCGGAAAAGTGAGAAATTACGAAAATGCCCCTGTGTTGTACAAAAGTGTAACAGATGAATGAAGGGCATTTTGGTCATTCTAGACAGGCCCAGAAGCCAAGGTATATACAGATAAAGTTACTTAGAGTCAGTATATGCCCTGACAGAGTACAGAAGGGTGTAAAATGACGATTTTACCCTTAGGGTTAAAATAGTACAAGAAAGGGCACCCAAGGGCATTTTGGTAACTTGCTAAGGGCTGTTTCTTGGGAATCGAGCCATCAGAGTACTTGAGCTTGATCAGGATCCAAGACAACATTCCCAGAGCCCAAAAACGTAGCCCATGAAGTATGTGGGAAAAAGTGCCATTAAAATACTATTTTAATGCTGTTTCAATAAAGTAAAGTTACTTGGTCGGCACGATAACCGAGGAGGTGATCAGATAAAGTCCTGGATTTATCTGGATAGCATTGGAAGGCGTGAAAGGTCCCTTCCAGGTGCCACATGGCGCAATCTTAAAGGCAGAAGAAAAAGTTGAGGACACGTATTACGAGGCAAGAGACTGGACCGGTGAGTCAGCATGCTGAGTCAGCTGCTGAGGTGTCCAGGATTTCAGACATGTGATAAATGTGGCGCTGAGGTGTCCCGGTGAGGTGTCCCGATGATGTCATGCATGATGCAGTAAAGGAGGAATTAAGAAAAATAGGAAAATCCAGGAAAAACCAGGACCGCAGGATCAAAGTTCATGGTAATTACAGAAATGCCATTGGAGGAGGTTATAAATACCCCCCTTGCCATTCATTATGCACGACCAAGAGCCCATTTTAGAGAGAGGAGGAGGTGCTAGAGATAGAAAGTGAGAGGAAGAAAGAAAGAAAGGAAGTTCTGGCGGAGCTGGAAGCAGAATAGAGATAGTAGAGCTCTGCTGAGACTTTGAGGTAGTAACTAATCCTAGCTTTTATGTAATGGCTTTGTGATTTATTGTGCTATTGTTTGGTTAGATTGTTGTCTCATATGTTATGTCTGAAGCTCTGCTGTAATGCTATGATCATATGTTATTAAGCATGGAAGCACGCAGCATACTTATCTGTACACAATCACAAGCAAGCACTGTCACTTTGCATTACATATATTGTTATGATTATTGCTACTGAGATTCCCCCGAATCTCATCCCAATAAGTAAACCATTACAGGGGAGGTTATGTCAAAATGAATTCTGGGAATTTTAAGAGACGCCGTTATGCTGCCAAAATTATGACATGATAATGAAAGCAACTGATACGTACTGTGTACGTAGGTACTGTCTAAGGAGGCTGGAAGTGAGTGGACCTAGCCGGTTCATCCAGTCTTTCCTGGGTACTTACGTAGAATGGTAGTTCTCACGGGAATTACCGAATCGGTACAAGATCAGTTACTTTCTGAAGATGAAGCGTAGCGGTTATGCTGCCGGATTTCAGGCAGGAAAAGATGTAATAGAGATATGAGAATTTATGTACATGACTGGATGTAAAACAACTTATTAATTAATAATAAGTGTTGTTTGGCATGTTTGACTGATGTATGAAGGATGTATGTATATGTATGCAAAGTTGAATGCTGAAATTTTCCACTGTGAACAGTAACACGTGGTAATCTAGTCATGTTTGATAAATGATTAAAAATAGTAAATGGATGAATTAATGTATGAAATTTTTAAGGTAAATAGTAGACATACCAAGCTTCGATTTGATATATAGTATGACTCATTTGTATGTCTACACAAGAAGATATAAATTATCAAAGTTGGGACCAGAATGTTGGATTCAGGAGAAAAACGTGGTATGAACAGTAACGTTGAAACGTTGACTGGAGTTGACTCGGTCAACGAATGGTCAAAGAATTATTTTTCCCTGAAATATAAGTGAGTTAGCTTCATTTATCAATTGGAACCACTTCATTTCTATTTTTCTAGAATTAGTTATGATTTTTCGAAGTCAGGTCACTCATCTGGAATTTTCATAGTGAACAGTACTCGATAAGAGTAAAACTCCAGATTGAGAAATTGGACTTCAATATCCTTGAAAGTGGTTCTAAATGCTACTGAATGGTCCCTAAGACATATGAAAGGAAGGATGTTTCACCATGCATATCAAAATATCATCTTCTAAGGTCAAGTACTCAACTTTAATTCATATACAAATTCAACCATCCATATTTACCCTTTTTCAAAACCTATCCATTACAAAGTAACATCAAGTTACACTTAACTCCAAAACAATTCCAAGACTAGGTTTTCACTACATTCCATTCTTTGTCTAACTTATGACTTATACTTCCATCTTTATAAAATAAATTCTCATGGTTCATTTCCACATAATTTTTCATGTAGAATCCAAATATGAAATAAGAATTTCCAAAATCAAATCAGATCCTTGGCTGCTGTACAGAACCGAAATGCTTCCTATGTTTTTCAAAAATTCTCATTTTGATTCCAATGCTTCCAATACTTGTTTCTCTACTTTATCCCCACATAATTTTCCATTTTAAACACATTGGAAGCATCAAAATCATAAAATTCTAACATATGAACAGTGTTTCATACAGTAACAGTCAAGAACACAAAGTTTTATTCACATGCATACTTGGATTTCCAAGCTAGTTCCACTTGATTCTAGCTTGTTTAAGCTTGTCTAAACTATCCATAACATAAAACTCATATTCTTATCATATATAAATAGCATGTCCAGAAGCACCCTTAAGGGAAATATGTCACAAAAACCCCTTAAAACCAAGGGCAAACTTGCTAGAATAGAGTCCAAGATCAAGGGAATTAGTTACATTTCTTGTTCTTCCAAGATGCTTGCTTCTTTCTTGCTTCAATAGAAATTTTGCAAGAGGTTCCCTAAGGTGGGAAGAATGCCGACCAAGTCTGAATTTGAGGGGGTATTTATAGAAAATTTGGGTGGAAATTGAAGGCCAAGATTACTTTGGTTACTATTTGATCTAATGGTCCATAATCCACCTTGCAAGAAGCTTGCCCTAGAAGCCTCATTAATGAGATCATCCATGACATCATGAATGCTATGTTTGGATCAATAAATTGTAAAATACTTATAGGAAAAATTCTAGTCCAGTCCGGTACTGATCTGGCAACTTTCACAAAAACCAGACTGTTTTATGTTCCCAATTTTTATAATATTCCAGAATATGTATTATGTCATGGAAACCAGGGTTTAGGTTTCTCCTACCATTAACATTATTATACTGAGTATTTATCTGCTATCCATCCATTGAGAAATGACCAAAATACCCTTGGTGCTATTTCTTGCACTATATTAATCACAAGCGCATAATTGTCATTTCACACCTCTTTATACCTTATCAGGGCATATACTGACTCTGAGTTGTCATTCCTATACTTGCCTTGGCATTTTGACCTATCCAAAATGACCAAAATACCCTCCATTCATCTCTTATACATTACTATAACCTAGGGGCATTTTCGTAATTTCGTATTTTTCTGGGGTTCTTCTAGACACTGACCCACATAATTGTATAGTTACTTTATTGGGCCTTTGTGATGCCATTTTGGTCCTTTATATGGGTCCACTACCTTTATGGCACAAATCCCGAGAAACCTCTCCTGAAGGTATTTATCAGGTATTTATCAGGTATTTTATCCCACTATAAATTCCATTAAAAATTCTACAGGATTCCTTTTCTGACCCTGTCAGTTTTATAAATTCTCATATTAATTATAAGAATTTACTATAAAGCTTCATCTGATTCTGAGGTCCGAGAAACATTGTAATAATTTTGTTCTAACTTCAAAAATTTATATCAATTTATCGGGACCTCAAATCAAAATTCTGTTACGTCAAATTAATCGAAATAATTATCTCTAGTTACTGGTAAAATTTGGGACTATTATGTTCCAGGCCATTTTTGGGCATTTTCTGGCTCAATTTCTTCATAATTACACTTTTGCCCCTTGAACTTTTGATAAATTACATTTAAGTCCTTAAACTTTTTGAAATTACACTTAATGGCCCAACATTTATGTCTATATTCTACTTTGGCCCTAAACTTTAGTAAATTTCACTTAGGTCCTTGAACTTTCTATTTTTTTCAATTCAATCCCTTTCCTTCCTTAAATTGTAACACTTTCCTTAGAAAATCTCATATCTATTGCATACAAACTGTACATACATACCAGATAAAAAAATTAAGGATATGACAATTACCCTCATCAGATTTAGGATCAAATTTACCCAAATTTTTTTGTTGTTGTTGTGAATGAAGCATTTGCTCCTGAAGATCCTCAGGTGAGTGAGATTAGTTTTGCGTCCTTTGTAGAGTTCGTATGGTGTCTTGTTGAGTATTGGTCTGATGTAGGCTCAGTTACATATATAACATGTTGTTTTCATAGCCTCTTCCCATAACGCTTGTGAGACATGTCATACCTCACTTTCCTAAGCTCTATCTTCTCCAAAATAGTACTCTGTTATGTTTGGAAAAGATAGGGGTGAGATTTTGGGGGAAATCTCAGTAGCAAATGGTACGATTCAATGCATACAAGATGAATGCAAGTGCATGACATGTTTCCCTTATCTTACTTTAGCTTCCATTTGTATATTATCATGCTCCATGCCTATCACTATTATGCATAACCATAAACTCATAAAGGAAGAGCATATATCATTCATACCTATCATACAACATCATCACCTATCATAAACATATCAACACACAAGCATATATATCAAGTATACAAGAATGGGTGAGTTCACTACCTGATGTGTAGCCTTTCCTTTAGTCTATAGCCTTTGCTCTAAGGTTACTCCTTTTCATAGGTCATAGCCTATACATATCATAATAATATTTCCATTATTATCCTATTCAGCATAACTCTACTTAACTCAAACTTATCCTGAGGTAATACCCCTATTCTGACAATCCCCTAACTTTCTTTCGATCCACAGCTAACCTTATAGAGAGAGATATTTTTCTATTCTAACTATTAAATTTATAAGAATAATCCTCTAATTTATTAGAGCAGGGACTAGAATAAATTACTTACCTTATTCCTAAGCTTCCCGAGTCCCTAAGCTTATTGGATTGCTCCTAGCTTAGCCATAACTCCTTTTTCTTCCTTTCTTCCTCTTTCTCTCTCTCTCTCTCTTCATTTCTCTTCTTGGTCGTGGTGTGTGGAATGGAAAGGGGGTGAGGGGTATTTATAGGTGAAAGGAGGTGGAATGGATGATCCAGATCGAATCGAGATGAACGGCTCAGATCACTTAGCTTTCTCAAGAAGCTTCGCCTCCATCATCAAGATGACATCATCAAGGACACCTTGCATGCTAGGTGGTGCCTTAGTGAGTCCCTTGGGACACTTCACCTGGTGAGTCATCGCTTCTGGAAACCTCCAGTCTGATCTTTCTAATCCTATACCAGCTCAGTCTAATTTCTCAAAAATATGACTATTTTCTAAATCTAATTTTTCTGACATTCCATAATCTATATTCTGATCTTAAATCTAGTATATGGATTCTTCCTACCATTGACATTCTTGGACTAGGTATTAACTTAATTACAGATCCCTTGGTAAATTATCAAAATGCCCTTAGTTCCTCTTTATTTACTTTAATAATTCTAGGGGCATTATTGTCTTTTCACATTTTAACAGAGTATTCCCTGACCTTGGTCAACTATTCTGGGAACTCTTTTTGACCATCTAACCTTAATCAAATGACCAAAATACCCTTCACTCATTCTTTAATTATTTTATAACATAAAGGTATTTTCGTCATTTTGTACATTTTATGAATATTTCTGAACACTGGCCTCTTTAACCGATGAACTGATATCATGGGCCTGGTGAAACACCCTTACTTTCGTATGTTTTAGGGACCATTTAGTAACATTTAGAACCACTTTCAAGGTCATTGAAGTCTAATTTCTCAATCTAGAGTTTTACTCTTATTGAGTACTGTTCACTATGCAAATTCCAGATGAGTGACCTGACTTCGAAAAATCATAACTAATTCTATAAAAATCGAAATGAAGTGGTTAAAATTTCTAATTAAAGCTAACTCAATTATATTTTAGGAAAAATAACTCGTTGGCCATTCATTGACTGAGTCAACGTCAGTCAATGTCACAACTTTACTGTTCATCCAACGTTTTTCTCCTAAATCCTGCATTCTGGTCCCAACTTTGATAATTTATATCTCCTTGTGTAGACATCCAAATGAGTCATACTATATATCAAATCGAAGCTTGGTATGTCTACTATTTACCTTAAAAATATCATAATTTATTCATCCATTTACTATTTTTAATTATGGGTCAAACATCCTCATGTCCCCACGGGTTACTGTTCATAGTGTTAATTTTCAGCAACCAACATTACATACATAAGCATATATCCATCATATATCAGTCAAACATGCCAAACAACAATTATTATTAATTAATAAGTTGTTTTACATCTGGCCATGTACATAAATTCTCATATCTCTATTGCATCTTTTCCTGCCTGAAATCCGGCAGCATAACCGCTACGCTTCATCTTCAGAAAGTAACTGATTTTGTACCGATTCGGTAATTCCCGTGAGAACTACCATTCTACGTAAGTACCCAGGAAAGACTGGATGAACCGGCTAGGTCCACTCACTTCTAGCCTCCTTAGACAGTACCTACGTACACAGTACGTATCAGTTCCTTTCTCTACTATTCCCATCTTGTCATAATTTCGGCAGCATAACGGCGTCTCTTAAAATTCCCAAAATTCACTTTAACATAACCTCCCCTGTAATGGGTTATTTATTGGGATGAGATTCAGGGGAATCTCAGTAGCAACAATCATAACAATATATGTAATGCAGAGTGACAGTGCTTGCTTGTGATTGTGTACAGATAAGTATGCTGCGTGCTTCCATGCTTAATAACATATGATCATAGCATTACAACAGAGCTTCGGACATAATATATAAGACAACAATCCAACCAAACAATAGCACAACAAATCACAAAGCCATTACATAAAAGCTAGGATTAGTTACTACCTCAAAAGCTCAGCAGAACTCTATTATCTCTATTCTGCTTCCAGCTCCGCCAGAACTTCCTTTCTTTCTTTCTTCCTCTCACTTTCTCTCTCTAGCACCTCCTCCTCTCTCTAAAAGCCTCTTGGCCGTGCTGCATATGAAGCAAGGGGGGGTATTTATAGTTTTGGTCAATGGCATTCTTGTAATTTTGAAGCCATATGATCCTGTGGTCCTGGTTTTTCCAGAATTTCCTATTTTTCTTTATTCCTTTTACTGCATCATGCATGACATCATCGTGGACACCTCAGTGGACACCTAATCAGTCACATGTCTCATATGGCGAAATTGAGGCCTTCTTGAAGCCTTCCAGTCCAATCCGGTACCGGTCGGGTCCGATTTCCCACAAACTGGACTCACCGGCTAAGATTGTGCCACGTGTCCTCAACTTTTTCTTCCTCCTCTATATTGGCGCCATGTGGCATCTTACTGGCACCTATCATGCCTTCCAATGCTATCCAGATAAGTCCAGGACTTTATCTGATCACCTCCTCTGTAATCGTGCCGACCGAGTAACTTTACTTTATTGAAACAGCATTAAAATAGTATTTTAATGCCACTTTTTCCTACATACTTCATGGGCTACGTTTTTGGGCCTTGGAATATTATCTTGGGTCTCTGATCAAGCTCAAGTACTCTGATGGCTCGATTCCCAAGAAACAGCCCTTGGCAAATTACCAAAATACCCCTGAGTGCCCTTTCTTGCGCTATCTTAGCCCTAAGGGTAAAATCATCATTTTACACCTTTCTGTACCCTGTCAGGGTATATACTGACTCTAAGTAACTTTATCTGTATGTGCCTTGGCTCCTGGGCCTATCCAGAATGACCAAAATGCCCTCCATTCTTCTATTACCTTTTAATACAACACAGGGGCATTTTCGTAATTTCGTACTTTTCCAGGGTTCTGCTGGACCCTGGCCCACCTATCAGTCCAAGGGTCTTACTGGGCCTTTGATTGTGCCATTATTGGGCCTTTCAGGGTCCGTTACCTTTATGGCACGCATTACCAGGAATCTTCCCTTGTCAATGATTATTGAATATTTTATCTATTATTCACCGTTTATACACATATCCGGACACCGGCTCCTTCTGTCCGATACACTGGCCTGCGGTGTTCAGGCATTCCTATGAGTCATGTCAGTCATCTGACTGAGATCATCCGAACTCATTCAGTCCCTTTTTAAATACCGATAAATCTCCCTATCGGATACCCGGAGGCCACATACTCCCGTCTGGATTTTCTGATTTGTGAATAACTTTTTCTACAGGTCTCCTATCGGTATTCTGTCAGTTTCTTGACATCCGCCCCATAAGGACGCATCATCCTGTATTTCCCCCTTATATCTGAAATCTAGGATATCCGGTATGAATTTTTATAACTTTTGGACGATCAGTCCATTTCTGGCTATCTGGAGTCTTAAAAAATTCCTGTATTAAGCCAGATTACCGAGCGTCACTTGCTCTCTCTACCGGTAAAATCTGGGACTGAAATGCTTTCGGACAGTCCAAACCACTTCCGGCCTGACTTTCTTTAATTACAATTTAGCCCCAGGGAACTTTTCTTCTTTTCATTTAAGTCCCTTTTTACTTGGCTAAAATTACACTTAAGGACCCCACATGTTTGTCTACTTTCCTTTTTGGCCTTGAAACTTTCCATAATTGCACTTAAGTCCTTTCATTTCCTTCATTTACCTTACTAGGTCTAGGGGCATTATTGTCTTTTCATATCTTACCAGAGTATTCTCTGACCCTGGTCAACTATCCAGATACCCTTTCTTGACTGTCTAACCTTAGCCAAATGACCAAAATACCCTTTACTCATTCTTCAGTTATTCTATAACATAAGGGCATTTTCGTCATTTTGCACATTTTTCCCGGACACCGGCCCCTCTTACCACTGATCTGATATTATGGGCCTGGGCCTTCCCTGGTGTCACTACGGGCCTTAGAAAACACTGTATGGCCTCTGGCCATAGTCCGATCATCTCTATTCGGACTGCCTTTTCTTTACCGATTATAACTGTAAATTCCCATCTTCGAGAATTTCTACAGAAAAATCGGGACCTCAAATCAAAATTCTGTTTTGCGTTATTCAACCCGGAATCCTCTTCTCTATCTCCCGGTATTTTCAGATATTTTATCCAGACCAGGCTATTTTTGCCTGAAAGTACGCTTCCGCGCACACTTTTCAAAAATGACCATTCTACCCTTGGTCACATTTCTAATTCTTTCATACACATAGAGACCTCATATGCACATTTCACAGTTCAGTGAAATGATCAGCATAATTTTCTCTATTTTCTGGCAAAATATGGTACTCATCGGCTACCAGCCCGATCTTTCCCATAATTACGATTATGCCCTTGAATTCTCTTTCTGGCATCTCTAGGCCTAAAAATTGGGGTGTTACACCTGGGCCTCACTTGGCATCATCATGGGCCTCCTGGGACATTATCTGGGCCAACTTTGTAATATCTCAAATTTTCTGTACTGATTTGTATGTACAGATTGAATAAAATATATGTGAGATTTTTCAGGAAAAAAATGTGGCCATTTATGTAAAGAAAGGGATTAAATTGAAAAGAAATAAAATACAAGGACTTAAGTGAAATTATAGAAAGTTTAAGGCTAAAAGTAAAGGGTAGATAAAAATATGGGGTCTTTAAATATAATTTTGAAAAGTTAAGGACATAAAGGTGAATTATGGTAAATCAAGGGGTAAAAGTGTAATTATGGGAAATTTGGACCAATAACAGGCCAAAAATGACCGTGTTCTGATCGGACCCAAATTTTTACAGTAGATAGAGAAAATTATTCCAGGTTGTTTGCCGCAACATAGAATTTTGATTTGAGGTCTCAAAAAATTGATATAAATTTTTGAAGTTAGATAAAATTATTGTAATATTTTTTGGATCTCAGAATCAGATGAGGTTTTCAAGTAAATTCCTATAATTAATATAATAATTTATAAAATTAACAGGATCAGAAAAGGTATCCTGTAGGATTTTTAATGGAATTTATTGTGGAATAAAATACCCGAGGAATATCGTCAAGAGAATTTTTTAGGGATTCGTGCCACAAAGGTATTGAACCCTAAAAGGCCCAAGAATGGCGTCATTAAGTCCCAATAAAATACTTGGACTGATAGGTGGGCCAGTGTCTAGTGGAACCCCGAAAAAGTGAGAAATTATGAAAATGCCCCTGTGTTGTCCTGAGGAACCAAAAGTGAATGGGGGACATTTTGGTCATTTTGGACAGGCCAAAATGCCAATGCAAGTATAGGAGAGGTTAGTCAGAGTCAGATATACTCTGACAAGGTTTAAAGAGGTGTGAAATGACAATTATGCCCTTAGGTTTAATATAGTGCAAGGAAAAGCACTAAGGGTATTTTGGTCATTTTCCAAAGTATCTGGAATTAAATTTAAACCCAGTATAAGAATGTCAATGATATGAGGGATTTAAATATTGAATAAAATATATTATGAAGTGAAACATCCTTCCTTTCATATGTCTTAGGGACCATTCAGTAGCATTTAGAACTACTTTCAAGGTCATTGAAGTCCAATTCCCCAAATCTGAAATTTTACTCTTATCGAGTACTGTTCACTTGAAAATTTCAGATGAGTGACCTGACTTAAAAAAATCATAACTAATTCTAAAAAATCAAAATGAAGTAGTTCCAATTGATACATGAATCTAACTCACTTATCTTTCAGGGAAAAATAATTCGTTGACTATTCGTTGACCGAGTCCACGCCAGTCAACGTTTCAACTTTACTGTTCATCCAGCGTTTTTCTCCTGAATCCAGCATTCTGGTCCCAACTTTGATAATTTATATCTCCTTGTGTAGACATCCAAATGATACGTTTTATATATCAAATTAAATCTTGGTATGTCTACTATCTACCATAAAAATATCATACATTTATTCATCCATTTACTATTTTTAATTATGGTTCAAACATCCTCATGTCCCCACGGGTTACTGTTCATAGCGTTAATTTCCAGCAATCAACTTTGCATACATATGCATACATCCATCATATATCAGTCAAACATGCCAAACAATAGTTATTATTAATTAATAAGTTGTTTTACATCTGGCCATGTACATAAATTCTCATATCTCTATTGCATCTTTTCCTGCCTGAAGTCCGGCAGCATAACTGCTACGCTTCATCTGTACAAAGAACTGAACCGTACTGATTCGGTAATCCCCTCATGAGAACTACCATTCTACGTAGTACCCAGGAAAGACTAGATGAACCGGCTAGGTCCACTCACTTCTAGCCTCCTTAGACAGCACTACGTACACAGTACTTATCATATACTGATGTTCAGTCTTTACTTCGGCAGCATAACGGCGTCTCTTAAAATTCCCAAAATTCATTTCGACATAACCTCCCCTGTAATAGGATATTTATTGGGATGAGATTCGGGGGAATCTCAGTAGCAACAATCATAACAATATATGTAATGCAGAGTGACAGTGCTTGCTTGTGGTTGTGTACAGATAAGTATGCTGCGTGCTTCCATGCTTAATAACATATGATCATAGCATTACAGCAGAGCTTCAGACATAACATATAAGACAACAATCCAACCAAATAATAGCACAATAAATCACAAAGCCATTACATAAAAGCTAGGATTAGTTACTACCTGGCTAACTTAGCAGAACTCCACTATCCTTATTCTGCTTCCAGCTCCGCCAGAACTTTCTTACTTCCTTTTTCTCCTTTCTCTCTTCCCTTCCTTCTCCTTCTCTCTCTTCTTTCTCTCCCTTGCCTTGCGTGAATGCAAGAATGGAATGGAGGGGGGTATTTATAATTGCCTTCAATGGCAATTCTGCAGTTTCTATGAACTTTGATCCTGCGGTCCTGGTTTTTCCTGGATTTTCCTATTTTCTTTAATTCCTCCTTTACTGCATCATGCATGACATCATTGGAACACCTCACCAGGACACCTCAGCGCCACATTTTCCACATGCTGAAATTCCTGGACACCTCAGCAGCTGACTCATCGGTCCAGTGTCCTGCCTCGTAGTACGTGTCCTCAACTTTTTCTTCTGCCTTTATGTTGGCGCCATGTGTCATCTTACTGGCACCTGTCACGCCTTCCAATGCTATCCAGATAAATCCAGGACTTTATCTGATCGCCTCCTCGGTTATCGTGCCGACCGAGTAACTTTACTTTATTGAAACAGCATTAAAATAGTATTTTAATGCCACTTTTTCCCACACATTACTGGGCCTACGTTTTTTGGGCTCTGGGAATGTTGTCTTGGATCCTAATCAAGCCCAAGTACTCTGATGGCTCGATTCCCAAGAAACAGCCCTTGGCAAATTACCAAAATACCCTTGGGTGCCCCTTTCTTGCACTATTTTAACCTTAAAGGTAAAATCGTCATTTCATACCCTTCTGAACTCTGTCAGGGTATATACTGACTCTCAGTAACTTTATCTGTATGTACCTTGGCTTCTGGGCCTGTCCAGAATTACCAAAATGCCCTTCATTTATATGTTACACTTTTGTACAACACAGGGGCATTTTCGTAATTTCGCACTTTTCCGGGGTTCTGCCGGACACTGGCCCACCTATCAGTCCAAGGGTCTTACTGGGCCTCTGTTGGCGCCATTATTGGGCCTTTCTGGGTCCAATACCTTCATGGCACGTATTACGAGGAATCTTTCCCCGTTAATAATTATTGAATATTTTATCTATTATTCACCGTTTATACACATATCCGGACACCGGCTCCTTCTGTCCGAAACACTACCCTTCGGTGTTCAGGTATCCCTGTGAGTCATATCAGTCATCTGACTGAGATCATCCGAACTCATTCAGTCCCTTTTTAAATACCGATAAATCTCCCTATCGGATACCCAGAGGCCTCACACTCCCGTCTGGATTTTCTAATTTGCGAATAACTTTTTCTACAGGCCTCCTATCGGTATTCTGTCAGTTTCCTGACATCCGCCCCATAAGGACGTATCATCCTGTATTTTCTCACCTAGATCTGAATTCTAGGATATCCGGTATGAATTTTTATAACTTTTGGACGATCAGTCCATTTCTGGCTATCTAGAGTCTTTAAAAATTCCTGTATCAAGCCAGATTACCGAGCGTCACTTGCTCTCTCTACCGGTGAAATCTGGGACTGAAATGCTGTCGGACAGTCCAAACCACGTCCGGCCTGACTTTCTTTAATTACAATTTAGCCCCAGGGAACTTTTCTTCTTTTCATTTAAGTCCCTTTTTACTTGGCTAAAATTACACTTAAGGACCCCACATTTTTGTCTACTTTCCTTTTTGGCCTTGAAACTTTCCATAATTGCACTTAAGTCCTTTCATTTCCTTTACTAGGTCTAGGGGCATTATTGTCTTTTCATATTTTACCAGAGTATTCTCTGGCCCTGGTCAACTATCCAGATACCCCTTCTTGACTGTCTAACCTTAGCCAAATGACCAAAATACCATTTACTCATTCTTCAGTTATTCTATAACATAAGGGCATTTTCGTCATTTTGCACATTTTCCCCCGGACACCGGCCCCTCTTACCACTGAACTGGTATTATGGGCCTAGGCCTTCCCTGGTGTCACTACGGGCCTTAGACAACACTATATGGCCTCTAGCCATTGTCCGATCATTTCTATTCGGACTGCCTTTCCTTTACCGATTATAACTGTAAATTCCCATCTTTAGGAATTTTTACAGAAAAATCGGGACCTCAAATCAAAATTCTGTGACTCCTCATTCAATCCGGAATCCTTTTCTCTATCTCCCGGTATTTTCAGATATTTTATCCGGACCGGGCTGTTTTGGCTTGAAAAAGCACTCACGCGCATACTTTTCCGAAATGACCATTTTACCCCTGGTCATAATTCTAATTATTTCATACACCTAGAGACCTCATATGCACATTTCACAGTTCAGTGAAATGATCAGCATAATTTTCTCTATTTTCTGGCAAAATATGGTACTCATCGGTTACTAGCCCGATCTTTCCCATAATTACGATTATGCCCTTGATTTCTCTTTCTGGCATCTCTAGGCCTAAAAATTAGGGTGTTACATGAAGTCCCAGAAAAATTAGATTAAGAAAACAGTCCGGTTTACGGAAAATCGGATCGGGCCGGTAGCAGATTGGACTGAAATTTTTCTTGGAGACTCCCACCATGGAAATGGCACCAAGTGTCCCATGAGGTATCCCTTGGATGATGTCATGGTGGTGATGTCATAAATGGAAAAAGAAAAGAAATTCCAAGATTAAATCTTAAGCTTTTAGATCAAATAGTTCCCAAGATGATCTTGGCCTTCAATTTTCCCAAGATTTTTCTATAAATACCCCCACATTTCTGCACAAACTGTGAGCAAGAAACCTTGGAGAACCTCTTGCAAAATTTTCTCACAAGCTTGGAGGAAGCAAGGATCTTGAAGAAACTAGTAAGGTAAGTTGCCTCCTTGCTTCTACACTTTGTTCTCATGGTTTGTTCTTGAGTTTAAATGGTTTTTTAGGCTTGAATCTTGGGGAAATGCTGCTGGAATTTCTGTGGATATGTGATAGGAACATGAGTTTTATGTTCTAGATAGCTTACACAAGCTTAAACAAGCTTGAATCACATGATAATGGCTTAAGAATCCATGTGTGCTTGTGAATCCAAGAGGGTGTTCTGTTCTGTACAGTACGATTTCACTGTTCATATCTTGGATTTTCATGGTTTTGATGCTTCCAATGGGTTTAGAATGGAAAATTGTGTGGGGTTATAGTACGAAAACAAGTATTGGAAGCATTGGAATCAAAATGAGAATTTTTGGAAAAGCTAGAGCTATCTTTCGGTTTCTGTACAGAACATGTGGAAGCAATTGAATTCTGGAATTTTTTATTACATATTTGGATTCTAAATGAAAAATTATGTGGAAATGAACCATGAGAGTTTAGTTTAGAAAAATGTAAACATATGTTACAAAGTAGAGAAAGAAAGGGACTTAATGAAACCTAGACTTCGAATTTAATTGGAATGAAGTTATAATTTGGTAATTATCTTGTTATGTCTAGGTTTTGACATTTGTGGGAAGGAAAGATCAATTCAAGAAGGAAAGAACAAGGACTCATAAGAGGTAGCAAGAATACTTAACTATAAACTTATGTTGTTTGATTAATATGCTTGCTTGTTATGCATGAAGTTTGGTTGAGCATGATATGTTATGTGATGATGATTATGATGATGATGATGAGTTATGAATATGTGCAAATCCTTGCAACCTATGTCATGACAATATGCATGTTAGAGTTTGCTTATGTATGATCATGAATTAGCTCCCATTGCATGATAACATGTTAGGCATTTAATCAAGTATGCATAACCTTATAGTTTGTATTACTTGCTATTGAGATTTCCATGAAATCTCATTCCTCCCATATCAACAAACATTGCTCTAGGTGCTGGAACTTCATAAGGAGGAAGGTAAATGGTAATGAACAATGTGTATATGACTTGAAAAGCATGCGTTCAACTTAGATGATGATGTATGGGTATGTATAATGTATGCATGCACTAGATCCGATGAGAGGCAGACTACTTCCAGCGATGGTTTAAACAACTTATCCAACTAGTTTTCACATGAAATTTGGCATGAACATATCTAAGATCTATAGCTTTAATTGGACACCAAGAACGTCTAATTTGGCTAAGTTTTCAAATTGATATGATTTTTTCAATGTTGGACTTAAACTCTGGATCAAGATAAAACAAGTCATGCGATACAGTGAGATTCCTATGCGGTTTTCATATAGTAAATGAATGTTTTTTTCCGCGATATTTGGTGAGATTAAAGTACACATTCTGAGATTTAAATCTATAGGTAGTTTGACTCAATTGTATAAGTATACAAGGAGAAATGAATTTTTGAAAATGGGGTAAAGAAACTGGAACTTCCAGTTTTACCAAATGAACAGTAATTTTCAACGATTAAACTGTTTTGATTTGGACAATGAAACCTTATTTTCATATTTTTCTATCAAATTTAAATGAAATATATTTCATTATAAATTTGAACCACCTCAATATGATTTTTCTAGATTTAATTATGAATTTCCAAAGTCCAGGCTGTAATCGGGAATTACCAAGTGAATAGTATGATAAACAGTACCGTAAGCTTAACTTTTGAAAATTCATGTTTTTAAGGTTAAGAGGTATTCCAATGATCTAAGATACTTCCAATTCAGTATAGGTAAGGTTAAGGTTTAAGGTCAAGATTTAAGGTTGAAGTTTGAGGATATTTACTAGAAAATACTGTTGTACTGGCAGAATATAGAAAGTTGTGTACGTAGATGCTGTCTAAGGAGGCCGGAAGTGAGTTAAACTAGCCGGTTCATCCAGTCTTTCCTGGGTACTTACGTAGAATGGTAGTTCTCATAGGAATTACCGAATTAGTATAGTTATTTTCTGCCAAGATTTTCAGAAGGAGAGATTAATAAAGTAAAGATTGCTTCCGTAAGTGCACTCTGAAGGGTCTAAGGAAGGATGTTTCAAACTTACTTATTGGTTATGTTTCACAATTGGATATCGGGCGTTCAGAAACTCCCCTCAAAATTCATTCAAATATGAATAACTTTTCCTATATAACTCCTTTTGGGGTTCCATCAGTTTCTTGACCTCTGACTTCATAGGACGTACATTCCTGTAACTTTTCATTTATATCTGAGGTCCAAAAGTTCTGATAAAAATTTAGATGACTTTCAGGCTATCAGATAAATATCAGCTATCTGTAACTCCATTAAAATTTCTATATCAGGCTAGATTAACCAGCACAACTTTCTCTATCTACTGATAAAATTTGGGACTGAAATGTTTCCTGGTAGTTCTAAGCCACTTCCGGTTCAACTTCTATAATTACCATTTTGCCCCTGAAAACTTTTTCTCTTTTTAATTAAGTCCCTTAACTTTTTATAATTACACTTAATGGCCCACAGTTGTGTCTACTTTCATTTCATACCATGGAACTTTTTTACTTTTCACTTTAGTCCCTTTCTTTTCAAAAAATGACCATTCGCCCCTAGAGACTTTCATTATTTACATATAGGTCCCTGCACTTTCACTTATTTATAGTTTAGTCCCTGAAAATTCTCTATATGTTTATGGGACTTCTGCTCAAAGGGGTCTGTTAGCCTATCTTTTTTAGGCTACTTTCTGAGTCTCTGGGCCTAAAAATTAGGATATTATAAGACACCCTTGTCATTGAGCATTGCTCTAGTCATGTCTGTGAGAACTCTCTTTTTCCTTTCAACAACTCCATTTTATTGTGGCGTTCTTGGTGGAAAGAAGTTGTGATCGATTCCATAGTTGTCACAAAATTCAGCAAAATTAGTGTTTTCAAATTCTCCTATGTGATCAGTCCTGATAGACACAATATATATACCTTTCTCATTTTGCACATTATTGGCTAACACAACAAACACATTAAAAGTTTCATCTTTAGAGGAAAGATATAGAGTCCAAGTAAATCTTGAATAATCATCAACTATCACCAAAGCATATAAGTTTCTGCCAAAACTTTTGACTCTTAATGGACTAACCAAATCCATATGAAGTAATTGGATTGGTCTTTTAGTTGAAACTTCCTTCTTTGATTTAAAAGAGGACTTTACTTGTTTCCCTTTTTTACAAGCATCACATACAATATCAATTGTAGATTTAACTTTAGGTAAACCAATTACTAAATCCTTTTTAACCAATTTTGAAAGCTGATACGTGTTCACATGAGCTAGTCTCTTGTGCCATAACCAGCTTTCTTCTAATTTACTTAGAAAACAATTTTCAGGTGATAGAGATAGTATAACAGGTGATAAACAATTTAATTACAACTAATCGATTAATTGATTTTACTTTGTAAAACAGAATGCTTCCTTTATATTAATTTATCATTCAATCAATTAATTGATATTAATCAATTAACTAATCGATTAATTATCAATAATCGAAGAACTAATCAATTAACTCCTTCTTCTTTTCTTTCAACACTATTTAATCACTGAATCATTGTTGAAAATACTTTTTGACAATATTTGAGCATAGAAAAGAATCTCACATTCTGTAACACTTTATTTTTCAAAATCATCCTTTGTCAAATACATATTTTAAAAAAAAAACCTTTAGGATGTACCAACAAATGAAAACATTTCTAGTATCCTTAAATCATTCTTAGTATCACTGAAGACTTTTTGATTATTTGGCATCATCAAAACATATTTTCCAATGATCTCTCCCATTTTGATGATGGCAAATCATTAGAGAAAAGCAATATTTTTCTCCCCTATTTGTCATCAGCAAAAAGTTTGAAGTATATTCAATAAGAAGAAGCATGATATAAAACCATAACGTAAAAAGAGAGTAAACATTGAAACAAGATTTCAAATAAATAGCGAAAGTTTATAGATGCTTATTTGATTTCAGCACGATGTTATAGTAATCTTCTTTTGGACTTTAAGTCTTCATGCTGCTTCTGGCAACCATCTTTAGCAATTCTGAATGTCTATTTTATCTTTCTTCCTTTTCTCCCAAATCTTGAAGTTTTTGTTTGAGCCATAGTACTTGTGCATAACAACTCCCAACAGCTACATACTCAGCTTTTGTTAATGAGATAGCCATTATGTACTGCTTCTTACTGAACCATGAGACTAGACAATCACCAAAGAATTCACATTGTCTACTGGTGCTTTTCCTATCTATTTTGTATCCTTCATGGTCAGAATCTGAGTATGCTACCAAGTATTCTGCACCTCCCTTGGGAAACCATATACCAAGATGAATGGTTCCTTCTAGATATCTGAATATTCTTTTTGCCACTTAGGGTAAAAACCAGTTACCATATAGTAGCAACAGCCAGTGTTCCAACCAGACCTAGATTTTGAGATTTCAAAGTTCATCTCTCCATCTTCTTTCATCTTTAGCTAACCCATCCACCAAACCTTTACCTTTACATCAATTTTCACTATGTGAAGATAAATCCCACCAATTAAACCCCATTTTCACCATTCCTCTTCCATGTTTTCTTCTCAAATTCTTTATCCACCAAGTCATCTCTACTTGACTTTGATTAAAGCAAGCTTGGAGCCCTGACAAAGTGGTTTCTTAACCTTTATTCCATAAATAACCTCTTACTCTTCTTAACTTTTCTTAACTTTTTCTGCTATCTTGCAAAACTTTGTGCAATTTTACCAAACTTTTCTGGCATTTGCATATTTTCTCATCACTTCCCAGGAGGGTCACCACCATTGGGCTACTCTTCCTAGCACGCTTAACTAAAAAGTACAAATCAAAATCTGAAGAACTGGTATTGTTAGGCTCAGACCCTAGTACTGTATTGTCTTATACCCTTCTCATACTGTCTCTTTTGGGTCTTTTCCACATACTTATCCTTAATTATAGACTTATCTATGGCTATTTTCATATTTTTAGCCTCATTTATAGCCTTGTGGAGATTTAACCGTCAATACTCAATCTGTCTTTATGTCACATGGGATTTTTTCTCATATTTTGAGCTAGCTTAAATGCCTCTTATTTAGGCTTTCATTTGTTAATTAGAAGAAAATTAAGCTCATCCTAATTAATGATAAGGTTATCTGGATGATAGCCATGGGTACTCTCTATGTATTATATACCCAACTTGAGAGGTTCACCTTATCCCTGGTCATTGTCTTCTCAAAGAGATATTGCACCTTTTCTTATGTAGCTCAGCAACTTTTCTTAGGCTAGGTCTACTATGTCCACAAGGTCTGCTGTGATCTACCGTAAGCCTCTTTATCCTTACTAACCATGTTAAGATCTATTGTATTCCTCTAGAATCCACTATGATTCAGTTGTACTGTATCCAAATATCTGTGAGATTTTAAGCCAAAGTATTAAGCTGCCTCTACACAGTTGATAACTTACTTGATAATTCTACTTGATAATTGAAACATCCTTACTTTTGTATGTCTTAAAGACCATATGGCATCATTTAGAACCATTTTCAAGGTCATTGAAGTCCAATTTCTCAATCTGAAGTTTTACTCTTATCGAGTACTATTTGTTGGAAATTGTGCCATAGAGGCCAATCATTGTCTTATAAACATTATTATTTATGATTTTTTTAATTATGTTATCACATTATTTGCATGTTTACTGTGATGACCATCCTTGGATAACTCATGATCTTATCCTAAATATCCCTGGTCGGTCATCTATGCGGGAGCAAAGATGAAATAAGACCAGTATGACTTTGAAAATATATAGAGATATAAATCAAAGTCATAGGCACATGTAAGAGTACAGGGTGCTGGACCGACCCGCTATGAGAGAGCTGCATGGGTTAAGTCATAAGCTTCTCTCATATACAAGCCATGTCACTATGCCCTTTGACCTGAGATCATCATGGATTCCTACATTACAAATGCTCAGCTTTGACCTAGCTAAAAGTCACTTTTGACCAAGTGATCATAAAGGCTATGTTCGGGCTTAGTGGTTTTTCATGCGGAGGAATGTGAATGGTCAAGATGGAATTTATCCCTCACATTCATAGAGAGATATTACTGGGCCCCTCGATGAGTGAGTCTGAGAAATGTATGGCTATACTGTAATGGAAGGGTAGTTCCATTACTATAGTCAGACTACTCAGGGATCGAGAAAGTAACGGTCAGGAATAGGAGGATGACATTCTCCATGCCTCATCCATGACCGAAATATCGTGTGACAAAAGGGACGTGATATGGTTGTATGAAAGGTAACATCGTTCATCGATCCTCATATGTTTTGGGTAGTCGTAATATCTTGCTAGAGGCCGCTTACGACTTGTGGGTTAGTATAGTAACTAGCCCACTGCCAACTTCATATGGGCCTACAGGGTCGCACACAAAATAGCCCAACTCGAGCTATGATGTCCAGATTCATTGAACCTAAGAGATGTCTAGATTCAATGAATAGTCTAGGGTAGATTTATATATTATATATATATATATATAAATTTCTATATATATATTATATATATAATATAAGAGATATTTGCAAGATTTAATTTATAAGGATAAATTAAATTTCTATCACTTTTGAATTTGAATTTAAATGGATATGATCTATTTGAATTTGAAATTCAAATTGATAAGATATCTCAAATTTGATTTATGAGAATAAATCAAATATAATTCCGTCTTATCTTTATTTTAAATTAAATAAATAGGTGAATTAAATCTATGAGATGGATTTAATAAAAACCGTATTTATTTAATTAGTTTCTTATCAAATTATGCAATATATGATATTGTATTAATTTCAGAATTAATATAAGATTAATTCTGAAGCCCGGCCCAATTAGGAGCCCGATAGCATCCTATATATTTGACATTAGGAGCTAGGGTTCAATACACAGACATAACACACAAGAAAAGGGGGCAAGGAGAGTGCAAAAGGTTTGCAGATAAGAAACTGCCGGAATAGAGACGATGAGGACGGAATCTTGAGAAAACCCTAGAGGGACAAGAGGCGCTAGCATGTCGTTCGTGATTGGAACGTTGTTCATGTGGATACAGGTAGAGGAAGCCGATCTGAGTTGTCGACTTCTTGCGAACGAGAAAAGAGCACCAGGTACGACGAGGTCGCGACCAGCTGACACATAGGTCGCGACCAAATTGGCTTATAAACGTTAGAAATCCAAAAAGAGACTACAAGTCGCGACTAGTAGCAGAATAGGTCGCGACTACAAATTCCAGAGACGACAGGTCGCGACTAGAAGCTGAGGAGGTCGCGACAGAAAACTCCAGAGGCGATAGGTCGCGACTAGAAGCTGAGTTGGTCGCGACTGAAAGTTCCAGAGGCGAAGAGTCGCGACTAGTGGACACTAAGGTCGCGACTAAAGCTTGAATACGAAGGTAACACTTCTTTCTCTTTGACTTAAACACATTCGGTAGATCCTGGCTAGGAATGGACAAAATTTTTAAAGTTAATTTCCGCTGCGTGTCTTCCAATTCCCTTCACTGTTCACTGTGCAAAATCTAGATGAGTGACCTGACTTCGAATAATCATAATTAATTCTAGAAAAATCAAAATGAAGTGTTTCAAATTGCTACATGAAGCTAACTCAATCATATTTCAGGAAAAAATACTCATTGACCACTCTTTGACCAAGTCAGCATAGGTCAACGTTACAATTTTACTGTTTATTCAGCATTTTTCCCCTGAATCCAGCATTTTGGTCCCAACTTTGATAATTTATATCTCCATGTGTAGACATCCAAATGAGGCATTCTATATATCAAATCGAAGCTTAGTATGTTTACTATTTACCATAAAAATATCATACATTTATTCATCCATTTACTATTTTTAATTATGGATCAAACATCATCAAGTCACCACGTGTTACTGTTCATAGTGGTAAATTCCAGCACTCAACTTTACATACATATGCCTACATCCATCACATATTAGTCAAACATGTCAAACAATACCCATTATTAATTAATAAGTTGTTATACATCAGAACATGTACAAAATTCTCATATTTCTATTACATCTTTCCTGCCTGAAATTCGGCAGTATAACCGCTACGCTTCGTCTTTAGAAAGTAACTGATTTTGTACCGATTCGGTAATTCCCGTGAGAACTACCATTCTACGTAAGTACCTAGGAAAGACTGGATGAACCGGCTAGGTCCACTCACTTCCAGCCTCCTTAGACAGTACCTACGTACACAGTACGTATCAGTTCCTTTCTTTGTTACTGCCACTTTGCCATAATTTTGACAGCATAACGGCGTCTCTTAAAATTCCAAAAATTTACTTTGACATAGTCTCTCCTGTAATGGGTTATATATAGGGATGAGATTCAGGGGAATCTCAGTAGTAATAATCATAACAATATATGTAATGTAGAGTGACAGTGATTGCTTGTGATTGTGTACAGATAAGTATGCTGCGTGCTTCTATACTCAATAACATATGATCATAGCATTGTAGTAGAGCTTCCAGCATAACATATAAGACAACAATCCAACCAAACAATAGCACAACAAATCACAAAGCCATTACATAAAAGCTAGGATTAGTTACTACCTCAAAAGCTTAGCAGAACTCTAGAATCTCTATACTGCTTTTAACTCCGCCAGAACTTCCTTTCTTCTTTCTTCCTTGCACCTTCTCTCTCAATAACTTCCTTCCCTATCTTAAATGAGCTCTAGTCCATGATGAATGAAGGCAAGGGGGTATTTATAGTTTTGATGGATGGCATTTCCATAATTTCCAAGCACTCTGAACTTGTGGCCACCGTTTTTTCTGGAATTTCTTATTTTCTTTTCCATTTATGACATCATCCAAGGGACACCTCATGGGACACCTAATCCCTCACATGTATCATATGGCAAAATTGAAGGGCCAAGAAGCCTCTGGAGAAATTCCAGTCCAATCCGGTACTGGCCCGGTCCGTTTCTTCAAAAACTGGACTGTTTTCTGAATCTAATTTTTCTGAAAATCCATATTATGTCTTCTGACCTTAAATTTAGTATCTGGGTCCTTTATATCATTAACATTTTTATACTGGGTCTAAACTTAATTACAGATCCCTTGTGAAATGACCAAAATATCCCTGGGTGCCCTTTCTTGCACTATCTTAACCCTAAGGGTAAAATCGTCATTTTACATCTTTCTGTACCCTGTAAGGGCATATACTGACTCTGGTTAACCTCACCTGTGTATGTCTTGGCTTCTAGACCTATCCAGAATGACCAAAATGCCCTCCATTCATCTATTACTCTTTAGTACAACACAGGGGCATTTTCATAATTTCGCACCTTTTCCGGGGTTCTGCTGGACACTGGCCCGCCTATCAGTCCAAGGGTCTTACTGGGCCTTTGATGGCGCCATTATTAGGCCTCCCAGGGTCCATTGCCTATATGGCACGTATTACGAGGAATCTTCCCCTGGCAAGTTCATCGAGTCTTTTAACTATTATACACCGTTTATACACATCTCCGGACACCGACTCCTTTTATCAGATATACTGGCCTACTGTGTCTAAGCATCCATTTGGGTCATAACAGGCATCTGACTGATGTCATCTGACCTCATTCAGTCTCAGTTTAAATACCGATAAATCTCCCTATCAGATACCTGAAGGCCTCACTCCCGTCTATATTTGCTAATTTGTGAATAACTTTTCTATAGACCTCCTATAGGTATTCTGTCAGTTTCCTAACATCCGCCCCATCAGGATGCATCATCCTGTAATTTCTCACATATATCTAAGGTCTAGGATATCTGATAGGAATTTTTTATACTTTTAGACTATCAGATCAATTTTGGCTATCTGGAGCCATGAAAAAATTCCTGTATTAAGCTGGATTACCCAGCGTCACTTGCTCTATCTACTGGTGAAATATGGGGCTGATATGAATACGATCACTATTTTTGCCTATTTCCGATCCAGGTTTTATAATTACACTCTTGTCCCAGAAACTTTTCTTCTTTTCAACTAAGTCCCTTTATTTGGCTAAAATTACACTTAAAGACCCCACATTTTTGTCTACTTTTCCTTCTTAGCCTTAAACTTTCCATAATTGCACTTAAGTCCTTTCATTTTCTTTCTTTTTCAATTTAATCCCTTTCTTTACATAAATAACCACATATTTTTCCTGAAAAATAGCTTATATATCTCATTCAATCTGTACATACAAATTAGTATAGAAAATTAGGGATATTACAATAATTCCCCAATATTGTTCCCATGAACCAGTACCATTCTCTTAGTCCTCATAAATTCTCTAGGCTAAGTAACTATCCCTTTAAATTTACCTTGGGCCTCATCATAACTCTCTCTGAGCTACCTACTTATCTATCTTTTTAGGTCTGGCTTAGGCCTTATACTATGCCTAAATCAATTGGCCATAGGAGTTCTCTTACTCCTCTAGCTGCTCTATCGTCTTTTAGTTGATTTTTGAACGATATAGAGAAAGGACTTATGCATTCTCTTTTCTCTTCTTTACTTCTTAATAAGAGCATTACTCTATTATGCATGATGCTTGGGTAACATGTTGTAAGACTATATACCTGATCATGAATGCATAGCTTTAACATCAAAGTTCAAGTATTCATTTCCTTAATATGCAAAACTCTAAACTCAGAGCTTTAGCATATTTTTCATAACATAACATAGTGTCTGGCATTTAATATATGGAGTCAAAGCTCTTACTTGCTGCTATATCTCTAGCATATCATTCAAATATCTTATCCCTACAAAAAGGGAGCCTCTCTTTGAAACATCCTCCCTTAGACCCCTCAGAGTACACTTACGGAAGCGATATTAGCTCGATCATATCCTAACTTAAGCCCAGAAATTAAAATTTCTACCTTTAAGTTCCTTATTCTGAACCTTTAATTTGAGAACTGATTAATCTCATTATACACATCCAAACAAGGCTTATTACCTATCCACGTAATGCCCCAGATGTGTACAACTGGCTCACCAAATTTCGTGGCCAAATTCCTCCATTTACTAGGTCAAACTGAGGTCAGAACATTGCTACCTCAGGACCTGCGAATTTCTCTTTAATTCCTCATCCACAAGTTGAACATGCCAAACAATTTATTATTGAATAACAAAATGTCATACAACAGAACATACATAAAATTCTCATATTTCTATTACATCTTTTCCTGCCTAAAATTCGGTAGCATAACCGCTAGGCTTTATTTGTACAAAGAACTAAACCGTACTGATTCGGTAATTCCCTCATGAGAACTACCATTCTACGTAGTACCCAGGAAAGACTGGATGAACCGGCTAGGTCCACTCACTTCCAGCCTCCTTAGATAGCACTACGTACATAGTACTTATCATATTATGATGTTCAGTCTTAAATTCGGCAGCATAACGGCGTCTCTCAAAATTCTTAGAATTCACTTCAACATAATCTCTCTGTAATGGGTTAGATATGGGGAATGAGATTCGGGGGAATCTCAGTAATAATAATCATAACAATATACGTAATGCAGTGTGACAGTGCTTGTTTGTGATTGTGTACAGATAAGTATGTTGCATGCTTCCATACTCAATAACATATGATTATAGCATTGCAGTAGAGCTTCAGACATAACATATAAGACAACAATCCAACCAAATAATAGCACATCCAATCACAAAGCCATTACATAAAAGCTAGGATTAGTTACTACCTCAAAAGCTTAGCAGAACTCTACTATCTCTATACTGCTTCCAACTCCGCCAGAACTTTCTTTCTTCTTTCTTTCTCCTTCTCTCTCTTCTTTCTCTCTCTTTCTTGCCCAAAACCGTGGGATGCAAATGAATGGGGAGGGGGTATTTATAGTTTCCTTCGATGGCATTTTCGTAATTTTGAAGCCTTATGAACTTGTGGTCCTGGTTTTTCCTTGAATTTCCTATTTTCTTTTATTCCTTTTCACTGCATCACCCAGGACACCTCACCGGGACACCTCAGCGGACACCTCAGCAGCACATTTCTCACATGTCTAAAACCCGGGACACCTCATCAGCTGACTCACCGGTCCAGAGTCTTGCACCGTAATACATGTCCTTAGCTTTATCTGCTTCCTTTAGATCAGTGCCATGTGGCGACAAGGTGGGTCCCTTCACGCCATCCAATGCTATCCAGATAAGTCCAAGACTCTATCTGATTACCTCCTCGGTTATCGTGCCAACCGAGTAACTTTACTTTACTGAAAAGTCACTAAATCATTATTTTAATGCCACTTTTTCTCACATTTATGCTGGCCTACGTTTTTGGGCCTGGGAATATCATCTTGGGTCTCTGATCCAGCCCAAGTACTCTGATAGCACGATTCCCAAGAAACACCCCTTGGCAAATTACCAAAATGCCCTTAGTCTCTCTTTCTTTACTTTATTAGGTCTAGGGGCATTATTGTCTTTTCCCATCTTACCAGAGTATTCTTTGACCCTGGTCAACTATCCAGATAACTTCCCTGGACTGTCTAACCTTAGGCAAATGACCAAAATACCCTTTACTCATTCTTCAGCTGTTCTATAACATAGGGGCATTTTCGTCATTTCGCACCTTTTTCCCGAACACCGGCCCCTTTTACCACTGGACTGATCTAATGGGACTGGACCTTCCCTGGTGTCACTAAAGGCCTTAGAAACACTATACGGCCCCCTGGCCACAGTTCGATCATCCCTATCGGGACTGCTTTTCCTTTACCGATTATAACTGTAAATTCCCATCTTCCGGAATTTTTACAGAAAAATCGGGACCTCAAATCAAAATTATGTGTTGCGTCATTCAACCCGGAATTCTTTTCTCTATCTCCCGGTATTTTCAGATATTTTATCCGGGCCGGGCTATTTTGGCATGAAAGTATGCTCCCGCGCACACTTTTCAAAAATGACCATTTTACCCCTGGTCACATTTCTAATTCTTTCATACACATAGAGACCTCATATGCACATTTCACAGTTCAGTGAAATGATCAGCATAATTTTCTCTATTTTCTAGCAAAATATGGTACTTATCGACTACAGCCCAATATTTCCCATAATTACGATTATGCCCCTGCATTCTCTTTCTGGCCTCGTTACTCAGCTTCTCATCCTTTATCTTAAGTTCTAGAAATTCTGTTTCAATAACTCATCCCTTAAAATCTTCGGGAGTTATCGTTAATTGAAAGGCTCGACAACCCGCCCATATCAGGTTATCTTACACAAGAGCCAGCCCATATCAAGCTACCTGCAGAATTCCTAGGCTTAAGACTTAGGATATTCCTCACATTCCTCATTTTGAACCTAGGTGAACTGTCCCGATCTTGTAGGTTAAAGACTTAACTCATCTTTAAATCTTAAAGGACTTAGCTCATCCTTCGAATTCCTACAAAATACAGGTAAGTGATCCGCCCATATCAGATTACTACCCTGGGACTACGGGTTTAGTAGCCTGCCCATATCAGACTACTTCCCAATTCTCCTAGACCAAAAATCGGGATGTTACACTCTTTCTATCTGTAGCTGATTCTTTTCTTTCGACTTATAGAGTTATAGGGAGAGGGGTTATATCATTCTCTTCTTTCTACTTGCTTTCATACTCTGTTAAGCTTAGGGACATTTAACCCTAGCTCTGTTCTATGCCAATCATAATTCTATTGGGATACAGTCAACTTTGCTTGCCTTGCTTCAGCTGCTACTTTCTATTCTCAGTGAAGGACATGTCACTTTTGCTAAAGTAACGTCAACTCCATCTTGATTATTTCCCCTTCCTACTAGAATAGGGTATCTTGCTCTATCTAGAGTAATGTCACTTATAAATCAGAGGACTGGTTCCTAATTCTTAGGAAAGACTGGGTGGCCAAAACTTTCATACATTGTATCCCTACTCGGGAGCCTCCCAACCGAACCTAAGTAATTGATCTTGAACTCAAGTGATAATCTTAACCTCAAGTGACTGAGTATCACTTAACATCATCAGGAACATATTTATTTCTTATCATACTAGTTCCTCATATCTAATTGTCTCATTCTCTATCTCTTTATCTTGATCCCTAAGAATTCACTAAGACTATTCATCTTGAGTTTACTATCTTCAAGATCCTATTTCATCTATTCAGGAATCTGATATAGCTACTCTATTAGGCTATCTTAGCCTTAACAAGACTACATTAATTCCTCTAGCTTAGGTTGCTACTTTACCCTCCCATTAGGGTACATACTCAAACCCTTAAATGTCTTATCTGACTTCTAGTCATTACGCTTTCTTGGTAAAGGGAGTCTTTTAATATTTGATTAGTGGCTACTCTTTACTTAACCTCTGCTAGTCATACTTAATTTCATTCTATCATAACATCTCCCTCCTCCTGAAGGACTTCTGTGTCCCTAGACTAAAGGAATTCTATATCCCTGGCTTGAAGGACTTATGTGTCCCTAGCCTCACTGTGATCTTTAACTAAGTTAGCTACTTCCTTTCAGCTAATTGAGGAGGCTTTGGCTCATCACTCTAGGCCATTCATACCTTTAGGTTTCCCCTATCCTCAGGGATCATTAATAGGTAGAAAGCTTTTACTATCCTTCCTTTAAACCTCAACTAACTAAGAATTAAATTTCATCTCTTATTGAACCTCAATATTCATTTTTCCTAGAGCATTTACCTCCAATCCATAAACCTTCGTTAGACTATGAAAAAGTAAACTTTCACTAACTTTGATCTCAACCTAAATCAGGCCTTATCTAATTCGGTTCGTACTTTATATCCTGATCAGAGCGTTCCTATCCTACACCAGAACCTCTGCCCAGTGCAATAATCTTTATTATGTGCTTATGCCAGAACCTTTGCTCTGATATCAAAATGAAACATTCTACTTTTAACCTCTCAGAGTACACATTCGAAAGCGTATTTGATTAGCGAAAGCATTACTTTGACCCAAAAATTAAAAATTTGCAATTTGGTCATTGGGTACTGTTCATTCTTCATTTTCTAGATTGACAGTCTAACTTTGAAAATCATAATTAATTCTAAAAAAATTATATAGAGGTGATCCAAATTTATATTTGAAGCTCTTTCATTATCCTTAAGGAAAAAATATAAATCTGGACATGTACTTGACCAATCAATAAAGTTTATTCATTGAATTTTACTGTTCATTTGGTCAATTCTAGAACTTCCAAATTCTGACCCTCAATTTTTTAGATTCATTTATCTTAATGTACACATCCAATTGAGGCGTTCTACCTATTAATTTAAATTTTAGGATGTGTACTATATTCCTACCAAATCTCGTCATTTAATTCATTAGTTTACTAGGTTAAACTGAAGCTGGAATCTCAGTACTCTAGGACCTACATTTTTACCATACTACATTTTTTCCTTAATTATTCTAGCATGTATAAATCATCCTCTTAGCTTCTCATTCATTCATTTACATCATGGGAATATTCCATAATTATTCCATACATAACCATCACATAATTTGGCATACTATACGTCATTTACATAAAAGGATAAATCATAATTCACATGGTAGAGCATTCAATTTATGTACTTCCCCTCCTCCATTCTTTAGCTCTCCTTCAAGCATATGTATTATAATTGACCTATTATGGTTGTTTAAGGTAGGGTGAGATTCTAGGGAATCTCAGTAGCAAACATTACCACTTATATATGCTAATTCATGATATGTCATTTTACTTAAATTTACTTTAGTTAGTGATATGCCATCATGCTTTATGTTTTGTATAAAATGCATGGCCATGGAAAATATGATATAAGAAGCATTTTAAACAATATTTATCATGCACAATATCATTCAATCAGCTCAAACATCTCAACACATAAGCGTTCCATATCAAACACATAAAGGGGTAAGTCCACTACCTTGTACCATAGCTTTTCTCCTTTGTTCTTCAACTTGTTTCCCAAGCTTACCAATAATATGTTGTTGGAGATTGTGCCCTAAGGGCCAATCATTATATTATGAATATTGTTGATTTATGAATTTCTTAATTATGTTATCATATTATTTGCATGTTTATTGTGATGACCATCCTTGGATAACTCATAATCTTATCCTAAATGTCCCTGGTCGGTCATCTATGCGGGAGCAGAGATGAAATAAGACCAGTATGACTTTGAAGATATATGCAGATATAAATCAAAGTCATAGGCATATGTAAGAGTACAGGGTGTTGGACTGGCCCGCTGTGAGAGAGCTGCATGGGTTAAGTCACAAGTTTCTCTCATACACAAGCCATGTCACTATACCCTTTGACCTGAGATCATCATGGATTCCTGAAGGGAATTGGAAGACACGCAGCGAAAATTAACTTTAAAAAATTTTCCATTCCCAGCCAGGATCTACTGAATATGTTTAAGTCAAGGAGAAAGAAGTGTTACCTTCGGTATTCAAGCTATGGTCGTGACCTCAGTGTCCACTAGTCGCGACTCTTCGCCTCTGGAGTTTTCATTCGCGACCTCCTCAGCTTCTTGTGACGACCTGTCACCTCTGGAGTTTGCAGTCGTGACCCACTAAGCTTCTAGTCGTGACCTGTTGTCTCTGGAGTTTGCAGTCGCGACTTCCTCTGCTTCTAGTCGCGACCTGTAGTCTCTTTTCGGATTTCTGACGTTCAGATGCCAATTTAGTCACGACCTCTGTGTCAACTGGTCGCGACTTCATCGTACCTGGTGCTCTTTTCTCGATCGCAAGAAGTCGACAACTCAGATCGACTTCCTCTACCGGTATCCACACGAATAGCGTTCCAACCACGAACGACGTGCTAGCGCCTCTTATCCCTCTAGGGCTTTCTCAAGATTCCATCCTCACCGTCTCTATTTCGGCAGTTTCTTATCTGCAAACCTTTTGCACTCTCCTTGTAATATCCTTAATTTCTGTACTGATTTCCATATACAGATTAAATGGAATATACGAGTTCTGTTTCAGGAAAAAGATGTGGTCCTTTATGTAAAGAAAACGATTAAATTGCAAAAGAAAAGAAATGAAAGGACTTAAATACAAATATGGAAAGTTTAAGGTTAGGAAAGAAAGGTAGACAAAAAGGTGGGGTCTTAAAGTGTAATTTTAGCCAAATAAAGGGACTTAAGTGCAAAGAAGGAAAAGTTCCCTGGGGCTAAAGTATAATTAAAGAAAATTAGGCCAGAAGTGGTTTGGACTGACCGGTGGCATTTCAGTCCCAGATTTTACCAGAAGATAGGGCAAGTGACGCTGGGTAATCCAGCCTAATACTGGAATTTTTTAAGACTCCAGATAGCCGAAAATGGACTGATCGTCCGAAAGTTATAAAAATTTATACCGGATACCCTAGATTTCAGATATAAGTAAGAAATTACAGGATGATGCACCCTTATGGGACGGATGTCGAGAAACTGACAGAATACCGATAGGAGGTCTGTAGGAAAAGTTATCCGCAAATTAGAAAATCCAGACGGGGTATGAGGCCTCCAGGGATCCGATAGGGAGATTTATCGGTATTTTTAAAGGGGCTGAATGCGATCGGATGACTTCAGTCAGATGACTGTTATAACCCACAGGGATGCCTGAACACAGTAGGACACTTTATCTGGGAAAAGGAGCCGGTGTTCGGAAAGGTGTATAATCGGTAAATAATAATTAAAATATTCGGTGAACTGGGACAGAGGAAGATTCCTCGTAATGCGTGCCATACAGATAATGGACCCAGGAAGCCAAAAAATGGCGCCATTAGAGGCCCAATAAGACTCTTGGACTGATAGGTGGGCCAGTATCCAGCGGAACCTAGGAAAAGTGCGAAATTACGAAAATGCCCCTGTGTTGTACAAAAAGGGCAGCAGATGAATGGAGGGCATTCTGGTCATTCTGGATAGGCCTAGAGGCTAAGACATGTCTAAATAAGATTGACTAGAGCCAGTATATGCTTTGACTAGGTTCAGAAAGGTGTGAAATGACAATTTTGCCCTTAAGGTTAAAATAGGACAAGATAGGGCACCAAGGGCATTTCGGTCATTTCGAAGGGGATCTGTAACTAAGTCTGGACCCAGTATTAAAAAGTTAATGATAAAAATGTCCTAGATACTAAATGTGGGGTCAGTAGACATAAAAAAGATTTTTAGAAAAATTAGATTCAGAAAACAGCACGTTTTTCGAGGAGACGGACCGGGCCGATACCGGATTGGACCGAAAAGCTTCCGGAAGGCTCTAGCTCCCTCTCAATTTCACCATGTGAAGAATGTGGGAGGTGAGGTGTCCCATGAGTTGGCATTGAGTGATGTCATGCATGATGCAGTAAAAGGAATAAAGAAAAATAGGAAATTCAGGAAAAACCAGGACCACAGGATCATAAGTCTTCAAAATTACGAGATTGCCATTGCTCAACACTATAAATACCCCCCTAGCTCCTCATTTCGGCACAAGCAAGAAAGAGAGGAAGAAAGAAGTTCTTGAGAGAGAAAGTGAGAGAGAGAAAGAAGTAAGGAAGTTCTGGTGAAGTTGGAAGTAGTAGAGAAGTTCTGAAGCTCTGCTTTTGAGGTAGCAACTAATCCTAGCTCTTATGTAATGTCTTTATGATTTGTTGTACTTTTTTTTGGTTGAATTGTTGTCTTATATGTTATGCTTGAAGCTCTATTCCAATGCTATGATTATATGTTATTGAACATGGAAGCATGCAGCATACTTATCTGTACACAATCACAAGCAAGCATCGTCACTCTGCATTACATATATTGTTATGATTATTGCTATTAGGATTCTTTTGAATCTTATTCCCAAATATAACATTACAGGGGAGGTTCTGTCAAAATAAAATTTGGAAATCTTAAGAGACGCCAGTAGACTGCCGAAATTCCAGCAACGAAGATGGGACAAAGAAATGAACTGATACGTACTGTGTACGTAGGTGCTGTCTAAGGAGGCTGGAAGTGAGTGGACCTAGCAAGTTCATCCAGTCTTTCCTAGGTACTTACGTAGAATGGTAGCTCCTACGGGAATTATTGAATCGGTACAAGATTGATTAATTTCTACAGACAGAATGTAGCAGTTATGCTGTTGGAATTTTAGACAACGAAAAGTGTAACAGAAATAGGAGAATGTTAATCATGCACTAATATATAACAGTTGATTATTTGATATTAATTGTTATCTGGCATGTATAACTGATATGTGTTGGTGGTATGCATGTGTATGTAAAGACTAAATGCTGAAAATAGGCTCAGTGAACAGTAATTCGTGAAGACCTACTCATGTTTGATAAAACATTAAAAATAGCAAATGATTGAATTAATGTACGAAATTTTTAGGTAAACAAGTAGACATACTAAGATTTAATTTGATATATATAGTGCCTCATTTGGATGTATACACAAAAAGATATAAATTGTTAAAGTTGGGACCAGAATGCTGGATTCAGGAGAAAGTCATTGGATGAACAGTAAGATTGAAACGTTGACCCACGTTGAATTTGTCAAGTATTGGTCAACCAATGATTTTTCCCTGAAATATACTTAAGTTATATTAATGTAACAATTTGAACCACTTCATTTCGATTTTTCTAGAATTAGTTATGAATTTTCAAAGTCAGGTCACTCATCTGGAATTTGCCACAGTGAACAGTACCCGATATGAATAAAATTCCAGATTTAGAGTTTAGACTTTAATGACTCTGAAAGTGGTTCTAAGTGCTACTGAATGGTCCCTAAGATGTATAAAAATAAGGATGTGACATTTTGGTATCAGAGCAAAGGATTCTGGCTTAGGAAATGCTCTGAGTAGATGATTTGTAGATAGATATACCATGATAAAGCTGTCATAGTTGACACTAAGTTAGTGATTGCAGGATGGCTAGACATAGAGGTGGGTCTGAAACTACAGTAAACCAATGGGAATTAAGACCAGAGGTCTCTAGTTCAGATAGTTCAGAAGAAGAGATAGTAAGCAATGATTCTGACCTCTGGAAAACTCCAGTAGCTGGTGATTCTGAGGAGGATAGTTCCTCGGTAGGATCAAACTTTCCGATTGATGATCAGGAGGTGATGATAACAGAAGGCCCTATTCCTGCCATTCCCATAAGTGCGGTACCCTTGAGTATAGTAGATAGTTCAGGATCCAGCTAGGTACGTGGTCAGAGTAATGCTCCAGGTCCCAGTAGGCCCGAAGTGACCCTAGTAGAAATACATTTGGGAGGTTTAATCGTAAGAATGGTCCTAGGGAGGAACCTGAATAGAGAACAATTTGAGAGCTCAGTAGCATTAGCCCGACAACTATACGAGTTGAGGCAGACTCTGATCAGAAACATAGATCAAGATTATACGGTCTACAAGGAGTTTATTACGAGAGTAAAAGCAATATACCAAGCTTGGGATCTAAATGTGCTGACCATGAGTCTTTGGGAAGCTATCATGGATGATGTACTACCCACTAACCCTACGTGGAGATTAGAGTTGGACCGGTATTTTGATGAAGAACCATACTGTACCGTATCCAACTGGATCTACTTAGTAGGAGAGTTTATTAGAATGAAGTTTAAGAAAAAATAGAGTAATGTTTCCAATGTATAAAAGATCAGTACAGTAGCATATGTAAGACTGTAATATGTACTTTGTATGCTATGTTTGAACTGAAATAAGAAATGTTGTTGTTTATCGCATTCCTTTCTATGTTAGAACATAACAAAATGGTTCGAACAAGAAGAACGATTCCAGCGTAGGAACCACAGGAAGCTGGAAATCTTAATCAACTAATTTTAGAGCGATTAGAGCAATAACAAAAGATGATAGAAGAAATGAGAGCTGCTCAGGCACGAAATGAGCAGGAAAGAGATGCTGCCATAGCCACAGCAGTAGCAGCAGCGGTAAATAATTTAAGACCGCCAGAACCTTCAGGAGCAACTAGTAGAGAACCTGAAGAAGTACCACAACAGGTGGAGCAGCCCCAGAGAAGGGTTGAATCGAGGGAGGAGGCAGTAGGAATCCAACAATGGATGGTTTGATTTTGTAAACACAATCCTCCAGTATTCGAAGGGACATTCGAAGTACAGGTAGCAGAGAACTGGGTTAGCAGATTAGAGAAGATCTTTAAGGTCCTCGACTGCCCAACTGAAACTAAGGGCCAAATGGCCATCTATCAATTGAAAAAGGATGCGGATAGATGGTAGAAGAATACAGAGTTACTTCTCCAAGCAAGAGACATTTCAGTTACCTGGGAAGTGTTTCTTGAGCAATTTTATGAGAAATATTTTCCTCAATCTGTCAGAGATGAAAGGGAGGCCGAATTCCTTGTGCTGAGGCAAGGAGAAAAAGAAGCTTTTGATGAATATTTGGCCAAGTTCATCCGGCTATCTCAATATTCAACTTACCTACACCAAGTGGATGACGAACGCTGGATGACAGAAAGAATGATTAGAGGACTGAACTCTATGCTAAAGGATAAGTTAACTCCGCAACAATACAACCAGTTCAATAAGGCTGTGGAAGCGTGCTGAATTGTAGAAAATAGCATGAATCATCGAATGCTGTCCAGACCTGGGAGTAGAGATCAGGTGATCCCGGACAAGGCCAGTCAAAATCAAGAAGCTACAGGTAGGAGCAGCTATAAGAAGAGGAAGCGACCGTGGCAGAGCAAAAAGCCAAATAGAGGAAATTTCCGCGGCAGATCCAACAACAGGGATTCAAAGGCCCCAGTATGTGAAAAGTGTGGAAGAAATCATGGGGATAGACCATGTTTAATGGGTCAGAATGTTTGTTACACCTGCGGAAAGCCCAGACATTTTTCGAGAGAATGTCCTCAAGCTATAACTGATCCAAGGCCAAGGACGGCGGGACGAGTGTTTGCACTCAGTAGAGAGGACGCGCAGCGATCATCTGAGATGATCCAAGGTACAATCTACCTCAATGATCATGCTGTGACTGCTCTATTTGATTCGGGTGCAAGTCATTCCTTTATATCTTATGACTGTGCTAAAAGCCTAGGCCTTCTGATCAGTAAATTGCGTTATGATATATAGGTGAAAACCCCCACCAACACTAAAGTAATCACGTCTGATGCCTGTCTAAATATCGTTGTGCGTTATGAGCACTGCAGTACCACCCTGGACCTGATCTGTATACCTTTCCTGGAGATTGATGTCATACTCAGTCTAAATTGGTTATCCTCCAATAATGTGATGTTGGACTGCATAAACAAGACCCTGGTTCTTGGTCCAAAGATCACTGATCGGAGCTCAGAAGTGCAACTGAACTTCATGACGGAGGCTCAGGCAGAAAAATGTTTACGGAAAGGATGTCAGGGATATGTGGTATTCTTTTCTGTCAAGCAGAAGTATAAGAAGGCATCGAGGAGATTCCTGTAGTCAATGAATTTCCTGAAGTCTTTCCAAAGGAGATTCAGGGATTGCCTTCTGAGCGTGAAGTGGATTTTGCGATCGACATTATACCTGGAGCTGGACCAGTGTCAAAAGCCCCGTACAGGATAGCTCCCAATGAAATGATGGAACTGAAGAAGCAAATTGAGGAGCTATTGGAAAAGGGTTTCATACGACCCAGGGTATCGCCATGGGGTGCTCCAGTGCTATTTGTCAAGAAGAAAGATGGCAGTTTAAGGCTATGTATTGACTATAGGGAATTAAATAAGCTTACAGTTAAGAATAAGTATCCTCTTCCCAGAATTGATGACCTGCTAGACCAATTGGCAGGAGCGAGCTTATTCTCCAAGATTGACTTGAGATCTGGCTACCATCAACTAAGGGTCAAGCCAGATGATATTCCAAAGACGGCATTCAGGACGCATTACGGGCATTTTGAGTTTCTTGTGATGCCTTTTGGGCTAACCAATGCACCTGCTATTTTCATGGACTACATGAATCGGATCTTCAGGCCTTATCTAGATCAATTCGTTGTGGTCTTTATTGATGATATTCTGGTGTACTCCAAATCTCCAGAGGAGCATGAAAGGCATTTGAGGATTGTTCTTGGTACCCTTAAAGAGAAGAAGCTCTATGCTAAGCTGAGTAAATGCGAGTTTTGGCTGTCAGAAGTCAAATTTCTCGGTCATGTCATATCCCGAGACGGGGTAGCTGTGGATCCTAGCAAAGTTGAAGCAGTTTTGAGCTGGGAGCAGCCAAGGACAGTGACAGAGATCAGAAGTTTTCTCGGCCTAGCAAGGTACTACAGAAGATTTATTCAAGACTTTTCTCGAATTGCCTTACCACTTAACAAGCTGACCAGAAAGAATCAGCAGTTTAAGTGGGATGAGAAGTGCGAGGCTAGCTTCCAGCAGTTGAAGCAGAGATTAATGACTACTCCCGTGCTGATTATTCCAGACCCAACTTAGACTTATGTAGTCTACACTGATGCTAGCAAGCAGGGGCTGGGATGTGTGCTTATGCAGCAAGGTCGAGTAGTAGCCTACGCCTCTCGGCAGTTAAAGCCACATGAAGAAAATTATCCCACTCATGATCTGGAGCTTGCTACGGTGGTCTATGCCCTAAAGATATGGAGGCACTATTTATATGGAGCAACGATAGAATTATTTTGCGACCACAAAAGCCTGAAGTATCTACAGGATCAGAAGGAGTTGAACATGAGGCAGCGGCGATGGATGGAATTGTTAAAAGATTATGATTTTTAGATCAAATACCATCCAGGGAAAGCCAATGTGGTAGCTGATGCCCTGAGTAGAAAGGTGGTGCAGGTTGCATACATGATGATCAAGGAATTGGAATTGATAGAAGTTATGCGCGACTGGAGCCCTCTATATCAAATGCAACTGGTGGAGAATCCTTTCGGGGGAGTTCATGTCAGAGCTTGCATAGAAGATGAGATCAAAGAGGCTCAAAAGCAGGATAAGCTCGCGGCAATATTCAAAGACAAGCTGGAGAAGGGGAAGACAAGGAATTTTGAAATGTCCCCCGACGGATTACTACAGTTTCGGGGAAGACCCTATATCCCTAATGTTATGGGATTAAGGGAAAGGATTCTGGAGGAAGCACATAAAAGCTGGTATACTGTACATCCAGGTATGACCAAGATGTACCATGATGTTAAAAGGTTATTTTGGTGGCCTGGATTGAAGAAAGATGTCGTGACTTACGTGTCTAAGTGCTTAACCTGCCAGAAAGTGAAAGTTGAACATCAAAAGCCAGCAGGAACATTACAGCCTCTAGAAATCCCTGAGTGGAAATGGGATGGGATTGCCATGGACTTTGTGGAAGGACTACCCCTTACTCCAAGTAGACATGATGCAGTGTGGGTAGTAATTGATCGATTGACAAAGTCAGCCCATTTTTTGGCAATCAATAAGAGAGATTCTCTTGAAAAGCTGGCAAAGCTGTATATAAAGGAGATAGTTAGACTTCATGGTATCCCGAGCAGTATTGTGTCTGATAGAGACCCTCGATTTACTTCAAATTTCTGGAGTGCTTTACAGGAAGAAATGGGCACTACTCTCAGATTTAGTACAGCTTATCATCCTCAGACAGATGGTCAATCTGAAAGAACGATACAAACGTTAGAGGATATGCTGAGAGCATGTGTCTTAGATTTCAAAGGCAGCTGGGATATCCATTTTCCCCTTATAGAGTTTGCTTATAACAATAGTTATCAGGCCAGTATTTGGATGGCCCCTTTTGAAGCACTTTATGGACGGAAATGTAGATCCCCCTTATGCTGGCTAGAGCTGAGCGAGAGAAGGATGCTTGGTCTAGATATAGTAGATCAAACCGCAGAACAAATTGTAATGATTAGAAAGCGATTGTTAACGGCTCAAAGTAGACAGAAAAGCTATGCAGATATCAGAAGGAAGCCGTTGGAGTTTAAAGAAGGAGAACATGTATTCCTTAAGTTAACTCCAACCACGGGAGCCGGACGATCGATTAAAGTGAAGAAGTTGCATCCAAGATACATAGGACCATTTCAGATTCTCTCAAAGATAGGAGCAGTAGCCTACAAGTTGGCTCTTCCTCCGAATCTTAGCCAGATACATGATGTGTTTCATTTTTCCCAATTAAAGAAGTATGTTCCAGATCCATCTCATGTGATTGAGCAAGATGAGATCGCACTGCGAGATGACTTGACCTATGAGGTTGGACCGGTGCAAATTGCTGATAGAAAAGTCAAGCAGTTGCGAAATAAGCAGATTCCTTTAGTTAAAGTGATCTGGAAAGGCTTGACTGAACAAGAGGCTACATGGGAAACAGAAGAAAAGATGAGAGAAAAGTACCCTAAATTGTTTGTATAGGATAGATGTAATGTAAATTTTGGGGACGAAATTTATTTTAAGGGGGAGAGAAATGTAATATCCTTAATTTCTGTACTGATTTCCATTTATAGATTAAATGGAATATACGAGTTCTGTTTCAGGAAAAAGATGTGGTCCTTTATGTAAAGAAAACGATTAAATTGCAAAAGAAAAGAAATGAAAGGACTTAAATGCAAATATGGAAAGTTTAAGGTTAGGAAAGAAAGGTAGACAAAAATGTGGGGTCTTAAAGTGTAATTTTAGCCAAATAAAGGGACTTAAGTGCAAAGAAGGAAAAGTTCCCTGGGGCTAAAGTATAATTAAAGAAAATTAGGCCAGAAGTGGTTTGGACTGACCGGTGGCATTTCAGTCCCAGATTTTTCCAGAAGATAGGGCAAGTGACGCTGGGTAATCCAGCCTAATATTGGAATTTTTGAAGACTCCAGATAGCCGAAAATGGACTGATCGTCCGAAAGTTATAAAAATTTATACCGGATACCCTAGATTTCAGATATAAGTAAGAAATTATAGGATGATGCACCCTTATGGGGAGGATGTCGGGAAACTGACAGAATACCGATAGGAGGTCTGTAGGAAAAGTTATCTGCAAATTAGAAAATCCAGACGGGGTATGAGGCCTCCAGGGATCCGATATGGAGATTTATCGGTATTTTTAAAGGGGCTGAATGCGATCGGATGACTTCAGTCAGATGACTGTTATAACCCACAGGGATGCCTGAACACAGTAGGACACTTTATCTGGGAAAAGGAGCCGGTGTCCGGAAAGGTGTATAATCGGTAAATAATAATTAAAATATTCGGTGAACTGGGGCAGAGGAAGATTCCTCGTAATGCGTGCCATACAGATAATGGACCCAGGAAGCCCAAAAATGGCGCCATTAGAGGCCCAATAAGACTCTTGGACTGATAGGTGGGCCAGTGTCCAGCGGAACCTCAAAAAAGTACAAAATTACGAAAATGCCCTGTGTTGTACAAAAAGGGCAACAGATGAATGGTGTAACACCCCAATTTTTAGGCCTAGAGATGCCAGAAAAAGAATTCAAGGGCATAATCGTAATTATGGGAAAGATCGGGCTGGTAGCCGATGAGTACCATATTTTGCCAGAAAATAGAGAAAATTATCCTGATCATTTCACTGAACTGTGAAATGTGCATATGAGGTCTCTATGTGTATGAAAGAATTAGAAATGTGACCAAGGGTAGAATGGTCATTTTTGAAAAGTGTGCGCGGGAGCGTACTTTCAGGCCAAAATAGCCCGGTCTGGATAAAATATCTGAAAATACCAGGAGATAGAGAAAAGGATTCCGGATTGAATGACGCAACACAGAATTTTGATTTGAGGTCCCGATTTTTCTGTAAAATTCTCGAAGATGGGAAATTACAGTTATAATCGGTAAAGGAAGAGCAGTCCGAATAGAGATGATCGGACTATGGCCAGAGGCCATACAGTGTTGTCTAAGGCCCGTAGTGACACCAGGGAAGGCCCAGGCCCATAATATCAGTTCAGTGGTAAGAGGGGCCGTGTCCGGGGGAAAATGTGCAAAATGACGAAAATGCCCTTATGTTATAGAATAACTGAAGAATAAGTAAAGGGTATTTTGGTCATTTGGCTAAGGTTAGACAGTCAAGAAGGGGTATCTGGATAGTTGACCAGGGCCAGAGAATACTCTGGTAAAATATGAAAAGACAATAATGCCCCTAGACCTAGTAAAGGAAATGAAACGACTTAAGTGCAATTATGGAAAGTTTCAAGGCCAAAAAGAAAAGTAGACAAAAATGTGGGGTGCTTAAGTGTAATTTTAGCCAAGTAAAAAGGGACTTAAATGAAAAGAAGAAAAGTTCCCTGGGGCTAAATTATAATTAAAGGAAGTTAGGCCGAAAGTGGTTTGGACTGTCCGAAAGCATTTCAGTCCCAGATTTCACCGGTAGAGAGAGCAAGTGACGCTCGATAATCTAGCTTAATACAGGAATTTTTGAAGACTCCAGATAGCCAGAAATGGACTGATCGTCCAAAAGTTATAAAAATTCATACCGGATATCCTAGAATTCAGATCTAGGTGAGAAAATACAGGATGATACGTCCTTATGGGACGGATGTCGAGAAACTGGCAGAATACCGATAGGAGGCCTGTAGAAAAAATTATTCGCAAATTAGAAAATCCAGACGGGAGTGTGTGGCCTCCGGGTATCCGATAGGGAGATTTATCGGTATTTGAAAATGGACTGAATGAGTTCGGATGACCTCGGTCAGATGACTGATATGACTCACAGGGATGCCTGAACACCGCAGGCCAATGTATCGGACAGAAGGAGCCGGTGTCCGGATATGTGTATAAACGGTGAATAATAGATAAAATATTCAATAATTATTAACGGGGGAAGATTCCTCGTAATGCGTGCCATAAAGGTATTGGACCCAGAAAGGCCCAATAATGGCGCCAACAGAGGCCCAATGAGACACTTGGACTGATAGGTGGGCCAGTGTCCGGCAGAATCCCCAGAAAAGTGCGAAATTACGAAAATGCCCCTGTGTTGTACAAAAGTGTAACAGATGAATGAAGGGCATTTTGGTCATTCTGCACAGGCCCAGAAGCCAAGGTATATACAGATAAAGTTACTTAGAGTCAGTATATGCCCTGATAGAGTACAGAAGGGTGTAAAATGATGATTTTACCCTTAGGGTTAAAATAGTACAAGAAAGGGCACCTAAGGGCATTTTGGTAATTTGCCAAGGGCTGTTTCTTGGGAATCGAGCCATCAGAGTACTTGAGCTTGATCAGGATCCAAGACAACATTCCCAGAGCCCAAAAACGTAGCCCATGAAGTATGTGGGAAAAAGTGGCATTAAAATACTATTTTAATGCTGTTTCAATAAAGTAAAGTTACTCGGTCGGCACGATAACCGAGGAGGTGATCAGATAAAGTCCTGGATTTAACTGGATATCATTGGAAGGCGTGAAAGGTCCCTTCCAGGTGCCACATGACGCAATCTTAAAGGCAGAAGAAAAAGGTGAGGACACGTATTACGAGGTAGGACTCTGGACCAGTGAGTCAGCTGCTGAGGTGTCCCAGGATTTCAGACATGTGATAAATGTGACGCTGAGGTGGCATGCTGAGGTGTCCTGATGATGTCATGCATGATGCAGTAAAGGAAGAATTAAGAAAAATAGGAAAATCCAGGAAAAACCAGGACCGCAGGATCATAGTTCATGGAAATTACGGGATTGCCATTGGAGGAGGTTATAAATACCCCCCCTTGCTCTTCATTGTGCACGGCTCAAGGCATTTAAGAGAGAGGAGGAGGTGCTAGAGAGAGAAAGTGAGAGGAAGAAAGAAAGAAAGGAAGTTCTGGCGGAGCTGGAAGCAGAATAGAGATAGTAGAGTTCTGCTAAGCCTATGAGGTAGTAACTAATCCTAGCTTTTATGTAATGGCTTGTGATTTGTTGTGCTATTGTTTGGTTGGATTGTTGTCTTATATGTTATGTCTGAAGCTCTGCTATAATGCTATGATCATATGTTATTAAGCATGGAAGCACGCAGCATACTTATTTGTACACAATCGTAAGCAAGCACTGTCACTCTGCATTACATATATTGTTATGATTGTTGCTATTGAGATTCCCCCGAATCTCATTCCAATAAGTAAACCATTACAGGGGAGGTTATGTCAAAATGAATTCTGGGAATTTTAAGAGACGCCGTTATGCTGCTGAAATTATGACAAGATGGCAATAGTAGAGAAAGGAGCTGATACGTACTGTGTACGTAGGTACTGTCTAAGGAGGCTGAAAGTGAGTGGACCTAGCCGGTTCATCCAGTCTTTCCTGGGTACTTACGTAGAATGGTATTTCTCACGGGAATTACCGAATCGGTACAAGATCAGTTACTTTCTGAAGATGAAGCGTAGCGGTTATGCTGCCGGATTTTAGGCAGGAAATGATGTAATAGAAGTATGGGAATTTATGTACATGGTCAGATGTAAAACAACTTATTAATTAATAATAATTGTTGTTTGGCATGTTTGCCTGATATATGATGGATGTATGCATATGTATGCAAAGTAGAAATGCTGAAATTTACCACTGTGAACAGTAACACGTGGTAATCTAGTCATGTTTGATAAATGATTAAAAATAGTAAATGGATGAATTAATGTATGAAATTTTTAAGGTAAATAGTAGACATACCAAGGTTCGATTTTATATATAGTATGACTCATTTGGATGTCTACACAAGAAGATATAAATTATCAAAGTTGGGATCAGAATGCTGGATTCAGGGAGAAAAACGTGGGATGAACAGTAAAGTTGACACATTTACTGACGTTGACTTGGTCAATTAATGGTCAACGAGTTATTTTTCCCTGAAAGATAATTGAGTTAGCTTAATTTATCAATTGGAACCACTTCATTTAGATTTTTGTAGAATTAGTTATGATTTTTCGAATTCAGGTCACTCATCTGGAATTTTCAAAGTGAACAGTACTCGATAAGAGTAAAACTCCAGATTGGGGAATTGGACTTCAATGACCTTGAAAGTGGTTCTAAATGCTACCAAATGGTCCCTAAGACATATGAAAGTAAGGATGTTTCAAATGGAGGGCATTCTGGTAATTCTGGATAGGCCTAGAGGCTAAGACATGTCTAAATAAGGTTGACTAGAGCCAGTATATGCTTTGACAGGTTCAGAAAGGTGTGAAATAACGATTTTGCCCTTAGGTTTAAAATAGGACAAGATAGGGCACCAAGGGCATTTCGGTCATTTCGCAGGGGATCTGTAACTAAGTCTAGACCCAGTATTAAAAAGATAATGATATAAATGGCCTAGATACTAAATGTGGGGTCAGTAGACATAAAAAGGATTTTCAGAAAAATCAGATTCAGAAAATAGCACATTTTTCGAGGATACGGACCGGGCCGATATCGGATTGGACCGGAAGGCTCTAGCTCCCTCTCAATTTCGCCATGTGAAGAATGTGGGAGGTGAGGTGTCCCATGAGTTGGCATTGAGTGATGTCATGCATGATGCAGTAAAAGGAATAAAGAAAAATAGGAAATTCAGGAAAAACCAGGACCACAGGATCATAAGTCTTTAAAATTACAAGATTTCCATTGCTCAACACTATAAATACCCCCCCTAGCTCCTCATTTCGGCACAAGCAAGAAAGAGAGGAAGAAAGAAGTTCTTGAGAGAGAAAGTGAGAGAAAGAAGTAAGGAAGTTCTGGTGAAGTTGGAAGTAGTAGAGAAGTTCTGAAGCTCTGCTTTTGAGGTAGCAACTAATCCTAGCTCTTATGTAATGTCTTTATGATTTATTGTGCTTTTGTTTGGTTGAATTGTTGTCTTATATGTTATGCTTGAAGCTCTATTCCAATGCTATGATCATATGTTATTGAACATGGAAGCATGCAGCATACTTATCTGTACACAATCACAAGCAAGCACCGTCACTCTGCATTACATATATTGTTATGATTATTGCTATTGGGATTCTTTTGAATCTTATTCCCAAATATAACATTACAGGGGAGGTTCTATCAAAATAAAATTTGGAAATCTTAAGAGACGCCGGTAGGCTGCCGAAATTCCGGCAACGAAGACGGGACAAAGAAAGGAACTGATACGTACTGTGTACGTAGGTGCTGTCTAAGGAGGCTGGAAGTGAGTGGACCTAGCAGGTTCATCCAGTCTTTCCTAGGTACTTACGTAGAATGGTAGCTCCTACGGGAATTACCGAATCGGTACAAGATCGGTTAATTTCTACAGACAGAATGTAGCAGTTATGCTGTCGGAATTTTAGACAACGAAAAGTGTAACAGAAATAGGAGAATGTTAATTATGCACTAATATATAACAGTTGATTATTTGATATTAATTGTTATCTGGCATGTATAACTGATATGTGTTGGTGGTATGCATGTGTATGTAAAGACTAAATGCTGAAAATAGGCTCAGTGAACAGTAATTCGTGAAGACCTACTAATGTTTGATAAAACATTAAAAATAGCAAATGATTGAATTAATGTACGAAATTTTTAGGGTAAAAAGTAGACATACTAATATTTAATTTGATATATATAGTGCCTCATTTGGATGTATACACGAAAAGATATAAATTGTTAAATTTGGGACCAGAATGCTGGATTCAGGAGAAAGTCATTGGATGAACAGTAAGATTGAAACGTTGACCCACATTGAATTTGTCAAGGATTGGTCAACCAATGATTTTTTACCTGAAATATACTTAAGTTATCTTCATGTATCAATTTGAACCACTTCATTTCGATTTTTCTAGAATTAGTTATGAATTTTCAAAGTCAGGTCACTCATCTGGAATTTGCCACAGTGAACAGTACCCAATATGAATAAAATTCCAGATTTAGAGTTTAGACTTCAATGACTCTGAAAGTGGTTCTAAGTGCTACTGAATGGTCCCTAAGATGTATACAAGTAAGGATGTGACACTCCTTGCCCCCTTTTCTTGTGTGTAGAACCCTAGCCCCTAATATCAAATATATAGGATGCTATCGGGCTTCTAATTGGGCTGGGCTTCAGAATTAATCTTATATTAATTTTGAAATTAATACAATATCATATATTGCATAATTTGATAAGAAACTAATTAAATAAATATGGTTTTTATTAAATCTATCCCACAGATTTAATTCACCTATTTATTTAATTTAAAATAAAGATAAGATGGAATTATATTTGATTTATTCTTTTAAATCAAATTTGAGATATCTTATCAATTTTAATTTTAAATTCAAATAGATCATATCAATTTAAATTCAAATTCAAAAGTGATAGAGATTTAATTTATCCTTATAAATTAAATCTTACAAATATATCTTATATTATATATAATATATAAATTCACCCTAGATTATTCATTGAATCAAGACATATCTTAGATTCAATGAACCTGGACATCACAGCTCGAGTTGGGCTATTTTGTGTGCGGCCCTGTAGGCCCATATAAAGTTGGCAGTGGGCCAGTTACTATACTGATCCACAAGTCGTAAGCGGTCTCTAGCAAAACATTATGACTACCCAAATCATTTGAGGATCGATGAACGATATTACCTTTCATACAACCATATCATGTCCCTTTTGTCACACGATATTTCGGTCATGGATGAGGCATGGTGAACGTCATCCTCCTATTCCTGACAGTTACTTTCTCGATCCCTGAGTAGTATGACTATAGAAATGGAACTACCCTTCCATTACAGTATGGCCATACATTTCTCAGACTCACTCATCGAGGGACCCAGTAATATCTCACTACGAATGTGAGGGACAAATTCCATCTTGATCATTCATATTCCTCCGCATGAAAAACCACTGAGCTCAAACATAGCCTTTATGATCACTCGGTCAAAAGTGACTTTTGACTAGGTCAAAGCTGAGCATTTGTGATGTAGGAATCCATGATGATCTCATGTCAAAGGGCATAGTGACATGGTTTGTATATGAGAGAAGCTTATGACTTAACCCATGCAGCTCTCTCATAGCGGGTCTGTCCAATACCCTGTACTCTTACATGAGCCTATGGCTTTGATTTATATCTGTATATACCTTTAAAGTCATACTGGTCTTATTTTATCTCTGCTCCTGCATAGATGACCGACCAGGGATATTTAGGATAAGATCATGAGTTATCCAAGGATGGTCATCACAGTAAACATGCAAATAATGTGATAACATAATTAAGAAATTCATAAATCAACAATGTTCATAACATAATGATTGGCCCCTAGGGCACAATCTCCAACAATTCCTACATGACAAACGCTCAGCTTTGACCTGGTCACTTTTGACCGAGTGATCATAAAGGCTTTGTTCGGGCTCAGTGGTTTTTCATACGGAGGAATGTGAATGGTCAAGATGGAATTTATCCCTCACATTCGTAGAGAGATATTACTCGGCCCCTCAATGAGTGAGTTTGAGAAATGTATGGCCATACTATAATGGAAAGGTAGTTCCATTTCTATAGTCAGATTACTCAGGGATCGAGAAAGTAATAGTCAGGAACAGGAGGATGACGTTCTCCATGCCTCATCCATGACCAAAATATCGTGTGACAAAAGCGACGTGATTTGGTTATATGAAAGGTTACATCGTTCATCGATCCTCATATGATTTGGGTAGTCGTAATATCTTGCTAGAGACCGCTTACGACTTGTGGGTCAGTATAGTAACTGACCCACTGTCAACTTCGTATGGGTCTACAGGGTCGCACACAAAATAGCCCAACTCGAGCTGTGATGTCCAGGTTCATTGAATCTAAGACATGTCCTGATTCAATGAATAATTTAGGGTGGATTTATATATTTTATATATATATAAATTTATATATATATTATATATAATATAAGAGATATTTGCAAGATTTAATTTATAAGGATAAATTAAATCTCTATCACTTTTTAATTTGAATTTAAATTGATATGATCTATTTGAATTTGAAATTTAAATTGATAAGATATCTCAAATTTGATTTATGAGAATAAATCAAATATAATTCCTTTTTATCTTTATTTTAAATTAAATAAATAGGTGAATTAAATCTGTGAGACGGATTTAATAAAAACCATATTTATTTAATTAGTTTATTATCAAATTATGCAATATATGATATTGCATTAATTTCGGAATTAATATAAGATTAATTCTGAAGCCCAACCCAATTAGAACATGATAGCATCCTATATATTTGATATTAGAGGCTAGGGTTCTATACGAGGAAAAAGGGGCAAGGAGAGTGCAAAAGGTTTGCAGATAAGAAACGGCCAAAATAGAGACGGTGAGGACGAAATCTTGAAAAAGCCCTAGAGGGACAAGATGTGCTAGCACGTCGTTTGTGGTTGAAACGCTGTTCGTGTGGATACCGGTAGAGGAAGCCGATATGAGTTGTCAACTTCTTATGATCAAGAAGAGAGCACTAGGTATGACGACGAGTCGTGATGTGTAGACACTTAGGTCCCGACCATATAGGGGTCCTGAACGTCAGAAATCCGAAAAGAGATTACAGGTCGCTACTAAAAGCTTAGGAGGTCGAGACATAAAACTCCAGAGATGACAGGTCGCGACTAAGAGATTAGGAGGTCGCGACAGAAAACTCCAGAGGCGACAGGTCAAGACTAGAAGCTGAACAGGTCGTGACAGAAAACTCCAGAGGCGACAGGTCGAGACTAGAAGCTGAGCAGGTCGTGACTGAAAACTCCAAAGGCGAATAGTCGCGACTAGTGGATACTGAGGTCGCGACTACAGCTCGAATACCGAAGGTAACACTTATTTCTCCTTGACATAAACATATTCGGTAGATCCTGGCAGGGAATAGATTTTTTTTTAAAAGTTAATTTCCGCCGTGTGTCTTCCAATTCCCTTCAGTGGTATCAAAGCCATGCCGTTTTGTGTTTAAGTTAGGTTTGATTGTTGATACATGTGATGTATGTTAGACTTCTTAGCCGTTCATATGATAACATGTGAATTATGTATGACATATAGGGAATCCGTTTTATGTATGACATATAAGTAATCCAAAAGGAAACTGAAATCGGAGGTGTATATTAATTGATTTGATCAATTAATATTGATGGGGGTCTAAGGAAACTGAATTAAGATTCTTGATTATTTATCAAAAAAAATTCTTAGGGCGTTGCCCCAGACCCCGCCCGTTAAATGGCTAGCTGGATCGCCGTGGTTACCTGGTTGTAGCGCTAGATAATCGTAACACATACTGCTTTTCCTTATGTATGAATGTTTTGAAATATTTATTGTCCTTCACATAATATGAATTTTGATTCTTGATTTTTTGGGTATGGTGAACAATATGGCTCTAGATTACAAGTGTTGTAATTTTTCTAAATACGGCCTGCGTGTCGTGCCTTCCTCTAATTACTCTCGTTGTACATTCTCTTCTCATCTCAGTCCCCTCGAATGTTAAAACGAGGTTTCCTTATGTAATTTTCCTATTCTAATTAGAGATCTCCTTTTATTGGCTTGAGGGGACTTAGGATAGGTGAGCCATATTGTATCACGTTTAAGATTATGCATCTTATGCTTATATGTTCGATATGCATATCACTTGTATGAGATACAACCAAGATACATGCATCTTATAAACCAGATAGATAATTAAGCCCTCTAAATGAAATCTTAAGTCATAATACCATCAATTAATGAACACTTGTTAAAATCTCAATCGTTCATTTGTAGGCTCCACCAAAGTGGGTGCATTTGAGTTATCTTAGGGAGATAAGTAAAGAGTAATGGTGCTACTCACATATGTTTGTTATTGTTTGACTTAATTGAGATTATCAAAACGGTTTTGGGTCTCAAGGCATTAGATGGGATTAAACCATGTCGGATCATATGATGATGGAATCCCATCAATATCTAAGAGTTACATTTGATGTAATTGGTAAATCTGTTACCTACCTAAATAACTTAAAGTTAAGCGTCCTGCCAAAACGGACTTAAGTTTAAGCCAAATAGGGATTTTAGCCCACTAATTATTACATTGAGGGTTATTTTATTTAGTGGGAGATTGCTAATTCAATTGCATATTTTAATTGTAGAATCATGACGACAGTAATACTGCTACATTATCGTTGTGATCTGTCCTTGAGAAGGACAAACTCAATGGGACAAACTTTCTTGACTGGTTTAGGAACTTGAGAATTATTCTCAAGTAGGAAAGAAAGGCATATACCCTAGATCAACCCATTCCTGAGGAATCAGCAGCCAATGCTCCTAGAGCTCAGAGAGATTCTTATGCGAAGCATAAGGAAGACTCTGTCGATGTGGGATGCTTGATGCACCATGGTTCTAGAGCTCCAAAGAGATCTGAAACACATGGAGACTTATGAGATGATTGTACATCTTAAGGAAATGTTCCAGCAATAGGCAAGGCAAGAGAGGTATGAGACCCCTAAGGCCTTACATTCCTGCAAGATGGCTGAAGGTGCATCAGTCAGTACTCATGTCTTAAAGATGAAAGGGTACATTGATCACCTTGAGAGGCTTGGATTTCCCATGAGCCAGGAGTTAGCTACAGATTTGATCTTGAACTCACTCCCAGAAAGTTATGACCAGTTTGTCATGAACTACAACATGAATAACATGAAGAAATCTATTTCTGAACTGCATGGGATGCTTAAAACTATTGAGCTGACTGTTAAGAAGAAGCCCAGTACAGTTTTGATGGTTCAGAAAGGAAAGGGTATGAAAAAGAAAGGCAAGGGCAAGGGGAAGGGTCATGGTTCATCAGGCAAGACCAAAGAGTCAGGTAAGCCTGAAACTAAGCCTGCACCAAAGAAGGCAAAGCCTCTAAAGGAAGGAGTTTGCTTCTTTTGCAATGAACCGGGTTATTGGAAGAGGAATTGCAAACTCTACCTTGAAGATCTGAAAAAGAACAAGAAGGATAGCAGGGCTATCACTTTAGGTATTTATGTTATAGACATTCATCTCTCTACTTCCACTATATGGGTATTAGATACTGCATGTGGTTCTCACATTTGTACAAATGTGCAGGGCCTAAAGGTCAGTAGAAAGATGAAGAAAGTTGACCTACGAATTGGAAACAAATCAAGGGTTGCTGCTTTAGCTGTAGGCACTTATGAATTAGTTCTGCCCACTGGCTTTTGTTAGTTTTGAACAATTGCTATTATGTTCCTGCTTTGAGTAGTAACATTGTTTCTCTTTCTTATTTGGATAAGGAAGGTTACACTTCCATTGCTGGGAATAATAGATGTTCCATTTATCGTAATGATGTTTTCTATGCTCATGGTGATTTGCATGTTGATCATTACATATTAAACTTGGAACAACCCAATCATGGGAATATCTATAACATAACCACCAAAGGGTCAAACCAAACGATTTGAATCTGACATACCTCTGGCACTGTCGTCTTGGACACATAAATGAGAAACGCATTTCTAAACTCCATCAAGATGGATTTCTCAACTCATTTGATTTTGAATCATATGATACTTACGAGTCTTGTTTGTTAGGTAAGATGACAAAGTCACCTTTCACTGGGCACAGTGAGAGGGCCACTGATTTGTTGGGCCTCACACATACAGATGTGTGTGGACCGATGAATACAAATGCTAGAGGAGGTTATTCGTACTTCATCACATTCATAGATAATTTTAGTAGATATGTCTACGTCTATCTAATGAAACATAAATTCGAATCTTTTGAAATGTTCAAGATATTTCAAAATAAAGTACAAAACCAGCTTGGCAAAATAATTAAAGCCCTTCGATCTGATCTAGGTGGTAAATATTTGAGCCAAGAGTTCATCGATCATCTTAGGAATTGTGGGATAGTCTCACAATTGACTCCTCCAGGAACACCACAATGGAATGATGTTTCTGAACGGAGGAATCGAACACTATTAGATATGGTTCGATCCATGATGAGTCGAACAGATCTTCCACCGTCCTTTTAGGGCCACGCCCTAGAGACAGCTGCGCTCACACTGAATCGTGTTCCATCTAAGGCAATTGAAAAGACTTTGTATGAGATATGGACTAGGAGGAAACCTAGTTTATCTTTTCTCAAGATTTGGGGATGTGAGGTCTATGTTAAAAACAAGCCTTAGATAAATTAGCGCCCAAATTCTCAAAGTGCCTTTTTGTGGGATATCCTAAGGAAACCAATGAATATTATGTCTACAACCCCACTGATAACAAAGTATTTGTTGTCAGAAATGGTATCTTTCTCGAACGAGAATTTATCTCTAAAAGAACCAGTGGGAGGAAGGTACACCTCAAAGAAGTTCGAGAGCCACAAGACACCACAGAACCACAGATGGAAAATAGAGAAGACTCACAACAAGTTGTAGAGACTCCTCAAGTCACGCAAGGCCCACGACGATCTAATAGGGCACGACTTCAGCCTCAGAGATATGGATTTCTAATTTTTGACAATCGTGATGTGTTGCTCATTGAGCATAATGAGCCAACTACCTATCGAGAAGCTATAGTGGGACCAAACTCTAAAAAATGGCTAAATGCCATGAAGTTTGAGATGCAATCCATGTATGGCAATCAGGTATGGACCTTAGTCGACCCGCCTGAAGGTGTAAAAATCGTCGGGTATAAGTGGGGTTTCAAAGAGAAAACTGACATGGATGGCAATGTAAATGTCTTCAAGGCACGACTAGTTGCAAAAGGATTTACTCAAACTCATGGTGTGGACTATGATGAGACCTTTTCCCCAGTTGCAATGGCCAAATCAATCAGAATCCTCCTTGCCATTGCAGCATATTATGACTATGAAATATGGTAGATGGACGTCAAGACAGCCTTCCTTAATGGAAAGCTCCTTGAGGATGTGTACATGACATAACTTGAAGGGTTTATGCGTTCCGAGGACTCTGGTAAAGTGTGCAAGCTTCAAAGGTCCATTTATGGACTGAAGCAAGTATCTCAGAGTTGGAATCATCGTTTTGATGAAGTAGTCAAAGAGTTTGGATTTTTTCAAAAAATTGATGAACCTTGTGTGTACAAGAAGGTTAGTGGGAGCACAGTTGTGTTTTTGGTACTCTATGTCGATGACATCCTACTTATTGGGAATGACATTCCTACCTTGCAGATTGTCAAGTCTTGGTTAAGAAAGTCTTTCTTGATGAAAGACTTGGGTGAAGCCACCTGCATCCTAGGAATTAGGATATATAGAGATAGATCTAAAAGACTTCTAGGACTCAGTCAGAGCACATATATAGACAAGATACTGCATAGGTTTAGTATGCAGGAATCAAAGAGAGGTTTCATACCCATGTCTCATGGTATTCACCTTAGCAAGGATTTGTGTCCTAGTACACCTGATCAGTGAGGTCGTATGAGTAAGGTTCCATATGCCTCGGCCATAGGATCTATCATGTACGCCATGTTATGTACTCGACCGGATATCTCATTTGCCTTAAGTATGACTAACAGATATCAACAGGACCCCAGTGAGGGCCATTGGACTGCTATCAAGAATATCCTTAAGTACTTAAGAAGGACTAAGGACTTATTCTTGGTCTATGGTTGATTGGATGACGAGCTCTGTGTATAGTTACACAGATGCAAGTTTCCAAACTGACCAGGACGACCAGAAATCGTAATCTGGATACATATTCCTCCTAAATAATGGAGCAGTAAGCTGGAAGAGCTATAAGCAGAGCACTATAGTAGATTCTATAACAGAAGCTGAGTATATAGAAGTATCTGATGTAGCTAAGAAGGCTATTTGGATCAGGAAGTTTATTACTGAACTAGGGGTGATGCCTACCATCTCAAATCCAATAACTTTGTTCTGTGACAATAGTGGTGCCATTGCACAGGCCAAAGAGACTAGGTCACATCAAAAGACCAGCATATACTCAGGCGATTTCATCTCATCAGAGAAATCAATGATAGAGGTGATATAAAAATATGCAAGGTAGCAGGAGAAGATAATGATGCTGATCCTCTAACAAAGCCGCTTGTGCAAGCAAAGCATGAGTGTCATATTAGGTCAATGAGAATTAGGCAAATTAATGATTGTACCTAGTGCAAGTGGGAGGATGTTGGAGATTGTGCCCTAAGGGCCAATCATTGTATTATGAACATTGTTGATTTATGAATTTCTTAATTATGTTATCATATTATTTGCATGTTTACTGTGATGACCATCCTTGGAAAACTCATGATCTTATCCTAAATATCCCTGGTCGGTCATCTATGCGGGAGCAGAGATAAAATAAGACCAGTATGACTTTGAAGATATATAGAGATATAAATCAAAGTCATAGGCACATGTAAGAGTACAGGGTGTTGGACCGACCCGCTATGAGAGAGCTGCATGGGTTAAGCCATTAGCTTCTCTCATATACAAGACATGTCACTATGCCCTTTGACTTGAGATCATCATAGATTCCTACATGACAAACGCTCAGCTTTGACCTAGTCAAAAGTCACTTTTGACCGAGTGATCATAAAGGCTATGTTTTGGCTCAATGGTTTTTCATGCGGAGGAATGTGAATGGTCAAGATGGAATTTGTCCCTCACATTCGTAGAGAGATATTACTGGGCCTCTCGATGAGTGAGTCTGAGAAATATATGGCCATACTATAATGGAAAGGTAGTTCTATTTCTATAGTCAGACTACTCAGGGATCGAGAAAGTAACGGTCAGGAACAGGGGGATGATGTTTTCCATGCCTCATCCATGACCGAAATATCGTGTAACAAAAGGGACGTGATTTGGTTGTATGAAAGGTTACATCGTTCATCGATCCTCATATGATTTGGGTAGTCGTAATGTCTTGCTAGAGACCGCTTACGACTTGTGGGTCAGTATAGTAACTGGCCCACTGCCAACTTCATATAGGCCTACAAGGTCGCACATAAAATAGCCCAACTCGAGCTGTAATGTCCAGGTTCATTGAATCTAAGACATGTCTTGATTCAATGAATAATGTAGGGTGGATTTATATATTTTATATATATAAATTTGTATATATATTATATATAATATAAGATATATTTGCAAGATTTAATTTATAAGGATAAATTAAATCTCTATCACTTTTGAATTTGAATTTAAATTGATATGATCTATTTGAATTTAAAATTTAAATTGATAAGATATCTCAAATTTGATTTATGAGAATAAATCAAATATAATTCTGTCTTATCTTTATTTTAAATTAAAGAAATAGGTGAATTAAATATGTGAGACGTATTTAATAAAAACCATATTTATTTAATTAGTTTCTTATCAAATTATGCAATATATGATATTGTATTAATTTTAGAATTAATATAAGATTAATTCTGAAGCCCAACCCAATTAGAACACGATGGCATCCTATATATTTGACATTAGGGGCTAGGGTTCTATACGAGGAAAAAGAGGCAAGGAGAGTGCAAAAAGTTTGCAGATATGAAACGGCCAAAATAAAGACGGTGAGGACAGAATCTTGAGAAAGACCTAGAGGGACAGGAGGCGCTAGCACGGTGTTCGTGGTTGAAACGTTGTTCGTGTGGATACCAGTAGAGGAAGACCAGGTACGATGATGAGTCGCGACGTGTAGACACTTAGGTCCCGACCATACAGAGGTCCTGAACGTCAGAAATTCGAAAAGAGACTACAGGTCATGACTAAAAGCTTAGGAGGTCGCGACATAAAACTCCAGAGATGACAGGTGGCGACTAGGAGATTAGGAGGTCGCGACAGAAAACTCCAGAGGCGACAGGTCGAGACTAGAAGCTGAGCAAGTCGCGACAGAAAACTCCAGAGGCGACAGGTCGAGACTAGAAGCTGAGCAGGTCGCGACTGAAAACTCCAGAGGCGAAGAGTCGCGACTAGTGGATACTGAGGTCGCGACTACAACTCGAATACCGAAGGTAACACTTCTTTCTCCTTGACTTAAATACATTCGGTAGATCCTAGCAGGGAATGGAATTTTTTTTTAAAAGTTAATTTCCGCTGCTTGTCTTCCAATTCCCTTCATGTGTGGCTCAGCTAAATTCTTCCAAACATCCTCTTGGATGTCTCAAGATCCTAAACACATCCACATTGATCATGCAATTCATTAGGACCATAATCTTACACCAAGTGGAATACTAGTCCTCTTAATTTTAGGATTAGTGTTATAGCTTTATAACAATTACTCTCATAGGCCAATCCTACACAATTTTTAATGAGGAATCCAAAGATGATCTTTGATTTTTAAAAATCAAACTCCTACCACATGTTCTTCATAGTGGCAGAGAGGTAGCATATCTTGGTGCCAAAATGCAACTTTTATTCCAATGCTTGCAATCTCACTTCATTAACTTAGTTTCATATAATGTTTTATTCAAAATCCATTGGAAGCCTTAGAATCATAAAAAGCGCATCCTACGCTATAAAATCTATCATAGCCATGGCTTAGGGAGCATAGGGAGCTTTAAAATCACATCCTACCAAAACATAAAATTCAACCAAATACAAGCTAAAACTACTTGAATCCTATATATTCCAACTTATTTTACCTATTTCTAACATCAAACTCTTCCTTCCCTTATCATTATAGATTTCTTCCAATAACATAGGGAGGAGATTTACATGAGTTCTAACCACTTAATATAACAATTAATCCTCCCAACTATAAGATCAAAGACTTAGGAAGAGATGTTACCTTGTATGATTGATCAAACACCCCTTGAATTTGCCTTGTCTTTCTTGAGTTTTCATTGTGCAAGAGCTTCCCTATGGTGTCCATATGAATACTGAGCTGCTGCTATCCAAGGGTATTTATAGACCAATTTTGAGATTAGATGGATGGCTATGATTACACTTGTTATGGATGGCCAAGATTGATCTTGAAAATCAATGGCCAAGATTTAACCACCTAGCTTGCTTACATAATCAACTCTCTTCCATAACATCATCCATGTGACATCATCATGATAGGTGTCATCCCTACCTGTAAAAGGCTGAAAGAGGAAAGAGGACAGGAAGGGATTATAATGATAAGCAGAAGAAAAGATAATGGTTAGATAAGTTTTAAGTTGAAGAAAGAAAGAAAAATATAAAGTTATAAAGCCAAATGGAGGTAAATGTCATTTGTGCAAAAGTTAAATAAAGAAATTCAAGAAAAATAGAAAAAAGACTTAAATAGAGTTTTGATATTTAAGGTACTAAAATGGAGTTTCAAATTTTGTAGAAATGGATTAAAGTAGAATTTGGCAAATTCATGGACTAAAGTGTATTTTGCTCAATTTAGAGGCAAAATCATAATTATGAAAAAGGTATGCCAGAAAAGGCCCAAAATTGCCCAGAAATATTTCAATCTCAAATTTTAATAGTAGATAGAGGATAATATTTAGGGGATGCATATTTTTTAGAATTCTAATTTGAGGTCAAGAAAAGTTGATCTTAATTTCTAAAGTCTAGAATTTATTATAGGATTTTTCGTACCTCAGAATTAGATAAATTATTTTAGGAATTTCTTATATTTATTATAAGAATTTATGAAAATAATAGAACCTAAAAAAGAGTCCTGTAGAATTTATTAATGAATTTAAGGTGAAATATGACACCGATAAATGATTTAAAGAAACATATAGAATTTTTATCAGGACTTTTGGGTCTCAAAAAATTATGAATCTTTGTAGGAAATTCATTTAATGGTAGAATGAATTTCTAAAAAATGTCAAAACCCTTAAAAGAGTTTTATATAATTTATCTCAAAATTTAAGGTATATTAGGATATCCGATGAAGGAGGTGCCTTGAGATTTATGCCAAATTAATAGATTGGGCCTAGACAAGCCCAATATGGCATCATCAAGTATGAGAGCCCAAGATACCCAAGAATTTCCAAGTGATCAATTGAATTTTTAAGGCAATTTTTTAAAAAATGAAAAGAAAGGAGAATTTTCAAGAACATGTGAGGTGGCATGGTGAAGGGTCCTTGTGGGACCCACACCTCCTCTATGTAGGGCCAAATGAAAGGAAGAAGGATTATCCATGTGTTATCATAATATTAAAATAATGTAATAATTAATTTAATGATGACTAAGTCTAATTAATTAAAAATCCAACCAAAGATAAGCAAGATTAAGTCATTGTAATAATTAGGAAAATGAGGGATAATTTAGTCCCAAAATGCCAAAGTTCACTCTATAGATTCCCCCTTATTTTCTTCACAAATGGCACCAAGAAACTAGGGGAAACTCTTGAGGATTTGAAACTCAACCAAACATAGAGAATTTTCAAGGCACTTTAATCCAAAGTAATCAAGGTTTAAAGTAAAATCTTCCTAGCTTTTATATACATGTTTTGGAAGGTTGAAACTAGGTTTTTAAAGTTTTAGAAATTGGATTTTCTCTTGGATCCCATGTTGGCCGAAATTCAAAGAAAAAGAAGAAAGAAGGAAATTAAGTTAGAACTATGTAATTGATACTTAGGCAAGCTATAAATGATCATTGGTTATGGGCTTAAGTTGTGATTATTGACTTTGCCCTTTATTGAGACCATTTGACCAGAGCTATTCTAGATAGGAGGGATGTGAATTTCATGGTTGTGATGCTTCCATTGAATCCAGATGATGATTTTGTATAAGACTAAATAAGATTGGAGCTTTAGAAGCATTGGAATTGAAAAGTAAAATTTTGGCACTTTCTCTATTACTGTTCATACCCCTGGATAGCAATGAGAATTTCATGATTTTGATGCTTCTAATGGATTTAAAATGAAAAATTGTGTGGAATTAAGTAGAGAAACAAGTATTGGAAACATTGGAATCAAAATAAAAAATTTTGGAATTTCTTGAGGGTGCTATAAGGTTCTGTCCATATTTTATGTGGGAGCTAGAATTTTATAATTCTAAGGCCATAAATGGATTTAAAAGGTAAAATTGTGTAGGGTATAGTCAAGACACAAATTAATTCAAAGGGTAATGAAATTAACCACAAATAAAGAAAGTTAGAATTAATTAAGTTCAATGTTCTTGAATGCTAGTTGAATTGGAACATAATGAATAAATGATTATGTGATGTTTAGACTTTGATTTGTATGTTTAAGAAGTCAGCCACTTAGCAAGGGGAAGTGACAAGGAAGAGAGTAAAAGAAAGTGAAGCATTAAGGTAGTAAACTATCCTAAACTTGTATGTGTTTGATGATATGCTTAGCTGTGTTATGACTTTGTTGAACTGTGTTGCATATGTGTGAATGATTGGTGAAACATCCTACTTTCAACCTCTCAGAGTACATATGTGGAAACAAATTTGATTAGCGAAAGCATTACGTTGGCCCAAAAATTAAAATTTTAAAATTGATAACTAATTGTAGAAAAATCGTATGGAGGTGGTAAAAATTTAAAATTGAATCTATTTCATAGATCTTTAAGGGAAAAATATAAATATGGACATTTACTTTGCCAATCAATACAGTTAAATCGTTTATGTTTACTGTTCATATGGCAAATTCTGGAAATTCCAGATTCTGTTTTGTAACTTTGGAAATTTGTTTCTCTTGATATACACATCCAAATGAGGCTTATTACCTATGAATTTAAAGCTCCTTATGTGTAATACATGCTCATAAAATTTTGTGAATTAATTATTTCATTTTCTATGTCAAACTGAAGCCACAAAGAGACTGCTTCAGGACCTACGTTTTACCATTTCAGTTTCCTTTATTTAATTCCCAATAATTGTTCCAGCATGCATAAACCATCTCTTTGGCTCTCATACATTCATATACATCATGGGGTTATGCCATAATTATTTCATATATTTTTCTTTACATATAATGGCATATTACATAACATTACATAAAACAAAAATAACACCCATGACATGCCATCACTTGTCTACTTCTTCTCTTCCATTCCTTAGCTTATGTATCAAGCATGATTCTTCCATCATAAATAACCTATTATGGTTGGTTATGGGAGGGTGAGATTCTGGGGGATCTCAGTAGCAAACGGTACCATTCAATACATACAAGATGAATGCAAGTGCATGACATGTTTCCTTTATCTTTCTTGAGCTTCCATTTGCATACTATCATGCTCCATGCCAATCACTATTATGCATAACCATAAACTCATAAAGGGCAGAGCATATATCATTCATACATATCATACATCATCATCACATATCATAATCATATCAACACACAAACATATACATCAAGTTAACAAGAATGGGTAAGTTCACTACCTTAAGCATAAGCTTTTCTCTTGTTCTTGCACTTGCTCTCTAAGCTTCCAACCAAATATTGGTTGCTTGCTCATCCTTTTTAACTCATTTCTTTGATATATCATGGCCCTAAACTCAATTACATTGTGTATACAACTCATTAGAGCCATTACATAAACATTGCACACTAACTTCCTTAAAATCCCTAACTTTAAACTTAAATCTTGGAGTTAGTTGTTTAACCTTGTAATAATTATTTCCTTAGACCAATCCTACATAATTTTGTCCAAGGAATCTAAATATGATATTGGAATTATTAGAATCCAACTCCTCCTATGAAATCTATTCAGAACCGAAGCATACCCTCTTTATTTCCAAATATTCTCATTTTGACTCCAATGCTTCCAATACTTGTTTCTCTACTTTATCCCACACAATTTTTCATTTTAAACACATTGGAAGCATCAAAATCATGAAATTATAACTCCTGACCAGGTGCATGAATAGTGATAGAGAGGGTCTCAAGATTACAATTCCAAGATTACATGATTTCCTAAGTTCAAACTACTTAATTCTAGCTTGTTTAAGCTTGTCTAAACATTTTATAACTCAATATTCATCTTTTTTCCCCATCAAGACAGAACATCCAGCAGCTCCCATGGAGAGAAAAATGGTGATTCAAACACCCAAATCCAAGGGAAATCTTCCTACAACATAATACAAAGATAGGAGGAAGAAGTTACCTTAGATCCTTACTTGATTGGCTCTTGGATTTGCCTTGTTCTTGCTTGAGATTTCATTTTACAAGAGGTTCCCCATGGTATTCCTTTTCCTTACGTGATGCTGCAGATTTGGGGAGGGTATTTATAGAAAAAGTTGGGTGGAAATGGAAGGCCAAAATTACTTTGGTTACTATTTGATCTAATGGTCCATATCTATCCTTCCATCAAGCTTGCCCTAGAAGCTTTGCAAATGACATCATTCATGACATCATTTAAGGCTGTATTTGGCACAAATTAGAGGAAAATACTGATAGAAAAAATTATAGTCCAGTCCGATACTGATCTAGTCAGTTTCATAAAAACCAGACTATTTTATATTCCTAATTTCTTTAATATTCCAGAATATATTTTCTGACCTTAAATCCAGTATCTGGATTTTTCCTACCAGTGAAATTATTGTACTGAGTATTTATCTGCTTACTATTCCTTGGAAAATGGCCAAAATGCCCTTGGTTCACTATCTTACACTATATTAACCCTAAGGGCAAAATTGTCATTTCACACCTCTTTACACCTTATCAGGGCATATACTGACTCTTATGATTCATCCTTGTACCTGCCTTGGCATTTTTGACCCTGTTCAAATGACCAGAATGCCCTCCATTTATCTCTTGTTCATTATTATAACACAGGGGTATTTTCGTAATTTCGTATTTTTCCCAGTTCCTCTGAGCACTAGCTCACATAACTGTTCAATTACCTTACTAGGCCTTTGAGACTCCATTTTGGGCCTTTAAATGGGTCCAATGTGAAACATCCTTCCTTAGACCCTTCAGAGTACCCTTACGGAAGCAATCTTTACTTTATTAATTCTCTCCTTCCGAAAATCCTGGCAGAAAATAACTGTACTGATTCAGTAATTCCTATGAGAATTATCATTCTATGTAAGTACCCAGGAAAGACTGGATGAACCGGCTAGGTCCACTCACCTCCAGCCTCCTTAGACAGCACCTACGTACACAGTACTTTTTATATTCTGCCAGTACAACAGTATTTTCTAGTAAATATCCTCAAACTTCAGCCTTAAATCTCGACCTTAAACCTTAACCTTACCTATACTCAATTGGAAGTATCTTAGATCATTGGAATACCTCTTAACCTGAAAAATATGAATTTTCAAAAGTTAAGCTTACGGGTACTGTTCATCGTTACTGTTTATCGTTACTGTTCACTTGGTAATTCCCGATTACAGCCTAAACTTTAGAAATTCATAATTAAATCTAAAAAAATCATATTGAGGTGGTTCTAATTTCTAATGAAATATATTTCATTTAACTTTGATAAAAAAATATGAAAATAAGGTTTCATTGTCCAGATCAAATCAGTTTAATTATTGAAAATTACTGTTCATTTGGTAAAACTGGAAGTTCCAGTTTCTTTACCCCATTTTCAAAAATTCATTTCTCCTTGTATACTTATCCAATTGAGTCTAACTACCTATGTATTTAAAGATCAGAACGTGTACTTTAAGCTCACCAAATATCGTGGAAAAATTCATTCATTTACTATATGAAAACCACGTAGGAACCTTACTGTATCGCATGACTTGTTTTATCTTGATCCAGAGTTTAAGTCCAACTTTGAAAAATCATATCAATTTGAAAACTTAACCAAATTAGGCGTTCTTGGTGTCCAATTAAATATATGGATCTTAGCTATGTTCATGCCAAATTTTATGTGAAAACTCGTTGTATAAGTTGCTTAAACTATCGCTGGAAGTAGTCTGCCTCTCATCGGATCCAGTGCATGCATACATTATACATACCCATACATCATCATCTAAGTTGAAGGCATGCTTTTCAAGTCATATACACATTGTTCTTTCCCATTTACCTTCCTCCTTATGAAGTTCCAGCACCTAGAGCAGTGTTTATTGATATGGGAGGAATGAGATTTCATGGAAATCTCAATAGCAAGTAATACAAACTATAAGGTTATGTATGCTTGATTAAATGCCTAACATGTTATCATGCAATGGGAGCTAATTCATGATCATACATAAGCAAACTCTAACATGCATATTGTCATGACATAGATTGCAAGGAGTTGCACATATTCATAGCTCATCATCATCATAAACATCATCACATAACATACTAAGCTCAACCAAACTTCATGCATAACAAGTAAGCGTATCAATCACAAAATAACATAAGTTTATAGTAAAGTATTCTTGCTACCTCTTATGAGTCCTTGTTCTTTCCTTCTTGAATTGATCTTTCCTTCCCACAAATGTCAAAACCTAGACATAACAAGACAATTACTAAATTATAACTTCATTCCAAATAAATTCCAAGTCTAGGTTTCATTAAGTCCCTTTCTTTCTCTACTTTGTAACATATGTTTACATCTTTCTAAACTAAACTCTCCTGGTTCATTTCCACATAATTTTTTATGTAGAATCCAAATATGTAATCAAAAATTTCAGAATTCAATTGCTTCCCCATGTTTAGTACAGAAACTGAAAGATAGCTCTAGCTTTTCCAAAAATTCTCATTTTGATTCCAATGCTTCTAATACTTGTTTTCCTACTATAACCCCACACAATTTTCCATTCTAAACCCATTGGAAGCATCAAAACCATGAAAATCCAACATATAAACAGTGAACTCGTACTATACATAACAGAACACCCTCTTGGATTCACAAGCGCAAATGGATTCCTAAGTCATTATCATGTGATTCAAGCTTGTTTAAGCTTGTGTAAACTATCTAGAACATAAAACTCATGTTCCTATCACATATCCACAGAAATTCCAGTAGCATTTCCCCAAGATTCAAGCCTCAAAAACCATTTAAACTCAAGAACAAACCATGAGAACAAAGTGTAGAAGCAAGGAGGCAACTTACCTTACTAGTTTTTTCAAGATCCTTGCTTCCTCCAAGCTTGTGTGAAAAAAAATCAGAATATGACAATTGGAGCTCTCTTTCTGCGATTACTTTGGCCAATTGTATTTTATATGATACATGGAAGCATGCACAATACATTATGCTTACACAATAACAATCAAGCACAAGTACAAAGCACACTTAATGCATATATTGTTTATTTCCATTTACTGCTCAGATTTTCCCAGAAATCTTATCCCTATTTATTCCCAAACAGCAGGACCATCAAGCACAAGAGGAGAAGAATAGTTGATGATATAATTGCTGCTTGCATGGTGTATGATTGTTGATTTTGTAATGTATCTAAACATATATATGGTTGTTGGAAATTCTGCATGTGAACAATAACTCTTGATGATGCAGTGGCTTTTGAGATGTAATCAAAAACATTAAATGACATAATAATTGTATGATATTTTACCAGTAAATAGTTAACATGTGAAACTTTTTTTTGCTTCTTAGAATGCCTTATTTCTATGTCTATACACGGAGAATAGATTTTTCAAATTTAGGGATCAAAATCTGTTTCCAGAATATTTGATTAAATGAATAGTTATCTTTTATGCCAAAACTATACTGATTGGTTGAGTATTTGGTCTGAAACATATTTTCCCTTCAACTACATTATGTTTGGTTCGTGTAACCTTTTGAACCACTTCGTTTTAATTTTTCTTGAATTAGTTATGATTTTTTGAATTTGTCGCTAAATCTTAAAGTACCACATGAACAGTACCCCCGTGAGCTTGGGAATTCCAGATTTTGCATGTGACTTTCCATGATCATATAAGTAGCTCTAAATGGTACCGATTTGTTCTTAAGGCATCAGATAGGATAGTTCCATAGGGTCTTTCCCTAAGGCATCAGATAGGATAGTTCCCGTTCACTAACCCTAGGTAGTTAATCCTTTATTAAGAATAGGGTAATTGTTGGATAGTTAGTTTGCTCATTTAAGTTAGTTTTGCAAGGAGTAGATATGGGGTTTCATAAAGTTAAGTCAAGCTGTCAATTAATAAGGGAGATCCTCGACCAATGTGACCTATGAAGATAAAGTGCACCCTGTTATGATCCCTCTTCAGACTCTAACGAGATATCTGACTCTAGTAATGATAATATAGAGGGTAGCTCAGAAAGGAACCAGTCAGGGAAGTTCACAATAAAGGATCTTAAAGATATTTCCATAGGGTCAAACCTCTAGTTTAGAGAGCCTGTAGAGGTTTAACCAATAGCTGTGTATCCATCAGATACTGCTAAGTTTGATAATTCCCCTCAGTATGAGTTTGTTGGTGAGCCTTCCAATCCCGATGTCACTTCTATCCTCCAATTCTGGGACATATTATGGCTGATGAAGCTAAGTATTGGTATTGGATTCCAGGTAGACTATACTTATACCTCCTCTACTAGGGTTTAAGGATAGGATTAGTATCTATGACCTTCATCCCCCTCTGCCAAAGAAAGATGATGTCAACTATACATGTCTTAATCAAGCTGTGGAAGGTGAGTTACTTGACCTAGGCTAGGGGATTGACAGAAGTCACAATTGTAATATCCTTAATTTCTGTACTGATTTCCATGTACAGATTAAATGCAATATACGAGTTCTGTTTCAGGAAAAAGGTGTGGTCCTTTATGTAAAGAAAATGATTAAATTGCAAAAGAAAAGAAATGAAAGGACTTAAATGCAAATATGGAAAGTTTAAGGTTAGGAAAGAAAGGTAGACAAAAATGTGGGGTCTTAAAGTGTAATTTTAGCTAAATAAAGGGACTTAAGTGCAAAGAAGGAAAAGTTTCCTGGGGCTAAAGTATAATTAAAGAAAATTAGGCCAGAAGTGGTTTGGACTGACCGGTGGCATTTCAGTCCCAGATTTTTCCAGAAGATAGGGCAAGTGACGCTGGGTAATCCAGCCTAATACTGGAATTTTTGAAGACTCCAGATAGCCAAAAATGGACTGATCGTCCGAAAGTTATAAAAATTTATACCGGATACCCTAGATTTCAGATATAAGTAAGAAATTACAGGATGATGCACCCTTATGGGGCGGATGTCGGGAAACTGACAGAATACCGATAGGAGGTCTGTAGGAAAAGTTATCCGCAAATTAGAAAATCCAGACGGGGTATGAGGCCTCCAGGGATCCGATAGGGAGATTTATCGGTATTTTTAAAGGGGCTGAATGCGATCGGATGACTTCAGTCAGATGATTGTTATAACCCACAGGGATGCCTGAACACAGTAGGACACTGTATCTGGGAAAAGGAGCCGGTGTCCGGAAAGGTGTATAATCGGTAAATAATAATTAAAATATTCGGTGAACTGGGGCAGAGGAAGATTCCTCGTAATACGTGCCATACAGATAATGGACCCAGGAAGCCCAAAAATGGTGCCATTAGAGGCCCAATAAGACTCTTGGACTGATAGGTGGGCCAGTGTCCAGCGGAACCCCGGAAAAGTGCGAAATTACGAAAATGCCCCTATGTTGTATAAAGAGGGCAGCAGATGAATAGAGGGCATTCTGGTCATTCTGGACAGGCCTAGAGGCTAATACATATCTAAATAAGGTTGATTAGAGCCAGTATATGCTTTAACCAGGTTTAGAAAGGTGTGAAATGACGATTTTGCCCTTAGGGTTAAAATAGGACAAGATAGGGCACCAAGGGCATTTCGGTCATTTCGCAGGGGATCTGTAACTAAGTCTAGACCCAGTATTAAAAAGTTAATGATATAAATGGTATAGATACTAAATGTGAGGTCAGTAGACATAAAAAGGATTTTCAGAAAAATCAGATTCGGAAAACAGCACATTTTTCGAGGAGACGGACCGGGCCGGTACCGGATTGGACCGGAAAGCTTCCGGAAGGCTCTAGCTCTCTCTCAATTTTGCCATGTGAAGAATGTGGGAGGTGAGGTGTCCCATGAGTTGGCATTGAGTGATGTCATGCATGATGCAGTAAAAGGAGTAAAGAAAAATAGGAAATTCAGGAAAAACCAGGACCACAGGATCATAAGTCTTCAAAATTACGAGATTACCATTGCTCAATACTATAAATACCCCCTAGCTCCTCATTTTGGCACAAGCAAGAAAGAAAGGAAGAAAGAAGTTCTTGAGAGAGAAAGTGAGAGAAAGAAAGAAGTAAGGAAGTTCTGGTGAAGTTGGAAGTAGTAGAGAAGTTCTAAAGCTCTGCTTTTGAGGTAGCAACTAATCCTAGCTCTTATGTAATGTATTTGTGATTTGTTGTGCTTTTGTTTGGTTGGATTGTTGTCTTATATGTTATGCTTGAAGCTCTATTCCAATGCTATGATCATATGTTATTGAATATGGAAGCATGCAGCATACTTATCTATACACAATCACAAGCAAGCACCGTCACTCTACATTACATATATTATTATGATTATTGCTATTGGGATTCTTTTGAATCTCATTCCCAAATATAACATTACAGGAGAGGTTCTATCAAAATAAAATTTGGAAATCTTAAGAGACGCCGGTAGGCTGCCGAAATTCCGACAACGAAGACAGGACAAAGAAAGGAACTGATACGTACTGTGTACGTAGGTGCTGTCTAAGGAGGCTGGAAGTGAGTGGACCTAGCAGGTTCATCCAGTCTTTCCTGGGTACTTATGTAGAATGGTAGCTCCTACGGGAATTGAAGGGAATTGGAAGACACGCAGCGGAAATTAACTTTAAAATTTTTTCCATTCCCAGCCAGGATCTACCGAATGTGTTTAAGTCAAGGAGAAAGAAGTGTTACCTTCGGTATTTGAGCTTTGGTCGCGACCTCAGTGTCCACTAGTCGCGACTCCTCACCTCTGGAACTTTCAGTCGCGACCTCCTCAGCTTTTAGTCGCGACCTGTCGCCTCTGAAGTTTTTAGTCGCGACCTCCTCTGCTTCTAGTCGCGATCTGTCGCCTCTGGAGTTGTTAGTCGCGACCTCTTCTGCCTCTAGTCTCGATCGGACGTCTCTGGAGTTTGTAGTCGCGATGTATTCAGCTTCACGTCGCGACCTGTCTCCTCTTTTTGGATTTCTGACGTTCAGATGCCCGTATGGTCACGACCTCAGGGTTTTCTGGTCGCGACCTTGCTTCGTGTCTGGTCGTATCGTAGAAGTCGACAGCTCAGATCGGCTTCCTCTACCGGTATCCACACGAGCAGCGTTCCAATCGCGAACGACGTGCTAGCGCCTCTTGTCCCTCTAGGGCTTTCTAGAGATTCCGTCCTCACCGTCTCTATCTCGGCAGTTTCTTATGTGCAAACCTTTTGCACTCTCCCTGCCCCCTCTTCTCACGTCTGAATGTGTGTGTAGAGATCTGTAGAACCCTAGCCCCTAATATCAAATATATAGGAAGCTATCGGGCTTCTAATAGGGCCGGGCTTCAGAATTAATCTTATATTAATTCTAAAATTAATACAATATCATATATTGCATAATTTAATAAGAAACTAATTAAATAAATATGGTTTATATTAAATCCGTCCCACAGATTTAATTCACCTATTTATTTAATTTAAAATAAAGATAAGATGGAATTATATTTGATTTATTCTTATAAATCAAATTTGAGATATCTTATCAATTTGAATTTCAAATTCAAATAGATCATATCCATTTAAATTCAAATTCAAAAGTGATAGAGATTTAATTTATCCTTATAAATTAAATCTTACAAATATCTCTTATATTATATATAATATATATACTGATTTATATATATATAAAATATATATCCACCCTAGATCATTCATTGAATCTAGACATCTCTTAGATTCAATGAATCTGGACATCATAGCTCGCATTGGGCTGTTTTGTGTGCGACCCTGTAGGCCCATATGAAGTTGGCAGTGGCCCAGTTACTATACTGACCCACAAGTCGTAAGCGGTCTCTAGCAAGGCATTACGACTACCCAAAACATATGAGGATCGATAAACGATGTAACCTTTCATACAACCATATCACGTCCCTTTTGTCACATGATATTTCGGTCAAGGATGAGGCATGGAGAACGTCATCCTCCTATTCCTGACCATTACTTTCTCGATCCCTGAGTAGTCTGAATATAGAAATGGAACTACCATTCCATTCCAGTATGGCCATACATTTCTCAGACTCACTCATCGAGGGGCCCAGTAATATCTCTCTACGAATGTGAGGGACAAATTCCATCTTGACCATTCACATTCCTCCGCATGAAAAACCACTAAGCCCGAGCATAGCCTTTATGATCACTCGGTCAAAAGTGACTTTTGACTAGGTCAAAGCTGAGCGTTTGTCATGTAGGAATCCATGATGATCTCAGGTCAAAGGGCATAGTGACATGGCTTGTATATGAGAGGAGCTTATGACTTGACCCATGCAGCTCTCTCATAGCGGGTCGGTCCAACACCCTGTACTCTTACATGTGCTTATGACTTTGATTTATATCTCTATATATCTTCAAAGTCATACTGGTCTTATTTCATCTCTGTTCCCGTATAGATGACTGACCAGGGACATTTAGGATAAGATCACGAGTTATCCAAGGATTGTCATCATAGTAAACATGCAAATAATATGATAACTTTATTAAAAAATTCATAAATCAACAATGTTCATAAGATAATGATTGGCCCCTAGGGAACAATCTCTAACAGGAATTACCGAATCGGTACAAGATCGGTTACTTTCTACAGACAGAATGTAGCAGTTATGCTGTCGGAATTTTAGACAACGGAAAGTGTAACAGAAATAGGAGAATGTTAATCATGCACTAATATATAACAGTTGATTATTTAATATTAATTGTTATCTGGCATGTATAACTGATATGTGTTGGTTGTATGCATGTGTATGTAAAGACTAAATACTGAAAATAGGCTCAGTGAACAGTAACTCGTGAAGACCTATTCATGTTTGATAAAACATTAAAAATAGCAAATGATTGAATTAATGTACGAAATTTTTAGAGTAAAAAGTATACATACTAAGCTTTAATTTTATATATATATTGCCTCATTTGGATGTATACACGAAAAGATATAAATTGTTAAAGTTGGGACCAGAATGCTGGATTCAGGAGAAAGTCATTGAATGAACAGTAAGATTGAAACGTTGACCCACGTTGAATTTGTCAAGGATTGGTCAACCAATGATTTTTCCCTGAAATATACTTAATTTATCTTCATGTATAAATTTGAACCACTTCATTTAGATTTTTATAGAATTAGTTATGAATTTTCAAAGTCAGGTCACTCATCTGGAATTTGCCACAGTGAACAGTACCCGATATGGATAAAATTCCAAATTAAGAGTTTAGACTTCAATGACTCTGAAAGTGGTTCTAAGTGCTATTGAATGGTCCTTAAGATGTATAAAAGTAAGGATGTGACATTTTGATATCAGAGCAAAGGATTCTGGCTTAGGAAATGCTCTGAGTAGATGATTTGTAGATAGATATACCATGATAAAGCCGTCATAGTTGACACTAAGTTAGTGATTGCAGGATGGCTAGACATAGATGTGGGTCTGAAACTACAGTAAACCAATGGGAATTAAGACCAGAGGTCTCTAGTTAAGATAGTTCAGAAGAAGAGATAGTAAGCAATGATTCTGACCTCTGGACACCTCCAGTAGCTGGTGATTCTGAGGAGGATAGTTCCTCGGTAGGATCAAACTTTCCGATTGATGATCAGGAGGTGATGATAACAGAAGGCCCTATTCCTTCCATTCCCATAAGTGTGGTACCCTTGAATATAGCAGATAGTTCAGGATCCAGCCAGGTACGTGGTCAGAGTAATGCGCCAGGTCCCAGTAGGCTCGAAGTGACCCTAGTAGAAATATATTTGGGAGGTTTAATCGTAAGAATGGTCCAAGGGAGGAACCTGAATAGAGAACAATTTGAGAGCTCGGTAGCATTAGCCCGACAACTATACGAGTTGAGGCAGACTCTGATCAGAAACATAGATCAAGATTATACGGTCTACAAGGAGTTTATTACGAGAGTAAAAGCAATATACCAAGCTTGGGATCTAAATGTGCTACCCACTACCCCTACGTGGAGATCAGAGTTGGACCGGTATTTTGATGAAGAACCATACTGTACCGTATCCGACTGGATCTACTTAGTAGGAGAGTTTATTAGAATAAAGTTTAAGAAAAATTAGAGTAATGTTTCCAATGTGTAAAAGATCAGTACAGTAGCATATGTAAGACTGTAATATGTACTTTGTATGCTATGTTTGAAATGAAATAAGAAATGTTATTTATCGCATTCCTTTCTATGTTAGAACATAACAAAATGGTTCGAACAAGAAGAACGATTCCAGCGGAGGAACCACAGGAAGCTGGAAATCTTAATCAACTAATTTTAGAGCGATTAGAGCAACAACAAAAGATGATAGAAGAAATGAGAGCTGCTCAGGCACGAAATGAGCAGGAAAGAGATGCTGCCATAGCCGTAGCAGTAGCAGCAGCGGTAAATAATTTAAGATCGCCAGAGCCCTCAGGAGCAACTAGTAGAGAACCTGAAGAAGTACCACAGCAAGCGGAGCAGCCCCAGAGATGGGTTGAATCGAGGGAGGAGGCAGTAGGCATCCAACAATGGATGGTTCGATTTTGTAAACACAATCCTCCAGTATTCGAAGGGACATTCGAAGTACAGGTAGCAGAGAATTGGGTCAGCAGATTAGAGAAGATCTTTAAGGTCCTCGACTGCCGAACTGAAACTAAGGCCCAAATGGCCATCTATCAATTGGAAAAGGATGCGGATAGATGGTGGAAGAATACAGAGTTACTTCTCCAAGCAAGAGACATTTCAGTTACCTGGGAAGTGTTTCTTGAGCAATTTTATGAGAAATATTTTCCTCAATCTGTCAGAGATGAAAGGGAGGCCGAATTCCTTGTGCTGAGGCAAGGAGAAAAAGAAGCTTTTGATGAATATTTGGCCAAGTTCATCCGGCTATCTCAATATTCAACTTACCTACGCCAAGTGGATGACGAACGCTGGATGACAGAAAGAATGATTAGAGGACTGAACTCTATGCTAAAGGAGAAGTTAACTCCGCAACAATACAGTTCAATAAGGCTATGGAAGCGTGCCGAATTGTAGAAAATAGCATGAATCATCGAATGCTGTCCAGACCCGGGAGTAGAGATCAGGTGATCCCGGACAAGGCTGGTCGAAATCAAGAAGCTGCAGGTGGGAGCAGCTATAAGAAGAGGAAGCGACCGTGGCAGAGCAAAAAGCCAAATAGAGGAAATTTTCGTGGCAGATCCAATAACAGGGATTCAAAGGCCTCAGTATGTGAAAAGTGTGGAAGAAATCATGGGGATAGACCATGTTTAATGGGCCAGAATGTTTGTTACACCTGCGAAAAGCCCGAACATTTTTCCAGAGAATGTCCTCAAGCTATAACTGATCCAATACCAAGGACGGCGGGACGAGTGTTTGCAGTCACTAGAGAGGACGCGCAGCGATCATCTGAGATGATCCAAGGTACAATCTACCTCAATGATCATGCTGTGACTACTCTATTTGATTTGGGTGCAAGTCAATCCTTTATATCTTATGACTGTGCTAAAAGCTTAGGCCTTCTGATCAGTAAATTGCGTTATGATATACAGGTGAAAACCCCCACCAACACTGAAGTAATCACGTCTGATGCCTGTCTAAATATCGTTGTGCGTTATGAGCACTGTAGTACCACCCTGGACCTGATCTGTATGCCTTTCCAGGAGATTGATGTCATACTCGGTCTAAATTGGTTATCCTCCAATAATGTGATGTTGGACTGCAGAAACAAGACCCTGGTTCTTGGTCCAAAGATCACTGATCGGAGCTCAGAAGTGCAACTGAACTTCATGACAGAGGCTCAGGCAGAAAAATGTTTACAGAAAGGATGTCAGGGATATGTGGTATTCTTTTCTGTCCAAACAGAAGTAGAAGAAGGCATCGAGGAGATTCCTGTAGTAATGAATTTCCTGAAGTCTTTCCAAAGGAGATTCAGGGATTGCCTTCAGAGCGTGAAGTGGAATTTGCGATCGACATCATACCTAGAGCTGGACCAGTGTCAAAAGCCCCGTACAGGATGGCTCCTATTGAAATGATGGAACTGAAGAAGCAAATTGAGGAGCTATTGGAAAAGGGTTTCATACGACCCAGTGTATCGCCGTGGGGTGCTCCAGTGCTATTTGTCAAGAAGAAAGATGGCAGTTTAAGGCTATGTATTGACTACAGGGAATTAAATAAGCTTACAGTTAAGAATAAGTATCCTCTTCCCAGAATTGATGACCTGCTAGACCAATTGGCAGGAGCGAGCTTATTCTCTAAGATTGACTTGAGATCTGGCTACCATCAACTAAGGGTCAAGCCAGATGATATTCCAAAGACGGCATTTAGGACGCGCTACGGGCATTTTGAGTTTCTTGTGATGCCTTTTGGGCTAACCAATGCACCTGCTATTTTCATGGACTACATGAATCGGATCTTCAAGCCTTATCTAGATCAGTTCGTTGTGGTCTTTATTGATGATATTTTGGTGTACTCCAAATCTCCAGAGGAGCATGAAAGGCATTTGAGGATTGTTCTTGGTACCCTTAAAGAGAAGAAGCTCTATGCTAAGCTGAGTAAATGCGAGTTTTGGCTGTCAGAAGTCAAATTTCTCGGTCATGTCATATCCCGAGACGGGGTAGCTGTGGATCCTAGCAAAGTTGAAGCAGTTTTGAGCTGGGAGCAGCCCAGGACAGTGACGGAGATCAGAAGTTTTCTCGGCCTAGCAGGGTACTACAGAAGATTTATTCAAGACTTTTCTCCAATTGCCTTACCACTTACCAAGCTGACCAGAAAGAATCAGCAGTTTAAGTGGGATGAGAAGTGCGAGGCTAGCTTCCAGCAGTTGAAGCAGAGATTAACGAATACTCTCGTGCTGATTATTCCAGACCCAACTCAGACTTATGTAGTCTACACTGATGCTAGCAAGCAGGGGCTGGGATGTGTGCTTATGCAGCAAGGTCGAGTAGTAGTGAAACATCCTCCCTTACAGCCCTCAGAGTACACTAGCGGAAGCAATACTAGCTTTATTATGAGTTAGCTTCATAATCCAAAATTTGAATATGCCAAACATTATTTATCATTGAATCATAACATGTCATACAATATGGCATATACATAATCCTCATATCTCTATTACATCTCGTTCTGCCTAAACTTCGGCAGCATAACCGCTACGCTTCAGCTGTACAAAGACCTGAACCGTACTGATTCGGTAATTCCCTCACGAGAACTACCATTCTACGTAGTACCCAGGAAAGACTAGATGAACAGGCTAGGTCCACTCACTTCTAGCCTCCTTAGACAGCACTACGTACACAGTACTTATCATATACTGATGTTCAGTCTTTACTCCGGCAGCATAACGGCGTCTCTTAGGATTCTCTAAATCCACTTCAGCATAACCTCCCTGTAATGGGTTATGGATGGGGATGAGATTCGGGGGAATCTCAGTAGCAACAATCATAACAATATATGTAATGCAGAGTGACAGTGCTTGCTTGTGATTGTGTACAGATAAGTATGCTGCGTGCTTCCATGCTTAATAACATATGATCATAGCATTACAGCAGAGCTTCAGACATAACATATAAGACAACAATCCAACCAAACAATAGCACATCAAATCACAAAGCCATTACATAGAAGTTAGGATTAGTTACTACCTGGCTAGCTCAGCAGAACCTTACTATCTCTATTCTGCTTCCAGCTCCGCCAGAACTTCCTTTCTTCCTTTCTCCTTTCTCTCTTCCTTTCCTTCCCTTTCCCTCTCTTCTTTCTCTCTCATTCTCTCCTCCTCCGCGGGATGCAAATGGAATGGGGGAAGGGGGTATTTATAATAGGGCTCAATGGCACAATCGTAGTTTCTATGAACTTTGATCCTGCGGTCCTGGTTTTTCCTGGATTTTCCTATTTTCTTTTATTTCTCCTTTACTGCATCATCGTGCCAACTCACCATGCTGACTCAGCGCCTCATTTTTCACATGTCACAATTCCCTGGACACCTCAGCATGCTGACTCATCATGCTGACTCACCGGTCCAGTCTCTTGCCTCATAATGCGTGCCCTAAGCTTTATCTGCTTTCTGCAGACTAATGCCATGTGGCAACTGGAAGAGACCTTACACGTTTCCCAATGCCACCCAGATAAGTCCCAGACTTATCTGATCACCTCCTCGGTTTACGTGCCTCCTCGGTTATCGCGCCAACCGAGTATCCTTACTTTACTGAATCATTACTTTAATGCCATGTGGCATCTTGTGGGACCCATGAGTATACCTTATCAGTTTACTTCATGGTTTCCAGATAACCTTTCCTGTATCTGATATCCTGCCTCCGGTCTATCTCCAACCGGGTAACTATCTCTCTTGGACCTTCACCACTCTTGGCCCATACGCTTAGCGCCACTTTAGTCACTAGTCGCGACCTCAACATCACCTTGTCGCGACCTTACAATTCTGTGTACATTAGTCGCGACCAAAACATCTTCTCATCGCGACCAAAACATTCTATCGTCGCGACCAGAACACTTTTTAGTCGCGTCTAAGGTTTTCTGCCACTATTAGTCGCGATATCACTGCTTTCTAGTCGCGACCATACTTCTTTTACGTCGCGACCATAATGCTTTCTTGTCGCGTATAGCTATTTCTGAAACCACTAGTCGCGACCATGCTTTACTATAGTCGTGACCAGAACGGTCAGCTCGCAACCTTTATCCTTTACATCACCCCAAATGGCCATTCTACCCCTTGGGACTTCCACTGTTTGCACATAAGTTCCCGTATCTTTACTTACTCGCAGCTTAGTCCCTAAAAACTCTCTTATGTCTCTAGGACTTCTGCTCAAAAGGGGTCTGGTAGCCTCTCATTCTCAGGCTATTTCCGTGTCTCAAGGCCTGAAAATTGGGATGTTACAAGTAGCCTACGTCTCTCGGCAGTTAAAGCCACAAGAAGAAAATTATCCCACTCATGATCTGGAGCTTGCTGCGATGGTCTATGCCCTGAAGATATGGAGGCACTATTTATATGGAGCAACGATAGAATTGTTTTGCGACCACAAAATCCTGAAGTATCTACAGGATCAGAAGGAGTTGAACATAAGGCAGCGGCGATGGATGGAATTGTTAAAAGATTATGATTTTCATATCAAATACCATCCAGGGAAAGCCAATGTGGTAGCTGATACCCTGAGTAGAAAGGTGGTGCAGGTTGCATACATGATAATCAAGGAATTAGAACTGATAGAGGATATGCGCGACTGGAGCCATCTATATCAAATGCAACTGACAGAGAATCCCTTCGGAGGAGTTCATGTCAGAGCCTGCATAGAAGATGAGATCGAAGAGGCTCAAAAGCAGGATAAGCTCGCGACAATATTCAAAGACAAGCTGGAGAAGGGGAAGACAAGGAATTTTGAGATGTCCCCCGACGGATTACTACAGTTTCAGGGAATACCCTATATCCCTAATGTTGTGGGATTAAGGGAAAGGATTCTGGAGGAAGCACATAAAAGTCGGTATACTGTACATCCAGGTATGACCAAGATGTACCATGATGTTAAAAGGTTATTTTGGTGGCCTGGATTGAAGAAAGATGTCGTGACTTACGTGTCTAAGTGCTTAACCTGCCAGAAAGTGAAAGTTGAACATCAAAAGCCAGCAGGAACATTACAGCCTCTAGAAATCCCTGAGTGGAAATGGGATGGGATTGCCATGGACTTTGTGGAAGGACTACCCCTGACTCCAAGAAGACATGATGCAGTGTGGGTAGTAATTGATCGACTGACAAAGTCAGCCCATTTTCTGGCAATCAATAAGAGAGATTCTCTTGAAAAGCTAGCAAAGCTGTATATAAAGGAGATAGTTAGACTTCATGGTATCCCGAGCAGCATTGTGTCTGATAGAGACCCTCGATTTACTTCAAATTTCTGGAGGGCTTTACAGGAAGAAATGGGCACTACTCTCAGATTTAGTACAGCTTATCATCCTCATACAGATGGTCAATCTGAAAGAACAATACAAACGTTAGAGGATATGCTGAGAGCATATGTCTTAGATTTTAAAGGTAGCTGGGATATCCATTTGCCCCTTATAGAGTTTGCTTATAACAATAGTTATTAGGCCAGTATTCAGATGGCCCCTTTTGAAGCACTTTATGGACGGAAATGTAGATCCCCCTTATGCTGGCTAGAGTTGAGTGAGAGAAGAATGCTTGGTCCAGATATAGTAGATCAAACCGCAGAACAAGTTGCAATGATTAGAAAGCGATTGTTAACAGCTCAAAGTAGACAGAAAAGCTATGCAGATATCAGAAGGAAGCCGTTGGAGTTTGAAGAAGGAGAACATGTATTCCTTAAGTTAACTCCAACCACGGGAGCCGGACGATCGATTAAAGTGAAGAAGTTGCATCCAAGATACATAGGACCATTTCAGATTCTCTCAAAGATAGGAGCAGTAGCCTACAAGTTGGCTCTTCCTCCGAATATCAGCCAGATACATGATGTGTTTCATGTTTCCCAATTAAAGAAGTATGTTCCAGATCCATCTCATGTGATTGAGCAAGATGAGATCGCACTGCGAGATGACTTGACCTATGAGGTTGGACCCGTGCGAATTGCTGATAGAAAAGTCAAGCAGTTGCGAAATAAGCAGATTCCTTTAGTTAAAGTGATCTGGAAAGGCTTGACTGAACAAGAGGCTACATGGGAAACAGAAGAAAAGATGAGAGAAAAGTACCCTGAATTGTTTGTATAGGATAGATGTAATGTAAATTTCGGGGATGAAATTTATTTTAACGGGGAGAGAAATGTAATATCCTTAATTTCTGTACTGATTTCCATGTACAGATTAAATGGAATATACGAGTTCTGTTTCAGGAAAAAGATGTGGTCCTTTATGTAAAGAAAACGATTAAATTGCAAAAGAAAAGAAATGAAAGGACTTAAATGCAAATATGGAAAGTTTAAGGTTAGGAAAGAAAGGTAGACAAAAATGTGGGGTCTTAAAGTGTAATTTTAGCCAAATAAAGGGACTTAAGTGCAAAGAAGGAAAAGTTTCCTGGGGCTAAAGTATAATTAAAGAAAATTAGGCCAGAAGTGGTTTGGATTGACCGGTGGCATTTCAGTCCCAGATTTTTCCAGAAGATAGGGCAAGTGACGCTGGGTAATCCAGCCTAATATTGGAATTTTTGAAGACTCCAGATAGCCGAAAATGGACTGATCGTCCGAAAGTTATAAAAATTTATACCGGATACCCTAGATTTCAGATATAAGTAAGAAATTACAGGATGATGCACCCTTATGGGGAGGATGTCGGGAAACTGACAGAATACCGATAGGAGGTCTGTAGGAAAAGTTATCTGCAAATTAGAAAATCCAGACGGGGTATGAGGCCTCCAGGGATCCGATAGGGAGATTTATCGGTATTTTTAAAGGGGTTGAATGCGATCGGATGACTTTAGTCAGATGATTGTTATAACCCACAGGGATGCCTGAACACAGTAGGACACTGTATCTGGGAAAAGGAGCTGGTGTCCGGAAAGGTGTATAATCGGTAAATAATAATTAAAATATTCGGTGAACTGGGGCAGAGGAAGATTTCTCGTAATACGTGCCATACAGATAATGGACCCAGGAAGCCCAAAAATGGTGCCATTAGAGGCCCAATAAGACTCTTGGACTGATAGGTGGGCCAGTGTCCAGCGGAACCCCGGAAAAGTGCGAAGTTACGAAAATGCCCCTGTGTTGTACAAAAAGGGCAGCAGATGAATGGAGGGCATTCTGGTCATTCTGGACAGGCCTAGAGGCTAAGACATATCTAAATAAGGTTGACTAGAGCCAGTATATGCTTTGACCAAGTTTTGAAAGGTGTGAAATGACGATTTTGCCCTTAGGGTTAAAATAGGACAAGATAGGGCACCAAGGGCATTTCGGTCATTTCGCAGGAGATCTGTAACTAAGTCTGGACCCAGTATTAAAAATTTAATGATATAAATGGTCTAGATACTAAATGTGAGGTCAGTAGACATAAAAAGGATTTTCAAAAAAATTAGATTCGGAAAACAGTACATTTTTTGAGGAGACGGACCGGGCCGATACCGGATTGGACCGAAAAGCTTCCGGAAGGCTCTAGCTCTCTCTCAATTTCGCCATGTGAAGAATGTGGGAGGTGAGGTGTCCCATGAGTTGGCATTGAGTGATGTCATGCATGATGCAGTAAAAGGAGTAAAGAAAAATAGGAAATTCAGGAAAAACCAGGACCACAGGATCATAAGTCTTCAAAATTACGAGATTGCCATTGCTCAACACTATAAATACCCCCCCTAGCTCCTCATTTTGGCACAAGCAAGAAAGAGAGGAAGAAAGAAGTTCTTGAGAGAGAAAGTGAGAGAAAGAAAGAAGTAAGGAAGTTCTGGTGAAGTTGGAAGTAGTAGAGAAGTTCTGAAGCTCTGCTTTTGAGGTAGCAACTAATCCTAGCTCTTATGTAATGTCTTTGTGATTTGTTGTGCTTTTGTTTGGTTGGATTGTTGTCTTATATGTTATGCTTGAAGCTCTATTCCAATGCTATGATCATATGTTATTGAATATGGAAGCATGCAGCATACTTATCTGTACACAATCACAAGCAAGCACCGTCACTCTGCATTACATATATTGTTATGATTATTGCTATTGGGATTCTTTTGAATCTCATTCCCAAATATAACATTACAGGAGAGGTTCTGTCAAAATAAAATTTGGAAATCTTAAGAGACGCCGGTAGGCTGCCAAAATTCCAGCAACGAAGACGGGACAAAGAAAGGAACTGATACATACTGTGTACGTAGGTGCTGTCTAAGGAGGCTGGAAGTGAGTAGACCTAGCAGGTTCATCCAGTCTTTCCTGGGTACTTACGTAGAATGGTAGCTCCTACGGAAATTACCGAATCGGTACAAGATCGGTTACTTTCTACATACAGAATGTAGCAGTTATGCTGTCAGAATTTTAGACAACGGAAAGTGTAACAGAAATAGGAGAATGTTAATCATGCACTAATATATAACAGTTGATTATTTAATATTAATTGTTATCTGGCATGTATATCTGATATGTGTTGGTTGTATGCATGTGTATGTAAAGACTAAATGCTGAAAATAGGCTCAGTGAATAGTAACTCGTGAAGACCTATTCATGTTTGATAAAACATTAAAAATAGCAAATAATTGAATTAATGTACGAAATTTTTAGAGTAAAAAGTATACATACTAAGCTTTAATTTTATATATATATTGCCTCATTTGGATGTATACACGAAAAGATATAAATTGTTAAAGTTGGGACCAGAATGCTGGATTCAGGAGAAAGTCATTGAATGAACAGTAAGATTGAAACGTTGACCCACGTTGAATTTGTCAAGGATTGGTCAACCAATGATTTTTCCCTGAAATATACTTAATTTATCTTCATGTATAAATTTGAACCACTTCATTTAGATTTTTATAGAATTAGTTATGAATTTTCAAAGTCAGGTCACTCATCTGGAATTTGCCACAGTGAACAGTACCCGATATGGATAAAATTCCAGATTAAGAGTTTAGACTTCAATGACTCTGAAAGTGGTTCTAAGTGCTACTGAATGGTCCTTAAGATGTATAAAAGTAAGGATGTGACAACAATCAAGAACAGTCAGTTTACCTAAATTTCTTCAATGTTGTAGCAAGACTGGTAGAGAGTTATATGATTAAGAGTATTGATCTGAACCAGGTCTATATCATAGAGGATTAGCAGGAGACTATAGTAAGTCAGATATTGCCATATACCCCCACGTGGCATATAGACCCAAGTGAATGTTTGGTGAATGATTCGCCATTTGACATTCAGGGGTGGCTCTATCGTATGTAACAGTACGTACAACTCGCCATTCCTTATGAGAAGATTCAAGCTGAGTATAAGGGATGATTTGTATATGTGAATAGTGTAAATTAGGGTACTTATGTTGATGTATGATAGTAATGTACCCTACATGTTTGACTAGCATATATATGTTATATGAATGCTATGTACAAGTATGATGATATAAGATATGATATAAATAAAATGATAGTTTGTTATATACATATATGTGATTTTGTTCCTCATATTTATTTTAATTATAGCAAATAGATAAGGATGGTTACGACACGTAGAAATAAGAGACCCTGAACAGAGGTGCCCTATAATGAGGGGACTAGTAATCAAAATCAAGACCTAATTCAAGTTATTCTGGCTAGGCTGTATTAATAACAGTAAGTTATGGATGAGATCTAGGTGACTCAAGCTCGCCAGGATCAAGAACAAGATGCAACCATCTCTGCAGTAGTGGCAACCACAGTTGTTAATCTTCAATGACCTGAGAGGGAAATAGTGCTAAGAAATGAAGTCGGGACTGTGCCCAAATAGTAGGAGCTAGAACCTCAGTCTCGTTAGGAATAGACTGAGATAGGGATGAATAGGCAACAGGGGTTTACTGTAAACAACGATCAGCACAGCCTCTAGACATAGATGGCACAATTTAGTCCACCTATATTTTAAGGGACTTTTGACACCCAAATAGCGAAAGACTGGGTCAATCGTTTAGAGAAAATCTTTAAGATTCTTGAATGTCCCTCTTATAGAAAAGCACTGATAGTGACATATAAGTTAGAGAAGGATACGGATAGATGGTGGCGAAACTCCAAGATAATTTTGCAGTCGAGAAATACTCTACTCACATGGGAGACTTTCCTTGAGCAGTTCAATGAAAAGTATTTCCCTCAATCAGTAAGGGATGAGCATGAGGTAGAGTTCTTGACACTAAGGCAGAGTGAGCAAGAGCCTTTTGACGAATATCTCACTAAGTTTATTTGCCTCTCTCGATACTCTACGTATTTAAACTACATGAATAATGAGAGGTGGACAATAAGGAAGTTAACCTAACCTATGGATTTAATTCCATGTTAAGAGAGAAAATCCTTCCCAGGCAGATGTTGGAAATCGTGCCCTAGGGGCCAATTATTGTCTTATGAACATTATTGATTTATGAATTTATTAATTGAGTTATCATATTATTTGCATGTTTACTATGATGACCATCCTTGGATAATTCATGATATTATCCTAAATGTCCCTGGTCGATCATCTATGTGGGAGCACAGATGAAATAAGACCAGTATGACTTTGAAGATGTATAGAGATATAAATCAAAGTCATAAGCACATGTAAGAGTACAGGGTGTTGGACCGACCCGCTATGAGAGAACTGCATGGGTAACGTCATAAGCTTCTCTCATATACAAACCATGTCAATATGCCCTTTGACCTGAGATCATCATGGATTCCTACATGACAAAACGCTCAGCTTTGACCTAGTCAAAAGTCACTTTTGACCGAGTGATCATAAAGACTATGTTCGGGCTTAGTGGTTTTTCATGCGGAGGAATGTGAATGGTCAAGATGGAATTTGTCCCTCACATTCGTGAAGAGATATTACTGGGCCCCTCGATGAGTGAGTCTGAGAAATGTATGGCCATACTGTAATGGAAAGGTAGTTCCATTTCTATAGTCAGACTACTCAGGGATCGAGAAAGTAACGGTCGGGAATAGGAGGATGACATTATCCATGCCTCATCCATGACCAAAATATCGCGTGACAGAAGGGACATGATATGGTTGTATAAAAGGTTACATCGTTTATCGATCCTCATATGATTTGGGTAGTTGTTATGTCTTGCTAGAGACCGCTTGCGACTTGTGGGCTAGTATAGCAAATGGCCCACTGCCAACTTCATATGGGCCTACAGGGTCGCACACAAAATAGCCCAACACGAGCTATGATGTCCAGATTCATTGAATCTAAGACATGTCCAGATTCAATGAAAGATCCAGGTGAATGTATATATATTTATTTATATTCGTATATATATATATATTATATATATGAGATATATGAGATTTAATTTATAAGGATAAATTAAATCCCTATCACGTTTGAATTCGAAATTCAAATTGATAGGATATCTCATATAAGAGATATTTATAAGATTTAATTTATAAGGATAAATTAAATCTCTATCACGTTTGAAATTCGAAATTCAAATTGATAGGATATCTCATATAAGAGATATTTATAAGATTTAATTTATAAGGATAAATTAAATCTCTATCACGTTTGAAATTCAAAATTCAAATTGATAGGATATCTCATATAAGAGATATTTATAAGATTTAATTTATAAGGATAAATTAAATCTCTATCACGTTTGAAATTCGAAATTTAAATTGATAGGATATCTCAAATTTGATTTATGGGAATAAATCAAATATAACTCAGTCTCATCTTTATTTAAAGTTAAATAAATAAGTAATTAAATCTGTGGGACGGATTTAATATTATTTTATTTAATTAGTTTCTTATAAAATTATACAATATATGATATTGTATCAATTCGGAATTAATATAAGATTAACTCCAAAATCCAATTAGGTCAAGTGGAAAAACGCATAGCATCCTCTATATCTGATTGGAGGAGCTACGTTTGAAAATAACAGAGAACACAAAAGGCCGAACGGAATCTGCAAAAGGTTTGCAGACAAGAAACTGCCGAAATAGAGACGGAGACTTGTGAAAGCCTTGGAGGGACAGGAGACGCTAGCACGTCGTTCGTGGTTGGAACGCTGTTCGTGTGGATACCAGTAGAGGAAGCCGACCTGAGGCGTCGACTTCTTGTGATCGGAAAGAGACCACCGTCCGCGGAGAGAATCTGTGAAGGTCGCTGAGGAACACTCCATCGATTTCTTGCGATCAGAAAGAGATCACCACCCACGTAGAGAAGCTGTGAAATTCGCTGAGCAACACTAAGGGTAATGATTCTTTCCACTTGACTTAAACACATACGGTAGATCCTGGCAAGGAATGGAAAATTTTTAAAGTTTATTTCCGCTGCGTGTCTTCCAATTCCTTACAGCAGATACTAAGGTTCAATGAGGTAGTAGAAGCCTGTAGAATCACAGAGAATAGTTCACAATATATAGAAAGAGATGAGCCTAAAGTGGAAATTCCATTGAGAATAGTTCCATCAGTGCCTCTAACCTCAAGAGGTAATAGTAATAAGAGAAGTAGGCCAAGATATGGGCTAAAAGATGTAAGGAAAAAAGGAGGTAAGCCAAATAATTGGCCAAGAGGAGAAATAGGCAACCAAGGCCTAACACATATGAAATATGGACGAGATCACAGTACGAGGCCTTGTCTAGCAGGTCAAGGGGTATGCTATTGGTATGGAAAGCCTATATATTATGCCAAGAGTATACTCAGAACATAATAAGCAAAATATCCCATACTCAGGGAAAAGTGTATGAGCTAACTGAAGTGAGACGAGAAAGTCGCCTGCATTAATCAATGTACGAATTTACTTGTGTTCTACTTCTACTGGATGTTAGGTAAATATACCCTATATATGTTTAGATTGTATTGTGTGCTATGCACACTGTTGAGCTACTCTAGACCTGTTATGTTTGTCTTTGCATAAAATGAATATGATTATAGGTCTGAGAAGTAGGAAGTAGAGAAAACAGTAGATAAAGTAGTTAGTTATAGATAAACCCCTTAGGTGTTAAATTTCGTTAAGGCTAGAATTAGGATAAGAGATTAAGAGAGAAACTTGAGAAGGGTAACAATAGGAAAGTAACCAAAATAATAGTCAGTCCTAATATGTGGGACAGTCAGTCACAGTATGATTAGGATTACTAAAGTATTTCTACAGGCTTATGAATACAGTACTCAGGGCTTATGAATACAATTACCAAGAGGGGGTAATATAACTGTATCAAAAGGAAGGTTTATTTTTCAAAGGAAGTGTACAAATAATGTGCTATGAGTACCAGTACAGGATGAGTACATGGTATCACATCTCCTATCAGATGAGCATGATAGAAATAACAATGAAAGAGATCGCTCTCACAGTAAAGCTAGATACATATTACTCTTGAGATAAGAGCCAATTCATATACAGATTGCTCTAAGATAGAGTCAGAATTAAATAAGATGAAATGAGAAGTTATCATATGCTCGTAGTAACAGAAGGCAATTACAAATAGCGATTGCAGGTGGCTAGACCATAATTGCACACGGCAACCACCCATGCTGAGCCACAACAGAGAAAGAAAGCTGAGAAGGAACTCCTGAGTAAGAGAGGGAATAAGTAAAGTCTTAATATATAGTATGGGCACTAGACATAATCTTGGAGAATTATTAGTTGATTTATTAACAACAGGGAAGTAGCTAACCTTGTAACATAGTCAATTAGTTGAAGTTTTTTGGAAGAATCATAGTTGATCCTAACATGATTCACAAGGGAGTGATATTCCAAAATCCGATAGATCCTAAAAAGGCTTAGGGCGATAGCAGGTGATTCTAAATCGTGTAATAACCTAGCCTAAGGAAAGGATAACATGGGTCATGAAAAAGAGGAATAGGATAACTCAATATCTCTCTGATAAGATGATTACCAAGGACAAAGTGTTAATTAACTCATATAGAGAGTATCCATGGTGTTTTCCCAGTTAGCCTCTAGACTAAACTTAGTTTTCTCTTAAACGAGGATGGAGTCCAAGTTCAAATCTGAGTACTGACATTTAAAAGATTGTAAAGTATGCCTGAGGAACATATGAGAGAACTTCATATACTTTGAGAACAGACAAGTATAAGCAGATAAAACCTGTAGATGAGGAGTAAGAGATTAAAAAGGCTAGATAGTCCCAAAGAAGAGGGTCTGAGGTAGACAAATAGACCTAGAGAAGAGGGTATAAGGTAGAGTAAAGTTAGAACATCATATTATGAGAAAAAAAATGTTAGGGCCTAAATCCATATAAATTGTAACTTAGCCTTAACCTAGTAGCACACTTCAGTTAAGCGTGCTCAGGCTAGAGAAGTTTAGAGATGGGTAACCTACTGGGAAGTACAATGTTGAGTCATAAGGTTAGAAAGAGATGATAGTACACTGATAGAGAACAATGTTAATTGTCACAAGTGCCTAGTAGAGAGAAAATAAGGGACTCTAGTATCCCTTATATTAGTTATGTATAAAGGAGCTATGAGGAAAGAAAGAGATAGTTAGATAACAAGCATTTCAAATAGTTGACTAAGAAAAAGGAGCGTAATGATACGAGGAAGATGTAAAGCTTTACAGATGTTAAGAGAACTCTGTCAGACGCTAAGAAAAAAAAATATAATATCCCTAAAGACTCCCCGAACCTTGGTCATGAAGAAGAAAAGGATATGAAGTGGAGAATTATCCAGAGTTATTTTAAGGGGGTAAAAATGTCACATCATCAATTTTCTCTATCTATAAAAGACTGATAGAAGCAAGAGGATATGAAGGGATTATGATGATAAGTGGAAGAAAAAATAATTATTAGATAAGCTCTAAGTTGAAGAAAGGAAAATATAAAGTAATAAAGCCAAAGGGACGTAAATGTCATTTGAATAAAAGTTAAATAAAGAAATTCAAGGATTCCAGGTACTAAAATGGAGTTTCAAATTTTGTAGAAAGGGGCTAAAGTGAAATTTGACAAATTGAGGGACTAAATTGTATTTTTCCAAATTTAGGGACAAAATCGTCATTATGAGAAAGTTGAGCTAGAAAAGGCCCAAAATTGACTGAAAATATTCTAATCTTAAATTTTACCAATAGATAGAGGAAAGTATTTGGGGGATAAATATTTTGTAAAATTTGTTTTAGGGTCTCGAAAAATTGATATTAATTTTTAAAATTTAAAAATTATTACAGGACCTTTCGGATCTCAAAATTAGATAATTTTTTTAAGAAATTCTTATATTTATTATAAGAATTTATGAAACAGATAAAGTTAAAAAGGAGTCCTATAGAATTTATTAAGGAATTTAAGGTATTGATAAAGGATTTAAAGAAACATATAAAATTTTTATCAGGACTTCTGTGTCTCAGAAAATTATGAAACTTTGCAAGAAATTCATTTAATAGTAGAATGAATTTCTAAAAATTTCAAAACCCTTAAAAGAATTTTATAAAATTTATCTCAAAATTTTAGGTATATTAGGATATTCATGAAAGAAGTGTCTTGGGGTTCGTGTCAAATTAATAGATTGGGCCTAGACAAGCCCAATATGGCATCAAGCATGAGAACCCTAGATGACAAGGAATTTCCATGTGATCAAATGAATTTTCAAGGCAATTTTAAAAAAAATGAAAAGAAAGGAGAATTTACAAGAACATGTGATGTAGCATGGTAAAGTGTCCTTATGGGACCCACACCTCCTCCATGTAGTGCCAAATACAAGGGAGAAGGATTATCCATGTGCTTCACAATATTATAATAATGTATTAATTAATTTAGTGATGACTACGTCTAATTAATTAAAAATCCAACCAATGAGAGCAATATTAAGTCATTGTAAAAATTAGGAATATGAGATATAATTTAGTCCCAAGATATCAAAGTTCACTCTATAAATTCCCCCTTATTTCCTTCACAAATAGCGCCAAGAAACTAGGGGAAACTCTTGAGGATTTGAAACTCAACCAAACATAGAGAATTTTCAAGGTACTTTGATCCAATGTAATCAAGGTTTAAGGTAAGAAATCTTCCTAGCTTTTATATACATGTTTTGGAAGGTTGAAACCTAGGTTTTTAAAGGTTAGAAATTGGAGTTTCCCTTGGATCCCATTCTGGCCAAAATTCAAAGAAAAAGAAGGAAGAAGGAAATTAAGTTAAAACTATGTAATTGATACTTAGGCAAGCTAGAAATGATCACTTTTATGGAATTAAATAGTGATTCTTGACTTTGCCCTTTGTTGAGGCCATTTGGCTAGTGCTATTCTGGATAGGAGGTGAAACATCCTTAATTTCATCCTTACATATACTCAATTGGAAGTATTTTAGAACAATGGAACACCATTTTACCTTAGAAATATGAATTTCCAAAAGTTAGGCTATCGGGTACTGTTCACTTTACTGTTCACTTGGTAATTCAAGTTTGCAGCATGAACTTTGAAAATTCACAATTAAATCTAGAAAAATCGAAATGAGGTGGCTCCAATTTCTAATGAAATATCTTTCATCAAACTTTGAAGGAAATATATGAAAATGAGATTTATTTGTTCAAATGAAATCAGTTTATTCGTTGAAAATCACCGTTCATTTGGTAAATTTTGAACTTCCAGATTTTGTGTCTCATTTTCAAAAATTCACTTCTCTTTGTATACTTATCCAAATGAGTCATTTTATATATGAATTTAAATCTCCATATGTCTACTTTAAGATCATAAAATTTTGTGGAAAAATTCATTCATTTGCTATACGAAAACCGCGTAGGAATCTCGCTGCCTCTCAGGACTTGTTTTATCTTGATCCAGATTTTAGGTCCAACTTTGAAAACTCATATCAATTCGAAAACTTAACCGAATTAGGAGTTCTTGGTGTCCAATTGAAGCTCTGGATCTTATCTATCTTCATGCCAAATTTCACGTGAAAACTCGTCGGATAAGTTACTCAAATGATCGATGAAAACGTTCGGTCTCGTATGGTTCCAGTGAGTGTATACGTTTTTACATACCATACCACATCTCCTATGTTAAATACATGCTATTTAGGCCATATATACATTGTTCATTCACATTTACTCTCTTCCATGAGAAGTTCCAGTACCTAGAGCATGATTATATACATATGTAAGGAATGAGATTTTATGGAAATCCCAATAGCAAGATATACAAACTATAAGGTTATGCATGCTTGATGGAATGCTTAACATGATATCATGCAATGGGAGCTAATTCATAATCATACATAGGTAAACTCTAACATGCATGTTGTCATGACATAGGTTGCAAGGAGTTGCACATATTCAAAACTCATCATCATCATCATAAACATCATCACATAACATACCAAGCTCAACCAAACTTCATGCATAACAAGCAAGCATATCAATCAAACAACATAAGTTTATAGTTAAGTATTCTTGCTACCTCTTAGATGTCTTTGCCAATTCCTTCTTGTCTTGATCCCTCCTTTCCAAAAATGTCAAAACCTAGGCATAACAAGACAATTACCAAGTCACAACTCAATTTAAACCATTGTCAAGACTAGGGTTCCATTAAGCCCCTTTCTTTCTCTACTTTGTTACTTAGGTTTACATCTTTTCAAACTAAAATCTCATGGTTCATTCCCACATAATTTTTCATGTAGAATCCAAATATGTATTCAAACATTCCAGAATCCAATTGCTTCCTCATGTTCTGTACAGAAACCGAAACCTCCTTCTTGTTTTCCAAAAATTCCCATTTTGGTTCCAATGCTTCCAATACTTGTCTTCCTACTATAACCCCACACAATTTTCCATTTTAGACTCATTGGAAGCATCAAAATCATGAAATTCTAACATATGAACAGTGATTCCTTACTGTACAGAACAGAACACAATCTTGGATTCACAAGCACACATGGATTCCTAAGCCATTATCATGTGATTCAAGCTTGTTTAAGCTTATCTAAACTATTCATAACCTAAAACTCATATTCCTTTCATATGGGTACCAAAATTCCAGCAGCAATTCATCAAGGTTTATGCCTCAAAAGCCACTTAAACTCAAGAGCAAATCTACTCGAACATAGTCTAGGATCAAGAGGAGTAGTTACCTTGATGTTTCCTTCCAAGTGCTTGCTTCCCCTTGGCTTGAGTTTTCAATTTGCAAGAGTTTCCCCCAGGGTTCTATGCATGCCAAAATGAAGCTGAAAATGGGGGTATTTATAGGCAATTTTGGGTGGAAATTAAAGGCCAAGATCATTTTGGTTACTATTTGATCTTGTGGCTTAGATTTAATCTTGGAATTTCTTTTCTTTTTTGATTTATTGCATCACTTGATGACATCACCCAAAGGGACAACTCATGGGACACCTATTCAGCATGTGGCAAAATTGGAAGAGCCAAGAAGCCTCTGGAAAATTTCCAGTCCAATCCGGTACTGGCCCGGTCCGATTCCTCGAAAACTGGACTGTTTTCTGAATATAATTTTTCTAAAAATCCATATTATGTCTTCTGACCTTAAATTTAGTATCTGGGTCCTTTATATCATTGACATTTTTATACTGGGTCTAAACTTAATTACAGATCCCTTGCAAAATAACCAAAATGCCCTTGGTGCCCTTTCTTGCACTATCTTAACCCTAAGGGTAAAATCATCATTTTACACCTCTCTGTACCCTGTCAGGGCATATACTGACTCTGAGTAACTTTATATGTATGTGCCTTGGCTTCTGGGCCTATCCAGAATGACCAAAATGCCCTCCATTCATCTATTACTCTTTATTACAACACAGGGGCATTTTCGTAATTTCACACTTTTTCGGGGTTCCACCGGACACTGGCCACCTATCAGTCCAAGGGTCTTACTGGGCCTTTGATGGTGCCATTCTTGGGACTTTTAGGGTCCATTACCTTTATGGCATATATCACGAGAAATCTTCCCCGGCGATGTTCATCGGGTATTTTAGCCATTATACACCGTTTCTACACATCTCCGGACACCGGCTCCTTTTATCAGATACACTGGCCTACTGTATCTAGGTATCCCTTTGGGTCATAACGGTCATCTGACCGATGTCATCCGACCTCATTCAATCTCAGTTTAAATACCGATAAATCTCCCTATCGGATACCCGGAGGTCACACACTGCCATCTGAATTTACTAATTTGTGAATAACTTTTTCTACAGACCTCCTATCGGTATTCTGTCAGTTTCCTGATATCCGCCTCAATAGGACGCATCATCCTATAATTTCTCACTTATATCTGAGATCTAGGATATCCGGTAGGAATTTTTTATACTTTTAGACTATCAGATAAATTTCGGCTATATGGAGTCCTGAGAAAAATCCTGTATTAAGCTGGATTACCCAGCATCACTTGCTCTATCTACTGGTGAAATATGAGGCTGATCTGAATACGATCACTATTTTTGCCTGTTTCCGGTCCAGGTTTCATAATTACACTTTTGCCCCGAAAACTTTTCTTCTTTTCAATTAAGTCCCTTTATTTGTCTAAAATTACACTTAAAGACCCCACATTTTTGTCTACTTTTCCTTTTTAGCCTTAAACTTTTTATAATTGCACTTAAATCCTTATATTTTCTTTATTTTTCAATTGAATCCCTTTCTTTACATAAATGGCCACATCTTTTCCTAAAAAATAACTCATATATTTCATTCAATCTGTACATACAAATCAGTACAGAAAATTAGGAATATTATAGGAGGGATGTGAATTTTATGGTTGTGATGCTTCCAATGAATCCAAATGATGATTTTGTGTAGGATTGAATAAGATTGGAGCTTTAGAAGCATTAGAATTGAAAAGTGAAATTTTGGAACCCTCTATACTACTGTTCATGCACCTAGGTAGCAATGAGAATTTCATAATTTTGATGATTCCAAGGGATTTAAAATGAAAAATTGTGTGGAATTAAGTAAAGAAATAAGTATTGGAAGCATTGGAATCAAAATAGGAATTTTTGAATTTTTTTGAGGGTCTTGTACGGTTCTATCTAGATTTTATGTAAGAGCTAAAATTTTATAATTCTAAGGTCATAAATGGATTCAAAAGGCAAACTTGTATAGGGGTAAAGTCAAGACAAATTCATTCAAAGGATAATGAAATTAACCACAAATAAAGAAAGTTAGAATTAATTAAGTTCAATGTTCTTCAATGCTGGTTGAATTGAAACATGATGAATGAATGATTATGTGATGTTTAGACTTTGATTTGTGTGTTTAAGAAGGCAGCCACTAAGTAAGGGGAAGTGACAAGGGAGAGAGTAAAAGAAAGTGAAGCATCAAGATAGTAAAGTATCCTAAACTTGTATGTGTTTGATGTTATGCTTAGTTGTGTTATGACTTTGTTGAACTATGTTGCATATGTGTAAATAATTGGAGCTCTCTTTCTACGATTACTTTGGCCAATTATTTTTCATTTGATATATGGAAGCATGCACATTATATTATGCTTGCACAATAACAAGCAAGCACAAGTACTAAGCATACTTAATGCATACATTGTTTATTTTAGTTTACTACTGACTTAATGCATACATTGTTTATTTTAGTTTACTACTGAGATTTCTCCAAAAATCTCATCCCTACTTATTCCCAAACAGCATGACCATTGAAACATCCTTCTGTAGACCCTTCAGAGTACACTTACGGAAGCAATCTTAACTTTATTAATTCTCTCCTGCCGATAATCCTGGCAGAAAATAACTGTACTGATTCGGTAATTCCCCATGAGAACTACCATTCTACGTAAGTACCCAGGAAAGACTGGATGAACTGGCTAGGTCCACTCACTTCCAGCCTCCTTAGACAGCACCTACGTACACAGTACTTTGTATAGTCTACCAGCACGACGGCATTTTCCAGAAAATATCTTTGAATCTTAACCTTAACCTTAATCTCAAAAACATGAATTTCCATTCATTGTTCCAGTACACATAACCAATCTCTTTGGCCTTTCATACATTCATATATATTATGGGGTTATGCCATAATTATTTGATACATTTATTTCATCATTTACTATTTTTCCTTTTCATCATGAACATGGTTACTCTAACTTGTCATATTACAACATTACATGTAACAATTCGTACATTTATTACATAATATTCAAATCTTCCAATTCCCAACCTCTCTTCATGCCTCTTTATCTTCTTTACTCATTCATAAACCTGTGGGATTGGGATTACATTGATGGGGTGAGATTTCTGGGGAAATCTCAGTAGCAAACGGTACTAAACAATGCATGCATTAAAGTAAATACTTGTGCTTGCTTGTGAAAGTGTAAACATTGTGTAATGTGCATGCTTCCATGTAACATATGAAATACAATTGGACAAGGTAATCATAGAAACAGAGCTTCAATCATATACACATATGCACACAATTCAACAAAGTCATAGCACAATCAAGCATAACATTCAATACATACAAGTTTAGGGTAAGTTTACTACCTTATTGCTTTACTTCTTTCCACTTTAACTTTGCTTCTTCCTTCTTACTTTTCCTTGCTATGTGGCTGCCCTCTTTTGAGCACACCAAGCAAATCTTAACATCACATTACCATCCAACCATTACAATCTAACTTCTCTTGAACACTAAGCTTACTTTAAGTAACATAACTTCCTTTAATCTTTACCAATTGACTTGGCCTTTGAATCAATTGATGTCTTGACCTTACCCTACACAATTTGGCCTTTTGAATCCATTTATGAACTCAAAACAACCAAATTCCAGCAACTATGCACTGTTCTGGACAGATTTGAAAAACATGCATAATTCTTTTAAAAATTCTCATTTTGATTCCAATGCTTTCCATACTTGTTCCTCCACTTTCCCCCCACACAAAATCTCATTTTAAGACCATTGGAAGTATCAAAATCATGAAATTCAAATCACTGTTCATGCAAGTGAACAGTACCCGAAAGGAATTTTCAACATTACAACATTTAATTCCAATGGTTTCCAAGGTTCAAAACCTTTCCAATCCTACACAAAATCATCATATAAACTCAATGGAAGCATTAAATCATTGAAATTCCATCTCTTTCTATCATGAACAGTGCATGAACAGTACAAACCGAAATGTTCTTCCATGGTAAAGTCAAGAACATCAACCTAATCCAACAACCAACCATGCAACTAGCTTGTTTAAGCTTGTCTAAACTATCTATGACATAAAACTCATGTTCCTCTCACATACACATAGAAATTCCAGCAGCATTTCCCCAAGATTCAAGCCTCAAAACCAACTTAAACTCGAGAAGAAATCATAAGAACAAATTCTAGAAGCAAGGGAGCAACTTACCTTACAAGCTTCTCCAAGATCCTTGCTTTTTCCTTGCTTGAGAGAGAATTTTTCAAGAGCTTCCTAAGGTTCTTGCTCCATGGTTTTGAGCTTGCAAATGGGGGGTATTTATAGCAAAAGTCATGTGCCATTTGAAGGCCAAGATCACCTTGGGAACTATTTGATCTAATGGTTAAAGGTTTGATCTTGAAATGTCTTTTCTCTTTTCACTCATGACACATCACTAGCATGGCCTTACCACCATGACATCACTAGCATGGCCTCTCTTGGTACACCTAACCCTTCCTCTTTTTGGGTGCCATTTTGAAGTCCTTGTAGGTCCCACCATGTGCAACACCTAATTCTTACTTTATTCTCTTTTTCTTTCTTTTCAAAAATTCATAAATTATTCATTATTGGACTTGGGCTCGAAGATAACTTTTGGGCCTTATTGGGCTGGCCTAGGATAATATGTTGGGCCTCTTTTAGGTCCAATAGCTAATTGGCCCAAATCCCAATGTACTTTCCTCATACCGATATCCGTAAATTACCCTGATTTTAGCATAAATGCTAAACACCTCTTTTAATTGTTCTAACATTTTTAGAAATTTATTCTAATATAAAATGAATTCTCTACAAAATTTCATAATTTTCTAAGACCCAGAAGTCCTGATAAAAATTTCATACGTTTCCTTTAACCTTTTATCGATGTCCTTTTTCACCGTAAATTCCATAATTAATTCTACAGGATTCCTTTTTGACTTCTTTCAACTCCATAATTTCTCATATTAATTATAATAATTCACTATCAAATTTCCTCAGATATCCATCCATTGTGTGAAATGACCAAAATGCTCTCTATCCGCTTCTGGTTTCTTTTCTTATCCTTCATCTTAAGTTCTCAAAATTCTCTTTCAACAACTCATTCCCTGAATTCTTCGGGAGTCATTGTTAATTGAAAGGCTCAACAACCCGCCCATATCAGGTTATCTTACTCAGGAGCCAGCCCATATCTAGCTACCTACAGAATTCCTAGGCTTAAGACTTAGGATATCCTTACATTCCTCTTTTTTGAACCTAGGTGAACTGTCCCTATTTTGTAGGTCAAAGACTTAACTCATCTTTAAATCCTGAGGAACTTAGCCCATCCCTCGGATTCCTACCAAATATAGGTAAGTGATCCGCCCATATTAGATTACTACCTTGGGACTACGGGTTTAGCAGCCTGCCCATATCAGACTACCTCCTAGTTTTCCTAGACCCAAAAATCGGGATGTTACAACCATCAAGTACAAGAGGAGAAGAATAGTTGATGAAGTAATTGCTGCTTGCATGGTGTAGGATAGTTGATTTTGTAATGTATGTAAACATATGTATGGTTGTTGGAAATTTTGCCTGTGAACAGTAACTCATGATGAGGCAGTGATATTTGAGATATAATTAAAAATAGTAAATGATATAATGAATGTATGATATTTTAGTAGTAAATATTTAACATGTCGCTCTTCGTTTTGGTATAAAAAATGTCTCGATGTCTGTACATGGAGAAGAGATTTTTCAAACTTAGGGATCAAAATCTTTTTCCAAAATATTTGCCAAATGAACAGTGATTTTTGACTCCAAAACTATATTGATTGGCTAAGTATTTGGTCTTAGGCATATTTTTTCCTTCAACTACATTATGTTTGCTTCATGTTGCCTTTGGAACCACTTTGTTTAAATTTTTATTGAATTAATTATGATTATACGAAGCTCATCGCCAAATCTAAAAGTACCACCTGAATAGTATCCATGAGCTTAGGAATTCCAAATTTCTCATAGGAGCTTCCATGATCATATAAGTGGTTCTAAATGCTACTGATTGGTCCTTAAGGTGTTCGAAAGTAAGGTGTGACAAAGAGGCTACTGGAAAAATTTAGTCCAATCCAATACTAGCTCTGTCTAATTTCTCAAAAACCAGACTGTTTCCTGAATCTAATTTTGATGAGATTCCATATGTTTTCTGACATTAGATTCAGTGTCTAGATTTTTTCTACCTCTGACATTTTTAAACTGGGTATGAATTTAATTACTTACCCTTAAAAAATTATCAAAATACCCTTAATTCATTTTTATTCACTTTAATAACATTATGGGCATTATAGTCTTTTTATACTTCACCAGGGTATTTCCTGATCCTAGTCCCAAATTCCTATAACCCTCTTTAATTTTTTGTCATGTGTTAAATGACTAAAATGCCCTCCATTCACCTTTATTTATTTTTATAACAGGGGCATTTTCATCTTTTCACATTTTTTTCAGGGTATTTCTTGGTACTGACCCCATATTTCAGGACTTGACAAATTTCCTGTCCAGGTTTATACACTTTGTTGAATATCTTATCCAACCTTATCCAGAAACCTTTACTGAAACTTTAATTATTTCACAAAATCATATCAATTAATCAGGGCCTTAAATCAAAATTCGAATCTACACCATACTGATTAGAAAAATCCCCTTTTTTCCTTGACTTCAGATCATTGGGTTCCAGACTTTTTTTATAATTATGTTTAGGTCCCTAACTTTATCAATAATACCATCCATGTCCCTTCTTTATTCACAATTATCTTTATGTCCTTTGCCTTTTTAAAAATGACATCCATGTCTCTTCATTCTTCATAATTAAGCTTAAGGCCCTTAACACTTGTTTCTACATTAACTTTAGGCCTTGGGACTTTTATAATTTTCTCTTTAGTCCCTTTAAAACTTTATACTTAGGACATAAATGACTTTCTTTCTTTACAACTTAGTCCCTTTTACTTTCTTATTTTGTCCTTGAAGGACTTTATTTTCTTACAATTTACTCATTCCTTCCTCTTACCTCTTTCTGTGCCTTGGAGACTCTTCTAGAGCCTCTAAGTTTATTTATATACCTACCCAAGAAACTTTTACTATTTATATCATAGTCCCTGTACTTGTTCTATTTACAATTTAGTTCCTAAAAACTCTGTATATTTCTAGGGCTTCTACTCAAAGGGGCCTAGTAGCCTACCTATTTTAATCTATTTTTTTAGGGCTTAAAATTTGGATATTACACCTCCCCTTTCTCATAGCCTTCTTTAACCATATATGTAATCCTACTGCCCCAGTCCAAAGCAACTCACCATTCCTACAACTATTAGCAGTAACAGTATTAAGAATAGCTTGCTTTTCCAAATATGTAATCCACCCTTCAATTGGAAACAACTTCCCCCCATTCTCCCCTTTAAATCAGCTACTTTTAAATTCTCAAAAGACTAATGAGGACAAGGAGAAATTAGTTTCTTACCTGGTAAATTTGCAATCCAGGTGTCCTTCCAAACACGAGTAGACCAGAGCCACGATGCTCTATGCTCCTTCTTTGCTTCCAAAACACTTGACCATGGGAAATATCTAGCTTTAAGGATTTGGACCCACAGCTGATTAGGTTCCTACAAAATACGCCACCCCAGTTTTGCAAGTAAGGCGAGATTAAAAGCCTCAAAATCCCTAAAACGCAGTCCCCCTTCCAATTCATGCATTTTTAATTTATCTTTGGATACCCAGTGCACTTTCATTTTAGCCTCGTTTCCATTCCACCGAAAATTCATAACCAAGCGACCAAGATGGTTCAAAACATCTTTTTGAGAATAGAAAGCAGGACATAGGATAAACCGGAATAGAGTTAGCAACAAATTTAATTAAAACCTCCCTCCCGGCCTCCGAAGGAAACTTCTGTTGCCATCCATGCATTTTCTTCTGGACTTTATGAACCACGAAGTATGCACCACCTATTAGTGGAAGGAACCATCCCCTATATAGAGAACATGGAGGTTTGTTTTTATCTTGAAAGGCTTGAATCTCTTCCTTTCATTTTTATGGTTACAACTTGAGTTCTAAATCTCCATCCTTTACCAAACACATAAGCATTGGAGTAATCATATTTAGTGACTTCGTGAAAATGCAGTTCACTAGTCTAAATTTTTCTTTTAACTTACATGGATTCAAGCTACACTTCATTTAGATGCATAATAATGCGTTCCCACATATGAAAATGTTTGCACTGAGTTCAACTTTGAAATACTTTAATGAATAAATAATCAATTGGTTGGAAGGTTCACAGTCATATAATCCCATTATGAAAGAAGAGTAATCAAATTTTAAAGTACTTTCACTATTCCTTTCAATTTATAAATGGTGGTATCTTCCAACTAGGCAGTAATTTTTGCATATCATTATTAGTACTAATAACACAAGAAAATTAGTGTGTCATGTCTATTACTAATCCCTTAGACTTAACATCATCTATCATCCCTCCATTATTTTCTCCATCCACTAATGTCTTCAGATTACGGTTTCTATGTGAATGTTGTATACAGAAAACATTAATCAGAGTTGTCCAATGGAGAAAATTAACTTTAACAAAAACAAATGTATGCGGCACAACCAGTACTCCTAATCATGAAGCATTATTTAGGGATCATTCGGTAGTATTTAGAACCACTTATAAGTCTACTGAAGTTTATTCTCAAAATCTGGAAACTTTGAAATCATGGGTATTGTTTATGTGGTATTTCTAGATTAAGCGACGAACTTCAAAAAATCATAATTAATTCTTGAAAAATTGAAATGAAGTGATTCAAAAGGCTACTCGAAGCTAACATAATTTACTTTAAGGGAAAAATAAGTTCAGACCAAATGCTCAGTCAATCAGTATAGTTTAATCGTCAAATATTATTGTTCATTTGGTAAAAAATTCTGGAAAACAGTTTTTGCTCCCCAACTTTAAAAATTTTGTTCTCCTTATATAGACATCGAAATAAGGCATTCTTGGTGTCAAAATAAAATTTGACATGTTAAATAAATGTTGATAAAATATTGTACATTTATTATTTTTAATTACAGACTACAAATTACTACTCAAACTGGTTTTGTTCAAGTACAAAGTCTTCATCAACTAACTTTACATAAATACATACCATAACTTGTTCATAACATAACCATACAAACAAAAATATAACATCATCCTCTAATCTTCATCTCCTATGCTTGATGATCTTGCTGTTTGGAATTATATGTTGGGGTGAATTTTTTAGAAAATCTCAGTAGTAAATGGTACTAAACAATGTATGAATGAATGCTTAGTATTTGTACTTGCTTGTGATTGTGTCAACATAATATATTGTATATGCTTCCATGTAACATATGAAATATAATTGGCCAAAGTAATCATAGCGCAGAGCTTCAACAATTACATATGAATAACATCAATCAATCAAGCCATATATACATACAGGTTTAGGTTGCTTTCCTTATCCTTTTTCTTTACCTCTTGCTTCCTACTTCTCCTTGATGTGTGGTTGCCCTCTTTGAGCACACAACCAAATCCTAATATTGCATTATCGTCCATTCATCATGAACTAACTCAATTAATATTCAAGATTATTAAGCTTGGTTATTAATTAGGGTAACTTTTCCTAATTTCTTCTAATTATCTTGGCTTTTCAATCAATTGATGTTCTTGACTTTATCCTATACAATTTGGCCTTCTGAATCTATTTATGAACTCAGAACTTCTGAATACAATTTGGCCTTCTGAATCTATTCAAAAATTTCTATTTTGATTCTATTACTTCCAATACTTGTTTCTCTACTTTATCCCACACAATTTTTCATTTTAAAACTATTGGAAGCATCAAAATCATGAAATTTCAATCATTGTTCATGTGTGAGAACAGTAACAGAGAAGACTTACAAATTATAACTTTCAATTCTAATGCTTCCAAGGTTCCAAACCTATTCAATTATACACAAAATCATCATCTAAATTCAATAGAAGCATTAGATTATTAAAATTCCATCTCTTTTTATCCAAAATAGTGCAGACCGAAAGGTTTCATCAATGGTAAGGTTAAGAATATCAACTTAATTTAATAATCAATTATCTAAACTAACTTTTCTAAGCACTAGTTACATGGTTATAACTTCATTTTCCTCTTCCTTCTTTAACTTAAAATTTGGACAGCAAGATTACCAAGGAAAGAATAAAGTTTCTAATCATTGAAACCTAAGTTTCTTCCTTCCAAAACACTTATAAATATAGGAAGGATTACATACCTTAAGCCCTAGCTACCTTGAACCAAAGTACTTTGGATCTCCTCTTGAATTTGCCTTAGAATGGTAGACTTTTTATTTTGCAAGAGGTTCCCCTTAGTCGGTCCTTTAAGAGCATCACATTTTTGTGCATGTAAGCGGGTATTTATAAAAAAAATTTAAGGGTCTTGGGACTAAAATATTATCCCTTTTCTAATAATTATAACTCCTTAATCTTACTTCTTATTGGTTGGTTTTTTTAATTAATTATCCTTAATCATATTTAGTTAAATTCTTACATTATTTTAATATAATTTAGTACATGGGATAATGCTTCCTTCATGCTCTTGGTGCCATGTGGTGGATTTGTGTGTCCCACAAGGACACCTCACATGCCAACGCATACTTCTTGATAATTCTCCTTATTATTTTTTCATAAAAATAGCATAAAAATTCCATTTGACCTCTAACACTTCCTCAGCACCTTGGGACTTCATATGACACTATCTTGGGCTTGTTTAGGCGCAACCCATTAATTTGACATAATTCCCAAGACACCTCATATTACTTCCTATATCGATATCCGTAAATTACCCAGATTTTTTAAATAAATTCTATAAAATTATTTTAAGTGTTTTTCCATTTTTTATAAATTCATTCTAATATAAAATAATTTTTTTGTATAGTTTCATAATTTTTTGAGACCCAAAAGTCTTGTTAAAAATTCTATACATTTCTTTTAATCCTTTATCAGTGCCATTTTTACCTTAAATTCTCTAATTAATTCTACAAGACTCCTTTTTGACTTTTATCAGTTTCATAAATTCTTATATTAATTAAAATAATTCACTACAAAATTTTTTCTTATTCTAAGGTCTGAAAGATACTATATCAATTTTCAGATTTTAAAAATTAATATCAATTTATCGGGACCTTAAATCAGAATTATGAGAACTATGCCTGACCCAAATTCTATCCTTTATTTATTGGTAAAATTTGGGACTGAAATATTTTCGGGCAATTTTGGGTATTTTCTGATTCAACTTTCCATAATTACCATTTTACCCCTAAATTTTGGCGAAATTACACTTCAGCCCCTAAATTTGCCAATTTCTACTTTAGTCCCTTTCTACCAAATTTAAAACTCCGATTTGGTACCTAATAGCTCAAAACTCCATTTAAGTCCCCTTTTTTATTTTTTCTTGAATTTTCTATATTTAACTTTTGTCTAAATTAAATTTACGCATAAAGCTTTATAACTTTTTACTTTTCCATTTTTTCTTTGATTTAAACTTATCTAAACATTATATTTTTTTTTATTATTATCATCCAAATCTCTTCTTAACCTCTTTCTTCTATCAATCTTATGTAGACAGGGAAAATTTAAGATGTTACAGTCAACATGGGAAGATAAAACTGCCACCAGCTGACCTAAAAAGTTTGTTCTTCATGAAAGAATCAAATCAGTCAAAAAAATTCTACCCAAATATTCGGCAATACAATAATATGTTCTCTTACACGTCAATGGGGGGCAAGATAAATCATCATCAAAATGCCGATAGATCGAGGTCCTTACTCATTCACTTTATCGGGGTATGAACTAGCACAACATTGGAAGTTTATTGCCAACAGATGGTGCCAATCCAGTATTCTCCCAACTACACATTTTTTATAGAGACTGTAAGGTTTTCGGGCATACCTGGGATGTTTTCCTGTTCACCGAAGTAGCCACGCGCAACCGGAGTACCTTGGATGGACTCTGGTACGTCTCACAGCAAATGACACCGATGAAGAGATGAGAAGCACTGACGGAAACGAAAGGGAAAGGAAAATAGAGGAGGAATTCTTTTCTGCAAAACGAAATGAAAACACACCAAAATCCCTTTTCAGATTACACACTCTTTTTTTGCCTCTACGTGCGTTTGTGTGTTATGAAGAGTGGGGGCTTAACTGCCCACTCCCTCATTTCCCTTTCTTCAAAAAACAACCGTTCCCTCCATTCCTTTCACTTCTCATTTGGACTTGGGCCTAATCCACCATGGGTGGACTGGCCCATTTCCTAACATCTCCCACTCACACTTGGTGGATTAGATGTCTTAGGTCCAATCACATTCTCTTTCTTCTTTCATACTAGGTGCTTTACCGTGACCGCGTAGGCATGACGTCTCCTTCCAGGCATTTGTACTAGAAATCCCTTTCACAGAGACCAGCACAAAGCAACCCTTTAGTGCAGCTCGATCAAATAAGTTATAGTGCCTTGAATGTCCTAGATTTGCCCATATACACTTTCTTATGGCTAATCTAATCCCTCTTGAGTTAGTATATAACTCAGATAGCCTCCACTAATGCATAGTATCCACACTTATGAAATTAACAAAATAATATCACAAGGGACCGGTCACAGACACTAGCATGGGTGTGTATATTCTGGCAATCTTTCTTTCGCCCATGTATCATTTTGATATGAATCAACCGCTTTCCTAGCATAATACCTTTGGTTCATATGTAATTTGACCATAGGACATATACTAAAGTAGCAATCGCTGAAACATACCTCCATAATACTGTCAAAGTCAAAGGACATTAATGAAAGGATGATACCTTTCTGGAACTCACACAACAATGAAGCAGGGATTGATTCACTTGCTTTCCATTTGCGGTTCTTTAGCACATGTGGTATGAATCATATGTTACGGTGTTCCTCTTATCTTATAAGAGTGTACGTCATTTTGATTCTATCAATCATACCATACAGACTTAAGTCCAGACACTCATAGCATCTAAACCCAAACTCTTCAACTCTATTTATATAATATGACGTCAATTTTGAAGAACTTGTTATCTGGCTACAGGTTTCATGGATGTGGGTATCCATTGTTCGATCCATATCCATACTCATGGATCTCATCTTGACTTACTGCACTATTTAAGCCAAGGCAACATTCATTGTGTTTCTTCTCTACTATATTAGCACTCTTGCTGCTTTACTGGTGAACACATGTCTCATCTTTGAACGCTTCTCTAGCATCAAAGGCGGTTGCTCGTGTGAGAGAGCTACCCTTTTCAACCTGTACGACATACTAGACATTGTATACTTTCACTCAGACATATAAGTAATAATAAATGACATGATATCATTAATAAAAAAACAAAAGTATTACATACAGTCTGCTACTTTACATTTTTCGCATGCCAATGGCTGTTACATGTTTCTCAAATGTTTCTTTGCCTATTGGCTTAGTCAGGGGGTCTGCAACCATACACTTGGTTGAAATGTATTGTACAGTTACAATTTTCTGTGCTATATAATCCCTCACAAAGTTATACTTGATATCAATGTGTTTGGTCTTGCTGTGATACTTAGGGTCTTTGGTGTAGGCTATGGCTGCAGTATTATCACAGTGTATCAACACCGGATTGGTACTCTCGTTCCCAAACCCTAGGTGTTCGATAAATCTCTTCAGCCAAATAGCCTCTTGCGCTGCTGCAGTGCATGCCACAAATTTATCTTCCATAGAGTGTAAAGCAATGCACGTCTGCTTCTTGCTACTCCAACATATGGCTCCGTTGTTAAGCAAGAAGGTGTATCCTGAAGTAGATCTTCGTTCTTCTTCATCACCGCCTACATCAGCATCGGAATAACCGACTAGGCGCAGATCGCTTCCTTGATAACACAACGCATAATCAGATGTGCCCTTTAAGTATCTCAAGATCCTCTTCACTGCTTTCCAGTGTTTCTCACCGGGGTTGGACTGGAATCTGCTAACCAGCCCCACTGCATAACAAATATCTGGTCTTGTACACAGCATTACGTACATCAGGCTACCAACAGCACTGGCATATGGAACTCTTTCCATTTGCTTTCTGTCTATATCAGTTTTGGGACACATGTCTGAACTCAAGGCCACTCCAGTGGCTACAGGGATATCCATGGGATTGCATTCAGTCATATTGAATCGCTCAAGTATCTTCTTGATATAACTCTCTTGTGAAAGAGTGAGGATTCTCTTGGAGCGATTCCTTTGAATCTTGACTCCAAGTATGTACTCTGCTTCACCCATGTCTTTCATCTCAAAGTTTGATGAAAGCCATTCTTTAATAGCTATCACCGAGTCAAGACTATTTTCGGCTTATAGTATATCGTCTACGTATAAGGATAATATTACAAAGTTACCCTCAAACCGCTTAACATAGACGCAGTGGTCTTCCTCTATCATTTGAAAGTTATATGAGGTTATCGCCTTATGAAACCTCAAGTACCACTGTCTGGATGACTGTTTTAATCCATAAATGGATCTTTTGAGTTTACACTTCTTGTGTTCAAACCCTTTTTCAATGAAACCTATTGGTTGTTCCATATAGATTTCTTCATCCAGATCACCATTCAGGAATGCGGTTTTTACATCCATCTGATGCAACTCCAGGTTTAAACTGTTTACTATTGCCATAATAAGTCTTATAGAGTTGAAGCGCACAACAGGTGAAAAAGTATCCTCATAATCAATACCTTCCTGTTGTGTATATCCCTTTACAACCAATCGAGCTTTAAATTTGTCAATTGATCCATCCACCTTTCTTTTGATTTTGAGAACCCACTTGTTCCCAATGGCTTTACGCCCTTTTGGCAGATCAACCAATTCCCATACTTGGTTTTTCATCATTGAGTCCATTTCCTCTTTCATTGATTTCTTCCATTCCTCTTTAGCAGGACCTGCGAAGGCCTCACGAACAGTGCGGGGTTCATCATCCCCTTCTGGAGTAACTAAGAGTGCTTCGCCTTCTATTTGGAAGCGTCTCTTTGGAACACTTTCCCTGTTACTCTTTCTGGTAGGAGCAATAGCAACTTGCTTATCTTTTCTCATTTGCCTCGGTCTTTGTGTTGACCGTTCTTGGCTCCTACTCAGATTGACATACCTGGAAGATCCTGGTCTGCCAATTTGTTCAGCACTGTCCTGTTCCTGAGTCTCATAAAGAGATACAGTGCGGTCAACATCTCCCCTACTGGGAAATTCTGTTTCAATGAATACAGCATCTCTTGATTCTGTTTCAGTCACTATTCCATCTTCTATTTCACTTATGAATACATATCCTTTTGAGGGTTCAGAGTACCTTATGAAGATACATTTCTTCCCTCTAGGACCCAGTTTCCCATGCCTATGAGAACTGTCATGGATATAGGCCGCCGAACCCCATGGTCTAAGGATGCTTAGATCTGGCTGGCGTTTAGTCCATAACTCGTAGGGTGTGGAAACGACTGACTTGGAGGGCACACGGTTAAGTATGAAGGTTGCTGTCAATAAAGCATCACTCCAATGTGAAATTGGAAGGTTTGCCTGAGCCATCATAGACCTAACCATGTCTAGAAGAGTTCTATTTCTTCTTTCAGCAACCCCATTCTGTTGAGGTGTGCCAGGGATAGTTAGTTGATTAATAATCCCTTTTTCTTCACAGAGCTGTTTGAATTGATCTGAAAGGTATTCACGACCTCGATCAGTGCGTAATGCCTTGATTCTATTGTCCATTTGATTCTCTACTTCATTTAAGTATCGTCTAAAGCACTCTAGTGCCTCGGACTTATGTGAAATCAAATAGACAAGACCATATCGTGAAAAATCATCAATAAAAGTAATAAAATACCAAGCTCCGTGTTTTGCCCTCACACTCATTGGACCGCAAATATCGGAATGAATTAATTGCAATAGATTTTCGGCTCGTGTTCCCTTACCGAATGGTTTTCTGGTAGCCTTACCTGCTAGACAACTTTCACATAATGACATATCCATGTTAGGGATTACCCCCAACAAGCCTTCTTTTGCCAGTTTAATCATTCTATTTTGATTAATATGTCCTAGTCTAGCATGCCAGATATTCATATCAGGATTATTCGAAGTAATAGCAAAGCAATCATGAACATTAAAATCACCAGCAAGATCCAAAATAAAGAACTTTTGAAATTGAAATGCTGAACCATAAAATATTGAGTTTCTATAAATGTCTGCAACTTTACCATGAAAGTTTACATTAAACCCAAAGTTCAATAAGCAAATTACAGAAACTAAATTCCGTCGGATGTCAGGAGCATGAAGCACATCATGCAGCATCAAGGTCTTTCCACCACGTAAAACAAGTTTACAGGTGCCAATGCCTCGAACCTCGATCCTTGCATTATTGCCAACGAAAAGCCACTTGCTTTGAAATGGCAACCGACGATATTCCACGAAGGATCCTCGATCTCAACTTACGTGGTCTGTGGAGCCTGAGTCAATAATCCAAGAAAAGGAAATAGGTTCTGTTAGAAAAACAGTACTAGAAACAAATGAGACATGTGAATTCACATAATTCACTTTTACCTTTTCGCTCTCGGTCTGTTTAGAACAGTCACGTGCGAAATGTCCCATATTATGGCATGCAAAGCATTTGACCTTCTTTAGGTCTAGCTTTTTCTTGCCTCCTTTCTTTCCCTTCTTCTTGTATTGTTGCTTGCCTTTCTTAGGCGGAGGACCGCCTTTCTTCCCATTTTTTTGAAATTTCTTGCCCTTTTTAAATTCAGGCTTAGATTGGGAAGGACCAGCACCTTCGGTCAGATAGGCTTGTCCAGTGGCCTTATAAGCCTCCAGACGTTCATCCTCTAGCTCCAAATGCTTAGCTACATCATTGAAAGTGATGATGTTCTCATTATGGGTCAGATTGACTTTCATGTGCTCCCAACTGGCAGGGAGCGACCTGATTACAGCTTGCACTTGCTGCTCGTCAGATAAATTATGTCCAGCCTCTTTCAATTCACGGATCATTGTGGACATCTCTCGCAGATATTGCCTCATAGGATTATTCGGTTTCAGCTTATAGGTATCGAATTTAATCGTCAACCTTCTAAGCTTGGTCGTGGAAACTCCACCAAACTTATCCTTTAAGGCAATCCACATAGCTTGTGCCGTTCTGTGTGTCTCAAACTCACACATCAAATCATCTGCCATTGCACTTAGCAGTGTAATTCTTGCTATGCTATTCTTCTTTTTCCAGGACAGGTATGCTTCTTGGTCCCTCCTGTGCTGGGCTGTATTTCCCGCTTCAGGCTCTACCAGTGCCATGGTTAATGGCTCAATTGCATCCTACTCTTCTAGAATATATTGGACCTTTCGGTGCCAAATATCCCAGTTATCCCCGTTGAGTTTTTCCCCTTTGTTTAATTCAGCAATAATGTTCTTTGAAGCCATTGTTCAATATCGATTCTGTGACAAACCTATCCCACATTAATTTATTGAACCATAGAACATTTAAGTGAATTTATATAGCACATGTAAAGTATACAATGTCATGTACTTTTATCATTTTTTATCAGAAAATAATAACATTACTAGACCCACGATCAGGAGAATACGTTTGTACCTCCCATCACATAGGCACTAGCAGCGTCATTATTTTCTATCAAAATTAATATAAGCACTCTCATGTTTTGCTTTTAGAATACTCATTATCTAAAAGGCTCCCACTTATAAAAGACATACATTAATCATAACTTGTAAAGAAATTAAATAAAACATAATTCCATTGCATATAATGCATGTAATAAATGTCAAGTCTTTACAATGAAAGAGTAATAAAATATGTCCTTAACTAAGTAAAGCAATGGTAATCAAATACAAATATACATCATTCGATATGAGCTTTACAATAATCTAACATTGCTTTTCTTAATTTCTTAAGCTTACGAGGCGGCTTACGAAGGTTAGATACAAATTCTATTACTCTAAGCCAATATTTCTTGCCTAAGCGTCCTTGTTTAGGCTTTCCTCTAACCCTAATTGCCCTTATATACTCCATTATGACTTTCAGGTAGAATGCAGTATTCTTCTTATCTGTCATTAAATCAATGTAGTCGTAAATCACGCCATTAACGCCTTTTATATTTGTTAATTTAGCTGCATCTCTTTCAGCTATACTCATAGCCAAAGCAGGGGTAAGAGGTTGATCCACTTCCTCTCCATCCTCAACTGGAGATTCGTCGTGAAGAGTAGGCACCGACTTGGAGTCTGAAGAATCCATGAAAGGCTGCAAATGAAGGGGTTCGATGGGGAATAAAGTTTCCGACCTCGGTCCGGAAATACACGTTACATGTGGTTCCTCTTGTGGAACTTCCTCCATCAACTCCTCTGGTTCTTCTTTAGAAAGTTCGTCAAGATCTTGTTCTAGATCCTCTTCAGGTTCCCCCTCGGGATCCTCTTGAAGGTCCTCCTCCAGGTTATTGACATCATCCAGAAATGAGATGTCTTCATTTAAGCTTAGTCCCAGAGATTCAGTGCTAGATGAAGCCATTTTCACCTAAATAATAAAAAATATTAATTATTATAATTTTCTGGAATTTTTAAACACCAAAAAAATACCAGAAAATACACTGAATATTCACAAATAGGTCTATAATTACCTCCAAATTAGGTAAATTATATATCAAAATGAAGATCTTGATTTTAGGGATGTTTAGGAACAAACCGCACCTCAATCGGAGCTCCGACACGCCCTCACGCGCCCCAAGAAGGATTAATTCAGAAAAAATAAAAAAACTAAACGAAGCCCACTCTCAGCCTCTGGCGCGTGTAGTACACGCGCCAGTCTGGTGCTGCCACGTGGCCACTGCCACGTGTCAGCCACCAGAATTTCCTCTAATTTTTTTTTAATAAAATAATAATTTTTTTTTCGAATCCCCTACAGCCTCCAAAAAAAACATTTTTTTTTTGCAAATGGGCCTACTCACTGTGGCCCAATTTTTTTTTTTTTTTGCACGGATGGACTGGGCTGAACTCAGCCCAGTCCGCAGAAACAGAAAACATTCTGTTTTTTTTTTTGGTTTTCTGCCAGACGCAAAACGACGTCGTTTAGGGGAGGATCAAAATGACGCCGTTTTGATCGTCCCTGACCTCCAGCCGGGTCACACAGACCCGACTGGAAAACGGGTCGGGTCCGACGGACCCGACTCGTTTTTCCTCCGTAACTTCTCCGTCCGACGTCCGATTTCGACGTTCTTGGTGTCATTTTCTTCGTTTTTTTGAGATCTACGCAATGGGACTAATATCATAGCCTAAAAACACTGTTATGAATGACCCAATTCTGAAAAACGAAGCTTCTGTTTTGGTTTTACGTTCTTTATGCTTCTGTTTACGGTTTCAATGAATGCTCTATGCATATTATCATGAAATAAATACTTGGAAACCATAATAAGCATGCAGAACAGTGTATAACCAGAAAAACGAAAAATCACAGAGTAAAATGCGGAAGCAATGAACCTGGTTTGATACCACTGTAAGGTTTTCGGGCGTACCTGGGATATTTTCCTGTTCACCGAAGTAGCCACGCGCAACCGGAGCACCTTGATGGACTCTGGTACGTCTCACAGCAAATGACACCGATGAAGAGATGAGAAGCACTGACGGAAATGAAAGGGAAAGGAAAACAGAGGAGGAATTCTTTTCTGCAAAACGAAATGAAAACACACCAAAATCCTTTTTCAGATTACATACTCTTTTTTTGCCTCTACGTGCGTTTGTGTGTTATGAAGAGTGGGGGCTTAACTGCCCACTCCCTCATTTCCCTTCAAAAAACAACCGTTCCCTCCATTCCTTTCACTTCTTATTTGGACTTGGGCCTAATCCACCATGGGTGGACTGGCCCATTTTCTAACAGAGACAATGAAGTGTCCAACAGAATTGCTGTTCTCAGGTTGGTTAACACATTACATTTTATAAATTATCGATACCGTTAATTTGAACTTTAATTGTAAGTGACGTGACTGATTTCTTCTACTTTGTTGTTTTAATCTTGCAGTAAGTATCAATAAATAGCTACATTTGACCTCCTACATTGTTGACCTGATCAAGAAGACATTGGATAAGTATAACCCGTACGTAAAGCAGTATCGTTATGCTTAATCAATGTTACTGGGTAATGCTAATCATGAGCTCAAGTTATGCTTGATCGGGACCAGACAGCAAGATGGCAGCTCCTACAATGTTGATATAGACACATCCTTTAGCGAAAGAGATATCATTGTTGAGAAGCAATGAGGTCTCTCTCAGAGAATTAATGAATTACATCCTTCCTACCTACCACTACAATATCCTTTATTGATTCCTTACGGTGAGGATGGTTAGAGGGATGACATCGATCATAGGGAGAAAGCACTAAATTCAACCAAAAGGAAGAAAAGGGTAAGCATGCGTGAGTTCTTTGCATACAGGCTTATCACAAGAACTAATGAGGTATCAGCCATACTTCAATCTTCCAGACTCCTCCAACAATTCATTGTATATGCCTACACTATGATTGAATCTCAACTGCTTCGTTGGGTAAGAACTCATCCAAAGGAGCTTAGGGTTGACCTTTATAAAGGCCTATCAGATGTTGTGCTAAGGGCAGAAACAGATGCTGCGTCCACGGGGAAAAGGACAATCTTACCATCATCTTTTCTGGTGGAGCACGATACATAATTTTAAATTATCAAGATGCGATGGATATATGCAAGCATGAAGGTTATCCAGACATATTCGTGACATTCACTTGCAACCCAGCATGGCTTGAGATCACAAGATACTGCGAATTGTTTAAGTCACATCCATCTTGCAAGCCTCATATCATATCAATAATTTTCTGAATAAAGTTGCTGACCTTAATGAAGACTCTGAAGGAGAAGGAGATATTTGAAGCAATTCGAGTAGGTTAGTCTCATGTTGTTCGCATTTAACATAGTCCAGGTGTAGTGGAAATATTTAAGGCTGTTAATTTTGACTTAAACGATATGAAAATTTGAATCTAACCTCCTTTAAATTGCTTTCTCTTATTGGCGGCTATTCCTTCTAAAAAACTAAGTCTTTTTTTTTTAGAGGTCTATACAATTGAGTTCTAGAAAAGAGGACTACCACATGCTTACATATATACTCCAGAAAGAATGGATGAATTAATTTGTGCAGAAATTTCAGACCAACACACTTACCCTAGGTTTTGGGACTAAGTGCGAAAATTTATGCTACATGGGCCATGTGGGACTAGAAAACCAAAGCACCTTACATGAAGGATAAGAAATGCACAAAGTACTTCCTGAAGATGTTTAAGGACCAAACAACTATTGATGGTGACAATTATCCAACTTAATGAAGAATGGATTATGGCAGATGCATTGATATAAAGGGTACTATCCAACTTAATGAAGAATGGATTATGGCAGATGCATTGATATAAAGGGTACTATCCAACTTAATGAAGAATGGATTATGGCAGATGCATTGATATAAAGGGTACTCCAACGGACAATAGGTTTGCCGTTCCATATAATGCTTTATTGCTGCAGAGGTTTGAAGAACATATCAACGTGGAGAAGTTCAACCAGTCTATTGCAATTAAGTACTTATTCAAGTACATCAACAAAGGCAATGACTGAATAGTTTCTGGTATATTTGACAGCAAAGGTAATAGAGCTGCTAATGGTGTTCATGATGAGATAGAACAGTACTATAATTGTAGTTACATATGAGGATACTTGGCTACGACATTCATCACAGATTTCCTAGGGTCGAACATCTGAGCTTCCATTTGCCCAACCAACAATATGTCTTCTACTCAAACACTCAAGATGTCTCGAAGTTGTTGGACAAGCCTCATGTTTGTGAGTCTCAATTTGTTTCTTGGATGGATATGAATGTCCATGACACTGAAGCTAGGAAGTTGACATATCAGGAGTTCCCAAATATGTATATCAAAGGGACAAAAGGAAATGGAAGAAGAGTGAAAAAGGATTTACAATAGGTCGTATTAGTCATTCTTCACCTAGCTCTGGGGAATTATACTATTTACGCATTTTACTCACTAAAGTTAAAGGACCACAATCTTTTGATGAAATAAAAATAGTACATGGTGTAGTCCATAACACTTTCAGGGAAGCATGCTTTGCTTATGATTTATTGGATGATGATGCTGAGTTCATTTCTGGAATCAGATAAGCTTCATTGTGGTCTTTTGGAAAATCGCTTAGAAAGCTCTTTGTCACCATGATGTTATGTTGTTGTACACAACGGCCCGATCATATTTGGAACCAGCATTCAAACATTCTATCAGAGGATCTATTGTACATAAATCTTCAGAATCAAACTTTATCAAGTAATTCCTCTATTGAACTTCCCATTACTTTATGTACAATCTTGTGTTATTTGTGAAGCTACCACCGATGAATGGTTTGATGTCATTCTTAGATGTTGTGATCAGTTCCGAAGCGAAGCTAGATGCCAATACGAAGGAGATCAATGCAATGCTCATTTAGAATGGAAAAAGTCTTCAAAGATTTATGTCAGTGTAATGAGATGAGGTGAAATTCCATTATCTAATACGAGTGAGGGTTGTGTTTGCTTGAATATGAAATGTTAGACATGATGTCACTGATGGGAATTTTAGAGTGTTGATTGTTTTCACCTTGTCGTCGATAGTTTCCTATTTAACAGTGAAGGTATTATGTTAATGAACTTTAAATGTACTTAGAATCAACGTAGGGCTGATGTTATTGTAGATATATCTATATGTCACATTATATTGATCATGTTTCTTTTCATGGATCAGGTTGTGATCTTCTCAACGTATATTGCTGCGCGGGTATGAATCGCTCATTGTATAATAATCCAAATATGATTAGTAAACTAGAACCAACCCCCACCCCAACCCCAACCCCAACCCCAACCCCAACCCATTTCCATTCCACTTTTCAACGAATGGGTTTTGCAAGATTTTAGGATTTATATTGTATAAGAATCCAAATATAATTAGTAAATTTTAACCGACCCCGACCTCAACCCATTTTCGACCCATTTTTTATTGAACCGGGTTTTACAAGATGTTAAGATTTATGGAATGATTTTGACTTCACTTGATGAATCGTTATGAAACTATGCTCTACTTTCTTCATGAAGTAGAGGATAGACTACGTCTCTCAACAAATTCAGATATGTATATAAAGGATAACACGGGATGTTTCAGGTTGTATACTCCTGTTTGCAATATTGGAGCTCGTCTGGGGTAATACAAACAAATGATTCAGCAAACAGCAGTGGAATTGCATTACTCAATTCAGCAAAATGGTATGACCAACGTCGTGATACATGCCTTTGATGTGTACCTTTTCCTTATTATGAAAGGTCTCTAATGTTACCAGAGCATCAGAAAAATATAAAGCCCAAAAAGCTATACAAGGAATTTTATTATCAAACCTTCAATATGACATAAAAGTTCTAATCTTCAAGCTCAATAATCTTCACAACCGAAGAGTCACCGAGTTTCTGGCAAACGACAACTCGGTCATGTGGCTTAATGATGCCAAAGGCCTTGCCATGATCTAAAGCAACCTTCAAAATTGATTCATTTGTAGCACTTGTAGACTCAGCCTGCACCCGCCAGACAAGGCACAAAATTAACATCCATTTGAAGATTATGCAGAGATAATGATTCAGTATGAAAAAATAAATAACAATCCAGGAAACATTAGCATAGACACAACGACATGAAGAAATCTGAATTGTTCATGCATAATTTGAAGAGCCACGTTGTCTATATGTATCTTAAATTATGGTAGAAACAAACATATGAAATGCATAAATTCATGGGCTAAGCGTAATTTGGGATTTAGTCTTTGTAAGGGAGGACTGAGGTATCAGTATTTTGGAAATTTCAATATCATTGTTTGGATCTTACATTATTCCAATAGGGGATTCTTCACGTGAAATATATGATTATTTGGACCTTATGTTACAATATTTGGGTTGATTATCTGATATAAATATCCACGAGAGAGAATAGAAACGCAAGAAGACAAAGTAGATGATGTGTGAATCAAGAACTGTGGACTGAGATTAATGGTGAAAATCAGAATAGAAAATCTAATGCTAGGGCACGATTCAGCAAAACCAGAGAATGAACACCATGATAGAAAGAAAGCTTCAACCAAATGGAGAAGTTAGAGGTCTCATCCTAACAATCTATCCAAATATTTCCTGCCACCCTCCCATTCCCGTTGCTCTGCTTACTACCTGGAACTCTATCATACATGTCTGGTTCCCTAAACCCCCGGGCATTAGCTGCACGTATCTCTCATTCCCTGCCCAAACCAGTCATACAATTCCCCTCTCCTTCGCCATCTTTTTGCCCACATTCAGAACTGCACTCCCTCAAATGCAGACTTGAAAATGGCACTCCTATCATTAACCTAGTGGAATTAGGTTTTCATCATTGAACTTCTTAAATGAGGCTATTGAATGCACCTGTTATGCATCTCGGTATCTTTATTTAGGTCCACATCAAGCCATCCCTAAATATGAGTAAAATAGAATGGTCAAATTGGCTTACTTTAGTGCCACGTTTAGTTATTTTTCAAATTGGCTTACTTAAGCACCAACATGTCAACTTAGAAAGCCTCATTAAATCGGGGACTTGAGCCATCAAACAGAAGTTATTTTTCATTGGAATAGATAGATGTCATGGGCACTGGATGAAACCTATTTCATTTTGTATTTGGTCAAAAAGATTTGCATTAGCAAGCAGATTAGAGAAGCAAAAGGGACATCCCAGGGAAGTGGAATATAAGCCAGATCAGTTATGACTAAAGATCCACATGCATTCATTCTGCAAGATTGAATAGATAGATGTCATGGGTACTGGATGAAACCTATTTCATTTTGCATTTGGTCAAAAAGATTTGCATTGGCAAGCAGATCAGAGAAGCAAAGGGACATCCCAGGGCAGTGGAATATAAGCCAGATCAGTTATGACTAAAGATCCACACATGCATTGATTCTGCAAGATTGAATAGATAGATGTCATGGGCACTGGATGAAACCTATTACATTTTGTATTTGGTTAAAAAGATTTGCATTGGAAAGCAGATTTGAGAATCCCAGGGCAGTGTAATATAAGCCTGATCAGTTATGACTAAAGATCCACATGCACTCATTCTGCAAGATTGGCAGTTTTGATTGCCAAATTGAATTTAGCCGAAAGGACCCATGACTGTGGAGACCCAGTACCTTTGTGTCTATCAATTAAAGAAAATTATAACTTAGGAGGTTATGCAGGAAACAAACGGTTTCATGTTTTGAAACAGTTCACCAAACAAATGGTTAAATAAGTCTAGCCCATCAACCACTTTCAACCACTTTTGTTAACCTCTACTGATAGCAGTTAGATGAAGTGGAACCGACTTGATACCTACTTAAGATTTTAGGTTAACTCATAAAAACCATATTGAGAGAGCTCCCTCTCATTAGGGGCCCAACAATACTCAAATTTGAATTAGTTCCTAATACCAGATGGTAGATAGTTGTTAGCCGACCCCCCCCCCCCCCCACCCCCACCCCCACCCCCCAAAAAAAAAAATGTTGCCGCTTGTCGAATAACTTTTTTCCTAAACTGATTAATTTGTCCAGCATTCCTAAACCACAATGCCCCTGAATTAAACGGTAAAACAATCCATATTGCGGGCTAGGGTTATCCATAGTCCATATCAGCAGAAAATCTTCAGCAATGTAAATTAAAATGATGACTACTACCAGAGAAGCAAGCATCAAACCTAACAAGAAAAACTAGTTCCCACTTTGAACATTGTCATTTTACTCAGATAGACTGAAGGTAAACCAAGTAATATTTAATAGGTCTTACTGGATGACGTGGATCTGCAAGCATTGGGAAAAGACCTCTAACAATAAGTGATTGCCTTGCCTGCCATTGGACAATCAAAGTCAAATGTTCTAATGCAAGTCAACGGAAAGAAAAGCAATTGTATTTCTAGAAATAAGAACATACCGATGGATAACATAAACAAGAAATATATTATATATATATTATCATAATAGGAGAAGCAATTATTCTTCATTTTCACTATCCAGTAATAAGTCAGTCTGCAAAGCATATATTTCTTGACACAGCAATGAATGGTAATATTTAACTGCAGTCATTTATTGCTTAATGACTAAAATCAAAACCTTAAAATATCAATTCAAGGGCCTCAACATATTTTTAATTATAAAAACTGATAAATTTATCCAAATTCAAATGCATTTCAATTTAGAAACTCATTTTGGATTTTCTCCTTTTCCCCCCTTTTGGATCCTTTGATTTTATGAATATTACACTTGTTCCATCTTTATTTTCAAAACACAAAATTCCCTTGGTATAAGAAAATTTTACACAGACCTCTCCTAGTCAGCCGAGTATATGTATGTTTCTAAAATACTAGGCAGGTAAGAAAAATCCTTTGCCAAATCAAGGTTGGTATAATTTCCTCCCTGAACATACAACAATTTTTAAATCAAAGTTAAGATGCACAAGAGCTTGATTTCAGTAGCAGAAATTCAAAACATATATGCCAAGAGAGATACTACTTATGCATAAGATATTTAAAGACTGGTTATCTTCAACTTAATCGTGGTAGAAGCCAAAATAATAATAATAAAAAGTTTCTTAAAGTTCACTAGAGGTAACTTCAGCCTGGCTTTACTATTAGGCTATTATCTCCAAATCGGATAGCACCAGCATCAAAGATAAATAAAATCATTCAGGCACCTGACAAGACTGACTTGACTCAAGGCTCTCAACCAAGCTGACTAAAACAAGTGGCCATCATCAGGATTAAATTTCTTTCAACAAACCACTAGCACCAATCAACTAAAAAATTAGTATTTAATGAAACAATACCAATCGTATACCTCAAAAGCACCAGTGAATGTCCATCGGAGTTGATTTGTTTTCAGTTGAGGAATGACAACAGATATTACAGGCATGGTTGGCCTGTACTTTGCAATCAACCTACAGATACAGACAAAAAGAATAATGTAATGAAATAGCACATGGCTGTTGATATCAATATCAACTGTATATTCTTACTCTGTACAATGAGATTATGTACACAGAAGCAAGAGATCAAGGTTGTAATGACACATCCTGATTTCTCGGGATATACAATAAACTGCAATAAATAATGAAATCACTGCATTACAATTCTAATCCCTATAATCTCTCTTGATCCTATAATCTTGGCATGTTCACACTCCCCCTCAAGTTAGACCATAGATATCAAACATGTCCAACTTGCCAATGAAGTATTCAAATTCCCTGCCCAGTGCTTTTGGGGGCACATCTGCCGTTTGTTCTCTAGAAGGGATATATCTGAGTTCAATAATTCCTTCGTCAATTTTTTCTCCTATAAAGTGCTTATCTACTTCTACATGTTTCATCCGATCATGTTGCACTGGGTTGTGAGATATGTTTATAGCCGCCATTTTATCTGAGTGAAGTGTAACGGGCAAGTTTGTAGGCACTTTCAATTCTCCTAGTATCCGTTTTATCCAAATCCCTTTACAAACATCAAGTGCGATGGCTCTGAATTCAGCTTCAACACTACTACGAGTTACTATATTCTGTTTCTTACTTCTCCAAGTGACCAGGTTTCCCCATACAAAAGTTAAGTATCCAGAGGTTGACTTTCTGTTCTCTTGGTCACATGCCCAATCAGCATCTGTGAATATCCCTACAGATCTTTGTTCTGACTTCTTAAACAGGAGACCACGTCCCGGAGATTCCTTTAGGTACCTAAGAATCTTGTACAACTCGTTTAAATGTTTCTGCTTTGGATTGTGAGAATATTGACTCACCATACTGATTACGAATGCAATGTGTGGTTGGGTATGTGATAAATAGATCAGTTTTCTCACCATCCGTTGATATCTTCTGAGATCCACTTCTTTTCCCAGATCCGTATCATCTTTTACTTTGTCAATCTTTATGGGAGTATCACTGGGTCTACAACCCAACATACTTGTTTCCTTTAAGGGATCTATAATGTATTTTCTTTGTGAAATGTAGAATCCTCTCTTTGACTTGGCGACCTCCATTCCAAAAAAGTATTTAATTTGTCCCAAATCCTTGACATGGAAATCCTGGTTTAACGCCTTCTTAATTCGTTCAATTTCTACTGAATCATCACCTGTGAGAATAATGTCATCCACATATACTGCTAGGATGACTATTTTCCCTTTGAGGTGTATGAAGAATAGATATGATCACTCTACACTTGAGTATATCCCTGTGTTCTCAAAACATGGGTGAATCTCTCAAACCATGCACGAGTAGACTATCTGAGTCCATATAAGGATTTCTTGAAACAACAAACTTGATTACCTCTCTCACTTGGTAATCCTGGAGGTAGCTTCAACTCCCTATTCAAGAAAGCGTTCTTTACGTCCATTTGATGTAGCGGCCAATCTAGGTTAGCAGCTAAGGATAATAAGACTCTGATAGTGTACAGCTTTGCCACTGGTGCAAATGTTTCTGTGTAGTCCATACCATACACTTGTGAGAATCCTTTCACAACTAAACGTGCCTTATATTTGTCTAAATTCCCATCAGCAGTGTATTTGGGAGTGAATACCTATTTACAGCCCACTGGTTTCTTTCCTCTAGGTAAATCAACAATCTCCCAAGTGCCATTCACTTCCAGAGCTTTCTTTTCTTTCATGACGGCCTGCCTCCACTAAGGGTTGGCTAGTGCTTCATGTATGTTGTTGGGTATTTCAACCTGATCCAAATAAGAGATGAAGGTACAGTAGTGAGAGGCAAGAGTCTTATATGAAACAAACCTCTCAATGGGATGTTGGGTGTATGTCCTGGATTGATTCCGTAATGCAATGGGCAGTTCAAGGTCATCTTGTGTGGGCACACCTTCCAACTTCTTCTGGACTTGTTTCTAGATCAGATTCATGAGTTGCATCATTTGTCTGAGGAGCCTTACCCATCATGTGTCCTATTTGTGTCTCCCCCTGAGTTATTGTTTTCTTGACTCAGGTGCAGGTGTTGGGTCAAGTAGGATAATAACTCCAAGGTCTGAGTTACTGGGTAGTTCAGATTGAGGTGGTTGATTGGGTTCAGGTTGTGACGTCTGAAATTCTCTCCAGCTCTCCCCCTGAATTGAAGACGGAGGATAATAAGGAATAGTTTCGTGGAAGGTAGTGTCAAAGGTGAGGTAGAGGCATTTGGAGATAGGGTCATAGTATTTGTACCCTTTCTGTGTCCAGCATAGCCCAAGAAAATACTCCGGGTGGCTTTGGGTTTAAGTTTGGTGGTCTGGTAGAAATGGACATAAGTGGTGCACCCGAATACCCACAGGTGAAGGGTGTTTTCCAAGGGAGATTGAAGTGGGCTAGTAAAACCTGTAATGGTGTGCAGAAGGAGAGTGGTTTATTAGGCATGCGGTTGATGAGAAAGGTAGCTTGAAGGATGGCGTCACTCCAGTAAAAGGAAAGGACATTGCCAAACATCATGGCTCTAGCTGTCTCAAGAAGGTGACGATTTTTTCTCTCGGCAACGCTATTTTGTTAGCGAATGAGGGTAGGAGCTTTTATGGAGGATGCCATGATCGGTGAGAAAAATGGATAAGGTTTGATTAAAATATTCAGTCCCATTATCAATGTGAAGGATCTGGATTATTTCATGAAATTGAGTTTGGATCATGTTATAGAACCTAATAAAGGTTTATGGGACTTGGGTTTTGTGTCATATCCTAATTTTTTCTATCTGTATAAAATTGATAGAGGAAAGAGGTTTGGAAAAGATTGTAATGATGAATAGAGAGGAAGAATGATGATTAGACAAAGGTATAAAGAAGAGGGACTAAAATGAAAAGTCTAAAACTTTTATGGTACAAAAATAAAAGTAGACAAAAGCTTTGGGCCATTAAGTGTAATTATGAAAAGTTGAGGGCCTAAAGTGTAATTATGAAAAGTCCAAGAGCAAAATGGTAAATATGAAAAGTTGAGCCGGAAAAAGTCCAAAAATGCCCGTAATCAGTTTAGCCCCAAATTTTCCCAGTAAATAGAGAAAATTATTCTGATCGTTTAACGCAACACAGAATTTTGATTTAGGGTCTCGAAAAATTGATATTAATTTCAGAAGTTTGGTAATTATTGTAGTATCTTCTAGACTTCATAATCAGATAAAAATTTAGTAGTAAATTCTTATAATTAATATGAGAATATGAAACTGACAGAAGTAAAAAATGAGTCATGTAGAATTAATTGTGGAATTTACGGTGAAAAATGACACCGATAAAAGGTTTAAAGGAAATGTATGTAATTTTTATCAGGACTTCTGGGTCTCAGAAAATTATGAGACTTTGCAGGGAATCCATTTTATATTAGAATGAATTTCTAAAAATGTTAGAACCATTAAACGAGGTGTTTACCATTTATTTCAAGATCAGGGTAATTTAAGGATATCGGTATAAGGGAAGTACATTGGGATTTGTGCCAATTAGCTATTAGACCTAAGGAAGGCTCAAGATTTCGTCCTAGGGCAGCCCAATAAGTCCCAAAAGTTATCTTGGAGCCCAAGTCCAATAAAGAATAATTTATGAATTTTTGAAAAAGAAAAAAAAAGGGATAAAGGAGAATTAGGGTTTTGCACATGGTGGGTCCCACAAGCTTTACACTTGGCATCAAGAAGAAGAAAGGAAGGTTATCCCATGTGCTAAAATGCAATAAAATAAAATAAGAATTAACCTAATGATGATTAAGGTTAATTAATCCAAAAACTAACTAATCAAATTCAAGATTAAGCTATTGTAATAATTAGGAAAAGTGAGGACATTATGGACCCAAGGTGCCAAAGTTTTGACTATAAATACCCCACCTTGTCTTCACAATTTCGTGCACCTAGAGTACCCTTGGGGAAACCATGCCAAAATGAAGAAAGAACTCAAAATAAGATAAAGGAGAAGCCACACAAGCAAGTACCTAAGGCGAGCAATCATTCTTAGTTTATTTATATGTGTTTTGGAAGGGTAAAACCTAGGTTTTAGTGGTTAGAAATTCTATTAAACCTATAGTATACTTGCTGTCCAAATCTTAAGTTAAAGGAGGAAGAAGGAAAATTAAGTTAGAACTATGAAATTGATGCTTAAACAAATTAGTTAGATGATTGGTTATTGAATCAAGTTGATATTCTTGACTTTGCCATGGATGAGACCTTTCGGTCTGCACTATTCATGATAGAAGGAGATAGAATTTCAATGATCTAATGTTTCTATTGAATTTATATGATGATTTTGTGTTGAATTAGATAGGTTTTGAACCTTGGAAGCATTGGAATTGAAGGTTGTAATGTTTGGAATTCTCCTCTGTACTGTTCACTCGCATGAACAGTAATTGAATTTTTATGATTTTGATGCTTCCAATGGTTTTAAAATGAAAAATTTTGTGGGATAAAGTACAGAAACAAGTATGGGAAGCATTGGAATCAAAATGAGAATTTTTGGAAGAATTATGCATGTTTTTCAAATCTGTCCAGAACAGTGCATGGTAGCTGGAATTTCATGATTCTAAGCTCATAAATGGATTCAAAAGGTGAAATTGTGTAGGTAAAGTCAAGACATCAATTGATTCAAATGCCAAGTCAATTAGTAAAGATTAAGGAACGTTAATGTAGTTAAGTAAGTTCAATGTTCAAGAGAAGTTAGATTGTAATGAATAGATGATTATGTGATGTTAGGATTTGATTATGGACTCAAAAGAGGCAGCCACACATCAAGGAAAAGTAAGAAAGAAGAAAAGTTAAAGTGAAAGAAAGTAAAGCAACAAGGTAGTAAACTTATCCTAAACTTGTATGTATTGAATGTATGCTTGGTTGTGCTATGGCTATGTTGAATTGTGTTGCATATGTGTATATGATTAAAGCTCTGTTTCTATGATTACTTTGGCCAATTGTATTTCATATGATACATTGAAGCATGCACATTACACAATGTTAACACTTTCACAAGCAAGCACAAGTATTTACATTAATATATGCATTGTTTAATACTGTTTACTACTGAGATTTTCCCAGAAATCTCACCCCCTCCATGTAATCCCAATCCCAATAGGTTTATGAATGATGAAAGAAGATGAAGCAGCATGAAGAGGAGTTAAGATTGGTTAATATAAATGTTATATGAGGTTATGTGAAGAATTGTTACATGTAATGTTGCTATATGACCAATCTGAGTAATGATGGTATGATGTAATGGAAAATAGTAAATGATGAGATAAATGTATGAAATTTTACAGACATTTAGTTAACATGTCAAGCTTTATTTTGACACCAAGAACGCCTTATTTCGATGTCTGTACAAAGAGAACGAATTTTTCAAAGTCAGGGACCAGAGTCTGTTTTCAGAATTTTTGACCAAATGAACAATAATATTTAACAATTAAACTGTATTAATTGGCTAAGCATTTGGTCAGGAACTTATTTTTTCCCTTAAACTTTAAGATGTTAGCTTTGAGTAGAATTTTGAACCACTTCATTTTGATTTTCTAGAATTAATTATGATTTTTTGAAGTTCGTAGCCTAATCTGGATTACCATATGAACAGTAACTCGACAAGAGTAAAAATTTCAGATTTAGCTAATGGACTTCAAGGGTCATGTAAGTGGTTCTAAATGCTACCAAATGGTCCCTAAGACGTACGAAAGTAAGGATGTTACATTTTGTCAGTTAAAAGAAATACCCAACTGACCCGAATATCATCATCAATGAATGTTATAAACCACTTAGAGTGAATGAGATTTGGGACACGAGATAGACCCCACAAGTCGCTGTGGATTAGAGAAAAAGGTTTGGATGGACGATAGGAAGTACGAGGAAACGAAGTACGATGGTGTTAGCAAGTTCACAAAATTCACAGTGAAAGTTGAACGTCTTTTATTATTACAAATGAAGGGAAACATAATAGACATGTAATGAAAATTAGGATGTCCTAATCGTTGATGCCATAAGACTATTTCACTAGTCTGAGGGAGAGACACAGCCTTACAGGATCTAAAACTTTGATTATCACAATCATTCAGGTAGTATAGCCCCTTAAACTCCTTAGCAACGCAAATCGTCATCCCCGTGGACAGGTCCTGAAAAAGACATTGCGTAGCAGAAAACTTAGCAAAACAATAATTATCTCGAGCCAATTGGCTAACAGATAATAAATTACACTTTAAATTGGGAACATGTAGAACATCATTCAGGGTTAATGTGTTATTGACTTTAATATTCCCAATACCAGCAACGATAAGGTAGAAGCATCTACTATTTTCACGGTGAGACGTAACTTTGCAGGGACGTAGGTAGTGAATAAAGAGTAATTATCAGTATGTGATCAGATGCACCCGAATCAACAATCCAAACAGGTCCAGAGTTCATACCTTTAATGGTGGCTAAAACTTTGAAAAATTTACCTCGGTTTACCACACTAGCAGTTGACTTTTTAGTTTTCAAAATGGCCAGTCTCTCCAAAATTAGGCTAAGTTGGTCAGGGGTAGGAGGAGGAGGCACATCGTTCTGTTTAGTGACAACAGCAACATACCCTTTTGACTTACCCTTCTTAGGTTTCCAATCTGGTGGCTTGCCATGAATATCCCAACATGTGTCTTTTGTATGGCCCACCTTTTTGCAATGTTCACAAAAAGGTCGCTGATGGGCTTGGGCTAACGCCCTTTTGCATTTGATTGACTGTCCGAGTAGCGAGGGCAGAGGAGTCTGCTGGGTTCACACGTGAAAGGTCTAGAAGCATTACCTTGCGTCTGGACTCCTCATAGATCAGGACGGCGAAGGCTTCTCGAACAGCTGGCAGTGGCTCGTGAGTAAGGAACCGTCCCCTGACATCATCGTACGAGGGGTTTAATCCCATGAGCAGCTCGAACAGACATTCTTCCAATTCTCGTCTGTTCTCAATCACTTCGTCAGTGCAGTGCTACACCCGATCCTTCAGTTGATCCAATTCCTGCCACAGAGCTATTTTCTCAAGCTAATACTCATTCAGTGTCCGCGATCCCTGCTTTTCTTGCCAGATCTTTGAGCGAACGTCGAAGATCACAGAGGCATTTGCCTTGTTACCGTAGGAGTCATGGATGACCTCCCAGATAGCCTTGGTAGAAAGGAGAAACATATAACTTTTCTTGATGCCTGGAGCCATCGCGTCGATCAGCCAAGACAACACCAGTGAATTTTTTGACTTCCACCTTCTCTGCGATTGAGTATACCGGTACAGGAGCGTCGGTGAGGAGATAGATGAGTCTGTCCCGACCATCAATGGCGCGCCTCATAGATTGGGCCTATTCCATGTTGTTGTCATCGGTGAGTTTTTCTGATACGATCAGCGCTGTTGATCCTTCAACATTGAAGAGTTTCGAGGACCCAGTTCTGGGGACACCCTTTGGTTGCTCGTGCGACTCCACCGTTGACATTGTTGAGGATTCTATGCTGAGCTCTAATACCATGTACGTGTATTTGAGGTAAAATGTTCAACTGTATATTCTTACTCTGTACAATGAGATTATATACACAGAAGCAGGAGATCAAGGCTTTAATGACATATCCTGATTTCCCGAGATATACAATAAATTGCAATAAATAATGAGATCACTGCATTATAATTCTAATCCCTATAATCTCTCATGATCCTATAATCTCGGCATGTTCACACAGTCTTATGTGCCAGGGCACATGCATTTGCATTGGTAACCACAAAAATGATAAATTTATAAATAAAAAGGGAAATAGGAATTGAAAGATGTTAAAAAGAAACCTTGCAGCTCTTCCAGATGAAGTGAAGCAAATAATAACAGATGCTTTAACCTTGATGGCTGCTCGAACCTGTATGTTACAGTACATATGAAGAACTTCCCAAAATTTGGTACACTAAAATTTCTTTGACAAAGAAACTAGCACTATTATAGGAAGGGAAAAATAATTAAAAACCAGACAAATCAAGAGTAGTCATTAGAGAAATGTACCGCAGAGGAAGCTATTGATTCCAAATGACTCATTGGCTCACCCACATGTTTGACAGTCTTCTTGAAATACAAATCCTGATTAAAAGCTTTCTCCGCCTACATATAACAGTTGACTAGTTTCACTCAACATTTTTTCTCTTATGAGAAGATTAAGGTTGTGGAGAGGAGAAATCTAGTGTCTCGACCGTTTTAGAGAAACCACACATAATAAAATCAATCCATCAGCAACAAGACCATGAACAAAAGGCCACGCTAAGTTAAAAGCCCTAATGTACATAAGCTTGAGACATAGCATATTTGAAAAATCAATAAAGACTGGTATACAGGACGTTCAAATGTATCAGAACCAAGAAGAAGCCATAAATTATAAATGATGCATACCTAGAATAACTAGCAAACCATCCAATAAAAGACATACTTAAACATTATAAATTATCGAAGACTTATCCTCTGAAGACCTAACCACAAGGATGAGTGAGACATGAGAAAGGAGTGTGATAGACAATATGGGAAAACTTATCATAGGAGGAATTGATGTTTTAATTTGTTTTAGAATATTTTATTTTGCACGTAGCTAAGAGGCAAGTGGGATTATTTTTGCAAGTTGTCTTTTGGATGCAAGTTGCAAGGGGATGATGCAACTTGTCATTTGCTAGTTCTCATATGCTAGCTGTCAAGTTGTCTTTTATTACTATTTTAATTGCAAGCTGTTTCTCTTATTAGTCTATAAATAGGACTAGTAGCCTTCATAATCTCACCTTTGATGAACGAATACTTAGAGCATTATGAAATCTCTTCTCCCTTTAAAGATTCTCTCACTCCCTCCCTAAATTCTGTCTCTCTTGTCCATCAATTCAGTTCTGTCTCTCCCTCTCCTTTCTCTGTTTCTGAACTTTTCTCCCCATAAACCAACGCTGTTTCTATTCTATTGTGAGTGTGAGAGTGTTTCACATCAGTTTGGTATCACTGTAGTTATCTCTTTCGAGGAACCAAGCTATACATCCCACGAACATCCATGAGGGATTTCCTTATCTAGGAGTTGCATGCAGGTGGTTTAGCTAGCCATTTTGGGATAAACAAGACCGTGGCTTTAGTAAAGGATAGATTTTACTAGACATCACTCAAGCGTGATGTGGCTAAAGTTGTATCCCAGTGTCGTACTTGCCAAATGTCTAAAGCAAAACGACAAAATACCGGGTTATATACTCCTCTGCCTGTCCCTGAAGCACCATGGAAAGATTTCAGCATGAATTTTGTTTTGGGTTTACCTCGAACGGTGTGGGGACATGATTCCATCTTGGTCGTAGTCGATAGATTCTCTAAGATGGTTCATTTCATTCCTTGTAGCAAGACTATTGATGCCTCTCAATTGGCAAAATTGTTCTTAGTGCATTTGCATGGGTTACCAACAACAATAGTTTCAGATAGGGATGTTAAGTTTGTGAGCTACTGTTAGAAAACCCTTTGGAAGCAGTTTGTCACTCAATTAAAGTTTTTATCTTCTTTTCATCCTCAAACAGATGGGCAAATGAGGTAACTAAGTAGTTTGGGTAACTTGTTTAGGTGTCTAGTTGGAGACAAACCTAAGAATTGGGATTTGGTTAATTTCCGAGTTTGCTTACAACTCAGTCAATAGATCCATAGATATGAGTCCTTTTCAAATTGTTCAAGGTTTTAATCCTAAATGACCTATTGACCTTATGCCAATCCCTTTGACATTTCACACTTCTGAATCTGCTGAATCCTTTGCCCAACGCCTACATGAATTACACGCTGAAATCAAGTGACAAATAGCAATAACTAATAAAAAGTATCAATTATATGCAAATACCCATCGCCATTTTTAAAATTTTAATGTAGGTGATTATGTGATGGCACGAATCCGTCCAGAGCGTTACCTTAAACATACTTTTAAAAAGTTGCATGCTCGAGCTTCTGGACCATTTTGTATATCTAAGAAATTAGATTCTAATGCATATATGCTAGAATTACCTCCTAACATGACTATAAGCCCAATTTTTAATGTGGAGGATCTTATGCCTTATCGAGGAACTTTTAAGCCTTCCCTTTTGCTTTCTGATAATTCCACAGGCAACAAATCTTGTCATGCACCAATTCCATCACTGCCATCTAGCGCACCATATGTAAATGAAATTGACCAGATTGTTTTTACACCAGATGGGCCCCTTCACCGCTACTTAGTACGTTGGAAAGGGCATTCAGAATTGGATGCCACTTGGATCCTAGAGGATGAATTTCAAAGCTTAGACCTACCCTACTAGAAGCATACAAGCTCTCTACCTCTCCAAAGTGTTGAGATGCGCTAGCTTAGAATTAATTATTAATTAATTAATATTATATTTTGTTAGTTATTTAATTAATTATCTAAAATTAAGTTTGGATATTATTTAGGATCAGATTTGAATATTAAATTATCATATCTTAGAAGAAACTATGTCACATGGCGAAGAAACAAAGTGTAGTAGCAAGGAGTAGTGCTGAAGCCGAATATAGAGCCATTGCTCTCAGAATTTGTGAGGGAATATGGGTGAAGCGAGTACTCGAAGAGTTAAAGGTGATCATAGGCCTACCAACACGGTTTTACTCAGACAGCATGTCAGCTATTAATATCTCACGTAATCATTTCCAACATGATCGCACAAAGCCTGTTGAGATAGACGGACACTTCATAAGACAGAATATTGATGAAGAAACTGTTGATCTAAGATATATATCATCTAGGGAACAAACAGCAGATGTGCTTACCAAAGGACTAGCCCGGGACAAATTTGAGTATTTTATTGGCAAGTTAGGCATGATCAATATCTATGCTCTAACTTGAGGGGGAGTGTAGATAATATTTTGTTGATTTTAAGGAGATATTATTAGATATGATATGATATGATCTTGATTAATTAGTTGAGATATGATAAGATATGATTCTATAAATATTTCTCATTTATTATTGTAAATCAACTCCATAATTGTAGCACTAAGATCAGGGACTGATATCTACTCCTAACTGTATATATGAAGCATATGATCAGCAATATTTGTTGAACTTTCCTAGAAACTCTCACTGCCTTGCATCAATCTTCAAACAACTAGAGCATTTGTCCAAAAAAAAAAAGTAACAACTAAAGCACAAGCCTACCTCTGCACAAATTTTTCCAACAGTAGAAATTGTCTCTACAGGGTACGATCCTCGCAGGGTCTCAGCCCCAAGAAGAATTGCATCACTTCCTGAACCATCAAGAAATGGATAACTGAGTTATACATGAAAGGTGCATCACAAAATCATAAAGAGATTGACATGACAAGTCTCAACAGAAACATGCACATGTACAATGCCACAAATCAAAATACATCAAACAGTTTCACCAAATTATATATATGTGGTAATTATAAAAATAATTAATTATTGTAAACTGTTAAGATATTATGAGGGATATGAGAAGATAATAGGAGAGATATTAGGATGATTAATTTAGATAAGATTAAGATATCTTAAGATATTATTGTTGTTTTATATCTAATTGTACTCTATAAATTAAGTAGCTCCTATGAATAAAATCATGGCAATATTCAAGCCCTAATCTTCTACATGGTATCAAAGCCAGGAGGAAGAATATCACCACTATAGCACGACGGTGTATAGCTAGTAACGTCTGACAAACCAACGTGACGTGCGACAGGTCAGGGAGCAACGAGCAACGCGACAGCACCCATCGTCGACAGAGTCCACTAGCATCGATGATGTACAGCCCACAACGTGCAAGTCCATCCAGCTAGCGACAGGCTCAGGGAACGGCTTCCAGTAACTCGACTACCTCCAGTGCAGACGCAAGTCCAACCAGCCAACTAGTGACGGAGAAAAGCCTGTGTCAACATCGTCCTGAGTCACTGCGACGAGCGACCCGCAGAAAGAAGCATGCGTCAACGTCGTGCATCTGTTCCTACGAAGTTGTGTCTTCTACTCCTGTCCAGTGAGCCGAGCAATATGAGCGACGACCGAGCCTTTGATAGACAAGTCCCCACAGTTCTCGTCCCGTGATCGAGCCAGCGTGAGGTCATGCAGTGAGCAGAGCAGTGTGTGAAGGTCGCTTCTGCTCCATTGCAAAGAGCCAAGCAGCGTGTGAAGGTTGCCAAGTTTTTTTTTCCTTTCTGGATCAAGTTCAACAGAAGAAGAGTCCCAAGTGAGTGTGGGCACAATTCTGCAAAAAAAAATCCTTTCAGCCCAAGTGGTGAGTCCAATGCTCCAACAAGCTTCAGCGACGAGCCCAGTGCGCCAACAAGTTAATCCCAGTACGCTAGCAAGTAAGTGATGAGCCCAGTGCGCCGACAAGTTCTTTTTTAATTTTTTGTCCAGTAATGGAAATTCATTTTAGGGTCCTCAAAAATAGATCCTTCATCTGTCCCCACTATGGGTAACAAGCAAATGAATCAATTGTTCGGGTATTTCAAAAATCTTCATACTGAACAATGATCTTCTGCTCCTATTGCTCCCCGAGGTACTCATGTTGCTGCTTTACATACATTTGTCCCCACCAAATGGATTGTTGATACAGGGGCCTCCGACTATAAGACTTCAGATGTCAAAATATTTGATTCCTATTTTCCTCTGACTTGAAGTAAATCAATTAAGACAGCTACAGGTTCTTCTCCTATAGCTGGCACCGGGACAATCTATTTGTCAGTTTTACATGTTCCACACTTGACTTGTAATTTACTATCTATCAGTAAGCTGACTAAACAAAATTGCTCTGCTCATTTCTTTCCATCTCATTGTGTTTTTCAGAATCCCTCATCGGGGATGACGATTGGCACAACTAAGGAATATAAGAGGCTCTACTACCTAGATGCTTCTACGGTGAGTGCTTTACATTGCAAAATAAGGGGCTTAGTCTCGACTTCCAGTGACAATAATATCTTATTATGGTATAAAAGGATGGGTCATCCTAACTTTTCTTATTTACATAAATTTTTACCACATCTACCTTTGAATAAAGGCACTATTTTCCATTGTGATGTTTGTGAGTTAGCTAAACACCATCATCCTACTTTCTCTCCTTCTGCCTATAAGTCTACTCGCCCTTTTTCAATTATTCACAGCGATATCTAGGGTCCCTCTCGTATTCCAAATCGTATTCATTCCAAATACTTTGTGTTGTAAATATTAGCATTAAATAGAGAGATAATAGAAGGGATTATAGGAGAATCTATTAATTAGGAGGATTATGGGTGATTTGCTGTTATATCTATTAATTAGGAGGATTATGAGTGATTTGCTATTATATCTATTAATTATGAGGATAATGGGTGATTTATATTTATTGTACAGATTATAGGATCCCTATAAATCAGTCTCTAGAATCATCTCATATGTGTATATATATGTAACACAACAATGAAGCAATACAAGCAAGAATATTATACAAAACCTCTCATAGTCTTCTGGTTATCTCTCTTGAGTTATCTCTCTTGCTGTCATTGGTATGTCAACCAATATGGTATCAGAGCAAGCAATCCGATCTGCAAATTCTTCTGGCGCGGAGTTTGACGGCACCGTCGTGTCTGATGGTGGGTCACGTCCAAACTCAGCCAAAGTCGCTGACCTTGAAAGGTAGGTCATCCTCATTGTGCCGGAACGTCTCACCGGCAAAAATCAATCTCGTAATCAATCTGTTGCGACTGTGGTACAGCGCGGTAATTTCTTTAGAGCCCTTACAACCATTAAAGGTAAAAATACCGGTCCCTGTTGGATAATAGATTCCGGTGCCTCTAATCATATGACTGATGATATTTCATTATTTGCAAATTATACCCCTGCCAAGTCACGCCTCACAGTTAAAATTGCTGATACTTCAGATTCTCTGGTGGCTGGTAGTGGTACCATTAATGTTTCTGCTACACTAACACTTCATGATGTATTACATGTTCCAAAGCTGAAATGCAATTTGTTATCTGTGAGCCAATTGACAAAACGGGAAAAATGTCGTGCTAATTTCCTGGCAACTCATTGTGTCTTTCAGGATCTGTTCACAGGGACGACAATTGGTGTTGCTAAGGAATTTGATGGGTTGTATTATCTGAATGACTGTCATAATGCAGTCCCTTATTCTTGTAATAAAGTGTCTCTCCCTAGAGCTAATGAGTTGGAATTATGGTACAAAAGATTAGAGCATCCAAATTTTCAATATATAGGTAAGATGTTTCCCTCAATCTGCTCAACTAAAAATTCAAACTTTTATTGTGATTCATGTGAACTTGCAAAACATCATCGAGCTTCCTTCCCTAGTGCTTCATATCATCCGTCTAAACCTTTCTTAGTTATTCACAGTGATTTGTGGGGTCCATCCCGTGTTTCCAAACTTACCCATTCTAAATGGTTCATGACCCTCATTGATGACCATACCCGTGTCAGTTGGGTTTTCCTCTTAAAGGATAAAACTGAGGTATGTCAAACATTCATTGATTTCTTCCATATGATCCATACTCAGTTCAATACAAAAATTCAAACTCTCCACACCGATAATGGTACTGAGTATTTTAACCACCAGTTATCCATATTTCTTAGACAACAAGGTATCACTCATAAAAGTTCTTGTCCTCACAGTCCTCAGCAGAATGGTATTGCAGAACGCAAAAATAGACACATCCTACAAACTGCTAGGGCCATCCTCTTTAGTAGTAATGTTCCTACCCACCATTGGGACGACGCTATCCTCACTGCTACCTTCTTAATTAATCGCATGCCCTCTAAACCTTTATCTTTCCAAACCCCTCTCCAGGTACTTCACCACTATTTCAATCTACCCTATCTTTAAAATACCTTACCACTAAGAGTTTTTGGGTGTACTACCTTTGTTCACTTACACCATACCCATAAACTCGAACCAAAAGCCGTCAAGTGTATTTACCTAGGGCCTGCTAGGACCCAAAAGGGGTACAAATGTTTTGATCCCACTTCTAAACGCCTTTATGTCACTTGTGATGTCACCTTCCATGAAACTGTTCCCTTTTATCCCTCGCCTTCGGTTCAGGGGGAGATTTGGAGTAAACCTCAGACAGATACTATATCCACATACCCCCAACATGAACCTGATCGAATCTATGTCCTTGAAGAAACTGTACATGAGATGCCTAAGGAAAGTGAAAAGGACACTAGTTCAGGGGGAGTGCCTAAGGAAAGTGAAGAGGACACTAGTTCAGGGGGAGACACTAACAGGTGGGGCCAAGTCTATATCCGCCGTAACAATGAACATGAACATGACAGATAATACACCACAAGTAACTGACACAACCCAAAAGTCTGAACTAGGAGCAGATCTTGACCACGAGATGCAAAATGAGGACCTTGATCTTCCAATTGCAGTAAGAAAGCAACGACGGTCCTGCACTAGACACCCTATAGAAAAGTTTGTCTCTTATCAGGCTTTATCATCAAAACATTATGCCTTCGTGTCTCATCTTGATCAGGTCAGGATACCAAAAAGTATACATAAGGCTCTTGATAATCCTGAATGGAGAAAGGCAGTGCTGGCAGAAATGGAGGCCCTGGAAAGCAACAAAACATGGGAAGTAGTTGAGCTGCCTAAAGGCAAGAAAGCTGTAGGCTGCAAATAGGTGTTCACCCCAAAATATTGCGCTGATGGGAGCCTTGATAAGTATAAAGCAAGATTAGTGGCGAAGGGTTTCACTCAAGTTTATGGCATGGACTACACTGAGACGTTTGCACCAGTGGCCAAGCTAAATACTATCAGGATCTTATTCTCCCTTGCTGCTAATCTAGACTGGCCTCTGCACCAGATGGATGTCAAAAATGCATTCTTAAATGGGGAATTGAAGGAAGAAGTATACATGAAAATGCCTCCTGGATTCCCTCGAAGAAAGGAAAATCAAGTGTGCAGACTAAAGAAATCATTGTACGGCTTAAAACAATCTCCTCGAGCTTGGTTTGAGAGATTTACCAGGGTACTCAAAGCTCAAACCTATACACAGGGACAGAGTGATCACACCCTATTCTTCAAGCATCTAAATGGAAAAATTGTTGTATTGGCAGTATATGTCGATGACATTGTTCTCACACGTGATGATCCAACAGAGATTGCCAGGGTCAAGAAAGCACTGAATAAAGAATTCCAGGTTAAAGACCTAGGACAAATGAAATATTTCCTAGGTATGGAGGTCGCCAGATCTAAAAAAGGGATCAGTATCTCGCAGAAGAAGTACATACTAGATATCTTAGAAGAAACAAGTATGCTTGGCTACAGACCAAGTGATACTCCGATACGGGCCGATAAAATCAGCGATGCTGAAGACCTAGGAAAAGCTGTAGATATGGGGAGATATCAGCGCATGGTAGGAAAATTAATCTACTTATCTCATACTTGACCAGACATTGCTTATGCTATTAGTGTGGTGAGTCAACATTCACATGACCCCTAACAAAAGCACTTGAATGAAGCTTACAGAATTCTTAGATACTTGAAGGGCTCTCCTGGGTTAGGCCTCTTGTTTAAAAAATCTGATAAAAGAAGTGTAGAAATGTTAACAGATGCTGACTGGGCAGGTGATCAAGATGATAGGAGGTCCACCTCAGGTTATGTTACCTATGTATGGGGAAATCTCGTCACTTGGCGTACAAAAAAGCAAAGTGTGGTTGCTAGAAGCAGCGCTGAAGCTGAGTGTAATCTAATAGCTCTTGGAATCTGTGAAGGTCTGTGGGTAAAGCGGGTATTAGAAGAATTGAGAATGCCGATGAAACTACCTATTAGATTACACTCAGACAACATGGCAGCTATCAACATGTCACATAACCCAATCCAGCATGATAGGACAAAACATATAGAGATTGACAGGCACTTCATACGAGAGAAGATTGATGCAAAGACAATTGATCTCAAATACATTCCTTCAAAAGAACAAACAGCAGATGTACTTACAAAAGGGTTGACCCGAGATAAATTCGAATATCTGGTTGGCAAGTTGGACATGATAAATATCTATGCTCCAACTTGAGGGAGAGTGTTGTAAATATTAGCATTAAATGGAGAGATAATAGGAGGGATTATAGGAGAATCTATTAATTAGGAGGATTATGGGTGATTTGCTATTATATCTATTAATTAGGAGGATTATGAGTGATTTGCTATTATATCTATTAATTAGGAGGATAATGGGTGATTTGTATTTATTGTACAGATTATAGGATCCCTATAAATCAGTCTCTAGAATCATCTCATATGTGTTATATATGTAACACAACAATGAAGCAATACAAGCAAGAATATTATACAAAACCTCTCGTAGTTTTCTGGTTATCTCTCTTGAGTTATCTCTCTTGCTGTCATTGGTATGTCAACCAATGCTTTGTTACATTTATTGATGATCACACACGTATGTGTTGGGTCTATCTGTTAAAAGACAAGTCCGTTGTTTCCTCTATTTTTATTGAGTTTTTTCACTGTCAGAAATCAGTTTAATACCACAGTACAAGTTCTTTACACGGATAATGAGACAGAATTTTTTAACCAACCTTTTGACAGTTTCTTTAAAGCTAATGGTGTTGTGTATAAAAGCAGTTGTCCTTATAGTCCTCAACAAAATAGGATTGCAGAACGGAAAAACAAACTCCTAGAAGTTGCCCGTGCATTGTTATATACCTATCATACCCCAAATTTTTTCTGTGGGATGCCATACTCACTGCTACTCATTTAATTAACAGTATCCCTAGTCAAGTTCTTTTCTATATTGCTCCTTTGGATAAACTTCGTGAAACTCATACTATCACTCACTTTGATTACACCTTACCGCTTCAAGTCTATGGTTGTTCTACCTTCGTCCATCAACATCACCCACAATCTAAATTTCATCCCCGATCTATCAAGTGTGTATTTTTATACTACTCCAACTCCCAAAAAGAGTATAAGTGCTATGATCCTATCACTAAACACCTCTTTGTCAGCCGAGATGTTACCTTTGCAAAACATGAGCCCTATTTCACTAAAACTTCAACTCAAGGGGAGAATTGGAGTGAGTTTCAGCAAGTGTCTTCCTGAACCCATACCCCCATCAGCCCCTATTCAACTCTCTACAGACCCATCCAATGTTATGCCAAGTGTTATGCCATGACGGGAGGTCTAACATCAATAATTTGATCTTATTTACTCACGTAGAAATAAACAGGTAGTTGGGTCTAGCATACCCGAAGAGGTCCCAATCTCATCATCGGTGGAAGGTCCTATGAATTCTAATAAGAATATTCAGGCAACAGAGACGAGAGGAAGAACTTCCTATCGCATTAAGAAAGAAAACTCGAGCATGTACCAAGCATCCCATTCAGAAGTATGTTTCTTACTCCACTCTCTCGAGCTTTGTTACTAATCTTGATCGGATTCAAGTCCCTAAAACCGTATATAAAGCTCTTGAGAGTCCATAATGGAAAAATGTAGTAATGGAAGAAATTAAAGCATTAGAAAATAATGAGATATGGGAGTTCACTACACTACCAGAAGGAACCAAACCCGTGGGATGCAAATGGGTGTCTACACCAAAATTTAATATTGATGGTTCGTTAAATAAGTACAAGGCAAGGCTAATTGCCAAGGGATTCACCCAGACTTATGGAATTGACTACAATGAAACGTTTGCCCCTATTGCTAAGTTAAATACCATTTGGGTCCTACTCTCCATTACTGCAAATCTCGACTGGCCATTCGAACAACTTGACATCAAACATGCGTTCCTTAATAGTGAATTAAGGGAAGAGGTCTACATGAGTATCCCACCCGCATTTGATAAATGGAAAAATGGTCAGGTGTGTAGACTAAAAAAATCGATTTATAGCTTAAAGCAATCACAACGTGCTTGGTTTGACAAATTCTTTACAGTACTCAAGGCTAAAGACTACAAATAAAGCTTGTCAGATCACACCATGTTTGTGTTAAAAGTGGGTGATTTGATAACTATCCTCATTGTATATGTGGATGGCATTATTCTCACAGGGAATAACATCAAAGAGATGGAGAGAGTTAAAATGGCACTCAATAAGATCTTAGAAAATTGAAGTATTTCCTAGGTATGGAAGTAGCAAGGTCTTAAAAAGGGATCTATGTTTCTCAAAGGAAGTATATACTGGATCTTCTCAAGGAAACAGGAATGCTTCGGTGTCGGCCAAGCAAAGTACCAGTTTGTACTAAAAAGAAACCAGCAAAGGAAAAAAAAGGAAGCAGCTCAAGAAAAAAAGCAAGAGGCAAATGAGGCAGTAACAGATAAAGGCCAATATCAACAACTATTTGGTAATTCATATATCTTTCGCATACTAATTAAGTGTAGCCAGTCAACATATGCATGCTCCCAAGAAGAAGCATCTAGATGCAACTTATAAAATTCTAAGGTATCTTAAAGGTACACCTGGCAAAGAATTGTTATTTAAAAAGAATAATATCAGGGACGTTGAAATCTTTACAGATGCAAATTGGGCAAGAGATCAGGATAACAGCATGTCTACGTCTGACTATTGCACCTTTGTATGAGGTAATCTAGTGACCTGACAAAGTTAAAAGCAGAGAGTTATTGCTAAGAGTAGTGCAAAATCCGAATTAAGAGCCCTATCTTAAGGTATTATGGAAGGGTTATGGTTGAAAAAAGTGGCAGAAGAAGCCTCCACTGAAATTCTACTGTGATAACAAAACAACTTTAAGTATGGCATTGAATCTTATTCAACATAGCAGGACCAAGCATGTTGATGTAAATAGACATTTTATTAGAGAAAAAATTGAAGCTGTGATCATCAGCTTGTCATATGTTCCCACCAAGTTACAAGTGGCCGACATTCTTACTAAAGGACTACCAGAAGATGTGTTCAAACGCTTTATAGGCAAGTTGAACATGATCAATATTTATAATCCAACTTGAGGGGGAGTGTGGTAATTATAAAAATAATTAATTGTTGTAAACAATTAAGATATTATGAGAGATATGGGGAGATAATAAGAGAGATATTAGGATGATTAATTGAGATAAGATTAAGATGTCCTAGGATATTATTGTTATTTTATATCTAATTGTACTCTATAAATTCAATAGATCCTATGAATAAAATCATGGCAGTATTCAAACCCTAAACTTCTACAATATATATCAAACAGAACTCTGCTTATTTATAGCCAATCCCAATCCCAATCCCTGGGTATAGAGGAGGGTTGTGTTAGGCCCTCAAAGCCAATGTAAAATTCTGTAGAATCTTTATAAACATATATCAAACAACAGGATTCACTAAATATATATAGAAAAAAAAAAAGCACATCCGAAGTCATAAAAATAAAATTCACCATCCAGCACTGCATTAGCAACATCAGTTGCTTCAGCACGCGTAGGTCTTAAATTATCAGTCATAGTATCCACAACACGTGTAACAACAGCTGGCTTTCCAGCCACATTGCACTTATAGATAGCAGCTTTTTGGAATAAAAACACCTGCAAAATTAAAGGAGACATGCGCAATAAAATGGTTAATAATATAATGTTATACTTAGTGAAAGAACATTTATCAATATGGCATAACAGGTCATCACTAGCACGTAAAATATCCAATGAAGCAAGTCATACATAAATTAGTATTTTGTGTTGAAAGTCATAGGCTGACCTTCTCAGGTGGGAGATCTACTCCCAAATTTCCACGAGAGAGGATGATACCATCTGCTTCTCTCAATATCTCGTCAAAATGAGTCAATCCCTATGGGAATTTACCAGAGGAAGATGCAATTAAAAATCACAATCAAGCATAGTAGGCAAGCTCAAAATATTTATTTACTAGCATTGTCTCTCATATTCTTATCATCATTCCCCATAACTAGCCTATCACAATAAGTTGGTAGCCACATCAAAAGTGAACCATGTAGGAAATTCTCTGCTTATGTTTGTAACAAGAGTGTATGGTTACCTCTATATTCTCAATCTTTGCAAAAATTTGTGTCTGTTTCAGGTCAAGTTTAGAGAGAAACTCACGGGCCTGTAAAATTATAAATACAGACATATCTCAATACCTTGATTAGAAACAAGGGGGGAAACAATTCACTTAGCCAAAAGCAGTTTTTCAGCTAAGGAAGATCACAAATTCAAAGTTAAAACTGTAAGCATGAGGATAGGGAGGTCATTCAATATCATATGTTACTAAAAAGGAGAAAAGCTATCTGGGATAGCTCTTACATGACGAATATCTTCAGCATGCCGAGTGTATGACAATGAAAGGAAGTCTATATTGTTTAGAAGACCCCATGTTCTTATGACCTGAGTTAATAAATTATACATCAAAAATCATCATTAGATTCAACGAGATACAGAAAACAAATAAACAGGTATTTCACATGCATGAACCTAACAGGGGTAAGATGAATCAATCATAAGCTTGTAATTTGGGCAGGTGAAAATATACACGTCTTTAGTCTATATATATATACATTTAAGCTTTACAATTGCAAAACATTTTTTTACTGAAAGTTCATTTTTATTAATAAAAATCTAAAAAACAGGCATAATATAAACCTATTAGTTCCAAAACCAATTTTGGAACAATCTCAACCCACCATTCCCACCATGAGAATGAAATCATATAAAGATTTAACCATTATTTCTCAAGAAGTGAAAATAGAAAACAAACTCAACCCCATTCAATCTATCTCCTTTCTTTCCAGAACAAGGTTTTGATGTGTATACCAAATATTTACCTCTTTGTCCTTATCAGTAAGCGTAGGAAGATCAATACGAATCTGAGAGACATGTAAAGTATACAACATCCCAGCTAGTGTAGCAGAATTTTTTACGAGACAAGTGACATCATCACCATGCACCTCAGTGACCTACATTGTAGATGCAAAAATGTCTGACAATAATAATACAGAAGAACTCTGACATTGAGCATTGGCAAAGTTGTCTCTGTTTTGAATATTGTTGACATGGAAAATCAAACATCACATAAACAGGTATGCCATAACTCAATTAGCTGATTCAGTATAACAGACTTACTGTCAAATAAAATTTACAGACAGAGGGAAAAGAAATAAAGAGAAATAAGAATGACAAAGAATGAAAATAGTGTAGAAAATATGTGAAACAAAAAGCAAGGCTTAATTCCCAAATCTACCAATGATTTTTCAAGCAAAACTATAATCCAAAGAATTAAATAGGTTCTACATACAATCCTTGAGAAACTTGGATCCAACCAGGACTAAGATACTAATTACTACATCTATTAATGATAAGAAACCATTCAGATAAAAAAATTAAAAGGATAAGAAACCAGGATAATAACTACCTTGATAGTTGTCCTCCTAGAAGCAAAACAAAAAGCCACTTTGAAGTGATAAAAAACTATAATCACAAAAGATTATGAAACTCTAAAAAATAATTCCCCGCATTGTGCTTCACTAGAGTTATATCATCAACTTTACTCTCCAGAGGAGAGTTCCTTCAAGCGGGCAAGAAATGATGTAAAATAAGAATAATATATTTTGAGGAAACCTCCTATAGGAGGAAATCAAACTATCTTATATTTTAGGAAATTCTGTATTGGTTTTTCCACGTATTAAATGGGCTGCAAGTGGGTGTTTTATTATTTTGTCTTAGCAAGTGGACTAAGTTTACTTCATAGGAAGGTAAAGAAGGTTTCTTCAAAGGTAGGAACCCTTAGTCTATATATAGATGTTCACAACAATTGTAACATAGACTTATGAATGAATATAGTAGAAGCAATGTGATCTCTCTTCCCCCCCTCTGGTCTGGCTCTTTATATTTTCCCCCCTCCATTCTGCCTCTCTCATCTCCCTCAAACACTACTCTATTCTACTCTCCCTCCATTTCTTATCGTGCTCACCTTTTCTTTCTCTGTTTCTGTGTCCTCTCTCCCTAAATCATCTCTGGTTCAAGTAAACTGTGTGTGCGTGTCTTACATCACTAGTATAGAAAAATAGCTAGAACAGTACTTATAACAATGAGTGAAAAATGATTAGCATAACCATCTGCGCAAACCATGAATGATTCCAGGCACCTATCAAACATTGCATTACCTCCAGCCACACAGATGTTGTTTCACTTCCTGTAAAGAGGTACTGACCAATAAAAATAGTGTCACCCTGCTTCACTGCCTGCAGGAATATGGATACCTTAGTTATGGGAACACCATGATGGATAGAATTGAAGGACAAAACAAAAATAACACAAATGAAATTGCAACATCAGGAATAAAGCCCTAGATGTACTACATGAATGTGAGGGAATGCACCCTTATGATCATCCTGGTCAGGTATTTAGTTTGGACAAAGCTCAGACTCTCTAACTATACTATCAAATGAAATAAATTTATAAATATAAATCTAATAAAATTGTAATACAAGCTCTGATGACAATTTTAGAGAGCTAAGAAGAACAAAAATATAAATATAACAAAATGAGGCGAGAAGAAGTCCCTTGACTTATAAGAAAATGCTTTTCCCACCATCAAAAGTAAACAAAGTTATAGTTTACGTAAAAATGCCTTTAATCACTGTCTTGACAAAGATTTTAATTAGCATACCAATAAAGTAAAATTGGTTTGACAAGCACATTCTTATACATGCCTAAACTGATTAGTTGTCTCACTAAATTTCTTATCTGCTCAACAGCCTTTCTGTTACTGGGATATTTTTGGCTGCTATCAAGTACCCAAGCTAGGATTGTTTTAAAAGAATACTGTTTAACCACATCAGAGTTGAAATATTTGGACGCTACATTTCTTTCTAGAGTAATCGGCCATGCAAAAACCATTGCAATAAATTGGAGGGCATAAAATAAAAAACCAGCTCTCTTGAGAAGAAAAAATTCAGTATTTTCCAGATTAAACAATTGTTGACAGATAGTGTTATACCTTTATAATCTTGAAAGGTATAAGAAAGGGGGTGAGGGAGAAACAGAAAAGAACAAGAGGAACAGAGGAGGCAAAGAAACTGAATGATACGGCTGTATTACTCAAAACAGAGGTGTACACACATATGATCATGTATCAGGGTACATATATAAGTAGGGGATTAGGGCGATTAATAACGGCTAGTTGTATGTAACCAAGCAACTAACGGCTACCCTACCTATCTTTATGTCAGATTACAAACATATAACAGAAAGTGTGATAGTTCCTTAGATAAAGTCCATCTAAGTTTTCAATGAGTGTTCAACCCACACAGTGCAGTACAATGAGTGTGATAGGAGGAAAAGATATCCATCTTAAAAAAGGCATCAGAAAACACAACCTCTCAACGTACTTGTTGGAGATTCCTTTAAGAACACATGGGCTGAGTATCAGAATTTGATAAGACTTAAGTAATTGGGTCTTTATTGAGTGTGATAGGAGGAAAAGATATCCATCTTAAAAAAGGCATCAGAAAACACAACCTCTCAACGTACTTGTTGGAGATTCCTTTAAGAACACATGGGCTGAGTATCAGAATTTGATAAGACTTAAGTAATTGGGTCTTTATTTATGATGTAAATAAAAGGTTTAACAAAAAGAAAAACACCTAAAGTCCAAAGATAAACAAGCATTAAAGAGCAATATGAGACGGTGTACAACTTTCCTATCTCATGAATAATTCTTGAGTATTATCACAAGAGATAACTACAAGACTCCTAAACAATAAAAGACTCCAAAGCCATGTTTGGTACAATGGAAAATAATGAAATGTAAAAGAACGGAGCAAAAAGTAGGTAGGATGTGAGATGACGATTGTATTGCAATTTTAAAATAAATAATAAAATTATAAGTATTCCTGAGTAATGATAACAAGTAGACATTGCATAATATTTTTTCTTTTTTCTTCACATTCTCCTGTCTTCCTCTTTGATTCATACCAAACAAGGCATGAGACTCCTAGATATAACAAACACTAACAACAACAATAAAACATTTGCCCAAGATACCAAATCACTTCAATAACAGTTTAAAATTGAAATCGCAGGATTCTTTTTCTTTTCACAACTTCAGAATTCAAGTTGCTGTTTTTTTTTTTCTTTTTTTGGGGAATGAGTTGGAATTTTGATGGGAAATTTGGAAAGATTTACTCTAGGCAATATAGACTATGGTTAAATTTATTTATGTTTTTGGTAATTTATGTTCTGACTCTGTGTTTTCCCTATAAGTTATTCTGCTTTGGGTTCATTGTACATCCACTAGGTTATTCTCTTTTGATAGAATTAATCATTTGAATAATCAAAGTTATTCTTATCAATTTCTTTCTCAATCTTCTTTCTTTTCTCCCTTCTTCTCTGGACTTTTCCCTCCTTCCTATTCTGCCTTTATCTCTCTATTCCCCCCTCTGTCTACTTTCCCCCTCCCCATTTTTCTTTCTTGTCCTACATTAAATTCAAGGGGATCATAATGAGGAGAGCAAAATTCAGTTGAAGGAAGGCGCAAATTATTAATTGGTAAACACAATTTTGATTTATACACGAGTGACCCTGCAGGCTCTATTTACACTAATACTAGGTACTAGTGTCCTTTACTTTGGATGAACTAAAAGTAACTGTTGAAATCCCGATCATTATTAGAATTAAAAGGCTGTCATTTATCCATAATTTCCTGATTTGTTGGCTAGATTTGATTGTGCTTTTAATGTACCCTGTGTATATATTGTGTACAATTCTGATCAAACAAACGCATGAGTTTTCTGGATTCCTACTCGCAGTAAGTATCTCCTCAACCTACAACCCTTTTCTACTTACTTAATTCCCATTGTCATGGTAACTCTATTCCTAAATTCTTAATAGTTCTTAACATAGTGTAAATAAGCCAATCCGCACAAGAAAAAAAGGAGTCAGCATAATCAGCGAGTAATGGAAAGTCACCATGAAAATCAAACAAACTAAAACTATTTCAGAAGATAACTAGCACGAGGTTACTATGCTTATAAGTAAGCAGATATCTACAAAATAAATCATCAGAAATTTTTGGAAAAACTGAATATGATTTGCACATAAAAGCTATATTGACCTTTGATAGCCCATTGAAACTAACTGGCAAGAGATTTGATGTTGCTTCTTTGTTTTGATCAGGAGTTAAGACAACCAATGTCTCTGCTTGAAGGGAAATAGGGTGTTCAGTTTTATTCACTACATGCAATTCTGGACCCACAGTATCAAGCATAACCTGTAGTTGAAGCAAAATTTGTATAACTGTCAGAAGGTATTTGTATTTATGGAAAGTGCGTCTAATAGTAGATGCTGATATACCATAATGATTACTGATTTGTTAAATATATCATGTGCAACGATGTTTACATTCAAAAGGAGTCAGGGGTGCAGCGGATCTTAATTTCCTTTCTCATACTTGATATGACGGAATAAACTGGTCACTTTACTAATGTTCAATTACATCAGGAAAATGTGAGGAAAAGGAGTAAATATTTGCAAATTTTTAAACTGATATTTATGCAATTATTCCTTAATTATTCCTTTCGGTAGAGATATTATAAGATATGTAAATATTCTGTAATTAGTATATAAGATAAGATATGATATTATTTTATTAATATCTAGGATTCTCTATTATGTGTACATATATCTCTTCAGAATATCAATAAAGAACAAGTATTTTCATTATATTTTCTCTCTAAAACAATATGGTACCAGAGCAAGTTAATTAGACATCCTTATTTCTTTCTTTCTGGCATTGTGCAGCATTCGTGCTCTATTCTTTCTAGTAGTCACCGTAGATTGCATTTGGGTTTCCTATTCACAGCCTCTGACGACGACACACACCGGCCAGGCAGGAGTGCAGTGCTCTATTCAGCCAACCCCCAGAGTTTTGCCATCAACGGAGCCGCGCATGACACTCACTTGCCATCAGAAGCTTCGTCAGTGTTCTGTGTTTTCTGAAGTATTTTGGCCAGATCTCGCATGATCCCTTGCTTTCATTTGTGCCTCTGTTTGTTTGTTCGTAGTCAGAAGTTATTGTTTGTTTTGTCTCTGCTTTGCTTTTGTGCCGACGTCGACTCTCCATTTCCGCTGCACTCGTGGTTTCCAGCCCTATGTTCATGTCTACGAATATGGGTCTATTAGTTTCACTATTTTTCAGGCCCTCTTTCTGGTTTAGGTCTCCTTGCATTTGTATTTCCCGAGTTTCTTTGTCTCCGTGAGACAACTTCTGCTCTCTGGTTTGGTGTCTTCTATACTCTATGGTCCCTAGTATGGCCGTTGGTTACTATTTATGCTCCGGTTTGGTGCTCTCTTCATTGTTAGCTATTATCTATTGTGATACATTTGTGCTTGGCACTATCTACCAATGAAGTTTTTGTGTGGCTACTGTTTTCTATGGTATATTTTTCATGGATTGAATGTTCGTTCATTATTTGTCCTCAATGTGACATTTGCAAAAGCATGCCACTCCGTCTGTTAGTGGTATTGTTACAAAAGGTAATACTGAGACATGTTTGGTTTCTTCTACTTCCAAATGGATAATAGATTCAGGTACTGCTGACCACATGACAGATAACCGTCATCTCTTTGCTACTTATGACTCATATGCCAATCTTTCAAGCATTATCATTGCTAATGATTCTTATTCTCGTGTCATTGGTTCTGGCATAGTAAGTCTTACTCCTTCCATTCAGTTACTTTCGGTGCTGCATGTACCTAACCTTGCATTTAATCTTCTTTCTCCGAGCAAACTCACCCGTGATCTCAATTGTTGTGTTACATTTTATCCCCATAACTGCTTGATTCAGGATCTCTTGACGAAGAAGATTATTGGTAAGGGTTAAGAATCTGGCGGTTATTACTTCCTTGATGATCAAGGGTCTCGTGCGGTGGATTGTACCAGTGGTATCACTCCTTTTGAAGGACATTGTTGTTTGGGTCATTTATCTTTATCGTCTTTAAAAAAGTTTATCCTCAATTTCAGCATTTGTCGTCATTAGATTGTGAGACATGTCAATTTGCTACACATCGTCATCTTCCTTTAGTATCTCGAGTCAATAAATAGGCTTCGTCTCCTTTTGAGTTAATGCATTCTGATGTTTGGGGTCCATATCCAGTTGAGTCCAAAGCTGGCTTCAAGTACTTCGATACATTTGTTGATGATTATTCCCCGCACTACTTGGTTATATTTAATGAAAAATCGTTCTAAGTTGTTCTCTCACTTTTGTGCCTTTACTGCCGAAATTAAAAATCAATTCTATACTTTTATCCATACCTTGCGCAGTGATAACGCTAAAGAATATTTTTCTGAATCATTTGCTCTTTCATGCTTCAAAACGGAATTCTACATCAGTCTTCTTGTGTGGATAAACCAGCTCAAAATGGTGTTGCCGAAAGAAAAAATTGTCACTTATTAGAAGTAGCCCGTGCACTTTTATTTCAAATGCAGGTTTCAAAACCCTTTTGGGCAAATGCGGTCTCCACTGCTTGCTTTCTAATTAATTGAATGCGCTCCTCTGTTCTTGATAGTCACATTCCCTACACCACTCTCTTTCCTTCCAAATCTATTTCCTATTGATCCTAAGACTTTTAGTTGTGTGTATTTTGTTCGAGATGTGCGTCCTACTGCCTCTAAATTAGATCCTAAATCCCTCATGTGTGTCTTTCTTGGCTACTTTCGCACTCAGAAGGGTTATCGGTGTTGCTCTCCTACTCTTAATCGTTATCTAGTTTCTGCAGATGTTACTTTTCAAAAATCTGTTGCATATTTTGCCTCTAACACTTCCGCTCCTCCTTCTCCACCTGTGGAGGAAGACACTCTTATGGTGTATTCTATTATTCTCTCACCATCACCGGCCTCAACTCCCGTACTAGCACCTAGTCAACCACCTTTGTCTCAAGTTTATACTAGACGTTTGAAGGAAACCAATACTGCTATTGCTCCGCCATTGTCTGCTTCGTCATCAGATCATGCTGCAAGCCTTACTCAACCTGAGCGTGACCCGGTTCTTGACTCTAAGACACCTCATGTTATAGATATAGATCCCTCCCTTGATTTCCCCATTGCCCTCCGCAAAGGTAAACATACTTGTACCTATCCTATTTCTTCTTTTGTTTCATATAACCACCTCTCCACTACCTCTTGTGACTTCGTTGCCTCTTTAGACACTATTTCAGTACCTCAGTCCCTTCCTGAGGCCTTGTCCCACCCCGGGTTGGTGTTATGCCATGGAAGAGGAGATTGCGGCCCTCGATCGTGCTAACACATGGACCTTAGTGGATTTACCGGTGGGAAAGAAAGCTATTGGGTGTAAATAGGTGTTGACCCCTAAAACTAAGGTTGATGGCACACTTGAACGCCTTAAGGCTCGCCTTGTTGCTAAAAGCTATGCTCAAAAGTATGTGTTGACTACTCTGAGATTTTTTCCCCTATGGCCAAGCTCTCCTCTATTCGTCTCTTCATCTCTTTGGCCGTTACTTATGGTTGGGATCTCTCTCAACTGGATATAAAAAAATGTCTTTCTTAAATGGTTATCTTCTTGAAGAAGTGTACATGGAGCAACCACCAGGTTTTGTTGCTCAAGGGGAGTATGGTAAAGTGTGCCGCCTTAAGAGATCTCTATACGGTCTGAAGCAACTCCCTCGAGCATGGTTTGACAAATTTAGTACTGTTGTAAAAGACTTTGACCTGTGCTAGAGTATGTGATCATTATGTACTCTATCAGAGAACAAGTGCTAGCATGATTCTACTAGTTGTGTATATCGATGATCTTGTGATTACAGGGAGTGATACCTCGGGGATCTCATCACTCAAGTCATTCCTTAATTCCCACTTTCAGATAAAGGATCTGGGTTCATTAACGTATTTCCTGGAAATTGAAGTCATGAGGAGCAAGAAGGGCATCTTATTGACTCAGAAAATATGTTATTGATCTGTTAAACGAAACTGAAAAACTAGGAGCTACCTCAACTAGCTTCCCTATGGTTTATAATCTTTTGCTTGATGCTGATGGTAGTATACCGTATGAAAATCCCGTTGAATATGCTAAAGAGCAAGCCTTTTGAGAACCCAGAGAGGTAAAGGAGATTGATTGGCAAATTAAATTATCTTACGGTGATCCGTCCTGATATCACTTATCCAGTAAATGTTCTTAGCCAATTTATAGTCTCGCCAACTGTCCAATAGTGGGAAGCCTTAGAACATGTGCTACATTACTTAATGGAATCTCTAGGTCGTGGTATATTGTACAAGAATCATGGTCACATAGATATTGAGTGTTTCTATGATGCCAATTATTGTGGATCAAAAGCCACAAGACATCTACTACAGGATACTGTGTTTTGTAGGAGGAAATTTGGTATCTTGGAGAAGTAAGAAACAAAATGTGGTGCCACAATCGATTGCAGAAGCAGAATACAGAGCTATGGCACAATCTGTATGCGAGATAGTCGATATATCAGTTATTGAAGGAGGTTGGCCTTAAAACCTTATTACTAGCGAAGCTGTGGTGTGATAAAAGCCACAATTACTATTTTACCCCTATTTTTTCTTACACCCTCTCTCCTCTATCCTCTATCCTCTCTCTATGAAGACGCAGCTCGCTGCATACCACGGTCGTCGTTCGGTCGCCGGAAGGACAGGAGGAAGATGATGATGATGCTAGTCGATGCTCGTTGGCAGAGCTCGGTGCTCATCGCTAGTTGGGGGTCGAAGCTCGTCATCAGCGCTCGGTGCTGGTCGCTGGTTGGGGGTCAAAGCTCATCGTCGACGCTCGGTGCTAGTCGCTACTTGAGGGTCGATGCACGTCGATGTCGTCGCTGGTTGAAAATGCTTCACTAGCTGGAGGTTGGTGCTCGTCGGTGTCCGTCATCATCAGTGCTTCGCTGGCTGGAGGTCGCTAGATGTGGGAGATGAACAGTGCGTCACTGTTTCTGTGCGTAGAAGATAATTTTTTTCCTGTTATCACATACCCTTTATGATAATTTACCAATCGCAAAAGTCCTTCTGATAATAATCATCCAAACACGCGTTTATTCAGAACCACTTTTTTTCTATAAGCTCTTCTCCAGAAACCCTTTTCTAAAAGCTATCCAAAAGCCTTTTTTTCCATAAGCCCTTCTCTAAAACCCTATCCAAACACACACTTAGACAACTGATAAAAATAAGATGGAAGGATAGATAGACTGAAAAATGTGGTTATCAAAATGTACATTTAAGTTCAAAATATTACCGTCATGCAATTTTACTCATAACAGTCCTTAAATTTGTTTCTCACTAAATGAGCTTCAAATCAAAGAACTTGCAAAAAGCATGCTTTTTTAAAAACACTATCTGATCCTTTCTTTTCAGGAGCTTCTTTTATTTTCATAGTTCATTCAAATGAAATATGGCCATTTTTTGGGCTTCGGTGAGGGTTTTTGTCATTTAGATCTAGTCCAAAGAGACAATCATAGTTTGCTAGAAGCCCTTTATGTTTTCAATATTTAATGTTATAACTATTCAAAGATATTGGCTCATTAAGAGAGGCTCGGATCTTATTTAAATAAAAGAAACAATGAGATATACTTGAAAGAAATTATAAACTACAGATAAAATAAGAAATACCTCATATGAATGAAATGCAAGTTTATGCATTTTGACAGATACTAGTTATGTAATGATAATCATCCAAGCATCTAACTCCATTAGCCAAGCCATGCTATGCTCGGTCAAAGAGAAAAGCAATTGAATAAACATGGCAAATTATGGCATTTTACCGCACAGAGTTTCTTGGTACTTTTGATAGCAGCCTTTAAATTTTCCAATGTCTCTTGGTGGTATTCCCGATCACCCCATGAGAAATCAAACCTTGCCACTAGCACATGTAAGAAACAAGAATAAGAAGATGAAAAGATGACTGAGACACTGACTGTGACAACATAACGCCACTATGAACAATAAAAAGAATGACAATATATACACGGCTAAGTCATGATATGAAATTCCATTTTTAAAAAAAAATAGTGTACGACACTCCAGTAGACAATTGCTTGCTGGAATGTTTTCCCTTCAATTAATTCCAACTGACTGAGCTGCTTTAGATTTTATGAAAATACAGCAATACGAGTTATTCCCAAACTTTTTGTCCTTGGCTAAAAGAGAAGAAATAGTTCATCAAAGGGACAAGAAACATCTACTATCTATTTTTCAAATCAAGATGATTGACAATCAAAGTTTTCAATGGGAGAATACCAGACATTCCAGCATCAAGGCAGCGGGCAATTGTATCAACTGATCGTGATTTTTGACCAAGAGTTCCAACAATTTTTGTCATAGCAGGAAAGAAACTCTGCAGTTCGAACTAGTTTGATCAAAATCAAAATTGGCAAAAAATGAAAATTTTCAATTAACAAAGTGAGCATATATAACAAATAGTTTTTCCATAGCCTGAAACTATGTTTAATATCCAATGTACACAAGTACTAATTCTCTTACTGCACCAAAAGTAATGTGGGGGAAAAAATGAAAAAGCATTTCCAATCTAGAATGTTTAACTAGGATTTCAAATCACACTTGGATCACATTATAACTCAACCCCATTCAACTTGAATACTAACAGGACAGAGAACACTCTAACAGTCTTTTCCATCTAAATTTTTCAGCAATTAAAAACAAATTAGTATCTGAGGCTACACCCTCATCGCAACAGGGTGATCACTGCTCGTACCAAAACGGTTTACTAAATCACGATCACTCCTGAGGATACCACGTCACTTAAGATTTCTCAAAAAGGGGCAAATTGAAAACAGAAACTAGATTGAACAAAATAGAGGAGAAAAACGCTTGCTTACAGGCTTGGATGGCTCGAGGATGGATGACATCCTAATTGGTTCCTCAAGAAGCAATGGACTAGAATGCATTTTCGATTATCAACACCGACACTGAAGAGATCACAATCGTCGAAGAAGAAACAAAGACACAGCACTATCACCGATAGAGCAGAGCAAACCGGAGAGCCAAAGATCAGCAATTGAAATCGCGTACGGACAAAGTGTGTGAGAGGGACGAACGAGAAAGAGGAGAAGAGTCTCGTGAGCGGAGGGTAGAGTTCAGAATCGGTATAGAATAAACAATGTCGTGGATCGTGAATGTGTACATTTATATATAATAAACATGAGGTGCCACTATTGCTGTCTGCAGAGAGTGATGTTGTTACAGTTGTGGGCCCGATTCAACATAGTAGGAACGAAAACAGCGACTGGAATATGCCACGCATCAAATGATCGGAGTCACTGACACAGACAATCAGCGGGGCAGGTGCGCTAGGAGAGGTCTATTACTACCGGCGGGTCAACGATCCGGTTTGCTTTCTTGTGACTTTCGTGCCTCGATGGGACGATATGACTTAAATTACACGTTAAATTGAAGGGTTAAGGTGCATCAAATTAATTTTTCCAACTCGGTGATGGTCCTCAGATAAAATTCTTTAATGACTTCTGACTCCCTCATCAAGGATGGTTAATTGATTATGCTTTAGGGAATGTCCCTCTATGCTTGATGACATGGTTGCCAAGTATTTGGACGGGAACGGCACTTTGTTGTGGACTAAATTTGTTCGATTTCTTCCACATTCGGTTATTTGTAATATTGAGCATATATATCTTTTTGTTAGAAGAGAAGCTATTGATACTACTTGATGGCAGGGTACAAATGATGGCAATTTCTCAATAGATCAACATATAATCTGTTGGGCTATCGAGGGATCATTTGCAATAGAGGCAGTTGGCGGAAGCTTTAGAAGCTCCCTATACCTCAATGATATCGTATGTTCTTGTGGTTGTGTGTTCGGGGATGGTTATTAACGAACTATGATCGTGTTGCTAGGGGTCTACAACAAAATGATGATTGTGTTAGGTCTATGGGGGTGAAGGAGAATATTTTACATGTACTTAGAAATCATACAATCGCAAGGGATTGCTAGAGAAAGATGGTGCCCATAGAATTGAGTGATAGGTTTTTCGCTTTTGCTAACATGGGTCAGTAGGTTGATTGTAATATTAACTAGTTAGAGGAATGTATGGGAGTTGAGTGGCTTATCTGGTTTGCTTTAATGACTAGAAGCCTATGGCTCAACCGGAATGAAGGAGTGTTTAATGGATGAGTTGTAGGATAAAAAAAACTCACAGCTCAAGTTCAACCGACCACATGTTTGTCGAATCCTAGCCTTCATACTTTACAGCACGAGGTTAAAAACTCAAAAGCTTGGCACCCTCCATCCCTAGGGTTTATTAAAGTTTGTTAGACTCTAATATTTTGATATGATAAATTATTTTCAAAGAAACTTAACAAACTATTTTGAATTAGCTTATTTTTGGATAAGCTTATCGATAAGGGGCTTGATCAATAAAGCCTTCAATAAATGAACAACACAATCAGTCAGAGTCTTTATTTTGAAACCATAATTTCTTGAAGACTTATTCAATAAGAAAGTTTATTGATAAAGCCTTTGATAAATTAGAAAGAGACTGAGAGTATTATATGAAAGTATTTATCAAGGTATTTATCGAAGAAAGTATTACTCGATAAAGATTTCAAACAGAAAGCTTTATGAAAATTATTTTTGAAATGAATTTATCAAAGTCTTAATCGATAAATGAAATAAATTAAGCTTAAACTTTGTTTTAAATAATTTATCAGCTTATCGATAAGTCAATAAATATCAAGTTTGTTAAGAGTTTCACATTTCAATTTATCGAAGTATTATTCGATAAGGAGATTTATTGAACAACACTTTGATAAATAGAGAAAATTTCATTTAATAGACTTAAAGTAATTTGCTTTTAATGATTAAGTTTGAAAACCATAAGTTATTTTTTAAAGGATTTATCGATAAGCTGTTTGATAAGGTTATTCTTCAAATAACACTTCGATAAATCAGATTCAATAAAATAAATTCACGTCTGAGTCAACAAATGGTATTTTTTGAAGAACACTTAGATAAAAATATAAAAAGATTTTGCATATGATTTTGTACTGAACTGACAAATGATTTTCGTATGATTTGCTTTGACAAATAGTAATAATTTTTTTCTCAAATGATTTTGGAAAACTTGGGTTACAAATTCTATAAGATCATAATTAAAGAAAGAAATATTTAAAGTATGAATCATTATTCTCTAACTCTTATTAATAAATTATTCGAAAAGCCTATTATCGAATAACACTTCGATAAATTGGAAGTTTTGAAATGTTTTGAAATCTGAAATAACCTATGATATTTTTTGAATAGCTATTCGATCAGATTGTTTATTGAAGTCATTTTCAATAAGATCTCTCTTCAATAACCATTTAAGTAAATGAGAAGAAAATTATGTTTGAAAGATCTCTCTTCAATAATTTCTTTGAAATATGTAACACCTTATTTTCGTATATTTTAGAAACCATTCAGTAGCATTTAGAATCACTTAAATATCTATTGAAGTTCGATTACAAAATTTGGAATTTTCTAACTCACCAGTACTATTCATATGGTAATTCCAGTTCAGCAATGAACTTCAAAAAATCATAATTAATTCTAAAAAAATCGAAATAAAGTGGTTTAAAAGGTTACTCGAAGCTAACGTACTGAACTTTAACGAAAAAATAAGTCTTAGAAAAAAATGCTAAGTTAACCAGTATAGTTTAATCATTAAAGATCACTGTTTATTTGGTAAAAAATTTTAGAAAACAGTTTCTGGTCCCTAACTTTGAAAAATCCATTCTCTTTTGTATTTCGGAATAAGGCGTTCTTGGTGTCAAAACAAAGCTTGACATGTTAACTAAATATAGATAAAATTTCATATATTTATTCCAACGTTTACTATTTTTAATTATATCTCACATGTCGCTGCCTCCTCACGAGTTACTGCTCACAATGACAAGTTTCAACAACTAACTTTATATACATAAACATTTCAAGCATGCAACTAATCCCTATCTCTTCTTCATGCTTCTTCATGTGAATATCCTGCTATGGTGGTGACATGGAAGGGTGAGATTTTGGGGAAATCTCAATAGCAAACGGAAATCATACAATGTATGCAATTACATGCTTGATGTTAATATGTGTGCACTTAATGATCATACTTGCATAATGATAACTTATATGCTCCCATGTCCCTTAATCATAACATATGGCCATAGCATAAAAAAAACAAAGCATCACTTAATCATACATACTTCACATAATCAAAGTAAGTAAGCATCACATAAAACATCTAAGCATCATAAGCATACAAGTAGGTAAGTTCACTACCTCACATACTTGACTTTCCTTTACACCCTTTTCTTTACCTCTTGCTTCTTACTTCTCCTTGATATGTGGCTGCCTTCTTTGAGCACACAACTTAAATCCTAACATCATATAATTATTCATTCATTATAATCTCAATTCACTAACATTTCATAACATTAAACTCAATTAACCACTTAACCTCTAAATTTCTCTATTTGTGGTTAATTGCCTTATCCTTTGAACTAACTTGCATCTTAACTTTACCCTACACAATTTTGTATTTTGAATCCATTTATGGATTTAGAATGTTGAAATTCCAATTGCTTCATCAAATCTAGATAGAACAGAAAAGAAGCATATAATTCTTTTAAAAATTCTTATTTTGATTCTAATGCTTCCAATATTTGTTCCTCTACTTTATCCTACACAATTTTTCATTTTAAAGCCATTGGAAGCTTCAAAATTATGAAATTCTAATCACTGTTCATATGTGTAAACAGTAACAGAGAAGACTCTAAATTTTCATCTTTCAATTATAATGCTTCCAATGTTCTAAACTTATTCAATCCTATACAAAATCATCATCTAAATTCAATGGAAGCATTACATTACTGAAATTCAAACTCCTTCTTTCAGTTCTTCTCTTGGCTAGAAGCCCTCTTCAATGTGCAAAGCAAGGAATTTTAATCTAATTCCATAACTAACCATTAAATTTAGCTTATCTAAGTGTTAATTACATAGTTCTAGCTTCAATTTCTTCTTCCCCCTAAATTTCTAGATTTTGGATAGCAAACATACCATGGGAAAAACTCATTTTTCTTCCCTTAGAACCCTAGGCTCAAGCCTCTAGATCAAAGGAAAATAAGCTAGGATCAATAAATTACCTTGATCCCTTGCAAGCTTGATCACTTAGGCTCCTTGTTCTTGCTTTTCCTTTAGGTTTGAGTGGAAATTTTGACATAGTTTCCCCATGGTCCTTGGGAGCATGAAATTAAAGAGAATAGAGGGAGTATTTATATCCAAATTTTGGCACTCTTGGTACTAAATTATCCCTCATTCAACTACTTATTACAATGTCTTAATCTTGAATCTCATTGGTTACTTAATTTCTTAATTACTATTAACTTAATTCTTACATTTTTTTAATATAATTTAGAACATAGGATAATGCCTCTTTCATGCTCTTGGTGCTATGTGGTGGATGTGTGGATCCCACAAGAACACTTCACATGTCACCTTGCACTTTCTTGAATTTTTTTGAATTTCTTTCTTTTAAAAATTCATAAAATATCATAAATTCAACTTGTACTCCAAGACAATACCTTGGGCTATTTGGGCTTCCATTGTGATGCCATATTGGGCTTGAATTGGATCCAACGCATTATTTGGCACACATCCCAAGGAATTTCCTATACCGATATCCTTAAATTATCCTGATTTTTGAAATAAATTCTAGATAATTATTTTAATGGTTCTAAATTTTTTAGAAATTTATTCTAATATAAAATAAATTTATTGCAAAGTCTCATAATTTTTTAAGACTCAGAAGTCCAAAAAAAATTACATACATTTCTTCTAAATCCTTTATTGATGTCATTTTTCACCATAAATTCTATAATTAATTCTACAGGACTCATTTTTTAGCTCTATCAGTTTTATAAATTCTTATATTAATTATACAAATTCACTATAAAATTTTATCTAATTCTGAGGTACGGAAGATACTGTAGTAATCTCCAAATTTCATATATTAATATCAATTTATCGGGACCTTAAATCAAAATTATGATAGATACGCCTAGACCAATTTTTATTCTCTATTTACTGGTAATGTTTTGGGACCAAAATATTTTTGGGCAATTTTTGGGTATTTTCTAGCGCAACTGTCCATAATTACTATTTTGCCCTAAATTTGACAAAATTACACTTTAGCCCCTAAATTTGCCAAATTCTACTTTAGTCCCTTTTCTAACAAATTTAAAACTCTAATTTGATACCTGGCATCTCAAAAATGCTTCTAGGTCCTTAAACTTTTCACTATTTATAATTTAGTCTCTAGACTTTTACTATTTATAGTTTAGTCTCTGAACTTTTATTAATTACAATTTAGTCCCTTTAACTTTAAAACTTTATACCTTCTCTCTTTCTTTGACTTAAAACTTATCTAACCATTATCTTTCTTTCAGTTTATCGTGATAATCCCTTATAAACCTCTTTCCTCTATCAGTCTTATATAGATAGAGAAAAATTGGGATTTGACAAAAGATCTTAATAAGCTTATACTCTGTTTTGATTTGATAAATGATCTTATGAATTCTTTTTTCAAAATATATTATATTGTTTGAGAAAAGATTAAACACTAAAGGAATTTGATAATATGTTCTTCAGGCATTTATCAATAACCTATTCGATGAGCCTATTTATCGAAGAACACTTCGATAAATTAGGTGTTGTGAAATATTTTAAAATATGTCGATAAAGTCTGAAAACTATTTAATAAGGTTATTTATCAAAGTATTATTCAATAAATCTAAAACCGTTCAATGCAATTCATTTGAGATTTATCAAAGTCCTTTATGATATGGCATGTTTTCGATAAACATTTCGATAACTGATAGAATTTGATGTTTCAATTTAAATCATTTGGAAACAATTTATATATATGCTTAAACTTTTTATATATCTCTTATGAAGCATGTTTCAGATCATTTGAAGACTGAAACAAGATTAAAATAAAAGATTGATTAAAAAGTAAAAAGTCAGATTCTATGCGTCAGCAACCAATGGCTATATCCTTCAACGGCTACTCCATGGCTATCTAATGGCTTTATGAAGAACTCAACTATAAAAGAAGCCAGAGAGAAAAGATAAAGCTGGATGTGTGACAAGAGATAAAAAACACCTAACAATATACTACGATCATAAGCAGTCTTAGTTACTGATATAATTGTATCTTTTTTTACTCTGTTTCTTATTCTCTGGAAAGAGCATATATTATCCTTGAGAGAGAAAAACTTCAAGAGTCTATACTTCAGTGTGTTTAACACAATTCCTTTAATTAAGAGAGAGATTTGTAGAACTATATTTCATTTTCTAAATTGCTCAAGAGTGTGAGACTCTTGAGTAGATTGTATCCTTATGGGTTGTAAGGGGAGTGAGATAGATTATCACAGTTGATTCCTTAGGGTTGTAAGGGGGAGTGACAGGAATTCTCACGTTTCATGTACTGAGGTACCAAGAGCTCTGATAATCTTGGAGGATAGTTGAATAATCAAAGGAGCTCTGAGGACTGGATGTAGGCTAAAAGCTTGGGCTGAACTAGTATAAATCATCTCTGTGCAATTTTTCTCATTCATCTTCCTTCATCGGCGATATCCTTCTGAACTTTTTTAATTTCATTCAAAGTTTTTAAATTATCAATACCCAATTTATCCCCTCTTGGATGAAACAGTCATTCTAACATTTAGTATTATAGCAGGTCACTTGTTTAAAGGATCTAACGATCTCAAGTGCAAAGATCATAGCTAAATATAAAGTTTTTTATTACACTATTTCTGCTTTTCAAAAAAATATTGATTTCTATTTTTGGAAAGCTCAGATGATGATATTTTAAAAAACTATTGATTTTGATATGAGATATGTCTTTACAAATGATTTTGATTTCAAAATAAGAAAGGATTGGACTGAGAAAGAAAAGAAAATGTACTTCTTAAACATTAGAACAATGAAAATTCTGTATTGTGGTTTAACTGAGAAGGATTATGAGAAAATCAAATCTTACTCTAATGCTAAAGAAATTTTAAATACTATTGACTCTATTTATACTTCTAACAACTGTGTTAAAGTGAATGATTCTGATAGCTCATTTGAACGAATGATACTTGAGATTGAAGAAGAAGAAATGTCAGAAGTCTTATATCAGTTTGATAGACAAGAGGAAGATATGTATCAAGAAAAGCTCAATATGGACAAACCAAATGAAAATGAATCATTCCGAAAAGGTAAAGATGTACATATGGTAAATAGTTCCAATTCTTCTAGTAAATTTTTGAAAAATGATTTTGAAAGATTGCATAACGTTGTCTTCCAACTTATTTTGATGCTATTTCAAAAAGTAAAAATATTTTGCACTCTAAGTTTAATGATATTGCTGGGAAGAGAGAAGTTAGGCACGCTGATTATAGATAGCTTTCACTCGACCAACACAATACTTGCAAAGATATCCATGAAAGGAATCATCCTATTATTTGCAATTATTATGGTAAAATAGGTCACATTTCTCACACATGCTATATTCGAAGAAATTCTAATGTGAGAAATATAGTTTGGGTTCCTAAAGGAGAAGTAAGGACTTATTCTAACACTCAAGGACCCAAATATAAGTGGGTACTAAAATGTCCTAGCTCTTTAATCTTGCAAGATAACTCTAAGAATGGACGGACTGGCTCAAAGAAGAAATGGCCTAAGAGAGCTACTCATATGACAACAAGAAAACTCTTAGTACACCCATTGCTAGAGCTACAAATAACATCTATAAAGAAAAGCAATAGAGACAAAGAAGAAGAGCACCTTACATCTCAAGGATGGACTATCACAGAGTATCATTCAACTACCTTGATGAGAACAAGAAAAATTAAATTTTTGAAGTATCAAGTAGATTGCAATATTTCAAAGCAAGAAATACAAAGACTTAACATCACAAAAGATATGTATTGGGGACTATGCTTAAAATAAAGGTATAAGAATTCATCTCTACTCACCTTCATTATTTCAAAGGAACGAGGCATGCATGTTGATAGTAAGTGAGACATTTTTAGTGATTCTCGTTAAGAAAAGACAGAGCCAATCGTCATATTAGACTCTTTGATTTTGAGAGCTCATGAAAAATCTTAACTATGAATATTGCAATACTATGAAATACTATTTTCAGACAATATATTTGACAAATATATTTTCAAAGAGATTGCAATATTCAATAGTTCAATTTTTTGTACATACATGATTCTGAAAAGAAAATATCTTTTATATACATAAAGTAATTATGCTCAATTGATTTTAATTGGCTATATCTATAAAGTAGGTGAATAATGTTGTTTTGATACAAACTAACTATTGATGGATTCAAGCAAAGTTGGATACTAGGAAAAAACTAGTTTAATTATTTTGTAGGGAATATGATTGAAAAGTTCATCTCAAGATTTATGGATACAAAGAAAAATAATTCAAATCTTGATAAAGTTGAACTAGCGAAGCTTAGATTTTGGTACTGAAGAGAAAGATTAACATCAATTCACCAAACAAATTTAATCTTTACCCCTTTATTGTGCCCTATTAGATCCCATGCAGTTCAGAGATAGATTTCTCCATGTTGTTCATGTTGTAGTTCATGACAAACTGGTCATAACTTTCCGGGAGTGAGTTCAAGATCAAATCTGTAGCTAACTCTTGGCTCATGGGAAATCCAAGCCTCTCAAGGTGATCTATGTACCCTTTCATCTTTAAGACATGAGTACTCACTGATGCACCTTCAGCCATCTTGCAGGAATGTAAGGCCTTAGTGGTCTCATACCTCTCTTGCCTTGCTTGTTGCTGGAACATTTCCTTAAGATGCACAATCATCTCATAAGCCTCCATGTGTTCCAAATCTCTTTGGAGCTCCGGAACCATGGTGGCAAGCATCAAGCATCCCACATCAACAGAGTCTTCCTTATGCTTCGCATAAGAATCTCTCTGAGCTCTAGGAGCATTGGCTGCTGGCTCCTCAGGAATGGGTTGATCTAGGACATATGCCTTTCTTTCCTGCTTGAGAACAATTCTCAAGTTCCTGAACCAGTCAAGAAAGTTTGTCCCATTGAGTTTGTCCTTCTCAAGGACAGATCGCAACGATAATGTAGCAGTATTACTAGTCATCATGATTCTACAATTAAAATATGCAAGCGAATTAGCAATCTCCCACTGAATAAAACAACCCTCAATGTAATAATTAGTGGGCTAAGATCCATATTTGGCTTAAACTTGAGTCCGCTTTGGCTGGACGCTCAACTTTAAGTTATTTAGGTAGGTAACAACTTTACCAATTACATCAAATGTAATTCTTAGATATTTATGGGATTCAATCATCATATGATCCGGCATGTTTTAATCCCATCTAATGCCTTGAGACCCAAAACCGTTTTGATAATCTCAATTAAGTCAAACAATAACAAACATAAGAATAGCACCATTACTCTTGCTTATCTCCCCAAGATAACTCAAATGCACCCACTTTGGTGGACCTACAAATGAGCGATCGAGGTTTTGACAAGTGTCCATTAATTGACGGCATATGACTTAAGATTTCTTTTAGAGGGTTTAATTAATTATCTGGTTTATAAGATGCATGTATCGCGGTTGTATCTCATACAAGTATTATGCATATTAAAACATACATGCAGTGATCTAATCAAAAGATGCATAATCTTAAACGTGACACAATATGGCTCACCTATCATAAGTCCCCTCAAGCCAATGAGAGAAGCTGTCTAATTAGAATAGGAAAATTACATAAGGAAACCTCGTTTTAACATTCGAGGGGAGTGAGATGAGAAGAGAATGTACAACGAGAGTCATTAGAGGAAGGCACGACACGCAGGTCGTATTTAGTAAAATTACAACACTTGTAATCTAGAGCCATATTGTTCACCATACCCAAACATTCAAGAATCAAAATTCATACTATTTGAAGGGCAATAAATGTTTCAAAACATTCATATATCAGGAAAGTCAATACATATTACGATTATGTTGCGCTACGATTAAATAGCCACGGCGGTCCCGCTAGCCGGTTAGCGGGCGGGGTGTGGGGCAGCGCCCCAATAGAATTTTTTTTTTTGATAAATAATCAAGAATCTTAATTCTTTTTCCTTAGACCCCATCAATATTAATTGATCAAATCAATTGATATACACCACCGATTTCAGTTTCCTTTTAGATTCCGTATATGTCATACATAAACAGATTCCATATATGTCATACATATCACGCATGTTATCATATATAATCAGCTAAGAAGTCTAACATACATCACATGTATCAACAATCAAACCTAACTTAAACACAAAACGGCATGGCTCTGATACCACTGTAGGGAATTGGAAGACACGCAGCGGAAATTAACTTTAAAAAATTTTTCCATTCCCAGCCAGGATCTACCGAATGTGTTTAAGTCAAGGAGAAAGAAGTGTTACCTTCGGTTTCAAGCTTTGGTCGCGACCTCAGTGTCCACTAGTCGCGACTCCTCGCCTCTGGAACTTTCAGTCGCGACCTCCTCAGCTTCTAGTCGCGACCTGTCGCCTCTGGAGTTTGTAGTCACGACCTACTCTTCTTCTAGTCGCGACCTGTCGCCTCTGGAGCTTTTAGTCGCGACCTCTTCAACTTCACGTCGCGACCTGTCTCCTCTTTTCGGATTTCTGACGTTCAGATGCCCGTTTGGTCGCGACCTAAGTGTGTTCTGGTCGCGACCTTTCTTCGTGTCTGGCCGTATCGTAGAAGTCGATAGCTCAGATCGGCTTCCTCTACCGGTATCCACACGAACAGCGTTCCAATTGCGAACGACGTGCTAGCGCCTCTTGTCCCTCTAAGGCTTTCTGGAGATTCCGTCCTCACCGTCTCTATTTCGGCAGTTTCTTATATGCAAACCTTTTGCACTCTCCCTGCCCCCTTTTCTCACGACTGAATGTGTGTGAAGAGATCTATTGTGTGTAGAACCCTAGCTCCTAATGTCAAATATATAGGAAGCTATCGGGCTTCTAATAGGGCCGGGCTTCAGAATTAATCTTATATTAATTCTGAATTAATACAATATCATATATTGCATAATTTAATAAGAAACTGATTAAATAAATATGGTTTATATTAAATCCGTCCCACAGATTTAATTCACCTATTTATTTAATTTAAAATAAAGATAAGACAGAATTATATTTGATTTATTCTCATAAATCAAAATTGAGATATCTTATCAATTTGAATTTCAAATTCAAATAGATCATATCCATTTAAATTCAAATTCAAAAATGATAGAGATTTAATTTATCCTTATAAATTAAATCTTACAAATATCTCTTATATTATATATATAATATATATAAACTAATTTATATATATATAAAATATATATCCACCCTAGATTATTCATTGAATCTAGACATCTCTTAGATTCAATGAATCTGGACATCATAGCTCGTATTGGGCTGTTTTGTGTGCGACCCTGTAGGCCCATATGAAGTTGGCAGTGGGCCAGTTACTATACTGACCCACAAGTCGTAAGCGGTCTCTAGCAAGGCATTACGACTACCCAAAACATATGAGGATCGATAAACGATGTAACCTTTCATACAACCATATCACGTCCCTTTTGTCACACGATATTTCGGTCAAGGATGAGGCATGGTGAACGTCATCCTCCTGTTCCTGACCGTTACTTTCTCGATCCCTGAGTAGTCTGAATATAGAAATGGAACTACCCTTCCATTCCAGTATGGCCATACATTTCTCAGACTCACTCATCGAGGGGCCCAGTAATATCTCTCTACGAATGTGAGGGACAAATTCCATCTTGACCATTCACATTCCTCCGCATGAAAAACCACTAAGCCCGAGCATAGCCTTTATGATCACTCGGTCAAAAGTGACTTTTGACTAGGTCAAAGCTGAGCGTTTGTCATGTAGGAATCCATGATGATCTCAGGTTAAAGGGCATAGTAACATGGCTTGTATATGAGAGAAGCTTATGACTTGACCCATGCAGCTCTCTCAAAGCGGGTCGGTCCAACACCCTGTACTCTTACATGTGCTTATGACTTTGATTTATATCTCTATATATCTTCAAAGTCATACTGGTCTTATTTCATCTCTGCTCCCGCATAGATGACCGACCAGGGACATTTAGGATAAGATCACGAGTTATCCAAGGATGGTCATCACAGTAAACATGCAAATAATGTGATAACCTGATACAATGATTGGCCCCTAGGGCACAATTTCCAACACATTGATCGAACATCTTATCGATAAGGGTACTTATGGATAAGCTAAAAGATAAACTATCATGTTTGTGTTTTGTGTTGATTTTCATCGATTAATTCTTTGATAAGAATGCTTATCAAAAGATTCTTCTTTAAATCTTATGTGTTTTCATTAAAAGATGTTGATATTTATCGAACAACTCTTCGATAATGGGGCTAATCAAAAATCTATTCGATAAATTTCTAATTGTTGCTTGAAGATTTGTGATAAACACTTCAAACTAGGGCCTTATCAAAGCATTCATTGATAAATCATTAGTTATATTTAAAAAATTTGATTGTTACTGCTCAGTTCATCGAAAACCTCTTCGAAAAATCTCTCTGATTCTCTTAACCCATAATTCATAATCATTCCCATAACTCCCTTTCTACAACTATAAGTGTCTAAAACCGTTTCCCCACCATATATACACATTTTATTCACCAAAACCTCAGATTTCTACTCCCTCTGTTGTATTTTCTGTCACTATTTGTCATTATACTTCTTCTCTGTCAACGAGAAATGGCATGAACCAAAGTTCCTGAGGTTGGGTATGATAAGGAGAAAGGAAAGGAGAAGGCAACCTCTTCAAAGCCCAAGCATAAGCCAAAGGTGAGGAAAGACAAGAGTTCACCAAAAGAAAAGGCTTTATCGACAACAGCATAGGCAGAAGCTCAGACTCAAGAGACACCAAGTCCAATAAGATAGAGTGAAAGGCAAGCATCTAAAAGGAAGAGACACCTTTTGTCTACAGTGTTTGAGGAGTCAGAGAACACTCATTCTGTTGACAACCACAATCGGGCTATATAGACTACAATCAACATTGGCCCTCCTCAACAATCCGCTCTTGCTTCTTCTGGTAAGAGGATCAAATAGCCAACAAGTAGAATAAGAGATGTCTCTTCTCAAGGAAACTCAAATCTATCAAATCGCTCTCCTTCTATAATTCCTACTTTCATTCCTACTCTAACCTCTACCCCTGCCTTTCTAACTTTACTTTTTGGGGATCTAGACAAAGGGGTTGACAAAGGGAAGCTTAAGGTTAAATATGCCCACACAAAATTCTGTCATGTGTTGTACTTGACTTAGAATATCTTAAGTACAATGATAAGACCCAATTAGACTTGTCAAACCCTATGAAGTATTATGAAAACTAGCTTGGCATCAACCTTTCCTAATGGTTTGAGGTAGTGAGGAGATTTCATGGCAATATGAAGGTGTTGATGAAGCCAATGAGGATGGAGAGCTTGTGAGAAGCCACCTAATCATTGAGCTGAGAGGAAGAGAAATTAAATTGGATAGTAAAGTGATTAATTTCCTACTTAAGACCACTGAGCATGAGAAGGGACCAGTTCTGTTACTAAGGTAAATCTATAAAATTCTCATGCTAAAGGATAGCTTCTCGGGAGATCTTAAGTTTATGCCCAAGGACATGTGCGATTATCATAGGATAATCCACTACATTTACTCGAGGAGTATGGTCAACAAGTCTAGCAGCTTCACCTATATGACTTAGAAGGATTATGCCTTGCTAGCCAGAATCATAAGCGGGGAAAAGATAAACATAAGAGGCCTAATATACAGTGAGATAAGAAACTTCTTCTTTGCCAAATCCAGGGCAACTCTTATTCCCTACCCTCAGCTAATTTCCTTTTTCCTATAATGCAAAAATGTAAAATCCTCCTAAAATATAACTATTATTAATTATTTAGATATATTTTGTACCTAATATAATTTAAAAATAATATTATAAATAAATTTGATTTATTTCAAAAGAGTTAACAATGGTAGAAAAGAGTTTTACTAAAATATAAAAAAACTCTACCATGGTTATAAAAAAAATACTTTTCTTAAAATATAAATAAAGTAATAGGATATATGAGTATGCAAAATAAAACCTATTGTGGCAATATACAAGTATTCTACACATACCTTCAAAGGAGAAGGCTATACAATTAATATAGCTTTAATCAAGCCTCTGAAGTTTTCCCTGGGGTCCTAAGATGAAACTATCACCTGAAAAATATTATAAAAATAGGGTGAGACTAACGTCTCAGTAACCAGAAGTTCTACTCATCATGAGTACTAGCATGTGCTCATGAGGCGTCAAGTGGGACCGATCATAAAATACAATATATATAAAATAACATATTATCATAATAAAGTCAAATGAATAACCCACCCAAGTTCCTCCCCTCAAACCAACCGAACCGCCTTATTCCCGCCGACCGAACCCATGGGCTAGTGGTAACTACCCCTTGAATAGCTGACCGATCAAGTGATATGGATAGGCCAAAATCCACATAGCACCTGACCGGACCATGGGTCAATTCCCCCTCGGTAAACAGGTGGGGTGTCACAGCCCCTCGGTAAACAGGTGGGGCACGTCCCTCGGGGGAGTTATGGAACAAAAGCCATCCATTGAGCGTCGATGGAGGCTATACCACGTGGTAGAAACACAACTCCATCATCACCCATCCCCATTGCATAGTTATCAAAATAATCATATTAATCAACATCTCAATAGCTTGATAAATATCTCAAAATTTTTTTTCTCAAGATAATAACTTTCTTCAAATTTCAATACCAAGATATAATAAGTTTTTAATCTCAACTCAAACTTTCTAAATTAAACTTTAAGTCCCACAAGACTATTTTTAATAAAAATAATTAAATAAGTTTTCTCAATATAATTATATCAATACCAATAGATTTATATATATCAAAACACTCACAAACATCATATTAGCACACACAACGAGTAGAAAGTGGTTACCTTCTTTAGGAATAGGAAAGGGACTGAGAGAGAGGATTAAAAAGAGGAGAGCCAACTCAATAATCAAGTTTGATGAATAACTCAGGTTCTTAACTCTATTTATAAAACCATAATAATAATTTAAAATTTAAATTCATATCTTATCTTTATTAAAATCTTATCAGATATAATAATTTAAAATTTTAAACTATATTATCATTATAGTATAAATACATATATTATTATATGTATATTTAATCAAATATATAGGTATATTATTATTATTTTTATCATAATTCTACCAGGTATTTTAAAATTTAAACCATATCTTCAAAATAAAATTGCATATCTAAATCTGAATTCAAATCCTAATAAATTTCTAACTAATAGTAACAATTAAATCATAAGATTCTAAATAAGATAAAAATAGGATAATCTATATATTATATCATATTTTATTAAAAATAATAAACTATAATAATTTAATTAGATAATATTTTTAAATTATTGATAAATAATATTTTAAATTTTACTTAAATATAAGGATAAAAATTGGGATGTTAAAAAAAATATTGAGTGTTTGGAGAAGGGAGAAAAAGAAGTCAAGGTTCCAAGATTTAAGGTAGAATAAATCCACAGGATGAGGATTTCACTGCCACTAACTGCTGGATGGAAGAAGCCTCAAAAGGGAAGTAGCCTATGCAACCAGATAAAGCTCAATCTATAGCTTCTCCAACTGCTCCAACCTCTGCTCAAGCTGCTATCCAACATCTTGTACAGCAAGAACTCAAGAGCTTTAGAGAGAATTTGTTGGCTAAAGTTCAAGAAAGTATTCAATTTTCTGATCATAATTTCTCTCAGTTGCTCAATGAGTTTTTACATTCTTTAGAGCACAAGATTGTCTCTCAGGTTTCAAAGGGTAATGAAGTTAACAAGGAACAAGTGGCCACTCTTCTCCATATCCTTGATCTGTAGATACAAGCACTCAAGCTTCTAGGAAAGGAAGTGACTGATTTGAAGAACAAAATTGCAAGATCCAAAACTATTTTCTCAGTCGATGAACTTCTTGCCTCAACAACTACTCCTCTTACTGCAACCACTTCTGCTCCATTTAATCTTGACCCAATTCCTACATCAACATCTCAACTTACTCCTCCCACTGAACCCACCACTAATCAATGACAACATCCCTTTTCTTCCAATAACTATTTTTTTATTAATGTCAAAAAGGGGGAGAGATGAACTGATTAATAATAGTTTATATTTTGATTGATGCTTGATATGGTTTTAATTGTTGTTTTGAATTGGCAGTTGAACTAACAATGCTTAAAGTCAATGAAAGTTGCCTCTTCTGTCGAGCTTTTTGATATGTTTAAATTTCTTGCTATTCTATTAAATTTCATTTGTCCTAATCATAATCATTATTTCAAATAAGTTTTGATATCATCTCAAAGGGGGATAAATGTTAGACTCCAATATTTTCATGATGACAAATAATTTTCAAAGAAACCTAACAAGCTATTTTGAATCAGCTTATTTTTCGATAAGCTTATATATAAGGGGTTTGATCGATAAGTTCTTCAATAAATAAGAAAAAAAAATTGAGAAGAGAATCTATCTAAAATGCATTTATTGTAGCCATATTCAATAGAGCTACTTATCTATAAAGTCTTCAATAAAAGAACAACAAAATCGGTTTGAATCTTTGTTTTGAAACCTTAATTTCTCGAAGACTTATTTAATAAGACTATTTATCGAAAAAGCCTTCGATAAAATGGAAAGAGACTAAGAGTATTATATAAAAGCATTTATCAAAGTATTTATCGATGAAAGTATTACCCAATAAAGACTCAAACAAAAAGCTTTGTGAAAATTGTTTTTGAAATGAATTTATCAAAGTCTTAATGATAAATGAAGTAAATCAAGCTTGAAATCTATTTTAAATAACTTATCAGCTTATCGATAAGCTTATTTGATAAATATCAAGTCTGTTAAGAGTTTCACATTTCAAAGACTTAATTTATCGAAGTATTATTCAATAAGGATATTTATGGAAGAATACTTTAATAAATAGAGGAAATTTCACTTAACAGAGTTGAAGTAATTTGCTTTTAATGATTAAGTTTGAAAATTAGAAGTTATTTTTCAAAGGATTTATAGATAAGCTATTCGATAAGGCTATTCTTCGAATAACATTTCGATAAATCAAATTCAATGAAATAAATTCAAGTATGTGTCAACAAATTGTATTTTTTGAAGAGCACTTCGATAAAATAGAAAGAAAAGATTTTGCATATGATTTTTCATTGAACTGACAAATGATTGTGTATGATTTGCTTTAGAAAATACTAATGATCTTCTTCTCAAATGATTTGTGAAAACTTGGGTTACAAATTCTATAAGATTAGAATTGAAGAAAGAAAGATTTAAAGTCTGATTCATTATTCTCCAGCTCTTATTGATAAGTTATTTGATAAGCCTATTTATCGAATAATACTTTGAAGAGTTATTCGATCAAACTATTTATCGAAGTCATTTTAAATAAGATCTCTCTTAAATAAACATTTTAGTAAATGAGAAGAAAATTCTGTTTGAAAGATCTCTCTTCATCATTTTTTGAAAGCTATACCTTGCTTTGATTTGATAAATGACCTTATGAATTCTTGTTTCCAAATATATTACATTATTTGAGAAAAGATTGAACATCAAAGGAATTTGATAATCTATTCTTCAAGTATTTATTAATAACATATATGATAAGCCTATTTATCGAAGAGCACTTCCAAGAATTAGATGTTGTGAAATATGTCGATAAGTCTAAAAGCTATTTTAAAAAATTATATTTTTCAAAGAGCTATTCAATAAGGCTATTTATCAAAGTACTATTCAATAAATTTAAAACTATTCAATGCAATTCATTTGAGATTTATCGAAGTCCTTTTTTATAAAGCATCTTTTTTATAAACACTTCAATAAATTGAATTGATCTTCGATAAGATTTTTAACCAGACTTTGATAGAATTTGATGTTTCAATCTAAATCATTTAGAAACAATTGATATATCTCAAACTCTTTATATATCTCTTATAAAGCATATTTTAGATCATTTGCAGGCTGAAGTAAGATTAAACAAAGGATTGATTAAAAAGCAAAAAGTCAAATTGTATATGTCAACAACCAAGGACTATATCCTTCAATGGCTACTCCAACGGCTATCTAAAGGATTTATGAAAAACTCAACAATAAAAGAAGCTAGAGAGAAAAGCTAAAGCTAGACATGTGAGAAGAGATGAAAAATGCTCAACAAAGCACTACGATCATAAATAGTGTTAGGTACTGATATAATTGTATATCTGTTTCACTCTGTTTCTTATTCTCTGGATAGAACATGTATTATCCTTGAGAGAGATAAAGTTCAAGAGTATGTACTTTAGTATTCAACACAATTCCTCTAGTTGAGAGAGAGATTTGTAGAACTACATTTCATTTTCTGAATTGCTCAAGAGTGTGAGACTCGAGTAGATTGTATCCTTACGGGTTATAAAGGGGAGTGAGTTGAATTCTCATGGCTGATACCTTACGGGTTGTAAGGGGAATGAGAGGGATTCTCAAGTTTGATTTACTGAGACGCCAAGAGCCCAGATAATCTTGGAGCATAGTTGAATACTCAGACCAGCTCTAAGGACTGGACGTAGGCCAAAAGCTTAGGCTGAACCAGTATAAATCATCTCTGTATAATTTCTCTTATTAATCTTCCTTCATCGGTGATATCCTTCTGAACTTAAACTTTTAATTTTATTCAAAGTTTTTAAATTATCAAAATCACCTAATTTACCCGCTTTTGGGTGAAACAGCCATTCTAACAAAATTAACATGGATGGTGCTTCCGGTGTTAATGGCTCTAATTTTGCCTGTGGAGGTCTTGAACAGAACTATGATAGGGAGGTCATGAATGGCTTAATGTGTAAACTTGGTCGAGGGAGTAGTTTACATGCTGAGGGGTAGGTGGTCTTATGGGGTTTGAAGAAGGCTTGGGAGTCTTAGTGGAAGAGGGTGATTGTTGTGACAGATTGCATGGACATCGTTCACCTTCTTTCTTCAGGGTGGAATAAGGACTATCCAGAGAGTAAGTTGCCATCTGAAATCTAGAGTTGGATTTGCAAGGAATAGGAAGCAAGTATCGAATGGTGCCATCGTGAGGCGAATTGCGCTGCTAATTTATGGGCCAAGAGAGCTCTTAATTTATCGTAGTGAATAGTTACTTTTAGTTATATACCTGATTTCTTTTTAGATATTTTTGAAGCTGATACAAGTGTTATAATGCATTAGTTTGAGTATTTTCCAGCCATCAAAAAATAATTTTTTCAAGTGAACCAAATATCTTAAAATATTTTGTAATACATTCAATACCCTCAAATATTTTTTAAAATGCATTCAACACCTTAAATTATATTTTGGTGCATCCAATATGTCAAGCATTTTAAAATATTTTTTGGTACATCTAGTACCAAGGCAAAAAAAAAAACTTTAAGTTACTAGATGACCAACCTTAAAAATACTTGAAGGTATTAGATGCACTAAGAAATACTTTAGGATGATAGATGCACTTTAACCCTAAATTAAATACTATTATAGGAAATATCTTATCATTTTAAATTAAATTCACGTTAAATTTTTTCTCATCAAATTAATTAATTTAAAATTTTATGACTTTCTTTGACCAAAACATTTATGTTATATGGAAGCATAAAAAATTATTATTATTGATTAATTATTTATGATTATCATGAATTATCATTATGGTTAAAAATTTAAAATATTATAAAATTAATTAATAGGATTATTAATTAATTACTATTATGAAGTTTAAAATCTTTCAATGATTAAAATAATTTATGATTATTATAAATTATTATTTTGATTAGAAACATGTTATATAATCATTTAATATGATTATTTGTTATATAATCAGTTAATAGGATTATTAATTAACTATTATCATATGGGTTAAAATCTTTCAAATGTCAAAATGAGATTTGTTATTGAAATTATTGACTGTGACTTGTAAAGAAAATAATTGATAGTATTGAATCGAATGACTAATTTTTAACTCAATTATGTATTATAATATTTTAAGAGTAAAGTTACTTGATATTTTATATTCAATTAAAATTTTGTAATATTTTATATTACAATCAAATAATTAAAGATTATATAAAATTTCAAACAGATCTTTTTTTCCACGAATATTTGAAGCAACTATACAATTAATTGTATTATTCATACAAAGTAAATAATATATTTTTATAATTTTTTCACACACACATAATATATATGAATATATGTGTATAGATAAGATAATATATTAAAAATAAGATCGGGTGATTGAATGAGTTAAGAAAATAACGAACAATGATCTAACCCATACATTACGTTGAAATAGGGTCAACTTTAGTATAATTAAAATAATATGATTTAATTAAAATATAAAAAATATTCTTGTATATCCCAAATATGGTAATATTTAAATAAAAATTATTAATTCATGAATAAATAAAATATTTACTTATTAATCACCCATAATTCAATACAACAGAATTATTAAAATACAAATTTGATGAATTGTTATTTTTTAACTTAAAATGACATTATTTTAAATTTAGCAAAAAAAAAAAATTTAATACAGTCAATCGATTCAAAATTCTTGGTTAAACTACTAACGTTGTTTATTCACCTGGTTTATTTAGCTTACATGTGAATTAAAATTGGGTTTAAGGTATCATCATTGCTTTTTCTGTTTCCAAATGGGAAAATCCCAAGAATTAAGAATCAGATTCCGCAGTGGCCACAAAACTTGAAAAAAAAAATTAAAGTGAAGGTTCCACAAACCAACGGCTGTAGAAAAGCTAGCACAAATCAGGGAGCAGCAATTTGTCAAAAACCAATAGGAACTCCTTGTATTGGGCAACAATACGCGGTATTGGTCTCAACCAAGGACCAGTTAATTATTTATCACCACCTTTGATTTGCTAAAAAAGTTTTGATTAGGTCTATCCCCTTCGGAATACTCCTCCATTTTTTAATTAAGATTTAATTAGAATGTTGATATGATCTTATGGTTAAAGTTTAATTGATTAAACTTTATAATTATAATTGATTAATTATTTATAATTATTATGAATTATCATTATGGTTAAAAATTTAAAATATTATAAAATTAATAAAAAGGATTATTCATTAATTATTATCGTGAAGTTTAAAATTTGTTAATGATCAAAATAATTTATGATTATTATGAATTATTATTTTGATTAGAAATATGTTATAAAATTAGTTAATAGGATTATTAATTAACTATTATCATAGGGTTTAAAATCTTTCAAATATCAAAGTAAGATTAGTTTTTAAAATTATTGACTGACTTGTAAAGAAAAGAATTAAGAATATTCAATCAAATGACAAATTTTTAACTGAATTTGGTATTACAATATTTTAAGAGTAAAATTACTTGATATTTTATATTCAATTCAAATTTTATATTATATTATATTACAATCAAATAATTACTGATTACATAAAATTTCAAAATTTATTTTTTGGTAAAAAAAATGATCTTTTTTCAACGAATATTTGAAGCAAATATACAATTAATTATATTATTCATAAAAAGTAAATAATATATTTTTATAATTTTTTCACACCCACATAATATATATGAATACATGTGTATAGATAATACAAGATATTAAAAATAGGATCGGGTGATTGAATGGGTTAAGAAAATAACTTAAGGAACAATGATCTAATCGATACAATCCTACTTACATTGAAATAGGGTCAACTTTAGCATAATTACAAGAATATGATTTAATTAAAATATAAAAATATTCTTGTATATTGCAAAAGTGGTAACATTTAAATAAAAATTATTAATCCATATATAAATAAAATATTCACTTATTAATCACCCATAATTCAATACAACAGAGTTACTAAAATATAAATTTGATGAGCTGTTATTTTTGTAACTCAAAATAATATTATTTTAATTTTAGTAAAAATAAAAAAAATATAAAATCTAACACAATCAATCTATCTAAAATTATTGATTAAACTATTTAGAGAGCGTATTCCCCTAGTTTATTTAGCTTACCTGTGGATTAAATTGGGTTTAAGGTATCATCATTGCTTTTTCTGTTTCCAAATGGGAAAATCCCAAGAATTAAGAATCAGATTCCGCAGTGGCCACAAAACTTGAAAAAAAAAACATTAAAGTGAAGGTTCCACAAAACAACGGCTGCAGAAAAGCTAGCCTAAATCAGGGAGCACCTATTTGTCAAAAACCAATAGGAACTCCTTGTATTGGCCAACAATAAGCGATATTGGTAGAGGTGTCTATTTTGTTCTGTCCCGGGTGTCCCGACCCGATCTCGATGATTTCGGGACGGGTCCGTCTCGTCCCGAAAGGGACCGGGCCGGGACACCTTCAAGACGGGACAAAGGTATGAGTTGGGACGGGACGGGTCTCGGCCCATCCCTCGGGAATCCCGTCCCGAACTATTTTTTTTTTAAAAAATATTATATTATCCTATCTTTCCCACTCTTATATAGATATTTTTATTCTTATACAAATATTTTTATATTGATATTTTTATTCTTTCTTAATATTATTTTTTTCCTTATATGGGTAAGTTATTATTTTCTATTAGAGAAGAATGTTGGTATTTAGAGGAAGTTGTTATGGCATTTTATATGGAATAATTTATTGAGATGATTTTATTATAATATTTTTAAAAAAAATAATAAAATCTGGAATTCCCGTCCGGAACCCGTCCCGATCCCGTCGGGACTGGGACAAATTCGGGACGGGACGGGACACGGGACACATTTTGCGTCCCGTGTACTGTATCGGGATGGGACACGGGACGGGGTTGTCCCGGTCCCGACCCGTCCCATGAACAGGGCTAGGCATTGGTCTTAACCAAGGACCAGTTAATTATTTATCACAACCTTTTATTTGCTAAAAAGTTTTGATTAGGTCTATCCCCTTCGTAATACTCCTCCATTATTTAATTAGGACTTAATTAAGATGTTAATTTTGTTCTTATGGTTAAAGTTTAATTGATTAAACTTTATGGTTATAATTGATTAATTATTTATGATTATTATGAATTATCATTTGGGTTAACAATTTAAAATATTATAAAATTAATTAATAGGATTATTCATTAATTATTATCGTGAAGTTTAAAATCTTTTGATGATCAAAATGATTTATGATTATTATGAATCATCATTTTGATTAGAAATATGTTATATAATCAGTTAATATTAATATTAATTAACTATTATCATAAGGCTTAAAATCTTTCAAATATCAAAGTGAGATTAGTTATTGAAATTATTGATTGTGACTTGTAATTGAGAGTATTGAATTAAATGACTAATTTTTAACTGAATTGAGTATTACAATATTTTAAAAGTAAAGTTACTTGATATTTTATATTCAATTGAAATTTTGTAATATTTTATATTACAATCAAATAATTACTGATTACGTAAAATTTCAAAATTGTTTTTTTGGTAAATTGGAGGAGAAACGGAGGAGAGAAGTTTCGGGTCCGACTGACCTGACTCGCGTAAGGATCTAGGTCTGTCAGTGTCATATCCTAAATTTTTCCTACCTGTATAGGGCAGATATAGGTAGTAAAAGATTAAGAAGAGAATGTGAAGTTATGTGTGAGAAATCTCTAAGTTTAAAAAGGGATTGATCTAGATAAAAACCCTAAGTAAAAAGAAAAAGGGTCGTAACCTTCATTTGGATAAAAGTTAAATAGAAAATTCAAAGTAAAATATAAAAAAAAGGAGTTTTGAAATTTCAGGTACCAAACTAGACTTTTAAAAAGTATACTAAGGGACTAAAATAGAATTTGGTCAAATTCTGGGACCAAAGTGTATTTTGCAAAATTCATTGGTGAAATTGTAATTATGAGGAAATTGAGCCGAAAATGGCTAAAAATTTTCTGCAAGTATTTCAGTCTCAAATTTTACCAAGAAATAAAGGAAGTTATTCTGATCATAATTGTATGCATTAGAATTTTGATTTGAGATCCTGAAAATTTAATATTAATTTTTGAAGATTTAGAAATTACATGAAACTTTTACTGGACCTTCTGGACCTTAGAATTGGATGAAATTTTACAAAAAATTCTTATATTTATTATAAGAATTTATGAAACTGACAAAATTTAAAAAGGAGTCTTGTAGAATTTATAATAGAATTTAAGGTAAAGTAGGTCACCCAATAAATACTTTAGGGGAAGTTCCTTGGGAATTGAGATATCAGAGTAGTTAGGCTTGATCAGAGATCCAAGATGGCATTCCAAGAGTGCCAAAAATGTGTTGATCAAGTTATGTGGGCCTAAGAGTGATTAAAATAATATTTTAGTAATTTTCAGTGAAGTATAATTACTCGATTGAGGTTATAACTAGGGAATTGATCAGATAAGAGAATTTTTATCAGTATCCTATTAGATAGTGTTTCCCAGATAAGTAATATCATTGGAACACATAAGAATTATTGGACTAAAGGATAGTCTAATAATTTAGGAAAAATCCCTTTATATGATACAATATTGTACATGATTGGATCAAAATATACTGGAGAATTTTGGAGTTATCCAGAAGCATGAGGTGGCGTCATGGGACCCACTAAGACACCACATGTTGCTTGTCTAAGAGAAGAAGAAAAGTCCAAGCAATCTTATCCACACAAAGTTATAAAGTAAAGAAACGTGGCCCGATCTTAGCCATTTGATGCGAGAAGTCTCTAGAGTTTTTTGGAAGTGCTGAGTCACCATGTGAGGTGTCCTTGTGAGACCTACACATGGCACCACATGTCTCTTTCTCAAGGAGGAGGAATTCTAAACCATGTATTAATAATAAAATAATGTTAAGAAAGAAGCATAAGCATGATTAAGCATTAAAGCAACCAATCACAAGCAAGATTAAGAGCTTGCAATAATTAGAAACTTTAAGGGCATAATGGTCCATTAAACCCTAAAACTTGGAAAAATGATATCTGGGTCCCATGGAAGTAATTAAATGACAAAAAAGTCCCAGAAAATGCCATAATTAATTGTAAGTCTCATGGGATATGAATTTTTTTCAATTGTGAAAAGACTTCTTGCCCCTTTAGTTTGCTGAATACATAACTCTCCCGTCACCCCACCCAAAACCAAAGCTCTAGCTCCTTCTTAAGATCACTCTGCTTCTCTTCTCCGCTAGGTATATGCTCTCTGTTCCTCATCTCTGCTTGGTCTCTACAATCTGGTCCTTCGATGCCACCCGCCCATCTTGCCGTCAACACTTGCTTCATCGTTGAAGTCATCATCGCCTTTCCTCCTCTAGTCACCTGCCCCTTCTCTGGTGATTATCGTCGCTGCCAGCCGCCCATCCTACCGTATTTCCTCCTCTGATAATCATCAGCTATCCTCCTCCGATCAGCCGCCCCTGCTGCGGTCATTGTTGCTGCCACCCGCCCCTCCTGTCACCGCCACTTGCTTCATCGTCCAAATCATAATCACCTTTCTTCCTCCTGCCACAGCCCCTGCTCCAGGTAATATATTTCTTCCTTTAAATGCTACTACTATCTTTATTGAATGTATGCAATATAACATACACAAGGGAGGCATTGGCCTTTCAAGTATAATATTTTACTTTACTACTAGAATTTATTGCTAGAGCCTAACATTGAACATAAGAGTCATTTTAGGTGAGCTAAATCTATTAAAGGTACCTGCAAGTCATTGTCTTTGTAGCAACCTATGTCTTTGCAAGTTGTTAGACATGGTCTTTTTCCCTTTTTTCTGAGTCTTGCTGCACATAAAAGGAAAGATATGAAAGCTCAGTTACTGAGTCCTTATTAATTAATGATTGAATAAAACATAGAACTAGAGGGATACGCATTAGATTTTTCTTAGTTGTTATATTTGCTAAATTCACCAGTATGAGGAAGGTAAGGCTAAGAAGAAACAATTAGGAAAAGTTTGTTGTTATTAGAAAGAATGTAAGATAAACATAAGCTCAAGATGCCAACAGTACCTTCTATTTAGTAGAACTCTTAACAACATCAATAAGTCGGATAAAAGTGGTTGTTATTGAGTAATAATTCATTCTATTGATGAAAGTGGTTGTTATTGTAGGATAAAAAGAGGTCCAATATTGGAAAAAGTGAAGGCAGACAAAGAAGTTGTAACTTCTCTGGATATGTACTTTTTGTAGAAGAGTAAAAAAATGCCAACCCACAAAAGAAGATGTCAATAGAAGATGCTGGTGCATCATTTAGAAAAAGTTGGAATAAATTGGAAGAGCATGAGAGATTTGATTACAAAAGCAGGGCGAAGGAATTAAAAGGTCCAGGCAAAGGGAAGAAATATGTCATGCCTATCTACACAAGATGTACACCAAAGTAGTTCATGGATGTCTGCAAGGTGTTGAAGGGAGGAAAAAAATAATAGACAGGCTGAGGGCGATTAGGTTTGATAAATTAGTGCCCATAAGCTGCCCATACATTTAGAGGGATTTATGTGGGGTGTTTATGCATGCTTTTGACCCCCTGACAAAAACAATTTCAATTCGAGAGAAGACGTATAAAATGGATGCAACAGATGTGAATAAGGTAATGGGCTTGCCATTTGATGGGTTTGAAATAATTCCAACCATGTCTGATGACCAAAGGTTCAAGGAGCTGAAGATGGCATATGAGAAGGTCCCATACACGATAATAGCAGGCTGGTTGGTTGATGATAAGGAGAATATTGATTTTGAGTTCCTCTTTATGATGTATAGCTTAGGGATCCTGTAATATCCTTAATTTTCTGTACTGGTTCCTAAGTACAGATTAAACGGAATATATGAGCTCTGTTCCCGGAAAAACATGTGGACCTTTATGTAAAGAAAAGGATTAAATTGCAAAAGAAAGGAAATTAAGGGACCTAAATGCAATTATGGAAAGTTTAAAGTTAGGAATGAAAGGTAGACAAAAATGTGGGGTCTTAAAGTGTAATTTTAGCCAAATTAAGGGACTTAATTATAAAGAAGGAAAAGTTCCCTGGGGCTAAAGTGTAATTAAAGAAAAATAAGCCAGAAGTGGTTTGCACCGCCCGACAGCATTTCAGTCCCAGATTCTACCAGAAGGTAGGGCAGGTGACGCCGGGTAACCAAGCCTAATACCGGAATTTTTGAAGACTCCAGATAGCCAGAAATGGACTGATCGTCCGAAAGTTATAAAAATTTATACCGGATACCCTAGATTTCAGATATAAGTGGGAAAATACAGGATGATGCACCCTTATGGGACGGATGTCAGGAAACTGACAGAATACCGATAGGAGGTCTGTAGGAAAAGTTATCTGCAAATTAGAAAATCCAGACGGGAGTGTGAGGCCTCCGGGGATCTGGGTTGGAGATTTATCGGTATTTTTAAAGGGGCTAAATGCGATCGAATGACTTCGGTCAGATGACCGTTATAACCTCCAAGGATGCCTGAACACAGTAGGACACTGTATCTGGGAAAAAGAGCCGGTGTCCGGAAAAGGTGTATAATCGGTAAATAATAGTTAAAATATTCAATGAACTGTGCTAAAGGAAGATTTCTCGTAATACGTGCCATACAGGTAATGGATCCAGGAAGCCCAAAAATGGCGCCATTAGAGGTCCAATAAGACTCTTGGACTGATAGGTGGGCCAGTATCCAGCAGAACCCCGGAAAAGTGCGAAATTACGAAAATGCCCCTATGTTGTACAAAAAGGGCAGCAGATGAATAAAGGGTATTCTGGTCATTTTGGACAGACCCAGAGGTCAAGACATGTCTAAATAAGGTTGACTAGAGCCAGTATAAGCTTTGACCGGGTCCAAAAAGGTGTGAAATGACGATTTTGCCCTTAGGGTTAAAATAGGACAAGATAGGGCCCCAAGGGCATTTTGGTCATTTCGCAGGGGATCTGTAACTGAGTCTGGACCCAGTATTAAAAAGTTAATGATATAAAGGGTCTAGATACTAAATGTGAGGTCAGTAGACATAAAAAGGATCTTCAGAAACATCAGATTCAGAAAACGGCACGTTTTTCGAGGCGATGGACCGGGCCGGTACCGGATTGGACCGGAAAGCTTCCAGAACCTCCAAATTTCGTCACATGAAGCATATGGGTGGTGAGGTGTCCTATGAGGTGTCCCATGAGGTGTCCAGGGTGATGCAGTAAAAGAGAATTAAAGAAAATAGGAAATTCCAGGAAAAACCAGGACCACAGGATCATAAGTCTTCCTAATTACAAGATTGCCATTGCTCAACACTATAAATACCCCCCTTACTCCTTCATTTCGGTGCAAGCAAGAAAGAGAGGAAGAAAGAAGTTCTTGAGAGAGAAAGTGAGAGAAAGAAAGAAGTAAGGAAGTTCTGGTGAAGTTGGAAGTAGTAGAGAGGTTCTGAAGCTCTGCTTTTGAGGTAACAACTAATCCTAGCTCTTATGTAATGTCTTTGTGATGTGTTGTTTTGTTTGGTTGATTGCTGTCCTATATGTTATGCTTGAAGCTCTATTCCAATGCTATGATCATATGTTATTGAATATGGAAGCATGCAGCATACTTATCTGTACACAGTCACAAGCAAGCACCGTCACTCTACATTACATATTTTGTTATCATTATTGTTACTGGGATTCTTTTGAATCTCATTCCCAAACATAACATTACAGGGGAGGTTCTGTCAAAATAAAATTTGGAAATCTTAAGAGACGCCGGTAGGCTGCCGAAATTCCGGCATCGAAGACGGAACAAAGAAAGGAACTGATACGTACTGTGTACGTAGTGCTGTCTAAGGAGGCTGGAAGTGAGTGGACCCAGCAGGTTCATCCAGTCTTTCCTGGGTACTACGTAGAATGGTAGTTCTCATAAGGGAATTACCGAATCGGTATAACATCGGTTACTTTCTAAAGAAGAATTGTAGCAGTTATGCTGCCGGATTTTAGACAGAGAAGGATGTAATAAAATATGAGGGAGTTAATCATGCACTGAGATATAACAGTTGATTATTTGATATTAATTGTTATCTGGCCTGTATGACTGATATGTGTTGGTTGTATGCTTGGGTATGTAAAGACTAAATGCTGAAAATAGGCTCAGTGAACAGTAACTCGTGAAGACCCATTCATGTTTGATAAATCATTAAAAATAGTAAATGATTGAATTAATGTACGAAATTTTTAGGGTAAAAAGTAGACATACTAAGATTTAATTTGATATATATAATGTCTAATTTGGATGTATACACGAAAAGATATAAATTGTTAAAGTTGGGATCAGAATGCTGGATTCAGGAGAAAGTCATTGGATGAACAGTAAGATTGAAACATTTACCCACGTTAAATTTGTCAAGGATTGGTCAACCAATTATTTTTCCATGAAATATATTTGAGTTATCTTCATGTAGCAATTTGAACCACTTCATTTCTATTTTTCTAGAATTAGTTATGAATTTTTAAAGTCAGGTCACTCATCTGGAATTTGCCACAGTGAACAGTACTCGATATGAATAAAATTCCATATTAAGTGTTTAGACTTCAATGACCCTGAAAGTGGTTTAAGTGCTACTGAATGGTCCCTAAGATGTATAAAAATAAGGATGTGACATTTTGGTATCAGAGCAAAGGATTCTGGCTTAAGAAATGCTCTGAGTAGATGATTTATAGAAAGATATACCATGATAAAGCCGTCATAATTGACACTAAGTTAGTGTTTGCAGGATGGCTAGACATAGATTTGGGTCTGAAACTACAGTAAACCAATGGGAATTAAGACCAGAGGTCTCTAGTTCAGATAGTTCAGAAGAAGAGATAGTAAGCAATGATTCTGACCTCTGGACACCTCAAGTAGCTGGTGATTCTGAGGAGGATAGTTCCTCGGTAGGATCAAACTTTCCAATTGATGATCAGGAGGTGATAATAACAGAAGGCCCTATTCCTGCCATTCCCATAAGTGCGGTACCCTTGAATATAACAGACAGTTCAGGATCCAGCCAAGTACGTGTTCAGAGTAATGCGCTAGATCCCAGTAAGCCCGAAGTGACTCTAGTAGAAATGTATTTGGGAGGTTTAATCGTAAGAATGGTCCCAGAGAGGAACCTGAGTAGAGAACAACTTGAGAGCTCAGTAGCATTAGCCCGACAACTATACGAGTTGAGGCAGACCCTATTCGAAAACATAGATCAAGATTATTCGGTCTACCAGGAGTTTATCACAAGGGTGAAAGCCATATATCAAGCCTGGGATCCGAATGTGTTAACCATGGGGCTTTGGCTAGAAATTATGAATGATGTATTGCCGAAGACTCCTACTTGGAGATCGGAGTTGGACCAGTATTTCGATAGAGAATCATACTGTACCATATCCGACTGGATCTACCTAGTAGGAGAATATATTAGAATGAAGTTTAAGAAAAATTATAGTAATATTTCCAATGTATAAAAGACTAGAATGGTACTGTGATATGTACATATACTCTGTATGTATATTATGTTTGAAATAAAATGAAAAGGAATTATGTTATTTATCGTATTCCCTTCTGTTTTTAAGTATAACAAAATGGTACGAACGAGGAGAACTATTCCAGCTGAGGAACCCCGAGAGGCTGGAAACCTTAATAAAATGATTCTAGAACGATTAGAACAGCAACAAAAGATGATAGAAGAAATGAGAGCTGCTCAAGCACGAAATGAACAAGAAAGAGATGCTGCCATAGCCGCGGCAGTAGCAGCAGCGGTAAATAATTTAAGACCGCTAGAGCCTTCAGGAGCAACTAGTAGAGAACCTGAAGAAGTACCACAGCAGGCGGAACAGCCCCAGAGAAGGGTTGAATCAAGGGAGGAGGCAGTTGGCATCCAACAATGGATGGTGTGATTTTGCAAACACAATCCTCCCATATTCGAAGGGACATTTGAAGTACATGTAGCAGAAAATTGGGTCAGCAGATTAGAGAAGATCTTTAAGGTCCTCGACTGCCCCACTGAAACCAAGGCCCAAATGGCCATCTATCAATTGGAAAAGGATGCGGATAGATGGTGGAAGAATACAGAGTTACTTCTCCAAGCAAGAGACATTCCAATTACCTGGGAAGTATTTCTTGAGCAATTTTATGAGAAATATTTCCCTCAATCTGTCAGAGATGAAAGGGAGGCTGAATTCCTTGTGCTGAGGCAAGGAGAAAAAGAAGCTTTTGATGAATATTTGGCCAAGTTCATCCGGCTATCTCAATATTCAACTTACCTACGCCAAGTGGATGACGAACGCTGGATGACAGAAAGAATGATTCGAGGGCTGAATTCTATGTTAAAGGAGAAGTTAACTCCCCAACAATACAGCCAGTTCAATAAGGCTGTGGAAGCATGTCGAATCGTTGAGAACAGCATGAATCATAGAATGCTGTCTAGATCTGGGAGTAAAGATCAAGCGACTCCTGATAAGGCCGGACGGAATCAAGAAGCGGCCAGTGGGAGCGGCTATAAGAAAAGAAAGCGCCCGTGGCAGACCAAGAGGCCTAATAGGGGAAATTTCCGCGGAAGGTCCAATAACAGGGATCCAAAGGCCCCAGTATGTGAAAAGTGTGGAAAGAATCATGGTGACAGACCATGCTTGATGGGCCAGAATGTATGCTACACCTGCGGAAAGCCCGGACATTTTTCCAGGGAATGTCCTCAAGCTATAACTGATCCAAGGCCAAGGACGGCGGGACGAGTGTTTGCACTCACTAGAGAGGATGCTCAGCGATCATCTGAGATGATCCAAGGTACAATCTATCTCAATGATCATGCTGTGACTGCCCTATTTGATTCGGGTGCAAGTCATTCCTTTATATCTTATGAATGTGCTAAATGCCTAGGCCTTCTGATCAGCAAGTTACGTTATGATATACAGGTGAAAACCCCCACCAACGCTAGGGTGATCACATCTGATGCCTGTCTAAATAGTGTGGTGCGTTATGAGCACTGCAGTACCACCCTGGACCTGATCTGTATGCCTTTCCAGGAGATTGAGGTCATACTCGGTTTAAATTGGTTATCCTCCAATAATGTGATGTTGGACTGCAGAAACAAGACCCTAGTTCTTGGTCCAAAGATCACTGATCGGAGCTTAGAAGTACAACTGAACTTCGTGACAGAGGCTCAGGCAGAAAAATGTCTACGGAAAGGATGTCAGGGATATGTGGTATTCTTTTCTGTTCAAACAGAAGTGGAGGAAGGCATCGAGGAGGTTCCTGTAGTCAATGAATTGTTGGAAATCGTGCCCTAGGGGCCAATCATTGTCTTATGAACATTATTGATTTATGAATTTATTAATTGAGTTATCATATTATTTGCATGTTTACTATGATGACCATCCTTGGATAATTCATGATATTATCCTAAATGTCCCTGGTCGATCATCTATGTGGGAGCACAGATGAAATAAGACCAGTATGACTTTGAAGATGTATAGAGATATAAATCAAAGTCATAAGCACATGTAAGAGTACAGGGTGTTGGACCGACCCGCTATGAGAGAACTGCATGGGTAACGTCATAAGCTTCTCTCATATACAAACCATGTCAATATGCCCTTTGACCTGAGATCATCATGGATTCCTACATGACAAAACGCTCAGCTTTGACCTAGTCAAAAGTCACTTTTGACCGAGTGATCATAAAGACTATGTTCGGGCTTAGTGGTTTTTCATGCGGAGGAATGTGAATGGTCAAGATGGAATTTGTCCCTCACATTCATGGAGAGATATTACTGGGCCCCTCGATGAGTGAGTCTGAGAAATGTATGGCCATACTGTAATGGAAAGGTAGTTCCATCTCTATAGTCAGACTACTCAGGGATCGAGAAAGTAACGGTCGGGAATAGGAGGATGACATTATCCATGCCTCATCCATGACCAAAATATCGCGTGACAGAAGGGACATGATATGGTTGTATAAAAGGTTACATCGTTTATCGATCCTCATATGATTTGGGTAGTTGTTATGTCTTGCTAGAGACCGCTTGCGACTTGTGGGCTAGTATAGCAAATGGCCCACTGCCAACTTCATATGGGCCTACAGGGTCGCACACAAAATAGCCCAACACGAGCTATGATGTCCAGATTCATTGAATCTAAGACATGTCCAGATTCAATGAAAGATCCAGGTGAATGTATATATATTTATTTATATTTATATTCGTATATATATAAATTCGTATATATATATATATTATATATATGAGATATATGAGATTTAATTTATAAGGATAAATTAAATCCCTATCACGTTTGAATTCGAAATTCAAATTGATAGGATATCTCATATAAGAGATATTTATAAGATTTAATTTATAAGGATAAATTAAATCTCTATCACGTTTGAAATTCGAAATTCAAATTGATAGGATATCTCATATAAGAGATATTTATAAGATTTAATTTATAAGGATAAATTAAATCTCTATCACGTTTAAAATTCGAAATTCAAATTGATAGGATATCTCATATAAGAGATATTTATAAGATTTAATTTATAAGGATAAATTAAATCTCTATCACGTTTGAAATTCAAAATTTAAATTGATAGGATATCTCAAATTTGATTTATGGGAATAAATCAAATATAACTCAGTCTCATCTTTATTTAAAGTTAAATAAATAAGTAATTAAATCTGTGGGACGGATTTAATATTATTTTATTTAATTAGTTTCTTATAAAATTATACAATATATGATATTGTATCAATTCGGAATTAATATAAGATTAACTCCAAAATCCAATTAGGTCAGGTGTAAAAACGCATAGCATCCTCTATATCTGATTGGAGGAGCTACGTTTGAAAATAACACAGAACACAAAAGGCCGAACGGAATCTGCAAAAGGTTTGCAGACAAGAAACTGCCAAAATAGAGACGGAGACTTGTGAAAGCCTTGGAGGGACAGGAGACGCTAGCACGTCGTTCGTGGTTGGAACGCTGTTCGTGTGGATACCAGTAGAGGAAGCCGACCTGAGGCGTCGACTTCTTGTGATCGGAAAGAGACCACCGTCCGCGGAGAGAATCTGTAAAGGTCGCTGAGGAACACTCCGTCGATTTCTTGCGATCAGAAAGAGATCACCACCCACGTAGAGAAGCTGTGAAATTCGCTGAGCAACACTAAGGGTAACGATTCTTTCCACTTGACTTAAACACATACGGCAGATCCTGGCAAGGAATGGGAAATTTTTAAAGTTTATTTCCGCTGCGTGTCTTCCAATTCCTTACATGAATTTCCTGAAGTCTTTCCAAAGGAGATTCAGGGATTGCCTTCGGAGCGTGAAGTGGAGTTTGCGATCGACATTGTACCTGGAGCTGGACCAGTATCAAAAGCCCCATATAGGATGGCTCCCAACGAAATGATGGAACTGAAGAAGCAAATTGAGGAGATATTGGAGAAGGGTTTTATACGACCCAGTGTATCGCCATGGGGTGCTCCAGTACTGTTCGTCAAGAAGAAAGATGGTAGCTTAAGGCTGTGCATTGACTACAGGGAATTAAATAAGCTTACAGTTAAGAACAAGTATCCTCTTCCCAGAATTGATGACCTGCTAGATCAATTGGCAGGAGCGAGTTTATTCTCCAAAATTGACTTGAGATCTGGCTACCATCAACTAAGGGTCAAGCCAGATGATATTCCAAAGACGGCGTTCAGAACGCGCTACGGACATTTTGAATTTTTGGTGATGCCTTTTGGACTAACCAATGCACCTGCTATTTTCATGGACTATATGAACCGGATTTTCAGGCCTTATCTAGATCAGTTCGTTGTGGTCTTTATTGATGATATTCTGGTGTACTCCAAATCTCCAGAGGAGCATGAGAGGCATTTGAGGATTGTTCTTGGTACCCTTAAAGAGAAGAAGCTCTATGCTAAGCTGAGTAAATGCGAGTTTTGGCTGTCAGAAGTCAAATTTCTCGGTCATGTCATATCCCGAGACGGGGTAGCTGTAGATCCTAGCAAAGTTGAAGCAGTTTTGAGCTGGGAACAGCCAAGGACAGTGACAGAGATTAGAAGTTTTCTCGGCCTAGCAGGGTACTACAGACGATTCATTCAAGACTTTTCTCGAATTGCCTTACCACTTACCAAGCTGACCAGAAAGAATCAGCAGTTTAAGTGGGATGAGAAGTGCGAGGCTAGCTTCCAGCAGTTGAAGCAGAGATTAACGACTACTCCCGTGCTGATTATTCCAGACCCAACTCAGACTTATGTAGTCTACACTGATGCTAGCAAGCAGGGGCTGGGATGTGTGCTTATGCAGCAAGGTCGAGTAGTAGCCTACGCCTCTCGGCAGTTAAAGCCACATGAAGAGAATTATCCCACTCATGATCTGGAGCTTGCTGCGGTGGTCTATGCCCTGAAGATATGGAGGCACTATTTATATGGAGCAACGATAGAGTTGTTTTGCGACCACAAAAGCCTGAAATATCTGCAAGATCAGAAGGAGCTGAATATGAGGCAACGGCGATAGATGGAATTGTTAAAAGATTATGACTTCCAGATTAAATACCATCCAGGAAAAGCCAATGTGGTAGCTGATGCCCTGAGTAGAAAGGTGGTACAGGTTGCATACATGATGATCAAGGAATTAGAACTGATAGAAGATATGCGCGACTGGAGCCCTCTATATCAAATGCAACTGACGGAGAATCCTTTTGGAGGAGTTCATGTCAGAGCTTGCATAGAAGATGAGATCAAAGAGGCTCAGGAGCAGGATAAGCTCGCCGCAATATTCAAAGACAAGCTGGAGAAAGGGAAGACAAGGAATTTTGAGATGTCCCCAGACGGATTACTACAGTTTAGAGGAAAACCCTATATCCCAAATATTGGGGGATTAAGGGAAAGGATTCTGGAGGAAGCACATAAAAGCCGATATACGGTACATCCAGGTATGACCAAAATGTACCATGATGTTAAAAGGTTATTCTGGTGGCCTGGACTGAAGAAAGATATTGTAGCTTACGTATCTAAATGCTTAACCTGCCAGAAAGTGAAAGTTGAACATCAAAAGCCAGCAGGAACGTTGCAGCCTTTAGATATCCCTGAGTGGAAATGGGATGGGATTGCCATGGACTTTGTGGAAGGACTACCCTTGACACCAAGTAGACATGATGCGGTTTGGGTAGTAATCGATCGACTGACAAAGTCAGCACATTTCCTGGCAATCAATAAGAGAGATTCTCTAGAAAAGCTGGCAAAGCTGTATATAAAGGAGATCGTTAGGCTCCATGGTATCCCAAGCAGCATTGTGTCTGATAGAGATCCTCGATTTACTTCAAATTTCTGGAGGGCTCTACAGGAAGAAATGGGCACTACTCTCAGATTCAGTACAGCATATCATCCTCAGACAGATGGTCAATCTGAAAGAACAATACAGACATTAGAGGATATGCTGAGAGCATGTGTCCTAGATTTCAAAGGCAGCTGGGATATCCATTTACCCCTTATAGAGTTTGCATATAACAATGGTTATCAGGCCAGTATACAGATGGCACCTTTTGAAGCACTCTATGGACGGAAATGTAGATCCCCCTTATGCTGGCTAGAGTTGAGCGAGAGAAGAATGCTTGGTCCGGATATAGTGGATCAAACTGCAGAACAAGTTGCGGTAATTAGAAAACGATTGTTGACGGCTCAAAGCAGACAGAAGAGCTATGCAGATATCAGAAGGAAGCCGTTGGAGTTTGAAGAAGGAGAACATGTATTCCTTAAGTTAACTCCAACCACAGGAGCCGGACGATCGATTAAGGTGAAGAAGTTGCATCCAAGATACATCGGGCCATTCCAGATTCTCTCAAAGATAGGAGCAGTAGCCTACAAGTTGGCTCTTCCTCCGAATCTCAGCCAGATACATGATGTGTTCCATGTTTCCCAATTAAAGAAGTATATTCCAGATCCATCTCATGTGATTAAGCAAGATGAGGTCACACTGCGAGATGACTTGACCTATGAGGTTGGACCGGTGCGAATTGCTGATAGAAAAGTCAAGCAGTTGCGGAATAAGCAAATTCCTTTAGTTAAAGTGATCTGGAAAGGCTTGACTGAACAAGAGGCTACATGGGAAACAGAAGAAAAGATGAAAGAGAAGTATCCGGAATTGTTTCTATAATGTAAATTTCGGGGACGAAATTTATTTTAAGGGGGAGAGAAATGTAATATCCTTAATTTTCTGTACTGGTTCCTAAGTACAGATTAAACGGAATATATGAGCTCTGTTCCCGGAAAAACATGTGGACCTTTATGTAAAGAAAAGGATTAAATTGCAAAAGAAAGGAAATTAAGGGACCTAAATGCAATTATGGAAAGTTTAAAGTTAGGAATGAAAGGTAGACAAAAATGTGGGGTCTTAAAGTGTAATTTTAGCCAAATTAAGGGACTTAATTATAAAGAAGGAAAAGTTCCCTGGGGCTAAAGTGTAATTAAAGAAAAATAAGCCAGAAGTGGTTTGCACCGCCCGACAGCATTTCAGTCCCAGATTCTACCAGAAGGTAGGGCAGGTGACGCCGGGTAACCAAGCCTAATACCGGAATTTTTGAAGACTCCAGATAGCCAGAAATGGACTGATCGTCCGAAAGTTATAAAAATTTATACCGGATACCCTAGATTTCAGATATAAGTGGGAAAATACAGGATGATGCAACCTTATGGGATGGATGTCAGGAAACTGACAGAATACCGATAGGAGGTCTGTAGGAAAAGTTATCTGCAAATTAGAAAATGCGATCGAATGACTTCGGTCAGATGACCGTTATAACCTCCAAGGATGCCTGAACACAGTAGGACACTGTATCTGGGAAAAAGAGCCGGTGTCCGGAAAAGGTGTATAATCGGTAAATAATAGTTAAAATATTCAATGAACTGTGCTAAAGGAAGATTTCTCGTAATACGTGCCATACAGGTAATGGATCCAGGAAGCCCAAAAATGGCGCCATTAGAGGTCCAATAAGACTCTTGGACTGATAGGTGGGCCAGTATCCAGCAGAACCCCGGAAAAGTGCGAAATTACGAAAATGCCCCTATGTTGTACAAAAAGGGCAGCAGATGAATAAAGGGTATTCTGGTCATTTTGGACAGACCCAGAGGTCAAGACATGTCTAAATAAGGTTGACTAGAGCCAGTATAAGCTTTGACCGGGTCCAAAAAGGTGTGAAATGACGATTTTGCCCTTAGGGTTAAAATAGGACAAGATAGGGCCCCAAGGGCATTTTGGTCATTTCGCAGGGGATCTGTAACTGAGTCTGGACCCAGTATTAAAAAGTTAATGATATAAAGGGTCTAGATACTAAATGTGAGGTCAGTAGACATAAAAAGGATCTTCAGAAACATCAGATTCAGAAAACGGCACGTTTTTCGAGGCGATGGACCGGGCCGGTACCGGATTGGACCGGAAAGCTTCCAGAACCTCCAAATTTCGTCACATGAAGCATATGGGTGGTGAGGTGTCCTATGAGGTGTCCCATGAGGTGTCCAGGGTGATGCAGTAAAAGAGAATTAAAGAAAATAGGAAATTCCAGGAAAAACCAGGACCACAGGATCATAAGTCTTCCTAATTACAAGATTGCCATTGCTCAACACTATAAATACCCCCCTTACTCCTTCATTTCGGTGCAAGCAAGAAAGAGAGGAAGAAAGAAGTTCTTGAGAGAGAAAGTGAGAGAAAGAAAGAAGTAAGGAAGTTCTGGTGAAGTTGGAAGTAGTAGAGAGGTTCTGAAGCTCTGCTTTTGAGGTAACAACTAATCCTAGCTCTTATGTAATGTCTTTGTGATGTGTTGTTTTGTTTGGTTGATTGCTGTCCTATATGTTATGCTTGAAGCTCTATTCCAATGCTATGATCATATGTTATTGAATATGGAAGCATGCAGCATACTTATCTGTACACAGTCACAAGCAAGCACCGTCACTCTACATTACATATTTTGTTATCATTATTGTTACTGGGATTCTTTTGAATCTCATTCCCAAACATAACATTACAGGGGAGGTTCTGTCAAAATAAAATTTGGAAATCTTAAGAGACGCCGGTAGGCTGCCGAAATTCCGGCATCGAAGACGGAACAAAGAAAGGAACTGATACGTACTGTGTACGTAGTGCTGTCTAAGGAGGCTGGAAGTGAGTGGACCCAGCAGGTTCATCCAGTCTTTCCTGGGTACTACGTAGAATGGTAGTTCTCATAAGGGAATTACCGAATCGGTATAACATCGGTTACTTTCTAAAGAAGAATTGTAGCAGTTATGCTGCCGGATTTTAGACAGAGAAGGATGTAATAAAATATGAGGGAGTTAATCATGCACTGAGATATAACAGTTGATTATTTGATATTAATTATTATCTGGCCTGTATGACTGATATGTGTTGGTTGTATGCTTGGGTATGTAAAGACTAAATGCTGAAAATAGGCTCAATGAACAGTAACTCGTGAAGACCCATTCATGTTTGATAAATCATTAAAAATAGTAAATGATTGAATTAATGTACGAAATTTTTAGGGTAAAAAGTAGACATACTAAGATTTAATTTGATATATATAATGTCTAATTTGGATGTATACACGAAAAGATATAAATTGTTAAAGTTGGGATCAGAATGCTAGATTCAGGAGAAAGTCATTGGATGAACAGTAAGATTGAAACATTTACCCACGTTAAATTTGTCAAGGATTGGTCAACCAATTATTTTTCCATGAAATATATTTGAGTTATCTTCATGTAGCAATTTGAACCACTTCATTTCTATTTTTCTAGAATTAGTTATGAATTTTCAAAGTCAGGTCACTCATCTGGAATTTGCCACAGTGAACAGTACTCGATATGAATAAAATTCCATATTAAGTGTTTAGACTTCAATGACCCTGAAAGTGGTTTAAGTGCTACTGAATGGTCCCTAAGATGTATAAAAATAAGGATGTGACAGATCCTCTTATACCCTAGCTCATGTATATATGTAAGCGACAAGTTGTTGAAGGTAATGGCGTCGACTAAGGATGCCTATAGTGAGTTCGATTGCTGTACCTTTGTTCTTCATAAACTGACAGGCTCTGTTAAAGATTATCATGAAGAGTTGAGGAAAGGGGATGCCAGTGGGAGAAAGAACATAGGAGGCTGCTTATACTTCCTCATGGTAAGTGTCATTGGGTTAACATTTTTTGTGTGTGTAACAACAATTAACTGCCAGTGTGTATTAAAATATGTTCTTAACTTGTGCATCATGTGAAATGCAGATTTATTGTCTGTAAATATTTCTATTGGCTGACAAAAAGCCTCTAAGGTTAGGGATGCCATTACTTAATAGAATGATGAGGAGGCCTGACGAGTGCTTCGAATTGTCGCAGTCCGAGCAATCAAAATTTAGTGAATTGCACCCTAGTAATATAGTATAAGGCGCAACCCTATCGTTCTTCTCAAGCAGCCTTTCTAAAGGAAATCTAGCGAATTGGATGTCAAGTTTAACCGTAGACCTGAGTAGAGTAAATGGTTTTGTTGTTTTGTGGGTGCAGTAAAATAAAGATGCAGTAAAATAGATATTTTTGTGTTTTTGTTTAAGATGGAAGATGATTGGTTTATGAAAGTAATATATGATGATAGGCTCTTGATGATGAAGAATATCTATCCTTGCTCTCAATGTATATGGAGTTTTGAAATCACTAAGTCTTGAATAGAACCTCAATCAATCAATTGAGTCCAGAACCTTAATATTCTTTAAACTCCTTTGATCAAAGCTAGTTTAAAGACTATTATGGAACTGCTAAAGATCACTCAGTGTGTAATTCAAAACAGATGAAAGAATGCCCTTGAATGAGCGTCGATCGACTAACCCTAGAATTCAAGCAATCGAATCAATTAGCAATGATCGTTGACAACTGTTCAACTAACTGAAACTCAAAACTAAAATATTGAATTTAAACTAGCATTCAAATCATCCAAAGTAAATTAGAATCGTCTAATTTGAGAATAATCAATCGATATCCAAACTTGTTCATATGATAAAAAACCCTAGATCTAGAAGCAATCAAAATATGACAAGATGCAAAATAGAATAGAAGAAACTCTCCGTTCAGTCCGTGAGCTCAAGATACTGGATCCACCATCAAGAGACTAAAGGTCTACCTCTCATGACTTCTGCTGCACTGCAATCACTGTTCAGATATGATACCATGAAGGATGATGAAGAGATGAAGAGTGAAAGGGGTAGAGAAGTGTAGAAGGTGTGTAGAGATCTCTTGAGTACTGTTTCTTAGCCTAATCAGGTCCAAAAACCAGCCTCCTCTTGATGGCAGCCTCCTTCTCTTCTTATAACAGTATGACCTAATCCAAAACGCGCAGCTTCAGCGATTTCATACTATTAGTCGCGACCAGATACACGTGTTGGTCGCGACCTATAAACAGTGAGAATCTTCCAGATGAATTATGGGTCGTGACCTTGGGACTCTGTGGTCGCGACTAAATAGCACAGAGGTGTGGTTCCACTTTCATTGTCTTTTGATTTCTTTCCTGGTCCTTGTTCTCTTCCAAAGTACCTGCAATTCAATATAAAAGCTCACTGTAAAAGTCCAGATCAGTAGATAACTGAATATATGCAGTTTGAAAGAGTTATTTTACCATTTTACCCTTTAATTAGCACATTGCCAAGCACAATCATGTAATACACAAAAGTACAATTTAAGGCATGAAATAAATGGTGAAGTTATTATAAAACTCTCAAAATTGTCATCGAAACCATATACAAAATATGTCTTATCAATTCCCCACACTTGAACCTTTGTACTCCTGGACAAAGAAATGAATTACACCTAGAGCAATCACTATTAAAGCCAAGATAGAATCATAATCCATAGTGTGACCTGAAAACAATTAATCCACCATCTTTTGGGAATGCAGAAGTGATAATGTGAGAAATGCCAAGTAATCAACTACTAAATGAAATCAACCTTAACGGTATGAGCGCTGAAGATCCTCTAAAAAAAATAAGTGTTTAGCTCTCTCTATCCTCTCATTGTTAGGGTTCTTTCACTCAAATTCAAATTGGAAAACATCCTACCATATGCTTGTAATGCCTCTAAATCTCAGCAACTATACAGCTCTTATGCAAAGAATCAAGAGGTCTTTTAGGGTTGTAATGATGGAGATGGGCCACATGGAATGGAATATGAAGAATAGAAAGTACTGTATGCATTCAACAATAAATATGTAGCATGAATTCATGTCTCTAAAGATCTAGAAGTTATAATTGTGCTAATAAGAGTTACTAATGGTGCCTTCTTCATTTCTCTTTTCTTTTCTTTTCCTTTTTTTTTTTGTTTTTTTTGGGCACTTCATGCACAGAATCTGTAGCACACATCACAGCAATAATGAATTTTTGACATGTGCAAATGAAGTTTATGCATATATGACTTTCTATATAAATAATGGATGAAAGAAAATGATGGGCTCAAAAGGGGTGACTAAGGATATGAATGTAGTGGGGTTGTGTTTAGGATAAAAGGGTTTAGAAATGAATGCCTCTGTCATGTTCAATTCATAAGTGTGCAAGTCATTCTTAACTCAGAGCCAAGACAAGTTCTAGAGAATATAAACCAATTGAATAATCACTCAATATAGAAATTTAGGCCGAGAATCCTTCCAACTAGGGTTTTGATTAAATTGCTCATAAGCTAAAGTCCCAAACAAAGTTCATCATTCACTAGGCATTAGAACACTTATCACAACTGAAAACCCTCTAAAGGATGATTTAGAAGTTTCAAAGTAATCACTTGGAGTCATGTAATAATCCCAAATTCAATAGCAAAAGTTCAAGTGTTTCAAATTCAATTTCCAAGATTCTCAAAGAAAAATTCAAGTGTGGCAATGGTTTCGAAGGTCTAAAAAGGATTTGAAATTAGGGGACAATGAATTATTTGTGAAAGCATCTTAGTAGTTCAAAAGGAATCCTTCTTTCCAGCATTGCACAAGGCAAAGAGAAGGTAATTGGACATTTTCCAAAAGTGGGTCACGACTTAAACAGTTATGGTCGTGACCTATTTTCACAGGGGTGGATGCTCAGAAGTTTTCAATAATTGGTCGCGATTAATGAAATTGCCTATTGCGACTAAAATACACAGAGAGGAACAGTCGCGACAAGTCAAGTACTATAGTCGCGACACAAATACACAGAGAGGTATTATCACGACTAGACAGCACATAGGTCGCTACTGTAGTTCACAGAGAGCACGTTAGTCCAAAATTCCATCACAGGTCGAGACCATAAATCATATATGTCGCGACCATTATTCATAGAGACTACCAAGTGACAGTTTTCAAAGTCCAAAAATTGTTTTCAAACAAAATGCTTTTTACCAATTAACAATTTTGTTTAAGGTAGAGGTCTAATTTTCAGCAATTCACCACATGTTAAAATCAAAAAAAAAATTTTGTGATGAAAGATTGGATTAAACACAAAAAGGCAAGAGTAAATCATCCTCCCCCACACTTAAACTTGACAGTGTCCTCACTGTCACAGAACCAGAAATATCACAGATTCAAGTCAAATTGAGGCAAACCACAATCAGGAAAATAATGCAAATCAGAGGCTTTGGATTAGTGAGAGCAATGTTCAACATGATTTCAATGTCTTTCTCAAGTACACAGTAGCCAAATGAAGACAGAGAAAAATAAAGACAAATAAGAACAACTCTCATTCTACTCCTCTCTCTCTCCTCTGTAGCACCCTCAGAAGTGCGGTCATCCTCAGCCATCGCAGCAGCACCCCCATTATCATTCCCAGCATTTGCAGCCTAGGTTTCTGAGGGTTCACCTGGCCCCTCCTGAAAGAAAGCAGAGGCAGGAATATTGCTCTTGAAGAAAGCCTCTTCAAACCCGGGGGTAAAGCTATGTGAAGCGACTGAACAATCTTTAGAACCAATGGATCAACGAATTATTGCCTCCTATACTCCTGATTCATTATGATTGCTCATAGCTCCTGCTGCTGAGAGGAGACTTCAACCAGTTGATCAGAGAGAGCGGCAAGTTGTTCACTCAAACTATGGTCACTCTCAATAGCATCCTCCTGTCCCTCCTCCACATCCTCCTCAACTACCCTTTTACCCCTTTTGAGACGCTATAATATTTGGTGGTGGATGGTTCAAAGAGAAGGTCAGTTTTAATGGTTGGGAGCGTTTTCTTCTTACATAGGTCGGTAATTAGGTGGGGAAAAACAAGGAGCGCTGTGGAGGAATTGACACAATGGTAGATGGAGTTATAAATGATGTGGTTAAGGTCTATAGGTTATTGTGTCATCAACAGATAAAGCAGAAAGGCTCTCTCCTCGTTAATATCTGAAATGTGAGCTTGAGGCATCACATTGTAGGTCATAAAGTTTAGCCAGATTCGAGCTTCATCGTTCATGTCTTTCCTCTCAAGATATCTCTTATGCCCTCTGATGGTCCATTTTGCCCTTTCCCCTTCTAGGATGGACAACAGTGTATCCCAGGAGACCTCATCTAAGTGGTGTTTCAAATGATGAAATCGACATTCGGAAAGAGTAGGCAGTTTGTAAAAAGCTTTTATGTCGAATTCATCAATGAAAAACTCTTTTTCCCTAAATTGTATCCCCAAGGACTCCTCCAAGGCTGAGGTGATGTAGAATTCCCTTACCAAGGTAATATTGGCCTTGGTCCTCTTTTTCATTAGTTCCCTAAATCCACTTTTCAAGGCCAACTTATAGAAATCAAACTCTTCAGTTGCGGGAAATTCTTTTTCCTGGACAATACCTCTGGTATTAAATAAAGCTTCAGCCTTCTTTCTGTTTAACCTTGCAGGGGCACTGGATCTGGACCCTTTGCTTGCTGCGGGGTTTTTCGTACGGGCCATCTGGGCATATATGTCAAACAATGTAAATCAATATAGAACATTGCCCTATACCTTGAAAAGAAAACCCCTAGACAAGATTTATGGTGCATTGGCTGGATTTTATACAAAAGGAGTTCAAAATAGACGTCAGATACGTTAAGTCGCGACCAAAAGGCTCATCTGTCGCGGCCTATCGTCTTTGGAGTTTTGTGTCGCGACCATATAGCTTCACGGTCGTGACCAGAAACAAAATTTTTCAAAGCAGCGAAACTTATCAGCCATGTCCCATAAATCCAACCTGACCCACCAAAACTCTCTCCCGAAAATAGATATGGAATCACAAAAGTCACCCCTCAAAGCTACAAGTCTGAGCCCCCAAATGTTCCTCAGAATCAAAACCACCGTAAAACCTAGAAACTATATTCAAGGAACAGGAAGATTTTATTGATCCGAGAATACCTTAAACTCTAGAGCAAAAGAGTGGAGTAGGTTAAGCTTCTGTTAGACAGACAGGAGAGACGCTAGGGTATAGGGAAAGTCATACAGAGCTTGATACGAGAGGGCAGCTGGGGGAGCACTAGCAAGTGGAAAGAGAATGGTGCCAGAACCAAAGCGAAGCAAGGAAATGCAGAGTAACAAACTGAAACAGGGGAAGGCAGGATGCGTTGTGGAGTAGGGGAGGAAATGCAGACGTTCGCGCGCGCTGTGGAAATTGTGGGGTATGTGGGGTATGTGGGGTTTAAGAAAGGAGGGGTCTGATGGCCAAAACGTAGCACTGAGTGTGTTATTGAGGTCGCGACCATTAAATTAAATGGTCACGACAAATATACACAGAAAGGTATGCGACATTAACTCTCAAGGCTCCACTCTGCTATACCCATATAAGTCGCGACCTATATTTCATATAGTCGCGACCAAATTTGATACCGCTCCCTAATGAATTCCAAACTTTCTCCTACTCTCCCAAAATAACCCTTAGCCATTTCCACAGCAATTCAACACACAACTCAGTGCATATTTTTTAATGAAGCTCGCAGTCACATTCAAGTCATACAAGGCAATACAAGTAAAGCAAAGATGACAGGATGGGTAAACTAAAGTCACGCATGTGAGTGTGTGGATGGAAAGGTTTCTAGTGATGAGTGTGCAACACATGGACAGTAACGGGGAACTGGAACAAAGTAGTAATAGACCAAGAATAAACAGGAATAGACTAGAGACAATTAGCACTAAACTGAAAATGGAATCTAATCTACTGAATCATCTCTTTCCTACACTCAACTTAACATAGCAAAACACCATAAATAGAAGAATGTGTAAAAGGTAGGAGATAGGAAAGAGACAACCTGGCCTTAAGGTGGCGAGGGGAACTCAATAACCTTGGAGAGACAGCTGTTTGAATGGATGATCTCCCCCATTACTTTCTCTCTCCACTTTAAAGTGCCACAGTAGTGCATTTCGTGCTGAGATTCGTCCAAGCTTGTCTTGAATCTGCCCTCCTTAAACTTGACTTGCCCAACTGTGGTTGGCATGTAGCAGCAACAGAGTTCAGAGGTTTGCCCTTCGCATCCTTCGTACATTCCTTGCGGCTGCTCTTATCCAGCTTGTGTGGGTTCCCCAATTTATCCTCTACTTCCGTAAGTGTCGCACCAAGCTGAGGTTGGTCTACAATTGCAACAAGAGTGGGGTCATGCTTCTCCATACCTGTATCATTATTAGGGATCAAATCTTTCAAGAATTTTAAGGTATGGGAAGTAATCTTGGAATGAGAACGAGGAGAAGTAGGGTTAGAACGCATTGGCCCTTTAACCAAAACAGTGGAAAGGTGATCTGAAGGAACTCTCAGTTCATTGGATGCGCCTGGTATATGGGGTCGTGACCTTTCAGCGTATTATCGCGACTGATAATGATAGGGTATACTTCTGAAGCTATTAGTCACGACCTTATATTCATCTTATCGTGACTTGTGACCTCATATTCACAGGAAGGCTGTTCCTCAGCAGATTGAGGGCTAGTCGCGACACCTATATGTTCGAGTTACGATAGGTCGTCTCTGTAGTTTTGTGTCTCGACCTTATATTCAATTGGTCGTGACTCATGTTCACAGTGGACTGCAGACTAATGTTGAGTCGCGACTTTCAGGTCATTGGGTCGCGACTGTTTATCACAGAAACTCGACCCTTCTTTGATTGTTGGCCTTTCAGCTTCCAGCATACCTTGGGATCCTGTAAAATCACTCAACAAACCTTTTGCAAGTGCATTATCTTTATCATTATCATGCAAACTCAATTCATATTCATCCCTAACCTCTTCGACAGCGAAATCAATGGCATTTAAAGCAGTAAACGCAGAGTTATCATAGGGATATCTCATCGCTTCATTCATGTTAAAACTTACCATATGTTCTCCAACTTCCATTGTAATGGAGCTATGCTTCATACTAATGATGGTTTTGGAAGTTTGGAGGAAAGGTCGGCCAAGGATCAAAGTACTATCATTCACTAGCTCATTAGACATATCCAGAACATAGAAGTCAGCTGGGAACACTAAGTCTTTGACCTGCACTAGAATATCCTCAAGAATTCCCTTAGGATACCTAATTGACCTATCGCTAGTTGGAGGACTACATTTGTGTCTCTCAGATTGTTGACACCTAAAGCCTGATAAACCGACCAAGGTATTACATTAATGGCCGCCCCTAGATCTAGCAACGCTCCCTTGATAGGAATATTTCCTATAGTACATGGGATTGTATAGGAGCCTGGGTCTTGGCACTTAACCGGTAGTTGAAACATCCTTCTTTAAACTCCTCAGAGTACACTTGCGGAAGCAATTTTAGCTTAACTTAAGTCCAGAGATTGAACTTTTACTCTTAAGTTCCTCATTCTGAACCTTTACTTTGAGAACTGGTTTCTCTCATTCTACACATCCAAAGGAGGCTTATTACCTATTCACGGAATGCCCCAGATGTGTACTACCGTCTTACTAAATCTCGTGGCCAGACTCCTCCGTTTACTAGGTCAAACTGAGGTCAGAACACTGCTGCCTCAGGACCTACGAATTTCCCCTTAATTTACCATACATAAATTGAACATGCCAAACAATATTTATCATTGAATATCAGAATGTCATACAAGATGGCATATACAACAAAGCATACATAGAATTCTCATATTTCTATTACATCTCTTTCTGCCTAAACTCCGGCAGCATAACCGCTATGCTTCATCTATACAAAGAACTGAACTGTACTGATTCGGTAATCCCCTCATGAGAACTACCATTCTACGTAGTACCCAGGAAAGACTAGATGAACCGGCTAGGCCCACTAACTTCTAGCCTCCTTAGACAGCACTACGTACACAGTACTTATCATATACTGATGTTCAGTCTTAACTTCGGCAGCATAACGGCGTCTCTTAGCATTCTCAAAATCCACTTCAGCATAACCTCCCTGTAATGGGTTATGTATGGGGATGAGATTCGGGGGAATCTCAGTAGCAACAATCATAACAATATATGTAATGCAGTGTGACAGTGCTTGCTTGTGATTGTGTACAGATAAGTATGCTGCGTGCTTCCATACTCAATAACATATGATCATAGCATTGCAGTAGAGCTTCAGACATAACATATAAGACAACAATCCAACCAAACAATAGCACATCAAATCACAAAGCCATTACATAAAAGCTAGGATTAGTTACTACCTGGCTAGCTTAGCAGAACTCCACTATCCTTATTCTGCTTCCAGCTCCGCCAGAACTTCCTTTCTTCCTTTCCTCCTTTCTCTCTTCCTTTCCTTCTCCCTTTCTATCTTCTTTCTCTCTCTTTCCCTTCTCCATGCGTGGAGCAAATGAAGGCAAGGGGGGTATTTATAACCTCCTCCAATGGCAATATCATAATTTCCATGAACTCTGATCCTGTGGTCCTGGTTTTTCCTGGAATTTCCTATTTTCCTTAATTCCTCCTTTACTGCATCATCGGGACACCTCACCGGGACACCTCAGCAGCATATTTTCCACATGTCTAAAATCCCGGGATACCTCAGCATGATGACTCACCGGTCTACAGCCTTGCCTCGTAATGCGTGCCCTCAGCTTTATCTGCTTTCTCCAGACTAATGCCATGTGGCGCCTGGAAGAGACCTTGCACGCTTCCCAATGCTATCCAGATAAGTCCCAGACTTATCTGATCACCTCCTCAGTTCTCGTGCCAACCGAGTAACTTTACTCTACTGAAAGGTCACTGAATCATGCTCTAATGCCATGTGTCATCTTGTGGGTCCCATGAGGACACCTTATTAGTCCACCTCATGGTTTCCAGATAACCTTTCCTATATCTGACCTTCTTCCCCAGTTCTATCTCTAACCGGGTAACTATCTCATTTGGACCTTCACCACTCTTGGCCCATACGTTTAACCCTACTTTAGTCACTAGTCGCGACCTCATCATCACCTTATCGCGACATAACATCTTTTGGTTCATTAGTCGCGACCACAACATCATTTAGTCGTGACCATAACAGTATTTCGTCGCGACCACATTACTTTTTAGTCGCAACTAGGCTCATTCTACTCATTAGTCGCGACACCACATACATATCTGTCACGACCAATCCTCTCTGCCAATATTAGTCGCGACCATAAGATACTCTCGTCGCGACCAACTTCTTTATCATCACGACCTAACTAGTCAACTCTTGAACCTTTGACCTTTACATTATCCCCAAATGGCCATTTACCCCTTGGGACTTCCACTGTTTACATATAAGTCCCCGTACCTTTACTTACTCGCAGCTCAGTCCCTGAAACTCTTTACGTTCCTCTGGGACTTCTGCTAAAAAGGGGTCTAGCAGTCTCCTAATCTTAGGCTATCTCTGCATCTCTAGGCCTGAAAATTGGGATGTTACATTTCTCCTCCCCTTTAAATAAATTTCATCCTCAAAATTTAATTAGTACCATAGCCAAATTTACTCAATATCTGGCAAAGTACCTTATCATAAAACTTTACACCTCTTTATATCATGCTTTTCTTTTCTCTTGGTCAACTCAATCAGAGTCGAAATATACTTTTATGGACCACTTACCGCACTTATAAGTAGTGTCCATTTCTTTCATATGAAATTCTCTCGAATATTACTGTATTCGGGAGTTTCTACTCATCATATCTCTTCCAATATCATACTTTAAGCATTTATCTCTTATTACTTTTCTTGATATCTCGCAGACTGCTTTAAAATCTGCAACACTTCATCTTTCTTTGCACTTAACTTCATACAGAGAGAGGACGTACGCAGCTATTCTTTCTTTACTTTGCTGCTAAATGAGAGCATCTACTCTTAATTAAGAGCACCTATGCATAATGCCTGGCCAACATACTGCAGGACTGCATACCTGCTTATGAATGCAAAGCTCTAATGCTGGAGCTCAAGCATTCCTGTTCTAACTAGGCACAGCTCTAACACTCGGAGCTTGCATAGTTTTAGCATAACATAAGGCCTAGCATCTCATGCAAGGAGTGAAAGCTCTCATTTTCTATTCTCTTTCATAGCATAACATTTAAACATATGATCCCTACAAAAAGGAAGCCTCTCTATCTGTTCATAAAATGCACATTTCTCGGTGCATCATATTACACGTCTACCACAGTGTATCATGCTTTTGATACTTTATCATGGAATATCTAGCCAACTCTGGCTATCTTATAGTGTAATTCACCCTTTCGTAACTTATCTTGCATTATCATGACTCATCCTGAGATACCATAAGGCTAACATTATCTTCCTCATAGAACTGCGTTCTATTTTTGTTTTGCCTTAGACCTTTTCTCTAGGTCTTCTCTAGCCTTTTAATCTCTTTACCCTCATCTGGGGGAATCTATCTACTCATACTCTTCTGTTCTCATTACACTGAGGATTTTCTTCTCTGCTTCTCATTACACAGAGGATTCTCTTCTCTGCTTCTCAGGCATACTTCTACAAAACTTTGAATATCAGCACTCAGATTTGAATTTGGACTCCATCTTCGTTTAAGGGAAAGCCAAGTTTAGTCTGTATACTAGAGGCTATCTGAGGAAAATCATTATAAAACAATTTCTCTGGGTGAGTTTATCAACTAGTGAAGCTTCCTCACCTTAACTTCGTCTTTGGCCTTCATCTTCCCAAAGAGATACTACATCGTACTCATGTCTCATGGCTTATTACTTTCCTTAGGCTAGGTCTAACTGCGACCTTGGGATCTAACTGCGATCAACCATTAGCCTCTTTAGAATCTAACTGCGACTCTGAATCTGTTAGGATCTAACTGCGATCCTGGAGCCATGCTAGGATCTAACTATGACCCTCCAGAATCTAACTGTGATTCTGTTGTACTGTATATCTCCCGAAGATCTTAAACCAACAGACTAAGTTATAAGGTTAACTGCTTCTACCTGTTGATAACTCCATAAAAATTTTATAGCCTCATATCGTTTACCCAGACTTTACTTACTTCCTCTTTTACTCAGGAGTTCCTTCTCATCTTTCTTACTTTACTGTGGCTTATCATTGGCTTATGCCATTATGGTCTAACCACCTACCATTGCATTCTACTGCTATGGGCTCATTATACTTCTCATTTCAATTTATGCTCTAACTACGAGCCATTTAAACTATGAGCATTCTGTATCAGATCCAACTCTTATCTGAAGAGTGATCTATACTCATCTGAATCTAGCTCTATCTGAGAGCCATCTGTTTCAGATCCCACTCTTATCTGAAGAGTGATCTAGAAACAATCTCTTTACTCTTTTCTGCTTTCTTTTTGTCTACCATTCCTTTCAACAGAAATGGCTCTGAGTACTATATTCACAAGTCTGCAGAATTACCCGAGTAACCTCAATCATAACATATCTGAATATCATAGCTTATTGTCCCATAAACTGGGACTATCTATCATCCTCAATACATATCTCATTACATGTCATATGGTATGGGAGCAACATACTTTCTCATAACTTTCTCATCTCATATATGTACTCGTATATATATACTCTACCCTGCATGCACTATAAAAGGGGAGTATTCATTCATCATGGCATACTCTAATATGCATGTCATCATTTGACAACTGCAAGGAGATGCAACCATTTATCATAACTTATGGCATCATAAGCTGTATCATCATCATACTTTGCTCAACCATCCATCAGACTAAGTAAAGCTAAGTAAGCCTCAAAACATATTTCCTTTATCATATTATTTGTCAGATCATCATCTGATCATGCTTTCTATCGTATTATCTGTCAGATTATCAATCACATGATCTGGATCTGGCAAGACCATCTGTCTATCTTACTTAGGCTGCCACACTACCCTCTTACCAGGGTATAGACTCAACCCTTCATTACTTTATCTTACATAGGGGATAGGGGAGTCACTTTATCTCTTAACTGTGGCTACCTCTTTACTATCTCTTTACTTCTTCTGTCTATCTATCAGTCCTAGTCTATTCTTGACCGGACTGTGGTTCCTGATCGGTCTCTCTCTTGATCCTAGCGAACTTCAGTCACATAGATCTCATTTATCATCTCTTACTATCACTTTCATTTTCTAGGATACTCTACCCCAGGTCTATTACTTCTCCGTGATGGGATCCCTCTGCTTAGGGAAATTAGCTCTTTAGCTATTAACCATCACGTCTCTAGCCTTAGGTCATGTCCTAGGATCATTCCTAGACAAAACTCATTCTAGCTATCTAGCTAGCTCATCTTAACTCATCATCATTATTCTTTACATCATCCCTTGCTACTCATCTTGCCTAGCACGGATGACTCGCATCTTGGTGTTGCCAGCTTCTTTTATGCATGGCTTCTCCACTCAAGCTCTACGTTCTTCTTTTGTGTTCACCATCTTTTTCCTTCCAAAAAGAAACATGAACACATCTCATCTCATTTAGGAGCTCATATCTCCGTTGAATTTTTCTAAACCCATCGTAGTCGAGTATTGGATAGTCATGACTCATATCCTTTGTGATCATTAGTCAGTGACCATCATACTCAACATTTCTGTTCATTCGTCGCGACCTGAGTATTGGATAGTCGTGACTCTATGATCTTGCGTCGCGACCATCACACTCAACTCATCATGACCTAACATTTCTATTCATTCATCGCGACCTAAATATTCTGCAGTCGCAACCAGCACCTAACTCGTCGCGACCTAGACCTCCTCACGTCTCAACCTTAACCATTTCTAGTCGCGACCTTAGACCTTTCTTGTCGCAACCTTAGCTTTCTGTGATAAACTGTCGCGACCTTAGGACATACACGTCGCGACCTAATCTCTCTGTAAATAACAGTCGCGACCTCTCCACTTCTTCGTCGCGACTAAAACTCTCTTGAGGCTACCTGTCGTGACCTACAACCATATTAGTCGCGACCTAAGTGCCATTCTCTCGCATTCAAGGGAAAATACTCTATCAGAGCATCACTAAGCCAGAACCTTCTGTTCTGTGCCAGAATCTTATGCTTTGACCCAGAGTCCTTTTTGGTCTGTGCCAGAACCTCTTGCTCTGATACCAAAATGAAACATCCTCCTTTAAACTCCTCAGAGTACACTTGCGGAAGCAATTTTAGCTTAACTTAAGTCCAGAGATTGAACTTTTACTCTTAAGTTCCTCATTCTGAACCTTTACTTTGAGAACTGGTTTCTCTCATTCTACACATCCAAAGGAGGCTTATTACCTATTCACGGAATGCCCCAGATGTGTACTACCGGCTCACTAAATCTCGTGGCCAGACTCCTCCGTTTACTAGGTCAAACTGAGGTCAGAACACTGCTGCCTCAGGACCTACGAATTTCCCCTTAATTTACCATACATAAATTGAACATGCCAAACAATATTTATCATTGAATATCAGAATGTCATACAAGATGTCATATACAACAAAGCATACATAGAATTCTCATATTTCTATTACATCTCTTTATACCTAAACTCCGGCAGCATAACCGCTATGCTTCATCTATACAAAGAACTGAACTGTACTGATTCGGTAATCCCCTCATGAGAACTACCATTCTACGTAGTACCCAGGAAAGACTAGATGAACCGGCTAGGTCAACTAACTTCTAGCCTCCTTAGACAGCACTACGTACACAGTACTTATCATATACTGATGTTCAGTCTTAACTTCGGCAGCATAACGGCGTCTCTTAGCATTCTCAAAATCCACTTCAGCATAACCTCCCTGTAATGGGTTATGTATGGGGATGAGATTCGGGGGAATCTCAGTAGCAACAATCATAACAATATATGTAATGCAGTGTGACAGTGCTTGCTTGTGATTGTGTACAGATAAGTATGCTGCGTGCTTCCATACTCAATAACATATGATCATAGCATTGCAGTAGAGCTTCAGACATAACATATAAGACAACAATCCAACCAAACAATAGCACATCAAATCACAAAGCCATTACATAAAAGCTAGGATTAGTTACTACCTGGCTAGCTTAGCAGAACTCCACTATCCTTATTCTGCTTCCAGCTCCGCCAGAACTTCCTTTCTTCCTTTCCTCCTTTCTCTCTTCCTTTCCTTCTCCCTTTCTATCTTCTTTCTCTCTCTTTCCCTTCTCCATGCGTGGAGCAAATGAAGGCAAGGGGGTATTTATAACCTCCTCCAATGGCAATATCGTAATTTCCATGAACTCTAATCCTGTGGTCCTGGTTTTTCTTGGAATTTCCTATTTTCCTTAATTCCTCCTTTACTGCATCATCGGGACACCTCAGCAGCATATTTTCCACATGTCTAAAATCCCGGGATACCTCAGCATGCTGACTCACTGGTCCACAGCCTTGCCTCGTAATGCGTGCCCTCAGCTTTATCTGCTTTCTCCAGACTAATGCCATGTGGCGCCTGGAAGAGACCTTGCACGCTTCCCAATGCTATCCAGATAAGTCCCAGACTTATCTGATCACCTCCTCGGTTCTCGTGCCAACTGAGTAACTTTACTCTACTGAAAAGTCACTAAATCATGCTCTAATGCCAGGTGTCATCTTGTGGGTCCCATGAGGACACCTTATTAGTCCACCTCATGGTTTCCAGATAACCTTTCCTATATCTGACCTTCTTCCCCAGTTCTATCTCTAACCGGGTAACTATCTCATTTGGACCTTCACCACTCTTGGCCCATACGTTTAACCCTACTTTAGTCACTAGTCGCGACCTCATCATCACCTTATCGCGACATAACATCTTTTGGTTCATTAGTCGCGACCACAACATCATTTAGTCGCGACCATAACAGTCTTTCGTCGCGACCACATCACTTTTTAGTCGCAACTAGGCTCATTCTACTCATTAGTCGCGACACCACATATATATCTGTCACGACCAATCCTTTCTGCCAATATTAGTCGCGACCATAAGATACTCTCGTCGGGACCAACTTCTTTATCATCGCGACCTAACTAGTCAACTCTTGAACCTTTGACCTTTACATTATCCCCAAATGGCCATTTACCCCTTGGGACTTCAACTATTTACACATAAGTCCCCGTACCTTTACTTACTCGCAGCTCAGTCCCTGAAACTCTTTACGTTCCTCTGGGACTTCTGCTAAAAAGGGGTCTAGCAGTCTCCTAATCTTAGGCTATCTCTGCATCTCTAGGCCTGAAAATTGGGATGTTACAGTAGTTCATCTTTAAAAAGGGATTACACATTAGTACTCACCTGAATTCTCTCAAGAGGCCTAAATTTCTTTTTATCAGCACATAATTCTTTTAAAAATTTAGCATACTTAGGGTTTCTCTTAAGGAATTCAACCATAGGGATATTTATTTCCAGTTTATTGAACAGATTGTAAGCATCTTTTGCAAAATCAGGATCAATCTTTTTCTTTCCAGCAAAATAAGAGTTGGGAAAAGGGAGATCTTTTATACTTACCTCCTTACCTGTATGCAAAGAGGCTCCTTGCTTGCTCGTATCCGGCTTCTCCTCAGGTTCCTTTCCTTTGTATGCTGGACTTGGTAATATTGTTGCTTCTTCCTGCAGGTCTTGCATCTCTACTTGAGCTTGTGAGCACTCTTCTTGAGTTGTCTTCTTGCTCATTAGTTGCTGTTCTCTAATGCTTTTAGAATTCCCAACTTTCATTTGTGGCTGTGGTGAATTCTCAAAATCAGATTCTTTGTTATCCTCCTGTGGTGCATCAGCTTCTTTAAAATGCACCTGTCTTCCACTTCTTAGAGATATGGAATTCACCCCTCTTAGATTAATAATAGTGTTCGAAGGTATGCTGCCACTGTTCTTTCCTTGGATGTCACTCACTGTATTAGAAACTTGAGTTAAGTGGCTTGTGATATCTGCATTCTTACAACTTAACTCCTCAAGTTTTCTGTGAACATCTGCATTATCCTTCTGCATACTCTAGAGAATTGAAGCTATGGAGGTGAACTGACCATCATTCTCTTTGAGCTTGTGATCAATATTGGTCATTCTACCATCCATGTTATTCATTTGTGCTGCCATACTCTTTAACAATTGAGAGGTCTCTTCTTGTCTTGAAGGCACTAAGGCATTAGGTTGTGTGGGGACCAAAGACCTCGCATTACCTTGGTAGTTGCTTGAGGAAGCACCACCTCCTTGAAATTGATTAGATCTATTTTCTGTACTCCCCCACCTAAAATTTAGGTGGTCTCTCCAGCCAGGATTATATGTGTTAGAGTATGGATCTTTCTTCTGGAAGTTATTCTCCCTCCCTTGATACATAGCTACAACTTTCTCATTCTGTCTATCACATGTACTTGTAGCATGCATCATTGAACCACATGATTCACATCCTGTAACTAGGGCTTACGAGGTATCCACTGTATGAACTTGTTTTGTGGAGTGCAGCTCCCTTTCAATCAAACTCATCCTCTTGTCCATTCGATTTCCCAAGGCTGCTATCTCAGTTAAGATCGCATTAGAGTTACCTAAGGATGAGGGTGGTAATCTTCTTGGATCTCCAGTTTGATGGTCCTCATTAGCCATTTTCTGGAACAAATCCCAACTTGCTTGTGGGGTCTTATCTCTCAATGAACCATTCATAGCAGCATTCAAGGATACTTTATTGTGGGGCAGTAGACCATCAAAGAAGATGTCTACTAAATCAGCCTTAGTGCTGTTGTGGTGGGGACATCGAGCCAGAAGGTTAATGAATCTTGTCCAATACTCATGCAAATACTCCCCATCCTGTTGCATAACATTAGTGATCTCCTTCTTCATCCGAGTAGTCTTGGAGGCTGGGAAAAACTGCTCCAGATAAGTAGACTTCAGCTGATCCCATGTAAGGGTTGAAAAATGGGTTGGCAAATTATACAGCCACTCCTTAGCCTTCCCTTCCAAAGTAAAATGGAAACACCTCCTCAAGACGTCATCCAAAGTGGCCATTACAGGCTTCATTGAAGAACAGATCATGTGCATAGTTTGTAGGTGCCTGTGTGGACATTCTCCTGTAAAACCATGAAATTTAGGTAAGGCTGCAATCAAAGCTCCTTTAATTTCAAAATTGCCTCTTTAGTATAGAAATCATTAGGATCATAATTCACATGCGAATGATTAATTTCCCTAACACTTCTATTATCTTCAACGTTCATAGGTATTTCATTTTCTCCATTCCCATTATGCCCATTATGATTAATCTCAGTCATGTTAGAAGTTGCTAATGGAAACTCTAAATTCAATTCAGTTTCAGACTCCGGGATACTAGAGGAGGAATTAGATTTTGCTTCTTCTTCTCGAAATTCCCTAAATTCTCTCCTTAGTTTCCTAAGTCTTCTCTCAATTTCAGGTTCAAAAGGCACTAATAGTTCAGTTCTTTTACACATGCAATGCAGAAACAATCAAAAATAATCAATGCAAACGTTAGATTCAGATTCAGAAGTTGCACGGCAGCAAATTTTCAATTGGTCACGACAAAAGTGTATTTAAGTCGCGACTTAAAGTCACAGAGAGTAGCAGTCGCGCCTAAAAGTTTTAAATGTCGCGACTGGTTTTCACAGAGAGCAGTCAAATATCACAGATAGTAATTAGTCGTGACTTTAAGTATTGTAGGTTGCGACTCAAAATGATAGAGAGTAACAGTCGTGACTCAGGTCAGGTAAGGTCGCGACTTAAAGTCATAGAGACCAATTCTGAAAAAAAAAGTCAAAAAAGAATGCAGTATGAAATGCAAGTTGAAGACTACTAAAAACTAAAATGCAATAAAAAACAAGGAAAGTGACTCAGGTAGGCAGTAGAATTGACAAACAATTACTAGGGAACCAATTACTTAGCTCCCCGGCAACGGGGCCATTGACAAGTGCTTCGGATTGTCGCAGTCCGAGCCATCAAAATTTAGTGAATTGCACCCTAGTAATATAGTATAAGGCGCAACCCTATCGTTCTTCTCAAGCAGCCTTTCTAAAGGAAACCTAGCGAATTGGATGTCAAGTTTAACCGTAGACCTGAGTAGAGTAAATGGTTTTGTTATTTTGTGGGTGCAGTAAAATAAAGATGCAGTAAAATAGATGTTTTTGTGTTTTTGTTTAAGATGGAAGATGATTGGTTTGTGAAAGTAATATATGATGATAGGCTCTTGATGATGAAGAATATCTATCCTTTCTCTCAATGTATATGGAGTTTTGAAATCACTAAGTCTTGAATAGAACCTCAATCAATCGATTGAGTCCAGAACCTTAATATTCTTTAAACTCCTTTGATCAAAGCTAGTTTAAAGACTATTATGGAACTGCTAAAGATCACTTAGTGTGTAATTCAAAACAGATGAAAGAATGCCCTCGAATGAACGTCGATCGACTAACCCTAGAATTCAAGCAATCGAATCAATTAGCAACGATCGTTGACAACTGTTCAACCAACTGAAACTCAAAAATGAAATATTGAATTTAAACCAGCATTCAAATCATCCAAAGTAAATTACAATCGTCTAATTTGAGAATAATCAATCGATATCCAAACTTGTTCATATGATGAAAAACCCTAGATCTAGAAGCAATCAAAATATGACAAGATGCAAATTAGAACAGAAGAAACTCCCCGTTCAGTCCGTGAGCTCAAGATACTAGATCCACCATCAAGAGACTAAAGGTCTAGCCTCTCATGACTTCTGCTGCACTGCAATCGTTGTTCAGATATGATGCCATAAAGGAACGATGAAGAGATGAAGGGTGAAAGGGGTAGAGAAGTATAGAAGGTGTGTAGAGATCGCTTGAGTACTATTTCTTAGCCTAATAAGGTCCAAAAACCAGCCTCCTCTTGATTGCAGCCTCCCTCTCTTCTTATAATAGCATGACCTAATCCAAAACACGCAGCTTCAGCGATTTCGTACTATTAGTAACGACCAGATACACGTGTTGGTCGCGACCTATAAATAGTGAGAATCTTCCAGATGAATTATGGGTCGCGACTAATGTAACATCCCAATTTTCAGGCCTAGAGATGCAGGGAATAGCCTGAGATTGAGAGGATACCAGACCCCTTTTGGGCAGGAGTCCCAAAGGGTAGAATGGCCATTTTGGGATAAAGATTGGAAAGTCAAGTGTTGACCATGTTGGTCGTGACTTTAGAGTATTATGGTCGCGACTAATATTGACAGAGAGGTATGGTCGCGACGGAAAGGTGTGTGTGTCGTGACTAATAGACAAAATGAGCTTGGTTGCGACTAGAAAATGATGGGGTCGCAACTAGATTATGCTGTGGTCACGACTAGATTGTATTGTGGTCGCGACTAATGAACACAAAAGGGGTAGGTCGTGATCAGATGATGTTAGGTCGCGACTATGTAATGAGAAAGATGTTAGACGTATGGGCTAAGAGTTATGAAGGTTCAAGAGAGATAGTTACCCGGTTGGAGATAGAACTGGGAAAAAGGACAGATAGAGACAGTCAAGAAAGGTTATCAGAATTGTTAACCAGGGTCAGGGAATACTCTGGTAAGATGAGAAAAGCCAATATCGCCCCTAGACTTATTAAAGTAATTAAAAAGGAACAAAGGGCATTTTGGTAATTTACCAAGGGATGCGTCTTGGGAATCGAGCCATCAGAGTACTTGGGCTTGATCAGAGATCCAAGATGGTATTCCAGAGGCCCAAAAACGTGGCCCAGTAATGATGTGAGGAAAAGTGGCATTAAAATGATGTTTCAGTAACTTTTCCATAAAGTAAAGTTACTCGGTTGTCACGATAACCGAGGGGGTGATCAGATAGAGTCTTGGACTTATCTGGATAACATTGGATGGCGTGAAGGGACCCACCTTGGTGCCATATGGCACTGATCTAGAGGAAGCAGATGAAGCTAAGGACACGTATTACGGTGTAAGACTTTGAACTGGTGAGTCAGTAAGTAATCATGAGGGGCACTGAGTCAGCATGCTGAGTCAGTAGGTAATTATGAAAGGCTATGAGTCAGCATGGCGAGTTAGCATGCTGAGTCAGCAGGTAATTATGAAAGGCTGAGTCAGCATGATGATGCAGTAAAGGAAATAAAGAAAATAGGAAATTCCAGAAAAACCGTGGCCACAAGATCAGAGTTCTTGGAAATTACAGAATTGCCATTGGGAGAAACTATAAATACCCCCTTTCCCCCATTCATTTGGCTTCACGCATGGGCAAGGAAAAGAGAGAGAAAGAATAGAGAGAAGGAGGAAGAAAGAAAGACAGAAAGGAAGAAAGGAAGGAAGGAAGTTCTGGCGGAGCTGGAAGCAGTATAGTGATAGTAGAGTTCTGCTAAGCTAGCCAGGTAGTAACTAATCCTAACTTTTATGTAATGGCTTTGTGATTTGATGTGCTATTGTTTGGTTGGATTGTTGTCTTATGTGTTATGCTTGAAGCTCTACTGCAATTCTATGATCATATGTTATTGAGTATGGAAGCACGCAGCATACTTATCTGTACACAATCACAAGCAAGCACTATCACACTGCATTACATATATTGTTATGATTATTACTACTGAGATTCCCCCGAATCTCATTGAAACATCCTCCCTTAGACCACTCAGAGTACACTTACGGAAGCAATATTAGCTCGATTATATCTTAACTTAAGCCCAGAAATTTAAAATTTTACTCTTAAGTTCCTTATTCTGAACCTTTATTTTGAGAACTGATTAATCTCATTCTACACATCCAAACAAGGGTTATTACCTATCCACGTAATGCCCCAGATTTATACAACTGGCTCACCAAATTTCGTGGCCAAACTCCTTCGTTTACTAGGTCAAACTGAGGCCAGAACACTGCTACCTCAGGACCTGCGAATTTCTCTTTTAATTCCCCATTCACAAATTGAACATGCCAAACAATATTTATAATAAAATGTCATACAACAGAACATACACAAAATTCTCATATTTCTATTACATCTTTTCCTGCCTAAAATCCGGCAGCATAACCGCTAGGTTTCATCTGTACAAAGAACTGAACCGTACTAATTCGGTAATTCCCTCATGAGAACTACCATTCTACGTAGTACCCAGGAAAGACTGGATGAATCGGCTAGGCCCACTCACTTCCAGCCTCCTTAGACAGCACTACGTACACAGTACTTATCATATACTGATGTTCAGTCTTAGTTTCGGCAGCATAACGGCGTCTCTCAAAATTCTTAGAATTCACTTCAACATAATCTCCCTGTAATGGGTTAGATATGGGGAATGAGATTCGACGGAATCTCAGTAGTAATAATCATAACAATATATGTAATGCAGAGTGACAGTGCTTGCTTGTGATTGTGTACAGATAAGTATGCTGCGTGCTTCCATACTCAATAACATATGATCATAGCATTGTAATAGAGCTTCAAGCATAACATATAAGACAACAATCCAACCAAACAATAGCACAACAAATCACAAAGCCATTACATAAAAGCTAGGATTAGTTACTACCTCAAAAGCTTAGCAGAACTCTACTATCTCTATACTGCTTCCAGCTCCGCTAGAACTTCCTTTCTTCTTTCTTTCTCCTTCTCTCTCTTCTTTCTCTCTCTTTCTCTTGCCAAAACTGTGGGATACATGAAATGGGAGGGGGAGGGGGTATTTATAGTTTCCTTCGATGGCATTTTCGTAATTTTGAAGCCATCTGAACATGTGGTCCTGGTTTTTCCTATTTTCTTTTATTTTCTTTTACTGCATCACCCAGGACACCTCACCGGGACACCTCATCGCCACATTCTTCACATGTCACAATTCAGTACCGGTCCAGTCCGATTTCCCATAAACTGGACTCACCGGCTAAGATTGTGCCATGTGTCCTTAACTTTTCTTCTCCCTCTAGACCAGTTCCATGTGGAGCCTGGAAGGGACCTTTCACACTTTCTAATGCTATCCAGATAAGTCCCAGACTTTATCTGATCACCTCCTCGGTTATCGTGCCGACCAAGTAACTTTACTTTATTGAAACAGCATTAAAATAGTATTTTAATGCCACTTTTTCCCACATATCACTGGGCCTACGTTTTTGGGCTCTAGGAATATCATCTTGGGTCTCTGATCCAGCCCAAGTACTCTGATGTCATGATTCCCAAGAAGCACCCCTTGGCAAATTACCAAAATACCCTTGGGTGCCCTTTCTTGCACTATTTTAACCCTAAGGGTAAAATCGTCATTTTACACCCTTCTGCACCCTGTCAGGGCATATATTAACCCTGGTCAACCTTACCTGTGTATGTCTTCGCACCTGGCCTGTCCAAAATGACCAAAATGCCCTTCATACATCTACTACCTCTTTAGTACAACACAGGGGTATTTTCGTAATTTCATACTTTTCCAGGGTTCTACTGGATACTGGCCCACTTATCAGTCCAAGGGTCTTACTGGGCCTTTGTTGGCGTCATTATTGGGCCTTTCAGGGTCCATTACCTTCATGGCACGTATTACGAGGAATCTTCCCCTGGCCATGTTCCTCGAATATTTTAACTATTATGTACCGTTTATACACATCTCCGGACACCGGGTCCTTTTACCAGATACACTGGCCTACTACGTTCAGGCATCCCTGTGGGTCATAACAGTCATCTGACTGAGGTCATCCGAACTCATTCAGTCCCTTTTCAAATACCGATAAATCTCCCTATCGGATACCCGGAGGCCTCACACTCCGTCTGAATTTTCTAATTTGCGAATAACCCCCCCATTCATTCATATGCCATGGCCAAGCAAGAATAAGAGAGAGGAGGAAGTGCTAGAGAGAGAAAGTGAGAGGAAGAAAGAAAGAAAGGAAGTTCTGGCGGAGCTGGAAGCAGTATAGAGATAGTAGAATTCTGCTAAGCCTTTGAGGTAGTAACTAATCCTAGCTTTTATGTAATGGCTCTGTGATTTGTTGTGCTATTGTTTGGTTGGATTGTTGTCTTATATGTTATGTCTGAAGCCCTGCTGTAATGCTATGATCATATGTTATTAAGCATGAAAGCATGCGGCATACTTATCTGTACACAATCATAAGCAAGCACTGTCACTCTGCATTACATATATTGTTATGATTGTTGCTACTGAGATTCCCCCGAATCTCATCCCAATAAGTAAACTATTATAGGGGAGGTTATGTCAAAGTGAATTTTGGGAATTTTAAGAGACGCCGTTATGCTGCCAAAATTATGACAAGATAAAGAGAGCAGCTGATACGTACTGTGTACGTAGGTACTGTCTAAGGAGGCTGGAAGTGAGTGGACCTAGCCGGTTCATCCAGTCTTTCCTGGGTACTTACGTAGAATGGTAGTTCTCACGGGAATTACCGAATCGATACAAGATCAGTTACTTTCTGAAGATGAAGCGTAGCGGTTATGCTGCCGGATTTTAGGCAGGAAATGATGTAATAGAAATATGAGGATTTCATACATGCCCTGATGTATAATGACTTATTATTTAATAAAGATATTGTTTGGCATGTTTGACTGATATATGATGGATGTATGCATATGTATGCAAAGTTGATTGCTGGAAATTACCACTGTGAACAGTAATGCGTGGTGACATGATAATATTTGATAAATAATTAAAAATAGTAAACGGATTAATAAATGTATGAAATTTTTATGGTAAATATTAGACATACCAAGATTTAATTTGATATATAAAATGTCTCATTTCGATGTCTACACATGAAGATATGAATTATCAAAGTTGGGACCAGAATGCTGGATTCAGGAGAAAAACGTTGGATGAACAGTAAAGTTGTGAGGTTGACTGATGTTGACTCGTTCAATGAATGGTCAACGAGTTATTTTTCCCTGAAATATAATTGAGTTAGCTTCAAGTAGAAATTGGAACCACTTCATTTCAATTTTTCTAAAATAGTTATGATTTTTTGAAGTCAGGTCACTCATCTGGAATCCCACAGTGAACAGTACTCGATAAGAGTAAAACTCCAGATTGAGAAATTGGACTTCAATGACCTTGAAAGTGGTTCTAAATGCTACCAAATGGTCCCTAAGACGTATGATAGGAAGGATGTTTCAGGCAGCATATATTTAAAGAGAAGCAATAGATGGTGAACGACTGTGTATGTATTTGTTAATGTATAGGTTGTTATTTACTTAAGTATTACTTGTCATTATTACTGGCAAAGTTGAATTTAATTTTTTTTTTTTGCATTTATATTCTGTATGTTCAGAAGTGTTGCTTCCTAAAAATACTTCAAACAGTGAAGCTGGAAGGTTTTGGCCAGGAGGATTAGTTTGAAGTCAATTGGCTGAAACTACATGTCCAAACGGACACGTGAGCATGCTAACCTATATAGTTGATTTTTAGTTTTTGCTTGTGACTGAGTGAATTCATGTTCTTGTATTACTGGACAACTTGCAAGTATTCATGCAGAGTTATTGTGTTGTCGTGGCTAAAGACTTGGGATGGAAACACCGTAGATGATGAAGGTTACACAATGCCAAATTACTCAATTGAAGACCTCCACCAACAGAGGGTTGACTGTTTGTTTTGGCTGATGACTCACCCCAATAACTCACTACGAGAACAAGTGTTGTCTAGTATAGGTGGCAAAGCATCCAAACATCACAAGAAAATAGTGACTATTTATTTAAGTGTATTTTAGACTGTAAAATTTACAAAGAATATGTGTAATTGAACATTTTCAAGAAATGTCAAGTTGTTAACCTGTTGAGGAAATAATGTCATCATGTTCAATAGCCAGGTGTTGTGTTTGATATGTTATCATGTAGAACAAATTGACCAAACTCAACCCTATATGGGGAATATTAACAACTTCACCAGTAGGGAATAACAACCTCAGCGGTGGGAATAACAACCCTATAGTGAATGAATGACAACTTCACAACTGGAAAATCACATATCCTAGGTAGCAAAAGTAATAACTCCAGCACTTACAAATAACAACCCCGTATTAAAGAAATAACAACCCCATAGTGAATGAATGACAACTTCACAACTTGAAAATCACGTATCCTAGATAGCAAACGTAACAACTCCAGCACTTACAAATAACAACCCCGTATTGAAGGAATAACAACTCTAGTAGTAGGGAATAACAACTTCCCACAACAGCAAAGATAACAACTCCAGCACCTTCAACTAACAACCCTGTATTAAAGGAATAACCCCAGCAGTAGGGAATAATAACCCATAGGGAATGAATGACAACTTCACAACTGAAAAATCATTTATCCCAGATAGCAAACATAACAACTCCAGCACTTATAAATAATAACCCCATATTGAAGGAATAACAACTTAACTAGTAGCACATGCAGAAAGTTTAGTGTCCAAATGTGCATAACACCTTGATTGAAGCAGGAAAAATAGAATGCATGATTGAACATAACAACCAAACTAGTAGCAAATGATAACATCATGTTGACAAAATAATAACGTTAGCATGTTTCTTACCATAATCATTATAGGCAGAGTATAACTTCATTTATATATATGCACTTTACAATTACATCAGTTGTTGGCAGCAAATATAAAAGGAGTATAACAAATATAGTCACTTTCATCAAGATCCACCCTACCTACCAAAAGATAGAGATTGATCAAGGTTACAAAAAATTACTTTTATCACTTTGTACAGATATATACAAAGCAAAAATCAGTGTGCTATGTATTTGCATAGAAAAATAGAGCAACCTAGCACCATTCCTCAGCTCGAGTTTGGATTCTTGCATGTTTTCACTGTGTGTCTAGCCTCATGACATCTTCCACAATGATAAGTATTTTTGTTTTGAAATTGAGACTCAATCCTTTTTTTCTTTGGCCTTCCTAGAGGCCTTCTAGTAATTGGGGGGGCCAAGGAACCTTTCTTTCATTAGTTCAGAAACTATCGGGTCTTTAGGACATAGATAATCATGTGTAGAAATAGGCCTCATGTAGTAGCATATATTTTCTCTTGGGCAGATAACTTGTAGCAATCATCCATAAATATGTATACACTTCCATGCATTAGCTTTATTGCAGAACATGTATGGACACAAGGTAGTCTACTCATCTGTCAACCTAAACATGTATATTTACGTGTTTACAAATCAACAATCAGTTTAATTCCATGGGGCCCCAAGTCTAAACTTAGACTGCTTCATTTCCCAATATTGGGCATGCATATTTGTGGCAAGCATAACTTGCTGTATCAATTTTGCCTCAATATTTGGCCCAACACCATTTTTCCAATTGACCATTGACATTTTGCTTCTAAGCAACTTCTGGGCTAACTTCTCTTGATGCTCAAGGATTAGAATACACATATTGTGCCTCCGCTCTTGTAAAATCCATGCATTGAATGACTCTATGAGATTAGTGATGATATTGTCCCATAGTTTGAATGGGAACTTGCTCATAGCCCATCATTACATGTCCCCTTGTGTCTCAACTCATTGCGCCAGCTGTGGACAAAACGCTTGTAGCTTCCCCATTACGACATTAAAGTCTCCCTCAAGCCTTGCATATGCAATTCCATCAAGCAGGTTAAGTGCGTTCTCCTTTTAGACACCTGATGCACATCCCCTACCTCTTATGATTTTGTGAAAAGCACCACTATAGTTTGCTTTTACATGTCGATAGCAATAAGCATGTCTAGTACGTGAAAAATATCCTGAATAGCCAATTGAGCATCCATACTCAATGAATACCTTCTCAAATCTTTTTGACTCTGAGCCTTCCCATCTTGCAACAGCTCTTAGATCAGATTCCATAAGCCTCTCACATATCCAAGGAATAATCTTGTAAGAATCCTCTACAGTACCATGTATTTCCCTTAAGGATTGTTCTCTACCCCTGTATGCTTGCCTATAGTTCAATCGCACACTATAATCTCTGTACAAGTCCTTGCTAATTTTTTTTGCATTCTTATTGATATTACTTGTCAAAGCATCAATCATGAGAGACGATATTAAACTTGACTTTCCATAGTGAGATACAACTAGGTTTTCTTGTGCATTATGTATGTGCTGACTTGTGAATCTTCTTATACTTAAGAATTATGAATCTTGATGTTTACCCATACAATATGCACCCATGTACCACGGGCATTCATCGACCTTGCACTTCACAATGATCTTTTGTTTATTGTTTTTGATAAATTTGTACAAAAACATGTGCGCGATGCTGTACTTGTATAGCTTTTTTCAAAGAACCCCCGCATTTGGAAATGTTTGACCTTCTCCAACAATTAAATCCTTTCACTTTGTAGAATTCATTTCAGGTGTAGCTGTTGGAATCATTTTGTCAACACAAGACACTAATGGAAACACTTCATTCTCATTTCATTAAGAAGGTGGAGACATAGAGCATACATTCCCACTTCCAAACAATTCATCAAACCTGCAGGAAACGATAACTTACTGTGTCATTAATGACAACTGCCTACAATTGATATGACAACTTATATTGCAAATTATAGACAACAACATTTTGAAATCAGCACATCATATTACTTACACATCTTGGTCTTCCATTAGATAATCCATACCAAGTTGTGTGCACTCATTATTTGCTTTCTCTCCTACGTACACATGGCCACTTTCTCTGTTGAACATTATTAAATGAGCAATTCCTTCATCATTAAACATGTCAACAAATGTGTGTCAATCAAATCTAACAGTGAATTTTATCACAATTTCATCACTTCCTTTCTCAATAAGTGATGCTACTAATGTTTTGAACTCATCATATGTTGTACCTTTCTTTATGGATATTGTGCTTACTTGACCCCAACATATGTATGACATTCTATATCATTTCTAAATTATCCCCCATATAAACATAACATAATATATGCTTTATCGATGAACTTGCCATAAAAAATAACATGTACCAGACTTATAATATTAACAACTCAAGCACTTATATTAACAACTATCACATACTATAATAACAACTCTTCTTGCCCTGGCATATCAGATCATGATCTGTCATTCACACTTTATAGGAACCTTTCTAATGTTCATATTTTCTTACTACACTCAAGTAAACACATCACAAATTCTTATAAAATGAACATAACTTTTAAAACACTAAATAAACTCAGTTAACCCATAACTCAAATGATCAAAAAGTCATGCTATGAACACAATGTCCATATTTACGTGGGTCACCTTTTATACCTCACACTTTAGTAATGACAACTTGTACCAGACATATAATATTAACAACTCAAGCACCTATATTAACAACTATCGCATACTATAATAACAACTCATCTTGCCCTCGTATATTAGATCATGATATGTCATTCACACTTTGCAGGAACCTTTCTATTGTTCATATTTTCTTACTACACTTAAGTAAACACATGACAAATTCTTGCAAACTGAACATAACTTTTAAAACCCTAAATAAACATAGTTAACCCATGACTCAAATGATCAAAAACTCATGCTACGAACACAATATCCATATTTACATGGGTCATATTTTATACCTCACCCTTCAGCCACACACTATCATACGTAGCAGGACAATGATGAGGTAACCACTTCACTGGGTTTGATAGCAACAGACTTCATGTTCTCATATCATAGTCAGAAAATATGACATATACATTAATTCTTCCTCAACGTCCAGCCACAATGATGAGAAAACCCAGCTACGAACACACCGTGCGGGCTATCATACACTGTCTTCCTCATCACAGTTTCTCCTCTTCTTTCCACACCAGAGCGTGCCAAGTGCTATTTGCTCTTTACTATTTTTTATTTCACAAGGGTAGTGAAGTCTTTTCATAATTGGAAAAAAATTATCTTAGGTCCCTTGGGACTTGAAATTAATTATGACATTTCTTGGGACTTTTTTGTCATTTAATTGCTTCCATGGGACCTAGATGTCATTTTCCCTAAAACTTTGCTATAAATACCTCCTTATCCTCTTTATTTTTGTGCACCTAGAGGAACCTTGTGAAAATTATGCCAAAATGAAGAAAGAACTCAAATCCAGATCAAGAAGGAGCCACCCAAGAAAGTACCTAAGGTAAACAATTAATCCTAGCCTTTAACCTTGTGTTTAGGAGGCTTTATCATGAGGTTTTTATGTCTAGAACTTTGGAAATCTCTTCTTCCTTGTGGCTAATCAAAAATGGTAAAGAGGAAGGGAAAGATAAATTGAAGTTAGAACCATGTAAAGCTAGCTTAGACAAGCCTAGATTAGTGGTTATACTTTGAATTAATTATGTAATCCTTGATTTCCCAATTTTGAGGACCTTCATCCAGACCAAGAATAGAATAGGGGAGAATGATTTTGATACTTCCATTGAGTCCAGAAGGAAAAATTGTATAGGATTGAACCAACGAACAAGAGTTGAAAGCATTAAAATCAAAGTGAAATTTTTGAAAAGGAACCCTTGCCATATTTTTGTTCTATTCAGTACACCAAGGAGGAGTTGGAATTTGTTAATTTTGACTTCATATTGGGATTCCTAGGGCAAAATTGTGATGGATAAGGACAAGGCACACATTAATTCAAAGGGTAAAGCAATTAACCCAAAATTAAAGAAATATATGGTTATCGGTTTAGGAAGTTGAGACCAAGTTTGGAATTAGATAAAAATAAATTATAATGAGTATATTATTATGCTATGTTAGGCCTTGATATTTATGGAAGATAAGACTAAAAAGAAAGATGGAAAATGTTAAAGAAAAGCGACAAAGAGGTTGTAAAACTAACCTAAACTTGTATGTATTGAATGTTATATATAGTTGTGGCTTTGCTTTGTTGATTAGTGTTACACATGTGTAATGGTCTGGAGCTATGTTTCTATGATTGCTTTGGAAATTTACATTTCATATGATACATGGAAGAATGCACATTACATTATGTTAACATAATCACAAGTAAGCATAAATACTAAGCATTAATGCATACATTGTTTAGCTCCGTTTGCTATTGAGATTTCCCCCAAAACCTCACCCCTTTCCCATGTTAGAACCATCCCAGCAGGACATTCATGTGATGAAGAAGATGAAGATACATGAAGAGAAATTAGGAAATAGATAGTATGAATGATTTGTACTAGATATTATGACTTATAATATGTAAATATTGATTATGTTTAGATTCAAGCGGTAATTTGTATCTACCTAGGAAAAATAGCAAAAGATCAAACAAATGTATGAAATTTTGTAGAATGAAAGTAGACATCCTAAGCTTTAATTTAAAATAAAGAACTCTGTGTTTGCATGTCTGTACATAGAGAAATAAATTTTCAAAGTTAGGGGACCAAATCTAGAAATAGGGAAAATGACCAAATGAATAGTAAATTTTGGGGTCCAACTGGCGTTGACTTAATGAGAGCGTTGTCAATGACTTGTCTAGAACTAAGGTGTGACATTGAATCTAGAGTAATTGTTAGAAAAAAGGACATACTTGTTACAAAATGCGATAATCAAGAAGAAGGAATTGATTATGAGGAATCATATACTCTAGTAGTTAGATTGGAAGCCATACGAGTACTCTTAGCCTTTGCCTATATGAAAGATTTTAAACTTTATCAAATGGATGCTAAAATTGCTTTTCTAAATGGTTATATTATTGAGGAAGTTTATGTTGAGAAACTTCTTGGTTTTGAAAGTTTAAACTATCCTGATCATGTTTACAAATTGAAAAAGGTTTTATATGGTTTAAAGCAAGCTCTAAGAGCTTAGTATCAACTCCTTAACAATTTCCTTTTGGAAAATAATTATGAAAGAGGTAAAGTGGATAAACACTCTTTATAAAAATAAATAAACAAGATTTATTAGTAGTTCAAATTTGTGTTGATGATATCATATTCGGTGCTACTAATTAAGATCTTTGTCAAGAGTTTACAAAGATGATGCAGGAAGAATTTGAGATGTCTATTATAGGAGAACTCAACTTCTTTCTTAGATTACAAATCAAGTAGAAGAACAATGGCATATTCATCTCTCAAACCAAATATCTCAAAGAACTTTTGAAGAAGTTTGGGATGGATCAAGTCAAAATCATGAAATTCAAATCACTGTTCTTCCATGGTAAAGTCAAGAACATCAACTTAATCCAACAACCAACCATGCAACTAGCTTGTTTAAACTATCTATGACATAAAACTCATGTTCCTCTCACATATACATAGAAATTCCAGCAGCATTTCCCCAAGATTTAAGCCTAAAAAATCACTTAAACTCAAGCACAAACCATAAGAACAAAAGGTAGAAGCAAGGAGACAACTTACCTTACTTGCTCCTTCAAGACCCTTGCTTCTTCCTTGCTTTCTTCCACTTTCTTTCTCTAGAACTCACTTCTCTTTCTAAAGGAGCTCTTGGGTGTGAAGAATGAATGGAAAAGGGGGGTATTTATAGGAAAAGTCATGTGCCATTTGAAGGCCAAGATCACTTTGAAAACTATTTGATCTAATGGTTAAAGGTTTGATCTTGGAATGTCTTTTCACTTTTCACTCAAAACCTTACCACCATGACATCACTAGCATGGCCTCCCTTGGTACACCTAACCCTTCCTCTTTTTGGGTGCCATTTTGAAGTCCTTGTGGGTCCCACCATGTGCAACACCTAATTCTTACTTTATTCTCTTTTTCTTTCTTTTCAAAAATTCATAAATTATTCATTATTGGACTTGGGCTCCAAGATAACTTTTGGGCCTTATTGGGCTGGCCTAGGACGAAATGTTGGGCCTCTTTTAGGTCCAATAGCTAATTGACACAAATCCCAATGTACTTTCCTTACACTGATATCCTTAAATTATCCTGATCTCAGAATAAATGCTAAACACCTCCTTTAATTGTTCTAACATTTTTAGAAATTCATTCTAATATAAAATGAATTCTCTACAAAGTTTCATAATTTTCTGAGACCCAGAAGTCCTGTTAAAAATTACATATGTTTCCTTTAACCCTTTATCGGTGTCCTTTTTCACCGTAAATTCCATAATTAATTCTACAGGACTCCTTTTTGACTCCTGTCAACTCCATAAATTCTCATATTAATTATAATAATTTACTATCAAATTTCCTCTGATATCAATCCATTATGTGAAATGACCAAAATGCCCTCCATTTACTTCTGGTTTCTTAGGGCATCAAAGTGGCATTTTCGTAATTTTACACTTTGGCTCTTAGACTTTCTTCCTCTTCCAATTAATCATTTTCTTTACATAAATATGACTAAATCTTTTCCTAAACATCTCATATATTTTATTCAATCTATACATACAATTTAGTACAGAAATTAGGGATGTTACATTTCTCTCCCCCTTAAAATAAATTTCGTCCTCGAAATTTACTTAGTACCTTAGTCAACAATCTTAAATATACATCCTCTTTAAATCTCTTTCTGCTTTATGACTAAGAATCGGGGTATCCATCTCTTACCTTTTATCTTATTATCTAGCAGAGTACTTTCAATATCTGCTTCATGTCCTTGGTTGAGAGAGAATTTTTCATATCATTAGATGTTCTCATCATCGTTAATCACTTAACATCATACAGAGAGAGGACTTATGTAACTATCCATTCTTTACTTTTGCTACTAAATAGGAGCACATACTCTATCATGGATAATGCCTGGCCCTCAAATTGCAGGACTGCATACCTGCTCATAAATGTGAAGCTCTAACATCGGAGCTCAAGCATATTTACAAACATAACATAATGCCTGGCATTTTATGCAAGGAGTGAAAGCTCTCATCTCTATCTCTAGCATAACATTCGTCATCTTATCCCTTTTTCAATAAGGGGCCTCTCTATTTGGTCAAAAAAATGCACATTTCTCATTGTGTTCCACCTTACACAGTTATCATAGTGTATCTCATTACATACTTCTTATGCTGTATCATGCATATCTAGCCAGGTCTGGCTAGATCATGGCGTATCTTACTCCTTAACATCTTGGTGTAACTCCGGGGTCTATCTTACTTTAACTTTCCACTTTTCTTACCTTGTCCATCTATACCAACTTCTGTGACAACTGGACCCTTTTTCATTACTCTTTCTTAGACTACTCATGCCTTAACATCTTTCTGGACGAAGGCTACCTTACTCTTCTAAGCCTTAGCATTCTCTATTTCATATAACTACTGGGTTCTATCTTTACTTTAGACCTTCTTCTCTAGGTCTCTCTAGCCTTTTAATCTTTTTATCCTCATCTGGAGGATTTATCTGCTCATACTTTTCTATTCTCAAAACATATGGGGTTCTCTTCTTTGTTTCTCAGGCATACTTCTATAAAACTTTTGAATATCAGCACTCAGACTTTAACTTGGACTCCGTCTTTGTTTAAAGAAAACTAAGTTTAGTCTGTATAATATAGGCTATCTGAGGAAAATCATTATAAATAATTTTTCTGGATGAGTTTATCAACTAGTGAAGCTTCCTTACCTTAACTTCGTCTTTGGCATTCATCTTCCCAAAGAGATACTACATTGTACTCATATCTTATGGCTCATTACTTTCCTTAGGCTAGGTCTAACTACGACCTCAGGATCTAACTGCGATCAACCGTCAGCCTCTTCAGAATCTAACTGCGACTCTGGAACTATTAGGATCTAACTGTGGAACTATTAGGATCTAACTGTGACCCTGGAGCCATGCTAGGATCTAACTTTGACCCTCCAGAATCTAACTGCGATTCTGTATATCTCCCGAAGATCTTAAACCAACAGACTAAGTTATAGGGTTCACCGCTTCTACTTGTTGATAACTTAATAAAAATTTAAAAATATTACGTTCAATAGTCCATATTATTTCCTAAGACTTTACTTATTTCCTCTCTTACTCAGGAGTTCCTTCTCATCTTTCTCTTACTGTGGCTTACCATGCCTTATGCAATCATGGTTTGACCACCTGCCATTGCATTCTGCTGCTATGGGCTCATCATAACTTCTCATGTAAATATGTGCTCTAACTACGAGCCATTTGAACTATGCTCTAATTGCAAGCAGACTGCATCAGATCCAATTCTTATCTGAAGAGTAATATGTACTCATCTGAATCTAGTCTCTATCTGAGAGTCATCTGTTTCAAATATAACTCTTTCTATATACCATTCCTTTCAATAGAAATGGCTCTAAGTACTGCATTCGCAAGCCTATAGAAAAACCTGAATCACCCCAATCATAAATCATATCAGAATATCATATCATAACTTATCGTCCCATAAACTGAGACTATCTATCATCCTCAATACATTCCTTATTGCATATCATATGGTATGGGAGCAACATAATTTTCTCATAACTTCCTCACCATATATACTCTACCTTGCATATACTGCGAAATAGGAGTATTCATCATGGCATACTCTAACATGCATGTCATTATATGACAACTGCAAGGAGATGCAACTATTCATCATAATTTGCTCAACCATCCATCAGACATTGTAATAAACTAAGTAAGCATCAAAACATATTTCCTTTATCATATTTCCTATCATATCCTGATCATTCATCCTGAAATATCTATCTATTTCACTTAGGCTGCCATGCTACCCTCTTATCAGGGTATAGACTCGACCCTTATATCGAATAGGGGAGTTACTTTATCTTTAGAATCGTGGCTATCTTTCTTTTTCTAATCTTGCTTACAGCTACCGCTCTATTGAACTTCTGTGACTACCTGAGAAAAACTTTTTCTTTATAACATGAAATTCAACCAATTAATGGACTTCTTAGTTATTCAACACTCATTGCTCATGTGGATGAACTCGGCTACATATTTCATCAAAGGGTTCCTCTTTCTCTTTTTAACCCTTAGCCTCACGCTCATCCCTATTAACTGAGAGGAATACTTTTCATAATCTTACTCAAGAATTACTTCTCAAGTGAGCGGAACAGTCTCCATTTCTCTGGAGTAATATTGGTGTCTTTCTACTATCTCTTAACTCTTTCCGCGCGTATACATCAGTCTCAGTCTACTCTTTACCAGACTATGGTTCCTTCCTGGTCTTTTTCTTGATCCTGACCAACTTAGATCATATAAATCTCATTCATCATCTAGCACCATTATTTGTGTTCTCTAACAGCCCAGCACCCTTCCACATAGATATTGTCCGCTTTCCCCTTAGGCAGGCCCCAGGCCCACATGAGGTCACAGTTTATTCTCTAGGCACATGATGACTTTAACCCCTTAGGCACCCAAAACGCGTCCTCCGGGTATCAGAGTACACAGCGGAAGATATTATCCCGACATGAGGCCACTGCTCCTTAGGCTAGGTTTTGTTCCCCAGCACTGCCTGCCTACCCACTCGTGCCTGCCTACCCCCTCGGGGAGCTTGGTGACGAAAGGCGCTTGGTGAGTACTGGAAACGCGTTCATGAGGGAGAGGTATCCACACCCTTATAAGGCATGCTTCATTCACCTCCTCAACCGATGTGGGACTAATATCCTGTTTCAGGGACTTTAACTTTCGAGAACTTGAAGCCATATGTTAGGCTCATTTCTTGCGCAAGCCTTATCCTAACTTTTGATTCTTTTGTTCATAAAAGACTAACTGAACAAAGTCTTTCCAAATGTAGATCTACTCTTGATAGTCACATAGAGGATCTACTTCTAAACATCATCTTAGACTAGCATGTATCTCTATTTCTCATACTATTCAGCTTGCCTATATCATGTGCTAAACCTCAACTGATAACCTTCAGTGAGGTTGGCATCTTCATCCTTCATCAGGTCCCTGCGTATCTTCATCGTGGCCTGAGTATGAACTAGGCGCAACGCATCTATGAACTTTAGTTGTGACCATCTCATATCATACTACTAATATGAAAACTTAATCCAGGTCAATGCCCTCTATCATATCTCTGTTTCTCATCCTTGCTACGGCATTGAGGAACTGCAGCTAAACTGACTGCTCTTGATTTTTACTTCTTTCCATCCCTTCACCTAAACTAAGTAGTTCACTTCCCACAGCCTTTCTTGAGACTAGTATAGTCATATTGTCTGTCTTTCATAAAGAAGCTGGGGTGGATTAGGGCTAGGAACATCCCTTTAATCTTTATCTATAACCTCATATATTCCTAGACTGCGATAATAGGAAGGGATGTCATAGATTGTAACTGGATCTTAGGCTACTCATATCAAACTTGAATGGAATTGGAAGACACAGCGGAAATTAACTTTAAAAATTTTTCCATTCCCAGCCAGGATCTATCGAATGTGTTTAAGTCAAGGAGAAAGAAGTGTTACCTTCGGTATTTGAGCTTTGGTCGCGACCTCAGTGTCCACTAGTCGCGACTCCTCGCCTCTGGAACTTTCAGTCGCGACCTCCTCTGCTTCCAGTCGCGATCTGTCGCCTCTGGAGTTGTTAGTCGCGACCTCTTCTGCCTCTAGTCACGACCGGACGTCTCTGGAGTTTGTAGTCGCGACCTCAGTGTCCACTAGTCGCGACTCCTCGCCTCTGGAACTTTCAGTCGCGACCTCCTCAACTTCTAGTCGCGACCTGTCGCCTCTGGAACTTTCAGTCGCGACCTCCTCAACTTCTAGTCGCGACCTGTCGTCTCTGGAGTTTTAGTCTCGACCTACTCTGCTTCTCGTCGCGACCAGACATCTCTGGAGTTTGTAGTCGCGACCTCGTCAGCTTCAAGTCGCGACCTGTCTCCTCTTTTCGGATTTCTGACGTTCAGATGCCCGTATGGTCGCGACCTCAGCGTGTTCTGGTCGCGACCTTGCTTCGTGTCTGGTCGTTTCGTAGAAGTCGACAGCTCAGATCGGCTTCCTCTACAGGTATCCACACGAACAGCGTTCCAATCGCGAACGACGTGCTAGCGCCTCTTGTCCCTCTAGGGCTTTCTGGAGATTCCGTCCTCACCGTCTCTATTTCGGCAGTTTCTTATCTGCAAACCTTTTGCACTCTCCCTGCCCCCTTTTCTCACGACTGAATGTGTGTGAAGAGATCTATATTGTCTGTTGAACCCTAGCTCCTAATGTCAAATATATAGGAAGCTATCGGGCTTCTAATAGGGCCGGGCTTCAGAATTAATCTTATATTAATTCTGAATTAATACAATATCATATATTGCATAATTTAATAAGAAACTGATTAAATAAATATGGTTTATATTAAATCCGTCCCACAGATTTAATTCACCTATTTATTTAATTTAAAATAAAGATAAGACAGAATTATATTTGATTTATTCTCATAAATCAAATTTGAGATATCTTATCAATTTGAATTTCAAATTCAAATAGATCATATCCATTTAAATTCAAATTCAAAAATGATAGAGATTTAATTTATCCTTATAAATTAAATCTTACAAATATCTCTTATATTATATATATAATATATATATAAACTAATTTATATATATATAAAATATATATCCACCCTAGATTATTCATTGAATCTAGACATCTCTTAGATTCAATGAATCTGAACATCATAGCTCGCATTGGGCTATTTTGTGTGCGACCCTGTAGGCCCATATGAAGTTGGCAGTGGCCCAGTTACTATACTGACCCACAAGTCGTAAGCGGTCTCTAGCAAGGCATTACAACTACCCAAAATATATGAGGATCGATAAACGATGTAACCTTTCATACAACCATATCACGTCCCTTTTGTCACATGATATTTCGGTCAAGGATGAGGCATGGAGAACGTCATCCTCCTATTCCTGACCATTACTTTCTCGATCCCTGAGTAGTCTGAATGTGGAAATGGAACTATCCTTCCATTTCAGTATGGCCATACATTTCTCAGACTCACTCATCGAGGGGCCCAGTAATATCTCTCTACGAATGTGAGGGACAAATTCCATCTTGACCATTCACATTCCTCCGCATGAAAAACCACTAAGCCCGAGCATAGCCTTTATGATTACTCGGTCAAAAGTGACTTTTGACTAGGTCAAAGCTGAGCGTTTGTCATGTAGGAATCCATGATGATCTCAGGTCAAAGGGCATAGTGACATGGCTTGTATATGAGAGGAGCTTATGACTTGACCCATGCAACTCTCTCATAGCGGGTCGGTCCAAAACCCTATACTCTTACATGTGCTTATGACTTTGATTTATATCTCTATATATCTTCAAAGTCATACTGGTCTTATTTCATCTCTGCTCCCACATATATGACCGACCAGGGACATTTAGGATAAGATCATGAGTTATCCAAGGATGGTCATCACAGTAAACATGCAAATAATGTGATAACCTGATACAATGATTGGCCCCTAGGGCACAATTTCCAACAAAACTTATCCTCAAACTCTAGTAGAGGAGGAATAATATCTGGCCTACCTATAATTCAGTATCAGTTCTCATCTTCCTCAGCCTAATCTATCCTCTTATCGAAGGAAGAGAGCTTACCTCAGGGTTAGAGAGCACTCAGGGTTAGAGAGCACTGTACATAATTACTAGACCCATCATTACCTAGTCAACATTATCTGGTGCATACACAACATCTGACTGAATTTCTCATAATCTCAAGACTGTAAATTTGAGTCTATAAAAATATGCATGGGGTACCTTACTATAAACCTTCCTGATTGAGTCCCTTATGTTGTCATCTGAACTCTCTTCACTACCTAAAGAGTCAAAGTCTAGGTGTACCTCATCTTTATACAGCATTACAGGTTAAGGGTCTCACTGATTAACTGATGTTTCAAGCTTAACTTCATGAATCCCCATGTCTACTGCTGCAGCATTTGCTCTGTGTTCTGTCGTTGTGACCCAAAAGTCTTCTTTCATCGTGACTTATGACTTAACCTATCGCAACTTGGACATCTGGCATCCTTACTGTAGTATCTGGTCACAGCATGATACCTCAAACTACTCTTGCAGCTTCCTTAGTCGTGAACTGATCAGCTTCTGTCTCTATCCATAGAGGAAATTGCTTCTTAAACATTATTCTGCTTAGTCCAGCCACATTATTTTAATAAACATGAGACCTCGGCTGTATCGGCTGACTAAGATTAGTCGATCGTAATCATATCCTTCGTAAGACTATAAAGGTCGGGGTACAATCTCATTCGTCTAGTGTCACTGTCTTCTATCTAAACCTTTCTAAGCAGTGAACACCATCCCTATATCATACTCTAGGGAGAGAACCACTCAAACTTCTCATTATTTTAAGGGATCAGTCTCACTAAACTAGAGCATCACTGAGCCAGAACCTTCTGTTCTGTGCCAGAATCTTATGCTCTGAGCCAGAACCCTTTGTTCTGTGCTAACTTTATTTTGTACTAACGCTAGAAATCATCTGTTCAGAGCATTTCCTAAGCCAGAATCCTTTGCTCTGATACCAAAATGAAACATCCTCCTTTAAACATCTCAGAGTACACTTACAGAAGTAATCTTAACTTTATTATATCTCTCTCTGCCAAAAATCCTGACAGAAGATAACTGTACTGATTCGGTAAGTCCCATGAGAACTACCATTCTACGTAAGTACCCAGGAAAGACTGGATGAACCGGCTAGGTCCACTCAGTTCCAGCCTCCTTAGACAGAACTTACGTACACAGTACTTTGTATAGTCTACCAGCACAACGGCATTTTCTAGAAAATATCTTTGAATCTTAACCTTAACCTTAACCTCAAAAATATGAATTTTCCATTAATTGTTCCATAACACATAACCAATCTCTTTGGCCTTTCATACATTCATATACATTATGGGGTTATGCCATAATTATTTGATACATTTATTACATAATATTCAAATCTTCCAATTCCCAACCTCTCTTCATGCCTCTTTATCTTCTTTACTCATTCGTCAACCTGTGGGTTTGGGATTACATGGATGGGGTGAGATTTCTGGGGAAATCTCAGTAGCAAACGGTACTAAACAATGCATGCATTAAAGTAATTACTTGTGCTTGCTTGTGAAAGTGTAAACATTGTGTAATGTGCATGCTTCCATGTAACATATGAAATACAATTGGCCAAGGTAATCATAGAAACAGAGCTTCAATCATATACACATATGCACTCAATTCAACAAAGTCATAGCACAATCAAGCATAACATTCAATACATACAAGTTTAAGGTAAGTTTACTACCTTGGATTTAAGCTCTCTTTCTAATGCTTGCACTTGCTTCCCAAGCTTTTTGGTCAATCATTCCCCAACATCTTCTTAGAGGTTTCAAGGTCCTAATCACATTCATATTCATTACATAATCCATTAGGACCATGAACTCAAACACTACTCAAGACTATCTCTCTTGAACCTTTAATTTGCTTTAACTAACATAACTTTCTTTAATCTTTGCCAATTAACTTGGCCCTTGAATCAATTGATGTCTTGACCTTACCCTACACAATTTTACCTTTTGAATCCATTTATGAACTAAAAATAACCAAATTCCAGCAAGAATACACTGTTCTGTACAGATTTGGAAAAACATACATAAATCTTCCAAAAATTCTCATTTTGATTCCAATGCTTCCCATACTTGTTCCTCCACTTTCCCCCCACACAAAATCTCATTTTAAGACCATTGTAAGTATCAAAATCATGAAATTCAAATCACTGTTCATGCGAGTGAACAGTAACCAAAAGGAAATTTTCAACATTACAACCTTTAATTCCAATGGTTTCCAAGGTTCAAAATCTTTCCAATCCTACACAAAATTATCATATAAACTCAATGGAAGCATTAAATCATTGAAATTCCATCTCTTTCTATCATGAACAGTGCATGAACAGTGCAAACCGAAATGTTCTTCCATGGTAAAGTCAAGAACATCAACTTAATCCAACAACCAACCATGCAACTAGCTTGTTTAAACTATCTATGACATAAAACTCATGTTCCTCTCACATATACATAGAAATTCCAGCAGCATTTCCCCAAGATTTAAGCCTAAAAAATCACTTAAACTCAAGCACAAACCATAAGAACAAAAGGTAGAAGCAAGGAGACAACTTACCTTACTTGCTCCTTCAAGACCCTTGCTTCTTCCTTGCTTTCTTCCACTTTCTTTCTCTAGAACTCACTTCTCTTTCTAAAGGAGCTCTTGGGTGTAAAGAATGAATGGAAAAGGGGGGTATTTATAGGAAAAGTCATGTGCCATTTGAAGGCCAAGATCACTTTGAAAACTATTTGATCTAATGGTTAAAGGTTTGATCTTGGAATGTCTTTTCACTTTTCACTCAAGACCTTACCACCATGACATCACTAGCATGGCCTCCCTTGGTACACCTAACCCTTCCTCTTTTTGGGTGCCATTTTGAAGTCCTTGTGGGTCCCACCATGTGCAACACCTAATTCTTACTTTATTCTCTTTTTCTTTCTTTTCAAAAATCCATAAATTATTCATTATTGGACTTGGGCTCCAAGATAACTTTTGAGCCTTATTGGGCTGGCCTAGGACGAAATGTTGGGCCTCTTTTAGGTCCAATAGCTAATTGGCACAAATCCCAATGTACTTTCCTTATACCGATATCCTTAAATTATCCTGATCTCAGAATAAATGCTAAACACCTCCTTTAATTGTTCTAACATTTTTAGAAATTCATTCTAATATAAAATGAATTCTCTACAAAGTTTCATAATTTTCTGAGACCCAGAAGTCCTGTTAAAAATTACATATGTTTCCTTTAACCCTTTATCGGTGTCCTTTTTCACCGTAAATTCCATAATTAATTCTACAGGACTCCTTTTTGACTCCTGTCAACTCCATAAATTCTCATATTAATTATAATAATTTACTATCAAATTTCCTCTGATATCAATCCATTGTGTGAAATGACCAAAATGCCCTCCATTTACTTCTGGTTTCTTAGGGCATCAAAGTGGCATTTTCATAATTTTGCACTTTGGCTCTTAGACTTTCTTCCTCTTCCAATTAATCCTTTTCTTTACATAAATATGACCAAATCTTTTCCTAAACATCTCATATATTTTATTCAATCTGTACATACAACTTAGTACAGAAATTAGGGATGTTACACAGTGAGGTTCATGAGCTAATTTCATATAGTAAATGAATGAGTTTTTCCATGAAATTTTATGAAATTAAAGTACACATTATGATCTTTAAATCCATAGGTAATTAGCCTCAATTGGATAAGTATACAAGGAGAAATAAATTTTTGAAAATGGGGCAAAGAAACTGGAACTTCCAGATTTACCAAATGAACAGTAAAGTTCAACGAATAAACTGATTTGATATGGACAAGGAAACCTCATTTTGATATTTTTCTATCAAATTTGAATGAAATATATTTCATTAGAAATTGGAATCACCTCAAAACGATTTTTCTAGATTTGATTATGAATTTTCAAAGTTCAGGCTGTAATCTGGAATTACCCAGTGAATAGTGACAGTGAACAGTACCGTAAGCCCAACTCTTGGAAATTAATGTTTTTAAGTTTAAGAGGTATTCCAATGATCTAAGATAATTCCAATTGAGTATATATAAGGTTAAGGTTAAGGTCAAGATTTAAGGTTAAAATTTAAAGATGTGTACTAGAAAAATACCGTTGTGCTGGTAGACTATACAGAGTACTGTGTACGTAGGTGCTGTCTAAGGAGGCTGGAAGTGAGTGGACCTAGCCGGTTCATCCAGTCTTTCTTGGGTACTTATGTAGAATGGTAGTTCTCATGGGGAATTATCGAATCAGTACAGTTATTTTCTACCAGAATTTCCGGCAAGAGAGATATAATCCAGTTAAGAGTGCTATAGCAAGAGTACTATGAGAGATATAAAGAAGGATGTTTCAAGAGGCCATACAGTGTTTTCTAAGGCCCATAGTGACACCAGGGAAGGCCCAAGCCCATAATATCAGTTCAGTAGTAAGAGGGGCCGGTGTCCGGGAAAACTGTGCAAAATGACGAAAATACCCTTATGTTATAGAATAACTGAAGAATGAGTAAAGGGTATTTTGGTCATTTGGCTAAGGTTAGACAGTCAAGAAGGGGTATCTGGATAGTTGAACAGGGCCAGAGAATACTCTGGTAAGATATGAAAAGACAATAATGCCCCTAGACCTAGTAAAGTAAAGAAAAGAAAAGAAAGGGACTTAGATGCAATTATGAAAAGTGCAAGGCCAAAAAGAAAAGTAGACAAAAATGTGGGGTCCTTAAGTGTAATTTTAGCCAAGTAAAAAGGGACTTAAATGAAAAGAAGAAAAGTTCCCTGGGGCTAAATTGTAATTAAAGAAAGTCAGGCCGGAAGTGGTTTGGACTGTCCGAAAGCATTTCAGTCCCAGATTTCACCGGTAGAGAGAGCAAGTGACGCTCGATAATCTGGCTTAATACAGGAATTTTTTCAAGACTCCAGATAGCAAGAATTGATCTGATAGTCCAAAAGTTATAAAAATTCCTACCTGATATCCTAGATTTCAGATCTAAGTGAGAAAATACAGGATGATACGTCCTTATGGGAAGGATGTCAGGAAACTGACAGAATACCGATAGGAGGCCTGTAGAAAAAGTTATTCGCAAATTAGAAAATCCAGACGGGAGTGTGAGGCCTCCGGGTATCCGATAGGGAGATTTATCGGTATTTGAAAAGGGACTGAATGAGTTCGGATGATCTCAGTCAGATGACTGATATGACTCACAGGGATGCCTAAACACCGCAGTAATGCGTGCCATGAAGGTAGTGGACCCTGAAAGGCCCAATAATGGTGCCATCAAAGTCCCAGTAAGACCCTTGGACTGATAGGTGGGCCAGTGTCCAGCAGAACCCTGGAAAAGTGCAAAATTACGAAAATGCCCCTGTGTTGTACTAAAGAGTAATAGATGAATGGAGGGCATTTTGGTCATTCTGGATTAGAGTAAAACTCCAGATTGAGAAATTGGACTTCAATGACCTTGAAAGTGGTTCTAAATGCTACCAAATGGTCCCTAAGACATAAGAAAGTAAGGATGTTTCATTTTGGTATCAGAGCAGAACGTTCTGGCATAGACCAGAAAGGGCTCTGGTTCAGAGCATAAGATTCTGGTACAGAACAGAAGGTTCTGGCTCAGTAATACTCTGAAATAGTTAAGATGTGTGGTATGTGGTATGGGTTATTCTAGATGTTTTACATATATACGTAGATTATTGTGCGTATATATGACTGGATTTCCCAATTCTAGAAAAAAAAAAGTAGAAGTTATGGTTAATACAAGAAGAACAGTTAGACCCAGAGTGGTAGAGCATCAGGAAGAGCGTACTAATAGTCAGATAGACCCTATGCAAGTTATTCTAGATAGGCTAGAACAGCAACAACATGCGATAGATGAGATGCGGGCAGCCCAGGCTAGCCAAGATCAAGAACGAGATTCTGCTATCGCTACGGTGGTTGATGCTGCAGTTGCTAGCTTACAGCAGTATGAGAAGGAGGTAGTACCAGAGAATAATGTAGAACCTGAACCTCAGCCAGATCATGAGCAGACTGGAATGAATAGACGTCAGGGGTCTATAGGAGATAACAATAACCAGGAAAGTCTGCAAATATGGATGGAACGATTCCATAAGTTTAAACCACCCATGTTTGAAGGGACTTTTGACACCCAAGTAGCTGAGGATTGGGTTAGCCAGTTAGAGAAAATCTTTAAGATTTTAGAATGTTTTACTGAAAGAAAGGCCCAGCTGGCGGTTTACAAGCTAGAAAAAGATGCAGATAGGTGGTGGAGGAATACAGAAGTGATTCTGCACTCAAGAAATATTCCACTTACATGGGAAGTATTTCTTGAGCAGTTCAACGAGAAATATTTTCCACAGTCAGTAAGGGATGAACGTGAAGCAGAATTTTTAATATTAAAGCAGGGTGAGCAAGAACCCTTTGATGATTATCTTGCTAGGTTCATTCGTCTTTCACGATATTCCACTTACCTATGCTGTATGAATGATGAGAGGTGGACCTGTCACATCCTTATTTTTATACATCTTAGGGACCATTCAGTAGCACTTAAACCACTTTCAGGGTCATTGAAGTCTAAACACTTAATCTGGAATTTTATTCATATCGAGTACTGTTCACTGTGGCAAATTCCAGATGAGTGACCTGACTTTGAAAATTCATAACTAATTCTAGAAAAATCAAAATGAAGTGGTTCTAATTGCTACATGAATATAACTCAAATATATTTCAGGGAAAAATCATTGGTTGACCAATACTTGACAAATTTAACGTGGGTCAACGTTCCAATATTACTGTTCATCCAATGACTTTCTCCTGAATCCAGCATTCTGGTCCCAACTTTAACAATTTATATCTTTTCTTGTATACGTCCAAATTAGACATTATATATATCAAATTAAATATTAGTATGTCTACTTTCTACCCTAAAAATTTCGTACATTAATTCAATCATTTACTATTTTTAATGATTTATCAAACATGAATGGGTCTTCACGAGTTACTGTTCACTGAGCCTATTTTCAGCATTTAGTCTTTACATACCCAAGCATACAACCAACACATATCAGTCATACAGGCCAGATAACAATTAATATCAAATAATCAACTGTTATATATCAGTGCATGATTAACTCCCTCATACTCTATTACATCCTTCTCTGTCTAAAATCCGGCAGCATAACTGCTACGATTCTTCTTTAGAAAGTAACCGATGTTGTACCGATTCGGTAATTCCCTTATGAGAACTACCATTCTACGTAGTACCCAGGAAAGACTGGATGAACCTTCTGGGTCCACTCACTTCCAGCCTCCTTAGACAGCACTACGTACACAGTACGTATCAGTTCCTTTCTTTGTTCCGTCTTCGTTGCCGGAATTTCGGCAGCTACCGGCGTCTCTTAAGATTTCCAAATTTTATTTTGACAGAACCTCCCCTGTAATGTTATGTTTGGGAATGAGATTCAAAAGAATCCCAGTAACAATAATCATAACAAAATATGTAATGCAGAGTGACGGTGCTTGCTTGTGACTGTGTACAGATAAGTATGCTGCATGCTTCCATATTCAATAACTTATGATCATAGCATTGGAATAGAGCTTCAAGCATAACATATATGACAACAATCAACCAAACAAGACAACACATCACAAAGACATTACATAAGAGCTAGGATTAGTTGTTACCTCAAAAGCAGAGCTTCAGAACCTCTCTACTACTTCCAACTTCACCAGAACTTCCTTACTTCTTTCTTTCTCTCACTTTCTCTCTCAAGAACTTCTTTCTTCCTCTCTTTCTTGCTTGCACCAAAATGAAGTAGTAAGGGGGGGTATTTATAGTGTTGAGCAATGGCAATCTTGTAATTAGGAAGACTTATGATCCTGTGGTCCTGGTTTTTCCTGGAATTTCCTATTTTCTTTAATTCTCTTTTACTGCATCACCCTGGACACCTCATGGGACACCTCATAGGACACTTCATCACCCATATTCTTCATGTGACGAAATTTGGAGGTTCTGGAAGCTTTCCGATCCAATCCGGCACCGGCCCGGTCCATCGCCTCGAAAAACGTGCTGTTTTCTGCATCTGATGTTTCTGAAGATCCTTTTTATGTCTACTGACCTCACATTTAGTATCTAGACCCTTTATATCATTAACTTTTTAATACTGGGTCCAGACTCAATTACAGATCCCCTGCGAAATGACCAAAATGCCCTTGGTGCCCTATCTTGTCCTATTTTAACCCTAAGGGCAAAATCGTCATTTCACACCTTTCTGGACCCTTTCAAAGCTTATACTGGCTCTAGTCAACCTTATTTAGACATGTATTGACCTCTGGGTCTGTCCAAAATGACCAGAATACCCTTTATTCATCTGCTGCCCTTTTTGTACAACATAGGGGCATTTTCGTAATTTCGCACTTTTCCGGGGTTCTGCTGGACACTGGCCCACCTATCAATCTAAGAGTCTTATTGGGCCTCTAATGGCGCCATTTTTGGGCTTCCTGGGTCCATTACCTGTATGGCACGCATTACGAGAAATCTTCCTTTAACACAGTTCATTGAATATTTTAACTATTATTTACCGATTATACACCTTTTTCGGACACCGGCTCTTTTTCCCAGATACAGTGTCCTACTGTGTTCAGGCATCCTTGGGGGTTATAACGGTCATCTGACCGAAGTCATTCGATCGCATTTAGCCCCTTTAAAAATACCGATAAATCTCCAACCCAGATCCCCGGAGGCCTCACACTCCCGTTTGGATTTTCTAATTTGCAGATAACTTTTCCTACAGACCTCCTATCGGTATTCTGTCAGTTTCCTGACCTCCGTCCCATAAGGGGGCATCATCCTGTATTTTCCCACTTATATCTGAAATCTAGGGTATCCGGTATAAATTTTTATAACTTTCGGACGATCAGTCCATTTCTGGCTATCTGGAGTCTTCAAAAATTCCGGTATTAGGCTTGGTTACCCGGCGTCACCTACCCTACCTTCGGGTAGAATCTGGGACTGAAATGCTGTCGGGCGGTGCAAACCACTTCTGGCCTATTTTCTTTAATTATACTTTAGCCCCAGGGAACTTTTCCTTCTTTATAATTAAATCCCTTAATTTGGCTAAAATTACACTTTAAGACCCCACATTTTTATCTACCTTTCCTTCCTTACCTTAAACTTTCTATATTTGCATTTAATCCTTTCTTTTCCTTTCTTTTGCAATTTAATCATTTTCTTTACATAAAGGACCACATCTTTTTCCTGAAACAGAGCTCATATATTCCGTTTATTCTGTACATAGGAACCAGTACAGAAAATTAAGGATATTACATTTCTCTCCCCCTAAAAATAAATTTCGTCCCCGAAATTTACATTACATCTATCCTATACAAATAATTCAGGGTACTTTTCTCTCATCTTTTCTTCTGTTTCCCATGTAGCCTCTTGTTCAGTCAAGCCTTTCCAGATCACTTTAACTAAAGGAATTTGCTTATTCCGCAACTGCTTGACTTTTCTATCAGTAATTCGCACCGGTCCAATGAAACATCCTCCCTTACAGCCCTCAGAGTACACTAGCGGAAGCAATACTAGCTTTATTATGCGTTAGCTTCATAATCCAAAATTTGAATATGCCAAACATTATTTATCATTGAATCATAACATGTCATACAATATGGCATATACATAATCCTCATATCTCTATTACATCTCGTTCTGCCTAAACTTCGGCAGCATAACCGCTACGCTTCAGCTGTACAAAGACCTGAACCGTACTGATTCGGTAATTCCCTCATGAGAACTACCATTCTACGTAGTACCCAGGAAAGACTAGATGAACCGGCTAGGTCCACTCACTTCTAGCCTCCTTAGACAGCACTACGTACACAGTACTTATCATATACTGATGTTCAGTCTTTACTCCGGCAGCATAACGGCGTCTCTTAGGATTCTCTAAATCCACTTCAGCATAACCTCCCTGTAATGGGTTATGGATGGGGATGAGATTCGGGGGAATCTCAGTAGCAACAATCATAACAATATATGTAATGCAGAGTGACAGTGCTTGCTTGTGATTGTGTACAGATAAGTATGCTGCGTGCTTCCATGCTTAATAACATATGATCATAGCATTACAGCAGAGCTTCAGACATAACATATAAGACAACAATCCAACCAAACAATAGCACATCAAATCACAAAGCCATTACATAGAAGTTAGGATTAGTTACTACCTGGCTAGCTCAGCAGAACCTTACTATCTCTATTCTGCTTCCAGCTCCGCCAGAACTTCCTTTCTTCCTTTCTCCTTTCTCTCTTCCTTTCCTTCCCTTTCCCTCTCTTCTTTCTCTCTCATTCTCTCCTCCTCCGCGGGATGCAAATGGAATGGGGGAAGGGGGTATTTATAATAGGGCTCAATGGCACAATCGTAGTTTCTATGAACTTTGATCCTGCGGTCCTGGTTTTTCCTGGATTTTCCTATTTTCTTTTATTTCTCCTTTACTGCATCATCGTGCCAACTCACCATGCTGACTCAGCGCCTCATTTTTCACATGTCACAATTCCCTGGACACCTCAGCATGCTGACTCATCATGCTGACTCACCGGTCCAGTCTCTTGCCTCGTAATGCGTGCCCTCAGCTTTATCTGCTTTCTGCAGACTAATGCCATGTGGCAACTGGAAGAGACCTTGCACGTTTCCTAATGCCACCCAGATAAGTCCCAGACTTATCTGATCACCTCCTCGGTTTACGTGCCTCCTCGGTTATCGCGCCAACCGAGTATCCTTACTTTACTGAATCATTACTTTAATGCCATGTGGCATCTTGTGGGACCCATGAGTATACCTTATCAGTTTACTTCATGGTTTCCAGATAACCTTTCCTGTATCTGATATCCTACCTCCGGTCTATCTCCAACCGGGTAACTATCTCTCTTGGACCTTCACCACTCTTGGCCCATACGCTTAGCGCCACTTTAGTCACTAGTCGCGACCTCAACATCACCTTGTCGCGACCTTACAATTCGGTGTACATTAGTCGCGACCAAAACATCTTCTCGTCGCGACCAAAACATTCTATCGTCGCGACCATAACACTTTTTAGTCGCGTCTAAGGTTTTCTGCCACTATTAGTCGCGATATCACTGCTTTCTAGTCGCGACCATACTTCTTTTACGTCGCGACCATAATGCTTTCTTGTCGCGTATAGCTATTTCTGAAACCACTAGTCGCGACCATGCTTTACTATAGTCGCGACCAGAACGGTCAGCTCGCAACCTTTATCCTTTACATCACCCCAAATGGCCATTCTACCCCTTGGGACTTCCACTGTTTGCACATAAGTTCCCGTATCTTTACTTACTCGCAGCTTAGTCCCTAAAAACTCTCTTATGTCTCTGGGACTTCTGCTCAAAAGGGGTCTGGTAGCCTCTCATTCTCAGGCTATTTCCGTGTCTCAAGGCCTGAAAATTGGGATGTTACATTTCTCCTCCCCTTTAAATAAATTTCGTCCTCGAAATTTAATCAGTACCATAGCCAAATTAACTTAACATCTGGCAAAGTACTCATCATAACTTTACATCTCTTCGTAACATGCCTTTCTTTCCCTGGGTTAATCCAATCAGAGTTGAAATCTACTTTCCTCTTATGGACCACTTACTGCACTTATGAGTAGTGTCCATTTCTTTCATATGAAATCCTCTCGAATATTACTGTATTCGGGAATTTTTCTTCTAACTACTCATCATACTTGTAGCATTTCATCTTTCTTTGCACTTAACTTCATACAGAGAGAGGACTTACGCAGCTATTCTTTCTTTACTTTGCTGCTAAACAAAAGCACCTACTCTAACATGCATAATGCTTGGCCAACATACTGCAGGACTGCATACCTGCTTATGAATGCAAAGCTCTAACATCGGAGCTTAAGCATTCCTGTTCTAACTAGGCACAGCTCTAACACTCGGAGCTTGCATAGTTTTAGCATAACATTAAGCCTAACATCTCATGCAAAGAGTGAAAGCTCTCATTTTCTATTCTCTTTCATAGCATAACATTCAAACATCTGATTCCTACCAAACAGGGAGCCTCTCTGTCTGTTCATACAATGCACATCTCTAGGTGCGTGTCATATTACACGTTTACTACCGTGTATCTCATTACATGCCTTTGATACGTTATCATGGCATATCTAGCCCACTCTAGCTATCTCATGGTGTATTTCACCCTTTCATAACTTATCTTGTCTTATCACAAGACTAACATAAGACTGGCTTTCTCTTTTTCATAGAACTGCGTTCTATCTCAGCCTTGCCTTAGACCCTCTTCTCTAGGTCTTCTCTAGCCTTTTAATCTCTTTACCCCTCATCTGGGTAATCTTTATCTACTCATACTTTTCTATTCTTATTACATTGAGGATTTTCTTCTCTGCTTCTCAGAGGATTCTCTTCTCTGCTTCTTATTACACAGAGGATTCTCTTCTCTGCTTCTCATGCATACTTCTACAAAACTTTGAATCTCAGTACTCAGATTTAAACTTGGACTCCATCTTCGTTTAAGGGAAAACTAAGTTCAGTCTGTAGACTAGAGGCTACCTGAGGAAAATCATTATAAAACAATTTCTCTGGGTCAGGTTATCAACTAGTGAAACTTCCTTACCTTAACTTCGTCTTTGGCATTCATCTTCCCAAAGAGATACTACATCGTACTCATGTCTCATGGCTCATTACTTTCCTTAGGCTAGGTCTAACTGCGACCTCGGGATCTAACTACGATCAACCGTTAGCCTCTTCAGAATCTAACTGCGACTCTGAATCTGTTAGGATCTAACTGCGACCCTGGAGCCATGTTAGGATCTAACTGTGACCCTCCAGAATCTAACTGCGATTCTGTTGTACTGTATATCTCCCGAAGATCTTAAACCAACAGACTAAGTTATAAGGTTAACTGCTTCCACCTGTTGATAACTCCATAAAAATTTTATAGCCTCACATCATTTACCCAGACTTTACTTACTTCCTCTCTTACTCAGGAGTTCCTTCTCATCTTTCTTACTTTACTGTGGCTTACCATTGGCTTGTGCCATCATGGTCTAACCACCTGCCATTGCATTCTACTGCTATGGCCTCATCATAACTCATCTGTGCTCTAACTGTGAACCATTTGAACTATGCTCCAACTACGAGCATCCTGTATCAGATCCAACTCTTATCTGAAGAGTGATCTATACTCATCTGAATCTAGCTCTATCTGAGAGCCATCTGTTTCAGATCCAACTCTTATCTGAAGAGTGATCTAAAAACAATCTCTTTACTCTTATCTGCTTACCATTCCGCTTAATAGAAATGGTCCTGAGTACTGTATTCACAAGTCTGCAGAATTACCCGAGTAACTTCAAACATATCTGAATATCATAACTTATTGTCCCATGAACTGAGACTATCTATCATCCTCAATACCTATCTCATTACATGTCATATGGTATGGGAGCAACATACTTTCTCATCTCATATATACTCTACCCTTCATGCACTGTAAAAGGGAGTATTCATTCATCATGGCATACTCTAACATGCATGTCATCATATGACAATTGCAAGGAGATGCAACTATCATAACTTATGGCATCATAAGCCATATCATCATCATACTTTGCTCAACCATCCATCAGACTAACTAAACCTCAAGGCATATTTCATTTATCATATTGCCTATCATATCTTGGTCAGTCATCCTGAAACATCTGTCTATCTCAGGCTGCCACACTACCCTCTTATTAAGGTACAGACTCAACCCTTCATCACTCTTTCTTACATAGGGGAGTCACTGTATCCCGTAATCTGTGGCTACCTTCTACTATCTCATTTCTTCTTTTGTCTATCTATCAGTCTCAGTCTATTCTTGACCAGACTGTGGTTCCTTATCGGCCTCTACTGTAACCGCCTAGAACCCCTTTACAAAGATATTATCCGCTTTCCCCTTAGGTAGGCTTGGTGCCCACATGAGGTCACGGTTTTGTTTTCCAGACACACGAGCCACAGCCCTTAAGCACCTGAAAACGCATCTTTCTCTTAATCCTAGCGAACTTCAGTCGCCTAGATCTCATTCATTATCTTTTACTATTATTTCTATTCTTTAGGGTACTCTACCCTAGATCTCTGTGATGGAATCCCTCTGCTTAGGGAATTTTAACTCTTTACCTATTAACCATCACGTCCTTAGCCTTAGCCTTAGGCCATATCAAAACATCATCACATCTCTAGCCTTTAGGCTATGCCCTAGGATTACTCCGAGGCAAACGTCATACTAGCTATCCCATTCTAGCTCTCAGGTCTTTTATTCAACTAGGTTGAATAAGACTTTTACCATGTAGATCTACTCCTCGTAATCACATGGAGGATCTGTCTCATTCTAGCTATCTCATCTAGCTAGCTCATCTTAACATTATCATCCTTTGCGGCTTATCCTGCCTAGCAAAGATGACTTGCTTATTGGAGTTGCCAACTTCCTCTATGCATGACTTCTGCACTCAAGCTCTATGTTCATGCTTTGTGTTCACCTGTCTTTTCCTTTACAACGAAACATGAACACCTCTTATTCCCTCTATGATTTCTCATTACCCTTAACTCCTCACGACTTATCATTTCTATTCTTTAGTCGTGACCTACAGCTTCAGACGTCGCGTCCTTAACATTTTCTATCTTCTAGTCGCGACCTAAATCTTCTTTCGTCGCGACCTTAACCTTTCTACGTCGCGACTCAACTCCTCTACCGTCGCGACCATGATATTTTCTCGTCGCGACTTATGTCTCTTTACGTCGCAACCAAATCTTTCTGTGAATAACCGTCGCGACCTATAAACTTAAGCGTCGCGCCTAAACCTCTCATTGAGGCTACCCGTCGCGACATAAACCACTTTAGTCGCGACCGGAGTGCTATTCTGTCGTACTCAAGGGCTAAATCAGAGCATCACTAAGCCAGAACCTTCTGTTCTGTGCCAGAATCTTATGCTCTGAACCAGAGTCCTTTCTGGTTGGTGCCAGAACCTCTTGCTCTGATACCAAAATGAAACATCCTCCCTTACAGCCCTCAGAGTACACTAGCGGAAGCAATACTAGCTTTATTATGCGTTAGCTTCATAATCCAAAATTTGAATATGCCAAACATTATTTATCATTGAATCATAACATGTCATACAATATGGCATATACATAATCCTCATATCTCTATTACATCTCGTTCTGCCTAAACTTCGGCAGCATAACCGCTACGCTTCAGCTGTACAAAGACCTGAACCGTACTGATTCGGTAATTCCCTCATGAGAACTACCATTCTACGTAGTACCCAGGAAAGACTAGATGAACCGGCTAGGTCCACTCACTTCTAGCCTCCTTAGACAGCACTACGTACACAGTACTTATCATATACTGATGTTCAGTCTTTACTCCGGCAGCATAACGGCGTCTCTTAGGATTCTCTAAATCCACTTCAGCATAACCTCCCTGTAATGGGTTATGGATGGGGATGAGATTCGGGGGAATCTCAGTAGCAACAATCATAACAATATATGTAATGCAGAGTGACAGTGCTTGCTTGTGATTGTGTACAGATAAGTATGCTGCGTGCTTCCATGCTTAATAACATATGATCATAGCATTACAGCAGAGCTTCAGACATAACATATAAGACAACAATCCAACCAAACAATAGCACATCAAATCACAAAGCCATTACATAGAAGTTAGGATTAGTTACTACCTGGCTAGCTCAGCAGAACCTTACTATCTCTATTCTGCTTCCAGCTCCGCCAGAACTTCCTTTCTTCCTTTCTCCTTTCTCTCTTCCTTTCCTTCCCTTTCCCTCTCTTCTTTCTCTCTCATTCTCTCCTCCTCCGCGGGATGCAAATGGAATGGGGGAAGGGGGTATTTATAATAGGGCTCAATGGCACAATCGTAGTTTCTATGAACTTTGATCCTGCGGTCCTGGTTTTTCCTGGATTTTCCTATTTTCTTTTATTTCTCCTTTACTGCATCATCGTGCCAACTCACCATGCTGACTCAGCGCCTCATTTTTCACATGTCACAATTCCCTGGACACCTCAGCATGCTGACTCATCATGCTGACTCACCGGTCCAGTCTCTTGCCTCGTAATGCGTGCCCTCAGCTTTATCTGCTTTCTGCAGACTAATGCCATGTGGCAACTGGAAGAGACCTTGCACGTTTCCCAATGCCACCCAGATAAGTCCCAGACTTATCTGATCACCTCCTCGGTTTACGTGCCTCCTCGGTTATCGCGCCAACCGAGTATCCTTACTTTACTGAATCATTACTTTAATGCCATGTGGCATCTTGTGGGACCCATGAGTATACCTTATCAGTTTACTTCATGGTTTCCAGATAACCTTTCCTTTATCTGATATCCTGCCTCCGGTCTATCTCCAACCGGGTAACTATCTCTCTTGGACCTTCACCACTCTTGGCCCATACGCTTAGCGCCACTTTAGTCACTAGTCGCGACCTCAACATCACCTTGTCGCGACCTTACAATTCGGTGTACATTAGTCGCGACCAAAACATCTTCTCGTCGCAACCCAAACATTCTATCGTCGCGACCATAACACTTTTTAGTCGCGTCTAAGGTTTTCTGCCACTATTAGTCGCGATATCACTGCTTTCTAGTCGCGACCATACTTCTTTTACGTCGCGACCATAATGCTTTCTTGTCGCGTATAGCTATTTCTGAAACCACTAGTCGCGACCATGCTTTACTATAGTCGCGACCAGAACGGTCAGCTCGCAACCTTTATCCTTTACATCACCCCAAATGGCCATTCTACCCCTTGGGACTTCCACTGTTTGCACATAAGTTCCCGTATCTTTACTTACTCGCAGCTTAGTCCCTAAAAACTCTCTTATGTCTCTGGGACTTCTGCTCAAAAGGGGTCTGGTAGCCTCTCATTCTCAGGCTATTTCCGTGTCTCAAGGCCTGAAAATTGGGATGTTACATCCAACCTCATAGGTCAAGTCATCTCGCAGTGCGACTTCATCTTGCTCTATCACATGAGATGGATCTGGAATATACTTCTTTAATTGGGAAACATGGAACACATCATGTATCTGGCTGAGATTCGGAGGAAGAGCCAACTTGTAAGCTACTGCTCCTATCTTTGAGAGAATCTGGAATGGCCCGATGTATCTTGGATGCAACTTCTTTACCTTAATCGATCGTCCGGCTCCTGTGGTTGGAGTTAACTTAAGGAATACATGTTCTCCTTCTTCAAACTCCAACGGCTTCCTTCTGACATCTGCATAGCTCTTCTGTCTGCTTTGAGCCGTCAACAATCGTTTTCTAATTACCGCAACTTGTTCTGCAGTTTGATCCACTATATCCGGACCAAGCATTCTTCTCTCGCTCAACTCTAGCCAGCATAAGGGGGATCTACATTTCCATCCATAGAGTGCTTCAAAAGGTGCCATCTGTATACTGGCCTGATAACCATTGTTATATGCAAACTCTATAAGGGGTAAATGGATATCCCAGCTGCCTTTGAAATCTAGGACACATGCTCTCAGCATATCCTCCAACGTCTGTATTGTTCTTTCAGATTGACCATCTGTCTGAGGATGATAAGCTGTACTGAATCTGAGAGTAGTGCCCATTTCTTCCTGTAGAGCCCTCCAGAAATTTGAAGTAAATCGAGGATCTCTATCAGACACAATGCTGCTTGGGATACCATGGAGTCTAACGATCTCCTTGTTGGAGATTGTGCCCTAGGGGCCAATCATTATCTTATGAACATTGTTGATTTATGAATTTCTTAATAAAGTTATCATATTATTTGCATGTTTACTATGATGACAATCCTTGGATAACTCGTGATCTTATCCTAAATGTCCCTGGTCGGTCATCTATGTGGGAGCAGAGATGAAATAAGACCAGTATGACTTTGAAGATATATAGAGATATAAATCAAAGTCATAAGCACATGTAAGAGTACAGGGTGTTGGATCGACCCGCAATGAGAGAGCTGCATGGGTCAAGTCATAAGCTTCTCTCATATACAAGCCATGTCACTATGCCCTTTGACCTGAGATCATCATGGATTCCTACATGACAAACGCTCAGCTTTGACCTAGTCAAAAGTCACTTTTGACCGAGTGATCATAAAGGCTATGCTCGGGCTTAGTGGTTTTCATGCGGAGGAATGTGAATGGTCAAGATGGAATTTGTCCCTCACATTCGTAGAGAGATATTACTGGGCCCCTCGATGAGTGAGTCTGAGAAATGTATGGCCATACTGGAATGGAAGGGTAGTTCCATTTCTATATTCAGACTACTCAGGGATCGAGAAAGTAACGGTCAGGAACAGGAGGATGACGTTCACCATGCCTCATCCTTGACCGAAATATCGTGTGACAAAAGGGACGTGATATGGTTGTATGAAAGGTTACATCGTTTATCGATCCTCATATGTTTTGGGTAGTCGTAATGCCTTGCTAGAGACCGCTTACGACTTGTGGGTCAGTATAGTAACTGGGCCACTGCCAACTTCATATGGGCCTACAGGGTCGCACACAAAACAGCCCAATGCGAGCTATGATGTCCAGATTCATTGAATCTAAGAGATGTCTAAATTCAATGAATAATCTAGGGTGGATATATATTTTATATATATATATAAATTAGTTTATATATATATTATATAAATAATATAAGAGATATTTGTAAGATTTAATTTATAAGGATAAATTAAATCTCTATCATTTTTGAATTTGAATTTAAATGGATATGATCTATTTGAATTTGAAATTCAAATTGATAAGATATCTCAATTTTGATTTATGAGAATAAATCAAATATAATTCTGTCTTATCTTTATTTTAAATTAAATAAATAGGTGAATTAAATCTGTGGGACGGATTTAATATAAACCATATTTATTTAATCAGTTTCTTATTAAATTATGCAATATATGATATTGTATTAATTTAGAATTAATATAAGATTAATTCTGAAGCCCGGCCCTATTAGAAGCCCGATAGCTTCCTATATATTTGACATTAGGAGCTAGGGTTCTACACACAATAGATCTCTTTACACACATTCAGTCGTGAGAAAAGGGGGCAGGGAGAGTGCAAAAGGTTTGCATATAAGAAACTGCCGAAATAGAGACGGTGAGGACGGAATCTCCATAAAGCCTTAGAGGGACAAGAGGCGCTAGCACGTCGTTCGCAATTGGAACGCTGTTCGTGTGGATACCGGTAGAGGAAGCCGATCTGAGCTGTCGACTTCTACGATACGGCCAGACACGAAGAAAGGTCGCGACCAGAACACACTTAGGTCGCGACCAAACGGGCATCTGAACGTCAGAAATCCGAAAAGAGGAGACAGGTCGCGACGTGAAGTTGAAGAGGTCGCGACTAAAAGCTCCAGAGGCGACAGGTCGCGACTAGAAGCAGAGTAGGTCGCGACTACAAACTCCAGAGGAGACAGGTCGCGACTAGAAGCTGAGGAGGTCGCGACTGAAAGTTCCAGAGGCGAGGAGTCGCGACTAGTGGACACTGAGGTCGCGACCAAAGCTTGAAACCGAAGGTAACACTTCTTTCTCCTTGACTTAAACACATTCGGTAGATCCTGGCTGGGAATGGAAAAATTTTTTAAAGTTAATTTCCGCTGCGTGTCTTCCAATTCCCTACAGTGGTATCAGAGCCATGCCGTTTTGTGTTTAAGTTAGGTTTGATTGTTGATACATGTGATGTATGTTAGACTTCTTAGCTGATTATATGATAACATGCGTGATATGTATGACATATATGGAATCTGTTTATGTATGACATATACGGAATCTAAAAGGAAACTGAAATCGGTGGTGTATATCAATTAATTTGATCAATTAATATTGATGGGGTCTAAGGAAAAAGAATTAAGATTCTTGATTATTTATCAAAAAAAAAATTTCTATTGGGGCGCTGCCCCACACCCCGCCCGCTAACCGGCTAGCGGGACCGCCGTGGCTATTTAATCGTAGCGCAACATAATCGTAATATGTATTGACTTTCCTGATATATGAATGTTTTGAAACATTTATTGCCCTTCAAATAGTATGAATTTTGATTCTTGAATGTTTGGGTATGGTGAACAATATGGCTCTAGATTACAAGTGTTGTAATTTTTCTAAATACGGCCTGCGTGTCGTGCCTTCCTCTAATGACTCTCGTTGTACATTCTCTTCTCATCTCACTCCCCTCGAATGTTAAAACGAGGTTTCCTTATGTAATTTTCCTATTCTAATTAGACAGCTTCTCTCATTGGCTTGAGGGGACTTAGGATAGGTGAGCCATATTGTGTCACGTTTAAGATTATGCATCTTTTGATTAGATCACTGCATGTATGTTTTAATATGCATAATACTTGTATGAGATACAACCGCGATACATGCATCTTATAAACCAGATAATTAATTAAACCCTCTAAAAGAAATCTTAAGTCATATGCCGTCAATTAATGGACACTTGTCAAAACCTCGATCGCTCATTTGTAGGTCCACCAAAGTGGGTGCATTTGAGTTATCTTGGGGAGATAAGCAAGAGTAATGGTGCTGCTCTGATGTTTGTTATTGTTTGACTTAATTGAGATTATCAAAACGGTTTTGGGTCTCAAGGCATTAGATGGGATTAAAACATGCCGGATCATATGATGATTGAATCCCATAAATATCTAAGAATTACATTTGATGTAATTGGTAAAGTTGTTACCTACCTAAATAACTTAAAGTTGAGCGTCCAGCCAAAGCGGACTCAAGTTTAAGCCAAATATGGATCTTAGCCCACTAATTATTACATTGAGGGTTGTTTTATTCAGTGGGAGATTGCTAATTCGCTTGCATATTTTAATTGTAGAATCATGACGACTAGTAATACTGCTACATTATCGTTGCGATCTGTCCTTGAGAAGGACAAACTCAATGGGACAAACTTTCTTGACTGGTTCAGGAACTTGAGAATTGTTCTCAAGCAGGAAAGAAAGGCATATGTCCTAGATCAACCCATTCCTGAGGAGCCAGCAGCCAATGCTCCTAGAGCTCAGAGAGATTCTTATGCGAAGCATAAGGAAGACTCTGTTGATGTGGGATGCTTGATGCTTGCCACCATGGTTCCGGAGCTCCAAAGAGATTTGGAACACATGGAGGCTTATGAGATGATTGTGCATCTTAAGGAAATGTTCCAGCAACAAGCAAGGCAAGAGAGGTATGAGACCACTAAGGCCTTACATTCCTGCAAGATGGCTGAAGGTGCATCAGTGAGTACTCATGTCTTAAAGATGAAAGGGTACATAGATCACCTTGAGAGGCTTGGATTTCCCATGAGCCAGGAGTTAGCTACAGATTTGATCTTGAACTCACTCCCGAAAAGTTATGACCAGTTTGTCATGAACTACAACATGAACAACATGGAGAAATCTATTTCTGAACTGCATGGGATGCTTAAAACTGCTGAGTCGACTGTTAAGAAGAAGCCCAGTACTGTTTTGATGGTTCAGAAAGGAAAGGGTATGAAAAGGAAAGGCAAGGGCAAGGGGAAGGGTCATGGCTTATCTGGTAAGACCAAAGAGTCAGGCAAGCCCGAAACCAAGCCTGCACCAAAGAAGGCAAAGCCTCCAAAGGAAGGAGTTTGCTTCTTCTGCAATGAACCGGGTCATTGGAAGAGGAATTGCAAACTCTACCTTGAAGATCTGAGAAAGAACAAGAAGGATAGCGGGGCTATCGCTTCAGGTATTTATGTTATAGACATTCATCTCTCTACTTCCACTACATGGGTATTAGATACTGCATGTGGTTCTCACATTTGTATAAATGTGCAGGGCCTAAAGGACAGTAGAAAGCTGAAGAAGGGCGAAGTTGACCTACGAGTTGGAAATAGAGCAAAGGTTGCTGCTCTAGCTGTAGGCACTTATGAATTAGTTCTGCCCACTGGGCTTTTGTTAGTTTTGAACAATTGCTATTATGTTCCTGCTTTGAGTAGTAACATTGTTTCTCTTTCTTATTTGGATAAGGAAGGTTACACTTCCATTTCTGGGAATGGTAAATGTTCCATTTATCATAATGATATTTTCTATGCTCATGGTGATTTGCATGTTGATCATTACATATTAAACTTGGAACAACCCAATCATGGAAATATCTATAACATAACCGCCAAAAGGATCAAACCAAATGATTTGAATCCGACGTACCTCTGGCACTGTCGTCTAGGCCACATAAATGAGAAACGCATTTCTAAACTCCATCAAGATGGATTTCTCAACTCATTTGATTTTGAATCATATGATACTTGCGAATCTTGTTTGTTAGGAAAGATGACAAAGTCGCCTTTCACTGGACACAGTGAGAGGGCGACTGATTTGTTAGGCCTCATACATACAGATGTGTGTGGACCGATGAATACAAATGCCAGAAGAGGTTATTCGTACTTCATTACATTCATAGATGATTTCAGTAGATATGGCTATGTCTATCTAATGAAACATAAATCCGAATCTTTTGAAATGTTCAAGATATTTCAAAATGAAGTACAAAACCAGCTTGGCAAAACAATTAAAGCCCTTCGATCTGATCGAGGTGGTGAATATTTGAGCCAAGAGTTTATCGATCATCTTAGGAATTGTGGAATAGTCTCACAATTGACTCCTCCAGGAACACCACAATGGAATGGGGTTTCTGAACGGAGGAATCGAACACTATTGGATATGGTTCGATCCATGATGAGTCGAACAGATCTTCCACCATCCTTTTGGGGCCACGCCCTAGAGACAGCTGCGTTCACACTGAATCGTGTTCCATCTAAGGCAGTTGAAAAGACTCCGTATGAGATATGGACTGGGAGGAAACCTAGTTTGTCTTTTCTCAAGATTTGGGGATGTGAGGTCTATGTTAAGCAACAAGCCTCAGATAAGTTAGCGCCCAAATCTTCAAAGTGCCTTTTTGTGGGATATCCTAAGGAAACCAAGGGATATTATGTCTACAACCCCACTGATAACAAAGTGTTTGTTGTCAGAAATGGTATCTTTCTAGAACGAGAATTTATCTCTAAAAGAACCACTGGGAGCAAGGTACACCTCGAAGAAGTTCGAGAGCCACAAGACGCCACAGAACTAGAGATGGAAAGTAGAGAAGACTCACAAGAAGTTGTTGAGACTCCTCAAGTCACGCAAGGCCCAAGGCGATCTAATAGGGCACGACTTCAGCCTCAGAGATATGGATTTCTGATTTCTGATAGTCGTGATGTGTTGCTCATTGAGCATAATGAGCCCACTACCTATCAAGAAGCTATAGTGGGACCAAACTCTGAGAAATGGCTTAATGCCATGAAGTCTGAGATGCAATCCATGTACGACAATAAGGTATGGACCTTAGTCGACCCGCCTGAAGGTATAAAAACCGTCGGGTGCAAGTGGGTTTTTAAAGAGAAAACTGACATGGATGGCAATGTAAATGTCTTCAAGGCACGACTGGTTGCAAAAGGATTTACTCAAACTCATGGTGTGGACTATGATGAGACCTTTTCCCCAGTTGCAATGGCCAAATCAATCAGAATCCTCCTTGCCATTGCAGCATATTATGACTATGAAATATGGCAGATGGACGTCAAGACAACCTTCCTTAATGGAAAGCTCCTTGAGGATGTGTACATGACACAACCTGAAGGTTTTGTGCGTTCTGAGGACTCTGGTAAGGTGTGCAAGCTTCAAAGGTCCATTTATGGACTGAAGCAAGCATCTCGGAGTTGGAATCATCGTTTTGATAAAGTAGTCAAAGAGTTTGGATTTCTTCAAAATATTGATGAACCTTGTGTGTACAAGAAGGTTAGTGGGAGCACAGTTGTATTTTTGGTACTCTATGTCGATGACATCCTACTCATTGGGAATGACATTCCTACCTTGCAGATTGTCAAGTCTTGGTTAGGAAAATCTTTCTCGATGAAAGACTTGGGTGAAGCCACCTACATCCTAGGAATTAGGATCTATAGAGATAGATCTAAAAGGCTTCTAGGACTGAGTCAGAGCACATATATAGACAAGATACTGCATAGGTTCAGTATGCAGGAATCAAAAAGGGGTTTCATACCCATGTCTCATGGTATTCACCTCAGCAAGGATTTGTGTCCTAGTACACTAGATCAGCGAGGTCGCATGAGTAAGATTCCATATGCCTCGGCCATAGGATCTATCATGTACGCCATGTTATGTACTCGACCGGATGTCTCGTTTGCCTTAAGTATGACTAGCAGATATCAACAGGACCCTGGTGAGGGCCATTGGATTGCTGTCAAGAATATCCTTAAGTACTTAAGAAGGACTAAGGACTTATTCTTGGTCTATGGTGGATTGGTAGACGAGCTCTATGTAACTGGTTACACAGATGCAAGTTTCCAAACTGACCAGGATGACCAGAAATCGCAATCTGGATACATATTCCTCCTGAATAATGGAGCAGTAAGCTGGAAGAGCTCTAAGCAGAGCACTGTAGCAGATTCTGCAATGGAAGCTGAGTACATAGCAGCATCTGATGCAGCTAAGGAGGCCGTTTGGATCAGGAAGTTCATTACAGAACTAGGGGTGGTACCTACCATCTCAGATCCAATAACTTTGTTCTGTGACAATAGTGGTGCCATTGCACAGGCCAAAGAGCCTAGGTCACATCAAAGGACCAAGCATATACTCAGGCGATTTCATCTCATCAGAGAAATCAATGATAGAGGTGATATAAAAATATGCAAGGTAGCAGGGGAAGACAATGTTGCTGATCCTCTAACAAAGCCGCTTGTGCAAGCAAAACATGAGTGTCATGTTAGGTCAATGGGAATTAGGCAAATTAATGATTGTACCTAGTGCAAGTGGGAGGATGTTGGAGATTGTGCCCTAGGGGCCAATCATTATCTTATGAACATTGTTGATTTATGAATTTCTTAATAAAGTTATCATATTATTTGCATGTTTACTATGATGACAATCCTTGGATAACTCGTGATCTTATCCTAAATGTCCCTGGTCGGTCATCTATGTGGGAGCAGAGATGAAATAAGACCAGTATGACTTTGAAGATATATAGAGATATAAATCAAAGTCATAAGCACATGTAAGAGTACAGGGTGTTGGATCGACCCGCAATGAGAGAGCTGCATGGGTCAAGTCATAAGCTTCTCTCATATACAAGCCATATCACTATGCCCTTTGACCTGAGATCATCATGGATTCCTACATGACAAACGCTCAGCTTTGACCTAGTCAAAAGTCACTTTTGACCGAGTGATCATAAAGGCTATGCTCGGGCTTAGTGGTTTTCATGCGGAGGAATGTGAATGGTCAAGATGGAATTTGTCCCTCACATTCGTAGAGAGATATTACTGGGCCCCTCGATGAGTGAGTCTGAGAAATGTATGGCCATACTGGAATGGAAGGGTAGTTCCATTTCTATATTCAGACTACTCAGGGATCGAGAAAGTAACGGTCAGGAACAGGAGGATGACGTTCACCATGCCTCATCCTTGACCGAAATATCGTGTGACAAAAGGGACGTGATATGGTTGTATGAAAGGTTACATCGTTTATCGATCCTCATATGTTTTGGGTAGTCGTAATGCCTTGCTAGAGACCGCTTACGACTTGTGGGTCAGTATAGTAACTGGGCCACTGCCAACTTCATATGGGCTTACAGGGTCGCACACAAAACAGCCCAATGCGAGCTATGATGTCCAGATTCATTGAATCTAAGAGATGTCTAAATTCAATGAATAATCTAGGGTGGATATATATTTTATATATATATATAAATTAGTTTATATATATATTATATAAATAATATAAGAGATATTTGTAAGATTTAATTTATAAGGATAAATTAAATCTCTATCATTTTTGAATTTGAATTTAAATGGATATGATCTATTTGAATTTGAAATTCAAATTGATAAGATATCTCAATTTTGATTTATGAGAATAAATCAAATATAATTCTGTCTTATCTTTATTTTAAATTAAATAAATAGGTGAATTAAATCTGTGGGACGGATTTAATATAAACCATATTTATTTAATCAGTTTCTTATTAAATTATGCAATATATGATATTGTATTAATTCAGAATTAATATAAGATTAATTCTGAAGCCCGGCCCTATTAGAAGCCCGATAGCTTCCTATATATTTGACATTAGGAGCTAGGGTTCTACACACAATAGATCTCTTCACACACATTCAGTCGTGAGAAAAGGGGGCAGGGAGAGTGCAAAAGGTTTGCATATAAGAAACTGCCGAAATAGAGACGGTGAGGACGGAATCTCCATAAAGCCTTAGAGGGACAAGAGGCGCTAGCACGTCGTTCGCAATTGGAACGCTGTTCGTGTGGATACCGGTAGAGGAAGCCGATCTGAGCTGTCGACTTCTACGATACGGCCAGACACGAAGAAAGGTCGCGACCAGAACACACTTAGGTCGCGACCAAACGGGCATCTGAACGTCAGAAATCCGAAAAGAGGAGACAGGTCGCGACGTGAAGTTGAAGAGGTCGCGACTAAAAGCTCCAGAGGCGACAGGTCGCGACTAGAAGCAGAGTAGGTCGCGACTACAAACTCCAGAGGAGACAGGTCGCGACTAGAAGCTGAGGAGGTCGCGACTGAAAGTTCCAGAGGCGAGGAGTCGCGACTAGTGGACACTGAGGTCGCGACCAAAGCTTGAAACCGAAGGTAACACTTCTTTCTCCTTGACTTAAACACATTCGGTAGATCCTGGCTGGGAATGGAAAAATTTTTTAAAGTTAATTTCCGCTGCGTGTCTTCCAATTCCCTACACTCCTTTATATACAGCTTTGCCAGCTTTTCTAGAGAATCTCTCTTATTGATTGCCAGGAAATGTGCTGACTTTGTCAGTCGATCGATTCTACCCAAACCGCATCATGTCTACTTGGTGTCAAGGGTAGTCCTTCCACAAAGTCCATGGCAATCCCATCCCATTTCCACTCAGGGATATCTAAAGGCTGCAACGTTCCTGCTGGCTTTTGATGTTCAACTTTCACTTTCTGGCAGGTTAAGCACTTAGATACGTAAGCTACAACATCTTTCTTCAGTCCAGGCCACCAGAATAACCTTTTAACATCATGGTACATTTTGGTCATACCTGGATGTACCGTATATCGGCTTTTATGTGCTTCCTCCAGAATCCTTTCCCTTAATTCCCCAATATTTGGGATATAGGGTTTTCCCCTAAACTGTAGCAATCCGTCTGGGGACATCTCAAAATTCCTTGTCTTCCCTTTCTCCAGCTTGTCTTTGAATATTGCTGCGAGCTTATCCTGTTCCTGAGCCTCTTTGATCTCATCTTCTATGCAAGATCTGACATGAACTCCTCCAAAAGGATTCTCCGTCAGTTGCATTTGATATAGAGGGCTCCAGTCGCGCATATCTTCTATCAGTTCCAATTCCTTGATCATCATGTATGCAACCTGCACCACCTTTCTACTCAGGGCATCAGCTACCACATTGGCTTTTCCTGGATGGTATTTAATCTGGAAGTCATAATCTTTTAACAATTCCATCCATCGTCGCTGCCTCATGTTCAGCTCCTTCTGATCCTGCAGATACTTCAGGCTTTTGTGGTCGCAAAACAACTCTATCGTTGCTCCGTATAAATAGTGCCTCCATATCTTCAGGGCATAGACCACCGCCGCAAGCTCCAGATCATGAGTGGGATAATTCTCTTCATGTGGCTTTAACTGCCGAGAGGCATAGGCTACTACTCGACCTTGCTGCATAAGCACACATCCCAGCCCCTGCTTGCTAGCATCAGTGTAGACTACATAAGTCTGAGTTGGGTCTGGAATAATCAGCACGGGAGTAGTCGTTAATCTCTGCTTCAACTGCTGGAAGCTAGCCTCGCACTTCTCATCCCACTTAAACTGCTGATTCTTTCTGGTCAGCTTGGTAAGTGGTAAGGCAATTCGAGAAAAGTCTTGAATGAATCGTCTGTAATACCCTGCTAGGCCGAGAAAACTTCTAATCTCTGTCACTGTCCTTGGCTGTTCCCAGCTCACAACTGCTTCAACTTTGCTAGGATCTACAGCTACCCCGTCTCAGGATATGACATGACCGAGGAATTTGACTTCTGACAGCCAAAACTCGCATTTACTCAGCTTAGCATAGAGCTTCTTCTCTTTAAGGGTACCAAGAACAATCCTCAAATGCCTCTCATGCTCCTCTGGAGATTTGGAGTACACCAGAATATCATCAATAAAGACCACAACGAACTGATCTAGATAAGGCCTGAAAATCCGGTTCATATAGTCCATGAAAATAGCAGGTGCATTGATTAGTCCAAAAGGCATCACCAAAAATTCAAAATGTCCGTAGCGCGTTCTGAACGCCGTCTTTGGAATATCATCTGGCTTGACCCTTAGTTGATGGTAGCCAGATCTCAAGTCAATTTTGGAGAATAAGCTCGCTCCTGCCAATTGATCTAGCAGGTCATCAATTCTGGGAAGAGGATACTTGTTCTTAACTGTAAGCTTATTTAATTCCCTGTAGTCAATGCACAGCCTTAAGCTACCATCTTTCTTCTTGACGAACAGTACTGGAGCACCCCATGGCGATACACTGGGTCGTATAAAACCCTTCTCCAATAGTGAAATATCCTCCCTTAGACTCCTCAGAGTACACTTACGGAAGCGATATTAGCTTGATATATCTTAACTTAAGCCCAGAAATTCAAAATTTCACTCTTAAGTTCCTCATTCTGGACCTTTAATTTGAAAATTAATTTCTCTCATTCTACACATCCAAACAAGGCTTATTACCTATCCACGTAATGCCCCAGATGTGTATCACTGGCTAACCAAATTTCGTAGCCAAACTCCTTCGTTTACTAGGTCAAACTGAGGCCAGAACACTGCTACCTCAGGACCTGCGAATTTCTCCCTTTATTCCCCATTCACAAATTGAACATGCCAAACAACATTTATTATTAAATAATAAAATGTCATACAACAAGGCATACAGCAAATTATCATATTTCTATTACATCTCTTCCTGTCTAAAATCCGGCAGCATAACTGCTACATTCCTTCTGTAGAAAGTAACCGATCTTGTACCGATTCGGTAATTCCCGTAGGAGCTACCATTCTACGTAAGTACCCAGGAAAGACTGGATGAACCGGCTAGGTCCACTCACTTCCAGCCTCCTTAGACAGCACCTACGTACACAGTACGTATCAGTTCCTTTCTTTGTTCCTTCTTCGTTGGCAGAATTTTGGCAGCCTAACGGCGTCTCTTAAAATTTCCAGATTTTATTTTGACAGAACCTCCCCTGTAATGTTATATATGGGAATGAGATTCGGGGGAATCTCAGTAGTAATAATCATAGCAATATATGTAATGCAGAGTGACGGTGCTTGCTTGTGATTGTGTATAGATAAGTATGCTGCGTGCTTCCATATTCAATAACATATGATCATAGCATTGTAATAGAGCTTCAAGCATAACATATAAGACAACAATCCAACCAAACAATAGCACAACAAATCACAAAGACATTACATAAGAGCTAGGATTAGTTACTACCTGGCTAGCTCAGCAGAACCCTACTATCCCTATTCTGCTTCCAGCTCCGCCAGAACTTCCTTTCTTCCTTTCTCCTTTCACTCTTCCTTTCCTTCTCCTTCTCTCTCTTCTTTCTCTCTCATTCTCTCCTCCTCCGCGGGATGCAAATGGAATGGGGGAAGGGGGTATTTATAATAGGCTTCAATGGCAATTCTGTAATTACCATGAACTTTGATCCTGCGGTCCTGGTTTTTCCTGGATTTTCCTATTTTCTTTAATTCCTCATTTACTGCATCAGCGGGACAACTCACCATGCTGACTCAGCGCCTCATTTTTCACATGCTTGAATTCCCGGGACACCTCAGCATGCTGACTCATCATGCTGACTCACCGGTCCAGTCTCTTGCCTCGTAATACGTGTCCTCAACTTTTCTTCTGCCTCTAAGATTGCGCCATGTGGCACCTGGAAGGGACCTTTCACGCCTTCCAATGCTATCCAGATAAGTCCCGGACTTTATCTGATCACCTCCTCGGTTATCGTGCCGACCGAGTAACTTTACTTTATTGAAACAGCATTAAAATAGTATTTTAATGCCACTTTTTCCCACATACTCCATGGGCTACGTTTTTGGGCTCTGGGTATGTTATCTTGGATCCTGATCAAGCTCAAGTACTCTGATGGCTCGATTCCCAAGAAACATCCCTTGGCAAATTACCAAAATACCCTTGGGTGCCCTTTCTTGCGTTATTTTAACCCTAAGGGTAAAATCGTCATTTCACACCCTTCTGTACTCTGTCAGGGCATATACTGACTCTAAGTAACTTTATCTGTATGTGCCTTGGCTCCTGGGCCTGTCCAGAATGACCAAAATGCCCTCATACATCTACTACCCCTTTAGTACAACACAGGGGCATTTTCGTAATTTCGCACTTTTCCGGGGTTCTGCCGGACACTGGCCCACCTATCAGTCCAAGGGTCTTACTGGGCCTTGTTGGCGCCATTATTGGGCCTCTCAGGGTCCATTACCTTCATGGCACGTATTACGAGGAATCTTCCCCCGTTAATGTTTATTGAATATTTTATCTATTTTTCACCGTTTATACACATATCCGGACACCGGCTCCTTCTGTCCGATACACTGGCCTGCGGTGTTCAGGCATCCCTGTGAGTCATATCAGTCATCTGACCGAGGTCATCCGAACTCATTCAGTCCCTTTTTAAATACCGATAAATCTCCCTATCGGATACCCGGAGGCCTCACACTCCCGTCTGGATTTTCTAATTTGCGAATAACTTTTTCTACAGGCCTCCTATCGGTATTCTGTCAGTTTCCTGACATCCGCCCCATAAAGACGCATCATCCTGTATTTTCTCACCTAGATCTGAAATCTAGGATATCCGGTATGAATTTTTATAACTTTTGGACGATCAGTCCATTTCTGGCTATCTGGAGTCTTCAAAAATTCCTGTATTAAGCCAGATTACCGAGCGTCCCTTGCTCTCTCTACCGGTGAAATCTGGGACTGAAATGCTGTCGGACAGTCCAAACCACTTCCGGCCTAACTTTCTTTAATTACACTTTAGCCCCAAGGAACTTTTCTTCTTTTCATTTAAATCCGTTTTTATTTGGCTAAAATTACACTTAAGGACCCCACCTTTTTGTCCTTAAACTTTCCATAATTCTTTCACACTCATAGAGACCTCGTATGCACATTTCACAGTTCAGTGAAATGATCAGCATAATTTTCTCTATTTTCTGGCAAAATATGGTACTCATCGGCTACCAGCCCGATCTTTCCCATAATTACGATTTTGCCCCTGCATTCTCTTTCTGGCCTCATTACTCATCTTCTCATCCCTTATCTTAAGTTCTAGAAATTCTCTTTCAATAACTCATCCGTTAAACTCTTCGGGAGTCATCGTTAATTGAAAAGCTCGACAACCCGCCCATATCAGGTTATCTTACACAGGAGCCAGCCCATATCAAGCTACCTGCAGAATTCCTAGGCTTGAGACTTAGGACATTTCTCACATTCCTCATCTTGGACCTAGATGAACTGTCCCGATCTCCTAGACCAAAAATCGGGATGTTACAAATAGCTCCTCAATTTGCTTCTTCAGTTCCATCATTTCGTTGGGAGCCATCCTGTATGGGGCTTTTGATACTGGTCCAGCTCCAGGTACAATGTCGATCGCAAACTCCACTTCACGCTCCGAAGGCAATCCCTGAATCTCCTTTGGAAAGACTTCAGGAAATTCATTGACTACAGGAACCTCCTCGATGCCTTCCTCCACTTCTGTTTGAACAGAAAAGAATACCACATATCCCTGACATCCTTTCCGTAGACATTTTCCTGCCTGAGCCTCTGTCACGAAGTTCAGTTGTACTTCTAAGCTCCGATCAGTGATCTTTGGACCAAGAACTAGGGTCTTGTTTCTGCAGTCCAACATCACATTATTGGAGGATAACCAATTTAAACCGAGTATGACCTCAATCTCCTGGAAAGGCATACAGATCAGGTCCAGGGTGGTACTGCAGTGCTCATAACGCACCACACTATTTAGACAGGCATCAGATGTGATCACCCTAGCGTTGGTGGGGGTTTTCACCTGTATATCATAACGTAACTTGCTGATCAGAAGGCCTAGGCATTTAGCACATTCATAAGATATAAAGGAATGACTTGCACCCGAATCAAATAGGGCAGTCACAGCATGATCATTGAGATAGATTGTACCTTGGATCATCTCAGATGATCGCTAAGCATCCTCTCTAGTGAGTGCAAACACTCGTCCCGCCGTCCTTGGCCTTGGATCAGTTATAGCTTGAGGACATTCCCTGGAAAAATGTCCGAGCTTTCCGCAGGTGTAGCATATATTCTGGCCCATCAAGCATGGTCTGTCACCATGATTCTTTCCACACTTTTCACATACTGGGGCCTTTGGATCCCTGTTACTGGATCTTCCGCGGAAATTTCCCCTATTAGGCCTCTTGGTCTGCCACGGGCGCTTTCTTTTCTTATAGCCGCTCCCACTGGCCGCTTCTTGATTCCGTCCGGCCTTATCAGGAGTCGCTTGATCTTTACTCCCAGATCTGGACAGCATTCTATGATTCATGCTGTTCTTAATGATTCGACATGCTTCCACAGCCTTATTGAACTGGCTGTATTGTTGGGGAGTTAACTTCTCCTTTAACATAGAATTCAGCCCTCGAATCATTCTTTCTGTCATCCAGCGTTCGTCATCCACTTGGCGTAGGTAAGTTGAATATTGAGATAGCCGGATGAACTTGGCCAAATATTCATCAAAAGCTTCTTTTTCTCCTTGCCTCAGCACAAGGAATTCAGCCTCCCTTTCATCTCTGACAGATTGAGGAAAATATTTCTCATAAAATTGCTCAAGAAATACTTCCCAGGTAACTGGAATATCTCTTGCTTGGAGAAGTAACTCTGTATTCTTCCACCATCTATCCGCATCCTTTTCCAATTGATAGATGGCCATTTGGGCCTTGGTTTCAGTCGGGCAGTCGAGGACCTTAAAGATCTTCTCTAATCTGCTGACCCAATTTTCTGCTACATGTACTTCAAATGTCCCTTCGAATATGGGAGGATTGTGTTTGCAAAATCGCACCATCCATTGCTGGATGCCAACTGCCTCCTCCCTTGATTCAACCCTTCTCTGGGGCTGTTCCGCCTGCTGTGGTACCTCTTCAGGTTCTCTACTAGTTGCTCCTGAAGGCTCTGGCGGTCTTAAATTATTTACAGCTGCTGCTACTGCCGCGGCTATGGCAGCATCTCTTTCTTGTTCATTTCGTGCTTGAGCAGCTCTCATTTCTTCTATCATCTTTTGTTGCTGTTCTAATCGTTCTAGAATCATTTGATTAAGGTTTCCAGCCTCTCGGGGTTCCTCAGCTGGAATAGTTCTCCTCGTTCGTACCATTTTGTTATACTTAAAAACAGAAGGGAATACGATAAATAACATAATTCCTTTTCATTTCATTTCACACATAATATACATACAGAGTATATGTACATATCACAGTACCATTCTAGTCTTTTATACATTAGAAATATTACTCTAATTTTTCTTAAACTTCATTCTAATATATTCTTCTACTAGGTAGATCCAGTCGGATATGGTACAATATGATTCTCTATCAAAATACTGGTCCAACTCCGATCTCCAGGTAGGAGTCTTTGGCAATACGTCATTCATAATTTCTAGCCAAAGCCCCATGGTTAACACATTTAGATCCCAGGCTTGATATATGGCTTTCACCCTTGTGATAAACTCCTGGTAGACCGAATAATCTTGATCTATGTTTTCGAACAGGGTCTGCCTCAACTCGTATAGTTGTCGGGCTAATGCTACCGAGCTCTCAAGTTGCTCTCTACTCAGGTTCCTCCCTGGGACCATTCTTACGATTAAACCTCCCAAATACATTTCTACTAGAGTCACTTCGGGCCTACTGGGATCTGGCGCATTACTCTGAACACGTACTTGGCTGGATCCTGAACTGTCTGTTATATTCAAGGGTACCGCACTTATGGGAATGGCAGGAATAGGGCCTTCTGTTATCATCACCTCCTGATCATCAATTGGAAAGTTTGATCCTACCGAGGAACTATCCTCCTCAGAATCACCAGCTACTGGAGGTGTCCAGAGGTCAGAATCATTGCTTACTATCTCTTCTTCTGAACTATCTGAACTAGAGACCTCTGGTCTTAATTCCCATTGGTTTACTGTAATTTCAGACCCAAATCTATGTCTAGCCATCCTGCAAACACTAACTTAGTGTCAATTATGACGGCTTTATCATGGTATATCTTTCTATAAATCATCTACTCAGAGCATTTCTTAAGCCAGAATCCTTTGCTCTGATACCAAAATGTCACATCCTTATTTTTATACATCTTAGGGACCATTCAGTAGCACTTAAACCACTTTCAGGGTCATTGAAGTCTAAACACTTAATCTGGAATTTTATTCATATCGAGTACTGTTCACTGTGGCAAATTCCAGATGAGTGACCTGACTTTGAAAATTCATAACTAATTCTAAAAAAATCGAAATGAAGTGGTTCCAATTGATACATGAAGATAACTCAAATATATTTCAGGGAAAAATCATTGGTTGACCAATCCTTGACAAATTTAACGTGGGTCAACGTTCCAATATTACTGTTCATCCAATGACTTTCTCCTGAATCCAGCATTCTGGTCCCAACTTTAACAATTTATATCTTTTCTTGTATACGTCCAAATTAGACATTCTATATATCAAATTAAATATTAGTATGTCTACTTTCTACCCTAAAAATTTCGTACATTAATTCAATCATTTACTATTTTTAATGATTTATCAAACATGAATGGGTCTTCACGAGTTATTGTTCATTGAGCCTATTTTCAGCATTTAGTCTTTACATACCCAAGCATACAACCAACACATATCAGTCATACAGGCCAGATAACAATTAATATCAAATAATCAACTGTTATATATCAGTGCATGATTAACTCCCTCATACTCTATTACATCCTTCTCTGTCTAAAATCCGGCAGCATAACTGCTACGATTCTTCTTTAGAAAGTAACCGATGTTGTACCGATTCGGTAATTCCCTTATGAGAACTACCATTCTACGTAGTACCCAGGAAAGACTGGATGAACCTTCTGGGTCCACTCACTTCCAGCCTCCTTAGACAGCACTACGTACACAGTACGTATCAGTTCCTTTCTTTGTTCCGTCTTCGTTGCCGGAATTTCGGCAGCCTACCGGCGTCTCTTAAGATTTCCAAATTTTATTTTGACAGAACCTCCCCTGTAATGTTATGTTTGGGAATGAGATTCAAAAGAATCCCAGTAACAATAATCATAACAAAATATATAATGCAGAGTGACAGTGCTTGCTTGTGACTGTGTACAGATAAGTATGCTGCATGCTTCCATATTCAATAACTTATGATCATAGCATTGGAATAGAGCTTCAAGCATAACATATAGGACAACAATCAACCAAACAAGACAACACATCACAAAGACATTACATAAGAGCTAGGATTAGTTGTTACCTCAAAAGCAGAGCTTCAGAACCTCTCTACTACTTCCAACTTCACCAGAACTTCCTTACTTCTTTCTTTCTCTCACTTTCTCTCTCAAGAACTTCTTTCTTCCTCTCTTTCTTGCTTGCACCGAAATGAAGGAGTAAGGGGGGGTATTTATAGTGTTGAGCAATGGCAATCTTGTAATTAGGAAGACTTATGATCCTGTGGTCCTGGTTTTTCCTGGAATTTCCTATTTTCTTTAATTCTCTTTTACTGCATCACCCTGGACACCTCATGGGACACCTCATAGGACACTTCATCACCCATATTCTTCATGTGACGAAATTTGGAGGTTCTGGAAGCTTTCCGGTCCAATCCGGCACCGGCCCGGTCCATCGCCTCGAAAAACGTGCTCTTTTCTGCATCTGATGTTTCTGAAGATCCTTTTTATGTCTACTGACCTCACATTTAGTATCTAGACCCTTTATATCATTAACTTTTTAATACTGGGTCCAGACTCAATTATAGATCCCCTGCGAAATGACCAAAATGCCCTTGGTGCCCTATCTTGTCCTATTTTAACCCCAAGGGCAAAATCGTCATTTTACACCTTTCTGGACCCGGTCAAAGCTTATACTGGCTCTAGTCAACCTTATTTAGACATGTCTTGACCTCTGGGTCTGTCCAAAATGACCAGAATACCCTTTATTCATCTGCTGCCCTTTTTGTACAACATAGGGGCATTTTCGTAATTTCGCACTTTTCCGGGGTTCTGCTGGACACTGGCCCACCTATCAGTCTAAGAGTCTTATTGGGCCTCTAATGGCGCCATTTTTGGGCCTCTTGGGTCCATTACCTGTATGGCACGCATTACGAGAAATCTTCCTTTAACACAGTTCATTGAATATTTTAACTATTATTTACATAGGAACCAGTACAGAAAATTAAGGATATTACAGGACCACTGAGAAGTTAACTCGTGGATTGAATCCTACACTAAAGGAAAAGGTTTTTCCTAGACAGATACGAAGGTTTAATGAAGCCGTAGAGGTATGCAGGATCACAGAAAAGAATGTGCAATATCCAGAAAAGAGTGAGCTTGCTACATCAAGAGTGATGCCTCCAGGTTCCTTAAGAGGGAACAATAAGAAGAGAAATGGGCCAGCATATGGGTCAGAAGTTAATAAGAAATAGGGAAGTAGGCCAGGTAGTGGGCCAAGAGAAGTTAGTAGGCAACCAAGGTCTAATATATGTGGGAACTGTGGTCGAGACCATGGTATGAGGCCTTGTCCAATAGGTCAAGGGTTATGCTATAGGTGTGGAAAGCCTGGACATTATGCCAGGGAGTATCCACAGAACACGACAGGCGAAAGATACCCGACTCAGGGAAGAGTATATGCCCTGACTGGCAACGAGATAAGAAAGTCACCTGCACCAAATTAAGGTACGAGATTAATTGTGTTCTGTAGCCACTGGCCAATGAATAGATAAATCCTGTATGTGATTGGATTGTATTATCTAGTGTACATACTATTGAGCTACCCTATACCTAGTATGTTGCCTGTAATATCCTTAATTTCTGTACTGATTTCCATGTACAGATTAAATGGAATATATGAGTCATGTTTCAGGAAAAAGATGTGGTCCTTTATGTAAAGAAAAGGATTAAATTGCAAAAGAAAGGAAAAGAAAGGACTTAAATGCAAATATGGAAAGTTTAAGGTAAGGAAGGAAAGGTAGTAAAAAATGTGGGGTCTTAAAGTGTAATTTTAGCTAAATTAAGGGACTTAATTATAAAGAAGGAAAAGTTCTCTGGGGCTAAAGTATAATTAAAGAAAATAGGCCAGAAGTGGTTTGCACCGCCCGACAGCATTTCAGTCCCAGATTCTACCAGAAGGTAGGGCAGGTGACGCCGGATAACCAAGCCTAATACCGGAATTTTTGAAGACTCCAGATAGCCAGAAATAGACTGATCGTCCAAAAGTTATAAAAAATAATACCGGATACCCTAGATTTCAGATATAAGTGAGAAAATACAGGATGATGCACCCTTATGTGACGGATGTCAGGAAACTGACAGAATACCGATAGGAGGTATGTAGGAAAAGTTATCTGCAAATTAGAAAATCCAGACGGGAGTGTGAGGCCTCCGGGGATCCGGGTTGGAGATTTATCGGTATTTTTAAAGGGGCTAAATGCGATCGAATGACTTCGGTCAGATGACCGTTATAACCCCCAAGGATGCCTGAACACAGTAGGACACTGTATCTGGGAAAAAGAGCCGGTGTCCGGAAAAGGTGTATAATCGGTAAATAGTTAAAATATTCAATGAACAGTGCTAAAGGAAGATTTCTCGTAATACGTGCCATACAGGTAATGGATCCAGGAATCCCAAAAATGGCGCCATTAGAGGTCCAATAAGACTCTTGGACTGATAGGTGGGCCAGTATCCAGCAGAACCCCGGAAAAGTGCGAAATTACGAAAATGCCCCTATGTTATACAAAAAGGGCAGCAGATGAATAAAGGGTATTCTGGTCATTTTGGACAGACCCAGAGGTCAAGACATGTCTAAATAAGGTTGACTAGAGCCAGTATAAGCTTTGACCGGGTCCAAAAAGGTGTGAAATGACGATTTTGCCCTTAGGGTTAAAATAGGACAAGATAGGGCACCAAGGGCATTTTGGTCATTTCGCAGGGGATCTGTAACTGAGTCTGGACCCAGTATTAAAAAGTTAATGATATAAAGGGTCTAGATACTAAATGTGAGGTCAGTAGACATAAAAAGGATCTTCAGAAACATCAGATTCAGAAAACGGCACGTTTTTCGAGGCGATGGACCGGAAAGCTTCCAGAACCTCCAAATTTCGTCACATGAAGCATATGGGTGGTGAGGTGTCCTATGAGGTGTCCCATGAGGTGTCCAGGGTGATGCAGTAAAAAAGAATTAAAGAAAATAGGAAATTCCAGGAAAAACCAGGACCACAGGATCATAAGTCTTCCTAATTACAAGATTGCCATTGCTCAACACTATAAATACCCCCACCTAGCCCCTCATTTTGGCATAAGCAAGGAGGAAAGGAGGAGAGAATTTCTTGAGAGAGAAAGTGTGAGAAAGAAAGAAGTAAGGAAGTTCTGGTGAAGTTGGAAGTAGTAGGGAAGTTCTAAAGCACTGCTTTTAAGGTAACAACTAATCCTAGCTCTTATGTAATGTCTTTGTGATGTGTTGTTTTGTTTGGTTGATTGTTGTCCTATATGTTATGCTTGAAGATCTATTCCAATGCTATGATCATATGTTAATGAATATGGAAGCATGCAGCATACTTATCTGTACACAGTCACAAGCAAGCACCGTCACTCTGCATTACATATTTTGTTATGATTATTGTTACTGGGATTCTTTTGAATCTCATTCCGAAACCTAACATTACAGGGGAGGTTCTGTCAAAATAAAATTTGGAAATCTTAAGAGACGCCGGTAGGCTGCCGAAATTCCGGCAACGAAGACGGAACAAAGAAAGGAACTGATACGTACTGTGTATGTAGTGCTGTCTAAGGAGGCTGGAAGTGAGTGGACCCAGAAGGTTCATCCAGTCTTTCCTGGGTACTACGTAGAATGGTAGTTCTCATAAGGGAATTACCGAATCGGTACAACATCGGTTACTTTCTAAAGAAGAATCGTAGCAGTTATGCTGCCGGATTTTAGACAGAGAAGGATGTAATAAAATATGAGGGAGTTAATCATGCAATGAGATATAACAGTTGATTATTTGATATTAATTGTTATCTGGCCTGTATGACTGATATGTGTTGGTTGTATGCTTGGGTATGTAAAGACTAAATGTTGAAAATAGGCTCAGTGAACAGTAACTCGTGAAGACCCATTCATGTTTGATAAATCATTAAAAATAGTAAATGATTGAATTAATGTACGAACTTTTTAGGATAAAAAGTAGACATACCAAGCTTTAATTTGATATATATAATGTCTAATTTGGACGTATACACGAAAAGATATAAATTGTTAAAGTTGGGACCAGAATGCTGGATTCAGTAGAAAGTCATTGGATGAACAGTAAGATTAAAACATTGACCCACGTTAAATTTGTCAAGGATTGGTCAACCAATGATTTTTCCCTGAAATATATTTGAGTTATCTTCATGTAGCAATTTGAACCACTTCATTTAGATTTTTCTAGAATTAGTTATGAATTTTCAAAGTCAGGTCACTCATCTGGAATTTGCCACAGTGAACAGTACTCGATATGAATAAAATTCCAGATTAAGTGTTTAGACTTCAATGACCCTGAAAGTGGTTTAAGTGCTACTGAATGGTCCCTAAGATGTATAAAAATAAGGATGTGACATTGCCTCTATATAAGAATGAGTATGATTACAGGTTTTAAAAGTAGGAAGTAGAGAAAACATATACAAGATAGTTAGGGTTAGTCAAACCCTTGAGCGTTAAAACTTATATTATGGCGGAAAGGAGTCCAGGTCACGATGTTATGAGAAATAGGTCGCGACTAAAGGACATAGAAATGCCAGGTCGTGACGAGTAGCGTATGACAGTCGCGACTAAAAGTCGCAGAGTATGTGAGTTACGACTATGCAGTTCTCAACAAAGATAGCAGAGGCCATATGATAATAAAGGTACCAACCTTGCTGAAGTCCATCAGCTAGAGGATTGGAATAGCATATGGTAAGCTAGACAGTACAAAGGTACTGAGGTACGAAAGATCAGTTTAAGACAATGTATAAAAGTAGATCCTCTATGTGATAACTAAGAGTATATCTACGTTACAGGGGTTGTATTCAGCTAATCTGAATAGAAGACCTAAAAGCTAGAATGAGATTTGCCTAGGAATGATCCTAGTACATGGCCTAACGGTAAAGACGTGATGGTTAATAGATAAAGAGGTAAATGTTCCCTGGGCAGAGGGAGTCCATCACGGAGAAGTAGTAGACCTAGGGGAGAATACCCTAGAGAACGTAAGTAATAGTAAAAGATGATGAATGAGATCCAGGCGACTCAAGTTCGCTAAGATAAAAAGAAAGACCAATAAGGAACCATAGTCCGGTCAAGAGTAGACGAGGACTGATGGATAGATAGAAGAAGTTAAGAGATAGTAAAGAGGTAGCCACAGTCAAGAGATAAAGTGACTCCCCTATATCCTATATGAGATAGAGTAATGAAGGGTTGAGTCTATACCCTGGTAAGAGGGTAGCGTGGCAGCCTAAGTGAAATAGATGGAGGTTTCAGGATGAATGATCAGGATATGATAGGCGAGATGATAAAGGAAACATGTTTTAAGGCTTACTTAGATTATTACAATGTTCGATGGATGGTTGAGCAAAGTATGGTGATATGGCTTATGTTGCCATAAGATATGATAATTGCATCTCCTTGCAGTTGTCATATGTTAGAGTATGCTATGTAGAATGGATACTCCCCTTTTTCAGTGCATGTAGGGTAGAGTATATATATGAGATGAGAAAGCTATGAGAAAGTATGTTGCTCCCATACCATATGATATGAGGATGATATGAATGTATTGAGGATGATAGCTAGTCTCAATTGATGGGACGATAAGTTATGATATTCAGATATGATTTATGATTAAGGTTACTCAGGTATTTCTATAGGCTTGTGAATACAGTACTCAGGGCCATTTCTATTGAAAGGAATGGTAGACAGAAAGTAGCAGATAATAGTAAAGGGATTATTCTAGATCACTCTTCAGATAAGAGTTAGATTTGGTACAGATTGCTCGTAGTGAGAGCGCAGGTTGAAAGATGAGAAGGAACTCCTGAGTAAGAGGGAAAGTAAGTAAAGTCTGGGTAAAGGATATGAGGCTATAAAAATTTTTCAAATATTTATGGAGTTATCAACAGGTGGAAGCAGTTAACCTTATAACTTAGTCTGTTGGTTTAAGATTTTCAGGAGATATACAGTACAATAGAATCGCAGTTAGATTCTGGAGGGTCACAGTTAGATCCTAGCATGGCTCCAGGATCACAGATAGATCCTAATAGCTTCAGAGTCGCAGTTAGATTTTGAAGAGGCTAACGGTTGATCGCAGTTAGATTCCGAGGTCACAGTTAGACCTAGCCTAAGGAAAGTAATGAGCCATGAGATATGAGTACAATGTAGTATCTCTTTGGGAAGATGAATGCCAAAGACGAAGTTAAGGAAGCTTCACTAGTTGATAAACTCACCCAGAGAAATTGTTTTATAATGATTTTCCTCAGGTAGCCTCTAGTATACAGACTAAACTTAGTTTTTCCTTAACAAAGACGGAGTTCAAGTCCAAATCTGAGTACTGATATTCAAAGTTTTGTAGAAGTATGCCTAAGAAGCAGAGAACATGATCCCCTATGTATTGAGAATAGAAAAGCATTGGCTAAGAGCACTTTGGGAGGTAGCTCAAGTTGTGAAGCCAATAGCAAGAGAAAGAGGCAATAGTTCAGACAGGGGACTGATCAAAGTAATGATTAGGTTGGAGAACAGAGATGTCAATGTGGTGGAAAGAGCCATGGCACATGGGAGTGTAAAGCAGGGCAAAGAAGTTGTGGTGAGAAAGGCCACTTTGCAAGAAGTTGCTCTAAGAATGCTGACATCCCTAGGAAAGGTATTTGCTCTTACCCCAGACGGAGTCTCCAATATTCCCTAAGGTCGACCCTAAGAATGGTTAAGAAGAACCATAGCGGTAAGGACGACTGAGCTGTAAGGAACTATATGCCTAGATGATGATGTGGATGATGAAAAGTTCTTTTCTGATCAAAAGAAAGTGGTCATTATAACAAGTTATGAGAGATTAAAAGGCCAGAGAGACCTAGAGAAGAGGGTCTAAGGCGAAGCGAAGATAGAACGTAGTTCTATAAGAAAGAGGTTGCTAGGGCCTAAAGATATACAAAGAGTAATCTAGCCCTAACCTATTGGCACGAAAGGTGCTAAGGCAATAATAGCCTAACGATAGATCATCCCTAAGAAGGGATAAGGAAAAAGTGCAAATGCCACAAAGGTTGGCATAGATGCATGAAGTCATGAGAACAGTTATCTGAGTTATGATCTCGTATCAGGAGAAAGAAATTCAGAAGAAAATATTTCTCTTGAGAGATTGGCAAAGTGTAAGAAGAATGAAGTAGACCCCAGAATTACATCAAAATTTTGCGGGATAAGATATGAAAGAAATGGACACGACTCATAGGGGTAATGAGTTGTCCATAAGTATAAGAGGATAAATGCCCCAAGCCTTAGTCATGAGCCAGGAAAGGATATACAGAGGAGCTATATCCAGGATAGTTGATTAAGGTACTAAGTAAATTTTGAGGACAAAATTTATTTTAAGGGGGTAGAAATGTAACACCCCAATTTTTAGGCCTAGAGATGCCAAAAAGAGAATTCAAGGGCATAATCGTAATTATGGGAAAGATCGGGCTGGTAGCCGATGAGTACCATATTTTGCCAGAAAATAGAGAAAATTATGCTGATCATTTCACTGAACTGTGAAATATGTATATGAGGTCTCTATGTGTATGAAAGAATTAGAAATGTGACCAAGGGTAAAATGGTCATTTTTGAAAGTGTGCGCGGGAGCGTAGTTTCAGGCAAAAATAGCCCGGCCCAGATAAAATATCTGAAAATACCGGGAGATAGAGAAAAGGATTCTGGGTTGAATGACGCAACACAGATTTTTGATTTGAGGTCCCGATTTTTCTGTAAAAATTCTCGAAGATGGGAATTTACAGTTATAATCGGTAAAGGAAGAGCAGTCCGAATAGAGATGATCGGACTATGGCCAGAGGCCATACAGTATTTTCTAAGGCCCATAATGACACCAGGGAAGGCCCAGGCCCATAATATTAGTTCAGTGGTAAGAGGGGCCGGTGTCCGGGAAAACTGTGCAAAATGACGAAAATGCCCTTATGTTATAGAATAACTGAAGAATGAGTAAAGGGTATTTGGTCATTTGGCTAAGGTTAGACAGTCAAGAAGGGGTATCTGGATAGTTGACCAGGGCCAGAGAATACTCTGGTAAGATATGAAAAGACAATAATGCCCCTAGACCTAGTAAAGTAAAGAAAAGAAAAGGAAGGGACTTAGATGCAATTATGAAAAGTGCAAGGCCAAAAAGAAAAGTAGACAAAAATGTGGGGTCCTTAAGTGTAATTTTAGCCAAGTAAAAAGGGACTTAAATGAAAAGAAGAAAAGTTCCCTGGGGCTAAATTGTAATTAAAGAAAGTCAGGCCGGAAGTGGTTTGGACTGCCCGAAAGCATTTCAGTCCCAGATTTCACCGGTAGAGAGAGCAAGTGACGCTCGGTAATCTGGCTTAATACAGGAATTTTGTCAAGACTCCAGATAGCCAGAATTGATCTGATAGTCCAAAAGTTATAAAAATTCCTACCGGATATCCTAGATTTCAGATCTAAGTGAGAAAATACAGGATGATACGTCCTTATGGGAAGGATGTCAGGAAACTGACAGAATACCGATAGGAGGCCTGTAGAAAAAGTTATTCGCAAATTAGAAAATCTAGACGGGAGTGTGAGGCCTCCGGGTATCCGATAGGGAGATTTATAGGTATTTGAAAAGGGACTGAATGAGTTCGGATGATCTCAGTCAGATGACTGATATGACTCACAGGGATGCCTGAACACCGCAGTAATGCGTACCATGAAGGTAGTGGACCCTGAAAGGCCCAATAATGGCGCCATCAAAGGCCCAGTAAGACCCTTGGACTGATAGGTGGGCCAGTGTCCAGCAGAACCCCAGAAAAGTGCAAAATTACGAAAATGCCCCTGTGTTGTACTAAAGAGTAATAGATGAATGGAGGGCATTTTGGTCATTCTGGACAGGCCCAGGAGCCAAGACACATATAGATAAAGTTACCTAGAGTCAGTATATACCCTGACAGGGTACAGAAAGGTGTAAAATGACGATATTACTCTTAGGGCTAAGATAGCGCAATAAAGGGCACTCAGGGGTATTTTGGTAATTTGCCAAGGGCTGTTTCTTGGGAATCGAGCCATCAGAGTACTTGAGCTTGATCAGAGACCCAAGATAATATTCCAAGGCCCAAAAACGTAGCCCATGAAGTATATGGGAAAAAGTGGCATTAAAATACTATTTTATTGCTGTTTCAATAAAGTAAAGTTACTCGGTCGGCACGATAACCGAGGAGGTGATCAGAGAAAGTCCTGGACTTATCTGGATAGCATTGGAAGGCGCGACAGGTGCCAGTAAGATGCCACATGGCGCCAATATAGAGGAGGAAGAAAAAGTTGAGGACACGTGGCACAATCTTAGCCGGTGAGTCCAGTTTGTGGGAAATCGGACCGGACCGGTACCGGATTAGACTGGAAAGCTTCAAGAAGGCCTCAATTTCTCCATATGAGACATGTGACTGATTAGGTGTCCACTGAGGTGTCCACGATGATGTCATGCATGATGCAGTAAAAGGAATAAAGAAAAAATAGGAAATTCCGGAAAAACCAGGACCACAGGATCAGATGGCTTCAAAATTACAAGAACGCCATTGACCAAAACTATAAATACCCTCCCTTGCTCTTCATTATGCACGGCCAAGCAAGTTTTAGAGAGAGGAGGAAGTGCTAGAGAGAGAAAGTGAGAGGAAGAAAGGAAGAAAGGAAGTTCTGGCGGAGCTGGAAGCAGAATAGAGATAGTAGAGTTCTGCTGAGCCTTTGAGGTAGTAACTAATCCTAGCTTTTATGTAATGGCTTTGTGATTTGTTGTGCTATTTTTTGGTTGGATTGTTGTCTTATATGTTATGTCTGAAGCTCTGCTGTAATGCTATGATCATATGTTATTAAGCATGGAAGCACGCAGCATACTTATCTGTACACAATCACAAGCAAGCACTGTCACTCTGCATTACATATATTGTTATGATTGTTGCTACTGAGATTCCCCCGAATCTCATCCCAATGAATAACCCATTACAGGGGAGGTTATGTCAAAGTGAATTTTGGGAATTTTAAGAGACGCCGTTATGCTGCCGAAATTATGACAAGATGGCAATAGTAGAGAAAGGAGCTGATACGTACTGTGTACGTAGGTACTGTCTAAGGAGGCTGGAAGTGAGTGGACCTAGCCGGTTTATCCAGTCTTTCCTGGGTACTTACGTAGAATGGTAGTTCTTACGGGAATTATCGAATCGGTGCAAGATCAGTTACTTTCTGGAGATGAAGAGTAGCGGTTATGCTGCCGGATTTCAGGCAGGAAAAGATGTAATAGAGATATGGGAAATTTTGTACATACCCAGATGTAAAACAACTTATTAATTAATAATAAGTGTTGTTTGGCATGATTGACTGATATATGATGGATGTATGCATATGTTTCCAAAGTACAAATGCTGAAATTTACCACTGTGAACAGTAACACGTGGTGATCTAGTCATGTTAGATAAATGATTAAAAATAGTAAATGGATGAATAAATGTACAAAATTTTTAAGGTAAATAGTAGACATACCAAGCTTAGTTTTGATATATAGTATGACTTATTTGTATGTCTACACAAATATATATAAATTATCAAAATTGGGACCAGAATGCTAGATTTAGGAGAAAAACGTTGAATAAATAGTAAAGTTCTGACATTGACTGACGTTGACTCGGTCAATGAATGGTCAACGAGTTATTTTTTCCTGAAATATAATTGAGTTAGCTTCAAGTAGCAATTGGAACCACTTCATTTATATTTTTCTAGATTTAATTATGATTTTTCGAAGTCAGGTCACTCATATGGAATTTACACAGTGAACAGTACTCGATAAGAGTAAAACTCCAGATTGAGAAATTGGACTTCAATGACCTTGAAAGTGGTTCTAAATGCGACCAAATGGTCCCTAAGACATAAGAAAGTAAGGATGTTTCAAAGAACACTTCGATAAATGATGTCTTGTGAAACATTTCGATAAGTCTGAAAGCATATATTTTGAAAGAATATTTTTCAAAGAGTTCTTCGATAAGGACATTTAGCAAATAACTATTCGATAAATCCAAGATATATTGAATGAAATTTATTGAAGTCCTTTTTGATAAGACTGATTATCAAAGTATTGCTCGATAAGCTTTTAACTATTTCAAATGTAATTCTTCAACAATTTATCGAAGACCTTTTCGATAAGAGTGTTCTTTGATAAGTACTTCGATAAGTCAAGCCATTTTGAGAACAGTGTTTTAAACCAGACTTTGACAGATTTTGATATTTAATTTTAAATCATTTGGAAACAATTGCTATATGCTTATAATAATTATATATCTTTACTAAAGCATGTTTTAAGATCAAATGAAAGATCAACGAAAGAGTGAAAAATATCAAATGCACATGTCAGCAATAACAGCTATATTTATCAACGGCTATCTCAACGGCTACAACAAAATTATGAACACCAAGTATAAAAAGAAGAAGAAGCCAAAATGATAAAGCTGAAGAAGTTGGAAAACATAAAAAAAAAAGGAAGAGAAGCTGACAATGCACTTCCATCACAAACATTGATGTATCTCTCTTTGTTTTACTCTGTTTCTTATCTTTGATTTAGAGCATACATATTCTATCCTTAGAAGAGAGAAACTTAGTGAGTTGAGCTTAATTGTTTATCTGATTCACTCTATTGAGAGATTTATATATATATCAATCATTTTCTAAATTGCTCAAGTTGGATTCTTGAGTGACTGTAACCTTATAGGTGTAAGGGGGAGCGAGAGGGATTATCACTGATTGTAACCTTACTAGTTGTAAGGGAGAGTAAGAGGAATTCTCACTAGAGATAACCTTATAGGTTGTAAGCAGAAGTGAGAAGGGATTCTCATGTGAATGTACTGAGGCACCAAGAGTCCACAGAATCTTACAGGTAGTGGAACACTCATGGGAGCTCTCTAGGGATTGGATGTAGATCAAATGGATTGAACCGAACTAGTATAAACTGACTTGCGCAATCTTTCTTCAAGAACTTCTTCCTGCAGTGATATCGTTATAATCTCTTCTCATTGGTTTTATTCAAATATATTTTATGAGTTTTCAAAAATTTTAAAATCACCCAATTCACCCTCTCTTGGGTGGTACAACCAGATTCAATATAGACATCTACCTATAGCCATTGATATAAGAATTGATGGAGCTGTGGATGAATGGTGTTGAGATGTACGACTTATACGAGAAGTAACTGTTCAACCTCTATGCAACCTTAATGTGGATGATATATAAGTGATTTGCCCTATTTGGGAACCTGGTTTGCTAGAATATGCATACTGGGTTGGCCTGTCCAGAGTTAAACTTTGACTCCATACCATATCACCTTCTACACAGTTGCAAGTAGTGCTTTATGGGACATCGACGGTTCTTTGATTCCAAGTACAGATTTAGATTACAACAGTTTCGCTTTGATGGCAACCAAGAAAAGAGAGATCCTCATGTTACCTTATCTAGTGGGGATATCCTGCGGCAGTTATGAGTTATTCATGTTGAATTTGGCAAGAATGAGGATCCTGAATGACTCGAATAACGGTCTCGAGGAATACATAATGACTTCATCTCATACGTAAATGAACTTAGAACCTTTTCCCACGGTCCGTTAGACCATGAAAGAAGTTATACAAGTATAATGTCAACGAGTTCAAGTTTTGCACGGTTACACGTGATCACGGATTGATCACATAAAACTCTGGAGTTTGTGGCACATTTGGGATGAGATGTTATGTTAGCAGTACTGACGTCGACATGCATTTTGGAGGCATCACCTACTATGGAAATATTATTGACATTATTGAGTTAACCTAACAGGTTTTCACTATAATGCTATTCAAGTGCTCGTGGGAAAATATGACAACTTCATGGGGACTCATCAGCGACCACTTGGGCATCACCTCCGTCAATTTCTCTAGATTTATTCATACGGGGAATCTGAGGATGATGAGCCATATATTTTTGCGTCCAAGGCACACCAGGTTTACTACGTGTAGGATGAGAAGCATAAAGACTAGAATATAGTTGTCTACCTCAAGCCTCAGGATATTTATGACAAAATAGTAATGGTGACATTACTTATGATAGTGAGCCCTTCTAACCGAGGAATTTTGAAGAATTCTTCCCTCAAGAAGATGACAATTTAACTATTATTAGGTATATTTCTTTTATTAAATTATACAATACTCAATTTTTCCTAAATATGTTTAATAATCATAACAATAAATTTTTAATTTCTCCTTCCAGGCAGGATGATGATAAACTCATCTTTTGTATTGATTTTTAGAGTGTTTAAAGAGAGTTTCATTATTGATTTTACCCCCATTTATCAATATGATGAGCAATTAATTAATAAAATAAAATTGGAACAGTTGGAAATTAATTGATGAGATTTTAGTGATTAATTGGATAAATAATCTGTTTCTTCCAATTTTCCATATAGGCCAAATACACTAACAGATTAGACAGCTAGTGGTGGTTTGACAGCTGGAAGTTGGACTTAATATATAGAATTGAGCACGTGTTGGGCCCAGTAATTAAGGAGCTAATTGTAGAAGCAAGTGGGAGAATTACACATGTGCTGCTAACAGAATCACATGGACAGGGAGTCAACAGAAGCAAGTGGGTAAACAGCTGGTGGAACACATGTGCTAGACTTGAGAGAAGGATGATTCACGTATGACATACTTCAGAATTGATGCATTCACTTCTGGACAGCTCATCAGATCTATCACACCATTCACACACTTATCCTATATATCTATCCGTTCATGCTATCTGCAAGGGATGATGGACCACACACTTCACACTGGCCATATCCTTCATTTACTTCACACTTCAGACATCATCACATTATACAACACACTTCAAGCAGCTCACATGAGAGAGATCATTCATCATTCACTCATCCACATCTGCATCTCCATCTCTCTCTCTCGTCATTTTCTATCTTCATTCTCCTCTACAACTTTCCTCTATTCTAGGCAATAGATGTTGGAAATTATGCCCTAGGGGCCAATCATTGTATCATGTTATCATATTATTTGCATGTTTACTATGATGACAATCCTTGGATAACTCGTGATCTTATCCTAAATATCCCTGGTCGGTCATCTATGTGGGAGCAGAGATGAAATAAGACCAGTATGACTTTGAAGATATATAGAGATATAAATCAAAGTCATAAGCACATGTAAGAGTACAGGGTGTTGGACCGACCCGCAATGAGAGAGCTGCATGGGTCAAGTCATAAGCTTCTCTCATATACAAGCCATGTCACTATGCCCTTTGACCTGAGATCATCATGGATTCCTACATGACAAACGCTCAGCTTTGACCTAGTCAAAAGTCACTTTTGACCGAGTGATCATAAAGGCTCTGCTCGGGCTTAGTGGGTTTTCATGCGGAGGAATGTGAATGGTCAAGATGGAATTTGTCCCTCACATTCGTAGAGAGATATTACTGGGCCCCTCGATGAGTGAGTCTGAGAAATGTATGGCCATACTGGAATGGAAGGGTAGTTCCATTTCTATATTCAGACTACTCAGGGATCGAGAAAGTAACGGTCAGGAACAGGAGGATGACGTTCACCATGCCTCATCCTTGACCGAAATATCGTGTGACAAAAGGGACGTGATATGGTTGTATGAAAGGTTACATCGTTTATCGATCCTCATATGTTTTGGGTAGTCGTAATGCCTTGCTAGAGACCGCTTACGACTTGTGGGTCAGTATAGTAACTGGGCCACTGCCAACTTCATATGGGCCTACAGGGTCGCACACAAAACAGCCCAATGCGAGCTATGATGTCCAGATTCATTGAATCTAAGAGATGTCTAAATTCAATGAATAATCTAGGGTGGATATATATTTTATATATATATATAAATTAGTTTATATATATATTATATATATAATATAAGAGATATTTGTAAGATTTAATTTATAAGGATAAATTAAATCTCTATCATTTTTGAATTTGAATTTAAATGGATATGATCTATTTGAATTTGAAATTCAAATTGATAAGATATCTCAATTTTGATTTATGAGAATAAATCAAATATAATTCTGTCTTATCTTTATTTTAAATTAAATAAATAGGTGAATTAAATCTGTGGGACGGATTTAATATAAACCATATTTATTTAATCAGTTTCTTATTAAATTATGCAATATATGATATTGTATTAATTCAGAATTAATATAAGATTAATTCTGAAGCCCGGCCCTATTAGAAGCCCGATAGCTTCCTATATATTTGACATTAGGAGCTAGGGTTCTATACACAATAGATCTCTTCACACACATTCAGTCGTGAGAAAAGGGGGCAGGGAGAGTGCAAAAGGTTTGCATATAAGAAACTGCCGAAATAGAGACGGTGAGGACGGAATCTCCAGAAAGCCTTAGAGGGACAAGAGGCGCTAGCACGTCGTTCGCAATTGGAACGCTGTTCGTGTGGATACCGGTAGAGGAAGCCGATCTGAGCTGTCGACTTCTACGATACGGCCAGACACGAAGAAAGGTCGCGACCAGAACACACTTAGGTCGTGACCAAACGGGCATCTGAACGTCAGAAATCCGAAAAGAGGAGACAGGTCGCGACGTGAAGTTGAATAGGTCGCGACTAAAAGCTCCAGAGGCGACAGGTCGCGACTAGAAGCAGAGTAGGTCGCGACTACAAACTCCAGAGGCGACAGGTCGCGACTAGAAGCTAAGGAGGTCGCGACTGAAAGTTCCAGAGGCGAGGAGTCGCGACTAGTGGACACTGAGGTCGCGACCAAAGCTTGAAACCGAAGGTAACACTTCTTTCTCCTTGACTTAAACACATTCGGTAGATCCTGGCTGGGAATGGAAAAATTTTTTAAAGTTAATTTCCGCTGCGTGTCTTCCAATTCCCTTCAATAGAACCAGAGGAAAGTTCTGTACTCATCTTCATCTTCTCCTTCTTCTTGCACCATGAATGCTACTGTACTTTCTGTTGCTGTTGAAGTTCTGATGGCAATGCATGGTTAAGTTGTTATGCTCTCTTGGAGATGATGTTGAACCATAATCCTTGAGCTAAAATAGGGAGTTCATTGTGTCTTAATTCAGATTTAATTGTATAGAGTTGATGTAGTTACTTCTGGTTTATTGATTCAATTAGAGTTAGTAGATGACAAAGGAGTAGGAAACCAAGTTAGATTTTTTATTTCTACATAATTGATCTTTGATTGATTCTCATCCTTGCACTAGTTGGACATGATTGTGATTAATTAGAGTGATTATATAACAGAGTACAGTTGTATCTATTTAATTCATCTTCTTCTATCTTTGAGTTGAATGATTTATATTCTCTTTTCAATGTTTGTGAGTTGTAGCTTGATTAAGATTTAGTTGGCAAGTTGTTAGCTAACCTATTCTAATTCAACTAATTAACTCTTGATATTCTATGGATAATGAAAGTAAGGTAATAACATACTTGTCATTGATTCATTTCTTCATCATAAACACCTAAAATCATAAATAATAGCATAGGATTTACATTCAATTTTAGTTCAAACATCTCATCACACAATTCATCTGAGTAACTTGTTAATTTGTGGCTCACTAGATTAAATAGGTACCTTAGCATCTATTTAAGCTCCTTCTGAATCGACCTAGGTTAGCCTCCACTTTACTATTAGTTAGCTTAATTTTGTTTGATAATTAAAATGACAGTTATCAGATGATAATCAAGAATAACAGAATCAATGATCTCTATCACTCATGTAATAATTTCTTTTTATACATAAATTAAATTATACAAATAAATCCAAATTAGTCTAATTTTTTAAAAATTAAATTCTATGTTTCTACCGGTTCTAGGAACCGCTAGAAAATTTCTCAGGATTAAAACCACTATAAAAAGCATATAACCGCTAGCGAAAACCCAAAACCACTGGAAATGCTGCCCAGACCTCTATAAATACCAACCCCTCATTTATCTTTATTTGTAGTTTACTAACATACTTATATTTTCTTCTTTCATATTTTCTTTCTTCTTCTCAACCAATCCAACCACTCCTTGAACTTATCAATTGAAGTTTAACCCTACAAACTATCCTATCTATAATTCTTGCATATCTAACTCAATTACCTTAAAAAATTAAATTAAACTCATACGATATAATCATTATTTAATTACTTATTATTTATCACAATATATTTTTATATACAACATGTAATATATTGATAATTACACAAATCACCATAATCATCTCATATAATCTATTTAATTGTTTCCTAATTAATAATATCATATTTTATAATAATAAAAGATTTTTTACCTGGAATTACATTTTTAACGGTTCTAAAACCACTAGAAAACCCTTACCCCATAAAAAATATTAAATCCTACCACCCAAAAGTGTGGAAAATTTTCAAAATTTCAAATTTTGGTGCCACATTTCTAGAAATTTTGGCACCACCCTGAAATATTTTTCTCGTCAACCACTAGGAACTTTCTAGCGGTGCATGGAACGGCTATAAATATTCCCCACTGTTAATATTTTCTAGCGGTTCATAACTGCTACTAATGTCATCCTTTTGACTTCTCTAACCACTTTTTTCTAGCGTTTACCTCAACTGCTAGAAATGTTCTAGTGTTTTGACCACTATATGTAGCTATTGCATAGAACAGCTAAAAACTACTTTCTAGCACTTGATTTTCTAGCAGTTTTGGTAAACAGCTAGAAACCCAATATCTAGTGATTTCAACCGCTAGAAATGCCATAAAATAACTGCTAGAAAGAACATATTTTTTGTAGTTTGTATCAGAAGAGTCTGGGTTAAAGAACACTCAATCGAATAACAATATCAAAAAGGCCGTGAAAGCTGCTCTAAATATGGGTGTTTCATCTCAGCCTCAGTCTACTCAAAAAAAGAAAGACACTAGAAAAGAAAATGTAAGGTCTTCGAAAGGTATTTCCCCTAATACTTCTGATGATTTTCCTATGGACATCTAGGTAAGGGAGTAAATAAAGGGAAGTATAAGATAGTGTTTGCTGATAGGGTTTTTGGCCTATAGTATATATGGATTTAGACTATCTGAAGTACAACGACAAGACTTAATTGGATCTGTCTAAACCAATGAAACACTATGAAAATTGGTTAGGAATCAAGATATCCTATATTCTTGAGGTGTCACATCCCAAATTTTCCCTATCTGAAGAAGACTAATAAAGGAAATAGGATAAGAAGGGATTGTGATGAGAATTAGAAGAAAATATAATGGTTAGATAAGTTTTAAGTTAAAGAAAAAGAGAAAAATATAAAGTTATAAAGTCAAAGGGACACAAATGTGATTTGAACAAAAGTTAAATATAGAAAATTCAAGGAAAAATAGAAAGAGGACCTAAATGGAGTTTTAAAATTTCAGGGACAAAACTAGAATTTCATAATGTATAGTAAAGGACTAAAGTAGAATTTGGCAAATATAGAGACTAAATGTAATTATGAGAAAGTTGAGTTAAAAAGGCCCAAAATTGCCAAGAAATATTTCAGACCCAAATTTTACTAGTAAGTAGAAGACAATATTTGGGCTACGTATATTTTTCAGAATTCTAATTTAAGGTCTCAAAAAATTGATATTAACTTTCGAAGTTTGGAAATTATTAGAGGACCTTCCAGATCTCAGAATTAGATAAAATTTTACAGTAATTTCTTATATTAATTATAAGGACTTACGAAGATGACATAATTCAAAAAGGAGTCATGTAGAATTTATTATAGAATTTAAAGTGAAATTGGATACAGATAAATAATTTAAAGAAATATGTGGAATTTTTATCAGGACTCTGGATCTCAGAAAATTATGAAACTTTGTAAGAAATCATTAGTAGTAGAATGAATTTCTAAAAATTTTAGGACCCATAAAGGAGTTTTATAGAATTTATTCTAAAATTTAAGGTATATCTGAAGTGCATTAGGATTTGTGGCAAAATAATGGATTGGGCCTAGGCCAGCCCAAAATGGTGTCATATGAGAGCCTAAGAATTCCAAAGAAATAAGTCAAATGGAATTTTTATGTTATTTTTCATAAAAAAATAGAAAAGCAAGGAGAATTATCAAGAAGCATGTGTTGGCATGTGAGGTGTTCTTTGTGGGTCACATAAGGCACCACATGGAGAGTATAGCAAAGAGGAAAGTTATCCCATGTGCTTTAATATATTAAAATAATGTAAGAATTATGTTAATTATAATTAAGGAATTAAGCAACCAATAAGATCCAAGATTAAGGCCATGTAACAATTAGGAAAATGAGGGATAATTTAGTCCCAAGAGTGCCAAAATTTGGCTATAAATACCCCCTCCATTCTCTTCAATATCGTGCTCCCAAGGACCATGGGGAAACTATGAAACATCCTCCTTTATACTCCTCAGAGTACACTTGCGGAAGCAATAATAGCTATACCTAAGTCCAGAGATTGAACTTTTACTCCTAAGTTCCTTACTCTGAATCTGTACTTTGAGAATTGATTTCTCACCTTCTACACATCCAAATGAGGCTTAATACCTATCCACGGAATGCCCCAGATGTGTACTACCGGCTCACCAAATCTCGTGGCCAGACTCCTTCGTTTACCAGGTCAAATTGAGGTCAGAACACTGCTGCCTCAGGACCTGCGAATTTCCCTCTTAAATTAACATCCACAAATTGAACATGCCAAACAGTATTTATCATTGAATAACATAATGTCATACAAGATGGCATATACAACAGAGCATACATAGAATTCTCATATTTCTATTACAACTCTTTCTGCCTAAACTCCGGCAGCATAACCGCTACGCTTCATCTGTACAAAGAACTGAACCGTACTGATTCGGTAATTCCCTCATAAGAACTACCATTCTACGTAGTACCCAGGAAAGACTAGATGAACCGGCCAGGTCCACTCACTTCTAGCCTCCTTAGACAGTACTACGTACACAGTACTTATCATATACTGATGTTCATTCTTTACTTCGGCAGCATAACGGCGTCTCCTGACTTTCTCAAAATCCAAGTCAGCATAACCTTCCTGTAATGCGTTATGTATGGGGATGAGATTCGAGGGAATCTCAGTAGCAACAATCATAACAATATATGTAATGCAGAGTGACAGTGCTTGCTTGTAATTGTGTACAAATAAGTATGCTGCATGCTTCCATGCTTAATAACATATGATCATAGCATTACAGCAGAGCTTCAGACATAACATATAAGACAACAATCCAACCAAACAATAGCACATCAAATCACAAAGCTATTACATAAAAGCTAGGATTAGTTACTACCTGGCTAGCTTAGCAGAACTCCACTATTCTTATTCTAGCTTAGCTTCGCCAGAACTTCCTTACTTCCTTTTCTCCTTTCTCTCTTCCTTCCTTCTCCTTCTCTCTCTTCTTTCTCTCCCTTCTCCCTTGCCATGCGTGAATGGAAATGGAATAGAGGGGGGGTATTTATAATTGCCTTCAATGGCAATTCTGTAATTACCATGAACTTTGATCCTGCGGTCCTGGTTTTTCCTGGATTTTCCTATTTTCTTTAATTCCTCCTTTACTGCATCATGCATGACATCATTGGGATACCTCACCGGGACACCTCAGCGTCACATTTTGCACATGCTCAATTCCTGGACACCTCAGCAGCTGACTCAGCATGCTGACTCACCGGTCCAGTCTCCTACCTCGTAATGTGTGCCCTCAGCTTTATCTGCTTCCTGCAGACTAATGCCATGTGGCGACTGGAAGAGACCTTGCACGCTTCCCAATGCTATCCAGATAAGTCCCAGACTTATCTGATCACTTCCTCGATTTTTATACCAACCGAGTAACTTTACTCTACTGATCCATTACTTTAATGCCATGTGGCATCTTGTGGGTCCCATGAGGATACCTTATCAGTCCACCTCATGGTTGAAGGGAATTGGAAGACACGCAGCGGAAATTAACTTTAAAAATTTTTCCATTCCCAGCCAGGATCTACCGAATGTGTTTAAGTCAAGGAGAAAGAAGTGTTACCTTCGGTTTCAAGCTTTGGTCGCGACCTCAGTGTCCACTAGTCGCGACTCCTCGCCTCTGGAACTTTCAGTCGCGACCTCCTCAGCTTTTAGTCGCGACCTCCTCTGCTTCTAGTCGCGATCTGTCGCCTCTGGAGTTGTTAGTCGCGACCTCTTCTGCCTCTAGTCGCGACCGGACGTCTCTGGAGTTTGTAGTCGCGACCTACTCTGCTTCTAGTCACGACCTGTCGCCTCTGGAGCTTTTAGTCGCGACCTCTTCAACTTCACGTCGCGACCTGTCTCCTCTTTTCGGATTTCTGACGTTCAGATGCCCTTTTGGTCGCGACCTAAGTGTGTTCTGGTCGCGACCTGTCTTCGTGTCTGGCCGTATCGTAGAAGTCGACAGCTCAGATCGGCTTCCTCTACCGGTATCCACACGAACAGTGTTCCAATTGCGAACGACGTGCTAGCGCCTCTTATCCCTCTAGGGCTTTCTGGAGGTTCCGTCCTCACCGTCTCTATTTCGGCAGTTTCTTATCTGCAAACCTTTTGCACTCTCCCTGCCCCCTTTTCTCACGAATGAATGTGTGTGAAGAGATCTATATTGTGTGTAGAACCCTAGCTCCTAATGTCAAATATATAGGAAGCTATCGGGCTTCTAATAGGGCCGGGCTTCAGAATTAATCTTATATTAATTCTGAATTAATACAATATCATATATTGCATAATTTAATAAGAAACTGATTAAATAAATATGGTTTATATTAAATCCGTCCCACAGATTTAATTCACCTATTTATTTAATTTAAAATAAAGATAAGACAGAATTATATTTGATTTATTCTCATAAATCAAATTTGAGATACCTTATCAATTTGAATTTCATATTCAAATAGATCATATCCATTTAAATTCAAATTCAAAAATGATAGAGATTTAATTTATCCTTATAAATTAAATCTTACAAATATCTCTTATATTATTTATATAATATATATATAAACTAATTTATATATATATATATATAAAATATATATCCACCCTAGATTATTCATTGAATCTAGACATCTCTCAGATTCAATGAATCTGGACATCATAGCTCGTATTGGGCTGTTTTGTGTGCGACCCTGTAGGCCCATATGAAGTTGGCAGTGGCCCAGTTACTATACTGACCCACAAGTCGTAAGCGGTCTCTAGCAAGGCATTACGACTACCCAAAACATATGAGGATCGATAAACGATGTAACCTTTCATACAACCATATCACGTCCCTTTTGTCACATGATATTTCGGTCAAGGATGAGGCATGGAGAACGTCATCCTCCTATTCCTGACCGTTACTTTCTCGATCCCTGAGTAGTCTGAATATAGAAATGGAACTACCCTTCCATTCCAGTATGGCCATACATTTCTCAGACTCACTCATCGAGGGGCCCAGTAATATCTCTCTACGAATGTGAGGGACAAATTCCATCTTGACCATTCACATTCCTCCGCATGAAAAACCACTAAGCCCGAGCATAGCCTTTATGATCACTCGGTCAAAAGTGACTTTTGACTAGGTCAAAGATGAGCGTTTGTCATGTAGGAATCCATGATGATCTCAGGTCAAAGGGCATAGTGACATGGCTTGTATATGAGAGAAACTTATGACTTAACCCATGCAGCTCTCTCATAGTGGGTCGATCCAACACCCTGTACTCTTACATGTGCTTATGACTTTGATTTATATCTCTATATATCTTCAAAGTCATACTGGTCTTATTTCATCTCTGCTCCCGCATAGATGACCGACCAGGGACATTTAGGATAAAATCACTAGTTATCCAAGGATTGTCATCATAGTAAACATGCAAATAATATGATAACATGATACAATGATTGGCCCCTAGGGCACAATTTCCAACAATGGTTTCCAGATAACCTTTCCTGTATCTGGCCTCCTGCCTCCGGTCTATCTCTAACAGGGTAACTATCTCTTTTGGACCTTCACAACTCATGGCCCATACGCTTAGCACCACTTTAGCCACTAGTCGCGACCTAGCCATCATCTCATCGAGACCTAACACCTTCTGTGTTCATTAGTCGCGACCACAGGTTTCTCTAGTCGCGACCACAATATTCTTTAGTCGCGACCAGAACAGTCTTTCGTCGCGACCACAACAGTCTTTCGTCGCGACCACATCACTTTTTAGTCGCAACCAGGCTTATTCTACTCATTAGTCATGACAACACATATATATCCGTCACGACCAAGCCTCTCAGCCAATATTAGTCGCGACCATAATACACTCTCGTCGCAACCAAAGTCTCTATCATCGCCACCTAACTGGTCAACTCTTTAACCTTTGGCCTTTACATCATCCCAAATGGCCATTTACCCCTCGGGACTTCCACTGTTTACACATAAGTCCCCGTACCTTTACTTACTCACAGCTCAGTCCCTGAAACTCTTCACGTTCCTCTGGGACTTCTGCTAAAAAGGGGTCTAGTAGCCTCTTAATCTTAGGCTATCTCTGCATCTCTAGGCCTGAAAATTGGGATGTTACAAACTATGCCAAAATTTCCACTCAAACCTAAAGGGCAAGCAAGAACAAGGAGCCTAAGTGATCAAGCTGGCAAGGGATCAAGGTAGCTTACTTTCCTTCAATTAGGAGGCTTCAGCTTAGGATTTAAATGGAAGGAAAATGAGGTTTTCCCCTTTTGTTGATTGCTGGCCAAAATTATTGAGAAAATGGGAAGATGAAATTAAAGCTAGAGACATGAAATTAAGGCTTTGGTGATATTAGATTGATGCTTACACCTTGAATTAATTCTGTAATCTTTGATCTCCCACTTTGAGCATCTATTCAACCTGTGCTAGAACTGAGCAATGAAGAATCATTTTGATGATTTTTATGCTTCCCAAGTGTTCAAAAGGCGAAATCATGTGGAATTAAGCTAAGTAACATGGGTTGAAAGTGTGGGAATCAAAGATGTAATTTTTGGAAGAAATTGTATAAACTTTTTGGTTATGTCCATACTAGGAACAGCACCAAGGGAGTTGATTTTTATGATTTTAATGCTTCCATTGAGTCTAGAAGGTGAAATAGTATAGAATTGAGCTAAGGGACAAGAGTTGAAAGCATTAAAATCAAAATAGAATTTTTGAGAAAACCATCTAATACCCCAAGGAGGAGTAGGAATTTGTTAATTCTAACTTCATATTTGGATTCCTTGGGCAAAATTATGTGGGATATGGTCAAGGTACAATTTAATTCATAGGGTAAAGCAATTAATCAAAAATTAAAGAAAGATAGAGGTTTATCGGTTTTGGAAATTGGAACCAAGTTTGAGTTTGATTTAGATAGACTATAATGAGTATGTTAATATGCTATGTTAGGCATGGATTATTGTGATAAAGAGGGCTACAACATAAGGGACACAGATGTAATGGAAAGGTTAAGAAAGAGCAAGGAATAGAGGTAGTTAACTTACAATGAGTCCATTTGGATAGGCTTTTGGAAAAAGGCTTATTGAAAAAAGGGCTTTTGCACAATTTTTGGAAAATGACTTCTGGAGAATAGCTTATGGAAAAAAGTAGTTCTAAATAAATGAGTGTTTGGATGGTTATTACCACAAGGACTTTTATGATTGGTAAATTACAAGAAAGGGTATGAGATAAAAAAAAAGTGATTAACTGTGCACATGCCATCAGCATCATCTCTCTCTCAAGCAAATGATGACGACGACGAAGGAGCTGGACAGAGGAAGAAGTCGAAGACCAGTGACTGACGCCACCTAGTAACCAACTTGATGACGAACCTGAATAATGACTTAGCGACCCACCCTGACGATAGAGCTAGACGACGACTCAGTGACCCACCCTAATGACAGAGCTAGACGATGACCGGTGAGTGACCTGTAACCCAGTGGAGAAGACTGAGATGACATGAGGAGAGAGAAGACGGTAGGAAAAAATAGGGGTAAAATGTAATTGGGCAGTCCATAAGCCATTTTACTGATCCGAAAGCTATTCTTAGCAGCTTATTCAAAATCATAGTTTGGTCCATAAGCCCTTTTGGACAAATATGACTGTTTTAAAATTTCTCCAAACCAAGATTTAGGCCAAAAGCCCTTTTAAAATCAAGGTTTGGGGTAAACCCAAATAGGCACAATGATTATGTGAAGCATGTATGATTGAGTGATACTCTGTTTCTTTTTATGTTATAGCCATATGTTATAATTGAGGAACATGAAAGCATGTAAAAGGTTCATTATGCAAGCATGATCATTAAGTGCATACATATTAACATTAAGCATATAATTGCATATATTGTATGGTAACCGTTTACTACTGAGATTTTTCCAGAAATCTCACCCTTCCATGTCACCCCTGTAATATCCCTAATTTTCTGTACTCAATAGTATGTACAGTTTGTACGTAATATATGTGAGATTTTCTGAGAAAAATGTGGCCATTTATGTAAAGAAAGGGATTAAATTGAAAAAGGAAAAAAATGCAAGGACTTAAGTGAAATTATAAAAGTTGTAAGGCCAAAAGAGAAAGTAGACAAATATGTGGGGTCTTTAAGTATAATTTTAGCCAAATTAGAGGGACTTAATTGAAAAGAAGAAAAGTTTCCAGGGGCAAAATGGCTTAAGACTGCTCGGAAGCATTTTAGTCCCAAATTTCATCAGTAGATAGAGAAAATGATGTCGATTAATCTGGCCTAATACAGGAATTTTATTAGAGTTTCAGATAGCTTAAATTTATCTGATAGTCTAAAAGTTATCTAAATTTTTTATCAGATCTCTTGGACCTCATATATAAGTGAAAAGTTATAGGATGATGCGTCCTAAGAAGCCGGAGGTCAGAGAACTGACAGAATCCCGAAAAGAGTTCTGTAGAAAAAGTTATTCACTTTTTAGTGAATTTTGACGGGAGTTTGTGAACGCCCGCTATTCGATAGGGAGATTTAGCAGTAAATAAACTGGGACTAAATGAGCTCAGATGACTTAACAAAGAGGCCCAAGAGAAAAAGTGGCATCAAGAAGGCCCAATAAGATCATTGGACTGATAGGTGGGCCAGGATTTGGAGGAACCCTGGAAAAGTACGAAATTACGAAAATACCCTTGTGTTGCCCTAAGGAGCAATAGATGAATGGAGGGCATTTTGGTCATTTTGGACAGGCCAAAATGCCAGGGCAGGTACATGAAGGGTTAGTCAAAGTCAGTATATGCCCTGACCAGGTACAGAAAGGTGTGAAATGACGATTATACCCCTAGGGTTAATATAGTGCAAGAAAGGGCAACAAGGATATTTTGGTCATTTTTCAAGGGATCTGCAATTAAGTTTAAACCCAGTAAAAGAATGTCAATGGTAGAAAAAATCCGGATACTAGATTTAAGGTCAGAACACATATTATGGAACCTCAGAAAAATAGATTTAGAAAACAGTCTGGTTTTCGGGGAATCGGACCGGGCTGATACCGGACTGGACTGGAATTTTTCCAGAGACTTCTTCTCCCTTCAATTTCATCATGTGCATGGTGAGGTGTCCCTTTTGATGATGTCATGAAGGTGATATCATAATTATTAAAGAAAAGAAAATCCAAGATTAAATCTAAGCCATTAGATCAAATAGTGACAAAATGATCTTGGCCTTTCATTTCCACTCAAGTTTGCCTATAAATACCCCCCCAAATCAGAACAATTTGTCATCCTTGGCAACCTTGGGGAAACTCTTGCAAAATTTCCATTCAAGCTAGAAAGAAGCAAGCACCTTGGAAGAACTAGCAAGGTAATTAGTCTCCTTGATCCTAGACTTTGTTCTAGTGAATTTGCTCTTCGTTTTAAGAGGTTTTTGGGGCATATTTCTCTTGAGGGTGCTGCTGGATATTCTATTTGGATGTGAAAAGAATATGAGTTTTATGTTATGGATAGTTTAGACAAGCTTAAACAAGCTATAATCAAGGGGTAATAGCTTGGAAATCAAAGTATGCATATGAATGGAAGATTGTGTTCTATTCTGGTACTGTACAAATCACTGTTCATATGTTGGAATTTCATGATTTTGATGCTTCCAATGAGTTTAAAATGGAAAATTGTGTGGGGTTATAGTAAAGAAACAAGTATTGGAAGCATTGGAATCAAAATGAGATTTTTTGGAAAACATGTGAAGCTTTTCAGTTATGTACAGCAGCTTGTGATGCAATTGGAGTTTGGAAATTCTAAATGCATATTTGAATTCTACATGAAAAATTATGTGGAAGTGAACCATGAGAATTTATTTTAGAAAGATGGAAGCATAAGTCATCAATTAAAGAAAGAATGGAACTTAGTGAAAATCTAGTCGTGGAATTGTGTTGGAATTGAATTGTAACTTGATGTTGAAGGGAACTGGAAGACAGGCGGCGAAAATTAACTTTAAAATTTTTTCCATTCCCATCCAGGATGTACCGAATGTGTTTAAGTCAAGGAGAAAGAAGTGTTACCTTCGGTATTCAAGATTTGGTCGCGACCTCAGTGTCCACTAGTCGTGACTCTTCACCTCTGGAGTTTTCAGTTGTGACCTCCTCAGCTTCTTGTCACGACCTGTCACCTCTGGAGTTTGCAATCGTGACCTACTCAGCTTCTAGTCATGACCTTTCATCTCTGGAGTTTGTAGTCGCGACTTCCTCTGCTTCTAGTCGCGACTTGTAGTCTCTTTTTGGATTTCTGACGTTCAGATGCCAATTTAGTCGCGACCTCTGTGTCAACTAGTCGCGACTTTGTCGTACCTGGTGCTCTTTTCTCGATCGCAAGAAGTCGACAACTCAGATAGGCTTCCTCTACCGGTATCCACACGAATAGTGTTCCAATCACGAACGACGTGCTAGCGCCTCTTGTCCCTCTAGGGCTTTCTAGAGATTCCGTCCTCACCGTCTCTATTTCGACAGTTTCTTATATGCAAACCTTTTGCACTCTCCTTGCCCCCTTTTCTTGTGTGTAGAACCCTAATCCCTAATATCAAATATATAGGATGTTATCGGGCTTCTAATTGGGCCGGGCTTCTAATTAATCTTATATTAATTCTGAAGTTAATACAATATCATATATTGTATAATTTGATAAGAAACTAATTAAATAAATATGGTTTTTATTAAATCCGTCCCACATATTTAATTCACCTATTTATTTAATTTAAAATAAAGATAAGACAGAATTATATTTGATTTATTCTCATAAATCAAATTTAAGATATCTTATCAATTTAAATTTTAAATTCAAATAGATCATATCAATTTAAATTCAAATTTAAAAGTGATAGAGATTTAATTTATCCTTATAAATTAAATCTTGCAAATATCTCTTATATTATATATAATATATAAATTCACCCTAGATTATTCATTGAATCAAGACATGTCTTAGATTCAATGAACCTGGACATCACAGCTCGAGTTGGGCTATTTTATGTGCGACCCTGTAGGCCCATATGAAGTTGGTAGTGGGTCAGTTACTATACTGATCCACAAGTCGTAAGCGGTCTCTACCAAGATATTATGACTATCCAAATCATATGAGGATCGATGAACGATATTACCTTTCATACAACCATATCACGTCCTTTTTGTCACATGATATTTCGGTCATGGATGAGGCATGGAGAACGTCATCCTCCTATTCTTGACCGTTACTTTCTCGATCCCTGAGTAGTCTGACTATAGAAATGGAACTATCCTTCCATTACAGTATGGCCATACATTTCTCATACTCACTCATCGAGGGGCCCAGTAATATCTCTCTACGAATGTGAGGGACAAATTCCATCTTGACTATTCACATTCCTCCGCATGAAAAACCATTGAGCCCGAACATAGCCTTTATGATCACTCGGTCAAAAGTGACTTTTGACTAGGTCAAAGCTGAGCGTTTGTCATGTAGGAATCCATGATGATCTTAGGTCAAAGGGCATAGTGACATGGCTTGTATATGAGAGAGCTTATGACTTAACCCATGTATCTTTCTCATAGTGGGTCGGTCCAACACCATGTACTCTTACATGTGTCTATGACTTTGATTTATATATATCTATATATCTTTAAATTCATACTGGTCTTATTTTATCTCTGCTCCCGCATAGATGACCGACCAGGGATATTTAGGATAAGATCATGAGTTATCCAAGGATGGTCATCACAGTAAACATCCAAATAATGTGATAACATAATTAAGAAATTCATAAATCAACAATGTTCATAACATAATGATTGGCCCCTAGGGCACAATCTCCAACAGATGTTACTTTATAATGGCTAGGTTTGACATTTGTGAGAATGGAAGATCATTCCAAGAAGGAAATAACAAGGACATCTAAGAGGTAGCAAGAATACCTAACTATAATCTCATGCCTGTTTGATTGTATGTTTGCTTGTTATGTAGGATTATTGGTTGAGCATGAGATGATTTTATGATGATGATGATGAGACATGAATGGTTGCAACTCCTTGCAATGAATGTCATGACAATATGCATGTTAGAGGTTGCTTATGTATGATCATGAAGTAGCTCCCATGTCATTATAATATGCTAGGCATTTAATCAAGCATGCATGTTATTATAGTTTGTATGACTTGCTATTGAGATTTCCATGAAATCTCATTCTTTCCATATATATAACCATGCTCTAGGTGCTGGAACTTCTCAAAGCAAAAGGTTAAATGTGGATGATTAATTTGTATATGACTTAAAGTTGGGTACTTAGCTTGAGAAGATGATATTTTGATGCGCGTGATGTATGTTACTGAGAATCCAGTCTAAGACAGTACACTTCCGACATTAGTTTTTATAAGTTATTCAATGATTTTCACGTGCAATTTTGCATGAAGATAGCTAAGATCTAGAGATTTAAATGGACACCAATAACGCCTCAATTGGTTAAGAATTTGAATTGTTATGATTTTTCAAAGTCGGGATTAAAATCTGGATCAAGATAAAACGAGTACCCAGAGGTAGTGAGGTTCATGAGCGAATTTCAAATAGTAAATGAACTAGTTTTTCCACAAAATTTTATAAGCTTAAAGTAGAGATCTTCAGCTTTAAATCAATATATAACACGCCTCATTTGGATAAGTACACAAAGAGAAATGAATTTTTGAAAATAAGGTAAAGAAACTGGAACTTCCAGACTTACCAAATGAATAGTATTTTTCAACGAATAAACTGATTTCATTTGGACAAGAAAACCTCAGTTTCATATTTTTCATTCAAATTTCAATGAAAGAGATTCCATTAGAAATTGGAACCACCTTATTTCAATTTTTCTAGATTTAATTATGAATTTCCAAAGTTCATGATGTAATCTGGATTTACCAAATAAACAGTACCATGAACAGTACCGATAACCTAATTCTTGGAAATTGATGTTTCTAAGCTAAAATGGTGTTCATTTGGTATAAGATGCTTTCAAATGAGTATATGTAAGGATGAAATTAAGGATACGACAACCCCAATCCCAGCAGGTTTCCAAAGATGTAAGAAGATGAAATTGCATGAGAAGGAATTAGGGATTTGATATTATGATTGATGTATTAAATTGTTATGAATGTAATATGTAAAAATGTTATGTATTCAGATTTGATGACATTTTCTATAAATGAAAGAAAAAAAGTTAACGATTGAATAAATGTATGAAATTTTACTAGTATTTATTTAACATGTCAAGCTTCATTTTGATATCAAGAATGCCTTATTTCAATGTTTGTACAAAGAGAATGATTTTTTTAAAGTTAGGGACTAGATTCTATCTTCAGGATTATTGACCAAATGAAGAGTGATATTTGACACCAAAACTATACTGATTGGCTAGGCATTTGGTTTGATATATTTTTCCCTTAAAATATATTATGTTAGCTACCTGTAGCCTTTTGAACTAATTCATTTCAATTTTTCTTGAATTAGTTATGATTTTTTGATATTCCTCGCTTAATCTGGAAATACCACATAAACATAAGTGGTTATAAAAACTACCGATTAGTCCTTAAGGCATTCGAAAGTAAGGTGTTACATTTTTGGTATCACAGCAAAGTTTCTGGCATCAGATAGGACATTTCCTAGACCTGATAAGATATAAATTGTATATGGTACTTGTTGGGAAAGTTGGTTATAAATTGTATATTGTATATTAACCCTAAGTAGTTAATATTTTAAAATTAGGGTACTTGTTGGGAAAGTTAGTTTTGCAAATGTAGAAGTTTGAATCTTAAGTGAACCAAGAAGTTTCCTTCCTGATAAGATATAAATTGTATATGGTTTCTGTGACATTTTAAGGATTTTTGAATTTTACTATTTATTTTATGCCTGCAATTATGCTTTTGTGGTAATACATGATTATGCATGGCAATGTGCTGATTAAAGGGTAAAATGGTAAATTAAATCTTCCAAATTGCATATATGTTGTTCTTTATTTAGTTAGACTTTTACAGTGAGCTTAGATTTTGAATTGCAGGTATCTTGGAGGAGAACCAAGGACTAATGTGAGCAGAAAAGAAATCACAAGACAGAGAGGACCAATTCAAGGAAGTCAGCTTCTGTGATTTTTAGTCGCGACCAAAGTATCCACAGGTTGCGACATCATTTCTTCTAGGAAGTTTTTATGTGTTTATAGGTCGTGACCAAAATATGGATGTGGTCATGACTATAATGGATAGTTAGTGAAGTTGCTAGATTTTGATTAGGTCATTCTAGAATTAAAGGAAGGGGGAGCAGTGAGACGAAAGGAGGCTGGATTTTTGTCAGATTTGGCTAAGAAGCAATACTCATTCTCTCTTAATAGTATCTCTAAACCTCACACATATCTTCCAGTTTTATTCATCTTTCCACAGATTTTCACATTTCTACACCGATTAATCCACTTCTACCATCTTTCTCTTGACCTTTACATCACTTGTTTCTCTACTCTTCATGGCATCATTTCTGGGCAGCGATGACAGCTCATTAGGAGTTATGAGAGGCTAGATCTTTAGTCTCTTGGCGATGGACCACATATCTTGAGCTCATGGACCTCACTGGGGAGTTTTCTATCCTAATTTGCACCTATTTCATGTTTTGACATTTCTAGATTTAGGGATTTCAGTGTATGAATAGGGATTAAATGTCGATTGATTATTATCAGATTATATATTTATAATTAACATTAGATGATGTGATTTTTGATCTTAATATAAATATTTCAATTTTGATTTCTGGATAGTTGGAAGATTATCAACGATTGTTGATGTTTAATTCAATTGCTTGAAGTCTATAGTTATTGATTGATGACCATTTGAGGGCATTATTATCATCTGATTTAATTACACACTAAGTGGTTTTTAACAGTGCATTAAGAAGCTTTTTTGATCAAAGGAGTTCAAGAACTATTAATGAACTGGACTCAATCGATTGATTGAGATTTTATTTAAGACTTAGTGATTTCAAAACTCCCATATCAAATTAAGAGCAAGGACAGATATGATTTCATCATCAAGAGTCTTTCTTAACATATTTCGTTCATAATCCAAATCATTTTCCTCTTAATCAAAAATACAAAAATATTTACTTTACTGCACCCTTATTTCATTGCATCAAAGTTTGATCAAACCCAAAACCATGTTTTTACTCAGTTTTTCAATGGCTTTACCCACCAATTTGCTAGGATTCCAATAAAAAGGCTCCTTGAGAAGAACAATAGATTTGTGCCTTATACTACATTATCGGGTGCAATCATTATTTTGATGGATCAGACGACAACAATTCAAGCCTGTCACCTCCCTAGATGGTTGGTTCACTGGTTAGAGTAAGAGTCAGACAAGGAACATTAGAAAGACAATATTTTAGGATAAAGGTATATACAAGTCTCAAGGAGCAGGTGTGTAGGTTGTGACTAAAGAAGATAGAGAGGTCCAGTCATGATGAACCAGAGTAAGGGGTCGTAACTAATAAACACAAAAAGGTTTGGTCACAATAGGCAGAGAAAATGGTTGTGATAAATGTTCACAAAGAACTTTGGTCGTGATGAGCAAGCATTTCAGCTGTGACAAACAAACGTAGAGGTGAGTATCAACGAAGGTCATGGCTTTAATCACAACATAGGAGTAATTAAGTCGCAACTAATAGACCCAGTGAAACCCAAATAAGTTTAGTACACCATACCCCAAACCTTGGAGCTTCACGAGATAGTCTTTGAGGACACAACTATAGTAGACTGGTCTTAGTTAGCAAATACCTCTGAGGTCTCATGTTCTTTAGAACGATGTGGCTGGACTAAGCGGGATAATGTACGGGGAGCAGTTTCCTCTACTGACAGAGATAGGAGTCGACCAATCCAAGGTTAAAACAAAAGTTGACCAAGAAAGCTATGGAAGATAAGCTATGAAAGTCAGCTCAAGGTATCACTAGGGAAATAAAATAGAATCATTCTGTGAACCTGAATTCCCTAGAAGTAGAGACCAGATGCTATAGTAACAATAAGAATGAAGGCACCAACCTCATTGAAGAACATCAGCTAAAGGATTGGCATGAGGTGCAGGCAAGTTAGATCGTACGATGTACTAAGATACCAAAAACAAGCTTAAAAATGTGTAACACCTTACTTTTGTGCATCTTAGGGACCATTTAGTAGCATTTAGAACCACTTACAAGTCCATTGAAGTTTAATTACAAAATCTAGAATTCCCAAGCTTCACAGTTACTGTTCATATGGTAATTCTAGATTAAGCGACAAACTTCAAAAAAATCATAATTAATTATGAAAAAATTGAAAATAAGTGGTTCAAAAGGATACTTTAAGCTAACATAATATAGTTTAATGGAAAAATAAGTCTTTGACAAAATGCTCAGTCAATCAATACAGTTTAATCATAAAATATTACTATTCACTTGGTCAAAAATTTTAGAAAATAGTTTCTGGTCCCCAATTTAAAATTTTTGTTCTCTTTGTATAGATATCGAAATAAGGCATTCTTGATATCAAAACGAAGTTTGACATGTTAAATAAATGTTGGAAAATTTTTGTATATTTATTCTATCATTTACTATTTTTAATTTCAACTCTAAGGTCACTACCCCATCATGAGTTACTGTTCACAACAGAATTTTTCTACAACTAAGCATATGGACATACATTTCCAAATTCCTACATTACATTTTCAAATAAACAATCAACATCATCATCAAGGGTCCTTCTCCTCTTGTACTTGAATGTCCTGTGGTTGGGAATGGAAGTAGGGGTGAGATTTCTGGGGAAATCTCAGTAGCAAATGGAAACCATACAGTGTATGCAACTATATGCTTGATGTTAATATGTGTGCACTTAATGATCATTCTTTCATAATGATACTTACATGCTTTCATGTCCCAATTATAACATATGGCCATAGCATAAAAAGAAATAGAGTATCACTTAATCATGCATGCTTCACATCATTAAAGTAAGCAACCAACACATAAAATATCCAAGCAATATAAGCATACAAGTAGGTAAGTTCACTACCTCTTACTCCTTTCTTTCCTTATCCTTTCTCTTTACCTCTTGCTTCTTACTTCTCTTTGATGTGTGGTTGCCCTCTTTGAACACAAACCAAAATCTAACATTGCATTATCATTCACTCATTACAATCTAACTTCCCTTAAACATTGAACTTACTTAACTAAAATAACTTTCCCTAATCTTTATTGATTGACTTGGCCTTCGAATCAATTGATGTCTTGAACTTACCCTACACAATTTAGCCTTCTGAATCCATTTATGAAGTCAGAATTTCCAAATTTTAGCAGCTAAACACTGTTCTATACAAAACTAAAAAACTTCTCTTTTCTTTTAAAAATTTTTATTTTGATTCTAATGCTTCCGACACTTGTTTCTCTACTTTTATCCCACACAAATTTTCATTTTAAAACCATTGGAAGAATCAAAATTATGAAATTCTAATCACTATTAATTCTTGTGAATAGTAATAGAGAAGACTTCAAAAATTCATCTTTCAATTCCAATGTTTCCAAGGTTTCAAACTTATCCAATCCTAGACAAAATTATCTTCTAAATTCAATAGAAGCATTAGATCATTAAAATTCCATCTCTTTGTATCCAAAATAGTGCAGGCCAAAAGGTTTCATCTATGGCAAAGTCAAGAACATCAACTCGATTCAATAACCAATCATCTAACTAGCTTGTTTAAGCGCTAATTACATAGTTCTAGCTTCATTTTCGTCTTCCTCTTTCAACTTAACATTTTGGACAGCATGTATACTTTTGGTTTAATGGAATTTCCAACCACTAAAACCTAGGTTTTATCCTTCTAAAATATTTGTAAATAAACTAGGAAGGATCACATACCTTATGCTTTAACTACCTTGATCTCTAAGTGTCTTGAATTACCTTTGCTTTGGTCAAGTTTTCAAATGACAAGAGGTTCCCAAGGGTCACCATAATGCCACAGTTTTGCAAGGAAATGGAGGGGTATTTATATCCAAATTTTGGCCACCTTGGGACAAGATTATCCCTCCTTTTCTTAATTATTACAATGGCTTAATCTTGCATTTCATTGGTTGCTTAATTCCTTAATTATCATTAACATAATTCTTATATTATTTTAATAAATTGAAGCACATGTCCAAACTCTTCTTCCTTGTCCTTGGCTTCCATTTGGCGTATTGCACATGGTGTGTGTAACATCCCTAATTTCTATACTAAGTTGTATGTACAGATTGAATAAAATATATGAGATATTTAGGAAAATATGTGGCCATGTTTATGTAAAGAAAATGATTAATTGGAAGAGGAAGAAAGTCTAAGAGCCAAAGTGCAAAATTACGAAAATGCCACTGTGATGCCCTAAGAAACCAGAAGTAAATGGAGGGCATTTTGGTCATTTCACACAATGGATGGATATCAGAGGAAATTTGATAGTAAATTATTATAATTAATATGAGAATTTATGGAGTTGACAGAAGTCAAAGAGGAGTCCTGTAGAATTAATTATGGAATTTACGGTGAAAAATGACACCGATAAAGGGTTAAAGAAAACATATGTAAGTTTTAACAGGACTTCTGGGTCTCAAAAAATTATGAAACTTTGTAGAGAATTCATTTTATATTAGAATGAATTTCTAAAAATGTTAGAACAATTAAAAGAGGTGTTTAGCATTTATGCTAAGATCAGGGTAAGTTACGGATATCGGTATGAGGAAAGTACATTGGGATTTGGGCCAGTTAGCTATTGGACCTAAAAGAGGCCCAATATTTCATCCTAGGCCATCCCAATAAGGCCCAAAAGTTATCTTGGAGCCCAAGTCCAAATAATAAATAATTTATGGATTTTTGAAAAGAAAGAAAAAGAGAATAAAGTAAGAATTAGGTGTTGCACATGGTGGGACCCACAAGGACACAAGAATGGCACCCAAAAAGAGGAAGGGTTAGGTGTACCAAGGGAGGCCATGCTAGTGATGTCATGGTGGTAAGGTCTTGAGTGAAAAGTGAAAAGATATTCCAAGATCAAACCTTTAACCATTAGATCAAATAGTTTCCAAAGTGATCTTAGCCTTCAAATGGCACATGACTTTTGCTATAAATACCCCCCCTTTCCATTCATTCTTCACACCCAAGAGCTCCTTTAGAAAGAGAAGTGAGTTCTAGAGAAAGAATGTGGAAGAAAGCAAGGGTCTTGAAGGAGCAAGTAAGGTAAGTTGTCTCCTTGCTTCTACCTTTTGTTCTTATGGTTTGTGCTTGAGTTTAAGTGACTTTTTAGGCTTAAATCTTGGGGAAATGCTGCTGGAATTTTTGTGTATATGTGAAAGGAATATGAGTTTTAAGTCATAGATAGTTAAGACAAGCTTAAACAAGTTAGTTACATGCTTGGTTGTTGGATTAAGTTGATGTTCTTGACTTTACCATGGAAGAACATTTCGGTTTGCACTGTTCATGCACTGTTCATGATAGAAGGAAATGGAATTTCAATGATTTAATGCTTCCATTGAGTTTATATGATGATTTTGTGTAGGATTGGAAAGGTTTTGAACCTTGGAAACCATTGGAATTAAAGGTTATAATGTTGAAAATTCCTCACGGTTACTGTTCACTCGCATGAACAGTGATTTGAATTTCATGATTTTGATGCTTCCAATGGTCTTAAAATGAGATTTTGTGTGGGGGAAAAGTGGAGGAACAAGTATGGGAAGCATTGGAATCAAAATGAGAATTTTTGGAAGATTTATGTATGCTTTTCCAAATCTGTACAGAACAGTGTATTCTTGCTGGAATTTGGTTATTTTTAGTTCATAAATGGATTCAAAAGGTAAAATTGTGTAGGGTAAGGTCAAGACATCAATTGATTCAAGGGCCAAGTTAATTGGCAAAGATTAAAGAAAGTTATGTTAGTTAAAGCAAGTTAAAGGTTCAAGAGAGATAGTCTTGAGTAGTGTTTGAGTTCATGGTCCTAATGGATTATGTAATGAATATGAATGTGATTAGGACCTTGAAATCTCTAAGAAGATGTTGGGGAATGATTGACCAAAAAGCTTGGGGAGCAAGTGCAAGCATAAGAAAGAGAGCTTAAATCCAAGGTAGTAACTTACCCTAAACTTGTATGTATTGAATGTTATGCTTGATTGTGCTATGACTTTGTTGAATTGTGTGCATATGTGTATGTGATTGAAGCTCTGTTTCTATGATTACCTTGGCCAATTGTATTTCATATGTTACATGGAAGCATGCACATTACACAATGTTTACACTTTCACAAGCAAGCACAAGTATTTACTTTAATGCATGCATTGTTTAGTACCGTTTGCTACTGAGATTCCCCCGAATCTCATCCCCTATTTATAACCCATTACAGAGAGGTTATGTCCAAGTGAATTTTGAGAATGCTGTAAGACGCCGTTATGCTGCCGATTTTCAGACTGAACATAAGGAGATGATACGTACTGTGTACGTAGGTACTGTCTAAGGAGTCTGGAAGTGAGTGGACCTAGTCGGTTCATCCAGTCTTTCATGGGTACTTACGTAGAATGGTAATTCTCATGGGAATTACCGAATCAGTACAAGATCAGTTATTTTTACAGATGAAGTATAGTAGTTATACTGCCGGATTTCAGGCAGGAAAGATGTAATAGAGATACGAGGATTTTGTTCATGCCCTGTTGTATAAAGATTTACTATTTAATGATAAGTATTGTTTGGCATATTTGTTTGATATGTGATTGATGTATGCATATGTATGTAAAGTTGCTTGCTGGAATTTGCCACCATGAACAGTAACTCGTGGTGATAGTGATGTTTGATCTATAATTAAAAATAGTAAATCATTAAATAAATGTATGATATGTTTATGATAAATAGTAGACATACCAAGTTTCGATTTGATATATATAATGTCTCATTTCGATGTCTACACATGGAGATATAAATTATCAAAGTTGGGACCAAAATGCTGGATTCAGGAGAAAAATGCTGGATGAACAGTAAAGTTGTAACTTTGACTGACATTGACTTGGACAAGGAATGGTCAACGAGTTATTTTTTATTGAAATAGTATTGAGTTAGCTTCATGTAGCAATTTGAACCACTGCATTCCGATTTTTCTAGAATTAGTTATGATTTTTCAAAGTCAGGTCACTCATCTGGAATTTACACAATGAACAGTACTCGATAAGAGTAAAACTCCAGATTGAGAAATTGGACTTCAATGACCTTGAAAGTGGTTCTAAATACTACCAATTGGTCCCTAAGACGTACGAAAATAAGGATGTTTCAGTTTCCAACGTGATCTTAGCCTTCAAATGGCACATGACTTTTGCTATAAATACCCCCCCTTTCCATTCATTCTTCACACCCAAGAGCTCCTTTAGAAAGAGAAGTGAGTTCTAGAGAAAGAATGTGGAAGAAAGCAAGGGTCTTGAAGGAGCAAGTAAGGTAAGTTGTCTCCTTGCTTCTACCTTTTGTTCTTATGGTTTGTGCTTGAGTTTAAGTGACTTTTTAGGCTTAAATCTTGGGGAAATGCTGCTGGAATTTTTGTGTATATGTGAAAGGAATATGAGTTTTAAGTCATAGATAGTTAAGACAAGCTTAAACAAGTTAGTTACATGCTTGGTTGTTGGATTAAGTTGATGTTCTTGACTTTACCATGGAAGAACATTTCGGTTTGCACTGTTCATGCACTGTTCATGATAGAAGGAAATGGAATTTCAATGATTTAATGCTTCCATTGAGTTTATATGATGATTTTGTGTAGGATTGGAGAGGTTTTGAACCTTGGAAACCATTGGAATTAAAGGTTATAATGTTGAAAATTCCTCACGGTTACTGTTCACTCGCATGAACAGTGATTTGAATTTCATGATTTTGATGCTTCCAATGGTCTTAAAATGAGATTTTGTGTGGGGGAAAAGTGGAGGAACAAGTATGGGAAGCATTGGAATCAAAATGAGAATTTTTGGAAGATTTATGTATGCTTTTCCAAATCTGTACAGAACAGTGTATTCTTGCTGGAAGTTGGTTATTTTTAGTTCATAAATGGATTCAAAAGGTAAAATTGTGTAGGGTAAGGTCAAGACATCAATTGATTCAAGGGCCAAGTTAATTGGCAAAGATTAAAGAAAGTTATGTTAGTTAAAGCAAGTTAAAGGTTCAAGAGAGATAGTCTTGAGTAGTGTTTGAGTTCATGGTCCTAATGGATTATGTAATGAATATGAATGTGATTAGGACCTTGAAACCTTTAAGAAGATGTTGGGGAATGATTGACCAAAAAGCTTGGGAAGCAAGTGCAAGCATAAGAAAGAGAGCTTAAATCCAAGGTAGTAAACTTACCCTAAACTTGTATGTATTGAATGTTATGCTTGATTGTGCTATGACTTTGTTGAATTGTGTGCATATATATGTGTATATGATTGAAGCTCTGTTTCTATGATTACCTTGGCCAATTGTATTTCATATGTTACATGGAAGCATGCACATTACACAATGTTTACACTTTCACAAGCAAGCACAAGTATTTACTTTAATGCATGCATTGTTTAGTACCGTTTGCTACTGAGATTCCCCCGAATCTCATCCCCTATTTATAACCCATTACAGAGAGGTTATGTCCAAGTGAATTTTGAGAATGCTGTAAGACGCCGTTATGATGCCGATTTTTAGACTGAACATAAGGAGATGATACGTACTGTGTACGTAGGTACTGTCTAAGGAGTCTGGAAGTGAGTGGACCTAGTCGGTTCATCCAGTCTTTCCTGGGTACTTACGTAGAATGGTAATTCTCATGGGAATTACCGAATCAGTACAAGATCAGTTATTTTTACAGATGAAGTATAGTAGTTATACTGCCGGATTTCAGGCAGGAAAGATGTAATAGAGATACGAGGATTTTGTTCATGCCCTGTTGTATAAAGATTTACTATTTAATGATAAGTATTGTTTGGCATGTTTGTTTGATATGTGATTGATGTATGCATATGTATGTAAAGTTGCTTGATGGAATTTGCCACTATGAACAGTAACTCGTGGTGATAGTGATGTTTGATCTATAATTAAAAATAGTAAATCATTAAATAAATGTATGATATGTTTATGATAAATAGTAGACATACCAAGCTTCGATTTGATATATATAATGTCTCATTTCGATGTCTACACATGGAGATATAAATTATCAAAGTTGGGACCAAAATGCTGGATTCAGGAGAAAAACGCTGGATGAACAGTAAAGTTGTAACTTTGACTGACATTGACTTGGACAAGGAATGGTCAACGAGTTATTTTTTATTGAAATAGTATTGAGTTAGCTTCATGTAGCAATTTGAACCACTGCATTCCGATTTTTCTAGAATTAGTTATGATTTTCGAAGTCAGGTCACTCATCTGGAATTTACACAGTGAACAGTACTCGAAAAGAGTAAAACTCCAGATTGAGAAATTGGACTTCAATGACCTTGAAAGTGGTTCTAAATACTACCAATTGGTTCCTAAGACGTACGAAAATAAGGATGTTTCAGTGTGTGGGCCCTACCATGTGCAACTTCCTTATCTATTGTATTATCTTGGATTTTCTCTTTTTTTCATAAAATATCCAAAATTGACTTAAGCTCCAAGACTTTCTCTTGGTCCTATAGGGATTTCCTCTTGACACCATTATTGGGCCTTCCTTGGATCCAATAGCTAATTGGCACAAATTCTAAGACACTTCCCTTATACCGATATTCTTAAATTACCTTGATTTTGAGATAAACTCTAGACACCTCTTTTAATAGTTATGATATTTTTATAAATTTATTATAATATAAAATAAATTTTCTACAAATTTTCATAATTTTCTAAGGCCTAGAAGTCCTGATAAAAATTCTATACGTTTTCTCTAAATCCTTTATCGGTGTCCAATTTCACCTTAAATTTCATAATTAATTCTACAGGACTCCTTTCTAACTTCTGTTAGTTTCATAAATTCTTATGTTAATTATAAGAATTTACCACCAAATTTTATCTGATTCTGAGGTCCAGAAGATACTGTACCAATTTTTTAATCTTCATAAATCAATATCAATTTATTGGGATCTTAAATCAAAATTATGATAAATATACCTATCCCAAATTCTATTCTCTATCTATTGGTAAAATTTGGGACCACAATATTTTTGGGCAATTTTGGACCTTTTCTGGCTCAACTTTCCATAATTACCATTTTGCCCTTGAACTTTTAAAAATTGGACTTTAGTCCCTCAACTTTTCATAATTATACTTAATAGCCTATAACTTTCTCTACTTCCATTTTGCGCTATGGAATTTTTAAGGTTTTCACTTTAGTCCCTTTCTTTTTTAAAATGACCATTATGCCCTTAGAACTTTCATTAATTGCAATTTAGCCCCTTTGGCTTTACAACTTTATACCTTCTCTCTTTCTTTGGCTTAAAACTTATTTAATCATTATCTTTTCTTCTAATTACTATCACAATCCCTTTATAAACTCTTTCCTCTATCAATCTTATACAGATAGGAAAATTTGGGATGTTATATTAACAAAAGGGGCTCAGAAGTATATCCTCCTTGTGATAACTAGGAGTAGATCTACATTATGAAAGACTTCTCCATGTTTGTTCTTTCCAAATAGAAGGTTTAGAAGTATGATACTGAGGCTTGCCTAGAGACGTGATAGTTAATAAATAAAAAGTTGATGTTCCCAAAATAGAGGAATCCTATCATGAAGGGACCAGTAGACCTAGCGTAAAGCACTCAAGAGAGTAGGAGCAACAACAGTAGATGATGGATGAGATCCAAAAAACTGAGGTTCACTAGGAATAAGAAAGAAATATTATTATCACGACAGCCATAGTAGCAACTGTTGCTAATTTATGATGATTAGAGAGAGGAGTTGTCGAGGAGCCAAAATTCAGATAGGAATAGACTGGGACTAGTAGATAGTCAGGATCTATTGAGAAATGAGATAGTAACCAGTTATGGAATGTGTAATTATGTAATCATAATCCACTTGCATTTAAAAGCATATTAGATATCCAAACGATAAGGAATTGGATAAATCGCTTGGAAGAGATCTTTAAAGCATTGAGATGTCTTATAGAGTGAAAGGCATAGCTATTTACAAAACAGAAAAAGATGTTAAGAGATAGTGAAGAATACAGAAGATACCCTATGGGTAAAGAGCAACCAGCTTAGCTGGGAAACTTTTCTTAAGCAGTTTTATGAGAAGCATTCTCCTCAATCAATGAGAATAAGGATGAGACTAAGTCTTAAAGTGTTAAAGCAGGGTAAGAAAAACCCTTTTGATGAATACTTAATCAAGTTCATCCATATGAATTATGAAAGATGTACGACTGAGCAAGTGACTTGCGGATTGAATTACGTATTGCAAGAAATAATTATTCCTAGGCAGTTACAAATGTTTAACCAAGCGGGAAAGGCATGCAAGATTATAGAGAGAGGCTTGCGATGCCAAGAAAGGTTAAAGGCGACCTCAAGATATGAACCCCTTTTAGAGCTTCTAATAAGGATGGTTCCAACAGAGCCTTCAACTTTGAGAAAAGGTAATAAGAAGCAGAAGAGTCTAGAAGTTGAGCAGAAGATTAAAAATAAGAAAGGTAGTAAGCTAGGATATACAAACATGTAATCAAAGCCTAATAGATATAAAATATGTGGTAGAGACCATGGAGATAGGCTTTGTTTGGTAGGTCAAGGAGTTTGATACAGATGTGGTAAGCAGAGACATGTTGCTAGGGAGTATCTTCAGAATACGACAGATAAGGAATCTTAGACACAAAAAATAGTGTCTGCCCTAAACAGAGAAGAGACAAGTAAGTCGCTTGAGATAATCAAAGACATGATATGGATTAATGATCACTGAGTAAATATGATACTACTCCCACTGGTATAAGGATGATTATATCCTATGATTAAACAACAATATTCGGCGTGGAAATTGTTGAGATATCTGAGACCTGATATATGTGCTCTACATGCTAGAGATAGATAAGGCAGTTATCCCTAGTTAATCCTCAAGGATTATGATTAAGATTAGAATTAGAATAGGATCAAAATTAGAATAAAGAAGAGATGCTAGAATGTGCTTAGTATGATTAGATATATAAGTATTATCTGCATACCTATAGATGTCACATCCTAATTTTTATACGTCTTAGGGACCAGTTGGTAGTATCTGGAACCACTTTCAAGGTCATTGAAGTCAAATTTCTCAATTTGGAGTTTTACTCTATCGAGTACTATTCACTGTATAAATTCCAGACAAGTGACCTGACTTCGAAAAATCATAACTAATTCTAGAAAAATCAAAACAAAGTGGTTCAAATTGATAAATGATGGTAACTTAATTCTATTTCAGGAAAAAATAACTCGTTGACCAAGCGTTGACCAAGTCAACATCAAACAATGCTAGAATTTTACTGTTCATCCAACATTTTCCCCCTGTATCCAGCATTTTGGTCCCAACTTTGAAAAATTATATCTCCATGTGTAGATATTCAAATAAGACATTCTATATATCAATTAGAAGCTTTGTATGTCAACTATTTACTGTAAAAATATCATACATTTATTTAACCATTTGCTTTTTTTAATTACAAATTAAAGGTCACTACCTCACCACGAGTTACTGTTTATGGTGGCAAATTCCATCAACTAACTTTACATACATATGCATAACATACATCAATCACATATCAATCATCCTAAATAATTATTAAATTCTCTTCATGAATCCTAATCTCCTCTATCTTGAGAAGACCTGCTGTAATTAGACTGATATGGAAGGGGTGAGATTTCGGGGGAAATCTCAGTAGCAAACGATACCATTCAATGCATATAAGATGAATGCAAGTGCATGACATGTCCCTTTATCTTTCTTTAGCTTCCATTTGCATACTATCATGCTCCATGCCTATTTATATCATGCATGACTATAACCTCATAAAAGGCAAAGCATATATCATTTATCATACATCATCATCACATATCATAATCATATTAACACACAAGCATGTACATCAAGCATACAAGAATGGGTAAGTTCACTACCTGACATATAGCCCTTCCTTTAGTCCTTAACATTTGATATGAGGTTCCACCTTTTCATAGGTTAGAGCCTATACATAGCATAATAATATTTTATTATGATCTTATCTAGCATAACTTTACTTAATTCAGGCTTATCTTGAGGCAATACCCCTATTCTAACAATCCCCTAACTTTCTTTCTATCCACGGCTAACCTTAGAGAGAGAGATATTCCTCTATTCTAACTATTAAATTTATAAGAACAATCCTCTAATTTATTAGAGCAGGGACTAGAATAACTTATTTACCGTATTCCTAAGCTTGTCGAGTCCCTAAGCTCCTTGGATTTCTCCTAGCTCAGCTAGAAATCCTTCTTTCTCTCTTTCTCTCTCTCTCTCTCTTCTTGCTCTCCAAACCATGGGTGTGCCTTGGAATGGGAGGGGGTGAGGGGTATTTATAGGTGGAGGGAGGTGAAATGGATGGCTCAAATCAAATCACAATGAACGGCTCAGATCGCTTAGCTTCCTCAAGAAGCTTCGCCTGTATCATCATGATGACATCATCATCCTCAATGACTCATCAAACATGACATCACCCATGGACACCTCACATGCTTAGGTAGCGCAATAGTGGGGCCCTTGGGATACCTCACCAACTGACTCAGCACTTCCAGAGAATTCCAAAGTCTTATCCTAGAATAAACGGCTGAGATCGTGCCACGTGTCCTTAGCTTTTTCTTCTTCCTCTATGCTCATGCCATATGGCACCTTATGGGTACCTTTCATGCCACCTCATGGCTTCCGAATAAGTCCAAAACTTTATCTGATCAATTCCCCGGTTATCACTTCAACCGGGTACTCTACTTTATTGAAAACTCACTAAAATATTACTTTAATGCCATTTTAATCCACATAATTCTTGGGCTACGTTTTTGGACTTCTGCGAATGCCATCTTGGGTCTCTGATAATGCTCAAGTACTCTGATAGCTCAATTCCCAAGAAACATCCCCTGGAAAATTACCAAAGTGCCCTTTGTTCCTCTTTATTTACTTTAATGAGTCTAGGGACATTATTGCCTTCTCACACGTTCCCAGAGTTTCCCCTGACCTTGGTCAACTATCCAGATAACCCTTCTTGACTGTCTAACCTTAGTCAAATGACCAAAATGCCCTTTACTCATTCTTTACTTATTTTATAACACATGGGTATTTTTGTCATTTTGCACCTTTTTCTGGACACTGGCCCCTTTTACCCGATGAACTGATATTATGGGCCTAGGCCTCCCTTGGTGTCATCATGGGCCTCTATGTGATGTCATTTGGGCTCATTCTGAAACATCCTTCCTTAGACTCCTCAAAGCACACTTGCAAAAGCATTATTAGCTGGTTTATATCTTATCTTAAGCCCAGAAGTTGAACTTTTAACTTTAAGTTCCTTATTCTGAACTTTTACTTTGAGGACTAGTTTATCTCATTGTACACATCCAAATGAGGCTTATTACCTATCCACCGAATGCCTCAGATGTGTACAACTGGCTCACCAAATTTTATGGCCAAACTCTTCTGTTTACTAGGTCAAACTGAGGTCAGAACACTGCTAACTCAGGACCTGCGAATTTCCCTCTTTTAATTCATCATTCACAAATTCAACATGCCAAACAATATTTATCATTGAATAACAACATGTCATACAATAAGGAATACACAAAATCCACATATTTTTATTACATCCTTTCCTGCCTGAAATCCGGCAGCATAACTGCTAGACTTCATCTGTACAAAGAACTGAACTGTACTGATTCGGTAATTCCCTCATGAGAACTACCATTCTACGTAAGTACCCAGGAAAGACTGGATGAACCGGCTAGGTCCACTCACTTCCAGCCTCCTTAGACAGCACATACGTACATAGTACTTATCATATACTGATGTTCAGTCTTAACTTCGGCAGCATAACGGCGTCTCCTAGCATTCTCAAATTTTACTTCAACATAACCTCCCTGTAATGGGTTATATATATATATGGGGATGAGATTCAGGGGAATCTCAGTAGTAACAACTATAATAACATATGTAATGCAGTGTGATAGTGCTTGTTTGTGATTGTGTACAGATAAGTATGCTGCATGCTTCCATACTCAATAACATATGATCATAGCATTGCAGTAGAGCTTCAGACATAACATATAAGACAACAATCCAACCAAACAATAGCACATCAAATCACAAAGCCATTACATAAAAGCTAGGTTTAGTTACTACCTGGCTAGCTCAGCAGAACTCTACTATCTTTATTCTGCTTCCAGCTCCGCCAGAACTTCCTTTCTTTCTTTCTTTCTTCCTTTCTCTCTTCCTTTCCTTCTCCTTCTCTCTCTTCTTTCTCTCCCTTCCCTTGCCCATGCGTGATGCAAGTGAATGAGGGAGGGGGGTATTAATAATTGCCTCCAATGGCAATATCGTAATTTCCATGAACTCTGATCCTGTGGCCACGGTTTTTCTGGAATTTCCTATTTTCTTTATTTCCTTTACTGCATCATCATGCTGACTCAGCCTTTCATAATTACCTGCTGACTCAGCATGCTGACTCGCCATGCTGACTCAAAGCCTTTCATAATTACCTGCTGACTAGCCATGCTGGCTCACCGGTCCAGAGTCTTGCATCGTAATACGTGTCCTTAGCTTCATCTGCTTCCTCCAGATCAGTGCCATGTGGCACCTGGAAGAGACCTTGCACACCTTCCAATGCTATTCAGATAAGTCTCGAACTTTATCTGATCACCTGCTCGGTTATCGTGCTAACCGAGTAACTACTTTACTGAATCATTACTTTAATGCCATGTGGCATCCTGTGGGTCCCATGAGTCCACCTCATGGTTTCCAGATAACCTTTCCTTTATCTGACTTCCTTCCCCAGTTCTAGCTCTAACCGGGTAACTATCTCTTTTGGACCTTCACAACTCTTGGCCCACTTGATCCATACGGCTAGCACCACTTATATCCACTAGTCGTGACCTAACCATCATCTTATCGCGACCTAACACTTATGTGTATATTAGTCACGACCACAACATTCTTTAGTCGCGACCATAATAGTTTTTCGTTACGACCATATCACTTTTCAGTCGCGACCTCATTACTTTTTTTAGTCGTAACCAGGCTCATTTTGCTTATTAGTCGCAACACCACACATATTTCAGTCGCGTCTAAACCTTTCTGCCAATATTAGTCGCGACCACACTTCTATCTCATCGCACCTTGCTCTTTTTGTAACTATTAGTCGCGACCACACTTATCTCTAGTCGCGACCAAAATGGTAAGCTCTTAACTCTACAACCTTTAACTTTTATATCATCCCAAAATGGCCATTCTACCCCTTAGGACTTTCACTGTTTACACATAAGTCCCCATACCTTTGCTTATTTGTAGCTTAGTTCCTGAAAACTCTCTGTGTGTCTCCGGGACTTCTGTTCAAAGGGGTCTGGTAGCCTCTCAATCTTAGGCTATTTCTGCGTCTCTAGGCCTGCAAATTGGGATGTTACATTTCTCCTCCCCTTTAAATAAATTTCGTCCTCGAAATTTAATTTGTACCATAGCCAAATTTACTCAATATCTGGCAGAGTACCTTATCATAAAACTTTACATCTCTTTATAACATACTTTTATTTTCTCTGGGTCAACTTAATCAGAGTTTGAAATCTACTTTTCTCTTATGGATCACTTACTGCACTTATAAGTAGTGTCCATTTCTTTCATATCAAATTTTCTTGAATATTCCTGCATTCGGGAATTTCTTCTAACTACTCATCATATCCCTTTCAGCAACATACTTCAAGCATTTATCTCTTATTACTTCTCTTAATATCTCGCAGACTGCTTTAATATCTGCAACATCTCATCTTTCTTTTTATATAATCATATATTCTCATCATTATTAGCACTTAACTTCATACAGAGAGAGGACTTACGCAGCTATTCTTTCTTTACTTTGCTGCTGAACAAGAGCACCAACTCTTAAATAAGAGCACCTATGCATAATGCCTGGCCAACATATTGCAGGACTGCATACCTGCTTATGAATGCAAAGCTCTAACATCGAAGCTCAAGCATTTCTGTTCTAATCATGCACAGCTCTAACATTTGGAGCTTGCACAATTTTAGCATAACATATGACCTGACATCTCATGCAACAAGGGAAAGCTCTCATTTTCTATTCTATTCGTAACATAACATTTAAACATATAATCCCTACAAAAGGGAGCCTCTCTATCTGTTCATAAAATGCACATTTCTCGGTATGTGTCATATTACACGTTTACCATAGTGTATCTCATTACCTGCTTTTGCTACTTTATCATGGCATATCTAGCCAACTCTGGCTATCTCATGGTGTATTTCACCCTTTCGTAACTTATCTTGCCTTATCATGACTCATCCTGAGATACTATAAGGCTAACATTATCTTCCTCATAGAACTGCGTTCTATCTTTGTTTTGCCTTAGACCCTCTTCTCTAGGTCTTCTCTAGCCTTTTAATCTCTTTACCCTCATCTGGGGGATCAATCTACTCATACTCTTCTGTTCTCATTACACAGAGGATTCTTTTCTCTGCTTCTCAGGCATACTTTTACAAAACTTTGAATATTAGCACTCAGATTTGAACTTGGACTCCATCTTCGTTTAAAGGAAAGCTAAGTTCAGTCTGTATAGGCTATCTGAGAAAAATAATTATAAATAATTTTTCTGGATGGGTTTATCAACTAGTGAAGCTTCCTCACCTTAACTTTGTCTTTGGCATTCATCTTCCCAGAGAGATACTACATTGTACTCATATCTCATAGCTCATTACTTTCCTTAGGTTAGGTCTAACTGCGACCTTGGGATCTAACTGCGATCAACCATTAGCCTTTTCAGAATCTAACTGCGACTCTGAATCTCTTAGGATCCAACTGTGACCCTGGAGCTATGCTAGGATCTAACTGCGACCCTCCAGAATCTAACTGCGATTCTGTTGTACTGTATATCTCCTGAAGATCTTAAACCAACAGACTAAGTTATAAGGTTAACTGCTTCCACATGTTGATAACTCCATAAAAATTTAAAAATGTATTCAGTAGCCTCATATTATTTACCCAGACTTTACTCACTTCCTCTTGTACTCAAGAGTTCCCTCTCATCTTTCTTACTTTACTGTGGCTTACCATGCCTTATGCCATCATGGTCTAACCACCTGCCATTGCAATCTACTGCTATGGCCTCATCATACTTCTCATTCAATCTGTGCTTTAACTGCGAGCCATTTGAACCATGCTCTAACTGCGAGCATTCTGTATCAGATCCAACTCTTATCTGAAGAGTGATCTATACTCACCTGCATCTAGCTCTATCTGAGAGCCATCTGTTTCAGATCCAACTCTTATCTGAAGAGTGATCTAGAAACAATCTCTTTACTCTTATCTGCTTTTCTTGCTGTATACCATCTCTTTCAATAGAAATAGCCCTGAGTACTGCATTCACAAGTCTGCAGAATTACCTGAGTATCCTCATTCATAAATCATATCTAAATATCATAACTTATTGTCCCATAAACTGAGACTATCTATCATCCTCAATACATATCTCATTACATGTCATATGGTATGGAAGCAACATAACTTCCTCATAACTTCTTCATCTCGTATGTGTACTCATATATATATACTCTACCTTGCATGCACTGCAAAAAGGGGAGTATCCATTCATCATAGCATACTCTATCATGCATGTCATCATATGACAACTGCAAAGAGATGAAACTATCATATCTTATGGCAACATAAGCCATATCCTTATCATAATTTGCTCAACCATCCATCAGACTAAGTAAACCTCAAGACATATTTTCTTTATCATATTGCCTATCATATTTTGATCATTCATCCTGAAACATCTATCTATTTTAGGCTGCCATGCTACCCTCTTATCAGGGTATAGACTCAACCCTTCATCACTCTTTCTTACATAGGGAATAGGGGAGTCACTTTATCTCGTAATCTGTGGCTACCTTTCTACTATCTCTTTACTTCTTCTATCTATCTATCAGTCCCAATCTATTCTTGACCGGACTGTGGTTCCTTATTGGTCTTTCTATTGATTCTAGCGAACTTCAGTCGCATGGATCTCATTCATCATCTTTTACTACCACTTACGTTCTCTAGGGTACTCTGCCCTAGGTCTATCACTTCTCCGCGATGGAATCCCTCTGCTTAGGGAACATTAGCTCTTTTTCTATTAACCATCACGTCTCTAACATTAGGCCATGTGCTAGGATTACTCCTAAGCATATCTCATCTCAACTCATCATATGGCCTTTGCTTTATTTAGTTATGACCTTAGAATTTCATAGTCGCAACACACATCCTTTATGACTTCTAGTCGTGACCATAGTACTTTACTTATCACGACCTGGCATCTCTGTGATCTTTAGTCGCGACCTTCCTTTTATCACGTCGCGACCTGGATCCCTTTTCATACTAGTCGTGTACTGCAACACTACTCATCGGGACCATAGGCCTCTTCACGTCGCAACCTTAACTCTTTGTTCATATTAGTTATGACAAAAGACCTTTCCTGTCGCAACCTTAATTCTTTTCCGTCGCGATGTTCAACCATACTTGTTGCGACCCTACCTTTCTGTGAATAACTGTCGCGACCTAGGAACTTATTCGTCGCGACTCAAACTCTCTTTGAGGCAACCAGTCGCGACCTACAGCCACTCTAGTCGCGACTTGGCATCACTTCCCGTACTCTAAGGGAATTAACCTTTCTAATTCACTTCTCTAACTTATTTAAACATCAATCTAACTATCTCAGAGCATCACTAAGCCAGAACCTTCTGTTCCGTGTCAGAATCTTATACTCTGAACAGAACCCTGTCTGGTCTAAGCCAAAACCTCTTGCTTTGAGCCAGAGCCCTCTCCGGCCTGTGCCAGAATCTTTTGCTTTGATCTAGATCCTTGTCTGGTCTATCCCAGAATCTCTTGTTCTTATACCAAAATGAAACATCCTTCCTTAGACTCCTCAAAGCACACTTGCAGAAGCATTATTAGCTGGTTTATATCTTATCTTAAGCCTAGAAGTTGAACTTTTAACTTTAAGTTCCTTATTCTTAACTTTTACATTGAGGACTGGTTTATCTCATTGTACACATCCAAATGAGGCTTATTACCTATCCACCGAATGCCTCAGATGTGTACAACTGGCTCACCAAATTTCGTGGCCAAACTCTTCCGTTTACTAGGTCAAACTGAGGTCGGAACACTGCTACCTCAGGACCTACGAATTTCCCTCTTTTAATTCATCATTCATAAATTCAACATGCCAAACAATATTTATCATTGAATAACAACATGTCATACAATAAGGAATACACAAAATCCTCATATTTTTATTACATCCTTTCCTGCCTGAAATCCGGCAGCATAACTGCTATGCTTCATTTGTACAAAGAACTGAATTGTACTGATTCGGTAATTCCCTCACGAGAACTACCATTCTACGTAAGTACCCAGGAAAGACTGGATGAACCGGCTAGGTCCACTCACTTCCAGCCTCCTTAGACAGCACATACGTACACAGTACTTATCATATACTGATGTTCAGTCTTAACTTCGGCAGCATAACGGCGTCTCCTAGCATTCTCAAACTTTACTTCAACATAACCTCCCTGTAATGGGTTATATATATATGGGGATGAGATTCGGGGGAATCTCAGTAGTAACAACCATAACAATATATGTAATGCAGTGTGATAGTGCTTGTTTGTGATTGTGTATAGATAAGTATGCTGCATGCTTCCATACTCAATAACATATGATCATAGCATTGCAGTAGAGCTGCAGACATAACATATAAGACAACAATCCAACCACACAATAGCACATCAAATCACAAAGCCATTACATAAAAGCTAGGATTACTTACTACCTGGCTAGCTCAGCAGAACTCTACTATCTCTATTCTGCTTCCAGCTCTGCCAGAACTTCCTTTCTTTCTTTCTTCCTTTCTCTCTTCCTTTCCTTCTCCTTCTCTCTCTTCTTTCTCTCCCTTCCCTTGCCCATGCGTGATGCAAATGAATGAGGGAGGGGGTATTTATAATTTCCTCCAATGGCAATATCATAATTTCCATGAACTCTGATCCTGTGGCCACGGTTTTTTTGAAATTTCCTATTTTCTTTATTTCCTTTACTGCATCATCATGCTGACTCAGCCTTTCATAATTACCTGCTGACTCAGCATGCTGACTCGCCATGCTGCCTCACCGGTCCAGAGTCTTGCATCATAATACGTGTCCTTAGCTTCATCTGCTTCCTCCTGATCAGTGCCATGTGGTGCCTGGAAGAGACCTTGCACGCCTTCCAATGCTATTCAGATAAGTCTCAAACTTTATCTGATCACCTCCTCGGTTATCGTGCCAACCGAGTAACGTTACTTTACTGAATCATTATTTTAATGCCATGTGGCATCCTGTGGGTCCCATGAGTCCACCTCATGGTTTCCAGATAACCTTTCCTTTATCTGACTTCCTTCCCCAGTTCTAGCTCTAACCGGGTAACTATCTCTTTTGGACCTTCACAACTCTTGGCCCACTTGATCCATACGGCTAGCACCACTTATAGCCACTAGTCGTGACCTAACCATCATCTTATCGCGACCTAACACTTATGTGTACATTAGTCACGACCCCAACATTCTTTAGGCGCGACCATAATAGTTTTTTGTTGCGACCATATCACTTTTCAGTCGCGACCTCATTACTTTTTTTAGTCGCAACCAGGCTCATTTTGCCTATGAGTCACGACACCACACATATTTCAGTCGCGTCTAAACCTTTCTGCCAATATTAGTCGCGACCACACTTCTTTATCGTCGCGCCTAGCTCTTTCTGTAACTATTAGTCGCGACCACACTTATCTCTAGTCGCGACCAAAATGTTCAGCTCTCAACTCTACAACCTTTAACTTTTACATCATCCCAAAATGGCCATTCTACCCCTTGGGACTTTCACTGTTTACACATAAGTCCCCGTACCTTTGCTTATTTGCAGCTTAGTCCCTGAAAACTCTCTGTGTGTCTCTGGGACTTCTGTTTAAAGGGGTCTGGTAGCCTCTCAATCTTAGGCTATTTCTGCGTCTCTAGGCCTAAAAATTGGGATGTTACACATTTAGTCCTAATTTGCTTACTGATTAATTTTCCAATCGGATATCAGGCGTTCACGAACTCCCGTCAAAATTCACTAAAAAGTAAATAACTTTTTCTACATAACCCTTTCGGGATTCTGTCAGTTCCCTGACCTCTGGTTTCACAGGACGCATATTCCTATAATTGTTTACTTATATCTGAGGTCCAAGAGATCTGATAAAAATTTTAGATAACTTTCAGACTATCAGATAAATTTTAGCTATCTGAAACTCTAATAAAATTTCTGTATTAGGCTAGATTAACCAGCATAACTTTCTCTTTCTACTGATAAAATTTGGGACTGAAATGCTTTCGAGCAGTTCTAAGCCACTTACGGCTCAACTTTCTATAATTACCATTTTACCCTGGAAACTTTTCCTCATTTCAATTAAGTCCCTTAACTTTTTATAATTACACTTAATGGCCCACATCTTGTGTTTACTTTCACTTTTACACCATGAAACTTTTAGACTTTCACTTTAGTCCCTTTCTTTTCTAAAATGACCATTATGCCCCTAGGAACTTTTACTATATACACATTAGTCCTTATACTTTTACTTATTTGCAATTTAGTCCCTGAAAACCCTCTGTATGTTTCTGGGACTTCTGCTCAAAGGGATCTGGTAGCCGATATTTTTCAGGCTACTTTCTGAGTCTCTAGGCCTAAAAATTAGGATATTACAATAGACATATGATTACAATACTCAGGACATATCCCTTTAATAGGGATGAGATGTATGAATGATGAGCCATGAACATGGTATATGTAACACCCTAATTTTTAGGCCTAGAGATGCCAGGAAGAGAATTCAAGGGCATAATCGTAATTATGGGAAAGATCGGACTGGTAGCCGATGAGTACCATATTTTGCCAGAAAATAGAGAAAATTATGCTGATCATTTCACTGAACTGTGAAATGTGCATATGAGGTCTCTATGTGTATGAAAGAATTAGAAATGTGACCAGGGGTAAAATGGTCATTTTGGAAAAGTGTGCGCGTGAGTGCTTTTTCAGGCCAAAACAGCCCGGTCCGGATAAAATATCTGAAAATACCAGGAGATAGAGAAAAGGATTCCGGATTGAATGAGGAGCCACAGAATTTTGATTTGAGGTCCCGATTTTTCTGTAAAAATTCCTGAAGATGGGAATTTACAGTTATAATCGGTAAAGAAAAAGTGGTCCGAATAGAGATGATCGGACTATGGCCAGAGGCCATACAGTGTTGTCTAAGGCCCGTAGTGACACCAGGGAAGGCCCAGGCCCATAATAAAGTTCAGTGGTAAGAGGGGCCGGTGTCTGGGAAAAATGTGCAAAATGACGAAAATGCCCTTATGTTATAGAATAACTGAAGAATGAGTAAAGGGTATTTTGGTCATTTGGCTAGGGTTAGACAGTCAAGAAGGGGTATCTGGATAGTTGACCAGGGCTAGAGAATACTCTGATAAAATATGAAAAGACAATAATGCCCCTAGACCTAATAAAGGAAATGAAAGGACTTAAGTGCAATTATGGAAAGTTTCAAGGCCAAAAAGGAAGGTAGGCAAAAATGTGGGGTCCTTAAGTGTAATTTTAGCCAAATAAAAAGGGACTTAAATGAAAAGAAGAAAAGTTCCCTGGGGCTAAATTGTAATTAAAGAAAGTCAGGCCGGAAGTGGTTTGGACTGTCCGAAAGCATTTCAGTCACAGATTTCACCGGTAGAGAGAGCAAGTGACGCTTGGTAATCTGGCTTAATACAGAAATTTTTGAAGACTCCAGATAGCCAGAAATGGACTGATCGTCCAAAAGTTATAAAAATTCATACCGGATATCCTAGAATTCAGATCTAGGTGAGAAAATACAGGATGATACGTCCTTATGGGACAGATGTCGGGAAACTGATAGAATACCGATAGGATGCCTGTAGAAAAAGTTATTCGCAAATTAGAAAATCCAGACGGGAGTGTGAGGCCTCCGGGTATCCGATAGGGAGATTTATCGGTATTTAAAAAGGGACTGAATGAGTTCGGATGATCTCAGTCAGATGACTGATATGACTCACAGGGATGCCTGAACACCGCAGGCTAGTGTTTCGGACAGAAGGAGTCGGTGTCCGGATATGTGTATAAACGGTGAATAATAGATAAAATATTCAATAATTATTAACGGGGGAAGATTCCTAGTAATGCGTGCCATGAGGATATTGGACCCAGAAAGGCCCAATAATGGCGCCAACAGAGGCCCAATGAGACGCTTGGACTGATAGGTGGGCCAGTGTCCGGCAGAACCCCGGAAAAGTGCAAAATTACGAAAATGCCCCTATGTTGTACTAAAGAGTAACAGATGAATGGAGGGCATTTTGGTAATTCTGGACAGGCCCAGAAGCCAAGGTACATACAGATAAAGTTACTGAGAGTCAGTATATACCCTGACAGAGTACAGAAGGGTATGAAATGACGATTTTACCCTTAGGGTTAAAATAATACAAGAAAGGGCCCCCAAGGGCTGTTTCTTGGGAATCGAGCCATCAGAGTACTTGAGCTTGATCAGGATCCAAGACAACATTCCCAGAGCCCAAAAACGTAGCCCATGAAGTATGTGGGAAAAAGTGGCATTAAAATACTATTTTAATGCTGTTTCAATAAAGTAAAGTTACTCGGTTGGCACGATAACCGAGGAGGTGATCAGATAAAGTCCTGGATTTATCTGGATAGCATTGGAAGGCATGAAAGGTTCCTTCCAGGTGCCACATGGTGCAATCTTAAAGGCAGAAGAAAAAGTTGAGGACACGTACTACGAGGCAAGAGACTGGACCGGTGAGTCAGCATGCTGAGTCAGCTGCTGAGGTGTCCAGGATTTTAGACATGTGATAAATGTGGCGCTGAGGTGTCCCGGTGAGGTGTCCTGATGATGTCATGCATGATGCAGTAAAGGAGGAATTAAAGAAAATAGGAAAATCCAGGAAAAACCAGGACCGCAGGATCAAAGTTTATAGAAACTGCAGAATTGCCATTGAAGGCAATTATAAATACCCCCCTCCATTCCATTTTCATTCACGCATAGCTTGGGTAAGGGAGAGAAAGAAGAGAGAGAAGGAGAAGGAAAGGAAGAGAGAAAGGAGAAAAGGAAGTAAGGAAGTTCTGGCGGAGCTGGAAGCAGAATAAGGATAGTGGAGTTCTGTTAAGCTAGCCAGGTAGTAACTAATCCTAGCTTTTATGTAATGGCTTTGTGATTTATTGTGCTATTGTTTGGTTGGATTGTTGTCTTATATGTTATGTCTAAAGCTCTGCTGTAATGCTATGATCATATGTTATTAAGCATGGAAGCACGCAGCATACTTATCTGTACACAATCACAAGCAAGCACTGTCACTCTGCATTACATATATTGTTATGATTGTTGCTACTGAGATTCCCCCGAATCTCATCCCAATAAGTAAACCATTACAGGGGAGGTTATGTCAAAATGAATTCTGGGAATTTTAAGAGACGCCGTTATGCTGCCGAAGTAAAGACTGAGCATCAGTATATGATAAGTACTGTGTACGTAGTGCTGTCTAAGGAGGCTAGAAGTGAGTGGACCTAGCCGGTTCATCTAGTCTTTCCTGGGTACTACGTAGAATGGTAGTTCTCATGAGGGGATTACCGAATCAGTACGGTTCAGTTCTTTGTACAGATGAAGCGTAGCGGTTATACTACCGGACCTCAGGCAGGAAAAGATGCAATAGAGATATGAGAATTTATGTACATGGCCAGATGTAAAACAATTTATTAATTAATAATAATTGTTGTGTGGCATGTTTGACTGATGTATGATGGATGTATGTATATGTATGCAAAGTAGAAATGCTGGAAATTACCACTGTGAACAGTAATACGTGGTGATAAGGTCATGTTTGATAAATGATTAAAAATAGTAAATGGATGAATAAATGTATGAAATTTTTAAGGTAAATAGTAGACATACCAAGCTTCAATTTGATATATAGTATGACTCATTTGGATGTCTACACAAGAAGATATAAATTATCAAAGTTGGGACCAGAATGCTGGATTCAGGGAGAAAAACGTGGGATGAACAGTAAAGTTGACACGTTGACTGACGTTGACTTGGTCAACTAATGGTCAACGAGTTATTTTCCCCTGAAAGATAATTGAGTTAGCTTAATTTATAAATTGGAACCACTTCATTTCAATTTTTTTATAATTAGTTATGATTTTTCGAATTCAGGTCACTCATCTGGAATTTTCAAGTGAACAGTACTCGATAAGAGTAAAATTCCAGATTGGGGAATTGGACTTCAATGACCTTGAAAGTGGTTCTAAATACTACTGAATGGTCCCTAAGACATATGAAAGGAAGGATGTTTCAGTATAGATGATACATAACAAAATGAGATATAGTTATAAAAAGGGTAAAGGTGCATCCAGCACCCCAAACTAATTTTGGAGGAGCAATTAGTACCTTAAAGTATTTAAGGGTGCAATTAGCACCCTAAACTATTTTAGGAGGTGCAACCAGCACCCAAACTAATTTTGGAGGTACGAATAGCACCCTAAAGTATTTAAATTGGTACAATTTTACTATTTCACTGACATAAATAAAAATTTCTGTCTAATCCATATCATGTGAGCTTTTTATTTCGACATATTATTATTTAAAAGGTCGCTGTGTCATATTGTTTAAACAAGAGTACTGAATAAACCCTAAAATTGACATTGTATAGAATTCATATGTGAAGATTACAAAATTTTATAGTTTATTTAGTACAATTTATTAAAGTAATATTATACATGTATCTTTTTAAACAATAATATGTTGAAATAAAAAGTTTATATGGCATGTGTCAAACAAAAATTAGTATTTTATTAGTAAAGGGGCAAAATTACACCATTTAAATACTTTTGGATATTAATTACTCCTTTAAAATTAGTTTGGGGTGCTAATTACACTTTTAAATACTTTAGGGTGCTAATTGTACCTCTAAAAATAGTTCAGGGTGCTAATTTCACCTTTAAATACTTTAGGATGCTAATTACTCCTTCAAATTTAGTTCAGAGTATTGGATGCACCTTTGCCCTTATGAAAATGATGATACAACTCTGAGAGAGTAGAATATATGTAATGAAAGTTAACACTCGTAATGGAGCTAGATTACTCTTATGATAGAGTCGGATTGCTCTTGAGATATAACCAGTTTAAAGAAATAAACAATATAGCTCATGTTAGAGCCATCTCTACTAGATAGCTGAGAAATTTTTAACAGCTTTGTAGAGGCACGATAAGAAAGACGAGATATATAGTTTATAGCAGTAATGTGTATGGTAGAGCTTGTATAGCTCTCTACAGTAGTGCACATATCAAAATCATGTTTTGAAATGAAAGATGACAATGATATGATGAATTCCTAAGTGATAGAGAAAATGGATACAGTCTTAATAGAAAATGTTTGATTTTAAGAAAAATTTATTTTGGGAAATTAATAGTTAGGGAATTATCAGTTGAGTTATCAATAAGTGGAAGTGGCTGAGCTATAACTTAGTCTATTGGCTTTGAACCTTCTAGAGATATGTGATTCAATCTCAACATGGCTTTCATGGGAATACTATTATAGGGTTCGATAAAAGGCTTAGAACGATTATGGGTGATTCTGAATCAGCCTAGCCTGAAGGAAAGAAAAGTGTGAGTCATGAGAACAAGATGACAACATAGTATCTCTTGGGAAAGGCAATTACTAAGGACGAGTTTTAGGTGTAGAAGCCTCACAAGTTGATTAACTCATACAGAGATAATCCCTACAATATTTTTCCCAGATAGCCTTATTATATGGATTGAATTTATTATTCTCTTACACGAAGAAGGAATTAAAATTAAAATTTCCAGTCCTGAGTACAAGGTATTCATAAGTCTATAGGTAGTATGCCTAAGAATGAGAGAAAGAGTACCCTACATAAAATGAGAAGGGATCACGTATAAGAAGATAGATCCCTAAGATGAGGCTAAAGAGAATGTGAGCCATATAGACCCAAGAGAGATAGTATGAGGATGGTCTAAGATAGTAAAATACCAAGGTAGGAGATTGCTAGCACTAGTGCTTCAAATTTTCATTAGCACTTTTTAGTTAATTGTGCTCAGGAAAGAGTAGTCTAATGATGGGTGACCCTTGGGAAGTGATAACAAAGAGTGCAAATGCAATAGAAGTTTGGCAAAGATGCACAAAGTTATATAAGATGATAGAAAGAGTTAAGAAAAGTTATGAAAGCAAGAGATTAGAACCCTTACATCAGATCAAAATAAAGAGGATCTAAGAGGAAATATTCAGATTACAACCTTGCTTTAGAATAAGTTAGAAAGGAAAAGAGCAAGATCTTCCTCAAAAGCTAGCAAAGTTGTAAGTTAAAGGAAAGTGTTAGATTTATAGTATCTTAGGATATGCAATGAAAGACATGTAATGAGAAATGTGATGAGAATTATAATGTTCTAAGAAGTATGAGAAATGACAGAGACCCCAGAATTACACCAAATTTTTGAAGGTTATGTATGAAAGAAATGGACTGTATTTGTAAGTTTAGTATAAATACTAAACTGAGTAGATGATGAGCATCTCGAATTGTCATCGTCTGATCTAGGGCTGGTAATTTGGGTTGGGCCCGCCGCCAACCCGCCAAAAAATGGCGGGTTGGGTTGCAAATATTGCAACCCACTTTGATGCGGGTCTTTTTGACCCGCACCCGCCAAGCCCGCACCCGCGGCGGGCTAACCCGCCGGGTTGGCGGGTTAGCCCGCTTTTTTTTTTTTTTTTACTTTTTTTTTATTTATATTACACATTTATACTTTACTAATTTGAGAGCCTTAGTTAAACAAGAGACATTATACTTAATTTATATTAACTTTATCTCATTGAGTCATTTCTTTCTTTATATATATTTATTTTATTTTATTATTATTTTCTTTGTGATAGATTTATCTATAGATAGTGATAAAATTGACTAAATAAATATTTTGACGACTTAAGACATGATTCGAATCTAATTAATATTGACATATGTAATTTTTTTTAAAAAAAAGTTGAAAAAAAATTAAAAAATTATATATAAAAAATTTAAAAAAAAAAACTGGCTGGTTGGCGGGCTAGCCCGCCAACCCGCCATGGCGGTCTCGGGTTAGGGTTTCCCCAACCTGCCTGGAGGCGGCCCGGTTAAAATCGCCCTGCCTCCACCCCAACCCACGGCGGGCCAACCCGTTTTCGGCGGGTTGGCCCGCATTACCAGCCCTAGTCTAATCCATCAAAATAATAATAATTGCACCCAATAATATAGTATAGGGCACAACTCTATTGTTCTTCTCGATGAGCCTTTTTATTGGAGACCTAGCAAATTGGCGATAAAACCATTGAAAACCTGAGTGAAAGTAAGATGGTTTTTGGGTTTGACTGATTTTTGATGCAGTAAAATAAGGGTGCAGTAAAGTAAATATTTTTGTATGTTTGATTAAGTTGAAAACGAGTTGGTTTGTGAAAGAAATATGTTATGACAGACTCTTGATGATGAAAACATATCTATCCTTGCTCTTAATTTGATAAGGGAGTTTTGAAATCACTAAGTCTTAAATAAAACCTCAATCGATTGATTAAGTCCTGAGTATTAATATTTCTCAAACTCCTTTGATCAAAGCTAGTTTAAAAAAAACTCTTAATGAACTGTTAAAAACCACTTAGTGTGTAATTTAAATCAGATGATGAAAATGCCCTCGAATGATCGTCGATTGACAAACCCTAGATTTCAAGCAATTGAATTAATTAACAACAATCGTTGATAATAGTCCAACTGTCTTAAAATTAAAACTGAAATATTATATTAAAAACCAACATTCAAAGCATTTAAAGTCAATTACAATTGTCTAATCTAAGAATAATCAATCGACATTCAATCTCTTGTTCATATAATGAAAACCCTAGATCTAGCAATATCAAAAATGAAAAAGGTGCAAGTTAAAACAAAAAACTCTCCAGTGGCGTCCATGATTTCAAGATATGAGATTCATCACCAAGAGACTAAGTGTAACATCCTAAATTTTTATTGGATTTTTTTAACACATTAAAAATATTATTTTCCAATAACTTAAAAATATTAAATAAGTTAAAATCATTATAGTTTAATATTTTTATTAATTTCAATAAAGAAAAAGATATCTGAATTATTCTACTATTATTTTTATTAAAATCCATGATTTGATTGATGTCATTAATTAGGAATATATTAAGATTTATGTTCAATTTAGTTATGAATTTTAAATTTCGAAGATATGGTTTAAATTTTAAACTTTAAAAATATGGTTTAAATTTTCAATTACTATATCTGATAGGATTCTAACAAATTATAAATATAATAATGATAAGATAATAAAATTATATTAGATAAAAATTTAACATATTAAACCTAAATTTATCCTATTCTCATCTCTTTTTATTGAGCCGTCACTCATTATCTGTTTCCTTCACATCACTCTTTCTCTCCTTCTGATCTCACTCTTACAATAAAGGTACACGTTCTCAATTCCTCTTTCGCCTCTCCTTTTTTTTTTAGTGTTTATCATGGTACTATACTTCTTTCTTTTGCCAAATCTTGTAACTACTTTCCACTCATTGTGTGTGCTAATGTGATGTTTGTAAGTGATTTGATATATATAAATCTAATGGTATTTACATGATTATATTGAGGAATTATTATTGATGATTTTATAAAAAGAAAAAAATAGTCTTGTGGGACTTGAAATTTAATTTAGAAAGTGAATTGAGAAAATTTTTATTGTGATACTTAATGATGTTATTGATTACCAAGCTTGAAATTATTGATCAATATTATTATCTTGAGAATTATGCATTGGGGATTGATGATGAGGGAGTGATATTTCTACCATGTGGTATAGCCTCCATTGAAGTTAGATGGTTGGCTTTTGTCCCACTTGTTTATCGAGGGACTTGCCCCACCTGTTTACTGAGGGGCCGCGACACCCCCACCTATTTATCGAGGGGAATGAACCCATGGTCCAGTCAAGTGCTATATAGATTTTGGCCGGTCTATAACACTTGACCGGTTAGCTTTTGGGTGGCCAGTCATATGGTAATTATCACTAGCTATGGGTTTGGTCAGCTGGAATAAGGCGGTTCTGTTGGATTGAGGGTAGGAACTTGGGTGGGTTATCCATTCGATTATAATATGATGATATGTATTTTCTATATATTGTACTTGATAACTATCCCACTTGACACCTCACAAGCATATGTTAGTATGCATGATGGTTACTGAGGCTTTTGTCTCACCCTATTTTTATTAACATTTTTCAGGAGTTAGTTCAATTGCTGGTTCGAATGGGAAAGCGCCGAAGGCATAGTTGTGCTAGTTGAACTGTACAGCACCCTCCTTTCTATTTATGTGTTGAGTAGATGTATATTTCCATTATAGGGCCTACTTTTATTTATACTCTTACTTATAATCTGATGATTTGCTATTTCTATGATCATACTAAATAATGGGTGCTAGCAGCAGGCTAGAGCCTTTTAGGATCATGCATGTAACTTGATTCATGCACAAGTATTGCTTACTATATTATGAGTATGATTTAGAAATTTTTCTAGCGTTATGGGTATTGGTGTTGTTCACCTGAGTACGTTACTGGGGGATATTCGAATTGATAACTTTGATGATGTTAAATGGGGGCTTGAATCTTTTAACCATGTTAGTGGGGTTCAATTCTTTCTAACATGGATTTGCGTGCAAAAATTATGTAAAGTTTTTATATCCATGATAGTCTCATTTTATAAGTTTCACTCTTTTATATCATGGATATCATTTTCAACATAAGTTAAACTCTTTTAGCATGATAGTGCTTGAGGGTGGTTTTGTCTTTTTCTATCATGGTTAACCTTCTAGAAGTAAAGTTTTCTTTCGTTGGTCTTGTATTTTCTACCATGTTAAATATCGATCAAGAAAAAATCTTTTATAACCATGGTAGGATTGCTTTTAAAATTTAGTAAACTCTTTTCTACCATGGTTAATCCTTTTGAAATAAATTAAATTTATTACAATATATTTTTATTTATTTAAGAAGAAGGATTTTACAACTTGGTATTAGTTTCAAGGTCGTTTCCTGCTTATGATATTGTATATCGTACTAATTGGTGGCAATATACATTATTCACACATACCTTCCCTGTTTGTCTTTATTATTTTGTTTAATTCTTTGGTGGGTTACATCCTTAGGTAGGGAGGATGGTACAAACTTGATCAAGCACACCTGGTGGCAGTATACCTCAACAGGATAGGCCTCAACTAGATTGTGGGCCTCAGCGTGATAGGCATCAACCAGATTATGATGCAATAATAGAACATATGAAGGATTTAGTGTTGGGTGCAGTTGATGAAAGCTTAAAGAAGTTTGAAGAAAAGGTGCTAGAAAACCAAGAATCAGGCAATATGGGATCAAGTAATCCTAATAAGATGGAGAATGATTTTGCAAGTGAAGGCCATGATGAAGAGCTTGTCCATGTTAGCATGGAGGGAGAAACAACAAAAGGAGTCTTTTATCCCCCACTTTTGAATGACATCACTAAATTCTAGAAAGAAGTGCATAAGCATGTCCCTCCAAAGTTTAAGGGAGGACTTGATGCTTCAGAGGCAGAGAAGTGGATTAAGAGAATAGAGACAATATTCTCAGCTGTCCCTTGCATCTCACCACTAAAGGTGCAAGTGGCTATTACGTATCTAGAGGATGAGGCGAGAGATTGGTGGGACAGTGTAAGGCCAGCTAATATCTCACAGATAACTTGGGAAGAATTTAAAGAAATGTTCTATGATCACTTCTTTCCTAAGGAGCTGCGTATGGAGAAATAATTTCAGTTTTACTCCTTACGGCATGAGGATATGCACGAGGACCTATTCATCACTAAGTTTATTGAATTGGTCAAGTATGTTCCTAGCCCAAAAAATGTGAATTACTCTCTTTGAAAGGCACAACAATTGTTGTATCGTACCAAGCTAGAATTGCAGCAGGCATTGGCTCTATATAAGCCTGAGTCATTTGAAGATTTGTGCATCAAACTGGGAGTTATTGCTAGAAAGGCCCGAGAGGTAGACCAAAGTAAGAGGGTACAGGCTCTAGTCAGTGGGCCTCATCAATTGGGACCTACAGGAGCTATAGGGAAGCGAAAATAGTTCAGTGCTGGAAGCTCAGTAATTGGCATAATAACAGGAGTGGTGGTTAGAAGAGACATGATTAGAGAATGCCAGACCAGAGGGCCCTTTTCAGAGGACCTATGGCCAGAGGAGCCAGCCGAGTGGGACTCATAATCCCTATAGAGGGTCTGTAATGTCTACACCTAGTGTTAGTAGCCCATGTCAGAAGTATGGGCGACCTCACTGGGGTGAGTGCTGGGAGTGCTACAAGTGTCACAAATTGGGGCATATTGCCAAATTTTGCCCCGAGAATGGGCTGAAGGGAATTGGAAGACACGCAGCAGAAATTAACTTTAAAAAAAAATTTCCATTCCAGCCAGAATCTACCGAATGTGTTTAAGTCAAGGAGAAAGAAGTGTTACCTTCAGTATTCGAGCTTTAGTCGCGACCTCTGTATCCACTAGTCGTGACTCCTCGCCTCTGGAACTTTTAGTCGCGACCTACTAAGCTTCCAGTCGTGACCTGTCGCCTCTGGAGTTGTTAGTCGCGACCTCCTAATCTTCTCGTCACGACCGGACGTCTCTGGAGTTTGTAGTCGCGACTTCGTCAGCTTCAAGTCGCGACTGGTATCCTCTTTTCGGATTTCTGACGTTTAGATACCCGTATGGTCGCGACCTCAGTGTCAATAGGTCGCGACCTGTCTTTGTGTCTAGTTTCTTTTCTCGATCGCAAGAACTCGATAGCCCAGATCGGCTTCCTCTACCGGTATCCACACGAATAGCGTTCTAACCACAAACGACGTGCTAGCGCCTCTTGTCCCTCTAGGGTTTTCTCAAGATTCCGTCCTCACCGTCTCTATTCCGGCAGTTTCTTATCTGCAAACCTTTTGCACTCTTCTGCCCCCCTTTCTCTTGTGAGTTGTGTTGTGTGTAGAACCCTAGCTCCTAATGTCAAATATATAGGATGCTATAGGGCTTCTAATTGGGCCGGGCTTCAGAATTAATCTTATATTAATTCTGAAATTAATACAATATCATATATTGCAAAACTTGATAAGAAACTAACTAAATAAATACAGTTTTTATTAAATCCGTCTCACAGATTTAATTCACCTATTTATTTAATTTAAAATAAAGATAAGACGGAATTATATTTGATTTATTCTCATAAATCAAATTTGAGATATCTTATCAATTTGAATTTCAAATTCAAATAGATTATATCCATTTAAATTCAAATTCAAAAGTGATAGAAATTTAATTTATCCTTATAAATTAAATCTTGCAAATATCTCTTATATTATATATATAATATATATACAAATTTATATATATATAAACTATATAAATCTACCCTATACTATTCATTAAATCTAGACATCTCTTAGATTCAATGAATCTGGACATCACAGCTCGAGTTGGGCTATTTTGTGTGCGACCCTGTAGGCCAATATGAAGTTGGCAGTGGGCCAGTTACTATACTAACCCACAAGTCGTAAGCGGCCTCTAGCAAGATATTACGACTACCCAAAATATATGAGGATCGATGAACGATGTTACCTTTCATACAACCACATCACGTCCCTTTTGTCACACGATATTTCGATCATGGATGAGGCATGGTGAACGTCATCCTCCTATTCCTGACCGTTACTTTCTCGATCCCTGAGTAGTCTAAATATAGAAATGGAACTACCCTTCCATTCCAGTATGGCCATATATTTCTCAGACTCACTCATCGAGGGGCCCAGTAATATCTCTTTACGAATGTGAGGGACAAATTCCATCTTGACCATTCACATTCCTCCGCATGAAAAAACACTAAGCCCGAACATAGCCTTTATGATCACTCGGTCAAAAGTGACTTTTGACTAGTTCAAAGGTGAGCGTTTGTCATGTAGGAATCCATGATGATCTCAGGTCAAAGGGCATAGTGACATGGCTTGTATATGAGAGAAGCTATGACTTAACCCATGCAGCTCTCTCATAGCGGGTCAGTCCAACACCTTGTACTCTTACATGTGCCTATGACTTTGATTTATATCTCTATATATCTTCAAAGTCATACTGGTCTTATTTCATCTCTGCTCCCGCATAGATGACCGATCAGGGACATTTAGGATAAGATCATAAATTATCCAAGGATGGTCATCACAGTAAACATGCAAATAATATGATAACATAATTAAGAAATTCATAAAACAATAATGTTTATAAGACAATGATTGGCCCCTAGGGCACAATTTCCAATATGGGCAGCCCTCACAGAATGTTAGATCAACGCAGACAGGGTACGTGTTTGCGATAACCCAAGAGGAGGCCGGAGCGTCTCCTAATCTTATCAGAGGTACTATTCTATTACAGGGGCATGATATATTTGCTTTGTTTGATTCTGGTGCTACTCATTCTTTCATATCTGTGGAGTATGCTAAGAGATTAAAATTTCTTATGACTGAATTGCCTTATGATTTGAAAGTATCAACTCCTACGGGAGCTACTGTCATTACCGCCCATGCATGTTTAAAACTTCCTCTTAGGTTTGAGGAATGAGAGTCCTTGATTGATTTGATTTGCATGCCCTTGAGAGGCATTGATGTGATTGTCGGTGTGGATTGGTTGATGGCCAATAATGCCACTCTTGATTGTAAAAAGAAATTGGTGACTGTCTCTATGAGTACTACCCTTGTCGAGATGCCAAAAGGTCCCATATTATTGTCTATTGCACGAGTGGACAAAGCTGTCAGGAAGGGGTGCGAAGCATTCATGGTTTTCTTCTCTATTGATGTGGATGCGACCTGGGGACTGATCATATTGATGTGGTAAAGGAATACCCAAAAGTGTTTCCAGAGGAGGTGTCTGGCTTACCTCATGAGCTTGAGGTTAAGTTCTCGATTGAGCTAGCTCTAGGAATGGCTCCAATGTCAAAGGCACCGTATAGAATGTTTTCGTCAGAATTGGTTGAGCTAAAGAAGCAACTTGAGGATTTTCTTGAGAAGGGTTTCATTCGACCAAGCGTCTCACCATGGGGATCGCCTATTTTGTTTGTAAAGAAGAAGGATGGAATATAAGACGGTGCATTGATTATCGTCAGTTGAACAAGGTAACAATCAAGAACAAGTACCCGTTGCCTAGAATCGATAACTTGTTGGATCAATTAGTAGGATCGTCTGTGTTTTCTAAGATTGATCTGAGGTCAGGATACCATCAGTTAAGAGTTCAGGCTGAGGATATTTCTAAGATTGCCTTTAGGACTCGATATGGACACTATAAGTTCCTAGTTATGCCGTTCAGGTTGACGAATGCTCCAGCCGTCTTTATGGACTACATGAACCAGATTTTTAAGCCTTACTTGGATAGATTTATTATGGGTTTTATCGATGACTTATTGATATACTATAGGAATGAGGAGGAACATCGAGAGCACCTCCACATTGCATTATGAATTTTGAGGGATCATGAACTATATGCTAAGCCATCGAAGCGTGAATTCTGGCTGAATGAAGTGAAATTCCTAGGCCATGTGGTCTCCGCTGAGGGAGTAGCTCTGGACCCCAGCAAGGTTGACGTAGTGTTGAAATGGGAGGCTTCCAAGTCAGTGACCGAAGTGATAAGTTTTGTGGGCCTAGCTGTCTATTATCGAAGATTCATACAGGGTTTTTCTCAGATTGCCATGTTGTTGACTAAGTTGACCAAGAAAGACCAGCCGTTTATTTGGACTAAAAAATGTGACGCTACTTTTCAGGAGTTGAAGACTAGGTTGACCACAGCTCCAGTACTTACTCTTCCTACCCCAGGGGTACTGTATATACTGTACATAGATGTATCCCTGAAGGGTCTTGGTGGTGTGCTGATACAGAATGATAAGGTAGTGGCTTATGCGTCAAGACAATTAAGACCGCACGAGGGGAATTATCTAACCCATGACTTGGAGTTGGCGACTGTAGTCTTTGCATTGAAGATTTGGAGGCATTACTTATACGGATCGCAGTTTGAAGTATTCAGTTACCATAAGAGTTTGAAATACTTGGTTGACTAGAAGGAGTTAAACAACAGGCAGTGCCGATGGATGGAATTCTTGAAAGATTATGACTTTGAAATTAAGTATCATCCTGGAAAGGCCAATGTGGTTGCAGATGCCTTAAGTAAAAAATCAGTGCACGTCTTTTCTATGAGCTTGAATGAACAACACCTATTAGAAGGATTAACAGACATTCATGTTTTACCTACAGAAAATGCTACCTTATGCGCAGTACTGGGAGACTATAACTTCTATCAGGACTTAAGAGTAGCACAATTAGAGGATGAATAGTTGGTAAGAATTCGAGAAGAGTTGGAGGAAGTTCCAATAGAAGATTATAGTTTAGGTGATATGGGGATATTGATGTACAAGAAAAGAATTTGTGTTCCGTGAAACATCCTCCCTTACAGCCCTCAGAGTACACTAGCGGAAGCAATATTAGCTTAAAATGTCTTAACTTCATCATTCATAATTTGGATATGCCAAACATTATTTATCATTGAATCATAAAATGTCATACAATATGGCATATACAACAAGACATATACATAATCCTTATATCTCTATTACATCTCGTTCTGCCTAAACTTCGGCAGCATAACCACTACGCTTCAGCTGTACAAAGAACTGAACCGTACTGATTCGGTAATTCCCTCATGAGAACTACCATTCTACGTAGTACCCAGGAAAGACTAGATGAACCGGCTAGGTCTACTCACTTCTAGCCTCCTTAGACAGCACTACGTACACAGTACTTATCATATACTGATGTTCAGTCTTTTCTCCGGCAGCATAACGGCGTCTCTTAGGATTCTCTAAATCCACTTCAGCATAACCTCCCTGTAATGGGTTATGGATGGGGATGAGATTCGGGGGAATCTCAGTAGCAACAATCATAACAATATATGTAATGCAGAGTGACAGTGCTTGCTTGTGATTGTGTACAGATAAGTATGCTGCGTGCTTCCATGCTTAATAACATATGACCATAGCATTACAGTAGAGCTTCAGACATAACATATAAGACAACAATCCAACCAAACAATAGCACATCAAATCACAAAGCCACTACATAGAAGTTAGGATTAGTTACTACCTGGCTAGCTTAGCAGAACCTTACTATCTCTATTCTGCTTCCAGCTCCGCCAGAACTTCCTTACTTCCTTTCTCCTTTCTCTCTTCCTTTCCTTCCCTTTCCCTCTCTTCTTTCTCTCTCATTCTCCTCTCCATGCGTGATGCAAGAATGGAATGAGGGGGGGTATTTATAAGGTTTCCCAATGGCATTTCTGTAATTACCATGCCATCTGATCCTGCGGTCCTGGTTTTTCCTGGATTTTCCTATTTTCTTTTATTTCTCCTTTACTGCATCATCGTGCCAACTCACCATGCTGACTCAGCACCTCATTTTTCACATGCTTGAATTCCCGGGACACCTCAGCATGCTGACTCACCATGCTGACTCACCGGTCCAGTCTCCTGCCTCGTAATGCGTGCCCTCAGCTCTATCTGCTTTCTGCAGACTAATGCCATGTGGCAACTGGAAGAGACCTTGCACGCTTCCCAATGCCACCCAGATAAGTCCCTGACTTTATCTGATCACCTCCTCGGTTTACGTGCCTCCTCGGTTATCACGCCAACCGAGTATCTTTACTTTACTGAATCATTACTTTAATGCCATGTGGCATCTTGTGGGACCCATGAGTATACCTTATCAGTTTACTTCATGGTTTCCAGATAACCTTTCCTGTATCTGATATCCTGCCTCCGGTCTATCTCCAACCGGGTAACTATCTCTCTTAGACCTTCACCACTCTTGGCCCGTACGCTTAGAGCCACTTTAGTCACTAGTCGCGACCTCAACATCATCTTGTCGCGACCTTACAATTCTGTGTACATTAGTCGCGACCAAATCATCTTCTCGTCGCGACCAAAACATTCTATCGTCGCGACCACAACACATTTTAGTCGCGACCATAACACTTTTTAGTCGCGTCTAAGGCTTTCTGCCACTATTAGTCGCGATATCACTGCTTTCTAGTCGCGACCATACTTCTTTTACGTCGCGACCATAATGCTTTCTTGTCGCGTATAGCTCTTTCTGTAACCATTAGTCGCGACCATGCTTTACTCTAGTCGCGACCATAACGGTCAGCTCGTAACTCTTCAACCTTTGACCTTTACATCACCCCAAATGGCCATTCTACCCCTTGGGACTTCCACTGTTTGCACATAAGTTCCCGTACCTTTACTTACTCGCAGCTTAGTCCCTAAAAACTCTCTTATGTCTCTGGGACTTCTGCTCAAAAGGGGTCTGGTAGCCTCTCATTCTCAGGCTATTTCCGTGTCTCAAGGCCTGAAAATTGGGATGTTACATTTCTCCTCCCCTTTAAATAAATTTCGTCCTCGAAATTTAATCAGTACCATAGCCAAATTAACTTAACATCTGGCAAAGTACGCATCATAACTGTACATCTCTTCGTAACATGCCTTTCTTTCTCTGGGTTAATCCAATCAGAGTTGAAATCTACTTTCCTCTTATGGACCACTTACTGCACTTATGAGTAGTGTCCATTTCTTTCATATGAAATCCTCTCGAATATTACTGTATTCGGGAATTTCTTCTAACTACACATCATACTTTAAGCATCATATTCTTACTACTTCTCTTGATATCTTGCAGAATGCTTTAAAATCTGCAACATTTCATCTTTCTTTGCACTTAACATCATACAGAGAGAGGACTTACGCAGCTATTCTTTCTTTACTTTGCTGCTAAACAAAAGCACCTACTCTAATATGCATAATGCTTGGCCAACATACTGCAGGACTGCATACCTGCTTATGAATGCAAAGCTCTAACATCGGAGCTTAAGCATTCCTGTTCTAACTAGGCACAGCTCTAACACTCGGAGCTTGCATAGTTTTAGCATAACATTAAGCCTAACATCTCATGCAAAAAGTGAAAGCTCTCATTTTCTATTCTCTTTCATAGCATAACAGTCAAACATCTGATTCCTACCAAACAGGGAGCCTCTCTGTCTGTTCATACAATGCACATCTCTAGGTGCGTGTCATATTACCCGTTTACTATCGTGTATCTCATTACATGCCTTTGATACGTTATCATGGCATATCTAGCCCACTCTAGCTATCTCATGGTGTATTTCACCCTTTCATAACTTATCTTGTCTTATCACAAGACTAACATAAGACTGGCTTTCTTTTTTTCATAGAACTGCGTTCTATCTCAGCCTTGCCTTAGACCCTCTTCTCTAGGTCTTCTCTAGCCTTTTAATCTCTTTACCCCTCATCTGGGTAATCTTTATCCACTCATACTTTTCTATTCTTATTACATTGAGGATTTTCTTCTCTGCTTCTTATTACACAGAGGATTCTCTTCTCTGCTTCTCAGACATACTTCTACAAAACTTTGAATCTCAGTACTCAGATTTAAACTTGGACTCCATCTTCGTTTAAGGGAAAGCTAAGTTCAGTCTGTAGACTAGAGGCTACCTGAAGAAAATCATTATAAAACAATTTCTCTGGGTCAGGTTATCAACTAGTGAAACTTCCTTACCTTAACTTCGTCTTTGGCATTCATCTTCCCAAAGAGATACTACATCGTACTCATGTCTCATGGCTCATTACTTTCCTTAGGCTAGGTCTAACTGCGACCTCGGGATCTAACTACGATCAACCATTAGCCTCTTCAGAATCTATCTACGACCCTGAAGCTGTTAGGATCTAACTACGACCCTGGAGCCATGCTAGGATCTAACTGTGACCCTCCAGAATCTAACTGCGATTCTGTTGTACTGTATATCTCCCGAAGATCTTAAACCAACAGACTAAGTTATAAGGTTAACTGCTTCCACCTGTTGATAACTCCATAAAAATTTTATAGCCTCACATCATTTACCCAGACTTTACTTACTTCCTCTCTTACTCAGGAGTTCCTTCTCATCTTTCTTACTTTACTGTGGCTTACCATTGGCTTGTGCCATCATGGTCTAACCACCTGCCATTGCATTCTACTGCTATGGCCTCATCATAACTCATCTGTGCTCTAACTGTGAACCATTTGAACTATGCTCCAACTGCGAGCATCCTGTATCAGATCCAACTCTTATCTGAAGAGTGATCTATACTCATCTGAATCTAGCTCTATCTGAGAGCCATCTGTTTCAGATCCAACTCTTATCTGAAGAGTGATCTAAAAACAATCTCTTTACTCTTATCTGCTTACCATTCCGCTTAATAGAAATGGTCCTGAGTACTGTATTCACAAGTCTGCAGAATTACCTGAGTATCCTCAATCATAACATATCTGAATCTCATAGCTTATTGTCCCATGAACTGAGACTATCTATCATCCTCAATACTTATCTCATTACATGTCATATGGTATGGGAGCAACATACTTTCTCATCTCATATATACTCTACCCTTCATGCACTGTAAAAGGGAGTATTCATTCATCATGGCATACTCTAACATGCATGTCATCATATGACAATTGCAAGGAGATGCAACTATCATAACTTATGGCATCATAAGCCATATCATCATCATACTTTGCTCAACCATCCATCAGACTAACTAAACCTCAAGGCATATTTTATTTATCATATTGCCTATCATATCTTGGTCAGTCATCCTGAAACATCTGTCTATCTCAGGCTGCCACGCTACCCTCTTATTAAGGTACAGACTCAACCCTTCATCACTCTTTTACATAGGGGAGTCACTGTATTCCGTAATCTGTGGCTACCTTCTACTATCTCATTTCTCCTTTTGTCTATCTATCAGTCTCAGTCTATTCTTGACCAGACTGTGGTTCCTTATCGGCCTTTACTGTAACAGCCTAGAACCCCTTTACAAAGATATTATCCGCTTTCCCCTTAGGTAGGCTTGGTGCCCACATGAGGTCACGGTTTTGTTTTCCAGACACACGAGCCACAGCCCTTAAGCACCTGAAAACGCATCTTTCTCTTAATCCTAGCGAACTTCAGTCGCCTAGATCTCATTCATTATCTTTTACTATTATTTCTATTCTTTAGGGTACTCTACCCTAGATCTCTGTGATGGAATCCCTCTGCTTAGGGAATTTTAACTCTTTACCTATTAACCATCACGTCCTTAGCCTTAGCCTTAGGCCATATCAAACATCATCACATCTCTAGCCTTTAGGCTATGCCCTAGGATTACTCCGAGGCAAACGTCATACTAGCTATCCCATTCTAGCTCTCAGGTCTTTTATTCAACTAGGTTGAATAAGACTTTTACCATGTAGATCTACTCCTCGTAATCACATGGAGGATCTGTCTCATTCTAGCTATCTCATCTAGCTAGCTCATCTTAACATTATCATCCTTTGCGGCCTATCCTACCTAGCAAGGATGACTTGCTTATTGGAGTTGCCAACTTCCTCTATGCATGACTTCTCCACTCAAGCTCTATGTTCATGCTTTGTGTTCACCTGTCTTTTCCTTTACAACGAAACATGAACACCTCTTATTCCATCTAGGAGCTTTATCTCCACGGGCTCTTCTAAACCCATAATAGTCCTGATCTGAATCTTCTAATGTCATACCAGGACATCTCTGTCATTCCGTCGCGATATGAGTATTGGGTAATCGCTATTCATAGCCTCTATGATTCTTCATTACCCTTAACTCCTCACGACTTATCATTTCTATTCTTTAGTCGTGACCTACAGCTTCAGACGTCGCGTCCTTAACATTTTCTGTCTTCTAGTCGCGACCCAAATCTTCTTTCGTCGCGACCTTAACCTTTCTACGTCGCGACTCAACTCCTCCACCGTCGCGACCAGGATATTTTCTCGTCGCGACTTATGTCTCTTCACGTCGCAACCAAATCTTTCTGTGAATAACCGTCGCGACCTATAAACTTATGCGTCGCGACTAAACATCTCATTGAGGCTACCCGTCGCGACATAAACCACGTTAGTCGCGACCGGAGTGCTATTCTGTCGTACTCAAGGGCTAAATCAGAGCATCACTGAGCCAGAACCTTCTGTTCTGTGCCAGAATCTTATGCTCTGAACCAGAGTCCTTTCTGGTTGGTGCCAGAACCTCTTGCTCTGATACCAAAATGAAACATCCTCCCTTACAGCCCTCAGAGTACACTAGCGGAAGCAATATTAGCTTAAAATGTCTTAACTTCATCATTCATAATTTGGATATGCCAAACATTATTTATCATTGAATCATAAAATGTCATACAATATGGCATATACAACAAGACATATACATAATCCTTATATCTCTATTACATCTCGTTCTGCCTAAACTTCGGCAGCATAACCGCTACGCTTCAGCTGTACAAAGAACTGAACCGTACTGATTCGGTAATTCCCTCATGAGAACTACCATTCTACGTAGTACCCAGGAAAGACTAGATGAACCAGCTAGGTCCACTCACTTCTAGCCTCCTTAGACAGCACTACGTACACAGTACTTATCATATACTGATGTTCAGTCTTTTCTCCGGCAGCATAACGGCGTCTCTTAGGATTCTCTAAATCCACTTCAGCATAACCTCCCTGTAATGGGTTATGGATGGGGATGAGATTCGGGGGAATCTCAGTAGCAACAATCATAACAATATATGTAATGCAGAGTGACAGTGCTTGCTTGTGATTGTGTACAGATAAGTATGCTGCGTGCTTCCATGCTTAATAACATATGACCATAGCATTACAGTAGAGCTTCAGACATAACATATAAGACAACAATCCAACCAAACAATAGCACATCAAATCACAAAGCCACTACATAGAAGTTAGGATTAGTTACTACCTGGCTAGCTTAGCAGAACCTTACTATCTCTATTCTGCTTCCAGCTCCGCCAGAACTTCCTTACTTCCTTTCTCCTTTCTCTCTTCCTTTCCTTCCCTTTCCCTCTCTTCTTTCTCTCTCATTCTCCTCTCCATGCGTGATGCAAGAATGGAATGAGGGGGGGTATTTATAAGGTTTCCCAATGGCATTTCTGTAATTACCATGCCATCTGATCCTGCGGTCCTGGTTTTTCCTGGATTTTCCTATTTTCTTTTATTTCTCCTTTACTGCATCATCGTGCCAACTCACCATGCTGACTCAGCACCTCATTTTTCACATGCTTGAATTCCCGGGACACCTCAGCATGCTGACTCACCATGCTGACTCACCGGTCCAGTCTCCTGCCTCGTAATGCGTGCCCTCAGCTCTATCTGCTTTCTGCAGACTAATGCCATGTGGCAACTGGAAGAGACCTTGCACGCTTCCCAATGCCACCCAGATAAGTCCCTGACTTTATCTGATCACCTCCTCGGTTTACGTGCCTCCTCGGTTATCACGCCAACCGAGTATCTTTACTTTACTGAATCATTACTTTAATGCCATGTGGCATCTTGTGGGACCCATGAGTATACCTTATCAGTTTACTTCATGGTTTCCAGATAACCTTTCCTGTATCTGATATCCTGCCTCCGGTCTATCTCCAACCGGGTAACTATCTCTCTTGGACCTTCACCACTCTTGGCCCGTACGCTTAGAGCCACTTTAGTCACTAGTCGCGACCTCAACATCATCTTGTCGCGACCTTACAATTCTGTGTACATTAGTCGCGACCAAATCATCTTCTCGTCGCGACCAAAACATTCTATCGTCGCGACCACAACACATTTTAGTCGCGACCATAACACTTTTTAGTCGCGTCTAAGGCTTTCTGCCACTATTAGTCGCGATATCACTGCTTTCTAGTCGCGACCATACTTCTTTTACGTCGCGACCATAATGCTTTCTTGTCGCGTATAGCTCTTTCTGTAACCATTAGTCGCGACCATGCTTTACTCTAGTCGCGACCATAACGGTCAGCTCGTAACTCTTCAACCTTTGACCTTTACATCACCCCAAATGGCCATTCTACCCCTTGGGACTTCCACTGTTTGCACATAAGTTCCCGTACCTTTACTTACTCGCAGCTTAGTCCCTAAAAACTCTCTTATGTCTCTGGGACTTCTGCTCAAAAGGGGTCTGGTAGCCTCTCATTCTCAGGCTATTTCCGTGTCTCAAGGCCTGAAAATTGGGATGTTACATTCCGCATAATGAGGAGATTAAGAAGACCATCCTCGAAGAAGCCCAAAGGAGTAAATATGCCATACATCCGGGTATAAACAAAAAGTACCATGACTTGAAACAACAGTATTGGTAGCCGAAGATGAAGAGGGATATCACAAACTTTGTGCTTCAATGCCTGACTTGTCAGAAAGTCAAGATAGAACATCAAAGGTCGGGAGGTTTAGTTCAAGGATTTGAGATTCCTTAGTGGAAATGGGATAGTATTTCCATGGATTTCATAGTAGGATTACCGAGAACATCTGGTGGATATGATGCTATTTGGGTGGTTGTAGACAGGTTGACTAAGTACGCGCACTTTTTGCCATATAAAACCACTTATTCCTTAGAGGAAATGAGCCAATTATATATAAATGAGATTGTGAGGCTTCATGGAGTGCCGGAGAGTGTCATATCGGATCAGGATCCGAGGTATACTTCAAAATTTTGGAAGTCACTCAACGTGGCTTTGGGTACGAAATTAAAGTTTAGCACCACTTATCACCAGCAGACTGATGGGCAAATAGAGCGTACAATTCAAACATTAGAGGATATGTTGAGGGCTTATGTAATTGAATTTAAGGGAAGTTGGATCCATCATTTGCCGCTGGCTGAGTTCGCATATAATAACAGCTACCATGCCAGTATTTAGATGGCACCTTTTGAGGCATTGTATGGAAGAAAGTGTCGATCGCCCCTATGCTGGACTGAACTGAGTAAAAGAACGGTGTTAGGACCGGAGTTAGTGGATGCCACCACTAAGAAAATTGAGGTTATCCGACAAAAGTCGTTGGTAGCACAGAGTCGGCAGAAGAGTTATACAGATTGGAGGAGGAGGCCTTTGGCGTTTAATGAAGGTGATCATGTGTTTCTAAGGGTCACACCCACTACTGGCATTGGAAGGTCTATTAAGGCGAAGAAGTTAACTCCTAGATTTATTGGTCCCTTTGAGATCTTAGAGAAGATTGGAGAAGTCGCCTATCGGATTGCCATGCCTCCACATCCATCTAATATGCACGACGTGTTTCACATGTCACAATTAAAGAAGTTCCACCCAGATCCATCCCATACCATAGAACCAGAGGAAGTGGAATTACATGAGAACTTGACCTATAAAGCGGAACCAGAGAGCATCTTGGATACAAAGGACAAACAATTGAGGAATAAGACCATTCTACTAGTAAAAGTCTTCTGGAAGGGGATGACATCAAGTGATGTGACTTGGGAAACGGAGGAAAGAATACGACGCGAGTACCCAAATTTGTTCCTTGGTTAGCTTTTTGTGTCTCCCTTACTTGCGTGCTTTCCTTGTGTGTGAATTTTAGGGACAAAATTCTAATAGGTAGGGAGAGTTGTAACATCCTAAATTTTTATTGGATTTTTTTAGCACATTAAAAATATTATTTACCAATAACTTAAAAATATTAAATAAGTTAAAATCATTATAGTTTAATATTTTTATTAATTTCAATAAAGATAAAGATATCTGAATTATCCTACTATTATTTTTATTAAAATCCTTGATTTGATTGATGTCATTAATTAGGAATATATTAAGATTTATGTTCAATTTAGATATGAATTTTAAATTTCGAAGATATGGTTTAAATTTTAAACTTTAAAAATATGGTTTAAATTTTCAATTACTATATCTAATAGGATTCTAACAAATTATAATGATAATAATGATAATAATAATGATAAGATAATAAAATTATATTAGATAAAAATTTAAAATATTAAACCTAAATTTATCCTATTCTCATCTCTTTTTATTGAGACATCACTCATTATCTGTTTCATTCACATCACTCTTTCTCTCCTTCTGATCTCACTCTTACAATAAAGGTACACGTTCTCAATTCCTCTTCCATCTCTCCTTTTTTTTAGTGTTTATCATGGTACTATACTTCTTTCTTTGCCAAATCTTGTAACTACTTTCCACTCATTGTGTGTGCTAATGTGATGTTTGTGAGTGATTTGATATATATAAATCTAATGGTATTTACATGATTATATTGAGGAATTATTATTGATGATTTTATAAAAAGAAAAAAATAGTATTGTGGGACTTGAAATTTAATTTAGAAAGTGAATTGAGAAAATTTTCATTGTGATACTTATTGATGTTATTGATTACCAAGCTTGAAATTATTGATCAATATTATTATCTTGAGAATTATGCATTGGGGATTGATGATGAGGGAGTGATATTTCTACCATGTGGTATAGCCTCCATTGAAGCTAGATGGTTGGCTTTTGTCCCACTTGTTTATCGAGGGACTTGCCCCACCTGTTTACCGAGGGGCCGCGACACCCCCACCTATTTATCAAGGGGAATGAACCCATGGTCCAGTCAAGTGCTCTATAGATTTTGGCCGGTCTATAACACTTGATCGGTTAGTTTTTTGGGTGGCCAGTCATATGGTAATTATCACTAGCCCATGGGTTTGGTCAGCGGGAATAAGGCGATTCTGTTGGATTGAGGGGAGGAACTTGGGTGGGTTATCCATTCGATTATAATATGATGATATGTATTTTCTATATATTGTACTTGATACTATCCCACTTGACACCTCACGAGCACATATTAGTATGCATGATGGTTACTGAGGCTTTTGTCTCACCCTATTTTTATTAACATTTTTCAGGAGTTAGTTCAATTGCTGGTTCGAACGGGAAGGCTCCGGAGGCATAGTTGTGCTAGTTGAACTGTACAGCACCCTCCTTTCTATTTATGTGTTGAGTAGATGTATATTGCCATTATAGGGCCTACTTTTATTTATACTCTGATGATTTGCTATTTCTATGATCGTACTAAATAATGGGTGTAACATCCCAATTTTCAGGCCTAGAGACGCAGAAATAGCCTAAGATTGAAAGGCTACTAGACCCCTTTTGAGCAGAAGTCCCAGAGACATGCAAAGAGTTTTTAGGGACTAAGCTGCAAATAAGCAAAGGTACGGGGACTTATGTGTAAACAGTGAAAGTCCCAAGGGGTGGAATGGCCGTTTGGGGATGATATAAAGGTCAAAGGTTGTAGAGTTGAGAGCTGACCATTTTGGTCACGACTAGACATAAGTGTGGTCGCGACTAATGGTTACAGAAAGGGCTAGGCGCGACGAGAAAGAAGTACGGTCGCGACTAATATTGGCAGAAAGGTTTAGACGCGACTGAAAAGTGATATGGTCGCGACAAAAGACTGTTTGGTCACGACTAAAAGATGTTGTGGTCGCGACTAATGTACACAGAAGTGTTAGGTCGCGATAAGATGATGTTTAGGTCACGACTAGTGACTATAAGTGGTGTTAGCCGTATGGGATCAAGTGGGCCAGGATTGTGAAGGTCCAAAGGAGATAGTTACCCGGTTAGAGATAAAACTGGGGCAGGAGGTCAGATAAAGGAAAGGATATCTGGAAACCATGAGGTGGACTGATAAGGTATACTCATGGGACCCACAGGATGCCACATGGCATTAAAGTAATGATTCAGTAAAGTAAAGTTACTCGGTTGGCACGATAATAGAGGAGGTGATCAGATAAAGTCTGAGACTTATCTGAATAGCATTGGAAGACGTGCAAGGTCTCTTCCAGGCGCCATATGGCACTGGTCTAGAGGGAGAAGAACAGTTGAGGACACATGGCATAATCTTAGCCGGTGAGTTCAGTTTGTGGGAAATCGGACCGGATCGGTACTGGATTGGACTGGAAATGCTGAGTCAGCTGATGAGGTATCCCGAGAATTGTGACATGTGAAAAATATGGCAATGAGGTGTCCGATGAGGTGGCATGCTGAGGTGTCCTGATGATGCAGTAAAAGGAAATAAAAGAAAATAGGAAAATTCAGGAAAAACCAGGACCACAGGATCAGAGTTCATGGAAACTACGATATTGCCATTGGAGGCAATTATAAATACCCCCCTCCCCCATTCATTTGCACTCCATGGCTCAAGCATGGGAAGGGAGAGAAAGAAGAGAGAGAAGGAGAAGGAAAGGAAGAGAGAAAGGAGGAAAGGAAGAAAGGAAGTTCTGGCGGAGCTGGAAGCAGAATAAGGATAGTAGAGTTCTGCTGAGCTAGCCAGGTAGTAACTAATCCTAGCTTTTATGTAATGGCTTTGTGATTTGATGTGCTATTGTTTGGTTAGATTGTTGTCTTATATGTTATGTCTGAAGCTCTACTGCAATGCTATGATCATATGTTATTGAGTATGGAAGCAAGCAGCATACTTATCTGTACACAATCACAAGCAAGCACTGTCACACTACATTACATATATTGTTATGGTTGTTACTACTGAGATTCCCCCGAATCTCATCCCTATATATAACCTATTACAGGGAGGTTTGTCGAAGTAAATTTTGAGAATACTAGGAGACGCCGTTATGCTGCCGAAGTTAAGACTGAACATCAGTATATGATAAGTACTGTGTACGTATGTGCTGTCTAAGGAGGCTAGAAGTGAGTGGACCTAGCCGGTTCATCTAGTCTTTCCTGGGTACTACGTAGAATGGTAGTTCTCATGAGGGAATTACCGAATCAGTACAGTTCAGTTCTTTGTACAGAAGAAGCCTAGCAGTTATGCTGCCGGATTTCAGGCAGGAGAAGATGTAATAGAAATATAAGGATTATGTGATTTTGTGTATGCTCTGTTGTATGACATTTGTTATTCCGATAAATATTATTGGGCATGTTTAATTTGTATATGAGAAATTAAGAGAGAAATTCGCAGGTCCTGAGGTAGCAGTGTTTCGACCTCAGTTTGACCTAGTAAACGGAGGAGTTTGGCCACGAGATTTGGTGAGACAGTTGTACACATCTGATGTAATATCCTTAATTTTCTGTACTGATTTCTAAGTACAGATTAAATGGAATATATGAGTTCTATTTCAGGAAAAAGATGTGGTCCTTTATGAAAAGAAAAGGATTAAATTGCAAAAGAAAGGAAATGAAAGGACTTAAATGCAATTATGGAAAGTTTAAGGTTAGGAAAGAAAGGTAGACAAAAATGTGGGGTCTCAAAGTGTAATTTTAGCCAAATTTAAGGGACTTAATTGCAAAGAAGAAAAGTTCCCTGGGCTAAAGTATAATTAAAGAAAAATAGGCCAGAAGTGGTTTGGACCGCCCGACATCATTTCAGTTCCAGATTTCACCAGAAGATAGGGCAAGTGACGCTGGGTAATCCAGCTTAATACCGGAATTTTTGAAGACTCCAGATAGCCAGAAATGGACTGAACGTCCAAAAGTTATAAAAATTCATACCGGATACCCTAGATTTCAGATATTCGTGAGAAATTACAGGATGATGCACCCTTATGGGGCGGATGTCAGGAAACGGACAGAATACCGATAGGAGGTCTGTAGAAAAAGTTATTCACAAATTAGCAAATCCAGACGGGAGTATGAGGCCTCCAGGGATCCGATAGGGAGATTTATCAGTATTTAAACTAAGACTGAATGAGGTCGGGTGACAACAGTCAGATGCCCATTGTGACCCAAATGGCTGCCCAGACACGGTAGGGCAGTGTATCTGACAGAAGGAGCCGGTGTCCGGAAATGTGTATAAACGGTAAATAATAAAATATTCAATGAACTGTGCCAGAGGAAGATTCCTCGAAATGCGTGCCATAAAGGTAGTGGACCCAGAAAGGCCCAATAATGGCGCCAACAAAGGCCCAATAAGATACGTGGACTGATAGGTGGGCCAGTGTCTGGCAGAACCCCGGAAAAGTGCGAAATTACGAAAATGCCCCTGTGTTGTACTAAAGGGGTAATAGAAGTATAAGGGCATTTTGGTCATTCTGGACAAGCCTAGAGGCCAAGACATATACAGATGAAGTTAATCAGAGTCAGTACATGCTCTGATAAAGTACAAAAAGGTGTAAAATGACAGTTTTGCCCTTAGGGTTAAAATAGTGCAAGAAAGGGCACCCAGGGGTATTTTGGTAATTTGCCAAGGGATGTTTCTTGGGAATCGAGCCATTAGAGTACTTGAGCTTGATCAGGATCCAAGATAACATTCCCAGAGCCCAAAAACGTAGGCCCAATGATATGTGGGAAAAAGTGGCATTAAAATACTATTTTAATGTTGTTTCAATAAAGTAAAGTTACTCGGTCGGCACGATAACCGAGGAGGTGATCAGATAAAGTCCTGAACTTATCTGGATAGCATTGGATGGCGTGACAGGTGCCAGTAAGATGCCACATTGTGCCAACATAGAGGAGAAAGAAAAAGTTAAGGACACGTGGCATAATCTTAGCCGGTGAGTCTAGTTTGTGGGAAATCGGACCGGACCGGTACTGGATTGGACTGGAACTGCTGAGTCAGCTGATGAGGTGTCCCAAGAGCTTGCAATTTCACCATGTGACATATGAGGTGTCCCATGAGGTGGCCTTGAGGTGATATCATGCATGATGCAGTAAAAGAAATAAAGAAAAATAGGAAATTCCGGAAAAACCAGGACCATAGTATCAAATGGCTTCAAAATTACAAGAATGCCATTGACCAAAACTATAAATACCCCCCCTAGATCTTCATTCCCACGGCCAAGAGCAAGAAATAGAGAGAGAAGGAAGCTCTTGAGAGAGAAAGTGAGAAAAGAAAGAAGAAAGGAAGTTCTGGTGAAGTTGGAAGCAGTAGAGAAGTTCTGAAGTTCTGCTTTTGAGGTAGTAACTGAAACATCCTTCTTTATATCTCTCAAAGTACTCTTGCTATAGCTCTCTTGAAGTGGATTATAGCTCTCTTTCCGAAAATCCTGGTAGAAAATAACTGTACTGATTCAGTAATTCCCCATGAGAACTACCATTCTACGCAAGTACCCAGGAAAGACTGGATGAACCGGCTAGGTCCACTCACTTCCAGCCTCCTTAGACAGCACCTACGTACACAGTACTTTGTATAGTCTACCAGCACAACGGTATTTTCTAACAAATATCTTTAAGTCTTAACCTTAAAACCTTGACCTTAATTTTGAACTTTAACCTTACTCAATTGTAACTATTTTAGAACATTGGAGTACCTCTTAACCTCAAAAGTATGAGTTTCCAAGAGTTGGGCTTACGGTTACTGTTCACTGCCCCTATTCACTGGGTAATTCAAGATTACAACCTGAACTTTGGAAATTCATAACTAAATATAGAAAAATTGTTTTAAGGTGATTCCAATTTCTAATGAAAGATATTTAATTTAAATTTGAGAGAAAAATATGAAAATGAGATCTTCTTGTCCAGATCAAATCAGTTTATTCGTTGAACTTTACTGTTCATTTGGTAAATCTGGAAGTTCCAGTTTCTTTTCCCCATTTTCAAAAATTCATTTCTCCTTGTATACTTATCCAATTTAGTTGAATTACATATGGATTTAAATATCCATATGTATACTTTAATCTCTCAAAATTTTGAGGAAAAAATCATTCGTTTACTATATGAAATTAGCGCATGAACCTCACTGCCTCTGAGTAGTCGTTTTACCTTATTCCAGATTTCAACTCCTAAATTTGATAAATCATAACAATTCGAGTTCTTAACCAAATGAGGCGTTCTTGGTGTCCATTTAAATATATAGATCTTAGATATGTTCATTCCAAATTTCATATGAAAACTCATCATATAAGTCAATCAAAATACCGATGGAAGTACACTACCTCAGATTGGATTTATGAGTAGCATGCAACATACAAACCAAAACATCATCTTGTAATTAAAGTGCACACTCTTTAAATTATGTACAGTCATCCATCAACATTTACCCTCTTGCCTTGAGAAGATCCAGCACCTAGAGCATGTTTAATTATATGGAAGGAATGAGATTTCATGGAAATCCCAATAGCAAGTAATATAAACTATAAGGTTATGCATGTTTGATTGAATGCCTAACATGTTATCATGCATGGGAGCTAATTCATGCTTATACATAAGCAACTCTAACATGCATATTGTTATGACATATATTGCAAGGAGTATCACATACTCATATCACATCATCATCATCATCACACAACATTCCATGCTCAACCAAACCTTCATGCATAACAAGTAAGCAAAACAATCAAAGCACATAAGTTTATAGTTAGATATTCTTGCTACCTCTTGTAGATCCTTGTTCCTTTCCTTCTTGTAATGGTCTTTCCTTGCACAAATGTCAAAACCTAAACATTACAATATGATTACCAAATTATAACTCCATTCCAAACAAATTCCAAGTCTAGTTTCAATAAGCTCCCTTTTTCCAAAAATTCCCATTTTGGTTCCAATGCTTCCCATACTTGTTCCTCCACTTTACCCCCACACAAAATCTCATTTTAAGACCATTGGAAGCATCAAAATTATGAAATTCAAATCACTGTTCACGCGAGTGAACAGTACCCATGAGGAATTTTCAACATTATAACCTTTAATTCCAATGGTTTCCAAGGTTCAAAACCTTTCCAATCCTACACAAAATCATCATATAAACTCAATGGAAGCATTAAATCATTGAAATTCCATTTTCTTCTATCATGAACAGTGCATGAACAGTGCAAACCGAAATGGTAAAGTGAAGAACATCAACTTACCTTACTTGCTCCTTCAAGACACTTGCTTCTTCCTTGCTTTCTTCCACTTTCTTTCTCTAGAACTCACTTCTCTCTCTAAAGGAGCTCTTGGGTGTGAAGAATGAATGGAAAGGGGGGTATTTATAGCAAAAGTCATGTGCCTTTTGAAGGCCAAGATCACTTTGGAAACTATTTGATCTAATGGTTAAAGGTTTGATCTTGGAATGTCTTTTCACTTTGGCTCATGACCTCACCACCATGACCTCACTAGCATGACATCACTTGGGACACCTAAGCTCTCTTCTTTGGCGCCATTTTTGAGTCCATGTGGGTTCCACCATGTGCAAAACCTAATTCTTACTTTATTCTCTTTTTCTTTATTTCCAAAAATCCATAAATTATTTATTTTTGGACTTGGGCTCCAAGACAACTTTTGGGCCTTATTGGGATGGCCTAGGATGACATGTTGGACCTCTTTTAGGTCCAATAGCTAATTGGCCCAAATCCCAATGTAATTTCCTTATACCGATATCCGTAAATTACCCTGATCTTAGCATAAATGCTAATCACCTCTTTTAATTGTTCTAACATTTTTATAAATTCATTCTAATATAAAATGAATTATCTACAAAGTTTCATAATTTTCTGAGACCTAGAAGGCCTGTTAAAAATTACATACGTTTCCTTTAACCCTTTATCGGTGTCCTTTTTCACCGTAAATTCCATAATTAATTCTACAGGACTCCTTTTTGACTTATGTCAACTCCATAAATTCTCATATTAATTATAATAATTTATTATCAAATTTACTCTGATATCCATCTATTGTGTGAAATGACTAAAATGCCCTCCATTTACTTCTGGTTTCTTAGGGCATCACAGTGGCATTTTCGTAATTTTGCACTTTGGCTCTTAGACTTTCTTCCTCTTCCAATTAACCCTTTTCTTTACATAAATATGGACACATCTTTTCCTAAAAATCTCATATATTTCATTTAACCTGTACATACAACGTAGTACAGAAATTAGGGATGTTACAGTAACTAATCTTAGCTTTTATGTAATATCTTTGTGAATTGTTGTGCTATTGTTTCGTTGGATTGTTGTCTTATATGTTATGCTTGAAGCTCTATTACAATGCTATGATCATATGTTATTGAATATTGAAGCATGCAGCATACTTATCTGTACACAATCACAAGCAGGCACTGTCACACTGCATTACATATATTGTTATGATTGTTGCTACTGGGATTCTTTTGAATCTCATTCCCATATATAACATTACAGGGGAGGTTCTGTCAAAATAAAATTTGAAAATTTTAAGAGACGCCGTTAGGCTGCCAAAATTTTGGCAACGAAGCAGGAACAAAGAAAGGAACTGATACGTACTGTGTACGTAGGTGTTGTCTAAGGAGGCTGGAAGTGAGTGGACCTAGCAGGTTCATCCTGTCTTTCCTGGGTACTTACGTAGAATGGTAGTTCCTACGGGAATTACCGAATAGGTACAAGATCGGTTACTTTCTTCAGAAGGAATGTAGCAGTTATGCTGCCAGATTTTAGACAACGAAAAGTGTAACAGAAATATGAGGATGTTAATCATGCACTGATGTATAATAGTAGATTATTTAATAATAATTGTTATCTGGCATGTTTGACTGATATGTGATGTATGTATGCACTAATATGTAAGGTTGGTTGCTGAAAAATGGCCTTGTGAACAGTAACCCGTGGAGACCTATTGATGTTTGATAAATCATTAAAAAATAGTAAATGGTTGAGTAAATATATGATATTTTTATGGTAAATAGTAGACATCCTAAGATTTAATTTTATATATAGAGTGCTTCATTTGGATGTGTACACAAAAAGATATAAATTGTTAAAATTGGGACCAGAATGTGGGATTCAGGAGAAAGTCATTAGATGAACAGTAAAGTTGAAATGTTGACCCACGTTGAATTCATCAAGGAATGGTCAACCAATGATTTTTCCTGAAATATACTTAAGTTATCTTCATGTATCAATTTGAACCACTTCATTTCGATTTTTCTAGAATTATTTATGATTTTTCAAAGTCAGGTCACTCAGCTAGAATTTGCCTCAGTGAACAGTACCCGATATGAATAAAATTCTAGATTTAGAGTTTAGACTTCAATGACCCTGAAAGTGGTTCTAAATGCTACTAAATGGTCCTTAAGATATATAAAAATAAGGATGTGACATCTGAGGCATTCCGTGGATAGGTAATAAGCCTCATTTGGATGTGTAGAATGAGAGAAACCAGTTCTCAAAGTAAAAGTTCAGAATATGGAACTTAAAGTTAAAAGTTCAACTTCTGGGCTTAAGATAAGATATAAACCAGCTAATAATGCTTCTGCAAGTGTGCTCTGAGAAGTCTAAGGAAGGATGTTTCATTTTGGTATCAGAGCAAGAGATTCTGGCATAGACCAGACAAGGATCTAGATCAGAGCAAGAGATTCTGGCACAGGCCGGAAAGGGCTCTGGCTCAGAGCAAGAGGTTTTGGCTTAGACCAGACAGGGTTCTGGTTCAGAATATAAGATTCTGACACAGAACAGAAGGTTCTGGCTCAGTGATGCTCTGAGATAGTTAGATTGATGAGTTAGAGAAGTGAATTAGAAAGGTTAATTCCCTTAGAGTAGGGAAGTGATGACCAAGTGGCGACTAGAGTGGCTATAGGTCGCGACTGGTTGCCTCAAAGAGAGTTTGAGTCGCAACAAGTGTGGTTGAAGGTCGCGACGATAAAGAATTAAGGTTGCGACGGGAAAGGTCTTATGTCACAACTAATATGTACAAAGAGTTAAGGTTGCGACGTGAAGAGGCCTATGGTCACGCCGAGTAGTGTTGTAGTACGCGACTAGTGTGAAAAGGGATCCAGGTCACGACGTGAGAACAGGTAGGTCGCGACTAAAGATCACAGAGATGCCAGGTTGTGACAAGTAAAGTACTATGGTCGTGACTAGAAGTCATAAAGGATGTGTGTTGTGACTATGAAATTCTAAGGTCATAACTAAATGAAGCAAAGGCCATATGATGAGTTGAGTTAGATGATATATGCTTAGGAGTAATCCTAGCACATGGCCTAACGTTAGAAACGTGATGGTTAATAGATAAGCAGAGGGATTCCATCACGGAGAAGTGATAGACCTAGGGCAGAGTACCCTAGAGAACGTAAGTGGTAGTAAAAGATGATGAATGAGATCCATGCGACTGAAGTTCGCTAGAATCAATAGAAAGACCAATAAGGAACCACAGTCCGGTATAGAATAGACTGGGACTGATAGATAGATAGAAGAAGTAAAGAGATAGTAGAAAGGTAGCCACAGATTACGAGATAAAGTGACTCATCTATTCCCTATGTAAGAAAGAGTGATGAAGGGTTGAATCTATACCCTGATAAGAGGGTAGCGTGGCAGCCTAAAATAGATAGATGTTTCAGGATGAATGATCAAGATATGATAGCAATATGATAAAGAAAATATGTCTTGAGGCTTACTTAGTCTGATGGATGGTTGAGCAAAATATGATGATGATGCCATAAGTTATGATGAATGGTTGCATCTCCTTGCAGTTGTCATACGATGACATGCATGTTAGAGTATGCCATGATGGATGAATACTCCCTTTTTGCAGTATATGCAGGGTAGAGTGTATATGAGATGAAGTTATGAGGAAGTTATGTTGCTCCCATACCATATGATATGTAATGAGATATGTATTGAGGATGATAGATAGTCTCAGTTCATGGGACAATAAGTTATGATATTTAGATATGATTTATGAATAGGATACTCAGGTAATTCTGCAGACTTGTGAATACAGTACTCAGGGCCATTTCTATTGAAAGAGATGGTATATAGAAAGAAAAGCAAATAAGAGTAAAAAGATTGTTTCTAGATCACTCTTCAGATAAGAGTTGGATCTAAAACAGATGGCTCTCAGATAGAGCTAGATGCAGATGAGTATAGATCACTCTTCAGATAAGAGTTGGATCTGATACAGAATGCTCGCAGTTAGAGCATGGTTCAAATGGCTCGCAGTTAGAGCACAGATTGAAATGAGAAGTATGATGAGGCCATAGCAGTAGATTGCAATGGCAGGTGGTTAGACCATGATGGCACAAGGCATAGTAAGCCATAGTAAAGTAAGAAACATGAGAGGGAACTCCTGAGTACAAGAGGAAGTGAGTAAAGTCTGGGTAAATAATATGAGGCTACTGAATACATTTTTAATTTTTTTTTATGGAGTTATCAACAGGTGGAAGCAGTTAACCTTATAACTTAGTCTGTTGGTTTAAGATCTTCAGGAGATATACAATACAACAGAATCGTAGTTAGATTCTGGAGGGTCGCAATTAGATCCTATCATGTCTCCAGGGTCACAGTTAGATCCTAAGAGATTCAGAGTCGCAGTTAGATTCTGAAGAGGCTAATGGTTGATCGCAGTTAGATCCCGAGGTCGCAGTTAGACCTAGCCTAAGGAAAGTAATGAGCCATGAGATATGAGTACAATGTAGTATCTCTCTGGGAAGATGAATACCAAAGACGAAGTTAAGGTGAGGAAGCTTCACCAGTTGATAAACCCAGCCAAAAAATTATTTATAATTATTTTTCTCAGATAGCCTATACAGACTGAACTTAGCTTTCCCTTAAACGAAGATGGAGTCCAAGTTCAAATCTGAATGCTGATATTCAAAGTTTTGTAGAAGTATGCCTGAGAAGTAGAGAAGAGAATCCTCTGTGTAATGAAAACAGAAGAGTATGAGTAGATTGATCCCCCAGATGAGGGTAAAGAGATTCAAAGGCTCGAGAAGACCTAGAGAAGAGGGTCTAAGGCAAAGTAAAGATAGAACGCAGTTCTATGAGGAAAAGAATGTTAGCCTTATGGTATCTCAGGATAAGTCATGATAAGGCAAGATAAGTTACGAAAGGGTGAAATACACCATGAGATAGCCAGAGTTGGCTAGATATGCCATGATAAAGTAGCGAAAGCAGGTAATGAGATACACTATGGTAGACGTGTAATATGACACGCACCGAGAAATGTGCATTTTATGAACAGATAGAGAATCTCCCTTTTGTAGGGATCATATGTTTAAATGTTATGTTACGAATATAATAGAAAATGAGAGCTTTCCCTCGTTGCATGAGATGTCAGGCCATATGTTATGCTAAAATTGTGCAAGCTCCAAGTGTTAGAGCTGTGCATAATTAGAACAGAAATGCTTGAGCTCCGATGTTAGAGCTTTGCATTCATAAGCAGGTATGCAGTCCTGCAATATGTTGGCCAGGCATTATGCATAGGTGCTCTTATTTAAGAGTAGGTGCTCTTGTTCAGTAGCAAAGTAAAGAAAGAATAGCTGCGTAAGTCCTCTCTCTGTATGAAGTTAAGTGATAAGAATAATGAGAATGTATTATATAAAAAGAAAGATGAGATGTTGCAGACATTAAAGCAGTCTGTGAGATATTAAGAGAAGTAATAAGAGATAAATGCTAGAAGTATGATGCTGAAAGAGATATGATGAGTAGTCCTGAATACAGGAATATTCAAGAGAATTTGATATGAAAGAAATGGACACTGCTCATAAGTGCAGTGAGTGATCCATAAGAGAAAAGTAGATTTTAAACTCTGATTAAATTGATCCAGAGAAAAGAAAAGCATGTTATAAAAGATGTAAAGTTGTATGATAAGGTACTTTGCCAGATATTGAGTAAATTTGGCTATGGTACTAATTAAATTTCGAGGACGAAATTTATTTAAAGGGGAGGAGAAATGTAACATCCCAATTTTTAGGCTTAGAGACGCAGAAATAGCCTAAGATTGAAAGGCTACTAGACCCTTTTGAGCAGAAGTCCCAGAGACATGCAGAGAGTTTTCAGGGACTAAGCTGCAAATAAGCAAAGGTAAGGGGACTTATGTGTAAACAGTGAAAGTCCCAAGGGGTAGAATGGCCGTTTGGGGATGATATAAAGGTCAAAGGTTGTAGAGTTGAGAGCTGACCATTTTGGTCGCAACTAGAGATAAGTGTGGTCACGACTAATGGTTACAGAAAGGGCTAGGCACGACGAGAAAGAAGTACAGTCGCGACTAATATTGGCAGAAAGGTTTAGACGCGACTAAAAAGTGATATGGTCGTGACGAAAGACTGTTTGGTCGTGACTAAAAGATGTTATGGTCGCGACTAATGTACACAGAAGTGTTAGGTCACGATAAGATGATGTTTAGGTCACGACTAGTGACTATAAGTGGTGTTAGCCGTATGGGATCAAGTAGGCCAGGATTGTGAAGGTCCAAAGGAGATAGTTACCCGGTTAGAGATAAAATGGGGGCAGGAGGTCAGATAAAGGAAAGGATATCTAGAAACCATGAGGTGGACTGATAAGGTCTACTCATGGGACCCACAGGATGCCACATGGCATTAAAGTAATGATTCAGTAAAGTAAAGTTACTCGGTTGGCACGATAATCGAGGAGGTGATCAGATAAAGTCCGAGACTTATCTGAATAGCATTGGAAGACGTGCAAGGTCTCTTCCAGGCGCCACATGGCACTGGTCTAGAGGGAGAAGAATAGTTGAGGACACATGACACAATCTTAGCCGGTGAGTCCAGTTCGTGGGAAATCGGACCGGACCGGTACTGGATTGGACTGGAAATGCTGAGTCAGCTGATGAGGTGTCCCAGGAATTATGACATGTGAAAAATATGGCGATGAGGTGTCCGATGAGGTGGCATGCTGAGGTGTCCTGATGATGCAGTAAAAGGAAATAAAAGAAAATGGGAAAATCCAGGAAAAACCAGGACCACAGGATCAGAGTTCATGGAAATTATGATATTGCCATTGGAGGCAATTATAAATACCCCCCTCCCCCATTCATTTGCACTCCACGGCTCAAGCATGGGAAGGGAGAGAAAGAAGAGAGAGAAAGAGAAGGAAAGGAAGAGAGAAAGGAGGAAAGGAAGAAAGGAAGTTTTGGCGGAGCTGGAAGCAGAATAGAGATAGTAGAGTTCTGTTGAGCTAGCCAGGTAGTAACTAATCCTAGCTTTTATGTAATGGCTTTGTGATTTGATGTGCTATTGTTTGGTTGGATTGTTGTCTTATATGTTATGTCTGAAGCTCTACTGCAATGCTATGATCATATGTTATTGAGTATGGAAGCAAGCAGCATACTTATCTGTACACAATCACAAGCAAGCACTGTCACACTACATTACATATATTGTTATGGTTGTTACTACTGAGATTCCCCCGAATCTCATCCCTATATATAACCTATTACAGGGAGGTTTGTCGAAGTAAATTTTGAGAATACTAGGAGACGCCGTTATGCTGCCGAAGTTAAGACTGAACATCAGTATATGATAAGTACTGTGTACGTATGTGCTGTCTAAGGAGGCTAGAAGTGAGTGGACCTAGCCGGTTCATCTAGTATTTCCTGGGTACTACGTAGAATGGTAGTTCTCATGAGGGAATTACCGAATCAATACAGTTCAGTTCTTTGTACAGAAGAAGCCTAGCAGTTATGCTGCCGGATTTCAGGCAGGAGAAGATGTAATAGAAATATAAGGATTATGTGATTTTGTGTATGCTCTGTTTTATGACATTTGTTATTCCGATAAATATTATTGGGCATGTTTAATTTGTATATGAGAAATTAAGAGAGAAATTCGCAGGTCCTGAGGTAGCAGTGTTCCGACCTCAGTTTGACCTAGTAAACGGAGGAGTTTGGCCACGAGATTTAGTGAGCCAGTTGTACACATCTGAGGCATTCCGTGGATAGGTAATAAGCCTCATTTGGATGTGTAGAATGAGAGAAACCAGTTCTTAAAGTAAAAGTTTAGAATAAGGAACTTAAAGTTAAAAGTTCAACTTCTGGGCTTAAGATAAGATATAAACCAACTAATAATGCTTCTGCAAGTGTGCTCTGAGGAGTCTAAGGAAGGATGTTTCAATGGGTGCTGGCAGCAGGCCAGAGCCTTTTAAGATTATGCATGTGACTTGATGGTCCCACAAGGATTGCTTACTATATTATGAGTATTATTTAGAAATTTTGCTAGCGTTATGGGTATTGGTGTTGTTCACCTGAGTACGTTACTGGGGGATATTCGAATTGATAACTTTGATGATGTTAAATGGGGGCTTGAATCTTTTAACCATGTTAGTGGGGTTGAGTTCTTTCTAACATGGTTTTCGTGCAAAAATTATGTAAAGTTTTTATATCCATGATAGTCTCATTTTATAAGTTTCACTCTTTTCTATCATGGATATCATTTTCAACATAAGTTAAACTCTTTTAACCATGATAGTGCTTGAGGGTGGTTTTGTCTTTTTCTATCATGGTTAACCTTCTAGAAGTAAAGTTTTCTTTCGTTAGTCTTGTCTTTTCTACCATGTTAAATATCGATCAAGAAAAAATCTTTTATAACCATGGTAGGATTGCTATTAAAATTTAGTAAACTCTTTTCTACCATGGTTAACCCTTTTGAAATAAATTAAATTTATTACAATATATTTTTATTTATTTAAGAAGAAGGATTTTACACTAAGGATTTAGCCTCTCATGACTCCTACTATGTTGCAATCGCTGCCTGGATAAAATGCCATGAAGAAAGCAGAAAGGGTGATGGAAAGATGAATGATAGAGATGATGTGTAGAGGTAGCAGAGAAAGTTGAGAGAAAGTTCGAGCACTGCTTCTTAGCCTAATTAGGTCAAAAACCAGCCTCCTGACGTCTGCGACTCCCCTCTCCTTTTATCATGAGGTTGACCTAATAAAAAATGCACAGCTTCACGACTATCTTATTTGGTCGCGACCATATCCATGTTTTGGTCGCGACCTTTAAACATAGAGAAACTTCCCAGAAGAAATGAGGTCGCGACCTGTGGACACTTTAGTCGCGAGTAAAGACAACAGAAGTTAGTTCTTTATTCGATTCTCATTGTCTTGTGATTTCTTTTCTGCTCACATTAGTCCTTGTGTAATATCCTTAATCTTCTGTACTGATTTCTATGTACAGATTAGATGGAATATATGAGTTCTTTTTCAGGAAAAAGATATGGTCCTTTATGTAAAGAAAAGGATTAAATTGCAAAAGAAAGGAAATGAAGGGACTTAAATGCAATTATGGAAAGTTTAAGGTTAGGAAAGAATGGTAGACAAAAATGTGGGGTCTTAAAGTGTAATTTTAGCCAAATTTAAGGGACTTAATTGCAAAGAAGAAAAGTTCCCTGGGGCTAAAGTATAATTAAAGAAAAATAGGCCAGAAGTGGTTTAGACTGCCCGACAGCATTTCAGTCCCAGATTTCACCAGAAGATAGGGCAAGTGACACTGGGTAATCCAGCTTAATACCGGAATTTTTGAAGACTCCAGATAGTCAAAAATGGACTGATCGTCCAAAAGTTATAAAAATTCCTACCGGATACCCTAGATTTCAGATATAAGTGAGAAATTATAGGATGATGCACCCTTATGGGGCGGATGTCAGGAAACAGACAGAATACCGATAGGAGGTCTGTAGAAAAAGTTATTCATAAATTAGAAAATCCAGACGGGAGTATGAGGCCTCTAGGGATCCGATAGGGAGATTTATCGGTATTTAAACTAAGACTGAATGAGGTCGGATGACAACAGTCAGATGCCTGTTATGACCCAAATGGCTTCCCAGACACGGTAGGACAGTGTATCTGACAGAAGGAGTCGGTGTCCGGAAATGGGTATAAGCGGTAAATAATAATAAAATATTCAATGAACTGTGCCAGAGGAAGATTCCTCAAAATACGTGCCATAAAGGTAGTGGACCTATAAAGGCCCAATAATGGCGCCAACAAAGGCCCAATAAGACTCTTGGACTGATAGGTGGGCCAGTGTCCAGCAGAACCCCGGAAAAGTGCGAAATTACGAAAATGCCCCTGTGTTGTACTAGAGGGGTAGTAGATGTATAAGGGCATTTTGGTCATTCTGGATAGGCCTAGAGGCCAAGACATATACAGATGAAGTTAATCAGAGTCAGTATATGCTCTGATAAAGTACAGAAAGGTGTAAATGACGGTTTTGCCCTTAGGGTTAAAAGAGTGCAAGAAAGGGCACCCAGGGGTATTTTGGTAATTTGCCAAGGGATGTTTCTTGGGAATCGAGCCATCAGAGTACTTGAGCTTGATCAGGATCCAAGATAACATTCCCAGAGCCTAAAAACGTAGGCCAGTGATATGGGGAAAAAGTGGCATTAAAATACTATTTTAATGCTTTTTCAATAAAGTAAAGTTACTCGGTCAGCACGATAACCGAGGAGGTGATCAGATAAAGTCCTGGACTTATCTGGATAGCATTGGATGGCGTGACAGGTGCCAGTAAGATGACACATGGCGCCAACATAGAGGAGAAAGAAAAAGTTAAGGACACGTGGCATAATCTTAGCCGGTGAGTCTAGTTTGTGGGAAATCGGACCGGACCGGTACTGGATTGGACTGGAACTGCTGAGTCAGCTGATGAGGTGTCCCAAGAGCTTGCAATTTCTCCATGTGACATATGAGGTGTCCCATGAGGTGGCCTTGAGGTGATGTCATGCATGATGCAGTAAAAGGAATAAAGAAAAATAGGAAATTCCAGAAAAACCAGGACCACAGGATCAAATGGCTTCAAAATTACAAGAATGCCATTGACCAAAACTATAAATACCCCTAGCTCTTCATTCCCATGGCCAAGAGCAAGAAATAGATAGAGAAGGAAGTTCTTGAGAGAGAAAGTGAGAAAAGAAAGAAGAAAGGAAGTTCTGGTGAAGTTGGAAGCAGTAGAGAAGTTCTGAAGTTCTGCTTTTAAGGTAGTAACTAATCCTAGCTTTTATGTAATGTCTTTGTGAATTGTTGTGCTATTGTTTGGTTGGATTGTTGTCTTATATGTTATGCTTGAAGCTCTATTACAATGCTATGATCATATGTTATTGAATATTGAAGCATGCAGCATACTTATCTGTACACAATCACAAGCAGGCACTGTCACACTGCATTACATATATTGTTATGATTGTTGCTACTGGGATTCTCTTGAATCTCATTACCATATATAACATTACAGGGGAGGTTCTGTCAAAATAAAATCTGGAAATTTTAAGAGACGCCGTTAGGCTTCCGAAATTCTGACAACAAAGAAAGGAACTGATACGTACTGTGTACGTAGGTGTTGTCTAAGGAGGCTAGAAGTGAGTGGACCTAGCAGGTTCATCCAGTCTTTCCTGGGTACTTACGTAGAATGGTAGCTCCTACGGGAATTACCGAATCGGTACAAGATTGGTTACTTTCTACAGACGGAATGTAGCAGTTATTCTGCTGGATTTTAGACATCGAAAAGTGTAACAGAAATATGAGGATATTAATCATGCACTCATGTATAACAGTAGATTATTTAATAATAATTGTTATCTGGCATGTTTGACTGATATGTGATGTATGTATGCACTAATATGTAAGGTTGGGTTCTGAAAAATGGCCTTGTGAACAGTAACCCGTGGAGACCTATTGATGTTTGATAAATCATTAAAAATAGTAAATGGTTGAATAAATGTATGATATTTTTATGGTAAAAAGTAGACATCCTAATATTTAATTTGATATATATAGTGCCTCATTTGGATGTATACACTAAAAGATATAAATTTCTAAAGTTGAGACCAGAATGCTGGATTCAGGAGAAAGTCATTGGATGAACAGTAAAGTTGAAACGTTGACCCACGTTGAATTTGTCAAATAATGGTAGCCAATGATTTTTCCATGAAATATACTTAATTTATCTTCATGTAGCAACTTGGACCACTTCATTTCGATTTTTATAGAATTAGTTATGAATTTTCAAAGTCAGGTCACTCATCTGGAATTTGCCACAGTGAACAGTACCCGATATGAATAAAATTCCAGATTAAGAGTTTAGACTTCAATGACCCTGAATGTGGTTCTAAGTGCTACTGAATGGTCCTTAAGATATGTAAAATAAGGATGTGACAGTAATGAACATGACAACACTAAACCAAAATCTAAGATTTATTTACGGGATTATTTACCTACCCTACTAACTTGGTCTCCTCCCCCACACTTAATCAACAAATATAGCTCACGTATATAGTAAAACTGATGAAAGTAGACTATTGTAAGTGGGGAAACAAGGAAGGAGACAACCTGACTGTCATGGGGGTTTGAAATTCTCTTTGTATAGCTTCCATAGATGGCCCTTAACCTGTAATGATGTACCATCTGCTTCATCCTGCCTTGTTGGTATAGCCTTCACCCATCTTAAGAGATAATCCACAGCTAGAAGAATATAGGCATAGCCAACAGATAATGGAAATGGTCTTGTTGATATAACTGCTATATTATCATCCAGTTTTGTCCCTACAGTGAAATTCCCAACAACTATGTCTTTTCCAGCAAATTTATCATGTTGGTTCTTTCCAAAGCCTTCATTCAAAGGGTCAGTAGCAGAAAAAGACATTTCAGATTCAAAGATCTCACTTTTAGGCTCATCAGAATTTTGCAACAACAGCAATTCATGTTTCTTTTTAGCTTCTTCAATGCATGTATCAATTACTGAAACATCCTTATTTTTGTACATCTTAGAGACCAATTGGTAGTATTTAGAACCACTTTTAAGGTCATTAAAGTCCAATTTCTCAATCTGGAGTTTTACTCTTATCGAGCACTGTTCACTGTGTAAATTCCAGATGAGTGACCTGACTTCAAAAAATCATAACTAATTCTAGAAAAATCGGAATACAGTGGTTCAAATTTCTAAATGAAGCTAACTCAATACTATTTCAATGAAAAATAACTCGTTGACCATTCCTTGTCCAAGTCAACGTCAGTCAAAGTTACAACTTTACTGTTCATCCAGCGTTTTTCTCCTGAATCCAGCATTTTGGTCCCAACTTTGATAATTTATATCTCCATGTGTAGACATCGAAATGAGACAATCTATATATCAAATCGAAGCTTGGTATGTCTACTATTTATCATAAACATATCATACATTTATTTAATCATTTACTATTTTTACTTATAGATGAAACATCACTATATCACCACGAGTTACTGTTCATGGTGACAAATTCCAGCAAGCAACTTTACATACATATGCATACATTAATCACATATCAAACAAACATGCCAAACAATACTTATCATTAAATAATAAATCTTTATACAAAAGGGCATGAACAAAATCCTCGTATCTCTATTACATCTTTCCTGCCTGAAATCCGGCAGTATAACTACTATACTTCATCTGTAAAAATAACTGATCTTGTACTGATTCGGTAATTCCCGTGAGAATTACCATTCTACGTAAGTACCCAGGAAAGACTGGATGAACCGACTAGGTCCACTCACTTCCAGACTCCTTAGACAGTACCTACGTACACAGTACGTATCATCTCCTTATGTTCAGTCTGAAAATCGGCAGCATAACGGCGTCTTACAGCATTCTCAAAATTCACTTCGACATAACCTCTCTGTAATGGGTTATAAATAGGGGATGAGATTCGGGGGAATCTCAGTAGCAAACGGTACTAAACAATGCATGCATTAAAGTAAATACTTGTGCTTGCTTGTGAAAGTGTAAACATTGTGTAATGTGCATGCTTCCATGTAACATATGAAATACAATTGGCCAAGGTAATCATAGAAACAGAGCTTCAATCATATACACATATATATGCACACAATTCAACAAAGTCATAGCACAATCAAGCATAACATTCAATACATACAAGTTAGGGTAAGTTTACTACCTTGGATTTAAGCTCTCTTTCTTATGCTTGCACTTGCTTCCCAAGCTTTTTGGTCAATCATTCCCCAACATCTTCTTAAAGGTTTCAAGGTCCTAATCACATTCATATTCATTACATAATCCATTAGGACCATGAACTCAAACACTACTCAAGACTATCTCTCTTGAACCTTTAACTTGCTTTAACTAACATAACTTTCTTTAATCTTTGCCAATTAACTTGGCCCTTGAATCAATTGATGTCTTGACCTTACCCTACACAATTTTACCTTTTGAATCCATTTATGAACTAAAAATAACCAAATTCCAGCAAGAATACACTGTTCTGTACAGATTTGGAAAAGCATACATAAATCTTCCAAAAATTCTCATTTTGATTCCAATGCTTCCCATACTTGTTCCTCCACTTTTCCCCCACACAAAATCTCATTTTAAGACCATTGGAAGCATCAAAATAATGAAATTCAAATCACTGTTCATGCGAGTGAACAGTACATATAAACTCAATGGTTTCCAACCTTTAATTCCAATGGTTTCCAAGGTTCAAAACCTTTCCAATCATACACAAAATTATCATATAAACTCAATGGAAGCATTAAATCATTGAAATTCCATCTCTTTCTATCATGAACAGTGCATGAACAGTGCAAACTGAAATGTTCTTCCATGGTAAAGTCAAGAACATCAACTTAATCCAACAACCAACCATGCAACTAGCTTGTTTAAGCTTGTCTAAACTATGTATGACATAAAACTCATGTTCCTCTCACATATACATAGAAATTCCAGCAGAATTTCCCCAATATTTAAGCCTAAAAAATCACTTAAACTCAAGCACAAACCATAAGAACAAAAGGTAGAAGCAAAGAGACAACTTACCTTACTTGCTCCTTCAAGACCCTTGCTTCTTCCTTGCTTTCTTCCACTTTCTTTCTCTAGAACTCACTTCTCTTTCTAAAGGAGCTCTTGGGTGTGAAGAATTAATGGAAAGGGGGGGTATTTATAGCAAAAGTCATGTGCCATTTGAAGGCCAAGATCACTTTGGAAACTATTTGATCTAATGGTTAAAGGTTTGATCTTGGAATGTCTTTTCACTTTTCACTCAAGACCTTACCACCATGACATCACTAGCATGGCCTCCCTTGGTACACCTAACCCTTCCTCTTTTTGGGTGCCATGCTTGTGTCCTTGTGGGTCCCACCATGTGCAACACCTAATTCTTACTTTATTCTCTTTTTCTTTCTTTTCAAAAATCCATAAATTATTTATTATTTGGACTTGGGCTCCAAGATAACTTTTGGGCCTTATTGGGATGGCCTAGGACGAAATATTGGGCCTCTTTTAGGTCCAATAGCTAACTGGCCCAAATCCCAATGTACTTTCCTCATACCGATATCCGTAACTTACCCTGATCTTAGCATAAATGCTAAACACCTCTTTTAATTGTTCTAACATTTTTAGAAATTCATTCTAATATAAAATGAATTCTCTACAAAGTTTCATAATTTTCTGAGACCCAGAAGTCCTGTTAAAAATTATATATGTTTCCTTTAACCCTTTATCGGTGTCCTTTTTCACCGTAAATTCCATAATTAATTCTACAGGACTCCTTTTTGACTCCTGTCAACTCCATAAATTCTGATATTAATTATAATAATTTAATATCAAATTTCCTCTGATATCAATCCATTGTGTGAAATGACCAAAATGCCCTCCATTTACTTCTGGTTTCTTAGGGCCTCACAGTGGCATTTTTGTAATTTTGCACTTTGGCTCTTAGACTTTCTTCCTCTTCCAATTAATCCTTTTATTTACATAAATATGGCCAAATCTTTTCCTAAACATCTCATATATTTTATTCAATCTGTACATACAACTTAGTACAGAAATTAGGAATGTTACAATTACACTTAAGCCCAACAGTGAGTAATCTTGATGTGGGTGTCTCATCATTTCATACATGTTAAAATGAATTACATGCCCACCAAATTCTATTTTAATTATTCCTTCTTTCATGCAAATCATGGTATTAGCTGTCCTCATGAATTGGCCTTCCTACAATAAGAGTACTATCATCAAGGGATTTATTTGTCATATCAAAAACATAAAAGTCCACAAGGAAAACAAGGTCCTTAACTTGAACTAAAATGTCTTCTAAGATTCCCTTAGGCTTTATAATACTCTTATTAGCAAATTGAGCTAACACCTTAGTTGGTTTAACCAAATTCACATTTAAAGCATGATAAACTGAACTAGGCATCACATTAATAGAAGAACCTAAATCTAATAATGCTCTAGAAACAGTTATCTTACCAATTATGTGGGGAATGGAAAATGCACCTGGATCTTTACACTTTTATGGAAATTAGGCTCTGAAAAGTGCAGAAGCTTTGGGTCCCAATTGCACCAGTTCATTAAGTTTGTCTCTTTTCCTGTGGTTGCAACTCTCCCTTAAACACTATGCATATTCAGGTACTCTCTGCACCCTCCCAGCATAGGCACATTAACTTCCATCTTGCTGAAAGAATTAATGACTTCCTTGTTCTGTGCCTCCAAGATTTCCTTGCTGCTCATGAGCTCCTTTGGAACAAGTATATCCTTCAGGTCCACTTCTTTCTCAACTAAATCAGAATGAGTTTCTTCTTGTTTGAGCTTTGGAGTTACTGCTGGTTGTATTGCTTCAGTTGTATCCACTTTTGGATTTTCTAAATTAGAATGCAGAGCCTTAAGTAACTTAATTTCATTTTTGTTTTGCTGTCCACAATCTTCAGAGTCTTGTGCAGAATCAATTTGATTTTTTGTAAGATCAAGTGTAACTTCCTTCTTCTCAAGGAGCTGTGCTTCATTTTTGCTTTCAGACTTTTTAACACTTTCAGTTTTGTCAATGTTCTTCTTCATTAGGCTGCTGGAATCAGTGTCTTTACCACCTTCCTCTTTATTTTTAGCCTCAGGAACTTGCTCTTCATGTTGCAGATTTATAGCATTCAAAGGTTTGGAGTTAACAACTGTATTAGAAGGTAGATCTCCACTGATTCTTGCCTGAACATCACTTTTTGAATTGGCTATTGTGATACATAGCCATTCATGTTTGAAGTGTTGGTTTTCTACTGTTCAATTCTGTTCTCCAAAGCAGCAAATCTAGAGCTAGTCTTTGCTTGATTGCTCTCCACTGTAGACCTCAAATCCTTGAAGTTAGAGTAGAAGTTTGTGTTGATGGAATTTATATTTGAATTCATCACAGTAATGCTCTTGAGTATCTCAGAAATTTCATCGTCCTTTGCAGCAGTAGACACTTCTATGGCTCTAGAGGATTCAGCCACTTGCTTGTCATTGTTGAATCTGCTTTGACCAGCAGCTCCACCTCCATCTCTCCATCTAAAATTAGGATGATCTCTCCATCCTTCATTGTATGTGTTGGAGTATAGATTCCTTTATGGATACTGGTTAGGTCTGCCTTGATAAATGGCTGAGACATCCTCATGATGTGAAGGACAATTTGCACTGATATGCATTGGAGAAGAACAAAACTGACAGCTAGGAGCAACTAGAGCTTGAGAATATATGCTCTGAACATGTGTGTTGCTCAATTGAGGAACTAAGTTATTGATCTTAGCACTCATAGCAGCAACTTGAGAAGATAGAGTATTATGATCTTGAGAATTCCTTGTAGAAACCTCATGTACTTGTCTAGCATCATATCCCCCATACTGCTGGTCATTGTTTGCTATCTTTTCAATCAAGCTCTATGCTTTATCAGGTGTCAAATCATCTATAGAACCTCCAGCAGCTGCATCCAAATTCTTTCTGCATGTAAAGCGTAATCCTGAATGAAAGTACTACACCAAATATTCCATTGGAATATGATGATATGGACATCTGGCCAGCGACTCTTGAAATCTGCCCCAAAACTCATAGAAAGATTCTTCAGCGTACTGTTTTACAGCAAAGATCTCCTTCCTTAATGCAGCAATCTTTGATGAAGGAAAATATCTCTCCAATAAGGCACTTCTTAAGTTGTTCCAGGATTGTAGAGCTTGAGGTGCATGATGTGGTAGCATATAGAACCATTATTTTGCCTTTCCTTCAAGTGTGAAATGAAAGACTTGTCTCTGCACAGCATCCATGTCAGCTCCTACAGGCTTTATAGTTGAGCAAAATCACTGTATAGTCTGCAAATGCTTGAAAGGATCCTCACCTGCCAATCCATAATACTTTGGTAAGTTACTCAACAAAGGACCTTTCAACTCAAAGTTCACATCTAAAGTAGGACAAGTGTGAAAAGGATTATAGTTTGTATTAGAAGAAGTGAGATCTCTTATGCTCCTACGTGGCCTTCTATTGTTCATATTACTCTCTGCATACTGCTCATGTTGATTATTCTGATTATGAGTCTGAGCTTCACCTACATTAACATGCTCCAACCTGCTCTCCAACCTGATCCTCACCTTGATCAGTCCCCTGCCTAAACTGTTGCCTCTTCCTCTTGTTATTATTATTATTGGCTTCATAACTTGAGCTACCTCCCAGAGTGCTCCTAGCCAATGCTTATTTACCTCTTGCCTCCGACTTAGCTACTTCCTTGCTCCTTACGCTGTTCCCTGTTGCTGCATGATTGTTCATACTTCTTTTCGTCAATCTACAGACTTATACCGCTCTATTGAACTGCGTAAGTTGCTGAGAAATTATTCTTTCCTTTAGGGCACTACTCAGACCCTCTACTAATCTCTTTGTTGACCATTCTTCGTCCTCCATTCTTCTAAGGTATGTGGAATAGTACGACAATCGGAGATACTTAGCCAAATACTCATCAAATGGCTCCTTCTCTCCCTGCTTTAAAGTAAGGAACTCAACTTCCTTCGCGTCCCTCACTGACTGGGGAAAGTATTTTTCCCTAAACTGTCCCAGAAATACTTCCCATGTAACTGGGATTCTTTTTGCTTGAAGAATAAGCTCGGTATTCCTCCACCATCTTCGTGCATCCTTCTCTAGCTTGAAAATGGCCAGCCGGGCTTTCTTCCTGATGGGCAATCCAGCACCTCAAAAATCTTCTCAAGCTGATCTATCTAATCCTCATCTACTTGGACGTCAAATGTCCCCTCAAACACCGGAGGATTGTATTTTTGGAACTGCTCCATCCATTGCTGAATGCTATTTGGATCTGCCACTGGATCCTCTATTCTCGACTGCTCATTATTCGGAGGAATTCCTGATATCCCTTCTGCTGGTCTATCAGGGGTCTGCAATTGATTAACTATAGCTGTAAGAGTAGCTATAGTGGCATCTCTTTCTTGATCTCGGGGAACTTGTTCCGCCCTCATTTCTTCTATCATCCTCTGCTGCTGTTCTAGCCTAGCAAGGATGACTTGCATAGGATTTACCTCATTGGAGTTACCGGCTTCCTCTACGTGTAGCTCCTCCACTTGAATTCTACGTCCTCGTCTCGTGTTCACCATCTGGTTCCTTGTCAATCAGAAAAGAAAAGTGAACACATAACATCGTACTACTACTCATGTAGAAATTTTTTACCTCCACTGGGCTTTTCTAAACCTCTATGTACTCTAGGAAAATAACCTTTCTAAGCCAGAACCTTCTGTTCTGTGCCAGAATCCTGTCTGGTTTATGCCAGAACCTATTGCTCTGATACCAAAATGAAACATCCTTCCTTAGACTCCTCAGAGTACACTCGTGAAAGCAATATTAGCTTGATTATATCTTAACTTAAGCCCAGAAATTCAAAATTTTACTCTTAAGTTCCTTATTCTGGACCTTTAATTTGAAAATTAATTTATCTCGTTCTGCACATCCAAATGAGGCTTATTACCTATCCACATAATGCCCCAGACGTGTACGACTGGCCTGCCAAATTTCATAGCCAAACTCCTTCGTTTACTAGGTCAAACTGAGGTCAAAACACTGCTACCTCAGGACCTGCGAATTTCTCTTATAATTCATCATTCACAAATTGAACATGCCAAACAATATTTATTATTAAATAATAAAATGTCATACAACAAGGCATACATCAAATTCTCATATTTCCATTACATCTTTCCCTGCCTAAAATCCGGCAGCACAACCGCTACATTCCTTCTGTAGAGAGTAACCGATCTTGTACCGATTCGGTAATTCCCGTAGGAACTACCATTCTACATAAGTACCCAGGAAAGACTGGATGAACCGGCTAGGTCCACTCACTTCCAGCCTCCTTAGACAGCACCTACGTACACAGTACGTATCAGTTCCTCTCTTTGTTCCTTCTTCGTTGCCAGAATTTCGGCAGCCTAACGGCGTCTCTTATAATTTCCAAATTTTATTTTGACAGAACCTCCCCTGTAATATTATATATGGGAATGAGATTTGGGGGAATCTCAGTAGTAATAATCATAACAATATATGTAATGCAGAGTGACAGTGCTTTCTTGTGATTGTGTACAGATAAGTATGCTGCGTGCTTCCATATTCAATAACATATGATCATAGCATTGTAATAGAGCTTCAAGAATAACATATAAGATAACAATCCAACCAAACAATAGCACAACAAATCACAAAGACATTACATAAGAGCTAGGATTAGTTACTACCTCAAAAGCAGAGCTTCAGAACTTCTCTACTACTTCCAACTTCACCAGAACTTCCTTACTTCTTTCTTTCTCTCACTTTCTCTCTCAATAACTTCTTTCTTCCTCTCTTTCTTGCTTGTGCCGAAATGAGGAGCTAGGGGGGTATTTATAGTGTTGAGCAATGGCAATCTTGTAATTTTGAAGGCTTATGATCCTGCGGTCCTGGTTTTTCCTGAATTTCCTATTTTTCTTTATTCCTTTTACTGCATCATGCATGACATCACTCAATGCCAACTCATGGGACACCTCACCTCCCACATTCTTCACATGGCAAAATTGAGAGAGAGCTAGAGCCTTCTGGAAGCTTTCCGGTCCAATCCGGTACCGGCCCGGTCTGTCTCCTCGAAAAATGTGTTGTTTTCTGAATCTGATTTTTCTGAAAATCCTTTTTATGTCTACTGACCTCACATTTAGTATCTAGACCCTTTATATCATTAACTTCTTAATACTGGGTCCAGACTCAGTTACAGATCCCCTGCGAAATGACCAAAATGCCCTTGGTGCCCTATCTTGTCCTATTTTAACCCTAAGGACAAAATCGTCATTTCACACCTTTCTGAACCTGGTCAAAGCATATACTGGCTCTAGTCAACCTTATTTAGATATGTCTTAGCCTCTAGGCCTATCCAGAATGACCAGAATGCCCTCCATTCATTTGCTGCCCTTTTTGTACAACACAGGGGCATTTTCGTAATTTCGCATTTTTTCGGGGTTCTGCTGGACACTGGCCCACCTATCAGTCCAAGAGTCTTATTGGGCCTCTAATGGCGCCATTTTTTGGCTTCCTGGGTCCATTACCTGTATGGCACGCATTACGAGGAATCTTCCTCTGCCCCAGTTCACCGAATATTTTAATTATTATTTACCGATTATACACCTTTCCGGACACCGGCTCCTTTTCCCAGATATAGTGTCCTACTGTGTTCAGGCATCCCTGTGGGTTATAACAGTCATCTGACTGAAGTCATCCGATCGCATTCAGCCCCTTTAAAAATACCGATAAATTTCCCTATCGGATACCCGGAGGCCTCACACTCCCGTCTGGATTTTCTGATTTGTGTATAACTTTTTCTACAGGCCTCCTATCGGTATTCTGTCAGTTTCCTGACATCCGCCCCATAAGGACGCATCATCCTGTATTTTCTCATCTAGATCTGAAGTCTAGGATATCCGGTATGAATTTTTATAACTTTTGGACGATCAGTCCATTTTTGGCTATCTGGAGTCTTCAAAAATTCCTGTATCAAGCCAGATTACCGAGCGTCACTTGCTCTCTCTACCGGTGGAATCTGGGACTGAAATGCTTTTGGACAGTCTAAACCACTTTCGGCCTGACTTTCTTTAATTACACTTTAGCCCCAAGGAACTTTTCTTCTTTTCAATTAAGTCCCTTTTTATTTGGCTAAAATTACACTTAAGGACCCCACCTTTTTCTCTACTTTTCCTTTTTGGCTTTATACTTTCCATAATTGCACTTAAGCCCCTTCATTTCTTTCTTTTGCAATTTAATCCCTTTCTTTGCATAAATGGCCATCATATCTCTAGAGACTTTCACTATATCAGTCCCTGAACTTATTTGCAATTTAGTCCCTAAAAACCCTCTGTATGTTTTGGGGACTTCTGCTCAAAGGGATATTCCTCACATTCCTCATTTTGAACCTAGGTGAACTGTCCCGATTCTGTAGGTTAAAGACTTAACTCATCTTTAAATCCTGAAGGACTTAGCTCATCCCTCGGATTCCTACAAAATACAGGTAAGTGATCCGCCCATATCAGATTACTACCCTGGGACTACGGGTTTAGCAGCCTGCCCATATCAGACTATTTCTCAGTTCTCCTAGACCAAAAATCGGGATGTTACACAACACTAGCTTGATTTTTAGCTTTCTTAATTTGCCTAAGTGTCCTATTGATTTCTCTATCTAAAGGAATGAGCTCAGAGCTTCTGGTCATGCAAATCACGCTCAACAATAATGCAGAAGATCATATATATCAATGATACAGCAAATTCAGCAAATGAGATCAAGTAATCGCAGATTAAAAAGCTCAAGTCACGACTAAAAATCTCAGGGAGCAGATATCGCGACAAAAATGAACTTCAAGTCGCGACTGACAGTCACAGAGAGTAAAAATTTATAAATCAGGATTCTTGGTCACAACCAAATGTCACTTTGGTGGTGACTAAAAATCACAGAGACCAAATGCTTGAAGTCAGAAACTTCTGGTTGCAACCAAATTGCACTTTGGTCACGACTAAAAATCACAGAGAATTTTAGTCGGGACTAAGTATCAATTTGTTTGCAACTAGAAATTACAGAGATAAAAATTTGAAGAAAAATATTTTTGGTTGCGACCAAAAAGCACTCAGGTTGCGACTAAAAGTGACAGAGAGCAAATCTGAGTTGAAAACTCATTTCTGGTTGTGACCAAATGTGTATCTAGTTGCGACTAGTACAGGGCACTTTAGTCGGGAACTAAAAAGCCAAATGGTCACGACTTAACAGATATAAAACACAAAAATCGCAAAAAAACTGAAAGAACTACCTACTCTTTATGTTTTTGGGGCCTAAGAGATTGCTTAGGAAACCTTAACAAGTAAGGCTCCCCGGCAACGGCGCCATTTTGATAACTGTCGTTTCTAATTATCAAACAAAACTAAGCAAACCAATAGTAAGTGGAGGCTAACCTAGGTCGGATCACAAGGAGCTAATGGATGTTAGAGTTCCTAATTAATCTATTGAACCACAAATTAACAAGTTAAGCAGATGAGTTGTGTTTTGAACTATTAACTAACTTCAGAAAGTAAATCTATGCTATTGTTTCTGTTTTTATGTGATTAAGATGATGAGATGAATGAATGATGACAAGTGTGTTCCCTTAAAGATTACCTTACCTTCATTATCCATAGATTATCAAGAGTTAATTAATTGAATTAGAATAGGTTAGCTAACAACTCGCTAGCTAAATCTCAATCAAAACTACAACTCGCAGACATTGAATAGAGAATAGGAATTATTCAATTCAGAGATAGTAGAATATGAATTAAACAGAATTACTTCAATTAATCACATCTATGTTCAACTAGATCAAAGATGAGAATTAATCAAAGGTTCATTATTACAGAAATAAGAAATCCAACTCGGTTCCCTACTTCTTTGTCATCTACTACTCTAATTGAATCAATAAACCAGAAGTAAACATATCAACTCGATACAATTAAATCTGACTTAAAGACTCAATGACACTCCCTGTTAAGCTCAAGGATTCTGGTTCAGCATCATTTCCAAGAGAGCACAGCAGCTTAGCCTTGCATTGCTAACTGAACTCCAGCAGTAACACAGGAAGACACAGCAAAAGTCATGTGGAAATGGAAGGAGAAGATGGAGATGATGTACTGCAGAACTTTCCTCTGGTCCTATTGACTAGAACAGAGGAAAGTTGCAGAAGTGAAATGAAGAATGAGGAGAAGAATGGATGGATGCGTGAATGAATGGAGAAGCAGATAGAATAGAGCTGAATGGAATGAATGGTGAGGTGAAGTCTGATGTGATTTGGTCTGCAGTGTAAAAACATGTTTTTGCTGTAGTGATGATATGAATATATATGAGAAGTGTGGAATGAGTGATGTGGTCTGAATCATGTGTGAACTTCTTCAGCCCACTTGCTTCCACTAACACATACCAATTCTGTTACATCACATGCTCTCCACTTGCTGTCATCAACTTGTCCTTTTGTTTAGATGCAATTTGCTAATATGTGAACAGTGCTGAATACGTGAACAATGCCATCATTATGCATGATCTCCCACTTGCAATCTGTTATTAGACCTGAATCCAGCATATGTTCCAGCTGTCATTTTCCCTTAGTCCATTCTGTTATTGCTTTGGCCTATGATGGAAAAATGGAAGGAAACAGATTATTTATCCAAGTAATTACTACAATTATATCAATTAATGCCCAATTGTTTCATCTTAACATTATTAATTAATTTGCTCAATATAATAGTAAATGTGGACAGAATCAATAATAAAACTCTCTTTTAACATATTAAAAATCAATACAAATATGAGTTTATCATTAGGCTCCACTCTAGATGCATTATTCTCTAATTTTTGCACCAAATCAGCACAATACATAGTAACAAGTCCTCCCTTACATTTTAGTTTGGGTTCCATAAGTTGATTAGCCAAAAATGCTCCCAAAACACCTCTGGAATAGCAATGTAAATTAATGTTAGGTGAGTAATAATCCTTAGAAATTCCCAATTCAGAAGTAAATTCAGAATTAAAATCAATACTCCCCAGATTATATAATTCAGCAACTTGTAACGGTTTAAGCTTTGAAGTTCCAGCCGTGCAATTCTGTTGATGTTGGATAATATCCTTCAATTTCTGCAGCACTGACATGTCTAAACATTCCAAGTTGAAGCCCTACGAATAGGGTTAGATACAGGATATTATAACTATTAAATTGACAACTTCCTCGATCAGAAATTCTAGCTTGCCCTATAATTCTGCTGCAATATCCTTGCCCTACAATTCTGTTAAATCTACCACAAGTCATTTTGGACATAGCTCATCGCTTGAAATAGTGTGGTTAGTTCCAATAGAAGAAATAGTAGATGAAGATGAAGAAAAATATCCACAGTGGGAAGCTAGCCATCAATTTTAGAATTAATATATAACACATCACCATTAGATGAAGAAAAAGAAGAGAAATCAGTGGAAGAGTAAGAAATGGAAGGTTTTTCAATTTCATCATCATTATCAAGATCACGAAAATCATCACACTCATTTTCAAATAACGCGTCAATCATGTTAAGTCCTAGGAGAGAATAATCCTCATGTGGGTGTCTCATCATTTCATACATGTTACACTAAATTATGTGCATACCAAATTCCATTTTAATAATTCAATATTTCATACAAATCATGGTGTTAGTTGTTCTCAAGAATGGCCTTCCTAGAATAAGAGTACTATCATTAAGACACTCATTTGACATATCCAAAACATAAAAGTCAACAGGAAAAATAAGGTCCTTAACTTGAACTAAAATAGCGTCTAAGATTCCCTTAGGATTTATAATACTCTTATTAGCTAGTTGAGCTAATACACTAGTTAGTTTAATCAAATTCACTCCTAGAGCATGATAAATTGAACTAGGCATCACATTAATAGTAGTACCTAAATTTAATAATACTCCAGAAATAGTTTTCTTAACAATTGTACAAGGAATAGAAAATGCAACTGGATCTTGACACTTCACTGCAAGTTGAACTTTGAAAATTATAGAAGCATTAGGTCCCACTTGCACCAGTTCATTAGATTTATATCTTTTCTTGTGTGTATAGATGTCCTTCAAATACTTTGCATATTCTGGCACTCTTTGAACCCTCTCCAGTATATGCACATTTACTTCAATCTTGCTGAAAAAATCAATTACTTCCTTGTTATGTTTCTCTAAGACTTTCTTCTTATTACTCATGAATTCCCTTGGGAAAGGTAAATCCTTCATATTCACTTCTTTCTCAGCTGAACTAGAAGTTGTTTCTTTCTGTTTGAGCTCTAAATTTACTACTGATTGTGTTTCTTCAGTTGTGTCAACTCTAAGATTTCCTAACTCATAATCCATAGCCTCAAGTAGCTTAGTTTCCTTGCTGTTTGGCTGCCAAAACCTTTAGAATCTTGTGCAAAATTGATTTGACTTTCTGTAAAGTCAAATGTAACCTTTCCCTTCCTAAGAAGTTGTTCTTCCTTCTTGCTTCTAGACTTCTTGATGCTATTCCTCATTAGATTGGTGGAGTCAGTGTCTACATCATATCCCTTTTCATTTTTAGCATCTATACTCTCTCCCCAACTTGCTTTCCACTTCTCAAACTTATAACATTCACAAATTTGGGATTAACAATTGTATTTGAAGGTAGATTTCCACTGATCCTTGCCTGAACACCACTCATTAAATTAGCTAACTATGATATATAGCCATTAATGTTTGCAACTTTGGTTTCCCACTGCTCTATTTTACTCTCCAAGGCAACTTATATATTGTCATTGCTATATTGCTCTCCCCTGTAGATCTCAAGTCCTTGAAATTAGAGCTAAAGTTTCTGTTTATAAAATTTATATTTTAGTTCATCACATTAATGCTCTTGATTATCTCAAATATACCATAATCCTTTGTTTCTATACCTCTAGAGGATTCTGCTACTTGCTTTCATTCTTTAATCTGTTTTGCACAAAATTCTTGTCTCCACCTCCATCCCTCCATCTGAAATTGGGATGATCTCTCCATCGTTCATTATGTGTTAGAGTATAGATTCCTTTATGGATACTAGTTAGTTTGCCTTGATAGATGGCTAATACGTCTTTATAGTGTGTAGGCCATTTGTCACTGGTATGCATAGGAGAAGAACAAAACTGACAACTAGGAGCAACTAGAGCTTGAGATTATGGGCTCTGAACATGTGCATTACTCAATTGAGTAGCTAACTTGTTGATCTGAGCATTCATATCAACAACTTGAGAAGATAGATTATTATAATCTTGAGAAGACCTTGCAGAAACTTTATGAACTTGCCTAGCATCATAGCCCCCATACTGCTGGTCATTATTTGCTATCTTCTCAATCAAATTCCACCCTTCATCAGGAGTTAAGTCATCAATGGAACCCCCTAGCAGCTGCATCCAAATTATTTCTATCTATAGTACGCAGTCCTTAATGAAAATATTGTAACAAATGTCACTTAAAATTTGGTGGTATGGACATCTAGCTAGCAACTCTTGAAACCTTCCCCAAAACTCATGAAAAGACACTTGAGCAAACTATTTTATAGCAAAAATTTCCTTCCTCAATGTAATAGTCTTGGAAGTAGGGAAGTATCTCTCTAAGAAAGTATTCCTCAAGTTATTCCAAGAGTCCAAGGCACGAGGTGCATGATGTGGCAACATATCAAACCATTCATTTGCTGTTCCTTCAAGTGTAAAATGGAATACTTGTCTACTCACAGCATCCATATCAGCACCTATAGGTTTCATGGATGAGCAAAGCACTGTATAATTTTCAAGTACTTGAAGGGATCCTCACCTACCAATTGATAAACTCATATTTGTACTGATTTTAGTATGGCTAAAGAGAGTTTATTATTAATTTCTGTCCCCATTTATCAATATAATTGAGCAAATAATAAATAACATAGAATTGAAATAATTGAGATTTAATTGATGAGATTTTAATGATTAATTGAACAACTAATCTATTTATTCTAATTTTCTATCATAGGCCAATTCAGTCGCGACCTGGTGTACCTACCGTTGCAACCAAACGTCAATGTAGAAATCAATCAGCGAATGACTTAAAGGAGAATGAAAGTACCTGATAGAACATGAGCTAAATACAAGAATTAACGAACTGAAGCAAGTGGAATATTCAGCACATGTGCAGCAACAAAAATCACATGGAGAGGAAGCACATGCTGTCATGCACACCTTGCATCAAACATTATGGACAGCTTACACACCTCATACACATTACCTCACTCATTCCATACTTCCTTATGAGTTCTCATTGCACTGTTCATGCAGATAACACTGTTCACGTACACACACTTAATCTAAACAGAAATCACATGGCTAAATGAACAAGTGGGCTGACAGCTGGTTAAGAGCATGGACTGTAACAGATTTGGCATGTGCTAACAGAAGCAAGTGGGCAAAAAAGGAGATTGATTTATACATCAGCTGACTCCTTCTAAACCTCTATATATATTACGCAGACTACACAGCAAAAGGAATCATTGATTCATAACAGATCCATTCATACCATCACTCACGCACATCATCTTCTTCTTCCCTATTTTCATTGTCTCTTCTGCAACTTTCCTCTATTCCAGTCAATAGAAATAGAGAAAAGTTCTGCATATCCATTTCATCTCCATTTGCTCTTTCTTCTTCCATCATGATTGCTTCTATGCTTTCTATTGCTGCTAGAGTTCAGAAGATAATACAAGGCTAAGCTGTTATGCTCTCTTAGAGATGATGTAACATCCCAATTTTTAGGCCTAGAGATGCAAGGAATAGCTTGAGATTGAGAGGATACCAGACCCCTTTTGGGCAGGAGTCCCAAGGGGTAGAATGCCATTTTGGGATAAAGATTGGAAAGTCAAGTGTTGACCATGTTGGTCGCGACTTTAGAGTATTATGGTCGCGACTAATATTGACAGAGAGGTATGGTCGCGACGGAAAGGTGTGTGTGTCGCGACTAATAGATAAAATGAGCCTGGTTGCGACTAGAAAATGATGGGGTCGCGACTAGATTGTGCTGTGGTGGTGACTAGATTGTATTGTGGTCGCGACTAATGACTATGTAATGAGAAAGATGTTAGATGTATGGGCTAAGAGTTATGAAGGTTTAAGAGAGATAGTTACCCGGTTGGAGATAGAACTAGGGAAAAGGTCAGATAGAGACAGTCAAGAAAGGCTATCTGGATAGTTAACCAGGGTCAGGGAATACTCTGGTAAGATGAGAGAAGCTAATATCGCCCCTAGACCTGTTAAAGTAAATAAAGAGGAACCAACGGCACTTTGGTAGTTGCCAAGGGAGGTGTCTTGGGAATCGAGCCATCATAGTACTTGGGCTTGATCAGAGATCCAAGATGGTATTCCAGAAGGCCAAAAACGTGGCCCAGTAGAGATATGAGGAAAAGTGGCATTAAAATGATGTTTCAGTGACTTTTCCATAAAGTAAAGTTACTCGGTTGGCACGATAACCGAGGAGGTGATCAGATAGAGTCTGGAACTTATCTGGATAGCATTGGAAGGCATGAAAGGTCTCTTCTAGGCACCACATAGCACTGATCTGGAGGAAGCAGATAAAGCTAAGGACACGTATTACGGTGCAAGACTCTGGAACTGTCTGGAAACACTGAGTCAGCTGATAAGGTATCCCAAGAATTGTGCCATGTGAGAAATGTGCATGATGAGGTGTCCACTAAGGTGTCCACGATGATGCAGTAAAGAGGAAATAAAGAAAATAGGAAATTCTAGAAAAACCGTAGCCACAGGATCAGAGTTCTTGGAAACTACGGAATTGCCATTGGAAGAAACTATAAATAGCCCTTCCCCCATTCATTTGGCTTCACGTATGGGCAAAGGAAGAGAGAAGGAGGAAGGAAGAAAGAGAGGAAGGAAGAAAGGAAGGAAGGAAGTTCTGGCGGAGCTGGAAGCAGTATAGTGATAGTAGAGTACTGCTAAGCTAGCCAAGTATTAACTAATCCTAGCTTTTATGTAATGACTTTCTGATTTGATGTGCTATTGTTTGGTTGGATTGTTGTCTTATGTGTTATGCTTGAAGCTCTACTGCAATGCTATGATCATATGTTATTGAGTATAGAAGCACGCAGCATACTTATCTGTACACAATCACAAGTAAGCACTGTCACACTGCATTACATATATTGTTATGATTGTTACTACTGAGATTCCCCTGAAACTCATCCCCCATATATAACCCATTACAGGGGAGGTTATGTCGAAGTAAATTCTGAGAATGCTAAGAGACGCCGTTATACTGCCAAAATTATGACAAGATAGCAGTAGTGAGGAAAGGAGCTGATACGTACTGTGTACGTAGGTACTGTCTAAGGAGGCTGGAAGTGAGTGGACCTAGCAGGTTCATCCAGTCTTTCCTGGGTACTTATGTAGAATGGTAGTTCTCATGGGAATTGCCGAATCGGTACAAGATCGGTTACTTTCTAAAGTCGCAGCGTAGCAGTTATGCTGCCGGATTTCAGGCAGAAATGATGTAATAGAGTTACTAGAATTTTATGAATGCTCTGTTGTTTGACATTTTGTTATTCAATAATAAATATTGTTTGACATGTTAAATCTATGTATAAGGAATTGAGAGGGAAATTCGCAGGTCCTTAGGTAGCAGTGCTTTGACCTCAGTTTGACCTAGTAAACGGAAGAGTTTGGCCACAAAATTTGGTGAGCCAATAGTACACATCTGGGGCATTGCGTGGATAGGTAATAAGCCTCAGTTGGATGTGTAGAATGAGATTAATCAGTACCCAAAGTAAAAGCTCAGAATAAGGAACTCAAGAATGCCTCATTTGAATGTCTGGGCTTAAGTTAAGGTATAATCAATCTATTTAGCTTCCGCAAGTATACTCTGAGGGGTCTAAGGGAGGATGTTTCAGATGACACGAAACCAGAATCCTTGAGCTGAACAGGGAGTTCATTGTATTTTTAATTCAGATTTGATTGTATCTAGTTGATGTAATTAATTTTGTGATTACTAATACAATTAGAGAACTAGATGACAAAGAAGTAGGAAACCGAGTTGGATTTCTTATTTCTATATAAATGATCCTTTGATTGATTCTCATCTTTGATCGAGTTGAACATAGCTGTGATTAATTGAAGTGATTATGTTTAATTCATATTCTACTACCTCTGAGTTGAATGATTCATTATTCTCTAATCATTGTCTGCGAGTTGTAGCTTGATTGAGATTTAGCTAGCGAGTTATTAGCTACATATTCTAATTCAACTGATTAACTCTAATAATCTGTGGATAATGAAGGTAAGGTAATCTCCAAGGGAATACACTTGTCATTGATTCATTTCACCATCTTAATCACTTAAAAATAGAAACAATAGCATAGGATTTTACATTCAGTCTTAGTTCAACCAAATTATCACATAACTCATCTGTTAACTTGTTAATTTGTAGCTCGTTAGATTAATTAGGTACCTTAAGCATCCATTTAGGCTCCTTGTGAATCGACTAGGTCAAACTCCATTTTACTATTGGTTAGCCTAGTTTTGTTTGATAATTAGAAATGACACTTATCAAAATGACGCTGTTGCCGAGGAGTCTTACTTGTTAAGGTTTCCTAAGCAATCTCCTAGGCCCCAAAAACATAAAAATTAGGTAGTTGTTTTAGTTTTTCTACGAATTTTATGTTTTATATCTTTTTAGTCGTGACCATTTGGCTTCTTAGTCATGACTAAAGTGCTCTGTGATTTATAGTCGAGACCAAGTACACATTTGGTCGCAACCAGAAATTAGTTTCCAACTCAGATTTGCTATTTGTAACTTTTAGTCGCGACCGGAGTGCTTTTTGAACAACCAAAAAAATATTTTTCATTAGTTTTCATCTCTGTGATTTCTAGTCGCAACCAAATTGAAACTTAATCACGACTAAAACTCTCTGTGGATTTTGGTCGCGACTGGAGTGTATTTTGGTCACAACCAAAAATTTCTAACTTCAAACCTTTGCTCTCTGTTATTTTTAGTCGTCACCAAAGTAATATTTGGTCGCGACCAAAATTCCTGATTAAAAAATTTTGCTCTCTGTGACTGTTAGTCATGATTTGAAGTTCATTTTTGTCACGATATCTGCTCTTTGTACTTTTTAGTCGCGACCTAGAGTCCTTTTAGTCGCGGCCTTACCTTTTATGAACTGCGAATAACTGATCTCATTTGATGAATTTACTGCATTGCTAATATATTTGATCCTCTGCATTATTGTTGAGCGTGATTTGCATGACCAAAAGCTCTGAGTTCTTTCCTTTGGATAGAGAAATCAATAGAACACTTAGGCAAATCAAGAAGACTAAAATCTTAAATCAAGCTAGTGTTGCATCTTATATTGAGCCTAGTTCTTCTGGTGAATCTGTTGTAGCTGAAACTGAATTTGCAGCTGATATCCTAGATAATCATCTTGTCATGGAGCATGTTAATATAGGTGAGGCTCATACTCATAATCAAAATAATCAACATGAGTAGTATGCATAGAATAACATGAATAATAGAAGGCCACATAGGAGCATAAGAGATCTCACTTCTTCTAATGCAAACTATGATCCCTTTCACACTTGTCCTGCTCTAGATGTTAAGTTTGAGCTGAAAGGTCCTTTGTTAAGTAACTTACCAAAGTTTTATGGATTTGGCAGGTGAGGATCCTTTCAAGCATTTAAAGACTATGCAGTGAGTTTGTTCATCTATGAAGCCTGTAGGAGCTGACATGGATGCTGTGCAGAGGTAGGTCTTTCATTTCACACTTGAAGGAGAAAGGCAAAGGAATGGTTTTATATGCTGCCACATCACACACCTCAAGCCTTGGACTCCTGGAATACATTGAGGAATACTTTCTTGGAAAGATACTTCCCTACATCAAAGACTTCTACATTGAGAAAGGAGATCTTTGTTGCAAAATAGTATGCTGAAGAGTCTTTCTATGAGTTTTGGGGAACGTTTCAAGAGTTGCTGGCCAGATGTCCATACCATCAGATTCCAATGGAGCATTTGTCGTAGTATTTTTATTCGGGATTACACTTTGCATGCAGAAAGAATTTGCATGCAGCTGCCGGGGGTTCCATTGATGATTTGCCACCTGATGAAGCATAAAGCTTGATTGAGAAGATAGCAAACAATGACCAACAGTATGGAGGTTATGATGTTAGACAAGTCCATGAGATTTCTGCAAGCTTATCTCCAGATCATAATAATCTATTTTCTCAAGTTGCTGCTATAAGTGCTCAGATCAACAACTTAGTTGCTCAATTGAGCAATACACATGTTCAGAGCCCATACTCTCAAGCTCTAGTTGCTCCTAGTTGTCAACTATGTTCTTGCCCAATTCATAACAGTGCAAATTGTCCTTCACATCATGAAGATGTATCGGCTATCTATCAAGGAAGACCAAACCAGTATCCATAAAGCAATTCATACTCTAATACATACAATGAAGGACGGAGAGAGCATCCTAATTTTAGATGGAGAGATGGAGGTAGAGCTGCTAGGAAAAACAAGTTCAACAATGACAAGCAAGTGGCTGAATTCTCCAGAGCCATAGAAGTGTCTAATGCTGCAAAGGATAATGGAATTTCTGAGATACTCAAGAGCATCAATGTGATGAACTCAAATATAAATTCCATGAACACACACTTCAGCTCTAACTTCAAGGATTTAAGGTCTACAGTGGAGAACAATTTAGCAATGGCAGAATCTAAGTTTGCTGCTTTGGAGAGCAAATTAGAACAATGGGAAACAAAAGCTGAAAACATGAATAGCTATGTATCACAGATAGCCAATTCAGTAAATGATGTTCAGGCCGGAATGGGAGTAAGTCTACCTTCAAATACAGTTATTAATCCAAAATTTGTGAATGCTATGAGCTTGAGAAGTGGCACAACCGCAGGGAAAACAGGTGCCGATAAGAAGAACAAGGAATCAAATGAGCAGTAAAATGGATATGAAACTAAAGAATTGACTGAAGAAATATCCTCATTTATTCCAGAATCAGAAAGCAGTAATAAGAAGGGTATATTGCAACAACATGATAAGAAAACTAAATTAAAGGATGCTGCACAACAATCTGATATGCATGAAGCAGCTGCTGGTTCCAGCAATGTAAGTCAGGAATCCAGCAGAAACCAGAAAAAAATGGAGCATGAAGATGCAGAGCATAATGATTAAGAGATAAGTATTAAGCACCTACCTTTTCCTAATGCATACATGTGTCCAAAGAACTTTTTAAAGGATAAACGGAACAAGATATTCGAATATGTTAGGTAAATTGGAAGTTAATGTGCCACTTGAAACATCCTTATTTTTGTATGTTTTAGGGACCATTTGGTAGCATTTAGAACCACTTACAAGGTCATTGAAGTCCAATTTCTCAATCTGGAGTTTTACTCTTATCGAGTACTGTTCACTGTACAAATTCCAGATGAGATATCTGACTTTGAAAAATCATAATTAATTCTAGAAAAATTAAAATGAAGTGGTTCAAATTTCCAATTGAAGCTAACTCAATTATATTTCAGGGAAAAAACACTCATTGACCAATATTTGACCAAGTCAACGTGGGTAAATGTTACAATTTTACTGTTCATCCAGCGTTTTCCCCCTAAATCCAGCATTCTGATCCCAAATTTGATAATTAATATCTCCATGTGTAGACATCCAAATGAGGAATTCTATATATCAAATATAAGCTTAATATGTCTACTATTTAACATAAAAATTTCATACATTTATTCATCCATTTACTATTTTTAACTATTTATTAAACATCATTAGGTCATCACGTGTTACTGTTCATAGTGGTAAATTTCAGCACACAACTTTGCAGACATATGCATACATCCATCACATATCAGTCAAACATGCCAATCAATACTCATTATAAATTAATAAGTTGTTATACATCACAGTATGTACAAAATTCTCATATTTCTAATACATCCTTCCTGCCGAAAATCCGGCAGCACAACTGCTACACTGCGTCTTTAGAAAGTAACTGATATTGTACCAATTCGGTAACTCCCGTGAGAACTACCATTCTACGTAAGTACCCAGAAAATACTGGATGAACCGGCTAGGTCCACTCACTTCCAGCCTCCTTAAACAGTACCTACATACACAGTACGTATTAGTTCCTTTCTTTGCCACTTTGCCAGAATTTCGGCAGTATAACGGCGTCTTTCAAAATTTCCAAAATTTACTTTGACATAGCCTCCCCTGTAATGGGTTATTTGGGATGAGATTCGGGGGAATCTCAGTAGTAATAATCATAACAATATATGTAAAGCAGAGTGACAGTGCTTGCTTGTGATTGTGTACAGATAAGTATGCTGCGTGAAACATCCTTCTTTTCATACATCTTAGGGACCATTTGGTAGCATTTAGAACCACTTTGATGGTCATTGAAGTCCAATTTCTCAATCTGGAGTTTTACTCTTATCGAGTACTGTTCACTATGAAAATTCCAGATGAGTGACTTGACTTCAAAAAATCATAACTAATTCTTATAAAAATCAAAATGGAGTGATTCAAATTTCCAATTGAAGCTAACTCAGTTATCTTTTAGGGAAAAATAACTCGTTGACCATTCATTGACCAAGTCAACGTCAGTCAACATCATAACTTTACTGTTCATCCAACGTTTGTCTCCTGAATCCAGCATTCTGGTCCCAACTTTGATAATTCATATCTTCATGTGTAGACATCCAAATGAGACGTTTTATATATAAAATTAAAGCTTGGTATGTCTACTATTTACCATAAAAATTTCATACATTTATTCATCCATTTACTATTTTTAATCATTTATCAAACATGACCTTGTCACCACGTGTTACTGTTCACAGTGGTAATTTCCAGCAATCAACTTTGCATACATATGCATACATCCATCACACATCAGTTAAACATGCCAAACAATATCTTTATTAAATAATAAGTCATTATACATCAGGGCATGCATGAAATCCTCATATTTCTACTACATCATTTTCTGCCTAAAATCCGGCAGCATAACCGCTACGCTTCATCTCCAGAAAGTAACTGATCTTGTACCGATTCGGTAATTCCTGTAAGAACTACCATTCTACGTAAGTACCCAGGAAAGACTGGATGAACCGGCTAGGTCCACTCACTTCCAGCCTCCTTAGACAGTACCTACGTACACAGTACGTATCAGCTCCTTTCTCTACTATTGCCATCTTGTCATAATTTCGGCAGCATAACGGCGTCTCTTAAAATTCCCAAAATTCACTTTGACATAACCTCCCCTGTAATGGGTTATTTATTGGGATGAGATTCGGTGGAATCTCAGTAGCAACAATCATAACAATATATGTAATGCAGAGTGACAGTGCTTGCTTGTGATTGTGTACAGATAAGTATGATGCGTGCTTCCATGCTTAATAACATATGATCATAGCATTACAGCAGAGCTTCAGACATAACATATAAGACAACAATCCAACCAAACAATAGCACAACAAATCACAAAGCCATTACATAAAAGCTAGGATTAGTTACAACCTCAAGAGCTTAGCAGAGCTCTACTATCTCTATACTGCTTCCAGCTCCGCCAGAACTTCCTTTCTTTCTTTCTTCCTCTCACTTTCTCTCTCTAGTACTGCCCCCTCTCTCTTAAAGGCTCCTTGGCCGTGGCATATGAATGAATGGGGGGTATTTATAGTTTTGGTCAATGGCATTCTTGTAATTTTGAAGCCATCTGATCCTATGGTCCTGGTTTTTCCGGAATTTCCTATTTTTCTTTATTCCTTTTACTGCATCATGCATGACATCATCTCAAAGCCACCTCATGGGACACCTCATCATGCACATTTCTCACATGGAGAAATTGCAAGCTTCTTGGACACCTCATCAGCTGACTCAGCAGTTCCAGTCCAATCCAGTACCGGTCCGGTCCGATTTCCCACAAACTGGACTCACTGGCTAAGATTGTGCCACATGTCCTTAACTTTTCTTCTCCCTCTAAGATGATGCCATGTGGCATCTGGAAGGGACCTTTCACGCCTTCCAATGCTATCCAGATAAGTTCAGGACTTTATCTGATCACCTCCTCGGTTATCGTGACGACCGAGTCACTTTACTTTATTGAAACAACATTAAAATAGTATTTTAATGCCACTTTTCCCCACATACTTCATGGGCTACGTTTTTGGGCCTTGGAATATTATCTTGGGTCCTGATCAAGCTCAAGTACTCTGATGGCTCAATTCCCAAGAAATATCCCTTGGCAAATTACCAAGATGCCTTTGGGTGCCCTTTCTTGCACTATCTTAACCCTAAGGGTAAAATCATCATTTTACACCTTTCTGTACCCTGTCAGGGTATATACTGACTCTAAGTAACTTTATCTGTATGTGCCTTGGCTCCTGGACCTGTCCAGAATGACCAAAATACCCTCCATTCATCTGTTACTCTTTAGTACAACACAGGGGCGGTTTCGTAATTTCGCACTTTTCCGGGGTTTTGCTGGACACTGACCCACCTATCAGTCCAAGGTCTTACTGGGCCTTTGATGGCGCATTATTGGGCCTCTCAGGGTCCATTACCTTCATGGCACGTATTACGAGGAATCCTCCCTTGTCAATGATTATTGAATATTTTATCTATTATTCACCGTTTATACACATATCCGGACACCGGCTCCTTCTGTCCGATACACTGGCCTGCGGTGTTCAAGCATCCCTGTGAGTCATATCAGTCATCTGACTGAGGTCATCTGAACTCATTCAGTCCCTTTTCAAATACCGATAAATCTCTCTATCGGATACCCGGAGGCCTCACACTCCCGTCTGGATTTTCTGATTTGTGAATAACTTTTTCTACAGGCCTCCTATCGGTATTCTGTCAGTTTCCCGACATCCGTCCCATAAGGACGTATCATCCTGTATTTTCTCACTTAGATCTGAAATCTAGGATATCCGGTAGGAATTTTTATAACTTTTGGACTATCAAATCAATTCTGGCTATCTGGAGTCTTGAAAAAATCCTGTATTAAGCCAGATTACCGAGCGTCACTTGCTCTCTCTACCGGTGAAATCTGGGACTGAAATGCTGTCGGACAGTCCAAACCAGTTTCGGCCTGACTTTCTTTAATTACAATTTAGCCCCAGGAAACTTTTCTTCTTTTCATTTAAGTCCCTTTCTATTTGGCTAAAATTACACTTAAAGACCCCATATTTTTGTCTACTTTTCCTTTTTGGCTTTAAACTTTCCAGAATTGTACTTAAGTCCTTCCATTTCCTTTCTTTACTTTACTAGGTCTAGGGGCATTATTGTCTTTTCATATCTTACCAGAGTATTCTCTGGCCCTGGTCAACTATCCAGATACCCCTTCTTGACTGTCTAACCTTAGCCAAATGACCAAAATACCCTTTACTCATTCTTCATTTATTCTATAACATAAGGGCATTTTTGTCATTTTGCACATTTTTCCCAGACACCGGCCCCTCTTACCACTGAACTGATATTATGGGCCTGGACCTTCCCTGGTGTCACTATGGGCCTTAGAAAACACTGTATGGCCTCTAGCCATAGTCCGATGATCTCTATTTGGACTGCTCTTCCTTTACCGATTATAACTGTAAATTCCCATCTTCGAGAATTTTTACAGAAAAATCGGGACCTCAAATCAAAATTCTGTGTTGGCGTCATTCAATCCGGAATCCTTTTCTCTATCTCCCGGTATTTTCAGATATTTTATCCGGACCGGGCTATTTTTGCCTGAAAGTATGCTTCCGCGCACACTTTTCAAAAATGACCATTTTACCCTTGGTCACATTTCTAATTCTTTCATACACATAGAGACCTCATATGCACATTTCACAGTTCAGTGAAATGATCAGCATAATTTTCTCTATTTTCTGGCAAAACATGGTACTCATCGGCTACCAGCCCGATCTTTCCCATAATTACGATTATGCCCTTGAATTCTCTTTCTGGCATCTCTAGGCCTAAAAATTAGGGTGTTACACTGCGTGCTTCTATATTCAATAACATATGATCATAGCATTATAATAGAGCTTCAAGCATAACATATAAGACAACAATCCAACCAAACAATAGCACAACATATCACAAAGTCATTACATAAAAGCTAGGATTAGTTACTACCTCAAAAGCTTAGCATAACTCCAGAACCTCTATACTGCTTTCAATTCCACCATAACTTCCTTTCTTCTTTCTTTCTCTCACTTTCTCTCTCAAGAACTTCCTTATCTCTCTAAAATACTCCTTGGCCGTGATGAATGAAGAGCTAGGGGGTATTTATAGTTTTGATGGATGGCATTTTCGTAATTTTGAAGCCTCTTGAACTTGTGGCCCTGGTTTTTCCGAAATTTCCTATTTTTCTTTATTCCCTTTTACTACATCATCAAGGGACACCTAAGGGGACACCTCACCCCTCACATTCTTCACATGGCAAAATTTGGGGAGCAAGAAGCCTTCTGGAAGATTTCTGGTCCAATCCGGTACCGGCCCGGTCCGTCTCCTCGAAAACTGGACCATTTTCTGAATCTAATTTTTCTAAAAATCCATATTATGTCTTCTGACCTTAAATTTAGTATCTGGATCCTTTATATCATTAACATTTTTATACTGGGTCTAAACTCAATTACAGATCCCCTGCAAAATGACCAAAATACCCCTGGGTGCCCTTTCTTGCCCTATATTAACCCTAAGGGTAAAATTGTCTTTTTACACCTTTTTGTACCCTGTCAGGGCATATACTGACTCTGGCTAACCTCTCCTGTGTATGTCTTGGCTTCTGGGCCTGTCCAGAATGACCAAAATGCCCTTCATACACCTATTACCCCTTTAGTACAACACAGGGACATTTTCGTAATTTCACACTTTTTCGGGGTTCTGCCGGACACTGGCCCACCTTTCAGTCCAAGGGTCTTACAGGGCCTTTGTTGGCACCATTATTGGGCCTCCTAGGGTCCAATGCCTTTATGGCACGCATTACGAGGAATCTTCTCCTGGCAATGTTCACCGAGTCTTCTATCTCTCATACACCGTTTATACACATCTCCGGACACCGGCTCCTTCTATCAGATACACTGGCCTGCTGTGTTTAGGCATCCATTTGGGTCACAACGGGCATCTGACTGTTGTTACTTGACCTCATTCAGTCTTAGTTTAAATACCGATAAATCTCCCTATCGGATACCTGGAGGCCTCACACTCCCGTCTATATTTGCTAATTTGCGAATAACTTTTTCTACAGCCTCCTATCGGTATTCTGTCAGTTTCCTGACATCCGCCCCATCAGGACACATCATCCTATAATTTCTCACTTATATCTGAAATCTAGGATATCCTGTAGGAATTTTTATAAATTTTAGACTATCAGATCAATTTTGGCTATCTGGAGTCTTGAAAAATTCCTGTATTAAGCTGGATTACCCGGCGTCACTTGCTCTATCTCCTGGTGAAATATGGGGCTTATCAGAATACAATCACTATTTTTGCCTATTTCCGGTCCAAGTTTTCATAATTACACTTATGTCCTGGAAACTTTTCTTCTTTTCAAATAAGTCCCTTTATTTGGCTAAAATTACACCTAAAGACCCCACATTTTTGTCTACCTTTCCTTCTTAGCCTTAAACTTTCCATAATTGCACTTAGGTCCTTACATTTTCTTTCTTTTTCAATTTAATCCCTTTCTTTACATAGATAGCCACATCTTTTTCCTGAAAAATAACTCATATATTTCATTCAATCTGTACATACAAATCAGTACAGAAAATTAGGGATATTACATCACTTGTGGATCTAATCAAGAGTATACCTAAGTATGGAAAATTTATGAAAGAACTCTACACTAATAAAAGAATCTGCAAACCAAATGAAAGGGTTCAAGTAGGATCTAGTGTGTCAACTTTACTTAAGCCACAGCTTCCTATAAAATGTGATGATCCAGGTTCATTTACAGTTCCAATTACTATTGGCAAGTTTCAGTGTGCTAATACTTTGTTAGATCTTGGTGCAGCTATTAATGTAATGCCAACTTCTATTTATACATCATTAGGCATAGGTATGGGCTCACTTAAGGAGACTTCAATGATAGTGCAGCTTGTTGATCGAACCACTAGGAAACCAGAGGGACTATTATAAGACATATTAGTGAAGGTCAAAGACTTGATTATACCTGCAGATTTTTATGTCTTAGACATGTCACATGAGTCAAATTTAAAGGGACCTATTATCTTGGGTAGGCCATTCCTTAGGACAGCCAACACTGTGATAAGCATGAAAAATGTGAGCATTACAATGGAAGTGGGTGATAATGTCATAACTTTTAATGTCTATGAAGTAATGAGACATCCATTTGAAGATTACTCACTGTTAGGCTTAAGTGCAATTGATGCATACATTGAAGAAGCTAAAGATGAACATGAAATGCTGCTGCTTCAAAATTTTGATAAAGCTGAATGTGAAATGCTTGAATCTGAAATTTCTTCTTCTTCTGAATTTTCCTTGGATAATAGTGGTGATATGTCAAGTATTAACCATATTTCAGTTGATAGCTTACTTCCACGCTACAATCTTGTTCTTTTGCTGTTACTGACCTTTTTGCTGAGGATCTAATTGCAGGGACAGAATTGAATGTTGTGCAACCTGTGATGACAAAATTATTAAAACCTGTTACAGCTTCGGAAACTAGGAGGTTGGTTCCATCAATTGTCCAGCCACCTCAGTTGGAACTCAAACCACTTCCTAGTAACCTTAATATGTGTGTTTAGCTAAAAATAATTCATTACCTGTTATAATTGCTAATGCACTTTCTGTTTCTGAGGAAGAGAGGCTGATTACAGTTTTAAAAACACATAAGAAAGCAATAGGTTAGGTTCTAGCTGATATACCTGGTATAGATGCATCTGTATGCACACATAAAATTCTATTAAATGATGGAGACAGGCCTATTAAGACATAACAAAGAAGACTAAACCCCTTGATATCTGATGCAGTCAAGAAAGAGATGACTAAGTTGTTAAATACTGGCATTATTTACCCAATTTTAAACAGTGAAAGGGTAAGTCCAAATCATGTGGTTGATAACTGTCATTTTAAATATCAAACAAAACTAAGCTAACAATAGTAAAGCGGAGGCTAACCTAGGTCGGATCACAAGGAGCTACTGGATGTTAGAGTTCCTAATTAATCTATTGACCCACAATTTAACAAATTAAGCAGATGAGTTGTGTGTTGAACTGTTTGAACTAAAACTGAATGTAAAGTCTATACTATTGTTTATGCTTTATGTGTTTATAATGATGAAATGAATGAATGATGACAAGTGTGTTCCCTTGGAGATTACGTTACCTTCATTATCCACAGAATATCAAGAGTTAATCAGTTGAATTAGATTAGGTTAGCTAACAACTCGCTAGCTAAATCTCAATCAAAGCTATAACTCGCAGACATTAATAGAGAATTTGACTCATTCAACCAGAGATAGTAAAATATGAATTAAACAGAATCATTTCAATTAATCACAGCTATGTTCAACTCGATCAAAGATGAGAATTAATCAAAGGATCATTTATGCAGAAATAAGAAATCCAACTCAGTTCCCTACTTCTTTGTCATCTACTACTCTAATTGAATCAATAAATCAGAAGTAAATACATCAACTAGATACAGTTAAATCTGACTTAAAGACTCAATAAACTCCCTGTTAAGCTCAAAAGATTTTGGTTTGGTGTCATCTCCAAGAGAGCACAACAACTTAGCCTTGCATTGCTATCTGAACTCCAGCAGCAAACAACGGTACAGCAGCAGTCATGATGAAAATGGAATGAGAAGATGAAGATGAATCTGCAGAACCTTCCTCTTTTTCTATTGACTAGAATAGAGGGAGTTACAGAAGAGAAATTGGAGATGAAGAAGAAGATGAATGGGTGCGTGAATAGCCTGGTACAGATGGAATGGAATATAGTTAAGTGATATGAATGTGTGTTCTATATCTGTATGATTGAATATCCCTGGCTGTGAAATCTGCGTGATATATATAGAGAGGTGTGGAAGCATGATCTGTAGAATCATCCCTCGTGCAACACATGTGAAGCCTCTCAACTTACTTCTGTTATCACATGTCAATTATGTTTACAGCACATGCTCCCACTTGCTGTCAGCAACTTGCTCTTCTATTCAGATGGAGTCTCCTGATGTGTGAACAGTGCCATACACATGAACAGTGCTCCTTTATGTGCCAGCTCATGCATGACCTCCCACTTGCAATTTGTTATCATCTCTTATTTGCAGTCTGTTAAGTCCAGCTAAGCAATTTATCACATGCTTAAATCACCTTCTGTCCAGTTATCCCTTCTGTCATTCGCTAATTGATCTCTGCATTAAAGTTTGGTAGCGACGGTAGGTACATCAGGTCGCGACTAATATTTACAGAGAATGCACTTCTTTGCTGCTTGAACGTATGGTCGCGACTTTGAGTACATCCGGTCGCGACTGAATTCCACAGGGTGCTCTATTTTGCTGATTAATTGCTTTGTTGACCTGAAATAAACATTTAATGGATTATTTATCCAATTAAGTACTAAAATCATATCATTTAAATTCCCACTTGTCGAATTTTATATTATTAACTAATTTGCTCAACATAGTAGTAAATATGGATAAAAGCAATAATAAACTCTCTTTTAACATATTAATAATTAGTATAAAAATGAGTTTATCAACTCCCCCACAGTTAGCTTTTGCACTCTGAGCAAAATTATGATCAAAACTGAATTTAAACACACATGTTCAGCACAATTGGCAAAATAGATTTAGCATAAGTACTTGCAATCATCAATCTTTCCCTTCAATTGGCAACAATCCAAACTAATCTCATATCAATAAAAGAATCTAACTCATTCAATTCAATCATAGTAAGCGGCTAGGTTGAGATTTCCTCAAAAGGGATAGTGTTTCACTCCCTCTCTTATCAAGGTAATTTTACTCAATCATCTAGGTTAGGCTTCCCATAAGCTTGTAACCATCCTACATCTCCACCACTCAATGCCACAAGGTTTATGAATCAAAGGGTCTTTATTAGGGTTGTAATGTTGGAAAGGCTAGATGATGAAATGGAAATGCATGTCAATGATTAATGAGATATTGCACACAATCAAAGTTCCAATCATGCAGCTGTAGAAAATAGCAAGACACAAACTATCTTCCTTTAATACAAGTTGAATAACACTTTTTACATCTGGTTTCTTTTCTTTCTTCTTTCTTTCTCTTTTCTTTGTACTTTCCTTTTCTTTTCTCTGTATTTTTCCTTTGTTTTCACTATTGAACTAGATAACAATTCATTGAGGTTTATACATTCAACAATTGGTTGCATCTTGACCATTATGCACAATTAAAGAATCACTGCAGCAGTAACTATTTGTACAGTATTCATTAATCAAGGATGGAATTTTTAAAGAAAATAAAGGTCTCAAAGGGGTAAAGCAAATGATTTAATATTTATGTGGTTTCTGTTTAGTCTAGAGGGTTTTGAAAGAATTGCCCTTATCATTTTCACAATTCCATGGAGCTGATATGGTTTTGAATCAAGGATTGAGATAAGTTCTGCAAAGTTACCAAACTAGATGGTGTCACACAATGTAAAGGAGTATATGTTGAAGGTTCAAAATGCTTCCATCTGGCTTACTCACCTTGCATGAATTTTAAACAAAATACATAAGATTAATCATTCATGATGCATAATTTCTAGTAGTGAATTAATGAACCAAGCAACTAATACTTCATCAAGCTTGCCAATATTCAAACTTCAATTTAGATCCATGACAGCTAATTTCCAATGACCAAGCAACAACCAGAACACAGTAGAAGGATTTTTTAGCAAAAGATAGCTGTTAGTCGCGACAAAAATGGACATCCGATCGCGACTATTTTACATAGAGAAGAAATTTTCAAAAAATAGAGAATATTGATCGCGACAGAAATGGACATTGGTCTCGACTAAAAATCACCGAGAGTAAACTTGTTAAACACATATGTTATAGTCGCGACCAATTGACAATCCAATAGCGACCAAAATTCACAGAGAGTTCCAGTCGTGACATAGATAAAGCATAAACCACGACTAAACATCACAGATAGGTAAATATCATAAGATATGAACTTTTGGTCACGACTAATCTTCACAGAGAAGAAATTTTGACAATTTGAACATATTAGTCACGACATAAATAGCATAAGGTCACGACCAAAATACAAAATCATAGCAAATATCTGATTTTTATTCACCCATCAAGTTCATTCTCCCCCACACTTAAATTCTACATTGTCCTCAATATGAAGAAGTGATGAAACACATGAAAAGGCAGAGTAATTATAAAAACACTAAACCAGAATCTAAGATGAATTTATTAGTTTTAATTTCTACCCCTACTGACTTGGTCTCCTCCCCCACACTTAATCAATAAATATAGCTCTCCATTTCTAGCATCAGTAACTTGTTTCCCAACTTGCTCTTCACTTTGCAGTTTTACAGCATTCACAATTTTAGGGTTAACAACTGTATTTGAAGAAAGATCACCACTGATCCTTGCCTGAACATCACTTACTGAATTAGCTAGTTGTGATACATAGCCATTCATGTTTGATGTGTTGGTTTCCCACTGTTCAATTCTGTTCTCCAAAGCAGCAAATCTAGAGTTGGTCTTTGCTTGGTTATTCTCCACAGTAGATCTCAAGTCCTTGAAGTTAGAGCTGAAGTTTGCATTAATGGAATTTATATTTGAATTCATCACAGTAATGCTCTTGAGTATCTCAGAAATTCCATCATCCTTCGCAGCAGTAGGAACTTCTATAGCTCTAGAGGATTCAGCCACTTGCTTGTCATTATTGAACTTGTTTTACGCAATATTTCTGTCTCCACTTCCATCCCTCCATCTAAAATTAGGATGATCTCTCCATCCTTCATTGTATATGTTGGAGTATGGATTCGTTTGTGGATACTGGTTGGGTCTGCCTTGATAAATGGCTGAGACTTCCTCATAGTGTGAAGGATAATTAGCACTGGTATGAATTGGGGATGAACAAAGATGGCAGCTAGGAGCAATTAGAGTTTGAGAGTATGGGCTTTGAACATGTGAATTGGTCAGTTAAGCAGCTAGATTGTTGATCTGAGCATTCATAGCAGCAACTTGAGAAGATAGAGTATTATGATCTTGAGAAGACCTTGCAGAAACCTCATGCACTTGTCTAGCATCATATCCTCCATACTGTTGGTCATTGTTTGCTATCTTCTCAATCAAGCTCTATGCTTCATCAGGTGTCAAATCATCAATAGAACCCCCCGCAGCTACATCCAAATTCTTTCTGCATGCATGGCACAATCATGAATGAAAATACTACACCAAATATTCCAATGGAATCTGATGATATGGACATCTAGCCAGTAACTCTTGAAATCTGCCCCAAAACTCATAGAAAGACTCTTCAGCATATTATTTTGCAGCAAAAATTTCCTTCCTTAATTTAGCAATCTTTGATAAACGAAAATATCTCTCCAAGAAAGCACTTCTTAAGTTGTTCCAGGATTGTAGAGCTTGAGGTGCACGAATTGGTAGCATATAGAACTATTCTTTTGCCTTTCCTTCAAGTGTGAAATGAAAGACTTGTCTCTGCACAGCATCCATGTCAGCTCCTACAGGCTTCATAGTTGAGCAAACCCACTACATAGTCTGCAAATGCTTGAAAGGATCCTCACCTGCCAATCCATAATACTTTGGTAAGTTACTCAGCAAGGGACCTTTCAACTCAAAGTTCACATCTAGAGCAGGACAAGTGTGAAAAGGATCATAGTTAGCATTAGAAGAAGTGAGATCTCTTATGCTCCTACGTGGCCTTCTATTGTTCATATTACTCTCTGCATACTGCTCATGTTGATTATTCTGATTATGAGTCTGAGCTTCACCTACATTAATATGCTCCATGATAAGATGATTATCTAATATATCACAAGATGCAAGTTCAGTATTAGCAGTAACAGATGCAACAATAGCTTGATTTTTTTGCTTTCTTAATTTGCCTAAGTGTCCTATTGATTTCTCTATCTAAAGGAATGAGTTCAGAGCTTCTGGTCATGCAAATCACGCTCAATAATAATGCAGAAGATCAAATATATCAGTAAAGCAGCAAATTCAGCAAATGAGATCAGTTAGTCGCAGTTTAGAAAGCTCAAGTCACGACCAAAAGGACTATAGGTCACGACAAAAATTCACAGAGATCAGTTAGTCGTAGTTTAGAAAGCTCAAGTCGCGACTGACAGTCACAGAGAGTAAAATTTTTGAATCAGGATTTTTGGTCGCGACCTAATGTAACTTTGGTTGCGACTCAAAATCACATAGAGAAAATTTTTAAAGTAAGAAATTTCTAGTTGCTACCAAAATGCACTCAGGTCGTGACCACAAACCACAGAGAGGTTTAGTCGTGACTAAGTGTCAATTTGGTTGCGACTAGAAATCGCAGAGATGAAAATTTTTGAAAAAATATTTTTTTGGTTGCAACCAAATGCACTCCGGTCGCGACTAAAAGTGACAGACAGCAATTATGAGTTGAAAACTGATTTCAGGTTGCGACCAAATGTGTATCTGATCATGACTATAAATCACAGAGCACTTTAGTCGCAACTAAGAAGCCAATTTGTCGCGACTTAACATATATAAAACACAAAATTCGCAAAAAAACTTAAAGAACTACCTACTCTTTATGTTTTTGGGGCCCATGAGATTGCTTAGGAAACCTTAACAAGTAAGGCTCCCCGGCAATGGCGCCATTTTGATAACTGTTGTTTTAATTATTAAACAAAACTAAGCTAGCCAATAGTAAAGCAGAGGCTAACCTAGGTCAAATCACAAGGAGCTACTGGATGTTAGAGTTCCTAATTAATCTATTGATCCACAATTTACCAAATTAAGGAATGAGTTGTGTGTTGAACTGTTTGAACTAAAACTAAATGTAAAGTCTATACTATTGTTTATGCTTTATGTGTTTATAATGATGAAATGAATGAATAATGACAAGTGTGTTCCCTTGGAGATTACCTTACCTTCATTATCCACAGAATATCAAGAGTTAATCAGTTGAATTAGATTAGGTTAGCTAATAACTCGCTAGCTAAATCTCAATCAAAGCTATAACTCGCAGACATTAATAGAGAATTTGACTCATTCAACCAGAGATAGTAAAATATGAATTAAACAGAATCACTTCAATTAATCACAGCTATGTTCAACTCGATCAAAGATGAGAATTAATCAAAGGATCATTTATGCAGAAATAAGAAATCCAACTCAGTTCCCTACTTCTTTGTCATCTACTACTCTAATTGAATCAATAAATCAGAAGTAAATACATCAACTAGATACAGTTAAATCTGACTTAAAGACTCAATAAACTCCTGTTAAGCTCAAAAGATTTTGGTTTGGTGTCATCTCCAAGAGAGCACAACAACTTAGCCTTGCATTGCTATCTGAACTCCAGCAGCAAACAACGGTACAGCAGTAGTCATGATGAAAATGGAATGAGAAGATGAAGATGAATCTGCAGAACCTTCCTCTATTTCTATTGACTAGAATAGAGGGAGTTACAGAAGAGAAATTGGAGATGAAGAAGAAGATGAATGGGTGCGTGAATAGCCTGGTACAGATGGAATGGAATATAGTTAAGTGATATGAATGTGTGTTCTATATCTGTATGATTGAATATCCCTGGCTGTGAAATCTGCGTGATATATATAGAGAGGTGTGGAAGCATGATCTGTAGATTCATCCCTCGTGCAACACTTGTGAAGCCTCTCAACTTGCTTCTGTTATCACATGTCAATTATGTTTACAGTACATGCTCCCACTTGCTGTCAGCAACTTGCTCTTCTGTTCTGATGGAGTCTGCTGATGTGTGAACAGTGCTAGACACATGAACAGTGCTCCTTTATGTTCCAGCTCATGCATGACCTCCCACTTGTAATTTGTTATCAGCTCTTATTTGCAGTCTGTTAAGTCCAGCTAAGCAATTCATCACATGCTTAAATCACCTTCTGTCCAGTTATCCCTTCTGTCATTCGTTGATTGATCTCTGCATTGAAGTTTGGTAGCGATGGTAGGTACATCAGGTCGCGACTAATATTTACAGAGAATGCACTTCTTTGCTGCTTGAACGTATGGTCGCGATGTTGAGTATATCCGATCGCGACTGAATTCCACAGGGTGCTCTATTTTGCTGATTGATTACTGTGTTGACCTGAAATGGACATTTAATAGATTATTTATCCAATTAGGCACTAAAATCACATCATTTAAATTCCCACTTGTCCAATTTCATATTATTGACTAATTTGCTCAATATAGTAGTAAATGTGGATAAAAGCAATAATAAACTCTCTTTTAAAATATTAAAAATCAGTATAAATATGAGTTTATCAGTGGTGCCTAAGAAAAGTGGTATAACTGTGGTAAGGAATGAAAAGAATGAACTAATCTCTACTAGAGTACATAATTCATGGAGAGTGTGCATTGATTACAGGAAATTGAATTATGCAACTAGGAAGGACCATTTTCCTTTACCATTTATAGATCAAATGTTAGAAAGGCTAATTACTGCTTTCATGATGGTTTTTAAGGATATTTTCAAGTTCTAATTGTACCAGAAGATCAAGAGAAAACCACATTCACATGTCCATTAGGTACCTCTGCTTATAGGAGAATGCCATTTGGCTTGTACAATGGTCCGGGAATATTTCAAGGAGCTATGATGTCCATATTCAGTGAATTCTTGGAGAAAAACATGGAGGTATTCATGGATGATTTCACAGTGTATAGTGAGAATTTTGATGAATGCTTAGAGATTTTAGATAAAGTCTTAGGAAGATGCATTGAGAAAAAACTTGTGCTGAATTTTGAGAAGTGCAATTTTATGGTAGATAAAGGCATAGTTCTAGGACATCTAATATCTAAGAATGGGATTGAGGTAGATAAAGCTAAAATTGAGGTTATTTATTCTCTTCCCTATCCCAAATCTTTAAAGGAACTAAGGTCATTCGTAGGACATGCTGGATTTTATAGAAGATTCATTAAGGATTTTAGCAAGATTGCATCTCCACTATCTAAACTCATGCAAAAAGATGTAGAGTTCTGTTTTGATGATACTTGCAAGAGAGCATTTGATACTATTAAAGCTATGCTTATCACACCACCTATACTTGTTACACCTAATTGGCATTTAGATTTTGAGCTTTCATGTGATGCATCAAATGAATCTGTAAGTGCCATGTTAGGACAGAAAGATGGTAAGCTATCCAAAGTCATTTCATATGCCTCTAAGACATTAGATAGTACTTAACAGAACTACACAACTACACAAAAAGAACTCTTTGCCATAGTGTTTGCACTTGACAAATTCAGATATTATCGATTGAGTTCTAAAGTGATTATATACACTGACCATGCTGCTATAAAGTTCTTATTTAAAAAGCCACAATCCAAGCCTAGACTCTTGATGTGGATGCTGCTAATCCAAGAATTTGATGTGGAGATAAGGGACAAAATTGGAGCAGAAAATATGGTAGCTGATCATTTAAGCAGATTGCCTAAAAATACATTTCTCTCCCCATTAAAATAAATTTTATCCTCAAAATTTACATTATACCTACCCTATGAAAATAATTTAGGATACTTCTCCCTCATCTTTTCTTTTGTTTCCCATGTAGCTTCATGCTCAGTCAAGCCTTTCCAGATCACTTTTACCAAATGAATTTGCTTATTACGTAATTGCTTGACCTTTTGATCAGCAATTCATACTGGTCCAACCTCATAGGTCATATCATCTCGTAGTGCGACTTCATCTTGCTCAATCACATGAGATGGATCTGGAACATACTTCTTTAATTGGGAAAAATGAAACACATCATGTATCTGGCTGAGATTTGGAGGAAGAGCCAACTTATAGGCTACTGTCCCTACCTTTGAGAGAATTTGGAATGGTCCGATGTATCTTGGATGTAACTTCTTTACTTTGATCGGTCGCCCGGCTCCCGTAGTTGGAGTTAACTTAAGGAATACATGCTCTCCTTCTTCAAACTCCAACGGCTTCCTTCTAACATCTGCATAGCTTTTCTGTCTACTTTGAGCCGTTAGCAATCTTTGTCTAATCATTGCGATCTGTTCTACAGTTTGATCCACTAGATCAGGACCAAGCATTCTCCTCTCGCTCAACTCTAGCCAGCATAAGGGGGATCTACATTTATGTCCATAGAGTGCTTCAAAGGGTGACATATGAATGCTAGCCTGTTAACTATTATTATACGCAAACTCTATGAGTGGTAGATGGATATCCCAGCTGCCTTTAGAATCCAAAACACAAGCTCTCAACATATCTTGTAGCGTTTGAATTATTCTCTCTGACTGGCCATCTGTCTGAGGATGATAGGCTGTACTAAATCGGAGAGTAGTGCCCATTTCTTCCTGTAAAGCCCTCCAAAAATTAGAAGTAAATCGAGGGTCTCTATCAGACACAATGCTGCTTGGGATACCATGAAGCCTAACAATCTCCTTTATATACAACTTTGCCAGCTTTTCTAGAGAATCCCTTTTATTGATTGCCAGAAAATGTGCTGACTTTGTCAATCGATCAATTACTACCCATACTGCATCATATTTACTTGGAGTCATGGGTAGTCCTTCCACAAAATCCATGGCAATACCATCCCATTTCCACTCAGGGATATCTAGAGGCTGCAATGTTCCCGCTGGCTTTTGATGTTCAATTTTTACTTTTTGGCAGGTCAAGCACTTGGACACATAAGCCACTACATCTTTCTTCAATCCAGGCCGCCAAAACAACCTTTTCATATCATGGTACATCTTGGTCATACCTGGATATACTGTATATCGGCTTTTATCTGCTTCCTCCAGAATCTTTTCTCTTAATCCCTTAGTATTAGGGATATAGGGCCTTCCCCTAAACTGTAACAATCCATCTGGGGAAATCTCAAAATTCCTGGTCTTCCCCCTCTCCAGCTTGTCCTTAAATATTGCTGCGAGCTTGTCCTGCTTCTGAGCCTCTTTTATCTCATCTTCTATACAAGCTTCAAAATGAACTCCTCCGTAAGGACTCTCTGTCATTTGCATTTGATACAGAGGGCTCCAATCTCATACATCTTCTATCAATCTCAACTCTTTGATCATTATATGCACCACCTGCACCACTTTTATACTCAGAGCATCAGCTACCACATTGGCTTTTCTTGGATGGTATTTAATTTGAAAGTCATAATCTTTTAACAATTCTATCCATCATCGTTGCCTCATGTTCAGCTCTTTCTGATCCTGTAGATACTTCAGGCTTTTGTGGTCACAATACAACTCTATAGTTGCTCCATATAAATAATATCTCCATATCTTCAGGGCATAAACCACTGCCGCAAGCTCCAGATCATGAGTGGGATAATTCTCTTCATGTGGCTTTAACTACCGAGAGGCATAGGCTACTACTCTACCTTGCTGCATCAGCACACATCCCAACCCCTGCTTACTAGTATCAGTGTAGACTACATAAGTCTGAGTTGGGTCTGGAATAATCAGCACGGGAGTAGTGGTTAATCTCTGCTTCAACTCTTGGAAGCTAGCCTCGCACTTCTCATCCCACTTAAACTGCTGATTCTTTCTGGTAAGCTTGGTAAGTGGCAAGGCAACTCGAGAAAAGTCTTGAATAAATCTTCTATAGTACCCTGCTAAGCCAAGAAAACTTCTGATCTCTGTCACTGTCTTCGGCCGCTCCCAGCTAAAACTGCTTCAACTTTGCTAGGATCCACAACTACCCCATCTCGGGATATGACATGATCGAGAAATTTGACTTCTGAGAGCCAAAACTCGCACTTACTCAGCTTAGCATAGAGCTTCTTTTCTTTAAGGGTACTAAGAGCAATTCTCAAGTGCCTTTCATGCTCCTCTGCAGATTTGGAGTACACCAGGATATCATCAATGAAGACCACAACAAACTGTTCTAAATAAGGCCTGAAGATCTAATTCATGTAATCCATGAAAATAGCAGGTGCATTCGTTAGCCCAAAAGGCATCACAAGAAATTTGAAATGTCCATAGCGCATCCTAAAAGCAGTCTTTGGAATATCATCTGACTTAACCTTCAGCTGATGATAGCCAGATCTCAAATCAATCTTAGAGAATAAGCTCGCTCCTGCCAATTGGTCTAGCAGGTCATCAATCCTGGGAAGATGGTATTTATTCTTAATCGTAATCTTATTTAGTTCCTGGTAGTCAATGCACAGCCTTAGGCTGCCATCCTTCTTCTTGACAAATAGCATTGGAGCACCCCATGGTGATACACTGGGTCTTATGAAACACTTCTCCAATATCTCCTCAATTTGCTTCTTAAGTTCCATCATTTCATTAAGAGCCATCCGATATGGGGCTTTGGATACTGGTCCAGCTCTAGGCACAATGTCAATCGCAAACTCTACTTCATGTTCTGAAGGCACACCCTGAATCTCCTTCGGAAAGACTTCAGGAAATTCATTGACTACTGGAATCTCATCAATCCCTTCTTCTACTTCTGTTTGAACAGAAAAGAATACAATATATCCCTGACATCCTTTCCGCAGACATTTATCTGCCTGAACCTTCGTTATGAAATTCAATCTTACTTCCGAGCTCAGATTGGTGACCTTTGGACCAAGAACGAAAGTCTTGTTCCTGCAGTCCAGCATTACATTATTGGAGGCTAACCAATTCAAACCAAGTATAACATCGATCTCTCAGAAAGGCATACATATTAAATCTAGGGTAGTACAACAGTGCTCATAACGCACAATACTATTCAAACAGGCATCAGACGCAACTACCCTAGCATTGGTGGGAATTTTCACATGTATATCATCATGCAACTTGCTAATCAGAAGGCTTAGGCATTTAGCACACTCATAGGAAATAAAGGAATAACTTGCACCAGAATCAAATAGAGCAGTCACAACATGATAATTGAGATAGATTGTACCTTGGATCATCTCAGGTGATCGCTGAGCGTCCTCCCTAGTGAGTGCAAACACTCGTCCTAGTGTCCTTTGAAACATCCTCCCTTAGACGCCTCAGAGTACACTTGCAGAAGCCATATTAGCTTGATTACAGCTTCTCCTGCCTGACTTTTGGCAGTATGACCGCCGAGCTTAATCTTTACAAAGAACTGAACAGTACTGATTCGGTAATTCCCTCATGAGAACTACCATTCTACGTAGTACCCAGGAAAGACTAGATGAACCGGCTAGGTCCACTCACTTCTAGCCTCCTTAGACAGCACATACGTACACAGCACTTATCATATACTGATATTCAGTCTTAACTTCGGCAGCATAACGGCGTCTCTTAGCATTCTCATAATTCACTTTGACATAACCTCCCCTGTAATGGGTTATATATGGGGATGAGATTCAGGGGAATCTAAGTAGCAACAATCATAACAATATATGTAATGCAGAGTGACAGTGCTTGCTTGTGATTGTGTACAGATAAGTATGCTGCGTGCTTCCATACTCAATAACATATGATCATAGCATTACAGTAGAGCTTCAGACATAACATATAAGACAAAAATCCAACCAAACAATAGCACATCAAATCCCAAAGCCATTACATAAAAGCTAGGATTAGTTACTACCTGGCTAGCTCAGCAGAACTCTATTATCTCTATTCTGCTTCCAGCTCCGCAAGAACTTCCTTTCTTCCCTTCTCCCTTTCTCTCTTCCCTTCCTTCTCCTTCTCTCTCTTCTTTCTCTCCCTTTCCTCTTGCCATGCGTGATGCAAATGAAGGCCAAGGGGGGTATATATAGCCTCCCTCAATGGCACAATCGTAGTTTCTATGAACTCTGAATATGTGGTCCTAGTTTTTCCTGGAATTTCCTATTTTCTTTATTTTCTCTTTAATGCATCACCAGGTCACCTCAGCATGCCACCTCATCGCCATATTTTCCACATGTCTAAATTCCCTGGACACCTCAGCAGCTGACTCAGCATACTGACTCACTGGTCCAGAGTCTTGCACCGTAATATGTGCCCTTAACTTTATCTGCTTCTTCCAAATCAATGCCATGTGGCCTTAACTTTTCTTCTCCCTCTATGATAGCGCCATGTGGCACCTGGAAGGATCCCTTCACGCTTTCCAATGACATACAGATAAGTCCCAGACTTATCTGATCATCTCCTCGGTTATTGTGCCAACCGAGTAACTTTACTTTACTGAATCATTACATTAATGCCATGTGGCATCTTATGGGTCCCATGAGGATACCTTATTAGTCCACCTCATGGTTTCCAGATAACCCTTCCTTTATCTGACCTCCTGCCTCTGGTCTATCTCTAACCGGGTAACTATCTCTTTTGGACCTTCTCAACTCATGGCCCATACGCCTAGCACCACTTTAGTCACTAGTCACGACCTGATCATCATCTCATCGCGACATAACACTTATGTGTACATTAGTCGCGACCACAACATCCTTTCGTCGTGACCACAACACAATCTAGTCGCGACCATAACATTTTCTAGTCGCAACCAGCCCATTTTACCTATTAGTCGCGACACACACATCATTCAGTCGCGTCTAAACCTTTCTGCCATTATTAGTCGCGACGTCACTACTTCCTAGTCGCGACCACACTGCTTTCTCATCACGTATAACTCTTTCTATAACCATTAGTCGCGACCACAGTACTCCCTAGTCGCGACCATAATGATCAGCTCTCAACTCCACAACCTTTGACCTTTACATCATCCCAAATGGCCATTCTACCACTTGGGACTTTCACTGTTTACACATAAGTCCCCGTACTTTTGCTTATTTGCAGCTTAGTCCCTGAAAACTCTCTGCGTGTCTCCGGGACTTCTGCTCAAAGGGGGTCTAGTAGCCTCTCAATCCTAGGCTATTTTCACGTCTCTAGGCCTAAAAATTGGGATGTTACATTTCTCCTTTCCTTTAAATAAATTTCATCCCCGAAATTTAATTAGTACCATAGCCAAATTAACTTAACATCTGGTAAAGTACTCATCATAACTTTACATCTCTTCGTAACATGCTTATCTTTCTCCGGGCCAACTCAATCAGAGTTGAAATCTACTTTTCTCTTATGGATCACTTACTGCACTTTATAAGTAGTGTCCATTTCTTTCATATGAAATTCTCTCGAATATTACTGTATTCAGGAATTTCTTCTAACTACTCATCATACTTCTAGCATCTATCTCTATTACTTCTCTTAATATCTCGCAGACTGCTTTAACATCTGCAACATTCCATCTTTCTTTTCATATAATCAAACATTCTCATCATTCTTAGCAACTTAACTTCCTACAGAGAGAGGACTTACGCAGCTATTCTTTCTTTACTTTGCTGCTGAACAAGAGCACCTACTCTTAAATAAGAGCATCTATGCATAATACCTGGCCAACATATTGCAAGACTGCATACCTGCTTATGAATGCAAAGCTCTAACATCGGAGCTCAAGCATTTCTGTTCTAATTATGCACAGCTCTAATACTTGGAGCTTGCACAGTTCTAGCATAACATATGGCCTGACATCTCATGCAACGAGGGAAAACTCTCATTTTCTATTTTGTTCGTAACATAACATTTAAACATATGATCCCTACAAAAGGGAAGCCTCTCTAACTGTTCATAAAATGCACATTTCTCGGTGCGTGTTATATTACACGTCTACCACAGTGTATCTCATTACATGCTTTTGATACTTTATCATGGCATATCTAGCCAACTCTGGCTATCTTATAGTGTATTTCACTCTTTCGTAACTTATCTTGCCTTATCATGACTCATCCCGAGATACCATAAGGCTAACATTATCTTCCTCATAGAACTGCGTTCTATCTTTGTTTTTCCTTAGACCCTCTTCTCTAGGTCTTCTCTAGCCTTTTAATCTCTTTACCCTCATCTGGGGGAATCTATCTACTCATACTCTTCTGTTCTCATTACACTGAGGATTTTCTTCTTTGCTTCTCATTACACAGAGGATTCTCTTCTCTGCTTCTCAGGCATACTTCTACAAAACTTTGAATATCAGTACTCAGATTTGAACTTGGACTCCATCTTCGTTTAAGGGAAAGCCAAGTTTAGTTTGTATACTAGAGGCTACCTGAGGAAAATCATTATAAAACAATTTCTCTGGGTGAGTTTATCAACTAGTGAAGCTTCCACACCTTAACTTCGTCTTTGGCATTCATCTTCTCAAAGAGATACTACATTGTACTCATATCTCATGGCTTATTACTTTCCTTAGGCTAGGTCTAACTGCGACCTCGGGATCTAACTGCGATCAACCATTAGCCTCTTCAGAATCTAACTGCGACTCTGAAGCTGTTAGGATCTAACTGCGACCCTGGAACCATGCTAGGATCTAACTGCGACCCTCCAGAATCTAACTGCGATTTTGTTGTACTGTATATCTCCCAAAGATCTTAAACCAACAGACTAGGTTATAAGGTTAACTGCTTCCACCTGTTGATAACTCCATAAAAATTTTATAGCCTCATATCGTTTACCCAGACTTTACTTACTTCCTCTCTTACTCAGGAGTTCCTTCTCATCTTTCTTACTTTATTGTGGCTTACCACGCCTTGTGCCATTATGGTCTAACCACCTATCATTACATTCTACTGTATGGCCTCATCATACTTCTCATTTCAATCTGTGCTCTAACTGCGAGCATTCTGTATCAGATCCAACTCTTATCTGAAGAGTGATCTATATTCATCTGAATCTAGCTCTATCTGGGAGCCATATGTTTCATATCTAACTCTTATCTGAAGAGTGATCTAGAAACAATCTCTTTACTCTTTTCTGCTTTCTTTCTGTCTACCATTCCTTTCAACAGAAATGGCTCTGAGTACTGTATTCACAAGTCTGCAGAATTACCCGAGTAACCTCAAACATAACATATCTGAATATCATAGCTTATTGTCCCATAAACTGAGACTATCTATCATCCTCAATACATATCTCATTACATGTCATATGGTATGGGAGCAACATACTTTCTCATAACTTTCTCATATATATGTACTCATATATATATACTCTACCCTGCATGCACTACAAAAGGGGAGTATTCATTCATCATGGCATACTCTAACATGCATGTCATCATATGACAACTGCAAGGAAATGCAACTATCATAACTTATGGCATCATAAGCCATATCATCATCATACTTTGCTCAACCATCCATCAGACATTGTAAAGCTAAGTAAGCCTCAAAACATATTTCCTTTATCATATTATTTGTCAGATCATCATCTGATCATGCTTTCTATCGCATTATCTGTCAGATTATCAATCACATGATCAGGATCTGGCAAGATCATTTGTCTATCTTACTTAGGCTGCCACACTACCCTCTTACCAAAGTATAGACTCAACCCTTCATTACTTTATCTTACATAAGGAATAGGGGAGTCACTTTATCTCTCAACTGTGGCTATCTCTTTACTATCTCTCTACTTCTTCTTTCCATCTATTAGTCCCAGTCTATTCTTGACTGGACTGTGGTTCCTTATTGGACTTTCTATTGATTCTAGCGAACTTCAGTCGCAATGGATCTCATTTATCATCTCTTACTATCACTTTCGTTTTCTAGGATACTCTACCCCAGGTCTATTACTTCTCCGTGATGGAATTTCTCTGCTTAGGGAACATTAGCTCTTTAGTTATTAACCATCACGTCTCTAGCCTTAGGCCATGTCCTAGGCTTATTCTTGGACAAACCTCGTTCTAACTATCTCATTCTAGCTCTTAGGTCTTCTATTCAGCCTAGCTGAATAAGACCTTTACAATATAGATCTACTCCTAGTTATCACATGGAGGATCTACCTCATTCTAGCTATCTCATCGAGCTAGCCCATCTTAACTTATCATTATCATCCCTTGCTACTCATCCTAGCAAGGATGACTCGCATATTGGAGTTGCCCGCTTCCTCTATGCATGTCTCCTCCACTTAAGCTCTATGTTCTTGTCTTGTGTTCACCATCTTTTTCCTTCAAAAAGAAAAATGAACACATCTCATCCCATCTAAGAGCTCATATCTCCGTTGAGTTTTCTAAACCCATATTAGTCGCTACCTGAGTCTTAGATAGTCGCGACTCATATCTTCTGTGATCTTTCATCGCGACCATCGCACTCAACTTATCATGACCCATATCTCTATCCCTTAGTCGCGACCTAAATCTTCTGTCGTCGTGACCATAACATTTTCTAGTCACAACCAGCCCACTTTACCTATTAGTCGCGACACACACATCATTCAGTCGCGTCTAAACCTTTCTGCCATTATTAGTCGCGACGTCACTACTTCCTAGTCGCGACCACACTGCTTTCTGGTCACGTATAACTCTTTCTATAACCATTAGTCGCGACCACAGTACTCCCTAGTCGCGACCATAATGATCAGCTCTCATCTCCACAACCTTTGACCTTTACATCATCCCAAATGGCCATTCTACCCCTTGGGACTTTCACTGTTTACACATAAGTCCCCATACTTTCGCTTATTTGCAGCTTAGTCCCTGAAACTCTCTGCGTGTCTCCGGGACTTCTGCTCGAAGGGGGTCTAGTAGCCTCTCAATCCTAGGCTATTTTCACATCTCTAGGCCTAAAAATTGGGACGTTACATCCTTGGCCTTGGATTAGTTATAGCTTGGGGGCATTCTCAAGAAAAATATTCGGGCTTCCCACAGGTATAACAAATATTCTGGCCCATTAAAACTGGTCTATCACCATGATTCTTTCCACACTTGTCACATGCTCGGGCCTTTGAATCTTTGTTGTTGGACCTTCCGCGAAAATTTCCTCTATTTGGCCTCCTGTTCTGCCATGGTCGCTTTCTTTTCTTATAGCCGCTACCACTTACAGCTTCTTAGTTTCGACCAGTTTTGTCAGGAGCTGCCTGATCCCTGTTTCCCGATCTGAATAACATTCGGTGATTCATGCTATTTTCAACAATACGGCATGCCTCCACAGCCTTATTAAACTGGCTGTATTGTTGAGGAGTTAACTTCTCCTTTAGCGTGGAATTCAACCCTCGAATCATCCTTTCCGTCATCTAGCGCTCATCATCCACCTGGCACAGATAAGTGGAATATTGAGATAACCGGATAAACTTAGCAAGATATTCATCAAAAGATTCTTTCTCTCCTTGCCTCAGTACCAGGAATTTAGCCTCTCTTTCATCTCTGACCGACTGAGGGAAATATTTTTCATAAAACTGCTCAAGAAACACTTCCCAGGTAACCGGAATATCTCTTGCTTGCAAAAGCAATTCTGTGTTCTTCCACCACCTATCAGCATCTTTTTCTAGCTGATAGATGGCCATTTGAGCTTTGGTTTCAGTCGGGCAGTCGAGGACCTTGAACATCTTTTCTAGCCTGCTAATCCAATCCTCCGCTATCTATACCTCGAACGTTCCTTCAAACACTGGAGGATTGTAATTGTAGAACCTGATCATCCATTGTTGGATGCTATCTACATCCTCTCTCGGATTAACCCGTCTCTGGGGCTGTACCGGTTGCTGTTGTACTCTCTTCGGTTCTCTATCAGCCGTTCCTAAAGGCTCGGGCGGTCTTAGGTTGCTTACTGCTCTGCTACTGCTGCAGCTATGGCAGCATCTCTCTCCCGCTCATTGCGTGCCGAGCTACCTGTATTTCCTCAATCATCCTTTGCTGTTGTTCTAATCGTTCTAAAATTATTTGATTAAGATTTCCAGCCTCTCGTGGTTCCTCTGCTGGAATAGTTCTTCTTATTTGAACCATTTTGTTATACTATAAAGCAGAAAGAGAATGCGATAAATAACATAATTCACATTCTATTCTAAACATAGTATACATACAGGGTATGCGTATATGTCACAATCATACATACACTACCATACTAGCCTTTTATACATCACATATATACATTGAGAATATTACCCTTTATAACATACCCTAGTCCTTCTTAAACTTTATTCTAATAAACTTTCCTACTAGGTAAATCCATTCGGATATGGTACAATATGGTTCTTCATCAAAGTATTGCTCCAACTCTGTTCTCCAGGTAGGGGTAGTCGGCAGTTCATCGTCTATAATCTCTGTCCAAAGCCTCAGGGTCAACATATTTGGATCCCAGGCTTGATATATCGCCTTTACTCTCGTAATAAAATCCCGATAAACCGTATAATCTTGATCTACATCTCTGACCAGGGTCTGCCTCAGCTCATATAGCTATCGGGCTAACACTACTGATTTCTTAAACTGTTCTCTACTCAGGTTCTTCCCTGGTAACATTCCTATGATCAGATCTCCCAAAGATATCTCTACCAGTGTCACTCTGGGTCTACTAGGAATTAGCACATCAGTCTGATCAGGTACTTGACTGGATCCTAAAATATTAGAAACATATCCTGCTATACTCGGGGGTACCGTATTTATTGGAATAGCAGGAATAGGACCCTCCGATATCTCAATCATAATGTTTGATCTTACTGAGGAACTAGTCATCTCAAAATCACTAAGCATCATTTCCTCCTCTTCCTGGGATATCCCTTCAGGGCTGCCTGAACTATAGACCTTCGGTCTAGGATCCCCTTAGTTCACTATGGTTTCAGATCTGGATCTATATCTAGCCATCCTGCAAACACTATCTTAGTGTTAATTATGACAGCTTTATCATGGTATATCTATCTATAAATCATCTATTTAGAGTATTTCCTAAGCCAGAATCCTTTGCTCTGATACCAAAATGAAACATCCTTATTTTCGTATGTTCCAGGGACCATTTGGTAGCATTTAGAACCACTTACAAGGTCATCGAAGTCCAATTTCTCAATCTGGAGTTTTACTCTTATCGAGTATTGTTTACTGTGCAAATTCTATATGAGTGACCTGACTTTAAAAATAATTAATTCTAAAAAAATTGAAACGAAGTGGTTCAACTTGCTACATGAAGCTAACTCAATTATCTTTCAGGGAAAAATCACTTATTGACCAATCTTTGACCAAGTCAATGTGGGTCAATGTTACAACTTTACTGTTCATCCAGCATTTTTTCCCTGAATCTAGCATTTTGGTCCTAACTTTGATAATTTATATCTCCATGTATAGACATCCAAATGAGGCATTATATATATCAAATCGAATCTTAGTATGTATACTATTTACCATAAAAATATCATACATTTATTCATCCATTTACTATTTTTAATTATGGATCAAACATCATCATGTCACCACGTATTACTGTTCATAGTGGTAAATTTCAGCACTCAACTTTGCATACATATGCATACATCCATCATATATCAGGCAAACATGCCAAACAATACTCATTATTAATTAATAAGTTGTTATACATCATAACATGTACAAAATTCTCATATTTCTAATACATCCTTCCTGCCTGAAATCCGGCAGCATAACCGCTACGCTTCGTCTTTAGAAAGTAACTGATCTTGTACCAATTCGGTAATTCCCGTGAGAACTACCATTCTACGTAAGTACCAGGAAAGACTGGATGAACCGGCTAGGTCCACTCACTTCCAGCCTCCTTAGACAGTACCTACGTACACAGTACGTATCAGTTCCTTTCTTTGTTACTACCACTTTGCCAGAATTTCCAAAATTTACTTCGACATAGCCTCCCCTGTAATGGGTTATTTGGGATGATATTCGGGAGAATCTTAGTAGTAATAATCATAACAATATATATAATGCAGAGTGACAGTGCTTGCTTGTGATTGTGTACAGATAAGTATGCTGCGTGCTTCCATACTCAATAACATATGATCATAGCATTGTAATAGAGCTTCAACCATAACATATAAGACAACAATCCAACCAATCAATAGCACAACAAATCACAAAGCCATTACATAAAAGCTAGGATTAGTTACTACCTCAAAAGCTTAGCAGAACTCTAGAATCTCTATACTGCTTTCAACTCTTCCAGAACTTCCTTTCATCTTTCTTCCTTGCTCCTTCTCTCTCAAGAACTTCTTTCTCTCTCCTAAAAGTGCTCTAGGCCGTGATGAATGAAGGCAAGGGGGTATTTATAGTTTTGATGGATGGCATTTCCGTAATTTCCAAGAGCTCTGAACTTGTGGCCACCGTTTTTCTGGAATTTCTTATTTTCTTTATTCCCTTTACTGCATCATCATGACATCATCCCAAGGGACACCTCATGGGACAACTCATCCCTCACATTCTTCACATGGAAAAATTGAAGGGCCAAGAAGCCTCTGGAGAAATTCCAGTCCAATCCGGTACCAGCCTGTCTGTTTCCTCGAAAACTGGACTGTTTTCTAAATCCAATTTTTCTGAAAACCCATATTATGTCTTCTGACCTTAAATTTAGTATTTGGATCCTTTATATCATTAATATTTTTATACTGGGTCTAAACTCAATTACATATCCCCTGCAAAATGACCAAAATACCCCTGGGTGCCCTTTCTTGCACTATCTTAACTCTAAGGGTAAAATCATCATTTTACACCTTTCTGTACCCTGTCAGGGCATATACTAACTCTGGTTAACCTCACCTGTGTATGTCTTGGCTTCTGAGCCTGTCCAGAATGACCAAAATGCCCCTTCATACAACTATTACCCTTTAGTACAACACAGGGGTATTTTCGTAATTTCGTACTTTTCCGGGGTTTTGCCGGACACTGGCGCACCTATCAGTCCAAGGGTCTTATTGGGCCTTTGACGGCGCCATTATTGGGCCTCCTAGGGTCCATTACCTTTATGGCACGCATTACGAGGAATCTTCCCCTGGCAATGTTCATCGAGTCTTTTAGCTATCATACACCGTTTATACACATCTCCGGACACCTGCTCCTTTTATCAGATACACTGGCCTACTATGTCTAGGCATCCTTTTGGGTCACAACGGGTATCTGACTAATGTTACCTGACCTCATTCAGTCTTAGTTTAAATACCGATAAATCTCCCTATCGGATACCTGGAGGCCTCATACTCCCGTCTGTATTTGCTAATTTGTGAATAACTTTTTCTACAGACCTCCTATCGGTATTCTGTCAGTTTCCTGACATCCGCCTCATCAGGACGCATCATCCTGTAATTTCTCACATATATCTGAGGTCTAGGATATCCGGTAGAAATTTTTTATACTTTTAGACTATCAGATCAATTTTGGCTATCTGGAGTCATGAAAAATTCCTTTATTAAGCTGGATTACCCAGCGTCACTTGCCCTATCTACTGGTGAAATATGGGGCTGATCGGAATACGATTACTATTTTTTCCTATTTTCGGTCCAATTTTTTATAATTACACTTTTGTCCTGGAAACTTTTCTTCTTTTCAACTAAGTCCCTTTATTTGGCTAAAATTACACCTAAAGACCCCACATTTTTGTCTACTTTTCCTTCTTAGCCTTAAACTTTCCATAATTGCACTTAAGTCCTTCCCTTTTCTTTCTTTTTCAATTTAATCCCTTTCTTTACATAAATAGCCACTTCTTTTTCCTGAAAAATAACTCATATATTTCGTTAAATTTGTACATACAAATCAGTACAGAAAATTAGGGATATTACAATATCTCCTCTCTGTACTTTTTAGTCTCGACCTAGAGTATTTTTAGTTGTGACCTTATCTTTTTGAACTGCGATTACTTCATCATAATTGCTAAAATTGTTGCATTGCTGATATATTTGATCTTCTGCATTATTATTGAGTGTGATTTGTATGAACAAAACCTCTGAATTCTTTCTATTGGATAGAGAAATCATAGAACACTTAGGCAAATTAAGAAGGCTAAAATCTTAAATTAAGCTAGTGTTACATCTGAGCTTAGTTCTTCTAGTCAATATGTTGCTGCTGAGATTGAACCTGCATTTGGTAACATCCTAGATAATCATCTTGTCATGGAGCATGTAAATGTAGGTGAAGCTCATACTCATAATCAGAATAATCAACATGAGTAGTGTAAAATCCTAATTTTTAGGCCCAGAGACTCAGAAAGTAGCCTGAAATAGATAGGCTACCAGACCCCTTTGAGCATAAGTGCCAGGGACTTATATGTAAATAATTAAAGTCCTAGGGCTATAATAGTCATTTTAGAAAAGAAAGGGGCTAAAGTGAAAAGTTTAAAAGTCTCTTGGTGCAAAAGTAAAAGTAGACACAAGTTATAAGGCCAAAAGAGAAAGTAGACAAAAATGTGGGGTCTTTAAGTGTAATTTTAGCCAAATGTGAGGACATAAATGTAATTTATCAAAAGTACAAGGGGCAAAATGGTAATTATAGAAAATTGAGCCGAAAGTGGCTTAGAACTGCCCGGAAGCATTTCAGTCCCAAATTTCTCCAATAGATAGAGGAAATAATACTGGTTAATCTGGCTTAATACAGGAATTTTATCAGGACTCCGGATAGCCGAAATTTATCTGATAGTATAAAAGTATAAAAAATTCTTATCGGATCTCCTATACCTCAGATATGAGTGAAAAATTACAGGAATGTGCGTCCTGTAAAGACGGAAGTTGGAGAATTGAAGAATCCCAAAAGGAGTTCTGTAGAAAAAGTTATTCACTTTTTAGTGAATTTAGATGGGAGTTTGTGAGCTCATGGTATCCGATAGGGAAATTTAGCAGTAAATAAATTGGGACTGAATGAGCCTATATGACATCACTCAGAGGCCCATAATGATACCAAGGAAGGCCCAGGCCCAGGATATCGGTTCAGCGGTAAAAGGGGCCGGTGTCCGGAAAAAGGTGCAAAATGACGAAAATGCCCTTATGTTATAAAATAGCTAAAGAATGAGTGAAGAGTATTTTGGTCATTTGGCTAAGGTTAGACAGTCAAGAAAGGTTATCTGGATAGTTGACCAGGGTCAGAGAATACTCTGGTAAAGTGTGAAAAGACGATAATGCCCCTAGACTCATTAAAGTAAATAAAGAGGAACCAAGGGCATTTTAGTAATTTGCCAAGGGATGTTTCTTGGGAATCGAGCCATCAGAGTACTTGAGCTTGATCAGAAACCCAAGATAGCATTCCCAGAGTGCAAAAACGTAGCCCAAGAATTATGTGGGTTAAAGTAGCATTAAAATACTATTGTAGTGCTTTTTCAATAAAGTAAGGTTACTCGGTTGACGTGATAACTGGCGAATTGATAAGATAAAGTCCTGGACTTATCCGGAAGCCATGAGGTGGCATTAAAGGGACCCAAAAGGCGCCACATGGCATGAGCATAAAGGAAGGAGAAAAAGCTAAGGACACGTGGCACGATCTCAGGCGTTCATTCCGGGACAAGACTCTGGAATTCTCTGGACGTGCTGAGTCAGCTGGTGAGGTGTACAAAGGGCCCCACCATTGCGCCACCTAGCATGTGAGGTGTCCCTTGATGATGTCACTTTTGATGAGTCATCATTGAGGATGGTGTCATCATAGTGATGTAAGCAAGACTTGGTGGGCAAGCAAAGTGATCTGAGCCGTTCATTGCGATTTGATCTAGACCGTTCATTTTGAAACATCCTCCTTTATATCTCTCAAAGTACTCTTGCTATAGCACTCTCAACTGGATATTATCTCTCTTGCTGGAATTCCTGGTAGAAAATAACTGTATTGATTCGGTAATTCCCCATGAGAACTACCATTCTACGTAAGTACCCAGGAAAGACTGGATGAACCGACTAGGTCCACTCACTTCTAGCCTCCTTAGACAGCACCTACGTACACAGTACTTTATATAGTCTACCAGCACAACGGCATTTTCTAGCAATATCTTTAAATCTTAACCTTAAAACCTTGACCTTAGATTTTGAACTTAAACCTTAATCTTACTTATACTCAATTGGAACTATTTTAGAACATTGGAATACCTCTTAACCTTAAAAACATGAATTTCCAAGAGTTGGGCTTACGGGTACTGTTCACTACCACTATTCACTGGGTAATTGCAGATTACAGCCTGAACTTTGGAAATTCATAACTAAATCTAGAAAAATTGTTTTGAGGTGATTCCAATTTGTAATGAAATATATTTCATTTAACTTTGATATAAAAATATGAAAATGAGTTTTCCTAGTCCAGATCAAATCAGTTTATTCGTTGAACTTTACTGTTCATTTGGTAAATCTGGAAATTCCAGTTTCCTTGCCCCATTTTCAAAAATTCATTTCTCCTTGTATACTTATCCAATTGAGTCAAATTACATATGGTTTTAAAGATCAGAATGTTTAATTTAATCTCACCAAAAATCTCGGACAAAATCAGTCATTTACTATATGAAAATCACGTTGGAATCTTACTGTATCGGGTGACTTGTTTTATCTGGATCCAGATCTTAAGTCCAACTTTGAAAAATCATATCAATTTGAAAACTTCACCAAATTACGTGTTCTTGGTGTCCAATTAAATCTATGAATCTTATATATGTTCATGCCAAATTTCAAATGAAACCGAAACAGATAAGGCACTCAAAATATCGATGGAAGCTCACTCCCTCGGATCGGATGTTGTAAGCATATACATATTACATGTCATTACATTATCCTCAAAGTTCTAGGCATGCTTCTCAAGTCATAAACACATTGATCATCCAATTTACCTTCCTCCTTGTGAAGTTCCAGCACCTAGAGCAATGTTTATTGATATGGAAGGAATGAGATTTCATGGAAATCCCAATAGCAAGTAATATAAACTATAAGGTTATGCATGTTTGATTGAATGCCTAACATGTTATCATGCAATAGGAGCTAATTCATGCTTATACATAAGCAACTCTAATATGCATATTGTCATGACATATATTGCAAGGAGTATCACATACTCATATCACATCATCATCATCATCACACAACATTCTATGCTCAACCAAACCTTCATGCATAACAAGTAAGCAAAACAATCAAAGCACATAAGTTTATAGTTAGATATTCTTGCTACCTCTTGTAGATCCTTGTTCTTCCTTTCTTGAAATGGTCTTTCCTTGCCACAAATGTCAAATCCTAAATATTACAATATGATTACCAAATTATAACTCCATTCCAAACAAATTCCAAGTCTAGTTTCAATAAGCTCCCTTTTTCCAAAAAATCTCATTTTGGTTCCAATGCTTCCCATACTTGTTCCTCCACTTTACCCCCCCACAAAATCTCATTTTAAGACCATTGGAAGCATCAAAATTATGAAATTCAAATCACTGTTCACGCGAGTGAACAGTAACCGTGAGGAATTTTCAACATTACAACCTTTAATTCCAATGGTTTCCAAGGTTCAAAACCTTTCCAATCCTACACAAAATCATCATATAAACTCAATGGAAGCATTAAATCATGGAAATTCCATTTCCTTCTATTATGAACAGTGCAAACCGAAATGGTAAAGTGAAGAACATCAACTTACTTCACAACCAAGCATGTAACTAGCTTGTTTAAACTTGTCTTAACTATCTATGACCTAAAACTCATATTCCTTTCACATATACACAATTTCCAGCAGCATCCCCCAAGATTTAAGCCTCAAAAATCACTTAAACTCAAGCACAAACCATAAGAACAAAAGGTAGAAGCAAGGAGACAACTTACCTTACTTGCTCCTTCAAGACCCTTGCTTCTTCCTTGCTTTCTTCCACTTTCTTTCTCTAGAACTCACTTCTCTCTCTAAAGGAGCTCTTGGGTGTGAAGAATGAACAGAAAGGGGGGTATTTATAGCAAAAGTCATGTGTCATTTGAAGGCCAAGATCACTTTGGAAACTATTTAATCTAATGGTTAAAGGTTTGATCTTGGAATGTCTTTTCACTTTTCACCCATGACCTTACCACCATGACATAACTAGCATGGCCTCACTTGGTACACCTCACTCCTCTTCTTGGCGCCATTTTTGAGTCCATGTGGGTCCCACCGTGTGCAAAACCTAATTCTTACTTTATTCTATTTTTCTTTCTTTTTTTTTAAATCCATAAATTATTTATTTTTGGACTTGGACTCCAAGATAACTTTTGGGCCTTATTGGGCTAGCCTAGAATGACATGTTGGGTCTCTTTTAGGTCCAATAGCTAATTGGCCCAAATCCCAATGTTCTTTCCTTATACCGATATCTATAAATTACCCTGATCTTAGCATAAATGCTAAACACCTCTTTTAATTGTTCTAACATTTTTAAAAATTCATTCTAATATAAAATGAATTCTCTACAAAGTTTCATAATTTTCTGAGACCCAGAAGTCCTGTTAAAAATTACATATGTTTCCTTTAACCCTTTATCGATGTCCTTTTTCACCGTAAATTCCATAATTAATTCTACAGGACTCCTTTTTGACTTCTGTCAACTCCATAAATTCTCATATTAATTATAATAATTTACTATCAAATTTTATCTGATATCCATCCATTGAATGAAATGACCAAAATGCCCTCCATTTACTTCTGGTTTCTTAGGGCATCACAGTGGCATTTTCGTAATTTTGCACTTTGGCTCTTAGACTTTCTTCCTCTTCCAATTAATCCTTTTCTTTACATAAATATGGCCACAAATTTTCCAAAAATTTTATATATTTTATTCAACCTGTACATACAACTTAGTACAGAAATTAGGGATGTTACATTTCTCTCCCCCTTAAAATAAATTTCGTCCCCGAAATTTACAACATATACACTCTACCAAAATAAATCAGGGTACATCTCCCTCATCTTGTCTTCTGTTTCCCAGGTAGCTTCATTCTCTGTTAAGTGTAACATCCTGATTTTTGGTCTAGGAGAACTGGGAAGTAGTCTGATATGGGCAGGCTGCTAAACCCGTAGTCCTAGGGTGGTAATCTGATATGGGCGGATTACTTACCTGTATTTTGTAGGAATCCGAGGGATGAGTAAGTCCTTCAGGATTTAAAGATGAGTTAAGTCTTTAACCTACAGAATCGGGATAGTTCACCTAGGTTCAAAATGAGGAATGTGAGGAATGTCCTAAGTCTTAAGCCTAGGAATTCTGCAGGTAGCTTGATATGGGCTGGCTCCTGTGTAAGATAACCTGATATGGGCGAGTTGTTAAGCCTTTCAATTAACGATGACTCCCGAAGAGTTTAAGGGATGAGTTATTGAAAGAGAATTTCTAGAACTTAAGATGAAGGATGAGAAGCTGAGTAACGAGGCCAGAAAGAGAATGCAGGGGCATAATCGTAATTATGGGAAATATTGGGCTGTAGCTGATGAGTACCATATTTTTCCAAAAAATAGAGAAAATTATGCTGATCATTTCACTGAACTGTGAAATGTGAATATGAGGTCTCTATGTATATGAAAGAATTAGAAATGTGACCAAGGGTAAAATGGTCATTTTTGAAAAGTGTGCGCGGGAGCGTACTTTCAGGCCAAAATAGCCCAGCCTGGATAAAATATCTGAAAATATCGGGAGATAGAGAGAAGAATTCCGGGTTGAATGACGCAACACAGAATTTTGATTTGAGGTCCCGATTTTTCTGTAAAAATTCCTGAAGATGGGAATTTACAGTTATAATCGGTAAAGGAAAGGCAGTCCGAATAGAGATGATCGGACTGTGGCCAGAGGCCATACAGTGTTTTCTAAGGCCCATAGTGACACCAGGGATGGCCCAGGCCCATTAGATCAGTCCAGTGGTAAGAGGGGCCGATGTCCGGGAAAAAGGTGCGAAATGACGAAAATGCCCCTGTGTTATAGAATAGCTGAAGAATGAGTAAAGGGTATTTTGGTCATTTGCCTAAGGTTAGACAGTCCAGGGAAGTTATCTGGATAGTTGACCAGGGTCAAAGAATACTCTGGTAAGATGGGAAAAGACAATAATGCCCCTAGACCTAGTAAAGTAAAGAAAGGGAGACTAAGGGCATTTTGGTAATTTGCCAAGGGGTGCTCTTGGGAATCGTGCCATCAGAGTACTTGGGCTAGATTAGAGATCCAAGATGATATTCCCAGGCCCAAAAACGCAGGCCCAGTGATTCAGGGGAAAAGTGACATTAAAATAATGATTTAATGACTTTTCAGTAAAGTAAAGTTACTCGGTTGGCACGATAACCGAGGAGGTGATCAGATAAAGTCCGGGACTTATCTGGATAGCATTGGAAAGCGTGAAAGGTCCCTTCCAGGTGCCACATGGCACTGGTCTAAAGGGAGAAGAAAAGTTAAGGACACATGGCACAATCTTAGCCGGTGAGTCCAGTTTGTGGGAAATCGGACCGGACCGGTACTGGATTGAACTGGAAATGCTGAGTCAGCTGATGAGGTGTCCAGGAATTGTGACATGTGAAGAATGTGGCGATGAGGTGTCCTGGGTGATTCAGTAAAAAGGAATAAAAGAAAATAAGAAATTCTAGGAAAAAACCAGGACCACATGTTCAGATGGCTTTAAAATTACAGGAATGTGAAACATCCTTCCTTTCATATGTCTTAGGGACCATTCAGTAGCATTTAGAACCACTTTCAAGGTCATTGAAGTCCAATTCCCCAATCTGGAATTTTACTCTTATCGAGTACTGTTCACTTGAAAATTCCAGATGAGTGACCTGACTTCGAAAAATCATAACTAATTCTAAAAAAATCGAAATGAAGTGGTTCCAATTTCTAAATGAAGATAACTCAATTATATTTCAGGGAAAAATAACCCGTTGACCATTAGTTGACCAAGTCAACGTCAGTCAATGTGTCAACTTTACTGTTCATCTCACGTTTTTCTCCCTGAATCCAGCATTCTGGTCCCAACTTTGATAATTTATATCTTCTTGTGTAGACATCCAAATGAGTCATACTATATATAAAATTGAAGCTTGGTATGTCTACTATTTACCTTAAGAATTTCATACATTTATTCATCCATTTACTATTTTTAATCATTTATCAAACATGACCTTATCACCACGTATTACTGTTCACAGTGGTAATTTCCAGCATTTCTACTTTGCATACATATACATACATCCATCATACATCAGTCAAACATGCCACACAACAATTATTATTAATTAATAAATTGTTTTACATCTGGCCATGTACATAAATTCTCATATCTCTATTGCATCTTTTCCTGCCTGAGGTCCGGTAGCATAACCGCTACGCTTCATCTGTACAAAGAACTGAACCGTACTGATTCGGTAATCCCCTCATGAGAACTACCATTCTACGTAGTACCCAGGAAAGACTAGATGAACCGGCTAGGTCCACTCACTTCTAGCCTCCTTAGACAGCACTACGTACACAGTACTTATCATATACTGATGTTCAGTCTTTACTTCGGCAGCATAACGGCGTCTTTTAAAATTCCCAGAATTCATTTTGACATAACCTCCCCTGTAATGGTTTACTTATTGGGATGAGATTAGGGGGAATCTCAGTAGCAACAATCATAACAATATATGTAATGCAGAGTGACAGTGCTTGCTTGTGATTGTGTACAGATAAGTATGCTGCGTGCTTCCATGCTTAATAACATATGATCATAGCATTACAGCAGAGCTTTAGACATAACATATAAGACAACAATCCAACCAAACAATAGCACAATAAATCACAAAGCCATTACATAAAAGCTAGGATTAGTTACTACCTGGCTAGCTTAACAGAACTCCACTATCCTTATTCTGCTTCCAGCTCCGCCAGAACTTCCTTACTTCCTTTTCTCCTTTCTCTCTTCCTTTCCTTCTCCTTCTCTCTCTTCTTTCTCTCCCTTACCCAAGCTATGCGTGAATGAAAATGGAATGGAGGGGGGGTATTTATAATTGCCTTCAATGGCAATTCTGCAGTTTCTATAAACTTTGATCCTGCGGTCCTGGTTTTTCCTGGATTTTCCTATTTTCTTTAATTCCTCCTTTACTGCATCATGCATGACATCATCGGGACACCTCACCGGGACACCTCAGCGCCACATTTATCACATGTCTAAAATCCTGGACACCTCAGCAGCTGACTCAGCATGCTGACTCACCGGTCCAGTCTCTTGCCTCGTAGTACGTGTCCTCAACTTTTTCTTCTGCCTTTAAGATTGCGCCATGTGGCACCTGGAAGGGACCTTTCACGCCTTCCAATGCTATCCAGATAAATCCAGGACTTTATCTGATCACCTCCTCGGTTATCGTGCCAACCGAGTAACTTTACTTTAATGAAACAGCATTAAAATAGTATTTTAATGCCACTTTTTCCCACATACTTCATGGGCTACGTTTTTGGGCTATGGGAATGTTGTCTTGGATCGTGATCAAGCTCAAGTACTCTGATGGCTCGATTCCCAAGAAACAGCCCTTGGCAAATTACCAAAATGCCCTTGGGTGCCCTTTCTTGTATTATTTTAACCCTAAGGGTAAAATCATCATTTCATACCCTTCTGTACTCTGTCAGGGTATATACTGACTCTCAGTAACTTTATCTGTATGTACCTTGGCTTCTGGGCCTGTCCAGAATTACCAAAATGCCCTCCATTCATCTGTTACTCTTTAGTACAACCTATCAGTCCAAGCGTCTCATTGGGCCTCTGTTGGTGCCTTTCTGGGTCCAACATCCTCATGGCACGCGTTACGAGAAATCTTCCCCAGTTAATAATTATTGAATATTTTATCTATTATTCACCGTTTATACACATATCCAGACACCGGCTCCTTCTGGCTGAAACACTAGCCTGCGGTGTTCAGGCATCCCTGTGAGTCATATCAGTCATCTGACTGAGATCATCCGAACTCATTCAGTCCCTTTTTAAATACCGATAAATCTCCCTATCGGATACCCGGAGGCCTCACACTCCCGTCTGGATTTTCTAATTTGCGAATAACTTTTTCTACAGGCCTCCTATCGGTATTCTGTCAGTTTCCCGACATCCGTCCCATAAGGACGTATCATCCTGTATTTTCTCACCTATATCTGAATTCTAGGATATCCGGTATGAATTTTTATAACTTTTGGACTATCAGTCCATTTCTGGCTATCTGGAGTCTTAAAAAATTTCTGTATTAAGCCAGATTACCGAGCGTCACTTGCTCTCTCTACCGGTGAGTGTGCGCGTGAGTGCTTTTTCAGGCCAAAACAGCACGGTCCGGATAAAATATCTGAAAATACTGGGAGATAGAGAAAAGGATTCCGGATTGAATAACGCAACACAGAATTTTGATTTGAGGTCCCGATTTTTCTGTAAAAATTCTCGAAGATGGGAATTTACAGTTATAATCGGTAAAGGAAGAGCAGTCCGAATAGAGATGATCGGACTATGGCCAGAGGCCATACAGTATTTTCTAAGGCCCGTAATGACACCAGGGAAGGCTCAGGCCATAATATCAGTTCAGTGGTAAGAAAGGCCGGTGTCCGGGAAAAATGTGCAAAGTGACGAAAATGCCCTTATGTTATAGAATAACTGAAGAATGAGTAAAGGGTATTTTGGTCATTTGGCTATGGTTAGACAGTCAAGAACGGGTATTTGGATAGTTGACCAGGGTCAGAGAATACTCTGGTAAATTATGAAAAGACAATAATGCCCCTAGACCTAGAAAGGAAATGAAAGGACTTAAGTGCAATTATGGAAAGTTTCAAGGCCAAAAAGGAAAGTACACAAAAATATGAGGTCCTTAAGTGTAATTTTAGCCAAGTAAAAAGGGACTTAAATGAAAAGAAGAAAAGTTCCCTGGGGCTAAAATGTAATTAAAGAAAGTCAGGCAGGAAGTGGTTTGGACTGTCCGAAAGCATTTCAGTCCCAGATCTCACCAGTAGAGAGAGCAAGTGACGCTCGGTAATCTGACTTAATACAGGAATTTTTGAAGACTCCAGATAGCCAGAAATGGACTTATCGTCCAAAAGCTATAAAAATTCATACCGGATATCCTAGATTTTAGATATAAGTGAGAAAATACAGGATGATACGTCCTTATGGGGCGGATGTCAGGAAACTGACAGAATACCGATAGGAGGCCTGTAGAAAAAGTTATTCACAAATCAGAAAATCCAGACGGGAGTATGTGGCCTCCGAGTATCCGATAGAGAAATCTATCGGTATTTGAAAAGGGACTGAATGAGTTCGGATGACCTCAGACAGATGACTGATATGACTCACAGGGATGCCTGAACACAGCAGGCTAGTGTATCGGACAGAAGGAGCCGGTGTCCGGAAATGTGTATAAACGGTGAATAATAGATAAAATATTCGAGGAACATGGCCAGGGGAAGATTCCTCGTAATGCCTGCCATGAAGGTAACGGACCCTGAGAGGCCCAATAATGGCGCCATCAAAGGCCCAGTAAGACCCTTGGACTGATAGGTAGGCCAGTGTCCAGCAGAACCACGGAAAAGTGCGAAATTACGAAAATGCCCCTGTGTTGTACTAAAGAGTAATAGATAAATGGAGGGCATTTTGGTCATTCTGGACAGGCCCAGGAGCCAAGACACATACAGAGAAAGTTACCTAGAGTCAGTATATACCCTGACAGGGTACAGAAAGGTGTAAAATGACAATTTTACCCTTAGGGCTAAGATAGCGCAAGAAAGGGCACTCAGGGGTATTTTGGTAATTTGCCAAGGGCTATTTCTTGGGAATTGAGCCATCAGAGTACTTGAGCTTGATCAGAGACCCAAGATAATATTCCAAGGCCCAAAAAACGTAGCCCATGAAGTATGTGGGAAAAAGTGGCATTAAAATACTATTTTAATGCTGTTTCAATAAAGTAAAGTTCCTCGGTCGGCACGATAACTGAGGAGATGATCAGATAAAGTCCTGGACTTATCTGGATAGCATTGGAAGGCGTGACAGGTGCCGGTAAGATGCCACATGGCGCCAATATAGAGGAGGAAGAAAAAGTTGAGGACACGTGGTACAATCTTAGCCGGTGAGTCCAGTTTGTGGGAAATCGAACCGGACCTGTACCGGATTGGACTGGAACTGCTGAGTTAGCTGCTGAGGTGTCCAAGAAGGCTTCAATTTTGCCATGTGACATATGAGGTGTCCCATGAGGTGGCATGGAGATGATGTCATGCATGATGCAGTAAAAGGAATAAAGAAAAATAGGAAATTCCAGAAAAACCAAGACCACAGGATCAGATGGCTTCAAAATTACAAGAATGTCATTGACCAAAACTATAAATGCCCCCCTTGCTCTTAATTATGCATGGCCAAGCAAGTTTTAGAGAGAGAAGGAGGTGCTAGAGAGAGAAAGAGAGAGGAAGAAAGAAAGAAAGGAAGTTCTGGCGGAGCTGGAAGCAGAATAGAGATAGTAGAGTTCTGCTGAGCTTTTGAGGTAGTAACTAATCCTAGCTTTTATGTAATGGCTTTGTGATTTGTTGTGCTATTGTTTGGTTGGATTGTTGTCTTATGTATTATGTCTGAAGCTCTGCTATAATGCTATGATCATATGTTATTAAGCATGGAAGCATGTGGCATACTTATCTGTACACAATCACAAGCAAGCACTGTCACTCTGCATTACATATATTGTTATGATTGTTGCTACTGAGATTCCCCCGAATCTCATCCCAATAAATAACCCATTACAGGGGAGGTTATGTCAAAGTGAATTTTGGGGATTTTAAGAGACGCCGTTATGCTGCCAAAATTACAACAAGTGGCAATAGTAGAGAAAGGAACTGATACGTACTGTGTACGTAGGTACTGTCTAAGGAGGATGGAAGTGAGTGGACCTAGCCGGTTCATCCAGTATTTCCTGGGTACTTACGTAGAATGGTAGTTCTCACAGGAATTACCGAATCGGTACAAGATCAGTTACTTTCTGAAGATGAAGCGTAGCGGTTATGCTGCCGGATTTCAGGCAGGAAAAGATGCAATAGAGTTATGAGAATTTATGTACATGGCCAGATGTAAAACAACTTAATAATTAATAAAAATTATTGTTTGGCATGTTTGACTGATATATGATGGATATGTGCTTATGTATGTCATGTTGGTTGCTGAAAATTAACACTATGAACAGTAACCCGTGGGGACATGAGGATGTTTGACCCATAATTAAAAATAGTAAATGGATGAATAAATATATGATATTTTTAAGGTAAATAGTAGACATACCAAACTTTGATTTGATATATAGTATGACTCATTTGGATGCCTACAAAAGGAGATATAAATTATCAAAGTTGGGACTAGAATGCTGGATTCAGGGAGAAAAACGTTGGATGAACAGTAAAGTTGAAACCTTGACTGGAGTTGACTTGGTCAATGCATGGTTAACAAGTGATTTTTCCCTGAGATATAATTGAGTTGGATTCAAGTAGCAATTGGAACCACTCCATTTCGATTTTTATAGAATTAGTTATGATTTTTCGAAGTCAGATCACTCATCTAGAATTTGCATAGTGAACAGTACTCGATGAGAGTAAAACTCTAGATTGAGAAATTGGACTTCAGTGACCTTGTAAGTGGTTCTAAATGCTACCAAATGGTCCCTAAGATGTATGAAAGTAAGGATGTTTCATTTTGGTATCAGAGCAGAAGGTTCTGGCATAGACCAGAAAGGGCTCTGGTACAGAGCATAAGATTCTGGCACAGAACATAAGGTTCTGTCTCAGTAATGCTCTGAAATAGTTAAGATGTGTGGTATTTGGTATGGGTTATCCCAAATGTTTTACATGTGTGCATATATTATTGTGCATATATATGACAGGATTTCCCAATTCTAGAAAAAGAAGTGGAAGTCATGGTTAATACAAGAAGAACGGTTAGACCCGAAGTAGTAGAGCCTCGGGATGAGGGTATTAATAGTCAAATAGACCCTATGCAAATTGTTCTAGATAGGTTAGAACAACAACAACAAGTAATAGATGAGAGGCGGGCAACCCAGACTCGCCAAGATCAAGAACGAGATTCTGCTATCGCTACGGCGGTTGCTGCTGTAGTTGCTAGCTTACAGCAGTCTGAGAAGGAGGTAGTACCAGAGAATGGTATAGAACCTGAACCTCAGCCAGATCATGAGAAGACTGGAATGAATAGACATCAGGGGTCTATAGGAAATAACAATAACCAGGAAAGTCTGCAAACATGGATGGAACGATTCCATAAGTTTAATCCGCCCATGTTTGAAGGGACTTTTGACACCAAAGTAGCCGAGAATTGGGTAAGCCGGTTAGAGAAAATCTTTAAGATTTTAGAATGTCCTACTGAAAGGAAGGCCCAGCTGGCAGTTTACAAGATAGAAAAAGATGCGGATAGGTGGTGGAGGAATACAGAAGTGATTCTGCACTCTAGAAATATTCCACTTACATGGGAAACATTTCTTGAGCAGTTCAACGAGAAATATTTTCCACAGTCAGTAAGGGATGAACATGAAGCAGAATTTTTAATATTAAAGCAGGGTGAGCAAGAACCCTTTGACAATTATCTTGCTAGGTTCATTCGTCTTTCACGATACTCCACTTACCTATGCTGTATGAATGATGAGAGGTGGACCACTGAGAAGCTAACTCGTGGATTAAATCCTACATTGAAGGAGAAGGTTTTTCCTAGACAGATACAAAGGTTTAATGAAGCAGTAGAGGTATGCAGGATCACGGAAAAGAATATGCAATATCCAGAAAAGAGTGAGCCTGCTACATCAAGAGTGATGCTACCAGGTTCCTTGAGAGGGAACAGTAAGAAGAGAAATGGGCCAGCATATGGGTCAGAAGTTAATAAGAAGCAGGGAAGTAGGCCAGGTAGTGGGCCAAGAGAAGTTAATAGGCAACCAAGGCCTAATGTATGTAGGAACTGTGGTCGAGACCATGATACGAGGCCTTGTCCAATAGGTTAAGGGTTATGCTATAGGTGTGGAAAGCCTAGACATTATACCAGGGAGTGTCCACAGAACACAATAGGCAAAAGATACCCGACTCAGGGAAGAGTATATGCCCTGACTGGCAACGAGATAAGAAAGTCGCCTGCACCAAATTAAGGTACGAGATTAATTGTGTTATGTATCCACTGGCCAATGAATAGATAAATCCTGTATGTGATTGGATTGTATTGTCCAGTGTGCACACTATTGAGCTACCCTATACCTAGTATGTTGCCTATGTGTGCGAATGAATATGATTACAGGTTTTAAAAGTAGGAAGTAGAGAAAACATATGCAAGGTAGTTAGGGTTAGTCAAACCCTTGAGTGTTAAAACTTACATTATGGCTTAAAGGAGTCCAGGTCGCGATGTTATAAGAGATAGGTCGCGACTAAAGGACACAGGAATGCCAGGTTGTGACGAGTAGCGTATGATAGTCGCGACTAAAAGTCGCAGAGCATGTGAATTGCGACTATGCAGTTCTCAGGTCATAACAAAATATAGTAGAGGCCATATGATAATGAAGGTAATAACCTTGCTGAAGTCCATCAGCTAAGAGGATTGGAATAGCATATGGTAAGCTAGACAGTACAAAGGTACTGAGGTACGAAAGATCAGTTAAGACAATGTGTAAAAGTAGATCCTCTATGTGATAACTAAGAACAGATATACGTTACAGGGGTTTTATTCAGCTAATCTGAATAGAAGACCTAAAAGCTAGAATGAGATTTGCCTAGGAATGATCCTAGTACATGGCCTAATGGTAAAGACGTGATGGGTAATAGATAAAGAGCTAAATGTTCCCTGAGCAGAGGGATTCCATCACGGAGAAGAAGTAGACCTAGGGGAGAATACCCTAGAGAACAGAGGTAATAGTGAGAGATGATGAATGAGATCCAGGCGACTCAAGTTTGCTAGGATAAAAAGAGAGACCAATAAGGAACCATAGTCCGGTCAAGAGTAGACTAGGACTAATGGATAGATAGAAGAAGTTAAGAGATAATAAAGAGGTAGCCACAGTTAAAAGATAAAGTGACTATCCTATTCCCTATCTAAGATAGAGTAATGAAGGGTTGAGTCTATACCTTGGTAAGAGGGTAGCGTGGCAGCCTAAGTGAAATAGATGGAGGTTTCAGGATGAATGATCAGGATATGATAGGCAAAATGATAAATGAAATACGTTTTGAGGCTTACTTAGATTATTACAATGTCTGATGGATGGTTGAGCAAAATATGAAGATGATATGGATTATGTTGCCATAAGATATGATAATTGCATCTCCTTGCAGTTGTCATATGTTAGAGTATGCTATGTAGAATGGATACTCCCCTTTTGCAGTGCATGCAGGGTAGAGTATATATGAGTACATATATGAGATGAGAAAGTATGTTGCTCCCCTACCATATGATATTGAGGATGATAGTTAGTCTCGGTTTATGGGGCGATAAGTTATGATATGATTTATGATTGAGGTTACTCAGATATGATTGCGGTTACTCAGGTATTTCTATAGGCTTGTGAATACAGTACTCAGGGCCATTTCTATTGAAAAAAAATGGTAGATAGAAAGTAGTAGATAACAATAAAGGGATTGTTCTAGATCACTCTTCAGATAAGAGTTGGATCTGAAACAGATGACTCTCAGATAGAGCTAGATTCAGATGAGTATAGATCACTCTTTAGATAAGAGTTGGATCTGGTATAAATGACTCGTAGTTAGAGCATAGTTCAAATGGCTCGCAGTTAGAGCACAGGTTGAAAGATGAGAAAGAACTCCTGAGTAAAAGAGGAAGTAAGTAAAGTCTGGGTAAATGAAATAAGGCTATAAAATTTCTAAAATATTTATTTATGGAGTTATCAACAGGTGGAAGCAGTTAACCTTATAACTTAGTCTGTTGGTTTAAGATCTTCAGGAGATATATAGTCCCGGCTGGAAAAAAGCATTTCAACACCGGTTGAAAATGGCATTCAACATCGCACACATAACCGGTGTAGAAACGGACCGTGTAAAACGTGAGACCTTTTACACCGGTCACGTAACCGGTGTAGAATGTTTGATTTTTTACACCGGACAAAAGTTTAAATCGGCTCACATTTACATCCGGTGTATTATTTTTAACATCTACACCGGTTTGAATATTGGGACGGTGTAGATTTTTCAAATGTTAACACCGGTTAAATATGGGACGGTGTGTAGAATGTATACTTTTTTACACCGGTCTACATGTTAAAGTGGTTCACATTTACATCCGGTATATTATGTTTTAACGTGTACACCGGTTTGAATATTGGGACGGTGTAGATTATTGAAATTTTAACACCAGTTGTATAATGGGACGGTGTAGATGTTATTAAATTTAATTTATATATTATGATATATGTTCTTTCTACACCGATAGGTATATACCTCCGCTGTAGATGTTATTAAATTTATATTTAATACATTTCGTTGGCCTGAAGCTTCAGAAATAAACTGCCCAAATATAATATACGACTCAATCATCGATCATCATCAGTCCAAGATGCCAGAGACATATATATATAATTCAATTGCTCATTATATTATTCATTGAATAAAACTCAATACAAAAATGCTACAATTTGAACAGACAAGTAGAAAAAGGTATTCAGTGAAAGACAAATACTATTGAGAAGGAAGGAATTGAACAAAAAACTCTGCCCACCGATTACGCAGGTCCTCAATATCTTGGTCAGGAAATGGATCAGGTTGATTAAACATCTGAAATATGAAATCAAAATCAAAGAAATTAAGGCATTACTAATATAGATTAGATTGAGAATTAAGAAATACGAAATCATCAAAAATACAATTTTACCTCCTCAGTTAGGTCAATCCTATTTGACAAGATAATATTGACCATGTGTCTAACTATGTAGAAGCCACACAAGTTGCTTTCTCTGGGTTGCCTTCGACTCTGTAATGTTAACAAGATAAAAATTATTTCTCATCATCAAAACGGGGAACCTAGCTAACACCCAATATATACTTTTATTACCTTCGGTGTGATCCATTCAGGGTCCCTCACCAAATTAGCGTGCTTAAGGCCCCTTGCAACTGCGAACGTCCTCATAGCCCTATGACCAAATTAAAGTTAATAAGTTAGTAACCCATTTATCACAAAGATCATTGTGTATAGAAGATAACTCACGTGTTCATGATCTTCCTGACATCAACCGAGGGCTTGTAATGGAGGGAGCATAAGAAGAAAACTTTATAGCTATGCTTACATAGGATGACAAGTTGCCAATGATTGCTGTAGAGATTAGTTAAAAGAGAATGAGTATTACAATTAAGCAAATACAAAACTAGTATATATGAAATAAAATGAAATATTATTATTCTTACTCCTGCATATATGGTGCGAAGAAACAATCAATATAGGTTTCACCGAGCCTACTTGAAATGTATGCAAGCCTCGAAGATTGAGAGGTCCCTTTAGCATAAATCTGAAGTGGGCATAGGAATCCGAACTTTTTTTGTTTGCCCTTGGAGGAAACCAACTCAGCTTACATGTACCTACAGGAAATGCATAAACGACATTAGTTGTAAGACTTGAACTTTGTTATTACATATATTTACATTTAAATTATATTTACATAAAAAATACTTGGATGCAGCCGGAGGTCAGTTCTTCCTTGAGAGTGATCAGAGATTTAACGTCCGCATGGTCCAGGAAGGCCGGTGCCCCCACGTCGCCCATAACTGAATCCATAGGCAACGAGTCCACATGGAACATTTTGTCATATGCCAATAGGATCACACGTTGCATGGCATTCAAAGTGGGAGGGGTGGGAAGTTGGCTGGGGGATGAGGCGATGTGATCCGAAACAAGATACTTTGGCCACAATATGAAAGTCCCTTTTGCTTGGCTCACTGTCTTCACCTCATCAGTGGGAATTGGGATAAGAGCATCTCCAATTAGCACGGCTTCAACTGTCACCCTTAATTGTGTTGGAAATTGTGCCCTAGGGGACAATCATTGTATCAGGTTATCACATTATTTGCATGTTTACTGTGATGACCATCCTTGGATAACTCATGATCTTATCCTAAATATCCCTGGTCGGTCATCTATGTGGGAGCAGAGATGAAATAAGACCAGTATGACTTTGAAGATATATAGAGATATAAATCAAAGTCATAAGCACATATAAGAGTACAGGGTGTTGGACCGACCCGCTATGAGAGAGCTGCATGGGTTAAGTCATAAGTTTCTCTCATATACAAGCCATGTCACTATGCCCTTTGACCTGAGATCATCATGGATTCCTACATGACAAACGCTCAGCTTTGACCTAGTCAAAAGTCACTTTTGACCGAGTGATCATAAAGGCTATGCTCAGGCTTAGTGATTTTTCATGCGGAGGAATGTGAATGGTCAAGATGGAATTTGTCCCTCACATTCGTAGAGAGATATTACTGGGCCCCTCGATGAGTGAGTCTGAGAAATGTATGGCCATACTAGAATGGAAGGGTAGTTCCATTTTTATATTCAGACTACTCAGGGATCGAGAAAGTAACGGTCAGGAACAGGAGGATGACGTTCACCATGCCTCATCCTTGACCGAAATATCGTGTGACAAAAGGGACTTGATATGGTTGTATGAAAGGTTACATCGTTTAATGATCCTCATATGTTTTGGATAGTCGTAATGCCTTGCTAGAGACCGCTTACGACTTGTGGGTCAGTATAGTAACTGGCCCACTGCCAACTTCATATGGGCCTGCAGGGTCGCACACAAAACAGCCCAATGCGAGCTATGATGTCCAGATTCATTGAATCTAAGAGATGTCTAGATTCAATGAATAATCTAGGGTGGATATATATTTTATATATATATATAAATTAGTTTATATATATATTATATATATAATATAAGAGATATTTGTAAGATTTAATTTATAAGGATAAATTAAATCTCTATCATTTTTGAATTTGAATTTAAATGGATATGATCTATTTGAATTTGAAATTCAAATTGATAAGATATCTCAAATTTGATTTATGAGAATAAATCAAATATAATTCTGTCTTATCTTTATTTTAAATTAAATAAATAGGTGAATTAAATCTGTGGGACGGATTTAATATAAATCATATTTATTTAATTAGTTTCTTATTAAATTATGCAATATATATGATATTGTATTAATTTTAGAATTAATATAAGATTAATTCTGAAGCCCGGCCCTATTAGAAGCCCGATAGCTTCCTATATATTTGACATTAGGGGCTAGGGTTCTACACATCTCTACACACACATTCAGACGTGAGAAGAGGGGGCAGGGAGAGTGCAAAAGGTTTGCACATAAGAAACTGCCGAGATAGAGACGGTGAGGACGGAATCTCTAGAAAGCCCTAGAGGGACAAGAGGCGCTAGCACGTCATTCGGGATTGGAACGCTGTTCGTGTGGATACCGGTAGAGGAAGCCGATCTGAGCTGTCGACTTCTTGTGATCGAACCAGACACGAAGACAGGTCGCGACCAGAACACGCTGAGGTCGCGACCATACGGGCATCTGAACGTCAGAAATCCGAAAAGAAGAGGCAGGTCGCGACTTGAAGCTGACGAGGTCGCGACTACAAACTCCAGAGACGTCAGGTCCCGACGAGAAGCAGAGGAGGTCGCGACTAAAAGGTTCCAGAGGCGAAGTGTCGCGACTAGTGGACACTGAGGTCGCGACCAAAGCTTGAAACCGAAGGTAACACTTCTTTCTCCTTGACTTAAACACATTCGGTAGATCCTGGCTGGGAATGGAAAAATTTTTAAAGTTAATTTCCGCTGCGTGTCTTCCAATTCCCTTCAAATTGATCGTCCTGAATTTGGCTATGGTGAACAGTTGCCCCTAGGCTATGGATGGAGCCACGTGCCACTAAGCGTCTAAGAGGATCCTCAACATATAGATCACAATGTTCTGCATCCTATGACAGCGGCAAGCAACAACTCCCCTTAGTGGTTGGACGGACTGCAGTTGAGGGCGGGAGGGGATCAGTTAGCTCTTGCTGCCTTGATGTTGAAACATCCTTCCTTAGACTCCTCAGAGTACACTTGCGGAAGCAATATTAGCTTGATTATATCTTAACTTAAGCCCAGAAATTCAAAATTTTACTCTTAAGTTCCTTATTATGGACCTTTAATTTGAAAATTAATTTATCTCATTTTGCACATCCAAATGAGGATTATTACCTATCCACATAATGCCCCAGATGTGTACGACTGGCCTGCCAAATTTCATAGCCAAACTCCTTCGTTTACTAGGTCAAACTGAGGTCAAACCACTGCTACCTCAGGACCTGCGTATTTCTCTTTTAATTCATCATTCACAAATTGAACATGCTAAACAATATTTATTATTAAATAATAAAATGTCATACAACAAGGCATACATCAAATTCTCATATTTCTATTACATCTTTCCCTGCCTAAAATCCGGCAGCACAACCACTACATTCCTTCTGTAGAGAGTAACCGATCTTGTACCGATTCGGTAATTCCCGTAGGAACTACCATTCTACGTAAGTACCCAGGAAAGACTGGATGAACCGGCTAGGTCCACTCACTTCCAGCATCCTTAGACAGCACCTACGTACACAGTACGTATCAGTTCCTCTCTTTGTTCCTTCTTCGTTGCCAGAATTTTGGCAGCCTAACGGCGTCTCTTAAAATTTCCAGATTTTAATTTGACAGAACCTCCCCTGTAATGTTATATATGGGAATGAGATTCGGGGGAATCTCAGTAGTAATAATCATAACAATATATGTAATGCAGAGTGACAGTGCTTGCTTGTGATTGTGTACAGATAAGTATGCTGCGTGCTTCCATATTCAATAACATATGATCATAGCATTGTAATAGAGCTTCAAGCATAACATATAAGACAACAATCTAACCAAACAATAGCACAACAAATCACAAAGACATTACATAAGAGCTAGGATTAGTTACTACCTCAAAAACAGAACTCCAGAACTTCTATACTGCTTTCAACTCCACCAGAACTTCCTTTCTTTCTTTCTTTCTCCTTCTCTCTCTTCTTTCTCTCTCTTTTCTTGCCAAAAATGTGGGATGCATAAAATGGGAGGGGAAGGGGGTATTTATAGCTTTAATGGATGGCATTTCTGTAATTTTGAAGCCATCTGAACATGTGGTCCTGGTTTTTCCTGGATTTTCCTATTTTTCTTTATTCCTTTTTACTGCATCATGCATGACATCATCCAGGACACCTCACCGGGACACCTCATCGCCACATTCTTCACATGTCACAATTCCTGGACACCTCATCAGCTGACTCAGCAGTTCAGTCCAATCCAGTACCGGTCCAGAGTCTTGCACCGTAATACGTGTCCTCAACTTTTCTTCTGCCTCTAAGATTGCGCCATGTGTCACCTGGAAGGGACCTTTCACGCCTTCCAATGCTATCCAGATAAGTCCCAGACTTTATCTGATCACCTCCTCGGTTATCGTGCCGACCGAGTAACTTTACTTTATTGAAACATCATTAAAATAGTATTTTAATGCCACTTTTTCTCACATATCACTGGGCCTACGTTTTTGGGCTCTGGGAATGTTATCTTGGATCCTGATCAAGCTCAAGTACTCTGATGGCTCGATTCCCAAGAAACATCCCTTGGCAAATTACCAAAATACCCCTGGGTGCCCTTTCTTGCACTATTTTAACCCTAAGGGTAAAATCATCATTTCACACCCTTCTGTACTCTGTCAGGGTATATACTGACTCTGAGTAACTTTATCTGTGTGTGCCTTGTCTTCTGGACCTGTCCAGAATAACCAAAATGCCCTTCATTCATCTGTTACCCTTTTGTACAACACAGGGGCATTTTCGTAATTTCGCACTTTTCTGGGGTTCTGCCGGACACTGGCCCACCTATCAGTCCAAGTGTCTTACTGGGCCTTGTTGGCGCCATTATTGGGCCTTTCAGGGTCCATTACCTTTATAGCACGCTTTACGAGGAATCTCCCCCGGTTAATGTTTATTGAATATTTAATCTATTTTTCACCATTTATACACATATCCGGACACCGGCTCCTTCTGTCCGATACACTGGCCTGCGGTGTTCAGGCATCCCTGTGAGTCATATCAGTCCTCTGATCGAGGTTATTCGAACTCATTCAGTCCCTTTTCAAATACCGATAAATTTCCCTATCAGATACCCGGAGGCCTCACACTCCCGTCTGGATTTTCTAATTTGGGAATAACTTTTTCTACAGGCCTCCTATCGATATTCTGTCAGTTTCCTGACATCCGCCCCATAAGGACGTATCATCCTGTATTTTCTCACCTAGATCTGAAATCTAGGATATCCGGTATAAATTTTTATAACTTTTGGACGATCAGTCCATTTCTGGCTATCTGGAGTCTTCAAAAATTTCTGTATTAAGCCAGATTACCGAGCTTCCCTTGCTCTCTCTACCGGTGAAATCTGGGACTGAAATGTTGTCGGGCAGTCCAAACCACTTCCGGCCTGACTTTCTTTAATTACACTTTAGCCCCAAGGAACTTTTCTTCTTTTCAATTAAGTCCCTTTTTATTTGGCTAAAATTACACTTAAGGACCCCACCTTTTTGTCCTTAAACTTTCCATAATTCTTTCATACTCATAGAGACCTCGTATGCTCATTTCACAGTTCAGTGAAATGATCAGCATAATTTTCTCTATTTTCTGGCAAAATATGGTACTCATCAGCTACCATCCCGATCTTTCCCATAATTAAGATTTTGCCCCTGCATTCTCTTTCTGGCCTCATCACTCATCTTCTCATCCCTTATCTTAAGTTCTAGAAATTCTCTTTCAATAACTCATCCCTTAAACTCTTCGGGAGTCATCGTTAATTGAAAGGCTCGACAACCCGCCCATATCAAGCTACCTGCAGAATTCCTAGGCTTAAGACTTAGGATATTCCTCACATTCCTCATTTTGAACCTAGGTGAACTGTCCCAATTCTGTAGGTTAAAGACTTAACTCATCTTTAAATCCTGAAGGACTTAGCTCATCCCTCGGATTCCTACAAAATATAGGTAAGTAATCCTCCCATATCAGATTACTACCCTGGGACTACGGGTTTAGCAGCCTGCCCATATCAGACTACCTCCCAGTTCCCCTAGACCAAAAATCAGGATGTTACAGATGTCATCATGGACAACATTTCTTCCTTCATCTTTGCGAACCCCTCTTGTAATCGCGCCTCAATTGAAGCTTCTGCTTGTGCCCTAGCCTCTATCCAAGCCTCTTCCTTAGCCTCTGCCCTTATGGTGGAGAGCAAGGATGCCAACTCTGCCCTAGGCACCACATGTGGGGAATGTGTTTGAGATGCTCCAAAGTAATCTCTTATACCCACACCTCTTCCAACTCCTCTGACACGGCCCCCATGTTCTTGTTTCCCAGTGGCAACAGTCAAGATGTCATTCCTACCATCTGACTTGAAGGATCCATGGGACTCTTGTTGTTTAAGATCACTCTATAACATAGAAAGAACAAACATAAGGAAAATGATATAATTATATATAGTCTACTAACACAAAATAATGCAAGTAGTGCTTACAATTTTTTCAGCAATCATGCAATCATTGTCGCTTGTAAAAGTTCCGCTCTTTCTTTGGCGAGCGTACAACCATTTTTCTTCGCGACGTATCGGAGAGGGGGGTCAAGAAGAACACTAGGATCCGACCCAGCATTTTCTTCTAACCTCTTCCTCTTGGCCCCCAACAACTCTCTTTCTGCCTTCGCATAACCCCCTCGAGACATTGTGTGGGGGCAATCATTCTTGAGGGCGTATTCAATCGCTTTTGCTCTTTTTTCCTACAAGACATGAAGTATTTAAAATCAATACATATGATACTCTGATACATTTTCTGCAACCACATACAAAAGGATACACTCACCATTGCTACTGGCGTGGTCCGATTCCTAACAAATTGTTCCCACGCAGCTTCGTCAATGAATTGATACTTGCTGCATGGAGAAGGTTGAGGATTACCACTTCTGTCCTGTCCATGCAGATACTGACGAGCTAGTTGTGTCTTGAATGCCCTCCAATGCTCAGCGCAATAAGACAACGTCTTCTTCTTCAAGAACTCATTGTTGGGCACATAGTAAGTGAGCTACAATGTTTGCCATTGAAAGCAGAGTAATCAACAAACAGTTGTGTATTTGGTATTGCTCTGCATGCAATATTAGATAGTTCCTATACCCAGATAGTGTCCCAAATTTGATTCTTCAAGCGATCATCCACAGCATCCCAAGTCAAATAGGTGATGCTAGGCTTGTTGCGTGCTAGGAGGCTGACAAAACTTACGTACTTTGTCCTGTGTTCACCAGTTGGGTTCCAGTTTCTGTCAAACTCTATCGGAAGCAGTTTCCCCTCTATCCTGTCCTTCGTAATGTCTTTCAAACGAGTCGCACTTCTGCCCTTCCTTTGCGTAGTGGCGCTTGGAGCATCGCTAGCCTCAATCTGAGTAACTCTATCCTCCATATTCCTATGTACGCAATAACAACATCAAAAACATTGAAAACAGACTTAACCCTTTTTCCTTCAACCCGTCAGGATACACAAAACTTGTTCCTTTAGCAGTTATGAATGGAAAGATGTGCCAGCATTCATCAGGAAAAATAGAAAACCTAGATTAAACGAACATAAAAACGGCAACGCACGTACACAGGGAATAAAAATGCAGAGAACACGTACACGGAATAGCAGAACGAGAGAGACAACAGAGAAGAACGACTGATAGAGCAAAGAGAAGCCTCGCGAGAACCACAGAGCACGACGAGCGGCGATATGACAGAGTACGTGCCAAGGGGCGGGCTTAAAAAATGAATATAAATATTTAACACAGGGTGTAAATTATTCTAACCCGGACAAAAACATAAACGATGTAAAATTGATACATTTTACACCGGATAATTTTTACAACCGGTGTAAAAAATAATACCGATAAAGTATAACACCGGATAAAGTATAACCCGGTGTAAAATCTAACTATAATTTATTTACAAATTAGACTTTTTACACCGGATAGCACTTAAGACCGGTGTTAATGTTGTAGTTATTTTTTTAAACTACATTCATATATCATCCCATCCTTGGCGTCACAACATTCTTATCGAACAAGAATCTGTCTCTATTATTATTACATCAAAATCATATACGTAATCATAACAAGAACTTAAAATTGCATGTTTAGACTACATCAAAAACAAGAAACACATAGAAATTAATCAGAATCCACTTCTTCTTCATTTAATTGTGGTAAACCTACTGAAAAAGAAGGGATCTCATAAAAAGAATCATCATTGTCAACAACCCTTTTTCCTTGGAGCGCAACAGACCATCTTTCATTTTGAGGATCAGTGATAAAGAACACTTGCTTTGCTTGGTCTGCCATAATGAAAGGTTCATCCCCAAAACTTAAATTATTCAAATCCACTAGTGTAAATCCTAACTGATCGACCATAACACCGTTGTTTACATTAGCCCACTTGCATTTGAATACGGGAACTTTGAATTTGGAGTAGTCCACCTCCCAAATCTCTTCAACAACGCCATAATAAGGGATGGCTGCTAATTTAGGATTGTTGTCTTTTGAACTAGAGAAATGCATAGCTTCAGCCACTAACATAACACCACTATTTTGCACGCTACTTCTATCATCTAGGGACTTCGTATAAAAGGAATACCTGTTGATATCAAATGAATTCCAACAGATCACATTATGTTCAGGACCACATGCCAACCATCTAACTGTATCAGAAACACAATCCTCATTTTCAACCTCCAATTTGAACCAATGTGCAAAAGATTTGTTGTGTTCTCTAATCAGCCTTTGCTCTGTCATCCTATTATTTATTTTTCGGACAAGATCTTTATGAACAGCAATATAGTCTTGAACTTCATCAATGTTATTCAAGATGTGTAAGTGTACTTGCTGCAGTTCATTACGATCAACACTCCTCACTGACATTCCGCGTTGACCCCCCTGTTTGGCAATGGGTTTATGGAGACCAGTAAGTCTTACTTTAGACAGGTATTGTTGACAAAAATCCATATCTTCTTCGGCCACATATTTTTGAACAATGGATGCTTCGGGCCGATTTGGATTCTTCATATACCCTTTAAGGATTTTCATGTATCTTTCAAATGGGTACATCCATCGTAAGTATACAGGGCCACACAGTTTTATCTCTCACACTAGATGAACGATGAGGTATACCATGATGTCAAAAAAGGAAGGAAGAAACTGTTCTTCAAGCTGGCACAAAATAACATAACCCTCGTGCTCCAATTCCTCCAACTTTTCAGTCTCAAGGACTTTGCCACATATAGCATTAAAGAAGAAGCAAAGTCGGGTTACAATGTGTCTCAAAGCATCTTGAAGGATTCCTCGAACAGCCTAATTGTTGCATCAATACATGACAATCATGAGACTTTTGGCCTACTAATTTCAAATCTTTCATGGACACAATCCTCTTAAGATTAGATGAGTACCCAGAGGGAACTTTGATTCCTTGCAAACACTCACAAATACTTCTTCTCTCAGCCTTGGACAAAATGTTAGTCTCTTCAACATGATAGCTCCCCTCACCATCTGGCCTCGGATGTAACTCCTCCCGTATTCCCATTTATTCCAAATCCAATCTTGCCTTCAAACCGTCTTTGGAACTACCATGTGTGTTGAGAAGTGTTCCAACAATGCTGTCACACACATTTTTCTCCACATGCATCACATCAAGACAGTGCCTTACATGAAGATGTCGCCAATAAGGAAGCTCAAAGAACACAGATCTTTTTTTCCATACATTTTTCTCACTTTTCTTGGTAAGCTTACCGAAAGTGACATTGATGTCTCTCACCTTTTCATAAACTTGTTCGCCAGTCAATGGCTTTGGAGCATTTTCAAATTCTTGGCCGCTATAAAATTTCTTCTTCAGTCGACGGTATGGGTGGGCTTGTCTTAGAAATCTCCTATAACCTAGGTAGACTATCTTTCGTCCATGACGAAGTTGATAGTAGCAAGTCCCTTCCTCACAAATTGGACATGCTTTATGGCCCTTAACACTATACCCTGACAAATTTCCGTATGTAGGAAAGTCATTAATTGTACAAAAGATCATGGCCCGCATATTCAAGACCTCCTTCTTAGCAGCATCAAAAACATCCACACCTTCCCATAGCTTCTTCAAATCTTTGATCAAGGGTGTTAGGTAAACGTCTATGTCATTTCCCGGTTGTTTTGGTCCTGAGATCAGCATAGACAACATTACATACTTCTGTTTCATACACAGCAAGGGAGATAGGTTGTAAATCACCGGAAGGACGGGCCATGAACTATGTATACTACTAAGGCTACTATAAGGGTTCATTCCATCCGTACTAAGTCCAAGCCTTAGGTTTCGTGGTTCATTGCCAAACTCAGGAAATAAGTCATCAATCTTCTTCCATTGCAAAGAGTCAGCAGGATGACGAATCTTTCCATCATTAATCCTTTCATTTGCATGCCATAACAATTTCTTTGCATCATCTTCATTAGAAAAAAGTCGCTTAAACCTTGTAAAATTGGAAGATACCATAACAACTTGGCAGGAGAGTTGTTTGATCTGTACCTTGGTGTCTTACATATTGGACACGTCTCATCATCTTCAAACTCTTTCCTGTACAATATGCAATCATTTGGGCATGCATGAATCTTTCTATACTGCATGCCTAAAGGACCTATTATTTTCTTCGCATCATAATAGCGTTTGGGTAACGCATTTTCTTCAGGAAACATGTCCTGTAACAAGTCAAGCAATTCTGAAAAACTACTGTCACTCCACCCATGCCGAGCTTTCACACTTACCAATCTCAACACTGCATTCAACAGGTTGTATTTTCTGCACCCTGGGTATAGAGGCTTTTCTGCATCATTGCACATATTACCATATGCATGTGACCGCATAAAAGCATCTTCTCCAACATCACGAATCATGTCCTCTACTCTATCATCAGTATCCATGTCATCATCAAAGGTCTGTTCCACTTGTTCACCATGCCATACCCATACCGCGTAACTCTTGCAAAACCCCTTACAAATTAGATGAGTGTAAATATCAGCAGGACTTTATTTCCTCTCATTCAAACAACTCACACAAGGACAATAGAACCTTCCATTGTCATCATCACCATTCCGTTTAGCAAAATCCAAAAACTCCTTCACCCCCTCAGCATACTCAACACTTGTTCGTTTAGCATTTATCTAACTACGATCCATATTTGTGGAAGACTATAAGAATAGAAAAGCAGAAAACAAGAAATTAAACCATTACGTTGCAGCTAATGCATGGAGAGAATAAATTTTCAGTTCTCGAGAGGAGTTCAAAACAAAACTCACCGTCTGTGAAGCGCCGAGAAGTCTTAACGCGCTAACCAGGGAAAAATGAGAGATGGAAGGCGCGAGAAATGTACCAAATAAAAGAGTATTTGGTAAAAAAATAAAAAAAAAGTTTATTTTGTAAGAAAATATACACCGGACAAAATGTTACACCGATGTAGATATACATATAAAAGTTGTATAGAGTATATTTTACACCGGTCAATATATATGGACCGGTGTAAAATATATCAGTTTTTTTTCCATGTCATACAGAGACCATGTCATCAACTTTTACACACACAAAAATATATATATCAGAATATATAAAAGTTGCAATCTTTCACTACTCGTCAGACTCAGAGTTTTGGGAGTCATCAGATTGGGTGAGATCAACAGGATTAAAGAAGCTATCACGGGGTTGATGGAGGCGAACTTCTGAGCGGAAATCTCTGAAACTTGCTTTCAGTCTGTCAACTTTTCGATTCAGTTCTTCCACGGAGTCCTCCAGCCCATTGAAGCGCAGTATGAGTTCCTCAAGGCTATCCATCAGAGTCACAACCAGGGGAGGAGGAGAAGGAACAGAAGGGTGAGGATCAGGATATTTGTCTTCAAAGTCGTCTCTGTTTCTTTTATGGGGCGGAGAAGGAGGCGTGCATGAGGAAGAGGCCATTGGAGGAGTCAGATAGATGAAAAGAAAATAAAACAGAAGAATGGTATACATATATATATATGGTTAACGTTCATGATCAATAAGAATATAGAAGAATGCAATTGGCCTTCTATCATAATGACTACAAACGTTGGGAACCGAAGAAGTGAAATGAACGGTCTGACAAATAAAGAAAGCGAGCGGGAAAGCATAGACAGGAAACTGAAGAGGCAGATAAGACGAAGCTAATCTGCACCGGGTGTTTATATTTAAATCGGTTACTTTTAAAACCGGTGTAAAAATTTAATTTTTTTATAAAAAAGACACCTGACTAAATATTTCCACCTCGGTCAATATAAATACGCTGTAGAAAGTAAACATCTAAACCGGACCAAATATTTCCACATCGGTCACGAGTAAACACGGTGTGAATATTTCATTTTATTTACAAAAATGCCACCGCTCATTTTTTTAAATCCGTCTCCGCATTGACCGGTTTAAAAATGGGGATTTCGATTGCCAATTTTCCACCAGTGAGTACAACAGAATCACGGTTAGATTCTGGAGGGTCGCAGTTAGATCCTAGCATGGCTCCAGGATCACAGATAGATCCTAACAGCTTCAGAGTCGTAATTAGATTCTGAAGAGGCTAACGGTTGATCGCAGTTAGATCCCGAGGTCACAGTTAGACCTAGCCTAAGACAAGTAATGAGCCATGAGATGTGAGTACAATGTAGCATCTCTTTGGGAAGATGAATGCCAAAGACGAAGTTAAGGTAAGGAAGCTTCACTAGTTGATAAATTCACCCAGAGAAATTGTTTTATAATGATTTTCCTCAGGTAGCCTCTAGTATACAGACTAAACTTAGTTTTTCCTTAACAAAGACGGAGTTCAAGTCCAAATCTGAGTACTGATATTCAAAGTTTTGTAGAAGTATGCCTGAGAAGCAGAAAAGAGAATTCCCTATGTACAGAGAATAGAAAAGCATTGGCTAAGAGCACTCTGGGAGGTAGCCAATAGCAAGAGAAAGAGGCAGTAGTTCAGATAGGGGACTGATCAAAGTAATGATCAGGTTGGAGAGCAGAGATGTCAATGTGGTGGAAAGAGCCATGGCACATGGGAGTGTCAAGCAGGGCAAAGCAGTTGTGGTGAGAAAGGTCACTTTGCAAGAGGTTGCCCTAAGAATGCTGACATCCCTAGGAAAGGTATTTGCTCTTACCCCAGACAGAGTCTCCAATATTCCCTAAGGTCGACCCTAAGAATGGTTAAGAAGAACCATAGCGGTAAGGGCGACTGAGCTATAAGGAACTATAAGCCTAGAAAATGATGTGGATAATAAAGAGTTCTTTTCTGATCTAAAGGAAGTCGTAATAAAAGGCCAGAGAGACCTAGAGAAGAGGGTCTAAGGCAAAGCAAAGATAGAACGTAGTTCTATAAGAAAGAGATTGCTAGGGCCTAAAGCTATATAAAGAGTAATCTAGCCCTAACCCAGTAGCACGTTAAATTGAAAGGTGCTAAGGCAAGAGTAGCCTAATGATATGTAAGCCCTAAAAAGGGATAAGGAAAAAGTGCAAATGCCATAAAGGTTGGCATAGATGCATGAAGTCATGAGAACACTTATCTGAGTTATGATCTCGTATCAGGAGAAAGAAAGTCAGAAGAACAATATTTCTCCTGAGAGATTAGCAAAGTGTAAGAAGAGTAAAGTAGACCCCAGAATTACATCAAAATTCTGATGAATAAGGTATGAAAGAAATGGACACTACTCACAAGTGTAATGAATTGTCCATAAGTATAAGAGGATGAATGCCCCAAGCCTTAGTCATAAACCAGGAAAGGATATACAGAAGAGCTATATCCAGGATCGTTGACTAAGATGCCAAGTAAATTTCGAGGACGAAATTTATTTTAAGGGGGGTAGAAATGTAACACCCCAATTTTTAGGCCTAGAGATGCCATAAGGAGAATTCAAGGGCATAATCGTAATTATGGGAAAGATCAGGCTGGTAGCCGATGAGTACCATATTTGGCCAGAAAATAGAGAAAATTATGCTGATCATTTCACTGAACTGTGAAATATGCATATGAGATCTCTATGTGTATGAAAGAATTAGAAATGTGACTAAGGGTAGAATGGTCATTTTTGAAAAGTGTGAGCAGGAGCGTACTTTCAGGCAAAAATAGCCCGGTCCGGATAAAATATCTGAAAATACCGGGAGATAGAGAAAAGGATTCCGGATTGAATAACGCAACACAGAATTTTGATTTGAGGTCCCGATTTTTCTGTAAAAATTCTCGAAGATGGGAATTTACAGTTATAATCGGTAAAGGAAGAGCAGTCCGAATAGAGATGATCAGACTATGGCCAGAGGCCATACAGTGTTTTCTAAGGCCCGTAATGACACTAGGGAAGGCTCAGGCCATAATATCAGTTCAGTGGTAAGAGGGGCCGGTGTCCGGGAAAAATGCGCAAAATGACGAAAATGCCCTTATGTTATAGAATAACTGAAGAATGAGTAAAGGGTATTTTGGTCATTTGGCTAAGGTTAGACAGTCAAGAAAGGGTATCTGGATAGTTGACCAGGGTCAGAGAATACTCTGGTAAATTATGAAAAGACAATAATGCCCCTAGACCTAGAAAGGAAATGAAAGGACTTAAGTGCAATTATGGAAAGTTTCAAGGCCAAAAAGGAAAGTAGACAAAAATGTGGGGTCCTTAAGTGTAATTTTAGCCAAGTAAAAAGGGACTTAAATGAAAAGAAGAAAAGTTCCCTGGGGCTAAATTGTAATTAAAGAAAGTCAGGCCGGAAGTGGTTTGGACTGTCCAAAAGCATTTCAGTCCCAGATCTCACCGGTAGAGAGAGCAAGTGACGCTCGGTAATCTGGCTTAATACAGGAATTTTTGAAGACTCCAGATAGCCAGAAATGGACTGATCGTCCAAAAGCTATAAAAATTCATACCGGATATCCTAGATTTCATATATAAGTAAGAAAATACAGGATGATATGCCCCTATGGGGCGGATGTCAGGAAACTGATAGAATACCAATAGGAGGCCTGTAGAAAAAGTTATTCACAAATCAGAAAATTCAGACGGGAGTATGTGGCCTCAGGGTATCCTATAGGGAAATTTATCGGTATTTGAAAAGGGACTGAATGAGTTCGGATGACCTCAGTCAGATGACTGATATGACTCACAGGGATGCCTGAACACCGCAGGCTAGTGTATCGGACAGAAGGAGCCGGTGTCCGGATATGTGTATAAACGGTGAATAATAGATAAAATATTCTAGCAACATGGCCAGGGGAAGATTTCTCGTAATGCGTGCCATGAAGGTAACGGACCCTAAGAGGCCCAATAATGGCGCCATCAAAGGCCCAGTAAGACCCTTGGACTGATAGGTGGGCCAGTGTCCAGCAGAACCTCGGAAAAGTACGAAATTACGAAAATGCCCCTGTATTGTACTAAAGAGTAATAGATGAATAGAGGGCATTTTGGTCATTCTGGACAGGCCCAGGAGCCAAGACACATACAAAGAAAGTTACCTAGAGTCAGTATATACCCTGACAGGGTACAGAAAGGTGTAAAATGACGATTTTACCCTTAGGGCTAAGATAGCGCAACAAAAGGGTACTCAGGGGTATTTTGGTAATTTGCCAAGGGCTATTTCTTGGGAATTGAGCCATCAGAGTACTTGAGCTTGATCAGAGACCCAAGATAATATTCCAAGGCCCAAAAAATGTAGCCCATGAAGTATGTGGGAAAAAGTGGCATTAAAATACTATTTTAATGCTGTTTCAATAAAGTAAAGTTATTCGATCGGCACGATAACCGAGGAGGTGATCAGATAAAGTCTTGGACTTATCTGGATAGCATTGGAAGGTGTGACAGGTGCCAGTAAGATTCCACATGGCGCCAATATAGAGGAGGAAGAAAAAGTTGAGGACACGTAGCACAATCTTAGCCGGTGAGTCCAGTTTGTGGGAAATCGGACCAGACCGGTATCGGATTGGACTAGAACTGCTGAGTCAGCTGGTGAGGTGTCCAAGAAGGCTTCAATTTCACCATGTGACATATGATGTGTCCCATGAGGTGGCATGGAGATGATGTCATGCATGATGCAGTAAAAGGAATAAAGAAAAATAGGAAATTCCAGAAAAACCAGGACCACAGGATCAGATGGCTTCAAAATTACAAGAATGCCATTGACCAAAACTATAAATACCCCCTTGCTCTTCATTGTGCACGGCCAAGCAAGTTTTAGAGAGAGGAGGAGGTGCTAGAGAGAGAAAGAGAGAGGAAGAAAGAAAGAAAGGAATTTCTGGCGGAGCTGGAAGCAGAATAGAGATAGTAGAGTTCTGCTGAGCTTTTGAGGTAGTAACTAATCCTAGCTTTTATGTAATGGCTTTGTGATTTGTTGTGCTATTGTTTGGTTGGATTGTTGTCTTATATGTTATGTCTGAAGCTCTGCTATAATGCTATGATCATATGTTATTAAGCATGGAAGCAATGGGCATACTTATCTGTACACAATCACAAGCAAGCACTGTCACTCTGCATTACATATATTGTTATGATTGTTGCTACTGAGATTCCCCCGAATCTCATCCCAATAAATAACTCATTACAGGGGAGGTTATGTCAAAGTGAATTTTGGGAATTTTAAGAGACGCCGTTATGCTGCCGAAATTACGACAAGATGGCAATAGTAGAGAAAGGAACTGATACGTACTGTGTACGTAGGTACTGTCTAAGGAGGCTGGAAATGAGTGGACCTAGCTAGTTCATCCAGTCTTTCCTAGGTACTTACGTAGAATGGTAGTTCTCACGGGAATTACCGAATCGGTACAAGATCAGTTACTTTCTGAAGATGAAGCGTAGCGGTTATGCTGCCGGATTTCAGGCAGGAAAAGATGCAATAGAGTTATGAGAATTTATGCACATGGCCAGATGTAAAACAACTTAATAATTAATAAAAATTGTTGTTTGGCATGTTTGACTGATATATGATGGATATGTGCTTATGTATGTCATGTTGGTTGCTGAAAATTAACACTATGAACAGTAACCCGTGGGGACATGAGGATGTTTGACCCATAATTAAAAATAGTAAATGGATGAATAAATGTATGATATTTTTAAGGTAAATAGTAGACATACCAAACTTCGATTTGATATATAGTATGACTCATTTGGATGTCTACACAAGGAGATATAAATTATCAAAGTTGGGACTAGAAAGCTGGATTCAGGGAGAAAAACGTTGGATGAACAGTAAAGTTGAAATGTTGACTGACGTTGACTTGGTCAATGCATGGTTAACAAGTGATTTTTCCCTGAAATATAATTGAGTTAGATTCAATTATAAATTGGAACCACTCCATTTCAATTTTTATAGAATTAGTTATGATTTTTCGAAGTCAGGTCACTCATCTAGAATTTGCATAGTGAACAGTACTAGATGAGAGTAAAACTCCAGATTGAGAAATTGGACTTCAGTGACCATGTAAGTGGTTCTAAATGCTACCAAATGGTCCCTAAGACGTATGAATGTAAGGATGTTTCAAAAGGCATAACCAAAAACTCAAAATGCCCATAACGTGTTCTGAAAGCAGTCTTTGAAATGTCACCTGACTTAATTCTCAACTATTGATAGCCATATCGTAAGTCAATCTTGGAGAATAGACTCGCTCCCTCCAATTGATCTAGCAAATCATCAATTCTGGGGAGAGGGTACTTGTTCTTAATCATGATCTTGTTCAGCTCTCTGTAGTCAATACACAGTCTTAAGCTACCATCTTTCTTTTTAACAAATAGCACTGGAGCACCCCAGGGAGAAATATTAGGTCTTATGAAACCCTTCTCTAAAAGCTCCTCAATCTGCTTCTTCAGCTCACTCATTTCATTAGGAGCCATCCGATATGGGGCTTTGGATACTGGTCCTACTCTAGGCACAATGTTGATTGCAAACTCCACTTCTTGCTCTGGAGGCAATCCTTGAATTTCCGTTAGAAAGACTTCAGGAAATTCATTAACTACTGCAATCGTCTCAATTCCTTCTTCGACTTCTGCTTGAACAGAGAGGAAAACCATGTATCCTTGACCTCTTTTCTGCAAGCATTTATTTGCTTGTGCCTCCGTTATGAAATTCAGTCGTACTTCTGGACTCCGATCTGCTACCGTCGAACCAAGAACTAGCGTCTTATTCTTGCAATCCAGCATTACATTATTGGAGGACAACCAATTTAAACCAAGTATAACCTCCATCTCTCAGAAAGGCATGCATATTAGGTCTAGGGTTGTACAACAGTGCTCATACCGCACAATAATATTCAAACAAGCATCGGAGGTAACTACCCTAGCACTTGTGGGAGTTATCACATATATGTCGTAATGCAATTTACTAATAATTAGGCCTAGACGTCTAGCACAATCATAGGAAATAAAAGAATGACTTGCACTAGAATCAAACAGAGTAATCACTGAGTGATCATTGATATAGATTGTACCTTAGATCATCTTAGGTGATTTCTGTGCATCTTCTCTGGAGAGTGCAAATACGCGTCCTTGCGTTCGCGGCCTTTGATCAGCTGCTGCCTGAGGATATTCCCGAGCAAAATGTCCCGGCTTTCCACAAGCATAGCAGACATTTTGGCTCACCCAACAAGGCCTATCCCCATGATTTTCCCCACATTTGTTGCACACTTGGGCTCTTGTGTCTTTGTTACTCGGTCCTCCTTGGTAATTTCCTTTGCCAGGTCTCCTATTCTGCCATGGCTGCTTCCTTTTTCTATAGTTACTATTTCTTGCAGCATTTTGGCTTTGACCGGCCCTCTCAGGAATTATTTGTTCCTTGCTTATAGGCTTAGATAGCATCTTATGATTCATACTGTTCTCTACTATGCGGCATGCCTCTACAGCCTTGTTGAACTGATTGTACTATTGAGGAGTCAGCTTCTCCTTCAACATAGAGTTCAGTCCTCTAATCATCCGTTATGTCATCCAGCGTTTATCATCAACTTGGTGCAGGTAAGTAGAATATTGAGATAGACGGATGAATTTGGCCAAGTACTCGTCAAAGGATTCTCTTTCTCCTTGTCTCAGCACAAGGAATTCTGCTTCTCTCTCGTCCCTCACAGACTGAGGAAAATACTTTGCATAGAATTGTTCAAGAAAACACGTCCCAAGTGACTGGAATGTTTCTTGCTTGCATAAGCAGTTCTGTATTTTTCCACCACCTATCAGCATCCTTCTCCAGCTGATAGATGGCCATCTAAGCCTTTATCTCCGTTGGGCAATCCAGAACTTTAAAAATCTTTTCCAGTCGACTGATCCAATCCTCTGCAGCCTGGACCTCAAATGTCCCTTCAAATACAGGAGGATTATGCTGGCAGAATCTGACCATCCTTGCTGGATGCTAACCACATCATCTCTCTGCTCAGCCCTTCTCTTCGGCTATACTGGTTGTTGTCATACTCTTTCTGTTGCTGTATTTGCTGCTTCAGATGGTTCTGGAGGCCTCATATTATTTACTGCTGCAGCCACTGCTGCGGCTATAGCAGCATCTCTTTCCTGCTCACTTCGTGCTTGTGTAGCACGCATCTCTTCTATTATTTCTGTTGTTGCTCCAGCCTTTTTAATATTAGCTGGTTAATATCCCTTGTGTTCTTCGGTTCCTCTATCGTATTGGTTCTTCTTGTACGAACCATTTTGCTTTACTGTCTAGTAGGAAATCTAACAGAAGAGGAATACGATAAACAACATAATTTTCATTCCATTCAAAATATGTCATATACATATAGTCATTAAAAGTCATACATATAGTGCCATACTGGTCTTTATACATAACATAACTACATGGAGAACATCATTTTTCTAAACATACCCTAGTCCTTCTTAAACTTAATTCTAATAAATTCTTCAATCAGATAAATCCAATCGGGTATGTCTTCCTAAGGATCTTCTTCAAAGTATTCATCTAATCCCGTTCTCCAAGTAGGGGTGGTTGGCAGAATCTCATCCATAATAACTGTCCAATTATCCAGTGTCAGTGTATCTGGATGGAAAGCTTGATAGGAATTTCCTACTCTGGTAATGAAGTCTTTATAGACTGCATAATCCTAATCCCTACTCCTGTCTAAAAGTCCTCTAAGAGCGTACAACTGTTGAGCTAACTCTATAGCCCTCTCAAAGTGCTCTTCACTCATATGCTTAGATGGTGACATCTCTATAACTTGGTCTCCCAAATAAAACTCTACCATCGTTAGTCTGGGTCTACTGGGACCTAGGATGTCTGGGTCTACTGATTGCCTCGGAGTATATCCCATTATTCCTCTAGCCTGGGAACACTGATCATTAGGATGTCTGGGTTGGGCTCCTTGATTTGTCTCCATGTATGTATCTACTACAGCTGCGTATACTATAGTTATAGGCATAGCTGGGATAGGTTCTTCCTGTATCCCCTCTGGTGTCCTGGTCGGAATATTGGACCCTGCTGCAGAACTAACCATTTCAGCATCACTTATCATGGGAGGGGTCTACATATCCGAATCACTATCCAAGATATAGACATCTGGTCTAGGGTCCCCTTGGTTCACGGTGGTTTCTGATCTAGCTCTACCTCTAGTCATCCTGCAAATATTAACTTAATATCATTTATGACAGCTTTACTAATGGGGATCTATCTATAAATTATCTATTCAGAGCATTTCCTAATCCAGAATCCTATGCTCTGATACCAAAATGAAACATCCTCCTTTATATCTCTCAAAGTACTCTTGCTATAGCACTCTCAACTGGATATTATCTCTCTTGCCGAAATTCCTGGTAGAAAATAACTGTATTGATTCGATAATTCTCCATGAGAACTACCATTCTACGTAAGTACCCAGGAAATACTGGATGAACCGGCTAGGTCTACTCACTTTCAGCCTCCTTAGACAGCACCTACGTACACAGTACTTTGTATAGTCTACCAGCATAACGGCATTTTCTAGCAATATCTTTAAATCTTAACCTTAAAACCTTGACCTTAGATTTTGAACTTAAATCTTAACCTTACTTATACTCAATTGGAACTATTTTAGAACATTGGAATACCTCTTAACGTTAAAAACATGAATTTCCAAAAGTTAGGCTTACGGGTACTGTTCACTGCACTATTCACTGGGTAATTCCAGATTACAGCCTGAGCTTTGAAAATTCATAACTAAATCTAGAAAACTCGTTTTGAGGTGATTCCAATTTATAATGAAATATATTTCATTTACATTTGATATAAAAATATGAAAATGAGGTTTCCTTGTCCATATCAAATCATTTTATTCATTGAACTTTACTGTTCATTTGGTAAATCTGGAAATTCCAGTTTCCTTGCCCCATTTTCAAAAATTCATTTCTCCTTGTATACTTATCCAATTGAGTCAAATTACCTATGGTTTTAAATCTTAGAATGTTTACTATAATCTCACCAAAAATATCGGACAAACTCAGTCATTTACTACATGAAAAGCACATTGGAATCTTACTGTATAGGGTGACTTGTTTTATCTGGATCCAGAGCTTAAGTCCAACTTTGAAAAATCATATCAATTTGAAAACTTCACCAAATTACGCGTTCTTGGTGTCCAATTAAATATCTGTATCTTAGATATGTTCATACCAAATTTCAAATGAAACCGAAACAGATAAGGCACTCAAAATATCGATGGAAGCTCACTCCCTCGGATCGGATATTGTAAGCATATACATATTACATGTCATTACATTATCCTCAAAGTTCTAGGCATGCTTCTCAAGTCATAAACACATTGATCATCCAATTTACCTTCCTCCTTGTGAAGTTCCAGCACCTAGAGCAATGTTTATTGATATGGAAGGAATGAGATTTCATGGAAATCCCAATAGCAAGTAATATAAACTATAAGGTTATGCATACTTGATTGAATGCCTAACATGTTATCATGCAATGGGAGCTAATTCATGCTTATACATAAGCAACTCTAATATGCATATTGTCATGACATATATTGCAAGGAGTATCACATACTCATATCACATCATCATCATCATCACACAACATTCTATGCTCAACCAAACCTTCATGCATAACAAGAGCAAAACAATCAAAGCACATATGTTTATAGTTAGATATTCTTGCTACCTCTTGTAGATCCTTGTCCTTCCTTTCTTGAAATGGTCTTTCCTTGCCACAAATGTCAAATCCTAAACATTACAATATGATTACCAAATTATAACTCCATTCCAAACAAATTCCAAGTCTAGTTTCAATAAGCTCCCTTTTTCCAAAAATTCCCATTTTGGTTCCAATGCTTCCCATACTTGTTCCTCCACTTTACCCCCACACAAAATCTCATTTTAAGACCATTGGAAGCATCAAAATTATGAAATTCAAATCACTGTTCACGCGAGTGAACAGTACCGTAAGGAAATTTCAACATTATAACCTTTAATTCCAATGGTTTCCAAGGTTCAAAACCTTTCCAATCCTACACAAAATCATCATATAAACTCAATGGAAGCATTAAATCATGGAAATTCCATTTCCTTCTATCATGAACAGTGCAAACCGAAATGGTAAAGTCAAGAACATCAACTTACTTCACAACCAAGCACGTAACTATCTTGCTTAAGCTTGTCTTAACTATCTATGACCTAAAACTCATATTCCTTTCACATATACACAAAATTTCCAGAAGCATCCCCCAATATTTAAGCCTCAAAAATCACTTAAACTCAAGCACAAACCATAAGAACAAAAGGTAGAAGCAAGGAGACAACTTACCTTACTTCTCCTTCAAGACCCTTGCTTCTTTCTTTCTTTCTTCCACTTTCTTTCTCTAGAACTCACTTCTCTCTCTAAAGGAGCTCTTGGGTGTGAAGAATGAATGGAAAAGGGGGGTATTTATAGCAAAAGTCATGTGCCATTTGAAGGCCAAGATCACTTTGGAAACTATTTAATCTAATGGTTAAAGGTTTGATCTTGGAATGTCTTTTCACTTTTCACCCATGACCTTACCACCATGACATCACTAGCATGGCCTCACTTGGTACACCTCACTCCTCTTCTTGGCGCCATTTTTGAGTCCATGTGGGTCCCACCGTGTGCAAAACCTAATTCTTACTTTATTCTCTTTTTCTTTCTTTTTTTTTTAAATCCATAAATTATTTATTTTTGGACTTGGGCTCCAAGATAACTTTTGGGCCTTATTGGGCTAGCCTAGGATGACATGTTGGGTCTCTTTTAGGTCCAATAGCTAATTGGCCCAAATCCCAATGTACTTTCCTTATACCGATATCCATAAATAACCTTGATCTTAGCATAAATGCCAAACACCTCTTTTAATTATTCTAATATTTTTAGAAATTCATTCTAATATAAAATGAATTCTCTACAAAGTTTCATAATTTTCTGAGACACAGAAGTCCTGTTAAAAATTACATATGTTTCCTTTAACCCTTTATCGGTGTCCTTTTTCACCGTAAATTCCATAATTAATTCTACAGGACTCCTTTTTGACTTCTGTCAACTCCATAAATTCTCATATTAATTATAATAATTTACTATCAAATTTCATCTGATATCCATACATTGAATGAAATGACCAAAATGCCCTCCATTTACTTCTGGTTTCTTAGGGCATCACAGTGGCATTTTCATAATTTTGCACTTTGTCTCTTAGACTTTCTTCTTCTTCCAATTAATCCTTTTCTTTACATAAATATGGCCACAACTTTTCCAAAAATTTCATATATTTTATTCAACCTGTACATACAACTTAGTACAGAAATTAGGGATGTTACACATTCCACCTCCCTCCACCTATAAATACCCCTCCCATTTTATTCATCTCACGACAAGCAAGAAGAAGAGAAGAGAAAAGAAGCGAGAGAAAGAGAAAGAGAGAGAAAGAAAGAAAGAGAAAGAAAGGAAGAGAAAGAAGGAGTTCTGGCGGAGCTAGGAGCAATCCAAGGAGCTTAGGGACTTGGCAAGTTTAGGAATAAGGTAAGTAGTTTATTCTAGTCCCTGCTCTAATAAATTAGAGGATTATTCTTATAAATTATATAGTTAGAATAAAGAAATATCTCTCTCTATAAGGATAGCCGTGGATAGGAAGAAAGCTAGGGGATTGTTGGAATAGAGGTATTACCTCAAGATAAGCCTGAGTAAAGTGGAGTATGCTAGATGAGATAATAATAAAATATTATTATGCTATGTATAGCTCTGACCTATAAAAGGTGGAACCTCAGATTAAAGATTTAGGACTAAAGGAAGGGTTGCATGCCAGGTAGTAAACTTACCTGAACTTGTATGTGTTGAATATATGATTGATTGTGTTATGGCTTGATTGATTGATGTTAATATGTAATTGTTGAAGCTCTGTACTATGATTACTCTGGCCAATTGTATTTCATATGTTACATGGAAGCATGCACATTACATTATACTGACACAATCACAAGCAAGCACTAATATCAATCATTGTTGCATACATTGTTTAGTACTGTTTGCTACTGAGATTTCCCTCGAAATCTCACCCTGTCCATATCAATCTAATTATAGTAGGTCTTCTCAAGATGGAGGATATGAGGATACATGAAGAGAAGTTAAGAATTATTTAGCACGATTGATATGTGATTGATGTATGCATATGTATGTAAAGTTGGTATGCTGGAATTTGCCACCATGAACAGTAACTCGTGATGACATAGTGATGTTTGATCTATAATTAAAGATAGTAAATGGTTGAATAAATGTATGATATTTTTACAGTAAATAGCATACATACCAAGATTCGATTTGATATATAGAATGATTCATTTGGATGTCTACACATGGAGATATAATTTACCAAAGTTGGGACCAAAATGCTAGATTCAGGAGAAAAATGTTGGATGAACAGTAAAGTTGTAGCGTTGACTGATGTTGACTTGGTCAAGGTGTGGTCAACTAGTTATTTTTCCCTGAAATAGAATTGAGTTAGCTTCATGTAGAAATTTGAACCACTTCATTCCGTTTTTTCTAGAATTAGTTATGATTTTTTGAAGTTAGGACACTCGTCTGGAATTTACACAGTGAACAGTACTCGATAAGAGTAAAACTCCATATTGAGAAATTTGACTTCAATGACCTTGAAAGTGGTTCCAAATGCTACCAAATGGTCCCTAAGACGTATGAAAATTAGGATGTGACAAGTAGTATGCATAGAATAACATGAATAATAGAAGGCCACATAGGAGCATAAGAGATCTCATTTCTTCTAATGCAAACTATGATCTTTTCCATACTTGTCCTACTTTATATGTTAATTTTGAGCTGAAAGGTCATTTGTTAAGTAACTTACCAAAGTTTTATGGATTGGCAAGTGAGGATCCTTTCAAGCATTTAAAGACTATGCAATGGGTTTGTTCATCTATGAGCTAATAACAGAAGCAATTGGGTTTACAGCTAGAACATGTGCTGCAATAGATTGAACATGTGTTGGATCCAGATCTGATAACAGATTACAAGTGGGAGATCAAGCATGTGCTATAACAGAATAGAACTCCACACATTTGGCACTGTTCATTAGCAGCACTGTTCACACATCAGCACACTTCATAATAGATTTCACGTATCCATTCTGTCACCTCACACACTTCACACACATTCATGCTAGCTTCCATTCACTCCACTCAGCACACATCAGTTCACTCTTTCCACACCTCTCTATATATCATGCAGATTACACAGCAGGGAGGCATTCAATCATACACATACATAACACACATTCATATCACTCACGCAGACCATCTTCTTCTTCTCCATCTTCATTTTCTCTCCTACAACTTTCCTCTGTTCTAGTCAATAGAAACAGAGGAAAGTTTTGCATATCCATTTCATCATCATCTTCTCATTCTTCTTCCATCATGACTACTGCTATGCTTTCTATTGCTGCTGGAGTTCAGAAGACAATACAAGATGAAGTTGTTATGCTCTCTTGGAGACGACACCAAACCAGAATCCTTGAGCTGAACAGGGAGTTCATTGTGTTTTTAATTCAGATTTGATTGTATCGAGTTGATGTAATTAATTCTGTGACTATTAATGCAATTAGAGAAGTAGATGACAGAGAAGTAGGAAACCAAGTTGGATTTCTTATTTCTGCATAAATGATCCTTTGATAGATTCTCATCTTTGATCGAGTTGAACTTAGCTGTGATTAATTGAAGTGATTTTGATTAATTCATATTCTACTATCTCTAAGTTGAATGATTCATATTCTTTATTCAATATCTGCGAGTTGTAGCTTTGATTGAGATTTAGCTAGTGAGTTATTAGCTAACCCATTCTAATTCAACTGATAAACTCTTGATATTCTGTGGATAATGAAGGTAAGGTAATCTTCAAAGGAACACATTTGTCATTCATTCATTTCACCATCTTAATCACTTAAAATCAGAAACAATAGCATAGAATTTTATATTCAGTCTTTTGTTCAAACAAATCATCATCAAACTCATCTGTTAACTTGTTAATTTGTGGCTCAATAGATTAATTAGGTACCTTAGCATCCATCTAGGCTCCTTGTGAATCGACCTAGGTTAGCCTCCGCTTTACTATTGGTTAGCTTAGTTTTGTTTGATAATTAAAATGACAGTTATGAGGATGCTGTGCAGAGATAAGTCTTTCATTTCACATTTGAAGGAAAAGCAAAGGAGTGGTTTTACATGCTACCACATCATGCACCTCAAGCTTTGAATCCCTGGAACAACTTGAGGAATGCTTTCCTAGAGAGATACTTCCCTACATCCAAGACTGCTACATTAAGGAAGGAGATTTTTGCTAAAAAATAGTATGCTCAAGAGTCTTTTCATGAGTTATGGGGAAGATTTCAAGAATTGCTAGCTAGATGTCCATACCATCATATTCCAATTGAACATTTGGTAGAGTACTTTCACTCAGGATTACAAATGGCATGCAGAAAGAATTTGGATACAGCTGCTGGGGGTTCCATTGATGATCTAACACCTGAAGAAGCATGGAACTTGATTAAGAAGATAGCAAACAATGACTAGCAGTATGAATGATATGATGCTAGACAAGTGCATGAGGTTTCTGCAAGGACTTCTCAAGATCATATAATCTATCTTCTCAAGTAGCTACTATGAATGCTCAGATCAATAATCTAGCTGCTCAATTGAATAATTCACATATTCAAAACCCATACTCTTAAGCTCTAGTTGTTCCCAGTTATCAGCTTTATTCATCTCTAATGCACACCAGTGCTAATTGTCCTACACAATATAAAGATGTCTCAGCTATCTATCAAGGCAGACCCAACCAATATCCACAAAGGAATATATACTCCAATAAATATGATGAAGGATGGAGAGATCGTCCTAACTTCAGATGGAGGGATGGAGATGGAGACAGGAATTTTGGGCAGAACAAGTGCACCAATGACAAGCATGTGGCTGAATTCTCTCGACCTATAGAAGTATATATTGCTACAAAGGATGATGGAATTTCTGAGATACTCAAGAGCATTACTGTGATGAATTCAAATATAAATTCCATCAACACAAACTTTAGCTTTAACTTTAAGGACTTGAGATCTACAATGGAGAACAATTTAGCAATAACTAATATAGCTATGTATCACAGCTAGCTAATTTAGTAAGTGATGTTTAGGCAAGGATTAATGGAGATCTACCTTCAAATACAGTTGTTAACCCCAAAACTTTGAATGCTATAAGTCTGTAAAGTGAAGAGCAAGTAGGGGAACAAGTTATTGATACTGGAATTAAAGAGGAAGGTGAGGTAGACACTGATCCATCAGTCTAATGAAGAATAGCATTGAGAAGCTTGAAGACAAGAAGGAAGCATAACTCCTTGAGAAGAAAGAGGATACAAAAAGTCAAATCAATTATGCACAAGATTTTGAGGGTTATGGACAGCTAAACAACAATAAAATTGAGCTACTGGAGACTATTGATATTGAGTCAAGAAATCCTAGTGAGGATACAACTGAAGCAACACCATCAGCAGTAAGGTCAGAGCTCAAGTGTAACATCCCTAATTTCTGTACTAAGTTGTATGTACAGATTGAATAAAATATATGAGATGTTTAGGAAAATATGTGGCCATATTTATGTAAAGAAAATGATTAATTGGAAGAGGAAGAAAGTCTAAGAGCCAAAGTGCAAAATTACGAAAATGCCACTGTGATGCCTTAAGAAACTAGAAGTAAATGGAGGGCATTTTGGTCATTTCACACAATGGATGGATATAAGAGGAAATTTGATAGTAAATTATTATAATTAATATGAGAATTTATGGAGTTGACAGAAGTCAAAAAGGAGTCTTGTAGAATTAATTATGAAATTTACGGTGAAAAAGGACACCGATAAAGGGTTAAAGGAAATATATGTAATTTTTAACAGGACTTTTGGGTCTCAGAAAATTATGAAAATTTGTAGAGAATTCATTTTATATTAGAATGAATTTCTAAAAATGTTATAACAATTAAAGGAGGTGTTTATCATTTATTCTAAGATCAGGATAATTTACGGATATCGGTATGAGGAAAGTACATTGGGATTTGGGCCAGTTAGCTATTGGACCTAAAAGAGGCCCAACATTTCGTCCTAGGCCATCCCAATAAGGCCCAAAAGTTATCTTGGAGCCCAAGTCCAAATAATAAATAATTTATGGATTTTTGAAAAGAAAGAAAAAGAGAATAAAGTAAGAATTAGGTGTTGCACATGGTGGGACCCACAAGGACACAAGAATGGCACCCAAAAAGAGGAAGGGTTAGGTGTACCAAGGGAGGCCATGCTAGTGATGTCATGGTGGTAAGGTCTTGAGTGAAAAGTGAAAAGACATTCCAAGATCAAACCTTTAACCATTAGATCAAATAGTTTCCAAAGTGATCTTGGCCTTCAAATGGCACATGACTTTTGCTATAAATACCCCCCTTTTCCATTCATTCTTCACACCCAAGAGCTCCTTTAGAAAGAGAAGTGAGTTCTAGAGAAAGAAAGTGGAAGAAAGCAAGGAAGAAGCAAGGGTCTTGAAGGAGCAAGTAAGGTAAGTTGTCTCCTTGCTTCTACCTTTTGTTCTTATGGTTTTGTGCTTGAGTTTAAGTGATTTTTTTAGGCTTAAATCTTGGGGAAATGCTGCTGGAATTTTTGTGTATATGTGAAAGGAATATGAGTTTTAAGTCATAGATAGTTAAGACAAGCTTAAACAAGTTAGTTACATGCTTGGTTGTGAAGTAAGTTGATGTTCTTGACTTTACCATTTCGGTTTGCACTGTTCATGCACTGTTCATGATAGAAGGAAATGGAATTTCAATGATTTAATGCTTCCATTGAGTTTATATGATGCTTTTGTGTAGGATTGGAAAGGTTTTGAACCTTGAAAACCATTGGAATTAAAGGTTATAATGTTGAAAATTCCTCATGGGTACTGTTCACTCGCGTGAACAGTGATTTGAATTTCATGATCTTGATACTTCCAATGGTCTTAAAATGAGATTTTGTGTGGGGGAAAGTGGAGGAACAAGTATGGGAAGCATTGGAATCAAAATGAGAATTTTTGAAAGAATTATGCATGTTTTTCAAATCTGTCCGGAACAGTGCATAGTTGCTGGAATTTGGTTGTTTTGAGTTCATAAATGGATTCAAAAGGACAAATTGTGTAGGGTAAGGTCAAGACATCAATTGATTCAAAGGCCAAGTCAATTGGTAAAGATTAAAGGAAGTTATGTTACTTAAAGTAAGCTTAGTGTTCAAGAGAAGTTAGATTGTAATGGTTGGATGGTAATGTGATGTTAGGATTTGCTTGGTGTGCTCAAAAGAGGGCAGCCACATAGCAAGGAAAAGTAAGAAGGAAGAAGCAAAGTTAAAGTGGAAAGAAGTAAAGCAATAAGGTAGTAAACTTACCCTAAACTTGTATGTATTGAATGTTATGCTTGATTGTGCTATGACTTTGTTGAATTGTGTGCATATGTGTATATGATTGAAGCTCTGTTTCTATGATTACCTTGGCCAATTGTATTTCATATGTTACATGGAAGCATGCACATTACACAATGTTTACACTTTCACAAGCAAGCACAAGTATTTACTTTAATGCATGCATTGTTTAGTACCGTTTGCTACTGAGATTCCCCCGAATCTCATCCCCTATTTATAACCCATTACAGAGAGGTTATGTCGAAGTGAATTTTGAGAATGCTGTAAGACGCCGTTATGCTGCCGATTTTCAGACTGAACATAAGGAGATGATACATACTGTGTACGTAGGTACTGTCTAAGGAGTCTGGAAGTGAGTGGACCTAGTCGGTTCATCCAGTCTTTCCTGGGTACTTATGTAGAATGGTAATTCTCACGGGAATTACCGAATCAGTACAAGATTAGTTATTTTTACAGATGAAGTATAGTAGTTATACTGCCGGATTTCAGGCAGGAAAGATGTAATAGAGATACGAGGATTTTGTTCATGCCCTGTTGTATAAAGATTTATTATTTAATGACAAGTATTGTTTGGCATGTTTGTTTGATATGTGATTGATATATGCATATGTATGTAAAGTTGCTTGCTGGAATTTGCCACCATGAACAGTAACTCGTGGTGATATAGTGATGTTTGATCTATAATTAAAAATATTAAATGATTAAATAAATATATGATATGTTTATGATAAATAGTAGACATACCAAGCTTCGATTTGATATATAGAATGTCTCATTTCGATGTCTACACATGGAGATATAAATTATCAAAGTTGGGACCAAAATGCTGGATTCAGGAGAAAAACGCTGGATGAACAGTAAAGTTATAACTTTGACTGACATTGACTTGGACCAGGAATGGTCAACGAGTTATTTTTCCTTGAAATAGTATTGAGCTAGCTTCATGTAGCAATTTGAACCACTGCATTCCGATTTTTCTAGAATTAGTTATGATTTTTCGAAGTCAGGTCACTCATCTGGAATTTACATAGTGAACAGTACTCGATAAGAGTAAAACTCCAGATTGAGAAATTGGACTTCAATGACCTTGAAAGTGGTTCTAAATACTACCAATTGGTCCCTAAGACGTACGAAAATAAGGATGTTTCATCAAGCACGAAGAAACTCATTCTGATTCAGCTAAGAAAGAAGTGGACCTCGAGAATTTACTTGTTCCAAAGGAATTCATGAACATCAAGGAAGTCTTAAAGGAGCAGAATAAAGAAATCATTGATTGTTTCAACAAGATTGAAGAAAATGTGCCTATGCTGGAGAGGGTGCAGAGAGCACCAAAATATGCAAAAATTTTGAAGGAGAGTTGCAACCACAAGAAAAGAGACAAACCTAATGAACTGATGCAAGTGGGACCTAAAGCTTCTGCACTTTTCAAAGCTCAATTTCCAGTGAAGTGTCAAGATCCAGGTGCATTTTCCATTCCCTGGACAATTGGTAAGATAACTGTTTCTAGAGCATTATTAGACTAAGGTGCTGCTATTAATGTGATGCCTAGTTCAGTTTATCATGCTTTAAATGTGAATTTGATTAAACCAACTAATGTGTTAGCTCAATTGGCTGATAAGAGTATTATAAATCCTAAGGGAATCTTAGAAGACATTCTAGTTCAAGTTAAGGACCTCGTTTTCCTTGTGGACTTTTATGTTTTTGATATGACAAATAAATCTCTTGATGATAGTACTCTTATTCTAGGAAGTCCATTCTTGAAGACAGCTAACACCATGATTTGCATGAAAGAGAGAATTATTAAAATGGACCTTTCAGCTCCATAGATGAACAAACCCACTGCATAGTCTTTAAATGCTTGAAAGGATCCTTACCTGCTAATCCATAAAACTTTGGTAAGTTACTTAACAAAGAACCTTTCAGCTCAAAATTAACATCTAAAGCAGGACAAGTGTGAAAGGAATCATAGTTTGTATTAGAAGAAGTGAGATCTCTTATTCTCCTACGTGGCCTTCTATTGTTCATGTTATTTTCCGCATACTGCTCATGTTGATTATTCTGATTATGAGTATGAGCTTCACCTACATTAACATGCTCCATCACAAGATGATTATCTAGGATGTTACCAAATGCAAGTTTAATCTCAGCAGCAATAAATTGACTAGAAGAACTGAGCTCAGATGCAACACTAACTTGATTTAAGATTTTAGTCTTCTTAATTTGCCTAAGTGTTCTATTGATTTCTCTATCCAAAGGAAAGAACTCAGAGCTTCTGGTCATGCAAATCACGCTCAACAATAATGCAGAAGATCAAATATATCAGCAATGCAGCAAATTTAGCAAATAAGATCAGTTATTCACAGTTTAGAAAGATAACGTCACGACTAAACAGTATAGAGAGCAAATATCATGACAACAGTGAACTTCAAGTCACGATTAACAGTCACATAGAGCAAAATTTTTGAATCAGGATTTTTGGTCGAGACCAAATGTCACTTTAGTTGCAACTAAAAATCACAGAGCAAATGCTTCCAGTTAGAAATTTCTGGTTGTGACCAAAATGCACTCTAGTCATGACCAAAAGCCACAGAGAGTTTTAGTCGTGACTATGTGTCAATTTGGTGGTGACTAGAAAACACAGAGATGAAAACTGATGAAAAAAAAAATTTGGTTGTGACCAAAAGGCCCTCTGATCGCGACCAAAAGTTATAGACAGCAAATCTGAGTCAGGTCACTACCAAATGTGTATATGGTCACGATAAGAAATCACAGAGCACTTTAGTCGCGACTTAAAAGCCAAATGGTCGTGACATAACAAACACAAAACACAAACTTCGTAGAAAAATTAAAACAACTACCTACTTTTTATGTTTTTGAGGCCCAGGAGATTGCTTAGAAAACCTTAACAAGTAAGGCTCCCTAGCAATGACTCCATTTTGATAACTGTCGTTTCTAATTATCAAACAAAACTAAGCTAACCAAATAGTAGAGTGAGGTCAACCTAGGTCGATTCACCAGGAGCTACTGGTTATTAAAGTTCATAATTAATCTTGTGAGCCACAAATTAACAAGTTAACATATGAGTTATGTGATAATTTGTTTGAACTAAGACTGAATGTAAAATCCTATGCTATTGTTTCTGATTTTAAGTGATTAAGATGGTGAAATGTATCAGTGACAAATGTGTTCCCTTGGAGATTACCTTACCTTTATTATCCACAGATTATTGAAGTTAATCCGTTGAATTAGAATATGTAGCTAACAACTGCTAGCTAAATCTCAATCAAGCTACAATTTGCAGACAATGATTAGAGAATAATGAATCATTCAACTCAGAGGTAGTAGAATATTAATTAAACAGAATCACTTCAATTAATCACAGCTATGTTCAACTCGATCAAAGATGAGAATCAATCAAAGGATCATTTATGCAGAGATAAGAAATCCAACTCGGTTCCCTACTTCTTTGTCATCTACTTCTCTAATTGCATTAGTAATCACATAATTAATTATATTAACTTGATATAATCAAATCTGAATTAAAAACACAATGAACTCCCTGTTCAGCTCAAGGATTCTCGTTTAGTGTAATCTCCAAGAGAGCACAATAGCTTAGCCTTGCATTGTCTTTTGAACTCCAGTAGCAACAGAAAGCATAGTAGCAGTCATGATGCAAGAAGAATGATCAAATGGAGATGAAATGGATAAGCAGAACTTTCCTCTGGTTCTATTGACTAGAACAGAGGAAGTTGCAGAAGAGGAAGGAAGATTGAGAGAAGAGTGGTCCGTGGAGTATGTTCTGTGATCTGATTGTGGTGTGGGATATATATAAGTATGAAATCAATGTGCAGATGGCATGTGTGTGGAATGTGTGAATGAGCTATGCAGTCCAGAAGTGTGATTCTATTCAGATTAGGTGTGTGTGTGCATGAACAGTGCCATCTACGTGAACAGTGCAATGAGAACTCATATGGAAGTGTGGAATGAGTGAGGTCATGTGTATGAGGTGTGTGAGTTGTCCAGAATGTGTGATGCAAGTTGTGTCATCTGCATGGAAGCATGTGCTTCCTCTCCATGTGATTTCTGTTTCTACAGTTGTGCTGAATATCCCCACTTGCTTCAGTTCCTTAATTCTTGGATTTAGCCCATGTGCTATCACATGTCATTAGCTCCTCAAGTTCAGCTGTCATTCTCCCTTGAGTCATTTGCTGATTGATTTCTGCATTGACGTTTGGTCACGACTGCATTGCCCTGTGATGGAAAATTAGAATAAACAGATTATTTATTCAATTAATCATTAAAATCTCATCAATTAATTTCCAAATGTTCCAATTCTATTTTATTTATTAATTGCTCAATTATATTGATAAATGGGGACAAAAATCAATAATAAACTCTCTTTAGCCACACTAAAATCAGTATAAATATGAGTTTATCAATCACCAAATACAAAATCAATCTCAGCTGTAACAGATTCAACAGAAGAACTAATCTCAACAACAGATGCAACACTAGCTTGATTTAAGATTTTAGCTTTCTTAATTTGCCTAAGTATTCTATTTATTTCTTTGTCAAAAGGAAAGAATTCAGAGCTTCTGGTCATGCAAATCACATTCAACAATTATGCAGGATATTAAGTACATTAGAAATGCAGTAATTTTAGAAATTGACATCAAGCAATCACAGTTCAAAACACTTAGGTCGTGACGCAAAATAACTTTCATCGTGACGACAAATCACAGAGAGTAAATATCACGACAAAGATGAACTTCAAGTCACGGTTATTAGTCATAAAGAGCAAAATTTTTTAAATCAGGATTTTTGGTCGTGACCAAATGTCACTTTGGTTGTGACTAAATCACAGAAAGCTATTTCTTGAAATTAGAATTTTTTGTTGAGACTAAATGTCACTCCAGTCACGACAAAAAATTATAGAGTAATTTTGAATCAAACACTGATTTTTGATCGTGACTAAGTGTCAATTTGGTGGCAACTAAAATTCATAGAGAAGACAACTTGTTGGATAAGGAATTTTGGTTGAGACCAAAAAGCACTCTGGTCGAGACTAAAAGTTACAGAAAGCAAATATCACAAAAATGCTGGTCACGACAGATAATCACAGAGACTCTAGCAATCAGTTTTTCCAATATAGTCATGACTAAACAGGCAGTCGGTCGCGACTCAAAGAGACAGAACACTAAATTCGCAGAAAAACTAAAACACCTATATACTTTTTATATTTTTTAGGCCCAACAGATTGCTTAGGAAACTTAACAAGTAAGGCTCCCCGGCAACGATACCATTTTGATAACTATCGTTCTAATTATCAAAAGAAACTAAGCTAACCTATAGTAAAGTGAGACTAACCTAGGTCAATTCTCAAGGAGCCTAAATGGATGCTAAAGTACCTAACTAATCTAATGAGCTGTAATTTAACAAATTATTGCAATGAACTATGAGATGAGATGTTTGAATAAATTTTAAATGTAAATCCTATGCTACTGTTTATGATTTTAGATGTTAATGATGTTGTTATGAATTAATGACAAGTGTGTTCCCTTTGAGATTATCTTACCTTCATTGTCCACAGAATATGATGAGTTAATTAATTGAATTAAAATGTGTTAGGTCACAACTTGTAACATAAATCTCTATCAAAACTACAACTTACAGACATTGAATATAGAAATCTGAATCATTCAACTTAAAAGGAAGAAGAAGATGAATTAAATATGTACAACTATACTCTGCTATAGAATTGCTCTAATTAACCATAACCATGTCTAATTAGTTGAGGAAATCCAACTCGGTTCCCTAATATTCATCATCTAATAACTCTAATTGAATCAGTAAAACCATTATGAAATATAGCTACAAATACATTCAAATCTAGAATTCAAGACACAGTTAAACTCCCTGTTTGTAGATTAAGGACTCTAGTTCAGCTTTATCTCCAAGAGAGCACAGCAGATCTAGCCTTGCATTACTATTAGACTTCAACAGCAAGACCAACAACTATCATGGTGAATGCAGAAGATAGAAAATGAAGATGGAAGTGGAAGGTTCCTTTGGTTCTACTACTTAGAACAGAGGAAGAGTGTTGAGATGAGATGAGAGAGAGAAATGGCGTGAAGTCAGATCTGGATGGAAGTGAAGTGTGGACTCTGAGAGAGAGGCTGAGAGATGGAGTGAATGGTCTGAGGTGAGATATGGAATGAATTGATGATGTCTCCCGAAGTATGGAATGAGTGAGCTGATATGATGAGCTGTTGGCGTGAGTAAGTGATTCAGTTTAGAGTGTGTGAGCATGTGTGTCATGCATGAATGAATCTCCTCTCCTGTGTGCAGTGAAGATATTGTCTCCTTCCAGTGCCAGCACATGCCCAATTTGTTAAGTCCACCTTCCAGCTGCCAAATCCATCTACTTACATTCTAACTGATTCTCCTTCCCATTCTGTTACAGTAGCAAGTTGACTTGGTGATTAGCGAGTATTTTCCTGAAATGGGAATTTAAAAAATAGAAATTATTTATCTAATGAGATAATATTCTAATATATACTACAATTATATCAATTAATTTTCCATTGTTTTAATTTTTATTTTATTTGTTAATTGCTCAATATAATAAGTGAGGACAAAATTAATAATAAAATTCTTTTTAAACACACTAAAATCAATATAAAAATAAAAGTTTATCAATAAACAATTTCACAAGAATATGTAAATACAAAAAATAATACCCACTAACCTTATTCCCTCATATGACACCTTGACATGGACCTGGACCTTTCACAATGGGCAACCTAATCAAATGTCACGCCACACCTGACAAGCCTTCGAGTCCCTTCCTTAGCCACCTACAACTAAGCTAAGACCTGAGAGGTATCATTCTCTATCTTGTCAGCCATACTAGTCTAAAACTCAAGAAGGGTCGTCCCCACTCTAGCCACCCATAACTAGGCAAAGACTTCAAAAAGGCTAAACGATGCCTATTTTAGTTGCCTTTTAGGTTCTATCACAGGATTGATTGCACAACTATAATGTAGTATAGAGACACAACACCGATCATTCTTCTTGATGAGCTTTTCTTTTAATTCCTAAGTCAATTAGTGCCAAAAACTTAAAAAGACCTGCAAAAAGGGGGGTTTCACTAGAAAATAGGAGTCCCTTTATCTAAGAACCCTAAAATATGATTAAGCAAAATTAGACTAAGATAACTCCCCCGTGATCTCCATTAAGCTCTAGCTTAGTTTCCCATCACCAAAGGACAAATGAACTAGCCACTCATGCTCTCAAGCTTGCTCCAATAAGCATTCCAAGTTGCAACCATGGTAGATGATGATAAAGGTGATGAACATAGAGTGCAGTGAAGAATAATAAGTGTGGAATTGGAAGAATAGTAATGGATTGATGAAAATATGGAAGTTTTAGTGTATGGATGAGTGAAGAACGAGAGAAAATGAAGTACAAGTGAAAGGAGATGAATCTAGAGTGAATGGTGACTACTAAAACGTGTTAGTAGCTGATATGGAGCCTTGGAATTCACTCTAATTCAAAACAGATTTTTTCTAGATTGTCCATTCAAAGTGTCAAAGGGTGCTCTACATTGCAGTGAAGAACTTCTAGACATTACAATTTAGCCCTTAACTGGTTCTTTGTAGTTTGGACCTCTGGTCCTTGGTATTTCCTCAATCTTTGAGTCTTCTTTGGTATCTATCTTAGGTCTTAAAGTAACTTCAAGTGCCTACAATCAATTTAGAGCTCTTGTAATATAACTCATCTTAATAAAAAAGTCTAAGGTACTTAAAGATCAATCAAAATGATGACCATTTTGTCCCTTTTTAACGCTAAAGTCTGATGTGATACAGCAAGATGACCTTTCAACTTTCAAGGATCCTTTGCATATTCCAATTAGGCCAGTCACAAGAGCAAAGCTAAAACAATTAAGAAAGTATTGAATAGGTTAGTACAAGAGGCATTGACAAAGCAAATGATAATTAGAGGAACAAGTTAGATTAAAAATACTGAGGACGTCATTATTTTGGATTGTTGATTGAAAGTTGCATTTATACACTTTGTTTCTTGAGAGTAGATTCTCTCTAGGGTTTTTCATAGAAATAACAGACTTATCAAGGCTTGATCAATCTTATGGTGTCTTCCCACACTTCGGGTTCTTGTTGAAACATCCTTACTTTCGTACATCTTAGGGACCATTTGGTAGCATTTAGAACCACTTTCAAGGTTATTGGAGTCCAATTTCTCAATCTGGAGTTTTACCCTTATCGAGTACTGTTCACTGTGTAAATTCCAGATGAGTGACCTGACTTCGAAAAATCATAATTAATTCTAAAAAAATTTAAATGAAGTGGTTCAAATTGATACATGAAGATAACTCAATTATCTTTCAGGGAAAAATCACTAGTTGACCACTCCTTGACCAAGTAAACGTAGGTCAACGTTACAACTTTACTGTTCATCCAGCATTTTCTCCCTGAATCCAGCATTTTGGTCCCAACTTTGATAATTTATATCTCCATGTGTAAACATCCAAATGAGTCATTCTATATATCAAATCGAATCTTAATATGTCTACTATTTACCATAAAAATATCATACATTTATTCATCCATTTACCATTTTTAATTGTAGATCAAACATCATTAAGTCACCATGAGTTACTGTTCATAGTGGCAAATTCCAGCACTCAACTTTACATACATATGTATACATCCATCACATAACAGTCAAACATGCCAAGCAATACCTATTATTAAATAATAAGTTGTTATACATCAGCACATGTACAAAATTCTCATATTTCTATTACATCTTTTTCTGCCTGAAATCCGGCAGCATAACCGCTACGCTTCATCTTTAGAAAGTAACTGATCTTGTACCGATTCGGTAATTCCCGTGAGAACTACCATTCTACATAAGTACCCAGGAAAGACTGGATGAATTGACTAGGTCCACTCACTTCTAGCCTCCTTAGACAGTACCTACGTACACAGTACGTATCAGCTCCTTTCTTCATTACTGCCACATACTTTTCCATAATTTCAGCAGCATAACGGCGTCTCTCAGCTTTCTTATAATTCATTTTGATGTAACCTCCCTATAATGGATTATATATAGGGATGAGATTCAGGGGAAACTCAGTAGTAATAATCATAACAATATATGTAATGCAGTGTGATAGTGCTTGCTTGTGATTGTGTACAGATAAGTATGCTGCGTGCTTCTATACTCAATAACATATGATCATAGCATTGTAGTATAGCTTCAAGCATAACATATAAGACAACAATCCAACCAAACAATAGCACAACAAATCATAAAGCCATTACATAAAAGCTAGGATTAGTTACTACCTCAAAAGCATAACAGAACTCTAGAATCTCTATACTGCTTCCAGCTC